>OX439345.1:4479330-9479330 GCA_949319445.1 Mythimna lalbum | reverse complement strand
GTATCTGTTTCCTTTGTTTTGATGGAAAATTTATGAGTGTGTTTTTAAAGTTTTGTCTCATAAAGGACTACACTCACTTACATGGTGGGAATCATGGTATACCTATAGTAGTGCTTATTAATAGGATTTTAATCCTTCATTTTTTTTTAAAGTGGGCACTTCTATTATGCGTTCAATAGTAGTTGGTTACTAAAGGAGTTTTATTAATATTTTTATTAACCGACTTCTAAAAAAGGAGGAGGTTCTCAATTCGGATGTTTGTATGTTTTTTTTTATGTTTGTTCGCGCATAACTTCGCCGCTTGCCAACCGATTTGAAAAATATTTTTTTTGTTGGAAAGGGTACAACACTTCCCAAATGGTCCCATAGTCACCAAGTTGGGATCTGATGATGGAATCTTGGCGAAATCGAGGGAACTCCTCAAATTCAATTAAATTTTTTGTGAAGTCGGTTATTTTTTTTTATAATAAAAAGGTTTTTTTTTTATTATTTTAGAACATATCAAGCAAGTTATTATAGGAGCCTACACTTTTTAATAGTGTGTAGGTAATTTTATTACCCGAGTAATTTGGGATAAGGGCAGGAAGAAAAAGTATTTATAATCATAGAGGATGAAAAATATATACCTAGTAAATAAATAATATAGCCTTTTTGCCCACACAGAGGTGTTTTTCTCTGTTTATAATGTTATTTTTTTAGGTTTTTTAGATTAGGTAACATTTTTATTTTATTGTTGTTATCCTGTACAAGGCGCGAAAAAATATTTTTCTTTTTTCTATAATTTCTAATCAATGGTTTCCTAAAGTCTGGGAACAAGTCATAGAGATTTGACACATAGACTTGCATAAGAATCAACTACTCTGCCTAGTATTTTAAAACCCATGTTTAGGTCAGCATCCAATCTAACCCCATGCAGCTGAATTCCAGTATTTTACATGAAGCAACGGCCTATCTGATCTCGTCAACCCTAGTAACTAGGTGGCACGATACGCCCGCCTTTTTTATGTAGGAAAATCATCCATTGACAGTGAGAGGACGTGTCAGACTGTTACTGACTAAAAACCCACTCATGTTCCTTCTTTACCTTCGTCCCAAGGCCGGGTCTCACTTTCAGAATACCCGTGGCTCCAGTAGGCTTGGACCCTGCTTGGCCCCTAAAATGATACCCTTGGGCAAGACCTGTAACGACTATCATAATAATATATTTATCAATAAAAGCGGAATCAATAGCTTAGTTTACTTTCTGGGACATGGTTAACCCGGAATTTCGTTAACCCATCCATGGATCAACCTTCACAAGTGTTGCTTAACTTCCTTTTAATTTTTTTATATTATGACTATAATAGAATTTGATATCCGCACACATTAAACTATTTTAATTCCAAAAGTAAATAAGTAATAAAAAAGAAACATACCTTAAAAAATCTTTATTTCAAACTTAGAATACTGATAAAACATTTTTTCTTTTTACTCCCCAAAAGTGTAATATCCTACCAAAATAATATCATTCAGATAAAAAAGTCTCGTTAAGCCCTAGAAGGAATTAGTGATTGCAAGTAATAATTCACTTCGAGCCTGTTGGCGGTCCGACTAGGGGCCACAATCCGTGAAATTGGCCGCATTTTATTCAAAAAATTGGTCGCACGTTACTCTTGAAATTGGCCGCACATTATTCTAAAATTATGCGGCTATCATCGCTCTTGTTTTGTGACTTAATTATCTTCAGTTTTTTGCTGTAATCTACTTATTTTGGAAGATTAATGGCGACCAGATTCGGTCCTGTAAGTAATTGAACAGGCTGATTTGTTGTTCCGTTTCATTCTGAAATATTAATAGTATTTTTTTAAATAAAACTATAAGATTTGTTTTGAAAAAAAAAAGAGTAACTGCACACAGGCCTCAAAAAAACGCCACTTCAAGCTTTTTTTGAGGCGGCCTATTTTATGGCTCGTGTGCGGCGGTGCCGCCAAAAAAAAAACGCCTCAAGCCGCTTCAAGCTTCTCCGGCCACAAGCTGTCGCGCGCTTCAGCTGTTTTTTGTGGCCGCTTCTAGATTTTTTTGTGGCGGCGTTTTTTTGAGGCCAGTGTGCAGGGACAGTTACAAGTAGCATACTCACCATATATTGCAGACACACACACACAGCACATTTAATTTTTTTTTTTTTTTATTTTTTTTTTTTTTTACATTTTTTTTTTACATTTTTTTTTATTCATTTAATTTTATTTAATCCAATCATTATGATTTCACAGTTGATCAGATTACACTATAAAGTTTTCACTGTGTAATTAGCATGAAAATATTAACTCCAAAATTCACGACCATTTATTTTCGGTTTCTTAGCCAAAACCTTTAAACAATTCACGCAAGAACAACGCGACTAGAAACCTAAAGCCTGCGGCTTTAATAAAGCACTTTATAATTAAATTACATTAATATTGATGGAGGCTAGAAAGTACGTAGATAGCATTACATTGACGGGACCGAACCCGGTTCGTAAGCCGATTAAAGACCATCGTATATAACGTCAACAACTTGGCACCACTCCCCTATATTGTGCCAAGACCCAAGGAAAGTCGACTCGTTGTTAAAAAAGAGTCGAAGACGTGTTGACGATCCGGAAACTGAGTATACAACGCGTCAAAGACTAATTCGACAAAAATATTACCCGTAAAATTATATTTTTCTTCAATTTTTTTGTCTTATTGATAGCCGTATCAGCAAGACCAAACAAAAAAACATAAGCTACCAAACTAGACACCATACAGACACCAGAGTAGCACACGGCCTGTCTATAGAGCTGTATACATTTTGTTGGTAGCGGCGCCTGGTCGCACCGCCATGGTGTCTCGGTGAAATATAGCCCATAGTGGCGCGTCTATTGACTTAAATCATTCAGCTTCCTTCAAAATGGTTAAGTTAAGTGGTACACGTGTCATGTTCGTGAACGGCGTCGTCAGTTGAGTGTTGATTTCTTAACTGCCAGTGGCCAGTGGCATATTTCTATTTCTTTATTTTAAATTGCTTTTTTTAAACATGCTTCTCACATAAAAGATGCATCACGAATTATGTAACAAGTATTTCTGGAATACCTAATATATATATATAATATATATATATTATTATAATATATATATTATATATATTAGGTAATATATATATATATATATATAATTATATAACGGTGATTATAAAATGTAAGTTTTCAACAGAGAGTGAAAAATTACTCTTTATTTCTCTTTTATATAAAATCTTTTTTGAAAATGTTGGCAATTAACTTTTTAGAGGGGATTTGAGAGTTTTTTTTATGAAATGCTGCCAAACCTAAGTTGTTATGATTATGCTAAGACTGATAAATGCCTTTTTGATAAGTAATAAGCGTACAATATCTGATTAGCTTTTTCTTTTTATTTTAAGAAGAGCAAATTATGCTTTGCCAACGCATTCAAAACGATTGCCAAATATTTATTAAATTTACTAAACTTGTTTTGGTAGTTGAAAATAATCAATATAATATCTTCTCTAGCTCTGGGCCCCACCCAGAGCTAGAGAAGATATTATATTGATTATTTTCGATCGATTTATTATCGCGAGAGAGTATTAGCCTTCTGCTGACTATAACCCACCTGAGTCCTTCAGTTGTATTTTGCACTCCAGGGTCACAGTGACTCTTTCGGACAATCCTACGTTCCATATTTTTTGTGTTAGTTGCTTATTCATACTTTTTTTTTAGTTGGGAAATCCTCTAATGACATCTCCCGCCCTTGGGCGGAGCGGGAGGACGTGTCAGATTTTTACTGACTTAAACCCAATCCTGTTACTTCTTTGCTTTCGTTTCTGGGCCCCGGGGCTGTTCATACTACGTTTTCGATCATAATAGTTGAAGGGCTACGCATAAATAAAGCTAACATTAATTATTACAAGCTTTTATTTAGTTTCACCTGTCCCGATGCTTGTCTGTAATCAAACCTTGCAAAATTAATTTGATCCACTTCCCGGTTACCGATTGAGATGAAATTTTGCATGCACGTGTAAATCAGATGACAATGCATAATTATTATGACATGGAGCTGATCCGATGATGGAATCGGAACTTGGACATATGAATGTAGAAACAACACAACCCCATTGAGTTTGGACTCATATGATTCGTCTTGACGAGTATTAATTATGAACATACCGAGCTATAAAAGCTTGCTATTAAAAAATGCTTTTCATTAAAAGCTTGTTTGATGCTTTACTTTAGGTCGATATCATTTTAATTCGTCCAGATGTGCGCTGACCTTTATTCAACCTAAACAGCTGACAAATTTAATCTAAAGACCATTATTGTTGACATGTAAAACGCATTAAGCATCCAAAAGCCTATTTTGGAATAAAATAGTCGATGGTGAAGTCGATTCCGATAAATCCACAAACGGAATAACACTGTTCGTTTACTTTCCGGACAATGTTGGAAATGTGGTGTATTAATTTTCATGTAAAAAAGACTAGGTCAACTTTTTTTATGCTGTAGAATTGGGGATGAAAATTGTCATGTTTCACGTGTTTTTGGAATTATTAAAGCTTAACTTATTTGTTCTTCTCCCGCTCTGGGATGAGTGAGGAAATGTCAGATTTTTCAAATTGTCTGTGTGATTTAGAATAAAATGGAATAGCTCTTTATTCGAATATTGTGCTTATGTGCTGTGTTTAGTAAACAATATTTTAATTCAAAGAATTTGTAATAATTTTTATATCCATGTGCTAACACTAATACTTAACAGAATAAAAAATATCTAGATAAATTATCTAGGTAAACATTATACAATAAAAATAAGACTAAAGGAAAAGAAAAAAGATTAAACATTGACTTCCAGACAAAATAAAATATTATATTCTTATCATATCAGTTACCTTATAGAAGCTTGTATTGTACGTGTCTGGAATGTTTCTGCGTTATAGTGCAAACTCAACACCGCAGTACCAGCATACGAATATTTTAGAAAATAAGTTATTTTGTACAGAAGAATCAACACATTTTTAGAACAAAAAATACTGAGGATACTTATCAAGGAAGGGCCGACACATTTACTGGGCAACAAAATTACATTGTATATTTTATGAAAATCACGGAAACACGGGTAGGATACGCTGATTTGGCGTGTAAAATTTTATTATAAAGAGGCAATTAAAACGAAAATTAAACGTGTGTTTTCCGTGCATCCCTTAATCAAATAAAGCGACAAAATTAATCTGCCCGATTCACCGCTCCCTTCCGAGCCGGCTGGCTGTGAACCGGTCCGATCCCCGTCCGGTCTCACCCGCCAATTTCATACAATAACACATCACGTATTTGTGTTGCCGTAATGGAAACGTATACATACTTGTTTTGTTTGCTCCCGTTATTAATTCATCGTATTCATAGAAAGGGTAGCCAAAGCATATCGCCTGCCATTTTGATTGGATTTCACAGAAAGAACATTTTTATAAATGAAGCACATACGTATGATTTAATAACTGTTCGGATATTCCTTTGATTATGTTATACGAGCGTAATATCATTTCTGTACTCTTTGAATAGATATTTAATTTTGTCGGAGGCGAAACAGGTTGTTTGAAAAGAGTAATATCTATGTGAAACATCAGGACGATGACTTTGTTCTATAAAACGAATTTTATTTCTATAAGAAAAAGCGGATAAGTCATTAAAAGTGTCGGCGAAGCGTAAAATAAAGTGAGCCGAGCAAAAGTGGTCGAATCCAGGCGGAGCCGAGTCTTATCGAAAACTTGAAACTAGTATGGTTCCTATCCAACGAACGGTTATTAAACTTTACTTTAACGAGTCGAACGTCAAATTTCTGGAATAGTTACCGACTTTATATCTTTCTGTAATAGTTCTATCTTTCTTTTCGTTCGTGTTTAATTGAATTAGTTAAATGAATGCCAATTGATAGCTCATAGCAGTTTCATAATTTATTCTGGATTGGTAAAAAATTTTGTATTGATTCGGATAAAATAATTAATTGGGTACTTTTAGTTTGTGTTTATTGTGATATTAGGTACACGTTGTACTAAAAAAAAAATAACACTAAAAGTTCATTGTTTTAGTGGGCCAAAATTAACCAAAATTGGTTATAAATTGAATCAGTTATTATCCAAAAATTTGTGTGAGGTAAATTGCGGGCATGATGAGAACATCTCGCTGTCTCTTCTTTACGCACATAACCTAATGGCGGTGACGTCATATCATAGTTCGTACATCCTCTTTCTGTTACTTGATAGTTTCCCTTTCCACCCAGATTTGAAAGGTTTCTAAGTTACTTCATTTTAAACGATTTCAAGAAATTTTACTTGCGATTTTGGATAAAATTACTTTTTGATATAAATAAAAAAATTAGACTAGTAGCCTACCTACTCAATTTTTCAACGAGCAACGCAGTTATAAACATACTGTGTTTTGCCTTTTGTTTTAAATAACTAGCTTCTATGAGTGGTTTCACCAAAATAAAAGTGGAAAATTATTTCAAGGAAACATACTCTCGGATTAATACTTATAATAACGCTATTCTAGAAAACGGTTTACCCGTATTTCAAATTTCATATTCGTTGAAGCATGAAAGAACTCACGAACTTTCACCTCTATAATACTAAAATAATAATAGTATTTCAGTTTCATTTCTCCTCATTAAGCTTCACTTGGCTTGCTTATTTAACACGCTTTTTTTCATTACACTTTCTTTAGCAAAAACCGTTCCGCACTAAAAGTCAACACTGACACAAAGCAGAATTTTCTAGAAACGTCTTCAAAATTACTTCTCCAACACCCAGCGGAACCAAATAGACCTGTCCTGAACAAATAGGTCAGCTATCCTTGTTTTCGCTTTCAATAAACGGGTCAAGCTTAAAATGTCTTATCCAGTAGATAAAACCAGATTGGTCCCTCGTTTTTTGTTCGTACGGTAGTAATGAGGACTTACTGACGATTTGGACACAGTGTCCGAATCGACACGTTTTTTGTTTCAATGTTGTTTTCTATTATTATTATTAATAGGCTCGTGTTTGACCACCATCTCACCTGATGGTTAGCGATGATATGGTCAACGATGGAACACGCTTGCCTAGAAGTAACATAATCACTCTTGACCCCTAAGTTGTAGCTATCAAGAAACACAAACTCTGGCAGGGAATTCCGCTCCTTGCCTGTACACACAATAAATGTGTTCCCAAAATGCTTTGTGCATGTGAGTGGGATGTCTACCAAGTACCGGTGGCGCATGTTTTTTTTACTGATGATTCAGATAAAGTATAAATGTTTTATCTATCTACCTTATCTATTTATCTATCTTATCTATCTATTAGATACACACTGTTTAGTACAGTTAGACAAAAAGTTTTAAAATATAAATTATATGGGGATAAAAGCGCTACAAAAACTATTTGAGACTGGATTTAAGGCGAGACTTTCAGGTAATAATGTTGTTTAAATATCATATTTTAAGACTTTTTCATTTACAATAAATTTGGTGGTGGCCGAATCTTCAGTGAAAAAATATTGAAAACTAGCTTTTAACCGCGGCTTCACCTCTGTTTTTATGTTACTTTGGAATGACGCAGCTTTCAATCGGTGTAAAACTTTTCGCAATCGGATCAGAACTTTCAGAGATTTACTCCTACAAACACAAATAGCAAACTTTACCTCTTTATAATATTAGTGTAGATAAAATGTGCCAATACGGACACTGTGTCCGAATCATCAGTAACTCGTTTTTTGTTCGTACGGCAGTAATGAGTCGTCTCAGTGCTTCGATTGACCGTCCCTCCACCTTCCGAGCCAATTCACCCGCCTTTTATACACTTTTAAACCGTCGGATCTGACTTTTAGAAGGAAATTGTTGCCATGTACCTTCGAGAACAGAAATAGATGTGTGTTGATATTGGGGGATATTTTTGGGATTGTTGTTGAGCTTTCGTGATTTTTAGGATATTTCACGATAGTTGATGTTGGAAAATTTATTGTTTATTGGAATAGTTTTGAACGTGTTTTGTTATTTTATGAACCTATTTATTGTATCTCCCACTTGGATGCTAAAGAGCTACTGTGGCCTTTGATTTAGTCAGTAAAAGTCTGACACGGTGCTAGAAGACAAGTATTTAGAGGCCATAAAAATATTTGTTTTGTGCTCGAATTAAATTCTTGACAAGCATTGCAGCAATCATTAAAAATTAATACATTTAATGAGGAGTTGATTGATTCTTGTTATCTAGGAACAGCGATTGACTAAGTTAAATCTACATACATAGGTTCCTATCTCTAAAAAAAACTAACAGTTCGTAAACTAGCTTTTCGTCAGAATAAAAAAAATATTGTAGCGCCACCTACCTATAGACTTAAGGTGGTGCATCATGACTCACATTTTCACTGTTTTTCATACAACCGCTCATAACTGATTATGACGTTATTACACATTTTTCATTAGATATTTTGGAAACACAGTATCTTGTGGATATTATCTAGGTTTCTAAAGAAACCAATTTCTAAATTTGTGTAAAACTAATCCAGTAAAAACCTCTGAAAATCTCCTATTTTGTATGAACTTTGACACTTCATAATTTGGCTAAAAATTAAAAAAGTCAAAAAAGTAATCTTCTAGAGACCTTGCAAATTTTATTAATTCATGAATCCCCAAGCGACCACCGGTGGCCGCGCATCTATTGTCTTACTATTGTGTCTCTAATTGACGATATCTGAAGGGTTAAAATTCTAAATGATGACAATTTTTTCCAAAAACTTTTAAGGGTTTAAAAAAAACAGCTATTTCCTGGAGCAAGTTTTGTGAAATTTTCGAGTAAATCTCGGAATTACCGAATACTAACAGAGTTTCCAGGCGTTATCTCTCTTTTTTTGCGTTGCCTTTTCGTCAAACATCGCGTTGGATTGCATTAAATGAAGTAACAAGCTTTTAAACCATTTTCGATGTTTACGATAAGCGAGTGGAGAAGGACCCTCTGAATGCCTTAGTCATTCTCTTCCAGTGAATCTTCGCGTGTTTGAAAGTTCATAGCTAAGAAAGGACAACGTCTGTCCAATCAGCTAGTGTAGAATAAAAGCCGTTTTAGTTTCTCCTCTAAATACAAATCGCTCCTTATGAAGAATACATTCATACCCACCGTACATTATAAAAGGTAGGTACGTGAACCAAAAGCAAGCAAGACAATTTTCAAGTAATAAAACTTGAATAAGAAACCGAGGAGCTCTGGCTTCGGGGATGCACTGAGAAAACACACGTGATCCTACTTTAAATTAAAGTCATACATGGTTCATACATACACAGGTATCTTAAGGTATAACTGGATGGAGACAGAACTGTTAGAGGACTGTATTTTTTTTTTGAGGTGGGAAATCGTCTCAGCGTTGCATATAGATGCGCAAATCGTGCATGCGTGCAAGGACTGTTGCGTCCAGATCCCAATATTGGCAAGGAGATTGGCAAGTAGATTAGCCCCTTGGCAGAAGACCGTGGGGTATCCCCGCACCATCCGGATTGCCATGACCATTTGAGGCGCGTTTGGCTTGACCACCGGTCGCTTTCACAGCAACGGCGCCCACATCGAGAGTCGTCTCCTAGACTGGGTACAACAATTGGTACATTTTGGAAAAAAAATAGTTTTTTTATGACTCTTGGTAGTTTTTTATAGTTTCTTATGTCATTTTTATTTTTGGTGTAATATAGAAACAATAAAGAATTTATCTATCTATCTTGGGTTGGCGGTTAATACAGCTAAGCTGGACTCTAACTGGATAGTCTCCCTCAAGTCTCTCTACAATAACCAGTTCTGTACGTTTTGCTTTAATCAGCTTCCTGCAACCCTCACCAGGTTATCAGTCTAGCTTTAAAAAAAAGACAACTTTTGGCCCACATTGTATGTTAGTAACACTTGTATCTATGTTAGTTCAGAATTCACAAATTTAAAATTAAATTACATAAAATAATATTAAAATAGTTTACACTGTATTAAAATGTCATAAATTACAGTTAGAAAATGTCAAACGCTGCGTCAACGCGGTATGCGGAAGACGTAGATCATAACTAATATATCAATAAAATCGTTACTATATGAGATTCACGCTTATGGTGGAGACATGCCGTGACATGCAGTCACGGCATGTCTCCACCTCCTGGTTTTAGCTGCCTCCTTTGCTTGCATTGTGTGGTAAATTATAAACTGGATTAGATTATGACATACTTCTGCTTTCATTAATCAAAGTTTTTTTTATATTCTATTAACCAAGTTTCTTATCTATAAGTGACATGGTCTTGACCGAAACTACAATTTTGTCTTTGTCTTGACCTCAATAATACATTAGTGAGACATGTGTCACTGTCAATGTTGACATATTTCTATTTACACGAACAGAATAAAATTCCATACTTTTTTTGACACTATCTCAAAATTAACATTTTGCAACGATTTATTTAATGAGTTTCACATTCATTATCATGTTCTCGTAAAGTTGTAGATAAGGTACCTATGGAATTAATTTTCAAGAAATCTCTGAGTAATATTTAATGCGAATTCAAATTTCATATTTACAATGCAAATATTCGTCCTTTGCTTATTGGTAATGAAATGCGCGTGCATGAATTATTATATATTTTCTGTGACATAAAATGTCTGTGAGATGATAAGGTATCCCCGAAAGCCGCAAAAGTAAATATTGCTTAAATTATATTTTCACAATAGAGACCATTGTAATAATAGTATCTACTTAATAAATCAAATCTTTATCGGCTTAACATAATATCAGATTAATATATTGCTAAATCCATACCTATAAAATATAATAAATATAATGTACTTTTATGACCTTTATTTTCTTAAGTAATACATTATGTAGGTACTGTTTTATGCACCTGCTTTATGTCTTTCTATCGACCTAGGTTGACTGGTAGAGAATCTTTTGTACCTTTAGTTTGACGAAGATTAAATAAATTTATGGTCTGCCTTAGAAAAAAAAATATTTAAAAAGTTTATAATTATGAAAATATATCAGACTTCATTTTTTCTTTTTTTTAATTCTTTCTCATGCAACTTACTTTAATACCAAAATAATTACTTATCTGTGTCCACCAACAATCAATTAATACATATAGTATCAATATATTTCATGTTAGTTTACTGTTCTTCAAAACACAGGATGGATTCCTTGTTTGTTTGTCTTATTTATGTGAAATAACCACTCCTAATTTTTAAGTATCATCACACAGTATCATCTGTTTTTAAATATCTGTTTTCATATTACTTAAACGCTTACCTTTTTGTGTTTTTTACTAAAGCACAATAATAGCACCTAATCTTTAGATGCCATCCATTCGTTTCAAATAAGAACTTACTAGAAAAATAATAATTACAACGATTACTAATAAAGAAGGCCATTAAATATGGCGCACATTCCTCACAAACGCAAAGCTAATTAAATTAGCTAAAATAAAATAAAAGCTCAGAGGAGGTTATTAACTATACTCACGACCCCTCTCTTAGTTAGCAAAGTTTTAATTTTGTTTTTGTTCTGGTTTAATATAAAGTGCAGTAAATTATTACGCATTAAAGGGTGGGCTAATAACGCCAACTGCCTCGCTTATGGCTGCTGTAGAAATTAATAGCACCAATAGTGATGTGAAATGGGTGACTTTATCGATAAAGAAAGTTTCAGAAATAAAATGTGATAAAGTCGGCAATTTGCGATGTAAGGACTATATTTACCTAGCGCGAGAATTTTTGAGAAATATTCCGTGTTCTTAAAAAGTAAAAGTTAGAAGGACACAGGTGGGTTTTAGTCAGTGAATGTCTGTCATGCCCTCTTGCTCCACTCTAGAGCGAAATAATTTATTTTATGATTTCACCTTAAAGGAAAATGGTCTTTACCTACATTTTTTTTTGTCGACGGGGAAAATCACACTACAGACTACGAGTATTACCTACCTGCCTTACTAAAACTTGAATTCAATTTCTGACAAGACACTTTGACATGCTAAGCGCATTAAAATTTGTATTTACTATAAATAATAAATAAATAATAATAAATAATAAATAATAAAAATTTTTTTTGTTTTTTACTAGCATCAAAGATCTACCCCGTATAATTTACACAAGAGACTCTCGGGAACTTTATCAAATCTAACCGTTAATATACACTAGTAGTATTAGCTACCGAAGCCATTAATATTTTGTTATAGATAATAATATTTGTAACTTATTAAATGTAGCTATAAAGCTTTTCTGTCTTGCTATGATATTTACGGGAACTTAGCTATGATATTTACGGGAACTTTTTAATATCATGGTAAGTATTTAAAAGTGAAGATTTCTAGTCTCATCTACTACTACCTATGTCGGTTTTTTATTGCTCGAAGTCTTTAAAACTTAATAAATAAAATACTCTATATTTTAACTGTATATTTTGAAAGAAAGTTTCAATCATAAAGACTATACAGACTATCGACAACAAAAACTTTCACAACATCCCATCACTAACCGTTCTTTAGATACGTGCTTGGGCGTCGGCGGGGGATTTCCGGCTCTCGGGTGGGTCGCTAATATAGCTATCCTCACTCGGGGCGAGCGGGCAATGTCGCCGGTGCGGCCTAGCGAGAAACTCATTAAAATTACACACCGGCCCAAAAGCGTACAGGAACAGCCTCCCATTGAAAACGGCCTTTGCTCTGTCAATTTGTCGCGTCAATTACTTTACATATTTAACAGTATCGCTCGATGCTTTTGTTTTAATAAGTTATGTAGTTTCTATTATAGATTCATTACTCTGGTTTCACTAGAATGATTTATATACCTACGTGTGGTTACGTGAATAATGTGACAGATTTGGTTTTCTCTAGCTTGCTCTAGTATTTTTAAGGCTCAGATGATTTTTCAGTCACCACGGTTCATTCGTCATCTAGTTTTAATCTTATAAAGTGCTGGAAAGACCTTTCATACTTTTACGTAAACCAGAAAAAATCTACTCATCCAAATTATAATAACCTTATTTACAAAAAATGCGGTCAAAACACTTTGTATATTAAGTAAGCCCGAAAATAAAAACAAAATAAAATAAACCTTGTTTAAATAAAAGCCTAAAATCACGTAAAATACAACAAGCACGGAAGATAAAGCGTCTGTATTTAATTGTACCTAAAACCCATATTTTTCCAGGAGATATATACCCTTAGTCTTTACCGAAAATTAGATGACAGTTAAATTTTTTACGGGCCTTTGCTCGACCGCAATGGACAATAAAGCCCAGGCAATCCCGGGGGTATTTCACGGTAGCCCGACGCTTGCAATGAATTCGTTCAGAACAAATTTTAAATATTAGACTGGTAGAAATATAGTTCTTTGTAGTCTGTTGCCGTTTAAGGGGTATATTGCAGAGGACGAAAATATTAAACAAGCTATAAATTGCTATACGTGAAATATTGAAGTTGCATTAATATCTAATACAGAGTCTGTTTTACTTTTTCTCTTTTGTTCTGTTCTCTTTTGGCCGTATTGTTGTATAACATACCGCAGTCATCCAGCCAAATACCGTAGCATTTTTTTTTTATATAGCATAAATAAAACGATTTATATTTTTTGCACATTGTATGCACTTTAACAATTCAACTCAATACAAAATAAAATGTTTTAATTCACAAAGCCCTACAAAGGCACTTAATAAAACATCATAAGCTAGTACACGATTTCAATCGGTCGTTTCCTATGTAGAAAAAAAAATAACCAGGTAAGTGCGGAACCGTTTTTTCCTTTTGAGTTACGGTACCCTATAAACCAGTTTATTATTATTTTTGACATGAACATAATTATTATTATTTTTTCTTTTTTTTGTGACACGTTTTTCGTTTTCATTATTATTTTTTTGATGTGATTTAATTTTAATTATTATTTTCATTATTACGTTTAATGTCTTTCAAATGTTATTAATATTCATTTGCGCCTTGCCTGTCATCATATGTGTCTGTAATTTATATGTGTGGTGTAAACTGTTAGTGTAAATTGGCAATAAATGAATAAATAAGTTTCACAGGTAAGTTTGAACGGAACTCTCAGTGCGCAAGTCCGACCAGCACTTACCCAGTTTTTATTTGTGGTTTATCATGCGGCAGAAAAATCAAGTATTTTTTCTTCTTCTTTTACTCATTTCCCTATTGCTCTTTACGTGTCTTAAATTTTTTTAAGCTATTGCATAACTTCTATCGCGGGCCTTGAGCGTGGAGACCGAATCCAGAAATTCCGTAACGAAAAACCTAACACCCCCCACTAAATGGTTGTCATGGCAACTTGTCAACTTCAATCATAATTTAATTGCATAAGTTGATAAAAAATGCTATGCAATAGCTTTACCGCGGCAGTCTCCGAGTGCCACACGTCTTTTTATCAACTACAGATAGGTAATCTAACCGACTGGTCCATACGCCTAGATCTCCAAACTTAGCACTAAATCAACATGACGTAAATCGCGACGCCGAAAGGATGGAATAATTAATGAGGAGCATTGCTCGTGACAGTGGCAGAGAATCATTTGGGCCATAATTAACATGCTCTGCACAATGGGCGGAACCGCCGACAATGGGGCAACATGTTTAGACCAGGTCATTGTATTGTCTGCACACAATTAACTGACAAATGGACGGTCAATACTTGATAGATATTATGAATTAGTGTTGTGATTTACTGGCTGGATGTTCATTAGTGGTGACGAGATAGGGAATAGGTGTAAGATCTTAATTAACATGATGTTTTTGCTGTTGGCTCTGGGTAAGATGTATTATTTAATTATGACTTTAAATTTTTAATAATAATTTTAATTTTAGTAATGTTTTTTTTATTTTTAAATGAAATGTTATTAAATATTTCTGTTTAAATATTTATTTATTTAATGCTTTATGCACACAAAAGTACAGAGGCGGACTTAATGCCTTAGGCATTTTCTGCCAGTCAACCTTTGGGTGATGCCAAGAAAAATAGTGGTAGGTGCATTAAATGAGAAAGAGAAGACGAATACAAGAATTAACATAAGTACTAATAAACCATTTAATATATATAATACAATTATACAATAAATACTCAAATTAATAAACTACATACCTAACTAATATAGTCAAACAATTGGTCCAGATCGACAATTGGAAAACATTAACGTTGTGTTGATAGTACTGCCAACTAATTTACTGTTAGATATTGTATTTAATTTTACTTATTTCATTTTTTTATTTACTAATTTTAGTATTAATGAACTTACAGAATATTTGGGAGAAGACAATGATTCCTGTAACACAGGTGATCCCACCTAGCATAGTAGTCAGGGCCTCACTATATTTGTACATGTTTTATTACAATTTTATTTATCTATTCGTATTGTTACGCCGTTAAACTTCAACATGTCATATCTCCGACAAATTAAAGAGTGACAACGAATAATTAAAACGCATTGCTGTTCGAAAGCTCTAGAACCAAAGTACCTACCTAGCCTGGCAAGATCTAGAACATTCCGTCATAGGTACTCGTCGTACCTACTATTTAGTAGGTATGTAATCTGTAGGTATCTGTAGGTGGATAAGGGAAATGGTACTTTCGGCTATTAACAATAGAGTCGAAATTCGCGTGAGTGACTCGCGAAGGACAAAGTAGTAAAATTGATTTATGGCCCCGCGATGCGACTCTATTGTTCTGGAACTATCTTGAGACGTCGGTATCTAGAATTTTCTTTGCTCCGCGTATAAATACGAGCCCCCGAACGGAAGTGAGTCAGTTTTGATTTCGACTGCGAACGAGAGCGATCTACCTAAGTGTGCGAAGTGATTTTATCTAACGACCGAGGCGATAGTATAACGGAACTCTAGTGCTAACTGTGATTTGGATTATTGTTGACTGGACAAATAACTTATTGTTTGTGGTAAATAAAGTTCTTTATTGGTAAATCGGCATTTAATTACCTACGTACGTAACAGTATTTAAAAAAAAAACTGCAGTCACCGTATAGTCAAGGCAGAGGTCCAAAGTGTAGTTGTACTTTTAATCCACTGTTGACTATTGCGCCAACTTGTCTAAAATTCATTGATAATAGAAGTACATTGATCCACAACTAGTTTATTCTATACTTTAGATTTTATACTACGAATCAAAGCAGGCATGAACCATTGATCATTTTTTAACCGACTTCGAAAAGGAGGAGGTTCTATGTTCGGCTGAATGTATGTTTTTTTTTTTTTTGTATGTATGTTGAGCGATATTTCGGTCAATTGTGGACCGACTTTGAAAATTTTTTTTTGATTGAAAGGTTATGCTTCCAAGTTGTCCCATAAAAATATTGTTATGATCTGATCATGAACTTCGAAGATAAGGAACAGAACTAAAAAAAAAATGGATGTCTTATCTATCTATCTATAGAATCATAGCAGAATTGTCGTAACAAGTAAAATTGCTTTGTTTATACGTGTAGTCGATGACTGACTGAAAGAAAAGGGGGAGGGGAAAGGGGTAAATTCATGTAATATAGCCGTATTTGGGATTATAAGAATCGTTATGAGATGTACTCTGGCTATAAGGTAATTTATGTTTAGCTGAAGGGTAGGTACTTTTTTAGTGGTGCTACCATAACAAAAAAGTGAAAAATAAAAAACTTTTTACAAAAAAAAAATTAAACCGACTTCAAAAAGTACAAAATAAATTTAATTTCGGAAGTCGGTGTTGAATAACGAAGAGACAAGATTAGGTATCTCTTATAGAAACACCTACTTCCGAAATTAAAGTTATTTTGTACTTTTTGAAGTCGGTTTAATTTTTTTTTTTTAAGTTTTTTATTACAAAGAATAATGTAAAATTAAATTATACGAATCATTACAAAACATTCTGAGAGATTTTTTCTCCAAACTAAAACGGTTTCCACAAGATAATATTAAGAAGCACTAACACTATTTAACCTACATATCCATAATGGCTCACAATATTAATTTCAGATTTTCTCCATAGATAACAGTCTGTGGGATATTTAGATAGAGTGACCGCAGCTCAAAAACACAAGTGAGTTTTAGTCAGTAAAATTCTAACACTGTTAGTCTTTTCACCTAGAGCAAGATTATTTATTTTCAGTAAACGTCTGACACCCCATCTAGGGCAAGATTATCTAACGATTGTCCACCTCAAAAAAATAAAGCCAGACCAATAGCAATACCGTTTTTTCTTATCCATATTCTCGTAAAATATCAAAACCGATTCCTCGAAAAACCTCATATCACTCTCAGTAAAAAACACCACAACAACTCTAGACGAATTATTTAGAAATCAATTTCGGTCGTGCACCACAGCAATTGAATCTACCCGCACCGATATTGGGAACGTAATAAACTGCTCCAAGATTATTTCCACTTGATCCAATACGTACAGATTCTACGAGAATTCTCGACCAGAATCGGTATGTGGATGTTAACACAAACGGTTTTAGTGGGTACTTGAAGCTTGGCTATGATCAACAGACTTCCAATCTTGACTTGGGTGTAAATATTGGAGATTGATTGTTTATTTCCACGTTTCATAAGCTGGTTGTTGAGTTTGAGACATCATGGTGAAAGTATTAGTCAGCTGGACTGATAGCTGTCCAGAGAGCTGTCTGTGTTGAGAGCAGTGGTGGCCGAATGGTAACAGCTCCGTCTTACGAGTTCTAGGTCGCGGGTTCAAACCTTGCCAGACGCATTACTTTTTGTAATTTATTTCATTACCACTGCTCTCAAAACGGTGAAGGAAAACATCGTGAGGAATCCGGCATGTCCTAGAACAAATAATTTGAAGACATGTGACATTCACCATCCCGCGCTGGAACTGCGTGGTGGGTTACGGCCCATTCCCTCTCCTAGAGACGAGGCCTGAGTCCCAGCAGTGGGAACATTAAAAGGGTCATTATGCTAAGCAGTGGCTCCATATAATACACAGGTATTCAGTCACATCCAGTTAGACTAGAAGTCAACCCCAAGGTAATTTGGAAAAGGTTAAGCAGATGATGATGATGATGATAAGCTGGTATCTAACTGCCACAGGATGAATAAGGTACTAATTTATGAGTGACCACTTATTAATTATTAAGAGGACACTCATCAAAAAATTACGAGGTTGCGGTCTGCTTAAGCGTACTTGCCAGTAACGGTCTTGCTAAAATTAAAACCTCCAGTGTAGTCTCCAGGCAAAACTTATAAAAAACCTAAAACTAAAGTCGCTGAGGGAGGGCAGCAAGGGACTGTCTGGATAGAATATTGAGTTTTTGAGAGTAAATGAGTGTGCGATGGTGTTACTCAAAAAAAATTTAGTATGTAGTACGTCTCATAAGCCATAGATTTTCTTAGTAGACTAACTAGTAGACACGTCTTTTATATTATTCTCGTCTACTACTCGAGGATAAAACATAATGGCTATACTGGCTATAAAATTAAACCGAACAGCCACAATTTATATAAAACTTATAACTAAGCGACTGCATGAAAGGGCGCTTCTCATTTGACAGTACCCCACCTCGGCTTTGGGAGTCACCGAAGAAGGACGCATCAAGGGCTGGATCAAACATTTAGTTTAGGGGAGTGGGACGATTTTACACCAAAATCCATGTAGATTGTGGCATATCTCATAGGCCGTAGACTTGCTTTCATAGACATCTCGTAGACATAAAATCTTTGTACAAAATAAGTAACAGACATAAAACAGAGTTCAAATTGAATCGTAACGATTTTGCAGTAGGTTGTACCAATAAATATTCGCGTAGCGCATCTGTTTAGTTTCTTATCAATGACATCTTGAAGTCACAGCCATAAAAATAGAATGGAATATATATTATCACTGCTATAAAGTGGAAATGTAATTTTTTATTTTTATGATAATAAATAGCTGTTGTCAGCGGTTTCATCGGGGTAAAAGTAAAAAAATTGTCCCAAGGGAACATACATACTCTTGACATAAAAAGTGTTTTATGTACTGTTCCAAAATGAAGGAACGTAAGTGTGGTTTTAATCGGTAAAAATCTGACATCATTAGATGACTTCCCATTCAAAAAAAATTCTACTGTTTCAGGCCATGGTCTACCCGTACGCTAAATTTCATCATAATCTCTTAAGTAATTTTCACGTGGAACAATAAACATGTAAACACACTCACAACCGTTCCCCTTTATAATATTAGCGTGATTGCTGTGATCCACGAAGCGGGTCATTCAGACCCAACCTACGACAGTGGTAATGTTCTTTTCCACTATTCTGGTTTCGTTACCGCGACCTTGGAACGCAAAAGGTAACTGAAAGAACTCAGGACATTTAATAATAAGCCAGCTCTAGTGTTTGTGAACCAAAATTTTAATTTAATAAACTTTTCACAAACTTTAAAAAAAAAAGTAACAGCGCTTGTCAAACCAAATGTCTCACGTTTATATCTATATCTATATATATAAAAATGACCCCCGTTGTCCGTTGTCACGACTTGGCATGAAAACGGCTTGACCGATTTGGCTGATTTTTTTTTTGTTGTGATTGTTATTGTGAGGAGAAGGTTCTTATGGAAAAAAAATAAGAGTAGGGTAGGGTAGGGTAGAGTAGGGTAGAGTAGGGTAGAGTAGGGTAGAGTAGGGTAGAGTAGGGTAGAGTAGGGTAGAGTAGGGTAGAGTAGGGTAGAGTAGGGTAGAGTAGGGTAGAGTAGGGTAGAGTAGGGTAGAGTAGGGTAGAGTAGGGTAGAGTAGGGTAGAGTAGGGTAGAGTAGGGTAGAGTAGGGTAGGGTAGAGTAGGGTAGAGTTGGGTATAGTAGGGTGGAGTAGGGAAGGGCGGGAGCGAAGCCGCGCGGGCAAAAGCTAGTGTACAATAATTTTACACATGTGATATCAACAACGTTCTCCACGTTGTTGATATCACTTGTGTAAAATTATTGTTAAGTCTTTTTTATGTAATTCCCTGTCTTATTGTTTGTTTTCCCTAATAAATAAAATAAAATAATTATTTTAGTCAAAAAACCTTACTACGAATATCCACTAGGTATTTTCTTTATATTAAAACATCATGACCAAAACCTATACAATCATGTCGCTTTCCTCTAAACTCAACAAGCACACATACATACCTTCACTCAATAATCCGGTCCTATCTCACTAAACAGTGGCCCACATTTGCACGTGTAACTCAGCCACTGTGTTGCTTTAATTTGAATATTTTGACTACACAGGGATATTATCATAATGATTGGACCAGTCCGTGATGTGTGATTATTCTGGGTCGGGTACTTTTGACCCGGAAATGTATTGGGCACGCCACAATTATGGCGGTAAGTCCCCTCTTTGAGGCGTGGCTGGAAAGACCTCACGGCGTCCTTACCTTCCGCATGACGCAGGTCCTCACCGGACATGGCAAGTTCGGGAGGTTCCTGCATCGGATTCGAGCGGAAGAGACGCCCGGGTGCCGCCACTGTGCGGAACGCCCGGAGGACACGGTGGAGCACACAGTTGAGGTGTGCCCTGCTTGGGCGGAGCAACGCCGTGTCCTCGTGGGGGCGATCGGCGACGGAGACCTCTCGCGCCGGGCCTTGGTTCAGGCCATGGTCCGGAGCGAGGAGGAGTGGCAGGCGGTCGCCTCCTTCTGCGAAGCAGTAATGCTAGCAAAGGAGGAGGCAGACCGCATCAGGCAACAGCGCCCCCGCCGCCGCCGCCGGGATTCCGATCCCGATTTCCGGCCACCGTAGACGCGGGCTCGCGGACGGCGAGCCATGGGTAGCTCGCTGTCCGATCGTCCGGTAACTGTCCGGACCGAGCCAAGGCGTCGACGGCGCGCACTGTTCCCGCGCGCCTCAAGGAGTTGTCAGCAACAGGAGGGGCCCATCTGGGTCGAAGCCTACCGGGGTCGGGGTTATCCGAAAGGAAACTAGAGCCCCGGTATGAAGGCTAGAAGGAACGGCGCGGGGTTTTTAGTCAGTAAGACTCTGACACTGTCTCCCGCTCCACCCAAGAGCGGGTTTCGTCAATGATGATTTTCCCCGTCGAGAGAAAAAAAAAAAAAAAAAAACCCGGAAATGTATGACGTTAAGAAATTTTGTTTTACTTTGATGGTTTAGTGTCAGTAATCGCTACTTTTGACGATCATCGTCAATGATGTATCTATTTGTCGACTCCAAATTTTACCAAATTTTTCCACTACTTGATGGACATTCCACCCATACGTACAAAATATTTTGGAAACACATTCATTATTCGTACAGCTATGGACGGGAATTCCTTGCTGGGGTATATGTTTTCAGATACAGACAGTCAAGGTCAAGAGTGAATGGTTATTTCTAGGCATGCGTGATTCAACGTTGATCGTATCAATGCTTATCATCAGTTGAGAATAGATAGTGCGTTTAAACGCTCAATAATAATAAGAAAAAGATTCTGGACTACTTCATCTGAAAATTTTCAGCAACTGAGTATCTATTCATGCCCGGTTACTGGTAATGGGACGTAAACATTACTGGCAAAATGTAGGTGTTTTAACCCTTAAAAAAATATAAATGTAACCCACAGGTTACATTTATATTTTGAAATTAAATTTAAATTATGTGACGGCTTCATTTTAACCGATTAAAATAAGGAATTTCTTAATTTGCTTATAAGTTTTTTTTTTTATTAGAAAAATTTGAAGCTGCCGTTTTTTGGAAATAGGGGAAGTTACGTATTTACTACGGTGTTACCTCAATAAATAACAAGATATAATTAATAAGCCGTATCACACAAATCGGGAAAATCCTTGTGATATAAACTAATTTCCAAAAGTATTTCGTAAAATAATATGCCGAATTCATCTTAATTCATGAAAAAAAAAAATACCCTACCATCTCCTGCACTATATTTGAATTCAATTCAATCTCTCACACCTTTCAACCAGATTCAATTTCATCGAAAACACTCTCTGAAACCAACCCATCTCATTAAGTATTCCCCATAGACTATTAATATCGTACACCGAAGATGCATTCGCCGTTGAAATCTAAAGGTGTATGAATATTTTGGCGCAAGCATAGTGCTCGAATTCATTGAGCCAGTCCCGATTCAGGGAACTGAAGTATTTCATATTGTGCAATCTCTTTCACGCAGCAAACAATACGATACGCGGTGGAACGCATCACTCAAC
This sequence comes from Mythimna lalbum, assembly GCA_949319445.1. Taxonomy (NCBI): domain Eukaryota; kingdom Metazoa; phylum Arthropoda; class Insecta; order Lepidoptera; family Noctuidae; genus Mythimna; species Mythimna lalbum. Next base: position 9,457,173 of record OX439345.1, on the reverse strand, counting down.
GTCAGGCTAGACGTATATTTTTACATCCTCACAAACTCAAGGGGGAATAATTTCTATTGTCAGTAAACACCGCCGTACGATCGGCAACTAGGCACCTACTGTATATTTTCCAGACAAACAATTCAGAGAATTTCGTAATATATTTCGTTTTACGTTGTTATGCATCTGTCAGCTGTTTTTGTGTGTTTAGAATTGTTATTCAATGTAACTGTCCCCGCACACGGGCTTCAAAAAAACGCCGCTTCAAGCTTCATTTTGAGGTATTCTTTTTTGTGGCTCGTGTGCGGCGGAGCCGCCACAAAAAAAAAACGCTTGAAGCGGCTTCAAGCTTCACCGGACACAAGAGCTGTCGCGCGCTTCAGCTGTTTTTTGTGGCTGCTTTTAGCTTTTTTTTGTGGCCACTTCTAGCGTTTTTTTGTAGCGGCGTTTTTTAAAGGCCTTCGTGGGGGGCAGTAAAGTAAGTAACTTTGGTTTTGGTGTAGGCTGTTTTCAACTCCGAAAAAAAAAAACGAAACTCTTATAGGATCATTTTGTTGTCAGTCTGTTTGTCAAGGCCCTTTATTTCGGGAACGCGTGGAAATGTCGAGTTGAAATTAAAATCATATACTCAAGTCTATGGTCCCTAGAAGCTGTGAGAAAAAACAAACTTAAAAAAAAAATACAACTCGGAAAAATTTACGTAACTTAATTCGGGAATTGAACTGTTGTCATAGGTTTGTACGGGACCCTCAGTTCGTGAGTTCGACTTGCACTTGCTCGGGTTTTCAAAAGTACCTAATTTATTACTGACGAGCTCGTAAAACAGAGGATGAGTATTGGGTGTTCTTAGATAGCAACTCGAGGCCGGGGCAGACCACGAAAGACCTGGGACCGGGATGCCTCCCTTGAAATTGGAAAGAAGAGGTGAAAAACCGTGATTAAAAAAGCTGACCATAAAATATAGAAATTAACTATTTAAATTAGTTTTAATAAACCACGGGCGTGTGAGGGCGACGCGTTTTACTGTCCTACAGTGTGTGTGGAGAGTGCACGCCGCGCTCGCGTCACGTTCTTACCCCTTCGCTCGCTATCCCCGCCGCCCGTTACTGTTTCCAAAAAAGTAACTCTTCTGTGTTTGCGACTTGAAAACGCGTGGCGTGTACGCAGCGCCCACGTCGCTCACACGCTCGTGGAACGCACACGCCTAATGTGGGGGATGCGCCTTAACGTTTGGCACGGATTGAGATGAAATTTGGAACACAGGTTTTTACCATGCATATTTTTTATACTAGCTCGTTTCAGTGAGATGAAGTGGCCAGCAATATCTCTACAGTATCCAGTTTGCATTCACCTCTAAACGTTCGCTCCAAGCATTTCAAACCGAGAAACGAATTCAACATCTTCCGACAAAATCATTAATCAACTATCAGGGAGCCAGCAGAAAATAAAATATGGCAATTCGTAGTCCACAGAACCGTGCTGTCAGCTCCTATGATGTATTTGAACGTTTTCATGGAATCCAGCTAGCGCTTTGTCAACGTCCCCATTAGGGGGTCATCGCTCATAGCGACCCCTACCGTCGGACCCCGGTTTTCCTCAAGATTTATGAATATCGATTCGAATTATTGTAGCTATTAAGACTGACATAGAAACAAGACGCCAATTATGTTTGGGAGTCAATCATGGAGAAATATGGGACAGGATAGAGTATTGGTAGGTACAGTCAACAAAGGAGATAAGTAAACAGGGTCGTCAGATATAGTTGAAGTTTGAATGGCTATAAATGTATTTTAATTAATGAGAGGTTTATTTGCTACTAGCTTTTGGTCGCGGCTTCACCCGCGTTCATAATCCCAGGATAAAAATTAGTATTGTATGTGTTATTCTGAGATATGGTCTACTCATGTACTAAGTTTCATCGAGATCCGTTCAGTAGTATTTGCGTGAAAGAGTAACAAACATCCATACATCCATCCATACATACAAACTTTCGCATTTATAATATTAGTAGGATGAATTTAATTATGTTTCATTCATATCCATCCTCCAGTTTCTATAAAAACTCCAACTAGTTGATCACCCTGGTTTACTTACCTTTTTTGTTGACTATAGGTACAAACAAGCTTTTAATGAGAATATTTTTTTCATAGCAAGCTTTTATCGCTCGGTATCTTGCCAAGATGAATCATACGAGCCCAGTTCCTATAGCCACCTTCCAGTTCGATCATCAGATCAGCTCCATGTTATAGTAATTTTGCATTGTCATCTGATTTACACATGCATGCAAAACAGCTGAAACAGTAACCGTTAAGTAGGTCAAATTTACACAAATTACAAATTTTAGAAGTAGGACATAACCTTCGAGTTGTCTTCCTTGATTTTACAGGAGGGTATGATTTCACAGGATACAATTTTTAAGTTGCGTCTTATGCGACACATTTATAGAACACTAGGGTTTGCCCGCAGTTTCTGTTTTTTTGACGACCTGGCGAAGGTTGCGGGAATCTGATGGATGCGAGACGCACAGGATCGATCATTGTGGCGACACTTGGGTAGGCCTAAGTCCAACAGTGGACGTCTGTCGGCTGGAATGATGATGATGATGTTACCACCATCGTCAGCACATTGCTGGCAGAATGCAAATCAAAATTAACTTTACGACTTACCACCTTAGTTGCTTATCCAAATTAGTTGCCAAGCTGTTTGATAAATGACTGAATATCGTACGGGTGGTTAGTTGAATGGCACCGTTTAACTAAAAGACTAATATGAATTAAACTTGTTAGCTGCAACATATTTACATGGTAGTGAAAGATATAAATAGAATAAAGGATGCTGCTTCTAAACATCTTATCTTTTATTATATCAATCTTCTTTGTTTTATCCTAAACGAGTTTTAGATATTGATCTGTAGGAGACGCATCTAAATAAATTATAAAGGCAAACCAAAACACTGTTACACACGGTACAAATTGTTAAGTACTCTCGAACAAGGAACCAGTTCGTATAGATCAAATGAATTGTTAAAGGAATTTTGTAACGACGACAAACTCACAATCGTTGAAGTACTGAATGTAACCCCTGCAAGTTATTGCCATCGTTAGGAACATAGTTCCATTTTATCACTTTGAATGTAGACGATAAATACAAACGAATGGTTGAGCGACGCTCATTACCGCGCAGCACTCGAAACTCCTCGTAAAGCCGCAGAAGAGTGATGCAACTACCAGTAATGGACGGACAGAGAACGAGTGCCGGATCAAGCATTACTCCCGCTTTGAGCTCGCGCACTTTTCAAGCAAGCTGTTTTCGTTTATGTGCGCCTAGTATCTCGTGTTAAAAAGTCACTCAAAGAGCAATGGAAAAGGCTATACTCGGAGTTTCCTTGCCTGATCGAGTCAGAAATGACGATTTCCGCAGGAGAACCAAGGTTGCCGACATGGCATGAAGAATCGCCAAACTTAAGTGGCAATGGACAGGGCACATTGCTCGCAGAACAGATGGCCGTTGGGGCCGACAGGTGGACCGATGATCTGGTGAAGGGGGAATCGGATGGATGCGAGACGCACAGGATCGTTCATTGTGGCGGCACTTGGTGGAGGCCTATGTCCAACAGTGGACGTCTATAGGCTGAAATAATGAGTACCTCGTGAGTCCCCTCGACGCGATTAAAAACGAAAATTCTCTTTCTAAAACAAATTCTCATAAATCCCTCTCGCAATTTCTCACTTTTAATACAGCCCTTACTTCAATAATTATTTTCATCATAGAGAAAATGAAAGCCGAATCCAGCGTCGCACGCACGACAGATGGCAGCCGCACCTGGCATTCACAACTTTCCTTTTCAATAAATCCAACCGACATTCGCGCGACATAGTTCCACCAGAATATTATAATATATAAGTTGCTACTCAAATTATGATTTATTATTACGAAATGTTAGTTCTAGTAATAAAGGGAAGTTTGCTCGCTTATTCCGAATGTTAATTAGGGGCGAAATGAAAACCTTGTAGACAATGTAACGATTATCCGGTGGTACGTATACGAACCGCAGAATATAATAGAAAAGTTTATTACTGTACCCGCGGGTGAAGTCAGGTTTCTCGTTAAGAGGTAAATATTTGCAGAGAGCGAAGCAACGTGTGAGCACGAGTAAATAATGAAGCCTACGTCTCGTAACGAGATGAATGTTTGCGGACTACCAACGAAAGTAATTAAGAGTTTAACAAGAGTTACAGAATAAGACAATTTTGTCAAAAACTCGTCAACTTTGAACCCGACTCGCAAAAACTGATTATGTCGCTTACGAATTATTATTTTTTGATTGACTGGCCTGTTGGTCTAGTGGTTAGTGATCCTGACTGCTATTCTGGAGGTTATGAGTTCGATTTCCACCTAGGACAAATGTTTATGTGATGAGCATGATCATTTGTTCTGTGTCTGGGTGTAATTTATCTATAATTTATATATGTATTTAGAAATATATAAGTATGTTTATCAGTTGTTTAGTACCCGTAATAGAAGCTCTGCTTAGCTTGGGACTAGAAGGCGTTGTGTGATAGTTGTGGGATATTATTTATTATTATTATTTTGCAATATAACAAGATAACTACAAGTTATAATTAAGATTAAGTTGATAACAGTTATGAGCAGTGGTGGCCGAGTGATAATGGCTCCCGACTTACGAGTTGTAGGTCGCGGGTTTAAACCCAGCCAAGCGCATTACTTTGTGTAATTTATTTCATCACCACTGCTCTCAAAACGGTGAAGGTAAACGTCGTGAGGAAACCGGCACCGGCGTTGTCCTAGAAACAAAAATTCAAAGATATAACATTTACCGCAAATTAGTGGATTGCGGCCGATTCCCTTTCCTAGAGAGGAGGCCTGATTCCCAGCCGTGGAAACATTAAAAGACTATGCTTATGCTACAGTTTTGAGTTTTCACTAGAATGAATAATGAATAGTATCTTATAACTACCGCACTTCACCATCAACGATTGCATCACTGCTTAACATCAGGTGGGATCGTAGTAATGCAACAATTTATATCATTAAAGAAAAAGAAATCATTTCTAAAAGCATTAACAATAAAATTTAAATATTTGAAAACTTAATTTTATTGATCTGGTTACCAAAAGAAAAAACATTTTTATATAAATAATATCACTAATTGAACTTAATTATAATTACAATTGCGAGGAAAGAAATTCCATTTTTTTTTAAATGAAATACAAATTAATTGAACAACAAACAATTGAGTTTTCATGTGCGAATAATAAAAAAGTAAAAAGGTTTGTTTGCCTTATATTGTTATTTTAGGGTTCTGTACTTCAAAAGGGAAAAACGGAACTCACATAGAATCACTTTAATGTCCATCTGTCTGTCAAGACCCTTTATCTCCAGAAAAAAGTATCGAGTTAAATTAAAACCATAGACTCAGGTCCGTTATCCCTTGAAGCTGTAAAATAATCAGACTTTTAAATTAATGAAAAACAAAAAGATATGGCCTTTTATGTCGCTAAAAACGTACATTTCTACACTTTCAAGGGAATCAAAATTCATAGGGTACTTCCTGTTGATCCAGAATCCCGAAATTTAGCATAAAGCAAGGTCTTATAGCACAGGTAGGTATATAAATAAATCTGAAAACAGTAAGTTTGTTGCTACACCACAATTTCCGAGACTCTATTCTGGAATCGAACTACATATTTAGATTGGCAAGTTTGTAAGGAACCCTAAGTGCGCGAGTCCGACTCGAACTTACCCAGTTTTTTTTTTTTAATAACAAACAAGAAGGTTGGTTTCTTATTTGTAAGTACTGGCAAGTAAGAAAATTATACAACTTTCGGTATAGTACCTACTCCCAAATACTTATATTAAGAACTTAGTTTTATATATAGGCTTAGTAACACAGTCACTGGAATTTTACTTGCCAAACTATTTTTTCTGAGTCGAGGACATATGAAAAACTTTTACAAACAAGGATTACAAAAATAGGTTTGACCTTATAAATATAGATTCTTATTATATATTAAATCATCTATATATAGAAATGTCAAGATAATTTTATGTAACGTAACATTTAGATAAATGTAGCATGGTCTCTGAAATTCATTACACGATTGGCGCAGTGGTTGAACGATTAGCTGCAGCACTACGTATTGTAAGTTTGATTCCCACACAAATCAAAGTTTGTATGGCCTACAGATTAATTATTTCACGTCTGGGTGTCTGTGCGCATTTATATGAACATTATCCTAATGTTATAATATTCCACAACTATTACACAACGCCATCTAGTCCCAAACTAAGCAGAGCTTGTGCTATGTGTACTAGACAACCGATAAAAATACGACGCAATTACGATACTGGTGGAACTCCTGACGTAAGACAACGTTTAAAACAAATGTATCTATATATATATATCCACATAACACTGACAGAACATCGTAGAAACTCAGGATTTTCAATGGCTCACAAATAAGAAAGCTTTGTGAGAACTTTAAAAAAAGTTAGAGACTTATAACGTAAAGAGCAAATGAAGGAACATGAGGTTAACAACATGGGACGTGGGTTTTAGTCAGAAAAAGTCTGACACGCCTTCTCGTTCCATCCTAGAGCAGGAGAAGTCATTAGATGATTTACCAACACAAAAGAACCGCACAATACCGAAGAAATTCCTACTGTAAAGCAACGGTGCAAAGATGTATAAGTATAAATATACTGCTTATACATAACATTAACAAAACACCACAAAACACTTAATTAAAAAACCCCAGAACATCTAACCTTTCGTTAAAAAACCCAGCATTTATCTTAATAAAGCAACATAGTGGCGAGAAAGACGGACAGTCCCGATAAAGTAATCCCCCGACCCATACTTCGTCACTGTCCAAACCTTCAATGCCACCTATCTCCGGCTTAACGAACATGTACAAATTTAAGGATACACAGCCATGTGGTTACGGCCCTAAACCGGCGCTTAATCCTCGGTTACCGAACAAAAGGTTCGGGCGTTAATTCTTAACAAGCGTTTGTCTTAATCCTGATTGTATAGAAATCCTATTTAAGTTTTAATGCTGCCGAAAAGTTTTGAGGCTTTGGTATTTGGAGCGTAGTAGGTATTTGATCTACTTACGAGTATTTGCTTAAATTGACGCTGTTTTTCGCTATGTCGATTGAGTTCCATATTGTAGTAATAATTTGCAGATTTTGACTAAAAGCGTTTCAAAATGCTAGAAAGAAGATATACCATGTATAACTTCCTTCTCTATTCTCTATTTGATGATTTTCTAATTCAAAAAAACCATTTTTAATAGAAAATCATCAAATAACTACTCTTGCTCTAGATGGAGCGGGAGCGTGTGTCACATTCTTACTGACTAATACCCACCTGTGTTCCTTCAGTTTTCCTTTGTGTTTCAGGGCCATAGTAACTCTTTCAAATATTAAAAAAAGTCCTACTGGGAATTTCCTGAACAACATCGACTGTACTGCTACTTATTTTCTTATTCTTATATTTCAGTTTTGATCTCATAATAAGATCTGATAGTATTTATGAGAACATACGGACAATACTTGAAAGATTGCACATAAAGTCAAACTTTGTATAGTCAGAACTCTATAATAAATGCCACAATATGTATTCTAACCCTGCAGTGGTCACTTAGTCCATACTTGTCAATTTGTCATCCTACAATTTTTATTATTACGTCATCAGCGATGTGTAGCCTACCTAAATTATTACACTATTCACATGTATATATAAATATATATATTGTATGTAGGTATAATAAAGAATGAGAATAAGATGGAAGTCATGGCTGAATGGATTTGATAGACATGATACGACCATGTCTTAAAATAAAGCATAGCATTTTTTTTTTTTGCGGAAGTATAAATCATGTGGATAATCTTCGACTGAGAGTCGCAGATAAAGTCGGCACTAATTTGGTCAAAAAAGTTTATCAGTTTTGGATATTCCAACCAAAAGGAAAACGGATCAAATACTGCTCTATGTAATTTTTAAAGCCAAATTGTTAAGTTTATGTTAAAAGTTCCTGTTATAAGTGAAGTTTATGTTTGAATTAGGTATGTTATGATATTTTGTTTAGAGGCACCGAGGCACATGAGTATTCTGCTAAGGCGCGACCACTATAGGGTTAAATTACATATTGTTTCTTGTCTAGCCCATCCCTTACAAGCTTGAACTAAAACTAAGACACACAGACTCACAAGAAGTATAGAGTTTCAATCAGGAGGCTGTTTATTCTGCAGGCTAAATCTAATATATGCCTACATACGAACATACTTGATGTGCCTCCACATAGTTGGTAAACGAAGTTACAAGGTCTGTTAAGTTTGTCGTGGAATAGAATATTATGCAATCAAGAAATACAATAATGGTGTTTATTTGAGAGGACAAGATGCTCTACAGCATGTCGTAATCATCATCATCATCATCATATCAGCCGAAAGACGTCCACTGCTGGACATAGGCCTCCCTCAAGCGTCGCCACAACGACCGGTCCTGTGCGTCACGCATCCATCGGATTCCCGCGACCCTGACCAGGTCGTCGCTCCACCTTGTTGGAGGCCTTTCAACTTTGCGTCTTCCGTACGATGTCACCACTCCAGAACCTTTCGTCCCCATCGACCATCTGTTCTGCGTGCAATGTGCCCTGCCCATTGCCACTAAGTTTGGCGACTCTTTGAGCTACTTCGTATTATACAGCACTATTTTTAATTTATACGAAACCTGAATATAGTTTGTTCAGAATCAGTAACTGAATGTATTCTAAAAAGGTCCTAGTTGGACACCACCGACACTAAGTACAACACAAGTCACGGCAAGTCTTAGCGGGTATTAGGCGCCATCAAATAGCTGAGTGCAAGTACAAAACAACCCCTCAGTCGCCTGGCTGGCTAGTCAGGATGGCCGGTAACTATGTAATTTTTCTGACATAACACGCTTATAACTTTGTGATTTTCCATGATACAGTTATGAAATTTTGTACATAGATTTTTAACATAAAAATACTAGACACGTGTTTCAGGTTTCACATATATAAAATTAATGTTGTATAAACTTATAATTTTAATGATATGCATTTATAGAAAAACTAGATAGATCGACTACGAAGTGACTGGCGAAAGTTTGTAAGTGCGAGTGCGTATGTTTGTAATTTTTTCACACTGAAACAGATAAACCGATTTCAATTAAACATAGTTCATGGGTAGACCATGTCCTGGAATATCACATAAGATTTTTAATTCGGGTGTAAGTTCCCTTGAGACAATTTTCTACTATCACCCGGATAAAGCCAGCGTCAGCGCTAGTTTATTATCACCCCTGTTACAGAGACTCGTAAAATTATGGTTAGATTATAAAAAAAGACTAGCGTGATACCGTGTTGCCACATAAAAAATATCCAGAGAAAAATACATTCAATTTCCAAACGAAACAGACCATAGTTCAAGCCCGCATCTATCCGGGCCATCGTGGTCACATAACTCACATTTACGTGTTAAAAATGTTTGTCTATTCGTCTTAATAAAGGCGGATCCGTCCGGTTTGGTCCGGTTCGTTCGGTATCGGTCGGGATCATTCGGCCATCGGATACTAATCCTACCCGCTCCTCAGTCAATGTCGTGACCGTTTGCCCATTGCCGCCCAACGGGCAATGGGATTATTTGACACATGTTTGGATTTAGTATATTTGGTAGGGTTATGTGAAGAGATTGGTCTTCGCGATATTTTTCGGGGCTAACGGTTTTTTGTATGAAAGTATCGGTTTTGAAGCTCACTGAGGCATGACATTCTATATGGCATGATATTGTAAATAAAATCATGATCATTTCAGTTTTGTTGCCGGAAAATGACTCCTGGACCTAAGCCTGCCAAGGCGTCACCACAAGGCACTAAGAGTCGTTACTGTACACAAAAACCTAACACAGTACTTACACAGTAATTTGATAAATCATGTACAAGACGAGTTTAACTCAATAATTGGTTTTCTCCCAGCGAACCTTGAGTGACAGAGATATACCACAATCGAGGTTATAATCTAGTGTACAATATAAATTTACATTAATAAGTCTAATATATGAAAATTATTACACAGAATAATGAATATCAATACCTATATGTACAAATATTATTTAAATTATGAAAGGAAGTGCTCTTTAATTTTCCTTATAAAGACATTCAAAAAAGGGCTGTTGCGAAAGGATATTTAATAATACCTTTTTATTTTGTACAGACACAAAATAAAAAGGTATTATTAAAAAATATATAACCCATTTAAAATCAAGGTAAATGGATCTACATCAAAAGCTAGCTAAGTAAAGTTTTTTTCAGAAAACCATGTTTCTTTTAAGACATTCTCAATAGGTACCCTTATATAACTACTCCCTTCATACTCATGGCTGGATGTAGGTTAGCCCATTCAGGCTAGGGATCAAACGACTCATGAATATTTTAAACTAGCTATGGTCGTGACTCCCCTTAGTAATTTTCCAGCATATAAAGAACCTTAGGTAATGTCCTATTGAAACCTAACTAACTAACCTAACTTCAAAAATGCTTCAGATATCGGGCGTAAGACATGGAGCTAACAGAACGTCTTCTTCTTCTTCTTCTGCCTCGTTTTTGTCCCGTTACGCTTGGTCTTGTTCGTGTTGTCCCAATACTTTCATGTCCTTTGGGACATTTGTCAACCATGTTGTTTCGGGCCTTCCTATTCTCCTCTATCTTGTAGCAATAGAGAGGCACTTTTTAATCACATAATCGCCTGGTCTTCTCATAACGTGACCGTACCATCACAGTCTAACCTCGAGTTTGGGGGTCAACTTGAAGCTCCCCTTTATTTGTTCGGAGCAAACAGAACGTGATTTGCACAAATCATATTTGGTAATTTTGAACCTACTTAGAAAATTATAACCTGCCTAACCACAGCACTTACACAATTAACATCAAAACACTTTTTGTGCTCATGATTGATTGACACAACACACAATTATTTTCCATGGCTACTCGCGTGACCACGCTCACATAATTCCCGTGTTTTAATACAAAATACACAGTTTATTTCATATAATTCTGTGCAACGTTTCAGAAAAGGTCGTCGTGAGGTTTATAAAAAGAAATCTAGGCACGTGTGGCATGAAATAAAACAATTTGTTTATAAGAAACCGTCGGGGCGAAAGAGCGTCGTTGACGCAGGCAACCATAAGTAATGGAGAGGTTGAATATTTGTCCACCGACCCTCTACAAAGTCCTTAGCGCATGAAATTTTCATCAGGAACACAGAAGAGTTCAGAAGGTTTATTTCATACAACTATAAAAATTCCACGCACACATACATATGCTTCGATAAAAGTAAGCGCATTGCATACTTGTCACTAACATTACATTGAGAAAGACTGAGATCGCACCTTAAATGAAAAGACTCACAGAAGAACTGACTTGACTGAAGAGTCACACGTTTAAAGGTTAAAAAATTGCCAAAAATAATTGGCAATGGGCAGGGTACATTGTTCGTAAAACAAATCGCCAATAGAGCTGAAACGTTTTGGAATGGCGTAAGAATATATTTCACCGGGATACCATGGCGGTGTGGTGTTACGGTGACATCATACAGACACCAGAGTCGATATATCTCCAAGCTGGTTGCGCTAAAAAATTGGTTGCGCAACCAAACGGACATTAGATGAATAACTGTCTATAGAGCTGTGTATATTTTGTTGATAGCAATGACTGGTCGCGCCGCCGTGGTGTCTCAGTGAAATACTCGTATAGCCCTAAGCGATGCGAGAAGCACAAGATTGGTCTAGGAGATTGAGCCTTGGATGCCTTTGGAAGAATCGAAACAAAAAAAATTGTCTACATACTTTCTTTCGACTGAAATTATGATGATGATGAGACTGAATTAGTGATACGTTCGTGTAGTAAATGTTAAGCATCTTTTTTTTTTATCTGATATAAACTAGTACTTGACTGCAATCCCACCTGATGGTAAGCGGTGATGCAATCGTTGATGGTGAGGCGCACTAGTTTATTAAGAGCCTATTCACTCTAGCCTTGAAGACGCTCAGATTGTAATCGGACCGGTCCTTCGATGTACGCGGTATAAATGACGATGCGAAACGCTTAGTCCGGACCGTGGAGGTTTCAACAACGTAAGGGTGGATACTCGCCGTACGTCGGTTTGTCTGGTGGTGGAAATGGGATGGCGGAATCAAGTCATGCAATTCCTGCGCGCACTCTCCAAAATGCAACCTGTAAAACACCGAAAGGCTGGCTACCCTACGCCTGTGCTCAAGGCTTTGAAGATTGGACTTAACCATATCTGGATCACCAATCAGTCTCTTCGCACGCCTTTCCACCGAGTCCAAAGCTGCCAGGTGGCAATTTGCAGCACCAGCCCATATGTGGCTGCAGTACTCCACACACGATCGGACCTGTGCTTTGTATAACATTAAAAGCTGTCCCGGTGTGAAGTACCGCCGGACCTTTGCTAGAACGCCTAGTTTCCTAGCAGCAACTTTGGCTTTGGACTCAATGAACCGCCCAAAATTGAGGTAAATTCAACACCCAAAAGCTGAAGGCGGTCGGTACAATCCAGTGTTACATTCTGAAAAGTAGGAGCCGAGGTGAACGGGCTCCTTTTGGCGGTGAACAGACACGCCTGTGTTTTGGCGGCGTTGAATCCCACCAGATTGGTTTCGCCCCACTTGGAGACTGCCTGAAGTGAGATATTCACACGCTCTACCATAGCCTCTCGTTCGGACCGATCTTGTCTGCCTCGTTATATTGAACTGACCTTCTGTACTTATTATACTGTGTCTATATCCTCGTATTGTACTAAACTTGAGAGGCGTTGCCGCCTATTGACGTTTTAAGCTTTCATGTCTGTTGCGTCTTTGAGTCGTCTATCATCCTGTTGCGATTTTGGGTCGGGTCAAGTTGCCTTTTGTTTTACGTGGTGGTATAGAATGTATACTGGTGCACAAAGGGAAATGCCTTTATATAATAACTGGCTATTGCCAGTACATTTACCCGTCCCAACGGAACATACTCCTCGAATAAAACGTGTCTTATGTGCTGTTCCAGGATGTAGGTACCACGTTCATTGAATTCCGTTTAGCCATACGAGCGTGTTGAAATAAAAACATACACTCACACGCTCACAAACTTTTGCCTTTATAATATTAGTCTGATACTTGTTTCTATCTAAAGCTTTGCCCACATGAAATTAGTAAGTATCACAAATGAAGATACTCCCAGAAAATATCCCTGTTCTGTCGGTGCGCCAAATTTCATACAAAACCGTTCAGCTGTTTGAGCGTGAAGGAGTAACAAGCTTTCACCCAAAAAATATCGCTTTTAGAACGTTATAAGTGTAATTGATCAGCGATATTAAAAAATAAAAAAGACCAATAAGTAATTTTGTATGTAGACGTAAAACCTATATAGACTCTTAAATTTCTTCCAGTTACTAAATGGTAGTCATTTAAAGTGCACTAAATGTAACTGATAAATAACTTCGTCTAGACGAATCATAAAACATCACGAGAAAACCAATTTACGTAGATGTGTTAGTAGGTATAACGGAAGCAACTTAGAAAATAAGCCTCTTCCCCTCCAACAAATCAAAGCGAATAGTCCAATAAAACGCGACCACCCGAGCGTATCATCTAGATGTCCCCTTAAAAGTTAACTTCATATCATGCACCTGGACACACAAGGAAAGTGGAATCAGGGAAGGAACTGAAATAATTTCAGTCATAAATTCAACTTTTTAAACTGGCGTTACGCGGCAAGCTCTGACTCTTCAGACATCGACATAATTTAACTTTTTCCCATTATCTTTATGCTGACGCAGTTAAGTGGCTCACTCACATATAGCTGAGCGAGCGGTTTTGTTATAATTTCGAATTTACTCCGCCTTTCATGCATTTTTACCAAGTTTAATTTTATTCGGAGAAGGCAGGGACCCAAGTTTGACTCCAATTATTACTTTGGAATTAAGTTACACATTGTTAAAGGGATACCTAACCACGTACTAAGTTAAGTTAGTTTCAGTGACCACGAACGCGGAGTATTGAAGTTTTTTCTGTACAATAAGTGACTTCTGGATTTCTTTATGAGATTTGTGTCTCTCGTTTTTTGCGGCGAAAATACTTTTATATCTGACATATTTCAGCTGTAGGCTTTCGCATTTCGTGTGATGTGTTGTATATAGCCTCCGGCGTGCGTTAGAGCCTGTTACACATTTTATTTGATAGCAATCTTTAGGGTGTTTTCTAAGTAGAATGCTACTTGCTACTTATTTTTTATAGTATTGTATTTTTTATCCTAGCTCTTTTCTTTAAGTTTATTATGTAGATTAAACTTGTATGAAGCGTATAGAATCTAATCTCGAGACATGTTTTTGTGTGTGCGCTAGACATGTATAATTAGAAAATGTAGTTTTCCTAAATAATTTATTAGATTTTTTGCCCTATGTTGATTGGTATTCGCATTTTAATCAGATTTGGCTCGTCCTTTGTCCCCACAAAATAACGGTTTACTTAATCATGTCAGATAAATAAATTCCTCTGAATAATATGTTTTGCGTTTTCTATTGCCTCCGGCTTTTATTGTATAGTTTAAAGCCTTTGAACTCTAATGATGGAGGAACTTTGAGGGTTTCTTTCATCAAAATGGTTACAAATATATCTAAAATTACAATTTTTTTTTTGCTTTCGTTTGGAAATTAAGAAACAAAAGCTACTTACTGTACTTAGAGACATCTTTTGTGTTGTTTTACCGTCATAAACTTCCTACCTTTGTGCCATCGGTCCCATACTGGTCGGTGGTACAAGTTTTTCTCCTCTTTATTTCTTTCATCAATCGTTAAGATATCACCTTTTTTATGCTTAAATTTACACTTCTACGCTACTATAATAAAGAGGTAAAGGTTGTTTTTATATTTTATTGTTTGTGGGAGCTTTTTTTTTTTGTCGACGGGGAAAATCATCTTATGACAAAACTCGTTCTTGGGTGGAGCGGACGATAGTGTCAGACTCATACTGACTAAAAACCCCGCGCCGTTCCACCGTTTGTGGGAGGTAATCTCTGAAAGCACTGGTCCGATTGCTAAAATTATTTCACCGATAGAAAGCTGCTTTATTCCTGAGTGACATAGGCTATATTTTATGTACGTAGGTGAAGCCGGGGGCAAAAGGTTGTACTTTAATAATTTAATGATTCAATCATGTAAAATCAAAAGACATTATCATCCAAATTGAAATCACATCCATTCTTTGATATGTTCTCACAAATGCAAAATACCAATACATTAAACATTTCCTGGCGTCACATTAAGTACAAACCTAGAACGGCCCTCGGCTACGCTGTTCACATTCGCATCTTACCAGTGGAACACCGTTTTGCTCTCAAACACATCGTATCGCGACTCCGTCGTCTCACTACCCAACTTCGAGTCAAAGTTCCCTCGGGCCAAATCTATAAGAGTGTTTTGCCACATGATCGCTTCCACGATTTGCCAAGAAAATAAAGTGGAATCGAACAGGAAACTAGTTCCCACCACAAGTGAGTTGATAAAAGTAGATATCTTTGCAGCATTCCAACTTTGCCAGTGAATAATAATGTTACACTTGGAGTGGGGTGTTTAAGTTTAATGTAAATGCTTTGAATATTGCTTGGTGTCACTATAAGTTGGTGGTGGAGAAATAAATGTTACAATGAATACTCTTGCTAAGTGCTAGCTTATTTTATGTAAGAAAAAATCTTGTGTATTTTCCCGCTTCTTGTGTATTTTTCAAAAATCTTGTTAGTTATCGAAGCCTCCCCGCACACGGGCCTCAAAAAAAACGCCCCTTCAAGCTTTTTTTTGAGGCGGTTTTTTTTCGTGGCTCGTGTGCGGCGGTGCCGCCACAGAAAAACGCTTGAAACCGCTTCAAGCTTCTCCGACCACAAGCTGACGCTCGCTTTAGCTGGTTTTTGCGGCAGCATCAGCATCTTGCTTTTTTTTGTGGCCGTTTCTAACGTTTTTTTTGTGCGGGGACAATTATTCAACATGATTGTTTTGGATTAAGTTTTCTTAATAACATTTAACTAAAATGTTAGACCGACAGACGTTGTGCTGTCCAAACTGATTTTGCACAGAAATTCCACGGACAAAGCAATTTTAGACGTTTCTTTTCCGAATAACCTTGATATGTTTTCTTTATAATAATTTAATTAGTCAAGCTGATTTCTGTGATGCTCTTACAAAAGAACAAAATTTAATTTTTATTTATATAGAAGATGTACGTACCGTACATAACTGTATGAAAACAATTTGGAAGTTTACCAGGAAAGCTCAGTTTTAATTATATTTATAATATTTGTCTCAAGAATATACAGACACTGTAACTTTGTTCATACAATTAAGAGAGTACACAAGTAATTAACAGAATAGGAGGTGCCTAATTGAATTTATAATTATGTATTAACGCGCTGTAGTTGTTTCTTTATTCAGAGAAACATTTATTTTAAGACGTGTGGTGTACGTACTTCTCGCATGCGTACTAGAACTCGCATGCTTAACGGCATACAGTAGCCGTGTGAATGTGTTGGTTATACGTACGAAACCAATTGGACTTATGAGTCTATAAAAGGTGTAAGGGACAGCCCTCGGTAAGCAAAACTGAACAATCTTCTACAAGATGTTTTTTCAGGAAACGAAAAAAAAATCAGCCTTACCATACGAAATTATTAACTTGATTGGACAGTTAATATGGAGAGACCGATTTTTTTTTAGTTTCCTGAAAAAAAAATTGTGCAAGGTTGTTCAGTTTCGTCTACTGAGCAAGCCCTTAAAGTTTTCGGAGGGCTGTCCCTTACTCCTTGTATATATAACATGAGTGAGATTGCTTTCTAAAGTCTTTAAATGCAAGCTTCCTATCGTTGAAACGAAAGCTTTCTTGCTATTAATACACCATCTGAAACAGATCGAATAAAGCAGTCTCCGCACGCGGCTGTCACCTCGAACGCGTACCAAACCCACATTTTCTGAAATTATATTGTAAAAACTACCCTTAAATCGGGCATAACATAGTCAGATTAACCCGCTGTAGCATCGTGAATATGTCGCTTAATCTTAATTAGATCTTGCTTAATTAGAACCGCTACCAAAATTTGACTTAGAGAGCGTGCATATAGAATGCTGTTCGTTCCGTAAAGTGCACGCAGACGGGGCGTCTTCTAGTGTTATATAGATATGTCTGTGTATTGTGTACTGTCTCTGGTGATTTCTAGAATCAATGCAGCTGACAGCCGTACCGCAATGGACTGTTGGAAGCGTACCTACCTATCGTAATACAAGACCATAGTGTACATGTACATTACATTCTGAAGATGAACTGTCAAACAAGATCTTGATAAATTTTGTCGATGATGTTGAAATCTGTCGCAAAAGTTTGTCTTTGTGTGGTTTAGATAGGTTTATGCAACGGTATATTGATATGTAGATAAATATAAATATTTGGTTCCTTTTTTTTGATATTATTATAATTTCTGGGTATAGAGGGGGATGAAAAGGGTGTTCTAAATTTAGTGGTAAGCAAAACAGAGAGTAAAGTCCCGCAAACCTACGCTGAAAAGGGAGGATCCTCCGACCACATGGGTGTTATGCCTGGTAGGCAACTGCTCAATAGATGATTTCGGGCTGTTCTATGTTCAAATCACCCGGAGAATTTTAATTGCGTGATGCAGAATTAGTTCTTATATGACGCCATAAATGTCGCTACAAAAAAAAAATAGACTCACCAATTAAATGTTCCACGATTATCGAAATTATTGCCATTTGGTATTACACCAAACCATTTATCTATTTAGATACAACAAACTGAAAACAGAACCATTATGTCTACCGCTTGCTTACGTAGACGAGTGCATGCTAAGAGCCGCCAAGACTGAATGATGGATGAAGGCGGGAACCCGACAGTTCAGATAATGTCTGCGGAACGAAACCACAAAATAGATAGGCACAGAAGACTATCTTATGTATATACTTCACTTTTTATACCTACGCTCGGTGGACGCACACTAATGAGCGTTTGAGCCGAAACTGTTCGACGAGCGGGCCGAGAAGCTCCGAGGTATCGTGTCCGTGAGCGGTGTCTATGTGTGCGTTGCTCGAGCGTGCTTTGTATGTAGATTGACTTCTGTACCTATATATTTTGTGACGAAACGATCTCGGCTCCTAATGAATTTTTCATATAACTCTTAATGTGCCCGGGTTTCTTTGATGCAGTTTTGTGATAGATGTGTGGGCTCGCTTCTGTGAACTCGGTCAAAGAGGTTTCTATCTGTTTGCTTGAATAACAAAAACTTGGATTGCATATGGATGTCTGTTAATCGATTCTGGCTTAAGTGCTGCATGGGTTTAGTCTGAAATGGAACTTGTGGGTAATATACCCGCAAGATCTAGGGCATGATATCATAACCTACATTAAAGAACTTTTTGAAAAAAACAGTAAACATTGGATAATTTTGGACTCACAATTAGGCGAAGCTGTCGTTTTTTATTAAGTAAATTTGTATTTCTGTGTGAATGTTTGTAACGAATAAACTCAAAAACTACTGTGTCGATTTTAATAATAAAATTCTTATACCATTAGAAAGCTACATTCACCCTGAGTAACATAAGTTATATTTATTACCCATGCGAAGCCGGGACGGGCCGCTACTCATACAAATATTATAAAGACAAAAGTTTGTGAGTGTTTGTATGTTTTTTTACTTCTTCACGCTGAATTTCGATGGAATATGATACACAGGTAGACCATGTTTTTTAATAGCATATGATTATCCCGAGAGTACATTCTCTTGAGATAAATTTCTACTATAATTTGGGTATAATTTCGCTACTTACTTAGGAGACCACCATTTTTTTAGATAAAGATCTTGATTGTTTTAGATATTAGGGATTTATTACTTGGGGCTAAAGCTTAGCTTTTTCATTTAATTTCGGAAGTAATCTGTTTTTGTATCTCAAGAAATCCTACCAGATTTAAAAAAAAATAAAGTATTGTGAAGAAAGATCATAAATTACTACCTATTTTCCGTAAAGTAACGTACCCGAAAACTCATACAGAATAACGGTAATAATATATTAAAAAATAACGTAACCTTAGGCATTCACCACCTTCTTGGCTAAAATATTTATTTATTTATTATATTCTTTATTCTACACCACATAAACCAAAAAATACAGGACAAACGTTAAACATTATTAAAAATAAGTGTACGATGGGCGGTCTTATGGGGGTACAGTGATGAAGAGGATACTCATAGTGTTTCAGCCACCTCTTGGAGGAGCATACTCACGTCCAGCTACTGCCGCAGGAGACGCTTCGGGTGTCAGAAGACCTAGGGCGAGTACTAGGTAGCTCGCCGGAAGGCCGTCTAGTAAGAACTAAGATCAAGTCGATGGCGCGTTGTATTTCACACATTCCTCAAAGAGATTTTAGCGAAACTGGAGGGGTCTAGACGGATCAGCCCTCTAGACCCCTCCAGTTTTGCTAAAATCTGCGGCCGCTAAAATGCCCGCTAGTTAGGGCTGCAGCATGGTTTGAAAGAGTTACCGTGGTTCCAGGACCACGGTAACTCAATGAATATACATATATTATATATATTATATATATATTATAGCCAATAAGTCTGACTCTACCTCTCACTCCACCCAGAGCGAAAGGAATCATTTGATAATTTCCTATTAAAAAAAAAAGAAAAACACCTTTTAAAAGAGAAAGCAATCCAATGAAACAGTCTATATCATCGCAATTGAACTCAAAACGCAAATAAAAAGAATGTTACAATGAATATAGAAACCGAAAAACAAAAAAAAATGTGCGGTAACCAAAATCTAATTTACAAATCGTGTGATAACGTTTAATATTCCCTCCACAAACTCCCTTTACGAAAACAAATGTATGATTTACGGCAAAATTTTACTCTCGTTATCAGTTAGGGGCGGTTGATTTACTCGGCGTCAGATCGCAGCCCGAACCAGTCGTTATCACTAGTATACCGCGAAAGTAATCGGAGACATTTATCTGATCACTCTTAACTCACAAAAGAAAAACAACAGTTCACCCTAAAGAAACAACCGTGATAAACAATATTTTTAACCAACTTCAAAAAGGAGGAGGTTGTTAGTTCGGATGTTTATATTTTTTTTATGTATGTTCGAGGATAACTCCATCATAGACGAATTCGCAATTTTTTTTGTTCGAAGGGAATTTATTCGAAAATGGTCCCATTTAAATTTCATATAGATCTGATGATGAATTATGGTGACAGACAACGGAACTCTTTAAAAAGTATAGGCAAAATAAAAACTCACTTTGATTTCGGAAGTTCCTTATTACTTAACTATCAAATATGTATTTTAGAACAAATCTTCGTACACGTTCTTGAATAGTAGAAGTTATCAAAAGTAGAAAATGAGATAATGCATAAATATTTTATTGCTCGTGAATGTGTACCATATATATATGTCATTGAGGTCTACACTAGAAAATTATTTTCATTTCATCTGAAGAAATAATATTCTACATTATAGTATCTATGTGCCAAACTTTAACAATATCTAATCGGTCAAAAATGGTTAAAGTATTAGAGGTATCAAGCATATAATATTCACGAACTTTCTCAATATTTTAAGTGGAATTTTAAACAGAGAGGGAACAATCTAATTCCGTCACAAAAACAGCTTTTAAAAACACTGTTATGGACTAATTATGAATGTAGATATAACTTTGTCGGGAACCTGTCCTTTCCCATTAATCTTTTGCTTCAGAAATTGAAAATCAAGGATGGCAGGTTGAGGAAAAAGCGAACGTTTTTCCACGACGAATTAATTAAGGAGCTGGGCGGGCGCTACATTGAATTTCTCGGCGGCCTTTCGATTCCCTTTTAAACTACGCTGTGTGGGTGAATCGGCGGTAAAGCAATTGGGGATGTGACACTGTAATTTTCCTTTACTGTAAATAATTTTTAATGGCTCGCAAAATTTCCCTTTTTTTCCTTGTTATATTATTAAGTAGTTCTTTTTTTAACTCCTATCTGTGCTTAGAAACTACTTAGTGCTATATCTTTTCAAGTGTTATTAACTAAAAATGCACTTTTGACAGATTTGGTTGTAATATCATGTTAATTTAGTCATTCTTCTCATTTATTTTTTATTTTCTCACACGCCCAAGTATTTTCGTTTTATTTTTTTACAACTAATGACCATCGTTTATTAGCTGTTTTAAAGTTCTATTCATTGTATTTGAAAAAAAAAAAACAATAGCAAATTTATCTAGAACGTAGCAATGTAGGCCTGTTTTAATTTTATTTCGCTACAATATACTATGACAAAAAATTTTTTTACTGAAAAGCTCCGAATTTTGTCTCTATATTGTTTGCAATAATAATAATACATCACAACGAAGCCGATAGACTCATGTTTCGACTTCAAAATATATGCAGCATTAAACATAATGTGGGTAGGTCAGAATAGCCTATTCAATAAAGCTGTGCCCTTTTTTAAATCCGTTGATCACAGGCCAACCACATTCAGCCTTTCGTTGACACAGTTTAGTGACACAACAGCCTCAATGGCTTTGTCCTATCAAACAAAACCCGGAAAATAAATAAACGGGAACAATATTTTATCGTCCGACCGTTTCGCGATATTAATGCCCAGTTTTACGTTATCAGTACGTGTTTCGGGTTGTCGGGTAGTCACATTCATCAATCAAGGAAGTGAACTCGTTACCGAGTTTCCCGAAACGGCAATGAGGCCGAATATGTTTGTAAAAACTTTTTAGATCATTCACTTTCGCCCGAAAAGGTCCGAAAGTTGGGAACTATCTACATAGATGCGTAACTAGCAGGATACGTGACTTATTTCCTTAACCGCGGTTTCCTTTTTGTTTGAACTTTTGGTTTTTCTTGTAGAATGATTGTTTTATTCATTTTGTGGTATATACTCTTATGTATATGTGGAAAATTCGTTTTACTGTAACAGTATATTCGATTCAAAAATGGTCTCTGTGACGTTCACTTTTCGCTGTTCAGTATTCCACTCTTCGTCCCTAGTAACTGACATGGAACTGACCATGGTTTTTTTTCAAAGTCGGAAAATTGTCAAATAATTTCTCCCGCTCTGTTTGTAGCGAGAGGGAATGTCAAACTGACTAAAATCAACCACTGTTTTTCAATTGCTTTTTGCGTTGCAATACCGCAGTGAGTCTTTAAAATTATCCTGAAGAAGAGAATTATATGAATTTTCTACTGCGTTGCAACTCGAAACGTGTTCCGAGCCGCCATTAAGTCTGATTTTACCTATACCATTGTGGCAGATGTAATCTGTAACTCACAGAATACGCTAAAGAAAGCAAAATAAACTCTGTACACATCAACTTTTACATCCAAATAAAAACCTAACCAAATGTTCAATAAACTCGAACCACAAAAAGTTAAGACACTACAGAAAATCTCATTACCATTCGTCCAATAATTCGGCAAACATTGACAGATTAACTGTTCTTTTACGTTGTATCCGGAACATTATTAACACGTTTCAAACGGGACTATAAACAAAAGGGATTATTTAATATAAATTGGAAACAGGAAGTTAATCAGAGTCGGCAACAGACGGCGAAACTAAATGGGTCAGTCGTGCCTGAACATCGAGCTTCGAGCAGCAACGAGGAGCTAGCGTCTCAACACGAGCACACGGCCTTACAATTGCTCTAAATTAGGTAAATAGTCGACCCTTGTTAGATTAGCTTTTATTAGCTCAAGATTTTCTCTTGGATCTTTTGTTGACAGTGTTCGACGAATTATGTTTGAGTAAAATAGGAAAATGTTTAGTATTTTACTCTACTTTCTTGCGAATACTCTAGATTTAGAAAGGTAACCTCAAACTCAAACTGACAGACATTTTATTTCACCTTAGTGTTACCGTACAGAGGCCTCAAAAAAAAGTCGCCACAAAAAATACCGCCACAAAAGAAAACTAGAAGCGGCCACAAAAAAAAAGCTGAAGCGTGCGTCAGCTTGTGACCATGCGTGCAGTACCATAAAGGACTCTGACGAAGACGGATTAAATACTCGAATGGCATGCAGCGGCGTCATTATTCTAAAAACGCCGTCACAAAAAAGCCGCCACAAGCATTTTTCTTTTGTGGTGGCACCCCCGAACACGAGCCACAAAGAAAGGCGGATTCAAAAAGAAGCTTGAAGTGGCTTTTTTTATGGCCAGTGTGCGGGGAACACCAAGCCTACATAAAAACGGCAGAAGTCACAATTGGTCGTTTCCTATGGAGAAAAACCAGCAAGAAACTCCATGCTTACTTCATTAAAACCTTAAAATAAATTGAGTTATATTTTGGGATATAAACAAACTCTCATTACTTTGCTGTTTATGAATATTATTTATTCAAAACTGATTTAAATAATAACAAGATCTTTCTAATACGCCCTTTAAGTATTTGTACTAATCAAAAATTAGTGGTGTATATGTCACCGGAAAATTGCAGACTCCGTAGTACTGTAATAAATATTTATGTTACAATTTCTCGATATAGGTATTGTAGCGACATCTATGACGCCACATAAGAACTACGAAGAAAATACGAAATCCTGCATCGCGCAATTAAAGTTCTCCGTGCAATTTGAACATATACGACAGCCCGACATCAACTAACGGTCAGTCGACCAGACTATAACACCTGGCTGGTCAGAGGATCCTCCCTTTTCAAAGGAGGTTTGTGGGACTTTACTCTCTGTTCCGCATACCTCCAAAGTATATTATGAAAAAATTGTTTTGCTTAATTCATGAATCCCCAAGCGACTACCGGTGGCCGCGCATCTATTGTCTTACTATTGTGTCTCTAATTGACGGTATCTGAAGGGTTAAGGTAAATCGCATCCAAATTCATTAGTTTCTAACATAACCATGTCTAAAAGAATAGATTACAATTTCTCGCGATATTATACAATCTTACGGCGTTTGCGATTTTCCGGTGACATATATCAAAACACTGTTACATTTATCTATCAGCGTATGATATAGATAACGTATATTATTATTTAGTAGGTACTACAACACCAACTTCCCTTGTCAAGTTGTTTAGGAATTCGAAGTATTTCATCTCATTAATAATGCCAGGAGGATGCTTGTTGTGCGTGCGCCCATTCTTGACTTCTTATAAATTTATGATACCAATATAAATACTTTGCAACTTGCTTATGATCAAGTGCTCAAACTCAGGTTGTGGGATATCATAAAGTATGTGTTATATCGCTCACAGTATCGGAGTTTTGGTAATAAATATCGCGCAAAGTCTTCATTGCAAATTAAAGTGAGATGTGTTCAGTAATTTATGTTTGACAGCGATGTTATAAATCGTGGTATTGAAGTTGCTTCTTTGTTTTTAGTTTGCGCTGTTCCTGGAGAGGAGAAAGTTAAAAGCTTTTATATGAATTTAAATGGAAATATCGGTTAAAAAGGTTGATTATTCTACTGCTTTTTTTTCTGAGGAATCATCAAATGACTTTTGGAGGTAGGTATGCACGTGGGTATGCACATCAGAGAGTGAAGTCCCGCAAACCTCTTTTGGAAAGGGAGGATCCTCCGACCAGATGGGTGTTATGTCTGGTGGGAAACTGCTCAATAGATGATTGATGATTTTTGGGCTGCTGTATATGTTCAAATCGCGCGGAGACCTTTGATTGAGTGATGCAAGATTAGTTCTTAAGTGATGCCATAGATGTCACTACAACTTCTCCCAATCTAAGGTGGAGTAATTGGGGTGTGTCAGACTTGTTGTTTAGTTACCCGTTGTTTTCAGGACTATGGTATTTGTTTCAAAACGTCGTGGACCTACTGGATACCTATGGTTTTGCTGACATATCTTTGAGACGCAAGTGAGACACTACACATCGTCGACAACTCGGGCTCGTTCGATACCAGACAGCCGGACGGTGTGTTACCCGTAGCTCGTCATCCGCAATCCCAAATAAAATAGAATAGAATAAACTTTACCCCGCATCTACCGTGGCCGAGGATTGAACTGCGACTGCCGACATTCAGGGCTTCTCCCGTGGCTGGGGCGTGATTATGTCCGTTTCTCGGTAGAAGGGGGCGACCGCTTTTTATTCCCTGTCGCTCTGAAATTTATATTATTACAATGAGGCAAGGGCAAATAAATGATATCAGAATTTCAAACATCACAATCACACAAACTTCTAAGGTGCAATCTGTGCAAACCTCTCAAATACATTTCCATATTATGGCAACCAATCACTGCACTAGCTTATAATCCAAAGCATACACGTACACATCAGGACATCCCAAAGCTGTGTACACAACCGATCACTTACATCGAAGTAACACAAACAATAGCGATAATCCCATTGAATAAGCAGTTGACCATCGATCGACAGTCGATATTCGGAGCCGAGCTGAGCGATGTCCATTGCAAGGCCGACACAATGTGATACAGTGAGCACTCGACCTAACCAAAGCAGCTTATGGACAGTTTGGAAACCCTTAGACACAGATGAGCGAATTTAGCGAATGTATTCTCGATGATTATATATTGTTGATTGGTGTTTTTTATGTTTGTTATTACGTTAAAAACTACAATAAACAATCTGGTAAGTTTAATATTAATTTGGGGATGAAACAATCACCTATTGGTGGTGGTGCAGTTTTTATACAATGTCAGTAATTTCTGAAATATTAAATTACCCTCTTAAAACTTATTACTTATAAAGTAGGTATTTTTAATATCTCAGGATTATTACGAGTGTAGAAAGTATGTAAACAGTTTGAATGTCTGTTTTTTACTTCTCTACGCTTAAACAGCTAAACAGATTTGGATAATATTTGGCCCGCCTTTGTACTGTTTTAGTGCATAAAGTTTTAATAAATAAATAAACATGTCCGGTAATAGCACACACAGAATACTTTTTTATCCTGGAAATATGTTCCTTTCGCGGAAATCCAATGGATGCGGGACGCACAGGTACGATCATTGTGGCGACACTTGTGGGAGGTGGTGTCCAACAGTGGACGTCTGTCGGCTGAAATGATGATGTTGCTTTCAGAATAATTTTCTACTTTTACGCAATTAAAGCAATAACTAGACCCGTGAGGTGGAATCCAGTCCAAATTTTTCTCTTAAAGAGGTGGCCCGAGTCCTAGCAGTGAGACCATTACAAAGCTTATTATGATTATGCAAGTGAAGCCACTTGCAAAAACTAGTACTTTACATAAGCATATACAACAAATAAAGATCTATCACAAAACTCAAGCAATTTCTCCAAAAACAAAACAACAAATTGCCGTCACCGCACGGGAACCAATAAAATAAAGTTACAGAGTAAATAGACAGTGTTAAAATAAAGACATAACTCAAAGAACGGTAAAAGCCAAAAGGGTATTCGATATTAATTAGTGTCGGTACCAAAGGCGACGAAGACTAATGCAAGGGTACCCCGTAATGTATTTTTCCCGGCAAAGTTGGACGAAACGAATGATAATCGGGAAAGAATGAAGTCAACATTAATGAGGTTTAATTAATTATAGACCTTACCATGACATGTTAAAATGTCGGTCGTGTGAACGAGAAAGAGGGACGGAGCTATACACCCTATACCAGATTATTTGTAAAACACTGGCAACCTCATAGGACTATGTTACTAACATCTTAATTCATGAATCCCCAAGCGACCACCGGTGGCCGCGCATCTATTGTCTTACTATTGTGTCTCTAATTGACGGTATCTGAAGGGTTAAACAACATTTGTTCTATGACTTTTAAAAATTTATCATATTTTATTCCAGCAGATTTTCATACAAAAATAAAAATATTTAAATTGAATGTTTTAAATATTAAGAAGTCTATGCGAAGCAAACGATAGTACAATAGCGCAGGGGGACGGGATCGGGCGACGGTGGTTCTTGATACGCTTACGTCGCGTCCTACAGACGTACCTAGCTAGGTATAGTAAAATATAGAGTTGACATGTGTTAGATAAAACAACGGAATCTTGAAGGTTTGTTTTTGGGTTTTTTTTTTTTTGTAAAAAGTCGTAGAACAAAAATTTGTTGTTTATGATGTTAGTAATATCTACAGTCCTGCAAGGTTGTTAGTGTTTCACAAACAACCCTGTATAGCCCCATCCTTTTAAAATCGATAATAAAGAATAAAAGGCTCGTTTTGACATTTTAGGAAGACCCTAGAATGTAACTTGGAACGAAACAATAAAGTAATCATTAGGGTTTAGAAATAGCTATTTTAATAGTAGCTACATTACACTAGGTACAAGCCGCTAGGTATTCAAAATACAAATGTCAAAACGTCAATTTTTTTTGTCAACTTTTACAGGTCAGTTTCGTGGTAGGGCCTCCGGTCCCATACGAGAAATGGGTGGGGCTGTGTCGTAAGTAGCAGTCGTTATCGCTTAAAATAATAGGGGACAGGGATTGAATGAAGATCTGGGTGAAGAATTGAGATGTATGTATGTTTTTGTGCTAGTTGACTAAGAGGAACAGATACATAATACGCCCACTTTGGACCCTTATATGTTTAACAAGGAACATTACCTGTGGCTGTGCTATTTATTTTTATTGTTTGTAATTTATTTGGTATCTATGTTTTTTTTTTTCAAACTTTGTCCCATACTAGGAACTACTTTTATATAGCAGGAGGTTTAAAAAAAAAAACTCACATGCACAATGCGCCCAAATGCAGAACAATTATCAGGTCCTTTAAATATTTGTTTCATGAGGAAATTGAACCCACCGCCATAGCCAATCGCTCAACCACATTGCCAACCGAGCCATATCATATCATTTCACTTAAAAGACGTCCACTGTTGGACAAAGCCCTCCCCCAAGTGTCACCACCAATGAATAGTCCTGCTGTCCTAACTGTATTATAAAACTACATAGGTATAATAATTATACTTTATATATATATATATATATATATATATATACTTTATAATTATTATGTCCCTGGGTATCTATTAATTGTATTATATTTAATACCAATGACAGTCCATGTCATGTTCTGTCTATTAATTGTTCATGCCAAGTTTTCTAGAAGAGATCATAATATAAAATTATAATACCTAAAATAATCAAGAATAGAACTTTATTATACACCAGAAATAATAAGTCTCGACGACCATTTTGTCGAACTTGTCGTTGCGTAGTTGGATCGAGGGCCTGATACAAAAATCAGTAGGTACTTCTCAATATGGCTCGCATTGTGAGGAGGTTCCTGTCTAAGGAACCCAAAAAATCGGTAGCTGCTCCCTATATCGATGGACTACTATTTTTATTATATTTTAAAATGATTTTATTTAAAAACTAGCTTTTGCCTGCCGCTTCGCACTCAAGAATATAGCAGTTTTCCATCGGTGAAAAAAAATCAGCAATCGGACCAATACTTTCAGAGATCACCTCCTACAAACAAAAAAGAAATTTTACCTCTTCATAATATTAGTGTAGATAAATATTTAAAAATGTAATTTATATTTTTGTAAGTACTTAAATAAATGATTAGATAATAATAATAATAATTAATTTTTCAGATCTTACTATTTCACTATTGTTAGTAAGATTCATATTCTTACTTAATTCAATTCATATTCATATATAACTTACAAACCAGTGTTATTATGATTACACGTACAAAGTAACAAAACCTTTTTACACAAGCTTAATCTATGTGTACAATGGCGGTCACACGCCGTCTAGAGAATAACGTCTCTGTGAATACTTGAGGTACATACAAAGTGAACAATATACTACTGGAGAGCAAGGAATTCCGTGCGGCATTGAAACTAGATACCTTGAGCGACATCCCCTGAAGTCAATGTTGCTGGTCGTTGTTGCTGAATATAAGATGAGAGGTTTTGAAATACATCTGTACTTATACTTACAATATTACAAAGAGGTAAAGTTTGTTTTTATGTTTTTTTTTTGTTTCTAGGAGGTAATCTTTGAAAGTACTGGCTGATTGCGAACATTTCACCGATAGAAAGCTGCTTTATTTCTGAGTGACACAGGCTATATTTTATGTACGTCAGCGAAGTCGCAAGCTGGTTTTCAAATTTAAAAAAATCTATTTACAATAAAAAACGGGGTTTTTTC
This sequence comes from Mythimna lalbum, assembly GCA_949319445.1. Taxonomy (NCBI): domain Eukaryota; kingdom Metazoa; phylum Arthropoda; class Insecta; order Lepidoptera; family Noctuidae; genus Mythimna; species Mythimna lalbum. Next base: position 9,427,975 of record OX439345.1, on the reverse strand, counting down.
AGGTACTTTTGAAGGCTTTCTCCATCCATAATTGGTTGATACGCAAAAGCAATAAATAATACTTTGAACCAATTTTAATTTAAAAGATCTTGATCATTGTTTACTAAAAGAGCCTTATAAAAAGTATCAGATATAAGTATTTTTAAATGATTTAATTTTATACAATATTTCCAAGTTGTTTGACTTTTTAGACAGACTATAGCAGATTATGTACCTAATTATCTTTTGTAACTAACTACAAAGATTCGCAATAAAGTCTAAACACAACATTACTTTCAAAATACTAACAAATTTAACAAAGAAAATGTAAACAGATACAAGCAGAAGCGAAACTAAATCAAAATAACAAAACAATATCGTATTTATAACTCCAAAACGCTATCTAATCTGTGGCAGAAACTTTACAATGGACACCAGTGCCAACTTGATGGATGGCCAATGGGGATGTTTCTGACGTCAGCAGGGGAAACTTAGGGCTCACTTACACGAGCAGAAATTCTTGCCACTGTTAGGAAATAAATGGAAAGAGATTCGTGTATAAGTAAGTAGCTTAATACGTAACGTGCATGTTTAAAAGCCAGGATAGTATTGGCTTTCAGTCCGGACGGCGAGTAACGAGTGGCTCGCCATCCGATCTTCTGGTAACCGTCCGGACCGTGACCAAGTCTTAAGGCTGTTGAGCCTTAAGGCGATGTGAACAAAACCGTAGGGGCCAGCAGGGTCGCAGCCTACTGGGTAGAATACGCTTCTGAAAGGAAAACCCAGGGTCCATTAATTCAAGGTGATGGAGGAACATAGGAGTAGGTTTCAGGCAGTAAATGTCTGACACGCCCTCTCGCTCCGCTCTAGAGTGGGATAAGTCATTGGATGATTTGTTACTCTTGTGTGTTTCAGTCTCTTTTTAAAATTTACACGACGACGGGAAACAATACAGTGTGACAATCGCCTGGCCGCCATTCAAGATACTCTCTGAATTCTCGCTTCGTAAAGACGAGAAATTCTTTCCATGTAAACGAGCCTTTGGTATGTTTATTACTTATCTACGCACAATTCCTGAAAACTTTAAAATAAACCGCAGAAGTATTAGAGTTTAAGGGCGTATTGTTGCGACACAATGAACAGGACAGGATGAATCAATCTTTGGATTGTCTTTGTTGGGAAATGATTTTCCAATTATTCCTTTATAAATGGTTCAAAGTGTAATTGTTGGAATGAATTTTCAATTAAAATTGTGATATTGATTAATTTGCTATAATTAATTTTCGTAGTGTGGCTGTGACGGCAGAAATCTGGCTTTATTGTTATTATATTCAGGGAAGGTTTTTAGGGTTTCAGTAATTTCCGACCTAACTGTTAGGTCTGTCTGTTTTTGTTATGCTTAGATTTTGTCGTTTTAGGCTCAAAATGTCTGCAATTTTTTTACGAAGCGATTTATTATCTACAGAATCAATTTTTTATTTCAAACTTTCAATCTATTAACGTTATCAAATGATCACATTTTAGGAACAAAAAAATTGAGATACCTGTAAAAACCCACTTTTGTATTACTGCGTTGAGTCTGTCTACAGAAATCTTAGCAATATTTTAAACTAGCTGCTCCCAGCGGCTTCGCTCGCGTAATAGCAGAAATTATCCTAAGGGAACATACTTCTGGGTTAAAAAGTATCCTATGTCCTATTCCAGGACATGGTCTATCCGTGTACCAAGATTCATCAAAATTGTTCTTTTTGCCTTTTAGGCGTGAAGACGTAACAAACAAATTCACTTTCGCTTTTGTAATATTAGTAAGGATTTGCGTAGTTATTTTCTAAAAGGGACAGTTAGAATTTACACAAATACTTATTGAAATAAATAATTTTTAATTATATTTAACGACCAACAATGCTAAAGACTTGATTTAATGTTCTTGAATACAGAATCAAAATTCGCAGCCGACTATAATTGCTTCGTGCAGGCGCCTACTTATTAGTGAATAGCACCGAGCCGCGTTATAATTGCGGCGCTAGTTTTTATAGGCGCTTTCGTCACGCATCTGATTTGGATTGTGATAATGATCTTTTGAAGCATAATACAATCTGTTTGTAATGAGCTCAGCTAGCAAAGTTTTTTTTTTTAATTACACTAGACCTTTAGAGCTTTGTAAATAAAAATAAAGCAAGTGTACAATGGGCGGCATTATCGCACAGGGTAGGTCACCATAACAACCTTTTGATGGACTGAAAATTATGTGATCAATTTACTAATAATAATTACTTCAGTTAACTAAGTTATCGTTTGCTGAACTGAAAAGGTTATATTGATGACTAAATTGATCGTATTTGTATGATAATGACCGTGAGCATTAAAACTTGAAAATTTCAAGGTTAGGTCTCCTAATTAATCATGAGTTCTAACCGCATATTATTATACCTACTATCGAGAACATATTCTAAAAAAATAATCTCGTAACCTTTTCTTCTTCCCGAAAAGAAAACCGAAAAAAAAAATAAAGAGTGTAAAGAAAAATCAAACCAATTTAATTGGTGATTCCGTGAATTAATATTTTATATGGTGGCAAGTTATATTTTAAGTCAACATACCTGACCTGCGAAATGCAAAAAAACGTAGTAATTTGAATTTCACAGGCAACCCTAGCGCGTCTCTCCTAAGGGTTTACTTATTTCAGGCAGCAACACAATGCAGCCTAACAAAAAGGGAGAAAGTAAAAACAAGGCCTCATTGCGTGCCTCTACACGTTTTATCATTGTTAATTTTTTATTTAAATACCCACAATGGCGACGAAATTCCCACATGAACCGCCGAAAACACCATTTGTTTTTCCTAAGTCCAAGTCGTTAATTTCCTAATTACAGTTTCAAAATAAAAGCGTGTTTTTGTTCAGAGGCGTCCCTTCCGTGGGGCGTACAATCCCGGTCGGAAGGTTAATGGAAGAAAAAATACGCTGTACAAATTTGCATAACATTTTTCTCTGTCTTCCACCAAAATTAAGTCCTCTGCCCCTGCATCGGCTTTGTTTAAATTACTGAAGTGAATTCCGTGATTCGCTTGTAATATTCAATTTAATGTTTGCAGACCCTGCTTTTCTTTTTTCTTTCCTTCTTGCTCTGAATTCTTTTGGATGAATATTTTTTTGTGATAAAGCTTGTGGCGACATTATTTACTTACCTCTGTTTATGCTTACATTTAACTAAATAAACGCCCGGTTTTGCGCTCTGCAAATTTTTTTTTTTTGTGCTGTTTATTTTTATTTCAATTTGTTTTCTCCTAGCTTATTTAATTAAGGTTAAGGATATAATTACCTGTCTAAAAAGTGAAATGACTTTGAAAAGCGTCAAATGCTTGATTATTTATTTTTTAATTGAGTTTTTTTCTGATTATACGCAATCACAGATTTTGTTTTCCTTGTGTACCAACGAAATCAAGGGCAAGTATTTTATTTTCTCTTTTAAGGACCCTATCCACACTTTGAGCTATAGATGATAATAAATAAGTAAGCGAGTGTCAGAGGAAGTTATCGATATAGTCTGGCAAGTTGAAACTGGCGTAGGCCCTATGGGAAATCTGCAATCTTGGCCTTCCGCTAACAAAGTTTACAACTAAAATCCTATTGTGTTCTCTGTCGAGGGGGAGTCTACTTGATTAGTACTATGAAGACTTGAAAGTTGATGGCAAACCACGTTATCTGAGGTAGCCTGTTAAAAACTTGCTAAGGAGCTCTGATTAATTAGGCGATAAACTTCCAAAGACGTGTGGAGTTCCGTTTGTACGGTTTTTGGGAAGTTTTCGGGAAATGAGGTTTTTATACCTACTTAGACCTAGCTCTGGGTAATCAAGACAGGTAACTTGTGAAGGTGTGAGTATGTAGGATGAGGAGTGAAACTTTTAGGGTAGTGCTTATGAAGGATTCATATCAAGCTTAGACATCTTGTGCTTGTATTTGAGCTACGGTCTTAAGAATGTCGAGGTCTCATTTAATTAAAAAAAATACTGACTGACATATCAAAGCACAACTGAAATTACTGGGACTTATAACGTGAAGTTTTGCACAAAACCTTCCTTTTATGACATAGGCGAATACTAGAAAGGTATTTTGTAAATTCAACCTTTAAGGGGGTGAAAAAGGAAAATTTCGTTTGTATACAAAATCTCATTCCATGTATTTTAAGGTTACCACAAATAGTGGCCTAGCTAAAAAAAAAGGTTGCCTTCAGAAATACCCCCAACAGAGCAATTTCTGGTTTTAAAGACTGTGTGAACGGTTCTTATATTTTCTTAGGGTAACAAACTTGAAACGTGGCACAAATTTTAATCAAAATGAATAATAAAGATTGTTATTATTAGCTTTTCAAAAAATACCTCCAAAATATTGTTTAAAGAGTGTTTAAGTTAAAGAGACAGTATTAAACTATTAACTTCTGGAACTGTCATGGCAGTGCTGTTGATTATTAGGTCGTAAAATATAAAGGTACAGAAGTCGATCTACATACAAAGCGCGCTCGAGCAACGCACACATGGACACCGCTCACAGCCGCGATGTCTCGGTTGCGTCTTGGACCACTCGTCGAACAGTTCTGGCTTAAACGCTCATTAGTGTGCGTCGTGCGTCCACCGAGCGTAGGTTTAAAAAGTGATGTACGTACATGAGATTGTCTTTTATACGTAACTATTTTGTGATTAAACTCTTGAAACTTACAAGATTCTGTCTTCTTTATAATCGTGAGTTTTAACTGCATGTATTGTCAACAACTCAATCTAAAAAACAAACTAAAGATCTTTCCCCCGTCTCAAAAAAAAAAGAAATAAGGGTGATACCCCAAAGCTTCACCTACAAATATCAAAAAGATAAAGAGCGTGCAGAAAAATCAAATCAGTTTTCACAAAAAATCTTAATATCTGAGTGAAGGGAGCCAGTGAATGATCTCTAAATGAATTGGGTCTGCAAAGAACAAAGCAGGGCGGGATAAGAAATCGTAATAAACGCAGAAGGGTCTCATTTTCACATTTTTACAACAGCTGTGAAGATAACAGTTCAGTTGGTGCAGACATCAAAGATAAAGTTGGTGAGAAATAATAATATTTATCTTGTACTAGCAAATATCTAAACGTGCTAACTACGTTAAGAAAATTAAATACTTTTTTTTTTCTTTTTTTTAAGGACTTTAATCTCAATAATCTCTCTTTAAGAGCATGTCAACCCCATCGTAACCTAAAATAAGTTTAATTAAATACTTAAGTAAATATATTTTTGAAGGGAAAAAGGAATGTTTGCTATGTTTTAAAAGTCTAAAACAAACTTTTCATTAGGGTTTAGGGTGCATTAGTTGACTGGTTTGAATGTCTATAATGGACACAATCAGAAACATTTTTTATGTTTTATACAAAGTACATATACTCTGATAGATTCTTCTCTGGAAGTTTTACAAATGCTTCTCTAATAAAGTTCTTAGTTTTTTTTTATTTTGTAATTAATAGTCTCGTTTGTAAAGTGACTGGGGATGATAGGGCACTGCTGACGCAGAGGTTGAACAATTAACTGCATGAGACGTATCATGGGTTCGATTCCTTCACAGAACTGTTATAAAGTGAATGAGTTTACATCTACGATACAGAAGTAATTTTTAGAGTGGCGCAAGGTATTTTTTTATAAAAAGATTAAAATTTGTATGTTTATACGTAAAGGGATTTTATGGGTGGGAAATTACTTCTTGCGCTCTTTTGTGTAGCGCGAGGGCTTGTCAGACTTTTGTTGACTAAAACCCACTCCTGTTAGTTCTTTGCTTCAAGGTCTCAGGGTACACTTTGGCACAACCCATGACGTAGAGGGTAATCTCTGAAACTTCCAAACCGATGCTGATAATTCTTTCACCTAAAGAATGCTACTTTGTCATTGAGGGACATAGACTTTTTATTTTATTGCTTCAATTCATATTTTCTATTTCCACGCGAGCGAAGCCGCTAGCAGAAGCTAGTCTCAAATAATTACTTAAGTGCCCATTATTACAAAAACTTATCCTCGTGGGTCCAATCTTTTACAAATGGATAATTACTAGAAAACAAAATGACACTATCACCCTTAAATCTCCCAAAACACATATAGGTCAAGCCTATGATTCTAATACGCGATAACTAAACCATTTTATTATACAAACACATGCATAGTACTATTCATATAATGATCTCATAACCCTCATTATTAACGACGATACTAATTCCTATATGACCATTGTTTACCCTTATAACCCCTTGCCGTATAATATGCCACAGAGTAAATAGGTGCAGAAAGTCAGAGGCCCTACCACGGGCTATTATTAAATGTGACCTAAGCTGAATTCTAAAAGGGATGGAACTATATAGGGTGTATAGCTTCATCCTTCTTTATCTCTCACACAACTGACATTTTAACATGTATTGATAAGGCTCCTGTTCCATACAATGAACGAAAATGCTTGCACACATAACTTATTCAGGTTGTAGAAATACTTCTATACTTATTAATCTATATTAATATAATAAAGAGCTAAAATTAGATTTTTTGTTTTCTTTTTTTTTTTGGTTTGTCGGAGGTAATCTCTAGAAGTGCTGGTCCGATGGCTAAATTTTTTTAACCGATCGAAAGCTAATTTATTCCTAAGTGACATAGGCTATATTTTATGTAGGCAGGCGAAGCTGCGGGCAAAGCTAGTAATACGAGTATCATAAAGAGGTAAAATTTGTATATTGTTTTTTTTTTTTGTTAACCGTTTGTACGTAGGAGGTATTCTCTGAAAGTACTGGTCCGATTGGTAAAATGTTATCGCCAATAGCAAGCTGCTTCACTCTTGAGTGACTTATGCTATATTTAACATACGCGGGCGACGCCACGGGCAAAAGCTAGTGATATTCTACTTCGTCACGCGAAGTGTCAACAAGGCGTTTGGATAATTGTTTAAAAAGCGCATGAGCACTACCCTTCAAAAATACTATAGAATTAAAAATCCATTTTTTTTCTCTCGATTTATGGAGTTAGCTTTCTGTATCCACCCAGCCATTCTGTGGTATTGCGAAAAGGAACGAACTTGCGATAAGCCACGATACGAATCGCGGCAAATCAAACGCTCCCCCGACGCAAGCAGCGATTTGGCGTAGTACGAAACATGGCGGCAGTACGAAATACGTTTACAGTGCGTTTGGGAATTTTTCTTGTTACCTTTAGATTATATCTTGTACAGGCATGTTAGCAATTACGTTTTCGTTTAAGGGTGTCTTCGAATGAGAAGAGAGGTCGTTAATGTTGTTATGGCGCTCGTATACAACAACACTTATGTGTACATAGATTGTGATTTTTATCCCCGTGCTGTACGAGTAGGTAGGTATGTAGATATAAAATCTCTCAATTATATTTTTACTATACCAGACTTTGTTATTCCGCAAAGGGCACCTAGGAACACAGAATTCTTTTACGTGGGAAATTATCCAATGTCACTCTGCTTTATGGTGGAGTACGAGGGCGTGTCTGACTTTTACTAACTTAAATCCACTCCTATGTTCTTTCTTTGCCTTGCATTCCAGGACCTCGGGATTTCTTTTCAGAGACGAACCCATGTCCCCAGTAGGCATTGACCATGCTGGGCCCCTACGTAGGAACAAAGTTGGATTTTAGTCAGTAAAAGTCTGAGACTCTGTCTCGTTTCACCCAGAGCTGAATTTTCACGTGTATCAAACGACGTTTTTCAATACAATTACGATGTAATTGTAAACGGGTTTTGACCAGCGATTCGGGGGGGTGGCTTAGTGCCCAGTCTGATATGATAAATAGGTAGGTCTCAGCGCTATTCCAGGAAAAGTTGTCTAGAATAGCACATAGGATTTTTATCTCCGGAATATAATGAGACCATTTTCTTTTTGATGATTTTCTATATTCACATGGACGAAATCTTTGGCAGCAACAACAGCAGCTGAAAACAAAAAAAAAACGCCGAAAAAAGCGTCATGGGAACCGTCAGCACCATTTGACATTTAAAATCTTCTGTCAAAAATATATCCTAATTATACTACCGTGAATATCCTCGCCAACCTCGCTTGAAATAATTTCTATGAGAAACAATATAGGTATTACCTAGCCGGCTATCGTTAGTTTTAGTCCAGTGTTCAGTTTCTATATCCCAATATAGCTTTAGGTGTATTTTACTAGAGGAGTTTCCAAGCTGAGTTTTGCATACAAACGTTATTCTGTAACACTATTATCTATCTATAGGTATATAGGTAGTTAACATGTTCAGGTCGGCATGTACCACCGTGGAGCACGGAGTATTTACTGATCTGGCAGAGTAAACTCCGCGGCCACCCATGGTACACCATCGGTGGCCAGTAGTGGCCACGTCACACTAAACTAATTATGAAACGAAACAGTTAACCTCACAATAGGATTATGAGCTTGCATAATTCGAAAATAATAATTTATTAGTATATCAAATAGCCGGTTATGAGTTGCCGGTTTTAACATGTTAACACATTGAGACTTTAGTAGTTTTTTTTTTCTTATAACTTTGCCCACACAAGGGATAACTTGTAACTATCTTTTTTGCGTTTATAAGTACATGTAAATATTACACTCCGGAACGCTCATACCGATCTGTTCCGACTTTCGGTACCTTGGGTCTCTCATCCAAGGGGATGGTGAAGTAGACTGGGACGTAACAAATCGGATCAACGTAGGATGGATGAAATGACGACAGGTCACAGGAACCACTTGTGACCCACGGATGCCCCTCAAGTTGAAGGGTAAAACCTACGTCCATGATAAGGCCTGTCATACTGTATGGATCAGAATGTTAGGCTGTGAAAAAGACGGACGAAAAAAGATTGCACGTAGCGGAGATGAGAATGTTAAGATGGATGTGTGGTGTGACGAGAATGGATAAAATGAGAAATGAGTACATAAGGGGAAGTTTGAAAGCAGCGCCAGTGACTGAAAAGTTGAAAGGGAATCGTTTGTCTTGGTATGGACATGTGAAAAGGAGAGATGAAACGCATATTGCTAAAAAATTTATGAGTCTAAATAAGGATGGATGGAGGGGGAGAGGGAGGCCAAAGAAAAGATGGATGGATTGTGTGAGAAATGATATTAAAGAAAAGGGAGTTGATGATAGCGTGACGAGAGACAGGACAGAATGGAAGAAAAAAACGTGTTGCGCTGACCCCAAATAAAACGGGATAAGGGCAGAAAGAAGAAGAAGAAGTACATTTAGTAAATGTAAACATATACACAAAACCCCTAGACACGGAACGACATCTGTAGACTATACAATTATTTATTCCATGCGTGGACCGCCGCCAATCGCTCGACCACTGTTCTGACGTGTCCCACAGAACTGAATTAATTTATAACCACAATTATTTTAGCACCTATTTCATTAGTAAGTCATCAGCCTTATTTAGTGAATAAATCTCTCTATAACATTTCAGACAGTCTTATTTCCGAAACGTTACTACAAATAGGGGTGCCCCCGAACCGGCGCTCGCTCTGCTCACCCCAAAATCAATTTTTCACAAATTAATTAGTTTATTCAGTTCAGGAGGGAGTTTATTCGCTACCTAATCATATTAATAACACAATCGAGTTATTTTAGCCACGTTAGCTGTTTCGTCAGAGTATTTACCATAAATAATACTTTGTTTTGTGAATTAGGCATTTTGGTAAAATGGACGAAACGGAGAAACACGTAGCTAGAATAGCAACAGCTGCACGAGTCAATCTCTTCCCTGATCACTGATAGCGCTGGCCTATGGACGACGTGCAATAGGTGACTCACTGTCCGGCTTTCCAGTAAGGGCCGACCCCGAGTCGTCAACGGCGCGTAGTGCCACGCGCGCCTCAAAGAGATGCCAGCAGAACTGGTAGGAACCCCGTTTGAACGACTAAGGCCACGGAAATTAAAGATACCGTAGTCCATGCCGAGAATCCTTTATGCCTTAGAAAGCACGTTAAGACGTTGATCGCGGCCATCATTTATAGACCTTTGGCATTATTACGGATAGTCAAAACCCAGAAAATCTTACACCAATCTTGTCCACCGTAGGCGTGGAGTTGCAATGGGTCGCTCGCCGTCCGAACGTCCGGTAACCGTCTCGACCGAGCCCAAGACGTTGACGGCTCGTATTATGCCACGCACACTTCAAGGAGTTGTCAGCAAACCGTAACGGCCCAGTAGGGTCAGAGCCTACTGGAGCCAAAGATCTGTTTCTGAAAGGAAATTTCGGCCCCAGTACGAAAGGCAACGAAGGAACAGAAGTAGTTTTTAGTCAGTAAAAGTCTGACACTATCTCCTGCTCCGCTCAAGACCGGGGGATTTCATTGCATGATTTTGTAACCTAAAAGAAAAAAAAAACACCAGGCTTGTCATAGTTTATCCAGTTACTTACTGTTGGGTTTAGGTTGTGGAGTTCAGATATGCAGTTACTCTTTTGTAAAGGTTTATGTTCAGTTAGCATCCAGTTTAATTAAACTGGATGCTAACTGGTCTTTGTGACATCATTTGGGAGAGGCTAATGTCAAGCCGTGTACATCTTCCAGCGGAAATGATGTATGTACCTATTTAACACTTCAGATACCGTCAATTAGAGACACAATAGTAAGACAATAGATGCGCGGCCACCGGTGGTCGCTTGGGGATTCATGAATTAAGACAATAAACATTAAAAATTTACACTAAAAATATAATAATTATTATGTTATGTGCTGAAAATTTAAATAACGATTAATTTTTTGTGTCATTTGTGTATAACGTAACCTAACCTAACTTTATCGAAATTATCAAACAGATTTCTTTTTAATCAGTCAGAATTAGGTACCTGCAAGGAAAAACTGTCAAATAACAGAAAAAGGATGCTCATAGCAAAATGTGACGTCATCTCCATTAGGTTACACGCTTACGAAAGAGATAACGAGATACCTCGGTCCCACTCTTTCTCATAGGAATATTTCAAATGCCATATGTTGCTTTCATATTAAAATGTTACATTTTTAGAATAAGATTTCTGTTTAATGTTATTTATTGTATAATTACTCGTAAACTATTGTACAAAAATAAACAGACCAATTCCGGTTTTTTTTTTGCAATTATTACATCATGAGTGTTATAACATTAAAAAAGAAATTGTTTTTTCCAGAACGTGTTTTATTTATCTAAATAGCTATTTTATTAGCTAAAACCAAAAAAAATCCGACATCTGCCCGAAATAGGACAATCTCAATATGGTGATGACAAATTTTTGCATAGGTTTGGTTAATTACCACTGCATTCTTAGTAGATTTATTACCAAAATTTCAATATTAAAGGTGAAATTCTGAGTCATGTTTAAATATTCTTTTAAGGGGCGAGAATCACATTAATACCTGTTTTTCCTAGAAAAATCCAGAAAAAGTTTTCTTTTTGGTGATTTTTCGTAATAACGCACAATTAAGTAATAATAATACCCCCTGTCGCGCGAGGGGATAAAGATGAAAGTTGGTGTGCCTCTGTATGTTTGTTACCCTTTTATGCTCAAATGTATAAACAGATTTAAATATTTTGAAAAATGTTAAAAATTCCCTCTCGCGTTCTGTTTCCTGATAGCTACACGCTAGGAGTCTTTAAGTCAAGAGTGAATAGGTTACTTTTAGGCAAGCGTGCTCCATTATCGGTCACATAATTGCTTTGGCCTTAGGGCCCAAGCTAATTAACCAATAGGAACAAAGGAGATTTAATTTTCGCCCACAGTAATACGACTTTACGGTACTTTTTATTGCACAATTAATTTCCAAATATCACGTGGGTAAAGTCACTGGAAAAATCTAGTATCCCAATAAAATAATGGCTCCGGCTGAAATGGTGATAATGACCTAATATTAAATATGCGAATTATGTAATGATTACATCCTTATTTCAATATTGCCTTAAGAAAAAAAACAGTAACATATTTCAATCAGAATTTAGAATAATCTGTCTAAAAAGTCAAACGACTGGGGTAATTATTATATACAGGGTAAAATGAAATCTGATGTAGTCAACGCTGGTTCAATAATCAAGGTTGATTAAGAGGTCTTGATCATTGTTTACTAATAGAAAAACCTTGTAAAAAGTATCAAATGTAAGTATTTTTGTAATGATTAAATACTATACAAAATTCCCAAGTCGTTCGACTTTTTAGACAGACTATACCAAAGTGAATTTTTGTTTTGATTTTTTTTTTCACTTTTTATGTACGACTGTACGTTTCTTTGTTATCTAGGACATTGGGACACCTCTTGTCTCAAAATAAAGCTGTTGGTCGTCACACGTAAATGTTTGACAGTCGTTAGAAATAGACGCTAGAAAGTCTGACCAATGAGTAACGTGATGTCCCGTAACTGGGTTGTGGAGGTCAATTAGCTTAATGTAAAACACAGGTGTTGAGCCCCATGCAGTTGAAGCAGAAGCCGATATTGGTATTGGTAATTTGGATTAGTTCACTCTTTAGCTGTACACACAATTTTAGTACAGCTTAAAACTAGAGTGATTAGAGACTAGGTTAGCATGTTACATCGTCGACGTCATCATCGCTTACAATCGGGAAAGATTGTGGTCAAGCGTGAGCTTATCAATGATACTCGTAACAATAAATAAAAATTAGTTGCGCTCTTTTTTGATTTATTATCATCTTCTGTTCAGCGATCAATGTGTCCTGTCCATTGCCATTTTAGTTTGACAATTCTTCGCGTTATTTTTAATTTGCAGACCAATTTATTAACTTACCATTTTTTATAGGGTGCTGTCTCTAAAGTTTATTTATAATAAAAAGGTAAATCCGAATAAAACTAATTACTCTCATAACTCTCGAGTCTTTCAAATCTTCACAGTGAAGATTAAACATTATTGCAGAAAGATAAGTCCCAAAGGGTTTTGGAGAGCACTATAAAACAGGATATTAACACAAAACAAGATGAAGCACATACACACAATGCCAGATTAACAAGGAAGTCACAACAAAGATGTGGTGACGTGTCACAGTTACATCTTGAATTCAGGCGTCGAATTGTATGACTAATGAAATTATACCAACTTTGGTATAATTTGAACTGAGATGGACCAAAGAATTGGCAGCGGGTAGACTACATTGTTCTCAAAATAGATGGTCGATTGGGTCGAAAAGTTCTGGAGTGGCGACCGCGCAATAGAAGATGCAGCAATGTGATGTCACTTATAAATTCGTTTACCTCTTCTGCTTTAGGAAGGAGTGAGAGGACGCTTTGACTAACTAAAATCCAGCCGTGTTCTTCAGTTACCCCGTGCGTTCCTGGGCTACAGTATTTTTTTTATTGATATTTATACTAGCGCTTGACTGTGATCCCACATGATGGTAAGCAGTTATACAATGATTGATGGTGTGGCGCTTTCCTTCAATAATTCTCACGACCCTACCCTACAGTTTTGCTGACGTTTCTTAGAGCCATTCATGAAATAAAACGCACTGTCGATGACTCGGGCTTAGTCCTTGTCCTTACTGTTGACCTTATGCCTTTGTACCTTAACATACCCAGGTCCTCGCTGCCTTGGAAAACATGATAAATCGTTTTTCACGACAATCATTTGTAGATTTTTGACAGTCGTCACGGATAGTCAAAAGTCAGGAACTCTGTTTGGTGTCAAAGTGAGAGAGCTAAGCCAAGAGATATCGTGTACAAAAGACAAGGCAGACATTATTTAATTGGCACTACAAGGAAAAGGTCTTCCTTTCTTCTTTAACATTCCTGTTTTGGGCAAAAGTGGACTAGTTTTGTATAGTCTGTTTAAAAAGTCAAACGACTTGGGAATTTTGTATAATATTTAATTATTTAAAAAAAAAACATATAAACAGCCGAACATAGTACCTTCTCCTTTTTGGGAAGTCGGTAAAAAATACTAAGATTCGATACTTTTTATAAAGTTCTTCTAATAGTAAACTATGAGTAAGGTCTCTCAATCAACCTTGGTTATTGAAGCAGTGTTGACTACACTACATTTAATTTTGCCCTAATAATTATCCAAGGTAAGGGAATCAGGAGCAGGGTCGCGGGAATCCGATAGATGCGTGACACACAGGACGACGCTTGAGGAAGGCCTATGTCCAGCTGTGGACGTCTTACGGCTGATATGATGAAGATGAATTGCCCAAGTCGTTTGACTTTTTAGACAAACTCTAGTATCTATACTTTCGAAGTTTATGCCATCAACTTTACCAGGGTCTACCATAGTCTAAAATCAGCACCAAGGCATCATTCCCTACATTCCTTAAGTCATAGAATAAGCCCTAAAGATAAGAAAATAGATAGTCCAAACAAACACAGAATTATTCCACCTACCCGCAACACCCATAAAGACTATAATTCCGATAAAGTCACAACCGCGAAAGCTTTAATGCCTACATTTGTAATCAGGGCCACGTTCTAACATAGGTATTCTAATAACTAAACTTAGTTATATACGCGCAAAATGAGTTTAAATCCACCGACTAAATTAAAGTCACTCTACCTGGGGACTACTAATTTTATTCGGAAATACATGTTTAGGTGGAAAAACTTTTTAGTTGTAGGAATCTGAGTTTGATTTCGCAACATTTCAATGATTTTTATAGCAGAGTGGTTTTGCTCACAAACCCTAGTGATCATCATCAACATCTTTCTGCCCTTATCCCGTGTTATTTGGGGTCGGTGCAACACGTTTTTTTCTTCCATTCTATCCTATCACCCGTCATTGAGTAGTAAAGTTTTTGCAAGAAACACCATGGCTACATGTTTTTTGTCACTACTAATACGTGAAAACAATGTAAATAAAGTAAAAATCTAAATACAGATATGAAAATAAGCTACTGGCGGCTAAGAGATGACCAGTCTCAACTGACAACGCCCGTTCACGGACATCACGCATATATTAGCACCACTCAGCTCTATGAAGGGAACCGAATGATCCAACGAGATATGAACCGAGTGAGATATTTGAGTGAGCATGAAAAACTCTCAACTGCCATGCTTATTTATGAGAGAAAGATTCATTTGCTGATATCCGTCTACAAAAAAACTAAATAAATTAGGGATTGATTCGTTGATTCGTAGCTACGAAGGTTTTGATTTTTTAATGTCTTGTTCAGCTTGCTTGAATTACAAATCTATGCATATAATACACCTGTAGAAGCTTTTGTGCGCGCACGTAAAATATAGGAAGTCGACGTAGATAACTTGTATAAATTACAATTGTGTGTAACTTGATATGATACATAGGCTTTGTTTCATCGCAATCGATTACTAGTAAAAAGGTATGAAAAATATAATATAATACAACTTTTAGTACAAAGAAAATGCTCTAACGGAGTATAGATAATTCTATTAGTACAATTAAATTAAAAAAAAAACGTGTGGACCAACAAATGCCTTATAAAATATAATACAACACGGCACATAAGTACATAGTATTGTATATTGAAAGATATACTATATTCATTGACTCAGCTAGTATTATAATAAATCCAAAACGTTTAAAATGAGGTTAATCAGGAACTGACAAGCGGCTTGGCTCTAGTTAAAAGAAATAATTGGTTAATAGGTGAATAAATTAATAAAACTCATTAAAAATTAACGATGATGCGAACTAAATTGCATATTCATAAAAATTTAATTTTAGCAACCATTTGAAGTTATTATATGGCAATAAAGTCATTTTACGAGTTACGTCTGACTTTTTTCTCTTTGGAATTTATGAGGTATGACATCATTTAGGTGATCTTCTGGTATTGTGTCTTAGTTCCTCAATATTGACGTAAATATTAATCTGCTCTATTTCTAGCTTCCCTATAGTAAATCTTATATTTATTGAATCTAAGCTCGACGACACCGAAACCTTTTTAATTATCATAAAGTAGCATATATCTCACACAGAACGCAAATGCGCCCACACACCAAGGTATGCGATTATCGCCATAGCCCAAAGACGTGGTCGCTTACAATGGGCCTCATCAGAAAGCTTAAGTCACCCAAAGGGCAATGAAAATGCCTATGCTCGGAGTTTCCTTGCGTGATCGAATCAGAAATGAAGATATCCGCAGAAGAACCAAGGTTATCGAAGAATCACCAAACTTAAGTGGCGGTGGGCAGGGCATGGCTCGCAGAACAGATGGTCAATGGAAACGAAAGGTTTTGGAATGGCGACAACGTAAAGGAAGACGCAGCTTTGGAAGGTGTCCCACAAGGTGGACCGATAACCTGGTGAGAGTCGCAAGAATCCGATGGATGTGAGATGCACAGGACCGGTCATTATGGTGACACTTAACGGTAGCCTATGTTCAACAGTGGACGTCTTTCGGCTGAAATGATGACGATGATGATGATGATATAGTTATTAGTTATCTAACAGTAGACTAACAGCTAGTGAGTGGTTTGGACCAACCAACAAATCTGTGAAATACTTATGGTGAAAAAAAAACTATTGTTAGATATTATTATTATAATGAAAAAAAAATATCTGTTTGTTTTATTATTTCACGTTAGGCAAATTCTTTAATTATAATTATATATTTTCCTTTTTCAGTTAAACACGTCAAATTTTTTGTTTTTTTATTGAGTTTTAGCATTTGAAGCAAAATAAATGATAAACACATAACAGGTAGGTGTTAGATTTATCTATATATACTTATTTTGCCTAAATTTAATTGATTTTTGGTCACAAATAAGTCTTTGTAGGAAAACAAAAATGAATCGTTTAGCAAAATGTTTTGGGTCGATACTAAAATAATCATAAGTGTAGTATATTTATCAAAATTTTTGGTTTTTACGTTAAAAATATGATTTATGATTCTCTACGACCTTGCATTGCACCTAAAAGGATATTTTACATTATTCACGGCTTTTTATTATGAGGCGGCTTTATAGAAGTCGCAGTCTTTATTTTAAATGTTGTCACGTTTAGTCATCATTTGTTTCTTATTGGTATGTGAAACTATAAATTTATTGATAATTGCCATAACATTCTATGCGGTCGTTATGCTTTAAATAAACGTATCTACTGAGATCATCAATGTCTATCCAAAATAAATAATTGAATATTTATTGTAAATGGGCTTTTGAGTTGAAAAAGTGACATTGTAAAAACAATTTATCGATTGGGAATTTTTGGCAATTTTTTCGATTGAAATTCAGATGCTGTTTTTATTATTTGCCAATTGATTTGATATCTTATGAATATTGTAATGACTCTAGATTTTGCCAGCGGCTTCGTTCGCGTAAAAGTAGAAGGTATAAATGTGATAGGACAGAATGGCAGAAAAAAACGTGTTACGCCAACTCCAAATAAAACGGGACAAGAATAGGAAAACGATAATATTTGACCAGCATGAGTAAGACCTAAGAAATTTTAGTTTTTTTTAAAGTGGTAAATCACCCATCAAGTTGTCCTGCTATAAGAAGTGGAAGAGCGTGTCAGACTTTTACTGAATAAAACCGCATCTGTGTCCTTCAGTTTCCTTTTACGTTCTCAAATCATAGGTTTGCTTTTCGGAAAAAATATCCCTCTCGAAAGTAGAGTACAAGAAAGGTTCCAAAGATTATATGGATCAAAATGTGCATTAAATGTAAGCGTCCTATTGACCTAGTAAAACCATAGTAGCCAGTTTAATTACGTACATAAACAAACTAATCTAAAGCCTAGATCTTTATGATATACGATACCTATGGCTGAAAACTAGTGAAAGCCTTTGCACTTTAAAGCAACAATGTAATAAACACAATGAACACCTTATCAAATAATATTAAAGACCAATTTTAAAATATGCCATTTCACATTCTCTAACAATAGATTTATGGTGAAAATGACTTTAAATGACTTGTAGCTACCTATATTACTAAGTTATTGTGTATTTGTGAATAAATTTTATTATTATTAATTCATGAATCCCCAAGCGACCACCGGTGGCCGCGCATCTATTGTCTTACTATCGTGTTAAAGAGTTCATGTTTAAGGACTTTTGGATTAGCTAAAAAAATTTTTTTTTTTCGAAAAACTCCGTAAATATAGGTTAAAAAAAACCCCATTGCGATAAGTTCTTCATAAATCTTCATTGCGGCACTGGCGTGTTTTTGTCTGCGTGCGTACCAATGCAGATGCGCGATCAATATAGTGCGTCGATGCGAATATTATTTGCCTACCGTTAAGGTACTAATTTCTTAAAAAAAGGTCTTTATCACTAATTCCGTCGCGTACTCGAATATTTCATATAACTCGTTCCAGGTAACAAGTCCATTTTTAAAAATCCTCAAAGTTTTTGGAAAAATATATTTAAGTCATTTGGAATTTCAAAATGTGCGTGGTTTTTATTAAATGTAGGTATTTAATTTATGAGTACATTACAAAGATTTTCAGACATCTTCACTGAATAAGTTTTACACTAATTTATGTTTTGATTTCAATGGAAACCTAGATAATATCCGCAATATCTGTATTTCCAAAATATATATATATAATACGTACAGAAAAAATTGTAATAATGTCCTAATCACATCGGTTGTATAGAAATGTATTTCGGGTTAGTAAAATTTCAGTACTTATTTTGTGATTCTAAATTTAGTTCCATGACTGGGTGTACAAAAGTGTGATTTACTCCAATTACATGTTGTATAACACGGATATTGAAGTTATATAATTCAATTCAAAACTTGGTTTTGAAATGATTAAACGTAGCAGAATCGAGATATTTTTTTATAAATCAAACCAATAGAACATTTACATCAGACGCATTATGATAATTAATGTTATTTATTCGATAATTAAACAAATTAGGTTTGTTATTTGTGATGTTTGTTCAATAATAAATAATTATCTAATCTTTCCTTGTGCTATTAGTTGGAGTATTATTCACTTGCAAACCACCAACGGTTTTATTGGGATTATACGAAAATTTTTTTTCAATATTGAATTAAAAGTATTTTGTATTCACATGCGTTTTTTAGAATTGATTGATTTTATATAGACAGTATTGATTGATTTATACATTTTATTTAGATAGTAATGATTGATTTTTATACAATATTTCCTTATTGCAATATTAATAGGCATTAGAGGATAGACTACATCAGTGAAAATAGTCAAAAACATTTAATAGGCACTTTTGAATAGTCAAATGTCGGTCAGTCCAAAAAAAAGTGAAGCTTAATATCCTACTAATATTATAAATGCGAAAGTTTGTATGTATGGATGGATGTTTTTTACTCTTTCACGCAAAAACTACTGAACGGATCTCGATGAAACTTGGTACACGAGTAGACCATATCCCAGAATAACACATAGGATACTTTTTATCCTGGGATTATGTACGCGGGTGAAGCCGCGGGCAAAAGCTAGTTACTAAATATGTTTAATGAAAAAATGATGAAAAAGAAAAGACAATATAGAAAACTCATATCAGTAGATTATGATTGTGTGTGTGAATCAGTAGAAACAGTCTATGACACATCATGTTCCATAGACTAGACTATACACGTCATCAAAGTGTAATGTCACTTCACAGTGATGTGCACAGCATCCGTGAGTGACGTTGGAGTAATAACCACGCATCTAAATTGACATTAAATGTCTTTCCCTATTGCGTAGTGTTGTGCGGTTGCAAGGCTATGCATGGTCTATGATGGCGTTGCTCATTTGAAAACAGAATTGTGTGGAAATTGTAACTGTTTCATGAAAGGAAAATAGATTTTCGTATAACGTACTGTTGTCTGATGAGAGTCTACGTGTAGACAGACTCATTACATTCTACCAGCTACTACCGTTGGTCAAAATTTCAAAATGTGTGACATTAGCAGTAATTTTTTTTTATAATATGGGAAATCCTCCGCTGACATCCGTTCTATGTCGAAGTGGGAGGGCATTTCAGACTTTTACTAACTAAAATCAGTTATTTCTTTGCCCTTGTGCACCAGGACCATGAGTTTCCCTTACAGAAGACAATCCAAAGACCCAGTAGGCTTTGGCCCTGCTGGGCTCCTACGTGTCGCTCACATCTCGCGTGCTTGGAACACTACGCACCGTTGACGATTCGGGCTCGGTCCAGATGGTTACCGGTCGGTTGGACAGCGAGCTAACTATTGCTCGTCTTGAAGGTTTAGATGTTTGTTAATTAATCATGTTTCAAAAGCTGAACGGAAATTAATGAAATTTCGGTCATTTGTAGATCCGCAGTACGACATCAATTAACACTAAGATTATGGATAGGTTTTTTTTTCAGTGACCTACAACTCGTAAGTCAGGGTCGATACCAATCGGCCATCACTGCTCCCTTGTTAATTACTTAAAACTAACTGTCCCCGCACATGAGCCTAAAAAAACCACCACAAAAAAAAACGTCAGAAGCAGCCACAAAAAAAAGCTAGAAGCCACCACAAAAAACAGCTGAATCGTGCGACAGCTTGTGCCCGAAGTAGCTTGAAGCGGCTTCAAGCGTTCTTTTGTGGCGCACACGAGCCACAAAAAAAGGCTGCTTCAAAAAGAAGCTTAAAGCGGCGTGCTCAGGCTCGCGGACTTGGGTAGCTCGCTGTCCGATCCGGTAACTGTCCGGACCGAGCCCAAGAAGTCGACGGCGCGCACTGTTCCCGCGCGCTTCAAGGAGTTGTCAGCAGCAGGAGGGGCCCAGCTGGGTCGAAGCCTACTGGGGCCAGGTTTGTCCAAAAGGAAGCTCGCGCTCCGGTATGAAGAAGCTAGAAGTGGGTTTTAGTCAATAAGAGTCTGACACTATCTCCCGCTCCACCCAAGAGCGGAGGTTGTCATACGATGATTTTTGCCCACCATAAAAAAAAAACTTAACGCGGCGTTTTTTTCAAGATCTTGAGCGGGGATACTAATACTTGAATCTCACACAGGTAAAAGGTAAAGAAACAATAGTGTCAAAAAAAAATTTGCTAGACCACTTTACTGACGTATGATAGTTGTTCTACGTTAAATACGGGCTTTTCATCAACGGCCGGAAGAAAGGGGCCTTCACTTGTCAAATGTCTTATGAGAAAAAATACGTCATCAATTTTACTTCTCAAGCATTTATCTTTCCTTAAATGGATAAGGAAAAAAGGTCATCGATCTAAATGGCTTTTTATTTTTATAAATGTTATGTCATAGGTCACTTTACATTATTACATAATGTTGGAAAACAGGTTATTTTAGCGTGTGATCTGGTTTATTTAAAACAAAAATGTGTTGAATCATGTGAACTAGGTATTCATTAAAAATACAAAACAGAGAAAAGATCAAATTAAATGTTTGAATATTTTGTTATCAAAATATGTGATTACCATTAATTAGATAAAACATGGGCCATATTCTAGAAGATTGTTTAGTCATGAGACTCGATTTTCATCATATTTATTTAAAAATTAGCTAGTATTGAGAATCGGGACAACATTTTGATTATTAGTAAAAATCTTCGTCATCGAGCACACAGCTAATAGAACTACTTGCCGTATGTCCAAAGATATTTCACATTGTTCAAAATTACAGACTCCCATGCAAACTGTCATTTCATATTTGAATAAAATGAGTGAATTTTTAAGTTTCTATTAAAAGATCCTTCCATTGTTCAACTCTTTTTTTTAACATGCTTGTATACCGTTGTTTGTCAATGTTTTTTTTTTTTGATTAAGTGTTATCTACAGCTTCCTTTTTTTTTAATTAAGCTTTGTTCCACACTAGGAATTACTCTTGTATCTTGAGTGCGTTCACAAACATGGAAACTCATTTATTTAAGACATCCAGACCCCGAACAACTACCAATATGCGATCCATAAATTATTATGCCAAGCGTGCCTTCAAATAATCATTGTCCTATTAGGTAGACAGTCATAAATACAAAAATTACAGGGCAATACCAGCTATCAATCACCGACCATCGTTGAACCAACAATCAGTTCGGCCGCAAACCACTAAATACGCGTATCCACCATCACTAAACTCGATGACTGCACGCATTGCCGGGGTGGACACGTCATCTCATTACCGACGTTATTGCAGTGTAAATGTAAATAATTGATGCTTGTCACGGAATGCGTAGCGAATGGAGTGTTGACATGTGAAAGCATGCTCGACGCCTGTGCATAAACAGACGCTGTATGTTTATACAACGACCATGGTTTTCTTTCTTTTAAAAAATACTACATTTAATGTGGAGAATACCACATGTAGATAATATGTTGTATGTATGTATTCTCATTTAATGTGGTATTTTGGTTTTGGATTAGTAATTCATCTATTAACTTATCCTACTCTGGTTGAAGTAAGACGGAGGGTTAGCCTTTTACTTACCATCAGTTGCCCTTAGATGTTTTTATCGAATTGAAACATTTCAAACTTTGTACAGATATTATCCCAAAATTATTGCTCTTAAAATGGAACTTTCTATTCAAAAATTTCAAACACAAATTAGTAAAATCGAACAATGACTGCAAAAATGAAGAATAAAGTTTAGTGTAAAAAAATCTGTACAGATACATTTTACTCCTAGAAAAAGAGAATGTACAAAAGGTACACAAAAGAAAAATAATTGGCAATGAGTAACTGTGTGATCCAAAAATATTTGGATCAACACATAGACCGAAGATTAACAAGAGCCAACTGTATCAAGAGAAAGAAAAAATTAGTAACAACTTTAGCACACCATAAATTACGAAGTTGGTTTCCGCATTTGTCTGTTTAAAAACGAAGAAACAGATTCATAATTATGAAACTGCATTATCTTTTTGTTACTATTCGTACCTTTACAACAAGCGCTCACGATCTGTCGTTTGTATTTTGTTATGGTTTTCAATTGCCACCTCCTAATGACACTCCATGTAATCACTACCTACTCCGTGACGTTCCGTATTACTGAACTATTCATAGAATACGCCACAGCGAGCAGGGAGGACTTAGTCCACTGTCTGCGGACTTAAACGGCCTTAGGCGGTTGGCCGGGTGTCCCAAACAATTGTTCACTAATTGTTCCTACTTGTCCCCGTCGGCCCCAATACCGAACATGTTACAAGAATTCTGAATTTCTCGAAGTTTGTACTCGATTGTTGATAGAATGATTTTGAAGATACTTTCACATCGATTTGGATATTAGGTTGGTGATCGGCAGGTCGTTGAATAATATTGTTTTAATAGCTTATCGATCGAAAAAACTAGGGGCCTTACCAAGAATGTAAACATGTCAAGCGAGCGAGAAAAAGGGATGGAGCAACACATCTTATATTATAACTTCAGCCCTTTGACAGTTCAGTTTAGGTCGTAAAATGGATCGCGTTAAGAGTACTTGAGAGTAGAGGGCCTTTGCCTTTACTCTTAGCTGAAAAAAAAATATTGAATGGGTTGAAATAGGTTTTAAATGGAAACATTATTTTTTAGTAGTTCAGCTTCTACCAACAATTTCATCCGCGTGAAAGTAAATATAATCCCAAGAAAATATACTCCTAAGGATAATAAAAAGTATCCTAAATCCTTTTCCAGGACATGATATATCGGTGGGTTAAATTTCATCCAAAACCGTTCAGCTGTTTGAGCGTGAAGTAGTTACAAACGACATGTGTATATTGTGTATGGCATTGAACGCTTGCCTTTCAACCTTCGCATCCATCCGTTGTTGGTAGTGGGCAAAGATATACTAAGGCGGTCCTTAGAACAGCTAACCCTTAATATACTAGCTGCTGCCAGCGGCTTCGCGCTCGCTAAAGTAGAAAATTGACCAATGCCAGCCAGGGAAAAAACTCCCAGCAAAAAAATGTCTGCGTTTGTGCGTGAAGAAGTAACAAAGATACACACAGACGTTAACAAACTTTTGCTTTTATAATATTAGTATAATTATAATAGTGTGATAACAAATAAAACTAACTCTAAATAAATACTCCTACAACTTTACTGGTATATTTATTTTAAAGTTTTGAATAAAGTAAGAAGTTTGTTCGCAAGCAATCCTGTCGGCTTAGCGCGGAATCCGGCCGGAGCTCTGCTTTTCCTGCAATGAAAAGAAAATGACTGAGATAAGTGTTTTGCATTTTAAAACAGACTTAAGTTTTGTTGGGTTCATGACCACATAAGAAATTATTTACTGGCTCATTAAAATAACTGTTGAAAATTTTGAATTTTCAGTTATTTCATTTAATAATACAGCGCTATGGTGGTGGGTCACTTACTACTCCTAAAATCCTGTCTGATGATGATGGTAGAAAAGTTAGTCATCGTTATCATCATCATTTCAGCCGAAAGACGTACACAGTTAGACATAGGCCTCCCCCAAGCGTAGCCACAACGACCGATCCTGTGTATCTCGCATCCACCGTATTCCCGTGACTCTCACCAGGTCATCGGTCATCGGTCTACTTTGCGAGGGGCCTTCCAACGCTGCGTTTCCCAGTGCGCAACCTCCACTCTAGAACCTTTCGGCTCCATCGAGCATCCGTTCTATGAGCAATGTGCCTTGCCCACTGCCACTTTAGTTTGGTGATTCTTTGGGCTATGTCGGCGCCCTTGGTTCTAGTTAGTTGTAAGAATAATATATTTTTCAGATAATTTTTTTTTAACCGACCTGGTATTTAAAAATATGCATCCAGAAAATTTCGATATCACGTAATCTAGATATTTCCGACGCACTAAATAATTTGATGTAAAAAAACAATGACTAAACAAAGTTGCTTTTTTAATTTAGTATAAAATAAAAATATTTGCATCAGATAACAACATTATGCAATCAAGAATACCTTATTATGACTATTAACATGTTGTTGTTATAAGACTGGAATATTTTATTTTACGAAAAACGATAAATTAAAATTAAAAATCAAAACATTTATATTACGACGTTTTTCTGTGCCAGGTGTTACGTTAACCGATCTTTATTCTTTTGTTTCAAAGTTTGTGCATCTCAAATTCTCTCCTGGCTTTGACCACGGTCGGAGATTAATAATAATAATATTTTTTTAAAAGACTACATAGGTCCAATGGTTAGTAACAACTTATAACAGCTAAAGGGGTTAAAGCTTACATTACTGCCGTACCAGTAATCGCAACCAGTGACTAATCACTGACGCATCAGGTTAATCGGCTAAGGTTCGACGAACACTATTGGAGCTGGTCCTAGATCTGCTTAGCAACAAGGCAGCCTTCTTTCTCATTATAGCGTGGAAATCATCCACACGCGCTAACAAAAGCATGCTCGATGCACTGCAGTATCTAGGCAGCCCCGACAGCTTGCTATACAACGTGGCAATACCGCCAGTCTTTTGACCATACTTCTAGTCGTCAGCGATGCGGAAATAGTACCTTCATTTTCAAACAAGTGAAAAAAATTTGTTATTATGACTGAGGCGGTATTCGTCTGAGCCTTGGCGACGGTGTTATGGAGCCGAGTGCAGGACAAATTTTAACGTGTAAAAACGACGTTTTTTCAAAAAGACATATAAATAAACGGAAGTTGCCGCGTTCCTCGTGGGGGTCAACACGCGCACAACCTGATACGATAAATGTAATAAAATTAGGTCGGGAGCGAGCATGTGCACTTTTTCGCACCAGTGCGAAAAACAGTCAATTGAGTGCCTAAAAGCAGTACGGTAAGAGTGGGCTCGCCCACACGGCGAGTAGGTAAGTGTAGGTACTGAAAAAAATTTTGACGCCATATATTACCTCTTAGTGGTTGCCTTGCCTTAAGTGTATCTATTTATAGTTTTAGTTTTTATTTTTGGTTTTAGTATGTGATTAGTTACAAAAATAAAAATCACTGTTTTTTTCTAAAGTCGATTTTTAAGTTTCCGATTCATCGGGCTACATCAGTATTTTGATTCTCCTGCTGATCTTCATTCTAGATGCGATCACGTAAGACAACCTTCAAATCTATGGAAAACATTAATTCAGATTCCACTAAACTTAGCATGTAGATAGCATTTACAAATAAGTCTGACAATAGTTTCATATTAACACATTTTAAAGAACATTAATAAAAAACAACGACACAGTTATCAAAATATATCGTCACAATTAATCAATTTATTAATTACCCTGGGATTTCAAACAAGTAAATTGTAAAAGGTAGCGTGAAATATCTTATTACTCATCCACGCTTTTAACCTTTAACCTCGACCGCTATTCAACATTTTATTATAACAGAATAGACAAAAAATTAAGTAGGTATGTGTACCTAATATGACAAGATACAACACTAGCAATAAATTAGAGAGGAGACCTAAAAATGTCTAGTGCAATCCTATATATACAAAAGAAAGTCGTGTTAGTTTATAACTCAAGAATGGCTGAACCGATTTGGCTGAAAATTCGTGGGGATGTAGCTTAGAACCAGGAGATGGCCATAGAATACTTTTCATATATAGAAGTCTTTATGAAAATTGTTAATTTGTTCCTCCGTCATAAAGCACGAAAGCATTGGGTGATTTACCCAACTGAAAAGAAAAAAAAAATACGTCCATCTTCGCCAATATTATAAAGAGAAAAAGTTTTTTTTTTGTTTGTGGTAATCTCTGAAAGTACTGGGCCGATTGCTAAAATTTTTTCACCGTTTGTAAGCTGCTTTATTTCGTGAGAGATACCTATATATATAAAAATCAATGCCACTTTTCGTTGTTATTTTATAACTCAAGAACGGGCTCACCTATCCAAACCAAATTTTTAGGCTTTGTTCGGACTATTTAGTAGATGGTTTGTGTGAAGTTTGGTAGGGTAGAGTAGGGTAGAGTAGTGTAGGGTAGAGTGGTGTAGAGTAGAGTAGTGTAGAGTAGTGTAGAGTAGAGTAGTGTAGAATGTGTAGGGTAGAGTAGGGTAGAGTAGGGTAGAGTAGGGTAGAATAGGGTAGAGTAGGGTAGAGTAGGGTAGGGTAGGGTAGAGTAGGGTATAGTAGGGTAGGGTAGGGTAGGGTAGAGTAGGGTAGAGTAGGGAAGAGCGGGAGCGAAGGCGTGTGGGCAAAAGCTAGTGAGCTATATTTTATGTGTGTGGGCGAAGCCGCAAGCAAAATCTAGTAGATTATAAAGATGTTTGTTGTAAGTTCAGACTCTAAACTCACAGGTTATTGGCATAGATAATTAAAAATTAATATTTTAAATAGTAATAAATTATTTTATTAATTCCCACCACTCCTCACGGGATATTTTTGGGAGGGTGGAAATCATCCAAGGACTGATTCTCCTGCTCTAGAGTGGAGTGGAAAGGGGGTGTCAGACTCTTACTGACTAAACCACACTTATGGTCTTCAATTGCCCCTTGCGTTTTCAATTTCAGACGTATTAAAAAAAAATATTCCTTCATAATTGACTTTCTATATTATATTTATTACTTACTCACATTAATGGGAGTAAAGTTTAATAATCTAGTACAGTTACTGTTTAAAAATACATTTTAAATATCACCAACATTAGATACAAAGGTAATCAAGGTGTTTTTTTGTTACATATTATTTTTAACCATTATCTTAATCAAAGTATATGGACCTATCAGATAAAATCTACGATTCTAAGCTGTTCATAATTATATTATCATCAGGCTATATAATATAGGTATACGCTGGTTCGGACATGTCATGAGAAGAGACGAAAAGTGTCCAGTAAAGAAGGCCTTAGCGATCCCAGAAAGAAAAAAAGGCAGAGGGCGCCTTTTAGCTAAGTGGTGGACAACCGTATCCAAAGATCTGGAACGAGCTCACTGGACGCACAGACAACCCAGGATAGACTATCCTGGCGCCTAAAGACGAGGAGAGCCGACCCCAAATAATGGGATAAGGCAAAGAAGAAGAAGATAGGTATTAGGCTATCGTCTTCGCCCCGTTCAAGTAGAAAATTATCACTTAGAAATATACATGTGATATAAAAAAGCCTTTCATACGCTGTTTGAAGACATACGCTACCCTTATTCCAAATTAATGTCATCCAAATTCGTTTGAGCGTGAAGAAATAACAAACATGCACACCCACATACAAACTCTCGGCTTTATAGCTGATTAGCGTAATTAAACCAACGCACATTTAGATTAATAGTTCAAAAAGCCATCACACTACACCCTATCCAGCAGATCCATTGAAGAAATGAAAACCAAAGGAAGCGACAACATTATAGTAGGTACACGCTCACAGTTGGCACGCCTGATCCCGCCGGAACCGGATGCCGTGTTAATTGGATATGTCAGATGCCTCTGGCTTTCTCGCCCCGAGATAGTTTCCCTAGTTGTGCTTACTAGACATTCATTATTAGGAATTCGTCTGTATGGTGTCACTACATAGAAGGAGGTGGCGTGTGCTATTTGCGAATTAAAATTTAGTAGCGGTTGGTGACTTCTGTACATTGCGATCTAGACATTGAAGCGAAAAAAAAAGTGTATCCAAGATTTTTCTTATTCATAAAGAGTGTCCATGCAGTTTCTTACACGTTCTTCTCCATATAGATCGTCGCTTTGGAACGTATCATTTAGCTTCACTTTTTTTGACTGACCAGCATTTTTACAATTTGAATGTGCTTGGGTCAATTTGAAGTAAAGTTTCTGATTTCTGGAACAATTTAAGAATTAAAATTAACGGTTTTGAGTCATCGGTTTCTCCGATCCTTACATGTGGATCCATGAGTATATACCAAACACATGGGGATCCAGCAGAGTCGAAGTCTACTGAGGCTATGGGGAGACTTCTGAAAGGGTCAGTCGTGGTCTTGCGACGCAAATGAAAACTGAAGGAACATAGATGTGGTTTTAATCAGTAAAAGTCTGACAAGGCCTCCGCTGTCCATCCGTCCATCTGTCTGTCCGCCGTTAGTCTGTCAGCAGGCTGTATATAATAAATAGTAAAAAGTAGAGAGATGAATTATTTACAGAATTTAGGTATTTCTGTTGCCGCTACTACAATAAATAATAAAATAAAATAAAAATCTAAACTAAAGGCAGTCTCCATACAAGAGAACTCAATATAAGAGACGTTATTTTGTCGGTGTTATTTGCTTGATTTTAATATTGTAGTACGGAACCTTTCGTATGCGAATCCAACTCGCACTTGGCCAGTTTTTATAACTGTTCAATAAAAATCATAAAAAAATAATAATCTACATTTGTAAATAAAGTGAAGTCTCTTTATAGACATCAATAAAAATGGTGTTTTCAATAATCACAGTCATCTTAATGTCAATACACAGTTACATACCAGTTACCTGATCTTAACCTACAAAATACAACAAAAGGTATTCAAGAGGTGTCGATGTACTCTTTGATGGAGATTCCTGTCCACCCTGACAACAATAAGATAGATTGATGGTGAGATCATTGAGCGATAACCCCATTTCTCCAATTTTATAACAGTTAAAAGCTATCATAGCTTAATTAAGAGGCTAAAACATTAAAGACAAAAAACTTAATCATAAAGATTTGACCCCACTGATATGAACGGTATCATTTGGAAAGAAAAAAAAAAACTGAATAATGAATTAAAACTTCGAATAAGAAGCAAGATCGCTATCAAGTTAAACAAAGATCCATTCACCACTGATGACTGGCGCCGACATACTACACCCGGTAATGTGAAACGAGTCAAGTGCGAGTCGGACTCGCGGAAGAGGTGTTCCGTACCGTCCGTAACAAAAAAAAAAACGGTAAAAAAAACACGTTTGTTGTATGGGAGCCCCCTTAAATATTTATTTTATTCTGTTTTTTAGTATTTGTTGTAGCGGCGGCAGAAACGCATCATATGTGAAAATTTCAGCCCCGGTATGAAAGGCAACAAAGGAAGAGGAGTTTTAGTCAGCAAAAGTCTGACACTATCTCCTGTTTCACCTAAGAGCTAATTATGTCATTGGATGATATTCCCGCCAAAAAAAAACTGTCTAGCTATCACGGTGCATGACATACAGCCTGGTGACAGACGGACAGACTGATAGTCAGGCAGACGGATGGACTAGTCTAGCGGAGTCTTAGTAATAGGATCGCGTTTTATCCTTTGGTTACAGAACCCTAAAAACGAAATCAAGTCGAACGAAATTTCATCTAAATGTCTTTAAATAAACGCAAAGTGAGGAAACCTGCTAAAGTAATATTTCAGCGTGTATCTTAAGGAAGGATCTCCTGATATACCTAAAAGTAATTCTGCCGCTTAAGACTTGCGACTGACAAGATTGATTGATGGCTGAGTAACCGACAAATTCACTCCGTCTCCAAATGCGAAACTTTACAGGGAAACTGGAGAGCATTTAACTTGGACCGTTTTGAGATTTCTTTTTGATGCAAAGTTCGATTTTTTTCCGGTTTTACGTCTTCTGGCAGGTGTTGAAAACGTTGAAGAGGAAAAAGAGCATTTTAAAAGAAAAGTTAACGAAACTGAAAAGTGCATATGGTACAAAGATTATGTAAATACTCTTTGTGATACATCGTTCAAATCGACATTCATGTTATTAGAAGGAATTAAAAACATTTATCCAACACGATTAAGAAGGAATTAAGGATTATTATTACCGTTCAACGTGGCAATGCTGACAGTCTGGGCACATTTCCGGATGACAGCGATATGAAGGAGTGGTTCGATGCCCGAGTGTATTTTGTGTTTTACTATCTACACTGTGTAGGTTTAATATAAATACTTATACATATATGTTTTTTTTTTACGGTGGGCAAAAATCGTCCAATGACAACGTTATACATTTACATTATTTATGGTTGTTAGATCTTACAAAATAATAAATAAAATCTATGCAAATTCAATAATCTACGAGTAATATTAGAAATACCAACTTTTGAAATTAGTAATCAGCTATTAGTAGACAGCGCTATTTTTTTTTTTTAAAGTCTCATATTGAGCAGATTCCTCCTACTGCTTATTGATAAAAATAACAAGTCATTCTTAGCTTCAAAGACAAACGACCATATAAAGGTAGCCAGGGCAGACTAGACACCGCAGGAAGCAATCACGGGCTACTGGAAGAACATAATTGGGTTTTATTTACTAAAAGTCTGACAGTAGAAGCGAGAGAAAAGTCGCTACACCCAGAGTGGGAAAGTTATTTGATAATTTTCCTACTTCATAAAGAAAAATGGGCAGACTGGAGTTGGAGGCTTACGTTCTACTGTGAACTTCAATAAACTACACTACACTGATTGACTTAAACAGTCGAATCAAAATATAAAATTGGTCATCAATAATTATAAAGAAATTGATCTCCGAAGGCTACAAACTCCGGGATGATTAAACCAAAGATATATTAAATAAACATTTATGCATATTTCTGATTCAAAGATGATTCTCGTAAACAAACAAATGTTGAAATTCCAACATATTTTTAAAATGATTCATCAAAAGCCAATTTTGATAAACATAACAATAAGTCATTCTTTAAATGATTCCAATGTCAACAAGAATCAGGCCTATGTTAATTTTATTTTCGTCATCGTCTTTTGAAACGTCATTGATGACCTCAAGATGGTGTGGCTGTGACGTCAGAGCTATAATAGGCATATCGGCAGAAAGTACCGGGTTGAACCTTGAACTTCCTTGGAGAATACCCAAGACTTCCACTTGAACTTTATATTTTATTGATGGTAATCATTACCATTTGTTTTTTTCTTAGAACTAAACACAACATTGTGCACATCTATATTATTGAAATACAGATAACTGAGTATTCTTCTTAGAATATTTTGAGTCTATCTCTGACTCACTTTGAAGGCAACATTGCGGGGAATACCGTTACTAGATCGTTTTATTGAATTCGTCCATGATCAATAGTGATCATCGCTGTCCCCTCTTGAAAAATAAAGCTCTAGGTAAGTACCCACGGCAATAATTATAAGAGGTAAGAGGTAAGGCTTAGAGCTGAAGATAGTCTTCTCAGGACCCAGTGTACTGGATTCGGTACCTACCAGCTAAATTTGACCTTATTTTCCTGTAATAAGGTATAAAAATTACAAACAAGGAAATAAGCATCAAAGAACAGTAACCAAAAAAACTGTATTTATTTTATTTGTGATCCCAAAAGACTACTCAAAAAAACATTATTTTTGAATAAAAGCAAAATACCACTCACTAATTAATCACGACATCTCATAAACTATAACACTTACAAACTTAAAATTTGGCAGGTATGTACCTTATAGGGTGTAGACATCCGCTAGGAACGGATTTTCCGGAATTCACCCCCGAAAGGCATGAAACGTGGGTCCAAATTTTGTATGGAGAGACCGACTTTCATCCGTGCAAAGCCACTGGCAGAAGCTAGTACTTTTATAGGTGGAAGTTGGGACCGCGGTCCCGGTCCAAAAAGCTCCACGACCCTTCAGCCTTCTTACCTGTTCAACTTACACGTGTAACTCAACATCAATACTGTTCACTTACAAACACCATCACTGATGAACTATTACGAATCAAATTACCAATTTTCGTGAATTCAATCAATATCATTAATAAAATTTTAATTGGTTTATCCTGTGTTATAATTACGATATTATTGTAGCATATTGACTGACCTGTTGGTCTAGTGGTTAGTGGCCCTGACTGCTATGCCGGAGGTCGTGGGTTCGATTCCCACCCAGGACAAATGTTTATGTGATGAGCATGATCATTTGTTCTGTGTCTGGGTGTAATTTATTTATAATATGTATGTATTTAGAAATATATAAGTAAGTTTATCAGTTGTCTAGTACCCATAATACAAGCTCTGCTTAGCTTGGGACTAGAGGGCGTTGTGTGATAGTTGTGAAATATTATTATATTATTATATTGAGTTCTGAAACTAAATGAAAATGGTAGTGTTTATTAAACTAGTCTAATTACACAATTTGCACATGGTGATGCGACACCAGGGTGAAACTCCACTGCAGCAATAAGTCAAGGCATGGCAGATAGAGTTTTGGCGGGTTCTCATAGTGATATGGCGACAACAACTGTATCAACCCAGTGCTAGACGTGCCATTATTAGTTTTATGTAGTACAAATCTATAGAGCGTGAGAAGTCATCCGGTAACCGTCCGGACCGAGCCCAAGACGTCGACGGCGGGCACTATTCCCGCGCGCCTCAAGAAGTTGTCAGCAACAGCAGAGGTACAGCTGGGTCGAAGCCTACTGGGGCCAAGGTTATCCGAAAGGAAACTCGTGCCTTGGTTTGAAGGCTAGAAGGAACGGGGTGGGTTTTTAGTTAGTAAGAGTCTGACGCTATCTCCCGCTCCACCCAAGGGCGGGGGTTGTCATAAGATGTTTTTTGCCCACCGCAAAAAAAAACGTGGGAAGTCATAGGATGAATTTGTACCTCAAAAAAATCTGTAAGCACAATGAATTTGTTCCCAAAACTTTTTGTACGTATGACTGGGATGTAAACACAGGTACCGTGGCGCCGTACGATATATTATTACCTGTAATTATTCTTGATTTACTTACTTTTAAATGTTCTCTCTAAGGAACAATACAAGGTTACTCAACCGGGTGGTACATACGAGTAAGTGTGACTCATAAGCAGGTCGTGAGAAGAGGCCTAAACAGTTTACTTAGCTCTACTTACAACTTAGAGAATATGGTCATAACTTAGAATGATTATGCCTTGCATTAGCAAGCCCCACGCTTGTACTTCTATGTTTTATTTGTATTTACCTCATCATAATACCTAGCTAATGTGCAATACTACAACATAATAAACGCACATCCTGAAGGAGTATGTTCAGAATTGTCTACTAAATTGATTTCAGCTATTTTTTAAATAAACCGTTTCGATTCTCTTTCGTCGATCGCCTCGAGTCAGCCACGCCTCCGATTCCTTTGTTCCAATCACGTGACTGAGGGTTGAGATGATGATCAGAAAATCGAAACTTGGCTAGGCCTGATGTTTCCCACCGATAATACAAGGACTGAAATTGAAATGTCACTAAACTTTTATTGATAAGTTAGCGTATAAAAAACACTACCACATCACAGAATAACGCATGTTTTCAGTTAAAATAATTTATTTTCCTCTTAAACAAACAATTTCCACGTAAATTATTGTATTATGTTCCTTATGGCCATAAGTACTAAGTTTTCTTCTTAATGCTATTTATTATTACTTATCTAAGCTTATTATTTACAAGCTTGTTTTGATTTTAAATGTTTTAATTAAACTGCATCTTGGAGTCTGGTTATGAAATAATTTTATGTTAGTTAATTTTTTTTTTTTTTTGAGTTGAGTGTACATCAAATTACGTCTTCCGGGAGTAGAGTGTAAGACTTTTACTGGCTAAAACTTGTGTAATTGATTTATTTGCACACCAACAGCATTACATTCATTGTAAAAATAATATTATAATCTAGACATATCAGCGCTACCTATTATAAGTCTGCACAGCTTACACTTTATTTGGTATACCTAACATTAATAATAGGATTATGATAAAAAAGAATCCACAAAAATTATAAATATAAACTAATAAAAGTAGACTAAAATAGAAAATTCATCATTAATTAAAAAGAGGGGAAATGTATATGTGTAATGTATATAGATACTAGCTTTTGCCCACACGGCTTCGCTCCCGCTTTTCCCTACTCTACCCTACTCTACCCTGCTCTACC
Organism: Mythimna lalbum; assembly: GCA_949319445.1. Taxonomy (NCBI): domain Eukaryota; kingdom Metazoa; phylum Arthropoda; class Insecta; order Lepidoptera; family Noctuidae; genus Mythimna; species Mythimna lalbum. The sequence goes on along the minus strand of OX439345.1, from coordinate 9,393,444 downwards.
CTACTCTATCCTACTCTACCCTACTATACCCTACTCTACCCTATTCTACCCTACACTACTCTACACTACTCTACTCTACCCTACTATACCCTTCTCTACCCTACCAAACTTCACATAAACCATCTACTAAATAGTCTGAACAAAGCCTAAAAATTTGGTTTGGATAGGGGAGTCCGTTCTTGAGTTATAAAAATATAACAACGAAAAGTGGCATTAATTTTTATATACATAGATAGATAATGTTCTTTCAGTTTCTTTTTATATTCCAGAACCGCAGTAACTCTTTCGAAAAATCCCGCTGAAGTTACAACTTAGTATCCTACTAGGTGCCATGATTACGCAAACCTAGGTCGGTGTCTTGTCATTGAATTCTACCCACATGTGCCGCACAACTTCTAAATGCGATATTAATGCAGTTATCTCAGCATTAATGCTTACATTTCTACATTCCAGTAGAACTAGTATAATCATCAGCGATTCTAGTTGCGTAATGAGCCACTAAGTTGCAAGGATGTCTTAGTGGATTCCGAGTATTTTCTAGCTGATGAACTCTGGTTTAAACGTGAACCAGGGATTTACCACACTTGATGTCCTGTGGAAATCCTTGTGCCACCTACCTGTTTGTTTGCCTTTCTTAAGATGGTCTAATTACCTACTTGCAAAAGGCTCCTTTCGGAAGATTTATGTTAAGTTGTGCATGTCTTTTGACTAACTTAATGGTATTGATGATAACCTGCGTTTGGAGAATAACATGTTCCTCTATTATTGTCAAAACCGTGGCACCACAATGATCGAGACTACCAAAACTTCAGAAGAACCAGAACTTCTAAAGAACTTAGAAAGCTTCATGAGGCTCTTGGTTAATTATATTTCAGAGGTATGCGGAATAGGATGTTAAGTCCCGCAAACTTCTGCTAGAAAAGACAGATCCTCCGACCAGACGGGTGTTTTGTCTGGTCTGGACAATTGCCCTACAGTTGATTTCCACCTGTGTATATTTTGTTCTTATTGCGCGAGGAACTGTAATACAGTAGGATTTTGAATTTTAGTTCCTAATATTAAGTATAGCACCTGGACAGGTGGGCGAAGATTGTTACTCACCGGACGCCTGAAAAAGGTTGATACCGCCGTCGAGGTCACCCACGGCAAAGTGGTGTGGCGATCTCTGGCCATGTTCGCGGGCAGATAATCTGAGCCTAGAGCTTAGTGCAAAACGATCTGATGGTCTTATTTAAATGAGAGGCGAAGGATTGGCTAAATATAACCGCCATTTTGGTTAGAAAATCAGCAAATATTTTCTACCACTCTAGAGAGATTTTGCTAGCGCGAGTGAGCGAGCTAGGGTCGTAGTGGGTTCCCTATTTGACTGTGAAACTGGATGATTCGATTTTTATTATATCGAACACGGTGTGCCGATAATTCAGTTGTGCGATGTTTAATTCCATCGATGTTTTATTGCTGCGATGTAACGTTTGTGCGAAATATCCTGTTGCGAATAACTCAACAGCTATTGCTCATTAGTTCGATAGTATGTCGATTCAAAACGCTTACTGCTTCGTGACATTTAATATTAACCTTATTAAGTAAATAGATTACTTACCTCGTTTTAAAGACACACCTTTAGTTAAGTTACTCTTTAGGTATCAAAGCCCCGGTTCTCTTCTCAAAAATACTTGGCTAAACCATCAGCCTAATATGCTATTGGATCAATTGCTTTTAATTACTGCAATCTGAATGGGAAATGCTCAAGCAATTATTTACATTAACTAATTATCCGGACACCATGTACGCGTTAGAATAACTGAATAATGTATATCCAACAGTCATTGACTTGATGATAATATTTATACGACTTTATTTCAAGAAGGTTCTATCTATGTAAAAACCGGTAATTATAGATACGTACCTACAAATTTAATAAAGTTTTAAATACTAGGTATTGAATTTTTTTAATAATGTAAAAGTGTAAACTTACTTACTAACACGCAATTGAAACTACTGGGACTAGGAATGTAAAATTTTGCACACGGCGTCCTTTAAAGATGTAGGCGAGCACTATGCATGCGGGGTATTTAAAAAAACAACTTTTAAGGTACCCACCCCCCTAAAACGTATTTTTATTTAAAAGGGGGAAAATTAAAAAATGCTGTAGGTACCTGAAACTAGCATAAATGGTAAATAAAAAAAAATATTTTTTTTTCATTTTCCAATACTATCCCTGTAGGTAAGTCGATTTAAAGGGTGTTAGAGATAGTATGAGAGAATTTTATCCCTTAATTGGCTAAAATTTCAACCAAATTATCTAATAAAAACTTTTATTTTTCTGAAATCGTATCGCGAACGAAGTCATAGGCAGAACGCTAGTTGTTAATAATTTAGCCTTCATTTAATTTAATGCTATTAATTTAAATTCTTCACGTGGCTAGTCTATAAAATGCTGCTTTTACGAGGTAAAGTACATACTTTACCTCGTAAAAGCAGCATTTTAGCTAATTCTTACATAAGAATTAGCTCATAACAATAAAACCAATCACATTAATATAAAAGGCAAAAGTTTGTATGTGTTTATGTTTCTCATTCTTTCACTCTTAAATGGTGGAACAGATTTGGATGAAATTTGGCAACGAGTAGTCTATTATCTTGGAATAGCATACATAGCTACACTTTGGTCCCGAAAATATGCTTCCTTGGGATATGGTCTAATTTTTTACTTTCATGCAGGCGAAACATATAATTGTATGTCTGATTATTTGAAATAAATAATAATTTATGGAAGTAGATACAGATCAACTTACGAAAGCAATTTCCTGTAGGTTGCGCAACATGAGCAAAGTTGCGAAAAAAAAACAGTATACAATAAAATTAACAACACACAATTTCATAAGCAAGTGCCTACAGCAACCATGCCTCAGAATTTGCAATATCATTATCAAAAAATTAAATTAGTTCTCGAGATCGTTAATATAAAGAATTTTAACGCCTCGACCCTCTTCTCGCGAGGCTAAAAAAAAGAAGATATTTAGTGTTCGATTTGGCGACCAATGGCATCTCGAAGCAATTTAATCTTACGACTCTCATACCCGGATACGAATTCCCCAATCAGGGGAGCATTCAGGCTTGTTCGGGCGCGTGGGTTTTGTACACTAGAACGTGGAGGAGAGTAGACATGGAGTGCTCATACTTACAAACGGCTGTACTTAGTATTTATAAACTTTACTAGCTTTGGTCAGCTATTTTGCCCGCTGAAAGTAGGTTTCTGCATACAAACTTTAGACCCCCGTATCATTCCCTTAACCCTTCAGATACCGTCAATTAGAGACACAATAGTAAGACAATAGATGCGCGGCCACCGGTGGTTTTTTTTTTTTTTTTTTTTTTTTTTCTCGACGGGGAAAATCATCTTATGACAAGACCCGCTATTGGGGGAGCGGGAGATAGTGTCAGACTCTTACTGACTAAAAACCCCGCGCCGTTCCTTCTAGCCTTCATACCGGGGCACGAGCTCCCTTTCGGACAACCCTGTCCCCAGTAGGCTTCGACCCAGCTGGGCCCCTCCTGCTGCTGACAACTCCTTGAGGCGCGCGGGAACAGTGCGCGCCGTCGACGTCTTGGACTCGGTCCATTACCGGACGATCGGACAGCGAGCTACCCATGGCTCGCCGTCCGCGAGCCCGCGTCTACGGTGGCCGGAAATCGGGATCGGAATCCCGGCGACGGCGGCGAGGGCGCCGTTGCCTGATGCGGTCGGCCTCCTCCTTTGCAAGCATTACTGCTTCGCAGAAGGAGGCAACCGCCTGCCATTCCTCCTCGCTCCGGACCATGGCCTCGACCAGGGCCCGGCGCGAGAGGTCTCCGCCGCCGATCGCCCCCACGAGGGCACGGCGATGCTCCGCCCAGGCAGGGCACACCTCGACGGTGTGCTCCACCGTGTCCTCCGGGCGTTGCGCACAGTGGCGACACCCGGGCGTCTCTTCCGCTTGAATCCGATGCAGGAACCTCCCGAACTTGCCATGTCCGGTGAGGACCTGCGTCATGCGGAAGGTAAGGACGCCGTGAGGTCTTTCCAGCCACGCCTCAAAGAGGGGACTTACCGCCATAATCGTGGCGTGCCCAGCACTGGGTTGCGATAGCCGTTGACGCCATTTCACCATGAGATCCCGCCGGAGCTCTGTCCGCCATGCCTTGACATGTTGCGGCAGTGGACTTTCACCCCGGCGTTGCATCTCCACGCGCATGTCGTGCATGTGTGCAAGGACTGTTGCCTCCAGATCCCACGGTGGTAGGCCAGCCAGAAGGCTCGCCGCTTCGCGGGAGATCGTGCGGTAACCCCGCACCATCCGTATTGCCATGACCCTCTGGCAGGCGTTCAGTATGGACGCCGGTCGCTTTGCCAGCGACGGCGCCCACACCGGCGCCCCGTAGAGGGCCATGGACCGAACGATCCCCGCGTAGAGCCTCCGGCAGGAGGCGTCTGGACCCCCAAGGTTGGGCAGGAGCCGCTTGAGAGCAGCCCCAGCCCGGAGAAGCTTGGGAGCCAGACGTCGGAAATGTTCTACGAAATTCCACCGGCTGTCGAGGACGAGTCCCAGATACTTCATCGTCGACCCGACGCCGATGCGAACTCCTCCTACCGTAAGCTGGGAGTCCGATGGTGGCGCGTTCCGAGGGCCGTGGAAGCACATTGCCTCGGATTTATGCAGCGCCACCTCGAGTCCCAACTCCTGGATCCTACCAACGGCTATCGCAACCCCGCGTGTCGCTAGAGCGACCGCCGCCTGCGCGCTTTCAACTCCCTGCCCTGGAGTACGATCCGGAGGGCACTCCGGTACCACCGGGTGCCCGAATACCTCTGTCGAGTGGTCGAGGCGTACCTGTCAGACAGGTACATTGTCTACCCCGGTCACCAGGGAGACTGGAAACGTCGAGAGATGTCGTGCGGTGTTCCACAGGGGTCGGTTCTGGGCCCACCCTTGTGGAACATCGGATACGATTACGTGCTGCGCGGCGACTTCCCTGACGGGGTCAGCGTGGTGTGCTACGCAGACGACACGCTGATCCTAGCGCAGGGAGAGTCGCGGCCACCGGTGGTCGCTTGGGGATTCATGAATTAAAGCATCTATGCAAATTTTAGTGTTTAAGTACAAGGGTTTGGGTAGGGTGTTGATAAGTCAGTTACTGAATTAGGACTTTGACTTTTATACCAATATATACAGTAACTACATTTTTCAAGTCTTGCAGGATAGAGAAAAGCACCAGCCATTGAAAACAATTCTTTTCGTCCTGCGTTGTGTATGGTTATGTATGACTAGGTATTTCGCGTATTTGAAAGTAACACATAAACAGATTTTCGTTGGAACATTCATAGTTGAATCAAGTAAATACCTTTAACAAGTCTCATTTCATTAGTACAGATGCAATTTTGTAAGTTTTTTCCGCCGCATAACAGTTTGTTTTGGTGAAGACCATGGTGGAGGTTTACTGAATGCAAAAAATTCAGCACTAATCGATGGGAGTCACTATAATAATTCTTGAACTTAAGTGAGGCCTATGCGTGGAAGGATACACGTTTTGCTGAAATGTTGATGATAACGTTGAAATGAACACGGTTTTTTTTATTGGCATTTACATAAGTACATGATCGTTCCATTCCCTCCAAACTCCGTGTCTAAAATCATAAATCACGCATTTATTTCGTGAGGCACGGACCGTTGCGGCATCGGGACGTGCTTATCTGTTATTTGCAGCGAAAACGCAGCGTTCGGCCGGCGGTTTTCACCAGCATGTTGATAAATATTGGGGCACACTAGATATAATGGCAGTGGTGGGTTGATTGTCCGTCCCAGTCCAGTAAATCTAACGCTAAGTGTGGTACGAATGGCCAGTGTACACGAATTATTGCTTAATCGACTGGATTTATGCCAATAGATGCTTGTTCGCATAAAGCAGTTATGAAACACTGATTATTCCGAGTTTCTTTGAGTTGTACGAATTTCCTAGAAAATGTGGAGGTCTTGTTTGATAATAGGTTTATGGAGGCGGAACATAAAAATGTCTTACTTCCTGTAAAAAGCGATAAAGGGATTACCTAAAAGGCCTTGTCCGTTTTACTTACTTGTCCTCGTTCTTACATATGTACGTGATTTTGCTTTGAGAAATATACTATTCAATACTGTGGTATTTCATTGTCAGACTAGATAAATAGTGAAGAGATGTGGTTTGATCATTTGTTATGAAGAGTTCTAAGAAGATACGATCAAAACAAACAATATCAACAGGATGTTACTTTATCTACTTATAAAAACTTAAAGGATGTCGTTTATGTGTCAACTATTTATCTTTTAATAATCTACAAATTGGTTTACGCATATTTAGAAATTAAATTCAGAATATTGATCGCAATGATTTATCAAAACCAGTTTGTTTAGCAATAGTATGTTAGATATCCAGATACAGATAACTTATTTGCATCATAATATAAATTAGGGCAATCAAATTCTAGCTACGTATCTACTTTTTATAAAGACAGCTCACTATACATACCATGATCATGCTAGGAACGTGCCAGGCAAAAATATTCATGATATTGAAGAATAAGAAACTCTCTCGACAATCAAAGTCGCATTTCATGCACAAAGCGTTAATAATTGGCAGGGATAATATTCGCGTGATATGACCCTTCTAAGCCTGTTAAAACATGTTGTTTTTCATGCTGCCATCAGTTTAATCCAATTCTCTCAAAGAACATTTTGAAATAGGAAACCAATTTCTAAACAAAAAAAAAAACATTTGCTCTTCTTGACGCGACGACACAGGACTTTACCTGCGGTCGGAATTAGGTAGAATTATTTATGTACTTACACTGATTTCATACAGCGAAAGAATAAAGTGGATATGCCTCAAATCCCGTGATTTAATCTATTTATCTAATACACTATCAGAAATATACCAAAAAAAAAATCCTACATTAATAACGAGGAGAAGCAAGTGTTTCAATTTGTTATCCTCACCTCAGTTGACGTAGAGAGATATTTTCAAAAAAAGACTAGTAAACATTTTAGGCTAATATTATCTTTAATTTATTTTGTTTTATCTCTCTGTGAGATTTTTATAATTTTTTATAGGTTATATTGTTGGCCACAGGGGATTTTTCAGTAAATATCCCGGCAAAGCCCATTAATAACGACATTCCGATGCAAGCACATGAAAATCTCTACCTAATTCCAACCTCTAAATCAAACACAAAATGCACCAAATAACAAAACACAATACATGATCTGTCGATAGATTTATTCAGCTCTAGTAAATCACTAAAAGTTCCTCTAAAAATTTTTTGCTCACCGGAGACTCATAATTGTCGCTCACAGTCGCTAAGTTCTCCTGTCGGCCATCAATCATCGGGCTATCAGTCGGCGAACGTGCACCGACGTCGACGGTCGTAAGCCCCTCAGTGTCGTCCTGTGCTCGGCTTTATATGGCCGGTCATATCTAACCGGGCCATTTTTTCCCGGGAAACTTGGAGTTAAAGTTTCAGTACGAGCATATTGATGTATTTATTTGGTTGCTTGTATATTATTACAAGCTTTTATTTAGTTACACCTGTCCCGATGTTTGTCTGAAATCAAATCTTGTAAATTAAATTTGACCCACTTCCCGGTTACCGTTTGAGTTGAAATTTTGCATGCATGTGTAAATCTGATGACAATGCAACATTATTATGACATGAAGCTGATCTGATGATGGAACCGAAAGGTTCCCCCAAAGGAACCCCATCGAGTTTGGGCTCGTATTATTCGTCATGACGAGTATTAATTATAGAGGTATACTTACCGAGCTGTATAAGCTTGCTATGAAAAACTATTTTCATTAAAAGCTTGTTTTATTTGTCAACTTTTTTATTATTATTATTGAAAGCTACCCTTTCAAGCCACTATCTCGCAAGACGGTAAATGATTATGTGGCCGACGATGAAGCACGCTTGCCTAGAAGTAATCTATTAAATCCCCTAGATTGCAGCTATCAAGAAGTACAAACTCTTGTAAGGAAATCCACTCTCATCTCCTTCTGTATTCAGGGTTTGGTCGCCCGTTTTGCTACTATAATTCGTAATTATTTCAGTTGAAAGACTGAATCAAAAGTTTCCACATCGAGCGTTTCCCGAGCTTCTTACAACCAGTGGATTTACGAGGACGATCACGCTTACCAGCTTAATTATTTTACTGTGAAATATAATTCCTAGCTTCTATATGACATTCAAATATAATTACTGGCTTGTACAAGATATTCAATGATTTTTTTTTAAATTATAATTCTCAATCATATGCGTTCGCACATAATCATTCCAGAATTGCACTACACAGTCACCAAGCTCAATCCTACAGATTTAAGTGAGGTGTTCAGAATTGTAGATTCAATAATGTTTTAAAGCAAAATAGCGAAGACTGACGTGGGGCTTATACATATACATTACTTTTACAAATGGTTTAGAAGAAGTTTGTGAGTGATGTCTCTACAAAACCTGCTAGCCGTCTTTGAAATCTAATGGGACATGAATTTCACTCTACTTTGCGGGGACAATATTTTTTGTATTTACTTTACTAATTTGATTAGTGGCTCGTTTAACCCATACCACAAAACATTTGTTGAGATTGAATGGCACCATAGTAGGTCTTATGACCAGTTCCAAACAAATACTTCCGTAAAGATCTTGTGTCTTTTCCCAAAGCCTATTTAAATGTTGTTCCAAAGGCCTATGCTAAGTTTCATTTAAATTCAGTCGGCCCTTGAAGCGTGGTTGATTCACAACCATCTAGATCTTCCCATTTATAATTATTAGTGTGTGAGTGGAATTTAGGTAACTAATATTCTTCTAGCTAAAGTTTTTGACAACTAGTGTGTAGTAATCTACCATTGCATTATCAACCTAAATGTTCCCACAGCTGGGACACATATCTCCGTATCTCTTAATAAACCTTCCAAAATAATAATTATAATAATAAATTATTTATTGCCCAAAGTAATATTTAATTAACTTTATGTAATTGATTTCATCACCACTGCTCTTAAAATGGTGAAGGAAAACATCGTGAGGAAACTGGCATGTCCTAGAACCAAAAAATTCGAAGACATGTTACATCCACTAATCCGCACTAGGCCTGCATGGTGAATTACGGCCCATTCCTTCTCTTAGAGAAGGCCTGAGTCTCAAGAGTGGAAACAATATAAGGCCGACAATGAATGCTATGCAGAAAATACGTGACATGTTACATATGCAACCTATCATGTATTTTCTTTTTCTTTGGGCAAACTCAAACTTTAAGTTGGAGTTCTTTTATACGTATTTTATTCTTTTATACGTATTTTATGAATAATGTCCCCATATGCTAGGAAAGTTCTGTGTTATAGGAAACATTCATACATCCATTATTACAATTTACCAAAACAAATCAGTACCTATCTCAATTCTACAGATTTAAACTAGGTGTTGCGATTCAATAATGTGTGGCTACAGGCATATAGTGGTGATCAAACAAGGCGAGCTTATGGTAGTTCTGTAAACAGGCAACGCATCCATCAACGAGGCTTAATAGCTTATCCAAATCAATTAGAAACTTGAGGCTTGTGCTCGGTATCAGATCGCTTATGTGTGTTATGTTTTGGGGAAGGCAGAGAGAAGTGGTGTGGGTGTCTGGAATTGTACGACGGTGTGAGGTTAGGCTTGGCATTGATAGAATTACAATATTGTTACTAACTGATCCGACGAACGTTGTTGAGCCATATAAATTATATTAATCATCAAAGAAAAAACCTACCCCTAGCCAAGTTACAACCGTTTCGCTTGCGTCGAACGCTTCGAGTTGACCTTGCCGCTAATTCTTTTGTTCTAACCACGTGACTGAGCGTTGAGATAACGTCGTTCCCGTACATTTGAAGCTTTCTACTAGCGTTAATTATTGCAGATTAGCGACTTAGCTAGGGATACTGGTAAGTGCGAGTCGGACTCACGCATGGAAGGTTCCATATAAACTTACCTATAAAAACGGTTAATTCATGAATCCCCAAGCGACCACCGGTGGCCGCGCATCTATTGTCTTACTATTGTGTTTCTAATTGACGGTATCTGAAGGGTTAAATTCCCGAATTGAGCTATGCAGGTTTTTCCGAATCGCAAAAAAATTGTTTTTTTCGTGACGTAACAACAAAATAGTTTTCAGGTTTATTCCTGTACCTGTTCTGTAAGACCTTGCTTTATGCCAAATTCTCTGGTAGCGGGTAAAGCACGGTGATCACAGAAGATTTGATCGATGGGGCTGTGCACTAGCTTCTGACGTTTTATAAGTGCCTATGTAGGCCTATGTGAAACAAAAACTTTTGACTTTGGCTGAAAGGTTTTTTGCACACCGGAAGACGCAGCGTTAGAAAAGCCCCTACAAGGTGGTCCTATCACCTGATGAGAGTCCCGGGAGTTCAATGGATCTGAGACGCACAGGATCGTTCGTGACCTATGTCCAGACGTGGTGCGTCTTTCGGTTGAAATGATGATGACAATAAAAATCAAAAATTTAAATGGCAACCTCTAAAAAGACATTCAGTAAGTACTATTTCCATAACTCTTAATGAACTAATCAATGGCGCCAAACAAAACAATCATTTACTTAATAATTCTGGAAATCCGTAATCGATAATGAATCTATTGGTTATTGCGTCAAAAATGTGACAAATTAACATAATATTGACATTTGAAATAGTGACACTTGTCACAAAAGGTTGGCTTCCTTGATCATTTGATAAATTGGTCAAGTTAAACGTTTTCGATGAAAAAAAAACGGCTCATCGGAATGTGATATTTGGAACATAATTATTCAAAAATATCTATCCGTTTTGTATCTATGAACTAACACGACTTTGTAATAACCTATATTATTTTTATGATGATCTTGTTATGGTTTCCTATTTTTTTTTTTATTCGTTATAAAAAAGATCTCAGCGTAAATAGAATCGTTTATTAGTCTGTCTGTCAAGTCTTGCAACAAATAAAAATGTCTTGCCAAATCCTTACTAATATTATAAAAGCGAAAGTGAGTTTGTTTGTTTGTTTGTTACGTTTTCACGCCTAAATGGCTAAACCGATTTTGATGAAACTTGGTACACGGATAGACCATGTCCTCGAATAGGACATAGGACACTTTTTATCCCGGAAGTATGTTCCCTTGGAACAACTTTCTGCTATCACGCGGGCGAAGCTGCTGGGAGCAGCTAGTGTTTAGATATTTTACTAGCAGAGTATTGGATAAATTAATATAGAAAACCATTTTATCTTCATTTTCTTAACCCAAATCATTTAAAGCATTAGTAGGTCTATCAATATGGGATTAGTTTATAGTAAGCCGCTAAACATGTTTTTAGCAATTTATTAGAAGATAAATATATTGTATATATGAATTTATTAGAAGATAAATATATTATTATATATATATTATATATATTATTATTTATTATATTTTATTATTTTATATTATATTGTCTTGTAATAAAGATAGCTTATTAAGCATATTAGACTTATAATTTTCTCTCAGCTGAGAGTCTCGTTTCACGTATCTTAAAATTGTAGTTTCTAAGACGTAGGTTTCGTCACGATTTCCTCTTTTACCGTCTTGAGAGCAGCCCTAATAAAATTAAATACACAAAATAAAGAGCTTAGGACTGAACCCAAGACGTAATACTTTTAAATCCAGGCCGTTTCCACTGTTACTTAGGTGTATAGATTATGTAACAATTATTTTTGAATATTGTGTTCCATGTGCGGGGTAGCGGAGTTTTTTTTATGGTATGTTAATCATGTAATGACAACCCTCGCTCTTGGGCGGGAGATAGTGTCAGGCTCTTACTGACTAAAAATCTACCCCGTTCTTTCATGCCTTCATACCGGGGCTGAGTTACCTCTCGAAACTAACTCTGGCCCCAGTAGGCTTCGACCCAGCTGGGCCCTCCTTGACGCGCATGAGAACAGTGCGCACCGTCGACGACTTGGGCTCGGTCCGGACACTTACCGGACGGTTAGACAGCGAGCTACCCATTGCTCGCCGTCCGTAAGACCACGCTTACGGTGACCGGAAATCAGGATCGGAATCCCGGCGGAGGCGAAAGCGCCGTTGCCTGATGCGGTCGGCGTCCTCGTTTGCCAGCATTACTGCTTCGCAGAAGGAGGCGACCGCCTGCCACTCCTCCTGAGGGAGCAAAGTTTGTTGTTTTAACTAATATGGGCCTTAGTTGCCTCATAATAAAAGATTACTATTATTTTTATTTTCCAACAGTGGACGTCTTTCGGCTGAAATGATGATGATGATTATTTTTTTAAATATATTTGTTTATCTCAGAACACTGAGGTGCTAGACATTTGGAAGGCGTACGAGGAAGCGAAACCAACTCACAGAGACTCTTTTAGACGTTTTTTATTATTATTATTAGATGATTCTCCCACCTGATGATAATCAATCACATCCACACACCTGTTGATGATGAGATGGTGGTCAAACTCAAGCCTATCAATAATAAAAATAACCTAAAATTATGCCAAAACGTTAATCACGACGTATTGATTCCATTATGATTATTGCCTCCCTATACGCTATCGGAGAACACTGTAAGCTAGGTTTATATCCTAAAAAAAAAAACCATATAAAGATAAACGTGAACACAAAGACAATAAGGTTTAATACATGTAATAATCCCGCATTGATACGGCATCGAGTTCTATTATTATTTCATACACAATGTTTCGCCTTGGGATTTAAAACTAACAGATCCAAGCGATTCCAGCTCGTATAATGAGCGCTTAATTGAATTAAATTTCACATTCCCGAAGTCATAACTGGGCCATTCTACTTTTCGAGGGCCACTTTGAAAGTACTCAAAAGCGACTGTGTTATCAAACGACGAACAATGTTGTTACTATATTCTATAAGTTTTTTTTACAAGGTTTTTTTTTTTCAATTAGCTTCCAAATTTCTGAGTTACGTGAACGGAAATGTGTGAAACATAATTTTATTTTCACTAGTTTTTGCCGGCGGCTTCAGCCGCGTACTTAAAATATAGTAGTATACATAGTCTATGTCACTCAGGAAGAAAGCAGCTTTCTATTGGTGAAAAAAAATTAGCAATCGGACCAGTACTGCCAGAGATTACCTCCTACAAACAAAAAATACACCTCTTTATAATACATATTACAGTGCAGATTTTAGAAATTTTAGGCTGTCTTATCGTATTTTTTTATTTAATTAGGCCATATCTTTTCTTGAAAGGCAATCATCAAATAACTTCGTACACTCAGCGAGTGACAGACTATTACTGAATTAAATCCAGCTATATCTTTCCGATTACCCTTTATGTCAAGTTTCTAGTAGTCTTTTTTACGTTCAAGTCTGTTGAACAAAAATTGACTAGTCATTGTTATGCTTGTTATGTCGGCAAAAATACATAGTCTCCGGGCCATCCAGGCGGCTGAGGGGTGGTTTTGCACTTGCACCCAGATATTTATTGGCGCCTTATACCAGCTATAATCTGCCGTAACCTGTGTTAGTGTCGGTAGTGTCCGACTTGTGAACTTTGTGAAAAATTTTTGGGAAAAATATAGCATGGTGTAAAAACTATTGGAATCCATTCAATTACTGATTCTGAACAAACCATATTCAGGTTTTGCTTAAACTAAAAATATTGTTATATATTAAAGAGTATATTTAAACAAAGTCTAAAAACAAATAAAAAAAATTTAAAAAAAATATGTTTTTCATTTAGGGATTGGTTTTTGTAGAATGACCCTCCTAACAAATGACCTCGACCGGGAACATGGACACCAATAGTTGTTCCATTATAATTGATTAAAACAGATCCATAGAATGGGAATTTAAATTAAGTAATAGAAGTTAATGAAACCCGAGTTATGAAAGTAGATCAATGACTGTAACCTACTTCCATAATAATGTGGAAAGAGTAAAATAGACTTTGAGAAATGTAGGATTTTGCGTATTTTCAATATCATTTTTTTTAAGGTGGGAAGTCATCCAATGACTTCTTCCGCTCTAGAAAGGAACGGGAAGGCATTTTAATGTACTCACGGTCTACAACTAGTAATTAGGGGCCGTCACTACTGAGCGACCACTGCAAATATACAATACTAAAACTTAGCCGCAACCAAAAAAAATACTAAATAACGAGGCCATGGGTTGACTTTCAAAAGGGAACCCTGGGGTTTTGAACCCAAGGCAAAGAAGAAACATTGTGGTTTTAGTCAGTAAAAGTCTGACTAACTCACCCGCTTCGCCCTAGAACTGGAGCATGGTCACTGGATGATTGCTCATCTAAAAAAAAAAAAGCAGTAAAAAAGTACAAGAACTTCTTTCCTACAACGACAAAGTATTATGAACTATTACAAAACATAAAGAAAAATACAAAATCACACAGCCATCCACTAAAGGCAACTATAGAGATAAAAAGACATCTTAAAATTTAAGCAATAAACTGAAATAATGAGACGATACTTCGCAACTCTCTTGGGAAGCCATAAAAAACAGCTAAAACTATCTTATATGGAGAGGAGACCATCTGTTCTACAATGTATTGGATTAAAAAGAACTTATAAGATGTAGAAGTGTACCCTAGGGAATAGAAAAACACCTGATATCGCGACCTAGTAGGAAAAAACAAGTCTATTTATATACAATAAAAGAAAAATGTTTGTGTAGGCAGTTCTGGGAAGGCTTATCCCCAGCAGTGGATGTACAGTGTAGTATTTCGGCTGAAACTACGAAAATGCTTAATGGTTAGTTGATAAATTATATTTTTTTTGCAAACTGCTTACAAATAAAACTATTTTTATGGATGAAACTATTTTTATGGATGTTGGATATATATCTCTACTGCGTACATGATGTTAGAAAGTAGCAGATTTTGAATTATTTGTGCTCGATTGGTGTAATTGCTGCAACTAAGGACTTCTTAGATTTCTTTTTTTTTTTTGGAAATCATCCCATGATTTCTCTCACTCTAGGTAGAGCAAGAGGGCGTGTCAGACTTTTACTGGCTAAAACTACACCTGTGGCCTTCAGATATACTTTGCGTTCTAGGACTACTTGTTTCAATTTCAGAAATTAACCGCGGTCCTATCTAGTAGGCATCGGCCCTGCTGGGTCCTTACGATTTGCTGACATCTCTTTGAGGAGCGCCTGGGTCACTTCGCGTTATTGACTGGGCTCGGTCCGTTTAATTACCGGACGGCCGGATGGCGTGCTACCCACTGCTCAACGTCCGCGAGCCCGCGTCTTCCATGGCTGGTAGTCGGGGTCGGAATTTTAAGTCGTGAGGACCTTTGGTCCCTTACGTATGCGGCCTCCTCCTTCGCTAGCATTACTCCCAGAACGAGAGGCTGTGTCAAACTTTAATGACTAAAACCCAGTCAGGTTCCTTCTGCAAGAGTGAGGAAACGTGCGTACATCCTCAAATCCCAACTGTCGTGTCAGAAGACGCCCCAGGCATCATGATTTGCGGAGCGATCTCCTATAAGAACTGGGCCCGAGTCATCGATGGCGCGTACTGTTCAACGCGCGCCTCAAAGATATTTCGGCAAAACCGTAGGAGCCCAGCAGGCTTGACGCCTGCTAGGGCCATGGGAAATGTATAAAAAGGATACTCGTGGTCTTGAAATGCAAGAGGCAACTTAAGAAAATTAAGTATAGTTTTAACTAGTAAAAGTATGACATGTTGTGAGATATTAGATAAAACCCAGCTCAAAAAAATTGAAATCCTGTGTCGCGGTATTGGAGTTGGCACATGTACAACAGCCCAAAATTAACTATCGGTTAGTTGCTTCGACCAGGTAAAATACACCTCCCATCATATCCTTTTTCAACGGATGTACATGGAACTTTACGCTCTGTTCCATATAACCTTGAAAACGTTTTTTTTTGTATCAGTTATAGTAAGCCCAATACCGGCATCGAAGGATCTTCCCTTTTTGCAGAAGTACGTGGAACTTTACGCCATGTTCCACATAAGCTTAAAAGGGATTTTTAAAATCAGTTATAGGAAGCATAATACTGGCATCGTAGGATTCTCCCTTTTCAGTGGAGAGGTATATAGGACTTTATACTCTGTTCCATATAACCCGAAACAGGATTTTCTAATTCAGATATAGTAAATCATAAATTAATTATATTAAAGAAGTACTTGAACCTAACTTCGTTGAAACTACGCTCACAAAAGCTACCCTTAATATTAGAACGTAGTACATTAAAACACAATTATTCCAAGCTGCGGCACAATAATAATTTAATCGTAAATCCTACTACTACTAATAATATAAAGGCGAAAGTTTGTATACACGGTTTTGAAATTTGGCACATGGATAGATCATGTCTTGAAATAGCACCATTAAGAGGGTCGTTCCTCACTCGCTTATCGTAAACATCGCAAATGGTTTAAAAGCTTGTTACTTCATTTAATGCAATCCAACGCAATGTTTGACGAAAAGGCAACGCAAAAAAAGAGAGATAACGCCTGGAAACTCTGTTAGTATTCGGTAATTCCGAGATTTACTCGAAAATTTCACAAAACTTACTCCAGGAAATAGCTGTTTTTTTAAACCCTTAAAAGTTTTTGGAAAAAGTGGTCATCATTTAGAATCTTAATAAAATTTGCAAGGTCTCTAGAGGATTACTTTTTTGACTTTTTTAATTTTTAGGCAAATTATGAAGTGTCAAAGTTCATACAAAATAGGACATTTTCAGAGGTTTTTACTGGATTAGTTTTAGACAAATTTAGAAATTGGTTTCTTTAGAAACCTAGATAATATCCACAAGATACTGTGTTTCCAAAATATCTAATGAAAAATATGTAATAACGTCATAATCAGTTAAGAGCGGTTGTATGAAAAACAGTGAAAATGTGAGTCATGATGCACCATCTTAATGATAATGATCAATAACATTTAATTTGCAAATAGGTTTTTAAAAACACGAGATGAAGCCATGATCCGTTCCGATCCCGATTTCTGGCCACCGTAGACGCGAGCTCACGAACGGCGAGCCATGGGTAGCTCGCTGTCCGACCGTCCGGTAACTGTCAGGACCGAGCCCAAGACGTCGACGGCGCACACTGTTCCCGCGCGCTTCAAGGACTTGTCAGCAGCAGGAGGAGCCCAGGTGGGTCGAAGCCTACTGGGGCCAGGGTTATCTGAAAGGAAGCTCGAGTCCCGGTATGAAGAGGCTAGAAGGAACGGGGTGGGTTTTTAGTCAGTAAGAGTCTGACACGTTCTCCCGCTCCACCCAAGAGCGGGGGTTGTCATAAGACCGTAAAAAAAAGGAACAGAGGTGTCACACCACCAACTTCTACACTCCTTGCTGCTACAGTGTAATTTGAAATAGATAAATCAATAACACTTTTCCTGACCCGAGAGTCGTAACCAGCCAGACCCCATGCTCAGAGGTCGCGCTTGCAGCCAAGACACCAATGACAATAAAAGACAGTAAAATCTTCACTTATTTATTGGCTGTAGGAAACACTAACGATATCTATAAGTACCCAAATTATATTTGTTCACAATCGCCATTTAAGTGTACGATGACTCGATCATCAATATATTTGAAGCTGACTTTAGAAAAATGTGAACCTAAGTGGGCAGGTCGCCTTAGACGTCAATTTTATATCACAAGACAATGGAATGCAAAGACGGATCAAAATACCATAAAAATTAATGTAAACATGTTAGAATCTCCATAATATTTTAACGCCTACGTAAGAGGCTTGTTTTGAATTCTGCTCTAGTTTTTAAGTATATTTTTTGTCATGTTTGTTTCACAATAAAACTTAGGATTTATGAAATTAAACATATAGATGTCATTTGCGACATCAAGGTCGGTTTAAACTGTTTGTCCTTGTTCAAATCGCATGCTTTATCGAAGATCTTGAAATCTGACTTTGTATTATTTTTAATTTGAGATAGAATTCCTGTGTTATTGCGTGTGATTTATCTTGTTGTCTAATTAATTCTTGATAAGTGAAATCTGTTAGCAATGACATTAATGTTCGATCGCAAATCCGGTAGATAAGCTTCAAGTTAATTGGTTAAGAATTCCTTCGAATTCTTATATGCACGTCGATGTTCAGTCACGTCATTTGAGATTGAGCCATCATTGTCAGTTTCCGCATACATTCAATATTTTACGACCAAAAAATGATCAATTAACATTCCTGACAAGGTAACATTAGAACGGAATCTATTTTGAAAATTGAACTGAACGTAATTTGCGAATGATCGTGTTTAAAAAAAAAAAGTAGCTAAAGGTTTCCGCAGAAGAAGATTGGCTTCGTTTTTTTTTTCTTAAATCACGGAGAGACTGAGGTCATCGCATTTCGGCGGCCTTGCCCGGTCGCCGACCAACGATGACACTGCGACCCACGACATTTGCAGCAAGCTCAAGTTACAAATTATTATCATTCAATGTAAAATACAGCTTCCCTCCATCTGTTAAGATGTAATTTTGAATGGAATTTATGTTCAGTTCTGAGACGTAGGCGATTTAGTGCCAAAATTTATTCGAAAACACAACTAAAAGGCATAAATTGGAGCAGTGTTAAGTTAATGTTTCCAGTTTTTGGTTTATTCTAGAATGTTTAACAGAAATCGTTACAATATTGTGTTTCTGTTTATACAAAAAAAAAAATAACTTGACTCCTATTTTGATGGGTTTTAACCTGTTTTGAGATACTGTTAAATGTTTTTTTTTAATTATGACCTAATTTTTTCGTCTGTATAATTAATTAATTAGCATTATAAACAAATGTTCACGGTTACAACATACATTATAATTTTTGGTATATTTTGCATATAGTTTGTTCATCAGTAACTGAATGAATTCCAATATTTTTACACCATGTTATATTTTTTTCCAAAAATATTTAAACAGGTCCCAAGTTGGACACCACCGATACTAAGTAGGACACAGGTCGCGAAAGGTCATAGCGGGCATCAAGAGCTAGCAAACAGCTGGGTGCAAGTGCAATACAACCCCTCAATCACCTGGGTGTAGTTATAAAATTTTGTACATAGATTCTTTACATAAAAATACTAGACCGGTGTTTCCGGTTTCGCGTATACTAAAAATAAGGTTGTACAACCTCATTACATTTTATCTGTTTTTTCACTAATTCTGACATTTTGTTTTTATATACAAAAATCTGAAAAATAGTCTTCTTTACGCACCTAAAATGATTTATCTACAGATTAAAAAGTATTTTTACATTTCAATTATATGCGACGACTTGGATGTCTTCCTTGGGAATTGGAAAGAAGTAGCTCAAAACCGGAAACATTGGAAGGAGTGGAGGGAGGCCTTTGCCCAGCAGTGGGACAGTATGGGCTAAATCTATATATATAAAAATCAATGCCACTTTTCGTTGTTATTTTATAACTCAAGAACGGGCTCACCTATCCAAACTAAATTTTTAGGCTTTGTTCGGACTATTTAGTAGATGGTTTATGTGAAGTTTGGTAGGGTAGAGTAGGGTATAATAGGGTAGAGTAGGGTAGAGTAGGGTAGAGTAGGGTAGAGTAGGGTAGAGTAGGGTAGAGTAGGGTAGAGTAGGGTAGAGTAGGGTAGAGTAGGGTAGAGTAGGGTAGAGTAGGGTAGAGTAGTGTAGAGTAGAGTAGAGTAGTGTAGAGTAATGTAGGGTAGCGTAGGGTAGAGTAGGGTAGAGTAGGGTAGAGTAGGGTAGAGTAGGGTAGAGTAGGGTAGAGTAGGGTAGAGTAGGGTAGAGTAGGGTAGAGTAGGGTAGAGTAGGGTAGAGTAGAGTAGAGTAGGGTAGAGTAGGGTAGGGTAGAGTAGGGTAGAGTAGGGTAGAATAGGGAAGAGTAGGGTAGAGTAGAGTAGAGTAGAGTAGGGAAGAGCGGGAGCGAAGCCGCGCGGGCAAAAGCTAGTATAATATAATAATAATATAATAATTAAATGCGAAAACTCAAGCTAACATTTTGACAGGTCTTGAAAACGATTAATATTATTATATCTATAAATACCGTTTAAAAACAGAATCCTTTTCAAAAACAAAACACGACACGTGTGCGAGCTTACACGTGATAAATCGTTTAAATTACAATAACTTATAATAAATTGCCAATTTTAAACGTCGCGACGCCATTATGTAACTAAATCGATTAGTATACCAAATAAAAAAAAACTATTTTAATATGAAAACTGGACTACTTATTGAAACATCCTGTACCTTAAATGTCAAATTAAATGACGTCGAAACGATTTTCAGAATAGGAAAATTTTCGCATATAAAATGATATTTGAATTTAATAATACGTAATGTCGTAGAAAACATTTAAGTTGTTTATATTAATAAAAATACAAAGCGAAAATATAATATTAATAAAGTATAGAACGGTTCACGCTTGACTGATTGTTTAACATTTGACCTAGACCTTTGTCGGCATGATTCTAAGTACTGCTCTATAATGTAACCTGCCAGCTATTGTGATCATGTTTAGGATTGACATTCATTGTTACAATATTGTGATGAATGGGTGTGTCTGTCTGTCAGTCCTATATTTTCCATTAGTTTTTTGTTATGAGGAGAAACTTTACCATGGGTTTTGGAGAAAAAGCCTAAGAGTGTAGGATTTTTGCTTTACGAAAGCTACCTATAGTGATCATCTACGCATCATCAACTGATCATCAGCTTATACAACGTCAACTATGTACAACGTCTGTTAGAGCACATCTCTGGAGAGAAGTAAAGGAGATGGTTTACTGAGCTTGGTGGAAAACGGCAGCATGTAACCATAGTGTCAACGCCTTTCCTAGGGCCAATCAGTGGGTGAACAGATTCTAGTCAAAGCGGTTGTCTCTAAACGCCTTCTTCTTCAAGTGGGATCGACTCTCTCTCGATATAACTCAGTGGTTTCGTTTTGAACCGTCATGGTTTCATATAAGGTCCGTAGCGTGCCCCTCTAGTTCTCTGTCTCCATCAGCATCTCCCACTAATGCCATAACAGATTGTTGTATTTTATTGTGCGTCTATTTGGGCAACATGAACATGTTTTCTTTCTTTTTTTTAATGCAGGTGATGATTCTGATTTTTACAATATATCCATTAGCCATAGTGCCAGAATAATTTACGATATTTTTCATGAAATAGCAATTCACTAGGGTTAGATGACCATATAGAGTTGTATTAACAATTATTGATAAGCTTAATAAATTAAATATATCTTATTTTCTCATTTTTGGCTAGGACTCAGGCCTTCTCTCTAAGAGCACCGTAATTATACAGATTTTCTAAGTAGGTATTTTGGATACAGGCAGAGTGAGTGGCAACCAATGCCTATTTACTTATCTATATATATAAAAATGACCCCCGTTTTCTGTTGTCACGACTTGGCATGAAAACGGCTTGACCGATTTGGCTGTTTTTTTTTTTGTTGTGATTGTTATTGTGAGGAGAAGGTTCTTATGGAAAAAAAAATTAGGGTAGTGTAGGGTAGAGTAGGGTAGAGTAGGGTAGAGTAGGGTAGAGTAGGTTAGAGTAGGGTAGAGTAGGGTAGGGTAGGGTAGAGTAGGGTAGAGTAGGGTAGATTAGGGTAGAGTAGGGTAGAGAAGGGTAGAGTAGGGTAGAGTAGGGTAGAGTAGGGTAGAGTAGGGTAGAGTAGGGTAGAGTAGGTTAGAGTAGGGTAGAGTAGGGTAGAGTAGGGTAGATTAGGGTAGAGTAGGGTAGAGTAGGGTAGAGTAGGGTAGAGTAGGGTAGAGTAGGGAAGAGTAGGGTAGAGTATTGTAGAGTAGGGTAGAGTAGGGTGGAGTAGGGAAGAGCGGGAGCGAAGCCGCGCGGGCACAAGCTAGTGTAAATATAAAAATAGAAACTTAAAAATTCCAACTCTTATATTTAATCCTTAACTCTCTAGTTTAGAGATCATCAAGATCGTAATTTATAACTACAGAAGTTTCAACAAACAAAATCTGTGATTTTATGCTTTTAGCAATCTCGAGTAGGACGTAGAACGCATCAATTTAAGAAATTATGACCGCATTTCTTATTTAGACTTGAAGTCATTAGTCACTGTATAGATACGAATACATTTTAATAAAGTCCTGTTCTACAATAAAACTTTGGCTGCATTTGGTACATTAACACCTAACGGGTCAGCGATACGAGTGCAAGAGTATTGATGTCAGAAAATAAACATGAACATACCGATAACTTTTTTCACATCTGACACAGAATCCATGATTGATATCTCACTTACAGATGACTAATCCAGGCTTCAGTGAATTATGTTTGTTCATAAATGTACACTTACCTCGAACGGTGCGTTAATCAATGTTTACTGTTACCAACGTAGGTTTCAACTTATAATTATCGCTCATTCAAACACAATAAATTACCAATACGTATGATTGATATTTTAATTTCGGACGAATAACTGTATGGCGATAGCGATGACCCGACAGTCTCAATGTTTTAGAGAATCGTCGGAATTTAAACAATAGAGGTTATTCAAGTCTTTTAAGGACAATAAATTAATGGCCTATTATTGGCTGTAATAAATCGGTCACATTAATATTGTCCATTAGCAAAAACTGGGTATTGTTTGACCTGTCACGAGCGATAGTGAATCTCCACCGTTATGTTGAGGTAGGTATCTCCTACCTACACTTAAACTTTGCCACAGAAGAGATAAATCACCGTTAACCATTCGATTGTTATCCCACATAATAATCCTTTCACTAGCCACAGTCCAGCGATTCGCCATTGTCAATAAACTATCAGACATAATGCACGCCTTGTTGTAAATTCTCCAAAAACAATTTTCGATAAAGATACTTTCTTGATTTAAACTCGTCCATATTCGGTTCACGTTCGGGTTCATAATCATAAACAATAATTAAGGAGCCATTACAAAATTCGATCTTGCAGGAATGTCCAGAAATTACGGGATATTTAACGTCTAAATGAAATCACTGTTGAGAAGTGCGTAATTTAAGTTTTCGATCGGTTATACGACGTCGTAGTCAATTTTGAATTCGGCCGCGGTAAATTACTAAGAACTGGAATGTGTAAGAGTGTTCGGAATGTACCGACTTGAGGCTGTAGCGGGTATTAATTTTGTTTCGCGGATGTCGCGCAGGCGCCATCGAAACCGCGACGCCCGGCGCGTCTCGTGCACATAAAATATCGTGCCATTCGCAGCCTCCTTGTTGCACTAAAGAAGTAAACAACGAACGATTCCGTGGACTGGCCAGTTTTGGTGACATATTGAATAAAATGTTCACATTCCATTAAAACCAGTTGATTTAAATTAGTCTTCGTTGATCACTTATTTGATTGAAAATTAGCATTTTTTGCGAGCGGCGCCAATTTAATTAATTTAAAAGAGTAGTTAGAACTTAAAAATGGATTGCATTTTAATTCCATAGAATATTGAAATGCTACTTTGATACTAGATAAACCAAGATTTTGTCACATATTTATTGTGAATGTGAGGACTATTGGATTACTTTTTTTATAAATGCACCCTATCCAAATGTCCTTTCCTTGGTATCGTTCATCAAATCATTGAACTCCCCTTAGTAATCTTTAGTTGAGCTACATGAATACTGTCAAATGCTTGCACTAATTGGACAGGCTCTCTCAAATCTAGTTCTTTCCTCAAAATGTCATCTCCGACATCAATCAACATGGTTCTCGTATGATTTAACCATCACATGTTGGCTGTATTTACTTTGACCCCTAAGTTTATTCCGATGTTTCTTCTCAGGGTAGTCAGCTAGAAAACACAAGCCTTATCTAGTTTTAATAGACGTGTAAAACTGACTTTTTTTTTAAACCTATTTGCAAAATAAATATCACTTATAATTTATTTATCTTAAAATGTTTTTCTGTAGCATTCATCTGCCCACATCCGAGGACAACCGATGATCATTGTACATGTTTGTAAGTTTATACGAGTTAAATCTCCGAATTTACACTGCCTTTGTTCTGCTCTGTCACGGTAACGTATTAACAAATCGAAAACAAGAGGTTAAAGGGTTTTTGACGTCAATAACCCGCGTACTCTTAAGAAGGTTACTTTATAAATATCGAGACAAAATTATTCAGAAGTTAACACATTTGTCGACCTAAACGATCTTCTTGAACAAGGAAATGACAAATATATCAATCTACTAATAGTTATTATTTCAAAATATAAATAGCAAAGTAATAAGGTGTTAATCATTCGATTATCAGACCCTTAATTATTTCATTCTTATCTCAAATATTTATAATCACTGACGTAATTTTTTATAATCAATTGATTCGTAAGATGAAACTAATAATAATGCTATAATAAATCAATTAATTGACCAAATAGGTGAATAGCAGCATTCCTTTGAAAGGTCGTTTATTGTTGATACGTGGAATTTACAAAAGATACATTGAGATGTTAGAGTTAGTATAGGAAGATGCAAATAAATAGCTTTTGAAAAGGTGACCTCGACAGATAGGTAACTCTGGATAAATCTAAATCAATTCGTAGAAACGTTTACTTAATATTTTTGATTGAAACCTTATTTAATAGATATGTGTTTGGAATAGAAGGTCCTGTGCTGATGCGCACGATTCGCTTTCAAAGCGTGCATCATTTCATATATCTTTGTATCAGAGAGCAATTGTCGTGTTGTTAGTCTTCCGTATTGGAAAAACCAGTCACAGGTTTATAGAAGGGTTCTGTAGTAATCATCCCTTTGATAAAATGCATGAAAACCAAGGTTACCGTCATAGCCTGAAGAATCAATAAAACTTAAGCGGTAGTCGGCTGGGCACATAGTTTGCAGAACAGATGGTCGACGGGGCGGAAAGGTTCTGAATTGGCAGGTGCGTACTAGAAGACGCAGCGTTGAAAGGCCTTCCTCAGATGGACCTAACTTAGTGAGGGACGCAGGGATCCGATGTACGCGACACTCACAGGACCTATCGTGGTGATGAGGGTTGGGGGAGGCCTCTAGAATCTTTCAGATCCAACGGCCATCTGTTCTGCTAGCAATGTGCACTGCGCATTGCCTCTTAAGTTTGGCAATTCTTCCACAACATTGGTTCTCCTGCGAATATTTTCATTTCTGATTCGATCACGCAAGGAAACTCCGAGTATAGCCATTTCCATTGCCCTTTGGGTGACTTTAAGCTATCTGATGAGGCCCATTGTAAGCGACCACGTTTCGGCACCATATGCCATCACTGGCTACATGCACTGGTCATAGACTTTCGTCTTAAGAGACTGTGGTAGATGATTCGAAGATATAATAAGTGAATTAATTTTAACCGGATCAGTCAATCTAGATTTTACGAATAAACAATTTTATAGAAGCTTGAAAGTATTAACGAATGACCAAACAAACTTACATATTGTTGAAAAAATGCCTACAGATAAATCATGGGAATCATGGATTCACTAAGAAGCTTATCCACATTACTATAGGTACTATAAAACGATATGTACCTACGTTAATAAAATGACAACAATTTGCTTTGTCACGGAATATTATCTTTTTCTAGTGATTTCCCGTTATTGGTTGCGGGTTCGAAACCAGGCCAGTATCAATGGGAATTTTTCTGTTGATTGTTGGTCCCAGTTGTCATTTTTGGATCTTTGATAATCCTTACAGGTAGTCAAAGGCTAGAAAGGTTGACGATGGTCAACTTTTTCAATGAGTATCGTGTCGCCTAGTAACTGGGTTGTAGAGGTATGATATGCACCATGTCAGTCGTACCATGAAAAGCACGGCAGATAAACATTCACATTTTTTTTGTTTTTGCACAGTTTGTGTATGTAGCGAGTGTCAAGTTTAGAAATTATATGGTCTTTGATGGAAAATACTGTTACTTTTTTTAAAATACAGTGCGGATGGAACTTATTCTCACGTAGGTATTTACATTTTCGACAAGCTTTGCTGTGGAAGTTATACTAAATTAATATTACGTCACAATATTCACTAGGAATCCATTTGTCTAGGAATAAATCGAACAGCCACTGAATTTCACTACAAAAATTTCCGCTGAAAGCTCAAAGTTTATGTTTAGAAACATAGCAACAGTTATGTTATCATTATCACATACTTATGAGCAAAATAGAATGCTATTAATAAGATTATGTTAAATTAATAAAACGTTAATGGTTCGATAAGATTTTCAAATTAAAATATTTTTATAAGTTAATTAAATGGAACAATAACAATACAAAATTTACACAACAATAGTGGCTTATGATATATTTCCTTAATCTACATAATTGATGTCCCTTCTCAAACTTATCAAGAATGTAAAATATTTTATAGAGGTCAAAAATGATTTGAACGAGATTCATGCTCAATCAACATATTTTTTTATATGCAAATTAACAAATCATCCAATTTAAAGCCTATAAAAATAAAACGCAAATCATAATGCCAATCTATCGTCGAACAACATTATTTTAAAGAATTTGTAATCAAAACAGCGGGAGACTTAATTATTTTGTAATTTTGACTCCTCTTAAATGATTTTTGACAAGGGAGCTCTGATGTCGTTAACACTATAGCAAATATATTTTTGATTAAAAATTATTAATTAAAACTGAATTGAGTGATAAATTTTGAAGTGATATAAATTGAACCAAGAATAAATCATAAGATTAACCAGTTTGGCCATGTTAACATAGAAATCAAAATGTCGGTAGCGTGTAATTTAGAAACCATAAGAATAAAATTGAAAGTCTATTTCTTTAAGTGTTATTAATTCGATAAGTAACCGTTTTAAAAGCAAAAACGATCGTAAGCATTTCTGAATATATATAGATATCAATAAGCAAAGTTAAATTTACTTATTGAAATGTTATTTTTAGGAATTCGGTCAAGTTTAATTTGGTCATATATTGTTCAAATGCTCAAGTTTTATAAAGCTTGTAAATGCTCGTCATACCGGTAAAGTGTTATAGATATATCCATATTTCAAAGCCAACAAATAGCGGTATTTTGACAGCTTCATAATGGAGTTGACAAGCATGAAAGTTCTACATATTATTTACTTTTTGGCTACACAAAGATCGCTCATTAACACTTGCCAACAAGAGCACCGTATCATCGTCGTCTTTTTTCAAGACTGAACCCTAAATTTCGTGTAAGTTGCATTAATACAAAAAGAGGAAGACTGAAATAAATGTCATGGTTGGTGGGCGCGACACACGGTGCCAAAATCTCGAGTAAGGACGGCCGCGAAGGTCGCATTCCGTTGTTCAGTTTCCTTCTTTTTTTCTAAGTGGCAATGCACCCCAATAAAATTGAGGATGGAGGTTCGACCACATTGCCACATTCTGGCAGTTTCTGACGAAACCTGTCCTGCACCTGCTCCAACAATAAAAATAAACCCAAATTGACACTAATCAATAAAATTGTCATTAAACCGTTGACGGCCCTTTCCGCCAAGATTGCAAAGGATGAAATTTTTAAATTGTGAAGAATTTTGTTAGTAAAATTGGTCATGCTAAATTATCATAAGGTTTGTTTATTCACGCTACAATAAAAAGAGCGGTAGACCAATAAAACATTACTATCTATCCAATTTATCTTAGAAAACGTATCAATGCCAATGAGGTGTATCTGCATCTTGCATTGGAATGTTAAACGATAATCATTTAGACATTCCCTGATATTTCACTCGATGACCATATCGATGACCATAAAAAAACAAATTGAATAGCAGTTACTTAAGTCAATCAATTTTTTTCAAGATCAGTTTTAGGGTCTTTCATTTCGATACTTTGTTGCAATGTCATTTTAATAATTATATTTTATAGCTTAAAACGCATTACACGATGGCGGTACGATTCATCTTGATTTAAAGATAAATTATATTTAGGTAATTGCTGAATCTTTACTGCGAATGGCAATGACTGCAGAATATTATTCCATTTAGCTATTTAAGGAATGTTATCGTTTGAAGATCGTTCTTCAAATATAATTTTGATTGCATCAAAGCAGCTAAATTGCTTGATATCGTGAGTTTAATGTAATTTTAGAGATATTAGTCAAAGCAGAATAGAGAATTAACCTTAGATGAACTCTCATAAAATATTTATATAATTGTTTTGATAGGCGTTGCGTGTTATATGTATCTACGAGAGTGTATGCCAAATAAAACAGTTTTCTTTCTTATATATGTGCAGGAGTATGGGCACTTTGAACATTCCAACACGTGCTCATGTTCTGGACAAGAACACCACAGTTAAATTGAGTATCCAACGGGTCTATAAAACCTCATCATCGCGTTACTTGGGTGCGTAACCGATTTAGTGCATTTTATAGTGGCCACTGCAATCCGCGTCCATTCGACAGATATTCCTGTAGTTTCAATAAGTCAGATGGTGGTAGACGACATTCTTCTTCAAGTTTATAAATACCTATAAAAGTGGTACAAAATTTAGAATACTTCATACTCTCGAAAAAAAAAAAAATTGGTAAATATAATTCTTCCCTATCATCCTATTAATGGTTTTTATGACTATATTTGATAGTATCTTTACTATTTTAAAACACAATTGGACAGTTTTGCTCAGACTAGTACCACGTCATCGTACTCCCAAATAAACAAAATTTACATCAAAAATTGGTCACGAGCGCATCAATAAGGATTTAAGAAAAAAAATCTACAAACAAAACACTAAACATGTCAACTGCTCCTCCAATATTAGTTTAGGAACACATTATTTTAAAATTATCAGAGCAAAAACGACTAAGTTGAAGAGCCATTGAAGTCTTGAAATGTTTGTCTAAATCATCGTAATGTATTTCGGAAATGAGTAACAAAAATAACATGAAACCAATATTCCGATATTTGGAATCTTGAAAAAACACTTGAAGATCATTTATGATACAGAAAAGTATAAGTAAACAGCTCAGGATCACCCCAAAGAATTAATCAGAAGTGTTTCAACCTTTTTTTCTTGGGTTCCCAGATAGGGCCTAGAGCGTTCTGGCTTTTCTATTACGTAGAATTTTTTTAGTATTAAGCTCCAAGTCTTGATCTAGGTTTATGCTATTGCTATTGATACTAAGACAACAAGAGACTAAAGTCTAACTGGCGAAATGTAAATGTAATATATTATGCGGTAACCTTTTGTTTTTTTTTTTATAAGAAATCGTCAAGTAACTCCTGTCACCCTGGGTGTAGTGCCACTCCCCGTGTCAGAATTTTATTGATTAAAACCATCCTTTGTTTCATCTAATATTAGCCAGCGAATTCGTTCGCTAAAAGGTTTTCATAAAGACTTACGTTCCATTAAACCGTGTTTTGAAGGTAGGTTTGAAAGATTAAAAATTACAGTCTTAATTATTCCTTTTGTGCCAAGTTTCAATTTAATTAACCCAAGGAATATGATTTTCCGATACAACCTTTAACATCCTTTAAATCGTTTTTTAAGAGTAGTTTCAGAAAACCAATAATTAATTTTTTTTAGTTTACTAATGTGAGTTTCAAATATAAGGGTCCGAAAAATATACAAACAAATTTCCTTCTTTTCACCATGATTTTACATATTTGAAATTCGAACGGAGACTTTCAATAGATTACTTAAAAAAAATACTGTTTCGGATTTTGTATGGTAAGCTAAAGTTTAAAAAGGATTGTACGGCACACCCCTACAGATTGTAAAGATATTACAAAAGTATTTACGATCCTGTGTAGTTCCTTAAATCTGAGGGTCATGACCTAATGAGGTGTCACCTTCTCCGCGACCTTAAACCACTATATTTAGCAAAATGTAGTTTATTGTTGATACCTCAGGGAGTCGCGTTTATGAACTTCACCTCTTTGTAGGACAGAGGTCTCTAGGCTAGGTGAAGGACCTAAGAAATGAGAAAAGAGGTGTAAAATGAGTCTTATTATGATGCGTCAATCTACTATGATAAAATTTACTGTCTGTTAAAATATTTTATTAGAAAAACGTATTTTGACAAGGTGAGATCAAGTTTGTGATAAGTCTTGTCATTTTATAAAAGAGTAACCATGGAGTTTCTTGCCGGTTCTTCTCCATAGGAAACGACCAATTTGGAACCGTGTACTAGCTTCTGACGTTTTATAAGTGCCCATGTAGGCCTATGTGAAATAAAATATTTTGACTTTGACTTTGACTTTGACTTTGACTTTATTAGTTGTCTTATAAACGAAACAAATATTTTTAACTGATCCTTAAATATGAAGGCTGCAATTGTCATTGATGGTGACAGTTAAAATTATGATAATCCCACAAAATTGTAAGCAAATAATAATTTAAGATATTATGATTTCGTTGACAAGATATGGACAAAATAATACTGTGTGTAAGCATTGTATGATTATGGGTACACCAGAGAAAACTCATATTCTTTGTTGCGACTTCTATGAGCGCAGATGTGAGCCCTCACGGAGTTCTCAGCAAACCGTAGGAGCCCAGCAGGATCGAAGCCTACTAGGGTCAAATGTCTGCTTCTGGAAGCAAGACTCGGCCCTAGTACAAAAAGCATCAAAGAAACTGAACTAGATTTTTAGTCAGTAAAAAGCTGACACACCCTCCTGCTCCGCCCAAAAGGGAAAGATGTCATATATAGGAAATATTATAATATGTGTTTATGTTTAGAAGACTATGATAGGTTTTTATAATCAAACAAAATAATTACCGTTGTTGTTTTATGAATCGTCTTAAAAAAAAACAAAAGCATAATTAATATTAGTCATCCTAAAAAACACTGAAGTGTCAAAAGAGCATTGACATGAACGAATTGATATGAGATCATAAAAAGAAACATTGAAGAACAAGTGATGACATATCTCGTTCAACGATATTTATTTTATATTGATACTAACTGCTGCCCCTGGCATTGCCTGCGTAAGATTAGTACTTTCCACATTTATAAATTACTGGCTTTTACAAGCGACTTCACCCTCGTGAAAGTGGATAATTATCTCAAGGAAATATACTCCTGGAATAAAAAATATCCTATGTTCTAACTCTTGGATATGGTCTAACTAAGCTTTGATTCAAATCCGAGTAACTAACATACACATAAACACAAAAACTCTCACCTTTATAATATTTGTGTGATAGTTTGTGTAAGTACAAGATAAGGTATTCCGGTAGGTACTAGATTTTGTCCAAACCCTTTCAGCAATTTGAGTGCGTAGGATCAACAACTATACATGCCACCGTGAAATTGTAAATACCGTTAGATTATAATCTATCTCGCGAGATTATAAACTGTCGAATGATTGTGAACCATATCATACTGCTTACAAATTAACGCATTATTTTTCGGTAGAGTATAATTCATTACAGTATTTACAATTTTACGGTGATATACACACGCAAACATACTTTAGACTTTATAATATTAGTGTGTTAAAGCCTAATTTGTTAAAAGCACACAAAACAAAAAACACAATATTAAATTTATTCTTGTTTTTATTTTTCTTGTTTCTTTAAGTACGCAACTAATTGACTTGTAAACTTTATAAGCTTAAAGTACTTAAAGAATAAACTAGACAGTTGTATAAAAAGATTTCTATTTTGCGTTGTATAATTTACTTAGAAATATCTTTTCACTTTTCTTTCATTAGTTTTGCTAGTACTTACCTAATATTTTTGAGTTAGGAATTAGGGCAATGGAGAGAGCTAAGTTCGGAGTTTCCTTGCGTGATCGCAACAGAAATGAAGACTTCGTATCATGGATTCTCTTCTATCTAAAACAGTGACTCAAGACGAAAGCCAGTGCGTGTTCCCAGTGATGACATGGTGCTGAAACGTGGTTGCTTACAAAGGGCCTCATCAGAAAGCTTAGTCACCCAAAGAGCAATGGCTGTGCTCGGAGTTTTCTTGCGTGATCGCAATAGAAATAAAAATATCTGCAGGAGAACCACGGTACCGACATAGCTCGAAGAATCACCAAACTTAAGTGGCAGGGCACATTGCACGCAGAACAGATGGTAGGTAGGGACGAAAGATTCTGGAGTGACGACGGCGTACCGGAAGACGCACCCACAAGGTGGACCGATGACCTGGTGAGGGTCGCGGAAATCCGAAAGATGCAAGACGCACAAGATTGGTCGTTTTGGCGACGCCTATGTCCAACAGTGGACGTCTTTCGGCTGAAATAATGATGAAAATTTTTCAAAGACTAACTATAAATTCTTGTGTTTATAAGTAAAAGTGTGTATTCAGCTGTGTACGATGATTATCTTATTGCAATTTTACATGAAATAGAAGATCTTTTATAACCGTTTTCTGATGAACAGCAACAATGGTGTTCTGCGGCCTCAACATTTAGGTTTTATGTCGTGGATTCAAACCCAGGCTGGTGTTTTACCTTTTGTTATTTTATCTCCACCACTCTCAAAACGGTGAAAGAAAATATCGTGAGGTAGATGGTGTGTCCTAGAAACAAAAATCGACGATATGTGACATCCACCAACCATACACGCACTAAACACCTCCCACCGACTGGACCCGGTCTGGTCCTGGAACTTACATCTTTACTAATCTGACCTGAGTCCTAGCCCAAAATAGGAACATAAGAAGGTAGATTATCACTTTGCCAGGAACATACAGTAGGTAATTCGTGCATGTGACCACAACCCACCTTTCGAGCCGTTGTTAAATGCAGCTATTATTGACTTACGTTCATGTTTTTTTTTTAATGATTTAAACCAGTGCTTGACTGCGAACCCACCTGATGGCAAGCAATGATGCAATCGTTGATGGTACCCGACTAGCGAATTGAAAGAGCAACCAAAAGACACAGTGTTGTTTTTCGTCAGTAAATATCTCATACATCCCGCTCCATTTTAGAGCGAGATAATTCATTGGATGATTTTCCACTTTAAAAAAAATGTACGCTTAGATTTTTTAAGATATTCAATTTTTGTACCTACGACCAAACTACCATGTCGTTAGCATCGAATATTATTATTATTTTTTATGCATTAAGTACCTACCAATGAGTTCTTTAAGTCTTTTAAAGTAAACAAGAGCAACTTTTCAAAGAATTCGTCCATATTTCAACATAAAGTTGACATATATTGGACACCTTTATAGGAAATAATATTTATCATAATGTTTTGAGGAAAAACTTGATTCAGAAACTATTGAACCGTGACTGTACTTTAGTATCCTTTCGATTTAGGCGCCATCGAATGAATAATGGCGGCATTCTTGTGGTTAGGCTAGTTAAGTCTAATGTTTTACCTACATTTAGTAGAATTGGTGAAAAAAAACAAATAAAAATGTCATCTGTTATTAATTGACTATGAATTATTAGGTAGTTAATAGGTAGACTAATTCATGAATCCCCAAGCGACCACCGGTGGCCACGCATCTATTGTCTTTCTATTGTGTCTCTAATTGACGGTATCTGAAGGGTTAAATTGATAAAATATTTAATCTTCTTAAGTTCCTGTGCCATCTAGATGAAGTAGAGGATGTCCACAGTGCGCCACCAGCCGTTTGGTCTTTTTTTTACGATGGGGAAAATCATCTTATGACAAAACCCGCTTTTGGGTGGAGCGGGAGATAGCGTCAGACTTTTACTGACTAAAAACCCCATCCCATTCCTTCTAGCCTTCATACCGGGGCACGAGCTTCCTTTTGGACAACCCTGTCCCCAGTAGGCTTTTTTTTTTATTTTTTTTTTTTTTTCGACGGGGAAAATCATCTTTGACGAAACGCGCTCTTGGGTGGAGCGGGAGACAGTGTCAGACTCTTACTGACTAAAAACCCTGCGCCGTTCCTTCTAGCCTTCATACCGGGGCACGAGCTCCCTTTCGGACAACCCTGTCCCCAGTAGGCTTCGACCCAGCTGGGCCCCTCCTGCTGCTGACAACTCCTTGAGGCGCGCGGGAACAGTGCGCGCCGTCGACGTCTTGGACTCGGTCCATTACCGGACGATCGGACAGTAAGCTACCCATGGCTCGCCGTCCGCGAGCCCGCGTCTACGGTGGCCGGAAATCGGGATCGGAATCCCGGCGACGGCGGCGAGGGCGCCGTTGCCTGATGCGGTCGGCCTCCTCCTTTGCAAGCATTACTGCTTCGCAGAAGGAGGCGACCGCCTGCCATTCCTCCTCACTCCGGACCATGGCCTCGACCAGGGCCCGGCGCGAGAGGTCTCCGCCGCCGATCGCCCCCACGAGGACACGGCGATGCTCCGCCCAGGCAGGGCACACCTCGACGGTGTGCTCCACCGTGTCCTCCGGGCGTCCCCAGTAGGCTTCGACCCAGCTGGGCCTCTCTTGCTGCTGACAACTCCTTGAGGTGCGCGGGGGTCTTGAGCTTCGCATTTCATTATGGCTTATATAATAATAATCTATTTATTTCAGAATAAACTTCCATAATAAATTTATTAGTATCATAGTAACTTACAAAACTATTTTAGTAAACAAAAACAAATACAAAAACATAGATGTTACTAATACAAAAACTTACATAATACAAACACTAAACAGTCTGTGCCACCACATCTTCAATCTGTTTTGGACCTCCACTTTAGGCCACTCTCGGCAACCAGCACAAGGCACACACAGGATAGGATGGAAGAAAAAAACGAGTTGCACCGACCCCAAGTAATATGAGATAAGGGCAGAAAGAAGAAGAAGACTTGCTAAGTTACCTTCATTGTCCTTAAATTTTGATTCCAAGAACCTTCATACATTACTTTAATAACTGTTCAACCCCAATAAAGATAACGTTTTGAATATAATACCAAACCAAAACCCTAAAAGGGCAATGACACACTTATTGTAGGAGCATTTTTGATTAGTGTTTAGCATTTTAAAGACTCTTTAAGCATGACTAAACACTTACATGCTCGCTAAAAGGTTTAAACCAAACACTGTTTATTAATCAACCGTTAATACTTAAAACAAATGTCAAATCATTGTATGTTTAAGATTACACTAAAAAAAAGAAATGTAAAATTATTACAAAACATGCTAACATAATGTAAATATTGCTTTTGGTGGTATTCTTGAATTTAAGATCGAGAACCTCAATAAATAATAACCACTTTGTTTCCTGCTTTAAGGTTGACGACTCCTGTAAAGGATATAAAATTGCGAGAACTCTTATTTTAATATTTTATTGAAGAAAGGAGGGAAAATCTCAAGCAGATCCAAATTAAACTTGTTGGTAACTCTAGAAGATTTTTTACAAGCTTTTATTTAGTTTCACCTGTCCCAATGTTTGTCTGTAATCAAATCTTGTAAATATTAAATTTGACCCACTTCCCGGTTACCGATTGAGCTGAAATATTTGCATGCATGTGTAAATCAGATAACAATGCAAAATTATTAAGACATGGAGCTGATCTGATGATGGAACCGGGAGGTGGCTATAGGAACTTGGTACCTTGTTAAACTACACAACCCCATCGACTTTGGGCTCGTATGATTCACGTATGATTCGTCTTGACGAGTATATCTAGGTATACCGAGTTATAAAAGCTTGCTATGAAAAAGATATTGTCATTAAAAGCTTGTTTATAAAATTATTTGCTTAGTTTAAATACTAATAAGCGGATTCTAAATTCAAATTCTCTATAGTCAATTCACAATTAAAAACTTGATATTCAAAGTTTAAACCGTTGATATATTTTTTTTTACAAATTAATTTTTATTGGAGGTAAACATACATAATTTGTAAAAAACAATGTATATTTTTATAGGAACTATTTGCCTCAGTATCATATAGGCATAGTCTAATTCCACATAGTTGTGCATCTCAATAACCACTATGAA
The DNA here is from genome assembly GCA_949319445.1 of Mythimna lalbum. NCBI lineage: Eukaryota > Metazoa > Arthropoda > Insecta > Lepidoptera > Noctuidae > Mythimna > Mythimna lalbum. Next base: position 9,357,630 of record OX439345.1, on the reverse strand, counting down.
TCATTTGTGAAAAATTAAAACAGCCACTCAAGTTCATTCAGTAAGATCACACTAAAAACTTTATTAATACCCTATATTAATAACCAAATATAGTAGATAAACACAAACTTGTTCATGGCTGAAACGATTTTTTTATTCATAATTTTTAGGGGCTATTGAACTCTTTCTAGACTGTCGCAATGCAATAAAACTGTTTTGGGCATATGCTACTGTAGATTTTTTGTGATCGGTCCACTTAATTCAATCGAATCGTCGAATTATAATCTGAATACATTTTTAGCCGCGATTAGTTTTAAAAGAACCTATGTAACTACAAGCAATGGAAAATGTAGATAATATTCATATACTATGTGGATATATAACAATAAGCTTTATTCTCATATATTGGACAACCATATAGAATAACTTAATAATATTTATAGGTTTGTGTTCTTTTTGTTTTGATGTCTTTGAATTGATTTGCCCTGTCTCAGCTACTAGTATAGAACTATATCAAGAGCGAATAGATAATGAAAAGGCTTATTCGCAAATTAGTGTATTTTTTACCTACACCACTTGCCTGTTCCACATATTAATATTGTCCAGAAGTGTAGACATTTGAGATACAAAACTACACCAATTTAACATCACAACATCTAGGTATTAGGAAACAATTTGCATATAATTAAAAAAGCCACTGAATTTCTGAAAAAAAAACACTCATCAAAAATTATTCATAATTTTATGATATAAGTAAACCTACCTACTTTATTAAGAAATATATCTAATAAATTTAATTATTTCATGCAAGCTACATAATATAGCTACTGAATAATTACTTCTCTGATTATAATAAATAACTACCTATATTTTACCAATTAAATCATTGGGTAAATAAAATTACAACATTAATTTGATATGATCACTCTTCTGTCAATATTATTGTGTCTATTAATTAGTTAATTTAGCAATCACAGATTCACGACAATTTGCAAATTTAACAAATAATAATTAAAATTTGGTAAAGTATAATTTGGTTATTGCTTTTAATTAATATTCATTGACGTAGCATTAATATTATTTGTGTCACTTAATGCTTTATATTAAAATAACTTAAAGTCTAGGTAGATGCAAACAATTTATTTATATGTCAGTTCCATCACATCCTTAACAATTTTAAGTATATATCACAAGGCAAGGGCCATGAATTTTTACATAGTCACTATTTGGTTGGCATAGAATGTTATAGAAGATGCCTACATCAGTTTAAATTTAGAGACTTTTATTAAACTCTTTCTTCTGGATTCTTATTGGATATATTCCATCAAAAAATGTTGTCACTCCTCGACAGATTCCAGTGCTATCTCTTTTGGGTTTGCCTTATCTCGTTGTGTGAGATCAACTCTACTCGTGATTCTTCGCCAGACGTGTCTGCCTGTCCTGGGCCGTCGAAACATTCAGCTTTTTAAGTCAGCTAGACACAGATCAACCTTGTCAAACATCATGGAAGTGAATGCATTTGTTCTCATCAAAATGTAATGCTAGATCTTATCAACCAAAAAGTTTAGACTACACTTCATTTTATTTTAGAGTAGCAGCAAACTGCCACCACAGCCTTGGAATGCAAAGGGCAATTTAAGGAACACAGATGGGTTTTTTGTCAGTAAAGCCTGAAATTTCCTCTTACTCTACTCAGAGTGAGAAAAGTGTTTTCATAATTTCCCTCCCACAAAACCAAAAAAAAGTATCGAGAGTAGACTGACAGCAGGGAAGACGTTGCTGGAACCGAAATTTTAATCAATAACAAACAAAATGTATACATAAAACAAATCTGCAGAAGTATTTAGTTGTACGCGTATCACGTAAAACTGTAAGAAATCGATGTACCTAGATAACTTTTATACTTGTTAAACTTGGTAAATTGTGTGTACTTTTTTCTAGTTACACACAATTTTAATATACCAATTACTTAGGCTTTGTTTGCTCGCAATCAGTTGACTATATCGAAAAATATACTACATTCATTGACTCTCAGGTGGTATAAATTTTGCCGGGTCAGTTAGTAGAGCAAATGGAGATAGATAAATATATTGGTGATATAAGTAATGTGGTGATATTTTTTTGAACACAATACCATACAGTTTTCCATAATATGTTACTAGTATGAAAATATTTATCCTTCTCACGCTCGTAACAACTCGCTAGCTTTGTCTCATGAATATGCTTGCTTGGAACTGTGTGGTATCCAGTTTAAAAAAAAAACAACACATTACTTACATCACCAATATATCTGCCTTTACCATATATCATAAAACCCTGGCATTTCATAAATAAGATCCTATAACTTTATTAACAATAAGTATGGTAATTAGATAACCTGTAATGATTGACCCAAGACTAATATTAATTGCAAATGTACAAAGTTAACCTACTTTGTGACACCGCCGTGACCTTTGTTTTTGCTTTATTGATTAACAAACAAAAATTATTTAAATAATGTCATTTATATATTTTTTAAGACGCAATTTGACAACTCTACATGTTATCAAATTAATCTTAAAAAGTAAATGTCAAGAGTAAAATAAGCTGCTTATTTTTTGCTGTCCAGTGGTAGTGTAAGTTAGTAAGTTCGATTCCCAGGGCTGGCAAATTATGGTCTTAAACTTAAGAGGGAATAGGTGTAATAACAATATCTTGAGAAGAGTGTTCTATCATCGACCACCGCTTAGAGTCAAGTGGGAACTTAACAATAAAAAACAATATGTTTTATTGGTGCAAAAAGTGGGGGTGTCCAAAGTATGAAATACCCTATTACTTAGACTCCACTGTCCATCTGTCTGTTTGTCACCAGGCTATATCTGACGAACTGTGATAGCTAGACATACCTACTACAGATTATTTATTTTTAACCGCTATAACAACAAATACAAAAAAAAAACAGAAAAAAAAAATTATGAGACTCCCATCCCATACAACAAACGTTTCCAACAAACAAACACCAGGAAAGGTGAAATTAAACAAAACTCCGACTGATTCGAGATCAAGCGCGTTATGTAAATTTCTGCTCGGTTGATATCAATTCATTCTTAATTATAATTACGGTTTTTATTATCTATGATTGCTCGAGCTACCTGATCTATTCTTATCTCAATTTCCCACATATTTGTCGCTTAGTTGAATGTCACCATTTTAATATTTTATTATTTTTTATAAATTTTAGGTAAACGTCAGCAAACAAGGTCCTACTGATTAATTAATTTTAAAGTAATTTCCATTTTAATTTCCGATAATAATACACAATCGGCAAGATTATGCATATGCTACTATTGATTTTTTCCATGACAACATAAATCACATTGTATTGGTAAATATTCTTAATTAATAGTATGTGACAAGGCTATACTTCGTAAGACGTTATTTTTCGCATATTTTTCCGTCACAAATATTTTAAAATCAATTTTAATAATGATCTGTCATCACAGTTATAACAACAAGTTAAAATTTCCAATGCTAACTGTGAGCCCTGATAAATTTACATGGATGCAAATTAAAAATAAATTAATTTATTCGTCAATGAAATAGTCATCACTTTTTAGGGTTCGTTACCTCTAAAAGAAAAAGCGGAAACCCTTACAGGATAACTTTATTATTCGTCTGTTTGTCTGGCAATACCCTTTAACTGGGGAAAGCGTAAAGGTATCGACATGAAATTTAAACCATATTTAAATACTCAAATCTGTGGTCCCTTAAAGCTGTGAAAAAGCAAACTGCTAATTAACTAAAAAAAGATACGGCTGTTTATGTCACGTAACGTATATTTCGAGATACTCTCAAGAGAATCATTTATAGGATACTTCCCGTTGACACAGAATCCTAATTATGGCAGGTCCTATAGCACAGGTATACATTCAGTCAAAAAAGTATCGGTGATGGATGATTTGTTTATGGTTCCAAATTAAAATTTTTGTTTTTTTGTAGTTGTTAGATTGGCACAACTGTTTTCCATTTTGGCGCGGAGTTTGAGTTGCATCTGTTATTTATATTAAATACAGTGCTGGTTTTAGTAATATCATATATAGTGTGTATTGCGAATTTCATAATGGACAAAAATTTCGAACAAAGAGTTTGTCTTAAATTTTGCATCGCCAATGGAATTTCGTGTTCGGAGTCACTGAGAATGTTACAGAAGGCAAACATGTTGCTGCTCGGCTAGTCCCAAAAGATCTGAATTTTCTCCAAAAACTCAATCGCATGAAAGTCGCTGAGGACATGGTAGAACGAGTCAGTTTGGACCCAACATTCATGAAACGCATTGTTACTGGTGACGAGACGTGGGTTTACGAGTTTGACATGCAAACTAGTCAACAAGCTTCGGAGTGGCGCCTTCCAACTGATCCGAAACCGAAAAAACCACGCCAAAGTCGATCAAAAGTCAAAGTCATGTTGACTGTTTTCTTTGACTATCGCGGTGTTGTGCACTCTGAATTCTTACCGGAAGGTCTAACGGCAAACGGTAAAGAATATTATTTGAGCGTTATGCGGCGTTTAAGAGAGCAAATTCGACGAAAAAGGCCAGATTTGTGGAAAGAAAATTCTTGAATTTTGCACCACGACAATGCGCCTTCGCACAAGGCTATCATTGTGAACGAATTTTTGACCAAACACTCAACAAATACCATCCAGCAACCACCATATTCACCAGATATGGCTCCTGCTGACTTTTTTCTTTTTCCTAAACTCAAATTACCACTTCGTGGCCGGGTGCCACGAAGTGGTAATTTGAGAATTTTCAATCGATAGAAGACATAAAGGAGAATTCGCGGCGAGAACTGAACTCAATTCAGGAAGCAGCGTTTAACCCTTCAGATACCGTCAATTAGAGACACAATAGTAAGACAATAGATGCGCGGCCACCGGGTGTCGCTTGGGGATTCATGAATTAAAAAATGTTTTGATAAATGGATTATTCGTTGGCGCAAGTGTATCGTTTCTAAAGGAGCATACTTTGAAGGTGATAAAATAAATTTGGATGAATAACAGACATTTTGTGTACTATTGATCTTTTCCCGGTACTTTCTTGACAGAGTAGTATAGAAATAAATCTGATAACAGTAAATTACTAATTACGTCACAAACAAAAATTTTTTTGCGATTCGGAATCTTAAATTGTGTAAATGGGGCATAAATATTTTCTAAGAAATCATAGGATATCGACTCTGCACATCGATCACGACCAAGACATACTGTCCTTCACATACAATCAGTGGCTGTTCTACAATAGGTATTATACTAAACTGATCAGCGACTTTGATGTGAATGATTTGTGTGTCTGAAAACTTAATCCCATTTTATAGCTTCCTCAGAAAAACAACAAAGGAACTATATTTTTTTCCGAAACTACACGGAAGTATCTAAACGAACGAATGCATTCAAACCCTGATGAGATGATAATCCCGATCATAATTCAAAAAATGTATCACATTTTAATAATATAACCATCAATTTTCAAAGTCCATAAATACTTATTATCTAGTCTAGCTTCCTCAATGTACCAGAGTCAAAGAAATCATACTCAAAATAAATTTCCTTACTATTTTATTTTTAGACTAGCTTTTACCTCTGGGTTCACTCGCGTGGTTTTAGTACTTCTCCTCGTTATAATTAAGTATCTACACTAATATTATAAAGACGTAAAGTTTATTTTCTTGTTTGTAAGATGTAATTTCTGAAAGTACTGGTCCAATTACTAATTTTTTTTTGCCGATAGAAAGCTGCTTTATTCCAGGGTGACATAGGCTATATTTAATGTATGCGCCTACTCGGCTGAAACCATGAGCAAAAGCTAGTAGCCTATATGTTATTTTGATGTATAAGCCATATTACTGTAAAGTCCATTCGATCATTAAAGTTACACATTCAGGTAACAAAGCACGCGTGAGGAAATGGACATCCTTACACCCCAGTCGCCATAATACCAGCCACGGTAGCTTACGGACGACGAGCAATAGATAGCTTCAGTCCAGTAATCGTCTGATCCAAGCCCAAGTCGTCAACAGCGCGTAGTGTTCCATGCACTCCTCAAAGAGTTGTCAGAAAACCATAGATGACCACCGATGCCCGCCAGGGTTATGTCTGAAGAGGAAACCCGTGCTCTTAAGACGCAAAAGGCAACTGATTCTATAGTTCTGGTTGTAGTCAGTAAAAGTCTGACACGCCCGCGGGAGAAGTTATTGGATTATTTCCCACATAGTTTTTGAGTTTATTTATCACTAGCTTCTGCCAGCGACTTCGTACGCGGATCCTGTTGCTTATTCCGTCGAGTAATTTCTCCCGTTTCCCCAACATTTCCCTTCACTGCTCTGCCCCTATTGATCGTAGCGTGATGAAAGTAGTATACTATAACCTGCCCAGGAGTATGAAAAATGATTGTACCGAGTTTCGTTAAAATCCATCGAGTAGTTTTTGTTTCTATAAAGAACATACAGACAGACAGACAGACAGACAGACAGACAGACAGACAGACAGACAGACAGACAAAAATTGTACTGTTTGCATTTTTGGCATCAGTATCGATCACTAATCACCCCCTGATAGTTATTTTGGAAATATATTTCATGTACAGAATTGACCTCTCTACAGATTTATTATAAGTATAGATAAACAAATATACACATCATCCTCTTTATAATATAATACTATGGATGTAGATCGCTCATTAGAGTCATTATAATAAATTGTTATAGGCTTATAAAACCGGACCAAACGTCTAAAGTATTTAGTGGTCGATAAATAATTTTTTCATCACCTCATATTAATCTTTTGGATGAAAGGAAGAGTTATACAAGTTTATTATAGAGGTTGACGCTAATAAAAATCTGTTTGGCTACTGAATCGTTTAGCTCATTGATTCTTTATTACCCAAATTACTGTACGCAGCAGTTGAGCAATTGACTGTTGTAGTGCTTGTTACGGATTCGATTCTCGAACGGATAAATTATAATTATTTTGCAAATAACTTAAAAAAAAAAAAACACTTTTACACGTAATTTTTTTTGACAATTATTTAAACTAGATGAGCAGTGTTTTCTAGCTGACTACTCTGAGAAGAAACACCATACAGTATACATGTAATGGTCAAATCATATGAGAACTATGTAGATTGAAGTCTAAGATGATATTTTGAAGAAAGAACCACACAGTTCTGAGTTCTGAAGAACCAATATTTGTATGACTTATAGATAGTTGCTGCGGGTCTGCACGTGTCTTTTGTATGTGAGTTTACATACTTTTGATCGGTTGTGATATCAGCTCTTATCAGCTCTTGCTAAGAATTATGATATTAAACTTTTGGTGCTGAGTGTAAATTCTAACATGTTCTAATATTTAATTATAAGGAGTGTAGGAGGTATACAGAACTACCGTTACTAGACCAGATAATTATACACATTAGGGATGTTTGTTACCGCTTTTATAGCTCGAACACAGTTACTGCGGAGGCGGAGAGATAAAAAAATGAAAAATATATTTACTTGAGAAGAGGCAAAATAAACTTCACAACTAGTTTTTGTAAATGGTTTGGCTTGCGTCAATTTAGAAAATTATATCGAAGGTTTTGGATATTATTTCGGGATGAAAAGTGAGGGAATAACAAATACACATACAGATATACATACGTACTAACTTTCGGTTATATATGAAAAACAATATTGTAGCTTTATCACTTTTGAATCAGTTTCATAATGATTCATAAGCTGTAATTTTACCGGGCGACCGTGATGTGACGACAAACATTTTGAAACTCCTTAGTACATTTTAGGGGCTTCGCTAAGTAGGAATTGATTTTCTTTATTTAAATCTTTATTGGTTACAAACATTGCTACTGATCACATCGAATTGCACTGTTCTATGCATCTATACTTATACACACTGTCCTCAAAACGGAGCGGATGCGCAACGATTTTGTGACGGTTTCGCAACGAACATGCTGCGTATGCAACGTGGTGCGGGTCTCCGGAGTTTTCGAAGTAACAAAGACAACAGCGGTGTCTCATAGCAGTTTCACAAAGACAGCAGCAGTGTATCATCCATTATTACTGAGAGTATTGTACTCGTTAACTTGCTACAAACACACGACGAAATGTTGTGAATTTGCTACGAGTCCTCGATGTCTTCCCTGCACAACCGCAGCGTGTTCGCGACGCATTCGCTGCGCGCCCGCTCCGTCCTGCAACCGCTCGGAAACCGCTATTAGTATAACGCCTTAAAACCATCTTTTACAAGATCGAGAAAGAAAGTGTGAGTGCAATCGCACGAGGTGGTCGGTAACATGCTCTATTCCAGATTAACCCTGTGTTTGTGTAATTTCCGTATTTATAGAGATGAATCGTTTACTGCCCTAATTAAAAAAACCCAATCAAAAATAAGACATTATTATCATTATAATTTCATCCAAAAGACGTCCACTGATGAATATAGGCTTCCTCCAAGAGTCACTACAAAGACTGTTCCTATGTGTCTTACATACGTCAGATTCCCGCGACTCTCACCAGGTCATTGCTCCACCTTATGAGATGCCTTCTAACGCCAAAAAAATCATCTTCTGGTATGCGGTTACCACTCCAGATATTTTCAAATTAATCCTAGAGTAAAACATCGTTTAATGCGTTCTTCTGCAAATTGTAGTCTTAATAATTATCTTACTGTTTATTTTGTATTACCAAAGTTAACATAGCGTCAAAAATCAATGTTTTTGATTGAAAACTTCCAATAACTCCGTCAAAAGTGGGTCAAAGTAAGATGTATCGTGAAAGCTGTTAATTGATTTATTTGAATATCAATAACCGTATAATAAAAGGATAATAAATATGTGTGTGGTGAAAAGTTTACATTGTATATTGTGACAGTTGTTTGAGGTTTTTACCAAGCTATAAAACAGAACTGGTGGTCTAAAGGATTTTTGTACGGATTATCTCCGTCCATTCTCAGAAGTTTAAAGTTTAGGGGGCTTTTGCAAAACATACCAAGTCTAACTTTCTTAAACAGAAAAAAGCACTTAAGTTTTTTTTTTTTATTTGAACAGGCGAAGGAAACGACTGGAAAGATTTATGATTATGACCGGAGGTGTTATTTATTGGACCAAATTATTATCTTTACCTATGCACTGGCGTTTAATGTGAGATCTTTATTGTTTAAGACTCCGCCTGCTTAAGGCTGGTCCACATAATTATTTTCAAGTCTCGATTTATATTATGATATTCTTAACTGGGTCGTTATTTAAGTTGCATGGTTAGCAAGGAGTCTTTAGCTTGGAGGCGTTACGATAAGAAATTGCGTTGGTGTGGCTCGCGCTTTAGAAGAATTTAATTACTCGGTGCGTGGTTTAGATTTTTTATTAAAGATTAATTTACGTGTGTGTGACTTACTTTTCACTGTTTTTTAGGTAAATGTTAAAGATAGCGGTACTAAATGATGTAAAATCGGTAAAACACCGGTTTTTTTTAGGTCGGACATCATAAAATAACTCCTCCCGCTTTGAGTGGAGCAAGGGGGAGTGTCTGACATTTAGTGACTCAAATCTGTGATTCTTTAGTTGTCTTTTGCATTTATGTGTTACAGTAACTCTTTCGTACAACTTTAATGACCTTGAAAAACGCTTAATTGTCGTTTTGCATACACGTTGGTACGATTTTTTTTTTTGCCAAAATTTTGGCTTCTCTTTGTTTTTCCTAGAAAAATCCGGATTTACATAAAAAACGCACAATTAAGTAAAAATAATACCCCGAATGCTCGAAGGGTTAACTAGCCAAACGTTTGAATTTCGGACTATTTCGAACTTAATAAATCTTCTGGACGTCTTCTAAGAATCTTCCCAATTTCATTCTCCAATCTTCAGTACATCCTCGTCTGTCAGCCAGTATATCAATCAGTCAGTCGGATTATAAACCAAGCTTCGAGACTGCCTCGTGAATAGGCTATGTAGCTTCGAGCCACCTCAGTTTGCCTCAAGTAAAGTGCATACGCCAAGCTAAGCAGCTTTAGATAACATGGAACTGACGTTCAGTATTGAAGAAATATTATTCAAGGTCGTGTTTTGTTTATCTTTCCGTGTTCTATTCCATATAGGTAGATTAAAAGCGACATAGAAAACTAGAACAATATTTGTTTAACTTAAAAGTCAGATGACAATACTTTTTTTTTGGTGGGAAATCATCCAATGACATCTTCCACCCTTGGAGGAAGCGAGACTTTTAAAGACTAAAACCCCATATCCCATGTTCCTTCGTTGCCTTGCATTCCAGGGCCGGGGTTCTCTTTCACACAACCCCAGTAGGCTTCGACCCTGCTGGGCCCTTATGGTTTGCTGACATCTTGAAGCGCGTGTGGAATACTAAGCGCCGTCGACAACTTGGGCTCAGTTCGGACGGTTACCGGGTGGTTGGACGGCAAGCAACTCTTTGTTCGCCATCAGCAAGCCCGCTGTTCAAACGCGGCAAAAATCAAGATCGGGATCCCAGCAGCTCGCTGCTGCAGCTGATCGCCTCCACGATGACTCAGTGGTGCTCTGCCTAAATGATGCACACCTCTTCCGTATGCTCCACTGTGCCCTCCTGGTGGTCCACACAGTAGTGACACCCAGGCGATTCATCCACATTAATCCATAGCAGGAACCTCCCGAACTTACCATGTCCGGTCAGAACCTGCGTCATGCAGAAGGTAAGGATGGCGTTAGGTCTTTCCAGTCATTCCCCAAAGAGGAGGTTCACCGCCATAATGCTGGCATGTTCTAGATGACAAAGCTATAGTGTGTAGTCGTAACGTCACCTTCGTATAATCTGCAAATGCGGAATTTCCACAAGAAATCGTACCGTGGCATTCGTCTCCACAATTTATTATCGGAATTATAAATTAAACTTAAGCTTAGTAAAAAAACAGTGAAGATATGATACTTACAAACATCTTACAAGGACTTTTTCTTTGTCCTTTAATTTGCTAAATCTTTTTCTACTTGTCTGCAACCGTTTACTTCAACTTCCACGGAAGTCAAGGTCTCATAACATCTCCTCTAAAATGACTTCTACTAGGTTACGGGTTCATTAAACAATTGAGAACAATAGAGCAGTGGTGGCCGAGTGGTAATGACTCCAACTTACGAGTTGTAGGTCCCGGGTTCAAACCCAGCCAGGCACATTACTTTGTGTAATTGATTTCATCACCACTGTTCTCAAAACGGTGAAAGAAAATATCGTGAGGAAACCGGCATGTCCTAAAACCAAACACTTAAAGACATGACTGTGACATTCATCAACCGGCTTTGGGCCCGCATGGTAGAATACTCTCTTAGAGAGGAGGAGACCTAAATTCCAGCAGTGGGAACATAAAAAAGCCCGATGCATGGATGGAAAACAATAAAAAAAAAACATTTTATGCCTAAATTATAAAACAGTTTCACACTTTAATAGCCAATTAAAATAATTTTTACTTCCAGAATACTCTTAAAATTAATTTCACTGAGGGCGTCGCAGTGCCGTTAAAAAGTCGATTTAAAAATCATAAAAGTAACTGTTTTACTATCTACTTATGAGATCCAAATTTTTATTTGCTATTATAATAAAGTTAACGCCTTCTTTTATATAATTTAATGTGGAAGTATATCTCTATATACCGTTTGTGTTTTAACAAAACTATGTACGTGTGCTAAATATATGCCAATAAATAAGGAACTCCTAAGATATTAGCATAGATACAAAGAGTAGTTTTTTATAATATTATGTATATAGATTAGAAATCGATCTGTATTGTTATTACGTACATAATATTACCATAATGATCTGCGTTATTGTATTGATTTGATGATATTGTGAAAGTAAAATGAGGGAAAGGATCCCCATAATAGCATGAAGACCAGATCCGGATTGTTTGTTTATAAATCACCTGATTATTTTTTGCTAGGGACGACTCTATTAAGCCCAAAATATTTACCCATTGTGCTGCCAAAGAGCTCCGGTGTATTTATTTTTTGTAAAAATAAAGGTTTTCCTACACCGATAGAATAGAATAGAATAAAGTTTATTGTACACCAAAAAGTAACATAGCTTGTACATAAATTTAAATCGTGGTAAAATAGCGGTCTTATCGCTAACAGCGATACCTTCCAGACAACCAAAAACACACAAACAAACCGTAAAAAACATAGACAGCACACACACACAGACAAAACAAAAACACAAATCACACACACAAACCGCACAAACAGCGACAAATGAAGATATTTCTTAAGAAATTGCGCCTCCTCAACCGCATCGGCCTCCACCAGTGTTTGTCAGAGTAGTAAAGGAAGTGTAATAAAAAGTAGAATCCATTTCTCCAAGGGAAAAGACCCTTTAAGTTTAAGCCCTCATATTACCGCCACAGCTAGGTCTAGCATCCGGATTATTTTATGAACCATTAGGACATCGTCTAGAAAATGGGACGAGAAACATAAAACTTTATTTGCATGACATACAGTTTGTTTCTTTTAAGTTTTATTTTCAGTTATAAAGACATCACTATTTAGGACTGCTTCCACGGAGTCACGAAGGTCAAGTTCTTTGCTTCCGCATCATCCTAAGATATGATTAATATTTGGTACCTGCTCAAAATACCCCATTATTCCGGATCTTAGGTCGTTACCAAAGCTTTGAATTTAAGCCTTCTGTATTTTACACCTACTACCGCACCTCGTTTTGAAACGGTTCAGAATGTAGCTCACATAATAAAGAAAAAGGCTGGCCGACGTAAAATAACCATTTGAAAATAAAAAGCTGTAAAGCGCATACCATATATGGCCAAAGTCCTGTACAGTTTCTTCCAAAAATTCCTCCAACGCATTAAAAAGTATACGACTGGTTACTGCCCCAATATATTTAAAAGAAATTGAACGCGAGCATAAACCTCCAACGATTTAAGGTACTCCCTGATTTGTATACGACGACGCTAAATACATTTATGAAGGATTTTAATGCGATTATATGAAATTTTAGTGTTGTGCGTCTGCATTTTGTCATTACGATACGAAGGCCGAGGTGACCCGAAAGACAGTGTTTACGATCTACCCATATACGTGTTCAGGTGCACGCTAAATAATTTTAGTTCTTTTTATTATTGAAGAACGTAGGCGTATTTTTATGTCGGTAATAATATTTGACTATACGGTCTTCCTAAGCCACTAAGCATGCGATAAGTGATACTTGTAGAGGTGCAGCGTGATGATGGTGCAGGTTTTGGAGCCGAGCATCTGTTTATTCATTGTCGTATCGCCCTTACTTGTCATAGCTTAATATTTTATGGCCCCTCACTTTTGTGTCGGGGTGAATAAAGTTATTTTCGTGAACTGTCACGAGGCACAGTGGGTGTCTTAAATTAATATTACCGTTTATTAATCCTCGTTACAAAGCGGAAAGAATTTTATTATTCGAATCCGGTCTTGGAAGACTTACCGTGTTTGAATTTTTTGGGTTATAAAAGAATTATTTTAAAAAAATATTTGAGGCTCTATGAAATACAATGCTAAGTTTTTAATCCGATATATGTAAGTACTGAACACTTAGATGACACTAATAGTATAAAGGCGACAGTTGTATGTATCTACTTAGACATGTGTCTGTATGTTTGTTACTCCTTCACTTCAAAACAGCTGAACGGATTTTAATGAAATATGTACACAGGTAGGCTTTGTCCTGGAATAGGACATAGAAACTTTTTGTACTGGAAGCTTGCTTGCTTGCTTGTTGTCAATATTTCAAGTGGGCTAAGCCTAAATAAGAAGCGATGTTGAAGGAAAACATCGTGAGGAAACAGGCATGTCCTAGAACCAAAAATTCGAAGACATGTGACATTCACAAACCCGCAGAGGGCTCGCGTGGTGGATTACCCACTCCTTCTCCTAGAGACGAGGCCTGAGTCCCAGCAGTGGGAACTTTAAAAAGGATGATAATGATGGTGAAATGAAGCGACAAACCACGACCAACATAAATTGTCAATTTAGAATGGGTATAAATAAAGTATAAACTGAAACTTATAATGCAGTAGATAATTTATAGCAGTCAATATGAAATGTTTTATAAACCACTAATGATATCAGAATTAATTGGTAATGCAATTAATATACGAGTAGACTTAGCTATATGTAGTTTTGAAGTTAAACAAAGAAGGTGACATACTTAAAACCCTGACGAAGATATCCAATGAAAACCAACGACATTATAAATTTTAAGTTAAGTATCAATTTAATTAAGTGCTAAGATTTAATTATTGCATTTATGGTTGTGACAAAAGTTTTTATCAGCGGAAAATCAGTTTGAAATTATAATGTTTGTTAGGGAATATAATTCGGTTTTATTATTTGTACACCATTATTTATATCCGATCGTTGACCTACTGATTATGGATCTCCAACAGAATTGAAATGATTTTGAAGGACTTGCAGATAGGGTCGATGTTGCCATTGTTAAAAAAAGATTAAAAAACGAAGTTCCTTCCCGGATGCACACCCAAAAGCTTAAGTCATATAATTATGTGGTTTGGTGGAATTTTATCGTGTAAAGTTTTGTGGCTGTTTTAATTATTCGCAAATTGATTGCTAGAGGATAATATTATGATGTAAAATTAGTATAATTGGACTACTATAAATACGGCGTTGCAAATGCGTACAAAATGGTTTGGGAACACATTTATTGTACGTACAGCTAAGGAATGAATGCCCTGTCGAAGTCTGTTTCCAGATTGCTACAATCAAGGGTCTTTAAGTCAAAAGTAAATGGTTATTTTAGGCTAGTGTGCTCCATCGTAGAATTCATAGACTGCATCATCGCTTACCATCAGTAAGTGACTCGTAGTGGTCAAACGCAAGCCTATGAATAATAAAAACAAAGTTTTGTATCTCAAGTGTGTGTGTGCAGAACTGGACAATATGTGGGATCATTGAAACAGGTGCGATCTGGAATTAAGAATTTTACTATAGTATTGACTGTCTCAACATAGTTTCTGAAAAGGTTGACTCTATACATTGGCTGATTGGCTGCCAAAGACTGCTAAAAAAGTTAAAATGCGTTACACCCGAATTCTAATAGAACTCCAAGTAACTCCAAAAAAGAATACATTAAGGAATTGCTACTGACCCATCATCATCATCATCATCATTTCAGCCGATACACGTCCACTGCTGGACATAGGCCTCCCCCAAGCGTCGCCACAACGAACTAACCATAATTCTTCATAATTTTTCTTATTTCTTTATTCTTTTGAACTGTCAAAATTTCGGTCAGTTAAAAAAGTGAAGCTAAATTGCAAGTTCCAAAGCGTAAATCTCTCTATTCCTCAATAAAATATTGTAAGAAAGAGAAAATCAGCCTCATTGTCACTGGTGTCGATAAAAGTTCAGTAGGCGATAGCATCGAAACTTTTAACTGAACAGATTTGAGTTTTAGTCCAATTGCCTAGTTTACAGCATTTTTTTTAGGTGGAAACTTAATGAAATAAAAACTAAAAATATTTTTATAAAACATTGCAACTAATTTCCAAAAAATGTTACAAAATAACTGTAGTAACAATATATTGTAGTAATCGACTAAAACTAAACAGTGAGCAAGTTCTCAAGTACCTACAAGAATGACTAAATACACATTATGCCTCAACCTGCCCATTGCTTTAGAATTGCCAAAAGTAATATAAGTAATTTAACTACCACAAGTTATAACTCAACCCAACATAAAAAGAATCACCAAGATCGAACCATAAACAAAAAAGTTTTACCCGAATCGAAAACCCCAATTACATGGAAAAGAACGTAATTGGTGAAATTAAGGTATATCAGAGTGAATTTGACACATCTGCGCATACGCCGATGTGACGTAAAGAGATATCTTCAGAGAAGATATATCTTGTCGCACGTGTTATTGGCAAAATTGTGGTGTCTCTTCCACAAAGGCCATTAATTAAGAGTTGAAGTTGAAGTTGAGATATCTTCAGACTGTACTGTAGTAATGTTACGTTATGGAGTGATGTTGCCAAAAAACGGATTCCAGAAACGCCGGAAGGCTACCCATTATTTGCTTAAGAGTTTCGTACGTAGTCTTAATCACAAGAACCACTCCATACGCATTAAACCTTTTAAAGACAAATAGCACGCATAATGTTTGTGCATTAAACGTACTATTAAAAAGTGGAATTACCTGGAGGAATTACCTATTACCCCGTGGAGTTTGTTTCCTATAAGTCAAAAGTTTAAACATTTAGACATACGTGCTCCATTGTCGATGACATCGGCGCTTCCTGTCAGATGAAACAGTTTTCAAGCGCTAGTCAGATTTTTACTATCTGAATGGTAAAACTAAAATCTAATGTTTACGAAATTTAAATATGCCACTTGAAGAAAATCCTATTCGAAAAAAAAAATCTTCGATAAGGATTTATCACGATGTCGAAGCAACGAGGCAATTTAACGGAGAAATCGCTAAACAGGATACAAAAAAACAAACAATCGGTCGTTCAGAAAACTTTCCTAATTGCCCCCATATGATTGTCATAAAAACTGAAATATTTGTCAGCAATTAAATGACTCGCATCGCCATTAAATCCTTTTCGTTTGAAGAAGGCTTCATTGTCACTGCGCCCATTCATTAACCCTTAGAATTTTTCACAGTCAATAAAACCGATTCATAAAATTCAGAGAAGCAGGGTTTCAAAGGTTAGAAGGAAATGTTGAAAGTATTCGTCATGCAGAACAATTTGTTTGTTTTAATTTAGAGTTTTTTTTCATCCCCATCTCAAATTTTTGCTCTTCGATATCTGAGTGCTATAGCCGTTGTTATCTAGTAGCTTGAATTATCATGTGCACTAAGTTTGTTATTCAAAACATCATTAAACCTATTTACAAATATATCATACAACTTTTTTAATTTGTTAAAATCTCCGACTCGGAACCTCCATGGTGTACTTTTTTGTTTTCCTCGCTGAGGTGGAAGACTCTCAATAGAATTCTAAGGTCTTAAATATTTAAATTACCTATAAATTAAGATACACAACAGTTTAATCACAGATGTACCTTTTAGTCTAAATTATTTAGGGAGTAATATGATGTTATTGGATCAATAAAGATATTACTATTTTTTATCTCAGAACCATGGAATTCTGGATCTTTGGAAGGTGTACGAAGCTAATTATTATTATAGAGAGAAAAGGAACGTATTTTTGAATATTTTTTAGCAGAAAATATTATTTGATAAAGAATCCCTTAGTAGTAGCTCTAACAACTACTGGATTAATGAGACGGATATTACCTTATCAATATTTTAATTGACGACAGGGTTGGCGCTATCATTAAGAGATTAGCTGCTGTGCTGCGTGCCACAGGTTCAATTTCCGTATAGAACAAATATTTGTATGGCCTACAGAAAGATGTTATGTTTGTTGAAGAAAGGTGTTCTAAACTCAGTGTTTGTAAACTCAGATACACAAGATATTACAAACCTGAGAACATACTAACGATACAGGACCAATTCCTAATGTGGGTAAACATTAAAAAAAATGACAACGAGTAACAGTTGATTTCAGTTGGTTATTTATATGTACTGTTTAGCTTACAACAATGTCAATTATATTTTCATGAATAACTTGGTTGTAATCATGTGTATCCGTCATGTTTATTTTATGAATTGTTATTATTTTATTAAATGTAATGTAATGTAATGTTTTACATTAATATTTGCGTTTATGTCCTCGTTCTATTTATATATTCTAGTTTATTTTCAGTTAATTATTTTCCTAGTAACTGAAGTTTTATAATAATTAATTATTTTTAATTTTTTTTTTCTCTCGACGGGGAAAATCATCATTGACGAAACCCGCTCTTGGGTGGAGCGGGAGACAGTGTCAGAGTCTTACTGACTAAAAACCCCGCGCCGTTCCTTCTAGCCTTCATACCGGGGCTCTAGTTTCCTTTCGGATAACCCCGACCCCGGTAGGCTTCGACCCAGATGGGCCCCTCCTGTTGCTGACAACTCCTTGAGGCGCGCGGGAACAGTGCGCGCCGTCGACGCCTTGGCTCGGTCCGGACAGTTACCGGACGATCGGACAGCGAGCTACCCATGGCTCGCCGTCCGCGAGCCCGCGTCTACGGTGGCCGGAAATCGGGATCGGAATCCCGGCGGCGGCGGCGGGGGCGCCGTTGCCTGATGCGGTCTGCCTCCTCCTTTGCTAGCATTACTGCTTCGCAGAAGGAGGCGACCGCCTGCCACTCCTCCTCGCTCCGGACCATGGCCTGAACCAAGGCCCGGCGCGAGAGGTCTCCGCCGCCGATCGCCCCCACGAGGACACGGCGTTGCTCCGCCCAAGCAGGGCACACCTCAACTGTGTGCTCCACCGTGTCCTCCGGGCGTTCCGCACAGTGGCGGCACCCGGGCGTCTCTTCCACTCGAATCCGATGCAGGAACCTCCCGAACTTGCCATGTCCGGTGAGGACCTGCGTCATGCGGAAGGTAAGGACGCCGTGAGGTCTTTCCAGCCACGCCTCAAAGAGGGGACTTACCGCCATAATTGTGGCGTGCCCAGCACTGGGTTGCGATAGTCGCTGACGCTATTTCACCGTGAGATCCCGCCGGAGCTCTGTCCGCCATACCTCGACCTGTCGCGGTAGTGGACTTTCACCCCGGCGTTGCATCTCCACGCGCTTATCGTGCATGTGTGCAAGGACTGTTGCCTCCAGATCCCACGGTGGTAGGCCAGCCAGAAGGCTCGCCGCTTCGCGGGAGATCGTGCGGTAACCCCGCACCATCCGTATTGCCATGACCCTCTGGCAGGCGTTCAGTATGGACGCCGGTCGCTTTGCCAGCGACGGCGCCCACACCGGCGCCCCGTAGAGGGCCATGGACCGAACGATCCCCGCGTAGAGCCTCCGGCAGGAGGCGTCTGGACCCCCAAGGTTGGGCAGGAGCCGCTTGAGAGCAGCCCCGGCCCGGTTGAGTTTGGGAGCCAAACGTCGGAAGTGTTCTCCGAAATTCCATCGGCCGTCGAGAACGAGTCCCAGGTACTTCATCGTCGACCCGACGCCGATGCGAACTCCTCCCACCGTAAGTTGGGAGTCTGATGGTGGCGCATTCCGAGCGCTGTGAAAAAACATGGCCTCGGATTTGTGCAGCGCCACCTCGAGTCCCAACTCCTGGATCCTACCAACGACTATCGCAACCCCGCGTGTCGCTAGAGCGACCGCCGCCTGGTGCGACTCTCCCTGCGCTAGAACCAGTGTGTCGTCTGCGTAGCAGACCACGCTGACCCCGTCAGGGAGGTCGCCGCGCAGCACGTAGTCGTAGCCGATGTTCCACAAGGGTGGGCCTAGAACCGACCCCTGCGGAACACCGCACGACATCTCTCGACGTTTCCACTCTCCCTGGTGACCGGGGTAGATAATGGACCTGTCCGACAGGTAAGCCTCGACCACTCGACAGAGGCATTCGGGCACCCGGTGGTACCGGAGTGCCCTCCGGATCGTACTCCAGGGCAGGGAGTTGAACGCGTTGGCAATGTCCAAGGACACTGCCACGACACTCCTGCCCCGGGACACTGCAACCCCTGTCGTGAGGGCTCGCACGCGCATGATGGCGTCCACCGTAGAGCGCGCCCTGCGAAAACCGAACTGTCCGTCCGACAAGTCCGGCCCCACCCGTGTTAGCCGCGCGACGAGGCGGTTTGCAATGACTCTTTCAAAGAGCTTGCCCACCTCGTCGAGCAGCACAATGGGCCGGTATGCGGACGGAGAGTCCGCAGGGCGCCCTGGCTTCGCGATGAGGACCAGTTTTCCCGTCTTCCAGCGAAGTGGAAACTGGCCCCTCTCCATACATGCGCTGAAGAGCCCTCTTAGTCGAGGCCCGAGAGCCTCCATGGCCAGGACCCAGGCTTTCCCTGGCAAGCCGTCGGGTCCTGGGGCGGTGTTCTTGTGTTGTGTATATTTCGTATGTCTGAAAATTTTTTGTACACTATTTTTGAAAAGACTGTTGCTATATTGTATGGCAATCCAGCTTATCTCCAGCTCGGTCTTAGATAAACTCAGCTCTTGAGTCCCGTGAAGTGTCAACAAGCTATTTGAAATAAAAATAGATTTTTATACAATTTTGAAGCACTAAAACAATAAAATATTAAATAAGTAGTGATACATTTCTCACATAAATATTTGTAAGCTTAAGTTTGTTTTTTGTTTTTTTGTCTGTAAGAAATAATCTCTGGAAGTTCTGGTCCAAATGTTAAAATTACATCACCGATAGAAAGCTGCTTGATTTCTTAGTGACATAGGCAATATTTTATGTGTACACCTCAGACTACCCCTTTTTATTTTAGATTATTACAGTCCATCCTAGGGTTGTCTGGTAGATATCACAGTCAGTGATACCACCCATAGATATAAGTTTGTTCAAAAGTTATGTATTTATTGATCTCAAGTCCTGGATCTTTGGAAGGCGTAGGAGTACTTTTCATGGAACGTGATATCAACCATTATTCCTGTTTGCACTATGCAAGTGCACCCAAGGAAACTATTAAGACACATAGAAAACAAAGATATAGAGCTATGGTTTTGGGAGACTTCAGTGGTCTGGTTGCCAAGAAATATGTAACGACTCTAACTAATCTATGCCTGCACAAAATTATAACGATGTACATCGGTAAAAAAGGTAAGGAGTGACTGGTACACACAATAAATTGACTCTCAAAAAAAAAAAGATCGGTAGCACGAAGTGACGTAGCACCAAAAGTACAACATATTCTTAGATGCTTGAGGAGTATAGAAGTATACCACTGCTATAAGGACCTTGCCAGAAGTACCTTCAGTCAAGTTATGCTATTATATTGGTATATCTACAATGAAATTTATTCTAAATAGCGGTAATTGCACCACAATTGACCCACAATGAAACATAATTTTCTAAGCAAGTACCGTCATGTGCAATCCAACGGTGTATATGATAGTACACTTTTACTAAAACCGTTATATATTGGAAGAAATTCAGATCGATAACACACAATCGAACGATAAGAGGATCCCGTTTTAGTTTTGCGAATAAAGGGCAATGACCCGCTGTGTGGAAAGAGGTGAAATGGTTTGTTTGTTTAAATTAATCTGTGGAAGAACTGAATCGGGTTCCATGATCCTTCAGTTTATGTACACATTATCACTGAATCTTAGATTATTTTTTTTAAAGTGGAGATTATGAAATGTCTAGACCCGATCTGGGTATCTGAGCGAGATGGTCAGACTTCGACAGTATACGCAAGGGCAACTTCGAGGTGTGCCTGCCACAATCAATCTGCTTACCTTACCAAGAAAGAAAGAAAGAAAGAACGAAAAAAAAAGAGTTTTTAAAGAAAAGTTCATGTTGTTATATGTTAATTTTTAATTCATGTATAATTCTAGTTTTTAAATATTTGCATACCTGTAACTTAGGTGAAATATTTCTCGGTCTATAACTGTCACTGTAACAACTCCTGTACCATATATGTAGCAAATAAATGATTGATAGAAAAAAATATTTGGCGACGGTCACCAGGATCACACAACTTAAATAAAACAAAATATGAATAAAAAGTAAATAAAAAACCAACTTGGCTTTCAGCCAGACTAACAATCCTGTAACTGAATAACAAGATAGTCTCAAAACATTCGCTAATTAATGCATAATCGTCAAATTATGAGCAAAATCTAAAAACATTTAAAAAAAATACAATGTTTGTCTACATCAACAGGGGACTTTATCGAAAATGCATGCGTCACTTCAAACTAGTTCTAAATACCTAATCATTAAAAAACAATGTCATTTATAGTCCAATCTACATAATAAGGACTTTCCCATTCGTTTCTGTTTTCTTAGTAATAAATATTTACATTGTAGGAATAGGATATCCGGTTGATATACGTCGAAACTTCTTGAATTAAATACAATATTATGTCAATCGAAAAATATGAATACCACATTTTTCTTGGTAAGATTAAAGTAGCCTTTCGATGAAGATGGATCTCAATCGATTAAGATGGGTAAGGTTAGGTAGAGAATTACGAATTCAGTCATACATACGTGCGGATGGTCACGATTGCAAATCAATTGAATCGATTAAGCGCGATTTGCAAGCGGTATCGTTAAATGATTGAAGCTTTAACTGTTCTGTCAATCGCTTTAAAGTGTAATATGTAGAACAAAGTTTTACTTACATTTTGATGTTTGTGATATACATAGTTGTGTTTAAAGGGCCTACGTGAGGTGAAATTCTATCCACGATAATAATTGACAAATAAAAGAAGTATAGAATGACTTGCTACCCGGAAAGTCACATAGCCCACCCCTTAATTTGCATTAATATTATTAACAATTTTGCCATCTTCATAATATAAATTGTAAATTAAATGTAATTTAGGTAACTTAATGTAATTTAACTATGAGTATTCCAAAGCTGAAATAAATGAATCAATTATTATTATTAGATAATAAATACCTTTTATTTCTTTAGGCAAAAAACGTTTTTGCATTAAGCCTGTATCAATTTTAGAATAGAAAGCAATTATATATTATTTTGATATATGTAGAGTAGGTACATACACTTAATTTTCCATCAGAATGTGAATATAATATATTCTTATATAATTGCTGTATTTGGCAGCAAACGCATCAATTTTCTCAGCAAGCTTTGCAATATTAGTCTATAGTACACTAAAATTCACAGTTCAATTTTTCCTAGATTGCAGTTGTCCAATTGTGTGCATTTGAGATACAAAACTACTACGACCGTTTGCGTATAACAATATTCACTAAGAATCAACTTGCGAATAAATAATAACACTACTGAACTCCACCAACAAACATTATTATTATTATTCAAATGATGATTATGCAACTTTTCTAAAGACCCTTTTAAAGTAGCGCCATAATTTTGAAAACGCAGAAAATCTGACCATTTAAGGAGTATCATTTTGCCCAGTAACTGGGTTATAGAGGCATGATGGGCAGTCGCTCCTTGGAAAACACGGGTATTCAGGTCACATAAGGTCAGACTAAGAAAGAAAGGGCTAAGAAGATGATACCTAAGTTATTCAAATTATTTTATATGTACTCTTACTAACGGTGAAATACGCCAAGAAACAAAATGCCTAACTGATGCGTTTGGGATTTTACACAGTTTATGTTATGACAATTAGCAAGGGACTAAACACAAATTTTATATGATCTGAGAAATCGATGATTCAAGCATTGACAACCTACCAACGTTTATTAAAAGGTCTTTTTTTAACGAAATTCAAATAAGTAAAGTTCGATAAAACGCAACTCGATTTATTTCGATCCTCATCGATTAACGTTAAATTAGATGCATTCCTTTGAGCAAAAGGATCCGGGTGACAAATACCTACTTAAAATACACTTACAGAATGTTAAAAGAATGTTGCCTACAAGGAACCAAATTATTCTATATTTTATTAATTTTTAAGTTACGTTAGATTCCACCATTCAATGTAGAAATTAATAAATTAGTATTCTATAATAGGATTGGATATTTAGCAATAAAAAGATAATATTTTTCCATTCCAGTTTGGGTCAGGTGCTTTACATTTACGAAATAATAAATACACATATGTCTGTTCGATCGACTTATTAAGGCCTGGTAAGGCATAGGTCAGGCTAGTTATTAATAAATTGGTTTTAATGAAAATAGATTAATCATCATAATATAACGTAACATATTTATTTATTATATAATATAATATATAATACCAGTATTGTTTTTTTTTTGTTGATATAAACTAGAGCTTGACTGCGATTCCACCTGACGGTAAGCAGTGCTATAATCTCTGATGGATTAAGAGCTTATTCACTCTAGCCTTGAAGATATCCAAAACAGTAATGGACGGGAAGACTGCAGCAGGCAATTTTTTGTTTTTTAGTTTATCTTAAATTTTTATTTATTGACATAAAAAAATAAATAAAAATAAACTCAAAAAGTGTGAAATTGAAATATAATAGTTGGAATAAAATGAAGATTAACTAAGTTAATTAACACATTATTGAATAAAAACAATAAATTAAAATAGGCAGACATAGACATAAACAACATTCCACAAATATCGTTTTGTTAGCACCTTTTAACATTAAGAACAAATTTTGAGACACTGTTACAGTTAAGTAGCAGATGTTTAAGGATTTGAATAAAAAAAACAATTAAAATAAATTATGTAAATCGATAATCGTCGGCGCCACATGCCCTGCGTCATCGGCGCCATAGGTATGACAAAATTTTCCCAGGAATGTCACATAATTCGAAGATTGGCGACAAACAAACAGGGTCGTTCGATACGTAGAAAACCGTCAATGTTTGCCATTATCAATGAGACACAAATAGAAACATACTTGTATAAATTAATGAGTTCAATATAATCATATGACGGCGAGGTGTTATGAAGAATTTTGATGACGAGTTTATTCGACTCAGTAATTATAATGATAAGCTCGTTGCTTTGACCTTTGACATTTGGCTTCCTGAAATTAGATTGTTAGGTTATTTTACACACATTGGATACAAACCTTGGCAATATCCGAGTCCAAACTGGCAAAATCAAGAGTACCTCTTTTTTATACATAGTGTGGCTTTTGTTAGCCGTTTTGCTAGTGTGAAAGTAGAAAGTTATCCCTAGGGAACATACTTCCGGAATAAAAAGTCAGAAGAAAATGTCCTACTCCAGAACATGGCAACTACCGTTTGCCCAATTTCATCAAAATCAGTTAAGGAATTATAATATACAGACACGCACTCATTCATACAAACTATTGCCGGTATTATATTAGTGCAATATCTTCAGCTTCAGATAGCTTCAGTGGCTTTACTCCACCTGCACGTAGACAATTATCCCAAGGGAACACACTCCTGGATAAATAGTAGGTATCCTATGTCCTATTCCAGGATATGACCTACCCTTATTATGCCAAATTTCATTCAAATCCGTTCAGTCATTTGAGCGTAAAGGAGCATTTAACATACCTACATTTATACTCACATACAAATATTTGCTTCTATAATATTAGTGTGATATAATTTCATTGATTGAAATTTATACCGTCGCGGATTGGCAAAAGCTGTTTTTTTTTTCCAAAAATATACTCAGATTTTTCGGGATCTGTTGATCTGTGTAAGGTTGTGTCTGTGGAGTGAAGCCGGGGCAAAACTAGTTTACTTATAATATTGATAGTAAAAAAACGTCGTCCAATGTTATGAGAATTTTCGATGACGAGTCTATTTGCCCTTAGTTATGATAAGTCGGGTCACTTGGGCCTTTGAACCCTTTGTTTCCTGAAATCAGTCCGTTTGTTTGTTTGGGTTTTTCAGTAGTTCCGTTTGATAAGATTCTTCGTAAACTCTGAATAATAAAAATATCACGCTTGTATTTTCCGTAGGGTTAGACAGAAGATGTCAAAACTGGGGGTTGTAGCATTTCACTTTAACATAGTCAGTAAAGTGATAGTGCCCTTACCTTTACATAATAATAAACATAATCAGCGTTACAATGTTCCCACTGCTGGGAATCAGACCTCATCTCTAGGCGAGGGAATGGGCAGTAATCCACCACGCGGGCCTAGTGCGGTTCGGTAGATATCACATGTCTTCAAATTTTTGGTTTTAGGACATACCGGGTTCCTCACGATGTTTTCCTTTGCCATTTTGAGAGCAATGATGATAAAATAAATGACTTAATTAATGTAATGAGCGTAGCGTTAGAAGGCCTCCTATAAGGTAGATCGATAACCTGGTAAGGGTTACGGTCTCGAAACCGATGGATGCGAGACGCACTAGACCGTTCATTGTAGCGATATTTGGGGGAGGCCTATGTCCAACAGTGGACGTCTTTTGGCTGAAATATTGATGGTGATGATGATGTGCCTACAACTTGTAAGTCAGGACCGTTGCCACTAGTCTACCCCAGTCATCAAAATAATATTTCCTTCCACTCTAGATTTAGTGAGAGTATGTGACAGACTTTCACTGACTAAAACCTGCGTTCCATCAGTTGCTTTTTAGAACCGAGGTAACGAAGAATCCTTCGGGGACTTCCGAATAGGTTACCCGAGTTCCTAGATCGCAAAAGGTAACTGTAGGAACTGAGGTATGCTTTTAGTCAGTAAAAAGCTAATATTGCCACTCCGACCAAGAGCGGGTGAAGTCATTAGGTTATGGCTTTTTTTTTTGAGGGGGCAATAAAACAAGTTTTAACAAAAAAAAAAAATTCTTAGAAAGTTTTTATAGCACGGTATAATACCTATATAATTAATACTCGTCAAAACGAATCATACGAACCCAAACTCGATAGGGTTGTGTCGTTTAACTACCAAGTTCCTAAAGCCACCTTCCGTTTACATCATCGATCACCTCTTTGTCATAATAATTATGCATTGTCATCTGATTTACACATGTATCCAAAATTTCAGCTCAATCGTTAAACAGAATGTGGATCAAGTTTAATTTGCAAGATTTGATTACAGACAAAGATCGGGACAGGTGGAACTAAATAAAAGCTTCTAAAATGGCCTAGCTCTCAAAACATCGAGGCATTTAAATGATATACTAATAGTCAGTTAGCCCATTTATGTCCCACTGCTGGGCGAAGGCCTCCCTCTCCCTTTTCCACACGTCTGTCTTCTTTCATTGCGGGCCAGTCCCTCCGGTACTTATCAAGCTCATCTCTCCACCTTCGCCTTGGTCTGCCGCAATGTCGCCTTTCGTTCAATGGGACCCAATAAGTGGCTCTTTTAGCCCACCGCTCATTACGGGGCGCTGGTGTGGGCGCCGTCGCTGGCAAAGCGACCGGCGTCCATACTGAACGCCTGCCAGAGGGTCATGGCAATACGGATGGTGCGGGGTTACCGCACGATCTCCCGCGAAGCGGCGTGCCTTCTGGCTGGCCTACCACTGTGGGATCTGGAGGCAACAGTCCTTGCACACATGCACGACATGCGCGTGGAGATGCAACGCCGGGGTGAAAGTCCACTGCCGCAACATGTCAAGGCATGGCGGACAGAGCTCCGGCGGGATCTCATGGTGAAATGGCGTCAACGGCTATCCCAACCCAGTGCTGGGCACGCCACCATTATGGCGGTAAGTCCCCTCTTTGAGGCGTGGCTGGAAAAACCTCACGGCGTCCTTACCTTCCGCATGACGCAGGTCCTCACCGGACATGGCAAGTTCGGGAGGTTCCTGCATCGGATTCAAGCGGAAGAGACGGCCGGGTGTCGCCACTGTGCGCAACGCCCGGAGGATACGGTGGAGCATACCGTCGAGGTATGCCCTGCCTGGGCGGAGCATCGCCGTGCCCTCGTGGGGGCGATTGGCGGCGGAGACCTCTCGCGCCGGGCCCTGGTCGAGGCCATGGTCCGGAGCGAGGAGGAATGGCAGGCGGTCGCCTCCTTCTGCGAAGCAGTAATACTTGCAAAGGAGGAGGCCGACCGCATCAGGCAACGGCACCCTCACCGCCGTCGCCGGGATTCCGATCCCGATTTCCGGCCACCGTAGACGCGGGCTCGCAGACGGCGAGCCATGGGTAGCTCGCTGTCCGATCGTCCGGTAATGGACCGAGTCCAAGACGTCGACGGCGCGCACTGTTCCCGCGCGCTTCAAGGAGTTGTCAGCAGCAGGAGGGGCCCAGCTGGGTCAAAGCCTACTGGGGATAGGGTTGTCCGAAAGGGAGCTCGTGCCCCGGTATGAAGGCTAGAAGGAACGGCGCGGGGTTTTTAGTGAGTAAGAGTCTGACACTGTCTCCCGCTCCACCCAAGAGCGGGTTTCGTCAAAGATGATTTTCCTCGTCGACAAAAAAAAAAAAAGCCCACCGCTCATCCGACATGCGGCAAACATGTCCAGCCCAATCCCACTTTAGAGTGGCGGCTTTTCGGGTAATATCTTTGAACTTAGTTTTGGCGATTTGATTTGATTTGATATACTAATGTACATAAAAAAGTCATATCACGACCATTGTACATTGTTCGTGGTTCCGTTAGCCCTTCCGGCAACGCTGATGATTTTGATAAGGATGGGTTAACGTACATCACGATTTATTCGAATCTTTATATGACCGTTATTGGACCATCTTTAATTTGGGTCATTTTATCTACCATCAGATCAAAGATTATAAGCCATGAGTCTACCAGCATACGAGATCGGTAGAAATATTGTACTTCGATACAAGTGGTCATCATGGAACCACTTATGAGCAGTGAATTGTTCGAAAGCATTTAAGGGGTTAGCTAATGACGGAACACAGGGTTTTAGTCAGTAAAAGTCTGAACGCTCTCTCTTGCTCCACCCAGAGAGGGCGAAATTAATTAATGATAACCCACAAAAAGCGATATTTAAAAAAAATAAATTATCTTCGTTGATATGTCGCTTTTTTAAGCTCGGAAATCATCTAATGACTTCCGCCGCTCTAGGGTGTAGCGAGAGGGCGTGTAAGACTTGCTGTCCCCACACACGGGCCACCAGAAAACGCCGCTCCAAGCTTCTTTTTCAGGCGGCCATTTTTTGTGGCTCGTGTGCAGCGGTGCCGCTACAAAAAAATGCATGAAGTGATTTCTAGCTTCTCTGGACACAAGGTGTCGCGCGCTTCAATTGTTTTCTTTGCGGCCGCTTCTAACTTTGTTTAGCGGCCGCTTCAGGCGTTTTATTGCGGCGGCGTTTTTTTCGGCGACGCTTATAGAACCACGAGGACTTGGTTGATATGTAGGTACTATGCGAAGTTGAACTTGAACTGAGCTCTATAGTTCACGCTATACTGAAAAAGTAGATGCATTCAAAATGTCCCTTTGGCCCAGCAATCTTTTTTATTATTTTGTCATACACCAATATACAAAATATTGACAATAATAAGTAGGTAGTTTAAGTTTGTAAGGCTTTGACCTTTGACCCTGCGGTACTAAATGCCGTGTTGAAAAGCACGCAATTAAAACATATAATATTTAATCTCTTCGATCTCGTTATCGTGTAAAACGGAGTAAAGATAAAAAATACAATTATAATAACTTATTCAGAACTTAAAATGGTTTTTTTTTAAGTCATTGTTAATTGGTGTTTGTATTGGATCAGGAAAGCGGTTTTAAATTTAAATTCAATTTTATCTGACCAAGATTTGGAAACCTGTATAACTATTATTTGTTTCATTTGAATCTGGGGAGGTGCAGTGGTGTGCTGGTGACATTAGTGCAAATGTATGTTCTATGAAAGAGTTTCTGATATTTTTCATTATCATCATTTTTCCCAAAAGACGTCCACTGTTGTCCAAGATATGAAATTTGTAAATAATCATAGTCCTACTAGCGGTCCCGATAGACGTGGTCCTGTCTGAAAACTGGGTTTACATCAGAAAAAAAAATTATGCGCCCTATCGCAGCATCACCTACCAAATCCAATTTCATCTTTAGACCACTCTAAGACCAATTCAAATATATACAAGAAATTTTATCAAAATCGATCAAGCCGTTAAGGAGTAGTTAAATTTGTTTAGTACTGTTATTGAAGTATTTGGTTCGGAAAAATAGACATTATGTTTATATATATTATTATTTATATATATTTGTGTTTGTGTATTTGTTTTAACATGATAAATAAATTTTAACATGTTCCAAATTGTGCTTTTTTTTAGTTCAAAGTAATTATTCATATTTATACACCCTGAAACTTTGTTAATAAATTAAATGTAACCCTGTATGTCTTTTTTTTTTGCTTAGTAGAACCAATTCCAAGTTAAGAAGAAAGTTAGGCAGAAGACCTACTATATATCACTTCTTTAGGCGCCAATAAAAAAAAAAAACAACAAAAAGCAATCAAAATGTTTCGGCCTTGACTGACCTTCCTCTAGAAACTGTTCTATCATAAATAACTTTCTTCTAAACATACATAGATTAATCTTACCAACTAATGTATAAAAAAACCAGCTACCTACTTCAACATTATTTTATAAATTGAGTTTTTATTCAACTTTATTCACTTAAATAATGTTAAGAAGAGAAATGTACAAAAACATCATTAATCTTCTTTCTATAAATGGTTTAAATATATCACAGCCTCTCCCAAAGCAATATTTATCGATTTTATTTTCCCAAATATACTTTATTCATTTTTCTACAAGTATGGGTAAACCCACCTGTTTACGATGCGTTGTAATATGCAAAGCAGATATACTTAACGTGAAATTTTGTAAAGTAAATGCTTTGGAATGTATTTAAAAAAAAACCCGTTTAAAAAAAATAAAAGCTAGCTAAGTAGTCACATTATGCTTTTTAAATTAATCAATTAAATTGATAAATGTTTCAAATATTTATAAGAAATAAATCAGATTTTAATTAATTAAAAACAGCTAACATTACTGTTACAAGTAATGATCGTCGCAGTATTTTTTATAAATATCAATATTAAAATACATTTACTCTACCTGTCATAAGCTGTAGAAAAAGATAAAAACACTTTTATAAATCAATAATAAAATCATTTAAATAAGATGCTATAACAAATAATAATACAAAACCCTAAATCCCTAAATCCTATGAAAACCCTAAATCCTATGGCGTTTATGACGTTTATTTTTAATAATGTTGCATATTATTAATGAAGTGCACACATTCTATTCAAAACAATTATGCATATAATATTCAACCTATAAATATAATTGCTCAAGATGGTCAGATGTCAACACAATCATAAACATACAAACTATATCTCTGAGTCTTGTTAATACTACTCACTTACCTTCTACAAGTCAAGATCCTCATAAAAAACTGCATAATTGTAGAAATATACATTAGAATTTAGCCCCACTTCTGTACCGTATAATTATTATGATGTAAACTTCGTATAAAATCGCATTTTATAAGACACTTTGAATATGTTAGAAGAAAAGAGCGCACTGCACAACGAAAAAACACGCACTAATTTTAAATTTGTTGTTTTTAATTGAAAAATAACAACACAGTCCAATATCACTTTAATTTGCCACCACAATGACCTTGCCATAATTGTTCATTTGTAATTATTTATTCACAATAATATTGGGACTAAATTATAAATTTCAAATGTGTAAAAAAAAAATATATTGTTTATTGTTATATCGTAATTGTACAAGTATTCAGATAAGGCAGGATTACGCGAGGACAACAAAAATATTTGTCCCCACAGAGGTGAATCATGTAGTTTGGAAATATTATTCGTCATCCCGTCTAAAAAAAAAAAAAAACTTTAAATCCCCTGTAAATATCACAAGCTAAGAAATATTTCATGAAACTTCACCAAGTACAATTTCACGAACATTCGTGATTAGTTAAGTGCTTTTAGAGGCGAAGATAATTTTTTATATGACACCGATACCCCAATAAAGTAACTCGGACCAACAATGGTATGCAAAGATGATAAAAAAATGCGTGTAGTGTATGTGTGTGACGGTACGTGTGACGCACGCCGCGCGTCTGTGTGTATCCTGCAGAAGAGATGACTTGATGTTGCAAATGTAACTATAAAAGCCACGCGTTCATTTCGAAATCAACACAACGATTTGAAACCCTCTAAGAAGTGTACACACGAACAGCAGTGTGACCGTGAATTTAAATTTCCGCATTGTGATACCGAGTTCAGTCAGTGACAAGTGGCCTGAAGAACTGTAACGTTAGAAGGTGTTCGACGATTATTTTATTCGAGAAGCTTTCGTGAAGTGAAAACTGTTCAGGATGTGTTCTTTACAGGTATGTACCAAAAAGAATTTAATTTAAAAAATGTTTGTTTGATTTTTTATTTTTTTAATATTTCATATTTAAACGACCTTTTTATTTAATTTAATTTGTTGTAACAATCAGAGTTTAAAAATTAATAAAACCATATTTCCAGATCGTGCTTGCACTTTGCATAGTGGCGGCGGCAAGTTCCCCCCTTGAAAACGGTAAATGGAACCCTTACAAATATGGCGACGATGGCAAGTAAGTAAATGTCAATGCATCTTGTTTATCCATTTAGACATTGAATCCACACTGAGAAGGCTCGCATCCTAGATAACGATCAATTTACTATTACTAAGTTTGAAATACCTGCATTCAAATACCACCGATTTGTCCTGGATTTCATCCATCGATTTAAGTTAAACCGTTCTTGCTAATCCCTAGAAGGTTCCCACAGTACTTTAAAATTCAAGTAAATAAAATATACTTCTACTCCGGTCCAACTAGGCCAAGTCTACTTAATCCCGGAACAACAACAAAACTTCGAAAAATACGTCGAAGTTAAACGGGAATCCAGATTTCAACGAGAAGTGGAGCAAATTTAGAGATTTTATTAATTCTTAGTGACCTATTAACGTTTTATTTAAAAGCGATTTCAATTTAGAGCATTGTGCTGCTATGTTTGATGCTAAACGTTAATCACGGTGATAAAAGCTAACGGCTTGTTTACCATAAAATCGACAAAAGTGCATAATAAAAATTCCGTGTGATGATAAAAACAAAGAGTAAAACAAGAATGACATCTAAAAGGATCTTCTTTTTTACAGATACATTCCCAGCAATGAAGGAAAGTACATTCACATTCCGAACCCCTACATCCATATTGACAACCCTTACGATGGTGGCTACGGACCCTATGCTCATGACTATGAGCCCTACGTTGGAGAGGCTTCAGTAGACCAGTACAAGCTGATCCAGTACCCTGGTGAAGACAATCCGTTCTACAAA
Organism: Mythimna lalbum; assembly: GCA_949319445.1. Taxonomy (NCBI): domain Eukaryota; kingdom Metazoa; phylum Arthropoda; class Insecta; order Lepidoptera; family Noctuidae; genus Mythimna; species Mythimna lalbum. The sequence continues at coordinate 9,324,901 of OX439345.1, read as the reverse complement.
GATGGATACTATAAGAACAATGGTATCAAGATCATCAAGCAGAACCACAACTACAAGGAGGACAAATACGATTTTGAGTGAGTATTCAAAAATAACAACATTAGGTCGAGGTCAATGCTCGAATATCATTCTTGAATACATCCTAAAATAAAACAATGTTAACTTTGAATTAAGAATATTAGATTTAAACCAGTCTATAAAGCATAGAGATAAAATGACATCGAAATTTAAAAAAAAAGATCAAACTAAATGATTACCTTTTCAAAACGCTGACATCCAAAACTAGGACAAAATAAAAAAGCAAATAACTTTGAAGTGCTCTGATCAGATTTTAAAATTTAAAAACTTTAACTTGCGTTAACATCAATACACCAAACTAAGTTAAAAAATTGAAACTTCTTACTAAATCAGAATTGATCACGACCTTTTATTCAAAGAATGCGTATTCGTACCCGAGATACGATATTTGCATTTATATGTTCAGCGATTGCAACGTAATCGAACCAAGTGCAAATTGCTACGTTTAACTTAGTTTTAAATCGAAATTTAGAGAACAAGAGTTTAGACCAATTTTCCCTAAAGGAGTTAAAGGGCTTTAATAAGGTAAAACGTGTTGATAATCGTTCAATATCAGAACAAAAACGTTTATATGTAAGCAATCGCATAATCCCATTTATATTAGAGCATCACCTTTTAGACGGCAAATCAACTCCACAGTTCGGGATCAAAACCAATACCGCATGATCGATGATTGTGATTTGCACTCACAGCAGTCAACTATGCATTTATAACATTGAAAAAAATAAGTTTCAACTACTTAAAGCAAATGAATTCCGTTCGAATGCAAAGTTATTTTTAAAGAACATTAATTCTCCAATAAAACGTTGAACGAGCTTTATTCATAATGTTTAATTGATTTACAACTTTTTTGAAGCGCCAACTTATGGTAATAAAAGCATTAACATACTAGAGGAGCGCAATGTACAGATTTATTAGCTTCCCGTCTCCTACACAGATTTTGGCCTTGCATCACTGAATGTCAAGCTTATCAGGATTATTTACATATGGAAGACTTCAGAACCTTCTGAATTATAAATGAAAGTGCTCGATAATGATATATTCCATTAGATTATGATGTTACTGCAGAACGGCGGGGCGTTGTCCAATAATATTGGGCGTGCAAGCTAATAAAAGTATCATTCGGTAGAGTATACCTATAAATATTCTACGCTCGAATTCCGGTTCCGACATATCTTTATACATAGCAATAAATCTAATCGCCGGATAAATAACGTCAATACCAAAACACATACAATAACTCTTTTAAATACTGCATCTTCCTTATAAGTCAAACGCTTAAGTAATCAAATAATTAATGATACTGAAGATAATGAACCAATCAAACAAATCCTTATAAACTTTGATTAGAGTCCTTGGGAATACAATAAGAATAAAGCAGATCAATTCGCGACCACGAAAAATTACCTTGACCGACACAAACTGCCGCCGGGTCATAGTTCAACACAATTTATAATCATTTACGACAGCCAAATTGACATTATACGAGCTTGTTACAATAACTGTGATGAAGGATCGGTTTAGCGTTGATTAAAATATTGTTAATAGTAAACCAATACATCAAATACAAATCAGTTATTAATTACAGGAAATGACATATCCGACATAACAGACGATCTAATAAATGAGGATACAATTGTAAGCGACGTGTTTCGAAAAGTAATACTATCATCAATACATCATATTATTATGAATGTTGAATAAGGCATTGTGTATGTTAATATTGTTGCAAACTGGAACTAATATCTTTCTTTTTCTTAACAGTTTCGAGACTGAAAACAAAATCCGTGCTGAAGAGAAAGCAGTCCTGAAGAACCCCAACACCATCGATGAAGGTATTGCTTCCAAAGGATTCTACGAGTACATCGGACCTGACGGCTTCATGTACAGGGTAGACTACACCGCTGACGAGAAAGGCTTCCGCCCCTCAGTCAAGAGATTAGAAACCCCTTACTCCGGCAAATGGATATACGAGAAAATCAACTAAAGAAATATTATCATCAACATCCACTGAATCAGTATTTTGAAATAAGTAGGCGATGTTGCATTTTCCATTGTAACCTCATTCATCTTTTGACTGACTGCAATTTATTTAACAATCACCTTCATTTAGTTCAAGATCAAAATATTGTTCACGAATATGACATTTGGATTTAAAATAGCCAGGATATCATGACGCATTTTGATGAACAGATCAATTTCAATTACATTTGTCATATATGTTTTTTTTTTTTTTGGTAACGTCTAAAGTACAAAAGTGGGACAATTTAGACACCACCCGGTCTAAGAAACTGTCTGCTTAGATAAATGTAATTTATACTTTAGTTTTAAGTGCTTAGATATTTTTTAATTAGATACTTATTTATGAAATGTGATAATAAATTTATATTGCAAAAACTGATTTCAATTCTCTTCAATCTTTCATCTCCTAAATAAAACTCAGCCTGCTACTTTATCATAAAATTTCAAACCCGTACTCAGTGTTAACACAGTGTTAAAAATAAATTGGAACTTTAACAAACAAATAAAATAACGATTATGTGAAAAGAATGCAAATACTCTTAGGCCTATTCAGACCCTAAATATTTGTCTGAATTGAATGACATTCCGACCTTTAACCTTACAAGTATTTGTAGAGTATGGTAGATATTCTAATACTCGGTTCGAAGACCTTTTTCCATCTTTAATTTGCTACAGATATTTATTTTACTACTCTAGTCTTAGTACTTATCTACGTTTGTTTGGGTGGGAAATCATCAAATAAGTTCTACCGCTCTGGAGCTTGAGTGTGAGACTTTTATTAGCCAAAACCCGCCCATGTTCTTTCAGTTCCCATTTATGTTCCAGGATCGCTGTGGTGGTTTTGAACTATCACAGTACTTACCTATCTTGGATTTAAAACCAAGAGACAAATGTTACACATATGGTGAAGATACCATAATACATTGACTTATATCATATATATCGATACCATTATATTTTAAGTTCAATAAAATATTTCATTAACTTAATCTATCACACACTGTTAAGATACGAAAATATAAAAATCCATTCATTACTTCCACAAAAATGTTAAAAAATGGCATATTTATCTATGGAATATGAAAATGATAATATTAACATAAACCTTCGGTTGCTCACTATTTTAAGTTAAGGGCACATAAAATACATATTATCTTTGTCGTCTGTGTTGTTTCATTAAAATATATGGCTGTGTGATATTATCAAATAATGTTCTAAGATACTATTTATATATTATAGTATCATCATCGGCCTCAACGCACATACCTATTAAATATTTTGGAATTTTTGGCAATCCATATTGCTAGTAAAATTGTCTAAACGCTCGCGATAGTAAAGCTACTTACAAAGTATAGTGCTACCGTTGGAGTGGAGGGTTAGTCTATAATTTACTATCGAGTCATTGCAAAAATATCAAACAAGTCTCTTTGGACTTATATTATCTATTTATCACTATGTCAATTGGAGAATTAAGATTGTTAAATTTGTGAGACTATCTTGAAATTTATTCATTTTTAAATCTTCTTCGGTCTTTGTTTTGGTCAAAGCAAAGGCTTTGGAACATCTTTGTGATATCGTCAAGGTGATGAAAAAATAGATACTTACTCATTTTTTGTGTTAATTTTTATTATTACTAAGGTAGTAGTAGTACTGTATTATAGGAACATACTATTTTCCATAATTAGTAGTTTTGTTAATCGTGTGATCCCTGAAAAGTTTGTATCTTGGAGGCCTTAAATGTTTGGAATACCCTATCTAGAGGAACTTTTTATTTTACTTTTTAACTTCGGCTTCATTTTGTCAACATATATTTTATTCAAATTTGGATATCTAAAAGCTTATAAAATAATTTCATTTACATTTCTAAAGCCACAAAAAAGTTTATAAAAATAAACTTGTGAAATGTCACAAGTATTTATAGAACCTTTAGTACTATGAAATTGTACGCTTCTATTGTGTGAATGTTAGATACGGAAGAACATACTCAACACACAAAACATCAGTTAGGAGTGCCATAACACAATGTGCAAGCGCTAGAAATATAGCACCTTTTGACCTCAAGTGCCGAGGTCCCTAAGCCAACCCATATCGCGTTGGTTTGATGAATGCTCGGTGTAGGAATCAATATAATTTATTGGCGACATATTTTTTGTGAGCCTGATTAATCGAAATCGGTCCATAACTTAGAGGAGGCCAAATATTCTGCCATTTAGAACATATTGGAAGAATGAGGGTTAGAGGAAACCATTTATAAAGTAGCCACTTGAATTTATTGTTCTAACATAATATGACCACGTTCAGAAGACAAATTATTACACGAACTTCATTTTATACCAACTTAATATTAAAGCTATTTAATTTGAAGCAATGTTTTATTTTTAAAATGGTTAGGTGACTAATTAATTACAAAAAGGTTTAATTTAAAAGGTGTGTTCAACAGGTAGTCTAAAATTGATTAACATTAGAGATGAATAATATCTGCCTCCTATGTCTAATTATCAGAAAGAATATAGCAGTATAATAAAGAATAAGAATATGGCAAATAATATAGCAGTTTCATTTTAAATGAACACTGTACTTCAATTAATAGGATTACTTCAACCAACCATACTGTTGAATTTCGTCATACTAAAGGCGTCCAACCCGGGTCGGCAATAAACAACAGGATGTGAAAGCAATATTTGATCTGATAAGGCAATAAATAAATACCAATACGCCTCGAATTTCAATCAAAATATCACGAGTTGCTCGGCCAAAAATAAACGAGCCCATCCAGAGGAGAGAGGAACGGAAGGATCGTAAAATCATGCGTGTTAGGGCACTGGCAAGAAATTTTGGCGAAATTGTTTTGGCTCAAGCTTGTGGAGGCTTTTATGGAGGCAGAGTACGTTGACCGAGAGCTGTGCCAAGTGGCCGGCGCCACTCTGCCCGACGCACTGCGATCCCAAGGATGCTGCACTGCGCACCGCCTTATCTTTCTCCACGCTTCCTTCTCGAAATAATTTAAAACATTCGATACACTGCCAAATAGGTCCCGACCAGGATATCTCCGTATACCCCCGAAGCTAACCGGAAAAATACGATCTGAAATTCCAAGTGCAACGCCCTTCCAAATATTTCTATCGAAGGACGTCCCAAGGCAGACGATATAAAAGCAACCTTTTTTTGTAATTATATCGCCGAATGATATTTATATGGAAATCAGGTGGAGTTCGATTAGCGTGTCTTGTCTTCGAGACGTTTATCGCTACTGATGTTACGCGGGCTTAAAATATAACGTTGTGCCCCAAAATGGGGCTGCCGACTCCGTCTATAATCGGATAATCATACAAATTAGTGTTGTACCGTAATGTTAAACAAATTGATTATGATTATAGCTCTAGTTTATTTAAAATGCCAATGATGCATTTTTATGACTGTTAACTTAACGTAGCTATGACCCATGTGACCGTTCATCGTCTTTTGTTTTTTATACAAGACAGAGCCTTAACTATTTCAATTTTATGACTCATAAAAAGCAGAAGAAAAATAAGTTTTATTACAGTGAGTTTGAGATTAGTGTTGAAACATGTGAAAAATACCTACCAAGTTATTTTAGAGCCAGTTTTTTAAAGAAAAACTGAATGCTTTGTGGAGGAAAATAGCTCTATTTTCAGTGATGAATTCAAACCGTCCTGCCCTACATAGAATATTGGTAGCTTGCCCTCCCATGCAATTTAAAAGTCAACTAGGGGAACGGGTTTGTATGCTTTTCGTGGTCAATGGGGCGGCTTACTATTGCAATCTTTGAACTCAATTTGGTTTTACTATAGATCATTACAAGCAATATTATGCTTTGTGCACAAAGGAAAAGAGTCTAGAATAATATCTTCTTTAGATCTTTGGGCTTTATTTCATTGTTATTTGATTATGTCAAGAGGACCGAGGTAGCGGTATTGTTGTGTACGATAGTTTTGATAAAAATCTGTAATGATTACTAAGTGATTACGCCATGATAAAGAATACAATTAGAGGTTTCGTTTTTGTTATCTGAGAGAAGGATCAGTCTTATTCATCATCAGTATCATTTCAGCCGATAGACGTCCACTGTTGTACATAGGCCTCCCCCAAGTATCACCACCATGATCGATCCTGTGCGTACCACAACCTTCACCAGGTCATCGGTCTATCTTGTAGGAGGCCTTCTGACGCTCCTTCAGTCTTATTAAATCCCTTTAAAAACAACATTCGTTGTTGCAACATTATTCTTGAAAACACCAAAATTAATCACACATACCAACCAACCAATCCAATTACCCAATACGAGTCGAAACTGCAACAAAATGTTCACTGAACAGCTAAATTCGATGTAATTCATACAATAAAGATTGGCCCAGCGATTTGTGGGTAAACCACGGAAGCTGGACCGTGGCGCCTGCTGGCTTAATTGGAGCCCGACCAACTAACCAAAAAGATACCCAGGAACGTGATGCGGTTAAAAGAAAAAAGGGTGGAGAAACTACATAATATTCGCTACTGTTTTTGGGTTGCGTGAGCTTTGAGGAGAAACTGTTTGGTTTGAGCGTCATTTTAAAAGATTCATAAATCGAGTAGACTTTAATGTATTTAGTTTATTATATATTATTATTAGCTTTTACCCGCGGCTTCGCCCGCGTTTATTAACATAATAATACTTACTCTTTCTCCCCCTTTTCTGTTTTTTTTTTAATTTGCCTATACCAAAATTCATCAAAATCGGTTTTGCTATTTAAGCGTGAAAACGTAACAAACAAACAAAGAAACCAACTCATTTTCTGTTTTATAATTTAAAGGATGATTATTTTACATCTTATAATAAGCAGAAAATATTAAAAAAACAAGTGTACAGCTCTTGTACGATATCAAATAAACGCCAAAATTTAAACATTTATTTTAATAATATTTTTATATGTAGGCATGGGTTTTGGGCATTAAGAATACTACAGATAGCAGTATTGAAGATTCTAGATTGCGTAATTATCCTAGCTTGTTGCTAGTTAGTTGAAGTTATGACAGTCACAAAAAAAAAACAAATAAAGTGTTGGTAGGAAACAGAAAAGTTGATTGCCTTTGTTGTAGGAAATCAACAAATTACTTCTCCCACTCTATTTGGAGCGAGAGGAAGTGTCAGATTATTATTGACTAGAACCCACCTGTGGTCCTGCATTTGCCCTTTGTGATCCAGGAACCCGGTAGCTCTTTTCAACAATCCTGCAGAGGTCATCAATCCTGGGATCTCCAGTCGGCTTCTAATCCTGGAAGATTTTAATTAAGTTGGTAATTATTTCTCTTTCAACTTACCGAGATAGGCCATATTATCCAAACTTCCTTTGTAGATAAAAATAAAATGTTTATAGTAAAAATTCAAAATTAACTGTGAAATACAAAAATATAGCAATAATACCAACATATTTTTGTCATTCGCTACTAACTAAAATGAAATGAAATAAAATACTTTCTTTACTCTACAAGACATTATTTTCTTTAACAAAAGCTGAAATAATTTATTTTTAGAATATCATGTGTATTTTTATCTTGGTTAGGTACAAAGAAAATATTACATAATAAATTGAATTGAAATATGAAGAGGTAATTTTCCATAAAAAAAAACTTAAAAATAAAAGAGACAATTGTATATTTTGTACGGAATCCTTTACAGTTCGGAACTTGAAATATAAGTACCTAATTGATGCGAACCACTCTTTCTATAACCGATAACCGACCAAGGTACAAAATGAAAGTTTTTTCATTATATTATTCTTTCATTTCAGTGCCTACGTTTGTTTTCATAGGCGCTGCTTTCAATCGGTCCAGTCGTAAGTAAAATTTCAGTCTAATAATACGGTAGAATATTTTTTTTGTGATTATTTACATAATTATCTCCGTTTATTTTAATTAAGTGTTAGAATGTTTTTCGTTTTGTAATCTTTCTTTTTGGAACATTAGCAACAATATCAATCTCGATATTGGATGCTGCATGCCGCACGCAATGCAATGCAATACTTTAGGTTACATTCCTGAGTCGGGCAAAAAGTACTATTAGGTTTTTCAGAAACCAATATTTTATTTGTGATTTTTTTTTCTATTAGGAATTACTCTGTAACTGGTCGAACTTGGAAGTTGGTGGTATAAAATCCCCGTATCTCGGAAAACACGTAAAGCCGTGGCGAATTGCCGGAAAAGAGAGTGCACCGGAAGGGCTTTTTTTTTTCTTCAAAATATAGGTAGTTTTTTGGGAGGGAAATCTTCCAATAACTTCTTCAGCTCTTGGGCAGAGCGCGAGGCTATGTCAAACTTTTACTGACTAAAACCCACTCGCACAATCCATGGCTCCAGTCGGCTTCGACCCTGCTGGCCAGGGGGCCAGCAAACAGCAAAACATAGAGACTGAATGCTGACATCTCTTCGAGGGGCACGTGGAACACTAGTAGTCATTGACGAGATCGAGCTCGGTCCGGACGGTTACTGAACGGCCGGACAGTGTACAGAAACCATACAAGCCTGCACCTACGGTGACTGGAAATCGGTATCAGGATCCCGGCACTTCAAAATGTAGTATTATTTCTTTACGATAAATATCAGTAATTTTAAGCATCAGCTTTTTAACAATTCATTTTTGTTTTCTGAATACAATGTAACGAAAGATGACCGAGAACCAAAATTACTTCTATAGTCATACAGGGTCAATTGAAGATTAATAATTGTGTGTAATTTGAAAAATTACAGTTGATCTTCCTTTTAAGATGGAAGGCACGATATTTGAGCAGCACTATAAATTTATATTTATATCAATAAATTCTTGAAAGAACAACATCATTAGAAAAAATTAAATTAAAATATTTTTATAACGATTATAATATTTTATGGCCATACTTCGCTAATGAATAATCTAAATTCGATCATTTAAAGGTTATCAATAAAACATAAGGTTCAGTTTAGAGGCGTGTTGCTCAGCATGACATATTACTTGGAACCTATAATTATATAGAGATGAGTGTTTCGAAGCGTAGGATGCGTACGGATTTGGAACCAGATAGCCTTTAGCTTCAAACAATATTGCTGACCAACACTGCGATGGTTATACAAGTATAAAGATAGATTATATATATTATTAACTCCTTACAGTCACCATGTTTAATGATACGGAAAGTGCTTAATGTGGTAGATGGTTGTAAAAACAAGGCAGACAAAGAAAATAATATATAATGGATGTATGGAGCATATAAAGACTAAGAATACAGTGATTGTATGTAAATAGACAGATGAGTATACTCTTTATTGTATAACATTTTTTTTTTATTATTGATAAGCTTGCGTTTGACCACTATCTCACCTGATAATAAGTGATGATGTGGTCGACGATGCAAATCGAGCAATAAAATAATAAAGTAAGAACTAAAGTAAGAAGAAATCTCCTTAGTCGTTCACTCTTGACAGAGTGGTCGTGGTTGACGATGTTGCATTTTCGTTGGCGAGTGAGGCTTCCGCGATGCGTCTCCACTTGTCCCGATTCACGGCGTCTCGAGAACTCTGGACTATGGAGGTTTGTGTTGCAGCTCTGATAAGGTCTGTCCAACGCGTAGGCGAGCGACCACGTGACCGCTTCCCCTCCATTTGTCCCTGGACAACGAGTCGCTCCATGGAGTGTTCGTTGCGAACAACGTGACCAAAGAAGAAATAAATAAGATGAAAAAAGTAAGAACTCAAAATTGATAGGGTGGAGTAGGGTGGGTGGATGGGTGGTCTATTGGAGGATTTTTTTTACAAACAACCTTACGATTTGACAGAGAAGAAAAAATAGTAAAAATGTGTGTACAGTTGATGAAACATGTGTACAATACTGTGAATAAAATTCTCTGCCAGTTTGTTTTTCGAGAGCTACAACTGGAGGTATTTAAGCCAAGAGTGAATAAATTACTTCTATGTATCATCTTCGCTTACCAACAGATGAAATAGAAATGAAACGCTAGCCCACTAAAAATAAACTACTTGGTGCAACTGTTAGTTTATTGATTACTGCTAAAAATTTTAAAGATGAACATAAATCATGAGAACGGTAAATGAGGCAGATACACTGTAGTGTAAATAAAGACATCTTCTTTGTACTCACAATGTATTAGGTCATAAGGATCTATATCTGGCTCCTATGAGCCTCGTTATTTCATCACCTCCGTAGCCTTTTCAAGAATGCTTGGTTCGACTCCCAGTCTTGCCAAATACGGCTGAATACCTTCCGTTTGCCGTGGTATTGTATTTTAGTCGCCCTACAGACATTTTATTAACCTTACTGCCGCACTCAGAGACGCCCATTAACGCTAATCTCTGATTTACTAATTTTGTCATTGAATAATAGTCTATATCTTTATGACGTTAAGTACCTTAGGTTTTGCTATAATTGACATTAAAGTTAAATGACGTCTCTGAGTGCGGCAGTTAGTAATTAAGCAACTCATTTAGATACGCAGTCTTCAATATACTCGTAGATAGCTATAGCTTCTTGTTTGTTTATACCTTTCGTGATGCAAAAAGTTTAAATAAATTAACATCTTCCTAACCTTGTCGCATAAAGTCGGTGCAACACGTTTTTTTTCTAGTATTCTGTCCTATCTCCATCACTCCCATTTCTTTCATATCACTCCTCACACAAATCATCCATTTTTTTGGCCCCGCTTCCCATTTCCTTCTATTTACATATTATAATACTGAAAAAATTTTAATCAATAAATAATATTTAATCAATAAATGTCGGAAATTACCACAAGGGATTTAGAACTGGGAGAAGAAGTACAGCATAGTCAGCTTTATGATGTTTCAACAACTGGGACTCAGGTCTCCTCTTTAAGACAGGGCGACAACACTGGCCCAGTGATGATTTTTTCAAATTCTTGGTTCTGGGACATACTGGACTCTTCATGACGTTTTGTTTTACAGTTTGAAAAGCAGTGGGAAATCAAATGAAAAAAGTAAAGCGCCTGCCTGGGTTTGATCCCATACCATATCCCACCGTACAACTCATAGGCAGGTTGGACCAGTGGCCACCACTGCCCAATAGAAATTTGCTCTATCGATGAAACTATCTTTTGTCTTAATTCAGGATATGGATAACCCAAAATTAATTTAAATATTGATATAGAAAGTAGAAAACTAGCTAAAATGATTTTATTACAACATAAAATAATTATTCTTAAAAACTTGGCTCCGTTCACATATCTTTGCAATGACTGAACAAAATTAAAAGTCAGACGAGCGAAGAGTGTGTCAAAGTTGATGAATTTAATAAGCATTTATTAGAATTTGCATGTCCAAGGTGATTCAGATATTCACCTAATTCTGTTTATAAACATGCATTTCATTATATAACAGATTAATCTAAAAACCAAATAACTATGTAACATTTAAATGTTACTAAAAAAGTTGTTATATCTTCCGCAAAACCACTTCGAGACAAAGGCGTGGCAAGAGATCATTTTACGTTAATTATACAAAATATGTCTACGTATTAAATTAATCTTTTTTTGTCTCCTAAATATGATAATAAGCCTAACACGTCATAACTAAATGTCAGTTGTAGAATTTAAATGTGCTGCCATATATCTATTTTGGGCTTGCTCCAGAATGGAATTTAAACAAAGTAAAGGGTCTATCGGATCGTAAATGCAATTCTTTCAGTTAAACCGCATTGAAATAACATAAAAGTTTGCCGGGTGATGCTGGACTGACGCCAAATAAGGTGACTGTCGTGAACATCCGCTAGGGGCAACACGGAACAGCAACTTTAAAACTGCATCTCCAGTGCTCCTTCCCCCCTGTCGCATAAAGTCCAGAATCTATTACCCCAAAGGTCACGTATCTTGGCTTCTGGTCAACTGCTCGGTTCCGGAGTCGCTGGCTACTCGTTCAGTTTTATTGCGAACCGATTGAATTTGTTGGTGATTATTACAAAGTTTCAGACCTAGTTTTCGATTCGGAGTTTTTTGTTTTGTTTCGTTCAACTTTAGTTGAAATGTAATGTGTGGTGGTTTGGTAACTGTTTGAAATTGGTTATACACAAAAGAACCCCATTGTTAGCCGATGGATCACCATCAGACGAGATTTAAGCTTGTGGGTGGGGATGATTTTCACGATGAAATGAGCCTAGAGGAAGTTTCTACATTGTTTTAATGTCACAGTAACGTCCTATTTAAGATATCAAGTAAATAAAACATGCCCATCGTAGCCTGATTCTGCTGAATTGGGAAACGAAATTAGTTTTCTAGCTTGAATCACTTAATTTCGACGTCATACGTGATTCAAAAATCACGTGGAAAAAACTCCGTTATTTATTCAGAGCTAGTCAATATTTAAAATGGTTTTCACTGTATAGCTTTATCGACGAGGTTAAAACTGTCCATTAAAATATTTTGAATAATAAAGCTCTCTTCAAAGAGAGTACTGTATTTTTAAAAGCCATTAGCTGGCCAGGGGATCTTTTTCAGCTTTTCATTTTTAAAACTTGATTGACTATTTACGCTGGGAACGATGCTAGGACACAAAATGTTTGTGATCTTTTTTAGAATTTTGTGAATGTGCTGTTTAGGTTTTGTTAGATTAAGTAAGGATTTCGAAATTCGAATGAGTTTGAATTTTTTTTTTTTCGTATATTTTTTAAAACTTTATTAGTTAGGCTCGCGTTTAACTACAATCTCACCTGATGGTAAGTGATGTGGTCGACAATAGTAGTACCTAGATGGTATTGAATGCTCATAATTAGCCAAACAGTCTAAAGACTGATATTTGGCCATAATCAGATACCATTACTATCATCTACTACACAAATCAACATCGTCATTTTACGACTTTGTCCACAGCTGGCCATAGGTCTCTCTTTTTTGCGCCAATAGTTCAAACAAATCATGTGATCTCTTCATGGAGATTATATGCACGATAAAAACAATGTAGCAATACCGATCTCTCTGATGCGACTAAATTTTTTCTACGCGTTGAGCTCCCACTAAGGAGCTCAATGCTCAACTCAGGACTACTAAGGCCTGAGTTGAGCTTTGCGAATACTGGCAAATGTTTGCACTGCTTGGATCGGTCCACTCAAATCTGTATGGTTCTTTCTTCAAAAGATCATCTCAGACTAATCTGCATGGTTCTAATATTATTAGACCATTACATATTTTCAGTGTTTCTTGTCAGGGTAGTCAGTTTTTTAAACCTATTTGCAAAATAAATATCATTTATCATTTACGTAATTGCTGGTCGCCTACGCAACCACCAATACAAAAGCTTTTAACTTTCAAGACGAAAAGAAATAGTTCAATAAAGAAATTATCGAGTTCGTCACTTATGTTGTTTACTAGTTTGTCAAAATTATTCCATGAACTTCAGTATTATTAAAGGGCTTCGTGATTATTTCTCCCTTCCCTGGAACACAAAGACATCTGAGGGAAATCGGCTTCTCGTTCCACCTCGACGAGAATTAGGAGAATTTATTTGATGATTTGTATACCTCAAAAAACAATTGTGTTGCCACAACGACTTTATTTAATGGTGGAGAGAGTCATCCAATGACAACCTCCGCTCTTGGGTGGAGCGGGAGGTAGTGTCAGACTCTTACTGACTAAAAAACCACAACGTTCCTTCTAGCCTTCATACCGGGGCTCTAGCCCCCTTTCGGATTACCCTGGCCCCAGTAGGCATCAACTCGACTGGGCTGACAACTCCTTGAGGCGCGCGGGAATAGTGTGCGCGCCGTCGACGACTTGGGCTCGGTCCGGACAGTTACCGGACGGGTCCTGTAAGTCTCGCATCCGTCGGATTCCCGCAACCCTCACTAAGTTGTCGATTCACTTTGTGGGACACTAAAATAAGGTCTCAAAATATTTAATCATTTATTTATTAAAACTTCATGTAACATAAAAGTACAAAGGACTTAATGCCTTAGGCATTCACTACCAGTCTACCTAGGGTGGTGAAGAGAAAACAATATTAATTACTAACATTATTAATTATATCAATAAATTAACATGGATTATGCAAGCGATCTGCCTGTTGAAACCTAATTACTTATGCAAGCAATGCATCATTAGGTCTTAGGATCTTACCTGGTTCCTATGTACTAATGATCATATTATTATACAAGTTATATTTCCTTCATAAGCCAAAAAAACAGATCCTCTTTTTTTATTTTATTTATATGCCTAAACCGCTAAGTATGTCTACTCAAAAATCCCACACCTTTATTAGAAAATTGAAAAAAAAAAAGGAAAAGGACTTTGGATACTTTATATCGACGTACCAAGCTGGTAAAGCAGTCGATAGAAACATTTATTTAGAAATATAGTAAACGTTCTTCACAAAATCATTTTTTTCTCGAAACCATCTTTCATTTAGTTACCGCTTTTTTGGCTTATGAGAGCAGTATATTACCAAGAGGCAAGAGAATATCGACAGGTCCACTAATTGCTTTCTCTATTGTATTTGGAATAGCTTTATGGACAGACAGACAAGTACTCAACAAAAGTGAGGTCTAAAGCCTATCTCATATCTTTTCAATTAATATCTTCATCGATAAATATTAGTCGAGATATTTATTACGAAACATCAAAAGCAAAATACATCTAAAAATGTACGCTATATTGATAGGCTTCCAATTGAATAAACGCAAAAGAAAAATGGAGACCACTAAAATAAAAATCAGCAATTATTCCCGCCCCAACTAATAAAACTCGTTCCTAATTCACAATGAGTGTGTGTGATCACAATGAGTATAAAATTCAATAAATTCGCGGCGGTAGTGCGGCGTTCAAAGGAAACGTTTCCCCTAAAACTACAATCGTAAAACGGTAGTAGAATTCTCGTCTTGGGAGTAACGTATGCTAAAAAATGCAAACAGGAAAATTTAATGGTTCGTGAAGTAAACCCGCTACGCAGAGTACCCCGGAATTGCCTTCCATGTTCTACTTGCAAACCCTACTAAGGTAACGTTTCGTTTAGATGTCGATGGAACGTCGAATGGATATGTAATTTTGATATTACATATTCCATTCTAGTTCTATATGCACCTTAAACTAACCTTTCATGGGTATGCCTTTTATTTAAATGTGTCTTGGCGGTTAGGAGTGTAATGGTGGCGTATATTTTGAAATTGTTCGTTGCCTTTAAAATGATTGAATTGTATGATTCTGGCGCATAAGTCATGGTCGTGAACAGGTGTCCTCAGATGTAGCTAGTCATATCTCAATTTTCACGGTATATTTCAATTAATGATCTATGAATTGTTTTTTACATAAAATTCTTTCTAGACTGTTTTCACATTTATTAAGTATATTTTCCAAATTGACGATGTAACTACTATTTCTAAAATAGGTATATTAATTTAAAGGCTGTCAAAGTGATATATGCGTTAGAATATGCAAATGTCTTTTAATAAAAACTGATAACATTCGTTTTTTGTACCTTAATTCATGAATCCCCAAGCGACCACCGGTGGCCGCGCATCTATTGTCTTACTATTGTGTCTCTAATTGACGGTATCTGAAGGGTTAAACGTTAAAAAACTAGATTTATAGGTTTTCACAAAAAAGTAATTTTATGTCATCCTATTAATTGCGTTAGATTGCATTTCAAACGATATATTTTAAAATGATTATGGTTTTAGATGTCTGGATGTTTGTTAATTGAGTACACATCAACATAGTGTATTCACGTAGAAAAAGCCTAGGGGAATACACTATGTAAAAACTATTTCAAAATCATAAGATTCTAACTCTTAAGATGAGTTTGAGCTGTGCTTAAATACACTCAATTGCAATGTTAAAAAAAAACCGCAGGCCTCTTCAAATTTGAGAATACTAACTAAATGTTCCAACATCAATATACGAGTTTATTTTTAAAACAAAATCTATGCCAAGTACCTTCAGTCAGTGAGAAAAAAATGAGAACCAATAGTAGCGCTAGAGAATATAAGGGGACTCTTATGCGGATTTCCCCAATATTACTTACTATCACTTATTATTCTAAGCTATTGACTTGAGCATGAAAATTGCGTTTTGCTTTGTTTATATAAGGGTGTTTCTTAAAGGATGCATGTCGCAGATAAGGGCATAAATACAATAAGGTTTGAATTTACTAGCACACCGTATATTATCATAAATCTTAAAAAATGGGGTGAATTATAATATGTGTTGTATCGAGTGTGTTTTGCAATGCATGTTTTTTTTATACGTGCGAAAATTCGGTTGTGACAATTTGAGTTTGTCCCCATACACCCTCCATCATAATAAAGGAAAATGAAATAAGAAATCCTAAAATGAGAGCCTCGATCAACATCTGAGGAGGCTCTCGTTGCAGTTGGATCAGGGGCTTGATTCAAAAAGCCGTACAGCTGGACAAGACACGTATTTTTAAGAGATTCCTTTCTCAAGAGCCCTATGAGCCTTGTGGGGTTACTATATAGGTACAATTTTTAAAGGAAGTTTTTTGTGTTTTAATATTTAAAAAATGTAATGCAAATAATAGACAAATAACTAAATCGACAAAATAAATACTCTAGATATATACCTAGATATACGTAATTTTTTAGGAATACAGGTTTGAAATTTTAATTAAGGGTCAAATTAGTGATTTTTTTTATCGAGCCAACTAATTTATATCGTGTTTTCATTTTTGCCCGGCGGTTGGTCATAGGATCATTTTGAATGAATGATATGTTTTCATGGTGTTCTCTTTTATATTTGTGTATTTCTAGAGGTTTAAAATGAGTTGAACCTGGTCTTAATTGACTTGCGTTTAATTTTTCACGCGCCCATATTTTCTTTTGACGAACCGAAAGGTAAGTAATCTAAGGGTCAAGGTTGTCAAAACAGTTGTACCCGGGATGACCACTTACCTATCCACCAAACTTCAAGTCCAAGAGGCTCTCAAGCACTCCTACTCAAGTACGTCCCGTAAAAACATTGGCAACCTACTATACAAAAAGTTTATAGGGGTACTCAAAAATACAATGTGCAGTTTTGAAACTGTGAAGATTTCAGGAGGTAAAACTGACTGCTATGCTGGAGGTCGTGGGATCGATTCCCACCCAAGATAATGTTTTTCGACGAGTAAAAATCATCTAGATGACATCCACCCTTGGGCGGAGTGGAAGACAGTGTCAGACTTTTACTGACTAAAAAACAGACCCCGTTTCTTCGTTGCATTTTATACCGGGGAGCCTTCCTTTCAAAAGCAGACCCTTGGCCCCTACGTTCTGTGTCTGGGTGAAATTTATTTATATTATAATTTTTGTTCACACAAACATACAAAAGAAGATACATTGTTTAAAAATTTGAAACAAAGGTACCACTTATTTCTAAAAGGAATTTCTTCCAGCAAACTTTTCAACAAAATTATTACTACCACATTGCATAAAAAATCATCGAGAAAGGTCCATAAACAAAATAGTTACACCCGGATGGATAACTCTAATAAACGGGACTACCTGGCAAAAAATAAAGGGTAAGCTAAAAAAAGAAACATAAAATTCGGTTAACATTTGGAAAAAATGTCGCTGAACAAGATAGATATAAAAAAAAAATCATCGCTTTTTAAAAAAAAAAACATTTTTTTTTTAATGAGCGATGAACTTTTCTGTAAATCTCATGCCGTCATGAGATTTACAGAAAAGTTTCTGTAAAAGCGTATAACCCAGTTTCATTGGCATAGAAACAGAGCATAACTCAGTTTTTTCACAAAATTCAGTTAGGTACGTGCTGCTGAAATATTTATTTGCTCTCCTAAAAATTGTTGTCCTATTGTGACATTTACGACATTAGAACTTAAACAAAAAACGCAGTTTTACTGAGGACAAAAATACTGTTGAATATGGAAACCTGAAATATAAACGATTTACAAGGTTGAATGGTTGATTATCTCGTTTGTAAATATAATGATTTTTATTTATTAGAAAGAAACACGCAGAAACACGGGAATATTTCATTTCATGACGTATTAAACTTGGGTTTATGTGAATAATATTCGTGCACAGAGATTACATAGACAATAATAAAACGCAATAATAATTTTAAAATTAAACGATATTACCACGAACAAGAAAAAGGTAATAAAGAAAAATTAATTATTAATATAAAAAAGTATTATTTATTTACTTTGTGTTCTCAATAATATCTAACCAGATTTTTTGTAACTTTTAAGAAGAAAAAAAATTGCGTCTCTAGAATTTTTTCGCACGTTCTTCTCCGTAGAAATCTCTAGGCTTTGAAATAAGAAATTAGGTTCACTTTTCTAACTACCGATTTTTTGAAAATTCAAAAGTTTCAAATGTTTTGATTGATTTAAAACACTCACGAGATATTATTAGACTGATTTAACATACCTAATCATGGCAAATTAAACCTACCCTGTATAGAAATACAGTACTTTGTACTTAAACATTGCGTAACCTATTCGTTCCACAGACAAAATACCAAAAACAGTAAGAGTAATTAATGAACAGTACAAAACGCAGGGCTGAGCCCACTTCTTTCCAACATGCCTTCAAGTGTCACTTTAGTATTTAATTAAACGTAAACGAAAAGAGAAACTGAGAACCTCGGGTAATTTGTCAAAATTAATTAAAAAGAAAACGGAAGAACTGAAGAATAGCAAGGAATTTAACAAGATGATGTTAAACTGAAGAATTTGATGTTGACTCTGTTTACTAAGTAGCTATTTTGTTTGTTTCGTAGATTTCAAGTGTTTCTCGGAACAAGACAATGAATCTTTTATTTTGCTTGTAATTTTCATTGTGTATTTTTTTCAAAGCGATAAACTTTTGTATAGTTGATAAAACACGACAAAAAGTCTGGGAATTTTATTGAGAAAATTAAGCTGAAGTGAGTTAAAATAGTTTTTTGGAGTATTTTTTGCTAGGAAAATAAAACTACTGTCATTCTGTGTCTGGTTTTTGATTGTCATACTTTTACAGACTAAAACCCACCTGTGTTCCTTTAGTTCCCCTTTACGTTCCAGCGCTAGGGTAACCGCCGCTAAGCGCTGGGTTGAATTATCCACAGCTTTGGCAGTCGTCTAACTGTTCACGTTAAAAGTTAAACCTCAAAACAAAACCTTTGCAGGTTTAATTTATTGCCTGTATATCTGTCTGTCAACCAACCTTTGCCTTTTTGTTAGGAACGCCTGGAGGTATCAAACTGAAATTAATCTGTTAATTCAAAGATAAGGCCGCGTTTGCCACATATTTTATCACTTACTAGGGAATCAAACCAATAGGATTCTTCCCGTTGACTTAGAATCATGAAATTTGATACGAGTAAAAAAGCACATGCTCTAAATTAATCAATCGGTTGTTTTATTATTTTTAGCTGACCCGGCAAACTTCATACCACCTAACAGTCAATGAATGCTTACGATATAATTAACCGATTCGTATGAAACAATGCCTTAGTTATATATCAAGTTATACTAAATTTTAATGTATAAAAGTTATCTACATCGATTTCGTATATTTTATGTAATGCGCGCACAGCTGAGAAGTTTTTTAGATTTATTGTATGTAGGTATATATTTTATTTCACTGAAGTTTTACAGACCATCAATGACGTAAAGAGTGTAAATAATACCGAATTTCTAATTACAAAACTTCATACATGTATAAAAAAAAACGATAAAAAGACAAATACTAACGAGAAAAGTTAAGTTAAAGAAAACACGTTTAAAACTTCTTGAATTGTACGTCTATGTGTTAATATATTGTTGAAAATTCAATACAAAATGTAGTTTTAGAACTAAATAATTAAAAAAGAACAATTGTAACTGAAATCAAAAATACAGTTTCATGTAGTAGAATTCAATCGACTCTGTTATTCTATATGTAACAATTGGCTTCATTTATTCAAGCTACCACAAATAAAACGGTTTGTTATAAAATCGAATAATATATTCCTGCGAATAAAATTTTATTCGCAGTAACATTAAAAGCGTGCATTCACCAAACTTCACATGCATTGTTTTTATTTTCTTACGTCACGTTGAGACTGGCCTGAGTGTGGCTTAATTCAATCCCTATTTTGTAATTAGTTGTTTTTTTATTATTATTACTTATCTTCAATGAGAAGCGACAAGAAATATGTAACTCATATTTATGATCTAAAAGATTACCCACGAAGTTTCTTGTACATTCTTCTCCACAGAGATCTACGCTTTAGAACGTGCAATTTAGCTTTACTTTTTTTTGACTGACCAACATTTTGACAAGTCATAAATGCCTAATTGGTCTATTTCAAATAAACGTTTCTGATTTTTAATAACCTAATTGTGATTTCAGCTCACCTGTGTACACCTGTCTTTTTTTTGTGTAAAAGTTGTGTACAATATTTTTTTTATTGCACTCGTATAAGAATAAAATATATTTCAATCCACATAAAAACTAAACAAACCTGCTTACTATTCCGTTCCCTGTCCCCTAACTACAGGGGATAACCACAAAAACAAAAGAAAACACAGTTGCCAACAAACAAAGACATCAAAGCAATATCTATACATCTGATCAACCATCTTCACAATGCGGGGACTTGCAATCCAGGCTTGGCAAGCCCCTGTTCGTGCGGTCTTTACATACAAAAGACCGAATTGGCTGGTCTGATTGAATTATCTACCTTCGTTCGTTGGGTCACGGCTTTCAAAGTTATTTATGTTAAACTGTAAAACTACTTCCGTGTTATCAAATAGCTTCTTTTTAGAGAGTGTTACATATTTTTAGTTAAACTAACTTTATTAGTTTAATATGTACCTTAGTAGTCTTAATTAGAAATAGCACTTCAATTTCGTAACAAGTTTTTTAACACGATCCGAAGGATTTGGATGTTTTCTGATTTGCTGATTCACAGGATCTGTTTTGTTTTTTTTTTTTAACCCTTCAGATACCGTCAATTAGAGACACAATAGTAAGACAATAGATGCGCGGCCACCGGGTGTCGCTTGGGGATTCATGAATTAAATAATGTAATAAATTTTATAAATTTCCAAAAAAATATTGACCTCGGATGCTGTGTAAAAATTCCTGATAATTTTTGAACTGTGGATATCAAATACATGGGTATACAGCATTTTTTTGAGGTTGGTTTGAGGTTGGTTTAGAGAAGTTATTATAATAATAATAATATATTTTTTTTTTTTTTGCCAAAATTAATGAATGATATCATTCAATAACTTCTCTTGTTCTAGGTCGTGTTAGATTTTTACTGACTAAAACTACAACTTAGTCCTTCAATTGGTCTTATGGTCTGGGACCGCGGGTTTTATACATAGTACATATATAAAACTCGTGAGAACAATTTTATGTAGGTAGGTACTACAAATGTTAACTTACCTACCTACCTGTTCTTAGATTCCTGTTTCAAAAACTCTACCTGTATATGTGAAAGTCAATCAGTATTGTTTGTTTTGAATTTTGTATTGGAATATTTTCAATTTTTCATAGCAACGGGAGTAAAATATTGAAGCAGGATTTGAAGTAAGGCGGTTTGTCTCTGACGTTTGTGGAGCAATTCGTTTCACGGTGTTGTTATTGCCTGAAAGCCTGAAAATACCTATATTTGTATTTACACTTACGGAAAGGTTTTAGAAAATAATTTGTGGTAGAAGTAATTGTAATTATTGATTGAATATTAGTGACGATAATAACAAAATCCCACCGATGGATGCGAGACGCACAAGATCGTTCGTTGTATGGCGGCACTTGGGGGAGGCCTAATTCCAACAGTGGAAGTATATCGGCTGAAATGATGATGATGATAATAAACAAAATAATACGATATTTGTAACTTATTGTACAAATATTTACAATCAAAGAAAAAATGCCAACTAACAAAATACTGCCACCATGACGCCCGCGAGTAGCTTCGAATACCTAGCTTACCCGCGTACATAAAATATAGTCACTATGCCACTCAGAAATAAAACAGCTTTCTATCGGTAAAAAAATTTCAGCAATCGGACCAGTACTTTCAGAGATCCTACAAACAAAAAAGCAAACTTTTATCTCTTTATTCTATTAGTGTCTATGTGTTATTCTGATGTACAACTATAATATTATTGTAAAGTTCTATTAAAATCCATTCAAAAGTTTTTACATGAAAGAGTAACAAACATACAGACAATTAAACTTTAACATAATATTAGCTAGACTGCCAACTTAGAAAGCATTCGATAGTGAAATAAATAAAGAAGCGTAAAAGTGGAATGCAGCTTTAAATAATACTAAGAACAATATTATAAATTGTAAAAAAAGGTAGTCTACCTACTTATACAAACTACTTAGTCTCAGGGAGCTAAAAACTTGATGATGGCTATAGTTCTTTTCTTATACTAAAGTTCTTAACAATTTGCTTACCTTTTTTATTCTTTGTACAGAACTTGGCGCCACTTCAATTTTCCCGTTTCTGCGATTCTTCCGGGCGAATTACCAATTTTATTAAACTTAGTGCTTTTAGAAACTTGTAATTTACATGCTTGTATCTTCATATTTATTTGTCGTTGTTAAAATAAGAGCAGTGGTGGCCGAGTGGTAATGGCTTCGACTTACAAGATGTAGATCGCGGGTTTAAACCCTGCCAGGTGCATTACTTTGTGTAATTTATTTCATTACCACTGCTCTCAAAACGATGAAGTAAAACATCGTGAGGACACCGGCATGGCCTAGAAGCAAAAATTCGAAGACATGTTACATTCATCAACGGGCACTGGGCCCGCGTGGCACAGATTACGGCCCATTCCCTCTCCTAGAGAGGAGGCCTTAGTGCCAGCAGTGGGAATATCAAAAAGATAATGATGATGTTAAAATAAAGAAGAAAATAAACAAAACAGTCCAAAAAAAGGCACGTAATAAATACTTGACATGTCGTTACACCACAAAGACACTGAATTTTGAAATTGAGCTGTTTCCTTGAAAATAAAAATCAGTATACAAAGGCTAGACAAAAAAAAATCTTAATAAAAAGGAAGCGCACTCGTCAGCAATGTGTCGACCCGAAGCCAATTGAATTTCAAAGCCGACAACGTCTACCACAAAATTTATTCAAAGAATAAATCTGAAAATTTGTAGATCTAAAGGCATAAAGGCAAAGTGGCGCCGAGTCGTCGACAAAGGAATTTCTAAATTTCACGGCTTCCGCCTTGCTTGTTGTATTTATATGAGGGTGTTGTAGATGACAAACGACTGGGGGGTTAAAACTGTGGCCGGTAGTGTAGACAGGCCGCGGACGAAAGGGTCATACGCGTTAAAGTAGGGGCGTACACTGCGGTGCAAAAGTCGCGGATCATTTTCATAGTGATGTATTGTGTGGATGCGTTTCCCCTTTGTCTATTTTTGGGGGCCTTTGTGATCGTTGAGATAGTTTGTGTAACAACAAATCATCGTGATCACGCACTTGTGCAAAAAAGGTTTCGCAATAGAATCTCTATAAGACAATCCATCAAACATAATGGATTCCTTACTTCGCTTTTCTTATTCAACTCCTTAAACCATTTATATTATGTTAGTATTTACTTACATACATTCTGTATCTTCTATTTCAAGACTGATGTTTGAATTGAGAAATTGGTCTAAACAACGTGCCTAACCCTAAATATTAATATTACCTATATATTAAACTAAATTAGAATTTAAAAAACTCAACATCAAATTCTGAAAACAGAAATCAGAGGATGGTCTTCCTATTTTCTCTTAAAAAACTCAATTTACATCAAAATAACACGTGGTGGCCTTTTAGTCTCCCAAAAAAAAAGCAACGAACAGCCAGTGCTTATCACTGGCTGTTCGTTGCTTAGTTGGTTCGTCAACATTTTACATTTGTAAAGGAGCGCATTATACCTAGTTTTCACTACACACCACCCAAACATACTCATACATTCATTGTGCGCCTCATTGTTACAAAGTGTCAACTTTTCGAAAAGCACGCAACTCCTCAAGTCTCGCAGGGTCGAGTATTAATGCACGGAACCCATTGTTAACTAGCTCTACACTGAGTGACAAGTTTGTTAGTGCACGCTCTTCACATGAGCAACTTCACTTTGAAGCAGCTGTACTGTAGTGTGGTGGGCTGGGGAGTAAAAAGTTTTCGTCATATAGCTGGGATTATGATCAGGCTTTTCGGCGGTTATATTTCGACGAGAGATTATGGATAGCAATTCTTAGCTAATCAAAACTTACAGTTATGCTAACATCTCTTTAGTGCTCCTGGAATACTACGCGCCGTCGATGGCTCAACTCGGTCCAAACCGACAAGCCGGACGGTGAGATAGCTCATGATCCGTTAACATGTGCTTATAGTGGCCAGAGGTTATCTTGTGACTCCCAGGAGCGTCTTCTATGGCGGCAACTGGCTCGTGAGGATGTCAGTTCACAAATTGTGATCGCATCCCATTCATACCTCTCATTCTTAATCTAGACTATGGCCTGAACCATGGCCCGATGTAAGATATCGCTGCCGCAATGCACTTAGAACGCAAAGGGCAAGTAAAAAAAGAAGGAGGATTTTAGTCAGCAAAAGTCTGACACTCCCTATCGCTCTGGATAAGCAGAAGGAGTAAATGACTCCCGAATGATTCAGATATATTTATAGTTTAAGAATATTAGTAGTGCATGTGATGAAATGTGTGAGAGCCTATAATCAGTCTTTGATTGTCGCTTACAATGAGCCTCATCAAAAGCTCAGTCTCCCAAAGGGCAATTGAAAGTGCTATGCTCGGAGTTTCCATGCATGATTGCAGCAGGAATGAAGAAAGACCACGGTTGCCAACAGAGCCTAAAAAATTGCCTAACTTAACACATAAAACAGATGGTCGGTGGGGCCGAAAGGTTCTGGAGTACCGACCGCTGACCGGAAAACGCAGTGATGGTAGGCCTCCCACAAAATGGACCGATGACAAGGTGAAAGTCGCAGAAACCCGATGGGTGCAAGACTCACAGGACTGTTTGATCTAGCTATAGATGGAAGAAGTCTACGTCCAGCAGTGGACTTCTTTCGGCTGAAAAAATGATAATGACAATCTTTCACACAAAAAATATTTATCAAAATATAATGAATTAATTAGCAACTTTCTAGTAAGTAACTAACAATCACTGCATTAATTAAACTCAGCACAATAACTCGGTAGAGTTATAAACTCGGGCTGTCAACACAACACAAAAAGTACCAATTAAAAATTGGAAACATCATAACCAATTATTTTTATACCGTAGTTAGGTAATTGTAACTCGTGCCTGGCGCAAAAGTACTGTTTACAACAAAATTGTATTATAATTTAATGCGAACTAGAAAAATACGATTATTTTTATAGGTCACGTTTTTCGAAACATACTCGTATATTACGATAGCAGATCTCGCAAAAATTTGAAAATATCAAAATACTTAATCGTCATCTTCACAGAAAAAGATTATCCTGTTGTTATTACTTCAACTAACACTGCACTGGTTTTCTGTTCCTACTTTAAACATTTTACTTCATTTCATGTCGTACGTGCCAAATGTTACCAAAATAGTACTTGCTTAAACACTTAATAGCTATATACAGAACATATAGTATTGTTTAATTACTTATTATGAACTCCAAATTATGTATTTTCAGGAACTAAACTTAGTTAACCCTAGAAAGATAACCTACGCCTCAGAGGCGCCCGCGTTGGTTTGACATCGCTGTTTCTTTCTAATGAGCGCGCGTATCGACCTGTCCTTCTAATTTAGCTCAATGGATGGTGCACAGCATAGCAGGACGGCCGTTTTTACGCGGTAAGTACGATAGTTTTGCAGTTATGACTAAGTTTTGCGCTCCAAAGGCGCGTGGTTATCTTTTGTGTGACATTTAGTGAAAGTAAGGATTTGTTTATTCTTTTATAAAATGTTTATAATATCTGTTTATTTCTCTTTTTTTGCATGTAATCTTCTCGCCTTCATTATGACGAGCCGGAGAACACTAACTGATGATGTAATATCTAGGTTGATCGCTGGAGAGGAAGAAAACGAGCATGAACGAGAACAAGAAACTGACAGTGAGATAAAAGATCATTTGAATGACGATGACATACAGAATGGTTTCGAAGACGAGTTTATCGATGATGAGGTGCCACAACAATTAAATTTTACACAAAATGAAGATAATGTAAGTCCGCCTGTATCTTCAGAGCCCACTGGAACTTCAGAATCATCCTGGCGTGACCACCACATAATTGTTCCTGATCGTTATGTTATATATTGTCACAACATTCTTGCGAAAAATGAAAAGCCTCTAAAGGAAGGAAAGAAAGGAATTATATGAAAAGTTAAGCACATCAGAATCGTGGATGAAGGAAAGACTGGAAGGTCCTATTTTGCCAAAGCATGTGCGAGATAATATCGCAAATATTCTTCCGAAACCGGTTGTGCAGAACGATACAGATAATGAAAAAGTAACCCCAGCCAAGAAAAGACGATACTCCACCTTATGCACTAATAAAAAAAAAGAATATCTAAGATTACTTGCGCCAAACGCCAGACAACAGTTTGCGGCGAAAATAAAAATCATGTTTGTTTTGAATGCCTATCAAACCAAATTTGATCGAAATAATTATAGTTTTGACTATATTTTTATCTGAATTAATTATTTAGTAAGAAATAATATAATTAGTTTTATGAAAAAAGATATTAATTTTTGTTACTACGTTCCTATAAACAGAAGAAAGCAAATTTTGTTGATTTTTTCAAGAGGTTTTTTGATTTAAGTTTAATGATTTAAATACATAAAATATTTAACTAAAAAAAATTTTTTTATTATTAGTTCATTAAACACATTATTAAAAAAATGAATTAAAAATATAATAAATAGGTATTTAAAAAAAAATAGCAATAATATATCGTGCGCCTCAGAAGCGCATGGTTATCTTTTGTGGCCGTCAAAATATGGTTATCTTTCTAGGGTTAAAGACAGTTGCAACAATATTTGTTCGTGGATGTTGCAGTTTGGTTCAGAGTAGGCGCTTTAGTTTGCCGCATTACAGTGTACTTAGAATTAGTACGTTTGCTGTGTTTACTCTCATAATATGAGGGTATTTCGTTTGAGACGTGTGTTTAATATTTCGCACCTTAATTCATGAATCCCCAAGCGACCACCGGTGGCCGCGCATCTATTGTCTTACTATTGTGTCTCTAATTGACGGTATCTGAAGGGTTAAAACCAAAAGTGGCACTATAGTAAACTTGTGCGTTTTAATTGGCAATTTTTGGTATCTGATTATCACAACCTCTTCATCTGAGTGTTAAAGTTTAAATTATTGTTAGTATGCCTCAGTAATTGATTTGTAACTTCTTATCGAGTAAATATGTATGTAAGTACACTGAAAACTTTATGACTGCTGAATAATCACCTTTTTGGTATAAGGCCACTTTGGTTTTACAGGTTTTTGTTAAAATTGTTTATAGTTTTTTGACGTAGTGGTATTTCTGTGGAAACTTATGATTAGAGTTGGAAAATCCAAATCTGTATTAAAACTTTCAAATACTAGCACTTGAAAAGCTTACAAAGCATTTGGTTTTAAATAGGAAAAAACATCAGTATTTGGGCACACTACCAGTCGAAATTTTTGATGCAATATTTAACTCAATTTTTTTTAGAGTAAGTATAATACACATGCTATATAAATAGTTTTAATCATTCTTTATTACCTAATTAATTAATCAATAAACAGTTTAACAAAAAATGAGGATTTATGAAACAATGATATTGAGCGCCTATCTAAATTCTTATGCAACGCGTCAGTGCGATATTATTTAGAATTATAAAATTAAGATCAAAGGGAGTTTGAACTGACTTTAGACCCGCTGCCAGTTCAGAGTAGAGAGAAACTATTTCTTTACCCCCTCACGAGGGCACGGTGATGCTCCGCCCAGGCAGGGCACTTCCACTTAGAGCTAGAGTTCCATTTGAGCTGAAAAAAATAAACAATCTCTAGGGTATATAGTACCTAGACTTAAATCTTGTAAGGGCTCACGGAATCCTCACCTTTCACATGACGCACGTCCTCACCGGACAATGATAATAATAAGTTCAGAACGTTCCTGCATTTGAATCAGGCAGAAACAACGCCAGGGCATGGTTTACTGACTACTAAACGGGAATCCCGTGGTTCTAGAACGCAAAGGAAACCAACTTTTATTGCGGTTTCTCTGTGGAATGCGCTCTCCCTAGAGATCAGGATGGCAACAAGCTGATTAGCATTCAAAACTAAAGTTCGAGAACTATTTCGTTAGCAGTAGTATCATCAAAGCTGTTTTCAAATGGTCGATTTGGACCATTGTTTGACTATATAAGTTAGGTATGAGCAGTGGTGGCCGAGTGGTAATGGCTCCGACTTACAAGTTGTAGGTCGCGGGTTCAAACCCTGCCAGGCGCATTACTTTGTGTAATTTATTTCATTACCACTCTCAAAATGGTGAAGGAAAACATCGTGAGGAAACCAGCATGTCCTAGAACCAAAAATTCGAAGACGCGGGCCCAGTGCGGGTTGGTGAATGTCACATCATTGCCCGCACTGGGCCCGTGAGGTGCGATTACGGCCCATTCCCTCTCTTAGATAGGAGGCCTGAGTCTCAGCAGTGGGATCATTAAAAAGGCTGATGATGATGATGATGTAGTTTATTAATTTGATTATATATTAGGGTTTATCAGTACTTGTATCTATTCTTGCATTCGTCTTCTCTCTCGTTTATTGCACCTACCACTATTTTCCTCTGTATCACCCAAAGGCACACTATCTTCTGTACTTTTGTGTCAATAAAGCATTTAATAAATATATAAAAATAAATAAAAGGGCACATTTATGGTTTTAGTCAGTAAAAGTATGATACGCTCCTCGCTCTGCTACTCTTAATAACTTTCCCATAATTGATGTATTACAATAATTAGTGTATTTCCTTTTCCTCTTTTTTTTAAATTATTAAGATAGTGCATGAACAGCGCCGCATCAAAAACTACGTGCAAGATTTTGAAACTGTAAAGTTTGCCTCCTAGAAGCCGTAGGCGCTTACTGGCTGCAAAGGTGCTACAATATTAAATGTTATTGGAACTCGTATATCATGCCCGTAATATGTTTGAACTATATTTTAGCTGCAGTAGGCGGCAGGTTAGTAGGTTAAACATGCACTTCAGTGGGCTTTTAGCAGATGGATTTTAACTTATTGAGGCAATTATTGGGCCAATGAAACTCGACGAAGCCCGGTACCTTTGGGTATGCAGACGACAGTACTTTTGCTGAGAGTTATATAGGCTATGGTTGAGCGCTTGAACTTGTCCTTGGAGGAAGTCTCCGAATGGGGCGATGCCAATTTGGTCAGATTCAATGCTGCAAAAACCCAGGCGTGTCTATTTTCCGCTAAAAGGAGCCAATTCAGCCCCGCTCCAAATTTTCAGAGTGTAACCGTGCCGATAACCAACCATCTTGACCTTCTTGGTGTTACGCTGACATCAACACTCAACTTTGGGCCATAAATCGAAGCAATGGCTCAACTGGCTGCAAAAAAGCTGGGAATCCTCGCAAAGGTTAGACTGTACTTCACGCCGGAACAGCTGCTGAAACTTTATCAAGCGCAAGTTCGATCGTGTATGGAGTATTGCTCTCATCTTTGGGATGAATTTGCCCGATACCAGCTTGATGCACTTGAGGCAATTGAGACCCCTAGCCAGAAGGATAATTGGCGATGATACACTCGTCGATTCGAAACTTCAAAGTCTTGAGCATCGACGCCGAGCTGCTAGCCTGTCTGTTTTCTACCGGTTGCATTTCGGTTCACATCTTGTATATTACCATTTTTTTAAATAGTCCTAATCTTGAAGTCTAATATTGAATTTCCATTACTAAGTAGGTTCTATAACTAAAATGTTTCTTGTGGTTCTTATGAAGGCTTATGATAACTTTTGTGGACTGTAATAAGTCCATCTAATACAAAACGTTTAAGACCTTCCAGATAGAAGTTATTGTAGGCTTAGCACGATTTTGCACTTTCACTAATTACCAAAACCTACAGAACTATTCACGAACTAAACTACCAGAAGGGACATTAAAAAGAGCCGTAAGCACCACCCAAACATTTTCGCAACCGCCTAAATTTCCCACATTTACATAGGTTTACCGTATTTATGTCAACCGGAAGATTCTATTGTCGTTCATTCTAGCAGAGGATCGGATAAGAATCTACTTCCTCACGTAATAAGAATAAATAAGGGTTAGGAACTGTTTCTTTTGGGCTCTTCTAGTGATGTTTACAGTTTTTTTTTGCGAAAAATAGTAAATTTTAGGGGCCCAGCTAGGTCGAAGCCAACTGGGGCCAGGGTTAGTTTCCAAAGATAGATCAGCTCCGGTACGAAAGGCAACGAAGGAACAGGAGTGGGTTTTTAATCAGTAAAAGTCTAACACTATATTCCGCTCCGCCCAAGAGCGAGATGTCATTAGATTATTTTCCCACCGGATAAAAATGGGGATAAAATTTCACGTCGAATTAAGATTAGAATCAAAATAAAAACTATATTTAGTCCAGTCATGTGCCTTTGTCCTTCGTGACAATATGTAATCATCATGGATTGTCGTGACGGGACTCCCACGTCCCTTCCACCGTCACCGCACACCTGTTATTTCGCCGGTGGGATCTTCAGCGAGGTTGTCTAGCTGTTAAAGAAATTAACGAGGGCGGGTATCAATAGGGGAGCCTTCGACAACCTCAGGGCCCGACGTCAGCCCTAACCTAAACAAAAAAATAATCACCGCCCCACTGATGATATAGTATATGTCAGAAACAGCGCTTCATCAATTTGCCAACAAAGGATATCAACTTTGAGAGACAGGTTCACTGTACTCTCCCACTGTAATCACAAGAACTATATAAGCCACGTCGTATGTATCCTCTGATGATAAAACGATAAAAAAAAACGTGAACTAGATTTGACTTGCGGACGGTGAACGTATTGATGCTTACGAGAAATGTTGTTGGAGGACAATGTTTCAAATTCCCTATACTGCTTTCCGTAAAAACAACTCAATCTTATGAGATCTACAACATCAAGACTAGACTGTCGAATGCATGCGCATTTAGCCACATAGTCAGGAAAAATGACCACAGCCTTAAACAGCTTATCGTAACTAGCATGGTTGATGGCAAATTACCAAGAGACCGCAACCCAAAATTATTGGTTTTAGGCCATGTCGTTTTCTCACGATGTTTTCTTTCACTGTTTTGAGAGCAGTGGTTACAAAAGAACAAAGAAACACAAAAACACAAAAATAAAAAAAACACAAAGTATTGCGCCTGATTTGAACCCGCAACCTACAACTCGTAAGTCGGGGCCATTACCCCTCGGTCATTACTGCTCTCCGTTTTCTTCCATTCTCTCAATTAAATAGTACATCCGTGTAATTGGAACAAAAGTAACTGATATCATGTCAAACAACATGAATCAATAGCAATCCAACAGCAAGAGCGGTTGCTCTCGTTAATGAATATCCTGACAGTAATAGAAATGTCGACAGATTTGTTTATACATTTAATTTAATGTGCTGAAGAAAGATGTGATTATGTTTGTCAACAAAATGACATGTTCAAGTTGGTTTTTATGTATGACATCGATGCTCTTTGAGATTAAAGACCCTAAAAAATAAAGAACAAAATGTTTTTGCAATTTTTTTTTTTGTCATCTATTTTTTTAAATATGGAAATTTTATATCGTATGGTGGTAATTTTTCTTTATCCAGTAAGAATGTGCCATTAAAAAAAAATGTATTTTTAATCTTATAATATTATTTTCATATTTTTTACATGCAATCATTTTAATTGTATTAAGAGAGTTGTAGCTTACAAACATTTTGGTTCCTTTACTTTTAGCTTTTATTAAGTACATTTCAAAATACGAGTAAATAATAGTTTAAAAAACTAAAAAACACGCTTTATTATTTTAAATTATTATAAATATATTATTTTTTATAATTTGGCAAGAAAATGTCATTTCGCATTATTTTCAGCAAACCCTTTCATTTTATACCTAAATCATAGGGCTGCATTTCAAATAGCCAATCCGCCACCTTGGGACGGCCGCCATGTTGGATGTAGGTTATGTGATTATTTCTTTCGTATCCCATTCAGCAAACCCTTTCATTTAATACCCATATCAAGCGGGTGCATTTCAAATAGCCTGTCCGCCATGTTGGATTTAAGTCACGTGACTATTTTTTCATATTCCTGACAGCAAACTCTTTCATTTGATACCCATATCATGGGGGTGCATTTCAAATAGCCTGTCCGCCATCTTGGACGTCCGCAATGTTTGATTTGAATCACGTGACTATTTTCTCGTATTTCTGACAGCAAACCCTTTCATTTAATACCCACATCATAGGGGTGCATTTTAAATAGCCTGTCCGCCATTTTAGACGTCCGCCATGTTGGATTCAAGTCACGTGACTATTTTTTTCGTGTTCCTGACAGCAAACCCTTTCATTTGATACCCATATCATGGAAGTGCATTTCAAACAGCCGGTTCGCCATCTTGGGGAGGCCGCCATATTGGATTTGTAATGACGTTTCTGAGCTAGTCATGTATTGTCATCAGAACTCAGAGCGTGTGCAAAATTTCATCCTGATCAAAGACCAGGAAGTGGGTCAAATTAAGATTCCAAGATTTTCTTACATAGTTACATGTGAAGCTAATATAAGCGTGTTAATAATAAAAATGGCCGCTGCACCTAATAATCCAATAAAAAAACGATAGCCACAATTTTATTTTCAATATAAAACACTATGCGAACATCGCATTCCAAATACCCAAAAATAAAAAAGAAGTACATTCAACAGATTTATATATTGAAAAAAAAAAATCGAATAACATGACCAATTTAAATCCTTCCGTGTACAACTCAAAATAAAATGTTCCCATTTAGAGTTCCGTGTAACTTTTATGTCGGAGTTAAAACTAGTGGAAACTGTAAAAAGCTGGTTCCGTAGCAAAATGGCGGAGTTATTGCGACGACGGTTGTCATCTGCTGGAAGTTGGAACTTTATTAGTGCACTTACTCTTATGATTTTAGTTTATGACCTACAGATGGCCAGGTACTATTTGAATGTGGAAATTGGAATTTTGTAGAAATGAGGGTAAGTTTTTATGAAACAATTTGTATTAGGTCACTTGTTAAACTTCACCCATATTTATTATTAATAATACCAAAAGATATAATACTACGTTCTATGAAAAGAATCTAAGGAGCCTCTTAGAGTTAGCTTCGGCCACTCTTACGCCTTGCAAAGTCCTGAAATATTTATAAAAAAATAATGAAAAATTCAAAAATAAAGATGACAACAAGACCTCAAAAATTCTAAGACATATATATAAAATATTTAGAAAATAATATTAATGAAAAATTAAAACACAAAGTTGGCTGAATTCAAAATCAATCTGGATACTAAGGACATACACTTAATCTTTTGAGCTGACCAAATTTTATAAGGAGCCTATTACATTGCGTTCTACTTCATGGCTATGACCTTTTTTCTTTTCATTGATCGGGATGTTGTTTTGTCAGTTTTTTTTTTTGCTGGGAAATCATCTAATGACCTCTCTTGCCCTTGGGAGGAACGAGAGGGCTTGTCAGACTTTTACTGACTAAAACACACTCCTAGTCCCTTCGTTGCCTTGCATTTCAAGGTTGTACCCAATTCTATTAAAACATACGGCAGACGTTGCCTGCCCAGTTCCAGTTTTAAATTAAGCGGTTGAGTTACCTACTTCTGTTGTGGATACTTTTAAATATTTTCACACCCACCTCTCATGTCTTTAATTCATGAATCCCCAAGTGACCACCGGTGGCCGCGCATCTATTGTGGTATCTGAAGGGTTAACCCTTCAGATACCGTCTATTAGAGACACAATAGTAAGACAATGGATGCGCGGCCACCGGTGGTCGCTTGGGGATTCATGAATTAATAAATATCAACATTTATTTTCGAATAAGTTTAAAATTTTTGACCAAACAAAACCAAGCCCTGAAACTTAAGGCATTATAAAAGTTACATTTAACGTTTACATTGTAACTATCCCAAGTACCAGGAAGCGTGGCGGACTAAGCTCATTTAACTCTTTATAAACACTTTTATAGCACAAGTGCTGTAACAAATAAAACAAACGGCGACAGCCCTATTCCCGCCCTAGACGGAACAATAAAACAACAGCAAATTGTTACTTTCCTCAACTACTGACGGCGCTGGCAACCCTGTAAATGAAATGTCGATTTTTCTGGTTAGAAACATTTGTAGCTGTAGTAACAGACAAAGAATTGTGTTAACAAAGTAAGGTACATAGTTTAAATACGTAGAATTGTTTGTTTGTTCGTAGAGGGTGTTCTAGGTAAAGTTGTCAAAAAATAAAATACCCGTTTTGATATTTCGCTCATTTGGTGCAACAATGGCGTAATTACACTTTTAGAAATTTTACAGGCGATACAGTCAAAGATTAATATTAATGGTTATGGCATTTTAGCGAAACTTATTACGATTCTAATCGTTGGTCAGTGAGTCGTCTTATTGAATAAAATCAACGTAAATGATGTTTCTCCCGATGTAAATAGTCTTTCCGCACATTTTAACATTATAAAAAAACCTTTTATAAAAAAAAATGACTGACTTCACTAAAAAATTGAATTGAATTTGAGGAGTTCCCTCGATTTAGCTAAGATTTCATCATCAGATACCAACTTGGTGACTATGGGACCATTTGGGAAGTATACCATTTCCAACAAATAAATAATTTTTCAAATCGGTTGGCAAGCGACGAAGTTCTGCGCGAACAAACAAAAAAAAACATACAAACATCCGAATTGAAAACCTCCTCCTTTTTTAAAAGTCGGTTAAAAACTTGTTTTGAAAAAAGTGTAATTACGCCTTTGTTGCACCAAATGAGAGATTTGTATGTTGACTATCTAGCGGCTTGTCGGCTGTAGTGTAACTACTACTAAAATAGCTACTATTACACCAGACCTCTAATTATTATTTTATTGTTTCTTTCAGTTACGTGCCAAGTTACATTATAGGATCTTTCTCAAAACGGGCTTTTTATTTTTTAACTACCAAATAGGTAATGGTGTATTAATGCAATACGTGTGTTGTTCTCATAAACCTTTACTTTCAAATAGAATCAAACTAGCTCCATATTATGACAAATAAACTTTGTAACCAATTCTAAGCAAATAACTCACCGGTTTCAAATAAACAGAAGTAGCCCAACTCGTTTCGTAGTTACAACATTTAAATCATCTCAAACCAATAAAATATACAAAAAGAAATCAGTTTCAATGACTTGTTATTTATAGATCTTTGATAATCAGTTTTAAATTTACAATGTGGCTAGATCACTCATAAAGGGAGCCGCAGTGATCAGTGTTGCCGCGTGAGAAAATACGGTTCGAAACTCAAATTTGAAATTAATTTAAGCCAGTGTTAGCATCTGCGGTACATGTCTGGCCAGATACAATGCTACTAAAAGAGATTTAATATTGCTTTTTGTGCTACAGTACAATTACAATGCAAGTATTTTATTGCGTGTCGGCATTTCATTGTGATGGCGATAATCTTGGTTATCATTTAGGATAACCTAATTGCTTTTAAATTAATTTGAGGATAGTTTGCAAATTTGCTTAAAAGAAACGTTCTACAGTAAGCTTCTATTGTAAAATAAACAAATAAAATAACATTTAAACACATTCATTTCTCCAATTCAAGATAATTTACTACTTTTTGACTATCGTAAACAGTTTAGGTGCCAAATGATGCGAATAATTTAGTTAACTAATCACAGCATCTGATGGATGCGAGCTATCTTTCTTCAGAAATTAGGTCAAATAATGACAGAAATCGAATAAGCGCAGCATTCTTTTTTTTGTTAGCATAACTAGTAATGCTGACCTTTTGGTCTCGCGCAGATGATCTTGTTTTTTTTTTTTAACTGTAGTATGAATACTGTGTATTTAGTGTTTTGTTTCACTGTACCAGTAGCAAATAAACTTTTAATATCCTCCTTACAATAAATAAAAAAAAAACATCCTTTTTATGCCTTTCCAAGTTCGATTCGCACAAGCTGTCCCCATATCTCCGGCCGACAGTACACAGATCTCTCGCCGAGAGCTCTTTGCGTTTAAATAAATCAGAAGAAATGACGGCTCGCGCGTTAACCAGTCATCGTCCCTCTGGGTGGTCGGCTTCACGACGCCTTCACGGCTATTTCACACACAACAAATAAAATAAAGATCGACACGGAAACAGTGAAACTAAAAGAGAACTCGCACTTAACGTGCGAATGCGTGAAGAGTTGTGAATTGATGAAGGCGTTCATAGAAGTGTTATGTTTGTGGTTTCAAGCTTGATTAACTGCGTTTGTTTTGAGGATTGATTTTGCAAGTGGATTCTAGGAAAAATATGACGTCTTTATAGTTTTGAATAGAGAGAGATTTTTGTGGAGAATTCTTCTCCATAGAAAAAAATTATGCTAATTGCACATTCCAAAGCTCTGGGCTTTGGAATGTTCAATTAGCAAATTTTTTTTGACTGACTGACTTCATATTTTTTAACATTATAAAGGTTCCTGTGAAATAAAATGTAATATTTTAATCTTTGGTTTTTCTTTTTGTCGTAGATAAGTACTAAAATATATTTAAAATAATTCATCTAGTTAATTATTCTGGGTAGTAAGTTTCATATTTAACTATTTTACGAGTATGTCCATCACCGTTTTAAGAGCAGTGGTGATGAATAAAT
Organism: Mythimna lalbum; assembly: GCA_949319445.1. NCBI lineage: Eukaryota > Metazoa > Arthropoda > Insecta > Lepidoptera > Noctuidae > Mythimna > Mythimna lalbum. The sequence continues at coordinate 9,287,984 of OX439345.1, read as the reverse complement.
TACACAAAATAATGCGCCTGGCTGGATTTGAAATTATGTCTCATAAATTGGGGCATAACCACTGGGTCACCATTGCTACATTAAAATTATGCTCATCTTTAAATAATAAATGCACTTCCAGCAGTCATATAGTTTTGTTTAAGATACGTTAAATATATATGAAATGTTGATTGTAAATTCTGCTACACCACTTTAACTGACAAATCGATTCCAGATCTCTTCGAACTTGTTCTATTAATTCATGAATCCCCAAGCGACCACCGGTGGCCGCGCATCTATTGTCTTACTATTGTGTCTCTAATTGACGGTATTTGAAGGGTTAATACGTTATTTATAATATTCTGCGTTATTATACGATATAAGTAGAAGCGCATTCTTGTAAACCTAAGGTGTTTGATATTTAAATTTTAAATAACTTTTTTGTGTTCAGATCAACGATGCTTTTACTTAGCTACTTAATCATAAATAGAATGCGAATATACAATCTCATATGATTTTATATATTCTCGATTACTTTCAGATTGAACCAAAGTCCTCAATCATAATGCTCTTTAAAACACAAATCACGCTCAATCAAAGTTCTGATGGATTGATTATAAACTAAACAACTAAATGAGAATCATAAAATTAAAGTTTGAGACTTTCACCATTAAAATTGAGTGTAAAATGTGAGTTAATAAAAAATATGAAAGAAACAATAGAACTGCAAGCCACCACGGTTTTGCAACAAGATTTTACTCGGAACATCTAAAATACTCTTCTTCCATCTGGTTTGAGCTATGCACTGCGAATAAGATCCGCACCAGTTCATATCTGCAGACGCAAATTTTTAATTTCTTTCTCTTCTTTATATTTAAATGCCGTCCGCACGTGAAACGAACTACTTGAAGCGTAATTTCACAAGTTTCCCGCCATATTTTATTGCAACACAAACTCATAAAGTCGACAAGCTACGAATCGTATTTCAGTGAATGTAAAAGCAATACTTCATTAACTACAGCAGGCTTCCAGAAATTGTAAAAGTTCATTTCGTACAAAATCCGATTCAACGTTATCGCAAAATGTTAATAACTCCTTGTAATAATGCAAACTTTAATCAAAATTGGCGTCTGCTGGGAACTCGATTAACAACAAATAAGTAGAAAAATAAACAGCGAAACGAAGTCGAGTTTACCTCCAATTGGAGAGTAAACGAAGCATAGAAGTAAGGTTGGAAAACACAATAACATTTTTTAAGGTAAACGGAACAGTGAACACAGCAGCTTAAAACAATTTGCTGAAGGTGCCACTTGAAAGTGTTAACTGAATTTGAAAATGTTAAGATGCCTTTACAGGGAAGTTACTTGGGACCATGTTTTCGGAATGTTTGCTACTTACATTGTGCTGGCATCGAGTAGCAGTAGTGTGTGGAAAATATGTGTCGTTTGTGTTTAGCTTGAGCTTTTCTTCTTGCTTTCAATGTAGGTCAGTGTAATTTTTTCTATCACACAAGTTGATTAGTAGGCCCCATTCTGTCGGGAAACAACATTTCAACACAGACTTAAAAAACAAATGTTAATTCCAATGCTGTTAACAACATCACGTTCAGTTAGACGGCGCCTTAACAATTGGAGCATTCGGTTGTTCAAATTGAGTTAAACAAACGAAACTCATCGACAAGATTCTATCGTAGAGTTTAAGAGCAATTTTTCTCTTAAAGCCAAACAAATGAGGCGCCATTAGATGGAGTGAGAGAGCTTAATCTATTTCTGACGAGTTCAGTGACGCCGACAAAGACAAATCGACGTTAGCCTACCCACACGGCGCAAAGGCGTTCCACTTCTGTTTCAATTCCACTTTTATTTGCGGATTAACTTCTTATTAGTCATTGTGCCGGGACGGGGCCCGGACCGCTATCGCGAGCCTTATGAATGGCTCAATTATTTTGCAGACTCAGTACGCATTCTGGCGAATTTGAACAGTATAAACGCTAAGCGTAAATTATTCGAGCCCTCAGATCTATTATCTTAGGCTTAAATTCACCCTCTTCGTCTCGCTAGTGTTGACGATAATCATAAACATGTTAATAGTTATAAAAAAGTTAATATAGAAGTACCGTTTGTTTAACATGTGTACGTCTTTAGCAGCTCAAGTAACACGCGTATTAATATACTGACAACATATTTATGTGCTCTCCATGACAGATATAATGGTCTCAATAAATTGTACGTGATTAAATATTCAATGTTTAACTGACATAGAAATATTATTTTTCGTCCTATACAAATATTAACTCTTCCTACCATATACTCCTACTGTTGGCCTAATTTTCTTGTTTACCGAAGTGATATTGTGTTTAACTAATTGCCCACTAACCCGTATCGGTCACATTAGCGTGTTTAAGAGTTAGATTTAAACCGACTTTTTGTCTGTTCTTATTAAAGTGAACGGTTTTATGTAGAAAATAGCCAGTTCAAAAATCCTCTGTTACAGGAATTTACACTCTATGCTCAAAATAATAAGATATATTGTTTTGTTCTTCCAATGAGTGATTCAAACGGTGACGAGCAAAAATAAATATAAAAGGACGGTGCGGCGCGTATTTCAGAAACGACAAGTTGAAGAATGTCGAAATGTGTCATCTGTCAGTCGGCATTTAAAACGATATGTTATTCTGAAAGTGTCGCCCCGTGTCCGCGTTCGTCGTGTATCTAAATAATAGTTAAGCAGCTGTCTCGTTGTAAAGATTACACATTTTCTTAGAAGCCAATGTAAATTCCTAAGTCTTTAATGCGTTTTTCGACTAAAATGAAACATAAATTATTAAAAAATACTGTTAACTGTATCGAGACTAAAGTGATTTTAAATTTTATGTCTCCTCGAATTGATGAGCTTCCTAATATAGCAAATGCTACCACATGCAGGGTTGTAAGCCAGAAATACGCGTCCTAATGCATGTTTTATTTAGGTAATTTTTTATGGACATCCAATTTTTTACATGACGCTGTATGCTCGCAGATTTTTACTTCACGTTACTATGAAACCAAACGAATATCAGAATATGTCACGTCATAAAATATTAACCCAACTAGCTTTTGTTCACCGCGTGGAAGCAAAAAAGATAATTATACCTGTGTGACTAAGTAATGAATTAACATTTTACTGTTGACAGATATTTTTAATCGGTCCACTAGTTTTTGAGTTTATATTAATATTTATTTTTTATAATTGTGTAATTTATATTAATACTAGCTGCTCCCAGCGGCTTCGCACGCGTGATAGTAGAAAATTATCCCAAGGGAACATATTTCCGGGCTAAAAAGTATCCTATGTCTACATGGTCTATCCGTGTACCAAGTTTCATCAAAATCGGTTTTGTCATTTAGGCGTGAAGACGTAACAAACAAACTCACTTTCGCTTTTATAATATATGTAAGGATAAAGATCTCGTGTCACAGTGTTTATTATCGGAGGCCTCCGAAACGGTTTGAATGATTTTTACAATTTCTTTTGGAATTATTGAGTAGGACTGAGAACAGATTCTTTACCTTGCTTCATTATTTTGTTAATAGATATAAACCGGTGCTTGACTGCAATCCCAACCGTAAGTTAAGCAGTAACGCAATCGTTGAAGGTGAGGTGTATTAGTATACCTCTAGGTAATAAGTCTACTATCACGCGGGCGAAGCTACTGGCAGTAGATACTATTAGTATAGATAGTAACGGCAGTCCTTATCTTATCTCTTAAAAACTTCCGGTAGCAGACGACAAAGACAAACAAAATTTACGCCGCCGTATAAAATAGTCGTAACAGCCAATGGAGTTGGAAAACTGTAAAATGCATCCCCTTCTCCGTCGAAAATGTCCCAATATTTCTTCGCTTTGTAAAGATATTGTTTTTGCAAAGCAAAGTCGTGCTCAAAGTGACCACTTCCACCGTCATTGGAAAGTATTATGTTGCACGCTCAGCTGTTGTGCACTTGAAATACCTAGAATGCTACCTTAGTGGTGAACTGAGCGGGTAAATAATTGATTTTACAAAGAAAATTTCATTATATCGATTTCATGGAAAGCACACAGGAAATCGTTTGTCTTAGTTCTAGTACGGTTATGTGAAGAGGAGGGATGAAACGCATACTGTTGCTAAAATAGTTCTGAGTATACATGTAGAAGAATGGAGAGGGAGATGGAGGCCAAAGAAAAGATGAGTGGATTGTGTGAGGAATGATATGAAAGAAAAGGGAGTTAGTGTTAGTGTGACGGGTGACAGAACAGAATGGAAGAAAAACGTATTGCGGCGACCCCAAGTAATATCGGAAAAGGGCAGAAAAAGAAAGCATTATTATACAGCAAATGGCAAAAAGTTTTGTAAATTAACTAAATTACATCAGTCGCAGCACTGGACCCGTATATGTAACATTGAATGGACAAGTAGACAAATAGGTAATTCATAACTGTGCAACTCAATCTTCTCCCAAGCCCAACAAGCTTGGAGTAGACTTCCAGTCTAACTGGATGCAGCAGAATACTTATGTTTTATGGAGCGAATGCCTATCAGACCTCCACAAGCAAATTACTGGAAAACACGATATTCTTTGAAAAGACTGATGGTCAAATTTCTTAGTGTTTGACTAATGTACAACAGTTGCATATAAAAACGTTACACTAGTTTTTTGTTTAAAATGTTCATTGAAAGCAAAACACGAACAATTTTTCATAGGTAGACAGCCCCGAGGTCGAAGCCTACTGGGGCCATCCGCCAAAGAAAGGAAAACCCGGGTTCCTGGAACGCAAGGCAAAGAAGAAACACGGTGGAGCACACCGTCGAGGTGTGCCCTGCCTGGGCGGAGCATCGCCGTGCCCTCGTGGGGGCGATCGGCGGCGGAGACCTCTCGCGCCGGGCCCTGGTCGAGGCCATGGTCCGGAGCGAGGAGGAATGGCAGGCGGTCGCCTCCTTCTGCGAAGCAGTAATGCTTGCAAAGGAGGAGGCCGACCGCATCAGGCAACGGCGCCCTCGCCGCCGTCGCCGGGATTCCGATCCCGATTTCCGGCCACCGTAGACGCGGGCTCGCGGACGGCGAGCCATGGGTAGCTCGCTGTCCGATCGTCCGGTAATGGACCGAGTCCAAGACGTGGACGGCGCGCACTGTTCCCGCGCGCCTCAAGGAGTTGTCAGCAGCAGGAGGGGCCCAGCTGGGTCGAAGCCTACTGGGGACAGGGTTGTCCGAAAGGGAGCTCGTGCCCCGGTATGAAGGCTAGAAGGAACGGCGCGGGGTTTTTAGTCAGTAAGAGTCTGACACTATCTCCCGCTCCACCCAAGAGCGGGTCTTGTCATAAAGGCAAAGAAGAAAGGAGTGTGTTTTAGTCAGTAAAATTTTGACGCCCTCAGCCCTAGAGTAGTAGAAGTCACTGGATGATTTCAAAAGATCGAGGTCTCGAAACGAGGTCATTCTATAATCGAAAAAACACAAACCAAAATAAAAAAACAACACCACACAAACATAAAACACTGTTCAGAGAAATATTACCTATTTCAGGAAAAAATACGGATCCAATTTTCGGCACTGTAACCTAACCTCTATTTGGTAAGCAATAACGATTTTCCGCAAACTCCGTCAGGTAATAGCCGCTGCGATATTATATCGAGTGCATCGTGATTCCACCTCGTTATGTTCGCTGTCGAGAAGAAATGCCTTTTTTATTTAAATGCTTTGTACTTGGTACCTTCTGTGGTACACCGTCCTAGAATTCGGGGAGTGATAGGTAAGTACAAGCGGAATAGTTTCACTATAGTTGCTTATTACGCTGTTTAATGAGTTTCCTATCAAGGATTGGTGCTGGGGTGGTTGCAATGTGTTTTTATGGGAAAGAACCAGAAGGAAATCAGTATAAACGTTTTGGGTTATCAAACCATTTTTTCGATTTTTACTTAGATATGATTACTAGAATTCGATTGATACGTATGATTTTGATGTAAACCAACACTACAAATCTAAATGAGTTTAAAACTGTCCTGTATGGGCTATTTAGTTTTTGATTAACTGGATATAAACCAGTGCTTGACTGCAGCGATCCCACCATATGTAATATCTTTTTGACCGTTCTTATCACAGAACAAAATAATGTAGAATGATTCCTGTGTTCTGTGCTTCTTATAATTTAAAATTGTTCTAAAAGAGTGTCCATCAAGTGTCTTTCAAGTTCATATCCATAGAGATCTACACTTTAAAACTTGCAAAAAAGTAGCTTAATCTTTTTGTTAAACTAGTTTTTGCCCGCAGCTTCGTCCGCGTACATAAAATATAGCCTATGTCAATCAGTAATAAAAGAGCTTTCTATTGGTAAAAAAATTTTAGCAATCGGACCAACGCCTTTACCTTTAGTGAGATTACCTTCTCCAAACAAAAAAAAAACAAACTAGTGCTGATAGAACGGACTTGACAGATTTAGATTTTACAATTCCGGTCTAGACGATAAAGACGATATTCGTAAGTAGACATAAATTTTGAATATTAACCATTAATATATACTATCCCAGAAGTTTACAGGTGGTGGCAGAATAGTTTTGTAGACGCGTATATTAAACAAGATTTTTAGAGCAAGATACGAAAGTTTGTAGTGGTTTTCTTACCGGTAAAGGGGTTGCAGGTGGTGTTTTGAATGTTTTATCTTACATAGGTTATTAAAAGACTTCTAGGTTTTGTCCTTCTAGTTGGTGATGCTTTCCTATATTACACTTCTGCAAAATACCAAAATCTAAAACTGTTATGAAGAGGTAACGTTTTTTGTTTCGTGGTACCTTCCAGGTTTTATGGAATGCGGGATTTATTTAAAGATTCACCTAGCCGCGGTGACTCTTTGAAAATTGTCTTTAGCTGTCATTTAGTGTCATCAATCTTTCATTTATTATTATTATTTATTCTTTATTGTACACCACATATACAAAAAAGTACAGAAACAGAGAACAGAACACAGGTTAACTTCCGATAAGGACCAGCCCCGGGTTGATGGCATCGTGTTCCACGCGCCCCTCAAAGATCATCGGCATAATTGATAGGACCCGTCGGAGTTGATGCCTTCCAAAATGTTGGATTGTACGTTATAGTTAACGTGGTCCTGGAGCAAAAAAGGCAATTGAAGCCAAACGGGTGGTTTTAGTCAGTAAAACTCTGACAGTTCCCAACTGAAACAAAACGGATGGTCAGTAAAACTCTGACATTTCTTTTCGTTTCACCGGCTAGCAGAAGAAATCATTTAATAAATTTTCATCCTTAAAAAAAGCATACAAATAAACATAATAATTTGATCACTAAAATTTGTTAACTGATATATATGAAACCAGAGCATCCTCTTTAACCTTTCACCCTTAAAAAAAGCGTAGAGATTCGATCACTAAAACTCGGTAACTGATAGATATGAAACCAGAACATCCTCTTTAACTCGGAAAATGCACAAAAGTCACGGGAGCTGAGTCATGACTGGTAACCTACTTTCAGTCAAGGTCACTCTAACCACAGATAGAAACTTTGAAACTCCAAACCAACCTTTTATGATCAAACATTTCTTAATAATGACCATGAAAAGTTTTTGTGCCAATGAACACGTCTTAATAAATAATTATCGACTTTAAAGTTAACTATTAAAAGTATTTAGGTGGAAGAACAAGTTTGGAGTTCAACAAGGGTCTGACATGGGTCCAACAATGGCTGACTGTTGCTAACTTTTAAAGATTAGACAACCCGTCTTAAAGTTAAGTTTAATAAGGTTCCTTTTAAATTGTTATGTCATAATTAAAGCTATTAACTGGTTCGGAAATATTAACTCTGAAAATACAATTTTAGTCAAAGTCATTTTATACGGGGTATTTGACTGTTAAATAGGGTTATGTTTAATTAAAATTATAATTACTGGAGATAGGTTTATCCAATGCCTCTTTCTTTTAATTTTATAAAACTTTAATGAATCAATATGCATTCGGGAGACAATGAAAAAAATGGGTGTTAGGTTATTATTATTCCTTTTCTAAAAAAAAAACCGCTGCTCCACACTAGGAATTACTCATGTAACGTGAGTGACAAGTGACAAACACTCACCAAAAAAAAAGACAAATAAACACACTAGTCAAACGTTCCCTTTAATGGTATTTTTTTATTTACCAAATACTCTAATTAAAGGAAAATACTTTGTTTTTACCGTAAATTGGTTTTCGGTTCCTAGTTCTTAGAAATAGAAAGCAGTAGTACAATCAAAGCTTCAAGACGAGTAATATGGCCTCAACTAATGTTAAAGTACTACTGTTGTTAACTAATGTTATAATTACCTAAGTAAAAATCGATCCGGAAAATAAGATTAAAATTCCTATTCGATGCCGTGACTATTTGTTTTATGAATCCCCGACACTTTTACACAGTAGGTATTAAAACTTCATGACCCTTAAAATCAAAACCGTTATTCACACCAACGATTATTAGACCTACAGATTACCTATTCGTAGAAAACTAACCAAATCACAGTTTTAAATCAAAGGACAATTGGCCTATTTGATCCCAAATTGATCGGACGTAAAAAGTTTTATTCGGAACTTTTTCGAAGTAAGACCAAGATGTTCTCGGAGCTTGTCTAAGTCCTATCAGGTCTCGGCGTCAGTGGTCGAAGTTCAGGATTTCAGCTATTTATTGCAATCCTTGGGGATTCGGGAATTTACGCGTCGTACGATAAAAGACCGTAGTTTTATAGGGATATGCGGTAAGTTCCCGCTATCACGCTATTACACCAACTAACTCTATTTTATAGAGCCTACAGAACTTTTTCTTCAGCCATTATGTTTTAAGATTCTCAATTCTGTTATCTAGATGGTTGTTGGGAGTAATGGTAGAGATTACATTGAGCTCTTTCTTTATTTAAGTTTATGCCGTTAAGTTGAATTGGTCTGAATTATACAGCAGGTTATTTATTCTTGAGATTGCACATTGTCTTCGAGTCTAAAGTTACAAATTACGAGTTTAGCCAGAGTCGTATTTCTTTTGCCCTTACTTTTCGAGGTCGATGCAGCATTTTCTTGATGCAGACTCTCTTCAGAAATCTCTTTAGTAATCAAGCTTCAGTAAGAAGTGATGTTTGTGTCAATACACAAAATTGATTTCCATACATGGCATACTTTCCTTTCGTTTTTCATCGAAGTCGTTCGCGAAGTTTCCTCAAGTCACAACCGCTGTATGAAATCGATTCCACGAACTATTCCTTACATGATTGAGTTGCATGTTGCTAGCTTAAGCTGAACGTATTGAAATATGGGCCAAAGTTACATTGTAATTTACTGCATTTTGACAAGCTTTACCGGGAATCTTGGCCTTAAGAGCGGTCACTTTGTGACCTATATTTAAAGTAAGTAACTACTAGGTAACATCTCTTCTGGGTGGAGCGATATTGTCATACGTTTACTGACTAAAACCATCCATGTTTCCTGCTTTGGCTTTTGCGTTTCAGGGCTGTGATAGCTGTTTTGAACAACCCCGCAACCCTGATAGGTATCGGCTTTTGCAGGTCTTATCAAATTTGATGACAGGCGAGGAGTATACCAGGTGCCGAAGCATTTTGATAAATGAATTTTCCCTACTGGTGAATTAGATTTAGAAATTGGACGTATATGATTTATTAATCCCTGTACTGAAAAGTTAACAATGAATTTAAACAGAATCATTGAAAAATAACAAGATTAGTTACCCATCTCTGAAGTGGAAAGATATAGTAAACACTTCAAAAAAAAAATTTGCGTCCCCATTGTTCCCGTCTAACAGGTGCAACTGAATACTAGTACTTGACATGAAGTGACCGGTTATCAGTACCCGACAACTCGGGAACTGGGTAATACCCCTTAACAGGACTCGTTTGCTTTTGACTATCCGTAACGACAGACGAAGATGTTCAAATAACAGCTGGGACCGAAGGCTTAAGGTGTTTTCCATAGACAAGGAGAAAACTCGGTATGCAAAGAGTGGTCACTCATCTGCGGCTGTTATTTCGAGGTTTGGTGAAAGGGTAACTTCTCCCTCTACAAATAAAGAATACTCTTAGATATATTATATAATTTACTAACGAAACATAACTTTTGTAACGGATAGTGATGTAACGAATATTTGCATTGGCATTCGCGAATATTCACACATTTTTGGTCATTCACTTTCGAATTCTTGTGAATTCGAAACATGCGAATATTTACTGAAATCCGCGAATAATTTTCGCTACAAATATTCGCATTCGTATTAAAAATTAAACAATATTATTCTATATCCCTTCAGTTAAATTTAATACTTTAATACCTTTTTGTTTGGCAAGAGTGCCTAATATTCGCATGTTTCTTATGAATGCGAAAGTCAAAAATGTGCGAATATTCGCGAATGCGAATGCGAATATTCGTTACATCACTAGTTACGAACTATGCAGAATAGTTTGCAGTACCCACCCATAATGTGTAGAAGCTTATAAACATTGAAAGGAAATATTTGCAACATATAATGAGAGTGCTAATAATGAAATAAAAACATGTTGTTTGTTTTGCCGATGAGCACACAAAGGGCTAACAACGGCAGCCAATAAATTGCGCGTCACGCCACGCACGCGTCTTACTAAACAGGGCTGGCACACGCGAGAAATAGAAATACTAGAATACTAATGGAAAAATAATATTTTTAAGAACGGGTCTTTTGTTTTGAAAGCATCTGTGTAAGGTACTTGAGGATGGAAAGCCGATAATGTAATTAAATGGAACGATTATAAAATAATTTTGAAGGTTTTAGTGAGTAGGTACCTATTGAAAAGTCTGAATAAACTTACTCAAGCTTTTTTTTTACCTCTTTTTCGTTCGAATACATATTTTACTAATTGTTTTCAAACATTGAAGACGTGATAATAGACTTTGTACCTAACGAACCCACTACAAAAACTTAATATCATAACATAAGAATAGGGTTGATGATTTTATTTTATTTATTTATTTCAAAATTTAACTTTATCTATACATATAATAAAACTGTAAATAAGATTTTGTACATCAAAAAAAAAATCCAAAAAACTTGCTAGTTTAAAGTCAAACACGTAGGTTGGCGTTCACAAACATCCTATCTTTTGCTAATAAAACAGTAGTGTTTTTAACAATAAAATAAAACTTTTCGTAAAAAGGATTTTTTTGAGTTTAAAATTTAAACTTTAAATTAAACTTTTTGCCAACCCTACAGTCTGTTCGTAACAATGGCTAAAACAACCATTTTAGCAACGTTACTAGCAACAATACACACGCATAACACAAGGACAATGACCTTATTTTACTCTCGCTTGAAAATTATCTTTAGTACTGGAAACGTCTAAACAGGTGTAGTTTAGTGTGTACTTAAACCAGATATATTTTATCGCGTATCAGTCTTTGTGAAACGTTCATAATTTTGCATACGTACTATGATGATATTTATTATTATTGTTAGATTTTATTCTTAGACGCATTATTCGTAGGATCCACATTTCACTCTGACTTTTATTATTAACTAGCTGCTCCCAGCGGCTTCGCCCGCGTGATAGCAGAAAATTATCCCAAGGGAACATACTTCCGGGATTAAAAGTATCCTATGTCCTATTCCAGGACATGGTCTATCCGTGTACCAAGTTTCATCAAAATCGGTTTTGCCATTTAGGCGTGAAGACTTAACAAACAAAAAAACAAACTCACTTTTGCTTTCATAATATTAGTAAAGATACTAACTAACTTTTGACAACGGTTTCGCTTGTGTAAAGATTAGAATTTATCCCAATAGAACGGACTACTAAGACAAAATGTTCATCTTAAACTACGAGTAAAACCCAAAAATCGTATACGCAGATAACCTGGAATGATCCTTGATTGTCTGGACACAAAATATGGTTGCACTTGGTGCAAACATGAAATTAACAGAATAAATATTTAATACTAAAAACATAGGATCATAAAGATTCATAATTATTACATAAATAGGCAAGAAAATAAGTGACGAATAAATAAAAAACAGCTAAAAACGAAAACATGACCACGGTGATAAGTTTCTTTACAAGTTTTTTGAACACGGGTAATTTACGTTTATGATGACCTGGTGAGGGAATCCGATGGACGCGAGATGCAGAGTACCGATCTTTGTGACGACGCTTGGGAGAGACTTATGTCCAACAGTGGACATCTTTTAGCTGATGATCCTAATCCAGATTACTCTTTGCTTACCCGTATCTATATAAAATTTTATTACTATGCGACCAGTCATTAAAACGTAATTGATTGTCCGTACAGCACAACATACAGATTTTCTCATATGTATGACATTAGTGGTGTATCTGAGTTCTGTATTTATCTCCCAACCTTTTGAGGTGACAGCGTTGACGTGTTTATGTAACACTGTTATATTTCCTGATTGTCTTGGCTTACTTCGACACTGTATCATGAAATTTATGAAATGTCATGTTACTAGCTTATGAGTAACCGTTGTAGAATTCGTTAACAACCTGGCATTTTTTAAGGATTTCCTAGTCATCCAATGACTTCTTCCGCTCTAGGGCGGAACGGGAGGACGTGTCAGACTTTTTCTGATAAAAACCCACTCCTGTGTTCCTTCTTTGCCTTGTATTCCAGGAATCTGGATTTCTTTTCGGAACCTAACCCACGGGCCCAATAGAATTCAGTCCTGCTGGCTGATGATGGTTTTGCTTACTACTCGCCGTCGATTACTAGACGGCTGGATGGCGAGCTATCCACTGCTCGTCGTCCACAAACCTACTGTTAACCAACTGGCTATAAAGCATTTACAATAATGAGGGTTATAAATCTTCGGGAGCAACGACATATAAAATATAGATACGTTACCCGTGCTCAGAAATGGCAACGTAAAGTAAAGGTAATTGACCACATCTTAATTACGTAACGACTGTCGCGATGAAACGTTACATAATAAAGTCGTACTTACTGTGAAAGATAAAAACATCTATTTATGTGTAAATATAAAGATAAATGTTTTTACTTTTAAGTTTTTGACGCGGTCTATACTTACTTATTTAATGGCATGTTTGCCACAGAACGGATATTTGTTTGGTCTACAGATATTTTATTTTGTATTTCGGGTCTATACTCCATCTGTTTAAGTAGTTAACGAAGGGTAAACAATCTTGATATGTCTTTTTATTTCAAATAAATCGTATAAAAAACATACAAAGATTATTTAAATTTAGTTAATTACCTTACATCGGTTTAGGTAAATACGTAACTGTAAACATTTGTAGATAACATTTTTAGATAAAGGACATGTCGAGATTGCATTTAGTTAACTACCTAAACATGGAGTATAGGCGTCTTGTTTATATGGGTTTACATTTTTGTGAACGCACTCACAAAGTAATTCCTAGTGTGTGGTTTAGATAAAAAAAAAACTACTTTTTGTTCCATGTGTAGCAAGAGGGAGTGACTGACTAAGACCAGTGGTCTGTCAGTTGCCTTTTGCGGTTCAGGGCCATGGTAACTCTTTCGAAAAGACATCTGTCTTCTTCTTCTTTTCGTGTTGATGTTCTCAAACTAGATTTTTTCTGACCAATGTTTGGCAATTACAACTCTATTGTTGGCTTCGTATAGATCCTGAACATTTTAGTTGGTTATGCAGGATATTCAGCATAGCAGGTGATACATGTCCTGTGTAGTGGCACTGTGTTTGAAATGGGTCGAGTCAGTCCTATATGGCCAAATTGTTTTAGCAGCGGCTAACCTGAGTTTAAAGACTTTCAAATTAGCCATTGTAGTTTGCGTCCAGGGGAAAGATGTTCTGATGGGGTGATGAAGAGTCTCCACTCCAGGCAGACAGGCTCTGTGGAGGCAGGAGCATCCAACTCCTCCGAGTTGGATGTTTCTGCCTCCACAGAGCGCATCTCTCCGTCTTCTACTTTGTCTTTCGAAGAGGCCTACCCGCATGTGTACTTATCACTAACAACAAGTAGTACCTGTAGTGTCCAGGGTTGCTGCTAGGTTGATAAATAAAAGTCACTCACAATGGGTTCACCAAGCTGCCGTAAACACGTGCGCACCCGTTGACGGTTGAGCAAGTAATGCCCCTTCTGTACCGTCCACGTGTATACGTCACTTGCCCTTTATTAGTACGTCACAGTACCTACTTATTTTTATTTCTTTTTTTTCACACGTATATTTATCTACCCGGGCAAAGCTGCTAGCAGAAGTAAATACATCATATTATATTCCCAGACGTATGTATTTAACAAACATAGCACCATTGTATTTGTGTAGCACCTGGTAATGTCAGCTAATTAATTGTATTTGATTAACCAAGTTATAAATAAGACACAGTTGTCACAATGTTCGTGAGTATTTCGTAAATCTATTTTATTTTGTATTACACCAAGCTTAAAATAATATTACCGTGCTCAAACGCAACTAAAAGTTTGGCTGTGACTTCGTTCGCGAGTATGTTTTCATAAAAACTGTTACATTCCTTAAACCGTATTTGAGGGTAGTTTGAAAAACTGTTAATGTCTGTCTATATTATTGATTTTGATTATCATTTTGTGAAAGTTTCAAGTTTCAACCCACAACTAAAACTCCTTCTTAACTGTTCTTTTAAGGATAGTGTCGAAAAAAAAAATGGTTACTTTTATTAGTTTTAGGTTTTTCTGCAAGCACGGAATGTGATTTAGCATAAAAATTAAACTTTTAAGGGGATGAAAAGGAGAAACGTTTTCATCCCCTTAAAAGTTGATTGATTCCCAAAAATCCCTCCTTAGCGCTCTCTTACATTGCAAAAGGAAGCTTTTTGCAAACTTTTAGGTTTCTAGACCCAGTTGTTTTGATTGTGCGTAGATTATGTTAGTCCGTTTCTCGTGTTGTATTTATAGATGAGTATTTTGACAATATCTATGTTATTTTCTATGATTCCATTAGCATGAGGTGTTAGCATTTAAATGCAATAAAGCCAATAATGCTTTGATGCTCGCAAAATAAACATAGATATTTTTAAATTAGTCGCAGCTTCAATATTTACAGTGTCATCTTTTAATCTAAAGTAATGTTATGTACTTTCAGAGATAGCGTTTAATTTAAATTTTGATTAAGAGATTTTCATTAAAGATAATTTAGTTTTGAACAAGAGTAAATCTATAAACATGATACATTAGGGACTGATATATTTTTGCCTCTAGGTTGATGTATTTAGGCCTACTGTCCAAGAACGTGTAGTTTCGTAGACGCGTATTCTTTATTATACGCTATATATAGTGTGCCTGCTCATAGTTACATACTGAAATATGAAACTATCGACAAAGCGGGAACTACATGACGGCAAGACATTGCTGCTCTTTTGTATGTAATCTTTGTATGTACATCAAGCGTATAATAACAATTACGTGTCTATGAAACTATGCGTCTGTGGACAATACAATTGGCCTTACTTGATGATTTCTTCTGCTTGTCTATAATTAGTAACTAAGCTTTTAGCAAAAAAAAGTCTGTACCTAGTCATGTTCATAAAATGTCATGACGACTCAGTCGTTAAGGCCTATCCTATATTTGCATGAGGTTGCGAGTTCGAAATATGTGAACCATTCGTGGATGATATTATTGACACCCAGAGCCCCGGAAGTGCAAAGCCGTTGATCCTGGTTGTCATTCGTAGATCTTTGTCAGTCATTACAGGTTGTCAGGTCAAACCAGAAATTCTGACCACCTGTATATCCTAGGAATATCATGGTGCCCAGTAACTGTGTTCTGGAGGTCTGATAGACAGTCGCTCCATGTAAAATACGGGTATTCAGCCAGAAGACTGGAAGCCGATCACATGTTAGTTGGGAAAAAAAGCAAAGCTGTAAACTCTGCCTTGTGTTGTTAAATGCTCCCAAAAGAGCATTTGATTTAACACTGGATTTAATCTTCCACTAAAATTTACCTTTATGCATAAATATGCGTGTGGTAAATAAATTATATTTAACATTTTTAAATACAAAATGACTGTAAATTAATCGTTTTCACACAAACAAAACGTGCACCCAAATAAACTTATAAAAGTAGCTCATTGAAATCCTTTTAAACCAATTTGCTTCGTGTCCACAAATACGAAAATTTACTTTGATGATATTTTATTTTTGATCACAAATTAGAAGCTCAGGGATTAGCCTCCTAAGCGACACGCAACGGTACAAAAAGGAGTAAAGTGTTGCCAGAGCTGAGACAAATAAAGTATGAGAGAACAATGCGACGAGTCAGTGAATAATTTTAGCCCCGACGTACTCGGCGCGACGACTACTTCCATAGATATCTAGTTCCTGGAAGCGGCTGTTGAGTCTTCTGTGGGATAGGTGGATGAGATATTTATAGAGAACAGTGACATTTTGGACTAGTGTTCTAGGATTGCCTAAGCTTTCAAGACGGCTAGATTTGTATTTTAACTCTTCTTTCTAGGTAGAACTACTTACCTGCATAGTAACATCTTGTTAGGTAACAGGAAATACAAACTATTTAATGTCTACGTAAACTTTTAGTGGAATTAAAAATATGACAATAAAAAAAAATTGCCACACACTAAGAATTACTTTTGTATCGTGGGTGCGTACACAAACATGTAAAGTCATCTGTAGGTCATACAAATATTTGTTCTATGTTGAATCGAACCTGCGCCACACAGTGCAACAGTCGATCGCTCAACCACTGCATCAACCGTGCCATCAAAAGTCAAGTTATTCGCACCCGAAACATAAAAGAAGAATGTTTCAATGTGATTTGTAAAATGTTGGCAGATATTAACAATTAGTATTTTACGAGCTACACAGTGGACTTATAAACCTAGAATAAATACCAAGCATCAGAAAAAAATGTCTTTTATTAAATATATTTTCTTAATTAGCCATCAAAATACCTACGAGCAGCTTTATAAGCAGACCCAGGCCCTTCCCCAAATCAAGTACGATAACAATATCAACCATGTCCTGCCCAAAAAAAAACTCAACCCATTTTAAAAATTCAACGATTCCAGTAAATTTTTCATGTGTTCCTCGCCCCGCTATCTTTACCGCCCCCGAGGGAAATAACGTACTGTCACGCAGAATATACTGGTCCACACCACAATTAGAGATCGCCAGAAATTGCGTAATTAGGGGGCATTAATCGATCTCGCATAGTCTCGGCTAGGGTTGTAATGTTCGTTGGTTGTTGAAACCGTACCTTTCGGAGGACCGGTTTCAACAACCAACGAAAATTTTTTTTTTTATTTAAAAAGCCAGCTTTGGCCAGTAGCTTTGCCCGTACAAACGTCAAATAATATCCCAAGCGAAATGTTCTCTTGGGGAAAAAGAAGTCAAACTTCTTCTTGCATTGAAAACATAGGTAATAAAATGACAAAGTTATAATCCTCTTATCTTATGTATGCATATTGATATAATAATAACTTGTATATTTATACATGACTGATTTTCATTTTATATCATTTCGTATTATCTTTGTATTTTTTTTTTTATAGATATAAACTAGCGCTTGACTGCGATCCCACATGATGGAAAGCAGTGATGCAATCGTTGATGGTGAATCGCACTACTTTATTAAGAGCCTATTCACTTTAGTCTTGAAGACACCTAAATTATACCCGGATGGAATGTCCGCTACAGGCAAATTGTTCCATCCTTCGAATTAAATTTTCACTTTTTTTCATCTTCTTAGTTCCACCTCAATCTCAGCTTCCGTTAACTTCTGCCACCAGAGAGGTCAATCCATGCACCTCCGCCTCCGCAATAACCCCCCTTACATCTCTAGTGTCGGTCACTTCCTGCTTTGTTAACTGGCTAGTTCTCTTCTGTTTGTACGAGACGACAAATTAGTTTGATATATTGTTCTAGTGTTCACAGTTCTTGTTACTTGGCTCGGTTTATGGAGGAGGAAGGATAGTTTCGAGTTTATGACTTTTGATTGGGTGTGTCGTTTAAATTAAATTGGTTTAATTTGATGCAAGTAGGAAGATCGTTTCACTAATTTGAAAGACGTTTGCAGCACCCAATTAATCATGACTTAAACAAAGCTAACGACAGAGCTGTCCAGGTGGCTAAGTATTGGTCGGACAAAATTTGAGTCAAATCGACACAAGAAGAAGAAGAATCAACTTCTCAATCAATCAATCACTTGTTCTATGGAACAAACTCGTCAAATTATAACTTGACGCACATTTGGTGCAGTGCGTGGTTAAGCGATTGGCTGCTGCGCTGTTTGTCGTAGATTCAATTGCCTCACAGTCACGGAACTAATACTTGTATGACCAATATAATGATTGAGGATTAATATTTGTAGATGATGATAATTGTTCTGGGTTTAGATGTCTTGTGAATGTGAGTTTACATATTTATAAATGCAACCACGACATAGGAGTTCTTGGTGTGCGGTAATGTTTTTTGTAACACTCATTGCGTTCTCTTTGTTGTTGAGCAGACAAATTTTCTAAACACATGAATCTACCAAAATTCTTCGGATTCCTCATTGACAGAGTGTTGTGCAATTGGAGTGCTATCACAAAAGCTCACATTGTTAAGCTATATCAATAGTTGAATTTTACATTGCGCTAAGGGACATATTTCTTGCCGATGTCTATGTTTCCTGATAGCTGCAACCTGTGGGTTTTAAGTCAAGAGTGAATGGATTACTTCTGGACAAATGTGCTTTATCGTCGGCCAAAACATCGCTTACCATCAGGTAGTGCTCAGCGAGCTTATTAATTATATTAATAAAAAAATATTATTACTCTACTGCACATTCACGCCACTACTAGTGATGGGGCAATGAAAATTCAACTCCACCTTATCGCACAAAGTTATCAGAAGATTGATAGTTGAATCAACTGCTGGATAACAACCTTTGCTAATCGGTAGTCCATCGATCACATCACCGCATATTATCAGGTGAGATAGTACTAGCCTTTCAATTTTAAAAAAGTTACTCAGAGAGCCATGGAGCATTATTTATGACTGACATTAATTTGTTTAATTTTTTTTTAATAAATTAAGAACATATTTATTAAGCAAATACAAACAAAAGAATACATATTTTACAATTAAATGTAACGTCAGATGTTAAAAAAATAACCCGCCCCTGATCGTTCCCGGTGCAAAGGTGCCCATAACGCTCGCCGCATTTCTTCGCTGAATAGCGATGGCCATCCTTTGCACCAATGACCTGGACTGGGAGTCACCCGTTGCTTCACCGAGCCTAGGGTCCAAATCACACAAAAGTCACCTTGCCTTCATGCTCCAACTGCCCAGAGTCTCCACAGCAACAGGCACAAAATGTTTACCATTTTGCTCCAAGGAAGAGTACTTCAGCCTGTCTTACATTAATTATATTGTTCGAGGAAGCTTAGGTGGAAACTCATAGTTGTCGAGAAAATTCAAGTTTTCAATTAGCAATTATAAGAAAAATATATGTTTAGTAACAAATTCTAGAAAAATTTCAAAAACAGAAAAGTGCTTTATAATAATAATAATAATATTCCACAACTATTACACAATGCCGTCTAGTCCCAAGCTAAGCAGAGCTTGTGTTATGGGTACTAGACAACTGATAAACATACTTATATATTTCTAAATACATACATAATATGGATAAATTACACCCAGACACAGAACAAATGATTATGCTCATCACACAAACATTTGTCCTGGGTGGGAATCGAACCCACGACCTCCGGCATAGCAGGCAGGGTCACTAACCACTAGACCAACAGGTCAGTCAAACATTCATTCAACAATAATTTTACTTGGGATCGGCACAAAACATTTTTTCCTTCTATATCTCTCTCACTGCTTTCTTCCACCCCCTCTAGTCATTTACATGTTCCTCAATTGCTTAGTTGTTACAAAAAAGTCACACTATAACGTCCTCCTGGAAATACATCGAGTTACCAGTAACCTTGAATACACTATACCTGTATTTTTTGTGGGTTCTGCATGACTTTATTCAACACCCTTATCAAAAGGTCAACACTTACCACAAAATTGAGGTTACAGGTCCGCACCGTCCCTTTCTACCCCTAATTTTTATAAGTACACCAATTTCAATCCTCAATAACTACCATATCCGTCCGATCTATTCAATAATAGTTAGAAAAAGTCAGACGACGGAAATAGTTTCCGAAAAATTCTAAAGAATTTCTGTGACTGTACATTTTGTGTGGTCACCCCACGGTATTAGATGATCACGGGGAAGAGTAATGATGGTAAATGGCAGGAAATTACCGAGGCACCTTATCGTCCGATTCAATAACCCCATAGACGATAGACCAATGGGTGTAGACTGTAGGGGAGGTAATAATGAAACTGCACGCGCTGACTTTCTACTGTCAAACGACTGAACGCTGTATGTAGTCGTCATTTGTTTTTATGGCGTCTAAATTTAGGGGGGAAAACAAACGGTAACTCATTTTTACAAAGGACATGGCAGGTAATGTCTTGAAGAATTTCGTACATATTAATTATGCTTTAAAATTTATTCAGTTCGTTGTCTAAAACTTTTTTAATTTTTGATCACTAAAAAAAGAATTTGAAATTATTTTTAGTGAGCTTTGTTGGCGACTTGACTTGACTTCACTTATTTTTGACTGACCGACATTTTGACAACTTAAAAGTGCCTGTCAACGGTCTATTTGAAATCTGATTTCTGATTTATATTGAAGCAAGGCAAACATTAATTAATTTACAAAAGGCTTATCTTATACTCCTTGTAACATCTCAATGATACGAATATTGCTCAATACATTGACGTAAGTCAGAAGTATAGAAAACTACAGTTACCACGTGTTGACAGGGGTCAATCGATTCGTCCGCTGTTACTAGGTAGACGGCCGCTTCAATAGCTGTAATTGCCACCTTTGAGACTTTTTGATCGTCAATGTGACGTCTTGATACGTTCCTGTATCTAAAGCCGCTGATCCATGTACGCTAACAGGCTGTTCTAACTTTATACAGTTTACCCTCAATAATCAGGTTATTTAAACCGGCAACCCTTCTTATTCGAATCACCTATTGATTGATAACATAATAGCTACATAAAATATAGCTTATGTCACTCAGGAATAAAGCAGATCTCTATTAGTGAAAACATTTTAGCAATCGGACTAGTACTTTCAGAGATAGGTACCTCTGTATAATATAAAAAAAATATTAGTGTAGATAAATAAATAAAATAATTTAGCCTGTAATGGATTTGATATTACCTACCATTTTTGTAACTAATAACAACACATCAACGTGATTTGATGGATTATAAGGCCCCTTTCCAAAAAAGTTCCGGACTACAAGAGGTCGGTGGCAGGTCCAATATAATCCGACATCAAATGGGTCAAATGTGGCCTACAGCCAATTTAAATGCACTGAACATTCTGTAATTTTCAATGCTGTTGGTACTATAAGTACCCACTTACTTTGAAAGCAGTTGTCAGCTTGTAAAACTGAAAACTAAAATAAATCAATTCATTAAAGTTTATAAGTTTTTCGTTCGCCGCTGAGAAGACACGCCTTTACTTTTACAAGTTGCACGGTATGGCTGTCATTAGAGTAGTTATTTTACGCTTGTCATAAATGTCCATTCTTGGAAAGTAAGCCTTTGTATGGCAATGGCATAGGATATTTTGTAACATAAGTAATAAGTATGTATGGCTAGTTAAAATATAGGCTTGGAGAATAGACATTAAAAAAAATGAACAGTGATGGCTTAGTGGTATCGGCCCCGCTCTACGAGTTGTAGGGCGTGGGTTTAGACCTGAGCAGGCATTTTAATCAGTGTAGTTTATTTTATTACCACTGTTCGCAAAATGGTGTAGGGTATTATCACGATGAAACCAGTTTATTAGAACAAAACATTTTAATTTAACTTAATTTTATTTATTTATTTTTCACATTTTAGAAAAGCTTACAGACTAATAACTACATGATGACAATAGTAGGTAATTAAATTGCTAATTACAAGCTTCCACATGTAGTTAGTTCATCATCATCATCATCTTCCTGCCCTTGTCCCGTGTAGCGACATCTATAACGCCACATAAGAACTACGAAGAAAATACGAAATCCTGCATCGCGCAATCAAAGTTCTCCGCGCGATTTGAATATATAATTATTATTATAATTTTTATTATTATTCATATTTTTATTTGGGGTCATTCCGTCCTGTCACTCGTCATGCTATCACTAACTCCCTTTTCTTTCATATCACTTCTCACACAATCCATCCATCTTTTCTTTGGCCTCCCTCTCCCCTTCCATCCATCCATATAGTTAGTTATGGTGACAAAAAAGAACAAAAACTAGTGATGGTCCAACAACAGGTTAACACAAATTTGGTTAACTCTTAACAATTTTTAACATAAATATTAATACTGTGATTCAAGTGCAAATAGGTGCTGGTTGTTCAAAAAATGGCCTGGTGAGGGAAGTGGGAATTTGATGGATGCGTGACGTACAAAACCAATTGTTGTAGCAATACTTGGGACAGACCTATGTCCAAGAGGGGACTTTTTTGACTAAAATGATGATGATAATGTAGGGACACATCGAATGACATGAAATATGATCGCCTGACGTATGCAAGATGTATGATATATGCATGTGTGTAGTAGAGACGGCTGCGTTCCGTCCAGTAGGTTTCAACAGTCGTGAATATATGGACCTAATAGAACTATGCCATTTCATTTAATCTCTCCATTCAAATATAACTCTAAAATAATGATGATGAAAATAGTTATAGGACTTCGTCGAAACCTACAGGAGGCTCATTTTTTACATATATTTTTAGCATCAATTTAGGTCACTATTAGGTGTCTAAATTATGTTTTCGTTAAACCCACTAGACTGTATAGACCGCAAAATATATAAAGCAAATATCTATCTAGACATTAATAAAACCACGCAATAAAACTTAATATTTTTTTTAATAATTTTTTTTTTTTTTTTTTGTTGTGCGTGCATCACGTAAAATGTACGAATTCGTTGTATATAACTATATTACATTGAGTGTAACTTGATATATTAGTTAGGCTTTATTTCATCGCAATCGGTTGACTATATCGAAAGATATACTACATTCATTGACTGTGAGGCAGTACGAAGATCGCAGGGTCAGACTCCTAAATACAAACAAATATTTTACTTTTCCCAAGCCAAAGTTAGACCCAGTCTAAATCTAGAATCAGTCTTCACAATCGGGTTCCAGAACACCTTACCTACGTATAAAACACGATATACTGGCTAAGATTCACCGCGAAATAAAACGTGAGCCACATAAGTTGAGTCGAATCTTGAGGGAACATTTGTTCAGTGGGACGCGTGACAAAATTGTAGCGACCTACGTTTTTCGATCACTTTCCACATAGAGTAAAGACATTGTGTAGAAGCGACACTCGTGTACTTATAGACGCGCAGGACCGGGCGTTGTGGCAACACTTAGGAGAGTCATATCGACGGTTGAAAGGCATAATGATGTAAGCGACATTGAGTATAGTTTACAAATGTGAACTCTAAAAATGTTAACTTCAAATCACTTTTTTGTAAAGTTTACTTAATGTCGCTTAGATCATTTTGCCTTTTAACCGTCGATATTATGTCCAGCAAAGGATGAATTTCGACGTTTATTAATATACTTACGAAAAAAAACATAAACGGGGTCGGTGTCGCTTAGCGCCCATCGTGATAAAAATTTAATAAATTGTGGCGGTGACGAATTCACAAATAATTGCGCACTAGTGCCGAAAACAGTTAATTGGGTGCCTAAAAGCGGCAGCAATAAGAGCGGATTTTTGATGAAGTATATTGAAAATTTGAGTAATTCTGTCTATCTGCTTCTTTTGTAATGAGAGCAGAGAGCATGTCGGCACAATATCTTCAGACTGCGAGTATCGCCTCTATTCCTTCATAATCTATGACCTCGCCCCCTAACACTTAGCCTTCCCTTTTTACCAATTTCAAGAGCTTTTTTCACACATCAATCTCGTTCAATGCGAGAGTAATATGATGTAAAAGCGTCATACTACGTGGTGAATGTCGACCGCTCCGAACCGGTCGTTAAATATATTGGAGGTTTTTTTAAGTGAATATTTTTGGAAAGGGGCTGATGCAGTTCTCTTTTGAAGGTTATGCTGTGAGGGTACTGAAAGGTTGTGTTTTAATTGGAAATGGCTGAAGCGGGTTTTCAATTGGTTATTTAACAGACAATATTTTTTTTTTAATAATTTGCAGGTTTAATAAAAAAAAACATCATTTCAGCCGCTAGGTGTCCGCTGCTAAACATAGGGCTTCCCTAAGATTTTTTTAATCGCACCTGGATTAAATGTAAAGAGGAGGGTAGAAACGCATGTTGCTAAAAGAGTTATGAGTTTATAAGTGAATGGATGGAGAGGGAGACCGGTCAAAGAAAAGATGGATGGATTGAGCGAGAAGTGATATGAAAGAAAAGGAAGTTAGTGATAGCGTGACGAGTGACAGGACAGAATGGAAGAAAAAACACGTGTTGCGCCGACCCCAAATAAATCAGGGCAAGAGCAGGAAGATGAAGATGACCTGGATTGTGTCCCGCACAGCACGGATTGTTTCTTGACCAGGGTAAGGCTTTACAACGCTGCGACTTTTAGAATGCGAACGCCAATCCAGATCCTGTGACCTGATCTAACATCCTATCATTCTTTACCCATTTTCATTCTTACCAGTTTATATTTGTAAAAACGTATTTTTTTTTTCAAAATAGCTGACATTTCTTTTATCATTTAAAAATTCACGCTGTGGCTGGCAACAAAAATACTTTCGGAAAAAGATTTTATGTTTTTCCGCAAAACCCGCGAAAATAATAACTGAAAAAAAAATCGGATTCAGAAACAGGAAAATCCAAATGTTTGGTATTGTTCTGTTATTTCCAAACAGATTTCACGTATCCATACAATATGTTTGTAGCGGATTGTTCGTAGTATTCACATGCACTAGTTTTCAAAAATAACACACCTATGAAAAATAGTGAATGTTTTCAAACTACACTAACCAACACAATTTCTATACTAACTTTTTGTTGTCACTTAAACGTTATACGACGATGAAGCTTTTAAAATACTCACTGGTACTGAACGTTTAGTATCCGTACGATATGCGACCATTTTAAGCCGGGATTCCTATCCCGATTTCCGGTAACCGTAGGTGTGGGCTTGCGGACGGCGAGCAATGGGCATCTCGCTGTTTGACCGTCCGGTAATTGTCCTGACCGAGCCCAAGTCGTCGACAGCGCGTACTGTTCCCGCGCGCCTCAAGGAGTTGTCAGCAACCGTTGGGGCTCAGCAGAGTCAAAGCCTACTGGGGCCAAGGGTCTGCTTCTGGTCTACTTCTGAAAGGAAGGCCCGGCCCCAGTATGAAAGGCAACGAAGGAACGGGTTGGATTTTTAGTCAGTAAAAGTCTGACACTATCTCCCGCTCTGCCCTAGGGATGTCATCTTCATGATTTTTATCCACCGAAAAAAAACTGGCCTTTTTGAAGATTAACCATAACAGGCAGACAGACAACATTCATTTTAAACATTGCATTTTCTTTCTACAAAGATACTTACGTATCGGATATACCTACTTTCATAATGCTTAGTAAAAAAAAAATATTGTTTTGATATTACAAAGAGAGGGTCTCTCAACTGTATTTACGTCACATATACATCTTCTATACTACCTGTACGGATACTACCGTACAGGCAGTAGTAGAAGATGTATAGATTTGTACATCAGTTCCCACTCCACACACATCCATCAAAAACCACGTCAGTAGTAAGCCAGATAATTACTGAAACATCGTAATTTGGGGCTCTATAGTCTTATCTGCCCCCAACAAACACATTATCCGATGTAAGTTGGCGCGTATAGAAAAAATAACCGCCACAGAGCTCGCCGGTTGATTAGGTCGGCTTCCAAATGGTCGTATGTGCTATATACATTTTTGGGTAAACGTAATATGGAGTCGTTAGGGTAATAGAATGGACCACAACGCGGCGCTTGTGCCGTTAGGGCGGTATCTACCGATTTACTTCATGTAAACTTACAGATAAAGAAACATATCCCTTGTTGCGGGTAGGGTGTTGCTCGAGAAATGTAGACATCTTTTTTGGGCGAAAAGGTTTAGGTTCTTGTGTATAGGTCTTAGAATAAAATTGTAGATATCGACAGTGGAATGGTAAAGTCGCTTAACTGGCACTTTCGGCAAAACTAAGTTTTATAACTTATTTTAAGCCAAATAATAAAGTCTATTTTAAAAGAAATTTATAATAAAAACAAGGAGTGTTCTTAATTCAATTGTGTTTTTTGTTTTGTTTTTATTACCTACTTCCAAAACTTCTTCTTTTATAATGGATTTAGAAAATGTTATTATTGGAAAGGATGTACTTCCAAATTGGTATCAGAATTCAGTTCAGATGATGGGATCTCTAAGGAATAAAGGAAACTTTTCTTTTATAGAGACCCCTATTTTCAGTATTTTCGGTATTTCCATGACTAATTACTGAACGAGAGGTGATGAAAAAAACCACACATGTCATGACCATCGAAATTTTAAAAACTTGAATACCTCCAGGTTTTAATTTAAACCAAAGGAACAATATACCACCTAAGAAGCGCTAAACTCACGTCGGATACGATATAAAAGAAGTTTGCAGTTCAAGATTCTATGAAAAGAAAACTATTGACAATAATTTTTACATAAAGTAATTTTTACGTATTATTAGATACAATTTGATAAGAAAACTAAACAACAGCATAGCAACAACTAATTGATGTCGACAACCTATAATTTGTTTTGTAAGTACTCTATTTGTATGGACTACCTACATACTACCTCAAATTCGTATGATCAAATAATTATATTATTCTCTCATTTCTCATAAGAGAAATGATGTAATTTCATCGACCTGTATTCTACACGTAGCAAATATTTGTAAGGATGGTTGAACTCTAGAAACATATTACGTTATAAGTCTTACAAATAATTCTATCAAACTGATATTATGTAGTAGAGTTAAGTCTTCAGTATTAGGTATAGGTAGGCTAATACTGCCAGTTAGGGAAACCAATTGGGATTGACAAAACAGACATTTTTTTGCAGTCAATTGTCTGAATTACAGTCTATGTTATTCCCGGAGAATTTTCTTAACAAACTTAAAATCATGGGTTGTGCGAAAGTGTAGGGGCCCTGGAACGAAGGCATAGAAGTAATTGTAGTAAAAGTAAAACTCTGACTCGCGCTCCATCCAAGACCGAAAGAAGTCATTCGATGATTCACCACATATAAAAATCTAAAATGTTTCAGATAGTTTTTCACTCGCTTCACGTATTTTGATCGACCTCAAAATATCAGAACTGAATGTTGATCTGTATCATCATCAGCCTTTTTTTTAATGTTTCCACTGCTTGGATTTAGGCCTCCTCTCTAGGAGAGAGAATGGATCGTAAACCACCACGCACGGGCCTAGTGCGGGTTGGTGAATGAAATATGTCTTCGAATTTTAGTTCTAGGACATGCCGGTTTCCTCACGATGTTTTCCTTCACCGTTTTGAGAGTAGTGGAGAGAGTGGTTGATCTGTATAGTGGCCCGCAATGATACAGATCTACCTAGGAAGTACAGTACACAGTATTAGCGTATTTTCTTTTTTTGTAAATAATACCTATAAATAATAAACTGTGGTAATGTAATTTGTAGCTGTTTTTGTGTCTCTAACATAGCTGTAAGTTTGTTTTATGGTTAATACTAAAGGATTTTTTTTTTATTATTATTAAATAAAGAAAAACACAATTGTCTTTCCACCATGCCTTGATTGCATGAAATGGCATGAAACCAATGAAATGGCAACCAAAGACAAAGAGCAAAATATGTCGGGCAAGTGTCCTTAAAAAAAAGAGCTAAATTCAAATCGTAAACTAAGCTAAATTTCAAATCACGTCACACTAATATAATAAAGGTGAATGTTTGTATGTGTATCTATGTTTAAAGTTGTATATTTGCTACTTCTTCACGCTAAAACGACTAAACGGATTTCTATGAAACTTTGTACACGGGCAGACCATGTTTTCTTTTCATCCCGAGGGTATTTTTTTTTTGTGGGTAAAAATCATCCAGATGACATCCCCCGTCCTAGGGCGGGAAATAGTTTGAGACTTTTCTTGACTAACCACACCCCGTTCCTTCGTTGCCCGTCATATTGGGGCCGAGCCTCCCTTTTAGAAATAGACCCATGGCTCCAGTAGGGTTTAGTTGCTGAATATCTCTAGGGTTTGTTCTCTTGGGATAATTTTCTACTATTACGCAGGCAAAGCCACTAGTAGCAGCTAGTTTCTCCATAAGCCTAGCCTTTCCCAATTATGTCGGGTCAGCTTCCAGCCTAACCAGCTGTGGCCGAATATCAGTATTTCACTGCAATCTGACCTCCCTAACCCGAATACTGGGGGATACCGAATTCGGTCAGTAGAAGCATTACACATGGATTGTGTTATATAGCTATCTAGCCTCTTGAAAACCTCAAGCATATCGATTACGTTACAGGCTGAATATGAAGGCGTTATCTACCTATAGGTAGGTACTGGAGCCTTACCATGTTGTGTTAAAATGTCAAGTGTGCGAGCGATTGACAAAGAGGGATAGACCTATACACCTTATACAACGAGAAACGTTAAATGCGCAAAGCCTCAGACACCCCAAATGAATTTTAATTCAATTGAACTAATTATGTGAGAAAAAAAAAAACGTTTAAAAAATAATTAAAGGTTTTATGTGTAGTTTTAGTTCGTTTAAAATTAATATCTGTATTGAAATAAGACCTATTATTATCCCGTGTATGAGAAAATTGGATTGGACTACAACTATTTGTGTTTGTTTACCTATTTGGGCGGGTTTACGCACGTGATGGCTTGACCTATTCATAAATAGACAGGTCGTCGTTTTTATTGAAGATTTTTTTGAAAAATGTAACCTATATTAAAAAGTGGTTTAATTGATTCTGCTCGTTATTCTGATCAAACTAATTTCAGGTTTTGCGCATTTAACGTTACACGTTGTATAGCTTCATCCCTTTAACCCTTCAGATACCGTCAATTAGAGACACAATAGTAAGACAATAGATGCGCGGCCACCGGGTGTCGCTTGGGGATTCATGAATTAAGGTCTCTCCCCCTATGAAACACCAAAAATGCATTTACAGTATTAAATTATTATTTTACAAGCTTTTATTTAGTTCACCTGTCCCGATGTTTGTCTGTAATCAATTCTTGGAAATGAAATTTGACCCACTTCCCGATTACCGATTGAGCTGAAATTTTGCATGCACGTGTACATCAGGTGACAATGCAAAATTATTATAACATGGAGCTGATCTGATGATGGAACCGGAAGGTGACTATAGGAACTTGGTAGTTAAACGACACACCCTATCAAGTTTGGGCTCGTATGATTCGCCTTGACGAGTATTACGAGTAATTATATAAGTATACCGCGCTACAAAAGCTTGCTATGACAAAATGTTTTTCAATAAAGGCTTGATTTAAATTCACCGCACTGCAATACAACACACATCTCCTTAACTTCGAGAAAATATAGCTAACAATATTGTTTAAAACATATGTTTGCAAATATCTTGCGGTGAAACTGTTGGCACATCTATTTAGGTTCTTCATTTTTTCTTGTGTATTTTAGTGTAGTGTATTTTTAGAAATTTTGAATACTGTAAGAGGGGTTTCTTAAGAAGTTTCCTCTTAACACTTCAGTTTAGTTTGTCAAATGAATCGCGTTGAGAGCTCGTGGTAAGGCCTTTAATTTCTTGTTGATCAATTGATTTGATGCTAACAGCCAATATGGATGGCAATGTAAATGACAACTTAGGAAACGTTGAAATGTGCTTTTGTTAGTATTTAAGTAATTCGACGTCGACGGCGCGCAATGTTCCCGCGCGGCTCAAGGAGTTGCCAGCAACAGCAGGGGCCCAGCCGGGTCGAAGCCTACTGGGGCCAGGGTTATCCAAAAGGAAGCTCGAGCCTCGGTATGAAGGCTAGAAGGAACGGGGTGGGTTTGTAGTCAGTAAGACTCTGACATTATCTCCCGCTCCGCCCAAGAGCAGGGGTTATCATTGGATGATTTTCCCCGCCATAAAAAAAGTATTTAAGTAATTATTCAGCATCCCGTAATTCGTTGTTGAATATATCATCACTTATCAGGCGAGATAATGGTCAAGTACGAACTTAAAAAAAATGATTTTAGTCGTAAAAAAAATAAGTGTGTGTACAGAAAACTAAGTTGACTTTTTATAGTACCACTAAGCAACTGTTTATGTAACTGTTACCGCGAAGTACTGCGATTAGTAGAAATGGGTTTCATTGTTGCCGGACCGAAGCTAGTAAATATAAGTTACTTCAGAACTATTAAAAGGTTCAAAGTAATATGAAAATGTGCATGACGGTGCGTTCTAGTAAATTGTATCTTAAGAGGACTCCTACATTCCTTGCGTTATAGTCAGTAAAAGTCTGACGCGCCCTCTCGCTCCACAATAGAACGAGAGAAGTCATTGGATGATTTTTAACCTAAAAACATATAGCAACAGCTATGTGGCATATTTTATCAAATATACCGTTTCTATAGAAAAATAACTTTTTTTTTGAAGTAAGAAATCATCAAAATCACTTTTTCTGCTCTACACTGGATCGAGAGGACGTATCAGACTTTTACTGACTAAATCTCATCAATATTCTTCAGTTATCGTTTACGTTCTAGGGCCACAATAATATTTTAAGAGCAGAGAGAAACCTGAATCATAACCTAAACAGAGCAATTATTCGAAAAAAAAAAAACTATAACACGCCTGATTTGTTTTGTATCTATGATCTGTTTATTTGTTTTGTATATATGAACTGTTTTGTACGTAGAACGTCGTTCTACGTACAAAACAGGCGTACTACACGTGTGTTCATGGTTCAGTCTAATGTAATTCTAGCTCAACAGACCTTGTTTACATATTATAATACAAAAATATAAAATTATTATTATAATATTCATTATTTTTATAATAATCATTATTATAATAATCATTTTTAAAATTATCATTATTATAATAATCATTTTGACCAACTAATCCAAACATCTAATAAAACAGAAATTCAAATGTCATTCTTCGACTCAATAAGATACATCTCGCCACCTTTACGTTACGGCCACTCAATCTTCTTTGAAAACCATAAAATTATTTAACGTCCGTCAAGTTTCAATCTGACTGAACTACTCGCCATGCTCAGATAGTCTGGGCCCATAGCATGGCCCTATCACGTCAAGGATCTAAATTGAATCCTGGTGAGGGGTGCATAGTCCGTAAAATATCCCCAGGCCCGTAACCTATCAGAAAGAAGTTTATCTCGAAGAATATCTCAGATTAGGACATTCGGGAGAAATAAGGAAGCCATTTTATGGTTTCTTTTGAGGTTTTGAAATGTTATTTGGTGCTGTGAATTGGATTTATGGGATATGGGAAATAAAAAGTTTGTTTATTTAACACTTTATGCACACATGCGTACAGAGGGGGACTTATGTAATGTCTTAGGCATTCTCTTCCAGTCAACCTTTGGGTGATGCAGGGAAAAAGTAGTGGGAGGTGAAATAAAAGAATTTCTGTTGTTAGTGTTACTTCAAACTGTTTTTTAAACATATGCGAATGTCAACCATTAACGTATTAAATAATCGCACTAATATTATAATTATTTTACAAGTTTATATATATATTCTATTACTTTATTAAATATTTCTTTTAAAAAATTTTAAGATTTAAAAAAATGTTAGTAGCCCACATGCATCGGAAACCGGGTATAAGCTACTAGTAGTCAGGGCTCCTGAGAGAGCCATCTCCTAACAATGCGAGCCGTGTTCAGGAATAGGTACGTACAACTTTCTGGATCAAGCCCTTGATCCAACTGCGCAACGAGAGCCTCCTCAGATGTTGGTTGAGGCTCTTTGATATTAAACCAAGGCCGTCAAATCAGTGGCCAGCAGTGGACTTCTTTTGACAGGAATGATGATGATGTTAATGATGAGCTAATTCAAATTCTAAATCATTTATTTCAAATAGTCCATTGTAGGCTTTTGAATAGTCAAATGTCGGTCAGTCCAAGAAAAGTAAAGCTAAATTGCACGTTCCAAAGCGTAGCGTTAGAGCGACATCAATAATAATTGTATAATTACTTTTGTCACAAGCAAGCTAACTAAATCCATTCATTGTGCGAAAGTGTACCCTGAAACCCGGAAACGAAGGCTAAGGAGCAGATTTTAGTCAGTAAAAGTCTGACACGACCTTCCGCTCCGCCCAAGAGATAGCAAGGAGAAGTCATTGGTTGATTGCCCAACTAAAAAGCTAAAAATAAATCTAGATTTTTCTTTAAAACTACAAAATTTCCTGATAAAAAATAACTCAGTTAACAGCATCAGCTGCATTTCAGCTACAGCGATTTATAACAATCAATTTAGGGAAAAGGGTAATTTAAAGTGGCTTTTAGCTACGGGTCCTGGGTAATGTGTTGTCTACCTAAATTCATTGCTATTTGCTGGCTATCTGGGGCAGCCATCTATTATTATCCGTGTTCCATAAGTGCATTACTGTTAGAGGAAAACGGGAACAAATTAGATACACTTAATGTATCGGAATTGCACAATGCTATCGTAACTACATTTTTTTTTTTTGTATTAATTGGGTATGTTCTGGCTATAAATTTTGGATGTAGAGATATAATTAAAAGTAGATTAGGTATTTCTTTAAATAAAACTTTGTGCACATTTTCTTGTTTCTTTTATTAGCTAAGTAAAAAATACATATAACACATAAAATAGTCAGCCTTACAATGTTTCCATAACTAGGACTCGGACCTTTTTTCTATGAGAAGAAATGGACTGTAATTTTTCATGTATCCAATGTTGGCGAACGCCACATCTTCGAAATTCGAATGCGTCATAAAAATAGCATAATAATGTTTTTTTTTTTTTAATTATATAAGCATGAGAGATTCATCATCATCATCAATTCAGTTGATTCGAAAAAATTCGAAAAATTCATAAAGCCCAATGCCTACTGAAACTTTGGACTTTTTCTTTTGGCCCGTAGTCAAATGAGACAATTTTGAAATAAAAAAATCACACAATTATTTAATATTATTACGCCTTATGATAGTAGCTATTTATAATATAATTTTGCACAGTAGTGACATACCGGA
Source organism: Mythimna lalbum (assembly GCA_949319445.1). Classification (NCBI taxonomy): domain Eukaryota; kingdom Metazoa; phylum Arthropoda; class Insecta; order Lepidoptera; family Noctuidae; genus Mythimna; species Mythimna lalbum. The sequence goes on along the minus strand of OX439345.1, from coordinate 9,254,728 downwards.
CTACAATAATTTCATAATGTATTGTTCAAAATTACATGATTTTCAAAAACTTACTACTAAAAACAATTGGCCCTATGCAAGATAAAATCACAGAAAACCAAAAATAAATAACCTAAGTAAGCGAAAAGCCTTCGCATTGACTGACCCCATCAGCTTCCCTCCATCATTTGTTATAGTCACCGCGTAAGATGAAAGCCAGCGATACAAACGTCTCGTTCACGAGTCACTAACCAAGCGCGACTGCGGTACCGGTATCGGTACCGGTATAGTGGGGCCATGCTGCACTTATTTGCACTGACGTTTTATAATAACTGGTATGAGTAGAGTGGAGAGTGAAGTAGCAAAATTTTCAGCTGTTTGTTGAAATTGAGAAGAAAGATGTCTGAATTGCTTTGTTTTGGTGACAGTCAACATATTTTCTGGATAAATGACCGTTTTTTTTTTTTGTGTCGGTACAGGATTCTGATCACAATGACAGTCCTTACCCGAAACTCTATTTCGTGGGCGATGAATGGGCAATAAACAAACCATTTCAGACCACGCAACTGATTTATTAAGATGAATGTTTTAGGCTTTTACTTCACAACGAGCTGTGAGGCAGTCCCCAGATAGTATCGATATCGATACTGATAGCGGGGTCACCGACGTTCTATAGTAACGAGTTTTTTAGTAACAATTATATAGTATTAATAGTTTAAAGTCTGCTAATGTAGAGAGGAAAGATTTTTAATGAAGTTTGTTTTTTAAAGATCGGTTCTTATTAAAAAAGATAATTAAGATTGTTACGATATTTAATCGGAAACTTTAACTCTTAAATAAGGTTTGACAGTACCGGCAATCTATTTAACTTAGATATTCTGTACAATACCTAGGCAATGTATCGAATATCTGGGGAGTCCAGGCAATGTATAAAATATTATGAATATTATTGTCGGTCACTTTACCTAGTTACAAGTAGCATAATAATAATAACATTATCAGCTTTTTAATGTTCCCACAAGGTATTGTATACAATACTGAACTAAACAGATTGTAACATATCTAAACCTTTGTATGTACGCAACAGTTCATTTGAAACTACACGCAACTGTGGCTTAACTACGCAATTAACAGAACACCACTCAATTTCGCAAGCTTCCTCCATAATCAGTGGACCAAAACAAATGCGTTTATTTCCCCTAAATTCACGACATTCCTTGTACCATTGTCCTCACTAGTTTATCGGGATGTCGGGATATCGGGAGATATCCGGTCCATTATTGTTCAGATCAAACTTTGATTCGATACAATATAACTTTTGACGACGACTTTGTTTGCAACTTAATGGAGTCTTCCGTCTTCTATTATATTAAACTAGTTTCTGCTGGCAGCTTCGCCTGCGTCAAAGTAGGATTCTCCTTAGGACACGAACTTTAAAAAATTCTTTCTTATCTACGTCATAAAAAGATACTTTGTCTGAAATTTCATGCTTAATATGTCAGTTAATCAGTTTCTCTTTTATATTTATAGATAGATTATTAGTTATTATACCACGTAAAAAGATTTTATGATGATATTAAACATTAAAGCTATTTGACCTTAATAAGGAATTGGCAATTAGATTCTTAATGCAATTAAGATCTGAACATTAAGAAAAATGTTAAGGTTTTAGAAATGGCAGATGATTCCTACGTATTTTAAGATGTTATTCCTTTCGCAGAAGAAATTTACATTTTCTTAGTACATACTCGTAGTAAAATGTGAGTAAGTTTTCGGACATATCACGCATACGCACAACGCATTTTGGTAATACACATTGTGCGTAAGGCTAAGAAAGAGACTTCCCTGCTGGCTTCTGTGTTTCTTGCTAGCTACATCCAAGTTTCAGTCAAGAGTGAATTAGTTACTTCCAGGCAAGCATGCTCCAACGTCAACCACGTCATCATTCAAAACCAAAAAGAAAAGAATGATTATGCCGTATGATTTCATCAGTGGGTGAGTGAGGATGGACGATGCCGCCGAGACCAACCTAGGCAGAGATGGCTCAAGAAAAGAGTACCTAGAATAAGTTGGGGGTGGCCTTGCCTTACCGGAAAAAAAGAGTACGGTAATAAGAAAAACTGGGCAAGTGCTAGTCGGACTCGCGCTGAGTGTTCCGTACAAACTAATTTATGTAAATAGTTTCATTCCCGAATCGAGTCTCGATGATTTTTCCGAATAGAAAAGCTTTTTTTTCTGACGTAATTACAAATTTTCAGTTCGCAGATTTTTTCCTATACTTGTGCTATAAAACCTTGCTTCATGTCAAACAAAGCTCTAGGTCAACGGAAAGTAATATTAAAATAACCTATGAATTTTGATTCCCTTGAGAGGGTTGTAATGTACGTTTTTTGCGACACAAACGTTCGTATCTTTTTTAGTTAATTTAGAAGTTTGATTTTTTTTAAGCTTTTTGCTCATCCAAATGACATCCTCGTTTGGATGATTTTATACACAGAAAAAAAGTCCTGAGTATATATTTTTAATTCCAACTCAATACCTCCACGTGTTCTTGAGATAAAAGGTCATGACAGACAGGCAGACACACGGATGGACAACAAAGTGATCCTATAAGGGTTCAATTTTTTTCCGTTTGAAGTACAGAACCCTAAAAATCATGATTGAATAATTGAAAGGCACGGCCTTAGTGGATTAAAAGTAGATGTAGGTATAAACATTGATGTTATTATTTGACTTCGATACAAAATGTAATTTATTGTTACCTCGTGTGGAAATGTTTTCCGAAAATATTGTATAATTTTCATATATTTTTGTAAGACTTATTAAATGTTTTTTTTTTTTTAAGTAGCATAGTAACATTATTATCACACGAGTTGGAAGCTAAAATAATAACAGCCGCACTTCTGAATCTTTAAATTTAAGCAACACTAAACTTGTCGAGGTGGGTCTGCGGATGGGTCTTAACATACCAAAGTGAGTCCTTCCCGACCCATCTACCGTTAACTTGAGCATGATTGAAAGCTTGTTGGTTCATCCTTCGTTCGCAATGTTTGACAAAGACACAACGCAAAAAATAAAGATAACCCACGACTGCTCTGTTGGGTGTCAGTAATTCCACATTCACTTTAATATTTCACAAAAATTTTCAGGAAACACGTGTTTTTTTCTTTTTAAATCTCAAAAGTTTTTGTCATGGTTTTTTTTCTGAACCTTGATTAAATATGCAAGGTTTCCATATTTACATTTTCTTTATTTTTGATGTATAAAGTTTATAATAAATGATATACATTGTCAAGGCCCAGTTCTCGCAAAATTGAAGATTTCTGGATTAATTGTTTGATTTCAATAGAAACCTATATAATATCCACCAAATATCTGTTTTTTTTTTTTTCTTAGAGAAAGATATGTAATAACATCATCATCACGTAATGAAACTCAAAGAAAAGGTAGATTGATAATAAAAAAGTTCGAAGCCAACTTCTACGTTTAGTCACCTACTTACTTGTGCATCAAACCTAAATGACATGACATTATCCCAGTAGGTAAACTACATACATCGCAACCACACGGTACCCCCTATTTCATTTTCCAAATACCCGCGTCGTTAGAAACTTGTAGAGGCAACAAGTTTTAATAACTACAAACTAGAACTACCCACAAGGTTTCGCGAAGTTGGCAACATTTTATAAAGCACCCGGCCCTCGGCTTGATTGATGAGTGGAAAGTTTTGGAAGAACAATAAAGATATCATGTATTATGGGCACTGATTAGGAGTAGGTGGGGTGAAGAAAGGTGGGGCTGATTTTGAGTGGATAGTGTAAAGTTCATCATACTAATATTGGAGAAGTTAAAGTTTGTTTGTGTGTGTTTGTTATCCCTTCATGCTTAAACGATTGACGTATCTGGATGACAGCTGGCACCCGGGTAAACCATGTCCTTGAATAGGTCGTAGGGTAGGCTTATTATTCCAGGAGTATGTTGCAGAACGCAAGCTAAGGGCAACAAAAGGGTATAGCTGGGTTTTAGTCAGTAAAAGTTTGACATCCTAGAGAGAACATTCCCACCTCAAAAAAAGGAGGGAATGTTGTCTTGAGATAATTTATTTTTTGTATTCTTGATTTAACATCCTTTGTTGAGTATACTGCAAACAAAAAAGTCATTATTTCAGAACGTTTCTTGATAATACATGGAAAAGTGATTTTATGAGGAGATGGAAAGAGCTTTGACTTTTCTTCGGAAAACTGGACGCTATAACGTTATGTAATATATATTTTATGAATCAGAAAATATCTTTTATTTACAATTGAAAAACAACAAAAGTCACACTAAATAAAAATCTAAAAATATTGAACAAGCTTACGCCAGCTTAAAGTTGCTCAAAACAAACCACAACAAAACCAATTTCACCTCAAAACAGATAAACAAAGAAAAAGCGCATCATATTTTATATAAATAAATACCCCATCAGCTCCTTCTGTCCGATATGAGATCAACATTATTTGCTAGCTTTGTTACCTAGTAGAGACGGTGTTTTATAGACATTGGCGAAAGGGGGAGCGAATGGAACCGCGTTTGCGGGATGTAGCTAAAATCGGTTTCTCTATTGAAGAGCGCACACCTGGCAACTTTTTGTTACTTCGTTGTATCTATATTGCAATTTATGAAGATCTGTAGTTACATGAGATGAGTTGCTTGCCATCCGGTAGTGTTCTACGTATGCCTCAAAAAGATGCCAGTTTATTTGATGGGGTCCGAATTAATCAGTGGCTGGAAAGCCTCACGGAGTCCTTACCTTCCGCATGACGCAGATCCTCACCGGACATGGCACGTTCGGGAGGTACCTGTTTCAGATTAAGTTGGAAGAGACGCCCGGGTGTCGCCACTGTGCGCAACGCCCGGAGGCGACGGTGGAGCACACAGTTAAGGTGTGCCCTGCCTAGGCGGAGGATCGCCGTGCCCTTGTGGGGGCGATCGGCGGCGGAGACCTCTCGCGCCGGGCCCTGGTCGAGGCCATGGTCCGGAGCGAGGAGGAATGGCAGGCGGTCGCCTCCTTCTGCGAAGCAGTAATGCTAGTAAAGGAGGAGGCCGACCGCATCAAGCTACGGCAACCTCGCCGCCGCCGGGACTCCGATCCCGATTTCCGGCCACCGTAGACGCGAGCTCGCGGACGGCGAGCCATGGGTAGCTCGCTGTCCGATCGTCCGGTAATGGACCGAGCCCAAGACGTCGACAGCGCGCACTGTTCCCGCACGCCTCAAGATGTTGTCAGCAGCAGGAGGGGCCTAGCTGGGGCAAAGCCTACTGGGGACAGGATTGTCCGAAAGGGAGCTCGTGCCCCGGTATGAAGGCTAGAAGGAACGGGATGGGGTTTTTAGTCAGTAAGAGTCTGACACTATCTTCCGCTCCACCCAAGAGCGGGTTTTGTCATAAGATGATTTACCCCATCGAAAAAAAAAAATGAGTCAACGCGACTCTGGAACACAAAGGGCAACTGACGGAATATGGGCTTTAGTTAGTAAAAGTCTGACACTTTCTCTTGTTTCACCCAGACCAAGAAGTTATTTAATTCATGAATCCCCAAGCGACCACCGGTGGCCGCGCATCTATTGTCTTACTATTGTGTCTCTAATTGACGGTATCTGAAGGGTTAATGATGAAGGTAGTATACTCAATATATTCATTCTGTGGTTTTAGGGCGTGGATTCGAATTTCAAACCCAGACAAGCGCTGTAGCTAGTGTAAATTGTACTAGTGCTTTCAATTCTGCGTAGAAAACATCTTGAAAAAGAAAAAAAAACTAACAATTCTAAGAAATGTGATCTTTACCAATCCGTAAATTTCTCTAAACGTTCAAAACTTCCTGTCATCAGATTATATGACCAATAAAACATTCACCGTCTTGTGTTTTACAAAATTGCGCAACAGTATCCCCACAAAAGTCTGCCGGTGTGCGGCCCCCAGTGTTGGTTGTAATAGGTGCGTCTGTAGTGCCATAACCCGGTCGTCCCTCAGGAAATAAGAGACACTGTAGGTCGGGCTAGGTCCCAGTCCCACCCCTAGCTAACACCGCTCGTTTTATTATTTTCCTATTATTTCGTATATTGTTCGGATGATTTGATTTTCCGTTCCGCTGCGGTTTTACTACGTGGTACAGAAGGGTGATTTTTTTAAGAAGTGTGTGATAGATACAACGAAATTGAGTGTTTAGATAGTGCATTGTAAGTACCTAGTTATTAAGTATTGCTGTTATTTCTAAATAATTATAGTATTGTCATGTTACTAGGTATTCCTGATGTCAGGTATTTGTGACTTTTCGAAGATAGTTGTGAACTGATGTAACATCGTGCTGTTATTCTGCCAAATGTTAGGCAGAGGGCACACCCAAATTATGGTAGTTTTATGTTTTAGCCCAAGTAATAAGGACCAGCGTAGACTCAACAACCGGGCACAAATCGAATTGACGACACGTTTAACGTAGTGGTTGAGCGATTGGCTGTTGCGCTGCGAATTGCCAGTTTCATTATCGCTCAGATTATCCTATAGGTCCTGTCATGAAAATATTTTTCATGACAGGATCTATAGGTAGGCAATGGTTTCGGATATATCTGTGTTGGATAAGTGAATTTAATGAAGGTAAGTAAAAAATGTTCACAAAATGAATGACTTACTTTGTTATCACAGACCGATGCTCGATGGGGACGAAAGGTTCTAAAGTGGCAACTACGTACCGGAAGACGCAGCGTTAGAAGACCTCCTATAAGGTGGACCGATGACCTGGTGAGAGTCGCGGGAATCCGATGGATGCGACAACTTTTGATATCAACATTTAATTTGGTTTTAACAGAATAATTATTATTAACTAATCAATTTAATTCATGAATCCCCAAGCGACCACCGGTGGCCGCGCATCTATTGTCTTACTATTGTGTCTCTAATTGACGGTATCTGAAGGGTTAAAACAAAACTATTTTTTGGAGTTTGGAAATCATCAAAAAACTTTTTCCGTTCTGCATAAAAGAAGAAAAATAACTTCTGTTTACTTCAATCATAAACAAACAAATCGAAAAGATTCATCTACTTAAATAAATTTTCATGCATGCAATATGACTCAAGTTTGTCTTATTGGTCATCATACTAATAATATTTTGACGAAAGTTTAGCTCATTTTATGACCAGCAGCTTACGCAAACGACATGATTTACTTACTAAGGATTAGTGTAGTGGCTTGATTGACAAGGGATGTTAAGGGAGATGGTTCAGGAAGCCCGCGAAAATCAAATTCTCTTAAGGTGGTGCATCACGACTCACATTTTCACTGTTTTTCATACAACCGCTCATAACTGATTATGACGTTATTACACACTTTTCATTAGATATTTTGGAAACACAGTATCTTGTGGATATTATCTAGGTTTCTAAAGAAACCAATTTCTAAATTTGTGTAAAACTAATCCAGTAAAAACCTCTGAAAATGTCTTATTTTGTATGAACTTTGACACTTCATAATTTGCCTAAAAATTAAAAAAGTCAAAAAAGTAATCCTCTAGAGACCTTGCAAATTTTATTAAGATTCTAAATGATGACAACTTTTTCCAAAAACTTTTAAGGGTTTAAAAAAACAGCTATTTCCTGGAGCAAGTTTTGTGAAATTTTCGAGTAAATCTCGGAATTACCGAATACTAACAGAGTTTCCAGGCGTTATCTCTCTTTTTTTGCGTTGCCTTTTCGTCAAACATCGCGTTGGATTGCATTAAATGACGTAACAAGCTTTTAAACCATTTTCGACGTTTACGATAAGCGAGTGGAGAAGGACCCTCTTAAGTAATTTGCCTTTTGTATACATGTATCGAGTTGTACCTATGTTGACTTAAATATGATTTGAGATGGTGACGCGTACTTATTTATGAAATTGTAATCATTAAAATCATATATCATACATCATACACAACCCTTTTCGCCGTAGGCTCGGTCTGGCGGACGGCGAACAATGGGAAGCTCGCCGTCGTCGATTAAATGGGAATGTAATTTGACATAAACACTCATGAATGCAACGGAAACAACTTGTGAACCAAGAATGCCCCTCAAGTTGAAGGGTAAAATCTACAAATCCGTGATAAGGCCTGTTATGGATCAAAATGTTGGGCTGTGAAAAAGACGGATGAAAAAAAATTGCATTTAGCGGAGATAAGAATGTTGAGATGGAAGTGTGGAGTGATGAGAATAGATAAAGTTAGAAATGAGTATATTAGGAGAAGTTTGAAAATGGTGCCAGTAACTGAAAAGTTGAAGATAAAATAGGTTGTCTTGGTATAGTCCTGTAAAAAGGAGAGATGAAACGAGTTATGAATTTGCATGTGGATGGATGGAGAGGAAAGGGAGGTGAAAGAAAAGATGCATAGATTGTGTGAAAAGTGATATGAATGAAAAGGGAGTTCGTGATAGCGTAACGAGTGACAGGACAAAATGGAAGAAAAAAACGTGTTACACCGACCCCAAATAAAACGGGATAAGGGCAGGAAGATGATGAAACACTCATGAATGCTTCCTGAGCTCTAATTTATTCAAAAATAAAAGCTGTTTCGTATCTTGTTAACCTAGATTCAAACTACGGATTTCCACTTTCAAGGTAAGCATTACATCAGACACAAAAACCAGTACAACATTATGTAATTACCTTCTCAAAAACCCAGCTTCATAATTTTAAAATTAGAACACATCCTTTTGAAATTACTAAATATATACCCTGTATAGATCTCATGTGGATCTCATTCATGCCACGCAGAGCGCAACTCACAAAGAATTTGTGGTTATTTTTCTCATTTCAAATTCTACGTACGAGGAGTGGAATCGTAAAAAGCGGATTATAGTCGGTGTGCGGCGTGGCGGATAGAATTCGTGAGAATAAGCCGAGTCGGCAATATGGGCTGCTTTATTTACCCGTAGCTGCTAAGCTGCATATAATGAAAACGCACTGTCGCGGGGCGTCAAACGACGACGAACAAGTAAAAATGTCTAGTCATAGCGCCGCGAACCGTCAAGATACTTGATTTATTTTTTATTTACCTTTGTTTGTGACGTTGTATAAAATTATTTGTTGGAATGAATACAATGTAATTTCTTTTGCTTGAAGCTGTTTAGCTTTGGAACATAGACGTTATATTATTACTTGAAACTATTGTCAAGAATGTTATTTAGGATTCCGAACCCAAAGAGTAAAAGGCGCTCTATTATTTGGGGATACAGAAAAGATGAAGAGGTACTACTTAAGTAGAAAGGAAATACTTTCCAATTTGTACTACAACGAGAGGCACCGCTTGTCTTACACCCTTTAACTCCACGACAGGCAATAAACTAATACGAACGCGCATTATGCAATTAACAGACCACGCACACTTAGATCGCAAGTTTGTTATTGGTAGTTGAACTATGAGCATTGCCCTATTTTGTGCCGCACCTGCCCCGTCCACAAGGCTATCCTTACCTCTTTCATCTGTTCTGATTGTGTCTGTTAAGGCTATAACAACAAATATTTAAACAGAATAAAATAAATATTAAGTGATGATATACTCGCGCGAATCGGACTCGCACTTGGCCGGTTTAGTAATAGTAATTTTTAATGTTAATAGCAAAAAAAACTGTGGGCAAAAGATGAATGTAAAATTGATTAAACTACAATAATGACTAAAAATGCCTTTTCAACAATTTCACTAAACTTAAATGTTATGTGTGTGAAAGGTGTTCTAAACGCATAACACAGTACGTTGAATGGAAAAGCTTGTAACAGAAGTAGGACATTAATGTAATTTACAGATTACAAACGCATAGCAAACACAATCAAATTTATTTTATGAACGCCCATTTATAAGCTTGTAACACGTATTACGTAATGTATAATTCCCTATAGACATGCAATTGCAAGCGCTCCACCTATTTAACTTCATGATAACATGATTTGTAATTTCATGATACGCTCGAATGTGGAGTAACAGGTTAGGTTTATTGTTTCTGATACTGAAAACTATAATTAGTATGTTAATTGAATGTGGTTTTATTCTAATTTGATCACTTTTTCTTATTTATGTAGCGTGTTACTTTGTCATTAGGTACCATATAATACCTTCTCATAATTGCTAGTTCCTTGATTTTATTTTAGTTTTTTCTTAGGATTCTTTAAAAACCTATCCAGGTTTTTGATCCTATCTAGGTAGTGTGGGATTCTTAACTCACCAAAACCACCCCGGTTATCACGATCAGGACATGCAAATCCAGTACCATTCTGAAACTCCTTTACTGAAGTTCCTGATTGGGTACATCCCTGAGGAGAATAAAAAGAGGTCTCACCTGGGCTTTTATGCACTACCGTGCTTGAGGGGTATTCAGAGACATATTTCCTTCACTCTAGCATCAGATGATGCAGGTGGGATTTTTGCATGTTAAGCGTGGTAGTGTGAGTCAATGTAGTCTGTGACAATAGAGACTTAAAGGTATCCAAAAGTGTACTACTATTGGCTGATGATGATTAAGTAAGTTGTGTTATAAAAGTGAAATTTTATGATCGTGTATGTTGGATACATGGGTAGACCTTGACCTAAAATAGCACATAGAATTTTTGCAGTAGTATGTTTATTTAGGATTATTTTTTACTACTACAGCTAGTACTAAATAGTAGTAAATATTCGATTTACCCCAGAAAAATGCACATTCTATCCTATAATTTCAGACGTCACTGTCGCAAGTATCAAAACCGCAAGGTTACAGTAGTTCATCCTCCTGGTTGCTTATCCGTGCACGTCGCGAGTTGTCACTTGTCGCACGCCACGTCTACTCCCCCTCCCCACTAGAGCGATACTGAAACCTTATAGGGGTTTTCCTGTCCTTTATTCAAAATGTCTCTATGTCTAATTGGAAGAAATTGTCTTACAGACTGACGGTACAATTGGGGAGGTAATAATTACAACACTCTTATGGTTATTTTTGTTGTAGGTGTAGTCGGTTGATTTCTCGCCTGTAGTAAAGTTAGAAATGTATGGTTGCAACTCCTTAATTATAACTTTTCAAGAAGTAGCTATCTACATAGTTGCCTTAAGAGATAGTATATACATATATTCGAAGGCAATTTATGCACTTTATTTTTGTAATAATAATATTCCATAACTTTTACACAACGCCATCTAGTCCTTGACTACACAGACTTGAGACACTATTGCTAAAGGTATGATACAACTGATAAACACTTACAAACACATACTAGATAAATTATTACAATCGGCCACAGATCAAAACTATGATTGTCTTTATCGCGCAAACATTTGTATTGGGTGGGAATCAAACCTACCAACTCCAGAGTAGCAATCAGAACTACAAACCGCTAGACTAACAGGCCAGAATAGAATAGAATCAACTTTTAGGACAATCGCTATTTCCAAATATGTATCGTAAGAATCTAATATAATTGGAGTCGCAAATACGTTGGAACTAGTTTCATTCCCGGAAACATTTTATGAACAGCAAATCTTGTCATACAATCACGAATAAGCAAAAACAAAGCAAAACCATATGAAGCAATACAATTTTATATTCGTCTATAAATCGTTTGTTCTTATTCCGACAAAGAGCTCCCAACTATTCTGAGTCTCATATCACTTGCCATAAAAATGTTTTATGTTAGAGGCTAATAAATGACGTCGGCAAATTCAGTAAGACAATAATATGAGGAGGCTCTGCATCCGTTTCTTTTATTCCATCCCTCCCCTAGTAATCATTGTTTCGGCTGAGGGGCGCCAACCAACAGACGGCTACAGCTAATATCCCCCTTGTTTCCTCTTTGCCAAACAGAACACCATGTATGTATATATAATTGGAATCGCTTCACTGAATGGGTGATAAAATTTTACGAAGCCGCTTGAAATTAAAACGTACTGTATCGGTGGCTAACCGCGGGGTACTTTTCTGTTATTTAGATTTAGTTATACTTTTATTAGCAAGGATTGTCAATTAATTTGGTAAAGTTAGTTTGTTTACACATTTATGTCCCACTGCTGGCGAGGGCCTCCCTTTTCCACACACGTCTGTCTTCTGTTCTTGCCAGTACTTATCAAGCTCATCTCTCCACCTTCGCCTTAGTCTGCCGCGATGTCACCTTGTGTTCAATGGGACCCAATAAGTGGCTCTTTTAACCCACAGCTACATGTCCGGCACAATCCCACTTTAAAGAATTTGATAAAATTTATTAGTAAAGGATTTTACAATCACCTATTAGTTTCCAAAATCATTCATCATAATAAACTATTTCTTTTTCTTCTTCAGCAGTTGTAGTCAGGATGAACAGTAGTGTCTGTGTAGTGTGTTTTAGGGATTTTTGAAGCTCGCTTCAAGATATTTCTTCATCTTGTTTTGTTAGATTAAAGACTGGTTCATTTCATTTGTACTTTCTCACATGGATCTACTGTTGTTATATCTTTATACGAAGTGATGTATTCCGAGCGTGACAGAATTTATAGACCTAATTGGCCAATCTTCATTATTTAGTACATTCCTTCTTTCTAGATTATATTTTCCTTACTACTAACTACGAAACTACGAGTAGGTATTATATCATTACTATCTGACCTGGAAACCTTGGTCTGTCATATAAATTATCAAAGAAAAAAATAGAAATTGGGATAGGATAGTAAAAAAATAGCCTACGACCTATTCTCAGACTTCCAAATATACACAAAAAAAATCATAAATGTCAGTGAAGTCGTTTTGGAGGAGTTTGATAACAAACAATATGACACGAAATTTTTGTATATTAGACTAACCCGTAAATATTATTCTACGACTATTGCACATACAATGCCTCCAACGATCGCGACTGTTCATTTTTTATTTTCAATTCTTAAAAACATACTTTTAGCCGCTCTAGCCAAGTCGCCACCGTTACACTTGCGTCGAACGCTTCAAGTTGGCCACTCATCCAATTCTTTTGTTCTGACCACGTGACTAAGCGTTGAGATGACGTCATTTCCATACATTTGAAACTTTCTACTAGCGTTAACTATTGCAGATTAGCAACTTGGTTAGGGGTATAGGTATTATAAAGAGCTCACAATAATAGAGTGAAATAATCTAGAAATAATATGAGTTTAACTAATGTCCCACTGCACACAAAACACACACCTTTGCACGAACTAATGTTTGAATTCATAATCACATTATTCAGTTCAGAAAATATTGTTACCATTTGCAACTTTGGCTGGTATAATATTTGAAGTGCAAGTTTGTGGTGCTCGCCTGAAAATGGCTATAATATCTAAGAATAACTAATGAACGGTGAACCTTTAGTTATGCAAAGTTCAACTGCTGAAACTCTGCGGTTTCACACGTGGGTCAATATATCTTGGATTTTGCATTATTTCATGTAGCAAGAGATCTGTTTACCTTATTTTAATAATAATAACTAAGCGATTTTATTTTAACCCTTCAGATACCGTCAATTAGAAACACAATAGTAAGACAATAGATGCGCGGCCACCGGTGGTCGCTTGGGGATTCATGAATTAATAACTTTTCTTACATTATTGTTTGGAGTTGTTAGTAGAGTTAGTATGTTCACCAGTAAAAATCTCATTTTGAGTAAAGGCCTCCTCCAAATGTTATTAAAAATAATATTTATTATTTTTACTAAAAATCTTGAGAAATTTCGTCTTTTTGTCGAATAACAGTAACTTCTAACACTAAGAGTTATTTACTAAAGATTATATATTTTGGACACTAGGAATTACTCCTTCATCGTGCATGTATTCACAAACATGTAAACTCACATAAACAAGACACCCAGACCCGGAACAACTATCTGTAGGCCATACTAATGTGTGCTTTGTGTGGGAATCAAACCTGCAATATGCAACGCAACAGCAAATCGTTCAACCATTGCACCAACCACTCCGTCAATTAAATTTTACTTCTTAATAATATTTGATAAAATATCTACGAAAACATTGCTTCAAATACCAAGCTTCTTTTCATGTGGATTAATACATACTTAATGTCGAATGTCTTAGATATTAGCAGACTAGTAGACGCCACTTCTTGACGTAATCCCCTAGTTGCCTTTTATGACAGACACTGGCGTAAAAACCACATAAAACTAGGTACTAGTAGAGTCCAATATTATTTTGATCTTATATATACTACTCTGTCAAGAAAGTACCGGGAAAAGATCAATAATACACAAAATGTCTGTTATTCCTCCGAATTTATTTTATCACCTTCAAAGTATGCTCCTTTAGAAACGATACACTTGCGCCAACGAATAATCCATTCATCAAAACGTTTTTTAAACGCTGCTTCCTGAATTGAGTTCAGTTCTCGCCGCGAATTCTCCTTTATGTCTTCTATCGATTGGAAACGGGTGCCACAAAGTGGTAATTTGAGTTTAGGAAAAATAAAAAAGTCAGCAGGAGCCATATCTGGTGAATATGGTGGTTGCTGGATGGTATTTGTTGAGTGTTTGGTCAAAAATTCGTTCACAATGATAGCCTTGTGCGAAGGCGCATTGTCGTGGTGCAAAATCCAAGAATTTTCTTTCCACAAATCTGGCCTTTTTCGTCGAATTTGCTCTCTTAAACGCCGCATAACGCTCAGATAATATTCTTTATTTACCGTTAGACCTTCCGGTAAGAATTCAGAGTGCACAACACCGCGATAGTCAAAGAAAACAGTCAACATGACTTTGACTTTTGATCGACTTTGGCGTGGTTTTTTCGGTTTCGGATCAGTTGGAAGGCGCCACTCCGAAGCTTGTTGACTAGTTTGCATGTCAAACTCGTAAACCCACGTCTCGTCACCAGTAACAATGCGTTTCATGAATGTTGGGTCCGAACTGACTCGTTCTAGCATGTCCTCAGCGACTTTCATGCGATTAAGTTTTTGGAGAAAATTCAGATCTTTTGGGACTAGCCGAGCAGCAACATGTTTCATACCCAAATGATTAGTTAACCCTTCAGATACCGTCAATTAGAGACACAATAGTAAGACAATAGATGCGCGGCCACCGGTGGTCGCTTGGGGATTCATGAATTAAAATGGTACGGATCGACTCGTGAGATACAGAAAGTTCGGCGGCTATCTCTCTCAGAGTTGAATGGGGATTTTCAGTCACTATTTCCTTCACTTTTGCGATGTTAACTTCAGTTGCAGACGTTGACGGCCTACCAGAACGAGGCAAATCTTCCATCACATCTCGACCGCTTTTGAACGCTTTGAACCACTCATAAGCACGAGTTTTTGATAAAGTCGATTCACCGTAAGCCTTCTGTAACATTTTCAGTGACTCCGAACACGAAATTCCATTGGCAATGCAAAATTTAAGACAAACTCTTTGTTCGATATTTTTGTCCATTATGAAATTCGCAATACACACTATATATGATATTACTAAAACCAGCACTGTATTTAATATAAATAACAGATGCAACTCAAACTCCGCGCCAAAATGGAAAACAGTTGTGCCAATCTAACAACTACAAAAAAAACAAAAATTTGAATTTGGAACCATAAACAAATCATCCATTCCCGATACTTTTTTGACTGAATGTATGTCGTGACCAAATCTTCGAAATTGATCACTTCATGAAATAACCAAGTTAAACTGGCCAGATCGTTTTAAGCGTTATTTTTCATTTGGCCTACTTTTTTAGACCTTTTATTATCATAGATATAATAATAATAATATTCCACAACTATCACACAACTCCGTCTAGTCCTAGACAACTGATAAACATACATTATATTTCTAAATACATACATATTATAGATAAATTACACCTAGACACAGAACAAATGATCATGCTCATCACATAAACATTTGTCCTGGGTGGGAATCGAACCCACGACCTCCGAATTCGAATATCTTAATCTTATATCAATGATATGGTCAAACGAGGATTGATATATCATTAAATGTTAACGTTTACTTAAGTGTAACCGGCCAACTAAAACTGGACATATAGTTATGTCCAGTTTTAGTTGGCCATAAATCATGAATTAGTGATTAATAGGCCAGTTGCCGTAAAAAATATAATTAGTCCGTTTTGTAGATTTATTCGCGAAGCGGTCTACTGGGGACCTACTAGTGTATGCCACCCACTTGAGGGGCGAGGCCCTCTAGAAGAATGGGGAAGCGATTGCCACATCCTTAGACGTCTCGAAGGCCTTCGACAGAGTTTGGCACGCTAGCCTTTTGAGTAAGCTTCCAGCGCACGGCATTTCCCCTGGTCTGATCAACTGGGTAAAAGTCTTCCTGAGTGAACGGTCTCTCCGAGTAGTTATCGACGGATGACTACCCTATTCTTAGATCTGGGCACGACATAAATAGGTAATTATTTTACTATTATTTATATATTTATATTATTTCAAAGTAATTTTTTTTTTGTAGTAAAGTTTTACAGTTTGTAGAAAATCTCATCCCATTTCAAGCACTGTTTTGAAATGAATGCCGAGAAATAAAACGACTCGATTACCTTCAGCTTCGCAAACGTGACTATAGATAAAGCTAAAACAAACGTAAATAAAAATGATTAGGCCATACTATACTTGATTTGTGTTCAGTTTTACCTCATCATCACTTCAGCCGCAAGACATACCTACTCTCTGATCATATGACTCCTCTAGCATTATCAAATCGACCGGTCGTGTTCTTCCAGCATCCAATTTCAGCCCTATTATAATATAATATCCCACAACGCCATCTAGTCCCAAACTAAATAGAGTTTGTGATATGAGTTCTAGACAACTGATAAACATGCCTATTTATTTCTAAATACAAACTTATTGTTGATAAATTACAGCCAAACACAGAATAAATGATCGTTCTTATCACATAAACAATGTCTTGAGTGGGAATCGATGCTCACAGTCAGATGATAGCAGTCAGGGCCACTAACCACTCTAATAGCCCAGTCAACATATTTTTGCCTTTAGTGTCAAAATACTTCAAATGAAAAGAAAAAATAAAATATTTCTAAATTCTGACACTGATCCATCGAATACAATTGGACAAGTCAAGCAAACAGTGCAATATTTTTTCACATCACCGTTTTTATAAAATCTAACTCCATTTTAAAAGTAGCATTAAAATAAATGCCGTTCCACTTCAAAAACAAGCTAAAGAAATGAGAAGACTTGATTACCTTCAACATTGTTGAAATAAATGTAGACAAAGAAAAAACTTACGTATCAGCATTAACATAATGGTTCAATACGATAAGTGAATTCACTTGATTGCGCTGCATAGGATCAAATAAATACCCGCCATTTATAATTCTGGGAACAAAATTCTATATTTTCTTAAAACAAACTGAAAGAGGGGTTAACGAATAGGTTTTAAGTTCATCCAAGAGTTTTAAGTCTTAATCTAAAAGTGCACTAAAGCTTGAAAATGTTTAACAAGTTTGTGCATCAATTATTTTTTTTTTTCCAAGAATGTCCACGCTAAGTTTTCGCTAAAGAAGCTGACCACTAATCCATGTAGTATGGACCGAATTATAAGTCTCGAATGAGCACGAATACTACAGGAATTTGTGTTTGGTTCATGCTCCACGCGTGCTTGACTCTTCTAGCATACACCCACCTCTTGACAGCAATATTTTAAAAGTTATAGGACTTTTACTACTATATTTAAGGAGATAACAGAATTGCCTTAATCCAATATTCTTCGAAATAAAATCGTTGATTGAAGATTACTTAATTACATTACCACACATACAACGATAGATAAAATAATTGTATCAATATTTTTTTTAGTGTGGAGAATCATCAAATTTGAATAACCTCTCATAACCTAGGGGGAATTAGAGAAGTGTCAGACTTTAACCAACTTAAACCCATCTGCGGTCTTTCTATTGCCCTAAACGTTTCAGGTTCAGGGTCAATCCTTTGGCGTTGTAGATTTGGTCAACACAAAACAAGAAAATATCTCAAACTAATCAATCACATAAATCCTCACAAACCCACAAAAGATAATAGAATAGTTCCTTTATCGAGAGCAGACAGCAAATTCAAGAATTATTACGCCATTAAACTTTTATTCTTCGAAGAAACTAACCCACTATCTCCGTCCCTTCACAATCTGACGCATGGAACAAAGTTGCTTTCGCATGATTCGGGCACTTTGTCACTCCCGGTTCCATTGTTTGGGTGCGAGAGATGTATGCTGTGCGAGAGATGAGCGAGGGAAGCGAGCGAGGAATAAGAACAAGAAATGTGTACACGCAGAGCTCGCTTGACTCGGCTAATCACTGTTTTATAGCTTCGGTACACATTCGTCAGCTCGTCGCACAGTTTTGGTGAGAAAAATCACACATTTCACAACCACCGCTACAAATTCTCGCACCGCCTAGCTTCCTCGCTCATTTCTTGTGGAAAAGCGGCCTTTTATCCCCCTAGCTTTTGTGAGATTGGTTTTACTCTTTTGCACCTAAAGTTATTGTTCTTGGGCCACACATCATTATTCAACGTCATATTTCTCAAATGTACGACTTCGCGGGGACCAAAAGTGTTTTCTATTAAACATCGATTGTCTTTAGTTTTAGAGATTGTTTTGAAGATGAAGAGTTAACACATTTGTTTGTGCTGAACTGTTTTAATATTATGAGAAACGGTGAAAGTGGTATTGGGGTAGTTACCGGGTTGCGAAGTCACAATATTAAAAATTCTGATATCTAACTGTATCATCTGTAGAAAGAACTTTTTTTTAATGGTAAATTATCTAATGACTTCTTCTGCTCTAGGGTGGAACGAAAGTGTGTCAGACTTTCTCTGACTAAAACCTACCTGTGTCTTTTAGTTACATACATTTGCGTTCTAGGGTCACAGCCACTCATTCAAATTTTCCAAAAGCCGTCCAAAGTGCGTCCAACACATTTGCAAAAAGGCTAGTTTCATTAAAAAACTAAGACTATAATAATTATGTTAGATCGCGATTTAATAACTCAAAACTGAAACAATTAATATTGACTGTTCACCAATCTCAACTACGAAACGAAAATGAAAAATGCTAAAATCCAGTGTTAACCTTATAAAGCCAGATATTGTCACGTCAACTCAAATATGGTAAATCCAGTAGCAGTTATACTCGCGTCAAAATCTAAAATGATAACCCAAGACCCACTACTATTCATGAATAAAAAGCTCTATGTATGCATAATAAAATCGTATATGAAACCTAATATCGTTCTCTACATACACAGGTGCTATATAGAAGGTACATCGTGATAAAAATTCAGTGCACATCGCGAAAAAATCTGTGAGTGAGAAAATATCCAAGATTCTATCCCCAGTGTTTGCTCTTGGTGGTTAAGCTGCATCTAATGAAATCCCCTGTCAGGATACCCTTGCACCATATCTTAATTCGATCGTGTAGTCTTGATACTTTTTTTACATTTATTATTATTACAATTTCATGAATTTTTCTAGAATTATATTTGAGTTTTGACACTGTTCTGGCTGTTGCTGCATATGTACTACGTCATTGACTCATAAAATGTAATTAATAAAAGTCAATCCTTTTAACAACAATTTTATAAGGTTCAAGCTAGTTAAATTTATTTTTAGGAATGAATTGTAACTAAAAGTTGAAAGTGGTATTTGCTTAAAATTCATTAATATTGCATTATATTTTTTTCAGTACCTAATACTGAAAAAAATATTTATATATATTTTTTTTATAATTGAATAATCAATTCACTTTTATCGTCATAATTATCTTACATGATTTTATTACTTTCAACAGTAACTCTTAAAAGAAAATACACCTATTACAAAATATTGAAAGTATCAAGACATTTCGTCCCACAACCAAGTAGCGCTATGTGGACACTGAGCATTTTCAGTGTTGTTACGTTTGCCGTCTATTTTGGGGGCATTATTCCGGACACGAAGACACTAATCTTCCTTATTTCATAAATATCCATTAACAATATCATTTATTTGGGGAATATTAGGGGCATGCTGATTAGGGGATCAGAGAAAATATTATATTATCAACACTTTGACATCTTGAGCAGTCAGGTATAAATAGGAGTAGGTATAGACACATTTTGTAAGGCGGCGGTTGGGAAGCGACTGATGTCGGCATTTTCATTAATTTTGTTGTTCTTTTCGAAATCAATAAATTAAGATCGGCGATATTAACTTAACAAAAGATAAGGGCGTAATTCAATCAAGACTGGCAATTCAAACTTTTGTGCGGCTAAGGGTGCTTCCTAAGAAATCTTCGTGCGTATCCAACTGAACATATCTTTGAATAAGACCCCCTCTTCAATTGAACAATGGGACGGTTCAGCCTAGTGGACAATAACGCTTGACCAATTTTCTTTTGTGCGAATGCCTACGATTGAAGAATATCAAACGGGGTGCCCAGACGGCGCTCTGATTGAGCTTCTTTTTTTGTTGAAAAACCATTGATTTGACAAATTCACTGAACAATATTACAGGCTAACAGCCACTTTGAGACTCAGAATGTGTGATACGTGTGTGACTTTTGAATTTTACGTAGCGATGCTCTTTAGAGGCACTTAGACATGTTTTAAATTCGCTTAGCGCTGTCATTTGCAACAAATGTGCTGTTAAATCTATTTATTGTGTTTTCATGTTCAATGAAAATATTTTGAGGCAGCATAGAATAAAATATAAAAATTTTATTTTGAGCGTAATCTCTATGTATAGGATTAGTAACAATATTTTTAAAACTTAGTACAGTATAATCAGAGAATCGAATCTAAACTAAGACCCTAGAAATTATTTCGCCCTTTCCTACTTCCTACTTACTTACTAGTCTAATTTGTTTATTTCATCTATATATATAAAAATCAATGCCACTTTTCGTTGTTATTTTATAACTCAAGAACGGGCTCACCTATCCAAACCAAATTTTTAGGCTTTGTTCGGACTATTTAGTAGATAGTTTATGTGAAGTTTGCTAGGGTATAGTAGGGTAGAGTAGGGTAGAGTAGGGTAGAGTAGGGTAGAGTAGGGTAGAGTAGGGTAGAGTAGGGTAGAGTAGGGTAGAGTAGGGTAGAGTAGGGTAGAGTAGGGTAGAGTAGGGTAGAGTAGGGTAGAGTAGGGTAGAGTAGGGTAGAGTAGGGTAGAGTAGGGTAGAGTAGGGTAGAGTAGGGTAGAGTAGGGTAGAGTAGGGTAGATTAGGGTAGAGTAGGGTAGAGTAGAGTAGGGTAGGGTAGGGTAGATTAGGGAATAGTAGGGTAGAGTAGGGAAGAGCGGGAGCGAAGCCGTGCGGGCAAAAGCTAGTTAGGTATAAATATATGTACCTACAAAGGTACTACTTATTTCCAAAGAAATTTTCTGCGAAAGGAGAGATTAAAACAAATACAATACTGATATTATAAAAATCAAAATGTTCTCTGAATTAACATACTAAATATAAATCTACTAACGTGCCTGTGTGTGGTATGTTGATAATATTTAAAAAAATACAATTTTCAACTTTTATGCAGGTGAAACCGCTAACAAAAGATGAACTCGTTAAAAAATAGAAGGCTCGTTTTGACACTTGAGAAAGACCCTACAATGTAACATGGAACGAAACTAAAGTAACAAAAAAATAATAATGAATTACGTAATTATTATTTTTAATTGACATAAACTAGTGTTTGACTGCGATCTCACCTGATGGTAAGCAGTGACGCAATCTGTGATGGTGAGCCACACTTATTTATGAGCCAATTCACTCTAGCCTTGAAGACACTCAAACATAATCGGACGAGAAGACCGCAGCAGGCAGATAAACGGTATAAACAACGAGGAAAAAGGCTTATTCATCACAATTACACTATGGTTACCTACTGTAATACCTATAGCCGATTATAA
The DNA here is from genome assembly GCA_949319445.1 of Mythimna lalbum. Classification (NCBI taxonomy): domain Eukaryota; kingdom Metazoa; phylum Arthropoda; class Insecta; order Lepidoptera; family Noctuidae; genus Mythimna; species Mythimna lalbum. Next base: position 9,232,882 of record OX439345.1, on the reverse strand, counting down.
TTATAACGTAAATAATAAAAAAATATTTCTTGACAACTTTAGTAATAATAATATTGTTTTATTGTTTATTGTTACAATACATGAAGAATGCCTTAAAACTATTACATTACCAATCAAACAATCAATCTTTATTTGTGAACAATAGTATTACAATAAAGGTCTTATATAAACATTTTAATCGTGCTTTATGTTAAGGGGGGATGTTCACAGTAACGGTAAAATTGACATTAAGTTGAGCTGCGGTCCCCAAACTAGGCAGCGCCAGTATCTTGAGAGTGGAGTTGCTTTAACTTATATTTAGTTCTGGACATGCTGAAAATTAAACTTGAAACTAGTTTTTTTTTTTTTAAAGTAAAGTATATAAATCAGTCAGAATTAATTAAATGTAGAAGGTTTATTATTTTACTCATGTAAGGAATTATTAATTAGATAAAAACTGTAATTATCCGTGTAATAAATCAGTGGAACAAAAATCCACTCCTGTTCCCGCTACATTGTTAAGGTGTCTAATTACACATGGCGTCTTCACCCCATCGTCGAGAGCAACTTAAGCCCTGTCTTGGCAGATATCAGCAAGCGTCTTAATTGACTTTTATGGCGTACTGAACACCTTAATACAATGGTGAGGGAATGGGAAATTAAGTCCGGCAATTACTGGCTGTGTCATCTCTGTGGTAAGCTTTTGTTTTGTGTTCAAATGGATGAGGAGTTTTTCTGAGAGAAAGTTGTTGTGTACAACATAACCTATGTTTAGTTTATGCGAAACCTGAATATAGTTTGTACAGAATCAGTACCTGAATTGATTTCAATAGTTTTGACACCATATTATATTTTTTTCTCAAAAATATTTAAAAAGGTTACAAGTTGGACACCACCGACATTAAGTACAACACAGGTCACGATAGGTCACAGCGGGTAATAGGCACCAGCTAACACCTGGGTGCAAGTGCAAAAAAACTCCTCAGTAACCTGGATGGCCCGGTGACTATGTATTTTTGCTGTTATAACAAGCCTATAACTTTGTGATTTTTTATGATACAGTTATGTTTGTTCATGAATTCTTTTCCTAAAAATACTAGACACGTGTTTCGGGTTTCGCATATACTAATACTAATGTTGTATTTCTTTAATTATATATTGTACTGGATGGTGTCAGACGTAAAGAATAGCTCCATCGCATTCTTATCTTTGTGGACTGATTTCTGCTTTTAGTCCTCGGACTCGGTAGATCATTGTGCGTGAGCCATGGCAGACTTCACTCCAAGCAGCCCACCTCTTTCCAAAAGCAGATGAGACACCATCCCATTACTCCCCGTAGGTACCGTAGAGGCGACCAAAGGACATTTAGAGACCGAGCATACTACAGCACCTTAGATCACCGCAAGACGGCAGGTAAACCATCAACAAAAGCATTCCCAAGGAGGGTTAGTGACAGATTGGCGTCCGACCGTAAAAAGTAGCCAATTCAAATTGCAACATAATTGGTTAATAAACGAGTTGCTAAATAACATAGGACAAGGGGAGGAAAATAATTTACCTATACATCATTTTTTTTATTATTATTGATAAGCTCGCAATGATGTGATCGACGATGGACTTGCCTAGACCTACCTATTCACTCTTGACCTATAGAACTCTAAGTTGTAGCTATCAGGAAACACAGATTCCGACAGGGAATATACAGAACATTAAAACAGATTATTTAATAAATAATTAGTAGATAAAGCAAAGAAGTGCAATAGACAATGCGACGACATAATACAAAGAAACGGTCTAAAATTACTCTACTCATACTTATGGTGTGTTCACCCATCGTGGATAGCTAGTTAAGCCTTGTCTTGGCAGATATCAGCAAGCCTCTTAATTGGCTTTCATGGCGTACTGAACACCTTAACACAATAGTGAGGAGATGGGAAAATAAGTCCGGCAATTACTGGCTGCGTCATCTTGTTGTGGGTTAGTTTTGGGTTGAATTAATGATTTTTTTACGAAAAAACGTTATCGTATGGCTACATCGAGCCTGACTACGGGAGCCTTTACATTTTACCCAAAGCAATTATAATGATTCTTTGATAAATTAAAGCCTAAAGAACGTACTGTAACTGGCATTTCTTAAAAACAAGGTCGTTACAAAAAATAACAGCAAGAAACCGGTTAAAAAACGTTAAATTGAACAAATAGCCTTCGGAAGTTACAATCAATTTTCAAAGGAAACAATCTTTCACGAACAAAATAGACTTGCTAACCTACTTTCCAAGAATTCGATAATTTATTGCCGCAAATAGAAAATAACTGTTTCGGCGGCGAACCATCTAATTTTCAACATTGTAGCTTGTAGCTTCGTGTATTTATTTCCGTGGGCTTTGTTCTTCTATTCGCGAATTAAGCTTGGGATCCGAGAGTCGCCGAATGATTTATACAAGCCACGCTCATCCCGCTTTATTTACGACTACCGTTCTACAGAATAATTACAGGGCGGTATAACCGTTAGCAGATGTAAAAAGGGATTATCCTTTAATGATTACGGCGTAATTGTGCAAAGAAAACTGACAGAAAAAAAAGGTTTTATTCACCTCCTGAGCTCGAGTTAAATGTTGAAGCACCGCCAACTTTAAACGAATAAAACTTTGTTATTTCAAGTAGAACTTTTTTTCTCCTTTTAATTTACAGAAATTATATTCGAAGAGTATCTAAACCAATTTAATATTTCCATGCCAAAGCTCGCAACGCCAAAAAACATAAACATTTTCTACATGCGTTAACAAAAACAATGGAAGAGCGATACCCAAACATTTCTGTTTATGTTTCCCACAAAAAGATAAAAAAGTGTAGGTACCCGGTTGGCCGCATTCAGGCGGGTTACCCGGTGGCCGGGCATTGTTAGCGCGATCAGGGTCTATTCATGCCTCCCCGGGTAAACGGAAAGCTTGAAAACATTCAAATTAGTCTATTGTGATTTATTTTTCTTGCCATCACCGAATAATACGCCGGAGTTGATAAAGGTCAATGTCATGAATTAGGTTTTCAGTCTCGTTTAAGGCTGGTCATTATTTTTGCTCGATGTCTGGCCCTGTGTTCTTTTATTTGATATATCGTGCCTAACTATGATAAATCGTTTCGACCTAAACGTATTTCCTTCAATGTAAGTAATTCTTTCCTTTCGTATTCGGATTTATGATTTCCACCAGAACTTCTGTGACTTATTTATACTATTTTAAAAATAAAATATGGTCATGAATGTCGAAGAACTAGTTATACATGTAAAAGTCAAAAAAATCTGAAAGCAAAACCGATTTTCGAGAAAAAAAGCCGGAACTCAAAAGAAAAATATTCCCAAAATCCGCGAGCAGGAAATGCAACACTGGTATAAAAACAAAAACGAGCAAGTTTCCCAGCGATTTCATTCTCAAATCCGGGAAAAACATTCGAAAAATGATGCAAATATTTAGGCAAGGAAAAATTCATTGCTTATTTCTATCTATTGAAAGAAATTCCATCGGTGTTTGCAATTCATGGCGGGCGCGTCGAGTGCATTAGCTGCCGCAACCTGACGCGGCCATGTAATCGTATTTGCATTATAAATTTGTTCGTACACCTAATGGCCTCCTGCGAGCCTGCAGCTGAGAGTAAACAAGCCGTGTGCAATGAAAACACTTGTGGTATTGGGAGTGATATAACTTTGCCGTACGACAGACGCTTTCGTCGATAGACTACCACCACGTCTGGTGATATTTGGACTTGGCCGTTTAAGTTTGAGTATGGACGTCATTTTGAGATATTTGTAATAGGTAAATCGTTGGTTAGTCAATAATATAATATAATATAATATTCGACAACTATCACACAACGCCGTCTAGTCCCAAGCTAAGCAGAGCTTGTGTTATGGGTACCAGACAACTGATAAACATACTTATATATTTCTAAATACATACATATTATAGATAAATTACACCCAGACACAGAACAAATGATCATGCTCATCACATAAACATTTATCCTGGGTGGGAATCGACCCCACGACCTCCGGCATAGCAGTCAGGGTTACTACCCACTAGACCAACAGGCCAGACATAAATAACAATATGTTCTTTATAACTTTCAAGAATTAATTTATTGTTTTGTATGTGGAAAATCATCGAATATTTCGCTCTGAGTGGAGACTGTGGAAACTGTGAGACTTTTACTGACAAACACTCACCGTGTTCCTTCAGCTGCCCTTTACATTCCAGGGCCCCAGTAACTCTTTCGGACCACAGTGCGAGCAGGTATCGGCTTTGCTGGGCCTCGTCCATTTTCCTGATGTCTCTTTAAGGTGCGCAAGGTACACAACGCGCCGTCGGCGCCGACTCGAGCATAGTTCTCTGCAGACGGCAGAACGACCAACTACCTATTGATTACTGTCCATAGTACTAGGAATCACTCTGAGACTCCCGATGCCCGAGGCGCTTACTGTGATAGCAGTTGGAGCGTAAAGAAGTCCTCTCTCTTTCGGTTTCAACCATCTCCGGTCTCTCAGCGGTCACATTACTGCTACGAGGCAGGGTTAACCCGTCATCTAGACGAGACAGGCCCCAGCCACTGCTGCCCCTCACCTCTACGAGAACACGGCGCGGTGCTCCTCTGTAGCGGGGTATTCGTCTACCGCAGGCTCCACCATGAAATTAATTTGTCTAAAAGCTTTGTGTGCTGTGTTACTCATTTGACAGAGACCATAGTCGTTGTATTAAGGTCTACAATAAAGTTTATTCTACTCCATTTTGTTCTATTATTATTTGTATACATATAACATAATATAACATGTAGTATAGCAGCAATTAGATGGAACCAAATGATGTGATTCTATAGAATAAATGACATGGTGAGGGTTTTTTTTTCTGTCGACGGGGAAAATCATCATTGACGAAACCCGCTCTTGGGTGGAGCGGGAGAAAGTGTCAGAGTCTTACTGACTAAAAACCCCGCGCCGTTCCTTCTAGCCTTCATACCGGGGCTCTAGTTTCCTTTCGGATAACCCCGACCCCGGTAGGCTTCGACCCAGATGGGCCCCTCCTGTTGCTGACAACTCCTTGAGGCGCGCGGGAACAGTGCGTGCCGTCGACGCCTTGGACATAGTGAGGGTCGCAGGAATACGATTGATGCGAGACGCCAAAGACCGGTCGTTGTGGTGACACTTGGGGGAGGACTATGTCCAACGTTGGACGTCTTTTGGCTGTAATTATGAAGAAGTTGTACGTAGTTGTATGATGATGTTTACATGGATGGATAAATAGGTTAGACTAGGTTAAAAAGGCATTGAACATTTTTAGCTACGACAAAAAATAAATTAAGATTTTTAGCTTTTCTCAACATAATTTATATTTCTATTACCAGACAATTAACGTCCTAAAGGAATACTTAACAAAGAACAGTATTCCTTAAGACCTCTTTGCTCAAATAAAGTAGATTAATGAGAAGGAATGACTAGCAACTAGTAAAATGGATGAAAGCTGCAATCAATCATTAATGAAATCTTGGGATTAACAATTGGTGAAAAATTGCAAGGTCTCTTGGTAAGGATTATTATTGTAGTTAGACTTTTATGTACGGACTAGCTTCTGGCAGCAACTTTGCTTGCGTAATATGGACCATCCGCGTGCTAAATTTTATCCAAATTCGTACACCTGTTTGAGTGTGAAAGGGTAACAAACAAACATACATAAAAACTTTTGCTTGTATAATATTAGTGTAAAGTAAGATACGCTAATACTTTTTTTTCTCCCGCCCTTGGGCGAGGCGGGAAGACGTGTCAAACTTTTACTGATTAAAACCTTCTCTGGTTCTTTCTTTGCCTTCGTTCCATGGTCCCGAGGTTCTCTTTCGCATCACCCGTGGCCCCCTTAGGCTTCGACCCTGCTGGGCCACGGTTGCTGACATCTTCTTGAGGTGCACGTGACACTAAGCGCTGTCGACGATTTGGGCTCGATCCGTACGGTTACCAGACGGTCAGACGGTGAATTACCCTTTGCTCGCCGTCCGCAAGCCTGCAAGATACGGTAATACTTAAAGTTTTATTCCAAGATAATTTAAATCAATTGCCATCAATTCAAGTATCAACTTTAGATTGGTTGATTTTAAAGATATCATTTATTTTTACAAGCTCTTAAATAAGTTGTTTGCAATAGAATTTTAAAGTCTTGTGTAGTGTGAAACTCTATAAAGTTTGTTATCTATTTAACTCACTTTATTCCATGAAGTTTATTGTCTATTCAACTCACTGTTTTTTATGTATGGTATTCTGATGATAAAATAATTCTGTCCTGTAACATTTTACTAAACATAACGTTTGTTAATATGAAACAGCCGTCATCAATTTACTTATTCATGCACAATTAATGTTGGTCGTAAGTTATGGACCATAATTTGGGATATGATGACAATAATACTGGAATATGACCGCGTTAAGCAGACATTACGTGTACATAAATAATGGTGTAGTTGTTCTAACTTATCATGGCAGTTTGGTCTTGATTGTGTGTAGGTTTATGCTAGGGTTATGTCGTGTTGTGTCGTGGCGTATTCTGACATCGTTGATTGACTACGAAAGTATTGATGTCACGTAGACTTGAACAGATTCGTTTGATTGGTGTATTCTACGCCACGACACGACACACCCTGACACAGTAATATAGCCGTCGCTTTACATACATTTTTTTCTATATGCGTAAGCTTCTGTACGGGCGCTCGGTGTTAAGCATATGGAACAAACGACAGGGACCTTACCATGACTAGTTGATCTGTCAGTGCGACCGAGAAAAAGGGATGGAGCTATATACCTCATATAGTTCCAGTTCTCTCCTCTAGTCCTCATACAGTTCAATTTAGGTCGTCAAATGGATAGCGTTTAAAGCCCGTGATAGGGTCTCTCATACTCCATGTGCGTAACTAACCTACAAACCTACGTACGTAGGTGCAGTGTGGCTACTAGTGAAGCGAAGCGATAGCGATTAGTTTGTTTCATATTTTCGCGCGAACTCTTGCAATGTGGTTGCTTATTTTATATTTAAAATTGCGGTTGAAGCAGCAACTTTGCGCGCACAAATGAAAAACAGAAGCTTTTTCGTCATGTCGCGTTGAATTCATTTAAACCGCATCGCTTAGTAATCGCATTCACGTTATATACATAAGACGCCGTGCAAATCTCACGAAAAAGTACATTTTGATACAAGTAGAGAAAGTTTGTCATTGCGACACTGATACGATAAATGTAATAAAATTATGGCGGGGGAGCATACGCACTTTTACGCACTAGTGCAAATAACAATAAAATCTTTAAAAATATCAATTTATAATAAAATCAAAAAGTAAGTCTTAAGACTCCAAAACCCCCATAAACAATTATCAAACTATAGAAACTGCACAAGAAACCTTCCCCGTCTCAAAAGGCTATAATATCAAGCTATTTATAGATGACTATGGTAGTTAAGCCATGCCATTCGCATCGTCGGGATTGTTGGCACAGGGCGGTTGCGGTCAGGCCCGAGCCCACAGCCATTTTACAAGTGGTTGTTACCGTGTTATACTGAGAATTCTGTATTGTGCACAACGTATAATTAATAATTCTTGAGATATGCTGTTGTTATGAACGATTACAGCTTAGACATTCAAGTTCAGTTGGTATGGGAGAAGTAATTATACTGTCTGTGATTGTTCATGATTGATATGTTGTGTTTTGTTAAAACGTAGTATTTTTTTTATATCTTGGTTTTTTTTTTGTATGTTGTGCAAAAATCATCCTATGACAACCCCCGCAGGAGCAGGAGATAGTGTCAGACTCTTACTGACTGAAAACCGTTCCTTCTAGCCTCTTCATACGGGAGCTCGAGAGTCTGCCACTACCTCCACCCAAGAGCGGGGGTTGTCAGAAGATGATTTTTGCCCACCGTAAATTAAAAAAAATACTCCGTTCCTTCTAGCCTTCATTCCGGGGCTTGAGCTCCCTTTCAGATAACTCTGGTCCCAGTAGGCTTCGACCCAGCTGGGCCCCTCCTGTTGCTGACAACTCCCTGAGGCGCGCGGGAACAGTGCGCGCCATCGACGTCTTGGGCTCGGTTCAGACAGTTACCGGACGGTCGGACAGCAAGCTACCCAATTACCCATTGCTCACCATCCGCGAGCCCGCAAGCCAATGCGCATGATACTCCTCAATACTATCTTCTTCCTTTTACCGTCATAAAACTAGACAAGATTAAGAAGTGAGTAATGATTCTCAATCCTATAGTTTTTCGCATCATTTTAAGTAATGAAATCATCACAATAGGCACTACAACAAAAAATAATGGAACATGTTGAGGTGACAAAAGAGTAAATAACATATGTTAGCAAAATCTTTTTTGTTCACACAAGCGTAAAAAGCTGAGTTGTTTATTATAACAGAACAGTTTCTTGCACCCAAACACACTTTACTAATACATACATTTCACGTGAAATATAAATTATTTTCTAAAGAAATCTCTTTCATAACAAACACATTAGGTACAAACCTTGTTAAGGGTGCAAAAAGGTAAGAAAATGGTGAAGTGTGCTTCAGAAATACTTTGACGGGATCCGTGTAAATAATCTGTGCGAGTCCAAGTTTCACTTTATACACTTACTACAGTTCTATGAATAAGCTAGTCTTAACGATACTGTAGACAGGACTAACAATAGAGCAACGACTTGCTCGCAGATACGTAAAACAATTTCAACAAAAAGAAATATAATATCAATATGCAATCAACTTCAATGCAAACAAACACTAAATAAGATGTAAAAAAATTTATGAGTATTTCTGGTTTTGCTTTTCGAACTTTTTAGTAGCAACTATCTGTGGTCCCATAAGGATTAATTTCACTGTTCACTTTTATCGCACCTTTCCAAAATTGGAACTAGAACAGTTATAATTTTGAATTATTGAACTTAAAAGCTATATTGGTCAGTGGGTCGTCTTAGGGGCGGATTTAGATAATTCTTTAGTGTAGACTTTTAATTCACTCAAAATTCGAAAATATTAAGGCAGAATTTATTTAAATCCCTAAGAGGCACTCGCCTCTAACTGTAGAATACCTACCTAAACAAAAACAGGTAGACATATAAAGAGTTTCATTTCTCCCATTCCACGACCCTAAAAACACTGTCTATTCCGTCTAAGTACGTCGGAGTGTTTGCAGCGGGTGAAAGAAGCAAGGTCATTAATGCACCCTTCGCGGTACCCTCACATTCAGATAAGTAAGTAAAACAACTTTATTTGATGTTCGCGTCAGTGGACGACGTCGACATCGTGACACTAGGGGACGACCAGACGCATTAAGGGTGCTTTACCACCAGGAATGTGCGAGGTAGCTAAGCTGTGCGCGAGGAAAAAGTTCAGCAATGGGATCGCTTCATCTTTCTAGCCTTACTTTGCGCAGCTCTGGTAGCTAAGTCCTACTGGTGGGTTAAGTTTGATTACATATAAAAAGAGATATGTGTGCAATAAATGTAAACTCACACACATGTGAAAGTAGCGAGCAAAGAATGTGTGTTTGAAAAGAGACTACTACAGTTTCACAGCTGTACCGACAACGTATCCTCGCACTACGCAAGCTCCTTTTTTTTTGAGGTGAGAAATCATCACATATCTTTTCCAACTCAGGATTGTGCGAGGCTGCGTGTACTTTTACTGACTAAAACTCAACTGTATTTCTTTTGCATTCCGGAGCCACGGTAATATTTCGAACAATCCCGCAACTCTGCGCAAGCTTTTTGCACAGCATTGGTGGAATCACAAATTACATATTTACCTACGCATCGCCTCGCTAGCTCGCATTGCTTTGGTCAAACAGCACCTTACTTGGGTGCTAGTTAGTATTCTCTACTGAATTATGTGACCTCACGTTAGCGTGACGGTAGAAATTTAGAATCACAATCTTAGGGGAGTCTTCATGCGTTTTGACTGATGTTATGTTTGTCTAAGAGAGAGATTGAATTAATTATTTCATGTTTATTGGTTTCAGTGGTAATTTGTTGTTCCATTGAATAAATTCATACATATTGGTTCATTGATCTATCTAATTGTAAATCGTGTTTTTATAAAATGTTGGTGGGGATTTTTTTGGCAGGTCTTCTGGTCTAGTACCTAGTGAGTGGGGTCGATCTTCACCTCACCCAGGATAAATGTTCGTGTTATAAGCACGATCATTTGTTCTATGTCTGGATGCAATTTATCTACATATATGATATCTATGTATGTATTTAGAAATACATAAGTATGTTTATCAGTTGTCTAGTACTCATAACACAAGCTCATCTTAATTTGGGATTAGATGACGTTGTGTGACAGTTAATATATTTAAAAAAAAACCTCGTTAATTTAACGAGCATTTTAAAAAATCAGTGCCAAACAACTTTTGTATGATGCTTTCATTTGTAATATGCAGTTTTTGTAATAAAAAGTTAGAGATAGTCTCCGTTTTTCCCAGATTTTTTTTATTGGACGCATTTCAAAAGTCTCCATGAAACATGGAACTCAACTAATCGCGCCAGTTTTCAACATTTAGAACGAAATAAAACACAGAAACTACAAACAAAAATAACGGAATTGCGAAACTTTGTTTGAAAACATGCAGTGATACTTCACAAATAAATGTACTACCGTCAGTACCTACAGTCAAAACCAAAAATATGTATAGGTAATTCCTGAACGGATCTGCATTTTGAAATTCAACTACGATTGTACCCGAAGAGTAACATAAAATATCCATTTAAAAACCCCAATTAGTATTAAGTATGTTCAGCATAGCATAACATAATCAGTCTTTTAATGTCCCGACTCCTGGGACTCAGGCCGCTCTTCCAGGAAAGGGAATGGACCGTTATCCACCATGTGAGCCCAATGCGGGTTGATGTCATGTCTTTGATTGTTTCTAGAGTATGCCAGTTTCCTCACGATGTTTTCCTTCACCGTCTTGAGAGCCGTGGTAATGAAATAAATTACACAAAGTAATGTATCTGGCTGGGTTGGAACCTGTGACAATAACGGCCCGTTCACGACCTTGCCACTGTGAGCAGTAGTTAAGCGCGGGGCGGCGAGCGGTAAGATCAAAGTATGAAAATGTTTAAAGCACACCACGAAATGCCGCTCATAGCACCGCGCGCCCGCTTATTGTTGCAGCCCCGCTCGCCGCACCGCTCACGGCACCGCTCACCGTTAAGGCCGAAGTCGTGTCCAGGCCGTAAATCGTTACAACTAGGCCACCACTGCTCATATTCCTGTGTTCCTCCAGTTGCTCTTTATAGCAAAGGCTGCGGTTACCCCTTCGAACAATCCAGTCTTGGCAGGCGTCAGGCTTAATTGGTCCCATCAATTTTGCAGACATCTCTTTGAGGCGCGCGCACACTACTCGCCGTTGACCTGAGGTTGGTTCTTACCGGACGGCTGGACGATGAGCTGCCCACTGCCCGTGGCTCACACTATCCCGTGCCTCTGGTAGCCGGTATTACATAAGTAAGTAGTTACAGATGTTTTTGTTTTATTTTTACCACACAATATATTTACTGTTATTGATATACATTTAAGCTTTCGAGTTATATTTTTATTATTATTAATTAGTTACTTAGCCCATTTATGTCCCACTGCTGGGCGAAGACCTCCCTCTGCCTTTTCCACACACGTCTGTTCTCGGCCATTGCGGGCCAGCCCCTCCGGTATTTATCAAGCTCATCCCTCCACCTTCGCCTTGGTCTGCCGCGAGGTGGCCTTGCGTTCAATGGGACCCAATAAGTGGCTCTTTTAGCTCACAGTTCATCCGACATGCGGCAAACATGTCCGGCCCAATCCCACTTTAGAGTGGCAGCTTTTCGGGTAACATCTTCGATCTATACTTACGACATTCTCCCTGTACTTACGTACAGAGCGCAAACCTGGTCTTTGACGCTTCAGCAGAGGTCCAGGCTCGAGGTTTGTCAGCGAGCCATGGAGCACAGTATCCTGGGTGTTCGAATTTCCGACCGCGTAAGGAACACAGAGCTGCGCGCCAAAACTAAGATCGAAGATGTTATTATTATTGAATACCGTAATTAGAGACACAATAAAAAGACAGTGAGAGAGCGAACGTTCGCTTGACGGTAAATTAATTAAGTTAATATAGCCTAATATATTTTTTTTTAATTATTTATATACACTGCGTCTACATCTCTCGTCCAAATCTATTGTCAATTTGTCAGTGCCGGTCTGCTGGAAGAAATTTCGTTAAAAAAATAAGCAGAACCTTTGTACTCTTTCTGCTTACAAAGTAAATATTTGTTCTTTTCGCTTTTAAGCGTTTGTGTGTACATAAATAAATAAATATATTTTGTTATAATTATTCAATTCTCGCAAGTCAGATTCAATTTATGAAGTGTTCTGCGTATAAGCATCTTTCTTTTACCATTGCAAATTGAATGTTCTAGGTGTTCAAATAAGTTAGGTAATTTGGTCCCGTTTACAACAACAAAATTACAATTTACAATTTTGTTTAAAATTTTTGAAATACCCTCAAGCTAAATTTTGAACACTGCATGTGTATCATGAAATAAATAGCAATTTCTGTACATTAATATTATTGTAAGTCCGTATTGTCGAAGTATTTAGATTAATTAACTTTAGTTTTAAATTTTGTTCTCATTGATGTGTAATGTAAATTATATGAACAATAAACATCTTTAACCAGAAATAACCATTTTCTTCAAGAAAAAATCATTAAGATATGGGCAACTGTGCACATATTTTTGTTACAAACGGTTCCTTGCACACGTATAATTTTCAAACGTGCACGATTTCTGTGCATTTAACGAAAGTACCGTCGTATAACGACCTCGTGCTCCTGGTAAATGGATCGCTCGCTCGATAGCCTATTGCCATCCAAACTGAACTGACTGCATAGAGACAATAGTCCTTAAGGCGTATAGTCCCTTGAACAACTGGGCGGAGTTAAACGGACATATTGCGCCCGCATAGAGCCCCGCTGACCTTTAAAGGCATGCAATTCAACATATATTTTCATTGTTTTTTATGCAATTGCTTTGACGCGATTATGAAGTCATTACACATTTTTCATTACATATTTTGCAAACATAGATATCTTGTGGAAATTATTTAGGCTTCTATTGAAATCAGTTTATAAATTTGTATAAGACAAATTCAGGAAAGACCCCTAAAAATCTGCTTATTTGTATGAACTTTGACCCTCCATAATGTACTCAAAATTTAAAAGTCATAAAAATATAACAATTGCCTTGCAATTTTAACCCTTCAGATACCGTCAATTAGAGACACAATAGTAAGACAATAGATGCGCGGCCACCGGTGGTCGCTTGGGGATTCATGAATTAATCATGATTTGAATGACAACAATTTTGTTTTTAAATTTTTAAGTGTTTAAAAAAAACACCTGGAACAAGTTTTGTGAAATATTCGAGTAAATCACGGAATTACCGAATGCCAACCGAGTTTTCAGTCGTTCTCTCTTTTTTCGCATTGCGCCTCTTCATTAAACATCACGTTGCATTGCACTAAATGAAACAACAAGTTTTTACACCATGCTCGATGTTGATGAAAAAGGAGCCTCTTAAAACCGTTTTCTTGCGAAATATTGACTGATTATAAGATATATTCTGACGAACACATAGCCAGCGTTTTTTTTTCTGTAAAGATATTTCTAAAGATCAAAGCCGTTTAGAAGGTATAGAGAAAACAAGCAAAAAAATTTCATGTTGCAAATTTTTTTTTTTTGGCACATTTATTAGTTGTACGAAAAAATCATATGTTAATTGATAATTTAATATATGAATCAAAGTAGTTTTTTTTCAAATCTATTAACTTAGCCGTTACCAAGGAGTAGGCTTCAGAAAGTCACTGTTTTATGGCACTGCCCGATAGCTAGGGCCTTAAGCAGCTCTTACTTAAAACGTCCCATTTAGCCCCACAAAGGAACTTTTACGATTGCACTTTCAACAATATGAGTTTGTGAGTTGTCATTAAGTAAATTCTTTGTTAGATATTGTCATGGAAATGCGATGAGTAGAATTTCTTTCAAAGAGTGTAAGTTGTGGAAATTATTTCAATTTACGCATAGATCTTAAAATGAGTTGCGTTTTAGTAAATGATTATTGTAATGCCCTGTGAAATTGTCTGTCATAATACTTATTTGAAAAACATCGCGAGGAAACCGGCATGTCTTAAAACCAAAAATTCGAAAGACATGTGACATCCACCAACCCGCACTGGCCCCGCGTGGTGGATTACGGCCCATTCCCTCTCCTAGAGAGTATACGTGAGTTCCAACAGTGGGAACATTATAAGGCCGACTATGCTATGCTAATACTTATTGGTAACTGTCTGTGGCTGTTAATAAGGTTGATAACAGCAAAATACTATTTATTTATTCATTGTACGCACACACTTAAAAGATAAAAAGGTAATTTTATTTGACAAACATTTTGAAGTAAGAGATATTTTCAGCGTCACCGTTGTTAGATTTGGTTGGTCAGAAGTACAAACTAAAATCAAACAGTTAGCGTCTAAACGCTTCGCTGGTTATTCAACTAGACACTACCACTAAAACAATCTACACTGATACAGAGCGCTTCACTCAATTTAAGTCCTTTACTAGCAAAAATATAAATGGAGGACCAACCGATCTAAAGCTCGTGCCAAAAAATCCAAAATATAAAAAAACCGTTTTGAATACGCGATTGGAATAGGCACATGAATTACATAATTTACACGAGCGATGTCAGAGTAGCGTCCCAATCACTTTTCAACGGGGATCCGGCTGCGGCCACCAGATGGCGCTCCGAAATCCGCGGTAATCCCAAATTTATTATCTGTTTGCAACCATTTGCCGCTGCGATGCAATCCGACGAATGCCACGGACGAAATGAATGTGAGCGAATTCGCACCGATACCGTATTGAAAAGCGGCTAAAATCTGCCCATAGAATGTAGTGCAAGCTGCGAAAATATTTGGATTAGCACTAAATTGCGACCTGACTGAACGTAAATACGTCGAAAATTGTCCACGGTTGTAGCGGGAAAATTCAATAAAAGAGTTTTTGTCTTCGCAATTGCTAATATCAGAACTGGATAAAAAAAACCAAGAATTGCCAGTGCAAAATAAATATTGGAACATTTTATTTGTAATATTGATGTGAAAAGTCCATTGTGCGATTTCCATTCGATGACAGTTGCTTTGAAACTTTATACACAAAAGTTTTCGACGAAAAGGCTTTGTCTACTGTTTCCGAAAACATTTTACTCAATCATTGTCTGCCTAGCATTCATTGAATGCTTTGAGTTTTCACCCACTTTCCACAAATTTCTTGTTAACTTTACATAGTTAAGAAAATTACTACCTAGCAATTTGTAGGGTGTGTTACATGATTCCGAAAATTAAAACTCGAATAACACACTTTCCCGTAAGTTTACTAATTCGAAACACGTAAAAAGGAATGCACATTACAACGAAAAACTTAACGCTGTAGCCATGTGATCTCGAATAAGTACGTATAATATTATCCTCAATGAATACTCGAAAATAAGTTCACGACCTAACACTAGGAAAACACATTAAGGAAATTGGAGCAACCCAAGATTTTAGCAGAAACAAGATCCGAAATCCGCTAAGATGCCTCAAAACGTGGATTAAGGTTACTAAGTAACAATAAACAGCTGAACATTGTTGTAACATAACGTTTAGCAGTTTCCACCTACAATAAGTGTGGCAAGTGGGGTTTTAATCACCTGCATTGGGCCTGACACAGATGTGCCGGCAAATCCGCGGTAAGCCCCGACTTAGTTCACGCTGTTCATGTAATCAGGCCGGTTGAATTATCGTTCGTTTTAAATACAATTGTTTCTGTGTTGTTCCCGTTTCGTTGAGGGAGACAATGACGGGATCGCCGATCGATATTTGAATGTTTGAATATGGAATATGTAGCCAGTCAAAATGTAGGTTATGAAGCAGCTGTTTCTTTTTCTGCGAAATCGTTTCTGTCTAGACTCTGTTTATTTAATTCAAATATTCATTTAATGAAGAACTGGTGCCTTACCATAACTTATTGAAACATCAGGCGTGCGTGCGAGAATGAGGGATGGAGCTATATATCCTATGTAGCTTTTATAGTTCAGTTTAGGTCGTCAATTCAATCTCGTTAAGAGCTCGTGGTAGAGGAGACTCTGAACATCTTCTCGTCTTCTGAATATATCAAACATTAATTTCGTTAGAATACAATAAACATACAAGTTGAATAACTTGCTAAACATACAGTTTGAAGATGAGTAAATGAAATGATAAAAGACGATGATGAATAATTGAAATGATGAAAGATGATGATGAATAATAAAGTCAATATTGGAGCAGATTCTGGAATATCCAGTCATAAATTTCAACTTGCAGTGCGTTGAGATTGACTTACATACTTATTTTTGAAATATCTGTTGCCATACTTCTGAAATTTCTTTTAAAATAGCAGTAAATAAATACAATATGAAAAATAAAATAAAACAATGAATTTCAAAAAGTGACTGTCACTCAAAGAAAAGTGTCAGAATGATTGACAAAGCAACTTCCCAGCCATCGGCTTATGCTCATCGGTAGAAAAACAGACACAGGAGTCTCGAATTTTATACACCTGTAAAAAGAATATTTCAACCAAAAACGAGTATGTGAGGCTAAGTTTTTACTTGAAGCATTTTGCATGCAAGTTACATTATTATATCTAATAGATGATAAGAAGGGATATGAATGAAAAGGGAATTAGTGATAGCGTGACAAGCGACAGGACAGAATGGAAGAAAAAGACGTGTAGCGCTGACCCCAAATAAAACGGGACAAGGGCAGGAAGATGATAAGGTATAATATGATTAATCACTCACCTCACAAAAAGCACTATCAAGCCAAATTAATTTTACAGAAAAGTCTATATAATATTTTTTTTTTACCGATACGGTGGCGATTAATTACCGAAATTTACAAAAAAAAACCCAATATTTTCCAACCAGACATCAGCAAAAAATAATATAAAATTAATATATTAAAACTACCAGTTATTTCAATTTAAAAACTCCAATATACCCGTATTTATGTGCTTAATTTTTTTCCCTGACTTTTATTAAAATCCAGACTTGCTCGTATAGTGTTTATACAGGGTGAAACCTTAAAGCTTGTAAAGAGAAAATTCTAATATAGGAACAAAATCGTTTTTTCGAAACTTAAGCTCCTTGTCTACAAATTTTTAAACTCTTTAAAAATTTAAAGGGTTCGTACTTTTCCTCAAAGGCTCTCCTATTCACCCTGTATGGTGTATCTGCTAACCCCCTTCTTCGTTCTTATTCCAGATATTGGCTAGAGATGCAGTAATCCAACACCTGAGACTGCCCTGGGATTAAAACGAAGCAACATGGCGTCGGTATGAGCTCCTCGCCACAAATATGTCGATTTAGCTTTCTATAAAACGTCGATGGCATACTAAATTTTGCTATGGGTAACTGTATAATAAAATTCCTTAGTGAAGGAATTATTATCTCTTTGCATAGAGTAGTATAGGCGTATTAATTTATTACTTTTCATGGATTTAAGCTTTGATTTTCAGGTAACTGCTAACATTATAACAATTTTTCCGGTCATACCTTGACTACGTGCATTTTTCAGTTCCTTATTTAACTTTTTAATTTTTTTTTGTCATATTTGTTTAACAATAAATATAACACGTAAGTAGTATCATATTTATGTTTTATTTTATTCTAGTTTATAAGAATATGTGTGGTTGTATTGATATGGTGCATTTCATGTTCTATCATTTCAAAGTGAGTTTTTTTATGTATCTATTTTTCCTACTACTTTAACCAACTTCTTTTTCAAATCTCCTTTCTTAAGTATGTTGAAAGAAATTGCTTTACAAATGAGCATCACTTTGTACTTATTTTTCTGTTTCCTTCTTCTTATCTTTATTTTATGAGCATATATTAATTGTTGATTTGTTGAAAAATAAAGACTTTCAAATGAATAAATGTTAACCGTAGAGTCGTAAGAAAACCTGATAGAGAATTTTTGTGTTATGTTTTCATCATAAAGATCCCAGATGTTAAATTCCTCGGCCCTTGTCATTTTGACAAATTCAATGTTACTTAAATTATAACAGAAGGCATTCAAATTCAGAATCATTTCATTTTGCGGTCATGTTCCAGAATTTTATCCTCGTCATATTTTTCCTTAAAAAAATGTTCATTTTACTGTGAAATAGTATAACAAAGATGTTAAAAGAACCGTCCAAAGAAAACATGGAATTTCTTTGACCTTTCGAAAAATTTTAAATTATTCTCTCAAAAAGAAACATGAAAAGAGAAGAATTGAATTACTATACGAATTTGAAATCTCTGTGATGTTTGTTTGTGGCAATGGAAAAAAGTGAATGCATTAGATGTCCCACCCCTAAAAAGGTGTCTGACATATAAAGGTGAATATCTTGGACCCTTCCGCTTGCACCACTCATGAATATTTTAGTAACGTTCTTACGATCGTAAAGTGGTGAATTTCTCAGATAATATACGCAGAGTTTTTTCAAATAACGTAATGTACATTTGCTGGATATGAGAATATGGAATACCTGTAGAACAAAATCAAATAAACCTCTTTGAGTATGAGAGAACTGAATAATTTAAAAGAAATATTGTGAAGTGCAGGCTCCTCTCTCAATTGAAACTACTAACTATTCAAACGATATTGAACCTTATTTTAGACTTTTATAAATGGCGATATATACCAATTGTATGACGAAATAATTATATATGTTTATATTATGAAAGAAAGTTTACCTTTATGTAATTTGACCATGTCCTAAAATAACTTAATTAATACTTTTTATCCCGGGAGAATATTCCCTTGATATAACTTTCTACTGACACGCAAGCGTAACTGTTGGCAGAAACTTGTAACATCATCCATCCATACTCAGCTTTTTTAATATTCCCACTATTGGGGCTTTTTTTTTTGTCGACGGGGTAAATCATCTTTGACGAAACCCGCTCTTGGGTGGAGCGGGAGACAGTGTCAGACTCTAACTGACTAAAAACCCCGCGCCGTTCCTTCTAGCCTTCATACCGGGGCACGAGCTCCCTTTCGGACAACCCTGTCCCCAGTAGGCTTCGACCCAGCTGGGCCCCTCCTGCTGCTGACAACTCCTTGAGGCGCGCGGGAACAGTGCGCGCCGTCGACGTCTTGGACTCGGTCCATTACCGGACGATCGGACAGCGAGCTACCCATGGCTCGCCGTCCGCGAGCCCGCGTCTACGGTGGCAGGAAATCGGGATCGGAATCCCGGCGACGGCGGCGAGGGTACCGTTGCCTGATGTGGTCGGCCTCCTCCTTAGCAAGCATTACTGCTTCGCAGAAGGAGGCGACCGCCTACCATTCTTCCTCGCTCCGAACCATGGCCTCGACCAATGCCCGGCGCGAGAGGTCTCCGCCGCCGATCGCCCCAACGAGGGCACGGCGATGCTCCGCCCAGGCAGGGCACACCTCGACGGTGTGCTCCACTGTGTCCTACGCGCGTTGCGCACAGTGGCGACACCCGGGCGTCTCTTCCGCTTGAATCCGATGCAGGAACCTCCCGAACTTGCCATGTCCGGTGAGGACCTGCGTCATGCGGAAGGTAAGGACGCCGTGAGGTCTTTCCAGCCACGCCTCAAAGAGGGGACTTACCGCCATAATCGTGGCGTGCCCAGCACTGGGTTGCGATAGCCGTTGACGCCATTTCACCATGAGATCCCGCCGGAGCTCTGTCCGCCATGCCTTGACATGTTGCGGCAGTGGACTTTCACCACTATTGGGGCTCAGGCCTCCACTCTTGGAGAGGGAATGGGCTGTAATCCACCACTCGGGCCCAGTGCGGGTTGGTGAATGTCACATGTTTCGGATTTTTGGTTTTAGGACATGCCGGTTTCCTCACGATGTTTTCAGTAATGCGCCTGGCTGGGTTTGAACACACGGCCTAGTAAGTAACATCACATTCATATAATAGAGGCGAATGTTTGTGAGTATGTGTATGCATATTTTATACTTCTTCACGTTCGAACATCTCAACGGATTTTGATGGTAAACCATATCCTGAGATAGCACATAAAATAGGTTTTTATTCTCTCTATTAATATACTACCTCCCAAGATACAGGTTTTTGCCTAGTTTGGGAGACAGCAGGCTATGTTTTGTTAAATTACCCCCCGGGGTTCTCTTTTGCTTCACCCATGGCCCCAGTAGGCTACGATCCTGCTGGGCCCCTACGGTTGCTAACAACTCCTTAAGGCGCGCGTGGGACGCCGATGACTTGGGCTTTATCACCAGCAAGATGCCAGTATCTGCATAAACATGTCTTTGTCTCGCTATGTTTCTTGAGCATGTTTCTAATAAGTAGGTTAACTATATTGGATTTTCATTCGCATGCAAATACTGTTAGCCGTGCGCGTATGTGTACATGTTCAGTAGATTTGTATAAGGAAGCTGTTCAAATATAGATAGGTCAGATCGTATATACTTGTGTCTGAACAGACAAACATATTGGAGTTGCCTTGGGTATTGCCGAAATTCTATTTTCTGTTTGTCTTGGAATAACGGAGAATGTGATATCTGAATATAAAATTGAAGGTTTAGAGGAAATGGACAACGAAAAGTTTAGAAAATAAAATCTAGTTTTATTGAAAAATTTAGTCCCGTAAATTCTTTTATTTTATGAGAGTATTTTCTCTGCCTGAATTGATTGCTAATAGTGTGTTTCAATTAGATGTGTTTCAATTGACTCTGCATGATTTGCTAATAGTGTGTTTCAATTAGAAACACACTATTAGCAAATCAATACAGGCCAAGGTTAAATTTAGTATGATTATCGTCCAACAAATGACAAATGATTTGACGCATTAGTATAGCATAGCATTACTAACCTTGTAATGTTCTCACTGCCGGAATACAGACCTCTAGAAAAGAGAATGAGCCATAACCTACCACGCGAGCTTAGTGCAGTTTTGCAGATGTCACATATCTTAGAATTTTTGGTTCTAAGACATACCGGTTTTCTTACGTTGTATTTTTTTTTACTGTTTTGAGAACAGTACAACATATTAACTTGTAAGTCGAGACCACCACCACCAGGCCACCACTACTCTACCATTTTGTCGACGCAGTGATTAAAATTGTTACCTAACAATTACTCTTTGGAGGTACGCGGAACAGAGAGTAAAGTCCCGCAAACCTCCGTTGGAAAGGGAGGATCCTCCGACCAGACAGGTGTTATAGTCTGGTGAGCTACTGCCCGTTAGATGATTTTGGGCTGTTCTATATATTCTAATCGCGCGGAGAACTTTGATTGCGCGATGCAGGATTTGTATTTTTTTCGTAGTTCTTATGTGGCGTCATAGATATCACTACAACTCAAAAACCAATTCAGGAGATCCTATGATATTGTTTAATAAAAAAATACCGTAAAACAATTAAACATTGTACAATAAAACACTGATATAACGCGAGTTTCTGGCAATAACAGCCTTGGTAATTAACCACTGAGGTTCAGATAAATGGATGGCAAACATTTAACGTTCAAAACTCTTGTGATTTTTCTTCTTGAGCCCTCGTTACGCTGACCGCGTTGTTGTTTAGGTTTCATCAAATTATGTTTTTATTGGGGTAGTTGAAAACTGGGGTATAAGCCCTACCCCAGTATCCAACCCGGTTAAGTAGTCTGAGTGTTCTAAATAAAACAAATAACAGTTCTGCAATTTTATTAATGACTAGCTGCTAAGAGCGGCTTTGCCTCCATAAGCCAGTCACTCAGGAATAAAGCAACTTTCTATCGATGAAAAAAATTTTAGTGATTACCTCCTACAAACAAAAAATAAACAAACTTTAGCATTTTATAATATTAGTCTATACTAGTTTCTACCAGCAACTTCACCTGCGTGAAAGTGAGTTTCTCCATACAAACTTTTTGATCCCGTTTCGTCACTTTAGGAGGTGAATTTTAGAAAATCCTCTCTTAGCTCACCTACGTCATAAAAGGTAATCTTAAGCAAAATGTAACACTCTAGTCCCAACAGTTTCGGTTGTACGCTGATATGTCTGTCAGTTTCCCCTTTTATACATATATATTTATATAGGAAAAGGTTTGTACTTCTTGCATGTTGGGTTTG
The DNA here is from genome assembly GCA_949319445.1 of Mythimna lalbum. NCBI lineage: Eukaryota > Metazoa > Arthropoda > Insecta > Lepidoptera > Noctuidae > Mythimna > Mythimna lalbum. The sequence continues at coordinate 9,210,676 of OX439345.1, read as the reverse complement.
TCACACTAGTTTTAGATTTAAACGTAACTTTTCCAACCAGTCAACTTTTCCGTTGACTCACAAAAATGAAGATAGATAAGGACCTAATATAAAGATACTATTTTACAGCAATAACGATTACCACAACATCCAAAGGGTCATTCAATACAATGAGCCTTTTTCAGGGTTCCGTACCCGAAGGGTGCCTGCGGGACCTTATTACTAAGCCTCTGCTGTCTTTCCCCTGTCAGTCCGTCCATCTGTTTCTACATTCGTCTGTCAGAGGACTATATTTTAAAAAACCGTATGAGGTAGGAGAGTTGAAATTTTCACAGAATGTGTTCGTCTTTTGCCGTTATAATACTAAATAATAAACAATAGGTACATAGATGAGGGGAAGCCAAATTCCAACGGTGAACGTCTTATGGCTAAAATGATAGATGGTGATTATAACATCATGACATAACAGATGAGAAGGAAAAGAGCTCTCATACAAGGAACGTTTTTTTTCGGCATTTTAGTTCGATTTTAATTGGAACTCTTTATGCGCGAGTTCGATTCGTACTTTCCCAATTTAATAGATTATTTTTATACCACCTTCCTTCTTTATACCTATTAATGAATGAAAAAAAACTAAATATTTATCTCATAATATTGTAAGCTCCCATACCATTGCCAAAGTGCAATGCAAATAAATATAATTTAAATAAAAATCCGTCAAAATGCAATATTTTTTCCCATTTATAATTTAAGGTCTTACAGTCCATCCAAAAGTTGTCTGGTGAATACCATAGAACTTTTTTATGGACCATGATGAACAGACGTTGTTGCAGTTAGTGATAATACAGCAATTATACCAAATGGTTTAAGTTTATAAAAACCATGTTACTATTTTAGTGTCCAATAAAGTTTATTCTATTCTGTTCCATCTGTAAAACTAGAAACTATCCGCAAAACTGATAAAGAAACCGATTGCAAACTTGCTAATTAACACACTACAATCTCTTTTAATCAAGTCGGTCCAGCAAGCTAGCGCGAGAACAAAGAAAATGTCCCAATAAAAGAATATAGTAGTGTTCACACACGTTAATTTAGCTCCTATATACAGGCCTGTTTAATTATTCATCTCATTAGAGAAGTTCTAGGCGTTCCTTTGTAGATAGTTGGATCGGGTGCACTGTCGATAACCTAGTTCCTCGCTAACTTCCGAGGTAAAGTTTTGAGAATATGTGTCGTACCCAACTTAATGCCTTCCAATTGAGTCAAAGATAATATATTCGGAGTATTGGAACTGCCAAACGCATTGTTCAACTGCTTATTGTTTTGAAAGCGCATTTGGGATAGCATATTAATAACGGCAATTATGTTTTTGTTTGCAAAATTTTAGTAGAATATTAATTAACGATTGAATTGTTATTAGTACTATAATAATAATTCGGCGATTATTGTACCGATAGCCGTGTCGGGCAATGGCTTAATAGCCAAGAGCCTCGACCAACACCATAGATGTTCGCGTTAGGCGACTGGATCAAGAGCCTGATTCAGAAAGTGGTACTCCTGGATACAGCTCATGTTGTTAGGAAGTTCCTTTCTCTGGAGCCCTGACCGCCGGTAGCTCGGACCCGGTTTGCGATACCGGTGGGATACTATTTTTTTAATTTTTAAATGTATTTTTTTTTTTTAAAGAAATATTTGAAAATATAGGTAATTAATGTTTCTAAGTGAAATAAAGGAAATAATAATAAATGCCATGTAATCTCTCATCACAAAACCGAGTTAAAGTTAACGTTTCCATGAAAATGTCTCAGCTATATCTACCTCTGTGAGAAACAGGTGTCTGATAAAGGTTTTTGGAAAAAATCCTGTGTCGCGAGTCACCAGGCTAAAACTTCGTTAGAGTTACCGAACAAGAGTAAAAATTGAACAATAATTAAAAACTAGGCAAGACTTGAATAATAAGAATTACATAAATAAAAGAATAACAATTATTAAATAAAATACCTACCTCTAATTCTGCAGAAGTTCAGTCATATTGTGAGTCGTGGAGTGAGAATAGTGAGAGTTTTTTTTTTCAATAAACTGAGGCACATCAATGGGGTTTTTCAAAATTCAAATTATTGCAGAGATTAGAACGGTTAAAAGATTTATAGTTTAATGATAGTCTAAAACCTGTAATACCACTCCTGTTCTTTTTCCAACTAAATGCCTAAAATTGCTTGTCTAATGTTGTTTAAAATGATTTACGTCATGAGCTGAATTGAATTTTACACAATAATGTTTTGATATTTGAACGACATGAAAGGAAATTCATAACTACGCATTCTAAGTACGATGTATTGAAAACTAAAACCAAAATCTTTTCATCTTCTAAAGTCATTAATTAACATATTAAAGTTTATATTAAAACTTGAAATATTTGAAATAAAATCCATTTATAGCGGTACAATCAGTTTGATTCACAAGCAGTTTGAATACGAATATTTATTGAAATCTAATTCAATTTTCTGACAGAATCTATTATCCAATAAATTCGCACAAATATCATTGATATTTTCAATCGGCTCGAATTATTATTATAAAAACAATAAAAGCAAAAAATCTATCCAGACATTGTTATGAAAAACAAAACACGTGACCATCGTATGCAACCTTCAATCAATTTAAGCGGAGAGTACTGTCAGAGTTCAGGCGGGCATAACATATCGCGCGTCGGGGACAGACGGACGGACGGCGTAGTGGCGTGACGAGGGGTACGTCACTAGCATCCCAGTCAATTCTGTTTATAGCAATTCATTTGTTATATCGCACAATCACAATAACTTGGTAACGTGATCGCGTTGACTTTCTTTTGTTTGGAACGAGTGTTCGAGTTAACGTGACATGTTTGATGGATTTTATTTGGGGATATTCTTCTTTTGTGTTCACTTTAGGATTAGTTTTGTTTTCGAGTTGGATTCACTTTCTGAAGTTATAATACAAGTCAGTATTCGATAAACACTTCAGTCTCTGTAATTATTGATTATTTATTTATTATTTTAATTAAAACAAACCGAAATTAGTTTGTAATTATAATTAAAGTGTACTTCCAGATATTCACCATTACCATTTCAGCCAAAAGTCGTCCATTGTAGGACATAGACACTTAGGGAAAACCTCTAAATGTTGCCACAATGATTTGTCACACTGGGTTTTCTGGTACACAGTTGCCACTACAGAACCATTCAGTCCCATCGGCCGATTATACCAAACATAGCCGTTTAGGTGACTTTAAGCCTTGTAATGAAGCCCATTGTAAACGACTATAATATAGAGAAATAAGTAGCTAGGCATGATGCCATTCCAGATGTTACTTTTATTGAATAAATTAAAATCCAACGTAATAACATAAAAGATATTTCGATGAAAAGGAATAAAAGAAATAAATCTTTTGACGATCTGATAGAAGTGTGATTAACCCCTTCAACAATCTCTTCTATTGTTACGACGAATTGGATCCATCGGCTTTAGGTACTATAATTACAACTGAAGTAGCTTTCAACGTCGCACAATAGATTACACAGAACATTAATCTTGAAGCATTGAAAAGTGCACCGAGGCCCTTTGCATACCCTTCACTAAATCGTAAAGTAATTTAGCGTGAAAACAGAGGAAAGGAGTCGACAGGTTAGACGATACTGAAGCAAACAAGTTCAATACTGTAGTGAAAGAACAATAGGGAGTGTGGCGTGACAAATGACGTGCAGGTGTCACGCGGCGTGTTATCGGTACGCCGCAGCCGCGAGACGCCGTGATTGTGAATACGTGATGATTAAACACCGTAGACTAGCACACGCCTATCTGAAGCGTGTTAAAAGAGAGAGATGGGTTAAATTGGGAAACTTTGGTTTTTGGGATCAATTAGGAGAGAAGGCATAACAAGGAGTACGACATGACAAATGACGGCAGGTGTCACCCGGCGTGTTATCGTTCCGCCGCAGCTGCGGAGTTCCGCCGCGTTAGTGAATATGCTATGATTAAAGAAAAATACGCAAACAATTTTGTGACTCTCCAAACTCTATAAAATGTCGATATTTTCACACAATCTTCAGTTTTTTAGGCCTTTTTTGTGTTACATAAAAGGATGAAATACGGTAACAAAAGCTAAGACTTTAGGGTTGCGTTAATCCGACATTATTATGATAGGCTGTCTTTCCTTTGAGGTTCAATTTAGTATATGAGTACTAGAACGACTCTTGTTATACCGGTTAAATTAGACATAACTTATATTGAGGTTGCTTTATCCAGAAACATAAACAATGCTAGTACCAAAATTCAGAAAACAAAGGTAATAAATCATTAACAACTCAATTCCAAAATTCTAACACCCGAAGAAAATCAGATACGTCAGTCTAAGATAGTATTACTTCACCCCTGCGGGAGAGCGTGACAAATGTCATGCGGTCTCAACTTTACAAATGTCAAGTTCCTTATCAGTGTGCTGAAATGAAGCAGTAATTATAGGCTAGAGGCTTCCTTGTTTGTAAACCTGTCGGAATGAGAATTAACATTGCGTAAATGCGATTTGCCGTGACACCGTGACGTGACAAGACCTGTTTAGATAAGTTGGCGGTAATGTTGTTATTACTTTAGCTAATTCAGTGAATTACAATGAAATATTATTGTTGATATTTTGAAATGACACTACAGTTAAGCTTGAATAATTTGTTGACTTACTTAATCCAATAAATCTACTTTACTCGTGTAAATATTAAGACATTATATATGAGGGGTAGTTCTGAAATTTTACGTAACGTTCGCAATCACAGCGTAGTCGAAAACTGTCAAAAACACGGAGGTATTCTTGACAGTTTTCGACTGGGCTGCGATGGTGGAGAGATGTTTTTGACTGTTTAAGAGAATTTCCCTAAATTTTGACAAGTTTTTGACTGTCTTTGACATTGATGATCGCTGAAATGATAGTACGAATAGAATTTGAATAATTTTCCAATACGAGTTAGCCTTCTGAATTAAAAGCAAGTTTATTTACCCATCGTTTTATCATATTATTTGCGATTAGAAAGAAAGAAAAAAAAGCAATTTTAGTATGAACCATTTATTTTTAAAGTCACGTACCAAGTTTGAATACTTAGTAAAAAAGAAAAGGCAAAATGGGGTTCTCTGAGTAAAGTGACAGTGATTAAAAAAATGCTGAGTTTAACAACTTGATATTTTTATAATTCGAGAATAATGTGTGGGATGTATGACATGCACTGTAAGTCAATCCCATACATTTTGACAACAATTATTACGTTTTTGAGGATGTTTTAACTCAGAAATTAAATACATATTGATCATGTAGTATATGCTTAATATACTTATACCATGGATATATCTATATAGATAAGGCGTAGTTAATTTTAAGGTAATAGCGCTAGGGTAGACCGCGAAATTATTTTCTTCAATTTTTACATTTTGCAGATCTGAGTTAAGTTGTAAGTAAAATTAAATATAATTTGCTGGATTATAGTCTTTAAAATCATCAATGACTTTTTTTAAAGTCGTTAAAAAATCTTAAGAAAATTGCTATTATTTAACATCTCTATTAATGATTTGATATACTATAATTAATTTAGAATTAAACTGCCTCTTTAGTGGCGTCATCACCGGTATGATTATCAAGTCGTGTGAAAAGTGTCTTTTTATCAGGAATCACACTACCTATTGCCACCTGGTGTTCACATCTTGGTAGTATAATGTCTCTGTACTTTAAAGCACGTAAACGCGTTGGTTTTTTGCCTAAAAAGTCGTGTCGGATTGCCGTCCTATCGAACTTCCAGAGTAAAGAACCATAATACACTAGTGTTTGCGCCCACGCTTGGGCACTATAGTGTATTTTTTTAATTGTTATAAACTAGTGCTTGTACTTAAGTTATGCTCTAATTTATTAAGAGCTTATTCACTCTAGCCTTGAAGACACCTAAATTATAATCTTCTATATGACTTTCTAATCTCCATTGAGTTTGACCATCATGATCAAAATTTTGTCGGATGGATTATTAATTTTAAGTTTCTAAGTTCTACTTGTATTTTCTAGCTCAAGTACACTTTACTTGCACAGTGGAAACACACCACACAAAGCTTACTTGTTTGCAAACTTGTTCGTAGAAACCCTGCTACGTGTAAGCGTGATTTGTTGCGACACTGATGGTGTTATGTAATTGTTATTGCGACATTTATCTGAGCATAATTCAGCTTGGGGTTACACTTATTTCTAGTGTTTGTATCTATTGAAATTAAACTAGTTTTACGGTGTGGTCTCCTAGTAGTGGAGTATTGAGAACAACTTAAACTTTTGTCTTTCGTTTTAGATTATCTTTGCATAAAGTGAAGTTCTTTATCAATATGTCCTAATTTCAGCCTAAAGACAAAGAAAGAAAGAAAACACGCAGTAACAATAATAGTTTTTGACCAACCGGGGTTGTCTTTGGGTACACTAGCATAGCTTCTAAAGGGGTCATCTTCTGTTGGTATCATGTTCTTTTAAAATTACCTAAAGGGCCCTTTGTACGCTTTCCAAAGGTCCAGGACCTCGGGGTCCTGAAATGTATAAATACATAACACAATAATTTTTAAAAGAAACTACAACAAAATTGTGTGTCTCACTCAAAATGGGTCCAGTTGCAATGCCAGACAACTATGTAGCAACTAGCAGTATCCTAATGCTGGTGATATCGGCAGTTCTGACGCCCCTGGTGGCAAAAGGGCCACCCTGAGCGGTAGTCGCAGAAAAATGGTTAATGGCGGCTGCAGTAAACAATTGGTAATGTAACATTTATTTTGCTTTTAATGCCATAATTACGCCTATGAAATAAAAGTTAAAATCGGTTGAACAGAAAGTAAAAAGGGTTTCTTTAAATGTTTAATACTAACGTGAATAGGGTATATTATGTGCCTTAAAAAATAAGGTGCATCCACATACAGACACTGAAAACGACATATAATGTACCAAAATACTAGATCTGTAATGCAACGTGTACCTACAATCTTATATTAACAATAGTAATTAAAAGTCGATTAAAAAATGTTATTACTCAGCCTAGCTTCCTTTTTGGTCAGTCACGCAAATGCCAGGTCATAATGAACTGACACAGCTGGAGCGAACCATTGACCCTCCTTGTTTGTCAACCTGTCAGTGAAATGAAAACATGTGCTTTGCGCACTGTCTGATCTGTCATGATCACGGCACGATTATGACGCGTAAATGTTGTCCCTAATTTGGCGTTCAACGTGGCTTGATTAGAGATAAATTATTATTTATTGTCTATTAGCCAGTGTTTTTTCAGGGTTCTGTTTGCAAAGGGTGCTAATAGGACCCTATTACTAAGACTCCGCTGTCCATCCGTTCATTTCTCTATCTATCGGTACGTCCTTCTGACAGCGGGCTGCATCTCATAAACCTTAAGTGGTAGAGAGTTGAAATTCCCCAAAATATTGTATTTTTATACGGTACAATAACAAATAATAAAAATAAAACAAAATTATTTATTTATTTAATCTATATGCAATACAAAGTATAAATGTGAAATCCCATTAATACGCTATTTTGACACTGTTTTTTTTTTTGTTCAATTTTAAGATCGTAGTATGGAATCCCTTGTGTGTGAATTTAAATATGAAAATTAAGTATGAAAGTAGTTTCATACTTAATTAAACATTATAACTATAGAGAGGCTATAAAGAGGAACGACTTATATTTTTGTTTGTAATGATTAAACTGAAAAAATACTAAACTGATTTTCAAAATTAAGCAGAATGCTACTTTATCACTGAGTAAAACAGGGACAGCAAAACCACAGGCAGAAAATAATCTAAAATAAAACAAAAACAGTAAAGCACACAAATTTTTAACACACATAAATTTTGTCCAGGAACGAATCACGTTGCCTCACAGTGTTATCAGTTTGTCGCGGGATAAAACTTTACAGACGTTTGCAAGGAACGTTTCGGATAAATTAAATTCCTCCACGTTAAAGGAATAGTCAAATCGACGGCGCACCGCAAGGAGCTTCGACGAATTTTATAGTGGTATTTCCTATATCTTCATACCTACTTAGGTACTATATGGTATAGGTATTTTTGTATCTTTGAACTTAGGTTCCATTTTAAAGTTCATTTCGTAAATAAAATAGCATAAACTGATGTACAACGAAAGTGATGCGAGTGTCTAGAAAAATGTTAAATAAGTTGTCTCTCTGGGGAAGTGGGGTTTCATAGACAAGTAGTCCTTAATCCCTCGCGCGATGGGAGGGGGAGAGTATTATTATTACCTAATTGTGCGTTTTTACGTCATCATCATCGTCAGGTTTTTCAATATTTCCACTGCTGGGATTCAGGCCTCCTGTCTAGGAGAGGGAAATCAATAAAAAATTCTGGGTTTTTCCAGTAAAAACAAAGATATAGAAACCAAAACTTAAGTGTGTATAAAACGACAACTAAGCATTTTTCGCGGTCATTAAAGTTGTACAGACGTATGTACAATCGGCGCTCGAGGGTTTGTCAGTGCGGTGCCCAAAGAGAAATTGGTGGTGCCCCTGTTCAAAACACGAGCTACACATTAAAGAGCCCCAATTGCATACTCCTGCACTTTGAAGGATTAAAGAAGTGCCACTGATGCTACTTTAACGCAGCCACCGACTGGGTCCAAACAGCTTGACAAGTTTACCATCCATTGGAAAAAAAGAAGAAGTTGTCTCTTGTAGTAGTTATACCAAATTGCCATATCAAAAAGACTGAAGTATTTTTATAAAAATTACTCTATCTGTAGAATCTCGCTGTCACATTGTTGCGTTGCGTCCGTCTTCAAAAACCTGGAAAACGTGCAGTACAATAAAAGTAAAAACCTCACCAACAGAGTCACGTCTGTTTTCACACTGCACTGTTACGTTACTCTATTATTCACTGCAAATCTAGAAGAGTGTACGACATTCATATTTTATACAAACCACTACAGTAAATATTTTCATGAATAGTAATAAAATAAAATAACAACTCTACATACCTTAATTTTAGCTGAAAGACGTCCACTGTTGGACATACTCGTAATCCTGTCTAGTTACCTCAACGACCGGTCCTGTGAGTCTTGCATCCATCAATTCCCATGACCCTCATCAGGTAATTGGTCCAACTAGAAGGAGACCTTCCAATGCTGCGTCTTCCGGTATGCGGTCACTGCTTCAGAACTTTTCGGCCCCATCGACATCATTTGCCTCGCGCCACGTGTTGTCACAACGACCAGCCCTGTACGACGTACATCCATAGGATTTCCGCGACCCTCATCACGTCACTGGTCCAACTTATAGGAAGCCTTTCAGCAGAGCCGGCATCTTTTGGTACGTGGTTGCTATTCCAGAACAATTCAATCCCATTGATCAAGTGTTTTGAGAGCATGTGCCCTGCCCACTGCCATTTTAGCTGGGTGATTCTTCAGACTTTGAGTTGGAGATCATCAACCAACAGTAGTCTACATGTGTTATTAACTTCTCGCTATGGGTAGAATGAGAGAATGTCAGACCTTTTCTGAATAAAACCTATCTGTGTTTCTTCAATTATCCTTTGCATTCCAGGGCCACGGTGACTCTTTTATACAATCTTGCAGAGCAATCTACTTCAGGACATACTTCACTAATCGCACCCTCTTCTTCATCATCATTCATCTTTATTCCCTCTTCCACCCATGACTCTTTTAAGCCTCTTAATATTCAGTATTAAAAACAACGTTTATAAAATAATTCTCTGCAACAATAAATTATATCATCGTCCACAAAAGGTCTATAATTAACCAAACAGTCCCTTAACAGCCGTAAAATTCATCGCAGAACAAAAACATGGCTGATGGTGTCATTGCGGTATAATGCATATTATTTCAAGAGGCACCTGAAACAACAGTTTAGCGGTATCTGGCGGTACCACGCGTTTTGATACCTTTACATAACACGAGTGTGAAATACTGAATGTGCGTTATGTTGTGCAGGTGCAAGATAATGTGGGCTTTAGTGCAGTTATGTGTTTTGTTACTCTTTGTGACCAGTTGTCGGAAAATGTAAGGACATTTTTATTTGGAATGTTCTTCGGAGCTTAATGTTTATTATTTTTTCCTGTAAATTTAAGTAAGTAATTATTTTGTAGAGTAACACAGAAACCAATTAAATCATTTAAAGGAAAGCATTTAGGTTTTCAGCAGCATGGCTTACGAATTCGTTAAAATATTATTTTTAATCCGAATATCGTGTTTTTAAGGTAGAAAATCATCCTATGACATCTGCTCCAGAGTGAAGCAAGGCATGTCAGACTTTTACAGATCTAAACCACTTCTTCAGTTGCCTCTTGCGTTCTAGGACCACGACAATTCCTTTTATAATTTTCTCCATGGCCCCAAAGCGCGCGTAGAACACTACACGCCATCAAAGACACGGGTTTGGTACTCATGGGTCGAGCGGACGAGGAGCTACCTACTCATTTGCCATTGTCCGAAAGGCCGCGCCTACGGAGGCCGGAGACCACTCTGCAATTCTCGACGCTCGGAGCGTCTTCTGTCGTGGTGGACGATCTATGTGGGAACGTGAGTGTTCCCACATAGATCTTCCAACATACAATCTAAATAAATATTTTGCATGCCGTAAGGCAGAGTAGCGGAAACACCCAATTCGGTACCATTTAAAAATTGTACCTACATTGCTCGCAAATAAATAATTCTGATTCTAGAATAAAAGTACCTTCTTAGGTACATTTATTTTATACTGAAACGTTTTCAGCTTACTTAGGCTCGTAAACACAGTGGAGTACCTACTATTTACCACTTCTCTACATCTCAGAGTATTTTCCCAGCACTTTACCTAAACACCAACAGGTTGACAAAGCGTCCTCATTTCTCCTAACCCATTTACACCTGTACCGAATCTCGCGTTGATTCGATATACCGCTAATGTAATGAAAGTGCAAACAACAGCCCACTAAAAGAATACAGCAGAGGTTAATATGGGCACGAGTTGTATTCCTCTCACGTAGTACGTAAGTAACGGCGTCTTCGCACCGAGCATGTGACACCAAGCGTTAGGTGCCGTGAAAAATGGTCCATTTCCCGACGCGAGGATAAATTTATCTTCCCGAGGACTATTGCGACGCGCCGCGTTATTCCTCTGTTAATATTCATTGTGGAACAACAACGTGACTTTTCCAGTCACAGCCTCTCGTTGAGAGAGACGACTTTCCCCGATTCACTGCTTCAAACAAACACGCCACTTAATTCTTCTCGTTTGCAATTTATATTTACCGTACGGGGAGAACGTTCACTCGTTGCCCAATTTTATTTATTCGTTATTTAATTCGCAAAAATGGTCCCACAGAAATTTTAAACCGATGACAAAGGCAATGCACCGAAAATGTCACGCGACCGCAACGCCAAACCAATTAAGCGTATATCTGGCTATAATTCGTCTCCATAGTGGGGTGGGTGGATCGGAATGAGGCGAAAATATGACAAAAATCGCGTTGAGACCAGACGACATTAATTCAATTGTCGCCGGTCAGAGCGGATCAGCGTTAGACAGATCAACGTGAAATCTGATATTTGGCGGGGACGGACAATTTCCTTACGCAGCTAATGGATTGTGAGGGGCCGGCTTATGCGATTATTCATATTATTGCCAAGTGTGGGGACATCTTCTATTTATAGGGACACATATTGGATCCACGTCCTCATGTTCTGCTTATCGTCAGTTTCGGTATCATCCCTCTGTCCAATTTTATTGATATTTTTATGGCTGATATTATATTTAATACGTAATACAGTGAATAGACTGATCAGCTGCGGTCAAAGTGTTCCCATAATTACAATTTGATCATTTCTTGATTGCATTCTCATTAACGCAAAATTTTGCTGTGGGTTTTAATTTAACTTATCAACGACCATTTTTAATTGAAGTTTAATTTGCATCGTTATTTTTAATGGTTTTATACAACTAAGTACGTAGGTAAGTAGTACTGCAATATTCCTCTTTAGTGTTTTTATGGTTTTTCCTTATTTTCAAAACACCATCAGCAAATATAATGAATTTACAATAACTTTTTTTTAATTAATTCTCAAAAATCGTTCGTTGTATATTAGTAATTTGACACAAAAGTTCTGTTTAATATGTACATATATAAAAATCTTGTGTCAGTGTTAGTTATGAAAATCGTTCAAAACGGCTTGACCAATTTATATACATTATATTTTTTTTGTAAGTATATGTTTGGTAATTCTGAGAATATAATAATTGTCATATAAGTAGGAATGCGATTACCCCCATTTTTCTTTGACAATTTGTCTAGATTTAAAAAAAGATGGCAGAAAACGTTTGCCAGTCGGTGAATGAATTAAATTTTTTAAAGTAGAACCATCTACCATCTTTTAGAAAAGCTTCTACATGAACTTGCTAAAAGTAAGTAATAGTAGGTAATCCTTAATTTCCATATAAACGCGACAATGTTGCAAACCAGTCTAATATAATTAAATCCTTATCTACAGTATCGAGCCAATATCTTGCTGCTTGTCAAATCAACTGTCAAAAGATCATGGCTGCTTCGATGCGTGCTCTGCAAGTGCTTGTGACATTTAGCGATACAGTGCCGAGCCGAGATTCCTGGCGCGTGCAAATTGAGTTTTCTGCTTCCCGGCTTCGCACTGATGCCGATTGACAAGTGAACAAGGCCCTTTATTAATTAATGTGTGTATGGAACGAGTTTTATCTGTTGTTGCTTTTTTTTTTTTTTAGCACTGTAATTGTAATGCGCAAAGATTGTTGTCTCCGGATCATAAGGTGGCAGATCAGCAAGGAGGCTCGCCAATTTTGCTGGAAATGATGCGGTATCCCGAATCATTCGGATGACCATGATAATCTGGGACGCATTCAGCTGACCTACCGCCGCGCCAGTTGCTTTCAAAGCAATGGCGCCCATACCCGCGCTCCATAAAAGGCCATAGACCGCACGATCCCCACGTAGCCACAGCTAGACATCAGAGGTGCATACATTATTGCGTATATCTAATATTATACTATTCAACGTATAACGTTAAATGCGCAAAACCTGAAAATAGATTGATCAGAATAACGAGCAGAATCAATTAAATCACTTTTTAATATAGGTTACATTTTTCAAAAAATCTTCATTAAAAATGTCGTCCTATCTATTTATGAATAGGTCAAGCCATCACGTGCACAAACCCGCCGAAAAAGGTAAACAAACACAAATGGTTGTAGTCCAATCAAATTTTCTCATACACGGGATAATAAAAGTTCTTATTTCAATGCAGATATTAATTTTAAACAAAGTAAAACTGCACATAAAACCTTTAAATTTTTTTAAACGTTTTTTTTTTCTCAGAATTAGGTCTTTTAAATTAAAAATGATTTGGGGTGTCTGAGGTTTTGCGCATTTGACGTTACACATTGTATATACTAATATATATTATAAAGAGGTAGATTGATTTTTTTGTTTGTAGGAGGTATTCTCTAAAAGTCCTGGTAATCGGACCAAAATTTTTCACCGTAAGAAAGCTTTTTTATTCCTGAGTGACGTAAGCTATACTTTATGGAAGCATGCGAAGCTGCAGGCAAAAACTATTAATAATAAATAGACGTAATCAATGACCTAAGCAAGTTGATATTCTTGCTAGACTTCAAGAATATATATGTAAACAAACAAACCAAGTATTACTTACTTGAGAGTTACTCCTGTCACGATAGTTATGTAGGTCGAAGTGCAAAACAGTGCAAGCATTGATAGTGCTTGTATTACATTGCACATATCTGTTGCTACGTTTATAGATGTGGGGTAGTAGGAGACCACCAGCGGAGTGCAATGAATATTTACAACTTTGTATTCTTTTTTATTTATTGACTCTTAATTAATGACTTTGTTCGGATAAAAGATAAGCCAGTTGATAAAATTGATAGCAGGGCAGAACAACACTATAATATTATACAAACGAAAGTTTGTGCATGTGTCAGTCCTTCACACTGAAACGGCTGAATCAATTTGGTTGAAACTCAGTTACCAAATTCTAAAATAGTACAAACAATTTAGTTTTCTCCCAGGAGTATGTTCCAATGGGATAATTTCATATAGGTGAATTCGTTAGTAATAGCTTCGTAGTAATATTCATCATTATCATCATTTCAGCCGAAAGACGCCCACTGTTAGACATAGGCCTCCCCCAAGTGTCGCCACAATGAACGGTCCTGTGCGTCTCGCATCCATCGGATTCCCGCAACCCTTACGAGGTCATTGGCCCACCTTGTAGGAGGCCTTCCAACGCTTCGTCTTCTATGTGGTCGCCATTCTAGAACCTTTCGGCCCCAACGGCCATCTGTTCTGCGAGCAGGCACATGGGCAGGGCACATTGCCCAGGGCACATTGCCCTGCCCATTGGCACTTAAGTTTGGTGATTCTACGTAAGGCTCGGATACCGGTTAAATTTTCAAACCGTTATTATGTACTTGACGCAAAACCTTTTACATTAGGTTTCGTTCGCATATACCGGTTTTTTTAAACCGATATTTGGAAGAGTATTTATATAAAGGTTTTTTCTGATTAAACGTTTTAGAGCAATAAAAACCGGTTAATACGGACGCACAATAAAGAAACGGCGCGCGCAGTTCAGATTTTATTCAGTAGTAAGAATTGTTTTGTTTTGGGTCGGACGTTTATGTCAGTGCATCAATAAGCTACGCTGCAAAAACATGAAAAAAATATACATCTCATAACGCGCCGCTATGCGCTGCATCCATACAAGTAGCAACGCGTTTACCGACATGCCGTTCGCCGAATAAACCGGTTAATTTAGGTTAAAATAAAGTTCTTAAAACGTTCACGTTCTTAAGAAAAGTTCGGAGGAAAACCGAAATAAACCAGTGTTAACCGGTATTTTTTAAACCGGTTCCGAGCCTTGATTCTACGTGCGATGTCGATAACCTTGGTTTCTCTGCGAATATCCTCATTCCTGACTCGATCACGCAAAGAAACTCCAAGCATAGACCTTTCCATTGCCCTTTGGGTGACTTTAAGCCTTCTGATGAGGCCCATTGTAAATGACCACGCTTCGGAGCCATATGTCTGTGTATAATATTATAAAAGCAAAACATTCAGTATACGTTTGTTATTTCATTACGCTGAAACGGTGGAACGAATTTGGACGTTTTGCGCACAAGTAGACCACATCCTGGAACAACACAGAATCATTTTTCTTTTAGAGCATATTCTCTTGGAACAATTTTTAATTTTCATACAGATGAAACCGCTAGCAGAAGCTAATTAAAAAAAAATAATTCCGCTAACATCCAAGTTATTTTACAATCCGATAGAAAAGGTTATACTAACATAAAACCTTCTTTTAATGCCCTACCATACGCATAAACAGTAAAAACTTTTCCATTTAAAACTTTCCATTTACTGTTCAAAGAAAAACACTTTAACGACGGATTCGAGTCAAAATTATCTGAGTCATACATTGCCAAATTTTATTATTATGGGCCTATTAATCATTTATAAAACTATATTGTTACTCAATAAAACTTATGAAGTGCTTGTAAAAGCAGACGTCGTTTTGAGATATTAAAATCATATCAAAAAGTTTTAAGTTAAGTTTAAGTGGCACCCAAAATTAAATTGCGTTACTTTGACTTCTAGACGGCAATATTATCGCTTAATCTGTCACGTTATTGTGAAATATAGTTCATTAAAAGAGCTCTAAAATCGATTTATAAGACTTACTAGATTTTAAAAGTGTTAGATTATTCTAGTATGTTATTAAGTAACTGTAGTAACGGTGTAACAGCAAGCTTGATGAATAACTCTCCTTCTGCGAGGCAGTAATGCTAGCAAAGGAGGAGGCCGAACGCATCAGGCAACGGCCCTCACAGCGCCCCAGCCAACGGATGTCGATCAGGATTCCGATCTCCATTTACAGCCACCGTAGCCACGGGCTTGCGAACGGCGAGCATTTGGTAGCTCGCTATCCGACCATCCGGTAAATGTCCGGATCGAGCCCAAGTCGTCAACTGCGCGCTTTGTTCTGGCGCGCATCAAGGAGTTGTCAGCAGATCAAATCTGCCCCTACCCCTGGGTAGGGGCAGGTTTTGAACTTACAAGTACGGGATAGTATTCTTCATATAAACATTTAGCATCTGACAGTGGTTTCGTCTATGTAATAGCAGAAAATATATGCCTATGTCACTCAGTAATAACGTAGCATTTTGCAAGTGACATCCGACATAGCTTGAGAATCGCCGAACTTAATGGCATAGGGATGACATGCAGAACAGATGTTCAATGGTGACGAAAAGTACTGGAGTGCCGATGACGTACCAAAAGACGCAGCAATGGAAGGCCTCCCACAATGTGGAAAGATGAGCTGGTGAGGGTCATGGAAATCCGACGGCTTCGAGACTTACGGTTGCTGACAACTCCTTGGGCGCGCGTGGACCACTACGCGCCGTCGACGACTTGGACTCTTTCCGGACAGTTACCGAACAGCGAGCTAACCATGATGGTGTTTACTTTTCAACACTGTTTACCTCATCACAAATTTTATAAGCCTAATGATGTATGCAGTAACTAAGTAACTTATGGCCTGGGACATGTTGATGATATAAATAAACTTAATACTTAAACACATGTGTCGTAAATCCTAGAACAACAAAATAAGGTTTAAATATGAAATTTACTTAGGTTTTGTTTGTCTAGGCTTAAGTAAAGCGGACTATTATTAAATTAAGGCGCTTTAGTGCCTTAAGACAGTGGAGACACTTGAGGCACAAAGGTTTAACAAGCCGCCTTTTTTAGGTAAGAAATCATCAAATAACTTCTTTCACTCTAGGTGAAGTGAGACGGAGTTAGTCTTTAGTTTGTTACTCAGAGCCCATTTAAGTACTAAATAAGCCCTACCGGAAAGTGAGGGGTATTTGTTTTGCTTATTTTTGACGACATGGGAGACGGATGATGATTACGTCAGCTGTATATATTTTTTTTTGTTTTTTAAAAAAACGATCCCACATTTGGGTTTTTGTCAGACCACAACCCTGGCAGGAGTCATTTCTAATAGGCTCCGGCCCCGCTCTCTGTTGACCCAGGCCTATTCCTTACTAGATGCTACCATTTGCTCGACGTCTGCAAACCGCACCGACAGTGAAAAGGCAGAGCCGCCTAGAGGATAATATCAGAAGGCTGAAATAGCGAGTGTGATAGATAATGCACGTGCTTTGGGAAAAACATTATTTTATATGTAATTACTACATGGCAACTAGGTTTATCAGAGATACCATTACCCATGTCGATGCATTTTTTTTTCTTACTAACATTGTTAGTCTAATGACCTACCTGACGACATAACCTAACTGACAACATGCCTTAAAAGATGGCGTCGTCTGTTTCGTTTTATTCAATCTGTTTATTTAATACTACTGTCATTAAGCGGCTTTGCCCGCGTGTGAGTAGGTTTCTCCATAAAAACTTTGTACCCCTGTTTTATGCTCTTAAGGAGTCATCATCATCATCATCTTATCAGCCGAAAGACGTCCACTGCTAGACATAGGCCTCCCTCAAGCGTCGCCACAACGGCCGGTCCTGTGCGTC
Organism: Mythimna lalbum; assembly: GCA_949319445.1. Lineage (NCBI taxonomy): Eukaryota > Metazoa > Arthropoda > Insecta > Lepidoptera > Noctuidae > Mythimna > Mythimna lalbum. Next base: position 9,193,048 of record OX439345.1, on the reverse strand, counting down.
ACGCATCACGCGTCTCTTAGGGAGTGAATTTTGGAAAATACTCTCTTAGTGCTCGCCTACGACAAAAAAACGCTCCTAGTCATAGTAGTTTCGGCTGATAAAGATAAAATTCTTTTAAGTCGTTTTAATCTTTCGTCATAGTTTCCCTATTGATTTTGAAAATTCTTATCTAAAAAGAAACTTACAGTAGTACTAAGTGTCATGGCTATTTTGTAAAAATACACAGTTTTTCTGCAATAGGTCACAGGAATAAAGCTGCAAAAATGCTAATACTCAATAGGTATATTATTATTTATTGCATTCCACATTCCCCGAGGCTTCCCGCAAGATGGATCGATGACCTGGTGAGGGTCCGGGAATCCGATGGATGCGAGACGCACAGGGCCGGTCGTTGTGGCGACATTTGGGGACGCTTTTGTCTTACTGTGTACTTCTTATGGCTGGAATGATGATAATTCCACATGAACTTAGATATTAGTGTTATAAAGATATTATGATCACTGTTAACCCTACTCTGTAGACCAAAGTCGGAGAGAAGAAAAAGGTTTTTAAGGATATTTTTACCGTTACCTGCAAATAATAATTACATCATCAGGGTTCTATCTCTAAATATCATTTCTTACAATAAAATAGGTTAGCATAAACAGCCTTATACTGCTGAGATTCGGGGCTTTCTTCTAGGTGGAGAAATAAGCCGTAATCTACCACATGGGTCCAGTGCGAGTTAGATGTCACATACCTTCAAAGTTCAGGTTCTAGTACCTGTGGGCTTACTTACGATGTTTTACTTAGCCGTCTGAAAGCTGTGGTGATGAAATAATTGAGACAAAGCAAAGGGTTTGCCTAGGTTTGAACATATTATGACTGTTAAGTAAGAGCGCAACCATTGCGTCACAACTGTTTGCACTGGCCCATAATTACTGTTCGCACAGGGCCATCTATACATTGATTAGCACAACTCCATAAAAAAGCCAAAATTAAAATAACGACACTGTCTGACTTACGCAACTACAAACAAATAATTCTCAGCCAACAATATTGTTTAGCCTATTGTTTTATCAAAATCAAAGGGTTCAGTTCCATTAAAATGTTTTAAGTTATCGAAGTTTATAGCAGCTTGTTAGCGCGAATGTTTGACTGCGTCACTTCTTGATAACTCGGCCATATCGGATAAGCACGAGCCGGCACTGCAAAGAGATGACTCAGAAGTACAGTGAAGATATATATTTTTCTTTTTAGTCGACGGGGAAAATCATCTTATGACAAGACCCGCTCTTGGGTGGAGCGGGAGATAGGGTCAGACTCTTACTGACTAACGGACAACCCTGTCCCCAGTAGGCTTCGACCCAGCTGGGCCCTTCCCGCTGCTGACAACTCCTTGAGGCGCGCGGGAAGTACAGTGAAAATATTATGATCTGTTTTGTGATAGAGTTACTTCTGACTCTATTCAAACTCATCATCATCATCTTCCTGCCTTTGTTCCGTGTTATTTGGGGTCGGCGCAACATGCTTTTTTGTCCCATTCTATCCTGTCACCCGTCATGCTATCACTAACTCTATTTAAACTGATGTTAAGTATTGATATGGTCGACAATTGATATGATATAGTGGATCACGCTGACCAAGAAGCATCGTATCCAATCTTGATATAAAGAACCCCAGGGATAGCTACAATCAGAAAACATAGACTATGATTCGGCAGAGAATTGCATTTTTTGCTGAGCGTTTTGTGCATATAGACAGAACTACTACGATGCACTGATGGCATATCGTTGTACGTCTTGTAGTCCAATCATAAAACGGACTTGATGGGATTAAATTGTGGATAAACTGTTTTAAAAGTGGACCTTTACCGTGTTCTCTAGATAGTCCGTACAATAGTGATACCCGAACGTTTCTTCCGCACGAATCAGGTGCAAGAATACTAAGTAGTAAATATTTATTGGACACGAATGGGTACTTCTACAATACAACATTTTAAAGTACTTCATAACAAGTTATACTCTTAATTATGAGCTTTTAATAATGAGAGATTCTATCACTGAAAGCAATTTGTTATATCTAGATTACCCAAAAAACTTTTATTTATTAATACTGTAGATATATTTCAAAAACTAGCTGGAATTTTCAATGGTAATAGTTAGTTATGAAATAATAAAAACTAGTAACAGTCGAGAATCACACCAAAATACTGATCTATATCAAAGAATGGTCCAACACAATGTACTCATATTGCAGGTAGTAAATAACAGGCTTCCATAACTACCAATAAATCTAACTGGTGCTGCCGAATATTCCATTTCCCGAATATATCACAGCCAAATTGAGTCAATGTCGCCCGTGTTAGCTTTTTTTTTGTGACTTTCATATTTTGAGGATACGCGTTTGGACGTATTTTTTGGACTGATAAAAAAACATTGAATCGTTTTTCCTTCGTACTATTAAAATACTGCATGCGATCATCAATTCGCCTGTCAAAATGTGATGATTATCGCAGTTTCTCCCCTTATCGGTTTTAGATGAAAAACTATGTCCACTATTGATAAATGTATAGCTTTGGGCTGAACATTTACTTTTTGTACTTTTTTTTGGCTATCAAAATTGCTCACAAATACATTTGGCAAATACATAGATTTGTTCATAAGTTGTTTACAATTTAAACTTTCATAGTCATATCATGGGCAATAGGGTTTTAAAAATTTTTTCATACCTCAGATTTCTGGAAGTTGAGTATTAATCAAATTAATTTAGCTTGGAAAATTCCTCTGAATATTTAATTAAGAAACTGACCCACAATAACCCTTTTTCAACTTTTTCCATCCAATTTCTTGCTGCAACAATACTTAAATCTTTTGGTTTTGTTGTTAAGAATAACAACTCTTAAATATTTGTTGTTTACATATCTGATCTTAATAGAATTCAACTTGAATAGTAAATATACTTTGAACTTGAATTTCTATCAATAATTTTGCAGCACGGCCGTTTTCTATTGAGTGCGAAGTTTGGTGGTATTGCTCTGATCAAATTAATACTCTGTATACAAATGTTTCGCTTACTTCATCAAAATTTTGATCATTAGTACGCAGTTCCTTGTTTACAGTTATATAGCTCTGTTTGATGTTACGTTATTAGTCGAATTTCAACTAAGTGTTCGTTAGACGGAGGATAGAATGACGTTATAAGATATGATGCTAAATATGGAGTCTAATTTGGTATTTGAACGTTATAATGTTAGACCGTAATTTATTCATTAATAGTGTTTGAAGCGCACATGGTGTCAGTATTTTGATTCTGAAAGAACTCAATATCAAAGAGAGATTATAGTCATCTGTACAAATGCGAATCCTTAACTTTTACTAGTACATATATCACCCGTAACAAGGACTCAATGGAACGATTGGTGGTACAAGGGAAAGTCGAGGGCAAAAAATGATTTACGCTAGTCGGATCTCATCAAATCAGTAACACACTGTAGCATTAATGATTCTCAAGCCACCAAACACCTCTATGTTCCATGCAGCTTTCTGCATGGCGTCGCATCGCGAGAAAGGCAGTGACACAGGACTCGGCCGAGACATGACCACAACCGCTTTGTCAAGAGAACTCGACTAAGGAGAAGAAGTGACGTGCCCCAGCTTCGCATGGGCACTAAACGTTTTTATATTAAAGTAGAGTAAAACTGAGAATTTCAAAATCTACACCCTTTATTATACACTCAAACCTTTCTTATGAATCTCTCTGTCTATTGATGAAAAACGCATAAAAATCGCCTCCCACGGTTTGTGTCGCGAATAGATGACTCGATGGACAAACGCATAGGAAAACTTTGTTTTATTAAATACTTGCTTTTGTCCGCTGCTTCGCCCGTGTCCATAAATTATAACTTATGTTACTCAGGAATAAAGCAGCTTTCTATCTATGTAAAAATGCTTGCAATTGGACCAGTACCCCTAGCCAAGTTGATAATCTGCAATCGTAAACGCTAGTAGCAGAATTTTAATGTGCGGGAATGACGTCAACTCAACGCTCACTAACGTGGTCAGAACAAAAAATCGAGGGCGTGACCAACTCTAGGCGTTCAATGCAAAAGAAACGGTTAAGGTAGAAGTACGTATTCCCGTTAGTGTCCCAGTACCCGTTAACTAGTCAGTTTTTTATTTTTTGCGTCTTTCTCCCAAAATTAAATAAAAGTTTGCAAATGGCAATTTATTCTTGGTACTATTTCATACAATTTTAATGGCAACTCTCATCAAAAAGTTTAATGGCGTCAAAACTGTGCAAATTTAAAAGTACGTTATAATGAAATTATCTGTAAGTTCAAAGTTCTGTCAGTGAACTACGAGACCACCCCGTCGCAGAAATCATCTAGCCATACTTCGACGGATAAAATTAAAGTAAGAGTGTTAATTTTTATACAAAATTGTGTGTATTATTTAACGATTTAACCAATAAATTAAGGCAAATCGCATCGAAAAGTAAATATTTTTGCATGTTACATCTATTGGTACTCACAAACCCCTACTTGACCTAGTACCCGGTAAATTCGTATGCTTTTTACCGGTTACTGGTACACTATCAACCCGGTAACATACGTTGCACCGAAACCCGTTATTGTATCCTTATTGCTTTGAAATAGGTCTCATTTTCCTTTGAAACTGTATTTTATATTAAATATTTTCTGCCGGATACTGGGACATGCATTAACAGTTGCATTTAAATCCGTCACGGTTCTTATTGCTATGAGTTAAGTATGATTTTCCGTTGATTCAATAGAATGTAGTTATTAGGCATCTTGTTTGTTTTGTTACCGCGTGCATTTAGTTGCTTTTGCGTTTTTCTGTATGATTTTCCAATTTTTGTACAGTTTTCGTTACAGCTCTGCTCTAAAACCACTAAACCAGTTTTTAACACGATTTTATTAGCTTCACCTGTATGTTTGTAGGTTTGCCTGTTTGTTAGTTTCCTTGTAACCACCGCGTATTCGGTCAGGCAACGTTCACCATTGTTTACCGTACTGCTTGATAGTAGCTGAAATTGAGGCAAGGGCGAAAAAGCTCTTGGCGATTTCATTTACTTAAATAGTAGGTATAATTATGCTTTGCAGTTTGCGTCTTAACAAATGGTGACACTTGACCTTTTTTTTCCGATGGGGAAAATCACCTTATGACAAAACCCGCTCTTGGGTGGAGCGGGAGATAGTGTCAGATTCTTACTGACTAAAAACCCCACCCCGCTCCTTCTAGCCTTCATACCGGGGCACGAGCTCCCTTTCGGACAACCCTGTCCCCAGTAGGCTTCGACCCAGCTGGGCACCTCCTGCTGCTGACAACTCCTTGAGGCGCGCGGGAACAGTGCGCGCCGTCGACGTTTTGGGCTCGGTCCATTACCGGACGATCGGACAGCGAGCTACCCATGGCTCGCCGTCCGCGAGCCCGCGTCTACGGTGGCCGGAAACCGGGATCGGAATCCCGGCGGCGGCAGCGAGGGTGCCGTAGCCTGATGCGATCGGCCTCCTCCTTTACTAGCAGTACTGCTTCGCAGAAGGAGGCAACCGCCTGCCATTCCTCCGTCTCTCCGGACCATGGCCTCGACCAGGGCCCGGCGCGAGAGGTCTCCGCCGCCGATCGCCCCCACGAGGGCACGGCGATGCTCCGCCCAGGCAGGGCACACCTCGGCTGTGTGCTCCACCATGTCTTCCGGGCGTTGCGCACAGTGGCGACACCCGGGCGTCTCTTCCGACTTAATCTGGGACGCCGTGAGGTCTTTCCAGCCACGCCTCAAAGAGGGAACTTACCGCCATAATCGTGGCCTGCCCAGCACTGGGTTGCGATAGTCGTTGACGCCATTTCACCATGAGATCCCGCCGGAGCTCTGTCCGCCATGCCTTGACATGTTGCGGCAGTGGACTTGCACCCCGGCATTGCATCTCCTCCAGATCCCACGGTGGTAGGCCAGCCCGAAGGCTCGCCGCTTCGCGGGAGATCGTGCGTTAACCCCGCACCATCCGTATCGCCATGACCCTCTGGCAGGTGTTCAGTATGGTCGCTGGTCGCTTTGGCAGCGACGGTGACACTTGACCTGGTGCCTTTTGTGTGTCATTTTTAGTACAAGTTTTGTCTTCTTTGACTAAATTAGTTAGATAAATATGCCTCATTAGTTGAACTCCCGTTGACATTTTCATACGCGTGTACTTCCCATGTTTCTTGCACGGCTTTAATTTTTATTCATTAAATCACTGAACTTACGTGAGTTCAGATTTGGGTGCAAGATGTAAAGCAGACCTGTAAAGTTGTTAACCTGGATAGGTTATATAAAAATCGTTGATAGGTATTAAAAATTGTCTCAAAGTCATAGGGCTACAATTGAATCTGTCTAAAGGTGAATTATTTTGCATATTTATCTGCCTTTAAATCTTGAATAATTTTTCAGGGGATCTATACCTTTCCAAGTTGGACTTCTGGTGCTGTAAAAAGCTTCGAGCTGCTTGCTTTCTTGAGTTGTGCCATAATAAAGAACTCCTGCTTTCCTGAAAATTTTGTTTAATTTTGGGCCAATCTTGGCCTACTTCTGGGCGTTGCTTTATGATTACCTACTTCAAATCTGTGACAACCTGGTCTGACATTTATAACTGGATTTTTGCTCAAATTTTTAACACTATGCAACCTATGCGCTTTAATTACTGGTTGGCATCAGCTGAAATTGAGAAAAGGGAGAAAAAGCTGTTTGTTTTTAAATAATTAAAATACCTCAAAATTTTTACTAAAGATGTTTTGAAAGTTTGTATTTTTACTTTTTTATACTTATTGATTCGAAATCAGAAATTAGCAAATAACGTATTAGTTTTCATTCAGCTAGCCATCCATGCCTGACAAAAAGAAGACCATATTAAAGGCCATGGAGGCAGTTAGAAAAAGTGCCTCAATTTCAGCTGCAGCAACATTCCACGGTCAATGTTGGTCGACAAAATACGTGGCCGTTATTCTATTGGATGTTCCAAAGGACCTGCTACAGTTTTGTCAAAAGATAAAAGATCATTTAAGAAGATGGTTATTTTTTGCCAGATAGTGGATTTCCAGTAACTATGGCGCAGTTGTTGGATAGCGTAAGTTTACATATTAAAAAATTGAAGCGAGAAAACCCTTTTAAAAATGGCAGACCAGGTCGTCACTGGTTCGAAGCCTCCATAAAGCGGCGCCCTGAAATAGGCCAGCGAGTGGCCCAAAATCTGACGCAAACCAGTGCTTTAGTTCAGGAAAGCAGTTTAAGAGCGTGGTTTAAAGAAGGGCAAGACTATTTTATTACTCATTATATGACTGATTGATTGAGTTTAATATTGAGGCTAAAATAAAAACTTATGGTTGTTTTTCTATTTTATTTAAAGATGTAATTTGAAGTAATGATATTTTTATCACCAAAGGTTTCTTAAAATCAATATAAAATATTACTAGTGTTAGCCTATAATTTGTATAACATAGGTACTTATTAATTACAGACCCTAATTATTTTCACTACTCCTTTATATTTGAAAATATTTTATTTTTGTAAACTTTAACGTAAAGCAATAGAGTTCAAATTCGCTGTTCAAATTACCGGATTCCGGGACAATTTAACGGTAACTAGTACAACTTTACCGAGTACTGGTACAATTAGCCCTTTTTGTATTTTTTTTGTTTTATTGATAGTTAACATTTATACTAATTTAATAGAAGTACAATATACTTAAAGTATATTAAATTATCTAACTAGTCATATAAAATTTATTTTTATAAGTTTACTAGTTTTATCCTAGCGCGCATGCAAAGTCAGGGAAGTTCAGAACTTCACGGTTACTGGGCCGTTTACCTTATAACTAGACTAGGGGGGCAGTAATTTCATTTTATTTGCTACAAAACAAAAAAAACAGGCCTCTTTATAATATTGGTGTAGAGTTTGTGAATAGGTACGGGATATGAGGAAAAGATCAAACACGTTTTCTGGGTATGAATTTGCATTACTTAAAAGAGACTTTAATTTAAACAACGATTAACAGTTAAAAGCTTACTTTCAATTTAAATAATTGATGATTAAGCTATTGATTAAACCCCCAAAAGTTAATGAAGTGAGCCCTGCTGAATTAGCTTAAGGGGTTTAAGAGATAGTAAGGGAAGTAAATATTTACTAGAGGGAAATTAATACAGAGCTCGTTCACAACTTGTAAATGTTACGTAAACTACAGTTTAAAGCTGTTTAAACTTAGGTTAAGTAGGTTAGGCAGTGCTAATAACGTGTTCAACTTGCATTTGAACTTTTTTCTGAAAAACTATTTGCACTAATTGGAGTTTGTTTTTTCTGGAAAACTGAAACGAATACTTTAAAAGGAAATGAAGAAATATGACAGTAGTACTGTAGAGTTTTTGGTCAGTTCTAAACATCTAAAATGGTACTTATTTTAGATGTTTACAACTCATTAGTTATCATCATTACACCTTACAAATGAAACATAAAACACTAATTTACATTGGCCTTTTTGCCTGTGTGCATCAGCTCTCTTATTTTAAATTGTTAAATAATAATTGGATAAAGAAGAAGAAGAATATACAGTTTAGCCTCTTGATGATTTCACAAGCCTATTAGATAAGCACTCGCTCGGACACATATTATTAGTTCTAACCTGGAAAACTGAGACTCCACCCGCTAATAGGTTGCAGCAAAAATAATCTCCACATGAAGTACCACCACCACACCACCACCACCACCATCACACCACCCAGTCCACCGTTGCGTATTGCCAGTGGTGGTGCATGGCTCTAAAATGTAGTTGCTCACAATGATGAGGTCCATTGTGTTAAGCCTCTGGCTTAATATCGCGTAAAATACGATGAAGAGGGCTATGATTGGAGTTAGCCCGCATAGCAAATATAGCCCAAAGAATCGCCAAATGACAGTGGGTAGGGCACATTACTCGCAGCAAGATGTCGACTGGGCCGAAAACTTCTGGAGCAGCGACCGCATACCATAAGACAGCATCGTACGGCCCCACACAGTGGACTGATAACCCGGTGAGGGTTGCTAAAATCCGATGGATACAAGTCACACACGTACTTAAGTAAGCCTATGTCTAGCAGACGAAGTCTTTCAGCTGAAATGATAATAAAAATATTATAATAATAGTATTCCACAACTATCACACAACGCCGCCTAGTCCCAAGCTAAGCAGAGCTTGTGTTATGGGTACTAGACAACTAATAAAGATCCTTATATATTGCTAAATACATACATGTTATAGATAAATTACACCCAAACACAGAACAAATGATTATGCTCATCACACAAACATTTGTCCTGGGTGGGAAGCGAACCCATGATCTCCGGCTTGGCAGTCAGGGTTAGACCAACAGGCCAGTCAAATATATATATGTATAAACTAGCTACCCGGCAAACGTTGTTTTAATAGGGGTTGGTGATAAAAAAATAAAAAATTTAGGGTTGTATGTATTTTTAATGCCACATTATAAAAAAAAAAAAATACAAAAAAATTCGTCCAAAAATAAAAGAATAAAATTTAAGGGTGAACAACCCTTATCACCTAGGGGTATGGAAAATAGATAGTAGCCGATTCAGACCTACGACTCAGACCTACTGAATACGCATATAAAATTTGGTAAAAATCGGTACAGCCGTTTCGGAGGAGTACGGTAACTAACATTGTGACATGGAAATTTTATACATTAGATGATGATGTATGACTATTTTTGCCATCGACACTAATAAAAACAATATTATATAAAAGATAAGGGCACAACTGCAAATGGTTGACCCAGTAATTACTTTCATAAATCTCTATTACTAGGTTTATTACACCATATCAACTTGCACACATTCCATCCATCGAGCGCTTCTCTTAAAATACAAAACAGCTGAACATTTTCATGAAAACTGTATATAAAATGGGTCAAGACGATAACGGAGTGCTATCCTATTGTACCTATATATCTAGTTAATAGTTTAAACAAGACTGGAAGAGATGTTGGCTTGTTATCCTAAAGACGCACTTTCCAAGGGTTCTCGTGGCGAAGTTAAGGCAATTGCCTTCTTATGGTACAGTGCGAATAAAAATAGGTTCGTAACCTTATTTTTTTAAGTGCAATTGCTTTAAATGACACTTCCCAGTCTTGATGAATCAAGAGGGAGTGTTAAACCTTTGCAGATTAAACCCTTCTGTGTTACTTCATTTGACCTTTACGTACCAGGGCTGCGGTAACTGTTTCTAATAATTTTGCAGCCGATAAGATCTGTTTTTGAAGTTCTATATTTTTTTTGATCCCAGCTCGACAGAATCGGCTTGATTGACTAAGTTTTGTTTTTATTATTTTCTTTTTTTTAAATTGATATAAACTAAGGCACCTGATGGTAAGCGGTGATGCAATGTTAATAATCATAGTGATTATTTCAAATCCATAGTTATTTATTTATTTATTAAAACTTCATGCAACATTAAAGTACAAAGGCGGACTTAATGCCTTAGGCATTCTCTACTAGTCTACCTAGGGTATTTATGTTATTATTAAAAATATAACAATACTGTACTGTACTTGATTTTTAAGACCAGTCCATTGAAATGGCTTCTATTATTGTCAATATTACATCAGTGATATGAGATTTGTACTATTTTGGCGTTTGTTTTTAAATAAATAAATATGTTGTTCTATGCATTAATTTATATTAGTGCTGCCGTTGTAAATAAAATTGTGTCATGAAAAGAAAAAAAAAACTTGAACCATTTGGGTTCAAATTTTATGCCTTCTGATGCTGCCTTCGAATAAAGTAGGCCTTGACTGTACCAAGCAAGTTTCTGCGTCTAGATACAACATGATACCTGTGTTCAAGAGATGTGTGCCATCAAAGGTTTGATATAGTCCTGGCTTGAAATGGCTGTGTTAGATAATAAAGTTAGACTTAGGATAGATGTACTTGATGCTAGCTAGGGTACGAATTAATATTTGCCCCTGCCCAAGGTCTTAGATTGTTACATATTGCGAAGTTTCAGACGAGCAGCTTTGTTAGTTAGACGTTTAGAAATGTGCTGTTAATGTACAGTAATAATTTACTTGTGATTGTTTGTTCAAGACTTTAACTGCCTTATCTAGTAAATGCATACACTACTACCACAAAATATATAGGTACAGAAGTCAATCTACATACAATGCGCGCTCGAGCAACGCACACGTAGACACCGCTCACGGACATGATGTCTCGGTAGCGTCTCGGACCACTCGTCGAACAGTTCCGGATAAAACGTTCATTAGTGTGCGTCCACCGAGCGTAAGTAAAGTGAAGTACATACATAAGATTGTCTTCTGTACCTATCTATTTTGTGCTACTGCTTAGGATGAAGAACTCGCTTAGACTACTGGATTGGATAAAGTGTGATTTGCAGGTAGGTATTTTCTAATAATGTTTTCCCATTTTCTGCAACCCCTCGCTTCTGGCCTTGGTTCAGGCCATAGTCCGGAGCGAGAGGAAATGGGAAGTGGTCGCGGCTTCGAAAGTCGCAGGGCAATTTTCGACCACCGTAAGCGCGGGTTTGTGAACAACAAACAAGCGCATCTCAAATACCCGATCTAAGGGAGGGCAAGCCAGGCATTTGCCCAAAGCGGCAAAAAATGAGGGGCGGCAAAAATTACTTATTCCCATCTTCCAACCTAGCCATTAACCATCCACAGCCAAGTTGACAGGTTGAGAATTTTATGTGCCACCTTCCAACCTACTCAGGTTGGATAGTGGAAATATTTAAGCCTTGTGTATCTATGTAAAGGGTGGCGAAAATTATCTTTTCCCGGAGCGGCTAAATAGCTAGATCAGGTCCTGCTCAAATAGATGTCAGTAAGACGGAGAGATGGCCCGTTGGGCCAATGCCTGCTGAGGCTGCAGGAGCGTTTGAAAGAGTGATCGAAGAACGCAACAGGCAAATGAAGAAACATAGTCGTAGTCATAGTAGTCATAGTAGTTTATTGGTAAGGGATTCTTACAAGTCCTATTATACAGAATGTTACATTATAGGTGGGTTGTCGTCAATAAAAGTCTAACACGTCCTCATGCTGGAGTAAATATGTTCTCATTTGATGATGTCTTACCTCAAAACAGATATACAATAATGTGTTACCATTTTAAACCATGTCATTATAAAAATATTTTCATTTAAGTTGACTTCTTCTTCTTCTTTTTATTCTATTCTACTCTACTCGCTGTTTTTATCGTCTTAACATCATCATTTATACCAATTAAAAACAAAATAACATTCAAAGAAAAATGTACATAAGTAGATAAAATAAAATTGCCCAAATGCATTCTAGACAGAAACTCGTCTAAGATCGGAGATAACTCAGTTTGCTTCAGTGTGGAGGTGTCAAAAGAAACCTGGCATAAGTCCAGTTTTCCAAACTAGAAGAGCAAGTTTTTCTCAAATTCGGGCGTATCGTAAATGCATACAGAATTTTCAAGCTGTTTTTTATTCAGCTGTTTTGAAAGTCTACTATTGAAATTTTTTATTTTTTCAGTGACTAGAAATAATTATGTGTTTTGTTCACAGTTAGAAGGTAGGAAGGGTAGAGCAAGATGGAGTAGAGTAGAGTGGGATAGAGTAGAGTAGAGTTGGGTAGAGTAAGGTAGAGTAGGGTAGAGTAGAGTGGGATAGAGTAGAGTAGAGTTGGGTAGAGTAAGGTAGAGTAGGGAAGAGTAGAATAATAGAGTCAGTTGACGGGAGCGGAGCCTCAAGCAAAAGCTAATATCCAATAAAATATGTCTCAAATATTATATTTCACAAATAGAATCTGTTTATTTACATTATAAAACTTTTACACAAACTTAAGTCTATGATTGCAATGGTGGTACTATCGATAGCGATGTCTACCCTTAGGTTGGATTATAATGAGATTGAAAGAACTTTATATAAAAAGTCTCCAGTGTAGGTACTGCTAGCTAATTTAATTCAATGAATATAATTTGTTTTTTATAAATATCCAAAAATGATAGACCTATCCTTTGTTAGATTTTATATAATGAAAAATAATATCTACTTAGTTTCTAGTTCTGAAATCAAAATAATGTTCTACCATTTCATTAAAAAATTGTCTCTCCCAGTTATACAATGCTAGATTTTGTAATATCGCAGGCAGACAAACGCCCGAGGGTGACGACGAGACAGTAGGTACTCCTCATTCAGCCTCTGGCCAGTCTGCTACCCACACCATTTGAATACAACAAATGATTTCATAATATACTCCTGTAGAATGTACAGTCATGAGCATTGGAAAGTTAAGCAAAATTCAAAAGTAACTTTCTGGTGAAATAATAAATTGCAACTTTGAGAACAGATTATATTCACACTAAAATAATAAAAGCGAAAGTTTGTAATTATACATACAAATGTATGTATGTTTGTAACTCCTTCGTGCTTAAATGATTGAGTCTTTGATGAATCTTTACAGTAATGTACCAATGTAGTTTAAACATTAGAATAACCTAGAAGGTTTAATTCACTTACGAATAGTGGAATTCGTTTGTAAAGCCACTGATATGAGCTGGTTTCTGTACTAATTAATAGATGTTATAAAAAGGAAATTATTACATATTTGATTGTATTGAATAAACTCAAGAACTCCAGTAGTTCCTAATAGTACTTTTTTTTTTCAATCCTGTCCTTTTTATTTAGGAAATTTCGAAAAAAATGTTTATTATATATTTATGCTTGTTATACTTAGTAAGGGCTAAGGGATTGATCGAAAAAGTTATAATAATATTCCAAAACTATCATACAACGCCGTCTAGTCCCAAGCTAAGCAGAGTTTGTGTTAATGGTACTGGACAACTGATAAACATAGTTATATATTTCTAAATACATACATAGGTAATATTAATAAATTACACTCAGACGCAGAACAAACGATCATGCTCATCACATAAACCTTTGTCCTGGGTGGGAATCGAACCCGCGACCTCCGGCATCAGTCAGGGCCACTAACCACTACACCAACAGGCCAGCCAAGCCAGGCTACAGCGGTTTTGAAATGAAAAAGGTAACTGATGAAACACGTATAAGTTTTAGTCAGTAAAAGTCTGACACTTTCCCGATCCAACCAAAGCAAGAGGGGACATTGGATAATTTTCACGTAAAAAGTGTACCTATTTACGCTTGTGACTGTACCTAAGTGCTACGAGTTTATTAAAACCTTTTTATGACGTACCGAGTGAAATATCGTCAGTGCTTGGAACAATGTTGGACTTAGCGCAGGTACCCGCTGCGAGGAACTGTTTATATTGTAGAAAAATGAACACGAGGCGAGCATTTTGCATGCTTATCTGAGATAAGAAGGAAATTCGACGTAATTTTTCTTTGAGCGCGTGGGTGAGTGTGGTAAGGCGAGAAATATAGAAAGGTCATGTGAAAGTAGCGGATTTATTTATGCAGTCTTATTTACGATTCTCGTAATGATATCAGTTTGCCAGTAGAGGTATTCTTATTTGCCAAAAGGTACCTCGGTCAGATATTTTTAGAATAAAGGAAAGATTTAGTCTAGGTGCCAGATTATTTAGGGTTGGTTATTCCAAGGCCAAAGTTTAGATATTTCAGACCTGAATTTTGAATTTTGACCAGATTTTCTGAAAAAATATACCTGACATATTAAATAAACAAGCGTTAATAATGGTCATAAAAAAATTATAAAATAGAATAAAACAAGCTTTTGATGAAAATCATTTTTTCATAGCAAGCTTTTATAGCCATGGTATACCTATATTATTAATACTCGTCAAGACGAAACATACGAGCCCAAACACGATGGGGTTGTGTCGTTTAACTACCAAGATCCTATAGCCACCTTCCGGTTCCATCATCAGATCAGCTCCTTGTTATAATAATTTTGCATTGTCATCTGATTTCCACAAGCATGCAAAATTTCAGCTCGATCGGTAACTGACAAGTGATACAAATTTAAAATACAAGATTTGATGGCAGACAAACATCGGGACAGGTGAAACTAAATAAAAGCTTGTAATAATAATAAACTTTTTGGCATACCAATACAGTGACATAACTTTTTACACAAAAATAAAACAACTGAGTATTGGGTACAATTAAGAACCAATAGAACTTTTTTTTTTTTGTCGACGTGGAAAATCATCTTTGACGAAACCCGCTCTTGGGTGGAGCGGGAGACAGTGTCAGACTCTTACTGACTAAAAACCCCGCGCCGTTCCTTCTAGCCTTCATACCGGGGCACGAGCTCCCTTTCGGACAACCCTGTCCTCAGTAGGCTTCGACCCAGCTGGGCCCCTCCTGCTGCCGACAACTCCTTGAGGCGCGCGGGAACAGTGCGCGCCGTCGACGTCTTAGACTCGGTCCATTACCGGACGATCGGACAGCGAGCTATCCATAGCTCGCCGTCCGCGAGCCTGCGTCTACGGGGGCCGGAAATCGGGATCGGAATCCCGGCGATGGCGGCGAGGGCGCCGTTGCCTGATGCGGTCGGCCTCCTCCTTTGCAAGCTTTATTGCTTCGCAGAAGGAGGCGACCGCCTGCCATTCCTCCTCGCTCCGGAACCAATAGAACCTGCTACTGTCAACAGTAATATCTGAAAAAAAAAAATTTTTTTTGGAGGATTTGGTAATTGACTTGTTCCTTTAATATTAGGAGCCTTTGATATAGCATTCCCCCGAATAAAGAATATAATTTTTTGATTACTTCCGCCCTCATTGACT
This sequence comes from Mythimna lalbum, assembly GCA_949319445.1. Classification (NCBI taxonomy): domain Eukaryota; kingdom Metazoa; phylum Arthropoda; class Insecta; order Lepidoptera; family Noctuidae; genus Mythimna; species Mythimna lalbum. The sequence goes on along the minus strand of OX439345.1, from coordinate 9,177,313 downwards.
TTATTAATTACAAGTAGAATTGTAGAAAATGAAGCAGGAACAGGATGAACAGTATATCCCCCTCTTAGCTAGGAAATATGAAATGCGCTTCCTAATAACTTAACAAATTATAGATACAGCTATAATTTTTAATACACAGCCTATTTGGAATTTTAACTCAAGGATAAAACATCTGGTCTACCGCTAACCCAGCCAGCGATAAAGTAATAGTTTAGTTAAAAATTCAGCTCACATTTTATAGACCTGAGATCGCTGCCAACTGCTGGTCTTTGAACCTTGCAGGCTGTTGCCATTTGACATACTTATTATTGTGTTTTATCCAAGTGAAATGTTTTTTTCTCTTTAATAAACTGTTTGACCATGTCTGGGCGGGTTTTCGTATTGATTGGCCAAAGAAAATGTAATTTTATTTAGTTTCTGAGAATGTGGTAAGTACTTTTTTATGGTAAATCATCCAATGACATCTCCCGCCCTTGGGTGGAGCGAGATGGTGTGTTAGACGTTTACTGACTAAAATCCACACTTGTTCTTTTTTTGCCGTCATTCCAAAGCCCTGGGGTTCACTTTTGCATAACCCATGGCCCTAGTAGGCTTTTCGCACAAACCATAACCCCAGTAGGCTCCATGGCTCCAGTAGGTTTTTTTTACGGTGGGCAAAAATCATCCAATGACAATCCCCCCGCTCTTAGGTGGAGCAGGAGATAGTGTCAGACTCTTACTGACTAAAAACCCACCCCGTTCCTTCTAGTCTCTTCATACCGGGCCTCGAGTTTCCTTTCGGATAACCCTGACCCCAGGAGGATTTTTTTTTTTTCGATAAGCCTTGCCTCATGCAGGTCACTGTCACTGGTAGTAACCAATAAATTATAACTTCATTATGATGTTCAAGAGCCACAGAAACAACTCAAACAGCAAAACAAACTTAATCAGCTAATGTATAAAAAGTATTCCGCAGCATTCAAAAACAAATATCAATTAAAACGTTTCTAAAAAGTACTAGCGAGCATGTCACTCAACCTGTTGTAACAGCATAATATTTCAGTGCTGTGAAACTTTTCAATTGGCATAAAGTTGCGCTGTGCCCGGCGCCTGATCAAATTATTGCCATGTTGCGGCTCCGACTGCATTAGACTCTCACATCACTACCAAAAAGTCTTATACACGCGAATAATGGTACTCAGAACCTAGGAACACCTCAGACTAAGAACGTCGTATCTCCAAACTAAGTTCACTCAAACTTGTCATTTCAAGTTGAGCTGCCATAAGTCCCATCTTCCCTTAGTTGACAGGAGTGATTACTGACTGTGTGTGGCAACTTCTTAATAAGTCCTCACAACATTTGCATCGGCAATGGAGACTTCCACCACTGAAATGTACACCAACTTTCTTCTTGAATCTTCAAGTTTGTGTCGCGAACTAAAGTTTCTACCGAAGTGTCGGGCGATAAAGAATGTAAGTAAGTACTCTACTGTTGTTTACTTTATTCACGCATTTTCCGCGTGAATGAAGTTCCGAACAAGTATAATAAAAAAGTATTTTTTCTATTGTATTCTGAACTTGTGAAGAAAGTTTTTCAACTGACAAGACAGTTTGGTTTGGAAGTTCAATGTACGTGTTACCTGTATGTTTTTTTTGAACATTGAGATATCTTACCACCAACCGTGAAATAATATTATCATTGAGGAGTTACAACCATCTGCGGTATTTACCAATTCGAAATGACTCACGGGATACTTTCCGATAGCAAATACTTGAAAATACTAAAACCGTTATTATACATCTCTATTTTTTAATTAGTACAAAAAAAATAGGGCTCTATTCGTACTCATTACTGATCAATTTGTGTAGTCAAAATCACCAATATCGCCATTCACAAATTCATAAATAAATAGTCTGTATAATATTATATTAATATAATTTTATAATCAGTTAATATGTAATTATATTTTAATTTATTCTCAGGAATAAATATCACTCAGGTGATATAGGCTATATTTCATGATCATCATTAGAGAAGAATGTGCGAGAAACTTCATGGACATACTTTTAAATGGTGATAAATATGGATTTACTTCACGCACCTCTACATACTCTCTCAGTTTTTCTCCAACATAGTCTGAATTTTGTTTAATATTTGCTTGTCGCAGTAAATAGAGGGTTCTTGGTGAATGAATTGAATAGATATACATTGTAAGAATGACGGCCGAAGTAACATGTAGGTGGCACTGTGTAGGTGCCAGGTGATTGAATGTCTATTCTGTTCTTGAACTCAAAATCAAAACAGCATATTACAACAACAGTTCGGGGTGGTCCGATAAGTACTTAGCCAGCTAAATAAAAGGAAAATTTAGGACAAGGTAATTTTTTTCTCAACATACTCTCCCTTTAGCCCGATACACTTGACCCAGTAATGCTTCTTTAACCCGTCTAAAATAGAACATTGGTCCGCATGCGGAAACCATGCTCTTCTTCTTCTCTGTCAGAATCACTCTTGACAGAGTGCTCGTGGTCATCACTTCAGGTATTGGTGGCAAACCTCACAACATGCCGCCACTCCTCTCTGATGGCCGCCTTCTTCGTGCATTCGTTTAGTGATGATGACCCTTCCACTGCAGCTTTTATCTGATAATTCCATCTCATAAACGATATTCCACCACTTAAACCATACATTTTGAAACAAGTGCAGAAAAATTTTCATTGTGTCGCAGGTGGAATTCCCACGAGCTGATGGCGAGTGCCGCAATGACTTCCAAGTGACAAATTTGCACGTGTATCAAACGACGTTTTTCAATACACTTATGACTCGTGGAGGTCGACACGCGCCTAGCTGATACGATAAATGTAATAAAGCTGTGGCAAGGGTGGCTTGCATTTCTGCACTAGTGCGGAAAAAAATCAATTGCGTGCCTAAAGGTGGTGCGCTAAGAGCGTATATTTAAGTAAGCGTATTGAAAAATACGTTTTTTTGTGGTAATGATAATCTCCTCATTCGACTCAACTTGGCGTGGATACTCAAGACTTTAGAATTTTGATATTGAGCTATGATATATATTATAGTGACTACTATCATGAGCTTATGATAGAGCCTGCGAAGTGGCATGAGGTATCTCAAATTAGATGAGAGTATTTAACTATAAGCAACAGTATTCACAAGGGTGAAAATTTCTAAGATTAGGTATTCAATTTCGCTAAGGTTAATTTTACTCTTTACGAGGTCGTTGCCCTTTACGTAGGTTCTAATAATAATTATTATAATGTAGAATATTACTTCTAACGTCTAGCGAAATTCCAACAGCAATATTGTCGCATAATCGTTTATTTTTATGACTGCAGTTGCTTTCTCCTCGCGATGTACATAGGTATATACATTAGAGTATATTATGTAACTTCAGAGTATACTAAAGTTCCTTTCCTTGCTTTTCATTATTTATTTTTTTGTTGTGATTTTATTCGTTAGTCTTGTTTGATCTCCCAAAATTCTCTATTTACTACAAATAAATAAATTGGCAACACTGTATTTTCAAGCTTAAAAGGAAGTGTGAGTAACAAAGACGGTACAAAATCTCGCCTTTCCGCATTTTCTCCTACGTTAAGCTCATTTTAGTTAATTCCCCAGATTTCCCAAGACACACGTTACCATGAAGCTCCAATTTCGAGACACAATTTGTTAAACCACTTCAAAATGCGATCAACGAAAACTGATCCCGCATTCGCCATTTTTCTCCGATAAAAATGAAGCATTCGAATTTCAAACACAATCATGTCATTTTAAAAATCTTGCAAAGAGTTCCAACTCTCGTGAATAGCAATGTAAGTGAACTTTTTATTTTCGTCGCGCCAGAACAATCGCGTTCCTCGGCGGGCCACCGGTCATCAGTCACACGGAGTGGCCACTAGACTGCACAGACAAGAGCATTGTGGCTCTCTATGCACTTTTACTTTATGAATTTATAGTCCGCCACTATTCGCCAACACCGTCGTTTGTCATATTACATTGTCAAAACGAATTTAGAATTATTCAAATTCTGCGAGTAGGTTCTATGTTATGGGATTATTTGCTGTGAAGACTGTATGTTTACCTACACCACATGGTATTTTCAATGATCGTCAATTAAAGGCCATATTTTATAAATTCATACTACTTTTCTCAAAGTTTTTGTTTTGGTTACGGTTAAGTCCTTTGAGTCATGTTTTCGTAAAGATAACCTTTACAAAAACATAAAATTTAGTCACTTTGTTTTTCAGTAACATACGGATATAACATATTCTAATGTTTTCGCAGTATTTAGTTGCAAACGTCTCAAATTAAAGTTCTCTCTTTTTTTGATTATCAATACTAAAACAAAATCGGAACACCATTTTACAGCAAATAATTAAAACAGCCATAAAACCACTCGAAAAAATCCCGCTAAAAATTCAGAGAGCAGATTCTTAATTCAAATTTTCTATAGAGAATTTGAATTGGGTATTTGCTCGCCAGTGCAGTGTTCAAACTCAAGGCTAAGTAGTAAAAGTCACACGGATCGATTTTAAGTCAGTCCGTAAATGGTTAACTCCTTCGTGTTTCAGAAAGCTGTTTAGCTGTTTGACCCAGATTCAGATTCGAGAATCTGAAGAAGAAGCCAGAAAAACTGACCCCAGACTCACCATTAGGGCATAGTGATTCTAAGTTTATAGACGTTGTGGGGATCAGTGCGCTGTGTGCGAGTTGTTTTTACGTTAACGAGAACAAAACGTTAGCGCGTTTGGCTCTCTGATTGATTAAGATCTTGGAGTGGACCAATCGGAGCGCCGAACGTCATAAACGTGTCGATCGCGTTAACGTAAAACAAACTCACACTAGGCACTCTGATACCAAAGATAACCTACCTTAGTTGGTAAAAAGTAAGACAGATGCTTCAACAGTGTTTGGCAGTTTTTTCTAAACAAAGTTGAATAATTTTACGTATATTACCAACTATTTAAATAATTAATTTTCCTCTATAGGAACAAACTAAAATAAACGACCTAAAAAAAGCCTTTTAAAACCCGTAGAAATGAACTTTTACTATATATTTTTAAAGCTGACACTCTCTTTATTAATTCGACAACCAAAAGGATTACTTTTAAGCCAATATAGCTGGCTGAATTTATTTCAACGCGGTATTGTGACTAGATTTTTAAAACTTTTTCGAAACTTTATATAAGTCAATATCTTTAGGTTCATCAATAAGCTTAAAGGCTTTGTGAACTGAGCCTATTGATGGGCTGTCAATACAAATGGACTTAACTTTTGATCAAAATGAATTTGCAATGTTTGAAGCCAATCTGTTTTATTTTAGAACGGTTTTAATCCTGTTTTTAACAAAAGCCTTGCGCTGTTAGTGTGATAATCTTATTGATAATTTTAACACACAATATGTCTGGAGTTTAATTTAACCAAAACCTCCACGTGAACATATTCGCAAGAAGTTGGTAAAATCATTGCAGCTTTGATTTGTGTTTCATAGTAACTTTGTTTATGCTGCCAGTCTTCTGGGCACATTTCTGGATGACAGCGATGTGGAGGAGTACTTTGACGCCTGAGCATACTTTGTCATTTTGTATTATATTTATGTAGGTACATAGTTAGGGTTTTACCGCCAGAAATGGAGAGAAATCGCTCGACAGACCGCAACCTTGGAAGCAAACGATGGCGGCGCGCTGCAGTCCCGTTCATCAATAGCCACGACCACTCCGACAAGAATGCCCGACTAAGAAGAGCAGTTGGATTTTAGTATAAATAGTTTATTTAGTATGGTTATGGTTTACGTATTTATCTAAATAATTTTTCTATTTTTTTTGTTATATTTGTACACAAATATAATATGTTTCATGTTATATTTGTGTACCACCCTAAGTTCGAATGGCAGATAATCCCTAGGGCATTCAGTTTGCCTTTATACAGTGTTTCCTACTAGTGTATAAAGTTTAAATATATTAATAAATTGGACCAAACTAAAATTCAAAGAAGTAGGCGTTCCACTTCTAATAAAAGCTAAAATTATAAACTATTAATTGGTATTCACAATCTCCGTTTGTGTCGTTGGTTAATCTGACGACATGAGATTGGTTTTTACAATTACTTCAGCTACAAATTTCTGCCAGCGGGTTCGCCCACGTGAAAGAAAACGAAGAATCCCAAAGGAATATAATCTCAGTACAGAAATATCTTATTTCCTATTTTAGGACATGATCAACCAGCGTGACTGACTAATGTCATTCAAACATATTTCGGCCATTTGAGCCTTAGGAAGTAACAAATGTACCACCAGATTCATACATACTTTTGTTTTTATAACATTAGTGTGATAGTGTGATAGCAGTCTCCATCATATCTCTCCTCCTCAGTGTCCTTTTAAGACCTGTAACCTAATAACATCTGAAGCTCACAAGACCTGACCGACCTAAATCAACTCGCGAACTCCTAAGACAGCAGAAAGCTCGTAAGAACTGACGTCATCAGTCACGTCAAGTGGCCACGCTCCATCGCCTTGACAAAGAGACGGTGAAATTCATTTCAGTGCAGTCCCGCGAGCTTCCCGTGAGATATGACGTTCTTTATTGCACTACACTGTTTCATTTGAAGTTGTTCTTGAGTTTATTATGGTTTAATAGTGCGGAATGATAGTTTAAGACTGGGGTTAGAAACACTTTTCTTGGGGAAAGGAAAATATACAGGAAGTTTCTTTTCGGAAAAAGAATTTTATAAGGTCTGATTTGACTTATTGTAGACTAAATTTCTTACACCTATAATATTAATAGGGTAATAAAGTGTGTTTACCGGCCATTTATCAAGTTGAAAAAATAGGTCTTACGAAAAAAATTCGCCGTAGAAAACGTCTGATTTACAACGAACAATTCAGCAGTCATTCACCTCAAGTAAAAAATACCGACACCTACAACAGCCACATTAACCTGTCAAGGTATCAACATAACAATAAATCAGAAAATCATACCAATCCACATTTTAACTCACGCAAAATTACATTCAGTACATAAACCTCTCTGTATTCGCAAATTCGCATTGTGACCACAAAATACAAAATAAGACAAAAGGCTCGCTTCGTACACTGAACAACTTTTCTTTTTATGAGATGAGTCCTTCAATTGCCCTTTGCGTTTTAGGAAGCTTCCACCTAGCAAGCATAGGCCGAGCTAGACCCCTACAGTTTTGCCAACATCTCTTTGAGGCGCGCATAAAACACTGCCTAACTATACAACGTGTAACGTTAAATGCGCAAAACCTGAAATTAGTTTGATCAGAATAACGAGCAGAATCAATTAAACCAATTTTTAATATAGGTTACGAGTACGTTATTAAAAAAATCTTAATTGAAAACGTCGACCTATCTATTTATGAATAGGTCAAGCCATCACGTGCGCAAACTCGCCCAAATAGTAAACAAATACAAATAGTTGTAGTCCAATCTTTTCTCATACACGGGATAATAAAAGTTCTTATTTCAATGCAGATATGAATTTTAAACAAAATAAAACTGTACAGAAAACCTTTAATTATTATTTTCTTTTTTTCTCACATAATTAGGTAAATTGAATTAAAAATCATTTAGGGTGTCTGAGGTTTTGCGCATGTAACGTTAGACGTTGTATAGTAATGACCTTCTGTGGGTACCTACTGTTCTATGTCACCACAGTGTCTTGACGTCATCCTATTCGCAAACCAAATGTTCCAATTATCATAGCTAATGTGCCGAAGAGCTGGCGAACAGGCCGTAAGGAAACAGACGTCTTTAACATATTCCCGGGGCTTTTTGTTGATACGTTCTCCTCTGTTTTGTGACGGAATTACGTATGGAATGAGGTTAGAATGGTAACAATTAGGAAAGTTGAATATGCAGTCTGAGAATGGAGACAGAGGTTGATTATATTAAAGTGACTTTTGCTGGAACGATCAAGTGAAGATTGGCCAGTGGCAGGCCTTGTGTTTGTACCAAATGTTTCGCTACAGGCTGTTTTTTTATTTTAATTGTTGATAGGCTCGCGTTTGGCTACTATATCATGACAATGTGGTCGACGATAAGGCATGCTTTCCTAGAAGTAAACTATTTATTCTTGACTTAAAGATCCCTGAATGAAAGAGACTGTTGCTGTAAGCTAAACACAGACTTCGTAGTAAGTAGTAATCTGAAATTCTGGTACTTAATAAAAAAAAAATATTGGAATTTTGTTTTCATTTTATGGCCGGTCCACGAGTTCCTTATAACCTGAATAAAAAATCAGAACTTTTTTTAATAATGTATGTATATAACCTAACCTTTTCCCAACTAGTTTGGTGTCGGTTTCTAGTCTCAAGCCACTTTCAGACTACGCTATAATCTAATAGCATATAGTATATAACTCGAGACACAGGGTAGTAATAATGTCCTAGATAAAATTAGAAAAAATACATAATTAGTAAATTGAAAAATTCATTTTTGTAAAAAAAAGTGATTTTTACTTTTTTCACCCTCATGCACGAGAGGTTGAAAAAAGTAAAAATCACTTTTTTGGCCTGCTTAAATCACTGGGTCATCACTAGTTCATGTCACGTCTTGTCTGTACGACTTCTTAATATTAAAAATTCCTGAGCGACAGTCGCCTCACTTACTACAGATACCGTGCTACAGATTATAATATCTATTTATTATATGCAATTAAAGCTAGTGCAGATACGAGGGAAGAAGAAAAAGAATAGAAAACATAATTGTTATGTTTTAGAGTGGCTTCTCGAAATCTCGAGTTTCAGTTTTTATTAGATTACTTGACTATCATGCGTGCTACCAAATGGAATTGAACATGACAAATTAGTTTTTTGTCACATACAATTTGTACAGTACGAGCACTCTCATTAATATCTTTTTTATATCCATTCGTATTCGCTTTGCGAAGTTTTAAGACGTGTGGGACATGCCATTTTGAATGGAACATGAAATATTTATCACATCACCAAAGCACTATGTTCGACAGATATGTTAAAGTTTTATTTTATTTCAATGTACGTAAAGTACAAACCTATGTAAAAAGCATTATACACCGCTAAATTTTAATCGTTTTAATCCCGTGAAGGGTCGGATCGATCCGGTACATGGAACGCTATCGATTTGTAACGATAAAATAAAATAATACCTTTTTTTAAACTCGTATTAATTTACGCATGTACAAAATTAATTTCTTTAAGAAAACGTCTGCTGAGCGAGCCCAAGGACCTGTAAATAGTAGTCGAAAAAATTAAGTAAATAAAAAATTATCGTCGAGTAAAAATATTATTTTGATAATTATTTTTGCGCATTAATACGCAACGCCGACTAGGTACTACCTACAGGTCTTTGAACTCGCTCAGCTGACGTTTTCTTAAAGAAATTAATTTCGTACATGTGTAAATTAATACGAGTTTAAAAAAAAAGGTACTTTTTAATTATATCGTTACAAATGGATGGTGTTCCATGTACAGAGTCGACTCTCCACGGGATAAAAACGATAAAAATTTTGCGATGTATGTAGAGTTACTAGACACTATATTCTCAATGGCGCCTAAATTCTAACTTTCTGTCTTACGAATACTATAATTTGCAATACATAATGTATGAAGCTTCGACATCTTTATTCTGTAACTCCCAAATACATGTAGATTATAAACATGGAGATCCAATATCGAAAGCCTCGATTTTTTAGATCTCTCCAAGGCCTGAATCCAGCCAGAACGTTTATCTTCGTACCAAGACGTTGAATTAAGTTTAACTGCTTTCGTATAAAGATGTCCTTCTCAGATAAAAATATCCGATGGGGGAAAGAATTTTCTAGCTTTCTTCGAAACGTTCTCAGTGGCAGAGGGTTCGACGGACGTCGGCGAGTGACAATAAAATTAGATAAGTACAGGATAGCCCCGATCCCGTCCGGTCCGTCTTGCGGACGGAATCAATCGCAGTAAAACATGGTATACGGTAACCAAGCATGATGCCGTTTAAAAAATAAAACACATCGTATTCTCAACCTTATCACTTCACGCTATGAACACGTTTCGTAAATTCGAACGGAAAAAACAACTTTGTCGATGTGTATATCAGTCCGCTTTTCTGTAATGACACGAAACGAGTGGACTTTGAACGAAACGGGGATATCAGAATGGATTACAGAAATCTCCCTGTGAATCGGCGGGACGAAAAATGCACTAGACGTTTTAAAGTGTTACGTTTTCGTTGAAATTTTAAACGATGCTTTTTCGGGTGAAATGTTACAGTTTTCTATGACACTATATTTTAACAGTAACTACATAAATACATTATTTATACCCTTTGCTTCGTGAATATTTTATCTTTTTATATTAAATGAGAAACTGACTGACTGACATATCAAGACAACACACAGCCAAAACTACTGGGCTTAGAAATGTGACATTTTGCACAAGATTTCCTTTTATGATGTAGGCGAGCTTAGTGCTCGCAGGGGTTTTTGAAAATTTCACTTTTAAAGGGGTATAAAGGGAGAAATTTGTTTGTAGGCAATATTTTATTCCTTGGGCCCATCCGTACTTATACATAAAACTTAACATAACTAGTAATCGAAAGTAAATAAAAAACTTATTCTCTATTTACTTTTGAAAACTACGACTGAAATATCCTATAAACTTGAAACTTGGCACAAGACATATCAAAATGACAAAAAAATATATAAAGACAGTAATTATTACTTTTTCAAAACTGTAAGTACACAGGCCGGAGAAGCTTGAACCAGCTTTAAGCGTTTTTTTGTGGCGGCACCACCCCACGCGAGCCACACAAAACGGCCGCCTCAAAAAGAAGCTGGAAGCGGCGTTTTTTTGAGGCCCATGTGCCGGGAGGCTTAGGTATCTTCTAAATAAGGAGTGTTTAAATATTCGTATAAACTCTGTCGCGAATGAACTCGCTCGCAAAGTGCTAGTAGCTTAACTTATGTAAATACATCAGATTCCTTAATCGATAGCTATTAACGCATTATGAAACTATTCAACTGATTAAACAGTATGATTGCAGGCAGTGCGTGCGTGGAATGCAGTTTCAGATTTACATCTTTAGGCGTAAATTACTCGATAGCTTTATAGAAATACTAGCTGCTCCCAGCGGCTTCGCCCGCTTGATAGCAGAAAATTATCCTAAGGGAACATACTTCCAAAATAAAAAGTATCTAATGTCCTATTCCAGGACATGGTCTATCCGTGTACCAAGTTTCATCAAAATCGGTTTTGCCATTTAAGCGTGAAGATGTAACAAACAACCTAACAAACAAACAAACTCACTTTCGCTTTTATATTATTAGTAAGGATTTATAAGTATGCAATTAAATCGAATATTTGCGACTATTAATTTCTCAAGCCTATACACATTTAATGTTCTGAATACTTAGGCATCAAGTGACGTTATATAACAAATAATGATGAAACATTATGGTTGTAAGAAATTGGTCATAATGGTCACATTATTATAAATTTCTGCAGCGCAAATCTGTCCAACATGCTTTGAAATTTTTCAGATTCAGATTCATTTATTGTTTGTCACAGGTGGTATTTCAGTTCTTAAAATTATCTCGTATCTCAGCTGGCATAGGCACACCATATTGGCGGTAAGTTCCCGCTTTGAGGAATGGCTGCAAAGACGTTACGTCTTCCCGTCTTCAGACTTTTATTTACTAAACCCACCAGTATTCTTTCAGTTTCCTTTTACGTTCCAGGGTTGCAGTGGCTCTAGCAGAAAATCCTAAAACCCAATGTTACTTTTTCTGGAGAATAACCGTAAAATGGAACTTTAATGCACGACTTTTTAGTGCATTAAAAATTCACCCCTACAAAATCATTACGACCACATTAATAGACAATCTAAACACGTATACACATAAATAAACACCATTAAATAGGTACTGACGCCAAGAAAAGTGCGGTTTCAATCGCCATAAACGTAATGCTTGTGTCGAAAAATGAAATTGATTTTGCCTCGGCTTCCGTCTTCGTGCCGTATCACGGCGTTTCAAGAGGATGGGGTGGCGCTAATAACTAGCAGCGAACCTGCCAGAGATGTTTATTTAATGGCGTACCCTATAGACGCCTCTAATGGGGATTCGCACTCGATGCCACAGGATAGGTAGGCACAGAAAGTTACTTTTAAGCAGCGTTTGAAAACGCACGCACATTCAGGGACACCGGCCACTTCCTGTAGGTTTCTTACATTTTATATGGACTCGCTACACTGTTGACGCCAAAAGCCGCCACACGCTACAAAACGCTGCTGCTTGCTTCTTGTGGCCCACACTGGCCATGAAACGCTGTCACACGCCAGAGTCCACAATAATACTGCTCATTTTGGGTTAAAAAGTGGCTTGTGGCCACTTCTTGCTTCGCGTCGGCTGTGGTATAAAGCCCATATGCAACGTCACTCAGGCATGCTTCACCTACAGCGAGCGCAATGAAACTTGCGACTGTCATTAGTCTGAGATCACCGTATGCAAGCGTTTATGTGTGCGTGCGCTCTCGTTCACCCGTCATAGAGAGTTAGCCTTCTGTATCTCTGTCTCCTCCGTGACTCGTATGGAGAATCGCACTGGGATCTCGCGTATCTGAAGCCGCAACGCCACGAAAATTATTTTTCAATGTGTTGTGATTCTTGTGTGCAACAAAAATGAGATAAGGGGAGAACAATTTGGATGTTTGTTTGCTTTTACAATATGATGTGAATATGTAAAGGGAATGGATTTGGAAGGCGGGTTTGGACTGTTTTGTAGGTACGCTAAGATGGTTGATTTTATTGTATGAAAACGTGCGTGTGATGACTGAAGATTGAAGATAGTTGTTTATAGGGTTCCGTACCCCAAAGGAAAAAAACGGAACCCTTGAAGGATAATTTTGTTGTCCGTCCGTTCGCCAGTCTGCCAAGGCCCTTTATCTCGGGAACACGTGGAGGTGTTGAGTTGAAATTAACACCTTATGCTCAGGCCAAAATTGTAATTTAACGAAAAAAAAGATACTTCGGTTTATGTGGCAAGAGACGCGTATTTCGACACCTTCAAAAAAATCAAAATTCATAAGTACTTCCCGTTGACCTAGAATCCTAAAATTTGGCAGGAAGCAAGATCATATAGCACAGGTATAGAAAAAAAACTGAAAACTGTTTTGAAGTTACATCACTAAAATTAACTTCTGTTGCGATTAGGAAAAATCTTCGTAACTTAATTCGCGAGTTGATTTGTTTTCATAGAACAAATTTATTGTACGGACCCCTCAGGGCGCCAGTCCGACTCACACTTGACCGGTTTTTTTTAAAAGTGGATATCATCTATTGACTTGTCCCACTCTAGATGGAGCAAAAGGGAGTAATAGATTTTTACTGACTAATTCCATCACTTTTCAGTTGCCCTTTGCATTGCAGGGCTACAGTAACTCTTTCGATAAAACCCACAATTCGATTTGACTTTCACAGCAGTGGTATAAGAATAAGACGTGTTAAGACGTTACGATTAACTGAGCACATTCACCTACATATAACGCGACGTCAGGTAGCAGGAGTAAATCAGGCTAATGTGACATTTCTGGCATCGGCCGTGCCCGCCACGTATTGCGGATGAAACTGGAAACACGTTTAGGTTATGTCACCTGAAGATTTGGAACTGAAAAGATAAACTTTATAAATTAAGTGAAAAATCATGATATTTTTTTATTATAAAATATAATAGAATTTTATTTAATCTACTTTTACATATAAGTTTAGCCTGTTAGCGTCACATCAGCGCTTCGACAAAAAAGAAAGCTTTTAAATTGATTGGCTTAAACCTAGAGCCTGTCTAAAAAGTCAAACGCCTTGAGTAATTATTGGGGCAAAATGAAATCTGATGTAGTCAACACTAGTTCAATAATCAAGGATGATTAAGAGATCTTGATCATTGATTACTAATAGAAGAATCTTATAAAAAGTATCAAATATAAGTATTTTTTAAATAATTAAATATTATACAAAATTCCCAAGTCCACTTTTTAGACAGTCTATAACTAATAGTGATTACTATGCTAATAATTCTTAAATATTCTTTTAGGTTTACAAATGTGACGTCAACAGACACACTTACCTACTCATAACTGACTTGTCTCCTGTTTTTTTAATAAGACAAGATGTTCACCATATGGCGTGGTGATGACAGATCTGACAAGGATTATACTTCAACTCATTAACTGTCTAATTTATTATGATTGTCATATTACCACTACGGCTGTGCAAAGAATAAAAAAATACAGTGCAATCCCAGGACTACATATTAAATTACACTATCAAATGTGTCCCGCATAACAAGACTGACAACTAACAGTATCACAAAACTTTTCCAACATCTGCTATACACATACCAACTGCATTAAACTAAACTTACAGCACATATAACTTAGAGACTGGAGTACGTCTCCACACTGTCATATAAACGCATTAAAACTAATGCAACTGACATCTCTGACGTCATTACTTACGTGGCGTGTGCTAAATGTGTTCGCAGCTTAATTCGCAAAGCGTATGGCGAGATTATCATTTGAATGTGCCCTCAGACGATTGTCGGGTTTCATGACACTTGTACAATGGGGGATGGCCTGAAGCAAAATATTTTTACCGAATAAAACCGGTACTTTCTGTACCTATACGAGGAAATTACATTTTTATCACGAGTCACATTTCACATTTTCCTGTTATATCACACTTCGTTTGTATCAAGCGATTTTTTTATTTTGTTTTCATATCAATGTGTTTTTTTGAAAGGGCGCCCTGATTGCTTATTTGTTGCGCAGTTTTCCGTCGTTTTGATTTGTGAATTTTATGGAAAATATCTTCTAGTTCTAGTTTTTATAGTTCTATACTTCAAAAAAAAAAAGCGGAACCCATATAGCATCACTTTGTGGTCCGTCTGTCTGTCAAAAACCAGATCACAGGATCGCGTGGCGGTATCGAGTTCAAGTTAAAACCATAGGTACTTAGGTCTGCGGTACCTTGAAGCTGTGAAAAAATCCAACATTTTAAGGAACCGTTTATGTCGTTGACACTCATAAGAGAGTCAAAATTTACATTTCGTTGACCCTGAATCTTGAAATATGACATAAAGCAACGTCTTATAACACAATTATAGGAATAAACCTGAAAACAATTTTGTCGTAACGTCACAAAAAAAAACATTTTTTTGGGATTCAGGGACATCTTTGAGACTCCATTCGGATATTTTGTAATTATAGATAGGTTTGTACACTCAGTGCATGAGTCCGACTCGCACTTGGCCAGTTTTTTTTTTACGAGCTTTATTCATCCGATTAAGACTCGAACAAAAATCCCCTACTCATCAGCTAATGCACTCCTAATTAGACTTTCACTGTCAATTTTATTTACCATCACTACCGTATTGCGTTCCTGTCTTCCCTGGGGCCTAAGGGCCCTTAGTGCAAGTTCAGGACGATAGTTGGTGACTTAGGGCCCATTCTCACGCGATTCCAGCTATGCATCCGAGCATAATGAGCTGTTAAATCGACTGTACGGCCTATCCGAACATCTTTGTTCATTTCCGTGACAATAAGTGTAAATAACATCTCTGTTGGTACGTGCAGCTTAATGGTTTATTTATAGGAACATTATACTCTCTGGCAGGATTTTTTCGTGGTTTGGTATTTGCAAAGGAATCTATTGTAAAATAAATTACTTTTATATACACTTTACTGCAAATCAAGTATATAAATTTACAAAAAGGAACCATATATTAAAAAAAACACAATTGGCGGCCTTATCGCACTAGGTGATTTCTTCCAGGCAATCTTCAATGGACAGAGATTGCCTGGACACAAAATGGAACACCTTTTACCACATTATTAATATACAGGCTAAAGTTTGTGTGTATTTTTATATGTTTCTAACTCCTTTACGCTCAATTTTGATGAAATTTGTCACACAGTTACTTGTAGTACGTCGTACATGAGATACGTTTCAGCCCAGAAGTAATATTCTCTTTTGATAATTTTCTACTTTCATGCGGGCGAAGCCGTTGGCAGAAGCTATAAATGTTTTTTTTTTATGTAGAATCCAGATTTTTAGATTTAATTGTTAGTTTCTCATCGAGTTCTTTTAAATAAACAATCTAAGACTTTTTGATAATATTGTTCAGTTTATTTTAATAACACAAACTAGTGCTTGGCTGCAATCCCAGCTGATGGTAAGCATTAATGTGATCGTTGATAATGAATCGCACTAGTTTATTGTAGATGATAGCTGACAGAGTGGACAGTCCATTCATAGTTCACTGCTAAAAATTACATGTACCATGCCAGAATTTTATTTACTAACACTTAGATTAAGAATTGTTACTAATACTATGAGTTTGGCTCAAAATAAAAAAAAATATTATTATTATTAAGAGCCTATTTTACTTTAGCCTTGAATACACCTACATTATAATCAGACGGGAAGACCGCAGCAGGCAAAATGGTGATACAGCTACGCACAATTTAAGTTATCGGTACTATTTCTCCTGTCTACATCATCAAAAACAACTCGATATTTATGCTAAATCTAGACAACATTTCTACAAGTCACGGACAATCATGATAATGGCTGAAGAGCGGCCATTTTGCTTCGAAAAACAAATTGTGGAGTGATAAAGCACGAAATATGGAAGCAGAAAATTAGATTTAAAAGCAATTAAGTGACGGTGTACTTTTAAAAATGAAAAATATCGTTCGGGTCAGTTCCTCCGGTAAAGTGGATTTTTGCCGTGGGAAGAGGGTTCAGTCAATTCTGTGTACTCATCTCTGAAAAGAATTGATGATTGTTTGAACGGGTGAATGTTTAAAAAGTTTATTTTTGTGCCTAATTACTTTAGTTCTTGTTAACTTACTGTCTAATTTAGGTTTGGAGTATTTATCTTGTATATTGTTCTATCTCAAATAGCCTGGTTGCTTATGAATGTGTGTAGTTACACGTGTCTATTTTTTCTGTGTGTGTAACCTATGTTTTTGACATTTGTTGTAGAGACAATCGCCTTGATGCCTAAAATGCCGAAACCTAACGAACACTATTCACATTTGGGTTTTGGCTTTTAGAGTGGGGAGTCAGTCCGCCCTTCGAGTTATCCTAGGAAAAACAGTGCTATAGTGATGACATGCTACACACAGCAAGGCTCATAAACTCTCTTCCAGTCTCCTCAGGTATGTGTCCTAATAGGCGTTGTACAAAGAGTGTTCCGGGTTAGGTCTTTTAAGAGGCTACGGATCCTCTTTCCACATGGTAAAGTAAAAAAGCCAAACTCCCTGGTCTTTTCGTTGAAAATTCAGGCTATTTTTGAAGATTTCATTCCGAAAAAAAAGAAAAAACGGTATACATTACTAACACCCTACTGTATATATACAGTGATTTCAGAACCTCAATATTTTTTGTAAGGAAATCTTCCGCATGAAAAATCCACGCTGAATTTAAATGAATAGATTATCATCAGACCTAACAGGCACTGAAAAAACTAATTGGAAAAGCGTTTCACAACTAAAATACAAAAGTTCTGATGAATTGTTGAGAGAACTAATATTTTTCTTTCGCAATTACTACACAGGAGAAATTCCTAGAGTGGAGCATCGTTTTTGTCTATATTTTTTTCTATTAATTTTATATCAAGTACCTATGTGAAAGAAAGAAAAACAGTTCATTTACGCTAAATGACGTAATCTTAAAACTAGCTAACAAACATAAACAATCTATAGGGAAGATGTGCAGCGAACCACCTGCCTTCTTTAATTTATTTTTAAACAGTCATTTGAATTTAGAATCAAAAAGCTGTTTAAATCAAGCAGAAACTATTTATTAGCCTGCTTGCATGCTCTATGGTTCCATCCAGCGGGAAACCTTTACAGAACTTGGAAGTTTTTACACAATTTTCAAGTACATAGAATTTGATACACATGTAAATCAAATTGTGAGAAAAGCCCCCGATGTATCTCAAGATATTATCTGTGGTAAAGGTATAGAGACACAGAGAATTGTGCCGAAATTGATTTTGCTTTCAGCCAGAGGCGATACGACCTACCATACATTAGAAATCCGTGTCGGAACGATGAGAACGAAATATACGGGAAAAAATATGAGATAACATTTACAAATGTACCACTTTTTTATAAAAAAAGGTCAATGCTTTATTACTAGATTATTGTTAGAGCAGGCTGTTCATAAACACTGTAAGTTTACGATATCATTGATCGTAATATTGTTATCACTTTACAATCAAAATTAGTCTCAGATATGTAGGTAGGTACTATTTTTCTACATAAATTGTGATGGAAGGAGTGGTATGGAGGCCTTTGCCCACGAGTAGGACAGAACAGACTAACAAATCAAAGTAATAAATAGATACAAATTATTAGAATTAAAAAATACAGGGTGTAAGGGACAGGCCTCCGCAAACTTTAAGAGCTTGCTCAGTAAACGAAACTGAACCTGAACCTTCAAAAAAATTGTTTTTTCAGGAAACGAAAAATAAAAATCGGCCTCTCCATACAAAATGTCCAATCAAGTTTATAATTTTGTATGGTGAGAAAAATTCTAACGGCATGTTGTTCAGTTTCGTTTACTAAGCAAGCCCTTACACCACCAAATATATAGGTACAGAAGTCAATCTACATACCTACAAAGCGCGCTCGAGCAACGCACACATAGACACCGCTCACGGACACGATATCTCGATAGCGTCTCGGCCCTCTCGTCTAACAGTTCCGGCTTAAACGTTCATTAGTGTGCGTCCACCGAGTGTAGGTATAAAAAGTAAAGTATATACATGAGATTGTCTTCCTATACCTATCTATTTTGTGCTTAAACCCTGTATGTATTTATATGTTTGCATAATGATGTAAATGTCAGATCTTTTTATAGACGATTTTTATTTTGCGGATTCGCTATTTTATTTCGTAAACAAGTTCGGGTTTTGTTTGAAGAGCAACAATGTCTTTTTGATCAGACATTGTAAATACATTTAGGCACAGACTTGAGTTCTGTATTATTATTCCAGTTTAATATTAGAACTTTCAAGGTCTTGTAAAACACAAAATTGTCTAAGAACTTGTTCTCTAAAGCAAATATGTAATTTTCCGAATGGTCCTTGATTTATTCGGGGTTGGTTTAGCCGTTATTTTAATAAATTTAGACGTGTAGGTTGATTATAAATGTATCACTATTCAACGGAGGTAGAAAACACACTAGTGTATATCCTTTGTTTGACACTGCACATTTTTTATATCTATCCTGCATCCCATATCCTCTATCATCCCGGATCAGCTAGATCCGGTCAATGTTGTTGAATTGTATTGATTCATTATTATCCAAATAATATCGTGATAAAAAAATGGTTGGTAGGAATAGTAGGGTAAAAAAGACACGATCTATTTTCAGACCTACATACACATAAATATATATTTATACATAAAACTTCATAAAACTCGGTCAAGCTGTTTCAGTGATTTCGATAATAAATATTATGTGTGATTTCTGTTGTTGCAAAT
This sequence comes from Mythimna lalbum, assembly GCA_949319445.1. Lineage (NCBI taxonomy): Eukaryota > Metazoa > Arthropoda > Insecta > Lepidoptera > Noctuidae > Mythimna > Mythimna lalbum. Next base: position 9,157,776 of record OX439345.1, on the reverse strand, counting down.
GATCTAGGTGCTAAGTCCGTCCAAATTATGTTTCCGCGACCACCTGCTTTTTCGATAGGTGAAATGCGTTATAATTTTATTGTATAGTAAATCAGTTGAACAATTTCCATAAAAATATTGTCGAATTGACGCCTCAGGCACATCTGCAGGTTACTGGGGCCAGGGTTATCTGAAAGGAAACTCGAGCCCCGGTATGAAGGCTAAAAGGAACAAGGTAGGGTTTTAGTCAGTAAGAGTCTGACACCATTATCTCCCGCTCCACTCAAGAGCGGGTTTTGTCATAAGATGATTTTCTCCATCGAAAAAAAAAGCACATCTTATTATCACATCTTATTTTATCAAAACAATTTTTTTTAAATATCTTTTCAATGTTAGTCTAAAAAAAAACATTAAAACTTAATATCGTAAGGAGTAGGTAATTCTTGGTTTTGGAAAATTCCCTTATCTTAGGTAAGTGGAAGAATTTACTTAACAACTAAAAGTAAAACCACGTTCCACAAGTCAGAAATGAGAATTTAGTATCTTGGAATATTACTGTACATGTTAATAAGACCTACATGTTCTTTGAAACTAAGTAACGAATCATGTAGAGCTCAAGATTGCTCTACTACCTTACTGTAGTGTACACACATTGCATTTATCAAGTTAAGTACCTTTTACTAATATTTCCTCCGAACCATGGCCTAAACCAGGGCCCGTCATTAAAGGTTGCTGGCTCCGATCGTCTCCGTAAGTCCACGGCGGTGCTGCGCCCAAGCGGGGCACCTCTCGACGGTATACTCAACCGTGTTCTCACAATTTCTTTTCAAACAAGCGACTCTTCAAAGAGGGAACTTATTACCACCTATGTGACCACCTATGGTGACAATTGGGGACAACAGGAATCTTCCGTACGTATCATTCATGTCCAGTGAGAACCTACGTCATTCGGAAGTTAAGGACGCCGTTTCACCTCTCTAGCCACTTTTCAAAGAGGTGACTTACCAACATGGTTGTGGTGTGCAAACCTTTTAAAGGTTGAGTTAAAAAAAATGTTATTAAATAAACAGACATTCCAGAATTCAATTTCAAAACATTCCTCAAATATCCATCTCGTTTTCGCTAACGTAATAACATTTCCCTGAAAAGTTATATTAGGCCTAGTTGACACTATCAGATTCTTCGGCACACATCTGAATCTCACGTGTCACGCAAACGAAGTTATGGTAAACAGTCCCCTATCGATAGAATAAGCAAACTAAAGTGCTAACAAAACCGTTGTGTTGTCTAAACATTACCTTTTTACGGTATGCGATGCGCGTACTAACTAAGTTTCCTTGACTACAAATTATGCTAAACGATTTTCAACTGTAACGCGACGGAATAGTGATGTGATTGGTGCTGGGAAATCAGGCCTGTCCCTAGCTTGTCACATTGGTTCGCATTCAGATTCGCAATTTGAAATTACTGCTGAAGTTTTCGTTTGTAATCAATTAAACTGTGGTGTTGGACTGAACCACGCTACATTGTTCGTCATATTTTGGTTGCAGGTTTAAATGTCTTGCCGTCACAGTCATCAAAACAATTATGAGCTATGAATAAGGACAATTGATTGTTTAAAAGCTAGAACTACATTAGAACGACGCTTACGAAGACCACGCCAGATTTGTACGTAGAACGACGTCGCGTGGCGTGGACCTAGTGTAGCTCTACAAGTCTAGTTTCCATACAAAATGCAATCGACGCGCCCAGATTGACGTACGTGGCACACGTGTACGCAGTTCCTTTATGTTTGACAAAGGCAGGCATCGAACCGTAATGGTTTACTCATGCCTCAAAGAGATGCAGCTAGGCCCAGCAGGGCCGATGCCTGCTAGGGCCATGGGTTGACTTCCGAAAGGAAAACCCGTGATCTTAGAACGCAACGAGCAACTAAACAAACATAGGTGGGTTTTAGACGGTAAAAGTCTGACAAGCCCTCTCACTATACTCTAGAGCAGAAGTCATTAGATAAAAATAGGTATTGTATTATTGAATATTGGTGAACAGTGGTGGCCGAGTGGTAACGAGTCCGACTTACGAGTTGTAGGTCGCGGGTTTAAACCCAGCCAGGCATATTACTAAGTGTAATTTATTTCATCTCCACTGCTCTCAAAACGGTGAAGGAAAACATCTTGAGATTATTAATTTTATTGTATTATAATTTGATATATTTTTATGGGTTTAGTTACCTGAAATAAAAGAGTTGAATTGAATTACTCGTAGCTTGCCTTTCCACCCAACGAATGCTAAAAGAAAAGTATTTTTTCTAAATTTGCTAGTCATACAACTGTCATAAGTTTGGCCGCTGTAAAAGCAATCTGGCCAAGTGGGGCTTCCTCGACCCATCTCTAGCACAGTGCCAATGTGGAGCCTCTCCACAGGACATGCGCTACCTGCTATGCTGGCCATCCTGCATTACCACCTGCAGTTTTCAGGATCTATATGAGGGCAACAATAGAGGCGTACAGGTTGCCAAATATTGGGCAGAAAAAGTATAGTTTGAGAGCATCGACACGAAAAGAAGAAGAAGAAGACTGTCATAAGTTATTTTTTTTTAAATATGCGGATGAATTCGCAAACAGAAACTTGTAACTCATTTAAAGACAAAGTAATTTTTTTACAAAAAATAAATGGCAAGAAAAATTATGAATAAAGAAAAATTTGCAATATCGTATATTAGATACTTTCGTTTTCCATTTACCTATTTCATTTTAATCGAATCAAACACCTCGCTTGTCAAAGGTTATATAAAATAAATTAAAACTTCGAGCAGTTGAAAAAGTGTTTTTCAATTTTGCGAAAATATTGTGATTGATCTGTTTGTAAGATTTAAAGACGTTTAGGTTCTTTTATTTTTCATTAAATGCCTATATTTTAAGGTGAACGATGAGCTTGTGAAGATTGCAGGAATCTGTTGAAAGCGAGACATGCAAAACCGGTAGATGTAGGGTTACCTGGGTATATTTTTTTTTGGTGTTCAAAAATTATCCAATGACAAGCCCCGCTTTTGGGTAGAGCGGAAGATAGTGTCAGACTCTTACTACTAAAAACCCACCTCGTTCCTTCTAGCCTCCTAGCTCCTTTCCAGATAACCCTGGCCCCAGTAGGCTTCGACCCAACTGGACCTCTGCTGTTACTTGGGGAAGGACTATGTCCAGTTTTTTTCAGTTTTTTGATGATGATGATCTTTTACTGAGGCTGTAGGTACAAGACGTTTGCAACCCCAACTAATGACATGATAAGAACATGGATTTAAAAGACGAGCTTCAAAATAAGGTTATCAGCCAAAGGTACTGATTCAGCTGCATCTGACTAGAATTCAACAATGTTTTGTTTTTTTTTTTTCAGATCAGGGATCAACTACATACCTTACCATAACGTGTTTAAATGTCCGGCCACTGTAGGCGTGGGCTTACAGACGGTGAGCAATGAAGAGCTCGCTGGCCGACCGTCCGGTAACCGACCGGACCAAGCACAACTCGTCGACGGCGCGCACTGTTCCCGCGCGCCACGATTTGTAAAACAACCGTAGGGGCCCAGCTGGGTCAAAGCCTGCTGGAGCTATGGTCTGTTTCTGAAAGGCAGACTCGGCCCCGGTATGAAAGGCAAGAAGGAACGGGATGGGTTTTTTTGTCAGTAAAAGTCTGACACTATACCTACCCTGCTCCGCCCAAACTCATTTTTACCCACAGATAAAAATAACGTGTTCATATGTCAGGCGTGCAAATAAGAAAAAAGGATTGAGTTATGCATTCTATACATATAGCGCAATCCCTAAAAGGATTCAGTTTAGGTCGTCAGTTTAGGTCAAGTATTGAACAACCCAAATCATTTATTGCCATACTAAGCGAAATCTCAAAGACGTTAACCACCCAAAAATCATTTATCTTGAAAGTGTGGACACCCTACAACGTTCAACCAAACAGTATCTACGTATAGCCGAATAACGTAACCAGATGAAAAACAACCGGCCGGCCGCACGCAGACTGCGGTCAACGAATTCATTTTACAAAATTGATTACATTTCGATAATCTGTTATTTTCAACTGGCAAACTGAATTTCAATGATGGCTATTCTGCTGGCCGTAAGAAAAAGGGACGTAACTTTCATTTTGAGATAAATAAATTATGAAAGTACTTAGTTGAAATCGAGAAAAAATACATACACCTAGTTAGAAGATATTTTTTTTATTATCTTACAAGTTGTTATATGCTAGTAGTACTTAAGTCTTGTTTTGTCGGATAAATGAAGGTTCCATATTTGAAATCATTTTATTTTTTTATATTAGATTTTTTGTGTTTGTCAGTTGTGCCCTTTTTCTTTACGACGGCATTATTGGTCGGGAGACACGCAGTTATTCATAGATAAAAACCAATCATTTTTATTGTTGATTGTCGGAAGCGGTAAATTCTGAAATTCTGACCCTTTGAATAAGGCTCGCTGTAAAATTGAACTTCCGATATTTTGTAAAATCACAATATATTGTTACTAGCTTTTGCCCGCACGGCTTCGCTCCCGCTCTTCCCTACTAAACGCTACTCTACCCTAGTCTACCCTGCTGTACCCTACACTACACTACTCTACACTACTCTGCACTACTCTACACTACTCTACACTACTCTACTCTACACTACTCTACCCTACTATACCCTACCCTACCCTACACTACTCTACCCTACTCTACCCTACACTACTCTACACTACACTACTCTACACTACACTACTCTACACAACTCTACACTACTCTACACTACTCTACACTACTCTACACTACTCTACACTACTCTACACTACTCTACACTACTCTACACTACTCTACTCTACGATACTCTACACTACACTACTCTACACTACTCTACCTTATTCTACCCTACTATACCCTACTCTACCCTACTATACCCTACTCTACCCTACCAAACTTCACATAAACCATCTACTAAATAGTCCGCACAAAGCCTAAAAATTTGGTTTGGATAGGTGAGCCCGTTCTTGAGTTATAAAATAACAACGAAAAGTGGCATTGATTTTTATATATATAGATGTATGATGTGTGAGTGATCGTTAAGGGAGATTATTACAGTTCGTGTGAAATACTGGAAAAATGTTAAGTTTATTTTTGCCTTGTTTTTTCTTATACCTAAACCGAAAGGCGCAAACTGTTCATTAGGAATTCATACAGTAAACAAGCTTTTAATGAAAATATTTTTTTCATAACAAGCTTTTATAGCTCGGTATACCTATATAATTAATACTCGTCAAGACGAATTATACGAGGCCAAACTCGACGTGCTTCAGTCGTTTAACTACCAAGTTCATATAGCCACCTTCTGGTTCCATCATCAGATCTGCTCCATGTCATAATAATTTTGCATTGTCATCTGATTTACACGTGCATCCTAAATTCCAGCTCAATCGGTAATCGGGAAGTGGGTCAAATTTAATTTGCAAGATTTGATAACAGACAAACATCGGGACAGGTGAAACTAAATAAAAGCTTGTAAAAAAGACGGATTTTTTTTTTCGACGGGGGCTTCGACCCAGCTGGGCCCCTCCTGCTGCTGACAACTCCTTGAGGCGCGCGGGAACAGTGCGCGCCGTCGACGTCTTGGACTCGGTCCATTACCGGACGATCGGACAGCGAGCTACCCATGGCTCGCCGTCCGCGAGCCCGCGTCTACGGTGGCCGGAAATCGGGATCGGAATCCCGGTGACGGCGGCGAGGGCGCCGTTGCCTGATGCGGTCGGCCTCCTCCTTTGCAAGCATTACTGCTTCGCAGAAGGAGGCGACCGCCTGCCATTCCTCCTCACTCCGGACCATGGCCTCGACCAGGGCCCGGCGCGAGAGGTCTCCGCCGCCGATCGCCCCCACGAGGGCACGGCGATGCTCCGCCCAGGCAGGGCACACCTCGACGGAAAAAAAAAGACGGATCATAATGCTATATTAGTGTTATTGTTCTCCTGTCCTTTTTTATACCTAATTACCTACTACATTAGTTTTAGTATTTATGCAAAACCCAAAACACGAGTCTAGTATTTTTATTTAAGAATTCTATGTACAAAATTCTATGTACAAAATTTCAAAACTGTATTATGAAATATCACAAAGTTATTAACCCGGTACCATATACCTGATTGGCGACATAAATACATGGACATCGGACCATCAGGCGAATGAGGGGTTGGTTTGTTTCCACATCCAGCTGTGCGATGGTACCTAATACCCGCTATGACCTGCCGTAACCTGTTTTGTATTGTGTCAGTGGTGTCCAACTTGTGACATTTTTTAAATATTTTATGGGAAAACATATAACATGTTTTAAAAATTATTGGTATCGATTCAGTTACTGATTTTGAACAAATTTATATTCAGGTTTTGCATTTATTAAAATTAACATCAGTTGTTCTATTTGAAATTGTTAACTATTAATTTAGAAGCAGAGATCTAACGGCTTTTGTAAATTTGGAATTGATTATGATTCTGTTATATTGAGCACTAAGCTCCCATTCAAAATTCTCCTTCTAAACTGGATCTACCGACATACTCTCCTTACACAATGTGTACTTCAGCTAGTTGGCACTATTAATTTACATGGTAATCAACATGTCAAAGGAACTAGCTGGCTGGAACCAGAAACAAATGAACTAAATGCAAATGGCATTGTCAAGTATCTTTCCAAGGGTTTAAGTGGGCTTAAACTAACAATCGTTTGGGATCTAAGCCGTGGCCGACATTCCAATGTTTTCGTATGCTAATCGTCGGAAAATAAAGTCGGTATTAGATGTTTCGTATTTATTAAAGAGACCATTTTCATGCTCTGTAATTCCACCCAATTTAGGACAGCTGTGAAGTTTAATGATGAATGATGATGAAGTTGTTGAATAGTTATTTAAATCAATGCCTTCATTGTTCTGTACGCAACAAATACTATATTGAATGGATCTTTAAATATGCATTGAAACATTTTACAAAAAAATAAGCATTAAGGTGGTGCATCACGACTCACATTTTCACTGTTTTTCATACAGCCGCTCATAACTGATTATGACGTTATTACACATTTTTCATTAGATATTTTGGAAACACAGTATCACGTGGATATTAACTAGGTTTCTAAAGAAACCAATTTCCAAATTTGTGTAAAACTAACCCAGTAAAAACCTCTGAAAATGTCCTATTTTTATGAACTTTGACACTTCATAATTTGCCTAAAAATTAAAAAAGTCAAAAAAGTAATCCTCTAGAGACCTTGCAAATTTTATTAAGTTTCTAAATGATGACAACTTTTTCCAAAAACTTTTAAGGGTTTAAAAAAAACAGCTATTTCCTGGAGCAATTTTTGTGAATTTTTCGATTAAATCTCGGAATTACCGAATACTAACAGAGTTTCCAGGCGTTATCTCTCTTTTTTTGCTTTGCCTTTTCGTCAAACATCGCGTTGGATTGCATTAAATGAAGTAACAAGCTTTTAAACCACTTTCGATGTTTACGATAAGCGAGTGGAGAAGGACCCTCTTAAGCATTTATTCTTAGCACTGTTCAAGTTCTTTAGAATAAATTTAAACGCAGAATATTCTATTCCCCAGAGCAAGACAATACATCAAATAGGCGACAATTCCAACCTGAAATAACTATTGGACTTGCAAATAAAGCTACAAAACTGAACACGAGGAGCCGAGACAACGTTCCAGTTTACTGAGCGAGTAACTTTACATAGAATCAGCGAAATACATCGAACGTCGTCCACCGAGTCTGCATGTAAACAATTTCTCATGCCGATAAGATAATATTGTTCGGAGAAAATCATGAATTATTCTGTTGAAGTGTAGAAATATTTTCTACGTTCTTAATCTATGGTGGTAAGCGGATCACGTCGGCTTATTTGTGTTTGTTATGAGATCAGAGCCCCCGGGCGCCTTCTGCAGTCTTGTCTTGCACCCGCCCTTTCTATTGTGCAAATTGAACTAGTTTGTTAGGGTGAATGCTCATTGATTGTGATGCAAGACAACTGGCTGCCGATTAAGCGGACGTACGGCGGACCAGTCTCAACTACAAAGCCCTTACCATGATATGTTAAGATGTCAATCGTGCGAGCGAGAAAGTGAGATGGAGCTATGCCACCTATATAGGCTTTAACCACCTATACAATTACATCCGCGATGCCGAATATCGTTACAAGAACACGTATGACGCGACGCAAGCGCAAGTCGACCGACCGATTAGTGAGTGAATGAGTCACCCGTAAATAGGTCAAGTTCTTGTTCAGCTACCCTCCGTTATTGTACTATCGCTTGCTTCGCATTGACTTCGTAATATTTAGAACGTCCAATTTAAATATTTTTATTTTTGTATGTAAACCTGATGAACTAAAATATAATAAATTGTTAAAAGTCATAGAACAAAACTTGTCGTTTATGATGTTCTCAACATAGTCCTAAGAGGTTGCTAGAGTTTTACAAATAGCCCTGTATAGCTCCATCCTTTTAAATTATCAGTTTATATCGTCAAATGGTTCGCGTTAAGAGCTCATGGTAAGATCTCGAATCCTGAATTGGTTAATTGTTTAAACATGTATTCTGACCAGCGGTTTTGAATTGCAAAAAAGCATTGCCTCTAAAACAAGCTACTGGAAATGTCGACTCATATTTTAAGATAATGTTTAGAGACCAAATAAAGGTGTCTGATAAAATTATAATAAAATGCTTGAAGCATAAATAAAATACATCGTTACTTTTCTCTCTTTTATTTTACGTTTCGCTCGTAAAATATATAATACGAGTATTTTGCACGTTATCGCTTTATTCTATTCGTGCATTTTACAGTTTTTAATATAACATAGTAAAACACCCCAATAAAGTAAATACGTGAGATAAATAGTTCTCACATTTTCGCTTGTACGCTCCCTTGCGACTCATTCAGTTATTAGGTGAGAAAGGAGCTAATATTTCATTTAATATTTTGCTCTTTTCTTGCAATCTCGTGTACCATCAGCCTAACATCTACCTGGCATCTGGTTCGCGGAACAATACAGTAATTTATGTTGGAGTCTCTAGAGTAATGATAAAGCTAACAAGCCGTTGAATAGTAATGTACAGCGTCAAACAGAAAGTAGGTGACCGATGGTTCCGTACCGCATATTATGTGCCTACTTATGTACAGTACTAGTAATACCTAGTTTGACTACTGTGTTGTACAATATTATTTATTTATATATACTTTATTGTACACCAAGATAACAAATTACACATTTGAGCCTTATACTTAAAACATACAATTGGCGGCCTTATTGCATTCCGCGATCTCTTCCAGGCAACCTGGTATGGAAAGAGATTGTCTGGATACAAAATGGGGTTGCACAAGGTGCATCACAATACATACAATTCATCATCTTCCTGCCCTTATCCCGTTTTATTTGGGGTCGGCGCAACATGTTTTTTTCTTCCACTCTGTCCTGTCACTCGTCACGCTATCACTAACTCCCTTTTCTTTCATATCACTTCTCACACAATCCATCCATCTTTTCTTTGGCCTCCCTCTCCCCCTCCATCCATCCACATGTAAGCTCATAACTTTTTTAGCAACATGCGTTTCGCCCCTCCTTTTTACATGACCATACCAAGACAAACGATTCCCTTTCAAATTTTCAGTCACTGGCACCACTTTCAAAATTCCCCTAATATACTCATTTCTCACTTTATCCATTCTTGTCACACCACACATCCATCTTAACAAAAATACAACAATACAAACAATTGGTGAAAAAAAAAACAAAATACTTAACACTAAAATACATACTTAAATACATAGATACCAAATAATTAAATAGGCAAGAAAACAAGTGACAACTACAATCAATACAGCTAATACGAAACAAAATTATAAGGACAAGTAATATTCCTTCACAAGTGTCTTGAAAACATGTAGTGACTGCGCGTTTTTAAACGCGTTTAAACGCGTATATTTCAAACTTTATTAACACAGTAGTGCAGCAATTTCAATATGTAAGTGGGAATATTTTAATGAAGCGTATGACATGTTATGTACCGTTATTTTAGCTTTGAACACATTTAATTTTAACATTAAATATGGAATTGGTTTAAATGTGTTACACATTTTGTAAAATATTGTAACACTTTATGTTTATTTTAGTAACTAGTTATATTGGAATGAGTTTACTGGTCTACTTATTGCCTATAACTCTAGCTTATTACAATATAATTTAAACGTGGACCGATATTTTATATATATAAACTGCATAATGTGATTATTATCAAGAAGAAACGCTGACACTTTTTTTTGGTGGGTAAAATAATTTAAATAACATCCCCCGCCCTTGGGCGGAGCGGGAGAGTGTCAGACTCTTACTGACTAAAAAACCCACCCCGTTCCTTCTTGCCTTTCATACCGGGGCCAAGCCTTTCTTTCAGAAGCAGACTCTTGGCCCCAGTAGGCTAAGATTTGGTTATGGTTTGAGTGTCAAAATTAAGGTTGTCTGTAAACGCCTGTAGCAGTCAGTGATGTGGTGAGGTCTTACTCCAAAAAAATACCTTTACTAATATAAAGTTTGTCAATAGCCATGAGCCTTGATCAAAATCTCAAGAAGCTTACATTGCTCAATCAGATCAATAGCTTGATTCTGAAAGCACTACTTCTGGACTCAACTTGCATAGTTAGGTTCTTTTCTCTGGAGCTCTGACCACCGTTAGCTTGGCTCCTGTTCCCAATACTAGAGGAATATGTTTGTAACTATTTTGTTTTTATATTTAAAAATATGAATGGTATGTATTTAAGATTAAATAAACCAAATAAGAAAACAGGAACGTTCGTTGTGGCGACGCTTGGAGGAGGCCTATGTCCAACAGTGGATGTATATCGGCTGAAATGATGATGAAACAAAATAATGATTTAAATCACATTTTAATTTTGCTTACAATAAATGTTTCAATGATCATAAAGATTAACATCAAAATTATTAGAGATGCTAACAAAAACAGCACAGTGCAACAAAATAGGCGGCCAGACATGACAACTGTTCAGTTTATAGCGAAACCTCAAAGCTATAAACAAGAAAACTGTTGGCGAACAATAAGTTTACTATCAGTATCATGTGGGCAGTACAAAGCAGTTGGGATGAACCAAGGAGTAGGCAGCACATGGAATGATAAAAAAATGCCGGAGTGATTAAGTTTGACTTCACTCACGGTCGTTTGACTCTAGGCAGTCAAAAAATTGGGGTTGTAGAAGTAAGATATGCAGTCGTTTCGTGTAAAATTTGGTAAACAATTGCATACGATTAGGCTAAAATTCAATCCCAACATAGTTTGGTAAAGCCTATAAATTAGGTGATGAGTCAAGTTTCAGCGAATCATCATGAGAAAACAGTGAGAAAACTTATGAATAGAAAAGTATTTTTATGAACGTTTATGAACAGAAATGATCAATTATTTTAAATACTGCTTTTATCCGTTGAAAAAAACCACGTCCTTGGTATAAGTCATAGTAACTTTTCCTTTAAAAGTTTTATCATCCGCTGATCAAATAGGTACAGAAAGTCCAATATTTTTTATTGGAATTGAATATGATTTTCAGATAAAGAAATGCTGACTATAATTATATTTATAACTTATTAGTGTATATAAAAAAAAATCAAAAACTGCATATATATACCAAGACAGAAACCAGATGGTCTAGAATGCTTGCACTGTCTGGAAACACCTCAGAATCGGCTCAATTTCCGCTAAGTATTCGCATTAAAAAAGCCTTCCTACTAAATGTGGGTATCGTTTTCTTTATGATTAGTCTATGATAAAAACTGTCACAAAAAATAAAATAAAGTAATAACACTCCATTTATTGCCAACTCCATAAAATGGGCAGTACGAAACAGTCAGTATAAACGCATTCGAGTCACACATGCAGTGTTAAATTTATTCAACGTAAGTGTAGACCGTTCGCTTTGTGTCAAAGTTAGTCCACGGGCTAACTTAGTACAGACACTACGGACACAACTGACTGGCATTTTCAACTGCTTGGATCAACGACCGTTCTCGCTGATAATAACAAATTTTGAGCAAGTAAAATGTATTGAAAAGTAGTCGTAGATCAAAAACATAGGAAGATTCTCAGCTAAGGAGTTGATTTCCTGCCGGAGTGTGTGTTTCTATGGCTGCAACCCGAGAATATTTAAGTCAAGAGTGAATAGGTTACTTCTAGGTAAGCGCGCTCCATCGTTGACCGCATCGTCGCTATGCATCAGGTGCGATAGCGGTTAAGTGCAAACCTATCAATAAAAAAAAAGTTTTGGCCCTGATACGAAAGGCAACGAAGGAACAGGAGTGGGTTTTAGTCAGTAAAAGTCGTTGGATGCTTTTCACACCTATAAAAAAAAAGATCGAAAACATAGTCCTCATATTTTCAGCATTCATAGAGTTTAAAAAGTGACCTCATTTTCACGACTATTCCTTACCTATGATACCAAATTAATCTTCTTCGCAATGCGAGGGCCGTCCGGAATACGTGTTTTATATTTTCTAAATTCATGTCCCTGTCCATTGAGCTGACATAATCCTTTATCTCTTGTTACGACATCTAGCGGAAGATATAGGGGCGGCTATTCTTAGCCGAGTGCCACATCGAAAAGGATAAATCGCATATTTGTGGTTGTTTTCTGCGCAAAGAAAAAGATACGCAAGTAATTTCTATGTCTAAAATATTTTTTTTCTTTTCGCAGTTTGTGCTTTTTGAAAGTATTTTTATTGCAGAATACAGTCTGCTAGTTTATCATTAGAATGTGGACGTAAAGCGTTCTAATATTTTTACAGTATTTAGTAGCAAATGTGTCGAGTAAGTCTTCTCGGCATGCTTCGCTAAGGTTGTCAATACTACAATAAAATTCTAGGAATCATCGTTGTTGTTGTTATGAATGTTTGACATATTACCTAGTTGTTTGGATACTTGAAATGCAAAACTATACCATAATAGGCTAGTTGCCGTAAAAAATGTAATTAGTCCGTCTTTTAGATTATTCAAAAATAAGGGACACGTATTTTTTTATTTGTAAATTAAACCTCATATGACAAAAATATAGCCCATTAAAATTAAGTGTAACGTCACGCCGTGCTGCATTTTTTTTGCACGGGTGACGTCACACGTAAATTTAATGGGCTATATCTTTATTATTTTTTTTAATCAAAAAATAAAAAATACTTGTCCAAAAATTTTTTTATAATCTAAAATACGGACTAAATAAAATGTAGTTATTTTGACCCTGGAAACTACCCTATTGTGTAGATTGTAAGTTAACACCAATAAAAAGTAAATAATTAATAGATACAGCCGTTAAGACTTTACTCAAAAAATTCCCACTTTTTTGGCGAGATTTTTTTTTTTTAATTGAGATTGTTGCTTTACAAAATCAACAAGCTTTTCAGAATCAAATTGGCAGGATCATTTAACCAGCCAAATGCGAGTCGGATTCACGCACGAAAGGTTCCGTACCTTTATCTATAAAAAACGGCATAAAAAAACTCCTTTGTTCTATAACCTTCAATATCTATTTTAGTTTATAGCAGCAACAGAAATACATCGTCTGAGTTACAGCCCAGTGACCGACGGACAGACATATGAACGGAGAGTGGAGTCTTAATTAAAAGGTCCCATTTTAGGATTCTGTACACGAAGGGTAAAGTAATTTATAAATACAAATTTAAATATAGAATATACCACAGCTCTTTGATCGACGAATCGGGACTCAAAAATATGTTTATCAATAAAAATACTTATGAGCCATTTAATAAGGCGTGAACTGTTTCACCCATTCACCAACCACATTAGCCAACTTTAGATTAGTTCAGTACTGTAATTACGTAGGTGGATGCTGCCGGCATCCATTGTAATAACGCTGATTATGCGCTAATAGCCAATTAATTACAGAGTTAAGTGATTGCTAGACATAGTCAATTACCAGCAAGCGTGATTTGATTATAAATGATGTGGTGCTTGCCTTGACTTTTATTAGAAAACTAGCTTTTCCCAGCGCCTTCACCCGTGTGAAAGTAGGTAAATTTTGCAACCCCGTTTCTATCCCTTAAGAGGTGGATTTTGAAAAATTCTCTCTTAATGCTAACTTACGCCATAAAAGGTAACCTTATGCAAAATTTTACGTTCCTAGTCCTCCTATTATTATTATATCGTTTATTCATTTAACATGCATATCAATCATCATCATCATCATCAGCCATTTTAATGTTCCCGCTGCTGGGACTCAGGCCTCCTCTCTAGGGGAGGGAATGGGCCGTAATCCACCACGCGGGCCCAGTGCGGGTTGGTGAATGTCACATGTCTTCGAATTTTTGGTTCTAAGACATGCCGGTTTCCTCACGATGTTTTCCTTCACCGTTTTGAGAGCAGTGGTGGTGAAATAAATTACACAAAGTAATGCACCTGGTAGGGTTTGAACCCGCGACCTACAACTCGTAAGTCGGAGCTATTACCACTCGGCCACCACTGAGAGCATTAAAAAATATAAAAAAAATATTATTAGATATTATCCTCAAGCATTACTTAAAACTAGATTCAATCCATCTGATTGATTGAAGGAGTTTTGAGTGACGTTCTTTAATATGGGACTTTAGTTTCGAATGTGCGATGATATGTAGGTCAGTCAGATGCCTATATTATTATTTAGATATGCAATAAGAATTAACAAATAAAAAAGTTGTGAAATAGTTTAAAAAGTTGACTACTATCACACATGATGGTAAACGATGAGGTGATCAGTGGCGGAGCACGCTTATCTAGGATTGACCTAAGAAAGGTTCCTCTTATCCCTTCCTATCCTTACTTGCATCATAAATTCATCATAAGCCGATAACTCATCGAATTTAGATGGAATTAGGAAAAAAATAGATCACAACAGAATAGTCAGTTGTGTGATTTAGTTTTTTTTTTTTTTTAATATAAAACCTAAAGCTTAGATTTCATTCTTTTTTTTTTTGAGTTGCAAAATCATCAAAACACATTTCCGCTCTGAATGGATCGAGAGCGTGAGACAGACTTTTACTAACTGTACGTTCCAGGAGCACGTTAACTTTTTTAACAATTCCGCAACCCAAAATTTTCACCATGATACGAGTAGTACATTTTCGTGTGATAATATTCCACATTCAAGCGGTCGACGCCGCTGGTAACAGTTACATAGTTGCTTGTACATAATTTTAATATATCACTATCTACTTTGCCCGCGTGAGTGTTGAAAATTGTCCCTAGGGGTAATAGAATATAATATCGAGCAGTGGTGGCCGAGTGGTAAACGCCCCGACTTACGAGTTGTAGGTCGCGGGTTCAAGTCCAACCAGGCGCATTACTTGGTGTAATTTTTTCATCACCACTGCTCTCAAAACGGTAAAGGAAACCATCGTGAGGAAACCGGCATACCCTAGAACCAAAAATTCGAAGACATGAGTGACATTCACCAATCCATTCCCGATTAGCGAAGAGCCCTGAGACCCAGCAGTGGAAACATTAAAAAAAAGGCTGATGATGATCGGGATAAAAAGTAAGTATTTTATATGCTAATTATTGTGCTGCCAATATGCCAGTGTGCCAAAGCTGATCCAAACCTGCTCAGCCGTTTGGAAGTGAAGTTATAATAAACATACATACATAAGTTTACATACTATACATACAAACTTTTCTCTAGTAGTGTAGTGTGATGCAGTACAGCGTGAAGACACGAGAATCCTAAATATTATATACCAAATTCTTACACGTAGAACGGTATAATTTACGATTATTTAACTTACCTAAAATAAATAAAACAATGCTTAAAGGTTTCTTTGATAAATATCTTCACTAACTTTATTTATTAACTGAGTACTCAAAGAAATGATTCAAACATGATTAAATGAAAAAACATTCACAATACATTTAATGCGCAACTCAAATTTAGTGCAAATTTTTAGGTTTTGCTTTTTTTGCAAAAAAAGATAAAGTGACGGCTGACAGATGTCATTGGTGGGAACAATACGTATTCGTACTTTATTAATGGTAACTTGTACTTTAAATGTAATGAAAGCTTATTTTTTTCAGTTTTTAGAACAATAATATTATTTCGACGATTAATTAGATTTATAATGAAACTATTCTTTCTGCCAGTGACTTTGCCCGCGTAAAAGTAGAAAATTATCCCAAGGCAACTAACTTCCGGGATAAAAACCTATCTTATAAGCTATTACAGGACATAAAAAACCCGTATACAATAGTACATTGTTATACTAGGGGTGAAAGTTACTTATTTCGTCCCGAGAAGGAGTTGGCGGCTGAGCGTAGCGAGGTCGCTAATTCGAGGGACTAAATAAGTAACTTTAACCCCGAGGTAAGCACTGTGCTTTTCATTACGAATACAAGAAAATAGACCTAATTTTTTTTTAAATAATCTGACAGCTTTTAGTTGAAAGTAAAACTCCCTAGGGATGAAAAGTGTGATACTTTTCAGCCCGCTCCTCAGGCAACTTTAGACCTACTTTCAGAGTATGAGTAATGAAAAATTACATACAAATCCGTTTAGCCGTCTGAGCGTGAAAGAGTAACAAATATACAAACACACATACTAACTTTCGTCTTTTTAATACTTGTATGATTAACAACTACAATTAATTGCCAAAATCGTAAAAAGTTATTTAAAATAAAATTGTATTTACTTTGAAACTTCTCTGCACGTATCTGCGGAACGTACGGAATTTTTGAGTCGGTAATCAAAAAATCTAATCTTGTTATTTTATCGATAATTTTTTTTTCGCCTTTGACTACTATCTTACCTGATGGAAAGCGACGATGTAATCGACGATAGAGCGCGCTTGCCTAAAAGTAACTGTAGTATATGTCGGTACTTACTTAAGATATTAATATGTGTTAGGTTGGGGGTACTTACTAAATAAATCAGTGTTTAACCAACTTACGTGTGTTTCACTACATGGTGACAGCGGGGTTTTAACTTTAATGATATTTAATTCATGAATCCCCAAGCGACCACCGGTGGCCGCGCATCTATTGTGTTACTATTGTGTCTCTAATTGACGGTATCGGAAGGGTTAAGGTTAAATCGAACTAAAAGTGCATAAAAATCACAGATTATCATTATTTTATCGTGTACTACGTGTGACTACGTATTCGCAACATGGAACACGCGCGTCCACCAGCTGAATTATCATTTGAAGGCTGTCTGTCTGTCTGTCTGTCCACGCCGTCTGAATCTTGACGTCAACTTACGTGTGTTTCACCATGTAGTGAAACACACGTAAGTTGGTTAAACACTGATTTATTTAGTAAGTACTCCCAACCTAACACATATATACACATACACACACACACACACACACACACACACACACACACACACACACATCTTACACATATATCTTTAGTAAGTACCGACATAATTACTACAGTAACCTGTTTATTTACTGTTGACTTGAATATTCTTAAGTTTATTTTTTGTGGTAGAATAAAAGGTAAAATAAAAGTGTATATGTGAGAGTGTGTGTGTTCAGTTGTATCACAATAACAGGGTATTAAGTATTGCAATTATTCCATAATCTTAATCCTATGAGCTTATTCAAAAGATATTAATAATAAACTAGTAAAAGACAAAGTATGATAAGATACATCTTATGAATAAGATAGTGTCTAAATGGAGTAGGTATTTCAAAGACAAGCTTAGAATAAAAGAAAAAAAGACAGTATTTATTCTAGTGTTTATACAATCCTGAGGTATAAACACATCTTACTGCTTACTTAGGATTTGTGTAAGATCAAGACTCTATTTTAAATAATGATTTATGACTTTTAAAAATGAAATTCAAAATCCATTTGTCATTACTTTTTGTTATCCAAAAGTACCTATCTTTTCTGCAAATGTATCTTTTATTTGTAAAAAAAGAACGAAATGTGAAATCACTTTAGCGTTAAAACAAAGCTTTACCGAAATAGAACTTCGAAAGGGTATTTGAAATATTTGACGCATGCTATTGAACTTCTATATAAACTATTTCTAGTATCATCACTTAATTATGTATGTGATATGCATAAGTGCATTTATGTTATCAAGTTTAGTTTTAAGTCCTTCTAAAATGATACTTACTTAGATAGTAGATAATTAAAATTAATATTTACGTACAAAGCTATTTCTATAATTGGAATTTCTATAATTTCCACATTAAAACTTGATAATTCAGTGATCTTAATGTTCTCCTGACTAATAAATAATAGTAAATTATGATACAAGTGTTTAATTTTAATGATAACCGTCGAGGCGGTTTTAGACCCGAGCCGTAGCGAGGGTCTTAATTCATGAATCCCCAAGCGACCACCGGTGGCCGCGCATCTATTGTCTTACTATTGTGTCTCTAATTGACGGTATCTGAAGGGTTAAGAGAGCCGAGAACGGTAATCTTTAATTACTAACGTGTATCATACGACGTTTTTCAATATACTTGTAAAGAAAATATCAGAAAAAATAGGATTTTCTTGGTGACATGGCGGTAAAAATCGGTTTTCATATGCGCGCGCATATTTTTTTTTATGTACTACTAGGGGAAAGCTTCGGTATTTTTATCATATTGCCTAGTCTTACGTTTATGTTTTTTTTGCGTGAAGTTTTTTATAATAGGTTTCATAGTGACAATAGAATACACATCTATTTTCTAATGATTTTGTTGTTTTGTGTTTTTTATTTTTTATTTAATTAATACAGCCCCTGAACTTTACTCGAAAACATCTCGCCGAAAACCGCATGCATCTTAAAATGGCGGCCATAGACCACAAAAAAAACTATTTACTTACTAAACGTTTTTTAAATTAAACTCGACTTTCATGCGAGTCAAGCCACATGCAGAAGCTAATCATATTCATTTTATAAAAGCGAAAGTTATCAAGTGCGTGCATGTCTATTACTTCTACGCATTTGAACGACTGAACGGATTTAGATGAAATTTTGCGTACGAGTAGACCTTACCCGATATCAACCAATCCCTGACAGTATGTTCTCTTGGGATAATTTTTGACAAAAACGCGGGTGAAATCGCTGGCAGAAGCTTGTTCAATAAATTCCCATGAAAATAAATATAACGTTCCTATATAAATTACATTAAGTACATTCTGTTTTATGCTTCACTGTCTTGGCCAGAACACAACAAAATAAGTATGTTCTACGTTGCCAACTACGTACTGTGTACAACAGTAATTTGTCCTTTATTTATTTGTTCCGCGTTCAAATTGTACGAAAATCTAGTTTTAAAATACAAAAGTAAACTTATCTTTTTCTGTTGTAATTTTTTTTTAATATATCAGCAAGGCATAAATTAAAAATTGTATGGTTTTAATAGAACTTTGACTTTGATAGTTGACTCAATTTATCGAGTTGACATCAACAAACTGCGGTGCTATTCTCTAAAACAGCCTTGAGCGCAGCGCTGCCTGGCCACAGCGACGAAATCCAAATAAGTACATTGGATTAATAATTCAGTAATATTACGATATAAGCGTGTAATGTTAGTGTTTGCCGTCGAGGCGGTATTTAGACCCGAGCCATGGCGAGGGTCTTAAGAGAGCCGAGAACGGCAATCACTAATTACTCACGTGTATTATACGACGTTTTTCAATACACTTGTGAATAAAAAAATTGTAAAAATAGTAAACTTTTGTGGCGGTAAAAATTTGTTTTCATATGCGCACCCATTTTTTATTTTCTCGTGGGGGCGCCCTGCGCCCATCCTGATACAATATCTTCCTGCCCTTGTCCCGTTTTATTTGGGGTCGGCGCAACACGTTTTTTTCTTCCATTCTGTCCTGTCACTCGTCATGCTATCACTAACTCCCTTTTCTTTCATATCACTTCTCACACAATCCATCCATCTTTTCTTTGGCCTCCCTCTCCCCTTCGATCCATCCACATGTAAACTCATAACTTTTTTAGCAACATGCGTTTCGTCCCTCCTTTTCACATGACCATACCAAGACAAACGATTTCCTTTCAGCTTTTCAGTTACTGGCGCCACTTTCAAACTTCCCCTAATATACTCATTTCTCACTTTATGCATTCTTGTCACACCACACATCCATCTTAACATTCTCATCTCTGCTACATGCAATCTTTTTTCATCCTTCTTTTTCACAGCCCAACATTCTGATCCATACAGTACGACAGGCCTTATCACGGACTTGTAGATTTTACCCTTCAACTTGAGGGGCATCCGTGGGTCGCAAGAGGTTCCCATGACCTGTCGCCATTTCATCCATCCTGCGTTGATCCGATGTGTTACGTCCCGGTCTACCTCACCATCCCCTTGGACGAGCGACCCTAGTTACCTAAAGTCGGAACAGATCGGTATGGGCGTGGCACAATACAATCCTGATACAATATAATGTAATAAAATGATGGCGGTGGAGAGGTTGAACAATAAGGTTTTAACCACATTATAGCACTAGTGCGTAATGGTAATCAAAATGTCACAGTTTGGTAACAAGTGCCATTATATACCTAAGTGCAGAGCAATAGGAGTCACTTTATGAGCAAGTGTATTGAAAACCTATACATTAGGTTGCTAATTCAATGTACAGCGCTCTCGACTCGTCACTGCGGCCAGCGCTGCGCTCAAGGCTGTTTTCTTAGAGAATAGCACCGCTGCAGTGCTGGTCTGTTTGCTCAGCTTTCGCAAAGGCCTTCTCCATGTTTTTCCACTCGATTCAATTCAGCGCTATCCTCGTCCACATTCTTCCTGCAGTTGCCTTTATTTCATTTTCTCATCTACGTACATTGTCTTCCCTGTTTTCTTTAGTCAATTAATTCATGAATCCCCAAGCGACCACCGGTGGCCGCGCATCTATTGTCTTACTATTGTGTCTCTAAATGACGGTATCTGAAGGGTTAAATTAAATTCAAAACGTTATGTTACTTATATTTGGTCTGATTATAAACTGACTAGTTACAGGCAGGTTTTTTTAGGTGGTAACTCATCCAATGACTTCTTCCGCTTTAGAGTGGAGCGGAATGACGTGTTATACTTTTACTAATACCCACTCTTATGTTATTTTTTGGTCTTGCGTCCCAATCTGTGCTCCCTTTCGGACAAGTTATAGTTATCTTTTACATGACATCGAAATCTGTTGAATATAAAGCAATCATATAAAGAAAAACCATACGGTTTGAAAAATTTATGTAAATGACCAATCGTCGGGCATACGACACAAATGTGACTGGCAAAGGTAATGGATTGGCGCACAAATATGCAAATTGTGCAATTTTGCCGTTATTAAAACGTTCCGCAAAAGAAAGGTCATTATTCCATAGTGTTTTCTTTCATTGGGTCATGAATTATGAAATCAAGGTTCTTTATACAAGTTTTTATTTAGTTTCACCTGTCCCAATATTTGTAATTTTGTCTGTAATAAAATCTTACAAATTTTTTATCCACTTCCCAGTTATCAATCGAGCTGAAATTTTGCATGCATGTGTAAATCAGATGACAATGCAAAAATATTATGACATGAAGTTGATCTGACGATGGAACCGAAAGGTGGCCATAGGAACTCGGTAGTTAAACGACGCATCCTCATCGTGTTTGGGCTTGTAGGGTTCGTCTTGACGAGTATTGATTATATAGGTATAGAAGGTTGCTATGAAAAAATAATTTACATTAAAAACCTGGTTTTGTACAGCAAAATAAACGTGATTAAGCAATAGAGTCACGTTGTATTTAGGAAAGTTTTTTTTAATTATTAACAGGCTCGCATTTGACCACTATCTCACCGGACGGTAAGCAATGATGCGGTTGACATGGAGCACGTTTGCCTTGAAGTAACTTATTCCCTAGGTCGATAATAGTATTTATTTATTTATACGTTGTAATACCTATCTAATGATAACAAGCTTCCGACTTTCTTCAATTAGATGCATTTTTCAATGATGTTTTTTTGCGGTACGAAAAAATATTTATTGTGGACGACCAGATTTTTTTTTTATAACAAAAATCAAAAACGAAGCCAACAGAAGCGTTAAATCAAATCGAATACATTACGTACAGTTTATTAAATCAAACTAAATGCAAACTTGGATCAATTAGCGGTGGACAACCCTAGTTGTTGGTGGCGCGTAAACACAACTCGCTAACGAACCGAACGGGCCCCCTGCACAAATTTGCAATTTCGATTGGTACTGTTTGCATGTACCAGAGTACCTACCTGGTGAGCCTGCGTATGTGCTGCGGAAAAATTCAAAGGATACTAGATCGAATAGATCTGAATTGGAACTAAGAAGGTTGGAAGGTTGGGTTGGTTGGAGGTTGAAACTCTCTCCTTTATATAAGGTTTGAAGAAAACACAATTTTGAATTGAGCTCACCCGTGTGCGTCTGCTGTCGTATTTTATTGGTTTTATAAAAGTTGTGTGTACAATAAAGAATATAATATGTTGGTATGACTTGAAGAATGAACTAAGGTCTTCTTCAAGAATTTGTACTATATCTTTCAATATCAATTTCTTTAAAATACAGGATGTAAGGGACAGGTCTCAGCAAACTTTACGGGCTTGCTCAATAGACGAAACTGAAACGCCCTACATGATTCAATTTCGGAAAAACAAAAAAGAAAATCGGTTGCTTCATACAAAAGTGTAAACTTGGTTGGACAGTTTGTAGGGAGAGGCCGATTTTTTTTTTCGTTTTTTGGTGTTCTACTGAGATTTGTTTTAATTCCTGAAAACTCGTATCTATGACAACTACCACAAAACACTACGGGGAGTATTCTCAAGGGAAGAATCGTAGGGGCCTAGTGCAATTTAGTAAACTTCACATGTTTTCATGATGTCTAAAATCCAGAAATTATTTTTGTCAAAAGATTTTTGGACAGAGATTTTTAGACACTTAAATATTAACTAAAATTTTTTCAACTAAAAACTAACCATGTACATAAATATAACACAAAACCCCAAAGTACACTCGCGTCGACGTACTCCTTACATCCAATTTGTCTTATTTTTGTGTAGGTTCTATGACGTGCTGGCTGCCTCACAATATTTTCTTTCGCCGTTTTGTAAGCAGTGATAATAAAATAAATAACACAAAATAAAAGCATCTGCCTAGGTTCAAACCCACGACGTACAATTTGTAAGTTTGGCCCATTACCAATATGCCAACCACTGCTCCAAATAATTATACACACTAGCACGTCAATAACGCAACACAATCCCAATCCAAAGGATTTTATCGGAAATTTCGGATCCATTTGGTCAAATGTTTAAAAATTCATCAATCTTTAAAAATATATCAAAAATAATATTTAAATTGTCAAACCGACACAAACTGAGTAACTGCAGATATTTCGCTTGCTTGATCAGCAGTTCTATTGAACATCGTTTTTTTTTTATAATTTTTTTAGGTGTTTATCACTGCTAATATTAAAATGGCAAAAAATTAACCGTATGTGTGAGTATTTTTGTTACTTCTTCACGCTGAAACTGCTGAATGGATTTAAATAAAATTTGGCACACAAAAAGACCATATTCATGTTCATGTTCCATGTTAACTTGATTTTTCATCTTGGGTGTAGTTCTAATGGTATAATTTTTTACTTTCACGTGTGTGACGCCGCTGGCTTAAGCTAGTTATTCCATAAAAGACAGTTTCACCAGTTAAGGGCCGGTTGTAGCCACTGAATATTCTGTATGAACTCTGTCTAAGTCTATCTCGATTTCGCGGCCTCGTAACAGCGGTTTTATTTTTATAAAAAACAATAACTATTAAACATTTTTGTTTTTGCAAGGCCCATTTAAAAAACAAGTTTTATTACCTATATTTTGTAACTTTAAAATATTTCCTTGACGTAATCTCGTAGACATACGTTTGAAATCGTAATTTAGGGTCAGATTTGCGATTTTTTTTTTATTGGGCCGACTAATTTATATCGTGTTTTGATTTTTGACCGGCGGTTGGTCATATAGAGTCAATTTGAAAAATATGATATGTAGGACCTGGCCTTAAAACCATTGCACAAGTGAATTCAGTCCCAGTGTTAGCGTGTCCTACAAATGTTCAGTCCGTGTGACTCGAACAAGGCAAATAAACCCGCAGTAATTTTTCAAAGCTTGTTGAATTATGTAATTGGATAAAAGCGACGATTTGCATGTGTCGCGCACTTTTATTGTACTGTGGAACGGGGTGGAGGAAAAGCTTAGAACCCAGCTAATTGGAACAAAGAATATTTTCTTCAGCTGGTTTAGAGAACGCAATTTTTCTTCTTTGTATGAAACTTTCAGAATAACAAAATGCAGTTTGAGATTTAAATGCTAAAAATGACAGTTTTTCTTTATCTTTATTAAGGAGTTTTGTCACAATATTAACCATGTTCCTTCATCCAACTAGACTGCCAACTAGATCGAATAAAATTACATAGTTTTTAATTTTTTTGTCTGTGTACTTTACTTATATTCAAATAATAATCCAAACCTGTAAAAAATAACTTTAAGTAAAAACTGAAAATATAAGTTCAGTCCAGAAGTTCAATCCAAAAGCAATTTAATTATTACAAATTGAAATAATTTCATAATCTATGCACACATAAAATTTATATCTGTGCTCATTCGATTGATGACAGACACTTTTGTGATCGCCTACCTACATTATTTCTTCTTTGTATAAAATTAGTTTTCACTTGTTCCTGTACGTTCATAACAAAATAACATTGTATTTTTTTTGTTTTTCAATAAGTGAATTATTGTTAATTCTGATGAGAAAAACAAAGTTCTTAAACCAAAATTAAAATAATAAATTCTAATTTAAACATATTGGCTGCAACAGTCGGGACTCATATTTAATCTAGACTGAAATCTATCCAATACAGGTCTAAGCTACAGAGAAATACGGATTTTATAACAACAATACACACGTTCAAACAACTAAATCAAATCACAAAATAGATTACTATGTAAACCACTACTGATACATAAAATCAAAAACTACATTCTATATACGTTTTATAAATCAACGAAATGCACTACGGACCACTTTACAAACAGTTTTTATGTACTTTTTATTCATAAACCGGCGGGTGGAGTGGGTTACTCTGATAGAATCGTAAAATCATTTTTATGTGATCTGAAACACGTCAGCTCCCATAGGACTTTGTCACAATGTTGTCTTTACGATTTGAATGTAAAATCACGTCGAGGTGTGCCAGGCGATTCCAAGAATTGGGTTAAAAAGATGTAGACACCCATAAAGCGATTTTATGAATCTAGATCGAATACTTCAGTCAGGTAGGATTACCTACTTCTTTAGGGTGTTATTTCTCTTTCATCTTATTCTACCGACTTATTCTATAATAATGCAAGAACTCAACATAAACCATATTTACGAGTCACCATCAACTGCCTCGGTTTTTTCCAACCACATTGGAGTAGGCTTCCAGTTTAACCAGATTCATCTGGACAATATCATAATGGCCTAGTTATGACTGAGGTTTTCATAGTGAGAGGCGCGGTAAGCGGGGTGGCAGCGGTAAGCGTGCGTGGGGCGCTATGAGCGGCGTCTCGAGGTGTGGTTCAAACAATTTTATACTTTTGACACAAAATAGATAGGTACAGAAGACAATCTCATGTATGTACTTCACTTTTTATACCAACGCTCGTGTAAGCATTTGAGCCGGAACTGTTCGACGAGCGAGCTGAGGCACTCCGAGATATCGTGAGCGGGTCTATGTGTGCTTTGCTCGAGCGCGCTTTGTACGTGCCTATAGATTATCGGTACCTACATATATTGTGCTTTTGTTCTTACCGTTTGCTGCCCCGGCAACTACGGCAAGATGGTAAACGGGCCATCACTAGGGCGATGCCCGCGGTGCCCAGGCACAGGGCGGAGTTTTATACTACTCTGTCAAGAAAGTACCGGGAAAAGATCAATAATACACAAAATGTCTGTTATTCATCCAAATTTATTTTATCACCTTCAAAGTATGCTCCTTTAGAAACGATACACTTGCGCCAACGAATAATCCATACATCAAAACATTTATTAAACGCTGCTTCCTGAATTGAGTTCAGTTCTCGCCGCGAATTCTCCTTTATGTCTTCTATCGATTGAAAACGGGTGCCACGAAGTGGTAATTTGAGTTTAGGAAAAAGAAAAAAGTCAGCAGGAGCCATATCTGGTGAATATCGTGGTTGCTGGATGGTATTTGTTGAGTGTTTGGTCAAAAATTCGTTCACAATGATAGCCTTGTGCGAAGGCGCATTATCGTGGTGCAAAATCCAAGAATTTTCTTTCCACAAATCTGGCCTTTTTCGTCGAATTTGCTCTCTTAAACGCCGCATAACGCTCAAATAATATTCTTTATTTACCGTTAGACCTTGCGGTAAGAATTTAGAGTGCACAACACCGCGATAGTCAAAGAAAACAGTCAACATGACTTTGACTTTTGATCGACTTTGGCGTGGTTTTTTCGGTTTCGGATCAGTTGGAAGGCGCCACTCCGAAGCTTGTTGACTAGTTTGCATGTCAAACTCGTAAACCCACGTCTCGTCACCAATAACAATGCGTTTAATGAATGTTGGGTCCGAACTGACTCGTTCTAGCATGTCCTCAGCGACTTTCATGCGATTGAGTTTTTGGAGAAAATTCAGATCTTTTGGGACTAGCCGAGCAGCAACATGTTTCATACCCAAATGATTAGTTAAAATGGTACGGATCGACTCGTGAGATACAGAAAGTTCGGCGGCTATCTCTCTCAGAGTTGAATGGGGATTTTCAGTCACTATTTCCTTCACTTTTGCGATGTTAACTTTAGTTGCAGACGTTGACGGCCTACCAGAGCGAGCCAAATCTTCCATCACATCTCGACCGCTTTTGAACGCTTTGAACCACTCATAAGTACGAGTTTTTGATAAAGTCGATTCACCGTAAGCCTTCTGTAACATTTTCAGTGACTCCGAACACGAAATTCCATTGGCGATGCAAAATTTAAGACAAACTCTTTGTTCGATATTTTTGTCCATTATGAAATTCGCAATACACACTATATATGATATTACTAAAACCAGCACTGTATTTAATATAAATAACAGATGCAACTCAAACTCCGCGCCAAAATGGAAAACAGTTGTGCCAATCTAAGAACTACAAAAAAACAAAAATTTGAATTTGGAACCATAAACAAATCATCCATTCCCGATACTTTTTTGACTGAATGTATGTACTCCTTATTGTTTGTAATGTACTTTTCTGTGGGTACAGTTATAAAAGTTGGCACCGGACGTATTGAAAGTGTTGGGCATTGAAGTAAATGCATCTTGTCTTGCCTTGTTGCCTCAACTTGTCGCGCAAACGTATCAGAAGATCGATAGTTATATCGACATCAACTGCAGTACAACGGGCTCCGCTAACCACTCGTCCATTTTGCAAGTTTAACAATATTTTAGCTGGCCAACATATGAACAAGCCAGTTTTATTTTACTGTCGAAGCACGACCGACTGTCATCGTTTTGTTTTACTAAAAGGCTGTTCCGTTATGCGTAACAATATTTTTGGTGAAGTTCCAACTGACCATACAAATATCCAGTTTGTCATATGTTTTATAAAGATATTTTCAAGAATTTGTCAGATATCAATACAAGTGGGTTTTAGTCAGTAAAAGTCTGACACGCCTTCTCACTCTACCCAGAGCGGGAGAAGTTAGTTGATAATCTCACCTCAAAAGAAGCTATCTAGTTTTTTCATAGACTGGCAAAAAATTACACTGCGCTCGATGTGTTTATATATAACTACACTCTTTTTCTTTTAATTCATGAATCCCCAAGCGACCACCGGTGGCCGCGCATCTATTGTCTTACTATTGTGTCTCTAATTGACGGTATCTGAAGGGTTAAATTCGGTTGGTCTCTGAATTTCTCTACATTTCGAAAATTTACACTGTAAAATTACGGAAACGATGTAAAACCTTACTTTTAGTACATACGAAACCTGAAACATCTGTCTAATATTTTTATGTAAAGAATCTATGTACAAAACAAAACTGTACTATGAGAAATCACAAAGTTATAAGCTTGTTATCATAGTGCCTGGTTGGCGACATAAACACATGGTCACCGGGCCACCCGGGTGATCCAGCTGTGCGCTGGCACCTAATGCCCACTATGACCAGCCGTGACATGTTTTGTACTTGGTGTTGCTGGTGTCCACCTTGTGACCTTTTTTTAAATATTTTTGGGAAATAATATAAAATGGTGTAAAAATTATTGGAATCCATTTAGTTACTTATTCTGAACAAACTATATTCAGGTTTCGCATATACTAAAAATACTGTTGTATACGGGAATAGGGTTCTGTTGGATGAACTCGAGCAACGGAAACCCTAATAAAACTATTCACTTTATTTATTTTTATTGATTGAGATAACAATAGTATAATATATAACGTAAATATTTTGAGACATTATATTTAAAAATTAGCTTTTGCAAGCGGCTTCAATCGTGTAAAATTAACTGTAGACTTCCGTTTCGTCCCCTTATGGGGGTGAATTTTGAAAAATACTCTCTTAGCGCTTGCCTACGTCATAAAAGGAAACCTTGTGAAAAATTACACATCCGAAGTCCCAGTAGTTTTGGTGGTGCGTTGATGAATCAGTCAGTCAGTTCCTACTTTTATACTAGCTTCAGCTAGCGGCTTCGCCTGCTTGAAAGTGAGATTCTCCATACAAACTTTGGACACCCATTTCATTCTCTTTGAGGGTGATTTTTTGAAAATCCCCTCTTAGTTCTCGCCTACATCATAAAAGGAAACCTTGTGCAAAATTTGATGCTCCTAGGTTATTTAGTTTCGGCTGTGCGTTGATATGTCAATCAGTCAGTCAGTTTCTCCTTTTATATATATATATGTATATATATATGTATATATATATATATATATGTATATATATATGTATATATATAATGTATTTAAAAAGTAAGACTGATTAACGTATACTGATATTACAAAGCCAAAGAGTTTGCTTAAACACGTTAATCTCAGGAACTAAAAATTCAATTTTTTTATGTGTTGAATAGCCCATTTATTGAAGAAAACTATAGACTATGGGATATATCCCATGGGAGCAGAAAAGTGACCAAAAACGCGGGTGAAACCTCAGCGTAGGGCAGGCTATAAGCTATATAATCTAAAAGTTGCTTTACCTATAGCTAATTATTTCTATAACCATATTTATACTTAATTACTACGGTCTTACCCATACCTCTTATAACTGCTTTTTACTGGAAAAAAACTCCTCGTGCCACTAACATTACCATAACACTTATGTACTTAGTAGTTAAGTGCATGTTGATGTACAAGGCCGGTGGAGACTGCGCCCTTGCATATATTCATGCACGTTTTCATCTATGGAATTATATGCTTTAACGCATGGGTACACTTACTAAAACTTAGAAGAAGCTTATCCTTAATAAAAATAGTTATAGATTTTTTTTTCATTGTAGTTTGAATTAGGATATAGCAAGATAAGAAAAACAATAAATTCGAAAATTGGTTCTTATAGCATCTTTTTTAGAATTTGAATCCACGCGCAGTTTGTTTTGTTTTTCCATATCCGCTCTTGTGCGGCAAAGTTTTGGTAGCTAACTTATGTAGGTATTGTTATTTTATCTCGTTAGTTTTATTAAAAACAGATAAACACTTAATTCATGAATCCCCAAGCGACCACCGGTGGCCGCGCATCTATTGTCTTACTATTGTGTTTCTAATTGACGGTATCTGAAGGGTTAAGAAAAACCAAAATTTCAAAGACAATCTTACAAAAAATCCCAATTACGCCATAGGACAAAACTTGGAACGAGATATACTATGGTAAGTATAGTATGGTATATCTACTAAGATATACTGTACATAAGTAAAGTTTTAAAACATGATTAAAATTGACTTAAATCTCATAAACAAAAATTCCGATCTCCCATTAAGATCAACTACCAAACCTCCCTAATAAACCGCTATCACGAAAATTAGCCACCCAAAAAAAGCCCTTAAGCACTGCGTAATTCAATAACAAAGTACTAGCCATCAACAGAAACAATAATAATAAATCTAATGGCGGTTTCTACAATAACCATTGACATCGGCAGCATAGTCCATCGATTAGCTGAAGCGAGTGGGACCTGCGATACTCGTAATTAAAATCCAATATTGTCTAACCAATATTGATTGCCAGTAACCACGCTCGATAGTACACCAGCTTAATCTACCATTTATTGTCAAGTAACAAGGTGGAGAAACAAAATTATGAACTGCAAATATTTGGAATAATGCCCCAATTTTATCGAGGTTTTACGGCGCTTGCTTCGAAGATTTATGGCTTTTTATTTTTTTTACTGGGTAGTAAGAGGATGTTAAATTAATTTTGGATTGTTTAAAGTTACTTTAAGGATAAGAAAATAGGTTAGTCTTTTATCAGTTTTTTGTAAAATTTTATAAAAGTACAATATGAATAGTGAATGGGTTTGTTTTAAATAAAAGCACAGTATCGCCAATCACGTCATCATGGCTTGGGAAAGGCCTCCCGCAAGCCCTTCCAGGCATTTTTCTCCCGCAAAGTATACGAATGTATTCTTAATCTTCGTACTTAAAATACGGTGGCGTTTTATGGAATTTATTTCTGCAAAAAATAGCTTTGAAATATTTTCTATCCCACTGACCTCAAAAAACCCACACACCTCACCATTTTCATGTAAGAAAAGTTGACCAACTCCCATCCATCAATACCCAGCAATTTGCAAGCGCCTGAGCACGATACGAGCGAAACAAGGCACCTTGCTAGATTTACGACATACCATGGTTTACTGGGGAGCCCTCCAGGCTTACTTACAACGTGAACTCAACTCACAGCATGCGAGATACTTAAACATGTATTGAACGGGATTTATTTGTACCGTACCGTATTCTATTTTACAGCTGTAGGTTTGTAATAATTGTGAGACTGGGCTATCGGGTTTAGCGCTAACAAGCGTTAATGCTGACTGGTTCTGAGATCTGGTTTAAGATATTGTAGTTATGTGAGCAAGGCTAGCAGTGAGTAATTCTCAGATACGTTATTCAGTATCGACCAGATTTGACACCAAATCTCCCAAAGTCAAACTTAAAATGTGAAAGAAAATACTAATTGATGACCCACGCTGGAGCACTTCAATATTTAAAAGGAGCTATGAACCCAACCCATTGAATTTTGAAATCAATAAAAAAACGCTTTAACTCCAAAGTTTAATTTAACAGAACATTTAAAACAAAGGAATCTCGAAAAGTTATCAGCACGCATTCAGATAATAAAATCCAATTTTCGATTTCTATTAATCGGCTACAATCGGAGTGGGCTCAATTGTTCTTTGATACCGTTGGCATTGAATCGGTGGCTCGATTGCGTCGACACTGGACAGCAAATTAATCTAGTAGACAATGGCAGTCGTGACGCGGCGCGCGCCATGTTTGCACAGACAATAACAAATTATTCATACTCGGTGATGGAATGTAAACAGAATATGATTGGCTATTAGCATGTGGGGTGTTGAGGCCTCCTGGCACTCCGGCCTCCGGGGACCGGGGGACCATTCGGACCGCCGGATCATCCCCTTAGCTATTAACAAGTCGCCGGTAGCCACATCCAACTTTGTTCCTAACGTATTCCGAACTTAATTTAATTAATTACCTACCCTCACATCGTACTCCATTTCGCTAAATATTATTTTCAAGTTAAGGGGACTAAATATCTAAGATCAAACGAACGGCCGGACATAATTCAACGTTTGTGATGTTTTAACGAAGAAAGCAAAATGAAATTATTTCATATGTTTTGGAGGCGCGCTATAAAAGCTCTTTGGGATTACACGCGGTCGCGTTTGGTACAGTTTTATTGATCATTATTCATTATAAACGCCGACGTAACTGGCCACTGCGTGTTGTATTAAGTTGTTAAAAGGGTTTATGGCTTGAAAAAATAATTTACGTTGTACCTACAGTACACGTAATGGCTGACGCAGGACATTGCGGGGCAGGACATGAAATAATCATTATAAAAGCTACACAACGCTTTAATTCATGAATCCCCAAGCGACCACCGGTGGCCGCGCATCTATTGTCTTACTATTGTGTCTCTAATTGACGGTATCTGAAGGGTTAAAACCAAGTAAGTGAAATACGTGCCAAATTCAAAATGAGGTTAAAACCAGAGTCTCGATTTATGTAAAAGTTTGCAAAACAACAAACGCCAATTTATGTGCAACCCGCTTTATAGCACAGCAAAATAAATGCCTTCAAATAACTTCAGAGCAATGTAAATAAATATTTTTATAGGTGTTATTACGAGCGATAAAGTGTAAAATCTAGGTTTATATAGACGTTTAGAATATCTAAACGAAAATCTTACACGCTTGGAAATACGGTTTTATGTATACTTTATTTTCTTTAGGTCTTGACGGTAGGGGTGAATTAAATATTCAGTCTATTGACATTTTTGTGCTATAGTTAACTATAGTCAGAAAGGGAGACGATAATTTGGACCAACTTCTGTGCTGATGATAAATAGACTCAGATGCCAGAGTCAGTTACGCTAATCAGATCAAATCTTTCCACATTACAGACCAGTCTCTATAGGCCATCCATATCAACGAAGATAGTATAATATAGCAAAAAATTGTCCACAACAAAGTTATTCGTCGATGTCATAAACCTCAGCATTGAAGGCAGAGACACAAGAAGAACGAGGATCAAAGAAAAAAAGAATCGGCCTCTCCATACAAACTGTCCAATCAAGTTTTTAATTTTTATGGTGAGGCTGATTTTTTTTTTCGTTTCCTGAAAAAAAAAATTTTTGTAAGGTTGTTCAGTTTCGTCCCGTACAGATAATGTAATTATGCAATTTAATTTTAAGAATTTAATTATATTAATTTAATTTATCTGACATAATTTTATTGTAATTGGAAAACACAATACTGCTGTTTATGATGTAGGTATGGAAATACTTTAAAATATATATATACATATATAAAGTCTAGGTACTGTACTTAAAATAATTCATATTTAAATAATTTAATTTAGCCCCAATTCCAATAGTTCAAATAGAACATACAGGCCACTAGCTGGAGACCAGGACATTTCTCCATATTAGGTGATAAACTCAAAATCAAAATTATTTTATTTCTCATAAGCGTACATTGGTATTAATATAAAATGCCAATGTAGGCTTATAAAACCTCAGAAGTTAGCGCATGGTTCCAATTGCTCGTTTTCTATGGAGAAAAAGCGGCAAGAAACTCCATGATAGAGTTATCATGGAGTTTCTTGCCGGTTCTTCAATCATTCATCTTTTTTTTAAGAGTTAAAAAAAAAGATGAATGATTGTTTCTACAAAATTTCCATGTTACAATATATAGGTTTATAGATAGGCACCTAGTATTACAATACTAGAACATTGTGGCTTCAGGAGGCGAGGTTTCTTTTTACTTGTTTATAGGTTTGCGCTTGACCGCTATCTCACCTGATGGAAAGCGACGATGCGGTCGACGATGGAGCGCGCTTACCTAGAAGTAACCTATTCACTCTTGACTTAAAAATTCCCCAGTGGTAGCCATTAGGATTTATGCAGACATCGTCTGTCGCATAACTGTGTCTACCAAGTCCTAAAAAGCATATTTTCCATATCGAGCACGAGAAAATGATTTCTCTTATTTTATGACTGGAAGCTTTACCCATTGTCCACAAGGCAGCCATTTAACGCCTCGCTGAACCTACACAGAATATCGAAACAGCCGTTTACATTTTTACGAATGCAATGTAAAGACAATCTTGTTAATGTCAGTTCGGGTAGTTAACGAAGCAACGCTGAAATTTGCAATTTTGATTGGCGCTACACTGCTACCGGTATTTCGTGAAACTGTTAGAGCTGATTGGCAAATTATAATTTAATCGACGAGTATTTCAATGAAAACACTGCATTTCATTGACACGGTTGGACCGATAAATTAATTAGTAACTGAATAGCTATGTTCGTGTTTATCCAACTTTACTTTGGCCCCCGACTTTGCCTATGGGAAAGTAAAAATGTTTGTTGAATTATTACTCGTATGTATGTTTGCGATAGGAATTTATTTCGTACACGCTAGCGGTTCCCGTGGGTAAATAGGGTTAAGTTTATGTTTGGGGTAGTTTATAATTAAAATTAGGTTAATTTATAATTGGAATTATTAAATTACTTACGTTTCAAAGAAATGGATCCCTCTGAGAAATTGACGTTTAATTAATATGGTATATACCAGGTGCGACTTTGTCTACGTGTTTTTAAATATATAATAGTCTATTGGCCTTTGCAATAGCATTGAATAGTTAGTTGAGTTAAATGACTTTTTAAGAGGGTAAAAAGTCTTACCACGAGGTCTTAACGCGATCCATTTGACGACTTAAACTGAATCGTTAAAGGGATGGAGCTGTTTAGGATGTAAAACTCGAACCCGTATTTCACTCGAACAACTGATAGTTTTAACACACCATAGTAAAACCCCTGTACTTTCTTTAATAATCGTATATTAGTTTAAAACAAGCTTTTAGTGAAAATCATTTTTTTCATAGCAAGCTTTTATAGCTCGGTATACTCGTACCTATATAATTAATAAATTAAGTCCGCCTTTGTACTCTTTTGTGCATGAAGAATAAAATAAATAAATAAATAAATCGTCAAGACGAATTATACGACCCCAAACTTAATAGGGTTGTGTCGTTTAACTACCAAGTTCATATAGCCACCATCAGGTTCCATTATCGGATCAGCTCCATGTCATAATAATTTTGCATTGTCATCTAATTTATACGTGCATGCAAAATTTTAGCTCAATCAAAAAGAAAGGGTTCAAATTTAATTTGCAAGATTTAATTACAGACAACCACAGTCTGCGACGCCATCCACATCGCCGAAGACAGGACAATATGGCGAAATATAGTCCATAAGAAGATTATTCGTCGAGTTCACGACCCTCAGCATTGAGGATAAACGACGCAAGGAGGATGAATTACAGACAAACATCGGGACAGGTGAAACTAAATAAAAGCTTGTAAAAGTTATGCTCAGTCCTGGACTAATGTGAGAAACAAAATAGATCAGCAACAATCTAATAAAATAGTAAGAAAAGAACAAATTCCATCACGAATATACAGACAAATCACATTATGGAACTATGTAAGTACGTGATTCTTACATTATTCAGGGGCATATTCATGAAAACATAATCATTACTGAGCCGCTTTTAGATTCTATACAAGTTTGTTAGCATACATATTCTGTTAGTAAAATGAGTCTGTCTAACTAAGAGGTATTCAAATATAAATGCTTATTATTACAAAAAAGAACTAAAAATAAATATTTTTGAAAGCTTGCTTACCATTAGGTGAGATAGTGCTCAAACACCACTATCTAACAATATGGTCCACGATGGTGCACGCTTGCCTAGAAGTAATCCATTCACTCTTTACTTAAATATCATCAGAAACACAGACTCCGGCAGGGGATGCTACTCTTTCGCTGTACGTACAATAAATATGTTACTAGCTACAAAGTTGTTAAATGAAAATAATCGCAAAAACCAGTACAGAATAAACCGCTTATTTTTCCATAACGTGGTCTGCAGTGATTACATCGACAAGTCATAAACTATTCAGAGCAACCGGCAAGCACGTGCGAGTATTTAAGTACTGGGCTACTAGCTACGAACGGAATACTAGCTACCAGTAACTAGTAACTAGCTACCAGCTACTAGCTGCCAGCCTGCCGCGAGGGCACGGTCTCATTCGATTTATTTTATAGCTCGTAAACAAAGCTGCCAACTTCTGCCACTCTCCTTTGACACTTTATGGTAAATAAGATTTTACGGTAACGCGAATTTCCAATACCTCCTTTTCTATAGCATTTTCTCTCTACATGCAAATGACAGTAAACATAAAGAGCATTGTACTTGAACTACAATTGCTCTACAGACCATATAAATGTTGGTTTCTGCGAATCCTACCATTCCACAGCGTGCAAATCGCCTCGATGTAATCTTTTGCGGTGTGTTAGTGCAGCCAATAACACAGGCGTCGTAATCGCTGCGAGTTCCACCTTGTTTTCGCCAATAATTAGATTTTGTAAAGTTTCGTAACATAAAAAAACGACTGCAGCAGAAGTTTTACTGCGGTTTCATGAAATCGAAGTCCTCGACGCGGTACCACGACACCGTTTTTAATAACCGTGCCCGCTCAATGTTCGAATTCTAATCGAGTTTTAAATTGCAGCTATTCTTGTCTGGCGGTCTCGGTCCTCTCCCTCGCAGCTCGCGCTGAACTTTCATCTCTCATCTACGGTTCTATTCCTCGTTAGCTTCTCCTTAAAACTTCGCCGGCGACTTCGATAAGTTTTTTAACTTCAGTAGAACTCGCTTCTCATGATTAATTAATTCGATTGTGCGTGAGCTATTCGCGACGTGATCGCTTGCTGTGGTGTCCATTATTTCACGATTTGGGTCGAGGGGAGCCTCAATAGTAGGGGTTGATTCTGCTCGGTCACCGCACTAAACGGTCTTGTTACATTCCGTCTTTACAGTTTCGTCTTTTTTATACGAAAAGTTGAAAGGGGAGCCATGTTCCTTACGGGACAAGGACAGCTCAATTTAGACTATCGTTTTATAAAGTGCATTGCAATTTTCCTGTCGTGGGCACCTGCTGTTTTTATTTAAATTTGAATATTACTGCTTTTATTTGGTCTGAAAATTCTTGTAAAAACCATCTATTTATCCTTTTCCGCAGTTAGTGATGCTCAACAACGAATATTAATATTCTCCTCATATTACTTCTGCCTTGACACATATTTTTAACTTTTCCTTGTATTGTTTCACCGTTTCTGATGTTTTTTTTAGCGGAAAACCAAAAGGAGACAATTGAGGAGTGATCGCGGTCCGTTTTAACACCAAAAAAATTCAGGCCAAATAGTTACGCTGTGCCCTCGAGGAAGCGATCGGTGGCGGCAATCTCTCTACCACAAAACCACACCGGTGTCCTGCAGTCCCTCTTTGCGTTCTAGAACTATGGGTTTCCTTTTCAAAATTCCCCGCAGTCCTGGCTAGGGGACATCGGCTCTACTGAACTTCTACTGTTTGCTGACATCTATTTAAGGAACGTGTTGATCACTATGCGCTGTTGACGATTGGGCTCGGTCCGGTCAATTGCCAGACGGCCGCAAGCCCGCATCTACCGTGGCTGGTAGTCACGGGCTGGGGATGGGGTCAGAATCTCGCGGCGGAGATCTCTTGCGCCGGGCCTTGGTTCAAGCCATGGTCTGGAGCGAGGAGGAGTGGCAGGCGGTCGCCTCCTTCTGCGAAGCAGTAATGCTAGCAAAGGAGGAGGCCGACCGCAACAGGCAGCGGCGTTCTCGCTGCCACCGGGATTCCGATCCCAATTACCGGCCACCGTAGGCGCGGGCTTGCTAGTAGCTCGCTGTACGATCGTCCGGTAACTGTCCGGACTGAGCCCAAGTTGTCGACGGCGCGCACTGTTCCCACGCGCCTCATGGAGTTGTCAGTAACAGCCGGGTCGAAGCCCACTGGGGCCAGGGTAATCCGAAAGGGGGCTGGAGCCCCGGTATGAAGGCTAGAAGGAACGGGCTGGGTTTTTTAGTCAGTAAAAGTCTGACACTATTTCCCGCTCTACCCAAGAGCGGGGTTTGTCATTAGATGATTTTTCCACCATAAAAAGGGTCAGAATCTCGGTGGCTGGGCCGTGATGATTCTATTTAAATTATCAAACGTGTTTCCGTAGAAAAAGGTTTCCACTTCAAAACATACATAAAAAACAAAAAATCGGCACTCAAACTTACACTTCTACGTCCCGAGCGTTGAAAACGTAAAAACACAGGTTATAAAAAAAGCGCCATCAAAATAAATCATTTTAATTTCCACACGGTATTAAGGACATAATCCGCTATATTTTAATAAATTTTACTACTCATAAAAACATGAACTGCTCGCACGTTACACGTACGCGGCCGTTTGCGGCTTTCGAAGCACGCAATGTAATTTAATTAAAAGCGACGTACCTATACAGCAGTGGTGTGCGTTCGTACTTAAGACAGCGTTAATTCACGGGGGCTTGATGTACCCCACGTGTAGTACTCCGCTAATGCTCGCATTATTCAGGCGGTGACGGGTTGATTGTTTATATGCGGATCCACGAGCCCGATGTTATTGGCCGCCGTACGTTTACTTTACAACCGCAGGACTAAGATAAATACGTAGAGGTCCAGTCAATATTTTACAAAGATATTTGCCGATGATATTGGTGACCTCTATCGGTTAGCTAAACTTGGTCGCGGGCGGGCTGTGGATAAATGTGGTGATATTACGTAGCAGTGTTTTCATGTTGACCTAGGATGAAAAGAAAATGTTGAGTGTCATCTTTTGCGAATAGAGGCCTTATATCTATTTTGATTTTGGTCTTCAGAATCATCGTATCAATTGGCCAACTTCTACAGGGTAGTTTCCAGGGTCAAAATAACTACATTTTGTTTAGTCCGTATTTCAGTTTATAAAAAAAAATATTGGACACGTATTTTTTATTTTTTCGTTTAAACAAAAAATAAACAAAGATATAGCCCATTAAAGTTACGTGTGACGTCACACCGTGCGAAAAAATGCAGCATCTTTGTCATTTTTGGTTTAATTTACAAATAAAAAAATACGTGTCCTTTATTTTTAAATAATCTAAAAGACGGACTAATTACATTTTTTACGGTAACTTGCCTATTGCTGGTATGGATCATATTATTATGACCCTGCGGATTTGTTTAAAAAAAGCTACGGCGAACCTGAAAAACAAAGTAATGCCGGTTTTGGTTATTAAAAGTCTGACACTCGCTCTCGCTTCACCCAGGGCGGGAGGAAAAGTTACTTGATGCTGTTTTGCCTCAAAAATGAGTCATATGACCATTTTAGTATACCGCATGTACGGTCATTATGCCGCTAGCTTTGCTTGCCACATCACATACTCCATGGTACCTCATGGTGTACTTGGTCCTACAAACTTAATGGTAAATTCTTCATAAATACAAATTGATTAAAGAGATCATAGTCCTTTATATTTCCCGAGTCGTTGCTTAGCATCCGCCCAGCTTCAAGGTCGTATTGGCAATGAACGTATTTTTGGCACAATGAATTTTCCATCGGAAATATGGTAGTGTTTACGGCTCTGTATATGTAGGTCATATGGTACTTTCACATGAGGCCAGTCAACGAAAAGATTTTTGCATAGAGCGCTAGTCAGTTTTAGAGTGATACTAGCTTCTGTCAGTGGCTTCGCCCACATGAATGTAGAAATTATTTGAACTGATGCTTGTATATATTCTCATAAGTGTTACATAAGTGTATTTCAGGACACGGTCTATATGTGTAAAAAAGACAACTCTGTGGTAGCCGTGGTAGGTATTCATACTTTCACCCTTATGACATTGAATACTGATTTTTTTGTAGACACAAAATATCAATTTTACTTATCGATACATTCACAGTAAGGTTTTCCTGCTGTACAAAAAAAAAAAATTAAAAACCAGCTTTCGCTTGGCCAATCACGAAGCACGTATTATTTCAACGTGAAAGGTTTTATCAATATAAACCGATTACGTAAAGGTAAAGAACCTG
The DNA here is from genome assembly GCA_949319445.1 of Mythimna lalbum. Taxonomy (NCBI): domain Eukaryota; kingdom Metazoa; phylum Arthropoda; class Insecta; order Lepidoptera; family Noctuidae; genus Mythimna; species Mythimna lalbum. Next base: position 9,118,031 of record OX439345.1, on the reverse strand, counting down.
AAAAAAGAAATTATGAATATGCAGGTAGCTTGATATTTTTCTTTCGCAAACCGTTTTTCCTGATTTTCTCCGTATTTTATTCAATAAAGGCCTTTCAATAACATCCCCCGAGTCTTATTAAAATTATAAAAATTGAAGGGTTTTTTTTATTAATGCTGTCACTTTGAAATAAATTACTTTCGTTTCTACATCACGGCGTGTTTTAAAGAAACCGCTTGGAAAAGAAATAATAACATTTGCACCTGTTATTTTCACAGCCGGGAAAGATTTGACAATTGTTTTGCGAGTTTGGTGAAAAGGAATCACTGAATTAGGGTCCTACTAAGGTACTATTACGACTTTGATAACATAATATTACAAAAAAAAATTTTACTTCGGTGTTGGGAAAACACTTTTCGAATAAAAGGTAAAAAAGGGTGTTGGATTTTGTATGGGCTTTTATTTTAAGTTGTTTTTGCACTTTGAAAAGATCTTCCTACACAAAAATAACTGCAAAAATTGCCAACAATTGACAAAAAATATAAGGTTTTATTTTCCGTGCATGGTTAATTAACCATTTACAGAGAATTAAACCTTATATTGTTAGCCTATTAAAAGTATATAATTTTATTAACAGACAATATTTGTATGTATGTTTGTTAAGATCAAATCTTGCAAATAAACTTTAAACCGATTGAGCTGAAATTTTACAGAAATATTCGGCTTGAACGATTGCGTTTCAACCTGAAAATGCCTAGTTAAGCTATGTAATTCTAAATCCAATAGTAGGCGGTTTCAATATTTGCATGCACGTCCATGACATGAAATTCAATTAAAAGGTTTAGCTGAGTAAAAATCGAAAAAAAAACCAATCAATATCACAACAAATCCAGTAAGGACGCATTTTTGAAAAGTTATTTTTTTTACTTTATCGTGTTTTAAAATCATATCTACGAACACAAACCAACCAGTAGTCACAGAACAAAAAACAAAATCCATTTGCAAAGATTTCAAACCCAAACGCATACAGTGCAAGCTGACTGTATAATTTAGCAGGCGGAGTCGGGGCCCAGAGCGGGTACATAAATAAAACATGCCTGTCAATAGATACAGGAAGGAGAGGGGGGACAATTAATTAAATTAAGACTGAATAAAGTTTGCCATCGTTTCTTTCATCCCGCCGTCGCTATGGGGATAGAATGAAAACTCGCTTCGAACTATTAAAATTTTACTTTTTATAATCTAAAAGTTGGGAATCATGTCTTTTACATCTCGTCTAGGAAACAATTTGAAATGGACACACCTAAAAGTCTAGAGCCTGTTTCTGATTCTATAGATCATACAAATGTTTATTTCGTGGTCGATGGGGACGAAACATTCTAGAAGACGCAGCGTTGGAAGGCCCCCATAAGGTGGACAGACGACCTACACCAGGTCGTCTGTCCACCTTGTGGGGGCCCTGAGACACAGATACTCCACTGCAGGACCGTTCAGTCCAGCATTGGAGTTTCTTTTTTGGCTGTAATGATGTTGAAGATGAGGGACTCAAATCCGCGACACGCAACCCAGCAGATCAACCATTGCACCAAACGTGCCACTAAGCAATTGGTCGTGACATTTAGACAACGCGTATCAATCCCATATATTTTGGGCTTTCTGATGAATCATTATCGCTAACTGAATATTACTTTTGTCCAGAGCCTCTTGTCTGTGCACGGTCTAACCAATTATAACCGGTATCTTTTCGGAAACATTGAAACATATCTCATAAATTGTCCATTTCAAATTCATGCGTATGTTGTGACCTTTTCCCTTGGCTTGTCACGTACCCTCTCCTACGCACACATGCGTCACGATATGCTTTTTATTCGACAAAATAAGTTATTTTTGGACATCCTACCTCCGTTACTTTTCAGCCATGAATATGATGAAAGGAAATTTGGTACTATTTATGGCTACGAAAAGCAAATGCCTAGGAAAACAAGGTATTCTTCTTTTAATAAATAATATACGTCCAAATAAGATTCTATATCATTTTGTTTTTTAAGATTTTCAAAATCAAAATATTTTATTTCACATAGGCCTACATGGGTACTCATAAAACGTCAGAAGCTTGTGGTCATTTCCCATGCAAAAGAACCGGCAAGAAATTTCATGGTTACTGGTTGGTTAGCGGTTTGATTTTTCTGTTACAAATTCAGTACTTTTAATTAAAACATTCAGAATTAAAGATTTACATACAATCTTTAATTCTGAACGTTTTAGTTATAAAAAAAACTTTTTACAAAAAAAATTAAACCGACTTCAAAAAGTACAAAATAATTTTAATTTCGGAAGTCGGTGTTAAATAACGAAGATACAAAGTTAGATATCTATTATAGAAACACCGACATCTGAATTTAAAATTATTTTGTACTTTTTGAAGTCGGTTTATTTTTTTTTGTAAAAAGTTTTTTATAATTAAAACGTTCAGAATTAAAGATTATATGTAAATCTTTAATTCTGAATGTTTTAATTAAAAGTACTGAATTTGTAACAGAAAAATCAAACCGCTAGATCTTTTTAACAAAACAGTTTTTATTCTGGAAAGAAAACTTATAGACTTAAGGCAACAGATTTAACAATAAAACGCTACTACAAAACGTAAATACAGATTCCATTGTGAGAAACGATAGGCATGATGCACACAACATAAGTGTGGGTATAGTACACACTACCCGCTGTATTGTGGTGGGGGGACGAGTCCCCAGGGTGTAACGCGCCCCTTATAGCCATATCCATCAAAACGTGTATAGATTTACATGTTATTACACATTACACTCAATTTACATACCCGCAATGCACTTTACGCTTCTCACTTTGAACAACAAAGGCCAATGATGAGTAGGTGGATAAAAATATGATTGCGTATGTTAAAATTCAGACAAAATGTGGGCGTGAAAAAGTCAGTAATTGGTATAGGCTGGTTGTTATGAAAGGAGAAGGTAGGAACGAGAGTAATGATGTTTTTGTTGTTAGAGAATCTTTAAGAGGGTCCTTTTCCACTCGCCTATCGTAAACATCGAAAATGGATTAAAAGCTTGTTACTTCATTTAACCCAATCCAACGCGATGTTTGACGAAAAGGCAACTCAACAAAAGAGAGATAACGCCTGAAAACTCTGTTAGTATTCGGTAATTTAGAGATTTACTCGAATATTTCACAAAACTTGCTCCAGGAAATAGCTGTTTTTTTTTACCTTTAAAAATTTTAGAAAATAATTGTCGTCATTTAGAATCTTGATAAAATTTGCAAGGCTTAATTTTCAGGCAAATTATGTAGTGTCAAAGTTCATACAAAATAGGAGATTTTCAGAGGTCTTTACTGGATTAGTTTAACACAAATTTAGAAATTCTTTTCAATAGAAGTTTCTTCTAGGTAGGCGCGTGCCATCGTCGACCGCATCGTCGCTTTCCATCAGGTGAGATAGCAGTCATGCGCATCATCAACAATAAAAAATGAGAATTACCACAGAAAAGATGAAAGAGGTTAGAAAAGAAATACTTTCTGATTTGTACTACAACGATAGTCGCCGCTTGTCTCACACCCTTTAACTGCACTACAGACAATAAACCAATACTAACGCGCATTACGCAATTAACAGACCACGCACACTTAGATCGCAAGTTTGCTATTGGTAGTTGAACTATGAGCATTGCCCTACTTTGTGGCACGCCTGCCCTGGTCATTCTAACCTCTTTTATCTGTTTTGTGATTTTTACTTAGAAGTGAAAGATTGCTCTGTCAAACTATAATTGCTGATAGTTAAAACCTGGGGTATTTAAGTCAAGAGTGAATAGGGTACTTCTAAGCAAGTGTGCTCCATCATAAACCATAATATCGCTTACCATCAGGTGAGATAGATAGTGGCCAAGCTTCAAGACGTCGACGGCGCGCACTGTTCCCGCGCGCCTGAAGGAGTTGTCAGAAACAGCAGGTGCCCAGTTATGTCAAAGATACTACCAGGGTTATCCGAAAGGGAACTCAAGCCCCGGTATGAAGGCTGGAAGGAACGGGGTGGGTTTTTAGTCAGTAAGAGTCTGACACTATCTCCCCCTCCGCCCAAGAGCGGGGGTTGTCATTGGATGTTTTTCCCCACCATAAAAGCCTATAATTAATTTTACTAAGCATATTTTACAAGTAAATTCGAAATTAATTTAATAGAGAGGTAAATGTTTGGTTGTGTATATTTATAAAATACCTAACTCGATTACAAAAGTTTTATTTTCACGGAAAAATAAAGCCAATATCGCTAAGTGTATTTGTGGCTACTTTTATATCGAAAAATACCAGACACCAGTAAATGAATATATTTTCATATTCACCCACTCTAGGTGTTCTTTCAGGGGCCTTACTATGATGTGTTAGAATGTCAGGCGAGCGAACGATAAAGAGGGATGGAGGGTGTACCAAAACCCTATATAGACCCTTTAACAATTCAGTTTAGGTAGTAAAATGGATCGCGTTAAGAATTTTGGTAAGCCCTCAATTCTCTTTTGCGTTCCAGGCAACCATCCTTCAGCCCTGGCAGACATCAACTCTGGCAGGCTCTTCAATTTTACTGATATCTCAACACGCTACTAGACTATGGGCTACTCTTCGTAGATTCAGACCGAATAGATATCCCATGTCTACTTCTAGCATTCAAAACATAACTATGACTCATAAATCATCATTGTGCGTACAGCTAAGGAGTGGAATAACCTGCCCAAGTCTTTGTTTCCTGATAGCTACAACCCGAGAATCTTTAAGTCAAAGGTGAATAGGTAGGTAACTTTTAGGTAATCACGCTCCGCGCTCTGTGCGGGTAACACAGGATCGATCATTGTGGCGACACTTGAGGGAGGCTATGTCCAGCAGTGGACATCTGTCGGCTGAGATGATGATGATGATGAAGCACGCTCCATTATCGACCACGTCGACGCTTTCAATCAGGTGAGATAGCGGTCAAGCGCAAAACTATCAACGATTAAAAAAAGTACACAATTTTAAAGCCACCTTCCAATTAAGTACACATTAAGCTCACTATCAAGCCAATACCGTAGACGAAGGTCATAAATCTAAAATCGTACCCTTGCTGTACTCCTAACAAATGACCAAAGTTGTCCCAAAAGACCATGTAACCAGCAATAATATCGTAAACAAGATAAGCTCTTGTATTTATGGAGCAGGACCTACCTAAAGTGATGTCAAAAACCAGAGTCGGGTTAAGGCCCCAGGCACGGTCCGAGTCCCTATACATTCCATATGACTTGATATGACATGTATTTTATCTATATATATAAAAGGAAAAACTGACTGACTGACATATCAGCGCACACCCGAAACTACTGGTTTTAGAAATGTGAAATTAAGTATAAAGCTACCTTTTATGATGTTAGCGAGCACTAAGAAGAGGAGTATTTTAAAATTAAAAATTTTAAGAGGATGAAAAGTGGGAAATTTGTTCGTATTTAAAATTTGATTCATTGGGCATATATACTTTAAACTCAGCATAAATAGTAACCCAAGTTAGTATAAAAGGTTTAATAGTATTTTTTTTTCAAAATGGTCCCTACAAAACGATTTACGGGGTATAAAAGATTGTATAAGAGAATCTTAAATCTTGGACTAATAAAATTGAAACTTCGCAAAAATTACATTAATAAATAATAGGACGGTCAATATTAGTTTTTCAAAACTACCCACAGAAACGGTATCAGGGGTGTTAAAGTTCATCATGATCATCATCATGACCAGCGCGTGTTGCCAATGACATATGGCTCCAAAATTGAGTCCTTACAAAGGGACTCACAAGAAGACTTAAAGTCACCCAAAAGGCACAATGGCTGCCTCGGAGTTTCCTTGCGTGATCACATCAGAAATGTTTACTGGGGCCAGGGTTATCCGAAAGGGAGCTCAAGCCCCGGTATAAAGGCTAGAAGGAATGGGGTGGGTTTTTAGTCAGTAAGAGTCTTACACTATCTCCCGCTCCGCCCAAGAGCAGGGGTTGTCATTGGATGATTTTTCTCACCATAAAAAAAAAACATCAGAAATGTTAAAGTTATTATGAAAATATTCTCGCGAGCAAAGTCGCTGGCAAAGTGCTAGTTCGAATGTTATGACGAATTTATATTCGTAATCCATCTTGGTTTATCATAAGAGTACCTTCGTGAAGCTGGAAATTTTAAAAGCTACGTTTTTATATTTTTCTGTCACACTTAGCCGTGAAATATGCCCCTCGCTTAATATACACGAGTAGGTATTATCCCTCTTATGCCTGTAGGTATTCCCTAAAGGGAAATAAAGGGTTAAAATCCCCATTTGTAGATCCTCGGTTACTGATAAGTATTTATGATTATTTCTAGCATTATACTGGGACATTATTTATTTAAGAAAAGTTAATTGCTGTTCCACGTAGCAATTCTGCCAGTTTTGTGAATACATTTCTGGATGACAGCAATGTGGAGGAGTATTTCGATGCCTGTGTGTATTATGGTTTAGTATAAGTACTTAATTCATGTTTAAGTTTCTTACGTAGATACAATATTGTAAGAAACTGCAGTTTTTTATAATTTTTAATCACTGTTATATAACATTTAAACGAAAAAAAAAAACTAATCAAAAAACGAAACAAACACTGATAGCTTTTATTTTTTTTACGGAAGGCAAAAATCATCTTATGACAACCCCCGCTCTTGGGTGGAGCGGGAGATAGTTCGGGAGATAGTTGCAAACCCACCCCGTTCCTTCTAGCCTTCAAACCAAGGCTCGAGCTTCCTTTCGGATAACCCTGGCCCCAGTAGGCTTCGACCCAGCTGGGCCCTTCCTGTTGCTGAACACTGATAGCTTGCGCAAGTGCGTTGCTCAGTAACTGGGTTGTGGAGGTCTGACAAGCAGTCGCTCTATATAAAACACGGGTATTCAGTTACATCTGGTTATGCTGGAAGTCGACCTCAACACAGTTGAAAAATGGCTAATGATGAGCTTGTACCAGACCCTTAAAACTAGCGTTAAAAATTTCGAAAATAACAATTTGTTTTTTTTTTCTTCACGAAAAAAACCAATTGTGGTTTTTTTTTTTCGTTTTTTTCGCATGTTACTCGTACTAAGATTAACAATAGATAAAAATGTTTGATGATTTTTTCGAATGTTTCGGTTGATGTTTTGAAAAGTAGAAAAAAAAAGTTTTATTGAAGTTAAAATATAAGAGGCGAAATACAAAAAAAAATAGAAAACATACCGGGTGGTGAATAGAAATAGATAAAAATGCTAACTCTCCTCAGCTACAATCTATATCAAATTCTTTTTTCATTTATAAGATAACCTCCATTTTTTCCATCGTCTACCGCATCGTCGCTTTCCATCAGGTGAGATAGCGGTCAAGCGCAAACCTATCAACAATAAAAATAAAATAAAAATTATTAGTACATATTATTATGGAAAAAGGTAAAGCAAGAACGTATTTGAAAAAAGAAAATATGAAGTTTCCCGTTATTATTCTGTTTTTTTTTTTAATTTTATTGAAAAAAAAAAAAACATGAAATATATACTCAAATATTTTCTCGAAAGACATTGAATAAATTTACGGAATTGGAAAGAAACGGGATTTTTTCCTGCTCTTTTTAACTCTACTTAAAACGTACAATTTAACGTAACAAGATTAAAAATACCTTAAGTCTATTCGTGCGCAAAGTTTTACCCAAAGCTGTTTATTCAGTTACCAGTTAGGGAGTTGTTGGCTTGTGGATGACTAGCAATAAGTAGCTCATCGTCCGGCCGTCCTGTAACCGTCTGGCTCGAGCCCGAGTCATCGACGGTGACGGAACACTATGTTCCACGCGCGCCCCAAAGAGTTGTCAGCAAAACTGTAGGGGCCCTGCAGGTCTTCTGGGACCATGGGTTGGCTTCTGGAAAGGAAACTTGGGGTCACTAGAACGCTGCAGCAGAAGAATTTCATGATTTTCCACCTTAAAAAAGGAGTACCTCAAATCAAATCAAAGGCATGTATTTCAAATAGACCATTTTCAGGTTCAAATGTCGGTCAGTTCAAGAAAATTGAAGCTAAATTGCACGTACCAAAGTGTAGATCACTATGGAGAAGAACGTGCAATAAACTCCATGGACACTCTTTTAAATCATATTATGTGTTACGTCATATAATGCTTGGTTACATATTTCTTGTTGCTTCTATTATGTGAGCATAATCCTGATTAACAAACATATATTTTATAATATAGATAGGAGGTGGAATAAACACTAAAAAAAAAAGCTTTCCAAATATTAAAAATAAAAATTCTTCGAAATCATACAAAAATATTGCCTTACGTGACCTAGATTTATTCTGTCATGTTTCAACGTTTCAATAAATCCAGCCACGAAAAGTCTCGTTAATCCAGGCTTCCCTATATTCCTGGATTACAATAAATATACGAGTATGTACGACAAATAACATGGCATTACAATGTTGTGGATTGTGATGTAAGCGGAAAATAACGTCGACATTTCTGTAGGCATAATCTAATAACACCGAATTATTGCTAATACTAAGTAACGACTAAGTAATATTATAATAAATTTGCTATTTTACGACTACCGTATTTCAAATTAATGTTATGTCTCTTTCTCGACGGCGCGTACTGTTTCACGCGCGCCTCAAGGAGATGTCGCAAACCGTAGGGGCTCAGCAGGATCGAAGCCTACTGGGGCCAAGAATTTGCTTCTGAAAGGAAATTTCGGCCCTGGTATGAAAGACAACGACGGGACAGGAGTGGGGTTTTTAGCCTCTTTGTCAGACATTGACCCCCGAAGAGCTCTGTCCAAGAGTGAGAGATGTCATTGGATTATTTTCCAACCTTAAAAAAAAATGTCTGTCTCCCAATATAATAATTCTATAATAGACTCTCCTTCCGCATTAAATTAAATTTTCTTTATTTGGGATAATTTGAATAAAACTATGTAGGCTGTATCTTGAATCGTCGGCGCGTAGTACTTTACTCGCAACTCAAACAGATGCAAAAGCGTACAAGCCCAGTAGAGACGGTGTCCACTAGAGCCACGGATTTTTTTAAAGGAATAGCCCTGGATCGCAAAGGGTAACTAACGGACACAGCTGGGTTATAGTCTGTAAAAGTCTGACACGTCCTCTCACTCCACTCTAGAGCACAAGCAAACATTAGATGTTTAAAAAAAACCATTAACACCTACCCTTTGAGCACCGATTGTACGTCTGTACAACTTGAATGACTTTGAAAAACGCTATTGTCGTTTTATGCACGCATTTCTACGAAATTTATTTGTTTGACAATTTTGTTTTCTATTCTTTGTTTTTTTTTTATCAAAAAAGTTTTTGTTCGGTGATTTACGTAAAAACGCTCAAATACGTAATAATAATACACATACATTTTATGAAAAATTGCATGTAAACCATGCTATTATATGTTCAAAAACTTGGCCGAAAAATCATAGAAAAAAATAATTGCACAAAGTGACAGCCATTCCCGGAAAATTTAACGCATTACTCATTTGTGAGACGTGTGGTTTTCCTCGCGCTGTTTTCCTTCAGCCAGCCATGATTAATTGATGGCGCCATGGCTAACGTCGCTAAATAATAAATAAAATGGTCTACCATTAAACCATTTCCAGTCTTTAACATAAATTGAAGACGGTTATGAAACCATACACGTATTCCTACTAATCAGTTTTATATAATAAAGACGATAGTTTTTATTTATGCTCAAATGTGTATTTATGTGTGTACGTTTATCACTCCTTCACACACAAACGGCTGCACAGATTTGGATGAAGTTTGGCACATGAATAGAATATATAGGATGCTTTTTATCTCTTGGTAATATTATATTTTCCTGGGATAGTTGTCTACTTTAACGCCGGATACATCTCTGGTAGAAGCTAACAAGAATAATAAGAATGTAAAAATAACTGTCGGTCTGTCTGTCTGTTCACATGTTACCAGTTCAACGAATTTTTATCAAACTTGACATAACACGTACACCATTTCCAGGATTAGGACATGTGAGACCTTTTTATTCCGGGAGTATGTTCTCTGGAGACAATTCCTGACTTAAAGGTGGGTGATGCCGTTGGCAAGACTTGCAGTAAATATTTGAGTTCTCCGACTTCAGCCTGAGTACAGCGGTAGATTTCAGTTGACCCATCTCCCGTCTAATAAGTTTAACTCAAGCGTGAAGTGTCGCCTGGCGCCCCGCCAGTATTACTGCCAAATAGATATCTTTTATTCAGTAAAGCTCAAACTTTTCACAGCATAAATTCCACAACTAGAAGGAACCTTCATGAAAATGTAATGAGGAAGAACTATTTATGGTTAATCCTTTCGAAACAAACTGCACGAACCGTTGTCCGTTTCAGTTTTACGCATGGTCGTTGCAAGAAAGTGTCTAGTGGCATTGTTGGCGGCTAAAAAGCAGTGGTGCGAGACAAGGATCGATATACATTTTAATGTGAGTGTGAAAGAGAGGGGTCTGCTAAAGACAGACGAATGAGCTGGAAGGCAGAGTGAATTTTTGAATTGCAAATGGGGGAAATGAAACCGCCGCCGCCTTGCTAGACTCCGCCGCCAGTCGCCACCCTCAGACCTCTTCCGGCGTTATAATCATCGTTAATAACAGTGGAGTACTTTAATGAATTTATGTAGTGATCAAAGTAAGAAGCTAATTCGAGGAAAGTTTAATGGACACGTTTCTATAGGGTTTAGGGATTATTGCTTAATCCCAATTTCGTATCTATGTTGGTTTAGCGTTTGTTAACCAAAATAGACCAATTGAATTAGTTGAGAGCTAAGTTTGTGGCTTAATTTAAAACGGAATGAATTATTCAAATCTATGTATTTTTTGTGCGTTATCGAACCGTCTGTTGTACTAATCTGCGTTAATTCTGCGTTGGAATGCTAATTTACTTACTGTCTGTTTGTAGTCAAAGCACATACCTTTTAGCGACAACACACAAAAGAAAGGATTCATAAAACAATTTAACATTGTCTTACTAAATACAAGGGACACAGATTACAAATAGGCGGACTCAATTATAAACACGACCTGTTTGTTATCTTACTTAAAAATGACCTTGTACAAACAAAGCCAAGTTCTTTGCTTACAATAAACGCAATGTAAACTGAGATAGTTTTCTTGCTTTTGTTTTCGTCCAATTAGTTTATGTAAATGATGAAAAAACAAATTAACAAACCTAAGTAATTAACATACTTCTAACAATCTAGAATTTTACTTAATCGTAACCACGGACTACTAACACCAAAATGAAATGGAAAATACTTAGACACAAGATAGTTTTGAGCGTTGGCTAAATTAAAATAACTTATAACGTGTGAAATAAAAGATAGTGACTTCCTATTAAAAATTCAATTACCGTAAAAGTCATATTTACAAATACCTCGGGATCGTAAAGCTGCGACCACACATGGGCGGTTTTTCAGGCGCGACAACGTGCGTTATTCACATAAACGTAGCGGCGCTCTTTCTCCAAAACTTTGAAATTCAAACCGTTTATAAAAATATCTTTTACAAAAATTAGTTAATCTATTAACTGTTAGTAGTTGTAATCTTAACAATGATGTATTATTAACAAATGTATAGGTTTAGGTACAACAAATGCAAACAATGAGCACTACTAGATATTACGAGTATTTACATTTTATATGGAATACAAATGGATAATAGCAGGAGCATGATGTTATTCTAACAATGTTGTCATAATGACTATTTAATAATGAAATCACATAACAAGGAAGTGTTATTTTGAAAAGATGGGCATTGAAAGACTTTCTTTCCATATATATAAAAAGCATAGAACATGAATAATTTTATCCACAATCTCAGGTGCATAGCGGCCTGCTGTTCTTCGATTAAATACAGTGAGAGTTTCGCACGAAAATTGATATAAATTTTTATTATGATCCCATGTGAGTTTGTGGTGATCTATAATATTGGTCGAGTAGTACTGAAAACATTTAAAAAAAAGAAACCGATTTCACTGTTCAGGATTTTAGTGTTATTGGTATACGTGATTTTGTCAAACTATGTTCTGTTGCACGTTTGTGAGACTATTAACATGTGTACGGCAAAGGAACTCAAAATGATCGAGGCACCATTTGACCAATTCATAAATGACCCCCCGTTGCGACTACAGAACAACACAGTCAAGTAAAAAATCTGAGAGAAACGGAGACGCAGCAGATGAGAAAAGAAGCATTGAAAAAAAAAATTGTTAATACCTGAATTTTTTGTTAGTTATCATTTTTACTTTAAATGGATACGTACATGAGTCAGAAAAACGTGCAGAAAAAATCGCGCGTGTATGGAGACGCCCTAAAAGAACTTGACTGATGCACTGCCGAGCAAGGATGGCTAAAATTTAATTCTAGTGGGGAGCATTCCGCCGCAGATTGCATTCCTTTCCCGGCTGTGGCACCGCTCGCTCTTGACTACCCCTGGATAGAGGTTTAAGTGTTCATACAGAGACGTTAATATTAATTTCGTGTCCGTTTTAATTACTAATGTGTTATATAAGTTGTTATGTACAGTTGGTATCGGAGAATCAGCCGTCTGTCAAAGGTTTATTTTATTTGTAGTTTTTTTTTATATTCACACAATAACCCACTGTTTTAAGTTTTATTGTTACTTTATTGTATTTATATAGGTAAGTCTTAGTCTTTGTTCCATGCGTTTGTTCGTGGCATCACAGGCCCTATCAAAATACTGCAGCCTCTTTTTTTTGTAATATCGCAGAATAATTATGCTATAAAAAAACTTAAAAAAAAAAGACTTCACTAAAAAATACACTAAAACGATCAAAATAACTTTAGATTTGGAAGTCGGTGTTAAATAATAAAAAAAAAATACCGAGAAACACCGACTTCTGAAATTAAAGTTATTTTGATCGTTGTAGCATATTTTTTAGTAAAGTCGATTTTTTTTTTGTAAAAAGTTTTTTTTGCATAATTATTCTGCAAAATTACAAAAAAAAGCGGCTGTAGTATTTTGATAGGGCCTGTACTAAAAACTATAAAATAAAAAAGATTTTTATTTTACCGTTTTTAGTTGCTATACATTTGTAGCCAGAATAGGTACCTTTTTCTCATGACAATTCCTATTAACCTAAACCCTGCTAAGACAGGTACATTTTTTATTATGAAATTCTCATGTCCACCTTCCATCTTCCGGTTCCATCATCAGATCAGGTTGATAGTACCTTACAGCCAAAGTCAAGTGCATCTCATAACAATTCTAATAAGCCCAAACACGGCTAGAATACATTGATTCATTACGGAGTTCCAGTGCCTATTTTCCGGCTCCACTATCATCATCAGATCACTACGATGATACCATTTTCAACATAACTATTCAGAACTATTCATTTATTTGTATTGTCATAGTCGCTTAACTATGTTCATTGTGATATATGTTTGAGTATGAAGTTCCGTTGGCCATTTCTGGTCTTCTTCATCACTTTATCAAATGTCAACAAAATTTGCAAATCGGTCAATAAACGATTGAGTTCTGAGGTAACAAACAAAAAAAAAACAACCGAATTGAGAACTTGCCTTTCTGATATCTTTTTTTTTCTGTTATTTAAGTTAATGTTTGTGATTAATTTATAATTTATTTTAATTCATGAATCCCCAAGCGACCACCGGTGGCCGCGCATCTATTGTCTTACTATTGTGTCTCTAATTGACGGTATCTGAAGGGTTAACAGGTTTACAACTAAAGCTTATCCTCTTAGCGATTACAAGTATCGAAAAGATTAAATGTAAGAAGGTTCCGCATGTTTAGCAGTTCGATAAGTATTGAACGTTCGTTAAAAATAAGTTAAGTTGAAAAGAAAATTACATCAACAATAACAGCATTTATTTAATTAAAAATATTCTACAACTAATCACACAACGCCGTCTAGTCCCGAGCTAAGCAGAGGTTGTGTTATGAGTACTAGACAACTGATAAACATACTTATATATTTCTAAATACATAAATATTATAGATAAATTACAGCCGGACACAGAACAAATGATTATGCTCATCACACAAACATTTGTCCTGGGTGGGAATCGAACACACGACAAAGCAGACAGGGTCACTAACCACTAGACCAACAGGCCAGTCAATTATAATTTTTTCAATCACTTTAATTAGTAGATTTATTTCCATGACGACTTGAAATTTTTTCTAGAACTAAACTTCGCGGGGTAATTCACAAGAATATGGCAGTAGTACTTATTTATTAAAACTTCATGCAACATAAAGGTACAAAGGCGAACTTAATGTCTTAGGCATTCTCTACCAGTCAACCAAGGGTCGTGAAGTTGCTCTTCACGACCCTTGGTTGACATGGCAGGTGCATAAAAAAAAGAATAGATTAATAAGAAAACAAAGTAGAAAATATATATATAATAAACATACATATATGTTCAATATAATATAAACCATATATTTATAAATAAATATTACCTATATAAGGAAAATGAAAGCATTTTTATCATCATAGTGATAAGCGTTGAACCTATCCTTTGGGTATATTAGTGTAAGTGTGTAGTTTATTAATTAGCGTACCTATATATTATTACTAGCTGCTCCCAGCGGCTTCGCCCGCGTGATAGCAGATAGCTTTCGGGATAAAAAGTATTCTATGTCCAGGACATGGTCTATCCGTGTACCAAGTTTCATCAAAATCGGGTTTCCCATTTAGGCGTGAAGACGTAACAAACAAATTCACTTTCGTTTTTATAATATTAGTAAAGATATTTGTGGTTTAATATTATATCTATTCTTGTATTCACATTTTCTCTTTCTTTTATTGCACCTACCACTATTTTTCTCTGTACCACCCAAAGGTTGACTGGTAGAAAATACCTAAGACATTAAATCCACCTCTGTACTTCTTACTTACTTTTCCATATAAAACCTACTACGCAAGCTTCATAATTTCCTATCATCCCCACACAAATACGAAAGCAATCACGATTCTCATCAGTAAAATTCTGCTCAAAGCAAGTCCGCTAACGGCACGAAATTAGCTGAACAAATGTGATGGCCGCGTGTCACATTCTCGACTATTGTTCACGGAGCGCGGTATGACTATGAATACGGACGTTCAATTTCAGTGGTCAGGCTCTAGTAATAGCTGGAGTTATTAGTACATTATGATGCAAGTATGTAGTGATTATTGACAGCTTTGTTGGTCTAGTAGTTAGTAACCCTGACTGCTATGCCGGAGGTCGTGGGTTCGATTCCCGCCCAGGACAAATGTTTGTGTGATGAGCATAATCATTTGTTCCGTGTCTGGGTGTAATTTATCTATAATATGTATGTATTTAGAAATATAAGTATGTTTATCAGTTGTCTAGTACCCATAACACAAGCTCTGCTTAGCTTGGGACTAGACGGCGTTGTGTGATATTTGTGGAGTATATGGAGTATATTACCGTCGAGGCGGTATTTAGACCCGAGCCATAGCGAGGGTCTTAAGAGAGACGAGAACGGTAATCACTAATTACTCACGTGTATCATACGACGTTTTTCAATACACTTGTGAAGAAAATAACTGTAAAACTAGTAAACTTTTATAGCGGTAAAAATCAGTTTTCATATGAGCGCCCATTTGTTTTTTCTTCTTTTCCTAGTGGGGACGACCTGCGGCCATCCTGATACGATAAATGTAATAAAATTATGGCGGTGGAGAGGTTGAACAATAAGGTTTTAACTACGTTATAGCACTAATGCATAATGGTAATCAAAATGTCACAGTTTGGTAACAAATGCCATTATATACCTAAGTGCAGTGCAATAAGAGTTACTTTATGAGCAAGTGTATTGAAAAAGGGATTTATTTATTTATTATTGTATTATATTATGTACTAGCTTTTGCCCGCACGGCTTCGCTCCCGCTCTTCCCTACTCTACCCTACTATACCCTACTCTACCCTACTCTACCCTACTCTACCCTACTCTACCCTACACTACTCTACACTACTCTACCCTACTCTACGCTACTATACCCTACTCTAGCCTACCAAACTTTACATAAACCATCTACTAAATAGTCCGAACAAAGTCTAAAAATTTGGTTTGGATAGGTGAGCCCGTTCTTGAGTTATAAAATAACAACGAAAAGTGGCATTGATTTTTATATATATAGAGATAGATAGGTAAAACGGGCTGTTATCCGCAACTTCACGACTAAGGCGCGTATTTTGCGCACGGTGTATTATATGTATTACATGTAAAGATTATGTATGCTTATATGTGAAGCTTATTCTTCGAATATATAATAATCTCGTGTCACAGTGTTTGTTATCGAACTTTTCCGAAACGGCATAATTGATTTTAATGATTTTTGTTTTTGTATATTTTTAATGGAAAAACATAAAATAAAATAAAAATGTATCATAAGGCTACTGAAGGAGACAGTGTGGTTTTACTCAGGAAAAGTCTGACACGTCCTCCAGCTCCACTCTAGATCGAAAGAAGTCATTTGATAATTACCCACATCAAAAAAAAATTACACCTAAAAGTATTTTACCACCACATTATCCTGTGTTAAAGATAAATAATTGTAGTTAAACAATGTTTTTATCCAATTTTATGCTTCAGTTTAATAGCAATCATTAAATGGAAGACTTTAGCGTATTAAACACTTACTGGCATAAATATTATCGCCTTACGATTATTAGAAAGCTAGCACCTGACTTTTACTACACCATTTCGTTTTAGATCTTCCTATAAAGTATTTTAATAAATTATAAGGATTTTAGTTCACTATTCATGCTCCTAACATGATGTTACTAAATGCTAGCCGTAAGTACTACACAATAGACTGTCTATGAGTCTTAAGCTTAGACCGACGCACACGTGGACCACGCCTGGTTTAAACGTAGAACGACTTCGCGTGGCTCTAGTGTAGCTCTACAAGTCGTTTCCATATAAAATGCATGGAGACCAACGCGCCCAGATCCGCGTACGTGGCACACGTATGTGCATTGTAGTTCTACCTTTATATGTCTCGTTTTTGTTTTTATTAAATTACTACAAAAATTATCAAAACATATTTATAATTGGCATTGTTTGAGTTTTCACAATGATATGCCCAGACAGGCGTTGCACGAAGGAAGTTCCGCAGTCGTATTTTAGCCGAGATTATGGAGCATCTATGTGCTGATGTTGATTACCGTATGGTTTCAGTGATTTAAAAAAAACTCACACTTCCTAAAATTAGCCCCAAATTTCGAGCTGCTTTTAAAGGATTCCCCTCGAAAAAAAGATTAATTTTATGTAACTGTACGTTTAAGAATGAAACTAGTAGATATCTTGTATAAAATTATTATACATATTTCATTTATTTTTACATTTACACCATTCACGTTTTAAAAAGCTCAAATATAAACTCATACAAAAACCAAGGTCGTATGTGTTAAAATAGTCCCGAGCATTCAAATACATTTGAAGTCCTGCGTTCCCCAGCATCTTTTAACCACTCCGTCTATATTTTTAGTAATTCGTCCCCAAACACTAACCCTACACAGGCCATTAGCTTTTCCCATCCTATTCTGTACAATGAGCTTTCCACATGAACAAGTTTTTCAACTAAAATAATGAAGTTAGAGAATTTCTCTAATACTAATATCACACGTGGTGAACCTCACACACTTATCTCAGGTATTACGAGACTTGATTAAAATAATAATTGTTTACCTTCTGGGTCCGCTAGACGCTTCCATTACAACGCTACCCTAAATATTTTGACGCTAGCTGTTATTCGTAATACGGTTCACAGCACTAAGCTTGAACTTGTGAATGAATTTGTAACATTCTTTGGGAACCCTATACAAGTATAAAACCTTTGACTTCATTAAGGATTTGCGTGGTTTGTTAATGAGATTTGAAATTGAGATGCTTATGTGCTAAAAATAATCAAGATTTCGTCTTATATTGATTTCCTTATAAGCGGGCAAAAATAGCAAAGCACTGGTAGCCTAAAATAGTGAGGAACGGTATAGCTGACCAGAAAGAAGATAGGGCCTGCACAAGTTTCATCCAAACTAGAACAAATTTTGTGAAAGATGGAAGGAGTTGAGGAAGGCCTTTTTCCAAGAGTGGGATAGAGCAGTCTAATAAGACCCCCTATTATCCCGCAATTCCTAAATTAAGCATAAAATTTAATATTTCTAAAATCTACTTTAACCTGAAAACCTGTCAAAATTTGGCATTCAAAGTGAGTTTTTTACAACCTTTTATTTAGTTTCACCTGTCCCGATGTTTGTCTGTAATCAAATTTTGCAAATTAAATTTGATCCACTTCCCGGTTACCGATTGAGCTGAAATTTTGCATGCACGTGTAAGTCAGATGACACTGCAAAATTATCATGACATGGAGCTGATCTAATGATGGAACTGGAAGGTGGCTATAGGAACTTGGTAATTAAAAGACACAACCCCATTGAGTTTGGGCTCATATGATTCGTTTCGACGAGTATTAATTAGTATACCGTGCTATAAAAGCTTGCTAGAAAAAACATATTGTTCATTAAAAACTTATTTACAAGCTTTAATTTAGTCGTAAATCGGGACAGGATAAGTCCCGATTTTTGTCTGTAATCAAATCTTGCAAACTAAATTTGATCTACTTGCCGGTTACCGATTGATTTGCATGCACGTGTACCTAAATCAGATGACAATGCAAAATTATTATGACATTGAGATGATCTCATGATGGAACTGGAAAGTGGCTATAGGAACTTCGTAGTTAAACGACACAACCCCATCGAGTTCGGGCTCTTATGATTCGTCTTGACGAGTATTAATTATATAGGTATACCTAGCTATAAAAGCTTGCTATAAAAAAAAAGATTTTCATTAAAAGCTTATTTCAATTTAAAAATCCGCCATGTGTGTGTACCAAAAATTATTTTAAAAATGCATGTTTCAAAAATGATACAAGGAAACTCAGTTTTTTACGTCTTTTACTTCATAGCCCGCCCCATCATATCAAAACATTTTTATTTCCACAAATAACACTTCATTCATTTTGAGCCTGCCAGTCAGACGGACGTTCCATTAAATCTTACTCAAATACACAAAATGAAAGCAAGAGGCAAAAACGATTGTTTCAAAGGGACAACCCTCAAAACGCCCTCCATTTGAGTGCATGCAAATTGATATCTCTCTGGCAACGCGACGAAGTCGAGAGCTGTGACCTCTGTATAAACTTACCCACTACACTGAATTTGTTAGGGAAATTATAAAGCGCAGCCGCTTGGACTGACTGACTGATTGTTTTGTAATATTGTTTTAATCTAAAGTATCAAGAATAAAACTTTGTTATTATTATGTTCCATTTATTTTCTATCTAAACACATGATTTACATTTTTAAATATTTCTTAAAGAAACATATTAAAAAAAGTAGCCCACCAGCATCGGGAACAGGGTCCAAGCAAGCTACAGGTAGCTTGCTTGGACCCTGTTTCCCTGGTTCCCGTCATGGATCTCCTAACACTGTGCGCCGTGTCTAGGAAGTACTGCTTTCTGAATCAGGCCCTTGATCCAGCTGCCTAACGAGAGTTATTATTATTACTTATCCGTATTTTCTTACTGCTAGGAATAAATCTTCCTCCATTCCTTCTAACCATCACCACAGCGTGCTTCAACTTTCAAATTTTTAAGAAACACGTCCCTGGTCAGGTCGTCCCACTATCTCCTTCGTAGTTTGCCGTAGCCCTTTGTCACTGAGCTCGTTACCGATTTTGTTTTCTACAAGTTCCCATCACGTCAGGCAAACATGTTGTGGCCAGTTTCTATTAAGTAGGACAGCCATTTGCGCATTTTTTTTATTGTTCGTAGACCACTATCTCACTAAGCCTCTATGAAAAATAAAGCATTAAAAATATTAGACTGTGTTCCCGGCGCTTTGTCACCGGTCTCCTCTTAAAAGGATTGGACCCTTTATTATTTATTTATTTATTTAATGCTTTATGCACACAAAAATACAGAGGCGGACTTAATGACAACAACAACAAACAACAATAAAAACAATCGACAACAACAACACAAACAAAAACAACACAACAGTAATACCAATAACAACAATAATAACCACAACAATAACAAAAACAACAATAAATACAACAACATCAACAATAATAAATTACACAGTAAGGAGCCAGTTTGATTCGAACACACGACTGAAGGACAGTGACACCGCCACAGCTCTCTAAAAATATGGATTCCCAAAACCTTTCAGGGACTAGAAAATATCAGAAACTGAAAAAAGTTTTAGGCAATTTTATCATTTGTCATTTATATATTTTTTTATTTTAAATATAGGCATCCCTGTAGACATTAAGGTACGAAGTAGATTGGCAAATACCTAATGGATTGGTTTGAAATACCTAAAACATATAAATAATATGTTTTCCCTTTAAGTTTTGAAAGTCTGCGAGTGATTGAAAAATTGAATGGCAATCGTTAGTTTTGGTATAGTCATGGGAAGAGGAGGTATTAAGTGAATGTCACTAAAAGAGTTATGAGTGTACATGTGGATGGATGGAGAGGGAGAGGTAGGCTGAAGAAAAGATGGATGGATTGTGTGAGGAGTGATAAGAAAGAATAGTAGATTATGTGACTAGGGGGTAAAAGCAAAGTGTCTTTAATCAAGGGGCCGGCATGTTGAATTCCGAACGAAACGAAGGTTGCTAATTTTAATCCCGAACGTAAGTAAGGGATTTATACAATAAACTCCCGAGCATTTCAAGGGAGTTAATAAAGAAACCTGAGTGAAGTGAGGAATTCAAGCCGCCCAAGACAAAGACAGCTTTATCCCCGTACCCAACCCACACCGGGTCCGCCACGGGTGGATTCCGGCCCATTCTTGACCTAGAGAAGACACCTGAATCCCAGTAGCGGGAATATTGTAAGGCTCATTACATTATGTATAGCATCATGAAAGATAAGTAAGTACATTTGTCACATAACACAAGTATAATTTGAAATAATGAGAGCAACCTCAAACAGTAGATTCTGCGGTTCACACGTTGTTTGAACAGGTTTCCCTAAAAACATCAATCCAACGACAAATTAGGTACCTACATAAATTATTTTCAATGATGAAACTTCTACAATCACAGAAAATTCCGCTAAAAACCGGATCTTAGTTTATTTTGGCGTCAAAATCTTTGTTTTAAAGACCTATTTATCCTGGTTGACGCCTTCTGCGAAGAGCTGACATTTAGGAGCAGGTACTCGTATAATTTTCTTCGCGCAAACTTTGTAGAACAAATATAATTTACAAAGAGTTAGTTTCCTTGAAGTAAGTATTAGATTTTATTATGAAATCTCCGTGACAGGCTGCTGTTTATTATAACTAGAATTTCTTTGTTATCTATATTTTGTGTTAGCTGGCTCTATCATTACAATATTATTTTTATCATATGCGAAACCTGAATATAGTTTGTTCAGAATCAGTAACTGAATCGATTCCAATAATTTTTACACTATGTTATATTTGTTTCCGAAAATATTTGAAAAAAGTCACAAATTGGACACCACCGACACTAAGTACAACACAGGTCACGGCAGGTCATAGCGGGCATTAGACACTAGCGCACAGCTGGATGTAGGAGTAAAACAAACCCTTAGTCGCACGGGTGGCCCCGTGATCATGTATTCGTGTGGAGGTACCATAACAAGCTTTTTTCATCGTACAGTTATGAAATTTTGTACACCGATTCTTTATACAAAAATACTAAAGACGTGTTTCGGGACTAAAACTAAAGTTATATAGTGGCCCAGTTGTAACGGCTCCGGCTTACTCACTCGTAAATTGCGGATTACCTACTGAGCCAAAAAACTTTGAGAGAAACGGAAACCATCAAATCGTGAAGAAGAAGAAGTTACAGGTCCAATTTCTTCAATTGTCTTAATTTTTTTTTTTTTTGACTGATATAAACTAGAACTTGACTGCGATAGTAAGCAGTGATGCAATCGTTGATGATCATTCTTCGCAAAGATTTTTTATTTCATGTACATGTTTTTTAGGGTTCCATGCTCAAATATCTTTGATTAGTTTTCAACCACCTTTATTAGCCTTTATTGATGTTTTTTTTTTTTCAGTTTTAAACATACATTTTTTTTTAAATTCCGCTAACAAGAGAACATTAACCCTTTAACAAAAGCGTTTATAACATTGTAGGTATGTGCACGGAACAGGAATAGTTCGAGCAAGTCTTGGAATTATTTCTATTAAACTACCAACGCAACTATCTTGGTCCAACCTAGCTCAACCTCGCACAAACTTAACCATATGAATACAGTTGAATTCGGTTTATAAAGTTACAAAGAAAACTAATATTTGCTCACACTGGTCCTTTTGTTTTGTTACAAATAAAAAAAAAATAACAAAATTAAAAATAATTTCGTAGACACAATAAAATTAGTTTTACTTTTAAAAAACATTTTTTTTGTTTTCTAGATTGGAACTACGTAATAAATTATATTTGTTACATATCACACTAATATTAAAATATATATATGAGTATGTTTGTTACTTCTTCACTCTCAACCGGCGAAACAGATTTGGATGAAATGTTTTCACATAGGAAGACCATATCCTGGAATAGCACTATGATACTTTTTTATCCCGGGAGTATTTTTCCTTGGGACAATTTTTTACCTTCATACATACAAAGCATATTTCTAATGTTTGAAAATTTTAGGTACAAATGCAAAATTTTGTGTAGCATGTGCAACCTACCATTTTTGGCACTTTTGGCACCTTTGTAGGTATCATATCCAGGGTTGCTGAAATGTTTGAAAGAGTTACCGTGACCCTTGAACGCAATAACTGAAGGAAAATAAGTAGAAGATTTTAAAAGTCCCATAGTTCCCCTCACTCCACCCAAAACAAAAGAGGTAATTTAATGATTTTCCACTTCAAAAATAAGGTATCACATATTTTGTACGTGTCCAGTTAGGGTCTACGCCAGCCAGAGCTGCAGATTATTCGAAGAAGTTACCAGAGCCCTCGCGACAACTGAAGGAACACTGTGGGTTTTACTCATTTAAAGTCTGACACTCCTTCTCGCTCCACTAAGGGGAACTATGTAGAAAATTGTATGGAAAATAGTATGAAACAATTTCCCATACAATTTTCTACATAAATATTTCAAATTAGACCTCAACTAAAATCTAAACTAAAACCCTAACTGGCGTCAATTTTGCTATAAACTTTTATAGCAGCAAGTTTTCATACTGGCCGCTATTAGGCGCCTGCAAAGGTTATTCTCACATAATGAAATAGCCGTTGAACTGCGCTGAAGGCTATGTGGCGAATTTTAGCGAAGCTTATTAAAGCATAATGCTGATGGAATTTCGTTGTCATGGACCTGTGCCCGCTTTGGCCGCTTTGGCCATACCTGGGAAAATAAGTAGCCAGTTTCGGTGATAAATTAATTGTGAGCTAACATGTCTGTGTTTGTTGGCATAGTTGAGTAATGAGGGAAATTTGTAATTGTTTGAGAGGTATGCCTTTTAATTTTTACAGCTTTTAACCAGTGGGAATATTTGTACCTATCTCTACAGGGTTCTGGAGCGGTTGTCGCGTACCGGAAGACGCAGCGTTGGAAGGCCTCCAACAAGGTGGACTGATGACCTGGTGAAGGTTGCGGGAAACCTATGAATGCGAGACGCACAGGATCGTTCGTTGTGGCGACGCTTGGGGGAGGACTCTGTCCAATAATGGACGTATATTGGCTGAAATGATGATGATGATGATCTCTACAAGATCATAATAACAACACTCAAAAGACACAGTGTTTTGTTGTCAACGAAATATGTAATCATATTTGAAATTAGTTGTCCCACGCGGTGCCACCCGTGTCTTTGGTGACTGCTCCGCTTCTATAGGTTTTTCAAATTAGTTGTCCCCCGCAGTCTTTGCTTACTGATCCACCCCTCTAGGTCGAAGCGTGATGTTTTATAGCCTTCCTAGATAAATGGGCTATCCAACATTAAAATAATTTTTCATGATCATTTTTCAACAAACTATCCTTACTAATATTATAAAAGCGAGAATGAGTTTGTTTGTTTGTTACGTCTTCACGCCTAAATGGCAAAACCGATTTTGATAAAACTTGGTACACGGCTAGACCATGTCCTGGAATAGGACGTAGGATACTTTTTATCCCAGAAGTATGTTCCCTTGGGATAATTTTCTGCTATCACGCGGGCGAAGCCGCTGGGAGCAGCTAGTTCAAAATAATTATTACCTATACTAATAACATAGTCGTATATATGTACTACAACGATTACATTATACTTAAGTGCCTAAAGTCCCACAGTAGCCAAGAAACAAATAAATAGGTACGTTAAGTTTTCCTAACGCGTCTCAATCTTTCTGTGATCAAGTTATACGAGTATTGTATGTAAATCTGACATCCTGCAATGCTGTATCCGTTTTTAAAGGTATAATATCAAGACCTGATCAATACCTGACAGACGTAGTCCTGCCCAAAAGCAGACTTTTCGGTAAAAAAAGATTTAAAACTCTATTGCAGCGCCATCTACCGGGTTTAATTTTATTTCAAACGATCTAGGGACTCACTCAGATTTCCACACAAAATTTCATTCAAATTGGTCAAGCCGTTTAGGAGGAGTTTGGTGACAAACATAGGTACCTATGTAGAATTGTTCCTAGAAGAATTGCATATGAAAAATTTGTACAGATATATTCTGTCTGCTAATTCATGTTTCAGTAACAAGTGCCTATGTCGGTAAAATTGTGGAAATTAATAGAGCCATAAATAACAACGAATATAAAATATTATGCCTTGATAATGTCGTAACAGTTTACTATTACTACCACATAAATAAAGGTCATTGACCCAGAGCCGATAAACATGGTGCCCTGTTTCTCTCATAACATTTTGTACTTGAGAAGGGAAAAGCACCAATTCAGTTTTATTTGATAAAAAACGGTAGAAATGTTTTAAGCTGTTTTACCTGTAAAAATATCTGTCGATGTGAAATATCAGCGTGCAACGCCACGCTTTTTATTTTGCAGTACATTTGACAGCTTATCTGACAGTTGCTTTTTTTAATAGCGCCATTTTGAATACAGATAAAAGAACGTGCGGAACACTGAATTTTTTTTTTGTTTTTTAGCTTTGCAAATTTTGTGCATACAGCCAGTGGCAAAAAGTATTTAGTTTTTGATACGGTATACAGTCACTTTGTATCCCACAAGAATCTTTAAAATCTTTGGTTTTCCATCAGTATGCGGATGTAATTCTAGTATTTTGCAGCATTTATCAGCAAATATTGAATTTTTTGAATTTTGAATTGTCCAGCAATATGGACACTTGAAATACAAAACTACACCAACTATACATCACAATATCTACAAGGCATCAATTTGAGAAGAACTAAAACAGCCACTGAACTTCACTGGTAACTTTCTCCAATATCGAACTCAACTTTAAACATTCCAAAAAGGATTAAAAAAAAAATCTATCGAAATAAAACGTTGTCTCGAGAGACAACCGAGTCTTCGGTTAAGTCAAATTAATTAACATTGTAATCCCGATGAAAAAATCCAGACCGTAGTACTTTTCCGTCTAGAATCCTCGATATTACTCTTAAAATTGGGCCGACGTGGTCCATTTATAAATTAAAAACACGAACTGCAACTACAAGCAATAAAGTTATTAAGTAGAGCTGTAGTCGACAGAAAAAACCGAGTTTATAGCAGCACAGAAGTTTGTAAACGCTGGCCAAAAAACATTAGCGAAATATATGGTCGGGAGTGTAGTGTTGCTTTGTAAATATCGCTTGGTTGCGGAGAAGTTAAATTGTATCTCATTGTTGGGGGACATTAAGTACAGATTGTAAATCTCCTGGTGTGTCCTAGTCGCCTGGTCGCTTGTTTCGACGCGGGACACGGCGGTGCGGCGTGCATGTGGCGATGCGGCCGATATGTCTGTGAATTCGTTTGTGAATTTCCACACAGCTCTGTTTTTACTTTGTGTTGTTATAAATCAAAATTATTCGGTAGAACAATGTAATCGTTACTACATTTTGTGATGTTCCTTTGTTTGGTTTTAACTACGACTTTCAGAGTTAAAACATGTTTCTAATTTATTATTATCTTATTGTGGATAGCTCCTACGTTCGTGCATGGTTCTTGATGAAAATAATATTAATACTTTGTGTTTTTGCTCGCAGCCTTTCTCAAAGAAGGCCTTTTTTTAATATCCTTCGACCATTTTTATTTCAAGAAACAATATTTCATCGTGCGAAAAGTAATAACCTTCCAAAAGAGTCGTAATATTTCACCTTATGCATAGAAAACTTAAACTGTACACAGCAAGCTTTTTCTAAGAACAGAACTATGAACTAGAGTAAAACTAATATTATGACCTGTCATAAAAGTCTGGAAAGTATACAAAAAACATTCAATAAAACTCATGACACGCGCCGTTGAATGAACTTGATAAATTTCCCTTTATAATGGAAAATGTAATAAGAAATCGTAATTTATTTCTTATTGAAATGAGGATAATAGACGCCCAGCCGCCCTAAGAAGTACTCAAATTGTTCCCCGTAGAGAGAGCACCCCAAATCATGATATTAACATTATAATCCAATTTGCGGTACGGCGAGGTTGGAGCTCATTAACAAAGTTCCTGCATTATTGCACCTAACCGTTAGATCTACGGAACGTCTAATTTCTGCCTCTCCAATGCATTTTAAATCACCCGGACGTCAGTTAAGCAGCTCCAAATCACTTGGGGATGAGTAATAAGATTTCTGGCTTCCTGTTACTGTCAGACCTAAATTGAATAAGTTATGCAACTGAAATTTTAAGTAAAAATAAACGTTAAAATTGTTAGAAAAAGAAAGGCTGCGGATTTTTAAAAAAAGTTACCATGGCCCAGGAATGCAAAAGGCAACTGAAGGACACAGGTGGGATTTTGTCAGTTGAAGTCTGGCACGCCATGTCTTCGCCCTAGATCGAGAGAAGTCGTTTGTTAATTGTCGAACGGCAAGCAATGGGTAGCTCACCGTCCCGCCGTCCGATAAACGTCCGAACCGAGCTCAAGTCGTCGGTAGCACGTAGTGTTCCACGCGTGCCTAAAAAGGATGTCAGCAAAATCAAAGGGGCCCAGTAAGGCCGTACTGGGGCCATAGGTCCTGGCACGCAAGGCAAAGAAGGAATATAGGAGTGGATTTTAATTTGTAAAATCCTGACACGCCCTCACACCCCGCCCTAGAGCAGGAGAAGTCATTCGATCATTTCCCACTTAAAAAAAAACACCTAAGAACGTGGCAGTCATTTGATGACTTTGCTACCCGTGCTCAGTTTCCAATAAACACTAAATGATCTCTAGGATTCTAATCCAACAAACGATCTGTATGCGGATGAATGGAAGATGATTTTATTGGAATGTCAGGAGTATTGTGAGAAGGATGCAATCATTTGTATAACTGTTGTAATCAATTATAATAAATTAATTAAAAAACCGGTCAAGTGTGAGTAGGACTCGCGCACGAAAGGTTCCGTAACGTCCGTATAAAAAAAAAACAGCAAAAAAATCACGTTTGTTGGTTTAGTTGTTATAGCAGCAAAAAAAAATACCTACTTATATCATTTGTGAAAATTTCAACTGCCTAGCTATAACGGTTCATGAGATACAGCTTGATGACAGACAGACAGAAGGATGGACAGCGGAGACTTAGTAATTGGGTCCCATTTTACCCTTTGAGTATGGAACCAGTCTATGATCAGTGCGTGTTGCCATGCCAGTGATGACACATGGTGCTAAAAGTGCTTGTGTCGGTCGCTCACAATGAGCCTCACCAGAAGGCTTAAAGTCACCCAAAGGGCAATTGAAAGGGCTATGCTTGGAGTTTCCTTGCATGATCGAATCAGAAATGAAGATATCCGCCGGAGAACCAAGGTTGCCGACATAGCACGAATAATCACCAAACTTAAGTGGCAATGGGCAGCACATTGCTCGCAGAACAGACGGCCGTTGGGGCCGAAAGGTTCTGGAGTGGCAACCGCGTACCAGAAGACGCAACGTCAGAAGGCTTCCTACAAGGTGGACCTTATGACCTGGTGAAGGTTACCGGAATCCGATGGATGAGGGATGCAAAGGATCGCTCATTGTGGCGACACTTGGGCGAGGCCTATGTCCAACAGTGGACGTCTATCGGCTGAAATGATAATGAAACCTTAAAAATGACTTCCTACCTCAAAGAAAACATTACATTGAAGATGGCGGTACAATAACAAAAATAAGGAGCTTTACCTAATTTTACCTAAGAGCTTGCGTAAAGCGAGGTAAAAAATCTCCAGGTCTTTCGTTCATAATGGTTCGCACTCGTGAACGGGGCGAATTACGGTAAAATGTTCTGAGCCAGCCTTTTTACGGTAACTTAAGTCTTGCTAGGTCGGCTAGAATATAAAATTAAGTTTCTGAAATTGTTCCTTATTACACTTTTTTTAATCGAATTTTTCGTGTTCCGCGTTAGGTGGGGAGACTGAACTGCTCTGTGATATCTGATGAAGAAATTACAGGTTAGGTTCTTAGATGAAATTGGTGTAGTTTTAGTGTATACTTATATTTAGTAAACAGCCATCCGTTTGGTATAAAAAAACTGGTCAAGTGCGAGTCGGACTCGCGCGCACTTACCTATTTAATTCAATTCTCGAATGAAGTCTCGAAGATATTTTCGAATCGCAAAAAAAGTTTTTTTTTTTGTTAACTGTTTGAGTTTTTCACAGCATCAAGAGACGGCAGACCTGAGTTCATGGTTTTCATTTCAACCTCTACGTGTTCCCGAGGTAAGCGCTCTCGATAAACAAACAGACAGACAGACAGACGGATAAGTTTAAGGTACGGAACCCTAAAAAATAGACATCACACACACACACAGACCACCCATCATTTCTTCGTTAGTAGTTTAGTACCTACCAAACTTAATACGAAGACAAAGGTTCATATTACTATAACCTTATTAAACCTACTTTCAAAGAGACAGGTGTAAATTATGTTAATAATATTTGATACATGTGTGAACTTACTTATGTAAATCAAAAGTATTTATGTAAAGTTGTACGGGTCATGGGACTCAATGGGATTATAATTCTTGTACAAATTACTAAGTTGTCGTAAACATGTCTTGGGAACGTAAAATTTTTCCGTCGGCCTGTCTTTTTGCTTTCGAAAATAACACAAGGAAATTGCTTGAAATCAGAAACATGCAATTTAGCTGAAATATCTTCTTCTTCTAGGGATGTGGCCAATGATGACATAATGGCGTTGACGAAAAGTGGTCGCTTATAATGGGCCTCGTCAGGAGAATTAAAGTTACCAACATAGCCCAAAGAATCGAACTTAAGTGGTAGTCGATGGAGACGAAAGGTTCTGGAGCGACGACTTACCAGATGACGCAGTGTTGGAAGGCCTGCCACGGGATCATCTTGCTTGGGGGTCTTCCAAAGCTGCGTGTTCTGGTATGCTGTCGCCACTCTAGAACCCTTCAGCCATGGAACATCTGTACTGTGAGCAATATGTCCTGCCTACTGCCACTTAACACTGCCAGTTGTGAGCTCGCTAAGAGCGGGGCGGCGTGGCGAGCGAGGCGGCGCAGCGAGCGGATCGGCGTCGACCAGGGATTACGCGGCGCTATGAGCGGCGCAGCGTCTCGTGGCATGCTTCAAACATTGTCATACTTGTGTTCTTACCGCTCGCCGCCCCACGCTTAGCTTCCGCTCACAACTGCAAGGTTTGGTTATTCTTCCGGTTGAGCCTTGGTTCTACTACGGATATCTTCATTTCATGATATATTCTGTCAACTTTTAAACGTACCTACTTAGTAAATTACAAACTTTAGCAGCCCATTGTCATCACAGAGTTAGCGACAATGGGCCCAAAACATTTTCCGTAAACAAAGACCAACCCTGAAAGGGTCACAGTATTATAAATGTCGAAGGTCAAGTGTCCTCTTGTCTGCTGATAACAACTTGTTCGATAAAGATGTTTAGTAAGATACATTTATATTATATTAAAATTGAACTATTTTTTTTTTATTATAAATAAGCACTTAATTACACGCGCGTTTTTTGTTAAAAAATTTTTAATCATTGTGGTTTTTTTCCAGCTTCTAGAATGGCGACCACGTACTAGAACATGCAGTGTAGATAGTCCTTCCACCAGGTGGACCGAAGTCTTGGTTAGGGTCTCAGGAATCCGATGGATGCGAGATGCACAGAATCAGTGATCATTGTGGTGGCTGTGTGTATGACTATCCTAAAGTCTACGTATTTCGTCTAAGTGACTATGATCGAAGAGTTCTTCACTGTTACTATAACAGATGCACGGGTCGATCTCCAACGATTAACAATGGTTACCGAGGTCAGTCTACAATGTGTAACGTTAAATGTGCAATACTTCAGACACCCTAAATGCTTTTTAATTCAATTGACCTGATTATGTAAGAAAAAAACATTAAAAAAAATTAAGTAAAGGTTTTATGTGTAGTTTTAGTTTGTTTAAACTTCGTATAAAAAGTCTGACAATCTTGTAAAAAAATTTATATTCAATTAAAGTTGGTAAAAAATAAAATACTATTTCAATCACATTGTATAAAAATCCGGGATACTTTCTGCTTTTTTCCAGGTGCCAGACTTTACTGATAACAACTCTAGTTCATAGGATACTCACGATGTCAATGGATATTAATTACTCTAAGATGAATATTGCTACCAAAAGCTCCCAAAATTCTACTGCAAAACAAGCCCATCATATCGTTAGGCTAATGTTATATCACCACTCGCGCAACCATTTTGACAGCAAGTTAACCCTTCAAATATTAACTAAATTCAACTAACCTACATTCGGCGCACAAACAGCGACCGAATGCTACAATATAACAATTTGCGTACTCGTCAAATTTTAATCTCTGTTCATAATTAATGTTTCCAGAGCTCTGGGGCAAAGCGCAGGTGTGTGAGCTTTCATTTACTATAAATATAATAAACTAAACAAATGTTTCATTACTTAGTTATGTTGTTATTTATTTATTAAAGGACAACCAACAAAGATTTCGTATTAATTTGTACATTCAGTACATTACGTAAATGTGTTCACATACTTGTAATCTCACAAACAATATCCAGAATGGAGAGAATGGGAACCAATATCTGGTGGCCGTACAAATATTTGTTCCCCACGGGAACCAAACTTTAAACTTGTAGCATAACAGCCAATAGCTCAATCAAATAAGTACTAGAGTCTGTCTACAAAGTCAAACGACTTGAGTAATTATTAGAGTAAAATTAAATATGATGTAGTCAACGCTGATTCAATAATTAAGGTTGATTAACAGATGTTAATCATTGTTTACTAATAGAAAAACCTTATAAAAAGTATCAAATATAAATATTTTTTTAAATTATTTATTATACAAAATTCCCAAGTCGTTTGACGGTTTAGACAGACTATATCACATGTCTATCACATATCATAGATTATACAGAGTTATTTGCAAAAGACTGGCAACCTCTCAAGACTATGTTACTAACATCATAAACAACAGTTTTTGTTCTATGACTTTTAAAAATGTATCTTATTTTAGTTCATAAAATGTGATTGATTTACCAAAAAAATTTTCATCATCATCATATCATATGATGATTGTAGTGTAGGTACTTAGATATAAGTTACAGTATAAGTAATAGCGGGTAGCGGAGGATTTGATTTGCGTCTTCAGTTTAATTCATGAATCCCCAAGCGACCACCGGTGGCCGCGCATCTATTGTCTTACTATTGTGTCTCTAATTGACGGTATCTGAAGGGTTAAAATAAACCGTGTTAAGAACAAGTTGTTTCTTTGTGACACTCCCCCTTCACCCCCGCGCACATGACATTTTGATGATAAAATTTTTTTTGGTAAAAGGTTTTTAGTATTTTACAAATAATCCTGAATAGAACAAAAAAAAATACAAACGATTTTTCTTTTCCAAGTATGATGATCACATGACCCATCTTGTTCGTTTACCTGGCTAGAATTTTCTGTTATTATTTTCCTTTAGTTTTATAAAATATTCGTCAACATTTTACCCACTTTCTATCATACTTTTTAAATCCGGTAGAATCTAAATCTCCTGGTGTTTTCATCTCACGGCAATCTTTCTTGCAATATGTCACTGCATAACTTTGAAGGCGTCATAAAATTCGACTTAGGGATTTTATCTAGTATCGTTTGTAGCAGCTTTTCATACCCAAAGCCCACATCGTCACACATCGAGTTTATGTTAGTGGCAATCAATTGAGAATTATGTTTTCTGAATCAAAAAGTAGCTTCTTGCAATTCATCGTCACTATCCAAAAGCCAAAAGACGTCTGCTGATGAACATAAGCCTCCAGGAAGTGTCACTACAACAATAGGTCCTGCGTGTCTGTCGTTTTTTTCAGATATTTCAACCCAAATTGAAATATCAACTTCCTATACACCTATATGTATAGTACAAAAATAAAATACATTCAAGCGTCGACTTTCATATCACTATCATCTGGGAACGTGCCCCGAAGACTGACCGCATTGACCTGTTAATAGTAATGTTAATTCATATACAAGTCAGCTCTCCGGTGACGCAAAATTTTAGTCATCGAAACAAATATCCTTGAAAAGAACCCTGAACCCCATAACCTAAATATTTCGACCCCAGACGGCTAAAACCTATAATCTATATAATTATTAATCTATACTAATATTATAAAGAGGTAAAATTTGTAAGTTTGTAAGTTTGTAAGTTTGTAAGTTTGTAAGTTTGTAAGTTTGTAAGTTTGTATGTAGGGGGTAATCTCTGGAACTAATAATCCAATTCTAAAATTTTTTTTACTGGCAGAAAGCTACATTATTCCTGAGTGCTATAGGCTATAAATTGTTTCTATAGCATGTATATTAACCGAGGTATCACAACTTTTGTCTAGCATATTTGCGTGCGCTGTCTATAATTATTTGCGTGCGCTGCCTAAACAGTTGCTTAAAATTAAAAACAATGTATGGCTACCTGGTTCGTCTTAATTATTTCTACAAAAAAGTCCGCGGTACCATATCTCTATCTTTTATATTTCATCTTTTATACTTCTTTTATTGCATTAAAAATATTTTTTTTCGGCATACTTACGTTTGGTTGATTATTTGAGCAACAAAATATTAATTCTTATGACAATAAATTATTTCAGTATCACAAGAACATTATACAGATAAGATTTGCCATTTACAGCATAGCAATTGGTCATACAGTTTCGAAGATAATATAAAATTACTAAAACGCAAAATGCCCCTAGCGTAACTTTCATTGTGCAGACGTTTTACCTATTTTTTTTTTTTATGGTAGGCAAAAATCATCTTATGACAACCCCCGCCCTTGGGTGGAGCGAGAGATAGTGTCAGACTCTTACTGACTAAAAACCCACCCCGTTCCTTCTAGCCTTCAAACCAGGGCACGAGTTCCCTTTCGGATAACCCTGGACCCGGTAGGCTTCGACCCAGCTGGGCCTCTGCTGTTGCTGACAACTTCTTGAGGCGCGCGGGAACAGTGCGCGCCGTTGACGTCTTGGGCTCGGTCCATTACCGGACGATCGGACAGCAAGCTACCCATGGCTCGCCGTCCGCGAGCCCGCGTCTACGGTGGCCGGAAATCGGGATCGGAATCCCGGCGGCGGCGGCGGGGGCGCCGTTGCCTGATGCGGTCTGCCTCCGCCTTTGCTAGCATTACTGCTTCGCAGAAGGAGGCGACCGCCTGCCATTCCTCCTCGCTAAGGACCATGGCCTCAACCAGAGCCCGCCGCGAGAGGTGTCCGCCGCCGATCGCCCCCACGAGGGCACGGCGATGCTCTGCCCAGGCAGGGCACACCTCGACTGTGTTCTCCACCGTGTCCTCCGGGCGTTCCGCACAGTGGCGACACTCGGGCGTCTCTTCCGCTTTAATTCGGTGCAGGAACCTCCCGAACTTGCCATGTTTTCTGAATCGCGGTGTTAACCACGTTGTCGTTAGTTGGAGTTCTTCTGTCAGTTGCTTATTGGTTTCGGTTGTTTCGTTCGTATGGTTGTTGTTGTTGATAGATACCTCATAATCGAAAATATCGTAATTTCGTTGTACGTTTTTGTATGTTCGTAGTTTCGTACTTCGTTCTATCGTAATAATCGATACGAGTTATTCGATATTACGATTGTTTTGTTTTGTAAAGGCGGACGGTGTTCGAGTCGCTCTCCTTTTGTTCATAATTGTTTTCAAGTCTGTGCGTAGTTTGTTGAGAGCATGTCTAAAAGGAAATCTCAACTGTCCCGGCAGACATCACAGACAAGAGCCGCTCGAGTACGCCGTACGGAAGAATCTGCCCCTGAAAATGAGCAGCGCCTCTCGAGAAATAGAGAATATATTTCGCAAGCACGCGCTAGAGAATCTAGCTCCGAGCGCTCACAGCGCCTCGCTAGCCAAAATGTGAGGACATCGCGGGCCCGTGCTCGAGGAACTAGCGCTGAACGTGCGCACCGTCTATCTGAGTTAAGGCAGCATGTCTCTGAGACAAGGGATAGGGAGACTAGCGCTAAACGCTCGCGGCGGCTTGGTAGGCAAAATGTCATAACATCGCAGGCCCGTGCTCGGGAATCTAGCGCTGAACGTGCGCAGCGTCTAATCGAGTGTAATCTTATTTTAAAACAAGAAATTTTCCGCGGACGAAGTCGCGGGCAGAAGCTAGTAAATATATATGTAATGAAATGACATTTCATAACGCGCGTTGAAGTTGTCAATGGAATTTATGTTCTGTGGAACGGGGTGACGTGTGATTGAATGACAGATGATGTTTAGATTATTTTGCATATTTTATTGTTAAAAATTCTATTGTAAAAGGATAAAATAAAGGGATATAATTGAGGAGGCGATACTAGTAAACTTTAAATGTCGTTTCTTTGATTTTCAGGTAAGTTATAGGTGTAATGGTCATAGTTAAACGTTGTAATATAGTAAAGTCGTATTAAATAAACAAATCTTTGATTTTCAGAGAAACAATTTGTGGTTTATTTGGAAAATCCTCAATAACATACCTTATATATATACTAAAAAAGAAAAAGTCCTGACTCACTTACTGTCTCATTACCGCCCAGCCCAAACTCTTGGAACTAGAACGCTGTAGTTTTGCACAGAGATCCATTTTATGATGTGTATAAAGATTAAGACAGGATTTCTAAAACACTCCCTAAAAGGATGAAACTGGAGTCCAAAGGGCCACTGGTAGAAGCTATAACTATTATCAATAAAATAACAGTAGAAATCAGACTTCTAAAACTCAATAAACTTCTAAAGGGCAGCGGACAATAACCTTCCTCAACCGTAACCGAAAACAAAAATAACTACACCCTTACCCTAAAAAAATTAGCAATAACGCTTATGTACCCGCAAAATCCACAAAAAATGCGACGCATTTACTTGTAATTTTTTTGTAACTTAAGTGGATTACAATGTTAATTTTATTGATGCGAGCGCGAAGGATAGGCAAGAGTCCTGAGGATCCCCAAGCTCCAAATATTAGTATGCCGATGGTGAAAAAAGATAAATTTGTTGGCGGAACATTTAATTTATGCGATTTTCTAGGGAGGAGTGCTGTACTGTAAATATATTTTTTACGTAAACCCTTGTCTGGTGTAGTGGGATGATAGAGAGGGTATCTCTTTAGTTATTATGCATGGTTTGAGCACTTTTTTGTAGAACAAACTTAGTAAGGAAATTACTTTCACCCTGTTGAGTAATACTTTTTTTTTGTAGGAATAAGCCAAGCGAACAGTTGACGCCTTTTAAGGAAAACAACACTAAGTAGGTACTGAAATAGTGTCGAAAAATGATTACTTTTTTTCTTAGATTTTTATTCCATCATTATATGATAACGGACATTATCATCACGCTCAATGTTAATTAGGCTAGCCATTGATTTCATTTGGAATCATCACAACTTGTTATCTTCTCCCATACATCTTTTTTTCTCGTAACGTAAAAAAAACAGCTTTTTTACATTATTTCCTCGTCAAACATTTCAGTTTGATGGCCAGGTGGAATTATATTAAGTAGGGATACAATTAAATAAACAATTATTTTTCTGAAACCTCACTTATTTTAATGAAATCGTCATAGAATGAACAAGAGAGTTTAAATATTTTAAATAGTCAATTAGAATTCAATAATCAAAAAGTTTTGCAAAGTTTTCAACGGTTTGAGCAGTTTACGACAGTGCCAGCGAATGGATTTCATACAGTCAGGTAAAGCGTAAAATTACTTTTGAAAATAGAATACCGTCGAATTATATAATAATTATTATTATGCTTCACTTTAATATAATATAACTTTTAAAATAATACAGTTTTTATTTTAATATTCAGAAAAATATTAGTTAAAAAATTACCATAATTATTCTCTTAATCATTTTGTTAAAAAATAAGTCTTGTACCCTTATATTTTAGATCCTAAACCAACATAAAAGATAAGTTGGACTAATTATCAAAATTTTAATTAGGATAGTCAATTTATCTGACCATAAAATCTCAAACGTTTTTGTTTTGAATAGGGACCGTAATCATTAGTGTGATATATTCAAATCTGTTGATATTTGCAAAAGAAGTGTTCTATATAGCGGTTTGAGCGTGAAAAACATTTTACTGATATGTAGAATTTGTGAAGTTAGGGTCGGTAGAGTTAGGTCGTGTAGATTCAGAAGCTTGGCTCTACTTGAGATCTGATATCTTTTTCACAGGGCAAACATTAGGTGGTCGTCTTAGCAACATTTTACATGAAATGTTTTTGGTGGGATTTATTTTTCTGTAAGTATATTTTGAATTTTATAGCTACTACCATAGATTTAAGTGTTTTTTTCCAAAACTATCACACAACGTCGTCTAGTCTCAAAGTAAACAGAGCTTGTGTTATAAGTACTAGACAACTGATAAACATACATATATATTTCTAAATCCTTATATCTTATAGATAAATTACACCCAGACACAGAACAAATGATCATGCTCATCACATAAACATTTGTCCTGGGTGGGAATCGAACCCACGACCTCCAGCATAGCAGTCAGGGCCAATAACCACTAGACCTACGGGCTAGTCGAGTTAATATTGTTACTAACCATTCTATGAGTGCAAACTTGAAATAAAGTGATATTTATATTATTAGTAAAACATCTTCTTCATCATCACCATCTTCACCATTTCAACCGAAAGACGCTCACAGCTGGACATAGCCTCCCTCAAGTATCGCCACAATGAACGGTCTCATGCGTTTCGCATCTACTTGAAAATAAAGACTGAATGTTGACATACTTATCCCATTTTATTCCCACAACTTTAAACGTATAGCAATAAAGTAAAATCCCACTCTTCAAGAGCTTTCCTCCAGTGGAAGCGGCAGAAAAGCCGGCCAAAAGGAAATAAGTTTTATCTATAAAGTGTAGCGCTCATGGTGAAATCCTATAGCCCTGCCAAGCTCTATCATTCAAAGCTAATGCTGTCTTAAACCCTAGATCCGTCGCTGAAACTTTAAAACACGCCCGCATTTTTCTTTATGCTTTTAAAACCAAGGGAAACTCGGAAATATCCTTTGTTTCCTTTCCTTAACTTTAAAATCATGTTTATTTTTAAACCATCTTTTTTTAATTTAATCTTATATTGGGTTTAAAGTTTCTGTTCGATATTGTTGTCTGTGTCGATATTTGTTTGATGATTTTGTAAAGACTTGTCTGTCGCTGTTGAAACCATCGAAATGTGAAATAATTTTACTGTTATGGTAAAATAATTTTTAGCTTTAACCTCCAACTAAAAGAGAAGTTTTTCATTTCATGTTTGGTTTAGTGATTGAGCGATTAGCTGCTTTACTACGTGTTGTAGGTTTGATTCTGGCATGAAATATTAGACTTACAGATTCCTACATGTGGTTGTTCCGTGTCTTGTTTAGTTTGCATATTTCTGATCACATCAACGACACAGGGTCAATTACAATAAATGTTGCAGTAAATAAACAAAAACATCAAAATAAATGCAGAAAAAATAAATAGTTTATGTTACTTTCGGGTTATTCACTTAAAAATATTTACAGTTGTCACACGTCTTTTTTATGAGGTGGTGAATGAGACGTGACAGCCTACTAAAATGCAACCGTGTCCTTCAATTGCCTTTTACGTTCCAGGATCACCGTCACTCTTTGAAACTTTCCTACTGCCCTAAACGTTCTCGGAACCCTAGAATTGACTCGCCTCTAAGTTTCGTATCCGCATAGACCCTCCTAGAGTCGTATTCCTCAATGCTGAGGGTCGTGACCCTATTTCATCTCTTTAATTTTTCATCTGGTGGTGTGAAGGGCATTGTATATCCGCATAGACACTCAACGAGTAATCCCTCACAGCTCCATATTGGTCTACATCTTCAAAAACAGACCACCGTTTAACTTGCTGTCCGAGCCTCAATTACCCAACGCCCTGGGGACCAAATTTATTCATAAACCATAAAATTACATAGACTCTCTCGTTTGTTTACCGTTGCTGACCAAATATGGACCCCTCGACTTACATAGCACTATGTATGGGGGCCTATGAATACGTTTTTATCTTTACAGTCTTATTCGTTGATGGGGTGCAAAAGTACGAAAATGCGTTGTAAATAAACATGTTTTTAGGTGGGAAATCATCCAATGATTACTCTCGCTCTAGGACTGAGCGGGAGCGTGTCAGACTTTTACTGACTAATACCTACTTTTATGTTCCTTCTTTGCCTTGCGTTCCATGAAATAATGTTTTAAATGATGCAATGTTGGAATGAAAAAGCAATCTAAATAAGGTTTTTTTAAGGTTTTATGTTTACTTCTTACGCTCTAGGGTGGAACGAAAGGGTGTGTGAGACTTTTCCTGACTAATACCTACCGGTACTCTTCAATGACGTTTCAGTTTCTAGGCCCACAGTCACTCTTTCAAGTGTTTCCGCAGCAATAGGAAATAGATAAAAATCGAAAATATCTTTATATTAGATATTGAAACCTACGTTACTTTTTATATTTGTACGTAATTGTAATACCCTAGGTGTCTCATGCGGTTTTACCAGCGTTTTTGGTTACTGTACCGCTTCCATGGGTCATAGCGTGAGGTTGTGTAGCTTATATAATATTCTTTGATGACTGAGCTATTCAACACTAATAATAATTCAATCCAAACTGTTCCCGAACGCGATTAGCGCAAACAAACAAACTCTTCAGCTTACCTATTAGTGTGTTTTTCACCTAACTCCTCCTAAACAACTAGACAGATTTAGATGAAATTTGTGTGGGTCCCTTCTGGATGATATGAAAATAAAATTTGTAGGTGGCGCTGCAATCGGGTTTTTAATTTCTGTCTGACGAAAAGTGAGCTTTCTGACAGGATACCGTTTGTAGTCATCACTAGTAAATAACAAATCCATATTTTTTTTAGAATATAAAAGATCAGCAAATTTTTCGCTAAATTGAAATGTCAAATTGAATCACCAAAACTAGCGTAGGCACTATCAAAATAAATTGTCTGCATCCCAATGACCCCTTATCCTATCTTCAGTGAAGAGATTTTCCTAAAAATAGATTTGTATGACGTTAAGTGGGCGTTTAAAGCCGTTTATGTATTTGACAGTCCTCCCCCAAGACTTAATTTAAAATCTTCTTGAAATACTAACCGAGTCGGCTCATTTCAAATAACATTTAATAACTTCCTACACTAAACTAGGAAATAGAACTTTTAGTACAAACATTTAATTTCTGTTTGAAAATTTCATCCGAATTGATAACTTCAGAATAAAAAATCATCATCTTTTTAGTCTGAAAATGGACACTTTTTTTAGATAAGTAAGTCTTCAAATCAGGCCTTCTAACGCTGCCTCTTCTGGTATTTGGTCGCCACTTCAAAACACTTCCGCCCCATCGACCATTTGTTCTGCAAGCAATGTGCCCTGCCCACTGCCACTTGATTTTGGAGATTTTTCGGTCTATGTCGTTGACCATGGACTTGGTTCTCCTGCGGATATTTTCATTTGTGATTTTATCAAGCAAGAAAAAAACCTCTGAGCTTTGTCCTGCCTTTTGCCACGGTGATCACATTTCCGAGCTATACGACATGTAACATTAAATGCTCAAAACCTCAGACACCCCAGAAGGTTTTTAATTCAATTGACCTAATTCTGACAGAAAAAAATATTAAAGGTTTTATGTGCAGTTTTAGTTGGTTTAAAATTCGTATCTGCATTGAAATAATAACTTTTATTATCCCGTGTATGAGAAAATTTGATTGGAATGCAACCATTAGTGTTTGTTTACCTATGGACGGGATTGGGCACGTGATGGCTTGACCTATTAATAAATAGACAAGGCAACATTTTTAATAAAGATTTTTTTATAGTAATATAAATAGTACCTAGTTTGATTGATTCTGCCCCTTATTCTGATCAAACTATTTTCAGGTTTTGTGCATTTAACGTTGTGTATGTCATCACTGCCAAAGTATAATGCATATAATTAAAATAAATATTATTATTTATTTATTGTGCACACCTGCTGTAGTTTATTTACCCAAAAGAAAAGCAGTGTGGCATTAAATCTGTTTATGTACCACTCCTTTACATTAAGTTAATAATAATTTAATTAATTATTTGCGACTTCATGTTTAGGCACTACGTGAAAGCTATCGGCTTGTATTATTCTCAGAAATACATCAAATTATGCGCAAAGCAAACAATATCAAAACTTAATTTTGACATCTTGAATGGCAGCATGGCCGCTGCTGCCTCCTACACAATTCTTGTATGACTCAAAATATAGGTTATGAATAGTTATTTGCAAATATCTTGACAGTATACAATAGGGTAGTTTCCTGGGTCGAAATAACTACATTTTATTTAGTCCGTGTTTTAGATTATAAAAAAATATTGGACACGTATTTTTTCTTTTTTAGATTAAACAAAAAATAACAAAGATACAGCTCATTAAAGTTACGTGTGACGTCACCCCGTGCGAAAAAATGTAGCACGGCGTGACGTTACACGTAACTTTAATGGGCTATATCTTTGTCATTTTTGGTTTAATTTACAAATAAAAAAATACGTGTCCCTTATTTTTGAATAATTTAAAAGACGGACTAATTACATTTTTTTAGGCAACTAGCTCATTTAATAGTATCAAAATTATATTATATATTATTATCAAAATTATATTATATATTTATTAGTATCAAAATTATATACTATTACTTAGACTCCACTTTCCGTTCGTCTGTCACTAGGCTGTATCTCGTGAACCGTGATAGTTAGAGAGTTAACATTTTTATAGACGATGTATTTCTGTTGCCGCAACAAACACTAAAATACATCAAAACGTATATTTTGACACACTCGAGGGAATCAAAATTCACAGGGTAGGTACTTTCTATTGAACTAGAATCCTGAAATCCGGAAATGAAGCAAGGTCTCATAGTAAAAGTATTGAAAACAACCTGAAAACTGTTTTGTAGTTACATCACACAAATTAACTTTTTTGCAATCCGGAAAAATCTTTATAACTCAATTCGGGAATTGAAATGTTTTCATAGGTAAGTTTGTACGGGACCCTTCATGCGCGAGTCTAACTCACAAACCGCAGACCGACTTCCAAAATCAAAGTTATACAACAATACTCTCGGTAATGTTCCGAAAACAAAATAATGCGATGAGCAATCTTCAACTAACAAAATACGTTTTTCTGAAATTGTTCGACTCCCAAGATGGAATAAGCTCTGTTTATTGAGGTCAATCAACGTTAATTAAAATAATATTGTGCATCAACGTAATTAGTCTTATAATGTCCTGCTGCAAGTAGGACCCTGGCTTCTTCTCTAAGAGATAGAATGAGCCATAATTTATTTATTTATTTAAACTTCATGTACAGTAGTGGTACATAGGCGGACTTAATGCAACAAGGCATTCCCTACCAGTCAACCTTTGGGTTAAAAAAAGACAACATTGTGGTAGGTTTGCACAATAAACAAATAACAGATACTACAAACGTAAAAATATAAAATAAGTTATTTATAATAATAAAATACATAAATACGCTATATTAATAAACTAATAAATACTATGAAAATTATCAAATCATTACGATAACTCAATAATAACAATTCTGACGAAGACCGAACTAAAGTTGATAATTAATCCACCACGCGAGCTTAGTGCGGATTGGTAGATGCCACACGTCTTCGAATTTATGGCTCTTTACGATGCTTCTCTTCACCGTTTTGAGAGCAGTGGTGATGGAATAAATTACTCAAATTAATGCACCTTGCTGGGTTTGAACCCGCGACCTACAATTCGTAAGTTGGGGGGTGCCATTACTATTGAGCCACCACCACTCCTTGTGTACACCATCTCTTCATTTTTGTTTTATTATTTCTATTATTCCTATCCACTTCTGTATTATTCCGTGGGAGCAGCATAAGCTCCCTCCCACCAAAATTGCACTAGGCGTAATAACATTACATACAGCAAATGACTAAAGCATTATTATTTTAAATACCGCTACCCCAGCCCTGTTTATTTTCCGCCTATAAACTGTACAGGATGTGCAAAAAAACACTGCATTTGATCGAACTTTTTTTCTCGTAAAAGATAATATAACGCTCACTATTTTATTTTATTTTTTGCTCAATATATGACTTATTTATGTATTATATTCTTTACTGCACAAATGACTAACATTATTAAAAATAAGTGTACAATGAGCGGCCTTATCGCACAGGGCAATTTCTTACAGACAACCTTTACCTGACTTAATTACACATTTGGTCAGTTTGTGTTTTATTTTTCGCGGAATAGAGTTGAAATGT
The DNA here is from genome assembly GCA_949319445.1 of Mythimna lalbum. Lineage (NCBI taxonomy): Eukaryota > Metazoa > Arthropoda > Insecta > Lepidoptera > Noctuidae > Mythimna > Mythimna lalbum. The sequence goes on along the minus strand of OX439345.1, from coordinate 9,075,056 downwards.
ATTGCTATCTATGCTGAAAAACTCTACCTTAGACCACTGTATAGGTACGGTTAAAGACAAACCCTATTTTTATTTAATGCATTGATTAATAATTTTATAATTTCTACTCTAGGTGACTAAAACCCAGCCGTGTCCAGTGACCCATTGCGATCCAAGGCCATGGTAACTCTCGAACAATCCCGCAACTTGTAGTGCATTACCTTGGAACACCCTATATCTAGTTACGGTATCAACGTCCCCTGCATAACGTTGCATCATTAGAGGAGTGCCTCTCGTAAACCACTCGCAATGGGTTTTATCTTGAACTATAAAATTTATTTACATCCACGGCTGTATCGACCCTGTAATGTGCACAAAATTGATATTTATCATGGAAAATGTAAATTATGTATGGGGTAGGAATCAATAGTGTTATTTTCAAACTTACAGGCTCTATGATACTGCAAGTCTCCGCTATGAGTGTGAAGATACATCGTCTTTTATACAGAGTGGGAAAATAGATCGCGATTATTTGAAAAATATATATAAAAAAGGTATAAAGTTAAAATGAATCTGAGGAAGCATAAAGTAATTTTTTTTTAATTCCATCATCTAGATTCTTTTTACGACAGTTTCTCTGTAACAACTCTTTATGTGTAACGTTCAATCGATCTAATTTTTATACTTAAGTTTATATACACCTATCTATATCTTCTTCTATACTTATAATAAATCTGTAGAGAGGTCAATTCTGTACATGAAATATATTCCCAAAATAACTATCAGGGGGTGATTAGTGATCGATACTGATGCCAAAAATGTAAACAGTAAAATTTTGTCTGTCTGTCTTTCTGTCTGTATGTTCTTTATAGAAACAAAAACTACTCGATGGATTTTAACGAAACTTGGTACAATCATTCTTCATACTCCTGGGCAGGTTATAGTATACTTTTCATCACGCTACGATCAATCGATCTAATTTTTATACTTAAGTTTATATACACCTATCTATATCTTCTTCTATACTTATAATAAATCTGTAGAGAGGTCAATTCTGTACATGAAATATATTCCCAAAATAACTATCAGGGGGTGATTAGTGATCGATACTGATGCCAAAAATGTAAACAGTAAAATTTTGTCTGTCTGTCTTTCTGTCTGTATGTTCTTTATAGAAACAAAAACTACTCGATGGATTTTAACGAAACTTGGTACAATCATTCTTCATACTCCTGGGCAGGTTATAGTATACTTTTCATCACGCTACGATCAATAGGAGCAGAGCAGTGAAGGAAAATGTTGGAGAAACGGGAGAAATTACTCCATTTTTTAAGCTTCCGTCGCGTTTGCAGCCTTAATGGTTAAAGCTACACAGAAATCATGTAAAACGGAAATGTTTTCCTTAAAATTATATAAAAAATATCCCACGACAGCATATGTCTATCTTTTATGGTTGACTCACAATAACACGTGTAACTCCCGATAGCTTAGCAGTTCGGAGCTTTCTGTTTATTTTTGTCTACTCATTCGTTTATAACACTCTCTATCATCTCTTATTAAAAAAAGTTAACATTATTATCAGATTCAATAAAAAAAAGAATCATAGAAATCGGTATAGAAACACCAAAGTTATACATGAAATACGCTAATAAGCCATCGCGCGTGAATACTGAATCATGCTATAAGGATTATTTTAGTGTAACGGTTGCCGCGCTCGACGCGGCTTGCGGCGGCAATTTTTGGCTGTTGATGCGAATAGACGTTCAGAGTGTTCGACCTTATTGACAGACAATAATAATTGATTTTAACAAACCGTGCTTATCAGCGCGACTTTTAGTGTACTCTTAAGTTTAATAATTTATTTTTAGATTTCTTGGGTTGTTATTTTATAAAATAGGTATTAGTTATTTTGGTAATGTTTAAATATTTCTTAGTATTAGCTTAATTATAAATTATTTATTTTTTAAATTTATTTAGCTGTAGTTTTGAATAGATAAGTACCTAGGTATCAAATAGGTTATTTCATTCTATTAGACGTAGTTTAGGTACCTACTTATAATAAATCTGTAGAAGTGAAAATTCTGTACATTGAAAATATAAAAAAATAAACGGCAGGGGGTGTTAGTAGACCGACACCGAACCCAAAAATGTGATTAAATATTTTTTTGTCTGTCTATCTGTTTGTTCAGGCATCACGCAAAAACTACTGGTCCGATTACGATGAAACTTGGTATAATTATTTTTTAATATCCTGGGCACCACACTGGGTACTTTTTATCCCGGAAAAGTATATACAATAAAAAAAAACTTGATTTTGCGGTTCGATGGTAATAATATGTAGTTTCCGTTTTCTAAACGTTTCGTAAATGGCATTGGCGTCGAGTTAGATCACGCTATGGGAACACTTTTTTGGATTAAAGAAAGGAGCGCGTTTTCCTATAACCCATTTATTGGAACACGGAGACATTGGCACCATGTCTAAGGTGTGTGCACACTGTCACGCGCGTAAGTGGAAGAGAGAGATCTGGATCGTCTCGAATCGTCTCGCGCATTACGTTGTTTTCCAGTCCCCGGGCTCTTAGAATTCGACATCAGACGTTTCAAATCTTTGATTTTGACGACCCCGTTGTCGCTGGCATAAGCAACAGGATCCGCGTACGAAGTCGCTGGCAGAAGCTAGTGTATAACAAACTTAAATATAAAAAAACACAACACCAAAAAGAAACACAACTTGTAGAAGTTGTGTTGTGGTATTAAAGTTTATTCTATTCTATTCTATTTACTCATTTCCAGCCAAAATTCTGTAATAGGTAATTAAAGAACTAACCCCAAAATAGTGCTATTTTATAACCTAACCTAACCAAAAAAAATAATATTATTAGACTTTTAATATTATACTAATTATATATGTCTCACAAACATTTTTTTTAGGAAATTTATACAAAAATGTTTATGAGACATAATAAATTGGGTAAAATTGAATTATAAAAATGAATAATTCATTACAACGAACGAATGAAATAAGGTCATATCAACACTAGAACTTTTGTTATTAATTCAAACGTTACACACACCTGTCTTCTAGAGTACCTTATTCAACCATTGGCAATTTTAATCATACCAGAATCGCATGAATCAAAGAGACAAATCCAATCATAACCAAAACGTATTATGTGCCAAACAATACAACAGACAATACACGCTCCTACTAATTGGTAACCATTCATATCCACGAGACAATCAATCCATCGTATTTGTTAATCGTGACAATACGGGAACAATCGGTTTCGTATCGAACAACAGTTACTTCACAACTTTAGGCCTTTGCCACACTTGACGGAAATCCCGTCGCGGCAGATCGGCGACGGAACGCCAATACATGTCATCTACACTAACAATAAAGACATAAAGTTTGTTTTTATGGTTCCGTATCTCAAAAGGAAAAAAGCGAAACCCCTATAGGATCACTTTGTTGTCCGTTCGTCTGTCTGTCTGTTAAAACCCTTTATCTCGTGAACAATAACAGTGTGGAAAATAGTAAATTTGTTGTTCCACACGTCACAAAATAAAAATAAAAAATTGCAATTCGGAAAAATCTTCGAGACTCCTTTCGGGAATTATAGTATGCACATGCACGGAACCCTCAATTCGCGAGTTCGACTCGTACTTGCCCATTTTTTTTTGTTTGTAGGAGGTAATCTCTGAATGTACCGCTCCGATTGCTAAAATTTTCACCGGTAGAATGCTGCTTATTGCTGAGTGGCATTAGCCACTAGTTGTAGTTTATAGCGTTCCGTCGCCAATATATTGCGACGGAATTTCCATCTAGTGTGGCAGAGGCCTTACTGTTCCAAATTTAATTAACAAAAGAGAACGAAACTCGATCGTCCAAATTCCCACGAATCCACGGAATACGTCTCTGATCTCCTGATTCTGTGGTCAAATAACAGGAATGGTAAAGAAAGATCCCCTTTGCAGGACCGAACTTGTGTGGTTTCGGAAAAATCCCAATTTCCAATTGAGTTCTGTTTCCGTGAAAGCTTTGTTTAAGCAGTCATGCAGATACATTCCTTTGAGTTCGTAAATATCTGGTATATTTGAGTTCTGTTATCTACCGCTACAAAGAAATGTTATAGGGATTGACTTATATACATATAGCAGCAATAGCTCTTGTTAGCGGCTTCACCCACTTTAAAGTATAAAATTATACAAAGTAACCTATTCTTGGGATAAAAATATTTTCTATTTTGACCCGAGTACCAAATTTAATGTAAATCCACTCAGATTTTTGAGCGTAAAGGAGTAACTAATATTTGCATAAATGCAAACAAAGTCTTTGTAATATATAATTATTAGTGACTATGTCCAATACGAAGACATGCAATGGTCTTCCAGTTTGTCAAATACATCCAAAATGAAAAAAGTAGTGAACAAGTAAGGAACATACACACACACATAGGTACATATGAAGGTAGGTGGGTGGGTCGCTAGACGAGCCAAGTACGAGCGAAGCACGAACCGAGCTCAAATTCGTGTAGTATGGACTGACTCCGCAGGAACTGAGCACGAGCGGAATACGAGCCGAGATCAAAGTCGTGTATTATGGACTGACTCTGCAGGAGCCGAACACAAGCGACACTAAACGAATTTGAGCTCGACTTGTGCTCGACTCCTAGACCGTAGACCCACTTTAAACTTTCACCTTTATTATAGTAGTGTAATAATCACGGCAATCGTAATAAAAACAGGTAGTTATTGTCAAATGTCGTTTTAACAAGCCTAGATGATAGTTAAGCGTTATTTAATTATTAATTTTGTTCACCCCTACGCTGTGTTTTTTTGTTTAGTTGGGTAAACATCAAATTACTTCTCATACTCTAGGGTGGAGTAAAAGGGCGTGTTAGATTTTTACCGATTAAAATCCACCTGTGTCTTTAACGTCCAGGAATATTAATTTCAAAAAATCCTGTGGCACTACAGGATTTTAGGTCATTGGCCCTACTGGGCTGTTATGCCGACGACTCTAGTTAGGTCTTTGCCTAACGGCTGGACTTCGAGCTACCCGTTACTCCTCGTCCACAAACCCAATGATAACTTTTCCACTGCTCAGTACTGCAGTGATTACACTTCCAAGTCCAAAAGTTCAATTGCAAATACACCCCGACACATAACACTTATAATCTACGGCAAGCGAGTCGTTAAAAAAATCCGTGGAACCCTACAGCTTACAGTAAAAGTACCGATTTGGTCATCATAACAACATAATCAGGACATTGTCACGGAAATTAAAAGAGCCCGGCCCTGTGTTTCATGTTGCAGGCTGCATTCTCCGCCAGGGTCCCTTTGGTGCCATAACGAGGCCTGTCGTGAAATAAATCTTGCCACCCCAGCTGTAACGCGCCACATCAGCCGCCTTTCACGACGAGGATAAAAGGTCTTTATTTTTTCTCATTGATGCCCCTTTATGTGAAAATTTTTGATTGGTTCTATTTTTATGAGGGAAACGCCTTTTTTTTCTCAAGGATAATTTATAATACTCTGTTAAGTAGCTCATAGCATCACACACCTTTGTTGAAGCATTAACAAGCTTTTAATGAAAATTATTTTTTTCATTACAAGCTTTTATAGCTCGGTATGTCTATATAATTAATACACGTCAAGACGAATCATACGAGCCCAAACTCGATGGGGTTGTGTCGTTTAACTACCATGTTCCTATAGCCACCTTCCGATCAGCATCATCAGATCAGCTCCATGGCATAATAATTTTGCATTGTCATCAGATTTACACATGCATGCAATATTTCAGCTCTATCGGTATCCGGGATGTGGGTCAAATTGAATTTGCAAGATTTGATGACAGACACACATCGGGACAGGTGAAACTAAATAAAAGCTTGTAAAAAAAATGTTTTTTCCAGGAATGCGGCATAGTTTCAAAGAAATGTTGGTATTCCTGGTACGCAAAGAGCAAGTACACAAATTGGTTTTAGTCGTTTTGAGAACACATTCATTGTGCATTTAGGTAAGGAGGAAAATTCCCTGGATACCGGAGCCTGTGTTTCTCGATAGCTAGGTACAACCTGATCGCAAACCTGGGCGCTTTCAAGTCAAGAGTGAATAGGTTACTTCTAGGTAAACGCACATCTTCGTCGACCATATCATCAGGTGAGATAGTGGTCAAGCGCGAGCCTATAAATAGTTAAAAAACAAATTATAAGTACGTGATTCAATCGAAGCAGCAGTAGTGCTTGCCATCACTGGATCAACAAGCAAAAGCAAACAGTAACCTAACATCACCATAATATTGTAAAGTTTGTGTCTATTTACATACATGTTACTCCTCTTTTTGAGGAAGGAAATTAAATGACTTCTCCGGCTCAAGACTGTAGTGAGAGTGCGTGTCAGACTTTTACAGACTAAAATCCGTTGATGTTCTACAGCCAAGGTGATACATATTTGTTAGGGACGTCGCACACGAGCCACCAGCCACAATCACAAAACGCCGCCACAGGCATGTTTCCTGTAGGTTTCATACATTTTATACGGATTTGCCGCACACGGCTGCCACATGTTACAAAGCGCCGCTGATCGCTTCTTGTGACCCGAACTGGCCACTGAACGCCGATACAAAACGCCGTCACACGCCACACTCGCACATTTAAGTGCCCCAACACACGGGCCACAAAAAAAAGCCGCCACAAGAAAAGCTAGAAGTGGCCACAAAAAAAAGCTGGGCTATGCGTGCAGTATTATAAAGGACTTTGACGAAGAAGGATTAAATGCACGAATGTCATGGCATTTTGGCCGCCAATAAAAGCGCCGGCACAAGAAAAAGCTAGAAGCGTCTTCAAGCATTTTTTTTTTGTGGCGGCACCGGCGCACACAAGCAACAATAAAGGCCGCCTCAAAAAGAAGCTTGAAGCGGCTTTTTTGTGGCCCGTGTGCGGGACAGTTAGATGTAATTTAGTAGACGATTAGATGTATCCTAATGTATCTTTGAATAACACATCGGATACTATTTTTGTCCTAGGATCATATTCCCTTCTGATAATTTTTCACTTTCATGCGAGCGAAGCCGATGTCAAAAGCTACTAATACATATTATAAAAAAGTCCCCCGCCGCGTCTGTCTGTTTGTCTGATCGCGATAAACTCAAAAACTACTGCTTCGATTTACAAGCGGTTTTCACCACTCGATAGCATGATTCTCGAGAAAAGTTTAAGTGTATAATTTGTTAATTTTTGTATTTATTGCATGCTAGTATAATATATTACGTACCTACTTTAAACCTCGTATTTAGGTACCTACTTCCGATTTATTGTCCGATTCAAGTACTGTGATTTACGAGTATGGGAAATTATATTGGTTAAGTTCCAGGGTTTTAATTGTTGATCCTGAGCAGAGATACGATTGGACGGGTACTAAATGAGAGTCACGTACAGGGAAATGGAATTTGTTACAAGGTCTTTTCACAAGCCGTTATTAATATAATGATTTTTTGATTTAGTCATAAAAGGAGCGAAATGATTGGATTTGAACTGGAAACTTTCAGACCCTAGTATAAATTATTATAATCTACACCAATTTTATAAAGAGGTAAAGTTTTTTTTTTTTTTGTTTTCAGGGGGTAATATTTATATTTCTATGGGGGGTAATCTCTGGAATTACTGGTGTGCTACTCTCTAAAGAAAACAACCTTGAGCGCAGCGCTGGCCGCAGCGACATCTAAATAGGTCATCATCATCATCATCAGCCTTTTTAATGTTCCCACTGCTGGGACTCAGGCCTCCTCTCTAGGAGAGGGAATGGGCCGTAATCCACCACATCAATCTAAATAGGTACATTGGATTAACAACCCAAGGTCCCCTATACATTGGGTTGGTATTTCTATGTATTGCGCTCTCGACTCGTCGCTGCGGCCAGCACGTTACTGCGCTCAAGGCTGTTCTTAGATAATAGCACCGCTGGTCAGATTGCTAATTTTTTTTCACCGATAGAAAGCAGCTTTATTCCTGAGTGACATCGGCTACATTTAATGTTTACGAACAAAGCTGTGGGCAAAAGCTAGTTGGTCCTGAATTGGAAATATAAAGTCCTGCTAATACACAATTAAGTTTTAAAAATATATTTTGAACATTCATTAACCCTTCAGATACCGTCAATTAGAGACACAATAGTAAGACAATAGATGCGCGGCCACCGGTGGTCGCTTGGGGATTCATGAATTAAAAAAGATGACAGAAACAAATACAGGTAGGTTTACCAAAAATAATGTGGTAGAAAACAAATTATTGAGAGAAATACAAATTTCTGCATCGAATTACCCAGCCACCCTATTATCGAATTCATATTAATTAAACAACAAAAAGAGCGTACACAATACTACAGACAAATAAATTTAATGCCAATAGTCTGCTTTAGCCAGGAAACATTTTCAAAAATCGAATTGCCTAACGGAAGCCAGACGGTTACCGAGTCCAAAAAACCGGTGAAAAGCGTGTCTGACTCGCAGACAAACGGTTCCGTACCATAGCACAAGATAAGCACTTTTTTTTTAAGATATGCACTTTTTTTAAATAGGGCGGTACTTTTATTTTAGTTTTGTTTTTATTATTGTTATATATTAGGAAAGCTGTAGTGACAAAAGCAGTATACCAATAGTAACAGCCCAGATGTAAGTACATATCGTAGGTTGTGATTTCAAACCTAGCTAGAAGCATTTTTGTGTATTTACTGCTTTTAAAAAAAACATCTTGAGAAAACTGGTATAATTAGATTTCAAAAAGACGCTTGATGGATTAGGGTCCTTCATTTCCAATATTCTATTTATTTTTATGATATAACCTATGTTTGACTGCGATCTTACTTGATCTCAGTAGTGAGAACAGTATACCTAAGAACATTACCTATCGTATGTTTATTTTTTTTTGTTTTTTAATAATTATGACAAGTTAGCCTTCGTCCTCTCTCCTAGCTTTGCTGTGCCCGACAGGGTCCATATTGATTCTTTTTATATTTATGTACCATCATACACACATATAGAATGCAATAAAGTATTGAGTATTAATTATGTTTAGATATTTATATTGTTTTTATAGTGCCAATATGTAGTATGTGAAAGTTTCAACTGTCAATCTATAGCACGCTGCCAGACAGAGAGATAGACAGCAGTGACTTCGTAATGGGGTTTCATTGGATACGGAACCCTAAAAATGTATACGTCTACCTAGCCCCTTACAGAGCCCATTAAAATTGTCAGTCGATCCGTTGGCAGATTTAAACCAAACGTTGGAGTGTCACGATTCTAAAAAACATTTATCACTCTCGATTTTCCGCTGGCCCCGGCTGTGGGCAAGGAGCGTGTAGCCCGTGTATTTTTCATTCAATGTTGTCGGGCAGCCCTGAACGAGCCAACTTTATGGCTCACAGTACTGTAATGCGGATAAGAATTTATGCTTTAATAGATACTACGCTTCACTGGATAAGTATTTATGCTGTCGGTAACTTCGCGTTAATATTTTTTTTTAGGTTGGGAAATCAACGATTGCTTTACTGCTTACCATCAGGTGGGATCGCAGTCAAGCACTGCTTTATTTATTTATGTATGGCTTTACTTTAACAAAAACAGCTATTCGAAAATTACATTAGTTAGAGACTAAGTATATTGATATACAAAAAAAAAAAAAAAATTCACACACTCATCTCACAAAACTCCAGACATACTGACATGATCATCTTCCATTCGTCCGAGAACACGTCACAGTCAGGATGCGTGTCCAAAACTAAAAAAAAACCTCGATAAAAAATCCAATGACTTATACCACTCTAGGATGGAGCGAGAGGGCGTATCAGGCTTTTACTGACTAATACAACACCTATGTTTCTTCTGTGCCTTGTGTTCTAGGGGTTCCCTTTCGCACTACTCATGGCTAAATGTATAATTATAAGTTTGCCAAAATAAATAGTGATACAACAATATGTTAATTCGGTGTGATTCAGAAAGACTGTTATTTTACGATGACTAATTCTACTGAGAACGTAAATTCATGGCATTAACCATTCGAATAAAGTAATTAGAGACCCAATAGAAAGACAATTATAGAGCAAACGCCGGCGTTCGCTTGTGGTTTAATGAATTAAATCACACATAGTTGTATTAGAGTAGACATTCATGGAAATCAAACAAATAAACATGCATATGATGCATAGTGTCAGTTTTTACGAATGGTCTCTCAATCATATAGACATACTTTTGACTGGTCTGTTGGTCTAATGGCTATAGAAGGTGTAAGAGACAGCCTTCCGCAAACTTTAAGGGCTTGCTCGGTAGACGAAACTGAACAACTATCCACAAGATTTTTTATACAGGAAACGAAAAAAGAAAATCAGCCTCACCATACAAAATTATAAACTTGGCAGGACAGTTTGTATGGAGAGGCCGTTTTTCATTTTGTTTCCTGAAAAAAATTTTTATAGAAGGCTGTTCAGTTTCGTCTACTAAGCGAGTCCTTAAAGTTTGCAGAGGGCTGTCCCTTACACCTTGTATTTTGTACTATGTATGTATTTAGAGATTTATAAGTATGTTTATCAATTGTCTAATACTCATAACACAAGTTCTGCTTAGCCTAGGACTAGACAGCGCTGTGTGATAGTTGTGGAATATTAGTATCATTATTATATCAATATTTGAAATTCAGGTACAGCCGGTACAGGTCAGCAAACAACAGCAAATTCTCCAAATAGTCCCCAAACCTTAGATTAATTCAACCCCAGCTGCACAAAATAATTTCTAAATCCTAATCAACAGCTGCATCTCGGGGAACGCAGTCAAATTTCGTACGTGACGTTCTGTACGACAGCGACACGACACGACACGACACGACGTGGACAATCTCTTAATTACTATCCACGTCGCAGTTTGCCGCAAACACGCTTGATTTTAAGGATGAGAAGAACTCCTGTCGGCATTAACGGGCTAGAGTTTGTAGCGAATTTCTAACGTTTGGGCAGTATTTTGTTTATTTATCCTGAGGAGTTATCAAAATATTTTTTAGTATCTTAAATTATTGCATTCACATACAAAATCTGTCTGTTAAATCGAAATCTGTGTTTCCTGATAGCTACAACCTAGGGGTCTTTAAGTCAATAGTGTAAAGGTTACTCCTAGGCAAGTGTGATCCATCTAGACCAGGGTCGATAATTTTTGAAACGAAATAAAATCATAGTAAGATGAAGCCCACTGGAAAAGGAAGAGAATATAACAAAAGTGAAAGGAAAAATAATTTACGGGCGATCTGAGGTCGGGAAAAGGATGGGTGTGCGTGTTTAAGGGTAGAAACAGTTTATCTCGATTTCCGACAAAACTACAAGTCATAAATAAAAAAGATTTTTTTTTCTGAGTAAAACTACATATTTGATTGCCTTTTGCGTTCTAGGACCTCAGTTTTTCTTTCCGGTATTCCCCGTGGCCTTAGCTGGTATCAGCCCTGCTAGGCCGTCGACGTCGCGCACTGTTCTCGCGCGTCTCAAGGAATTGTCAGCAACAGGAGGCGCCCAGCCGGGTAGAAGCCTACTGGGGCCAGAGTTATCCGAAAGAGAGCTCGAGCCCCGCTATTAAAAGGCTAGAAGTAACGGAGTGGGTTTTTAGTCAGTAAGAGTCTGACACTATCTCCCGCTCCGCTCAAGAGCGGGGGTTGTCATTGGATTATTTTCCCTACCATAAAAAAGGCAAGATCCTTTTCGTAAGTAATAACACGCTATTGAGGATAGGGAACTATTCAGTTTGTTCGTTTTTATAAAGATAGTCAAAAGATATATTGAAAGGTACATACTAGGTATATATATCTAATTTTGAATAAAACTTTTTTGGTTTAAGTTCCTTCAGTCCATCCTAAGGTTGTCAGGTAGGAATGACCGCAATTGTTCCCATAGATTTAATTTTCTTTATCATCATCATCATCATATCAGCCGAAAGACGTCCACTGCTGGACATAGGCCTCCCCCAAGCGTCGCCACAACGACCGGTCCTATGCGTCACGGATCCATCGGATTCCCGCGACCCTGACCAGGGGCCAGGTGTGGCTTAAGTGGCAATGGGCAGGGCACATTGCACGCAGAACAGATGGTCAATGGGGATGAAAGGTTCTGGCGTGGCGACCACGTACCGGAAGACGCAGCATTGGAAGGCCTCCAAAAAGGTAGAATTTTCTTTATAATTGTTACTTATTTAGTGTACAATAAAGTTTATTATATTATATTCTGTTCTACTTGTATTACGAGTAACCCTCAGTTAAGTTAAATAATTTAAGAGCCAATCATTTATCAGAGACCAAGAAACGCTTCATCAAGGTTGACAGAAATAGTCAAGCACTTGATGATGATCGAGCGCGAAGCCTTTTACGAAAAATCTGGCAATTTTCCATGAAAACGTTTAGATGAAAAACACATTTTGCTCTCCCATTCCTTAGCAACAGTAATCCATTTTATACCTTGACATATAATATTTAGAAAAACTCTTTTTATGGGAATCTCGTTTCGCTAAAACGTTACGTAAATGTGATATTTAATTTTCAACCGTTTTAGCGAAATAGCTTCTGTATTTGTGGAACTAAATTATTTTAGTTAGGTCCGTTTAGTATTCTGTTCCTCAGAGAGCTGGCGTCAACTTGTCAGGCCTAAGTTTAACGATTGTTAATTAGCTGACGTTTGTATTGTTCTAAAAATTTAGTCTTTTTACACTCTCTAAGTAAAATTACACTCTTGGGTATATCTGAATAGATCGTTGCCATTCATTTCGACTGGCACGTTGGTCTAGTGGTTAGTGACCCTGACTGCTATGCCGGAGGTCGTGGGTTCGATTCCCACCTAAGACAGATGTTTGTGTGATGAGCATAGTCATTAGTTCTGTATTTGGGTGTCATTTATCTATAATATATGTTTGGATTTAGAAATATATAAGTATGTTTATCAGTTATCTAGTACCCATAACACTAGCTCTGCTTAGCTTGAGACTAGACGGCGTTGTGATAGTTGTGGAATATTATTATGTTATTATATTATTATTTATTCTAGTGCTTTTTTATCGATATTTCCTGGTAAGCTCGCAACTAGTCGTGTGTTATCAACGGCAACACTATACCACACCACTGCGTGGATGTCATTTACAGTTTTTTGTAACCACAGTACTGCCGATTATGTAAAACGTGTAATAAAACTCGTTAAAAAAATTCGTTACGTTTAAATTTTTAATGATAATTCTGAAAATGGCTGAGTTCACAAAGGAATCATTAAACATAATAATTGTATTCATTAAAAATAACTTAATCAATTTTAAAAACATGACCTATATATTTACACCCATGACTGTTTTTTTTTTTTAATATCAATAAATAGACATCGATTACCTACTTATCTAGAGTAAAAGATCTGCATCTTTAAGATATTTTATATGTCATGATGAGATGATATATCATGATCGTACTCAAAATAACTGATATCGTTAAATACAGTTAAATTAATTACGGTAGCATAGTTATCAAACAAATATTGTAAGCAACACCTCAGTGGTGTAGTCCTGGGGTGGCTTTGACAAATACACGCAATTAACTGGATTAGTGTCGGTTCATTATCTTAGTATTGAAATATATCTAGACTAGTCCTCGTAGTCTCTCAATCGGCCCCATTCTTTGTCTATTTTCGTATATATGTACACATTAGCATGACACGATAGCTCTGTCTCTCTGACCCAAATTCTAAAACATAGAGATGTTGCCCGTTTTAGTGAGAGAACTCTAAACAATGCACGTCTGACGTCCAATTAACGTTGTCATATCTGAGTTTAGTCTAATTAGGGAACACAAAAATATACAATTTTCTGTGCCGAGTCATTTAATAAACCCGAATGGGGGTAAATTTAACCGTGGACTAATTGGCAAACAAATGTCCTACATGCTTCCTCCATTATACGAGTAACCCGGTATTTTACTTTTGAGGGTGAACTGGGCGGCAATTTGAGTGCTTTGACATTCATTTATCTCCATTATAGATCTGTGGAGGTACCCTGGCAGGGCAACGGGTCCCCGGTGTGCGGTACCTTCACTAGCGAGGATGAAGCAGCTCGGACAGAGGTCCTAATGTGTATAATGTTTGCTTAGGTGTGGGTAGATAGATGGTTGGGTTTACCTGAAATGTCGCGTGGATATCTTTCTAAAGAAAGCAAACTATCTATATAAATTTTTTAGTCGCTATAGAATCTAACACATCATAAACTTACCAAAACATTATTTAAGGAGTTGTCAGCAACAGGAGGGACCCAGCTAGGTCGAAGCCTACCGGGGTCGGGGTTATCCGAAAGGAATCTAGAGCCCCGGTATGAAGGCTAGGAGGAACGGCGCGGGGTTTTTATTCAGTAAGAGTCTGACACTATCTCCCGCTCCACCCAAGAGCTGGTTTGTCAACGATGATTTTCCCCGTCGACAAAAAAAAAACTTAATTTAACTAGCTTTTGCACGCGGCTTCACCCGCGTATTTGAAATATAGTCTGTCAGTCAAGGATAAAGACGATTTCTATCGGAGAAAAAATTTTAGCAATCAGACCAGTAAGCACTTTCAGAGATTACCTTCTATAAACAAAAAAAAAACTTTAGCTCTTTTTATAGTGTAGATAATACCACTGTCTTAACCCTTCAGATACCGTCAATTAGAGACACAATAGTAAGACAATAGATGCGCGGCCACCGGTGGTCGCTTGGGGATTCATGAATTAATTTAATTTTATAAAATTATATTTTTCAGGAGCTATAAGCGCTCCCTGCTGCCGTAATTGTATACTCTGGCCATGGTTTTATTTAATGTTCTAAAGTTTAGAAGATCAGAAGACCCATTGTACAGGTTTCACCTAATATGGGTTCCTGTCAGGAGACACGAGCCAGATAGGAATCTACTATAAACTACTTGTTTTATCATAAACTGTACCATAGAAGAGAATAATGAATTATTAATAATAATAATAATATTCCACAACTATCACACAACGCCGTCTAGTCTCAAGCTAAGCAGAGCTTGTGTTATGAGTACTAGACAACTGATAAACATACTGATATATTTCTAAATACATACGTATTATAGATAAATTACACCCAGACACAGAACAAATGATTATGCTCATCACACAAACATTTGTCCTGGGTGGGAATCGAACCCACGACCTCCGGCATAGCAGTCGGGGTCACTAACCACTAGACCACTATTTTTTTTTTTTTTTAGACTATTATTTTTGTACATTACTGAATTGCTTTTGTACGAGTATCTAAAGAAATATGCAGGGCTTATTTTTTTGGAAGAACTTATTTATAATAAGTACCTATAGATAAGGATTTAGAATACTCAAATCTACACTAATATAATAAAAATATAAAGTATGTTTTTTGTTTTTAAAGTTTTTTTGTTTGTGGGAGGTAATCTCTGAAAGTACTGGTCTGATTGCTAAAAATTTTTCACCGTTAGAAACCTGCTTTATTCCTGAGTGACATAGGCTATATTTTATGTACGCGGGCGAAGCCGCTGGCAAAAGCTAGTATATTTATAAATCACAGTAATTTTCAAACCGTCACATAAAAACAAAACAAAGAACTCGACAGCAAAACATTCTTTACACCCTTTTATATCACAAAATGTGCGCATTTTCAGATAATTTACATGAAAATTCCACACATTGAGCCGTTTAACGTCCAACTGATACGTAATGGTGCATGATAAAAAGGCTTCATTTTTCACGCACCCCCTGTTAACTGTCAAATGACTGTCATTCGTCGATACTGACCGTGGAAAATGACTTTATCGTAATCAACTTGTTGCCAGACCAAAATTCATTAGCAACCGCACATTTACTATGCATATTAGATGTGGAGCGGTCGTTGTGGAGGTTTAATTGATACTTATTTGTTTTTGGTTCAACTGTATTGTTAATATTATCGGCATATTTTTGTTTTGTTAGATAAAGTACGATGATATACAGGGTTATTTGTAAAATACTGGCAACCCCTTGAGACTATAGTACTAACATCATAAACAACAACTTTTGTTCTAGGACTTTTAAAAGTTTATCATATTTTATTTCATCAGATTTTTCATACAAAAATAAAAATATTTAAATTGAACGTTCTAAATATTACGAAGTATATGCGAAGCAAGCGATATTACAATAGCGAAAGGAAGTGGTATTGAGTGGGATCGAGCGGCGGGGTGCTTGATGTGCTTGCGTCGCATAATACAGACGTAGGTAGGTATAGCAATACAAAGTTAAAATGTGTTAGATAGAACAACGAAATTTTGAAGGTTTCGTTTTGGCAAATGTGTTATGTCTTGTAAAAAGTCATATATTACCTCCTACAAACAAAAAAACAAACTTTACCTCTTTATTATATTGGTGTAGATGTACTCGTACAAGCCCTGTTTTAATATTCACCAAACTCTAGGCCTTCAAATGTATTACGCCTCTTTGACGAGATTTAAAAATAAACGTTCATCTCTTACCATATGAATTAGACTACTTGGAAAAACATCTTTTGTGGGAATAGCTAGAACGAAACTCTAGGAAATTATCCTTTGTGCGAATATCTGGGAAAAAAACAGAATTGTTGACATAATATTACAAGAACCAGTTTTCCAGTAGGTGTGTTGAGAAGATATTTAATCGTCTCGTTCTTTTTTTGTCTACTAAGAAAAATAAAAAATATTTTATCTTTCTATTAAGTATAATCACTAGCCGTTGCCAAAGGCTTTGCTCGCTTGATAGTAGAAAACACAGAATAGATGAAAGAGGTTAGTAAGGAAATACTCTCCGATTTGTACTACAACGGGTGTCGCCGCTTGTCTCCCACCCTTTAACTCTTCTATAGGCAATCAACCAATACGAACGCGCATTACGTAACTAACAGACCACGCACTTTTAGATCGCAAGTTTGCTATTGGTTGTGTCATTTATGATTATGATCATATTTCGAGGCACGCTTGTCCCGCTACCAAGGCCATTCTGTCTTTTCTGTGGAAGAAAATTATCTCAAGATAGCGTATTCCAGGAATAAAAAGTATCCTATGACTTATTCTGGAAGTGGTCTACCCGTGAACCAAGTTTTATCGAAATCCGTAATGTCTTTCAGCAGACATGTAACAGGAGAGTTGGATGAGAGATGTAGATACAGTATAAATTCCTTCATAATTTTTTAAATATAAATTAAACATAAAATAAAAAAACATAAGCTATATAACTACTACGACTTACGAGTTGTAGGTCGTGGGTTCAAACCCAGCCAGCTGCATTACTTTGAGTAATTTATTTCATCATCACTGTTCTCAAAAAAGTGAACACCGCAACGTCATCATCGCAAGAGATGTAACATTCATCAACCCGCACTTCACCCGCGTGGTGGATTGCGGCCCATTCCCTCACCTAAAGAGAAGAGGTCGGAGTTCCGGCAATGGGAACATGAAAAGGCTGATTATGCTTAATAATATAAAATGTTAAAAAAATATATATTAAATATATATTAGAAAATCAAACTAGATTTTCTCATAATTTTCGTGAAAACAACTTCGATTAAAAAAAAACTGAATCTTAGCTGTATGCACCCTTGCTAGTAATACTCTCATTGACTCACCACATTGTTTATTTTAAAGACCAGTAGGCAACCTCACTCACCCCTCAATTTGGATTGACGATGGGCGCATGCCTTTTATTGCTTCGCCGGACAATGAGTTTTCACCCCTTCGGGCTTACCCCGCCTTAACATCGTAAAAGAAAAATATCTTTTTCTCACAATTTTTGTAAGTAATAGGCCTTTCAAACTTTTTCCAGCAAATGTTTCTTGCTGTTTTAATACGAGCCAGCGGATTTGCTTGCGAGAAAGTAGAATTGTTCCAAGAGAACACATACATACTTAATATGCATTTCCAGGTTATGGTCTGCCTGGGCACGCCACATTTATGGCGGTAAGTCCCCTCTTTTCTAAGCCCGTGTATCAAATTGAAATTAAACCATATACTCAAGGCTGCAGTCCCTTGAGCTGTGAAAAAATCAAACTTCTAAGTTACCAAATAAAAAAGTAGTATGCAAATAATAAAAAATACGACCGTTTATGTCGCAAATAAATGTATAATATATTTTGATACTCTCAAAGATCGAATTCATAGGGTACTTTCCGTTGACCCACAATCCTGAAATTTGGCACAAGGCAAGGTCTTAAAGAACAGATATAGGAAAAAAAAATCTATTTCTCTTCGAGACTTCATTCGGGTATTGTAGTTTGCATGGAACCTTCAGTGCGGGAGTCCAACTTGCAATTGCAGTTTGTTTATTTAGCTTATACTTTCCTACTGCTCCGTGGAGATTTTCTGAAAAGGTAACCAGTAGTCCTAGAGCGCAAAAGGCAACTGAAGGATACAGGTGTGGCAAGCCCTCCTGCTCCACCCAGACCGGGAGAAATCATTGGATGATTTCCCACCTTAAAAAAAAAAACTAAAAAGTTCCCTCTGCTAAGCAAATATCTTCCGCAACTCCTTCCAGGTATTATTTTTTCGACCTACCTCAAATCGGCCCTTGCTATTGGAGTCTAGGTCATTTCGGCATACTCAAAAATATGACAACTAATTACCGTTACACGGTCTATAAGCTACTTACAGACGACGGCGCGCACTGTTCCCGCGCGCCTCAAGGAGTTGTCAGCAGCAGGACCCAGCTGGGTCGAAGCCTACTGAGGCCAGGGTTATCTGAAAGGTAGCTCGAGCCCCAGTATGAAGAGGCTAGAAGGAACGGGGTGGGCTTTTAGTTAGTAAGAGTCTGACACTATCTCCCGCTCCGCTCAAGAGCAAGGGTTGTCACTGATGATTTTCCCACCATAAAAAAGTATTCTCTCTTTTTCGCTCCCGATTTCTATGTAGTTTACGTACAAAGTTTAAACTCCACTATATTTAGACAATATATACTTATTACTCTTATGACAACCCCCGCTCCACCCAAGAGCGGGGGTTGTTATAAGATGATTTTTGCCCACCGTAAAAAAGCTACATACTTAATTAAAGAAACAAGTCGTTTTCAACTTGTTTTTCAAAACTTCCACTCTAAAACTTCGATATATTTTACGATTCCCGCATTTGCTTTTAGTAACATTTTTATTTCCAATGTTTTACGGTATCGATGTACATAAATTAGCTTTTATTTACGTATTTAAATCGGCTAATTAATACTGCAATAAAATTGAGGTATTTACATAGTTATGTTCTGATTTTGTTCCCAATGGAGTGGTTTTAGTGATAAATATAGTTGGTTTCTGGTTTGTGTGTAAATGATGTTGATAGGCATAGTTGGAAAACAAAATATTCGTTAAATTATGGTATTTATCATTGTGAGGGCAATGGAAAGGGCTGTGCTCGAGTGAAAAATGAAGATATCCGCAGGAGAACCAAGGTTGCCGACATAGCACGAAGAATCGCCAAACTTAAGTGGCAATGGGCAGGTCACATTGCTCGCACAACAGATGGCCGTTGGGGCCGAAAGGTTCTGGAGTGCCGACCACGTACTGGAAGACGCAGCGTTGGAAGGCCTCCTGTAAGACGGTTCGATGACCTGGTGAAGGTTGCAGAAGACCGATGGATGAGAGACGCACAGGAACGTTCGTTCTGGCGACGCTTATGGGAGGCCTACGTCCAACAGTGGACGTATATCGGCTGAAATGATGATGATGATTATTGTGATTGGAAAGGTTATACCGAATAAGTGACAAATTCAGTTAATCAAATGTAAATAAATCAAAATATGTACACTTTAGTCTAATATTCGTTATTCAGGTAAATAAAAATGGAAATTCATAATCATTATAAGACTAACAGGAAATATTGATTTCATTTTTTAGACAGACTACAGTAAAACGCAAGCCTATCAATTATAATAAAAAAATGTAAAATAAAACATGTCGGGGTCATTCTGACCCAACTTCAATAACAGTGGGTTAAAATTATACATGTTATACAAATCTACCATGTTGTATGTCCATAGATACAATCTCAGTCTAATTTGAGAGCCACTTTCAAGTCCCGGCTAATTTGCAAGCTTCCAGAGTACTCTCGAATAGTCTCGAATCAACTTGATCCCGTTGAGAATAATTAGGTAGGTCCTTTTTTCAGCTTTGTGAAAGAATTTTTACTGTGATGTTGTACATGCTTGGTCTTGGACGTGCTGATAGCAACTCTGTAGAAGCGATATTTTTTTGAGATGGGAAATCATCAAATTGAAGTTATTTCAAATCTTTATTGCAATCCATAATGTGAGGAAGTTTGAAAGTGGCGCCAGTGACTAAAAAGTTGAAAGGGAATCATTTGTCCTGGTATGGTCATGTAAAGAGGGGGGATGAAACGCATGTTACTAAAAGAGTCATGAGTATACACGTGGATTGGTGGAGTCAAGGAAAAGATGAATAGTTTGTGTGAAGATTGATATGAAAGAAAAGGAAGTTGCAGTGGTTGTAGCATGACAGGTGACAGGATCAAATGGAAGAAAAAACGTGTTGAAAAAACAAACTTTACTTCTTTATAATATTAGTGTAGATTACTATGAGTAATACTATAGTTTCATATTTTTACAAGTTTTTATTAAAACGACAGAACTATACGACGTTGCCGCTCATTACTTTTCTAAAGTTTCGCTAAATATGGTTATTTAGTTTAGATCACCAATATTCTAGAGGCGAAAGTTTGTGGGTGAGTTTGTGTATGTATGTTTGATGCTGCGAACGGCTGCACAGATTTCAATGAAACTTGGTACACGGGTAGACTATGTTCTAGGATAGCACAACGAATACTTACTATATATCTTTTTTTTGTGTTTACTACTGTTGTGGTGTGTCTGTTCCGAATAAAAGTATTTCTATTCTATTCTATTCTTTACTATATCTCGGGAGCACTCCGTGCTCGGGAGTAAGTTCCGGGAGTATGAGATAATTTTCTTCTATCACACCGTTGCAGCCACTGGCAGTAGCTAGTATTGAAATGAAGTTTTTGCTCAATCTACATTTAAATTCTACTTCTTTAAGCTTTCTTTTTCTGGATAAGAAAAACATTTTCAGATATTTTAAACGGCATCAAAAATGAGGCGGTTTTCTATTTGACTAAATGTATTTTTTTTCATAAGATTTGATTTGGAAAAATTTCAGCGATTGTTATAAAATGGCGATGTTTGATGTTTTTTTTTTTTTGTCATTAATTTAATTAAGAATTGTAATTTTTAGTCTTTTTGGAAGTCGGTAATGTTTTCTGTAGTAAATTACTTCTTCTGATATCTATTTTTTTTTTATTATTTGAAAAATTACCCCACACTAGACGTTACTCCTGTATCGTGGGTGCTTTCACAATAATTGTTAAAGACACAAAAGCTATTTGTAAGCCATACAAATATTTCTTTCGTGCGGAAATCGGACCCGCATCACGTAGTTCACTATCCATTATCTCAGCCGTTACGCTAACCGTGGTGACGAAATGATTGTTTTTTTTTTTAATGATATAAACTAGTCATCATCATCATAATTTCAGCCGAAAGACGTTCACTGTTGGACATAAGCCTCCCCCAAGCGGCGCCACAACGGTCAGTCCTATGCGTCTCGCATCCATCGAAATCGCGCGATCCTCACCAGGTTATCGGATTACCTTGTGGGAGGCCTTCTAACGTTGCTTTTTCCAGTACGTGTAGTGCTTGGCAGCAATGCTACATGATAGTAAGCAGTGATGTAATCGTTAATGGTAATCGCACTAATTTATTAAGAGTCTAGCCTTGAAGACATGTATAATCGGACGGGAAGACCACAGCAGACAACAACTTCAGATTTACTGATTTGTAATAATAATAATGTCATCATCATTTATACTTACTTTTCCATGCTTACTTATTAGATACTTCTTTATTTTGAAGACTTAAGGGTACCTGCTTTCAGGTTTCTTTATTTTGATATCACAATTCGCCTCGTACTGGACTGCGTGCTGCATTTGCCTCTCGCTGCTAGGAAGGCTGAAAAAGCTACTAAAGCTTCCAGCATAAGTATCAGGACTGTTAATTTAGCTGGTGTTTTTTCCAATAAATATAATAATGCTATTTGTGTTGAACCTTCTAGTTTTCCCGCTGTTTTATTATCCACCCTCAAAAAAGTGCATATTTTTTTGTTTTAGGGCCTGTGCGTGCACACCGCGTTTTTTAAACGCGCCGTTCACGCGCGTTTACAGTGATACAAACGCGATATGCCCCCGAGTCAGTCACAGCAGGATTAAGGTGAGCACAGGCCCATAAAGTAGTCTAGGCACTCAACAACAGTTTAGTTGTTATCAATGAAAAAAAGTTCACAATCGGATCACTGCCTTCCGAAGTTTATCTTCTACGATCAAACTATTTTACCTATATATCATTTCAGTTTAAATGACTTTAATGTACAGGGTTATTTGTAAAATACTAGCAATCTCTTAGGTGCTAGTTAAGAACATCATAAACAACAACTTTTGTTCTATGACTTTTTACAAAATATAATACATTTACCAAAAACAAACTTTCAAAATTTCGTTGGTCTATCTAACACATTTCAACTCTGTATTCTGCTGTACCTACCTACGCCTCCTACACACTGTACTTGTAGTAATAGTAAGCAGGCTTCCGAAACATTGTCGTCACACCTACCTAGCATTCGCACTATTTTCGCGTACTCATCACACTAGAAAATTGATATGCTAGCATAGACTTCGTAACATTTAGAACGTTCAATTTAAATATTTTTATTTTTGTATGAAAATCTAATGAACTAAAATATGATATTTTTTTAAAAGTCATAGAAAAAAAGTTGTTGTTTATGATTTTCTTAACATAGTTCTAAGAGGTTGCTAGTGTTTTACAAATACCCCTGTATAAATCAAGATGTTTTCCTTCGCCGTTTTCAGAGCAGTGGTAATGAAAATACATTACAAAAAGTAAAGCTCTTTGACTGAGTAAAGAGCTATGATCATGTATACGATTCATAATTTGAGGCCCTTACCACTGGATCACAACTGCTAGGAACCATAACGATCCCAGAATAATTGGATGTAATTTGAGTGGGCAGACATGTAGCTACATATTGAAATTTTATTTCTCACTTCAATTATAAATTGCCTCACAATATAATTAATTGGAATGGGCGTTCAGAGTGCTTACTTCAATTAAAATGCAATTAATATTTTTAATTGTTTATTTGTCGTTTGTTTTAATGCATTATATATTTAAATAAGTTCCATAACAAAAGGTTTTTTCTTTAAGTAGTATGTATAAATAGCCTTACACTATCGTTACGACTGTATGTATCGACTGAATAGGTTTGGTTATGAAGCAGATATATCTTTATGTAATTCGTATTATATATTCTTTATATGTATGTATAAAAATTATAATAATTGCAGTGATTACTTCAGCTAGAACAATTCATACTGTGGGTTCTAAAAGTTTTTGGCGTCAATCAAGACCAATAGGTACTAACAGTCACATCTCTCCTTTGTGAAGTAATCTGGACTTTAAATACTGGACCTTACTAGTGATTTTAGCTTGTATATTTTTTTTAAAGACATCATTTTTTTCAGAGCAAAAATAATCCAATCTGAAACCTGTAGTAAGGTCTTTCATCAAGGCACATAACGCACTAGAAAACCAATACAGTAACACTCGTATTTCTTATTTTAAATAACCCAACATGGTAATGCCTTGATCACACGTACCGAGTAAACGGGTGAGACAGTGCTCTCGGCCGAGTACTCGATACGTGTAAACACAGCGAAAAGTGCTCGGCCGAGAGTTTATCTTTACAACTCGCTTACATCATTTTACTGTCTACGTTTACTCGGTACGTGTGACCAAGGCATTAGATACGACTAGCAGGCAGTCTAGCTTGCTAATGCGTTTTTACCTCAGCGATATTTACACAAGATTTTCTGACACCGCAACTTTTTTTTCAAATTACAATAAATATACAGCAGTACTTAATTGTATAAAACAATTGTTTTTAAAACACATATTTTTAATACAATTCGGAATATTTTCTTTTCATTCTTCATTAATTGAATAATAACAATCAAATTTTATCCTATTTAAATTTAGCAAAAAATAAAATACAAAGTACACACGCGTTAAAATTAAAACAGGATTCGTTTGAAAACAAAGATTACTTCAATAGTCTTTTAAAATTTAACATTACTTTCTTTAAAATGTTGTCGCAGCATTTTCTATTTTGTATGCGAAAAAGCTGCGTCCAAACTTAAGGCATTCAGTTCTCCCAAGAAACATTAAACCGAAAACTTTTAGACCCCAACATTTACGTATTCACTAAGTACAAAAATATTAATTTCAGAATATCTATCATCAACAGAATATTATTTAAATAATTTTCATTGAAAAAAATTTTCATTTTGCAATGACAATAAAACTGTATTTTGTACCCCTTACCATCAGAGCAACTGGTTTATTGTATAATCTATTTATTTATGTAGATAGGGAATAATGATCTTAGTATTTACTGTCAAAAAGTTTCATCTCTAAATACAACTAATAAGTATGCTATAACAATGTACCGAATTAACGTAACGACATGATAATATTTCAAATTATCCTATATTGCTCATATTTGTACAAAGTTTTCATCAAGTATTGGTGTTTTCAATTCTGAAAAATATATAATGTATACTATATTATTACACATGAATATAATATACAAGTTAGTATTGAACATCTTAGAGAATTTTACAAAGCACTTAACAATAATCGAGTACCCATAATAATCGAGGAACTAGTAAATAAAACAACTGAACGTCGACACTACATATAGGTGAATGTGACAATCAATATTAGGTATAAACATGACTAAACGAGTAAGTACAAAATCGAAAATCTCTATAAAGTAATGTCTTTATCTGCACTGAGTAATATATTTACACGTCTATATACAAAGCTATCACATATTACATTTTATTCATATCACTATATACATTATTGCAAATTCAATGTTCCTCGTCGTTTTGACGACAGTACACAACTTCGTTCGTATAACTTAGCAAAGAAAATATACCCGCGATATTGTCCTTTGCGCACAACTTATGTTAAACGTACACTATGTGTGGTTTCTCTGGCGTCCTGTGATGAGGGATCGTCTCATAGGCAAACTGCTGGTAGATGTGTTCCTCACTTTCCTCCTGGTAGTAAGGATTCTTGTCCACACTATGCCAAGGAGGATTCAACGAATGAAAGTTATTACTCACTGATGAACCGATCATTAGATACCGGTCTACGTCTCTCTTGGCGTCCTGCTCCCTACTTCGAGTTGAATACCCTAAACCATTCCCTAATTTGGACACGTCACCGTTCATCATGACACTTGTCATAACTTGTTTAGACTTATCACCCTTACACTTCTTCAAGGGTCCCATGAAGTATAAAACACCACCAACCACGCTTATAATGATACTCACAGTCAGCACCACAACCGCTACTATCACCCATCCACTCGAGCACCCGAATTCCGATTCCGGAATCTGTACAAAGAGGACCCCTTTCAGGTGCGCTGGGGCAGCACACTTCACGTCCTCATAGTCTATTTTAAGAATGGAACTCGCGTTCCCAGACTTCCTGCTGCTGATTTCACTATCTCTCCCAAGTTTCCACAGCCACAATAAAGAGCAATTGCAAGCAAACGGGTTCCCAGCTATTTCAAGCTCCTGCAGTCTGTCTATTGGGAAGTGTGACGCTTCCAGAGCCACTAAGGCGTTGTTCCTCATGTAAATGTGCGTCAGCTTCGGATTCCCATGGAACAGTCTGGGAGGAACATCGCCAACTTTGACATTCTCATTCATCCATATTTTTTGTAAGTTTATATTGTCCACAAAAGCTCTTGAGTCAATTCTCTCCAATTCGTAAAGTCTGCTTAAATGTAAATGTTTTAAATGGAAGAGACTTTGGAACGAAAGCGCCGTAACGTTTTGAAAAAAGTTTCCACTTAGGTACAAATGGGACAAGTTGGATAGTTTAGACAGAGCCGACGTTGGGATTGATGTCATATTGTTATCGCTCAGATCCAGGTGCCGCAGCGTCGGTAGATTGTGGAATCCTAATTGATCCACACCTTCAATTAAATTATTGTTCAAGTCTAAATGCTTCAATTCCTGCAAATACGGGATACCGTGCTTTGATACTTGCTCTATTAAGTTTTCTGACAAGTCTAAAACTTCTAGATGCATTATGAAAGCGAGATTAGCAGACGGTATGTCTAATATAGAATTGTTTTTGAGCGATATTATCTTCAGTGACGTCAAAGGCTTAAAAGTATCCGGCTCGAACTTCACTAACTTATTGTTGGACAAGTCTAGCGTCTCTAGCGCAGACAAGTCTTTGAACGTCTGCACATGTATGTTTGTTATTTCATTGTTTGCTAGATTTAAGTCTACGAGACTTTTCAGTCCAATAAATGTGTCCTTATCTAAGCGTTTTAGAAAATTGTGACTCAAATTTAGATGAGTCATCTCGTTGTTGTTTTCGAAGTTTCTACTACCTAAGTCTAGGATTCTGTTGTAGGAGATATCGAGGACAGTGAGCTGTGTGTAGAAGCCGAAGGTGTAGAGGAGGTTGTCGATGGCATTGTGTGTGAGGTTGATGTGGGTAGCCTCGGGATTGAGTTGTATGGGGACGATCTCGAGGCTGGCGTTGGCGCAGGAGGCAGCACGCAGGGCGTCGTCGCAGGCGCAGCGCGCGGGGCAGAGCGTGCGCGCCGCCGCGCCCCATGCCCACGCCGCCACCACCACCCACCAGCGCCACTTCGCTACGCAAGAGCCCATAACATCTCATGTATACGCCACGGGGGACCTGAAACAAGCAAATAAACTGATAAGTAAGTGCTGCGTAAATAAACATCAAATGTACCTCCTAAGCCAAGTATTTTTTCTTTTGGTTTTTATATTAGTAAAAACTTTTAAAATCTTACAAATCCAGTGGATTATACTAGATTAAAAACATAAAAGATGAAAAAAGTACGTCCAACGACTAACAATTTTATCTTAGTTACTTAAACTACTCTTGGGACATTTTTAAGACTAATCCTCAAAAAAGAAATTCAATTATTTATCTACATAAAAAAAGAAAATCTCATTGCCACAGATGTTATCTAGTTTATTTTTCGCGTAATTTATTGTTATCATAAAGCTCGGCTCCCTCAGGATGCATTGCCCTCTACCACGAACAGAGTAAAAATATACAACATTATCGTAACACAAAATCTTAATATAATTTCTCCCGAAAACTGCAGATAACAAATGTGCTTCTCCGCAATTTGTATGGGGGAGTGGAATTGTTTGATCCAAATTAGGCCGATAAGAGACGTGCCGCGCCGACGGAATGGTGGGCTCGCCACAAAAACTTTTTTATTATCCTGCTACGTAGCCGTCGTAGACAGGATGACGTTTCAACGAAGCATATTGCACAAATGCTGTATACGTCGTTGATTTGTTATTCAATATAGCATTATGAGAACGACTTGTCATTTGTCCGGCGAGCGGCGTCGCGGCTCGTGCGGAGGGTTAATGCGTTCCGCGCGCGCGGCCGCTCCGCCAGTAGCGCACACCCGGCAGCGCCCATATTGCGCAC
The DNA here is from genome assembly GCA_949319445.1 of Mythimna lalbum. Taxonomy (NCBI): domain Eukaryota; kingdom Metazoa; phylum Arthropoda; class Insecta; order Lepidoptera; family Noctuidae; genus Mythimna; species Mythimna lalbum. The sequence continues at coordinate 9,047,395 of OX439345.1, read as the reverse complement.
CTTTATTTATCGTCCCGCATTTCCCCGCAAGACGAATGTTCTCCGTAAACGGGAAACTAGCGGCCAGCACTCTGCCGCTAATCCTCCGCCGCTCCGGCGCTTCCTCAACAATACCGCCCAAAATGCTCGACGATTTAACAAAGGAGCTTTCGGTAGGTACTTTAAATTAAATGTTCGGCTTTACAATTCGACGGAATGTATAATGAATAGCACCGTAACATCTGTTAACGAAGGCGAACGATCTAGAAAGTTTTCACGCGCGGGAATAACTAATTGCGAAGGTTGGAATTCAATTTATGGTTTCTAGTGCGCCTCCCGGGAGATCACGCCATGCTGAAGTATTAATAATGCAAAACAGTGTCACGGAGTTTTCGATTCCAAATGCAAATTGAATTAGGAAACAAAGTTGTGAGTGTTGAACTTTGGCTTTGTCATCATCGGCTGTATCGCGATTAACATCCATTTCGAGTAATTAACATGAAAATCATACCAACTTTTGTAATCTTCAATTCGGAATATTTTAGCTATTTACACAGCGACCCACTCGAAGCAAGCAAACAGCGGTCGGCTGAGCCAGCCACAACAAGCAATCCATTTGCAGTTTGAATGCACTGGATCCTATCATTATGGACGACACTTTGCAAACCAAACATATTCAGATCCACACAAAGGGGAGGATAAACAGGCAGCATCTCCACGGAATCCCGCGTCCCGAACACATTGTTCCTTGCGATAGGTAACAGGAGCGAGTCCATATAAAGATGCGAGAAAACGGCATCCAACCTCCCCCAGAAACTCGATATCGCTCGACGCGAATGGATTACACCGGCCCGCCTGAATTACAGAAACCATACGTAGTCTTGATACATTGAGGATCCCGTATTAGGAAGGATTAATTCTGTTACATTCCAAATGTATTCGCGACAACGTGAAAGATTGCATGTTTAATTATTTTGATACGTGGCGTAGAGGATGATTACTTTTAGTATGTGAGGGTCTTTGAACGCAGATTTTCACGAAGCTTTTACAGTATTTTTAGGGTGTATTTTTATAGATTATACTAGCTTCTGCCAACGGCTTTGCTCGCATAAAAGAGAAAATCATCCTCAGAGAGCATGTTACCTAAGAAAGCACATTATGTGCTATTTTTGACACAGTCTACTCGTGTTCCAGAGTTCATATAAATCTATTCTATTTTTTAAACATGAAGAAAAACACACAAGGTTACGTACATACGTACAAACGTTGACCTCTATAATATCAGTCTGATTTACGTGAACTCCACTTTTAGTTTGTCTGTAGAATGGAAAATGTTTTCTTTACTAATAGTCTGCAGTCGTTAATTCGTTATTGTTTTCACTGTCGTGAGTAAAGCTGTATAACCGAGTAATCACAACACAATATACGTCAGCACCGCTTTTTTAATATTCATACAAAGGTGGTTGCGGTTTGGCGCCGATGGAAAAACGCAGAGGGCAGGGCACGCCCTCCATTTCCGTACCTAAACTGCCCTGGCCGCCACTCTTTTGTCTTTTAATTTCCTGCCCGCTAGAGTGCGCTCCCATCGTGAATTTTGCTTTCGTGAGCTTCGTTAACTTATATCGCTTTGTTGTTGCCTATTGAACTTTTCCATTACCGACGTCATCGATTGAAACCGCTAAATTCGTTGGAAAATTCACGTCGCAGATATCGACGCCCCCCTCTAAAACAATATGAACGACGACTCGATTCCCATTTTCCTTTTATAAATCGAGTATGTTTTCGAGTTTTTTGTTTTGTTTTCACTCAGTCGAAGCTCTTGAAATGGAAATTAAATATTTCCTTATTGAAAAGTTTGAGTGTTATAACATTTAGATGCGGATTTTAATAATTGTAGGAGACTTTCTTTCGTCTCTGACTGACTGCAAATAGGGACTTTGATTAAAGTTTATTCAGTTATTTTCTTCTTAAAACCGAATTACAAACTTGAAAAAGTTCGTCGGCTTGATGTTTTCCCCAACACCAACTGGTAGCCTGTTTATTTGTGTCACGTAACAGCACTTAGTATCGCTCGTTTCACTATTCGTGTGTCACAACGTTTTAATGAACTCATTATTTTAAGTTAATATTCATTGTACTCTGTCGTTTCCTGTCCCAATTCCGTAACGCGTGTTTAGTATTAGTTTCACATTTAGAGAATATTAACCCGGCAACCGCTTTTGTAAAGCGGTTTCGGGTACTCGACCCGGCAGAACTGGCGACCTTCCTAATTACACCATAACATCTAAACACCGTTTAGGCTGCGACGCTAAGGGATGCCCGTAATTTATTATACAGTTTCGCTTACGAAATTCAATATCAAAGGTCTAATCTCCCCTGAGTATTAATAGGTCTGAGCGTCATCGGCACCATTTAAATTATTATCAAAACTATCGGCTTACGTCGCGTAGGTCTCTCGGTCCCCCGGCCCAAGTGCGTCGACGAGCCAATCGGACTCGTCGAAGCAAACGGTCTCCACTAAAGTTATCACGGTGTTAATACAACTTGAGACGTTACTAACACAAAGGACGCTTTACGAGGGGTTGAGACAATAAAACCAGTGTAAAAGTCGGCTAACCGCTCCTCTCGCCCTACCGAGAAAATATCTTAGCTCTCTCCACTTTTATGAGTTGCTTAAGTCGTGCTCTGCCGTTTTTAAAATAGTCTCTCTGAGTTAAGCCGAAAACTTAGGTGCTCAGCGTATTGAAATAGATGTTTTACTTTGAACGTGTGGGTAGATTCCTGGGGGATAAATGTGTTATGTTGCATTCGGGGCCGGTGCGTACGTGTCGTATTTGACGCTCGTAAGTAATAGTGTGAGTGGCGAGCAGCACTAACGGCCATAATGAGAAAACTTGGTCGGCGGAGGAGAATGCAGGCGGTAGTTACTCGCAGCGGGTTCCGCGAGCGCCACTCCTCGCACAATGAGTTCTATTAGAATGAATGCCTGCGCCTACATACATTATGAACTCCACAGTCAAGGTGTTTAAATATTTAACCAGTTTTAAAACTCACTAAATTAACAGAAACTCTTCGGAATATAAAACTAAGTTCGCAATTTAAAACAAACTCGAACATAATTACTCAAATCCAGTCTCATCAGAACTACTAATTAAAGTAACTTGCAAGTAAACAAAAAAGTTTACAAATATATTCTCATTAATGGCTATTTAAATGAAAATCTCGCCAGTGCACGGTGAAGCGTTGAACTGCTGAAGGAAACTTTTAATTTGGTCTTGGGAATTCAAATGTCCTTGACTGGGAGTGGGTAACTTAGCACGCTTTAGTGTAGGTACTTGTTCCTAGAGCCCTCGCTTTAACAATCTACTACCTGTAAGCAGCTGTAAACTGGAAGACTAGTGTAACAGAAAACGTTAAGTCGGGTACAGACTGCTGTACCGTAACATGCAATGTAACATGAAACGAGCATTTCATAAGTGTGGACGCAGCGCTCGCACGAACCGAGCATCTCAACTCACATTGTTGAAATACTCTGTTCGTTTGCGCAGTGCCGCAAGGCGTCCATACTGTGGGACAGTAAATTCTTTCATTGCCTGTAACATTGCATGTTACGTTACAACAGTCTGTATCCGACTTTAGATACTTTTCTAAAAGAGAAACAATTAAAAGTTAACTCTATGTGTAATGACCACAATCGGTATTAAAAGAGACTAGTCTTGGAAAATCTTGATGCATTTCAACAACTGTGAACAGTAAATAAAGAAACTTTACTACATTAATTTATAGGTAGGGTACTATCCAGGACACGTGACATACCAACAAAAATAACATGACAGCAAAGCATTATAATACTTATCCTGCACATGCAATAATCCACACCATTAACACTGCTCTTTATCAATTTTATGGTGTTTTTGCACCATTCTAACTAGCACATGCTTATTGTTAAATGTTAACAACTTTGTGGTGATGTGCTAACGATATAATGAATATTTTTATTATATCGTTAAAAATCGTTAAAAATAGGCAGGAACGTTTTTTATTGCTAGCATTAAGTAATTAAACACTTCAATGACGTCAATGTTTCATAATTATGATTAATACACCCAATTGACCCTCGCCAATCAAAGTGGGGTGCCGCTAATCGAAACTGCAAATCAATTTAATCAAAGGGCCATCGATTTAAGGCAGATAAACGCCGATCAGCGGCGATTAGCAGCCAGCCCGTCCCGCTGCTCGCGCCCTAATCGAACGCCGCTGCTAACAAATTTTAATATCACCGGCCAACACACCTGCCGATAGTTGCACGCCCCACCGATATTGATTTTGCAATCAAACCCCCGTTAGAGAACCATGCCACTTCACCACGATTATAATCAGATTTATTAATATATTACCCTCAGTACTCAACACAGGAAATACATTCTTTAACCAAACATTCCCACATACGCTACATACTCACTGCAGCTCAAGTTTCTAACAGACTCCTAACTAGGATTTCCTGTCCTATAAAAACTAGAGCCACCACAACTCCGTCCAGCGCGAATAAAAAGTAAGCTACTTCATTAAAGAACGAAATAAAGCCACCTATGTGGAAAACGACGAGACTATTTTATGTCCTGCTATTACTTTAATGTCTAACGTTAACTTAAGAACAGGAGAAACGTCACGTCATTACGTTCACAATGCAGAATGTTGCCACAAAATATCTTTCCTCCAGATACGCCCTCGCGACGACGGCTTACGGTAGGTAAAGAATAAAAAAGGAACTTTACCGAACAAAACGTCTACACAATTCCATTTTCTCTTTCACCAACAGAGCGAGTCTTAGTGAATCAGGCTCCTGTATGGGCGCCTTTATAAACGCAATAATGAGGAGTGCTAAGGCGGTATTCAGGCGTGCGCCCTAACGAGAGGTGCCGATGAATCGCCCATGAGCCGAGCACAAAACTTGCCACTTGGGGCGGTAATGGCGAGCGGGGACGGCCGCCTCGCCGCCGCCTCGCCACCGCCTCGACACCGACTCGACGCCTCGCCAAAGGGCTTTTAGCGAGCACCAACTTGCTTTCGCTTTGACTTTCATCGCTGAGCGAGGATTAGGCGTGCCCCGGCGCGATTGGATGCGGCCCACGGATGAATAGTCAATGAATTTAGGCCAAGCAACGGCGGCGCAAATTAAAAGCGTACTTGTTTACATTTAACTGCATTTCAAAAAAAGTGTCTACACTGATTCGTACTGGGAAAAGTGAATTCAACGTGGCTCGTGTCGTAAACTGGGCGATATAAATTGAACCGTTGTTCTATAAAGCGCTTAATTCCATTGAACTCAACATGTTTTCACTGCTTTCATTCAGTGTGTAGCAATAAAGCTCGCCTTTATTCCCGAGAGCTTTCAAGAATAGAAGTTTGCATCTGTAGGTGCGGGATTTCCGCGGTGTACGCCGCAAGTCTGCGGATCGCGGTACACGATTTAGAAACTCCAACTTCGACTTTCGTAGACAGGAATAAAAAAACAGCCATGAATTGTTTGACTGTTATTAAAACTTTTCCTTTGAGAAATGTTCTTTATAATAAAATTAAAGTTACCGTTTGCATTAAAAGTTAAATTTAGATAGACGAGGAGGTTCTGGGTTGTGCGGGGGAGTTGCAAACGACGTGCTTACGTGAGAGATATCGAGTGATCTCTTCTAAGCCCGTAAAACGGTCTCGTCCTAAATGAAGTCGCGACGCGCCGCTCATCTAAAGCATACTGCGAAATTAGTCAATCCTATCGCAGCCATCTTTAACGGAGTCGGTGAGGCTGAATAATGAAATAGCTCGTTGAGACGGCTCGGCATCGACACTGTGGCCCATTGGAACGCGATCGCGCGGCCGAGCATAAGCGAAAATCCCACGGATTCCGTGTGAGATATCTTTAGGGTTATTAAGTGAAGTGGGTTTTAGGGAAATGAGCCGGCGAATAAATCTACTCTCCCTTGGAATGGAAAAATCTGTGTTCTCCGTAAATAAGGAATGCCCATGAAATAAATTAGACAGGCTCATATATTGTCTTCATTGGGGCGGTGGGAAGCAACCCTGACAGATAAAAATCCGCACTCCTACGGCCCGATTGCCAATACGGCGAATGGGTGTGGAACAGTTATCGTTGATAAAACCGTTGTTCTTCGTATACGAGGAAGTTGAATGATAATATTGTGATTGTAAATAAAAATTGGATTTGTGTAACAATGAAGCAATGTAGATAGAGCGGGGGTTCTGACGGCGGCGTCGCTACCGGAAATTGTTTTAAACTTATAATCTTTCGTTCGTGACTCAATATTTGATTAACATTTTCTATATCGAACCTAAATTAATTCCTTACACAAAAATTTAAGACAGTACTACAGTGATTTGATTATTCATGTACTTTGTAACTCAACATTGAGTTTTCTCTCAGTGAACTTTTGAGTGACAGAGAAAGATAACATTCAAGGATAGCATCCAGTGTACAATCCTAACTAATATTATGAAAGGGAAAGTGAGTTTGTTTGTTACATCTTCACACCTAAATGGCAAAACCGATTTTGATGAAACTTGGTACACGGATAGGTCCATGACTTGGAATAGGACATAGGATACTTTTTATCCCAGAAGAATGTTCCCTTCGGATAATTTTCTGCTATCACGCGGGCGAAGCCGCTGGGAGCACCTAGTATTATATAAAAATTATTTATTTGTCAATCGAACCAGTACTTTTAGAGATTTTCTTCTACAAACAAATAAACATAAAAATATACTTTACCTCTTTATAATATTATACAGGGTTATTTGTAAAACACTAGCAACCTCTCAGGACTATGGTACTAACATCATAAACAACAACTTTTGTTTTATGACTTTTAAAAAAATATCATATTTTAGTCCATCAGATTTTCATACAAAAATAAAAATATTTAAATGAACGTTTAGTTCTAAATTTTGCGAAGCTGCTGGCGTATCATTTTTCTAGTGTGATGAATACACGAAAATGGTGACAATGCTTGCTAGGTAGGTGTGATGACAATTTTTCAGAAGTCTGCTTACTATTATTACGAGAACAGTGCACGGGAGCCTTAATTAGATACAGCAAAATACAGAGTTAGAACAACGAAATCTTAAAGGTTTATTTTTGGTAATTGTGTAATGTAATGTTTTGTAAAAAGTCATAGAACAAAAGTTGTTGTTGATGATGTTCTTAACTAGCACCTAAGAAGTTGTTAGTGTTTTACAAATAACCCTGTATAGTATAGAAGTATAGATAGTATAGAATAGATACCTATGTCAATTATAAAAAGAAATTGAGGAAGTAATCTCTTTCTAGTCTCTTTTCTAATCTCTTTCTCGCTCCCGATTTCTATGTAGTTTACGTACAAAGTTTAAACTCTACTATATTTAGACAATTTACTTATACTTATTACGGACAAAGATTTTCACCAGAATGAGAATTATAACCGTCAAGTGTTGCGGGCACTTACAATAATGTTAATTTATATCATGTACATTAATAACTAATAACATTGCAAATGGCTTCAAACAGACAAGGGTCGTGAATTGCCTACACAGCAAATAATATTCTAACTCATAATGTTGGAACATCAATTAAGCCCAGAATACTTCACACTAATGAAAATCGATTTGATGTTGTACTAAGAGATTTAGAATTCTGTTAACTTTGATTTTAATAGACATAGACATGATAATTAGTAATGCAATTTCTTTAATACAAAATAAGTCTTTTGACTGCTTTGCCCACTTGAAACACTAGGCCATAGACAGCGCCCTATCAAAGGGGGGTAAAACCGGGCATTTTCCCAGAGCGGCAAAAAATGAGGGGCGGCAAAATTTACTTAATTATTTCTATCTTCCAACCTAGCCATTAGCCATCTACACCCAAGTTTGCAGGTTGAATATTGTATGTACCACCTTCAAACTTCTTCCAGTTGGATAGTGGAAATATTTAAGACTTATGTGGTTTAGTGTATGTAAAGGGTGGCGAAAATTATCTATGCCCGGAGCGGCTAAATAGCTAGATCGGGCCCTGGCCATAGAGAGAAGAAATTAAGAAATTAAAAACAATTGCAAAAACACAGACCGTACACCGAATATCATCTTCCAATCTTCGCAAACTGACATATTCATTCCTTTCCTCTGGTTTTATTAAAGGCGAATACAAAACGCGCGGCCTCGCCTGAGCGGGCACAAAGCCCGATGCACACCCAGAAGCTAAGCTTACCCGGGACTCCGCAAGCGTAACTTGCAACAAAATCCCGCGTTCACGTTTCCATCCCGTATTGCACTGTACTGAGGATCCCCTTTAACGTATTCCGCGTTGCAACCGAGACGGCGCGCGCCGGGGTTAGGGCGCACGGTGACGGTAATGCGTTTTATGAATGAATGAACGAATGAATGGGAGGATTTCACTTCCAACTAACCGTTGGTTTGAGCAAAATCGCAGCCGACGCACCGGTAAGATTTTTATGGCTTTGACTGGAGCTTCCGCGTTTGGTTTGCAACGATAAATTTTGAATGGTCTTGCTGTTATGTCGTCGCCTGGAAAATGGTTTAACACAAATATTAGCTCAATCTCGCAGTCGATGTGTCATAGTGAGTACTGTTGTCGTTTATTACATGTATAAACTTAAAATACGACACTAGAGTTGAGACAGTATAAGGAGTAGCGCTTTAGTGAGCATGTCTCGACAACGGCATTCTTGGATTAAACGGCTAGCGCACATAAATTTGGCTTAACCCTCGACTACTACACGTCACTCAAAATAGACTTGTAATAAAACCCTTTCGCACAATGGACGCTTCAATGTTGTCACTTACTTGATCTAGAGACAAAGGACACACTTGAATGCTCATTAGGGTAATCGAGTACAATATAGGGCATTCTCGTCTTCGATCAACTATTAAATTGAGCGAAACATTTCCCAGAAGTCAATGTTTGGTTTTTCAACCGTCTTTTCACTTTAACAAGCTGTTTAAAAAGTTTTTACGAGTAAAAAAAGTTTTAAACAGCTTGTTATATCTCTATAGAAAATTCTTTAAAAAGAGCAGCTTTGTTAAACATCGTCGACCTTTCTCAGTGACCTTAAGTCGACCTCATACCAAAGTAGACATAACACTATAATTTATAGTGCATCACTATAATTGCTTCAAAGAAGTGTGAAATCGACCTACCCAGTGGGGCGCACCCTGGCCGCGCTAGGTATTTATTAATGAATGCGCCTGCAAACGGTCGGCGACACTCAAAGGACAGATGATTCGATTAATTCAATTTTCCGACTGGACGCTTTGATTGCGAGTGCAACAAGACCGAAACTGTTTTCTATCAACCCACTTTGGCTGTGTGTCATTGGCCTAAGAAAAAACCAATAATCGTTTGTAACAGTAGAGGGATTGAGATGTGCCTTTTTACTATTTTGCTAGTTGGTTGTTAAGAATTCCTGCTTACAATGTAGCCTTGGTCTTTAAAATTTGATATATGTATCAACTTAGTTGGCTGTTGGAATGTTCGAAAGAGTTTCCAGGAACGCAAAGAGCAATTGAAGGAAAACAGGTGGGTTTTAGTCAGTAGAAGCTTAAAATGGTCTCTCACTGGACCTGTACCAGGATAAGAAGACGTTTCTTGTCTAAACAAAATGTGTACATAATTAAGTACAGTAATATTCTTCCATATTGATTATTAAAATTAAAAAGTCTATTACAGAAATTTTCTACGAATTTAAGTCAATTTAGAAGACTTTAGTTTTTATGAAACCGAAATATAGCAACAGCAGTTTTCACGCTCATAAAGGCAAAATTTAATTAGAAATTAATTTACATACTACCTACAATATACAAATTTTTACAAGCTTTTATTTACTTTCACCTATCCCGATGTTTGTCTGTCATCAAATCTTGTAAATTAAATTTGCTCCACTTCCTGGTTACCGATTGAGCTGAAATTTTGCATGCACCTGTAAATCAGATGACAATGCCAAATTATTATGACATGGAGCTGATCTGATGATGGAACTGGAAGTTGGCTTTAGGAACTTCGTAGTTAAACGACCCAACCCTATCGAGTTTGGGCTCGTATGATTCGTCTTGACGAGTATTAATTATATAAGTATTATACCGTGCTATAAAAGCTTGCTATAAAAAATGTATTTTCATTATAAACTTGTTTTATACTACCATTTACGTCTATCTACATAGAACTTAATGGGAACCAATCTCCTAATGGTACCAAAACGAGGTGTGATAATACTGAGCCATTTATAACCGTGTAAGTACTTACATTAGGAGTGGTACACTCAACACATTTAGTACTTGCTTCAAGTTTTATAAAACATTCATAAAATGCCCTCCACGTAGCCGTTTCTGCATATAAAGAACAATGTCTTATTGTTATACCTTGAGTTACTGTCTGCGAATTTAAGGCGTATAGTCCCTTGAAAAACTGGCCCGAGTTAAATGCACAAATACTCGTACAGCCGCCTGCGCCCGCATAGAGCACCGCTGACCTTTAAAACCATTTTCTTTGCGAAATATTTATCGATTTACATATGCTAACACTTAATCAGCTGATTTTTCAATTTGAAATCGTGCTAGCTTCTGAAGTTTTACAAGTGCCCATGTAGGCCTATGTGAAATAAAAACATTAGATTTTTTGATATTTTGCAATTTTTTGATGTAAACATATTTCTAAAGATCAAAGCAGTTTGAAAGGACTAGGGAAAACTAGTGTAAAAATATCATGTTTTTTTTTGGTAATATACCTACATATTTAGTTATACGATACAATAATGTTGATAATATTTTCCATGATTCTATAATAAACATATGTTTTTTTCAAACGTATTAATTTAGCCGTTACCGAGGAGTAGGCTTCAGAATGTCACTGTTTTATGGCACTGCACGGGAGCGAGGGCCTTAAGCCTTAAACATATTGTAATTTTATGAAGTATTCAGCCGTAACATAAACTTCAAAGGCTTTTTAAGTAATAACTTTTAAAGGGAAGAAAGCTTGTCTTTGACTTTTTCATGCAAATCGGATAAGGTTTTTGCTGAAATTGACTGTGCGTTGAGTTTTTTGTTACCTCCACTTATTCGTGCCCTACTGTTTTTCAAGTCTAATAGGTTAGAAAAAGTTATTCGTAGCTTATACTTTACTTACGCATGGAAGCCATTATTTTATCTCTTAGTTATAGCTAACATCTACCATAGGTAAAACTCCTTTGAAAAGAGAGGATCCTTCAGACACTGTTATCGCTGGTCGTGATGAACTGCCCCATAATCAATTTCAAACTATTGTAGGTTAGGGTGGGTCACTCTAGTATGGAAAAGAAAAAAAGTTGATGAATCAAATTCTAATAGTAAAATTATGTTGTAGTGTACTATAAAAAGTAGTTTTACCTAAAAAACGGATATTTAAACATACGTCTTTAGCCCGCGCATGCGTTTCAAAATTATACATTAAAAAAAAAAACACGTATTTCTAAATGGCATAGTTCTTTATTAGAAATTATTTAAAATACTATTGAAACATAACAAATATTTAGTGAAAGACATATATTAACGTTTAAAACAAAAAACTTAAACAAATACACATAAAAGGTTATAAAAAAAATATTTATTTTTACACAAAAAATCCCGCCTACTATCGAATTTCGGCATAACTTTCCTTGAAGCAAGTTTTGCATGAATCATGCCGTCCCTTGTTTTTTTATCACATGCCGACATTGCAGCTTCTGTCACTATCTTTACACTTTATTCTGCCGCTTGTGTATGGCAAGGCAGCCTAATAAACAACATACTTTCGTCACCTTTTCTCTCTATTTTCTGAATAAGTTCGTCATTCGTTTGATTTCTTAGGATAGGTGGATCAAAGTTGGTGTTTTGCCAGTTTATTAGATCAATGTAACTTTTAGCATCAAAATTAAGACCATTGTACGTAGATGGACCAGAAGTTTTACCATCCATATAATCACACAAAGGCTTCAAAGGCAATTCATTTAAGTGCAGCATGCAAATTATCCATTGTAAAGGTCTCTGAAGTCTTTTTTCAAATAGCCTTATGACACCACTAAATTTACCCGTATTAGACACTGTTCCATCGCATCCAATAGCCAGGTCAACAGTACTAATATTTTTGGCGGAAAGAAGAGCGTTTATTGATACCTCAATGGTCTTTTCAGTTCCTTGTAATGGTGTCACATACCCTACATAAATGGAGTCCGGTTCTTTAATTACAGAAACGTGTTCTTCAATAATTACTTGCTTGTACCTTTTGGTTCCCTTTTTGACTATCTTCAGGGTTTTATCTTTCCGCCCATCAAAATATAAAGAAGGCAAGTTTAAAGGCGCTTGATTCTTCATAAGCGCATCGCGTGTTTTCCTTCTCTCTCGTCGCAGTTTTGATTTATCTATAACGATATCTGACGAAATTTCGTGTAAAACTGCAGAAGCAATTGCAGCACCAGCTCTGTCGGATACTCCATAACGGTCACATATTTGCGACAACACCGGTAAACTTTTCACGCATTTCTTATTTTCTATAGTTCATGAGGTTAAAGGTAAGGGCTCTTCTATATTTTTGTTTTCTGGAAATGAAACACTTGTATCAGAATCATTAACTACTTGTTGATAACATTAATTCTTGTTCTGGCGTTTTGGATGGGTTGTTATCGCTCTTCAGATAGATTTTTGTTGAAGCTTGCTTTCGAACAAACTTTTTTTGTAAACTTTTTGTTCTATTGCGATCAATGCCGCCGATTCTCATTTTTCTCTCGCCACGTTGATCAATCAAAAAATCGTGTTCTTCTTTAGGAACTTAAACTTCTCTGGGACAATTGCACTGACTTATTATCTTGCATTTGCATGAACAAATATCGAACAAAACTTCGCTTTGCTGCAAGAACTCAGTTTTTTTCTCAGTTGACAACCTTTTCAATGATTTGATAATATTTTTGCATTTGGAATGATAAGCTTTCAGGAGCTGAATGACTCTTGTATGCGAGACTACAGGGATTTTTGCCTTTTGCAATACTCCTTTAACTTTCTGGGTTACAATTTCTGCAATTTCAGAAAACGCGGGCTCTTTGTTACTACCATTTTTAATTTTCACCTGTAGTCTATTCCACTCGTAACATTTCATGACATCCTGGTATGTTGGTAACACGTTTTCTTTTATATCTTCTATAGTTCCAAATATAGGGCACTTGAATGACTGTCTATTATTTGACATGATGGAAAAATTTAACTTCAAAGTTCTAAAACCAAAATTATGCAAATTACAATTTCATGAGATTTCACAAGAAACTAGCCACATTGATACATGAATTCTCTTAATGTACTTACCTCAAAAATACCTCTTGTTTTAATAAACAGCAAGTATATATAACAAAAGTAACGTGTATTTCAATAGATACTAATCAAAAGATTAATCTATACCCAACGTCAAACGTGTCACTTAAGGTGTATAAGTGGGTACTTGAACTTTTTTTTTCAAAACTTCAATGGCGTTGCGCGGGCTCTTCCACTCAAAATAATTCAATAATATTTTAAAGGGTTCATAACGATACCTAACTGCAACATATATTCGATATTAGAAATCGATTACTTAAAATATTTTTTTTTGACCCACCCTATTGTAGGTATTTGTTCTAACTGAATTTAAATTTATTGTTCCAGGTTTTCGATGTTTTAGTTCCTATGTAGCGTCATATAATTTTATCACATAAAAACGTTTAGCTCAAAAAGCTTTGTTCCATGCGGTAATCGAAACTGCGACACGGGGAAAAGCAGCTAATCCCTGAATTACTGCACCAACGGTGCCATCACATAGGGTATAATATAAAAATATTTCACCATTATCTTAAATCACTCTAAAACTTCTAAAAACTCGGACATTATTTTTGCATAAGAATGTAAACTTAACAACTTCATGGAAAAAAACTGGACTAGTTTATATTTTCTATGAAAACTTCCAACAACAAATCTACATTCCTGACTCGCGCAAGCGCATGCATCCTGCTAGAAGCGATTACAAAAACAACGCCTGCGCAAGTATACACACCGTTACTAAGTAGATAGGGGTCTCGCTTTACCTTGTTGATGTTTTTAAGATTCTTTCGTTAAAAGAAATAAGAAAAATCGATAAGCTTGTAATTAGCGATTTGAAAATATCACACTTTTCATATCCATTATTTTGTTAGTCTATAAGCCTTCTTTAAAATAAAATAATTAAATAGATAATTCAACATAGCTGTATACCATTGCCTATTTTTTATCTCGTAATTTGACATAACGTGGTTAATTGAACAATAAAAAAATTGGGTCCTTAACAAATAATTGCTATAAATTAAGCACCATTTATACGCAAATGAAGGGACGTATCCAGATAAGACCTAGGAAACTCGTGGTCTTAGAACATTAAGGGCAACTGAAGAAAAATAGATGTAGTTTTAGTCAGTAAAAGCTTGACACGCCCTCCTACTTCCTGCTAAAGAAATAAGTCATTAGACGATTTCCCGACTCAAGAGAAAATAAAAGATAATATGACCTGAACATACTCGTAACTCGACAGACACGTCCTCAGCACACGGAAACATAAATAAAACAAAACACTAACAATGTTTAAAAAGCCAGGACTAGACTGAAACGGACATAATATTTTACTATGAGTGGCGATAACTCACGATCGGTACGGTAGCCCTACCACTACTTCAGCTATGCACCGTTTTACAACCTGTCTCCGTGACAGCTGCTTCCTTTCCATTACTTGTGATAGACGAGCGAAATGTAACAAACGGTTACGTGCGAACAAAAATAAAGAAAGCATTTCAATGGCTTATTAAATAAAATACTAACAGTTACTCGCTTGCGTATAAGTTGATCATCCCACGGGAACGTACCCAGTTTCAAAAATATTCGGTCCTAAATGAGGCCAAGGTCTTTTCGCAATCCTTCCATCTGTGTAAGGCCGTGATTGATTGAAACCTCAAAAAATCTAAACATCTAAACAGACTTTTCCACAAATTAGATGGCAGAAGAATTGAGCAATTTGATCGAATGCTATTACATAGCTCAATTTTTACTAGACTATAAAACATGAACTTTTGAATCTGTTGTTTTGTCAAAACTGACTGTAGGTAGACGGGATACTTATAAAATATAAAGAAACTTCAAACACAAACTTCGCAGAAAATTTTGTAAAAACTTAATATTCAGTGTTAATTACGAGTTCAAGAGTCAGAAACATATACTTAAGATGATGGTAGCAATTAAGATTACAGCCCACATAAAAATCATAACGATACACTAAAATGCCGTAGTTACAGCGTCGAATCACCTTATGATTACATAAAAATCGGAAGGCAGATTAAATTGTTCATTTGAAATTTTTGAAAGTCACTACAATATAAATTTAAGTCTATAACCGTATCCGACTATACAAAAATAATTCCGAGAATGATACAACATGGTGCATACACAACATCTTATTATAATGAACGACAATCACAATATTATTCGAATTTGAATGCATAAGATAGGTTTTGGGGTATATAGATGGGATAGATAGGTGGTGGGGTTTTGGAAGTCTGAATAATGAGGGAGAGACGCTGCTGCAATCCGCTACCGCTTTTGACTTGGCAGTAGCCAACACTTGGTTTGAAAAAAATGAGGAACATCTTATTTCATACAAAAGCGGTCACCACAGGACCCAAATCGACTACTTTTTAGTTAGGCGCAATAACTTAAAGCACGTCAAAGATTGTAAAGTGCTGCCAGGAGAAGATCTAGTATCACAGCATCGACTCCTGGTTATGGAAGCAATAGTCGAAATAAAACGCAACAAACGCAAAGAGCGTCCCCCCCCTAAAATAAAGTGGCATATGTTAGAGAAGAATGATTGTGCGAAGAAGTTCAGAGAGCGAGTGGTTGACAAAATGATAGAGATGGGTGACATGAATGATCGAAGTATAAATGAAAGCTGGAATGAGATTGCAGAGTGTATTAGACATGCAGCGAAAGATATTTTGGGAGAAACGAGAGGAAAGGGCACAATTGATAGGGATACATGGTGGTGGTCGATAGAAATTCAGAATGTGTTGAAAGAGAAGAAAAGAAAATTTAAGGAATGGCAGCGTGTAGAAGCGGGAAATAGTAGTCTGAAAGCGGAAAAGAAGAGTGAGTATGATCTTTTGAAGAAGAAAGCTAAGAAAGCCGTGG
Organism: Mythimna lalbum; assembly: GCA_949319445.1. Lineage (NCBI taxonomy): Eukaryota > Metazoa > Arthropoda > Insecta > Lepidoptera > Noctuidae > Mythimna > Mythimna lalbum. The sequence continues at coordinate 9,031,177 of OX439345.1, read as the reverse complement.
CATTAGCTAAAGCAAAAGCCCAGGAAAAACTGTACCACACACTGGACAGTCCTGCAGGCCAAAAAGACCTCTATAGACTTGCAAAAACAAGAGAGAGAATGACGAGGGATGTTTGTCAGGTAAGATGTATACGGAATGAAGCTGGAATGGTCTTATCAGATGATGAAAAAATTAAAGAGAGGTGGAAGGACTATTTTGAAAGACTGATGAATGAGGAAAATAATTGGAATGGAATTTTAGAGAGTAAACCAGTGAATGTAGGGTTAGTGAGAACGGTTAGTATGGATGAAGTCAGGATAGCAGTGAATGGAATGAAGAATGGTAAAGCTATTGGTCCAGATGGAATACCAGTTGAAGTGTGGAAGTTATTGCGAGTGGATGGTTGGATGTGGTTAGCTTTGTTCTTCAATAAGTTGTTGCAGGAAGAGGCCATACCTGATGATTGGTGCAGCAGTTCCTTGGTGCCCATCTTTAAAAACAAAGGTGATGTGCTTGAGTGCAACAATTATAGAGGAATAAAGCTAATGTCACATACTATGAAAGCCTGGGAGAAAGTTATTGAAAGGCGACTGAGAGAAGAGAGTGAAATTTCGCAGAACCAATTCGGTTTTATGCCGGGTCGGGGTACGACGGATGCCATTTTTGCTATACGCCAACTATGTGAGAAATACAGAAGTGCGCATAAAAACTTGCACATGGTATTCATCGACCTCGAAAAGGCATACGATCGGGTACCTCGTGAGGTTCTGTGGTGGGCCCTTAAGGAGAAAGGTGTGCCTGGGAAGTATGTGCGGTTGGTCCGAGCGATGTACAGCCGATGTAATACCCGGGTCCGGTCTACAGTTGGCACCACGGACTGCTTCAATGTGGCTGTCGGCTTACATCAGGGGTCGGCTCTCAGCCCTTACCTCTTCCTGATGATAATGGACGCTCTGACGTCGGACATCCAGGAAGAGGCTCCCTGGTGTATGTTGTTTGCCGATGACATTGTTCTGGTTGCCGAGAGTGGCCTAGAGGTCCAGAACAGATTGGAGGTGTGGGGGCACAGACTGGAGAGTGTTGGCCTGAAATTAAGCAGAACCAAAACAGAGTACTTGTTCTGCGATTTCGGCGGTCTCTCCAATCCTGTGCCTTTATCTCTCGCCGGAACGCCCATACCGATCTGTTCCGACTTTAGGTACCTAGGGTCGCTCGTCCAAGGGGATGGTGAGGTAGACCGAGACGTAACACATCGGATCAACGCAGGATGGATGAAATGGCGACAGGTCACGGGAACCACTTGTGACCCACGGATGCCCCTCAAGTTAAAGGGTAAAATCTACAAGTCCGTGATAAGGCCTGTCGTACTGTATGGATCAGAATGTTGGGCTGTGAAAAAGATGGATGAAAAAAGATTACATGTAGCAGAGATGAGAATGTTAAGATGGATGTGTGGTGTGACAAGAATGGATAAAGTGAGAAATGAGTATATTAGGGGAAGTTTGAAAGTGGCGCCAGTGACTGAAAAGTTGAAAGGAAATCGTTTGTCTTGGTATGGTCATGTGAAAAGGAGGGACGAAACGCATGTTGCTAAAAAAGTTATGAGTTTACATGTGGATGGACGGCGGGGGAGAGGGAGGCCAAAGAAAAGATGGATGGATTGTGTGAGAAGTGATATGAAAGAAAAGGGAGTTAGTGATAGCGTGACGAGTGACAGGACAGAATGGAAGAAAAAAACGTGTTGCGCCGACCCCAAATAAAACGGGACAAGGGCAGGAAGATGATGATGAATGCATAAGATAGATATCACTTGGGTATTCATAAAGTAAAGGTACAGGACACTAATGATCAGATTAAGATATCAGAATTTAAAGCAGTATAATATGAGAGTCACCTCGCGACCTCCGCTAACGATATTAATAAACAAACTTGATTATGTGTATATTTAGGAGATTCAAACTTTACTGTTGTCGCACCAACAATGTTACGTGACTGTATGCAGTAAAAGATTTAAACTAGAGTCGGTTCACGTGTGAAATCAGAACTTGGTTCCCATGATACAATATTAAACGTCAAAATTACATGCATATAGGCGATTCTGAACGGTCTCCCACGTAACGTTATGGCCTACCTCAGTGGCGGAGTTGGCCGTTATTTGAGGATATCTATGCTCTGTTACACAATATAGCGTATCGAATATCGCTGTGACCGACTCGCGCACTCAAAAATGTAGATTGACATGGGCTTATGGACCGTGAAACCGCGGTTTTTCGGACCGTGTGAAGATACCCGAAAATAAATAACAAAGCCAAAAATACACCAACTAAACACGACGTTTATCCCGCAGTACTTTTAGTTGAAAATGTCAGCGTTTCAGAAGAACTTTATGCAACTTTTAATTGAACAGGAAATATGAAAGACTCGGTAAACTAATTAATTTTTAAAGTATTCTGTGCTCTATAAAACTTATTGACCTCATTTTTAAATCAAAGTGTTCAAAGTTAAGAATGTTTAAATACCGTTAATTAAAAACTTTAGTGCAAGGAATGAATCGATAGTTTCCTTTAAATATTCATGTTTTATACGAGAAATTCTTGATTGAACAGAAACTGTAACTTTAGAATATCTTATCGGGTAATCATTCAAAATCTGTTTGACTTTTTATGCCAACGGTAGATCTAGTTAATCCCTTCAGAAGCTTTAAATTCGAGAGTATCTTAACCAAAACCACTGAAGATCCGAGAGACTACTGTCATCGAAACAAAACATTCAAAGAAGATAAACCAACCCAATCTTGTGGTAAAAAAAACCACAAGCGTATTCCGTTCCGTCCACTATCAAATGTAGATTAACAAAATTCAAAAAGTTCTCACCGTCGCGGTCCACTGCTCACCAATATAACATCTTCAAAACGTCCATAATTATTTTTCTAGTGAACCAATACAACAATTACACAATTCGACACGATCTCTTTGATTTGATCCTATATATTACGAGCAGTAAAAACTATTATAAATTCTTTTTAATTGTTGAAAAGAGTTTAATAGTTCGAATCGGCGTGAAGTGAAAACTAAAATCGTTATGGCAACTGATACATGGACGTCAATTTGCGTTTTAATTATGGCTGCCATTAATTATTATGTGCACTCGTGAAATGCAGGCTATTTGAAGTATTAATTTTTATGGGGCTATTAGCCGAGCAGATAGATCGATTGGTATAAAAAAAATACTTTGTGAAACTTCTTTGACCTAATTAAGCTTGTAAAAGTAAGAGCAGTGGTAGTCTAGTGATAACGAGCCCGAATTACGAGTTACAGGTCGCGGGTTTAAAATCAGTGAGGTCAGGCATTACTTTGTCCAATTTATTTTATCACCAGTGCTCTCCAAACAGTGAATGAAATCGGTATGTCGTAGAACCAAAAATTCGAAAACTATAACTAACAATAATCCGCACTAGGCCTATGTGGTGAATTACGATCTTTTTCCTTTTTTTTTTTTTTTTGATAGATCTTTTGGCCCAGCAGAGGGAATATTATAAGGCCGATTGTGATAGGCTAGAAAATAAATGGATTATGTAGGTCGTATATTTAAGGAATACAATAATATTAATGTTCTCTATAACTTGGAAGGTTCTTCAAATGTACATGACTACTGTTCAAGAACTTAGTTATATAGTTACCTTAATACCTGAAAAATCACCCGTTTTATTCAAGTAGCTGATTATTTAAAGAAATACAAAACAGGGTATATTGTTGTAGAATACGGTACAGCAAATGTCGAAGCTATTTATTTACTTTAGCACAAAAGAACACAGTTAGACGACTTTTGCCTCCGCACAGGCGGAACCGCAGGAAAAAACGAATATAGTTCAGAAATACCGCAAGAAGTAATCATTTGTGAGAAACGGTGAACAGTGTAAACCTGTTATTTTCTTCCTGCCGAACATAAACTTTAGAACTAAAACACTCGACCACTTAACTCAAACTATAGCAATCAGTCTGCCTGGCCTTTTTCCAGGTTTTGGGTCCACTTCTAGTATAATCGAATACAGCAAAATACTATTAGGGACTTTAAAAATAAACTTGGCTTCAGACGGAAACAAAGGAATCAATTTTCGAGATGCGTTAAAAATCAGTGTCAGACTCTTACTGAGTATCCACCTCGTTCCTTCGTGTCTTTCATACTGGGGCCCGAGCTACCTTTCGTACTAACCCTGGCCCCAATAGGCAATTTAAACTAGTTTGCTGGCCCATGATGTTACATATTATGTAAACGAAATCTACATATTCACCAGTTACCTTATCAAACATAAAACATATCATTCCACCATTCGCATCCCTATTTGGATTCCCGTCAAGTCTCCGTATTTGTAATTCAAGGCGAGGTCCCGGCAGTACGTATTGTTTCACCAACTGATACTTTAGGCGTTCAGTTCAGACCGTTTATTGATAATCAGAATAGGCATTCAGAGTGAGCGGTCGGTACTTCGGTAGTTACGAATTAATTTGTGGGTATTAGGGCTGTGTTTATTGAATTGAATATTATATTATCTGTGTTTATATTTCTTTTTTTCACTATAGCTCTGTTTATTTATATGTATGTATCTAAGTATGTATTTACTATTGGAATTTTTTTCTCATTTATTAAGTTGCACCTGCCATGTTATGTTTCTGCACCACCCTAAGATCGACTGGCAGATAATGCCTAAGGCATTAAGTCCGCCTTTGTACAACTTTGTGCATAAAGATTTAAATAAATAAATAAATAAATAAATATTAGTGGTACGATTTGTTTTGTCGACGTATTAAAATTTTGTGGGTTTAATTGTGCCTTTAGGTTAAATTAGAGCAACGTACACGTGTAACACGCCTGATTTGTACGTAGAATGTCGTTGAGTGGCGTGTATCAAGTGTAGATCTACAAGTCTAGTTTTCATATAAAATGTGTGGAGAATTCGCCCAGATAGACGTGTGTGGCACGCGTGTATGCAGTATAGTGGTAGCTTAAAGAACACTGAGTATTGAAGGTTTACGATAACATGCACAACGGAACGAAGCAATAACGCGTTTTCATACAAATAATTTTGAAATATTTCTACAAGTAGAACTATTTCTATGTAAGCACTTTGTCGCCTCTCTGTCTTATCGTTGTTACCGTGTCGTCACATCTACTCGCTAAAGTTGGTAAAGTGTAACTTAGTTGTTTATAACACAGGTATTCCTATTAGTGTGTTTCGGTTAGTAACCGAAACACAATTTGTAGCCGGAACCGAAACTGAAACCGTAACCAAAATTAAAATGGTGCAAAAAACTGACAAGAAATAAAAATAATATTCAAATTTTTTTATTTAAATTTTTATATTCCAATATAGTTATCCTTAATTATTTAGGTACATGAATAAATCGACGATTACTCTAACATGATAACATAATTATAGGCTAACGAGAAATTCAGTTTTTATTGAGGTTTCTAACACAACCGTCAGCTTTAAGACGTTTGTTTCGTTCGTGCCGAATATTCGTGCCGAAACTCCAGCTACAGTCTATTTAGCCGAAATTAGCCGGAATCGAAACCGGATCTTTGGTCGATCTCTAATTCCTATATCATTTCCTATAGACTGCTAAAAATTGTTTCTAAATAACGATGTATAGCCCAGCAGTAGGGAAGAACAAAACCTCAACTTTTCAAATAATCATATACCTTCCTAAAAACGCGCCACGCACGACGTCACAAAACACAAACTACATCACACACAAATCACAACACACAAACACAGCGAACGTATAAACAATAATATAGAGGAATCATAACCGATTCACATCGTTCGTTGTCGGATCCAATCAGAGTAATTAAAATAAACGTAATCGTTAGGATAATGGCCGGTAATAGGGCGAGCAGCAGTAAGTCTGTGAAACTGATTACAGAGTAGAGACACCGGCTTCCCAGTAACAGTATAGAACTGTTAATTTGGTATAACATAAATTGAATGGTTTCGGACAGCCCTAGACTTAACTAGATGGCTATAAAATGAAAACAAGGATGTGCCGACATAGTAGCGATAGAGGAAAATTAACACAAGCCTTCGAATTTTGAATTTTTTTGAGGAACGAATTTGTAACGTTTTTAAAAACGATTTTTTTTTTTAATAAATAGATTACGTAAGTTTTTACAAGTTATTTTTTTAAGTCGTGTTGTATTTGTAGATATAGTAACTACTATTTGTCTCAAGCACATACTCGTAAGTCACTCTATGCCGACGAGGTTTTGGCAGTCTGTAGCCCACAGATGACATTATAATATAGTCTGTGGTCCAACGTCAGAGATATGTCTGCCCGAGAATATGGCGGTAGAGGTAGTGACACAAAATAGATAGGTACAGAAGACCATCTCATATATCGCTCATTCAGTGCAACAACGGCGTAATTACACTTTTTTCAAAACAAGTTTTATAATGTTATAATGTGCGGAAAGACTATTTTCATCGGGCAAAACATCATTTACGTTGATTTTATTTATAGGACGACCCACTGACCAACAATTAGAATTGTAATAAGTTTCGCTAAAATGCCATAACCATTATTATTAATCTTTGACTGCATCTCCTGTAAAATTTCTAAAAATGTAATTACGTCATTGTTGCACTGAATGAGCGATATGTACTTCACTTTTTATATCTACGCTAGGTGGACGCACACTAATGAGCGTTTGAGCCGGAACTGTTCGACGAGCGGGCCGAGGCGCTCCGAGATATCGTGTCCGTGAGCGGTGTCTATGTGTGCGTTGCTCGAGCGCGCTTTGTATGTAGATTGACTTCTGTACCTATATATTTAGTGGTAGTGATGAGTAGTTGAGCCAAATATAGGCACGGTTGACGCAGTGGTTGAACGATTAGCTGCAGCGTTATGTATCGTCGATACGATTTTCGATTCGTAGTTGTTCCGTGTATAGGTGTCCTGATGTGAGTTTACGTATTAGTGAACGCGTCCACGATATGGGATTAAAATGAGTAACAATGCTGAGTATGGAGCAGTGATTACTAAATCAATAAATTATGACCTAATTTGATGAAAATTAAGCTGTTTCAATTGATAAAATAATTTCCATCAGCATCTTACAACCTTACCTTGATTCAAAAAATCGCGTGTCAATAATACCTAGCCTATTTCCACAAAGCCCCAAAGAAAATTCGACCCGAGTCGAGATAAATAACCCACTTTTCCTTAACTACAGCGGCTGAAACTACAATACTCATAAACTTTATGTTATCATTGGCATAAAAAAGCGCTGCTTTTGCCCGCTGATGAACTTAATCAAAGTTTATTCATTTGGGTTATTTTTAGTTCGCATTTTCCCGTAAAAACCTTAATTTTAGTAGTGCCTTTTATATGATGCTTAAGTAAGAAATAATTAGTATTTTAAAAGGGTTAGTCCAGTTCCGCTGTACACCTAAACGAATTACCGTCTTCAAAGCGAGACAGATCCAAAAACGTGTTTGTCTGGCATCTCGTTCCTAATTGCAACATGTATGCAAACCAATTTCGGGGCGAATCTAATTTCGTCATGTATCTACAGGCCACGTAAACCGCTGTGGAGATGACGGACGTGGGCTTCCGTCCGAGATGCTCCTCTTCATTAAGAGCGAGGGGCGGGGCGGGACGGGGAGCGATGGCTTTATGGGACAATTTGCATTTACACGAGCTCCGGCACAGATTACGGTCGCACTTATCCGCCTGTCGAAATGAGGCGCTTTCCACCCCACGCCGAACAACCTACGACTAAACAAGCCTTTGTTTATATTTGCTTGTATTTTTCACCCGCCATTTGTTTTGACGGCCCATTTCTAAAACATGAAGGTTTTCAAACCCCGAAAATACTTTACGACGGCCACCGCAGGCACTTTTGATTTTTCACGACCGTTTTTTATTGTTACATTTGTTACCTACCCTGACCAATCGGATATACGTAAAACAATCGTTTCCAACGCCTAAACATTGAAGTCGCATTGTGTTTGCGTAGAACAATGACAAAAAAAATGTTCTTGGTGAACATATTGTACCAAAAAGTGGCAGTTTTTGCACAAAAATATTCAACCTCGTCGGTGAAAAAGTCCTTTTTAAAATCGACATGACTTTGTATAGGTTTTTAGCTTTATTAAAATGTCGTGCAACTAGTAGGTTCAAATGTGGAGTTAATACCTCAGGTATTCTCTACCATTCAACCAACGGTAGTAGAGAGACAAATCTTTTCACCGCTCTTTGGTCGGCGCAACACGTTTTTTTCTTCCATTCTGTCCTGTTACTCGTTACGCTATCACTAACTCCCTTTTTCTTTCATATCACTTCTCTCACAATACATCCATCTTTTCTTTGGCCTCCCGCTTCCCCTTCATCCATCCACATGTAAACTCATTACTTTTTTTGCAACATGCGTTTCGTCCCTCCTTTTCACAAGCGCGACCCAATAAACAATAAAATAACACTGCTACTCATACTCAGCTATAGTAAACCAGTAGAAAATAAACTACAACTTCTGCTTGAACAAAGCTGTAGAAAAAAGCGTAAACAACACGTACCTACACTAAATATTTAGCTGTCTCAAAGCTAAAAGGCCTAACAAAAGCTAAGAGCAACAACAATAGCTGCAAGGCACATATAACTGAATGCATCGAACGCAAATCCCAACTGACCCACTTACGGACAACCACCTATGAATCGCTTTGACAAAAGCATGTCTCTGCAAGAACATTATGTCGGACGGCCGTCGAGCCTCAATTTAGAACCCGCATGGACCTATCCAGAGATCACGTAGAACGACGAAGCAAGCCCTGGAATCTACATACTAAAGGTAACAGCCATCAAATCAAATATCAGGGTATCACCTCTGAAGTAAATGTTCAAGCAGTTACTGCAAACGATAGTGGAAACGAACCATAAAATTTTATCACGAAGCTCTGATTCGAAATAGGTGGCTGCCATTAACCTTTGTTAGAATACAACAAGTTTATAAATTGCGAGAAATTGGAGATAGATAATTTGTTTCTTTGAGATACAATAACCTTTGGAGAAGTTCAATGTAACTTGAGATTAAGATTTTGTTTTAAAGTTACAATTACTTTGTGAGTTATGCTCTGTTTTATTCTAGATATTTTGTAATTAAATTAACTTGAATAGGTTGGGTTTAATTTATCTATTACTACTTTCTGCCATCGGCTTCACCTATGTAAAAGTAGCTTTCTCCATACAGACTTTCTATTCCCTTAGAGGGTGAATTTTGGAAAATCCTTTCTTATTCTCTGTATACATCATAAAGAACACCTGTGATCAAAAATTCAGCGTTTTAGGTCCAAAGGTTCGAGCTGAGCGTTCACGAGTCAGTAAGTGAATCAAGACTAACAAAAAAAACCTTGAATATACCCACAAAAGCCTCTTGAAAGGCCTCTCACAAGGTGGACCGACGACTAGGTGAGAATCGCGGGAATGCGGTGGATGCGAGAAGCACATGATCGGTCACTGTGACGACGCTTGGGGGAGGCCTATGTCCAACAATGGACGTCTTTCACTTGAAATGATGATACACAAAATAATATTTTTATTAAGTTCTAAAATTTTGATTACACCTCTTAACTTTGAAACACAGTTCATCTTATGTTACGCCACCTAATTTAGTGTTGAAATATCTTCGCTGTCACGAACCCAAAAGACGTGAAATATACAGGTAACCTTTTATGCAAAAGCGCTGCAAACACCTTGACCTACTCAACTTTAATTAAAATTTCGCTACATCATCTCGGAAAATAAACAAGACTAAGGAAAATAAAACGAAGGGAAATAATCTTGTCTCATCACAACGATGGCGAAAGAATGACGAACACATCTCTCCTAATGATATTTCCATGTAATTTTCGCAAAGAAAACAATGGGGTCTTTAATCTATGAAAATAATTTATAGTTCCATAGATTAAAGATTTAATTAAGTAATTAAGTTGTCGGAGCTTCAAGCAGTGGACGGGAGAGTTGCGGTCATATTAAATAAATCACAGACTTATCTGTAAAAATAGTTTTCATTGCACTCACTCTTCAGTCAGCGTGATATTTTCTGAAAAGAAATGAGTCTCATCATCAGACCACTAGACTTGCAGTGTTGCGCCACTGGTATATAGTGCACCAAGCATACGTACAAAGGGTATTGGGTACACATAATTTTATCATGCATACAGCTAAAAAGTGGAATACCCTGTCGGAGTCTCTGTTTCCTAATAGCTACAAACTAGGGGTCTTTAAGTCAAGAGTGAATAGGTTACTTTTAGGCAAGCGTGCTCCATCGTTCGCCACATCATCGCTTACATCAAGTGAGATAGTGGGCAAACGCGAGCCGATCCATAATAAAAAAAGGCTATGAGAGAGAAATTTCCCTTCATCTATTTTTTAGCTAACATCAATTCATCGCATTGATTCTTCGCAACAAGAAACCATGTACCGAAGACTGTGTTCAATTTAAACGAACATACCTCATCCAAACGACATTGTTGAGCACATAAATATTCATTGTGGAGTGCCCGATAGTCCTATTTGCCGGTCTGTCGTTGCCGGCTTGTGTGCACACGCCCTTAATCAGCGAGATTGCTAAGTAATCGAGATCAACTAAAATATGATAATGAAACGCAACGAGAGACTGCGTAGCTTCTGCTGTGATTTTATAATCTACACTAAATATTATAAAGAGGTAGTTTGTTACAAGCTTTTATTTAGTTTCACCCGTCCCAATGTTTGTCTGTCATCAAATCTTTCAAATTAAATTTGATCCGCTCATCTGTCATCAAATCAATCGGTAACCGGGAGTTACCGATTGAGCTGAAATTTTGCATGCATATGTAAATTAGATGACAATGCAAAATTATTATGACATGGAGCTAATCTGATGATGGAACCGGAAGGTGGCTTGTGGCTCTAGGAACTTGGTAGTTAAACGACACAACCCCATTGAGTTTGGGCTCGTATGATTCGTCTTGACGAGTATTAATTAAATAGGTATACCGAACTATAAAACATTTTCATTAAAAGCTTGTTTTTAACCGACTTCGAAAAGGAGGAGGTTCTATGTTCGGCTGAATGTATGTTTTTTTTTTTGTTTTTTTTTTTCTGTTGGAGGTAATTCTCTTAAAGTACTGGCCCGATTGGTAAAAATTTATATAATGTTTTGGTTACAAGATTGTCCCCTGAAAATAACCTAGTTTTAACCGGTATCTGTATTATTATGATAGTCTTTGTATATCTAATTTTAGTAATTGGTGTTGGTTGTGTGATCTATGTTATTGACATTACTCTCAATGAATGCTGCAATAACATCAATGCTTACTTAAAAATGTCGTATCCTTTATTTCATGTTGTGTTAATTTGTCATTATATTACATATCAACTAAATATAATGTCATCTGTGCTGAGTTAGGTGCTATTTTGGCCTTGCACAGATTTTAAAGTTATTTTTCATTCTTAATTCTACAGTATTTTAATTCCACTGTATGTGTGAGGTACAACTAAAATTTTTTTCTTTCTTTCTTTCATGTTCTCTCATTGAATGCACACGCAATGCCACGAATAGAGAGAGATGGAGAAGTCTCGCAAAAGTCGGGACAAACTACCAGACGATCCATGACCACGACCACTTCGCCATGAGTGTACGACGGAAACGAAGAAACATAATGGCATAATGACAACCATACAAATTACAAAGTATACTTATAGTGCCCCTAGACCTCTACAAGAAGCGTGTTCCTATTTATCAGGATAACATTATCAGCCACGGTAAGACCGTGTAACGGTGTAATACCAGGTGGGTAGATGAACATAGCTTTAACTAGTCTCATATTTTTTTCAAGAATATGCGGGAATTTTCCTGTTACATCATTCATGGAAGTGACTTTTTCCAAGATTTTCCAACAGTTCATGAAGACGATTAGGTTTGCTTTTCAAGTACGGTCAAAAGGGGTGAATAGAAACTAAGGGGTGAACAGAAACAAAACTTCAAAGGGTATTTTCACGATATTTGATTATTTTTTTCAGCATTTAACTTTTCCATTTTATTAATATATGTATTGTTATTCTGAAAAGTCGATGCTTTGCTAGAATATCGTCATCATCATCATTTCAGCCAAAAGACGCCCACTATTGGACATAAGCCTACCTCAGGGGACACCACAATGAACGGTCCTGTGCGTCTCGCATTCATCGGATTCCCGCAACCCTTACCAGGTCATCGGTCCACACGATAGAATATGGTATCAAAGTAAAATACCAAACCAAAGGTTTTGTTTCTATTCACCCCTTTTTACGGTAACCAGACAATAGATTTGTTTGATAGACCTGATTACTGAAAATCTAACCTAATTAAGTCCTTGTACGTCAAGTTGAACTCTCTCTAATCAGTACACTGGCGGTCGATAATTTTAGACGAATCCCCGATGTGCCACGCCACTGTACATTTGAGGGCGACCATACGTGTGATTGACACATTCGAAATACGCGTCATTCCAACCATGCTTTAAATCTGTCTGAAAGCGAGTGTCGTTGAAAAATGATTGGTCATATATTTTGAACGGTATTGTATGGAACAAGCATTGCCCGTTGAATGCCCATAAAGAAATAAAAGGAAAATATACGCTGTATCTTTATTATAATAGTTATTTTACTAGTAGTAATTTATTAAGACCAATTGACTGGTTTTGTCATTGTTATTGATGCGTTGTATTATTGAACTAAGTGTTCTATTGAAAGTTTTAATTTTTGACAGCCACATGAAAGTTTTTTTTTTTTCAATGTTTTTTTTTATGAAACTTGTCTGGGTGTGTTGAGAATTTGAATTGAAGAGAGAGCTCACGAAAGTTATGCCCCTCATCTTTCGTCTTGTTCAAACTTTACTCAGAATTTGCGTATTATTTTACAATGTAAAGGGCAACGTTTTTGCTGAATACGCATTACTTAACCCTTCAGATACCGTCAATTAGAGACACAATAGTAAGACAATAGATGCGCGGCCACCGGGTGTCGCTTGGGGATTAATGAATTAAAATGTCGTTGTGGCCGAAATCGCTACATAGCATCATCACCATCATCATCATCTTTTAAACACGCACTTATTTTCAGGAATAAAACAGAATAGAAATAATTGATAGGTACAGGCCCGCATAAAGAAAGGAATAAGAAAATATTTAGGTTTTAAAAGCCCGCAGTTCCAAACAAATCCAGTATTATTCCAGCCAGCAATTACAGAGGCTAAAACTTATTATTAAACAACAACACTAGCACGACACATGTTATGTACTCAACAAAAAGTAAATAAAAGTACACCGTGACAAATAAGGCTAAGTCCACACCGCACGACAAACTGTTGCGACTGCGAGACGAAACAGTTTTTCAATTCCCCTACAAATGGTGTAACATTTACAAAGCTTTAAGCTTAGAGGGAACACAAATGGCCCGACACAGGTGTTGCTTTATTGAAAAAAAAGATACAAATTACCCCTTTCTACGCAATTTGATGGCGGATTGATGCCTTCACAAGCTGAAGTTGGTAAACGGTCCGCAGATTGTTTCTTGTTTTGTCTCGTTTTTGTTCAAAGTCTTTGGGATTGCTTGCATAAATAAACATTTTTTTGGTGGCAGCGAAAAAGCTTGTTAGCAATGAGATTTTCTTTTTCTTTCACGGTTTGTTTTGCCGCAGTTACTGATATATTTCGATAAGTTTTAATTGAACCGCGCTTACCTAATGGTGGGTAGGGCTTGATGTTATAACGTGGAGATACTTGAAATCATGAGCTTGAAGTAAACACGGAAAATCCTGAAACAAAAGAAAATGTTATAAATAAAAGCGTTCATTTACATCTGTAATGCACTTAACCCACAAACTTTATTATCCTTCCGGATAACCGTTACATTATAAAGCATCGATAAAGAAGTTCCTCCCTTAGGGCCCTATAAAAACAGACCTTCATAAACAAGCAATAACTTTTATACAGCCCTATAATTCGTTTTCTTTCCCATTTCTTTGAATATGATAGAAAAAGTCAAATAAATTACGCTTCAAATAATATTTATATTTACTTTTTATAAACTATATTTAGGAGTAAAAGGACTAGACAGAAAAGGACGAAAAGCATTACGAAAATTAGCCGACGAACTTCGAATTCCAAGAGGAAATCGCTGATGAAATAAAACGAAATATATCGCAGTGAAATTTCGTTTCTGTCGGGCAAAAGTCAAACGATGCCCGCATCGCGTCGGTCCTCAGCGATAAAACTTCGTCGGGGTAACGTTCAGAATTCCAAAACAAAGCGCACTGAAAAGTCGGCACACAGATGGCGCAGGTGTCCTCGGCGACTCGCACGTCCTCTAATCAAGCGGAAATGTGTGCTTGGACGGCCGGCAGCCGGACGACCGGGCCGGGCCGGCGGCCGCTTGACCGGTCGCGCCCGCCGCCACGCTACACCTGAACGCTACAATCCCGCACCCGCCGGAATTTGAATCGAGTTCACATTCGGTCAATTCTAACAGGAAATTTAGATTCTGTTTTCAACCATCTTTGTGTTTATTCGCTTGAGGCGTTCAACAAATGCTTTTACATGTTTACTTTTGTTACTCGGTGCACGGCAATAAAAAGCTCTACGATAACCCAGTGAGTACAATCAATTTAACAAGTCCAAACGGGTTTATATCGTAGCCTTAAATTAATGTAGTCAGACAAAGAGCGGACTGCCGCTTATCTGGGAGAAAGCCGGTTGTCGACTATCGCTGCGACCGACTGCATCATGCATCAATCTTCACGGATGTAGGTACTTAAATTATCGAATTTCCGACATAAAATATTTTACCAAAAAATGCCTGATTAAGTTTTTAAACCTTTTCGTATTCTGAGATTAAAATTATTTTTAGCACAGTTCAGATTTCGATGAAATCAATTTAAAGTACACAAAAACTCTCTACGGAGTAGTCTATCAAATTGACTTCTGATTTCATATCGAGTGCTTACCGCAGCTATTTCATATCTCTGGCTGTGCGAATAGACTGAATATTCTTTTGTTGCTTCCAATCGTGCCTCGTTACCAAGATCTTCGTAAATCTTTTGACATTTCGCTAAAAGGTTCATTTCAGCTGATTAATGTTGTAATTCCATTGGTGGAGAACAAAAAGGCAGAACAATGTTTGTATGTTCCGGAAGCGAGATGAGAGAAATGGTGGGCATTTATCTAGCACAAATCTACACTAATATTATAAAGAGGTAAAGTTTGTTTGTATGTTTTTTTTTTTTGTAGGAGGCAATCTCCCGATAGAAAGCTACTTTACTCTTGAGTGACACAGGCTATATTTTATGTACCTGAGTGAAGCCGCGGGCAAAAGCTAGTATATAATAGAATGAATGGAGTGTGTCTATATTCAACACGAGTACCTCAAAAAATAGTAACCCAGTTTCTTCTTCTTGGTCGTTTCACTCTTGCCAGAGTGGTCGTGGTTATCACGAAGGTAGCTCTCCGGAAGCCGTCAGGGTACGCCGCACGATTTCTCGCCACTTTTGCCTGCTGGCAGTCATCCGGGCACACTCGTTCAACGGGCCGCCAACAGCCGTTTTTATTTGGTCAGTCCAACGCATCGGCGATCTGCCACGCGGCCTCGTTCCATCTACCTTTCCTTGTATAACAAGGCGTTCGATGCAGTCACCTCCACGTCGACAAATATGGCCAAAGTATTTAAAAATACGACTGCGCACCAGTGTAGACAAGCGTTCCTTTACACCCAATTCCTCAAGAATGGAAGCGTTTGTTCGAAACTCGGTCCAAGAGATCCCGAGCATTTTTCTCCAGCACCACATTTCCAAAGCGTCAATCTTTTTGGTCTCTGTCTGTCGCAGGGTCCATGTTTCAGCGGCGTATAAAAATATGGGAAACACTAACGTTTTAACGAGCCTGATCTTTGTGGCTTTCGTTATTTTCCTGCTTCTCCATATTTTCTTGAGCTTATCCATTGCAGCTCTGGACAGAACCATTCGTCGCTTGATGTCTTCAACGCAATTTCCCTGATTCGAGATTAGAGCCCCAAGGTACACATAAGATTGTACGACGTCGCAGTTTGCTATTTGCGTTATGTGACTTGAGTTGTTGTTAGCTCTGTCGACAATCATCATCTTGGTCTTGCTACGATTAATCTTCAAACCAAAGTGGATGCTAACACTTTCCATTCTCGAGAGCAGCCGTTCCATTTGACCAGCGCTAGTAGCAAACAAGGTGGTGTCATCTGCGTAGCGTAGATTTGCAATTTTTCGTCCACCTATCGTAACGCCGTCTGTCCAGTCTTCAAGGGTAATGCGCATAATCAGTTCTGTGTATATATTAAACAAAAGTGGGGATATTATGCACCCCTGTCGAACTCCAGCGCTGGGATGGAAGCTATCTGAGAATATTCCATCTGTTCTTACTGATGCAGTGCCATCTTCGTACAGGCGTCTCAACAATTGCACTAGGTGTTTCGGTGTACCCATTTGCAACAAAGTGTCCCAAAGTTTAGGCCATTTCACTGAATCAAATGCTTTCGAGAAGTCAACAAAGCAAATGAAAGCAGGTTTATTGAACTCTCGAGACTTTTCGATGATTTGGCGGACTATTAGTATTTGCTCCCGAGTTCCTTTCCCTTTAACAAATCCTGCCTGTTCTGGTGCTATTTCCTTAGATAGGAAGCTTTTCAGCCGTTCATTAAGGATGTGTAGCATGATCTTACTGGCATGGGAAATTAATGCAATAAGGCGGTAATTGTTGCATTTTTTCGTTGAGCCTTTTTTGTGAAGTGGGATAAGGACCGTATGTGTCCATTCTTTCGGCCATATACCCGTTTTCCAAACCCTGTTGCAGATTCTGTGAAAAATAGTCACACCAATATTTCCCAGGGCCCTTATGGTTTCAATAGGAATTTCATCTTTTCCAGTAGCTTTCCCATTTTTTAGATGATTGATGGCCGCCCTGACTTCAGATAGGAGAATTTCTGGCTCTAATTCAGATTCATCCGTAGGCTCCGTACTATCAAACTCTTCAGACTTATGATCAAGGTACAGGGACTGACAGTAACTTTTCCAAACATCTGATACGCTTTCTAGCTCACAATGTACTCTGCCTTCGCTATCTTCGACAGCCCAGGAGTTGGAAGTTAACGTCTTGGTCACAGAGCGGATTTTTTTGTAGAGATCTCTGGACTCATTTTTGTGTGAGTGGATGTCTAGTTCCTCGCAAATCTTATTGAGGTAAGCATTGTGATCCCGTCTGCAACCAGCTTGGATACGAGCTGACAGCCTGTTTTGGTCTTGGATTCTGGCTCCCGATGCCTTCAACTTGCGCCTCTCCTCGACTAGCCTCAGTGTGTTCTCACTCATCCAAAGCTGTTTCGCACGTGTTTCCTTGGGAAGGTTGGATGCTCTAGCGGACTCTACAATCAAGTTTTTAGCCTGACTCCAGAGGCCACCTGAAGTTTCTTCGGAGCTATCTGCACTTTTCCACGACCTCCAAGTTTGTTCTGCCAAAGAGTAGAATTTAGAACAATCGGTGACTTCGATCCTTTCTTGTTTTTTGGGATTCCGAACTGTCCTAAGCCTAAGCCTCAATTTGGCCACCAGAAGCTGATGGTCTGATCCGCAGTCTGCTCCAGGAAGTGTATGCGCATTCTGGACAGATGTTCTCCAGCGGGACCTGATAAGAACATAGTCAATCTGATTCCGATGTTGACCGTCTGGACTGATCCAGGTCCAAAGCCTTCGAGGGTGGTGTTGGAATTGACTATTAGCAATCACCAAGTCATTTTCTGCTGCAAACTGTATTAGGCGCTCTCCTTTTTCATTGCGCTGCCCAAGGCCAAATCTACCAGCAGAACCACTAAGTTCATGCGCATTTGCTCCTATCTTTGCATTAAAATCACCCAAAATAACAAGACACTCTCTGTTGGGGATTTTTTCTATTGTGGCTTCAAGGGTGGTATAGAAGTCCTCAATGATTTCGTCGCTTGCCAGGCTTGTGGGGGCGTAGACTTGTATGATGTTCAGATTAACCGGTGACGCTTTCAGTTTGACACTAATTATTCTGTCGTTGACTGGTTCGTAGCCTATGACGCAGTTCTTTTGCTGTAGAGGCAGTGCTAAGGCGACTCCGTTTCTACTGCTATCCGGGTTCCCCGAGAAGTAGATGATGTGAGCTTCGGTCTGGAAGTGTAAGTGAACCCAGTTTAGCCACTGTAAATCTATCAAACGCGATTGAACAAATAAATAAAGACCGCTAAATTGATGGCTGAGTGGTTACAAACAGTTTTGGTGCTGTTTGCGGTTTAGCGTGGTTTTTTCCTAGCATTCCTCATTTATTTACGATAGGATTTGTAGAACAGTACGCACATAAAACTTTAATTAGAGTTAGGAATCTTATTAATGACAAAATAATTCCCATTTCGTTGTTTATATGTTTTCCTCAATAAAAAGATAAAAATTACATAAATAATAGTCTAAAATACCTTTTATTTGACGTTAATTATAACACTACAACTTATTATCTACTGCAGGAATTCACCTCATTAAGTCTAAAGATAAATAATAATGGACAGCAACCAGGGACCATCTCATTATAGCGACCTGTTTTATGAAGAAATTATTTTAATAATAAAATGGCGTCTGCATTACAACCTCTTAGAAGAAAGAGTTTGGAAGAAAGACAATTTTAGAACTAAAAAGTGAATGTTTCAATTGCGTCCCTCGAAAGCGTTCGGATACATTTCCCAACTGACTTTGTTTTGCGACGCCATTGTTATGCAGAACGCTGTAGCAAAGTTGTAGATGCATAAATTATATTATTTTGTCGTTTATTATTACAAGCGTGAGGTATAGATAGTCACTTCTCGTGTATGCAGACATTTGAATGCTTGAATAGTGAAGAGAACTCAATAAAAAAAACGTTCCAATTGGACAGAAAGGTCGTAATTTTTCGGAGACCACCCGTATTCACATGGTTAATAGAATCAGGGCAATATGTCCCGCCCGTTACAGCTGCTCCAATCGATAGTAAGATAAGCACACCTTGTTTAGGGGACCAGCTACGAGCTTTTATGACTTTATTACCCAATAACAACGGTATAAATCGCACGACGGGGTTACCTTGACTGATGGACGTAGGCTGAAATTGAAATATCATTGCACTAAATAAGGCAATTATTCAATTCTTTCCTGGAATAGAAAAAGGTAAGCAGCTGCTTTCAAATGATGCTAAAAAAAGATAAATTAAATGGATTCATAGTTTAGTTTCAACTAAAATAACAGAGGTGGAAATGAAAGAAAATCTCAACTGCGTGGATTGATTCCGCAGTGGAGTTAATTTTTTATGAAATTTCAAAGCTGGATTTGTGAATATTTCTACCAACTTAGGAAGAAATGAAAACGTGAATGCTGTACAAATAACAGAATTAAAAATACCAAACAATGTTGTTCACATTAATGAAGTTTGCAGAAAGCTAAACAGTGGTAGCTGCCACAAAGGCAGCGTCGAGCGAAGGCTAACAATCTAGCTCATTAGCAGAGGAATATCCTTTTAGGAAAAAAGCATCCTAGATTAATTTGAGTTTTACTTCTGTAATATTTCGTCGCGCCCGTTAACGAGGTAACTCACCGTGCCTAACAAAGTTACGTGATGCAAGTCTTCGGTAGCGCTTTCAAAACCTCCGTCGTCGCTATCCTTAATTTTCTTCCGAAACTTTTTAAATTTTACATTGCTTTTAAGATTCGCAACTTGAGTCTCACGGGAAACTATGTCGATGGTCCTGACATCTCGCCAGATGAATTTATTAATTATGTTTTTAATTAAGCTTTTCCATATACAGGCAGAAGTTTAAATTATGGACTTTGAGTCTTTGAACTTTGAATTTATATTAGTATTTATTTTATTAAAACGTAGACTTAATTGGCAATGCTTTAGACTCTAGTATTAATTCGTGTATTCTTAGTCTATTAAATTAAAATCTATTAAAACATTGTTAGTTTCTGGAATAATAGTAACAATTTTCAATATAGTTGGTAATTTCAATGACAAAATCAAGATTGTAAACCTTAGACTTTAGCATAACAATAACCACACACTAGTAAATACAGTTATGTCCTCTGCCCAAGATACCCGATGTTCGAAATAATCTGATTACGGAGCATAAACGTTGAATATTAGACGAAGCTTATCGAACCCTCGACATTCTCATACGCAGAAGAAGTTCTTACGTTAATATCGTGCTTAAATTTTACAGCATCTTCATAGTCAGTTATCGCATTGTCCATTTATTGTAGGCAAACATTTTTACTGGGTTATATTTTTATATATTCATCCCGAGTGTATTAAGTGTTTTGTATGGCGTGGGAGGCTGTTAAGTTAGTGTGGGCAGACTATTTATTCACATGCTTTTGTGTACAGTCTTTGTGGTCTCTACGTACACTTTTCTATGTACAACAGGTAGTTTTTCATTGATTATATCGTTGATACAGGCGGTTTGTAGCGCCTCGCCTACATTCCTTGGTGTAATGTTAATATAAATATCCATTGCTTTGATATTGCTGTTCAAATTGTAAAGTATGTCTTTATGCGTATGTGGTTCAGTAGGAGGAAATGATATCTCTTTTGTGTTATCTTTTTTACGATGTTATGTTCCTACTTTATTGCCTGACTCAGAATCTGTAACAATTTGAATGTAAGTTATATTTCTGATTCTAGAAATTGCGTCATCAGTCAGCACTGTAATTTAACAAAGACAAAGAACTGGTTCTATATTTGCAATGACTCAACCACATTAACTCTTAAAAAAGTAACATCAGGTCTTCTTAGAACCCATAAGAGAAGCTGAGTTCCACGGATAGCCTTATCTTATTAACACATATGAATCTACCGCAATTATGCACCTGTATTCACCATAAACGTTGAGCAACTCTTTTGAAAACCTGTATCAAAGATGTAACCGAGGCAGCTGTGAGCTCTGCCCGGAGTAGTGTGATTGCGTCTACAAGTAACACAGCTTGTTTAAACTATTTGACAGGTGCACCAAGCATGGTTTTTATACGAATGTCTTATGTGATTATTGTTCTTAATTATTTAATGTTTATGTCCCTAGACTTTGAACTGATATTGACACCTGTCTTTTTTGCCGTACGATGGTAAGAGTGCTATTTAAAAAAAAAATACATTTCAACAATACAGAAATATTTAATAATTCAGCTATCGTGTTTATTCAAATAGAGACAGATATTATTACAAAAGACTTTATCGTTTACGAAGAAAATTAAGAGTCTCGGAGTTTCAATTTCAAGGAATTCAAGCGAAATAACCTTTTCAAAATATAAGATGCTTTTAAGGTTGAATAATAACAGGTTCAGAGCCAAATACTCCTGTTATTATATATTCTTGCTAATAATAAATTAACGTCTACAAACTATTTTAATCAACAATATATCTTTGCCCGCGACATAATATGCGTCAGTCTAATGTCTAATTCAACACACCAAACATTCGAGTACACGGAACAAATTCGAGCATTAAAACAATCACAAATGATCGAGGCAGACATATTCGCCGCCATTTAATTTTATTACCGTGCAGTCTGACGGCAAACTGCAAACAATTTATAATTTTGTACTACTTCTGCTTTCATATACAACGTTTATTATGCACTTACACTATACACTAACTTATATATTACGCTATAGTGGTTTGTTATTGAAATTATATCTACTCCATTTGTCATTTTAACTGGAACTGCCCGAGGCTTGTAGGCTTTTCTAGTTAGGAATGCGACTGGTTAAAATGTGTTTGTTTTTCGGCTGTTATATAACGAATAATAGGTGCTGGTTTGGTCAAATTGACAGTTGTTTATAAACAGTCTAATCAAAGGGATAAGGCAGATTGCATACAGTTTCTTCTTTGTCATAACAGTATCGTTGTTATTCATAACGTACATATGTTTTATCCGAGGAAAAAATTGCATCCACAAATATGTGCAGACGTCACAAAGCTTATCAGCGTTAGTCACCCCGAAGTGGAGAGCTGACATGCAGCCGCGGTGACTTGTAATAACGCGGTAATATTATGTAGACAAGCGTTTTACTTGCTCCCCCATTTCAGCGAGCTGCGAGTCTACACGCAAGCGGGGTGACAGTACTGGGGTACTGTCGAGCTCACAAGTTATTTTTATACCTCCCATTGATGTGTTCTACGGCTGCATACAATTTATTTTATTATGTGGAAGTGCTCGCAGGAAGTGCGGCTTCAGATTGTTTTAAAATTCAGATTGACAGCTGTCAACGTAAGCCACACACGAAACCATTTATTAAATATTTCGACACATTTTTCAAATACTCGGTTATACATTTATTTAACCTTACATTTTCTTCCTGAAAAATGTTTTTAATTTACTAGAAAAAAAAATGGTTTTCGCAGGTAAAAATAAACAGAATATTTTTAAGGAAAAGAACAACACTTTTATCATAAGTAATCTGACCCAACCCCTATTTTGCATAAAAAATATTAAAACATTGCACAAATAAATATGTGCCTACCATTACTCTAGTTGGCGTTTTATATTATTAATTACACGAGACTGATGGCATGCGGCGCGGCGTTGCCTATGTTATTGCGGGTGAAAAAATGCAAAGTATATATTTAATTTCGACCCTCGTGGCATGGGGGCCACCTACTAATTAATTAGATGCCCACCTGCCGTAAAACACCCTGTATTGTGGTGAATTTGTGTTTAAATAAATATCTATGATTGCCGACCGTTATTGATTTAATATCCATTTGTTGTAAATACGAGTACCTACTTTAAACACGTGTTATTTGAACATCACTTACCTGCTAAATACTCAAAATTAATTGGCTTATTCTGTCTGACTGAAATATAAAATATAGCAAACAATTTTGCATCAAAAGCGAATTGTAATTCAAAGAGCTTGAACGCTAAAATGTTTCTCGAAACTTAAGAACAGCTTACAAGCAACAAGGGCAATAAAGAGTATTGAGTTCCAATTCACTGAAGTAGCAGCCCTGGTACACAAATAAAACAATGCATCATTGCATGTTGTCGCCTATTCCCGGGCGGTTGGCGGCTCTCGAGCGATATTTCCTTGAAAAATTGCCGGCGGCGTTGCGCGCTACTCGCTGGATAGGCGAATTTGTAAGTAATATTTATGAGGGCACGAGGCGAAATAATGATATGTATATTATTTGGGCCTCAGCGCGGGTGCCGAGGGAGCGGGCCTAACAGCAGCATTTGTCAATGCCGCCCAGGTGGGCGCCGTGATCCTGTTATTACTTTATTTTTTGGTCCATTTCAATAACCTACGCAGCCGCTCACGATCGTGCAGGCATTCAATGTTATAGACTCGTGTGTGGTCTCAGATTGGCCCTCGGGGAACCTACGCATAATAATTATTTTATATATATACAGGACCTCTACAAAAATGTTATACTCTAATATTACAGGCCTGATACTAGACATTTTAACAATTTAAAAGCCATATTTCGTTCTAATTAAGAATTCAAAAGGGTCGAGACTCGAGAGTTGAGACAAGTGGACATATCAATTATAAAAGATGATATTTTCATCCACTTGCCCTCGCTCCCTTATTCCGACAATTTAATAAATGTCGGATAAGTGAGCATTAATATCCAACAGTCAATGACCGGATCATAACCGAAAATCTTCAGTAAGTCAGTGAGAGAGAGAGCCAGTGAGCCCTACGGTGCGCACCGTGAAAAACGACGTCCATTAAGGAAGTGAATACATTTAAAATAATCGGCTTAGCCGTCCGACGTTGACGTATATTCGTACTTATCTCACGGAGATACCGGCACAGATATCCCGACTAATCCCTTACACAAACATCTGAAAAAGACTCGGCACTCCTTGTACGGTTGATCCGTAATTGAATGGGCCGCGAGTAGCTTTTTGACTCGAACAAAAGTGCCTAATAATTTATGCCTATAATCTGACGCGCGCTGCACTCTGTTCAACTCGTATTCGTTTTTCGTATCGGACTTTATTTCCTTTGTGGAATTCTGATATGAACTGCGCTGTGGCGGCGACAGTCACAATATTACCCGCATGCAGGTTCTTTATCCGATTCTTTAGTGGCTGTCACGCCCTCTGGCAAGAATATTTATGTGCTGTTGGATTAAGAAAATATCAACAGGAATCCAAGTTAACCAAAGGAAATGCAAAGTTATAAGGAAGATTAAATCGTAAAGATGTTTGTGTCAACAGAAATAGACTCGGTAGTCCAAATACAACTCATACCTTGGATCTTTAGAGTAATCAGGATGTCTCCATTAATTTTTAAGCACTTCCTTTGAGTGGTGCCGTGTTTACTTCGAAAACAAGGAAACTTTTAATGGAGTTACAATTCGTTGACCCTTAAACACGGTTTCTGGAAGTAAGTTCCGACTTGTGTCACCGCTTGACGACGACCATCTTTAAAATTTATTAGTTGTTTAAACTGAAAGTTTAATCAAACTGAAAACAAAACTTTTATCAGGTCAAGTAATGCATAATAATTTAAATATAATCTATGTACTAGCTATTCACAAGTGTTTTTGGTTACTACTCCGCTACCGCGGGACGTATCGTGGTGTTTTTTAAGCTGCCTTTATAAAAATGTTTTAGTGTTATATAGCCCATCTTTCAAGTTTTCACTTTCAGATTAATTAAATTCTAATCAGTAGTATTAAAATTAGCACGTTCAAGCAAACAAACAAATTCTTCAGCTTTATAATATTTTTAGCAACCCGGCCCAGCTTCACACAGGCGTCATATCGTATCTTTAAAATCTCTCTACTATAATATGCATCACCATCCTCATGAATAACTCGATCTATTGATGAAAATTACATGAAATTCCGTTCAGTAGTTTTTGAGTTTATCACGTTCATACAGACAGATGCGGTATGGGACTTTGTCATATAATAATTATGAAAGGATGGTATAGATATCTAGGATTTCTCGTCGAATATCACATATCTAATTACTGCGGGCAGGCAGTTAGTACTCCTATCAGAACATAATTATCATCCTCACCGCTCTGCGACGCCGACGTCCAAACTACGTGGTACTACACACAATGCAAATTCCATTAATTAATGCAATGTAGCCTAAGTATATTGCGGTGTACATGTGATGCAAAATATCAGACTCGTTGAATATTCCTCTGGCGTGGCATCAAACACGACTTATCGATTTCAAAGCTAAAACTGTAACCGTGTCGCCAATTATACAGCAAAGGAATACATACTCGTAAGATCGTTATACATAAGTAACTCGGTGATGATTTTCCGTATGATACGCAGGCTTTCCCAGAACTAGTGATGTATCGTTACGATTTTTACCCATTTTTATGATCCGAATTCAGTAATGACCAATTTATCGGATGCGAAATAAGCTTTCGGATCGTTTCCTGTAATTGGTCTACTTATTCCTTATCGCTACATAGGTACTCAATTTTTACGCCTCGAAAAGTATTGTTGAAATCAATGTTACCCTTTCTCCTGCGCACTTGAATATCGAAGTAACGATATCAATAACTAATTCGAACCTTTCATACAAAAAACTGTCATATAAAATATGTATGAGCAGTAGTCCAATTTTCGCACAAAAGAAATATTAACAGAAATAACTTCGTGAAACCGCCGAACCGTGGGGAGTCGTGTAAAAATAATGTAAAAGGTGAGTCCCCGTGACTCTTAACAAGTAGTGAAGTGGCTTCCATCGAAGCGACACGACGGGACATGAATTATTATGAGGAGACGACTATCTGAACTTCAAGTAGTGTTCCGAAGCACATCTCGGCGCCCTTCGCCGAGTGTGTACAAATAATTATGACAGTTCTCATAGGAATGGCGCTTGAAGCACCTGTCGAGTACCTCAGGAATTTATAGAGTTCATAATGAGACGCGACTATAAGAGTTTATACAAGTTTATTAATGTGTTCTTGATGACCGCGCCTCATCAGCGCGAGGGGAAATTTTCATTCAAGTGTGAAAACTTTTATTGGAGTAGAAAGTTTATTGCGTTACTAAAGTTTACAATAACTTAATACATGACTCACGCGTGATGACTAAAAATAAAAGTCGATAATATGTATTTTTATCTACAGAGACGTTTTGGTGACGGCTGTCTATGATCATTTGGGCGGCTAGATTAATGTTCATCGCGGTTAGCAGTCAATTAGACGCGCTCTCAACTGAAGTAGTTGCCGATGTACACAAATCGTTCAACAGCCGCGGTTTGAAAGCGAGCGGTCGACGTCACAGGCGTCATCCCTGCTCCCGCGCATGACATAACGCTTCCTCGGAGCCTGCACATGTACTCAACTCTAAAGCCCTCTTCCCGTCGCGTAGACTCTGACGAATTAAGTTATTAACGCTGCCAGCTGCCTCACACAAATCAAAGTGCCTACACCCAAACACTCGGAAAGCACGATCGTCACTCTTCATAGAGTTTACGACTGTTTTATGAGCCCTTTCATATCCAACTTTCAGTCGCAACGTTCTTAAGTGAGGACGAAGTGCGATTGTTTCTACGTCAAAATAAATTAATGCAGGCGACTTGTAAACGTGTTTATTTTCCACGCCGACTCGCGATATCCTTGGTTATTGTTCTTTGAAGTCAGGCGAGAGCTCCATAGTTCGACACCTT
Organism: Mythimna lalbum; assembly: GCA_949319445.1. Classification (NCBI taxonomy): domain Eukaryota; kingdom Metazoa; phylum Arthropoda; class Insecta; order Lepidoptera; family Noctuidae; genus Mythimna; species Mythimna lalbum. The sequence goes on along the minus strand of OX439345.1, from coordinate 9,004,472 downwards.
TGATGTTTTCAATAGTGTTGACTGTATAATAAAGCTTGATGTCAAATCACACTAATACTTGCTTATAAAGGCAAAAGTTTGTATGTATGTGTGTTACTCATTCACACTCAAACAGAACAAATTTGAATGAAATTTGGCACACGGGGAGGCTACGTCCTGGAATACCACAAATTAGTTTCTATCCTGTGATACAAATAATCGTAATTTATACTTATGAAAGGAGTATAGCCAAAACTATCGGCACAAGGTATGTGAAATTTTGCACTAGGCTTAATTTTATGATATAAGCGAGCACTAAGAGAGAAACTTCCAAAATTCATTGCCTATGAGTATGTTTGTGTGATGAGCATAATCATTTCTGTGCCTGGGTGTAATTTATCTGGGTGTAATTATGTTTAGAAATATCATAAGTATGTTTATCAGTGGTCTAATACCCATAACACAAGCTCTGCTTAGCTTGGGACTAGACGGCGTTGTGTGGTAGTTGTGAAATATTATGAGTATGAAACGGGGACCTAAAACGGGGGCCCACGCGAGAAAAGCCGCTTATAGAAGCTAGTAACTCAAGTAATTGTAAGAACCAATCTCATTTCCATCACACTGTTATCAATGAAAGAACGAGATATACTATACAATGTTCGTCTGGGATAATTTTCTACTTTCACACAAGCGAAACCACTGACAGAAACTAGTATTTCATAAATCATTGCCACATTTGTCGACTCACGCGTACGTTTGTTTAGGCGGCATTATTACTCTCCTAATGCGAAAATAGCTTTGATGTGCTCCTGTGGAAATGATAGCGGAATTACTGAGCCCCGGAATAGGGAAGGTTTCGGTATGTCGTCAGCAATAATTCCACTTAGCGGCGATGTATTTTGGGCAATATCTTCGGCCTGGCCTCGTCCTGTCATCGCGGTGTTGGAAACATCGTAAAACAGGGCGGTTATAAATTATGAACAGTTTCCACGCGAGCGCCATGTATTTGTCACCCCGGGCGAAGGTGGGTATTAAGATATTGCTTGGTATTCCTGCGGGTCTCATTACAGGCCGGGGCGGGGCGACACCTCTAATATTTCATCCTTAGCAAGGGCCACGCCGACGCTACTCGACGAAACAGCTTTTTCCAAAACGATACGCGAATATACTTAGGAGTTTTCTCATTTTCATAAAATGCTCTTGTTGAATGTGTTCCTTTTCGTTCATTAGGAGCAAACGTTCCGTGGGAAAAAACGGAGGAACGATTCGCTAAAAAAGGTTGTTTTGATGGTAGTTACATTAAGGTAATTGGTGTACGGCCGCGAAACATTTTTATAGCCCATCGCATCGGTCGTTTGGGGCTGCGCTAGGCCCGTAGACCAATCATTGTCAATCTTTGCCGCCGGCGAATTTAATACTAATGGAACGAATTTAAGTATCGGCCAAATAAATAGCTTCTCAAGATTTATAGAATAACAAACTGTCGAACGTGTATATTTAAATTAAAAACCGACAATTTACAACCTATTGTCGCATATCTTAATAGTATTCTCGTTATTTTAATTGGCTATAAGCAAAACTAATATTTAAAGCTATTAATCATTGGTGCTATTATCGTACCAGCAGAAAAATGCCGTGGTTCAATTAGATTTGTATAATTGCGAGTGCGCCCGCTCGATGGAGGCTCACAGATCAATTTACTCTCACAATGACCTTAATATGAATTCATCTCGGCGCAATGAATAGAGAGTAATAATTTTCATGTGAGTGTTAAAGAAATTCTATGTGGATGTTATCTCGAGCGAGTCGCGTGTGCGAGAGGAAACGAAGCCGCGACTTTATTAAAAAGCACATGTGGCCCGAGATGCGTATCGCAGCGTCTGTTAATTACTTTTGACACGCAGCATATGATTCAATTATCATATGATTTATTTGGAGCGAAGGGTCGCGACTCGCGACGCGGCAGGTTCACCGTCGACTCAGTTTATTTAAGCGTTAACTATCGCATTATTTTCGAAGGACCGCATTCTTGGAACAGATGGTACCTAAATGGTAGCAAAATCAAGACGGTAGCAGATTTTTTTGTTCGCTGTACAAATTCGTTAACACGCCAACTATTTGTGTGGGCCGGGACCAACGCAAAGGCATTTGGAACATGCGAAATATTTAGACCAATAACGTTGACGTCTTACGAAATGAGAATAATGTTGAATAGTTTCCACTTCGAGGTTACTTGAACATTATGATAACGATCCTCAACACCTATGACAACATAAATTCTGTGATTATCACATACCACATCTGGAAATCCACGTATTCCACATAAAAACAGTTTTAATTGCTTAACTCCGTCCCGTAACTACATAATTTACATTAAACCGCTTTCACACTAGAAGATCGCCCCGACATCATCCACTCAAAACCACGCGGCAATAAATACTAATTACTAGTAAAATAACAAATGATAACATCGCGACCGAAATTTTTAACATAATAATGCGGCATCGGTAAAAAAGCAGTCGTTACCCATACACAGTAAATCTTGCGTGACGCGTAATGGTCTTATGGAGTTTATTTATCGTCGTCGGTCGTTTCGAGTGAACCGTTTAATAAATATTATCACACTTTAAGTCGTCAACAAACGTGAGAAGATAGCCGTTGACCCGGTTCGTGATATTTGTCTCATTTCGGGGATTAAAAGTGATCGCTGTTGAACGCACCGCCTTCTGTTTGTTCAATCTGTCTTTACAATACGCATTGGGGGTTGGTTTACGCGCGTCTTTCGTACGAACATCTCGTATAATTAGAGCGGGTTCTAAATGGCTTTGCCGTTCGAGTGTTCTCCAATGACAAAAGAGGACTTATAACAGCCTGCAAAGAAAGGATCTCTGCCTAATTCTGAAAGCGGTTCAATGACATCTCAAACGGTGCTGCGTTTGTAGAAGGTAATGTTTTTTAAATCCGTATCCGGTGCTACTTAAAAGCTTTTTAAAAGTTTTAAAGGCAAAAAAAAACTGTAAAGATGAAACTGCACATGGATTTTTGAACAGAAAACGTAAGTGCACTTGATCGGGGTATTCATTCCAAATTAAATCTATCCGACCGGAAACACGCGTCTCACTTCAAATCAGAAATGTCAAACAAAATTTTCGTCATGGCTTATGAAAACGTATGAGCTACTGGATAAAAAAATAAACAAGCGTTTATAAGAGTTTATTTCTGAAACAAACACGTTTATAACAACACAACAATGAAGTAACAAAGTCGTTAGTAGGACAACGTCTTGGCGGGGTTCCCACATTTGCCACCACATGGCTCGCATTGAAACATATCTCCTACACTGCAGCCTACTTTCAATAAATCCGGATTATCATTTATTTAAGCATACCCCGGGCACGAACACCACCTAATGGACTTTAAAAATGTTTTATATTACATTGTCACAAGGTTTATAATACATTAAATGTTGGTAACAAATGTGCAACCGTCTCCGGGTACCGTGCTTTCAGGTCGTAGGAAGTGCGTGTTATTGCAGCTTATGTTTCGTAGTCGCCCGCTGAGATATTCGAAGCACCCGTCCGTTTTTTGTGACAGACCAACCGAGTGCCATAAATAATAGGTAGGGGTTCCCGAACCAAAGAGCTTTGTAATAAATTCGATGCTCTTTTTGGTAGCAAAGGAACGGGCCACGATTGAATTATGGTGATGCGTTAAGCCAGCAAACTCGGTTGGAATTCCACGTTTTTATTTCCTTTACATTTGGCGCTAAGCCCTGCCCGCTGCAGTCGTGTTTACATTCATGTTCTTCGAAGTCTCTTCTTTGTTCGGTCAATACAATAAGTTTATTTTGCTACACACTCAGTCATCCTGTGCGGAGTTCGGATCAAGTTACTACTCCCGAGTCGGGACCATTTGAAAAAGACAACACACAGATGGTACCTACATCCGTATTAGCTTTCTCTTAAAACAGAAGACATTTAAATCACATGAGACCGTCGATATTTCCTTCCCTTAGTAAAACAAAGGCATTTGTCTGAGGCGGTCCGTTCTAAACTAAGATAGATTAGAGTTCGTCGCAGTGGACGACGCGCCGCAACACGACCGACTGGGACCATGTCGGAGATTTATTCTGTTTACTTGCTTTCAACTATTAAAGTCAACTTAAGTTGATTCAAGCTCGTACAATATTATATTTTCTAAAAACACATTGAATAAATTAACCAACCATGATCTTTGAGATATGGCCACAGACATGGCATTCGGGAACCGTATCTCTGAAATGTTACGCCTGGTCGACGCACATCCAACTGAATTATGAAATCTGTGATATATGTATCAGAGATATTTAAACGGCCTTTCACTTTAAGATAGCTGTCAGTGTTTGAGTTGTGTTTGTCGTCGGAGAGCCGGGATAGTGTTACAAGTGTGGAGTCGGTGGCGATGGCGGCCGGACCGAGTGTAGCCGGGCCGCGCGCGCCGGGCCGTAGCGGCCGCACGTCGCGAGAACCTCTCAAGTTACCCCCGGATAAGTCAATCATTAGAACGTCCACATTTACCAAAATAAAACGCCGTCAAATGTTACGTGTGGCGCTCGCCAGTATAATGCGGAGCGACAGCCGACATGTTTTGTGCGAGAAAATAAAAATGATGGCGCGCAGACCTAAATAGATCACTATTCGTGCTTTAGCTAAACGCTTTTGTCTATTTTATGACCGGGGCGTCGCATCTCTCTGTTTTCCTTTTATTTTCGTGTAACGTATCAACTTCAACGAATATTTCGTGTCTCACGGAAATTTTTCTGTCACACATATTTGGGATGGAACAAGCAATGTTCTTTATTAAAACGAGTGTTCGTATTTAACAGTTTAACTGTTGAAAAGGAAGTAATTGGACAAGTGTTAGCGTAGTCGAAACCGGCGGCGTGGTCCAATTTCCTGCTCCAGCCGCAGTCTTCGACGAGCAAATAGCTCTTTGCAAATCAAACAAGGGACCGTCTGGCGAATCCACATATCAACTTCGCATTGTTTCTCTCCCATCATTCGGGCTAACCAGAGGCGTTTTCGATTATCCACCCTCCGGAGAACAAAGCCTGCGACCGCAGAACCAAGTCAATTACATAGTTCAACAACTCAGCCCTTATAACTTTCATGGGCCACCACCGGAATACAGAAAAGGGTATCTGTTTTCAATACACTGGCCGAGCGATGCGATTGACCCTTTCGAGTGTCCGCATTGACTTTTAAATTACTAATCCCGCGTCTGTGGGGGCAAACAGAGCAGCGCCTCCGGGTTCGCTTGTTTACACGCTCGAGTGTACTTGCATATCTTCATTAGCTGTTGTACTCCTCCGCGCTGCTTGCTCAACACTTCGCTACTCCGCTCGACCGACTTCTACCTGGGAACTCTCATTACGATTCTTTCATTTCTAAACGCCACTCGAATTTTGATGACACCACACAATTGATGGCTCTCCACGTGAATAAATTACCTTATCACCATTAAATTACATAAACAGCGCATTACGCATACATATGCGCACTAATTTGATGTGTATCTTAACAAAACACACGCATAATGAATTTAACATTCTTTCACATCGTTCGGGTTCTGGTGTATGGTGCATAACTCGTTTTCCGGAAATAATTTAACTTGCCAACCGCCATTTCAGATACATATAGAATAGGGAGTGCCTTGGGGACTTATTAATGTTTATCTAAACATCAGAATGAGAATGCGTCGGACGGGAGAGTGAGCGGTGCCCGCCCGTGGGGAGCCAGCCAAGCGCGCCCATATCTACTTCAGCCTGTATATACATATACTGCTTTTTTTTGCGTCAGATACAAACATTCAACCCTTTCAACCCGAATGAATTACTTAATTTTTCTATATTGGGCCAGTGCCCAACGATACTCGATGTCGAAATAAATTAGCGTTATCCATTGTTACGCGCTATAAAGGAAGCGATGCTGTGAATTGGATTTGAGTGGTTATGCGGTTGCTGAACACAGGGTGCTATTATTGTTCAGGCAAACATTTGCTAATAGCCAAATGGTTTAAATATAAATTAGACAAATTGTGCTTTCTACCGTGAAAATGACTATTCGTTTTAATGATAGCAATAAGAGAAATTGGGATAGAAGCATTAGACAAAGGCGGGCGAGGTTAATCGCTGTTATAATGAAGAGCATGATATCAATTAGAAGTTTTATATTGTACTGATGCAAGAGCGGCATATGATCTGAATAAAACATTAAACATTATTAATGCGAGTGGCAAGGCGGGTGTAACACGAGCCCGCCGCTCAAATGTGTTCTCTTTCGCTCCAATGCTTATTAATGAGATGAAATTGTTAATAACGACTACGGACATAAAGTAAAAAATAACGATTAACGGTGTTAAACTAGCGTAACCGATCGGAATTCGGCGCGCCAGTTCTGGTCCGCCATTGTACTCCGAATAATAGAAGTGTTTATGTTTGGGTAGAATTTTTTTTCGGCCGAAAAAAAAGTTTAATAATCACCACGTCTACCTGGCTGCTTAGACCATCCATCACGCGATATAACGAGAAATATTGTCCGTTTTATATTATCCTTCTAGGAAGATACGTCTTGCTGCGAAACGGAGGCTCGACTCTTTATTTGCAAACATTGTAAGGCTAAATTAATGGAATTGACTCGTCAGTTTCTTTTTTTCTATTTTGGACACATAAATAAGCTGTCGTGACGTGTTATAAAATTTATAATAATTTATAAAGGTGTCGTCCTACTTGTGTTCACGTGACCATGAATACTTTTATTATTATATTTTTTACACTGCCATAAAATGTATGAACTCAGCGCCGCTTCAAAATCAAGAACAAAGCACGCGACATGGGAATTTTTACTATGCTTTTTGGTAATGAAAATAGTTGGGCTTTATTGTGTGGGGTATAGGGTTGACATTCGGAGGGCATATAGTTTAGATGTGTGCATATAATGTTTGGAAGTCCAATATGCAGATTAGTGGAGGGATAGTCGTCCGCCGCCCAACGTGCCACGTTTCGACTCACGGAACACACGTGGGCCCTTTGAAATTATCATTGTTCAGCTTGTACACTCGCCGAGATCAATGTACAAGGGATAAACATTTACTTTATTAACATAAAGATTTACATCGCATAAATTTAAGAGTACACGCAGTAAATTTATCAATTTAAATGGTGTTCGAAAATGATGTTGAATTAATCCTGGCCATTTTATTTATCGTAAATCGCCATTACACAGAAACGTGACTTCTTTCACTTTTTATTTTGTTACAATTCGTTCATAATAGTTTTGAACTTTGTACTTTTTTTCATTTTGTGAACTTTTCCAGTCTCTGGCACTAGTTGTAATGAGTTGTTGTGTTTCTCTTGGGCTCAGAACAAATAACTGCTGCTACTAAACTTATACAGTGCAATCTTCGAATTGGATTTGTAACTTTTAGAGGTATAATAAAACAATAAGTATTCCCTAGTCATCATACTCGTACCTAAACTTTGTGAAGTTCGAAAGAATCTAATCAAAATCTTAATCTTTGTCAACGTAGCTCCAAAACTTACAAAAGAACTACTTTGAAAAGATGTCAAAGATTGACTACAGAAAGCTTTATAACGAAACTTTGGCAATGGAATTCCTTGCTTATAAAAAAAAGATCGTTAAAACAACCATACGGTTAAAGAAAGTCTGTCAATACGAAGAAAAGATAGAAATTGAAGATATGAACACAGCTTTTGCTACCAAGAAAAATGCACTAGACAGCCATAAGTCGACAAGAATATACACAATAAAGCTAAGTAAGTACGCTTATGTTAAGTAGGCATAATAAACTTGACTGTATAAACAAGTTGAACACGATTCTTATCGCGGGCAAAGTGCCAGATTCAAATGAAATTTTTAACTCTAAACAGTAAGTGCCAAATAAATATGTGGGTACATACAAACAAGTGGTTTATACGAAAGGCGTTACAGGCAGCTTTAAGAGTGTTTTATTTAGAAGTGAAATGTTTGAAAGAATATGAAGTGACAATAAACAAACAGCTGAAGCTTTGATTGACAATTAAGTAACTGTACGTGCAGATTTTACTGAAGTAACAAATCAAACAGAAAAAGTGATGCCAATACTTATGTATATTTTTAAGCGTTGCTCCACACTAATTGCTACTGTATCTGTATTGCTAATTGTTTCTGTACTTGAAACAACAACACAATTAGAAAATAACAACAACAAACAACCACAAAAACACCATACACCAATTAGAAACAACGACAACACAACAAAAAAAAACAACAATTATAAAATTGCTAAATACATATTCGACCTTAATAAAAGCCAATAATAAAATGATGGTATTCACATAAACCCTTTCACATAAACTGTTGAAAGATAAGAGCGATTCCCATAACAGCAGCAAACAATAGGCCAGAAAACGCTGAGAACATTTTCTTTCAACAACACATTGTCCTGATATAAATTACAAAGCTCTTCATTCCTTTCAATTAAATCACCAACTTGTGTAGAATCAACACCCATGTATAAAGTGTAATACATTAACTTTAAAATAAATGTGCATATCATTAGAGCAGCAAGATACGGCGGTGTGTGGTCCCACTAAGCTATTCCATATACGCTCCTCCCTTTTTCATTCGAAAACATTTTATTCCTATTAAATCAATGGGCTACAAGATCCAACGCGTGTGGAGCATTTAAGTGATTTAAGTCATTAGGGTCGTTAGCGTAAGGCTTCAAATTCCATGCCGTACAAATTAATTAATAGCTATTATCCAAATGATAGTTATTACCCAGATTGTTGAAGGACAGCCGTGCCTAACCCAATAGTGTTATAATATGACTATTTCGATGAAAACCCAGAAAGTTATTAGTTTCGTCATCCACTTTAGATTATACCATTTGTCTTAGTTTAACTGGTGGTATATTTGGATTGGGACAAACAGGCCAATTACTTTGTATGAACTATAAAGTTGTCATTTTAGCTACACTTCCTGCTTTCAATTCACTTGAATATCTAATAAGAACGAGTATATTTACAAAAGTATCTGAAAGTACGGAATAGATTACGCAGAAGAAAAATAAAAGAGTAATAAAACCAGTATTCATCTTGTGAACTGTTTCAACGCCGGGAAATTAGCGAAAATTACTATCTACATCAAGCTTTCATGAAATTTCTTGTTCTCTTCCTTCCATCTCTTTCTATTACGGGTTAAAAATGGTGTGTAAAAGAGACAGTAATACAAAATACACTCAATGTCTCGAAGTTTTGTTCGTAACAACACGCCTCCGCGTTTCCGCTCATCTCAATGTTGCCTAGTGATTTAAATTCATTTGTTTTTCTTTGAAGCATGTTAACAATGACGGTTAGTACATCGTAAGGCGATGACTCGGCACAATCAAATGGATCTCTTACACGATTAGAATGACTTTGGTTTGTTTTTTCTTGTACACCTAGAGTACGGCTTACAGGATGGTAGTTACATTGCTTAACCGCCTCGTGGGCTCTTTAGTCACAATTGCGACTGTTGCGTGGGGAATCTAACCCAGAAGGTTCACTAATAGTGCTATAAGGTTTTTCTTTTGAACATTTCTCTGTAGCAGCTTAGAGTTCAGAAGTTGGTGTTGTGTCATCTGGGGGTGCCGTGCTTTCAAAACAAATTGGTCTTTCGTCTGGTCTTCTCCGGCCGCGTCGGGTTGCTGTCCCTTAGACTGTGAGAGTATAAATTGCACCTGTGTTTGCGCATACACTGATACACTGTAATATCTTCTGCGTATATTTCACTAATCCCTATTGAGACTGGCCACCGATATCGAAATTTAGAGAAGATGATTATAACAATGTTGAAATGATAAAGTTTTCTTATATTAAGGACTTCTAATATTGTTTTACCGAAGAAATCTTTTTTAAGGCAATTAATAAGGCTAAGAAAACTTTCTTTAAAGTTATACACAGGATCTGATAAAGGATTTGCACACAAAGAAAACTTTCCACAAGCGTTTCCATTTTACACTGTATTCAAAATACCTTTCCTAATTGAAAATTAATTAGAATACATTACTAGCACGAGTTAGAAAGTTGCCACATAGGACGAAGTAATGTACAATGTATTATAGATGGTATCAAGTTAAGTAACGAAGTATGCTAATGCGTGTATAATGGGCTAGAAAACAATACTCAAGCACACACTTAATAGAATTCCTAAGTAATATCAGGCCGAGTTCCATCAATCATCCGAGATATCCGATATGATCTTATCTGAAATGAAACTCATCATTTATAGATCTGTCCGTCGGCACTGACCGAATGTTATTAATAGATTTCTATCTGGTCATCAACTGAATCTGGTAACGGTAATCCCGGTCATTTTGTCGGCCTACTGCTATCGCTAACAAATTATTGCTCTTAGTCATTGCTGCGCTTCGATAGTCATATGTGGAACGATCAACGTTGTCGGCAAACAAAAATATTGACATTCTACCGACTATCCAACTTTTCGAAGTGGGGAAACGAAATTGGAAACAGCATTTTTTAAATTGAATCGACGACATAAAAATGCTATATAATTCTATACAAAATCTTTAATCTTTAGGCATTTGTGTTATTGTAATTTTATTATACGTTCGTCAATTTACTCTTAATAAAGATTATCTTAATGTCAAAGCTCTTTTGACCTGGCACTCAAATATTCAAAGAATTATCATCGTCAATTTTAATACCGCGTAACGCAGTCGGGACAATGTAATCTATTAATAAGTTATCAACGAAATAGCTATAAAACTTATTAAGCATAAACATTTATCTGAAAAAAAAAAGATGATAAAGTAGCCAGGTATATTCTTAGATAACAAAATAGCGGTTTAATAGGATGAGCTTAAGGTAATTTGAGCTTTGGTCCTAAGTGGTGTGGTTGTAAACCAGTAAAACGTTACGACGGTGCATTAACGGCTAATAATTCGTCTAGTGACGATTTCGAAACGTCACTATCCGGACATTTTGTGAGATGTAAGATTAGTGTTAGTGACAGCGACGATAACTTGAAACTTTTTTCTTGTATGACTATTATCGAGAGTAGCGTTTGATGAGAGCGTTAGATAAAAAGATTTCTTGTCAATATCATTATACGTGCACCAAGGCTTACTTAATAAGATTGTAGGTTCGTATACGATAATGGTTTTGTTTTATTAGTTCTATATGTCTTACATGAATATCTCGTGTCTCTTATTGATTAGATGCGGAGATACTTGTTTTTTTTAATAGCGTCATCAGATTGTATTGGATTTATTGTGTAATCATGTAATACATGGGTTTCGAGACTTTCTTTATTGTTAGCTTTCTTTTTCTCTCTCCTTTCTATATTGATAGTAATTTCTTACGTATTTTTAAGTTTCGATGAATAAATTTCTGTATCAATTTTGATGAAATCTTTCCTTATAAGCAGTACCTACGATATTTAGAAGAATACATCGTATTTAATTTTTTTTTTTTTAAATCACCAGATTTAAAGGAACAGTCTAATTGTTTATAATAAAACTAGCTTTTGCCAGCGGCTTCGCCCGCGTACATAAAATATAGCCTATGTCACTCTGGAATAAAGCAGCTTTCTATCGGTGAAAAAATTTTAGCAATCGGACCAGTATTTCCAGAGATTACCCCCTACATACAAACTTACAAACTTACAAACTTTACCTCTTTATAATATTAGTATAGATAATATCCTTGTAATTCTCATTGACAATAAAAAACAAACTATGTGATTAGTTTACACACTGATTTTGAACTAAAAACCTGCTTATGGTTCTTAATTCAAAAAGTTCTGTCAACAATGTATTGTTGACAGAATTTTAATATGGTAATATTTAGAATCCGATAGTCAGTATTTACAAAGTAATTCATCAATTCATCATGAATAAAACTGAATATATTATATTTAAAGTTTAAACCATAGCTAATGTTGGGACGTAACTATTATTTTTTTAGACGTGTAAAACTAATAAAATAAAACCGTTTGATTTTTTCCACAATAAATTATGATGTCTAATTACAATATTTGTGCAGTTAATGTCGTAAAAAACTATAAGGGTACGTTATCAGCCCCTAACATCTCAATACTCGGAATTTTCTATTCATGTCGTTTAAAAATACTATTAAATACAAACTGGCGTACTGGGACCAATAATGACATCCTACTGTGGATCCCCTATTCGTGCAACTTCAGTAGTACCAGGGACCAGGGACCACTACTAACGGTGCGCAAAAAAGAACTATTGTTTGTCTAATATACCCAGTCATTACTCTCTATTGTAAACTAAATTGGACTAAACCTTTAGGGGTTTTCAAATACAATAATAGAACTTTACAATTTAGCCAAACTCGAAGCGGTTTATTTCGCAACTTTAACTTCTAATGATTAATCTTTCGTAAACTAGAAGTAAAATTGGAATAGTTTCTTGTTGGTTGGATTTGTTTTAGTAAATTGCTAAACTGAACTTATTTTTAGGACTATATCCAGAGGGTATTTTAAAAATAGAACATTTTTGTTTTATTTTGACTAATTGAAAAAACAAATATTTTTCTTTGTATTTTCAAAAGACTTGATCATTTCTCAAGCTTTAATATTTTTTTTATTAAACAGGAGTTATTGGTAGGGCTGCTAGAATGTTTGATAGCGGTATAATGACTCTAAAATGTAAAGGGCAACTGAAGGAACAACAACACACAGGTGGGTTTTAGTTAGTAAAAATCTAATACGTTACGTCACGTCGTTACGTCCCTCGTTCCGTTCCGAGAAATTGATGATTTTCCTCCTCAAAAACTAGTTTGTGGCTGCAAGGTGTTTACTGACGGTGTCCCCCATGCTGAAAAGTTGCGGCTTCATATAGTAATTTTATTTTATTACCAATAGTAATATTGTTACTAACACATTACAGTCTAGACTAAAATAAATATTTATTACTATTTTTTTTATAATTGATGTACATAGAAAAAGAAACAACATTATAAAAACTATTACCTATGTATTAGCAATGTTTTACGTAACTCATTTGCTTATAATTGGACACAAAAATAATACTAAGTATATATAATATAATTTCTATAATATTAAAAATCATAGAAATCAAATTTCGTCTATTAAATAAAAACAATGAGCCCAAAACACTAACATTCAAGTCCTTCAAAAAAGCCAAGAGCTCGACACACCTCTGTCATACCAATCAAGGGCCTGACGTTAGAAATAAACAGAGTATCATTATAATAACAAGTCCTGAGTAGTTCTCATGAGTTGTCACACGTTTATCCCTAGGCAATTTACATAACACCTCGCCGCATCATACTGGACTACCCATATTAATAGGTTTACACAGTCAAATGCACCCTATTGAGCATTCTCCAACACGCCTTGCGGACTAACGCTTATACAAATATATTCAGCAGGTGTTCGCGTATTTACATACAATTTACGAAGGCACACACACGATAAGTTTGTATTTAGCATTAGATCCGGTGCGATCGGTTGCAGGCCTTAGTCGTATTATAATGAGTGTAAACCTGTAGTTAATGCGATCGGCATTAAGAGGACCAGTCTGCTGTACAGAGTGAAGGTAGGTAGTACACTTGCGTCAGTCTCTGATTGCATGTTCTTTTGAGTTGAAATGGATTTTTACCTGTAAAAAAAGAAGGAAAGAAAGAAATATAATTTATTTGGTACAGCTCATGGCCCTGACACAAATACAATAACCAAAAAAATAAAGATAAAAAATAAGGTTGTTGTGTGCCTCATGGCTGCACCAAAATAGGTCCAGTTCAGCATGACTGCCAGACAACTAGTGCCTGACGCTGGTTTTCAACTGAACCTGTGGTACCAACAACCTGAACCTGTACTCAACATGACTCTGGCAGAATCGTCGTAACCCGCTCAATTGCCATAAAAAATTGCCTGTATGTACTTAATACACACATAATAAGTTTATATTTAGCATTAGATCCAGTGCAACCGATCGCACCGGATCTAATGCTAAATACAAACTTATCATGTACTAGCTTTGCCCGCGCGGCTTCGCTCCCGCTCTTCCCTACTCCACCCTACTATACCCCACTCTACCCTACTCTACCCTACTACTTTACCCTACTCTACCCTACCCTACCCTACTCTACCCTACCCTACCCTACCCTACACTACCCTAATTTTTTTTCCATAAGAACCTTCTTCTCACAATAACAATCACAACAAAAAAAAAATCAGCCAAATCGGTCAAGCCGTTTTCATGCCAAGTCGTGACAACGGAAAACGGGGGTCATTTTTATATATATAGATGTGCCTTCGTAAATTGTAGCAGTTACTGCAGGCCTTTATCGTATAATAAAGCATGTAAATCTGTACTTAATGCGATCGGCATTAAGAGGACCAGTCTGCTGTACAGAATAGAGGTAGATATTTGCGTGAGTTTCGAACCGCGCTTTTGAGTAGAAATTCATTTTAGCAACCGTCTTTACTCAATGTGAGACTGACAGAATCATCGAAACCCTCTCAATTGCCATTAAAATATCTGTAAATCTACTTACAATTGAAAGATACTGAATACTATTTATTTATTTATCAATTGATTGTTATACTTACAGTATGCACCAAAGCAAATAGCAAACCAACAATCTGCAAACTAAAAAAATCAATACAAATGTTATTTGACTCAAGGAGTTGTCAGCAACAGGAGGGGCCCAGCTGGGTCGAAGCCTACCGGGGTCGGGGTTATCCGAAAGGAAACTAGAGCCCCGGTATGAAGGCTAGAAAGAACGGCGCGGGGTTTTTAGTCAGTAAGACTCTGACACTGTCTCCCTCTCCACCCAAGAGCGGGTTTCGTCAATGATGATTTTCCCCGTCGACAGAAAAAAAAATTTGACATTTCTACCATTTTATGAAAAACAGTAATAATGTATGTCGAGTTAAATCCCCTTAAAGTAAATCAATCAAAATCAAACAGCATAAACCACATTAACAAAACATACCTAAAACAAAAATTCTACACTTTGACAACGCATTTCCATAAAACCTTACTTGAAAGGCGGACAAAGTGAGTACAAGTTAAAAAATAAATTGTCTAGATGGAGACGACATCCGTATTCCAACGAGGACATTAACGTACATATTTAAGGACTACTTTGGCAAAAATCTAAAACCTTCATTTTATATTCTGTGCCTCCTATTCAAATACGCATAGTACTCGAATGATGTACCGGTACATGTTTTATTTCGCTACGAAACTGTATTTCAAAGATAAGTATGCTAAAGTATAAGTTACCTATTTACTTGAAGACGATTTATGAAAGAAGGCTTATGCTTCTAAAGGGGAACGTGAATGTTCAAGCTCTCTTTTATTTTCACATGAAAATATTAGGTAACCCATACATTACTTGAGCATAACTTAGAAGTTGTAAGTGCTTAGGTAAGTTACATGAATTGATGTACTCTAAAGGCTGGCATAGTTTGCTGATTGATTAAACACTAAGCATGTGCAAGCGGGTTTTGCATACGTGAAACTAAAAAATATTCCTAAAGAACATACCTTCAGAATAAAAAGTCTTATGTGCTGTTTCAGGACGGGCACACAAAAATTTTCAGCCAAAGAGTAACAAAAAAGTTATACACACGTACATAACTTACAATACACGTACATGACTTTATAATATTATTGTGAAGAGTGTATTAAATAAGTTATGGCCTAGAGAATAAAATTTGTGACTAACTAGCTTTTTCCCGCGGCTCCGCCCGCTTACATAAAATATAGCCTATTTTATTCAGGAACACAGGTGCTTACTATCGGTGAAACATTTTTTTTGCAATCAGATTAGTACTTAGATATTTCACAAACATAAAAACAAACCTTATCTCTTTATAATATTATATAAGTGTAGATTGTGAAGTGTGTCTATAGAATAAAATCTATGACTAAAGACACAACATCAAGCACTACTACTTACTAGCTAAGTCTATCATAAAGTTACATCATCATTAACTGAACCATATTCTCAAACGATTCAACTTCTCACCTGTTCACGAAAACCACTACATTTCACAACAAGTTCGACAATTTGCATGAACATCACTAATCGGCGAAGTGAACGATGCAGGAAACGCTAGGCAAACAAAGCACAATGAATTGTGGGCCACCCTCAGACGAAGCCGCCCGCGAGCGATCGTGACGGTAACTGCCTACTGCATCGGGGCTTAGGGTGCGGTGCTAGTGGTAGCGGGTAGCGGAGAAAGGGTTGGAGCGATTTTGCAGCAGAATGGAAGAAATTCTGTTATGGAAATAGCTCTATTCAGTAAATAAGTTTGAACGAAATGCTTTTGTCTTTTACAAAACTAAAAAGTGGTTACTTTTACTAGTACTCGTTAGTTTTACTAGTTAGCTTTAACTAGTTTTACTCTGTTATTTTTGTAATGAGTAAAAAAGTATGTTCAAGAAAATTTACAAAAAAAACAATTGGCAATGATATTGTTCTATTATTCTGTAGTGAAGCAGAAGGTCCACTTGCTGGTTAGTCCTTCCAATGCTACGTCATTGGAATGCGTAAGTTTATTTCTGCAACCATTTTTACGGTGTTTCAGCGACTATAACAACCATCTCGTACATTGTATCTTTGTATCAATTAATCTTATCTAAGCACACCCTAAAGTGGACCTAAGTTAGAACTCATTATCATCATCATTTCAGCCGAAAGACGTCCACTGTTAGACATAGGCCTCCCACAAGAAAATTAGAACTGATTCAAAGTAATTACTTCATTCTAAACAATTACCAAAGAACTTGAGCATCGCTCTAACCGTGACCGCACTCGGGCCATTGTACTCACAAGAATAATTATGAAATTACGAAATACGACAGATGAATAGACAGAAGATTCAGTAGGATTACATAATATTTGATACAAGAGCAAGAGGTACTGTAACTGATACTGTTTTTATAAGATACCGTAAAGTCACGTTACAATATTAGCTCGCCAAGTTTGTATTTTGACCCTAAGGTATAACTTTGATTCAAGCCCAGTAACCAATAGAAACATAGTAAACACAATGTCTTGTGTTCTTATTGGTTACTTAACTTGTTACAAAATAATGGGATACACTTTTTTAGAGCCAAAGTAACCCGATCAGTAAACACAGCGTCTCGTATTGCTATTGGTTATTAAGCTTGTGCCAATTCCTTAGAGACTATTATCTATTACTTATTCCCTAAGGAATATTACTATAAATTGGGTTACTTTGAGCCCTATCCAAAGTAACCCAACTTAACTTCATTTGAAACATCAAATGTACATATATTTATTAATTATTTATTTAAACTTTATCTACAGTATAATAATACATGAACGTATTTGACACAAGAAAGCATTCTCTACCAATCAATCTTTGGCTCAAAAAGATTACATTGTGATAGGTGTCGCAATAAGTATATAATACACCAATTTTCACCTTATGCTAAAAAAAAAATATAGGTTTTCAACTGTCAAAACTTTTTTCTTCGATTTGGCAAGAAAGCTAAAATGGCGTTTTACATGGAGTAACTGTATTTCATTATATGAACTCCTCAACTCGGTTAGGTATTAAGTAACACGATATCCCTCTGATAAGTCTGACTGCCAAACACAAATGAAAAAAAAATGTAAGCGCCAACTTTAATTTGATCAATAAAAACTCATGCTTATTTATGAAGAAACCTAACTCAAAAAAGAGAGTGTTTTAATTTTAAAACATAGTTTTTAACAATAAGGTTCATTTTCAAATACGCTCCTTATTGAGTTAAATCTCTTTTTTATTAATCGTGTGATATGTAAATCATTTGTTTTTATTTACAGAACCGTGACGACTTTAAAACTGAGCATTGATTGGTAATAAAATCTCAATAACCAATGACTGTTTATCTTACATTAGATCATGTTCTTATCAAAGATCAACCTTTAACTTAGTGGT
Organism: Mythimna lalbum; assembly: GCA_949319445.1. Taxonomy (NCBI): domain Eukaryota; kingdom Metazoa; phylum Arthropoda; class Insecta; order Lepidoptera; family Noctuidae; genus Mythimna; species Mythimna lalbum. The sequence continues at coordinate 8,986,497 of OX439345.1, read as the reverse complement.
TTTCAATAAAATATTAAGTGGGTAATAAAAGTGGTGCTGTATTTCGTAAACTCTTATGTGTATGAGAATGTAATGAAATCTTACTTATTATAGATAAAAGTGAATGTCCGAGTTTATTAATCAGGCTTGAATAATTAAAAAACTAAAACCCGACTACGACAAAAGAAACGACGCTCAAAAAGTATGAAACAAGATTTTCAAGATGCTGAAATAATCAAGGTAACTGGAAAAACAAGAATAGAACAAAAGAAAGCCGCAGTCACACGTTATAGGTACCAAACGAAACACTTTAATAACGTATGACGATCGGTTTCTCTTCTTTTTGATGAACATACAAACATAGCCTGTCAAAATCATAGCCTTCCTTTGGCTTTGCCGTACCTTTACCCGACGTAAAAACAAAATTAGATCATATTGATACAAGTGGAAAAAGTTTGTCATGGCTACCAAGGCAAATTCGCCCGAGCTGCAGGCGAGGGTGTTATGGAGTCGAGTACTGCATAACTTTTTACGTGTGTCAAAGGAACATGCGAAGAAATAAATCAACATGGGTTGACCGGTGACTAGTGGGGACCTGCCTGATACGATAAATACAATAAATCGTAGCAGGAGTGAGCTCGTACACTTTTCTGCACTAGTTTGTATTTCGGTAGCAATAAAGCTTGCCGTTTGGGGTTTAAACTCTAAGGCCATGGAGTCCGAGTGCTCATCGAGTAGTTCGAGATATCAGCAAACAGTCAGTCGGCTCTTCATAATACTAGAGGGCTGGGGTTTTCCTCGGCCATCGTGGCTATACTGCCAGTGTTCTGGGCACTTTTTTTCTATTGTTATTTATTTATATCCAAAAACATCATTGTATGGAATGAGTTCTTTTTATACGCGTTTAAGTATACCATTCATTAGCGTATATTAGTACTTATTTTTACTGTTTATTAGTACATTACCATTTGTTAAGTCTATCCTAATAACTCAAAAACTGCAAGACTAATAATATACTCAAAAAAAATCTTTCGCCACTAGACTGGTACTGTGGCACTGAGTGACATAGAGTATATATTTTCTACAACACTTGAAAGAAGTCGCCAGACAGAAGGTAGTGTTTTCTAAGTATATAGAGTTCTTCTCAGTTCTCGGTAGTAACTAGAATATAATAAACTTTATTATACACCAAAATAGTAACAACTAGATATCGTATGGTATTATAAGTAACTAAATATGTTCCGAGATAATTTTCGCCGCCGAAGCCTTTGGCAAACGCTAGTACATAATATACATGGTATCTAAAAGGGGATTGTAAATGAATATTAACATCGGCAAATATTTGCCGCCTCTGTGGTTCACTTGTTAGCAATCAACTCCGTACCATCCTGTATACGGGGTGTCTTTGACATTGATGTATAAATGAATATCTAGAATCATGTACTGAATCCATATTCAGTACATGATTCTGGAGCCCCGAGTGATGGAATTTTTTATCGGCATTTTCCAATTTTTTCAAAAAAAAAGCTGCATTTTTCATTTTAAACTGTGTAAAATCGCTATTCTAATCAACCCCTGATGATATTTATATTAAAAAAAAATCATCAGTTTTTTTTTTTTTTCTCGACGGGGAAAATCATCAGTAAGTATACGATACTAGAAGTATGAATTAACGTAAGGGACTTTTGCCTAAAATGTAAATATGTGCCTTATGATGATTGATGTAAGGGTATTTTACGCAAAACGTAATGTTAATGTCCCTTACGTTAATTCATACTTCAGGTATCGTATAGATGAAATCGTTATTCTAATCAAACCCGATTATATTTTTGATTTTAAAAGTAATTCATTCATTTTTTTTTTTCTAAAAATGATATAATAACGATTTATACAATTTAAAATAAAAAACGTAAAAACACAAAAAAAAATAGGAAAAATTCTTCATAAATGTCCACCTCTCCAGAATGATGAATACTGGATCCATGGTATTCGTTTGTGCGTCGAAGTCAGAGACACCCTGTATAATATAGCTTGTTGTCACCCGGGGTGGTTTCGCGGTTTCGCGATCCTCAAATCGCTGTCACTTGCGTCTTGAGTCGAGGTCCTCGGCTCACACACACGTAAAGTTTTATACCCTCCCGCTGATATCTCGTCCGATGTGCAAGGAATATCAATAAGAGGCGCAAACTATAAATGAAATACCGCTCAAAGCGAATTGTTTGGTTTCCATGTTGTTTCAAGAAATTGAGTCTATCAATATTTAAAACTATAGCTAGCTATAGTTAGTTATAGCTTCGTTTATAATCTTGTTTAATCGAAACTAAAAATTAAAGTTCTAAGTGATTTTACGACCTATTTAAAAAAAAACTTTACCGTGCATTTGGATATAGGTACTACACCTATATAGTGATTTTTTTTTACTGGGAAATCAGCAAATGACTTCTCCCGCTCTGGGGTGGAGCAAGAAGGCGTGTCAGATTTTTACTTACTTAAACCACGTAAGTTCCTTCTCTACCTTACGTCCCAGGACCCCGGAGTTCCAGTATAGTAAGTGCGTTCACAAACATATAAACTCACACACAACACACCCAGACCACAAGATTTTTATCCCGAGCGGGAATCGAAACAGCGAAACGCGGCAAAGCAGCCAATCATTCAACCACTGCACCAACAGTGCTGTCTATATAATTCTAAAGGTAGAAACTACACTGCGCACACGTCTGACACACACACCGATCTGAACGCGTCGGTCTCCATACACTTTATATGGAAACTAGACTTGTAGAGCTACACTAGATCCACGCCACGCGACGTCGTTCTACGTACACTAGCTTCTGACCTTTTATAAGTTCCCATGTAAGCCTATGTGAAATAAAATATTTTGACTTTGACTTTGACTTAGTACAAATCAGGCATGGTCCACGTGTGCGTCGGTCTAATGTAGTTCTACCTTAAATTCTTGTATATTTTAAGATACAGTATCCCATATCTTAACATAACCTACAAAAATAACGATGGACCTGACGTTGGCGTTCATAAATTTTACTATCGTGGTTATTAGCTTTATTATTGCAGGGAGGACGCCTTTATTGTGCTGTAAATATTTTATTCCACGATAAGAGCTATCCGCAGATAAAGCAAATTGATCGGGGAATAGACGCTAGAGTTTTGGAGATACGTGGGCGGGTTTAATTGATACGATGAGATTGTGCGAACGACATGTACATAAATTAATATTTAATGGGCCTGTTTAGCGGCCTAATGCATAATTATACGGATAAGCTCTCAAGCGCGTCGGTCACAATGAAAAGTTATACATAATACTGGCTAATTTGAATTGACTGTGTTGCATTTGCTTTTGTGTGTTCTGTTACCAAGCAAGTAAACAATATGAAATCTAAACTAATATAACAAAGAGGTAAAGTTTGTTTTTTGTTTTTTTTTTTTTGTTTGTAGGAGGTAATCTCTGAAAGTTCTGGTCCGATTGACATATAAGCTATATTTTATGTATGCGGGCGAAGCTGCGGGCAAGAGCTAGTGATTTATAAAAAATCCAAAGTACTTATTCCTACATACATACCTAGATATAATAGATACTTAATAGGTACTATTTTTGTTTTTAATTGACGTTAAAAGCTATCAAACTGAACTATCAGTTAACATTAAACTCGTTGTCAGCCAAGCTAAATCTAATTACAATAATATTAAACCCTGCCGACCAATTTGGAAACTTTATCAAATTACCTAAAATATTACGAACAATATTTTATTTAGTTAGTCTGCCCATTAAAATCACAAATAAATTGAAGTTACTAGAGGTGAGCCGAGCGAGGGTACCCGAAATCAATTCTACGATTAATTAATCAACATCAGACACTTTAGTAATTTTGTTTCAACAGTGGCGGCTGGTATCCCGCTGAGCTTAATTCCAGTTGATTTTCATATTGAAATACACAGGATATTAACATTAGGAAAAATCCTAGCAGGCACGCGCGCCTCGGCGCACCCGTCGCTAATCTCTATTGAATAAAACATAAGATGCTCGATAACCTACTATTAGAGTTAAGGCACATTTAATACGGCTTTCTATTATCGTGCAATATGGAGCGGGTTAGTGTAAATAGCGTGGGATTGTACCTATATTATACTACATTACTTTTAGTTTATGTGAAACCTGAATATATAGTTTGTTTAGTCAGTAACTGGATTCCAATAGTTATAATCCAATAGCACCATGTTATATTTTTTTCTAAATATGTTTAAAAAGGTTATAAGTTGAACACCACCGACAATAAGTACAACAGGTCACGGCAGGTCATAGCGGGCATTAGGCGCCAGCAGCTGGGTGCAATTGCAAAATATATGTATTTTTGCTGACATAACCAGCTTATAACTCTGTGATTTTTCATGATACAGTTTTGAAATTTTGTACATAGATTCTTTACATAAAAGTTTTAGACACGTGTTTCGGGTTGAAGGTGGTATAATCGCTCGCACGAGCGAATAATGCAGTCGTTAGTGAATCAATCTAATGTTATTAGGGCGACAGTTTGTGAGTGTGTGTTTGTTTAACGGCTGAACGGATTTCGATATACGGTTTGGCCATGTGTGTGAAGTGTGAAATAGCATGTTTCCTTGGGGCAATTTTTTACTATGGCGCGGCAGTAGCTAGTATTATTATAACAGCGAAAGTTTGTGTGTGTGTATCATCTTTACGCCTGAAAAGCTGAACGGATTTCGATGAATCTTGGTATACGGGTAGACCATATCTTGAAATAGCATATAGGATACTTTGTATCCCGGAATCTTCCTTTGGGATAATTTTCTACTATTATTGGGACAAAGCCCCGGGCAACAGCTAGAGTTAATTAAATCTTAATAAAAAGACGTGTGTGCGTACTCCAGTGAAGGGTGAATAAATTAATGTTTAGATAAAGGAAAATATGGATTTGCCGGTTTATACTTTGTTGTATGAGTACTGCGAAGTTACGGGGAAGCGCCCGGGGCCACTTCGTGATAGGTTTAATATAGAAGTCTACAATTTTAGTCAGTTAACTACAATCGACGACACGTAGTGGTCCATGTGTACCTCAAATATACGTTAGGAAACCGTAGGGTTCCAGTAGGACCGATGCCTGTTATGGCCATGCGGAAAAATACGAAAGTGATACGTAAAGAAAGAAAGAAAACATATTTATTCTGCCTGGATAGACCCACAATCCGGTACAAAAAAAAAATCCTAGAACGCATAGAGCAACTGAAGGAGTTTTGGTGGTATGCGGAACAGAGAGTAAAGTTCCACATACCTCCGTTGAAAAGGGAGGATCCTCCGACCAGACCGGGTGTTATAGTCTGGTGGGCGACTGCCCGGTAGTTGATGTCGGGCTGTCGTATATGTTTAAATTGCGCGGAGAACTCTGATTGCGCGATGCAGGATTTCGTGTTTTCTTCGTAGTTCTTATGTGGCGTCATAGATGTCGCTACATCACTCCCCTCCGGAGATCGGAGATCGATGGTTCTTGATGCTTCTTGATGTGTGCCAGGCCAGCGGTAGGTTGGTTCCAGTGCAAACCGATGCCTCATAGTTCTCGGTGAGTCGGAACTGTCTGCGGTGATGCCCCAGTGAGTCGGGGTGTTGCTATCCCAGTGAGTCGGGATAATGCCCCAGTGAGTCGGGGTGATGATGTCCCAGTGAGTCGGGACGATGCTGCAGGCTCCAGTGAGTCGGAGTAGTGCTGCTGGCTCCAGTGAGTCGGAGCGGTGCTTGTGCGACGTAGGGCTTGATTGCTGGCGTCGACCAGGAGAGGTTCTTCATGGCTCTTCATATGACTGGCCGAAGGTGCGGTGTGCCAAGGTCGCTGATGCGGCTGAGGTGGTGACCAGGTATGACCAGGTAGACATACTGGTGGTCAGGATACCCTTAGCCGAGGGTGCTGGCTGTTTGGCTCGTTGCTCGAAAGCTTGAGGAAGTGATGATGACGTCACGAAGTAGTAGCTGCACGAAGGCTGCGCTGACGTTCTTTGTCGAGGGTCACCAGTTTGGGAGTATGCGGAACAGAGAGTAAAGTCCCACATACCTCCGTTGAAAAGGGAGGATCCTCCAACCAGACAGGATGTTATAGTCTGGTGGGCGATTGCCCGGTAGTTGATGTCGGGCTGTCGTATATGTTTAAATTGCGCGGAGAACTCTGATTGCGCGATGCAGGATTTCGTGTTTTCTTCGTAGTTCTTATGTGGCGTCATAGATGTCGCTACAGAGTATTTATAAGTGTGGTTTTAGTCAGTAAAAATCTGAGATGCTCTGCAGCTCCGCCCTAGAGTGGGAGAAGTCATTAAGTAATTACCCAACTTAAAAAAAAACTACAATACCACTGGCTCTTTACGTCTGACAAGCTCTTTACGTCTTTCTATTCGAGACAATATTGGATACTAGCTTTTGCCCGCAGCTTCGCCCGCGTATACAAAATAAAGCCTGTATCACTCAGGAATAAAGCAGCTTTCTATCGGTGAAACATTTTTATCAATTGGGACAGAAAAAAAAACAAACTTTACCTCTTTAATAAATTAGTGTAGATAAAAGTAATACTTTTTTTATAGTATAATTTTGTTCTTATTTTATCTAAGGCCTTATCTGCTTTTAACTTTAGACTTATCTGCGATATATTATCAAAAAACAGACGCATAATCTTAAACGGGGTTAATTTTACATTGTGGCACCGACTATTATCGAAAACACGGAATAGTTTCACGAACGTGAAATAGCTGCGGTTTATAACACCAGCCTAGACAATAATATGTAGGTGGCGTATCAGTTTAGCGAGGGCTAAAACCATTTAATTACTTAACATTATATACGGCAAGCGTAACCGAATATGTTCAAATTAAAAATAATGATTGTCAGTAACATTTTTGTGGAATTCGATGCCACAAAAGGACGGTCGGGGCCGGTTCGAATCGATGCGCGCTTGACGGGCAGCTGCAGAATGAAATTATGAGCATTTTTATTTCCCGGCGCGCCTCGGACTCCACCTGCCTACCTCGCCGCGATTGACACCTACCCCATTATACACAACCATCCACACGCACACAAAAAATAACACAACAATAGCGTCGATCGCAGACGCATGAGAACTTATTATTAGCCCTTTATAAGATAGGCCATTCATTTTTACATCTTCATACAATCCTGACCATTAGCCGAGGCGTGTGGGCAGTGGGCTCGAAGCTAAATAAAACTATTGTTGCGCCAAACAAAACCAAGTGAACATCTTCATAGACGACATCTCAGTCTATTGTTACGAGAGGCTGAGTTCCAGTCGACGGAACGATATTTTAGAGGGGAATTTATTGCCAATTTCAGAAAATGTTTACCGAAAAGTGACTGAATGGCAGGCGAGTGAATTACTTATTGTAATGGAATAAAGCAGAGCCAGATTGAAAGCGTCCGATGAAAGCCGACGTCGTCGCGGCCCGGAATACTGTTTGATGATAATGATTTATGGCGACAGTAGCACGACACGATTTTAGCGCGTTAATGCTCAGAAAGATAAATGCTTCGTCTTTGTGGAGCTGTGAAAAATAAATGTTTTCATTATTAAGTCACAATGGGGAGGTGACGAACCATTTAGATGTCCTTTACTGAAGTGCGACTGCCCAAAAGTTGTACAACAAACGTAATTATATGGAGTGCGAGGCGTACGCTCCACGCCTCGGAGTGCGAGGCGTACGCTCCACGCCTCGCACTTCAAATGTGTAGATGTCATGAGTGGAGATGACCGCAGGTGTGAACAAAAAACGCGTAACCACAGAATAGCCGAACAAACCACAGGCTCGTTCGCAGTAAGTAGCGAGTACAATCATCTCGAGTCGCGTTCTATATTTAGATGAGGACTGCATCAGACACGCAGCAGGTGTCTGTGCCCAGTCTCACTACTCACGCGACATTACATTAATAAGATCACTGTAAATAAAATTACAATGTATCACGAACGTCTTCGAAGAAAAGTCGTAGTCCACACACGCAACTTAATTAGTACATAATATGAAGTGTACAATTACGATCATTAGGACAAGAATGGAATTGGGCAATTGACTCGTTACAAATATTTGTATCAAAAAATAACTTTTTCCAAAATCGCAAATAGAAAGAAATTTTCAAACTCGTTCAGTATTAATCAAATTAGAAACCTCCAAAATCTTATGGAAGGGGAAACTGTCCAATACAGGTAAGGATGCACATACTAAAATGTGACGTCACAGCCATTAGGTTACGCGTGCTCAGAAGACAGCGAAATATGCCCACCACGCCCCCATTCTTTCTCAAACTAATATTTGGAATGCTTCATTTAATAACCAGTTTTGATGTTGTTTTCAGAAAAGATTTCTTTTTATAGTTGTTGTTTAGTACAAATTATTGTACGAAAATAAGCACAGGTAAATATCCAATTGAATAGGGGCACCAAATGTTCTGTGCTCGGCAGTACGACGTTAATGATTGCGAGTCGTCGCTGTATTCGAGGGCGAAACTGATCTGTCCGGTTATGAGGCAGCGCGGGGAGCGGGGCGGGGAGCGGGACGACTTCGTTAGTCGCTCCTGTAATGACTCGCTTAATTCGAGATAATTACGCTTCCAGCAAACGTGGGCCACGGAAATTTATCGAGACAAGTCCACAGAACTTCCATGTTCCCCTTACTCAAACCCACTAACTGTTAACCGTTTACATTCATGTAACAAGAATCCATAAATCAATGGTCGACTATAAAATCTCGGCTAAACACTCACTTTATTCGATTTTAAGAGCGCAACCCTAATTTGTATGCACGAAATAAACGGGCCCTTCCTATCACGAAGTTAAAATATCCGTCCATATTTTAATAAACAACATTATTCCTTGAAATCACGTGCGCATCAGTCATCCTGTCCAAAATCGCTCCTCTTTAATCAAAAGCGAGCCGAGCGGTTAATATTCGCGATCCGGCAGCGACTTGGCACGACTCGGAGACATCCTGCCATTTTAATATTCTTCACCAAACAAAGAGTTCGAAACTTTTCCCCTTTAGGTAGTAAACTTATTGTTTTTTTTTTTTTTTGTGGGTGTCGCTTAGACATTCTGTCAGTCAGTTTGGAATAATTCAGATTAAATACACCTACCGCGCGCGGTCGCCCCGTGAATGCTAAGGAGCGGCGCCGACTCGCTAGAATTAGAAATGAGCGCGTTCCATGTTTTGTTTTAATAAACTCACATATTTCCCTTCAAAGTGAGAGCTTTTTATTTGATTTGTTCTCCCGCACCGAACGAGTTCCAGTTATGACTATTAGGGTTCGCATTAACTTTGACAAAGTTACAATAAAAAAAAAAAACAAATTCGGTAGAACGCGACGCGTGGACTTGGTCTGTTAGCATTCATTAATACAAACTAATGCCGCCGTCAAGTTCATAATACATTCTCGTTCTCTCAAAAAATATCAGATGACATCAAACAGAGTACTTGAACCTGCATTAACATTCCGAATAGGACTTTATGCTGGAAGATGGACAGGGAGATAATGGTCCGTTTCAAAATATAAGATATGTCTGCATATTGCTTCGAAATATTACGTCTAGACTGTTGGAACGTAAGGAGAGCAAAATGAATGCGGGGTTCAAACTATGCAGCCCAGTCCGGCCTATTGTTAGCGTGATGTGGCGCTGTAAATCCCTAACCACCGCCTCTGGCGGATCTCACTGCACTATAATTACTTAATATAATTATGCTATAAATAATTCTGGCTTTCGCGAACGAATTAAAGATGTACATTTATCCTAATTTGTGGCTTTGGGAACGGCATCTAAATTGGCTATTGTATAATAAATGGTAAATTTGCTTTGACGCGTACGCTATCATGTTCTAACTTGGCGGATTGTTTTCGTATTTCTCAGGTCCTAGTTGTGAGAAATGAATGCATGAGAAAGACGTTCATCGAGCCGTTTAGCGCGTGGGACTTCTTACAGATCGCACAAATGCATAGGTGACAGCTTGACGCCATCGCCTACGAGCTCCCACCCAACATAAAGATGAAGATTATGCTGAAATATTACAAACCGTATAAATATTTTTATAGACTTCTTCCTTTTAATATTACACAACATCGTTAAAGTAGACATAAAGCTCGCTAAAATAAATAAATCTACCTACACTAATATTATAAAGTTTATTTTTCTTGTTTATTGCCTAGTCTATGAAAGTGTTAGTCCGACTGCCCTTTTTTATCAATAGAATGCTGCTTTATTCCTGAGTGACATAAGCTATATTTTATGTACGTGGGTGAAGCCGCGGGCAAAGGCTAGTTGTTAATAACTTTAGCGTCAATTATACGGCTTTATCAACAACAAAATTGCGGGCATCACGTTCGCATGCGTGACACATGGGAATTATTTTTTTTCTATTCTGCCAACCTTACACACGACATGTGCCGAAATACTACGAACGTCCTTTTGGCAACATAGGTAGGTAGGTAGAAACATTTTATTTTAATCCAACTGCTCTGCATCGCATGTAAGCTCCGATTCATTACTTATTAACACTTCTGCACGTGTTCAACTTTGATTTCCACTATTTCCTTCACAAAGCAAACGCACTGAGCTTAAAATTATTGATTGTCTCGCGGGAACGTTTATAATTAAATAATTATATGGTACGTACGTACGGCCGTAAGTTCTGACGCCGTAGTTACGATTTAATTAAGATGTATTGTTCATCGAGCCGAGGCGTGACTTTGCTTTTAAAAACTCCTCGCCGCGTTTCACATCACTCCATTAAACATGCGTAGGCAAAGGTACGGCCTTCCGTTACTTAGATAATGTAACTTTTGTATGAAGTTCTGTAAGCACGTCAAGAATACCACACCTTATTATGCTATACGCACGTACATTTTATATGTTTATATCGCCCTCACTGTTTAATTTTCCGAAGCTGCTTACTTAGCGGAGATAATTAAGCTATAAGGTAGATTTTATGCGAAACTTAGTGAGAATGACTGACTTAATAGGATATCTTTATAGTTGCTTTATTCAAGAAGCATCATAACATTTCAAGTTTTATTAGTAACTTCATCTAAGTTAGAGCCTGAGAGAGCAATATAAATCTCTTAGATTAAAAATGATACAACGTACCGTTATTCTCCGAATGAGAACCACAAGTACAGACACGCTTCTTTATTGATTCGATGTTGTGATATTGCGACCCGTTGGGATGCCTATTAATTCCACACAACAATGACTAAGCCCCAAGCACCGCCATGTTTTCGATCTCGCACTCTATATTGTTGTTAATAATAGATTTTTTATTTGTCGATCTGATTGTACGATTAGCTACGAGCACAACACGAAAGAATGTTAAAAAGAGACGGCGAAATCCAATCTAAAGTCCGGAGTAAACACCGCGAAAGACGGCCGAGACGAACCGTAGACTGAAGAAAAACAAAACTCTGAGAACACGATCAATGCTACCGAGGGGCGAAGGCAAGTGAAAAATCAAAACTCACAGAAAAAAACGATGAGAACATCCCATAAATTACACCTGCCTCGATGAAATATAAAGCGGAGATATTGTTTTAAAAGTAAGTCCCGAGCGGGTGATTACGGCCGGCAGCTAACCCAGACTTGAAATTCCGATAGTTTTTGCGCCGGTAAAAACTGATATTCCGTTCGGCCGCGTTCCGTCCGCCGTATATTGAGTTAATATCGGTCGTGATTGTGCGGCCGTCCCTTTTATCTGTGAGAGTGTGAGTGAGATGAAACTTTGTTTCAACGGGGTTGGTTGGAATCGCATTTTATGGTAAGTTGGCGGGCCGGGCTCGGGCAGGTGTAGCGCTGCACCTGCGGCGCGGTGGCGCGGTCGAGCGAGATGCGATCGCAAGGACGTCGACCCGCTCGGACGAGTATCTCAACATAGATAACACTAGCCACATAATTCTCAACAGAAAGCAACATAAATTAACTAATGATACGTAGTGAAGAAACCAGAGCGAGGTAAGAGCGTTTCAGACGCTAGATCTGCGGTTGAGATAATGCTAGTCGCGGCGGCGTTGAACTGATGCAGAATCGTATCTGTCCGCAAATATCTACTGATACCGTGTTGATTCGCGGTGAGGCCGAGGAAGGCAATTGCGAGATTAATTCACGTGCCAATACACGCAGATGTAGACTTGGATTGAAACTGGAATCTTCGCAATAGTGGTCAGAGAGCTGTAATTATTGAGCAGAAAGTTTTAAAAAGGTCAGCGTAGATATGAGAAAGCACCTGCTTCGATGTTTCGGAAAAAAAACAGAACAACATCCTTTCACAAGGTGGGATCGTGAGTCGTGAGAAATTGACAAGAAAGAAATAAAAGTTCTATCCAGACAAGTTTGTCTAAGGGTTGTTGAAGGCGGCAAAATTATTAAGACAGATCCATCCTTACTAATATTACAAAAGCGGAAGATAGTGTGTTTGTTTGTTTGTTACGTCTTCACGCCTCACGGCAAAACTGATCTTGATGATTTTTGGTACAGAGATAGTTGGGACCCTGGAGACGGACATAGGCAAATTTTTTTAAGTGAGAATAGGGGAGAAAGAGGGAAGAAAAGGGGAGAGAAATTAAAATAGCTAGTGATTGTATAAACCCACCCTACCATACTCAGAATACCTATAAAAAACTATTTTTAAAACCATTTTAAAAATGATAGAACTAAAACGTTACGCTTCAAACGTTTTCATAGCTAATATAGTATAATATTTTAGTAATAAGTTTTATTAATAATTAAAGAGAAATGAAATATTTTCTTTCAGAACGAACACAGAATAAAATTATGATTACAAATAGGTATTTTAAAAGCGTTCCCGGCGCCTCAGTCTTCTGTACAATTCCCTATTATTTTTCTTTGAGAGAGAAAATTTATATAAAAGTAATTTGTATTCGGACTTCAATTATATTAAATAATGATTACTTAGTTCTCTTATTAAATTTATGTCTAGGCAATGTCTGACAAATTTTTAATGACATTTTTGCTAATGCTTAAGAAAAGTGTACCTACTTAAAGATTTATACATAAGAAGTACCCTTTCTTCTTAACCAGTGTACCTGTCAGGTTTGCGAGATTATTTAAAAAAGCCAACTGAAAGAGCATGGCTAGGTTTTAAAAGGCAGACATTCCTTCTCGCTCCACCCGGGCAGGAAAAAGTTATTTTATGATCCCTAGTATATGTTTAACATATTGTAAAGTCCCGCAACGTTCTATTGACAAAGGAAGATTTTCCAACCAGACGATTGTTGTGTCTGGTCCGGGCAACTGCCCGTTAATTATTTCGGATAACATAATCACGTGAAGTGGGTGCGAGTGGGTGGGTTTTAGTCAGTAAAATTCTGACGTATCCTCACGCTTGACCCAGAGCGCGAGAAGATATTTGATAATTTCCTACCCATATCCACCATATTGTTTTGGTGGTGCTTGATTAACCCTTCAGATACCGTCAATTAGAGACACAATAGTAAGACAATAGATGCGCGGCCACCGGTGGTCGCTTGGGGATTCATGAATTAAGTAAGCACTATTGACAGCCCTTCAAAAAGCTTTAGCCATTGAATAATATATACGATAATTATACGACGAACTATTGATAATTAATTATTACTTAATATTCAATTTGATCGTGTTGTCATTAATTACATCACACATTAGTAACACAATAGATGATATTTATTCGTGTGTACGAAATATGGAAATATACATCATTACCTATTGATTTATAGGCATGTTACAAATGAATAAATAATAGCAATTAGAATTAACTTAAATTACATAAAGGTATCTTTAAGGCTAGAATGAAAGACTGACTGGAAGAAAATGCCTAAGGCATTAAGTCCGCCTCTGTACTTTTGTGTGCATGAAGTATTAAATAAATAAATAAATAAATGAATAAGCATCAAAGACTGTATCATTACTCATCATCAAGTGGAATTGCAGTAATTATTAAAAAAAAACACCTAAAATGTCTGACAATATTCTCTCGCGCTTCATCCAGAGAGGGAGAAGCTATTTTTAATTTTCTATATAAAAAAAAATCTAGCTTACCAAAATTTTATCCTCTTAATATATAATGCAGCTTACCTGGGAAAGATAAATACGATAGTTCATTATTTAGAACAAACAAAAAACAAAATTAGGTCACTTTATCAAGAAGAAATATAATTTAACCAAAAAAATATATAAATTTTGATTATCAATACACATTTCATAGTATTGTGTGATATCGAAAGGAAATCGCATGAGTTGTTTTTTTTTATATAGCCAACGGACTGACTTGTAAAATATACTTTTAAGGATTCTGCAGTTCTAGAATAGTTTTGAAAATTTGTAGAAAAAATATGTGTGTTGTTTTTTCAGTGTCGAAATGATTTTTGTAAAAAAAAGCTTGTGTGGTCAACCAAGAAAAATATAGAAGCGTGTCCCGTGTCTTTTATTTTACAGTAAAAAATCCAACACGAAGCCTACTGTGAGCTGAACAACGCTACAGTATCTACTACTAATATATAGATACTGGCCAAAATGCGTCTTAAAACTATATCTATAATGTTTTTTTCGTTTCTTACACCTTTCATAAACATTTTTTTGTCTTATTTTTTTACATTTAAAGTAAAACCTTTATTTCATATTCTCAGTTTCGAGGTTGGAAGTTTAGAATGACGGTATATTCCAGTGAAATTCTAGACACATCTAGCAGAATGATGTTATATTCCAGGAAATAGACACACCTATTACATAACAAACTGGTTTCGAAGGCATCTGTCGCTCTGTATAGACTCTATTATACTCGAGATAACTTCGGTTGGATCATGCTAAGATTTACACTGTTATCGAATTTTCCTGAGGAATCGGTTTATTGTAAATTGGACTATGCTGGTAGTACGGTATCATAAATACGCTATTTCTGATCCTCTAACAGTGAAGTAGAGATGTACTTTCAGGCAGTATACCCCAAACGCGAATCTCCGTTATGGGTCCATGGGCAGTGTGAGAGTGAAACCCAGGGCCCTGGGACGAATCAAAGAAGGAATACGAGTGGGTTTTAGTCAGTAAAAGTCTGACACACCCTCTTACTCCACCCAAGAGTGGGAGATGTCTTTGGATGATTTTTCCACGTTAAAAAAGCTGTTATGGGCACAATAGGCAGGCCTACAATCCTAATAGGATTGTGACGTCATACTTTCACGTTTATGCTGATAATGCTTTTTGTAATAAAGTGAGTGTTATTGAGTATAGGGAATGCAAATCTCGCAAGATTGGGGCTTGAGCGAGATCTCGCGAGATTATGAATACAATATCGCGAGATCTCGCCAATTTCGAGATCTCGCGAGATTGGCATAAGATAACCATAGGCGCGAGCTTGCGGACGGCGAGCAATGGGTAGTTCGCTGTCCGACCGTCCGGTAACTGTCCGGACCGATCCCAAGTCGTCGATGGCGCGCACTGGGTCGAAGCCTACTGGGGCCAGGGTCAGTTCCGAAACGTAGCTCAGTCCCGGTATGAAAGGCACGAAGGCAGTAATAGTCTGACACTATCTCCCGCTCCGCCCAAAGGCGGGACATGTCATTTGTATGATTTTTACCCACCAAAAAAAAAAGTATTATAAGATGAACATTCGTTTTCACGAACTTTTTCAATATTCTTTTTTTGCATTAAACATTGTTTGACGTATCTGTCTATAATATTTGAACGTCCGTGTCAATGCACGCTTCGAATAAGACGTTTTTATGCTCAAGTACAATCTCGTTAATCTCACGAGATCTCCCCCTTTTTTCGTCCGAGATCAATCTCGCTAAAAAAGGCCGAGATCTCGCGAGATCGAGATTGCATTCCTTAATTGAGTATATAACGTGAGTCTTACTAATGTTCACACCGTTCACCTATTTTAGAGAATTTTAGGGTTCAAATTAAGTCTTTTTATACTTATACCCTACCTGGCTATACTGATCAAAACGACGGCAAAAAGCCTATAAAAAATAAAAATATATACCGCATAAGAGCAGCTTACCATGCGCAAGTTGTAAAAGTCAGCCAAAGGGAAACGGGTTATGGGTTTGTCCTTAGACGATGGGCTAGCGACATGCTACTTGTGCAAGTAGGACCTATAAACCTTACAGGTTATGGCCGGACGTGGCTCTTGGCGATACTCAAGCAAAATACTACGTATGAGTACACCATTTTTGAAGGTACGAAGTAAACCTTCACCTATACAAAAATAGCGTTAGTGAACAATTTTGATACTTTGAAGGATACTTTAGGATCTTTTCCATCCGTCAACTTTTTAAAGATTTCTTTAACATATCCTGGGCGCATTCACAAACATTCGAACTTCATACACAAGTTACTTAATTCATGAATCCCCAAGCGACCACCGGTGACCGCGCATCTATTGTTTTACTATTGTGTCTCTAATTGACGGTATCTGAAGGGTTAAACCCGGAATAACTAACAGTAGCCATAGAATACTCTTTCTGTGTGAGAATCGAACCCACGAAATGCAATGCAGCAGCTAATTAGCCAACCATTACGCCAACGGTATCGTCAAAAAAGGCTAAAATGTAAAGGGTTGGCAATCACCAAGCCATATTTGCAAATTTAATCTCTTAACGATTACTCCTATAATTCTATTGGCCATTAAATAAATTACTGCAGTTACTAAAGTGCAAGAAATAATGATTATTAGGTAGTCCTAATAACCAAAACACTGCGACTAATAAAACTAACGAACAAATCCCCAGCCTAACAAAAACCTAAATTGCCATAAAATTGCAACATTATTACAGTGTTTTTGGTTGATAAAAGACCATACGTGATACGTCACTCAGGAGGCTGAGCAAGGCCAGTTTGAGTTGGCAGGGAGGGATTTTTTGTTACAGATTCCTGCATCGGGCAAAAATGGGTCAGATAGCTAATCCCTCTCCGTTACAGTTCCTAACTGGGCCTCTATTGCCATCTCGTCGACCAGTTAATGAATTTGAAAATAACAAAATTGAGAGGTTGATTGTTTAAAAAGCATGTCTATTTCCTCGCAAGGATAGGCAGAGACTGTACGTTCATACTTAGCCAGGTATAATGTCATGTTGAACTGGTCTTTTTTATAGTGATGCGCCTAATAGTCGATCCCCATTGGACCCGTCTAGTGGATTATGGCTCACTCTCCCTCATAAATAGAAATCCTGGGTCCCAGCAGTGTGAACATTATAAGGCTTATTATGCTTATGCTACGAGCATAGCCTGAAGAATTGCCAAACTTAAGAGGCACTCGCAGAACTGACGGTCGATGGGGTCGAAAGGTTTCGGAGTGGCGACTACAAGGTGGACTGATGACAAGATAAATGATGTCTTAGGATGCGAGACGCACAGGACCGGTCATTGTGGAGACCCTTGGGGGAGACGTGTGTCCAGCAGTGGATGTTTTTTGAATGTGATGTTTTGCGGTTGAAATGATGATGATGGTGATGCTTAGTCTATACATAGTAGTGCTGCTATCAAGAATCGTCTTTTCCTAATATTAAGCCGAATTAATCGAATTCAAGAATTTAAGCACGGATATTGCAAATCAGGCACGCTATTGACCGCTAGACGAGCAAAGCAGTTATAGTCATGATGGCCGTTTGAAGATAATTATAATACAACAACGCACAATGTTGATCACGATCCGCGATTGCGGACCAAATATCACGATTCCTGATACCTTCTATGTTTATTAAACATGTGGGTGTAACCACTAAAGATTTGCAATTCAGTCGCTGTAAGTAAAAGGGCGCACCTAACTAAAACAAAAAAATTGTTCGGTGAAACTAGACTTTTTATTTGTGAACTTGAGCATAGAAAAGTCGTTAATAAAAATTGAAACATATAACTAATCTGAATGCATAACTATGCCACAATTTGTTAGCTACCACCTTTGATATATTTGCCGTCAAAGCAAGAGTGAATCTTCTAGACTTGTTTTCTCGACCTTAGACCTCATCTATCGCATATCTTCAGATGAGATGCAAGTCAAGAACTACAAGACAAGAACAAGACTATGCAAATATCAAAAAAACAAAACTCAATTTTGCCTAAAATTGTAGGTGTGCCCCTTTTAACTGTAGAACACCACTTTCCATATCACAAAATGCTTCATAAAATTTACACGTTGTGGTCTTATTCTAATATGAACTATCTTTTATGCCTGAGTCGTATCTTTGCCAGAAGTTATAGTGACGGAAATATAGGTTATGATGCACATTGCACACACATATACTTTAATGTTACAATCTTGCTTGTATCTGAATTACTTCTAGGCAAGCGTGCTCTATTGTCAACCACATCGTCGCTTACAATCAGTACCCCTAGACAAGTTGATAATCTGCAATTCTTAACGCTAGTAGAACACTTCAAATCTAAGCGAATGACATCATCTCAACGCTCAGTCACGTGGTCAGAACAAAAGGCGTTTGACGCAAGAGAAACGGTTGTAACTTGGCTAGGGGGGCCGGTGAGACAGTCGTTGAGCGTAAGCCTATCTATAATAAACAAAAAAAATTCTATTAGGCTACCTATTTCTCCAAAATATGGACTTAGACTAAACATTTTTTTTGTAACTGTAAACTACTTTGTTGTTAGTTAACAGTACAGCTTCAGTTCGCTTTCCGTTCTTCTTTGATGCAAATAAGACAATATTACATTTGTCAATTTATCTTAGTGTTTTATTAAGACACTCGTCATGTTAGCGTCAAGCAGTTCATTGCTCTCAATTTGTGTATGAATGTATTCCCTCAGCTTATCGCAATTAACAGCTGAACACAATCTTCACCACAACACCCATAATCAATTCGGAGGCTTATACTATTTGACCCTGAATATCCGACCTCTAAATCAGTAATCGAATACTTAAATCCCATAGTAACAGAACCCTAAGCGCACGATTACCGCATACCCTAGTTGGCGTACTAAAAATAGGATATTACGTATTCAAACCTTCGTAGAAAGTTTGCATAATCTTTCCATCCAGTTATTTGTCACTGAGTTAATCTGGGAAAGAATTTAAAAGAAAGTGTCGACTGCTTATCGTGAGTAAGCGAAGGGAATTGATTACTTAATGGCGTTGTTGGTCAACTACCTCTATTATCATGCCGGCCACTTACAGTTGCAGCTGCATAGCGTTAGCTTCATTTGTTATTGCGTTGTTCCTTTGTACTAGTGCTTTCAATTTGCTTTTGAGTTGTACGTTTTCGCCGACGGATATCTGGTAAAGAATTTTCCTAACTATTGGCGCACCTTGCAATTTTGGGGTGAGAAAGCATAAAATAACTTTTCCCACTATGGGTGGAGTGAGAGAGAGGGAGTGTCAAACTTTTATTGACGTGTTCTTTTAGTTTACGTTCTAAGGCCGCGTTGCCGTGGCCTGTTAAAACAATATAAACACTAAAAAGTTTGCTAACCGAGGCAATTGTTACCAAAACCTCCGGGAGGTTTAGATGTTACCGCCCAAAATCATTTCGATCGTTATCAAGCAAATACAAATGCCGATAAATTCGTTGGTCAATTCAGTTTTCACACATGAAAATACATCGATATTTTCACTTAATATTAACGAGTGCGGCACAGATAAATCCACTCATGTAACTAGTTAGTATATCCGGTGTATCCGGATCGGAAGAGGCGAATTCTAGCCGGATATTGAATATTGATCGTACACCCTTAACCCTGACGTATCGGGTCGTTACCGGCCCTCAGGGACGATAAAAGGATATTCGGCGATTGTTCAATTGTGCCTAGTAAAAAATACAATAATAGAAAAACGAGTGGTTTATAATAAAGCTATTGGTTGCTTGTTATGACTTCTTTGATCGTTTTCGTTTATATTGAATTAGCTTTGTGCTGTAACGTATTTTGTTAATCTGGTTTGGATTGAGTTCCGAGGTTTATGTGTACGTTGACGTTAGCTGAGTCGTATGGCCATGTAGGGGCCAGAGAGGTCGTATTGCCCAAAGAATAAGTGTTGCCATTTAACGTGGCAATGCTTCTAGTCTTCTGGGCTTCGACGCCTGTGTGCATGAGTCGCAATATAGTGCGATGTGAAATTAGTAACACTTCATAAATACCTAATTCTAAATCATAATATTTTACAAACAAAATAATATAGTTATGTAAGGTAGTCGATAAAGTATTTTTGGTATAGCTAGTTACTATACCTAAAATAAAATGATTTATTTATTATTATAAAGATACACATGTACATATTTATCAATATACTTACAATATTAATAGTTAGTACATTAATATGTAAATTTCATAAGCAAGATACAATTTGAAGTAGGTAAATAAAAATTCAAGTAAAGCGCTCCAAAACTGGAGGTCGGTACCTACTAAAATTAGGTACATTGTAAATGAAAAATTTAATTGAATTCAAGAGAAAATCTTGCCACTTTTTTCTAAATGTACTTTTTTAAGTAAACCTTAACATCGATCAAATTTACTGTGAAATGCAGGTAGCCAATATATTTATAGGCTTAACCCTCGTGGATTCCGAGCAGCCCAACGGAGTCTATAATTACACCTCTACATATTCATTTACCAACCTACATAGGTGCTGGCTACGCAGGCCTCTTCCCTTCTAATCTATAATTATAAAGACTCATAAAACTGAAGCATTATGCCTCAGTTGAAGGCTTTGCTGGGTTATGTTATTACTTGATCATACAGTAACAGAAATGAAGAATAGCTGTATCAATCATTTTTAGCTAGACATAACAATAATATTCCACAACTATCACACAACGCTGTCTAGCCCCAAGCTAAGCAGAGCTTATGTTATGGGTACTAGACAACTGATAAACATACTTACATGGTTTTACTACCAACGAATGTAGACGCGATAATATATTAATGTCGTGTTTTCTTTTCTTACGTTATGAATTTAATGTACCTGTCTGTATGTTTCTAAATACATACATATTATAGATAAATTACACCCAGACACAGAACAAATGATCATGCTCATCACATAAACATTTGTCCTAGGTGAGAATCAATATCGCATCATTATCCATACTATTGATATCATAAATGTTAAAGAGAATCTGTCTGTCCGTTACGCTTTCAGGCCATGGTTCGGAGCGAAGAGGAGTGGCAGGCGGTCGCCTCCTTCTGCGAAGCAGTAATGCTAGTAAAGAAGGCGGCCGCACGTGCGAGGGTATGGTCCTCATGCCCCATCCGCCGGGATCCCGATCCCTATCACCAGCCACCGTAGGCGCGGGCTTGAGGATGACGAGCAATTCTATTGATTACCTACATCTTCAATATTAGTATATATTCAGAAAAATAGCAACGTTAATTTTGCAACAATGTGAGTATATATAGCATTATCTGACAACATATTGGCGTGGTTGGCGCAGAGGTTGAGCGATTGGAAACTGCGCTGCGTGTCGCGGTTCGTTTCCCGCACGGAATAAATATTTATACTGCTTACAGATAGGTTTCTCGGGTCTGGATGTCTTGTATATCTAAGTGTACGTGTATGTAAACTCTAACACCAAGATATACGAGTTATTCCTAGTTTAAAGCAACGACTAAAAGAAAAACATTTAAACCGAAGCTAGTTCTTACTCGACTGTAAATATTCTATCTACTAGTATACCAAACTTTAGACTAATTTGCTTTGCTCCCTTGTGAGTGCGTGTTAATAAGGGTTCGTATTCTAAATTTTCTATTAGGAATTTCTGAGAAACCATTAGTAACTAATTTACCTGGCTTCTCTAGACAGGTAAATTAGCAACGATATTTGCTACATTGGCTGTTTAATAACTGAGTAGTAGACAAATTAAAGTGGCAAAGTGAGCTTAGTGTTAGCGGCTCAGTGCTTGAGCGACTGGCTACTGTCAAACGAGTCGTGGGTTCGGTTCCTGCACAGAACAAGTATATATATGGCCTACAGATATTTTGTCCGGGTATGGGTGTCTTTTATATGTGTATCTTTAAGATTGATTGATTGAAATACTCTTTGTACACCATAAAAAAATACAGTAGGAGCTTAAAATTAACAGAGGAGCGATGTTATCGGTAAACATAGTTTTACAGACCACTTTTGGATAGATTCCACAGAGAAGGAGGTACGCACCTACGATACATGATTATTTTCTAGATTGAGCAAAAATATAATATTTGAAACGTCAATACATGCAGTAGTAGGTACTGCATGTATTGACGTTCTAATGGCAGTAGTTCTATCTCTCCATTTTTTTTTAATATTGATAAACTTGCCGGCAGCCTAACAGTACGATCTACTAATTTAATCTATTAGACCTACTCCCACATAGCCATAAGAGACCAAATTCATCCATAACTTCTGTCTCCTCCTACGTCTAGATGACAGGAGCCGATAGTCGACATTTCGGGTCAATTTTTATGAGCAAAGTTAACAAAACGGTGTCCAATGACCATCAGCTATGCAAAATGTACGACGTTTACGTCCGAGATGTTATCGTTAATATTTTTACGACGTAACTTGAAGCTAATATTGGGACATCCTGTGTTTGATTTATGAATATTTTAACGACTGAAGAAATTTACTTGACCTATATAATATTATTACGGGATTATTTAATTAAGCTGTGTTTAATTACGTCTACATCCAACTTTAATTTAAAAGTTATAAACCTTATAATAAACCCATCAAAGCGATGGAATTTTGAGGATGAAGGCAAAATTTTCTAAGTGTGAAACAGTTGAACGGATTTGGATGAAACTCTACACATAAGTAGACTATATCCTAGAGCTCACACAGAATATTTTTAATCCAGATGCATGTTCCGTTTGCTAATAAAAATGTCCTTTGATAATAAACTAAAAAATGAAAAAAAGACGAGATACCTATGTACTAAAAAAATTCAAGTGTTATTTATACATTACTTTTTGAGAGACTCGTAACTGATGATAGAAAAAAAAACTCATTCTATTTAACCATTTAAAAACCAGGAGCCATATTTAAAATACCAATTTTTTTGTTTAAATACCAAGTGAAAAAAACCAGCAACAATATTCTTGAAGTTAAAATATTCTTAAAGTGGATTAGAACTTATCTAATCCACTTTAAACTCTTTCTCTCAACTTTACTCTTCCATGAACAAAGAGCCAAGCAAATATAAATGTCTAAACGAGCCACAAACGTGTTGCACATAGTTCTAGTCTGAAAAGCGAAATAAACTATCAAAATCCAGCGGGCCGTAAGTATAGGCCACAGTGCGGCGTGGCCTAGGAATAACTTATTCATAACGTTCATGTGTGCCCCATATGAACGTGAGTTGTGTGCAAATTATATAATATACGACAACTTTTCGTACTTTCTTGTTACCCTATGTTACCCTACCCCTGAATTTTTGTTGTTTTTTTGTGCAATAAATACTTTATTTGAGGGTTAGGAGTGTAAAAGTAAGATGTCGTGTTTTATGTCATGGCTCTAAAGGGTTAAGTCGATAGCAATTTCAGTTTAATTGACGGATGCGTGACAGCGTGTGTTGGTTGTAAAGCACCTGTCTTTTTTATTCGTAACTGAAGTAAATTTTGTTTGTTATGAGAAGACAACTGTCATGGATTTTGAATTCTAATTTATTTCAACCCTTTAGGGGGTGAATTTTGGAGAATCCTCTCTTAGGGCTCGTTTACATCATAAAAGGAAACTTTGTGCAAATTTTCACGCTCCTAGTCATAGTAGTTTTGAAGTGCGCATATATGTCAGTCTTTCAGGTTTCCTATTACATAATATAGACTAGCGAGCTTCCAACGGGTGTTACAAATCTTTGACAGTTTCAGCTTTTCTCTAATTTGATAATTAAAATATATTTATAAATTTGATAAAATCGGTTTAGTAATTTTTGATTTTATCGTAGACCGACAGACATGTAAAGATAAGGATTGTCTGTGATCTTTCAGGTTGATCATTTTGAGTAACAGTGCTAACCTAACCCCATCATATGAGTTAAGAGACGCTATCCAAATCGATTTAACTATAGACCCCCCAAAATGCAAGAACCCATTAAAGATCCGCCACAGAGATTGAGCATGAACTCGAAAAGCCCGTAGACACTTCCGAAAACTCTTAATACACCGCCAAAAACTTCCAACAACCATAAATTATTAAGATTCAAACACTCTGAAAGACGACAATTTAGTAAGAACAATATTACTGGAAAACACGTGCTTTAAATGTAAAATATCAAGTGATACAGAGTTACAGAAACCGACTCGGAACTTGGAAAAGTAAAATGTTTATGAATGTACGAGGAAACTTCGTAGGACGAACTTTCGACGCTTTTCGTAGAGCTGGGATTACATGAGAACTGCGTTACTAGTGAGAGGCCGTCTGAGCGTCCGATAATGGAATAAAATTGTGAACTTTCACGCCGCATTAATTCTTTGCGCTGAGGATAATAGCAAGTCAATACACTTTGACCTTACTTTGTAATAGTTGATATATAAAAGAAAGTCGTGGTAGTTACACTATTTATAACTCAAGAACGGCTGAACCGATTTGGCTGAAAATTGTCGGGGAAGTAGCTTAGAGACATAAGATACTTTTTATATGGAAATGTTAAATCTTTAAAAAATCTTTAATCTGTTTCCGCCTTCGCCATAAATCGAGAACTGAAATGAAAAAACTAACGATTCATCTACATTAATAAAGAAGTACTTAAAGTTTGTTTTTTACTGGTGCGATTGCTGAAATTTTGTCACTGATAGAAAGCTGTTTTATTCCTGAGTGACATAGGCTATATTTTATGTACGCGAGTGTAGCCGCGGGCAAAAGCTAGTAGTTGATATAAGGACTTGTTAAACCACTCATATGTTTAAGTTTTAATGTAGTTTTACCATCTAAAGTTGAACGTTTATCGACTTTTCAAATGTTTGAATAAAGTTTCAGAAATAGTTCGAGTCATGCCTGACGGCTGTCCAATAACGTAATTATAGCCAAAAAAAAGATTTATTGCTACAGAAACTAAATCTAAACGAAGGAATGTGATTTGTTGGAATGATATTGCAATTAGTCAGTCAAAACAATCAATTAAGTACATCTTCGTCTTAGACAGATTTGATTTAAAGCCTCTAATAATATACAAATACTTGGTAGATAATAACTTGTACATCGTATTCGGGTACTTCCGTGCCACCGTTGATCGTACTTCTGTTTAAAACCACGGTATTAGTTCCACAACGTATAATTTTCCCCACAAAAATTACGTGCATATAGAAATATTCTGTGGGCCGCAGATAGCTCGAGGCGACGTCTCATATATTAGGCTATTTCCTACAGTTATAACGATCAGAAACAAAAATATAGGCTCTGACTAGTTTCCAATTAATCGTAATAATTGGTAGTGAACGTGGCCATGTATTGGGGTATGTGAAGCTATTTATTTGAGCCACACCTGGTGTTCATTGCCCGCAGGCTGAGCTCAGGCTGTTGTTCAGAACAGCCATTCTTCTGGTAAATAATGAACGGATATTGTTCGCTCGGTTTAAAAGTTTAATACGTGGCGTGTGTTTGCGGTACATTTTTAAGATCCTTTTTGAAATGGGTTGCGGCGCTGTTAAAGTGATTTTGTTTTGATTGATTTTGCTTGGGGTTTTGATAGGGTTTGTAATAACGAATTTTTCTTTAATATTTGATACAATTTTAGCATGTTTGGTATACGTGTTCTCTTGGTAAGTTTTATTTGTAATTTAGAAAGACTATACATTTTTAAATAAATCTTCCATCAATATGATCATTGTATCATTTGCAATAGTTGAAAATTATATTCAGGCACTTTGTCGTCTAGCATTTATTTTCGCGTAGGCGTGAATCAACCTATAGTATTTTTGCTTCCTTTTTTTTGTTATACCTTTATCTAGTTGTGAAGGGCCTTGAGTTGTACCAAATAAATACATTTTCTTTCTTACGACAACCATAAATAAAATGCATACTAATAGACGCATTATAAATAAAACAAAAACTTTACCTCTAAACTAAATTCTAACTAAACTGAGCAACAAACAAGCCGATTGAAGCAAACCAAATTGAACACGATTGATGGCCATTGATCCACTCTCAAAATACTTTGTGCATTCAAATAAAACTACACATCATCTCCAGGGCGGTCCGGATCAATTTACTGTTTACAACCCAATACCATCAAAGAAAACCGAATGCTGGACTAATTGACCGTAATAGTACACTTAGAAACTAACTTATTCTATTTACAACCCAACGGACTGGACACACAACTTTTTATACGTAAGAATTAGACTTAATTAGGACGACAGAGGTTCTTTTTTATAAATATTTAAATTAGGAACTTGTTTTTTTTTTATTGACGTTCATCGTGTACAGTCCGCTCAAGAATTTATAGCCCCCGTTGTAAGCTCTCTTCTAGTGTTGTAAAGTGTGTGGAATAAAACTTGACGGTAGTTACCAATAATGACACATGCATTTTTAAAACCTCGGCAACGATGTCGATGCGTTATTATGACCTACTTGAAATTGCAGTTATTAGACTACTAGGTTATATTGCACGTGAAACGACTACTCAGTAAAAAATATTAAAATGACTGTTTTTAAATCTAGTTGCTATTATGTCTGTAATGGTCTGGGAATGAAGCAAAAACAGAGAATATGCAGTAACAAAGTAAGTACAATAATTTGCAATCTCCAGAGGGTCCTAAATGGCAAAAGGAAATGAAATGTTCTCAAATAGTCGTTGGTTATGGGGTTGGCAGTTGTCGTTTCTAGCGCTTAGAAATTGACACCCCATAAGGATAATATTAAACTTTTTCGTAATTTGTCTCGTTTTAACATTCTATTAAGGCAGACGACGTATCTAAGTAAATTGCAGTAAATCCAATATACATAGCGTAAAATCAACAATGTGCGATGTAAATTCATCGGGTTTAAATCTCACTACGATGCATTCTTGCTTAGGAAACCTGTTAAATAAACATTACCTAACCACAGGCACACAATAAGCAATTTAATACTAAATAATCATTAAATATTTTCACTGAGTAGGTTCCTATTTGCTGTGTCAACTACAACGAGTTTAACAATTAAGTTTTCGATTAGTATTGATTGCTGGTTAAAGTTTGTCGATATTGATATGTCGAATATTTTCGTCGAATGCATTACTTGTGTACATACTTAGTGCAACGCACTTTATTTTGCCGCTGAGTGTACCTAAGAATTGTGAAATTTTAATTGAATTTTTTAAAGGTAATTTTTTTCTAATGGTTTATTTGACTTTTTCTTTTCAATGTGGAATTTGGCCTATTCAAATAATATGGGACCAAGACAGGAAGATGACGATTGATGAAGATGTTTTTTTTTTTAAGGACAACTAAACCATCAAAGCCATACAAAGATTCAATATTCTTACATTTCATAGCGTCATTAATCATAGAATGAGTTATGAAGTAAGTCTATCGACATTTTCTTCGACGATAAGCCAATAAAATAAAATAAATAATGAACTTAATCGTTTTTAAATGCATCCAATGCTCCACTCACCAATTTATTTTAGCAAGTTATTTAAAATTATGGGTTTCCAATTATTTTAATACCTTGATTTAAGACACTGACGAATTCAAATATTTTATTGATTCACACTGAGACGCTAATACAACCTCGCTCTACATAAATTATGTAGGTTTTTTATTGCTACATCATATTTTTGGAATTTAATTTAAATATTATGGGAGATATTGACAGTACAGTGTGAACTGACCCTAAAAGTGTGTCAAAAGTAGCTTTATCATAACCAACTTATTTAAAACTAGCTTTTGTCAGCGGCTTCACCCGCGTGAAAGAAGGTTTCTGCATACAAGCTTTGGACCCCTGTTTCATCCTCTTATGGAGTGAATTTTGGAAAACCGTTTCTCATTTTTTTGTACTCATCATGCAAGAACCTTTGTGCAAAATTTCAGCGTTCTAGGTTTAAAGGTTTGAGCTAGACGTTGATAAGCCAGTGAGTAAGTCAAGACATTGCCTTTTAGGTATATATTTACTAGCTGACCCCGGCGAATTTCGTACCGCCTAACAATCAATCAATCAATGAATGTAGTATATCTTTCGATATAGTCAACCGATTTCAATGAAACAAAGCCTAAGTAATACATTAAGTTACACACAATTTCAATTTTAATTAATTATATCAAGTTACAAAAAAAATTAATGTATAAAAGTTATCTACCTACATGGATTTCGTACAGTCTACGTGATGAGAGCACAACTAAAACCTTCTACAGATTTATTATATACTCGTAAATAGATATTATAGATATTCCACTAAATAGATTCATCGAAAGAAGGTTTCATGTAGAAAAGGATTTCACGTTTAGAATAATCCTTTATTTATCCCCGATACCCCTTCAAAACTGAATCCAATACTAGATTTCCTGCTTTTTTATTGCAAATAATATTTTATTTGTACACATTTCAGTCGAAGATTTGAGACGCTCAAAAAGTTTTTTTGCTGCAGAAATTCTTTCCAAGGGGGGCTCCATAATAAAGAGGGGTTACATAACTATAGCCAGTTATTTATGTTTTGTTTGGTGAGGTTATCCCTTGATGTGATTCGGTGGTTATAGAATTACTAGCTGTTGCCAGTGGCTTCGCCCGCATTATTATAGAAAATAATTACCAAGAAAACATATTATAGAGATGAAAAAGTATCCCATGTGCTATTCCAGAATATGGTCTACCCGTGTACCAAGTTTCATCGAAATCTGTTCAGTTGTTTGATTGTGAAGAAGTAACAACATACAGACACAACCACAGTCCTTCACTTCTATAATTAGCGTGATTTATAGATCAGTGAAAACCAGTTTTACCTATTTGATAACCTACCTTTCTTTTTGCGGTCTGTGCTTATAATCGATATGATATATTTTTTATAATATAGACGCTTAATTAATACTAAGACGAACGTAAACCCTTCGTCCTTTTTAATAGACAACCTTAAATATTTAAGATCTTGCTTCTGCCAACGGCTCACTCGCGTAAAAAAAAACGTCCCAAGGGACCATACGCCCGGGATAAAAAAGTATAGGCTACTCCGAAACATGATCTATCCATTTGCCGCATTTCATGCAAATCCATTCAGCCGTTTCAGCGTGAAGAAGTAACAAACATACACACGCATACAAACACAAATTTTCACTTTTGTAATATCAGTGTAAAACATAAGCAAAGTTAAACGTCTTGATCCTTATAAAAACACAAAAATATTATAATAAAAACCAAATCCACTTTCCTAAACTCCCGTCAAAAAACCCTATTACGTAAAAACTTCAGCATGATCGAACATCACTAGAATACCTTTGAAAAACGCCGCTAGAACCCATAATCTGCCGGTTATCTAAACTTTAGTCAAAGGTCAGTACGAGTATGTTGGATTTTTCCGGCAGCTAACATTCGCAAAGTGGAAATTCCTCACGTGAACCACCTAGGCAACGCGCTGACCGAGAACCCGATTTAACTTGTTAAAGATTCACTATTAAATAAATACTACCCTTTAGCCTTTGAGAGGGCATTGCATGGAACAAATTGCTGAAAATATCACGTTTGAACTTTGAAACCTAAAATTGGATAGAAAACTAAATATCCTAGTAAACAGTATCCAAATCACAAATCCAGTATCTTCTTGAAAATAATAAGTTAGGACTTCGTGTGATTCCCAAATGATGAAAGCTCAATTCCGAATACAGATAAACTTCAAACTCGATTCCAGTAAGTTTTTCATCAAAGATTTCTAGACACAATGGAGCACTTAATTCGGAAAACTTATCTACAACTAGCTTTTGACCATAGCTTCACCTGCGTAGATAAAATATACCCTATGTTACTCAGGAATAAAGCAGCTTTCTATCGGTGCAAAAATTTTAGCAATTAGACCAGTACTTTCAGAGATTACCTCATACAAACAAAAAAAAAAACAAACTTTACATCTTTATAATATTATTATAGTGTAGATAACACGCACAAAATAAACATATTTATAGAAACTGTGCTTTAATAAATCAAATAAGATGTCATGATTACAGGAAATATATAGTGTAGAACGATACCTCTTATCATTGACAATAACTCATCAATATTTGATGGCTGGACTACTTATTGAGACGTTAAATATGCATCTGCACCGTTTGTTATCACCGAGAATTCTAAACAAACCGTTATTTTATACGATATAAAAGCTATTTGAATTTACATTAAACTAGGTTAGTTTTTGAATAAAACTTACTTATTTTATGATTATGAAAACTATCATAGAGCCGTTTATGTACCCATTCATAAACGCTGTCATATTTTTCTTCCTAATATTTCCGTGTTTACAAATGTGTCATATTTATGTGGCATAGTCGTCATTTCATTAGAAGTAAATTATTTTTAATTACTTATTTTTAATTCTAGATTTAAGCACCTAATGGGAAATGCTAACAGTGTTCCATTTGAAAACAGATTTCAATTATTTTTTCGTTTAAAATTAAAATTAAGCTTTTAACTTTTATGTTGTTTGTTTAATTTTGTTTCCGGATATTTTTAATATAAAACTATCAGACATAAATTTTAGTTAGTCAAATAGTATTTCTAATTTAAAAGAATGTTATGTAGAGTTATCTCAATTCAAATATTATAATTAGATACAGTATTAACGTTCAATTTTACCCCGAAACGATTCCGATAATAAAGCAGTTAAAAGCTAAAATGTTATCGTCCCGTTTAAAACATTGTTGTTAGTATCGACGACCCAGTAAATTAACATAGTATAACTTAATTATACCCTGCAATACCCAGAAAGGGTTACTGTACAATAAAAAAATGGATAGCAATTATTTCCCATACCTTGTATCGAAGAAATGGAGTTAGTTTTCAATAAAAGTCCATTCACGTTGAAGATGTGAGCAGTTATCAAATAATCATACAGTCACTGAAAACCGGCAAATTAATCTAATAGTCCATAGGGTAGCACAGGGCACGATCAAATCCAGTTCAGGGCACACAACACACCAATAATGCTCTATTAATTAATTTCAATTTATGTTAATTACGGAATCGGGTACGATGCGATAGCGAGAAGGGAAGACGGGGACGCGTGCGCTTGGTTCGCGCGCCAAGCGTGGACTGCCGGCTGTCGACTAGAAGCATTTCTAAATATACACCCCCCGAACGTTTCCCGCGCACCCTATGGGCGCAACGCGTGTTCCATGCAATTTTCTATAAATTTTCGCATAAGCTCCGAAGCCGCGCTGTCAAAAGCTGTTTCTACTGAAACTCGCCCCCAAACGGTGTGTGCACGTTTTAATTGAATTAAGTGTAATGCGGGTTTCTGAAAAGTAAATTGAAAATAAGCACACGTGAAACAACCTGCACTGCATTACGTAGTGTTTAGATGATATGACGATTTCTTGTTTGATGTGTTTTGAATTTTTACGTATCCACTAACGGTTTCAGTTAAAAGTTAAAGCTTCTGAATGACAAATAACTCTAAGCGGTAAATTATGGTAATGCTCGTTAATTTGCTACGAGCAAATTGCTACATTATTCCACCTAATATTATGGGCCGTAGCGCTACGGTTTTTCGTAGCGGCCGCGTAGCATTTTTTTGCGAACTCCGAAAAGTCGTTAGACAGAAGTTATTAGCTCTATAACCTTTAGAACGAAATGGAAATCATCAAAGATCAGACTCTTTTGTTTCAGATTGAACGAGACTTCTGTAAATAAAACATCGTTTCGAAGTTTTAATTGAACAACATACCTACTCGGCTGAAGTATTGCGATAAAGTTTTGTTTTGTTTCGAAAATTTTCTTTACGTATTTATCTGTAAATTGAAACAGGAATAAATCAACAGAAATTACTTTCGTAATGTTTCAGTATCATAAAGTTTTAGATACCTTACTAACAACTTGTACTTCTAGCGATTGGTTTACCTGTTCTTCCGTAAGGAAACAGGTCGTGAAAACAAAAACATTGTTAGTAAAACTGAGGTTTCATGATTGAATACCTTAAGGTTATTTATGATGATTAATAATATCATAACTTTTCGTCTGTAATCTCTAAAGTGGAAAGCTGAGATGTACCAGACTCACATTTTGCTGGTTTTGTTCAAAAAATTTTTTTTGTACATAGGAAATCTTCAAACTACTTCTTAGAGCGGTAATAATCACTAAATCTGGAGCCATGGATTAACTTACAAAAGGGAAACCCGTGTTCCTGAAACGCAAGGACAAAGAAGGAACATAGGTGGTTCTAACTCTGTGTCTTCCGGTGCGCGTTCGCCAATCCAGAACTATTCGATTCCGACAGCCATCTGTTCTGCGAGAAATGTACCATGCCCACTGCCAATTAAGTTTGGCGATTTTTTTTTCTAATTTGATCACGGAAGGAAACTCCGAGCATAACCCTTTCCATTGTCTTTAACATAACTCTTTCCATTCCTTTTAGCTTATGCTAAAAGGGTTATCCCCATTGCCATTACAATCACCCAAAGAGTGAGCCCTTTAATTGACTTTAAGCCTTCTGATTAGGCCCATTAGACAATTACCCACCTTAAAAAAGGCCTGTACCACTAAACCTACAGGCTGAACAAAATAAACCGATATATTTAAATAGCAGTTATTTCTCACACATGTTGCCGCTCGATTGCCGTGTAAATTTTATTGCAATTAAACGAACACTGAATAAAATTGTTTTGATCGTGGGACTCGCTCGCTGATATATTTTTACGAGCGATACCTACGATCGTCAACACAATAAAACGATATAAAAGGTACAGATAATAAATTAACTTGTTACTAATTAAGTGTAATCTATATATATATATATATAAGTATGTCGTGGCTTGATCTTAGAATTGATGACTTCATGATATGGCCACGTTAAAGTTTGATGATATTTCAGTCCTCGATTGGCCTACTTTCTTTAGATCTTTTACATTAAATCTTACATCTACACTTATTATTAATTAATATTAATCCTTACTAATATTATAAAAGCGAAAGTGAGTTTGTTTGTTACGTTTTCACGCCTAAATGGCAAAACCGATTTTAATGAAACTTGGTACACGGATAGACCATGTCCTGGAATATGACATAGAATACTTTTATCCCGGAAGTATGTTCCCTTGGAATAATTTTCTGCTATCACGCGGACGAAGCCGCTGAGAGCAGCTAATAATATTATAAAGAGGTAAAGTTTGTTTTTTGATTTTTGTGTTTTTTGTTTGTCGGAGGTAATCTCTGGATATACTGGTCCGATTGCTAAAATGTTTTCATCGATAGATAGCTACTTTATTTCTGAGTGACATAGGTTATGTTTTATATACGCGCGCGTAGTCGCGATCAAATGCTATTAATCTGATAAAAGTTCAGAATAGATGTATTTTCTTAAAAAATACAAAAGATCGGAAGAAATATCTTTCTACAAACCAGAAAATAATGCAAAGCAAAACAAGGTTTCCGCTGTTTCTCATTACAACCACGGTCCCTTTTTGGTTACATTTGAATAAACACTGCAAACACACAATCACAACATTATAAACAATGAAAAGAACACCGATAAAAAAGGAAAAACAGACTAACCTGTAGCTAAAAAAAAAATATTTGGCAACAGTCATCAGGTTCACATAAAAAAATACAATAAAAGGAATACAATAAAACACTACATACATACATAATTAGCCTTTTTTATGTTCCCACTGTTGGGACTCAGGCCTCCTCTCTAGGAAAGAGAATGGGCTGTAATCCACCACGCGGGCCCAGTGCGGGTTGGTGAATGTCACACGTCTTCGAATTTTTTGGTTCTAGGACATGCCGGTTTCCTCACGATGTTTTCCTTCACCGTTTTAAGAGCAGTGGTGAGGAAATGAATTACACAAAGTAATGCGTCTGCCTGGGTTTGAACCCGCGACCTCGTACTCGTAAGTCGGGGTCATTACCGAGTGGTAATGAGAGCCGATAGGGCCGAGTGGCCCTCTGCATAAAACATTAATTACAACAAAAAAAGAAACATTTATATTATTGGACAATGACCGCTAAAATAAACGATAAGGGATACTAAATATTCACAGCAGTAAAGCTTGCCAATAGGATTGGTCATCGCAGATTATGTGTTCACAGACAGTTGGACGCTACTACGCTTGACGTCATCCCATTATAGCCTTTTAAGGACGCTACTTATAGCGAGTACTCGTTTCGCGTATAATATGTTTTGCGAACATTTGTTGTGTGAGCTTTTGTTACGCAATGAATATTCATTTGTGAAAGGAATATTTGTCTGAGTCTTTTGTTAGGATTTTTTCTTGAGTACTGATTTAAGCAATTGCTCAGTACTCTAGTCCCAAGTACTCTAGTTCTTTAATTCTTTAATTCTTTATTGTACACTATAAAAACTTATAAAATAGGTGGATAACAAAGTTCATGTACATAGGCGAGCTTAACTCAAGGATGAGTTTCCTTCCAGCAAACCTTTGAGCGATAGAGAGAGATGA
Source organism: Mythimna lalbum (assembly GCA_949319445.1). NCBI lineage: Eukaryota > Metazoa > Arthropoda > Insecta > Lepidoptera > Noctuidae > Mythimna > Mythimna lalbum. The sequence continues at coordinate 8,951,968 of OX439345.1, read as the reverse complement.
TAGAGGGTGGGGTCCAGTGTACAATTTGAAAATTATAAATACTATGAATAAAATAATAATACATAAATAAGTATAACTACATACATAAATACGCACATACTATATAATATTATTGAGAAAGGAAATGCTCTTTAATTTTCCTCTTGAAAACATCTAAAGAAGGGCTGTCACGTAGGGAGTGCGGAAGGCAGTTCCACAGACGCACTGCAGTGACAGTGAAGGAACCATCATAACGACTAGAAGTGTGAAACGGGGTACGAAGAAGAAGAGAATTTGCAGTGCGGCAGGGTTTACCCCTCAGGACGAAGTACTCAAAGCGTTCACGAAGGTATTGTGGAGAATTAGGGTTGTGCAGGATAGTGTAGAGAAGAGATAGGATATGGGTATCACGGCGACGCCGAATCGGCAACCACTTCAATCTGGCCCAAAAATCCGACACATGGTCGTATTTGCGGAGGCCAAAAATGAAGCGGATGCACAAGTTCTGCAGTCGCTCGAGTTTGTTAAGAAGAACCTCCGTTGCATCTAGAGTACTAGTACTACTAGTAATAATTGCTTAAGTTTTATCAAGTGAATCCTTCTAGTGTAATAAACGCTCATGTCCTTCTAGAGCTGTGGAAACGTTTGAAAAGTGAGCGCTAGATAAAGGCCTTAGAACGCAAAGCAAAGAAGGAACAAAAAAATTAGTTTTAGTCGGTAAGTCTGACATGTCTTGCCCCGACCAAGAGCGAGAGTAGTCACCGGATGATTTCTAACCGCCAAAAAAAGTGACGTATTCATACTTACGAATATTATACCTACTTGAATGTTAAACTAACCTAACCTAACTTTATATTATATCTGTCTGTTTGGTATGTTTTGACACCTAAACCGTTGAACTATTTTATCCAATTTTGTTCCAAAATATATAGAGACCTGGGCTACGCGTATTTTTTTGCATCATGCTGGTGTCCACAACTCCACGTCTAGAGAGCGTATTTTGGGTACAGGTGGGACAAATTTATCATTCAACCCTCCCCAGATCTTCAGGAAAGATCAGCAGCGCCTTGGGTTCCCGAAGTACAATCCATGCAGTATGTGGCTAAGAGGTGCTCATTAAAAGTTCCGTGGGCTACGCATATAACATAATAACGCTTTTTTTATGTGAACATCATCAAATAACGTCGACTCTGGGTGGAGTGAGATGAAGTGTCAGACTTTTACTGAACTCATTTGTGTTCCTTCAGTTGCCCTTTGCGTTTCAGGGCTGTAATGATTTTTTCAAACCATTCCGTGGCCATCATCATCAATTCTTGATTCCTCAAAAGAACAGGGAAACGTGACCGCAGGCAGCCGGTTATTTCGGAATCTGATAAATAATTACAAATCAGTGGATGTTTAAAAGGTTCCTTCTAAAAAAGCTTTTTAATTTATTACCAAGTAGGCCTTCAACAAAATACTTAAACAGCATCATGACTATTGGCCTCTTTAAGATTCTTAATAAAGCCAGACCGACAGCAAAAAATCAAAACCTTCACATCAATGCCTATCTAACTCGATCTCGTTTAAAGCACAAAAGTTTTCTTTCTGCAAATCATGCGCCGCCATTAACAACCACGAATCGAACAGGTTCTAAAAAGTTATTCGCTTAGAGTGCTCGACTTGTGAAATTAATTCATTATTGTTGTATTTGATAGTTAAATAGTTGCAGTGCTGACAAGTAATAGATACGTTGTGAATTCAAACCCAGGTAGGTTGCTTTACATCATGTTTGGTGGATTGGGGTAAGATCGGCATAGGGGTAAGAACGTATTAATGTAAATTATACCACTTATTTAGCTTTATTTTTAATGCCAGCCACATTGCTGGGCAAGGTGGACATAATGACGCAATATGACTAAAAATAAAACTAAATAAGTGGTATAATTTATATTTATACGTTCTTACCCCTATGCCGATCTTACCCCATCGTACTTTAATTCATTTCATCACCACTGCTCTAAAAACGGTGAAAGAAAACATCGTGAGAAAAAAGGCATGTCCTAAAACCAAAAATCCGAAGATAATTCAGACTGATAATATTTATCAGAATGCACTGGACTCGCGTGGTGGAAAGCCCATTCTCTCTCTTGAGAGAGAAGATCTAAGTCTCAGCTATGGAAATATTATAAAGCTGGTTAGGCTATGCCTATTATTATTGTTGTATTGTCCTAGATAAACTTTCAAAACTACATTTGAATTGAAAACTTCACATTGGCACTTGCCCAGTTTTGAATCCGCAACCATATGTATGAGAAGCGGATGCCTTAACTACTGGGGCATCACAACAAATACTCAGAGTAAACTTTAGACTATGGGCCTTTTTTTAGGTGGGAAATCATCCAATGATATCTACCGCCTTTGGGCGGAGTGGGAGGGCGTGACAGACTGACTAACTAAAACTCACTTCTAGTTCCTTCGTTGCCTTTTATTCCAGAGCCGAGTTTTACTTTCAAAAGCGAACGAAGGAACGGGATGGGTTTTTAATCAGTAAAAGTCTGACACTATCTTCCGCTCCGCCCTAGATCGGGGGTTAACATTGGATAATTTTCCCACAATAAAAACCCCCATTGCCTCACTAGGCTTCGACCCTACTGGGCCCCTGCGGTTTGCTAACATATCCTCGAGGCGCGCTTGGAACACTAACGCCGTCTAGACTATAGACCTGCGAATCTAGCTTAACCCTTCAGATACCGTCAATTAGAGACACAATAGTAAGACAATAGATGCGCGACCTCCGGTGGTCGCTTGGGGATTCATGAATTAAGGCGATGCATTTCGACTCACATTTTCACCGTTTTTCATACAACCGCTCATAACCGATTATGACGTTATTACAAATTTTTCATTAGATATTTTGGAAACACAGTATCTTGTGGATATTATCTAGGCTTCTATTGAAATCAATTTCTAAATTTGTGTAAAAATAATCCAGAAAAGACCTCTGAAAACCTCCTATTTTGTATGAACTTTGACACTTCATAATTTGCTTAAAGACTAAAAAAGTCAAAAAAGTAAAACTATAGAAGTCTTGCAAATTTTATTAAGATTCTAAATGACGTCAAATTTTTAAAAACTTTTAAGGGTTTAACCCTTCAGATACCGTCAATTAGAGACACAATAGTAAGACAATAGATGCGCGGCCACCGGGTGTCGCTTGGGGATTCATGAATTAAAAAAAACAGCTATTTCCTGGAGCAAGTTTTGTGAAATATTCCAGTAAATCTCGGAATTACCGAATACTAACAGAGTTTTCAGGCGTTATCTCTCTTTTTTTGCGTTGCCTATTTGTCAAACATCGCGTTAGATTGCGTTAGATGAAGTAACAAGCTTTTAAACCATTTTCGATGTTTACGATAAGCGAGTGGAAAAGGACCTTCTTAACCCTTCAGATACCGTCAATTAGAGACACAATAGTAAGACAATAGATGCGCGGCCACCGGTGGTCGCTTGGGGATTCATGAATTAAGTAAGTACCAGTTCCTATCATACAGTTAAGTTCCATTTTTAAATTTATTCTGTAAACTATTTTAAAACTAAGCTACAAATAAGTACGTACAAGTACGCACTATTAAAAAAAAAAACGTACAGTACAATAGGTGATAATTGTAAACAAAACTGCCCTCTGGCTACACAAACATCTCCATTATATTCATTCACAAATATTTTGGGACGGCGTTTTTTCTAACCCAACTCGTCAGGTAGAAACTGACCGCAATACGATTACATCTGCGGACGGACAGGTGTATTCTAATGCGTATTTACTGATAAATGATCCAGGGCCACAAGAACGGAGCAGGTGCTTTGTGATCTCGGTTCGATTGTCTTGATTTTTAAGACTGGTTCTAAAGCTGGGACTGATTTTTAAATTTTATGTGTTCGTTTTTTTTTTTAATTTGGAATGAGTAAAACAAACTCACTCTCCAGGGGCCAACTATGGGGGCTATATAACTATAGAAACTTAAGTTAACCCTTCAGATACCGTCAATTAGAGACACAATAGTAAGACAATAGATGCGCGGCCACCGGTGGTCGCTTGGGGATTCATGAATTAAAAAAAAAATATTTGCTCAACTGCGCTAGAAGAAGGTTATGTTTATGTATGTATATATGTAGTGGCTACATCGTTGATTAAAAAAAATTGGGCAAGTGCGAGTCGGACTCGCGCACTGAGGGTTCCGTGCTAACTAAATTCCCGAATGGAGTCTCGAAGATAATTCTGAATTGATTTTTTTGTGACGTTCGTAACAACAAATTTACTGTTTTCAGATTTAATCCTATACCTGTGCTATAAGACCCTGCTTTGTGCCAAATTTCAGGATTCTGGGTCAACGGGAAGTACCCTATGGATTTCGATCTTTGAGAGTATCGAAATATACGTTTTTTTGTTCGTTGTCGTATCTCTTTTATTCGTTAACTTAGAAGTTTTATTTTTTCGCAGCTTGAAGGGACCGCAGACTTAAGTATATGGTGTTAATTTCAACTCAAAACCTCCACGCTTTCTTGAGATAAAGGGTCTCAATAGATATACAGACAGACGGACGGACAACAAAGTGATCCTATAAGGGTTCCGTTTTTTCCTTTTGAGGTACGGAACCCTAAAAAGATATTTATTACATTGAATTTGAATCAACAACACTATTTACTACTCTTCAATTGATGTAGGATCTTTATGATAATAAAAGGCCTAAAGAAAGCAGACAAAACGAGGAATGGCATATCATCAAACGACGATCTGGCGATTTCATGAAGTGATCATGATGATATTTGTCCACGACATAATATAAAAAAAAATTCTTTGGAACGCATTAGACCTTAAATAGCTTATAACATATCATCATCATCATCATCATCATATCAGCCGAAAGACGTCCACTGCTGGATATAGGCCTCCCCCAAGCGTCGCCACAACGACCGGTCCTGTGCGTTACGAATCCATCGGATTCCCGCGACCCTGACCAGGTCGTCGGTCCACCTTGTTGGAGGCCTTCCAACGCTGCGTCTTCCGGTACGTGGTAGCCACTCCAGAACCTTTCGTCCCCATCGACCATCTGCATTTGTTACATATATTAAGCAACAACAATTAAAAAGTGAAGTGTCAAAAAACAACTTGATAATTTTAAATAAGTCACTGTAAGCTTTTTGATGCATTTGATGGCGTCAAATGATTGAGTTAAAATAAATTTCACCAACTGCATCAGACTGCTTGCAATGACTTGTTTTGAACTGTTTAGTTGTTTTTCGGCGTCGGATTTTTTGACACTGTAATGTTTTTTAGTTCGATACTCATAATACGGGCGGGTAGCGAACCTGCGATACGCAGCGCAGCAGCCAATTAATAATTCCACAACAACGCCGCCTAGTCCCAAGTTAAGCAGAGCTTGTGTTATGGGTACTAGATAACTGATAAACATACTTATATATTTCTAAATACATACATATTATAGATAAATTACACCCAGACACAGAACAAAAGATTATACTAAGCACACAAACATTTGTCCTGGGTGGGAACCGAACTCACGACCTCCGGCATAGCAGTCAGGGTCACTAACCACTAGACCAACAGGCCAGTCAATTAGTCACCCACTGCGCCAACTGATTCGTCCATGACTCTGCTGGATGATTAAAATAAATGTATTTATACACAAGGCTCCAAACCCGGTAGATACCATAGCGGTCATTTCTGCAAGATCACTTAAAACAATTTCGCTTGAATGCTGCTGGGCAGCGTTAAACCAAACCCTTTGAAATTTTCGATTTGAGTGCAAGCAAAAAATGATCTTAGCTGTGGTCAGGCGGAAGCGTCTTTAATAGTACGACTGGTGTAGCTACAAGAACTAGGTGGTAAGTGTCCCGGGTTCTTCAGACCCCCAAACCTGAATAACAAACCTCTTTACGAACTAGTAAAAAGATCTCCCTCCAAAATCTAAATAAAATTCTTGGTCTTCTGTTCTTCTGTTACCTACTTCTTTTCTTTTTTTTACGTTATCATGGCAACTCCTTTTAGACCTTAAAGTTCTAACACTCCCTCTAATTCCGCAGGAGAAATTATTTGGTGATTTACCATATTAAAAAAATAAAAAATGGCCCCAGATTTCTTGCCCTAAGGCTGGTGGTTACCTAGTTATGCCACTTCCTAAGCATTCGTAGGGGACCAGCAGGTTCGAAGCCAACTGGGGCCAAGGGTCTGCAACTGAAAGGAAGACTCGGCCCTTGTGTGAAAGGCAACGAAGGATCAGGAGTGAGTTTTAGTCAGCAAAAGTCTGACACTATCTCCCGCTCCACCTAAGGGCGTGGAGATGTCATTGGATGATTTTCTCACCCACAAAAAAAAGGTACCTAAGCTTTATTTCCATTATTTACATCCAAATGAAGCGTACAACTTTAGCAATTATTTCGCCCGTAACTGTAGGTACGTAATTTACAAAATCTTCGCATTCTTAAACAAAAATAATGGATTGCACGATAAACGAAAAGTTAGATTGGAAACGAACTTGTTACAACTTCGCTAAAGAATATTATTTAGTTAGTGACAATGCTAGGAAATACAAAATTCTTTTACTTGGACAGTTTACTGCAGTGTATTTTACAAATGAAAATAAAATTGGGCTTTTACATTTACAGAATCTAAAAGTGTCTAAATTGCCAGACGGTGGGATTGGCGCAGTGGCCGTCTTGACTTTCAGCGCTACGTGACGCGGGTTCGATTCGCGCACGTAACAAATACGTGTCTAAACGGTGGACCGTCTGTCTCGGCTGGAAAACTGAGGAAGGTGTGGTTTTTTTGTGTCGGTTGAGGCACCCACGATACAAGAAAAGTGAAAAACTTGATGTGGTATGAAATGGATGTTTAAAGAAAAATTGTCTAGAATTAATAAAATAAATCTGCAGGTCATCTAGTTATACCTAAAAATAGATATAACTAGATGCAAACTTCGTACCGCCTAACAGTAAATTAATGTAGTAAATCTATTGTGCTAAAACAAAGCCTAAGTAATATATCAAGTTACACACAATTTTATTATATAAAAATGATCTACATGGATTTCTTACATCTTACGCACAAAAAAAATCTACAGATGTATTATATGTAGATATGCCAATTAAACATTATATGCAAGATTATTAACTTAACCTAAATTGGCACATATAGAATATAAGAGTATGACTCAATAAAACGCGTCGTGCCGAAATTTTCGTTAAAATAATTTGCTAGATATTTATATTCACGTCGTTATAAAATAAGGTTTATATTCAGACTCAGTTTTAAAACGTGGAACCATTAAAAAAATATATGTTTATTTGGTACACAAACACACACAATGTAGAATTAAGTGTGTAGAAACAATAGACAAAAAAAGAAAAAATAGTAATAAAATTCTAATTACAATTTATTCCAAAAGTAAAAGCAACTAAATCGAAGTAGATATATACCGAACTAAGATGACAGTTTTGATATAAAACTATATTTCAATCACAGCTTCGTTCTTAATTCAAAAGTTTTATTTTTATAATATTATGAAAAAATAATATCATGTGTCCCCGCACACGGGCCGCAAAAAAAAAGCTAGAAGCGGCCACAAAAAAAAAGCTGAATTATGAAAGCACGCTTGTGGCTATGCGTGCAGTATCATAGTGGACTCTCACGAAGAAGGATTAAATGTGCGAATGGCATGGCCGCCACAAAAAAAGTTAGAAGCGGCTTCAAACTTTTTTTTGTGGCGACACCACCGTACACGAGCCACAAAAAGGCCGCTTCAAAAAGAAGCTTCAAGCGAATTTTTTGTGGCCCATGTGCGACACTAAAATTCAACACTTCATTGAGCAGTTGTGGGACCCAGCGCGCCATCTATATTCAATTTCTCGTAACGCTTTACCTTCAGCAACTGATGCCATAGACACTGTTGTCTATAAATTTTGTTAGAGGGCAGTTTCATTTAAAATAAGGAATAACTATTTATGAGAGCATCTTTAATTCAAATAAAAATAATTTCAATACTTAGCAGTTTTGTTACGTCTTCTTTCATTTCTTATCTTATGCCCATAGGTTTTTTCTTTGGTATTATTCTTCGAGTAGTTAATTGGTCAAGTGAACTCATATCTGTATGGTTATTTCCTTGAAAAACTATTACAGATACTAATCTGCATGGTTCTTTAATGATTTTACCATTACATAATATATTTAGATAGTTACTATACTTGTGGGTTCCTGTGTTTCTTCTCAGGGTAATCAATTTATTGCATTTTGGTTTTGGAGGTTGAAAATGAAGCATTAACTTCTCCCACTTTATGGTGAAGCGAAAAGACGTGTCAAGCTTTTACTGACTAAAACCACAGTCTACACTTGTGTCATTCAGTTGTACCTTGCGTTCTAAGACAACGAATTTCCTGTCCAAAAATCCTTGTAGCCCCTGCGAGCATCGGCCTTGCTGGGTCTTTACGGTTTGCTGACAACTTTTGGAGGAGCACATGGAACTGTTGACCACTTGAGCTCGGTCCAGGAGGTTACTAAGGCTGGATGGCTAGTTACCAATTGCTTGTCGTCTCTTGAGACCACGGCTTTTGAGGGAACTTAATTACAAGCTTTTAGTTTCACCTGTCCCGATATATGTCTGTAATCAAATCTTGCAAATTAAATTTGACCCACTTCCCGGTTACCGATTGAGCTGAAATTTTGCATGCACATGTAAATCAGATGACAATGCAAAATTATTATGACATGGAGCTGATCTGATGGAGCCGGAAGTTACTTGGTAGTTAAACGATACAACCCCTTCGAATTTGGGCTCGTATGATTCGTCTTGACGAGTATTCATTATATAGGTATACCGAGCTATAAAACATGCTATAAAAAAAATATTTTAATTAAAAGCTTGTTTTCTAATTGGTAGGTTTAGGAAGGTATGCATTATTCCAGATAAATGTTGCATATTGTATAATAATATGTATACCAATTAGCATACAAAAGGTATCACGCAACCACACAAGAACAATTTCATAACTGGACGTAACGAAGTAAACATACTTCACAGTCAATTAGAGGCATATGTCCATCTTGTTTGCAGTGAACTATTCTCACGGGTGTACGGTCGGCGTCGTAGATAGAGACATCGATCAGTTTCCATTTTCGTTTTCTTTTTATAATTAGGTTCTGTGTGTTCTTCTTGCATTATGGATATACTCAAGTTTTAGCAAAATAAATAATCTAACATGAACAGTGTTTCAATACGAATGTTCGTTTCCAGTTTTCCGTGACTATTAACTGACTTCAAAAAAGGAAAGGTTGTCAATTCGGTATTTTTTTTGTTTGTTGCCTTAGAACTCTGTCATTTATAAAATTATTCCTTCCAAATTGGTCCACTATTTATCAAAATACAGTTCTGATAACGAAATTCATGAGTAGGTAATTGAGGAAACTCTTCAAATATTACACGCACACGTCAAAAATCCGCATTCGGAAAGTATCACTAGATGAGCTGTAAAAAGAACTTCACAAACATAGAGTTTCCTTGAGTAAGATAGTTAAAAGACTATGATAAAAAAGGGTGTTATGGAAATTGTACCTAAGAGTTTTGAAAATAAACCCAGAAGTAGCTAGGATTTACAAGTGTGCTCCCGTGAAAAGCTTGCACGCAAATATCAACTCCACTACCAGCACCCGAGACAATACAAACACTACAATTTCATCAAGTCAAGTCATGTAATTCCCGCGCACACTCACACACTACAGGAATTATTATGTCCGTTTGCCACCACTACGATATTTAGGAAACTTTTCCCATTGAAGGATGGAGATGAAAAATGGTTAGTTTAGTCAGCAAATAATTAGTTTAGTGGCTGAGTGGTAATGGCCCCGACTTACGAGGTGTAGTTCGCGGATTCGAACCCAGCCAGGCGCATCACTTTGTGTAATTTATTTCATCACCACTGCTCTCAAAACGGTGAAGGAAAACATCGTGAGGAAACCGGCATGCCCTTGAATAAAAAATTCGAAGACGTGTGACATTCACCAACCGGCACTGTGCCCGCGTGGTGGATTACGGCCCATTCCCTCTCCTAGAGAGGAGGCCTTAGTCCCAGCAGAGAGAACATTAAAAAGGTTGATGATGATGAGTCAGCAAAAGTCTGATACGTCCTCTGGCTCCATTTATATCGGGAAGTTATTTGATGATAGCCCACCTCACCTAGTTAAGACACAAAGTGATGTTGTAATTTTCTATCAGTTCAAGAATTTTCTACTAGCTAGTCTCGTGGCGTGGCAATATATTGACCTATTTTACACAAAGCTGCAAAAATAACAACTCTCTGTCTACGCCATTTAAACTAATAAAGTATTGGCCAATACAAGAAACGCAGCCCACTTAGAGTCTACAATGGTTTTATTGTGTACGTAGAGGTGTCAGTGATGTTCTCGTGTTCAGTCAGTTGTCTCTAAGTGATCGAGTAAACCATGAGTGTACTCGGAAAATTAGGATCCTGTTAGATAAATAGAAAATAGTAAAGTAGTTCAATGGCGTTACTTTATAAGGTCCTGTTATTTTATAAAATATTATTATTTGTATACTATGTAGTTTAGGTAGTATACCTTTGTATTTGTCTTTATTATTTTAACCTATCATCATCATCATCATCATCATTTCAGCCGATACACGTTCACTGCTGGACATAGGCCTCCCCCAAGCGTCGCCACAACGAACGCTCCTGCGCGTCTCGCATCCATCGGCTTCCCGCAATCCTCACTAGATCATCAGACCACCTTGTTGGAGGCCTTCCAACGTTGCGTCTTCCGGTACGCAGTCGCCACTCCAGAACCTTTCGGCCCCAACGGCCATCTGTTCTGCGAGCAATGTGCCCTGCCCATTGCCACTTAAGTTTGGCAATTCTTTGCGCTATGTCGGCAACCTTAGTTCTCCTGCGGATGTCTTCATTTTTGATTCGATCACGCAAGGTAACCCCGAGCATAGCCCTTTCCATTGCCCTTTGGGTGACTTTAAGCCTTCTGATGAGGCCCATTGTGAGCGACCACGTTTCGGAGCCATATGTCATCACTGGCAACACGCACTGATCATAGACTTTTGTCTTGAGACACTGTGGTATGTTGGACGAGAAGACACCGCGTAGCTTCCCGAACGCTGCCCAGCCGAGTTGGATTCGACGGTTGACCTCTTTCTCGAAGTTTGACCTACCTAGCTGGACTGTCTGTCCGAGGTAGACGTAATCTTCCACAACTTCGAGTGTAGAGTCTCCGATCTTGATAGGAGTGGGCGCTACATGGTTGTTTATATTTTAACCTATACTTTTTTTTTATTTAATGTCGTCTTACATGGGCTATGAATCAAATTACGGATAATTTGTAAATATACTGTCTCCAAAGATACAGGTTTTTGCCTAGTTTGAGAGACAGCAGGCTATGTTTTGTTAAATTAACTGTTCCTGTACTAGTTACTAAGACCTGATTTACGGTTGTGTTCCAAATAAATTATTACTATTATTATGTACTATCAGAATCGTTTTTTGATGGATTTTTAACCACACGTTTTACAGCTTGTAGACATTAATTTACCAGCGTACGTAAGTCGTTTAATTTATCTACAGTATTTTGATTTGTAACGCACTATTTATTTTATTTTCTGGGATTTCCATTTAGTTAAAAACAAATGAGTGACGGAATGAATTAATACCTTTTTGTGGTGTACTTCAATCTAATTTAGATCAATCACTCAATCAACATTGAAAACGATCATTTAACACATTATAGTCAACATTTTACACGGTCGATTTATTTTTATGATACAAATGTAAAAGTGAAGTAAGAAACTAATTATACCAAAACACGTTTTAGATACGAAAAAAAAAACAATCAACCGAATATTTCATTTCCAATTCATCAACTGATTGAATCACGTTTAATACGATACAATCACTGGCACAATCTACTAATATCAATAGCCAGTTGAGTGGCGCTTATCAAAATTAATCATTATTCCTTAGTCAGCGATAGTCAGTCAGTGTTTCGTGCTTGTGTTAGTCAGTGCCGTGTGATGTTGTATTTGTTTTGTGCATTTTCTGTGATAGTGCCGTTTTGTTGACAAATAATAAGATGGTGAGTAGGTATTTACATTGTTTTTAATTTAATTTAGTGCTGTTACTAGGTGATGGTGGTTTGTTTTAAATTTTATCTACGATAAATGGAAGAACAATGTTTTTCCCCGCTAATTGCGCGCGAATATCAATATTATTATTTGGTTATGATGATAAGGTTAGGTCAGACTTGATTTTGATTTGAAAAGCTAAAAATACATGTGTGCCTTTTCAATACCAACAAATCAAAAATAGATTACACAGCAGTTAGATCGAATTGCAGAAAATTATTTTATTGCCAAAAAAAATTACAGTGTCTTTATCACGGTCAAATATTGCTTTATCTCTCTGTTGCATTACAAGAATTTGTTGATTTCTGAATGTTTTTTTTTTATGAACGTTTGTGTGAAAGCTCTTAATTTGTATAAATCTAATCTCAGGTTAGCTGAATTGACCGATTGGGTACCAAGCACAGGGCAAAGCACACTCATAACCCATTTTATTTTATTATTTTCGTGATGAAAACCTACGCTCCCAAATAATTATCAATAACCTTGAGATTCCCAAACACTTAGTCATCGAAGCTAACGACAAAGGAAAGTAATTGACTACATAATCCATGCTGTAAAATGCACAACAATAAAACAAAAAAATATATTTCGATAATATATCTTGATAAACCTAAGCCGAACCTTCATGAATGTACATTTTTGATAGTGTCTTGTTTACAAAAGGTTTTTTGTTTATAAGAAACACCTAGTAGGTGTTCACTAATTATCAAGTCCAACAGTTAAGTAGTGTTGGCTATGCCAGTAGATATAGAAAACCAGAGGGAAATCGCCTCTGTGTTGGCAAAGGAGGTGTCCACCGAGCAAAATCGTGAGAGCACCGATATCGCTCGGAGTAGAAGGCATCAGAAAAGCATCCTCGATGGTAAAAAAAAAAAACAATCAAATAATCAAAATATAAGCGGATAGTGATGGATGCGTGATGCACACGACGCTTGGGGGAGGCCTATATCCAGCAGTGGACGTCTTTCGGCTGATATGATGATGAAGCGGATAGTGCATGTCAATCCAATGCCAATTGTAAACGTTTTCTCTTATAGGTATCAGCAATATCGATTGTCCAAAGTCCAAAACATTGTCTATTATTGTTTTTCAACATGCAATATTTATTTAAGATGCACTACAAACATATTTGACTAGCCTGTTGGTCTAGTGGTTAGTGGCCCTGACTGCTATGCCGGAGGTCGTGGGTTCGATTCCCACCCAGGACAAATGTTTATGTGATGAGCATGATCATTTGTTCTGTGTCTGGGTGTAATTTATCTATAATATGTATGTATTTAGAAATATATAAGTATGTTTATCAGTTGTCTAGTACCCATAACACAAGCTCTGCTTAGCTTGGGACTAGATCGCGTTGTGTGATAGTTGTGGAATATTATATTATATTATATTATATTATATTATATTATATTATATTATATTATATTATATTATATTATATTATATTATATTATATTATATTATATTATATTATATTATATATTATATTGTGTGTTGTTGTGTTTCGTTTATATGCAACTGTTTACAGTTATCGTAGGTATACGATGAACTACCAAAATATTGCATATTGTGTGTGGAATTATTGTACATGATTTACAACCAAACTATTGTGTGTTTTTGTGTTCCGTTGTGTATGCAACATTTGCATTGCACAGTTACTGTGCATGATGCACCACTAAAATGTTGCGTGTTATGTATTGTGTTGTTGTGTTTCGTTTGTATGCAAGTACAAGAAAAAAAAAAAAAAACAAAAAAAACATGTGCATGGTGAGGACTTGGCGTGTTGCGTGTTATGGTGTTTCTTTGTGTGTGCAACTGTGCATGATGCACTACCAACAAGTAACATGGTCGAATTCATACGACTATTGCCACTTTTATCTAGACATTTTGTCACAGCAAAATATTTTTTTATAGATTTGAAAGTGACTTTAGACCCATGACATTGCAAAAGTATGTTAACGCCAATGTCTCATTTCCCAGTAATCGTGTTATCAATGAAATAATTCAATGTGGACGGATAAGGCCAGTAGTGCTGCGTGCTTTCGACTGATATACATCTCCTTCTATTGTCTTGTAGCAATTAATTCTAACAAATGTTTTTGTGTGATTGCTGCAACACTTTCTTGACCAATACATGTGACATTGTTGTGTTTTTATATGATATCTGCTTACAAAATGCATGTAATAACTCTATCTATTCATGATTATAATATCTTATCATTATCCTATGAAAAATGAGGCTAGTCTTAAACCTGGTTGTATCTGGTACTAATCTATAAATTTATACGTAACTTAAAAAAAAATACATCTTAATTATTAAATATTATAAACTAATAGGTATATATACAAACTTAAAGTAAAATGGTTCTATGGGAGTAACTAATTTAGACTAGTCCCGCGGTACATCCGCGTACATCGAACGTGACATCCGAAATTGGTGGAATTTTCTAACAGCGGGTGTTTAGCTGAACTTCGCCGACCTGCAAGAGATGTTAAATTAAGAATTCATTGTAGCCTCAAAATCTCTCAATCCTAATGAACTATTGTTTAATATACAATATAATAAACAAGACAGCTCTCATGTGGAAAAGAATATTCTGCAGATCCCTGCAGATTTATAAGTTGTAAAATTCTAAAATCAATAAGGGAGATGAATTTAAGAAAAAAAAAATATTTGTAATAAATGCTACTACAGACAAAATACATAAACAGACACTGACACACAACACAAAACTACAAACTACTTTTATGATACTTAGACATCTTAATTGAATTAATAATTCGTAATATTAGTTCAAATTAACCCATGACCTATTTAATATTGTCACTCTAATTATTATTTAATTCATAGTTTTTATTCAAAGATCAATGATCAATAAAATATATGTATCCCCTTTGACCTTTATATGTCGACTCTAATAATTACTTTTTATCAGACATCATTTATTGGAATACTGTGGTTTGTTTTTTGACTTATTTGTTTGAATTTTTAACTTTACTCCTAGTTATATGTGCATGCTGTGGTCTTCCTATAACTAAAGGACCACAAATTAAAATACCCCATGCGTACTTGTGATTTCTATTGATGTGTATCCTTTCTTTGAGATCCAATATAAATAAATAATTAATATGATTTTATTTTACTGATCTTAATTTAAACTATAATAAAATTATCTCACTGTAACCTTATTAATATTGTTTTGCCAATTTGGTAGAAGGTGCCAAGACTGTGAAGAAAGAATTAATGATTATGAATACATGTCTCAATCACTACCTTTGACATTCGATAAGGCAAACTGTTTTCTAAATTATAACATACATTATTAACTATGAGCCAATTTATTTTAAAAATACAGTCTTAAGCAAGAGTTATAGCAATATCGTAACTTTTAAATGTTAATCATTAAAATCACTTGAAATATGAATAGGTTACTTCTAGGTAAGCACGCTCCATCGTCGACCGCATAGTCTCTTTCTAACAGGTGAGATAGTGGTCAAGCGCAAACCTATCAACAACAAAAACAACATATTTCTTTGCATTTAAGACAATATTATTTAAAGGAGCGAAAGTAAACAAAGCGATGCATCTATAAGGAGCCCAAGTAGAAAGTTAAGCTTTTGTACATAAGAAAAACGGACTAGCATTGATAAGAGTGCAAGTGAATAAGTCATCTGTTAATATACTTTTATGGGTACTTATACATGACATTTATAAAAGTTATCGCGAAAGTATTCAGCTTCACTTCAATAGAATCAAAGAAATTTAAAGAGATACTATACACCTATACACCATGTACCGAATATCCAAATCCGTTCAGCATACAGAATAAGTAACAAACATAGACACCACAGAACAGAAAATATAGGTAGAAGTGTCCCTAACGTGGCTAAGCACGGGAACCAGTGTCGCCAAACTCACACATTTGCGTATCAAATTGTACATTACACACATAAAAAACAGTAATATGATTGGCTACGAAGCTACGAATTACAAACTTAACTTTTACAAATCATATTCTTATTGCTTTCATAAATTAGGTCCTATTACAACGTAAGAAAGTTGTTATTATTTGACATGACACGAACAATAAAGAAGTTTTAACCAATTTACAACGAGTTCGGCTACTCAACGCTAGATGGCGCTGTAACCAATTTATTCTATTCAGAACGCTAGTGCCTTTGAAATAGATGCCATATTCACCTGCACTAGTATATAATATGTAATAGGCGAATTTCGCCTACTGTTGACACAGGCGCCATATTTAAGAGGCACTTCCTCTAGTTTTCTTTATTCCGTGATAGACACGAACTTTTGGTTATATATTAGTGTTTATTCCTCTAAATGGGGGCATTAACGTCCACAATGATTTTCCATCGCGTCCAATATTGAGCTTCACTCTTCACCTCGCTCCTTTTGATGCTCGTCAGTTCTGCAACCAATCCGCACCAGGTCCGCGTGATGTTGGCAGTTTTACCAATACGGTGTGACGTCATATTTAATGGGGATATTCACGCTTTTGTTTTTCTTGGGAATTCCAATTCAACACTTGCTTGGATATGTGATCGGAATCCCTTCGTAGCTTGTGGTCATCACCACTTGCGACAGTTAATCTGGAGATCACCTGAGATTTCGTGGCATTTTCTCAACAGCACTATGTTGAAGGCAGTCTCTGGCCAATATACTTCACTCCGAAGATGAAGAACTCACAGCTCCCATCAGTCTAATTTTAAAGCCTCATGTCGAAATATCAGCATTTTATTTTTCTTAGGATGATCAATCTACTCGCACGATGGGGTCAGTGGTGCTCCAAGTGGGAGCCCTGGAGCTCCTGGCACGGTACTCCATGAATTCTGGCAGAGCTACCAGCCTTCTCTCTTCGTTACATGACTTCAGAATGCAAGAAGTGGAGCTAGCTCATGGAAAACAATGGAATTGGAAGTATTTGAGGGTGAGGTTTCTTGAAACAGAGTTTTTTTGAGTTTAAATCCTTCTTAGTAGATCCATGCTTCAAACAGTGACGTACTGGATTAATCTAAAGTAGCCGTCTGAAGTTATTCAGATTTGTTGATGAATTTTATTGTGGTTACATTCATCCCGTTCATCTAGTATAACCATTGATGATCCCCAATTACCAAACGGAAATCTTGAGATATATTTTTTTTGAGCTTTTTTAAAGTGTACCACCTAATGATAACATGAAATAATCTTTATTTTTAGGACCAATTCGACCAGAAAGATTTAGAAGGCTTATACAGAAGATACGATGACAAACTAAGAGAAACACTTATACATATTTATTTAACATTATTAGTGTTCTTTTCCACCGTACACGTAGTTTTAGTAATCGCCAGTACGTTTTACGAGGTAAGTTTCCTATAAACTTCATTATTTTGGTGGGCTGTTTATACTCATATGTTAATGTGTTGCACTTACCAACGCAAAACCCAGATTGTCTTTCAAACGTAAAATGTATCTAGGTAGATATATAAATTTTTTGTTCCTCATCATCTTCCTACACAAGACAAGTTATATCTTATTTAAGGTTGGTGCAACACATTTATTCTTCCATTCTCTTCTGTTTACTATCATGGAATGAGTCACTCATTTTTCTTTCATGATATTCCTTGCCTTCGTCTCCTTCCGTATCTATCTGGCTTATCTGATTTCCTTCACTTTTTTATTACAAAAAACAAATACGAGTAATAGTACTGTCCTAAATATTCATCAGGACATTAAAAATACATCTAATATATAACAAAATTACCACCAAGAAACTTACATTACCTACATATCCTCCTCCATTTTACATGAAGTCAAGTGTTTTCTACAAATATGTAGTTGGTACTCCTCCCATCGTGGAGTTTGGGTTGGTTTTTCGTAGGGTGGAGGCATATCTTGTAATATTCAACTATTCATTCTTCGAGCTACTTTACAGGAGGCAAAGAACAACGACAATATAGACGAGACATTATCACCAATAGCGTATTTCTTCCAGCAAATACAATCAACATCAACGTATTTAACGATGGGAATGTATATATTAAGGATAGCTATACCGATCCTATCCCTTTGGAAACCTTTGTACTATCCTATGAAAAAGAAATGTTTCTTGATGCCAATACTTGTCACTTTTATTGTGACTTTGGACCTTGTTTTTACTGGTAAGAGATCTTTTTTTTTGGCTTAATTCTTCTGAAACTCAGAGACAACATCGTGAGTAAACCTATCCTATAAATCGAAGACAACACTGACGTCTACATAACTACCACTGGACAGGCTGTTCCATACGTTTTACAGCTAACATTTTGTACCTACTTGAAGCGACACCTACGAAGTGCACGAGAACTAATTTTGGCGTCAAATGCTTTGGCTTCAAAAAACTCGGAAATATTTTTGCATTTTAAATTAATTTCGGTCGAAAGTCCTGCTTCAAATAATATAGAGATAGTGATAAATAGTAGAGTTCAGTGAAAGACAATTTGACTTCCATAAACTCACATTGGGCCTGCGTGGTGGATTATGGTATATTCCGTTTCCTAGAAAGGTAGCCTGAGTCCCAGCAGTAGGAAAAGTTCTCGGCTAATCACACAATTATACGTTATTTTTTGACAAATCATTATGTATACGTTTGAAGCGCCAAAAGTATCAGATTTTGTTAGATGGAATAATTGAAGCTTCTATGGGAGTTTTAGAGATGTCAGAAGCTACAGATTGATCACATCGCTCAATGTTTCATTCAAGTTTAACTTTTCTTCATCAGATATCGTAGTCAGCATCTACAGCTCCTTCGAAGGTATATACTTAAGACCTGCGTACGCGACAATGGCTCTCCTCTCTAACTACATCTTCCTTCCCATGAGGAACAACTTCTTGGCAATATTCCTTGGTATCTTCGTCAGTGTTATCTATGTCCTGATCTTCGCTTTCTTCACTTATGATCAGGATCCTCAAATCGTCATTGTGGTAAGTAATAGTCACACTATTAATGCCACTTTTTAAGCTTACACATAAAAAAAAATATTTTAAGTATGACCTTTAGTTGCCTGTTAGTAAAGGATTATTATTAAATACCTGGCCAGTTTATTTTTATTATTTACCAAACTGTGTCACTCTTGACTGTGTTCTCCTGGAGTTACCGGTATTGATGTTTATTTTCACTTAGAGTCACTTTAAAATGTGAATTTTGGCTCATAAACGCCTTAAAGCTTTTTCCGATATTATCTGTTGAGATGATACTTGTTTTTGTAAATATGTATACTTAATAAGATAATCACTTGTTTATCAATCACGCCACTCGCTAGATAAAGTGGCTTATACATAATATCTATACTTAAGAGTTTAAAAATTATTCCATTATATGTATATATATATATATATATATATATGCATACAGACTGGAAGTCTGGAGTCGACTCCCATTGCATTAGAAAAATTTAAGACCACGGCGACACAGAATTCCTTTTTTCATCTTTCAAACTTCTCTGTTTCAGGTAACGTCAGACATAATTTATCTAATCGGTGTAAATCTCATGGGTGTGTACTTCAGACTAATGAATGAAATAGTGACCAGACGGTCCTTCTTGGACCGAAGGGCGTGTGTTGAAAGCACGCTTAGACTAAAATTTGTGAAGGATCAAGAGGTAAATTATCTGCTTTACCTAACCTAATCCGAGATGAATAAACTTTACAAAACGTATTTCTACTTTACCAAGTTCACGACGCGTAGTGTTCAGTAAAACTGGAGGAGCCCAATAGGGCCTGTTAGGGCTGTGGGAACATTAAAAAGAGTTACTGTGGCCTTAGAACGCAAAAGATAAATGAAGAAACATAATTATGTGGGTTTTAGTCAATAAAAGTCAAGACATGGGCGTGTCTCGCTTCAAACTACGGGAGAAGACATTTGATAATTTCTAAACTCAAAAAAAAAAACTTTCTGTTTCTTGCATTTACAGCTTAACTTCTGCGATTGTGACAAAAATCATGCTTAGCTAAGATACGTGCTAGCCAATGTTTCTCAGTCTTAGTAATCCTAATTTTAACGGATATAAAATATACTTAGGATTTATATTTACGGATATAAAATATATTATAACAGATATAATATCACCACCACCACCACCATACCATCCATTTTTTTATGGTTTATATTACCATCTTCTAAAGATAGTCAAACTAAAAATGTTTTTGCAGTTTATTTTTTAGCTAAGTACCTAAATCCTTTTTTCCTCAAATCTTCAAGTAAAATACAATAAACCTACAAGGTTGTTTATCAATGAGCCTAAATTATTTATTTTCTTTACCCTGAAATGACTGAAATAGAAGCACACTGCCCTTGCCATAATGAGTTGTAATTTTTAGGTTTTTCCCTATTGCTGTTGATTACATAAAAACAGTGGTAAATTAATCTAATCAGATAAGAAACATTTACTTACTACATTTAGAACGATTATCCAATAATGATTGATAGTTTGTTTTGACATAAGAATCGTTATTCGTTTTCTTCAGATTTTTCTGTATGTTTATCATAGCTTATCCGATAAGTTTTCAAATGTCAAAAATTTATACTCGGGTTTAGGTTGAATTGTACTAAATTCAAAGATTTTAGTACCAAAAATAGTGGTCTGGGATTGTATTCACTAGTCCTGGTTACAGGAGAAGCAAGCTACTGCGGACTAGGTCAATGAGACCAACATGTTCCTCATATACCATGCAAAACTATACTTATTTTTGTGTTTAGTTGATCCAATTTCGAAATATATGAATGGTTTTTCGATCAATATAGTTTTTGTTTCAGGAACGTCTGATGATGAGTATACTACCAGAGCACATAGTATCCAAAGTGCGCCAGGATATTAGAAATATGTTTATGGGTCTCGAAACACGCTCCATAAGCAGTAATTTGAGATCTTTCAAGTGAGTCCATTTTTAATGCCTTGCTGTCTTTTCCTTGGGAAGTATTGCCGCATTACTAAGGGCCTTGACTATGAAAGGAAGTCTTCGATGTGTTGATGTTTTGCTATCAGAGCTTATTTTTGGCATTATAAAATATATCACCTAATGTAATAGGAACCTCGTTGGCTAATTCCAAATTTTAGCTGAAAAGTATCTTCACGTTCGTGACTACTATCAGCGTGGCAACGTAGTTGAAGTTAGTTTTTTGCGTTAAAAACACTTACTTTTAAATAATTAAACTTGCTATGACAGACTAAAAAACTTACTTAAGCAGATTTTTTCTTATTTTGGTTCCTATATTTATAATATGTAGAACAAGATCCAGCCATAAGTCATATAGGTCATGTAATCGTTAATGCAATAAATGTGTTTTGAAAGACTGCATTTCTCAGAACAATAACTCAAATAATCCTCAAACACAGTTATCGGTATTTTACAGCCAACTATACGTAGAAGAACACGATAATGTGAGTATTTTGTACGCCGATGTTGTGAATTACACGAGTATATCCACTACACTGTCACCAATGAGGATGGTGGAGCTGCTGAATGAGCTCTTCGGGAGATTTGATGAAGCTTCGGAGGTATTTTTTACTTTTGTTTTAAATTAGTTTGAGTATTGAATGATAACGATGGTGAAAAATAAGTATGGCTAGGAGATTACAAACAGCTACACGGCGGCATATGAATTTGAATATTGACATGATTTAAAGGATCGCAAAATGAGATTGTCTAAAATATCTTCAAAAAGGAGTTTCCACGGTTGAAGTGGGGAAAGTCTTAGCCATATTTCAGCTTTCTTTGAAGGAAACTGAGAAATTAATATATCTAATGAAAAGAAGAAAACACGAAAGTAACATGTCACAAATATTCATAAACTATTTTACTACATTCGAATAAAACAAAGAAATACTAATGAAGACTCTTTTCAGGAGCATGACGTTCTCCGAATCAAGTTCTTAGGAGATTGCTACTATTGCGTCAGCGGTATACCAAAACCTAGTGCCCAGCACGCCAAGAACTGCGTAGATCTTGGCTTAGAGATGATTCACATCATCAAAGACGTGAGGTATGAATACTTACATTTTATTTTACGGTTTTCAACGGTAGATATCTAATCCAATTCAAAAACCGCGGTATGCACCACAAACTTTTAATTAGTACAAATACTTAAAGGGCTTATTGGAAAATGTCTTCTTATTATTTAAGAAAAATCTCCATAAATAATATCCATAAACAATAAAGTTATTAGGGTTTTTTATATCCCAAAATGTCACTTAATTTATGGAAATATTGTAGGTACAGGATTATGAATGAAAAAATGATGATCAAAATGGAAAAACACTGCACATAGATTTTCTCTTAGCAATTGTTATGAATGATTGATTCAATTATAAATTTACCAATTACGACAAATTGTAATGAAGAATTTTGGGATTAGGTTTTTTTTTATTTATTCTTGACTAAACAAATTTGACCAGTATAGTTTGTATAGTAAACCAGTCAGTCACTATATATCCAGTGATAGCTACCGTAGGGTTCGATGAGAATCGTGGATTAACTAAATAAAAAGGAAAAACAGTTCCCATTATCGGAACGGAAAATTTGCTTCATAGACTGTTAAAGCAAATCGTCAAACAAGAAGCAAGCACACAGGACGCTACTGTTTTAATCTTTTTTTAAATCAGTTTCTGTCGATCGGAATTTGAAATGCTTTTATTGTTCATACACATATTCAGCAATCTAAAGAACCGACAGGCTCATTACATATGTTACTAGATTAGATAAACGATCACTTTGTGTTTACTTAAATATGTACATTAAGTGTTATTTTTGTTATTGTGGCTTGCTACGTCCGTGTTCAGGAAACTACACCTGCGGCAATTTGCTGCGATATCATGAGACAACAATTTATAATACATATTACAGACTTACGAATTTCTAGCTATAAAAATAATTATTTTCGATACGATATCGGATATAATTAATTATTTTTTCATTAACTTGAAATCTATGCGCACAAAAAGAGAGACTGCAAGGAATTTATTTGTCAATTTTAATTATTTTCGTAAACAACAATGGTTTACGAAAGTAATAAAATTTCTCGTGCCTTATTTTATTGGAGACGGCGCAACATTATTTCAATGTTTCTTCGTCCATTATTCTTTATTAGTCATTATTTTCTTAGTAATCCCTTTTCTAAAAATGGATAGATTGTGTAAAATATGATCTAAATATTTTACAGGATCCATCCATCGATTGACTTTTTATTTTCTAATATAGAGAAAGGCTTCTTTTTGAGATGGGCAATCGTCAAATAACTTCTACAGCTCTGAATTTAGTGAGAGGGCTTATCAGACTTGTACTGACTAAAATCTTGTTCCTTTATGTACCCTTCGCAATCCAGGGTCTCAGTAACTCTTTCTCTTTCTTTCTTTTCTCTTTTTTTCTTTTCTTTTTCTTTTCTTTTCTTTTTTTTTATGCACGTTTATTCTCTAGACTTTCTTGAAGAATTTTATCTTCAAGAAAGTCTTGCGAAGAAACGTGCATTAAAAATTTATTCGTGTTACGATAAAAATTAAGCTGCAAACGTTTTTTGCAGAGAAAAGCGATCACTAAACATTGACATGAGGATCGGCGTGCATTCTGGGAAGATCCTTAGTGGCTTGATCGGTATCAGAAAATGGCAATTCGACATTTGGTCGAAGGATGTTACAATAGCTAACAAAATGGAATCCACTGGTAAATCTGGGTATGTCTTAAATATTATTAAATGACGTAGAAATTTAGTAGGTCTATTCTTTGGATTCACTGGTTGAAATAATATCAGATTCAAGAATTGTGATAAAACTGTTTAAAATCAAATACAAATTACGTAATTACCGACTTCCCAAAAAGGAGGAGGTACTACGTTCGGCTGTTTGTATGTTTTTTTTTTTTTTTTTTTTTTGTATGTTTGTTCGTCGAATACTCCCCCAAATGTGGACGGATTTTCAAAATTCTTTTTTTGTTCGAAAGTCGATAGTTCTGAGGTGGTCCCATTATCACCAAATTAGGATCTGATGATGGGATCTTGGAGAAATCGAGGGCAATCTTCAAATTTTATAGGCTCACTTATTGATTTTCGCATATTTTATGAAGTATCTTGTGTATTTGCGTATGGTCGTCACCATCTCAGGTAGCTGGGCTGATGATGGAAGGTACAACTCCTTAACATTAAGAAGTTACTCGAACAGGCAAGGACTGTTTTAGTAAATTGTTTTGATGTTTGATAGGGCATTTGCCACATTTGGTCTCATGATCATCAAGTCATGACCTGATGCTGCAGTCAGAATAGTCTGCAGAGTACCTAAGTCCTCGACAACAAACAGCAGATATATCGAGTTTAGGCTCATTGAAAACGGCTCGATGTGTGGATAAACGTACTGCTAATAAAGAACACCAAAGTACATAGAGACCTGATGCTGAAGCCAGGAGCATCAGGAAAAGTACAAACCTTGAAATTACAGCACCGTAGTCGTGTTTGGGCTCATTTTAAACAGGACTAAATTTTAAGTTCATTGCAATGTTGACATAAATCTGGCCTGATGCTACAGCCGGGATTATCAGCATCTAGTCTAATGACTGATTGAAAGATTTACCTTTCGGCTTCATCATCAGATCAGTTCGATATATCCTTTCCCTCTCCAGCATCTAGTCTAATGACTGTTTGAAAGAAGAGGGGGAGAGGATATATCGAACTGATCTGATGATGAAGTCGAAAGGTAAATTAATGTAATCTAACCGTGTTTGGGATTATTAGAACCGTTATGAGATGTGCTCTGACTATAAGGTATTTAAGTTTGACTGAGGGGTACTTTTTAGTGGTGGTACCATAACTAAAAAGTGTAAAATAAAAAAAACTTTTTACAAAAAAAATATAACCGACTTCAATGATAAAAAACACTGAAAAGTATCAAATAACTTTAATTTTGGAAGTCGGTGTTAAATAACGAAGAGACTAAACTATTATAGAAACACCGACTTCCAAAATTAAAGTTATTTGATACTTTTCAGTGTTTTTTATCATTGAAGTCGGTTATATTTTTTTTGTAAAAAGTTTTTTTTTAATTAAAACATTTATAAACATTTGTGTTGCATTCTGTAATCAAAAACTCAAAATTTCTGGCTGTCTGAAATTCTGTTCTCGATATTTTAATTAGTTTTTTTTAGATCTACATAAGTTTTCGTATCATGGTTGTGCTTATCAAGTTTCATTAAATTAATTGTCGTTTTTAAGATAAAGGACTTGACAATTTCTATCGAATACGAGTACAAACAATAAAAGCCACACAATTTTATTTTATTTAAATTAACTAGGTTTGCCAGAAGCTTCTACAACGTGTAACGTTAAATGCGCAAAACCTCAGACACCCCAAATGATTTTTAACTCGATTGACCTAATAGTAGTTTTAGTGTGTTTAAAATTCATATCTGCATTGAAATAAGAACTTTTATTATCCCGTGTATGAGACAATTTGATTGGATTAAATCTATTTCTGTTTTTTTTTTGTTACATATTTCAGCGGGTTTGCGCACGTGATGGCTAGACCTATTCATAAATAGACAGATCGAAGTTTTTAATGAAGATTTTTTTGAAAAATTTAACATATATTAAAAAGTGGTTTGTTTGATTCTGCTCGTTATTCTGACAAACTAATTTCAGGTTTTGCTCATTTAACGTTACACCTTGTATATACTGCGTTGAATTTTATTGCAATCAATCCGTTTTTTTTTTTCAGAAAAGTGCACGTGACTAAACAAACTCTCGAATTACTTCTGGAACATGCCAGAGAATATATTATTGAACCAAATTTTGAATCTCAAAATGATCCTTTCATTGCGCAAAATAAATTGGAGACGTATCTACTGTCGAGGCCGACAAGGGTAAATGTCTAGTCAATGATTTAAAAGCATAAACTTCTGAGAAATATTCTTCAATTGGTAATTTAAAAACAAACAATTTTCAGGCTCTTGAATACAAACCATTTCGGCGAGCATCGGTCGGTTTCAACAAAATTATTACAAAAACTAACACGTCCACTAGAGTAAGTGCAATTCATGCATGATTAATAAAAAACATTATCACACAATAATTTGCTATATTATTTATGTATTTCTAGTAGCGAGCGGAAAATAGAAACACAAATAATTTCCGAAGAACCACAACGTTCATGGACGAGAATTTGGTGGAATACCAGCAAATGTTGAAAGCTGCTGACGCACAAATGGCAAAGGAAATTGAAGATATGACAAACGGCAAGTAAGTTCAAATCCATTTCAACTGAGAACTATTCGCTGCTATCAATAAATTCTATAGACGTACCTTCTCTTGTTAATCATAAGTAAGCCATACGTATGTCTACTAAATAACGAAAACAAATGGTAATATACTATACGTCGTCTAACGAGTTAAAATCTCATAAATACGAAAGACATTAATTTTGGAGGGTAAAAAAGAATTATGATATATATATATATTCCTTACAGTGTGTCTATTTTAGTTTGTAATCTGGATACATTTTCAGATGCATATTATTATATCTATTACCGTAAACACGTAAACAACTAGGTACTTGTGAGCTTTTCTTAAAAATCATTTTATACATGAACTGTCATTAGTTGTTGTACTGGTAAACTGTTTTTTGTAAAAAATTAGTATAAAAAAATTATTAAAAAAAAATATTTTTTATTTTACCCGAATTATATTCCTGAGCTTTTCACTCTTTGAGGATGATTTACTATATAGACTGGTCACTAAAAATTTTATTTATTTCAGGGAACATTTCCGAAATGAGTCCAAGCTGAACCGATTTACATTGATGTTCAAAAACTGCCAAATGGAAAAGAAATTTCTCCTGTTGCCCGACCCACTGTTCAAATATTACATTACATGCTGCCTAATCATCTTCACACTGATGTTGTTGATTAATGGATTGACTACGATGTGGTAAGTCGCTTATTCTCCTGCATTTTTATTTGTGAGCACTGCAGCATGTTTTGTTCTCCTATTTCCCTTCTGCATATACTTGTGTAATGTGTACCGTCACCTTCTTTCTCTTTATATACATTTTTACGTAATTTATTCATTGTTTCTTCTTTTTTTTCATTATAACCCAACGCATTCATACTCAAATTTGTTCTTCATTCCTCTACATCATTAGCCCATACAAAGATACAGCTTTTTAGTTACCGATACCACGTTCAGATTTTTCTTATATAGGTATACGTACAAATTTCTTATTATTCTACTAGCTGACCCGGCGAACTTCGTATCGCCTATCAGTCAATGAATGTAGCATATCTTTCGATGTATTCAACCGGTTGCGATGAAACAAAGCCTAAGTAATATATCAAGTTACACACATTTTTAATCCATGAATCCCCAAGCGACACCCGGTGGCCGCGCATCTATTGTCTTACTATTGTGTCTCTAATTGACGGTATCTGAAGGGCTAATATAAAAGTTATCTACATCGATTTCGTAAATTTTATGTGATGCGCACACAACTAAAGATTTATACAGGTTTATTATATGTATAGATTACTTCTTTGATAAAGTAGCATTCAGACATAGTCGATCCAAAGATTTATCGTCAAAATAATTGCATAATCATCATTTCAGGTTCGATGGTTTTGAATGGTACGCTTGGACTCTACTTAGTGCTCTCTTACTTGGACTTATCATAATGCAACCTTTCACTTGGTTTCAATTTCTCTGGACAAAATATAAAGGCTATGAAGAGCCGCGAAATAAACACCTGCGATGGATGTACGACATTTCTGCGAAAATTATTAAATCAGCTGTTATAAGGACAGTCATATATTTAGTAATAAGTATTGGACTTGCTGCGACTTCGGTGGTAAATGTCATCGCATGCAGAGAAGTTAAAGTGCCCGAAGCTGAAACGGTTTTATCTAACTGCATATCTTCGTGGGTAATCACATCTTTTATATGGGTATCCCTTACACTTGTTACTATTGCACCCTCAGTTTGTTTCACAATAAACTTTCTTTTCAGCATGTAACCCAGTGTTGGGGTCTGGCCTTGCTTTTGAACTTTCTGTTCAGCAGAGTTTTCTTCATCTTTAAATGGATCGTCGCTGGTGGCATGACATTCTTTTACTTATGGATCGTTTGGGAGATCAAAACATCGCTCTTTATCGACGATGTCACATGGAATGTTGGATTGGATCCTAGAATATCACACACTTTAGCTGTTGTCGTTATAACTATTACTTTGTACTGGATTGATAGAACAACAGAGTACAGGAACAGATTGGACCATTTGTGGCAATTACAGTTGAGTGCAGAGCAAACAGAAGCAGAGACTATGCTAAAAGTAAATAACATGCTTCTCGAAAACATTTTGCCGGCTCATGTAGGTGCGTAAAGCTTTAATACTACCAGTTCTCGAGATCGTTTGAAAATAATTCATTAGCATTTATATTTTTCAGTCCAAGTATACCTGAACTTGAACAGATCTTTAGACGAATTATACAACGAAAAGTATGACAACGTAGCAGTAATGTTCGCGTCATTAACCGATTATAAACTGGGTGTTGAAGGCGATGCTGATATGAGTGATAAATTCCTCTTGGGCATCCTGGATGAAATCATATCGGATTTTGATAGAGTATGTTATTAGTTTTATGAATTGCATAATCTAGTTTAAGTATTTCTTACAAGTCATTAAGATAAACTTCTTTATTAGCTGTTGCTTGCGGGAACATCAGATTATAAGGTGGAGAAAATAAAACTGGCTGGTTGGACCTACATGGCTGCTTGTGGCTTGGATCCGAGTCGGAGAGATGATACAGACTCGATATCCGAGGTCTGTATTCGGCAAAACAGCCCATACGGCAAAGCTGTGGTGCTGACCATGGTAGAATTTGCTGCTGCGATGATGATGCAAGTGCAGAACTTTAATCGAGGGTCTTTCCAAAGTTTGAACCTGCGAATCGGTGAGTTTTAGCGTTTGTTTACTTACTGCTCCTTAGTATTCTTATGTAATCCTGTTTAGTTGGCTTTTTCTAAAAATATTTATCGTCATCTTTCCTTCCTCCATTTTCTTTCATTTCATTAATTTTTTTTTTTTTTTTTTTTGCTTTCTTTGGAAGGGATCTTGATTCCTGACTGATCCATCAATATTTATACTACTCGCTATTTTAGTCCATCTTTATCACACTGTTGTAAGAAATTAAAAATACATTTATAGGAATATCAAATGGAGAGGTAGCAGCAGGTGTGGTAGGGTCACAGAAGCCACTGTACGATATTTGGGGACATGCTGTGAATATGGCGTCACGAATGGACTCCACTGGCGAATCTGGTAAAATTCAGGTAAGCAAATTCATCCAAATATTGATTTAAGCCGTCCTTTGCATGATTTTGAGGGAAATTAAAACCACGTTTTTTCTTATACCTTCGCTCTCATCTTCTGTATAATTTTACTGCGGGATGAGAGACAACAGAAACCATTCTCTGGGACTAGTTAAGCTTCATCGCCTCAGCGCGGTTATTTTTCAAATTATAAGTTCACCTGTAGTGTTAAAGTAGTAGTAAGAATAGTAGTAGTAAGCATTTACAACTTTACAACAACTATCGCATTTCATTGTAATCAGGTAACCGAAAACACAGCCATCATTCTGGATGAATGTGGCATCCTCACGACCTGCCGTGGCGAGACCTTTGTAAAAGGAGCTGGTTACGTCAAAACTTACTTTGTTCCCCTCAACGAGAACTTCAACCTCATCAAGAAGAAGAACTGCATGGATTTCTACAGGATCGAAGACAGAAGTCGTTATTTCGCAATCAAAGCTAGCAGATTCAGTGATACCTCCAACAGTTCTAGTGTTTATGGGTATTCCACTTTCGATGTAAGGAGGTTGTCTTATAATAGTGCAGCAACTGATGACAGTTTGGATACAGAACATGCTAGAACTGCTACACCGGTAGATGATCCGGTGGATAATCCGGTTGATAACCTAGTGCATAGTTCAGTGGATGACCCAGTGGATGGTCCAGTGGATGGTTCAGTGAATGGTCCAGTGAATAGTCCAATAGATGGTCCGGTGGATGGTCCTGTTGCAAGCCTGTCTTATGATCCATTTCAACTTGATGATTTAGATGATATTAGTGTATCAAGTGAAACCGAAGTCAAGGAGACTCGTTGCTAACGAATATATAATTTAGATTTTTAAGTAAGATGAAGTGTTCCGTTCTCAATCTGACCAGCCAATACGTAGCCAAATATGACCAAATCATTATACGTAGGTAATGTGATTGGGGTTTTTTTGTCAAAGCGGTTTTAGTGTGGTGATACTCGTAGTCAGCTCTTTTTCTCATAGAAAAATACGGAATTAGAGAATATTTTGATTTTTAGTTAAGCGTGCTTTGCATTAAGATATAAGCAAATAATCGTTAGATTAGGTAGATAAAACGTAGACAGGTATTCAGTTTAACATTTTTTACAGCAAAATTCTGATATTTTGATCAAACCACTAACAAATAATCTGTAAATGTCTTTGATTCAGTGAACTACCACAGTGAACAACCCAATAAATGAAAAAAAAATTTCACCGAATGTCAACGAAAATCTGTTTGAACAAGATAATTGATATGCTTTGACATAATGTAATAAATTTTAATTATCTAGTTATTTTTTCAAAGGACTGACACATCTATTTTATTTGTGTAGTAGGTAGGTATATAGAAAAATCTAGCTTCTTTCAATCAAGCAACTTTCAAGGGAGCTCGCCCACTACGACTTATTGCATGGATTCAGTTAAAGCAATGCATTAAGTTATGTAAAGCGCATGTGCTACTTTTAGACGTCTGTTGCATTTTGCGGTGCACTATAGAAGAAAGACGACGTATGCTGGTACACTTAGTACCTATGAAATTAGCATCGCTTCAACACCTTTTCAACGTCGCATTAACATGGGTAAAAGAAGAGTCAGAAAGTGACTGGGCCGTGAAATCAAACAAAAATTTTGCACCGCAATTGTATCGATGCTGTATTGCGATATTAGCGTTGCAAAATCGATCGTGGTTATAAGGGTGAAGATATAAGACCAGCGATCACATAGCGAATGTATCGAAATCTGTTTGCGGTTCAATCACTACACAATTGCTGAAAAACGTCGCAACGGGTGAGCTCCCTTACATACTTTGCAACCACCGACCTGCCATGAAATTACCTCAGTAATTATAGAATAAAAAATTATATTTACAAAAGAATTTACTAATCTATTCTTATCAAATCTGTTAATTACATAAAGTCTCGTCACCTGTCCTCTGTATCTGAATTTATTTAAAGCTGTAGGTACCTACTGGGTACCGATGTGAATGTATGATTAGTAAAGTAGGTAAATTTATTTATTGTTTTAAAATATAGTGACGTCAGAATAGCACTTGTTATGACGGATAAGGGGAATCAAAGTAAATACAAACAATAAAATCTTGAAAAAGGAAATGTTTTTTCTCTAGTCCCGTGTAAATAAGGTTATACCCATAACTCTATCCGACAAAATTTTTATAGGGTCGTCTCGAATATGACTGGTTAGAGATAAGACGAGCACGAAATCATCTCACCATAGCGCGCAAGACGCTCCGTTGCACTATTGCCGCGCTTCGCCTGCTGGCTGTGCTGGCACGTTTCTTTGTCCCAAATAATTACTGCCACAGCTATAAGCGCAGGATATTTGCTGTGTCTCAGTGTCGCACTATTGCCCGTGCTCAGTCTCCAATACCTCACACTTTAGCTGCACTAAATGATCTCTTAGATCCTAATCTAACCAACAATCTGTTAAAGATGGTTCAATTGGCATGTCAGGAGTTCTATAAGAGGGATTGATGTATATGTTGTTTATGATTTTATTTTATTTTTTTGCTGAAAACAGTTTAATATATTACACAAACAAAATAATTAATATTTTACAATTAAATGTAACGTCAAATGTCAATAAATAACCCGCACCTGATCTTTTCCGGCGCAAAGGTGCCCATAATAATTTTAATTGTTTCTTTGAGTAGATAGCTCTACTGTAATTGGTTGTCTAACTATTGTGTAATTAATGAAAATATATAAATACTTAACACTATATACACTAATATGTGGTAAAAGTTTGAGAACCAAGTGATTGACACGACGACCCAGAACCGGAATGTCGGGCGAAAAACGAAGAGGAGAGCTGACCCAAAATGAAATGGGATACGGCAAAGAGAGAGATAATATGTGGTAAAGCAGTATAGCAATATCAGATTTTCAAATTAAAATTTGAAGTTTAATATATTCAAACTCTACTTGTAACCCCATCATCTTTTATTTGAATACTTTTAGTCATGTTCATAACTTCTTTTCAATACGACCATGATCCTGCTAAACTGTCATAGAAATCTGATAGATTTTGGTAAGCATATATCTATATTTATATATTTACAATACAGGTAACTAACGTGTTTCAGTATACCTATTTCCAGCGATATGCATACCTACCGACAAAAATATCATGAAGTGTCGAATCCGTACAAGTGACAGAGAACGCCAACATTGGGAAAATCATTTACTTTTATATTTTTTAAATTATGTCAATTAAAAAAAGTCCGTGACACATTTACACTGAACGGATACACAATAGCGAATTTATTGACAGATAACCATATCCGTTTGGAGCAAAAAAATTCCAAACATTGTAAAATTAATTATCATTTCTACTTATCTCGGTAGGATTAGGGTAAATCTATATTATTGTAGTTTGTGATAAGCCCTACAAAGTTTGTTTTTTGTTCTTTTTTTTTCCTTATTTAATTTTTTCATAACAAAAATAAAATAAACTGACCTTCTTCAAACATTAAACAATTCTAAAAATTTAAGTAAATTAATGAACGCCGTAGGAACTGCAGTTTTTTTCCTTTCTTTTCTTCTTTGATAATCTTTGCCCTACTCTGGTTTTTACTTCTGTATCTTAGGTTCGTCCACAAACGTTAAAATCATATAAGGGTACTTACACAAAACAGACACACAACACATCTATAAATAACACCCTATTAATTTTAAGTTTCTTATGTTTTTTTTTTATTTTTGGTGTACAATAAAGAATTAATCTATCTATCTAGATACGGAATAACTACCTCTATAGTTGTTCTGTAGGTATCTAGACGTTGTAATCAAAAAGTAATCAAAAAGTTGTATGACCAACGAGGTCATACAAATGATTCACATCGGAATCAAACTCACGACATGCAGCGTAGCAGCCAATCGCTAAACAGTAAATTTACTTAACTTGAAAATTATCTTTGTGGCAAGGTTAAAAATCTGTTTTTTTTTTACAAGAAACTTGCTTAATTCTTTAAACCCCAAGCGAACGCCGGCGTTTGCTCTCTCATTGTCTTTCTATTGTCTTTAATTAGGATATTCGAAAGGTAAAGCTAAATACAGGCAGCCCACGCATAAAATGTTACGCTCCCCTGAAAAAAAAACAGTGCAGATTATCGGTATAGGGCTTCCTTCTAGAACCCGCAAGCAATCTACTTAGCGTCCGCCCGCCCCAGTGTCCACCCACCATTTTCATGGATACCTCGTCATACAAAATCAAGACGTGTTTCACCATCTAAAGGACGCCAGCTGGTTCTCATTTGTGAAAAAAAAACCTTCATACTTTGGTAAGTTTTTTTATTCCAATATCTTGCCTTGCTTTATGATACTAATGTAGGTAATTACCTAGGTTATAATTAGCACTGACGGACTTTTAAGCCCTTTTCTAGTTCTGCTTACCTAATTCAGAGGATAGATGCTTGTGTTAAATATTGATCCCGTGGGATCTAACTCCAATCCTCTGCTCATTTATAGCCTAGATCAACAGCTTTTATTGCCGTGCAAAAGCAAAGGTCTGACGTCAATGGGAAGAGTAGAATGATAAATATTTTAAGGCAATGCTTAGAACCAATGACCTCAAAGATCCTTATGATCACATCCACCACCAACCACCAACCACTACTGAAATAATTTATCTTTCCAGTTATCCAATCATACCAAAATGGACGACGAACCAGAATGTCAACTCCGTCGACGAAAGGTTTCCGGCAATCCTAATCTGCCACTGAACCTTGATGTGGAGTATCTGGTCAGCGATGGTGACCCTGACCAGGGAACACCGTCTCCTAGCAACATCAGGCGCTTGGCTCACCACAAACAGAAGTCATCGTCTTCCGCACTCCTTGACTTTAAGAATAAGCAGCAGTCTTTTGACATTCAGGTCAGTGACACTCCTAATTTTAGGGTTCCTTACCCTAAAATCAAAATGGGTCCCTATTATTGAGACTCAGCTGTCCGTTCGTCTATCCGTCTGCCACCAGGCTCTATCTCATGAACTATGAAGAATATAATA
Organism: Mythimna lalbum; assembly: GCA_949319445.1. Classification (NCBI taxonomy): domain Eukaryota; kingdom Metazoa; phylum Arthropoda; class Insecta; order Lepidoptera; family Noctuidae; genus Mythimna; species Mythimna lalbum. The sequence goes on along the minus strand of OX439345.1, from coordinate 8,917,412 downwards.
ATAATAAATAAATAAATATGGTAGTTGCACAAATAATGTATTTGTTGCTGCTATAACAACAAATACTCGTACTAAAAAAGAGAATAAAATAAATATTTAAGGAAGATCACATTAAACAAACGTGATTTTTTGCTAAGGAACCCTTCATGCGCGAGTCCGACTCGCACTTGACCGATTTTTGACCTACCACTTCTGAGATGGATGCTTTGGTAGCTGCGTGATGCAGAAGAGTACAATAACCGATAACGTGATGCAAGAGCATCTGCTATCGCGCAGAAACCCTCATACCGAATAACTGCTTTAGTTAAACGGACGTTCTGTCTGCATTTATTTAAATAGTCCTACCTATATAATCCAATGCCTGTACTTTTATATATTCTGAGTTATGGTAGGCTGCTTCTCTGGCTATGTGGAGTGACGATTTTCGCAAAATGGCTGGTAGGCTGTAGCAGCATTACGTATTGCACTAGCGTAGGATGTTTAAAGTTTAGGAACACTTAAGGATACAACAGTGATTATCTTAAAGCTGATAAAGATATTTAGTGGGTCCACTCAAGAATAGGTGAGGGCCGAGAGAATTCGATGAATGCGAGACGCAAAGGACCGGGCGTTGTGGCACTTGCGAAAGGCCTATGACCACCTGTGGACGTCTTTCGGCTGAAATGATGATGCTAATAGCCACAGAACTATTCATGCACGACAAACCAAGTATCTACCTACAGGACCAAATTTAGTTTGTATTTTTAAGCTTCAATTTAAAAATTCAACTCGTCTTATTCTTTGATAAACGCAGTAGAAAAGGCAACATCTATAAGATACTAAGTGGTCATCTTCTTCAACATAGTGTTCTTTAAGAATTATTTGCTAAGACTTGCGATATAGCGCTAACACATACATACAAGTCAAACAGACTTTTATACGAGATACCTACCGGATACGACGTAGTATGACCAAATACAGGTAAAGATTTGGTTAGAACAAGTTTTTATCCCTTTTCTCCTGCTTTTCCAGGTGGAAGAGTGCGAAGAAGAAGAAATAATAATCGAGAGTGACGATGATGATGAGGACAACGCTGAAGGAGGTGTCGACCGTTCCATCACGCCGACGCCTATACAAGACTTCGGTGCTAACGTCGTTTATACCGAAACATGTAAGTTTTTTGACCAAAATTTACCTCGTCACCGCCTATAAGGCATCATTTCTTAACAGCCCACATCTATGGTACATTTACTAAGCGGAGACCAACCACACGCGTTTGTCGGGCTGACAAACAAATGAATCGCGCGACTTGAATGTGACCGAACTCTGTAATAGTAGGCAGTATTCTTAAGTAGTAGTGGACGCTTTGTCCTCGCATAGAAGTTCTTCTTGACGGCCCAATAGTGCTGCATCAGTATGATAGAAACAAGGCACATGCTTATTAACCCTTCAGATACCGTCAATTAGAGACACAATAGTAAGACAATAGATGCGCGGCCACCGGTGGTCGCTTGGGGATTCATGAATTAAAAGTAATTGCTATATTTGTAGCTAATGGGCAAAACCCCTGGGTCAGACGAAATTCAAACGGAATTCTCTTTAAATTTTATACAGCGTCTTCAATAAAAAAACTTGACAAAACAGGTGGCCCATGCCAAAAAAGTAAAGAGTTAGTGAAGAAACACATGTAGGTTTTAGTAAGCAAAAGTCTAAATAAAAGAAGTTATTTGATGATTTCCCACATTTAAAAAAAAAGATTGACTGTCTGCAAAAGATGAAATTTTAACGGGGGCTTGACACAATCTCAGCTTCTATTAAAAAACTAGGGCAAAGAAACAGGTGATGGCCGGGTCAAATGAAGGTCAGTGGGACCTAATTGAATTTGAATGTTCCACAAGGCTAGGTTGAGCCGTAATCCTATTACGTCTCCATGTCTCTGGTGAGTCATTACCTTTGAAGGCATTATACGAGCGAGTACCTACCTACTGAGTAGGTATTTGGGATTGAATACTCGCTTCATCTTTCAATTGAGTTTTTTTTTGTATTTATTAAAAACTAAAAATAAACCCTTTTCTGAAAACATTAAAATTATGAATCAGAAATTACTATTTCAAATATGATACATATGAGAAATAGCCAGGACCCTGGTGAGAACATCTCGCTATCTCTATATCTCTTTTGTACGAGCGTAACATAATGCGTGACGTTAACGTTTAGAGGTGATTATGCTTTACACAAAATGATTTGATTTCAATAGAAACCTTTCTATCCACAAGGTGAGGTGGGTTGGGGTAAGACATTGCTGGGCAAGGTGGACATAATGACGCGGCACGCAATATGACTAACACTAAAAATAAAACTAAATAAGTTGTATAATTTATATTTATACGTTCTTACCCTTATGCCGATCTTACCACAACATACTCTACCTGTCTGTTTTCAAAATATCTAGAGAAAGATTTTAATGAATATCTGCTCATATATGAATAACGTTTTATTCATATACTAGCTTCTGCCAGCGACTTCGCACGCGGATCCTGTTGCTTATGCCAGCGCCAACGGGGTCGTCAAAATCAAAGATCTGAAACGTCTGATGTCAAATTCTAAGAGCCCGGGGACTGGAAAACAACGTGTTGCGCGAGACGATTCGAGACGTTCCAGATCTCTCCCTTCCACTTACGCACGTGACAGTGTGCACACACCTTAGACATGGTGCCAATGTCTCCGTGTTCGATGTAATTAATAAATGGGTTATAGGAAAACGCGCTCCTTTCTTTATTCCCAAAAAGTGTTCCCACAGCGTGACCTAACTCGACGCTAACGCCATTTACGAAACGTTTAGAAAACGGAAACTACATAATTATTATTTACCCAAATATTATAGTATCTTAGCCATGTGCGGCGCCCCTTAGTGAACTCCACAGCGGGTGACGTAACCTACGACCAACTTATTATTTGCGGTTGGTACAATAATCGGGTCTAGGGATCGAACCGCAAAATTGTTTGTTTTTATTGTATATACTTTTCCGGGATAAAAAAGTACCCAGTGTGGTGCCCAGGATATTAAAAAATAATTATACCAAGTTTCATCGTAATCGGACCAGTAGTTTTTGCATGATGCCTGAACAAACAGACAGACAGACAAAACATTTTTTAATCACATTTTTGGGTTCGGTGTCGGTCTAGTAACACCGCCGTTTATTTTTTTATATTTTCAATGTACAGAATTTTCACTTCTACAGATTTATTATAAGTATAAGTAGGTACCTAAACTACGTCTAATAGAATGAAATAACCTATTTGATACCTAGGTACTTATCTATTTAAAACTACAGCTAAATAAATTTAAAAAAAATAATAATTTATAATTAAGCTAATACTAAGAAATATTTAAACACTACCAAAATAACTAATACCTATTTTATAAAATAACAACCCAAGAAACCTAAAAATAAATTATTAAACATAAGAGTAGACGTGGAGTAGACTAATAGTCGCGCTGAGAAGCACGGTTTGTTAAAATCAATTATTGTCTGTCAATAAGGTCGAACACTCTGAACGTCTATTTGCATCAACAGCCAAATATTGCCGCCGCGAGTCGCGTCGAGCGCAGCGACCGTTACACAAAAATGATCCTTATAGCATGATTCAGTATTCACGCGCGATGGCTTATTAGCGTATTTCATGTATAACTTTGGTGTTTCTATACCGATTTCTATGATTCTTTTTTATTGAATAGATAATAATGTTAACTTTTTTTAATTAGGGATGAGTGAGAGTGTTATAAAAGTAAGAGTAGACAAAAATAAACAGAAAGCTCCGAACTGCTAAGCTATCGGGAGTTACACGTGTTATTGTGAGTCAACCATAAAAGATAGACATATGCTGTCGTGGGATATTTTTTATATAATTTTAAAGAGAACATTTCCGTTATACATGATTTCTGTGTAGCTTTAACCATTACGGCTGCAAACGCGACGGAAGCTTTAAAATGGAGTAATTTCTCCCGTTTCCCCAACATTTCCCTTCACTGCTCTGCTCCTATTGATTGTAGCGTGATCAAAAGTATACTATAACCTGCCCAGGAGTATGAAGAATGATTGTACAAAGTTTCGTTAAAATCCATCGAGTAGTTTTTGTTTCTATAAAGAACATACAGACAGACAGACAGACAGACAAAAATTTTACTGTTTGCATTTTTGGCATCAGTATCGATCACTAATCACCCCCTGATAGTTATTTTGGAAATATATTTCATGTACAGAATTGACCTCTCTACAGATTTATTATAAGTATAGATGAGCGGTTGTATGAAAAACAAAGAGAATGTATTTCTGGTTTAGACGCTTTTTTTAGGTGGCATATCATCCAATGACACAGTCTCGTATCGGCGTTCGTACGAGGTGACCGCGTCCGTTAACTAATTAGTTTGTTTACGTCGAAGGTTTAACGCGCCGCGCTCGACACACCGAGCGACGGCCGCCTGTTTGTACCGATAGGTTCACCTACGGGCACCGGTCGGGCTAATAGCAAAATGGATGAGATTACTGCCGAGCAGGAGATATCATATTCAGTCGATGTGATGAGTGACCCACGTGTATCCTATGAACATGAAATGGAGGGAGAGAATGAATACCAGCAGGAGATTTTACACGAAGTGTACGAAAATAGTGCAGAGAGAAGACCAAATAAGAGAGACAGAGAAGATGAGGAAGAGGGATGGACGGAGGTTGGAAGGAACAAAGGCAAAAAATATAAAGGGGAAAAAATTGAAATTTACATTTCATCTAAAGATAGAATGCCCAAACAGTTTGCGCTAGCCAAAATATTTAAAAACGAGGGAATAATGAATATTGAAAAAATCAGATATATAAACCCTTACAAGATCCGGGTTGATATGAATAACGAAAATAGTGCTGCGTTACTGGAAAAAAGCAAGGAAGTAATGGACAAAGGTTGGAGAGTTCAAAGGGCTATGGAAGTCAATATGTCCTACGGTGTAATCAGAGACGTGGACACAGATCTGTCCGACGAAGAAATGCTGAACCTCATTAAATGTTCGGAACCCGCTCAACTGGTGTCCGTCCAAAGACTCATGCGCAGAAACGCAGAGGGGGAAGGTTGGACGCCCAGTGAGTCGGTGCGCCTTTGCTTTAAAGGATCATTCCGCCCAGCACATATTTCCGTAGATGGACTACGTATACGAGTGGAACAATATACCTTCCCAGTGACCCAGTGCTCACGCTGCTGGAAGCTGGGACATACCAAAAAAAGATGCCCGTCAGCCAAAGTCGTATGCCCAAAATGCAGTGAGAACCATGACAATTGTGACACAACTCTATTTACATGCACCAACTGTAATGGTCCGCATATGGCTTTGGTTCGGTCCTGCCCAGCATACATAAAAGAGAAGAGGTTGAGGGAGCTAATGGCCGAGTTTAACTGCACGTATCGACGCGCTTTGACGCTATATATCCCAGCCAACGAAACCAAACCAGGCGAACGGGCCAGAACTGCAACTGAGGTGAAAGATATATCTGCCACACAGAATGGGAAACTGTCATTTTCGGCTTGTTTACAACAACACCGTACAGAGGTAGCAGTGCCATTGCAGGCGCCCACGACGAGCAGTCAACACGTGAGTGTTCAGAAAGACACATCAAAACTTCACAAACAAAAACGATCTAAGAAGCCTAATGAAGTGGAGATGGATGATCAAGCTGAAACGGCCTATAGTCAAGATGTATTAAATGAAGAGAAGAATAAGACGAGAGAAGTACAATTCAGTGAGCTCCTATGTAGGCTGAAAGAAATTTTATTTTTAAAAGGAGAATCAGTACATCAAAAGATACAACGCTGTATAAAATGTTGTGTTCAGTGGTTTATTTTAGTGCTAGTAGAAAATATCTCGGATTGGCCAATATTAAAAGTTATATTAGATTATTTCGGTTACAATGAATAGTAAGACTAATTATCCCTTAAGACTGAATATTATTCAATGGAATGCACAAAGCGTTCGCCCTAAGTCATTAGCATTAGAGCATATATTATTACAAGAAAATATTCACATTGCGGCACTGAGTGAAACGTGGCTGGAACCTGATAGTGTCTTTAAGTTAAGTGGATATAAAATATTCCGTAAAGATAGACAGGACTCGTATGGTGGAGTAGCGTTACTGATTCACAGATCAATAGAAGCTTGTCTATATGTTTTGAGAAGTAGTAACCCAGATATTGAAGTAGTGATGGTCAAAATAAACAATTGTGATTTTATTGATTATGTAATTTCTGTTTACTGTGCGCCGTCAGCGCGCTCCAGCCAACCAGACTGGGAAAATCTCTTTAATAGCGTAGACAAAAAAGCTATCATATTAGGCGATTTTAACGCTCACCATACGAACTGGTCCTGTAAAACGGACACGCGAGGCTCCCAAATCTATGATGCCCTTTTGGAAAGCAATTTTGTAATTTTGAATGATTGTAAAAACTCCACACGTATCAAATTAGTAAACAATCAACTTCAAACTTCTTCACCTGACATAACATTGGCTACATCTGACATCGCGATAAGATTAAACTGGACCACTACTAATGAAAACTTGGGCAGCGACCATCTCATTATTAAGGTAACTACACATATAAATAGCAATCCAGATTACATAATCTCGCGACGTAATTATAAGAAAGCAGACTGGTTATCCTACCGAGATTTGTTAGAAGTCCTGTTCAAAGACTTCGTATTTTGTGAAGATAACGTTCAAAAAACTTATGACTCATTCGTAAGTTGTTTGAATATAGCTGCAGATCGCTACATACCATATTATAAAATAAACCGCAATCCAAGTAACAAGTTCTCACCTAAACCGTACTGGAACGCAACCCTGTCTAAATGTGTAGCTGAGAGGCGACTAGCACTATCGGAATTTCGACGAAACCCTAATCCTAATAATTTGATAAAATTGCAAAACAAAATAAAAAACTCTCAAAAATTAATCCGTCAAGCTCGCGATAAATCCTGGCAGGAGTTTTGTTCGTCTTTGGATGGTACTATTACTCAGAAAGAAATGTGGCGCAAACTCAAATGGCTAAAAGGTTATAACGTGCCCCGCTCCCACGTAGACAAAGAAAGAGCTAATGACCTATTAGGTAGTTTGACTCCTGACTATGTACTTCCTAATGACCCCAACTTTGCTCCCGATAAAACGAGTTTAGATATTTTGATTACGATGCAGGAATTACACACTTGTATACGCCATAAAGACACCGCGCCAGGTAGTGACAGAATATCTTATTCTATGATATATAATTTACCTAACAGTGGAAAAAACATCCTATTAAAGTTATACAACATTTGCTACGCACAGAGTTTTGTCCCCACTCAGTGGCGAGATATTACTATCATTCCGATTCCAAAACCAGGTCGTAACCCTCAGTCTCCTGGATCCTTGCGACCTATAGCGATGATATCGTGCATTTGTAAAACCTTTCACAACATTTTAATAAAACGCTTGGAGTGGTACACTGAGAAAAACAATATTTTGTCACCCAACACATCAGGATTTAGAAAATATCACTCAACATTAGACAATTTAACAAGCTTGGTGTCAACAATTCAAAACGGTTTCTCATATAATCAGTTAACTATAGGTGCATTTATAGATATCGACAATGCGTACAATAACGTAGATACAAAAAGCTTAATGGGTATTATGCAACAGGCAGGAGTTAGTTCCTTGATGTGTAGGTATTTGTGGATTTTTTTAAAAGAAAGATACTTAAGAATGCAGGTAGACACAGATTCATTTTGCAGATATACGTGCCGCGGTTTAGCTCAAGGTGACCCGTTTTCGCCATTGCTTTTTAATTCATGAATCCCCAAGCGACCACCGGTGGCCGCGCATCTATTGTCTTACTATTGTGTCTCTAATTGACGGTATCTGAAGGGTTAATTTAGCTACCAGCAAGATTTGCAACAATATCAATAATGTTTGTATTTCTCAGTATGCGGACGATTTCGTAATGTACATTAACTGTGATAACGCGCTAGAAGGACAAAAACAGATTCAGTTAGGTTTAAATAAATTCATTGATTTACTTTCTAAAATTGGGTTAGATATTTCATCTACAAAGAGCAAAATATGTGTTTTTAAAAGAGGTTCTCGTAGTGAATATGTTGATATTGTTGTAAATGGAACAACATTAGAAGTAGTTGATAACGTGAAATATTTGGGACTATGGTTAGATAGATCTTTGCGATGGGCAAAGCACATCAATGAATTAAGAGGTAAAAGTCTGAGGTTATTAAATGTGTTTAAAGCGATGGCGGGTGCAGGGTGGGGAACTCATCCGAATGTCCTGAGACGAGTCTACATATCTATGATTCGAAGTAGGTTGGATTATGCCAGTGCGCTGTATGATAGCAGTTGTAAAACACACTTGGGCAAACTGGACAAAATACAAAATCAGTGCATGCGTATTATCGGTGGATTTATTAAAAGCACGGCAATACATGTCATGGAATGTGAGCTCCATCTTCAGCCACTGTGTACTCGTAGGTATTATCTCGCGGGCAAGTTTTGGTTTAGATGTAAATCCTTTCCTGGTAACGGAATCATTGTGTGCGTCAGAATGGCTGGTGGTCTGTGGCGTTGGTCTATGCGAGTTGATTCAAAAATTGCTACATAATTGCTTATATTTGCTACATATAGTAAATAATTGCTACATAGGATATATATTTAGAAATACAATATTTTTTTTGACCAGCCATCCTGACGTTTGGTTGGCTGGTCAACCCCTAGTTTAAAGTTAAGCATGCAGACTTTCCCAAAATGTATTGCGTCAATAATTGCTACATATTTACTTCATTTATCTAATTTAGTTGTAACTTCAAACATATGTTAAATAAAGGATCTAGCAATTATTTAAATTATCCCAAGGAAAAGTGCCAGATAAAATATTAAAGGCAATTACTTAGTTATGTAGGTGTCGGTTTAATCGTTTAGGCTCTGGTGTTATGGAGCGAGCCGAGTGCTGCAGTGACAAATCTCCACGTGTATCAAACGACGTTTTACAATACACTTACGAAGAAATACTTACTTTCTCTGGAAATTACGACTCATTTTTTTTCATTTTATACTGAAGAAAATGTTCCAAAGTTGATTTGAGTTTTGATTTAGATGGCAGCAGGCTATCACAAGTAAGTACATATTAACTTAATCACAATATCTGGTGACGGCGGTACCATCTAAAGAAATCTCTTCAAATCTTAAATTCAACCATTTTTTCACAAAATATAACACAAATAAGAAATAATATTTAATAGACTTTATTCTCGCGCTTTTTACCTTTGCAGATTGAAGAAGAAGCAAAGATATCAAACCTTATATATCCTAGAAATTTAAATATTTTTGAATTTAGAATACAGATTATTGTTAATTTGCTGATAATAACAAATTAAAATTGTAATTAAAAACTGTGTAAAAATTAGCATTAAATATTAAACCTTAAAAATATCCTACTCTTTGCTTTAAAAAAATAATAATCATGGTACATAAATTTAAAAAAAAAAGCGATAAAAATGTCATGTTGAACCTATTCGTAGTGCAAATAGAGCCTGTTTTCGAGTAAGTGTATCGAAAATAGGTATGTACCTACTCTCAATAATCCAATAAGATCACCTTAGCAGATTGAAGAAGAATCTTCAATCTGCAGATAAAAAGCGCGAGAATAAAGTCTATTAAATATTATTTCTTATTTGTGTTATATTTTGTGAAAAAATGGTTGAATTTAAGATTTGAAGAGATTTCTTTAGATGGTACCGCCGTCACCAGATATTGTGATTAAGTTAATATGTACTTACTTGTGATAGCCTGCTGCCATCTAAATCAAAACTCAAATCAACTTTGGAACATTTTCTTCAGTATAAAATGAAAAAAAATGAGTCGTAATTTCCAGAGAAAGTAAGTATTTCTTCGTAAGTGTATTGTAAAACGTCGTTTGATACACGTGGAGATTTGTCACTGCAGCACTCGGCTCGCTCCATAACACCAGAGCCTAAACGATTAAACCGACACCTACATAACTAAGTAATTGCCTTTAATATTTTATCTGGCACTTTTCCTTGGGATAATTTAAATAATTGCTAGATCCTTTATTTAACATATGTTTGAAGTTACAACTAAATTAGATAAATGAAGTAAATATGTAGCAATTATTGACGCAATACATTTTGGGAAAGTCTGCATGCTTAACTTTAAACTAGGGGTTGACCAGCCAACCAAACGTCAGGATGGCTGGTCAAAAAAAATATTGTATTTCTAAATATATATCCTATGTAGCAATTATTTACTATATGTAGCAAATATAAGCAATTATGTAGCAATTTTTGAATCAACTCGCATAGACCAACGCCACAGACCACCAGCCATTCTGACGCACACGAATCATTAACATTTTGGTAAATCTGAGCAATAATTGCCATAATATTTATTGGAGGTGCAAGAAAAAACCTCTATTAGTTGTAATTCACGATACTTTTAAAAATACCTTAGTTCATTCAACAATTCAGTTAGAAATGTTTTCGTTGGACATATGGGTTAGTGGGATAGATCTTTCTTTAGTATTGGAACCAGAAATCAAAACCATTTGCAAACCGAAACACAAATATAAACCTGGCGAGTTGCAACAGATTTGCAATGAATTTTTGATAGATACTTATGCAGATTTTTATCAATTATACACGGACGGTTCGAAAAATCAAGTCGGTGGTAGTGGTTTGGCACTGTACGATCCTCAAACAAATAGCTCCATCCAATTGATGATTAACGCTAAAATTTCCATTATGTATACGGAGTTGATAGCCATAGCAGAGGCAATTTCTTATATTGACTCATTTATGGCCGGAAAATATGTAATCTTGACAGATTCCAAGAGTGCTATTCACCACCTGGCTCGATGCAACTCGAATTTTCGAGGCACACCGATAGCCTATGACATTTTGCAATCGCTCCGTAAACTAAGGAACGCAAATAAAATAGTTAAAATTCAATGGGTGCCTTCGCATGAGGGCATAATAGGAAATGAGGAGGCTGATCGTATGGCCAGGGAAGCTAGTTTTAATGGAATACCATTCACCTGCTTACCCTTATTTACGGATTGTTTGTATTTGGTTAGGGATAAGTGTACAGAGATGTGGAGAGAGTATTTTGACGAGAGGTCATTATGCAAAGGTATTTGGTATAAAACCATACAGCCTCGCCTGTCACGTGCACCGTGGTTTTCCGAGTCAGTTTTGTCGAGAACAGACATTGTAACTGCCCTAAGACTTCGCTCCGGGCACATCCCGCTAAACAAATTCGCCTTTCTAATGGGCAAATCTAACTCACCAAATTGTACCGAGTGTGACGTAGTTGAAGATGTATACCATGTGGTGGCCGAATGTGCCCGGAATGAGGCTGAAAGGGTCAACTTAATGCTCGAATATGACTTAAATCTACGGGAATTGGGCGTGTGCAATTTGGTTCTTGCCCGCCCTCTATCGGATGTAGCAAAGATTATTTATAAATTAGTTAAATTAGCAATTGTACGTAGAAAGTAACTTAATTAATTTAATTTTTTTTTTATTGTGATGCCTATGAGGGTGGCATGATCATGTCTGATCAAACCCTCCATAATTTAAATAAAGATTAAAAAAAAAAAAAAAATCATCCAATGACGTCTTACGCTCTAAGGCGGAATGGGAGAGTGTGTCAGACTTTTACTGACTAAAACACACTCCCATGTTCCCTCTTTGCCTTGCGTCCGAGGACCTCGGGGTTCCCTTCCAAACAATCCATGACCTCAATAAGCTTGCAGGGCCCCTATTGTTATGCTGACATCTCTGAGGCGTGCGTCCGGTCCGGACAGGTACCGGACGGCTGGACGCTCTTAATTCCTATATTTCCATACATTTTGGCTCGAGCAAGAGTACTGAATCAATTTTTATAATAACAGTACCAATTAAAAACTACATTTTAGGCATTCTAATGGTAGGGTTCATCATCATTTCAGCCGATACACGTCCACTGCTGGACATAGGCCTCCCCCAAGCGTCGCCACAACCAACGCTCCTGCGCGTCTCGCATCCATCGGCTTCCCGCAACCTTCTCCAGGTCATCAGACCACCTTGTTGGAGGCCTTCCAACGTTGCGTCTTCCGGTACGCGATCGCCACTCCAGAACCTTTCGGCCCCAACGGCCATCTGTTCTGCGAGCAATGTGCCCTGCCCATTGCCACTTAAGTTTGGCAATTCTTTGTGCTATGTCGGCAACCAACCAATGGTAGGGTTCGTCTTTTAATAACAGATCAGCATTTTTTTAAGAAAACATCTGCGTGTGGGGACTTGTATGTTGAGACGATTTGGTTGCTCTCGAGTATAAACAATTCTCTACAAAATAATAAATACAAATAAATAATATTCCAGAACAATCACACAATGCCATCTAGTCCCAACTAAGCTGAGCTTGTGGTATAAGTACTAGACAGCTGATAAACATACTTATATATTTCTAAATACATGCATATCTATATACTTACTAGCTTTTGCCCGCACGGCTTCGCTCCCGCTCTTTCCTACCCTACCCTACTCTACCCTACTCAACCCTACTCTACCCTACACTACTCTACACTACACTACACTACTCTACACTACTCTACACTACTCTACACTACTCTACACTACTCTACACTACTCTACACTACTCTACACTACTATACCCTACTCTACCCAACCAAACAAAAAACAAAAATTTTGTTTGGATATGTGACCCCGTTCTTGAGTTATAGAATAACAACGAAAAGTGGTATTGATTTTTATATATATAGACGATAAATCTCTAGAAGTGAAAATTCTGTACATTGAAAATATTAAGAAAAAAAATGGCACTCCGGGTGTTACTAGACCGACACCGAACCCGAAAATGTGATTAAAAAAAGTTTTGTCTGTCTGTCTGTTTGTTCAGGCATCACGCAAAAACTACCGGTTCGATTACGATGAAAATTGGTATAATTATTATTTACGAAAAGTATATACAATAAAAAAACAAACTTAATTTTGCGGTTCCATCCCTAGACCCATTACTGTACCAACCGAAAATAATAAGTTTGTCGTAGGTTACGTCACCCGCAGTGGAGTTCACTAAGGGGCGCTACACACGGCTAAGATACTATAATATTTTCTCTTAAGAGGGTCCTTCTCCACTCGCTTATCGTAAACATCGAAAAAGTAAAAAATCGTAAGTTTAAAAGCTTGTTACTTCATTTAATGCAATCCAACGCGATGTTTGACGAAAAGGCAACGCAAAAAAAGAGAGATAACGCCTGGAAACTGTTAGTATTCGGTAATTCCGAGATTAACTCGAAAATTTCACAAAACTTGCTCCAGGAAATAGCTGTTTTTTTTAACCCTTAAAAGTTTTTGGAAAAAGTTGTCGTCATTTAGAATCTTAATAAAATTTGCAAGGTCTCTAGAGGATTACTTTTTTGACTTTTTTAATTTTTAGGCAAATTATGAATTATGAAATAGGACATTTTCAGAGGTTTTTACTGGATTAGTTTTACACAAATTTAGAAATTGGTTTCTTTAGAAACCTAGATAATATCCATAAGATACTGTGGTTCCAAAATATCTAATGAAAAATGTGTAATAACGTTATAATCAGTTATGAGCGGTTGTATGAAAAACAGTGAAAATGTGAGACATGATGCACCACCTTAAGATACAATATCGCTCGTCATACAATTCAATGGCCTATCACATACGGCGAAGATAATAAATAATATTTCATATTTTCGTATCTTAGCGGTTTTCACCACTCGATAGCATGATTCTTGAGGAAGGTTTTAGTATATAATTTGTTAAGTTTTTGTATTTCTTTCTGTGTACATTAACGATATTTGTTGAAGACGTCGGAAAAAAATAAGCCGAAAGGGGAACCGTGTTACCCCGAATTTAACGCGAGCGAAGCCGCGGGCAAAAGCTAGTTATAAATAAATTACACCTCGACACAATAAATAATCGTGCTCATCACACAAACATTTGTCTTGGGTGGGAATCGAACCCACGACCGCCGGCATAACAGTCAGGGCCACCAACTACTAGATAACTAGACCAACAGAACAATCGCCAAAAGATTTACTTCCGTCACCTCACAACCTCAGGTCCAGTTGAAAACCAGCTTCAAGCAGTGGTCTGGCATTCATGCTGAACTGGACCTAATTTGGTGCTGCCGTATGGCACACTATATTATATTTATTAACCGAATTATTTTTTTGTTAGCTATTTTTGATTATATATCTTTTTATTTAAGTGCCAAATTAAAGTTTTCCTTTAACCCAGTCCCTTTTCGCGTACCGGAAGACCCAGCATTGGAATATCTCTAACAAGGTAAACCAATGACCGGGTCAGTCAGGTCTTTGGACCACCACGACCCTCAGATCTTGGGAAACCGATGGATGCGAAACGCACAGGCCCATTAGCGACATTTAAGGGAGGCCTATATCCAACAATAGACGGCTTTCGGCTGAAATGATGATGATGATACTTTGATTTCAGGTCCAAAAAGCAGCGACTTCCTGAGGGTAAAACCGGTGGAAACCGACTGCTACACAGACGTTTCAGATGCAGACACCGACGAGGAAGACAACCAATAACTTATTTATTTATGAAATAAACAAGCAATCAATAGTTAGAGGAGTATCTAAAACATTATGAAATACTGTTCTACTGTAACATTTTGTGAAATCGCGTTAAAAATATATAAATCAATGCTTTGATAAATTGAGTGTGTTTTATTTGAATAGATTAAGTTGAAGAATAAAATCTACAAGTCCGTGATAAGACCTGATATATTGTATGAAGAGAAAGAGAAAAGATTGCATGAAGCGCAGATGAGATTATTTAGACGGATGTGGTGTGAAGAGAATGGATAAAGTGAGAAATTAGTATATTAGAGGAAGTATGAAAGTGGCGCCAGTGACGAAAAGTTGAAAGTGAATCGTTTGTCTTTGTATGGTCAAGTGAATAAGAGGGATGAAACGCGTGTTATGGAGTGTCCTAGATCTGGCGCATGCGCGGCTCGCGAACAAACTGCACTCAGCTTCATGTTCGCACGAAGCCCCTGGGCCGCTCGCGCTACACATACCTACTTAGTTCAAAAGCGCAGAGAAAAGAAACTAAGTGGACACGAGAGGCGTGCTTCTCTAGCTTTGCTGGAGCTGCACTAGGGCGGCGCACTGTAACCGCACGCAAGCAGCACGCGCGCCGTTCGTAAACTGCTTGCGAGCGGCGCATTCGCCAGGTCTGGACTCACCTGCCCCCCTAGCCACGTTACAACCGTTTCGCTTGCGTCGAACGCTTCGAGTTGACCTTGCTGCCAATTCTTTTGTTCTGACCACGTGACTGAGCGTTGAGAGCGCGTCACTCCCGTACATTTGAAGCTTTCTTCTAGCGTTAACTATTGCAGATTAGCAACTTGGCTAGGGGTACTGAGCTTTACTAATTCATTAAACCCCAAGCAAACGCTCTCTCATTTTCTTTCTATTGTTTCTAAATAGTAGTTCTCAGTATGGAAGGAAATAAAACATAAAAACATATAGTTTTTTTAATGATTTTTATTGCACATTTAAAAACCATCTTGATTTTATATTTCCATTTCTACACACGATAATAATTACAATAAAACAATACAAATAATTTATATACATACTGTTGCATTTTCTGGGTTCATTTCATAAACTGGGCATCAATAAATTATTCTGATAAATAAACTATAGCACTTAAAATTTTCTTGATACTTTCAGACTTGAAGAATACATTGCATAGGAAAGAAAATTCGTAGCTTTTTATACATAATTTGACAGATCATGAAATACCATTTAAAAACGAACCAGGCTTAAAACATTGTCAAATCATCTTTGCTGCCTATCAAAAATAATTTTATATCAATACAAACAATAAAATACCTGAAGAGACTAGCGCACAGCTTCCTCAGAGTCAATTTGAAAGCTTCTTTGTTCATAATCTAGGTCGCAAGTACCAACTCTTGCAATAAATCTCTTGTAAAACATAGCCATCACTACACTAGTTTGATAATGGGAAAATGTCGATGTACTGAGAAGTCAAATTCCGGTGGGACCGTCGAGTCCCGTTTGTGTCCTCCAGCTAACAATTTTAATACTACGAAGTTTGTTTTAGCTACCTTCAGAAGATCTTGGACCTGAAAGAAAGAATACAGCTGTGTTTATTTTACTGAAATAAGAAATTTTGATACTTGAGGGCAATGTTTGTCAGTTCATAGTGTTTGTTATCGATGCAGAATGGACCGTTTCAAAGGCGAGTACGTTGTGGAACCGAAGGTATAATGAAATATGCACGAATTAACACATTCGCGAAGTAACTATAAATTAAAATATTTGGAGGTATGCGGAACTGAGAGTAAAGTCCCGCAAACCTCCATTGAAAAGAGAGAATATTCCGACCAGACGGGTGTTATAGTCTGGTGGGCTACTGCCCGATAGTTGATGTCGTATATGTTCAAATCGCGCGGAGAACTTTGATTGCGCGATTCAGGATTTCGTATTTTCTTCGTAGTTCTTATGTGGCGTCATAGATGTCGCTACAAATACAAAAACCGTAATCGTCAACCATCAATACATAAAAATAAAATTGAACTGTCTGCTTGAAATGTCAAAAAAAAATTACCAAAGGCATATGCAAGATATTCGATACCAATAACAAAACTGCAATATTTTTTATTTCCTATCTGTTCCGGCTAATCTTTAAAATTAGGTCCGGTTTTGATGTTACAAGGAGACTTGGACTGCTAATAATTTTCCCGCGGCAACGAGATATCAAACTACAGATTATTTAAAGCCCTACACGATCACATCCCAACCACTTATATATATAGTGAAACCTACAGATCCAAGCGTGCGATCAAGACTAAACATAGTGCCCAATATAGCACTACACTTGAGCACTGTAGCTATTACATGAACGATCAGAGGTGGATTTTGATATACGGCCGAAATATCTTGACCGATCTGAACTGCGAAAATTACTTGCGCGATAACTCTTTTTACAAACACAAATGCAAAATGACGACGATGATGGCTTACAAATGATCTACGGACGCATGACTTCAAAGACAGCTATACAATACTATGAAATTCTGTCGGCAAAGCGGAAACGTCGTACTATCGTGTCGTTGGGGGAGGCCTATGTCCAGCAGTGGACGTCTTTCAACTGATATGATGATGATGATGATGATGATGATCGTGTCGTTACGTATAGCAAGAGGCGAATACGCG
Organism: Mythimna lalbum; assembly: GCA_949319445.1. Classification (NCBI taxonomy): domain Eukaryota; kingdom Metazoa; phylum Arthropoda; class Insecta; order Lepidoptera; family Noctuidae; genus Mythimna; species Mythimna lalbum. The sequence continues at coordinate 8,900,087 of OX439345.1, read as the reverse complement.
TCTATGAAGCTACGCGTCCATCAACAGTAGGCCTAAGAACCATAAAAGCAAATGCATATTGCGTATAATTTCGAGTATGCCCACTAGTTCGGAACGCCAACTTCAGAGCGACCAACATATCTTGACTGTACTGTAGTTTGTGATTACTTACTTCTTGATCAGGTGTTGTGATGGTTTCGAGTAAAGATCTAGCCTGCTGGAAATGTTTGCATCCACCGAGATACAGTATCACAGGGTTTTCGTATCTGGAAAACAAACATTACATTAATTAACTTTTGTTTACAGAGTAGTGCAGGGTAATGGGAACATTCTTTGACTTATGGCGATTTAGCGGTACTTGTAGCGCACCGCCTCGTTGTAGTGATCATGTATACTCACTGCAGCGGCTGCGTCATCTCGCAGAACTCGTGGTAATGCACCTGCGGCGGCGTCAGCACGGACAGCGGCGCGAAGCGGTGCTTGTAGCGCACCGCCTCATTGTCGAACTCCGACTGCGGCTGCCGGATCTTGCCTTGCAGCTTGAAAGCGACTAGGGCCTGGAAAATATACTCAGTTTTTATAATTATTATGCTTAACAGCTGCAAAAACTCTCAAAACTTTATCATCATCATTTCAGCCGAGAGACTTCCACAGCTGAACATAGGCCCCGCCACGTGTCGCCACAACGAACGGTCATGTGCGTCTCGCGTCCATCTCATTCCCGCGGCTCTCACCAGGTAATCGGTCCACTTTGAAAATTTCCAACACTACCTACGTCTTCCGGTGCGCAGTCTCAAAACTTATTATTAAGCAATTTAAATAAAAACATTGCAGTGAGAAAATGTAAGATATTATGCTAAACTGTTGATGCATCAAAAAGTAATGGTTGAAAGTTTGAAATAAACTTTTTGTTGGACACTACTGACTGTATCTACATAATTATCATAATATAGGATCTAGCCAGACTTTCGAAAATCAACAAGGTATTAAAAAAAACCGGGCAAGCGCGAGTCGGACTTGCAGGACGTGCGAGCAATACAAGTAAATAAGCCCGGCTTTCATGTGAAAATAAATAATACCTCACATCTAATCATAGAACACAACAAATGCATTAAATAAATTAAAAGTCTAAACTTTAACCATCGCGCGTCTACGCAGTTACACTAAATTAGCATTTCGTGTTCAATGCGAAGCTAAAATTCATTCATAAGATACGATACCTATGACATGCTTTATGCAATGTTGCCGCTCTGAGCTCAATTTCTCCGATCTCACTGTAACACTTAACAAAAAAAAGAGATGAACACTAGTGTGTTGCTGTCCTTTTCTGTCGCAAAAGCTTCTAATTGGCTTAATCTTCTATCTCTACTTATCCTATAAAAACATCAAAATGTGAGTCTGTCTGTTTGATACCAGTGTTGGTACGAATTCAAAAAATTGTTCTAATAAAAAGTCCAAGGGTCTTGACATCTAGACAGACAGACAGACGGACAACAACCAGTTTGCGAATAATTAGAAACAGCCACTGGACTTCACTCAAAGATATCCTGCCAATAATTCCACACGACATAATGATCTTTGCTCATCTAACTCGGAGGAACCTTACCTTATAATACCCCCCGCACATATTCTGCATGACGTTGCACAGCAGTCCCTCTCTCGCGTAAGGCCGCACTCTCTTCTTGCTCTTGCGTTGTTTGCGTGAATCCCGACTGTCTCGCCTCGCGGCGTCGCCTGCCAGGTTCTCGGCGCGGCCGAGAGCTGAGACTAACCAGCCGTAGAGGAACTCGTACAGATACCTTGAAAGTTAATGGTGAGATAATTTGAGAGCTTTAAGATGTGAAGAAAATTGTTTTCCACCAAAAATATAAATGTAAAAAACGCCAATTCTCTAAACAGGTTTGCTAAAAAGAAAAGTAAGATGCACAACATTCTTCAGTTGCTTTAATTGGAAATTACTAGCCTATACTTTGAGGTGGGCGTTGGGTTTAGGGATATTTGGCAGATTAGGTGGATTTTTAGACAATCATTTGACTAAGTTCAATAAAGTGGAATATCATATTATTATATTAGCAAATACTATTTCTTTGACATAATAATGGTACACACGTGATCTTGGTAGCGAAAAATGGTGAAAACAATGTTTTCTTTTTATTTCATTAATTGATAAGATTTTATTATCGACTATAAATCATTTCTGAAAATTTCGATGGTGATTAAAAAATTTCCCTGTAGTTTCATAACAACAAAAAAAAATCGACTCACCAGAAAATATAGTGGTACTCGTGTACGCTGTACAGCTCCAGCTCAAGGCCAGACAGAAGGTAGGCGATCATGACGCGCAGCACGTGGTACAGCAGCCACGTGCCGAAGCAGGCGCGCGGGCCCGTGCCCGCCGCGCCGCTCACCACCGCGTCCACGCTCTCCGCCTAAGTACAATGCAGCCCGATATAATGCTACTCGTGCACGCTGTACAGCTCCAGCTCGAGGCCGGACAGCAGGTACGATCATGACGCGCAGCACGTGGTACAGCAGCCACGTGCCGAAGCAGGCGCGCGGGCCCGTGCCCGCCGCGCCGCTCACCACCGCGTCCACGCTCTCCGCCTAAGTACAATGCAGCCCGATATAATGCTACTCGTGCACGCTGTACAGCTCCAGCTCGAGGCCGGACAGCAGGTACGATCATGACGCGCAGCACGTGGTACAGCAGCCACGTGCCGAAGCAGGCGCGCGGGCCCGTGCCCGCCGCGCCGCTCACCACCGCGTCCACGCTCTCCGCCTAAGTACAATGCAGCCCGATATAATGCTACTCGTGCACGCTGTACAGCTCCAGCTCGAGGCCGGACAGCAGGTACGATCATGACGCGCAGCACGTGGTACAGCAGCCACGTGCCGAAGCAGGCGCGCGGGCCCGTGCCCGCCGCGCCGCTCACCACCGCGTCCACGCTCTCCGCCTAAGTACAATGCAGCCCGATATAATGCTACTCGTGCACGCTGTACAGCTCCAGCTCGAGGCCGGACAGCAGGTACGATCATGACGCGCAGCACGTGGTACAGCAGCCACGTGCCGAAGCAGGCGCGCGGGCCCGTGCCCGCCGCGCCGCTCACCACCGCGTCCACGCTCTCCGCCTAAGTACAATGCAGCCCGATATAATGCTACTCGTGCACGCTGTACAGCTCCAGCTCGAGGCCGGACAGCAGGTACGATCATGACGCGCAGCACGTGGTACAGCAGCCACGTGCCGAAGCAGGCGCGCGGGCCCGTGCCCGCCGCGCCGCTCACCACCGCGTCCACGCTCTCCGCCTAAGTACAATGCAGCCCGATATAATGCTACTCGTGCACGCTGTACAGCTCCAGCTCGAGGCCGGACAGCAGGTACGATCATGACGCGCAGCGTTACGTCTGAGCTCACCTCAATATAAGACATACATTACCTCTTCCTGCAAGGCAGCAAACTCGTCCAACAGTAAGGCGAGCTTGTCCCGTTGTCGCGCGCGGTTGTGTCCGCACACTTGTAACAGAACCGCGAACGGGCGTACGCAACGAGCCAGGAAGTTCTCTACGAACTCCCGAGCCTGGAACATGACAACAAAAAATATAATTGTATCTATAGTCTATTCGTGTTAGGAAAATCATCTGTGCAACTGCAATGAAAAAGTGTATTGGTTTTTACCTTACTATGGTAAGGTAAAAACCAATTTACCGCACTATTTTAAGACAATAATCGGTCCGGACAGGTACCGGACGGCTGGACGCTCTTAATTCATACATTTTGGCTCGAGCAAGAGTACTGAATCAATTTTTATAATAACAGTACCAATTCAAAACTACATTTTAGGCATTCTAATGGTAGGGTTCATCATCATTTCAGCCGATACACGTTCACTGCTGGACATAGGCCTCCCCCAAGCGTCGCCACAACGAACGCTCCTGCGCGTCTCGCATCCATCGGCTTCCCGCAACCTTCTCCAGGTCATCAGACCACCTTGTTGGAGGCCTTCCAACGTTGCGTCTTCCGGTACGCGGTCGCCACTCCAGAACCTTTCGGCCCCAACGGCCATCTGTTGCAATCTGCGAGCAATGTGCCCTGCCCATTGCCACTTAAGTTTGGCAATTCTTTGTGCTATGTCGGCAACCAACCAATGGTAGGGTTCGTCATTTAATAACAGATCAGCATTTTTTTAAGAAAACATCTACGTGTGGGGACTCGTATGTTGAGACGATTTGGTTGCTCTCGAGTATAAACAATTCTCTACAAAATAATAAATATAAATAAATAATATTCCACAACAATCACACAATGCCATCTAGTCCCAACTAAGCTGAGCTTGTGGTATAAGTACTAGACAGCTGATAAACATACTTATATATTTCTAAATACATGCATATCTATATACTTACTAGCTTTTGCCCGCACGGCTTCGCTCCCGCTCTTTCCTACCCTACCCTACTCTACCCTACACTACTCTACCCTACTCAACCCTACTCTACCCTACACTACTCTACACTACTCTACACTACACTACTCTACACTACTCTACACTACTCTACACTACTCTACACTACTCTACACTACTCTACACTACTCTACACTACTCTACACTACTCTACACTACTCTACACTACTCTACACTACTCTACACTACTCTACACTACTCTACACTACTCTACACTACTCTACACTACTCTACACTACTCTACACTACTCTACACTACTCTACACTACTCTACACTACTCTACACTACTCTACACTACTCTACACTACTCTACACTACTCTACACTACTATACCCTACTCTACCCTACCAAACAAAAAAAAAATTTTGTTTGGATATGTGAGCCCGTTCTTGAGTTATAGAACAACAACGAAAAGTGGCATTGATTTTTATATATATAGAAGATAAATCTGTAGAAGTGAAAATTCTGTACATTGAAAATATTAAGAAAAAAATGGCACTCCGGGTGTTACTAGACCGACACCGAACCCGATAATGTGATTAAAAAAAGTTTTGTCTGTCTGTCTGTTTGTTCAGGCATCACGCAAACACAACCGGTTCGATTACGATGACAATTGGTATAATTATTCTTTAATATCCTGGACACCACACTGAGTACTTATTATCCCGGAAAAGTATATACAATAAAAAAAAAAAAAACTTAATTTTGCGGTTCCATCCCTAGACCCATTACTGTACCAACCGAAAATAATAAGTTTGTCGTAGGTTACGTCACCCGCAGTGGAGTTCACTAAGGGGCGCTACACACGGCTAAGATACTGTAGCGACATCTATGACGCCACATGAGAACTACGAAGAAAACACGAAATCCTGCATCGCGCAATCAGAGTTCTCCCCGCCCGACATCAACTATCGGGCAGTCGCCCACCAGATGATAACATCCTGTCTGGTCGGAGGATCCTCCCTTTTCAAAGGAGGTTTGCAGGACTTTACTCTCTGTTCCGCATACCCCCCAAAATACTATAATATTTTATCTTAAGAGGGTCCTTCTCCACTCGCTTATCGTAAACATCGAAAATGGTTTAAAAGCTTGTTACTTCATTTAATGCAATCCAACGCGATGTTTGACGAGAAGGCAACGCAAAAAAAGAGATAACGCCTGGAAACTCTGTTAGTATTCGGTAATTCCGAGATTTACTCGAAAATTTCACAAAACTTGCTCCAGGAAATAGCTGCTTTTTTAAACCCTTAAAAGTTTTTGGAAAAAGTTGTCGTCATTTCGAATCTTAATAAAATTTGCAAGGTCTCTAGAGGATTACTTTTTTGACTTTTTTAATTTTTAGGCAAATTATGAAGTGTCAAAGTTCATACAAAATAGGACATTTTCAGAGGTTTTTACTGGATTAGTTTTACACAAATTTAGAAATTGGTTTCTTTAGAAACCTAAATAATATCCATAAGATACTGTGGTTCCAAAATAGCTAATGAAAAATGTGTAATAACGTTATAATCAGTTATGAGCGGTTGTATGAAAAACTGTGAAAATGTGAGTCATGATGCACCACCTTAAGATACAATATCGCTCGCCATACAATTCAATGGCCTATCACATACGGCGAAGATAATAAATAATGTTTCATATTTTCGTATCTTAGCGGTTTTCACCACTCGATAGCGTGATTCTTGAGGAAGGTTTTAGTATATAATTTGTTAAGTTTTTGTATTTCTTTCTGTGTACATTAACGACATTTGTTGAAGACGTCGGAAAAAAATAAGCCGAAAAGGGAACCGTGTTACCCCGAATTTAACGCGAGCGAAGCCGCGGGCAAAAGCTAGTCTATATATATAAAAATGACCCCCGTTTTCCGTTGTCACGACTTGGCATGAAAACGGCTTGACCGATTTGGCTGATTTTTTTTTTGTTGTGATTGTTATTGTGAGGAGAAGGTTCTTATGGAAAAAAAAATAGGGTAGTGTAGGGTAGAGTAGGGTAGGGTAGGGTAGAGTAGTGTAGAGTAGTGTAGGGTAGAGTAGGGTAGAGTAGGGTAGAGTAGGGTAGAGTAGGGTAGAGTAAGGTAGAGTAGGGTAGAGTAGGGTAGAGTAGGGTAGAGTAGGGTAGAGTAGGGTAGAGTAGGGTAGAGTTGGGTATAGTAGGGTGGAGTAGGGAAGAGCGGGAGCGAAGCCGCGCGGGCAAAGCTAGTTATAAATAAATTACACCTCGACACAATAAATAATCGTGCCCATCACACAAACATTTGTCCTGGGTGGGAATCGAACCGATATTTATTAACCGAATTATTTATTACCCAATCCCTTTTCTCGTACCGGAAGACCCAGCATTGGAATATCTCTCACAAGGTAAACCAATGACCGGGTCAGTCAGGTCTTTGGACCACCACGACCCTCAGATCTTGGGAAACCGATGGATGCGAAACGCACAGGCCCATTAGCGACATTTGAGGGAGGCCTATATCCAACAATAGACGGCTTTCGGCTGAAATGATGATCATGATACTTTGATTTCAGGTCCAAAAAGCAGCGACTTCCTGAGGGTAAAACCGGTGGAAACCGACTGCTACACAGACGTTTCAGATGCAGACACCGACGAGGAAGACAACCAATAACTTATTTATTTATGAAATAAACAAGCAATCAATAGTTAGAGGAGTATCTAAAACATTATGAAATACTGTTCTACTGTAACATTTTGTGAAACCGCGTTGAAAATATAGAAATCAATGCTTTGATAAATTGAGTGTGTTTTATTTGAATAGATTAAGTTGAAGAATAAAATCTACAAGTCCGTGATAAGACCTGATATATTGTATTAAGAGAAAGAGAAAAGATTGCATGAAGCGGAGATGAGAATATTTAGACGGATGTGGTGTGAAGAGAACGGATAGAGTGAGAAATTAGTATATTAGAGGAAGTATGAAAGTGGCGCCAGTGACGAAAAGTTGAAAGTGAATCGTTTGTCTTTGTATTTTCAAGTGAATAAGAGGGATGAAACGCGTGTTATGGTGTCCTAGATCTGGCGCATGCGCGGCTCGCGAACAAACTGCACTCAGCTTCATGTTCGCACGAAGCCCCTGGGCCGCTCGCGCTACACATACTTAGTTCAAAAACGCAGAGAAAAGAAACTAAGTGGACACGAGAGGCGTGCTTCTCTAGCTTTGCTGGAGCTGCACTAGGGCGGCGCACTGTAACCGCACGCAAGCAGCACGCGCGCCGTTCGTAAACTGCTTGCGAGCGGCGCATTCGCCAGGTCTGGACTCACCTGCCCCCTTAGCCACGTTACAACCATTTCGCTTGCGTCGAACGCTTCGAGTTGACCTTGCTGCCAATTCTTTTGTTCTGACCACGTGACTGAGCGTTGAGAGCGCGTCACTCCCGTACATTTGAAGCTTTCTACTAGCGTTAACTATTGCAGATTAGCAACTTGGCTAGGGGCACTGAACTTTACTAATTCATTAAACCCCAAGCAAACGCTCTCTCATTTTCTTTCTATTGTTTCTAAATAGTAGTTCTCAGTATGGAAGGAAATAAAGCATAAAAACATATAGTTTTTTTAATGATTTTTATTGCACATTTAAAAACCATCTTGATTTTATATTTCCATTTCTACACACGATAATAATTACAATAAAACAATACAAATAATTTATATACATACTGTTGCATTTTCTGGGTTCATTTCATAAACTGGGCATCAATAAATTATTCTGATAAATAAACTATAGCACTTAAAATTTTCTTGATACTTTCAGACTTGAAGAATACATTGCATAGGAAAGAAAATTCGTAGCTTTTTATACATAATTTGACAGATCATGAAATACCATTTAAAAACGAACCAGGCTTAAAACATTGTCAAATCATCTTTGCTGCCTACCAAAAATAATTTTATATCAATACAAACAATAAAATACCTGAAGAGACTAGCGCACAGCTTCCTCCGAGTCAATTTGAAAGCTTCTTTGTTCATAATCTAGGTCGCAAGTACCAACTCTTGCAATAAATCTCTTGTAAAACATAGCCATCACTACACTAGTTTGATAATGGGAAAATGTCGATGTACTGAGAAGTCAAATTCCGGTGGGACCGTCGAGTCCCGTTTGTGTCCTCCAGCTAACAATTTTAATACTACGAAGTTTGTTTTAGCTACCTTCAGAAGATCTTGGACCTGAAAGAAAGAATACAGCTGTGTTTATTTTACTGAAATAGGAAATTTTGATACTTGAGGGCAATGTTTGTCAGTTTATAGTGTTGGTATCGATGCAGAATGGACCGTTTCAAAGGCGAGTACGTTGTGGAACCGAAAGTATAATGAAATATGCACGAATTAACACATTCGCGAAGTAACTATAAATTAAAATATTTGGAGGTATGCGGAACTGAGAGTAAAGTCCCGCAAACCTCCATTGAAAAGGGAGGATATTCCGACCAGACGGGTGTTATAGTCTGGTGGGCTACTGCCCGATAGTTGATGTCGAGCTGTCGTATATGTTCAAATCGCGCGATTCAGGATTTCGTATTTTCTTCGTAGTTCTTATGTGGCGTCATAGATGTCGCTACAAATACAAAAACCGTAATCGTCAACCATCAATACATAAAAATAAAATTGAACTGTCTGCTTGAAATGTCAAAAAAAAATTACCAAATGCATATGCAAGATATTCGATACCAATAACAAAACTGCAATATTTTTTAATTCCTATCTGTTCCGGCTAATCTTTAAAATTAGGTCCGGTTTTGATGTTACAAGGAGACTTGGACTGCTAATAATTTTCCCGCGGCAACGAGATATCAAACTACAGATTATTTAAAGCCCTACACGATCACATCCCAACCACTTATATATATAGTGAAACCTACAGATCCAAGCGTGCGATCAAGACTAAACATAGTGCCCAATATAGCACTACACTTGAGCACTGTAGCTATTACATGAACGATCAGAGGTGGATTTGATATACGGCCGAAATATCTTGACCGATCTGAACTGCGAAAATTACTTCCGCGATAACTCTTTTTTTTAAGGCTTACAAATGATCTACGGACGCATGACTTCAAAGACAGCTATACAATGAAATTCTGTCGGCAAAGCGGAAACGTCGTACTATCGTGTCGTTGGGGGAGGCCTATGTCCAGCAGTGGACGTCTTTCAACTGATATGATGATGATGATGATGATGATGATGATGATCGTGTCGTTACGTATAGCAAGAGTATAATGACGAATACGCGTCTATGAAGCTACGCGTCCATCAACAGTAGGCCTAAGAACCATAATAGCAAATGCATATTGCGTATAATTTCGAGTATGCACACTAGTTCGGAACGCCAACTTCAGAGCGACCAACATATCTTGACTGTACTGTAGTTTGTGATTACTTACTTCTTGATCAGGTGTTGTGATGGTTTCGAGTAAAGATCTAGCCTGCTGGAAATGTTTGCATCCACCGAGATACAATATCACAGGGTTTTCGTATCTGGAAAATAAACATTAGATTAAAGCTAAAATTATTATTAATCAACTTTTGTTTACAGAGTGGTGCAAGAGTAAGGGTTTACTTATGGCGACTTAGCGGTCCTTGTAGCGCACCGCCTCGTTGTAGTGATCATGTATACTCACTGCAGCGGCTGCGTCATCTCGCAGAACTCGTGGTAATGCACCTGCGGCGGCGTCAGCACGGACAGCGGCGCGAAGCGGTGCTTGTAGCGCACCGCCTCATTGTCGAACTCCGACTGCGGCTGCCGGATCTTGCCTTGCAGCTTGAAAGCGACTAGGGCCTGGAAAATATACTCAGTTTTTATAATTATTATGCTTAACAGCTGCAAAAACTCTCAAAACTTTATCATCATCATTTCAGCCGAGAGACTTCCACAGCTGAACATAGGCCCCGCCAAGTGTCGCCACAACGAACGGTCATGTGCGTCTCGCGTCCATCTCATTCCCGCGGCTCTCACCAGGTAATCGGTCCACTTTGAAAATTTCCAACACTACCTACGCCTTCCGGTGCGCAGTCTCAAAACTTATTATTAAGCAATTTAAATAAAAACATTGCAGTGAGAAAATGTAAGATATTATGCTATGATGCACCAAAAAGTAATGGTTGAAAGTTTGAAATAAACTTTTTGTTGGACACTACTGACTGTATCTACATAATTATCATAATAAAAGAAAAAAAAAAAAGAAAAGATAAAGAAAAAAGAAAAGAAGAAGAAAAGAAAAAGAAAGAAGAAAAAGAAGAAAAAGAAGAAGAAGAAGAGAAGATTATTTTATGTATTTTTTCTATGGGCCTTCGATGCCTGAAATAAATGGTTATTATTATTATTATTTTTATATATTTATTTATCTCAGGACCCTAAGGTCCTGGACCTTTGGAAGGCGTACGAGGAGCCGAAACCAACTCGCAGAGGCCCTTTTAGATGCTTTTAATGATGGATTGTGGTACCAACCGGCGATTATCCCTGTATGCGCTATCAAGCGCAGCGCATCCAAGGACAACCCCAAGTTTGAAAAACTATTGCGATACAATATGGAAAACAAAATAATAAGGCTATGATTTTTGGAGTCTTAGGTGGACTGATATCATGGAACTATGTTAAGACTATGGCCCCTGCCTGAACAATGTTATTAAGATCCATCGATAAAAGGCAGGGGGTGACTTGCACACTCAATAAATGGGCTCTCAGAAACGGCCGCTAGCACGAAGTGACGTAGCAACAAGAGGGCAACATATCCTGAGGCGCTTGAGGAGTGGAGAGGCATACCACGGCTATCAGGACAATCCCGGAAGTACGGTCAAGATCCCTACCAGCACCTTACTGGATTATACATCCTTCTCCCGAGCACGAGCTCTTGCGAATCTCCACTCAAGCCAGCCAATAAAGGCAAGAGAGAGGTGGGAGCTCTGTTCCTCGTCAGTGTTCACTACGGCCGGCCAATGAAGGCAAGCCGGAGATGAAGAAGAATTCTCCCGGGAGATCGGGTCCGTGGGGTCGCTAATACCCAACAGTTCGTCACAAAACTGCCCTGCGGATTGTATCTCTCTTAGTCTGGCCCCTCACCCTAGGCATGTTACGGCAAAGAAAATTCTACCGATACAGACCTAGGGTATTTTGGAGCACACAAGCCCCACCACGACGTCAACGTGGAGATACGACGATGGGGTTATTATTATTATTATTATTATAATATAGGATCTAGCCAGATTTTCGAAAATCAACAAGGTATTAAAAAAAACCGGGCAAGCGCGAATCGGACTTGCAGGACGTGCGAGCAATACAAGTAAATAATCCCGGCTTTCGTGTGAAAATAAATAATACCTCACATCTAACCATAGAACACAACAAATGCATTAAATAAATTAAAAGTCTAAACTTGAACCATCGCGCGCCTACGCAGTTACACTAAATTAACATTTCGTGTTCAATGCGAAGCTAAAATTCATTCATTAGATACGATACCTATGACATGCTTTATGCAATGTTGCCGCTCTGAGCTCAATTTCTCCGATCTCACTCTAACACTTAACAAAAAAAAGAGATGAACACTAGTGTGTTGCTGTCCTTTTCTGTCGCAAAAGCTTCTAATTGGCTTAATCTTCTATCTCTACTTATCCTATAAAAACATCAAAATGTGAGTCTGTCTGTTTGATACCGGTGTTGGTACGAATTCAAAAAATTGTTCTAATAAAAAGTCCAAGGGTCTTGACAGCTAGACAGACAGACAGACGGACAACAACCAGTTTGCGAATAATTAGAAACAGCCACTGGACTTCACTCAAAGATATCCTGCCAATAATAGGCTAGTTGCCGTAAAAAATGTAATTAGTCCTTCTTTTAGATTACTCAAAAATAAGGGACACGTATTTTTTTATTTGTAAATTAAACCAAAAATGACAAAGATATAGCCCATTAAAGTTACGTGTAACGACACGCCGTGCTACGTTTTTTCGCACGGGGTGACGTCACAAGTAACTTTAATGGGCTATATCTTTGTGATTTTTTGTTTAATCGAAAAAAGAAAAAATACGTGTCCAATATTTTTTTATAACCTAAAATACGGACTTAATTAAAAGTAGTTATTTCGACCCTGGAAACTACCCTATTCCACACGACATAATGATCTTTGCTCATCTAACTCGGAGAAACCTCACCTTATAATACCCCCCGCACATATTCTGCATGACGTTGCACAGCAGTCCCTCCCTCGCGTAAGGCCGCACTCTCTTCTTGCTCTTGCGTTGTTTGCGTGAATCCCGACTGTCTCGCCTCGCGGCGTCGCCTGCCAGGTTCTCGGCGCGGCCGAGAGCTGAGACTAACCAGCCGTAGAGGAACTCGTACAGATACCTTGAAAATTAATGGTGAGATAATTTGAGAGCTTTAAGATGTGAAGAAAATTGTTTTCCACCAAAAATATAAATGTAAAAAACGCCAATTCTCTAAACAGGTTTGCTAAAAAGAAAAGTAAGATGCACAACATTCTTCAGTTGCTTTAATTGGAAATTACTAGCCTAAACTTTGAGGTGGGCGTTGGGTTTAGGGATATTTGGCAGATTAGGTGGATTTTTAGACAATCATTTGACTAAGTTCAATAAAGTGGAATATCATATTATTATATTAGCAAATACTATTTCTTTGACATAATAATGGTACACACGTGATCTTGGTAGCGAAAAATGGTGAAAACAATGTTTTTTTTTATTCCATTAATTGATAAGATTTTATTATCGACTATAAATCATTTCTGAAAATTTCGATGGTGATTAAAAAATTTCCCTGTAGTTTCATAACAACAAAAAAAAATCGACTCACCAGAAAATATAGTGGTACTCGTGTACGCTGTACAGCTCCAGCTCAAGGCCAGACAGAAGGTAGGCGATCATGACGCGCAGCACGTGGTACAGCAGCCACGTGCCGAAGCAGGCGCGCGGGCCCGTGCCCGCCGCGCCGCTCACCACCGCGTCCACGCTCTCCGCCTAAGTACAATGCAGCCCGATATAATGCTACTCGTGCACGCTGTACAGCTCCAGCTCGAGGCCGGACAGCAGGTACGATCATGACGCGCAGCACGTGGTACAGCAGCCACGTGCCGAAGCAGGCGCGCGGGCCCGTGCCCGCCGCGCCGCTCACCACCGCGTCCACGCTCTCCGCCTAAGTACAATGCAGCCCGATATAATGCTACTCGTGCACGCTGTACAGCTCCAGCTCGAGGCCGGACAGCAGGTACGATCATGACGCGCAGCACGTGGTACAGCAGCCACGTGCCGAAGCAGGCGCGCGGGCCCGTGCCCGCCGCGCCGCTCACCACCGCGTCCACGCTCTCCGCCTAAGTACAATGCAGCCCGATATAATGCTACTCGTGCACGCTGTACAGCTCCAGCTCGAGGCCGGACAGCAGGTACGATCATGACGCGCAGCACGTGGTACAGCAGCCACGTGCCGAAGCAGGCGCGCGGGCCCGTGCCCGCCGCGCCGCTCACCACCGCGTCCACGCTCTCCGCCTAAGTACAATGCAGCCCGATATAATGCTACTCGTGCACGCTGTACAGCTCCAGCTCGAGGCCGGACAGCAGGTACGATCATGACGCGCAGCACGTGGTACAGCAGCCACGTGCCGAAGCAGGCGCGCGGGCCCGTGCCCGCCGCGCCGCTCACCACCGCGTCCACGCTCTCCGCCTAAGTACAATGCAGCCCGATATAATGCTACTCGTGCACGCTGTACAGCTCCAGCTCGAGGCCGGACAGCAGGTACGATCATGACGCGCAGCACGTGGTACAGCAGCCACGTGCCGAAGCAGGCGCGCGGGCCCGTGCCCGCCGCGCCGCTCACCACCGCGTCCACGCTCTCCGCCTAAGTACAATGCAGCCCGATATAATGCTACTCGTGCACGCTGTACAGCTCCAGCTCGAGGCCGGACAGCAGGTACGATCATGACGCGCAGCACGTGGTACAGCAGCCACGTGCCGAAGCAGGCGCGCGGGCCCGTGCCCGCCGCGCCGCTCACCACCGCGTCCACGCTCTCCGCCTAAGTACAATGCAGCCCGATATAATGCTACTCGTGCACGCTGTACAGCTCCAGCTCGAGGCCGGACAGCAGGTACGATCATGACGCGCAGCACGTGGTACAGCAGCCACGTGCCGAAGCAGGCGCGCGGGCCCGTGCCCGCCGCGCCGCTCACCACCGCGTCCACGCTCTCCGCCTAAGTACAATGCAGCCCGATATAATGCTACTCGTGCACGCTGTACAGCTCCAGCTCGAGGCCGGACAGCAGGTACGATCATGACGCGCAGCACGTGGTACAGCAGCCACGTGCCGAAGCAGGCGCGCGGGCCCGTGCCCGCCGCGCCGCTCACCACCGCGTCCACGCTCTCCGCCTAAGTACAATGCAGCCCGATATAATGCTACTCGTGCACGCTGTACAGCTCCAGCTCGAGGCCGGACAGCAGGTACGATCATGACGCGCAGCGTTACGTCTGAGCTCACCTCAATATAAGACATACATTACCTCTTCCTGCAAGGCAGCGAACTCGTCCAACAGTAAGGCGAGCTTGTCCCGTTGTCGCGCGCGGTTGTGTCCGCACACTTGTAACAGAACCGCGAACGGGCGTACGCAACGAGCCAGGAAGTTCTCTACGAACTCCCGAGCCTGGAACATGACAACAAAAAATATAATTGTATCTATAGTCTATTCGCGTTAGGAAAATCATCTGTGCAACTGCAATGAAAAAGTGTATTCATAGTAAGGTAAAAACCAATTTACCGCACTATTTTAAGACAATAATTATTTAGAAATTTAATCAGTATCGTCAGAAATTTCACTTTAATTTTTACGAATAGGTGAAATTTTAGTTTTTTATATTGACGAAAGCGCGTCTATACTTACAGAAAAGCTTGCTTGAACTTGTCATTGTAAATACGGTTCTCCATTTTACAATGATCAAATTGGTCAAGGGGCGCGAGTAAGCTGAGTGACAGTGATGAGTCACTATTTTCATAACGCGAATACTCTATAGTTACACATAACATGAACATTTATCTTTAGTCGACTGTTGGTTATTGAAAACTCTCGTAACTGGAATATTTCCTCTGTAATCACACAGCTTCTAATTTCTTACGTGGGAGTGTTCACAAATATGTAAATTTACGTAAAAAACGCACGCAGACTGGTCTGGGTGTTCAGAAACAAGTTATGTAGGCCATACGTATATTTGTTCCATGCGGGAATCGAACTCGCGACACACAGTGCAGCATTCGAAAAAGTCAACTACTGCCGTCAAAAATACTATTAATTTGGTTTGAAACGAAAGTGACTCCATGTTAGTTAGGCAGATGGTCAAAAATCTAGTTAGACTCTAAAACAGAAACTGATCTTCCAATGGAAACCGACGGTTTCGTTTTTTAATAACTTCAAATTTATCATCATCATTTCAGCCGATAGACGTCCACTGTTGGACATAGGCCTCCCCCAAGTGTCGCTACAATGAACGGTCCTGTGCGTCTAGCATCCATCGGATTCCCGCAACCCTTACCAGGTCATCGGCCCACCTTGTAGGAGGCCTTCCAACGCTACGTCTTCCGGTACGTGTTCGCCATTCCAGAACCTTTTGGCTCCAACGATCAAAATGATTAACCCAAAATTAAACCAACTGCATCAGACTGCTTAAAGTGACTTGTATCGAACATTCATTAGTTTTCTCGGTTTTTACGTTCTATTCAAACGTATGGAACGCTAAATACGACTTACTTGCGGCGTAGCAAGCATGGGAGATTTGGGCGTCAAAGCGGGAGGGTTGACGAAGTTCTTGACGGACTCTCTCAGTATCTCCACGAAGGGGTGCACGGGGCGCGGCTGCCCCGGCGGCCCGTTCATGGCGGACTGGGCCATGGACGCCGTTGTCGCAGGCGACGGGCTGAGGTACAGCAACTGGAGCGCCGAGCGGGATAGGATGCAGGCGCGCTGACGGCTGAATTCCATAAAGAAATCCTGTAAGGGTAAATGGAGGTTTTAGTTTTTAGTGCGCAAGAAATTTTTGATTGATTCAGTAAGTTATGTTTAAGTGAGACTATTAATGCCGTGCCTCGCTGGGGCACTATGGCAACGTATCGAAATCATGGCGTCAAAAAATAATACGGTTGGCAGTATGACCAACAGTGTTCAGGTGAGCTACACACCGTGAGGCACGGGCCTTAGCTTTTTCTGTGGTTTTAAAACCATGACCAGTCTACAAGAAACGAGACTAATGGGAGTTATGTTACTTTTTTATTTTTTATCAATTATTTATACTACAGTGATTAATGGTTTGTTTAAGTACGTAAGAATATTTTTTTTGCAAATATTAACCCCCCCCCCTCCCCCCAATCTTACGTAAACATTGGGCATTTTTCAATGTGGTCTAGGTTAATAACGATTAATTTGTAAAGTATGAACTGTAATATTACCAGCGCAGTGTGGAAGTTAGTGCAGGAGGTGATCTTCCACGCGTGGCGCAGCCTGGCCACCAGCTCGTCGCAGTATTGCAGCGCCTCGGCGCGCGGCTTGATACGAGTGTAGCGAGGGAAAGTTGGCGGAAGGAGGCGCTGATTGATCATCGGCTCGAACCCCATTGGGTTTGGGGAGTCGGCTGGAATTGCAAAGAAATTCCTGAAAAAGATTGCCTATCTCCCGTCCGAGGAGTGTTTTCGTGTCCTATTCGCCAGATGTTCACGATTTTCGCGAACACCTGGGTACTCCATCTCGTTTAGCTCTTTCCCAAAAATGGAGACACGACAACAGGTGAGAGAAGAGCTGACGAGATGGAATATTTGGTCGTGGTTGTGCGACCCTGGCAGAATAAACGAGAAGTTAAAGGGTTTTATAATAATTATAAAACCCTTTAATAACCCTTTAACCCAAGTTTAATTATTAAACTTCCAATCCATAAAACTTCAGACAGTCAAACTAATGAAATAGAGTAGATAAAGTTACTATATTTGTGAATATGCCATTTCAAAACGAAATAATTTCTCAACCTAATACTAGCTAAGTGCAAAGTCATAACAAACCAAAAAAAACAGAGGCGCCTCTAAATTTGGTTCTACCTATACTCACAATTTTCCACCGGCTGTGTTCCTTTCCCCGATGTCTTTATGATGACCTTCATCATCTCACTGCAGCCATTGAGCAGTGCGACGCAATCCGCCCCAGACTGGGAGTCTCTCTTAGTGATCATGAGGAGTGCTTGGAAGAACATTCTTGTGAACCTAATGCGCGCTTGTAAAGCGGCCCATAGGTTGTCCTGTTCATAAAAAAAGACGTGACAGTTCATACATTGCACACTGTTCTTGGGTATGCTTGCTAAGGGAATATACCCCAAAGTATTTAATGTGCTATTCTAAGACGTTGTTTACCCCTGTGCCAAGTTTCATCGAAATCCGTTCTTCTGTTTAAGATAAAGAAAGCTTTGTATCTGCTAAAACCAAACAAAAAGAAAACTATCACTTACTGATTTTTGGGTGCCCATGACCAGCAGTCTATTTTTACAGGATTTTATTACACCTGTACCTCTTATTTTTAAAATTGCAGTAGAAAAATAAAGTTAAGTAATCTCTGTGAGAGTTCTCAAGAGTTAAAATCATTTTAAGTATTATTTTTATGAGTTTTGAATTGTCTTCAAACCACACAATCAAATTACTGTAATCTAAAATAACAGTACTACATATTTCTTCACCTTACCTCATCATCACAACTCTTCGCTTTCTTATTAAGTTCCTCCTCTTGCTCCCGAAGCATTAGCACGCACTTCTGCTCGCTGACCTCCAGACGCGCGTCATACGTGTTGCCTGACTGCGGGTTCGAGCCCAGACGATAACCATAGCCCATTGGTTGGAAATCCTCCTCTTCAAATACTTGTGCCCTAGAAATTTAGAAGATTTTTTTAGTAAGTTATTATTATGAAGAAGCTAGCATAGAGAGGAATTAGGGGCGTCCACATACAGTGAGCAGCCTCGCGAGATATTTATGCAAGAAAACTATCCCCGCGAGAGCGCGGCAGTCTCGGTATCATCTCGAGTTTGGGACTGAGGCGCCTTTGAGCAAAACAAACAGCCTAGCCTAGATTGCTCGGGCGCACATAATTCATTAGATTTAGATAGGCCAGATAACATGCATCAATTAAAACTTACTTGTTAATACAATCCCGGATGCAATCCAGCAGTTTGTAGACAGCAATACAATATGCCTTTAAAGTCTTATTTAAAATAGAATGAGGTTGATGCAAGTAAAGGTTTGTGAAGACGGTCTGAGCTAATGAGTGACCTTCCAACCAGGAGACGATGCAGGCCATTGTGGCATCAATGATGCCTATTAGTTCTGATGGCTCTAGATCATCTATTTTTAACTTGCCAGCCTGTAATAGAACAAAACATTATTAGAATATTAAAAAATAATGGAAATGAAGAACTGACCACTCTAGATTAAAAATACTAATATGGGAAAGTAAATTATTACATTACTGCATTAGCAGTCACTAAAGATAGAATTACATGGAGCTTACGTGAGCCACATACACCAGATGACCACTAGACTTGTACCGCTACATTAGATCCATGACACACGACACGCCTCTACGTACAAATCAGGTACGGCCCATGTGTGCGTCGGTCTAATGCACTTCTGACTTATTCTTCATTTTTCTTTATTTGATTTATAATCAAGACACGGTTAGAAATACTGGGTTTACTGATTAAGGTTTACTTCCATAAATTGCTAAATGTTTTTTGCACTATACCTATATTATAAAACCTCATTCTGAAGATTTTACCCACCAATGTTATATACTTTTACATTGTCTTATTGCAAATTATCAACCAAAGAATCTCAGAAGACCAAAACTAGGTGTAATACTCACAGCAACAGCTTGCTGGAAGTTTAATGGTTTAGGATTCCCTCGGTTGCAAAGCATGCCAGCATCCATCTTGGGATCCATCATCTCGATGGCCGACATGGCCTCAAAGAGACCAAATAAGTGGCCATCATGAAGTAGCTCACCAAGTTGAAGATCTAAAACATTTAGGGATTTTCTAGAAATCCAGATACATATTTAACTAAGTGATATGCTCTAGGCATGTGTAAATCTGTTTGCTACACTATGGAAGAGCAAACATGTAATACCAAGTTTCTATTTTGGGGTTGGGAACCATCAAACAACTTCCCCCAGTGTGGGTAAAGTAATAGGAGTGTCAGAATCGTATTAACAAGCCCACCCATGTTCTTTCAGTTGCTCTTAGTGTTCCAGAGCCATGGTAACTTTTATGTACAATCCTGCGGCCTGTAACATGGGTACCAAATTTTAATACATACTATGAACTGTTTTTAATTAAATATAGAATTGAGAAAGAGGTCTAATTTTTTATTTTCAAACCACTCAAACTTCAAGCGTATAGAATGAAACGCGAATAGAGTGAAATCCACTCTATTCGGTTAAACACCGAGTGGACGCCGGGTCCGCATAAATTATTAAAATATTGAGTGTTTTATTTTTAAAGTATGTATCCAAGAATGTAAATAAGAAGTTATTCATAAAGTAGTCTGTAAACATCCAAAATAAGCAACCTTTCCATTATTCCATATTTATACCTACTTAAATGCCTAAGATCGGCAGGTTAAGAATATCAATAAATTTAAGCAAGTCAACATACAACAATGTTATGCCAAATCTCAACTATAAGTTTTACAAGAAAAATTTGTAGACAGTAGTTACAAAAATTTAAATAACCAGTTGTTTCACTTTTTACCTTGAATATGACTGAAGAAGTCTGAAGTGATGTCAACCCAGTTGTAGATGACCTCAGGAGTTGCTCCCAGAGAATCCATTCTCCTATATTGAAGATGTTGTAGTGATTAAGCTTATAGGGATAATATTTAACTAAAAATTCACTGAGCATAAAAACCGTTTAAAATACACAGTTTAGTTTAACACTGTTAATTGTGTATTATAAACTAAATATTTATTTATTATAAATTATTGAATATGTTACTGTACGCCACATCATTATTATATATTGAGAAAGAAAAAACATTTACACACATAATAATAATAAATATTTTACAGTCTTTTCACATAGGGCAATCTCTTACAGACAACTCTAACTAAGAAAATATTTGAATGTTTGGATGAATTGTTGCAGACATCAGTCCAGGTGACCAGGTTTTGTTATAACCGGGCAATATGTCACAAATAATACTGAATGCCATCCAAAATATAACTAGTAAAAAAACCAAGGCCTGCAACTCAGTTCTTCTACTGTAAAAAGTTGTAAAATCCATCTAATACCAAGTCGGTGGATTTATTCAGTCCGTACTGAACGGACCTTGTTGATCTAGATGGTCTTGGCAATCGTACTAAACAATCTAATATAATATAATACATATACATGCGATTGCTATGTTTATTTACAAATACAAACTTACTTTTATCATCAAACTTATGTAAGTATGGAGGGTACTCACTTGAAATGCATTATTATCAGTAGGTGATTTTGTATAACAAAGTTTATTCAGAATCAACCACTGTTATTCATTTTAAACACATAATAGTACCTGCACTAACCAATAATTTATGAGAAAAATCAAACATACAACACATCTAGTTAGTGAAACAGATCAAACTTGTGAGATTGTTGCATACAAAATCTACAAAAAGCAAGGCAAGATAACCATTGATTTATATACAAGAACATATGGTATTACTTTGTTTCATTACAAGCCATTTGCGGGATCCTCGCGATCAAAAAGTATGTAGTTTCTCGCGATACACATACAACTCAAGATAAGAAGTGACAAATAAAAGCCGGTAAATTATCACAATTTAGCCGCTACTCACACAGTAAATACCATGCAAACTACGTATACACCAGTCCGTAACATAAACTACGAGGACAAATCAATAATATCTACAGGAGTTATGTAAAATTTATACCATAACACTATCTAACATGCAAACAGTACTAACCCGTCACCATCATAATAATCATCATTATCGCCCATTTAAAGTGCACTTCAGAATCTAAGGTAAAGGAAGACTAAATTACCATTAAATTTGGGGGAAGACTTGCTACATTTACAAATAGAAATACATAAAATTAATTAGAACTCAAACTTTTCGGTATCCACACCTTTAGCTTGCTTCCTTAAATTTTTTTCTACTGAATGAAATGTCAAAGTCAGACTGTCAAGGAAAGTGACGCAATTTTAGTCAGTTATTGGTATAGTTAGTCGATTTCATGATTATCAAAATAAATAGAGTTATCAATTAATTCTAATTATGTTTATTTTATGGACCAAGTAATAAATTGGGGCAGTTTTCATAATGCCTGCGCATTACGAAAAATAATGACAAGCTACTTAGTACGCTTACCTAGTACGCAAGCTAGAATACGTAGTAAATAATGATAATTTCAACTTCCGTATTTATCGCATTGAACTGTTTTTCAGAAAAGGTAAAAGATCAAGATAGATGTCGATCAAGACAGCTTTGATTTGCGTCCGCACGCAACCACACGCAACAATGACGCCAAAAAGTGACAGATAGCTGAATGACGGATCACTTTATTTTTTTCAATCTTCTTCATTCCATGTATCGATATTGCCAATGGAAAATATTTTAATAGAAAGCGAATGAACTATTCTGTTCAATCGACTAAAGAACGGGTTGCAACTTGAAAATATACGTCACAGAAAAAATATCCAATCGGTGCAAGTCACTCTCGTACACCCGTGTGTACAATTGCGCGATGGGCACTCAACTCTCTCGTACACACGGGTGTACGAGAAACGCGCGAGAGGTTAGAATGTCAATAAAGGGTGCAAACATAAAGATACAAGTTTTTCGGTCCGGCGATATGTCTGTACGGGTCGGTACAGACAGGTACCGGTCAAACCACGTAATTAGAAACAGGTAAAACTGTATTATAAAATTACACCCGTATGACTCATGACTCGGTCCAGGCAGTAGGTACAGAGAAGTGAAATCCTGTTTCTTTGTAAATTACCACATAAGAACGCACGAGAGTATTATACCTGCACCGATTGGTAACTACTGACCCTCACAGACTCGCCTGTACCAGTAACCTTTTTTTTTATGTTTGCACCCAAATGTAGGAGGGTCAACGACCGTTATTCCACGCTTATTTGGCACCTACTTTAGACGGTCATTGGGCATTCGGTCAATTCTGACACAAATAAGAGACCCTCGCAGGGGACCTCCGTCGACTCTACTGAAGCCAACAGTAATTAATAATATGTGTCATAAATGTGAAGGAACGAAGGTAATAAAATAAAATATAAGAGATTACAGCAAACTGTAAGGGGGCCAGCAGAGCAGATGTCCGTTAGCTAGAACCACGGGGAATTTCTGAAATGGAATCTCATAATCCTAGAACTTATAGAGCAACTGAAAGAGACAGGTGGTTTTTGTCAGTAGAAGCCTGACACGCCCTCTAACTCCACCTAGAGTGGGAGCAGTCATTGGATGATTTCCACTCTCAAAAAAAAGTCCAAGTGAGGTGCTTGAAAAGTATAACACCCTACCCATTGGCGTATCTAAGGTTATTTTCTAAGGGGCACCTATACTTAATTTTTCTGTGAAGTTTTTTACGTTTTTAATTAATAAAAAAAAAAACAAAAAAAAATTATATCGACTGCCCAACATCCTAGGGTGGGTACGGTCCACTTTGTGTTTCTTCTCGGATAATTTGGCACTTGCTTACTTTGACGACTTCTGACAGAGAACCTAAAAGTTAAGAGAACTAAAGTGCAAAAAAGAATCCTCGACTATTCTTTCAAAATATTGGGTAACTCGATAATTATTTTATTTTGTAGACCGATGAGCCCAAACAACTTAATAATACAGGATCTTAACAGATTAAATCATTTCAAGAACCTGGAGGCATGACACCTGCGACCCTGAACTATAGGACCACGTTTGCCTTCGTCTTATTTTCAAACAAGCCCGTAAACATTTAGATAAGTCTGCATATTTTGAGCCTATGACAGCTAAATAAAAATAATCTACAGTGCGTTTCACTTAAGACGTTCCTTTGGCGTAATGTTGGCTCCCCTGTCTGTTTACACAAAAAAGAAGGGTAAAAGGAAAGAGTTGCCTAAGCTACCAAAATTGTTCCCCGAAATGCGCAACGAAATCGATTTTAACGGTAGTTGCAGCACTTTTTGGAGAATTACGAAGGGAAAGAGATTTTATTAAAAAAAACAGGTCTAAAAGGAAGTTGTTAATAGAGAGGTACGATATTGTGGCGTTGCGTTTTCGGTATTTGAAAAAATTGCAGGACAATCGGAATGGAGCCCAGCGCCCTATGCTTTATTCAAAAATAGTTTTATAAAAAAAAAAAAAAAACAAAAAAGGTAATTGTTAAAAGTAACGAAGTATCAGTTAACTTCCCTAATATTAAGTAATTTAATTGCTAAAAATATTGCAACACTGTTTTTCCGTATTGCCAACATTACGGCAAAGGAACTTCTTAAGTGA
Organism: Mythimna lalbum; assembly: GCA_949319445.1. Lineage (NCBI taxonomy): Eukaryota > Metazoa > Arthropoda > Insecta > Lepidoptera > Noctuidae > Mythimna > Mythimna lalbum. The sequence continues at coordinate 8,876,117 of OX439345.1, read as the reverse complement.
AACGCACTGTGTAGCCCCGATAGTCGAACTTCAGTTATTGTCGATCTTGTGGTTAGATTCTATATTCTTTATGGTACACACAATTTAAACATACAGGCATACAGTTGCAAAATTTACAGTTACAGCAGTTTAATGTTGTTGTTAGATTGATTGTATAAAAAATCTATATACAATTAATCTAACAGGTTTGATTATGAAAGTAAAATACTACTACGCTAAAACGTTGCTTAATATATTTTATGAAAGCAGAAACTTGGAACTCTATAGGTAGATTTATATCAAAGTATTCATTTGAATCAAATCATAATTTTTTTTTTTTTTACAATAGCTATGTTTGGAAAAGAGATAAAAGGAAGGGTGACCCTTTTTTACAAATAAACACAAATATTTATATTCAATAAATTAATTAAATATATTTAACACTATTATTAAATACAGGGTGTTGTGTTGATACACTGACGGTTTCAATGACAGGATCATAGACATCTCCATTAAGCTGAGGTGCCTCGTTGGGGTTTCCTCCAGTAATTTGATTTGCGTTAGGTTTTGTCAAACTTATTCCTCCAATACCCAAGTCCATGCAGTCGAAGTGAAGGATCTGAAATTGAAATAATGTAAACATGTTGACTTTCTCACAGGAATATAATATGTGCTGAAAATAATACATGGCATGGATTTTTTTTATAGTATCGCTATATTAACACAACAATAAGAAATTAGCATTTACACCTGAGTTAGGCCGATACTATATTTCAAGACGCAGTTCTCTTTCGAAAAATAATCTATATATATAAAAATGACCCCCGTTTTCCGTTGTCACGACTTGGCATGAAAACGGCTTGACCGATTTGGCTGATTTTTTTTTTTGTTGTGATTGTTATTGTGAGGAGAAGGTTCTTATGGAAAAAAATTAGGGTAGTGTAGGGTAGAGTAGGGTAGAGTAGGGTAGAGTAGGGTAGAGTAGGGTAGAGTAGGGTAGAGTAGGGTAGAGTAGGGTAGAGTAGGGTAGAGTAGGGTAGAGTAGGGTAGAGTAGGGTAGAGTAGGGTAGAGTAGGGTAGAGTAGGGTAGAGTAGGGTAGAGTAGGGTAGAGTAGGGTAGAGTAGGGTAGAGTAGGGTAGAGTAGGGTAGAGTAGGGTAGAGTAGGGTAGAGTAGGGTAGAGTAGGGTAGAGTAGGGTAGAGTAGGGTAGAGTAGGGTAGAGTAGGGTAGAGTAGGGTAGAGTAGGGTAGAGTAGGGTAGAGTAGGGTAGAGTAGGGTAGAGTAGGGTAGAGTAGGGTAGAGTAGGGTAGAGTAGGGTAGAGTAGGGTGGAGTAGGGAACAGCGGGAGCGAAGCCGCGCGGGCAAAGCTAGTGGTCAATATTATTAAAGTTGGTTGTTACGTTTACATAGTCTTAGATTATTACAGTAATGTAATATGACTATAATTTGGGTTCTCTTCACACAGGTAAACGAAATAATCGACTAAAAAGTCAAACGTTATGGTTCTATTTCCTTTTTTTTGTAAACCTAACCCAGTCTGTGACCTCCACAAAAACGCCAAAACCACAAAAATCATTGTCATTGTCATTCACAGTGTCATTTTTATTAAGCGGGTGTTTTGGCGGGATTATTTCGATTGTTGTATTTCAATGGCTGTTTTAACCCTTTAAGTATTTTTGTATCTAAATATGCACAAAACATTTAAACGCACATTACACAAAATCCAAAAGTCGCGCGAATGTGCTCCTCTTGCCGTAAGAATTATCAACCTACAATAGAACGAGAACGCAACACTTCAAACCACGGGTACTATCTCTTTCCCTCCAGTCACAGCTAAAAGTTAGACGGTTCGCGGCGAAACTAAGTAATGGTGGACGTTTAATAAAATTTTGCTAAAAGTCTTAGTAAAAGTGGATATATTGTAAATCTTTTGGCGTCATATTATTGTACAGGCATCTAATTATAACAAGTAAGTATTATTTTATTATAAAATTATGTTATTATAAGTATATTGAATGATAAAAGTATTTGTATCTAAATAGATACTTTGCGACTTACCTCTGTAAGTCGAGTTGACTACCCATGTATCTAAATAGACACTGGGCGTCTTTCTCAGTGATTAGCAAATGAATTTGTTTGTGCCCAAAAAGATACAAAAATACTTTACGTTTTTTACAGAAAATGAAGCGAAGTTCAAGGAGTTCAAGAATTTTAGCCCTATTGCCGCCAGCTGACTCAGGGTCTGATGATTCTGACATAGATTTAGACCTGTCTTCAGATGCTCCTGATATTCCCAACGACATGATGGATATTTTTGACAAATCGGATAGCGAAGATGACTCTTTCCCATCACCAATACAGCCTCCACCGGAATATCCATGGTTACCCGATGCACCAGCCGCGAGTGTTACGATTCTATCTTCACCTTCTCTTGCAAATCCCTCACCAAGCACATCACAATCTGTTCAGTCGCCAAGTACGCCAAATAGCATTTATTCCAATACTTGTAGTCCTTTGATACCAATTGCATCCAGACTACTACGCTCACACAGATCAGAAACTCAAAACCAAAGCAATAGAATAGAACCATCATCAAGCTTAAGACAAGAAGACCTATTTCAACCCCAGACTTCAGGTGTTGAAGTTCAGCGTTCAAGAAAAAGGAAAAAGGAACACATGGAATTCAAATTTAAATCTACAAAGTTTAGGTGGCCTGTGGACAGGGAAACAAGTGTAGACAGTTCATTTCAGGAACAAGTCACTGGTATTGACACTCCATATCAATACTTCAAAAAATTGTTCGACGATGAATTGATGGGATTTATATGTTATCAATCAAACCTTTACTCCACTCAAAGCACAGGAAGATCAGTTGATATGACAATAGAAGAATATGAAAACTTTTTAGGTATTGATATGCTTATGAGTATTGTCGATATGCCTTCTTACAAAGATTATTGGTCACATCAGTTAAGGTATGACAAAATTGCATCGGTAATGCCTCTGAAAAGATATCAGCTGTTACGTAAGTACTTGCATTTTTCCGATAACAGCAATGTGACCCCTAATGATCGATATAACAAAGTGAGACCCGTCATGGAACACGTAAGAAGAAATTGTTTACGAATAGAGCCCGAAAAAAGTTTTTCCATTGACGAGATGATGATCCCGTACAAAGGGACAAGAGCTGGATCAAGAAGGCAGTACATTAAAAATAAGCCCCATCCTTGGGGGTTTAAGTTTTTAGTCAGAGCTGGAGTATCTGGCATAGTTTATGACTTCTTCCCTTATGCTGGGGAAACCACTTTTGATGACGTTAGTTTTACAGACACAGAAAATAAATATTTCGGGCTCACTGAAAAATGTGTACTACGGGTGTCAAAAACTATTGAAAATCCAGCTTTGACAACCTTGTTTTTTGACAACTGGTTCTCTTCTCTTGAACTTATTTCATATTTAAGAAGTGAGTTTGGCATCCTGTCATTGGGGGTTATCCGTAAAGATCGTTTGAGAGGATGTAATATGATTTCGGACAAAGACTTGTTAAAGAAAGGAAGGGGAAGCTATATGGTTATGGTCGATAACAAAAAGAAGATTGCTGTTACTAAATGGGCAGATAATAAATGTGTTACTTTAGCTAGTTCATATGCTGCAGATAACAAGGAAACTTTTGTAAAAAGATATTGTAAGGTTTCTAAGTGTAAAGTAGATGTTAAATGTCCAATGGTTATATCAGAATATAACCAGCACATGGGTGGTGTGGACTTAGCGGGAATGTTTGTTTCTCTGTATCGAACAGGCAGTAAGAGTAGGAAGTGGTATAAGAGAATTTATTACCATTTAGTAGATATTTGCGTCAACAATTGCTGGTTAGTATATAGGCGGCATTGCAAAATGTTGAATGAAAAGAAAGTAATGTCTCTTAAAGATTTTAAATTAAGCATTTCTTACACCCTTTTACAAAAAGGTAAAACGGTTAGTAGAATGGCCACAAATTCGGTGAAAATAAAACAACCCGTTGTGCCAAGGCCCGAAAAAGATATCCGCACTGATGGCTTACACCATATACCAAGTATAGTAAAGAAGGGTCGGTGCAGGAACTGCACAGCAGGACAGACAGTTATAAGTTGTTTGAAATGTGATACGAGGCTGTGTCTTACGGAAAAACGTAACTGCTTTCGTGAATTTCATACCAAATAGTCTATTACGGCTCAATAATTTAGTTTTATTTACTTTTAACCATTGATCTCTGTTACGTAATTATTTAATTTAACATTTTTTATTGTTTTAAGTTGATTATTGTTTATAGTTTACAAGTTTGAGAGTAATTTTGTGTATTTTTAGATACGAAGTTGTCAATAACCTATTTTATACATTTGTGTTTTTGTATCTAAAAAGCTACAACCTGAAAACTCAGTATTAGGTTCCTGAAAAAAATTTTTTGTTTCAAATTTTCTTTTAAGTATTAAAGAAAACTGTTTTGGTCTAGTATTTTTTTTATTTACCCATCCCATTACTTTTTTGCTCCTTAAAGGGTTAATAATTATTCGCAAATTTATTCCAAATTTTTAGTGGGTATTGATGTATTTTGTATCTTAAGTGTATATTTGGCGGTAACTTTTCCGAGTGAAGTTCAGACTTCAGCGTCTGTTTTAGTAAAATGATTCCCAATGGATATTGTGAGCTAAGAAGAGCTATTTTAGCTCGAAATATCCACTAGGAATTAGCATACACAACTGATAATAAAATATGGAATAATTATGCCATAGGTAGGTAGTTTAGGTTCAGAATAGCTGATATAGGTACTGTACATAGTATAAAATACAAAGTCTGACTCGTGTATATGCTACCAAACATTACCTAGGTACTAACATTTTTTTTGGAGTACCTAGGTATGAATAAAATTCTATTTTATAATAGGTAGGCTAGGTTTGTTGACATTGACATTTCATTTGTGACTGCAAAAAGCTCATGTCTGATGAAAACACATTGATGGTTGGGAAACAAAGTTAAGCAACGCTTGTCGAGATCAGTCTATGGATGGGTGACCATCTGGAATATGGTGACATACCGAAATTTTTTCATACTTTGGAAAGCACAGTAAGCCGTTAGTCCCTCATGTCATTAATAGATCTTTGACAGTCGTTACAGTAAGTTGGAAGTCAGAAAATCTAAAGCCAGTCTTGTCAAAGGATATCGTATTACCCAGTTACTGGGTTATGCAGGTTAGATAGGCGGTCGCTCCATGTAAAGTACTGGTATCCTACTACATACAGTATGACGGGAATCCGGTCCCAACTTGGTTGGAAAAGGGTTATACAGATCAATGGTAAGCTTACCAGAACGGGTGCTTTGTCGACTCTGGTGTCCCAATCCATGCAGACGTGCATCTTGGTTAAATCGATAGTGATGTCGAACAGCCTAATGCACATGTCCAGAATAGTGACGGGCACGCCCGGTATCGGAATAGGGATGCAGAATGGCGGCGGGTTGCTTCCTGTTAATGTAGAAAAAAAATGATGAAATTGTTGTTCGTAAAAACAATTCTTCTTAAAGAATTGTGGATCAAAATAATAAGACGGCTGGGGTCCTCTATAAGAGATTTTGGAGTTATCAGTCTCCTTCGTCCATTTGTTTTAGCAATCCTTCTTCAACCAGTAATAAAACATCATGAAAAATTATTTTCTTTACCTGAATAAGTTTTGTGGAAAACGCTCTCACTGTTCATTTTAACATCTAAGTCCAAATATCCTTCAGCAGGATCAAAAGTTAGCTCAGCGCACGCTGTAAAAATAAGGTAAATAAATTAAAAGTCGCTCAAGAATCAAGCTGCCTACAAAGATATTGGTAGATTGTTTCTTGCCTATTAGCTTTGTCGTTGTATTAAGGCGTGGTTGCGTCGTAAAGTTTCTTGCGATAGCTTTTACAGAACTTTGTATCTTCACATAACAGGCATTGGTACATATTTAGAGGGTTTAAAATCGCATATTAAATAAGACCAACAGAGTAATCAAATAAAAATTTGTCGTTATAGATTTTAAAACGACTGACGGGTTGAAATGTGTGAAGTGGTGATTTTTTATAATAATGTAAAAGAGTAATTTCTTCGGATAAATCTTACGCGAATATACGATTCCTGTTCCTTCGATCCTTACAATAGGAACCTATACAGCAAAGGTGAAACTTAAGGCTGTCAAACAAAGACGATGATCTCATGCGAACAAAAGCTAGAGCTGGCTTTAACGCGACTTTAATAACAGATCATACATACTTTGTCTGTCAAAGTTAAAAGCGGGGATACGCATTCCTGAACAGCAGTTACACTTGAGTCCATCACAATCGCACTTCCCTCCTCTGAATGGGAGCCGTAGTCTCCAGCCAGGCTGGTACCAGGGGCGTGGCATCATCTTTTTTATCGTCTGAAAATTAAAAAGGACTTTAGAACCATTTAACGCTAAAGGCAAATGAGTAAGGTATTAAGAAAACTGGAAATCGGCTTTAATTTAGGACATAGCGTAGTAGAGGACCAGAATCAATAATCGCTCATTTCATGAAAATTTGTCCTATCTACCTCAAAAACGTTGGTTTTTAACAAAATGTTGCAGGCGTAATAAAAATACATAACGCAACTACTTATATCATAAAGTTAATGTTGAAGGGAAAACTTACAATTGATATCCAGAAAATTCTACTTCTGTCACTATATGAAACCCCTTTCATATCCTTTCATCTAGGCAAGCCTAATGATTTTATGAGTTTTTCTTGGTCACATAACATTTCACTCGTAGTCAATCTTTGTTTTATTTTTGTCTTTATCATCATAATTTCGACCAAAATACTAAACGGCCTCCTACAAGATTCGCTATTTTATCTAATCGATCCTACGCTTCTTGCTCACTGAGCATAACCTATCTAATATTATTTATTTTTCTGATACCACAGTAACCACCGGCAACCTGTAGCCAGTTTCCTTTGAAATTGGGTAATCAAATTACTTCTCCCGTTCTGGGTGAAAAAAGAGATGTTAGATTCTGGGTGTTAGATTTTATTGACTATAACCAACCTGGAATACAGGTTAGTGCAGATGCCCTTTGCGATCCAGGGCCACGGAAACTTTTTTGAACATTCCCGCAGCCCTAGCAGACATACCTGTAGCCGGTAAGCAAACAAAATAATGTAAATAAACAACTTACCGTGTTCGAGTCTACATCATAATAAATAGAAAAATCAGCCACATCCATTGAATTATCCTCTTTATTGTTGAAATGCCGGTTCAGTCTAGATGCATCGCCTAAAATAAAAGATACAAAAAATATTAGAAACCTGTAAAATTCTCAGCTAATAACTAGAAGACTAAAATAATGTCCACTGACATAGTAACTCAATTGGCTTTAATTACCGGAACGCTATGCAAATCTATATTAATATCTGAATGCTAATAAGAAATTGCACGACAAAACATACTTCGGATTCTGAAACTTAATTAACACGTAACTGAAACTGAATAAATTATGAAAAAGGTGCACATACCTGAACCAAATTGAATAACACACAGAACAACAAACAGCGCCAACATTTTCGTTTTCATTTTGACTAAAGTTCGTTCAACTCCACAGCTCTGGGGACCAAATTCAAATGATCGGTTTCCGATACCCTATGTCGATACTTCCAAAGGTAACTCAGTATTTGTATGCAAGGTATGCGATGCGCGAGCGACTGAGTTGCGGTACTTTCTAGAGAGAAACTCCTGCGCATCGGATCGATGCGATACCACCACTGTTCGAATAATGGCTAGGTATTTTCACGTATATATTTTCACGCTTGTTCATTAATGTGAAAATGAGTAATGATGCGCATGACAAATACTCTTGTAAGTGTATCTAATACCGCGACTTATACGAGTAGTGCTGACCTTTGATCAGGCGTCGATATGTCTGGCTAGACAAGCTGAAAGCTTGCTATCATGTGTATGTACTTTCTTTATAATATCTACATACATACTATTTAGTATTCTATTTTACTTAATGGTAGTAATTATATGGTCAATGCTCTTTGGAAGTAGGTGGAGATTTTATGGAAATAGGTAGGAACTACACTCAACATTGTTAGTATCGATATATTTATTTGGAAGGAATAAATTTAACTTAGATGTAATAAGACCTATAGTGCAACTTGCAAGTCCTCAAGACTTGTCAAATGCATTGCTAAGGTAGATCTATCTTTCTGAAGCTAGACAGGTAACTAAGTATGCTCATGCCTGTTTCATCTCTTCGTTACAAGTACGACTGCTGAGCGTGAGGTCCTGGTTTTAAGGTGCTATTGAATTTTCCCATTTGGAATAACTCAAGCAGGCCGAAGTATTGAAGTTGGTCGTGAGACACCCCTGTCCATCGGGAAGCACATAATGGCGTGGGTCCTGCGCCTGATCTTTCCCTGATGTGTTGGATTACCGTCTCATTGGACTACGAAAGTAAAGAAACATAGTACGACAACTCTCAACGAACTTCGATTGAGAGTGTTATCGTTTATTTATCTAAGGACCTGAGGACCTGGACCTTTGGAAGGCACACAAGGGGTCGAAACCAACTCGCACTTGCACTCGCACGCATTATACCATCCGACGCGTATCCCTGTAAGCGCTATGCTAGTGCACTCAAAGACAATCCCCGATTGATGGAAAACTATTTATTTATTTATTTATTGCCAATTTACACTAACAGTATTACTGTCTAGCTACATATTATTGCGATGAAAAACAAAGATATATAGGTTTTTGGGAGGCTTAAGTGGGCTGGTTACCAAGAACTATTTTAAGGCCATGGCCATGCTTGAACAAAGCTATTAATATAGAGTATTATTATTATTACATTATCAATAGCATTCATCACCTGCCTAACCTTTGGGGACGGCTTCTAGTTAATGGCTCTAGTCGGTGCTTCTAGAAGAATTCAATTAAATGTCTGTTTTTTGTATGAAGAGCTTTACTTTTTAGCACTTGACCTGGACGACCTAGTTATAAGGTTTCACGATATTTCTATTGCCTTAGATTTCAGGTATTGCACTAATAAAATAAATTTCAGGAGTCGCCATTCTTTGAAACTGTATAAATTTTGCCTAACCGAGTCATGGTAAAACTTCATTGTTTTACCACTGTTATTCGTTCTGATATTTATTTTTTGAGCGTGTCATAAAACATCTTATCTCACTCTGGTGATAGAGAATTTCAGATTTAGTGTCAAAAACCCACCTGTAATCCTTTCCTACTTGCTATTTACGTTTCAAGGGCGCATTGACAAAGAATACAGCAGCTCTAGTTCGTTTTCATGAGTCGTCCGAAAGGGAAACCCGTGGTCCCAGGACGCAAGGCAAAGTAGGAACATAGGAGTGAGTTTTAGTCAGTAAAAGTCTGACATGCTTCACTTCACTCTGGAGCGGAAGAAGTCAATGGATGATTTCTCAACAAAAAACAAAAAATACTCTAGTTCGTTCTACTTCGTTATGGTCTAATAGCCGCGATACAGCTGAGCTGAGCAATTAAACCTAAAACCACTATGTTCTGGGTCTGATTCCGGTTCGGTTAACGCGTTTTCCAGTTTTCCCATCTAGCATTCCTCAGTACCAGTACGTAGTAGTCTAGCCTTTTTTTCGGTTGATGACATAAAGCTCGCCTCTGTAACATGGGACTTAGGTAAACATAACTGACGATGTATGACTCTTAAAAAAAATATCAGTAGATATCTTTCCAACTCATCTTTAGTTTACTGCAGCGTTTGATATTCTTTGCTTTTCCACATGTTCTATTTTATGGTATCGAAGTGGTAATCAAACTATCCTACGAGTATGTAGTCTGAATACTAGAAATCGAACGGATCTGTGATAATCAGTCCATGTGTAGTCAAAGTAGACTTTATGCAGCAAATGCAATGAAATCATGTCAATGATGGCCACATTCCTACCCTGCTCGCGTGCTTGTTGCATTACATTGCAGGCTACCGAATTGATAATAGGTGCTTTGCAATGTCATTTTTGCATTTTTTTTCAGTGGGAAGTCATCAAATGACTCCTTCCACTCTAGTCTATTTATTGACTAAAACCCACGCGTTCCTTCAGTTTCCATTTGCGGTCCAAGTCCAAGGTAACTATCTGCCAGGCAAACTAGCATGCGAGTTGCTTGCAAGTGGATACGCGGCTTGATACTTAGATTGAGTGTCCTTAACTTTTCTACATTATGTCCTTTTTTTCTAGCTACATGTTACTGTCCCACAGTTTGGCCAAGGCCTCCCCCAAGTCCTTCAAGCCATTCTGCTCCGTCGCCGCCGCACCGTCTCGAACCAGTCCTTGTGACACGTGACCAGATCATCTCGCCACCTCTTTCTAGGCTCTTTTTATATTTCTTTTATCGGGAACATTATTTCTAACTTCTTTGCTTCCACTGCAGGGTTATTGCGCTAGTGTGGACATGCCCCGTCTATAGAACACGGGTACATCCAAAATGGTCGCCTGGGACTGCCCGGAGGCGCTGAACAGTTTTTGACGTAGCCCTCAATTTGGCCAATTTAGCCTATACAGCACCTATAAAATCTAAGAACCCGTCTCAAAGAAATAAGCTTCTTCATCTCTTCTTCTTCTTCATCGAATATCTAGTCATAAACTTTACTGCAAACACTTCGCCTAGAAGCAATCTAATTTAAAGGTTAATAACGGTAAATGTGTACCTATAGTATACGGGTAGATAAGTAGATTCTAGGAACAGGTAAAAAAAAAACCAACAATAATACAAAATAAATAATTTAATAAATAACTCAACTTCTTATGAACAAATCCCAGAACAATCTTAATCGTTACATCATCGGTCAAACAGACTAAGTATGGATCTGACTACGTTCTCGTCATAGTCTTCGATGTCATCCTCTCCTGCATCCACCACGGCATCCACTCCTCCCTGACCTTGAGGGTTGGCTATGGGTATACCGACGTCGTCGTACGGCTTCACCATCGCTATACCATTGGCTCCCATTCTGAGGACAAAAGATATTCATTCAATTATTGGAAACAGAAAACTGAAAAAAAAACAGGGTATGCTATGGGGTACTTTTGAACCCCGTTAAAAATAAACAGGGTTAAAAAGTACCCCATAGCACTCGGCGACCTTTCTGTCAGTGATAGAGTATTTGTAAAAAGATATGTAGAATATAAGTATAATTATATAGGTATATAACGATGTAACGAAACGTTACTTGTATATCTGTGGTGCAGAGTGAGCAAAGTGAAACGTCACTCGAATGTCTGCGGTACGGAGTGAAGTGTTCGGGGAGACCGAGTTGATAAAAAGGGAGTGCGTCCGCGCAGCGGCGCGCAGTCGCTTCTAGACAGAATAAGATAACTACTTTCGCTTAACGTCACGCCAAAAGCGGTTATAGATTCGAACGCGGAACGTTGTCAACGTAACTATTTAACGTACAACTATTTAACGAGTGTTGTGGTATCCCGAATTAGGGTAAGTCTTATTACAAACTCAAACACTAGAAGCTTAATTATGTACAGAGATATTAAGTTTTAAATAGCACACAAACCATCAACTTAATATTCATCTACCTTCAAGCACGTATAATGTAGAATTTGAATACGTAGCTTCCCAACTGTTTTTTTCTTACTTTGCTTAAGCTTATGGCTGTCTATAATGTAAACTCTGTTCTGGTAGGTGCCACCACGACAATACTACTACAATGATATAGGTACTTTCTTGTCGTCATCGGTGGTACCCCCCGGCACGGAGGTTATTGAGGCCGCATTTTAATATGCTGGAACGGTGGATTCCAGGTGCTACAACCAGTTTATATTGCGCCTACGGGTGAGACTACGTCCCGATCGGGTCGCCGTACCAGCGGGTCGCCGCACCAGCAAGATTCGCCGTGCCTTGCTTTCCTGCGCATCAGCCAACCACCATCTCCGGCCTTGGGGGTGTACTGGTCTCCGCCTGCGGGATACGGGAAGTACCTTTCCCTGCAGAAGTGATTATAGACGTTCGCAATCCACGACCTACAAATTTGTGTGCCTCCGGCTCTGCTAGGCAATAAATATTTGTTACTGGTACACACCTGTTTTAATTTCAAGTCATTACCGTCCTAGTTCGGGTGAAGTAAACGGGTGGAGGCTACAACGAAACTATATTTTTTATATAGTTATTTTTACAAACATCCAAAACAATATATACATATAAATACAAGCTTGTCTCAAACATTATTGCAAACGTTGTACTGTCATATAAAATATCAAAGAAAAATTGGGGTGAGGGTAGGAGGGTAAAAATAGCCAATGACCTATAAATAAATGCAAAGATAACGAATGCTGTGACACGAGTTTTTTATATATCAGATTATTTACAATAGTATTTAACAGCTAAATTAAACTAATAAAGTACAAAAATGTTGATAGCTTTGGTCGATTTCCTTGACTAAGCGACGCATGCCATTGACAGTCGTTATGAATAGTCAGAAGCCAGAAAAGCTGGCATAAGACTAGTGACAGATTTACCTATTAGTAATGAAATGATATCTCGTGTTATCCAATTACTGGGTCGTAGAGGTCAGATAGGCAGAATGTGTACAAACTCGTATAGAACTTATTGGGCAGCAAAAAAATCATCCAAATCGTTGTCAATGGAAAAATTAATAGAATGCTCGGAGCATTACCACGTTGAATAACAATGTTCATTAGTTGGTACGTAAAGGGTCTTTAGCTGTTAGCTGATATGACGAAAAACTTAATAAGTACTCGGACTACGTATGAAAATATCATAACACTAGATGTTTTCGTAACAGGACCGAAGTTTTTGAATTTAAAATATCTATTAATTTAGGAAGATAATGATTGGTTTAATAGCAGTGCTGGCCGAATGATTAATGGCCCCGACTTAGGAGTTGTAGGTCGCGGGTTCGAACCCAGCCAGGCGCATTACTATGTGTAATTTATTTCATCACCACAGCTCTAAAAACGGTGAAGGAAAACATTGTGAGGAAAACCGGCATGTCCTAGAACCAAAAATTTGAAGACATGTGATATTCACCAACCCGCACTGGGCCCGCGTCGTGGATTACGGCCCATTCCCCTCTGCCCTTACCTAGAGAAGAGGCCTGAGTTCCAACAGTTGGAATATTAAAAAGGCTGATGATGCATGATCAAAATAAACAGCAGTGCAAACTAAACAGGTTTTGTGTGTTCACTCATCATCAAACACCATCATTTCAGCCGAAGGACGTCCATAGCTGGACATAGGCATTCCTTAAGTATCGTTACAGTGCCCGGTCTGGTACGTTTCACATACATCGGAATCCTGCGACTGTCACCAGGTCATCTATGTACCTTGTTTGTTCGCCACTCCAGAACCTTCCCGCCCTATCGGCGAACAATGTACACAGCATTTGCGGTTCGTGTGTTTATTAGGTAATAAATAAATCAAAGCTTCTTAATTATACTGGTTCTTTAAAGTTAAGTTTTTGATAAGAGATCAAACTATATTGTAAAACAGAAAAAAATAATGCAAACTATGCTCAGCTTTTTCCAGGTAGACTGTTTCATAGGTCATTTTGACTTCTTGAATGAATATTTTTATTACATACTAAAATTATGACAGAAAAATATATCGAAAGATTTTTTTACAGTCCAAGTATAATTTTTTTACGACTAACATGCAATAGAAAGAAAGAATGAAAAACATACGTTTTTTTAATATAAATCACGAAAGTACATTTTAGAAAAATCAAGAGTTGATTTGTTAGTTAGGATTAATGTCACAATGTTCCGTACAGCTTCTGGTCAAAATTATCTCAAGAGAACATACTGAGGAGATAAACTGTATTCTATGTCATAATCCTAGACATGATATACCCGTGTGCAAACTATCTTCCAAATCTGTTAAGTCTTTAACATTTGAAGAGGTAGCAAATAGACAAATAGAGTTACATTCGCATTTATGATACCTACTATCTGCTGATAGCGACTTCGCCCGCGTGTAGTTAGTAAATTATTCCAAGAGAACGTACTCCCGGGATATAAAGTATTATTTATGCCATTCCAGAATATCTACCCGTGAGCAAAATTTTATCCTTTATTCAGTGATTCGCATGTGAAGAAGAAACAAATATATTACAAACATTCGCCTTTTTAAGTATGGATTTCAAAATTGAACTATTATGTATTTACAAGAAAGACCTTCGTTAGGGAAGAGTTTCATAGTAAACAGAAAAACCGCACGTTCGGTGGGATTTCCCCTCGGAAAAAATTACGGATGCTAAACATACAACTTTACTTGTCTTCGGTAAATAAGGAACTCTTGTGTTTGCGGTTGCATTGTACCTCGATTAATTAACTTTTCGAATACCGAGACATAATAGAAAGACAATGAGAGAGCGAACTCTGGCGTTCGCTTGGGGTTCAATGAATGTGTACTAAATTGATTGCTATTGTAGCAAAAACATTTTCAATGTTATTATATAACAGACATATCGATATTTTTAGAATAACGTCCTCATTTTATAGGCATCTTTTTTAGCTTTCAACACGTACACTTATAAAAATATAATGAACCTTCAACCTACATCTCTTCCACTCTGCATATTCGTTGGACGAATACCAGCGTAATGTTTACAAGTATCGACTCATCACATTTCATAATTTATATATATAGTTCTCATATTATGAAAATAGTTATGACTACCTGACCCAGCGAACTTCGTACCGCCTAACAGTCAATGAAGGTAGTATATCTTTCGATATAGTCAACCAATTGCGATGAAACAAAGCGAGTTACACACAATTTTTTATATATTATTTATTGATTTATTTAAACTTCATGTACAGTAGTGGTACATAGGCGGACTTAATGCAACAAGGCATTCTCTACCAGTCAACTTTTGAGTTAAAAAGACAACACTGGTAGGTTTGCACAATAAACAAATACTATTATAAAACTTATCTACATCGATTTCGTACTTTTTACGTGATGTGCGCAAAACTAAAAACTTCTACAGATTATAACCTTATAAAAGCGAAAGTGAGTTTGTTTGTTTGTTACGTCTTCACGCTTAAATGGCTTAACCGATTTTGATGAAACTTGGAACACGGATAGCCCATGGCCTGGAATAGGACATAGAATACTTTTTATCCCGGAAGTATGTTCCCTTGGGATAATTTACTGCTATCACGCGGGCGAAGCCGCTGGTAGCAGCTAGTTTATTATATGTAAAGATTAAGACTACTTTGTCTGATCAACGGAACTCTACGGAAACAATTAAATACTACTTTTTTATACTAGAAAGTTTGGTTAATTTCCTTAGTCAATAAATAGTGTTAACACTCACCGGAGGCAATCAAAAGCGAAATTAAAGAGCTCGAATGACCGCCACTGTCCTGTCATAGCCAAACAGAAGTGAAAGTTCCGTCCTGGGAAGAAAACGTTGTAGAACTTCGCACACACTTTTAAATTGTTGATTCTTGGTGGACTTACGCATATCGGTCTGGGGTTCTTTCCTGCAATAAAAAATGAGAGTTTTACTGTGTGTGTGTGTGTGTTTTATCTAAAACTGTCAATCGTGAGCAATGATTTGAAGGTTGAACGTTCTTTTATAAAATGATATAATAATCAGCCAACGGCTTCGTCTGCGTGGTAATGGATCATTTATGCCTTTGTCACTTATTGACAAAGTAGCATTCTACTGGCGAAGGAATTTTTAAAATCGGTCCAGTAGTTTTTGAATTTATTCATTACAAACAAAAATACAAATCTTTCCTCTTTTTACTATAAAATATATAGATAGGTACAGAAAAAAGGCTAAATAGTAATTGAGTTCGTTGCCATTATTAGCATAGTAATGTAGTATATTTAGTTACTGGGTAATTTGTTAAGTACAAAGTACATTCAACGTGCCTAGAGCTTGAAAATGTTTAATAATTTTATTCATGAAAAAATTTCATCTTTTCATGAACTGTCATCATCATTATCATTTATCAAAGTACTAAAAGTTCTTTGAACTTCTAATAAAACCATCTACATCTTATTTATTTAAAACTATAAAAGTTTGCTCACCTGATAAAGAATTTTCATACAGCACCCTGTTGTTGAGCGACATGGCCACATCGAAAGCAAAGTCTCCCGGGTGATACATTACTCGCATACATGCCTTTTGGTTTAGCAAGTCCAAGAAATAACCAGTACAGCATTTACAGATACCCTTGTCACAAACACATCTTCTGTTGTTCGAAGAGGTCTCATTTTGAGCCCCCTGGTTCTGCCTCGACAATGCTGTCGCCATCATTGAAGAATTACTTCTTAACTGATCTATCATTAACAAAAAGTCGTCTGGAACTTCCATTCCATTTATGAACTGAGCCACTTTTGTTTTGTTTACATTATCCTCTAATGTTGCTGCAATCCACAAAGTTTTTTGATTAAAATTAATTTCTCGAATATTTAAATAACATTACTATAAATTATTGATTAAATAATCTCACCTCCTTGTATATTATGCAGACAAAAAACCGCAAATAAAAATATCACTAAACACATTTTCCTCGATTTTGTGGCGCGAATCTGCGCGTGCGTCGCTGTCGTCTGAACAAGCAAGGCACTCCAATTCACATTCACAACAGTGGACCGGTTCAACAGGGGCAGAGAAAGATCTGTTTATCTCATTATTTACACTTTCACGTTGAGTTCAGATTGATTCACTTTAATACGAATATTCCAATAAAATTCTCAGTTTGGTGCATGTATTTATTGGTAATAATAAATAGACTTAACTAAATAATAAATTATTTGTACATAACTAAAATACTGGTATGTAAAGGTTCAATTACAATTGACTAAGAGTCGCCGTCGAATAAGTCTCCAAAAGCATCACCGATGCCGTCAAAGGGACCACCATCACTGGAGCCACCACCTCCGAATAAGCCGTCTCCACCAAAAACATTGCCAGCGGCGTTTTCTAAGAAGCCACCACCACCGTCGTCATCATTGTTGCTGTTGCCAAAGAGACTGACTGGCTTAGGGCCTGATGAAACAGGCCTAGGTTTTAACCCTGTCTGTACTCCAGACGCTCCAAGTCTGTTTAGAAAACAAAACAATATTTAGAAAACATAAATTGATATTATAAAATGTTTTGAGATAATCAAGAATAATATTAACATATTACCTGAAACATCTGAATGACGCCGAGTAAACTGGAAATCCACCAATGTCTGCATTTATGTCTAAACAGGCATGAGCGTTTCTGTTTCTGATTTGTATATTAGATATTTCAGCACAAATACGAACAAATGGAGCTCTTCTGGGATTGAAACATATTGGTGGCGGGTCGCTAGCTGAAATTACTTTCTCTATTAACTTTTGTCTTATTGTCATTGATTTTAAATAGCTTACTTACATATGTTTTAGAAACCTTATTAGTATTCTAAACTATATGTTCCAATACAAAAGAATAGAAATTTCGTTAATGTTCTTTCTCACCTGAAACTCTTCGTCGCACCACAGTGTTATTGTTGATGGTCATCCTCACGTCGAATACAAAGTCCTCTGGCACAAAGGTAATATTTCCACACGCTTTCATTCTAAACCGATCCATAAGAGAGCCTGTACAACACCCACATTGCCTACTTCGACACTCACATGGAAATCTTAAGACTTGACCAGGAACTCCTTGTGTGGGCGGTTCACTTGCTATACCATCTTGAAGAACTGGGCTCTGTGTTGCAGTTGGTGCAGCAGTACTAACAGCTTGTACGGGATCTTGTAAAACTTGAGTTACATTAGCACTTTCAACAATAGAATCTGTGACTGGTGGAACGTCATTTTCTATTTCATCTGCTACCTCATCCTCTTCAATCTCGTCATCGTCTTCAATGTCCTCGTCTTGAACATTTATAGGTACAGTAATGGTGACTGGAGATTTTAATACAGGTGTTGGATGTAAAGCTTGTTTCCAAACCGTATGAGGTACTTTGAATTTTATAATTTTATATGGTTTATCACCTGCAATAAATTAGAAGTTATTGGTTATCCTCATTTTTGGTATACAAAATAATAAACTGTACGCAGAAAAAGCACTCACCAAATCCCAAATGGCAAGTTGATATCATAAGCAATATAAATAGTTTTATTGCAGGACCCATTTTCTGTGGAGTAAATAAATAGAGTTACAATAAGTACAGTTGAACAGTTAAGCCTGGCTCCTCATTACGGATTGTAGGCGTAACAAGTAACCAGGAGTATTTAACGGTCGGCCACAAAACATTCAATGTTTATTTAAAGCTGTACAGTCAGTGACAGGAACAAGTTTTAAATTTTAATGTCAGTACGAGAGAAAGTTGAAATTTAAAACTATATTATGTTGCGTTGCTTACTTTCAATATGGAAACGTGTAAAGAATTTATATTGATGTATTACATTAACGTTTATTATTTAATGTTTGTGCTAACTGAGTAACGAAAGTGGTTGTGTAATAATTCAATACATACCTGCTAATAAAAATGGCTTAAAATCAGAAAAAGGACTTGCAAACGGTCTATCCTCGTATAAGCTTAACTCAAGAATAAGAAAATATAAATTCATTTTCGGATTTAACTAATTAACATTTTGCGTAAGCATCTTACACCACAGTTATTTAAATGCATATTATTATAATACAATACACATCAATGGCTACATAATTAATTGAGTGTATGTAACAAATCGAAACTGTTGTGTTAAACTATTTATAACTCTTGTAATTATTAAATTTTTATAAAACTATTTGATTACAACTACGTTTCGATTATGAAAGTTTACGATGTAAATACGTTTTATCGGAAGATGTGCATTTTTGTGTCATTGATGCAATAAACTGGTGTGTTACCTTCATGAAAACTTTACCAATTAGTTGTTGATCCTGGGCGCCTCTTGAAATGTCAATAGCAATGGTTAAGTTTAAAAACTTAGGCTTTATATAGTGTTTGGTTTCCACTCACTAATTTATTGTTGAGGTATCTTTTTGATTGTAGTTCATATGGCTTGCTAAATATTATGAGGACCGACTGTTTTGTATGCTTCCTAACTGCTTATGGCCTCTTGGCTGATTATGTATTAATTATAGCATAATCATTTTATTTCCGGTCTCCAGTAAAATGCTAGTGGAACTAATACTAGACTATAACAACACACAAACACACAACACATGATTTTTGACAATTTTTATAGTTAAAAATCAGATACTTATTTTATTAATAATTTAATCACCTATGTAGGTAATCATTTATTTTATCTTAGAATATCACCCAATCATCTGATAGATGTTCTAGATTTTGACTAGATATAAGATACAGCTCTCTACGATAATATTTTTTTAAGCTTTTCCAATCATCGTGGGATACATATTTCGAAGAATAAAAAGAGGTACTTATTTGAAAAAAATTTACTCATTCATGCAAAATAAATAATCTCATACAATTTTTTACTATTTACAACACACTCAATAAATAAGTTAAGTACAAAAATAAATGTCTAGAGCTACTTAGAACTAGCCTGACTACGACGTCATACTTGTGACCATTCGCGCATCATTTTGTTCTGTCTTCTTCTGTCCTTCTTATTTTTATTATCGTTTTTATTATAATTAGATTTCCTCATCATTAAAGCCAACTCACTAAAATCATCAACAAAGTCATTGTATTCATTGTTTTGATCTTTTTCACCACGTATTTTTGTATCTTTGTTATCTCTGTGATGTCTTTTATTTTTGCCAAATATTCCCAGTTCATCGCCCAAGGATTCTCCAATTTGACCCAGATTGAGCACATCTAAATCATGCAGGTTGAATTGCTTGTTCCTGTTCTTCTTCTTAGGTAACGTGAGCCCTTCATAATAACTTTCTGGAACAGGGGCACCGAATTCGTATAAATGAGCTCTGCTTTCGTCTCCAGATATCACTTCTGTTTCAGTCTCTGCAGAGGCAGAGTCAAGACTTTGCACAATTTGAATCATGTCTTCATTGACAGCTTCCTCAGAAGTAGGAATGAAAGAAACAGTTGATGGTGTTTTCGGATTAATTGTAATTACTTTCTCATAGTTGACTGGTTCTTCTTTATTCATCACGTTTGAATCTTTGCCTTCATTTGAAACAATTGGAGTAACAGGCATCGCAGATAATTGTCCAGTGATATGTGCTAACGACATTTCTAGTCCGGGGTCTTCAAAATCAGTTACACTTTTAGGAGTCGTTGGTGACAAGATTAATGTCGGGTTCTCGACCATCATAACGGAAACGGGAGCTGGAGATTGCTCTTGAATAGTGCTCATGACAGCATTACGTTCTGTTGTTGGTATGGCAGCAGTTAATGAACTTGCGGCTACTGGCAAACTTGAAGCTACTGGCAAACTTGAAGCTACCGGCAAACTTGAAGCTACTGGCGAACTTGGTCTAGCTGTAGTTGTTGTCGTGGTTGTGGTGGTAGTGAGAATTGATGTTGAAGTGCTTTCCGTTGTTGGTCTTCTGCTCGGTCTTCTGTTGGGTCTGCGAGTAGGTCGCCTGTTTCCATCGATAGGTCTAGTTACTCTTGCGGTAGTAGTACGCCTTGGGCGTAATGTCGTAGTCCTGGTACCAGGTCTTCTTGTAGGCCTTCGTGAAGGCCTTGGACGTCTAGTAGTAGTTGTCGTAGACGGGGCAGGTGCTTGCTTCTTCTTATTCTTGTTCGGTTTTTTTACACTTGTAGATCCAAACAGGTCTCCCAATATATCTTCACCGAGAAGACTGAAACCTGTATAATCGGCACTGTCTACGTCGTTGACGGCGTCAAGTGTACCTGGAATATTAAAAGTATAGTTGTTAGATTTACTTTATTTATGTTAAATAAATTTATTTTTTAATTTGTTTATGAGACACCTACCGTCATCATCATCATCATCGTCGTCGTCATCGTCATCATCGTCTTCTTCAGCACCAAGTCCGAATGCATCATCATCTTCATAATCATCATCATCATCGTCTTCAGACTTCTCATCTTGAGGGACCAAGGGCAATGGGTCCGCTGGTTCCGAGGTTACACCTCTAGGACCAAACTTGAAACATGACACTCGAACGGCAGCTTCTACTGTCCTCTTTGATTGAAGCTCTAAGCCAAGACATGCTCTGAATTCCTCACCAGCTCTGGCTATATTGTAAACTCTGCCACAAAACTTGGACACACCACCAGGCAGTGGCATGCAGACAGGGCTGGGCTTCTTGCCTACGAAAAAATATATATTATTAAGTTTTATTAACAATAACAGAAAACTTTAGTCTGTTGTAACCCATTACTGGTTTACGGCAGCCATTCATTCTGAGTTAATTCTCTGCGTGAAAACAAAAGTGAAAATAAACATAACTTACTCGACAGTGTCCGGTTTGTGATGACCTTCTTTCCGAAACTCAACGAAACTGACATTTTGTCGCCATTGAGGTACATCAAAGAGGCGCATCCTGAAAGTATACAATACAATAAATAAGTAATGTCATAAATATGGGGCTGGTATGTCTGCAAAATGATTACAAAAAAACAATGCCTAAATATTTTAAGAAAATCCTTATTCTTACTATGAAAAAGTAAAACTGTTTAGTTCTATGTTATGTATGATCTCGATTTTTTGTTCCAGAAAAGAGCAAAGTTCCTGTGACATTCCACACGAACTTGGAAAATTGTCCAGAACATTATTCATCAGACTGAAACAGCCGTTAACACACCTTCTTAATTTGTATTGAAAGGTAGAATAGCGTAATAAAATTTCTGACTCCAATTTCTTGGATTCATTTCATCAGCTTCAACGGAGGTAATTTCCAAGCCAAAGATCCGTATTCAAAGTGGAAATGACTCGGTTCAATGTTCCGGACTTTACCATTAGTGTTGTAACTGACCTCGTCTTACTTTTACGAGTTATGACGTCAACGAGTAGTTATCTGATGAATGAGATTATGTAACAGGTTTTAAAGAGGAAAAGAGCTTACGAGAAAGATCTAATATTACAAATGTGAAAGTTTAATCAATCGTGCTTCAACGTCTCAACGAGTTTGGACGAAGCTTAGCACACAGGTAGACTAAGATTAGGACATTAATGCAGTAAAACGTTCCTGTAACTTAACCCTTCAGATACCGTCAATTAGAGACACAATAGTAAGACAATAGATGCGCGGCCACCGGTGGTCGCTTGGGGATTCATGAATTAATATTCGATTGTCATGGGAGCGGAACTGCAGGCAGAAGCTAGTCATATTATAACTTCACCGCTAGCAACCTTACTTAAAAAACTAAACCGAAGGAGGACAAAAATGTGAAATTGGTTTAGCCTATGAATATTTAGAAGACGGCGCCGGTGCGGGAGCGTCGTTGATTCAATGTTCTGTATGAGCGTGAGCTTATAGAAATACAGTAACGTGGCTGAATATTTATAGCTTAATTTATAATCTAACCACTGTTGAAACTAGTATTCAATAAATTTCACTTATGCCTATCGCATTCCATATTGAGATACAATTTAATTTCTTGACTAAAGTTGAGCTCAAGAACTTATTATTACACTATTATACTTGTTATGCGGCAATAATATTACATAATATAATCAGCCTTATAATGTTCCTACTGCTGGGGCTCAGGCTTCTTTTCTAGAGGAATTGGGCCGTAATCTAACACGCGGGCCCACAACGGACTGGTGGATATCAAATGTCATCAAAATTGTGGTTCAAGGATATCCAAGTTTCTTCACAATGGTTTTCCTTCACCGTTTTGTAAGCAGTGATGATGAAATAAATTATACAAAGTTAAGCGCTGGTTAGGGTTGGAACCGGTGACATATTGCTGAAATGTTTATCGAATACAGGAAAATATTTACTTTACCTGGTCCATGTAGTTCAACAACGGGCAGTCTGAACTCCCGACAGCAGTTACAGTAAGCCTCTACGCATTTACAGTATTTGTTGATGTTGTTCTCGTCAATTTTGTCAGCATCAGCATTAGCATCATTCCTATTTTGGATTCCTTTCTTCACATTGTTCTTTTCTTTTCCTAGAAGTAGAAAAAATATGTTAGTTTTATCATTAGCATTTGGTAGCTTGAAGGCACATCCATTCTTGATATTATAAATATGATATAACTCTGTTTATCTGTGTGTTTGTAACATTTTTAAGCAAAACCGATTATACAGATATGTTAATAGACGAACTACCCGTTGCAGCTTCGCACAGATGGTAGAAATATTTAAAATTCTTGTTTTTTTTTTCTCGATAATAATTTGCGTTTACAATACACCTAAACCTAAACCTTTCTCATGAATCACTTTGTCTATTAGTGAAATCAGCATGAAAATTCGTTTAGCATTTTTTGAGTTTATTGAAGACCGACAGATAGACGCAGTGCGGGACTTTGTTTTATAATATGTGAAGATTAGATATTTGATATATTTATTACAGATTTGACCATGAAAGAGGACAAAAAATACGATTCATCTCGAATATCTCATATTTCTGCTATTTACTCGAACTTATTTCTGCTAGTTAACTATAATTGCTGTCGACTTCACACACTGCCATTAATTTCAAACAGTCACTACTTTGATTTATATTCATTAAGAATACTACACTTTTTACTAACATTTTTGGCTAATTGTACCTATAAGCTTAGCTTTTGATTGATCGATTCATTGCGTTTTACTTGTGACGGGAAAAGGAATAACTGCATCGCCGCAGTCAGTAAGAGAAAAGTAATTGCTTTTGTCAATAAATATGACACTTTCCATGAAACATGTTGATAAAAATCTTGGACAAATTGTGAAACATTTTATCGATGTGTTACATCAATGAAAATGTATGACAATATCAGCGTAACAATATCATACGTTGGTTTAAAAAACATCTCATTAACCAAAAAAAATCAATACTCAACACGCTACGCGACGTTTTATTGAAAGTAATTTAACACAAAAAATGGATGACGATGACGACCGGTCGACTTTCACAGTTTTTTAAAAGGACACCTCTACATTGTAGTGGGCATACAAATGTTGATACGTTTAATTGAATGTATAAGTAATGTGTTCATAAACACACAATAACGATCAATCATTGGTGTATTCGTTTTTGTTCGAAAATTAAATTCTGACGTATGACTAATACGAACATGGCTATTGACTGGGCCATGATGAGTGGTCCAGGATACTTACTGACACTCTTCGACGCTGCAAAGGCCAAGAGTATGAATATAAGAAGCAACTCGAATACCAGGGAGAGCTTCATCTTGAAGACTGGCTCCCTGCCTGCAAATAATAAAAATACAATTTAGGAAACACTTGCTCATATTGGCTTTGATTATTTCTTTTTTTTTGTTTTAATTCATGAATCCCCAAGCGACACCCGGTGGCCGCGCATCTATTGTCTTACTATTGTGTCTCTAATTGACGGTATCTGAAGGGTTAAATATCATTTTCCTTATGATATTATTTGATACATTTGAAATCTTACTAAACTCAAATTGTAGTTACACTCGTAAATATTTAACTGTCTTCTTATTGAAGTCTAAAAATATTCTTTTTATTCCTTTTTATCATATATTCGCGCGTTGAAGTCTTTTCTACTGCGCATTGCACCGACACACTACGACAAGTTTTACATGCGTGTTTACATAAATATTCATATTTAGCTATTGGACTTTCTTCCTTTCTGTACATTTATGGAAAAATGTATGTCGGAATTATATAACTGTATATTTATACCCTTCAGATACCGTCAATTATAGACACAATAGTGAGACAATAGATGCGCGGCCACCGGGTGTCGCTTGGGGATTCATGAATTAAGATTTTATACTTGAAATAAAAAAAATAGAAAATGTAATGTTTCAAGAATTAGTTTAAAAATACAAACACAAATTAAAATCTTACCTTCTAATCCAAAACTTCAATAACCTATAAAATCAATTCAACACTCGAAAATATCCAACACCTTCGATCCACGTTCTAATAAATACAATATTATTACGAGTTCTCACTGTACGGATCTAAAAACGCAGACGACACCGTAGTAACAGCCACACTGATTTGTTGTAAGCGTCGAGTCGCTCTGGGAGAAATGTGCAGTGACGTATAACAGTGGGTGAGAAAGGAAAACTGCCCATCGGTGCTCTCTTTCACTCGCGTACGAACGGTGAAGGATGGGTGAAAGCAGAGACGCGGTTGTCGGGTATGTAGAATTCAGTGTCAAGTAAAGTCGGCATTCAATGTCTGCACAGTTCTACTTGGGAAGGAAATGATAGGCACTTAATGTGAGCTTTTTTGGGGTGTGAAAACGATTCGCTAGGTTAATTGACGGATGCAATTGTTTTTGTTTGTTTGTACGTTGATTTAATTGCTTGAAGTTTTTTATTGGTGTTAACATCCGATTTATAGTCGCTAGTATTACTTTATTGTGGCAGCAGTTTGTTTATATCATGTTTTTTTAATTAATTATAATACAATTTATTTACAGTCCCTACTACATTTCATTAGAAAGTGTGTTTCTGTGTCGAAATATTTTGGTTACTAGACTTACATAACCGAAACGCAACAACATACACTTGTCGAGGAATTTCCGTGAAAATTAAGATACCGTGGTTGTTTCTCACTAATGCGTTTCATTTCTCCGTAACTTCCAGAAACATCTCATAGAGAACGATGCTCTCGGATATAATAGGACTACTACGCATTGGCGTTAACAAATTCATTTGAATCAATATTGTTAAGGATTAGACGAATATAACTGTATTCATTTTTCATCATTCCACTGCATTGTGACGTCAGCAGCTCAAAACATTATCAAAAACGCAAGAATTCTCACGAATGTTACATGGTCGGATCACTATCCACTGGAAATAGAATGTGACATATCAGTGATAACAATTAAAAAAGTGTTGGGTGAGCATAATCACGTAAACAATAAAGTGTTGTGGGGCAATCGAAATAGTGAACAAATATCGTCATATACGGCTTATTGTACCGAATTTCTATCAAATTTAAATGTTGACCACTATATCACACATTGCTGTGGTGTGCCGTGTAGTAACCATGTTCATTTTACAATAATAGACCAAATGTACTCTGATATTACGAACTGTTTGTGTAATGCAGCGAGACGATCGTTTTCGGGTTCAAATAAATGCAATAAAAAGAAACGTATTATAGGTTGGAATTATCACATCAAAGAATTGCACACTCAGGCAAGGGATGCTTTTCAAATGTGGTTGCTGTATGGCAGGCCGAGGCAAGGGGTGGTATATAATAATATGTGTACAACTAGAAAATTGTTTAAAAATAAAGTAAAATGGTGTCAAAACAACGAAACGCAGCTAAGGATGGATATTATTGCCGAGCAAAGGTCAAAATGCGATTTCAAGAGTTTCTGGAAATCTACAAATAAATTGTCTTATAAACCGTCGATACCCGTATCTGTTAATAATAATCAAAATACCCTCGAAATAGCGGAGATTTTCGCTCGGCAATTTCAAACGGTCGGGGACATGGCTAACGGCCTGCGGCATGACTCATCACGTGCGGATCAACGAGTCGGTGAGTCCTTATTATCTAACGCAAGTATTGACATAACTCCGTTTAGTGTTTTTGAGTGTGTAAAGAATATGCAAAAAGGAAAATCACCCGGACACGATGGTCTAAGCGTGGAGCATATATTATATGGTGGCAGGGTACTGTTTGAGCTGTTATCTAGCTTCTATAATTTGTGTTTATCTCATTGCTATTTGCCAAAACTGTTTATGAAGACTATAGTGGTGCCCATAGCCAAAAACGGTACTAGAGACGTTTCTGTTTCGAGTAACTATCGCCCGATCTCTCTAGCAACAATTTTGTCAAAAATCTTTGAGCGACTTTTACATCCAGAACTGTTAAAATATATTAATTTAAATAATGCACAGTTCGGATTCCGTGCCGGTTTTTCTACAGATATGGCCATTTATGCGCTAAAAAACACAGTAAAATATTATAACTCTAGAAACACAAGTGTATATGCCTGCTACCTTGATCTCAGCCGTGCGTTTGATTGTATAAATTATGATGTGCTTTGGGCAAAGATGGAGGAGGTGGGCATTCCTTGTGACGTAACAGGTTTATTCAAATACTGGTACGGAGCTCAGACCAATGTTGTAAAATGGGGAACAAACAGCTTCTCTAAAGAGTACACGCTTAAATGTGGCGTAAGACAGGGTGGTTTGACATCACCAACCTTATTTAACCTGTACGTGAATGGCTTGATTGAGGAGCTTAGCGGATCAAATGTTGGCTGTCACATGAGCAATCAACCAGTTAACAATTTAAGCTATGCCGACGATATGGTCCTGTTGAGCCCCTCCGTGCATGGTTTACGAACACTGTTGTCAATTTGTGAAAATTATGCTGCAGCCCACGGGCTTTCATACAATGTAGGTAAGACGGAAGTTATGATATTTAGGCACGACAAAACTAATTGCTATAACCCAGTGATCACCTTAGCTGGTACACAATTAAAAATAGTATCGACTTTTAAATATCTCGGGCATGTGATACAGGATAACCTAAAGGATGATGAGGATATGGAAAGGCAAAGGAGGTCCATTGCCGCCAAAAGCAATATGTTGGCACGTCGCTTTGCCAGGTGCAGCAAAACTGTTAAAATCACCCTATTCGCGGCGTATTGTCAGTCGTTCTATACTTGCTACCTGTGGCACAATTACACCCGGCGCACATACCACGCTCTTCGCGTGCAGTACAATAACGCGTTCAGAGCAATGCTCAAGCTGCCGTGGCGGTGTAGTGCTTCTGGCATGTTCGCCGAGAATAGGGTAGATGACTTCTATGCAATAATGAGAAAGCGGGCCGCTTCCTTTATGGACCGAATTAGAAACACGAAAAATGTTATTATCCAGGCTGTATATGATACATGTAAATTTAATTTAAGTGACATCTGATTAATATAATTAAATCATAAATCTAGTATAATTTTAAAAAAATTATTTTAATTTATAATATTTTATTTTGTTATTTAATTTACATATTTGACATTGAATCCAATTAGATTAAATTTATATTAAAATTATAATTTTATTTGTTTAAATTGACATATTATTGATCCAATTACAATCCGAAATTTTGAATTTTTATGATTTATTTATTTAATGTGATGTCAACAATGGAATGAATGAATGTTATTAGCATGTTTTTGTTTTTGTTTTGTGTGTATTTCTGTGTTTTTTTTTTATGTTAACTTATGGGTATCTTACCTGAAATAAATGTCATTATTATTATTATTATTATTATTTAAAATTGAGAATAAATGGTCAATTTTGATGTACATATAACATAGAAATTCATTCGTTGTCTGTCTTTTATTGGCTAATTTTTATGGTGCGATATCTGACGTATCGAAACCTGATTGGTCAAAATTATAGAAGTAAAAATTAGCCCTAAATAGTTAATGTCTTAGGTGTCTTAGGTGTGTATTTAGTCATAATATTTCATAGAGTAGCATCTTGGTTGATAATTATGTACTTTAGGGCCTATAGTAAATTTACATATATCTGCCTTACCTTTTCTCTACTATGCAGGAGTCGGACCGCAGTCTAATCTGATCATCGTCATGATCAGGTGGGGAAAATTATCTAATGACAACCCCCGCTCTTGGGCGGAGCGGGAGATAGTGATACTCTTATTGACTAAAAACCCTGTCCTTTTAAGTAGTTATTTAAAAAAATTACAATAAAACAACAAGAAAAAATTCAATGACCTAAGCATTTCATTTACTTATATTACATTATTTATCGCATTTAAATTTTTTGTTAACCAACTACCCAAGCAAAAATCAATTAATACGTGGTATAAGCATTTTCAATTTAGCTTCACTTTTTATTTGACTGGAAGACTTTTTGACAATTCAAAACTGCCTGTAATTGGTTTACTTGAAATAAACGTTTCTGTTTACTAATTTTTATCCTAAAATAGCATAACAAAACAAAAGACAGCTCAGTGGCCAATCCACAACACTCGAAGTAAACCCGTTGGGTTGGTCACAACCGGCATTTGGTCCATGAGTGGTCACTTTCCCGCGGAGAAAGTGTACGGGATCGAATTCTGACCACTCTTGTTGTGTACACGTGTTTACACTGCGGCCATCGTTAGTGGGCCCATGCTAAGTATGGTGTAACCTTTATGGTACCATAATATTTTGTATTGTACCCATTATATGTGTGTATGTAATAAGTGTACGTATTTTTGTATGTTATGTATTGTTGCATCTATTTTTAGAAGTGAAAGTTTGTTAGATTTGGTGATTGATGAATTACGAGTATGTTGTGTAATCTTTGAGATAGTCACTGTTTATGTCGGTGTTTTGTTTTTAGTTTTGAATGCATTACGCTGTATTTTACTTTCTTTAATTTATTTACAAACTGATAAAATATTTGTATTCAAATTCCTCAATAAGAAAATTAAAAACATTAATAAATATCAGTTATGCTTAAAATATTACTACAATTATTTCAGATACCGTATTTATTATTTAGATCAAACAAAATATATATATGTAGAGGCCATATTTTATTAGACCTATACTCAACGGGTAATTTTGGAAGCAATATAAATACTTGTAAGTCAAGAAAGGCAATTGAAAGCGGACCTATAATCGCTATTCAACTTTTCTTTCTTCTGTAATAAGGCCACTGCTTCCTATAAAAAAAGTCGACTTCCTACGTAGAACTCTCTTTTTTTATAAAAACCTGTAAGATGTGGACTTATGAGAAATCAAAGACGTAGGAAGTACCTACGTTTATTGAAGTAGGTATGCCTTTAATGTCAACAGAAATAATTAACTTTTCGAATACTGTTATAAGAGACAATAAAAAAACAATGAGAGAGCGAACGCCGGCGTTCGCTTGGGGTTTAATGAATTTATGTCGATACTGCGGTTGCTTTTGTCCTTTTGTTGCCTCTATCAACAGCTGAAGTTGTTTTGTTAACAGCAAAATGCCACTCGTCTTTAAGTAGATCTATATATATAAAAATGACCCCCGTTTTCCGTTGTCACGACTTGGCATGAAAACGGCTTGACCGATTAGGCTGTTTTTTTTTTGTTGTGATTGTTATTGTGAGGAGAAGGTTCTTATGGAAAAAAAAAATTAGGGTAGTGTAGGGTAGAGTAGGGTAGAGTAGGGTAGAGTAGGGTAGAGTAGGGTAGAGTAGAGTAGAGTAGGGTAGAGTAGGGTAGAGTAGGGTAGAGTAGGGTAGAGTAGGGTAGAGTAGGGTAGAGTAGGGTAGCGTAGGGTAGAGTAGGGTAGGGTAGGGTAGAGTAGGGTAGAGTAGTAGGGTAGAGTAGGGTAGAGTAGGGTAGAGTAGGGTAGAGTAGGGTAGAGTAGGGTAGAGTAGGGTAGAGTAGGGTAGAGTAGGGTAGAGTAGGGTAGAGTAGGGTAGAGTAGGGTAGAGTAGGGTAGAGTAGGGTAGAGTAGGGTAGAGTAGGGTAGAGTAGGGTAGAGTAGGGTAGAGTAGGGTAGAGTAGGGTAGAGTAGGGTAGAGTAGGGTAGAGTAGGGTAGAGTAGGGTAGAGTAGGGTAGAGTAGGGTAGAGTAGGGTAGAGTAGGGTAGAGTAGGGTAGAGTAGGGTAGAGTTGGGTAGAGTAGGATAGAGTAGGGTAGAGTAGGGTGGAGTAGGGTAGAGTTGGGTAGAGTAGGGTAGACTAGGGTGGAGTAGGGAAGAGCGGGAGCGAAGCCGCGCGGGCAAAGCTAGTTTATAATAAAATACGACTACTCTTGCACAGATGCAAAAGGCACAGCACTGGTTGATATGCATAAGGCTAATGTCCAGCAAAATAGACTTTCGGCTAAAATAATAATGACATTGACAGTTGTAGAATTTACTCTTACACACTTATCACGTGGTGATAAACTTATTAGATATTATTGAAAGGATTGATGACTATATAGCATGACGAGAGATAATGGGATGAAAAATGACAGCAGGCCAAATTATTTTTTATTTTATCTAACTATTCATATACATACATAATATAAATAGCCGAAAAATTGATACAAATATGATGCTTATTTCTATAGCTCTTCCAGCATAACTGCGAAAGGAGAGTTGGAATAAATAGAGATATAGACACCGCATGTAAGAGTAATAAAAATAAGTACACACAAAACAATTATCTTTGAAATATATATTGTTTAAAAAATTACTGCTATATATATGTATAAACCATTTCAAGATATATATAGTATTATGATAGTTGCTGACAGGAAATTATATAATTATTACCATGCACAAGCTTCTGAAAAAGATTCATTCTTCAACTCTTACCCAATTGAGATCTACTATGTTTTATTTTATTATGTATACACGATAGATGGTACAACGTACCGATTATTTCTTAAAAAATTACTACTAAGAACTGCAACAGAATACCCACCAGCGCTGCGTTATTTATTTTTATAGATATCGCAGCATATGCTGAGTTAGGTGCCTTTTTGACCTTGCACAAATTCTTCTGTGTTTATTGTACCTATTTTTTAATTTATATTTTTAATATGTGTGAGGTTCGAATAAACGGTTTTTCTTTCTTTCTTTCTTTCTTTCAGAATAACCATTTCATCATATAAATGAATACTAAAACCAATCAATATAGAAACAATGTTTATACCAATTTATTAGTTACGCTTACCAACCTTGTTTTTTTGCCGAGCTATAATCGGCGAAAAGCATGTACGAATTTTGTTACAAAAACTAAGTTATGTGGGCGAGCCCGGAATCGAGGTACGTTCCATTAAATTCCGTACATAGCTTTACAGCAAGTTTAATTAAGGTAAATTATGAAGTTTAACATTCTTTGATAGTTATTACCTTCTTCTTCTTTTCGTGTATTTTTTTTTTCTGAGCTTTATTTGGCAACCTGTATTTATTACTTTCATGTTGCTTTTTGATTTTTCTGCTCGGCTTATGCTAAATCGCTGTCTAAATCATCTCGTAAACTTACAAATTGATAAGTGCTGGAGTATTGGTAGAATGTTGTTACAGATTGGGCTCTGAATGTCAGGAACGATGACACGATGGGCCCGAAGGGGATGGTGATACATGATGTCTTGGACCTTGACCTAACCTTAAGTATTAGATTCGGATTGCTTCTCACAAAGTAAAATTTAAAAATAGATGGGAGGCTCTTGTGTGAATGAAACAGTGTCTGGCTTATAAAAATAAATAATTGCGTAACTGGCTTAAAGATAGTTAAGTACACCATTTTATCTATAACCGACCAGTCCTATTATGGAACTAATAGAATTTTAATTAAAAAGATCTTGTTTTCAACAGCTGCTAATAAAGGTTGGTTTTCAATATCTAGAACGTTCATGAACTTGACAGTACGTACGTGCTTCATAGACCAACGAATGTACAGTAAAGGTACTCGGAGAAGTTAAAAAATAAATTTTATTTATTGTGATCATTGCAAAACTGATTGATTAACAGACAATTATAAAAGTACATTATTCAGTGCTTCAAAATTATAATAATTTCTAAAAAAAGGTGTTAACATGAAAATAAAAAAAAATATCACTGATTTAAAAACTTTTAAAGAAGAAATGAAACTGTCTAAATATGAAGGAAAATAATAAAAGTAACACTCCAATTTTAAATAAATAGTTGAGTAATGGTTTTATTTTTCAAAACAAGCAAAAAAAAAATAAACAATAAAATTACATTAAATAAAATAATGCCTCGATTAACTGACTAAATATTTATTTCAGTTAATCACGTATGTAGAAACCACTAGGTATATTATGAAGATTAATATCATTCTGTTTGGTAACTTCGATAAAATTACATAATCTAATCTAAACGCTATAAGGATCACAAATGTTTCCGTAAAAATAGAACGTTTTTTGAACAGTGTATTTTGCATGGCACCTTGCCACAATCGAATTACTGTAGATACAATCTTTGAAACTCCTTAAAAAGTGCGGAAAAGGGTTTTGATTTCTAAGGCACACATTATTATTTACATTATTATATTTACTTATTTAAATTTTGACACATTAATCTGATTTTTTTTTTATTATGTGTAATAATCTTATCGGCCACGCCTCCGATTCCTTTGTTCTGACGTCAGCATTGAGATGACGTCAGAACAAAGGTCACTCAGTTACTTGGTCAGAATAAAGTAATCGGAGGTGTGGCTGACTCGAGGCGTTGGACGCAAGAGAATCGAAACGAAACAGTCGTAACTTGGCTAGGAGGGCTGTTCTACCACATACCGTGCTCTACACTGTACAAGACAACGACCCGGCTGTTCTACCACATACCGTGCTCTACACTGTACAAGACAACGACCCGCAAGTGGGGCACTGGCGCGCGCACCTGACTGTAGTGCGCATCGTCAGACAGACGTGCAGACGGACCAGAGGTAGAAGCTAGAAAGTTAAAAAGGGGCATGTGTATTTTAATACACGTGCCCCTTTTTATATGTAGTCAATGAAGTAAAGTTATAAAAAACAGTCAATTTTCAAGATTTTTTTTTAAGGTGATAAATCATATAATGACTTCTCTTGCTATAGAGTGGAGCGTGCCGTATCGGAATTTTACTGACTAAAACCTCACCTATGTTCCATCAATTACCTTTTACGTTCTAGGACCACGAGTATCCAAATTTCCAAGATGAAGTTATGTATTATTTTGGTATTATCCTCTTGCTTTTATCCGAATTTTGTCAGTAAAATTGACACTTCTCGCTTCGCCAAGAAGTTATTTGTTGATTTTTCATGCAAAAACGGGGATGCCGCATTTTTTCTTCTATAACTTACTTATTTTATCTCACTAGTCCAGTCAACATTTTTCACAATCTATCAAATAATTCTGTGTTAAACTTGTTTTTCTATTGGTAATCTTTGATACCTAAATTAAACAATTATATTTCGTTTGTTTCTGTTTAATTTAGGTGTATGCAGTGTTATATCAATTCAGAGCAGTGTCACTCAAATTGAACGAATGGTTATACGAGAGTGATTCTTTTGAGTTTTGTTTAAATTATGCGAAAATGAAAGTAAAAAAATCAAGAAATTTAGGTTCATAGTATGATATTTTAGGTATACATATAATAGGAATATTAACATTATTATGATACATTAAAAAAATAACAAAAAAATATATTTTTTTTAATTCACATAGGACACCTATATGGAACTTATAAAACGTCAGAAGCTAGTGCACGGTTCAAAATCGGTCATTTCCTATGGAGAAAGACCGGCAAGAAACCCTAAGGTTGCTCTTTTAAAAAAATGGTTGATGTTATTTCCCTAGCTTGTTACCAATATTCTTTGTAGAGACGTTTTCTAGTTCCAGTATGGAAAAAAAACCGGATGAGTTGGATAAAATAAACGACTATCTACCACATTAGCTCTGGATCGAAAAAGCTGGAAATCATGACTTAGTCCAGTTGTGATGATGCAAAGAACAGTAATCAGTTTTCCTAAGATATCTCATTAACATACAAAAACACGTTATATCATGTCCCTCATCAAAATATGAATTAAAAAATAGCGATGCAGCGATGCGGAGGAGAGTTTTTTGACGCCTGACTTTTTTTTTTTTTTTTTTTTTTTTTTTTCTCTCGACGGGGAAAATCATCATTGACGAAACCCGCTCTTGGGTGGAGCAGGAGACAGTGTCAGAGTCTTACTGACTAAAAACCCCGCGCCGTTCCTTCTAGCCTTCATACCGGGGCTCTAGTTTCCTTTCGGATAACCCCGACCCCGGTAGGCTTCGACCCAGATGGGCCCCTCCTGTTGCTGACAACTCCTTGAGGCGCGCGGGAACAGTGCGCGCCGTCGACGCCTTGGCTCGGTCCGGACAGTTACCGGACGATCGGACAGCGAGCTACCCATGGCTCGCCGTCCGCGAGCCCGCGTCTACGGTGGCTGGAAATCGGGATCGGAATCCCGGCGGCGGCGGCGGGGGCGCCGTTGCCTGATGCGGTCTGCCTCCTCCTTTGCTAGCATTACTGCTTCGCAGAAGGAGGCGACCGCCTGCCACTCCTCCTCGCTCCGGACCATGGCCTGAACCAAGGCCCGGCGCGAGAGGTCTCCGCCGCCGATCGCCCCCACGAGGACACGGCGTTGCTCCGCCCAAGCAGGGCACACCTCAACTGTGTGCTCCACCGTGTCCTCCGGGCGTTCCGCACAGTGGCGGCACCCGGGCGTCTCTTCCGCTCGAATCCGATGCAGGAACCTCCCGAACTTGCCATGTCCGGTGAGGACCTGCGTCATGCGGAAGGTAAGGACGCCGTGAGGTCTTTCCAGCCACGCCTCAAAGAGGGGACTTACCGCCATAATTGTGGCGTGCCCAGCACTGGGTTGCTATAGTCGCTGACGCCATTTCACCGTGAGATCCCGCCGGAGCTCTGTCCGCCATACCTCGACCTGTCGCGGTAGTGGACTTTCACCCCGGCGTTGCATCTCCACGCGCTTATCGTGCATGTGTGCAAGGACTGTTGCCTCCAGATCCCACGGTGGTAGGCCAGCCAGAAGGCTCGCCGCTTCGCGGGAGATCGTGCGGTAACCCCGCACCATCCGTATTGCCATGACCCTCTGGCAGGCGTTCAGTATGGACGCCGGTCGCTTTGCCAGCGACGGCGCCCACACCGGCGCCCCGTAGAGGGCCATGGACCGAACGATCCCCGCGTAGAGCCTCCGGCAGGAGGCGTCTGGACCCCCAAGGTTGGGCAGGAGCCGCTTGAGAGCAGCCCCGGCCCGGTTGAGTTTGGGAGCCAAACGTCGGAAGTGTTCTCCGAAATTCCATCGGCTGTCGAGAACGAGTCCCAGGTACTTCATTGTCGACCCGACGCCGATGCGAACTCCTCCTACCGTAAGTTGGGAGTCTGATGGTGGCGCATTCCGAGGGCCGTGGAAAAACATGGCCTCGGATTTGTGCAGCGCCACCTCGAGTCCCAACTCCTGGATCCTACCAACGACTATCGCAACCCCGCGTGTCGCTAGAGCGACCGCCGCCTGGTGCGACTCTCCCTGCGCTAGAACCAGCGTGTCGTCTGCGTAGCAGACCACGCTGACCCCGTCAGGGAGGTCGCCGCGCAGCACGTAGTCGTAGCCGATGTTCCACAAAGGTGGGCCTAGAACCGACCCCTGCGGAACACCGCACGACATCTCTCGACGTTTCCAGTCTCCCTGGTGACCGGGGTAGATAATGGACCTGTCCGACAGGTAAGCCTCGACCACTCGACAGAGGTATTCGGGCACCCGGTGGTACCGGAGTGCCCTCCGGATCGTACTCCAGGGCAGGGAGTTGAACGCGTTGGCAATGTCCAAGGACACTGCCACGACGCTCCTGCCCCGGGACACCGCAACCCCTGTCGTAAGGGCTCGCACGCGCATGATGGCGTCCACCGTAGAGCGCGCCCTGCGAAAGCCAAACTGTCCGTCCGACAAGTCCGGCCCCACCCGTGTTAGCCGCGCGACGAGGCGGTTTGCAATGACTCTTTCAAAGAGCTTGCCCACCTCGTCGAGCAGCACAATGGGCCGGTACGCGGACGGAGAGTCCGCAGGGCGCCCTGGCTTCGCGATGAGGACCAGTTTCCCCGTCTTCCAGCGAAGTGGAAACTGGCCCCTCTCCATACATGCGCTGAAGAGCCCCCTTAGTCGAGGCCCGAGAGCCTCCATGGCCAGGACCCAGGCTTTCCCTGGCAAGCCGTCGGGTCCTGGGGCGGTGTTCTTGGCACTCAGCCTTCGCACCGCCACTCTCACCTCTACCTCGGTCACCTCTGGAGCGTTGTCGTCGTCGTCGCTGTCGTGGTCCGCGTCAGACACTGCTGGCGGGGGCGGAGCCATGGGCGGGGGGGAGTGTTCCCCTCGCGCAGGGAACAGAGTGGTTACCACACCCTCCACGAGTTGGGGCCGGAGACTCTGAGTCAGCGGCGGAGCCCAGGGGCGTAGCTTGTCCCGTACCAATTTGTACGGGCGCCCCCACGGATCCGCGTTCAGAGACCCCAGCCACACGTTGCGGGCCTCGAGTTTGGCCCGCCTTATCTCCGTTCGGAGGGTGCGTTTTGCCTCTCTGTACCCCTCATACAGCTCCGCTTCTCTGACCTCCGCATCCGGCTGGCGGTTGCGGCGCCTGCAGTGTCTGTCGTACCGGCGGCGCGCGTGGTTGCACGCGTTGCGCAGTGCGCCGATCTCCGGCGACCACCAGTACACGCGGCGCTTAGCACGACCTGGAGGGACTCGGGGCATTGCCGCGTCGCAGATTTGCGACATGGCCTCCCGGAACCACTCCGCCTCGACGTCGATGTCGACAGGCCTGTCCGGTGCTTGCACCCAGGCCTGTACCGTCGCGGCTTCCAGGAGGAGCTCCCGGTCCATCTGCTTAAGCGCCCACCGCGGACCACAAGGGCTCTGTCGGACCGGCGCGGCCGAGGTTTCGGCGGAGACGTCCAACCGGATGTACCGGTGGTCGGAGTACGTCTCCACCTCCTCCATAACGCGCCAGTCGACGACACGCGGCGACAGTGCGGGGCTGGCGAACGAGATGTCCACCACTGATGTACCCCGCATCCGCACCAACGTGGGGACGGAGCCCTGGTTCAGGACGACCAGGCCCAGCTCCAAGGCCCAGTCCTCCACCATCCGACCCCGTCGGTTCGTGTGCCGAGAACCCCAAGCCGTATTCCAGGCGTTGAAGTCCCCGCAAACGACCACGGGGAGGGAACCGAACCCAGCGACGACGGAATTTAGCTCCATCAGGGAGAGTTGGAACACGTCGAGAGATCTGTTCGGGGGCAGGTAGACACCTACCACGGCGATGTCCCCGAACCGTGCTGCCACGCAACCCCGCCCCCTCGTGACGGACTCGGGGGGCGGGGTACCGGCGGCGGCCGACGAAATTAACGTCACCGAGCCGTCCAAGTCCTGAACCCAGTCTCCACGGGGTTGGACAAAGTACGGCTCGGCGACGACGGCGATATTGATCGACCACTGCGCCATGCTCTGGAGCAACAGATCCTGAGCGGCGGCGCAGTGGTTGATGTTCGCCTGGAGGAGACGTAATGGCGTGGTTATTGGCATTCCATTACCGTCTCCTCCTGAGCCCTTTGCGAGGCTCTTGCCGCGGCGGGAGCGGCGGCGATGGCGGCGGCAGCCAGTGTAGTGGCTGCGGTGGTGAGGACGTCAGGGTGGATGCCCCTCCTGACCTTGCCCTTGGCCTTGGTGGGAGGGTCGCAGGATCTACCCCCAGCCCGGTGTTCGGCCGGCTTGCCTGCTGCCGCACATGCGTAACAGTGCGGCTGTGCACGGCATTCGGCGGCCTTATGTCCGGGCTGTCCGCAATGGTGGCAGCGGTCACTGCGATCAACCTCCGCGGCGCAATGAGCCCCCACGTGGTGCCCCACGTGACAGCGGTAGCACCGCAGAGGTCTGGGCTCCAGCATCTTCACCTGGGCTGAAACCCACCCCACCAAAAGCCTTCGGCCCTCGGCCGTGATGGCCTTAGCCGCCGGCACGGGACAGCTCACCGTAACGGCTCGCATGCCCGTGCTGTCAGCACGGATGGTGCCCGCCCGGACCTGGTCGGTCGTGCACCCTCCCGCCCTGACGATGGCGGCCACCACTTCCTCCACCCTGACGGAGTCGTCCAGACCCATGATGCGCATGTCTATGCACTTGCTGGGTCTGGACACTCGGGCCACCTCGACGTCTAGGGACGCCCTGATCCTTTCAGCTAGGGCGTCAGCGGTTTGTCCACTGTCCGCACCTGGGACCTCCAGGATTCGGGCTCCGGTTGCAGTGCACCTCATACGGAAGCCCCCGGAGGCTCCGTACTCGTCGAGGTGGCCCACCACCGCCTGTTTCGCCTTCTCCATCACCATGTCGTAATTCACGCCCTTCTTTTCCGCAGCTGGTTGTAGTGTGATCACTACAGCTGCGGAAGTTGGGGCGCGAAGTCTGGCGGCCATGGCGCGGTTTTTCCGCTCCCGTCGCCGCTTTCGCTTCTTGGCCGCCCTCGCCGCCTTGCTCGCCTTTTCTTTGGCGCCGACGACGGTCCACTCGGCACCAGCCGAGGAGTCTTCGGGCGGAGGAGGCGGCAGGCGCGACCTAGTCACCGCCGCGGCAGGAGGGCCCGCCGGTTTGGGAGCAGCCGCCATCTTGCCCTTCGGGGGAGCGGCAGGCTTCCCCTGCCGCTGCTGCTGCCTGGTCACCGGGGCTGGCCTCACCGCTTCCGGCGCCATGGCCTTGCGCCCGACTTGCCCCGACGGGCCTGCCCTGGGCGCAGCAGCAGTGGCTGCGGCGGCAGCGGCATATGACACCGCTCCCTTCTGGTTGGAGGCCGCGAGCGGGGGACGCAGCACGATGCCCTCCAGGACGGAAAGCTGGCGCGTGATCTGCTCCTGAAACCGTTGCTGCTGCTGCTGTTGCTGCTCCCTGGCAGCAGCCAGCTCTTGCCGCAGCAAGGTTATCACCCCGCTTTCCGCCTGGGGCATCGGCAGGGATCGGCCCTGCTCCTGCGTGCTACGCCCTTCCGGTAACTGCTCGGGACGGGGCTCCTGGAGACCAGCCAAGGCCTCGAGCCGGCCAATCCTCCCATTGAGGGTCTGC
Source organism: Mythimna lalbum (assembly GCA_949319445.1). NCBI lineage: Eukaryota > Metazoa > Arthropoda > Insecta > Lepidoptera > Noctuidae > Mythimna > Mythimna lalbum. The sequence continues at coordinate 8,836,491 of OX439345.1, read as the reverse complement.
TCGTAGGGCTCGAATACGAACCCCAAAGCCCCCCCAATCGTGATATTGGCCAGCTCGATGGAGCGCTTCTTGGCCACCCTCTCCCGTTTGTTGGCCACACTCATGATGGCGGCTGCCACGACCTCCTTAAATTTGGCCATGGCCTCCTCCATTCCCTCCGGCAGCTCAGTAGGGATCTCCGGCGGTATGAGGCTTGCCTGGCGTCCCTCGCTGGCGCTCTCAGCGGGGAGCCCTCTCCCTTTACCCATCTTTCGAGCGGTACCCCGCCCCGAGGTCGAGACCTTCCGGGCAGGTACCGCTTCGTCATCGGAGACGGAGCGCAGAAACTCCGCCTTCCTTTTGATGGAGGTGGATTCTTCCACCTCCATAACATCGGAGATGTGTGAAGACGCAGCATCAGAGTCCGACGCCGCGTCTTCACTCACCTCCCTGAGGCCGAAGCTACGCCCAGCCTCCACCGGCGTCGCGGACGTGCTGGGAACTGGTCCCAGGGACTCCGCGCTGCCGGCTAGTGAGCCACCCTGGCTCGATGCGTCCGCAAAGGACGGTAAAAACAGGTCCTTAATGGACCTGGCGCGCTCTTTGCCCCCCCCAGAATACGAGGGGCAGCCCGAGCTCTGCTCGGGGAGGGATTCTCCGCCTGCGGGGCAGGCGGTACCCTCCTGGGGTAATATCTCTTTTAGATGCGCGGCCATGGTGTGCTGAACACAGCTTTGCCTTTTTTATGGGGTGGGGTCCCCAGTGACACGTTCGCCATCGTGGTCGTGTCTGATGAGCAGACACGTACCCGAGGCGAACCCACTCTTCGAAATCGCTGTCCAGAAGGCGCCAACAGCTGTTGGTGCCAGCGCTCCTGGACAGCGCACCCGCCGGGCGGTCCGACTGGACTCCGCCGTGTGTTCCTCTTGGTCTGGTCTCTCGCTTGAGGCCTTCCGGCATGAGTAGCTCTACCGGCATAGCCCTCAAGGTCATTGAGACACGCAAGCCCCACCACGACGACAACGTGGGAACACGGTTGGTGGGGTTGACGCCTGACTTCAGATTACTTTTAATTAGTTTTTTAAAGCTTTTATTCATTTATTTTTATTTAGTCTATATATATGTATACCCTGACCAGGTCATCGGTCCACTTTGTTGGAGGCCTTCCAACGCTGCGTCGTGTACGTGGTCGCCACTCCAGAACCTGGAGTCGCTGGAATCCGATGGATGCGTGACGCACAGAACTGGTAGTTGTGGCGACTATGTCCAACAGTGGACGTCTTTCGGCTGATATGATGATATGTATACCCTTCTAGATAAACGCTTCAATGCAAATGAGTTCTTAAGTTTTACAAAAGAGCGTAACAGTGGCTACTTAAGTACATACGTACACTTAAGTTTCTCTAAACATGTTTATCAATACTTATGCACAAGAAACGTATGAGTCAGCAGCACCACTTTTATTGTTTGCCTTATAAACACAACGAATCGTCTAAAACGACTCGGAGAAAGCGAACAAACAAGTTTCAAGTTCTAACAATATGCTCAAGTACGTACTAAAATTTCCATATACACAAAATACTGTACAGTTTCCCCCAATATTAAAGATAAACACGGCTAAATTAGGGGGAGCATGGCTGGTGGCCGCTTTCTCGATGCATCTCACTGATGCATATCGTTATAATACTGCGTTATGCTTTATTTAAATTTCACCTTCTATTGTGAGCGAGGTGAAACGACCGCAGCGAGATCTCTGGGAAGGAGCAGTGTATTGCCGGCGCTTGCGACGGTCGCCTTCTCCAAGCTCACACGAGCCTAGCTCCTTCATAAAACGCGGTATAAAATAAATTGTCTTTTTCATTCGTTTTTCTGCGAGATTCGTGACAGTGACAGTTGATCGACATGTCGGTCAAACTCACACTTTCTTTGCTGACTGTACTTGCGGTAGCCCACTGTGCAAGCATTTTGGGTAAGTACTTTGATCTCCAAGTGCCTCGTTAGAAAGTATATATTGTTATTATGTACGATAGGGTAACAATCGGCTTGCAGTGATTAATGTAAGCTTGATTGACAGCTGTGTGCGACAGGAAGCTATTAGGTTGGTGTCGCATGAATAACAGATGTGATGTGAATGTATTTTGCATTCGTTATTTGTTTTAACTTATGAGCTGTTGTACATTGAATATGACTTTTATTTTGTGCTGTAGAAATATTCCTAGGAAAGAATTCTTGGGAACTTTTTTCAATAGTAATTATTTGGTGCATTAAAATATTAGTTAATTGTCTTTGTTGCCCTTGTTACCATAATAAACTTACACTAACATTTATTAGTACATATTATGGAACAAATTATAACCGGAAATGGCTTCTTTCAATCATTTTGATTTAAAAAACACACAACATTATTTCTATAAACGTGTATGCACTAAAAAAAAAAAAACTAAAAAAAAATGTCGTCGAAAAACTTTACATCGCAACAACATCTAACCGGTAATTAATTTGATTATCCATAACTGTATCAAATGGAGTACTATTTTTAAACACAAGGCACGTCTGACGTCTCCAGGCTAAAGTTTAAATTTTTAACCTTTTAATCTGCACCCATCAAATGTTACCAGGGGAAAAGAGAACGCCGAACTATACGGTTTACTCAACGGCTTTAAAAAAATGCTAATTTAGCAACGTAGAACAAAATTAATAGGTATACATATTAATACATATGTTTACTAAAGGTATTACTTTATAACACGTTTATCATGAGTACTATGATTTTTTAGGGGTTGAAAATTATCAAATAACTTCTGCTTTAGATGGAGTTTTTTGCACGTTCTTCTTCTACAATTTAGCTTCACTTTTTTTTGACTGGCTGACATTTTGATAGTTCAAAAGTTCCTGTAATTGGTCTATTTGAAATAAAAGTTTCTAATTCTGATTCAGAGTAACATGCCTGTAATCTCTGAAGGGATTCGGCAGAGGTGTATGTATCTATAGTTCATTCGCATTTCGAAAATGACATTGCAGTGTTGTTGTTGAAGAGTGTTAGCTGTTAAGACATATCTTTATTGCCCGAAACAATAAAGTTTTTATATTTGTTTGTTTACAAACTTAAAAGGAACATGTTTTATCACACCGATGTATTTCAAAGAAAAATGTTGGCATGTATATACTGCGTTGACTTCCTACACAAATAACACGTACGTACGGTAAATTAATCACACGGGTAAACTATATGTCATAGAATAGTATAGGGGACAGTTTTTATCCATAGAGTATGTTCCTTCATAACAATATTCTACTTACTACGTGAAAAATTAGTTTTTTTTTTTTGTTAGCCTGTTATTTATTTATTTAAACTTCATGTACAGTAGTGGTACATAGGCGGACTTAATGCAACAAAGCATTCTCTACCAGTCAACCTTTGGGTCCTTTGGGTTCTATCCTACTTCTGGGCAAAAGGCTTCTCTTCGAATCTAGTTCATTATAGAACATTTTATTCTTCTGAGTTTCAAATATACATTAATCTCAAGCCACTTCTTTCAATTTAGCTGTGTTTGAACTAAATGCCTATGTAAGTGGAAACGAAACGGTAATTTTCGTTCGCCGCCATATAGTTCCATATAAACTGAAATAACAGAATAACACTGTATTTATAACAACAATATAAAGACTGAAACTTTACATTATGCGCATTTTCGTCTTCAGTGCTTTCAGTGAGTTGACATTACTTATAATATTCTAAGCATGAACCCAGGATTAAAAGATTAGGCCTATGGATTGTTCCAAAGAGTTACGGTAGCCCTCGCAAAAAGGCAACTGAAGGTACACTATGTGTTTTAGTCAGCAAAAGCTTGATACTCCCACTCGCTTTACCTAGAGCGGTAGAAATTATTTGGTGATTTTCCAAATAAAAAAAGAAACAAAATCCTCTGTCACACTTTCGTACCCAAAACAACACAAAAGTTTACCTAAAATTAAACAACCGCCAAAAACAAAAAGAAACTCTTACCTAAGCTACCGAGACAAATGTCTTACATAACAAGACCAACATAATGGACATGGTTCCATCATTTCCAGAACCATGAACAAAACAATGGCGCAACGCAAGCGCACCGAACTAGTGAAAGTTAAGACCACGCATGCGTGAAAGTGACCAAACAATATTTGGACGCGACGTTTTTTTCGGCTTGTCATATCACCTTATGAATTTGACAGTTTTTTTTTTTAAAACGGTGAAGTGCAATACTTGATTTTGTTATTAGACTGACGTTTCGGGTGTTGGTCACGAAACTATACGCCAAAACGCAGTCATTGTGCGTTCAGCTAAGGAGTGGAACTCCCTACCGGAATCGGTGTTTCCTGTTTTAACCTAGGGGTCTTTAAGACAAGAGTGAATAGTCTATTTTTAGGCAAGCGTGTTTCATCGTCGAGCACATCATCGCTCACCATCAGGTGAGATAATGGATTTGGAAATAGGTAACAATATTTTTTGTAAGTGGCTCTAGATTAAGTATCATACAGCCTCTTGGCTGCACTGTGTGATTGTTCAAAAGAATCATAAAAGCAACATAAGGAACACAGGTAGGTTTTAATACGTAAAAGTCTATCGCTCTTTGCTTTACACCCAGAGCGAGAGAAACTACTTGATGATATTCTACCTCTAAAAAGAGAAATAGAGTCTCTTAGCAAGAATATAGTGTCAAACATACCTACTGTTAGTGATAACGACGGTCTTTTTTATTTTTGTAGATGAAAAAATCATCTAATGACATCTCCGCACCCTGGGGTGGAGCGGGAGATAGTGTTAGACATAAACTGTCTAAAAAAGTCCTGTTCGTTCGTTGCCTTTTTTGTACCGGGGCCGAATCTTCTTTTCAAATACAAACCCTTGGCCCCAATAAGCTTCGACTCTGCCGAACCGCTACGGTTTGCAGATATCTACTTGAAGCGCGCGTGAAACAGTATGCGCCGTCAACGACTTGGACTCGGTCCGGACGGTTACCGGACGGTCGAAGGTCGAGCTATCCATTGCTCGTCATCCGGAAGCCCGCGCCTACAGTGTGACAGTTAATTTTCATATAATTTCTGACAGAAAACAAAAGGCTACAGTTAAATGTTATATCCGATACCTAGATCAGCTTGGCTTGCTACTTATATTAGAGATCTACTTTCATCGCACGATTAGAAAGCGTAGCTATACTACTTGTAACAATATAATAAAATCTAATTAGGATTATATTCAACAATCGTATATTATTAAATTATATGGGTCGTTTGTTACAAAGAGAAAAGCTTTAAGTCTATAAAAATATTAATATAAAATCTAATACGAAATTTCCCTTCACTTGCTCGAGTTATGTTTATTGCTTTAAATCTGACGATTTAACCCTTCAGATACCGTCAATTAGAGACACAATAGTAAGACAATAGATGCGCGGCCACCGGTGGTCGCTTGGGATTCATGAATTAAACTATTATTTTTAAAGTTTTTACAAATCTTGTATGTATTTTTATTATTACTACTACTATTATTAATATATGCATCAGTCTATCTCAGAACCCTGAGCTACTGCACCTTTAGAACGCGTACGAGGAACCGAAACCAAGGCCCTTTAGACCCTTAATGGAAAATAATACCAACCAACGCGCACACTACGCTAGTGCATTCAAGGACTACCCCCGGTTGGTTAAAAACGATTGTGAAATATGGAAAACAATGACAATAGGGTTATGGTTTATGGTGCACTGGTTACTTAAGTGGACTAGTTACCAGGAACTATTTTAAGACCATGGCCCCTGTCTGAACAATGTTACTAATATCCATCGATAAGATATGGCTATCGGCTTGCGCTTGATCTTCATCTCGTTTAATAGAACGCAACGATGTTAATCGACGATGGAGCACGTTTACCAAGAAGTAACCAAATCAGTCTTGACTTAAAAAGATAACAACCCTAGGTCGTATCTAACAGATAACACAGCCTCCGGCAGGGGAAATCCCCTCCTGATTGCATACGCCACCACCAATATCACCAGTAAGTACTAACATAATCAATTTACGATTATACAAATGTACTACCTATAATTTTCCCACGATTGGGACATAGTACTTTTTTCTGTGAGAAGTAATTCAGTAGATTGTAATCCAGGCATCACGCGAGCCCATCGAGTATTAGTGAATATCACATATTCACTAATAAATACCTAATATTGAAGTTATAGTTCTAGTACATGTAGGTGTCTCTACGATGTTTTGAAATAGTCCGGAGCCTATAGCTCACAAAATGTGGTCGTTTGTGTTGAGCCACTGTTATGGGCGGAATGTCCGAATTGAATATTTTAAGATGCCAAATTTTGATATTTTTTTAAGCTAGAGTCTAAGAAATACCTACTCTGCTTCAAATATTTTAAATAAAAAATCGGGAGTAGGTATTACTTTCAAACTGTAAGTAAACGCTAAACGTGACCACCATACTTATCTTTAAACCCTCTTCACACTAACGCACTTCTACACCCACCCATACTTATCCTACATACGAGTACATATTATAAAACAAACTCCCCAACCTCACTGTCTGTTATAAACTCAAAAACTGCCTAAACTGATTCATATAGTAGAGAAAATTAAAAAAAAACATAGATTTGTCACACCCGTGCCGGTCGATAATAAATAGAGTCATCGATTGCCATTACAAAATGATACTGTTAATTCTAAATAGCCCTAAAATACAATAACTTAATTTCAATACTATTATTCTACAGATTTCCTGAACCTAGAAGATGCCAAGAAGCTGTTGGACCCAGCAGCACCAGAAGCTGCAGAGCCTCGTGAAGACCCATCCTGCAAATGGAAGTGCAAGGGTCCGGCCTGCGCCTGCTGCATCGACCAGAACATCACCTCCTACGATCCGTCAGGAGCCAGTATGGGCTTTACTTATTCTATTTTGTAGCTGTCCAATCGAAGATAGTTTAATTTAAATCGATTATGAATATGTAAAGTCGATTGATTGACATCATAAATCGTCATTTTTTCGTAAATTGCCATTTTTTTTTTATGTCGACACTATTTTCTGTAATATTTACGGTTAATTGTGTTAACCCAAAAGGGAAAGAAAGATGTCACTCTTAAGCCATACGTAAGTGGTAATGGACAGGGCACATTACTCGCAGAACAGATGCCCGTTGGGGCCGAAAGGTTCTGGAGTGGCGACCGCGTACTGGAGGTACTAACAGCTCCTAACAGTTTTATTGGTCAAATCCGTTTAACTTAAATGTTTTAATTATTATTTTCAGAATGCATTCACATGAGGTATCTTTCGAAGGACGAAGGCTTCTTTGTACAAATCTCACACGGGAAGAAAGTTGACTATGAAAAAATTCAAGGTAAGATTTGGTTTGTTTTTATTGTTTTCTAATATTTTTAGTCTAATATTTTTAGACATTTTGTGTTTTATTTTTCAATATACTAAATTGTTCTTTCTACTTGGCTCTCGTAATCCACCGGAAATCCATTTGATTGGGATAAAAAGTATCTGGTGGTAGTAGTATCATACTAGACAGTAGATGTAGGAAATAGTACCACAATAGTAACTACATATGAGCCCAAATACAAAATCCTTAGGGGCCCAGTTGGGTCGAAGCCTATTGGGGCCATGAGTTAAGTGAAAATGAACCCCGAAATCCAGGAACAAACAAGTTAGTTTTAGTCACTAAAAACACGCCATCGCGCTCTACCCAAGAGCAGGAGACGTTATTAAATGATTTCCCACCTAAATAAAAAATAAAATAAGTACAAAATCTTGCATCGCTGTATCAAAGTTCTACACGCGATTATTAAAGCATATAAACAACAGTCCGAAATCACCTGTCGGGCGGCTGCACAGATTAGACGCAACACAAGTTTGGTCAGAGGATCCCCTCTTTTTAATGGAGTTTTGCCTATTATCAACTGCTGTAAACAGTAGTAGTAGCAGAAACTAGCAGATACTAGCAGATAGTAGTAGTAGTAGTAGATAGTAGTACTCGGCGATAGTGTAGTTTCTACCAGTAAAAAGACTTTAAAAGAGACTCTGACCCTTGAGATTGTTTTGGTATATCTTCTCAGGGTAGTCAGCTAAGAAACACCGGCCACATCCAGTTCAAATTGACAAAAAAAATACGTGGGTATAAAAGTATTTTTTTAAAACCTATTAGCAAAATAAATAATCATTTAATTTATTAAAAGATTTTACTAATCAAATCCTTTCTTTTACTTACTTTAAAATAAAAACCAACAATCAATTTCACTTCTTGGAGAAATGTGTTTTATGGCTAGTCTATTGGGAACAGCACGTTCTTGAATAGAAATAATTTTCTAATTTATAACCACATCTATTGGTTTGTTTGAATGGGACTTTCAATAAGGGCACTCACCCGCATTTCTAAAGAAAGTTGTTCCGCCGCCTGAGCTGCAATCACCTATATTTACATCTAGAAGTTTCTCAGATAAACTCGCGAGAAAGTCGAATGCAATGCCTGTTACTCTCACGAGTCGCGGCCTATGCTTCTTTTCTGCTTTCATTTACCTCGGAAGCTGTGGGCTCTTAATGCATTATGAAATTATTATTAGTCTCTTATGCATCCATCACAATAATGATACGAGATCGATGTGATAATGTGGATATGAGATCGATGACGTTCCCAGAACTTCATTAATAGTAGTGATGTCAGATGATAATGAAATAGAGTATCTACCTCCCGCATAGCGTTGCTCGGCGCATACAGATAAAGCCGAATACGGTCAGGTTTGGTTACGTGCCCAGCTAAATTAGGCGGAGTCCGGCTGGGATTTTCTGAAAGGGATACAGTGGTCCTGGAACACAAAGTGCAATTGAAGGACAAGTGGGTTTTAGTCAGTAAAAGTTTGAAACCTCACTCCATCTAGAGCGGGAGAAGTCATTAGATCAATTGACATTTATTAAAAAAATTATACCTATTGTACCGACTTCCTAACTGATGAAATTTCTAAACCTTTGAAAAATACGCGCGTAATTTTTATGTATAGTTAAATAATAATTAAGTTACCTACTCTCTCACCAAAATCCACGAACAATTTGAAAAACGACTTTAAAATTCTAACAATTTCTGTTACAGCATCAAACCCTGAACCACTTTGCCTAGTGATGGGCGTGCTCTTCCAAATGTGCGCGTCCTTCACCCGCATGGCCACCACTAGCGATGGTCTCCGAGGCTGCGTCAGCCTGGAGCCAGGAACTATCTTCGTCTCCCAACGGAAGATTCCACTGGGCTGCTTCAAGGCTAATGAGAGTTTGATGGAAATGTCCGACCCACCGCAAGAACCGTAAGTTGAAAAATCATACATACTAGTTTATTCGTGCTTCTGCGCTTCCAGGAAATATACAATACATTTTGTTTGATACAAATAGAAAAAGTTTGTCATGGCGACAAAAGCGGAATTCGTCGTTATAGAGCCGTGTACAGCAGCGATTATTTACATGTATCAAACGTTTTTCAATACACAAACGAAGAAATCCTTCCTAATATTACTCGTATAAAAGTGAGAGTGACTTTGTTTATTTGTTTGTTACGTCTTCACGCCTAAACGGCAAAACTGATTTTGATGAAACTTGGTACATGGATAGACCATGTCCTGAAATAGGACATAGGATACTTTTTATCCCGGAAATATGTTCCCTTGGGATAATTTTCTGCTATCACGCGAAGCCGCTGGGAGCAGCTAGTTTAAAATAAACAGGGGTTGACCAGCGCTTCGTGGAGGTCGCTTAGCGCCCAGCCTGATACGATAAATTGTGACGGGAGCAATCTTGTTCACTTTTCCGCACTAGTGCGGAAAACTTTAACTTATAGAGCGAAAAGTGATAAGGATAAGAGTGGGTTTTCGAGATGTATTGAAAAACAATATTAGTAACAGTGTATCGTTATATCAGTGAATGATTTCTCGAAATTAAAATTGTATATAGGTACTTCCAAAGCCGCCTACAAACAAACAAACAATCTTACATCTTTATAATAATATGACGGTAGACTATCGGGTTTATTCCTAGAAACAATATACTTTATCGAATTATTATTGTAATAATTTAATCCGTCTAGCGGCTAGACAACTGTCCTAAAGCGCCATACACACGCCGTGCCCTCGTGGGGGCGATCGGCGGCGGAGACCTCTCGCGCTGGGCCTTGGTTCAGGCCATGGTCCGGAGCGAGGAGGAGTGGCAGGCGGTCGCCTCCTTCTGCGAAGCAGTAATGCTAGCAAAGGAGGAGGCAGACCGCATCAGGCAACGGCGCCCCCGCCGCCGCCGCCGGGATTCCGATCCCGATTTCCGGCCACCGTAGACGCGGGCTCGCGGACGGCGAGCCATGGGTAGCTCGCTGTACGATCGTCCGGTAACTGTCCGGACCGAGCCAAGGCGTCGACGGCGCGCACTGTTCCCGCGCGCCTCAAGGAGTTGTCAGCAACAGGAGGGGCCCATCTGGGTCGAAGCCTACCGGGGTCGGGGTTATCCGAAAGGAAACTAGAGCCCCGGTATGAAGGCTAGAAGGAACGGCGCGGGGATTTTAGTCAGTAAGACTCTGACACTGTCGCCCGCTCCACCCAAGAGCGGGTTTCGTCAATGAAGATTTTCCCCGTAGACAGAAAAAAAAAAAAAACACCATCCATATTGCTGTACATCTTGTCAAACGCGTGCAACGATGCACGGTTAAAAACGACAATTCCAAACACGGTTATACCATATCCTAGAATACAGGATATGGTTTACCCGTCAGCAAAACTTCATCCAATTCTCTTCAGCAGTTTCATCGTGAGTCAAAGTCAAAGTCAAAATATTTTATTTCACATTGGCCTACATGGGCACTTATAAAACGTCAGAAGCTAGTGCATTCTAGATTCAAGAAGCATTTCTAGAATAACAAACATACGCACACACAAAATTTCGCCTTCAAAAAGTGTTCATTTTTATTTATTAACCGGAGGTAGCCTTGAGCCCTTATTTATCATTGTCATTATCATTTCGATAAGTGTGGATTCGCTTATAATTTATCTAAATCTTGAATGAATAACGTGATAATCGTGTTGAAAAACAGCATGCCTTATATTTTCACTATAATTTTGATAAAGATTCCTTTTTTAATATCTTAATCTTGGATTAATATGATAACTGTATTTAAAAAATAACGCCTGTACAAGCTTCGCGTTTAAAAAAAAGTTATTCTATTTTTCATTACTCATACTCTGAAAGTAGGTCTGAAATTGCCTGAGGAGTGGGCTGAAAAGAAAAAACATCTAACAGCTGTCAAATTATTAAAAAAAAACTAGGTCTATCTTCTTGTATTCGTAATGAAAAGCACAGTGCTTACCTCGGGGTTAAAGTTACTTATTTCGTCACGAGAAGGAGTTGGCGGTCGCTAATTCGAGGGACTAAATAAGTAACTTTCACCCCTAGTGTAACAATGTACTATTTAAATTAGGCCTACATGCAATTGGTTGATAACAATCGAGGAAATCCGGCAAGAAACTCCACAACTTCTATACAACATTATTTTTACTACATGTGAAACCTGACTATAGTTTGTTTAGAGTTATAGTTTTTTTTCTAAAAATATTTAAAAACGGTCACAAGTTGAATACCACCAAAATAGGTCACAGTAGATCATAGCGGGCATTAGGTACCAGCACACAGATGGGTGCACGAATAAAACAACCCCTCAGTCACCGGGTGACCTGGTGATCTTATCTTTATATCACCAGGTACCACAGCCTAGAAATACATCATAGATATTTTATGAAGTTTTTTTTAATATTTTGAATAATAAGAAAACGTTTTGAAGTGTTTATTCGATTTTATTAATTAATTTCAGAGCTCCGGAAGAAGAAGATAATACCGAAGAAACCACTGATAACGGAGAAGATGTAGAAGAATTTGATCCTAACAAATTCTTCGCTGGAGTATATCAGACTGCACAGCAAAGCATCGCACTGCTCAGCAGTCTTTTAGAAACGACCAGCACTAATAGCTCTGCAGTTAAACCAGCCAGTTCGACTGAAGCAAGCAGTTCCTTGCCTCAAGAACCAACAGAGTCTTCTCAAAGAAGAGGGCCCAAAAACTTGAAACATCCTAATCAATTGTGATAACATACATTGCGGATTGTTAAATACAAAAACGCATTTATCTTAGGTTATAAACTTCAGTTCTCATGCTTTTAATGAATCAGTATCCTATTTATTGCTTTAAACTTTGTGATGCAAGTGACTAGTACCTAGAAATAAATAATTTTGAGCGTTCGTGCGTTATTTCTTCAATCTTGAGAGAAGGGAGGGGAGGGGTTTGTTTCCAGCCAGTATACACCAGTTCGTCTGAAAGAGAAAAAAAAATAAGAATGTGATTCAGCATCGAGTGATTTTCCATATCAGAAAATAAAATCTAGTAAATTAGTAGTTAAAAAAAATTTATACAAAACCAGCGCCAATACAGTACGACGAAAATTTTGCATTACCAAAAATTCTTAAACACTCACCCAAATTTAGGCCTAAGACCTCCCATCTCCAGTCTACCAGGCAACAGGTCACACCTGCTCAAGACCGCAGCGAAGTAGTTAACACACTGCCTTCCAGTGAAGCCTCCAGAAGTTAAGGACTCAGCAAAGTAGAAATAGCTCCTGGCGTGGTCACAGGCGTTGGAGTCGCAGCCAGGCATGGAGATTCCTCCATTAGGATAGAAATCGACGTGACCAAGGTCAGCGAGGTAGCCGTTGATGCCGTAGTTTGTATGAATGACTTCGGTATACTGGCCGTCGTTTTTGTTAAAACGATCAGGGTGGTTCGGCCAACCGACAAAGGCAGGGTCTAGGGCTGAAATAACGATGGAAAAATTATAACTGTGAACGTGTAAGTCATGGAGTAGACTAAAAGCTAAACAAAATACTCTCTTAAATTTTCTGCAAGTATTCAGCACAGATTTGCTGATACTATATCCTCTTTTATTCTATAGTTTGCAACTTCAATCCCAATCTTCAGATTTTTATTTTATGGCATCTATGGGTAAATTTTTAAATCTCACCGGTAATGTATGCAATGTCTCCATCAACATTCCTGCCAATAATGCCAGCCTGATGGCCACCGAAGCCATGTCCAACGATGTGGTACATGACAGGCGTGGAGCCAGACTCCTGGTTCACCCAGTTGATGAAGGCTCCCACGGCTTGGCCAGAAGCAATGGTGTTCCGGATAGCGATCCTGTGATCGATGGCACTGGCGCCGATGCTCCAGTCAACTACAATGATGTTCACGTCTTCAGCAGCGAGGAATACTGGAAATCAGATATGAACATAGTTTGTAAGTTATTATTTTCATCGGACTAAGAATTAAGTCCGCTTACACTACAAAACGGCCTGCTGCATGGTAACAGTAACTTCACACATAGAATTATACCATTATCACTGACTCATCATCATTTTTTTATTACAGTATTATAAAGTTGTAAAAATTTAATAATTGACTTCAAGGATAATGATCTTTTAAATGCATGTAAAAATGGTGAATACTGTTGAGCTGTAAGTGAGATATTACAAAAGAACAGCATAAATTGCTTACCCGGTATAAGCACACTGTTGAAATTGGAAATAACTGATTCGAACCATCCATGCACTAGAACAATTGTACGCTTGTTGCTTCTATAGTTAGTAGTCTGGAGAAGTGTAGGGTTATTCAAGATGAGGGGCTGGCTTACTACTGGATTATCCCTGAAAAAAAAAAGAATGCTCTATACCGGTTCTTTTGTAAAATCAGTAGGTGTTCCAAATTAGTGGTGGTTAATATAACGTATAGCGTCAAAATATAACACGCTATTTGTTCATAGCGTTCATAGCATTTGTTGTAGCGTTTGCTAAATCGACTCTGCCTTTTCGCGGCGGAACATAGCGCGATAGCGCCCCGTCCGTAGTGTGTCGGGTGAACTCGGACTGCAGTCAGCCCGCATCGTACGTGATTGTTGCGGCTGTTTACCACGTTGCCGAATAAAATGATAACGTCTCCGCGTTCAGACTACTGTTGAGTTTTGTTATAACGTGTTATAATTATAGCGTATAAAATAGTGCGCTATAAAAATATATTCAATAGTCTATAGCGCGTTTATAGTTTATAGCGGAATTCAACATCACTAGTCCAAATTAGCAAGCACGCTGTATCTTCGACTACATCATCGCATACCAACAAGTGTTATCGTGGTCAAACACGAACCCATCAATATAAAAGGTGCAGACATAATTGTATAATCCAAGCGACATGCATGTCATTGCAACATAATTCTGCATAAGCGATAACATACATTCATAATCAAATTATGGATATCCGATAACTGTTGCACTGCCATTGCGCATAACATGGCTAGTTGAATAAATTTAACGAAATAGGTACACCTTATAATATGTAAAAAGATTAGGTAATGTGTTACTCGATTATTGAGTGTACATATAAAGGGCTGTATACACACTTAATTCTGTCGAGAATATCAATGCAACGTTACGATGTTACTTGGTCGTAGATATCGGCAGCCATAGATTTTTGAGAGTCGCAGTGGTTATGTACGCCAGAAACCACAAATCTGATGTCAGTCTTGCCAAAAGGCAGAGTCTTGTTACATGTTATCCAGAATTCATATTCCTCCATAAGAGGAGGGAGGTATGATAGGTTCAGTCGCACACGATAAGCTGAACACATCATAGCTGTGAAAACACACCTAGGATTGAACCTGTGGGCCAGTAAACAAAAGTGAAACTCTAGGTAAATGTGCTCCATCGTCGTCCACATAATCGCTTACCGACAGATAAGATAGTGATCAAACGCGAGCGTATCAATAATAATAATGAAAAAATGCTATGCAGATTAATGGAAATTTACCTCGTAAATAAATGATAGACGTTTGTTCGAACGGGATCGTATCTCATCGCATCGCTGAGGTCAGTCTTCGATGGGTCCACCAGATCATCCTCACTGGCTTTATACGTTGCATATTGGTCTAGGTGTTCTAAATCAAGCGATTGAGGCAGAGGGTTTGGCAGGCCTGAAAACGAGAGAATAGTTTTCTAAAAAAGTCCATCACATTAAGGCACATTTTAACATATAGCCTATATAATAAGCCGATAACTACAAATTGTCAGTACCTACAGTAGCTCAGAGGCGTAGCGTGGCCTAATTTACTGTCCCCACACACGGGCCTCAAAAAAACGCCGCCACAAAAAAAAGCTAGAAGCGGCCACAAAAAAAGGTAAATCCGGCCGCAACACAGCAGAAGCGCGCGACACGCAACTTGTGTCCAGAGAAGCTTGAAGCCGCTTCAAGCATTTTTTGAGCCACAAAAAAAGGCGGCCTCCAAAAGAAGCTTGAAGCGGCGTGTTTTTGTGGCCTGTGTGCGGGAACAATTAGACGTGGGCGAAGGCATCTCAGCGAATCCTTTTGCGTTCATAAATTCGAAAACGAGACTGCGACTGTCACACTTGCGTCCCACTGTTCGACCACATCGTCATTTACCCACAGGCGAAATAATGGTAAAACGCGAGCCTACCAATTATAAAATAAACCCTCGTTCTTAAAGAGCCCTCGCTTATGCGAGGCTCCTTTAATTGCGAGACCTTGGGTGAGGGCTCACTTCGCCCACACCTAGTTACGCTACTGCAGTAGATTGTTGATAAAGATCTACAAATTGATAAGTAACAACATTTAAGTATTGCTTAAAATCGCAATACAATAATATCGGAAATAACATGCAAGCGTATTATGTAATTATAGCATGGTAACACCAATACCATTTCAAAATTAGAATTTTCAAAAGGTCTCCCTTAATTAATACGGAAAGGGACCGTTCCCCAAGGTAATTTGGGATAACGGCAAGAAGAAGAAGACCGTTCCGCGAGGTAAATTATGAAAAAAACTTACCATAGCCAAGACCAAGTATCGAAAAACACAGTAAACCTGTTAGTTTGTTCATGGTCACTTCACAAATGGATTAATTATTTAATTGATAAATTAATTCACTATTTTCAACATGATAAACACCTGACAAATTATCTAAATAAATGTTGAGATATCTAGATAGGAAGCGCATTTAGTTATCTATGTTTAGCGAGCTGAATACGTCCTATGAACTGAAAACTATTAATTTTCGCCTCTTGGGGAATATCTGATTGGGATACCTCATCCAAGGTGGGGAAAAGCTAGGAACAAGGAAGAAGTAACAGTATTCTTTAATGAGTGTTATCAAGGTCGACATGATGAAGATAACAATAATATAATTATAAACTATTATAACATTATTATTATTTATTTTTGTTTTTAAAATCATGTTATATATAGTTATAGATATAAACTTAAATTAATTAAAACTAACTTAAAAAATAAAAATAAAACCCTAAACTTAAACCCTTTTTGTTATTATATTTTTAATATTACAAAGAGGTAAAGTTTGTTTTTTTGTCTGTAGGAGGTAATCTCTGAAAATACTGGTCCGACTTTCGTTCACCGATGGAAAGCTGTTCTATTCCTGAATAATATATTTTGTTACGCAGATGAAGACGCGATCAAAAGCTAGTTGTATATAAATTAATAGGTAACTACACTCATCTTTTAAGTCACTCCTTGCATTCAACTCAGCCGGTTAGGTTTAGCTTATTAAATCCTCGGCTAGAAAAAAATCAGTTATCATGGCGCCATGGTACCTACTTATACTACCGAAAAAATTAAACAAAAATAATATTTTCACAACATACCAATTTCAAATAATCATCATCAGCCTTTTTTAATGTTCCCACTGCTGGGACTCAGGCCTCCTCTCAGGAAGAGGGAATAGGCCGTAATTCACCACGCGGGTTCAGTGCAGCTTAGTAAATGTCACATGTCCTCGAATTTTTGATTCTAGGACATGCCGGTTTTCTCACGATGTTTTCCTTCACCGTTTTGAGAGCAATGGTGATGAAATAAATTACACAAAGCAATGTGCCTGGCTGGGTCCGAACCCGCGACCTACAACTCGTAATTCGGGGGCATTACCACTCGGCCACCACTGCTCTCCAATAATCATTCAAATTCAAATAAAATTAGATAATTATTTTAAAATTTAAACAGAATTTTTATTTCAACTACATGGCCAGTCTAACTGTCAGTATTCACAACAAGCCACTAAGATGCTTCGAAATACCGTTTTAAACTAGCATTCCATGGGTGAAAGATTTTCTGACTGATGTCTAATAGACTTTTTGAGTTTATTAATTACAAACAAAACTACAAACTATTCTTCTTCATATCAGTATAGAAGTATAGATTACACAAATTGCATAAAAGTAGTGAGAGTTTTCTCTGAGTGTGTGTGTGTGACGTCGTGCATCATAAGAAAAATTCAACTTTTTTTTTTGCTAGCCTGTTCCAGGGTTATGAGCCATTACCTCACTCACACAGAAGGCCTTAGCCACATTATAGGGCTGATTATGCTAGCCAGTTCTGTCCTTCTCCCTCCACTCCTTCCACCTTTCATGAGACCCTTTTTATGTGGGAAATCATCTAATGTGTCAGAGTTTTACTGACTAAAACCCACTCCTTTATTCCAGGGCCCCAGGGTTCACTTTGGCACAACCCACACTTGATGAGACCCTGCTTCGTCTTTGTAATTCCAATTTAGATACTTATCACCCTATTATTTTTTAAAAACAATTGATAAAAATATCACCAAGAAAAACAAATCTATAGATAAAGAGACATGGACTGACATAATGAGTGGTTTTCCCAAAATTTAAATCAGATAGTTTAAATAACAGATAAAACTCATTCACAATCTCATCGATTACAATCTATCATTTAAAAAAGAGAATTGAAGAATATACATATACCTAAAACAACATAAGTTGGGATTTACTGTCATAGAATATAATTATTGAACAAATTATAACCAAAACCAGTTACACAATACGAACTTAAATCTATGGGTATAATGGCGATATCTACTAGACAACCTTTGCATGTCCTGAAAAGTACAATATCTAGTAGACAACCTTTGTATTTCCTGAAAAGTCTTAAAATAAAAAGTTTAAAGAAAATCTGACCGCCCAAAGTTGGGCAAAATCAAGCTCAAAGGCGATGGTTACAAGCGAACAAATAAACAAGCAAGCAAACATACAGCTGAAGCTAATAAAAACGTGTTAAAAAGGGGGTAGCCTGAGTTGTATTGGTAAAATATATAAATGAAACATACACAAACCTGCGTGTATCATCAACATCATGTTACTAACATTTTCCCCACTTACTTGGGATCGGCTTCTAGTCTAACAAGATGCGGCTGCATCTTCGCATAAGCAACAGCACACGTACCATCAAAAACACTTCCGCCTGACCATCGCTAAGTTCATTTTTGTTTGCACTCGAAACGAAAACTTCAAAGGATTTGGTTTGGCGCCGCGCTGCAGGATTCAAGCGAATTTTTTTTTAACTGATCATTCAGAAATTATCGCAATAGTACATTTGACTACTGTAATGATGATTGTATACCTCTTTAGACAAACTACAATATTACTGCATGTCTGCTCATAAGGCAAACGATTGGGAACCTTGAAATCATTTCACAATAAGTAGGTAATGAGAGCATCTACAGAAATAACTGATGATTAAATTTAATCAATAATACATTAAATCCATTTAATCTTTTAACCCTTCATTCCAGCACCATGACACAGACTGACTAAGATAGGAATATCAAATATTTAAAAACCGATGTGAGTCGTCTACAAAAGGTTCTGTACGATTTTATTATTATTCTGCAATAGAAATACGCACTATGAGACCATCTCACATTGACTTGTTAGTATACTGTTTAGGTGTAGCTGCAATCATCATCATCTTTTCGACCATTGCTGGATAAAGGAAAAAGTAAAAAAAAAAAGGAAAAGGGAAAAGTATCCTATGTCCTATTCCAGGATATGGTCTATCCGTGTACCCAGTTTCATCAAAATCGGTTTTGCCATTTAGGCGTGAAGACGTAACAAACAAACAAACAAACAAACAAACTCACTTTCGCTTTTATAATATCAGTAAGGATTAGTGTCTGCATGTTGTTACTACAGTATGTGTATCTACGAATGTGTATGCCAAATAAAATAGTTTTCTTTCTTTCTTTCTTTTCTTTCTTTCTTTTCTTTCTTTTCTTTCTTTTCTTTCTTTTCTTTCTTTTCTTTCTTTTCTTTCTTTTCTTTCTTTTCTTTCTTTTCTTTCTTTTCTTTCTTTTCTTTCTTTTCTTTCTTTTCTTTCTTTTCTTTCTTTTCTTTCTTTTCTTTCTTTTCTTTCTTTCTTTTCTTTCTTACTTTTCTTTCTTTCTTTTCTTTCTTTCTTTTCTTTCTATCCCGTGTGTCTCGTTTCTTGCGTCCCTCACCAAGTCATTAGTCCAACTTGTGGGAGACCTTCAAATGCTGAGTCTTCCAGCACGCGGTCACCACACCACAATTTTTCTTCCCTATTGACCATCTGTTCTGCAAGGTATATGGGAGGAAAAATTAAAATTAAACTTTTACACAAAAATACAACCGATTTCCACTTTTTGTGTGAAATTGTACTTGTATATATTAGCTTGTCTTTTTATAAACCTATAATAACGAAAACAGTACTACTTATCAGTTGGTTTTAGAGTTTTATTATACAATTTGAACAATAATCTTTGGCGGGATTAACTGTCCAACTTATCTATGATAAAGTTATATTAATATAGGTAAATTCGTAGTTATTACTTCCAGTAGAGTTTGTTTGTGAACCATGTTCGGACTCGTGAAGTGCGTTTTTATCCTGAGCGCTGCTCTTGCAGGTACGAGCCAAATATTATTTGACCTTATTCATCTATATTTAGACTAGGCATATTATAAATACATTTATAAAGAGTTGTACGAGTATATAAGTTTGTTTGTAGGAATTAATCTCTGGAAATAATTAACAAATTTTGACCAATAGAAAGCTAAAGAAGATAAAGAAAGTAGACAGGTCACAGGACAATCCATTTCAAAGTAGGTCAAAGTGCCATACTAGTTAACCAACCTACCTAAGATTCCAAATATTGAAATATATCGTGATCAAATGAGGTGACAACTAACAGTGACTGTCCATGAAGTTTCTTGCACGTTCTTCTCCATAGAGATCTGCGCTTTGGAACGTGCAAATTAGCTTCACTTTTCTTGGACTGATCGACATTTGACTATTCAAAAGTGCTTGCAAATGGTATATTTGAAATAAATGCTTTGATTTTGTTTTTGTCATATTTTGTGAAACTACGCCATTTTATAAAACCGCACGCTACTTCATGACATGACTATTGCAACGATATGACTACAATATATAATCATGATCATAATCATAAAGAAGACCGATTTCGTATGACAAAAAATGTTTATCTGACAGTCATTATAATTGATATTGTTTTTCTATCAGAATTTGATTAATTTATTAGTTAAGAAGCTAATAATGATATCAACGTGGTATAGGTACACACCTTCTGATTTTCCAAAAGATATACCGCTCATTCATCACCTGATTGCTGAATTTTCTGATTGGGATTACCATGTCAATTTAAAATAATAGACATATAAGTACTTATAATGCCCATGCTTTATAAGTACCTAAATGTCCACAAATGACTTATTTAATGAAAGAAAGTAGGTTTTTTATTGATTTTTGATAATACTGAAGTATGTCTGGTTTGAAACCAACTATCTCTTTTTTTATTACGTTATGTAAAAAATAAATCTTACTTTTTCCACCAGTCAATCTTTCTGCCCTAACAGAAGAGGGAAGAAAGATTGACTGGTGGATAAACTAATGAAAATCTACACTAATGAGTTATATATATATATGTTATATATATATATATATATATATATATATATATACCATATTAGTGTACCTCTTTATAATATTTCTTTATATATATTTATATAATATTATAAAGAGGTAAAGCTTGTTTATTTTGTTTGTAGAAGGTAATCTCCGGAAGTACTGTTCCGATTGCTAAAACTTTTGCACCGACGGAAATCTATTTTATTCCTGAGTGGCATAGGATCGATCATTGTGGCGACGCTTGGAGGAGGCTTATGTCCAACAGTGGACGTCAGTCGGCTGAAATGATGATGATGATGACAAAGGCTATATTTTATGTAAATGCGGACGAAGCCGGAATAAACTATAATAAAGCTAGTATATTATAATTTGTAAAATTGCGTCTGGGGCCATTCAAGTATTACGTAAGCAAGGGGTGCAAGGGGGTGTAGTGACATGGGAAATTCCCCCATTCCTCATGCCATCAAAAATAAGCAAGTAATAAAGAATAATGGGATATGTTTTATGCCAAAACTTTCCGCTAGCAAACCAAAGGTAAATAATCTTCTTGCAAATTTCCAACGATTTAGAAAAACCCAACAATTAAAAGTTTCACATCAGTCATTTTCACATACGTATTTAAACAACAACTTTATATATTATCTTAATACTTTTTTAATTATCTATACTTAATCTTTATTTTTAATTAATGTTGGCTTCATGCAATTTATGATCACACGACTTGGATAAAATAGATTATTATTGAAATAAAACGTTTGCACGTGTAGTCGGATTAGCCTTATAGCAAGAATAGCAAAAGGTACGGGCCCCACGCATCGGGGGGCCCATAAGATATAGTCTGTGTCACTCAGGAATAAAGCAGCCTTCTATTGGTGAAAGCCTTTTAGCAATCGGACCAATACTTCCAGAGATTACCCCCTACATACAAACTTACAAATTTTACCTCTTTATAATATTAGTATAGATTAATAATGTAATATATTCCACAACTATCACACAATGCTGTCTACTCCCACACTATGTTTAGTACTGGACAACTGATAAACATATTTATATATTCCTAAATGCAAACATAATAATTATAGATAAACTAGCTTTTGCCCGCACGGCTTCGCTCCCGCTCTTCCCTACTCTACCCTACTTTACCCTACTCTACCCTACTCTATCCTACTCTATCCTACTCTATCCTACTCTACCCTACTCTTCCCTACTCTACCCTACTATACCCTACTCTACTCTACTCTACCCTACTATACCCTACTCTACCCTACCAAACTTCACATAAACCATCTACTAAATAGTCCGAACAAAGCCCAAAAATTTGGTTTGGATAGGTGAGCCCGTTCTTGAGTTATAAAATAACAACGAAAAGTGGCATTGATTTTTATATATATAGATTACACCCAGACTGTGAACAAATGAGGGATAGATAGACGGATATATTCTTTTCAATACACTTGCTCATAAAGTGACTCTTATTGCACTGCACTTAGGTATGTAATAATGGCACTTGGTACCAGACTGACATTTTGATAACTATTACGCACTAGTGCTATAATGTGGTAAAATTCCATATTTGGTTACGTGCCTCTAATATCATCATAATACGGAACCCTAACAAAAAGGAAGGTACGCCATAGAAACATGGGCCATTACAATTTTAGTAATGTTTCTCTAATAGGTATTACCCACTCGTGTGCACATTTGTGGATGGCAGACAGGTCCAGCCCAGTCCCACTTACCTACTTATACCTATTTGTTTATTTTTACAGCGTCCGGAAACCTGCTTGGAGACAATGACGTCGTTTTCCACCTGTTCTCGAGGTTTGTTATACTTACATATGATAATATAAATGCATACGAAAACACGAACGCTCAGCGCTTTTTTATATATTAATTTAAAGTGGTTTGTGTCGTTGTGTTATTATAATGTTAAATAAATGCAGTACAATTATGGCGGTAAGTCCCCCCCTCTTTGAGCTGGGTCGAAGCCTACTTGGGCCAGGGTTATCCCGAAAGGGATTTCGAGCCCCAGTATGTTTGTCGCCCAGCTGGCAGAAATGAAATTCTGCCAGTTTAAAGTTAGCAGAATACCAGAGCTGCGTTCTTTGTCGTTTTAAATATCGCTTGAAAATATATTATGCTGAGTAGTCTGTGAGAGCGCCTTTTAGACCAAAAAGGATTTTTTTTAATACCTATTTTATTTTTATTGTAGACCAATGTGTAAATCATTTATTATTATGTGATCAATTAAGAGATTATTTATTTAGCTCTGAGCGTTTTTTGAACTCCTGTCTTTTTTTTATTTGTACCCTGTCTATCTATGGATGTGTGAAACTCGAGGATAATATCTTTACACTATAAAGGCGACAACAATAACACACTTGAAATAGGTAACACTTATTACTTAGTTGTTTAATTGTATACCCAGTCAGGCGCATTACTTTGTGTAGTTTATTTCATCACCACTGCCCTTAAAACGGTGATGGAAAACATCGTGAGGAAATGGCATGTCCTAGAACCAAAAATTTGAAGACATGTGACATTCATCAACCCGCACTGGGGCCGCGTGGTGGATTACGGCCCATTCTCTCTCCTAGAGAGGAGGCCTGAGTCCCAGCAGTGGGACCATTAAAAGGCTAATTATGCTATTATGCTATGCTACACAAATGTGTGAGGTACGAATAAACGTTTCTTCTTTCTTTACATATAATTTGACATTTTCAAAGTAGGTGATGTGAAAAAACTTTTTATAATCTACTTAATGAAATAATAATAATAAGTATCAATAAATTCAACTATTGATTTTTGTTTGAAGGCAAAACCCACAGATAAGCCAGCCCCTGTTGCCAATCCCCACCTCCATCATGTCGTCCTACTTCCTGAACACTCGGCCGACCGTCATCACCATCCACAGCAACGGAGACAGTGTCACCGGAAACTTCAATGCTTTTCTTGTACCAGGTATTTTCTTTATTTATGATTTATTATGAATACCAATTTGCCAAGCCTTTTCGGCTATCAGTTGAGCGACTGCCCTGACCTCCACCATCCAGTAACTGGATAAAACGATGCTTCTAGGCAAGAGTCTTGCCAGAAACGGTTTCCTTCCAGGACCAACGGCTAAAGTACTTTCCAAGGCACGAAGTCTTAGCATGTTAAGATTGGTCATCTATTTACAAATCTCAGTATGAGGTGTATTATTTAGATATGAGCTCTTTTTTAACTACTATCTATTAAATAAAAAAATGTAACCCAGATGTGTAAACCTCATGGTTTTTATTCACTTTTAGTTTTTTTATATATTATATTTATAAATAGGATATATCTTTACACAATAACACACTTGAAATAGCTAAAAGTCATCAAAGAGACTTTTCTACAGTTACTTATTTACAACTTTTAAAAGAGATCAACTCTGTAATCACAAAGTTTGAGTCACCCCAGTGTAAAATATATCTCTATCTGCGCCATGTTCGGAGTTTCCTTGCGTGACCAAATCAGAAATAATGATATCCGCAAGAGAACCAAGGTTACCAACATAGGCCGAAGAATTTCTAAACTTAAGTGTTAATGAATAGAGCACATTACTCGCAGAACTGATAGTCGATGGGGACGAAAGGTTTCGGAGGGTCGACCACGTACCGGAAGACTCATTATAGCGACATTTGGGGGAATCTACCAGTAGACATAGTTCGGCTGAAATGATTTAGCTGAAAGACGTCCACTGTTGGATGATGAAAAGATATCTCGAAAGGCCGCTTTTTAGATCTACAAGCATGCTTGTATTTCCAGCTCATCTCGGCGCTCAAGACGTGAATCTGCTCGCTATCGACTGGAGCCCAGCCTCCGGCTTGTACACTCAGGGTTTGAGCAACGCTGTCGCTTGTGCTGAGCGCATCGCATTCTTCATCAACCTCCTGTCTTCGGCGTTCAGCTACGGCCCAAGTAACTTCCGCATCGTCGGTGTAGGCCTCGGTGGACATATTGCTGGCATTGCTGCTGACCGTGTAAATGGAATAATTCCTCTTGTTGTTGGTAAGGTGGTTTTTCCTTTATATTTATTTGTGTTTAACCCCTAAGTAAATGAAAGTCTATGTGAAATCTTTGTCTAGCAGTTCAGAAGTTTCTATAACTTTCAATGAATTTACTGTTTTTTTTATTATTATGAATAAGCACGCGTTAGCCCACCCTCACTTGATGATAAGCGATTATGTGGTCGATGAGGCAGCACGCTTGCCTGGAAGTACTCAATTCACTCTTGACTTAAAGACCCCTAAGTTTTAGCTATCAGGAAAAACAGAGCCCGGCAGGAAATTCCTCTCCTTGACTGTACGCACAATAAATGTGTTCCCAAAATGCTTTGTGCGTGTTGGTTGGATGTCTACCATGTATCGGTGGTGCAACGCCGTACGGACTTAGCCGAATCAGATTGTGCAATTCCAGTGCACATTCCATCCTCGAAATGTAAACGATACAAAATAGACAGGCTAGCAACTCGGCGGTGTCGCCCAAGACTTTGGAGTTTCGACTCAACAAGTGCAACGTTGCCGATGAATTGATTATTGTTTTTATTGAGTCTAATTTTAGTTGACTATTATATTTAGTAAATTATTTCAAAATCCAAAAATAAATTATTTTCTTTAGTATCGGAATCTACAGTTTCCACTGTCAACACCATAGCAAATTAGAATTTAACCTTTCAATCGTGTCAATTAGAGACACAATAGAAAGACAATAACAGCACGAACGCCGGCGTCAATTAAATGAGTTTTTTTTTTTAAACAGCTATTGATCCATCCCTCCACGGCTGGACGCACCACCCTGAAATTCTGAAGCCCGGACAAGCTGCAGTGGTTGAGGTTCTGCACACCACGGCTGGCAGCCTCGGCTACGACTATCCCTTGGGAGACCTCGACTTCTATCCCAACGGTGGTAGTAACCAGCCCACCTGTGGAGCCAACGTCGAATGCTCCCACATTTTTGCTTACGTCTTCTACGCCGAGTCCATTTCTACTGTAGGTGGTAGCAGATTCGTCGGCACAGCCTGTGAAAGCTATGGAAATGCGATTAATGAGACTTGCACTGGTGAAAGAGGAGTTGTCTTCGGTGGTCTCGGAAATAAGGCCGGGTAAGAATATTTGCAACTTTTCAATTAATAGGTACGTTTCTATATCGCTACCACTGAGGATGAGTTCCTGACTTGGAGTCTCAGGTCACCGAAGTGGTATTCAGGATTTTCAACCAGGAATTTCTCGGTAGTAGCCCAGGTTCTGGATCTGAGCCCGGTAGCTGGCAATAAGCTCAATACGTGAAACACGTGGACACTTGAGGTGTAATACGTGGGACTATTATTCCTCCGTAACCTTTCGATAATACAGATATAATGATGAAATAAAAAACATGCAATGTTATTTTATATCTTGGTATTTTAATTTTAACCACAAGTTTACTTAACTGAAGTAAACAAGTGGTTAAAATTAAAAATTTAAATGTTTACTTACAAGAAATAGGCGCATAGTTTACAAGGAAGATCAATATAGCCTAAGAGTATAATAATATGATCCGGCCTTCAGTTGATAATAATAATTATTATTATTCGTAATAATAATTTGATAACATGAAAAATTACAAAAATATATAAAAGTTTGCATGCAAGATGAAAACTGTATATGATAATTTGTCATGAATTATACAATATAAACATTGTATAATTTACACTGCTTTAATATGCGTACCTATACATATAATTTCAGCGTCGTACATGCATTGACTATTTAAGTTACTAACATTTATTGCCAAATTGCTTAGATGTATGCTAATGACAACACGTTTTTTTTATTTTACAGTCAATCCGGTATCTTCAGCTTCAAGACAAACTCGCAGCAACCCTTCGCTCAAGGTTAAAGACTAATTTTAAGTTTTTTTGATCAACTTTAATTAATAAGATTTTTTATAGAACTGTGTTTTATTATTTGAAATCCTTATGAAACCATTTAGTAAGTTCACCTAAATACGTCACTAAGGTAAAACTCGGAAACGGTAATATCCAGATATATCGGAACCTATCATCATTACATTAGATTGACTTGTAAACGAGCGATAGTACAATAGCGGAAGAGAGCGGGGATCGAGCGGCGGGGTTGCTTGATGCGCTTGCGTCGCGTCATACACGTAGATAGGTATAACAAAATACAGATTTAAAATGTGTTAGATAGAACAATGAAATTTTGAAGTTTTGTTTTTTGTAAATTATGTTTTGTAAAAGTCATAGAACAAAAGTTGTTGTTTATGATGTTGTTTTTGTTGTTGTTGTTGTTGTTTGAGGTGTTATGATCCTGCATGGTTGTCAGTGTTTTATAAATAACCCTTTAAATGGGACGTACTTATAATCCTAACCCTTAAAACTCCATCATTTATAGAGCAAAATAATTTTATCATAGTTCAGTTATAATAGACTAGCTTTTGCCCGCACGGCTTCGCTCCCGCTCTTCCCTACTCTAGCCTACTCTACTGTACTCTACTCTACTCTACCCTACTATACCCTACTCTACCCTACACTATTCTACACTACTCTACACTACTCTACACTACTCTACACTACTCTACACTACTCTACACTACTCTACACTACTCTACCCTACTCTACCCTACTATACCCTACTCTACCCCACCAAACTTCACATAAACCATCTACTGAATAGTCCGAACACTTGGTTTGGATAGGTGAGCCCGTACTTGAGTTATAACAACGAAAAGTGGCATTGATTTTTATATATATTGATATATGGTATCCATGAGGAATCCAGGGAATTTCTTAAACTAGTGCACCTCACCATAAAGGACTGCATCACTGCTTGTGGGAACGTAGTCAAGCACTAGTTTTTACTAATTAAAAAAATATATATTATCAGCACATATATAGCGGTATTGGTATTTTCATCAAAAGTCATTTGCATTTACAAAATTCCAATACATGAAGTAGAACTGATGAAAAAGACCGCACGTGGCCAACGAAACTTCAAAAATAAACATATATCTCAATTGTGATAGCTCTAGTCAACTATCACAAAACGAATTTAAATAATTAAAATTTGTGCTAATGAAAATAGTACAATCGAACTGATCTAATGATGAAGCCGGAAGGAATTTCCGTAATAAAACGTGTAATTATGCGGGTAATGTATATTAGCCGCGTTTCAGCTCACGAAAATTATAATGGGTGCTCTCTGGCTGTAAATGATTTGAATGGTTATCTACACTAATAAATCTCTGACAGGACTGGTCCTATTGCTAAATTTTCTTCACCGATAGGAAGCTGCTTTATATCTGAGTGAATAGTTTATGTTTTGTGAGCGAAGCCGCGGGAAAAGCTAGTTTTAATAATTGCTATAAAACTTGCACAGGTTTCATGGTTTCACAAACAAAAAGTTACAAGTGAATTCTGTGACTATATTCATTAAACCCCAAGAGAACGCCGGCGTTAGCGCATTGTGTCTCTTATTATCACGATTGATATTAACGATAAAAAATCTTATATCTTGATTATATTTTTGCAAAATTTTGATATTTAACATCTAATATTTGTTCTGATATAAAAATGGTATCTTCAATATGCTCCATTAAAAAGATAAATGTCATTTCTGATGTGATTGTCTGATAAGACTATAACATCACGTTTGGGTTCCTTTGAGTGTTACGCAGATTTATATACGATAACAAAACCCACAACGAGTTGCAAGACTGTGAGAGCACTTACATACGTGATACAGGACTTCTATCTTCACATTGTTTACTTCCACCAATACTTCTGTAAAGTGCCCACCTCCAGCAATATACCGCTAGATTGCCGGTTGACATATCCAGTTTTAGATTTGCCCAAGTACATACTTCAAAAGCGGAGTTTAAAGAAGCGCTTATGTTTGGGGTATCTCTAACCATATACCATTTGAGAAAAGGTCACGATATTACTTATAATACTGTTAGAGGAATAGCAGAGAAAGGTCATCATGGAGGGGGTGACAAGTAGTGGTAGCAAGCCTATATAAGATCGTGCGCGCCTCATTCGGCACGATTTTGCGGAACAGTCAACTTGCCTAAGGGGAACCTCTGCCCGTTTGAGAAGTCAACCTGCCTAATCTGTAAATTTTGAAATCGTTTAGTGTTTATTTTTTAAAATTAATAAAATGTTAAAGTTAGTTCTATTTTTTGTAATTTGATTTTGCTTGATGAACGAATTAAAAACATGCTGTAGTTTAAGTTGTCGTTTTTTTTTAATATATTTCACCTCTGGTTGATAAAAATACTATTATTATTATTATAATACTTATTACGTTCTAATATTTTATTTAAAGCTACCGTCAAAATAGTTGGAATGAGTAATATAGGTACCAAACCTTGGAAAATTACTGATTTGTTCTTACAAAATCAGTATACAAAACAGCTATTCAATACAAAGTCAATATCTGATCCAGCAAAAGTAAATGGATTTTTTCGCAAATTCAAGAATGGATCCATAGCAACAGTTGTAAAGTTTTATTAGTATATAGTTATAATTATCCTACTAATATTATAAATGCGAAAGTTTGTATGTATGGATGGATGTATGGATGGATGTATGGATGTTTGTTACTCTTTCACGCAAAAACTACTAAACGGATCTCGATGAAACTTGGTACACGAATAGACCATATCCCAAAATAACATATAGGATACTTTTTATCCTGGGATTATGTGCGCGGGTGAAACCGCGGGCAAAAGCTAGTATCCAATAATGCAACGACCAAGTATCAACATAATTGTTGTATTGAAATTAAAAGTATTTTGGTGCAGTTGTACTCTTTGGCCTGCCATGTGCTGGTCTTGTGGTGTTCATGACGGTCTCTTAAAGTCCTTTTAGGACTGTAAGTAAAAAAAATCTACTGTTCTCGCAGTACAATACTGACTTCTTCCTTTATGGTCCGTCGTATATTCGTGTACTTAGTCTTCAGGTATTATATTGTTTACTAGCGACCCGCCCCGGCTTCGCACGGCAATACTTACGTAAATATACCTACTACAAAATGTCCTTATACACCACATTCACAGCTTTTTTGCTTTTAGCAAAACATGTTTGTATTAGACAATACAAACATGTTTTGCTTAGAGGTTACTCTAGACAGCGCGACATATAATAGGCCTAGTTGCCTAAAAAAATGTAATTCGTCCGTCTTTTAGACTATTCAAAAATAAGGGACACGTATTTTTTTATTTGTAAATTAAACAAAAAATAACAAAGATATAGCCCATTAAAGTTGAAAAAATACGTGTCCAATATTTTTTTGTAATCTAATATACGGACTTAATAAAATGTAGTTATTTTGACCCTGGAAACTACCCTATTGGCCATGTGAAAAACACTCAACGCTCAAATCTAATCCTGCAACGTTGAAAGTTTGACTCTGCGATTTATTAACGGTCATTGCAAAAGATATCTTTACCGGAAATTGTAGGCGTTTAAATTGGAATGGTAAATCTGATGGTTTCAGAGGAATTCGGGGAATTAATACATCTTCTCCGGTACCACATCCGGTGAGTATTGTGCACTCTATTATGAAAGTTTTTAGTGATTTTACCAGCAAACGTGTGCCATTGCAAAGTTTAGGAGGATTCAGGTTTCTTAATAAAATAACAGAACAACCTACTTTCAATATCATTTTATGAGGAGGGAGTCCAGAAGGGTTCAAAGAATTAAGAAATTCTGTAGGAAAATGAACAGCTTCTTCCGAGTCGAGAACAGTATCGACCGAGTAGTATATTTGCGTCGGCGTATCAATCTTTGCAAAAATCAAGTTATTTACCTTATCTACTTGTTCGTTAGTTGGTGACAGAATGGCTCTTTCTTTAAACCAGGATATAGTCTTACAATCACGCTCTATTGAGGATTCTCTTTCACTCTCGACTCTATATCTACTCGTATCTCGGAGCTGGCTAAGGCGAGCTTCGCGAACCTAATGTAAGTAAATATTTTACTTACTATAGGTATTCGTTCGACTAAAAACAGAACGTAATCTACAATTATCAACAACAAAGGATACCTAGAATATTCAATACTTCTTTGAACTTAAGTTAGTACAATTTTCAATAATTAAAAATTAAAATATAATCAAAAACAAAAGATACCTATTCTATTCAGTTATTTTATGATCATGAAGTGCTATAGGACGAAGCGCGGCCATCAACGCGCTATTTATAGGCGCGGCGCCGCAACAACTACGTCCCTGCATTTTAAATTTGTAATATCTTCGGAAATATTCATTTAAATTACATGCTGTAAAAAGCATATTGATCTATAATAAATGCACAATTTATTTAAAGTTTTTAATTGGATAAGGATTAATACTGTATTGTTTAAAATCACTTCGTAAATAACCATTTTTTAGTAAAGGATAAAAAATGGTTATAGTGGGTTATCCCTAAGAGATAGACATATACCATCGTTGTGTTGAACTTTTTAAGGTGGACAATACTGTAGTACATTATTTTGGTCTATCTCGTATGGTACAGCAAGCGTTTGCAATATAAGCGCAAAAAAAAACGTGCTTATTTACGACATCACATTAGAAACCTCTAAATTTATCAGTGTTTCTCTACCACATTATGCATGTATTATATAAACCTTCCTTAAGAATCACTCTATCTATTAAAAAAAACCGCATCAAAATCCGTTGCGTAGTTTTAAAGATCTAAGCATACATAGGGACAGACAGACGGCGGATAGCGACTTTGTTTCATACTATGTAGTGATAATGAAAGCTTACTCGTACTATGGAATAAAAGCGGACAAAATTGTTTTATCCTAATTTTGAATTTTATCTTTGCTTTCAGAAAACTGTCTTAAAAAACCGTTAGTAGTATCATTGTATTTACCAGCTATGCTATTAGCCGTTATTTATTCTAGTGAAACCTCTTTAGAAAATAATAAT
Organism: Mythimna lalbum; assembly: GCA_949319445.1. Taxonomy (NCBI): domain Eukaryota; kingdom Metazoa; phylum Arthropoda; class Insecta; order Lepidoptera; family Noctuidae; genus Mythimna; species Mythimna lalbum. The sequence goes on along the minus strand of OX439345.1, from coordinate 8,804,679 downwards.
AGGCCTTACTTTTATGCTTAAGAAATATTTTTATGGGTGATTTATTTATTTAAACTTCATGTACAGTAGTGGTACATAGGCGGACTTAATGCAACAAGGCATTATTTGTCAGTCAACCTTTGGGTTAAAAAAGATAACACTGTGGTGTGGTATTTATGTGTGTACCTTTAGGAAATATTGCAGCAGGAATATATTTGATTTCTTGTTTAATGTTTTTCTACATCTCCTTCACAGACCCCAGACCTCACTCCTTTGGATTTTTTACTTTGGGGTTTTCCGAAGAGTACGACTATATCCATCCATTAACCATATCTGAAGTGAAAGAAAAAATTAGACAAGATCCTTACGCAACTTCTTAGGCGCGTTTTCGATATCGCTTTGAGAGTCTCAGAGCCGCGAAGGGACGACGTTTTCAAAAAATAATTTTCCCATGTCTTAATTTTCAGATTTTGTCATTTAACGCGAATATATAAATATCTTGCATGCATCTACTAAAGTGAACTATTTCTGAGACATCCTTTATTTTTGCGGCCCAATTTAAGAGATTTATTTAATTTGGTTTTTCTTACACGTGATATTTGTAATGAGCACGTTTTCATTGTTTATCCGCCAGACTGACATATTAGTTTATTCTGGTCTTTTCTATTCTATTAGCCGGCACCAATTCACTCAGTGCATTTAATATAGTGGATTGCGTTATTTTATTTGCTATTCCGTCTTAAACTGGGATTCTGTAAAATTTCGGCACTTTTTATAGATATATATATTTGGTCTAATATGACCCGGAAACTAAAGTGCCCCAAGTCTAAGATGGATTCTTTGAAAACTTAGTTAAATAGACTTTATGGAGACAAATCTATCATATTAGTCTTTATCCTGCGCTTAAAGTAAGGTATAATGACAATGGAAATAAACACATTTGATGGATTTGATTTAGATTAAATATGTGTTTTTAATTAAATGCATATCACCAGATTATAAATATCTTGCATTTATGTGATGTGATAACATCACCTATAAATACCCTAACGAAGAAAACCACCGCACAAGTGGCTGATTATCTCTTGAACATGAAATTATTGGTTGTAGCTGCGGCCTTCGTAGCGTGTAAGTATTTTTTAATTTATTTTTCGTATCTTACATTATTCTTCTTGTTTGAAATTAGGTGCAAGATTTAAATAGTTTATCCGCCTTGGGAGCCTACAAGTTACGATCGTTTGGTCACTTTAGGGAGTTATGTCAAAAATATTTTAATATGTTATGATTTTGTTTGTTAGTTTTCATACTTTGTTTTCAAAACAAAGCATTAACAACTATTTGAAAGTTATGTTCATTGCATCCCTAAATTCCTTCTCCCAGGGCAATGGAAATTAATATTTTAATTTAATTTCAAGTGTGCTCCGGCAATGCTCTTCCCACCGTCCCTGGAGATAACAGCCACTATGTAGAGGGAGAGAGCCGGTACATCTGGATGCCTGATGGTGAAGGCACACCTGTGCTCGTCGACCTCCAAGAGCCAGTCGATGAAGCGCTGCTGAACTCCAGAAACGGAGCTAACAACGCATACTGGCTTTTCACCAGGTATAGCTGTGTGTTGTTATCGTCATTGTCACTATTTGAATTAATTCTATTTTAAATAAGTTTCTTTTTAACTTGCAGGTCACAATTAAGTACATAAAAGCCTGCATTTTTCACAATTTCTCAAAACTAATTCGAATGAAATATTTCAGGAGAAATCCCACCAGTGCAAACGTTATTGTCAACGGCAACGCCAACTCGGTCAGGTCATCCAACTACAACGGCGCCCGACCTTTGAAGGTCATCGTCCACGGATGGAACAACAATGGAAACACCGCCATGAACCCTCTCATCACATCTGCCTTCCTCGCCGTTCAGGACTGTAACGTCATCGTAGTTGACTGGCGCGCGCTCGCTAACGCTAACTACAACACTGCTGCCGCCGGTGTTCCTGGTGTAGGCCAGCACCTCGGAAACTTTGTCAACTGGCTCTTCGGCATCGGTGGTGGAAACTGGAATCAGGTCCACTTTGTTGGCTTCAGCTTGGGCGCTCACGTTGTCGGAAGTGCTGGACGTCAAGTTAGTGGCCGTGCTTCTCGTGTTACTGGTCAGTATTTTGTCACGTGTTGAAGATAACTGTTTTGTAGCAAGCATATTTATTATTTCAACTGTCTGTTCAAGTCAAGTGTTTAAAAACAAAATACGTTAAGTTCTACTAATTTTATTAGGAGCAATGGTAGCCTATAAGTGGTTATAGCCCCGCTTACAGTGTGTAAGTTGTTTCATCGCCACTGCTCTCGAAACGGTGAAAAAATATCATGAGAAAATCGGAATATTTCTACTAGAATCAAAACTTCGAAGACAATATGTGACATCCTACCACTCGCACTGTGCCTTCAAAGTGGCGTAGTGGTCATCTCCTAGAGTAGAGGTAGAGGCTTAAGTCCTATCAGTTGGCATTAAGTCCGCCTTTGTAGTTTTATGTTGCATGAAGTTTTAATAAATAAATAAATAGTAAGGCTGATTATGCTTATGCTACTAGTTAAGTTTCTTGGTCACAGGTCTGGACCCCGCTGGCCCTGGTTGGGGTAACAACGGTAACGCATTGAACCGTAACTCTGGTCAATACGTCGAAGCTATTCACACCGATGGTAACCTCCTCGGTATCTTTAATGCTATTGCCAACGCTGACTTCTACCCGAACGGTGGTAAGAACCCCCAGCCTGGTTGCTGGGTGAGTACTTGCTCCCACGGTCGTGCGACTGAGCTGTTCGCCTCCACCGTTCGTCACAACCACTTGATTGGAAGACAATGCCCGAATATTTGGGAAGCTGAACTCGGAACTTGCAGTGGAGCTAGCTTCCATATGGGTAATGCCGTAGTCAGCAAGCGCGGGTGAGTTCCTTAAATATTTATATAAATATTATTCACTAAGTCCACATCGCCATCGTCGTCCACAAACCCTTCACACAATTGATTTGGTTAGCACAACATGACATCTAGATTCATACATCTCTATTTGCAGACATGGATATACACAATTACACACAAAAATTTTGAAATTCATATTCCAAAAATAGACTCCTATACCTATATAAATATGAATTAAATTCAATTTTTTTTTTTTTTCAGAAATGGTATCTTTGCACTCAGGACTGGATCAGCCTGGCCTTTCTAAGCTACGGACAAATTATATTTATAAAATTGAATCTGATTAACTGGTTAAACAATAAAATAATTATTATTTATCAATGAATTTGTTATTTTTACTACTTGTGGACCACCTACCACCACCCCAACTGTCGATTTTTTTCTTTCTAGAGATTATTAGAATCCCGTTCGAAAGCTAACAAAAAGATTTCTTCAAATGAAATGAGTACTTACTAGGTGATCCGGCGATCTTTAATATACCGCCTAAGGCGATTATCACACTGCTACGCATTACGCAGGATAGCGCGTGAATGCGTGTTTTAACTTTGCTTGTAAGTATCTTCGTTTGTATAAAAAACACGCACAGTCCAATACACCGAAAATGCATCCACGCGCGTTCATGCAGATCACGCGCTTACTTGCGGAATAACATACACACACGCGCTTTTGGTACGGGGCGACACGACTAGTGCTGCGCGTGATTTTGTATGAAATGAGTCAGAGCTTGCGTGAATTTACAAAACGCACCTACGCGCGTTAGTGCGTGAAAACCCGCACGATGATGCAGATCTGCAATCCCGCAAGTATGCGCGTAGGTGTGTTGACACGCAACATGCAGCGTGATGCGTGTCAGTGTCATAATCGCCTTAGGCGGTACACATTTCTACAGGTTTATTACTTGTAAAGATTAGAATTTTTAGAAACTAGCCCTACAATTTATTTACAGGGGTCACGATTTCTGAAATAATAGTAGATTATGCACCGAGGGGCTAAAGTTGTGTCTTATGTCACGGGCGTCATATTGAATCTCGAGCGCAATGAAGGATTCGGGATTTAACTCACGAGCAAAGCGAGGGAGTTAATACAAGAATCCTGAATGCAGCGAGGGATTCAAGCTAGCCCAAGGCAAAGACACCTTTAGCCCAGAGGAGGATACTCTACTTTTTACACCTACTGTGAGAAAATAATAGTCACATTATTGACCAGCGGGTCATAATGAAATCCAGTACAACATTATTGACCGCCTGTGCCGCCGGTCACTAATGACTCGCTTTAGGTTAAGGTTCCTTGACATATAATTTGACATTTTCGAGCAGGCAGTGTGAAAAAGCTATATTTACTATGTATCAGCCTCTGTTGGACACGTTAAAAATATAATTTAGGAGCAATTTTAGAAAAACACCCCCACAGGTCAGTTTTACAAATCCAGCACGCTGTAATCATGGCGGTAAGTTCCTTCTTTGAGGAGTGACTGGAGAGACGACACGGCGACCTCACCTTCCGATTCATGCAGGTTCTCATCATGAGAACCTGCGTGGTGAGATCGGAAGGTTCTTGCACTTAATTCATATACACCCGTAACCGCCCGAAAGACGGTGACGGAGTCATTTTCACTATTTTACACTGTACACTCTATCTATTAATCTATACTAATATTATAAAGAGGAAAAAAATACATTTCTTATTTTGTAATGAAAAAACTTGAAAACTACTGGACCGATATTAAAATTCTCGGTCCAGTTTAGGGTTGTCCGAAAGGGAGCTCGTGCCCCGGTATGAAGGCTAGAAAGAACGGGATGGGATTTTTAGTCAGTAAGAGTCTGACATTATCTCCCGCTCCACCCAAGAGCGGGTTTTGTCATACGATGAATTTTCACATCGAAAAAAAAAGGGGGGCGAAAGGCTGGATTCGCGCCACGACACCAACTTTAAGTCGTTCGTGATACGAGTTCCTACCCACCATCTCTGATCTGAGATCTGATATCTTTTTCATAGGACAAACCTTATGTGGTCGTCTTTGCAACATTTTACATGGAATGTTTTTAGTGGGATTTCAATTCTTTTTGTAAGTTGCTAGGCAGTCTTTATTTTTTCTTCTCTATTTCGGCTTTCTAGCACTTCAGGAAGTACCCTAACATTTGAATGGCTCATACAAACTTCCACCCCCCCATTTTAGGGGATGGGGGGTGAAAGTTATAAGTTTATGAATTTTTTTGTTGGTTGTATAGTAAACTTAGATTACATACTAAATTTCAAATTTCTAGCACCTCAGGAAATACTCCAATCACTCTTTTAAATCATATTATGTGTTACATATAATGTTTGGTTACATATTTCTTGATGCTTCTATTATATGAGCACAATGTAGATATTAAATAAAAATTAAAAGATAGAAACTGAATTAAGCCACTATAAAACTGGCACAGGTTACACAGTTTTACAAATAAAAAGTGACAGGTGACTTCTGTCACAGCTTCTGTGGCTCTATATTCATTAAACTCCAAGGGAACGCCGGCGTTAGGGCACCTATTGTGTCTCACATCATCACGATTGATAATAATGATAAAAAATCTTATATCTTGATTATATTTTGCAAAATTTTGATATTTAACATCTAATATTTCTTCTGATATAAAAATGATATCTTCAATATGCTCCATTAAAAAGATAAATTTCATTTCTGATGTGATGGTTTGATAAGACTATAACATCACGTTTGGGTTCCTTTGAGTGTTACGCAGATTTATATACGATAACAAAACCCACAACGAGTTGCAAGACTGTGAGAGCACTTACATACGTGATACAGGACTTCAATCTTCACATTGTTTACTTCCACCAATACTTCTGTACAGTGCCCACCTCCAGCTATATACCGCAAGATTGCCAGTTAACATATTCAGTTTTAATTAGATTTTTCCACGTACATACTTCAAAACCGGAGTTTGAAGAAGCGCTTATGTTTGGAGCATCTTTAATTCATGAATCCCCAAGCGACCACCGGTGGCCGCGCATCTATTGTCTTACTATTGTGTCTCTAATTGACGGTATCTGAAGGGTTAAACATAGTTTTTGAGAAAAGGTCATGGTGTTACTTGTAATACTTATTACGTTACGCTACGTTATAATATTTATTCATAATAAATAATCTCAAAATTTTATTTAAAACTACCGTCAAAATAGTTGGAATAAGTAACATAGGTACCTAACCTTGGATAATTACAAATTTTCTTAATAAATAAGTAACTTTAACCCCGAGGTAAGCACTGTGCTTTTCATCACGCATACACGGAAAGTAAAAATAAAATAATAAGAAGTTTGTAAAACCTGAGTCGTCGTACCTATGATTTTACGAATAGGTAGGTATCTTTCTTCTGAATTTGTTCTTACAAAATCAACTAACCAAACCGCTATTCAATACAAAGTCAATATCATTGATCCAGCAAAATTAAATGGAACTTTAGATTTTTTTGCAAATTCAAGAATGGATCCATACTAGATCAGTTGTAAAGTTTTTCTAGTGTATAGTTATAATATCCATTAACCCTTCAGATACCGTCAATTAGAGACACAATAGTAAGACAATAGATGCGCGGCCACCGGTGGTCGCTTGGGGATTCATGAATTAATGCAACGACCAAATTTCACCATGTATCGTTGTGATGAAATTAAATTAAATTTCGAGTAGTTTTACGCTTTGGCCTGCCATGTGCTGGTCTTCTGGTGTTCATGACGGTCTTTTAAACTCACTAAAGTTCTTTTTGGACTGTAAGTAAAAAAAATCATACTATTCTAGCAGTACAACACTGAGTTCTTCCTTTATGGTCCATGGTATATTCATGTAGTTAGTCTTCAAGTATTATATTGTTTATAATAAAAGCTTACTTTGGAATAAAAGCGGATAAAATAGTCTTATCCTAATTTTGAATTTCATCTTTGCGTTCAGAAAACTGTCTTAAAAAATAGTTAGTAATATCAATGTATTCACCAACTATGCTATTAGCCGTTATTTATTCTAGTAAAACCTCTTAAAAAAAAAAACCTTACTTCTATGCTTAAAAAATAAATTTATTTTTACGAGTGATTGTGATTGCCATTCAACCTTTGGGTTAAAAAAGACAATACTGTGGTGTGGTATTTATGTGTACCTTTAGGAGATATTGCAACAGGAACCATCAACAACCATATCTGAAGTGAAAGAAAACATTAGACCAGGAAATCAACAAGATCCTTACTCAACTTCTAAGGCGCGTTTTCATGAATGTTAGATTTCGCTTTGAGAATGTCAGAGCCGCGAAGGTCGACCTCAAAACAATGTCGTTTCCAAAAAACTAATTTTCTCATGTCTTTATTGTCAGATTTAGTCATTTAAACTCGAATATTTAAATATTTTTGATAATATTTCATGCATCTACAAAAGTGAACTGTACCTCTAGCCAAGTTGCTAATCAGCAATAGTTAACGCTTGTAGAAAGCTTCAAATGTACGGGAACGACGTCGTTTCAACGCTCCGTGGTCAGAACAAAAGAATTGGCGGCAAGGTCAACTCGAAGCGCTCGACGCAAACGAAACGGTTGTAACTTGGCTAGGGGGGCTGTTCTATTTCTGAGACATCCAGTATTTTTGCGGCCCAATTTAACAGATTTATTTAATTTGGTTTTTCTTACAAGTGATATTTGTAATGAGCACGTTTTCATTGTTTATCCGGCAGACTGACATATTAGTTTATTCTGTTCTTTTATATTATATTAGCCGGCACCAATTCACTCAGTGCATTTCATACAGTGGACTGCGTAATTTTATTTGCCATTGTGTCTTAACCCGGGATTCTGTAAAATTTCGGCACTTTTACAGATATACATTTGGTCTAATGTGACCCGGAAACAGAAGTTCCCCAAGTCTAAGATGGATTCTTTGAAAACTTAGTTAATTAGACTTTATGCAGACAAATCTATCACATTAGTCTTTATCCTGCGCTTAAAGTAAGGTATAATGACAATGGAAATAAACACATTTGATGGATTCGATTTAGATTAAATATGTGTTTTTAATTAAATGCATATCACCAGATTATAAATATCTTGCATTTATGTGATGTGATAACATCACCTATAAATACCCTAACGAAGAAAACCACCGCACAAGTGGCTGATTATCTCTTGAACATGAAATTATTGGTTGTAGCTGCGGCCTTCGTAGCGTGTAAGTATTTTTTTATTTATTTTTCGTGTCTTACATTCTACTTCTTGTTCGAAATTAGGTGCAAGATTTAAATAGTTTTTCAGTCTTGAGAGTCTATAAGTTACGATCGTTTGGTCACTTTAAGGAGTTATGTCAAAAATATTTTAATATATTTTGATTGTTTGTTAGTTTTCATACTTTGTTTTCAAAACAGAGCATTAACAAATATTTGAAAGTTATGTTCATTGCATCCCTAAATTCCTTCTCCCAGAGCTATGGAAATTAATATTTTAATTTAATTTCAAGTGTGCTCCGGCAATGCTCTTCCCACCGTCCCTGGAGATAACAGCCACTATGTAGAGGGAGAGAGCCGGTACATCTGGATGCCTGATGGTGAAGGCACACCTGTGCTCGTCGACCTCCAAGAGCCAGTCGATGAAGCGCTGCTGAACTCCAGAAACGGAGCTAACAACGCATACTGGCTTTTCACCAGGTATAGCTGTGTGTTGTTATCGTCATTGTCACTATTTGAATTAATTCTATTTTAAATAAGTTTCTTTTTAACTTGCAGGTCACAATTAAGTACATAAAAGCCTGCATTTTTCACAATTTCTCAGAACTAATTCGAATGAAATATTTCAGGAGAAATCCCACCAGTGCAAACGTTATTGTCAACGGCAACGCCAACTCGGTCAGGTCATCCAACTACAACGGCGCCCGACCTTTGAAGGTCATCGTCCACGGATGGAACAACAATGGAAACACCGCCATGAACCCTCTCATCACATCTGCCTTCCTCGCCGTTCAGGACTGTAACGTCATCGTAGTTGACTGGCGCGCGCTCGCTAACGCTAACTACAACACTGCTGCCGCCGGTGTTCCTGGTGTAGGCCAGCACCTCGGAAACTTTGTCAACTGGCTCTTCGGCATCGGTGGTGGAAACTGGAATCAGGTCCACTTTGTTGGCTTCAGCTTGGGCGCTCACGTTGTCGGAAGTGCTGGACGTCAAGTTAGTGGCCGTGCTTCTCGTGTTACTGGTCAGTATTTTGTCACGTGTTGAAGATAACTGTTTTGTAGCAAGCATATTTATTATTTCAACTGTCTGTTCAAGTCAAGTGTTTAAAAACAAAATACGTTAAGTTCTACTAATTTTATTAGGAGCAATGGTAGCCTATAAGTGGTTATAGCCCCGCTTACAGTGTGTAAGTTGTTTCATCGCCACTGCTCTCGAAACGGTGAAAAAATATCATGAGTAAATCGGAATATATCTACTAGAATCAAAACTTCGAAGACAATATGTGACATCCTACCACCCGCACTGTGCTTTCGTGGTGGCGTGGTGGTCATCTCCTAGAAAAGAGGCTTGAGTCTCATCATTTGAAACATAGTAAGGCTGATTATGCTTATGTTTCTTGGTCACAGGTCTGGACCCCGCTGGCCCTGGTTGGGGTAACAACGGTAACGCATTGAACCGTAACTCTGGTCAATATGTTGAAGCTATTCACACCGATGGTAACCTCCTCGGTATCTTTAATGCTATTGCCAACGCTGACTTCTACCCGAACGGTGGTAAGAACCCCCAGCCTGGTTGCTGGGTGAGTACTTGCTCCCACGGTCGTGCGACTGAGCTGTTCGCCTCCACCGTTCGTCACAACCACTTGATTGGAAGACAATGCCCGAATATTTGGGAAGCTGAACTCGGAACTTGCAGTGGAGCTAGCTTCCATATGGGAAATGCTGTCGTCAACAAGCGCGGGTGAGTTCCTTAAATATTTTTATTTAATTTGGTATCCATCTATGCGATTTATCGCATAGATGGATACCAAATCACCATGATTATAAGCAAGTTCTTAACACAATTGATTAGGTTAGCGTAACAAGACTTTTACATGCCATGGATACACACTACAATTTATGAATTTCTATTCCAAAAACAGACTCGAAATGTTCTACTACCATATCAATATCCGCATCAGATATACAACTTTTAGTATATGCGAAGCCCGAAACACATCTTTAGTATTTTTATGTTAAGAATCTATGTACATACTTTCACAACTGTTCATGAATGTTGTATTAGCTGTGTATATTTTTTGGTAGTTAAGAAGCCTACAGGAGTTAATCGTGAGTTTTATAATGATCCACTGCAGTAAATGTAATCAGAAAAATATATGTTACTCTTCACAATAAATGCTGGGTAGGTTGTGTGTTCAAAATATAATAAAGTTTATTTAGTACGATAGAAAAAATCACGATACGCCTCAAAAAAATACTTTTATCGATTAAAAACCGGATAATGCTTGCAATCATTCCAATTGTTTGATAGATTATTTGTTTGTCGTGTTTTGATTTTATAATCAGATCTGTAGATTTCAGTATATTGCTGAAATACTTCATATTTGCAAGCATTATTTATGTCTTTGCGCATTTCTTTCTTTTGTATGCAGTCCTAGAGTGACTGCGCTGTATTCCTCTTTGGTAAAAATTATCTAAAAGCAACATACTTCCGGCATGAAATGTGCTATCCTTAGCCATATGAACAAGTGTAAAAAAAAATATCTAAAACTGTTCAGGCGTTTTAGCATGAAGTAGTAACAAGTCATAGGAGACATAGACACATATTATACAAACTTTCATCTTTATTGTATTAGTGGTGATTAAATATAGTAATCAATTTATAATATTAATATGTGTTAACTTTTTTTTGCAGAAATGGTATCTTTGCGCTCAGGACTGGATCAGCTTGGCCTTTCTAATCTACGGAAAAATCATATTTTTAGAAGTGTGTACAAAATAATGATAATAATAATGAATCTTTCTGGTCAAACGATTAAACTGTACTATTTATGAATTATTTATGACTTTTACTTTTTTTTTTCATCACCTACCACCACCCACTCTTACGAATGAATTCCGGCTAGGGATTGAAATCTTGTTCAATGGATTTGGTTAATCATTATTGTATCGAAATCAGATTTTATCAACCTTTTCAAAAACTAGCCCTACAATTTGTTAAATGATTTTACTGTTAATACTTTTGAATGGATTAATTCATGAATCCCCAAGCGACCACCGGTGGCCGCGCATCTATTGTCTTACTATTGTGTCTCTAATTGACGGTATCTGAAGGGTTAAAGAAACATTGATTTAATTTTTATCAAAATCCAGTTTTATTAATAATAATAACTCTTTATTATTAGGCAACTAAAGCCCATAGAGAGCAGTGGTGGCCGAGTGGTTATGGCTCTGACTTACGAGTTGTAGGTCGCAGGTTCAAACCCTGCCAAGCGCATTACTTTGTGTAATTTATTTCATCACCACTGCTCTCAAAACGGTGAAGGAAAACATAGTGAGAAAAATGTCCTAAAACCAAAAATTTGAAGACATGTGACATTCACCAACACTCACTAGGCCCGCGCGGTGGATAACGGCCCATTCCCTCTCCTAGAGAGGAGGCCTGAGTCCCAGCAGTGGGAACATTAAAAAGGCTGATGATGATGATTATGAAAGCCCATAGACAAAATACACAAATAATAATCTTACGAAATAAGATACTAATACATAGATACGCTTGTATCGCCTATCGTTTAGGACTGGTATAGTGCCCAAGTCGTGGAAGCTTGCTTTGCAAACACAATACTCCATCTTAACCGTTTCGTAAGCTGCTCAACTCTTCCTCAATTTCGGTGATCTTCTCATGTGCCCAGAGTGTACGCGTGTTTTAACATTGCCAGGTTACAGTTTTACATGATACAAATGAATAATTTTAGTTCATTCACAGCCAGAGTCTTAATGTTTCCATACTATTACTGGTCGCGGGAATCCGATGAATGCAAGACGCAAAGGACCGGTCGTTATGGCGACAATTAGGCGAGGCCTATATCCAATAATAGACGTTTTTCGGCTGAAATGATGATGATGATGACTCTTTCTGTTGACACATCTATTCTCACATTAGCCAATCTTTATCATAACGTCAAAGCTTTGTCTTACCGGAGGTACATTGATAATGGAAAGACAAATGTATAATGGAATGGTATATTGATAGTTCATATAATAGATAAAACATATATCTAATTTTTTGCATGTGATATCATTAGATTATGAATAGTTTTTATTATTATATAATTGCGTGATGCGATAACACCATCAATAAAAACCCCTACGAAGACACATAGTTTTGCAGTGTCTGATTATCTCCTGAACATGAAAATATTGGTAGTAGCTGCTGCCTTCGTAGCATGTTAGTATTTTCATATTTTTTTCATATTTCACACTCTTCTACTTTTTTTTTTTTGTCGACGGGGAAAATCATCTTTGACGAAACCCGCTCTTGGGTGGAGCGGGAGACAGTGTCAGACTCTTACTGACTAAAAACTCCGCGCCGTTCCTTCTAGCCTTCATACCGGGGCACGAGCTCCCTTTCGGACAACCCTGTAGGCTTCGACCCAGCTGGGCCCCTCCTGCTGCTGACAACTCTTTGAGGCGCGCGGGAACAGTGCGCGCCGTCGACGTCTTGGACTCGGTCCATTACCGGACGATCGGCCAGCGAGCTACCCATGGCTCGCCGTCCGCGAGCGCGCGTCTACGGTGGCCGGAAATCGGGATCGGAATCCCGGCGACGGCGGCGAGGGCGCCGTTGCCCGATGCGGTCGGCCTCCTCCTTTGAAAGCATTACTGCTTCGCAGAAGGAGGCGACCGCCTGCCATTCCTCCTCACTCCGGACCATGGCCTCGACCAGCACACTCTTCTACTTGATCAAAATCAGTTAAAAAAAGTTTTTTTCCTAAATAGTTTACACTATTTCAGTCACTTCAAAATGTTGTGTTAAAAATAGTATAATACAATTACGAGGAACTCAATCATTTCATTGCTCCCGGAGCGAATCCTCAAGAAGGTGTTTTGAAGATCAGGTGATCAGGTCACGCATGAATAAATTTTTCAAACGATAGGATTGATTCAAAGTTTTTTGAATCGAAAAACGAATTTACAGATAATTGTTATGTTCATTCCGTCCTTAAATTCTTATTTTACAGCGATGGCAACTAATATTTTAATTTAATTTCAAGTGTGCTCCGGCAATGCTCTTCCCACCGTCCCGGGAGATAACAGTCACTATGTACAGGGAGAGAGCCGGTACATCTGGATGCCTGATGGTGAAGGCACACCCGTGCTCGTCGACCTCCACGAGTCAGTCGATGAAGCACTGCTGAACTCCAGAAACGGAGCTAACAACGCATACTGGCTCTTTACCAGGTTAACTCTGATTTAAATTCATATCATCGCTGTCCCTATTTGAATTAATTATATTTAAAAAAAAAAAATACCTTGCAGGTAACAATTAAATGTGTAAAGGCTTTAGCATGTTTTTGTCAAAATTTATTAAATAAACTAACTTGCATAAAACATTTCAGGCGTAACCCCAACAATGCCAACGTTATTGTTAACGGCAACGCCAACTCAATTTGGTCATCCAACTACAATGGCGCCCGGCCTTTGAAGGTCATCGTCCACGGATGGAACAACAATGGAAACACCGCCATGAACCCTCTCATCACATCTGCCTTCCTCGCCGTTCAGGACTGTAACGTTATCGTTGTTGACTGGCGCGCGCTCGCTAACGCTAACTACAACACTGCTGCCGCCGGTGTTCCCGGTGTAGGCCAGCACCTCGGAAACTTTATCAACTGGCTCATCAACACCGCCGGTGGAAACTGGAACCAAGTCCACTTTGTTGGCTTCAGCTTGGGTGCTCACGTTGTCGGAAGTGCTGGACGTCAAGTTGGCGGCCGCGCTGCACGTGTTACTGGTTAGTACTTTTTTTCCTATCAAGTAATATTATAATTTGATAATTCTATTGCCTGTCAGTCGAGTTATATATTGAACTTCATCTTATTGGTCACAGGTTTGGACCCAGCCGGCCCTGGTTGGCATAACAATGGCAACGCAATGAACCGGAACTCTGGTCAATATGTTGAAGCTATACACACTGATGGTCAGCTCCTTGGTATCTTTAATGCTATTGCTAACGCTGACTTCTACCCCAACGGTGGTAAGAACCCTCAGCCTGGTTGCTGGATTAGCACTTGCTCCCACGGTCGTGCGACTGAGCTGTTTGCCTCTACCGTTCGTCACAACCACTTGATAGGAAGACAATGCTCAAATATTTGGGAAGCTGAGCTCGGAAATTGCCATGGTGGTTCTCTCCATATGGGAAATGGAGTAGTAACCAAGCGCGGGTGAGTACCTAGTTGTTAAATATCATCCACTAAGTTGAATACCTCATAATCATCATTATATAAAATCATCATGACGCAAAATGATTTCTATATCCATACATCTCTATTTACCGTCATAGATAGATACACACTACAATTCAGATATTCCCATTACAAAGACCGACTTAACCCTTCAGATACCGTCAATTAGAGACACAATAGTAAGACAATAGATGCGCGGCCACCGGTGGTCGCTTGGGGATTCATGAATTAAATTCTTCTTGCTATATAAACTCAACCGCAACAGATATCTATTTATCTTCTGCGTGATCGTATCTATGTACGATTACCAACAATAACTTATGATGAAGCATTGAAAAGATAAATGTTTAATTATACTTAGGGTATTACACGTTCAGATAAAGCATTAGGATTTAGAGATAGGCGGGCGTTTTTGGAGGATTTCCTTTATGCGATTTAGGTCGTTGAAAAAGTGCTGATTTACAGCCTAAGTTAAATAAATTGATTTTGATCCATGGAAATTAACTGTTCGTCACTTAAAGTTTGACGTTACTTGTACACCTTATTTTGTATACTCGTAGTTTTGATTTAAGTGAACTTACCATTTACTGGGTACTGTTGTTGAACAACAATTACCAACACTGCACAACACCAACTTTCGTCTTTATTATTTTAGTATGATAAATAAACCGTAATTGGTATATTAGTGTGGACTAGCGGATATCCTTGGCTGTTTTTTTTTATTTTTTTATTTTATTGTGTTTATGTTGTGTGTGTAAAAAAGATATAATTTTTATTTATTTTGTGGAAAAAAAGGAAATTCGATTGTTTTAATGTTTTTCTTTCTTCTTTCAAACCGTTGAATTTATAAACTAAAATTAACGAGTTATTTTCTTTTTTGCAGAAATGGTATCTATGGACTTAGGACTGGATCAGCCTGGCCTTTCTAATCTATGGACAATTAATATTTAAAAGCGAGTATATTATATTAACAATGAATTTGACTATCTGGTTAAAAATATTAAATTATATTTATCAATTTATTGTTATTTTTACTACATCTTTATGCACCACCTAACAGCACTTACCTTAGGTACAAATATATACCGGCTAGATATAATAATCCGTTTGAACGGATCGTTTACTTACCTGCATAAAATGAAATTCGCATTAATATTTTTAGAAACTAGCCCTGTAATTTGTTTACAGGTGTCATTATTTCCGAAGCAAAAATTATGAATCAATCACACCACCACCAAGTCGTTGGCGCTGGTTTGTAACGTCAAAAAACATATTTTGGTATAAGTTTGAGAAAGTCGACCCCGTGACCCCGTGAAAGTCGTCACACGTGAGTCACGTCTTTGGTCACGTCACGACGTACGTCACAGTGACTTTTTTCGTATTTGTATTAAGCACTAGCTCCTACCAGCGGCTTCGCCCGCGTGTTAGCAGAAATTTATCCCAAGGGAATATACTTCCACGTCACAGTGACTTTTTTCATATTTGTATTAAGCACTAGCTCCTACCAGCGGCTTCGCCCGCGTGTTAGCAGAAATTTATCCCAAGGGAATATACTTCCACGTCACAGTGACTTTTTTCATATTTGTATTAAGCACTAGCTCCTACCAGCGGCTTCGCCCGCGTGTTAGCAGAAATTTATCCCAAGGGAACATATTTCTGGGATAAAAAGTATCCTATGTCCTATTCCAGAACATAATCCATCCGTGTACCAAGTTTCATCAAAATCGGTTTTGCCATTTAGGCGTGAAGACGTAACAAACAAGCTCACTTTCGCTTTTATAATATTAGTAAGGATGACATGTCTCTTCAGGTCTACCGGACCATCAGAGGATTTAGTTTCCATTGATTTATAAAACGCATTTAGTACGATGTACTACGCAATTTTCTCTCTCATACTCTACTGTCATAAATTGGATTTTTTAGCGCTTTTGGCACTGCTTGTCATCAAATAGCCTGTTTACACTTGCAAGCACTGTGTTTTATACACCAACTTGTTGTCTAATATAATCTGGTAACTATAGCACCTCAAGGCACTGTGTTAGGTTCAGATTTATTGACCGACATCAAAATAAATGTGGCGTTTCATAATTGGGATATTTTTTATTTTTATTTTATTTAAAATAAAAAATACTCAGAACTCCGCCATTTCTAAATCGATTTGGGTGTTTTTTTTATTTGATAGAATATACTTTCGGAGTGTTCCCACTTTTTCAAAGTTTAGTTTCGATAAATAATAATATAACTGCATCATCTTCAATTAAATGAGCCAGAGCCTGCGTTAATTTACAAGACGCACCAACGCGCGTGATTGCGTGAAAAACACGCACAATAATGCAGATCTGCACTCCCGCAAGTACGCACGTTGCATTGGTGCGTTGACATGCGCTACGCTGCAGGGTGCGCGGCAGTGTGATAACCGCCTATTATTGCCGGATCAAGAAACTACCATAATCAACGCCATCTATTGGACATTTGGCGTACTAGTATAGAAATTAGTTAATAAGCTTCTATATGGCAATCTTGATTAACTGATTGATTAATCGGATTAAACATCAGAGCTATAAGATAGGCGCCGCTATGTGTATCAAATCGAGTGAGCAATCGAACATTAAGTTTTTTAGTCCGTCCGTCAGATGGCGCTAATTTCACCTTCTAGACCATTAACAATTTGTTTACGACACTATCAAAATTATGGTAACTGTAATAGCTACAACTAAGTTGTGACATATGATGCTGGTTCATCATCATAATCCACAGTCCGACTTCGCCCACCGCTGAGCATAGGCCTCTCTTTCCGACCTGGAGGATCATCAACATTCCTGCTTCCAGTACTTGGACGCCACTCGGTCACTACAATGTTCCACTTACATTTATTTCCATCCCTTACAGTTTCACTACTGGGCAAAGGCCTACCCCAAGTCCTTCCAGAAAATCTTCTCCTGCGCTTTCTCAAACCAGTCTACGGAGTACGCGTCCACATCATCCCTCCACCTTCTTTTCTCTTTCTGATACATAACAAGACTAGCTTTTGCAAGCGGCTTCGCCCGGTTTCTCGATAAAAACTTTGGACGCCCGGTTGATCCCTTTAGGGGGTGAATTTTATTTATTATATTTCAAATATTTTCGAAAAAAAAAAAAGCTTTGCAGTTTAGTTACGAAACTAGTGATTATTTTATGCAAATTGCTTTATCGTATTGGTTTTTAATAATATTTTTTTAACCAAATGTAAACAGGTGCAACTGATCACTGTGATTTTCAATCATATTAAATTGATAACAAGGATTTATATTATAAGCTTAACAAAATACTTATTATCTCTGATAAAAACATGAAAATATTATCGTCAACGACGAAGTAATAAAGAGAGAACTTCGACATTTTTGGGTGAAAAATCGTCAAATGACTTTTCAAAAGGAGCATCAGAATATTACTGACTAAAACCCACAGTGTTCCTACAGTTGCCTTTTTTGCGGGTACCTCCTTCCAACAATCCGCAACCCTGCCGTAATCTGATCATCAGCCCCGTTAGTGAATTTTGCTGACATCTCTATGAGGTGTATGTGGAATACAACACGCCGTTGACCCCCACTTGATCCTTACCGGACGACCGAACGGCGAGCTACCTATTACTTGCCGTCCTGTGACTCCCAACGCCTGAGGCTGGTCTCCGCCACGAAGTTTCGGCCGCCTTGTTCACTCGTTACTGCTTCATAGAAAATGTTGATACTCGCAGGGTGCGGTATCCTCGCACGATCCGGTTGATCGTGCCCCTTTATGATATATTCAAGCGGCGAGTCAGTTGCTTCCGTAGTGACCATGGACCACATGATCCCCACGTATAGCCTAGGACCCCTCTAGAGCAAGAAGCGTATGGACCCCTCTGATTGGATGGGAGCCGCTCGAGCGCAGCCCCGGCCCGCTCCAGTCTGGGAAGTTCGACTTGGATTCTGATCTCAAAGTCCAGACGCTCATATTTCCGCTACAGAAAACAGCATTTTTGCGAAAGAATCATATTTTGGTAAAAAAATTACATCTCGTTTGAATTTTGATTTGGTTTTCACAGTAATTAATCTATTTTTGCACCTTCATTGATAAACTGTTAGATAACAAATATTATTATCGCATGTTCCCTGTTTTAATCGTGTACGGAACATGCTTTTTTTAAGATAATAAGATATATAATAACATGATAGGAAATAATCGCCTTAAACAGTCAATAATCCACTTTCAAACACACTTTCCATTTTTTTTCTCTTTTATGTAACACTAGGTTAGTTTACTAGTCACAAAAATCTATAATTATGCCAAAGAAACGTATATACTTTTTTTTAGGTTGGAAAATCATCCAATTACATCCCCCGCTCTTGAGCGGAGCGGGAGATGTCAGACTTTTACTGACTAAAAACCCACTCCTGTTCCTTCTTTGCTATTGCTCCAGGGCTCCGGGGATCTCTTTCGCATCACCCATGGCCCCAGTAGGCTACCACCGTGCTGGGCCCCTACGGTTGCTGACAACTCCTTGAGGGAAACGTATAATTATACTTACTAACAGCATCAAAAAATCCTAGTAATTACCGCATTCCATGTTTAACCATCTTCCAGAAAAGTGCAAACATTGAAAAAACATATGTACTTCTTAATTACATACAAACATATTTTGTTTTTTATAATATTAAACTAACCTACGCTTGTTTTTTGGCACTCCTGAGCAAAGGCTTTCTACTGGACTTCTCCTCTAAAAGTGGAAAGGGCCCTAATTTACCACGAGGGCCTCGTCCGAGTTGGTAGATGAGGCATGTTTTCGAATTTTTGGATCTAAAGCAGTCGGGACTATTACTTCTGGGTCCCCAATGCTATAGTTGGGGCCGTTAAAACTTGACCAATATTACTTTTCGTAGCTCAGATGCAGGTACGGCCACCTAAGAGGAGGAAAGATAAATAGATATACTCTTTATTGTTTATCATAAATAAAATTACAGTAGGCCCTTAAAATGAATAGACTTGAAAGCTAAAGCTAAGTTGCTAGCAAAAGTTGTTATGCTTGAAAAGTAGGTCCTTCATAATCCGAGCAAGAGCCAGCTTGGATTATGAAGGTATTACTCTGGAGTAAATACATATATAACGAACTCCGGAGGACATATATAACGAAGTTCATCATAGCGGAAATGATAATCCAAAGGTCAAGTTAATATAAAAATATTGCCTAATTTTGAAAAATAATTGTCTTCAGAGAAGATGCGTTTCATAAAAACTAATTCAGCAGCTCGGCCAACTTCTTCAGTTAATTTCTTAGAGGTCATTAAAAAAAACAAATAACTTACCGACAGCGGTTCACCTGATATTAAGCGTCCTTACCTTCCGCATGACGCAGGTCCTCACCGGACATGGCAAGTTCGGGAGGTTCCTGCATCGGATTCGAGCGGAAGAGACGCCCGGGTGCCGCCACTGTGCGGAACGCCCGGAGGACACGGTGGAGCACACAGTTGAGGTGTGCCCTGCTTGGGCGGAGCAACGCCGTGCCCTCGTGGGGGCGATCGGCGGCGGAGACCTCTCGCGCCGGGCCTTGGTTCAGGTCATGGTCCGGAGCGAGGAGAAGTGGCAGGCGGTCGCCTCCTTCTGCGAAGCAGTAATGCTAGCAAAGGAGGAGGCCGACCGCTCCAGGCGGCCTCACCGCCGCCGCCGCCGGGGTTCCAGCCCCGATTTCCAGCCACCGTAGACGCGGGCTCGTGGACAGCGAGCTATGGGTAGCTCGCTGTCGATCGTCCGTTATCTGTCCGGACCGAGCCAAGGCGTCGACGGTGGCTGGAAATCGGGGCTGGAACCCCGGCGGCGGCGGCGGTGAGGCCGCCTGGAGCGGTCGGCCTCCTCCTTTGCTAGCTCCTTTGACACTGTTCCCGCGCGCCTCAAGGAGTTGTCAGCAACAGGAGGGGCCCATCTGGGTAAAAGCCTACCGTGGTCGGGGTTATCCGAAAGGAAACTAGAGCCCCGGTATGAAGGCTAGAAGGAACGGCGCGGGGTTTTTAGTCAGTAAGACTCTGACACTGTCTCCCGCTCCACCCAAGAGCGGGATTCGTCAATGATGATTTTCCCCGTCGAGAAAAAACAAAAAAAAAACCTGATATTAAGCCTACCTTATATGATAGGTGAACAATATATTATATATAAAATTCTATAGACAATAGAATATGAAAGAGTTTATTTAGTACTGAGATTTTTATTATATTCGATGGTTATAAATATAATAACAATAAAAGCTGTTATTTGGACTATATAACAAACATGAGAGCACAAAAGATGCAAAAATAAAGATCTAGTTAAAACAGTTAATTAATTATCATGACCAAAATAAACCACCAACTAGAAAACGCTACAAACCTACTTCGACTAGATCTGGTTTCAGTGGAAAACAAATTTGATTAAATTACACCGATCTATGTACATAGCTATATAACGTGATGAAACAACATAAATGTATACTAATAACAAACAAATCTTAACTAAAAATGAAATCGGTAATAATGTCAAGTGTAAGTTCGATTATAAGAGCCGCGATCCGTAACATTTTTTATCGTAGTGCAGCAATGTTCCAATTTTTTTAATATCCTGGATAAATCAAAACATTTATAAGATCATTCTGGATGAGAATTTGGAACTCAAACCTTTTCTCCATGAGAGATAGTGAATCATTTTCCACGACTATGACACCGGTCTTGTACATCAGTTTTTTCTAATATCTTTGTTCGTTTTTTTCCTGCATGGTTTTTAGATAGTACTAGCTTCTGCCAGCGACTTCGTACGCGGATCCTGTTGCTTATGCCAGCGACATTCAGTGTTATAAACGTAAGAGTAGACAAAAATAAACAGAAAGCTCAGAACTGCTAAGCTATCGGAAGTTACACGTGTTATTGTGAGTTAACCATAAAAGATAGACGTATGCTGTCGTGGGACATTTTTTATATAATTTTGAGGAGAACATTTCCGTTATACATGTTTTCTGTGTAGCTTTAACCATTAAGGCTGCAAACGCGACGGAAGCTTAAAAAATGGAGTAATTTCTCCCGTTTCCCCAACATTTCCCTTCACTGCTCTGCTCCTATTGATCGTAGCGTAATGAAAAGTATACTATAACCTGCCCAGGAGTATGAAGAATGATTGTACCAAGTTTCGTTAAAATCCATCGAGTAGTTTTTGTTTCTATAAAGAACATACAGACAGACAGACAGACAGACAGACAGACAGACAGAAAGACAGACAGACAGACAGACAGACAGACAGACAGACAGACAGACAGACAAAAATTTTACTGTTTGCATTTTTAGCATCAGTATCGATCACTAATCACCCCCTGATAATTATTTTTGAAATATATTTCATGTACAGAATTGACCTCTCTACAGATTTATTATAAGTATAGATTTGTAAAATTTATGTCACAATAGGTAGATAAACATAAGAACGCACGTATCGCATATGCTTCATGCTTCACATCAATGCACAAGAGTTGCATCTTTTCCAAGTCTTCAGTCGGTTAAGGCTGGTTTTGTAAACAACCTCGCCCTGTCCTGTCTGTATTGCCAAGCATGTGCTATATTATCCCTTTACTTATTGTGCGCGGAATCCAATTTTTTTTATGATTATGTGATATTTTTATAATTTATGGTTATGTGTATGATATGATATTTTAAGATTATCTATCATAGCGTCAGTAAGTAGACGATTATTTACTACGATATGGATCTAACGTAGCTTCTTATTTTCTAATCTAGCTTTAGCACTAGGCGTTGTTTCGAAAAAGACAGTCAAAATCATTAAATTTTTCTAATGTTGCAGTCTAATTACTTTAAATTTTAAGATTAATGGACGCTGTAATTTTTGTAAAAAAAAAAAACAATGATTTTTCAGTCATACAATATGACTGCAATTCATTATGTTTTCTTATTTATGTAGCTGTTCTATCTGAAAGGATATCAAATGGAAGGTGGACCTTTTCATGGTTACTTCAGACTGTATGATTTCAGCAGTAGTTAAATAATTATTAACATATCCTGTAAAACAAACCCACACAATTGTCGTCTTTATTATATATGTAAAATATCAATCAATTCTAACGTATCGCAGTCGTCATTAGCCGATAGCCCATTGAAAATTTTACACAAGATCTAATGATGAGATAAACTAACTAATAAATACTGTATCGTTTTTGGCACATTTAATTCTGCCTATAGCCATGAAGTTTCTGGTAGTGTTGGCTGCGTTGGTCGCAAGTAAGTATAGTTTTCTAAAATTTAATTTTGCCCATACACGTGTACATAACATAGTATCCAAACTCGAAATAATTAATTGTTGGCTATACATTTATTTGTTCCGAACGAAAATCAAACTGCAGCGCAGAATTAACTTTGAATTTTGTTTTCTTATTGTATGAGAATTTACATATGTTCGAATTTATATATATTATACATATATGTATGATCCTTATCCCAATACATTTATTTGATGTGGAAAAAACACGTCGTCTTCTTGCATAGATCTTAATTTGTCGTCATCTCAATAGTAGTGACTATCCGTAACCTTTCTAGCTACATAATTGTCATTTTTCATACAATCTATCCACAGCTTCATTGACCTTCTTTTACCATCCGCTGAAGAAACTCAAACTCTACAGCAATTATGCATCTGGTTAAATCAAATATTTCAAAAGGTTATTGCCAACATTTGTTAGCATTTTATTGTTATCCCAATTTAAGAAGTAATGTGTATGATAGAAAAAGGGAAAACTAAAAAGTTCAGTATTTATTAGGAATTTCACCATTCAAATAAAAAAATCTAAACAGAAGTTGTATTTGTTTTCTAGTATGCGCTAGTAGCGCAATCCCTCTTATTCCTGGGGACAATAGCCACTATGTGGAGGGTGAAAGTCGTTATGTCTGGATGCCCGATGGCGAAGGCGTCCCTCAGTTGGTGGACCTCGAAGAACCCGTGGATGAGGAACTGCTGAACAGCAGAAATGGCGCCAACAACCAGTACTGGCTATACTCCAGGTATCTATTTTATTTATTATTTAAACATGTGTAACACTTCTAATTTTTTTTAATGAAACATTTTGTATTATCTTTTATTTAAATCAATTAGTAGAATTTACATTTTTAAATGTAGGTAAGGATAGAATATTTCTGGCCAAGGATTTACCGATGTACAAAAATATTTTTAAAGGCACTTATTTAAGATTTCTTTAACATAGGTGTGATTATTCACAGTGTTTGGATGTTAATTAATTATAAGACTAATAACTTATGAACACAACACAATGAGATTGCTAAATGTATCACTTATCTTATTTTGTTTTTTTTACAGGCAGAATCCTACCAATCCTCAAATTATTGTCAATGGCAACGCCAACTCTATCTGGAACTCCAACTACCGCAATACCCGTGGCCTAAAAGTCATCGTTCATGGATGGAACAGTAATGGAAACTCTGGCATGAACCCCCAGATCACATCTGCTTTCCTCGCAGTGCAGGATGTCAATGTCATTGTTGTTGACTGGCGTGCTCTGGCTAACTCCAACTACATAACTGCCACCAACGGTGTTCCCGGCGTTGGACAGTTCCTTGGAAACTTCCTCGTGTGGCTCATCAACACTGCAGGTGGTAACTGGAACAACGTTCACTTGGTCGGCTTCAGTTTGGGTGCTCACGTTGTTGGTAATGCTGGTCGACAGGCCGGTGGCCGTCCCTCTCGTGTTACAGGTAATTTATATAGTAAACATATACTCAAACAGGTCAATGCTGAGGAAATGTGGAAATAAGTGATTAACCACCAATTTATTGTTTTTCCTAGGTTTGGACCCTGCTGGTCCCAACTGGGGTGGAAACTCCAACGCTTTGAACCCCAACGCTGGTGTCTATGTTGAAGCCATCCACACTGACGGTGGTCTCCTCGGTATCTTCGACCGCGTTGCCAACGCTGACTTTTACCCCAACGGTGGCAGGAACCCCCAGCCTGGTTGCTGGATCAGTACCTGCTCCCACAGTAGGGCGCCTGAACTCTTCGCATCCAGTGTACGCAGTAACCATTTCGTCGGAAGATCGTGCGCCAATCTCCAACAAGCACAGAACAACCAGTGCACTGGTGGCACCCTCAATATGGGTAACGGCATTGTCTCGAAACGAGGGTAAGTGCTTGCTACCAATTCATTTACTTTACAATACACTAACGTTACAATAACCTAAGTCTTGTGGCTTTGGTAGTTAAGTATGTAGGTCAAAATGGGCAAAAACAATGCCGCCGAGAAAGGGGCAGCTGAAATTAAGAATCAAATTTGTATCTACAGTTACGTACTAGTCTTACCGTCCCTATTTTTAAAGATGAAGCGGTAAATGGCAGATTTTTCTAATATTAATCTTTTGTTTGCAGAAATGGTATCTACGGTCTCTCCACTGGCGCCAGCTGGCCTTTCTGATTGGCATAATGATCACGATTGAGTATTATAACGATTAAAGCATTATTTATTAAAAAAAAACATTTATTTATTTGAATTACCCGTCTTCCGACTGGATAGCAATGGCTTAAGCTGATATACAGCGACCTATATGTCACGAAAAATTTAAAACCAAAACAGTAAAAAATAACCCATCAAAAACATGACTTGTAAAAAAAACCAAGGCTTGCAACACTTTTGATATACATGCGACAGTTACAATTTCATCAGGAAGTTCTACATTGGCAAAGATGGTACGCGAGACACTTTTTCAAAATGTACACATATGAACTAATTCATAGCCTACATTCGATATAAAATCTAAAATGCATTTTTATAAGAAGGTGGTAAGGGCTCGATATTAAAACATGACAAAATCCAGTTTGTGCATCAATTAGATATCTTTAAATCTTTTTATTTTGTTTTGCTTCCACGACATTTTTAAATAATAGCTAAGCATGGCACAAAATGTAACAACAAGTACATACCTGCTTCATACTTCACAACAAAATATGAGACCTGCGTCTCTTCTCAGCCTTTAGCCAAGCAACATTGTTATCACTGGGGTATCTTTTTATCTTTTTTGAAAAAAATCCTTAATTTGAAGATACTTATCGTAGGATCAGCCAGTATATGATTAATTAATACAATATGTATCTTTAAACCTAGTTTTTGCACTTGACGTTGAATGTCTGAAAAAGACACATTGTAAGACAGTAAAATAATTGTACAAGCATTATATTTTCCTTTTCATTTTGCTATCTGAATAGATATCAAATGTAAGGTGGACCTTCTCATGGTAACTTCAGACTTTTTTTTAAATTAGTAGTTAGAAAATTATTAACATATCCTGACACACATTTCGTTTTTTTTATATATGTAGTGCATCAATCTAATCAGCGTATCGCAGTTGTCATTAGCCGATATTAAGCTCATTGAAAATTTTACACAAAATCCAGTAATGAGATTAACAAACCTATATATACCATTTCTTTTTCGGTGAATTTAGTTCTGCCTATAATCATGAAATTTTTGGTAGTGTTGGCTGCGTTGGTCGCATGTAAGTTTAATAACTTAATTCTTTCCGGGTCTGGGTGACTAGGAATAACAACACATTATTGTCATACCATTGTTACGTACAAGAATCATATCCACGACACGCAACGCAGCAGCAAATTGCTGAACCACTACTCCGCCTGTGTCTTCTGTATAAACCATGTGTAACCAATATCATCAGCATCATCCTTCTGCACTTATACTATTTAAGCAGACCCAACATGTCATCTTCTATCACATACTACATCTATATATTTATTAACCGTCATCTCATTAGACCTCTTTCCTGACCATATAATTGCAATTATCGCATAATTTTACCAATTTTTTTGACCATCTTTACACATGTACCATCCTCTATAGAAACTCAAACTAAAACTGTGACATAAAACAAAAATCTTCACTGTCAACAAATATTCTAATTTCGGATTCAATATTTATGTCAGTAAAAGAAACTTCGCCTCATTCAGTATTTAGAAATTTCACCATTCAATTTTTTTTTATATCTTATTTCATAAAAACCTAAACCAAAGTTATATTTTGTTTTCTAGTATGTGCTAGTAGCGCACTCCCTCTTATTCCCGGGGACAATAGTCACTATGTGGAGGGCGAAAGTCGCTACATCTGGATGCCCGATGGCGACGGCGTCCCCCATTTGGTGGACCTCGAAGAACCCGTGGATGAAGCAATCCTGAACAGCCGAAATGGCGCCAACAACCAATACTGGCTATTTACTAGGTAAATATCTTGTTATAAGCTTTCAAAAACAACATTTTTAATTTAGCAATTATAATTATTTAACTATTATATCTTCATTACCGATTCCTTTTTTTTTATTTTTTTTTAATATATCATAGCAAGAATTTATCGAAGGATAAAAATATTATAGGAAGCCTTAAGCTGAGGTCCCCTTTAAATATAGGTGAGGGTAATGTTCAATACAGGTTTGAAGTCGCGCTCTTCTATTGATATTTAAGTAATAATAAATTCATTATCAGAACAATAAACAATGAACATAATGGAAGCACAATGGAATTGTTGGATGCATTACTTATCTTTTTTTTACTTTTCAGGCAGAACCCCACCAACGCTCAAATTATTATCAATGGCAACGCTAACTCTATCCGGAACTCTAACTACCGCGCCAACCGTGGCTTAAAAGTCATCGTTCACGGA
This sequence comes from Mythimna lalbum, assembly GCA_949319445.1. NCBI lineage: Eukaryota > Metazoa > Arthropoda > Insecta > Lepidoptera > Noctuidae > Mythimna > Mythimna lalbum. The sequence continues at coordinate 8,777,577 of OX439345.1, read as the reverse complement.
TGGAACAGTAATGGAAACTCTGGCATGAACCCCCAAATCACATCTGCATACCTCGCAGTGCAGGATGTCAATGTTATCGTTGTGGACTGGCGTGGTCTGGCTAACTCCAACTACATAACTGCCACCAACGGTGTTCCTGGCATTGGACAGTTCCTCGGAAACTTCCTCGTGTGGCTCATCAACACTGGCGGTGGTAACTGGAACAACGTTCACTTGATCGGCTTCAGTTTGGGTGCTCACGTTGTGGGTAACGCTGGTCGTCAGGCCGGTGGACGCCCCTCTCGTGTTACAGGTAATTTATTTATAGCAAACATATACTTGAATGCTGTGGAAATGTGAAAATAAGTGATTAACCACCAATTTATTGATTTTTCTTAGGTTTGGACCCTGCTGGTCCCAACTGGGGTGGAAACTCCAACGCTTTGAACCCCAACGCTGGTGTATATGTTGAAGCCATCCACACTGACGGTGGGCTCCTCGGTATCTTCGACCGCGTTGCCAACGCTGACTTTTACCCCAACGGTGGCAGGAACCCCCAGCCTGGTTGCTGGATCAGTACCTGTTCCCACGGCAGGGCGCCTGAATTCTTCGCGTCCAGCGTCCGCACTAACCACTTTGTCGGAAGATTGTGCGCCAATCTCCAACAAGCTCAGAACAACCAGTGCACTGGTGGCACCCTCAACATGGGTAACGGCATTGTCTCGAAACGAGGGTAAGTGTTTGCTACCAATTTCTTTACTAGATTTTAATTTTATGAACAATTTGGAAATTAGTACCAAAAGTGAGCCGGTATTAGTACCGGTATGAAGATCCTAGAAGGAACGGGGTGGGTTTTTAGTCAGTAAGAGTCTCTTTGCTCTGACACTATCTCCCGCTCCACCCAAGAGCGGGGTATGTCATTGGATGATTTTTGGCCACCGTAAAAAAAAGTACCAAAAGTGATGCTAATAATAACCGACATACAAAGCTTCGGGAGTTGAGTAAATCAAAACTAGTAAAAACAAAAAATAATTATTTAGCACAAAGAACAGAACAGGTTATGTGCTACAAAAATGATATAATGCTATCTATTTTTTAGAGTTGAAACTAAAATAACATCAAAAATATATTGTAGAAAAATCAAAGCACACTTTGTTCATCTACCGTGTAGCGACATCTATGACACCACATAAGAACTACGAAGAAAATACGAAATCCTATACCGCGCAATCAAAGTTCTCCGCGCGATTTGAATATATACGACAGCCCGAAGTCAACTATCGGACAGTCGCCCACCAGACCATAACACCTGTCTGGTCGGAGGAACCTCCCTTTTCAACGGAGGTTTGCGGGACTTTACTCTCTGTTCCACTTACCTCCAAAACCGTAAAAAATTGTGAGATCAATGCTAATACAATACAAAATAAAGCTATAGAGGATAAAAATTATCTGAAAAGTTTCGCGAAAAGAATGTTACGGCCTTGCTACTTTTCTGATTGCCTAGGTGCGGTGATATTTTTTCTAATGTTCGTCTCTTTTCTTTGCAGAAACGGTATCTACGGTCTCCGCACTGGCTCCAACTGGCCTTTCTAAAGGATATAACGATCATGATTAAGTATTATAAAGATTAAAGCATTATTTATTCAAAAGTATTTTTTTGTTTTGTAATACCTACCTCCATGATGACAAAGATTCAAATGGCAAGGTTCTATATATGACAATTAAGTGTGATAAACGAGATGAAAGTATGATAGAAAGATGGTGGGAGATGGAGATGAATACAAATATGGCCAAAGGAAAGACGTATGGATTGTGGGAAAGACAACAGAGTTAATGATGGCATGACGGGTAAAAGGACGGAATGGTAGATAAAACATATAATGCCGACCTCAATTAACATAAGACAAGAGCAGGAAGATGATAATGTGTGAAATGCTAAGAAAAAAAAGAGGGAATTAGTCATAATGGAAGACAAAGTTTTATGCTGATGCCAAGTAATAGGGACGGGGAAATGATAATAATGGTGAACGGAAAAGCATCAAGTGAGAGATTTGCCAAAGATTTCATATTCATATTAATCCTGGAGAAATACTTAAATTTTGAAACACACATATAACATTCTCACCGGTCCCATGAGTAAGCTTATCAATGTCTTTAGAACCCTGCGGCATGTGGCTAATCCTTCTATTATCCGAAATGAATAGTTTGCTTTTTGCCAGTCACTCCTCATATACTGTATCTCTTGCTGGGCCACCCAATTTTTTGCAGCACCACTGCTGCAAAGACTACACTCATGCCTCTGGAGATCGCTATTATAAAAGTAGCTACATTCAGACCCATTTTTTTCCCAACTACCACTCTGTAATGCTTGCAACTTAATCAATGTTAGACAACAATATATCCTTCTTAATTATGGTCCTACTTCAACACAAAATAACTCCTTTCTAGAAAATCTCCAAATATCGTAGGCTTATCTGAACACTCACCGACACGGACAGTTTTTATACCTTGGCCCATCACTTTAAAATAAAGTAAATGCAATCATCCTTATTTTCGGCCTTAAATCTTCTACCTGTAAAAAACTGTCTACTCGTACGTACGGAATCTAAATTTCAACGAAACAGAAGAATCCCTAAAAAAGTAATGTTAACACAAAAATGCATCACACATAACATAAAAAATACCGGCCAAGAGTGTGTGGGGCTACGCTTAGTGTAGGGTTCCGCAGTTTTCGTCCGTCACAATAAGTGTCCCCACATAAGAGTTAAAAACGTAAAGCGCCATCTCTTGGAAAATTGAGTTAGGTACTAATTTATTTGCCATCCAACGTGGTAATGCTGCCAGTCTTCTGTTAAAGTTAAAAGTAATTAAAAAAAATATATATAATTACAAACTAAACGGGTAATTAATGTTGCGTTTTCGGTGGTAATTTTGGATTGCGTGAACCGATTTTAACAATTCTTTTTTATTTGAAAAAAGATACGTTCAGGATATTAAAATATGTAAATTAAGTTTAAAAAAATACTTACAAACTTAGTTCAGAAACTAATTTGTACAACTTTTCAAAAACTGTTCAACGCATCAAATTCAAAACAATTTTCCCCGAAAGTCTTTATAAAGTTCTACTTTTGAGATTTTTTTCATATTTTCTAAACTTATGGTTCAACTACTTTACCCTTATCATCATCATCATTTCAGCCGACAGACGTCCATTGTTGAACATAGGCCTTCCCCAAGTGTCGCCATAATGATCGATTCTGTGCGTCCCTCATCCATCGGACTCCCGCAACCTTCACCAGGTCATCGGTCCACCTTGTAGGAGGCCTTCCGCCACTGCGTCTTCCAATACGCGGTTGCCACTCTAGAACCTTTCGGCCACAACGGCCATCTGTTCTGCGAGCAATGTGCCCTGCCCATTGCCTTTATTGTTTGGCGATTCTTCGTGTTATGTCGGCAACTTTGGTTCTCCTGCGGATATCTTCATTTCTGACGTCATTTCTCCGAAACTGTTCACGACTGCAATGGAGAATGTCTTCAAGGTTCTGAACTGGAATGGACTACGCATCAATGTCAATGGCGAGTACATCACTCACCTTCGGTTCGCCGACGACATAGTAGACATGGCTGAGACTACGGAAAAGCTCAGCATAATGCTCAATGACCTTAGTAGAGCTTCCGAAAGAGTGGGTCTTAAAATGAACATGGACAAAACTAAAGTAAACAACCATGTAGCACCCACTACTATCAAGATCGGAGACTCTATACTCGAAGTTGTGGACGATTACGTCTACCTCGGACAGACAATCCCTTTAGATAATTTTAATGGAACGTGATACCAACCGACAATTGTACGCTCTATGGTAGAGCACCCAAAAGCAAACCCCAGATGATGGGAATCTATGGCGACTACGGAAAACAAACATAATAGGGCTATGGTCTTTGAAATCCTAAGTGGAAGGTATGGCCCCGGCCTGAACAATGTTATTAATATCCATCGATAAAAGGCAGAGGGTAACTTGCAAACTAAACAAATGAACCTGATCTGATGATGGAACCAGAAGGTGGCTATAGGAACTTCGTAGCTAAACGACACAACCCCATCGAGTTTGAGCTCGTATGATTTGTTTTGACGAGTATTAATTATATAGGTATACCAGGCTATAAAAGCTTGCTATGAAAAAATGATTTTCATTAAAAGCTTGTTATATAGGTAGTAGTTTAACATGGCATAAAAGGTAACAACAAGTACGCACCTGTTCCTTGTTTCACATCAGAATGAGAGATCTCCGTCTCTTCCCCATCTTTAATCGGGTAAGACTGCTACCGCTGGGGTAATAATGTCCTGTTGTGTATTATCTTTTTATTTTTTTAGGAAAAATCCTTAAATTTGCAAACACTTATCTTACAATCAATCAGTAGATGATTAATTACTACGATATGTGTCAATAAATCTCATTTTTGCATTCGGCGTTTAATGTTTGCACACATTGACACATTGTGGAGCTGTAAAAGTATTATATTTTGCTCTTCATGTTTTACTATCTGGATGGATACCAAATATAAGGTGGAGATTCACCTTGTCATATGGAGAAGGAGGTCATGGAAACTTCAGATTTTATTATTTTATCAATAGTCAGACCGTTATTAACATATCCTGATAAACAAACTAACACACTTTTCGTTTTCTTATATATCTATTGCATCAATCAAATCAGCGTATCACCGTCGTCATTAGCCGATATTAAGCTCATTGACAATTTTACACAAAATCCAGTTTTGAGATTAACAAGCCTATAAATACTATTTCTTTTTCAGCAAATTTAGTTCTGCCTAAAGCCATGAAATTTTTGGTAGTGTTGGCTGCGTTGGTCGCATGTAAGTTTAATATCTTTAATTGTTCTGAGTCTGGATGAACTGGCCCAACTACCAACAGGCCATAAAACTGTTGGTTCCGAGCGGGAATCAAAGCCGTGACATGCAACGCAGCAGCCAATTGCTGAACCACTGCACCAGTCGTGTCTTCTATGTAAATTATGTACCATAACAATTATAATCACCATCATCCTCCTTCGCGTATCCTAATTTATTTGGGGGGTAGACCCAACATAACGTCTCTATTCACCGTCATCTCAGTAGACCTCTTTCTTGGCAATTTAATTGCGATTATCGCACAATTTTACCAGTTTTTTTAGTCATCCTACCCATATTACCATCCTCTATATCAACTCAAACTATATTATGTGGGCAAAAAAATATCAGACATTCAAAACGTACTGTGACTTAAAAAAAAATCTTTAATTTCAACAAATTTCCTTATTTTGGATCATGTTTTATTCAAATATTTTATCCTATTTCTATCCTATTTCACGAAACCTACATATATATTATATTTGTTTTCTAGTATGTGCTAGTAGCGCACTCCCTCTTATTCCCGGGGACAATAGTCACTATGTGGAGGGCGAAAGTCGCTACATCTGGATGCCCGATGGCGACGGCGTCCCCCATTTGGTGGACCTCGAAGAACCCGTGGATGAGGCAATCCTGAACAGCCGAAATGGCGCCAACAACCAATACTGGCTATTTACTAAGTAAATATCTTGTTATAAGCTTTCAAAAACAACATTTTTAATTTAGCAATTATAATTATTTAACTATTATCGTATCATTACCGATTCCTTTTTTTTTATTTTTTTTTTAATGGGAGAATATATCATAGCAAGAATTTATCGAAGGATAAAAATATTATAGGAAGCCTTAAGCTGAGGTCCCCTTTAAATATAGGTGAGGGTAATGTTCAATACAGGTTTGAAGTCGCGCTCTTCTATTGATATTTAAGTAATAATAAATTCATTATCAGAACAATAAACAATGAACATAATGGAAGCACAATGGGATTGTTGGATGCATTACTTATCTTTTTTTTTACTTTTCAGGCAGAACCCCACCAACACTCAAATTATTGTTAATGGCAACGCTAACTCTATCCGGAACTCTAACTAACGCGCCAACCGTGGCTTAAAAGTCATCGTTCACGGATGGAACAGTAATGGAAACTCTGGCATGAACCCCCAAATCACATCTGCATACCTCGCAGTGCAGGATGTCAATGTTATCGTTGTGGACTGGCGTGGTCTGGCTAACTCCAACTACATAACTGCCACCAACGGTGTTCCTGGCATTGGACAGTTCCTCGGAAACTTCCTCGTATGGCTCATCAACACTGGCGGTGGTAACTGGAACAACGTTCACTTGATCGGCTTCAGTTTGGGTGCTCACGTTGTGGGTAACGCTGGTCGTCAGGCCGGTGGACGCCCCTCTCGTGTTACAGGTAATTTATTTATAGCAAACATATACTTGAATGCTGTGGAAATGTGAAAATAAGTGATTAACCACCAATTTATTGTTTTTCCTAGGTTTGGACCCTGCTGGTCCCAACTGGGGTGGAAACTCCAACGCTTCGAACGCCAACGCTGGTGTATATGTTGAAGCCATCCACACTGACGGTGGTCTCCTCGGTATCTTCGACCGCGTTGCCAACGCTGACTTTTACCCCAACGGTGGCAGGAACCCCCAGCCTGGTTGCTGGATCAGTACCTGCTCCCACGGCAGGGCGCCTGAATTCTTCGCGTCCAGCGTCCGCACTAACCACTTTGTCGGAAGATTGTGCGCCAATCTCCAACAAGCTCAGAACAACCAGTGCACTGGTGGCACCCTCAACATGGGTAACGGCATTGTCTCGAAACGAGGGTAAGTGCTAGCTACCAATTTGTTTTCAAAAGTTTAATTTTACAAACAATTTGGATATCTGTACTAAAAGTGACCGTGATAACAACCGACATAGGAAACTTTGGTATTTGAGTAGATCAAAAACAAGAAAATAAATTGTTCCGCAAAGTAGAGGTTATGTCCTACAAACACTATCAAATGTTTATTTTGTTATCTTGCTTGTCAATGTTCTTAGAGATGAGGCTAAAATATAGTTGGTGAATTACAGATTTTTTTAAATATATATCTCTTTTGTTTCCAGAAACGGTATCTATGGTCTCCGCACTGGCTCCAACTGGCCTTTCTAAAGGACAACGATTACGAATGAATATTATAAGATTAATAAATAAAGCATTATGATTAAAATGTATTTCTTTGTTTTGAAGCACCTTCCTTCATGATGAAGAATGACAGAGAATCTAATGAGTAGGAGGGGGTAGGGTAGATATGAATACAAATATGGATGAATCGAGTGCGAGACGCTTAAGAAAAAAGGAATGCACTGAGAGTGGAATGATAAGAAAGAAATGAGAGTCAATGATCGCGCCGCCAAGTAACAGGGACAGGGCCTCAAGTCTGCTATTACAATAGTGCCAGAATGGTCGATCATTGATTTCAAAATTGTTGATTTTGACAAGTTTTGGTAATCTACTAATATAATGGCGTCATAATGACTTTCCAATGGTCAACCACTGACACTTCATTGAAAGAAGTGGCTTGAAATGGTAATCTAGTACATAATAACAAATGAATATCTGACGTATGCGGTAATTTGTAAAACTTTTGACAGTTGTTTTGATCAGTGACCTACCATTAGAACGTTATTGTACAGTTATTGGTTTTAATAAGCTCGATATTGTCATTCTACCACTACTGTATTACGAGACCATTGACCGATCAATGATCGATCATTATGATTTAGCAGATTATGGACTTTTAGCAAAATGACAATGGCATCGTGTTGGAATGACGACTTTATAAAAATAGCAGACTCGGGCCCCAGGAAGATAGTAATAATGGTGAATGGTGCATCTTCCGCATATTATACAGAGTCTTTAATACATAGTTTCACTGTCCGTTGATCAGACTCAATAAATAAACGGTGAGACCGTAATGATATAGTGAACCAATTAAATTAATTACTACAATATACCTCACAGTGATGAATAATGCCGCATTTGTCAAGGCACCTGCCTGTCATAATTATAAGAATGAATGTGATTTTTTCTATTTATTTGTATCTGCTGTTCTAAATTTATCTAGAATGTTACTGACACCTCGTGCCTTGGGAAGCACGAAAAACTGTTGGTCCCGGTTGTTATTCATAAACCTTTGACAGGTGTTACAGGTAATCAGGCACCAGAAAGTCTGACCATCGGTCTATCTAAAGAATATAGTGTTGCCCAATAACTGGGTTGTGAAGGTCTGATTGGCAGTCCATGTAAAACACAGATATTCAGCCGTATCCGATTAGATTGGAAATTATTATTATTATTTCCTTTTTTTTTTCTTTTTGGAGACGGCTTCCGGTGTGCTGGATGCAATTGAATTCCAGTATTTTAACACGGAGTGACTGCCTATCTGACCTCCACAACCCAGTAATTGAGTATCACGATACGCTTTGGTGAAACGAATGTCTGATTTCCTGGCTTCTGACTATTCGTATCCTGTGCTTATGTTCATTTGAGGAGGATTAGGACTGTAACTTCGGAGGTCTCCAGAAGGTCGCCAGAGTCTCGTTTGTTAGTCAGCAGGATGCACCACGTGCAGGTGAGGTTCGCTTGGGTCCCGATAGGTTGTTTTATACCCCGTATACACCCCATTCTGGGAGAGGCCTATGTCCAACAGTGGGGGAGGCCTGTGTCCAACAGTGGACGTCTATCGGCTGAAATGATGATGATGATGGATGATGACTATTCGTAACGACTGTCAAAAGATATATAAATGAAAGCTGAGCCCAACGGTTGTGTACCATGTACCTACAGACCACCCATGAAAACCAAAACAAAAGTTACCACAATAATAACAGAATTATCTTCTGTACGTATTATTACTGATTTGTATCATTAATTATGATAGCTACTATTTAGTATTTTCCATCCAAACAAGCGATCAGTGGTATGGACGTCACTGGCACGAGCAAGATAAGATTTTACATGAAATACCAAAATCACGCTAATTTTGACCTTCACCATGTCCTGCTATTTTACCTAGGTCTGTCTATAAAACATAATTTAGTATTTTTCTAATAATTTTGAATACACTTTTATTTTTACACAGCAAACTTATATATATTAACTATAAATACTCTTATACTAAACCTAACTATGTACCATCGCGGTCATTTCTGCCTGACCACTTTAAAAAAAATCGCTTGAATCCTGCGGCGTGGCGCCAAACCAAACTCTTTGAAGTTTTCGTTTCGAGGGCAAGCAAAAATGAACTTAGCGGTGGTTAAGCGGAAGTGTTTTTGATGGTACAAAGACACAAACTACACTCAGGCGTTGAAGTACTCTTCCAAATCGCTGTCATTCGGAAATAAGCCCAGAAGAAAAAAATTTTCACTGTCTATTATTGCCAAAAGAATAACAACTGATTAATATTATAAATTAATAATAATGTCTAAATATATACATAATCAATAAATGTTATTTAAATACATATTACGAAAATAAAACGTGAATTCAAATAAGTTTTTAATGAAAATGATTTTTTCATAGCAAGCTTTTCTAGCACGGTGCAATATTTACATAATAAATAACCGTCAAGACAAATCATACGAGCCCAAACTCGATGGGATTGTGTCGTTTAACTACCAAGCTCCTATAGCCACCTTCCGGTTCTATCGTCAGTGCAGCTCCATGTCATAATAATTTTACAATGTCATCTTATTTACACATGCATGCAAAATTTCAGCTCAATCGGTAACCGACCGTTACAAACAAACCTCGGAACAGGTAAAACTAAATAAAAGCTTGTAAAATAGTTATTTCATAGTGCATATATTTGTTCATATTTCGTCTTTTTTAACGCATATTCGCATTCACATATTTTATCATTTTGATAGGGCTTAGAATCCGATATCTAGTAATAAGAACTTTATCACCTCACATGCGAATAAAATAGTAAAATTTTTGATGACGTGCTAAATCGTAAATCAACGTTATCATTTTAATCGACACGTGAGGCGCGTAGTATTTGTTTGGATTTTAAATCAACAATTTAAACCGATAGATAAGCAATAAACTGGATTTTCCAAAGTAATTTGGAAAAGGGTATTAATGTTATCTATGACTAGCCCTTGACAATGGCTTCATGAATTTCTGAAAAAACTATAAAAACAAGCTTTTAATGAAAATATGTTTTTCATAGCAAGCTTTTATAACTCGGTATACCTATACACCTAATTAATATACGTCAAGACGAATCATACGAGTCCAAACTCGATGGGGTTGTGTCGTTTATCTTCCAAGTTCCTATAGCCACCTTCCCGTTCCATCATCAAATCAGCTCCATGTCATCATAATTTTGCATTGTCATCTGATTTATACATGCATACAAATTTTCAGCTCAATCGGTAACCGGGAAGTGGGTCCAAGATTTGTTTACAGACAGACATCGGGACAGGTGAAACTAAATAAAAGCTTGTAAAAACGTAAAAACTAAGTAACTAAAACTATTTTACCTATAGGTATTCTTATGCAGGCCATGGTCTATATATTTTCATTCTAAGTTCAACCATTACGGCGTGATTGATTAACAAACGTACAAACTTACAAATCACACTAATATTATAAAGGTGAAAGTTTATAAATACGTGTGTATGTTTGTCAATCCCTACGCGTCTGTAAACAATCTCATGCTTTCCTCCGCTGATAACTCGCGGCGATAAATGATTGGCATTAAATTTGAAAACTACCTAAAGTTATACCAATTAATTAAATACGTGATTTTCATTGTTACCTACATACATCGAGAATAATACACCTGCTTCACTTGCATTGTTCCTAATCTAATCAACCAACCGGCCTAATTAATAAGTTATTCCATTTCCTACTGGTATAAATCAGTCAATTAATAAAACAATTATAATATCCTAAGGCATTATAATTGTTTTATTAATTGAATGATGCATGCCAGTAGGAACTTAAATAACTAGAGCACTAGAAATAGCCAAACTGCAAGTAGGGTATGGGCTGTAGGACTGTTGAAAGACCGAGAGTTACCGCAGCCCTGAAATGCCCTTTGGTAACTGAAGGAACCAGCCTTGTCATGCTCACTCAAATTTCTCGCTGATCATCGTATGGTCTACTGCAACCACCGGAAGATTTATGACATCTGAATCTGAAACAGAGATCTACTAAACTGGCCATGTCCGTGGAGGACCTGCGTTAAGCGGAAAATGAGGACGCCGTGGTGTCTCTCTCGCCACTTCTGGAGGGGCCTTACCGGCGCGATTGTGGCGTTCGCGTGCCCAACTCTCATTCCCTGTTCAGCTTTGATTTGAGGCACGTTTGCAATATGGAGCACTGCGGCTTGCTGCACCTATAATTTACGTAGTTCTTTAAGTCTCGCTCGTATCTCACCTCAGTTGTGGGATTTTCCAAAACGATAAATCATATCTAAAAATCAAATCCACAATTAATCACGCCACACGTGTAAAAACAATATCATAGCTATCATTTTGCGTTATTAATCCATATACGAATATCTGTCGAAATCTGTTGAAGTTTTTAGTTTTGCGCACATGACGTAAAATTTACGAAATCGATATAGATAATATTATAGGTACATTAAAATTGTATTTTACTTATACTTTGTAACATCGCAATCGGTAGACTATATCGAAGGATACGTTACATTCATTGACTGTTAGGTGAAGTTCACCAGGTCAGCTAGTGCATATTAAAAACAATTAGACTACAACCGACAATTGCTAATTAGATGTCCTGTCTTTGATCTACCACCAATTAAAGCTACTACGCTTTTGGTTTTGTCAATTGCGTTAATGCTCATACCCTTTTTTTATGTAGAAAATCATCAAATGACTTTTCCCACTCTGGATAGAGCAAGAAGAAGAGTCAGCTGTCTACTGAATAAATCCTACAATGTTCTATCAGTACCATTTATGAGGCTTATAATAATAATAATAATTTAACTTTTATTTCAGACCAAGTCCATAGTAGGTAATAAATAATGTTACTAGGTACATAATTACAAATAAAAAAAATTAATAAAATTGGATTGAAATTGAAATTGATTTAAATTAGAAAAAAATAAACTAAGTCAAAGATACCATCTTTGTACCATCGGGGAGTCCCAGCGATCAGCGAACAGCGAACAGCGAAACTACAGATTAAAAAAAATAATAATTAATTAGTAATAATTGGCAGCCCCGTCCGTCCTCGACCCTAACTGGTCCCGCCAATCTTGATGAAATCTTTTTGGCACGCTTGGAACACAACGTGCTGTCGACCCGAGCTACGGCCTTATCGTACAACCGGATGGTAACCTACCCTTTGCGCACCGTCGAGCAAAAAATACTTACGTATATAATAAAGAGGAAAAGTTTTATATATTATATATATATATTATTTTTTTTGTTTTTAGGAGGTAATCTCTGGAGGTATTGGTCTGATTGCTAAAATTTTTACCTCCACTAGTACATTGGCTAGACTAGAAATAACTATTATTGTGGGTGTGCTCACAAACTGTAAACAAACATGTAAATTTCACATACTGACGACACCCGGTTCCAAAACAACAGCTGTCGGTAGGCCCTACAAATATTGGTTCCGTGCAATAATCGAACTCGTGACGATACGGAGCGCACCACCACATGCTCAATTACTGCGCCAACCATCCCGACAAATGTTTTGTTTATTTACTGAAATTGATCTAAGACTATTAGCACAAACCGATAGGTACAGAAGTCAATCTACATACAAAACGCGCTCGAGCAACGCACACATAGACACCGCTCACGGAGTCGGACACGATATGTTGGAGCGCCTCGGCCCGCTCGTCGAACAGTTCCAGCTCAAACGCTCATTAGTGTGCGTCCACCGAGCGTAAGTATAAAAAGTGAAGTACATACGTGAGATTGTCTTCTGTACTATTTATTTTGTGCTATTAGGATCTAACATTTACAATAGTCTTTGTTTAAAGTTTATAACAAAGAATATTATTACGTTTTCACATCAAGTAGGTACTGTCTACTGACCTTACCATTTATCTAATAATTCAATAATAAAAATAAACTGGAATTTTTCCCCATCTAATCTAAGGTCAATTTGCATTTGAACTACTGAGTATACATAGAAAAACTGATATCTATTTGATACACGATAAAATTATGATCATTATCACGACAAATGTGTTTAATCACATATAAAACACCTTGTTTCGAATTAATACAATTACTTCATAGTTATTTGGTCTACCGATAGTGCGCCTCTCTTGAGTGTTATGAAGTGCTTGTTACTGTTATCCGTCGCTATAGCAGGTAAATTAGGCTAAATAAATAAACGATTAATTTAATAATTATATTAATTATAAAAAGGAACATCAAAAAAAGAAACACGACAAACAGATTTTTATCTTTATCATCATTTTAGCTGAAAAGCATCCACAACAAACAAGACACAGGTCTCCCCCAAGTGTCGCCATGACAGGAAGTTTTAGAGAAAAAATAAATATTATGCGTGACAAACAGTGGGACCAGTCGAAAGGCAAGATTTGGGGGGGCCCATGTGATATGTCCAACAGTGGACGTCTTTCAGCTGAAATAATGATACTCAATATTATTATTATTATATCTTGCCTGTGTACTGCCCCACTGCTGGACCAAGGCCACATTATATACTCAATAAAGTAGTCAAAATCAATGAAATTTTCAAGCTAGAATAAACATAATCAGTGCTAAAGTAAATCTCACTGAAATACCATAATATTTAGTTATTAGATTTGGTCCATGTTACTCAATTTTTACTTTGACAAATTAAAGCAACGACGAATACCTACCTAACTTCTGCTATATTAAAAGTAGATCCTTCTTCAAAACTGAAACAAGCCGAAAAACTTATCAACACGTACACTATTGACAAATACAAATGTTTTTATTTAGGAACCAAATATTTTTTAACAATAGAAAACGACGATTGAAGATTTGCCATAAAAGATAATTTTCTGATACCTTATAATGAAAGATGATTTTCTAATAAAAAATATATTTTTAAATGGAGTATTGTGGAATATTATTTACAAATGGAGAGCATTGGTGGCCGAGTGGTAAAGGCTCCGACTTACGAGTTGTAGGTCGCCTTTTCAAACCCTGCCAGGCGCATTACTTTTTGTAATTTATTTCAATACCACTGGTCTCAAAACGGTGAAGGAAAACATTGTGAGATTTGTGAGAAAACCTCGTCTCGTTACGTCCTAGAACCAAAAATTCGAACATGTGACATACACCTCGCACTGGGCCTGCGTGGTGGATTACCACCCATTTCCCCTCCTATAGCCTAGGCCTGAGTCCCAGCAGTGAGAACTTTAAAAAGACTGATGATGATGATAATTTACAAATGTAACTTTTTATTTAGAAACTAGGCTACTACCAACGGCGTCGTCTGCATGAAAGTAGACGATTCAGTCCCAAGAGAATATGCTCCGAGATAAAAAGTATTGTATGTGCTATTCCTGCTAGTCTACCTGCTTAACCGTCGAGCGTGAAGAACTGATGAACATACACACACTCACAAATTTTCGCCTTTGTAATAGTGTGATTTATTAGCTACTAGCTACTCCCAGCGGCTTAGCCCGCGTGATAGCAAAAATTTATCCCAAGGGGACATTCTTCCGGGATAAAAAGTATCCTATGTCCTATTCCAGGACCTGGTCCATCTGTGTACCAAGTTTCATCAAAATCGGTTGTGCCATTAAGGCGTAAAGACGTAACAAACAAACTCACTTTCTCTTTTATAATATTAGTAAGGATATGTGTTTATTTCAGCCTGTGCTGCAAGCGTCCTCAAAGACCCAGTCCAGGGTTACAAGGAAGGTGACAGGTACTTCTACTTCCCGGGAGATGGAGATGATATCATGCACCTGGTTGATGCTGAGGAGCTAGCAGATGAAGCATTCATTGAAGAATTTACCAGAAATCCAGCGAACAACGCATATTGGCTCTTCACTAGGTAAATAAACATGCTATTAATAAATAGCGTATTTAATATGCGAAACCAATAACACTAATGACTTTATAATACCCAAACAAAATTGGAAATTCCTATGAATATGACTGGCCTGTTAGTCTAGTGGTTAGTAGCCCTGACTGCTATGCCGTAGGTCGTGGGTTCGATTCCCACCCAGGACAAATGGTTATGATGAGCATGATCATTTGTTCTGTGTATAGAAAAATTACACCCAGACAGGGTGTAATTTTTCTATAATATGCATATATTTAGAAATATATAAGTATGTTTATCAGTTGTCTAGTACCCATAACACAAGCTCTGCTTAGCTTGGGACTAGACGGCGTTGCAGTTGTGTGATGGCTGTAAAAAAAAAAGAAAAAATTCCAGAATAAAAAGTGACTATGATATATTCAGCAATAGAAGATTTCAATCACTGAATGAATGTTTATTTTATAATCAGTACGTTGTTCATATATTACCTCTTACAAACAAACAATATTATCTCTAGAGGGTTATTTGTAAAACACTAGCAACCTTGCAGGACTGTATTACTAACATCATAAACAACAACTTTTGTTCTATGACTTTATTTACCACAAACAAACCTTCAAGATCTTCGTTGTTTTTATCTTAGATATTTCAACTCTGTATTTTGCTGTATCTGCTTACGCCTCCCGCGCACTGTTCTTCTTCTAGTAATCAAGCTTTCGAAACATTGCCATCACACCTAGCAACCATTTGCACCATTTCTGTATACTCGACAATAGAATATTACATTACATATTACACCATCATGCAATTGTCTACTGCCGCATTTCGTCCGCACTGCCGAATTTCAATAAAAGAACACGTATGACGCGACGCAAGCAAGAGAAATACTCGGATAGAGTATAATATAATTAATGTCCTAATTCTCTAATTGACAGGATCAATCCTACTTCAGCACAAATCATTACGTTTGGTGATGTAGGCTCCGTAGAAAATTCAAACTTTGACTTTCAAAAGGACACTGTATTCCTAGCTCACGGGTGGAATGGAAACGGTGGAAACACTATGAACAGAGATCTGACCGAAGGTACTGTACATTTATTTAATTGCATAAATTAACTCTTAACAATCTTTTAAATAACAAAAGGCATTGTTAAGAATTTAAAATCTTGATTTGAATGTAAAGAGCGAGAAAATTCGATTAGTTCAAGAATTAATTCATCGCCATTTTTTTTAAAGTATCGTTTTAATTATGAAATTACTGGAGCTAAAACTGTGTGACCACTTTTTAGACACTGTCTTAAAAAACATCTTCATTTTTAAATTTTTCATGCATTCGAATCACCCAATTAAATTCAAATCTCGAATATGTCAATATTAAAAAAAAAATGGTTCCATCTGCCTAAGCGCCTTGCTAGTGCCATAGTCTGAGTAGTATCTAAGTTGTTTTTTTTAATATATGGTTTCGACATGTTTCAGCTTTTCTCCAAAATGCTGATGTCAACGTGATTGTTCTCGATTGGAGAGCTCTAGCCAACAGATCTTACACTACAGCTAAAGGCGGTACTGCAGCAGTAGGCAGAGGACTTGGACAGTTTGTTAACTGGCTTGTTTCATTAGGGGCCTCGTACGAAAAAGTACATCTAGTAGGCTTTAGTCTTGGTGGCCATCTTGTTGGAAGCGCTGGTAGGGAAACGGCAGGTTTAGTGAGGAGGGTTACAGGTAAAACTTTCTAATCTACTTACACCACATGGCCAATAAGTGTACTTACTTTAAATATATTTGAATTCAAATCATAAATCTTTATCAAATCACAGAATACTTTTAGCAAATTAAGTCAAATCGGTCCCTAAACTACGAGAATGTCTTAACCTTCTGATTTTTGATACTTTTAATATAAAATATATGAAGCATATATAATTTCAGAAACGAAATCGAATTATTAATTGTGTTTCCAGCGTTGGACCCTGCTGGTCCTCTATGGGGTAGAGACAGCGACCGCGTGGTGGCTACTGACGCCCAATATGTCGAAGTAATCCACACAAACACTGGTTTACTTGGTTACACTGACCCTTGCGGTGATGCCGATTTCTACCCCAACGGAGGGTCGAGCATGCCTGGCTGCTTGATCAACTCTTGCTCACACAGCCGTGCCTACGAGTACATGGCCAGCTCCGTGAAGTATAATCATCTCCTCGCCAATGAGTGCGCCACTCTAAGGGATGCTACTCGCAATAGATGCACTGGCGATCTTAACCCTATGGGTAACAGCAACCTGTCTAAGTCAAGGTGAGTGAATAGGAGATATCTTTGAACATACGTCCATAAGTTTATTATTAAGGAGAATTTCACCGTCAAGATCAATATATACTGATCATGATACACGATGCTATGATCTGATCATAGCATGCATTTAGTCAGGAAATGCATAATCTTAACAGGATTAGATGGACTTTAAAATTTAACAAACAGTACAATAACTGACTCGCCTGATGGTCTAGTGGTTAGTGGCCCTGACTGCTACGCCGGAGTTCGTTCGGGTTCGATTCCCACCCAGGACAAATATTTGTTAGATGAGCATGATCATTTGTTCTGTGTCTGGGTGTAATGTATCTATAATATGTATGTATTTAGCAATAAATAATTATGCTTGTCAGTTGTCTAGTACCCATAACACAAGCTCTGCTTAGCTAGGAACTAGACGGCGTTGTGTGATCCTCCTCCTTAGTCGTTCACTCTTGACAGAGTGGTCGTGGTTGATAAAGTATAGACCAACAAAAATGATGATTTACAACTACATTTTTTCTTACAGATCGGGTATATTCAGAGTGAACACACAGAGAAACTATCCATTCTAACTGGCATACCAACTTGATCACTAAATGTCAATATCTCCAATTGAAAATGATGTAAACACGTTTATAAAAACATACACGTTTATAATACCTACACATGTTTTATAATTATTTTATTAACATTATTGATGTAAACCAATAATAATTGTTTTAACTTATACTTCTAAAACATGTTTGATATTTCCGCTATGGTATTAAAGAGAACTTGTTGAATCTATTGACTTATTATCGTTTTATTTCTTTGATTCTTGTATTCATATAATTGTATAACATCATAATAATGAAGTACGAAGAAGAAACAACGTGCCTTTGGTTTTTGTATCATTTTAATTCATCAAAGTACACTTTGCGTACAACAAACTTAAAGGTACTTCAATCGAAGTGCAAAGTAATATGTTTCGTCATTAGACAAATTCTCAATCGAAAAAGAAAAGACTTAACCAATTAATCAACTTTTGATAAATTATGTGTTCCTTGAACCGTCAGTACCCTTGGAGGTCCGTTCCTTCACGCGTGCCTCCTCCTTTGCTAGCATTACTGCTTCGCCAAAGAAGGCATCCGCTGCTATTACTTCTCACTCCGAACTATGGCCTGTACCAGTACCCGCCGCGAGAACAGCGGCCCTCAGCCCAAGCAAGTCACACCTCCACCGAAAGCTCCTCAACAATATAGCAAGCGTTCTATCGTCGTCTATATCGACCACATCATCACTTACCATCAGATAAAAAATATTATTATCTATTATCACGAATCGGCAGTACCCCACTGTAGGACCGGGACCACGATTTAAGATAACTAAAACAGAATAGGTGCTTACTTGTTTAAGTGAGTCTCAACTACGCTTACACGAGAAAAGAGAGAAGGTAAAAGAAAAGATTGATGCATTGTGTAAGTGAAATGAGAATATGAAAGAAATGGGATTCCATGATAGCGTAACGGTTGAATGGATAGAATGGAATAAAAAAAAACATGTTGAGCCGACCCCAAAATGAGACAAGGGCAGAAAGGTGATGATGACATAAAATTATTCTCAAGGATACCAATTTGAGCATACGAAGCTAGAACACAGCACATCATCAAGGCCATTGCAAGCGTAAACGTCTCCTCCTCCCCGAGCAATATTCCTCATTACTTAGGGTCGTGAAGTTCCCGCTGGATTAGCTTTTTATTGATGGTATCTCGCCATCTGTGACGGTTCTTAGCGTCAAGAAGTGAGAGGTGTAATTGGATGTACAGTGTGGAGTGGACCTGATCTGCCCATCTAATTGGGCTGCGGCCTCTTGGCAAACGCCTACAATGAATTTAATCTTATTATTATACTTATTTAATGTTTAATTCGAATCGGTGCATTATTTTCTTAAAAAAAATCTTATATCTTTGTCTTAAAAGATATGTTGATATTTGTCTCAGCAAAATATTTAATTTGCTTCGTTCACTATTACCTGATAAAAAAAGTACGCACATCTCCTTATCACAATAATCGGAAAATAATCTTATATTGAAATCTCATATATAAATATCTCATTTTAAAACAATCGAAGCACAATTACTTCAACTAGATAGTGCCACTCTTGCGCATCATGAAGTGCTTGTTACTTCTATTCGGCGTTATAGCAGGTAAGAAGAAACCTTTTTACAATAGCTAAACACTTTCCCAAACCCTTGTTATCTGAAAATATTTAGAAACGTTCTACATTAGTGATAATCTAAGGTTTGTTAAACCATAGAGACCGACCGAAGGTTTGATTTTGGCCAAAAAGAAGCCCAATATTTGGCTCGCCCTAAAATAGAGTCTTTGAGCTGACGATTATAATCGATAGTAATAAATATAGACAAAAACTGACAGTCAGTTTTGTGTACACGTTCTGACTACATATGCTTAGACTACAAATAATCACCAAGATTTTAATATATTGCCAGTTTTATGAATCTTCAGAGCAAACGCCCTGAAGTGCATTAAAAAAGGCCACTTAATATTATAGATCAAAAATAGTTTAATAATTCTTGTGTCTTGCTTAAATCTACGTTCCACAACAATATGAAGAACTTAACTAACTACACAGATATATCTTTAACCTCTTTTTTTAAGGAGTGCATCAAGTGCATGTGGTCTCCTTTTCTTTGTTAACCTACCATCATTAAATCACTCAAATATGATAACGACGAGGCGTGTTCATGGGTTCCTTTACTATTGCCTATGCCCTTATTTATGTGGGAAATCATCAAATGATTTAAACCCGCCCGTGTTCCGTCAGTTACTGTTGACATGCCAAGGCCACAGAATACAATTCTAACCTTACACGTAATTTCGTTACTAAACTAATGAAAATTGTCCCTCTTTTGCAGCATGTGCTGCGAGTGCCCTCAAATACCCAGTCCAGGGTTACAAAGAAGGTGACAGATATTTATACTTCCCGGGAGATGGCGACGATACCATGCACCTGGTTGACGCCGAGGAGCCAGCAGACTTAGCATTTATTGAAGAGTATACCAGAAACCCAGCAAATAACAAATATTGGCTTTACACCAGGTACCTTAATCGAAAATTGATAACTTTGCTCATTATTGTTTATTTATATTATTTTGATGTCTTTTTTTTGCTGATATCTAAAGCCGTGCATTTGGCGGCCTAAATATGACTGGAATTCAAATAAAATATTCCATATTTCATTTTCAGAGCCAATCCCAATACAGCTCAAGTGTTAGTACTTGGTAATGCGGGTTCCGTCACAAACTCAAATATCAATTTCTCAAAAATCACCGTATTCCTCGCTCATGGGTGGAATGGACACGGCGGAAACACCATGAATAGAATGCTAGTTGAAGGTAACTTTAGATCATGTCGCACCCATAATGCAAAAACTGTCTGCATTTTTTTTTACAAAAATTAAGTTAAATATAGCTATCGATTCGTCTCATCAAGACGAAACTACTGATAAAACCGGTTTTTAGCTATGACACTTAATTACGAAGACATCTTCGGCAAAAATAATTTCTACAGATTTGATCGAAAATAATAATAAAATGTATTATACAAAAATAGAATTTAGTTGGTTTTTGCAATAATGGTTCGATTTGTTATTTTATACCCATCAATATACAAGTTATAATATACTAAAAATGACGATATTAAAATTTTGTTATTTTTTGTTCCAGCTTTCCTACAAAATGCTGATGTCAATGTAATTGTTCTCGATTGGAGTGAGCTAGCCAACAGATCTTACACTACAGCAAAAGGTGGTACTGCTGAAGTTGGCAGAGGACTTGGACAGTTTGTGAACTGGCTTGCTGGACGAGGATTGTCATACAATAGAGTACACTTAGTAGGATTTAGTCTTGGTGGTCATTTAGTTGGAAATGCTGGAAGGGAAACGGGATCCAGAGTCCACAGAATCACAGGTAAAGCTTTATGAAAAATTACTTTTAATTCTTTTGTAGTTTTACTGGGGCCGCGTGGTGCATTACGGCCCATTCCCTATCCTAGAGAGGAGGCCTGAGTCCCAACAAAGGGAACATTATAAGGCCGACTATGCTATAGAATAGAATAGAATATAATGATTAAATGTAAGTGAATTGAAATTGCAAAAAAAAATATCATGTATTCCGTTACGAGTACATATTATTAACATATGCGAACATAAGTTTTATATAAAATGTCTTATAAATGCTTTTTGCTATTTATTTTTTTAGAGGTGATCCATAAGTTGATGTTATTCATAATACAATTTATCTCCCCATACACACGAAGTAAAGTTACAGTAACGATGACTCTTGTTCTAGCTTTGGACCCTGCCGGTCCTCTCTGGAACTCAGACCGCAACCGCATCGTACGTACTGACGCTCGATACGTCGAAGTGATCCACACAGAAACTACAACACTTGGATACAGCGGCCTTTGCGGTGATGCTGATTTTTATCCCAATGGAGGTTCCAACATGCCTGGCTGCTTAGTAGCAGCAATCAACTGCTCTCACAGCCGTTCCTACGAGTACATGGCTAGTTCTGTGAAATACAATCGGCTTTTGGCCCATGAATGTGGAAGCCTTAGTGATGCTAATCGTAACAGATGTACAGGCACTCCCCTCAACCCTATGGGCAATAGCGATATCAATAAGTCACGGTAAGGAGATTTTATTAACTATTAAAGCATCGACTAATGCGAAGTCATATAAAGACTTCCTAAAAAATTTATTTCTTTTACAGAGCTGGAATATTCAGAGTCAACACAGGACGCAACTACCCATTCTGAGTCAAGCAGAGGCACTGTTCTTCATAAAGCCAATGATTTAACTATCCATGTAAAAATAAAACACCAAAGAATAAATGACGTTTTATTTTTTCTAAATCTTACTCAAGACCTTCCGGTTCCAGCATCAGATCAGCTCAAAGTCATTATAATTTTGCATTGTCGTCTGATTTACACATTCTTGAAAATTTTCAGCTCAATCGGTAACCTAAATAGCTCATTTAATTCCATCTGTGTTCTTTTTTTACGGTGGGCAAAAATCATCTAATGACAACCCCCGCTCTTGAACAGCCTTGAGCGCAGCGCTGGCCGCAGCGACGAAATCCAAATAGGTACATTGAATTAACAATCCAATATTTCTATACATAATTCTATGTACTGCGCTCTCGAGCCAGCGTTGCGCTCAAGGCTGTTTTCTTAGAGAATACCACTGCAGATCGAATTAAATGAGCACCAAATTTTAAATGAATGTCGTAGTTTTGCAAGTGGGACACGATACCATCTAGGGCGTGTATGGCAAATTTGTTTGTTTGCCTCAAGAGTTTGGCTAGTCCGAACGGAGTATATTTTTTACTGATTGACGTAAAGGCTGAGGTGCAATGCGACAGTGCGATGATACATAAAAAAAAAATTATTCGCTTCGCTCGTTGATAACAAAATGAAAACGCGTAACCGCATCATCGACGCATTTGTTGGTTGCTTCGTATCTGATTGTTAATATTTATCTTGCAGAACATATCAATTGATCAAGCCGATAAACTATATGGCAAATAATTAAAGACGGCAATTTTATGACGTTCGAACTAATCGATTATTATTTATATCTACATATCTAAATCACAGTGTGGTGAAACAGAGATTTAGATTGCTATTTATAAATAGATGTGCACGTAGATAGCTAGTGTCGGTTAGAATAGCATGTAAGTCTAAGCTAGACTTTCATATATTTCTTATGACTAAATTTTTTTCTCGATATTAACATATTTCGAATACACATTTCTAAATAAAACACTGCATTAGGATTTTTTAATATTTTTTTTTATGAAACCACAGTAAAAGGAAGTAATTTATAATTTGCATTTCGTCGTAAGTTAAAATTTCGAGTAACAGTGAATATAAAATATTTTGCAAGATTTTAATTTTCAAAATTACTAGTTTTCTAAAGAATTTATTATAAAATTTCTACATAATTCACTATTGACGATGACGCCTACACGAGGCAGGGGCGCCCTATCGCCCGAGCTGTGCTATAAAACAGTGAATTTCTGAAGCTAAGGTAACAGCTAGGAGAATAGATTCGAAAAAAAAAATGTATTTAATATGATTTTTTCATATGACTAATAATTTTGCCAAAAAAAAAATTTATAACATGATTTTTTTCTTTATTCCTTTCAAACGGCTTTCTTCTCTTAGAAATATGTTTACACAAAATAAAATACTGGTTAAGTGTTCTACTGAATGTACTTAATGTACATGTAAATCAATCAATATTTCGCTAAGAAAATGGTTTTAAAGGTCAGCTTGGCTCATTGCGATCGCGTGGCAATATGTGTACATTGCAAGGAACTTAGGATATTAGGGGCCTTAATGATATTTGCTCGGCAAAGGGCTTTTACCCAGCATTGAGACCATATATCCTATCTAAACAAGCGAGATTTTTTTTGTGTAGCCTATAAAAAAAAATATAATAACAAAAGCCATGCTTCTCTCAGCCAGTACCTACAGTTCTCGTTAGTTTGCCGACCCGTACCTATTCAAACTTCTTACGCCATTATACCACAAACCAACCCCGTTTTTCAAAACTGCACAAGCTAAATGACACATTATTTTAAGTAAAGTTATTATTTGAAGAATGGCCTACACAATGATAAGTAGCTATGCAACTGAAATTTATTCCGATTATTACAGCGACACTTGAAGACTCCCATGTTCAACAGAACTTTTGTATCTAAAAAAAATACATCCAACATATTACATACATCAAAAATATATACTTTTCACTATTTGTATAACAACGTATTTGTATTTAGGGATTAAAAGTTCAGTTTTTTATTACTAAATAATACGTCCTAAACATGAATAGTTTGAGGAAGATAACATAGAAGTATAGTTAGTAGTTGGTGTTTTTACTCAAAACATAGATTTTCCCACCAAAAAAAAACTATAAGGTATTATTTTGTACCTACATGAAAAAACTTGTTGCTATATCTTACTCAGCACAACATTCTAGTTGCTTACGTTTATTTTTAACTGATAAAAAAGGAATGCACAACTACTTATCACAATAAATTAAAAATAATTTTGTACCAAAATATTGTATATAAGCAAGTCATTTAAAAACAATCAAACCACAATTTCTTTAACTAGATAGTGCCACTCTTGCGCATCATGAAGTGTTTATTACTTTCATTTGGTATTATAGCAGGTAAGAAGCGAAACAAAAATCGGTCTCTCCAAACAAAATCATAAACTTGATTGGATGGTTTGATTGGAGAGACCTATTTGTTTTTTGTTTCCCGAAAATAAAATCTTATAGAAGGCTATCCAGTTTCGTCTACTGAGCAAGCCCTTAAGTTTGCGGAGACCTGTCCCTTACACCCTTTATAGAGCTGCAGCCATTTCCTTGGCAGCGTGAACTAGCAGCGCCGCCAAGATGTCCCAGTGTCGCTTTGGGTGGAGCGAGAGGAAATGGCAGATTTTTACTAACTTAAACCAACCGGTGTTCCTATACTTCCCAAGGCCGCGATGACTCTTTCAACCTAATCTAACCTAACGCAGCATATAGGTATTTTTAACCTCATACTATATCAAAGTGATGAAAATGGTCCCACAATTACAGCATGTGCTGCGAGCGTCCTTAGAGATCCAGGCCTGGCCCATGGTGACAGATACTTCTACTTCCCGGGAGATGGCGACAATGCCATGCACCTGGTTGATGCTGAGGAGTCAGTAGACTTAGAATTTATTGAAGAGTATACCAGAAATCCAGCCGATAACGAATACTGGCTTTATACCAGGTAACTTTTCAGAAAATTTCTTTGACTTTGTTCATTATTATTTATTTATACATAGGTGTATGACACTTCATTTTGCTGAAACTTTACACTGGAATTAAAATAAAATATTTAATTTTCAGAGCCAATCCCAATTCTGTTCAAGTCTTAGAGCTTGGCAATAATAATAATAATAATAATAATAATAATAAAGTACCTATTGATGAAAAAAACCTCACGCGTAATATTTCTGGTAGCAATTGTTATGAATAATTGATTCCATCATGAATTAGCAAATTGTTGGTAGACAATTTTAGGGTTTCGGCTTTTTGTACTTTTGACCACACAAACCTGCCTGACCTGGTCAGGGTCACGGGAACCCGATGGACCGGTCGTTGTGACGACGTTTGGGGAAGGCCTATGTCACACAATGGACGTCTTTCGGCTGATATTATGATGATGATGATGATGATGACCACACAAATATGATCAGTAACGAGTACGAATACAACCCCTATTTTTTTAACGAATAAAAAAATTATTGTGTATAATAGCGATATTTTTTTTAATTATTTGTTTCAGTATTTCTCCTGACGGGTGACGTCAACGTAATTGTTCTCGATTGGAATGCTCTAGCCAACCAAAATTATACGACAGCAAAAAGTGGTACTGCTGAAGTTGGCAGAAGACTTGGACTGTTTGTGAACTGGCTTGCTGGACTAGGATTGTCATACAACAGGGTACACTTAGTAGGATTCTGTCTTGGTGGTCATTTAGTTGGAAATGCTGGAAGGGAAACGGGATCCAGGGTGCAAAGAATCACAGGTAAAGTATTGTGATATATATATAACTTTTAGTATAAGGTCAATTTTGAATTTACAAAAAGAAATTGAATTGTTCCCTGTAAGGAAAATGTATTTTATCATGTTATACGAACATATTTGTATTATGTGTGTATATAGTTGAATAGCTGACTTTTTCTTTCTTAATTCAAAATTGATCCCATAATAAAATTGTTTTTATTCTGACCTTCTTCACTGTTAGATAGAATGCCAATAAAGTCTTATAGTGTCCGGCAAAACCAAAGTTTTCCTACAAAAAATAACTTCTATTAAATTATTATTTTTGTTCCAGCTTTGAACCCAGCTGGTCCCCTATGGGACTGGGACCCCAACCGCATCATGCCGACGGACGCTCGATACGTAGAAGTGATCCATACAGAAACCACAACACATGGATACAGCGGCCTTTGCGGTGATGCTGACTTTTATCCCAACGGAGGTTCCAACATGCCAGGCTGCTGGACAACCGACTGTTCTCACAGCCATTCCTACCTATACTTGGCTAGTTCTTTAAAGTACAACCATCTTCGGGCCCACGAATGTGAAAACCTCAGTGATGCTATTCATAACAAATGCACAGGCACTCCTCTTAACCCTATGGGCAATAGCGATATCAATAAGTCGCGGTAAGGAGATTTTAGTAACTATAACATCGACTAATGCGAAGTGATATGAAGACTTCCTCAAGATATTGTTTTCTTTTACAGGGCTGGAATATTCCGAGTCAACACAGGGCGCAACTACCCATTCTGAGTGGAACAGAAACACAATTTTTTATAAAGCATCACCCAATGATATGATCTAACTACCCGAGTAAAGACATCGAATGCTTTAATCAGATTTTTAGCAGTAAATAATGACGTTTTTTTTTACTATTATTCTGTTTACGCACAATACGTAAAAATGATCCATACAGAAACTTCAAGACTTGGATACAGGGGCCTTTGCAGTGATGCTGATATTTTTCCCAATGGAGTTCCTAACATGCCTGGTTGGTCAATAAACTGCTCTCAAAGCCTTTCCTACGGGTACATGGCCAGCTCTTTGAAGTATGTAGAAGCCTCTAATCGTAACCAATGTACTGGTACTCCCCGTAACCCAATGAGTAATAGCGATATCAAGAAATCACGATAAGGAGATTTTAGTAACAATACCTAGAGTCTCGTCGGGAAATAAATTATTGTTATTAGTCTGTTCCACTCGCACTAATTATAAAGTGCCATATATGTATGTCGGCGGAAGGATGCCGATTATCATTGAAGCTCTTTCCAAAGACTCTGTTTTGTGGGCGTTGGCTGGGTATCGAGCAATAAACAGACTTTTCCAGATTATACAACTGATTTATTATAATGCAAGCTTCAGGTTTTCACTTCACATAACGAGCCGTGAGACAGTCCCCGAGAATAGGACGTTGTGCATCGCACGACTGCCGACAGAGGAATGAGCCCCGAGCCTCTGCGCTCGGAACTTTTATTTGCTCGGTTCGTGCAAACGTCAGACCGGATTCTGTCAAGTAACATGCGTCACTTGTCACTTAGCTTGTTCATTCGTTCTCAAGCTTCCGTAATATTGACTTCTCCGACATGTATATATACTACTAGCTTTTGCCCGCACGGCTTCGCTCCCGCTCTTCTCTACTCTACCCTACAATACCCTACTCTACTCTACCCTACCCTACTCTACCATACACTACTGCACACTACTCAATTCTACACTACTCTACTCTACACTACACTACTCTACCCTACTCTACACTACTCTACCCTACTCTACTCTACCCTGCTCTACCCTACTATACCCTACCAAACTTCACATAAACCATCTACTAAATAGTCCGAACAAAGCCTAAAAATTTGGTTTGGATAGGTGAGCCCGTTCTTGAGTTATAAAATAACAACGAAAAGTGGCATTGATTTTTATATATATAGATATAACTACACTATACTACACTATATATATAAATGTGTACATAGTGTAGTTATATTTACACTTATAATATTATAAAGAGTTAAAATTTGTTTTTTGTTTGAAGGATCTCTGGTAGTAGTGGTCCGGTTGCAAAATTTTAGCACTGATAGAAAGCTGCTTTATTCTTGAGTGACATAGGCTTTATTAGTACGCGAGCGAAGCCGCGGATATAAGCTAGTCAAGCCAGCCTTTGGGTCACGCGAAGTGTCCACGAGGCGTTTGGAAAGTTCTTTAAATAATTTGTGAGCACTCGGACCCCACGATCCAAGAGTTTCAACCCCAAACGGCTCGAAAACATAATTACCAACAAGGTTATTATATTTCCGCCGCTTGAGGTTCTCTGCAGCCGCTGCAGCAGCACCAGCACAGCACGACGAGCTAGGAAGATGGGATGGCGCAAGAGTATCGACACAAGTAGCGTCCCACACTAAAGGCCTACCCATCTTCCATGGAAATAGAGACATACCGTCCGGTCTTTTGCCATCGTCGCGTGCCAGGCCATGAGGTCACATACGTTAGCTTCATCTTCAACTGTATTTATATTTCCCTCAATTGTCCTTAATTATAAGTTAACTTTAATTCTCGTATCGTCTTCAATGAGTTTCATTCTTATACCTAATTCACTTCTGCATGTTCTTTAGCTGAATTCGATTTATCTGTAATAAAAAATATTATTGTAAATATACTACCTGAACTTAGCACATAAATATATTTTTTGTAAGTATTATTATTATAGTCTTGATTCGTCATTAAAACTTGTTTAATAATTTTTTAAATATTTCTTTAAAAAGTAATTTAAAAAAACATTTATAAATATAAAAAAGTATCCCACCAGTATCAGGAACAGGGTCCAAGCTTGTAATGAATGAATAAAATCTAAAGCTACTCGTATGTATACCTAATCTCAAATAGATTTAACCCAAGAACATTTTTTTTTAACTTTGTCCCATTCTAGAGAATGTGTATCGTGGGTGCGTTCCTAAACATGTAAACTTTTTTACACAAGACTGCCAGACCTGGAACATCTATCTGAGTGCCATGCGAGCTGGTTTTACGCAACGACCTTTCAGCCACTAGGCTCCTCATGCTTGAACTAGCGTACCAAAACAATTCTGTCAACTAGCCGAGGTACGTGGGAGCCGGGTACTGCATTCTGATTGGTCGAGACTATTTGGAAACTATTCTGTGGCGACTTACATCAGATCTTTAAGTCGTATGTGTTTACAGACTTGCGTCGCCTGTTATTAAGGTCTAGCGGCTGTAAGGTTTCGCGATCGTCACGTTTATGACATTCGGTCCACCGATTGGTCCGTTCCAAGGTCTTAACCAATCAGATCAGCTCACTGTAGGCGGGTGATTCTTTGAAACCGAGAGAAAGACCCATTCATCTGGCCTAAGTTTTTATATACAATTTGATATTTTTATTTGCATATTAGTTTTTTCCGTTCACTAAAAGTATCAAAGGCACTCATTTGCGCCCAGTGGTTTACTACACAAAATAGATAGGTACAAAAACTTGCCCAGATGAATGGGATATTCTCTTGGTTGCAAAGAATCACCCAGGCCATATTTGGGCAAATATTTGTTTCATGCGGTGCGCGAATTGCACCTGCGATACTCTGTGTAGCAGTTAATCCTAAACCAATACCCAGAATTGCCGTCAATTTGAAGAAATCAAATATCAATTTTACCTTATCTTTCTCCAGCCACTTGCGTATGAAGGGAGCGAACAATCGATGATCGTGATGCGCCTTAGCCTTTTTCCTGAAGTTCACTATGCAGGCAACGCTGATGGTAACCAAGCATCCGAACGCCGTGAACCACATGAACGAAATCCGGTATAAATATGGTACTTTGCTGAAACAGTATGGTACTCTCTTAACTCATTGGTAAGACTCAAATCATCACCACTGACAGACTTTAGGCTGTATAATGTATGACAATGAACCTCAAAATATGTAGACAAGAGATCCCCGTGTAAATAATAGTGTGAAGGATTTTTGAAACATTACATAAATAATAAAAGCTTCTAAAGATAAAGATGGATGGATTGTGTGAGGAGTGGTATGAAAGAAGGGAGTTAGTAATAGTTTGACGGGTGACAGGACACCCCGAGTAATATGGGATAAGGGCAGGAAGAAGAAGAAGACAAATAATAAAAACTTCTGCTAGCAGATTGGCCGGCGTCGGAGCAGAAAATTATTCAAGTGAACATAAACCCTAATTAAAAGTTATCCTAAAGCCGGGTCCGCTGCACCAATTTTCTAACTGAGCATGTTATTAAAACATGTTACCCATTCGTCTCGGCAAATAAAAACTATTAGGCTATGCCCCTATTTGGTAAGCAAACAATGTTATTCTGTTTGCAAACACGAAAACACGACGCCCCGCTGAAGTGCTATTCCAGGGCATAGTCTAGCTATGTGCCACATCCAAATCAGCTCAAACCTTTGAATGTACTATCATCATCATCATCATTTCAGCCGACAGACGTCCACTGTTGGACATAGGCCTCCCCTAAGTGTCGCCACAATGATCGATCCTGCGCGTCTCGCATCCATCGGTTTCCCGCAACCTTCACCAGGTCATCGGTCCACCTTGCAGGAGGCCTTTCGACGCTGCGTCTTCCAGTACGAGGTCGCCACTCCAGAACCTTTCGGCCCCAACGGCCATCTGTTCTGCGAGCAATGTGCCCTGCCCATTGCCACTTAAGTTTGGCGATTCTTCGGGCTATGTCGGCAACCTTGGTTCTCCTGCGGATATCTTCATTTCTGATTCGATCCCGCAAGGAAACTCCGAGCATAGCCCTTTCCATTGCCCTCTGGGTGACTTTGAGCCTTCTGATGAGGCCCATTGTGAGCGACCACGTTTCGGCACCATATGTCATCACTGGCAACACGCACTGGTCATAGACTTTCGTCTTGAGACACTGTGGTATATTGGACGAGAAGATACCGCGCAGTCTCCCGAACGCCGCCCAGCCGAGTCGGATTCGACGGTTGACCTCTTTCTCGAAATTAGCTCTACCCAACTGGATTGTCTGTCCGAGGTAGACGTAATCGTCCACTACTTCGAGTATAGAGTCTCCGATCTTGATAGGAGTATGAATGTACTATGCCAGGACATAATCTAACCGTGTGTCAAATTCCATCCAAATCCGTTGAGACTTTTTATTGTAAGGAAGTACACGAACATGACTTATGAGCTAGCTCCATTATTTTGAAGGGAACCGAATGCGCCACCATCAGCAAGATAATTAACCCTTCAGATACCGTGAATTAGAGACACAATAGTAAGACAATAGATGCGGGGCCACCGGTGGTCGCTTGGGAATTCATGAATTAAGTGAGCATGACGCACGCTCCAAACAAATTCGACTAAAGTAGGTACCTACTATACATAATTAAGTTTTTAAAAATGATGTTATACTAACCTTTCAAGATCAACCATTTTGGGTAGAAGTGGATCGAAGTCGTAAGTACAGTTGTGCGTGAACCTCTGTTTCTCGCCAGACTGCATCAGTCCCCGCGCCTGAGCGAGTTGGGACTGCGCAGCGATCCACCAAGCTGATGAGAGACCTATGATGCCTCCGCTCAGTGCACTCTGTAATGATGCAGTCTTGATATTATAAGATCAACAATATTGTTTACGTGAATACCTAACAATGACAATGTACTGCCAATTCTCTCAATATCAATTTTTGCATTAATTGGCGTAAGTCACGTAAGTAAATAATATGCTTGTTTTTTTTACGTTGGTAACTTTATTCGTGAAGTTAGAAAATGCCATTCATGCATATTATTCGTTCAAACACCGTGTGCGAATTAAATTAAAAAATATATCTTGTAAAGGTTCCACTTACAGTGGAATCTATAAAAGGTAAGAAGATTCCCATGAGGAACACTCCGGCTAGAGGTCCCATCGATGCAGAAGACAGACTCATTGTTAGCTGTAAAACTGATCCCAGCATTTCTACCACATATACTAAACCTGAAAAAATTCATTCCATGAATTAGTATTGCTAATATTCGCTACACTGTATTTAGTTACTTTTAAGTTAACGATTAAATTGGATGACCACTACAACACATATTTTACTGACAGAATTTAGACTATCTTTTAGACTTGCGTTCACAAAGAAGTAAGAAGTTATAATTAACTTTTTAACATAACTTCCTAATAATAAAATTTAGTTTTTGATGTAGAATATAGTCACGTAATTTATTGTAATGTCTTTGTAGTATTTCGCAGAAAATATACTCGTACCTCATCATCATCATCATCATCATCATATCAGCTGAAAGACATCCACTGCTGGATATAGGCCTCCCCCAAGCGTCGCCACCTATTTTGAATTAAATTTTCAGCTCTTTTTTACTTTACAATTTCAAATCACATTATCCATTAAGAAAAAAATAGTGAATAACACTAAACTTCATTCGAAAAAATCCTGCCAATAACTCTTATAGTGAACTTACCAACACAAATGACTCCAAGAATGACCACCACAGATCGCATCATAATCTGCGTTTGCCTGTGAGTCAACTCTTTGAAGAATGGCTTCCAAAAATCTTCTAATACAACTGCAGCCATCGAGTTCAAACC
The DNA here is from genome assembly GCA_949319445.1 of Mythimna lalbum. Taxonomy (NCBI): domain Eukaryota; kingdom Metazoa; phylum Arthropoda; class Insecta; order Lepidoptera; family Noctuidae; genus Mythimna; species Mythimna lalbum. The sequence continues at coordinate 8,745,144 of OX439345.1, read as the reverse complement.
AGTCGAGAGGGAGCTGAAAACAATCTGCTGTCTCACAAACCGCAGTGATAAAGATTAGCAGGACTTGACTAGAGCTTCTTCCGATCTAGTCCTCATTCAGGACCAGTCCATATTTAGCCTTGAATCGATAAAGAAAACTAAGTATGTTTCGGAAGGGAGGCGCCGAATAACTATGGAATAACGATCATTGACCCTCTTACATTTATTGACATTCTTAATTTCAAAAACGGCATTAAAGACATAAAGCTGTCTTCAATCGACATCTATCGATCGTGATCCTTTACCTTTTCTGAAAAACAGTTCATTGATGGTTTTTCGGTTATCTTCGATATATTGGAGATATTAGGGAAAGGTCAATGTACTTTATTCCAAGGTAATCTGGCGCCTTGTATAGTATTCTTTTCATAAGATAAAATACTACCAATTACCACACAAAAATCAGTAAAATACCTCAATTGATGATTTCCATTTTGATTTAGTTTCTAAATTTATGATAAGTTGTTGAGACCTCTGCATTCAACATCGCCGCGCGCCGTCGGCGGGAGTGAACGAGGGGTGCGGGGTCCGCGGAGCATCAGCTGGCCGGCGACGGCCGCCCGGCTCGCCGCGCGCGCCGCTTCGCACATCGACCGGCAGTCAGCTGTCACGAGCCCATACGAACGTCCGCGCTCGCGCATCCTAATTATTTTCATGTTTGTTCCGTAGACGCGACTAACTTATTGTTCAACCTCAGTACTTCCGTACAATATAGAACATATATATTATACAGTCCACTTAGTTTCACTGTCCTTCTTCGTGAACCAGCTACGGCACGCCCCAACATATGGTCCTTCTACCGTCTTACGAAGAAAGAAGATCGGAGTACAAAGGAACTGTACAGTGGGTTCAAGTCGTCTTCACCTGAGATTACCTGCTAATTTGGATTTCTTGAAGTTTTGGCCGTTTGGGACGTCGCAAATCAACACGGGAACAAAGTACCGTCTTTGTTGATTACGAGTAGAACCCAGAGTCGAAGATCGATCCAAGAAAAGGACGCTCAGGACTACGGGACAGGAAGATCAACATCGAAATCAAGCATACAACTGCAAATTGTCGTCGTGCCTTGAGGATTGGAAAAACTCCACGTCACAATCATCATCAGTGGTTTGCAACAAAAATCGTGAGATCGTTCCAATTACTTATTCCTTTTATTTTCATTTCATATCCATCCAAACACCATTATTATTCCTTAAGCTTAATCATCTATTAACATTGTCATTCCATTCTGTTCAATTTCATTTCATAAAAAATTGCAAGTCATTCAAAACTGCAAGTCATTCACAATATATTGGTCATTCATCTTGTTTTTAAAGCTGTTCATCTCTTCATGCAATCATAAGTAGTTCCGACAGTCATGTTCATATTCATATTTCATTTAATTTATTGTTTTTTATCTTTTTTGTAACTTAGTCATTTACAAGCATACCTACTTATATAAGCATACATTATACCTTTTCAATCGTTGCACAGCTAAACGTCTGCGCCAATTCTCTAGCAACTTATCATATGAAATAGCATTTGCTTCTTAATTAATTAGTAGCCGTATTGCAGCTTAATAAGTTTTTAAAATTTACCTTACTTTTTTTTATAACAATTTTTTTTTTTTTTTTATCTTGCTTGCTCAAACCTTGCCTTGCCTTTGCAACATGTCAGACGCTAAAAGCTTAATTAAGAAGCGAGCTTCAATTAAGGCCAAGCTTACACAATTTGCTTCCTTTATAAATGTTTCTCAATCTTGTAAGCAACTTAGTGATACGCAAATATTGGAGGTTGAATATCGCCTTAATATATTTGAAAATTTATATGAAAAATATGATGTATTACAGTGTGATTTGGAGACAATCGCGGACGACCCTAGCGAGCAATATGCGGAGCGGGAGGAATTTGAGAAGCAGTATTGCAGCTTGGTGGCTACCGCGCGCCAGCTAATCAGCTCCACCCGCAGTAAGCAAGCAGGAGATTCAACGTCCGAGGTGGGGTCTTGTACTAATCACACACATAAACATAACTCTATACGATTACCAAAAATTGACCTACCTAAGTTTTCGGGCAGCTATCATGATTGGTTGGAGTTTAGAGATACATTTACCTCTATAATACACAGTAATGACAGCATAAATAAAATCAATAAATTACATTATCTGCGCGCTTCTTTAAAAGATAGTGCCTCTCTTGTCGTAGATAATTTAGATTTCAGTTCGGAAAACTACGACGCTGCCTGGAAGTTACTTTGTGACAGGTATGATAACAAGAGATTGCTAGTCAACAATCATGTGCAAGCTCTCTTTAACGTGAACCCTATCAGTAAAGAATCAAGTAAGTCATTACGCCATATTATTGATACAACGAATAAAAATCTTAGAGCCCTATCCACACTTGGGCAACCAGTTCAACACTGGGACACACTTGTAATTTATATTATGGCTGGTAAATTAGATCAGGTGACCAATCGTGAGTGGGAGGAGCATAGAAACTCTCTGACTGAACCTCCGACATTAACTACCTTCATAAATTTTCTCAGTAACAGATCTGATTTATTAGAAACACTTGAGGAGGCTAAGTCCATCAAAACAAAAGGCGAGGGTTTCAACGATAACAATAAACCTAATAAAAGTTTTCTAGCTACTACTGAAAAGCCAAACAATAAATCTGTTTTGTGTCCAATGTGTAAACAGGATCATCATATGTTCACATGTGAAACATTTAAATCACTTCCAGTGGAGGTTCGGGTCAAAAGAGCTCATGGTTTTAACGTATGTCTTAACTGTCTTCGCCCAGGACATAACGCTAATAAGTGCAGGTCAACACATTGTAAATATTGCAATGAAAAGCACCATACATTGCTGCACATCCATAGTGATAGTGAACTTTCTAACACTCAAAACATTGTCTTGTCTGCTAATCATTCAGCTTCATCTCGCATAATTCTACTTTCCACAGCGCTCGTGCAGGTGACGGACTCAAAGGGCAACTGTCACACTGCTCGAGTCTTGCTGGACAACGGGAGCACGGCTAACTTCATGTCCAGCGACTTAGCCCGTAAGCTTCAAATTCCTACCTACAACGCCAAGTCCAAAGTGGTAGGTATAAATTATCAATCCTCAAGTTGCTCGCAAGGTTGTTCGATCGTTTTAAAATCACTCAATAGTGATTATAAAATCAATATTGATTGTTTTGTCTTGCCGAAAGTTTCGTCGTACATACCGAATTCATTCGTTGATACGAGCAACTTAAAAATACCTTCTACCATTCGTCTTGCCGACCCTCAATACTACATTCCGTCTTCGATCGACATCCTAGTCGGCGCGGAGGTATTTTGGAGTGTCATAGGCGCGAATCGGGTCACATTAGGCACAAACAAGCCTTCTTTGTTCGAGTCAAAGTTAGGCTGGCTTATTTCTGGCGCTATAATGCAGTCGAATTCATCTTCTCAGGTGTGTATGCATATTGACAATCTTCAGTTAGACTTATCACGCTTTTGGGAATTAGATTCGTTAGATCCAAAACATAAGTTTACTTCTGAAGAAAGAGCTTGCGAACAACTTTTCGTGGATACCACTTATCGCAACCCTGATGGTCGGTTTGTGGTTAACATTCCTCTCAAAGAGTCACCTCATGTTTTAGGTGAGTCCTATGCTATGGCTAAGCATAGGTTTCTTTCACTTGAACGACGTTTAGCAAAAGATTCTCATTTTAAAAAATTGTATGTTGATTTTATGAATGAATACATACAATTGGGTCATATGTCTGTAAGTAATACTCAAACACCTAACTCTACACCGCCTCATTTTCTGCCTCATCATGGCGTTTTGAAAGAGTCAAGCTCTACTACGAAATTGCGAGTAGTATTTGATGCTTCGGCTGTCACCACGTCAGGCAAGTCACTCAACGCTATCCAAATGGTCGGTCCAACTTTGCAAGATGATCTACTGTCGATCTTGCTTCGATTTCGTCAGCATAAGATAGTCGTCAGTGCAGACATCGAAAAGATGTACCGACAGACTTTGGTTAGTGAAGTACATAGACCTTTGCAACAAATTTTGTGGCGAGCAGAGCCAAATCATAAATTGAAGGCATATACGTTAAATACAGTCACGTATGGTACTGCATCAGCGCCCTTCTTAGCGACTAGGTGCTTGATTGAATTGGCTAAGGAGAGTTCCGACCCTGCAATAGGCTTTACCATAGCGCATGATTTCTATGTCGATGACTATTTGTCAGGTGGTTCTTCTGTTTCAGAGACAATAGTCAAGTGTCATCAAGTCGTGGATATCTTGCAGTCTGCAAAATACAATCTTCGCAAGTGGCAATCCAACTCGAGTGAAGTTTTGCAGGCTCTTTGCAATGATCGCAACGATTCTGATTTAGTTAATCTCTGTGATGATAATCATACGTCGAAAACCTTAGGGCTTAACTGGAAGTGCTCGACAGATACATTTACTTTTTCCATAAATTTGTCTTCCACTGACAGAACTACAAAGCGTCAAATCCTGTCGGCCATTGCTCAAATTTTTGATCCAATGGGCCTAGTAGTTCCTTGCATTGTGGAAGCCAAAATAATAATACAACAGCTTTGGCTCTCTAAATGCTCCTGGGACGAACCTATACCTGAAGATATTCATAATATTTGGGATTCGTTTCAAACCACTCTCCCTCTTCTCAACAATATCGAAATACCCCGATGGATTTCCTCTGTGTCGCCATCTACTGTTCAACTTCACATCTTCACTGACGCATCCGAAAAAGCCTATGGTGCTTGTGTATATGTTCGCAATCAATTGAGGAACGGAGAGGTTAGCGTGCATCTTCTTACTGCAAAGAGTAGAGTTGCTCCTATCAAGCCAACCACTATACCGAGGCTCGAACTATGCGCTGCATTACTTGGTACAAGGCTGTATCTCAAGGTTCGTCAGTCGCTAACATTACATATTGACGAAACAGTATTTTGGTGCGATTCAACCATTGTCTTGGGTTGGCTATCTGCATCACCCATACAACTTAAAGCCTTTGTTCGTCATCGCGTTTCCGAGATTCAGGAGTCTGTTGCTGGTTGTACTTGGCGTTACGTTCCTTCACTTGAAAACCCCGCAGACCTCGCTTCGCGCGGACTTAGAGCTGACAAATTGGTGAATTCTTCTTTGTGGTGGTCAGGTCCTCAGTTTTTACACAAAGAAACTTCTTCATGGCCTCTATTTCCTGATTCAAATTTAGGAGATAAGTCGTACTTATTAGAAACAGTAGCATCTCATCATGTTGATACTATGGATACTGTTGACAACTGGATTACATTACTATGTAAACGGTATTCTAGTTTTACTAAACTACAGCGTGTGGTCGCACATATCATGCGTTTCATAAATAAATGTAGAAAGAACTCCACAGAGTGGGGCTCACTCACAAACACTGAGTTGACTATGTCATTACATTTTATACTTAGACATAGTCAACAGGAATCCTTTTCTGAGGAATATAAGTTATTAGTTTTAGATAAACAATTGCCTACTAAAAATAAATTGTTGTCATTATCTCCATTCCTAGATAAATCAAGTGGTTTGATTCGAGTTGGTGGGCGACTAAGCAATTCATTTTATGATTTTAATGTAAAACATCCAATTCTTTTATCAAGCTCACATATTATTTGTAACTTAATATTTAATATGTATCACCTGCGCCTTTTGCATGCTGGACCGCAGCTCTTACTTGCTACGATTCGACACTACTATTATCCTATCGGCGGTAGAAACCTAGCCAAAAAGGTTTCACAGCAATGTGTAAAATGCTGTAGGATTAAAGCTATGACTGTTCAACCTATCATGGGTAATCTTCCAGAACAGCGCGTGCATTTAGAATTCCCTTTCTTAGATACAGGGGTGGATTATGCTGGTCCGATCCTGATAGCTGATCGCAAGGGTAGGGGGTGCAGACTCATTAAGTGTTTTATATGTGTGTTTGTGTGTTTAGCAACAAGAGCTCTTCACCTCGAGCTGGTGTCTGACCTCACGAAAGACGCTTTCTTAGCAGCTATGAATCGCTTTATTGCTCGCAGGGGGAAGCCGCGTAACGTTTTCTCAGATAATGGCACTACATTCGTTGGCGCCTTTAATGAATTGTCTAGTCTCCTTTCTCAAAACTTAAATTTTAATGATATCGACCCAGGTATCAACTTTTCCTTTATACCAGCATACACACCCCACATAGGGGGATTGTGGGAATCAGCAGTTAAATCAACCAAGCACCATCTCAGACGTGTCTTGGGTTTAACACATTTAACGTTTGAAGAGATGGCCACATGCTTGACTCAAGTTGAAGCCATCCTAAATTCGAGACCCTTAACTCCATTGTCCAATGACCCTACAGACCTTGTCCCTCTAACTCCGGCCCACTTCCTCATTGGACGGTCACTGATTATGTTGCCACATCCACAGATTCAGAACGTGAACATCACCAGCTTGCAGCGGTTCCGTCGCATTGAACTGTTAAAACAACACTTCTGGCACCGGTTTTCCCACGAATATATCTTGTGGCTTCAAGGGAGAACCAAGTGGCGTCGTTCTTCCGGGGAACTTAAAGAGGGGACACTCGTCGTCATCAAGGACAAAGGGTCACCGCCTCTGTTGTGGCGTTTAGGACGAATCACCAATGTCCTACCTGGCAGAGATGGCATCACCAGGGTCGCCGACATCCGCACCCGCAAGGGTGTCATTAGGCGAGCTTTTAATTCAATCTGCCCTCTTCCAGTCACTGGTGTTGAAGCTCCTTCAACGGGGGGAGTATGTTGAGACCTCTGCATTCAACATCGCCGCGCGCCGTCGGCGGGAGTGAACGAGGGGTGCGGGGTCCGCGGAGCATCAGCTGGCCGGCGACGGCCGCCCGGCTCGCCGCGCGCGCCGCTTCGCACATCGACCGGCAGTCAGCTGTCACGAGCCCATACGAACGTCCGCGCTCGCGCATCCTAATTATTTTCATGTTTGTTCCGTAGACGCGACTAACTTATTGTTCAACCTCAGTACTTCCGTACAATATAGAACATATATATTATACAGTCCACTTAGTTTCACTGTCCTTCTTCGTGAACCAGCTACGGCACGCCCCAACATAAGTATATATTTATAGATCCAGTCTTACCTAAGAGAAGCACTGAAAACTCCAGCCACAAATATGCCCGGCATGCCAGGCCAGTCTCCTAGCACGTCCATGACCAATAGAGGCAGGAGCTGATCCTTAGCTAAAGCCAATCGAGAGTCCAACGGGTCGCAGTCGTGGTACTTAGCGTAGGCTAGCAGACCACTGTACCCGCATATCAGCACTATGAATACGACCCCGCCTAGAAAGCCCCAGATGGCCCTGAAAAAGATAGCGATGATACTACGAATAAAAAAAAAATAATGAAGAAAGAGAGAATGATAGTATTACAACAAAAAGAGATTTAATTATGAAATAGGTACCAAATATGAAATACTGCAAATCTGTATATTAAATTTAGGTTAAATCTAAAAAGAAATTTTAATTTAGGTGCAAAAAACACAACTCCAAATATTAAACTTAAGCCCACATATAAGACAACTGATCCGTATTTCTTCTCGAGCATCTTAAAAATTACGTTAAAATCTCTCCTGACAGAGAAAAACCACCCTCTCTCACTATGGACAAACCGCTCATGAATATTGGCGTACTGGTTTCGACTTGGCACAATAGACAGACAGTGAGAGAGTGAACGCCGCGGCGCGGCGTTCGCTTGGGGTTTAATGAATTTAAGATAAACTCTGTATTTTTCCGGCTAGAAGTATTAATTTACGAGAGATGGCGGTATTCTATATTGGGATACTATTCCATTTTTGGTTACTTTCCTCTAATAACTTTACTTGCCTTTTTGAAGATTTCAGTTCAGATAACGCCAGGAACCTTTGCAACATAGATTGGTTCACAGCTACATTGCCGATCCAATAAAATGTCGAGCCAATGGAAACAGACCAAATTGAATGTCTCACGGTTAGATCAAGGCTGATACTAAAATTAAAAAGGAGAAAATAAATAAACATCCAAATTCTAGTTTACAAGCACATAACATACTTATTAGATTTTTAAGAAAAAACATTCGTGATGTATGACTACTGTAGATGCAGATTCCTTTGTTCTGACCATGTGGCTGAGCTATGAGATGACGTCAGAACAAAGGAATCAGTGGCGTGGCCAACTTGCTTATTCGTAGAATCAACACACATTAGATAGAAAAAAAATTACGGCGGTATTTCCAGTCGTCCTGTATTCCAATTTTCTCGGAACACCTCTGTGAAACCGCCAGCGATGACAGTGCCTTTAACCACGACGATGATCATCGCTCCTATCATCACAATTGTTTGAATCACATCAGTCCACACAACGGCTTTCAGGCCACCCTGGAAAAAAGAAAATATATTTTTTTTAAATGTTCCATTGGACATTGGTACTTTGAAGGATAGGGCAAATTGCTCGTGGAACGTAAGGCCCATGAGGCCAGAAGGTTAAGCCACTCCAGAAGACTGTGTATCTATTGAGAAACTCAGCATTGCTTGAAAGGCCTCTCATAAAATGGACTAGATCATCATCAAGTCTGCTCGATGCAAGAAGTACAGCACTGGTCGATATAGCTAAGCCTGAAGGGGCTGTATCCAGCTGTGGATGTTGTTCGAGTACGAGTAGTATGATAAAGAAGAAGATTGATTAAAAGTTAAATTACTGCTTGTGTTACCGTCTTCCACAGTAAAGCACTTAACAACTACTACCACACTACTTAATTTCTACTTATGGTACTTACCAAAGACGTATAGAATATGCAAACGATGCATACCATTGAAGTAGTAATATGAATGTTTACTCCAGTTACTAAAAAATAAAGTTCAATATATAAATAAAGGTGTACCAAGCCGAAAAAATTAGGCATTTGTGTAGTTTTAAATACAAATTTTGTAAACATATGATACAAGTTTGAATTGGCAATCTTCATCTAAAAAAAAATTATTGAACCTTTGGTTGGACTGAAAAAAATAAAATATTGTACCCAGTCGTAAAAATAAGTCATTTATAAAAGCGAATTTTGTAATCATAAATGATATATGATTGAAACAAGTAGTATTACCAAATATTTACTGATATTTGTGTATATGAAACCTATGGTGACCTGAAAGAAAAGCTAGGAAAGAGAGAGGTTTTTCTAAGTACTGTCGTTGCATTACCTTGATTAAACGCTAAAGCTGGCACGTAAATTACAATGGGCAGCCATGCCATCTGAAAAGTAATTTTATTATTGTACTATAATATATTCACCAGAACTACAAAATAACAAAATATTCTAGACATTTTAAGTACTATTGTAAAGAGAACAAAAAAACACTCACGTTATGACTACTTACCAAATAAACACTAAAAATAATGGAGCCGAAAAGTCTCAGACGTTTATCATATCGAAGTTCTAAGTACTAAAAGCAAACAGAAAATTCATTGATTCACCTTCACTAATAAAAATATCAAATATGTAAAATCAAAATTAAGTGAGAAAATTCAGGAAAAGTTGTAAGTTCTATAACTGCAAAAAGTAATTATTTCACTAACATAAACTGGACAAATATTATCAACCACACTGATATTTAAACATCAATAACCAAAACACAAGTTTTTTTTTTCAACAATCTACTGACCAGTTACTTTCTCTTAGTCAGTTAATTCTCATGAAATTTATTTTTCTGTCTATCTTGAAACCAAATTTTCTAACAAAGTTATTTTGATTGAGTTAGTTTGTTTTAAATACCTATAAAATAAATAAACCGGATACTTTCCGCTTTGGCGCCAATTCAGCCTAAATATAGTATGTACCTATTTGATTTTGGAACTGTCAAAACACATTGTTTTAAAAAATGTGTTCTGAATCATTCATACAGCCATTTATCATTTAAAAATATCTCTATGGTTGATTTATTCCATAAAATAATCAGATTAAAAAAATGGGTACAATGAAATTGTATTACTATTCTCTCTTTGTATTTTTAAACAACAACACAACATTTTTTTTGTATCTCAGTTGGAAAACTTCTTACCTCATAGGCTGAAGTCAGTTTTAATTCATGGAGTACTGGTAAAAACGTAAATGCGACAATTATTGACATCAAAAGAGTGCCAATTAAAGTAAACACATATGCTGTCCCATAAATATACAACTCAGTTGGAATGCCTAAAAGAGATATTCCTGAAATAAAACTGAAAAATAATTGAATAAATTAGATTTAAAAAAAACATACAATGGATTAAAATTAATTATTAGGAGTTAGGATTGAGATTTACACAAACTCGATTATTATTTTTAAAAACCCAACACTGTTGTATTTTGAATTCTAATTTTAAAATAAAATTGAAATCGCACTTGTTTTCAAGTAATGACCGTGGAACACAACACATAATCGACGTCAATATATTATAATTACCTAGCTACTAATGAGAAGCAGACAGGCAGTAGTTTCATATTTCTTCCTCCCATCAAATAATCTTGAGTAGAGCTCTGTTTCTTCACAAATCCGAAATAAACTCCGATTCCACCACATATTGTTAACATAAATATAAACAAAACGTAATCAAACCACGCAAAATGTTGCAGAGAATGTCTGACTGCAGAAACGTGTAGCCTTTCTTCAGTCATTTTGGCAAATTAAGTCTTTTTTCCTTTATATCTGACTTTATTTTATCTTTTTTTCATATAAAAACATAACTTTATACAAAGTCGACTAACGCACATCTCAGTGTCAAAGTGTAAATGAATGCTAAAGCAATTTTACAATTGCCGCCTGCGATTTTCCTCGATGGCCAGGGGCTATTTTTGTACCAATTGACCATTTCCTGCGTCTGACTAAAATAGACTTTAATGTGGATACCTTCAAAGGATACTGTTACGTCTTGACACAAAGGCACACATCACTGTCGAATGTCTTACGTCACGACATACACGTTCAAAGGTTATTTAGAGGGCCAAATAAACCCAGTGAGGAAGCCCTTATTTTACCAACAAGGTTCAAATTACATTTTAAGGTGAGTATAGACTACAACATTTTCTGGAGCATTTCTGTGTAATGTACCGTTCTTAAGAATGGTACAATACAGGCAAAAGCTCAGTTTCCAAAGCATTTCCATGTAATGTAACGTTCCTGCGAATGCTCGGCGTTTTGTTACGGGTAAATGCTCACAGCGAGTGTGTATTTACCAACATTTCATTGTACCTTGCGTTCATTCTTTTTTGAAATGTCACCCAGCAACCGTGCATCGCCCCCACACGTGGCTCGACGAAATATTGCACCAATATACTCGATGGTTTGTAACAAAGAGGCGAGCGTGCTCGACGTTTCGTTCGTAAAAGGATGATACACTAGAACATATCATAGAGCGGCTCGTTGTTGTGTTACAAGTAAATGTTGTAGTTTATAATCACCTTTATTGGTTCGGGCACTACTTTTTTTTAAGGACCAATCATGACGATTATTTTTGTTTTGATTCAAATTCTAGGTTATCTATATGTTTAGGCATAACTTATTTTTTAGACCACACCGGCTCGATAACGCCCTTTTATATGTCATACAACTCAACCAATCCATAGAGAAATAATGCGGTTTGGCCGATCTCTAGTAAATAATGAGATCTGAATTTGGAAAATATGCGTGCGGGAAATAGTATAGTGCGTAGGGGAATGCGATAAGAGCGGATTTTCGAGTGAGTGTATTGAAAAAAGTCGTTTGACACACGTGCAAATTACCCGTGCAAAAGAGACCTCGGCTCCATAACACACTCGTCTACAGCTCGTGCGGATTCCGCCTCGGTCGCAAAGACAAACTTTCTGCACTTGTATCAAAATGTACTAAAGTGCGTAGGGGTAAGATCGGCATAAGGGTAAGATAAGATTTAGTTTTATTTTTAGTGTTAGTCATTTTGCGTGCCGTGTCATTATGTCGACCTTGCCCAGCAATGTGGCTGGCATTAAAAATAAGCTAAATAAGTGGTACAATTTATATTTATACGTTGTTACCCCTATGCCGATCTTACCCTAACCTATCTTATTTATTAAAGAAAGAACTACGTAGTTTTTGCTCCAACGATTTATTACACAAATATAAAATCAACAGTCTTAACTAAAAAACTAGCTAATTTCTTCGGTTTCGGTGATTGGCTTCATATTTATTGAGGTAGAGTTGATGTGGAGGGTTTCCTGTAACAAAGTAACAGTTTTTATCATATATGTCTTATCCGCACTTTGCCAGAGATTTTATTATTTTATGTATAGTCAATTTGGCAATTAGTCTTTGACATAAATTTTTGACGACTTAAATATCGCCGCAAATTAATCTTTATCAATCTTATTATCTTCACAAGCTCAACTGCCAACAGCAGAATAAAGAAAAAGGAGTATGCAAAGATTGTAGCAAGTGGCATTCTATATTTTCTTTCTACCCCCATTTATTTATTTTTTGCCTACCCCCATGGGAATGACGCATGATGATTTAGTGTCTCAAGACCTAAGGTAATACCTTGATCACACGTACCGAGTAAATGGGCGAGACAGTAAAATGTTGCTCGGCCGAGACAGTGGTGTAAGCGAGTTGTAAAGATAAGAGTTCTGCCGAGCACTCGGCGCTGTGTTTACACGTACCGAGTACTCGGCCGAGAGCACTGCCTCGCCTGTTTGCTCGGTACGTGTGATCAAGGCATAAGTGTGCAAATCTTTACCAACCTTATTTTGTCCGTAAGCACTAATATACGGCTCATCGGTGGGGTGGGGAGGTTCCTTGTAGAATCTCCTCAGTTGAGGCGCGAGGAGGCAGGGCGCGGGGGGCAGGTGCGGGGTGCCCCGCGCGCGGTTGATGCGGGATACTATGGCGCCCACACAGATGCTCACCATCATACCAGCAAGTGTATACCACATGTACGATACTCGAAGAACTGGGTTTACGTCCTCACTAGAAAATGAAAAGATGAAATGTAAACAGGATTTTGTTTCAAGATGGAAACCTGATTTTTGACGCATGGTACGATTTTGTACGGCGAGTATCCACCCTTACATTTTAACGCCTCTACGGTCCATATATACATATTATAGATAAATTACACCCAGACACAGAACAAATGATCATGCATAACCATTTGTCCTGGGTGGGAATCAAATCCACGTCCTCCGGCATAGCAGTCAGGGCCACTAACCACTAGACCAACAGGCCAGTCATAAAGTAACTACTTTCTGATTTCAGCGTTTCCGTTCTAGGTTAGTCAGTCGTGCAAGCATAGTATTCTATAACACTGATAAGAAATAATCATAATGCTGCTATGCCAGCACTATCTGTGATCAAACTAATTTCGTACAGGTTAATCGACCCTATCTATTTATATAAAAATCAATGCCACTTTTTGTTGTTATTTTGTAACTCAAGAACGGGCTCACCTATTCAAACCAAATTTTTAGGCTTTGTTCGGACTATTTAGTAGATGGTTTGTGTGAAGTTTGGTAGGGTAGAGTATGATAGAGTAGGGTAGAGTAGGGTAGAGTAGGGTAGAGTAGGGTAGAGTAGGGTAGAGTAGGGTAGAGTAGGGTAGAGTAGGGTAGAGTAGGGTAGAGTAGGGTAGAGTAGGGTAGAGTAGGGTAGAGTAAGGTAGAGTAGGGTAGAGTAAGGTAGAGTAGGGTAGAGTAGGGTAGAGTAGGATAGAGAGTGGGTAGAGTAGGGTATAGTAGGGTAGAGTAGGGAAGAGCGAGAGCGAAGCCGTGCGGGCAAAAGCTAGTTTATTTTATAATTTAAATACACACCAAAATACAAAAGGAGGTAACATATAAAAGTGAATATAAACTACAACATTTACTTGTAACAGAACAACGAGCCGCTCTATGATATGTTCTAGTGTATCATCCTTTTACGAACGAAACGTCGAGCACGCTTGCCTCTTTGTTACAAACCATGCACACTCGCTGAGAGCATTTACCCGTAACATAACGCCGAGCATTCGCAGGAACGTTACATTACATGGAAATGCTTTGGAAACTGAGCTTTTGCCTGTATTGTACAATTCGTAAGAACGTTACATTACACAGAAATGCTCCAGAAAATGTTGTAGTCTATACTCACCTTTATAAAACTATGTACAAAGGTACTGCTTATTTCACAAAGAAATTTCTTCCAACAGACCTGTGAAAAGGAAAGATTAGAAGAGATGTAGAGAGTAGTGTGCAGAAAAACGTAAAGAAGAGTAGGTGAATTCCTAAATCAAACTACCTTTTTATACCTTCAAATCGTTACTTACTGAAACACTGAGTCTTCAATAACACTCTCAACTGCAGTAAAGTTGTAGGTACATCCTTCAGTGGACAGGACTTTGTGTGAGTGAACTATTTGACCTCTGGCGATGGCGAGCTGGGACGTCAGACACCACCAGGACATGATTGCAAGTCCACTCATACCACCAACTAGGGCCCCCTGATGAATGAAAAATTACTATATACAACAAAATGTTTGCGTATTAAATATTAAGATTCTTCTCAAGTGAGGACGGTTGAAGAGATCCTTCTCAACTGAGGAAATTTGTAAACCAGAGAATCTTGCGCATTTAATCTCTCTATCATTTATTTTTTTCACAGCTGTATCGTAAAAAGTAAGTTTAGTTTAGATTTCAATTTATCCTTAATAACTTTAACAAGTAAGAGCATAATGGATATAGGAAAAAGTTGTCTTTCTAACTACTGCGATTAATTTATATCTTTATCATAAACTGCAAATAAAAATGCCAAACTATTTGTTACTGCTAATATAAGTGGAAGCTTGTTATCAGCAATTTTCATTACCTAAGTAAAAAAAATATATTTGTTATTAGTCTGCAAGCAATCTGTAAAAAAAAAACCTTATACCTACTTATTATAGGAAAATAATCTTTATTTTATTTATCATCCAATGACATCCCCCGCTTTTAAGCGGAGCGTGAGGGTGTGTCAGACTTCACTGACTAAAAACCCTCTCCTGTTCCTTCGTTGCCTTTCATACCAGGGCCGAGTCTTCCTTTTAGAAGCCGACCCTTGGCCCCAGTAGGCTTCGACCCTGCTGGGCCCCTACGGTTTGCTGATATCTCCTTGAGTCGCGCGTGGAACAGAACGCGCCGTCGACGATTTGGGCTCGGTTCCGACGGTTACCGGTCGGTCGATATGTCAGATAGATCCACGACTGAAACTCACCGTAGCATCCACCCACGGCATAAGGATCCCCATAGTGAACACCCCGAGCTGTGGTCCCATGGTCATAGACTCCAATGTCATTGTCAACTGCAAGATTGTTCCCATCTTCTCCACTACGAAAACTAACCCTGCAATTAGAAAGACAAGTTAGTAAAGACAAGATAGTCATCAAACACAAAAGACTTTATGCAGATTGACACCTTTGATTTGTATAGAAGAAATATAATGATCATGTGGAGTCACTGTGAACGACTAAAATCTATGCTGATTACAAAGAGAAGGTGCGAAGTTTCGCGAGCTTATGGAAATCTTCGGAATATTATTCCTGTTGGTAGTAATAAATAATATTGATTATACTCGTATGGCTAGTCTGTTATAATAAAGTAGTACTTTGTCGTAAGTAAAATTTAATTTGTAACACTTGGACGTTTCCATTGAAATACCTCAAAATACATAATCCAAAGAATCACAAAAGTGGCAGTAGGCATATTGCTCATAGAAGAGACGGTCAATGAGGTCGAAAGGTTCTAGAGTGGCGACCGCACACCGGAAAACGCAGCGTTGGAAGGCCTCCCACAAGGTGCACTAATCTGGAGGCCTAGTCAAGCTACGACAGTTTCGTGTGGAATTTCTTACTACAGTCGATAACGCCTCCTATTCGTTCGTTCTGACTACGTTAAGGTGAAGTCATTCCAATACATTTGAATAGTTTTCTACAAGCGTTAACGATTGTAGATTATCAAGTAGACTAAGCCCACACACAGAACTGTTCGTTGTGACGACATTTGAGGGAGGCCTATATCCAATAGTGGACGTCTTTCAGCTGAAGTGATGACGATTATGATTTCAAAATAATTCTATGAGTGGTTCTCAAAGTATTTACCTACACAGAGTGTGCCCAGGAGAATGACGACGCCTCTCATGAGCCAACTGGCTTGCCTGTCCGTTAGCGTCTTTTTGAAGAACGGCTTATAGAAGTCTTCTAGCACCACTGCTGACATCGAATTCAGACTCGTTGATAGTGAACTGGAAATGACAATAAAGAAATCACGTCACGTTTCCACTGTAATTTTCAAACTATCCGACTTGATTAACACATTTCTCAATGCTATTGATAAGTAAATTTTATGTTGATAAGTTAATTACGAAAGTATCAAACACGAAACCTCGAAATCGGAAAAAAATTAAAAGTAAAAATTCACCTCAACGCTGCGCTGAAAATACCAGCTATAAAGACTCCTGGCAAGCCAGGTATTCCTCCAAGAACATCCATGACTAGAAGAGGTAGAAGTTGATCCTTTGCTTTTGCTAACTGAAAAAAATATCACCAAGTCTATAATAAAAATCATACTACCGAGAAGCACAACACAAAAAGCTGTGATGATGAAATGCATGCTGTCAAAAATGAACTTGTTCAGAGTGCTCCACGACCACATATATATTAAAACATTGCAAAATTAAGTATAAGCGATGTCTACTAATGTTTTTGTTCAGTACCTACATCATGATCATGATAATGATGATAATTAAAGATGAAATCTTTAAATCAAAGCTTTCGTACTCCTCAATTAACTCATAGTGACTCAATAGATGCATTTTTAAATTTCAAGATTGCTTGCAAACGGTTCTCAAGCCCGTGCAATTTATAAGAGTCAATTGCGGGATGTGAGTCATTGGTGTTAGTGGGCTACTAACCCATCCATTATCTATTGTGCTGTAGCCTAAGACCTAAATGAACATGTTGAGGTCACTAGGTCTTATGTTGAGGATAAAGTTTTGAGTAGATTTTAGATGGGTAGGAGACGTAACTGAGGAAATGTTCAAATGAGTTATTGTGCTCTGTAATACGAAGAACAACTGAAGAAACACAGAAGGGTTCACTTAGACTCTGACATGCCCTCGCACTACACTCAGAGTGGGAGAAGAAATAAAATGATATACCACACCCTGCAAAAGAAGGAGAGTAAAAGCCGACCAAAGAAACGATGGATGGACTGCCTGAAAGGTGATATGTCTAGAAAGATGAAGTATGAAAGAAGAAATATTACACCAACCCAAAATAAATCGGCATAAAGGCAAGAGAATGACCATACCTTAGTTTGTAAAGGATCGCAGTCGTAAAATCTTGCGTATATTAACAGCCCGCAGTAAAGGCAGAAGCAATAGAGGAAGGAGATACCGATGCAGAATAAAAATACTGCCCTGTGGACAAAGAAATGAAAAATGTAGTAAACAATGTAATGTAGTGTATTATCTGAAAATTTCGGTTTTATATCGGCGTTCTTGCAGTTAACTCGAAATAGATACACGAAAATTTGCATCTTTAGCCCTCATTTGAGGGCAGACACTTTTACTTCAAAAAAATTCTGGACATTTATATTTTTATCCGTTTGTGTCCATTTATAAATAAGGACAGAAAAAGACACGAAAATTTACATTTATCCCCAGACGGGAACAGACAGTTAGAGATTTTTGTCGCTCAGTTGACCTTCAAAGATAAAAATACATTGAGTAATTTTTGTACTTACCACTGAGCGCCCCGCAATGTTGGCAAAGCAAGATATCTTTGGACCATGGTCTGGTTTACGGCGTTAGCTTGAAGCCAATAGATTGTCCCTCCTATTAGGAGACTCCATATCGTATGTCGCGTCAGAGGATTTGGATCCCAACTGAGAAATTAGTCGTTTTAGTAAATCACACTATATGACCACTAAATATTTAAGTAAGTGAACACGTACTCTATAGGTCAAAGAGCCTTTGAGAACAAAAGTGGCATGAGATAAGACGAAATGGAATTAAAAAGACAGTTATGGATTCTATAGAAGTTAAGTCAATCAACAAGATAGGGAAAAGATAAAATAGATGTTATTCTTATTTATACACTAACGCCTACTCTGCTACGATGATTACCTATTTCAACTGGAAACTATAATCCTTACACTCATCATCTATTCCACGTACTTATTCTCAGCCATAAATATTGCACTTACGACTGGTACAAGTAGGTATGTCAGCGAGGTGCAATTCTTCAAGATAAACGTTTCCTTTAAATCAGAGCAGTCTCTGTGGGTGTCTAGTATACAAAGCAATTACTTTAAATTATGCTACAAACGTACTGAAGAATACAGTAGGAAGAGACATAAGACCTTATAGTGATTTATGAAGGATAGACGTAAGATATTGTAAGTCTATTGTAGGTATAGGATAGGAATGTTATATCTAAAATATGACTGATTCTGCACAGTTCTATCTTTAGCTCTTAGAAATTCTTTCACAATCTTTAAATGTATGTCTCTATTGGAATCTTGATTTGATATCTCGACTTTGATTTGTGTATTGTTATAATACAGATTAAAATCTACCGAATCTATTGTCTGTAGCCTTATCACCTCACAATACTTGTCATTATGCTCACAATTATAAGATGAAATAAAATGGGAACCAAACCAAAATATTAATCTTGTTTACGCTTCTTACTTTGGTAGTTCAATCCTTTCGCTGTCCATGTTCCTCCGCCACACTACTCCCAATCCACCTACATCAATGGTCCCTTTTATTGCGACCAAGGCCATCGCGCCAAACATTGCCGTAATTTGGATCACGTCCGTCCAAACAACCGCTTGTAATCCACCCTGGATACAAATGGATGAATCACTCAATCAATTTAACAATAACATGAATCAACAAACATTTGCAATCATTACAATGAAGGGCACTAAGCCTGTCTTTATTTTTTCTTTTGCACATGTTCATCAATACACACGAACTACTTACCGCACTCGTGTAAAATATGCAGACCAAACACACTATTGGAGTGATTATGTGAATGTTAACACCCGTTACTGAAAGTAAATAATAAAATTAGCTTTATTCATTCATCACAAAAATTTTCTCCGGAAAAATATGGGTTTAGTTTTAAGATTAATAAATACAAACTAACAATATGAAATCTAATAAATTACATGTCATTTATACCTACGATTTTATCATTAATATTTCGATAGAGTGATGTTTTAAGTAATGCTGTGAATAAACCTGGTCCTATGATACTACCCTGAGGGATCCCGTCAAGCCTTAATTGATAATTGTCTTTTTTTTGTTTAAAAAAAGACAATTATCATACTATAAGTATTGTAGTAATTTTATTATAGTATGTAGTATACTGTAATTTTGGGCTAACTACTGACAACTTAATATTTATTACTGGAGAAGAAGTGTAACTAAAAAGAGCAACATGACATTACCTTGGTTAAATGCCAGTGCTGGAACATAAATCACTATGGGTAACCAGCCTACCTGGAAATTACAAACAATTCTTATTTATGTGAATCACATTTAACAACATATGATTTTCTTAGAGCACTTACCAAGGTAAAAGCGAATAAAATCGATCCAAATAATCGCACTCTGTTGTCGAATCTGATAGATAAGTACTGAAAACAATAAATCCAAATTATAATTGGCTGAGCTGGCTGGTTTGATAGATATAACCGCTCTTCTGTCTCTCTTGATGGTAAGCGATGGATGAGATCTATGATGGAGAAAGCGAGCCGAACAGGCATTGCTAAGTTAAGGTTCAATATGTGTTAAATACTCAATTACTCATGCGGTTCCATAAAATTCAGCTGGATTAATGGCATTAAATTGGGAGACTTCTCGTCTTACCTCGTAGTTGGAAGTAATCTTGAGTTCATGGAATACGGGAAGGTAGATCTGGGTCATTATGAAGGACATCAGGAAAATTGCCCCTATGATATACGCATACTGAGTCCCGTGCATGTAGACCTCTGTTGGTGACCCTAACAGGGTTATGCCTGAAACAAAACTGGAAAAAGCAAAGGGTTAGTCAGCTGGGTGTGATTGTGTAATTATGCACCATGACCAAACATTCTCATATTTTAATCAATCAAGTGCAACCTATAGAACCAAAGTCACTAGACTTATTGCACGTAACTGACTTTCTGAAAGAACCACATAGGCAGTGCTGCTTGCGAAAGCAACTGAATCTTATAGCTACATTGGTTACCTATAATTAAAAATAAATTGACAAAGAAACTTTAAACACCATGGCTTGCTTGATGCTGATACCAAGAGGATCCGTGGCGCTAATGACCTTAATATTGGTTTTCGGACCACATTCTGCGACAGACCTCAAAGTAAAAAGTAGGTAGAAAAGGTGAAACTAAAGTTATCTTTTGGTAGGTTTGGTAGGTCTTATAAGTCGTACATTTGACTGAGTGTACGACTTAGGCCACGACAGTCTTGTCTCATTCGAGTCCTGCACCGCCTCTCTCGCGATACGACGACTGCTGCAGCTCTGTGTTTGGCGGCTTGGGAGTTCTCGTTAACGCTGCAGTGTGTCACCAATTCAATATGGTAGTTATGTAGGTGCAGACCTATATTTTAAATATTTGATATTTGATGATGGTGATGATGAAGCCTCTAACTACGAAATGAGAATAGGTATAGATTCTAATTTTATTAAACATTTCATTGGCGGTTGTAAAATTATCAATTATATTGTTCTATATCCAATACAAATCACCATAACTTCAACGCGTAAATCGGCATAATTTTTATCGATGTCTCGATCATTTATAAGTGGATGCGCATTTATTTCCATTAGAAAGGATAGGTAGATACTACCAGCTCTCTCTTGAAAAGTTATAGCATATTTTTATGAGAAATGTATAAAGTTGGTGACGTTGAAGATGCAAACTCTAAAAGTAAGAAGTGATTGACACTTGATCTCGGCAGCAACAAATGTGAGCAACAAAATGGCAATTTGTTTCAGGAAACTACAACGACGATGTAGTGCACATTAACCACATTACTCCCTTTTATACCTACAGAACATTATTATTATTATGACTAATATAATAGATTTTTCTTTAGAAAAGATCCTAGACATGTACTCGCATTAATTAGCGCAGAGGGCGCCACTTTGAACTAGGAACCTACCTTGCCACAAGGGACATGGAAACAGGAATAACTTTCATATTTCTTCCACCGAGGAGGTAATCAGCTTGCGTGGTCTGTTTCTTCATAAAACCCCAGTACACTCCAACCACAGCACTTATGGCCAACATAAACACGAAAACAACATAATCCACCCACGAAAACTTCTGCATAATATGCGTCAGTTCCAAAACTTCCCCGTGCATTTCCCCCATTATGACAAGGGTCGGAAATCTAACTTCAATAAAATCACATAGAATTTAAAACGAGGCACTTTCAAAGTTATCCTTGCCGTACGATCTTTTCAACACAACCTTATTTCAAGCTAGGGGTTTTTATTATTGAAATTGATAGCCCGTATCATATCGATATGCGTAGCGCTAAAGGCACCCAACATTCAAATGCATGAGTCCGTCGAGACGTAAGCTCAATCTGTTACAATGAAACAATTACGATAACTCGCAATTTAAAAGAGGATGTTGCGAGATCGCCCCCCAACGGTAGCTAGGAGCGAATCGGGAACTGACTACTTGTACTTAAAAACGTGTAGGTCGGACCTCACCATAAACGCTTCCTCAGCTGACAATCTCGTATGCGACGAACGGAATACCAAAGAATGGGTCCTTTTATGATTAAAATGTAATAATTTTTCCAATCAGCTAGACTTGACTGACTGTCTTTAGTGACCCTGGACGTACAGTGGTATGTCAAGGGCACCATACAAAGAGCACTCCTATTCAGTAACGTACTAGAACAGGACACTATTACCAATCAAAACCCTCCTTTTGGCTTTGCCATAGTTGGATAAAATTTAAACCCAAGAAAGCTAAAAAGATTTAATTTATCAGGGATATATCTTTACCTGTTGGTCTAGTGGTCAGTGGCCTGTGACCCTGACTGCTATGCCGGTGGCAAATGTTTGTGTGATGATCACGATCATTTTGTTCGTGTCTGGGTTCAAATTTATTTTTAATTTTTATTTAGAAATATATAAGTAGATATGTTTATCAATTGTCTTCGTTGGTTGTCTAGAACTCATAATTATCACAAGCTCAGTTTAGTTTGAGACTAGATAGCGGTGTGTGAAAGTTGTAAAATATGTATATTATATACATATCTACTTATTTTTTTTATTTTTTTATCATTTATCTAAAAGAATACAGGATTACCTAAATTAAACAGCAAACAAAAACCACTTAGGTTTAAACTTGTACTATCATGAATCTATCTCAAAATCGAAACAAAATGAGTTATCATTATAATGACTCTATTAAATCATCATCACAATCATCTTTTACAATGCCCATACATCTTTTTTTGTCTCATTGTTTCTCTTTTTGTTGCATTTAGCCAGTGTCAAATATAAGTTTTTAAATCCTTTTTTTTTTTTGCTATTCTAACATTTTTGCAGTATTTGGCAGCAAAATAGAATCGGCCTTCTCGGTAAGCTGCGCTGCAGTAGGTACCTACCTATAAGTCAATACTACTTACAATGAAAATCACAGCTCCATTTTACCGAGATCACGCCCGTTTCAATGATTCCACCACATATGGTCCAGTTGTGTACTTGATCACAATATTCACAAGCAATCAATTTGCAAATAAAAACAGCCACTGAAAATAACAAGAAAAAAATTGGCGTAAAAACCTCCTTACTCTTAAGACTTCCACATTGCCAGAGTCTGAACATTTTCCTGTAAGTTCTTCCACATCGTATGGCTCATTTAAGACAACCGAATTTTAATGTATCATACGGTAATCATACCTACGGCATATAATAATCATACCTACACACACTTTCAGATTTTTCCTACGATTTTTTTTTTTAAACGAAATTGAACGTCACCTTCATTTTTAATAATATTATGATTTTGCTTTCCCGCCACTTTTCCGATTTTCACCCGCATTTACCGTACCTACCGCTGAAGGCAAAGTTTTGTTATAGCTTAGTTTCGTGTGTGTAAAATTGTATGTACAATAAAACTGTATGTAAAATTGTTTGTACAAAAAAAACATACACCAGTCCTTACACAAGTTTATTATAGTATCTACATTTTGATACAAGAGCAGAAAGTTTGTCATTGCGACCGAGGCAAAATTCGCACGAGCCGTTGGCAAGTATGTTATGGAGCCGAGGGTGACAGAGTCTTTTGAAGTGAATCATACGACTTTTATCAACACACTGCCGAAGAAATGAATAAACGGGGATTTACCGGAGACTCGTGGAGGTCGACGCACGCCTAGCCTGATACGATAAATGTAATAAAATTGTGGGGGGGGAAAGAACACGCACTTTTCTGCACTAGAACAGAAAATAAACTATTGCGTAATAAGACTAACTATTGCGTGGATAAGAGCGTGTTTTCGAGGAGTAAGCGTATTGAAAATAAACTAGCAGCTGCCAGCAGCTTTGCCAGCGTAATGGTAAAAAAATATTCTATATTTGTCAATTAAGACACCTCTCTTTTCCGTCGGGGGTTAAAAAGTATTCGTGTACCAAGTTACATTGAAATCTGTTTAGCAGTCAGCTTTGAGCTTGAAGATATACAAGGTGATTGGCAGATGGGTGCAAAGCTTTGAGGCGAATACAGTACAGACAATTTAGAACCCCTTCAGCCATGGTTGTCTTAGACGAAGTCTTACCAATTTTTTTTAACCTAATTTTTAAATTTTATTTCGGAAATTCTCAAAATTTCATGTAAACTGCTTATTTATGGCCAAATGGAATAATAGATGAATTGATTTTTATTTTATTGTAATAAAGTAATGTGTAAGCAATTCAGCAAAACATGTTTTAGGCAACTGTGTTATTAGAAATTTTCTTTACAGACATTTAAAGTTCAGAAAAAAATTAAATTTTTTATCAATACTTTATCAAAACTTTATTTTAAAAAAAAATTAGGGTGCTTTTTTTATTTAAACCATTTTGGAAATATGCCTGATAATCGTTCTTTCTTTTGAGATATCATTTAAGTGGATATCTTATAAATTATTGAAGTTAGGACTTACAAACAAATTTGAGGGAGAAATTTTAAATTTTAGGCAATCTACCAAAAACTGAATTTTTGTATAAAAGAATACTTTATGTGTTCGAAATGATAACATAGTTCAATCCTAAGAATTTTTGCACATGCAGGAGCCACTATGCGCGGTGCGACGTCGTTTCCAGGAAGAACGCCCAGTGAATAGAGAAAAGCGATAAGAGTTGGTTTTTACAGCAAAATGAGTCAACCCAGGCAGACACAAAACTGCCATCAAAGAAGACATTTTGGCAGCATTTCAAGCCCTAGCTCAGCATCAGAGCAGTAGCTCGAAATCTAAACATTTCACAATGAAAGTTGTGGCATACAATGCACCAAAATTATAAGTATCCGTTTCATGGCAGGAGTGTGCAAGGTCTAGAAGAGCAAGATCTCCAAAGAACAATTCAGTTTTGCCGTTTCCTCACCAACAGTGACATCGAAGATGCATGGTTCCTGAAATCAATCTTGTGGACGGATGAACGCAAATTTTCAAGGGAGGGTACTACAAACTTTCACAACATCCATAAATGGGCCGACAAAGACAGCAGTCCACATTTTAAGAAGCAGAAGTCGTTTCAAAGAAAATTCTCTGTCAACGTATGGGCTGGAATAATTGGCTGAACGTTGATTGGGCCCCACTTTTTACCGAATCCTTTGAATGGCGAAAATGATTTACAATTTCTGCAAATTGATTTACCACTGCTGATTGAGGAATCAGATGTCACTATCTTCGAAAGAGATCGAACAGTAATTTTTCAACCAGACTGCTGTTCAGCGCAGCTAACGTTAAATGTAAGGGAACCCCTTAATAATTACTTTCCTGACAGCTGGATTGGTAGCGATGGACCCATCCATTGGCCGGCTCGCTCACCAGATCTGACCCCGTTAGAATTTTTGGTGTGGAGCCGGGCCAAGGAACTGGTGTACACACATGAAGAAATAAATACTAGGGAAGAATTGATACAGAGAATAAATTATTCAGCGTTTGAAATAATGAAACAGAAGATGATGTTGAAAATAACAACTACAGAAGTTAGAAGACGGAATCGAGCTTGTATTAGGAATCACGGCCGTCATTTTGAACATGAAAAATAAATAATTTTGATTCAAATGTTTGTTTTAATTAGTCTACCTAAAATTGAAAATTTCTCCCTCAAATTGGTTTGTAAATCCTAACTTCAATCATTTGTAAGATATCCACGTAAATGATACCTCAAAAGAAAGAACGATTATCAGGCATATTTTCAAAATGGTTTGAATAAAAAAACACTCCAAGTTTTTTTTTAAATAAAGTTTTGATAAAGTATTGATAAAAACTTTAATTTTTTTCTGAACTTAAATGTCTGTAAAGAAAATTTCTAATAACACAGTTGCCTAAAACATGTTTTGCAGAATTTCTTACACATTACTCTGTTAAAGTAAAATAAAAATGAATTCATTTATCATTCAATTTGGCCATAAATAAGCAGTTTAAATGAAATTTTAGGAATTTCCGAAATACAACTTAAAAAATAGATTCAAAAAAATGGTAAGACTTCGTCTAAGACAACGATGGCTGAAGGGGTTCTAAATTATCTGCACTATATTCGCCTCGAAGCTTTGCACCCATCTTCCAATCACCTTGTATTATATCAAAAATACAACTACACAAACATATGGAGTACAAGTGTGATAGAAAACTGAAATTAGTTTTAGATACCTAATCTAATAGAATACTAATTATTTTATGTCGTAATCCTAAGTCGCAAACTGTTTAATTAAAAGGCGTGTATAAAGTGCGTTGTGAAACGCACTATAACAGAAAAAAACCGAGACTTTAACGTTTTATAATCTGCATTGGTCCCTGTCATTAGTGTCATTCGTAAGTTACTGTCAATACTGTCAAATTAAAAAAGTTGTTTATTATTTGCGAGCTTTGAACGGGACGCTCAATCCAATACATTTTCACTTTACTACCCTTTTATTGTGCTTTGATATTTATTCCTCACCGCTTTGCAGTCTAAATGGCAGGACTCTTACTAAGTCCTTCTGAGAAATTATTTATCGTCCACGGTGTGCAAGTAAGTTGTAACATAACCTAAAATAAGCACCATGAAAAGGTACTTTTTATCTTCTAACTACAATTTCATACAAAAAATCAAAAACTGATCTGTCAATATATATGTAGAATATGGTTTTTGAACATGTCACAGCTATATAATATCTTATTGTACGTGTAGGACGATTATCGATCCGATGGACGTTCAAACTTAGATTACCGGCCGATGGAGCTTGAAACGGACCTTGTCGACACTGCGACGGGATCAGCAAGGCTTCGGCTTGCTAACACGGATTTATTAGTTGCTGTCAAAACTGAAATAGATGTCCCAAGTCCAGACAAACCTGACTTGGGTAAAATTGAGTTTAATGTTGATTGGTAAGTGAATAAGGGTTGCTATAGTTACTTTATTGAATAACATGATGATTTGCTATTTTTCATAGTATATATTTCATAGTATATTATTTTAGCATATATATGTATTTTATTTTAATTCATGAATCCCCAAGCGACCACCGGTGGCCGCGCATCTATTGTCTTACTATTGTGTCTCTAATTGACGGTATCTGAAGGGTTAAATAATTTACTTTTTTCCATTTAAAGTATTTGTTATTTGTTTATTGTGCAAACCTACCACAGTGTTGTCTTTTTAACCCTTCAGATACCGTCAATTAGAGACACAATAGTAAGACAATAGATGCGCGGCCACCGGGTGTCGCTTGGGGATTCATGAATTAACCCAAAGGTTGACTGGGAGAGAATGCCTTGTTGCATTAAGTCCGCCTATGTACTACTACTGCACATGAAGTTTAAATAAATAAATATATATATATGTTGGCAAACCCTTCCATTTGATGAAAGGTGCTGTTCCACCGAAAGATTAACCTTGATTAGTCTGATCAACCAGATGTGAAACAGGTTATTCAGGTTGAACATTTAAGTTTGATAGAGAAGCACTTTGGTTTGCATATTACTAAACCAACATATTATATAAACATACCAATAACCCTAGCCATGTGTCTAGTTTTTCGCCTCCAACAGGACCGATGACCTGGTCAGAGTCGTGGAAATCTGATGGATGCGTGACGCCCAGGACCAGTTGTTGTGGTGACGCTTGCAGGAGGCCTATGTCCAACAGTGGACGTCTTTCGGCTGTTATGATGATGATGATGATTCTAGTGCAGCATTAGGCTCGTATTGTGTCTTCAGTTCAGTTTCAGTATGGTTTCCGCACTTCTATATATATAAAAATCAATGCCACTTCGTTGTTATTTTATAACTCAAGAACGGGCTCACCTATCCAAACCAAATTTTTAGGCTTTGTTCGGACTATTTAGTAGATGGTTTACGTGAAGTTTGGTAGAGTAGAGTAGGGTATAATAGGGTGGAGTAGGGTAGAGTAGTGTAGAGTAGAGTAGTGTAGAGTAGAGTAGTGTAGAGTAGTGTAGGGTATAGTAGGGTAGAATAGGATAGAATAGGGTATAGTAGGGAAGAGCGGGAGTGAAGCCGTGCGGACAAAAGCTAGTAATTCTATATAATATATGGACCATTGTGCATGTGCTGCTGTATTGTCTTATGTAAACCTAATTTTAAAATTAAGTTTACATAAGAGTAGGCCTATGTCCAGCGTGGATGTATATTGGCTGAAATGATGATGATGATGAAGAGTAGGCCTATGTGAAATAAAATATTTTGACTTTGAACTTTGAATTAAAAGCAAAACTATACATTTTCAGTTCTGCAAATGCTACTCCACAGTTTGAAGGCAGGGGTGGTGACCAGTTAGCAGTTGGTATTGCTAATTTGATGCAAGCAGCATACCAGTCATCACAGGCATTCAATTTGAAGCAACTCTGTATATTTGAAGGCAAGCAGTGCTGGAAACTCTTTGTTGATATATTGGTAAGGATCATGATGCAATTTAAAAAAAAAATTGATATACTAGTGCTTGACTGTGATCCCACCTGATTTTAAGCAGTGATGCAATCTCTGATGTTGTAATGCACTAGTTTACTAAGAGCCTATTCACTCTGGCCTTGAAGACGCCCAAATTATAATCAGACGGGAAGACCGCAGCAGGCAAATGGTTCAACTTGGCATCAGTTAGGTATTTTTTGTTAAAACATGTTTTTGTTTTTTTAATTGTTGCACAACATTTCGAACGACTCCTGTATCAAAACAAGTTAACCCTTCAGATACCGTCAATTAGAGACACAATAGTAAGACAATAGATGGCCCAAGCGACCACAGGCGCGGCCACCGGTGGTCGCTTGGGGATTCATGAATTAACTCACATATACAACACATCCATACCCGGAACTATATGTAGGTACTATGTGGAAACCAAACCACAGCAGACTGCTCAACCACTGTACCAATAGTGCTAACTATGAAAGCAAAGCAGCATCTAAAATAGTATATTATAAGTGTGCTAGTGAAATAGGTTTTTGTTCTTAAAGAGTTCTTCTCTCTTTCAGATATTAGAATGTGGAGGCAATCTTTGTGATGCTGTATCTTTGGCTGTGAAAGCAGCTCTTTTCAATACAAGGATACCTTGTGTGAAGGCAATCCTCATGGATGGAGGGGATGTAGACTTGCAGTTGTCTGATGACCCGTTTGACAACAAACTGTTGGATGTTGGAACAGCTCCTTTATTGGTATGGTACTTTATAAACTTTACTGGCCCAAAACTGTCAGGTTTCCTGTGTGAGAGAGGGCTTGTCCTCAAAAGCTCCCGTTTATCTCATAACTAGAATTATGATGATTTTAAGACATCATAGTTAGGGTGTCTGATTTTTTCCTTGCAAATATTGTATTAACTCATTTTTATTTTCATATGAACTTCATGTTAGAATAAAATCTATATCTTAGATCAAAATCATACTAATTATAAGACTAGGGGATCAAAATGTAAGACAATAACACCATTACGTTTTGCTAGACAGCTTCACTAGAATTGATTGATTAGGCGCGAGAACGAGGCAGCCTCGGTATCATCGCGAGGTTGCCGCGCGCGACAAGCCCGAGCCATTATGTTCGTTCGTTCAATTGAGAATTTTATTAATAGGATCCTTCTCCACTCACTTATCGTAAACATCAAAAATGGTTTAAAAGCTTGTTACTGCATTTAATGCAAACCAACGCGACGTTTGACCAAAAAGCAATGCAAAAAAAGAGAGATAACGCCTGGAAACTCTGTTAGTATTCGGTAATTCCGAGATTTACTCGAAAATTTCACAAAACTTGCTCCAGGAAATAGCTGTTTTTTTTTAAACCCTTAAAAGTTTTTGGAAAAAGTTGTCTTCATTTAAAATCTTAGTAAAATTTGCAAGGTCTCTAGAGGATTACTTTTTTGACTTTTTTAATTTTTAGGCAAATTATGAAGTGTCAAAGTTCATACAAAATAGGACATTTTCAGAGGTTTTTAACGGATTAGTTTTACGAAAACTTAGAAATTGGTTTCTTTAGAAACCTAGATAATATCCACAAGATACTGTGTTTCGAAAATATCTAATGAAAAATGTGTAATAACGTCATAATCAGTTATGAGCGGTTGTATGAAAAACAGTGAAAATGTGAGTCATGATGCACCACCTTAAGACATCATGGCACGTACGTGTTGCAGTGTCAGCTGTTGCTTTTATCCTTGTAAATAGAATTATAAAAAAAGAGAAGACAGCAAAAACTTAAATGAAGACGATATTGGATCCATATTTTACTCGTATTATACTTGCGCTAGGCAAACGACTGAAGGGCCTTTGAGCAAAACAAAAAGCCGACACTTGACGGCTCGGGCGCTCGGTCGCTCACCCGGGGCTGCGCGCGCGCATTCCCCGGCTGATGCACGTCCACATTAACCGAGCTGTTTCTCGCGGCAAATACCTCGCGAGGCTGCTCGTAAGGACGCGCCCTACCACTCAGGCTCTAGAACTCGCCTCAAACTTCTAGCTATCAAGTTATTAATAATTGACTGAGAAACCCACATGGTTATATCAGGTTTGTATTAATTTTCAGGTGACATTATGTAAAATAGGCGACAAATGTGTAGTCGATCCCTCAGCCGAAGAAGAAAGCTGCAGTGTCGTATCACTCATAGTGGGGATCACTGGAACTCCCAGCTGTTACAGTGATCAAGAAAATTTGGCAGAACTTGGGGGCAAATTCAGCACAATTGATATGAATGGACCAGGCAGTGTTGCACCAAAGACCTTGAAGGATGCCATCAATCAGGGAATGTAAGTGCATTGTTTATTTAGCTAATTGAGCTAATTTGTAATTGAAAAACTGCTGTTTGTCATATGTCTAACCCTTCAGAAAATACAGGCGTGATGTTGCTTATAATAACAAGGTTTTTTTATTTTAACGGTTTATTCCCATCAGCCACCCCTGAGCTTGCCACCGGGGTAGTAGATGCCACCTGTTTGTGCCAACCACCATTCAAGCAAGCTTAGGGTTGACAGATGGGAATAAAGTAGTGCCAAGCGCCACCCCTGTGGCAAGCTCAGGGGTGGCCGAGGGAATGAAAGAGTGCCAACCGCCACCTCGATGGCCAGACTACTATAGTATACTGGCTACCGATGGCAAGCTAAGGGGTGGGCGATGGGAATAAACTACTATAACTATATATTGAATAGCTTTTTGAGTGATTAGCAGTGTAGAATGTCCATTGTTCTTAATAAATGTGGCATTGCCAATTCATATTTACTTATAATATTTTTGTTTACAGAGTCGCAGCAAAATTACTAGACAAAGCATTAGCCAAAGCCTTGTTAAATGAAAGGCAAGAAAATATAAGGACAAAAAAATATTCATATGGATTCTTAAAATAAAATATCATGTACAATCAAACACTCTTTCCCTTTGAATCCTTTATTGATATAACCATTAAATTTAATGAATACATATTCTAATGTATTATATGTAGAAATATATTCTTAAATCCCTAATAATGTCACTAAATATATGATACTACTATAAATTCAGTCATAACTAAATATCACATTCGTTTTGTTATACATCCAACCTTATAATATTTGTATTGTGGATTTTTATTACGAAAAAATAAAAAAAAATCTTCAGAAACTAAAATAAGATAAAAACAACAAAGTCGCACAGTTAAGAACAATAAATGTATTGAGGAATGTGGATTTACTATATATCATAGATAATGCAATACATAAATATTTATGTTCAGGACTTATTGTATAATTTTACCATCACATCAATATCTATAACTAAGAAAGGCAAGCAATCTGTAAATACTTAAATGGATAGAGACAAGAGAAAATAGAACTACTAAATCCTATGATTTTATTAATCACCTTAATCCCTGCAACCTTATAATAACATTTATAGGGTGAACATGTCTGAATTAACAAAATATTATAATTCCTTTCCATCTTATTATTCCCTATCACATCTATTTGATATC
Source organism: Mythimna lalbum (assembly GCA_949319445.1). Taxonomy (NCBI): domain Eukaryota; kingdom Metazoa; phylum Arthropoda; class Insecta; order Lepidoptera; family Noctuidae; genus Mythimna; species Mythimna lalbum. The sequence goes on along the minus strand of OX439345.1, from coordinate 8,713,435 downwards.
ATTATCATTTTGGGACAATATTTGCCATTAAATGTGGAGTAACTTCATTACTCTAATAACATAATCATGAATAATATGAACTAATCTAGTTTAGGCCTTATGCGGCAAGTAGGGTCATCTACTTCTTGGGGTTAACGGGAGTGAGCAGATCCAACACTGCAGCAATGTTGCCGTCCTTACTCTCAAGGAGCTGGGTCAGCCAACCGCCCTCGTTGGTGAAGCCCATAGACAGCATCTGCTGGATCGCGGCCTCGATGTGAGCTTCTGTGGAAAGAAGAAAAAACATAGTTAAAGACTTTTAAATTAAGTATAGAAAAAAAAGTGGATGTGGCATCCGCAAAAAGACATATTCCTTTACTGTGGTATTTACAAGCACAAATCTTAAGATAGCATAGTCGGCCCAATAATGTTCCCTGTTCCCACTGTTGGGACTCAGGCCTCCTCTAGGAGACAGAATGGGCCGCAATCCATCACGCGACACATGTCTTCGAATGTTTTGGTTCTAGGACATGCCGGTTTCCTCACGATGTTCTCCTTCACCGTTTTGAAAGCAGTGGTTATAAATTACACAAAGTAATGCACCTAGCTGGGTTTGAACCCGTGACCTAAAACTCGTAAGTCGGGGCCGTTACCACTCTGCCATCAATGCTCTGCACCAAACGGCCACCACTGCTCTGCACAAATCTTATTACATAAAAAATTTGAATCAACATAATATTTCTTTTAGTCCATGTGAGGCCTGCTACCAATCGAACCAACTTATTCTACGAAAAAGCAATTTCATACAGTGGTTTCTGTTGTCTGTCCGCTGTGCGTAATAATAGGCAAGTAATGTTGTGCAACAGCCAATAGTCTTTTAGCGTTTGTGACCCTCAGTATCGTTAACTTCGACCTACTTCGTATAAGTACATACACTTTAAGCTAAGTGTGTTAGCCCTCACATATTACAATAATCTTATCGTATCTCATATTTGCATGATTAAATTCACAACAAGGTCGGTGTTTTTGGCGGATTTTTTTTCGAGTGATCTGCATCTCAGTAAAATGAGGCCGCGAATTTTGTTTCAGTACCGACTACCTAAGCGAAGTTGTCGAGTAAATTAACTATACGATACATTTACTGTAAATAATTTTGAATGTGCATCCATAATGTCGCCAACTCAAAATTACTGCAAAAACTAAATACTTTTTGAACTAGACTAACAAACCGTGTAACAAATAAATAAATAATATAGGTTTTTTTTTACGGTGGGCAAAAATCATCTTTTGACAACCCCCGCTCTTGGGTGGAGCGGGAGATAGTGTCAGACTCTTACTGACTAAAAACCCACCCCGTTCCTTCTGGCCTCTTCATACCGGGACTCGAGCTTCTTTTCAGATAACCCTGGCCCCAGCCCCAGTAGGCTACGACCCAGCTGGGCCCCTCCTAATAATATAGGTCATGGATAGCCGTGCCGTGTTTTGATAGTGTCCATCAAAGAAATTCATATTATTTTTGCACGAAAGTAAATTAGAACAGCGAAACAAGGTCATGATGAGCGTCAATTCCAAATCTACGTCGCAGTATTTGTGCAAAATTAGCAACGATGACTAAGTTCCGTATATAAAAGTACCTACAAACAGCTAATCGATTGAACCAAAACAATATAGAAATGATTCATAGTCTTATCAACCTGTTCATATCGATAAACAAAGATAAGCAGGCTTGTACCAGATAAATGATAGATACCTATATTTGTCCGGGAATAACATAGCTAATATTATTCTACTTTTTTATATCCTCAGCCTAAATATGAAAATGTATGTTGTCGCCAATAAATGTTAGAGTAGTCTGGAATCTCCCTAATATCCATCAGATCTACCATTACGAACACTGCCGAAACACGGAACCTACCATGGTACCTAAAATTATTCTACTATCCATAATTTTCGCGAAAAAAATTAAAAACGTTTATTTTTCGTTTTGAACACACGTTTGTACGAAAATTTCGCCGAAAATTTAGGTTTCTATATTTTTGTTTTTTTCTAGAAAATTTGTGGTGATTTATGTAAAAACGACAATGGTCAATAACCCCTAGTGTCCCAGGGGTTTATGCCACGTTTACACGTTGGCTACTATACTAGTCGGTGTTTGGCCGAGGCTGGAACCACGTGTAAACGGAGCATCATCATCATCATCATCATATCAACCGAAAGAAGTCCACTGCTGGACATAGGCCATCCCCAGGCGTCGCCACAACGACCAGTCCTGTGCGTCACGCATCCATCGAATTCTCGCGACCCAGACCAGGTCATCAGTCCACCATCAAACGGAGCAAAAGAATTGGAAATTATTCAGTGATCTGGTTTATAGGGATAGGAAAATAAAACGGCTCTTTACGTCTTTGAAAGAAACCTGGTACACGGGTAGTAGACCATGTCCTAAATAGGCAGGAAAGTATTATGATAGCTTTTTCTCTCGAGAAGTGAGGGCGAAGCCGCTAGCAAAAACGATTGAGATTTTTTTTAAATCGAAAACATTCCTAGCACTGGCACTAACCCTTTCAAACGTTATCTCAAAAACAACAGAAGTTATAACTACTTCATGACATTTTTTTTTTTAACTGAGTCATACAGATTATTATTATAATAACCTTGAGTCATAGGCTTCCTACTGTTCAAAATGTGAAGAATCACATACATAAACCAAGCTAAGTTTACGTAATATAAGTTGCTCAGTGAATGTTGAGTTCAATGGTCTCTTGCCCAACTCATCTATCGGCCATGACGTACAACTTACAAGCGTGAGGCCACCTACAGTTACCTTCACTAAATACTAACCTACTATATGCGTTTTGAAACAGTGAAATACACAGTTAACTTAAAATTATCGTCGCATTTTCCGGGAAATCCCGGTTTGTCTACCTCAAAGTGATAACGCAGTATCTTGGCTGGGGCACAATAACAGTCGTTTATTTTTTAATCGTGTACCACCGCCGACCCCGGCTTTGCCGTATCAGTAATATGCGTAATTATCATAAAGCGAATCCATCTGGAATAATTCAAAACTCGCTTCTCTCATAATAATAATAGTATACATTGTAGAAATAATATAGACATATGGAATATAAATATATGTAGGTGAAACATAAACTGACCTACTTCATATGTAATAAGTTTAGTTGATGTGTCCGAATGAAGGCTAGCAGCATAGATTTAAATAAAAACGATATATTTTGACAATGAAAAAAAAACAGGTGAAAGATATGAAAGTTGGTTACCAATACAGAATTTTTAAAGCTGATAAAAAGGTGTTTGTTTCTGCCATCCCCTATAACTTTTCCATCCCACAACTTTGGGGGCTCGTCCGGGATAGGAAGAGCTATATTCTTGGCAGAAATAGCAGGGTACGGTCGAGAATACTCAAGATTGAATCTCGGCTGGGGCCGCCATTGCTGCTCGCCGTGAAAAGTTGAAAGTCGGATTTATTCCAAAGACCTATGTTTAATGTTTTTGATTTCAAATCTAAGAAGATGCAAGACGACAAGGCGACGCTTGGCGTCGTGAGCGGTTTTGCCGCAGACGGAATAGCTAAATTTAGTGGAGATGACAAGACGTATTCCTCTTCAAAATGGGCACAAGATGTAGACGACAACGCTGAAATATTCAGTTGGACACCCCAACAGAAGCTGGTTGTCGCACGAAGATCACTAACAGGCACGGCTGAACTCTGGTTGCGGTCGGAAAAAACATTCAAGTCGTTCGATGAATTAAAAGCGGCATTGCAAAAAGAGTTTCCTGATTCATTGAATGTTAAAGAGATGCACGAGTTGATGAGTTCCCGTAAGAAAAGGCGCGAGGAGACCTACTACCAGTATATGTTGATCATGAAAGAGTTGGGTAAGCGGGCAAAATTTCCAGATTACGTGGCTATTCAGTACATAGTGGATGGGATTCAAGATTTAGAAATGAACAAGGCGATACTCTACGGTGTAACCACATACTCAGCCCTAAAGGAAAAGCTGGCAATTTATGAAAGTATAAAAATCAAGTCGAGGATTCATGCGAGTTTACCAAAACAGAAGCAAGAGAATACAAGTGGTGGTGATCGTGGACAAAAGCTGGCCAATGAACCTAAAAAACATTGCTTCAAGTGTGGTGATTCATCTCATCTATCTAATTCGTGCCCGAATGGAGTAAAGTGCTTCAAGTGCAATACGTTTGGCCACATTGCACCAGATTGTAAGTTGAGCAACAGTCAAAAGCATGATTTGCAACCAAAAAGTGGACAGTCCATGTGTGTGAAGTTCGTTCCGAAACTGGAAAACAATACCAACGATGGCGTTGATGACGATCAAGATTCCGAACGTCGGATTGAAGTGTCAAACGTCAAAATTGAAGATGACGGTGACAGTCAGTCGGTGTTGAATGTCAACTATCCAAATCAAAACAAACTCCAAAACTCAGTGAAAATAATTGAATTATGCGGACAAAAAGTTGAAACTCTAATTGATAGTGGAAGTGATTTAAACTTAATAACAGTAGATCTATTTTTCCAATTAAATGTATCTTCATATACCAGTGAAAAGTTGTTGTTAACTGGACTTGGATCATCCAAAGTATATACGTTAGGAAAGTTTAATGTTATCATAAGTATGGACGGATATAAGTTAGATGTACTATTTCATGTAATACCTGCAGATACAATGCCTTACAAAGTTTTACTGGGTCAACCTTTTTTAATGAGTACGACTGTGTTGTTTAACAATGGATGTGTTAGTTTAATTTCAAAAGGGGAGGGTGAAATGTTGAGATGTCTAATCTCAGATGCACAGCAGCAACAACTGATGAGTTATATTCCAGATGAGAACGTGCGCTCAGTGGTTATGCAAATGGTGGAAGACTATAAGCCTATGCATGTGGAGGAAGCTCCAATTGAAATGAAGATAATTCTGAAGGATGACATACCGGTTTCTCAAAGACCTAGACGCCTATCCTTGCATGAACAGAATAAAGTGGAAGCAGTGATGAAGTATCCAGTGCCAGGAACTATTAAGCAACTACAAAGCTTTATAGGTTTGACTTCATATTTCAGAAAATTCATTGAAGGTTATTCATGGATTGCAAGACCACTGACAGATTTGTTAAAGAAGACCAATCCTTATCATTTTGGTGAAGAACAGCAGATAGCTTCTAACCAGTTGAAAGAGAAGTTGACGCAAGGACCGGTGCTGAAAATATTTAAACCAGGTTTGAAGACAGAACTGCACACTGATGCCTCCCAACAAGCGTATGCAGCAGTGCTCATGCAGCAAGATCCCGATGACAAGTGTTTGCATCCAGTGTATTACATGAGCAAGAAAACTACAGACGCAGAGAAAAAATATACCAGTTACGAGTTGGAGGCTTTGGCTGTAATAGAAGGAGTTAAAAAGTTCAGGAAATATTTATGTGGAATTCCATTTAAGATTGTCACAGACTGCAGCATTCCAAATGACCTTAGAAAAGAAAGATTTAGTAACAAGAGTGGCAAGGTGGGTCCTCTTTGTACAGGAAAGAGAAAAGCTAAGAGAACATGCTAAAATACAAATACTTAAAATACAAGAAGAAAATAGAACTAATTATAACAGGAAAACGAAAGAGAGTATAAAGTATGCTGTGGGAGATTTAGTAGCTATTAGAAGAACACAATTCGGGAAGACTTTAAAGATAAGGGCGAAGTATTTGGGACCATACAAGGTGGTGAAGATACTTGGAAAAGATAGATATGAAGTGGAAAAAGCTGAAGTTGCTGCTGAGGGTCCAATCAGAACGTCGACTGCAGCAGACTATATGAAGAGATGGCCAGAGGTGAACTATTAGGATTGCTGCTTAATGGGTATTTTGTTTTTAGATGTTTCTCAACATTTCAATGTTAAAATTTGTTTATTTTATTTAAAGGTACAGGCATTTGATCTCAGGTGTTCTATGTCATTAATTTAAAAGATGTTAGATGATAAGGTGTTTTTATTGGTTTATTTCTATAACTGTTATGATGTGTACTATCTAATATTTGGGTGTGTGTTTTTTTTATGATAATATGTTAGTAAACTTAACTTAGTCTGAGGCCAGACTCAGGCAGGAAGGGCGAGTTGTAGGTGAAACATAAACTGACCTACTTCATATGTAATAAGTTTAGTTGATGTGTCCGAATGAAGGCTAGCAGCATAGATTTAAATAAAAACGATATATTTTGACAATGAAAAAAAAACAGGTGAAAGATATGAAAGTTGGTTACCAATACAGAATTTTTAAAGCTGATAAAAAGGTGTTTGTTTCTGCCATCCCCTATAACTTTTCCATCCCACATATATTACTAGCTTTTGCCCGCGGCCGCACTCAGAAATAAGACAGCTTTCTATCGATACAAAAATTTTCGCTATAGGATACTTTCAGATATTGCCTTCTCCTACAAACCAAAAACCAAACTCTACCTCTTTATAATATTAGTGTAGATGCAGTGCTGTAACAGAAAAAATATCCAAATAATAACTTACGTGGGTGGCGCTGCCTGGGTTGGGGCTGGGGCTGGGGCTGAGGCTGTGGCTGCGGCTTGGCAGCAGCAGGCTTCTGTGCTGGTCTCTCGACCGGCTTAGGAGCGGGAGCGGCCGGTGTAGGCGGCGCGGAGGGCTGCGCAGGCTTCGGTACTTCGGCCTCTTTAGTATTCAACACTAAACGTTCAGCATACGTCAATATTGATGGATCATGACCTAACCGGCAGCTTATTTTATATCTGACTAAATATTTATTGTTAAAGTTGCAAAACTAAACAGAGGGTAGAAATTGACCCTTAAAAATTATGGAAAATGAGACAGAAAATGAATTCCACAACACAACACAAACATTATCAAAAGCACAAAATTATTATTTTTATTTATAATTACCAGCAGTAGAGGTGTTCAGGGGTGGGTACAGACCACCCGCGGAGATCTTCACACGCTCTTGAAACTCTTCAGGCAAGTTGAACCCGATCGGGGCAGCAGGAAGAGCACTTGCAGTATCCATCAAGTCTAAAACAATTGACAAACTTAGTAACATTCTCGAGACACTTAATCTTATCATGTGGTTACGAAGAATCAAACTATAAATACCTTTCTCTTTGTTAATCATGGTCCAGTCATCAACCTTGTCGGGAGAAGTATCCCTGCCAAAGTCATTGACACTTGAAGCAGAGGAAGTTCCAGTCTTTGCAGCAGCATCATCAGCCTCTGGTACTCTCCTGTCTCCTTGTCCCATCTCCATGTCATCAGTTGAAGCTGGTGCGGAAGCAGCCGCATTAGCAGATCGACGTACATTGAAGAACTGATCCAGAGCATCCCTAATTTCAAGGACATTAATGGACGTGGGTGGGTTGTTTTCAGTCTCAGTATTTGTTGAAGTGTTAGTCATTTGGTTTCCTTTGATGAACTGCTCGAGAAGGTCCTTGATTTCAATGACATTAACAGACTTGCGTGGGCTGAACGGGCATTGAGTCCCAGTATTTGTTGAGGTGCTAGGCTCAGGATTCGGAGTTTGGTTAGATTCAGTGGTAGTCTTTGCCTTCTCTTGGGTCTCCCGTGGGTTCTGTGGCTGTGTTTCGGGAGCCTGTCCCGATGCTGGTGCCTTAGCGTCGGGAGCCTTCGGCTTCGTATCATCTCCGGTCAGATCGATGTCTCCGGCAAGGTTTGCGAATTCGTTCATGTAGGTGGCGAAGGTGTCAAGCCAGCTGACACGCTGGCGGCGGCGGTGGTGTTCGCCGTGTGGGCCATTTTCGGCTCCGTGCGGCCCGTGGTGACCTCCGGGCCCACGGTGTTTCCTCTCACCACCCCTCTCGCTGCGAAGTTTCTTGTAGGGGCAATCTTCGCCCATAGCAGTAGCGACAGACTTCAAGAAATGGCGTGACCTCTTGATGGCGGCCTTAATGACTGTGCGCTGTAAACGTATAACATCTACATGAATAATCAGCTAATAACAAGTCAGTGAAGCAAACAACTAGAAAAATATGTTTGTCTCTCAATACAAATCAGATATGTGTTGCCTGTGGTACTTACAGGCATAGTCGGCGTGGGCACTCGCACCATGCAATGTTCCGGATGGCGGCCGGCAGCCTCGCATCGTGAGCACAGGTCAAAGTCATCACAGACTGAGCACTTGTATCTGAATCCAATGATGGTTCCGTCGCAAGAGTCGCACATCACGCCATAGTGAACAGCCGGTTTTCCAGCTGGTTCTACAAAACATAGTAATTTTAAAGTATGTTCTTCTAATTTAAGATTCATTAATGTACTTTTTAACCTAATGTTACTTTTTTAACCCTAAGGTTGACTGGTAGAGAATGCCTTATTGCATTAAGTCTGCCTATGACCACTATTGTACATGAAGTTTAAATAAATAAATAAAGTCATTACACTTTATACAACCTATATAAAGCATAAATAAGCACCTATACAATCTGTCAGTGCAACATTATTTATTTAAACTCTTAATTTCATCATCATCATTTCAGCCGAAAGACGTCCGCTGTTGGACATAGGCCTCCCCAAAGTGTCGCCACAATGAACGGTCCTGTGCGTCACGCATCCATCGGATTCTCGCAACCCGTACCAGGTTATTGGCCCAATTTGTAGAAGGGCTTCCAACGTCTTCCCGTAAGTGTACGCCATTCCAGAACCTTTCAGCCCCAACTCTATGATTTAATAACAACTAAATCAATTTAAAGTTATTACATAGATAAAGTGTACTTGAAGACATAACAATGTAGATAGTACCTTTCACTCACAGCAAAGTACTTATCTATTTCCTATAAATGTTCATTGCAAATCATGTTATATGAATCAGCATTGTCAAGAGCATTCCACGCCTGGAAATAGGCCTATCCAATTACCCATCCAGTCTTGCACCATCTTTACAAAATGTAACATCACTCATTAATCCAAAAATAACAATAACTAGCAACATAAACTCACCATTCGGACTGGCGCCCACAGCGGTAAAGACAATATCACAGTCATCGTCTTTAACCTCATCCCCCTTGCAGTAGACAAAGAGCTTGATAACATCACTTTTCAAAGCCTGCAGGGCAGTCATCACTTCATCATCAGATGATACCACAACATCGTCACCATCCTCATCTAAATTTGACAAAGAAAAATAAACATTATTATTAGCATGTTAAAGTTTTAACTCATAATTCATTTTTTTGTAGTAAGTAGTTTAAGCAAATCCCTGTAAATATTGGCCTTGTTGGCAGAGTAGGTACATAATATAAAACAGAATTTTAATGAGTAAATAAATGCTCATTCATGGTTCTGCAGTCACCATATTTTTAATTTAAAAGTTTAATTAACATGTGGTGTTTTTTTTTATTATTTTAAACATGTGGTAATAATTATCTTTGTATGTAAGGTTGTAATTAATTTATTATAATTACTGGGTTTTCAGGTTACCTTAGTTTTTTAAACAAAGCTATAGAAATTAACCACATGTATAAAAAATTAACAGAACTTGCAAAAAAGTCTGCTACTTAATTCAAATGAAATGTTTTACTGGTGAAGCTGTATAAAAATGTAAACTAATCATAATTACCTTTCCAAGCCACAGAGTAGGACTTCCCCTTAAGTCCCGGGTACACATCCTGAAGCTTAGCGTTCAAGTAGTGGAAACTGGTAACCACACTCTTCTCCACTCCAAATCTTCTAACTTCTGGCTTGTCATCCTCCCTCCAGAATGTGTAAACTTTGAATGGAACTTGGTCTTCCATGACTGAAATATTTTTTATTTTTTATTTATTGTCTTTTAGAAATAAATATTCCTAGATTGTTTACTTTGATATTAATAATGAAACATAAAATATGTTCTCAAAATTAATAGATGTCAAGTTTCTAATGATGTTTAATAAAGAGTTACAAATGAAAATCAGTCAAATAGGTAGTGCTACCGAAGAGGTGATGCAATACTACATACCAGTTTTATTATAAAAGGTAATTATTAATTTTATTTTAATATTATTAGTGAGATATTTACAATAATTTTATTGTACTTTTTAATAATAATTTTATTTTTTATACTTATTACTTTTATCGAAGGTAATGTTCATTTCATTAAACACACTCAAAAACAACATAAATATGTGTTTTAAAGAAAGAAAGAACTTATTACAATGATAAACAAAGAAAATTTGCAATGTTTTATAAATTATCCATTTTGTTTATCCCGAAGAAGCCATTTTGTTTGACTTCCGGTCCACTTCAACTAAAATATATTTTAGGATCTTCATGATACAACAAAGCTTCACACAACTTAGTGAAGCTTTACTGCGCAAAAGTTTTACTTGTACGTATAATATGCTACATATTTAGAATAATAAACTGCATATTTAGAAATTTAGACTTACTTGAAATTCAAACTTTGTAGAGTTAAGAATTGATTGGTAAATAAACACTGAGACGGTAATACGTCGCACTTGTGATAAAACTTTTAAGTGAATGAATGTTGTGTTACGACGCAGACGGTTTTTATGGCTGCAAAATATTATGAATCATCAAATAGAACAGTTGAGAAAAACAACAATTGTTGTGCAATAGAGCTGTCAAAACAAAAAGTCATCGTCGACATTCCATAACCCAGTTGTTCGAAACAAAAGCATGATGTTTTTGTCTCTTTAAAATTAGAATATTTTAAAGAAGCCTACATAAATTATGTAGGTGCTTTTGAAGCATCAGAATTTATTGTACGGTTTCACCTCGATGTTTCCTGCAGAAAAAAACTAGCAAGGAATTCCATATTAAATTAAGCCATACAATTTTAATATAGTACTTTCTTGACTACCGGTATTAAGAACTCATTCAGAAAATAGCCATGGAACGTGCGATAGAATTCCTTTTTACGCAGTGTTTTTAATACATCAAAGTAAAAAAAGTATGAAACTATTTAGTTTAAAACCTTTGTGGAACACCCTCTATTTACCAAAAAAAGCTTATTCTGAGCCAAAAGCTTGGCTTTTCTAATAAAAAGACACGAATAAAGTGACTGCCGTCAATAACTAAACCTGCTTTAGCAATTTATTATTTGCTTTCACCTCCTACTGCTTTCACAAACTGCCGTAAAATGGGTGATTATAGACAAAACTTATGGGGTATTTTGAGGGCATTTTCTCGATATTTGAATATTTTTTGCAACATTTAACTATTTCAATTATTAATTAATTTTTATTCTAAAAAATCTATACTTTGTTAGAAGCCGATATTCAGATATCAAAGTTTTGTCTCCATTCATTCACCCCATTTTACCCGGTAGGTACCTATTGAAATACTGCAATCTCATCAAAGTAAATCCAGTTTAATTTTTACCCTATATTAGCTGAATATTCTGGTTGACCGAGAGAATAAGATTTACCGTCTATGTGGAGCAATCCCGCATACATGCGTGATCAAAACAGCACGCGATGTTATTCTGTCACCATTGAAGGTGGGTGTCACAGATGAAGATCTGGTTTATAAGACATTAGGACGGTTTCCTCACGATGTTTTCCTTCGCGGTTTTGAGAGCAGTGGTGATGAATCCGCCCCTAAGGCTACCCACTGACCGAAATATTACACAAAAGTAGGTAATTATGCACCTGGCTGTCAACCCGCCTCCTGTAACTTGTATGTTGGGGCAGTTACCTACCACAGGGCAGGGCTGTAGCTAGTATCGAATTTGAGGTTTGCAGCATTGGTTACAGGTAGGGCGGAAGTAAAAAAAATATCATATTGATCTGCCTTCGAAGCATGGACTCCTAAATCAATCACCATGTATATCACTGACCTCTAGATCAGTGATGTACATTCAATAATCAAGCCAAAGCTATTCTTATAGACAAAAAAAATTGTGACAAAGATCTATAAGCTTATATAGATCCAATTATGAAAAACGAGTAAACAAAACGGTTGAACTTCCGAATTTGGATGTACCGATCCACGTCTGAGTGAGAGTAAAGTAGGGCATTATGATTTCAAGGCAGCGCAATGTCGTCGTCGTCGTCGTCGTCCCCCCTAGCTACGGCCATGCCACAGGGCCATCATTACTCTAACTTACCACAACTACCTACAAGTTTTATTTTGTGGAATGAGAGGGCGTAACAGATTTTGACTAAAACTCACATAATATGCGAGTTTATTATGTCCTTCAGTTGCCTGTTACGTTCCAATACCGTGGCGGGTAACTCTTTCAAACGCTCTTGTAGTCCTAGCGAGGATCAGTCCTACTGAGCCCTAAGGTTTCAGTAAGTAGCTGACATCGCTTTGAGACGCGCGTGGATCAACGAACAACGCGCCGTCAACTCGTGTTCGTTCTATATCGGAAGATGAGCTACTCATTGCTCGTCGTCTGCAAGCGCGCGACTATACCATTACGGTGGCCGGGAGTCGCCTTGCAACTCCTGACGTGGCTTCCCATACTCTCTCGATGAACCTGAACCAAGGCTGGACGTGAGAGATCACCGCCACTGGTCGTTTCTGAAGACACTGCGATCTTCCACCCTAGCAGGGCTGGCTTCCACCGTGCGTGGTCTCGGCAGACGCACATGTAAACTCATGATGACTCATAAAAAACTTTCTTGGATAAGTTGGTTCATTTGTAAAGTACGTGTTTAGGACTGGTTGGACAAATAAATGGAATAGTGCTTGGTCATATTGATGATTAATATCAAGAGTATGTAAAGTTTCAATTGTGACGAAATAGTTCTAGAATATGTAGCATATTCTAGAACTATTTCATAGGCAATATTTTTATTTCATGTAACTGTTTAAGGTTTAAACTTATCTTCTACACTAATATAATAGTGGTAGTTTGTTTTTTTTTTGTTTATAGGAGGTAGTCTCTGGAAATACTGGTCCGATTGTTAAAATTTGTGACCTAAGCTATAATTTATGTACGCGGGCAGAAGCTAGTATGGAATAGAGTCAAATAAGTTAAAGACATTTCTAATAAATAAAAAATTTATTACACCTTTCATAATCCAATAACTAAGTACTAAATGACAAAATAATAACAAATAATGCACTTATAAAAAATCATAAACTATTCTTGATGTTCTTTGTCATTAGACTTGTTGCTTATTGGTGGCACGTAGTAAGGTGAGTCCTCTGCGAACTTAGGAGGACCACCTAATTGTACAGTTTCCGGAATATTCAACTCTTCATTCAACTTTTTGGCTAAGAAGTAGATTTCTGCAAGAGCGATTACTAAGGCACACATAACGCCTAGTAATAACCTAAACCCAAAGTCGATATTGCCCACCATCCATTCAACTCCTCTAAATCCAAACAGGAACCCAGCGAATATGGAAATGATGAACTGTCCAATTGCAATCAACTGACGATTCATTTGTTTTACTGAAAATGTAAAATCATTGTTAATAAGAATGATTCATTAATAAATGATTAACAATAACATAAGTAGTACTACTATTTACATTAAAAGTAAACAATTCACAACAAGCTTCTGAGGTAATATTAATAATAGTTAGTTAGCCCATTTATGTCCCACTGCTGGGCAAAGGCCTCCCTTTCCATTTTACAGCTCTGGTAGTTATCAAGCTCATCTTTTCCATCTTCACCTTGGTGTGCCATGATGGCCATTAAACTTGATGGCGGCAGACCATTAACTCTTCAGATACCGTCAATTATAGACACAATAGTAAGACAATAGATGGGCGAACGCCAGCATCCGCTTGGAGATTCATGAACTAACAATAGGAATATAGATGTGAATTGACAAGCTTATAACAAAAGCTGCATATATTTTGTATACTCACATTGGTATGAGATACTATCTTCTGGGAACCTCATTCTAACATTGTCTACAGATTTTGTCATCTTCCGATATTCCCTTGCCTCCTGTTGAGACCTCAATTTGACACATCTGGCTTCAAGAACAGGATTCCTCTTAAGAACTTGGTTTTCAGGTGTTTTAATGGAAGCTCCTTCTAATAAAGCATGTAAGTATGGAACATTTTTATCACCATGTTCATTTATTTTTCTTTGTTGTTGCAAATATGTGTAAAGCCAGTCTATATCAGCAGTAGTTAAATGTAATTTGTCTTCTTTTTCTTCAGTATCATCTTTGTTTAGGTCTTTCTTAGCTATAGATTTTTCATCTGGATCTACTTCGCCAGAATCTTTCTTATCAGCTTTGTCTATTCTTTCCTCTTTTGAACTCTCCTCTTTCTCTTTTACTTCCTCTGTAGCTTCTTCAATGTCTATTTTTGTAAGGGCTTTGATTTTGTTTAAATTTTCAATATCATTTCTGTTGAGGTGTACTGGAATTGTCTTTGTATCTTCTTTGGATGCTTTGTGTTTACCTTCATAACCTTCTCCTTCTACCAGTTTTGCAATGTTTAAAGGTACATTATCATCAATAGGTATGGATTTGAGGTAATCTAGTAAATACTTTGTTGGAAAGATCCTGAGGTTGGTATCCACAAGTGATCCTTGAGAATCCATTGTTTATTTAGCAATATTTAGCTTATGGTTCAGGTCAGCGTACAAATCTCTTAGTTCTTCTTCTTTTTCTTCAAAAGTATTGTCTACTCGTTGACACTTGAAGTTCATATCATCAATGAACTGATCCCAATCATTTTGTCTCTTTTCTTTGAGTTCAAGTCGACGTTGTTCATGCACCTGGAAGAAAAAAGTTATGATTGAGTTATTGCAAAAGAGAATATGTTTTATTGAAATTAAAGTCGTTTGCTTCAAATTGACTAAACTTTCATCATTTTAATATTAGTGCCACATCACAATTACACAGCATTATTGAATAAATATAAAAACCTTGTGTGATTCCAGATAGTTCTTTTCAACCACTTCACTGAGCAGCAATGCTTGTTGTAACTTCTCCTTGAGCACTGGCAGCCCTGATTCACCAGACTTTATAATCTTCTCTGCCTGACTATCTTTTATGTCTGTTAGTTTTTCAAGTATAGCAAATAAATTTTCCACTTCTCGATCGCCACGCTTCTCCTAAAAATTAAGAATTTATAAATTATTATTTATTGTTAGTCAGCAATTCTGGATGTGTGGGTTGTTGGGTGAGTGTTGATTAAGTTGAAAAAAACAGTTTAAAGAACTAAACATACCTCAAACTCTTTCAGCATAAACTTTATTTCACCATTTAGAAACGGACGATGGTCGAATAATCTTGACCAGACTTCTCCGATTTCTGTAATTAAATAAAAAATAAAGGTCATGGACTCCCCTAACAGTTATTGTCAAATGCAACCAATGAGAATGGGTAAAGGCAACCAAATGTTTCTTTGATTTAATAATATTGTAGTAACAATATAAGTGATTAGGAAAGAAGTCTTAAATCTATTTCAAAACAAAACTGGCAAAAAATAGTTTTGTTTTCACAATAAATGATTTACATACAAAATAAGTGAAATATCTCATTTGTTGAAATGCTTTATGATGTAACAATTAAATTTTGTGTACAACAATCAAATAGATCAGTATAGATGATAAAATGTAATAGAAACCAGAGGTAAACAATATTCTTAGATTTTAAAATATGAAGAAAGTAGGCTACACGTACCTCGTGACAGCTCCGTCATTATAATTATTGTCGTTCAGTTCCTTCAATCTTTTGACAGCAAGTAGTTTCAACACGTATGACTTCCGCTTGTGTTCGTTCGGATAGCGCGCAACAGTAATACTTTTATAAATACGTCATAATTAGATAGATTTTTTTTTCACAAAAGAAAATGTATTTTCGTTTTTTATACCAATTAGATTTTAAAATTATATAATTAAGTGAGAACAAGACATATTAACAAATTTATAAACGTTATTGTGTTATGTGAATAGTAAAAAAAAGTTTATACCATTTATGAATATTTAATATCAACATATGCTTATAGTGTAACACAAACAGTCCAGAGTTCTATGAATTTTAGTGTTAAATAACGGTATTGACATTTTGTACAAAATTCACGTTGAATGAAATATCCGAAACTAAAAAAAAAAATACTTTTGCCCGCGGAAGCAGGTAGTATGTGCAACTTAAAGAAAATTAGTGTCGTTCTCAGTTCAATTTTACATTCGGTCCTTGCCCTCGTCGTTCTTCAATCAATTTAGTAACTTCATTCATCTTTGTTGAGAATGGGCGGTTTGTGAGTTGACGTGTTTAGATGCGATATTGTTTTTATTTGCGCAGAAGTGTTTGCAGGTGATAATGTGTTTAATTTGCATATTGATGTGCGTTAGTTTTGTGTGATTTGTTAACCATTGACGAATGTGAAGTTTTGGACTTGAACTAGTGGAACTTCGTGTTTGCCCACCATGCCGGGTCTTATTGGTATCGGTGAATTCATTGAGGAAACTCGAGAGGATTACAGTTCACCTACTACTTCTACGTTCGTTTCCCGCATGCCACAATGTCGTCAGACTATCAGTGCTTTGGAAGAGGTAATTACAGCTATTATTATTCAATAGATTGGCAACAAATTTAAGCCAAGCAGTTGACAAGATAAGAAAACAGTTTATCTTCCTGTTCAAAAACTGGGTGTAGAGCCCGAACAATTTTGACCTCATACCGTAATTGGAATAAACAAAACCCTTAAAATTTGATGAAACAGCTGTGGTGAATAGGTGGCAGCTATATTTATCACTTGCCGACTTGCTGATGATTGTTTTCACGGCAAATAAAAAAATCTGCGTCTACTTCTACTTGATAAAAGACAACATCTTCGAATATATCTCTATCGTCAATTATATAGACGCACTCAATTTTGCCATGTTTATTTAGATAGCTGTGTAAATAGATTATTATATGTTTTGATAAAAATAATTTATTTATTCAATTCAGGACCTTAATAATGATAAGAACAGGAGCGTTGGCGCGCCGCGACCTTGGAAACGCCCCCATAATAATAATAATGGACAAAAAAATATTACACACCCTGATAAATTGTCCACGCAATAACAATAAAGAGCCGAGGTATTTCTACAATTCGATTGCGAGCCACTATCGTCATAATTATTATATTGTTTGAAAAAAATCAACCTACGCATAGAAGGAGGTACCTACCTACTTTACTTACTACTTTGTTTGATAAATTAGTGAGTAGGCGTATTTTTTCACGATTATTGTACCAATGTAACCTGAGGTTTTCTCAAAAAAAAACACTCGTATCCTAAGAAATATGTAAATTCATTTCGACTTTCGACGCCCGCACGAATGCAATCGGGAATCGCGTTAATAGGTATGCAAGGAACGTACCTACCTACTTAGTGAATTAGCGGCTCAAGGTGAATCTCGGATCGCTCTCAGTTTCTGTCAAAATAAATACCTACATAACCGACGACGTAGGCATTCTTCATCGTCAATGAACATTCAAACAATTTGTTTTGCTATTATTTCTGCAGGTTAGACAAAGTTTTGTAGTATTCAATGAAGAAAAATGTTTTTAAGCTTATTTTTGTTCCGAGGATCGGGATCTCGGAACCGAAAACAGTTTTGCTTATTCATCTAAATAATTTAAAATATTAGCGAGAAATTTTAAAGTTCTTATTCACTTTGTAATCCTGATTGCGCAAGGAAAACTCCAAAGGAACGCAGCGGCCGGAACACCCGAATTCCTAAACACTCCTTATTTTCAACACACAAAGATAATTAAGCCTCTATTTCGGGCTTTCGTTGTGGTTCGTGTGTTAGCCACAACGACATTTCCTTTGTCTAAAAATATTGATATTTAAACATATTCTAGATAGAAAGAAAATAATAGTCATTTTTACTGCTCCCGGATATTTATGTAACATCCTTTTAGCGTCATTTTTTGCGAGACAAACAGGGCTGGTCGTTATGGTGATGCTTGGGGGAGGACTATGTTCAACAGTGGACGTATTTCGGCTGATGATCATTTTGGCCCACTGTCTTGAGGAAGTAGCCTGAAAGAAACCAGTTGTTTCTATCTGATGCTAATAACAGTAGAAAGCATTCACAATTCTAACCTTGGTAAGGCTTAAACTTCAATCTTCCAAGAAACCGGCTGCGATGGTATTGTCTCCGCAGTTATGAAGGAAGTTATCATGACTAACTACCGGAAATACTTATTAGGTAGGGACACGCTTGACATCTGTCGAGCATTCCAATGTTCAGGTTAGCCCTCTGGCGCGTTACTTCCGACAGCTTTCTGAAGGCGAATGATTTTTCAAACAATCCTCTTTACGCTCACATGTCCGCACGAACGAATGGCCCAAGCCGTGGTAAAAATGTTAGACAGTCAGCAAACAGCAAAGTGTCTGCTGAACGCCTTTATTTGTTTCGCCACTCGTGAAAGATATAAAATTTAAAAAGCCTGGACTTCTGCTTAGAATCCAATCAATTCTAAAAGAAACAGGAAACTTCATTTTTTAGGGAAAAATCATTGTAAACTAATAGCAGTTTGCGCAATAATATGAAAATAGTTTTTATGTCTTTTTTTTTTTTGAGGTGCTAAATCATTAGATGACATCTCCCGAAGGTAAGTTGAGAGAATGGTCAAGAGTTTTAGCTGACTAAAACCCACCTGGGTCCTTCAGTTAATCTTTGCGTTCCAGGGCCATGGTAACTCTTTTAAAATTCCCGCGGCCCTAGCGGGCATCGATGGGCCCCTACCTTTTAGGTGCTATCTCTTTGAGATGCGCGTAGAACACAACGCACCGTGGATGGCTCGAGCTCTGTCCTTGTCTGATGGCCAGACAGTGAACTACCCATTGTTCGTCGACCAGCATGTTCGCGCCTGCCGTCGCTGGAAATCGTCCTGCAATTCGACGCCAGAGGCGTCTCTGGCGCCCTGATGTTCCCTCATGGTTGCAGCCATCTTCGTTCGGATTACTACGCCGCAGACGGAGGTATCCGCCTTCCATTCCCTTTCGCTTCGGACCGTGGACCTGCGCTTCTCTTGCCACTTCGCAAAGAAGGGACTTAACACCGCGATTTTACCATGCCCAAAACCTACAATCTTCTCCGTGTCGATGGTTCGACAGTAATTCAAATATATTTGACCCAAAACTTTGCCACTTCCACTGCGTCGTCGGATCCTATCTTCAATAAGTAACAGGATCATGAAGAATTTACATCCGTTGTTGACGTGTTGATGTGGGATATGGACTCGACAATCGTTGTCAATAATCGTGACGGTCAACTGCCTAGCGGCTTGAGCCTCGATCAACACTCTTGTTAGCCGGGGTCAAGGGTTTGGAGCCGAGAGCTGTGATCTAGCACGACAGCAAATTATGATGTTTTTAACTCCCTCACGAGTTGATAACAATAACAACAGGTATACAATCAGTCAAATTGTTGTGGATAAGCCCCACTTAAAATTATCTTCTAACATTCCATTTATTATTTGCAGTTTTCTTGATGAAAACATTTACGTCCAGAAATTAATTATTTATACATAGTTAAATCCATAACTTTTCCTCTGGCTAAACTAAACTGACTAAAACAGTTTATAGACTTTAAAATAGAGCACTCTATTTATTAATATAAATGAAAAGTAAGTGTATCAAAAAATAGATAGAAACGAGGAAGTAATGATACTTTCAGATTCTTGTAGACGCTTTGGAATTTACGATTTTATTACATAGAAAAATATATAGATACAACTAGGGATCGCAGCATCGACAAACTTGATAACTTAGCGTTTCATAGAATTGTCGAGTCACAGACGTGGAATTTGACGCGATCTCTGGTCCCTTCCCCCTGCAATAAACATATTAGGTATAGCTGTCTAGACATTTGAACTGCACAGACATAAATTGATTATTCAATTTCTACTTGAGGATTAAGTAGATTGGATATTAGACTGCAATGTAAACTCAAAATTGATTTTTAACAGTGTGGAACTTCTACTGTCCTCTTTAAATATTTTATTGTCTGTAAACATTGAATCGGTGGTTCACCTTGCGGTTTTATCCTGCCTACCTTTCTGAACATAAAACAAGAAGAATCCATATTGAATTTTGCAAGTCTCGAGCGCTATCAAAACTTATTTTAGCAGTCGTAATACTAGACGAAACAAAGAATTAACATATACCGCATAATGAACACCAGAACCGGGATTACGAGTTTAGAGAAAGTTCGACATTGATATCTCTCCGACTACATTGCAAAAGGAAACCTTGACCGGTTGCTTGACTGATCGACAAACGAGTTTCAGGTTGCGGAAGTTAGTATTTTATTTTATTGTTAGAACATGCTCTTCTAACACGCATTTCATGATCAATACACGATCATGTATTCGTGTTGTTATTGCGTTGCTCTCCGAAGCTATTATAACAAACCTGTAAAAGTAAACTAACATTTGCGCAAAATAGGATAAAAATCAGCATTTTCACACACTATTATAAGGCTATTCGTTGTTTGCATGTTACAATATCCTTCAAAAGTTCACACAGTAACCGCGCCTATATCCTTATCGAAGAGAAGTGTAAATTGCAGCTGGATGCAAGTTATTTTCGGTTATCAGACTAAATACAAGTGGCAGTTTCCAATTTCCTGCGTGAGCGGACTAACAGACCACTGGTCGTTATATCGGAACACGTTTCCGCCAACAAGTAAAACAAACTCGGATAGAAAGGTGGTAGCTCTCCAACAAACGTACCGGGTCACTGGGTCGCATTAGGCGTTCATATAGAAATTTTCAATTTAAAAATCATCATCTATTGGAAAGTTCAGTCCTTCTATACTTACTCCGTGGTTCAGTCATTAACATGATATTAAAAATGCTTGAATTCGGGTCGATACTCATAAAAATCTGCCAGAAGCTGTCGAATTCGAAATATAGTCTAATACAAATTTCCCTGTCACAATACAATTATAATAAACCTTTAACATTATTTATTACCTGTAAGACGCCAAGAGGAATGAAATACTCGTAAAGCTGTACTATATTGAAAACGTCCTTTGCATATCAAGTCACTTGCTACGATCTCGTATGCAGATAATCTAATGGAGGCTTAAGAGACCGTGTAGTGGGATAAATTGCAGTGTAACCCACAAACACGACAAAAGTGAATTACCTACCATATCTACTGCGCAGAAGTGTTGAGACGATGACGCTCGGTGAATGCTGATGACATTTTGACGACGGGGACACTTAGACTCTTGGTCGATTGGGAAATGATTGTATGGCCAGGCCACTGCAATCGAGAACTAAACACTAACAACGGCCCATTACGGGGAGAAACGCACGAAATTATTTTACACTTTCCCACTAAGCAACGCAAAGAACAGTTTAAAAGTTACGATTCACGAAAATGTTGGTTTAAAATAAATACAACTAAAACCTCTAGTTTTAAAGTAACAACTAATTTATGTCATTTCAGCATCGTATACCATTTCACTGCGTGCGTTTAAAACGTTTGGCTTATAGCCAGTTAGAACAGGGTACAAATTGAATAAACGAATCGGTACTTAATCAATGTCGTAGCTAGTGAGTTCCGAGAAAAAAAGCCGACACTGGAAAAGGTGCACATACACCTAGGTACAATAAACATAAGTTCATGCACATAATACTTGCAGGAAGAAAGCGATAGACTACTATGTATGCTGAACTGAAGGTTCTCTTTTCTACATGCGCGAATAATACGCGATGAATTTTTGTACATTATACTACTCTGTCCAAATTTTCGGAAGCAACTACTTTTTTATTGATTATTTCTAAATTATATATGAAGGGTCAAACTTTTTTCCTATCTTCTCACATAGTCTAGGCTTTCTTTGAATTAATTTTCATTCAATTTGTTCCATTCGCTGTCCAATATAGTTGCCACAATTTTGCTAATTATGCTAGAGATCGGTTTTTCACCCCCTTATTGAGGTTATCCCAAATAAGTTCAATAGCATAAAGGTCAGGTGATTGAGTTGGCCATTGCATAATTTTATAAAATCTTTCATCTTTCTTGTTGTACAAAAAGTTTTGGCATAGTTCCAACGAATGCTTAGGATCATTATCCTGTTAAATGGACCCAGAACCAAACATAAAAAGTCCACGGGGTATGGCTGAATATTTAAAAGTTTTTTAATAGCTTTCTCGTTTCGTTTTCCGGTATATCCTCACAAGATTTTCTCGTTTGTAGGTACCAAAACAGTTGCCAAATCTTGACATTACCTCCTTTACTTTTATGTTTTTGACCGGCGTAAAAACACACGTTTACTGGACCCGAAAATCTGATACATTGATTCGTCACTCCAAAGGACAGTTTTTCCATTGATCTATTGTCCAGTTTTTATACACCTTTGTCTATTCTCTTCTAGTATATTTTTCTTATGTTAAGGTGTTGGTTTTGGTTTTTTTTAGCATCAAGACGTCCTCTTGGTCCCATAGCCAGTAGACGTCTTTTATGTGAACAAATAAATGGGAGTTGGTCGCATATCAATCGGGGCTGCTGTTATTTGTGGTGCAGTTATGCAGCAAGGATACCAATATTGAAAACTGATGAAGTTAACCTCCTGATTTGTGGTAGATTTGGGCCTGCCTGATGTTTTTATGTCTTCATATTCTCCAATTTCTGGCAAACGTGTAGTAGTGGACAACTTTACAAGAATTTTCCGAGCCTTTCTGACATTCAGTTTATTCTTCCTCACGCAGAGTACAACTAGCGCTTCTCTGTATGTGTGATTTGCCATTTTCAGAAGACAAATTACGGTCTACAAAGAAGTAGAAATCTTTTGAAAGTAGACATTGTTTGTTGTTGTTTTTTTAATAACAATTGGGTCCAAAAAAATTAAAACCACCAAAAATAATCAATAAAACAAAAGCATTGCATAAAGAAAGCACCCGACACCGACGGGCCAAGTCATAAAACAAGAAATTGTTTTGTAAAAAGCTAAGACTTTTTGGAAGTTTGATGAATGTGGGATGATAATCCTTTTATATTTGTTGTGTAAACAATCATAACACTTAATTTTATTGCTAATTTTTACCGTATAAATTGTTCATAATTTTTGGTTCACAAACAGATGCGCTTCCGAACTTTTGGCCGGTAGTGTATGCGCAAAATTCACTGCAGATGTACTCTAAAATAATTGTCTATTCCTGTTTATTTCAGAATTATTTTTAAAATTTCTAAACAGTGATAACAATTCTGAAAGCAGTTAAAAAAATCGAAACTTCCACAGTTTTTAATTTTACTTTCAAGATATCTAATTTATTTCTAAGCACCTAATTCATCTCAAATCCAAAATGAAAATGAATAATGGTAACTCATTTACCGCCAAGCTATTGGCTTGGTCGTTACAGTGCGTTGTATGAATAGGCCTTAAAAGGTCAACAGCCAATGAGTCATCATCAATGCCACTATCTCGCGGTGCATAGCGAAGACTTCGGCTAAGTAAGCACCTCAGATGCGGTGGACGATAAAAATCATGTGTGACTCATTTGTGTGGTGTCTGTTTAGAAAATGACTTATCAACCAAAACCTTTTTTTGTCCTCCGGTGATGACGGTAATATAATCAATTATCTAGTTAGTAATTTATGTTAAGTTAGCCGTGATCGAATCGTGACTAGTCATACTAAAGTAAACTTCGCTGAAATGTTCTCCAAATAGACATTGCGTGCTTATTACCGCCTTACTTTATGAATTCGTCCTTCACCTGACTCATTGTGATTTTATAGAACACACCGTTTTAACTACTCGCAGAAAAATTTCTTTATGATTCTCTAGTTATTAGTTTCCTAGCGACAATGGCGTAGTTTTATCTACGGCAATGCAGACATGATTATGCATGCCGGTAGAGCAGCATGCATTAGACTCGTCCCCTTCAGTCCCTTTGCGATAGAGTTACGGGCAATTGAGCACGGCAGGTTACTATACTTTAAAGTTTCTATGAAAAGGTAGTGCTTTTAACCCTTCTTACCAAAGAGCTGTAAAGGTAGACATATGTTTCATGAATAAGCCACTCAGTACCTACCTGTAGTACCATTGAAGAACGAACTACTTTCAGATTTTTTCTATGGCGTTTTGAATATCAAATTCTCTGCTTTAGAAATCGACTGAAGCTTTAAAATATGTTAAAACAACTTCAGGAATATCTTGATTTAAATAAGAACAATAAAAACCTAAGAAAAGTACTCAGTTTCACAAAAGAAGGAAAAGAAACAGTTGACGGCACATTACAAGATAAAAATAAAGCCGTAACTAATAGAAATATTAATTAAATGAAAAGACAGCTTAACGCAACATGCAATGCCTCTAGTTTGTATTGTATTCCTGTTAACATTTCAAATTTTTAAACATTTATTTGCACAGTTTGCACATGTGACAAGACATTTCAGCCAAAAAATATTGTAAAACGATGCAGATAATGTTCAATCGGTTCTTTATCTTTGTATATCTTTGTAATGATTGATCGTTTGCTTGCTTGTAATAAAAATCGAAACTTGCTACTTTCTTACGTATTCAAGATATTTATGATCTTTTGCTTTCGCTCGCTTTGGGATATTAAATATTATTTTGCAGAATATCAGACTAAATCAGCAAACTCGGGGCAAAACCCTATAAAACAGACCGTAATAAAATAATGAATGAGAACAATCATGATTACTGAAATTCGGAGACGAATCAAGATGGTCGTTTACCTCACGCTAGTCACAATAAGCACCTATTCAAGGCAATACAATACGAAAGAACAAAAAGTTATAAACAAAAACATTTTCTATTTACAACTGTCGACTTGGAATTATAAATGTTTAAGAAAAACATCAGGCAAAACAAATTAGGGGAAACCAATCGCAATACGTTATTGTTCAAAACATAAAAGGATTTAACATCTTTCTGCGTCGCTTTGAACGGAACAATTTAAAAGACAAAAGCTATGAAGATAATAAAACTTCTGTGCATTTTGTTCGTTCCGAAGTTAATCAAAGGTTGTCTGCAGAATTTATGCTCTCCTTTCATAAAGGTTTTAATTTTGACATCATTCAGCTCGAGTGTGTGCTACAGATAGTCTGATACGAAATAATAGAGTAAGTATGTCGTCAACTCAGCTTTCTCATTTCCTTTATGACTATCATGAAGATTGTAATGTATGCGTAGAGCTTGCTGAGCAAGGTTTTTACCATAATATTCGTATCTTATTTGAGAGACATCCTCCGTTTTCATTTCTGAATTAATTTATCAATTCTGTTTTTAGCATAACCGGCTTTCATTGTTTCATAATTAATAAAATCCAGTAGCTCAGAGGCGAGAGCATTCATTCGTACTATATAGTAAAAATATTCGTGCCTATCGAACAGTAAAATAACCTGTGGTGTTCCTTGATCAGATGTGATAAAGCGAAAGTAACAGCTTGTGGTTACTCGCCGTGTTGGTACATTTTGTAATGAACTTTCTCTTTAAATGAGTGTGGGTGTGCTATTACACTCAAATTTTGTTTTTGATCGATTGCTGTAATCAATATGTAAATATTTAATGCGTTGTACTCATGAAATTAGGGACAATTATAGTAATATATTCAATTCGCCATGCGTGCTGCTAGATCTAAGTATGTCTCGTCTGGGGTCTCACATGACGTATTAAAATGTCAAGCGTGCGAGCGAGAAAGAGTGTGAGCGAGAGAAGTGCCTCTTAGATATCACGCGTTTGTCAACAGCAGGCGAAATTCGCCTACTACATATTATATACTAGTGCAGGTGAATATGGCATCTATTTCAAAGGCACTAGCGTTCTCAATAGAATAAATTGGTTACAGCGCCATCTAGCGTTGTGTAGCCGAACTCGTCGTAAATTGGTTAAAACTTCTTTATTGTTTGTGCCATGTCAAATAATAACAACTTTCTTACGTTGTAATAAGACCTAGTTTATGAAAGCAATAAGAATATGATTTGTAAAAGTTAAGTTTGTAATTCGTAGCTTCGTAGCCAATCATATTACTGTTTTTTATGTGTGTAATGTACAATTTGATACGCAAATGTGTGAGTTTGGCGACACTGGTTTCCGTGCTTAGCCACGTTAGGGGCACTTCTACCTATATTTTCTGTTCTGTGGTGCTATACACTATATAGCTCTATCCTTTTAACATTTCAGTTCAAGAGGTCGTGGAAGGACCTCTGATCTCTTATTGGTCGATTGTGGAGGTTCAAATGTACATCTTTATCAGTCGTCATTACGAATAGAAAGAAGCCAATAAGCCATTAAATCTGACCCATTAGTATTGTCTAGAGGTATCGGGTTAAGGGATTGTAGAGGTCAAGATAGGCAGTCGCTCCATGTAAAATACTGGTATCCAGCTGCACCCGGATATAAAGGAAGCCTACCACAACGTAGTAAGTGAAGAGGCTAGGCAGGCAGATAAAATTCCCAAAATACATATTTGTAACACAGATTTATACCTATGCAAGAAAAAAAAATGTCAGGTCACTAGAGGAAACGCTACGTAACTAACTTGATTATGTTTGTTTAAATAATTTCATGTGTAACACGTGAATGTAACTAGTTAGATAATTAATTAATTAGCTTGAAAGTCACCATCAAGAATATTTAAAAAAAAGTAATGTTTGCATAGAAAAGGTCGACAGTTGCTTAGCGGATAGTACTTGTACTGTGTCTATCTGTGATAGCCAAATTACGTACCATTTATATTGTACCTGCCGAATTTAGTTGTATATTACTTGCACGACTTGCCATGCCTTGCTTTCTTCACAATAAATATCCTGATACAGCTTGCGCCAGTGCCAAAGTTAGGCACACCTGCTGCCGTTGGCAACGGAACTTCTGCTGTATATTTGAATAAGTTTAACAATAAATACTTTTTATTATTTAATCTTGGAACTTATGAAATAAGTTATTCTTTGTTATATTTGGCATTTCATTATTTTCTGCTATGTTTGCGTCTCTGAAGCGTCAACAGACCCAGAATTGGTTAATCCATAAATGGAGCGTAATTGGCGCCCAACATGGTAATGTGTTAATTGGAATCAAACTCACCGTGTTTACAAACAACATCCCTGGATAAACGAACACGCTTGAAGATCAGTGTGTGTATGTTTTGGTAATCCAATAGCATAAACAGGATCCTAATACTTAGTCGGTGCTACAAAATGTTCTTGGCTTCCTCACAATGCTTACCTATAATAATAAACAACTGTTACACGAGATACTATTACCACCATTTTATATACAGAATAAAACTCTCGTTTTATTCTAAATCGGAAAACTCGGTGTCAGATTCACGGATTCCCTTGGGGCATTTTACTAGAGAAAGTTTTATTCTTGCAGAGCTTTGGTACAACTGGTGCTAGCGCAAAATAGATTCTAAGTTTGTAACTTTTAACAGTTTCAAATATTCAAGAATGCTTTATGTAATATCTGAAAAGTGGTTACGAAATTGTTCAAGCTATTAATATATAAATAGGTCAATCGTATCTTCATGGATTTACGTAATTGCGGTTAACAGCACCCTTTGTTAAAGCTGAAATAAATCGCATTAACGGAATTATTACGTTGACTCACGATGAATAATGCCACAGATTGTATGCGCAAACTTCGGACAAGTTATGCTTCAATGTGGGGTTTGGGCAAATCGTCTCGATCGTTCGGCGTCGACTGGAGGATAAATACGCAAGGTCAACCGCTTTCATCGCAGGAACCCACTTACCATGGGTGACCGTTTTGCAGCTGACGATTCTAACAAGTTTTTGCGCTTCAAAATACTCCCATCAGTTTGTTCGGCTGAACAATCGCTGCTGTTGGCGTATTGAATATTTGACATTATGTTACCATGTCCATTCAGGCAGGTATCCTACCGGGTTTAAAAAAACAGTACTAGTCAGTGCAAAAAATATCTTAAAGAAACATCCGTATGTGACGCATAACTGTGGTTACAGGTTACAAAGCACATTAAATTAAGTAACAACACAGATGAGTCACTTCCATCACCGTTGTACTGAAACCTACACTTTGTGCTATAGCAATCACTGTTCTGCTATAACTATCACAGTTCTATCTACGGATGCGACTGACGTTTTAATTACTCGACCTATTTTAAACAGCTGTTTATTTGATTGCTCAATAAATTTTGAAAATGTTACACCTCGTTCACCCTTCAGTTAGTAAAACGTGTTTACAACTGGGAGGATCCAATTTTATGGGTGTAAGCTAATAACGATAGACATCTGATTTTACTTATATTACAAAAAGAATAGCTGGTAATAAAGAGCTGAAATGGCTTTAAAGAGACGTGACCCATTTTGAGAAATCTTTTCGGACCGTTAAGCTAAGAGGTGATAGTTCGACTCGTTAGGAGACAGAACAAAGGAAGCGTTTATCTATGGCTAAACAACAACTATTGTGTACGTGGCCTAGCTCTAGGCCTGGCAACTACATTGTTCATGTATGCTAAACGTTTTAGTAAAATGGTTAATAGGATTAACTCTCTTGGCCCCTTTTAAATAGACCCGACGACGCAATGTGTAAGTAATCCCACGATAGACGGCTTTTAGCGTGGGCCACTGGATTTGGTCCATGTCTTAAGATTTGTGCTTCATTATATGACTCAGGACATGTTCTTACGACGACGTTTCTTGCTACAAACCTTTTTCTCTGCATCACTATATAAAATACATTAGGTATATACAGGTTGAGTGAAGGAAGTAGGTTACTAAAATGCTTGCAGGTGGAAGGCGGGGATTAAATGCATGTAGTTTAAAAATAGAGGTGCATTAATACTATGTCGTGATATGTTAAACATACAAGCCTCGCTGCCATTTTAGATGCTATCTTGAACTGTATTATACTGCAGGTGCCGTATATTGTTGCTACGCAAGACTACCTTCACTGAAAGCAAACAAAAAAGACAATATATGACGTAATCGATATGAAAATTGTTATAATGATATAAGTAGATAATTCTGACAATGCAATTTGAGGCTTTATTGTTATCGTTAATAAAGATTATAATGACGTTTGTTTTGCGCGTCTGATGACGTGGTTTACGCAACTTTTCATGCGTCTGTAGTCACGACTCCGAACAAGAAAGCGAATATCCTCATTGTGTTCTTTTATATCGCACTTATCATCTTTGTTTGGATAAATGCAGGTTAAGTACCTGAGTTCGGTGATGTTATGGACGTTGATCGTGAACGATGATACTGTAATAGCTGTACTTTTGCTTTTATGGTAATAGTGGCATTTACATTCACTTCTCGATTGTCATAATCACCACTTCAGCCGAAAGCGTTCACTGTTGGAAATAAGCATCCTCTCAAAGTCGCTACATCGACCAGTTCTGTAACCACTTGTATGTTTGTTAAATGAAACTTAATTTGAAGCAAATAATACTACGGAAATAAGTTTTAAACCCGCATTGCATAATGCTAGTGCTTAGCACAAAGTTGGTAATTTTAGTGAACTGTTTTTTTTATTATAACAGCGCCATTTCCAGGGTAATATTTGCTGGCGGGTTTAGTTTACTTCGTCACGCCACGGTTAGCGCTATAATAACTTAACTACGAGGGTTGTAAGATCGGATATACTATAACAGTTACCACCTCGTTAAATTGGTCTAATTAACCCTTTATGGCTTACGCTAGTTATGCTCATCAGTCCATCTTGTAGGTTTTTTTTAAATGTTTGTATGTAATATCATGATAAAAAATCTAATTATTTATAAACTAGCTTTTGCCCGCGGCTTCACCCGCGTAAATAAAATAAGTATAGCCTATGCCACTCAGGAATAAAGAAGCTTTCTATTGGTGAAAAAAAAATTCGCAATCGGACAAGTAGGTACTTCTAGAGATTACCTCCCTCAAACAAAAAAAGACAGAAAAACAAACTTTACTGCTTTGTAATATTAGTAAAGATGATATTTATTTTGCAAACTGGTTTAAAAACACTTATACACGTCATAGTTTTTGTCAATTTAAGCTAGATGAGGCCGGTGTTTCCTAGCTGACTACCCTGAGAAGAAACACCGAAACAAACTCAGGGGTCAAAGTCTCTTTTAAAGTCCATACAGTAAACATGATAACTTAATCGAATTACTATAGTTAGTAATTAGTAGTAGACTAATTTGAATAATATACCTACTTACAACGATTGAAGAGGACTAGAAAACTCCGTATCAAGTCCAATACCTACGTATATTTTTTTACAAATAAGCATTACTTTTTACACGGTTTAAAAACAATATTGATTTCACACATTTACGTTTGTTTAAAGGTCATTGACGCAAAATTCGATAATGTTTCCTTATCGCTGTGTATCAACATTAGTCAGAGAGTTCGTTCAGACCGACTGCACATAAACACTTGAACCATATACAGAAGTCAAGGTGCACCGAATCGTTGCGAGTATTTTCGTACGGGCCGATTGCTTAATTCAGGGGGGCCATTGATTAATCGCCGGCTGGGGCGACAGATGTTCGCTGTGCTCCCAAACCGAGTTGAATGGCTCGTGGCTCCTATTGTAAACGATTCTTTTGCAAGTGACAGCTTGTCCACGTAGGTAAAAAAGTTTTGAGCGAATTCAATGTCGCAACTCCCAATCGCAACGGCCTTTTCTGCTGATAAAAATATTTGATTTAATTTCACCGCCATATTGACGTCGCACAGCATGTCTTATGTTTTCCTTATCTTGTTTCAGACGTTGGATTTCGACCGAGATGGCCTAACGAAATTGAAAAAAGCGATAAAGGCGATACACAACTCTGGAAATGGTGAGTATCGTCTTTACACACCTAAGTATATGTATATGTAAAAAAATCGCCTCATTTCTCTGCCAAAAGAAACAAAAGGAATCCGATGTATACTTTCTGCCGTAGTCGTCCTTTTGTCGCGTTCCAATTACCCAACACAAATGTTAGATCACTAATTAACCCTTCAGATACCGTCAATTAGAGACACAATAGTAAGACAATAGATGCGCGGCCACCGGTGGTCGCTTGGGGATTCATGAATTAAAATAAATTCACAAATGATATGGTTACGAATAATACAATTTTAATATAACTAGGCATAGTATCGTTAGCGTTACACTTCTATTTATCTTCACAGTGTTAACAAAGTCAAAAAGGACTAATTCAACCTTTTAACACAATGCCGCGAATAGTAATGGTCGGTGGCGCAAAATCCGCTAGATTTATAGAATAGAATAGAATAGAATAAACTTTATTGTACACCAAAATAGTAACAATGACAGAGAAACTTAAATCTATGGGTACAATGGCGGTCTTATCGCTGACAGCGATATCTTCCAGACAACCTTAGGATGGAATATAAGAACTTAAACTAAAAAATGGGGTAGTCTGCGGTGTACTGCACGCAAAATTAACCAACAAAATTAATTAAGTGAAATAAAATAATAATATTTAATAATACACGAATACATATATACATATAAAAATATATACAGTATATATTATGTGTTACACAATTAAATGGAAGCAAAAAGAAAAGATACTCATCATACTCATCATATCAAAAAATTAAATAGATACAATGAGGATAACATAAAAATCCACACCTCAAAATCAAAGTTATTTTAACGATATTTTTATTTATCTGTTTTTTTTAAAAATACTATCGATAGATGAAAGATGTGAATAAAATTAGGCTTTATTTTTCTATTAATATTTAACTAACATTTTTCAAGTGTAAAAATTATAAAACTCTATACGTTCATAAATACTGCCAGATTAAAAATAATTAATTGTCAGCTTTATATTTATTACTGTAACATTGTATAAAATACCGAATCAACATAAATTTCATAATAAACTACATAGATTTATATTTATTTATTTCCTTCTATGTAGTAGGTACTTATTTGACAGTTAGCGTTTTAACACAAGTCACATAGGTATTCAATGTTTACAGAAGTGACGCAAATTTATATATCTATCTATTATATAAAAATCAATGCCACTTTTCGTTGTTAATTTATAACTCAAGAACGGACTCACCTATCCAAACCAAATTTTTAGGCTTTGTTGGGACTATTTAGTAGATGGTTTATGTGAAGTTTGGTAGGGTAGGGTAGGGTATAGTAGGGTAGAGTAGGGTACAGTAGGGTAGAGTAGGGTAGAGTAGTGTAGGGTAGAGTAGTGTAGAGTAGTGTAGAGTAGAGTAGTGTAGAGTAGTGTAGGGTAGAGTAGGGTAGAGTAGTCTAGGGTAGAGTAGGGAAGAGCGGGAGCGAAGCCGTGCGGGCAAAAGCTAGTACTATATATAGGTAAAAACTACACTGCGTACACGCCAATCAGGGCGCGTCGGTCTCCAAACAATATGGAAACTATACTTGTAGAGCTACACTTGATCCACGCCACACGACGTCGTTCTACGTACAAATCAGGCGTATACGCCGGTTTAACTTAGTCCTAGCTTATAAACCACGCCAATGTCTCTTCCGAAGCATGCGAAATTAAGAATACTCTTCTACTTTTTACCCTTACACAAAAGCCAATATGTCCTCTTTTAGTGCGGAACAGCCGGCAACCGGACAATATATTCTCTGACGGGTTTATTTGTAGTCCCGGCTCTAGTGGCGCATTTTACAGGCGACACGAAAACGAGACTGAATTAAAAATAGAAATAGAGGAAGTATACGGTATGAATAGCAGACTAGAATAGATTAAATATCCGATGCATGTTTGGTAACTTTAAAAATAAATGCCAGTTCGATACTTGAATATGAAACTTTGCCGCAAGAAATTAGAGTCGGTTCAAACATTATACATGTATGTAACACATAATATGATTTAAAAGAGTGTCCAAGGAGTTTCTTGCACGTTCTTCTCCATAGAGATCTACGCTTTGGAACGTGCAATTTAGCTTCACTTTTCTTGGACTGACCGACATAAGACTATTCAAAAGGGCCTACATTTGGTCTATTTGAAATAAATGATTTTGAATTTGAATCGAATAATACAGAACCAAAGGTGTTTTCGGTGACCAAAGGTTCTCAGTAGTACCAACAATTTGATCACCTCATGTGATAAAATTGTTGTTACTACCGGAAACCTTTCAATTGAATACTTTCATACACAACATATTGATTTTCTGTGCGGGAATTCCGATGTCACGTGAACTGAAGTAGACAACTCATTGAGACATAAAAATACAAAGGACTATGTACTCAATATTTAAAACTATAGTAACTATGAATGCATAGCTTAGGCCGACTACAGAACCGGCTTGCTAGGACGAAAGGCCGTTCAACCCGCTGAACTAGAATGACCCAAATATCGCAACAAATAGTGCTTGCAGACAGGCATTAATGCATTATTTGTAAACACCATTCCATTCACTTGTTATATCATTTCAGATTGATTTATGATGTACGCCAGTATTTAATAACTTTCCTTCCTGTTGCGGCGATTATTTTTATATCCGTTATAATCTACAGCTGAGTAACCAAACCATAAAAAGAGTGCCGGTTAAAAATGTCTGCCGAATTGTGTAACTGACTGCGAAGTGGTAAGCAGATTTTAATAACCACAGCATTCTGAGCTTACAATTTATGAAAGGACAAAAGCAGTCTCTCCATTCAATGAAAAGACTGTGTGAGTTGTATGAATTTAAAATGTAAATAATTTTAATTCTCCTTTCATCTCTTAAAGTACGGTTTCTGCATTTGAACAAACACAAATTGAAATATAAACCGATTTGAGTCGCGGTGGCCGGTCACGAATGAATTTCCCTTCATGTGCGGCTACTCAAGGAAAGTAGGTCGAACGTCTGGTTTCGCTGGCTACGGTGTAACTGGTCATATTAGATTATTGTTTCGAACTCGAGATATCATGAGGTACACCCCGCACCTGCTCTAGCTTCCTGTTATAACGAGTCGAGTGTGAATCGTGTTGCATGGGAGTTAGCGCACGCGCTAGCTATTTCGCGTCTGCAACATTCTCATTCCCCACCATGCCGTATTTCCTCAATTTAAAGCTGTGTTTGCTGCACTCAGCATAATAAGATAAATCTTCTTTACTCACACATAAGTCACACTAGGATGTCTAATTTCAAAATGATAAAGTACAATATTATGCAGTTCCTCGGCGCAGTTCTGTTTAAAATAACCTGAATGAGATTATATCAACTTAAGTGCTCAATTGCTTTATTCTTTACACGCAGCCGCTGCCGCGTTTATAAATAGTACGTTTTAGTTTTTTTCTAAGTTGTACAGGTTTATTGAGTGCAATTCCATCGCGTGCTAGGGTTTGTTTATTGTGGTCTTGTTTAGCGCCTGTGCCGCGGGCCGCGTCAAGCAAGCCGAACGCTCGGAACTGGTCGTGCTAGTTCGGATTGTGCGCCGGCGCAGCTGGCAAGGTCGTGCGCTCTGCGAGCACGCGCTCGCAAAAACAACCAATGAAAAACATCAACACATTCCTACACAATGATGCAGTGTTTAGGTTTAGGGAAGATTAGCACTAAACCATCGGGTTTCTCAGTTTTCTCATTACTGACAAAAACTTTTTTTCTATTTTATATTTTTAGGGTTAAAGTTCCATAAATGCTGATAGGTAACATATTTCTATACCGTTAATCTGCTCTCAAAACAGTGAACAAAAACATCGTGAGGAAACCGGCATGTCCTAGAATCAAAAATTCGAAGACATGTGACATCTACCATTGCGTTCTGCGCACGCATGGTAGATTATGGCCCATTCACTCTCCTAGAGAGGAGGCATGAATCCCAGCAGTGGGAAAATTATAAGACTTGGTATCTTTTTTCTCAAAATTAATGTAAACTCTAAGCAGAAAATGGTCGTCCCCGTTTGTTCTTGTCGATGATACACCTAAACTCTATTCTTGACTTAACAGTTCACCTCATCCACGGCATCACCATCCTCTATTAAACCTACTCCTCATTAAGCCAAACATCCGCTATTCGGTTAATTTTTTGACGTCAGAGATTCTTTAGATGAATGTAGGTGACGTTATACAAAGTCAGTCAAACTATGCCTTGACTCTTGATATGTATCTCGTTTCGAGCTTCAGGATTTTGCGTAGAGCGTCAGTTAGATCATCCTTATCTCACTTCATAAGGGTATTAGATGGATCTTAATCATTGTCTTTTCTCGGAACGACGAACGTTTATCTTTTTGTAATACGTACTACAATGTTCACAGTTCCAAGTAGACACCTTACTTATTGTAAATCTTTAACCCTTCAGATACCGTCAATTAGAGACACAATAGTAAGACAATAGATGCGCGGCCACCGGGTGTCGCTTGGGGATTCATGAATTAATGGATCGAAGGACGCGTTCTTGGAACGTATCCAACTCACATAGGCGTTAGTGTTTTGGTCAGCGTTTTGTTGCTTACTTTCCAAGTGTTGTCTACACTGTAGAAATTTGTTGCATTATTTGCCTATCCAATAATGGCGTTGCCGCGTTGGCTTTTACAATTTCAATTAGCTCACATTCACCTACTTGGCATTTTACTGTTACAAGTCACGACATCACTTTCGTTTAACGTTAAAATCCCTTGTTATTGGCAATTTGGCCGACCAGTTTGACGAAAACCCAACCCGAGGCTATGTAAACCTCATATTAAGTGGAAGGTTAAAGAAGAGCTCCACGGAGAAATTGAATGGCGTGAGGTCTGTGCTTTGCCATTTAATATTCAAAAAGCGTCGGTGGGATTGAGCTAGGCAAATGTGGGCCGCGACACGGATCTCCGAGACTCATCAGTTCGCCACCTTTATTTTATGTTTATTTTAACTGGACCCACGATCAGTTTCTATATTCCAGTCCCGGGAATCCATTTCAAAACTTCGTAGCTAAAATTCTGCAACGGCTATAAATAAATCTCATCTCATTAGCGGACATCCGCTTTAAAAATGTTATTTTATGGAGCACTTTTCTCGGGTAGCGGGAAATATTCATCTTAAAACGTAGCGTATATATTATACGTATACTTGTTCCAAGGTTTTGTTTGTTAAATAAAAGTCTTGCAATTAAATAGTAAGTACTTACGGCAGCGGAGTAATAAGCTGCAGTTAAGCGCAGCTAACTTTACTGGCGCTTCACTTTATGGGGACCGAGTAAATCCGACTGGGAAACTAATTAAATGTCCGGCTTAAGGAAGATAAGACGAGTCTTTGTTGAACAACCTAAAAACTTTGTGAAACAGAATTTTTCATTGGAAGAAAATTGCTGGCGTTGTGCGATTAATTAGCTATATTGGCTACTTTTTTTATTCTTTATTCTCAATCTTTGTTCACCTTCTGTTTGCGTTGAATCAGACTCATTTGCCTCTTGATTTTTGTTAGAAATGTAACTAGCTGACCCGGCAAACTTTGTTTTGCCACGTAAATTATTTATCAAAGAAAAATTGGGGGCGTGGGGTAGGAGGGTAAAAAAATACCCTACGACCTATTCTCAGACCTATCAAATATACAAAAAAATATGATAAAAATCGGTCAAGCCGTTTCAGAGGAGTAATCGATAACAAACTCTATGACACGAGATTTTTTATATTGGTTTTCTTGTTTGTCATATTGAAATCGTACACGTGTCAAGTACTCAGGTTAGAGCTTTTTAAAAATATCAGTTGGCGTTCTAAATTATTCAGTCAGCGTATTGTATTACTTGTCTTAATTCTCTTGTTTGTATGTAGCTCACGTGGACAACGAGATGTATCTCTCCCGGGCGCTGGAGCGGCTGGGAGGGAACGCCCTCAGCAAAGACTCGGAGCCAGACATCGGCGCTGCGTTCTTCAAATTCGCTGTCGTCACCAAAGAACTGTCTGCACTCATGAAGACACTGGTATGTTGGAGATAAACACACATTAACTGGTATCAACTCTTTATTACTGTAGGACTCCCCAATCCTGATGTTGTTCACATCAGGATTGGGGGAAACCAGGACCTGATACGCTATTATATCGAGCCTTTTTAGGAAGAACATCGTAAGCGACAGTGAGCGTTTTTGCAGTACTAGTAGGTTTTCTCTTCCATAATTATAAAGTCTTACGAAAATATGTAGTAGCAACAATTCTATTAGATCGGTAGATATATGAAGTATTTTTTTTTAAATTTTTATTTATTATCATAAATTAATAATTTTTAATTATGGAAGAGAAAATCTACTAGTACTGCAAAAACGCTCACTGTCGCTTACGATGTTCTTCCTAAAAAGGCTCGATATTCCTGCAAACTTGTCACTCTAGGTCTATTAAGGAACCAATTTCTGCAAAGGATGTTTTTGGGACGGTTACGCAGGTTGAATAGAATAACTCTATGCTACTAGCGAACGAAACTGCATGGATATAAAGATGTTATGGTAAAATATGTTCTACTTTCCATAGCAATTTATATCACATCTCATAAAAACAATTTTGAATCTAATCCAGGTCAAAAAATATGCAGATTTTATAAACTTTCGTTTAGAAATGAGTAGCCAGTCTACGAGAAAATACTGCATACCTAATACAATTGTTTGAAAAAGAAATTCGTTCGTTTTCTAATTATTACTTGCTACAATGCATTCCTGTACAAGTCTATATACTGCTGGATTTATAGCTACGCTAGCGGCTTCGCCTACATGAAAGTTAGAAATTATCCCAAAAGAACATGTTCTTGGAATAAAAAGTATCCAAAGTGTCTACACATGTGCCAAATTTTATTAAAAGTTCAACTGAGCATGAAAGATAAACACACACATAAATGTATACAAACTTTAGCCTTTATAAAAGTCAAAAAAGTCAATAGTCAAAAACGTTTATTTCAAACGTATACGTATAATTCTAGTGTTTTTGAACTGAAGATCATTTGGGAATTCGATTTGAACAAATAAAGCTGTGACAACAATTTCGCACGCTGTAATTGGAAGTGTACGTGAACTAATCAAAATAAAATGGAACATTCTGGTGCTCAAATTAATTTCCATATTCGAACGCAATAACTACTAAATAGAGGTATTTGATTTGAAAATTTAAACCAATTTCCAGTTCACAGGCAAACAGTGTCCCAGATAGTATGTGTTTGCACGAAATGGTAGCTAATACGGTCATCGACCGACATCATACATATTTACGAGCTAGAATGTTTCACATGCCACCCGAATAACCTCAAATCATATTAATTTTAAACATAAAGGAAGTAATAATTATTATTGATAAACTTATCCTTGGCAGTGAAAGTGGTGATGACTAGGCTTTCACTTCTAAGCTCTCGTATTGCGAAAACAAGCTATCAAGATTTATGAATAAAAACCGCAAGTCCACAACATTGTCCAAGTCGGAACTTATGGTGGTATGATGAACCATAGTCCAGAGCATGAGTGACGGGGCCCTGGAGAAAGAGAAGAATACGGTTGGGGTTTAGTCAGTTAAGGGGCCTACAGGAGCTAATCGGGAATGCGCAAAAGTACCTATATGATCCTCTGAAGTAAACAGAATTGGAAAAAATATATGTTATTCTTCAGAATAAATGCTTGATAGTGCGTTCAAACGTAATACAATATCCGTGATAATACAGCTAATTTAGTACTATAGAAAAAAAAACACGAAGATTCCTCTAAAAATTACTTCCAATACTTATTGGTTCCGGTTGGTTATACGTGCAATCATGTAGATTGTTTGTCAGTTTATTCTACAAGTAAAGTTTTGCCGTTATAGTGTTTGAAT
Organism: Mythimna lalbum; assembly: GCA_949319445.1. Lineage (NCBI taxonomy): Eukaryota > Metazoa > Arthropoda > Insecta > Lepidoptera > Noctuidae > Mythimna > Mythimna lalbum. The sequence continues at coordinate 8,674,851 of OX439345.1, read as the reverse complement.
TTTACAATCAAATCTGTAGATTTTTAGTAAATTGCTAAAATGTTTCATATTTTGCAAGCATTGTGTCTTTGCGCATCTCTTTTTCTTTTGTGTGCAGTCCGAGAGTGACAGCGCTTTAGGTTCTGTTCTGTAGTCTTCTTAAACTCTGACACTCCCTCTCTCGCCATCCAGAACATTGAGAACATGAGAAGTTAGGATAATTTACCTTCCAAAAATTACAAGCCTACGTGATTTGGAACATTGAACTTGCCTTTGTTTGTAGAAAGTTAACATGTCGCACGTTTCATAAGGTTCCGCGGCTTTCTTATAAAGAAAATGGAGAGTATTTTCTGTTAAAAGTAAAAGCCATTATTACATTTATGTGGTGAAGATTGGAAAAAATCTACCAACCACAATGTATTGGAGAGCACGATTATTTCAATTGTAATCTCCTCTTATTATATCTTACTTTGTATCGAAGTGGTGACTTAGATTTGTACCGTTAATAGCGACCCAGACCCAGCATCGCACGGGTGTTAAAAATCTTGGAAATTCTAGGCATATCTCAATTTTAATATACATGTTATTATACACCTAAACCTTTCTCGTGAATCACTCTGTCTATTAGTGAAAACTGTATGCAAATCAGTTCGATAGTTTTTGAGTTTATTGCCTTCATATAGACGGAAGGATATGGTGATCTTAAAACAACAATATCAATCAGTACGTCTAAATTTGACAAAGTGTAAATTTATACAAGATTCGCTCATCAACCCTCAATGTAATCAGAATCCGTGGCAACAGCAAGCGGAAATTATGCTATTGAGGGAGCCTGTGGCGGATGTCTCGCGAACATCTCGTTGAGGAGAGGGACCTCGAATATAAGTCTCAGACGAAGTAGGCTCGTTTAAACGTCATAACTCAAAATTAATTGAAAAACCGGCGACAGTTTCATTACTGATTTATTGTTTCTCAATGACGCAATCTGATTGCAAATTGATATTTCTTCTACTGTTTCCTTAGTTCGCATTTTGACTAACAACGTTTTGATAGGAAAGTTTTTATCACAAGTCTCTTGTTCGTAGCTTCTTTATTCCTTGCAATTTCCTGCACGTATGAAATTAATTGAAGATCGTTATCGACGCTATAACAGAGCATTGTATTCAATCTATTATCAGGCTGACATTAATCAATCGTCTCCCGTAATTGATGTCGTGTCCTTCAATATATTGGATAGCTTGTCTATTTAGTGGTTTACATAAATAAACTTCGCCAGCTGGGGCGACCTTATCGACGGATCACTATTCTGAATACACTATTTGTGTGCTAATAGGGGCTGTATCTTACTGTTCATCTTGGAACAAGTCGTAAACAACCCAGGTTAGCTAGTTTGATTACCGCTTGCTTAGCGATGAGCAATCCTTTATGGATGTGCTTCAAAAATACCACAGAATTACCTCATACTCTAAAATATAGTGTAATTAGATCTTCATGTTAGCATTTTAACGAATCGTCCTTCTTGGAAGACGAGGCTATTAAATGCTGAGTTTGAAACATGCGATAACTGACGGTTGACGCAGATACCGGTGCGTAGGCGCACAGCAGATTTACTTGTAAATGGGTCAGGGTGATGACACGACCTGCCTAATGTTGCCAGCCAGTAAATACAGTTGTTGCATCGTAAAATTCGTAAACCAAATCCTGTTTTGTGAAACATTTACGACTTCGTGGTTATAATTAGTTATTACTTTACTAATAAGCATATTTGCATTTGTTCTGGGTATTAACCTAAATAGGGCGCGGAAATGGTTAGCAACCGATAAATTCATGTGAAAAAAAACATGCTATAATATTTTCTAAGTGTGTCTTTTTAACGCTTGCAAAGAGAGCATGATATTCTTAAGATTTGATTTTGAAAAGTTATTTCATCATTTTATTGAACAAAGGAAAAATCCTTTGTTAATGCTGTAGCTGTATCCGGAAAATCTAAAGTATCCAAGGATTTAAACTCTTACTTATAAAGCTTGTCCATTTTCCAAAGGAATACGTATAGAGTGTGCGAATATTCCATACTACCTTGATAGTTTCAGAGCAAAACACAATTTTCAACAAGGGTCCAACCTCGCTCCATTTCTGCAGTTCTTGTAATACGTGCCGAACTCCCAACTCTATTGCGCAGAATCCTCGACCTGCCCTTGACATGTTGCTCCTTTGTCCTTCCTCATAGCTCCCTGATCGTGTGTAAAGTTATATTTTACTCTGGTTTATGAAACGCAATAAGCAATCTACCTTTCAAGTAATTGGATTCTTTCCATTGATAATGCGATCTCATGCTATCCGAGAAATATCTGAAAGTAATGTCCCAAAAATATTGGATTCTCATTCTGAATTATTAAAGGAAGCTTCTCGCAAAGGCTTGCAAACAGGATTAGAATTGGAAAGGCTCCGATTCTTATTGATTGTATTCAGAGATATTCATTGATTTCTTGGTTGGGAGCTTTATTTTACTCTTAGTTCTGTGTAGCATGGCAAAAAATCAAATTGTGCGCAAAATAGGTGTGTCCGAAGTCGATAGGATAAAAACTTGACACTATTCGTGCATGTACACGCACGGCATTCATATACGGCTTCAAACGATAATAATGCGTATATGAAGCCTCGTTGATTTTCTTAGTGTACCAATACCTGAGTATCTTTTTTATCGCGTCTTGTTTTTATGGGTTATATGAAACTGCATCGTTCCAAAGTAACTTGTCCGGAATTACTCACCGATGACTCGACAACTTGTCGCGTTTCGCATGAGGAGATTGCCGCTCTCCGCTCCGTTTACCACTCCGAATTGTGGCTGTTACAGTAATCATAATAATGTATGACTAAAGTCACCTTAGCTGGGGCTATTTGTCTGGTCTATTCGCATACTTGCCTGAACAATCAACTTTTATGAGCGACGTATAACAACAATTTCGTGCTTTGTACGGTATTCATATCATGTTATGATCCATTCATCAAACATTAACACAAATACCATTGAATGTGGATTCATTTCTTATGATTTATCATCTAGTTCTTGTATACTATGTGGTGTTTGGACCGAGTATACAATTTGGTATTCCGGGGTGCTTGACTACAATTTAGATCCCCATAATTTTCTGATAGACGTTTGTTTGTCTGTCAGTACCCATAGAACCGATCAACGCAATTTCGCAAATGAACAAAATCAATTCCAAGGGGATCTCTTATTTTGGATTAAACGTTTAATTACAAACGTTGCCCATTTGCCTCGCTTAGAGGATCATTCATTTCTACTGTTTCATTCGTTTGTTGTATCTCTCTGTATAAATATTTGATCAGGTAAACGCGCTCGGAGTCCTCTTAATTTTTAATTTATTTACGAGCCCTTAATCAACAGCTTTTAAGTCCTTGCACCTCGTTAAACATTCGGGAGTTGGGTAATTAATTATTTTACGAGAGTGTTTGATCAAATTACAAATATGTAGAACATGACACGAACACCCAAAAAGAGCGATCTTTTGGTCATTTTCATATATAAGCCTTCTAGTTCCTTCCCTTATCCCATATTAGTTCCACTTATGTAAGAGATTATTTATAGTTTTATTCTTGATAACATTACTACTTATGTACCATCAAAGACACTTCCGCATGACCACCGCTAAGTTCATATTCGCTTGCATTCGAAACGAAATTTTCAAAGGGTTTGATTTACGCCGCGTTGCAGGATTCAAGCGAATTTTTTTTAAGTGATTAGGCAGAAATTACTGCAATGGTAGGTAGGTACTAAAGGGGTTCAGAATGCACATTCTGTCTAAATATATATCTTGTAATAGCATTACAGGCAATGCTCGTTATCGTTACATGCTTTCTAGTCTGATTATTGATGGTTCTAAATAATATCATCAAAAACCATACCATTTAATGAATTGTGAGATTTTTGTGCAGTCCATTTCATTTACGTTTAATTTCAAAGCTTGTGCAAGCAATCAACAAAAGTTGAACCTACTGGGTGGGAAGCTGCAAAAGTGGAGCGTCATAGTTCAAATTAATTCTTCATATTCACGAAATTAGTTTGTAGAACTCCTCTCTCTTCCGCCAAAGTTTTTATTTTATTTTTGGTTTATCTCAATTTTACGTTTATTGCGTGTACTTGTATGTTATATACTAAAATTTTTAATTTCGCTAATCTATTCGATGCTTATGAAAAGTAAGTAGGTACGTACTTTCTTTATTGACTACTTTTAGTGAATTTTGAATACCTGCACATAAAAATTCGTATCGAAATTCAATGATTACGAAATAAAAGAAAAATTGCTGTTTGAATAAGAAAAATTGTGAAATCACTTAGATGGTTGGTATAAACAAGTTCCTGTTTCAGCTGTAGACTGAAATATCATCGTCATTATTTCAGCCGAAAAACGTTCACTATTGGACATACCCTTCTCCCAAAAGTCACCACAACGACTGGTCCTGTCGCATCCATCAGGTTCCTGTGATCCTTATCAAGTCGTCGGTCCACCTTGTGAGAGGTCATCCAATGCCGACCAATGTGGCGTCTATCGGTACGCGTTCGTCACTTCAGAACCTCAGCCCATCCCATCGTCTATCTGTTCTGCGAGCAATGTGCTCTGCCCAGCGTCACTTAAGTTTGGACGGATAGATAGAGATATACAAATTCTATGACACTACGAGTATGTACCCTAAAATCGCGCCGTGAATACTTGAAATGAACTGTCAACTCAAACATTGGTGGAATGACAGTTTCACAGATATTTGACAGAATAGACTGACAAAATCGCTTGTTTCTGGTATACATTTTCTTGTCAGCTGATTTGACTAATCGATCAAAAACAGTTCATCGTTCTCGGTAAGCCCCGGATTACCTCACTATGGGTAAAAAACTACTACAAACATTACTATTATGAGTAACATGCGTTACTGGTGTTTTAGCGTGTGACTTTGAATTACCATACAATATAGTAAAGCGTACGGATCGCACGTGCTCTCGTTGCTCTCAATTCGAACAATGAACATTGTTACACCGCGTAACAAGTACAATAAAAACGTTCGCTTTGCACCCATTTTGTACTTAATTAATTTTGTCTTTTGTTATGATGTTAATGATGTAATGAGTTGTGTTAACACCTTCACGTACGACTTCTTCAGATTATCTGGAGTTAGGTCTCACAATTCTGCTCAAGGACGGTGCGTCCTGCGTTGTTGATTTTGGACTTTCTTGAAGTCTCTCGATGTTAGACCACCAGGTAAATGGCAGCAGATTAGTGGTAGTGGGTAGCGCATTGCTTGCAGAATGGGTGGTGGTAAAGACCAAAAGGTTCTGGAGTGGTGTGCTACAAAGTGGCCCAAGTGCCTAGTGAAGGGAATCCGCTGGAAGGGAGAAGCATGGGTTCGATCGATGTTGCGAACGTTTGGGTGGGGCCTATGTTTGGTCCAGTTAGTATTGGAGGTCTTTATACTGATAATGATGATGATAATGATTATAAGGATAATTAAAAATCTCTTTACTGTTTTCTCACCATTGGAAAATATTGATATCCAATACGTTATGAACTGAATACTCCTATTTTTATTATAGTTCAGTTCACTTAATAATTTGAAGATCTGTAGTTTCAAGTATACCGACTTGAAATCAAGTGAGATTTTCCTTCCATTCATAAAATAATTGCTTAATATAATTATATACTGCTGTCATAATATAATTGATACCTATACACAGTAATTATCTGTGAGATTATGTTCCGTGTATCAATGAAATTAACTATTCAATCGTCACGCTTTATCAATTTATTTTGTCAAAAGAGAATTGAAACACTTATTATGTAATTATTAGCTTAGAAAAAAAAAAGCTTTATAATAATTAAGATTTGAATGTGTTCAGGCTACAACACTGTCCCAGTGTTTAGTTTCATTGACTCAATATTTCTCAAGCAGTCCTTAGAATTTGATCCCGTGACAATTGTGCAACTTCACAGAATGCGGAAAGCTAAATCTTTGGTAATTTAATTCTGCGTTCAGGGGTCTTACCATGACGTTATAAAATATCAAGTGTGCGAGCAAGAAAGAGGGATAGCTATATAGCTCCGTCTCTTTAACAGTTCAGTTTAGGTCGTGGATTTGATTTAAGAGCTCTTGGTAGGGACCTCTAATAAGCGTTTCGCGATTAATCGAGCGTGTTTGTGACGCGATGCGGCGCGGGCGGGTGTATCGCGTGCGGATAACATTGTGTCCGAGCATCGAGTTGTTATCGAGATCGCGCCAGATTGCACTTCCCGCCCGCAGCTATGTGCGACACATTCGCTGAATTGATTAACCTTGTCGAAAGTGAATTTATCGCTTTAATCGATTTTGTGTTACACAGCGTTGCCGCGTTGTCCTTTCCTGCAATCTCAATGTAGTCGTCAAAACGACTGAAGTGGGTGAAAAATTGAATTAGTTCTTAGATTTTGGAGTATCCATGTTTTCAGCTGATGTAATAAGAGCCCAACGTAATCTACATTGACATAATAAAGAGCTTAAGTTTGATATTTTGTTTGCAGGAGGTAATCTCTGAAAATACTGGTCCGATTGCTGAAATATTTTCACCGATAGAAAACAGCTTTATTCCTGAGTGACATAGGCTATATTTTATGTATGCTGGCGAAGCCGTGGGCAAAAGCTAGTATGTTAATAAAGTTGTCCTTATAACATCATTTAAAATAGGTTGTTTGTTTCTAAATAATTCATAAGTTAATTTTATTGAGGTTTACAGAACAGGGTGTAAAGTCTAATATAAATAGGGAGAATCCTCCGACCATACTGTTGTGTCTGGTCTGGGCAACTGCCCGATCGTGGTTTTCGCACTTTGTATAACATGTTCCAATCGTACGGAACTCTGGTACTAGGTAACGGTATAGGATTTTCTCGTTCATTTAGTTCCACTATGGCGATATAGGAGGGGCCTGCTACAATTTAAATCATAGCTAGTTTGTCATTCATTGCATCATTATTACAATCGTAGTATTACCGGTCATAACGGTTTCTTCCTTTATCGGTGTGTAGTATTCCTAGTTGTTTAACATAACTGCTTTAAACCTCATACATCAGCAACTTGTTGGACTTAAAGACAGGCAGTCAATGCCCTCCATGTTTTTTCTTCACTGTTACCTAAAGTAGTGAGAAGTGTTACGTTATTTATATGTTGCAGTTTTAAAACTTTGAAAACATAAAACTGTAAACACACGGAGATTTACGATGTATCGTTTCTTTCAATAAATTAAACGGAGACTGTGGACGTCTTCGTTTAATTTGTTGTTGAACTTTCCCTTTTTACTAGGGAATCCAATCTCGCGTCAAAATCATGCCCGTGATTTATGTCGGCAATCCCGTGGATCACGCGAGACTTGCGGAAATGGGATTTTTTTTTAACATTTTTTTTCTTTAAGTAGTAACTTAAAGAAATGAAAGAAAAAACCAACTTAATTTTAGTACTATTAACTAGAGTAATTCTAATTACATTACTCATTTTAATTAATCAACAATTGAACATGATGGTGTTTGAAACGTTCAGTTTCTTGAACGATTTAATAAAATATTTAACGTTTCAACTTTAAGTTTTTTTTTATTGTTATAAACTAGTGCTTGACTGCGATCCCGCCTGATGGTAAGCAGTGATGCAATCTCTGATGGTTAGGCGCACTAGTTCTTTAACTCTAGCCTTGAAGACACCCAAATTATAAACGGACGGGAAGACCGCAGCAGGCAAATTAGGATTAGATTTAGGAAGGTAGAAAACTGACATTAATTACGTTCCGTTCCACTTCCGATATCATTCCGATATACAGGACTCACACAACACAACTCATTTCTTATCCGCAAAAAAGTTAAGTACGGGATCCCGCACTTGCGGAATTGGAATCCCTACCTGTGACGTTATAATTAGCGGAACATTCAATGACCAGCAACAGTGTTCAGGAAGGGTTTCATTGTCCATCAACCCTTTGGCTCCCGAGTCTCGTTTGTCGGAGCATTCGCTTCATTGATTCCATAATCGGCCCTCCATGAACAGGGTTTCCATATAGCGTATTGACTTTTTGTTCTTAACTGTTTAATTACTTTATCTTCTCCATACTATATTGTGACTGACGTTCTTAATTATGGACCTTGCCTCATTATGTTCATAAGTGATTCAAATCACTTATGAACATAATGAGGCGATTGTTGAATAAATTGCATACTTACAATCTGTATAAATATAAAAGGAAAAACTGACTGACTGTCATATCAACACAAAGCCGAAACTACTGGGATAAGGACTGAAAATTTTGTACAAGGTTTCCGCTTTATGACGTGAGCGAGCACTAAGAGAGGGATTTCCAAAATTCACCCCCGAAAAAAATGAAATGGGTATCCAAATTTTGTATGAAGAAACTGCTTTCTCGCAAGCGAAGCCATTGACAGAAGCTATCCTATACACATAGGAGAAACTGACTGACTGACATATCAACGCAAATCCGAAACTATTGGGACTAGGAGTGTGAAATTTTGCACTAGGCTTTTAGGCGTAGGCGAGCACAAAGAGAGGAATTTCCATTTGTATGGATAAACCTACTTTGAAGTGGGCGACGCCGCTTGCTGAAGCTAGTAAGATATATGATAGTGTTAACTGTGAATGCTAGCAATTACATTTCGTTTTGGGGTCAAGGTCTGCTTTGAATGTTCTTCTGCCAATGATACTTAGTCATATCCAAATGCATATTGGGGTTTCTCAACCTGGCATTGCTATTCAGCTCACGACGCGACGTTTGGCGCCTATTCGGGCGATACATTTGCAGCCTCGTGCAGTGTTTTGTCTGTTAAAACTGCGTTAGTGACGCAACATATCGCTGGTAAATGACTAGGTATGCTGAATTCAGATATTGTGCAATGTAATAAGCTGCGCACAGATGAGTCTAAATAGATTTCATGTAACCACGAACGATATTGATGTTAATACTTACCTATAAATTGAATTTACCGAAGTAGACACAGAAATAGTACATTTTGATACAAGTGCAGAAAGTTTGTCATTGCAACCGAGGCGAAATTCGCCCGAGTCGCAGGCGAGAGTGTTATGGAGCAGAGTGCTGCAGTGTCTTTCCATGTATATCAAACGACGTTTTTCAATACATTTACGAAGAATAAAATGAACAATTGTTGACCAACAACTCAAATATTGATAAGATCACTGCTTTTTGGTACAAATGACAAATATTTAACTACTAACTTCTTGTTCCAGATGCAAAATATAAACAACATCGTCATGTTTCCGGTTGACAGTCTACTAAAAGGTGATCTGCGGGGTGTAAAAGGGGACCTGAAAAGACCGTTCGACAAAGCGTCCAAAGACTACGAGTCCAAGTACCTGAAAATTGAGAAGGAGAAGAAGTCGCAGGCGAAGGAAGCCGGCCTCATCCGGAGTGAGGTGACACCGGCTGAGATAGCAGATGAAATGGAGAAGGAGAGGAGATTGTTTCAGTTGCAAATGTGTGAGGTAAGTCTACTAAAATGCACCGTAAATGTTCGTAACCTATATACTGTATATCGCCCACGTCGGATATTGCCGACAAAAACTCTCGCGTTAAAGGCAGGAACTACTCCATCCACAAATATAAAAGAGAACACCGTGACAAAATATTTCATAAAAAATGACTATATTACGACCAACCGTCAGGCAAAAATCAAAACATGATATAAATTAGTACGATTTCAAACGTGTAGGAGAGATGTATACGAGATTACGTCACAGAAATATTTGAAAACTAGCTTTCCGCCCGCGGCTTCGTCCGCGTGGACTACAGTTTATATCGCGCGGGCAGAGACCCGTGCTCAGCAGTGGGATTATAGGTAGCCTATGTGTTATTCCAGTGTCTCTTCTACCTACCCACCAAATTTGATCTAAATCCGTTCAGTTGTTTTTGCGTGAAAGCGTAACAGACAGACAGACATACAGAAAGACAGACAGAGTTACTTTCGCATTTATAATATTAGTAGGGATAGGGATTACAAAACCGCGAAATCGACATAGACCCGAGCGGAGTTCATACAATATAATACTCAGTGAGTACAACCGGCTCTTAATTCTGCTAGGGTTGCACATCCACGACCAAATACTCCATCTCAACAGCTCTTCTGTCACCTATGAGGATTGAAAAGCTAAACGATTATGGAATATCCAGTCACACGCACGACACACGACACTGGCGAATAGGACACGAAAACACTCGTCAGACCAATCCGACGCAAGTCATTAAACTCAGACTGTTAATTTTAAAGTGTTTAAATGATACAAACAAATCTCAAGTCGTCACGAGCTTCAAATATAAATAAAACTCACTGTGTTTACATAACTTTTTGCTCCTTATTTGTGTTTAGTGGCAGCTTTATTAAGGTCATATGCTTTTACGGATGTGCCGCAAGTATCAAGAAGGTGTAATTGATTACAATTCATTTATTGTTTTACAACAAAAGATAGAATCTCTATAAATATCTATTTCTATTCATTAGTCTCGTTAAAACTCAAGAACGTCTTGACCGATTCGGTTTGTATTTTTGTTTTCTTCACTAAAGGCAATTTTGTACAGGAAATACCTCTTGACGGAAGTACTCAATTTGCTAGGCTGACATAAAAGTGTCTTGGCTGCTATAAAGTCTGAAAAATACTTGGTCATGCAAAGCCAATGCGTTAACTATTCATTACGACAAATAAATCTTGCCTTTTATGTTACCATCCTCCTAGTGCAACTGTTATAGCTGTGAAATAAGGACTTTGCAAAAACGCCCAGCTTAGCACAGTTTTAAGACATTTCGATGCTCATTAATTTTGAACTTTATGATGATAATCATGCGTTCTTAAACGGATTAAATGACTTGGTTACCCCATTCCAAGAACAAACAATAATTCATACAAATTGGGGTTAAAATATCAAGTTTGCTTATGTTTTTATTTTTATTTTTGAAGAATATTATCCCTTCTAAATACTTTTCCACGAACTGTGTTTGACACCGGCTGACATTTGGCCGGTAGTCAAGCTAAGCTAAAAGCTGGGTAATTAATATTGGTGGTGGGTAATTTGTGGCTTCATTTCACACGCCCTGTGGGCAGGACCTGTTGGTCGCTTACTTATACGTCATTTTATACGTGTATACTGTGCAGTATAGCAACGCCTTCTCATTACGCTTTGTAAATGATCGCTCTCAGGCCAACAGCTCGTAACAAATGGCGGTACTTTGTTAGACAAATTTTAGGAAAATTCCGGTCGAGGTATCCTGTGTAGCTATTCTACGTTATGTAGGCATCGCACCATAATGTTTCATCTCGGTTCAGTGAGTTTCCTTTCGAAATTTGGATAATCATATATTGGAAACCCTGTTGTCTTTCAAGAAGCTTATATGTAGACAAGCCGTTGGAATACATTATAGGTAGATACATACAATTATATCTCTTCGATAAACAAGGGCACCATACATTTTCATGAAACTACTTTAACTCCTTCAGAGGTTGGATTTTTAAAATTCCTTGAGGTACTACTTTCGTTCTTCAGTATCAGCATTTACACCCAGTTTGTAATACCTCCAAAGCGTCATCTGATAGCTTGATTTGTCGACTCGTACAGCCAATAGGATCCATTCTCATTCGTCATATTGACGTGAAGCTGTCGTTAACATTGGTGGTTGACTGTGTGAATGACCGACATATAACCTATGTCCACCATCATGTACGCATTACTCTCGTTTGTCCCTCAGTTACAAATACAGCGTTAATTAATGAAACGGATCGCGTGACAGCTGTTAATGAGCGTGCCACTCACACGTGCACTTATTGCTGATATATTGTACTGCCTGTATTGCCTTTGATGTTTTAACTTAATGAAAATGTTCCAATAACAATTGATATGACCAGTTTCATCGAAAGCTTTTCCCCAAATTAATCGAGAGAGTATTACGGGCTGTTGCAGCAAATGTATTGTCTGTCTGATACTTAAATATTCCTGACTGGAAGGTTTTTGGTTTTATCAGTTAAACCGCGAGGATCGGAGGAGATAAGCCCAAATAAGCGTGCTTTCAAGTCAAGACAGGTACCCTTTGTTCACGACTAGCGACAGGAGTAATGACCGAGTGAATAACTGTCGCAGACGCACATCTATGTAAGTCTTGTGCCCTAGAATGCAATTAACAATGCGTGTGTAACAATGCTAACAATATAATTTGTTCGTGACAGCCATTTACCTACGCTCAGCGCACCGTAGCCGTGTTACTGCACACAATAGCTGTAGCAATAGCCTTCATTGTGGACACCACTAGTGCCGTTATGAGCATAACCTGTGGCTGCAAAAGGTCGTATGTCCATTGGCAATGACACTGGTGTACAGTTACATTAAACGTACGTTGCCAAAATTCTGGCTCTATCGTTCATTTCAACATTTTGATTCGGAGATTTTGTGCCAATTTTATACATTTCTAGCTTCATCCAGTGGCTTCGCTTGCGTGAGAGTAGAAAATACATAGCCTTTGTCACTTTGTGATAAAGTAGCATTATACTGGAGATTTTTTTTTAATCGGTCTAGTAGTTTCGGAGATTACCCCTATATACAATCTTATTTTTTTTTTTTTGTTGAAGAACATTTTCGTGTTTTGGACAGCTAAGAGAAACTGACTGACATATCAACGCACAGCCGAAACTATTGAGACTATGAACCTGAAATTTTGAATATGGTTTCCTTTTATGGCGTAGGTGAGCACTAAGAGAGAATCTTCCAAAATTTACCCTCTAAGCCTCTAAGGGGATGAAAAGCAGTTCCAAAATTTGTACAGAGAAACCTGTTACCCAGCGGGCGGAGTGAAGACTTTATAGCTGTTCAAAATTATGGTATTAAGTATGTATTTAGCATATTTCTAAAATATATTTTAGTTTTTTGTGTTTGGTTTGCATCCGAAAATTGTGTAGCAGTTGCTAGGTAGAAGTAATAGCTGTCTTTCTTGCAACAACGGCTATTGAATTTTGTTAGTAACCGCATAATATTTGCAGTATTCAGATTATTGATAAGATATTATGCTGGTGAGCAAATGTTGGCACGCAACAAGTCCCTATGAAGTAATCGTTATCGATGTTCGTAAATTATACGCATTCTGATTTGATTACAGAGCATTATTTATCGTCATAATGATAAAGAAGGAAAGCTTCTCATACGTACATACCTAGATATGATACTGGATAACTATATGACCTTGAACTTACTTGGCTCAACATTGTAAGCACATGCATTGAATTGATAATAAAAAAAAAAAACAGTCAGTCATTGCTTGATTTATAAAGTTTTGCAACAATTTTTTTGGAACTAAGTCTTCAAACTTTTCTTCTTCTAACAATAACAATCCTCCAAAAAAACAAAGGAAGGATTGTGAGAAATATGATATGGCTAGAAGTAGGTAACTACTGAGATGCTAACTAATAAAGTAGGATTTTTAATTAAAGTAGGACTTTTTCATTCCCCTTACACTAGATTTGAATGATTTTTAACTTACTAAATATTTAACGGAATTTTAAAATTTTTTTTTTTTTTGCAATTTTGGTGAAAGTTACATTTTGTTATAAATAATAAAAAAAGAATCAAATATCCTTTGTATTTACACAAGACAATAAGTTCAAATTGTCTCTTCAACTAAATACGTACCTATGTTTGAACTGCGTCATTTAAATCACGACACAGCCATATCTCTCAGCCAAAGTTTAGTCCCTTTTAAGACATAAAAACTGTTAGTGAGTGCCAATCGTGTGTTGCACAACATTCGCGTCGTTCTGCGGTACAGTATGTAATGCCAAATGTCTCTAGTAAATATCTTTAGCTGTGACAAACTTGCCAAATGGCAGCAGACAAGGTTCACGGGCAGATTGGTAAATCGTGGCTGTTAATCGACTCTGTGATTGGCTAGACTCAATAAGGCGCTAAAACAATTGAACTCATTTATTGTTAGGAGTCTGTTGCGTTGGTGGCTTGGTGCATTTTGATTCGATGAAGAAATTCAGTCTTGATATTTTAGGAATTGCAGTTTTAGAGAACCACCTTGCTAATATGGCGTCTTTGGATTATAATAGGTCTTTACCTATGAAATTGCCGTTTTGTATGAAAAAATTTAAACGAGTTTTTTTCATTTATTTTTTATACCCATGCAATCAATGCATCTTTGCCAACGCAGTGGCAGTTTATTGATGCCCTTCTTAAAGAAATCAGCTGGACGGGAGGCAACAAATTCTTCAAAGGCATTTTGTACTGCCTCTCGGGTATTTAATTTTTTTCCCGCCAAGAAGTTATCCAAATTCTGGAAAAAGTAGTCGTCTGTAGGCGCAAGGTCTGGTGAGTAGGGCGTATGACGGAGAGCTTCCAACCCCGTTCTTACAACTTGGAGACCGTCTGCTGTGCAGCATGAGGTCGCGCGTTGTCGTGCAGGAGCAGCGGAGACGAGCGATTGACCAGTGCTGGTTGGAGATGTGCCAGCTTCTCCATCATTGTGTTCAGTTCTTCACAGTACACATATGCAGTAATGCTCACCCTGTTTGGTAAGAAGCTGTGATGAATCACACCGGCGCTAGACCACCAAACAGTGACCATCACTTTTCTAGGGGTAAGTTTTCGTTTAGGGCATTGTTTAGGTGCTGAACCAGGATCCAACCAACTTGCTGAGCGCTTGCGGTTATCAAACAGAATCCATTTTTCATCGCAGGTAACAATGCGGTTCAAAATTCCTTTATTTGTGTGTCTGTTGAGCAGTGCAAGGCACGTCTCGACGCGTACTTCGCGCTGGCAATCATTGAGTTCGTGGGGCACCCATTTGTCAAGCTTTTTTACCTTGGCAATTTGACGCAAATTAACCAATATTGTTTTGACGCTAACGTCGAAAGCTGCTGCTAATTCAGCCGTAGATTGTGTATCATCAGCTTCCACAATCGCCTTCAATAGTCTTCGGACGACCGCGAGGTTCATTTTTCAGCTCGAAATTTTCAGAAAAATTTAAAAATAGCTGCAGTCCCACATAAACTAGTTAGATAATTCCGTTTAGCATATTCTGGGGAGAAACATAACTCAGTATAACAATAACAATGTTGGGTTTATTACTGCTATAGAAAATTATGTTTCTCGTCAAATTTCGAGTTTGAAAGCTCTCTTCATTCGGTTTCAGCACCCCAGGGAACGTAATCACGAACTTTACAAAACTTTAAATCCGACTTATTCCGAGCTTTCCGATGAGCTTTACTCAAATAAAAGAGCTGACAATATTTATGTTTACAACTTTTGGTCCTATTTGGGTAATTTTCCATGCCATTAAGTCTTTTTTTGCATCTTCATAACATAGTATTTTGACACTTCTGAAGCTCGAAGAGGCCAATTAGGGTCGATATCTGCTAGGGCTGCGGAAACATTTGAAAGGCTTACCGTGGTCCTAGAACGCAAAGGGCAAATGAAGGAATATATATGGGTTTCATCTGTAAAAGTCACATGGTACTTAAACACAGGCCAAAGAAAAAAATCAAATCTTTTCTTTGACCCCTAACTACTGACTCCCTTTTCTTTCAATTGGTACTTCAGTAGGTAAGTCCATAAGTACTCGTTTCTTAACAGAACTTTATTACAATATTTTCCTTACAATCCTCAATGAATTTTACAAGAGACCGGAAACTTAGGCAGGAAAACCCACTCCTTATCACACCATTTATTAACGATGTATTTTTATTTTTATTCATATTTTCCTGCGACGTTGCGTCATCAATGTTGTTTTATTCCGATTCCTAAGTTTTTATTCGAATATCGATCGGTATTAAGATAATCAAATTACACATTTTCAATTTAACTAAATCTTTTTAAACTTTCAATCCTGGCAATAAGAGTCACAATAGAAAGGCAATGGGTGCGGGAACGCCGGCGTTCGCTTGGGGTTTAATGAATAAGTACTCATTAGGATAGGTAGGTGGGTAAAAATAGCGTACGATCTATTCTCAGACCTACCAATTATATCTACACAAATTTCATAAAAATCGGTTAAGTCGTTTAGGAGGACTTCGAGAACAAACACTGTGACACGTGATTTTAATACATTAAAAGCCGCTTTACACGTCCATCTGTTTTTAATGCGGTTTCCACTAATTGAAATAGCAATATACGAGGAAAGTTTTTGTATATAACTTTCCGGGGCGGGTCACTAGTATGAAACAAAGCTTATAATTAGCTCGTCGCAGTTAATACTTAATACTTACCACCATAGGGCAAAACATGCACTTTTAGAGTGGGCTGCACGGTACAGTTTCCATCAAAGTTTAAACAATGACCATTGAATTTCACCATCTATGTTGTACCATCAAACTTTGTCAAAAAACATCATTGTTTGTCATCAGATTTATCTGCAATTATAACCACCTAAATGTCAGCCGTTAATATCAACCTGTGTTTTGCTTAATCAGAGATTTAAAGGCTGACGAGTCATTGGTCATCGTTAAAGATAGTTGGTGCAACTCATTCTTATTAAATACATTCCAATTCCAATACAGTAAGTTAATTTGTTTTAATTAATTTATCGAGAATGTCCAATTAACCGTTGGCGTTTTACGCTACGCTTATTTGTTTGTTGTTGACCCTCGGTATTCCCATTGGTTTGACGTTCCACTATACGAACTTCCGTTCTCGAGTTCCCCGACCCAACTTCATTGGTTTAGTTAGGATGTTTGCCCAGTCTGACTGTCTGACAAATTCTAAAGTTCACAACTTTAATGATGTTTTACACATATCTGTTTCGGTAAACTTATACATATACATATAAAGATACCGTACGTACCTTCTTGAAGACCTTTAAAAAGATTTGTTATTGTATTTTTTGCAATCAAAGTTATCGATAACCTGTCCTTAAGTGCTAAAAAAAGAAAGCTAGAAGCCTTGTGGTGGTGGGGTCGGTGGTCGGTGCCGTACCGCGGAGGCGCGCGTCAGGTCGCTGACCGGCCTTGCGCTGCGCAGGGCCGTCGACGACGCGCTGACCCTCGCTTTGTTCCTCGACTCGACTCGCTGCAAACCACAACATACCCGCAGCCCACGCATTTACTAAACCTCAGTTGTTAACGCTTTATCGATAATAAATACAACAACAGCCAGCAGTGGTCCTGTAAGTACCTATAGCTTTGTAACAAGTCAACAACCGCGAAGTGTAGGTACATTCTAGGAATGCAATAAATAAACTTGCAACTACAACAAACGAAAAGATAAAAGTTAAACCGGCGATACGCCAAGAAAGTTGTGCAAGGTCGCGCGCTGAGCTTTATTATTATTATTATTACACAACTCTGCAAGACAAATCTGGATTCACTATATCGCGAATGCGCGTGCGCGTGCGTCATCAAGTATAATTTTAACTCGCGGAAGGGCACGTAGTAATATCGGTGCGTTTCCACAGTCCCGGGTGCGCTCGTGTCTGTCTCGCGTCCCATTAGACACGGTCTCTGATGAAGTAATAAGCATGCTCTTGCCCACGCGATGTTTTCGGCGTCGTTCTGTCTGCCCAGTGCCCAATGAACTGGCTCCATTCCATTTTTGAACGTTGTTGTGACTCGCCCTGTTGAAGTGTTAGCTCCTGCGTTAAATAAACGCTATTGTTGCAGTACCTGATAAAGTTCAACGAAATAAAGACGAAGAAGGGGATCGAGCTGCTCCAACACTTGGTGGAGTACTACCACGCACAGACGAATTATTTTCAAGATGGCCTGAAGACGATTGAGCATTTTGGTGTGTACGTGGCAGACTTGAGCGTACAGCTGCAGAAGATCAGGCAGCAACAAGACGACGAGCGACGGAGGTTGTTAGAACTGAGAAACATGCTGCGAGCAGCTGCGCCTCAGGACAGAGAGGTAATGAATTTCCACAATTTATTCTTTTGCACGCGACTTGAGAATCACGATGAGTTGCCAGATATTTGTACTTGCGGCGCATTAGTCGAACTGTTTGGGTTGGTTTCTAAACAACTATATTTGTTTATTTTCACTCACTAACTCATGTTGATATTTCAGGTGGTGTCACAGGTGGGTGGCTACTCTCTGCACCAGATGCAGGGTGACAAGCAGCACGGTGTGAGCCGGAGCGGCTACTTGCTCAAGAAGTCTGAGGGCAAGGTGCGGCGCGTGTGGCAAAAGCGCCGATGCCGAGTCACTGCGGAAGGTTTCCTTGACATCTTCCACGCAGACGAGAACAAGACCCCCGCGAGGGTCAACCTCCTTACATGCCAAATTAAAGTTGCCGCTGAAGATAAACGGGCATTTGATCTAGTCTCATGTGAGTAATCATCATGTAAACTAATGTAATGTAAAATATGCTAAAAATATGTTAAAAATATTGCTGAATGTTGGTATAGAGATTGATAGGACTTTCGAGAAGAATATTGGATAGTTTGTATCCTGAGATCACGTTACCGTAGCATAATTTCCGGCTGTCATATAGACGAATCTAGTCTCTCATACTTCAGTAGTTTCGCTCTCAAAGATTAACGTTATTAGTTCGAGGTACTTAGAAACTTTTGCTGCTAACTAAAGTCGAGGCTTCGATTCCATACGGGGTGAAACTTTAACGAGTTAAACAACTTTCATATAATATTTATGATGCAACAACTCATCCAATTATGGCTTGTAATTACTGGTATCTCTTCCTAGCTTTCGTTAAGCAGTTTAGATGTTTTGCATAGACTGAAGGTTTCCATTTCCACTTTTGCTTGAGGATAATCTAGCATTAGATTAAATAAATGAACCATGAACAAATAAGTTGGGTTACGCTTGTTATGCAGTGTGCATTTATCCTTCTTGGAATAATTAAATTAGTTTTTGTGTTGTTGGTCATTTAGCCGAAGCCGTGTTCGACTTTTAGGCCACGGTCTGGAGTTCTAGAGCCGTAAAGGGGAAAAGGACAATATCGTCAGTAAATAATTTTGCCGTAATCGATGACTATGGTCTGCCATGAGGTTGCTATGGTCTTAAAAAATGCTCGTAAATAATTTGGCGGAGACTGGATCACCTTGTTGAACACCGCATCTCCATGCAAAATCGTGTTCACTGGATTTTCATCCAGTAGTATAAGTTTTAAGTTTACAGTGCTATTTTGTTGATGCTATGTCTGAAGCAGATCAATTTATTGTTTTCCAAGTTCCCAACAAAAAAAACCTATAGGAAAAAGATACGCCACAGCCCGAGTGCTGGGACTCGTGTGCCAAACAGAGACACGAATTGTAATCGCTCTCTCATCCACAGATAACCGAACGTACCACTTCCAAGCTGAAGACGAGAACGAGCAGCGAGCGTGGACGTCAGTTCTCGTCAACTGCAAGGAAGGGGCCTTGATGAGGGCCTTCCACCAACAGGCAGGAGAGAGCAACGACTCCGGCCACTCGTTGTTAGACCTGCAGCGCTCCATCATACGCGCTGTCAGGGCCATGCCTGGCAACCAAGTGTGTGCGGACTGCGGATCTACTAATGGTACGTTATACTTATAATCTTCTGATAAGACAACTTGCTGCATTTGTTTTTTTTTGTAGGTCAATCATCCAATGACATCTCCGCGTCTTTGGACGGAGCGGGAGATAGTGTCAGACTTACCGACTAAAAACCCACTCCTGTCCTTTCGTCGCCTTTCGTATCGGGGCTGAATCTTCCTTTCAGAAGCCTGTTGGCCCCAGTAGACTTTAACCCTGCTGAGCCCCTACGGTTTGCTGATCAACTCCTTGAGGTGCGTGTGGAACACTTGCTGCATTGTCTTTAGCTACTCGTTGTTAGACACGCAATGCTTCATCATACATGCATCAGCGTCATGCCCATTCTACCAAGTGTGAGCGGACTGTGGACATATTAATGGCACGTTACAGCATGACTGATAACTAGCCAGTTAAAAAAAAAGAACTATTACAAAGACTTTAACATAGCATTCAAGAGATCATAAGTATTCTCCCGATTACTGAATTGAGTATTATAATTATAACTGTTCCCGCACACGGGTCTCAAAAAAACGCTGATACAAGCTTCTTTTTGAGGCGGCCTTTTTTGTGGATTGTGTGCGGTGGTGCCGCCACAGAAAAACGCTTGAAACCGCTTCAAGCTTGGAGAAGCTTGAATCGGTTTCAAGTGTTGGCCGGAGGGCCACAAGCTGTCGCGCGCTTCAGCTGTTTTTACGGCGGCTTCTAGCTTCTTTTTGTGGCCGCTTCTAGCGTTTTTTGTGGCGGCGTTTTTATGAGGTCCGTTTGCAGAGACAGCAAGTGAACTCTATTTTAGCCTGAAAACCTGTTCATCTTTGGCGTTAGAGTAGTGTTTGAAACGTTCGTAACTCAAATATTCAATCCTTAGGCCCATAGTGTAGAACCCTACCCAATTATGTAATACATATCACAAACTTATATTGGAATGCTAGAAGATAAGATAAATTCATTTGTATAGCCATAAAACAAAGCAGTTTTCCTCAGTATGCAAAGAATTGCACATACTAACAATGCATGATGGAGCTATTTTAATATACAAAAAGATAAATGAATATATTTTAAATATTATCTATTTTAGCACAAAAATGCTGATTTTGATATTTCCTTTTATCCTTGACCAAAATGACATTGAAATTGAATAGATAGAGGACTTCCTTCCTCTATAGATTACTGTAATTAAATTAAGAGTTTTAGGTATGAATGATCGAATATTTTCGAGAGTGACATTAAAGCATGAGTAATTTTGCATGGCGGGTAAAACTGGCCAAATTAAGCAATGTCAAAATAGAAACAATTTTGCAAACATTATGCGTTTAAACGCATTATCCAGAAAAAAACTGGGCAAGTGCGAGTCGGATTCGCGCACTTAGGGTTCCGTACAAACTTATATACCCACGGAATAAAGAAAAGTAGAGGAAGTGCCTCTTAGATATCGCGCGCGTGTCAACATCAAGCGAGATTCGCCGATTACATGTGCAGGTGAATATGGCTTCTATTTCAAAGCTACTAGCGTTCTATATAGAATAAATTGGTTACAGCGCAATCTAGCGTTGAGTAGCCGAACTCGTTGTAAATTGGTGTTTAGACGAAAAACTTCTTTATTGTTTGTGTCATGTCAAATAATAACAACTTTCTTACGTTGTAATAAGACCTAATTTATGAAAGCAATAAGAATATGATTTGTAAAAGTTAAGTTTGTAATTCGTAGCTTCGTAGCCAATCATATTACTGTTTTTTATGTGTGTAATGTACAATTTGATACGCAAATGTGTGAGTTTGGCAACACTGGTTCCCGTGCTTAGCCACGTTAGGGGCACTTCTACCTATATTTTCTGTTCTGTGTATATACCTATGTAAATAATTACGAAATAATATGTACTTAAATAGTTTAATTCCGTCTCGAAGATTCCAAAATGCAAAAAAAGTTTTTTTAAATATCACATTAAATAGCACACTGATATGGAAGGCTTTTTTAATATGTTTTTATTTTTAATTTTTAAATGTTGTTCGTTTTTTTATAAAGGTTAGTTTATGTGACTAGTAAACATTTTTATTTTAATCTGCTCTGTGTCCTGTGCGAGTCTCTAATTAAACATTTTTCTTTCTTTAAATCAATTAATCATACTTTTATTCCAGACCCCACCTGGCTATCAACAAATTTCGGTATCATCGTGTGCATCGAGTGTTCAGGCAGTCACCGAGAGCTAGGCGTGCACATATCTCGCATACAGTCACTGACGCTGGACCGGCTCAGTACGTCACAACTGTTGCTGGCGAGGCACATGGGCAACCAGATGTTCAACGAGATCATGGAGAACACCCTTGATGACAGGGATAAGCTTACGCCGGAGAGTTCTATGTAAGTTACTATTCATTTATTTAACAATTCATATACACACTTATAAAACTTTATGTTTAGGATATGCGAAACCTGAAACACCTGCCTAGTATTTTTGTGTAATAATCTATATACAAACATAACCGTATCATGAAAAATCACAAAGCTATATAAGCTTTATGTCACCAAAAGTACATAATCAACAAGCCATCAAGGTGACTGAGGAGTTGTTTTGCACTTGCACTTAGCTGTTTGCTAGCTCCTAATGCCCGCTATGAGCTGCCGTAGTGTCGGTGGTGTCCAACTTGTGACGTTTTTAACCCTTCAGATACCGTCAATTAGAGACACAATAGTAAGACAATAGATGTGCGGCCACCGGTGGTCGCTTGGGGATTCATGAATTAAATACTTTTGTAAAAACTATAAGAATCCATTCAGTTACTGATTCTGAACTAACTATATTCATGTTTCGCATAAACTAAAAATTATGTTGTGAAGTAAAAGAAAAGAAGACGGAAACAGAAAAATAGATACCTACATAGATGATGCTTATTTATATAGAAATCTCGACATCCACAGTAACTGCGAAAGGAGAATTGGAAAGACTCAAGTCTACTCAACAATTAAATATCCTCATAATTTTCAGGGAGGATCGTCTCCGGTTCATTCGTGAGAAGTACGTGTACCGCGCGTTCGCAGCGCAGACGTGCTGCGACGCGGCCGAGCGGCTGTCGGAGGTGGAGCACGCGGTCAATAACGGACACCTGCAGAACTTGCTGCAGGCGTACGCCGAGGGAGCCGACCTGGCGGCTGAGTTGCCTGGATCGGTAAGAAAATATGAGAGTCTTCTATCTAGTGCCTACTGTAAAAGTATCCAATCGCAGGGCGAAAACTGCTATGTCCTGCGCCACAAGGATGAAAAGTGAACGACCAGAAACTTTCGCACATACATATAATACAATTGGATAGATATTATGTGCGCAAACAATTTTATCTGTAAAAATAAAATCTAGAAAGAATGTAAGAGGAAAATAATGTGGCTTTTTCATGAATCTAATACCATGTAGTTACTTCTTATAAGGTTGATCCACTGCAGAGCCTTCGCCCTGGAAGGAGAAAAGCCTTCAACTTACTTGCTTGTTAGGAAGGTCTTCACCTTCCTTGCCCCTGTACCCTTATCCAATTCTTCTGCAGTTTTAGGCCAATCCTTTAACCTCCAATTAGGTAAGATTTTTTGTGGTCTAAATCTTCCGAAAATGTAGAGGAACACGTAATACACAATTACAGAGTTAAATGTAATTTCATTCTAACACTAGCTGTTACCTACGACTTCGTTCGCATCTGTTTAAGAACATTACTCTCCTTTGTCGTCGTTCCCTCCCTCCGGATTCAAGACCCGTTCCCGCGGGAAAATTAAAAGTATCCAAGTTACGCCTTGTAACATCATCTATCAGTCGGTAAAACTCCCGTTAAAATCGGTTCAGCCGTTTTGGAGATTAGCCGAAAAAAACAGTTTATATTTTATGGTAGGTATCGAATAAACCTTTCAATTGTATTTATTAGTATATATGTAAGATTCAAACATTATTTTCAGGACCTCGGCGAAACATCACTCCACCTAGCGATATCACGGGAACTAGGCGACGGTTCCTCTCTACACATAGTCGATTTTCTAGTCCAAAACGGTGGCTCGACGCTTTTAGACAAGCCCAACTCGCAGGGCATGACGGCCTTGCACCTGTGCGCGGCCACCGATAGAACTGAACCTATGAAATTGTTGCTCAAAGCGGGTGCCGACTCCACCATCAAGGATGCCAGTGGAAGGACCGCCTTGCAGATCGCGAGGCAGTATGGACATCTTGGCTGTTTAGAGCTGGTATGTACTGCTATCTAATGTACGTATATGTCTGCCATGTATCAGTTTGCATATATTACACTAATATATAAAGGTGAACGTTTGTGAGTGTGAATGTTTGTTGCTTCTTCACGCTTGGAAGCATTTGGATTAAACTTTGTAATCTGGGTGACCATGTCCTGAAATCGCCATAGGTTACTTTTTATCCCGAAGGTCCCTTGGGATAAGTTTCTACTTTCATGTGGGGACAGCGGCTAGCGTTATTTAAACTATACATTCCTGCTTTCTGCCAACGGCTTCCCTGTGTGAAAATCAATAATTGTGCCAAGGGTATGTACTCCCGGGATGAAAAGTACCCTACGGCGTTCCCGTGTGTTAAATTTCATCTAAATCATTTGTCATTTGAGCATGAAGAAATAACAATCATACACACAAGAACATACATACTAACAAATATATGGTACAGGGTATTTATTAACTAGCGACATTTCACAGACGTTAATAATATGTCACGCCTGTAAAATTTCGCTACTTAGCTAATTTAATTTGGCCCTATAAATAATAACAACATAGTTTTTTTCTGTGCCGAGGTATATTGTATGCTTACATGAGGTTGTGTTGTTTTTCAGTTGGAAAATGTCGATAAACGAGAGAAGAGTATATTCGAAAATATCAACATAGACTGGAATTTGTCACACGACGACGGCTCAACAGATTTCTCTGACGACGATACAGTTATAGACGAAAGAGTAAGTGTTACAAGGACCTAATCTAAGGGCTAGAACTGTGCAAAGCGGACGCCCGCGCCGTCCTATACAAAGGTGCCCCATTGCGGTGGCCCAAGCGGGGAGCCGAGCTTCGCGCCGGTGCTGCCACGTAATAACATACGTTCTCCATCGACACGACTACATGCACACTGTTAAATCGGGACCGTTTATGGACACTGCAAGGGTACTAATCCGATTTTCCAGACGGTGACACGCGCTTCGCCCGTGCCGCTACGTAATAACATACTTTCTCCATCGACACGACTACATGCACACCGTTAAATCGGGTTTATTTATGGACACTGCATAGGTAATAATCCGATTTCTCCGACGGGGACACGCGCTTTTCATGCGACAGGTGGCCGTCGCGGGCGTTCGCTTAACGGAGCCTCAAATGTTATATGCGGACAAAGCATTCATTTCAGTGTGAAGTTATCTTTTCTCTTTTCTGTACATGTATTTTCTATAAGCACACTGTCTTCCATTTTATATAAACTTTCTTTACCTATATACAATATTATAGGTAGGTACTCAATTTACTGCATGTTTTACACGATTTTTTTTTTACGTTTTTAGCAAAATGGCAGCTTAACTCCTGAAAAGAAGTGTCCCCGCTCCCGGCCGCCATCATACGCGGGCGGCGCCGTGCTCACCACAGAGCGATGTCCCCCGGCCGGGGACTCGCCCGTGCTGCGCTCGCGCTCCTCCACGTGCGACTCGCTGCACCACGCGCCGCCCACTCCCACCACCTTACCTAGGAAACCTAACGTCTGTGAGTATGCTTGCCTAAATGCAACCTATTCGTTGGTAGTTTGTCGAGTGTTTCTTGATAGCTATAACCTAATACAATAATAAACTAGCTTTTCATGAAAATATTTTATTCATAGCAAGCTTTTATAGTTCGGTATACCTAAATAATTTATACTCGTCAAAACGAATCATACGAGCCCAAACACGATTGGGTTTTGTCGTTTAACTACGAAGTTCCTATAGCCACCTTCCAGTCCATCATCAGATCAGCTCCATGTCATAATAATTTTGCATTTTCGTCTGATTTACACATGCATGCAAAATTTCAGCTCAATCGGTTAACGGGAAGTGGGTCAAATTTAATTTATAAAATTTGATGTCAGACAAACATCGGGACTGATGAAACTAAATAAAAGCTTGTAAAAACAAAAGCCTAAGAAGGTAACAGGAAACGCACGAGTTGCCGGTTAATGAAACAAGTCAGACTATCTGTTGTGAGCTGTCTGTCGGAGTAGCTAATATAGCCAGCCTAGGTCCGGCTAAAAGCAATAAAGTAGCGAGTAAAGTTGTAATGTGTTGCAGACAACATCGGCAGCCTGAAGAAGCGCGCGGCGCCGCTGCCGCCCGCCGTGTCGCTGTCGCACGCGTCGCACGCGCCGCACGCGCCGCACGCGCCGCACACGCCTCACCCCCGCTCCACGCCCTCGCCCTCGGCCGACAGTGCGCGCTCGCACGGTATGTACCTATTTCCTTCTTGACGTCGGTAGAGCGTACAAACAATGTTCTATTGGCCACCAAATACCAAAGTTGCCGTCCACAGCAGTTTTATTGCTACTTTTCTTTTTCTTTATCGTTCACGACCCAAAAACCCAAAAAAAGTAACTAACCAAATTACAAAGGATGAGCAGTGGTGGCCAAGCTTATGAGTAACGACTACTGGCAGATAGCGCTCGCCTCGCTTCGTGATGCCTTAGGGTGTCTCGCTTGCTCACGCTCGCGTGACGGTTTTTTGCGCCCGAGTCAAAGGATCTCGATATGTCTCGCGAGGAGCGCCGAGCGCATTGCTGTACACCGCAACTAAACAGATGAGACTGTACACGGTCACTCCGACCGCACACGTCTCGGCCGAGGCACCTTAAGGCTGGAGTCTTGTAAAAATTCACCTGCGGCAAATTATTAGCGCATCTTTGTATGCTTATTTTGAACATTTGGTGGTATGCGGAACAGAGAGTAAAGTCCCACAAACCTCCGTTGAAAAGGGAGGATCCTCCGACCGGACCGGGTGTTATGGTCTGGTGGGCGACTGCCCGATAGTTGATGTCGGGCTGTCGTATATGTTCAAATCGCGCGGAGAACTCTGATTGCGCGATGCAGGATTTCGTGTTTTCTTCGTAGTTCTTATGTGGCGTCATAGATGTCGCTACATCACTCCCCTCCGGAGATCGGAGATTGATGGTTCTTGATGCTTCTTGATGTGTGCCAGGCCAGCGGTAGGTTGGTTCCAGTGAGTCGGAACCGATGCCGCATAGTTCTCGGTGAGTCGGAACTGTCTGCGGTGATGCCCCAGTGAGTCGGGGTGGTGCTGTCCCAGTGAGTCGGGATGATGGCCCAGTGAGTCAGGGTGGTGAGAAGTTCCTTCACCACCTGCAGGATCTAGCTGGACCTACTGTGCCCGAGGACTTCGTGCGCACCATTTGGTGCAGCAAATAATGAAACAACTTGAAATATTATTATAGCACATATTTAACCATAGTATGAGTAGTAGCCAGTTATTTTTTTAAGTCAATTTGGGTGTATTATGTTTGGTAAATCAAGCGTTAAACATAGCTCTTTCGTGCCAACATCATTTCGACTTATGTTTGTGAGCTTCGTTAATGGTATAATTATAACGAATTTACAAATCTAACGAATGGAAACTAAGCGCAACATTATCATCTTTGAAATGCATTCATGGCTAGTTCTAATTATGTTTAATTTTCTTATTTCAGAAGTCACAATTTCATCAAAATTCTCAACATTTGGCTCTTATTAAATTTTTTTTTTCACAATACACGCTTCCTCAAACTAATCCTCAAGGACCTTAGTGTTTTCTACTATGATTGGATGTTCGTTTGTCCGCAGTGGTAGGCGGCGCGCTGGGCAAGGCCCGTCCGGCCGCGCCGCCGCCCACGCCGCCGGCCGCGCTGCACAACGGCGCCAGCCACCGCGACGAGCCCACGCCGCCGCCCAGGAAGGTATGCACACTGTACATCACTTATAAGCTCATATGAATATGCGGGCTGGGACTTTCTCTTGACTGTAAATTATGTAGGCAGTCGACATCTCTATAAAATTGATTTAAAAAGTCATCAACGAGATAACTTTGATGATTTTCATGTATTATAAGTTGCTGAAAATGTAAGTTCAAATTTTGTTTTTAAAGTGTGTCCTTGCGGACTCAGGATCTTCCGGGTTGAAAGTCCCATCAAGAGTGGTAAAAGATTACTTTGCATAATCTTATGTGAAAAAATGGTCCAGGTTTTAGGTTATCCAACTAGATCAGCTATGTCAAGCCCAAAGTCTCTAGTGGGCCAAAAGCATGAAGACCGTAACACCAGGCGGGCCGCAAAATCTGATCTTAAAGACAACATTTTACAGGAACTTTTCTCATTTCTTGGTACTCAACAGACTGCTTTTTCAGATTATGTTATACTTACTTATAAATAAAGACCAACCCAAAGAGCCCTGATCCGGAACAGCGTGAATAAGATTATGTTGACTGCTTACATAACTTACAATAAATTGTTGGTGCTATACGCCCATGTGGTCAAAAATAAGAGAAGGATGTGACGGATAATGTTTAAGATTGTGACGCTTTTGAATCGATTTCATTGAAAATTTGATAACAAAAGATATTTTGGGAAATATTTGATATGATTGCAAAAGCGTGACACTACTATATAATAATTATAATTTATTTCGGAATTTGTAAAAAATATTGTACATAAATTGATAGTTGCTGCTAATGTAACAAAATATTGGAAAGGTGAAATAAATACTACTAAAACAAATGTCTTGATAGCGATTAACATTATATTCAAATAGTACAGGGTTGTATTTGTTTTTGCTACAGAAGAAAAATAGATTGCACCTGGAAAAGGCTGTGAAAGCGAAACTGAAAAGGGTAACGAACGACAGACAGAGAACTTAGTGTACTTACTCGCTTACCCTTGTTTGATTTACGCCCTTACATTGTTATTAATAATTCTTTTAATTATATTTTATTGTCAAGAGAACACCGACAAAATCGAAAACGTGCAGTACTAAAAACCACGAATAATTTACCACGCAATACCGAAGTAATTCGCAAAATTGTGCACGCTATTTTGGCTTTTAAATCTAAGTGAGAAATGAACCAATTTTGCTTGATAGCCTACACTATTTTGTAATATGGTGCAACTTATATGTTTAGTTCGCGATGTTGGCAATTAAGGGATCTATATATTTGGAAATACACTCTTGACAATCGGTTCCTGCACCATAAACTATGCATTTTACTGCAATTATGTGTATTTTATGGGTGTTTAATTTCGTCCTCACTGCATGCCGTATTTATCTAACAGCTTTCAGCTTTTTGTATTTTAATATACCCCTTTGTTTTAGATCCCACTTCATAGAAAACTTAGAAGCATTTTAATAGCAAATAGCAAATAATTTATTAGGTACCATCCATCTAATACAATCTTTAAAGTTTATTTTTTAATCCTAATAACATTTAAACCAACTCCTTATAACGTGTGGAACATTAACTTTTGTTGAAATTGTTCTGCATGTATGGTCATTAATTTATTTTTAAATGCGTTAATAATATTGTTTTTTAATAAAAATCCTAGATACCACACTCATTCTAGGTGTTTTTTTTTATTACTTATATTTTTTTGGAATAGTTTTTTTAAGTGCAATAATTTAGTATCAAATATTCAGAATCCTTAGGATGAGCACATGATTAGCATCAATACATTCTAAAATTCTTGGGACTTTTTCGAAGCTTAGCCTATAGTCTTTTTCAAAAACATATTCCTTGTACTAAGACTATGTTACATGTTTCCAGGAATGTTCTAGTCAAGACTCGTCGTTGGAACTGTGCGACATGACGGACTCGTGTTTGGACGACAGTCGGCTGCATTCGGCGCTATCGTGCGACAGCTCGCGGTCGCGCGAACGGTCGCGGAGGAGTGATAGTCGCTCGCTCGACGTGTCGGACACGTCCAGTGTGCACTCAAGGTCGCCCTCGGCGTCTATCACTATGGTAAGTAAGGTGGAAGCTACGTCCCAGACCGTGGCCATGTTGTCGCTAGATGGCGCTGAACTCCACATTTTAGTTTATTTTAAGTATATGGTTTTTTCTAAAATCATACATTCCACTTTTTTGAACTTGATCAAATTATTACCTCAAAATCTATTTATTTGTAGTCGACTGTTTAAGTCTTTAACTATAGTTTGTTTTAGCGAACTAGGTGAGTTTTGTGGCAATAACTTTCATCAACATACCCTCTCATTTAGAGAAGAGATAAAATGTGGCATTGAATAAAAACTTGGATGTTTTACCACATCTCTGAGAGTTATGATGATGGTATTAATGAGTATGTGATGGTTGTGTCACCACATACAGGTCATTAACTCATTACCGTGAATATAATTTTTGTCACCTTACTACGAGTATTCAACATTGAGAAAAAAATCAAAAATCGTTCGTGCAGCAATTTTTGAGCAACAGAAGGTTTTGTTATTTGAATTTGAGATGAAAATAATTCCCACATTTTTCAGTGTTGACGACAGGATCGACTTAGATTCTAGACAAAAACTTTTACGATGGTATCATGTGAAATGACATCTATTCATTATTATTTCAGATGGGAGGGCTGCGACGGTGTCGCGCACTGTACGACTGCTCGGCAGACAATGAAGACGAGCTATCATTCCGCGAGGGAGAAGTCATTGTCGTGATCAACGAACGCACTGAAGACGACAACTGGATGGAGGGGCAAGTGGAGGGCACGAGCCGGCGCGGAATGTTCCCCGTGTCCTTCGTGCACATGCTGCCCGACTAAGCCACGAGCCACGAGTGATCTGGCAG
Source organism: Mythimna lalbum (assembly GCA_949319445.1). Taxonomy (NCBI): domain Eukaryota; kingdom Metazoa; phylum Arthropoda; class Insecta; order Lepidoptera; family Noctuidae; genus Mythimna; species Mythimna lalbum. The sequence continues at coordinate 8,644,510 of OX439345.1, read as the reverse complement.
CAATGGAACACCAATGTTCGTAGAAAATCTGTGTTAAATCTAGTAACCACGTATTACGTCAGCAGCCGCAGCAATGCAAGCTTGACATTGTATTCCTGCTTAGCATGCTGAACCCGAGGCCATAATACTGACAAGTTCAAATGTTCCAGTCAGTCTGGGGATTGTATTCATGTCTTTTGAGCTCCGTGTCTACGACACGCATGAAATTCTTAATGTATTGTATATTCGTCTTTTAATGATAATGGAAAACAAAAATGTTCGTTATATGGATTGTATCAATGAGTCTGACTGAATGGATTATGTGTTCAAAATTATAACAAAACACCAGTGTATAGCGATCTTGAGTGTTACGAATTTCAACTATTAATACTTTACTTGGGATATCTGGCCTAAGGCTTAAATTTTGTTTGTACGGCTAAGAGCTTATTTATTCTAGTATTTTATACTATCACATTTCAATAAACACGGCATAAACACACGTTAATGTTGTAAAATAGTTATGTTGAAGCCGCAAATCTGTCAACGTTAGTTAATTTTACGACGTTAACAACACTATAGATCGTTCAGTATTATATTACTGTTTAAAACATGTATGTAATTGTTATTATACACGGTTTTCATACTCAAACATTTTAACCATTCCACATTTGGACTGTCGTCTATCTACACGTTATACTGACATTATTGAGATGTTACGATAGTTCCACTACGTGTTAGTACTGCTTTACCGTCGCTACGAATTTATAACACCAATATTGTAAGTTTTGCCAGTAGACCGTCCGTCCCGACGCGGATTTTTTACTTATATTTTTTATCATTCATTCAAAAGTTTTCAAAAATTTCTGTATGTCTTCTATAGTTTCGTAGTTTCGAAAAATTTGTTAGTATGTGACGTTTGTGAAGTCCCAACTCAAGTGCTCACTCTTTTATAATAGTTCCAAAAATATTTCTTAGAAAACGTGAAAAATTGGTGTTGTTTATGAAATTCTACTTGTTCATGTAGAATTTTAGCGAGATAAGATAGTTTTTAGATCATAATACAAGAAACTAACGACTGCGCGTGGACAGTTTGGATATCAAATTAGTTTCGACGTGTCGTTTAGTTTTTTATAATGTGATATCTTACCATATAAAATTTTAATCGAGTCTTAGCATTGTTGTGAAGTACATTACAATATTATGTAATACAGATTAATTTCTTCTGCAATAGAAAGTATATATTCCCAATGTAATACGATTTTAAATACCCATAAGTTTGTTGTTGTTGGTACTATCCAAGTCGGTGTATAAATTAACAATCATTACGTTATAGATAACGTTCTATTTAGCCCTCGTTTGTAAGCTAATAAACTGATAGTTTCGTAACACCAGTATTTCGCCTCGCGTAAACGAAGCAATAGATATGTGTTTACAGCTCAGTTAGATTTGCCAAATATGTAATTGTGATGAGTAGTGAAAGAGATAAGTTTATATCAGCGACAAACTATCGGACCAGTGACTGTTTGTTGTCTAGTATGTTCTAGTAGATGATATTGAGGTGTCTTAGATTGTTGGTGCATGCTGTCTATAGATATCGTGTTCTTACTGAGAGACTATAGGCCGGGAAAATTATTTATACTATATGTGTATAGTCGTTTGAAAATCGAACGATCCATTCGGTATTTTTAAGCTAATTCATCAGCTGCCAGTTATTCAATATGGACCAAAGAAATTCTATATAGTTGCTATACGAGGATAATGTGCGCCTATGGTCTCCCAAGTGACGATGAACACTGAAAATTGTTGTTACATGTTAAATTTTAACAATTTCCACATTTTAATAGACGAAAGTGTCGTAATAATAGCAATAGGTATTCGCGTTTGTAAGACGACGGAAGATTATTTAAGAAAACAAATGTAATTTAAATATATTCTCATTAATTCCTCTTCGTTGCTTTCGAGCGGATACCATGTACTCACAACTACACATTCCCATATTTATAATCGTAGTTTTTCTGTATATTAAGTTCTTAAACGATCACTTGTATTCATAGGTAGTAATAGTGATACTGCTAATACCTATACAATATAGTTACCTACATACCGCGCGCGTTGCCATACATTAGTATTAACTAAAGTGAGCGAACTACACATACTTTTGATTACCCATATAATAGCAATAATTTTAGATTTGTAAATCATATTTTGTGATCATATCTTTGCGTGCACAGTCCCACATTTCTATCGCATGATACGAAGTTGATATCGAGATTTTTTCTTATGAAGAAATCTATGTAAATTGTGATGTTTATAATCGTTGCCATCAGTAAATTTCGCATGTAGTTATAGCAACACTGCAGTCGTGTAAATAGATATTTTACCTATTAGTTCGTAAATGTGTAAAAGAATCATAAGTTATATAATTATTTTGAGATATTATTTAAGTAAATGCTGAAACCTGTTTTATGTTCTTTCGTCTTATATAAATTGTATTTATTTATTAATATATTGTGAAATCTAATTGTGATGAAATATTTTAATGCCATTTTAGCCTGTCAGTACGTTACTTATTGAAAGTTATGTAACCAAATGATGCTAATAAGTGTAAGATGTTTTATTCTATATGGAGTTGTAGTCGAAATAGTTTTTTCTATTGTGTATTATGTGAACGAAATCTGTATGAATTTATTAATACATCACTTGGATGTCTATTTTGAATTTTATTTTATTTGTAAGATGTCTTCAACCAACCAGAATCCCCAACTCCGATGATTAACAATTTAGCGTGGCAGTTTGGATTCGTGTCCAGCACAGCCAAAATGAGCTCCAGCATACTACATAAAACGGGTTGATAGTACTCTGGCTTCTTCAATCATGATGTTCAATTCGAATCTCGATATCACGTTCGAGATTTTGTATAGAATATCTCAAAAATCTTACTAAAGCAAACCCAAATTTCGGAAAATGGAAAAATTGGGAACCACTGTTTAGGGTAGTGATAAACCTTACAGAACCACAACAATTCGTTTCAGAATATCTATAAGGTTTTACAAATCGCAAATCAATTCCTAGTGGACATTGTGATTTTGATGTAAAATTGGTGTAGATTTTTGTATTTCAAGTGTCTACCCTGGAAATTAGGTAGAATCATTGAAACAAGCGCGATCTCGGCAAAATGGAGCTGAGAATTTTATTGTACTATTGCCTACCTGAGCGACGCTTGCGAAGAAGGATGACTCGATATGTTCGCTGCCAAATACTGCAAAAATGTTAAAATGTGTTGCACCCGTATTCTAATGTAACTCAAAAAGAATTTTAAATGATGACAAGATGATATGGTGTAAGATTTTAGCCTGCCTAAATGCGAAGAAAAAAATCTAGTGACTGACAGGTGGCTGACAGTGACAATGACAGGCGTCAATGTGCGGGAATTCTCAATTCTTGTTTACAAAATGTTTTTTACTACAATCTTTTGCTAATCATTATTATGTAAAGTAATGTAAATATAAGTTTTAAGTTAATAAAAGGTCATAACAGTAATAAACCAGTCCGCAAAATACAAGTAAAACACTCTCACTCAGGTTCGTTTAAAAATAGATAGCTACGAATTTCTTGTCAAGCAAATCTTGTTTTCGTGTGATAAGGTCCGAGATAAAAGTCCACAATAAATATTTCGAGTGACTTTTATCCAGTCGCACCAAGGTCAAGACAAGATGGGTAACCGTAAAAGAGTTTTTGATTTGCTCAGGACAATCAACGTTGCATCGTAAGTACTTGAAAAATAGAGTTAAATGTTCTGTAGATCATGATTGTGATCTTCTGGGTATAGTTAATGTTTGCTATTATTCATATAGGTGTCAATGTCCAGCTCATGGTAACCGGGGTAACATTCAAGTTTCAAACGCTACTCCACAGAAAGATTACGCTTTTGAAGTAAGTTTTTTTTAGATTTATTTTAATTATTCTTAGATTTACTAGTTATATATTTTTCTTCATTCAGCTTTTATTATTGTTATCCCAATTATTTGTGTGTATCCTATGTTATATTAACCTTTCAATTGTGATAATTGGAGACACAATACAAAGACAATGGGTGCGCAAACATTTGCCTAGGGTTTAATGAATTAAAGATCTAATTTAAACAACATAGGGTAAACCAACTAACTATATGTATCCCAGTCGGTAACACAACGGTACTTGCAAAACTAAGACACATACAAAATTACATAAATAACTATACACAACACAACACAAGTTAAACTTGCATTATATAGTTTACATTGCCGTCATACTTATGAACTAAGTAGATGGGCTCAAATAAGTACTAATTTTAAATGCATATCTTATCTTATCTTATCTTGTTGAGGGGCCGAGAAACAACTCGGACACTTCGACCCATATGGATCTTTTGGGGTCCCCTAGATAGATTACTCCTCCCCAACCTCGCTGAAAATCTCCTTCATAAGTTTCACGAGATGCGGGGATAAGAGCCTGTAATCCTCTGGTCTTGGGTATCCTACACCTAGAAGACTCATTTGTTTATTAGCCAAAGCATCGCATGTGCACAGCAGGTTCTCCATCCCAAATGCATATCTTAGTTTTCCAAGTGGGGTACATTACCAACTGTGGCAGTACGCTTTCTGGTTTACCATATATTATTTTTAAATGTCTTTAAAAACAAAGTTATCTCAGTAATCACCCCCTGTTTTGTTATATCTTGCACTTTGTTGATCATTCTTTGGTATCCTGCTGTATTCATCAATCTTAATCAGTGATTGATTGTTATTACAGTGCCGAACAACCAGAACTCTGTCTTATCAGTGTATGTGGATATGTTATGAAAAAATTATCTTCTTTTTTTGTTATCAATTTTATATTATATCCAAAGGTCTGGTTTCTTTCAACATAACTTTTCATTAATTCATGAATCCCCAAACGACCACCGGTGGCCGCGCATCTATTGTCTTACTATTGTGTCTCTAATTGACGGTATCTGAAGGGTTAATGTTCTTTATTGTCTTTTGGTAAGACAACTACTGTTTTCTACTAAACCTATTGATTGTAGTAGTTACTAGAAATCTGAAAGTTCTGTAGAATTATCATTATCGAAGAACTGATTTGGATGGAATTTAGAATCAATGTACCTAGATTAGAACATATAATATTTTACACCTCCAGTAAAACAAAGGCCACAATTGGATTTATTGAATATTGTATAGACAGCTGCATCAATTGGGTAGCTTTCTCACCTTAAAAACCTTACCTAGAAGGTAACCAGGTGATGAAGTTATCCATACAAGAGGATTTGTGTATTTTTGACTTTCAAGCAGCAAAAGTGAAGCTCATCGTCATCATTTCAGCTGAAAGATGTCCGCTGCTGGACGTCGGCCGGGACGCCTATAAACCCCCTAAGGCCTAAGGCCTATAGGCCCTCAACTTGGGGGACCCAGTGTCCGTACAACGAACGGCCCTGTGTGTTTTGCATTCATCAGATTCCATCAATCCGCCTTGTGGGAGGCCTACCAACACTGTGTCGGTCAGAAGCTAGTTTGACAATTAAGCTACATTCTAAGCCTGTTCTTTTTTATACATCTTTGTAGATAAAATGCTCCACTGTAAGATATGGCCTTGGAGTGACACGGGAAGTTGGCCAGGACCTGGTCAACATGAACTCAAAGAATGTATGTGTGATGACAGATCCCAATGTTGTTGCCTTGAACCCTGTGAAGGCCACACTTGATTCTCTCACAAGAAATGGAGTCAATTATAAGGTGTTTGACAAAGTAAGAGTGGAGCCTACTGATACAAGGTTTGTTTTCTAATTTAATATTTTTGTAACCTAGCAGTTTTTTAGTCAAGAGTAAATAGGTTACTTCTAGGCAAGCATGCTCCATCATCGGCCACATCATCGCTTACCATCAGGTCAGATAGTGGTCTAATGCGAATCTATAAAATTAACCCTTTTACCGCCACATAACTTAATGCGGGCTGTCGGCGCCAAGCTACAATTTTGTAATTTAATCTGTCACGTAGTCGTGACCGTGGCGTGCTGGACACGGCTTAGTCATGTATACCTACATGACTTTGTTTTTTTTTGACAGTTTTAAAGAAGCGATAGCATTCGCGAAGGAACATGACTTCGACAGCTTCGTAGCAGTCGGCGGAGGTTCTGTGATGGACACATGCAAGGCGGCTAACTTGTACGCGTCAGACCCTGATGCTGACTTCCTGGACTATGTCAACGCGCCAGTGGGTAAAGGGAAGCCTGTTGATGTCCAGCTGAAGCCTATGATTGCCAGTAAGTGTCTTGTTTGTACAATGTAGAATATAAAGAAAAGAAAAAGAAGATGACTTTTATATCTAAGTCAATAAGGTAGAAAACGCAATAGCAGGTGCGTTCGCGAGTCGCCAAGTGCCTGGTGCTAAACGCATAGTGCTACTTTGCCACTCGCTAAGTTCTAGGCGTTTAGCAAGCAGCCACCAGTACCTACGATACCTAAAATATTTTATTTATTACATAAAAAATTGTACTTAATCCAATTAAATTCTTTAGATAGATAGAAATTTAGAATATTCTTTATTATGTTCACAATTCAAAACCAAATTTTATGACCAACGGTTGTCTTTAAGATCTTGGGATGGATTAAAATGGATAAAGGGTTGACAAAACTGTAGATAGTTCTAGGTGCTCTATTACAATCACTTTCTATGTTATTTTATCTTTCTCAGTACCCACAACTAGTGGTACGGGCAGTGAGACAACGGGAGTCAGTATCTTCGACTACGAGTCGATCCATGCCAAGACTGGCATATCGCACGGAGCCCTGCGACCGATACTCGCTATGATCGATCCGCTACACACGCTGACGATGCCTGAGAAGGTAATTAAATATTATTATTTTTTTAGCCATTACTGTCCCACTGCTGGGCAAAGGCCTCCCCCAAGTCTTTTTCAAATTCCCTGTGCTTCCCTGCGCTGTCTCTAACCAGTCTTGGTGGTAGGCGTCCAAATCATCCCGCCACCTCTTTCTAGGTCGGCCTCGACGGCGTTTTCCTTCAGTAGGAACCCACTGTGTGGCGACGCTTGCCCAGCGGTCCCTGTGCATGCGGTTGACATGACCCGCCCCGTCCCATTTGAGCCTGGCAGCTTTTTAAAAATATATAATTATGTAAATATAATAAATAGGTAATTAGAAACTGGACTACCAATGTTTAAGTCATTACTTTACCGTTTTAAAAAAAACGTTGCTCCACATTAGGAATTGTACTCCTGTATCGTATTTAGATGAGAGAACCAGGTGTGATATTAAGTAGTCGACTGGGGACACATCTTCGAAGTTTTGAGTATGTTGAAAGCGGCTATGTCCTATCCTCATCATTAAGTAAAACACTAACAACCTTGTAGGCTTTGTATTACTAACATCATTGTTGTTAGTACCTACCATAGTCTTGAGAGGTTGCCAGTGACTTCCAACTTTGGTTATTTGTAAAAATAAAATAAATAACCAAAGTTGGAAGTTAACAAAATTCTTACTTATTTGCAATATATGTTGCTTAGTTTTATGTAATGATTTGTTTTTTGCTAATCAGTTCGTTACCATATTTATATTACTTATCATATTATAGGTGTCCAACTACTCCGGCTTCGACATATTCTGCCACGCGCTGGAGAGCTTCACGGCGATACCTTACAGTGAGAGAGGACCTGCGCCGCCCAACCCGGCGCTGAGGCCCACGTACCAAGGCAGCAACCCTATTTCCGATGTCTGGGCCAGATTTTGTTTACAGGTGAGACACTATACAATAATTTTTCCCTGACGCTATGCCAGAGGTTGTGGGTTCGATTACTACCTAGGACAAATGTTTATGTGATGAGCATGATCATTTGCTCTGTGTCTGAGTGTAATTTATCTATAATAATAAAAAATGTATGTAAAGTATGTTTATCAGTTGTCTAGTACTCATAATTTGCTTAGCTTGGGACTAGACGGCGTTGGGTTTGGCGAAGACGTCTGTGTGTAATTTATCTATAACATGTATGTATTTAGAAACATATAAGTATGTTTATCAGCGGTCTAGTATTCATAACCCAACCTCTGCTTAGGTTGGGACTAGACGACGTTGAGTGATAGTTGTGGAATATCATTATTATTATGTGAGAGGCTTTTCAACGCTGCGTCTTCCAGTAGGCGGTCTGATCTTTTCAAAAACAACTATCACAGAGATGTGTTTAGTAGTGTCTTGACCAGATCTTAGAATTGATCAGTTCATAATGTGACCAGCCATTTTATGAGATTGTGGAATCAATTAGCAATTGCGCAACATATTATGTTTTACAGTTATAATCGAAAGTAATAATAAATGATGAAACAACGTGTGTTTTCGTTGCATCATATTACTCAGGTCTGTTCCGTTATTACGTATAGAATTGGTTCATTAATATGATGACAATGTGATGACATTTTCATCACAGCTTTGTGACATTCTTTAGAAAATGTGAACTATAACTAAGAACTAAATATATGGTGTATAGTCAATCCATTGACTCATCATCATCTTCCTGCCCTTGTCCCGTTTTATTTGGGGTCGGTGCAACACGTTTTTTTCTTCCATTCTGTCCTGTCACTCGTCACGCTATCACTAACTCCCTTTTCTTTCATTTCACTTATCACACAATCCATCCATCTATTCTTTGGCCTCCCTCTCCCCCTCCATTCATCCACATGTAAACTCATAACTTTTTTAGCAACATGCGTTTTGCCCCTCCTTTTCACATGACCATACCAAGACAAACGATTCACTTTCAACTTTTCAGGGAATCGTCGCCATTGACTATACACCATATATTGGTATTTCCCTTTAATCATACTAAAGCGGTTTTCGAGCCAATATTGCTCTGTATGATCTACGAATCTCGTGAATGATTAAATTAACAGCATTGCTTGTGGAACAGACCCTGACCATCCAGTAGCCGTCAAAATACTAATTTAAGAAGAAGATAGTAACTCCACGCGCCTTAAGCCCTGCGTTCAAATTTCAGTTTAGAGTTAACTCTAATGACGTCATAGGCTACTTCAACCCTGGCATTTTTTACCGCGACCGAGTTGAACTGTCAATGTCAAGCATAAGGCCGCCTACTCGAACCTACCCTGCACTGAGTTAGAGTAGGTAGCTACTCGAGTTATAAAAGAACGATCCTGGGTTGCAACTCTACATTACTCTGGTTATTTTTGAACGCAGGCCGAAAGTGTCAGCAAAACTCTACGGTTTAACTTGATAAATTTAAAAATAATATTTCGATACAGTCCCCCACGAAACCCTGGGCTCAGTAGGTTCGAAGTCCACCGGGGCCCTGGGTCCCCTGAAAGGGAATCTCAGGATCCTAGGACACAAAGAAAGAACGTAGGAGAGGGTTTTAGTCAGTAAAAGTCCGACACACCTGCCCGCTCCATCATCGAGCGGGAGAAGTAATTGAATGATTTTCCACCTAAAAACAAAACGCGCTCCTCAGAGATGTTGGCCAGCTAAAAGAAGAGAGGTAACAATTGTATAAATAGATTTGCCATACCATAATACGTTACTGGAACTTTGCTAGTTGAGACAGAAATATTATTTATGGTTTTTCCTTCCTCAAACAAAATGCATTATCAACTGCATGTATGACTCAAATTAACTATGTCAGCAAGCAAAGTTTCCGAATGATTTATCATAGAGAAAAAATGAATCACGATATAAACAATTTGGTCAGCAACGTAATTACTGGGACCGGTTTGAAAGGAATAATCGACAGACTCGATTGACGTAACACATCATCTTATATAGATCTGCTACTACTGCTACTAGCGTTGCCAGGCGTCTTGAAAAAGCCGGACACGGTCAGGCTTTTTAGTTACGTGCCCGGACAAATTGTGCGGCGTCCGGCCTGCTTGGTTTTGTTAGGCTTTTTAAATTAGATATTTTTTTAGAAATGTCTAACTTTATCTTGTATCACAAACTACATACCTATACTTCTCCATACAAACTTTGGACTCCCGTTTCATACCCTTAGGGGGTGGATTTTGGAAAATCCTCTCTTAGTGCTCGTTTACGAAAATCATAAAAGGAAATCTTGTGCAAAGTTTCAATCCTAGTCCCCGTAGTTTCGACTGTGCGTTGATATGTCAGTCAGTCAGTTTCTCCTTTTATATAATATGTAGATTATGGTTAACAATATAAAAGTAGAGTATTGACTTTAAAAAAAAATTGTCGGCCATTTTACTCAAATGTCGGGCTAAATTGACTGGTCTGTCCGACTTTTTGGTTTGAAGACCTGGCAACCCTAACTGCTACCAAATACAAGCTATAATTCATTAGCAATTTGGGTTCTCTGACAACAAACTAAATTATTTATAACTTTATTCAATGCCAGTGTTTATTTGAATAGTATACCACGTTAAGTTTTCTGGGACACGCTTCAAATGGCATTGACATGTAGGTAGTAAATTTTATGAGCACAAGATCTGCATATTTATTAGTTGGCATGCCTCATTTTAGCTTGCGAGATCAATTAAAGACATATCAGTGTGTTGAAAATTCCGCCCTGATAATCACTTACGTAGAGGTCTACTAGATCCACTCAAGTAAAGCTATGAGAAGCGCATAGCATCCATCAAGGCCATGTTGATTTAGCACTCCTATTTTCTAACAACTAGAAGATTTCAGATTCACAAATCCTAACCTTGAAGCTTTGGCTGCCAGGTCAGGGGGAACCTCTGAAAGAATTACTGTCACCCTAGAACGCATAGGGCAAATGAAGAAACATACGTAGGATTTAGTTAGTATAAGTCTGACACGCTCTCTCTGTCCACCCTATATCCCTTCAAGATAAAAGCCTTGAAGGTTTGCATAACATAGCATAATCAGCCTTTTAATGTTTCCACTGCTAGGACATAGGCCTCCTCTCCAAGAGAGGTCGTAATCACCCACACCGGCCCAATGCGAGTTGGTGAATGTCACATGTCTTGGAATTGAAGATTTGACCAGGTAGGTATAGAAGGAATGGGCCGTAATCCACCACGCGGATCCTAGCGGGTTGGTGAATGTCACATGTCTTCGAATTGTAGATTTGACCAGTTTTCAAATTAAACTGCTTGTTTCTCAGACACTTCAAAAGTACTTCACCCGTTCGGTGTACAACCCCGACGATATTGATGCGCGTTCTTGCATGCATCTGGCTGCTACGATGGCTGGCGTTGGCATCGGCAACGCTGGGGTACATCTGTGCCATGGACTCGCGTACCCCATTGCTGGTAACGTCAAGACATTTGTGCCTGAAGATTATGGGTAGGTAATGTGTGTGTCTGAGTGATCATCATCATATTTGTCCTTGTTCCATGTTACTTGTCTTAGTGATAGAGTAAATGCTATGGTTTTCCACATCACATTGCTGAATTCCTTCGAGCTAGGATCATAAACCTCTTGGTCTTCTCCCACTGTATTTTGAGTCGTTACAGCATGTCTTCAATAGATACATCTCTTTTAGCCAATAAGCTAACATTTTAGCAGCAGCCACAGTATTTATCATTTTCAAGTCATTTGATTTAATTATTACTGGTTCCACAGACAGTTTTTGGACTTTTCTAGTTCTATTGATGTTTTTTGGTCTTTCCCCTATCCCAATGGCCAATCTACACCAACAAATAAATCAGGACATTGAACTCGAGATGCCATTCAGTGCCAAGAGGAAAAGGGAAAAATAATACCAAAGTGTCATCATGTATGGTGACATTTTTCCCTTTTCCTTAAACCATCCTACATTTCTTTTTTCATTCTTGTAGAAAAAGTCATCCTATGCAAAGTGTCATACCTGAAGACACTTTTTGACTAATGTTTTTTCCTCTTTAATATCTGTAATTTTGCCCATTGTTCTGAACATACATACAATTACTATGTACGTCATACATTTAATATTATTGTCTTTATTTACCTTTAAATGCGAGCATCGCCTTAACTTGTGGTGTAACATAACATATTCGAACAATTAAAATGACCTAGTTCACATCTGGACGTAGATCATTTCAAGTGCACGCTGGTGACCTAGATCCAGAATCCAGACTGCTCTAGTTTACCCATTAGACTTTTTTTAACTATAGTGTCTAACCGCATAAAATTTAACGGTCATTGTAACCTAAAAACTGACCTATTCAGAGCAACATCCGCGCTAATTCTTGTAAAAAAGCGATGCTATCAGGTGTTTACCGTTCAAGTCGTGTGTATGAAAAAAAATTGTTTGTTGTTATGCCGTCGAGACAATGGCCCGGTGAACTGTTTCCGAACTATTGAAATGGGTGAACTAACATTGCAGTAACGATAAGGAAATGAGTTTTTATGCCACCTGTATTTCTTGGAACAGTTCCGAGGCTGGACAGCGGTACTTTTTGTTTTTGACGCGTGAAATCGTCAATTAACTTTTCCTGCGGCTCTGGTGGAGCGAGAAAGAGAGTTAGATTTTACTGACTAAGACCTGTCTGTCTTCCTTCAGCTATATTTTTGCGTTCCAGGGTCGCGGATAGAGCCATGGGTTAACTTCTAAAAGGGTGCCCTTTGCATCCCAGAACCACTGGTAACCCTTTTGAAAGAAAGAAAGAAAGAACAACAAACAAAAACAGAAGGAACATAGGTGTGGTTTTAGTCAGTAACAGTCTGGCATGCTTTCCCGGTCCGCCCAAAAGCTGTAGAAGTCATTAGATGAGTTTTAACCTAACCTAAGTCTTTGGAACAAACTCGTAGTACAGTGATTGGGACAGCTGATTCTGAGAATTGTGATCGTTAATTCATAACTACTTATAGTGTAATACGTACCTTTTAATAGTGTTAACGCACGCTAGAACTTGGTTCAACCGACCAAATCCGTTCTCGCAACAGACGACGGGATCGGATAGTTGCTTTGTTCGTGGTCCGATCGTACCAAGTTTGAGCGTGTAATACTATAAGTGAAACAGCAGTTCACTTTCACTTGCTTATAGTTGGAAGCATCATACATTAACGGATCTGTAATAATATACAATAATATTAACGTGAATACCAAAGCAATAAATATTATTTGCATATTTCCAATAGATTACTATCTACTTCTGCCACCAAGAATAACTGCATTCCGGTTTCAAAGGAACAGTTACCAGAGAAACTATTGAAACATGAGACATCAACTTTGACCCACTGCTGGGGTCTGCTACACTACAGACCGTGGTAACCACTTTCCACATAACATAGATCCCTCACAAATCTAAGGGAACTCTTGTAACATAGCGATAACGCTATGTTACAAGACGTATGTATGTGACGTATGTATGTGTCATATAAATGAAGCCTGTATTTCCGCAGAGCAGTTCTTGAGCATTTCTCCAGTTAGGTTAGCAGTATATTGCGATTAATGTTTCGTTTGCTTGGCCCACGCTCGTAATAATTACAGTCTTATGCCCGTGCCACTAGAGTGAAACTGTTTCTTTTTTTGTCATTCCCGTGACAAATTCATTCAGTACACTTTCGATGCAAAGAAAAAGGATCCAAACATCAAAAGAATAATTTACAGAATCACATTGAAAACGTTAGGTTTGGATGTGGATTCCCATTTCAAAACACACGAAGGGTTCATTATCATCATTTCAGCTGATAGACGTCCACTGTTGGACATAGGCCTTCCCAAGTGTCGCCACAATGAACGATCCTGTGCGTCCCGCATCCATCGGATTCCTGCAACCTTCACCAGGTCATCGGTCGAATGGTTAACCTAGCACAAATCAAGACTGTATTGTATTGTACCTCAGTTAACGCAATAGGTAACCCTCTGCCTGAAAAACGAACCCAACCCTCCTCTCCAAAACCTCTCTATACTTACTGTAAACTAAAGTTATATCTATCTCCTCACAGTTCAGCTCCGATCATCCCACATGGTCTATCGGTAGTGATGACGGCGCCAGCAGTGTTCCGCTTCACCGGCCCCAGTGACCCAGCCAAGCATCTCGAAGCCGCCAACCTTCTCGGCACAGATGTCACGAACGTGAAGGAAGCTGATGCTGGCCCAGTCCTGGCTGATACTATCCTCAAGTATATGGACAAAATGAAGATTGAAAATGGACTGAGTACACTGGGGTATACCAGCGAAGATATACCTAGTTTGGTTAAAGGAGCTTTGCCACAGGTAATTTTTTGTTGTAAGTTTAGAAATGCCGTGGTAATAGGCCATTTGGGACCCCAGGGACCCCTGGAACCCCTGGAGGGCACCCCTTGGGGGTGCTACGGGAACTTGAATTCAGACCCATGGCACCCCCAGGTAAATTAGTGTAGTGCTTGGCAATTGTTATTAAAATTGTTTATCTGCCTACCAAAGTATGATTTCATTTTTATCTCTAATGTAAAACTAATATGGCTGGAGTTATGTGTCTATTTATGGTTTGATAATGTACCTAGTCAAATCTCATTGCTATTTCCGTCGTTGACTAATGAGTTGTGATAAGAATCTTCTTGATTTTATCCGTCACCTAGCAGCGTCATTCTTTGTTAAATAACAGAAGGTTGTTGGCAAAAAATGTTCAAACTCAATTCACAATATTACTTCAACGATCAATGTAAAAGACTTGACAAAAATGTAGGGAAATTGGCGGGGTGTTTGACAGTTCATGACTGAGATGCGAATGTTCCTTAACGTTACAAGAATTGCTCCTCTGGTAATGGCGTTCATCTTACAGTTACTAGCTAAGAAAACGTTCTGCCATTTAAATTACCAAAGAAAAAGTGAGGCCGCAGGGATGGGAAAGTAAAAAGTAGCCTATGTACCTAGTACCTATTTTCAGACCTATCAAATATACCTACACAAAAAATTTCATGTAGGTACATTAGTCAAACAGGACAGACAGACGGGTCGGTGAAGGAGTTTAATAATAAAGACAGACTGTGACACGAGATTTTTTATGTAGATATTAAATATGAGTATGCTAAAAAGGGTAAAAAAAATGTAACAAGAAGTATAGATGAGCTGATTTCTCCAAAGGTCATGTTTTTTGGTAATTATGATGTGGTTCACATTTTGAAGTTTCCTCAATTATATCGCCATTAAGTTTTTGACTATACCTGTCACCTCGTTGTTATTTATGGTAAGACTACAATGTTTGGCTACTGAATTGACAATAAACTTGGTTTGTTTCAGAAACGACTGTTGAGCATGACGCCACTGCCACAGACCGAAGAGGATTTGTCTAAGCTGTTAGAAGATTCTCTCACCATTTATTAAAGTAAAGCAAGTTATCTATAATTCTTATAGTTAGAGATTAAAGATATGTAGATTTTTCTTGAATTTTTATAAAATGTGGGTGAAGAATTCTTTATAAATGGTTTCCAATTTTGATATATTTTTATATGTACATAAATATTGTTGAATATGTGTATAGTCTTGTGATAACACAAGTAACGTAGTTTCTATTGTTGAAAATTTATTTTTATAAGTGAACCAGTCTCATAAAATGAAGCTGTTATTACAAAGTTATTTTGAATAAATGTTTATGTTAATAATGATAGACACTTTTTATTTTAAACAAAGATCAGGTGAATACAAACAACAATGATTAGTGTTTAATTTTTAATAATTTTAAGTACATAAAATAAACCTATCAACTAATTTGTATAATATATAATATGTATAATCTTAAATTAATTTGTTGTAATTTGACTTCATTTTGTTACTTTAATATTCAGAAAGCGCTAGATTGAAAACATTGTCGCGATTGTTCGAGAGTGATCGTAAAGGCACTGTACTAAGAAATGTTAGTTAGATATGTATTCGGCTGTGACTAGCGCTTACAACTATCACTTACTGCTTATGTAAGAGTTAACGCAGTTGTTAGTATAGAGTTTTAACTCCGACATGTGTACTGTTTGTTCTGCGCGTCTCAGACGGCCTCGGGCACGATGTTGCTGTGGTGGAACGGACTGCTCTCGTACGACATGTTGGACGCGTTCACCGTCACGCTTTGCAGCGGCGTGTAGCGGCTGAGCTTGGGCGTGGCCGGGCTCGCCAGGTCCTCCGTCAACTGCTGGTACACCAGCCCGCAGTCCTTCTTCGTGCGCCCTAGCTGACCCGCCGCGAGTATGGCACTGTTATATCTAACCTGCTTAGGTCTCTTCGTACACATCAGCATCACGACCTTGGCAATGACAATGAGCAGTAGCAGCGCTCCTAAAATGGCGATTGAAATCGGCCACAAGTATCCGTAGCGGCTGTGCTCCTCCTCCGTCTCAGTGGAGGCTGACAGGTACAAGGTGCCCGATGATTCTTCATCACGGATTTCGTTTTCGAGTAGTTTGATGTTGATCTGAACGTCGTTGATGGATGGTGTGTTCTCGTTGACTGGCGTGGGGACGGGGGCCTTGGTCACGTTCTTCTCGATGAGTTTAACTTTGAGGTCGACGTCGTCCTCCTCGCCGTCGTAGTCCTCGCTGGCGTCGTCATCGTCCTCCTCGTCGTCCTCGTCTTCGTCGTCGGCTGCGTCGTCGTCAGTATCATCATCAGCATCATCGCCGTCATCAAGCATGTCATCGACAGCTCCGTTTCTTGGAGCGGCTACCTTACCGTCATCTAATGTGTTTTTCAGATCGAAGTTACCTTCTGGGTCGGTATCGATCCTCTCCCAAATCTCCTCATCTGAGACGGGCGGCAGCGGCTCAACGGGGTGTACGACGGCGGCACTTCCGCAAGTCTTGCGGGTGAGGAACTCCCAGCTGTAAGTGCCGACGTCGTCTTCTTTTGTCTCCTTGCCCAGGTTAGCGATGCTGTTGCTTCCACTCGAGTTTGGCGACACTTTCCGTTTGCTTAACCAAGTCATAAGGTTCTCAAAGTCGTGGCTGCAAGCAAGTGGGTTGTTACTGATATCGAGTGCATTTAGTTTATTTAAGTGATCGAGTTCAGTCTGTTTGATCTCTGTAATGCGGTTGTGAGAAACGTTAAGGAATGTCAAATTACTGAGGAGTGTTGGTGAGCGGTTTTTGTCAGCTTTCCATAGTGACGTCAGTTCCGCGTGGCTCATGTCGAGGTATGTGATCATTGGCGTGTGGACGAACACTTCTGCGTTGAGTACCTTCAGTGGATTGCCTTGGAGGTATAGTTTTCCAAGTTCGTTGTTTTTCTCAAAAACTTTCGGGTCTAAAGTTGTGAGCTGGTTATACGAAAGGTTGATTTCGACCAGTTTGGGGCACATTGTGAAAACTTTAGTTCCGATGGACTTGATTTCGTTGTTAGATAAATTAATCACAGATAAAGCTGAGAAAGTCCTCAAAGAATTGTCGTAAACCTCCTGCAGACCGCAGTGGGATGCATCGAACAAATAAATATTAAATTGATCAACAGAGCACTCGAATCCTTCGGCAGGTAAGTGTTTCAGTTTGGGATTGTTTGAGATTTTGAAGATATCCAGTTCAATATTTTCTTTGATCAGAATGTTGGAAATGAAGTCAAGATCGTTGTAAGAGAGGTCGAGGTAGTTAAGTTCAACTAGTTTGTGGAATGCTTGGTTGTGGATCTTTTCAATATTGTTGCCACTGAGATTCAAGTTGGCAATGTAAGTCATACCGTTGAACATGGAGGGTCCAACGAACCGAATGTTGGTTTGTCCAGCGTTAAGAGTGAGCAAGTCGGAGATCTGCAGTCCGTATACGGTATCCACAGGGTTCCTTGAAATGTGTAGGGTAGCAAGCTCGTTATTTTCTGAGAAAATGTCATCTGGCAAAGATTTGATATCATTATCGCTTAAGTCAAGCTCCTCCAAGTCCAGTAACTTCTTGAACGTGTTAGGATCCATGTTGGACAGATTGTTGCCAGCAAGGTTCAGGTACATCACCCCAGGCATGTTTGTGAACGTGTTGGCCGCGATGTACTTCATGTTACAGTACGAAATGTCAAGCTCTTGGATTGAAGATGTGTTCAAGAAATAATCTGGAGAATCTGGGGCAGGGAACTTCAGTGGGTTGTTGGCGAGTGTCAGCAGAACTAACTTTTTGTTATATGCGAACGTATCCGGATGCAAAATCTTCAGTCTGTCGTTCGACAAATTAACTGCATACAGATTAGGAAGGCCATGGAATGCATTAGGTCCAACGAAGTCGATTGAGCTGTTTACAATCTTAACTGTAGTGATCTGGTGGAGACCGAGTTTCTTGAAGATGAAGTCTGTCAACTGAATAGGGAAACGCGGGTCGGCGTTTTCAATGACAAGGTCTGTGATGTCATCGCCGAACTTCTGTGTGCCGATTTCAAGTCGATCGCACTTGGCTGTTCTGTATCCCTGGGATACAGTGCATATGCAGTCCCTTGGACACGGTCTGTTCTCGCTGTACAGCACTTCCTGGTCGTCGCCGCCGTCGAAGTCGTCGTACTGGAACAGGAAGTTGTCGACGTCTTCCTTCTTGCTGCCGTCGGCGACCTTGTTGACAGACTCGCTGAGTGCCAGCGCGCACACTGCCAGGAGCAGAACTAACTCCCGGGACTTGTCCCCCATCTCGTAGCGAACTCTGAAAACAACAAATGCGTCACATTAGCTACATTCTCATTGGTCATATCGAATATTACATCAATTATGAAATTTTCTTCTCGGGTCACGTTTACAAATAACAGTAGTTGGAAACAATGGTTGAAGCAATTTCTTTTTTGTAATTGTGTTTTTTGGCGAGCTAACAATATGGTAACCTAACGTTGTTTCGCGTAGAACAATGAAAAACAACATTCGCAAAATAGTCCTTTTCACCGTTATTTTTCTGGTAACAGATACTCGTAACACGTGTGTGTGTAGTCATCATAGTATCGTATGTTTCATATATACACACTAATTCAAAACATACGATATTATCCATCTGTCGGTTATGTTTTTACGTATAAATATATTTTTTTTAATAAAAACAGTTCAGAGCTGTTTTTAATTGAAAAAATTATCTTGGTACTCGGATATATAATAACCTAGAGTAGGTAGGTAATTGAATACCTACTTTTCATCCATTTAGAGTTGGCTTGGGATAAGAATGATAAGATTAAGTATAAGACACTTTACGCGGCAAAGTCGTGGGCAGAACCTGTATGTAGAATCAAATAACATGTGTCTATATTTATAGGTATGCTGCTTAACATAAATTGATATCCCTACTATGCATGTTGATTGTTGTGTGCCCAATTAATTCACACACGGTACGCAGATGGTGTGTATCTTTGTCCGCGTGAAATCTTATCTGCGCTTTGTCCATCTGTCGTTTGCTCGACATAGTATATGTGAAACGGGTCTTTTGTGAGATTACTTTGTATGAAAAGATATTATTGATGACGTAAAGCCTTTACAATGCGAAGGTAAGTAAAAAAGTTAGGTAGAGTTCCCAGTAGGTAGGTAATTAAATATTTCGGATTGTCAGTTGGTGGTAACATTTCAAATCAAATGATTTATATACCTCGCTACAAATCGTAGTGGTAACCTTTACTCACATATGATTTATTATGCTATCAAATAATAATAATATCAAAAATTATTAAATAATTGTCCTTCTCTAGTTCACGAATTAAGCAGTTATTAATTTATTATACCTATTTATTTTTCAAAAAGTAAAGTTTTAACTTTTTATAAATTGTCAAATATCTATATTTTATTCTATAAATTAAAATTATAAACAGTTTTTAATTAAATATAGAACCTTCAGATTATTACGAAATTATACCTTTGCGTAGGACTACACGAGTGTATTGGTACTACTTACATTATTAAATGCTCCAAGTGGATAGTCTCGCTTATATCAATAGATTTAATTCATATAACTAGACAAGTTTCGCACTAGTTTATTGTAGAAAGTCTGAGCACTTTCACGTCAACCACAACACAATAAGTCACGACACAATAACGTACGAAATAATGTTTACTGTCTGATTGTCACTGCGAAGGGAATATTTGTCGAGTCGTGAGATAATTACGTGATCACGAGAGGTAGACTGGCGACTGTCGAGACGTGTTGCACGCCGGCCGATCGCCAACAGACTAACTTCAATTTATATTTTTTAATACTGATGCTACTGTTCGGTTTTTCGGAGCGATGACGATGATTCACAAGTCGCTAAAACATTAATTTGAAGTTTGTTTACAAGCGAGGCCATGATGGACGTATTGTGTCGCGTCAATTAGCTGGCATTAGATTCCTAATTTTCCTAAACAAAAAAGTGTAGGTGCTTTATCAAAATCTTATCATCTTGTTATTGTTATAGAAAGATTGCGTAAACACCGATACAGCAGGTCATTGATTTTTACCTTTATTGTCGAGGAGGTGAAAGAAACAATGTTTGCTCTATCATTTTGACGCGACCGCATCTCTGTATCCCTGATAACAGATAGCGGTGATAAGATAAGTGAACGAGCTCATCGGTACACAAAGACGACGTTGAAACACAAGTTTTCTATGTAGCAAGGTATAATATAGGTGTCTAGTACTGGGGGATGGTTCGAAAGACTTGCCATGGCCCTGGAACGCAACGGGCAACTGAAGGAACATATATGGGTTTTAGCCAGTAAAAGTCTGACACTTCATGGACACTTCCTCTCGTCATCCAAAGTGCGAGGAGCCATTTACTGATTTTCCATTAAAAGTCTGACTGATGACAGAGTGCGAGGAGTCATGTGATTATTTCCCACATTGCTGCATTGCTTTTTTTCATGGATGTTTTGGATGATAGATTTTTTAGTAACTTGGCACCTACCTCATCATCATTTTTCTGCCATTGTCCCATATTACTTGGGGTCGGTGCAACACGTTTTTCGTCCATTTTGTCCTGTCACCCGTCACGCTATCACTAACTTCCTTTTCTTTCATATCACTCTTCACACAATCCATCCATCATCTCTTTGACCTCCATCTCCTTTTCCATCCATTCACATGTAGGTATACTCATAATTCTTTTGGTAACATGCATCTCGTCCCTCCTCTTCACGTGACCATACCAAGACAAACGATTTCCTTTCAACTTTTCATTCACTGGTGCAATTTTCAGACGTCCTTTTATTTACTCATTTCTCATTTTATCCATTCTTGTTCACCATACATCCATCTCCACATTCTAATCTCCATTAATTCATGAATCCCCAAGCGACCACCGGTGGCCGCGTATCTATTGTCTTACTATTGTGTCTCTAATTGACGGTATCTGAAGGGTTAAATGTAACTTGGTACCTATTTCAGAAATAGGTAGATGTACCTACCGATGGATGCGAGACGCACAGGAACGTTCGTTGTGGCGACGCTTGAGAGAGGCCGATGTCCAATAGTGGACGTGTATCGGCTGAAATGATGATGATGATGACCTACCTAGTGTCTCTTATTAACCGTACCTAATTACAGTTCTAAGGTTAAAAAAAATAAACAAATATCATATGTTATAGTGTGTGTATAGTTATTGTTTTCGTACAATTTACATAAATAATATCATTCTGAATACCTAATTAGCACTCAGGTTTGAAAGTCGTCTGAAAAATACAGGCCTTAATAACCTACCGAATGATTCTTAAAGACATGAGTTAATTAAAATAATAGCTTTGACTTTTAACAAAAACAGTTCGTTGAACTTTAAAATTTTCAGTCAATCGTTGTCTTGCTGAAAATTAATAATTTTTTAGCTTAAAATTTAAGCGGGATTAAGTCTCATAAACAATATAAATAATTAAAAAAAATTTAGTCTTTACATTAATTCATGAATCCCCAAGCGACACCCGGTGGCCGCGCATCTATTGTCTTACTATTGTGTCTCTAATTGACGGTATCTGAAGGGTTAATCTCTCCTCCATTCTCCTGACCCTTTATTACTGGGTAGGGTCTTTATCAACTTAATTTTTTTTTCTTCTATTCTATCCTGTCACCCGTCACGCTATCACTTACTTACCTCTATTTCTTTCATATCAATTTTTACACAACCCATCCATCAAAAACATAGCATAGTCGGCCTTATAATGTTCCCACTGTTGGAACTCAGGCCTCCTCTTTAGGAGAGGGAATAGGCCATAAATCCGTAATTCACCACGCGGGCCCAGTGCGGGTTGGTGATGTCACACTTCTTCAAATCTTTGGTTCTAGGACATGCCGGTTTCCTCACGATGTTTTCACTCACCGTTTTGAGAGCAGTGATGATGAAATAAATAACATAAAGTAATGCGCGTGGCTGGGTTTGAACCCGCGACTTATATCTTGTAAGTCGGGGTCCTTACCACTTGAATGCCATCAAAAGCAAGTAGATAAAAATAAAACGGAACAAAGATCGTTACAGATAGATAAACAGTATCGATAACACATGAATAATTAAAAAAGTATTTTAAGTTCCTTCATTTCCGCATGATAAGTCTGCATTAGTGATAATAAGCCTAGTTATTGTCAAGACATCGTGATAAAGATTTGTATTCAAAACAACGGACGTCGTCGGTCAAGCGTGTCGTCTCGATTGTGACATAATGTCGTTCAGTTAATTACCTAGCACTCGTTCAGATTGGATGATTTTATTGAATCTAGTACAGAAACATAATAAATATAAGGAATTTTTTTTATAGTCTCTTACGCCTCCCCTTTCTCTTTCCAAAATTCTTTGTCTAGGGCGATCTCTCTGGTCAAGTTTGCCCCGCGATCATGATCAGATCATCACACAACCTTCGCCGCAGTCGACTTCCCTAAAGCGTCCAGTGAATGACCATCCTCGCCCATCAGTGCGGGTGCATTCGTGCGACTTGGCCAGCCCACTTCTACTTCAGCCTGACTGTTGTTTCTCTGATATCTGCTACTTCAGTTATACAACGTGTAGGTAACGTTAAATGCGCAAAACCTCAGTCACCCCAAATGATCACGCCACAATTATGGCGGTAAGTCCCCTCTTTGAGGCGTGGCTGGAAAGACCTCACGGCGTCCTTACCTTCCGCATGACGCAGGTCCTCACCGGACATGGCAAGTTCGGGAGGTTCCTGCATCGGATTCGAGCGGAAGAGACGCCCGGGTGCCGCCACTGTGCGGAACGCCCGGAGGACACGGTGGAGCACACAGTAGAGGTGTGCCCTGCTTGGGCGGAGCAACGCCGTGCCCTCGTGGGGGCGATCGGCGGCGGAGACCTCTCGCGCCGGGCCTTGGTTGAGGCCATGATCCGGAGCGAGGAGGAATGGCAGGCGGTCGCCTCCTTCTGCGAAGCAGTAATGCTTGCAAAGGAGGAGGCCGACCGCATCAGGCAAAGTTGCCCTCGCCGCCGCCGTCGGGATTCCGATCCCGATTTCCGGCCACCGTAGACGGGGGCTCGCGGACGGCGAGCCATGGGTAGCTCGCTGTCCGATCGTCCGGTAATGGACCGAGTCCAAGACGTCGACGGCGCGCACTGTTCCCGCGCGCCTCAAGGAGATGTCAGCAGCAGGAGGGGCCCAGCTGGGCCGAAGCCTACTGGGGACAGGGTTGTCCGAAAGGGAGCTCGTGCCCCGGTATGAAGGCTAGAAGGAACGGGATGGGGTTTTTAGTCAGTAAGAGTCTGACACTATCTCCCGCTCCGCCCAAGAGCGGGTTTTGTCATAAGATGATTTTCCCCATCGGGAAAAAAAAACCCCAAATGATTTTTAATTCAATTGAACTAATTTTGTGAGAAAAAAAACATTAAAAAAAATTTAAAGGTTTTATGTGTAGTTTTAGCTTGAAATTCGTTTCTGCATTGAAATAAGAACTTTTATTGTGCCACGAAAATTAGATTGTACTATAACCATTTGTGTTTGTTTACCTATTTGGGCCATTAATAAATAAACAGGGCAACATTTTTAATGAAGATTTATTTTTGAAAAAATTTAACGTATATTAAAAAGTGGTTTAATTGATTCTGCTCCTTATTCTGATAACTATTTTCAGGTTTTGCGCATTTAACGCTAGATACACGGTGTAGAGTTAGTTATGGTCTAACGCGATATCATGTTGCGCTCCGTTGCCCTTTTATAAATCTCGAGTTTGGACTTTTGTTGTTAAGTGACTAACTTTGCGCACTGTTAGGACGAGCAGTATACATATGTCACAATGAGTTTGCTTTTCAGTATGACACTGAAAAGCAAACTCATTCAAACTCGGAAGGACAGGAAGATGGAATTTTTTTTACACTATTTGAGTAAAATATTTTCCTTTAATAATTTTCCATATTGTTGAATATTAATGAGCAAAGAGATTGACTATAGTGAAACAGGGACATCTTATTTCTAATAGACTATACTAGTTGACCAGCGACCCGCCTCCGGTTCCAAGTTTGCTACAAATCTATGAAATTCTCGATTTACTATAAACCTTCCTCATGAATCACTCTGTTGGTTGGTGAAAAGTGCATGAAAATCCATTCAAAAGTTTTGGAGTTTATCGTGAACAAACAGACGCGGGGAAAACTTTGTTCTACATCGACCTAGACAGCTATACAGGTGGTTTAGTGCCATCTCTTACCCACACTGAACAAGATTGCAGACTAGTAGACATTTGAGTTGCACATTAAATTAAATCTAGTTAGGAACATCTGTGACTGAACTA
The DNA here is from genome assembly GCA_949319445.1 of Mythimna lalbum. Taxonomy (NCBI): domain Eukaryota; kingdom Metazoa; phylum Arthropoda; class Insecta; order Lepidoptera; family Noctuidae; genus Mythimna; species Mythimna lalbum. Next base: position 8,619,970 of record OX439345.1, on the reverse strand, counting down.
GATAAAAAAATCTGTATTTCAGACATCAGCGCTCTCCCTTAAGTCTACAATCTTTTTGAGATAGCTAAGAATAAGACAAGCCTTTGAGGTTTAAAACCATCTTACTTTGAACTTTATGGTAACCCACCCAATATTATTATGTAAGGAAAGTACCTGTCTCTAACCGCGTGGGCGTGTCTGTTTATCCGCTACTACTCCTAAACCATGTAAGCGATTTTGATGCGGTTTTCATTCATAGAAAATGCAATTGCGTTATGTTTTACTCGCTTATAAAGCTAAGACTGGTCGCCATAATGAATAAAATCACTGAAACAAATATGGTACAGGTTAGCAATACCTAGCTATACTGACTAATTCACTAAACAGTCATGAATTCGTTGAATTATGCTGAAAACACAGAATGTTATCTTGTAACGGTATTGTTTGTTTAATGCCTGTAGGTACATACTATTGTTGTTTACTAATGAAACTGGACCTATTTTCCATGTGACTTTTCGACTAATATTTACGTAGTAATAACCAAGCTATAATATAACTTGTACCTACTTATATTATGTCTGAGTTGTTTTTATTTACAATAAATTAATCTAACTAAGTAACGTATGATGGGTTGAGATCATAAAGATGTACAAGCAGCTGCAACAATAGGTACCCCTTTACCTTTCACATTAAAATAGGAACCTTAGAAAAGGGAGTAACACGCTATCTGTAGCATCAAGATAATATCGTCGATGAGTTAAGTATCAACTAACCTTGAAAAAGTAAACACAAATGAATGTATTTATTTAATACTTCTACTATACTTAGACTTTCTATTATTTATTTTTATAATAGCTTTTGCCCGCAGCGTCGCGCCCGCTCTTCCCTACTCCACCCTACTATACCCTACTCTACCCTACCCTACTCTACCCTACACTACCCTACTCTACTCTACCTTAAGACCTAAGAAACTTTTCCTGACAATAACAAACACAACAAAAAAGAATTAGCAAAATCAGTCCAGCCGTTCACGCGTGATGGCGTGACCAAGGGAAATAGGGATTAATTTTTTTATATAATTACCTATATATGATCATCTAGATACCTACTAAGCTTTATAGGAGTTAGCAAACTCGCCGGGGTAACCAATGAATCGAACTTTTTGAACTACGATTCGAATCGTTTCATAAATCGAAATTCTTATTGAAGAATCACTATCCCTAATTGAGGCTTTTTTAGGAAGTTTAACTTGACCTACCTAAAGTCATTCATTATCCAAATATAATAAATTAAATATTCATGTTTAAACGTGTTTTGATAGACAAGATTACATTTTATATTCATACTGCTAGCCACATATTTTATAACGAGACAAAATTGTTTTGTGCTTCATTATTTTCGAAGCTAGACACGACAATGTTCCGACATTACTCGCTTGTATTGTAGGTACGTACTTAGCTTTGTTGGGATGCCATAGAGGCAAGTAAGAGTTAGGAGGTCGATAGTCATTTTATTTGCATTTATATAAATAGCCAAGTAGCTTGAAGGCGTAACTAAAAGATCTCGTAAATAAGTCTGAGCAAACGTAGGGTCATATAATATTGGGCAGGATTTCTTAAATAATACCACTAATAACAATTAAAATGACGTTAAATACTGAAGACTGGTGCATAAGCAGACTAAGATGAGCGATGGAAATCGGAAAAGTACCTATAAGTGTCATGTGGAAAACAATGATGTAGAGAACGGAAAAGTCAAAGAGAGGCCCGCTTATGTGCTACAGCATACCATACCATACCATATTATTGATCGAAGCATACCATAGTAAAAATAGACAGCATCTTTACCGGGTGTGGGATTGTTTGTAAGAATTACCGCGACCCTAGAACGCAATGGGCACGCCACGATTATGGCGGTAAGTCCCCTCTTTGAGGCGTGGCTGGAAAGACCTCACGGCGTCCTTACCTTCCGCATGACGCAGGTCCTCACCGGACTTGGCAAGTTCGGGAGGTTCCTGCATCGGATTCAGGCGGAAGAGACGCCCGGGTGTCGCCACTGTGCGCAACGCCCGAAGGACACGGTGGAGCACACCGTCGAGGTGTGCCCTGCCTGGGCAGAGCATCGCCGTGCCCTCGTGGGGGCGATCGGCGGCGGAGACCTGTCGCGCCGGGCCCTGGTCGAGGCCATGGTCCGGAGCGAGGAGGAATGGCAGGCGGTCGCCTCCTTCTGCGAAGCAGTAATGCTTGCAAAGGAGGAGGCCGACCGCATCAGGCAACGGCGCCCTCGCCGCCGTCGCCGGGATTCCGATCCCGATTTCCGGCCACCGTAGACGCGGGCTCGCGGACGGCAAGCCATGGGTAGCTCGCTGTCCGATCGTCCGGTAATGGACCGAGTCCAAGACGTCGACGGCGCGCACTGTTCCCGCGCGCCTCAAGGAGTTGTCAGCAGCAGGAGGGGCCCAGCTGGGTCGAAGCCTACTGGGGACAGGGTTGTCCGAAAGGGAGCTCGTGCCCCGGTATGAAGGCTAGAAGGAACGGCGCGGGGTTTTTAGTCAGTAAGAGTCTGACACTATCTCCCGCTCCACCCAAGAGCGGGTTTTGTCAAAGATGATTTTCCCCGTCGACAAAAAAAAAAAAAAAAAAAAGCCTACTGGGGACAGGGTTGTCCGAAAGGGAGCTCGTGCCCCGGTATGAAGGCTAGAAGGAACGGCGCGGGGTTTTTAGTCAGTAAGAGTCTGACACTGTCTCCCGCTCCACCCAAGACCGGTTTCGTCAAAGATGATTTTCCCCGTCGACAAAAAAAAAAAAAAAAAAACCCTAGAACGCAAAGAGCAACTCAAGAAACACAGGTGAGTTTGTCAGTAAAAGTCTGACACTCCTCTCGCTCTGCTCAGCGGGAGAAGTTATTTGATAGTTTCCATAGTAGATTGACACAAGCTAGTACTTAAATGATGATCTTTATTGGAGCTGACAAGCTGTTGAGTAACTAATAACGCAATGTTTATGACGCAACACAATTGCTTTATTCAACACGTGTGGTATGTGGACACCAGACATAAATCACTTCATGATTTTTGTTAATTAAAATGGATTGATTTTTCCTGCGGTTTTACTTGTTTTGATCTTAATCCTTGAGGCTTTGAGGAAGGTAAATAATATACTTATTACAGATTTATTGTATGACTGAGTAATTACTCATTAGGTAATGTTAGGTAGAGGAGGACCAAGGTTACCGACATAGCTCGAAGAGTCGCGAAACTTAAGTGGCAATGGGCAGGGCACATTGCACGCAGAACAGATGGTCGATGCAGACGAAAGGTTCTGGAGTGGCGATCTCATATCGGAAGACGCAGCGTTGGAAGGCCTCCAACAAGGTGGACCGATGGCCTGGTCAGGGTCGCGGGAATCCGATGGATGCGTGACGCACAGGACCGGTCGTTGTGGTGACGCTTGGGGGAAGCCTATGTCCAGCAGTGGACGTCTTTCGGCTGATATGAGGAATGTTAGGTAAGTACCTATTTGTGAAACCCTAAAAGTAAATTAACTTTATTCAAATTAAAACTGGTTCTTTTACCTTGACCAGAGTTTAAGCCCTACAACGAGGCAATGCCGCCAATCGTTTGGGCACACTATCAGTCGATAGCATTGCGGAAGAATTTTTGACGCCATATTTTGAGATATTTGATCAGGAGTTTTAATTTTAAATTTATATAAATACAGAATAGGCATTTACTTAAATTTTTTCAATATTAATATAATACAAATACAAATTCTCTTGATACTATGGCTACTGAATTTTCCATACATTATCTATATGCGAACGATTCAGGTTTGTAATACGGGACTTCTAGATAGTCAAAAATGTATGTTTGCCATAATCTATAATGCAAGTAAAAAATACTGACATCATAAAAGAACTCGATAAGTACTAACCAACGACGTCATATTCTTTCATCATTCACTGTTTCCTTGAAGCATACATAATCTGTAGGTCACGCAGTGCGGTGCAGTCCATTCAACGATGTGTTGCGGACGCCCGGTCTCGCGGACGCGGAGACGGATACATAGTAAGCCCATCCCTAACATAAATCATTAATACGTATTTGCATAGCCCAAGCTGGCTTCACAATGTCGAATAACGATACCGAAAGCGACTTGGTCGAGGCGCTGCATTTTAAACGTACGCAGTTAGATGATTTAGTTTGCATACAATCGAGCCGGGCCGCCCTGGTGTAGTGACGCGACGCTACGTGCAAAAATGCATACTTCGATTGTCCGACGGTCTGACATATTTTAATAATCCTGACCTAAATCAATCGGGTTCTGACGTCACAGTAAGAACTGTATTTAAAATTTTCTACGTCATGGATTTCCCCGATGACGCTAGAGACGTTTGGATTTTTTTAAACGGCCCAAAAATGTTTAATTTTATTATAAGTTTTATTAATTTAGCTCCTACGCTACAGGAAAAGCCAGTCAGGTTAAGTCTGCTTATAATATTATACTTATTATTATTTATATTATCTATTTACGATCTCTGGTCTAGTTGTGGTGAAAGTCTCGCGCATATATCTCCACAATATGCAGCTAACTCTGTGTAAATTCAATTCATCTGTTGCTAGGTTGGACGTGATTTAGTGCCTAACGAACTGACGTATCTACAATTCTACAGATAAACATTACAATGTCTACAATATTACTAGATTGCGTGTTAACGATTTAGTAACAACGGCATTGGGATCCTACTTGGTTTCATCACAAATAATATGCGTCTAAAATTACCGTTTATCCGCGGATATCTATAATGTTTTATTGATTGAAACGCTCATTTTGATAACGTGTTTCTTGGTTTAATTTTTTTTCTTTTTTCGCAATTTAAAATGTGTTTTAAAGTTCTCAAAATATCTATAAGGTAAAATTCGCGTAGCTGTTCTGGTGTTTGATAAATTATCCTAGATTTTGGAAAAATTAAAAGTGAGATATACCTACTTTTAGGAATTGTACCTACGTCAGCCGCCAGCCAAGTACGTCATTCGAATTGACAAAAACAAAAAAACTCAATCTTGATCTCAATCGTAAGTAATCACTACATAGTATTAAACAAAGTCGCTTTTTCTGTCCCTATATCCCTATGTACGCTTAAATCTTTAAAACTACGCAACGGATTTTGATGCGGTTTTTTTTAATAGATGTAGTGATTCAAGAGGAATGTTTATATGTACAATAATATCCCTTAAATAGTGGAGAAATACTGTTACCCGAGTGAAGCCGGGGCGGGTCGCTGGTTCCCAATAATGTAGCATTGCATCAGACAAAAAAATAAATTAAGAAAGAACATGGTTGACATTTAACAGGGACATACGATATCTCAGATACCACAATGCATGTGAGGAAAATTCCAAAGAAACCCAGGATAATACGAGTGCGGATCTGATACAAATATAAATAATTCATGTGTTATACACGACAGATAATTTTCCCCGCGGCACATATCTGCTATACGTCGGTCGATAGATGTACATAGGGTCTGCAGACGCTATCCTATTACAGTACCGCGCGTAATTTTATTTGCAGTGACAATCATTGGAATATTTCTAGATAATTCTGTGTTTGTGGATTATACAAATGTAAAACTTCTTGGTTCTGAATAACATATTATCTTAATTTTGTTCCACATTCATAGATATATCCTATCTACTGAAATCTTACTCTATTGGACGTATGGTATTGTAAATTTGGTTATTGAAAGAAAGAAAAATAATTTATTTGGTACAGCACAAGACCCAAACACAAATACAAGAAGCAAAAAATTCAAAAAATCTGTTGTTGTGTGCCTCATGGCTGCACCAAAATAGGTCCAGTTCAGCATGCATGATTGCCAGACGACCAGTGCCTGACGCTGGTTTTCAATGTTATTTGTTAAAAAAAAAAGATGTTTGTTCAAATATATAGCATAGCATGGGCAGCCCAGTGTGGGTTGATGCAGATTGGCTTTCAGGCAGGCAGAAATATTGAGAGATTTAGTCCGGTTTTGAGCTGTTATTGGGCCTGAATTTTTTCTAAGGCACAATATATGATCCAATTATTTTTTTATTAATTAAAGTCTGACACTTTGTTTCGCTTCTCTCAGAATAGTAAGAGTTATTTGATGATTTCTCACCTCACAAAATCATGTCATTTTTGCGTAACAAACTAACCAATAATCGTAGTAAAAGTAGGTACCCAATATTACACGCCATCTTTATTTATGATTCATTGATATTTTTAAATAAATAAATAATTTGTCCCGCTATCAACTATAGACCAGAAGTAGTTGGTCCAATATCTACACTAATATAGTTAAGAGGTAGTTTGTTTTTTTATTTGTAGGAGGTATTCTCTGATAGTACTGGACCGATTTCTAAAATTTTTTCGCCAGTAGAAAGCTGATTTAGTCCTGAGTGACATAGGGTATATTTTATGTACGCGGGCAAAGCCGCTTGCAAAAGCTAGTTTTATAATATTGTAGAAATTAATACAAATTCAAGATGTTCTTCCGTGGTATATAAAGTTTCTTCTCAGAATACAGAAGATTATGTAGATCGGTGTCGATGTAACATGTTATGCTAATGTTTTATTAATTTAATATAATATAATATAATATACAACGTGTAGACCACATACCTATTTAGATATTATTGTTCACTAGTTGGTTTATTAAAGTGAATATTTAAATTAATATCTATATCTATAGGTTTCTTGTTTATTTATTGTTGTAATAATGAATCATGAGGTTCAGGCTGTTCAGGTGCTAAGTAATTGCAATAATTAATATACCTAATTATCAGTGCATAAAATTCTTATTGTTTATTTAATTGTTTGTAATACCTAACAGCGTTCGTGTGTCTCTTAATTGGATGTTTCAGTAATGTAGTTTATCACTGTTTTCAGGCATTGCGTCATTCATTAGTATTATAAAAGTAAAATGCCTCTGGTAACTTCAATTCGTTATCTACTGTTATTATGTTATGACTAATTGACCATTACAAAAAAATTACCACCGTGTCTGGATTTGGTCTATATTATATTTTCTACTGATTTACATTTACCAAGATCTAAGTTATAAGTAATAATAAATATAATAAGTAGATCAACACGTACCAACTATGGCCTCGTTCAGCTATCCAAGCACTCGTCAGTTAAAATCTGTAACAAAAACAAATAAACATTAGTTTTATGACTTTTATGTAATTTTACTAAAGATTAGCAAGCATACGAGTAACACTTCCAGGCAGGAGCAGTTCGCAAACTTTTTTTTCATAAGAACAAAATGACGTCAGAGAATTTTTAAATCTAGAATGCTTTATACGCAGGTCATCCAGTTGCCAGTTACAAAAATAAAAATAAAACTCAGAATGAATGAAACACATGGCACGGGTCACTGGCCAAGTGATGAACCCAGCGTTCCGATTACTATATCGATAATCGAGTACCTACGCGTAAATTATATCGATGCATCGATACGTGAGCACAGGATGGGCGTGGCTAGCCGGGTCGCAAGTACTAAGACTTGTTTAGCCTAGCTCGACTGCGTCGTGTTCCAAGTGAAGGAAGGAATATGAAACGAAATTTTATTGCACTTTCATTGGGTTGGTTGGGTTCTCGATATTTAAAAAAGTTTAAAATAAGGGATACTAGGTACATCACTATACCTTGTTTATGGTCTGGTGGTTTTAAATTAAGCCGTACAGGCTTAATTTAAACGTACCTATTTGATTCTATTAGTAAACAAGTCGACATCTTATCGTTTACTCTGCATTCATGCGGATATGCAGGACTTATTTACTTTGTTCTGCGGTGCCAACATTTTTATTGTATGCGTAGTTTAGCTATTGAAGTCGGAAGAATGTAGAGAATGTACATAGGTCTGGGTACTCTACTTAAAGGAAGTACGGGTGAGTGTTGTGGTTTTGTGTTCCTTAGTAAATGAACTCTGTGGCCTACATAAAACCACGACAGTGACAATTTTCTTGAAGTTGGATTTCCACCAAAATTCCGCAATCTAAAATCACACTGCGAGCCACTATCAATACTTATAATTAATCTGTAGAAGTGAAAATTCTGTACAATGAAAATATCAAAAAAATAAATGACAGGAGGTGTTACTAGACCGACACCGAACCCAAAAAGGTGATTAAAAACCATTTTTGTCTGTCTGTCTGTTTGTTCAGGCATCACGCAAAAACTACCGGTTCGATTACGATGAAACTTGGTGTAATTATTCTTTAATATCCTGGCCACCACACTGGGTACTTTTTATCCCGGAAAAGTATATACAATAAAAAACAAACTTAATTTTGCAGTTCGTTCCCTAGACCCGATTACTTTACCAACCGAAAATAATAAGTTTGTCGTAGGTTACATCACCCGCAGTGGAGTTCACTAAGAGGTGACCGGGGGAACCGTGTTACCCCGACTTTAACGCGAAGCCGCAGGCAAAAGCTAGTGACTCATAAAACATTAAATAAAATTATAGAAAAGGTCAAGGAAATGTAATTTTCCTCATTCAATTATTTATTCCAGTTTAAAACATAATCGATAAAAATCGAAATACGCCCCTGTGTATGTACCAACCTAACAGTAATTTAGATAATACGACAGCGGTCAATTAACGAGTCGATTCGAAACATCACATGCCAGAGACAATTAGCCAAACCTGCGTCGGACTGTGGTCGCCTTGAATGCTGAATAAGGTCGTTAAATGTTGTCGCGACTGGAATTATAATGCACGCCTTTGCCTACCTTATGTCTGCCGTTAATATTCTACCAAAATGGCCACGAATCTGCTTAGTCGATTCTGGCGGCAGATAATATAATTGAAGGCTTTAGGCGCTCGTTAAATTGTCAAAGCTATTGTGGTTTATTATGCAATTTATAGATTTATTGCTGTCATGAGCATTTATTTAGATTCTCTTTGTTGACTGGTAAATAAATAATGCATTGCATTTAGCACGTAGCTCCCTAATCAGTTTATAAATACTAATTTGATTTAATTTAAATAAGTATTATAGGTAACTGTGTCAGATAAAAATAAAATGTACAGTACCTATTTAATAAAAAACAAAAAGAATTCTATCTTTGTACATATATTGTGCTTTTAGGTAACATGGCGTTTAAAGCATTTATAAGCATACAGAGCAAATCCTATAGTAGAAAGAGCTCGCTCTAAATTGCCACTAAATTCTAAATGGACCCATTTAAATTCAAACACCGCTAACGTTGCAAATAATATATGTATCATTAAATTAAACGAAGCGATGGCCCGTCCTGTGTCCTGTCTATAAGCCATAAGTGTACTATTTTGATTCGTTTCCAATATGGCGATGTGGCCTAGTCTCATAGACTAAAAAGGCTTTGCTTATTATATGTCCAGACTGCCGCTCGGATCGCCTTTGCCTAGTTTTTATAGCCCTACGACAGTTTAGAAAGAAAGTTAGATCTCTTTGTTTGAAAACCTACTTAGTGGTAGTAGTATCTAGTACAGTGCGTTTCACTTAAGACGTTCCTTTGGCGTAATGTTGGCTTCCCTGTCTGTCTACACAAAAAAGAAGGGAAAAAGGAAAGAGTTGCCTACTCTACCAAAATTATTCCCCGAAGTGCGCAACGAAATCGATTTTAACGGTAGTTGCAGCACTTTTTGGAGAATTATGAGAGGAATGGGACTTTATTTAAAAAAAAGCAGGTCTAAAAGGAAGTTGTTATAGAGAGATACGATATTGTGGCATGGCGTTTCCGGTATTTGAAAGAATTGCAGGACAATCGGAATGGAGCCCAACGCCCTATACTTTATTCAAAAATAGTAAAAAAAAACCGCAATTGTTAAAAGGAACAAAATAGAAGTTAATCTCCCTAATGTTAAGTAATTTATTAGTTAAAAATATTGCAACACTGTTGTTCCGTATTGGCAACATTACGGCAAAGGAACTTCTTAAGTGAAACGCACTGTAGTAGTAAATAATTCAGTTTGAAAATAGAACCAAGCTGTGGCTGTCAGCTTGGTTCTGTTTTTAAACTCAATTATTTTATATGTAACATTTTTTCCTCATGTCATTCCGTATTATCACTTGTTAAGATATATTAAGGAAATGACGGAAAACACAGTGTTTGTAGTGACAAAGCAGGAAAAACTACGTGCTTTGTTGTAGTAAATAGACTTTTTATCACAGAAGTAGGTCTTGGATTTAATTGGACGGATTTCAAGCATTAGGATTAGTTATTTTTGTATTAAATTAACTTTACCGCGACTCTACATACCTACTCTACTACTGTTACAGGTAAATCTACCTGTTTTAGTGGTAGTTTAAAAGCCTGTTTACCTACCTACAGAGGTTTATAGAATTTAACTGTTTACAGCTACGAGAATTTTCTCGAATAATAGTACGTTTTCAGCTTTACCTATATGAACACAAAATAAATGTGTCATAAACACATAAGTCAGTGTTTGAAAATATTATGTAGATAGCTAAATATGAATAGAAGTTGACTCATCGACCAATGCGGCTTATTTGTACCACATATTTATAATTTTACATAAATGAATTTTTCATGTAATGTCTTAATTTATTACTTTAAATTGTTTTTTTACTCCACCTGCTCGATAATGTCGTTTTATACGTCATACAAACCTCACTTAAAGCAAGTCATTATTCCCTAGGGAGATAATGCAGTATGGCCGATCCCTAAGGAATAATGAGATTTGAAATCGTCAACATTGTGAATTAAAATGTACGTGCATAGAACAAGTTGACTCGAAATTCAAACTGGCCACTAGAGATATACTATTGACGGGAGCGTTATAGAAAATTGAAACTCTAGAATCTTGGAGAAGTGAATTTTGTTTGTTTGATGAATTTGTAAATATAATACTTATATATCTCTAATATGTGATTTGGTTGACCAAATTGTCTTTTAATTATCTCACAGATGGTGTAAAAAGTAGAGTATGCGACATGGGAATAAAGCTGTCTTTGTCTTGGGCTTGAATTCCTCACTTCACTCAGGTTTTTATTAACTCCCTCGCAATGCTCGGGAGTTAATTATATTGATCCCTCACTGACGTTCGGGATTAAACCAAAATCAGAAACCTTCATTTCGTTCGGAATTCAACATGCCGCTCGTGACTTAAAGAGACTGCTTTCACACATAAACTACAATTTTTTTATAATTTTAATTAGTGAACAGTATTGATAAAATTCCAGTTAATTACTTTGTTTTAAAGACGTGTGTTTGTACCGCCTGACGCCATTATGTTGATACACCTGTAGATCATTGCTACCAACCTTCATAAAAGTTCTGAAATGTAATTTTCAACATGCAAGTCAAAGTCCTTGGAGTTGAACACCTTGAAAGGACAATTGTTGCTTATTAATCGATATAATGTATTATGAAGGTGTTTTCAATAGGTAGTGGAACTGAAGTTGGTAGATATCAAATGGATTTTGGTTCTTATTTCTTTCTCTGTGACTACTTTTCCAGTACCGAAATTATAATATTCCATTCTCGAATTAGATTTATTTTGCAGTTTAATTTCAGCGTCATAAATTAAGACATTCATTGATTTGCATTGCGGTATGAAAACCAAAGTGTTTCACGAAAGTTTGGCTCAGTTTCAATAATGTACCGTCACAACAGTCTTTCAAAGCAGATTGGGATTGTTTACATACAGTAATGGTATTTATATCTGCTATTCTATTTATGAAATAATATTTGTGCGTTTTCATTGACTTTCCTCCAAAATTGTATGTAATTTTCCGTCTTAAATAAGTTTAAATGAAAGTCGTCATCTCTTGTCTGTCACAACCAGAGACAAACCCTTATCAAGGAAAGTTAGAGGTGTGTTTGACAGATCGAGACAGATTGAAAAGCGAATGTACAAAAATATGAGAATATTTTGAATTCTGAAAATTTTGTTAACAAGTTGCTTAACAGTTCTTTATGAATAAAGACTGCTTGACTGAACAATTTGTCATCTAACTGCCGAAAAAGACTCCTTTGATCCCACCTGTGTCCCAAATCCTGTTTTTGCTAAACGTAACATAATAGAGTGGTTTTCGACGAGATCACGTTACATTCAAGCCAGGTGGTGGCCGTAAAATGACGTAAATATATTATTACCTAAATAAATGCAAATGAATGTAACGTCGGCGTATTTGTCGTCCGTGTTTTGTTGGGCGACAGATGAGGACCTTGTTTTCATGGTCCCGTCTGTGTCTGAGTTTCTTATACGAGTTCTATACAATTTACAGACGGTTTACTTTGTAATTTATATGAGCAGTAAAACAATGATAATGTGTAATAATTGGCTGTAAAATGTATAGGTTTTGCTGTTATCAACTTTGTGTGAATTGCTTGGTATCTTGAGGGATCGTTGCAAAACCGTTTTCTATGAAAATGCGAAAGAAAAACATTGCCTGTATCTAGAGATGAGCCGTTGCCGGCAATATTGCCGTAAAGTGGGAATTTTTGTGGCAATATTGGCGGAAGTATTGCCCGAAGTATGAATATTGCTTTCACACTCCAGGAAATATTGCCGGCAACGGCACATCTCTACCTGTATCCCTAGTAGTATGGTAACCATTTCAAGCACGCGACTGTAGGTACGTGAGCGTCTTGAATTAACGAAGTTGATCACAAATATTTGCTTCAGATAATATCATTGCAGAAGTTTGCATGACCTACATGAACAGTCCTTGTGCTTAATAGTTATAGATGTGTAGCTAAATGTACAAAAAATGTCATAATAATGTGCCAGGTGGCTCCGAGCGACGGTAGGGACATCTGTCTGAGTACCAAGTCCGACCAGACAAACCAGTTGGTATACAACTTTGTGGCAGCCAGACGGGGCTTCGCGTAATCAGAAATATGATATATTATGTAGGTATACGACTTAATTAGTTCAGAGTATTAAAATGACACATAGTAAGTGTATAGCTACTAGTCTTAGTGCAAGATTTGGTAGTTTTCTCTGACGATTTGTAATTTCAAATTCAAAGACAACTTTCTCTTCCAATAAGAGTTTAAAACCCACTTGCAATGAATTAGACCGCCCATTCCCTTTTACCGTTATATTATATTTTTATACTGAAAGATGTATTTTACTAATATTCTTTTGAAGAGACCTGGACCTAGACCATGACGTTTAAAGTAAGATTGTTTTAATCTTGTTTCAGTGTGGGTAAGAGATGGCGCTAGACAACCTGTATAGCTCTGTCTCTTACCCACACTGGAATAAGAATAAAACAATCTTACTTTGAACGTCATGGTAACCCCACTGATGTGTTTTCATCACTGGGAACGTTAAAGATGAACACGTTGAACAACTTTTTTCGCAGCCAAAACACATCAATACATCACTTCACTGACTTTCTTATATTTGATTTAGTTGTTGTAAATATATTTCATTTATTTATGTTTTTTTTTTATGAGTATAATGGACAATTGTCAGTTTGGCGATCCTGGTTCTCGTGAAAACTTGGATTTTTTCACCGCTATATGCAAAGAGCTTTTGATAAATGAACTCATGATAAAGTTTAAAAAAAAATTAGACATTAAAAGCTTTAAAATAAATGTTTTTACCCAATTTATTTAAAAAATAAAGAATGGTAGTCGAAGTATGTCGACACAAAAGTTTGCACCCTACCTCGATAGATGGCGTTGGGATCGAATTAGATCTCGCTATGGTTTCGTTACCGCGATTTGGTTGGGGTCGGGCCGGGATTATTGCAAAGTTAACTTTGCGCAGCGGCAATATCGTAACCAATGAGGGAAATCCGAGGTGCGATTATTGCTAGTTGAAAACTTTACCAATACCCCGCCGTGTAGACGTGAAATACCGTCTGCGTTGGCAATTTTTGAATGGCCGTTACTGGCCTGAGAATCCCTTTGAATGGCCAGTTTCCTCAAGGAAATCGGTAACAATAAAAAAGAGAGATGAAACCTGGTAATTTAAAATTTAATTCGTTTTCTTTCTGATGGTAGCACCGGTCGTGAAACTACGGGTATGATAGTTATGCCAGTTTATACATTAAATATGTTGCATTTTTAGCTGCTATAACATTACTTTTATTATCCTTTCTAGATCTTAATCAGATAATTTTGATACTTGGAATAAAATAAGACTACTTAAACATGACAGTCCCCCGAAAATTCAATAAAACCAAATCTCTGTATAGAACTATACTTTGATCGTCTATATTAGAAACTAGCTTTTGTCCGCGGTTTTGCTCGCGTAGGTACATAAAATATAGCTTAAATATCACTCAGGAATAAAGTAGCTTTCTATCGGTGAAAAAAAAATTCGCAATCGGACCAGTAGTTTCAGAACACCTCCTATAAACAGAAAAATAAACTTTACCTCTTTATAATAATAGTGTAGATAATTGCCGTTGATAGGAAAATCGTTGGTTTCTTAGAAATATTTATGAGTATTTTCACTACCATATTATTTGTCTCCATTGACATCATAGTCCACTAGGGCGCAATTATGCCCACGTAGATAAAGCTGTTTTTCCTTAAGGGAAACTCGATTTTGTAAAAAACCAAAATGCATAATTTTATTTACCTTCGCTATTTTTGGAACAGAATTTAAGGAAGGATCTGGCTTGCTTACCTAAAATAAAAATATTATGTTGAAGAAAAACAAGAAGGCAAAAAGGTAAATACTTTTGATTTTGATTTCACCGTCGTAAACAATTCAGTTACTTTCAGGCAAAATATTCCTAGTTTTAGTAAAACATTGCAACATGGTGTGCAATGCAAAACATTTGGAACACACGCATGCTTTCGTATGTGCTTACAAACCACAGGCTCGCAAACTAGCTTTAGAAATTTAGGTACAGGATCATTTTACATCAACAACGACGGTTTTGCACGAACAGCAGTGTGTTGTGGAGTTAATTATAAGAGGGATGTTTGTTTAATCGTCAAGGTTAGGTTTAAACTGTACGATTGTTATGTTCAGTGCCCCAGCACTGAATCTTTTATAGGCCCTGGGGAGCCTATAGCAAATGCTACCAAGCATAGCAAAATATAGCATAGTCGGCCTTACAATGTTCCCACTGTTGGGATTCAGGCCTCGTCTCCAGGAGAGGCAATGGTAATCCACCACGCGGACCCAGTGCGGGTCACACGTCTTGGAATTCTACCAAGTGGCCAGCTAAATTTTTATCAAATGAAAACAAATTAAAAGTCTTCCAACTTATTAGACTGCTGGATCCTTAGGAAGCGATAGCTCTATTGCAGTTGCTTACATTGTCTTTATAGATATTCCAGAATTTTGTTTAGATATCATATGATATGGTTAAGAGGTATCCAGAATTGTTTTTGTTTGTCTGACCGGGTCCACCGATTGGGGGGCCCGTATCATTTTCTATGTGGCTAATCCACCACTGTCACCACTGTCGTCTAATCTAACCGAATATTCGATGTATTTTTTTGCTGCAATAACATTCACACAAATCAACGCAAATCAATTGAAGGACACAGGTGGGTTTTAGTAAGTAAAAGTCTGACACGCTTTCTTGCTCCAGCTTAGAGCGGGATTCCGCACAAAAAAAATGTTTTTGCCTTAGGTTTTTGCATATCTCAACCTACCTGCTTACATATTCATGTATGTAGTTAGTAATACATATTCATACTAAGTTAATACATATTTAAGTCATGTAGTAGGTACCGTACAAATATCATTTCGTTACTTCCAAAAATAAATTCTTTATAAAACCTAATCTAACCAAACTTAATTACTTGGTACCTACTCGTACTTCCTTAGTCTATTTCTGTTAGATTTTTAAAGACATAACTTCCTTCCTTGACTTTGCGTGTTACTCCATTTTTCCTTTTTCAGTGTTCGCTAAAAAGAAAACCTTGGAATTGTCCGTTTATTTTACAAGCTTTTATTTAGTTACACCTGTCCCGATGTTTGTCTGTCATCCAATCTTGTAAATTAAATTTGACCTACTTCCCGGTTACTGATTGAGCTGAAATTGTGCATGCATGTGTATATCAGATGACAATGCAAAATGATTATGACAAAGAGCTGATCTGTTGATGGAAACGGTGGCTGTACGGACTTGGTAGTTAAACGACACAACCCCATAGAATTTGGCCTCGTATGATTCGTCTTGACGAGTATTAATTATATAGGTATACTGAGCTATAAAAGCTTGCTATAAAAAATGATTTTCATTAAAAGCTTGTTTAATACCTAGAAAAATAAAGCAGGTAGCTTAAGCAAAAACTACGCAGAAAGTAATTAAACAAACAAACCAAATGACGAATAATATATAATCAAGCTGGTCCTGCAGAACGATTCCGAGTGAGCAGCAATTCAGTCCCTTATGATTTCCTGTCACTGAGTCGCAAGTCGGCTCAAATTCTCAGTACCAATTATTTTGTGCTCCGTGCTAGCGTGCCGCCCGTTTTTTAATTACTATAGTAATTTAGATCACGCGGCGAATACTCAAGTTCTTTATAGCTATATAGCTATCCAGTCCAGTCTACTATGAATTTTAGAAAAAATTGCTAGTGTCTTAGTGACCCCGCAAATGAAGCCGCTTCAAGCTTTTTTTTGAGGCGGCCTTTTATTACGGCTCGCGTGTGGTGGTGCCGCCACAAAAATAAAGCTTGAAGTCGCTTCTAGCTGTTTTTGTGGTGGCCAATATGCCATGCCATTCGCGCATTTAATCCTTCTTCGTCAGACTCCATTATGATACTGCAAAGCCACAAGCTGTCGCTTGCTTCAGCTTTTTTTATGTGGCTGCTTCTAGCTTTTTTTTGTGGCGGCGTTTTTTGTGGTGTTTTTTTTTTGCAGCCCGTGTGCCTGACTTGTTAAAATGTCAGTCGTGTGGGCGACAAAGAGAGATGGAGCTGTACATAGTGTACACCCTATATAGCTCCATTCAGTTTGGTTTCCGTCGTCAAGTGTTCAGCCGTTTCGAAGACGTTTTTTACTTAAAAATCCCACTCCCAAATGAAGAGTTAGTAACCTAAGTTACTCCCTGTAACATCAGTAATTCGTCAGTGAAAGTCCTGTCAACATAGGTCTTGCCGTTTTAGAGATTAGCCGGAACAAAGAAACAGACCGACAGATAGACTTTCTTAAGCATTTAGTAAAAAAAAAAAGACATTTTGTATTATAAACCGACACTTCAATTTTATTATGTCTGTATAGAACTGACATTAACAATGCGGCGACGACGCGGTCGAGTACCTACTTAGATACTTATGTAAAAAAATCGCACTACAGTCAATGAGCTTGAACTATAAAAATGTTAGGTTAGGTTAGGTTACAAGGTTACAAGCCAGGAGTGTCCTAGTAATCTAATTTAACTAAGTATTTTATCTTTAATTCCAATAACTTTATACTTTATTCCTTTTCAATTCAGCTCAAAGCGGGAAAAGTTAATTGATGATTTTCCCCCTAAAAAAAGAACTTCTAGGTAAACATAACACTTAAGCTAATTAGCGCAAGGAACTACTATCAACCACTATGATTTTCAACTGAAAATCAGCGCTGGGTGTCTAACGCCCAGCAAATGCTGAGGTGGTCACCCTTTCGGTGCGGGCATGCAGGCGCACTTTGTATTTTTTATTTACAACTGTTGTGCTGAAGGGGAATCGTTTGTTTTGGTGTGTTCATGTAAAGAGGAGGGATGAGATGCATGTTACTAAAAAAGTTATGAGTATACATGTGGATGGGTGGAGAGGGAGAGAGAGGCCAAAGAAAAGATGGATGGATTCTGTGAAAAGTGACATGAAAGAAAAGGTTAGTAAGTTAGTGATAGCATGACGAGTGACAGGGTAGAATGGAAGAAAAAAACGTGTTGTGCCGACCCCAAATAACATGGGACAAGGGCAGGAAGATGAAGAAGAACTGTTGTGCTATGTCTGTTCCGAATAAAAGTATTTCTATTCTATTCTATCCACTATCCTAAACCCAGACAGTCGCCAAACGAGAACTATACACGTAGTACGTTAGTACAGCTATCCACATTTCCGTCATGGCGCTGTACAAAGCTGTACGTTTCATTGTGTCCATAAATGCCATGGCACCGTAAATCGTGGCCCATGAAGCGACAATGTAGTATACTATAATCACGGTATATAAAGAGCTAACCCAACGGGACATTGACCCATATTGAAAAGGTTAAATTATATTATTATAGGTCTGATGTGCTAGGCGATTGAATTTGCGTGATTTATTAGTTTTGTCAGTTTTTATGTTGTTTTGTGTAAAAACGTAAACACAACGTATTTGAGAAAATGGTTATGACTAAATCATGTTTTAGGTCTTAAACCTGGTTTTGTGACCTATTAAAAAGTATTAGTTGCTTCAATGGTTGCTTCATACTTTTATGAGAACTATGCGTTATTTTCCGGAATTGTTAGTAGACTAGAAATGTGATTCAGATGATTAATTGTTTTGTTAATGATTGTTTTGCAACGTGTAATGGTTAGAAATCACAATGGTTTACGTTTCTTAATATTTTATGAAAATAATGAATTAAATTTTATTGATCACCTTCATTACGAAGCTTTACTATGAAATACAACGTTTATAAATTATAAACTGCTACTCTAGTCTCTAATACATTGGAAAAATATTTATTTCTTCGAAAATAACGACTTTTTGCTTGCAAAGTAGAACAAGCCGTTCAATGTATCTACAAAAAAGGTGAATATTATAATCTCATCTGCCAGTCACATTTCTTAAAACGTTTTTGAATGTAGAATCACGGTGATGTTTATTTACTGTGTGAAAATCACGAAATTGGTTTTCTCTCATGTTTTTTTACACTATTTAGTGTCATCTGGGTCACATCCCATGATGGCGCGAAATTAACTTTGTGCGTGATCATAAAATGGCGTCGTGTTTGCTTTGGCGCCTTTATTGCCTAGTCCGATTATACGAAACTTTACTTAATAGTTACTAAACTCGGATCGTGTGGTTAACTAACACCCACTTTCTGAGTAAAGCTGGATAGATTTATTAAAATACCGTAGCTTTGGAACGGGAACACGTAAACTGAGATTTACTAAATACTTGTAGTATTTAGTAGGTAGTATCTAGGCTTAGGGAATCTTTTTACAGTTTGAAAGTTTCTCTAGCTATTAGTAAGTTATTAACATTATAGATAATTATAGTGACAAGTAATGTGAAACCCGAAACACGTGTTGTCTAGTATTTTTATGTAAAGAATCTATGTACAAAATTTCGTAATCATGAAAAATCCCAAAGTTATAAACGTGTTCAGCAAAAATACAAGGTCACTGGGTTATCCAGGTGACTGAGGAGTTGCTTTGCACTTGCACCCAGCTGTTTGATGGCGCCTAATACCCGCTATGACCTGTGTTGTACTTAGTGTCGGTGGTGTCCAACTTGTGACCTTCTAAAATATTTTTGTGAATAATATACATGTACAAACTGTAAAAAATTTGGATGTTTTGGATTCTGAACAAACTATATTCTGGTTTCATGTATAGAATTCGTAATAATATTCAAATCACACATGGCAACGTTATTCTGAAATTAGCCCAGTTACCATTAAAAAGCTAAAAGTGTTGTCAAGGACAGAACATTCATTAGTTTACCCTGTCCTTGTCCGCACTCCGCAGTCTCCTCAATGACTGCACACGGAAAACAAAATAACTAATGAAATGTAAGCGAAATTAAAATTCGTACCACAACAAATCGATTGTAAGGAAATTCACGACAAGAACGGACACGTGACTAAAATATGTATTCAGTATGCATGTAAAAGTATTAGAAACAGGTACAAAATATCTGTTATACAAAATACCTACCTGTTATAAAAGAAATATATTATTTCCAAGACAGCCATATTTTGGCAATGCAACTGAAATTACAAGACGACATTGTCAGTAGAGACTGGTCATCTGATAAGTAACTGCCAGTGGCTTATTTTGATTTCTGAATTTTGAATGTTTTTTTTTATACAAGGTGTAAGGGATAGGTCTTTGCAAACTTTAAGGGCTTGCTCAGAATAAACTTCCACATGATTTTACTTCAGAAAAAAAATTCGGCCTCTCTATACCAAATTATAAACTTGATTGGACAGTTTGCATTGAGAGACCGATTTTTTGTTAGTTTTCTGAAAAAAATTTTTTTCAGTTTCGTCTACTGAGCAAGCCCCTGTATAGGTACGTATTCGTAGTTCTTGCAAGACGCGAAATGAGTGTTCTCTTAGGGTTACCGGTTAGGACACTAACAGAAATACTGTTTTACGGATTTCAATAATAACTGTTTATTATCATTTTCATTATTGGAAAGTGCTTGAGTAATATTTTGTGAGACGTGTGCTCCTAATCTTGCAAGACTAAAGGAATACAGTAACTGTAACCACACTAAGAATTTCATTGAAATGCTGACAAGGAGCCTAGACCAATTAAAAACAATATTAATTGGTTAGAAAGAGAAGACCATAGTGTTGAAGTAGGATGCATTTGTTTTTGTTACTCTAACATGCTCAAGGAGTTTCGATATTTTCCTCTACAGTCCTTACAGATTTAACGGTATCTACAGGAAATCAAAAACATATACTGTATAATAGATTTTCCAGGTAACGTAACAAACGAGCGTGCTATTCTCAATACAATATTGCTTAGTCATCAGTCGTAAACTCCATTCTAGACGATTTCCTTCAATTGCCTCTAGTTGCTTCATAGATAAGACGCGGAACACTTTAGTTTTGTGTTCCAAGCGGCACGTTAGATTAGGCAGACATTCAACACTTCATCATAGAGATAAATACATAGGCATTCGGAGTGCTTAGTGCGAGTCTGTCTATCGACACGTATCACGAAAAAAGGTATTATATTAAAATTCGTTATTGTAGTTATGTCTTTACAAGGATTGCAATTGCTACGATTGGTTGGAGGAATGTTATTTCAGATTTGTCAAGTTGTATGGATGGAGCTATCGAACATTCCGGCCCTACCACGAGCACTTAACACTATCCATTTGTCGACCTGAACTGGACTGTTAAAGGGATGGAGTTAGATATAGAACATTCGTTTTAGTTTTTGCGAAACCCGAAACACGATGAGATGATATTTGGATTAGGTACCAATATGTATTTAGCATTCAATCATAATTTATTTATAGTTTAAGAGATCAATGATGATAATTTGTGGGTTACTAGCTCGTCTATGTAATATCAGGAGTCCTATTTTTAATGTTCTTTTAAGAATTATTTGTACAATATAGATATTTCTTTTATGTACTTTAATATTCCACAACTATCACACAACGCCGTCTAGTCCCAAGCTAAGCAGAGTTGACTAACTGATAAACTTACTTATTACAAACATATATTGATAAACAAGCTTTTAATGAAAATATTTTTTTCATAGCAAGCTTTTATAGCTCGGTATACCTATACCTATAATATAATACTCGTCAAGACGGATCATTCGAGCACAAACTCGATGGGGTTGTGTCGTTTAACTACCAAGTTCCTATAGCCATCTTCCGGTTCCATCATCAAATCAGTTCCATGTCATAATAATTTTGTATTGTCATCTGATTTACACATGCATGCAAAATTTCAGTAACCGGGAAATGGGTCAAATTTAATTTACAAGATTTGATGACAGATAAACATCGGGACAGGTGGAACTAAATAAAAGCTCGTAATTACACCCAGACACAGAACGAATGATCATGCTCATCACACAAACATTTGTCCTGGGTGGGAATCGAACCCACGACCTCCTGCATAGCATTCAGGGCCACTAACTACTAGACCAAAAGGCCAACTTTGATAATGCTATTTCTATTTAATAAATTTCTAAGTATAGAAATGTTATTGTATGACAATATAATGAATGCTGATTCAATATTCGGTTCGAAGCTCGGAAGTCAAGTCTATTTAAGGTTACCCTTTTGTCGTTTCCAATAAAAAAATAATTGTAAGGAACAGTGAATTATAATGAACTATCAATTTCAAGGATAATCGTAAGCTTATTATTTTATATGTGACAGTTATTACAGCGATTGACTGCAGATGAAGTGCTATCGTTTGTTCTCGACTACAATTTATATATTTCTATTGTTTTTGTTGTGACAGTCACTGGAACAGACCATCTGCTCTGTATTAATGTGTTTTCGTAGACTGATCTGTATTAATGTGTTTTCGTAGACTGGTTTGTGAGCTAAGTATATAATAGAATGAAGGCTACTTTAATTTGAAACAATACGATGTTTTTTAAATCACGAAAAACCGAACTGAGCTCTTTTGCTAGTTGCTGCATTTAAAAAAATAAAATTCCCAGTAAAAAAAAAAAATAGATTCTTAATTCAAAATTTTAAATTATTTATTTATTTATTTATTTATTAGGAGAACCAACAAAAGGATAACAATAGTATAATAAACATACAGCCAATTACAGGTTCTCACGGGTAGAAATAGTTAAAATAATAGAAAGCTTACGATCACTAAAGCACATAAAAAAAGAACATAGTTAAATATAATTAAGCATCCCCTAAAGTACAATCAGCACTATGCATTTTTGAAAAATTTGGTATTCAGCTGAGTGCGTGCAGAATAAGTTTTTTATTATAAAATAAGAATGTGCTAAGCAGACGAGAATTCAGAGTTTTTTTTTTATGAGTATAATGTTAGTTTATGGTTACTGAATGTATCGTACACGTTCAAAAATCGATCGTCAATTGTTTTTAAATCTTGTAACCCGTATACAACGAATAAAGTGATGTTCTCGACCACAATATGGTAGTGAAGTGTCAATGATGAAATTTATTTTATTACAAAACGTGGGCTTGATGACGCATCACAAGACCTCCTTATAGGAAACCCCGGTTGTTCCACTTCTGTTTGACTCACATATTTATTGTACTATAACTAGGGATCTACACTTCTGGTTCATAAGTAGTTAATCCTCTACAGGTTCAGATTTATTCACAGCAATAAAATGTCTATTTATTCTGTAGATATTAAATACATTTCCTATTGGCTTTCGAGTCTAACAGGCAGTGGGCTCCCACGCTCGACTCTCTTATTTTAGAGCTACTTATACATAACTGTGTACTAGTAGTTGGGCCTGAATATCATTTGCTTGTATGTATGTGTGCGTGTGTAGTTTGTGCGTTTTAGTGATTGAATCTAGGCGAGGCGAATGAATGGCACTTACAATCGATTTGGGAACAAAAACGTGAATCACAAACTATAGTAGGTTTATTTTTACCTTAAATGAGTATTAATAGCCTGGAAATTATAATAATGAGTCTTTTTGTAAGACCATCGCATGTTGCTATTGTTGATGTCAGTAATCGATAGTAACTACTACCAGTACTACTACTACTTCTTCTACTGATAGTAGTTAGCCTATTATGTCCCACTGCTGGGTTCGCTCACACGTTTGTCCTGGGCCATTGGGGGGCAGTCCCTCCGGTAAGAGTTAAGCTCTTTTTTCCACCTTTGCCTTGATCTGCCACGACGTCGCTTTGTGTTTAACAGGACCCAATAAGTGGCTCTTTTAGCCCATAGCTCATGTGATATACTGCAGACACCCAGTCATCCATACATCATTTAATACAAACGAAAAAATAACTGGACGATGTCAATAATCTATAAATCACAAATATATCAAATCTGAATATTATTGACCGATATAAAATTAACAATGGGACTTATTTTCAGCTCAGAGTACCCTGTAGTTGCGGAATAGGTCTGAAGAGTTAACGTGACCTTGGAACGTAAATGCCAACTGAAAGAACGCAGGTGGATTTTAGTCAGTAAAAGTCTGACACACCCTTTCTTATTTCATGATTTCCCTTCGAAGAAACAAGAATACTCTGTACTGTAAATGCTTAAATGGATGATATAGAGAATATTCTACG
Organism: Mythimna lalbum; assembly: GCA_949319445.1. Lineage (NCBI taxonomy): Eukaryota > Metazoa > Arthropoda > Insecta > Lepidoptera > Noctuidae > Mythimna > Mythimna lalbum. Next base: position 8,596,078 of record OX439345.1, on the reverse strand, counting down.
GAAATGTGATGTCACATAGCGCATGTCGACGGACTTAACTCTACTTCAAAATAAACCAAGGACACATCCATTACATTGCCACCTCCATCCGCCTCGCCATTAAATCAAAAGGCGCCAAATTTTCATTCGCTAATTTGGTCTCAAAGAATACGAATCGCATATATCTTCCTGAGGTCATGAGCTGAATTGTAAATCTACATACATTATCCGCAATGATTGATGCTCCGGCGCAAGTTGGTCACGCCCCCTCCATAACTGTGCTAGGCATTTAAAGTTTTATTCGTTGTATCTTGCTTAAGTCGTCGGATAATGTGATAAGTAAATATTGGCAATTCGGGTAGGATTTCGGGGCTTTAGCCTCGCAATATTGTTTTTTTATGATTATAAAAATAGGATTTTTCGAAATATCCAAAATAAAATAAAAAAATATGAGTCCTCTCTCAATTGTAAGCTAAAATAAAGAAAACAACAAATCCAAAAATGCAGTCGAGGTCACATTGGAATGATTTTACGACCAAAAACAAAAGAAAAACTAAAATTCGGAGAGCACAGAGTATGGAGAACATTTTTACAATTTCGAATTTGGAACGTTTTTATTATAAAGTAAACCATTATTTGTGTCGCAATTTATCTTGTGATTTTATGGGTAGCTCTCTCTATGGTACCTCTATTAGATGCATTGCGTCAATCTCAAAGTACAAACAGTTGCTTTTTATTCAGTGTTTTGTAAGAATATTAAATAGTAGCCATTGTAAGTATTTAAATTAATTCCTTGTCTAGACATTACAAATACAGTTTACAACCTCAGTATATTCGAGGCTCGTAAACCTCGACTAAGAGGCGTGATCAAGTACATTCACTGATCAGTATTATTTGTATTCGTGTTGATAAAACAAATGATAACGACCTTATCAGCGCCTGATAATACTCGTTGCTAGTACCTACTCCGGTAGCTAGATAATATTTAAACGCTTTTTTCAGTTGTCTATGTACATTATCGATTGAATTGAACAGAGAGTACAAAGAAAGTAGAATAATTTTTCTCGAACAATGTAGCACTTTCAGTCTATTGTAAAGTCAAGGCCGAAAAGCATCTCAAAAATATTAAATCTTTTTGCTACGTTAACTCGCATTAAAAGCTGTTTATTATGTCTATTGAAAATCACAAACCTTTGTGTTACATTTTAATCGCTATAAAGCTCAAAGAGGGATTTTTGGCGGGAGTTTTACGTGTAATGTTCAGTGGCTGTTCTAATTTATTCGCAAATTGATTCCTAGTAGACATTGTGATGTAAAATTGGTGTGGTTTAAGATTCAAAACCATGTGGAATAACTAAACAATGTGGAATCGATGAAGGGCAATTATGTGGAATCGATAAAGGGCAATTATGTGGAATCGATAAAGGGCAATTATGTGGAATCGATGAAGGACAATAATATATGTTATGTGGAATCGATGAAGGACAATAATATATGTTATGTGGCATCGATGAAGGACAATATATTATGTGGAATCAATGAAGGACAATATATTATGTGGAATAAATGAATGACAATAATTATATGTGGGATCGAAGAAAGGGCCTCGCCATTAGTAAAACGAAGTTGAGTTTATTGCAGTAATGACTATCTCAGCGAAGCTTACCGGGAAGGCTGCCTCGATACGGCAAAAAAATTTATAGGACTGCTATCAAATACTGTGAAAACGTTAGCATGTGTTACATGTGCTTTCTAATTGAAAACAAAGTGACAATATTCCGTATCAAGAACTAAATACTTAACACTGGTTAAATACACAAGCCGGGCGCAACCAAAAGAAAAAAAAAAGCACAGAGTAGGTACTTAACATAAATTATTTAGTGCACTAGGCTTTTTAGCTATAAAAGTAACTCATGACACTTAGCAATACTTAGAGAATAAAGAATGTTCGTAATCTTTTCAGTAGGCACTCACTTCTATAGACCTATTTTGACATAACTACAAAAAAAATATTGCCACAGCTTAGTTTCGATTATCAAAAATAACTGTCCATTTCGTCCTTACCACACAGGTGATAATTCGCGTTGCTACCTTACTTCTGTCCTTGAGCCATTGAAGATGTGTGCCTGTGCGCCTAGCCACTAGGTTGCACGCGTCATCGACTAAAATAAATCAATTGCTCGACGTTGGCATTGGATTTATTAAGAGGCATTAACACTTGAGACTCGTACCCAGATGAGATCACACTTTATGGTCAGGCTTCAGAGTTGTTTAGCCCTTTTAATTACCATAGACGTGTGGAGGATGTCAAGTTATCTATGGTTAATATTCAATGTTAGTATTGGGAGCCTGTGAGTGTCTTATCAATGCCCAGCTTAAGTTTTATTCAAGAGGATGTTTTGTTAGCGTGCCAAAAGGATAGTCTTTGGATAGCCTTGCATGGTTGCGGAAATGTTCGAAAGAATTACTGTGGCCCTGAACTATAAGCGCAACTGAAGGATGGATGAGGAAGGAGGATACGAGGGTTTTAGTCAGTGAAAGTCTGATGTTCCTTCTCGCTCTCACTTAGAGCGAGAGGAGCTACTTGATGATTTATGACATCTCAGTTAGTAGCTATCGCTAATTTCTAACAGCAATACACAATACGATTGTGTGATTAATCTTTAATTAACCTAATATTATAAATAAATGTGGTGTGGCATTGGGTAGGGTAGGACACATTGCTCGCAGGACATGAACAATTGGGCTAAGAGGCCCTGGAGTGACAACCGCGTACCAAAAGACGCAGCGATAGAAGGCATCACACAACTTGAACGGATGTCGCGGGAGCCCAATGGATGCGAGATGAACAGGCGGTCCTGTCGTTGTGACGACATTTTTGGAAGGCCCATGCCTATGTTGTCGTCTTTTGTGTATGTGACATACACAATGTATGTGTATGTTTGTAACAACTTTCCGCTCAAATGTCAGATGTCAGAACGAATTTGACCCCCGAGTAAACCTTTTCCAGGAATATACACTGGTCTTCTCTTACGCTTATACAGCCATTTGTAAACCCTGATGTTGAATTTTATTTGAGCAAAAGAAGATATTCGTTCTTATATTCTTGACTTATTCCATATTTATTGTAGTAAGTACAGGTTCAATACCCGCGAGGCCTGCCCTGAATTTCTTAGCCTACATAACTGCCTTATACTTCTACGACTTATTCAGTTAATAATAAAGTACGTAAACGGTCACTGCAGAATATCGATCCCTACGTTGTCTGATAAACTACATACACCTACAATATCTATGATTGTTTTGTTTTTATTTATAACGGAGATTTACTATGATTTTCGCGGTTTTCTGGCTGTTTACCTTTAAGTTGAGTGAAGAGTCATAACTCCGATTACTGATTTAAGCATTTAAAGTTAGATATTTTTCAAAATTTGGTTCTAAGTAATATTTGAGATGTTCTTCACTCAAAATAGATCAGATCAGAACCCTGCCCTTAGTTTCCAAAGATCAAGTTGAATTGGCTTTCTTTTTTATTACCCCTACTTTGGTTTTATCACATCTCTATGGTAAAATAAAGTATCACGGAGAAAACCATCTATTCTAGAACCTTAAATTCGCAAACATATGGTACCCATACACCAACCCGCACTGGGTCCGCGTGGTGGATCGTGACTGATAACACACTCCTGTTCACAGAGAGGAAGCGTGTGTTTCATCTGAGGGAAAATTATATTAAACAAAAGTAGAAACTGCATCGAATGCAGTTTCTGGTATGTTTACCCAATCATCATCATCATCAGCCTTTTTAATGTTCCCACTGCTGGGACTCAGTCCTCCTCTCTAGGAGAGGGAACGGGCCGTAATCCAACACGCGGGCCCAGTGCGGCTTGGTGAATATCACACGTCTTCGAATTTTCGGTTCTAGCACATGCCGGTTCCCTCACGATTTTCCTTCATCGTTTTGAGAGCAGTGGTAATGAAATAAATTACACAAAGCATTTGCAGGGTTTGAATTATTTTATCTATAGGCCTTAGTTGCCTGAAAATAAAGGATTATTATTATTGCCACTCGGTCACCACTGCTCTCTAACCAAAACCCAGTCACCAATTAACTAAATATGTATTTCGATGTTTTCGAAATTGTAAACAACATTTAAATATCCATATAGGTAGACCACTAACCGGAAGATACTACAGCACTTTGTAGTCGCCACAGTACATGTTGATATAGCTTTGCTTATTACATAATGTAGCATAAGTATCTACACACAAGCCGCGTATAAACACTTCATGGATATTGATCGATAAAATTATAAACATATATTGTAAATATATGATAATGGTCTTGCATTTTCTAAAATAGTTATTAAGACTGGCTGCTGAGAATCAGTTGCTAAGAAAACTTCTATACATCGTCGTGTTTCTCTAATCAACATAATTCTGTTGCTTACTATTTTGAATTATCAAAAATATCACAGGTAATTTACATGTTTGTATGTAATTAGGTATGTTTGTTCCATCACGCTCAAATGTCTGAACAGAGTTTTATGAAACTTGGCACAGAACCATGTCCTGGAAGAGCAGATAGAGGATACTTTTTAACCCGGGAGTAATTGGGATAATTTTCTACGATCACACAAGCAAAGCCACTGGTAAGAGCTAGTAGGTAAGAACTTCCCAAATACAATTTCTTAGTGGAATATATTTATTTTTTTCTTTACCTCAAAGTGCATGTCAGCCCCATCGTAACCTAAAAAAGTTTACAATAACAACTCAGTAACCAACACAAAATATTCACAAAGTATAATTTAGAAAAAATAGGGCCGTTTCTAAATAGAATCTGCTTCTAAATGAGTGTTATAAATAATAACAAATCATAGACAACAGCGGGCTCATAAAAGAGTCAAGCAATTAAAAAGGACAGTCGTGATTCCGGAGGTTAACTAGCCAGATAGAAAGAGGTCATATCGCTGAGGAAGTTTCAATCATCGACGCATTAGTAACCTAATTTTAACACTTCAATTCAACACGTTTATTGATCAATCATGAATGATTAACATAAAACTACGCCTAGCATAAGCATAGCATAATCAGCCTTATAATGTTCCCACTGCTAGGACTCAGGCCTCCTCTCTAGGAGAGGGAAGGGGTCGTAATCCACCACGCGGGCACAGTGCGGGTTGGCAAAAAAACCACTCCTAAATCATCTGAGAGGCGTTTTAGGGTAAGAGTGAATAGGTAACTTCTGGGCAACCGTGCTCCATCGTCGACCACATTGTCGGTTTCTAGCATGTGACATGATGGTCAAGTAGTAAGATAGAAAATAAACAGTTAGGCAGAAGTCACATATAAATTCAGTGAAATTTGGAATACTGGGAGCTCAAGGGATCTAGGTTTTTTTATCACCTAGGGAGGCTTTTCATTTTCACAATTTCTTAAACAGTCAGGTTTAAAGTCACGTTGCTTTATTTACAGAGGATTCCGCGAATAAATTCTTGTTCAGAAACCTGTCCGGAATAATATTCAAAGTGCTAAATTATCAATTAATTGTCTCACTAACTGAGGCGCTAATGGGTTAGTCCCAAGTATAGAGGTAAAAATAGAAAAAATATATTTATATGCCTTATAATGTATTCTCAGCAACAGACGTATTTATAATTATTTATTATAATTAGTATCAGGGGTTTCTCTCATATCCAGTTATTACTGTAGTACAGTTGTGTTTAAGTCCCATGAAGTAGGGGGCACGACATTATCAGGTATATATCTAGTACATTGATCTGTTACTGAGAAATTCCAGAAATTAAAATCCAATGTCACTTTCCCAAACACAGAAATCGAAAAATGCGAAACGTGACTATGATATGAGTGATAATCAAATTGTACGAAGAAGGAAAATGTTTACTGCAAGGTTTTATAAAGTAGGTAATAACAATAAAGAGACAGATCTTGTCTTTACTGTCAAAGATAATGATTACACTAGCGAGTTGACAGCAATCGCACAAATATACCTAGATATAGGTAATATAAGTAATATAATCTTTCTTTCGAAAGGTATTATAAAGAAAGTAATATCAATAAACTACGATCATGATGACAAGCCATATTATGTTCTCCGAAAAAAAATGCCAAGAAGAAATTAGCAACAAAAGTCATCTGAAATGAAATGTGAAACTTGAGGATACTTCCAACGGTTTTGGTCAAACAGTACTGTATACAGAATAGTATCTAATATAATAAAACTGCCTCAGGATAACTAGTCAATCTCCATATGATCTTCAAAAAAAATGACGGTGAAAAAGATGAGCTACAAAGGTCTATTCTAAATAAAAAACATCTGAAAAGAAATGGGAAAAGGATACTTCTTCCAATAGCTTTGATCAAATAGTACTAAAGAAAGTAATATGAATTAATAACACTGCCTCAAAATGACTTGTCTTCTATATCCATACGAAATCCAAAACAAAAGAGCACCTGTAATGAAATGGGATAAGGATCCTTCCAATAGTTTTGATCAAAAAGTACTGTAGAATAGTAATATGAATTATTCGATGATAATATTACCTCAAGATGCCTAGTCCATATCCATGCGAACTCCGAAAGAAATGACGATGAAAAAGATTGGCAACAAAATTATATTTTAAACTAAAGAACATCTGAAATGAAATGGAATAAGGGTACTTTTTCAATAGCTTGGTTCAAACAGTACTGTAGAATAATATAAGTAATTATAAATTAAAATACCGCCTCGATGGTATACTGCTAAGCCTAAGCCAGAGGTCTTGGTTTCCATTTCCGTATTGGACTTCCGTAATTTAGTAGTAGTACCCCGTAGTTTGAATTTCAAGCCTGGGTGATGACAACAGGCTTGCCTCCTGTTACATAGGGCATATCCATAACTCCCCGAACGTGTTAGATTGCAGTCCTAACGGACTATGAAGAGTAAAGGAACAGAAAGTGCACCTGTGTTTATACGCTTGAGCACTATATCTTCTGTGTACCTGGCTAATCTCCGGAGAGATTGGCTACCGTGATCAGAATTCGGTCAGGAGGATTATTATTCATAACTTGTGAAATGTGTTCTATATCTCTACCAAATCCTTCGGCAATAACAAGCGTGATGTTGTGTTAGTATAATTACATGCCAAAAAAATGCAGTCTGTAAGTGGGCAACGTTCCAATCTCAATGTCCATGCAAAATCGATCGTCGTAACTGCGCATTACGATAAACGGTATATTAACATTATAAACCTGCCTGACTATTGTTCTAAAACTAATATTTTATCAAGAGATTCATTCTTTGTCTGTTCTACGTGGTTCGTTCATTATGGATAAGTGGTCACGTTGATGTGCATATTATATTTTATTTAAATACATACATTCTCTTCGTCGTTTATTTCTACCAAGAACTTCTATTTCTATTTTAACGAAAATTGTATATTTAATCTATGATTGGTCATCTTTGTTATCATGATTCTTTATCTTGCCTCCATTCCCAATGTATTGGAGATCAGCCCGTTTCTAGCCATATCATCTTCATAAGGTCCTCTTACATATTTTTTATAATAAATGCTCAATTTAAAACCCAGACAATTCATCATCTTACATTTCTTTTATAGGTCTCATTACTATTCTGTAAGTGCAGCAATGACAGCAGTTGGGTAGTTTATTGTCACGGCATATTACGTCATATGTGCATATAATAAGGTAGATCTGCATTCCAAGGCTTTAGCTAGTAGTCGATACATTATGCTGTAATGTACAGGATAAAAGATTAATCATGAACTAATCTACAAAGCCATATGGTCCGTTTTTTCATCCACCTTATTGGGTTAAGAGCCAAGATCAGATCCTGGATGAGATTGTCATAGGAACTTAGAGATTTTTGTGTGAAAAGAGGCCTGCGAAGGGACTGGAGATGATTATGATTTATGGCTCAGATAAGCGCGTGCAAAGTTGAAGAGTTCTTTAATTTTTTTTTTGTTAGCGAGATTTTTTGCTTGCTGTTCAGTTATCAGCAAGGTGACTGGTAATAACTGCAGTACCTATTTATTTATTTATTTATTTATTTAAATCTTTATGCACAAAGTTGTACAAAGGCGGACTTAATGCCTTAGGCATTATCTGCCAGTCGACCTTAGGGTGGTGCAGAAACATAACATGGCAGGTGCAACTTAATAAATGAGAAAACAAATGAGAAAAAAAAATGTAAATACATACTTAGATACATACATATAAATAAACAGAGCTATAGTGAAAAAAAGAAATCAGTGCGATGATGATTCTGCCAACATCCTGCGAATATGCTCTCGTGCCTTCACTTTAAAAGAATATCGGCTAGTCGCCATCCTGATATTCGGAGGCAACGCATTCCAAAGGGATATCATTCATTTGTTACAGTAATATCGATAATAGCTTCAGATGATTCTAAAATCGAATCTAGGTTTTGTTAAGACAGAAACACGATTTCCCTCTTTACGTGATAGATGAACAAACATAAACATTGGTTTGCACTGGTTTATTATAGTGTGCCAAATACCACTATGATGATGTTGTAGACAGAATGAATAAGATACACAGACGTTCAATATTTGCATGGAATTTTTCTCGGATGCATCTTTATGTGAAAAACAAATTTTATTTCTGTGGAATTTGGCTGTCCTCCATTTTAAACAGTACTAGAGTTATTAAGGTAATTTAGTGCCAAGAAAGAACAAGAGAAAAACCTTTTAACCGCTAACAAAACATCACTTTATTTCGATTCTGTAATTATACGTATTTAATCTTCTCAGCCTATTTAGCTGTTACTTAATACTTTTATTACTGTAATATCAAGTACTTAAAATAAATATTAACAGTGAAACAACTATAAGTACATAAATAACAACTATAATAATACTAAAATTGTTCACAGAAACACGTACACTGAATAGGCACTATAAGTAGACACCAGAGTCGAAAATGTAAACAACGAATTACCGTTGGTAGAAGATAAAGTTTATGTCGGTAGCCTCCCGTTAGCACGACCTCTTATCTGAAGCATTCTACCTCGTCCGTTATCAACTAACACCTATTCGTAATTAACTAAGCATAGTGTGGAAATAGTAATAAACTACAGTAATTTAGATCCTAAGACGCTATCCGCGCTAGTGCGATTAGAGAAAAATAAATAGCAAATGTTGCTGAAAATAAAACGCGTGATGCTCATATAAAAGAGCCAAAAGTCTCAAACAATGTTGTCAAGGTAATCAATTTGCACTCAAGCGCAAACAAAACAAGAAGAAACTAAGTGACACACATTATTCAAGAGCATCAAACGATTGATGTGGGCTTACACGTCGATAATAACGAGCTAAGAATCTTGCTTAGACGAGTCGCGGCCTCACTTGCTTAATGTTTACCTTATTACTTATTGCCGCCGACGCTTACCTACAGAAATAAAAACATACCCACGGAACAACCGGCTGCATTAGATACGCACAGTTTTCAACGAGAACCCACTTGACGAGGGGCTTTTCAATTTGACCGAGAAATCGAATGCAACTAGTGAGGGAACGCAAGCTGTGCGGTTACAAATCGTAATGTATATGAATGGCGGACTCTCTGTCCTGCTCCCACTCAACACAGAATTTGAGACAAGAGAGAAGCTTTTTAAACATAATTCACTGAGAACACTCCAATAACATTGAACAAAAGTCAAGATATTTATAAATTCCTTTGTTGAGGAAGAAAATTTTCAATGAAACATGACCTTTTGGTTCTCGAACGAGAGTTACCGAAGAGTTATAAAACAATAATGACATTTGAGACGAGCCGTTTGTTGATTGTTAAAACTAGGTATTGTAAAGCCAAAAGATGCAAATATAACAATGTTACATAGAGTGAAGAACCCTGTAGAGATTTCACAGCGTTTCAAGGAATCTAAGAAGCATGACCGTTTTATTGTCGTCGAGGGATTCGTTGAAACGGCTCGTTGCGGATCAATGATGTATAACCTGACGTAACTGTTCTGTTAAATAACTATTAAGTTCTGAGGGACGTAAAACAAATTCTTGCTGTAGTACATATTGTGTAATAGTTTCATTACAAATCGAAATAAAGTCCTGAATCTTACATGAGCAATAACGGTTCTGATTCTCGTTTTTCGTAAGTGTTGTCACTTTAATAGTCTTTGTTAGGGGTTGTTGTAACCCCATTGTTTAATAACTCTTATCTCTAAATTCTAGAAAGATTGTACGGATAAAAATATCTTGTTTTTATGCTTCATTGTTTGAACTAAAAATTCCATGGCGATAAGCGTCGCGAGCGTTTAAATTATTACACGGTATGATCATTTCATCTTTGTTATTATCAAGAAAATGCATAGTTTTACCTTTGGTTCAGAGACTTGTTTCACAGTCGTTTGCTGCATCTTTATTACCTGTTAGTATGTTTCTTGCATTTAATAGTACGATGGAGTCAAAGTTCGCGACTCTAACCCCGCTGTCTGTCTCAAGATATTAAGGCTTAATTATATTTTTGCATAAGTTAACGAGTTTGTTTCTTATTAACGATTTGCGTTTTCGTTGTTAGTATTTACAGCCTGCAGACTGCAGTCGATGTTTTTATGATAACCATAGCTATTTAGGTTATCGGGAAAATGAGACGATAATGAATGTAAGCGAGTTTGTAGTTTGTACATCGGAATTACCGTGGTGGATGGAGGCAAGGAATTTAAATGTTTGATACTTATACTGGGGAAAATAACAATGGCTGGAATTGTGACAAAATGAGGTGCCTTAATATAGTTTTAAAGTTAAGTATTTTCCTTATTGTATTCCTATTAAAAATTAGAGTTTAAATTAATTAATAAACACATTGTTTTCCTGTAAATCTCGATAAATATTTTTACTGGAGACCAACCCTTTGCAATTCAATATTGGGTTTAAAAGTCAAGAATATTAGCCATTATTGAAATTGTTTCCTGTGATTAACAAGCATTTACATGTTTTAATAACCGTATAGTTGATTTGAGAAAGATACAAGTTAGAAGATAATCATCTATTGATGTTGGTGGTAAGAATTAACCAAGGTGCACAAGGTGATTATTGTGCAATAATTGTCCAAAAGGCCCCTGCAGTGATAATATATGTGCCTGTAGAACACTTTCCATATAAATTAGTATTGCAATATAATACTAAACACAATGCTTATTGTTATATGTTGTTTCTAGCTGCAGTACTCATAAATACTCGATATTCTACTTAGGACTTTGCAAAAGTCAACACAACGGCAGATCAGGAAAGTTAATGATAACCATTAACTTTCCTGATCTGCCGTTATGTTGAATTTCACTTGAAGCATATATCGAAATGTATAGAACAGAGGGTTTGTTTCTTTTCATTTCTTTGCTGAAAAGTTAAGATACTATTGCTTAACAGATGCACATTACTTATATTTTGCCGATGCCTGACTCATTTCTTGAATACAAAAAAAAATACTTTCAATACCAGTTATCTAATGAATAATCTTTAGACGGCAAAAAAACTTTGCGATTCCGCTCCATCGAGGACCGCTAATTGGGCAAAATTGTAACCTCGGTTTAAAGAGTTTCAGACCGGATTTTAAAAGTGAAATTTTCTTCGTCATCGACTTCGTTCGCAGCCTCAGCTTCCGCCGTTATTACGGCTTCTTAAAATTATCTGAGTCAGCTATAAAGGTAGTTTTGAAGGTCGTTAAAATAAAGCGTTTCATCTACAACTTGTCGATACCCTACATATTGATATTCAGTCACTTATGTAGGCCTACGTTTGTCGGCTTAAGTTTCTACTTCTTGACTTCTGATTTTATTTGAATCGTTGCTAACTTTTTTCTTTTCTGCTGACTTTACACGGTTTGTGCATTCAGCCAATGTCAAGTTTAGAAAGTGTTTAGCTTTTTTATATAAACTACAGCCACTTTGTGCTCCATTGGAATACGGATGTAAGTCATTCTCATGTTTTTTTCAGTCAAAGGCAAATCGGTTTGCAAGCTTCGCTGAAGTATACAATAAAATTCGGCTTTATTTTACTTAGATCATTTGTTTCAATGATTTCCTTATTGTCCAATTCTTTATTGTTGTAGTCTATACATTTAAGATGCATGCAATATATCAATTTAATATTACAATATCCTCTAGGAATCAATTTGAGAACAACTAAACTAGCTACTGAACCTAACTCAAAAAAAATAAGTTAAACACATAAGACTCATTTCTATATTGGTTATTTGATTTTAAAGTTGTTAGGAAAAACTATCATAATCACTTTGTCCATTACTATAATTTACATAGAAATGCATCAGAGTGCTCCTGTTCCTCGTGAGGTACTTGTTCGTGGCTTCAACATCGCGTACTCTAATACTCTACAAAAATAAAAAAAATAAAATTCAAATGATTTTTATTTCACCTAGGCTTACATGGGCACTATAAAACATCAGAAGTTAGTGCAAGGTTCCAAATTGGTCGTTTTCTATGGAGAAGAACCAGCAAGAAACTCCATTGTAACTTATTAATTATATACAGTACAGCCCAAGCGCTCAATTTGCTGAAGTCTCTGATTAATCAGGAACCGAAAATCGATAAGAACACACAACTATGCTCAATGATTGCATCCAGTTTTTTAGTTAATAAGATTGATGACTTGCTTGGTTTAATGCAAATTAAAATTATAACAAGCAATATGAATATATACCCAAAAATCATCTCATTCATATCTTTTTGTATTATTTCTTGAACTTACATTGACATCAATATTATGTAGTATCAAAACATAAGCAACTGGATAATTTAATACATTTGCAAGAATCAGTGAGACTCTTACAATAATTAAGACAACAAAGAGCGTGAATAATGAGGAAAGGTAATGAATTATAAACTTGATTGCAACGCTTTGTGGCTACGTATTGACTGAAGCTGTCATCGACGAAAATAGAGTTGGAGCATAAACGGTTTATTTTGTTGGAATAGAAGAAAATTAAATCAGGATGTAGTAACAATGTATGTTCAGTGATGTCACCGGAGTCACAAACTGTGACAGACACAAGCCCGTACATGATGAGAGAACCACATATAGATACACTGTAAGCTAAGTAGAGGTACACTCTACACGTTACCATGCGGGTAATTGAAGGAGCTAAGTTTTAGCAGACTATATTAGGACTTAGAAATCCTTTCTTGAGCACGTGCAACAATTAGAAATAGCATAACATTAAGAACCTAGTAGCTGTTAAGGCGCTACCCATACAGGGCCATCGTAAAAACGTCATCTTTTTCGTTGCAAAGTTAGCCGTATCGGTACATAGTACAAGCTCAAAAAAAATACAGTATATAGTCTAATGTATAAGTAAAAGACTTATGCAAAAACATTTGCTAAAAAATCATCCACAATTCTGAAAAAAAAATCGCATAAAAGTACACGAAAATAATTTTTCGTCTCGAAATGCTCAATATTTTGAGTGATGACTATTACTTTTTTTGTAACTATCAAAATGGAAATTTAAGTAACTAAAGACATATGTAAAAATATTTAAACATATCGTTGTAATTTTAATTTAAATATTAAAAAACTGCCAAATATCCTTCATATTAGCGGACACGAGATTCAACTAAAATCAAACGCATAGCCATTTTCAACCTTATTTGTTTACTGCGATGCACTACTGTCGCGCGCTTCGTAGCGACACGCCCAGTCTGCAGCTAACTCTTGTGGAGATAGGTCACGTTACGCATGCGACGCTCCAGTATTACGTAAATTCGTTTATGAAAATAAATTATTTCGTGAAATTGACACTTTTTAGGTTATTACTTTTATAAGGTTTTTGTGTTGGATACTTTGTTTTGTTTAGATTCTGTGTTGTGTGTGATAATAACAATAAAGAACAAAATAATGGGAAATAAGAGAAATAAAGTGCTACGACGTATTTGTACAAGAAAACGGAGAAATCAACGGAAAAAAAATACTGCTTCTGAGTAAGTATAAAAAAATTGAATTACTATAATTATGTATTTAGTTATGTACTCAAAGCAGCACTTTCAAACTAGACATTTCCAGTATAAGCTGACCTCTGATTGTACGACAAGCCTATACAACGCGAGATTAGCTTATACTGGAATGTGTTGACGTGTGTAAGTACATATAAATTCATCACCATTTACCGTATTCTATGAATTACCTACAAATTATTATCATGGTGCTAAGTGGTTATATTTTCTCAAAATCTGAAACATATAGTTTATCTCTAGATTGAACGTAATAAGTAGGGACATAGGTAAACACAATAATATTATGATTGATATCACTATGTTCGCTTGCCGCTACGGCTGCGCTACAGTAGGTAGGTACAGAGAAATAGACCAAAACTAAAGTAATAAATTCCAAAACAGATTTATAAAGTTAGGTAGGTAGGTACCTACTAACTTTCTAAATAATTGTCTGGGTTTTATCAGAGATCGGATAAGCACTTGCATATTGTGATCATAATGTACACTGTTGTACAAAAGTAAGTGTGTAAGTGTCGAAAAATCCAGTGATTCTGTTGCAACAGAATCACTGGATTTTTCGACACTTACAAAAGTTGTCGATTTTTGAATAGAATCAAATTATTTGCCTAGAATAGTATGCAAATTCAATTTTTTACCTACCTAAAGAGTACTGGCACGAAATAGATAGGTACAGAAGTCAATCTCATTTATTGTAAGTACTTCACTTTTTATACCTACGCTCGGCGATCGCGCACACGACCGCGCGTTGCGGCATGGGCTGAGACATCGTGTCTGTGAGCGGTGTCTGTGAGCGGTGTCTGTGTGTGCGTTGTCTGTGTGTGCGTTGCTCGAGCGTGCTTCGTATGTAGATTGACTTCTATCTATAATATAAAAAAATGAATCGCAAAATGTGTTGGTAAGCGCATAACTCAACAACGCCTGAACCGATTTCGCTAATTCTTTTTTTGTTGTAATTGTTATTGTGAGGAAAAAGTTCTTATGGAAAAAAAATTAGGGTGGTGTAGGGTAGAGTTGGGTATAGTAGGGTGGAGTAGGAAAGAGCGGGAGCGAAGCCGCGCGGGCAAAAGCTAGTGATAATATAATAGAATGTGGGTAAATAATATAATATACATCGATAAATCAATTTAGATAGCGGAACTCTGCAGATGTAATGATGATGATGTATCGATGTCTAAAAAATATATATTTGATTATGTTTTTTGAGGTCAACGAATACTTTTGAATTATGTACGAGTTGAGAAAATATGTGTTTCTTGTTATATCTATCGAAACTAGTGAATAGTCCAGTAAAATCTCGTAACTCGTTTTGGGAAGCGGGATGTTCATATCCCGGTTCTTTCGGGAAAAGGTACATCGTACCTTGTATATAATATAAAAAATAATGAAATAAATATCAACTAGAAAATTCTGTTTGATCCGATAGTAACATTCTTTTTGTTATATTACAGAGAACCCAGGGACTCTGCAACATTACTAACACCTCTTACTGCAGTTAATCCAACCTCAACTGATACCGGAACTACACAAGAACGAAATTATGGGTATGTATCATATAATGACATGGTTTACCTTCGTACCATCAGTTCAGCCTTTTACTAAGATAATTCATTTATCATTTTTTTTTAGAGAAACCACCGAAGATGAGCCATACCTTGTTGAAACAGATTCTCAAGAAAAATCATACCTACCAATACACGGTCGAAGAGTTGTAAATATGATGTACTTCATTCAGCAACTTCAGAAAATATCCAGTCATAGTTCCTTATTTGATTGTAATTTCAAAGATATGTCCCTGATAGGAGAAAGCAGAAATGGTTTGATTTGTAAATATAAATTTAGATGTATTATGTGTAAAAAAGATTTTATAATCACGAATGAAGAGCCAGCTGGTGAACATAATATCAACGCTAATTTGGCTGCGGTTACTGGAATCATTTCTGCGGGTGTCGGCTATTCGCAGTTTCAAGAAATCACAGCGTGTATGGATTTACCTATTTTTACAGAATTTACTTATTTAAAAATTCAAGACTTCGTTTATGAAAAATGGGAGGAAACAGCAAACGAATCTATGGAAATAGCCGCCATGCGTGAGCGTGATGCAGCTATAGCTGAAGGGAAATTGAGCAACGATGGTATTCCTATAGTTGACGTATATGCCGATGGTGTTTGGTCGTCGCGTTCCTACGGCAATAACTATAAGGCATTGTCAGGTGCCGCAGCAATTGTGGGTCGCAGATTTGGTGAAGTCCTATTTATAGGCATTAGAAACAAATACTGTCTCGTATGTGCTCGAGCAGAGAAAAAGCACCTTTCAACTCCAGAACATAAGTGTTTTAAAAATTATACAGGATCTTCTAGTGGTATGGAAGCGGAAATTATTTGCCAAGGATTTGAGACATCTATAGCGATGTATAACATTATTTATGGCAGGTTAATTGCAGACGGAGATTCTGCTACCTACGCGAAAATTCTAGCGCGTAATCCTTACCCAAACCATACCGTTCAAAAGATAGAATGCAGAAACCACTTGCTACGTAATATGTGCAACAAATTGAGAGCTGTCACCAAAGAAGCTAAATATCCATTAGCATATAGAAAATTATTATCAGAAGTCAAGATTATGACTATTCGTAAAGTTGTGATTGCCTCAATACTAAAATACAAATCGGAAAAGGAGAAACCAGAAATAATAACTAGTTTTAGGAACGAAGTACAAAATTCCATTTACCATGCTTTCGGTAATCATGAAAAATGTAAAGACTATTACTGTTCGAAAGACAAAACTTTACAGAGCAACATCGAAATAGAGAACACTATGTTTTGGTTTAGAATAAAGATGATTATTCAATCAGTTTTATCTAAATCAAGAAGTATGCTTGAGGATGTAGATACGAATGCAGTAGAGTGCTTTAATAGTGTAGTGGCAAAGATGGTGGGGGGCAAAAGGATAAATTTCTCACTTCGAAGAGGTTATCATGCACGATGTTCTGCTGCAGTTTTGTCATTCAATAACCCTCATCCAAGACATACACTTCATAAGAAAATTTTAGGGCAAAGCCCCAGAAGTATGTTGAAAAAGTTCGAAGAAAGACGATTGAAGAAAAGAAGAACAAACAAAGCAAAACCTCATAGGAAGAATAGAACACGAAATAAAGAAAATATGGTCGTTCAACATGATTATGGTACTCAAAGTACTACTCCTGACATGGTATCAGATGAATTAGTTCTTGAAAATTAAAAAAAAATAACTTTGGACAAAGATAATATACAACAATCCACTATAGATCAGAGAGAAAGCAGTGACTGGTTAGATCTTAGAAAGAATATGCTAACTGCGTCTAATTTTGGAGTGGTGGTGAAAAGAAGAGAAAGCAGTAGTAAAGCCAAATTAGTGCAAAATATTTTATATAAATCCAACCTCAGCAATGTAATGGCAATTGCACATGGCGTGGATAATGAACAACTTGCTTTGCAGCAACTCGCTATTCAAGAGAATGTTACAATTAATCCATGTGGGTTGTTTGTGGACCATGAATACCCGTTTATTGGCGCCACCCCAGACGGTTTGATAGGCCAAGATACAATAGTGGAAATCAAATGTCCTCTATTGGCTTTCAAAAACGGTCTGGAAAATGCTATAAAGGAAAACAAGATACAGATTTGGAGATACAACAAAAGAAGTGATGTGATCAAACTGAATAAAAACAGTAATTGGTTTTATCAAGTTCAGGGGCAGCTTCATGTGACACGTAAAAAGAAATGCTTGTTTGCTGTGTGGAGTGGTGAAACCCATAAGATCAAAACAGAAATTATAGAAAAAGATGATGTATTCTGGGAGACGAAAATGAAATCAAAATTATTGTCATTTTACATGGACTGGCTCTTGCCTGAAATAGTAGATTCTCGTCATGCTCGAGGAATGCCACTTAGAGAAAAAGAATCGCCCAAGCTCGATCCTCAAGAAAATAATCCATGTCGTAAGAGAAGACTGACTTTTGAGGGATCACCAACAGTTCTTTCTTCTTCAAGTGACGATAGTAAAGAAAATTATCTGTGTCGTAAGAGACGCCTAACTTTTGAAGGGTCGTCGACAATCCTTTCTACTGCAATTGATTCTCATCCTAATAAAGAAAACATGCCGTGTTGTAGCAAACAGCTAAGTTATGATGAAATGTAACAAATACGTGAGACCGGCAAAGTTATTGTAAAATAGAAAATTATAATTATTAGGGTATTACTGTTCGAAACTGCCGCTGTACACTATTTCCCTCTTGTAACGTTTACCTATGTGAAGTTATAGTAAAATCATTATAAATTGTTTTCTTGATTTTATTACTATATCCTATTCTACCCTACTCGAACCTACACTACCCTGCAACAAAATAAGAATTAGCGAAATCGGTGGAGCTGTTTTTGAAATTTGCGCTTAGCAACACATTTAGCGATTAATTTTTGTATTATAGACTAGCTTTTGCCCGCGGCACCCTACTATATCTTACTCTATTCTATTCTACCCTACTCTGAGTCTGCCCTTCTCTACCTTACTCTACCCTACACAACCCTACTTTACATCTTTTTTTTGGTAAGAACCTTCTCCTCATAATAAGGAAAACAACATTTTTTGATCGTACTCTAAAACTAGGTAGGAAAATTTTTAATAATATACTAGCTTTTGCCCGCGCGGCTTCGCTTCTGCTCTTCCCTAATCCGCCTTACTATACCCTACTCTACCCTATTCTACCCTACCAAACTTCACACAAACCATCTGCTAAATAGTCCAAACAAAGCCTAAACATTTGGTTTGGATAGGTAAGCCCGTTCTGGAGTTACAAAATTACAACGAAAAGTTGCATTGATTTTTGTAATACATACCTAAGTAGATTAATATAATTGTAGGTAAAATTATGATTTTATTTAACAGAGCATTAAATTTATCGATCCCGGTATCGCAGGTTTTTTAATCAAAAAGCAAAATTTATTTTGAAAATCCCGGAATTCAGAATACGGATGCCGCGGCGCCGCGCCGAAATAAAGCCACACGCTTGCCGATACTAGCGTCCGTCAGCTGGGTCGTAGTGGGCGGAGCTACGCGCCGCGCGCCGCGTCCCTGCTTCACCTCCGGAAATACCTAAAGATTTGCTGCTTACCGCGCCTTAAGTAAATAATGTCAAGTTTGTTCGTGCGTTGTGGCAGGCATTGAAGCTTAGTTTGAAATTGAAGCAAACAGTAACATTTCAGAAACTAAACTGCATTTAAAAAGTTATTTCATACTTTTCCGTTACAATTTTCGCTTTGACGAACGAATGGAAAATCGGTACAAGAATATCACAAAAACCTTCCACTACTTATGTAATAAACTATTGTAGGAATAGTTTATCAAAAGAACTTGCAACATACAATAACAACACACGGTCAAATCATGTTTTTTGCCTGTGCATGCTATTATGAAGATAAATAAAGCCTTGTTCAAGCTTACGTCATGTTTGACATGTCTGGGGCTAAAATGGTTTACGAAACTGCAATTTTCAAATGAGATTTGGCAGAAACATCTTTTTTAAAGTATCTACATACTTATCGTATGATGATCTTAATCGACATATAAATAGACTGTACGTACGAGTCTAGCATAGATCTATACGACGAAAACAAAACACCACGTGACGAGAATCAGAAACAAAAATAGTTTTACCAAGCAAAAGTGTTTCAGAGAGGTTAATTGTATTGTCAGAGCTAAAACAGTCGTAATCAAAGTGTTTAGATGTTTCGATGCTAGAGTGACAATTTGGTTTATATTTCGTGCGTAGAGTTAACGAGTCACAAGACTTGTTTCATAAAAAAAAGCAGCTTGTGTCTCATCTTCGCATGAAGAATTATGCGCAAGTTAGTGCGTAAACGTGAGGATGACATGAAAATGTAAAACACCCGCAGCGGTAATCATCCAAATGATTTCCTTAAAATGCAAATAAAACTATTTCAAAGCGAGCGGCGTGCTGAATAAAAGGTTTGCCGGGCGTGCGTGCAGCTCGCAAAATGTCTGGAATGCCCGTGCACTTCTCAGAACACGACTGGCCCACCATTCCTGCCCTTAAGTAGACGTGTTTTGCACCATTAGCTTTTTCTTAAACTATATGATGTACCGCCAGACAGACTTTTATAATAACTGCAGCATCAGCTCTTGATATATCAAGACTTTATTTTATTACTTAAGTATCATGTTTTTGTTCAGTTTTTTGTAAGTCTATAGCGAATTTTAAATGTATGCTGAGAAAATCTGTGAAAATTAAAATACAATATTCTGAATGTTTTAACAATATTTTAGCTTTTCAATGGCCGTGGGATGGTGATGATGTTGTATATTGTTATAGCCGGTGCTTCTATACGAGCTTCAACATGGCGTGACAATAACACACATGAACACACACGTGTGAAACATACAAAGACTATAATGGTTTATTGACCTCTGATATCCTAAAGTATAACCAATTATCAAAATCTAAAACTTTTAGGTATTACCTATATATTTTGTTAGTTACCACTTCACAATTTATGATAATCCAATTAAGCTTCCACCAACGAATTTTCGGTAAAAGCAATTCATATACATATATTAAGTTCGAGTTTAGTTAAATATAAAATTAATTTAACACAGTTACCGAATGTTATTGTTATAAAAAAGTATGGGACGTATGGTTTCTCAAGATTTGAATACTTAAAAATGGAAACAATCTGAAATTGTTTTTCAAAACTAAAGTCATTGTATTCAGTTCAGAAGCTGGAGGCAATGAATACAAATTCTTTGGTTTCTTCGAATGGACAAGAAAAACAAAAGAGGTCGATTTAAGTCATTCCACTTTTGAGGTTTAGTTTGTTAACTACAGCTTGAGTTATGACTTGATCGACGACTCTCTTTAAATGGAAATCAGCGTCTTTACGAGATCATAAATTGTAGCTTAACAAGCGCAAAGTTAACGGAAATATTATAAAATTTACAAATGCAGAATGCTCGACATCCAGTCCAATTTTTGATAACGGTAATTTACAAATAGTTTTTATTTTATCATTTGGTTGATCGTTGGAAGTTGTTCGTTGTCTGTGAACATAAAGGATCACATGACCGTGTTATGCCTCGCCATCGCGTCGCCTGCGCGGGCGCATAGCCTTGTCTTTATCCGCGACCGGTCGCTAGATCAATTGAGCCGATTGATTGTTACCAGCCACAAATTATCCTAGTCCATCTGATGTCATGTCCTTATTACAAACTGCATGCTTCTAATAAGTGCAATTAGGTCAATCAATTGGCAAATTACATGCTTCGTTAGTTCTCATCTGATAATCGACGAGATCAAAATTTAACAAACCATGAACTGCCGGTCGTTGCTCATTGTCAAAAATAGCGTTAGCAAATTTAAATTTTACCATACGAGCACAACATACGGTATTTTAATTATGTGTGTCGTGACAACTACTGTAATGGCAGGAAACGCACAGACAATTGGGATTTTATTGCAACGCGGGATGAATACAGACAAACAGTCCCATTCAAACCATGAATAGCCTCAATTGAAGAGGTTTAAATGAAGCTTCGCCTTTTATTGCGACTGCACTCAAAATAAACTCAAGTACAGATTAAATAGCAAAGCTCTTCACAAGTGTAATTAAAACTTCTTCTGTCACTGAAAAAACGGGGAAAAACCATGGCCAAGTTACAAGTTGGCTGCGCATTTTGTCACGAGACAGAATTAAGACTAAGAAAATATTGGCATCGATTAAATGGAACCATTGATTTATCCATCGGAGAACAATGGAACATTTTATTGCTTATTGGAAATGGAACTGACTGACGTAGAAGTTTTTTACAATGCATAACATACTAGGCGTGCAGACTGGTTCAAGACTTCCTTCGATGAATCATCTGGGTCAGAAAGCCGAGACCGTAAAAAAACGAAAAAGCAACACACAAATTAAATTAGGAGTTCCTCTGAAAGAAGGTCTAAGTCCATCAATCACGAGGATCTCGTGATAATGGTGAGTGTAGACTCGTTCCAGCACGTATTCCCCACGAAGGTCAGCTTTTATTACGTTAATAACTATCTTTATGTCGTCAGATTGGTCTACACTTCACACATTTCTAATACTGTGTGGACATTCTGGTGCAATAGGTCTTTGTAAACTAAGTTTATTGCCATTGTTCCTCTAGATAATTACTTTGTCCGTGGAAGGTCCTTCTGTCTGATTCGACTACGTGACGTTGAATTGAAGCTTAATACAGTGTCGTTCAAAAGTTTTTCTGTTTACTGGTGAGACGCACGACGTGCATTGAATAGGTTAAAATTGTGAGTGAAAGCTTCGCTGCTGCAATTTCTTCGAACTCATTATGCAATTTCCAGTTTAGTGTCACCTGGCCTCTCAGTAATTGTTAGCATTAAACATTTAATTCAATACATATGGCTGATATGGCATTCGTTATTGTCGTTGAAACTCATGGTTGAGTCCACAGTTCACATTTATCATTGAACACCTTGGCGCCTTACAAGGCTTGATTATACATTTTATTTTTTGTTTGCTATGGATGATCACATTAGGGTTAATTGCTAAAAGATTGGCTTATCTTTGACGATTACAAACTGTTTTGTTTCACGGAAACGATGAATCAAGCATTATCTTTATGTATGATCCCTTATATCTAGTAAAAAATATTGTCATTGACAATAAACTATTGAAACGTTACTGAAGAATTATGCATATATCATAATTTTATACAGAAAAGTACTTCACAATACTAAGCATGATAACGCGCTTAAACTCAAGGAGAATTAGGTACTAAAGTTGTAAGTAATGTCATGCGTCAGCGCAAGAAATGAAGACGAATGCTCATAAGTTTCACAACACAAAGAAACTGTAACCTTATTGTCTTCAGAGGCGACAACCGCTGTTGTTGCAGTAAACGGAACACCAGGGGCACAAACTGTATACACAAGTCACAGAAACACTAAACACGATAGGAAACTGGCACGTGATTTACCAAAATTGACACATGAATGTATGATGAGCGAGCTGTGAGCGCGCACGGAGCAGCGCGCAGGGTGCGCAGGCGGCGGAGGCAGCGCCGCGCCGCGCCTCGAGCCTCCGACTCTCCGTATGTACACACCGCCCTCGGTAAATTCTTTGCATAAATAAACGAGAAAGCTCCAGCTAGCCCACTAAACTATCGCTTCCATTGCACTCACTTCGCGAAACAAGATGCACTGCTTCCAAAACAACTTAAAAGTACCTTACCTTTTACACTGCGCAGTAATGATGTTCTATCACGATCGATGAAGGGAAAACAAGCGAAAACCAGGCACAGTCACGTTCGTGCGGATACGTCGAGAGCAATGGCGCCGCGCCGCCGGTTCGTTCGTCGAGTAGCGCGTACACTAGGAAGGCAAGCCTTGTTTGAACAGTGACGTGAGCACAGATGGCCTCCTACCTCCTCCGTACTGCGCCACTCACATCAGCTAGACAGAGACAGCGCTATTTTTGTCATTCTCGTCTTTTTTACCTGTGGTGCAGCAACCTACATCACACCGGTGCGTCGAATAAATTGAACAATGTCAAGTCTGATATTTGCTCGTGTCTCGAAAAATTATGCAAAAAACTTATAATATGCCCTTTCTTAGATTACGGTGTACCTTTACATGACACCTGTTTTATAACTGTAAACAAATGAAACTTGGTTTGCGTGACTCTAATGTTTCAAATAAAACGAGGCGTGCCAGACGCTGAAAATGAGTGTGATTTACCTAATAATAAAGTAGAATCGTTTCATCAATTAACATGAAACATTATTTAATTAAGGTAGCTGCAGTTAGGTAATGCTACTACAAACTGAAAACAGCATGACAAAGTTAAAGAAACTACGAACCAAAGAAAACATAAAAGTGATTTCTATGGAAAAGTTTATGGAGTGCTGCCATCTAGCGGAACATTTGGAGTTCTTAATCATTGGCACTCAACTACCGAGACTGTACCAACTTCTTTGTTTGCTGATTAGTTCTCGAGTTTGAGCTTTGACGGTTTGTGGGTAGATGGAGCTGACTAACGTCGTTTGTATTTGGTAAAGTTTAGATAAATACATGATATTACATACAGAAGCTGTAAACAGATTCATTTTCAATGCGAATTTCAATTTAAAAAAATATATCGCCCAACCAGGTGTTGCACTGCCACGCACCTAAACGTCAACTGTTTTTCTAATAATTTCCAAAATATCATCAATTTGATTTTAATTTCGAGCTTCATGTGGTTCGAAGTTTGAAAACAATTTTCCATAGAGATTTGTGAAGGAGATTGAGCGCAATTTTTTTCTTTTTCGTTCTTATTCCGACGGTTAAGTTTTTTCTTAAATTATCGCAACTAAAGAGGTTGTAAGTATATCAAATTATGGAGTTGGGCGTAAGCAATATGTGTCAGTATTAACGTAGCTTAATTTGTATTAAAATTCACATCTAGGACACATCGCGGGACAGTGAACAATTAAAAAAAAAAACAATCAGTTAAAAGTCTGTCTAATAGTCAAATGACTACTCGAAAAATGATGAAATCTGATGTAGTAAACACTGGTTCAATAATCAAGGTTGATTAAAAGATCTTGATCATTGTTGAACCTTATAAAAAGTATCGAATATAAGTATTTTTTATATGATTAAATATTATACAAAATTCCCAAGTCGTTTGACTTTTTAGACAGACAGACAGTAGATTTTTTAATCGAAAAGTCTATACTTTAATACAAAACTGGAAACCTGCCAGTACTAAGTACACAGACACACATAAAGGCAGAAAGCTGTTTGAAAGGAATTTCTTTGATAACGTCGCGATGCCGGCTGGTGTGAAGCTACATTAAATCGATATCGCGGTAATAACGATTTATCAATGTGCTCGATGTCGGATCGTGAAAGTCAAAATCGATTAGCAGGCTTCTGATTGAATGTTTAGCAAATAGAAAGTGCTGTTGTGATTTTTTTTTGATGTGCGATGTTAGTGATGCGCTCGATTTTGTGTCAATAAAGTTTTGAGTACGGATTTCCTGTCATTTGGAGAAGATATTTATTGATTTTGATGTTGTTGAGATTGGTCAACGATGTATTCTTGGACAGAGGTTAAATATATTTGGAGTAGTAAGGTTTGGTATTTGAAAATCTATGATGTCTTTAGTACCAGTTTAAAGTATGGTAACAGATTACATATTTGCATTAGTAAAGCCTTTCTTTAGTGAGTCCTTTTTATTTTCGATGGGGAAAATCATCCTATGACAAAATCCGCTCTTGGGTGGGGCGGGAGATAGTGTCAGACTCTTACTTACTGACTAAAAACCCCATCCCGTTCCTTCTAGCCTTCATACCGGGGCACGAGCTCTCTTTTGGACAACCCTGGCCCCAGTAGGCTTCGACGCAGCTGGGCCCCTCCTGCTGCTGACATCTCCTTGAGGCGCGCGGGAACAGTGCGCGCCGTAAGTACCTTATTTTGATTTAGAAGTGTTTACCTGAGGATATCAGATTGGTCTTTTAAGTTACCACAAGTCACAAGCATTGGAACGTCTATTACGGGGTCAGTTTTATAATGTTGCTCTATTTTCTAAATTCATTCAAACTTTAGTTAGTAAGTATGTACGTAACGCCGACTACTACCTACAGGTTATTGGACTCGCCCAGCTGACGTTTTCTTAAAGAAATTAATTGCGTACATGCGTAAATTAATACGAGTTTTTAAAAAAGGCACCTTATTTTTATCGTTACAAATCGATAGTGTTCTATGTATCGGATCGACCCTCCATGGGATTAAAACGATCAAAATTTAGCGGTGTATACCTGTGCACTGCACACTTATCTTTGTAATTGACATCAAGGAACCACTTTCGCTGGCATTACTAATGGAACTTCAGAACACATCGATAGGCAGGACGGTTGCCAGTGATAAATCCAAGTCTAGAATCTGTGTCCACTTTCGAATACTTGGTAGTCTTATATTATTCATTTAGGATGTAATAAATTGGCAAGGAAGTAGCGAATCCATAGATCACGGGCCTGTGCTTTACTCTGGCCGCGGGTAAAATATTACATTTTGTTCGGTGACAAAGAGTTATGAATTGTGTTAGGTGTGGAGTGCTATTGTAATATTGATTATGGTGGCAATAACTTGCGACTCTTTAAAAGTATTTTTTTTGTACAGATAATAAAATTGGTATCGTTTTTATAAATACGGATTAGGCTAGCGTGGGGCCTGTAGCAAATTTGACCAATGGGCTCCAGTGTAAACCTATTTAGTAGGTAGTATTTTTCGATTTTAAAGATTGGGAAAGATACGTGGAAATAAAAAAAACTGAGGGAAATCTAAGAGATTGATTATCATATTCAATGAAAAATCATTCGGATTTCAATATGAATTTATTTTGTTTTTTTTTTGCATTCAAGAGCAGGAACTCTGAACGCGCGGAGCCCCTGAATGCGCGGGGCGCTGTAGCGTTTGCTACTTTTTACGTCCCTGGTTAAAGATTTGTCCGGGTTTCGCACGGATGCAAATCATAGGTACGCTATGGCGAACGCGAAGTGCGTATTCAATGTGGCGTACATTATTTCAGCTGAATTTGAATCCGGCGGAACGTGGGTCGCATTACCTTACAGCGACGTTTTCAATGCGGCGCGCTAACCTGTAATACGGCGTGTTATACGATACAGCTGGAACATAAACCTTTCACGTTTATTGTTCTTTCTCTTAGTAACGAATAATAACTACATATATTTTGAGTCCCATTGAATAAGTTCGAGGTTGTCGCCACAATTCCTGCGATCAATATTTTTTTAAATGTCAATAAATCTATTATTAAAATGCTAGACCTGACAGCTCTGCCAATGTCGTTCAGTTAAACAAAACATTGTGAAGAAACCTGACCTTTGTGATGATGGTTTGAAATCAGTTCTTAAACCGTTCAGTGTGAGAAGAGAATTATTCATCATTATTTTGGATTTATTATGGGTCACCGTCATATCTTAGGCTGTAGGATTGTTTGAAAGAGGTACCACGGCCCTGGAATGCAAAGGCAACTGAAGGAAATACGCGGGTTTTGGTTAGCAAAAGTGTAACGCGCCCTTTCGCTCAACTCAGAGCGGTTCCACCATCCATACGTACAAAGTATTTAGGAGAGATATTTATGGACTTCTCTGCTGGAGTAGGTTGTGTTTACGCATTTTATGGGTCTAAAACTCTAAAGCTAGAATTGTATTAGACCGTTGTATCCTCGACCACATCAGCGCTTACTATCGGGTGAGCTAGTGGTCAAACGTGTGGTCAGGTGACCTAGTGGTCAAATCTATATACTAATATTATAAATGGGAAATTGTGTGTGTCTGTTTGTCCGTCTTTCACGGCAAAACAGAGTGACGAATTGACGTGATTTTTACGTGGAGATAGTTGAAGAGATGGAGAGTGTTTGGGGGTATGCGGAACAGAGAGTAAAGTCCCACATACCTCCGTTGAAAAGGGAGGATCCTCCGACCAGACAGGTGTTATAGTCTGGTGGGCGATTGCCCAATAGTTGATGTCGGGCTGTTCGTATATGTTCAAATCGCGCGGAGAACTTTGATTGCGCGATGCAGGATTTCGTATTTTCTTCGTAGTTCTTATGTTTCGTCATAGATGTCGCTACATCACTCCCCTCCGGAGATCGGAGATCGATGGTTCTTGATGCTTCTTGATGTGTGCCAGGCCAGCGGTAGGTTGGTTCCAGTGAGTCTGAACCGATGCCGCATAGTTCACGGTGATTCGGAACTGTCTGCGGTGATGCCCCAGTGAGTCGGGATATTGCTATCCCAGTGAGTCGGGATAATGCCCCAGTGAGTCGGGGTGATGATGTCCCAGTGAGTCGGGATGATGCCCCAGTGAGCCGGGGTGGTGCTGTCCCAGTGAGTCGGGATGATGCCCCAGTGAGTCGCGGTGGTTCTGTCCCAGTGAGTCGGGACGATGCTGCTGGCTCCAGTGAGTCAGAGCGGTGCTTGTGCGACGTAGGGCTTGATTGCTGGCGTCGACCAGGAGAGGTTCTTCATAGCTCTTCATGTAACTGGCCGAAGGTGCGGAGTACCAAGCCAAGGTCACTGATGAGGCTGAGGGGGATGACCAGGTATAACCAGGTAGTCATGCTGATGGTCAGAATACCCTTAGCCGAGGGTGCTGGCTGTATGGCTCGTTGCTCGAAAGCTTGAGGAAGTGATGATGACGTCACGAAGTAGTAGCTGCACGAAGGCTGCGCTGACGTTCTTTGTCGAGGGTCACCAGTTTGGCGGTATGCGGAACAGAGAGTAAAGTCCCACATACCTCCGTTGAAAAGGGAGGATCCTCCGGCCAGACCGGATGTTATGGTCTGGTGGGTGATTGCCCAATAGTTGATGTCGGGCTGTCGTATATGTTCAAATCGCGCGGAGAACTTTGATTGCGCGATGCAGGATTTCGTATTTTCTTCGTAGTTCTTATGTTTCGTCATAGATGTCGCTACAAGTGGTATAGGCTATTTTTTGTCTCTTTCTAACTCCACACTTCTCAGGGGAACCGTGCTACCCCGAATTTAACGCGAGCGAAGCCGCGGGCAAAAGCTAGTCTACAATAAAGAAAGGGAGAAGTTGTTTGATGATTTCTAAGTTCAAACAAAAAAGGATTACCTACTATTAAGTACCTACCTAGAAATCTTTTATCTACCATTTCTTATATTCAAAAAGTGTTACAAGTGGGTTAAAAGTTAAATATCCACTTAATCACACCTATCTAATCTCTTGCAATTTTCTAAACATATGTAAATACTTAAAAGCAATTTGTAGAGTCAAGCATTCTAAACTTAGACACGACCACGAGCTGGTTTTTAAAGCAGCAATTTTTTTGACGTTGCCATTTTGTCTTCTTGTCGTTTAAAATTAATTATTTACCCTCACCTATAGAGTGCAAGCGTGGTCATTAACGAAACGTCAAAAGTCCGCACTTGGGGTCTGGCGGCGAGCAATGGAACGAAGTATTCCCGGGGTCAAAAGAACAATGGAACGAAGTATTCCCGGGGTCAAAAGAACAGGCATAAAGAACATCGTCGTCATCATCATCATCATTTCAGCCGACAGACGTCCATTGTTGGACATAGGCCTCCCCAAGCGTCGCCACAATGATCGAACACAAGAACATCGTACTTCGTTCCAAAACACAAATCGCAGACGTAGGTGACTCAGCCGCCAAACTAAAATGGATCTGGGCAGGTCACATCTGCCGCATGTCGCAACAATATTGGTCAAAAGCGACTCTGACTGGATCCCGAACAGCAGGAGCCGGCGTCGCGGTAGGCTCAGAAGGAGATGGCGTGACGATTTGAATTCCTACCTTAAGGATTGGCCAGAAGTGGCTAAGGACAGAAAAAAGTGGAATAACGGAAGGGAGGCCTTTGCCCTGCTACACACATATTGACCCTGTTGTGTCCAGTGAGACACGACAGGCTCATAATAATCTACATAAAAGAAAGTCGTGTTAGTTACACTATTTATAACTCAAGAATGGCTGTACCGATATGGCAAAAAATTGGTGGGTAGCTTAGAGCCAGGTGACGGACATAGGATACTGTGTATCCCGTTCGACAGCGTAGAGTAGGGTAGATTAGGGTAGAGTAGGGTAGAGTGGGGTAGAGTAGGGTAGAGTAGGGTAGGGAAGGGTAGAGTAGGGTAGAGTAGTGTAGAGTAGGGAAGAGCGGTAGCGAAGCCGCGCGGGCAAAAGCTAGTAAATAATAATAAATTATATTTACAGATCAAAACAAGGCGTTACTCACCTGAAAGGTGGATGACATTGCTTGTTTCAAGTAAATGTATTGCATTAGCGACAACTTCAAGGTTTTGAAAGGTTACAAAGTATAATTTTGACTGAGAACAATCGTAATAGCTCTAAAGGTTACTTTAAGTTTCATAAGCTGTATTAAAACTGTGTTGTTCGTCGTGGGTATTCGTATTTCAGCAAGTGAAAGGTCGTTTCGTGGATTTTCATAACCCATGACCAAGAGAGATCAAGAGTACCAGCACGAACCAGGATCATACATTTTTCGAGAGTTACTGACCCTGGAACTAAGGGTGAAGGAACACAGGTGGGTTTTAGTCAGTAAAAGTCTGACTATCTCTCTCTCTCCGCCCAAGGGGGGGGGGATGTCATTGGATGATTTTCCCACCGAAAAAAAGCCTACTTACGAAAAAATATTGAGATGAGTAAATAATTTTGCTAAACGTGGTAATTATGATTGAATCTAATTTATTTATCATACTTATTTTTCACTGAATAAAAAAAGCTTTACTACTAAATATTTATTTAAATGAAGTACAGCCACATGGCATACATTTCACATCCACAGAAATATCTTAAAACAAAAGGCCTAATGCACATGACAATTAAGGCTATCCAGGTTATGTACATAGCCTTAATTGTCATGTATACATAGAGCTCACTGCAATAATCTTGCTGCTCAATAAAAATATAAACTCACAGTACTATCACAATCAACTAGTATTTTTTGCGCAGCTTATCGTCGCCTCCCGAGCTTCATCGCTCGGTGTCGTCAACATCAAAGCTACTTCAAAGCCCGCCGACCGCGGCCCGTGAGCTTTCACCGACGCTCGCCGACGCTTATTATTTCACCAGTAACTGCAACAGCTAAGCTGTCACGATATTGTACGCCGAACAGTTTAATTAAGCGAAAACTGTACTTGCTACTAACTATTTTGTATGAGTGGATCAAATAGTTGTAAGACTGACTGACTGACAATTAACTGTCGTTGAAAATATAAAACATACTGAACGGTATGCTCCTTTTCATTATATCTGTCTAAACAATTATTGTGAACAGGTAACATTGATGATGTGCTTGTTGGAGGTTATCTTTGGCAGTTCTGAAATGATTACAAAAAATCTTTCACAGTTGGAAGCTATGATCGCTTACTACTTTTTACGGGATTTGTCTTAGGAGTTAGTCTACGGGAACAAGTTTTACAAAGATATTTGTTTGAAGTATGTAGGTATGTTGGTATTATGTTGTATGTTTATTTCTCCTTGCCAGCCCAAACGACTAACTGAATAAAAAAAATGTCTAACTTAATAAGAATAAGACAAAGGATATTGACATATTCCGGGGATATGTTTCGTTGGGATTATTTTCTGGTAACACACGGGTGAAGCTAGTATAGGCTAGTGCTGCGGTCACCAAGCTACGGCCTGCGGGCCAAATTCGGCCCGCCAGTGTCATCAATCCGGCCCACGACAGCCTTAAGACCAGTGTAATCAATCAGGCCCGCGAAAGCCAATGACTTATTATTGCTACTACTCGTATTGCTGACTATGTTATTTGACAAATTCTTTAACAATTTTCATTGAAATGATTTGTAAATCGAGACAGGTAGATTGCCAACTCCTATAGCCATTCACTATTTTCTAAATCAGCATAAATACGATGCTATTCATTACTTTTTATTTGTTTCTTTTATCGTTTTTTTTATAACTATTATTAAAAAAAAAGCAATCTTTGTTCGAAGTTCAAAAAATCGCATAAGGATTTTTCCACAACTATTAGTCAGTGCACGGCAGTACGATATGGGGAGTAATTATCTCTAATTTGTTTAGGTTCTAGGAATATACTGAAAAAATCATTATGGGGCCCTGGGCTAACATGAAACAGTTCTCCTGATTGACAGATACCGTACAGCCTAAAAGGCCAATCACTGAAGATAGAGCAAAAAATACTGTCATTGTATGCTCCATTTGTGGGCGTAAAGGTGCACCAACAAAGGTTTTCCCTGATCGGCTAACGGGAGTATAACACTCGATTCCAAGAACGTTTTTTCGTCTGTGGTCACGTCTAGTATATCTTGAGACGCGGCAAAATAGAAAACGAAACAAAACTAGTAATGATTTTTTCAGCTTCCCTTTTAGTAGCGCCGCCGTATCGGTTCAATGTTTAATGGACACGCTATAGAATGATTGATTGATTGAAATAGCTATCTCAAGATGTTAGCATTCTGATGTTCTAGTTCTGAATGTGTTAATCAAATTGTTTTTGATGGCTCAGAATGTTTTGTATTTAATTTATGTCGGCTTTTAGTACTAAACAATTATGATGCGTAAGAATTATGAACGTGGTTCGTAGTATTCCAGTACGAGTCTATTATCTCCCACTAAACCATGTCTAGGTTATTCTCGTCAAGGTCCTGCGTGGTTTCGGGGAAAAATTTCTTCATAGTACTGTTTGGTACTGCCAGCGGTTTCGTCCGCCTGAAGGTAGAATATTGTCCGTATACGGGAAGCAAACGTACTCCCGGGATAAACAGTCCTCTGTACTAAATACAGGTCATGGTCTATCATCATAATCATCATTTCAGCCGAAAGACGTCCACTGTTGGAAATAGACCTCCCCCAATCGTCGTCACAACGACCGATCCTGTGCGTCTCGCATCTACTATCATGGTCATGGTCTATCCATGCGCCAATTACAGCTAAATCCTTACAACCGTGAAGATGTAGTGAGAGCAGTGGTGGCTAAATGGTAATGGCCCCGACTTACGAGTTGTTGATTCGAACCCAGGCAGGCGCATTACTTTGTGTAATTTATTTCATCACCTCAAAACGGGGAAGGAAAACATCGTGAGGAAATCGGTATGTCCTAGAACCAAAAATTCGAAGACATGTGACATTCACCAACCCGCACTGAGCCCGCGTGGAGGATTACGGCCCATTCCCTCTCCTAGAGAAGAGGCCTGAGTTCCAGCAGTGGGAACATTATAAAAAGGCTGATGATGATGATGATGTGAAGAAGTAAGAACATACACACTCACAAACTTTTGCTTTTATAATCTTTGTATTACTTTTTAAAAAGATGCTGCGTTTGTATTGTTTTTGTACCATCTCTAAAGAAGCTCCGGGTTTTCCTTCAAGGGTGGCTTTGTAGTGTGGCAGGTCTTCTAGCCAGAAAAAACGACAACTTCAGAAAGAGTCGGACTGGAACAGTCTGTATGCGAATGAAGAATCAGGAGTTCTGGTGCAGCAGAGAGAGGCTTAGGTATGTAGAGCAGTGGCCCAGTTAATTGATTCCTATTAGAGCTAATTGAGTACAAATAGGTATTTTTTTTGCAGCCAAGATTTTGATGTAACAATTTAAATTGATTAGGCGTCGTTACGCCTGTAGCCATGATCAATGATCAGTAGTGATTTTGAGCCGTTTTTTTTAATCTTAAACTTGTCGAAGCAGATCATTTTACAGTCATCGTCCAAACACGTGCTAAGCCGACCCCAAATAAAACGGGAGGGCAGAAAGATGGTGGGGTTTTATTTTTTCTTTGCTTTATCCATTTAGATGATCGTGTACTTACTGCCATTAATTAGGGGAAGTATGGAATGGGAGAGGACAGCTAAGGAAAAGATTGATGGATTGTGTGAGAAGAAGAAAAGGGAGTTAGTGATACTGCGACTGGTGACAGGACAGAATTGAATAAAAAAAAGTGTTCCAAGATGATGATGAATTAAGCGCAAGTATGAACACGTTACCTATTACGAAGGTATGTTTCTATCCTAGTGACTCCTATATATAGTTTCATATAGGCTTTATAAAAAACGTGATGCACCGACCTTAAATTAAACGGGACAAAGACAGGAAGATGATGATTAATTAGCCGAAGTATGATAACGTTATTACGAAGGTATGTTTCTGTCCTACTGAATGCTATAAGTAATTTCATATAGCCTTTATTGGAGGTCATACCATGATAGAAGTCATTGGATGCTCTAGGTTGGAGTGAGTGCGTGTCAAACTTGTACTGACTAAGACTCACTTGTGTTCTCCAGTTGCCCATGGTGTTCCAGGACCACGATATCCTTTTCAGAAATTCCCCGTGGCTCGAGCCGGTATCGTCCCTACTGGAAATCTACGATTTAGCAGACATCTGTTTAAGGCGCGCATGGAACACTCGACATCGTCGATTTGGTCTTTGTGCAGTCGACGACTTCTGTTCCTTACCAGACGACCGGACGGCGAGCTGCCCATTGCTTGTCGTCGGAAGCCGTTGCTTACGGTGGCTGGGGATCGCCCTGCAACTTGACCTCTGTGCATACCTCCCCCGTATCCTTCTTATTTATCCGTTTCTTTCTTATTTTGATAGTGTGAACGAATACTAAGTAAATAGAAGCCTAGAAAATGGTCTGGATTGCTGACATTTCCTGGGACTTTTTTTCGTTCTAACTTTATTTGAGGCTAGTTAGCTTGAAATTCGTGATACTCGTATGTTACACTAATGAAGAGCTAGCTATTCTATTTCTTGGAAAATCAACCTTTTAGTGAAAATCCATTTCGGTTAGGGCTCTTTTCGTTTGAACTGATATCGACAACGAGGGATTTCTTGATAACTTAAAAATTCAGGGAAATTTTCGGTGTTCACATAAGTTCTATATTACTTCCCACAGCTGTTGGGTAGCTATATATACACAACAAGCAATGTAGTCATGAGTTCATGACATACACATCTGCCAATTGTGACCAGCCCGGTGATAACAGTTCCCTGTATTTATGTGAGTCAAGTTCGTGATAAGGGCCGTTAAATTTTATCATGAATTTGATATCTGGCGTCCTCTTACGAGTATTTCGTGGAAACTGCATTGCTGTCAATAAGTTTTATTGTAATATTTGGTTTTTGAAGAGCGGTTCCGTTACGTTTTACCGCTCTCCACTCTCTTTCTCTCTTTTTACCAAACGACATCTGAAGGGTTATGTGTTGACTCAGTTTTCGGTTTGCGAAGTTGAAGAGACGGGAATTTCTCGTGACATCTTCTTGTGTTATTATTATTTTTTCTCGGCTATTGCTTACGCAAATCCTACTAAATACCACAGTCAAAGAAAAAGAAACCACAGTCACAGAAAACTTACGCTTGAAGGCTGCTTATAATAGATAATAGAAAGCTGCTTACGGTTTTTTCTTGATTTTGAACTGATTTGACTAGTTTTACTAACTTTTGTCAATCAGGAATAAAGCAGCTTTCTATTAGTGAAAAATTTTAACAAAAATATAAACTTTACGTCTGTAGAATATTAGTGTAGATTATGTTAGCTTTGTTGATTTCAGTAAAATCATAAACCGTACTGGTGGGTGTGCGTGCTGGCCAGAAAATATGATGTGCATGTCCAAAATATAGGTTACTTCTAGGCAAGGGTGCTCCATCGTCGGCCACATCATCGCATATCAACAGGTAAGATGGTGGTAAACGCAAGCCTATCAATAATAATAATAAAAAATGTGCATATTTTTGTTTACTTTCATGTGCATAAATATTAGGGCTACACTGCTGTAGATAGTGACAAACATTGAGAAAGCTGGATCAGCCCCCCTAGCCAAGTCACAACCGTTTCGCTTGCGTCGAACACTTCGAGTAGACCTTGCCGCCAATTCTTTTGTTCTGACCACGTGAATATGAGCGTTGAGATAACGTCATTCTCGTTGCTATCGGTAACTATTGCAGATTAGCAACTTGGCTAGGAGTTTGGAGTTTTTGCACTTACGCTACTTCAGCGACCACTCACGAATACCTACGAAGTTTTACGAACTTTACTATGCAATCAATTAATAATAAGTTCAAACACGGCCCATTTCGCACATTGTTTGTGAAGTAGCCTACAGCGATAACCGCGATTGCCTGTCGTATCTGATCTGAGATTCGTAATAGGAAACAAACTCTTGGGGCTATAATATTAACGAGACAACTCTCAAATGTAATTTAGTTTGTGTTGTAGTACTTACCTATCTAGATTTACTTGTCTGTTTTTTGAAGAGAAAGCGAGGAATTATGCAAGAGCTTTTTTTAACTTTTAATCAAGTGACCTTTATAAAGAACTTGAAGAATTTAAATGACGTAAGTAATAAGAGCGAAAGCTGAGTACTACAGTTTAAGTAATCGTGAAAAAGCTTTTTTGTTCTGTATGATAAAAATCTGATATAAATATAAATAACTAGCTGTTGCCCGCGGCTTCGGCCGCGTACATAAAATATAACCTTTATCACTCAGCAGCTTTCTATCGGTGAAAAAATTTTATCAATCGGACTAGTACTTCCAGAGATTACCTCCTATAAATAAAAAAAACACCTTTACCTTTTTATGATGTAGATTTTAAACCATTTTGTATGAGATGGGAAATTATCCGATGACAGAAGTCACACAATATGCCCTAGTAGAGGGTGTGTCAGACTTTTGCTAACTAACTCTTAATCTGTGTCGTTCAGTTGCCCTTTGTGTTCCAGGATCACGGTTTCTCTCAGACTCTTCAGGAATTTCCAGTGGCCCTAGTGGGCATCGGCCCTATTGGGTACCAAGCCAGAATCTAGAATGCCAAGCAGGCTAGGGCATATCATTATTATCACAGCCGAAATACGTCCACTGCTGGACATATGTTTCCCCAAGTGTCGCCACAACTAATGATCCTGTGCGTCTCGCATCCATCGGTTTTATATTTGACTAGCTTTTGCTAGCGGCTTCGCCCGCGTGACTTTCGGTTATTACGGACGCAAAGTTAAAGTCGAAGCCAGTATGTTCTTCCTTGGGGTCAAGCATTCTTCGTCTAAAATTTCATCAAAATCGGTTCAGGAGCTTATCCGTGAAAGCATAACGAACAGACATACCGATTTACTTTCACATTTATAATATTAATATGGACATGGAAGTATGGATTGTGATTATTAATATTTTTACGTCAAAAATATTTGACATCCAACGAAGTGGACACGGACTTGCTAGTCCATACTAATATTATAAATGGGAAAGTGTGTGTGTCTGTTTGTCCATCTTTCACGGTAAAAACAGAGCGAAGAATTGAGGTGATTTTTTAAGTGGAGTTAGTTGAAGGGATGGAGAGTGACATAGGCTACTTTTTGTCTCTTCCTAAACCCCCACTTCCCTAAAATGGGGGAATTTAACGTGAGCGAAGCCGCGGACAAACGCTAGTTGTATATAATTCAGAGTTATTTGTCAAGTCTGCGTAGGAGTTTTTGCTCTCACTTGTCCACTAACTATCTACGGGCCAACTTTCCTCCTGGCCAATTAAGGAGCCCTGTTATAACTAGATTTTATACGAGGCATTAAACTGAGGCGCATAAACGTTTTGTTTTATGTTTATGGTTAGTATTATATATTTTAATGAACCTGTTATTCGTACTATGATCTTATCTACATATATAGAAACATGAATTTTGAAAGTATCTTCGTAATCGACCTATCTATTAATGACGAGACCTGAAAGTAAATTTCTATCTATTAGTTATCTATTTTCTAATTGAGATCTTATGTACTGTCATATAATGTATTACTAGCTTGTGCCAGCGTCTTCGCCCGCGTGAATTCAGAAACTGTCACTCTGTCAGTGAAAATGAACCAACATCTTGTTGCGGGTCATTCTTGGCAATAAAAACACACTCGTCGTGTTGCGGGCCATTCTTGGCAATAAGAAAACACTTGTCATCATGTTGCGGGCCATTCTTGGCAATGAAGATGCACTTTGTAGTCATGTTGCGGGCCATTCTTAGCAAAAAGAATACACTTGTCATCATGTTGGGGGCAATCTTGGCAATGAAAATGCACTTGTAGTCATGTTGCGGGCCATTCTTAGCAAAAAGAATACACTTGTCATCATGTTGGGGGCAATCTTGGCAATGAAAATGCACTTGTAGTCATGTTGCGGGCCATTCTTAGCAAAAAGAATACACTTGTCATCATGTTGGGGGCAATCTTGGCAATGAAAATGCACTTGTAGTCATGTTGCGGGCCATTCTTGGCAATGAAGATGCACTCGTCGTTATGTTGCGGGCCATTCTTGGCAATGAAGATGCACTCGTCGTCATGTTGCTAGCCTTTCTTGTCAATAATAATAAACTCGTGGTTACGTTACGACTTATTTTTGGCAATGAAAACACACTCCTCGTCATGTTGCAGGCCTCCAAATTTACTCGGCTTAGATATAATATTAGACGCGTCTTTCCGGAAACCACCCAATAACTGGACGTACATATATTTTCGTGAATCATTTCTTGAAAATACTTGCTGCTGCTCGCCTGTGTGATAGTAGAAAATTATCCCAAGGGAACATACAGCTGGGACTATAAGTAAGCTACTTATTTATGTGCTATTCTAGGACATGGTCTACTCATGTCCAAATTTCATTTAAATCCTTTTTACAGTTTAAGCGGAAAGGAAAAACAAACGCACACATATACATACAAACTCGCCTTTATAATATGTTTTAGTTGCGATAGTGTGAGACTACACTTTTAATGAGGATAGCATGGAACACTTAACAATGTCTAAGTTCTTAATTAGTTTTTATATCGAGAGCTAATAGTGCGCCCGCGCCGCTAGACCGTGAATGCTAATCAGTACAGAGTACAATGAATGCCGCGGGTACAGTCGACAGCAAAATGTTAAAGAACTTAAAAGTTTAATGGTCCTCATAGTTAAGGAAATTAATTTATTAAAGGAATATGTATGAAATAAATTAATCAATGGCTAATAAAACATTAGACAGTTATTCATAGAACTTTGGTCACGCGTCCAATTTAAAAAAAAGCTCGTCAAGAAAACTGTTATGTTAACAAAAACAAGATAAGATGTTTTTTTAAGTTAAACTTTTTAACTTTTGCTAATTAACATAAAGTTAGCAAAAGATAAAAAGTTTAAAAAGCCTTCTTCAAAAAAAAATTACCTAGTTTAACTTAAATAAACATCTTGTCTTGTTTTTGATATTTGATGTTATTAATGTCGCATAAAAAAATAATAAATCTAACCTAATTTATTTCTAATTTTATTTTTGTCAAATAGAAGTGAACTTGTTAGTTTCTTTGGAAATATTCATCTGCAATAGAAAATTCTTTCTATGATAAATGAAGTGCTTTAGGATCCCGAAAAATGGGTAGCTAATCCTTACTAATATTATAAAAGCGAAAGTGAGTTTATTTGTTTGTTACATCTTCACGCCTAAATGGCAAAACCGATTTTGATAAAACTTGGTACACGAATAGACCATTTCCTGGAATAGGACATACGATACTTTTTATCCCGGAAGTATGTTCCCTTGGGGTAATTTTCTGCTATCACGCGGGCGAAGCCGCTGGGAACAGCTAATCTATATATATAAAAATGACCCCCGTTTTCCGTTGTCACGACTTGGCATGAAAACGGCTTGACCGATTTGGCTGATTTTTTTTTTGTTGTGATTGTTATTGTGAGGAGAAGGTTCTTATGGAAAAAAAAATTTGAGTAGTGTAGGGTAGAGTAGGGTAGAGTAGGGTAGAGTAGGGTAGAGTAGGGTAGAGTAGGGTAGAGTAGGGTAGAGTAGGGTAGAGTAGGGTAGAGTAGGGTAGAGTAGGGTAGAGTAGGGTAGAGTAGGGTAGAGTAGGGTAGAGTAGGGTAGAGTAGGGTAGAGTAGGGTAGAGTAGGGTAGAGTAGGGTAGAGTAGGGTAGAGTAGGGTAGAGTAGGGTAGAGTAGGGTAGAGTAGGGTAGAGTAGGGTAGAGTAGGGTAGGGTAGGGTAGAGTAGGGTAGAGTAGTAGGGTAGAGTAGGGTAGAGTAGGGTAGAGTAGGGTAGAGTAGGGTAGAGTAGGGTAGAGTAGGGTAGAGTAGGGTAGAGTAGGGTAGAGTAGGGTAGAGTAGGGTAGAGTAGGGTAGAGTAGGGTAGAGTAGGGTAGAGTAGGGTAGAGTAGGGTAGAGTAGGGTAGAGTAGGGTAGAGTAGGGTAGAGTAGGGTAGAGTAGGGTAGAGTAGGGTAGAGTAGGGTAGAGTAGGGTAGAGTAGGGTAGAGTAGGGTAGAGTAGGGTAGAGTAGGGTAGAGTAGGGTAGAGTAGGGTAGAGTAGGGTAGAGTAGGGTAGAGTAGGGTAGAGTAGGGTAGAGTAGGGTAGAGTAGGGTAGAGTAGGGTAGAGTAGGGTAGAGTAGGGTAGAGTAGGGTAGAGTAGGGTAGAGTAGGGTAGAGTAGGGTAGAGTAGGGTAGAGTAGGGTAGAGTAGGGTAGAGTAGGGTAGAGTTGGGTATAGAAGGGTGGAGTAGAGAAGAGCGGGAGCGAAGCCGCGCGGGCAAAGCTAGTATACAAATAAAACAAAGAAATAAGATACATGGAACGTGCTTAACACAACTGTACGTAGTCTACGGCAAAGCACGCGCGCATCCTGCATGTTTGGTAAATATGAAGTGAACTCCGTGACCCTCGCGCCCAGCGAGTAGCGGAATACACGTGTATGCGCCTGCACAGGTTCCTGTTGCTACCTTTTTGTTTACACGCAGACTTGCAGAATAACTGGCACTGGTACTTTTAACTACTGGAGAGCGTCCAGTATGTTCGCAGAGGCAGATATTGGTAGCTTTCATGCCATCATACGCAAGCGATCCGCGCCTCCATCATGCGCAGGGTACGCATCAGCTCCGACATCATACTAAAATCTAAAGCGGACAGGTGGAACAGCTTCATATTGAAGCATTGAGTATGTCTGCGTGCTCTTGTAGTTTATAATCCAGCATATGCCGTGTGACGCGGCAATATGCTGAGCGTTCGGCAGTTTTACTCGGGCGTGGCGCATTTATTTAATTTTTTTTTTTGTCATGGAGAATGTTTGCAATATGTTATATGTCTTAAGTTTGCACTTTTTCTATTCAATAAAATGTTTCTTATTTTTCTTTCTTTGGCAGTTAAATAAGTACTAACATTAGTTTTAAAGTTGTAGAACATAAGATTTTTTTAATGATTTTTGAAGGACTGGGTAGGTGAAGTAAATGTTTTAATTCGTTTTCCGAATCTCGAAAAGATCGCAATCCGATGTAAGGTTTTATTAAAATACTATCTTACTCGCTCACTTGCTACATCTCTGATTACCGCAGTGCCAAAGCAATAGCTAATAATTTTCTAAATGTAATATTGATAACACTAGCCCACTTACCCGCCCAGTGCTACCAACCTCTCTGATTCTTGGGCACGCCACAATTATGGCGGTAAGTCCCCTCTTTGAGGCGTGGCTGGAAAGACCTCACGGCGTCCTTACCTTCCGCATGACGCAGGTCCTCACCGGACATGGCAAGTTCGGGAGGTTCCTGCATCGGATTCGAGCGGAAGAGACGCCCGGGTGCCGCCACTGTGCGGAACGCCCGGAGGACACGGTGGAGCACACAGTAGAGGTATGCCCTGCTTGGGCGGAGCAACGCCGTGCCCTCGTGGGGGCGATCGGCGGCGGAGACCTCTCGCGCCGAGCCTTGGTTGAGGCCATGGTCCGGAGCGAGGAGGAGTGGCAGGCGGTCGCCTCCTTCTGCGAAGCAGTGATGCTGGCAAAGGAGGAGGCCGACCGCATCAGGCAAAGGCGCCCTCGCCGCCGCCGTCGGGATTCCGATCCCGATTTCCGGCCACCGTAGACGGGGGCTCGCGGACGGCGAGCTATGGGTAGCTCGCTGTCCGATGGTCCGGTAATGGACCGAGTCTAAGACGTCGACGGCGCGCACTGTTCCCGCGCGCCTCAAGAAGTTGTCAGCAGCAGGAGGGGCCCAGCTTGGCCGAAGCCTACTGGGGACAGGGTTGTCCGAAAGGGAGCTCGTGCCCCGGTATGAAGGCTAGAAGGAACGGGATGGGGTTTTTAGTCAGTAAGAGTCTGACACTATCTCCCGCTCCGCCCAAGAGCGGGTTTTGTCATAAGATGATTTTCCCCATCGGGAAAAAAAAAAAAAAAAAAAAACCTCTCTGATTCTATATCTGCAGTAATTGAATCTCGACAACTTGTAAATCCCACAGCCATTCATAACCACATGTAAGACTACACCATAGAAAAAATACCTATACCTACTCCTTTCTGATATCTATGTAATAAACCTATTTGATTTTGGAAATTCCTGAACAGGATTTGTTGTTATTTTGTCAAGTAGGTATTACTAATTGCACGTCTAGTCTAGTTTCTAATTTAGGATTTCCAATCATTATATATTATATAATCATTATACATCATAATTTAATGTCATTAGAAGTCTCCTTCTAATGACATTAAACTATGCCTTTGTTTTGACTACGTAAAAACCCAATATCAAAGTGTATCTTAACATCCATAAATGTTTGATAAATTATATCTACAGTACTAACGTATATTGACACTTATTGTACAATATTATTAGAAATGAAATACTAATAAAGTTGTTTAAAGATTATATAATCTCAAATCTGCCGTGGTAATGTTTTGCATCAGTGCATTCAACCTGAAAACAAAAAAAGTATCTTTTGATGTTCTTAATTCAAATAAAAAGAATGAGCGAAATCATAAACATAGAGAATGGAGTGTCCGTCATGACCGTCATATCCAGAGATCAAATAAAACATTTATTTATCTGTGGTTCTATCCAGGTATGATGTGATTACGAAAAGGAAAGTGTGAGAGGGATAAAGAATTCGTGTGGCTAGTAGTTGGATTTTTTCTAATCATACTTTGGCCAAGTCACAGTATTACAGTTTCCGCCATCACTAGCATCTACAGAAAAGAGTCTTTTCATTCTACAAAGTGATCGCTTTTGTAAGATGACGGTCATATCTAGAGATCAAATAAAACATTTATTTATCTGTGCTCCTTTCCAGGTATGATGTGATTACGAAAAGGAAAGTGTGAGAGGGTTAAAGAGTTTATGCTGGTAGTTGGCTTTTTTAAAAGCCTCTTCAGGAATGTGTCGTAACAGGTGCTAAACAGAGGGGGTTCCGGAATGGTATTTTGAAAGGTAACGAGGTGTAACCCTTCTACGTGCTGATGGTGATCAAAGGGGTGGTTTTAGTGAGGTAAAATCCCACACTCCCCGGACATATACCCAAAGTAAAGGCGCCTTTTGAAGGTTTCCCCTCGAAAACAAAAAAAAGGTATACTTACCATCATCATAATCATTTCAGCCGAAAGACGTCCCCCAAGTGCCGCCACATTGAACGGTCCTGTGCGTCTCGTATCCATCGGATTCCCGCAACCCTTAACAGGTCATCGCCCCACCTTATAGGAGGCCGTTACGTGGTGACCATTCCAGAACCTTTATGGTACAAGTCACAGTCTTTAATTCTCCGTAATCACTAGGAATAAACCTACAGAAAAGAAACAGATCTTGTTATTCTACAGAGTGATCGCTTTTGGAAGTATATATTCCATTCTCCAGCTTCTGAGTGAAATCAAAGTGAAGATTCTAGCCACTTACATAACTTGAACCATCAGAAGCTCATTATACACTGGCCGTATGAAAGTCTTACATGAGTCTAATACCCGTGATCGGACTTAAGATATCCGTACCTTGTTCACACAGGCTCTTCAATGAGAAATATCTTGCACTTTCTATTGGTTATGTGCTTTTACTTTTTGTAATTCACTTGCAACTATGTAAGCTTAGAGACAAGTGGTGGCCGATTGGTAATGACCTCGACTTACGAGTTGTAGGTAAGGGCTCGAACCCAGCCAGGCAAATTACTTTGTGTAATTTATTTCATTACCACTGCTCTCAAAACGGTGATGGAAAACATCGTGAGCAAACCGGCATGTCCTAGAACCAAAAATTCAAAGACATGTGATTTTCACCAATCCGCACTGGGCTGGAGGAGGAGTGGCAGGCGGTCGCCTCCTTCTGCGAAGCACTAATGCTAGCAAAGGAGGAGGCCGACAGCATCAGACAACGGTGCTCTCGCCAACGGGATTCCTATCCCGATTTCTGGCCACCGCAGGCGCGGGCTTGCGGACAGTGAACAATGGGTAGCTCGCTGTCCAATCGTCAGGTAACTGTCCGGACCGAGCCCAAGTCATCGACGCCACGCACTGTTCCCGCGCGCCTCAAGGAGTAGTCAGCAACAGCAGGGGCCCAGCTGGGTCGAAGTTTACTGGGGCCAGGGTTAGTTAGTCGAGAGGTAGCTCTGCCCCCGTATGAAGGTACGAAGGAACGGGGTGGGTTTTTAGTCAGTAAAAGTCTGATACATCTCCCGCTCCGCCCGAGAGCGGTGTTGGTTATTAGATGATTTTCCCACCATAAAAAAAGATCAAAGACGCATTCACGTAAAAAAAAGAATTATCTGAAAAAATAATAAGTAAGTACGTACATTTATACAGAAACCGTTGCCATATACGGCGCCTATAACAGAGTACCTCTGTAGGTGGTCTTATAGTAGCCAGACTAGCCGGGAGCCACCTGAACTAGTTATTATAAATTGATACATTAATGGAGAAAGGTACATTGCAGTAACGTCTATTAATTACTTAACATCGTAAAAGTATGCGTGTTGCATTACAGGTCGATTCAAAGTAAATAGCGGTTGTGAAAAGCGCTTTAAGGTGATGCATCTCGACACACATTTTCACCGGATTTCATACGACCGCTCATAACCGATTATGACGTTATTACACATTTTTCATTAGATATTTTGGAAACACAGTATCTTGTAGATATTATCTAGGCTTCTATTGAAATCAATTTCTAAATTTGTGTAAAACTAATCTCCATTGAAAACCAAACCTCCATTGAAAACCAAACCGCCGTTGAAAAGGGAGGATCTTCCGACCGCGAGAGTTATGTGTTAGACGGGTGTTATGTCTGGTGAGCAACTGCCCGATAGAGAACTTTAATTGCGCGATGCTAGATTAGTTCTTATGTGTCGCTATAGATGTCACTACATCACTCCCTCCAGAGATTGGAGATCGATGGTTCTTGATGCGTTCGTTGTTGTTGCGCATGTTGTGCGTTGTTGTTTCGTGAAATTGTCCCAAGGCAACATACTAGCGGGATAAGGAGGATATGATCTATGCGTGTGCCAAATTTCATCGAAATCCGTTCAGCTTTTCGAGCATGAAGAAACAACAAACATACACACTCACCCGCTTTTATAGCGTTAGTTTGATGTACGAG
Source organism: Mythimna lalbum (assembly GCA_949319445.1). NCBI lineage: Eukaryota > Metazoa > Arthropoda > Insecta > Lepidoptera > Noctuidae > Mythimna > Mythimna lalbum. Next base: position 8,551,141 of record OX439345.1, on the reverse strand, counting down.
TATACCTCTACTAACATACATAAAACTAATTGCTATGAAGTTCGATGCCCTTTGAATGATCTACAGTTAATAGGTTATTTAACTATAGTTTATAATAATGTTAGTGATTAGACGTTCAATATAAAATGGTTGTAAATTGTCATGTACTGGTGTGAATGATTCACCTGTAGGTAGTTTATTTTTTTACTGACTGGCCGAAAACCTATCAATTATTTCACACGTGCAACATAACTGTACTACGGGCATCAATAAATCCTTGTAAATTAATATTGACTGTTAGGCCAGAATCACCACTAAGTGGGTCCCTGATGGACGACGTCGTCGAAGCCGACCTGTACCCCTAGCCAAGTTGCTAATCTGCGATAGTTAACGCTAGTAGAAAGCTTCAAATGTACGGGAACGACGTCGTCTCAACGCTCAGTCACGTGGTCAGAAAAAAAGAATTGGCGGCAAGGTCAACTCGAAGCGTTCGACGCAAGCGCAACGGTTGTAACTTGGCTACGGCTGGTGTGCTAATTCTCTAAAGAAATCAGCCTTCGGCCGAAGCGACGAAATCCAAATAGGTATATTAGATTAACAACCCAATGTACCTATACATTGGGTTGTTAATTCTATGTATCTACTGCGCTCTTGACTCATCGCTGTGACTAGTGCTGCGCTCAAGGCTATTTTTTTAGACAATAGCACCGCTTGGACGGGTGAGACGACCTAAAGTCTAGACCACTACTACTGGTTTGTGATGTCCCTAGGAAATTATACCTGGAAGGTTTTTTTTTTAGGTGGGAAATCATCAAATCAAATGACATCATCCGCCCTTGGGCGGAGCGGGAGGGCGTGTCAAACTTTTACTGACTAAATCCCACTCTTAGTTCCTTTGTTGTCTTTCATTCCAGGGCCGGGTTTTCATTTCAGAAACGAACCCATGGCTCCAGTAGGCTTCGACCCTGCTGGGCCCCTACGGTTTGCTGACATCTCCTTGAGGCGCGCGTGGAACAGTACGCGCCGTCGACGACTTGGGCTTGGTCCGGACAGTCTGACGGCGAGCTACCACTACACTAGGCTATGTCTACGGTGGACTTGGAAGAAGGCTTTTTCCCAGTGGAAAAAATAAATTTGTTTGTTTTAATTAGTTTTTGTGAATTTGTTACTATTTTTGGTGCTCAATAAAGTATATTCTATTCTCGTCTATTCTATTCTATTCTATTCTATTCTATTCTATTCTATTCTATTCTATTCTATTCTATTCTATTCTATTCTATTCTATTCTATTCTATTCTATTCTATTCTATTCTATTCTATTCTATTCTATTCTATTCTATTCTATTCTATTCTATTCTATTCTATTCTATTCTATTCTATTCTATTCTATTCTATTCTATTTAAACAAAACGAGCCAAGCGCGAGTGAACTGTCTAGCTATTACTGTTCAATATGTCTGCTGACCGACAGACAAATGGATAGTTGAGTCTTAATCCACAATAGGGTCCCATTTTTACCCTTTGGATACGGAACCAAAAATTGAGGGGAAATTGGCACAAATTATTTAGAGAATTGGTGACATCTCTGAATGTGGAATTTTAGCATAAACCAGCTCAGCTATTTCCGCTAATTATAAAAATCTGAGGCGTTAATAATCTTGAAATCCCGTTAATCTAAGTTTGGACCTAGATGTCCGGAGTTATGGGGTCTATTAAATAAATTAATGCCTCTATTAGCCCCCAAGCCACCTAGCACTCAATTCTTGTTCGATATCAATACATAATTTATTTACATACATTTATATTACATAGAATTAAGTTGTCGGGTCGTTCCTAAAGGGATTATATTTATAAAAATGTCAAAAGCAATATTTATTTGAATTTTATGCTTAACTAATATGATCGGTGTCAATTGGATGTCTAGTTTATCATATTTTAAACTAGGTTCTGCCAGCGGCTTCGCCCACGTGAAAGTCGGTTTCTCCATACAAACTTTGGACCCCCGTTTTATACGATTACTGGGAGAATTTTGGAAAATCCTTTCTTGTTTGTATATATCATGAAAGGCATATTTCAGCGTTCTTGGTTCCAGAGTTTGGGATGGGCGTTGATGGGTTATCGTAATATATTTTTATACATTCTTAATATATTTATAATAAATTGCTTAAATCACAACGAATATTTATAACGACAATATTGTAATTATCAAAAAGTAATAATAAAAAACTGAAAACTTACGAAGCTGTTTTTTGTCGCTATATTGTATATAAAATTATTTTACAATAATGTATGCAACCTTGTGCCTACAATTTTTTTCAATTATTTACTAAAATACTTCTCATTAGTAAAATATCAAGATATATTTAAAAGGAGAGACGTCAAGGACTAGGAGTGGCGAGAAATATTGCACAAACTTTACTTTCTCGACGTAGGTGAGCACTATAAATAATTTTCCAAAATTCCACCCCTAAGGGGATGTAACGGTATGGAGAAACCTACTTTCACACGGGCGAAGCCGCTTGCTGCCGCTACTAGTATGTACATAAACGACTTAAATATTAAGTAACTAAGTGTATTTGTCACCTAACTAAGTAGTTATATACATGTGTGCAAAAGTGCATATATGCAAAAACAAATACGACGCAAGACGAAGCTTCTAGCCTTCATATCGGGGCTCTAGTTTCCTTTCGGATAACCCCGACCCCGGTAGGCTTCGACCCAGATGGGCCCCTCCTGTTGCTGACAACTCCTTGAGGCGCGCGGGAACAGTGCGTGCCGTCGACGCCTTGGCTCGGTCCGGACAGTTACCGGACGATCGGACAGCGAGCTACCCATAGCTCGCTGTCCACGAGTCCGAAGACGAAAGAGATGGAGACGTGCTTAGAAGACTGACGGCATTGCCACATTGCAATATCTAGTTCATCATCATCATCATTTCAGCCGAAAGACGTCCACTGTTGGACACAAGAACAGGAACGACCGGTTCTGTTCAGTTCACATCCATCGGATTCCCGCGACCCTCACCTTGTTTACTAATTTTATATCAATTAATATCAAAATAAACAAACATTATAATTTTTTTTTCTTTTATGAACTAATTGGTATAAGATAACTTGATAAATAAACATTTCATTACGTATAAGGACTCACAGAATGCAGCGCCACGCACATCAAATATTTGTGTGTGACCGAACGTGGTCACCATTTTATTTTATTATTTATTGTTAATCAGATTAGTGTGGGGTTATAAAAGCCTGTCATTCCTACTGTTATAATGGAGGACCACCCGGCTGTTCGTGGCTTTGTTTGTTTACGACGGACTTCGAGAAATTAAGCAGTTGGAGAAGTTTTATTAATTTTTACTCTTATTTTATTGAGTGTACTGTAATAGCTAGACAACCGGCTTCCTTAGAGGTTTTAGAAGTTGGTAGATAAAATTACTAAGCCTCCCCGCACACATGAAAAAAGCCGCTTCGAGCTTCTTTTTGAAGCGGCCTTTTTTCGTGGCTCGTGTGTGGCGTTGCCGCCACAAAAAAAACGCTTGAAGCCGTTTCAAGCTTCTCCGGCCACAAGCTGTCGCGCGCTTCAGCTGTTTTTTGCGGTGGCTTCTAGCTTTTTTTGTGGTCGTTTCTACCGTTTTTTTTTATGTAGTAGTATTTAATGCTAAGTAAGTAGTCACAGACACAGTTATTAATTAGTAAATATTAATATTATTAATTAATATAATCTAGCAGTAAAACTAGTTGAAAGAACAGGCTATTCTACTTTACAATCTATTCAAATATTGTGTCATTCACATTAATAATGGTAGGTAAACATCAATTTAATTCATGACAAGAGAATTCGATTTTCAAAACTTGCAAACAGCTTTCATTTCATAAACACGTTAAAATTTTCAATTTCGAATTTAAGAGATAACTATTAGGACTGAGTTATTATTATTATTAAAAACTACTACTAATTACTACTAATTTTTATAAACAGGTTAAATCTTTACTAATATTATAAAAGTGAGTTTGTTTGTTCGTTTGTAACGTCTTCACGCCTAAATGGCAGAACCGATTTTGATGAATTTTAGTACAGAGATAGTTGGGACCCTGGAGACGGACATAGGCTAATTTAAAAAAAAGTGAGAAAAGGAGGAGAAAGAGTAAAGTATGTTAGTAAACGCGGGCGAAGCCGCGGGTAAAAGCTAGTATAATATATAATTCAACTATCGAATGTAATTATATTATTCAATTTAAACGTGAATTTGAATTTATCATTTATTTTGAGTGTTAAATCAAATAATATGCCAAAATCTGATACTTTCAAACAGACATCTGACTTTTACAGACTAAAACCCGCTCGTATACCTTCTATTGCCTGTTTTATTCTAGAGTCATGGTCACTCTTTAGATCAATCCTAATCCAAATAAAAATAACTTGATTATTTGCTTTTATTTTTTAAACACAGTAAAAAAAAACATACAAATGAATTCGGTAAGTAGTTTTTTTTCTACGTAAAAAGTATTCTAAGGTAGGTAGAATGTAGTTTGACCTATTCGACCGAGTGTCTGTCTAGCAGCCGTCGACCGGTCACTACCTTACAAGAATGATGACTTGGTGAAATTGATTGACTGCTTCCAAACGTGCAGACGCGTAGACGGTGACTTACTCAACACCAGTCAGCGAGAAGAGAGTTTTTTTTGGGAAGTATTTAAACGAGTGACTGTATATATTAAAATTTTAAGTGACAAAAATAATTATTTTGGGTTATAGTATAATCACTACATAGTATAAAACAAAGTCGCTTTTTCTGTCCCTATATCCCTAACTACGCAACGGATTTTGATGCGGTTTTTTTTACTATGTAGAGTGATTTAAGAGGAAGGTTTATATGTATAATAACATCCATTAAATAGTGAAAAAATACTGTTACCCGAGCGAAGCCGGGGCGGGTCGCTAGTATTATTATAATAAGTGAGCGACTGACTGCGAGTGACGAGAAATCAACAAGTCAGCACTCAAATTGCGTTTTTAATTTGCACTTTCTTTCTTTTTGTTTTTATGTTTGATTTTTTTTGTTAAGTAGGTACTTATAAATAATTAATTTTTAATACAAGTGAATTGAGCGGTGTCAGATTTGCCCGGCTGCCGGGACCATACTTAGCACCATAACTGGAATTGTCACCCATCCGGACAAGCGCTGCTTAAACTTGAGGATCGTTTGATTGCTATTGCTTAACCACGAGGTAAAATTGTATCATTCATGTCTAAATAAAAACTCAGTTTGCTTGCTTTCAGAATGATCTAAAACCAGTAAGGTATTTTTAACATCAAACCAAGTACCAGGTAATCTTTTATTGAATAACAACGTATCTTTTAAATAGAGTATTGTACGTGATGCCTCATTAATATGGGTTTTGAGAAAGCATTACGTCAGTACACAGAATGGCCCGGTTTCGATTCCCTCAGAGGAAACATGGCGATCGGATTACGTGCCGACATTCTTTACTATAATACTATGTAAATGTAAGCTGTATGTTTTATACAATTTAAGTAAATTAAGTATTTGTAAATCTAATGTCATTATCACATCATCATTTTAGCCAACAGACGTCCACTGTTGGACATAGGCCTCCCCCAAGTGTCGCCACAATGATCGATCCTGTGCGTCCCGTCCCGCATCCATCGCATTCCCGCAACCTTCACCAGGTCATCGGAAATCTAATGTATTTTTTTTTTTCAATTCGGCCTGTCAGTTTTCTCCCGGTTGCATCACGGGAAGTGTGCGTCGGTATTGCATAGTCTAATTCCACTTAGCCCGTTTCATCATCGGACCACCAGGCGTACGGCGATGCGCCACCGGTATAATTATGGTGGATATGCCACCTATACGCACAAAACGTTTTGGGAAGACATTCATTGCGCGTACAGCTGAGGAGTAGAATTCCCTGCTGGAGTCTGTTTTGGTGGCTGTCTGTGTTTTTAGTTCTACATATATTAAAAATTGCGTGTTTAAATGTTGCTTAACTTTTTACTGAGTGCCATACGCCCTTCCCAACAAAATACGATACTCGTGGTCCACGAGGGTAAAGCCGCGAAAAAAACCAAGTCAAGTATAATGGTCAAAATAAATTAGAAATGCATCTTGACTAGTCTGTACTTGAAACGAAACATAAAGTTACTTTTTGACTGTTTGGGATCTTTTTTTTAAATAGTTTTTTGGAGAAAAAAGCGAGGCACTTAATATCTTGACATGCCTGCTAGTGATTCCGTGAAGAGGATGGCATAACAAGAAACTTCAGTTTTTTTCGCTAGCAATTTCATTAAGCCTTAATAACAATCTGCATACATAGTTATTTGAAGATTTCTCATCCAAAAAAAAACCAGTACAGTTTTGCTCATATTAAAACAAAAGATGCATTGTCCAAAACGTAGGGGCCCAGCACGGCTGATGCCTGCTAGGGTCATGGGAGCACTGCTGAAAAGGTAACCCATGGTCATAGAACACAAAGGCCAACTTAAAGAGTTTTAGTCAGTAGAAGTCTGACACGCCCTCCCTCGGAGTCATTAGATGATTTTCAATCCCAAAAAAACAACAACACTATTTATGGAGTTACCTACTCTACATTTTAAACATGGTGAAATTGAGAAGATCTGGAGGACAACTTTGTAGATAAACCTTTGTGGAGTACCTACCAAGGAACTCTTAAATAAATAACAGCAAATCTGTTCAATACGCTCTCAAAAGGTACGCAGACGTGTAAAGATCACGCGTGCTACATACTTATCTTCATTTTACCAAATTTTTTTAAAACTAGCTTTTGCCCGCGGCTTCGTTCGCGCTAAATTCTTGGTAACACGGTTCCCCTGGAAAGTGGGGGGGTTAGAAAGAGACGAAACGTAGCCTATGTCACTCTCCATCTCTTCAACTGTCTCCACTTAAAAAATCACGTCAATTCGTCACTCCGTTTTGCCGTGAAAGACGGACAAACAGACATACACACTTTCCCATTTATAATATTAGTATGGATTTCAAGTCATGAGGTTATATAGTCGGGCGTAACTATTCTTTATGGTCCATGATCTTTTTGTGACTTTCGACCTGCACGATTCATTTCGTGTTGTTATGACTTCGAGGTAGTTCCGTTACTTATATTTCATTAGCATAGGACCTTGAACTTCGAAAATACAAGTGTAGTCTTTAAATTCAACAATTGAGATATTACTAGCTTCATTCAATGCTATTACATTACTTACGTATATCATATTTTGATATTCTATTACAATATATTCCAACCCTTAAATAATGTGTAGATCGAGTGTATTTTGTCATTCCTTACCACAAGTTTTAGCTCACTATTAGGGTAAATCAGGACGCTTCCCAAGACCCCTGAAAATCGGGACACCTGGCGATATAGTATCGCCTTTCTGAGCCAGTAAGTAGCTAAAACGTAATGTATAAACGTTATTGTTGCGGTACGCTAAAGTATGCTAAATAAAGGAAAAAAAAGTTTACACACGTAGTAACCGACTGGCGTATTTTTTTTTTCTAGATTGTTTGCACTGTTAGGTCAATACGGGTATTTCCCTGTAGTAAAAAATTCATTGGACCTTGAAATAATGAAATGTGAAACAGTAATAAAACAATGAAATGTGAAACAGTAATAAAATAATGAAACGTGAAACAGTAATAAAACTGCTTACTTATTTAGTTTGTTAACAGACAAAGCTTGCCAAGCGCAATATGAGTAGCTAGCGTCGCTGTCAATTATTTTCCTTATGAACGTAGGTACCTACAATATTTTAATCTTTATTATCGACCAAAATAAATTATATAGTATAACTTTTTCTTTTTTACAACGCCATTTAGGCCCAAACTAAGCGGAGCTTTTGCTATGAGTACTATAGTACTCATACAGCTCTATAGTGCTGCATACAACTAATAAACATAGACACTTATATTATATTTCTAAATACATACATACTGTTGGGGCTTCAGTGGAACTTCAATGAAACTCCCGTATCGAGGTATGGTAATATATTTGATTTAAACTGATTTTTTACAATTTTTATAGACGGAGCGCGAGGTGATTGAAATGATGACAAATTTTGATGTGCATAAAAATGTAGGTGGACGAATAATAAAAAAATCACATTCAGTACGACGCGGGCACCTAGTCTTTTGGAAAGACAACAAAAAACACGCACACTGCACTCCTTAATACTAACGCAGGCGTAAACACATACTATAGATAAATTACTAGAGATGCGCCGAATATTCGTTTTATATTCGGTATTCGGTGTATTCGGCAGAATTTTGAGATATTCGTATTCGGCCGAAACATTCGTTTGTAATGCCGAATATATTCGGTTTAATTAATCATTCTAAATCAGTCTTTAGAGCAAAATAAATTAAAGGAATCTCATATCCTAACCATCATATTTATTAGACGACCGTATTGATTTGTTTTCAGGCCTTTAATATCCCACTTTGTAAGAAATTATTTCTATGATCAATTATTTCTATAATTATTTTAATGTTTGTTGCACAATCGAAACCGATGATGACCCGGCAATTGATAGTGGCCCAGCCACTGGTGCCGGAACCATAACCTGAACCATATCGGATAACATGGGACACAAAATTTTGGAACGGGGAATTATCCGGCAGTATATTCGGTTCGGTAATAACTAAACCGAATATTATTCGGTATTCCACCCAAGAGCGGGTTTCGTCAAAGATGATTTCCCCGTCGACAAAAAAAAAAAATATATATTATTCGGTATTCGGTTATTCGGTGAACCCACTATTCGGCGCATCTCTATAAATTACACCCAACACACAGAACAAATGATCGTGCTCACCACATAAAAAATTGTCCTGTGTGGGAATCGGACCCACGACCACCGACATAGCAGTCATGGCCACTAACCACTAGGCCAATAGGCCAGTCCAATAATGAACAGTGATGATAGAGTTAATGTACAGTCAGTAGCCAAAACTGCTGTTGCACTAGCTAAGGACACCAATGCTCCCATAAAATAAACAAAGTTAAAAAAATACAAATACATTTGAAGTTTATTTAATTATTTTTAAACTCTTTCGTTGTCGCTTATCTAATTCACTCTAACAATGCAAGTATCTAAAATTTATTTTTAGTAGAGGTTCAATAGTCTACAACTCGTTAGATTATACATTAGATTCTAAGTTATTGACCCTCGTGTACAAAGAAATTTTAGACACTAGCATTGCTTGGTCGAACTGCAACAGCACTTTTGACCTTTGACTGTTCAGAAGCGAGCATAACTCAAAGTTGAGTTTGGTTCCAGCAAACCATTTTTTTTACGTGTGAATTCATCACATGATTCTTCCCGTTCTGGGTGGAGCGAAAGGAAGTGTCAGACTTTAGTGACTTAAACCCACCTGTGTGTTTTCAATAGCCCTGTGCGATCCAGGTTATGAGTAGAAAAAAAAAGAGAGAAAAGAGATCATAATAGAGGGTAAGATTCAGAGTATTATTTTAAAATTACAGATAACCTGGTAGAAGTTGGGAAGGCCTTTGCCCAGCAGTGAGTGAGACAGTACAAGCTAATAATAATTAGAAAATGACAATACGAATTCATTTATTTAATTGTACAAGCACACAACAACTTATTTAAAATATAATTTAAACAATATATTAATGAAATGTACGAGGTGATCCTGGATCAAAAACGTTATGTAGTAAACAATATTTAATAAATTATTATTTTTCATAAATATGTTTACATACATATTTTTTACAAACAAACCACAAATATGATTATTATTTGTCTAGCTATAATTTATTCACAGATTTGTTATTGCTGTTTGGATATAGACTATAGTTTTCTAAAGAGGGTTCTTTTTTTTCGGTCTTGATTACAATAATTACAGCTAGAAAAATCTTCAAAAACACACACAATATCGGAATCACACCGTTTGAAGGTCGTTCATTGCCACAGAACCGTCGAGCTTTTTCCTTGAATAACTTAACCAATGCATACATAATAATTTTAATTCGATGCTACTTTACTCCGATCTCGATAGTCCAAAATAGAGACATAAAGCCGTATGGCCGGTCATGCGTCGAATCGAACAATGAGAAAGGTTTGACGCGCTTCCGTCCCTTTATTATTCATTTACAACCTTCTCTTTGTCTGTGGCATCCTGTCGTACACTCAAACTTTTTGACAGATAAATTATTGTTTATCTTTGGGTTGTGGCCTTGTTAGTAGCGGGAGACAGCGCGGTTCCAGAATAAATATGGAGATCGTTTTCGAATCGAAGGCCTTGCACATGTTGTTATAATACCTATTTCTACTTCTTCGCCCGTGTACATAAATATTTATTTATTTATTTTATTCTTCATGCACACAATAGTACAAAGGCGGACTTAATGCCTTAAGGCATTAAAGGGTTAAGGGTTAAATAAATATAGCCTATGTCACTAAGGAATAAAGCAGCTTTCTGTCGGTGAAAAAGTTTTAGCAATCGGACCAGTACTTTCAGAGATTATCTCCTACAAACAAAAAAACATAAACACAAAAAAAAAAAAACTTTACCTCATTATTATATTAGTGTTGATTATGAAAATTAGTTCTTCTTCTCGAATCGATGATTTTCATTTCCCTCAATGTTTTTTGGCCCTACTTGATCGTAAACGTGGTGGTAACCTACTTGCCACGTATAGGTATAGCGCCGTCAGTGGTGTTTTGTAGGTCCTCGAAAGTGCAGGCGTAGGGACAATTTTTGCAATCTAACAATTAGTGGGCCATCGACTGTTCAGGAGCACAGCACTCGCACTGGGTGTCGGAGGGGTCTGAAAATTAGTAATAGATTTTATAGTTCGCAAGTGATCCGGCTCGAAGAACCTGTCTGATTTCTTGCTATCGCTGCCCAAACTTTTTGTTGCTGTTTCTGGGTCTTATGGTGAATAGGTATAATCTCTTTATTTAGGGGTTCTGAAATAGAGACTTGCTTTTAGCATTGTATTTATTTTACAACTCACGAGTACATGATTGTTGCTCTAGTCACAAGTATATGATATTGCATACATGTGCAATAATCATATACTTGTTAATAGAGTTTCCTGGGAAAAGACATGCCGAGTAGCACTTCCCAGTAAACTATAGAAAATGAACTATAGAAATTCGCATGCAGCTTAGTTCTGCGGTTCCTTATGTATTTGCAAAACACATAGACAGGGTTATTTGTAAAACAATAACCTTGCAGGACTGTATTACTAACATCATGAACAACCACTTTTGTTCTATGACTTTTATAAAACATAATACGTTTCTCAAAAACAAACCTTCAAGATTTCGTTGTTCTATCTAACACGAAATGTACAGATACACAGATAGAACAACGAAATCTGGAAGGTTTTTCTATGCGAAGCAAGCGATAGTACAATAGCGGAGGGGAGCGGAATCGAGAGGCAGGGGTGCTTGATGCGCTTACGTCGTGTATACGTATTTTATTCTATTCATTCAGACGTAGGTATAGGAAAATACAGAGTTGAAATGTGTTAGATAGAACAATGAAATCTTGAAGGTTTGTTTTTAGTAAATTAATTAAGTTTTGTAAAAAGTCATAGAGCAAAAGTTGTTGTTTATGATGTTAATAATGCAGTTCTGCAAGGTTGTTAGCGTTTGATATATAACCCTTTACATTATGATTTTGAGATAGTTTAACAATATTCGGTGGTATCCATATTATATACTTTCACTCCGTGGATATTGTACCCTGTGTCTAAAATTGTGCTTCCAAAACAACCGCTTATTTCATGGCCCGACTCCCACATCGCATGGTTAACTAGTCAGCGAGTGCCACATTTGTCCAAACGCTTTCGATTTTTTCTAAAACAATTGTTGTATCCCTGTTATCTAATTGAATATACGAGACAAAGGAACATTTTGTGCTGTCCCGTCATCTGCGGACCTAAATAAGCTGTTGTTTTGTGATAAACTATGATTCAATGGCCTAGGATTCAGATATGACACGTTATTCTATAATGGGTATTACACATTGTCTTTGTTGGTTGATTAGTTGATAAATTACATGTTTGTGAACGCATTCATGATATAGGAGTGGTTTAAAGTGTGCGGCAACGTTTAGAAAAAACTGATGTTGTGTTGTAGGTCAGTGGAATAAGGACAATTTTTTTTTAATGAATATTTAACTAGTGCTTGACTGTGATCCCACCTGATGGTAAGCAGCGATACAAACGTTAATGGGGAAGCGCACTAGTTTATTAAGAGCCTATTCACTCTAGCCTTGAATACACCCAAATTATAATCGGACGGGAAGACCGCAGCAGGCAAATTGTTCCACTCCTGGTGGACCTCCCACAGGTTTTGGAAACATTCATTGTGCGTGCAGCTAAGGAGTGGAATTCCTTGCCGGAGTCTGTGTTTCCTGATAGCTACAACCCGGGAATCTTTAAGTCGAAAGTGACTAGGTTCCTTCTAGGTAAGCGCGTTCCATCGTCGACCACATCGCGGTCCAAGCGCAAACCTATCAATAATAAAAAAAGTCCTTCGTTGCACACGGTACGGCTACGAGGCGAAACGCTTAGTCTGGACCGTAGAAGTTTTAACAACAAAGGGTGGATATTCGCCTTACGAAGGGTGGTCTCGTGGTAGAAAGGAGATGACGGATCTTGAAGATCAAGTCATGCAATTTTCGCTCACATATTTTGAGTGGACGTAACGCGAGATAGATGGTAAGAGTTACCGTGAAGGAACTAGCAAAATCAGGGACTAACATTTCTGTCAAACGATCCACAAAAAATAAATAAATTTTACTTATATTTATATGTCTGACTTTTAAATATGTTAATTATAAAGTTATATTTCTTTAGTCAGACAAATTGTAGTGACCAAACATCCAGTCAGTGCTTGAATCGTATGTAATATGTGTCAATTTTATCTTAGTTATGAGGGCAAAGAATTTTGATAGCGGAATATTAAAATCAAAACTTTTGGTGCTATCTCGTGCTTGTATTGTGACCTAGTGTAATTGTTGGAAATGTACTGCATACAAAATAAATCGTAGAATTAAACAAGCTTTTAATGAAAATCATTTTTTAGCAACCTTTTATAGCTCGGTATACCTTTAGAATTTAATAATCGTCAAAACGTAACATACGAGTCCAAACTCGATGGGTTTGTGTCGTTTAACTACGAAGTTCCTACCTTCCGGTTCCATCATCAGATCAGCTCCATGTCATAATAATATTGCATTGTCATCTGATTTACACGTGCATGCAAAATTTCAGCTCAATCGGTAACTGGGAAGTGGGTCAAATTTAATTTGCAAGGTTTAATTACAGACTAATTAAAAGCTTGTAATAGCATGAAAAGATATACAAACTCGATTTTCTATGTTTTTTGTTGCTGGCTGAATCGAGAAAGTGTCGTGAAACTTTTACTGACTCAACCTCTCCTGTTTTTTTTTGAGAGTAGTACATATTTGAAAAATATTCAAACAAGTAATAATATTATACAAAAATGATACCTATAGCGTTTTTTAAATTCAGGAATGATATTATATTAGACTTAGAACTTAGAAGGTTCTTTATTTTATTTTAATTTGATAATATTTTAATGATTTGATAAATATTGATAATAATATTTTTTATTTTATTTTATATATGTCGAGTGTTACATTTTGTAAATACTAGTATTTTATTATTGTGAATGTGGGAACTATGTGGATTACTTTTTTCTTTTCTGTATTTTTATATGATGTCTGGCAGTTTTGAGTATTTGACGCGGCCTACCCAAATGTCCTATCTTTGGTATTGTTTGTCAAGTCGTTGAGCTCCTTGGTAGTCCTAAGTTTGAGCTACACGAATACTGACAAATGCTTGCACTGACTGGACAGGTCCACTCAAATCTGTGTGGTTCTTTCCTCAAAAGGCCATCTGAGACACTGGTCTGCATGGTTCTCATATGATTTGACCATTACATGTTTACTGTATGGACTTTAAAAGAGACTTTGACCCCTGAGTTTGTTTCGGTGTTTCTTCTCAGGGTAGTCAGCTAGGAAACACCGGCCTCATCTCGTTAAAACTGACTGAAAACAAAATTGACGTGTAAAAGTGTTTTTTGAAAACCTATTTACAAAATAAAGATCATTTATCATTTATTACTGTCAAGTAAATAGGTAGATAATCCAAATTAAAACTTTTTACAAAAAAAATTAAACCAACTTCAAAAAGTACAAAATAACTTTAATTTCGGAAGTCGGTGTTTCTATAATAGATTCCTAATCTTGTCTCTTGGTTTTTTAACACCGACTTCCGAAATTAAAGTTATTTTGTACTTTTTGAAGTTGGTTTAATTTTTTTTTGTAAAAAGTTTTTTATTTTTCTCTTTTTAGTTATGGTAGCACCACTAAAAAGAACCTACCCTTCAGCTAAACATAAATTACCTTTTAGCCAGAGTGCATCTCATGAGGATTCTTATAATCCCAAATACGGTTATATTACATGAATTTACCCCCTCCCCCTTTTCTTTCAGTCAGTCATCGACTACACTTATAAACAAAGCAATTTTACTTGTAACGACAATTCTGCTATGATTCTATGAGGAGTTCTGTTCCATATCTTCGAAGTTCATGATCAGATCATAATATTTCTACGGGACCAACTTGGAAGCATAACCTTTCAATCAAAAAAAAAAATTCAAAATCGGTCCACAATTGACCGAAATATCGGTGAACATACATACAAAAAAAAAAACATACTTTCAGCCGAACATAGAACTTCCTCCTTTAGAAAGTCGGTTAAAAATGGGAAAGGCCCCTGATATACAGGCGTGTCTTCTTAGTCAGAGGTTTTATAAACTTTTATTATCATTGTATTATACCAAAAAAGTATTTGTATAAAAAAAGTTTGTGTTTATTATGTCATTAAAATCAAATTCCATTTATTTTCATTGTGTTGCACCAAATAGTAATAAACCCATTTTAATGGTTGTAACCATTATGATATAATAAAAGTATGTAATCCGTAAAAGTGAGTCCATTTGGGAGAGGACAACTTTATCGCGTGAGCAATATCCGGTGCGCGTGCGCATAGTTCGTTGCACTTTATTGGCTTTAAACAGCTTTCCGTATAGAAAGGTTTTTTAAATATATTTTTTTTAATTATTGACTCTGTAATATTTCTTTTTATTATTATTGACTAGCTTCTGCCAGCGACTTCGTACGCGGATCCTGTTGCTTATGCCAGCGACATTCAGTGTTATAAACGTAAGAGTAGACAAAAATAAACAGAAAGCTCAGAACTGCTAAGCTATCGGGAGTTACACGTGTTATTGTGAGTTAACCATAAAAGATAGACATATGCTGTCGTGGGACATTTTTTATATAATTTTAAGGAGAACATTTCCGTAATACATGTTTTCTGTGTAGCTTTAACCATTAAGGCTGCAAACGCGACGGAAGCTTGAAAAATGGAGTAATTTCTCCCGTTTTCCCAACATTTCCCTTCACTGCTCTGCTCCTATTGATCGTAGCGTGATGAAAAGTATACTATAACCTGCCCAGGAGTATGAAGAATGATTGTACCAAGTTTCGTTAAAATCCATCGAGTAGTTTTTGTTTCTATAAAGAACATACAGACAGACAGACAGACAGACAGACAGACAGACAGACAGACAGACAGACAGACAGACAGACAGACAAAAATTTTACTGTTTGCATTTTTAGCATCAGTATCGATCACTAATCACCCCCTGATAGTTATTTTGGAAATATATTTCATGTACAGAATTTACCTCTCTACAGATTTATTATAAGTATAGAAGATAGGCTCGCGTCTGACCACCATCTCACCTGATGGAAAGCGATGATGTGGTCGACGATGGAGCACGCTTGCCTAGAAGTAACCTATTTACTCTTGACTTAAAGACCCCCAAGTTGTAGCTATCAGGAAACACAGACTCCGGCAGGGAAATCCACTCCTTGGCTGTACGCACAATAAATGTGTTCCCAAAACGTTTTGTGCGTATGGGTGAGATGTCAACCATGTACCGGTGACGCAAGCCGTACATCTTGTGGTCCGACGATGGAATGGACTTGGCGGAATTAGATTGTGCAATTCCAGTGCACACTCCCCGAAATGTAAACGAAATGTAAATTTTTGCTAAGTAGTGATTATACTTATTAGGCCGACCAGTTAATTCATTTAAGTAGATATTAGATAAAAGTAATCCGGTTATAAAAAGTTCATGCTCGTATTTCGTAGCAGTAGACGAAACTTAAATATTAATAGTTCAGCTCGTATTGCTCGGAGATTCTTTTCTCTGGAGCCCTGACCGCTGCGCCGGCGCCGGTAGCCTGGACCCATTCCCGATACTATTTCTAAATGTATTTGTCATATAGTTTGAGTTGTACCTAAGTGTTTTCTTCTTCCTGCGCTTATCCCTTATTATTTGGGGTTGGCGCAATACGTTTTTTTCTTCCATTCTGTCATTGAGTTGTATATTTTTTTAAATATAATTCAAATGTTTATCTATTTAAATGTATAAACGGAATAATAATAGAAATCATTTATTTTTAATGTAGACTAGCAACCTGCCCTTGCTTCGGGTGTTCGAGATCTTTCAAATTCACGGCTTTTCTATACAATAATATGCATTTATTATACACCTAAACTTTTCTCATGTATCATTCTGTATATTG
Source organism: Mythimna lalbum (assembly GCA_949319445.1). Taxonomy (NCBI): domain Eukaryota; kingdom Metazoa; phylum Arthropoda; class Insecta; order Lepidoptera; family Noctuidae; genus Mythimna; species Mythimna lalbum. The sequence goes on along the minus strand of OX439345.1, from coordinate 8,534,461 downwards.
GTGAAAACCGGGTGAAAATCTGGGTAGTTGTTTTTGAGATTATCACGAACAAATAGACAGATACTTATACACAAATACTTACGGATTTTTTTTAATAACAAACTAGTGCTTGACTGCGATCCCACCTGTTGGTAAGTAGTGATGTAATCGCTGGTGGTGAAGCGCACTAGTTTATGAGGAAAATGCCTAAATGATGGCGCACTGTTTCTGAGAATTTGTACCTATATTATGATGAGGATACTAAAGTACGATTTTATACTAAAGTACGTAAACTTTATATTAATATAAAGTTTAATTGACATGCCTTTGCAGGTTGGTAGGTAATAGGCTGGTTGCCGTAAAAAAATTAATTAGTCCGTCTTTTAGATTATTCAAAAATAAGGGACACGTATTTTTTTATTTGTAAATTAAACCAAAAATGACAAAGATATGACCCATTAAAGTTATGTGTAACGTCATGCCGTGCTGCATTTTTTCGCACGGGGTGACATCACACATAACTTTAATTTAATTTCTATATCTTAGTCATTTTGTTATTTTTTGTTTAATCGAAAAAAGAAAAATACGCGTCCAATAGTTTTTTATAATCTAAAATACGGACTAAATAAAATGTATTTATTTTGACCCTGGAAACTGTCCTATTCTAAACTTTATATTAATATAAAGTTTAGAATAGGATAGTTTAAGTGAATCCAAAGATGAAAGATAACACTTCAAAGAAGTCCGTTTTAAAAAACGGAAATTTCATAGGTAAAGACCTAATTATAATCATAACAAAGAGTACTTAGGTCCTCGTTGAAGGAAAGCGGTTCTTTGTTTTACGCGGTTATCAAATATTTGTATACGGTTCACAGAAATGATGAGATCACCATCCTTAGTCCACACATACAACCACAAAACACATTTAACATAGTAATAGCGTGACTTTTAATGGGATCATTACTATTTTATAGGGTAAAGGGAGGTGTATTGGTGATATAAGTATTTTGTTGGTATTTTTTTAAAAACAGTATTACCACCCAGCAGTAGGAATATTAAAAAGGCTCATGATAATGATGACATTGAAGAAACAGCGCTAGCAAATTGTTACAAGCGTGAGGAGAATAAATTAATACCTTCATACGAGTAATTTATTATGCATTTGTGATTTGTGATATTTTTTTAAACACAATACCATTCAGTTTCCTATATGATATTGTGTTTAAAAAAATATCACCAAATTACTAATATCACCAATATACCCCCTTACTCCCTTACCCCCCTCCCCCTTACTATACATGTGGTAAAAGCCCATTGAACTTTTCAGGTAGTAAAAATTGCGTGAACGTTCACACTTCGCTTTGTCCTAAGTAAGGTTGTTGCAACTTAAAGTAAGTAAAAGAAGATCATGAGAAGAACCTTTTCGGTTGCTAAACTTCAATAAATTGCTATCAATAACGTCAATTTTATTTTATCTTTTTAGATAAAAAAAAATCGTTTTAAAATATTTGCTCACGAGCCCTACAACATTCGCCAGTTCTTTTTAACCGATTCCTAAAATAGAAAAAAAAATGATAAGCTTTAGTATAAACAAGTTTTTTTCCTAGGTACAAATTAATTTTATCCATACCTGAGAAGTTTTCGTGGGCTTTGCGGTCGACCTGCAATGCATAGCTCGCCGTCGGATAAAAAAACCTAGGAAATCTTGAGAATTACCTACCAAGCTGCCAACCTGCAAAGGCATGTCAAATGTTTTGATTCCATGACCATTCTCTTTGTTTTAGCCAAAAATTCACTGTTTGGCCTTTCAGTATTAGTCATTAAAAATTAAATAATGTATCTCGAAACAGTGACATAATTGGCGGCAAAGGTCATCGGGTGTTTGACCTAGTATCTGCACCGGTCCGGAACACAGATCAAATTGTGCATTATGTGACTCATACTGTACCTACTATTGCATCACAATCATTTATTTTGTTATACAAGGTTTCAAATGCGGGAATAATTAGTTTTTTCTGTTATAATAATAATAATATTCCACAACTATCACACAACGCCGTCTAGTCCCAAGCTAAGCCGAGTTTGTGTTATGGGTACTAGACAACTGATAAACATACTTATATATTTCTAAATACATACATATTATAGATAAATTACACCCAGACACAGAACAAATCGAGCCTTTTTAGGAAGAACATCGTAAGCGACAGTGAGCGTTTTTGCAGTACTAGTAGATTTTCTCTTCCTTATTTAAAAAGTTTTAATTCATGATAATAAATAAAATAAAATAAATATAACTTCATATAACTACCGATCTAAAAGAATTGTTGCTACTACATATTTTCGTAAATATTTTATAATTATAGAAGAGAAAACCTACTAGTACTGCAAAAACGCTCACTGTCGCTTACGATATTCTTCCTAAAAAGGCTCGAAATGTTCATGCTCATCACATAAACATTTGTCCTGGGTGGGAATCGAACCCACAACCTCCGGCTTAGCAGTCAGGGCCACTAACCACTAGACCAACAGGCCAGTCAAAGTTATCTTTTCTAAAACTTTCGATTTTTTCAGGTAACAGAAAAGTCACCTGAAATACATTTTTTTCTTTATATTTTATTGCAGTCTATCATTATAGATGATATTTTGCAATATGTTTGATAAGGAGCAGTCATTCATCAGTCAGTCAGTCAGTCGTTTTCTCTCAAAACGGTGAAAGAAAATATCGTAAGGAAACCAGCATGCTTTAGAACCAAAAATTCGAAGACATGTTACATTCACCAAACCGCACTGGGCCCGCGTGGCGGTTACGGCCCATTCCTTCTCCTAGAGAGGAGGCCTAAGTCTCAGCAGTGGGAACATTATAAGACCGACTATGCTATGCTATGCTAGATGCTGTCAGCGGCTTAACCCGCGTGAATGTAGAAATAGTCCAAAGGGAAAATACTCTCGGAATAAAAAATATTCCAAACGATAACAAGCTGTTTGTGTTTGAGCATAAAGAAGTCACAAACACACACACACTCACCAACTTTCGTCCATATAATATTAGTGTGATTATTATGCAGCCTGATAAATACAACGTAAGTGAAAAAACCGGCCAAGAGCGTGTCGGGCCACGTTCAGTGTAGGGTTCCGTAGTTTTCCGTCCGCCACAATAACACTTAAGCTATCCCACACCAAATATCCTTATCAATAACAATGGACGACCGTCAAAGAGCAAGAACAAATACCACCAATGCCAACGAGAGACCAACCGAACAATTAGACAATATAATAGCTTATACCCGTCCCGAACCCATCAACTCAGGAAAAATCTTAACAGCGCGAAGTAGCGAGTAGTAGAGTACAGCACCATCTCTCGGGAAATTGGGTTACTAATTTATACAAAATAGACGAGTTTTTTATGTATGTATGTCCTAGTTGACTTCGGAACCCTTAAAAAAACGGAAATTGTAAAAAACTTTTATCGACCAATTCATTGGCATTGTTGTTCATTAACGTTGCGTCATTTATGGACAGAGAGATAAAATTTAATCTAAATAATTTACGAGATCTTTAAAACGTTTAGTTGCTATGATAAATTTTATCACTTCCGGGGTAGCGGAAATTGATAACTTGACAAAGCACCTTTTGAGGGATTGCTGATTCTTGCGCAGGATGTCACATGTCTTCGAATTTTTGGTTCTAGGATATGCCGGTTTCGAAGTGGTGATGAAATAAATTACATAAACATAAAGTAATGCGCGTGGCTATTGACGTCACGATCTACTGTCAAATCGAGGTAAATCATTTTTAAACTTAAATTATTTTACGAAAAACTTAATTTATTTACGAACTGTGAACGAAAAAAGTTTAATTAGAACCCAGTTCTTCAATTTTACTCATCTCTGAGTTCTTTAATTTTGCCAAAGTTTCTTCGATTTGACAGTACGACGTGACGTCACAACATGATCATCATCATCATCATATCAGCTGAAAGACGTCCACTGCTGGACATAGGCCTCCCCCAAGCGTCGCCACAACGACCGGTCCTGTGCGTCACGCATCCATCGGATTCCCGCGACCCTGACCAGGTCGTCGGTCCACCTTGTTGGAGGCCTTCCAACGCTGCGTCTTCCGGTACGTGGTCGCCACTCCAGAACCTTTCGTCCCCATCGACCATCTGTTCTGCGTGCAATGTGCCCTGCCCATTGCCACTTAAGTTTGGCGACTCTTCGAGCTTCGTCGGCAACCTTGGTTCTCCTGCGGATATCTTCATTTCTGATGCGATCACGCAGGGAAACTCCGAGCATAGCCCTTTCCACCGCCCTTTGGGTGACTTTGAGTCTTCTTATAAGGCCCATTGTAAGCGACCACGTTTCGGAACCTTGAAGACATCCTACATTGCAGCCATGAAGAGTTTAGGAGAAATAACGTCTCCCTGCCTCACACCTCGCTGCAAAAGGATAGGTTTCGATGTTTGGTCTTGAAGTCGGACTGACATGGTGGCGTTTTTGTATAAACACTTATCAGCACTTCGATGTACCGATAGTCAATCTGGCACCGTTGGAGAGACTGCAGTACAGCCCAGGTCTCGATCGAATCAAAGGCTCAACATAATAGTCGATCCTATTCTCATTTGGAACGCATAGTACTTAATAATAAGGGAATGTCAAACAATAAAGTTATTAAAAACGTTCGGCATCGCTTCCATTCATATTATCTTCTATCGAAATGACGTCTTTTTCCAAATATCTCGGCTCTCTTGTGGTAATGGTATTATTACATCTGTCAGGACTGATTGCTCGAAACAATTATCGTGCTCCTCGCAATTATCGGGCTACTGGATTTCTGTCGGTTTTAGTCAATACAAGTCTGATCAAATAACTTCTCTCACTCCACCTGGAGCGAGAGAAGCGATTTGATATAAAAGAAATATGACCAGATGCAGCTGAATATGACTGAATATCCGACTTTCAAAACCCAATTACTGGATAATAGGTAAATATAAACCCATTAAAAATGTTGCACATTTTAAAATTCGCTAGGAAATCCTGTAGGGTATTTCCAGTTCCCGTTGACCTATAAACCTGAAATCTGTTTGAATTGAACCTGAGACTTAGAAAAATCTTCAAGGCTCAATTCGGGAGTTGAAGCTATTTACGTCGACATTTTACGGAACCCTTGGTGCGCGAGTCTGATTTGCACTCGATCGGTTTTTCTATTATTTACAGAGCCTGTAAATAATGTTTTATCACTATTCACTATCTCATCTGATGATAAGTGTCAACGTGTTTGACGATGGAGCACGTTTGCCTAGAGGTAACTACTCCTTCCTAACACTATTTTCTCGACTTACTCTTTTTTTTGTGGGCAAAAATCATCCAATGACAACCCCCGTTCTTGGGGGGAGCGAGAGATAGTGTCAGATTCTTACTGACTAAAAACCCACCCCGTTTCTTCTAGCCTTCATACCGGGTCTCGAGCTCCCTTTCGGATAACCCTGGCCCCAGTAGGCAACACTCTCGACTTAAAGACTTAGGTTGTAGCTATCAGGAGTAGTAAGTATGAACAGTGAAGGTGTTTCCAGAACGGTTCTACTATTTTGAAGTGCTGATGAGATCCGTCAAATGCGGACGAAATGAAATGCTGACCTGACGCTACAGCTTTTAACTTCTTTATTCTACGTTCTGGAAAGAGGTATTCTCCTATTTGTGCCATTAGAGTGCGTTTTCAACTGACATGGGCGAGTTGGTTTAGTAGTGCGAGGAGACGTGGCAAACTAAGCTGTGCTTGGAAACTCGCTCAAAGAATCGCCAAACTTTGTGGCAGTGGGCAGGGCATATTGCTTGCAGAACGGATGGTCGATCGGGGGCGAAAGATTCTGGAAGTTGGCGTTGGCAGGCCTACCACAAGGTGGACTTGACCTAGTGAGGGTTGCGGGAATCTGATAGATGCGAGACGTAAAGGGCCGGTCTTTATGGTGACATTTGGGGAGGTCCAGTAATGCTCGTCTTTAGGCTGAAATGATGAGGAAACACGACCTATCTCTGGTAGTGAGATGAGATGGGTCGCCGGCCCGCCGCACACCACACCACTCCTTTTTGAATTCGTTTCTTACATACACTTTGCAGCTCATAAGACTTTGCTTAGTCCATTTTCACAAGAGCTGCGTAGAATGAGGTGGGTTACTATCGGTCGCTATGCATCTTCGCTCATCTTCAGTACAACCGTTCCCTTATTGCTATTACAAAGTAGACTTTATTTGCTATTAATTTATCAGAGGCCCGCGTCATCATTATGTCTAGTCCACTGTCCGTTGACAATGTCCGAGGTTGCTGACCCCTACGTCATTGCACACACACACACACACATACACGTAGCTACTCTATCTAACTTAATGACTGCAATATATTATTTATTTAAAATAGCAGTATTTTTTGCGCCATCCTGCATTTTATTCTGTTTACTATTTTTATTTATATGGAAACGGTAAAGCGAGCTTAGATTTGCATCGTGTAAGGAAATAATTATGTACTATATTACTTTTATGGTTAATATTTTTTGTGTTTTATGTCACAGTAGCAGGACCTAAGTGTAGGTTTCCTATAGGCAGCCTAATGTTATTTAGCGTGGTAATTGCAATGATATCGTTGCTTGGAAAATAAACTAGTGAAGGTAGTTTATTATCGCAAATAGTAAAGCGTCCCTGGAAATCAATCGTGGTGATGAAACTCATGAATCTCAAGAATTCTACAGAATAATATGTTGTATATTATTTCTTATTATTTTTATTTTATTATTATTATTTATGTCCAAATTTCTTAAATTTACATTTACATTTCTTTTCTTTGCCTTACAGCGAAAACCTCTCAGGGTTTATCTGTGTAATGGCGAGACGCTCATTCTATATTAAACAGTGATATTATATATTTACAATTTTACCTGGTTATACATTAATTAAAGTTTTGTGTAAAAAAACGTTTAGATTTATACTTATAACTTTTCGAACTTGTTTTATGTAATTTTTGTAGGTCTTCTGGAAGCTTATTAGTAGATATTATTTCTGATGTTGTACACTGACAGCTCTAAATCTTTCTCCTTTCTTTCAGTCCATCCAAAGGTTGTCTGTAAGAGACCGCCCTGTGCGATAAGGCCGCCCATTGTACACTTATTTTGAATAATGTTTGTCCTGTATGTTTTTGATTATCTGGTGTACAATAGAGAATATAATAAATACTTGACGAGCAATACCAAAGAAAGGACATTTGGATAGGCCGCATCAAATACCTACTCAAAACTGTCAGACATCATGTCAAAATTACAGAAAAGGAAAAGTTATAAAGCGCCTGCCTGGGAGCTCAGGACCCATCCAGGGTTATCTGAAAGAAAACTCGAGCCCCGGTATGAAGGCTAGAAGGAACGGGGTGGGGTTTATAGTCAGTAAGAGTCTGACAATATCTCCCGCTCCACCCAAGAGCGGGAGCGGGGGTTGTCATAAGATGATTTTCCCCATCGAAAAAAAAGGAAAAAAAAAACAAAAAAATAGGACCCGTAATTTGTAAGCTGAGGCCGTTGTCACTGAACTGCCACTGCTCATGAATACCAGATCATAGACTGGAACATGCTCATAGACTGGAACATGCACTACTGTAACAGAAGCAAATAGAACAGCTTGAAAGGTCACCAGTAACATCTTATCTGCAAGCCATATGGGCGTCACTTCAGCGAATTTGGCCGCAACACAATTGAAACCTAACTAGAATTCTATTTCGAAATGTAATGACTGGCTGTATTGCGATCGATATTTTGCAACGTTTTTTTTTGTTGTTACGAAATCAGTTACGTAGTGTAGGTACATTGTATGTGTAGTGTCGGTATGAATCATGTGATTGAAATCAAACTCAAAATTATTTATATTATTTTACATAGGCCTACTATCTACAATGGTGCTTATAAAACATCAGAAGTTATAGCGCACGGTTCCTATCGGTCGTTTCCAATGGAGAAGAACCAAAACTACATGGTTGCTCTTTAAAAAATAATAATTGTACAATGCGTTAAAGTTTATGTTCTTTAATTGAATTGGGAAGTAGAAGATCGAAAACTTTCATGCCATAAAGCGTAAATTAACTTTATGTTCTATATTTGAATTTAGAAGTAGAAGATTGAAAAACTTTTATAAAAGCGAAAAGTAAAAAAAAAATATTTAAAATTCTAAAAGCAAACGTGTTTATTTAAAAAGCTATAGGTACTCCTGAACATGCCTCATATTATTGGAAGTTCCTCTCTCTGAAGCCTTGACCTTTTTTAGCTTAGACCTCATTTCTCATGCCGATTGGCTACAATTTTTAAATAGTAGCCAATCAGCAGTAGTAGTCAGTCAATCAGTAGTATCAGTAGCTTTTTAAGATTTTTTTTTTATAATTTAAAAAAATGTAACGAATACAGAAACTACATACTACTTCCTCATATGAAATTCAAATGATAACAGCACAAAAACATCAAGGCATAAATTACTACAAAGATCCGTTACTTATCTACAATCAGAATAATCATTCTAAAAGCGGCATCAAAAAATAATTCTCGTCAATCTGTCAACGATGAAATTTATCTCGTGGCAATCTATTATTACATGCTATTCTATTATATAAGCCTATTGTAATGTAAAGTTAAAAGACTTCAACGGTCTAGCGCGTAAGTCGCCGAGCAGTCTGTCATGGCGGTTACGTCAACGTCAAAAGGTCGTTGAACTGTATACTACATTTTTCTCTGACGGGAAAACTGTTACAAGTAATGTCTGGCGTGTTATCAGATATTGTGGGTTAGTTGTACAAGGAAATTTCTGTGGTTGGCGGTGTGGGTTTATGCTCAAGTTTTAATCAGAATTTGTGGTCGGCGTGCGACTGAAAATTCGTTTGTTATGACGTGTAAATTGGTCATATTTAAATTCATTCGGGATACAATAATACAATCAACAATAAATAGACATGCGATTGTAGCAATCCCAGAAGATTCGCTATCATTTATTGAAGTGTTCCATTAGGTACGTGGTCTATCTCTGAAGTTCTACATCAGAATTTTACCAAATCTAAATTGGACCATCGGCGTGCAAATCTTTTCCGAAAAAAAAAACAATATCTGTTATTTACATTACATTTGACGAAGATATCGTTGAGCAGTCGTCGCCGAGTGGTAACGGTTTACGAGTTGAAGGTCGCGGGTTCAAACCAGCACTACTGCTCTCAAAACGGTGAAGGAAAAGATTTTGAGGAAACGTTTCTTATATGTCTTAGAACCAAAAATTCGAAGACATATGATATTCGCCAACCCGCAATAAACCAAGAGCGAGGATTGTCATTGGATGATTTTCCCACCGAAAAAAAAACCCGCATTGGGCCTGCGTGGTGGATTACGGCCCATTCCCTCTCCTAGAGAGGAGGTCGGAGTCCTAACAGTTCCCACCGTTGGGACTCATGTACAATTATAAATCAATGCCTCTCACAGTACTTATGAAATGTCAATAAAATTATCTTCCATTCATCCGCAAACAGATCGTTTGTTGGATAAGAATCCAAGAGATTATTTAGTGCGTGATATGTTATATATCGTTGAACAAAACTTTTAGACGACTTGAGAACCTCCTAACCTCCTACTTTTTTGGAAGTTGGTTAATATTAATATCTATGTGTTATGTGCCTCTCCACAGCGGCGTCGAGCAATGTTTGTCAATAAAGACTTTGAGAAGGAAACGAATAAGTGGAGAAACATGTTAGCATGGACAAACTTCTGAAGCTGTGTACTGTGGGTAAACGATGTCTAAATGAAGCGCACTCCGACATACTCTGTTAACTATGCTGGTAATTATTCAATAAACACAGTCTGTGCTAGTCTGTGTGTCAGTCTGTGTGTCAGTCTGTGTGTCAGCATAATTATGCTGTTATGACGTAGGTATGAAAAACTTTCTGTCGACGAATTGTTCATCAGCGAACAATATGTTGGCAATTGATTATAGATTTTAGCGCAGTTACTGACATGAACGCGTTTAAATAAACGTATTGCTTCAATTTTATAGTATTCGTATCACTCTATAATAATAAAGGTGACAGTTTGTATGTTTATGTTTATAGATTGGAATTAAAAGTTTAGAATTAAAAAAAAAACATTAGAAGACTTAAATTACTAAGAGACCTTTACTTACTTAGGTACTTACTCGTTTGTTTTAGGAAAATCGTAACAGTAAATGTTCAAAAAAATTACCGTGGCCCCCGCAGGGAGCAACTGTAGGAACACTGTGGGGTTTTTGTCAGTAATAGTCGGTCACTCCCTCTCCCTCCCTCGCGGAAATAGTACATTGTTACACTAGGGGTGAAACTTACTTATTTCGTCCCGAGAAGGAGTTGGCGGCCGAGCGTAGCGAGGTCGCTAATTCAAGGGACTAAATAAGTAACTTTAACCCCGAGGTAAGCATTGTGCTTTTCATTACGAATACAAGAAGATAGACCTAGTTTTTTTTTTTAAATAATTTGACAGCTGTTAGGTGAAAGTAAAACTCCCTAGGGATGAAAAGTGTGATACTTTTCAGCCCGCTCCTCAGGCAACTTCAGACCTACTTTCAGATCATGAGTAATGAAAAATTCATTTAATGATCCTACGTTAAAAAAGGTACCTATCCTGATGATTCAACAAAAAATACAGCTTCAGCAGTTTTCAGTTCTTCAAATTACGGGTCGTTGATACAAACCTGTTAAAATAAAGAGACGTAGCAGTCAGTTTTAATATATTTATATTGAGTTGAGTTAAACTTATTACATGCTGATTTTCTTAAGAACAGTAGACAAAGATTTGAGGTACTATTACAAGTAATTTCTAACTTTTTGATTTTATGTTGCCATTTACAATAAACGTAAAAAAAATGAATCATTTTGAGCTTAAGTAAATGCTTATGTTCCATTGAATTCTTCATGAACTTTCCAGCAAAGAATTTACTACTCCTCACATTTGTAACACAACCCTTCCTCCATTACCAATATAGCCAGAATGCTACCATCAAGTGGCCATACAATGGGTACCTACACGTGTTGGTAATTAATTACATAATTACTGTTCGCACATACTGTCGCTCATATTTCTTATATCGCTCATTTGATGCGGCGGATATTATCGCGGCTCAGGTTGCACCCTGGTTCCTATGTGGGTGTAGAAGGGATGACATGTATTGGCCGTTGTTATTTGGTATATACGCCATCTTAATTTTCATTTGACAGATGTCAAAAGTGTATAATTTAGGGATAAATTAAAATTCCTAACGTGACATTGCCAGAATAGCTGCAACTGGCTCAATTTCCATAACAAGAATAAAATGTTTTTAGGAAGGGATGTCAGCTTGGAACAGTTTAAACGTAATAATAATAGGTTAGTTCTAGGCAAACATGCTCCAATTTTAATCACATCATATCTTACCGTCAGATGAGATAGGGTCAAACGCAATCGTATCATTAATAAAAACAAAGAAAGAAAAAGAGTTTATTTACGACCAATATGGCGTATACCTTAAAAAATATAAAACAAATAACAATAACGCTCGAATGCGAGCCACAGCTTTTTGCTGATCGCTGGCCGTTTCGCGCAGACGTGATGCATGTCTTATAGTAAATAGTAACACATGCGTCACGCAAAACGGCCATCAGCGCTCAGCAAAAAGCTGTGTGGCTCGTGTAAGACAGAGCCATCACAGCGCTCATTTTCAGCGCCAGTTGTCGTCAACGGTGAGACGACGACGAACGCTACCTACCAAAGAGACAGTTAATATTAATAATTACGACAAAATAAATCGTTCAAATAAAAAAAATGAGCACGTGGGTTCAAAACAAGCTCGTACATATTAATAACACTTCTAACAGTCTATTGTTTAGGAGTGTAACCTCAAACAAGCCACAGTAGCCAATGCGCGCCGCCCACACTAAGTCAAGGGGTGCTTTCTTTAATGGCGACAGTCACTAATTGTTACTTGCTGTAAGTAGTACAACGATACGGCGAGCCAACCAGACTCCCACGTCGAGCTGCGGTGCAAGCCATGCGAGATTATAGAGATTATGTCTTCTTTATACATATTATATTGCTAGCACTTTGCCCGTGACTTCGTTCGCTATATGCCACCGCAGACTTTTCTGTGGACCTGTATAAGATACACAATTCCACCATACATTATTTTGTTATATCTCAAAGGGTTTAGGCAGCCAGCGTTTTCTTTGAAAGCTCTCCGAAGGCTTATTTTTCCCGAAATCTTCAACAAATATTGTTAATTTACACAGAAATAAATATACTAAAACCTTCCTCGAGAATCAGTCAATCGGTGCAGTAGTTATTGAGTTTATCGCGAACAGACTGAGAGACAGACGCGGCGGGAGACTTTGTTTACCGACTTCCCAAAAAGGAGGAGGTACTACGTTCGGCTGTTTGTATGTTTTTTTTTTTTTTTTTTTTTTTTTTTTGTATGTTTGTTCGTCGAATACTCCCCCAAATGTGGACGGATTTTCAAAATTCTTTTTTTGTTTGAAAGTAGATAGTTCTGAGGTGGTCCCATTATCACCAAATTAGGATCTGATGATGGAATCTTGGAGAAATCGAGGGCAACCTTCAAATTTTATAGGCTCACTTATTGATTTTCGCATATTTTATGAAGTATCTTGTGTATTTGCGTATGGTCGTCACCATCTCAGGTAGCTGGGCTGATGATGGAAGGTACAACTCCTTAACAGTAAGAAGTTACTCGAACAGGCAAGGACTGTTTTAGTAAATTGTTTTGATGTTTGATAGGGCATTTGATGGTTTGGGTCTCATGATCATCAAGTCATGACCTGATGCTGCAGTCAGGATAGTCTGCAGAGTACCTAAGTCCTCGACAACAAACAGCAGATATATCGAGCTTAGGCTCATTGAAAACGGCTCGATGTGTGGATAAACGTACTGCTAATAAAGAACACCGAAGTACATAGAGACCTGATGCTGAACCCAGGAGCATCAGGAAAAGTACAAACCTTGAAATTACAGCACCGTAGTCGTGTTTGGGCTCATTTTAAACAGGACTAAATTTTAAGTTCATTGCAATGTTGACATAAATCTGGCCTGATGCTACAGCCGAGATTATCAGTATCTAGTCTAATGACTGATTGAAAGATTTACCTTTCGGCTTCATCATCAGATCAGTTCGATATATCCTTTCCCTCTCCAGCATCTAGTCTAATGACTGTTTGAAAGAAGAGGGGGAGAGGATATATCGAACTGATCTGATGATGAAGCCGAAAGGTAAATTAATGTAATCTAACCGTGTTTGGGATTATTAGAACCGTTATGAGATGCGCTCTGACTATAAGGTATTTAAGTTTGACTGAGGGGTACTTTTTAGTGGTGGTACCATAACTAAAAAGTGTAAAATAAAAAAAACTTTTTACAAAAAAAAAATAACCGACTTCAATGATAAAAAACACTGAAAAGTATCAAATAACTTTAATTTTGGAAGTCGGTGTTAAATAACGAAGAGACTAAACTATTATAGAAACACCGACTTCCAAAATTAAAGTTATTTGATACTTTTCAGTGTTTTTTATCATTGAAGTCGGTTATATTTTTTTTGTAAAAAGTTTTTTTTTTTTACAATATGTATTGATAGTATTATGCTATTATAAAAAGTCCCCCATCGCGTCTGTCTGTCTTTCAGTTCGCGATAAACTCAAAAACTGCGCGGTTTTCACACTCTTACGACACTAAGTACAAAATAGGTCATAGTGGGTCTAGGCGCTGGCGCATAGCTGGGAGCGGTAGGAAAACAACCCCTCAACCCTGGATGGCCCGGTAACCATGTATTCATGTCCCCAACCAGGTACCATAACCAAAACATTGTGGAATGCAATAAGTAATTGAGTATTGAGTATAACTGGATTATAACGAGAGAGAATAAGAGTGATTTTTCATAATACACTTTTGAAATTTTGAACATAGATTTTTTACACAAAAATACTAGACAGGTGTTTCAGGTTTCGCATATACTAAAAATAAGGTTGTATGGAGTGTTTCAAGAAAATGGATTTAGGTGAGCTTCGACCCTGCTGGGCCCCTACGTTTGCTGACAACTCCATGAGGAGGACTATAATATTTGCGTATTATAGCAGAGAAAACTAGAGTATTAAAAAAATATTTAATATTCATGCAAAGCTAGTATTTTGAATGTTGAAATTGTTAGTAATCTTACTATCAAGGAGTTAATAGTTTTGCAGCTTAGGAGATTAGAAATTAGTACGTGTCTATATGTCATACGTGATAAATTAAGTGTTTTTTTTTTCAAATAATTCTCGCTATCGCTCTCTGCGCTAATCCGTGAAAGTATCTATTTATTAAAGTCAATATTACAACCTTTAGTGATTTAACAGTAGATCTTCTTATTTATCAATCAATCTTATTTATTTATTATTATTAGGAATTTTACTTTATCGCGTATTTTTTCCAAAAAAAAAAAACTAGAAGAAAACGTGATGTGCTGATCATAAAGTACTTAATATAGGACAAGGCAGGACAACTATGACTTTTCTGCGCTTGTCGTGAATATTTGAATCTCAAATGATTTCAGTCTGATTTTAATTAATTAAAGTCAAACCAGACTCAATTAAATTAAATTAAAAACCAATTAAACTATATTATCAATTCAAATCAAATTATATAACAAATAAATAAAAACTGTATTAAATAATTTATATAATTTGTTGTGTGATAGTTGTGGAATATTATTTCTTTATTTATTTTGAACACATATAAAATTACATTTTTAAATATTTTTTAACAAAATTATTAAAAAAAAAAAAAAAATATAAAACTATAGTTTCCGCCGGTGTCGGGAGCAGGGTCCAAGCTACCGGTGGTTAGGGCTCTAGAGACAGGAACCTCCTCACAATGCGTGCCGTATCGAGGAGTACTGCCTTCTGTATCAGGCCCTTGATCCAACCGCGCAACAAAGGCAAGAGAGAGGTGGGAGCTCTGTTCCTCGTCAGTGTTCACTACGGCCGGCCAATAAAGGCAAGCCGGAGATGAAGATCAGGAATTCTCCCGGGAGATCGGGTCCGTGGGGTCGCTAATACCCAACAGTTCGCCACAATGCCCTGCGGATTGTATCTCTCTTAGTCTGGCCCCTCACCCTAGGTACGTTACGGTAAAGAAAATTCTACCGATACAGACCCAGGGCATGTTGGAGCACACAAGCCCCACTACGACGTCAACGTAGAGATACGACGATGGGGTATTATTATTATTATTATTAGACTAGCGGTCCGTTCCGGCTTCGCACGGGCATTAAATATAGCCTATGTTACTAAGGGTGAATATAGCTTTCCTACGGTGAAATAATTTTTGAAATCGGCACAGTAGTTTTTGATTTTATTCATTACAAACATACACACAAAAATACAAATTTTCCCTCTTTATAATATAAGTGTAGATATAAGCTCGGGGTGTTAATAAAACTAGCTAGATTAGAAACCATCAACGATACTAGTTTTTATTTTATTTTAAAGTTTCTCAGTCTCTTATACCTTACACCACTCGGGCGTCAATGTCTGATGGTCGTCTGCATGCCCCGAGGTACATCATTAACGACCTCTGATCGCCACTCACCGGGTTCAGTCACAACACGCGCATTACCGTTACGGGCTAATAAGGTTATGGCAGTAACTGAGAATCTCATGTTTCTTGTCACGTTCCTTTTACTAAGGTGGTGGATACACCTTTATAGAGTGTTGGAAACCAGCCTATCAAGTGACCCACTTCAGGGTAAAAGCATCATGTGAAAGATTTTTTTTGACTGGCCTGTTGGTCTAGTGGTTAGTGGCCCTGACTGCTATGCGGAGGTCGTGAGTTCGACTGCCACCTAGGACAAATGTTTGTCTTGAGCACGATCATTAGTTCTGTGTCTGGGTGTAATTTATCTATATTATGTATTTATCTATATTATGACCGATGCACGCGTCCACCCACGCCACACGACGCTGTAAACAACGTCGTGTGGCGTGGGTGGACGCGTGCATCGGTCTAATGCAGTTCTAGCTTAATACGTTTTGGCCAGTTCCGTAATTAGGATAGTGCCAGCTCAGGGCGCGAACCCTGGAGAGGCGCATAAATAATCAAGGTCTGAGGATCCGAAACATACTTACAATATCAGTTTACTTTTAGTGTCATGTCTCTAGGATGTCCGAACAGAGGCTAGCGGAGCGAATCTCCTTTTCCGAACTCGAGCAAGGAAAACGAAATTGTGGTGGACGGTTTCTATGCTTCAAGGATGTTCAGAATAGACACATGAAGATATGCACAAATTGACCCCGCGACTTGGGTGACACAAGCTCAAAATCGGCCTGAGTGAAGACGTCGTGTGCAGAGGGCAGAGGCACGTACAGGTTTTTGAGAATTAAAGGAGGATGGAATTAGACCGACGCGACGACCTCAAAGCTAGACCAACAAGAGTTATAATTTACCATATCGTTAATGGTATTCTGACATGTCCGCACTGTGCTCGGAGTTTTTCTGCCAAAGTTGGATATACAAGTCACGTGAGGGCACATAACAGAGCAACAAATCTGAGCAAACAACCACCATGAGGAGCCAAGGAATACGGTCGCTGTAATCGGCTAGATGGTAACATCATCATCATCATCATTTATCGTGTACCTAATACGGTTGTAGACGCACTAGAACAGCTGATTCCGCGGGGACTCAGGGTTCCAACTCCCACAAGAAGTAATCCCTGATGTTATATCATCCTTTTTTATTTCGGTGGAAAATCATCAAATAACTTCATCCACTCTGGGTGGAACGAGAGTGACAGATTATGGCAGACTGAAACCCAGTCGTAGTCCTCCAATTGCCCTTCGCATTTCAAGACCGCGGAAACTAATAATATACTAGTCCCAAGCTAAGCAGAGCTTGTGTTATGAGTACCACACAACTGGTAAACATACTTATATATATTTCTAATTACATACATAATATAGATAAATTACACCCAGACACAGAACTAATGATCGTGCTCAAGACAAACATTTGTCCTAGGTGGCAGTCGAACTCACGACCTCCGCATAGCAGTCAGGGCCACTAACCACTAGACCAACAGGCCAGTCAAAAAAAATCTTTCACATGATGCTTTTACCCTGAAGTGGGTCACTTGATAGGCTGGTTTCCAACACTCTATAAAGGTGTATCCACCACCTTAGTAAAAGGAACGTGACAAGAAACATGAGATTCTCAGTTACTGCCATAACCTTATTAGCCCGTAACGGT
Source organism: Mythimna lalbum (assembly GCA_949319445.1). Taxonomy (NCBI): domain Eukaryota; kingdom Metazoa; phylum Arthropoda; class Insecta; order Lepidoptera; family Noctuidae; genus Mythimna; species Mythimna lalbum. The sequence goes on along the minus strand of OX439345.1, from coordinate 8,517,181 downwards.
AATGCGCGTGTTGTGACTGAACCCGGTGAGTGGCGATCAGAGGTCGTTAATGATGTACCTCGGGGCATGCAGACGACCATCAGACATTGACGCCCGAGTGGTGTAAGGTATAAGAGACTGAGAAACTTTAAAATAAAATAAAAACTAGTATCGTTGATGGTTTCTAATCTAGCTAGTTTTATTAACACCCCGAGCTTATATCTACACTTATATTATAAAGAGGGAAAATTTGTATTTTTGTGTGTATGTTTGTAATGAATAAAATCAAAAACTACTGTGCCGATTTCAAAAATTATTTCACCGTAGGAAAGCTATATTCACCCTTAGTAACATAGGCTATATTTAATGCCCGTGCGAAGCCGGAACGGACCGCTAGTCTAATAATAATAATAATAATACCCCATCGTCGTATCTCTACGTTGACGTCGTAGTGGGGCTTGTGTGCTCCAACATGCCCTGGGTCTGTATCGGTAGAATTTTCTTTACCGTAACGTACCTAGGGTGAGGGGCCAGACTAAGAGAGATACAATCCGCAGGGCATTGTGGCGAACTGTTGGGTATTAGCGACCCCACGGACCCGATCTCCCGGGAGAATTCCTGATCTTCATCTCCGGCTTGCCTTTATTGGCCGGCCGTAGTGAACACTGACGAGGAACAGAGCTCCCACCTCTCTCTTGCCTTTGTTGCGCGGTTGGATCAAGGGCCTGATACAGAAGGCCCACGCCACACGACGTTGTTTACAGCGTCGTGTGGCGTGGATCTAGTATAGCTCTACAAGTCTAGTTTCCATGTAAAATGTATAAAGACCGACGTGCCCATATCGGCGTACGTGGAACACGTGTGCGCAGTATTGTTCTACCTTTACATTTGCTTATGATTTTGTATTATTTTAACCTAACGTAGATGAAGTTTTCACTTTTATCTCAAGCACACTCCGTTTTTTCTCGGAAGCCAAGTTACGCCCACGCAACCGAAGTCACGGCTAAAAGATACTAATGTTAGAAGATATAGTTCTAAAGAGCGTCGATTAAATTCTTTGCTAGAGAATGTCTAGCCGAGCTTTTATGATTTATGTTTGTCTGCGAGTGTATAACTTGTGAAGTTGCACCGTCTGAAGATTGAGTCAGAGGCGTAACGTGGAATAATTTTGACGTGGGCGAAAGCACTTCAACGAGGCCCTGGTACTTTCTTATTAGAAAACGAGACAGCGACTTTCGCAATCCAGTGTTCGACCATATCGTCGCTTATCATCAGGTGAAATAGTGGTCAAACGTGAGACTATCAATTATAAAAAAAAACTGGGTAAGTGCTAGTCAAACTCGTGCACTGAGGGACTCGTACCAACTAACCTATGAAAATTTTTCAATTCTGGAATTGTGTTTCGAAGATTTATTTTAAACAGTTTTCAGACTTTTTCCTATACTTATACTATGAGACCTTACTCCGTGCCTATTTTCAGGATTCTTGGTCAACGGGAGTACCCTATGAATTTTGATTTCCTTAATTGAAAGTGTCGAAATACACGTTTTTTTGCGACATAAACGTCCGTATTTTTTTTCGTTAACTTAGTAATTTGATTTTTTTACAGCTCTATGGGACTGCAGACTCGTGTATATGGTTTTAATTTTAACTCGATACCTCCAAGCGTTCCTGAGATAAAGGGACATTATAGAGTGACAGACGGACAATCAAGTGATCTTAAAAGGTTTCCGTTTTTTCCTTTTGAGGTACAGTGCCCTAAAAACCCTCGTTTTTAAAGAGTCCTTACTTGTGCGAGGCCCCTTAGGCCATAGGCGAGTGCCCATTTCGCCCAGTCCTAACTACGCCGATTGAGCACCTCACGAGGTCAGCTATAAATCCGATTCAGATGGGTCGACAGCATTGCAGAATAAAACGAGAGAGGAAATTGATTCTGTAGACAGTTAGAATTAATTTCCTTAGTGTTTTTATTTTGAAGTTATTATTGTTTGGTTTTAATTTTAGGAATAAGATTATACTTTATTGCTTCGACTGACGAATTTGTTACGCTTGCTTATATATAAGTGGTGAAGAACGCGTTTTTCACTATTGGGTTCACATTATTTTATTTATTTATAAAAGTTTTGCTTGATATATTTACAGTTTGCATTAAAGCGACAATCATCTCCCTATTCTTTTTCCAACAAGTTTGGTTACCCGTGTTTTGCATGAAGTTTAAATAAATTGATGGTCAGTCTTTCTGCTGTCTGGGTGTAAGTGGTACAAAGGTTTTATGTGTTTTTTTGTTAAATTAAAATTGAGCATAGTTTTACTGTTTCACATATATATATATATATGTTATATGTTATATTAGTTTCACATATATAATATATATGTTCAAAGACATGTGGCAAATATCAATCTGTTCTCGCGCGCCTAAAGGAATTGTTGGCAAACGTAGGAGTTCAGCAGGGTCGAAGCCTACTGGGGCCAAGGGTCTGCTTCTGAAAGGAAGGCTCGGAGATGTCATAAGATGATTTTTACCCACTAAAAAAAACCTGCTCAGGGCAAGCACGGTGGATTATGGCCCATTACTTCTCCTAGAGAGGAGGCATGAGTCCCAGTAGTCGTAACATATGGATGATTATGTTTATGTTTACTTACAGAATGATCAAGATGATTTCATTTTCAACTATCTTTTGCCAGCGGCGTCGCCTACATAAAGTTTATGTCGCAATTGGACCAGTATTTTCAGAGATTACCTCCTACAAACAAAAATGCAAACTTTATCTCTTTATTATAGTAGTGTAGATTGACGTTTTTCTATTTTTAGCACCCATGACGGTGTTATTTTATTACTTCTTTGATTTGTTCTCTCAACCTGCATGTTTTATGCGTAATATCTGATTAGCAAAATGTGGTTATCCTAAAGGTTACATGAGCTCAAATGTCAGTAGCAAATCAGGAAATAATTATGCGATTACATGAATCTTATAAACATAATGTACACAAGTCTAGATACGGATGTCGGCTATTGGTTTGATGCACTTAGTATAAATATTTGAATTAAGACTTGAAGTTATATACGATCAAATTCAAATTCTTATACTTTTTCAATGGCCAGTTATAAATCAACCATAAAAACACAGACCTAAGGTCGATACTTAATTTGGTGGCGGTGGATCCATTATTATCTCGAATTAATCGAATTATTCGAGTACCTATAGTCCCAGCAGTGGGAACATTAAAAGGCTGATTACGAGTATGGTATGCTAGTCAAGCGTTCTGTCTAGGCGCGGTATTGAGCGTCAGCCGGCCCATAGATATCAGAAAGAGTTTTTATATTTCTATGGTCAGGCCTAAAGAAGTTGCACGAAGTTGTTCCTTCGTGTTGTGGTAAAGGCCTCCCCCAAGTCCTTCCAGATATTCTCCTCACACGCCGTCCCACACCAGTCTTCATCGTACGCGTCTAGATCATGTCGCCATCTCTTTCTAGGCCAGCCTCGATGATACATCTTTAAAATGTTAACATTGTATCAAAAACATGGAAAAACATAAAGTTGAGAGTAATAGGACATCATGTAGTATCAATTTGTTACGAGACTATAAAACGTAAGTGCCATCAATTGCCTGATACCGCAATAAATCCTCCAAGCTAAGTATTTATAAAATTGTTACTCCGAGTGATTTACAAAATATTAATGTTCCCAAATAAACTCATAAATTGAAATTAATTCCAGTACACTCTGATCTGTAACGGCACTAGAGAACCAATTTATTTTGACACTTGACAGCGGCGCTACTTGTCAATAACAAAGTCAAATTCTATACGTTTTTTCTTTGTTCAATTTTTCTCCGTATGCCAAGTCATTCTGGTCCTTCGACACATGTTAAGGCTTTGATAAATGTACCATTAACATTCCATGGGTTAGAGGATGGGCCTATCTGTCATCTTATAGGATTAGGCGTTCGAATTTTAAGAGAGGTGTTTTACGAATAAAAAACTTACTTAATTGACGTTTTATCTAAGTGGCGTTAAACAAAAGGAAGATAGAATTACTTTTAAAATAAACTTTTTTATTTAAATATAATTCATGGCAGTGAACATGATTCATAGGTTACGCTTGCAACATGTGATAACATAACATGATTTATTTTTGAAATTCAATAATAAACATCATAGTAAAGCACAGTTTCTAGTGTCTTGATCACACTCACACTAATATAGATTTGAAATTCTGACTCTCCCTCTCGCTCCACCCAGAGTACGAGGAATTATTTGATGATTTTCAAGCCGTAAAAACATATATTTATGTGAATTACTCAAACCGTATTGAAAAAAGAAAGATAAGCTTACTGAACCATTTCTATAGCGGGATGTTCGAATAAGTTACCGTACCCCTGGAATACAGAAGGCAACTGAAGGAACACAGGTTGATTTAGTCAGTAAAAGTCTTACTCGCGTTCTCCCTCCATCCAGAGTGGGAGTAGTTATATGATGGTTTTCCGCCACAAACAAAAGAAAAAAAGTATTTCGTAGATGTAATTTAAACCATTTATTGGAATGCAAATTGGTTTGATACGAGTCTAAGATTGGATCATACCAACATAGCATACTATAATAAAAAAAATATAGGTATATATCTATACAATAAGTTTAATTTATATTTATATTTGTATACCTATGAAACAATAAAATTAAAAAAATCTGTACCTAATACGATTACGATTTATTATTATCATAGTTAATTTGTAATTAAATATTTTGTAACATAGGTATGATGTTTAACAATTTGTTTTGATCGCAACATATCAATCCGTAGATAAATTTTGATAGGTGATTTTTTTTAATTCGGTTATTTAAATAACCTATACGGTACGAAACAGTGGCTAGTAAGAATTACATAAACAAAAAAAATAAAAAATAAGAATTACATAAACTTTTATTATCTAATTAATATATAATTAGGTATGTGCCTACAAAAAAATTATTGATATAAATCATTATTTTCGATTGAAAAGTAGGTTTAGTATAATTTAGAAAACATGGTCCTAGAAAAAAGAAGCATAAACTAATTTTAGTTTTAAATGATTTCACTATCACGTAGGCGCATAATATGAATTCACGAATTCATAATAACTCTTAAATACAGGCTCTTCATTAAGAAAACTTTCTTTTATGAACATCATAACAATTTAAATACAAATCAACTGGTTTTATTATTTTATTACATTAATTGATTCAAGATTAAAAAAACCGGTCAAGTGCATATTAGACTCGCATATCAAGAGTTCCGTACCACCGTAATTTAATTAAATATTATTATATTAAGTTTGAAAAAAATATTAAATATTATTATATTATTAATATTATATTATATTATTATACATTAATAGTATTACAAATAACGGATTTGGGATTTGTACCTTACTTTGTTTGACAAATTTCATGATTCTAGGACAACAAGAAGTAACCCTATAGTTTTAATTCCCTTTTGAATGGAAAAATATGCTCTATCTTTTGATTGCGTTGGCTTAAGTATTTAATTTTTCACCAGAGTAGGTATAATATCATCCATAGTTCAGAGTTCTCGAGACGCCGTAAACCGTGACAAGTGGAGACGCATCGCGGGAGCCTCACTCGCCAACGAAAATGCAATATCGTCAACCACGACCACTCTGTCAAGAGTGAACTACTAAGGAAGAGGTATAACATTAATTTTAACTTGATAACTTCACGTGTTACTGAGAAAAAGGATCTTAACAAACACACGGGCAGCGAAGTCATCCAATCCTTTTGAGGACCCCTAAACATAAAAATATTGCTACTATTCAATTAAAAAGCCATCACCTTCAATACAAGTTGACATAATTTTATTATCTTGAAGCTTTTTTTATAGTGATTTTAAATGGTGTTTTTACTATTTGAATTACTTCATTCAATTGACAATTTACAGCTTAATTGATTAGATTAGCTGTTATAGAGTAATTACAAACAGTTATGCGACATGACATCAATTAGACATGCTCTAGAATCTTTGATTACTTAGCGGTTGTAAAAATGGACATAGATGATGCTATTAGAACGATCGAGTTTTGTACACGTGTAGTTTTAAACTTGCTAGCAAATTGATTTTGTCAGAGAATATATCTTTTTTTGTTTTGTTATAAAGATTGATGATCTTTGGTTTTAGTCTTAACCATCAGTTGTACATTGCAAAAACGTTTTTTTTTTTATTAGTCTGAATCTTTTATTCTTCCTACATCTAAAAGAATATTATAAAGAGAGATGACTTTGTTGGTTTCCAAGCTATATGTGTTGGCTTGAGTGCAAGCTATATGTGAGCTTGGAACGTTGTGTTGTGTTACACATCACACACTGAGTGATGCTGATACTTATACCTTCATCGACCTTTTCACATGTCCTTGTTTCTAAGTCACAAAAAAAGAAGCTATTTTATTTTTATAGGCTCGAGCTTTGTCTCTACCTCACCAGATGGTAATGTGGGGTTTACACGGGTGACTAAAGCCGCACGATTTTTGCCGCGCGGCGTAAATCGACCGTCTAAATGGCAATTCGGCTATGTCGCTAGTGACTAATGCCGCTAGCCCCAAAGTTGGGTAGCATCCGACTTTGGCCGCGCGGCAAAAATCGTGCGGCTTTAGTCACCCGTGTAAACCCCACATTAGGCGTTGAAGTAGTCGACTTAATCACGCTTACCAATCATTAATTTAATCAGTATATACTAGTCTAGTCTTTACTAATTGTTTACTCAGAAATATAAGACTAAACGAAAAATAGTTAGTCAAAGCTAACTCAGACCTTCAAACACACTTGCCTACACTGTTACACACCACAAATAAATCGTGCAAAAACCAAATGCAAGTTGCAATCCATCTGTCAGAAGTAAAAAAAAGTCATTAACATACAAGTACCTACCTCATTTCTGCACAACGCCTTCAGTACATCAAGCGAGGTCAAAGATCCCCTATAGGTACCTACTGGGTACCTGTAGGCAGGTACATCGCAGGTGTGAGACAGGACGTCGATGATTGTTACAAACAGGATTGAGCTCCATCAGTTGTAACTATGCCTATCGAACATGGACAAGGAGTAAATATAACATGGAGGAATCACTTGTCCACAAAGTACGGGGTAATTTTTAAATACTATATGAACTGCTGACACTCTGGGATTCCTGGCATAAATAACACAAAGCCTCCATTGCGATCTTTATCCTCTTTTTAACACGCTTTTTCTACCTGAAGTGTAAAAATTCTAGGTGCGAACATAATAGGAATATATAGTAAGGTTAAACACTCCGGCTTTTAAATCTTTGCGTAAGTCTAATCTGTGTGGTTGCATTCAGATAATTCTTGCTATGGTTTTGACGGTATGCTAACTGCTAACTGCTTTTTGTGCCATTGATCAAGAAGTCGAATATAAGAGCTCTGGGGCATTAATGAGGAGTACATCAATGAACCCTGATTAAGAGGGTTTTATTAAGTGATTATTGTTTTTAATTAACAGTTTTAACTCTTGTAAAGCTTCAGTTTAAATTTTATTGTTTTTTACAGTTTTTACTTGTGATTCTGGAAAACATTACAAGAACGAGGATCTTTCCTATAAAGTTGACTGTATTAATTCTCCATTGCTTCTCTACTCTGTGATCCAATCCTCATCAGACCGGGATGTTTTACGAGTAAGTAAAACGAGCTGAACAAGTTTCAATCCTGGGTTTGAGGCGAGCATTCTGTAGGCAGGATGAATTACAATATGTGTTATTTGTGAACGATATAGTTGTAGTGCTGTGTTACATACAACACAGCTCTACTGTCTAGTTGCCATATAAAATGTATGAAAACCGATGCGCCCAGACCAACGTGTATGTCACACGTGTGCGCAGTGTAATTCTACCTTTGGAACTAAAACAGTTGGGCAGTGCTTAGACCTAGACTGTATAAGACAGTAACCTTGTGGCTTCTAAGCACTAAAAGAAGAAGTTTGATGTCCTGGCGGCAAAATATTAGTCGAAGATTTGAGATGCGAGAAGACAACATCAGAATTGATGTTCACTGAATTTATTTTGTCTCTTTCAAATTACGAGAGAGGAATAAGGACGGCAAGATCAAACTATATGAATGAAATATGAAGTCACTTTACTGGTTTCAGTTAACAATTAAAGGTCGAGTCATACAAGACAGATAAACAAGTAATAAATCAACCAAGCTCTTAAAATCTAAGCATCTAAACTGGGTTATCTCCTTACGCTTCAGACATTCAATGCTAATGCTGACCGGTTTGCAAAGAAAAAAACAAAAGAAAAAAAATCGATTACGATCATGATTTGTCACAAACAATGAAATTATTTGGCAAAATAAAAACCAATCGAGCTATTATGTACCGCTACAGATAACGTGCTAGCAATAAAATAGTCGACCTAAACTTATAACCGTAGTTGTACAATTATTTTGAGATTGATAGATTATAAGGTAACTAGTTTTTGTTTGTGGCTTTGCCTATATGTTCATACCTCAATCCTATATATTCATTTAGAATTCAGCCTTGCAAATAGTTTTGTTTTAGGTGTGAAATCATCCAATGACTTCTCCAACTCTAGAGCGGAGTGGGAGGGCGTGTCACCTTTATACTAACTAAAAGTAACTCACTCCTATGATCAAAGAAGGATCTTTGCCTTGTGTTCCAGGACTCCGGGTTTGCCTTTCAGAAGCGAGCCCATGGCCCCAGTAGGCTTCGGCCCTGCTGGTCCTCTTTGACGATTCGCACTCGTTCTGAACGATTATGGACGGCCGGACGGCGACCTATACATTGCTTGCCGTCCGAGATTCGCAAATAGTATCAGTTAATTTAAAAGAATAAACTTTAAACACACTACTGAAGTTTCTAATAATAATTAAAAGGACCCGTAGCGGACTGACTGTAACCGTCGAAAGTTATTGATATTTTCTTCGGGAGCAGTACTACAATTCCTTGACTGAATGACCTTTTCTGAAATTCGTTGACAATGTATATAAGTATTTATGTATTTGATGATGATCGGTTCAGTGGTGTAGGCGTAAGAAGGTAGCAAACAAACTTTTTTTGCATAAATAAAAAATACAGCAAGCCATAAAGCATGGTCCACAAAAACTGAGGACACACATCTTCACTGTAGAGCGAGCATTGAATGAAAAAATATGTTTTTACACGTATTTTTTTGGTGAGAACCCAGCCTTACAGGCCGCGTCGCACAGAAGTCAGCCCAGGGGCCCTAAACCAGGGTAGTTATGGCATTAAAGTTTCGGATAATATTATACCAGTTTCGGATACGGTTAAGCATAATCATAATAAGCCTTATAATGTTCCTATTGCTGGGTCTCAGGTCTCGTCTCAAGAAAACCTCGTAATCCACCATGCGGGCACAATGCGGGTTGGTGGATGTCACATCTCTTCGAATTTTTGGTAACACTATGTTTCGGATACGATTGCCGATACGAAAATATCTTGAAATTAGATATTATTTGGTTGGGTACTACAACAAATAAGAACCTGTCGTAACTAGAGGGCCTTGTGCAAGTTTTTTTACGATAAAAACAACTCGCACTCAGCGCACTTTCAACCATCATCATCATCATTTCAGCCGACAGACGTCCACTGTTGTTGTTGTTGTTGTTGTTGTTGTTGTTGTCTCTGAGGGTCGAAATGCTGGATTCGCGCCACGACACCAACTTCAAGTCGTTCGTGATACGAGTTCCAACCCACCATCTGGAGACCTTTTTGAGAGAGGACTTTTGGCCAAAAGGTGTCGTGTATCGACGTTTTCGAGGACGACTACGCGACACCACGCAGCGGAACACGACGCCGATGTTACGTGTTAAATTATAAATAGTTCAAGTTTTGTTGTTATGATATTTATTAGTTTATTATTTTATAAGATTATTTTTTATGTATTTTTTCTATGGGCCTTCGATGCCTGAAATAAATGGTTATTATTATTATAGGCTTCCCCCAAGCGTCGCCACAATGATCAATCCTATGCGTCCCGCATCCATTGGATTCCCGCAACCTTCACCAGGTCATCGGTCCACTTTGTAGGAGGCCTTCCGCGCTGCGTCTTCCAGAACTGTCAATTAGAATTCCTTTATCTGAAACTAATTTTGGTTATGATTACGATTACGGATATTTTTTAAAATTCGGATATCCGATAGTTGCCATGCTCTACATCCTCGGTGATTAGTTCGCTTCAAACGATTGTAGTACGTATTGAACGCGAAAGTTGTTCATTTAGCCGGCTGACTGCTTTTTCATAGCTATATTGATTGATGCGAGGTTCTACCAACCCGTTAGTTTGTGCCATCAGCTCTGTCACCAGAGAAAGGCGATGAAAGTGATTTTGTTATTAAATTATAATGCGTGAGAGTTGACAAAAGGTTATGGGTTTGTTTTATGATGTTGTATTTGAAAAATATTGTGCAAATTAATTTGTATTAGCCTTGTTAGGCGATAAATTATTAGCTTGTAAAGTTGAAGTGGCTTTTGTAGAAGAAAAAAGACTACACAGGCAGAATGAATAGATATATTCTTTCACTTCTTGTTAATTGATTTATTAGTAAAATTTCTAGTTTTTGAGGAAATTGCGACTAAGTAACCTTAAGGTTAAGCAAAGTTTGAAGAGGTGTGTCCGTGGAGGAAAGTGCCACGGTAGGTAACCTACTCCGTGATATTCAAAAGAATTAAAAGAATTGAGAGGCTAGTATTGATGATTTTGATGATTATAATTACCCAAATAAATGCGTGTTACGGTCGTAAATAATATTTTAATAAATATAGATCCTGTAAATTGCAAAAAATATACGAAAACTTGAATTTTACGGGCTCCTAAGCAGTGCCATCTTTCGCGAACACGCGCTTCTTCTTGCCAGTTCTGATGGAATCTGTCTAGTTCGTCGCACCATCTCCTTCGCGGTCTGCCGCGACCATGTCACTCTGTTTCAGGGCACCAACTTTATGTTACTTTGGCCCACAGTTTGTCGGGCATGTGGCAGACTATATCGCTTTAAAAAGTTACCAGGGACTATACGCTTTAAAAAGTTACCACGGACTATATGCTTTAAAAACTTACCAACTCTCAAGAAGACCCCTACTTACACGACCAAAGTAATAACTTATTCTCTAACACGAAACTTAACACGGACAAGTATCTACTTATAAGTTTTTTAAGTCCCAATGTCATGTCAGCGAATGTTTTTGCGTGTACCACTTGCAGTCTACAATGTGCAGCGCACATGTGTCAGATGTCAATGGAAAACACGTGTGTTGACGGCCGGCGGAGCAAGCGCAGTCAATTGTTTGCTTGGGGCAGGCTTTTGTTTCATTTAGTGCAATTGTTATGAATCGTGTGTTGTTATTTTGAAGTTGATATTTTAAGTTGGCGGGCTTGCGGACGTCCAGCAATGGGAAGCTCGCCGTCCGGCCGTGCGGTAACCGTCCGGACTGAGCCTGAGTCGTTAACGGCGTGTAGTGTTCATGAGATGCAGCAAAACCATAGGGATCCAGTAGGGCCGAGCCTATGGTTATCAACGCCCGTTGGCTACCTATTTTTTTTTGTTTGTCTTTACAGAGCTATATCCATTACTTTTGTGAAGTTGCGGTAGCTAAGTTAATTTGAAGCAGTAGATAAAGTATTTCTATTCTTTTCTATTCCATTCCATTCCATTCCATTCCATTCCATTCCATTCCATTCCATTCCATTTCATTCCATTCTATTCCATTCTATTCCATTCTATTCCATTCTATTCCATTCTATTCCATTCTATTCCATTCTATTCCATTCTATTCTATTCTATTCTATTCCATTCTATATTCTTAGATTTGTAATATTATTGTTTTATACAAACACTCTCATTAAAAAAAATATATAATGGAGATTCGATTCGGACATCAGGGCCTTTAATCAATAATCTTTAGCACTTTTTATTTCTTTAAGAGCTGATGCCTGGTGTATCAGGTGCTGCTGTTGCTGGCGTCAAGGTTGTGTGTATGGTGGCTGGTATGAGTTCGCTCTTCATAATCGCAGAGTTCATCCTATATTTAAGGAAATTTGTCTATTTTTTCAATAGCCTGTGGTATGAGAAATGTACATTTCCTAAGTTTCTTATGTAAATGTACAAAACATAAATAAATATAAAACAAATTAATTTGAACTTAACTTTTGAACTAGTTTAAAGGCCGGAAAGCCTCGTGCATGTTTTTAACTTAAACAGTTACTTTTTATTATTTATAGGTTCGCGCTTGACCACTATTTTATCTGATAGTAAGCGATATACAGCGGTGTTTGCTTATACAGTTTCAGTACATATTAACGTTTATTCGCTAAACAGTTCGCACAAAAGCCACTGTGCTGTATCTGATTGGGTTCGACGCATCAGACGACTTATTCTCGTCAACTGGCCTCGTTTTTTTTCTGGCTAATTTCAAAACTCAACGGTCAATTGCGATTGTCAATATTGACGTGAATGCCAATGACAACGTATTGTTTTAAATATTTAATTTTATTTAAAAACACAACATACCTAAGTATATGGTTCATTTTGTTAGTAAAATACCCTATAAATAGTTTTTGTGGTACACAAACAACGAAAAAAAAAAATAGAGTGGAGTGGGTGTCTGCGGCAAGCTGTACAGAGAACTATAAAGCAAAGAGTATACTACTTGATCATTCATTTTAGCTCGCCGTCCGACCGTCCAGTAACCGTTCGGACCGAGCCGAAGTCGTTGACCACACGTTCTGTTCCACGCGCCTCAAGGATATGTCGGCAAACCATAAGGGCCCAGCAAGTTCGAAGGTTACTGGAGCCAAGGCTCTGCTTCTGAAGGGAAAACTCGGCCCTGGTATGAAAGACAACGAAGGAACAGTAGTGGGTTTTTAGTCATTAAAAGTCTGACACGCCCTCCTGCTCCATCCAAGGGCGGAGGATATCATTAGATGATTTTCACACCTAAAAACGGTTAATGATTAATTTTTGCATCAATTAGCGTCAATCACGTAGATGTTATCAATCTCAATTAACCATTTCGGGGATCCTTAAACCTTATTGTTTTGTGAACCTCCAACAGTCCAACCACCATTTAAATCCTCATAAAAAAGATCTCAATAAAAACTATATTGACTATAAGTAATAGCACCAATTGACCTGCATCACTCAGTTTACGCCCCTCGGCAATCTCACTTCGTTACAATTGACCCCTGGGTCAAATGACCCACAGTAAATAGTCGACGGTTGATAAAAAAAACAGTTTCTTTAAATAATTACGTAGTTATGCGACTGCTGATATTGGTAGAGGTATAATAATTAAAATAAAAGTTTGCTGGCGTTATAATATAATGTGTTATGGCAATTAGTTTAGTTTAAAACGGTGAACGAAAATGTGCCAGTTTTATGACCAAAAATTTCGAAGAATGTGACATTCACCTACCCGCACTGGGCTCGCGTGGTGGTTTACGGCTCATTCCTTCTCGTAGAGAGGACGCCAGAGTCCCAGCCCAGCAGCGGGAACATAAAAAAGGCTGTCTATGCTTTACTAATTAGTTTAGCTGCTGGATGTTTTCGTGTCCGATTTAACTGCCTCATTGATCGCGTGATTGCAACCGCGGGGTACTGGGTTCACCTTCCGGGAAGGGCCACCCACCACTCTGAAGTTATCTACACGTTATGAACAACGCGCATACTCGAAAAAATACGCGATTATACATTTGCCTATCCTTAAAAATTATTACTGCGCAAGGAATTGTTCGAAGTTCAGAGAAGTCAAGATATTTTGGCTGTACTCCCTTACAGTACACATTTATAGAAATCGTGAAAGTGAGCCTGTCTTATATTAAATACTAACTCGTAATCGACATTTAAGTATCCGAGTACTTTTTATTTTGATATCAGCTCCAGTCTACTGTTAAAGTTTTTATAATAACTGTTACATATAGCCGCCAAAGTTACGCAATTTGAGGAAAACGGTTGTCATCTTGAGATCGGTCTGCAAGTTGATTATTACCGCTATTTTTACAGTAACTGTATACTGTAGTTGATAGAAATGATATGAAATAATAATCTACGTTAATATTATAAAGTTGGTTTTTTTGTTTGTAGGTGGTAATCTCTGAACGTACTGGTCCGATAACAAATTTTATTCACCGATAGAAAGCTGCTTTATTCCTGAGTGGCATAGGCTATATTTTATGTTCGCAGGTAAAAGCTAGTTAAAATAAATACGAAATTACTAATAATTTTTAGATAATTAGGTATATAGTAATATGGCTCTCGCAAATGCAAACTTGGTCTCACAATTAATGAGCCTCATCAGAAAGTTTAAAGTCACCCAAAGGTTCGAAGCCTACTGGGGCCAGGGTTAGCTCCGAAAGGTTGTTCCGCCCCGGTACGAAAGTCAACGAAGGAACAGGAGTGGGTTTAAGGGAACTAAAAGTCTGGCACCATCTCCCGCTCTGCCCAAGAGCGGGGTATGTCATTAGATGATTTTCCCACCAAAAAAAAGTCACCCAAAGGTCAATGGTGAGGGCTGTGCTTGGGGTTCTATTCCGTGAGCCTACAAGGTGAACCGATAGCCTGGTGAGGGTTGCGGGAATTCGATAAATACGAGACGCTTCAGGAAGGCGTATGTGCGACAGTGGACGTGTTTCGAGAGGACATGAATTCTTTTATTGCTGTATTCTCCAAAGGTTTAGGTAGGATGTTGCTATGTACTTATAGAAATTTGTTATTTCGCTAGTTATGCCTTGCCTTGTGATATGACCAGTCTATTGTCATAAATCCAGAAATCCAGACGTCTGGTTACTACTGGAAAACTCCCGAAGAAAGACTCAATAGCATTTTCCCAGAAATTCCCGGAAATTGAATCTAGTTTCTAATAATCCGCACGCACTGACGTTACGTTGACCAGAACAATTAGGACGTCAAAGATAGAGACAGTACTTGGCAATGATTTCATCTCAATAGCACCAGATTACGTGGCTAGTAATTATAATCACAAGTGCATGTGACAATATTGTCTACTATAAAAACCTTGAAGATTTTCGGACAAGGCCACGCACTAGGTGCTGAAAGCGCAGCGCTTACAACGCGCTTCATAAGAAAACTTTATTAGTTTTGCTCTAAGCTATACTGGACCCCACCCTCTATCATCTCTCTCTATCATAGCATATTTATGCTAGTTCTTTCTTTAAACGATATTCTTCACAAAGATATCTACAGTTGTCTCCTCTATTCATTTTTTTTTCAGATTCAATTGAAAGCGTTTTAGTTCATTTCGACCACACAAACACGGTGTGACAAAGCGACAATAATGACGTCGAGTTGTCACTAAAAAAAAGTTAGAGCACTTTCAGAACATTTTCTCGATACCTAAACAACGGACACATTGCTCGCAGAACAGATGGCCGTTGGGGCCGAAAGGTTCTGGATTGGCGACCGCGTACCGGAAGATGCAGCACGTTGGAAGGCCTCCTACAAGGTAGACCGATGACCTGGCGAAGTTTGCGGGAATCCGATGGATGCGGGACGCATAGGATCAGTGACAAATGGAGGAGGCCTATATTCATCAGTGGACGTCTGTCGGCTGATATGATGATGATGATAAAAACGGTTTGTTGGACCGTGTAGCAACTGTCTGCAGGAGACTTTTGCCGCTGAGAAATCGGGCGTCTTTCTTGCCTAGTGCGTGACCAGGACATAGGTTCCGTTCACACCGAGTAGCCAGGTCGAGACGAAGGCAAGCACCGGACCGGAACGACACTCGATACGGTTGCCGATCGCGCCGTCATCGGGTTACAACCGACCACGATACTTCAACACCCCATCTCCAATCTTCTAAGGAATTCCCACCCTTATAGGCTTGAACCTAGAGCTTATAGTTCTATAGTTGGTTGGTGTATTTAATGCTGTAATTTGCGAGATCGTGTTGGCGTCTCGCCAGAAGTATTTTGCCTAGATAATCTGGAGTGTGGTCAATAGTTGACAATGAATGCTTCGGTTACCGCTTTAGATTTGAGTACTAGATTTTTTGTTGTTGATTTGTTAAGTAATCGTTTTATTGTTTAACGTTTACTGGTCTTGTTAAAATAAAACTTCAGACGATTACTATTGAGTCTAATGTGAGTAAAAGTGTACTAGGTGAAGTATGCTAAATTAAACATCATTCATTCATTCATTAACAGCCATGTTCCCACTGCTGGGATTCAGGCCTCCTCTCTAGGAGAGGGAATGGGCCGTAGTTCACCACACGGGCCCAGTGCGGGTTAGTTAATGTCACATGCCTTCGAATTTTTGGTTCTAGGACATGCCGGTTTCCTCACGATGTTTTTCTTCACTGTTTCGAGAGCAGTGGTGATGAAATAAATTAAACAAAGTAATAAGCCTGACTAGGTTTGAACCCGCGACCTACAACTCCTAAGTCAAGAAAATTACCACGCGGCTACCACTGCTCTCAATAAAATTAAACATCTAATGCAAATACATATTTTTTATTGATAGGCTCGCATTGGGTCACTGGGAATCTGCGAGGATGTAAGTCGACGATAGAGCTCGCTTACCGAAAAGTAATTTACCCACATCTATAGTTATCAGGAAACAGAATCCGGCAGGGAACTCCACTACACGGCATGGAACTTTATGTTACACACTGACTGTTGCTGATAGTTTTTTTTGTCCTAGAACCAAAAATCAGAAGATATGTGTCATTTATCAACCCGCAATAAGCCTGTGTAAAGAATTACGGCTCATTCTCTCTCCTAGACGTCAGAGTCCTAGTAGTGGAAGTGCAATCCCACCTGATGGTAAGCAGTGATGCAATCGTTGAATGTCAGACGCACTAGTTTATTAAGAGGCTATATTCACTCTACTCTTGAGACACCTCAATTATAATCGGTCAGGAAAACCGTAGCAGGCAAATTGTTCCAGTTCTTTGATGTACGCGGTATAAGAGCCGAGGTGAAACAAATGAAAGACGAGGTTTAGTCTCTGATTGCTCTAGATGAAGCAAGAAGGCGGGTGTGTCAGATTTGTTTTGACTAATATCCACCTGAAAGCCTAGTGTGAGTTTGTTTTACGTTAACGCGATCGACACGTTTATGACGTTGGGCGCTCCGATTGGCCCGCTCCGAGATGTTAACCAATCAGAGAGCCAAACGCGCTAAGCGCTTCGATCGCATTAACGTAAAAACAACTCACACTCAGCGCACAGAGTTACCTGACTTGCCCTTTGTGTTCTAGGGCCACGGTGACTCTTTGCAACAATCCCGTATACCCAAAACTGTATGCTTTTGAATGAATGACCAGTTCTCCATATATGATATCCATCAGCACGCAGTTAAATTACAGAGTAAAATTACATAAGTAACTAACAAAACGATTGACTAATTCTGTTTCACCAGAGGTTTGTGTGTTTCCAGATACCAAATGAGTATTATATCTCTCGCAACCACTAAATTAGTTACCCCACTTCATTACCGCAACTGGATTGAAATGTTACAGATAACTTGATCCTTCATTATTTGCTTCCACCAATGAACTAGATTCCCGCACTTTAGTTACTAAACCAATATGAATTGAGACAACAGGCAGCAGTATTTATTTAATGATTAGTTGTTTCCCGCGGTTTTGTCTGTATCTTTGGTTACAGTGTGATGTTTATATAGCATAGAGCCTTTGTTGATAAATGAGCTATCCAACACTATACGATTTTTATTATTATTACAAGTTTTTATTTAGTTTCACCTGTCTCGATGTTTGTCTGTAATTAAATCTTGTAAATTAAATTTGACCCACTTCCCATTCCCCGCATTTGTAAATCAGATGACAATGCAACATTATTATGACAAGGAGCTGATCTGATGATGGAACCGGAAGGTGGCTATAGGAACTTGGTAGTTAAACGACACAATCCCATCGAGTTTAGTCTCATATGATTCGTCTTGATGAGTATTAATTATATAGGTATACCGAGCTATAAAAGCTGGCTATGAAAAAATTATTTTCATAAAAATTTTGTTTAATTTTATACTAAAGGCTGGAAACTTGACGGTGAACAGAATCGTTTATGGCTGGCTTTATAGATGTAGTAGAGCAACTCAAGAGGTCTAGGTGTGGACAGTCCTGATTCATCCCAGAGAACGACTAGACATCCATTCTTGAATTGTGGCTGCTGACTGATAATTTGATTGTTTAATTTATAAACCCGAATCCCTAACTAGTGACTCCAGTGAACACCACCATAGGTACCGTTTTATATATAAGGCTGACAAAAGATAAGCAAAGCTTTTGGCAAAAAAGCTCTCATATTTAAGAATCTCTTATCTCCATCAGCTCGTGACTGCAAAAACGATTAAAACATGTTTGTGCACGTGACATTTCAAACTTGTGGAAATCCAAAGAGAAAGGTTAATATATCTACATTATTTCAGTGTAATGTACGTATGTACAGATGTAGTCACGATTTAGAAAAGATGTAGTTTGTATGAAGTTTCTAAGTATGTAAAGTGAAATTTATAAGATAAATGGTAGCATCAGATGATGATGCAGGCCACCCGCGTGGTGGATGAAGAGTCATTTGTCACTTGAAAACCAATACAAACCATGTATCACATAAAATGTATAACCTCAGCCTTATTACGAAGGTAATTAGGTCGAAATTTCACACTAAATCAGTTTTTGGACAGCACCAGCAATTGGCGTAAAGATCATAACAAACATTGTCTATTAAATGGAATTGAGAAGATTGAAATGAACTTTAAGAAATTTGATTCCATTAGTACTATATTTGTCTGTACCGAATTAAAGATTGTTATGAATGATAAAATTTTGTTTAATTCATGAATCCCCAAGCGACACCCGGTGGCCGCGCATCTATTGTCTTACTATTGTGTCTCTAATTGACGGTATCTGAAGGGTTAAGAAATATCCCGGAGCTGTAAAAGAGAACCTTGCACCATAGCGTAGATATTATTAAATTCAAGTTTTCTGAATACAAGATAGGCGTATTTAAGTCAAGAGAGAATGCTAAACAAGCCCGCAGGAACGTCGGCCACACCATCTCTTACCATCAGGTGAAATAGTGGTCAATCACAAAATTAATATTTCAAAGGCGGTAGTTTGTGAGTGTGTGTTTGTTTGTTACTTCTTCATGCTTAAACGGCTGTACGAATTTCGAAGATACTGGTGCACGGGTAGACTATGACTAAGAATATCACATACAAAACTTTTTATCTTGGGAATATGTTCCTTTGGGACAATCTTCTACTGTCACGGGTGAAGCCGCTTGCAGCAGCTAGTCAGCAATAAAAATGGTTTATATTAGAACAGCTGCCATTTCATATCAATCTTTCAGGTTTGACTATCGGGTACAGAACAGTTTTTATTGTTCTAGTATAGTAGTAGTTTAAATATTTTCCTAAAATATTCTTTTCGTACGAACAGTGTGCTCTATGGACGTACAGTAAAGAATATAAGAACAATCTACTCTTGCTAGAACACATTTTAATATACAATTTTACGCGAACCGGGCTCTAAATTGTCACTAGAACTCCCTGGAACCGGTACTAAATCAGTCCCAACGGTCCTGCAATGTTCAACTCTAAAATATTACCAGGAAACGAACGAAGTGAACTATAAACATTCATTCACTCGGTCAATTTAACCGTGAAAGTAATTTAAATCGATTTAAAATGGCCGTCGTATTTTTAATCAAAACTCCATCAATTACATTCGACCAACAATGTTTAACGATATTAATTAATTACTAACATTAATCAATAGGTATTCGAATGTGATTGATAAGCATGGCGTTTATTAATTTTTGATATAGGATTTTTATGAAACATGTTAAGAGAAAGTTGGTAGTTAAAGTAATGAAACTATTAGAAGGTTTTTGCTAATATAATTAATTGATACCGACTTTTTTTGTAAGTATGTACATATTTTGAAAGTATTTTAAACTAGAATTAAATTTAAAATATATTATAATAAATTACACTAGCTTTTTTACCCGACTACGGCAAAGCCAAAGGAGGGATGGGCACGCCACGATCATGGCGGTAAGTCCCCTCTTTGAGGCGTGGCTGGAAAGACCTCACGGCGTCCTTACCTTCCGCATGACGCAGGTCCTCACCGGACATGGCAAGTTCGGGAGGTTCCTGCATCGGATTCAAGCGGAAGAGACGCCCGGGTGTCGCCACTGTGCGCAACGCCTGGAGGACACGGTGGAGCACACCGTCGAGGTGTGCCCTGCCTGGGCGGAGCATCGCAGTGCCCTCGTGGGGGCGATCGGCAGCGGAGACCTCTCGCGCCGGCCCCTGGTCGAGGCCATGGTCCGGAGCGAGGAGGAATGGCAGGCGGTCGCCTCCTTCTGCGAAGCAGTAATGCTTGCAAAGGAGGAGGCCGACCGCATCAGGCAACGGCGCCCTCGCCGCCGTCGCCGGGATTCTGATCCCGATTTCCGGCCACCGTAGACGCGGGCTCGCGGACGGCGAGCCATGGGTAGCTCGCTGTTCGATCGTCCGGTAATGGACCGAGTCCAAGACGTCAACGGCGCGCACTGTTCCCGCGCGCCTCAAGGAGTTGTCAGCAGCAGGAGGGGCCCAGCTGGGTCGAAGCCTACTGGGGACAGGGTTGTCCGAAAGGGAACCCGGTATGAAGGCTAGAAGGAACGGCGCGGGGTTTTTAGTCAGTAAGAGTCTGACACTGTCTCCCGCTCCACCCAAGAGCGGGTTTCGTCAAAGATGATTTTCCCCGTCGACAAAAAAAAAAGCCAAAGGAGGGTTATGATTTTTTCTTATTTTTTTCTTTACATGGGAATTCATCAAATGATTTGCACTTCAACTGCAAGAGAACCCTGAGGCCCTGGAGCGGAGGCAAAGAAGGAACATAGGAGTGGGTTTTAGTCAGTAGAAGTCTGACATGCCCTTACACTCCGCCCAAGAGCGGAAGATGTCATTGGATGATTTCCCACATAAAAAAAATTACTGGTCCGTCAATATTGCTGATATCTCTTTGAGGTGCGCGTGGAACACAACGTACCATCGACTCAAGTTTGGTCGATACCGGACAGCGACCTACCCATTGCTCGCTGTCTGCAAGCCCGAGCCTAAGGTGGACGGAAATCGCTTAGCTTTTTCTGACAATAATTAAATGCACCAAGACACAGTTTAAGTGTTTTATTCCTCAATTCGGTTTTTCTTGTCAAAAGTCTGATAAACTTGGCTCTCTTTTATTCCCTCATCTTTACTTTAAATTCATTCTGTCTTCTACTCTTGTCTGGCCTGTTGGTCTAGTGGTTAGTGGCGCTGACTGCTATGCCGGAGGTCGTGGGTTCGATTCCCACCCAGGACAAATGTTTTGTGTTCTGTGTCTGGGTGTAATTTATCTATAATATGTATGTATTTAGAAATATATAAGTATGTTTATCAGTTGTCTAGTACCCATAACACAAGCTCTGCTTAGCTTGGGACTAGACGGCGTTGTGTGAGTTGTGGAATATTATATTACATTATTATTACTCTATTCGGAACAGAACAGACAATAAATTTCAAACTTTTTCTTTCAACATCATAATCACCATTCAGTCAAAACACGTCCACTGATGGACATAGATCTCTCTCAAGTGTCGCCACAATGACCAGTCCTGTGCGTTTCGCATCTATCGGATTCCCGTGATCGGTCGTTGGTCCACCTTCTGCTTTCCAACGCTGCGTCTTACGGTTCGTGGTTGCTACTCCAGAACCTTTGAGCCCAATCGACCATCTGATCTATAAGCAATGAGCCCCGTCCACCGCCACTTAAATTTTGTATATTCTTCGGTGTATATCCGTAACCTTCTGCAGATATACCTACATTGATTTCTTTTGTGATCCGATCACGAAAGGAAACTTCGAGCATAGCCCTTTCCATTGCCTCTTCCTTTTTTTAATGTTTATTTATTAAAGAATGGAATCTGCTTGCAAGTCCCTAATAAATAAACCATTAAATCAGATAAGTAATGGTTAATTCATGAATCCCCAAGCGACCACCGGTGGCCGCGCATCTATTGTCTTACTATTGTGTCTCTAATTGACGGTATCTGAAGAGTTAATCAATTTGAATTAATAATAATAAAAAATCGCAAAGATTTTTTCATTTTGTATCGTTCGACTTCAATTTAATTAATTAATTAATTTATTTATTTACAAAATCCAAATTTCTATGGATTTTGTAAATAATACTTAAAGATAAACTAATATTACAGCCAATTAAGGATTTACAATTTACTATCCAAACATATTTTATGCCTCAAAAACAAACAGAACAGGACGCTATCTAGTACCATCCAAGCGTAATAGCAAATAGTAGGTAGTGTGTGGTGTGGGTGGGTCAGGTGGGTGTGTTGGAGTGAGTGTGAAGAGTTACAGTAGTGGATGAATTAGAAATACTGTTATTAACCCTTCAGATACCGTCAATTAGAGACACAATAGTAAGACAATAGATGCGCGGCCACCGGTGGTCGCTTGGGGATTCATGAATTAATCGCCATCATTCTTTTAATTAATTAATTATTATTATTATTATATGACCTGGTTAGGGTCGCGGGAATCCGATGGATGCGTGACGCACAGGACCGGTCGTCGTGGCGACGCTTGGTGGAGGCTATGTCCTGCAGTGGACATTTTGGCTGATATGATGATGACGATAATACAGATGTTACCAGCAGTCTCCTGAAGGTATGTTTTTTGGTATTAAATAAATCGAGATGAGAGAATTTCTTATTAAACCTTAAGCCGTAAGTTTCATTAAAAACAACGCCCAAAATCACATTTATTCAAAGAACAAACCAAAACCAACCCCTCTGGTCATGTGGCTCATTCACGTGGTCAGAACAAAGGAATCGGAGGCGTGGCCAATTCGAAGCATTCGTCACAAGAGTATCGAAATAAAACGGTCGTAACTTGTCTAGGGGGCAGTTCAACTATTGACCATAATACATCACTTCCTCTCGATTCTTATTCTTATTTGCCAGTAATTAATTTTAATTATCACTATTACAAAAACATTACGTGCGAAGTGATTCGGCTCTGATATGTATAAAATCAGTTATCGGCACCACGGGTGGTTACTCGAGAGCGTTCACTTTTCCTATGTGATGCAATACCTCTGGTGTTTGCTTTGTAGACCTGTGTTGTACTGCTTCAGCGATGAAATTGCTATGTGAAGCTATAAAAGACTGGATGATATACAGGGTTATTTGTAAAACACTGGCACTCTCTCAGGAGTCAGGACTATATTACTAACATAATAAACCACCACTTATGACTTGTTCAATAACTTTTAAAAACTTATCATATTTTGGTTTAGTTCATTAGATTTTTAGAGCGGGGATCGGGAGGAGGTGCTTGATGCGCTTGGAATGTGCTATACAGACGTAGGTAATAAAAAAAATTAAATGTAGTAGATAGAATAACGAAATCTTGAAGGTCTGTTTTTGATAAATGATATGTTTTGTAAAAAGTCATAGAACAAATGTTGTTTATGATGTTAGTAATACAGTCCTGCAAAGTTGCATAACCCTTTATAGGACAGGAACAATTTGCTTGCTGTGGTCTTCCCGTCCAATTATAATTTAGGTGTCTTCAAGGCTAGAGTGAGTAGGCTCTTAAACTAGTGTACTTCACGGTTCACCATCAACGCGTGCGTCAGTGCTTACATTGCTGCCACTTGACAGTAAGTGGGATCACAGTCAAGTACTAGTTTATATCAATAAAAAAAATATTTCATCAGGTAAATTCCTTCTCAATGCAGTTGAATACCAGCTTCAGGCACTGAATACCTGGTATTTGTGATGAGCTAGACCTAATTGATGCAGCCATACGGCACATTTTAACAGTATTTTTTTAATTTCATTATAGTTTTTTTATGTTTATTATTATTTTATTGTGTACCTATTTAATATTCATTTGTACAAATATATTTTTGTTCTTGATTTTCTTTTTTTTATGTCTATAGTTAGTGGTTGAGCTACGAAAATGCTACGCTCACTAGAGCGTAGCTAGAACGAACACAGACGAAGAGTCGGTCTGTCAATGTCAAATTGCTAGTATGAACTCATGCACTTAGCTCTTTTTTACAGAGGTCACACGTCAGCGGTGCAAGCCCGAGTTTGATGGCCTCGTATTGTATTGAAACTTTATGCAGTCAAGATTTACCTCTAAGTGTCGCCGCACACGAGCCACTCGCCACAGCCACAAATGCCGCCACTAGAAGCTAGAAGCGGCTACAAAGGTAGCTGAAGCGCGCGACAGCCACTTGTGGCCGGTGGTCGACACTTGCGGTCGGTGGCTGCTTGTTTGCGTGCAGTATCATAATGGACTCTGACGAAGAAGGTTTAATTGCGCTACTTTTGATAAAAAGACGTCGTCGTAGAAGACGAAACCGTAGTTATTGGATACATCCAATTTTAACGAATGTAAACAAATGCATTACTACGTGCGTGCGTTACCGTCGACTTACACAGGTTAACTGAGGCAAGGGAGAGAGGGGCGCGGAATCGCGCGAGTGGCGTGTGGCGGCTTTTTGTGTCGGCGTTTAGTGGCCGGTGCGAGCCACAAGATGCAAGCTGCGACGATTTGAAGCGTGTGGCCGCCACCGGCGCCAACCGTGTGCGGCGAGTCCATATAAAATGTATGAAAAATACAGGAAATATGCCAGTGGCGGCGTTTTGTGGTTGTGGCCGGTGGCCCGTGTGCGGGAGCCCTAACACCATTAAGGTACATTTTTAGACTGTAAAGGATTATTTTGTAAAAGCCTATGGTATGGATTGCGCTGCTTCAGTACCTAAAACACACACACATAAAACACTAAACATTACATAAAATTTTATTGTTGTTGAAAGTTTTTTTATTGTACATTAGTTTTTATAGTTTGAAATTGATGATTTATGATTTATTTATTTAATTTTAAATATAATTTGATGTTTTTTTTTTAAACTTTGTCATTAATATTTTTTTTTAATTTATCTTATATTAATGTGAATGTGAGGACTATGTGAATATTATTTTTTCTTTTCATCAATTCAAACGTACGTCTGAAAGTTTAAGTGCCTTATGCGGCTTGCTTGGTATCATCGGTCGTCAAGTGTGAAAATTAAGTCTAAAAATATGATTATTGAGTTTTTGTGCGTAAAGAGATGTTTTTCCGCAGAAAATGAAATCATTTCCTATGTTATACTTTGGGGTCGGCGCAACACGTTTTTTCTTACAATCTACTCTATCAACCGTCACGCTATCACTAACTCCCTTTTCTGTCACATCAATTATCAGTCGTTCACTACAAAATACAATTTCGGTGAAACGTCTCAGTACAGCTGTTCTCAATCGAGTTCACTTTATCTTTGTGTCGTTTCCTGGTATCGATTTATTTAGCTTTGATTACTGTCTGACGGCCTTTCCAAGTTTTTAGTGAAACCATGTTATTGGCAATCTGCAGGCCATTGTCATCTTAATGGGTATGTAAGATTCTCTGCATCTAATGGACTCAAAAAACTGATTGTCGATCGTGTAAATGGTTTTACAATACCAGTATCTGTTACAGTATTTAGAGTAACTATGGAGTTAATGGCTGGTTGTACTCCATTCGAAACGACCAATTGGAACCGTGCCTGGCCGTGGCTGGACCGTGGTGGCTTTGCAGTTTTGTAAGTGCAAGTGCAAAATAAAATTAGAACGGACCAAATAAACCGTTCACTAGCCTAGCCTAGACGTAGGTGTTATAAGTCCCTCTGACGTATAGGCCTATGTGAAATAAAAGTAAATATGAATTTATAAATAAAAAAAAAAAATGCTGTATGTATTTTGATACAGAATAGCTACAGTCATATTTTAATATTTAACACATAATATTTTTGCAATTGAGTCAGCTATCTCGGCAAGCTGCGCTGTGGTATGTACTCACTGATCAAATTGGATTGGATTGTGGTCAAAAAAAAAAATTAACCCTTATTAAACGAGATCGCGACTCTTTCAATGATTTCACACACTGACCAGTTGCGACTTGAAATTTAAAATTACACTAATTTTACATCACAATATCCACTAAGAATCAATTTACGTATACATACTAAGCGTTTCGCTTTCAGAAATCAACTCATGGCCCTAGTAGGCTTCAACCTTGCTGGGCTACTACGGTTTCACTGCCATCGGTGGAACTCTACGCGCCGTCGACGACTCGGGTTCAGTCCGTATATATGGCAACAGGACGGCCAGATAGCGGGCTACTAATTGCTCGCCAACTGCAAGCCCACGTCCATGTGCCTGTACCATGGAATCTAGTTCCCTGTTACTTTCTATAGTTTCTATCTACTTTTAACAGACTCATTCACAGAACAGATGAAAAAGGTTAGAATGGCCTTATGGGCGGGGCAGACGTGCCACGAAGTAGGGCAATGCTCATAGTTCAACTTCCAATAGCAAACTTGCGATCTAAGTGTGCGTGGTCTGTTCGTAGCGTAATGCGCGTTCGTATTGGTTTATTGCCTGTAGTGGAGTTAAAGGGTGGGAGACAAGCGGCGACACTCGTAGTACCTACAAATTGAAATGCATTTCCTTTCTAACTTCTTTCATTTTTTTCTGTGGATGCATTCTTTATGTATCTGACGAGTATATCTATAGCATTGCCTCGTCCAGTGTGGCACAGTATTGGTTGAGCAAGCAGGCTTGCCCCATTTCACATGAGCGCCGCTAACGTGATAAATGCTGTGCGCACGACCGTCAAAGCTTATTGCTTTCAATATTCCTATCAGTTTTACTATTTAGATCGAAATTCTGTTGAAGTTAATGTTCTGCTTCTGTAATTTCTGCTTAGAATAGGGAATAATGCGACTGTCCCTAGGTAAACTCTCGAATCTGAAAATTAGTAGGGTTTTTTTGTTTCTGTTTTAAGTTTTGTAAAAACTAGCTAGCTTAATAAAAAATATTTTTGTCTAACCCAACCTTACCTATATGAAACCAAAATATAGACAGTCAGAAATGGCAAAATTATCTAGAAAATAAACTTCAAATCGCTCTCCCGTAAAGTAAGCTTTCTCACTTTCGATAAAGTAAAAGAAAGATCGAAAGGTTTACCTGGACAGTCGTATTATGCATTAAATATATATTTTTTATAAAAGTGTGCGGTCCGGAATAAGCATTTTGGCTCTTCGTTTCTATCGCGTACCTACATCAAAGACTGGTACTGGTGGTTTGTCTATACTATACAGAAAGGGTTTTCCAATCCGACCGCAAATTTTGGAGATCAGAGCGTTTAAACAAATAACAAAACTAAAAAAACTTCTGCTTAAGTATATTGTAATTATTAAATTATTCAATGACTTCTCTCGCTCTTGTTTAGGGAGAGGACGTGTCAGAGTTTTACTGACTAAAACTACACCTGTGTGATGTGTCCTTCATTTGCCCTTTGCTTTCAAGGACCATAGATTTCTTTTTCATAATCCTCCATGGCCCTAGCAGGCATTGGTCCTGTTGAGCCTCTACGGTTTTGTTCTTAATTAAGTGTGAGTAGCTTTGGTCATTCTTAATCTTGAGTGCACTGTACCGACAAACATTCTCTCGAAGAGGCTGCTCCATAACTATGGTTCAAGCTATAGCTGTTAACATTAACCGTAATAACTTGATCTCCTTTTAGAGGCTAACTGCGCAACAATGATTCATTTTAATTAATATGAAGTAGAGCATCCGAAACCGCCTGCCAAATAATAATTAAAACATTTCCCAGTAACGTTAAATTAATCTTTTTCTTCTAAGTAAATCATGACTCTATCTTTCAACATAGACTAAATTATAATTATTATCATCTATTGTAACGCTTACCTTACAAGATGGCTTGTGATAGGACTTTTTGTTACAACACAAAAACGACCTCCACCTCTGATAAAAACTATTAGACTATCATGCCATCGAAACTGTTAGCACATCATACATTGCTGTGTCACTTCAACATTGTTAATAACCTCTATAGTAAATGCAGCAATGGATGTGTTTGCAGTAAGTATATAAATGAGGCCGTGTTCAAACGTAAGTTTTTTGCTCCCCCGTCACTGTCTACCACCGGTCTAGTCGCTCAAAGTCAATGACAGGCCTACTTTCTCAGACGATTCGCGTCATATAATCTTTTGGCCGTTACTGTAACTGGACAATCGGATTGTTATTACTAAAATGGACACTACAATTATATTTGCCACATCAATTTTGCCTGTAGGTTAATTGTTTTGAGAGAAATGCTCCAGTTTCGCACGTGTGGCGAACCTTACATCGTACTAATCGTAAAAAATCTATTAATGAGTACAGGCCTACCACACACCATTAGTAGGCCAAATTGTCCTACCTAATTGGGTATCAAGTTTGACAGGTTGTTTGGTGTTTCCAATTTTAATAAACACAGTCCATTTACAGGTAGTCGGAAGGAATGATGCTCAGTTGCTGGGTTGTGGTGGCCAGACATCACGATACATGTATTGGTCAACTGCATCCGATTCGCTAAAAGCTTACTCTGCATTCCATGGAGTTTCTTGCGATGTGTGTGTGCGAATGTGCAAGAAACATGTGCTTCTGAATGTGCAATTAACATTTTTTTTCTGACTGACTGACGTCTTGACATTTCAAAAGTGCCTGTAAATGTTATATTTGAAATCTATAGGTAAAGGTTAAGCTGTTTGACTGTATTGTACTGCAGAAGCTGGAAGATGAGGCTGAATGGCTTTTTTTAACTTTTCCCTACATTAGAAATTACTCCTGTACCGTAGGTGTGTTCCCAAACACGTACAAGACACCACCAAGAGTACCGCAACAACTATCTATATCATAGGCCATATTTGTTCCGAGCGGGAATCGAACTCACAACGCGCTGTGCAGCTGCCAGTCAATATTCTATTGTTGTCTTTTACGAGCACTATGTACAGACAACAAAATGAATGAGAAAGAGTTTCTCTTTTCATTCACTAAAACTAACAGATTTATGATCATAACTAGTTGCTGCCAGCGGGTTCGTCCGCGTGATAGTAGAAAATTATCCCAAAGTATAGGCTATGCGCTATTCCGGGATATGGTCTACCAGTGTGGAGCTAAGGTTAGGACTACTAAGGAGCTCATCCTTAGTAGTCCTAAGTTTGATTAAATGCTTGCACTGACTGGACAGGTCTACTCAAATCCGTGTGGATTTGAGTCCTCAAAAGACCATATCAGACAACCTTCATGGTTCTTATATGATTTGACCATTATATGTTTGCTGTATGGACTTTAAATAAGACTTTGACTCTTGAGTTTGTTTCGGTGTTTCTTCTTAGAGTAATCAACTAGGAAACACCGGCTTCTAGTTTAAACTGATGAAAAAATTTAGATTAAAAAAAAACCTATTTTCAAAATAAATATAATTTATTTAATATTATAATTTATAATTTCTTTTAGTAGTTTTTGCGTGAAAGATTAACAAACGTTCATACATACAAAATTTCGCGTTTTTAATACCTATTAGTAAGATACGGGTACGTATGTACTAGGTACTTCCATTATTCGGCTATCACAATGGGGTTATATAAAGCTAGTTACACATGTTCGTAATGAATCAACCTGGTTTCGATAAAGCTTTCACTGTTCGCTTTATCTGCATGGATTATTGAGCCAGTTTGAGCCATTGTTTCACTGAAATAGACATGTAGGTATTATTAATTGCTGCCTCGGGTATGTAATTGACTTTTAGTCCATCGATGTGTCCTACACGTTATGTTTTTATCCTATCCTACTTTCTATTCCCTCTCCTAGAGAGAATTTTAATTATGATTAGATATGCCATGTTATTTTCTATTAAAACTAATTCAATTTCAATGTCAACCTTCGACCTTAAATAAAAATATGAGAGAGTACCTACTGGTATGAGAGAGTACCTACTGGTATGAGAGAGTACCTACTGGTGGTCCAGCAGTAACAGCCCCGACTTGCGAGTTGTAGCTACTTAGTACTTGCCGTCCCCGTCATGGGTTTAAAACCAGGCAGGCACTTTATTATGTGGAAATTATTTCATCACCACTGCTCCCAATACGATACAGGAAAACCTATGAAACCAACCGGTCCCACAAAAAAACTGGGCTTGCGTGGTGGATTACGGCTCATTCACTCTCCTAGATATGAATTTCATCCGAAAGGGAGCTCGAGCCCCTCAGCCCCAGTATGAAGGCACGAAGGAACGGGGTGGGTTTTTCGTCAGTAAGAGTCTGACACTATCTCCCGGTCGACCCAACAGCGGGGGTTATCATTGGATGATTTTCCCCACCACAAAAAAGATATGAATTACTGGATGAATGCCTGCAAGGTGAACACGGGTAGACCCGGTTCTGTATTAGGAAGAAAAAAAAAATGATGTCGTTTGTACGAGCTAGTGGGATTTTATTCCACTTTTACGCGGGTTGTTGGCAAAAGTAATCCTTATTTCTGACGTGCAGATGCCTTTGTTAACGAAAGATCCTCGAAAATAAACCAAACCAATAACAAAAGGGGAAGATAGGTACTGTGAAAACCATCGTTTCATCGTCCATTTCATGTTTGTTTATTCGTATTATTTAGGCATTATTATTCAAATATTTTCTCGTGTATTTCCTATTAATAGACTCGTGTTTGAACACTATCTCTCAAATGAATTCTTTGCCGAGTCAGTGTTATCAGATTGTAGCTATCTGACTACCTGAGGATCTTTAAATCAAAAGTGAAAAGGTCTAGGCAAGTGCAATCTATTATCGATAACGTCGCCACTTTCCATCAGGTGAGCTAATATTACCTACATTAGCTATATCGACAATAAAAAAAAAAAAATAGGCGGAAGATCATTTATTATTTGTTTCGTGTCAATAAACTCAAATTATATTTCATCTTACTTGCATTTCGCAAATCAGGTGACGCATATTATGTCTTCAAAAGTAAAAGTATTGATAATTATCAATTTATCAGTCAGTAAGGGGAATGCAAGATATCAAAGAAAAATATTTCAAGCTTGAGTATTTTATCTCTCATCTCATTGGCATGATCATCATTCCAGTTGAAAGAGTTCTCCTGCTGGACAAAGACATCCGCATAGCGTTAACACATCAAACGGTCTTAAACTTCTTGCAGCCTGAGCGTCTCTGGTCCTTACCAGGTTACGTTAAGGTCCACCTGGACCAGCTACAATCGTATCCTCTCTATCCGCCTGACGCAGGACCTCACAAAAACCGGTTTTTTGAGAGGTTCCCGTTTCGGATCTGGTAGGAACAAATACCGACGGTGCCCGACAGGGCCATTGTCGGCCAGGACTTTAGTTGTACTTCGAAAGAGTAATTGCGGCTCTGTAACGAAGAAGGCAACAGATTGACATTCTCTTACGCTCCATCTAGAGTGAAAAAGTTATTTGATGAAGTTATTTCCTGTCCCGAAAAAGGGTGAATCCACTTTGTGTCGGCGCGTAGTTTTCCACGCGCGCCTCAAGGAGATGTCAGCAAAACCGCAAGGGTCCAGCAGGGTTGAACACTACTGAAGCCATGGGTGATGCAAAAGAGAGCCCCGGAGCCCTGAATTAGGGGTAGGTTTTGTTCTGTAAAAGTCTGACACAATAAAGGTCGGGAGATGTGATTAGATGATATTCCACAAAAAAAAAAATATTCACTTTGTGTAATCAATGTAAACTAAACGAAAATAAGCTCTGAATCTTAAATGCTACGTAATAAGTGGGTGACCTACTGCTGATTACTGCCTGGTACAGACAAATTCATATCTTTAAATAATTTTTAAATACTATTTTCCACTGGAATATTAAGGAAGTTAAATGTATATTTTTTATATAATCTGAGTTCATTCGTAGGGTTTTATATATTGAGGCTGGTGAGTCAACACTTGTTTTTGTGGAAAAACCTTGCTTTTATTGCATTGCTTTTTTTTAATGCCTTTTTTGTTTGATTTAAATGTCGGATTTCCCATTTTCGTGTTAAATCGACACATTTATTATTAAATCTTGAGAGTCCCAAGAAATATAGTTTGTTAATGTGTTCCAATATTTTTTGCGGTTTACAACGTCGTGGGATGATTTTGAAAGCGCGGCTGATGAGTCTACTGGGCAAGAACGTGAAATATTGCACTAATCTTCCTTTTGTGACGTAGTCGAGCGCCAAAAAGGGGTTTTTGGATATTTAACCATCAGTTACTTAGTTTTTTTTCAGCCTATTCACTCTAGCCTTGAAGACACCCAAATTATAATCGGACGGGAAGACCGCAGCAGGCAAATTATTCCAGTCTTTCGGAGTACGCGGTATAAACGACGAGGCGAAACGCTTAGCCCATTATGTCCCACTGCAGTTTCTCCCTTTTCCACATAAGTCTGTCTTCGGCCATTACGGGCCAGTCCCTCCAGTAGTCACCCAGTTCATATATTCACTTTCGCCTTGGTCTGCTGCGATATCGCCTTGCGTTTAATGGGACCCATTATGGGTCACTATAATAGTGAAAAGAAGAACTTCGTTTGTACGCAAAATTTTATTTCGTTTGTCAATTTGGTTGACAGTTACCACAAATAGTGAAAAACTAATCTTTTTCAAAACTACCCCCAATAGAACAATGTAGGGGGTTTAAAGATTGTATTGAGGATTCTTATTATTTTGGGTTAGTAAAATTGAAACTTGAAACAAATTCTAATTAAAATGAATATATAAAGACTGTCATTAGTGATTTATCAAAATTACTCTCAAAACACGATTGAGTTGATGTTTTTACGAAAACATTCACGCGAACGAAGTCGTAAGCAAAGTATTAGCCGTTCATAAAACTCTTATTAATAATGTATATTTATAATAATAAATATTATACTTATGAGATTACTTTCCATTCATTTGTAACAAGTGACCTCATTTTGATAACACTACAGGTGGTTGACCTCCTTTGCTTGAAGTGCTGATAACTAATAACATAGGGCCAATAAAATCACGTTATATAAAATGTATGTAAATAATAAACTGTATAAAATAAAATATACCCAGGTCATGACTAACGAGTGCTATAAAATCATTTATTTTACGATGACTCATAGGTAACTGTTGTCTTTTCTTTATTTTATAGTCTGGTATGAAAAATAGTGATCTTTGTATACTAGCCGATATTCTTTTAAAGTGAAGGCACGAGAGCATATTCGCAGGATGTTGGCAGAATCATCATCGCACTGATTTCTTTTTTTCACTATAGCTCTGTTTATTTATATGTATGTATCTAAGTATGTATTTACATTTTTTTTTTCTCATTTGTTTTCTCATTTATTAAGTTGCACCTGCCATGTTATGTTTCTGCACCACCCTAAGGTCGACTGGCAGATAATGCCTAAGGCATTAAGTCCGCCTTTGTACAACTTTGTGCATAAAGATTTAAATAAATAAATAAATATCATGTATTGTAATACAGAGATCACTATCTTTTCTAAAGAATTATTGTTGTTACCTTCTTCTGTATATAACATTAGTTTTAGTATTGCGAAATCTGATACACGTGTCTAGTATTTTTATGTAAAGAATCTATGTACAAAACATAACTGTATCATGAAAAATCAAAAGGTTACAACCTTGTTATGTCAGCAAAAATACGTAATCACCGGGCCATCCAGGTGACTGAAGAGTTGTTTTGCACTTGCATCCAGCTGTTTGCTGAAGCTAATGCCCGTTATGATCAGCCGTGTCCTATGTTGTACTTAGTTTCGGTGGTGTCCAAATTGTGACCTTTTTAAATATTTATGGGAAAAAATATAGCATAGTGTAAAAACTATATATAGGAATCTACAGTTACTGATTCTGAACAAGCTATAGGCAGGTTTCGCATAAACTAGCATAAAATAATGTTGTAATAAAAGGCAAAGTCAATCACTGACTCATTAACGTTTTTGTTAATGTCAAACGTTAGGACGTAAAGGCTGAAATTTTGCACAAAGATTCCTTTTATGATGCATACAAATTATATAAAAAGGATTTTCCAAAATTAACCCTTTGCTGAAGAAAGCTAATTTCATCTCTCTGTTGAAGAAAGCTAATTTCATCCGTATGAAATTAGTTTTCTTCATACAAACTTTGCTTCACCCGTGTGAAGCTACTGGCAGAAGCCAGTTTTTTATAAATAAATGGGAAAGTTTTGAAGTTTATCGCTTAATCACGCCGAACTGGCTCCACGGATATTTTTGGCACAAAACGAGAGTTGGAATGTAAATTAAACATAATATCAATATAAGTACTACTAGTGACCCTCCCCAGCTTCGCACGGGAGTTTGAAATCTTTGTAATTTTCAACTTTTCTGCACTATTAACGCATATCACCTAAACTTTCCAAGGAGGGGCCCATCTGGGTCGAAGCCTACCGGGGTCGGGGTTATCCGAAAGGAAACTAGAGCCCCGGTATGAAGGCTAGAAGGAACGGCGCGGGGTTTTTAGGCAGTACGAGTCTGACACTATCTCCCGTTCCACCCAAGAGCGGGTTTTGTCAATGATGATTTTCCCCGTCGACAAAAAAAAAAACCTAAACTTTCCTCAATAATCACTCTGTCTATTAATGAAAACTTCATGAAATCCATTTAGTAGTTTTTGAGTTTATCGCGGTCATGTAAATAGAGAGACACAGTAGGAACTTGTTTTTATAATATTATGTAAGGATGATCTATTACATAGATTGTACCCGAAAAGCTCTTACGTGAGATTGTTGCGGACATGTCTGCTGCTTGCCAGATGAGCTGTGGGCTAAAGAGCCATTAATTGGGTCCCATTAAACGCAAGGTAACTTTGCGGCAGACCAACGCGAAGGTGTAGAGATGAACTTGACTTTTACTAGAGGGAGTAGTCCGCATTTACCGAG
The DNA here is from genome assembly GCA_949319445.1 of Mythimna lalbum. NCBI lineage: Eukaryota > Metazoa > Arthropoda > Insecta > Lepidoptera > Noctuidae > Mythimna > Mythimna lalbum. Next base: position 8,482,304 of record OX439345.1, on the reverse strand, counting down.
GACAGACGAATGTGGAAAAGGAAGGCCTTCGCTCAGTAGTCGGATATGGGCTAATTAGAATTAGAATATTGATATAATCCTCCCACTCAGTCTTCTCGCAAATTAACAGATATTCAGACAGACCTCTTTCCATTCATCAGCGAAGAAATCTAGTCTTGTACTGGATTTATGGGGAGCATTGAGTTCGATTAAAATTAAATGATTAATCGTGGTTCACTTATACATCCTCTGCATTGTCTTTCAAAACCTATCTCAAATACAATATCAGTGTGGAACTGCTGGCTAGAACATACGCCACCTTCTATGCTGCCCATCCTGCACAACCACATGTTTCTTTCAGGATTTATACGAGGTTAATACAGACAGGCAGAGCTGTACAGGTTGCCAAATACTGATAAAAAAACACTAGGATCACTGTGTTTTGTCCATCTGTCCTTTTATCTTGGGAACGCGTAAAAGTATTGAGTTGAAATTAAAATCATATACTCGAGTCTGCGGCCCCTTGAAGGTGTAAAATAATCAAACTTCTAAATTATTAAAAAAAAATATGGACTTTTATGAAAAAGTATATTTCGACACTCTCAAGGGAATCAAAATCCATAGGGTACTTCCCGTTGACCTAGAACCCTGAAAACCAAACGTAACTGTTTTCATTCGTAAGATTATATGGAACCCTCAGTGTGCGAATCCGTGTTACATTATCCTGTTTTTTCTTTTGAGGTATGAAACCGTAAACAATGAGTTCATCGACACGAAAAGAAGAACAAGAACCTACACATCAAAATATCGCTATCAAAAGTAACTACGTCTATATCATAACGATCGTTTTCGTAGCCTGAATGAACTAATCTAATTGGCGTGTAAATACAGCCGGCAATTCGCAGACGCTGCCCAAGTACTATGGAGCACATCAATATTTACAACACGCCTGACGATCTAACTTATTACCTAGTTAACTAGCTTATTAAGCAGTTAACTTACTTTATTGGATGCTACTTAAGTTGTTATTGTTGTTACATTTTATGCTTAGTAAGCACTTGTAAGGTGCGGTGACGACGGAAGGCCCGAAGTGGCGTCTAAGAAACAGGAATATACTTACAATAATTTTTATTTGTTATATTAAATAGGTACTAGCTTTTGGCCCGTGACTTCGTCCACTTGCATAAAATATAGCTAAAGTATAAATAAATAAAGATAAATAAAGTAGCTTTCTATCGGTGAAATAAATTTAGCAATCGGACCAATACTTCCAGAGATTACCTCCTACAAACAAATAAACAAACTTTACCTTTTTGTTATATTAGTGTAGATAAATAAATAAATGGGCAGACGACATTGATGCAATTGTGGGTCCTGGGATCAAGTTGACAAAAGAGCGTGGAAATTGGCATATCAAAAGTATGGCAGCCAGTCCAGCAGTGAGCCTGCAAGAACGTTTGAAAGAGTTACTACAACGGGCAAATGGAGGAACATACCTAATTAACATCTTTTTATCTTCTTCATTAGGGGCTTTCCCTAATGAAGAAGATAAAACCAGGAAAAACATTTATTGGTCATGTTCGTTAGGGTCGATGCCTGCAAGGGTTGCGGGATTATTCGAGAGGGTTACTGCATCCATGGGACGCAAGGGGCAAAGGAAAAATGGTGGATTTTAGCTAGTAAAAGTCCAGACATTACATATTTATTGTATGGACTTTAAAAGAGACTTTGACCCCTGAGTTTGTTTCGGTGTTTCTTCTCAGGGTAGTCAGCTAGGAAACACCGGCCTCATCTAGCTTAAACAGACAAAAAAAAAAAAAAATTGACGTGTAAAAGTGTTTTTTTAAACCTATTTGCAAAAATAAATATCATTTATCATTTATAATTTATCATTTATCATCAGAGAGAAAGAAATTATTTGATGATCTCCCACGTCAATAAACAAAATCCAGCACTGGAGGTAAAGTCACTAGAGAGGAGGCTTGAGTCCCAGCAGTGGGAACATTAAAAAGGCTGATGCATGATGATGAAAGGTAAAGTTACCTTTAGTACTGCATTTTTTTTTTTTGCGCACACGTTTTTCATACCTACACGCCGATATACGCACGTCGGTCTATATAGTCCATACATATATAGTTTTAAAGCATTTTTCGTGTCGACAATACAAACTCATTCAAAAATCTTCGCGCTCTACTTTCGAAGTAGAACTCGAAAATGGTTAAAAACACTTATCGAGTACGTTAATTGATATCGAGTCATGCGATAGTAGCTATTGTACTTCCGAGAGCAATGACCACAAACGATTGTGCGGCCATCAGGTCAACTACTAATTTACTACAGTTAAATGTTAAGGCCCTTGCTCCAATTTAGTGCCATAAAATAGTGACTTTCTGAACCCTTGGTAATGCTCAGCCGTTACCAAGGGTTAGGGTTCTATCATCTATTTTTTTTTTGTTTTCTAATTTAATAGATAAAAAAAAAATTCAAATTATCAACATATGTTTTTTATGTATAACTAGTAGTTAAAAGAAAAAGAAATTAACGACATGGTAATATTTTTCGCTGGTTTTCTCTACTACTTTCAAACGGCTTCGATATTTATGTTTACACAAAAAAATTGCTGATTAAGTGTTCTTCAAAATGTACATAACATACTGCATCTCCACTCAAATAGTGTTACAATTCAAAAATCTAATTATTGAGAAAAAGGCCTAGGGAGGGATATGACTCAACATATAAATAAATAAAAATCGGTCACCTGTACGCAAATAATTAAAATATAAATATGACACTGAATTCTGAAATTATTAGCAAATTAAGCAAAGTAATTTTTTAAGTTGTGACAATATTGGAACGGAGCTGCGATATGTAAATCAATCAATATTTCGCAAAGAAAATGGTTTAAAGGTCAGCGGGCTCTACGCAAGCGCAGGCGGCTGTACGAGTATGTGTGCATTTAACTCCGGCCAGATTTTCAAGGGACTATACGCCTTAAATGTTAATGTGCGCAGGATATGCTTTAGAAATCGGGTTACTTGGCATTTACTTCATAACAGTAATTATCATTTACGATAGAAACGCAATTTCCTTTTTACGCCTGAGGCTCCGATGGGCGTTTTATTGCCGAGCAAAACTTGAAGAACATGATTTTAAGCACTTCTCATCCATTATTTTAGTGTGTATGAGAAATTATATTTACGATTAACAATTAACAGCTAATAAAATTGAGAGATATTAATGTATTAGAAATTGATCGTGAGATGAAATTGTTTGATTTTAGATTGGACTATGATATGTTTGCTAGACTTCCTTTCTTCAAATTAGTTGTGATTTATATATGTTTATTATGTAGTATATAGAAGCTGCCAGTGCCTTCACCTGCGTGAAAGTAGAAATTGTCCCAAGGGAATATTTTTGAGGTATAAAACATCCTATGCACTATTATAAATTTTATATACCTCCGATCTAAGTTCCGAAATTGTAATCGGAGATGCAAAATCATTCAGAATTTTCGAGCTTCGGAATCGAACCTTTGTAACATCTCTGTTATGATAATAAAATCGGTTATACATGTGACAATAGAATTGGCATGTTTTTAAATAGCTTATTTTATATCCTACTGGGCAAAATCCTCCCCATTTTCCTTCCAAACCACTCCGTCTAGGGCAATCTCTGATTATGTTTGATTGTTACACCACCATAGTTGCGGTCGACCTCGGTGGAGTCTTCCTTCCTCAGGCATCCAGTGTGTGACAATCCTCGTCCACCTGTGCGCGTTCAAACGTAATAATAATTTATTATAGTTGTTATTACTAGCCTGTAGCCATCCCTTCCAACGGCCACAATTTAGTGCTTCTTCAGGTCCAAATCGACCCGACATCTCCTTCGTCACCTTCGTGGTAAAAATAATTAAACCGGTAAATTGAATGATAAACGACATGCAAAATAACATAAAACTAATTAGTTTGTTAAATCAACGATTCGGAATAAATTTGTGTTAATGTTGCGAAAGTTCATCTTTTGCGTTTTCCAATCACTTGGCAGTTGATATGTATGCACTTAAGAATGTTGGACACGTTTCTGGTGATAATGTAATTAGTATCTGTTAACAGCCGTCTATTCCTAATCACCTATCTATCAGCCTTCAAAAATAGGGACTCAGACCTCCTCTCTAGAAGATGGAATGGGCCCAACCCTCCATGTGAACCCACCATGTGGGCTCAAAGCGTGTTCTAACTTCTAGGATAGACCGGTTTAGTCACAATATTTTCCTTCTCTGATGTGAGAGGGGGCTAAACTCACAAAGTAAAGCCCCTGCCTGGTTTTGTACCCACGATACGATTCCTAAGTCGGGGTCGTTACCACTAGGCTGCCAAAGCTCTAAAACAAAAGAGCAGCAATACAGAAACCAGGTTCCAGCCAGGGGAGCGGTCGTTATAGCGACACTAGGGGGAGGCCTATGTCGAGCAGTGGATGTATTTCGGCTGAAATGACGATTTGACAGCCAAAACTCGTGCTTCTTGAACTTTTCTCAAATGAATGATAAAACCTCAAAGTACTAGGTAGAAAAACATCACGAAAGTTCCTGGTTGGTGTCTCGTTGATAAGGATGCAGCCAAGGATGGCACGTGCCGCCCAGTGCTCCAGCGGCAGCGAGCCAGTGACGGAACACTTGTAATTGTGTCCTGGTCCGGGCTCCGGCCGCAAGGTCGCACCGGCGACCGCTAACTGTATCAATACGAAGATTGCCGTTGAAATGCGGGTGCGCACTTGGTAGTGGTCACAAAAAAGATTTCATAAAATCTATATTTATGACGTACGGGTGTCATGGCTTTGACTTCAAAGACCATGGGACTTCTCTTTCATTATAGCAGCTTTGAAGCTTTATAATTCTGTATTCTTTAATCTGTGACTTACTTGTTGATGATGATTTTTTTTAAACATTTTACCAGAGCTAAAATATATATTTATAGTAGAAGTGTGTGTTGTGTTGTTTTTTTTTGTTTTTGTCTATTTTTATTGTGACAATCTATGGGTATCTTACCTGAAATAAATGTCTATTATTATTAATAATTATATTTGGATTAAGACTTCACACATCATTTTTTTGCTTCCTATACACCATTGTCTACATTTCTTTTTCATTTCTCTTTTCGCAGGTCTGCTGGAAGAAATTTCTTTGAAAATAAGCAGTACCTTTGTACTAATGTCTCTTATGTATTATCTTTTTTTGTTATTTTTGTGTATACATAAATAGTAAAATAAATAAATAAAAAGTATTTAACATAGCAAATAAAAAAATTACATGCTTATTCCCTACTAATATCTTAGTGAGTAGGTAACTGCACGTCCATAAGTCCCACGAAAGCCTTGAAATTCCCTGTGGGAGCAAAATCATTCCTTTGTGCCATTTTCTTTTGTTTTTTTTTTTACTCATTATTTCTGTCAGATTCATCATCCTTGACTGATCGATCGATCTTCCAGGAAAGACAACACAACAGACAGTGAATTCACACAGAGTATTAAGCCAACGAATAATAGTGTTGAACCAGTCCCTAATAGGTTAACTGACACGTTTAACACCTAAACTACAGCTTTTACTTATATTACCCATAGGTAATGGCAGAGAAATGTGCTGTTTCAGCGATCTTAGGTCGTGAACGAAAGCGACCTCACACCAAGTGCTGATAATAGACCACGGAATGGCTTTGACGGCAACTGCAAGAGTTGCCCTTTTTAAATAATAATAATAAGTTTATTGTTACAAAGAAACATACATACATTCGTATACACTGGTTAACAAAATGCTAACTACGCTTCTGAAGTTTGTATACCTGCCTCTCAAACTAGGATAACCTGTATCTTAAGAGACAGTGTTCAGCTGTGAAGTTACATATGAAGAAAATCTTCCCATTATACAAACCAAGCGTGCATATGTTCTGACAATTCGGAATTTGGTGGGAAATTATTAAATAATTTATCCTGTTCAGGGTGGAGCTAGATTTCTCTAGACTTTTAAATTATTTCATAAAAACATACCGTGTCCCTCAAGTCGCCCTTTGCGTTCCAGGGCTGTGGTAACTCTTTTGGAGAATCCCGTGACCTTGGTAGGCATAGGGCACCTACTAGCGGACTCTACTTAGGTATAGGTACCAGCCAAAACAATTGAATTTTCCTAATTAAATTATTTACTAATTAAAATAAAAGGATGAGAGGAATGTATGTAGTTATTATTGCTACAATTTTAATTTATTTTTAAAGTAGATATTGAGCTTACCTACTATTAATTTTATTATATCATTAGGTGTGAATAAGATTAAACTAAATAAGTCTTAAGTTTTTGTTGTCTACAATGTTTTGTGCGCCAAAATAAACACTTTTCTTTGTAAACCTAAAAGCCACCTACGAATCAAGAGTGAACATCTTCAGGACACGCTTGTTTTTGGGTTACAACTTCTCTCGTTCTGAGACAAGCGAGGTGTGTCAGAATTCTCTGTCATTAGCAAAAAATACGTGATTAATATTTTTAATATTCTAACTGAACAGACGGAATTCTGTTTATTATTTTTTATCCAAGAAACCCCCGTAATGGTCTATGTAAGTACTAGGCTATTATGAGTGGAGGCCACCAGCGGTAGTTAGCATAAATATCATCGCCACACGTGTGATCTGTGGAGGGTTAAGCAGAGTTTTAGTATAAGCACACTTCTAGTTTACTGATGAAGTGACTTTTAGTATACTATCGTAAAAGGATAAGCCATTAGTCAGGTAGACTTTAAGAGGTGGGTTTATAAGTTCAATTGCCGAGAACTGTTAATCGAGGACTAAGACAAAAAAATACTATGGAGATTTCTTGTGGGGTCTAAGTCTTGATGCACTTTTTTTATTGTTGATAGGTTCGCGCTTGATCGCTATCTCACCTGATGAAAAGCGACGATGCGGTCGACTATGGAACGCGTTTACCTAGAAGAAACCTATTCACTCTAAAGATTCCTGGGTTGTAGCTATCAGGAAACAGATTCTGGCAAGGAACTCCTTAGCTGCACTCACCGCGGCTCGACATATGAAATAAAAAATAGAAAAAAAAAACATGATCTAAAAATAAATCGACATTCGCAATTTTTCTGCCGACGGTACCAACCGAGACGCAGTCCCCGTTTAATTTGGCCACGTATGAAGATTGATTGCGCCCACCCTGGGATTATTTGTCTACACAACAATCTGTCCTCACCGGTACGTGACATCACGGTGCACTGCTCGCCTCAGGACGTCCTTATTTTGACGACAGTTTGCGAGGAAATAACATTTTGTACCAGACACTTTTATTGTGGTTGATTAGATGACTTTCCTTTCGGTAGCACGTAGCATCGATCTCTTGATATTATTTTAACCTCAATCACCTCTTCTGATTTATTGAGGTTTTCAAATATGCGAGTTAGGTGTAGACTCTATCGGTGGTGACCTCTCGTCTGGTCTTGGTTCAGGCCGTGGCCTGAAGTGAGAGGGAATGGGAAGCAGTCACCTTCTTCTACGAAGTAGTAATAAGGGTGAAGGTGGTTGCGGAAAGCCTAGGGAAAGGACATCAACATCGGGAGTCACAGGTCGATTCCTGGCCACCGTAGGCAACGGCTTGCCGATAGTGAGCAAGTAAATGTAGCTCACCGTCCGATAAGGACTAGGTCCGACCGCATGTATGTTCCTCACAAGCTATAAAGAGTGAAAGCATAAGTGACTGAGCCTGCTAGGGCTGCTGATACTTGTCAGGGGCGAAGTATTGTTCGAAGGCAACCAAAAACACGGGTGATTACAGCCAGTAAAAGTTGGAAGAGATATTTTTGAAATCAAGACTACTTTATTTCAAATGGACCATTAACTTGCACTTTTGAATTTATTGTCAAAATGTCGGTCAGTCTAAATGAAGGTAAGTTGCACGTTCCAAAGTGTAGATCTTTATGGAGAAGAACGTGCTGGAAACTTTATGCACACTCTTTTAAATTATGTTATTAGTTCTGTACAAAAATCTTGATTAAGTATTTTTTGATGTTTTGAATAGTCTTATTAATCAAGAACAAATTAGGCGTAGTCACGAAAGTGCTATAAATATCTATATTCCTTTTTGTGAAAGTATTTCTAAAGTTCTAATTAACTGAACTATCACGTAGTAACCGACATATACGGTTTGAGAACTTTCCGTTATGTTCCTGCTTTCAGTGCCGCCGCAAAGTCATGTAAATGGTTCTAGTTTGTGTACAACAAGACGAAGATATATCTTGAGATGCAGAGGCGCAGCTAGTGCCAAAGGGGCCCCATATATCAAAAGCTATCAAGGTTTTGGAACGAAGTTCCTTATCGCGCGTTGTGAAAAGGAGCTAGACGGAAAAAATTCTCACGAAAAGTTGTAACGACATTTAGCCAATTATTACTAAAATTAAGCCTACTGATTAAGTTTATATCACATTATATTTGTTAATAATAAAAAAATATTAAAATAACTTAAAAAAATAAAATTTTATTACAATTCCTTCACTAATTAATCGAAAGGAACTTCGATCCATCCGGGTGTCCCATGACACCTCTCCTTTTTTTTTTTTTACAAGGAAGGTCCTACTGGCACAGAGACAGACGGAGTCGCGATATGATGTCGTGATATTTTTTTTTAAGTTTTAATAAATAAATATGCCACGACAGAGATGACCAGCCAGACTAACTGGATAGATTTCGTCCATGTAAGACCGAGACTGAGGAACTCGTTTATTGTAGAATTCAGGAATAGAAGCGTGGTTAAGTTTTTATAGTTTTCTTACGTAGGGAATGCTAGAACGAATGGACTGCGAGCTATAAGAATGGAACACTCTATCAGTTAGTAGTTATTCATTAACTACGCACCTCTCATCAATAAGAGAATTGAAGTTTGTGGATAACATATAAAGGTTTATTACGCATGTCAGGGCCCCTGCAGCTTGGGGGTTCCGGACCAATGATATGGCGATAGCTACGGCCCTGTTGAGATCTATCTTTACGACCAACGCGGTGTTAATCGCGAATTTAGTTTGTTCATTTGAATGTAGATAATATTATTAGAAATTAAATAGTGAGAGGTGTTCCTCAAATTTGTTTTTATTATTGTTGATACCCAAAAAGTATTAAATTAAAATATGGTAATCAAGTTGTCGTAAAATTCAATTTAGTTTGATTACGAGGCTGACTCGTTTTAATAAAAATGGAGGACATCCTTATCTAGAGAAATGACTTAGTTCCTACTCAAGTGTTGTACGTCGCATGCCTACTGCTCAATGTCTTAAAGATGTTAACGGTATAATTTGGCGGTTGGTGCGTAGTTGAGGGGGTCAAGATCAGTGACATTTAAGTTCACGATTTTTTGTCCCATTGTTCAAATATTTACATGTATATCCTTGTACTATGTACTAAAAGTGGTTTCTAATCGAGTAATTTCAAGAGAAATTATTATTGACTAGCTTTTGCCCGCTGCTTTGCCTGCGTACATAAAATATAGCCTATGTCACTCAAGAATAAAGCGACTTTCAAAATTTTTGTAATCGGAGCAGTAGTTTCAGAGATTTTTCCTACAAACCAAAAAAAAAACTTTACCTCTCTATTATATTAGTGTAGATATACGTTGCCCAGCGTCACGGTATAAGCTGAGTAACGGCCCATTCTTTCTTGGATGCGCATAACATGTGTCTGAAGATTGTATTTGTTTGTCTTTAATTTTTGTTTATGCTGGTTATGTGTCTGCAGAGGCCGGCTTCTGAGACGCCATAGACAACCTAGACAACTGTGTTGTCATTGGTCATAAGGTGCAACACGGTTATGTATGCCCGATCCACACATGGCCAGTCAGATAAATATTTTTTTTTGTAAATTATAGTGCGTCTATTTAGGCAGAATAAACATGTTTTCTTTCGTTCTTCTTTATGCCTGTGAGTCACAATGTGATCAAAAACTTACGTTCTAGGAAAATTAAAACTATTTTTTATATTTACTAATTAAAACAAAATGCACGGCCGGAGCTACCGATTGCTCGCCGTCTGCAATGGATCTGTTTTAAGAAGTACAACAATAAAAAGGGCAGATATAACACAGATTATATGAATGGATCAGTTTCACCGAGGACTTATTTCTTATCTTCATATAAACCAACTCTTCACAGCATCATTTTAATAAACTCTATAAAATTGCCAGGGTGTGGCTTCTTTGTCGGTCACACATCAAAATGCAAATTATTCGCATTAATGTAATATTTTACTGGCCACAATTAAACGATCCATCCAATCCCACTTGCCACCCATGCGGCTAACGGATCCCAGCTTATCCAAGGACACCGATAAGTAACTACGAAGGGCATTCAACAGAATTGAATAACTGCGAGTTCATTGTGTAGGACAAATTGATTCAGAATCCTACGTGTTATTAAACCACAGAGTAGTGCAAAATGGAGTGATAACTGATAATGGACGGATGTGGTCTCGAACTTACTACGTTATCGCGGGTGCAGGCATTGCGGTTGGATTAATTGGTTCATATGTATTTAGTTGTTTACGGCTGATACTCAAATGCAATCTTGTTACCACGGTTGTAGTAAGTACTAGTTGTATGATTGAACCTATGCAATATTGAGAGATATAGGAATAGTACCCATAGAGCTTTTATCATGAGCTGGCTGCAATCTTATTCAGGGTTATAACTAAATTAACGATGTGTGGTGTACCTATTTTATTTTTTCATTTTAGTTTATTACAACTAGAATAAGATGAAAATTAAGGAAAATAACTGATTTGAATTGGTACAATTCTTGATTCTTGTGAACACCACATTAGTATTATTTTTTAGAATAGAGTTACTCTTGTTTATACAGTAATTACAAAAAAAAAGAGAAATCGGTGCTACATCCATATCTTTTTTTTTAATAGGTTTATCTAACTAAACAAACTCTTTTTGTTGACTAATAATAACAATAGCGACGCATCTGAATGTCTGCGTCCAATAATAACATGGCATTCCTTTTGATCTCTTGAGTTTAAGATGACTTATTATACTGACATCTACTTCACATCCAATCACTCCATTTTCTTTATCTACTCCGTGTTATCCTCCCACAGCACCCGGTTCGATTGCAATTTACAAGTAGACAGCGTTATAGAATCCGAAAGGATTGCTGTTTTGAGGCCTACTATCAGATCCAGCATTCTGTGCAATGAAATATTACTGAGTGCTTGTGACTAAGCCATAATAACGGGGATTTGAAGTTAGTGAATTGTGGTCGAGTCCATTTAGAGCTCAGTGTTTTTGATTATATCAGTGTCAAATGCCCTTGGTTTAAAATGGGCCTTTCTCGAATAAATCTGTTTGGTTTGGGGCGCTACAGGTGATAGATAGTATGTGATAATTGCATTATTGCTAGTTACTTAGTTCTTTCTGTGTTTCGTTTTTAAACGTGTATTTAAGGGATGAGTGGTTTCAAGTCTATTCGTTGATATTGTTAAGAAATACCTAACTATTTGATTCAAATGATGTTCATTGTGTTAACTTTATAAAAATTTGTAGAGGAAGAATGTATGCAAGAGAAAGAGAATTCATTGCAAACAAAAAATTCCATATTTCAATCCTAGACATAATAAACCATAATCCTAGATATTTATAGTTATGTATTGTTTTTATATGTAGTTAATTTGTTAGCAGTACACCACAGACTACCCCTGTATTATTTTAAGTTCTTGTCCATCCTAAGGTTGTCTGGAAGATATCGCTTTCAGCGATAAGACCGCCATTGTACTTACCCATAAATTTAATTTTATGTATAAGCTGTGTTACTTTTTGGTGTACAATAAAGTTTATTCTATTCTATTCTATTCTATTCTATTCTATTCTATTCTATTCTATTCTATTCTATTCTATTCTATTCTATTCTATTCTATTCTATTCTATTCTATTCTATTCTATTCTATTCTATTCTATTCTATTCTAGACTTTACATTATATTATTGAAAGTTTTCCCAAACCACGTTTTTTACACGCGCCTCAAGTAGAGGTCAGCAAAACGTAGAACCCAGCAGGTTCGAAGCCTACTGGAGCCAAGGGTCTGCTTCTGAAAGGAAAACTCGGCCCTTGTATGAAAGGCAACGAAGGATCGGTGTGGGTTTTTTTTAGTCAGTAAGAGTCTGACACTATCTCCCGCTCCGCCCAAGAGCGGGGGTTGTCATTAATAATTTTAATTTTAATTTAATTTTATGTATAAGCTGTGTTACTTTTTGGTGTACAATAAAGTTTATTCTATTCTATTCTATTTTTTCTCAAAAAAAGACTGTTCCGTTTTTCCATTCTCATTCACATCCTCACGTTCGTACGTTAGTAGGCCTCAAGTTCGTCGTGCCAAGGCCCTCGCCCACGGCTCCACAATTCAGCTGTATGTCGTGTGTCACATTTGTACTCGCCGACATCCGCTGATTTACGACGTCATCATAATAGCATCCCATCCCGTTTCCTCTCGACTGAAGGCGTTTACTGCTGAATCTTTAATTGTGATGTTACGGTCATTATTCACTTGGCGGAAATTTCTTTGAGATACTCGTTAGACTTGCAGTTTATAGTGGTCTGTAAGGGATAACATTCAAATTATGGTTGAAAGTTGTGATTTTACTTCAGCTGTATCCCGCAGTTTATTCGCGTTTTTGGTTACTGCTTCACTCCTATTGGTTAAACCGTGACTAGTTTTACTTTTACTATATGTGTTATTCACTTTACACCTGTCCTGACACTGCTTGCTAAATATCTTTAAGTACACTCCTAATAAGGTTCAGTTGAAAACGAGCGTCGGGCAACTACTTCGTAGTTGTCTGGCATTTTCGCCGAACTAGACCTTTTTGGCGCAAACTTGAGACATGCAAAGTTAGTTTTGGTTTTTTTCTACAGAGTTTGTGCGCAAAACAAATATTTTTGTATCTTTCTTTTCTTTCTTTACGCAATAAGTGGGCTGCCAAATACTAAAGAAAATCAGTTTGAAACAGGAGTTCTAGAGATAGATTCAGATAGTTCAAACAGATTCTTTAGCCTTAAATATTACTAGCACTCTGTCATCAACTTTTGCCTTCAGACAGTTTCTTCTTTATATAACTAGCTTCTGCCAGCGGCTTTGACTGCGTGAATGTAGGCTTCTCGTTTCATCCCCCTTAGGACCGGAATGTAAAAAAATCTCTTCTAATGCTCACCTACGTCCTAAAAGGAAACTTTGTGCAAAATTTTACCCAGTAATTTTTGCTGTGGGTTGATATGTCAGTCAGTCAGTTTCTCCTTTTATGTATTTGGATATATACTATAATACCTATAGATAAGTATAGATTTATTATATTCTACATTGTTCCAATTGGGCACGCATGTTAGATTACGTGGCCTATTCCTTTTTCTAGAAAGCAGGCTTGAGTCCCTGCAGTGGGAATATTATATAACTGAATATGTTACATTAATATAATATTATAATTTCCTGAAGTTCCATAAACAGTGTTAAAAGTTTTATTCGTTTGAAATAAATCTATAGTGGCAACTTCATCATTCTGATTACAGTGTAGCATTTCGTGCAACTGACTATATCCGATCCTATAATCGTCATTATAATAATACCTCTTGATCACCATCATTATCAGTACCTCGTGTATCTACTGCTAGACAGCTCGCAGACGCAACGTTGACTCATACTAGCAACGCCAATCTTTACCAGTTTTATATATCCAAGAGATTTCCGCAAAATCGAAAGGGAAACTGGAGTCCTGGAACACTAAGCAAAGAAAGAAAGAAAAAAAAAGAAAGAAGGAAAAAAGTAAGAAGGAAAAAAGAAAGAAAGAAGGAAAAAAATCAAGAAGAAAAAAATAAAGAAAGGAAAAAAGGAAGAAAGAAGGAAAAAAAGAAACGATAATCTTTTATTCGTGCTTCACACATTCGTAACGAAGGAATATGTTCCTAGTAGGTGTGGTTTTACTCAGTTAAAGTAGGTACTACCTAGAGTGGAAGAAGTCATTGGATGATTAACTACCGAAATAAAAAAAAACCGGTTTTATATTATGGCACAGATGGCGGTGGGATGGCGGTTACAGATGGCAAAGTAAAGGTAAGTCTAAAAGCCAAAATATTTAACATTCTTCAAGAAGCAGACGAGAATAACGCACTTTATGTGGCGCAAGCATCGTTAAAGTTCAACGCGTAAAGGTGAAAAGGCATAGGTCACACTCTCTGCAAATAAGCACTAGTATCACAGACGTGCTTCCCCTACATTAATCTGTACTATATTTTACATATATAGTACACTATAAGCTACTGTCAGTGCTTTTAGTACATAATCTGGAAGTGTTAAGGAATCTAATGTCCTGAAAGTCTAGGTCTAGGTCAAGAGTCTAACTTCGGGCCCAGTCTCTTACAATATATTGACTTAAGTAACGGAACCTGAATTATGGAAACGGAATAAAAACTCTTTGTTGTAACCTCTATACGTAGTGAGATATATATACCTACTTAGATATATACCTAATGCCTTACAAAAATATTTTAATGTTGGATGGCCTATTTATCGTCAAAGCGAAGCAGTAACCAAAGAAGCTGGTGAAACCGAGGGAGACAGCCATGTTATATACCCCTAGCCAAGTTGCTAATCTGCAATAGGTAACGCTAGTAGAAAGCTTCAAATGACGACAATGATGTCATCTCAACGCTCAGTTACGTGATCAGAACAAAAAAAATTGGCGACAAGGCCAACTCGAAGAAAGAAAGAAAGAAAAACATTTATTTGCCGGAATGGCCAAAAAGTATTTACAAATTTTAAGTACTTTTAATGTAAAGAATGCGCCACTTCCGAGCAAAACGGCCGAACGCTCAGCATAATGCCGAGAAAAACCGAAACCAAAGCGTTCGCTGCAAGCGAAACGGTTGTAACTTAGCTAGGGGGCTGGTATATAAATTATCAAAGAAAAATTGGGGGTGAGGGTAAGATGGTAAAAAATTGCATAGGACCTATCAAAAATACGCGAATTTCTGAAAAATCGGTACCTAGCTGTTTTGGAGGAGTTCGATAACATGCACTGTAGCACAAGTTTTTATACACTTTTGTACACTCGTATTGAAAGATTTATTTGTCAAAGACTAGTTTGTCTAGTAAGTACGCTAACAAGTTCTCAAAATAGTTAATTCCAGTATTGTAGCCAGTCTTTTCCGTTCCCTGTCAGAGATAAGAAGTTTCAACTTCAAGTAATTCTTGTGCAGCTGTTCCGTTTGTCTTTTGCGATAAGATTGCGTTTCGGCTTTTTAGAGTAAGGAACCCGTATATTTAGGGACAATGGGAATTGCTGACAAAGAATGTCTAATGGTGCTTTGTGCCTCAAGTTGGCAGTTGAAAGATGTTGTATCGTTGAAAGTGCTTGTGATAAGGTTTTGGGAATATGTGGGTAGCAATGATAATTTAATGAGTAGTGCTGTTCTTAATTACGCTTACTATGAGCACAACGTAAGCACTAAAAGAGGATTTTTCAAAATTCTGCACCTAAGGGTAAGGAACAGGTTGTTTAAATTCTGTATGGAAAAAGCTCTAGTAGAAGCTAGTGTACCTATGTGGAAGGAATAACAAATTTATCTACACTGCTACACTACTAGCATAAAGAGGTAAAGTTTGTTTTTATATTTTTTGTTTGTAGGAGGTAATAATCTCTGAAAGTACTGCTAAAACATTTTTACTAATAGAAAGCTGCTTTATTCCTGAGTGACATATGGAATATTTTATGCACGCGGGTGAAGCCTCGGGCAAAAGTTAGTATTGAATATTTAGGAATTCGCTATTTTACTAATCACTTTGACATTTCGACCTATTAATTCAATCGATGGATATGGTAATATTCCTTTACAAAATATCAAAACAGGAAATCCTTAAAATAATTACATTTTGCTCACTCGTTCAAAAACTGGCCGTTCCAGCCTACGTCTACAAGTAAATAGTTAATTAGCCCCGGCTATCATGGCACTGAATCAATTGGTCCATTCCAACTCGACGTGGATTGGTTTCCCAACTACTTCCACCCAGGTCATTTATATATCCCAGTTTGGTAGCGGTTCGTACCTTTTTAACGTTTCCCTGCTCCATAGAAAGTTGGCTGAATATTTATTTGTTAATTACGAAGCCATCTTCTGCGGATGTGAGCTGAATGGAGAAAACTGTCAGTAGGATTAAAAGTTGTTAGGACTAATAGGCTGGCAATCTTTACCTTTACATAGTAAAAAAATTACAAAAGGTTTTTTATTTTATATATAATATATATATTTTATTTGGTTTGTTATTTATTTATTTATTACCGGCTGTCTATACGCTATCGCGATGTCCTACGTGACCAACCACACGTTGGTGTGAAATGGCTATGAGCAAAGCGCAGCGTTCGCGTTCAGTTGGTTTGATATTTTTGTTGACTTATTAACATATAAATAGTACCTAAAGCAATGACTTCACGTGCAAGTAGGACTCAATTCGCGTGAATCGCATCAGATCGCTTCAAAACCGTCATCACGTAGTAAGTCGCGTCTCTTCCTTATCTTCCCTCTTACTAAATCAAGCAATGGATTTGATGCGGTTTTCACTAATACAAGAGCAATTATGTGTGTGATGTGTTTAATTTGTACCCGAGCGAAGCCGGGGCGGGACACTTTTAGACATAGCGCGCGCTGGCGACTTTTGTCATATAATTTTTCCACCCATTTTTTGTAACTTTCACGTCTTAACCCTTCAGATACCGTCAATTAGAGACACAATAGTGAGACAATAGATGCGCGGCCACCGGTGGTCGCTTGGGGATTCATGAATTAAAGTGCGCGCACTACATGTTGGGTTCATAAGCACGGTGACTTTTTTGTGAAAAGTAACGGTGACAAAGTCACCAGTGCACGCTATAGCTTAGGTGACCATTCTCTAGTCTCTATTGCATTCAATTTGTCTAGTATAATATAATATATTCCACAACTATCACAACGCCGTCTAGTCCCAAGCTAAGCAGAGCTTGTGTTATGGGTACTAGACAACTGATAAACATACTTATATATTTCTAAATACATACATAGTATAGATAAATTACACCCAGACACAGAACAAATTATTATGCTCATCACACAAACATTTGTCCTGGGTGGGAATCGAACCCACGACCTCCGGCATAGCAGTCAGGGTTACTAACCACTAGACCAACAGGCCAGTCAGTATATTGCATTCATCTATTGCATTCTTGACTTTGAAACCTGCTCTACGATTTTCATTTCTCATCGTCATCATCCTGAAACTTCTTCTAGGCAACTCTTGTTAGAGCACATTCCTGGGGCCCACTATAAGCCTACTTCAAGACTCGATTTTGCATAAAATAATTTGCGTAATAAAACTTTTTATACTCCCTACGGTAACGGTGTTAATTTGATTTCAGATCCTTATAATAAAATACTAGTCACATTACCATATGCCGTTGGCAATTTATAAGCTTCTAAAGACATAACCACACACTAAGGTACTAGTTTTTTTATCGCCTGACTTAATTTATTCTGCAAACATATAGTTATCTAATAAACAGTACAGTAATAACAATTACTGAGATTGTTAGGTGTAGCAATTTTGTGTTAGTGGCTTTCTCCCATCGGCCTCAAGTTGGATTACTCGCTAAATTAAATTCTATTAGTTAATCTCTTGATCGTTAAGTACCAGCGCGAAATAAATACGGTTATACTTTCACTTCATTGGCTGGGAATATGGGATACCTGCATGTAGCATGGTCATGTTGGAAATTAGCAGCAACCTTACAGCCACTAGACATCTTAGGCGATTATCACACTGCCACGCAACACGCTGCGTAGCGCGTGAATGCGTGTTTTAGCGTTGCTTGTAAGTATCTCCGTTGGTATAGAAAACACGCACAGTCCAACACACAGAAAATGCATCCACTCGCGTTCATGCAGATCACGTACCTTCAATCGGAGATACATGCGCATACGCACGTGGGTGCGGAGCGAGACGCAAGGTATAAGTTATAACACACAGAGTCTCGTAGTGCGGTGCGTGATTTTGTATGAAATGTAGGAGCGATGACACGTAACATACAGCGTGATGCGTAGCAATGAGAAAATTGCCTAACTACAGGCGAAGCATGTCTGTCAACAAATATGACTTATAGATCTGATATAGTTCGCCACAGAATAATTTCCAAATAGTCTCGAGCAATCAGAAAGCAGTACCTCACTCACCCGTACCTCGGCTAGTTGACAGAATTGTTTTGCTGCGCTAGTTCAAGCAAGAGGCGTTTAGTGGCTGTAGTATGGTCGTCGGGAATTAGCAGTGTATGCCATATGTCTGATTAAAAAAGAATCTTCATTGATTAGTTAAGCCATAGATATTTACTAATACGTCCACTTTATACTTATGTTTGCTGGCCCCTTGTTACTTCAGACTACTGAAAAAGGCTTAAAAGTATGTTAGTTGACATATTTCACATACAAGTTCTAGTTGTATCTAAGTACTATAATATTGCTCTCAAAACGGTGTAGGATAACATCGTGAAGAAATCGGCATGTCCTAGAAACAAATAATAAAATAGTATATAGAATACAATAATTTGAAGACGGGATATCCATCAACCCGCACTGGGCCCGCGTGGTGGATTACGCCCATTCCCTCTCCTAGAGAGGAGGCCTGTGTCCCAACAGCGGGAACATTATAAGGCCGACTATGCTATGCTACTGTAATATTTAAAAAAAAGGTCAAGTACCTACGAGTCGTACTCAACCGTGCGAGGATATTTCGTTTCCCTAATTGAACCTCGAAAAGTTTTCCAAATCGTTAAACGATTTTAACAGTTATCTATTTCAATGTATATTGATGATAAATGCATGACATGAAGCACGGTTAGTCCAGTTAGGCCGGGACTCCACTAAAGCAGAGTGTGTGCGGTGTGCTGTGTCCTATGTGAGAAAAGATTTTTTTCAGCTCGGGGGACTCCACCAAAGCGCAGATGTGTGCGTTTTCGTAGTCCGCTGTGCGTCGACTCTCACAGCTCACATCTCCATTTCCATCGCGCCATTTAAATATTACACATCTCCTCACAGCGATCTCCGCTGAAGCTGAGCGGAGAGATGTGTCAATAACACAATTCTATTGATTGTTTAAAAAACATCTCTCCGCACGTCTCGGCTCTGCTTTGGTGAAATCCCAGCCTTACTCCCGAACTGCAAACAAAAGAAAGATGCGCAGACACAATGCTTGCAAATACGAAGCATTTTAGCGATTTACTAAAAAACTACAGATTTGATTATAAAATTAAAACACTATAACGGTAGAACGTTGTTTGTAGAATAATTAGAATGATTGCATGTATAATATTCCGGTTTTTAATCAAGAAAATTAATTTTAGAGGCATCTTCGTTTTTTTTCTATCATACTAAATTGGCCATATTGTTTTGAACACATTGTTTATCTATCTATCCTACTAATATTATAAATGCGAAAGTTTGTATGTATAGATGGATGTATGGATGGATGTATGGATGGATGTATGGATGGATGTATGGATGGATGTATGGATGGATGGATGTATGGATGGATGTATGGATGTTTGTTACTTTTTCATGCAAAAACTAATTAACGGATCTTGATGAAACTTGGTACACGAGTAGACCATATTCCAGAATAACACATAGGATACTTTTTATCCTGGGATTATGTACACGGGTGAAGCCGTGGGCAAAAGCTAGCCATTTATAATACTGTAGAATAAGTTATATTATTTTGATTCTGTTTACTGCAGTGGATCATATACTTTTGCGCATTACACAAGTCTTAATCCCCTTAACTCCTATAATTCCCTTAACTGACCATAAAAGCATCAAGTTTTCTCTCTAGTTCTATTGTGGAGCTAGCTAGCTAGCTTCTTTTAAGACCACGGTCAAACTTTCAAACGTTTCCGTAGATATATTAAAATTGGCTCGAGCGCTTATACATTTTTGAACCTATCAAGCTAAGTTCCCAAAAATTGCACGCATCTATGTTCCTTCTTTGCATTACGTTCTAGAACCCTGGGGTTCCCTTTTAGACAACTAATGACTTCAGTAGGCTTTGGATCTGATGGATTCTATACGACTATCCTAAGGTTGGGATGAGATGGTTTTTTTCCAAAGCAATATGAGCTGGATGAAGAGTAGGTACCTACAATTTTGGCAATTTTGGTTACAAACAGCAACACTAAGCAGATGCAACTACACGGCGGATTTTACACTTGGAAGGTCTCGTTTGCGATTTATTCTTAAACGCATGAATAAAACTTTAAACTATTACAATACATATTAAGTCCATTATACAGCTCGCATGTTACAAATGAAGCAATGAGCGTTGAAGTGTAGCGTCATAAAATAGTTTCAACAACTTCGAAGTTAAATTCATTTGACATTTTTTCACGTTCCGCTGCCTTCGCTAGGGGGCCGAAGATTTATTGCGCATGTCGCCCACAATTTCTCTAATTTAGTAATTGTTTTGGGGAACCCTGTTTGTAGAAGGGGAACTAATGTCATGGGATGTATGGGGTCTATTGTGTTAGTGTTAATGTGTCGGTCAAGTAATGTTGTAGCATGACAATATGCCATCCCGTTAGAATATTTGATTTTATCAGCATTTCGACGTGTTTATTAGCGGTGTTTCCTTTCGTAAGCTTGTTATGCATAAAACATTCGTGTCGACATTAGTGAGGTGAAAGTCTTTTTAAACATAAATTCTTTAAAATTATTGTTGACTGGTTTTTATGATGGATTGTTATGTCTTGTTCTTCTCGTGATTGTCGTTCGAGTGTCTTCGTAAGATTCTGCAATACTTCGTTCATATTGCAAGGAAAGACGGTAGCAACCTCGAATGGCTCATCGTGACCAGTAACGTAGATAAAAAAAGGACCCAACCAGATCAGCACCACTTTTGACTTTATTTTATACAATGCCCTTCACATCGCAAGAAGCAAAAACAGATGAAGGAATATCATACAATCGAAAGTGATGAATCAGGGGAGGTCACGATTCTCACCATTGAGGAATACGATGCAAGAAGGAGGATGTCTTGTTCTTAGGTCAATATCTCAATAAAGTCTAGAATGGATAGGTGCGTGAACCACATAAGTGGTTAAAGCCGCAGGATAGTTCAAAAGAGTTACCACGGCCCTGGACGGCAAAGGAATACGGGTGGTGGGGTTTAGTCAGTAAAGGTGTGACTACTCTTATCTTATCTTTGTGGTCTGGTTTCCTCACCTAATTCTAGGTGGACCAATGTGCGTAGACTATGGCGGCTTTCATTCCAACCACATCACCTCTCCAAAAGCAGAAGAGTCCTTTCAGTGTTTGCTCAGGGCATCTGTAAGTGAATTCGCTGTTCCCAACCCACTCTCTCCCTGTCTGGTCTGACATACTCTCTCACTCCTCCTAGAGCGGAAGAAGTTATTTGAGTTACCCAGGCCAAAAAAGGACCAGTGTTAACGTTTAGGCAGGGACATTGTCCCGGAGTGGAGGATTGTCAGCTGGAATGATAATTTTTTTGAGGTAGGAAATCATCAAATATTTTCTCCTACTCGGGGTGAATCTTCCTTCCCGGGGTGAATCTTTTGAACAATCCCCAACAAATGATGACGATGGCAACTAAAATAGTAAGTACATTTTGATACAAGTGAAGAGAGTTTGCCATTGCAACCGAGGCATAATCGCCCGAGCCGTGGGCGAGGGTGCTATGGAGCCGAGAGTTGCGATGTAAGATTTCCACGTGTATCAAACGACGTTTTTCAATATACTTACAAATATTTAATAAGAAGTGATTGACGCGCGACTCGTGGGGGTCGCTTAACGCCCAGCCTGATAATCGTATCAGGCTGATAATGTATTGACATACAATTATTGGAGACGGGGGCGAGTTCGCGTGCTTTTCCGCACTAGTGCTAAACAGTAAACTGTGTGCCTAAAAGCGGCAGGCGTGAGTTTTCGAGTGTATTGAAAAAAGTTATTGCCACAGCTCGAAGCATAATTTTTGCAGGCTTTATAATTTATCTTTTATGTAAATCTCATAGCAAACTCAAATGTTGCCTTCGGCATTTAAAACTATTATTTTAAGACTGTTATGTTTCGCACTTTCGATGCTAATAAATATTTTCATAATCCATCAGTTTACGACGTAAGAACATTCTATTTCCAACTACAAAATATATAGGTACAGAAGTCAATCTACATACAAAGCGCGCTCGAGCAACGCACACATAGACACCGCTCACGGACACGACATCTCGGCAGCGTCTCGGCCCACTCGTCGAACAGTTCTGGCTCAAATGCTCATTAGTGTGCGTCCACCGAGCGTAGGTATAAAAAGTGAAGTACATATTTTTTTTTTTACGGTGGGTAAAGATCATCTTATGACCACCTCCGCTCTTGGATGGAGCGGAAGATAGTGTCAGACTCTTACTGACTAAAAACCCATTTCCGTTCTTTCTAGCCTCTCCATACCGGGGCTCGAGCTTCTTTTCAGATAACCCTGGCCCCAGCTGGGCCCCACCTGCTGTTGACAAGTCCTTGAGGCGCGCGGGAACAGTGCGCGCCGTCGATGTCTTGGGCTCGGTCCGGTCAGTTACCGGATGATCGGACAGCGAGCTACCCATGGCTCGCCGTCCGCGAGCCCGTGTCTACGGTGTCTTCTGTACCTGTCTATTTTGTGACGATACCTTACCCATTCCATTTTTAAAATTGCTTGTCATAAATGTTTTACTATTTCAGTCTATGGACTTTTTATGACCGATCAATATAAACGGTTCACTTTCCGTTTTCAATTATTGCAATAGTATGTATGTTAGTATTTAGTTCGCTGATTGTTTATAGTGTTGCCATAACATCCGGCTCCCGTCACGGTTATAGCACTTCTATGAATCCATTCATAATTGTTCATTCAGTTTGGTTTCATCAATTGGAAACTAGCATTACATGACCTGATGGATTATTTGAAAGAGTACTGTAACTAGTAGTAGCTACAAATATTAATGTACTAGCTTTTGTCTGCGGCTTCACCCGCGTATATAAAATATAGACTATGTCACTCAGGAATAAAGCAACTTTCTATCGGTGAAAAAAGTTTGCAATAGGACCAGTACTTTCAGAGATTACCTCCTACAAACAAAAAAAAAACAAAGTTTACCTCTTTGTAATATTAGTGTACCTATACAATCCGAGAAAAAAATAAAACTCCTCTTCTGTACTTTTCATATACCCAAGAGTCTCCAGTACGTGAGCTTGCACTCGACGAGCGATGTGAAGCTCACTGTCCGGCCGTCCGGTAAGGCCATCTCAAAGACATGTCAGCAAAACTCGGGATCCAACAGGGCCGAAGCCTTCTGGGGCCATGGGTTTACCTCCGAAAACGAAATGCGGGGTCGTGGAACGCAAAGGCAAATAAGGCACATAGTTTTAGTCAGTAAAAGTCTGACATACCTCCCGGTCCGCCATAGAACGGGAGAAGTCATTGGATGATTTAATAGATTTCCCACCTTAAAGAAAGGAGTCTCTAGTGCTTTTACTGATAACGATACTGTTAATTCTGACTTCAAAGAGTTCCTGAGATTGGAAGTAGGTATTTTCTTCATCATCATTATCATATCAGCTGAAAGACGTCCACTGTTGGACACAGGCCTCCCCAAGCGTCGGCACAACAACCGATCCTATGCGTTTCGCATCCATCACATTCCCGCCACTCTCACCAGGCCATCCTGTGGGAGGCCTTCCAACGCCGCATCTTAGGAGGTAGTGTGAATTTCTGGAAATAGTCTGTTATCATCACGGGTAAACGAATCAATAAGTAACTGCCGCAGATTAACAAAATAATGAATTAATCTAACTCCGTTTCATGAGTTTAGTTTAAAGATCTATGCGCTATGAAACAACTTAATCACACCATGCAATTAAGCAATTGCTTAACATATGACGACATAAATTAAACGAACTACAAACAGGAAAACGAAGTGCCTACATAAGTAATATCCTGCCGCATTCGCCTCATTCCCAAGAATAATCTCTTAGCAAATAGAAATGTCAGGCAGTGGTACAATTAACGTTTAAGTTTCAAGCCCAATTAGCTGTCTGTTATTTTGTCACGAGTAGCATTTTACAATTAAAATTACGGCACGACGTGGCGGCGACGTGTAGCGCGCAACAGTCGCAACTGTATAGGGGATCTTCAGATGTTTCGTGCGATTTTGGCGGCAGAATGTTTGTGAGTGTGTGTAAATGTTTGTGAATGTTTTACGCTGAAACGGCTGATTGGATTGGGAATGAAAAGCACATGGATATACCACGTCTTGGCAGCACATAGGATACTTTTTAAGACAATGTCATCATCATCATCATCTTCCTACCTTGTGTGTTATGTTACTTGTGATCAGCGCAATACGATTTTTTTTCAATTCTGTACGGTCAACTAATTTAAAGTTAGTTTTTTGGCGTATCCGTCATCGTCATTTCAGTCCGTACTCATCAGTCGTTTCAGTGACCTAGAAATGAGGAAATTAGAATAAATAAAAATAAAAAAGAAAAGACATTTTTTCCGGTCCCGTGCGTCCCACATCCATGACTTTCTTTTTAACTACTTAAGTTATATTATGCTGCCTAGAGAAGAGGCCTGAGTCCCAGCTGTGGGAACATTATAAGGCTTAAGAATTTCTTGTTCTATAACTAGTACCTACTTTACATTCGTCTTCGATATTGACGATGTTCAGTAAAATGAAAATTTTCAATACTCTATAGAAAACTCGTCTCATTCTGAGATTCAAATTCTATTAGTGCCGCAACCATGGGTTTGTTAGACGCTATCATGACTACCGCCAATGTTAGGTGAGGCTGAATAGTTATGATAGTTATCTGTGACTTCTCTTGTAGTAAATCGCGCGGCCGGAAGGCTATTGTGTGTCGATGCTTTAATAGAATTGCATTTTACGCGTCGCACTGTCTGCGGTTTTCGTTCGAATGCACTGACCTCGTTTATGTCGCATTTTATCATTACGTAGCTTGAAATACTCGTATATTTGCATGTCCGACTTTTTACTGACGTTTTGACGGAGCTAAATTGTTTTTTTTTAGGTCTTATTGAAATGAAAGTGCTGACATGGTGGCTAGGGTACCTGTGGATTTGTTTTATTTATTAGACGGTTTGTCTTGGCTGTTACGCTTCGATCAAGAATAAATCTGTTATGTGAAAGGTGACTTAAGCTAAAAGAACTAGCAGTCTCAAATTTTGAAATGGGGAATCTACACTCTTATACAATTTAAATTACATATAATATTTTAAAGAGGAAAGATTTGTATGTTTTTTGTAATGAATAAACTCAAAAAGAACTGGACCGATTTTAAGAAATATTTCACCAATAGCATTCTGCTTTATCACAGAGAGACAATAGGCATGCATGTATTTTCTACTTTCATGCATGTGGAGCCGCTAGCAGAAGCTAGACTATTACAAAGAGACATAGAGAGATAGAGGGTGTGGTCTATTTGAAGATTTTCTAGACTATTAGATCAGGATTGAAGATATTGTATTAGTGGAGAGCGAGAAAGAGTTGCTGGGAGAAATTTACCGACTAAATCCCACTGAAAGAAAGAAAGAAAGATAAGAAAGAAAATTGCGTTTATTGGCATTATAAAACCGGTAACACCACCGGTGTTCCTACAGTTGCCTTTTACGTCCTAGGGCTCTTTTGAACGATCCTAAAGGCCAAAGGTAATCATGTTCATAATTATTTACATAATTGTACTAGTTTTCAGTATACAGGGTTATTTGTAAAACACTATCAACCTCTTACGACTATGTTAAGAACATCATAAAAAACAACTTTTGTTCAATGTCTTTTAAATATTTATCATATTTTAGTTCATCAAATTTTCATACAAAAATAAAAATATTTAAATTGAACGTTCTAAATGTTAAGAAATCTATGCGAAACAAGCAAAGTACAATAGTGGAGAGGAGCGGGCAATACGAGAACAGTGCGCGGGAGGCGTAGATAGCTACAGCAATACAGGGTTCCAATGTTGTTAGATAGAACAACGAAATCTTGAATGTATGTTTTTAGTAAATGTATTATGTTTTGCAAAAAGTCATAGAACAAAAGTTGTTGTTTATGATGTTCTTAACTAGCACCTAAGAGGTTGCTAGTGTTTTGCAAATAACCCAGTATATATCTTAAATCTGTTTTATTATAGCCGGATGTATAAAAAATCTCGCTCCTATCCAGTGTTTAGACATTTACTATCAGCTACTTCAACTAGGTGTAGTTTTGACTAGTTTATAGGCAGGCTATCGTATGCGTACTTTGTCGCATCGGGTGCCAAATGTCATGTGGTTATCAGCATGAGTAAATATGGAGTCACGTGATATGCGAGTATAAGAGTTACTGGCACTGGAACTAAGTCCGATTGTAGACTATAAGATCTAAGATCCTAATTATATGCTAGATAATGCGTTCATTAAGACATTGCAAACTCGCCAAACTTAAGTGGCAATGGGCAGGGCACATTGCACGCAGAACAGATGGTCGATGGGGACGAAAGGTTCTGGAGTAGCGACTATGTACCTGAAGACGCAGTGTTGGAAGGCCTCCAACAAGGTGGACTGATGACCTGGTCAGGGTCGCGGGAATCCGATGGATGCGTGACGCATGGGACCGGTCGTTGTGGCGACGCTTGGGGAGGACTATGTCCAAAAATGGTCGTGTTTCGGCTGATATGATGATGATGACGAAGACATTGCGCATAGGTTGCCTAGCTAAATCGGGTGCCAATGATCATAAAATTTGTTTTTACATTTTTGAAATTAATTACCCCTCATTTATTATTTGGGAAAGTCAGCTGAAAGACTGTGCCCAAAGGAACTGAAGAACTAAAGGTTGTCATTTTTTTCATAGCAAGCTTTTATAGCTCGGTATATAATTAATACTCGCCAAGACGAATCATACGAGCCCCAACTCGATGTTTGTCTGTCATCAAATCTTGTAAATTAAATTTAGCCCACTTCCCGGTTACTGATTGAGCTGAAATTTTTTATGCATAATGTAAATCAGATGACAATGCAAAATTATTATGTAATGGAGCTGATCCGATGATGGAACCGGAAGGTGTATGTAGGAACTTGGTAGTTAAATGACACAACCCCACCAAGTTTAGACTCATATGATTATTTTTGATGAGTATTTATTATATAGGTATACCGATCTATAAAAGCTTGCCATGAAAAAATGTTTTCCATTAAAAGCTTGTTTATTTCTAGGACATACCAGTTTCTTTACATTTTCCTTTACCGTTCATGTACTACCTGATATATTCAACGAACATTCTAATGTTACTCACTTCAGAACTATCTCTAAACATGACTTCATTGTATAGTTCAAACTCAAAGTAAATGCGTCAAAAACTCATTACCAATGATATATATTTGTGTTTCGTGAACCTATACATAGGCACTTTGTATGCATAAAATACATATTCAAAGAATTACGACATTGTCTTGAATAATTGTGGTTACTCATACCTTTTCAATAAACAAAGTGATATGTTGCATTTGCTTACATTTTTTTGTACGTAAGTTCTGCTATTGTTTTAGGACAAATGAGTTTGTACCTCACCGTACTGTAGACCGCCCATTGTGACACCCTAATAAGTTTCTTATGTAATTTTTTTTATTTTTTTTTTATTTTTGGTGTACATAGAGAATTTATCTATCTATCTATGTTCTTTAGTAATTTATTGTTTGAAGAAAGGATAATGCGGGGTCTCGGACGGCGAGCCATGGATAGCTTGCTGTCCGATCGTCCGGTAGTGGACCGAGTCCAAGACGTCGACGGCGCGCACTGTTCCCGCGCGCCTCAAGGAGTTGTCAGCAGCAGGAGGGGCCCAGCTGGGTCGAAGCCTACTGGGGACAGGGTTGTCCGAAAGGGAGCTCGTGCCCCGGTATGAAGGCTAGAAGGAACGGCGCGGGGTTTTCAGTCAGTAAGAGTCTGACACTGTCTCCCGCTGCACCCAAGAGCGGGTTTCGTCAAAGATGATTTTCCCCGACGACAAAAAAAAAATAAAAAAAAATGCGGGGTCTCACATGTCTTCAAAGTTTATAGTTCTAGGACATGCCAGTTTCCTTATATTATATGTTTTTCTTCACCGTTTTGAAAGCAGTGGTTATGAAATAAATTACACAAAGTAATATTCCTGTCTAGACTTGAACTCGTAAGTCTAACATCTAATACCATCCCTGAAAAGATGTTGTACAAGGGTAAAATACTGTCTACTGGTGAGGAGATTTGTGAGGCTTTTAACAATTATTTTAACTCCGTTTTTGTTCCAATTTCATCGCAAGTCCACCCTTGTAGCTACAATTTATCTTCTACTGCAGATATAGGCACAATCAATCTTACTTTTGAACAAGTATTAAATGAATTAAAAAAGGTTAATATTAAAAAAGGTGCTGGATCTGATGACCTGCACCCAATTTTCATATTCAGGTGCGCTGAGGTTCTTGCAAAGCCAATAACTTTGATATTTCGCATGTCTATTGAAACTGGAGTCTTTCCTAATAAATGGAAAAAGTCAATAATAACCCCTATACCCAAAAACAATAAAAAGGATGTTGTAACCGAATACAGACCGATCTCTAAATTATGTGTTCTTGGTAAAATATTAGAAAAACTGGTAACCTCTCAAATCTCACACGCTGTTCGTAATCACATTTCGCAGCATCAGCACGGCTTCTTTAAACACCGCAGCGTAGATAGTAATATGTTAAATTTTTCAGAATTTCTTGTGGAAGCTATGGACAAGAATCTACAGGTAAATGTTGTGTATACCGACTTTTCGAAAGCGTTTGATAAAATTAATCATGACATGCTTATTGAAAAGCTCTCGAGGGCCGGGGTGCACGGCAGCTTGCTGCGTTGGATTCAATCTTATATAAAAAATCGAAGTCAGGCGGTCTGTGTCAAAGGTTACTTATCTCAATTCCTCCCGGTTCCCTCCGGAGTTCCCCAAGGTTCCCATATAGGACCCTTACTCTTCAACCTTTACATTAATGACATAGGATCTATATTTGACCACAGTAATCACTTACTTTACGCTGATGATACTAAAATATTTAGAGTGGTTAATTCCTTTGAAGACTGCTCTAAATTACAAAGCGATATACTAAAATTGCATAATTACTGTACCACAAATCAACTCTATCTCAACATAGATAAATGTTTTATAATGTCCTTTACGCGGAATACTCGCCCAATTAACTTCGACTACGCCATTAATGGTTTGATTCTTAAAAGAGTTACTACCATTAGGGACCTGGGTATCATTATGGACTCTAAATTAACATTTACCCATCATATAGACCGTATTGTTAGCTCCGCATTTCGCAGCCTAGGATTTATTTTGCGAATCAGTAAACCTTTTAAAAATATTATGACTCTAAAAATTCTTTATTTTTCATTTGTTCGTTCTATTCTAGATTTTTGTAGCCCTGTTTGGAGCCCATGTTTTGATATACATATAAATAGAATAGAAAGAATACAAAAAAAGTTTCTGAAGTCACTCAACTACCGTAATAATACTTATGACGCTGCATATGAAGATTCACTACGTAGGCATAAACTAATAAGTCTTCGTAACAGACGTGATATGTTTGACATCATTCAACTGTTCAAAATTTTAAATTCATTAACCGATTCTCCTTCCTTACTTAGTAAAATATCACTGAAAGCGCACGCTCGCCTGCCCGTACGCCCCTCACGTACCAAACCACTTTTTGTTCCTCCTCGACTAAATAAAACATACACCCGTAACTCATTTTTATACCGTTCCACTAACAATTATAATAGAGAATTTACAGACGTAGATATTTTTAACATTTCTCTCAATAGTCTGAAACTAAAGTTAAAAAGTCGATACATCACCTAATTAAAACTTTTCCTTTCACTTCACTTAGCCTTTAAATAGGTAATAGAATATGTAAAAAATATATATATATATTTAAGTATAAATTCAGATGCGTCTTTCCATAATGGAGTGTACTGTGTTAAATTTTTACCTAAATATTACATTGTCGGCACTGTAGGTCTATCATAAGAAAACAATTATGTTAAGAATAAAATTTTTGTATATGACTGTTTGATGCCAAAATAAAAGAAAAGAAAAAGAAAGTCGGTACCGTTACTAATAATAATAATTGTTTATTACCACAAAATTCAAGTACATTGCACTGTATATAAGTTAAAAATCTTAAATTAGCATAAAGCAGATAAGTACAATAGGTTCAACCCTGTCCCCTAAACTAGGCTAGGCCTGTATCTTAGGGGGCAGTGCCCGGCTGTAGGGTATGCTATATAATTCTATTGTGGTAGACGTGCCAGTGGACTGTGTCAAGTGGGTACATTTTTGATCTTGCGGTAAACTTTAAAAATGTGTGAGTAAGAAAGTGTAGAGTGAACTGTATTGTGTGAGTAATTGATTGATGATTGTGTCGTGAAGTGGGACACTACTAATGGGACAATACTGTTTCTGCTCTCACTGCGTATGTTCTTTTTTTCCATACTTTCCTTATATACTTATATTCTATTCCTCATCTGTATTAAAATTCGCTCGCGCTTGTACCTTTATTAAGTTTTTTTTTTTTTTTTTTCACTTCCATTTAATTTTGTTACACCTAATTGTATGTACCTATATATTGTCTAATGTATATCTAGCTATTATATTTTCATCTATGTATTTTAAATATAAAGTTTTGTTTGATTAATTATTGTTTTTTTTTTTAGTTTAACTTCTTATAGTCCATTGTAAGGTTGTCTGGTAGATATCGCTGTCAGCGATAAGGCCACTATCGCACCCATGAATTTGAGGTTCTGTACAATTGTTACTATTTTGGTGTAGGTACAATAACGTTTATTCTAGTATATTCTACGTCTAAAGTCCCTTAATCAACGACCAACTTATCCTGACAGTTATACCGGCCTACACAGCGTTCTATTATTACGAAGACGTATGGCGCCGTAGGTCAAGACGTCTTGGTCAAGGTCACAAGGAAGTGAAGCAAACTAGCGCGGATAAAAGGACCATTACGTATGAAAGAGACCTATTTAGGTAGGTGTGTCACGGGATAGGTCGAATGTTCCTCTTGGGTGGTAATAAAAATACTATTAGTACCTACTGGGGCCTTACGATGACGAGATAAAAGATAAAGCGTGCGAGTGAGATTAAGGGATGGAGCTACACCACCTGAATATGGTTTGTTCAGAATTTTTGACTGGCTTGTTGGACTAGTGGCTAGTGGCCCTGACTGCTATGCCGGAGGTCGTGGGTTCGATTCCCACCCAGGAAAATCTTTATGTGATAAGCATGATTATTTGTTCTGTGTCTGGGTTTAATTTAGCTATATTATGTATGTATTTAGAAATATATAAGTAGGTTTATTAGTTGTCTAGTACCCATAACACAAGCTCTGCTTAGCTTGGGACTAGACGGCGTTGTGTGATAGTTAAAAGAATCAGTAATTGAATGGATTCCAATAGTTTTTACACCATGTTATATTTTCCTCAGAAATATTTAAAAAGGTCACAAGTTGGACACCACCACTAAGCACAACACAGGTCATGGAAGGTCATAGCGGGCTTGAGGCGCTAGCAAATAGCTGGGTGCAAGTGCAAAACAACCCCTCAGTCGCCTCGATGGCCTGCTGACTATGTATTTTCGCTGACATAACAAGCTTATAATTTTGTGATTTTTCATGATACAGTTATGAAATTTTGTACATAAATTCTTTACATAAAAATACTAGACAGGCCTTCCAGGTTTCGCATATACTAAAATAAGGTTGTACATAAAATAATAAATAAAATCGTTTAATTTAATTTTGTTAAGTATATAATAAATAAATAATTTATAAAATAGGCCATGTTTACAATAAAATATATTAACTATTACACAGAACAAAATAGCTTATTTGCCTGAACTAGGGTAAACCTGTGCTTCAGGCTAAAAAGTGCTTAAATTTAAAACAATAATTACAAATTAACATACAATAACTATACCTAATAACGAGACTTAAATATAAGAATATGCCGTGTTTTATTTACATATAGCAAGTAGCAAGTAGTCTTCTATCTCTGCATATGTTAAACTTAGAAGAAATTGTACATACACCCTCTATAGCTCCATCACTTCAACAGTTCATTTTAGGTCGTCAAAAGGATCACGTTAAGAGCTCGTGGTAGAGTCTGAAATTTTTTATTTCTATAGGTACCTTTTAGATGTTACATTCAAGTAGATTTAAAGGAAAAAATACTAAGATACGTGCGATGACCAAGTCATTTCGTAATAACTTGACCATGGCACGTTTATTTGTGGTTTTCTTGTTTAGAATTTGATTATAAATGAACTACTAATTTATAATTAATGCAGACTTGATGTAGATGACAAACTAGAGCATTCTAGGATGAAGTGGCTCTTTAAGATGAATTTATAGAATGTTCTTTTTCAAATCCGAAAATGTATTTTTTGCGAGTGCATTTGTCTGGAAGCGTGGTTTATGAGAAGAGCGTTACCCTGCATGGATACAGTTGTATTATTTCATATAGTCTTGTCGTATTGTCTTAAGTTCATACCAAATTTTATAGAAAAAAACCCATATTTTTTACAGAAATTTACGTATAATAAAAATATATCTGATGGATATTTCAGAGATTAAAATATATGTTCCACTCTAGAATATAGTCTGCTCGTGTGCCAAATTTGATTCAAACCCGTTTAGCTGTTTGACGGTGAAGGTTTACTAATTTTCGCTTTTATAAAATTAGTCTAAGTAATGGACAAAATGCCATCAAGCGCGGCTTATTTAGGAACAAATGGCGCATCACAGCACAAAAACCCACATAATTCACACGTAACTCCGTCTTTGTCGGAGGACGTCCACTTGATTGAACTAGGCCACTCGTTTGCACGTAATTCTGTCGCACTGAGGCAGATTATCCTCTTCCAGCCTCCTCCATTATCTTGCAAATGCGACCATTGTCGCTGTTATCGTGCGATGACTTGCCGTTCAAACAACTTACTTGTTGTTGCACTTTCAATAACGAAGGGTCATGTGATGGACATTACATATATACATGTATAACATCACTCGCCTGTATCTCTTTGGAGAGATATGCCAATCCCTTAGAGTCTAAGGGATTGGCAGATTTAGAGGTTAGAAGACCCTAAAATTTGCCACTTGCTTTCGCTTGCTCCTGAGGTCATTATTTCAACCGAAAGACGTATTCTCCTTCTTCTTCTCAAACGGTACACTTGCCAGAGTGGTTGTGGTCATCACTGTGAATCATAATGAGTACCTAATCGTCTTGGTAATGCCATTCAACGCGGACTGCAGCTTTCCAGTTACATTCATAAACCGAGCACTAAATTGCGGCCTTGATCTGGTCTGTCCATCTCATTGGTGATCTACTACGCGGCCTGGTGCCTTCGACTTTGCCCTGCACTACGAGATGTTCTATGGAGTCATTACCACGACAAGATACAAGGCCAAAGAAGGTCAAAATGAGCGTCTGTACTGTGTACGATAGGCGCTGTCTGATGCCGAGTTCTTTTAATATGGAATCATTAGTACGAAACTCTGTCCACTCGTAGCAGCCATCGCCAGCACCACGTCTCCAACGCGTCAATTTTCTTCTTCTCTGGTTCATGAAAGACGTCTACTGTTGGACAATAGGCCTCTTCCAAGTATCGCTATAACTATCGGTTCTGTGTGTCTCGTATCCATTAATTAGATTTC
This sequence comes from Mythimna lalbum, assembly GCA_949319445.1. Taxonomy (NCBI): domain Eukaryota; kingdom Metazoa; phylum Arthropoda; class Insecta; order Lepidoptera; family Noctuidae; genus Mythimna; species Mythimna lalbum. The sequence goes on along the minus strand of OX439345.1, from coordinate 8,448,466 downwards.
TACAACCTTCGTTAGGTCATCGTTCCACCTTGTAGGAGGCCTACACTGCGTCTTCTATTACGCGGTCGCCACTCCAGAACTTTTCGACTCCATCGACTGTCTGATATGCGGAAAAGTAAAACAAGGCGATTACTACTCTTTCTCTCTCGCTACAGACCATGGTCTGAACAAGAGTCGGGTGTAAGAGATCGCCACTACATCGCCTCATTTCCGATGACTAAAGGCTTGATGGAAGAAGATTACGTCGTGGCCAACAATAGACCACGTTTAACCAGAACCTCCCTAACCACCTAAACCTTACCCCTTCCTTAACCTTATTTACTCTTGACTTAAAGACCCAGCCTTTATGGTTAACTAACAGACTGAAGATTTTTACATAACCTAAATTTTTTAACTCTTTGATGAAGATCACCCTCTGCGATATTCCTTGAACTAGCTAAGTCATGCTGAGAATGAAGATGGAACTTAAACTCTAAAGTTAGTTATCTTTTCCTCCAATCTTACCAGGGACTGCGCATGCGCTAATATTATCTCTTTACACGTCACTCAACTGATTCTGGTAAAAAGTTGTTCAAATTGCGTCATAGCCATTCACCAAACCTGCAATGACGAGGTAATGTACTTTTTTTTTTATAAAGTGATAGTGATTAGGTGTTATTGATTTAATTCCTGTAGGGTTGATGAGGGCATTCTAGGAAGTTCCTATAAAATTATAACTTATGTCTCATCCACTAGATGTTGTGTGCTGTGTGTATCGTAAGTGATATTTAGGTAATATTCCTTGGTCAATAAGAAAGTTGCGTTTGGTACTAGTTGCTGAAATGAGATGGAAATATAATATATTTTATTTATTCCTGCGGAGATTTTTCTCAATTAATCCACATACTAATGTTATAAAAGTTAAAGTAACTCTCTCTGTTACCGAACCGATTTTGATGAAATTTGGTTCGGAGTAATCTTGAATCTCAAGGAAGGATATAGGCTACTTGTTATCTGGCGACGACTTCAATTTCGTGTCCGCAATAATTGCCATTCACGAAACCGCTTGCTTGCTAGGCTGAAGCTAGTACAATATTACATAGTTTATCGTTTTGGCCGTTTCAACATGCAAACTCCAGGTTTATCAGCGTATAGTTTATTTAATGAGTGCGCTTTATAGTTACATAATTTTAATTCATATATTTATTAACATCAGCTACAATTTATTTTAATTTGTGGAATTTATCGAGACAGGACACGGTCTAAGATTAACAGACCAAGCACTATGTTTAAAAAACATGTTCACGTAGTAACACACCTTCACAGGTAACGCCTCGCTCGTAATCTGGTTTAATCTGGTTAAGAGAGATATAATCCGCAGGGTAGTTTTGTGGCGAACTTGGGTAGTTGGGTATTAGCAATCCCACAGACATGATCTCCTGGGAGGATTTTTGCTTCTCATCTCCAGCCTGCTTTTATTGGCCGGCCGTAGTGAACACTGTTTAGGAACAGACCCCTTATCTTTCTCTTGCCTTTATTGGCTGGCTTTAGTGGAGTCCAGCAAGGTGCTAGTAGGGATCTTGACTGTACTTTCAAGATTGTCCTGATGCCCGTGGTATACCTCTTTACTCCTCAAGCACCTCACGATATGTTGCTCTCTTGTTGCTACGTCATTTAGTACTAGCAACCACTTTGGGGGCCCATTTATTGAGTGTGCTAGTCGCCCTCTGCCTTTTTTATTACTATAGTCATAGTTGTAGCATAGTCCTTGGTAACCAGTCCACTTAAGCCTCCTAAAACCATAGCCCTATATCTTTGTTTTCCATATGCCCGTTATTTTAATTTTTCGTAGCCATCTCGTAACATAGTTTTGATTACATTGAGGCAACTGAAGGACACAGGTAAGTTTTATTCAGTAAAAGTCTGACACGCTCTCTCGTTCCACTCTAGAGCGGGAAAAGTCACTGGATATTTCACACTTCAAAAAGTATTAGATTTGATATATTACCCATGTTGACATTGGACAAAACGCTCTTATTTTACCCCTCAATCTCTTTAAATAACTGAGCGTAGAACCAGTTCAGCTGCCCGCAATACAAATCCATTTTACGGTTACGTCCCATACAATAACTATAAGTGACTAATTTATTTATTTAGCACTTAAAACTTGACAACAGAAACTACAACTTAGAATTAATTGCTACCATAAAATAATAACATGTTAATAGTAAAGCTGTAAAAATAAATATTATACAACAACTAGTTACGGATGGTCGTGCACGAATAAAAGTCTTCAAAGCATTCACTTAATTTTTTATAGTTCATTAAAATATAAATACGATATATTACTTCTAGTCGACTAACTTGACATCTGTCTTCACAAATTATCATTCCTTTTCAAGTCTTTTTCTTGTTATGATGTGGCTGCCTTCAAGTATTACCAGATGCGACTTACCATCAGTTTTATACAGGCTTATTTGTAAACACGGGCGGCGGGGTGCTTGATGCGCTTGCGTCGTGTCATACAGGCGTAGGTACGTATAGCAAAATACAGAAATGTAATATGTTATACAGAACAACGAAATCTTGAAGGTTTAATTTTTGGAAAATAACAAATGTTTGTTTAAGATGTTGGTAATACAGTCCTGCAAGATTGTTAGTGTTTTACAAATAACCCTGTTTACAGAGCGATGTCTGTATTTTATGAGCAGTGGTAACGGTCCCGACTTACGAGTTGTAGGTCGTAGGTTCACATTCAGCTACACGCATTACTTTGTGTAATTTATTTCACCACTACTGCTTTCAAAACTTCGTAAGGAAACCGGCATGCCTTAGAACCAAAAATTCGAAGACGTATGACATCCACCAACTCGCACTGGACCTGCGTGGTGGATTATGGCCTATTCCTTTTCTTAGAGAGGGGGCCTGAATCCCAGCAGTGAGAACATTTTTACGCTGATTATGCTGTTGCCCAGTGGTAATGGCCCCGACTGTAGGCATATGTTTTTTTAAATGTTGCGTACTCCAAAAGAGGTTTGTGACCTTGTCAAGTACAGCTGGCCCCCCAGACATTTTACAACGTATTCATGCGATGCGAGACCTGTTGCGACACAATTTGACAGCGTTATGCGTCATTTTGAAGACATTAATTGTCCCTTAATGTATCTGAGTCTTTACATTAACGACACCGCACCGTGTACGTGTGTGCAGGCACTTAGCACAAAATATATAGGTACAGAAGTCAGTCTACGTACAAAGCGCGCTCGAGCAACGCACACATAGACACCGCTCATCGAACAGTTGCGGCTAAAACGCTCATTAGTGTGCGTCCATCGAGCGTAGGTATAAAAAAAGCAGTACATACATGAGATTGTCTTCTATACCTATCTAATTTGTGCTCTTAGGCTGATTGTACCCTTTTTCGCCGTAAAAATCTAAGGTTTGTTGGATGTGCATTCACAGATTTGTAGTGCCTATGTGTCCGCACGAGCCTGTAACCGCGGTTTATGTCCCTTGTTTGCCAACAAGTTTATAGATGCATACAACACTGACGACGGTATGTACCGCAAGTGGCGAATCAACAGTGGTTTTTACGTCAAAAACTGTGCGTGTAGAAGTGGCCTTAGGTTTTGTGGTCGTTCCCCTCATATATTTACAAGTTGTCGAGATCCAATTATTGCAGATATAGAATCGGAGAGTTTGGTAGCAGTGGGTGGCGAGGTGGGCTAGCGTTATCAATATTACATTTAGAAAATTATTAGCTATTGCTTAGCTGTTATTGTAATCAGAGATGTAGCTTTAAAGTTTGTAATCATCGAGAAAATTACGTCGCTACTATAAGTTGATACGACATCAAAAAGTATAGTTGTTTTTTTCGTTTTTATTTAAAGAATTCTTTCAGAATAGTCTCATTTTAACACCAATAAGTCGTTTTTAGTACCTAGGCGAGGTGCAAAATTCCAAAAAGGAGATCAATTACTTAATAATTTGACAACTCGGTTGGCGTAGTGGGTTAAGAATTGGCTATAATGCACTACGTGTTGCGGGTTCGAGTCCCGCGAGAAACTAATACTTACTTGGCCTACAAAACTTTGTTCTTGGAAAAGATGTCTTGTGTTTATTTTAATGTTTGTGAAAACACCTACGATACAGGAGTCATATTTAGTGTGAGGAACCCAAAAAATAAAGAAATGATTCGTATCCCACGAGATAAATAGAAACGCGTTACCGAATTCTCGAAATATTTTTATTTAGATTTATTTATCGATATGAGTCGGATGTTTGCAATCTCTGTTATCAATTCGATTGGTAAATATATACTTTTTGCAGGTATCGGTGATGACGCAAATCGAGAAACGTTTGTACAAAATAAGTTAAGTGACGTGGAAAAGATAATATTTGCGGTAAGCACAGTCCTTGGTAAGATAACAGGAAAAGATAACTTTTTTAAGTTATGTAAACTTTGAGACATCATGTTATTTATCATAGTTCGTCGAATATTACGAGTTAATCTTAACTTTTGACTTTAGAAGCTTACGAAAAGTCAAAGTCAAAGTCAAAATATTTTATTTCATATAGGCCTACAAGGGCATTTATAAAACGTCAGAAGCTAGTGCATGATTCCAAATTGGTCGTTTCCTATGGAGAAGAACCGGCAAGAAACTCCAAGGTTACTCTTTTAAAAAATGTGTTTATTACAATATTGATTGTTTTATGTAAGAACAGTGTAGACCAGTCAACACTGTACACAAAAGCACAAAATCAATCATAATAATAAAATATAAAAAAAGTAAGTTGTAATAGAAAGTTATCTAAGTGTTTGTGGATTATACAGTGTTCTCACATTCACATTCCAAAAAGAGACTTTATAAAAAAGCAAGAAAAATTTAAATAATTACAACTGTTAACAAAATAAATATATATTAAAAACAAAAATATTATACATATGTTTCGCTTGACAGCAGCAGTTTTTGGAAGTGTCAGTTTTTTTGGTGTTACGAGGTAGGTCCGCGTATACGCTACGCTTTGGAAGTGCCACACCCAATGGCTTTTAAAAATACCTAAACAAGGGAATATTAAGATTTCAAAGTATATGTCGGTGTATAATATTTTAATATTAATCATTTATTCAAATTAATAGCAAAGTAAGACAAAGAAATAATACTCCGAACAGAAAATACCTGACTGGATACTGGTCCATAAAAGGCATTTTGCCTATGGCACTTAAGTGTAAGCATGCCTCAGCTATTATCCCCATTTTGATCTATGGCGCACAGACTTGGTCTTTCAAGGTTTGCCAAAGTGCAAGTTGGGCATGGAGTCATGGAGCGCTTCTTGATGTTAAACTAAAGAATCGCCTTCGGAAAAGCCCTGGCCCCAGTAGGCTTCGACCCGGCTGAGCCCCTGCTGTTGGTGACAACTCCTTGAGGCGCGCGGGAACAGTGCGGCTCCTGAGATATATAAATTTAAAAAAATAAAATTAAAAAAACTGAAGTAGGTAAGTCTGCTGTGGAATTTTTCAATTAAGTAAACCTAAATCAGATTTTTCCCTAACAAAACTTTTAGGGAATTTTATAAAACATGGTAAGACACCGTACTTTTTAAGTATTTTAGTTGTCGTTTATTACGCCCTGGCGCCACGGGAGGACTTTTGTCTGACCAATAGACGCCGCCGAGGCGACTTTAAAAGCTCACTGATTATTTCTTAGTGGTTAAGATAGCGGCCTTTACTGGTTTCCTAACGGTTAAATATCTATTTGTATTCGTTACAAGTAATTAAGATTTTAAATTTCTCTTATTACAATTCAAAATGCCCATATTTGTAATGGGTGATTCCGTAATGACTTTATTTGCATTTTGTATTGATGATTTAGTGTGGTTATACGAATTTTTTTTAGAAAATGGTTTTTGAAAATTGGTGATACAATAGATTACTTGTAGGCAAGCGTGCTCCATAATATACCACGTTGTCGCTTTCAATCAGGTGAGATAATGGTCAAGCGTAAGCCAATAAATAATAATACAATTATAGCTGTATGCTGCTAAGTTAGTAGGATGATTAATTTCACTATTCCTACTAATCCCTACTAATATTATAAATGCGAAAGTAACTCTGTCTGTCTGTCTGTCTGTCTGTTACGCTTTCACGCAAAAACTAATGAACGGATTTAGATCAAATTTGGTAGGTAGGTAGAAGAGACACTGGAATAACACATAGGCTACCTACGAGTATAATTCCACTGCTGAGCACGGGTCTCTGCCCGCGCGATATAAACTGTAGTCAACGTGGGCGAAGCCGCGGGCGGAAAGCTAGTATACACTATATAGAATAAGCCTGGAACCTCAAAAAATATCAGCTGTTTCTTATATTGACTGACGGGACCCGTTAAGCCTGATACTTGCAAGGGTAGAACACTGTTGAATTTTATTCAGTAAAAGTCTGACACTCTCCCTATCGCTCCACCTTAAGCGGTAGGAGTCATTTGATGATTCCCCACTCAATAAAATTCGATTATGCCAAAGTTGAATTACTTTCATCTCTGAAATATTGCCAATGTACCCACGTACTAATGAAAATCCTGTAAACCAGTCAAGATACCACCACAGTGCGACATAAGTGTATTAATTACAAGTGATTAGCATTCAATTGGTTAAATAAAAAAAATCATACTGGATTTCGGCATTATTTTCGCTAAATCTTTAGTTCAAAATATTTATTGGAACAAACGATGTGGACAGACAGAAGAAAAACATCTCCAGTATCCTTTCCCTTTTTACGGATTTTTTTTTTTTTTTTTTTTTTTTGTCGACGGGGAAAATCATCTTTGACGAAACCCGCTCTTGGGTGGAGCGGGAGACAGTGTCAGACTCTTACTGACTAAAAACCCCGCGCCGTTCCTTCTAGCCTTCATACCGGGGCGCGAGCTCCCTTTCGGACAACCCTGTCCCCAGTAGGCTTCGACCCAGCTGGGCCCCTCCTGTTGCTGACAACTCCTTGAGGCGCGCGGGAACAGTGCGTGCCGTCGACGTCTTGGACTCGGTCCATTACCGGACGATCGGACAGCGAGCTACCCATGGCTCGCCGTCCGCGAGCCCGCGTCTACGGTGGCCGGAAATCGGGATCGGAATCCCGGCGACGGCGGCGAGGGCGCCGTTGCCTGATGCGGTCGGCCTCCTCCTTTGCTAGCATTACTGCTTCGCAGAAGGAGGCGACCGCCTGCCATTCCTCCTCGCTCCGGATCATGGCTTCGACCAGGGCCCGACGCGAGAGGTCTCCGCCGCCGATCGCCCCCACGAGGGCACGGCGATGCTCCGCCCAGGCAGGGCACACCTCGACGGTGTGCTCCACCGTGTCCTCCGGGCGTTGCGCACAGTGGCGACACCCGGGCGTCTCTTCCGCTTGAATCCGATGCAGGAACCTCCCGAACTTGCCATGTCCGGTGAGGACCTGCGTCATGCGGAAGGTAAGGACGCCGTGAGGTCTTTCCAGCCACGCCTCAAAGAGGGGACTTACCGCCATAATCGTGGCGTGCCCAGCACTGGGTTGCGATAGCCGTTGACGCCATTTCACCATGAGATCCCGCCGGAGCTCTGTCCGCCATGCCTTGACATGTTGCGGCAGTGGACTTTCACCCCGGCGTTGCATCTCCACGCGCATGTCGTGCATGTGTGCAAGGACTGTTGCCTCCAGATCCCACGGTGGTAGGCCAGCCAGAAGGCTCGCCGCTTCGCGGGAGATCGTGCGGTAACCCCGCACCATCCGTATTGCCATGACCCTCTGGCAGGCGTTCAGTATGGACGCCGGTCGCTTTCCCAGCGACGGCGCCCACACCGGCGCCCCGTAGAGGGCCATGGACCGAACGATCCCCGCGTAGAGCCTCCGGCAGGAGGCATCTGGACCCCCAAGATTGGGCAGGAGCCGCTTGAGAGCAGCCCCGGCCCGGTTGAGTTTGGGAGCCAAACGTCGGAAGTGTTCTCCGAAATTCCATCGGCTGTCGAGAACGAGTCCCAGGTACTTCATCGTCGACCCGACGCCGATGCGAACTCCTCCTACCGTAAGTTGGGAGTCCGATGGTGGCGCGTTCCGAGGGCCGTGGAAGCACATTGCCTCGGATTTATGCAGCGCCACCTCGAGTCCCAACTCCTGGATCCTACCAACGGCTATCGCAACCCCGCGTGTCGCTAGAGCGACCGCCGCCTGGTGCGACTCTCCCTGCGCTAGGATCAGCGTGTCGTCTGCGTAGCAAACCACGCTGACCCCGTCAGGGAAGTCGCCGCGCAGCACGTAATCGTAGCCGATGTTCCACAAGGGTGGGCCTAGAACCGACCCCTGCGGAACACCGCACGACATCTCTCGACGATTCCAGTCTCCCTGGTGACCGGGGTAGACAATGTACCTGTCTGACAGGTACGCCTCGACCACTAGACAGAGGTATTCGGGCACCCGGTGGTACCGGAGTGCCCTCCGGATCGTACTCCAGGGCAGGGAGTTGAAGGCGTTGGCAATGTCCAAGGACACTGCCACGACACACCTACCCTGGGACACCGCTTCCCCTGTCGTGAGGGCTCGCACGCGCATGATGGCGTCTATTGTAGAGCGCGCCCTGCGAAAGCCGAACTGTCCGTCCGACAAGTCCGGCCCCACCCGTGTTAGCCGCACGACGAGGCGGTTTGCAATCACTCTTTCAAAGAGCTTGCCCACCTCGTCGAGCAGCACAATGGGCCGGTATGCGGACGGAGAGTCCGCAGGGCGCCCTGGCTTCGCTATGAGGACCAGTTTTCCCGTCTTCCAACGAAGTGGGAACTGGCCCCTCTCCAGGCATGCGCTAAAGAGCCCTCTCAGTCGAGGCCCGAGAGCCTCCATGGCCAGGACCCAGGCTTTCCCTGGCAAGCCGTCGGGTCCTGGGGCGGTGTTTTTGGCACTCAGCCTTCGCACCGCCACTCTCAACTCTACCTCGGTCACTTCTGGAGCATTTTCGTCGTCGTCGCTGTTGCGATCCGCGTCAGACACTGCTGGCGGAGGCGGAGCCATGGGCGGGGGGGAGTGTTCCCCCCGCGCAGGGAACAGAGTGCTAACCACACCCTCCACGAGTTGGGGCCGGAGACTCTGGGTCAGCGGCGGAGCCCAGGGGCGAAGCTTGTCCCGTACCAACTTGTACGGGCGCCCCCACGGGTCCGCGTTCAGAGACCCCAGCCACACGTTGCGGGCCTCGAGTTTGGCCCGCTTGATCTCCGTCCGGAGGGTGCGTTTTGCCTCTCTGTATCCCTCATACAGCTCCGCCTCTCTGGCCTCCGCATCCGGCGGGCGGATGCGACGCCTGCAGTGCCTGGCGTACCGGCGTCGCGCGTGATTGCACGCGTTGCGCAGGGCGCCGATCTCCGGCGACCACCAGTACACCTGGCGCTTAGCTCGTCCTGGACGGACACGGGGCATTGCCGCATCGCAAATTTGCGACATGGCCTCCTGAAACCACTCCGCCTCGACGTCGATGTCGACAGGCCTGTCCGGTGCTTGCACCCAGGCCTGTACCGTCGCGGCTTCCAGGAGGAGCTCCCGGTCCATCTGCTTAAGCGCCCACCGCGGACCGCAAGGGCTCTGTCGGACCGGCGCGGCCGAGGTTTCGGCGGAGACGTCAAACCGGATGTACCGGTGGTCGGAGTACGTCTCCACCTCCTCCATCACGCGCCAGTCGACGACACGCGGCGACAGAGCGGGGCTGGCGAACGAAATGTCCACCACCGACTCGCCCCGCATCCGCACCAACGTGGGGACAGAACCCCGGTTCAGTACGACCAGGCCCAGCTCCAAGGCCCAGTCCTCCACCATCCGACCCCTCTGGTTCGTGAACCGGGAACCCCAAGCCGTGTTCCAGGCATTGAAGTCCCCGCAAACGACCACGGGGAGGGAACCGAACCCAGCGACGACGGAATTTAGCTCCATCAGGGAGACGTGCAGTTCGTCGAGAGATCGGTTCGGGGACAGGTAGACGCCTACCACGGCGATGTCCCCGAACCGTGCTGCCACGCAACCCCGCCCCCTTGTGACGGACTCGGGGGGCGGGGTACCGGCGGCGGCCGACTTAATTAAGGTCACCGAGCCGTCCAGGTCCTGAACCCAGTCACCACTGGGCAGGACAAAATACGGCTCGGTGACCACGGCGATATTGATCAACCACTGCGCCATGCTCTGGAGCAACAGATCCTGAGCGGGGGCGCAGTGGTTGATATTCGCCTGGAGGAGACGTAATGGGGCCGTTATTGACACTCCATTACGGTCTCCTCCCGAGCCCCCCTAGGGGACACTGCCGCGGCGGCGGGTGCGGCGGCGATTGCGGCGGCGGCCAACGAGGCGGCTGCGGCGGCGAGGACTTCGGCGGGGATGGGCCTGCGGGCCTTGCCCTTGGCCTTGGCGGGGGGATCGCAGGACCTGCCCCCAGCCCGGTGGTCGGCTGGCTTGCCGGCCGCCGCACATGCGTAGCAGTGCGGCGTAGCACGGCAATCTGCGGCCTTGTGACCGGGCTGGCCACACTGGTGGCAGCGGTCGCTGCGATCCTCCGCGGTGCAGTGGGCTCCCACGTGGTGCCCCACGTGGCAGCGGAAGCACCGCAGAGGTCTGGGCTCCAGCATCTTTACCTGGGCCGAAACCCAGCCCACCAAAAGCCTTCGGCCCTCAGCCGTGATCGCTTTGGCCGCCTGCACGGGACAGCTCACCGTAACGGCTCGCATGCCCGTGCTGTCAGCACGGATGGCACCCGCCCGAACCTGTTCGGTCGTGCACCCACCCGCCCCGACAATGGCGGCCACCACCTCGTCCACCTTGACGGAATCGTCCAGGCCCATTATGCGCATGACGATGCACTTGGTGGGCCTGGACACTCGGGCCTCATCCGAACTGAGGGACGCTCTGATCCTTGCGGCCAGGGCGTCCGCTGCAGGACCGCTGGCCGCACCGGGGACCTCTAGGATTCGGGCCCCGGTAATCGTGTGCCTCATTCGGAAGCCCGCAGCGGCTCCGAGCTCGCCAAGGTGGGGCAACACCGCCTGCTTCGCCTTCGCCATGACGTCGTCGTACGTCACGCCCCTCTTTTCCGCTTCAGGCTGTAGCGTAATTACTACAGCCTCGGAATTCGGGGCGCGAAGACGCGCCGCCATGGCCCGCTTCCTGCGCTCCTGCCGCCTCGCGCGCTTTTTGGCCGCTCTGGCCACCTTGCCCGCCTGCTTTTTGGCGCCGACCACCGTCCACTCGGCGCCAGGATCCTCGGGTGGAGGAGGTGGCAGGCGCGGCCTAGTCGCCACGGCGGCAGGAGGTCCTGCCGGTTTAGCGGCAGGCACCGCCGCACCCTTTTTCCGCCGCTGCTGCTGCTTGCCCGTCGGGGCCGGCCTCGCAGGCTCCGGCCTTGGCCTCGCGGGCTCCGGCGCCGCAGCCCCGCGCCCCGCTTGCCCCGACGGGCCCGCCTTAGGCGCAGAAGCCGTGGCTGCAGCAGCGGCATAAGAAGCCGCCCTTTTCTGCCCAGAGGCCGCCAGTGGAGGACGGAGAACTATACCCTCCAGGAGAGAAAGCTGCTGCCGGATGCTTTGCTGGAATTCCAGCTGCTGCTTTTGCAGCCCCTGCTGAAAGGCAGCGAGCTCCTGCTGCACAAGTGACAGCAGCTGACTCTCCGGCTCAGGCTGGGGCTGGGGCTGGGGCTGGGGCTGGGGCCGGCTTTGCCCCTGCCCCTGCTCGCGCTCCTCTTCCATAGGTTCCTGGCGGCCTCCGTTTGGCGCTTTGGCGAGCTCCACCCGGATCTCGGCCCGGAGTTCAGCCTGGAGCTCCGCCCGGAGCTCACTCCTGAGCTTTGCCACCCTCTTCTCAAGGGAGGCTTCTAATGCCCCCTGGAGGGACGCGGCGTGGCGCCGGATAGTCCTCTCTCGCGAGGCTTTGTCCCGCTGGCGGGCCATGTCCCTAAGCAGGGTGACGGCCAGCTCCTTGAAGGGCATAGCCGCCTCCCCGCCTGACTCCGCCTCGGTACGCCTCTCGCTGCCCGACGGCTCCGAGAGGTCTCTCCCAGCGTCACCCGCGCCGGGGTGGCGCCCCTCCGCGGCAAGCCTAACGGCTCGCTCTGCGGTTTTTTTGGCCGCTAAGCCTCGCCCTTTCCCGCGGGCTCGGCCTACGCCGCGACCGCTGGTGGCGATCTTCGCCCGCCCCTCCGAGCAGGACGAACCGTCTTCCTTCCTAAAGGAAGCGGAGCGCTTCTTCTGGGAAAGACTTGAGCCTCTCCCTGAAGTCCCCGCTGCCTCCTCACACTCCGAGCCCTCCGAGCTCCTTCCGGACCGCGCGTCGGACTCCGACCGCGCGTCACTCTCCAAAGGTTTGGTGAAAAATTTCGTTAATGGTTCCATTGTTGTTCCCACGAGTATTTTTCAATCTGTACTGGCTCAAATACGTGGTTCGCACTAGAGACTAATTTAGCTACCCATTAGTCAAGCTAACAACCTCCCTCACGGTGCGCCGCCGCTTGGAGGTTTGGGGTAATTTTTTATAGAGGTTGTCTTCCTCGCGGCCCGGGCGGTTAAGCCAAGGCCCTCGTCCCCCATCAAGAGTCAGAAACATGACCTTGGACAATCTCTGGGGCTACGAGACTAACGGTGGCAGAAGGAGGAACACGTCTTCCTCCTGCCTGCCCGGCGGCAGTGTGAGTGCACACCGAGCCCGCTCTTGCTTCGCCACTGCGCCCTCTGCCATGGCAGAGGGACACGCGTTGAAGCGGTCCGTCTGACAGAACATTCGCAGACGGCCATAGAGGCCCTTGGGTAGGAGTGCCCAAGGGGGTCTATGGCCGCCTCCCAGGGTGCACCGTCCCGCAGACTGGTCTTCCCTCAGGACGTGTCCGCAAGGGAACTACAGTCCGCGGGCGCTCGTGGAGGTTTTCTGTCGTGGCACCCCTTCCCTTTTTACGGATAGCAAACATTGCGTAATTTGATTTTGGAAACCAGAGGCGTAACGTGGACTAATCTATACATGGGCGAAGGTACATCAGCGAGGCCTTTTTCTTTCGTACATTCGAAAACGAGAAAACGACTAGTGACCACCTAGTGTTCGACCACATTATCGCTTACCACAAGGTAAAATAGTGGTCAAACGCGAGTCTATACATAAAATACAGCCTATATCACTCAGGAAAAAAACAGTTTTCTATTAGTAAAAAAAAATTTGCAATCGGACCAGTACCCCTAGCCAAGTTGATAATCTGCAATCGTTAACGCTAGTAGAAAAGTACAAAAGTAGGGGAATGAGCTCATTTGTCACATGGTCAGAACAAAAAATTGAAGGCGTGACAACAACAAAAATTTTACCTCTTTATAATATTAGTGTACAAAACCCTCGTTGTTATAGAGCCCTCGCACAAGTGAGGCCCTTCGCCTACGCCTAACTACGCCACTGGGCAGCCTTCCTCGAAGTTCTTGAGTAAACAACTTACCAACTTATATATTTTTATACATATAACTTTCATATGAGACATTCTTTGGTAGATACGAGACACCGTTTATTATGATTGCTTTGGGCTTTCCTGGGTAGGTTTTCTGGGGCGACCCAGCAATTTGGGACACGGCAAATAGGTACCTTTTATTTCAACTCTTCAAGCAGCAAATTCGATTTGCCTTCTCACCATAAAATCGAGTATGTAAGTAGGGTGTGTATACAAGGTGCTAGATAAACTTGGGAAAAATTGCCTAATATCTTTGCGTATGCATTGAAAAAGAAATGAACTGATTTTCAATACTAGAAAATGTAAAGGATTGCGATTAATGCCATTCATGTATTTAATTCTGTTTTTCAAATCAAGAATGTCAATAAATGTAGCAGGGTCAAAAATCAGGTCAGATAACCCTGGACTGTCATTCCAGGATTATCTGACGCCTAACTTACTGTTATTTATTAATTTTAACTTGCATACTCCGTATACAACATTAATTTCAGTATATGCAAAGCCCGAAACATGTGTCTAGTATTTTTATTTAAACAGTAGTACAAAATTTCATAATTGTATCATGAAAAATCACAAAGTTATAAAGCCTGTTATATCATCAAAAATACATAGTCACCGGACCATCCAGGCAACTGAGGGGTGGTTTTGCACTTACACCCAGCTATTTGGTAGCGTCTAATACCCGCTATGACCTGCCGTGACCTGTGCTGTACGGTTGCACTTAGTGTCGGTGGTGTCCAACTTGTGACCTTTTTAAATATTTTTGGGGAAAAAAAATGTCATAAAATTATTGGTATCTATTCAGTTACTGATTCTAAACGAAAAGTTTCGCATAAACAAAAATAATGTTGTATAATGTTATATATATACGTGTAAGTTACCAATAAATAATGTCATCGATTATTTAATTCAAGGTTTAATTATTAGACCAACTCTACTAAGCCATCTGACATTGCTTAGTCAGACCTCAGACCACTTTGCAAAACTGATTACATGTTGAAATAAATACATTGCTGATACGAAAACATCAACTCGTGTACAAATTATTTTGTGAAATCATCAAAATAATGTCTCGCCATTAATTCTAGACTAGCCATTGACGTACTAAAAACAAATAGAACCTAATAAATTTTCGCACACTTATAAAAATAAATAGTTCTAGTTTACTCATTGTATATCCCGCAATACTGCCATCGAGGCTTTTTAAGGCAAGATTCTACTCATCTTGAACTTTTTTAAACCTCTGGAAATCTGCAAATATAATAGAGAACACCATGAAAAATATTCTATTCGCCCATGGGCAAAAATAAAACATGATATTTTGTTGGCCCTTAATCCCTATTTTTTTTGCTTACCTCTTCCGGAAAATTAAAGGCTTTGTCTGTGCAATTATTGACGTAGTTATGATAAAGAATAACTACTTGTTTGTGAAGGATGGTGGAACGGTTGACATCTGTCGGACTTGCCACTAGCCCAGGGAACCAATCTGATAAATTATATTTCTGGGAGTTTTCATCTAGGTCTCGCTCAGCTAGTGGAGACTATTTGCGTAGGAACAACTTTGTATATCCACCAGCGACTGTCTTCGTCTCCGTGTCACCATCGAACATCATGTTTAGGTAAGTTCGCCTATTCAATCACATAGTCATACTCGTAACAGCCAATAGTCAGCTGAATGTACGTAAAGGCAAAGCAAGGTAAGGTATTATGTAAGTAGTTCGTTACAATGAGTGAGCAATTGAGCATGGCTGCTGGTGTGGTTAGCTTTGGTCCTAATGACCATGGTTGGCCTGGATTCCCGATGTATCTGTGATCAGTATAATCTTACTACCATTGAATTGGTGTATCTAAGGTAATTTGGGCTGGGAGGGCTGTCCTCTGCCTGGTTTTTATGTGAAGTTATCAGTATTTTGGCGTCCATTATAGAATTTTGAATCGGGGTTTAAACGATACTGGGGTGAGCATAGGCCATTCAGTCCCCTCTCTTTTTATACGCCTATGCTTGCTGCTGCTATTCTCTTTGACGTATACGGGGACGTGACGGGGAGACCATGTGGAATAGCAGATATGATAATTTGAGTCCCGGAAGTAGGTAACCTGAGGTCAATTTTCTACTCAAAATCAATTCTAATCAGTTTAGTACAAAAATGTTTGTACAGTAATTGGAATACAAATTAAAAGTTTAAAACATGCACCCTATAAAGGCACTGCAAAACCAATTTTTAACAAAAAAAATATTTTTCAAAAACATTTAAAAATTCACATTAAATTCACAATTATATGAAAAAAAAAATTACACTTAAATTTATTATTATATATATAATATATTAAATTAGTCGACAGCGGTGCGGAGATATTTTTTGACGCCATATTTTATTTTTCGTGTTTTATCTATGTTTAAATAAATTTTCATATAAAAATGAAAAGCAAAAATTAAACTCGACCAAAGCTGATAGGAGCCAGTTACTTAAATTTTTCATCTTTATCCTTTGCCTTGACCACCTCTTAAAAAAACTGATGATTTCATTTGTTTTTATTATGGAGGTATAAAATTCTAAGTAATTTCAAGGTTCTTAAAATATTCCATATTAACAATATGTTGGCCTGCATATTTTTCCCTTTAATTCACTTATATTTATACCTAAGTGAAATCATGTCAAATAAAATGCATGAGTAGTAAGGTCCATTTTTTACCAATTAAAAAATATTTTTATTTTCTTGCGACAGTCAGTATACAACATTTTTTTTAATCAAATTACTTCTCCCGCTCTGTGTGGAGTGGGAGGTAGTGACAGACTTTTACTGACAAAAACCGAACTACGTTCCTTCATTTATGTTTCTCACACTGGTTGTCTGGCATTTACGCTGTGATCTATACTTATTCTATTGTTGCTTATTTTTTTGTCAATTTTCTTTCTTTCTTTTTCGTTCTTTCTATTTCCATTTATTTATTTAATCTTCGTACAACACAAAGTACTTAGGCATTCTCTGCCAGTCAACCTAGGGTAGTGCAGAGAGAATATGGTAGGCACATAAAAAGCTAATTTCCATTGATGAACTTTTTTGAACAATGCCGCAACCTTACCTATTTTCATGGGTTGTGCGAAACTGCCCTGGAACGAAGGAGAATTAGGAACAGAAGTGGTTTCTAGTCAGTAAAAGTCTGACACACCCTCACGCCCCGCCCAAGGGTGGAAGATGTCATTAGATAATTTCCCACCTAAAAAACCCTACCTATTTAAGATGGCGTTTTATCTTGCATTTATCGTTTCTTAGAAGCACGTAAAAACCAAGAGTCGGAAAATTTTATTTTAACGGCTTGTTACAGACAATTTAGTCTAGACCATCGATAAACTGTCTCTGGAACTGTCGTGTAGGTACATCGTGTGTACTCTTAATTACCTCTTAGGAGAGGAGACGATAAGAGATGTAATTTATTTAATTATAGCCTATATAATTGGCTTTGCTTACTACAATATCCAATCTGGCGTGCAAAAAGCCCCTCTACAGCCTTATAATGTTCCCACTTTTGGGATACGCACCTCTTCTGCAGGAGATTGGGCCGTAACGTAACTCATCACGCGGGCTGAAGTATTTTCGTTCAATTCATTAAACCCCAAGCGAACGCCGGTGTTCGCGCACCCATTGTCTTTCTATTGTTTCTCTAATTCTAGATTTAAATCCAATAGATAATGATAAATAGATAAAGTTTTATAGTTTCAATTTAAAAGGACAGATTAGTACATTAATGAATTTCTTTGAAAAAGATAAAAACACTTTCTTTACACACAAAAAGATAACGACAATAACCTAATTTATGAATACGACACCAATTACTCGACTCCGTGTTTACGTTGTTTTGATAATACTGATAACTGTTGACGTTATTTATTTTAACTAGTACAACAATAAAAAATGATAAATATCCATCCGCAAAACAAGTTTTTAAAACAACGGTGTTATTCCAAAAAGTTATTGCATCTGCACGAGAAAAAAAAACAAGAAAAAATGTGTTTAGTAAAAGGCGCGCGAATAGCCGAGGTGGTGCGATTGTCGTATGATCTTGAACCGAGCACGCGGCGTTTTCCCACAATTAGACACAGTGTTCATCCAGCACCTTCATGTGTGCCAGTGTGTCCATAATCACTGGCTGATGAACACTATATTTTATGTTACCGACTAGTCAGACTCAATTATATTCACGCGATGCTGCGGTCAATGCTTTCAGTGGTTATGTTATAGAGTTGTTTGTCAAAATTACGCTTATCATAATAATGATATAGGTATTGTCAGGCTAAGACAACTTGCAGGAAAACCGCAAATTTAAATCTGGTTACTAATAAATGAGACTGTTTGATTAAGAATTATCACGAAATAATTAGAAAATAAATTTAAAAAATCCCAATAAAGTTGTATCACATCGATGCACAGTTGCGTTTATGCACAGCATGCCCCTATTCTGTGTCTAGTGAACACAAGTCGAGTTTCGGAGTCGGCGGCCGGCGTGCGACAGCCAGCCAGTCCGCACCGAACCATCGAATCGACACCACGCACCGTTCCCACGGACGCACACACTTTGGCGTGATAACTTTATAAAAAAAAGCCGGCCGTGCTCGGAAAGTGACAGTGCGACAGTGAGCGGAATTGAGTGATTCGGGAAAAAATCTGGCGAGGACTTGATGCAACGTGCATTTGAAAACGAATCGAAGTAACGATACAAATAGTTTGTAGTTTGCACGATATCCTTGGTAAGTATTTTTAAACATTTCTTTACGATTGTGTTAACAAAAACTTGTTGAATAAACTCATCATGAACTGGTATACCTAGTTAACAAGCAAAACGTCAATTATTTAGCAACTACCTACTTATATTTAAATTTTAATGAATAGGTGAAGTCGAGTGACATATCAAGTGCGGTTAATTCACATACCTAAGAAAGTAATTAATTAATCGTTGTTACGTCAGTGTGTCCAATTTTGTGTCATTAGATGGACAAACTTCACACGTGTCCAAGGTTCAGCCCATCGTACGTTTCCTACTTTTTTTTCAATATTTTATGGCATTGCGTGAATCTCGAAAACGGGTTTTGGTTATTGGCACGTTGGAGATAAATCAATTTAACGTGTGTACATCGGAAATTGCTTTGAGGGATAATTAAAACGTTTCGAATAACTACCGATTAATAGTAATGTTCATAGCAATCTGACACCGATAAATAGATATCTTATCGAGAATCGCAGTGGGCAATAAATACCAATATAATAGTTACGTGAGTACATAGCTTGTACTTTCTACATTTCATGATTGTATTTTATGATTTCCTTGCGTTGGGTTTAAGTATGTTCTGTTAGTAAATGCACTATCGCTAAAATCTTAGATATTAGAAAATAATAAAATTTATGCTCTGAAAAATTTCACTAGTTTCAGAGTTTACCTACATTTATAATTTTTTCTTCTTATTGATCAGATATGGAACTTATAGTTTCCAAAATTTTTGGTTGTGTTGTTTGTCGTTATCAATTTCGCTCTGGCGATCAAACTCAAACTTAGAAAAACTACTCGTGTATCGCCTAATACCTACCTATTCGATCTCCTACATTACTTATTAAGTAATGATTAAGACTGCCATTTTAATAACAACTGTGCAATTACTACCTCGTAAAAAGTAATTGAATGTTTGGTTCAATTTGATCTAAGCAGTTGTAATTTATTTTGTCTGCTACAAAAGTAGCCTGTAGGTACCTACTTATTATCTACGTACCTGTATTTATTTAAATTTGTTGTTCATTGATACCTATTGTAGTAATTTAACAAAGATTACCTTTTTTTGTAAATTCATGAGTTTTTGCTTTACCATTGTTAGCAATTTGCCAAAAGAGCAACGTTCATCTCGTGATATTACTTTTGCAAAAAAAATTGCTACCTTCATTGTTTTAATATTTAATTACAATAATAATAATAACCTAGGTTACAATGAACTTACGTCAAATAAAAACATTAAAAAAAAAAACATTTTTTCTAGCTTTATAACCTGTTGATCCCACAGTGCACTCTATGCAATCTACGCCTCAACTACCCTAGTAATAGTGTCGTGATTAGCGTACAGTTACGGTTAACCTCCCGACCACCGGCGGGCCGGCTTACCGCTTCATTTCCTCAAACCACACACATCAAGACATTCGCAACGGTCTTTACTTGTATTAGGACCACCCTTCTGTCCATTACATTTTGTAGGGGGACTGAGGTACACACACACAGCTGATGGCCAGGTGCGATCACTTGTGAATTGGAATGACGTATACAATGCCCACTGGAATTGTCAAGGCTACTGGTTACTCCTTTAGGAGTTGTTACAGTTACATAGTGGTCTTGCAAGCAAGTTAGTGCGGATGTTTTACTATATTACTAATATTGATATAGTCTTGTTTACTTTAACGTCATCCTTGAGATGGAAGGTACCATCTAATAGAATGAATCATACGTATGAGTGGATTTTTGGGCTGCTCAGTGCAGCACTTGTCACGTCACTTGATCAGAATCAACAAGATTTAACTATATGTCTCATATCTCGCGACGATTGCGGAATTAACACGATCGTAACCACTCTCAAAATATTTTTAAAACGTAAAATTCTTAAATCATAATATCTCAACGAACGTGTACTCGCGAAAATTATTATCGTTACCGGAAACCAGAGAATGGACGTTGACTTTACGTCTGTTTGACTTTAAAATAAGACAGTGCTTCGAACATCTGTGCAGTTTCACAAGAGACGCCTCCCCGCTGCCGCGCTGCCACGATGTATCGGTGTTCAGCTGTTGTGTTGTAGAATACAATAATTGTTGCACATGTCGAATGCGTTTATCTCGCGCCTACGTCCAACAGAGGACGCCGTCCATCACACAAATGTTATCAGGCAAGGCCTTTAGAGAGTAATTATGACGCATCTGTGTTGCATATAATAAGGATCACAGTGCGAATTGAAGCCAATGTAGCTTCAATATATTCTGCGGTTTGCGATCCAATTGTTCGGCTCCTATTCAAAACAAGTTTAGATAGTCTTTTTCTAAAACGTGTAAGTTCAATCGGCCCCTAAGATCTCAGTCACGCAGAATACTCACTCTAATCTACGTTCAAACGATAAAAAATATTTATCTACAAGCCTCGATTCGGAACGAAAAGTCAAATTACCGGTAATAAATTTTTGAATTGCCATGATTGCAGACTTGGCGATGATTCTTGGCTATCATTATGTTTGCCGATACGCGGTTTTTTATACATACCATTAGAAAAAGAACTGGCGATTGTCCGTTTAACTTGAGCAGTATTTGAATTACAGTTAAAATTGATTACGCAATCATAATTGGGAATACAACATAAAAATTATATGACGTTGCAAAAGAATTGGTAGGTATAGATATCAGGTTGATCTGTGTTAATATTGGAACAAATGCAACTAATTAAAATACGGCGCTAATTCTATGAAACATACTCGTATTACACCATTTAAGAATTTCCTTCGATTGTATGAAATGGTTTCCGATCGTTTAATAAGATTGTATATCTGCAATTTTTTTTTTTGATCAAAGAAGTATACAGTAAGAGGTTCGATCAAAATTACTTAGCCCAACGCATTACGGAGAAGCTCAGCTCTTCAAAAATGTGTTTCTACTTAACCGTATCAAAGTAAGCAATTTCGAATTAGCCGTATATGGCGACGCACGAAGTTAACGTATCGGGCTGTCGTAGGTGAGTGCCATTGCTTTCCACTCGCCGATGCAGCCATGATAATAGCCGGATGGCAAACTGTACCCCACCTATTACTCCTATAAGTCCTGACATGGCTCTCGTGTTCACTGAATATCCGATAGCTATGCCGCTAATGTGCCCAGATCTAGGGTCATTTGTGAGAGTCGCTGCAAGATTACGTGCTGTTTCATCTTTATCGTTTCTAAATGTTCTTAGTGATAGATTTTTATTATTTAATTGGGGCTTTCTTGACATTAATGGCTTTTTCTGCTCATATTATCTGTATCCTAAAATAGTTTTCCACTTACTTAGTTTTACACTTGACTTTCTTTAAGATGATCACCTCGGTTTTGGTCTTTCAAAAACTATTATGTGCGTGGTTGATATTTCTGCTATCCTATTAGTTGACTTTATTTTTCTGGCGGAAATGATAATTTCACATTCTAAACATAGACTTGATATGAGCATGCAAAACGCTACTTACTATTTGGTGCATAAGGTCTAATTCAGAGTTCAAATAGTCGTAAACGAAGGACATTTGAAATTGAATTGTGTATTTACATATTTTACTATTTTGAATTCGTGTGAATAATATGACGTTTGTAGACGATCATGACTAACAAATTATTTAATACTGATTCCACGCACACAATGTGAGGTAGACGGTTGCCATCCTCAGTTTGAATAACATTTAGCGGCATCTACATAATGTTAGATATTCAAATCATTTTGATATGTAAGTATATACGCAGCCAATCATGCTACAGCGTCTTCTTTACCTATCCATCATTTTTATCTCAGCAAACTGACGAATACTAATGCGAATCGTTTAATTTTGTCACTGCAAATTTATATTAGTCAATGTGGAGCAAACACATTTCTTAGTTTAAATACCGTTATTACATTACAAATGATAATTTATTGCTAGTGGGCGGGTACTTTGTGACAACCGTGTCTTATGTATCAATTTGAAACACCGGTTAGGGCTTTTACGTGGCGTATCATCAGATCTGGTAAATTGTCACGAGCTAAATATTATTTTGTCTGAACGCTGAATGCAGAGAAAGCACGTTTACTTTCACCCCCAGCTCGATATAATTTGGTTCGCGAATTTGTATCAACGGTTGCGCTTACGCAGCACAAAGAAAAAATGGTGTCATTAGGTCTTCATGCGATGAATAATGTCAGGTAATGCAGATTGCAATCTGTTAGCAGTCTATGCTAAAAGTAGATCAAAATTTGTTTGAAATGTGGAACAGTTATAATATCGAGTGTCCCACTGGTCGGTTATAAATACACTAGTGTATAAAGGAGTCTATACAGATATTAATATGGACTGGTATTGTTATCTCGTGTCCCCAGTGGTCACACAACAACGGCTTGGACTGTAAACCTATATCGTATTGTATGAGTAAATATTCATTTATTATGAAGCGAATTACCTTGTATTGTATCAAAATTCTATTAATTTCATGCCATTTTCTTTTTTATTTCATTAGCAAATCTTAAATTCACATCACCATTATAACATGAGATATAAACGTGATTGTATACTTATACTTATCTAGCTGCAGAGATAGTGGTCGAAGTAGGTAATTATGCTGTTAGTATAACAATTAATGGTACAATATCGTGGAACCCAGATACTTTGTCGTCTTTTAGAAATCTAACGAATAAGAATTTAGTATTTCTGTTGGAAGACAGAAATTTGTAGCGAAAGTCAACGCACTTTCTTATACTACCCAAGTTACTAGTTTACTAGGTAAGGTACACAGATTGTTTTGAACTTAACTGTGAAACTAAATTGAAAGTTAGTGATAAATACTAGGCCTTACTTATTTACATATTTACACACATAGAAAAAGTAATAGCTTTAAATGTATGTATGTATGTACATGTCTGTATAGAGAAGAAATAAATTTAAATAAATAGGATGCAGTGTATAAAAACAGGAGAAGTAGATAATGTAAAATCTTGAACCAAGCATCAAATAAACCTACATAATATTATTTAAATGTTAATAAACTGTTATATAGATAAGACAGAATGGAAAGAAAAAACGTGTTGTACCGATCCCAAATAACATGGGATAAGGCCAAAAAGATGATAAACCCGTTTATAACTAAATATATCTAATACGTTTGGTATCTTTAGAAGCCTATTTGAATTTTTTCATGGCAGTAGAAAATCAGGAGATAATCATGAGGAAATTAAGATGAAACAGCTCAAGGGGAAGAAATAATCTTAAAACATAACTTATTGAATATACATCCGTGAATAAATAACAATAAAAGAATGTTGATAGCCTGACCATCATCAGTCGACTGCTAGGCATACCAAAGTCTCAGTAATTTCAAGCCCAGAAAAACTAATTCATCCAATACGAGCTATTACTAATCTGTTACAAAACATACGAAACAATAAATTTTAAATGCAGACATAGTAAAAACAAATTCAAAAGTTAAAATAAATATTGAGTAACATAAACTAATATTATACAAATTAAAGAATGTTGATAGTAAAACAAGAGTCAAGGCTAATCGTATTGAACTTATTTCTTCCTGAATCAAAATAGAAGAGTTTGGTTTATCTTTCACTCTTACTGGTATGAAACTATAATTAGTATAGACTTTATTATGTAGGTGTGGTGCAATGATTAGTTTCGAAATCGTAGCAACAGGCGTATCTAATCTGATTAAAGTGGCATAACTGGGTTCTATCATTGCCCCATTGTCTTTAGTCCCTGCTTGATCGTTCGTGATGACATCAGGTTTTGATCATGAACAGCCATGCATATGATTAGATGGTGCTGAAAAATCATCTATCACAATGAATTTGGAGCAGACTTGTCATAAGAATGATATATTTGCTTTCATTACATACGTTTGTAGTATGAAATTATTGTATAGATATCCTGGATACTATATATTAAGATGTAATATTACGAATTTAAATAGTTTATTGCTATTGTGTAGAATTATAACCTTCGATCTCAAGAAGCTATTGAATGTTGTGTATTGAAGAATATCGTGACATAAGCCAAGTCTTTATTTTGTTCTTGCAACGTGTTATATCTAAAAGACTTTGTCAGCTTAACTCATTGTTAAGATTTGCTGTATCGTAATAATTTCGAAACTCCTCGCCATTATTTCAATGATTGTCGTTCTTCTTGAGGTCAACAGTTTGAGCCTTTATTAACAGACCTTGGAAGTTAGGACCACTGCTGCACAAAAACGTTCCGAAACAACTTAAATGGCATCCTCACTGTAATTTAAAATAATAACTGAAGAACACAACAGTCAACAGCTCGTTTTAAATTATATCCAATTTCAAACTAAACTAATGACACTTTTAATTGAATACTCGTACATAACCGGTTATGTCAAAATTTACTGCTACAAATTGAAATGTCACCAGCAATGTACGCCAAAAGCGATCTGTCAGATAAATAAGTGCCATACCGTGTACGCTACGCGTGACTGACTTTGTATAGGCTTATTCACTAAGGTGCGTAAATGGGACATCTCTAGTAGAGGTGGGGCCACTTTAATGGGTCATAGAGTCATAGACCATAGACCATTATGCGACGATTGAGCGTCGTAGAAGCTATTGTAATAGTTGCCAGACTATTGTGGAACATGATTAGTGGTATTACCATCATTTTAAGTAAACAGGTCGATGCTATTGGTGCTCGGTGCATCTCGCCAGCGGCAAACAAAGGAATATCTCTATTGTTTGTAAAGTTCTCTGCGAGTAGGTAAGTACACGGAGCTGTCGGCTTGATGTTTATATAAATAGATATTATTGTCTGTTTCATGTTTTTGAAATATGTCTTATTTATGATGTTGATGACTAAGGTCATTATGAACTTTGAATGCCTTTTAAGTGCTGATTTAGGTATAGCACCTAAACCTAAAAAGATTTTTACGTTCTTGTAACCTTAATCAGCTATGTCTTAAAAAATATTTCGATACGTATTGAAAAATAAGCAATCCATTATTTGGTATAGTCGACTTCATAAGAATAATAGTTGCGATAACTATTTTTCTGCATTGTTATCGTTTTGATATATAATTTCGTTATTCTAAGAAAGATACGCAAAACAACTAACCACTCTGTCAACCAAATAATCTATTCTAATCTTTTTGATGTAATCGATATTGTTTTTTCTTCGACTCGGTAATAGCGGCCAGCTCGTATTCCAAATTTGAATTCAAAGATCCATTTTTTTTTAATTATACGGGGTCCTATTCTTGTTTTCAACTATTATATGTTTAAAATGCGTTCATTTAATGTTCCTATTTTGAATTTACGGTTCCATTTTCAAATACCTACGTTATGTCAGGTACGTCAGTTACGCACGTCTTATTCTAAACAGTGGAATGCGAATCACATGAAACTGTGTACTTACGTCACACCCTTATTAGGCATAGAGTGCGTTGGCGCAAGCCCCTGGCGACTGCACTGATGCAGTAACGATAATAACTCGAATATACCTAGTAACTGACGTGTGGAGGATTGTTTGAGCAGTTGTCAGAAATGTTGTCAGACTGATTCTGTTCATCAGACAATGCATCTTACAGTATTTCCTTTTCAATGGAAAATCTGAATTTGAAGAAAGTGTAAGCCAGACTTCGGTTACCTTAAACAAAATGGTAGATGTTTTTGAACGATAAGTTGGGAGGCACGATGAAAACACGTTTATGTGTCCGCCTTGATCCGCCTGTTTTGTTTACAAGGTCGGCCTTACTAATATTTTCTAGTAAATACAAAATGACTCAAATCTTACATAAAAATTAATAATCCTTGGTTTATCTACAACCGTATCAAAAATCACGTTTCGCGATAAACGGAGCCACTGCCTAACCTACCTTTGGCTACTTATAATTGATTCAATTGATGTCTCATTATATTCATGAGAACGACAAACTAATTAATATTAAGTATATGATTAATGTACACGAACAGATATCGTTGTTGACAGTTCACTGATAAAGGCTTATCTTCACTGTGTAAACGTTTGAAGTGTAAATTGCTGTGTGTCGGTTAACACCTTTATATTTTGTGCAAATTGTGGCAAGAAATTAAGTTCACTGCGCCATCCATTCTACAATATTCGGTCTCATGCGCATGAGTAGATTTGTGAACGTGATTTGCTAGAAGTGGAAACTTTACAATAAGATAATAGGTATGTTAGAACAAGTTTTGGCATGGAAACACAATACGCAAAAAATAAATACATATACCTAAGAAAAAATGAATCCTAAATTAAATATCAAACAATACAATCTTGATATCAAATAGAAGTGCATATCTACAAATACTGAAATAGATACAACATAATTCTCTCAGCCAATATTATGCAACACCGAAAGATTGAAATGCGCCCAAATGCGCAAGTTTACCAAACGCCATTCGGCTGTTTGTGATTCTGACATCACTATCAAAGATAACG
Organism: Mythimna lalbum; assembly: GCA_949319445.1. Lineage (NCBI taxonomy): Eukaryota > Metazoa > Arthropoda > Insecta > Lepidoptera > Noctuidae > Mythimna > Mythimna lalbum. Next base: position 8,421,816 of record OX439345.1, on the reverse strand, counting down.
ATATCTTTTGGGCGACAAATATTGATTTTGTATCAACAAATCACACATTTAAGTACATATGGTTGAACCAAAACATAGCTCCAGTCTTAAAAATCTTTCCCAGGGTGTCCAACAAAGAATTCATTGATGGTTTAATGAAGACAGTCGAGTGCTTACAAAAAAGTTTGAACAAAGCCCACTTCAGTGGCCAGACGCTTCTGGCACCGACTTTCGAAACTAATAACTCAACTCTTGACTATGACTAGCGTCGTCGCAAGCGCAGCCTTATCATTTATCAATTTTATAGTCAATAAGTGCTAATGATGACTATATTTGGCCCCGTTTTCTATACATTCAAAGTGCTTAAAAGCGGTATTAAACTGTCCGAGGCTTTGATCGAATTTGCATTTTATTTACACTGTCTTAGATTGATTTATAGTTGAAAGCACAAATTTATCTGTTTGTTTATTTATTTTGGTCTTATGTAGCAGTACACAGACTGATCTAACCCAAGCATGGGGTTTAAAAGATTACAATGTGATATAATAAATATGTAACAGAAGTTTTTGTGGTGTAGTGAATAAATATCAGATTAGGCATTTTTAATTTAAAATACAAAACTTGTAAATACTATAATAAATATTAAATTATTATAATTAACTCAAAATATAATTATTATAGTGAAGGCCTAACTAAGGTTGAGAGGACTTGAAGTAATAGTTCCGAATTTTACGCTTGGAGCAAAATTTACACACAATCATTTACATTTATATTTTCATATTTATTTATTAAAACTTTATACAATAGTAAAGAATCACTGTAAAAAAGCGGAGTTAATGCCTTAAGCGTTTTCTACTAATAGCACACATATTCCATTACAATCTTTAAAATCCTTAGTATAGGTCTAGTTTTCTTTGATATTTTCTTCGTGGCAAGCTTGCTTGTAATAGAAAACATAATAATTAACGGTTAATATGTCTCCTTCAACTATGACTGCTGATAGCATTAGATCAAAGTCGATCTGCCACGTGAATGGTGTTTTTGTATTCAACGCGTGATAAAGCCGGCGCCATTTTTTGCTAGTGTACTTCCTACAGCAGGCGCATACGAGTATTATTCACAGAGACCTTCCTTGGATTTTCAGTGGCTTTTCGTGCAGTGAAAATTTTATTAAACTGTTGTGTGGTTCAGAAGAAGTAAGCGTAGAAACTGACTGAGAGAGACAGTGGCGTTGTTTTATACTATTCACGTTGAGACTGACCGAATATTCCGTTTGAGTTTCGGCCATTAATGGCCAAAAAGTGTGCTCGTCCGAGACTAGCGTCTTTGAGCGGATTGAGCGGTTGTAACAGAATCCTGAAAATTGACTGGCTCGTTTAATTTGTATTATAATTTGTATACAGTCGTCGGTTTATTCAAGGTATATGATTAATCATAAATATAGTTTGAAATAACTGTATCGAATCTTAATTTTTTCTATTACCACATCAGTTTCGGTTACGGCCGAAACTGGAAGAGATGCATTTCGTTCTGGTTTCGGCTTCGGCTGGAAATCATGTTTCGGTGGGTCACTACTATTTAGAACTGTAGGTAGGTATGTTGGAAGTTTACCTATTGTACTTTGTAGTACAAAATGAAATGCTAAGTAAACTGTTTAAAATTAGATTATCTAAGACTTCCGCCAAACCCGTTCCATTATCGGACCATCAGACGTACGGCGATGCGCTACCGGTACATAGTGGACATCAAACGTTTTGGGAACACATTTATTGTGTGTACAGATAAGAAGTGGAATTCCTTGCCTGAGTCTGTGTTTCCTGATTATAAATCCTTGGGGGTCTTTACGTCAAAAGTAGGTAGGTTAGTTCTTTTCTATCGTCCTCATCGTCTCCATCGTCGATTACATCGTCACTTACCATCAAGTGAGGTAGTGATTAAGCACGAGTCAATCAATCAATCAATAAATTTTTTATATGCATATAACATGGTGTACAATGATGTTATGTCAAAAATTGTTAGAGCATACATGTTTTGCTTATATCATAGCTCGCAAATACTTTAGAATCATTATGTCAAAAAAAAAACATATGTCAAAAAATTATTGAATATCAAAAAAATAATACATGTGAAAAAATTATTATGGGTCAAAAAATTTATTACATTTCAAGAAACAAAACAAAATCTTTACGTGTCAAAAAAATCTTTTAAACTGTAAAACTTCCCTGTACTAATTTGAAACCCTTTAACATCCATGATTCGAATCTAGGAAAGTAATTGAAGTCTATTAAATTAAAACCTTTGAAGTTTCGAATTAAATTGAGTTTCATTTGTCGTAAGATTTCCTATAAATGTGAGGTTTTATAGTTTCCTTTGAATATGTTGCAGGAAATCATTTGAGATATAATTAGCGAAAAGTGTTATAGGTCAAGCTTCGAACACGTTGATTATTCCTAGCCGTGTGTGGCGTGCATTTATGATGTTTTGTTCGTGATAATGATAGGTCTCGTGACTGATTATTTAATATAGAATATAGGTTGATATCCGCGGATTTATCCGTTGTTTCAATACTTATTCAATATTTAGTATTTCTGGATTTTTCTGGGAAAAACAAAGATATAGAAACCAAAATTTTCGGCCAAAAATAATCGTACAAACGTATGTACAAAACAATTAAGCGTTTTTCAAGGTCATTCAAGTTTAACTCTTTTTTACTCTCCGTTTAACCGATTTTGACTTTTATTGCGTTGGTATCATGATAGATGGCGGCTGCAGTAAATAGTTGGTATTGTAACCATTTTTTGCTTTTAATGTGATCCTTATGCTTATGGAATAGAAGTCAAGATCGGTTAAACGGACAGTAAAAAAGGTTTGTTCAAATATCTAATTTTATTTCAAATGGGAAGATAGAAATATAAAAGGACTTTTAGAAAAAAGTTTGAAAAACTCTCAAATTCAATTGCTCGATTCAGGAACCGGCGACCCTAAATAAGATGGGACAAGGGCAGGAAGAAGAGATTCAGGAACCGGCGATTTTTTTTAAGTTAACTGGTTTATTTCGATATTTAGTTACACAGTGTCTATTAAAAACAATTCATAAGAATAATGCCCTCTGTTCTCGCATCTTAGTTTCAATTTACAAAATAAGTGGTCATACGCGAGAATATTTCACTCATATAGCTGCCAGGCGGCATCGTAAGTGGTCGTCGAACCCCCTAATGTTGGCTGCTAGCACGCATACAGCTATTTCAGCTTATTACGACCACTATTATCGTTCCAGGGGACCTGTTTCTAGCCTCTATATATCCCAGTCGTACCCATGTAGGGAACAGACTTCTTCCGTGTCTCTTAAGGCGACGTATAGACGTGACAACTTTTAGTTGCCGACTAAAAGTAGCTAGAATTCTTACCCAGCCAGCTCCGTAATAAGAAGAGATGTCTATCTTTATAATTTCAACTCTGAAATAACTGTGACATATGACGTCATATAACATATTAACACAAGTGATATTACATTAGCTATGCTTGTTACCTTGCTCTTATTTTCAAGGAAATTGCAAATCTAGACACGTGTTTAATTCAATTTGGCATATTAAAACTTGAACGAGTTCTTTGCACATGCAAATTTTGCCGGCTGAAGCAATAAAACAGCGTGCGTTACAAAATGTATGTAGGTACATATTTCCTTTCGAGCAACTCATGTGATATCGTATCGCGCACGCATAATTGTAATAAAAAATCGAGAACGTAATGTGATAAGACACTTTGTAGGTTATCGAGACAACGACGACTGTTACTAATGAAAATCATTCTCTTCCCTAATTTGTTCGGAGTCTGCGCAACGTATCTTCTTCGTCTACAATTCTCTACTCCTTAAAATCTCCGCAGTCACTCCCTTTCAAGCTATATTATCTTCCGCACAGTTCCTAAGGTCTTCACCTCTCACCATCTTCTACGGTCCTTGGAATCTGCTCCGATCGCCATCGTCCAGACGATGAATGGCAGCTTACTGATCGTGTTCCACGTGCGTTTCAAAGAGATCAGAAAAATGGAAGGGGCTTCCTAGAGCCCATACCTGCTAAGATTATGGGACTGTGTGGTAAAGTTGCCATGGTCCTGGAACACAAACGTCAATTGAAGGACACTAATGAGTTTTAGTTAGTAAATTTTGATGCTTCCTCTCGCTCTACCCACAGCAAATATTTGATAATTTCACATAATAAATTAAACCAGGTCTTTCTCTCTCTTCATACTCAAAAGTTACAACTACAGCAACTAATAAAATACCAAATAATCTATCGTTTGTTGACCGCTTAAAATTACAAGCTAAGTAGACGCTAGTCTTGGTCTTAAAATACCAATAGTTTTTACAAACTATTTCTGTTTAATAGTATGTGAAGAATGTATGAAGCGTCGTAATTGATCGCCTCGTTAGTCGAATATTGTCATTGGATGACGATCAATCTGTCCAGCCAGGATTAATCAGAGAGACATGCCAATGTATTGACTCTTGTTTATGTCAATAAATATTACAGGAAAGTGGTTGACTTTTCTTGTTTTGTTGAAGACGCACGAGAAGATATCAATGCGAAGTTTTCTTCTTAGATGGATTTTTTCGGAAGAAACGTTAGAAAGTTGAGGCTAGAGTGAATAGGCTCTTTATAAACTAGTGCACCTCTACCATCAACGATTGCATCATTGTTTAAAATCAGCTAGGATAGCAGTCAAGCACTAGTTTACATCAAACTACGAGTAGCTTTTGCTGGCAGCTTCGCCCGTGTACATAAAATATAGCCTATGTCATTCAAGAGCAGCTTTCTATCGGCAAAAAATTCATAGCAATCGGACCAATACTATCTATCAGAGATTACCTCCTACGAACAAAAAAAAACAAATTTTACCTCTTTATAATATTAGTGTAGATAAAAAAGAGTTACCAATAAAAAACTTCATCAAGCACCTCTTAATTTGATTGAAATAAGGAGTTCAGTGAAAACTAAATAGACTTTAAGACGCATATTAAGACTCTGTTTTACATAACTATGCATAAAATGTGTGTGAGCACGTAAATCGTAAGATATTTTTTAACCGTTAGCTACCAGAAACAGTAATATATTCGCGTAGATAGCAGAAATATGCGCTTTAAGTAGACAAACATGCTCAGAACGTTGATTTTCTCAATAAGGCTTGAGCAGGACTGGTAGGCGGGTCGAGTACAAATCGTAAGGTCTAAAATACAGTGCAATATTTTCTTGTTGAGCTACAATATCAAGGATGTAATCAAGATGTATGAAGTCGTTAAATTTTGGATGTGTTCTGCAGTTTTATTGATATTTGGAGGTAGATGTGTAGATACTATGAAGCATCATGTGATCGGGTAATTAGCTGTTTTTATTATCTATTTATATAAAACGAGAAACTAACTGACTGACATACAACGCACAGCCAAAACTACAGGGCATAGGAGTATGAAATTTTGTACACCATCATCATTATCATTTCAGCCGGTAGACGTCCACAGTTGGACATATGCCTCCCCATTCCCCAAGTTATTACTGTCTCATCCAACTCTTCTGTCGCAGGTCTGCTGGAAATCATTCTTTGAAATAAGCAGCACCTTGTACTCTTCTATCTGTATTAGTGTATATGTGTACGTAAATAAATAAATAAAAATCGCTATCGGATAGAATTTTTAAAATCAGTTCTATATAAGAAGGTACGTTAGAAAACTTTCAAATCTGGTGACAAAGGATCTTTTTAATTAAAAAAAAAATTGAGTCCGCTGCTCAATTGGTAAGCAATTTCATGATGGTTTATAGTAACTGTTCATAATAGCATGTTTTTTTTTGTTAGGCGAAATTTATTGGCATTTAACAATAACCCAATTGCCGGCTGTCCAAAATGCGGGCAGAATCAATTGTCGTTTCGACATCGTTCGTTAACGAGTTCTCCGGTGACATAGACGCATCCCTTTTATGATATTGTACCAGGAATTTAAAATGTGCGAGAGAGAGAGTGATGGAGCTACATATATACCCTTTTATATATCTCCATCTCGTTCAGTTCAGCTCATTAAATGGATCGCGTTGAGAGCTCGTGGTATAGAGCCCCAGGAAGGGTTGTGAGGGGTGTCAGACATTATTTTTATTGCCATGTTTTATTTATTTATCTCTGTCGCCTAATGTTTAGTCGTAAAATAAAATTGGATGTTTATAGATTCGGTTTGGGGAGGTCTATTGAATTTTTTGTGATGAAGATGAAAGGACAGAGGGGTGAAATATGTTGAATTTTTTACGTTTAAATGTGAGTGCTTATTAGTTACTGTGTGAGGGTTTTGTGTTAGGTGTTGTGTAAGTAGGGTGTAATTTATTTATTTTTGACAATGATTGCTCACACGTGTGGCTTGAACCATTTATTGGAAATGCCGTTTTTCCATTTTTTTAGAACATTGTCCCATCGAGTCTTTTTACGAAAATTGTCGTAAAGGTTTATGCTTTTTAAAACTTTTTATGAAAAAATATAAAATTGAGTGAAATTTACTTACTGGCAGTTTTAATATTAGCAAATTGATTCCTAGTGGATATTGAGATATAATTTTCTGTAGTTTTGTATCTCAAGTATTTACACAGCTGCACAATATGTGGAACTTGAGCAGAGCTGAGAATTATATTATCATAGTATAGATTATACCCCAGTGAACTAGGCCGAGAAGGGACTTCCTGCCAGATAATTCTACTGAAAAAACATTAGAATCGCTTATATCGGCATTTTTACGGAATACTAACTGTCTGTATGCCTAACGTATAAAAAACGAAATACTATACTTTCTTTTGTTTCTGGCTATTTGCAAAAACAGAACAAAGCAAAAATAAAAGAAGAAAAATATGTACTTACGACTGAATGTCAACTCGCTGTGCGCACTACCACAGTATGCTAGCTTGCACTCCATCTCATTCACTCCTCACTATTCCCAAATTAGCCTAGCTTCATATTCTACTAATAATTTCGGGTTATTGTCAAGGATATTTCAGCACGCACGCGTTCCATATTTACGCGAGCGAACCTTCTTGTAAACATATTCGTAGTTTATAGAAACATTCGGTTTCCCTTCCCGGTAATATTAGTACCTAAGTACCTATTAGTTAATCATCTTAACCTTGTTTATACTTTGTTAAATAACAATTCGGCACATGGATAAACAATACACACGAACTTAGTGTTGAAAGAAGGCATTGCTCGTGTAGCCATTTATTGCGTAAATGTAAGAGAGAACTAAGCTATTCTGGTCTGTTTATCCTCTTTATGTTATAGTACTTGATCTTGGTACACGTCTAAGGCAATATTGTTGGCTGGTTATTTAAACAGCGTGTGTAGTTATTTAAAATTAAATTAATTAGTAAATTAGTGTAATTATGAAGCGTTTTAGCGTTCTAATTAACGATGTAGCTCGAGCGTGTAATGATAGTTGACGTTACAATAATTGAGGATGAAAAATTTGGTCTTAAAACGCACGTGCATTGTTATGCTGAATTAGACTAATAAAATTGAGATAAGTATTGATTTGATCTGAAAATGAAGGAATTAATTAATTAATTTCATGCAAAAAAAAAACAATTGTTTTAAAGACTTATATTTAAAAAAAGAACCACAATTAATTAATCGATAGTAAATTGATCGAAAATCTATGTCTAAGACAAGTTCATTGACTTATTACGAGTTTATGAATAAGTGCAGTATTTATATTATGTTGCTGTTAAGTGTTATCTGCACTTGTTACCCATAATGTTGTACCTAGAGATGTGCCATTGTCGGCAATCTGGGAATATTGCCGGCAACAGCACATCTCTAGTTGTACCTAAGCTTACGAGACAAACTTCAATCGAATTAACGCCGCCCATCGTATGTTTACGATTCGCTAAAACCATCATGATTAATTATAGATAAAATTAGCACAAGACTTCTGAAACTGCATGGAGATTGTTTTTTTTTTATTATTGTTAGGCTTGCGCTTTCGACAATGACTATATAACCACTTCGATGATGTAGTCGATGGAGTACGCTTTTGCCTGGAAGTAACCTATTCTCTCTTGACTTAAAAAGAGGTTGAAGCTACCAGAAAACACAGACTCCGGCATTTCGGTCCTCAGCTGTACTCAGAATTATGTGTTCCCAAAATGTTTTGTACGTATGAGTGGGATATGCACCGGTGTACCGGTGGCCCATCGCCGTACGCCTGGTGGTACCACTTTCGTATGTTCCTACCTCTTCACCTGTTGGCTGAACGGATTTCAACTAAACTTAGTACTGGTCTACCCGCCTTGTCCTGGAATAGGATTGTTGTCCCGTATGTAGGTATGTTCCCTCGGGATAATTTTCGAATGTCGAGCGAGCAAAGTCATTGGCAGAAGTTAGTCTAAGCTAGTAATTGCATGTGAATGAAATTCAAATGACATGTGATAAGTCAATTATATGTTGTTGATAAATATGTGGGCGTTCTTCAGTTGGTGATTGAACGCATTGTGAGTGACTTTGTATTGAAAACGAGACGGGTCGCCGCATAGCTTCCATGACTATCTGTAACAGCTCATCTACAATACAACGTTTCAATGAATTGTTCCATATTTACATCTATGATGTACTTTTATTTTTGTTTACTTTGTGTATATAACCGTTGTGCTGTGCTGTGTCTTTTCTGTACCGAATAAAAGTATTTCTATTCTAATCTATTAAAGCTAGTTTCATATTTTGAGACAACTTGATCAAAATTAGGTGCATTATTTTCGTAGATTAGCGCTTTCAACAAATCAGTCTAAAGCGGTTTCAAATTCAAACTCAACTCAAAATTATTTTATTTTACATAGGCCTACATGGGTATTGGTCAATTAGTTGTTTCCTATGAAGAAGAACCGGCAAGAAATTCCATAGATACTCTTAAAAAAAAATTGATTTTACAATATTTCCTTAAGAGGTTTCTGACCTTATGTCACGTAGTTTAAAAATTCTATTTATGCTAACCGCAATTCTATTCGCCATAGTATACGCAAATAAAATAATGCAGATAAAAAATGCATCTACAATATAACAGGGTCGCCCACCATTTAAAATCATGCGTGTCCCGTAAATAATATCAAGTGCTTCGACTCAAGACAGTTAAATATGTTCGTAGTTCTATCTTGCAAGGGACATAACGCCTACGCCGTACGTGGGTGAGCAGTACTGATTGCAAGCAAAAGTACACGGACAAAGTATGGAGTTGTAACTTGCCTTGCGTTCCGAATTGCGATAAAAGTGTTAATACTGCGAATCCGACCAACACGTCACAATTATAGCTCAGTGGTCCTTATATTTAGTGACTATTAAATTTGGTTGGATTCGCGATATTTTTACTTATATCACAATTCGGAACTCTGGGTTAGTTGGCACTTATACTGTTATACTCCAGTCTTTTAGTTGGTTTGCTGCAATGACTGTTTATTTGGCATTTGTATTGTGGAATTGAATGAAATTTGTAAAGGAATTGATTGAATTCTTATGATAATGTCCATCTTAACGATGTATATTCACTAGTTTTTATAAATCCGTTAAAAAATGTGCTAAATTGAAAGTACTTTTTGTGCCACACTTTTACAGTACTAAACTTTTTTTATTATTATGAAAATTCTATTTAGTTCTTGGCCCTGTTTATGAGCTTTCTAGCTGTAAAGTTTACAGTATAGCATAGTCGGCCTTATAATGTTCCCGCTGTTGGGACTCAGGCGTCCTCTCTAGGAGAAGGAATGGGCTATAATCCACCACGCGGGCCCAGTGCCGGTTGTTGGATGTCGGACGGGAAGACCGTAGTAGGCACATTGTTCCAGTCCTTTGATGTACACGGTATAAACGACGCGAGACGAAACGCTTAGTCCGGACCGTAAGAGTTCCCACGACGTAAGGGTGGATATTCGCCGTACGACTGGTTGTCTGATGGTAGAAAATCACTTTTTAATACAAAAAACAAATTTATTCAGCAAATAAAGAACCACTTACAACCACAGAGCGATGAGAGCTGCGCCGATGTAACTGAAACGGTATCGCATCAGTGGTCATTACAAACGTTCAGATCACTTCAGTGTAACGACACGCACGACTGCCTCTTCCATAACCTGATTACATAAACCTTGGATTAGAAGACCACCTAGACTTAGCTAGGCGGTCTTTCAGTGCAGCTGTTTGGATTGTAAAGTAACAATTTTTAAGAAACAAGTGCGCACTTTTGATTGCATAATAAAATAACATCACAACCAAAAAACATTAAATAAATGAACACCGTTGCTACCGAAATCAGCCATATAATGTTAAGAGTTGCTAGTTGCTCGCAGACATTTGGCTAAAAAGCGGACGATTTTTTGTTGTTCACCATAAAATCTTTTTAAATTCTAATGAATTTAATCTGATATTATTGTTATAGTAACACTAGCGACACAAGGTAAGTCAGAGCATATGACGAAACTAAAAAAATGTCAAATTAAATCATTTTAAAACTATTACCGGACAAGCCGAACTCCGCCTAATTTGGCCGGACACGCAATATAAAATCGTCCCGACCATGACGATTCATCCTAACGCTGACAATGTTCCTACTGCTGGAACTCAGGCCTCTTTTCTAAGCAAGCGAAAGAGCCGTAATCCACCACCGAAATTAGCCTATTCGATCGTCCCGATCATGTTCGGCCTCATGACAACGCTAACAATGTTCTTACTGCTGGAACTCAGGCCTCTTTTCTAGGCAAGAGAAAGAGCCGTAATACACCACCGAAATTAGCCTATTCGTCATTTATTACTATTACGTCAGAAATGTCACACAACTGTTACAAAATTGTCTGTCGGTCAAGTCTCTATATTTACTTTCTTTAGTTCAAAACATAAAGTTTTATGGGCATTTTGTTTCCAACAAACAACGTAAAAGTATGTGCTACTTCTTTCTTCGAGTTTTATACCCTAATTCACACCGCACTCTGAATAGCTTACCGTGAGTTTTAAATGAGAGTCTATTTTTAGTTTCTTTTCTTTTGTAAACACGACTAAAGACCTGTTATGCAGTCGAGTATTTTCTATCAGTGTTCATCTCTCTACTGTTACTGCGTGCATCTACAATCTACTTTGTGCACCCAGAGGCTAGTTTCATATAATATTAGTAGGTATTTATTTAATCAAATCTTGCAAATTAAATTTGACCCACTTCCCGGTTACCGATTGAGCACAAATTTTGCATGCATGTGTAAATCAGATGACAATGCAAAATTATTATGAAATAGAGCTGATCGAATGATAGAACTGGGAGGTAGCTATAGGAACTTCGTAGTTAAACGACACAACCCTTTCGAGTTTGGGCTCGTATGATTTGTCTTGACGAGTATTAATAATATAGGTATACCCAGCTATAAAAGTTTGCTATGAAAAAAATATTTTCATTAAAAGCTTGTTTATTTCTTACTGCTTTTTATGCTCGGAGTTTCTTTGTGTGATTAGATATCCGCATGAAAACCAAGGCTACTGATATAACCTGAAGAATCGCCAAACTTATCTGGCAGTGAGTAGGGCACATTGCTCGCAGAACAGATAGTCGATGGGGTCGATCAAAAGATCCTGGAATGGCAACCACGAACCAACATGCTTTCATAGAACCACTTTTACTTTCAGACGTCTGTGTGGAGCAAATGTCAGACTTTTACTGACAAAACCCGACCTGTGTTCCTTCAATTGCCCTTTGCATTCCAACGTCGCGGTGACTTTTTCTAACAACTCCTCCGACGCATCCCATTTTTAAACGCCTAACAACAACTTGTGTGGTTTAAAAATGTTCCTTATAGACATGTGGATTTTGCAATAACCATTTCGTATAATATACCGTAATTATTACTCAAATTACTACCGTGCTTATCACTAAGTGCTAATAATTATGCGAATTTGTCCGTTTTAATGTCTACTTATTAAGTTTCATATGACTGTCATTTCTGTTTAGTAAGACGTCTCAAGTTGAAGTTTCAAATTGTGTTTGGGTTATTTATTGTATAATCGATATGTTACGATCTATTTACTTATTTATTATATTCTTTATTGTATACTACAGAAACAAATATACAGGACAAACATTAAAAAAAATAAGTGTACAAACGGCTTTAAATCTAAGTCGATATAAGACTTACAATTATAGATTATAATAATATAAGAATGCTCGTCGTAAAATTATCTGTGTGAGATCTACAGCATACTATTTTGATAAGACCCCATTTCGCTGTAATTTATAAAAGCCTTGAATTTCAGCAATGTGAGGACGCAAAAATTCTTGCACTTTTTCGTCAGATCAGTGTGTCAACGAAAAAAAAATTAAAACCGTTCTCTCTTCACTAATTAGGCGGATGAAAAGAGCCGCGCGACAGAGAGTGACTCGCATCATTACTCCAACCTTATGCGTATTTACCATCAGCTGTGGCTACCGAGCCTATAACCCAATCATTACCTTCACCACTAGATCACTTATCTCTGAAAATGGTGAGGAATATTTCCAATCTCAGCTCTATGAGATAGCTATGTATAGTCAAGGCAAAAAGTGGGACAAACCGCGTCCAAATTTGTCGGAGCTTTGTAAACAACATCGTATCTCTTGGGGCGACTGAAAAAAAAAAATAGATAGAATACGGAAGATAATAAATGTATTATTAGGATTTGAGACAAATATTTGGAAGCCTTTGGTTTATATCTAATCTTATCTGAGGTTAGTCGTCGCCGTCTGTCGTGAACTTTAGATCCAGTCTCTGTGACTACCTAGTTCAAAGACCTGAACCAAACTTTAGCTAAACGTGTTCCATTCGACGCGGAAACGTGTCCTAGACGAACTACACCATGTTTTGCTGACGATAGATTTTATGGGAGAATTCGATTAGTCGTGCATCGGGATGGCTTTACTGCAGGAAAAAGATTATATACACATCATTTTAATTTTAATTTACAATAAAAAGAGACTTGTGGGTAAAACCATATTACTGCGGTCTGTCTGTATATAAATTGCATGTTTGTCTTTATGGTCGCATTGGCATTGATGGAAATTATGTCACTAGGACAGATCCTGGCATTATAATTTACGTTAAATAGGTGTGTCACATAAAGGGATATTTGTCGTGCCCAATGACAACATATAAAGTTTCGGACGACATATGTGACTTCCGTCTATTATGAGTTCTTCAAAATAATTTAAATGGCATCTGATTAGATTGTGCGATGTACCCGGTATTGTTTTGCATTGCGATGCATCGACAAATCGACGCGTGATTGGCATAATTGTCCAGTTGTACGCACACAATTGTTCCAATATAAATATGGCTTCATCTAATTGTTATGTGCAGGCAGAGGCCGCGGAATACGTACCCATGATTAATGTGTTGATTTGTTTAAAGTTTACAAATGTCCGGCTTCCTGCGTTTGGTTGATTCATCAGTGCATACATTTATTGTAATTGTCAACTTATTAGTGTGAACTATGAAGTTATCACATCACTATTAAACCGACATTTGATAATTTCAAGATCAAAGCAGATTAGTCCTTATAATAAATCTAAAATAAACAATAATAAATCAATAAATAATAATAATAAAAAAAACATATATAATCTTATTTGACTTTGTTGTGTACAAGTTCGAAGTACCATCTGAGATACCATAACTGTCAAAGAATTGAGAACATGGTTTCCGAAATTGTTCATTAAAATTTACGACATCTTCACATACAGATGATAATATCAATGGTAACTACTTACAAACAAATTAACACATAACTAAAATGAAAGTGAAGTCAACAATAAAAGTACGTATGCAAATTCACCATGGCACTTTGATCTTTTAAGTTAGAAAACAATTTACAAGTCACCCTTGGCAAGTTTCACATTACCTAGTCGGCATACAAAGTTGTACTGCAATTAGAATTATAGTAATTATATTTACTTCTAAGATACGAATCATACTGCAGATCTTATCTTAGTAGTTGCAATATAAGAGGCTGTGACTCTGCTTGAATGTAACGAAAAAAATATATAAATAAATTGATCTTAATAGACAGACTCACACTATTATCTATAATAATGCAAATGTTGACAATAAAACACCGTTGACGTTATTGATAAAGTTTGTTATTCTAAGCATCAAAAGAGGATCTAAAAAGCGCATAAATATTAATAAAGTGAAACAAAACACCAACGAAAAAAGCTAGCATGAATAAGTGACGCTAAACAAAACAACGTCAAAATTTTAACACACGACCCAAATGAAAAAGTGTGTGTTTTCAACACGATTAATATTAACGAAGTGTGGGTACACGTGAATTCAGTTGACCTGTCTGGTCCTTAACATATTCAAGGTCTGGCAGTGTAGCATCACTTTAAATACGGAGCGGGACCAGTAGGGGACTAGCTTACTGTAAATTTTGAATGTCCGCTGACCTCTAGCCAAGGACAACTACTCACAATTCCGATGGACAGATGTTATCTACTTAGTAAACCTGTTTGCTTTGTCTGAAACTGCTGAATATTTTAAATGGACATTCTGTTTATGTTAATGCTATCTAACATGGTTTTCTATAACAATCAAAATGGTAGTGACAAGGAATTTCAATTTAAAATAGTTTCACGATAAGGATTATCCTTGCTCTTTAGTCATGAGAAAAAAGTTCAAGTCGTCAAGATTATTCAAGATTACATCTTGCAGTTCCTCGTTATACTAAAAATGGCAAGATAGTGTTCCGGATTTTTACGAGTACAAAAATCTCAGAAACAACTCAAGAAACGATGGTTTCTTGATAAAGGCAAGAAAAGGCAATACAGTTTTATGTGCCACGTAACACAGTCACGTATGCAAGCTGGAAGGTCGTCCATATTTGTGCAAACAGTTGCCTCGGAGATAGCAGCGTTTGTACTTGTAAGTAACCAAGATAATATCGGTACGAGCGAGCAGAGTACAGTACGAGAAATTCTTAAATTTCTACCTGCGCTCGCGCCGGACTCGCCGACGACGCGACGCCCGATTCCTACAAAAAACCGTTTCCTTTACATTATGTTTACAAGACCTCCGACACCGAGGTCCCTTTTGTGGCCGTCTTCATCCCTACCCATTGGCTTACCTACGACCCTTTTTTTGTCCGCGTGCTTCTCTACAATTATTCAAGTTGGCGAGATAACGACTCATTAGAAACGTTTTCTGGTAATTTCTAAAACTAAATTATAGGATTTGGTGCTCATGCCTTATACATATTAATTATTATGATTTTAATAGTAAAATCATAATTGTAGACACTTGATAATCAAATGTCTACAAATGACCAGATTATTCATTCACATAAATACAATAACGTACATAAACTTCCAAAGATTCTATCAATCTATTACAGAAACGGGTCTTTTCTTTTAATGTGCTATTTCCATCGATCTCTATGGGATGGCCATTTCATAATACAATTACAAATACTAGAATTTTAACAGGATGCTGTGTCAGAACTGTTATTACGAGGTTCAATGACGTTGTCCATGCTATATAATCGAAAGTGAGCCACGACATCCTCATTTGCATGAACGATCATTTGTGTATCACAGAAGGCAAAATTTTGCAAAAAAAATGTAACAAAATTTTATATATTCATAACAATATGATAAATATGACCAAATTTAGAAATGTGGATCCTTGCCAAAATCATTATGTATACACCTCGTAGGCGATGTCACTGGAAACAAAAGTGGTGAATCAGCAAACACACCTACAACAACGCCCCTGGTTTTGAACGCAATGTATTCTGTGAAAATGACCTAAGCTGCCAAGATTTTTTTATTTGTTTGCACTGATCTTGTCATTGGTTTTTTTAGATTCACTTTTTTATTTGAACAGGAAATAATCATCACTCAGCACTTCGTATTTACGGATTTGACCAAACGCTAGCAAACAAACATACTGGACAAAAACATTTGCACACAACATCCTGGAATGAAGTACATTATTTATTTGGGAGATAATACTACAACGGAGTATACAACGTGTAACATTAAATGCGCAAAACCTCAGACACCCCAAATGATTTTTAATTCAATTGACCAAATTCTATGAGAATAAAAAAATTAATAAAAAAAAATATGTGAAAGTGCACATATTTTGTTTAAAATTCGTATCTGCATTGAAATCTGAACTTTTATTATCCTGCGTATGAGAAAATATAATTAATTGGACAACAACTATTTGTGTTTGTTTATCTATTTGGGTGTTTGACCTGTAAATTAATAGACAGGGCAAAATTTTTAATGACGACTTTTTTTGAAAAATGTAACCTATATTAAAAAGTGGTATGATGAATTCTGCTCGTTATTCTGATCAAACTATTTTCAGGTTTTGCGCATTTAACGTTACACGTTGTATGATATACGCAGATAGATTCTTTGGAGAAAGTAGCGGTTATTGACGTTGCTAGTGGAATTAACTAGCCTACTTATTTTATTTTAACTTATATTCAAGTCCTATTTATACTATTCGCTGAAAAAAATCAATGCAAAATCAACCACTGGAGTGATAATATTGCAATCACGTGAAAGGTAAACGTGCTTGAAATACACATAATATTCTTGTAAAAAAAATAACCATCTTCTACTATTATCACTTGGTTGGCGCCAAATATCACAACAAGCGCAACATGACTAGCAATTGATAAGGGAGTTTTTTTTTATCCATTTCTGCTTTTATATCATTACGGACATCTGCTGCATTATTTGATTTTTAATTTAGGAATTCTTGTATTTAGCACGATATTTTATTCATGTTTAGTATGTCAACAGAATGGTCGTGTCACCCCACTGACCTTGTATGGGCAAACATCTTTATCAGCTTTCCACTAGTCGCTAACTCACATTTAGATTGACGACTGACTATATTTTTCAATGATTTCATAGTGATCGATTTTTACTAAAATAAAACTGGTTTCAAATTCTTGATACTGACGTTTCATCTACATTTTAAAATTATCATATTGGTTTTCTAAATCGCTTACTAACTTTAATATTTTATTGTAAACTATCTGCTCCCAGTGGCTTCGCCCGCGTGATAGCAGAAAATTATCCCAAGGGAACATACTTCCGGGATAAAAAGTATCCTATGTCCTATTCCAGGATATGGTCTATCCGTGTACCAAGTTTCATCTAAATCGGTTTTGCCATTTAGGCGTGAAGACGTAACAAGCAAATAAACTCACTTTCGCTTTTATAATATTAGTAAGGATAAATTTCCTATTTTAATAGAGTTGACAATACGAGATTAAGGTGGAATGCAGCTTCTATTAATAGTCATCAGGGGAGAACAAGTCGTAAAGGTTAAAAGCAAATACGTGAACTATTTAGTTTCGGTCCTTAAAATATATCTCGAACCAAACTAAGAGCATCAGTCGCCGTGACAGTTTACTGATCCTTTAGAAAATAAATGAAAAAAGTTTCGTTTCGCCTCTGTCTTATAAATGAACCGTTTCAGAA
This sequence comes from Mythimna lalbum, assembly GCA_949319445.1. Classification (NCBI taxonomy): domain Eukaryota; kingdom Metazoa; phylum Arthropoda; class Insecta; order Lepidoptera; family Noctuidae; genus Mythimna; species Mythimna lalbum. The sequence goes on along the minus strand of OX439345.1, from coordinate 8,404,313 downwards.
GATGGTTCGAGTCATCGACAGATGATGTTACTTAGCAGAGATTCCCACGACAGCCTGCAGCCAGTTTGCGAGCCGGCTAATGAGCAGCCGATGGGATTACACGTAGTCTAGTGCAATTTACGCACTAATGCATGACTACAGACAACCGCAAATGTGTCTAATTTTGCACAACACACACCGTTCTCAGTAGAGCCATTGAGAACTCAAAAATACTAATGATGAGTTCCAGTTGAACCTCCACTTTTTATGTATCAATATTATGATCCATGCTACACACGTTCAACGAAGTCATTTTCAACTAGCTTTTTACAGCATTCGTGCCAATAAAGATAATCATCTTTATAAATTCCTGATTACAAGGTTAATGAATAGTAATATTCATTTTTTCAGCAATCACACTAGTTGCAATGAGCCATGTTATTTATTTATTTGTATTGAAGCAGAAACTAGCAAAAAATGTTATCTTGAACTTCCTGATGCTGAGCTGCAGTTGTTTCTTCATAAATATTAATATGCTGAATCATTCTAAAATTATTTAACTACATTTTAATACTTACTTTTTATTGTTCTCTGCATTCGATATTTAATAGGGTTTATATTTGGTTACGATTTGCATAATGTTGTATTGGTACAATGTATTAAAATTTGCATTTATACGTGATATGTTGTCAAACTGGTTACTTATTCGAATATCGACACTTCCAAATTGATCTTTGAATTCATCATTGTTAGAAACAGTATAATTATTGTACCATTGACCATAGTTATCGTCTTCATTCATCGCCAAATGCTTAAGTGAAACCATGTAAGCATTAATCTTTACTGTAATATTAATTAGCTTCTGACAGACGTTTGTATGATCTGTTTCGCAAATACCACCCACACGCTTATTATTTGCAAAGTTGCCTACTTTCACTTCGGGGACATTTCTGCCATTGACCAACACCGTCTCTGATTGTATGTACTTACCACTAGAGTGTGCCTATCCAAATCTTAAACTGTGAGTGTTATTAATTCATTACCTTCGCTATATTAAATTCTCCGGATTGACCAGTTGTACTCGAAGGTTATTATTAGTTTATTTATTTTTTCATTCTGAATTGCGTTGCGTCAAAAGCAAGTTTTGTTTTCTGTAGGGAAGGTTCATTCATATTCCCTTATTGCTTGCATAACAACCATGTTAGTTACCCTTGAAGCTGGTAATATTCAAGTTTCTTCTTCTGGTTTTTTCTTCTAGGTGGCTTGAAAAAATATACTATTGAAATCAAACTAGTACATATTTCTTCTTCGTGTTTCGTTCAACTTGTTACACGGCGTCTAGGTTGCCAATTTGGTACAGACTTGCATTATAACGGTAATGTAAAACGGGAAATAACTGTGGTCACGAAACGGATGATGTCGTTTTTGTCATTGTCATTTTAGTCTTATCATGATGTTTCAAGGCTGTATATGATACGTTTACAGAAATCGGATATGTTGCCTTTGAATAGATAAACACTAATGCTAAGAGATATCTAGGTAATGAGGACACATATGTTAACATAAGTAAACATAATTAATATACGCTTTGTAACGTAGAGTTCGTCTTAACGATGTCCGAATTTGGCAATAAGAGGCCAGTGCAGCTCAAAGCCTCTTTTGGTTTATGTCCCGTACGGTATTTGCAGCGGTTTGTATTCACCGTTATTTTAACTACCGACAAAGCCAGATGGTAATATAATTCATAGGTAGATGGGTAATTTGCTTTCGTACACGCTGTGTTGAGTGTATTAATGTAATCTTCATTACTTGTAACAAACGCACCCACGGGGGAAAGTAATTTATCTGATCTAATTAAGTTTTTAATTTATAGTGTCTATAACATGGATAACATGACTATATTTTAAATGGGATTATATTTTGATATACGTTTCAAACTAGAAGCAAGTTTACTATGAATGTGTCATCGTGGATTGCTTTGACACAGGTGAAGTCAGCGCTTCTAATAGATAGTATAGTTACATAAGGATAAAATAATCAGCTAAGTTGACGGTAAGGTCATTGTAGGAGACGTAGATTATGATAATGAAATAAAAACATACGTAAAAAAATGGTTGCTGATGTGGAAGTTAAAATTGGTGTGTACCGACTAAATTGCCATTTGCAATTACAATCATGTCCCCAATGTCAGTCATTGAATTTTTTGGTACGAATTCTGAATTAGATATTTTAAATTTTAAAAACTTAGCAACAAGATCTAATTTGAGCAGGCATAACATAAATATAAAAATGGTACTAAAATGTTTATCTTTAATGCGTTTAGTCAAATCAAAGTCAATCTTTATCAGCAACCTTGTCATATTGATACGACGGTATTATGACGTGGACTTTACCTTATTGATTTACGTCACCGCGTTATGCAAACTGGTTCTTGTAATGGAGACGTTAGTGGGATTTTAAGACTAGATGGTAAATTATCATTTAGCAATGTCCGATATTAGTGTTATTCCGTGACTCATACTGTACGTCATAGAATGACTATACATAAACCACTTTTTTATTTTCTTTGGAAATATGCAAATGTTTTAATCGAAATGACGATAGCAAATAATCCTAGGTCCGGCTTAAAAGCGGAAAGAGTTTTACTATAGCATAGAAGCAAAGCAAAGAATAAACCCAATAAATACAAAATATCTTTTAAACCAAAAGTTACGGAAACATGCTACAACAGCAGTATGTCGCCTAATCTTATTAGAAACAATGTTCTAATATCGAATAGGAAGCAGGTCTTCTATTAGAGAGAGGGGACAATAGAAATTGGTGCGTTATTCCCACGGAAGATAAACGTTGACAATTATGGACCCAAGCTTGCTCCCTGTGGTACTCCGTGACCGTATCGTGTGTAAGTTATGATGTTGGTCCGATCTTAGATAACCTATGACCTGTTATTGAAACCTAAATGGGAAACTACGATGGTGAGCGTATTATATTTTTAAATGGCTTTTATTGTTTGAACTAATTATTATTTATTTTATTAAATAGTTACTTAATGAAATGCATTTTATTTAAATATTTTTGTTTTTATTTTCTATTAAAAATAAAAATCCTGTGCATCTCCATCTTACCTAATAAAAATTATTTACTATTTACTTACAAGGGTTTAAAGTAAGAGTTAAGCTCGCTTATACCTATATACATGAACTGATTTTTTTTTTGTATTTTATTACTTGTTTTGGTGTACAATAAAAAAAAAAACGAATGAAGTTTTAATCTTTTGCCTTTAATTAAATTGTACTATTGATTTAAGCTTCTGTGCATAAAACGTTACATTAATAAAGTAATAAAATAAGTTATTTTATTTATTAACTGGCTTTACCGTGCAGATGCGAGTACATTATATCTATAGAGATGTATTGCAAATTCAAGTCACGCGACCGTTGCTCTCTGAATCAGACATATTACTCGTAAAGATCGTATGATATTTTACCTGCACAACTTGTTAATAATAGTTTGCCTCAGGCGCCGTAACATCTGTTCGGGGGCTCACCTTTGTATGAGGGGGTCCACTGAATGGACTCTTTGATTCGGCGTCTTTGATATCGTCTGCAAATATTTTTATTATTCCAGCATAGACAGCTGTGTTTATTGTCACTTTAATATTTCTACCAATAAAAATGCTATTTTCAGTACAAGATAAAAAACTATCATTCATGTCAACTCGCAATTTTAAATGTATTTTTCTTGTTGCAGAAGTGCAAGACGTGGGATGTTTCATCACTGATGACGTCTTTATTATAAAGGTAAGGCTAATATTAAATACTTTCTCAACTGCACTATCAGTAAATTTACCGAGAGCAATGAACTTAGCTCAAATGTTACAAAATATATGCTTCAATACTCGTGATAGATGGCTTGTCTTATAAAACTTCGAGATTCCTATCTGTTCCGTGAAACGGTGTTGCATTTATTCTTAGCGTTTAATTTATAACAGTTTTTAAAATGTTAACAGTTGTTAAATAATAAACTGGTACATTTCAGTGGCAATCTCCTTAAAATTTAAATTGGTTTCTTGTTTAAAACTACTCTCTCCTTTCATTTAGGTATACGGCATGGATAAATTTAAAGTAAATTTCATTTTTTATGTTTATATTTTGTGTTTTTAAGGCTAGATAATCATGATAATGGCGAATAAATAACATGAACAAACACTATATTTGCTGTAATAATTAGCTATTTCAATATTTATACATACGAACAGGCTTTATTATTTTAAAATAACTACATATGATTTGTCATTGACGGCTCCTTTGATACTATTTCAATAGTTTATAGTTCACAATCCGAGGTCAACTGAGTCTAAAGTTCGTTTGCAATTTGTAATTATTACTCTTAGATAGATAAATAGTCATAACATATTTATATGTACTGTCACGTTTAATGGATTACTTACATATTTTCCAATTGAATGTAACCACAATATTTTATTTATAAAATAATGAATAAGTTGATGAGTAATTAGAAACTTATTGATTTTATTTTTTTATGTAGAGTAGTTGTAGTACATGATAACTAACTTTTATCCCTAATGCTTTATAAGCTTTTGTATTTTTATTATTTTCAGATTGTTTCTATTAAATTATCTATTACTTTAGTTGTTAGTTATTGAAAAAAAAAAATGTTATTTGACTGGCATTTCATTATTGTTTCTCCACAATCAAAGTGAGTTTGAGTTTCGAGTTGTTTTTTCAAATTCAGTTCATTTATTTGTTTACTGATACAAGTATCGTACACGTGTTTTATTGTATTATATAAGTATAGTTTTCCATCGTTATGTGTCACATCAGGATCCAATTATGAACATGGGGCAATTGGGTTTAATCAAACTGTAGATACTTTCGTAATCGGTCTTCAATTGATGACTATTAAAGTGAATTGAATGCGTTTGGGTCTTAGCTTTTGTTGTTCCAGCAGTTCCACCCTTGGGCACGCCACAATTATGGTGGTAAGTCCCCTCTTTGAGGCGTGGCTGGAAAAACCCCACGGCGTCCCTACCTTCCGTATGACGCAGGTCCTCACCGGACATGGCAAGTTCGGGAGGTTCCTGCATCGCGGGTGCCGCCACTGTGCGGAACGCCCGGAGGACACAGTGGAGCACACAGTTGAGGTGTGCCCTGCTTGGGCGGAGCAACGCCGTGCCCTCGTGGGGGCGATCGGCGGCGGAGACCTCTCGCGCCGGGCCTTGGTTCAGGCCATGGTCCGGAGCGAGGAGGAGTGGCAGGCGGTCGCCTCCTTCTGCGAAGCAGTAATGCTAGCAAAGGAGGAGGCCGACCGCATCAGGCAACGGCGCCCTCACCGCCGCCGCCGCCGGGGTTCTAGCCCCGATTTCCAGCCACCGTAGACGCGGGCTCGTGGACAGCGAGCTATGGGTGGCTCGCTGTCCGATCGTCCGGTAACTGTCCGGACCGAGTCAAGGCCTCGACGGCGCGCACCGTTCCCGCGCGCCTCAAGGAATTGTCAGCAACAGGAGGGGCCCATGTGGGTCGAAGCCTGCCGGGGTCGGGGTTATCCGAAAGGAAACTAGAGCCCCGGTATGAAGGCTAGAAGGAACGGCGCGGGGTTTTTAGTCAGTAAGAATCTGACACTGTCTCCCGCTCCACCCAAGAGCGGGTTTCGTCAATGATGAATTTCCACGTCGACAGAAAAAAAAAGCAGTTCCACCCTTTCTGGTATCTGTTGTATACAATGCTTGTTAAGGTACTAATTTATCACTTGTATTGTTGATGCTAATAAGTTTATCTCTATATGACTTTATCTCAACTTTTGCATCACCTTAACCTAATTTATTATAGTAATCATTTCTAGTTTTAGTCTTACTTCATTGATTACAGTTTCATATCGCTGTTACGACTTTTTAATTCCGGTTGCCTCATACAATGCATTTATGGACGCACATCGCATATTTAAACATTTGCACACCGTGTTTCCTTACGAAACGTTGCTTAAGCCTGTAACTTGAGTCCCAATATGACATCATGCAAGATTCTCTATCGATAGGATAATATGTACTGTTGTTGGTAAGATAACCTCGCCTGCATATCCTTATTTCAAGATATTATCGTGTTTATTTAATAACGAAAGTGCTAAAGTATTCTGGAAGATCTGTTTGCAAGATTTATTTGTTACAACAAACGAACTTTAATATAAGCTCTTAAGCAGTTTATAGTAATATTTTTAACATAAATTAGGTTTAAATAAAAAGGGATTTTCTGTTGAAAAAATGCTTTTCCATCCATTCCACAATGACAAATTTTACGAATAACATACAATAAACCATACATACCTAAATGCGTCGTATATTTACAAGAAATTTTAAGATGGTCAATGAGTTCATCCAAGATAATGCACAAACGTGACGTATTTCATGTTGGAAGCAAGTTTTGAGAATAACTTGTAATGAACTTGTTAAGTACAAGTTATTCTCAAAACTTGCTTCCAACATGAAATACGGGTTTTTTTTAAACATTGCATATTACCTTCATCTTAGTGTTAGTGCTGGTAATTCTAGTAAACAACAGTGACTCAGGTCAAATTCATTTTATAATAGGTAATCATAAAAAATATGACGTCAGTTATATAATCTTTGCATTTCTAGTCCTATCTACTAGTAGTTTTTTGCATGCTCGTACTTAAAGGCATATTCTAAATACTCAATGGCGTCATACAGATTAACGAATCTTATCTACCAGTTGATAACAGTGCTTTCGAAGGCCAAAATTCCCTGCCAGGAATGTTTGCGCAAAAACAACCGCCGAAGTTTTAAACTTTAGTGGAACGGTATACTGGTATTCTCGAATTTCGATGTTTGAGCCATGCAAAAAAATTTGCTCCACTTAGTGTGCCCGCTTTGGTATTTTTTGCGGCGCTTGCTTTTGCTAAATAATAAACTGTCGTCCATTGGTCTCTTTCGAATTGTGTCAAACTTTTGCTTAAATTGCAAAAAAACATTCTCAATTTTTTTGTTTTGCTTATTAGCGTTTTATTATTATTTCTATCTTGCGATGAAACTTGATTTTATAGAGAAAATACGAGTCCGGTTTGATGAGGATGTTTTCCTGGAAGCGGTGCCTGACTACCGGTGTTGTGTGATTAATATTAATTAAAGCTTCAGATTGCCATCTGCATAATAAATTCAGAAGTGTCGGCAACCGTTCAATTATTATAATTACAACAGGTCATCTATGTAGACTATACATTAATTGTTAGCAGATAGAATTGTTTAAGAACACCTATAATATCGGCATCTTCTTTCTCTTTTCACAATTGATTACAGTCACAACTTCTACTTCTATTTATTTCTGATATGTCTTTAGTAGTAGTAGGGGTAGACAGGCTTTTCGTACACACATTTGGATAATATCATATTTCTAATGAAAGTCTACCAAGCTGTATTTTGGCTTCTTCTTCCGTAAATGCTCCCAAGTTAGCATTAGTATTTCGTGTTGTTCTTCAAGTGACATCGACTTCCAGTGCGTGTATCGACACATCAGCCTCATTTACTAATGCATTAGCACACAATGCTTAGTGAAGGTGTTTTCCATATTCACTTACACTTTTCTTCAAGACGAAAGTAATAAATTGTAACCTCAATACAGTAAGTAGTCAACTAATCACTTTTACGTTATATAGCCCAGTTACAAAATCTGCTTATCGACTTTTTTATTGTTTGTTATTTAAGTTTGCGTTAGATCAGTATCTCATCTGATGGTAAATGATGAAGTACGCTTGCCTAGAAGTAGGTAGCTAGTCTAAGTGATTTTGCACGTTTGTGGCCACATCTACGATACAGGAGGAATTCGTAGTGCAGGGTAAAGGTTATCTCTTGTTTTCCAGCATTTATTTCTTCTGTAGTTTTGAAATTGTTTTTTTTTCTGTATCAACGAAAGTAGCGATTAAAGTTTATTATGCCGATACAAAAATTTATTACACATTATCTTACTCAAGTAGGTTAGTAAAAAAAACAAAAGTATATAAATAAATTATTTATAAAAAAGCCTATTTAATCAGACGAATCTTGAAGTAACACGACTATCGTATGATGTTACTATAAATAACCGAATTGTTTAATTTTTACTTGGAGATAAAAAAATGACACCTCTTTTTTATCTATTGGTAACGATAAGACCAAAGTTCAAGACACTTTAATCAATAAATTATTTTTTAGACCCATTAAATATTGTTTGTTTCTAAGCTAGATATAATAGATTGATTTAAAAAACTCGAAAATACTGTCTCATATACAACGTCAGTAATGGTAGTTATTAATAAAATCAAGATACACATATCGAGAGTAGTATTAGTACAACCAGGACAACGTCAACGCTAGGATGATGATAAATTTTAAAATAAATTTAGTAAAACTAAAAAAAAACATGCTAGTAGATTTTTCGTGATTTCATAAATACTCTAAAGTTGTTTGATATTAAAGCAAACACGTAGTATTGAGCCACAGAAACATTTGAAAGAGGTATTGCTACTGTACCCAGTAGACCTAAAACTCACACAGGTGGGTTTTAGGCCTACTGTCTACGGACGCGTAGCTTCATAGACGCGTATTCGTCATTATACGCTTGGCGTACGTCCGTAGATCTTAGCCATTAAAAGTCTGACACCCTCTCACTGCACCCTGGACCGGGAAAAGTAATTTGATGGTCTCCTGCCTTAAAATATAATAACTGTATAACTTACTTATAGGCACTCGAAAGAGCGATCTCGGATTTTATGCAGTAATTAAAATAGCTTTGATTTTTCACAACAATCCGTTTATTCATAACTTATCAGCTGAACGGGGTTAGTTAGGTTCAATTGCTCTGATATCGGTGACAAGGTAACGTTAAATCGCGAAGGTTCTTTGGAATTTATTGCTGTAGACGCTTGATAGGATTTATTATAAATATAATTAGATGATTTTGCAGAAAACGTGGTATGGTTACTGGTGGTTGTAACGCCACAGCGCTCTCGACATAAAAACTGTTAATTAAAAAACGTTGAACAGAAAATCCTAAGATCAACATAACATAATTATAATTATGTGTTTCTGCTAACTATACTGTAGAAAAATAAAATAAAGAAAAGATCTCGCAAAACAAATAAAAAGAACAATGACACCGTGAGTCCGTGACTGATGACGTCACAGATCTACGAGTACATTAAGTAACTATCTGCTTAAATAAACATCATAATCTTGCACGTTCAATTACCCTTGTACATAATATCATTGTACAAAAACTTGTTTTTCATATCTGTTCTTAAATTCTTACGAATGACATTAACCTGCTTTGACAATGTAAACTAATATTTGAACAAAAAATCGTGCAAAAAAAATGAAAAATTCAATATTATTATGTAAATTAATTGCTACAGAGTGCAATTTATCATTTTTGATTGCTATTTTAAAGAGTTTTGCGGTTGTAAATTATACGTTGTTCAATCAGGTTGATTTAATGAGTGTTAATTAACAAAAGTAAATATTGAAAGAACTTCTGTAATATTTTGTTATCTTTGTAAGCGGAATGTAGGTGCTAATCCTGTAATCCTGATATTATGATCCCTTAATCACGGATTTGCGGCGATAGATTCCAAAGGTTCTATAGATACGGTTAGTCCATGGTTACAATTCTACTATAACAGCGTTTAAGGTTGCTATTAGCAATCGCAACGCGACTATACGACGTTTGGTAGACATTGTTCTGCAGATTGATAATTTTTTTATGAAAAATCGCTGTTGCAAATGTAGCTCCTACTGACAGGCTCCAAAATTCTCCTACTGACAGGAGAATTTTAGTAGCCGAAGTGATTTTTATAGTAAGTGTGAGTCTAATACGATAAATTGATTCTTTTACAATTTGAATCTTTTGCAGTATGATTTTATTCACAATATTTATTTATCATTTACATTTTTAAGTGATTTAAAAAATTTTAGTTCACCGATATCGAGAATAGGGTCCAAATTACCGACTATTAGGGCTCCAAAGAAAGAAATCTCTTCACAATAGGAACTGTATCCTAAAGTACTACTTTTGTTATCATTCCGTTGACTTAGTCGTCCAATTGGAGCTTCTTCTTCTTAGGTGCAGTTCGAGACGATTATTGGTACAATGATTGCTGAGGCCACATCCGATGTCGATAACCTCGGGAGCCAAATCAATATACATATCTACTAGATTTACCCTGATATGATTATCACAATACGTTAACAGCGTGTTATTATAATATTGGCAGTACTTTACGTCATCATATTTGCAATAAAAATGTAAATTACAATTATCTTTTTGTAAAACATGTGATATGTCACACAGGCGCTGTCATTTTGGTTGCAAATGTTGGTAGTATCGGATAACCTTGAATAATTTAGGTGGAAGAAATTCGACCTTCAATGATTAGATAAGACTTTGTTTAATTAAATAATTCCTCACGTTTAATTTAGTTACAAAGTCATCTGTTTGCTCTTTACAATTGTTTAAAAGACAAATATTTTTGCGAATTGATAAATATTTTCTCGACGTCTGGATCTGTTTTCTGTAAATAAGAGTTCATTGCTTACAGAAGAGACAAAATATGATAACTTTCATAATTGTATGAAGTATAATAAGGGTATTTCTCAAGGTTCTTCGACTGATTTATATGACCTAAATTTTTTAACATTGAGCTCTGTTACAGATCTTCGTATAAAAATAGGTGTCAAAATTTACCTATGCCTACTTACGAGTATACAAAGACATACATAATTTAATTTAAATTAAACACGATTTAATAGTAATGACGATAAAAGTCTAAGAAAATTTTAGCCATATGAATCAGTCAAATAACCTTGAAGAAATGCCCTTAAATTTTCAGTTTTAATTATTACTTCAGAAGTCAGGGGTCCAGATTTAAAAATCGCTAACTAATTTCTCCGAATGTCAAATGATGAAGATATGAATTTTCTAAGATTTTCTGATATTTGCAAGGTCTTTATTGTTATTTTTCAAGCCATTAATCGACTACTGTTGGCGCAGTGATTGAGCAATTGGCAACTGCACAGCGTGTTTTGCTTTCGATTCCTGTACGGAACAAATATCTGTATAGCCTACAAATAGTTATTTTGGGTCTGGTTGTTTTTGTAAATCACACTCGATACAAAAATGAGTTCTAGTATGAGTCAACAATTTAGTTAAAAAAAGAAATAAATGTTTAAATAGTTCATTTAACATTGTATTATTATCTACTTATTGTTATTACTGTTTTAGCCAAGTTTTCCTTATATTCTATTTATACAAATCAAGCCAATTGTCTCGCCAACTATATCCGTTTTTTCTCGTGTCTCAATTTTGTAGGTATTCTTTTTGTTGGTCAATATGCAAGAAGCGAAAAAAAAGGAAAAAATAAATGCAAGTCATTGAGCGTGTTCTGTCACTATTTAGGAGTTTCCTCTTGACACAAACCCACTGACACGTTAAACAATAATTGTAGTAAAACACGCATGGTCAACGTTTAATGTTTTTGGTTCTAATTTTGTAACTTAATACTGCGGTTAAAGTTTCTAACTTCCGTGGTTTGCAAAAACAAGTTATTTTTTTTTAAATAGATTTCTTGTTAGGTTATGTGGTTAAATGGTTATTGGTTATGTCAGTATCTTAATATTTATGATTGATTGACCATGAAGTATTGCAAATTGTATTACCAGAAGTATCGAATAACGGCCTTTAAGTTTACCATTTTCATACTACTTTAAAAAAATAAAAGTTAGGTTAGATTTGCGAGAAACTTAAGTTATTAACTCTTCTATCAACCCTCATCATCATCTTTATTTCAGCCGATAGACGTCCAATGTTGGACATAGGCCTCCTCCAAGTGTCGCCACAATGATCGATCCTGTGGATTCCCGCAACCTTCACCAGGTCATCGGTCCACCTTGTAGGAGGCCTTACGATGTCTGCGTCTTTCGGTGATCCTCATCATTTCCTAGGTTTTTTATAACTAGCTTGGGATCGGCTTACAATCTAACTGGATGTGGCTGGATTTTGCATAGAGCAACTGCCTATCAGACATCCACAATTGTGTTACTGGGCAACACGATACTCCGTGCCTTGGATAGACTGATGACAGTCAGACTTTCTGGCGTCTGATTACCTGTAACAACTGCCAATGATCTATGAATGACAACCAGCACCAATGGCTTTATGTGTTTTCTAAGACACAGGATGTCAGTAATGTCCCAGAAAACTTCGACGTCCTCGGGCAATAAGTCGAGTAATAGAAAAAAAATGGTTTTTTGATTACCGAAAACCGACTTATTGTCTTCGAAAAACTTGTTTTTGCGATTATTGAATTATTGCCCGGGGACGTCGACCTAAAAAAGTATTACTTATAAAAATCGAAAAATTCACATTATATATTTACCCGGTTTTGAACCCATGCATAAGAGCGCCTCTTATGCATGGATTCAAAACCGGTCATAAGAGGTTAGTAAACACAGGGTAATCAGATACACCTTCTATCATAGCCTATTATAATTTTATACAAGACATAAACAATCCGCGATCAGGTGGCGCTAAAACACTCGGCGATCCACCTGCCGTGTCGACTCATCCTCAGCTGCACCCATTTGGGACGCATCCAAACAGCTGTTTCATTAGTGTACGATAATCACGGTCATTGACTGAATAAAATATCAAGTTCAGCATATTATTAAAAAGCGATAGCGATTTAATTTTTAATCCAGGTGTTTCGGCTCAGCTGGTCTGTTAAGTGAAGTTAGCTGGGAGTGAGATAGTGAGCTGGCCATCCCTAGTAATTAGCTGGATTGGCAGCTCACTTCAAGCCAAAATTTTTAAGAGAGATATTTGTACAAAAAATCTTTTGATCATGGTGGCTTTCTTAGCGAAAATTCGCCAGGTGCTCAGGAGATATTACCGTTCGCACACTGGTCTAATTTCTGGTATTATTTTTTTACTGCCTTACTCCGATATGACGGTAAAACGGCCAAAGAAATTAAGCGCAGGACCAACAGATTTATATGCTTGCTGAGGCACGGGGGCGTTGTCACACACCGCCGACTGGTCGAGTAATTTCACTTTTGTCCATTCCGGGAATCAGACGTCCTCATGTTTAGTAGTCACAAAAGTCAACCCAGTTGAAGTTTCATCATCTCAACTTCAATGCGACTGAGGTAGGAGCCTCTGTTGCACTTACTTGAGGTTGGCACTACACGTTTTTGCCTTACATTCTGTTCTGCCGTCATGATATCACTGACTCCATGATATCTTTTTTCATATCTCCTTCTTTACGAATTTTATGGAATAGAATAGCGCTACTGTGAAGGCAGTCCCATCTTTGCTTACCTACCTACTGCACGTGTTATTCACATGAATCTACCTTTGTTTTGTGTCCATCAATGATTGTGGCATATACATACACCAGTTTATAGCCTATTCTTCTCAGAACGATGTTCCCACCATTTCTCAGTATGGAAAGAACACTAAAACAAACAAATTCACTGAACCGATTGCTCAAGAGGAAAAATAAACGTGTTACAGGGCAATCTTTACAGATATGTAAGTAGTTAAGTACTGAGAATATGTCAAGGTTTATTTCTGATAAATCTGACTTTACGAGTTGTTATGCATTTGGAAAAGTACAAATATTGCCGTAAAAACCCTTCGTATCACATGTCGAGTTGTGGTGGAAAAACCTAAAGTTATTTGCAGTCTTAATAGTCCTAGAAAAAATTTGGTATTTTCGAGACCACAGAAAAGTTGAACGAAGGTCATTGCATTCATCTGGTCAATATCATCATCATAGTGATCATTATCATCATGTTCATCTATTTAATTCATAACATTAAAATTGAAACCAACTATTCGGTATTCATCTTCATCCTTTAAAAGTTCTTGTTCTTATTTGTAGTTGGATGAAGGTCATTATTGCATTCATATGTTTCTTCTGTTATTGATTCCATCTGTTCAATACAACTCCTAATATTAAAAACATTAAAACTGAAACTGAGTTCAGTTGTTCCTCTCTTGTTCCTGTTATTTGTAGTCGGGTCTCCTCACTATTTTGTGCCAGGATATTCTTTCTTGGGTAGACGGTTCGGGCAATTGGGTTACAATCTAATAAAAAAACGCGTCCATAAATTCGATGCAACATTATTTTTATCTTCTCTTTCGCTTCATAGAATTATAATGCACTGTGTAACATCGATATAATAATTCATACTCTTCAAAATTATTTTCGCAATAATAACATTAAAATTGAAACTAAGTATTTGGTATTCAACTTTATCATTTACAAGTTCTTCTTCTTCGTCCTCTTCTGTCTCCATTACTGGGAGTAGAGTCTCCTCGGTATTCGGTATCAGGATAATCTAACCTAACCTTAGGTTGTCGATTCTAGCAATTAGGCTCACATCAATGAAATTGAATTGAAAAAAAATACATGTCTATAAATTCTTTGGTATATTATTTTTTTCTTGCCTCTTTTGCTTCATAGAATTATAATGTGCTGTATAACATTGCTATAATAATTATGAAACTGGCAGGAAGTTTGACGCAGATCTACAAAAAAATGTATGAATCAAGTTTTTTCTTTACCATTTTATAACCTACGCAGGTTTAATAGCTAGTAATACCGTAATTTTAATATTATACTGATAATAGTGTAGGACTACAAAGATGGGGAGATTATAGTTCGTAAACATATGTATTAGTTTGAAAACAATGTAAGCACACGTGAATGTGATAAAGCCTGAGATAATACCTAAGATTTTTGAGAGTATTACGTTATGTGAATTGAGTGCAAGGAGGGGAGAGGGGATAATGGAAAAAGACAATATCTTATAGGTGCAAAAAGAATCCAGAATATGAATCACGTTCGGAGATATTAAGGCGGCTGTGTTCTAGCCAAACGTAGCTTTCTGTGATGAAGTGTAGTTATTTATTTTTAAGACTCTAATTTTTCGGCGAGCGAGTGACAAGAGGCTTCAAATTTTTGGTCCAAACTCCGTGCAAAATTATTGGGATCCATGTGTATAAAATTAGTAATAAAATTCAGCATACAGTGAAACTAATAATAATCTTCAAAGCTCTTTTGCTGAACTAATGAAAAAAGATTGAAATGACTGTCTATACAAAAAATAGCGGTCTAGGCACTACTCAAGCTCTAAATCCGACTTCACCTAAATCCAAACAGTAGTTTCCGTCAGTTAATTGTTTCGTCTTAAATACCAGTCTGTATTTCTAGCATTCCTGCTGATTCCTAGTCTATGAGGCGTCTCCTAGTCTCATATAACTATGTCTTGGCTTGACGCCAATTCTCGTACACTGCTCGAGTCTTCGGCTCACCGTAATGTATTCACGTAATTATTATCTCAGCTGGTCTGGTGATAGTGACCTAGTGTGGTAGTGAACTCATTTTCTTTTCTTTTAAGAGTATGAATATTTTGTTTGCTTTAAAAGATGGTACATTTGATCTTAGATTTGTAATCTTGAATGTTTCGCCATTTACTGATAAGTATGCAATTATTATTCGAACAATTATTAATAATAGGGATAAATAAGAAATGTGCGACTCTAATGTTATGTGACTAGATAATAAATTAGGTACATTAAACTAATTTGTTTACTAGGCAGTTTCAGATTAGGAGTAATTTTGATTGTGTCAATTAAAAGGTTTCGTTCTATGACAAAAATTGTGGATTTATTAGACTATGGAGATGTCTGAAAGAGTTGTTGTGTAGTTCTAGTCAGTAAAAGTCTGACACGGCGGGATAACTTATTTGATAATTTTCCACCTTAAAAAAAAGGCATTTCTAAGATATGGCATAATAAGTTACCAAATAGCTTTAACAGTAGGTATACCTAAATATTAAGATAGTACCTATCAGTATATACTGAGCTCAGAACACATGCTCAAAAATCAGTTTTCTTACGCTTGCTACTGGCTCTTTTATCTCAAAGGGCGTTGTGACAAGCAGCTGACATTTCAGGCGGCCATTTTAGTTTTATTAACGCAACTTTTGTTCGAAATCTTACCGAGACCAACACCTACTTATCTTGTATTTTTTTCACCTCTGTTATGACTGATCTTAAAAGTTCAGCTTTTTAATTATACAATATACAATCCTATTATCTTTTAATAATTGTTTTCGTATACATAATCGTATGATTTCGCAGTTTTTTACCTAATTTATAACTTCGTACATCATGTAATTGTAAATAACCGTGTAACCTGTAATTTGACAGTAAAAAGTCAAGGCTTCCGAATCAAATTGTGAATAAGGATGAGGCGACTAATTGATGTTACTGATAACTATTATTTATTTATCTTCATACAACTGTCTTTAGGTCTTAACTGTGCAGTTACTGTTTATTTACTTATATCTAATTAAAATCTAAACTAACTTAACCTTGCTCATCATCATTTATCATTTCTGAAAGACGTCCACAGTGGCACATAGGCTTCTCCCAAGCGTCGCCACTTACGGTCCACTACGCCCAACGGTCCTCTGCGTCTCGCATCTATCGGATTCCCATGACCATCACCGTTCATCGGTCCACCTTGTGTGATGCCATCCAAGGCTACGTCTTTCACTTCAGAACCTAGCTAAATATTATTTTATAAAATTTATAATTAAGTATATTAATTCATGAATCCCCAAGCGACCACCGGTGGCCGCGCATCTATTGTCTTACTATTGTGTCTCTAATTGACGGTATCTGAAGGGTTAGTATTTCCTTTATTTCTCTTATAAACATATTAGGTAAACTTTTTCAAATATTTCAAAAATAAAAATGAAACATTCATTCATTTTATTGTGAATATAAATTTATTTTTCTGTCATGTCATAGGTCACAGATGGCAAAGCGTTTGTTGCTAATATTATTAATTGCCAGCGGAGTTTACAAGACTTTATTATAGAATCAAAGTTCACTGCGGTACTGAGACAAAAACCTTGTTATTGCCTTGAACTACGAATGACGTTATAAAGGTAGCCTTTCCAACTTGTATAAGTGATGCAATATTATTAATTTGTAAAACCCAAAGCGTAAACATCGACATGTGTATCCTGCCCATCATAACCTACGGTGCTAACCTGGGTTTACCAGAGAGCTATGCATTCTGGGCATAAAAGGACAGACTAAACACGGAATGATACCCTACGCTCCGTAACGAGTAGAATAGACATGGGCAAAAAGACCCAAGTGGAATTGGGCAGCTCATGTCAGCCTCATGCACTGGGACCGCTGGGAAAGCATTGCCAAACAGTCCTACAGAAGGAAAGCACCGTCGAGGTCGGCCTAGAAAGAGGTGGCGGGATGATTTGGATGCGTACTGCGAGGACTGGTTAGAGACGGTGCAAGAGAAGAAAGTTTGGAAGGACTTGGGGGAGGTTTTTGCCTAGCAGAAGGACAGTAACAGCTAGAAAAAAAGAGCCCAAAGATCATAAATGAAAACATAGAAGAATTCTATAGTAACCTATTGACGCACTGAATAATCTCATTTCCTAAGTAATCGATTACCTTCTATGTGTTGTTGACCTCTATGAAATCATTATCTTGTTTGTGCCATATCATATAACAGTGAATAAAGTTTAGCAATTGTGATATGGGTTTTGGTTTGCAAACAGCCTTGTTTACGTAGATCCTAACGGGCGCCGCCGCCCCTATACCGTTTATATCTATGAATAAATATATTTAATGTGTTGATTCGAAATATGGAACACATTTGTGACGTTTCTTTCGAAAATAAACATTACACACGACAAGTCTAATTTATCGAGCATGTTCCATTTAAAAATGCAGCTCTAGTCATCTTTTTGATTTGAAGTACGTCAATGCTAGCAGAATATTGACCTGGCCGTCTAAAGATTCGTCTGATGCTGTTTAAAAATATCTTAAGGTCATACTCAATTATACATTACCACCACTAAGAATTGAAATGAAATGAATATGTATGAAAAAATTGCAATTAACACTGAAGTGTAATAGCGATAGTGCGATAGTGTGTGTGTCATAGACGACTGAAGTGGTCTGAAGACGTCTGAAGTCGTCTATGTATGACGCTGAAGGTGTTACAAAAAATAAACTTCTTAATTATAACTTTGTCTGGTTTCGAAAAATTCTGCTACAATGTTGGCTTAAAAGTACTCTTACCAAAATTGACAACAAAATGAAAGAACTAGAGATGCTACTTAAAGTTATCGATAAGACTACTACCAACCGAGTGTGAAACCGCGCGCAAAGGGTACCATTTTTTTTTGTTATTTTTTAAATTATTATCTACTTATTTACGTTATATGTCGGTATTTGAATCACAAATATTCATGCGTGTCCTAAATTTTGAACTAACACTGTCTAGTAGATTCGAAGGAAGATCCCAAAGACATGGAAAACCTAATAAAGTTTCCGATCTTTCATACGGACGTTCCCCCTAAAAACAAGATATCTCTATTTTCACCAATTCCTAAAGACATTAACGTTCTGTTTATTTGAACAAGAAAACGTATGAAGATCAAATCGGGCGTGTGAGCGTTACTCTCTTAATTCGCGAGCAAACACGAAGATTGATGAAAGTGAATTCGTTCCACAACGTACAGTCAGTCAGTACTCGTCAGTTTAATGAAGTGGCACTCGATCAGCAAGTAGTGATGTTAGAGGCGTGTAGGTTGTGTTAGCAAATTGACAGGTGTACACAACCATAGACAAGTATTTTATCATACGTAATATAGGTCAATATTGAGGCCCGGTTGCTCTGATAGGTGAGGCACTGTGTGTCTACTAATTTACCATACAGACTGGATTAGAAACAACCTATTGCCCAAAATGACTTGCTTAGTTTCTCAACATAAAAAATACCTTTATCTTTTACGACATGAAAATGATCGACTATTTCGTTGTAAACAAAACAAACATAGATTTTCTAAAGTACTAATAAAATGGTTGTTTTGGCATCCCTCGGATTCATAAAAACGTCTTATTCCATCAACAATGAAAAAGATAATTCCTCTAACGGCTTTTTAAATATTTTACTGACGCAACCATAAATAGAAGAAAGTGTTAAGCTATAAATTAACTGTAATGACCATTTTACACCTTGCATCGCAGTCCATTTTCATTACTGTGGATACGACCGGGGAAATTATGGTGTCCGCGTTTATTCTCGTCATTGATGACTTGATGAGACTCGGGTGCGCTCGGCAATTTCCGGAGACATTCGATTTAATGATAACTCTGCGTAAATTCATGGTTACAAGCTGGTCACGACTGCACTTGTTTGTGCGAAGCTTTCTTTGAATGAGAGATATGTGACAGATATATCCTTCTGTTTCGAAAATAGATATAGGTACGTGACGCGCGTGTTATTTTCAACAATACAATCCAAGATATATCATTCAATTAGATACATGCACGCTACCCACAGGATCTGTATCGAATACAGGTTGAGAGATAATTCAATCGGGGTCAATGTCTTCAGCTCCATATTGATAGCGCTATTAATAGCCGTGACTTTACAAATTACTGGATCGACCTTAATATGATTTGTAGATAACGCGTAAATAGGAAAACCATACAAGAAATATCTTTGACCTACTTTTCTGCTTACAAATCAAGGAAGCTGCAATGAAACAATAGAACATCAAATGTTTGTAAAATTACATTGATAATAAAAAATAATAAAGAGTATGGCAAAAAAATCGATAAGATAAGGTAACTGCAACTAAGGCTTGCAATAAAGGTGTAGAAGGACAAAAATTACTTAGTGACCCAAATGAGCCGCTAATAGAAACTGATCCACTAATTCAAATCCTATTACCGATATCCATGTTAATCTTTGGTTTAATTGTCTTAACAATAACTGGGTAACTAGGTTAAGATTCGAGTCGGATCATTCAACGATGGTGCACGTAGTTTGAAACAATTAGCTTTTAGAAAATTGTAGTTTTCTTTACCGCACTTGGCGTCAGTCCAGTTAGAATATTGTCTCCCTCACCTTGTACCGCAAATAAAATATGACTTTTCACTTCAATTACAATGAAATTTTCTTAGCGTACACTGGCTGATTGTTCGTAATAAGTGGTTTTGTTAACAGTAACGTGTATATTGTTACATGTGTGGTTGAGTGAGCGACTTGCGTCAGCCTGTTGACTTACATTATCTTTGAGTTTCGTGATTCTGTGATAGTCACTTGTTTCCATTTCGTTCTGTTTCGTACCGATGTGACTGTTTACTGCATGATTGTACATTTAATGGGAGTGGATTCGTAGACCAGCATTGCTGGTATGTTTCTCATTACATTTTTTATTTCCTTAGAGGTTTCCTTGCTCGTGATGGTCGATTATAGAACTGATATTTATAATGACGTTAGTAGTACCTTGGAGATGTATAATGTTAACTATTTATTCATTAATATATAAATAAGAGACTACGATTATTTCTAAATTACTATCTTTTAAAATGTCAGCTTCTGCAGGTAAAGTCAATTTAGCCAGAACGAAAAAATAAAACTTCTTTTATTTTCCTTATCCTTATTCTAATTAATGTTCACACTTCAATAAGCATGTTCGTATTGTAATTACAAAAGTAATCGCTAAGTATAAACAGAGTAATGAGACTCACCCAAGCGGTAATGACCGGGCCACGAACTACTCGTTTACACTGCATTTATTTTGCTTACATAATTTTAATATTAACTTCCAACATGAAGGTTTCATGTAAATTTATATTCATTATGTAACAGATTATTACCTGGCACTTGGATATGACATTCATCAGATTATACTGAAAGGGTATTTTATGAAAGTTGAGTGATCGCTCAGTGAACTATACTTAGTTTATGATCAGTTAATAGATTGACTTTCTCGGGTGACACCTTATTCCTAGCTTCAATAGCACTTTCATATTAAAGATCAATAGTTCTATAGTGAAATCTTTTGTGCAAACTGATATCAATAAACTCTTTATCATGACATAGATTGTCTAGTTTAACTTTCTTTTCGAAATAGCCTTGTAAATTGAATAAGTTATGAGCTTCCTAGGAAATAGACCTTTATAAATATAAAGCTTACAGAAACGATAATTTCACTTATCAAGTATCGGCTGTTGTAATATTGCATGCCTCGTAAAACTAGCAAACACGTGTGTATATGAATACACCTGAATATTCATTTACGAATTTAAATGTTAAGAATTAATTACGATTACAATTAAATGAAGCAACGTGAGAATCGCAATGCAACCATGAACTTGATGCTCAGTTATGAATTGCAAATGATTGGCTATTTCTTGTAATGACACTGCGCTCTGATAGGCTGGCGTACGTTCGGGAACTCTCGGGCATGCTCGGGCTTTTACGACAGCATGCGCAGACGCATAAAACCGTTGGCATTAATGCGGGAAAGTGGCCGATTGGGTGTTTTATTGCTTCTAAGAAACCCTAGGGATTATTGCACTCTCCTTTGTACTTACGTCTTGCTCAGGTTTAATTCAAATTGCGAATATACGATTCGAGACCACGCCGTTGGGAACTATCAAATTCTATTTTCATAATTCAGCTGTGACTTTACTATGGATATTTCAGAAATGATTCGGAAATGGAAATTGTTATGATGGAAGTCCGATACTAACAAAATATTGTCATACATGCCATTCCTTATTTGTATCTTTCTTAGAATCACTGAAAGTTATTAATAACAATGACGCAAGGTTACGCGGTAGACATTCAGTTAAAACCGATCATGTTTTTAAAGGCTCAAATGCTTCATTTCTTCGCAATTCATTAAACTCGTAAAACAACATTGTTTCGAATGAGACTGTTTACAAACTGTCTGATTAATGAAACAGTCAATACGCGCCTGAAAAATGTACCTGCGACGCCTATTGTGATACATTCACGTATTGCGAAAACATGCGATACCCCACTTAGTGGAACGACGGTACTTTTGCATTGAGCTCGTGGAGTTTTGCAATTACCCTGTTTTTATTGTAGGTATTTACTGCAACATTTTCTGCAATTTCTTAATAAAGGATGTGATCAATAAATTGAGCCATAACTTTATCTTTATTGAACCTCTTCGATTTTTTATGAATTTTTGTTCTCAATCAACCGTACATGTTACTAGCTTCAACAGCAGCTTTGCCTGTGCGATAGTAGCTTTTTTTACATAAACTTTAGACACCCGTTTTATCCCATTAGTGGGTGAATTTAGAAAAATTCTTTCTCTATCTTTGTGTACATAATAAAAAGTACCACTGTTAAAAATTTAAACGTTCTAGATCCAAGGGTTTCAGGTAGGCATTGATGAGTTAGTGACTCGGACATTCGGGTTTATTCGTACAAGTTCGTCGTTTTTCGGAACGATCAAGTAAATACAGAGTAGAGCAGCTATACCTGGTGTCTGTGGTACGCAAGGAGTTCAAATGAACTGTTAATACGTTAGCAGATTCGCGCAAATCATGGTGATATACAATCTATTTCCTGGAACGTTTATAGTAATGGTAAGGAAATCGCAGGTCTCTGTTGCGTCGGTACATTTATCTCACAATTTATTGGCTGCCAGCCCACACGCCCGTTTAATGGATAAACTTGTAACTAACGTAAATATATCTTGAGGTTCAAGTGCATAAAAACTAAATATTTATAGGTGAAGGTGAGATAATCATTATGTTATTACCTACACTACTGTTTAATTCATGAATCCCCAAGCGACCACCGGTGGCCGCGCATCTATTGTCTTACTATTGTGTTTCTAATTGACGGTATCTGAAGGGTTAAGAAGCTCGCGTCCGACTTTATCATATTTTAAACTATCTTCTCCCAGCAGTTTCTTTATAAATGTAGATTTCTTTGTAAGTACAAACTTTTTTACCCCATTTCATCCCTTTAGGTGGTAAGTTTTGGGTAATCCTTTCTATGACATAAAAAGCAACCTTGTGCAAAATTTCATGCTCCCAGTCCGAGCAGTTTCGGCTGTGCGTTGATATGTCAGTCAGCCAGTTTCTTCTTTTATGTATGTAGATATACTTCCTTTAATTCTAAATGCTGACTGTGTTTAGGTTTAAACACAGCTTAATACCCCGCTGTTGTGCGTTGCAGGATGTGGATTTATGCAATATGCATTTCGTACACTCATAATGACCGGTATCAAACCAGTATTTCATAGTCGAATTGGTTTAACTAGCAATATTGTAATATCGCCTAATGTAGAGTGTGAGTTATATATCTTTATGACTTAGGAGAGCTTAGCTTAAAGTTCTGTTTGAGTTGAATTTATTTGTCAGCAAGATTCATAGTTAGTGTGGTTGACGGCCCAAGGCATGCCTTGATCTTGATACCCTTTTATACACACCGTTGAAAATTATTAACAGTATCTTATCTCAATAGTACATTTTGATTTAATTCATGAATCCCCAAGCGACCACCGGTGGCCGCGCATCTATTGTCTTACTATTGTGTCTCTAATTGACGGTATCTGAAGGGTTAAGTACCGAATGTTTGTGATTGTGACGAGGCAGAATTCGCCCGAGCCATAGGTGAGGGTGTTATAGAGCCGAGTGCTGCAGAGATTTCCTATGTATATCAAACTATGTTTACGTTTTCGAATACACTTCTAGTTTGAGACGAACTTAGGAGTCTAAATCCTATTTCATTGTCAAAATTCTATTAACCTGGGGTTCTTTAAGTCAATAGTAAATAGATTATTTCCAGGCAAGGTGCTCTATCGTCGACCATATCGCCGCTCCACACTTTCTATCAGAAGCGATAGTCGTCAAGCGCGAGCCTAGCAATAGTAGAAACAAAAACATGTTTTTGTTGTTGCATAGGTAAAAGATTATTTTTTTAAATAAAGCAAAATCCAATTTCTTTCCATACTTACAACTTTGTGGCTATAATACGAGTAGCTAAGGCTAAAATGTAGCCACATGTCATTTAACATTGCATATGAATGTATGTTACTTGGGCGTATGCAACAATTGAACAGGACTACATATGTAGGCACCTATAGTTCAGATCCAGTTTTCCTATGTTCGCAGTCGAGTGGGCAGTTGGTGTCGGGTTCAGTCCCCGGCTAATGCTCACGGTTCCCAATCGGGCTTTTGCAATATTGCATGCCATGCTATGCTTTAAATTAAGATCTGGGTGCTATGGATCTGACAGTATCATTTAGTTTAGAGTTCGTTGTGCCATCTACCCATATTGTATGAATTAATACCTGTCCTATTAAAAATAGCGACGTTTTAAAAATAAGATATATGTATCTGCAGGAGAACCAAGGTTGCCTACATTTCCCGAAGAATCGCCAAACTTATGTGGCATACATATTACTCGCAAGAAAAGATGGTCGATAGGGCCGAAAGGTTCTGGAGTAGCGACTGCCTTCCACGAGGTAAACCAATGGCCTGGTGATGGTCGCGTCATTCCGATGGATGAGAGACGCACGGAACCATTCGTTGTGGCTACACTTGTGGTGGCCTATGTCCAGTAATGGACGTCTTTCTCCTGAAATGATGATGATAAAAAATAGCTTACCTAGTTCTAGTCACCCTCGATGCTTTTTCCGGAATCAAAGTCCATAGATCCTTCTACATAAACTTAGGTGTCGTCGTCAGTCCTGGAAGAATTTTAACTATACCCAAGATAGGTTAATAGGAGTATCCTTTTGTGGCTAATAACAATCATTTACCGACTAGTTAGGAAGCTTGCTATCTTAGCTACGATAGTTAATTAAAATACAGGCGCCAATAAGTGACTGGAGCATATAATTAGTTGCAGATTGTACTACATTAAGGCTATCTATCGTCTCAGGGAATTCCAGATGCTGTTTTGTTTTCTGATTCAAACTTGGAATTACCGATCGTGATTTATTTTATAATGTTAACTTATAGTGATGGGACAGTTCTGGTTGGTTGGAGTTTTTTGTTTGATGAAGTGTTGTTAAATGTATTGTTTTACTCAATGTATACTTACTACAATAAAATCTGAGAATTTATAAGTAAGTATACATAGTATTTATACTCGTAAGTATACATTGAGTATCTTTTTTTTTTGTCGACGGGGAGAATCATCTATGACAAAACCCGCTCTTGGGTGGAGCGGGAGATAGTATCAGACTCTTACTGACTAAAAACCCCGCGCCGTTCCTTCTACCCTTCATACCGGGGCACGAGCTCCCTTTCGGACAGCCCTGTCCCCAGTAAGCTTCGACCCAGCTGGGCCCCTCCTGCTGCTGACAACTCCTTGAGGCGCGCGGGAACAGTGCGCGCCCTCGACGTCTTGGACTCGGTCCATTACCGGACGATCGGACAGCGAGCTACCCATGGCTCGCCATCCGCGAGCCCGCGTCTACGGTGGCCGGAAATCGGGATCAGAATCCCGGCGACGGCGGCGAGGGCGCCGTTGCCTGATGCGGTTGGCCTCCTCCTTTGCAAGCATTACTGCTTCGCAGAAGGAGGCGACCGCCTGCCATTCCTCCTCGCTCCGGACCATGGCCTCGACCAGGGCCCGGCGCGAGAGGTTTCTGCCGCCGATCGCCCCCACGAGGGCACGGCGATGCTCCGCCCGGGCATACATTGAGTACCTTGGCGAAACTTGTTGCTTTGGAGTTGGTTATATAAATAAAACCTATAAGGTTTTATTTATTTGTAAAGAAAAACTCGACCAAAGTATTATTAAAGATAATACAATTTAATAGTTGCATTATCTAGCAGTGGCTTCGCCCGCGTACATAAAATATAGCCTATGTCACTCAGGAATAAAGCATCTTTAATTGGGTGAAAAAATGTTAGCAATCGGACCAATACTTCAGAGATTACGAGAAACAAAAAAACTAACTTAATTAATTTTTTTAATGTTGTAAAAATGAGGTCTTATCATGTAAAATTCAACGTTCTTATGTAAAGCTTTGTGACATCGACTATGGCATAGAAAACGACTTTTTTTAAATATTGAAATAACATTCAAACAGTTCGTAATTACTATTTCATATGCAAAGCTATTTCTTTTTGAGCATTACTTTATAGCTGGATTCAAACTCGTCACACTGAAAAGCTCTTGCAATATTTTCACTCTCTCAACACTGGAGACTTGCCCTTTTAACTTGACGTGACGTGGGAAAGGAATGAGGATATGAGTTCACATAACAAATGGTTGAAATCGCCATGATTTATTGGTGTTTTGATGTTGAACAATCACTTATCGCCAGTTAACCACTCTCTCTCCCCATCTTCTATCTGTAGCGGAATCGGAGGCTGACTTTCTTTTGGGGACGGCATTTTCATCTTTGTTATCGACACAGATCATTGTCTAGTGATTATCTGTTATGAAAATTTATGGTGATTGTAATAAATATTCTTTTGAACCAAGATTGATCTATCATTTTATAGACCTTAAAAAAAATATACTCGCATTGTAATTTTATTTGCTTTGATATCTGTTGCATTATTGTATGTACCGTACCTCCTGAGGAAACCGGCACGTCCTAGAACCAAAAAATCGAAGACGAGTGATATCCTCCAACGGACCCCGCGTAGTGGATTATTGTCCATTTTCTCTCCTAGACAGGAGTCTCAGCGGTGGGACAGTAAGGGCTAGTTGAATAAAAAAATAATCTAATTAAATTACTCCAAAACTCTTCTCTCACGCCGTCTCTAACTAGTCCTCGCAGTACGCGTCCAAATCATGTCGCCACCTTTTTCTAGGTCGGCCTCGTCGATGACTATATGACTACTCAATATTATAGAATAATAAATTTATTTCGGTTTTGTTCTTTTGTTAATATTAATTTGTAATTTTTAAATGATTTGAAGTAAGATAACATTCGTAATATGTGCATGTCCAAGGCAAATAAATGATCTTATTTTTATGAAAAACAGTTTGTCAGACATGAGGTTGTGTTTAAAATCATGATAATTTTAACCAAGATCAAGCGACATAATGTTACATGTTGATCCCAAGTAGGGCGAACTACAATGCAGTGCTTATTGCTTACATTACAGTCAAGAACGGCTGCTTATATATGTAAGTATGTATGAGTGCCCTAACACATGTAAAGAGGTCACTTTATCAATCAACTGAGTCCTTTCTTTCTTTTTTTTGAGGGAGTCTGACTTTTACTGACTAAAATCACTCCTGTGGCCTTCAGTGGCCATTTGCGTTGTAGGACCAAAGATTTCCTTTTCAGAAATTCCTTGTGAGCCTAGCGTGCATCGGCCGTGCTGGGCCCCTACGGTATTGCTGATGATGTCTCTTGAAGCGCGCATGGAACACTGCGCGCCCTCAAAGACTCGGGTTGAGTAATTACTGGAAGGCGAGTTTCCGTCAGCTCGTCGTCCGCAAAATCGCTCCAACTTGTGTTCTAGGGCTGTGGTGACTTTTTCGAAAAATCCAGGTATCCTGGCAAGCACGTCAACTCAAGCCTTTATTTACGTAACAGATATTAAACACAAAGTAAAGGGCTTCAATGTTGAAATCCCAAAATCCTCTATCATGCTCAGTACTTCTCCACCAGACTTACAGCGATATGGCACCTGAACAGGGTGCATATACCACCCATACGCACAAATGTCTTGGGGACAAATTTATTGTGCGTACAGCTAAGGAGTGGAACTCGCTGCCAGTGTATGTGTTTACTGATTGCTACAAGCTAGTAGTCTTTAAGTCAAAAGTGAATAGGTTATTTCTAGGCGTTCTCCATCATCGACCACATCATCGCTTACCATGGTGAGATAAAGGTCAAGCGCAAGCCATACAAATATTTATCGTAAGCACAGAACTGTGGAAATCTTTGAACGTCTCTGTGTTTCTATCAGCTTGTAGTAAGAAAGAATAGATATCGTCTGGTCACGATCGTACCATTGTAGGCTGCATTGTATTGTACTACATAAAATCAGCTGCAATTTAACAGAAGGTAAACAAACAAAAGCTATTTACAGGTTTCAATGTTATTGTGAAGGGCTGAATAATAAAGCAATTGCTATTTAAGGCAAGTTAAGTTAAGGTTTCCTATAAGAGAATGATTGATGGTGTCTTCATGAAAATGTCAGCTGTCAGTCAGTTGTGGCCGAATTTGGGCGTAATTCCGATATCGGTAGCTTTATTAGCGTTTCGGTTTCGGGTATCAAGATGTCGTGACCAACCTGTTATGTCATGTTCCATCAAAGGGTCCGGTACTGGCTGGTTATAAATCGTGTTATTGAAATTTACTGATGCGTTAATTTTGTTATTATTGTTGTATATTTATTACATAAGAAGAGTTTTTTTTTAAAGGATATAAACTAGTGCTTGACTGCGATCCCACCTGATGGTAAGCAGTGCTGTAATCTGTGATGGTGGATCGCACTAGTTTATTAAGTACTTATTACGGTGTTTGGTAAGTGTTTAAGACACCTGAATTATAACTGGACGGGAAGAACGCTACGCGCAAATGGTTTCACGCACCAAAAATCGGTATTTCATCACCATCATCATCATGATCATCATTTCAGCTGATAGACGTCCACTGTTGGACATAGGCCTCCTCCAAGTGCCACCACAATGATCGATCCTGTGCGTCACAATGTACGCGGTTTATTTGATAAATATATTTTTAAATATGTACTGTTCTTTGGTTTTGTAAAAAAATACCAGGAACGAAAAGAACAAAGATTAATTTTGTCATTTTAAACACAAATATTTCACGAAACAATATATTTACTTACCTTACATAAAGCCAAGGTTTATTTAAACACGCAATTCTCACTTTTAAGTAAAATGCTTGTTATAAATCTCTGAATGCGCTTGTCAAGGCAAAAACTATAAAAAATAATTTACAAGCGATTTAATAAATTGGCAACTCTTTAAAGGAGGCGTCGGAAGCTTTAAGGGCGATTCACACTTTACTTTTTACGTTCCGGATGTTTCTGACAGATGCAACTGTCATCGGCTTGTTGCATAAAACATTAAAGGTCGGACATGTTTAAACGTATGTTATGAGTCCGTCTTTCCATTGAATGCGCTTTTAAAGACTTGTCGGGGACTGTATTAAAGATGCAGATGATAAAGACTACAGTTTACATAATTTCTCTCTGTTTGCGTCAGAAACTCAGGATACACGCAAGTTAACTGATGTTTGACCGAATATTAAATATGTATATGTAAATCCATAGAATTTAAAACAGACAATTTACAGACTTTTCATTGATAGAATATAAGATATTTCTTATTTGTAGGTAGCTTGAAATCCTATCACTGCAAAGCATAGCTCTCAGCAAATATTCATCATCGAAAGACGTCCACTGTTGAACTTAGGCCTCCACACTTGGGGGGGGGGAGAGGCCAGCAAATTTTACAAAATATAAATTACGTAAATTAAAAATAAAAATCCGCTCTTTAAGTGTTGTCCTGCTGCATATCAAGCACAGCATTCTAAAGGCCGGAAATAAATGCGCATAATTTAATCCCAACTTCAAGCTGTTTTTATTATTGTAAATCTCTTTTCGATATCACCCTGCACCAGCTGCGGTGATAGACGTGTGACATTTCAGACCCACGGTCGTCCAGTGCCGTGTCTGGCGTCTGCGACCCTGAATATATGACTCAGACCTTTCATCATTGTATTTAACCCTTTATAGGTTATTTCCATAATTTTAATATCGTACAGACCCGTTTAATCAATGAGTGAGTCATTTGTTTATGTATTCGGTTTTACCGATACGAGTATAGTCTGGATTGCCCTTATACGGTTCTTGCGTAATTTAATCTACAATCGGTTCAGTTCTTATTTTACAGATTCATGTTATTTATTCCTTATATTATTCTTGTTTCGGAATATGATCTATTAATCATTATTTTCTTATCTGAATTCATATCAGCTTAGCTACTTTTTACTATCATTTTCTACGAGTATATTTCGTAAGCGTTACCCAGGTGCTGTATTTTTAAATTATCTCATCTGATTATCAGATTTAGGTTTAAGGTTGCTAAGTATTATAATTAATTAAATTATTAGTAATTTAATAAAAAATTGACACTTGTGCAAGCTTCGAAAATATAGTTGTCTGATTAAAAATACTTACATGTATAACAAACATTCAAACTTATTTAATATGCATATTATAATTACGATTTCCTGCTAGCAACATTAAAATGTTAGAATATTGACAGAGTTTTTTTGCTGGCACTTTAAACTCATTTAAAGTGTGAATTCCAAGGCTCATTTAGGAGGTCATTAACCTCATTTCAACATTTATGTGTACTTTTGAGGCTTTTAACTTTCATCCTCGTAATGATGGTTACGACAATAGGCTTTTAAGTCTTTTTTACTAATTACCAATTAGTTCGTTTGTACTGGGTTTTTCCAGATGGTTTTAGTAGATATTGCAATGTAAATTTTTCTACATTTTGGTACATTCATTATTTATAATATATATTTTTAAACTCTTTTGAAGAACGTACTTCATATCTTCCTGTCAAAATCAAACGACCTTCGGCATTTTTGTCGTCTTTGTAAAATGGACAAAATTCTCAATACTTATTGCCAAGCGTGGGAATTAACTGTCGTGTGCTAAATTCATCTCAAACTATTTCTAAATGCATGCTTGGACACATTTAGATCATATTCAAATCTGCAGGCTACCTTGAAACACAATCAAAGTCGGTCCCCACGAACGCTAAAAATATTCGTGATATTAGCCCCTGTGGGTCCAAACTATACGCCCCCGCGGCGTTAGGCGCACATTCGCACAACTGGGTAACTGTCTACTTCCTGGCAGGGTAACATTGAACCACTTCTAGAGCGGCCAAGTGCACCGAGGATGTTATTACGCGGACTAAAATAGAACGAACTCAAAATTAGCTTTGAATTATTAACGGTCTTTGCCGATTTCCTAGATGAATTAGAATGGTGATAAATCTATGCTATATCAATACTAATATTACAAAGAAGTAAAGTTTATCTTTTTGTTTGTAAGAGGTAATGTCTGAAAGTACTGCCCCCTTAGCCAAGTTACAACCGTTTTGCTTGCGTCGAACGCTTCGAGTTGACCTTGCCGCCAATTCTTTTGTTCTGACCACGTGACTGAGTGTTGAGACAACGTCATTCCCGTACATTTGAAGCTTTCTACTAGCGTTAACTACTGCAGATTAGCGACTTGGCTAAGGTTACTAGTCCGATTGCTAAAACCTTTTCACCGAAAGAAAGCTGCTTTATTCCTCAGTAGCATAAGCTATATTTTGTGTACGTGAGCGAAGCCGCGGGCAAAACCTAGTCTTTGATATTATAGTTGATCATGTTCTTAAGTTTGTTTATTTTACGGGTACATTTTATATTTTAACTATACTAAATATATTTCTCTGCATTTTGTTGCATATTTTCTACCGATAAGATCATATCGATGATAAGGTGAACTATGTATGATAGACACCTACTTTAAAAGAACTGGTTCAAATAACTGGTTTTAAAGTTTGTCAATATAAAAACCTGATGTCTTGCAATTGGTTGATGTTAAAACTATGCTAGACATACTGACGTTAACTAAATTTGAATAATAATGAATTGCAGCCTGAAAATGCATTTGGCACTGTCTCTCTTTCCATCCAGAGCGGCAGCAGTTACTGGATGAATTTCCACTCCAAAAAAGGGCCAAAGTTGTAACGCATCAGTTCATTACCATGATAGAAATGTAATATTTGTATCTGTGACATTTACCAATACTTATAGAACTGTAGTTCCATATAACCCAGAAATGCGGAGAACAATAATCTGCGTGGTTGTGCCACCAGTAATAATATTTTGCAACAGTTAGATCATAAAAGACGTTCAAAACGTAGTCCAAAAGCCGTTATCAATGAAAGGAAGCGCGTAGATTCAAATTGCCGGCTTACTGCAGTTGCAATAATTGGAGAGGTGGAGACTGTAATAGACCGCAGGGGACCGATTCGCCGTATGTTATTGAGTCCTATATTTAGATGACAGTTTGCGAGCAGGGATGTTGTGATTTATATAATAGCAAGATGACCGACCGGTCGTCCTACCCACCAGTTACACCGCGACTACTAACATATATTACCTTGCCCATCTCTGTTTGCATTGCAGCCATAAATATTTATAAAACAAATGTATGCTGCAGTGCATTGTGGCTGAAATTTAAAACCATGTGACGACAAACAGATTAAACGCTAAAACATATGGACGTTATTTACCGCACGTCATTTAAACGTCACGATTATTAGCAAGATCAACTACGCCCATTATAGAACCAATGAATCTTTAATATCTAATCGATGACACTTTAGTAATTGATTTTATTCTTATCATTCCAGGTGCTGTGTTCAAGTCAAGATGACGTGGCTTCGAGTGTCCGCGTGCTTCCTGGCGCTGTCTGTACTGGTTGCACCGACTCTTGCAACCGTGTGCCCCGATGGATGTGTGTGCAACACCACTCGCGATGGCCTCCACCGTGCCACCTGCAGCAGTCTCCCCCGACTATACAAGTTTACTCTTCGCCAGAAACATCACAACATCAACATCCTCGATCTATCGCACAACAACATCACGAAGCTCAACCACGAGCTCGACCGGCTTACAGAAGTTGTCACGCTGGATCTCTCCACAAATGGCATCCAGACGCTGAATAAATTCTTCCACAATGCAAAGAAATTAGTACATCTAAATCTAGCTAATAACAGGATACAAACACTTTCCTTCGTACATTTACCTTCAAGCGTTAGTTCATTAGATTTAACTAACAACCTGTTGAAAGATGTGCCTTCAGATATAGGACATTTAGTTGGTCTGGAGCACTTAGAAATGGAGGGAAACCCCCTTGATTGTTCGTGTGAAAATTTATTGGCACGCGACCGTTTGCTCATTGCAAATGTTTACATAGATAATGTCAAATGTGCCTCACCTACAAAGAACCAAGGAAAATCCTGGCTGGAACTGAAATCGAAGGATATTTGCAAAGTCCCTAAACCAGAACCTAACTTTATGGATATGATGATGGGTGATCAACCTATAGATGCAGTTCAAATCGGACAAGAAACTTCGGCTTTAAAATCCTTGCCTCTTGTACCTAAAAATGATTTAGACGACGGCAATGTAATACAGGGAAGTGCCCCTGTAGAAGATGATGATCAACAGTTCATGAAAGTAGGCACTAACTCATCACCGTCACCTTATAGCCAGATCGAGGGTTCAGGCGATGGTGGCGACGGCGAATATACGACTATGTGGACTCCATTTATGGAACATAAAATAGACCGAAAAAATGATAATGGTTTGTCAGCAATAAATGAAGGGTCCGGAGACACGGAAGGTTCTGGCGATGATGATTTGTACACTACTATTGTTCCTTTTGTAATTGAAGATACATCCACAACACCTTACGAAGAATTAATAACCCCAGGGCAGGTTCATAGACTTATTACAGACGATGATCAATCGAGTACCGAATTTCCTCTTCCTGAACCTATGTCACCTTTATACACAGGTGGTCCTAACTGGCGCAAAGAACCTTCCCCAGAAGTAACGTCGGAAGCAACATCGCCCACACCACGTGACACTACTAGGTCTGAACAAATTAGAGTAACGCAACCATATGAAGTGCAGGGACAAAGTGAAAATCAAGTACCTCACAAAACAGGCACGTATGTTTGTATTGCAGT
Organism: Mythimna lalbum; assembly: GCA_949319445.1. NCBI lineage: Eukaryota > Metazoa > Arthropoda > Insecta > Lepidoptera > Noctuidae > Mythimna > Mythimna lalbum. Next base: position 8,370,659 of record OX439345.1, on the reverse strand, counting down.
CATTGTAATATTATTAGTAGGACTTATTGGATTCGCAATAATCAAAGGACAGATGCGAAAACGAAGAGATAGAAGGCTTATGAGACAGCAAAAAAGAGATGTGGAAAAGGCATCGAAAGAAATGGTCGACATGAATAAATCACTATTGGGAAAACCCGCTGGCTTAGAGGCTCCAGTCGACAAAAAAGTAAATGGAAAATATGAACTAGTCCCAACACACGAGACACCTCAAAAGAAAACAGAAAACGGGGAACTCGGTAATGGCCTCAATAAACCTAACAATAATGGTTTAAGAACAGAAAGTCCTAGGGACACGAATCAGAATAAAAGCAGCTCTAGAGATAATAATTTAGTAGATGATAGACCACAACAACATGAGACGTCTTTTGACTCTGAACCTACGTCACCCGATTCTAGAAAGGATACAAATTCGTTATCAAGTGAAGATATTTTTGTACCCATCAATGATGAGGATCCTAAACTAAATGGCACAAGGGACTCCGATATATCTCAGCCACTAATAAATGGAGATCAAAACACTGATTCTGATTTCTTATCACCGTCTCGTGATTACGTTCCGGTGTACTCGCCCGATATGGGACGAGTACGCATAAAGATGACTGAGACGCCTAAACCCAAAACACCGGTACTTGTCACCAGAAGTAGGTCGAACGCTGGAGACATCATCATCACTCCTTCAGACGCGCTCAAGCCAACCACTTGAAATCCAGCCTCAGTTGAAAGGACAATAATACTTCGTGTATATCAGTGTCAAACAGCAAACACTTCACTATTGGCGAAATACTGTGATTATATTGCGTGTGTAGTTAGTTCAAATCTCGAGTATGAAGGATTGAAATCGATTCTATCGATCGTGTGTAAGTCTAGAACCTTTGCTGCCAAAGTGTGTTTGTAGTCGACAGTGCCTTTATTTTAACTTTGTTAGTGGTATAATAATATATTTATAAAAATATATTGCGCAATAAGTAATAAAAATATTTTTATACGTGTAAAAAGTGTTGCCATGTTCATGATAGTTGTAAAAGTCTTGTTAGTAATACATGAAATTCATATCGTAATGCTTGCGGTGAAACGAGTGACGACCGATTCATGTTGTTGTACAAACATTGTGTTCCGTGTTTCTGTTCGGTACTTTTATCCTGTGTTAACTACGTGTATAGTATAATGGGGTACAATTCTTGAATTGTTATATTTCAATGGTTGTGTACTTACTTCTACCCTGAGAATATTTATCTAAACAATTATGTATAACAACGTAAGGTCCAACTGGCTATGTTTAGTTATTGTTTTCTCATTTTCTTTGGAGAGATTCATTCTTTCATGGTCTGGCTAAGCATAAGTTCCTTAGTAATTTTATTGAGTTTAGATTTTAAGAATGTGATACCATTTATTTTAAGTAATCTGAACTATTCTCTATGTATGTATATAACTAATTCAAATTCTATTAGTGTATATTTCGTAGATCTTTGTATTTGAATTATTTTATTTTGTAACTAAGCCTCTGCTTTTAAATTAATTGCTCGGTATCTTTATGCTTTTACTGACCTAATTTAAATTATGTTAATGAATAGATAACTGTTAAACGTATCAACATTTTTTATGAGAATCAGAATTTTTGAGAATTAAGAACAAAACGGAACAATAAATAGTTCAGTAAGCGAATATAAATTTAATGTATTTTTATTTCGAAACTATTTTACGATATAAATGGTTGAATCAAGTTTTTTTTTGTTTTAATGACCCCTATCCCTGATACTATCTGTATTTAACTAGCAGTCTCACCAACAATGGTTGACTTGACTTGACTTGAAAGCTGGTATTTTGACAGAAAAAAAAATAAGAATCCGATTGTAACGCCACCTACCTGGTCAAATTAATTAGGTATATATTCAAACCATCCAGGGACTCGTTCAAACTTACACACAAAATTTCATCAAAATCGGTCAAGCCGTTTTGAAAGAGTTAGGTGACAAACACTCGTATAGGTTTATTTATACTAAAAAGATATTTCCTTTGACATAAAAAAAATTGAGAGTCCTTCAATCGGAAAATCCGTAACTAAGCTCTTTAAAAAATAAAAGACCCGTTTTGATATTTGAGAAAGACACTAGAATGTAACTTGGAACGAAACTGAAAGAAACAATAAAATACTACACCGGACAAGCCGCTATAGTCAAAATAGAAATGTCAAAACGGGACTTTAATACAGGTAAAGTAAAAAGTAAAGTTGTGTCTATGTGTTTGTTGGTTACTGAGGCCAAGGATTTGTTTCTGAAAGGCAAATTCGGCCCCGGAGTGGGTTTTTAGTCAGTAAAAGTCTAACACTATCTCACGCTCCGCCTAAGAGTGGGAGATGTCATTGGATGATGTTCCCACCAAATAAAAAAAGTTGTATGTTGGTTCCTTTATGGTGCTCTAAAGACTAATCGTTTGGGAGGATTTTGTATAATTTTTACAACAATCGATTTGTCTTAATCCTCTTGAATGTGGCAAAAGATACGAGTATAACAGTACCTAATCAAAATTCAATACGGCGACATCCAGATTGAATAGGTATCTACGAATCAAATAAAGTGGTCGAAGAGACGCACGAAAAAAGAAATATCACAAAAATATGAGAAACAAAAAGTTAAATTCGAACAGTTACGTTTGAAACTTTTTATTCTTTTCATGCACACGGATTTAACCCTTCAGATACCGTCAATTAGAGACACAATAGTAAGACAATAGATGCGCGGCCACCGGTGGTCGCTTGGGGATTCATGAATAAAAAAAAAAATAGGTACCTATCTACGTGTTAGATTACAATAGAATAGCGACATCTGTCTTGTAATAATGTAATCATTAGGAATATAAGTAATGAAACTGCTAGTGTGTGATAATGATATTAGACTGCCTACGCTCAATTACAAGCAGACCTGCTTAGACAGTGTTTAGGTATTTCGCAATAATACCAAATATGCCTAAACTCTAGGCCACAATTACTTTTGAAACCGATTTCGAAGCTGGTACAAATAAATGTAAACAGATGGCGCTAGCTTCAATTTTTTAAATTTTTGCTTCATTGAATCATCTACGTACAGTGGAACGTACGAAATACTTTTTATTAGAACACATTTATTTCTCATTATAATAAATTTTTTGAAGTGTATACATATAACTCTTATACTATCTTAATTCATAAGTTAATTACATAGGCACTAAATAGGAAGTATTGTTCAAAAATATTTCTACGTATATTTATCAAAGTTAATCTCTTTCAAAAGTCGCTTTCCCTGATGTCATCATTAGAATATCTCCTATTCCGGGGCCGTAAGGGTCTCTCCAATTGTGCCTGAACTTCAACCGTCATAGTGTCGTCATTCTGGGAGTCGTATTCTGCGTTGTACTCCGACATACGCCGGCGTCGAGCACCGGGCGACTGTTCTAACTCTGCTACCTCATGGCTGCCGTATCTGCTTATTTGCCTCCTTGGTCGATGACGTCGGCGCTCATTTGAAGTTTCAGATATTTCAATATCTTCTAATACTGGAACATCTCCGTTTCTCTCTGTTTCCTCTAGTAAATCTCCGCTTGACTTAGTTTTCCTTCGACCTCGTTTTCTTTTAGTCTTTCCAGTTCCAGTTTCATTGAGGGAATGACAGGATGCACTTACTTTGGGCATTGAGAGAGCTTCATCGTAAGACGGTGGTGCAATTAGATCTCGAGGATCTGGAGTATTGCATAAAGCTTCTTGTTCCGCGCGCATTCTTAACTGCCTCAGCCTATCTCTGGCCTCTTCTACTTGTCTTTCTCTCTCAGCTTGTAAAACAGCTAAGCGACGTTGCATGGACCTTTTTATACAATTCACTAACAGGAGACATACAGTTAATCCGACTATCATAACAGTTATGAACCATATTAAACCTTCTGGATTTGCTACTTTATCGGTGGGATTCCAAACGAAATAACAGGCTTCTAACCATGATTGTCCAATCAATGTTAACGGGCTATTGCAAACAAGGTTATAAGATTCTTCCTTTTTGCTAGGTTCTAGAGTGACAAATTCATAAAAATCATACATGTTTCCGTCAACACAGTCACATCTCCACATGTTGTCACTTAAATCAAGTCGTTCTAGATACGGATTTGATTCAAAATACGACCTTCTCCAGATTGTTGTAAATCTGTTACCAATAACACTTAAACCAATAAGTCGAGGTAGCATGAAAAATGTATAATTATTCACGAAACTTAATCTGTTGTAATTTAGGTTTAAATACTTTAATGTGTTAGACGATATACTGTCGGGTATATGTGACAACAGATTTCTAGATAAATCCAAGTCCACAAGACTTTGTAGTCCTTCCAAAGAATCTTGCCCGATACTGCTTATTTCGCACGAACTCATATCAAGAACAGTCACTGAGTCTGATTTTAAATGACCAAGATTCGTTAAATAGTTTCGAGATAATTTTATTTGTGTTAACGAAGGCATTTCTAGTAAAGCATCTTCCGGTATATTTGCTATTTCATTCCAAGATAAATCTAAATGTTTTATCAATGCCAGTCCTCGGAATGTATCGCTTTTCAGTGATCCGATATTATTGTATGATAAATCCAAATATTCTAGCATAGTGTTATTGATAAACTCATTACTCCTTAGAAATCTGATCATATTGTGGTTTAAGATTGCTCTTCTTAGGTTAGGAAAACCTTGGAGGTTTGGTTGTAATACATTGCAGTAAGATATGTCCAAATATTTTAAAGAGTCCGAAAATAAATTGTATGCAGTTGAAGACAATTCCAAGCGATAGTTGTGAGACATTTTCAAATAAATTAAGGATGGTAAATACATTAATTCGTTGTGATTTATTGTACTAAGAGCGCAATTGCTGACGTCGAGACTCTTCAACGTAGGCGATATTATACTTTGTATCCTAATTAAAGGATTTGAGTTTAATTTTAGCGCTTTGATGTTAGTAAGACCACTCAATGGAGACCTTCCGTGTAATGAATCTATTTCGCAATGTTCCAGAATTAAAGTTTCTATTGAAGAACTAATGATCAGTTCCCGATTTGCTAAGTTGCCCATTGTTTTGAATTTATTATTAGATAAGTCTAATGTTTTAAGGCTTGTAGTTGGTTGAAATGCTTCGTTGGGATTTAGGCTCATCCATGATTCAAAATAATTTTTAGATAAGTTCAGCTCCTCAAGGGCCGTTAGGTTATATAGTGCATCTTGCGGCAGCTTATTTAGCCGATTTCCACTTATATCCAAGCTGACCAAATTGTAGAATGTATGCAAGTTTCTAGGAAATATGTTAAATTCATTATTCGAAAGGTTCAGCTTCGTCACCTGTAAATAAGAAAATTGTAACGATTAATTATGACCTGCGGATGCATTAGCGTCTGCCAGCGGCTTCGCCTTAGCATAAACAGAAAATTATTCCAAGGGACAATCCTGGGATAGAAAATGTGCTATGTGCTATTTAAGGATATTTTCCACCTGTGTTTCATTTTGATCCAAATCCGTTTAACTGTTAGAGCGTGAAGGAGTAACTAACATATATTCACACACAAACTTTCTCCCCTATAATGTTATTGTAATGACATAACGAAATAAAAAAAACATTTCAAGTTTAATTAATCAAAGACTTGCTTCACGTCATCATACTATGTATACTAAAAACTGGATTTGTTTAGATGCCCGGTCTTTATATTGTGGTTAGACAATTGATAAATACCTGACTGTTGAATCCATCGGGAAGATCAGTTAATCCTCTACGTGAGCAATCAATGCTTGTTTTGTCTGCACTGCAAACACAGGTGTAGCAAATGTCACCAAACCCACCGTCAAAATCTGCTGCTCCGTTTGCTACACTGATCAGCATCAGAACACATAGTGTTAAGAATAATCGAACCATTACGTCTCGATCTCATTACGGCCTGAAAATAATATTTATATAATTAGCTTTAGTACCATTTATTCTCTCTAAAATTTTAATAAAATAGTTTTGTTGTAATTCTTCAGTCATAATAGCATAAGGAATTAATATCCGTTGATGCCATGATTTCATTGATATCATCTGTTTTTGTGTGAATCAGACACTATCGCTTTTCAAACATTAATCATCAATATGTATTTTCTTAATTGACTCATAATTATTGTTATTAGTAATAGTAGTTCATCATTGGGTAGTTAGTAAATCACTAGCAAAATATATAATAATTGAGTAGGGCCAGTGGTAAGTAGCACTTACTTACCACTGGCTATCATCATCATCATCATCATTTCAGCCGATACACGTCCACTGCTGGACATAGGCCTCCCCCAAGCGTCGCCACTGCCTATACCACTATTGTAAACAGCGAAATAACTATCTCCTAGATATCTTAACCCTTCAGATACCGTCAATTAGAGACACAATAGTAAGACAATAGATGCGCGGCCACCGGTGGTCGCTTGGGGATTCATGAATTAAGATAAGAATCATTTACTAAGAAGCTCACTTTTAAGACCCTTTCGTATCCTGGTGCACTATCTACTTATATATTTACTAAGATGGGGATTCTTGGGCCATAGAGAGATTTCAGAAAATAATGGGGCACGGTTTTTACATTCTACCTAGTAAAGCGAGGTTCAGTGGGGGATCCTTTAGTTTCCTCAGGGAGACTATCTTCATAACAGATGTTCCAGAAAGGATTCTGAAGTCGTTTTTGTAACGGAGCATCCTAAATGAGTTGGTGATCACCAGGTTCATTTTAGTAACGTAAAACCCCATATTGCCCGAATTTATCCCCTTTTGAAGGTATCCTCCGGAAACCAAAACAAAAACCTTAAAAGATTAGACTATTGTAATAAAACAGAAAGCACTAATGTTACTTCTTCAGCCTATCAGCAAATCGATTACTACCAGAAAAAATTACCGGCTTCAATCTTTCTTAACACAATATTTTCAGAAACTATGAGTGTACTGTGATAAAAACAAATTAAACACAGTGAGTACCGCTTTATATTTTATTACTACGATAGTTTTTCTATATCTTGAGGAAGGAAAATAAAAATTAATTGAACACCTGGTCACTAAAATTTCTTGTCACGCACTTGAAGGTCCTAACCTGTTTACGAAGCGGATTAAAACAGAATCAAAAACCAAATGCTAGCACCATGAATAACCACAGCATAAGTACATACAACAATTTTATCTTCGTTATCAGCTATTGATAAAACGGTAGAATACTTAAATTTAGGTCGACTTTGCGTATCTGTATCGAAAACGTAAAGCAAATCCAGGAGAAGCGGTGTAAAAATGAGGCTTTCATGGGATTTTACAGGTGTTACTGATATTAGTGATAATATAATCATCGTGACCTTCAGTTAATCATGATGGAACATATCGATTAATGTTTTTAAACTTGAATGGGTCAAATATTCTAAGAAACGTTTGGGACAAAAATTGTTGTTTAAAAAGTCTTCTTTGGATCAGATCACCTTGATTTCGATCTGTTTTCATACAAACAAAAATAAAGGTGCTGATGCAGGTGCTTTGAGTAAATTTATTTTCACCTGTTTAAGGACAGTTCCAAGTGGCTGTTGACCTCGTTAGCCAGGTGTTTAATTATAGTGAGTTAAGTACCGACCTAAATTGGCTTATCCCACAGTTACTTGAAAAATGGTCACTATCTGATTGGTACGATTGTATCAATTCGTATTAAAGATATAATGTATTTCAGATATCTTCCATTGCAGCTGGAAATGGCGGATGTTTTATTTTCATAATTAAAACAGTACATACCTTTTCCTTACAATTTAATTCAACACTCATTTATGTAACTCACATTATCTGTACTTTTCACTTATCTTCACTTTTCGTAATAAAGTAAACACTTTAATCTGTCGTTTTTTTTTAACAGTTCTTTTAATTTCAGACGTGTTATCCTCACGGTACGATTACATTGTGTGACTCAAATTCATGACGTTATCACTGATGATAAGAATGGCGAAAGCGTATGTGCTAAGGGGCGCGGTAATCCGTACTTGGACGGCTCCTAAGGATTTCATTGGATAGTATTATGTACAAAATCAAAATTTATAATTAACTTTGATTAATATCATGACGTTGTTCTGAATCATACCCACAAACAGATTTTTAAATACTTAACTTTTTTTTAATAAATGGTTTATTCAAGTAAATTTACATAAATATGTTCACATAAATGTTCTGCCAAACTGCAGTACCGTTTCTCGGCAGTGCTCTTGTGGATATTCTACATGATGGTATAATAATATAAAATAACTCAGAAAGAACTGCAGTTTTATAGTTAATAAGTTTTAGGAAATAGTGTTTGACAGTTGGCACCATAGTTATTGTACAGCGGGTGTAAATAATAAAAATAAAATATTTTAATTTAGTTCTAAATAATACGATTAATTCATATTTTTTGGTCCACCATTGAAGTCGATAATAATTTAACTAGGCAACTTTTCGCGCCGTTTTATATTAAGGACAGCGCCATCTACTTACTGAGCCATGAACTTTCTGTTCACCTTGCTGTCCACTAATCTCACGGCGTTTACTTTTTATCGTATTACTCAAACCTAATGACAGATGTCTCTACTAGTTCAACTCATGAATTCAATTGGGCTTAAAAATACTTATTTAGTTCTATCTTATTAGGTGATAATAAAACAACACAACAATCAATGCCCACGTAATTTATGATTTTAATTATATTTACAAAAAACTTAATTTAAACATTACCTAAATAATACCTATTGGCAAGTCTTAATTTTAGAGCTTATTCTTATAATAAATACATTATTTACAATATCTGTTTTATTTCCATCGGTGTAAGGATTTATGACAGTAGCCATGAGTGGTAGTGACCTAACTTTTGGGACAGTGCATATTCATAATATTCTTTCACTCAATCGATATCCTGGCATGTATTTCAACAGGACGTCTCATAGATCTACGATCGCCTATCCTTGCTCTGGTTTCCGTCAGATCACCAATAGATCTCGACCGTCGGTAATTTCTCGGTTCTTCTTCATCTACAAAATCAGGCAATGAATGGAAAGATGAGTTCAAGCGAGGCATCAGAAGCGCGTCTTCGTAGCTCGGTGGAGGGTCCAGTGGCACCCGGAGTATAACAGATTCGACTCTAGGCTGGGTAGCCGTGCCGTTGAGATTCAGAGTAGTGGTATCTGGGGGCGAACTAGACTGGTCCGGTCTGGTTATAGACACGAGACCACGACACACGCACGACGTTATCACGATCCCAATAATTACACCCACCATCAGTGCTATCGTTGTAAACGGAGGAGTGCTGGACTCCACCGGGTGCCACGTGCGGATGTACGCCTGCTGCCAGCTCAGCTGCGTCACATTCGACGGCGTGTAGCAAATCAACGACTCTCTGTCAACGATCTTAGTTGGCTCTTTTGTCAGAAATTCATAAGTCAGCAGAAGATTGACGCTAAAACCCTCACAGCTCCAACGGTTTCCTTTCACGTAGACTTGCCTCAAAAACGGGTTTGAAGCAAAGTGTGAAGTCGACCATACTTCTCTGAATTCGTTTCCTCTCAAATCTAGTACCGCTAGATGCGGTAACGACGAGAAGCTATTATCAGTCAACGCATTTATTGAATTGTAACTTAAATTTAACTCTTGCAGCGTGTACGAGGCGAGGTTCTCCGGGATCGCTTCAACTTGATTCATAGACAAGTCGAGTTCCAAGAGCGAGCCCATTCCCACAAGAGAGTCGACATTTATATTTGCGATTTGACAGCTGCTTAAGTGTAGACTCCGCAAAGAAGGAGATTGGAAACTGGGTACGTCGGAAAAGTAATTTCTGGATAAAATGAGTCTGTCTAACTTCCTCGCTTCAGAGAATACTTCGGGCGGTAAATCGTTAATTCTGTTCTCCGATAGATCGAGGAAACGTAAGTTGGGCATTGTAGTGAATGCTCTGTCATCTACGGCATTTATTTTATTCTTTGATAAGTCCAGGTTCTTAATAGAGTATGTCTGCCCGTTAGTTGTCCACGTGTCGTACAGGTTATTGGATAGATCAAGAGTTTGTAAATTCACCAAGTTTTGTAAATAGCTGGGAATGGGATGACTCAGATGATTTCCTGACAAGTCGAGTATTTCGACTTGAGAAAAATTCTGTAGTTGGGCCGGAAATGTGTGAAAGTTGTTGTTCGATAACAGCAATACTTGAGCCTGAAATAATAATAAAAATACAATGAATAACATTGATAATACTTATTCATGGAGATATGTTAAAGATGGTAGATACTTTGTTCAAAGTCATGTTGATTATTATTAAGATCTATCTTTTAGATGTGCATGACAAACAAAATTCAACAATAAAAAAAACAATAAAGAACATAAAATTAGATAATACGAGTAAGTAAGATAACAACGTAAAGAGAATCAAGATCTTAATTTGCTTATTGAAATAAACAGAACCGAAATAAGATGAATCTGATAAGGATGCTGATCATATCAATTTATTAAAAATCTCTACATTATTTCGTTTCTACTGCATAGCAATAAAATGTTTATATATTGCGTAATAAGAAAAGAAATAATACCCGATGATATGAAAAATGCTGAATGAAAATAACTATCTGCTTAAACGAGCTTTTAATGAAAATATTTTTTCATAGCAAACTTTTATAGCTTGGTATACCTTTAAAATTAATACACATCAAGACGAACCATACGAGCCCAAACTCGATGGGGTTGTGTCGTTTAATTACCAAGTTCCTATAGCCACCTTCCAGTTCCATCATTAGATCAGCTCCATGTCATAATAATTTTGCATTGTCATCTGATTTACGCATGCATGCAAAATTTCAGCTCAATCGGTAACCGGAAAGTGGGTCAAATTTAATTTACAAGATTTGATGACAGACAAACATCGGGACAGGTGAAACTAAATAAAAGCTTGTAAAATATTAGCTATCGTGTAGTGATGTGATTATTTGCAATGATCTTTCTTACTGGTTGAATCACACCGAGAAACAATTCTAAAAATTGTCGTTTTAACCTTCCGATACTTACAGTATAGTCCAGCTCATCAGGCAAGTCCTTCAGTCCTCGATTCGAACAGTCCAGGTGCAGCAGGCTATCCTTAACGTAAGTGAGGCAAGGCGGCGATCTATCTTCCATTTCTTCAGCTTGTCGCTTCACCACTCCAGCAGACACCAGAGCCGGTATTAGCCATACCAATAGCGCTGATAGTATTACATCTAAAAAGATAATTTCTGGTTATTTGTCAGTAAAATATAAAAATAGCTTAGTTATAAATCGAAAACAAAAAAAAAATATTTGTTAAAAAATACATTATTTATTATCTATATTAAACATTTGAGAAAATAGAAGAGATCACGGCAATTATTTTTTCAATCTTCATGTTTTTTAACTAGGTAACAGGTATCTTTAATGCCTAAATTACCTAGGTAATGGGCAAAGTTTCAGAATCGTATTTCTTTCGTAATAATTTTTTTTCCGACCCACCATTCATTGTTTTGGCCTATCGCTACCATCGTCCGCTACTGTGCGTAGGCTTCCTTTAAATTATTCTACCAAACTATATATACTATCCCAATTGATAATTATCTATAAGATAAAATAATATTTTTTTATCTTCAGTGTATCTGCGATGACGGGTTACCTAATCTACAAGAATATTATCTATAGGCAACGACTACGGGAGGTATTATTAACATTTACTCGAAAACTCGGTTTTATTCACACTTATAGGCTCGCAATGTAGTATAAGTTGGCACTGGTGCAGAAAAGTGTGCTGGATTGTTGCCGTGCGGTCACACTCCCGCTCTCGAGACGAGATTATTTTTTTATAATAAATACTTTTTACAGTTTTAGAGTATAAAGTATTTTTAGGAATAAATTCTTCAGTCACAGAGAACCCCCTGATCCCCACAGTAGGTGCTTATGCTCTAGTTCTTATTCTAATATCGTCGCACAGCATGGGTTCTTCATCCAAACCGTCATCTCAATATTTAACTTCTCCAACCATATCATCTTAAGTCACCGGAAAACTGCAGACTCAGGATGATTGTTATCTACACTAATATAATAAACAGGTAAAGATTTTTTGTTTGTAGGAGGTAATCTCTGGAAGTTCTGGTCCGATTGCTAAAAGTTTTTACTTATTTCTGAGTGACATAGGCTATTTTATGTACGTGGGCGAAGCTGCGGGCAAAAGTTAGTACTGAATACTCAATTATTTATTGCATTCTACAATCCTACATGCCTAGGAAGTAGATGAAACATTGCATCTTTCGTTTTTTTTATCTTCATTAGACTATAAATTTCTGGATATTATCTATACTTATAATAAATCTGTAGAGAGGTCAATTCTGTACATGAAATATATTTCCAAAATAACTATCAGGGGGTGATTAGTGGTCGATACTGATGCTAAAAATACAAACAGTAAAATTTTTGTCTGTCTGTCTGTCTGTCTGTCTGTCTGTATGTTCTTTATAGAAACAAAAACTACTCGATGGATTTTAACGAAACTTGGTACAATCATTCTTCGTACTCCTGGGCAGGTTATAGTATAGTTTTCATCACGCTACGATCAATAGAAGCAGATCAGTGAAGGGAAATGTTGGGGAAACGGGAGAAATTACTCCATTTTTTAAGTTTCCGTCGCGTTTGCAGACTTAATGGTTAAAGCTACACAGAAAACATGTATAACGGAAATGTTCTCCTCAAAATTATATAAAAAATGTCCCACGACAGCATACGTCTATCTTTTATGCTTTCTGTTTTTTGTCTACTCTTACGTTTATAACACTGAATGTCGCTGGCATAAGCAACAGGATCCGCGTACGAAGTCGCTGGCAGAAGCTAGTGATACAATAAATGACATCCATATTCATTAGTTTCCAACATGACGGTGTCTTATTTAAAAAAAAAAAATGTTTACATCTCCTCGCGATATTTTACAATCTTACGGCGTTAGCAATTTTTTGGTGACATTATACATACATACAATGTATCCATATTTTTTCATAGCAAGCTTTTATAGCTCGGTATGCCTATACCTATAATTAATAGTCGTCAAGACGAATCATACGAGCCCAAAGTCGATGGGTTTGTGTCGTTAACTACCAAGCCACCTTCCGGCTCCATCATCAAATAATCTCCATGTCATCATAATTTTGCATTATCATCCGATTTACACATGCATGCAAAATTTCAGCTCAATCGGTAACCGAGAAGTGGGTCAAATTTAATTTAAAAGATGAAAGACAAACATCGGCCACTGGTGAAACTAAATAAAAGATTGTAATAGCTACTACAGCGGACCCCAAATTATTAATTTATTATTTCTTTCAGTTTCATTCCAAGTTACATTCTAGGGTTTTTCTCAAATGTCAAAATGGCCCTTTATTTTAAATTTTATTTTGCATCACATTACCACACCACTTTCCGGTGTGCTTTTTGGACCGAAAAAGAAGACCTATAACGTAATATGTCCAAATGAAGATACAACTGAAGATATCCTAGGTGCTCTTGACCGAGTTCCCAACTAAAGTAAATTACTCGTAACGCCTCAGTTTTTACATTGATAAGCCAACCACCTAGTGATAATGTTATTTGACTTTCGAAATGTTTTATCTAAGGAGGATTGACGTTTAGGTACATCGGTTGTTACAAGTACTTGAAAACGAAGGAAAAATCTTTTAAGGAAAGAGTCAAGTATGTTTTTGTCAATATCATGAGGTAATCTTTTATCGAGGCACTACACATGGATCCTTATTTATGTACACAAACAATATTGTCTTTTTTTAAGGTGGGGAGATCATCTAATTTTTTTTTGTGGTGGTAAAATTATCCAATGACTGACTAAAAACCCCACCTCGTTCTTTCAAGCCTTCATACCGGGGCTCGAGCTATCTTTCGAAACTAACTCTGGCCCCAGTAGCCTTCGACCCAGCTGGGCCCGTGCTGTTGCTAACAACTCCTTGAGGCACCCGAGAACAGTGCGCGCCGTCGACGACTTGGGCTCGATCCGGACAGTTACCGGACGGTCGGACAGCAAGCTACCCATGGCTCGCCGTTCGCAAGCCCGCTGTTTTCATTTTGTCATCCTACTGAACTTGACATTTATATAATGGTTTGCCGTTGACAATTGAATGACAGATAGCTGAATTGAATGGCGGGAAATAAGAATAGAATATGATGAACAGTATTTTTATTGAAAAACATCTAATAACCTTATCCAATAGTAGGTACGTTAGTAAAAGTTACGTATTATGTATATTATGAAGAGTATGAATGAAAAATGAACACAAAAGTAATAAATAAGCTTATCAGACGCCTACCTAACAGTTAAAAGTAATTGAGCACGGAAGAGAGAGAGTATTTAGAGTATTAACACAAGTAAAAAGTAAAATTGGACACACATGGACACACTTATATCATTGGAAATACAAATGCGCGTCTACAATTAAGCAACAGATTAAAAAGACCTTTCTAGCAAATATAAACTTTATTTATAGCACCATAGAATTGAAAACTCATTGCGAGAAACCTGCTTTAAAATCACACTTAATTTCTTTACAGAAAACCGAATGAATCGGACAAAATTTTCATTAAACCGAGTATATTCATAATACTCACCGGATGCCATTGAATATGCGAACTTATACACCTTTTATCGACACATTTTCACATATTTAAACCACTCAATAGTATGACAAATATTATCGTCGAACATTCAGCATGTTGTATGGATCCTGTAGGGCAATGTAGTCCACGGAAAAATAATATCGTCCACGGAAATGTAATATCGTCCACGAAAAATATCACTTCACTGACGTTGGTGAGTATTGCTTTTGTAATGGTAAAGATAAGTACATTTAGCGATACTACATAGGTGGGTTTCAGAATTCGTAGGAATGTCCATTATGTACAGGTTGGGGTTTTATTTTCGAAAATGTTTGGAGGTTTCATTAGAGTGACTTTGTTAGTTATTACAGCTCTTGTCGTTGTTGCATAAGGAAACATCGGATTAACTAAATTGATGGGGCATAGCTGCGAGTTTCTTTTATTCTGTTGGTATTACCAGACTGAAACACCAATCAATTAGCCTTACAGATGTGGTGATTATCAAAATATAGGTGATGATTTCATATTCTGTTTAATTTAATATGTGAAATACCTTAATAGACCGCCCTCAGATTAGTCTCGTTTTGCGGCATTTTGTTACGCGGCATTAAAATGCAAAAGGCATTTCAAGGAAAACGATTGGGTTAGCACAGTCTTACAATTATGGATTGTAAAACTCTGGTTTTAGTCAGTAAATGTCTAACACAGTGTGTGTTAAACCACCCAGGGTAGGAGGTGTTATTTATTGATTACGTGCTTAAAAATAAAAGATTAATAATTTTAAATCCAGACAAAAATTTGTCATTATCGTTTCAGCCGAAAGACGTCCACTGTTGGACTCTCCTGTCGCAGGTCGGCTGGAAGAAATTTCATTTCAAATAAGTAGCACCTTTGTGCTCTTCTATACAAAGTGTTAAGGGACAGCCCTCAGCAAACTTTAAGGGCTTGCTCAGTAGACGAAACTGAACAAACTTCCACAAGATGTTTTTTTCAGGAAACGAAAAATAAAGTCAGCCTCACCATACAAAATTATAAACTTGATTGGACAGTTTGTATGGAGAAGCCTATTTTTCTTTTGTGGTGGGCTACCCCTTACACCTTGTATGTATTTGTTCATTTAATTTTTAAGTGTTTGAAAGAAATAAAGACTCTATGTAACGTTTTACGTCGTAACATACGTTAGCGTTATAATACACTGTTGTTTGCGACACGTGACAGGCTTGTGACGTTTCAAGCTTTTTATTCTGAAAATTTTTATTTAAATTTAATTGAACATAAATGATTTAGATTTAATTTTATAAATTGTGATTTTAATTGTGTTTTGATATTTTTTTTTTATATGAGTCGATGACACTTGAAATAAATAATTATTATTATACTTCAGGGTCGGGATTTTTCCTATAACAATAATACTAAGCAACCTGTATCTTTTGCCGTTATCAGTGTTGTCTTATCAATGATTAGTTATCGACTTATCGTCAATGCAAAGAAATATTCACCTCGAAACGTACATGAATCACTGAACGTACCTTTCTTTAAAAGTGTAAATTGTTTTAGGAGTACAAAAAAAAAGTGATGAAAAAATAATTAAAATATTTTGAACATCACATGTTGGTAATGATATTTCTTAGATAATCTGCACTTTACAACGTAGGCCCCATGTAATTATTACTGATAAGATAAAGTCTCAAGTAAGTCAGGTGTGTTGTTTACACCCAGTTTGACACATTTCATGACAGTTGAAATCAGATTTTGATAGAGACCTATTTATTTACTGGTACTTGGCCCACTGTCGCGAATTTGCTTGCGTATACATATAAAAAAAATTACCTATGTATATATCGATCTCCGACTCGTTGGATCGATCTCATTACCAGGGCTACGCAGTCGACAGCAGTACAGTGTGCGCGTAATGCCAAAAACCGCCAGAAATGGAGAGACTTCGCTCGACATGCCGCAGCCTTGTAGGCAAACGACGGCGGCACGCCGCAGGACTGTTCATCAATAGCCACGACCACTCTGACAAGCGTGCCCGAGTAAGAAGAAGAGATATAAACTAGTTCTTAAATTCAAAACACTATAGGTACAGCTCTCCAAAACCAGAATAATTGATGTGGCTCAAAAGGCTGCCAAACTGAAACTGGACTGGACAGGACACGTCTGCCACGTGCCCAACAAACTGTGGGCCAAAGTAGCACAAAGTTGGCGCCCTGAAACAGTGAGACGGGGTCGCGGTAAACCACGAAGGAGATGGTGCGACGAACTAGAGAGATTCCACCGGATCTGGCAAAAGGAAGCGCGGGCCCGCGAAAGATGGCAGGATTGGAAGGAGGCCTTTGGCCAGGAGTGGGACAGAACACGCTAACTAAAATTAGAAAAATAAATTAGTTCTTGATTGCAATTTCACCTGATGGTAAGCAGTGATGCAATATTTGTATTTAGTAATTATATATTTAGGTAAGAATTTGGTATAAGGGTCTTCCATGCGATCGACAACACACCTTAACTCTTCTTATAGGAGTAGTTTTGAAAAACGAATAAAGACAACCCTATTTGCTTAGATTACCACTCGTGGCAAGTTTCAAGGATTTTTGTTCTAGTTCTAGGAATAAGATTTTCAAATGAAATCCTGGAAAAGGAGGGTCTTCACCCCCTTAAAAGCTGAATTTCCAAAAAAGAATTTCCTTGTGTGCAAAATTTCATGTTCCTGTTTCCAGAAGTTTTGATTGTGTGTTTTTTTTTTGTGGTGGGAGAATCCTCTAATGTTAGGGACAACCTACGCTCTTGGGCGGAGAGGGATATAGTGTTTTGATGGTGTGTTGCTATGTCAGTCAGTTGGTTTTTCCTTTGGTATACATCGTGTAACATTAAATGCGCAAAACCTCAGACACCCCAAATGATTTTTAATCCAATTGACCTAATTCTGTGAGAAAAAAAAACATTTAAAAAGAATTCAAGGTTTTATGTGGAGTTTTAGTTTGTTTAAAATTCGTATCTGCATCGAAATAAGAACTTTTATCATCCAGCATATGAGAAAATTTAATTGGACTACAACCATTTGGGTTTGTTTACCTATTTGGGCGGGTTTGCGCACGTGATGGCTTGACCTATTGAAAAATAGAAAGAACAAAAAAAAAATGTTTTTTTTTTAAATGTAACCTATATTAAAAAGTTTAAACTATTTTCAGGTTTTGTGCATTTAACGTGACATGTTGTATAAGTATATGGAGGTTCTGTTATCATACATAAATACTGCTATACGAATGGATTGGGGCGAAAGAGTTACCGTGGCCCTGGAATGCATAGAGCCACTGAAGGAACATAGGTTAGTTTTAACACGGCACAAATACGATAACTTTGTTGTTAAAAACATTTTTGAGCCGGTTCAGGTCGAAATGCTTGGGTCATGGGGTCCGAGCTCGCGTCTCTTTTAAGAAAATTTTACAACGACTGGTCGATACTGTGAGACCTGCGAGGGCTGGTTCGTTGTGTGTCCATAGAATTAGCCATTGCCATTCTACGTGGCATTACTGCTAGGGGCAACCCGACGTACGGCGAGTATCCACCCATACGTTGTTGAAACCTCTACGGTCCGGACTAAGCGTTTCGCCTCGTCGTTTATACCGCGTACGTCGAAGGAATGGAACAATCTGCCTGCTGTGGTCTTCCCGTCCGATTATAATTTGGGTATCTTCAAGGCTAGAGTGAATAGGCTTTTAATAAACTAGTGCGCCTCACCATCAGAGATTGCATCACTGCTTACCATCAGGTGGGATCGTAGTCAAGCACTAGTTTATACGAATTAAAAAAAAAAAATCTAGATGATAGCTATGTGGAGGTGTATTTCAACGCTTAAGTCATTTTTATACATAAATATAAGTAATTCTAATCGTACTTACGTGCCTTGCATCCAAATTTCACCGGTTCCTGACCGGTAAAATATAGCATTAATTCATTAAACCCCAAGCAAACGCCGGCGTTCGTTGCACCCATTGTATTTCTATTGTGTCTCTAATTATCACGATTGAAGAGTTAAAATATTTTTCACAGTCATACTTCTGCAAGCTAGTGAAGCTGACCTACATTTTTCTTTTCAAAAGAGAAGGCGTACACTTATATATCTTTAATATTCTGTTGTTCATTACGTACCTACCCTTTACGTAAAGTTACCCCAGCCTGATGAAATTAATGAGGTCAAAGTCTAACGATTTTTAGCGTTACACTAACTATATATTATATCACAACTATCACACAACGCCGTCTAGTCCCAAGCTAAGCAGAGCTTGTGTTATGGGTACTAGTCAACTGATAAACATACTTATATATTTCTAAATACATACATATTATAGATAAATTACACCCAGACACAGAACAAATAATTATGCTCATCACACAAACATTTGTACTGGGTGGGAATCGATCCCACGATCTCCAGCATAGCAGTCAGGGTCACTAACCACTAGACCAACAGGCCAGTCAAATTAATAAATAGACGAAAAACTTATTCCTAGTCTTGGTCACTTTTAATAACAAAAAAATATTTTATATTTATCTAACCTATACTTTACCACTGTTTTTTTTTATTGATATAAACTAGTGTTTGACTGCGATCCCACCTGGTAACCAGTGATGCAATCTCTGATGGTGAGGCGCACTTGTTAATGAGCCTATTCACTCTTGCCATGAAAACACTCAAATTATTAAAAGGAAGACCGCAGCAGGTAGATTGTTCCAGTCCTTCGACGTACGCGGTATAAACGACGAGGCGAAACGCTTAGTCCGGACCGTAGAGGCACTTTTGGGTAAAGGCATCCTAAACTTATTCCAGGTATTATTTTCCTTATTTCCTTATCCTAAAGTATGTGCAGAAATTCGTGGTACAGTTGACAGGACATAGTCTACCCGTGTACGAAATTTCATTCAAAATGCTTCTGCAGTTTCTGAGCGAATGAGTAACACACACACTCATTATCGTTTGCCTTTATAATATTAGTGAGATGAGCATAGTATAGCATTTTTTTTTTATTAGCCTATACTGTCCCACTGGTGGGCAAAGGCCTCCCTTAATAGATAGATAATAAATAGCATAACAAGCTTTTAATAAAAATCAGCTTTTATAGCTTGGTATACCTATATAATTAACACTCGTCAAAACGAATCATACGAGCCCAAACTCGATGGAGTTGTGTCGTTTAACTACCAAGTTCCTATAGCCACCTTCCGGTTCCATCATTAGATCAGCTCCTTGTCATAATAATTTTGCATTGTCATCTGATTTACACATTCATGCAAAATTTCAGCTCAATCGGTAACCGGGAAGTGGATCAAATTTAATTTACAAGATTTCATTACAGACAAACAACAGGACAGGTGAAACTGAATAAAAACTTGTAATAAGCATAATCAGCCTTTTTACTGTTCCAACTGCTGGGACTCTGGACTCTCTAGGAGAGGGAATGGGCCGTAATCCACTACGCGGGCCCAGTGCGGGTTGGTTGATGTCACAATGTTTTCCTTCACTGCTTTGAGAGCAAGACTTATAATTAGAAGTTCAAAGCAAAATTTCTCTACAAAGAAAATCCCTTTTCAGATAACCAATAAAACCAAACTTTATCTTGCTCGCTCAGAATTTTAAACAATCATTTACCGTCAATACTCTAAAATCCTAAGTGCTTCAGGATTAATGGGGCCAGGTGTCGACTAGCGGTGAGGTTTCGAAAAACGCGACACGTTCGACTCGTCACGCCTGTCTGAGCTCGTTTGCTCTCGTCCTGACCTGTTTACCTCCCCCTCCTCTGAAGTTAGCTCTCAATGGGGAGGTCGAGATGTTCCTTGATAAGCCCCATCGATTAGAATGAACGTTGAAGCTGCACTGGCTTCTGAGAACTTGAAACTTGAGTGAGAGGTTTAAGTTGTTCTTTTGGCGTTTGCTATTAGATTCTTCAATGAAATGTTTCTAAAGTGAATTATATTTTGATATAAAAGTTTAAGGCCTTTTTTTAACTACACTAATATTAAAAAGAGACAAAGTTTGTTTTATTGTTTATAGGACGTAATCTCTGAAAGCACCGGTCCGATTGCGACATTTTTTTCACCAATAGAAAGCAGCTTTATTCCTGAGTGATATAGACTTTTAAGTCCGCGGGCGAAGCTGCGGGTAAAGCTAGTGAAATATATTTTGATATAAAAGTTTAAGGCCTTTTTAGTTTAAAAATATAGCTGTTAAAACAACACCTTTGAATTAAAAAAAAAATTCTCATTAATTTAGTTATTTTTAGAAATATAGGCCATCGAATATCGATATTATCGAGTGGTATTATTTGAAGGACGTCAATAGAAAACGTTGTTCTTATGTTTTTTTGTTTAAATGATTTAAATAAATTTAGCAGGTACTGATGCAGTTGCCTTTAACGCCGCTTTTTTTACGGGGGAAATCATCCAATGACATCCCCCACTCTTGGGCGAAGCGGGAGTTCGTTGCCTTTTGTACCGGGGCCAAATCTTCCTTTCAAAAATAGTTCGTTGGCTCCAGTAGGCTTCAACCGTACGGTTTTCTGACAACTCCTTGAGACGCGCGTGGGCTCGGTCCGGACGATTACTGGACAGTCGGACGGCGAGCTACCCTTTGCTCGACGTCCGTAAGGTGCGGAGGCCGTGAGATCTTTCAAAGACTTTACTGCCATAATTATGGCTTACTCAGTCTTTAATGCTTTGGAATTAATGAGATACAGGACCAGGCCTTACATTTTTCTATCTTAAGAAAATCTTAACTTTTCTTTATCAAGTAAAATTAAACAGCTTTCAACATTAATCATTTAAATTCTTCATTTGCAGCAAAAGCATATTCTACCTTTAAATGTATCTGTGAGGTATAAATAAACGTTTTTCTTTCTTTCTTTCTTTTACCTATGATAATGCTAATATAGAACATAATCAAAACTTTAAAGGTACCTCGTAGCGTTTCCGTTTCGGCGGCAAGTTCAATAAATAAGGATAAAGCCCATTAGAGACGGTCCAGCAAATCTTCGACCGCCGAACGCCACTTACTTAGACTTAAAGTGTTCCGGGGAGCTATTTTGTTAAAGATTTGGGATTGCGCCGTCCATTTTGAGATATATTTCGCTACAACCAACCGATGTAATTTTGTCTGCCACCGGATTTGGAGTGGGCTGAAAGATTGGTGGCCTTTTTTAGTGTCTACCCCGGGAGCTTCCGAGGTCTCCGGAAGTCCTTTCATAAAGGTTGTTCTGGGAATATTGAATAGCAGGAAAGACTGCGGGAACGCTTGGAAGAATTACCGTGACCCTGGAACTGAAAGGGCAACTAAAAGACATAGATTATTATAGACATACATTTTAGTCAGTAAAAATCTGACACGCCCTTTCGCTCCACTTTAGAGCGGGAGAACTCATTTGATGATTTTCCACCTCAAAAAAAAAACGAATGTCTAGAAGAAATCAACATAGCAAAAAAACATAGCAATCCTAATTTTATTGCGTGTTTTGTGTTATTAAATTGGGAAAATATTTTTTTTATCACGTATTTATATAAAAAACCAACTCAAGATTAGTTATTTTCAGCGATCAGTATACTGAACCTTACACGTTAAGGTGTACCTGACAGGTTTGCCTGCACTGTTATACCTGTCAGGTAAGCTTGAGTGGAAACCTGAACACTTGTGCAACATACCCGCTCCGGTTTACCTGTAAAACTCAACTGTACATGCAAACATGGCAGGTATACCCTTGCGTGTACGGCTACCTTAAGAAGTGGTATTCCCTGCTGGAGTCTATGTTTCCTAATAGCACAACCTAGGAGTCTTTCAGGCAAGAGTAATTTGATTACTTCTAGGTGTGTTTCATCGTCGACTACATCATCGCTTACCATCAGGTGAGATATTAATAAAACGCGAGTCTCATCATCATCATCATTTCAGTCGATACACGTCCACTGTTGGACATAGGCCTCCCCCAAGCGTCGCGACAACGAACGATCCTGCGCGTCTCGCATTCATCAGTTTCCCGCAACCTTCATCAGGTCATCAGTCCACCTTTTTGGAGGCCTTCCAACGGTACGCAGTCGCCACAGTCGCCACTCCAAAACCTTTCGGCCCCAACGTCCATCTGTTCTGCGAGCAATGTGCCCTGCCCATTGCCATTTAAGTTTGGCAATTCTTTATGCTATGTCGGCAACTTTAGTTTTCCTGCGGATATCTTCATTTTTGATTCGAGTAAAACGCAAGTCTATCTACACTAATAACTAAGGTACAGTTAGTTTTTTGTTTGTAGGAATTAATCTCTGGAAGTACTAGGCCGATTACTAAAATTTTTTCACTGATAGAAATCTGCTTTATTCCTGAGTGACATACGCTATATTTTATGTACGTGAGCGAAGCCATGGCCAAAAGCTAGTATAAAATAAAATACATAACTACAAACATCTAAAAAATCACTTTTGACTCCGAAAATCCTTACTAATATTATAAAAGCGAAAGTGAGTTTGTTTGTTTGTTTGTTACGTCTTCACGCCTAAATGACAAAACCGATTTTGATGAAACTTGGTACACGGATAGACCATGTCCTGGAATAGGACATAGGATACTTTTTGTCTCGGAAGTATAGTTAAAGTTAAGTTCTCGGAAGTTTGCTTGGGAGTTTAGTTGTTGGGATAATTTTCTACTATCACGCGGGCGAAGCCGCTGGGAGCAGCTAGTCTATTACAAAATATAACAATCAATCTTCTAGTCAGCACATTCGAAACTCAAATCTTCGAAAAAAAAAGAATCGTCGAAAAAAACAATAAAACATCATTGATATCACTTGGGGATCAAAACCCCGTATTACAAGGTTCTAAGAGCGTGGTATTGCTGACCCTTCGGAAGGGGATCATGGAAATATGATAGTTTCGGCCCGTATTTATTTGTGCCCACTAAGGATTTGCCCTCCGTCCGCTAAGCTGTTTGACCCGAAACGAGATGCCAATTTGTTTTATTGACTTCTTGATCTGAATGTTACGTGGCTTGTAAGTTATTGTATTGTTTATCTGTATGACAGGCTGTCTCTTCTGCTATGCTTAAGGCAAGTAAAACTGATATTAAGAGTAGATGGGTTTTTTTTTACGGTGGGTAATGACATCCCCTGCCTTTGAGCGGGGCGGGAGATAGTGTCAGACTTACTGACTAAAAAACTCACCCCGTTTCTTCTTGCCTTTCCTACCGGGGCCGAGCCTCTTTTTCGGAAACCGACCCTAACCTACTGGGGAGGCTTTGTTTGACCCAGCTGGGCCCCTACGGTTGCTGACTACTGACTTGAGCTCGGTCCGGACGGTCACCGGACGGTTGGACAGCAAGCTAAAGTTTCGATTTTGCCGGAGCCTGTATTTCCCGGTAGAATTAGAGGGTCTATAAGTCTATACGTTTTTACTCAAAGACCCCTAGAATTACCTAACGGCATAGGCCTTTACGACCTAATTCTAGGAAAGCGTGCGCGTTCATCGTCGGCCACTTCATTGCTTCCCATCAGGTGAGATCGTAGTCAAACGCGAACCTAAGCATAATGAAAAGAACCTCCCATTCTGGGTTTGACTTTTACTTACCCTTCAGTTAAATTGCCCTTTACGGTAACTCTTCCAAACAATCCCACCGCCCAAACTCTTAATACCTTAAGTTACAGACAATTGCCACTTACAGATACAAAGATAGCTTAGACGAGTCCCCTTTCAGTATTCAAACAGATCTGACAAATAAGAAATTAGGAATATATTTGAATATCTGCGGAATATTTGCCATTATTAAAGGCGAACCCATTCGAAGTCGACTTTGTCTCCGTCTGAATCCGCTCCTTCGCCCGTCCTCCGACTCGAATGTCAATCCTTTTATATTAGGCATGAGAGATCTGTCGATAATACGGTCTATCGAATTCTTTGACGTGAGTTAGTCTTGTTTGTCACTGTGAATGTAAAGGTTGTCTAGTAAATATCGCGATTGTACCAAAAGTTAGAGGTTATTTTGGTTTACAATACAATTTTATTTCGTTAATGAATGTTTCTTTCATATTTATGTTGTATTGAGTATATTGATATTAAAATAATGAAATTTCAGTCAAATCAATCGCACTTTATGCTTACTTGCTTAGTCAGAGTACAAAGCTTTAGGATAAATTTGATTTTCGTAAAGATCTTACTATGAAACTTGATGCCTCATAATATCCTTATCATTATAACAGGCGAAGGGGGTAAAGCTTGTAAGCGTTCGTATAAGTATACTAAAGATCAATCTACCTATCTAATCTAATCTATCTTTTCCAGCAGCTGGATAGACCAGTATTTTACATAAAGGCACTGCCTATCTGACCTCCACAACCCCAGTATCTGGGTAACACAATACCCTAGTAAGACTGGCATCAAATTTTCTAGCTATCTGTAATGATTGTCAAAGATCTACCAAAGACACCCGGAATCAATGGCTTAACGCGCCTTCAGAGCATAGATAGAGAAATCTCGGTGTGATATGATAGTCATCCAACTCTGGCGAGCGACCTCGCCAAACGTAGCTTAACTTTGGAGCTTGTCACGTGTGGCTGTTAATATTTAGCTTTGAGCTCCTCAGAAATGTACACAAATTTATTTTTGTATGTATATCGATATATTGTGTTTATATATCGATAACAGCTACATCACTAAACCGTTCACAACCGTTTTAAGTATTGATGGCAGCAGAATAAAACAGCATTGAGTCGATGTCGCAGCCCTAAACCTGCCAGCCGGGAAACAGGCTTATTCGTCCGATGAGTGCTATCGCTCCTGGCCTTTTAGCCCCACCTCCCACGGGAGCTCAGCTTTTTACAGTGTGTTCCTGGCTTTATGCGATCGACTTTCAATATGAATTTCAGATGGGTTATAAGATTGTTCGCTTTGTGCTTGTACCGCAAATGTATTTGATCTGTGGTGTGCGCTGTTCGAAGATTTTGATGGATTGAAAGTTGATCGTTTATTTGGTGGTTATTGTATAATTTAGTAGGTACCTAGATTTCTAGTGTTAGAAATATGATTCAGGTATCATTGCGGTAATTTTTGGCTAATTACTTAAAAAAAAAAATCGCTTGAATTCTGCGGCGCGGCGCCAAACCAAACCCTTTGAAGCTTTCGTTTCGAGTGCAAGCAAAAATGAACTTAGCAATGGTCAGGCAGAAGTGTCTTTGATAGTACATCGCAAAGGCAAGGACTCGCACACAAAGGGTTCCGTACCGTCTGCAGGAGCCCCTTTAAATATTTATTTTATTTTGATCTTTAGTTTTTGTTCTTATAGAGCCAACAATACATCATCATCATCTGTCTGTGTGTCATGGTTCATGAGATAGAGCCTAGTGACAGACGGACAGACAGTGGAGTCTTCGTAATAGGGTCTTGTTTGACACTTTGGGTACGTAACACCAAAAATGGACAACCTTGAACAGCGCATCGCAACTGGCATGGTTGATAGCAAACGACCAAGAGAGTGTAGCCCAAAAATATGGGCAGATCAGGTGCGACACACTGGACACCCAATTGCACATCGCACTTCATGACACCAAGAACCGACACAGATGGCGAGACACAATAGAATAATAATATAATAAGCTTCATAACATAAACTTAAATCTAACCACCACCAACACAAACACCATCAGCCAGAATCACCATCTGCAAGAAGCTAATCCAACAAGAATTTCGCGACCCTCAGTAATGTGGAATATGATGCGACGAGGAGGAGGAGGAGGACATCTTATAAACAGATGTAAAACACATTGCATAAAAATGTGTGTAGCAAGAATATTTACTCGTAGGTATTGTAACAACGCTGCAACGTTTTCAATTTCTGTTTTGTAGTTTATATCAGTGTTCAAAACTGTTGTGATAGCCCAGTCAAGCAAGTACCAATGTGAATTTTTAAATTCATCTATACTTCTCAAAGTCTATTCAGGACATTACTCCCGTGCCTCGCAAAACACGCAACTGATATTAGTCTCAATTGGCATTCGTAGATCTTTGATCATCGTTACGTGGTAGCAGACGCCTAAAAGTCTGACCATCAGTCTACCCAAGGAGTATGGTGTTGCTCAGTAAGTAGGTTGTGGTGGTCTGTCTGATGGGCAGTCGCTCCATATACAACACGGGTATTCAACCACATAGTTTGCCTGGAAGCCGACCTCAAGGCTAGTTGGGTAACGGCTAGGGTGATTTTTATAGGTGGAAAATCATCGATTAACTTCTCCCGCTCTAGGGCAGAGCGAGAGTTAAACTTTTACTGACTAAAACTCACAGGCCTATGTTTTTTGTTTGCCTTGCGTTCCAGGACCCTGAGTTTTCCTTTCAGAAGCGAACCCATGGCCTCAGTAGGCTTCGGCTCTGCTGGGCTTCTACTGTTTTGCTGCCGACTCCTATAAGCTAGGGAGATAACGATCGGTGTTCAAACATTGCAACCAATGCAACTTAAGTTTCTCCAAGACATTTTTACCTTGCACCAACACCACCTTGTAGAATTACACACCGTTCCCCAATTTGTCCGTCGGGAAAGTCAAGAGAGAAGTCATAACGAAAATTAAATACGCTTTGGTAATTTTTTGCTAGAAGCCACGTCTTACTTCAGAGCTTGAGTATAAGTTTTCATAAAGTTATAGTTTCTCAAAGCCCGTCTCGAAACTGTGGAACATTCCAGAAAATGGAGAAGCAAAGCATCGGAGTGAAACGTAGACGCGCCGGCTGAGGCGGAATAAAGTTGACATTTTTGCAAAGCTACGTTAGAATTTCAACAAAATTAAATGTGGCACTACACGAAATGAAAATAGTGTGAGCGAGGCAGCCCCCCTTCCTCCCAGCCTCGCCTCGCCTCGCGCCTCGCCTCCGTTCGCGCCTTATTTTTGTTGAGAATTCTCCAACGAGTTTATTTTCTTGTAGTTACCCCTGCTTATGCAATACTTATTATTAGCTTTTCTTACAAACTGAAATATAATGTTCTGAATGAGAAAGACCTGGAAAAGGTTCTGAAACATATTATGTATGTTGTTTCAACTAAGGCATTGGTAGAACCTCTCATGATACATGATTTAACTACATCAAATTTAAAATAAATCCTTTTTAATATAGGTTCGTCGTCATCATCATCATTATCATTTCAGCCGAAAGGCATCCACTGTTGGACATAAGCTTTCTCTAAGTGTCGCCTATAACGACCGACCCTGTGCGTCTCGCTACCATCAGATTATATATGTTACATTAACATTATGAAGACGAAAATTTGTCTGTTTGTAGGTTTGTTACTTCTTTATACTCCTTTCATGGATCGGATTTTGGATTTTCTATTTCCTAGAATACCACAAAGAATACTTTTTATCCCGGGAATATATTCTTTTGGGATGATTCTTCACGCTATCACGCGGCCGAAGCGCCTGAAACAATCAAGCGTTCAAGCAGAAGACTGCGTTCATGCAGCTATTTAACGTGTGATTATAAGTTCTGCCTCCACGAACCAATTTATCAACATACTCAGTTACATCATTATCGCAACCAAACCATAATCATCAACCTTATTTTCTCCACCAACGTCAGTCCCATCAGTTTTGGCCAAATATTTGGTCGGAACTGCACCGCAAATGCAAACGAGATGCAAGGCAACATTAGTGGAACGAATAACCTCTGTCGCGGCGACTATCGCGCGCCACATAAACTACCGCGCACATTACCGACGCTTTACACACTGTTGGGACCAATGGACAACCAAAAAACCACGGCTAAATTAAAGAGAGCCAATGTTGTTCGTTCTAAGAACTAATTTGGTGTGATGCCACATTCATCAGTTTATCACAGTTCAATGAGAAGATCCATTTTTTTTTTAAATTATTGTTTGTCTCGCGTTTGACCACCATCTCACCTGATGGTAAGCGATGATGTGGTCGACGATGGAGCACGCTTGCCTAGAAGTAACCTATTCACTCTTGATTTAAAGATCCCTAAGTTGTAGCTATCAGGAAACACAGACAAACGAAGGAGCATAGGTCATTTATTATGTCATATTTTTATACAACACTAGCTTTTGCCCGCACGGCTTCGCTCCCGCTTTTCCCTACTCCACCAAACTATACCCAACTCTACCCTGCTCTACCCTACTCCACCCAACTATACCCAACTTTACCCTGCTCTACCCTACTCTACACCTACTCCACCCTACTCTACCCTACTCTACCCTACTCTACCCTACTCTACCTCTACCCTACTCTACCCATAACATATATTAGTAATAAACATTATTGGAATGGATTCAGTTACTGATTCTGTATATATATAATATAATATATTCAGGTTTAGCATAAACTAAAAATAATGTTGTATATCAGTAAAACTACGATCAATGTTTCAAGTATTTAATACCTAATTTTAATATATTTTTTATTTAATATTAACTTTTTTAACAAAAAAAATAAAACTTAAATGCTAAATAAACTATTTATACTCAAAACGAAATATTTTAGTTTATAGATTGACGCAATGGTGAGTCAATAAAACTCTGATACGTCCTTAAATGATTTTCCACTTTAAAAAATGGGGTAGAATATTAACAATATGATTGCTCACATACTCAACTGTATGTCTTTCAATAGACCATCAAGAGTGCACTATCGTAAGGCTAATGTGCCCTGATCGTAGCTTACGAGTTTCATGGCTGTTTTACTGTTACGACTGTACTTACAGACGCTGTTTTTATTGCAACAATTACATAGATAGGTATGTAAACAGATACACGTGTACCTACCATAATATGATTACATGCGAGAGGGATTCGGAAAAGTTACCGTAGTCCTGAAACCCACGAGGAAGATTGGCAGGCGGTCGCCTCCTTCTGCGAAGCAGTAGAAGCTAGCAAAGGAGGAGGTCGACCGCATCAGGCAACGGGGCTCTCGCCGCCGCCGATCCCGATTTCCGATTTCCGGGCTTGCGGACGGCGAGCTCTAGGTAGCACGCTGTCCGATCGTCCGGTAATGGTCCGAGTCCAAGACGTCAACGGTGCGCACTGTTCCCGCGCGCCTCAAGGAGTTGTCAGCATCAGGAGGGGCCCAGCTGGGTCGAAGCCTACTGGGGACAGGGTTGTCCGAAAGGGAGCTCGTGCCCCGGTATAAAGGCTAGAAGGAACGGGATGGGGTTTTTAGTCAGTAAGAGTCTGACACTATCTCCCGCTCCACCCAAGAGCGAGTTTTGTCATACGATGATTTTCCCCGTCGACAAAAAAAGGGAGATAGTGTCAGACTCTTACTGACTAAAAATCCCGCGCCGTTCCTTCTAGCCTTCATACCGGGGCACGAGCTCCCTTTCGGACAACCCTGTCCCCAGTAGGCTTCGACCAAGCTGGGCCCCTCCTGCTGCTGACCACCTATCATCATCATTCATCACTTCAGCCGAAAGACGTCCAATGCTAGAAATAGGCCTCTTCAAGTGTCAACACAACGACCTGTGCTGTGTGCAGATATTATGCCTGTGCCACTGGATTCTGGCCACTCTTACCAGGTGATCGGAACACCTTGTGGGAGGCCTTACAAGGTTATATATCGTCAGTGAAGTTCTAACAGTGCGTAAATCATTTTGTGAGTGTTTTGAGAGTTTTTCACGAGTTCAAATCATAACAGAGTTCATTTGTATTAATAATTAAACACAATACGGTCTTAGACGTACGTTACATTCATTTTACGTACGTTACAGTTTTTTCACTCTCCTGTAAAGTAGCCATTTTTGACTTCCGTACTGTTAGAACTTCACTGACGATATTCCCGTATGCGCTTCAGTCACTTTCGGCCCTATCAACCATCTGTTTTGCGAGCAATGTCCCCTGACTGCCATTGATTGGTGATTATTCGAACTACATCGGTAAAATCCACATATCGCAGTTTTATAACAAGTTTATATTTTTTAATATATAAATGACATACACAAACATCATGAATTATTTCGGTGCTTACTCCAACTGACACAGTTACAAGAAAAACATACAACCTTTTTCATAACCGTATTAATCAAAACATCCACCCACGTACAAAAATTTTAATTACTGCGAGTAATCAAGTCAATGTAAGCTTATGACGTCATTCCAACACTGAGTAAGGTATCTGTGCCATTTATTGGCCGAGTCACTACTAATGTCAGAATGTGAACAGTAGCTACGCACATAACTAAAAAGAAAAAAGATCGAAATGAAGAAATAAAGAAAGAAAAAGAAAGATATTAATTTACTTGGCTCACATACACACACACAGTTTAGAAATAACATGTAGAAATTAAAGATTAAAAAAAAGAAAACTATTATTGTGTACTAGTATCAGCCCCCCTTGCCAAGTTACAATCGTTTCACTTGCGTCGGACGCTTCGACGCAAGCTTTCGTCGATTTTTTTTGTTCTAATCACGTGACTGAGCGTTGAGGTGACGTCATTCCAGCATTTACTATTGCAGATTAGCTACTTGGCTAGAGGTACAGGTAGTTACTAGTTAGTTGTTCAGCAAAAATGCCAGACAACTACCTGGTAGTTGCCCGACGCTGGTTTTCAACTAAACCTTAATTAGAGTTTATGGTTGCAATAAGTTTATTAATCAGTCGATTTGGTGACGTTTGGGAGAGGCCAAAATCCATATTACGGCTGAAATTGTGATAATAAAAAGAACGGAATATGCATTTCCAATAATATCTCCTAACAGGATTCGGCAGGAAACTAAAATTTCATCATAGCCATTCAGGCTCCAACACTAAGTGAGTAAAGTATCTGTACCATTTATCGGTTAGTTGAACTTACAGCTAAATGTCGCCCGTAATTGGCTCCAGTCCATCTGCAGGCAATTAGGAAGGCGGCGCGTTTTAAAAGATCCATATTTATTCGCCAAGCCGTACCTACCGCTGTAAATGTTTTGCACTGCCCTGATTACACTGGTTTGGCCATAAATTGGCGTATTTGCCTCATTTTGGTGTTTAGGTTTGTGGTGTATGCCTACCTATGCAGAGATATTAGGAAAAGGTCAATGTACTTCATTCCTCGGTTATCTGGCGTCTTGTATAGTTCTAAATTTTAGGGTACAATTTGGTCATCATCATCATGAACGGTCCTGAGCGTCTCGCATCCATCAGATTCCCGCAACCTTTACTAGGTCATTGGTCCACCTTGTAATAAGCCTTCTAATGCTGCGTCTTTCGGTACGCAGTCGCTACTCCAGAACCTTTCGGTCCCAACGGCCGTCTGTTCTTCGAGCAATATGGCCCTGGTCAAATTTTGATGCAAAATTTTTGTACGCTTATAAAAATGAGGCTTAAATGATGGAGACAGCCTGCGTTAAAACACTTACATAGGAGTATATTATGTAAGTCTAAAGTATTACTTCTACATGAATTTATTATGCTTGATTCCTAACTTTCAAGTCAAAACAAAGGAGCGCCATAATTAGAACATCACTCAAATATTACACAACGTTCTTAGAGTATACGGAACGTTATAGTTTGCCTAGACCGTTAGCAAGTCTACCGGTCAAACCAAGGAGGCCTAATGCACAAGACGATGCCGCCATATTGAATTAATAAGCTCCCAACGTTCCAAATTCAAAAGCTTCCACGCCGCTTTCTGGATGATAATGACCTCTTGCATGCGGCCAGTAACTCAAGCAAACTTGTCTATGACTTAGCAAACATACTCCTCCCCTTACAAAACTGTTTCATCTATCGTATGTCTGACGTTTAAGGTCGAATATTCCATATCAGTTGATGTTGTTGACTGCAGGTGCAGAGTTGTCGTTTAGTATTGGACGTTAGAGGCACAATACACTAATTATATCAGTATCTTAGAAAGCCCCTAACCAGCCCCTTAACAGTTTTCCACGGTATCGGAGAGGCATTAGTGCATTTCCCAGTAATGCTCCTAAAGACGGTTGGCGTACGATGACCAAGGAGTTCAGTCAGTGGCACCGAACTTTAACTATCGTTTTAAATAACCTAGCTTTATGAAATATATTTATATTTACAGTGTTGAAAATAAGCTCGGCAGTTCTCATGATTATCAATTATTGTGACCTAGTTTTTTACAACTAAGTTAATAAATCAACTCAGCGTTAATGGATCTACTTGTGTCAAAAATGTAGGTATAATTAAAGATTTATACAAGTACAGATTGAGACTCGGATTAGTATGCGAAAGCTCTTTAAAAATTCGGAACTTTGCCCTTCAAGACTTTACTACTAAACTGTAGACAGACCAAATCTATGGCTATTACTCATTTTTAAAGTACACTCTTATTACAAAAAGTTAATCCGCAGCATGTGAGTAGATTTATCGTATCATCAACTAGACAAGCGTGCTCCATCGTCGGCCACATAATCGCTTACCATCAGGTAAGATAGTGGTCAAACGCGGGCCTATCCATAGTAAAAAAAAAAACAAAAAAATTGAGGGAAACCTTACATTTAAATATTCATAATTCAATTCGAAGAAACTAAAAATATTTTAATTTCTGATTTAATATTTATTTAGGTAGGTGATACATTCGGCGGAAAGAAATCCTTCTTGTTTTTTTTTAAATCTATATTAAGGAGCTTGGTCTCAATTTAGACTATGTCGTAATTTTAAGTGGTTTCTCCGATATTTTTTATTCTCTTCTATAGGTACATTGTTAACCTGAACTTAACCAACGTTAAAGATGGCGGTGCAACCGAGCATCGGCTAATTTAGAACTATCGGCCAGCAAAGTGGCCGGCACCGTCTTGTGTCATAGACAAGTTGCGTCCCAACTATTCTGGGTCACCACTCTGACCGTAATGTCAGTATGTGTGATCTTATGATCGTGTACTAACGTCAAATTAGTAGGTAGTATGTATCTATTTAGTACGCCTCGGAAAATTGAAAACTTATCGGCTATTATTGATTTTCTTTCAAACTCTTTTTTCAGTATTGGTGAAAATTTTTAGGTAGAAAAAAAAATAAGCTCAATAAAACATAGACACCTCAAAAATTTCCTTTTAGAAAAATAATAATACTTTTCCTAAAAAGTAACTTTAAAATAATTTTAACTTTTAATATTTATTTTAATTACAATTTTATTATATAACTAGCTTCTGCCAGCGACTTCGTACGCGGATCCTGTTGCTTATGCCAGCGACGACGGGGTCGTCAAAATCAAAGATCTGAAACGTCTGATGTCGAATTCTAAGAGCCCAGGGACTGGAAAACAACGTGATGCGCGAGACGATTCGAGACGTTCCAGATCTCTCCCTTCCACTTACGCGCGTGACAGTGTGTACACACCTCAGACATGGTGCCAATGTCTCCGTGTTCGATGTAATTAATAAATCATGGGTTATAGGAAAACGCGCTCCTTTATTTATTCCCAAAAAATGTTCCCATAGCGTGATCTAACTCGACGCCAACGCCATTTACGAAACGTTTAGAAAACGGAAACTACATATTATTTACCCAAATATTATAGTATCTTAGCCATGTGCAGCGCCCCTTATTGAACTCCACAGCGGGTTTTTAATGTACAGAATTTTCACTTCTACAGATTTATTATAAGTATAAGTTGGTATCTAAACTACGTCTAATAGAATGAAATAACCTATTTGATACCTAGGTACTTACCTATTTAAAACTACTGCTAAATAAATTAAAAAAAAAGTTTAATTTATAGTTAAGCTAATACTAAGAAATATTTAAACACTACCAAAATAACTAATACCTATTTTATAAAATAACAACCAAAGAAATCTAAAAATAAATGATTAAACGTAAGAGAAGTCGCGCTGATAAGTACGGTTTGTTAAAATCAATTGTCTGTCAATAAGGTCGAACACTCTGAACGTCTATTTGCATCAACAGCCAAATATTGCCGCCGCGAGCCGCGTCGAGCGCGGCGACCGTTACACAAAAATAATCCTTATAGCATGATTGAGTATTCACGCGCGATGGCTTATTGGCGTATTTCATGTATAACTTTGGTGTTTCTATACCGATTTCTATGTTTTTTTTTTTTATTGAATAGATAATAATGTTAACTTTTTTTAATTAGGGATAAGTGAGAGTGTTATAAACGTATGAGTAGACAAAAATAAACAGAAAGCTCTGAACTGCTAAGCTATCGGGAGTTACACGTGTTATTGTGAGTCAACCATAAAAGATAGACATATGATGTCGTGGGATATTTTTTATATAATTTTAAGGAGAACATTTCCGTTGTACATGATTTCTGTGTAGCTTTAACAATTAAGGCTGCAAACGCGATGGAAGCTTAAAAAATGGAGTAATTTCTCCCGTTTCCCCAACATTTCCCTTCACTGCTCTGCTCCTATTGATCGTAGCGTGATGAAAAGTATACTATAACCTGCCCAGGAGTATGAAAAATGATTGTACCAAGTTTCGTTAAAATCCAACGAGTAGTTTTTGTTTCTATAAAGAACATACAGACAGACAGACAGACAGACAGACAGACAGACAGATAGACAGACAGACAGACAGACAGACAAAAATTTCACTGTTTGCATTTTTGGCATCATAGATTTTGGTATTTTTCTAAAGTTCTAACTACCTACTTAAACTCAAATAAGAGTAGAGTATTTTTTCTGTTAGTATATTATGGCAAGATATTGTATCTTTTTAACTTTTTCCATTTCACTTTTTTTTTCGTAACCTTACATATTATAAAATCAAGTTTTCCACATCTTTCTGTTCACGATAAACTCAAAAACTACTGAGCGAATTTTCATGTGGTTTCCACCAGGAATATTTAGGCAAAAATAGGAACAGAAGACAATCATATGACATGTACTCGTACTTCACTTTTTATACCTACGCTCGGTGGACGCATACTAAAGAGCGTTTGAACCGGAACAGTTAGACGAGAGGTCCTAGACGCCACCGAGACATCGTGTCCGTGAGAGGTGTCTATGTGTGCGTTGCTCGAGCGCGCTTTATAATGTAGATTGACTTCTGTACCTACCTATATATTTTGTGGTTTATGTGACATGCATATTATAATAGAAAAAAACCCGAGAATTTCAAAGATTGGCACCCGTATGAAACCGGGGGCCGGCCGCCTATAATAGTATCTAATCTAATACGATCTTCAGAAGTCCTCGTGGCAGAAGGTCATTAACATATAATAGGTACTATATTTAGAATCAAGGTAAACCCACACAATCGTCGATATTTCACGATTTCGTGTAGACGCCACGCTACTTTTAGACATTTTACGTCAGAAGTGATCATTCATTTCTATTCACCTCTGCCCTTCATTATATCAACGTATTTTTTGTGGTACGAGTATATAATGATTTAGAGGTGAATCGAGCTACGTAGCTAGGTCTATTTTTTTTTTCATTTATGTCCAACCCACCCACCACCACCACACATCACCACTACCACCACACATCACCACTACCACCACCACCACCATTACCACCACCAACATTTATCCCCACTCGTATTAGATATTTATTTATTTCATATTTACCGTCATGTGTTCATTTGATGTCTTTGATTTTTTTGTTTTCTGTCGACGGGGAAAATCATTGACGAAACCCGCTCTTAGGTGGAGCGGGAGACAGTGTCAGAGTCTTACTGACTAAAAACCCCACGCCGTTCCTTCTAGCCCTCATACCGGGGTTCTAGTTTCCTTTCGGATAACCACGACCCCGGTAGGCTTCGACCCAGATGGGCCCCTCCTGTTGCTGACAACTCCTTGAGGCGCGCGGGAACAGTGCGCGCCGTCGACGCCTTGGCTCGGTCCAGACAGTTACCGGACGATCGGACAGCGAGCTACCCATGGCTCGCTGTCCACGAGCCCGCGTCTACGGTGGCTGGAACCCCGGCGGCGGCGGCGGTGAGAGCGCCGTTGCCTGATGCGGTCGGCCTCCTCCTTTGCTAGCATTACTACTTCGCAGAAGGAGGCGACCGCCTGCCACTCCTCCTCGCTCCGGACCATGGCCTGAACCAAGGCCCGGCGCGAGAGGTCTCCGCCACCGATCGCCCCCACGAGGGCACGGCGTTGCTCCGCCCAAGCAGGGCACACCTCAACTGTGTGCTCCACCGTGTCCTCCGGGCGTTCCGCACAGTGGCGGCACCCGGGCGTCTCTTCCACTCTAATCCGATGCAGGAACCTCCCGAACTTGCCATGTCCGGTGAGGACTTGCGTCGTGCGGAAGGTAAGGACGCTGAGGTCTTTCCAGCCACGCCTCAAAGAGGGAACTTACCGCCATAATTCTGGCGTGCCCAGCACTGGGTTGCGATAGTCGCTGACGCCATTTCACCGTGAGATCCCGCCGGAGCTCTGTCCGCCATACCTCGACCTGTCGCGGTAGTGGACTTTCCACGCGCTTATCGTGCATGTGTGCAAGGACTGTTGCCTCCAGATCCCACGGTGGTAGGCCAGCCAGAAGACTCGCCGCTTCGCGGGAGATCGTGCGGTAACCCCGATGTCTTTGACTTAGTTTATGTTTAAAGAATGGAACTGAGGATGTAGAGGGCGATGAAGGCCAAAGAAAAGATGAATGAATTATGAGAGAAGTGACACAAAAGGGCGTCAGTTATAGCGCTTCTGTAATACTTACTCATTTACAGAATGGAAGAAAGGGAAGTGTTGTGCCGACCCCAAGTAATATTGGACAAGAACAAAAAGATAATAATAGCATGTTTGGAACTGTTTTTATATTAAAATGCCCAGATTTTTTAAATTCACATATGTATTAGGATATGTTGGAGATGGCTCATCAAAGAAAAATCTTCATGCTCAAACTTTCAATCAAGGAGTTGTCAGCAAAAGTAGGAATCCAGATGGGTCGAAGCCTGCCGGGGCCAGGGTTAGCTCCGAAAGGTAGCTCAGCCCCGGTATGAAAGGCAAGAAGGAACGGGGTGGGGTTTTTCAGTCAGTAAAAGTCTGACACTATCTATATATATGGGTGGAGGATGATTTTTACCTACAAAAAAAAGGCCTTCAAATCTAGCGTGGAAGTTAAAGATCTCGTAATAGGCAACTACTTACATAGAAACGCAATCAAGCTATGAGACACAATACATCACCCAAAGACGCTCAGGGTCCATGAATTAAAGCACCGGTATCCCTTAATTGCCAAATATCGTCTAGCAAAGGGGGATCCGTCTTCACTAAACCGTTAAAAGGATCCGTGCTAAGTGCAGGATCGGGGTTCGATTCCCCATTTTGTAATTCGATTCGGTACCAATTAGGAGTTTAGTTGTCGTCGAACTGTGCGTCTTTAAGGTAAGACGAACTATTTAGTTGTATCGTCCATTTGTACCCCTTTGTCGATTTAAAGGGGGTGCTCGCCATGCCTGGCCAGGCACCCTTTAGATATACAATTATCTAATTAAGTGGTACAGTTTCTTTGATTACTTTAATTGAATGTGTTGGCTATTTTGTATTGGTTCTCGAGTAATGACAGATATTTTGAAATAAGCGGAGTAGTGTGTAAAGTTCCAAAAACCTCCGTTTGAAACGGAAGATCTTCTGATCAGGTTTTTTTATTCGAATGACAACTGGAACACCCTAAACCACATGCGAGGCATAGGGTGTCAGTAACGTAAGTTTTCTTCACAACACTACTAGCGTAGCTTTTCAGCTTTTCTTTCCTATTCTGGGAGCCGTGAGATGAAAGGAAAACAAACCATTATAAATTATAGACCACAGATACTGCAAACATTTTACATTAAAAAGTGACGTTTTGTGATCAGGCGGGTTATAATCCGCCATCTTTATTACTGTCGATTAATTTGTTGATACGAGAGTGCTACTTTTATTTTTATTGAATTCTTAGTATTCGCCAAAGAAAAAGCGTGCACAGAAAACGCCAATGCATTCAATAGAAAGGAAGACTGTTATTAAAGTATTCTAACTTTTAACACGTCGAAAAAACTAAGCAGAAGGTACCTACAATGGACCTAGCCCAAGACGTCGACGGTGCGCACTGTTCCCGCGCGCCTCAAGGAGTTGTCAGCAGCAGGTGAGGCCCAGCTGGGTCGAAGCCTACTGGGGACAGGGTTGTCCGAAAGGGAGCTCGTGCCCCGGTATGAAGGCTAGAAGGAACGGCGCGGGGTTTTTAGTCAGTAAGAGTCTGACACTGTCTCCCGCTCCACCCAAGAGCGGGTTTCGTCAAAGATGATTTTCACGGTCGACAAAAAAAAAAACCTACAACACGTTCTAAATGAGAATAGGATCGATTGCCATGTTGTGACGTCACGAATTACTGTCAAATCGAGGAAAGAAATGTTTAAACTTTAATAAATTTACAAAAAATTTAAATTATTTACGAACTGTGAACGAAAAAAGTTTAATCAGAATCCAGTTCTCCAATTTTACTCATCTCTGAGTTCTTCAATTTTGCCAAAATTTCTTCGATTTGACAGTACGACGTGACGTCACAACATGGCAATCGATTCTATTCTCATTTGGAACGCATAGTACATTGTTTTCTTTGTTTACATTTTGTCTCAAGCTTAGATGAATTAGGTATACTATAATAAGATTGAAGTTTTGTTTCCAATAATTTCTTAATGAACGTACCATAAAAGGCTTAGGTATTTGAAGAGGTTTCATTCCGAGAAAATCCATAGCTACACTCAACGCTCATTGACGGTAGTCTATTTATCTTATCTTGCCATGACTTTTTGTTAGGATTCGAAGAATGTAAGGTTTTCATTGTTATTTTGTGGAGGCACAAATGTAAAGAGTAAATTTTAATTAAGTCAACCTTTTTGGAGGTGACTTTTTTGAGGTGGGGGGAGTCATTCAATGACTTCTCCCGCTCCTAGAGTGGAGCGACAGGGCACGGCTGAATTTTACTTAATAAAACCACACATGTGTGTGTGTACTTGCTCCATGTAACCTATGAAACAATCATGCCTTCGTCTGCTAAATACATGGTGGTCATAGAAGTGTTAAATACATGGATTTGAAGTATTGTTCAATAATATTGTATTATTGTGTGTTGTATTGTTCCATGGTCCTGGAATGCAGAGGGCGGCTAAAGGAACACAGGTGACTTATTAGTAATAAAAGTCTGAGACTCTCTCTCACTCTACATAGAACAGGAAAAATTCAAATATAACAAACGTTTAATGAAAAACATTTTTTTCATACGACTAGCAAGCTTTTATAGCTGGGTATACCTATATAATTAATACTCGTCAAGACGAATCATACGAGCCCAAACTCGATGGGATTGTGTCGTTTAACTACCAAGTTCCTATAGCCACCTTCCGGTTCCATCATCAGATCAGCCCCTTGTCATAATAATGTTGTATTGTTATCTGATTTACACGTGCATGCAAAATTTCAGCTCAATCGGTAACCGGGAAGTGGGTCAAAAATTTACAAGATTTGATGACAGACAAACATCGGGACAGGTGAAACTAAATAAAAGCTTGTAAAAAGAAAGATGCTAAATATATAACATATTTCATTCATCCAACCACTTTCTTCAGTAATCTTATTCTATATTAAATCTAACCCGTTGGGCGTCGCGAGGCGTGGCGACGGCGGATATCGTCGTATCCGTAGATCCGCGCACACCGCTATATCCGCGCATATCCGGCGGGGGCGGATCAGCCGGATCAGCAACAGGTGGGGGATGAGCCGCGGATGTATCCGCCCACTGAACTCCACGTGCTGCACTTTTGTGTTATTGTTTTGAATTTTGTATTTAGAACTTTGGAAGTTAGTGGTGTGATGGGAATTGAGTGGTTTGGTAGTTTATACTTCATTTTCTTTTTCTTTTCAATTCATTGCAAATACTATTGACACTAACTGTTATTACTTTCGTTGTTTGCTGGTCTTGGTGCTCGCACAGCGAACAAATCATCAACTTTCCAATGCTGCGTCTTCCGGCGGGGTATCCTTTTGACCCCATGAACGATGAAAGCAATGTGCTCTACCAACTGCCATTTAAACTACTCAAAGCGCTGTGGATAAATAATGGATGGATATGCTCGGATATCCTGCAGGTATGATCGGATCAGAAAGAAAATATCCTCAGGAGAACCAAGGTTACGGTTATAGCCTTAGGTTTAGCGATTGCTAAACTTAGATCTGTAAGTGATTTGCTTCAATAGTCTTTTTTTTTTGAGCCAATCCAACAGTGCCAAGGTAAGAATGCTTTAGTTTTTGTTTTTTTTTTTACTGAATACATTCACTATATTTTTCTACACATTCTAATAGTTTTGCAGTATGTAGCAGCGAATTTATAGAGTCAGCCTTCTCGGCAAGCTTATCGAAGCTTGCCAATTTGATACTAAAATAACATTGTCACCTCTATTTTACCGAGATAGAACCTGTTTTAATGATTTCACTCATTTTCCAGTTGTGTAGACACTAATCTACACGCATTTTACTCACCAGCAAGCAATTTGCGAGTTGCGTTATTATTTTAATAATAATAATCAATTTATTTCAGGCGACATGTACCCTTATCACAAATACCTTATTGACTAACATACATAATTGCGATACAATTGATTGATTTGATTGCGATTAATATTTGCGAGTGGTTTCTTTGGGTTGATTGGTAGAAAATTCCTAAGGGATTAAATCCGCTTATGTACCTTTTTTTTAGGTGGCAAAAATCATCCAATGACAACCCCCGCTCTTGGGTGGAGCGGGAGATAATGTCAGACTCTTGCTGACTAAAAACCCACCCCGTTCCTTCTAGCCTCTTCATACCAGGGCTCGAGCTTCCTTTCGGATAACCTGGCCCCAGTAGGCTTCGACTGAGCTGGGCCACTCTTGTTGCTGACAACTCCTTGAGGCGAGCGGGAACAGTGCGCGCCGTCGACGTCTTGGGCTCGGTCCGGACAGTTACCGGACGGTTGGACAGCGAGCTACCCATGACTCGCCGTCCGCGAGCTCGCTTGTACCTTAATGTGCAAAAAAATAGTGTATCTTAAATTCTTATTAGATATCAATAGTATGTCATAGAATTGGCAACAGAACCACATTACACAGCGATCATCGACCGCCTGCCAAATGCGGTGATTATGGCAAACATTCCCCGAAGAGATCTTTGAAGTGACTCATAGATGTTGGCCCTTGCCCAATTGGAGACGTTTTAGCGCTGATAAAGTAATCAAGTGTTAATTATTATTTTCATCTGTTTATTAATCTCAGGACCCTGAGGTCCTGGGCCTTTGAGAGGCGTACAAGGGGCCGAAGCCAACTCGCAGAGGCCCTTTTGGTTACTATAATGGAACGTGATACCAACCGACGATTATCCCTGTGCGCGCTATACTAGTGCACCCAAGGACAACCCCCGGTTTGAAAAACTATTGCGACATATTATGAAAAACAAAATAATAGGGCTATGATTTTTGGAGTCTTAAGTGGACTGGTAATATGGAGCTATGTTAAGACTATGGCCCCTGCCTGAACAATGTCATTAATATCCATCGATAAAAGGCAGGGGGTGCCTTGCACACTCAATAATAATTATTATTATTATACATATTGTTAAAAAACATTTTTTTTATTTACAAATAATGTTCAATAAATGAAGTTAAGTTTGTGTATAATTTGGACCCGAACGAAACCGTGACACGTCACTAGTCATCGGTAAAATATAGTTGGGAACACAATGAGTAGCTACGGAACAATCATTTAATGAAAATATTTTCTTCGATTACAGCCTAAAAAATATCAATCTAACTTTAATACAACTTTTTACACCACGACATCAGATACAAATTATACTCGTCAAGATGAATCATACGAACCCAAACTCGATGGTTTTGTGTCGTTTAACAATCAAGTTCCTATAGCCACCTTCCGGTTCCATCATCAGATCAGCTTATCGTCATAATAATTTTACATTGTTATCTGATTCACACATGCATGCAAAATTTCAGCTCAATCTTTAACCGGGAAGTGGATCTTTAATTTGCAATATTTGATAACAGACAAACATCGGGACAGGTGTAACTAAATAAAAGCTTGTAAAAGCAGTTTAATGGTAGATAAATAAAAATATACTTTAGTAAAAAAAAAAATGTTTTTGTTTATCTCACATAAACAAAAACATTTTTTTTTTCTATTTTAGCCGATGTGATATGAGTAACTCCCCAAAATAATTATGATTACTTATTACACACCATTACAAATTAGTTCACCAATAAAGAGCTTTGATCGTCATTAACCAACTTTAAACGTGCAAATAAATTAAAAGGATTTATTCTTCCAAACAATTAAAATAAATCTAGAAACATTTTAATATCACTAAGTTGTGAGCCGAAATAATCACTGAGCGATATTTATTGTACCATTTTCGCACAAATTGACGAAAGCAGTCGTTTTGAGTGCGAAAACTTTCGTCGAAAGTCATTATAGTCGAATCAATCAGGGCGTAATGGCACCCTCAATACGCTAGGGATGGGAAATGGTTGTTAGTATGACGCTCTACTTATTTATGGTAATCACTAGTGTTGTGAGGGCTCTCGGGCTCCGCGGTCAATTTATTTTTAGGATGGATGGTTATGGCTGTGGGTGTGGAATATTATTATGTTTGTTTGGTTTGCATATTATGGAAGTAGACACACCTAATACTGAGGAAAAAAAAAGACTAATAATATATATATATGCCTAGTTAATTATGTAGTAATTAACTGAGTAATTTGTGAAGACTTTTCTTAAAATATTAGAAAAACGCTAACGAAACTGTTATTTACATCATCTTCCTGTTCTTGTCTCGTGTTATTTGGGGTCGGCGCAACATGTTTTTTTTTTCTATCATTCTGTCCTGTCACCTGTCTATCTATCACTTTTACCCTTCAATGCTAAACTCGTTCAAAAATAAATGGCCTGTTTTGATATTTGACAAAGACCCTAGAGTGTAACTTGGAACGAAATTGAATGAAACAA
Organism: Mythimna lalbum; assembly: GCA_949319445.1. Lineage (NCBI taxonomy): Eukaryota > Metazoa > Arthropoda > Insecta > Lepidoptera > Noctuidae > Mythimna > Mythimna lalbum. Next base: position 8,327,094 of record OX439345.1, on the reverse strand, counting down.
TAAAATAATAATTTATTACAAGTTTTAAAAAAACATATTTTTTTAGCGGGTTAAATATATTATGATGGAATATAATATATTTCAAGTATTCTTTTTGCGTTTTTAAGTATTCCTTTTGACATTTATGTCAAAACGGGCTTTTTATTTTTTGTCAATTTTAAAATCACAATAATTACCGTCCTCATCACTTCTTTCCTTCAGACCGAAATTAATGCGAAAACACACACACGTATCCATATTTGTCGGCGTCTAAGTCCCAAATTAATAGTCTAAACTTGGCTGTATCCCGCACGCGCGCTCCCGACTTACTCGCAACTTAGAGCCAATTAATTTATTGCGCCAACTTTACTTTCCTTTCTTTACCTTAGCACTTATACATCTGCGGTGGCGGGTTAGCGGGTTGCCAGCTTATTGTGATTTATTCGCACTCTTGTCTTGCGAATATTAACGGACTGTGCTTTATGGGGAAATGAAGTTGGGAGTTAATATTTTAATTTTATGCCAGATTTTTGTATTAATTTAGCAACATTTTTAATAGAGTCTTTAAAGCCCTTTTTTATGATTTCATCATTTTTAAATGTCTGTGAATAAATATAAGGAGGATCTACGTAATCAGCAATTAAAGGTTTCTTCGTGGTTTGAGCATATGCAACAGCCCGACTATCATCTATCGGGCAGTTGCCCACGCCAGACATATCACCCGTCTGGTCAGAGGATCCCTTTCAACGGAGGTTTAAAGGACTTTACTCTCTGTTTCGCATACCTCTAAAAAGGAATAGGGATGCGATCAAAATGTAGATATCAAAATTCAAACTCATACAAATGAACAAGCAAGTAGCACAAAAGTACCTAATGTCTCCAAACCCCGTCAATTTATAAGTCCCTCATCTATATCAGCCTAATTTATCCGACCATCTCAACTATATCGTAATTAATTACCCTAAACCATTACATAGATAAATATCTGGCAACCCTGGCGAGACGTCGCGCCTAGCTTCCTTCGATAACCGCGCAAAAGAGATTTATTTCGCGAACTTGTTATAACTTCATAATTTCCACGAATTATCGGCACACAGTATGTGGCATACATCCTTATCAGATGTGCCGTGTGTTGTTCTTTTGTAACTTTTGTTAATTATAATATCACCAGCTTCTGCCTGTGGTTTTGCTCTATTGGAAGTCGGAAAACGTAGAACGACTTCTGGTTTTTTTTTTTTAGTTCAATATCTTTAAACTCCTAGAACCAAAATTTCAAAGACATGTGACATTCACCAACCCACACTGGGCCCGCGTGGTGGATTATGGCCCATTCCTTCTCCTAGAGAGGAGGCCTGAATTCCAATAGTGGAAACATTAAAAGGCTAACTATGCTATGCTATGCTTCAAATAACTTCTCTCGCTCCAACCAATGTTAACCCTTGAGAATATTTTACTGGAAATACACACAAATAACAAATCCGACATATAACAAATCTGTTGAAGTGTTTAGTTGTGTGTCCGTCACTTAAAATGTAAGAAACCAATGTAAACAAATTTTATACATAAAAATTATTCTTAACTATATATTACTTAGACTTTGTTTCATCGCAATCGGTTGACTATATCCAAAGATATACTACATTTATTGACTGTTAGGCGATGCGAAGTTCGCTGGGTCAGCTAGTTTAAAATAAAGTGTTTTATGACGTTAAAAAGGCAGTTAAAAAGTAGCTTTTATCCTTCCTTGAGTTCCATGCTTACCTACTCTGTGAAAAATTTCTTCAAAATCAGTTCAGTAGTTTAATCGCAAGAGCATAATAGACAGATAGAGTTACTTTCACTTTTATAATATTTCGGTTTCTGGAGTAAATATTTTTTGGTAGGTGGGAAAATCATCTAATGACATCCCCCGCTTTCAACTAATCCTGGGCCCCTGTGGACTAGATACTTAGGTTCATTTATTGCGCATTGACTCGTGAATTGCTCAACCACTGAAACCCCTGCCCCTTACACGGCAGCTGCCTCATTATAATTACAACCTAAAAATAATAAATCTAACTGTAATACAAGTATTTAATGAAAATAATTTTTTCATAGCAAGCTTTTACAGCACGGTATAATAAGTACTTACCTATAAATAATACCCGTGAAGACGAATCATACGAGTCTAAACTAGATGGGGTTGTATTTTTAACTACCGAGTTCCTATAGCCACCTTCTTGTTCCATAATCAGATCAGCTCCATGTCATAACAATTTTGTATTGTCTTCTGATTTACACATGCATTCAAAATTTCAGCTCAATCGGTAACCGAGAAGTGGATCAAATTTAATTTGCAAGATTTGATAACAGACAAACATCGGGACAGGTGAAACTAAATAGAAGCTTGTAAAAAACGTGTTGCACTGACCCCAAATAAAACGGGACAAAGGCAGGAAGATGATGATACACACAGCCCCTTTCATAGCAGTTGACACATTATAATTACAGCCTAAAAATAGTCCATCTAACTTTAATAAAAGCTAGAACTCACACCGAACATCGCTAACACGTCCCAATAAATTGCGTACAAGACGTAAATTCAACACAATATCGAGGTAACTAACAACCTTAACAAAATCTTGAGTGTATTCCGTATTCGTACAGCAATTCTAATTAGTCCGACCTTATTTATGATTCATAAGCCAAAGTACAATAAATTCTGGTGAATCTTTCCGTCCCACATGTGGCAGTAAGCCGAGGCCTTAGCGAATGTTGAATGTAGGTTCTCGCCTAATAAGAGGCGGGATGTAAGGAATCGCACTGATTACTATATTATTTATTACACTACGTGCCTCCCGTGTAAACGCTTCCTAATACTCCTATCTACGCTCGCGTCTTACAACCTTTTCAAACTAAACTTCGTCCAACTTTTCTCTGAAGTCAATAGGGAGTCTCGTTTTACTTGCTGTGAAAAGGTTGTAAAACCGTGGGAGGTATACCACCATCTATCAAATGGGGTAACGATTAAGTGAGTTGCAGCGCGCGGCACCTATGAGATTTTTAATTATTGCCTGTATTAAATCGTGATTAATGTGAACCATGGTTTATTGCACGGTTTTAAGATGTTTATGGCTCTATTACTTATGAACGAACGTTGTTTATGAGATTACTTCAAAGCTTTTGAGCGTGTTTAGCAGTATTGACGGTTTTGTGGAAGATTTTTAATCACATTTTAGCTGCAAGAAATATGCTAGTTTTGTTTTCCATTGTTGATAGGTTTGATAGACCTTTTGGCGGGAAATCTTAAAATAAGTCCTCTCACTCTGGGTGGAGCGTAAGGGAGTGTTAGTCTTTTACTAACAAAAACCCACCTGTGTTCCTTCAGTTGCCTTTTGCGTTTCAGGGCCCCGATATTCTTTCAAATAATCCTCCAACCCAATGCTTTACTGTCCCTATGATAAGTATCATTGATTGTAATATATACTTGCGTATCTAAACATAGACTTCCCTAATTAGTTTTGAATTCGTTATAATTAGTAGTTAAATCTCATGTCTTCAAGTCAAAAGAGAATAGGTTACTGAAGTAACCTGTGGCAAGCATACCTACTCCATCGTTGACCACTTTGTCGCTTTCCATAAGGTGAGATAGTGGTCAATCATGAGCCTATCTTTAGTACAGAGCGGTGCGGTGGTCAAGCGTTTCACCTCGTCGGCGTATATCGCGAACATCGAAGGACTGAAACAATTCGCCTGCTGCGGTCCTCCCGACCATTTATAATTTAGGTGTCTTCAAGTTTAAACTGTATACACTTTACTATCAATGATTGCATCACTGCTTACCATCAAGTGGGTTCGCAGTCAAGCACTAAATTATACTATTAAAAAAAATGTCTCACTTGTTATAAATTGATGGCTGAAACAGTAGATTAACAGAGATTTCAGTAACCCTCAAAAATTCAATAAACAATCCAAGCACATTTTCTCAACTTCATTACACAAGATCACCTTTTACGCCGAATTTTCCCCTCCAACACACAGATACCGGCAAAAATGATTATACAGTGTAACCCAGGTACGTAATATAAATTTATCAAACGCATGTTGACAAAGTACCTCTGAATAATGACTATCATATTTCTCCGTATCTCCACTCATGATTGCCGAAGGGGATAAAGAATAGGACATTTTGCTTTATATGCCGAGCTCAGCGAGGGAAGCACTTTATACCACACACCGATAATTTTAATGAATATTTATAACTTTATCACGCTTGTATTTGCTTAGTTTTGATAGAAACTGTGTTGGATGTGATTAGGAGGTTAAAGGCGCGGGTCCACCGTGGCGCAGTAGTGCGTAGTCTCTCCACGGTCGTGCATTCCTCGAGCACCGATTGTACATACGTCTGTACAACTTGAATGCATGAATACATTCAGTTACTCATTATTGACAGACAGACAACAAAGTGATCTTATAAAGGATCCGTTTTTTCCTTTTGAGGTGAAAATCCCTAAAAAAGATGATGAAAATCCCAAATCACAAAATTTTACTCCATACGAAATTTACACCCTCAATCAGGACAGCAGCCATGCATCATCTCAACCTAAACGTAATCTACGAGGCACAGAATTATTATTTATACGGTAATTACAAAAACACTCGTGCGATATCTTACGCGCTGCTAATGTTATTTATGTGGGGATAAACGACTATGAGGAGTTTTTGCATATCGCCCCTCCTTCGTAAATTGAATGATAGCGAAAACGTTCGCGGTATTTTTAGATCAAGATGACGTATGGAGGCGCTGCGCTTCAGTGCGGACACGTGCAGTGTAAAGTGGAAGAATCGAACGCTTATACAAAGTTGTGTAATGGGCACCATTAATCGCTGTGTAACTATCCTATCTGTAGCAACATCTATGACGCCACATAAGAACTACGAAGAAACTACGAAATCCTGCAACGCGCAATCAAAGTTCTCCGCGCGATTTGACAACGACAACGACAGCCCGATAGTTGATGTCGGGCAGACGCCCACCAGACTATAACACTTGTCTGGTCGGAGGATCCTCCCGTTTCAAAGGAGGTTTGCGGGACTATACTCTCTGTTCCACATACCTCTAAACTGGTGACCCTCGACAAAGAACGTCAGCGCAGCCTTCGTGCAGCGTTTTTCGTGACGTCATCATCACTTCCTCAAGCTTTCGAGCAACGAGCCATACAGCCAGCACCCACGGCTAAGTGTAGCCTGACCACCAGTATGCCTACTATAGGTGTATTTTTATTTACTAAAACACCCACTACTAATTTACAAAATATTCTGCGTCATTGGTCTTTACCGGAAGACGGTGAGCTACCGAAGGCGCGTCTGAAAACCCACGTCTACAGCGGCAGGAGTCGACCGGCGACTCCCGACGCCGCACGGTGGGCTGAAAAACGGCTTTCATAGACTTAGGGATTTCAATTTGCAAGTGCTTGTTTTTGTGTCGGATATCGCTACTATTAGTCATTACTATGTACAAAAATGACACCCGAGTTAATTCTGCCCAAAAACGAAGGAAATATAATTTTTTTACGAAAAATTTGTATGAAGCTAGTATGAAAAATCAAATTATCTCCTAAACGGCATGTTTAACCGTAATATCCTTGGAGGTGGTCATAGTGCTAATTATTTATGATTTTTTGGTTGGCGATCGGACGAAAAATTTAATGCCGTTTTTTTTAAAAAAATTGTCAAAATATTTTTATTTGTTTTTACGTATGAAACGATCCCTTTTGGTGTTTATGTTGAAGAACACGGACTTTTAACTACACATAACATAAAATAGCATCACTCCTATATTTTCGAAGGAGTTGGCAGAGGTTTATAGTACACCCACACGTAGACAACTATGTTTGAGCTAGATAATTATCAACACAAAATGAGTTTTAAAACTTTTCATACAACCAAACGACCAATTGTTTACTCTTCTAATGAGTCCAAAAAGAAGTAATTAAGTAACTACACTGATTAGGTCTTCTAATGAGTCTTAATAGGTGATTTAATGATTTTCAATATCTCACGACAATGCCAACTATGGATTACATTCAACATTTCCTGATAAGTAATCTAATTTGTTAATTAGCAGTGCTATGAGTTCTAAGAATAGTTAGTGACAATTATAGATTTTCATTAGCTAATGAGGAGATAACTAATGAGGGTAGTTAAATAATTATTGGCGTTTTGCAATAAAAGGGCTAAAGTTTTGTTTTATAATTTAATTTGTTCACAACTGTGTAACTGCTAACACTAAATCAGCGACTATAAAATCTTAGAATGGAAAGTTTAATCACTAATTTAGACTTGTTCGTTCTTCTACGAAGTGAGAGTACTTCATTTGATCATGAAGTATTGTTCAGTGCAGTTGTATCCCGCATAGGCGATTGCCTGTCTGACGAAGATCGTGTTGTTCTCAAAGAATTTTGTCGGAGATTTACGCGAGCCGCTTTACAAAGGTGGCAGAAATCCAACCGATTCCTTGATAATTTCAGGAGAAAGTACGAGAATTGGTTGGGAGCAAATATTGATTGGCCGAGTTTTGTGCAAACTTTAGTTAATCAAGAACCAAGTGTTGATAAGGCACCAAGAGCGCCCTCAGTCTCTCCAGAACCGTCGACATCAACGTCCATTGGAACAATGACGAAAAAATCCCGTAAACCATTCGAAGATCTGGGAAGTAAACAAAAAAAGAGAAGATCTGATGAACACACAGGCGAAGATTCCAGTGAATTGGCATATGCAGCTGCAGCACGTTTAAAAGAAGAAGGGCATGGAGATATCGCCTCTGTCATCGAATACATGATGAAAAATCCTGAAGTAGCCGCTAAATTAAATGAAACGCTTAAGAAACCAGCGAAAACAATCATATTTACGCCAGAAAAGGCACTTGGATTGCTTCTTTCGCTAAAACTCTCAAAGTGGCAATATATTACGTTGCGTGAGGCTGCCATTCGGGAAGGTGCTAAGGATATTTATCCATCTTACTATAAAGTGCAACAAACTAAGCTTGATTGCTACCCTCCGAAGCAATCAGTGACAGTTACTGATTCATCGGCTAGGATTACACTTCAAGCTTTACTTGATATCACGGTTACAAGAATCCTTCAAAGCCTTTCTAACGAAGAGCATAACAAGCAGTTGAAGCTGATATCCAAGTGGGGATTTGATGGTGCTTCTAACCAAAGCCGATACAAGCAGAAAATTGAGGGTGAGGAAGATGACTCGAGCATTTTCATGACCTCCTTGGTGCCACTAAAACTCATAGATGGAGACAACATTTTATGGACGAACCCAAAACCATGCTCAGTTTTGTATTGTCGTCCAGTTCAGTTTACTTTTGTAAAGGAGAGTGAAGCAGTTGTCCTTGAGCTGAAAAAACAAATTGATGAAGAAATTGAGGCCCTTATCCCCACAGAGTGCAATAATAATAATAAGGTGACTCATCAACTAATGATGACGATGGTCGACGCTAAAGTCTGCACTTACCTTTCTGAAGCTAGATCAAATGCATCGTGCTACCTGTGCTTAGCAAAGCCTACAGAAATGAACCGCTTAGATGCTGTAACATCAAAAATTGTGTGTTCGGACCTGTATGAGTTTGGCTTGTCATCCCTACACGCCCGTATAAATTGTATGGAATGTCTGTTACACATTGCATACAGGCTCGACTTCAAACGGTGGGCAGCGAGAAGTGATGAGCACAAAGAAATGCTACAGACAAGGAAAAAAATAATTCAAAATAAATTCAAAGATGAGCTCAATCTGTTGATTGATATAGTAAAACAAGGCTCGGGAACCACCAATGACGGGAATACTGCAAGAAAATTCTTTGAGTTTCCTAATAAAACCGCAGCTATAACTGGTTTGGATGAAGACCTCATCAAAAGATTTGCTGTAATTTTACAAGCAATTACATCTGGAGAGCAGGTCGATATAATAAAATTTAGAGATTATGCTCGCAAAACAGCAGAAAAGTACGTATTATTATACGACTGTTACTACATGTCGTCAACCGTTCATAAGTTACTAATCCATGGGGCTGACATAATCGAGAAAAATAATATTGTGCCGATTGGGACTCTCTCGGAAGAAGCCTCAGAGTCTCGAAACAAAGATTTTAGGAGGTTTCGAGAACATCATTCGCGGAAAAGAAGCAGGCAGGATTCTAATCAAGACATTTTAAATATGCTTGTTGTTTCTTCGGATCCTTTGCTAAGTGCACAAAGACCTAAGTTAGATGCCAAGAAAAAGCAGAGCTTTTTTGCTGAAACTCTCGACTTAATTCAATTTCAGGAAACTGAGTTCGAGTTTTTGGATATATCCAATCTGGATGCTGACTCAGAATTGGAGTCTGACAACGAGAGTGATAAGGAAAATTTGTAAAAAAAATATAAATGTATCATATTTGTAAATTTGTATTTGAGTGTGTTTGGGTTTTTTTGTAATATTTAATGATACTTTTTATTTTTTTTTTATTTATTTTACTTTATTTTACAAATGCGTAGTATTAATTCCTTAAATTAAATTATTTTGTATATAATATAACTTTATATGTTACTTTAATAATAATTTGATAATCTTTTTTTATTTAAATTAATATAAAAGTGTCAAAAACAGCAATTTTTTTATTTCATTTTTCTTGATTCGTGTTTTCTTAATATTTGGGTTAATAACATATCGAATTTTTTAACTTGGACACTAAAAGGGATCGTTTTACATGTAAAAATAAATAAAAATATTTTGACGATTTTTTAAAAAAAAAACGGCATTAAATTTTTCGTCCGATCGCCAACCAAAAAATCATAAATAATTAGCACTATGACCACCTCCAAGGATATTACGGTTAAACATGCCGTTTAGGAGATAATTCGATTTTTCATACTAGCTTCATACAAATTTTTCGTAAAAAAATTATATTTCCTTCGTTTTTGGGCAGAATTAACTCGGGTGTCATTTTTGTACATAGTAATGACTAATAGAAGCGATATCCGACATAAAAACAAGCACTTGCAAATTGAAATCCCTAAGTCTATGAAAGCCGATTTTCAGCCCACCGTGCGCCGGAAGCGTCTTCATCAGGGGGCATATCTGGACCGTGGGAACCAGGACCTTACCAAGGCGTACGAGGGGCCAAAACCAACTGGCTAATTCCTCAACACACTTTTTATTAAAATGGTGCCAATTTTTTTATTTGTATTATACACATTATTCATTGAAAGACGTCTACTGTTGGATATAGGCCTCGCCCTAGCGTCGCCACAACGATCGGTCCTGTGCATCTCGCATCCATCAGATCCCCACGTCCCTCACCAGATCATTGGTCCAAATTCGGTCCAACTCAATTTTCCGGTATGTGGTCGCCACACTACCTTTTTTCCTTATGAACCATCTGTTCTGCGAGCAATGTGTCCTTCTCACTCGATTCTTAACACTTGAGTTACACTTAATATATTCCATTAATTTATTATTGAACCGCAAAACGCTGACTTACATCAATATTTTAACCCATGACACCTAAGGCATCGACCACAAACTTTATTATCGTTTCCGCTAACCGATGTATCCGAACTTATTTTGCATGTTAGCCGAGATAGGGTGCAACGTGAAAGAAACTTATGAATTATGTGACACCCCTACGAACACACACACATGTACGACACAGGTACTGTGGCGACTGTGATTATCTTGGGAAGAAGTCATTATTCAAAGATTTTGATTTTATAGGATCTATAGGGGCTAGTTCCTGTCTGTGTGGAAGGGAATCTAGTCCCAAAACGAAAAGTACCTACTCTTAATATTTTTTCAGGACATGGTTTACCGTTACATCTAAATCCGTTCGGCTATTTGAGCGTGAAGAAGTAACAACCATTAATAACACACATACATACTTTTGCCCCATAACAATAGTGTGATGAGAAGACAATAAGAAGTCATTATGAAAATAAGGTGTTTTAATGATATAGAATTTATAGTGTCTGAAGCTATCATCAATAATATCTTCTTTTTTAAGTTCTTAAAATTGGTTTACAAAAGTTACAAACTACTTAAATATAATTGACTGTATGAATGGAGTGCGTCAGTCTTCAAAAGGAAAGGGGACTGGATTGAAGGGGTTACCCGGGAAAGATGATCCTTTGGAGGCCTTGACCGAATGGATTTATAACTTGTGCTTGATTGCGATCTCATCTTATGGTAAGCACTGATTCAATTGTTGTTGGTGAAGTACACTAAATTAATAAGAGCCCATTCACTCTAAAAAACTAACAAACGACTCTCGTAATTTATCATTAATAACGGAATGTTACAAAAAAGACATGTTTTAAACTTTATTAGTAACAACGACATAAAATTTAATAGGGGCAGAGAAACGAGTATATAAAACTTATTCACCACAAAAACCTGCACTATTTTTCCAGAAAATTTTCCTAAAACTAACATAAAATAAAACGCTTAACTCAATACACGTAATAACTCGTGCTATCATGATAGCAGTTTGACATTAAACGTCTCAAAGGGAACTGTATCCAGTCTTAAAGAAAATCATATTCATAGAGTCTATAAATTCTCAGCCAACTCGCGCACCTCTTTAACCGTATCTGTATTATTTTAATATACGTAAACCGAGTAATATGTCTGTCTCTTTCATGTTCAAGAGTATATATGATAGTGTTGTCTCCCTCTGTTTTCGGAGGATATCTTAATAAGATTCATGAAAGGACGCCATATTTTATATCCGACTCTGTCCTCTATCTTCTTATATTATCCGGGTAGAAGAGCGCTGGTGAAATATGTGCCTGCTTGGGAATTTCCAATCTTTCAATAACACCTTTGTGGGTAAGTTCGAGTGTTTCCAAAGTTGTGAGATAAAAGCCTTGTGCAGCTAAAGTTGACGTTTTAATTACGTGTTGCTTTTAGTTGTTAGGGTCGGTAGTTGCAGTACTTTTAAGAATCTTGAATTTAAAGGCAATCCATGATTAAGGGTGTTTTTAATACCGTGCGGTTTTCATCACGCATGCGGGATTGCTCCGCACGAGTAACCCCCGCAAATGTCCAATTCATACAAATATTTATTGTAATGCGTGAAATACGCGCGCATTATTTTGCCTTCTAAAAATTTCTGCATGCATACCCGCATGCCAACCTTTGAGCAAACCCGCATGCGTGATGAAACCCGCACGATATTAAAACACCCTTATATAGTTTTGTTGTCTAACAATAAGTGATGCTCAATCTATCTCCATACTTTTGGTTTTTACGTGAGAAATCATCAAATGACTTCTCCCGCTCTAGAATACTTCATCAAGTTCCACGTGGGGAGGTGTCAGACTTTTACTGATTACAGCCCACAGTTGCAGTTGCCCTTTGTGAGAACCACGGTAATTCTTTCGAACAATCCGCAGCCCTGACAGGCATCGTTCCTAACTGGCCCCGTCAATCTTGCAGGCATTTATTTCAACGCGCCATTGAACCGGGCTATGTCTGTACCAGACTGCATGGTACAGTTTTTCCATCCTCTAGGACAATTTTTTGTTATATAATAAGTTTGTGTGATTGTGTTTAAAGGGCGAGTTGCTTCAACCATACTCGTTAGTTAACGTTCGTTAAACTAAAAAATGGGTTATTTCATAAAATTACGGTCTTAACGTACGTTAAAAAGTTACTATTACCATAACCGATGCTCTACCAACTGGTTAACGTCATTTTAGCTATTTCGTGTTGTTGTTTTCAAGTAGCCGTCGTCCAGCATACCTATGGATTCTCTTTTGTATAATAATAATATTTATTATCAGAAATACAAGTTTGACACAAATGTGAAGTAACAAAAACTATATAACAATGTATTCGTTTCTAGGTAGACGTCTCATGTACCTTTTAACCGTTCATATGTAACGTTAACCGACTGTTTGAAACAACGTGCCCAAAAATATCTAAAACTCACTGGCCAAGTTGATTTAATTGTTTTTTTTTTTATAAAATATTTTTGCCCGATCCGTTTTTTTTTTATTATTTCTAAAAATTCTTAAACAAAATCTAACACGTAAGCAATAAACAAGTAGTTCATGTAGCTTAAAAGTTTTCGTTAAGGGAAGGCACGCGGGGTTACACCGGGATATTAAATAAAGTTATACCCATAAATATTTCTTCAGTTAACTCGGTAACAAGGTAAAAACCTGCTGCATCATTATACAGCGGATGGATTTATTAAAACGAGGTAGAACGGCTCACATTTATCATTTTGACGCTGGCTATATTGTTTGTTTTAAAAAAGAAAGGATTTTGAAAACAGAATACTAATTGACAAATCTTTTTGATTAAAGATTTTTTTGTTTTTTTTTTGTTTGGTTTGTGTATTCAGCCAGTGTCATGTTTATAAAGGAGTTTTGATGCAGAATACAGGAACTTTGTTTTCCATGTAAAATGTGGATGTAACATAATATAGTTAGAGAAGTAGTGTAAAAGTTGATTTTCAAAAAAAAAAATCGTGGTCGTAGAACGCAATGGGCAGCAGAATGACACAGATATGGTTTTAGTTATTAGGTCTGACAGAGTGGGAGAAGTCATTGAATGTAAAACAAGCCTTCTCCATAAGGTTTACTGAAGTTGTCTAAGCAACAATAAAATTCTCAACCCCTTTTTACCGAGGCTGCGCCTGTTTCAATGATTCCACATATTGTCCAGTTGTATTAAAGATACAAAACTACATAAATTTTACGTCAAAATATCTACTAGAAATCAATTGGTGAATAATTATAGAACACTTTGAGACTGGCCAAAAAAAAAAGTTTTGAAAAAAGATACGCTTTAAAAAAGTTTCTCAAATAGCTGGTGAGTCTATTTTAAACATTTAGTACAAGTTACAAGGCTGCTAAAGGACGGATTTGGCATAATAATTGTAGTCAACCCTCTGACATACAAGCAAGATATAAGGTCGTAGGTAATTCTCGTCATAAAGACCAATGAATAATACATTACAGGCAAAAACTAAGTTGTTTTATTCACACTTTTGCAAGTAATTATTATTCTATTTTCCTTCCTGTTAAAATAAAAATAAAAATACTGAAACAATATTCGAGAAGTAAACAACATTACCGCCAAAAAAAAAGCCAATACTTTTATAACCATAATTCGGAACACTAGACGTGGCATGCAAACTTTTTTCATAGACACAAACGTAAGCTTATTTCCTGGGGGCGGCAGTATAATATAATACCTTGGCTCGTAAATCTTAACTTTAAGAGAAACCAGGAGGGGGGATTAAAGATCAGTAATCTTAGGTACAGATGAGTTATGGCCGTACCGCGATCCTTTATTGTGACTTTAAGAAACTAAGAGGAGATTTTCTTAAACGTTTGAAATTAATTTAGATAATGATTAATGGGATCTTCGGCCTCCCTCAGGGTGTGTATTTGCATAATTGAACGGTACGTATTTGTGTTAGTTTTGCGGTCTCCTGTGGTCGATTTGATGTTGTTATTTGTTTGTTTTATTAGCGGTTTTAGTTATTGGTTCGGGTGGGAGTTTATGGGATAGTTTGTGATGAGAAAATCATTGAGACTCGAGTATGATACAAAATTGTTCATAGTTTTCTGTTCAAGAATTGTGGTTATGTTCAATGGGGAGATTCATTACTACAAGTGAAAGGACTCATTTCTGAGGGGTTTTATACGTTTTTTTTTTTATGTTATAAACTAAGACTTGACTGCGATCCCATCTTAAGCTAAGCAGTAACGCGATCGTCGAACTAGTTTTTTAAGAGCCTGTTCACTCTAACCTTGAAGACACCTAAATTGTAATCGAACAGGAAGTCCGCAGCAGGCAAATTGTTCCAGTCCTCCGCGGTATAAAGGATGAGGTGAAACGCTTAGTCTGAACCGTAGAGGTGTCAACAACGTAAGGTTGGACAATCACCGTACATCGGGTTTTTCGAAAGTAGAAAAGAGATGGCAGAATCAAATCACTTTTAAGATGGAGTAAAGGCATAACGGGTAAGTGTCAGCGACGATTCGATAATTTTTAGGGTTTCGTACCTCAAAAGGAAAAAATCGGAACCCTTATAGGATCACTTTGCTGTCCGTCCATCTGATCCGTAAAACGAAATTCCCATTGACCCAAAATCCTGAAATTTGGCACAAAGCAAGGTCTTATCGGTCTTATAGCACAAGTATAGGCATAAATTTCTTAACAGTAAATTTGTTGTTACAAACGTCACAAAAAAATGAATTTTTGCAATTCGGAAAAATCTTCGAGACTCCATTCGGGAATTGTAGATTGCACAGAACCCTTACTGCGCGAGTCCATCTCGCGCTTGCCCAGTTTTTTCCGTAATTTATATTTTGCATTGTCAGTTTCCTGAAAAAAATCTCACAATATCGTTCACAGTACACACACAACAGTTCAAAGAGTGAATTTTCACACCAACATCTTAATCTAAATCACCCGAGCTGCGAAATTACTCGCCATCCCTTTATCAGCCAATCAGCGTAAAGACAAACGGGCTTATTCATAAATCTCGATGGCGCGGGCGCATTATTCTGGAAGGTGAAACAACAAACATTACAGACATAAATCTGGAACGTATCGCGGTTGCGAGTTATAACTCAGGAATACGGATGGGAAGGATGGTCAATGCTTGTGCTGATTTGCTTGAAGAAGAGTTTTTTTATGAAGAGAATAAGCTAAAAAAGCTTTAGTGAAACTTTTGGTTGAATACTTATTCCATTAAAATGCTTATTTTAAAATGGCTTTGAGAACTGGTAAAATTTTCAATGTTAAAGAATATTTTTTTTTTTTTTTTTTTTTTTTTTTTTTTTTTTTTTTTTTTTTTTTTTTTTTTTTTTTGTTAGACATCGTTATTGAGTAAAACTAAGGTTGGCATTATTTTGTAGTTGGAATCTGACAATAAACATAAAATACTTCGTTTACAAAAGTGGCCCTAGAATACGAAGGGCAACTGAAGACACACCGAAACCTAGATTTTCCTACATCTTCTTCAGTCTTCATTTTTCCATCACCCTTTGGGCGACTTCTGATTTGGCCCATAGTGAGCGTCACGTAAGAAAACCCTGTATCATCACTGAAAACACACACTAGTCATAGTCGCCCATGTTAAGTCGGAAATAAACTATTAAATAACAAGTCTTCAAATCAAAACTCTGCCATTACAATACCTCATAATCAAAACAGCTCTTCCAAACAGAAAACCGTGTGTCCCCTCCGTTATCTGCGACCGTCGCGCCATAAGACAATAGTAACGCAATAATAAAAATGTTGAATAGCCCCCGTAATGATATTGTTACTGCGGTAATGCATCGCGCGATAACGGATAAACTGTACCCAGAAGACGACTACACTGGCTCCTATGAGTTATGGTAGACTTAGGACTTTATCTTGGCAAAATGGCTTTATACGTACCTACAGCTAAGGAGTGGGTTTCCTGGTCGGAGTCTGTGTGGCCTGATAGCTACAATCTGGGTGTCTTTAAATCAAGAGTAAGTCTACGGGTAAACTGTACCCAGAAGATGACTACACTGGGTTCTATGAGTTATGGTAGACTTAGGACTTTATATTGGCAAAATGGCTTTATACGTACATACAGCTAAGGAGTGGGATTCCTTGTCAGAGTCTGTGTGTCCTGATCGCTATAACTTGGGTTTCTTTAAAACAAAAGTAAGTCAACGGGTAAACTGTACCCAGAAGATGACTACACGGGGTCCTATGAGTTATAGTAAATTTAGGACTTTATCTTGGAGTGGGATTCCTTGTCGGAATCTATGTTCCCTGATAGTATTGCCTGTTTGTATTTAACTCTAAGAGTGAATAGGTTACTTCTAAGCAAGCGTGCGCCATCGTCGTCCACTTCCTAGCTTACCATCAGGTGAGATAGTCGTCAAGCATAAAGCAATGTATAAAAAAATGACGGTAACGATTTGTGTTTGAATGTAAGTTTTAGTAGGAGCGGAGAGTTCTGTGGAAATGATTCCTAAGTAGGTAATTTAGTCGTATAGGTTAATGACGTTCGTGGATGGGTCATCATCCATTACATACCACGACCTGCTATTTGGAGATCTTTGACAGTGTATTACGGATATATAAACCAGAAAATCTGACACTAGTCTTCTAGCAAGCTACTGGGTTATTGAGGGTAGATAGACAGTCGCTCCACATTAAATACATACTGGAATCCTGCTGCTTTCAATCAGACCTACACGGTGGCCAACTTCCTATGCTCGTGACCACGTTGGGACCAACAACTCGATGCATATATTGGACAATTAACATTGGGGTCAATGTTGGCGCCAACGTTGGAGCCAGCCTGAAAGTTGACTATGAATGGTATTTCTAACTAGGTTACGAAAGAAAAATGTAAACTGATTTTCTTTAATGTTTTTCTGTGCATACTGTAATGAAATCATTTACTTACCAACTTTCCTCACCTGCCCATTTTCCTTTTCAATTTGCCACAATATCCTCACAACGAAACAATATAAAGAGCTCACAACAAACTTCTAACCATGCCGGCTTATTTATGACGGAACATCAAGATTTTCTTTCAAATTTCCCCGAAGTAAACACGTATATTTTCTCCGTTTATTATCCAGCGTCGACCTCCTTACTTATCTTGCGGAGTATATTGTTAAAAACATGATGACTTAGGAACTGAAAGTCCCATTAAGTAGCGTCTCTATTCATGTGGTAACACGGGCGCGGAAGGGGGTCGTGCGGGGTGCGGCGACGGAGGGGGGGGATGTGGAATAAATACAAATAAAGACTTGTTTAAAAAGCGGGTATTCCGCGCCAGATAAGGGTGCGTTTCCGTCGTCTCCCCCGGCGGCCGCGCGCTGGAATTATTTCAGTGGTTCGACGAAACCCGATGTCGTGTCGCTGTCGCATTCAACACTCTATCTTTAAAAATGTCTAGTGTTGTACTCGTGGTTTAAACTGTCGATTGCTCCGTAGGGAATTTAGGGAAAATTAATATTTTTGATATTTTTTTCTCAAGAGGTTTTATTATGTTTTGTTGCAGACAATTACCTATTACTAGGATTGACTAACCTGCGACATACATATTTATCTGTCTAAACAGGATACCAAGATGCGTTTTCATTCGAGGCCTAAGATCAATCTAATAATTAAAAAGTTAATTAGTTTCGTAACAAAAAGGCATGATTAAAATATATCATCGTAAAATACACACTTTATACAATTTCATATATTAAATGCATAACCTGCTAACGTTCACGTTTAACATTAAAAAAGACTTTCGGGGTGTATGAAAAGAATCTCCACGAATGGCGTTAAATATATCGTTCTATGATTTGAATCCCCGGCATATCCTGGACAGCTAGCAGTCTAGCTGACTAATACTTTCACCACGATAGTAAATTAAACGGTTCTCTTCAGGACCATGACCAACAGAAAAACAAAACTACCAAACATATAAAAAAAAAATATGAAATGCATTGTCTAAAATTTCTTCGATAAATATGACCTCTTTTACTAAAGTTATCGACTTTTCATTACAGGTCTCCTTCCCATCACTAGTGACAGATCTGGAAAGAGCCACCGTGTCAGATGGCCGCTGTTTCTTAATTTCCTCTCGCCAAGATAAGATTGGCTTTTAGCTTTTTATTGAATTTTCTATGTTAGACGTAGCACTTTACAACTTGCTCTTATTTTGAGATAATAAAGAAGCTGATATTAATTTAATTACGATGCCATCAACGGTATAGACTTTATTTTATAATAATCGTTTACAAGAAAATATTATGTTATTGGACTTATGCTATTATAAGCAGATGGAAAAACAGAAAGGAAACTGTTTTTGAACAGCCACTTTTAAATAGCCAAAAACAATATATAAAAAAATCATCTATACAATTATATAACATTATTTTATGACGATGATTTGACAGTTACTTAATAGTGTTAATAATAATAATTATATTAATAATTTTCTGCCCTGACCACTTGCACCCTGTTCCCGATGCCGGTGGGCTACTATTTTTATATTTTTTTTAAGTTTTTTTTTTGTAGGATTAAAAATATAAAAGATAGGGGAAATGAATAAAGACAATAATATTATGAATGACTTTTTCCGTAGCAGTTATTTATATATTTAAAACTTTATGCAACAAAAAGGTATTAAGGAAGACTTAATGCTTTAGGCATTCTCTACTAGTCATCTAAGGGTGGTGAAGAGACCACATGATAAGTGCAAGAAAACAAGGCTATAAAAGTATACATATTATATAGTAAAAATAAACGTATTATTATATAGGACTAGATTTTACCCGCGTCTTCGCCCGCGTTTATTATTTTTTAAATTAATCTATGCCCGTCTCCAGGGTCCCAAATATCTCTGTACCAAAATTCACCAAAATCAGTTACGCCATTAAAGCGTGAAGAAGTAACAAACAAACAAACTCACTTCCGCTTTTATAATATTAATAAGGATGCACACTCATTCATCAGTTAGAAGTTATAGTTATAACCTAAAAAAATACTGGAAATTCAAAGGTTTTTCGATCACCATATAGTTACTGCAGGTCTTTCGAAGCTGCAAACTTAAACTGCTTACTGTAAACTTATAATAAAATTAATTAGTAATTTTGTTTGATTCTTAAGGTACAAATTGGAAGTCAAGTACACGGAACTGACAAAGCCCAATAAAAGACTGTTGCTATGAGGAAAATGAAGTTTGCCTGACGACGACTTTTTCGATACTTATATTGACTAACGAAATAGTATCAAACATAATGATCACTGTCAGAAACAGGAATACCTTTGAAAATAAGTTCATTAACCCTTCAGATACCGTCAATTAGAGACACAATAGTAAGACAATAGATGCGCGGCCACCGGTGGTCGCTTGGGGATTCATGAATTAAGTTTTTGTTTCTTTTTTAATAGAAACTTATCGATAGATCATGGTTTAAAATTAATATCACAGGCTTAATGGCACAGGCCGATTTTCGAGATTCAGCAACGTTTACCGAGGTCAGTCCATAGATGGGTGACCTTCTTAACATACTGAGATTTTTCAATGCCTCGGAAAGAATGCTAAACGGTCATGGTGTCATTTGTAGATATTTTGACGGTCCGATCCGGTATCTAGTTTCAAGAATATAATGTTAAATTATCAAACAGCATTGCGCCACCGCTACATGGTGGACATCTCAACCATACATACAAAGCGTTTTGGGAACACATTCATTAAAGTACAGCTAAGGAGTGGAATTCCCTGCCGGAGTCTGTATTGCCTGATGACTTTAACCTATGGGTCTTTAAAATAAGAGTGGGATACCTACTTCTAGGCAAACGTGCTCCATCGTCGGCCACATCATCGCTTACTATCAGGTGAGACTGGTCAAAAGCGGGGACTGTGGTCATTTGGACCCGCTTGATTTGGGTCCGCGGGATCAGTCGACCCAGTCCCATTTTGAATGGAACGACTCGACCCACTGCCTAATTTTATTATAATTACAGTCACGGAAGAAATTCGTATCTTTTAGTTTTATCTTTGTGACTTAAAATATGTATATACAATTATATAATATTATTTATATTACTGAGAATGAGCCTATCAATAATAAAAAAAAACTGTTTGACACAATTATATTCTTATGAATAAAGATACTAGTAGTTCTACTTTAGAGGTCAGATAAAGCAGTCGCCCCATGTGAAGTATTGGTAGTAAACTGCAAGCTGTTCCAATATATTTTTTGGGAACAGGTTTGACAAATTAATTTGTATCAATAGCTTTTAAGCTTTTGCGTCGGTAGGCCTCTATAAGGTGGACCAATGACCTGGTAAAGGGTGCAGGAATCCGATGGTTGCGGGACGCACAGGATCATTCATTGTGGCGATACTTGGAGAAGGCCTATGTCCAACAGTGGACGTCTATCGGCTGAAATGCTGATGATGATGATGAGCTTTTAAATAAAGATTATAAATAACTCTCTATCTGTTATGTAACTTAAGTATTTTTAATAAAAAAAAATATGTCCCATTCAGTTTAATATCATTCCTCAAAAACAATTTGATTCATCTCGAGACGTTTCGTTTTACGTTCGTACTTCGTAATATAAAGATACTGCACACATTTGCTCCTGCACGTCTTATCTGTCGCATAAACCGAGCATTAGCTATGGCTGCACATTTCCGCTTAGCACATCTCTGTATTTTATTCGTTCATTCTCCTTTGAATCTTGATGTTATAAAAATATTCGAAGGGAGATACAGAAATGACTTGCCAGCTTCAGATCTTTGTAAAGACTTTGTTATTGAAAATGTAAATGAGTTGTACGTTTAATCGGATCCTTGGGGGTTAGCTTACTTTATGTTTTATAAAATAAAGTTTTTTTTAAATATAGTTATTTCATTATTTTTAACATAAAAGTCACCTTAAAAGCAATGAAAAAAAATTTATAACGTTTAAGTCTACGAAATAAATACTTTTTTTGTGTTTCCTGATGATGAACTTCATCATCATCATCAGTCTTTTTAATGTTCCCACTGCTGGGACTCAGGCCTAGTCTCTAAGAGAGAGGGAATGGGCCGTAATCCACTACGCGGGCCCAGTGCGGGTTGGTGGATGTTACATGTCTTCGAATTTTTGGTTCTAGGACATGCCGGTTTCCTCACGATGATCACGGTTACCTTCACCGTTTTGAGAGCAGTGGTGATAAAATAAATTACACAAAGTAATGCGCTCGGCTGAGTTCGAACCTGCGACCTACAACTCGTAAGTCGGGGCCATTACCACTCGGCCATCACTGACGATGATGAACTTACGGGTCTTTAAGTCAAGAATGAATAGGTTACTTCTAGGTAAGCGCGCTCCATCGTCGACCGCATTGTCGCTGTCCATCAGATGAAAAAGTGGTCAAGCGCTAACCTATGAACAACAAAACATAAAATTAAGTTAGTGGTTCACGAATCCTAAGTAACCAGATAAGCATTAAGCTGTTACCTAATTGTAGAGCTATAAAAATACTCTGGTGGTCATTCTCTGATCAAATATAATATAGAAACAAGCTTTTAATGAAAATCATTTTTTCATAGCAAGCTTTTATAGCTTGGTATACCTATATAATTAATATTCGTCAAGACGATTCCAAACTCGACGGGGTTGTGTCGTTTAACTGCCAAGTTCATATAGCCACCTTCCGGTTACATCATCAAATCAGCTGCATGTCATAATAATTTTGCATTGTCATCTGATTTACATATGCACGCACAGCTCAATTTGTAACCGAGAAGTGAGTCAAATTTAATTTACAAGATTTGGTTACAGACAAACATCGCGACAGGTGAAACTAAATAAAAGTTTGTAAAAAATATTAAGTACCGTTTAACCTCTTTGGTTTTCTGCAATAACAAGTAACTTGCTCCGTTAAAATAATTTTGATGAAATCCTAATTATAATTTCGGAATTGTTTATCGGCTGAAAAGATGATGAAGATAATTGTTTATTTGAAAGAAAGCGCGGCTCTGGAACGCAAGAAATTAGAAAAACACAGGTGGGTTTAAGACAGTAAAAGTCTAACACTCCCTTTAGTTTTACCGTGAGCGTGTCATCATCATCATCATCTTCATCACTGCTAGACATAGGCCTCCCCCAAGCGTCGCCACAACGAACATTCCTGTGCGTCTCGCATCCATCGGCTTCCCGCAACCTTCACCAGGTCATCAGACCACCTTGTTTGTTCCGCAGGAGAACTAAAGTTGCCGACATAGCACAAAGAATTGCCAAACTTAAGTGGCAATGGGCAGGGCACATTGCTCGCAGAACAAATGGCCTTTGTGGCCGAAAGGTTCTGGAGTGGCGACCGCGTACCGGAAGACGCAACGTTGGAAGGCCTCCAACAAGGTGAACGTGTAATGAAATTTAATTATTTTCCACCTGATAATCAAAAGTAATAAATACCCTTGTACCACTTTTAATAAACGGTAAAATAAAAAAGGCTCCACAGTAAATACTCAACAAGAAAAGCCGTATCACGCTGAAAACAGCCCACAAAATACAAAAAGAGAAAATATCAATTAATTTAATTTCCTCGTCGTTATCGTTAAAATTAAAACCGCCGAATACAAACAAGGCAAGTGCAACGGAAACAGGACTCCGGTAAGTTTAAACAAAACGAATTAAAAACGCGAGTCTCTGATTTTTTAGGGTTCTGTACCTCAAAACGGAAAAAACGAAACCCTTAAGAATCTTTTTGTTGTCCGTCTGGCTGTCAAGACCTTTAATCTCAGGAAAGCGTGGAGGTATCGATTTCAAATTAAAACCATTTACTCAATCTATGGTCTCTTGAAGTTGTGAAAAAATCAAACTTTTAACTAAACAAAAATATGTCTAAAAAACGTATATTTCGACACTCTCAAGGGAACCAAAATTCCTAGCATACTTTCCGTTGACCCACAATCCTGAAATTTGACATAAAGCAAGGTCTTATAGCACAAATATAGAAATAAAACTAAAAACAGTAAATTTGTTGTTGCGTCATCAAAAATATTTTTTTGCGATTCGGAAAAATTATCGAAATCCTATTCGGGAATTGAGCTATTTACATAGGTATACGGAACCTTCAGTGCATGAGTCCGTTTCGCACTTGCCCAGTTTTTTTCGCTTATCTGTGCACTCGTCTCGACGGGCGACAGGTTCTTTAAATAAGTTGCAGTAATCACAAGAAAGCTGTATTGTGTAAAGACAACCGGGGACAGTTTGAGAGGGTGGAAATAAACGATTTTTTTTTTTTTGATCTAGCAATGTTTTTATTATTTCTATTGTTTTTGAGAAAATATTATAGTAATTATTCGAATAGTGTTACCATTTTTTGTTATACATGTGGTTTTATGTTTTATTGAAAGTCGGAGAAAGTCGATTACAGCGGACATATAATCGAAGCCAGATAAAAAGTAGCTGGAGATGGCTACTTTTAATCTGGCTTCTTTTTGGCCTTCAAGCTTATTCAATTCCAAATTACATCAACATCGGTTCACTAGTTGCACGACATATTAAATATAGTGTCAATTACTTACAGATTTACTTTCATAGTTATATTATTACAAGACTAGAAATAATTTTAATACCATATAAAAAGTGAATACCAAAACATCCAGAACGACCTATTAACAATAGGCCTAACGACAGAAATGACGCAAAATCGTTTAGAATGACGTAATAGTATTCAGGAGGGCTGACCCCAAATACGGAACAAGCCAGACGATTGATTGATTGATAAAAAGTAGATACTTTCAGCAAGTATAAACATACTATAGGAATCTTTACCGAGCAAAAACTGGCTCGGTCGAAACCAACCACATTTTCAAAACAGAGCAACCATCATCCCCTTAAACAACCTCGTACAATAGCCTCAAAACTGCTCCTCAATTGTCACTTAAACAATCACTTTACCGTCACCTAAAACGAACTTGTATTTTTAAGAGGTAATTTCCTGATTACGTCACAAGGGGGCGCCTCCATCTTTCATTTATTGTTGCAGTTACGGTTGCTAACCAAAACGGTTGATTAGGCCGACCGTTTCACGCTTAGCTGTCCCTCAGGGATGTAATTAAACAATTTTGATGAGTGCTCGTTAAAAATTAACTTGTTTTGTCTTGAAACAAACGAAGGGTGGGCGGCGATAGGTCTTGTTCTTGCTGTGGATCGTTTAGGAAACAGGAGAGAATAACAATTAAAAGAAAATGTGTATAATTTTAATACTCTATCGCTTTTACATTGAAAACTTCACTGTTCCTACTTATACTTTGCTTCTTAATTCTTTATTGTACCCAACATAGAAAAGTGATTTAACAATTCATGTATAAAGACGAGCTTTCGAGTAACAATGAGTTTTCTCTCAGCAAACCTTGGAGTAACAAATAAAGATCATATTTGAGGGTAGGATTCGGTGTATAATATATAAATCTAGGTAGATAAATAATTCAAATAAATTATTACGTCAATAATTTAGGAAGTTCTCTTTAAGTTTCCTCTCGATTACATCCAGAGAGAGGCAGTCACGATTTTCAATTTTAACCCTTCAGATACCGTCAATTAGAGACACAATAGTAAGACAATAGATGCGCGGCCACCGGTGGTCGCTTGGGGATTCATGAATTAAATGTAGTCTAAGAACTATTCATAAACAAGCTTTAAATTAAAATATTTTGTCATAGCAAGCGTTTATAGCTCGGTATACCTATATAATTAATACACATCAAGACGAATCATACGAGCCCAAACTCGATGGAGTGGTGTCTTTTGACTACCAAGTTCCTGTAGCCACCTTCCGGTTCCATCATCAGATCAGCTCCATGTCATAATAATTTTGCATTGTCATCTGATTTACACATGCATGCAAAATTTCAGCTCAATCGGTAACCGGGAAGTGGGTCAAAAGTTTGCAAGATTTGAATACAGACAAACATCAGGACAGGTGAAACTAAATAAAAGCTTATAAAATGAAT
This sequence comes from Mythimna lalbum, assembly GCA_949319445.1. Lineage (NCBI taxonomy): Eukaryota > Metazoa > Arthropoda > Insecta > Lepidoptera > Noctuidae > Mythimna > Mythimna lalbum. The sequence continues at coordinate 8,302,623 of OX439345.1, read as the reverse complement.
ACTATCATATACGACGTTGTCTATATTTGTGCTATTTTTACCTAAACCTTTTGAATACCGTAATTAGAAATACAATAGAAACACAATGAGAAAGCCAACATTCGCTTGGGGTTTAATAAATTAACTTTAAAATGTACTTTTGTGAAATCCACAATAACGTAGTTAATAATAATAATAATAAATTTATTTATCAAAGAAAATTAAAATACATAACATGTTACTTTTACTTTACAGTTCGAGTTATTTTCTTTTTAAATAATTTGATAGTTAGTATGAGTTAAACCATAGAATATTTAAGCATTATTTTTTTGCAGATTGAGTCAACACAAAGCAAAAAATACAGAAACAAATATGAAGTAGACATCTAAAACCTCTAAATAATCACTTGGAAAAGCCAACAGAACTAAATCCTGTCATCAGCGAGATTTGAGGTCTCCACCACAAAGGTCTTCTTGACATAACTCTCATCTATTGTCGGCAGTAATACCGCGCCCGTGCTGTCGCGGGCTCGGCAGAACAGCAAACAGTAAAACCAGACGCAGACATAGCGTGGGATCTTTTCACCTGAGGATGCGGTGAACGTGGTGCGCGCGAAATTAACTGTATGTTTAGAGAGCTGTTGATACCAGTCTGTTGGCAAGGCGTAAGCGTAAGTGGTAATTTTGTCTGATTTTCTTGCATATACTATAAAATATTTCGAACTACCTACATTGCAACTGGAAATATTTATTCGCTTATTGAAGTAAAATGTAACTCGCAATTAATTACGTATCAGGCTATGAGTTATTAATTTAGTTATAAATGTCATCAAAGTGTTGTGTTGTGAGAGTTGAGGAAGACTGTCCTACCGTGATACAGTGTACACTAGTACGGAGGACAGTGTGAATCTATTCAAGTAACCAAACACCTTAGTCCAGGTAATGTACATCAACAATTATTACTATGTAAGTTTGGTTGTTTTGTTAATTTTCATTGTATTGAAATAAATAAATTGAAATCAATAAATTGAGCCCCCCTAGCCAAGTTGCTAATCTGCAATAGTTAACGCTAGTAGAAAGCTTCAAATGTACGCGAATAACGCTCAGTCACGTGGTCAGAACAAAAGAATTGGCGGCAAGGTCAACTTGAAGCGTTCAACGCAAGCGGAAACGGTTGTAACTTGGCTAGGGGGGCAGTTGAATTCAATAACACATGTGCGGGAATTTGCTGCACACGCTTATGACGTCACAAGTACCATTAGTGTTAGGCGACAATGCTGAACTAAACTGTTGTGGATAAACTAGTTGTGGATTTTTTTATTTTAAGTTAGGAAGGCGTGTCAGATTTTTACTGACTAAAACTACACCTATGTTTTTTCTTTTCCTTGCGTTCCAGGATCTTGGGTTTCCCTTTCTGAAGTCAAACCGTGGCCGTAGAGGGCCGAAGCTCTGTTAGGCCCCTACGGTTTTGCTGTCATCATTTTGAGGCGCGTGTAACTACTCGCCGTCAATGACTTGGGCTCGATCCGGACGGTTCCGCGGCGGCCGCACGGCGAGCCACCCATTGCTCGTCATTGGTCGGGGTCGCAGCGGCTGAAGGTATCCGTTCTCACACGTGTGCGGTCGTCTCCTTTGATTACTGCTTCGCAGAAGGACGCCACCTCTGTAAATTCCCTATACCAAGGCCCGGCGTGAAACTTTAACCTCTGAATTTGTTTCGATGTTTCTCGTCAGGGTAGAAACATCGACCCATCTAGTTTAAATTAATGTCTAAAAGTAAAAAATACTTTATTATCTAATTCTTAATTTTTTATGTCATACCATGATAATTTACGAAATATGTGAATATGAGAGAGTTCATGTACATGAAAGTTGAGTTTTCTTCCAGCAAACCATTAAGTGATAAAGAGAGATCACAATAGAGGGTAAGATCCAGTGCACAATTATAAAACTAATATAATATTCCACAACTATCACACAACGCCGTCTAGTCCCAAGCTAAGCAGAGCTTGTGTTATGAGTACTAGACAACTGATAAACATACTTATATATTTCTAAATACATACATATTATAGATAAATTACACCCAGATACAGAACAAATGATTGTGCCAATCACACAAACATTTGTCCTGGGTGGGAATCGAACCAACGACCTCCGGCATAGCAGTCAGGGTAACCACTAGACCAAAAGGCCAGTCAAATTTTTCATCATTTTTTTTTTATTATTGTTGATAGGTTTGCGCTATCAAGTAATTTGCCTGTTTAGTCTTTTTTTTTTGTATTATTTAATAAAAATCTAAAATTTACAATGTCTAATTACGAGTACATCTGAGTTGGACACATAAAACATTTTGTATTTTTTTGCATATGTGGTGCTTACCTGTAATAAATTGTGACACTGTGTGTGTGTATGTGTGATTTAAGTGAAATATTGTATAATATTAAGTGTTAACAATTGTTGGTGAGCCTATTCATAAAATAAATTAATAAAAATAATTACAAATAATATGAATAAAACGCATAAGTCGCTTGATGACAACCTAGTCGGTATTAGCATCCGCATACACTTCCCCAGTGTAGCGCTGCATAAGTGCGATTTAGCTAGATGTCAGGGCGGGCGATGTTACTCATGCGTTAATTTTGCGCGACAAATTAATTCGAGCACAGATTTAGTAAGAATAAAATGTTGCCCGCGTGCTTTGTGGCCAAGTGGGTGTACTAATGCAATTGTGTTTTTAAATAAATTAAAAGTTGGATTTGCATACTGTGTATATTCTTGGATTAATAACTTTCTCCACCGGTATCATCGGTGGAGAAAGTTTTTCATTGCGACGGAACATATTCACCCGAGCCATAAGTGAGGGTGTTATGGAACCGAGGGCAGTAGTGTAAAATTTTGACGTGTATCAAACCAAAATTTACGAAGCCATAAAAACCCAGTGGTTGAAGCGCGCCCAGCCTGATGCGTTAAATGTAATAAAATGGTGGAGGAGACGAGTACGCGCACTTTTTCGCACTAGTGTGAAAAACAGTATGAAATCAATGTGGTATGGATAGAAGCGGTAATTCGAGTAAGTGTATTGAAAAAATAATTTCCAAGTGCCGTGCAACTGTGATTATACTGGTGGTCCAAATTAAGTTAAGTCCAATTTACAGAGCCTGAAGCACAAACGTAGCAAGACTTTCGGTATTTTACAGGATGCATTTGGGAGAGTGCGCGGGAATTAATAATAATAATCATTTATTTCAGGACATTATTCCCATATAGATTACAAATTCCATACAACTATGAATCACGTACAAAAATAATATCAAAATTACATCACTCAAAAATTCATTAAAAACATTACACATTAAAATTATTGCATCAAAACAATTATATGACTTGATTCCGCCATCACCTTTCTACCCTCGAACAACCCGACATATGGCGAGTATCCACCCTTACATTATTAATACCTCTACGGTCCGGACTAACGTTTTGCCACGTCGATTATTCTGTTCACATCGAAGGACTGGACAATTTGACTGCTCCGGTCTTCCCGTCCGATTATAATTCAGGTGTCAGGCTAGAGTGAATAGTCTCTTAATTAACTAGTGCACTTAACCATCAACGACTGCATCACTACTTACCATCAGGTAGTATGGATCGCAGTCAAGCACAGGTTTATAATAAAAAAATACTACTAGAATATTCTATTTTTTCGATTAACGGGTGTCATGTGAAAGTGGTCAATATTTTTCCTTAATTTGGAAAGAAGTCTTGGCTTAGCATCATCACCATCATCATCAGCCTTTTTAATTTTCCCACTGCTGGGAATCAAGCATCTTCTCTAGGAGGGCTTAGCATAATAACGTTTTAATAAAGGACGATGGTGTTAAAGTACTAAATAACATGCAAAGATATAATTAGTGGACTATTTACAAACTTTTCCACCAATGATTACAGCAATACGTACTCTACTGCGTTTTCCCAAATATTTTAGTTTAGCCCTAAAATTAGTCATGATATAAGCTAATAAGAGGTGAGCTCACATTTTCGTTTATGAATGAACTACAGGTTCCTATCGCGACAGATACATCTCGACAGCGTGGAGTCGTAGACAGTCTACGGCGTAGGCGGCGTAGCAACTGCGTGGGCCGCGTTCCTTGTAAACGCTACGTTTTCTTGTAGCTCATTTTGATACAAATGACAATTTTATATTTAAATTATTATATGTATCTGTTAGTTAGAGTTTCATTGATGAGGTGAATGAATGAGGAAGATACACTGCTTATTTACTAACTTAATGTTTTTAGAAATGTTTTTCTAAAAAAAAATCTTTGGAGTTGCGCATAAAAAGTTCCGTAACAATATCCATAAAAACGGCAAAAAAATTATATCTGTGGTATGGGAGCCCTACTTAAATATTATTTTGTTCTGTCTATCACGATTCATGAGATGCAGCTGCTTGCTGACCAACGGACAGACAGACAGATGGACGGACAACGGGTTCTTAGTAATGGGGTCAAAATAACACTAAGTAGTAATGATACAGTGAGTAATGAAGATAGTATATTATCAAGTTTTTGTATACAACATTTGACAAGACAATGCCGTATCGAATTTAAAAACTCCTAAAAATCTTTTCTCCATCAAAACAAATACATATTTTGATTCAATTCCATTGAAATTTTTAAACGCATTTAACAAAGCAACTGTCAACCTGATTACACCTCAATCTAGCAGAATGGCGGATGAATTGAGACGAGTATCCACCCCAATGAATAAAAAATAAGCCGTGGCTCATCACAAAAAACGGGGGAGTAAAAAAATAATATTATCCTGTGGAAATGAATTAAGCAACTCACAGATACTGTGGATACTGACTGGAGCGGATTGGAGGGTAGTGTGGAGACAGACTTTGCTAATAGAAAAAGTTGACATTATAAAAAAGACACTTTTTTTTGAGGTGGGTTTATCAAAAAATTTACCCTTGTTCTAGGTGGAGCGAGGTAGAGTGTCAGACTTTTACTGACTAAAACTCAGCTGTGTTTCTTCAGGTGTCCTTTGCGTTCCAGGGCTGCGGTAACTCTTTTGAACAATTATGCTGCCTATAAGAATAAAGTCGTGAGGTCACGTTAAAAGAATCTTGTAATGGTGCTTAAATTTAATATAAGTGGCTAATTACTAACACGATCTTATCTTAGAAAGTCTAGTTTCGAAGTCAAGTTGCGTTTTTGTGATTTATATTAGATACTAGCGGACGGTCCCGGCTTTGCACGGGCAATAAATATAGGCTATGTTACTCAGGGTGAATGTAGCTTGCCAATGGTGAAAGAATTTTTGAAATCGGCACAGTAGTTATTGAGTTTATTCATGACAAACATACACACAAATATACAAATGTTCCTTCTTTATAATATTAGTGTAGATATGAAATCTTAAAAAATGTAGGTGAACAATTCTGTGTTAGCGTCGGTTGTCATAAACTGAAACTAGTATAATATCTGAAACTTATTTAAAACGTAATTAATATCAGTATAGTTCCTAATATAACGAAAAAGCCATTTAATTCAAGACACATTCAAAACTAAAATTACACTTGTAATTAATGTGTAATTGTTTTTTTTGAAGTTGAACTATAAGTATAATTTAATCCATACAAACTCCGTCTCCCTACCTCAGAGCGTTTGTCTCCGATCCTTGGCGGGGTAAGTAGGGAATAAAATTAACGGAGGATGATCGCTAATGAAAATAAATTGGCGGCGGGAGATTCCAGATTACAGCAACCGCCACGCGCTAGTCCTGCGGAAAAAACGGGACACGTACCGACTTGGAGACCCGGCGGCGAGTTGGTTATTGTTTTAAGGAGTGTATTTAGTGTTACATATAAACGTACATACATGTTCAGCCTTTTAATGTTCCCACTGTTGGGTCTTAGGCCTTCTCTCTAGGAGAATATTAGGGAAGGGATATATAGTGTTAGTTATTTTTACTGTCATTAACTGACATCTCAAAAAGGAGGTTCTCAATTCGGATGTTTGTATTTTTTTTTTAATGTTGGTCATAATTTTGTCGCTTGCCAACCGATTTGAAAAAATATTTTTTTGTTGGAAAGGGTACTTCCCAAGTGGTCCCATAGTCACCAAGTTGGGATCTGATGATGGAAGCTTGGCAAGATCGAGAGAACTCCTCAAATTTAATTTAATTTTTTAGTGAAGTCGATTATTTTTTTTATAAAAAGATTTTTTTATGTAAAAACTTTATTGTACACCATTAAACATACAAAAAGGAAACTAAAACACATAAGGCGTGACTGAATCTCCACGCGCCGTAGCCTCAGGCCTGGTCCTTATCCAACGGTCGGATAACGAGCTACCCTTTACTCCTCGTCTGCAAGCCTGAGTCTGTATTCTGGGGTGACTTCTTCGATTTTGGCCGAGATGTGAAGATGATTCCTTCACGGCAGAAGGTGGCGACCACATCCCGATTCCTCTTGCTTCAGACCATGGATTTTTTTTTATGCTGGGGAAAATCACCCAATGACAACCCCTGCTCTTGGGCGGAACGGGAGATAGTGTCAGACTCTTACTGACTAAAAACCCACCCCGTTCCTTCTAGCCTTCATACTGGGGCTCGAGCCTCCTCTCGGATTACCCTGGCCCCTGTATTCAGACCATGGCCTGAATCAGGACCCGGCGCAAAGTTACCGTGGCCCTAAAACGTGAACAACTGAAAGAAGATAGGTCGTACTCAGTAAAACTGACACACCCTCTTGCTTCACTTTAGAGTAAGGTTGGCTAGCTTTACAGTTTCCAAGAGATGAACCACTTTGAGACATTGCACTTTGAGGACTTCATAGGGAAAACTCTACAAATTGATTCTTTTTGACAAGCCGATTGGCTTCAAGGCTTGCGATTAAATATAGTAATCCTGATTGGGGCTTTTAATATTTTGAATGAAATCACATAATATCCTCTTACTTATCCCTCATTTCAGAATTAATAATTTGAAGTACAGTTTTTGTCAAAATTTAAACGGCTCGAAAACCACCTCCTTTTTTGGAAGTCAAATAAAAGTATAGGGTTTGACAGATTAAACTTTGGATTTTTAAACTTAACTTCGCCTACTTGATTTCCTCACGACCGATATCAAGCCACCGTAGACGTGGGCTTGCGCACTGTGAGCAATGGAAACTTCGCCGTCCGGCTATCCTTTAGTCGCCCGAACCGAGCCCAAGTCGTCGATGGCGCGTAGTGTTCCATGCGTGCCTCAAAGAGATGTCAGCAAAACCGTAGGGGCCCAGCAGGGTTGAAACCTACTGGGGCCATGGCTTCGCTTCTGAAAGAAAAATCCCGGGTCTTGGAACGAAAAACAAAGAAGGATTATAGGAGTTGGTCAGTAAAAGTCTTTCACATCCTCCCGCTTCGACCTAAAACGCGAGAAGTGATTTCACCCCTAATATAAAAAAACTTTGACCACTTTCTCCCAAGAATACTTTCAAGTATGGACGTACAGATATAACATAGAGTGGCGACGACGAAAATGAGAGTAACATATCCGGCGAGGTTCATCTTAAGACGATGTAAGATCAGCCGTGAGTTATGGCTCCGGGAAATAGGGAGTTATTAAAGAAAGTGCGATTACGGTTTTCATCAAAATAAGGAGATTAGCTGTGGTAAGGATGTTCACGCTGTTATTGTCGGTTGGGTAAACAGAGTCAATTTCTGTTTATTACTGCTTCATACAAATCTTTTCAGGACAATAATATTTTACACTAGCTTTTGCCCGGGGCTTCACCTGCATACATAAAATATAGCCAATGTGACTCGGAAATAAAGCAGCTTTCTATCGGTAGAAAAATTTTAGCAATTGGTCCAGTACTTTCAGAGATTACCTCAAAAAATAAATTACATAAAAACAAACTTTACCTCTTTATAATATTATATAAATAGTGTAAGATTAGGTACTTATGGTATCTATGTATTGTTTGATAAAAACTTTTTTAATGTTTTTTTTTTAATTATAAAACCTAATTATGTTGTCCTCCTCATTGTCAATAATTGAGTAACTGTTATTAACCCTTCAGATACCGTCAATTAGAGACACAATAGTAAGACAATAGATGCACGGCCACCGGTGGTCGCTTGGGGATTCATGAATTAAAGATAAATACAGTTTTATCACATTTTTAATTACTACTTGAAAACGATAAAACTGCGAAAAGTCAGCGTTATTTTCTGTTCGACTGTCAAAGATACTATTGCGGAGGCGATAAGACACGATCACAATAGCGCTCATTCATCGACTTTTTATTCTCACAGTAAATTACAAGTAGTGCTTTATTTACCAACACATACAACCTTATTTTTAGTATATGTGAAACCCAAAACACGTGTCTAGTATTTTTATATAAATAATCTATGTATAAAAATTTAAAACCGTATTATGTAAAAATCACAAAGTTATAAGCCCGGTATGGTACCAGGTTAGTTTCACAAATACATGGTCACCCAGCTGTGCCCTGGCGTTTAATGCCCGCTATGACCTGCCGTGACCTGTATTGTACTTTGCCACCGCGAGGTGTTGTCCAAAATATTTTTGGGAAAAAATTTACTTGGTGTAAAAAATATCATTGGGATTGGTTCAGTTACCGATTCTGAACAAACTATATTTCGCAGGTACTAGGTTTAAAAATAATCTGGTCGAGTTTCATCATCACTGCTCTCAAAACAGTGAAGGAAAACATCACATAGAACCAAAAACTTCGAAGACTTGTGACATCCACCAATCTGCTCTGGGTCCGCGTGGTGGATTACGGCCCATTCTCTCTCCTAGAGAAGAGGCCTAAATCCCAACAATGGGAACATTATAAGACTATGCCATGCTATACAAATCACCAGTGTGTTCTCAAAGTAAAGTACTTATTTCAAAATATTTTCTATACCTAGGAACTGTTATTCGAATTGACAATTATACAGTGATTATCATTAAACCTCATATCTGCCACTCTTCAAATATCCCTTCATTTAAGGGACAACATGATGTAGAAAGAATGTCATGTCAATTAATAAAATCTAAGGTAAGCCACGGCTTAGCCGGCTCCTTGTTATATCATAAGTAAAGCCCGCAGATAGGCCGAGGGGTCGGACAATACTCTGTTTAACTTTGCTGGAATACGTATTTTATAGGTCTGTAATTAGAGATGTAACGGAGGTAGTTTTATCGGAACCGAAGTCGGAGTCGGAGTTTTTAAATTTGATTTATCGGAATCGGAATCGGAGTCGGAATCGGAGTCGGAGGCAGGGTCAGAAGTGGTGGCATGAGAAAGAATTTTTATTTACTTACAAATAAAACATTCTTTAATCAATTTTTTTTAATTATAAAATAAAACACAAACAATGAAAAAAAAATAGCATATTATTTCCAAATAAACAAGAACACACATTATATTAAATCTATGAACCTGTTCATAGCAGTCGACACAGGCCGCCGTCGCCGCTATGTTATGCTTCGACCTCCGATTAAAACCGTCGATTTAAAAGTGTCGGAGCCGAAGTCGGAACCGAAGGTGTAATAATAATCGGAAGTTCCGACTTAACGGAACCGGAGTCGAAGCTCCGTAACATCCCTGGTCTGTATATTTGTTCAGAATTTTGGGATAAATGCTGTGAGGGATGATCTGTGAGTGGTTAGGTGGACAGCATTTGAATTAAGAGGATCAGATATAAAAATGAATGCTCCAGGCCAACCCGGGAAATCTACATCTACACTGTATAATATTAATATGTAATTTAATATTATTTATATCTTATATAGCATAATATAATGAAGAATTTTTTTTTTTTGTAGGAGGTAATCTCTAAAAGTACTGACCCGATTGCTAAAATTTAACCGATAGAAAACTACTTTATTCCTACATACATTTGACTGGCCTGTTGGTCTAGTGGTTAGTGGCCCTGACTGCTATGCCGGAGGTCGTAGGTTCGATTCCCACCCAGGACAAATGTTTATGTGATGAGCATGATCATTTGTTCTGTGTCTGGGTGTAATTTATCTATAAAAAATGTATGTATTTAGAAATATATAAGTATGTTTATCAGTTGTCTAGTACCCATAACACAAGCTCTGCTTAGCATGGGACTAGATGGCGTTGTGTGATAGTTGTGGAATATTATTATTATTATATTATTACATAGGCTATATTTTACGTACGCGAGCAAAGCCGCGGGTAATAAATATAATCCATCCATCAAATCTAGTCTAGTCTAGTAGTAGACTTTAATTTAGGACTTTTTTCAGGAAACAAAAAAAATTCGGCCGCTCTATACAAACTGTCCAATCAAGTTTTTAATTTTGTATGGAGAGGCTGACTTATTTTTTCCTTTCCTGAAAAATAAATCTTGTGGAAGGATCTTCAGTTTCGTCTACTGAGCAACCCCTTAAAGTTTGTGGAGGGCTGTCCCTTACACCCTGTATGTATCTAAATCCAATTTATAAGTTAGTTTATTAAAGTTCTTATTAGAACAGTTATCTGTGTATGTAAATAAATTGCCACCCGCAAAATCTCGCGACCAACCCTTAAGCCTAACATAATAACAAGAAAATAAATAATAACAAGCTCCTATTTGTTATTAATCTCGGTTGTAAGGCAGCGGACAGACAGCGATATTACGCCGTATTAAGTAAGTTGTTCTAGTAAATCTTCCCGCTATGGTACGGGCTTAGAGTTTTACTGTCTTGTCTTGTCTTGTCTTATACCGTACCGAGGGCATGTCAGACGGTATGCACTCGGCTTTATAACTCCGTTTAACTGGCTGGAGAAAAATAAAACTTGTAATTAGTTGTGTACTTTGGATTGACTGAGAAGAAAATGAACTTATTAAGGCTTTTGAGAGATTTTGGTTTGTTCTATCGGCGATTAGCTTAGGTAATTGCGAATTTTTATGGAGAAGAATGAGAATATATCACGAAAGCTTTATGGTACCACCTTGTCGTATTACTTTTACACACTTTTTTCTTACTATCCTTACTAATATCATAAAAACGAAAGTGAGTTTGTTTGTTTATTTGTTACGTCTTCACGCCTAAATGGCAAAACCGATTTTGATAAATTTTGGTACAGACAGTAGTTGGGACCCTGGAGACGGTCATAGGCTATTTTTTTTTAAATGAAAAAAGGGGGAGAAAGAAGGAAGTCAAGTACAAATATTATTATTAAATTAAAGTATATTAATAAACGCGGGCGAAGCCGAAGGACTATGTGGGTTACTCTTTCCTTTTCATTTTTTTTTTTTTTTTTTTATTTATTTATTTATTTATTAGGATCGTCAACATTACATGCACTGGGAATTTACAAGATCATTACATTTTATATTCAAGTGCTGCAACACTTATAGACAATCACAACATTAATAATATAGAATTTTTAAGACACATAAACACATAAAATCAGTATTTTAATTTACAATTGTATAATAGGAGATTAATAAATTAATAATTAAGATTCAAATTATGTCAGCAATAATAATAACACAAAAACACAGAACAAGTTATAAAAATGTGAATTGAAAATTACATTAAAGAAATACATTTAAATGTCAAATTGAATGTCTAATTTTCACACAATGTCTGGTAGTTTTGAGTACTTTTTGCGGCCTACCCAAATGTTCTCTCTTTCGTAGTGTTCGTTAAGTCGTTGAGTTCCTTAGTAGTCCTGAGTTGAGCTACACGCATACAGACAAATGCTTGCTTGCTTTTTTCTTCAAAAGACCATCTCAGACTTCAGTCTACATGGTTCTCATATGATTTGACCATTATATGTTGGCTGTATGGACTTTAAAAGAAACTTTGACCCCTGAGTTAGTTTCGGTGTTTCTTCCAAGGTAGTCAGCTAGGAAACAACGGCTTCATCTAGGCTTTTTTCAGTCAGTAAGAGACTGACTCTCACTCTAGAACAAGAGGCACTAACTGATGATTTCCCACCTCAAATAAAAAAGGTATTACATTTTTGGAGTGAGTCCTGTATCGTGAGTACGTTTACAAACGTATAAACTCACATACACAATACACTCAGACCTCACTCACCTATCCCTAGGTCATACAAATGTTTGTTCCGTGCAGGAATTGAACCTGCCACACGCAGTGCCGCAGCCAATCGCTCAATCACTGCGCTAACCATATGTTTTCTTTGTAATGTGTACAAATAAAAGGTTTTTTTAGTTGGTACAAAGATACCATCTTATCGATCGATCGATTTTCAATATAAGCAAGATAACACTACAGTTGCTTTAAATGCAGTTGTTTTTTTTTGTGTTTGATGGTGTGGGCACAAAATAGATAGCAGAAGTCAATCTACATACAAAGCGCGCTCTCACAACGCACACATAGACACCGCTCACGGACACGATATTTCGGAGTGCCTCGGCCCGCCCGTCGAACAGTTCCGGCTCAAACGCTCATTAGTGTGGGTCCCCCGAGCGTGAGATTGTCTTCTGTACCTATCTATTTTGTGTTCGAGTGACAGCTGTCTGATTCATACAATTTAGCTACAGTGCGTTTCACTTAAGAACGTCTTAAGTGAAACGCACTGTAGCTAAATTTTTTTAACTTTGCCGTAATGTTGGCAATACGGAAAAACAGTGTTGCAATATTTTTGGCTCCATTCAGATTGTCTTGCAATTCTTTCAAATACCGAAAACGCCAAGCCACAATATCGTATCTTTCTATCTTCTCTAGTTAAAATTGATTTTGTTTTGCATTTCGGGGAACAATTTTGGAAGAGTAGGCAACTTTTTCCTTTTTCCCTTCTTTTTTGTGTAGACAGACAGGGGAGCCAACATTACGCCAAAGGCACTTCTTAAGTGAAACGCACTGTACCTATCCTTTTTTCTCATCTAAAACATAGGTACTTACATATTTTCTTCCTGCTCTCTTCTTGTCCATGCTATGAAAAAGACCTTAGATCCTGTGTCAACATCCCCTGATTTAAGTAACTGAGTAATTAGCGTCAGTTAGCGCTACAGTGAACGTTTTTAGGGTTCCGTACTAAAAGGGTAAAAACGGGACCCTATTACTAAGACTTCGCTATCTGTCCGTCTGTCTGTCACCAGGCTGTATCTCAAGAACCGCGACAGCTAGACAGTTGAAATTTTCACAAATTATGTATTTTTGTTGCCGTTATAACAAAACATACTAATAACAAAATAGGGATCCCATACAACAAACGCGATTTTTTCGCCGAATGTGGGTACAGACGGTACGGGACCCTTCGTGCGCCAGCCCAACTCGCACATGGCCAGTTTTTCTCTTCACCACGGAGCCAACTCACCAACCAAGAACTAACTAGACACAATATAATAAATAGCGTTATTACACCGAGTCATAATCCACGGTTAACTAACATAAATGCCCGGCTCGGCTGGCAGCAGTTTGTTTAGATTAAAACTTAATGCCCGCTGATATTAACATGACGACAAAGTTATTTATTTTTTTGTTGACTTTCTTAAAAATTATGAGGCTTGTTTTAGGTTTAGTTACTAACTAGAACCTTCAATCACAGCTACTGTTATCATTTCACTTAAAAAACGTCTAATATTGGACATAGGCCTCCCCCAAATGTCACCAACGACCGGTCACAACGACCAGTCCTATGCATCTTGTATCCAATGTATATCGCAACTCTTACCAGTTCATCGGTTCACCTTGTGGGAGGTTTTCCAACGCTACGGCTTCTGGTACGGTGTCGCCACTACAGAAACTTTCGGCCTATCGACCATTTATTCTGCTAGAAGTGCCCTGCCCATTCTAATTCAAATTCAATTTTTTTTTTTTTGTAGGCACTTTTGAATAGTCAAATGTTGGTCAGTCCAAGAAAAGTGAAGCTAAATTGCATGTTCCAAATCGTAGATCTATATGGAGAAGAACGGCCACTTAATATTAGCAATTTTTCTTTGGTTCTCCTACGGATATCTTTATTTCTGATTGAAACTTCGAGCATTGCCCTATCCATTGTACTTTGGTTTTTTTCCCGGCGGGATAATCATCTAATGACTTTCCTTGCCCTTGGGCGGAGCGGGAAATAGTGTCAGACTCATACTGACTAAAAACCCACCCCGTCCCTCCTTGACTTTCATACCGGAGCTGAGCTACCTTTCGGAGCTAACCCTGGCCCCAGTAGGCTTTGACCCAGCTGGGCCTCTGCTGTTGCTGACAATACGGTAGCCATCGGAACATTCTCGCAGCTCGTCTTCTAACTAAATAAAGTAGCAATGTCGCTAATGTTTAACTTGTACCTGCTGAAGGTCTAATATTCTAATGAACTATTCGAATGAACTTCATGGATAACAAACAAACAATAATTAATAATGATCACTTTGTAGCTACATAGCTGGCTATTATTTTCTTTACGGCGGTCTCTGTCAATATAATTAAATACGTAAAAATTAATAACTTTGTAAAGACTGACAAAATTAATTCCATACATTAAAACTACATAAAGGATCAAAAATATTCGTGTGGCAGATATTTCACAATTATTTTATTCATCACTGGTTTCCTTTAATTCATGAATCCCCAAGCGACCACCGGTGGCCGCGCATCTATTGTCTTACTATTGTGTCTCTAATTGACGGTATCTGAAGGGTTAAATACTGATTGATCCATGAAAATAATGCCGACAGTATCCACGGCAGAAAACCTGAATGCCTTGGATTAATTTCAACATGCTTTTGTATCAATACTCCATTGTACTTAATTAAATGAATTGCGATACTGAAATATTAATTTGCGTAAATATATCTGACATATGTAGGCATTTTATTGGTATAATATTTAATTAATTTGACAGTAACAGCTCCAAAAACAGTTTTCATAAGAATCGGAATTGATAACGAACAGTTACAAATATAATGATAAACTTATTGGAAAAATAAAAGGTCAGGCGCCTGAAACATTGATCATAGCAAACGCACACTGAGGCGTAAATATCACTTCGAAAAGATAATGTTTTACACCTCGATTCATCATTAAAAAAGTTACATTATCAAAGTAAATAAGTGCTTTAGGTAAATACTGATCATTAGTACTTTACGAACTCGAAAATTTTGTTAATGAGTTCCAAATAATTAAGAAGCTACGCAAACGCGAATACGCTAAAGAATGGATAAGAATCTCGGAGGAGTGTGCACGATCAAAGAATGATTCCTCGAACGAACTTTAAATCTCTCTAATTGGAATAATCCGTCTCGCCCTATGTTCGAACGTTCTAGCCGAGCGGCACTCCTGCAGTCGAGAGCCAAGACATTCATATCGGCACAAGAAGTGTGCTTCATAGTCTCAAGTATTTGTTTTACTTGAATGAACTTTCGTACAATATCTTATAAATGATCTTTATTTTGTAAATAGATTTTCAAAAAACACTTTTACACGTCAATTTTGTTTTCAGTTAGTTTTAACGAGATGAGACCGGTGTTTCCTAGCCGACTACCCTGACAAGAAACACTCAAACACACTCAGGGGCCAAAGTCTATTTTAAAGTCCAATTCAAATTCCAAGTCAATTATATTATACCTTATATCATTATCCTATGTACAAAGCGTTTAGAGAACACATGCGTAAAACTAAGGAGTGGAATTCCCTGCCGGAGTCTGTGTTTCCTGATAGCTACAACCTAGGGGTCCTTATGTCAAGAGTGAATAGGTTACTTCTAGGCAAGCGTGTTCCATCGTCGGCCACATCATCGCTTACCATCAGGTGAGATAGTGGTCAAACGCGAGCCTGTCAATAAAAAAAAAATCTTTGACTTGGAGATGTTTTAATTCATGAATCCCCAAGCGACCACCGGTGGCCGCGCATCTATTGTCTTACTATTGTGTCTCTAATTGACGGTATCTGAAGGGTTAAAGACAAGCTTTGTAATCAACGGAGCCTAAGAAAAATATGATAGCAACAACTGCATGTAGCTTCTAAACTGTGTAATAAAATATAGGCTCTAGTATCAGAGCTAAATGTAAGAATCTATGGTATTTAAGCACGCCCCGCCACACCACACGCCACGCCGACAGAAAAAAGACTTATCCCTCCGTAAAAATCAAACTTCAAACATTATTATCTGTCAGAATATGATTTCTTAACCGTGTTGCGGTATCATTCTCATTTAGATTTAAATCAAGTAGGTACAAATACTTACCAAGACTAAACTACAAACTGCTCGTCTCAGACCAAAGTTTGGAAGGCTCGCCTTGCACCAACATTAGTGTAGTACAGCTTAATATTGTGCGAAGCCCCGAAACAGCCGGTCATTCACCACAAAGATCGAAGTGTTGACAAAGATGTCTGTAGATACAGGCGATTACACCAAGACTTGCAACTTTGACAGGTGATTTGGGTCCCGACGACCGCTTCCGTCGAAGCTTCGGAGATAACTATTGACACATGTTTAGTTCCACAATGGTTTAGAGGGTGCCCAGTATACTTTGGTACTTAGTAGTGGCATTGCTTGCAGTGGCAAATGTCAACAAGATATCAATATCAGTGCCTGTAGCTTTAGTTCCTTTTTTAACGCCTGCTAAAATATTGTGAGCAACGAGTGAACTGATGATAAACTGTTTAATATGATTTTATGATAAGGCGTTTGATTGGAAATTTTCTTTAGAGAAAAGTGCAACCACAGAGCAGATCAGAAGTAAGAATGGCCTTGTGAGCGGGGCAGGCGTGCCACAAAGTAGGGCAATGCTCATAGTTAAACTACCAATAGCAAACTTGCGATCTAAGTGTGCGTGGTCTGTTAGTTGCGTAATGCGCGTTCGTATTAGTTTATTGCGTGTAATGGAGTAAAAGGGTGAGAGACAAGCGGCGACACTCGTTGTAGTACAAATCGGAAAGTATTTCTTTTCTAACTTCTTTAATTTTTTCTAAGAGTGCAACCAACAATTGCTTTGTGTAAAAGTGTAGGCACAGATAAGCCAAGTATAGTGTAATGTTCTGTGGTGCAAGTTTTAATTATTGTATAACTGAACATTGGTACGGTATTTTTATTACCATCATTGTATTTCGATAAAGCAAAACGATCAGCTATCGTTAATTGTATTATGTTTTGTACTTTTATGATGTTTGATAAAATAATTGCAATGAACTTCATTATTAACTCGGGGAAACAGCTGTTCTGAGCTTTGATAGAAATAATTGTTTTATCAACTATTTATTCATTGTGATCTTAGTAACCAGAGACCCAGAATCCAGTGCAGATAGTCGTATAAGTAAAATACCCATGACAAAGTATTTTCTGCATATAGAAAGTTTAGTAGAGAATGGAAAATAAATAAAAGAACAACATCTTTTCATATTATATTCAATTAAATTTTCGTTTATATAATTGAATCGAATAAACATTTAGCCAATATTTTCTTTACCTAAGCGGTACTGCTTTAATTGTTCGTGTGAGCCTAGTGACGTAGTTTTACAATAAAACTTATGTTTAACATTAATAAAATATTTACAATATTTGGAAATTTCATCACAGCTTCACGAAAACAAGCATAACAACAAAACAAACTGTCATATTACAACTATGATGCGTCTAAAACTAAAAAACAAGGGTGTGACGAAACAGCCTCAATCGATAAATGCGTGAATACTGTAATACAAACTGTTTTGTGGAAACCGATTTACTGGGCAGAGCGGCTTTTTGGAACTATGAAATACCCCGCACATAAACCTTTACAAAACGACACCCCATCATCAGCACTTAACTCTCTACTTTATATTCAGAATACAGTAATCAGCGCAATTATTAAATATTGCCACCATTTCTATCCTACCAGCAACCTAAACGCTCCGCCCAGCATAACGAGAAAGTAATCGATATCAGTAATTACATGAACACTACAACTCTAACCGATCTTTGGATTGAGGAAGCATTAACATCTATAACAAAAGAGTACATAATAAGGAATGTGCGTAACCATTCGGCCATCGATCCTGCCGAACACCGACCTATACAATCAGAAATATCGTTTCTAGTATACTATGTGCAATATAATATCATTATCACTATGACTCAATACTAATTATACAAATAATGTACATAATTAGAATAACATTGAATACCATTCTATACTTCGACCTCGCTATTATAATTTAAGTGGAACTTTTAATGAGACTATCCATTAATTTATATTCTAACAACAAATTTATACAACTACTGTAAATTTTAATAAATAAAAAACCGAGTTCAGAGTTATGTACATACTTACTACTAGAAATATTGAGATTCCTTCACAAATAAATGTAACATATGTCCTTTGATATTAATTTAGTACCTACAACTATGTACACAATAAACAATACGATGTGATCGCTCTATCAGATAACTGGATACTACTACTTTAAACTTATAATGATATCGCATTCAAATATCTACATAATATCTAGTCTACCGTAAGCCAAACTATGATCGTTAATAATCTAAACAGTTACTAATAAAGTCCTCCGAATAATACGAACTGTTTAAAGTAAGGATGACGAACAGTGTCGTCATCTTAATACTAACATGGCACTGCACCATTAAACGATTCGATATCAGTCTTTCGTGTATATGCTGCGACGCCACAAACACAAAATCTCTCACATTTTACTAACATTGAGCGCAGTTATCTCACACCAGTTTCCTTTCTGCCATAGCGTGGGGGTGTCCCGGGTGCGCGTAGTGTCCGGGGGACGATGGCTCGTACAACGACATCTTCAATCTCTTGCACTTCGCTCTTCTATTCTTGAACCAAAACTGCACGTTCTTTGACTCCAGCCTAGGAAACTTCTGCCTGTATGGCATCCTGTTCAACTCCTCAGTATACTTAAGTATCAGGTTGTGCGAGGGGTGCGTGTTCATTGAGAACCATTGCTCTAGTACGGGGACCTCCGATACGGGGTCTATGAAGGTTCGGTTGCGCTTGCGTCGCTCATCCGAAGCTCCTGCGAGGGCCAGGTTGAGGCCACTAGCACCTTCCCCAGGGACTGCGCCGACGCCGGGGAAGCCGCTCATGTATTGACTCATGTACATGATGCCGTGGCCGAACATCGGGTGGTTAGGCACCATGGGGAAGGGAAGACGGTCTAAATGCGGGGACGATGGCCTGTAGTGCCTCTCCTGAATCACATCCTCATCAGAGCCATCATGGTCATCCCCGACACCGTTTTCGTCCTCGTTGTTATTGTTATTGCTGTTGTTGTTGTGCGAACTGTCGCTGTTCTTAGCCGGGGAGCGTTGCGGTGAGATTGTGTTGTCCGGCTTACTCAAATCTCTTGGCTCTTGCTTGATATCATGTACCTGAGACAATATTAAATATATTAGTATACTATTTAATAAATAAATAATTAATTGTTATAAACTAGTGCTTGACTGCGATCCCACCTGATGGTAAGCAGTGATGCAATCTCTGATGGTTAGGCGCACTAGTTTATTAAAAGCCTATTCACTCTAGCAAAAAGAAAGATTTGCGTTGCCTTATAAAAATCTAATCATGAGTAAGTGATTATATTTAAGGCTAAATAGATTATTTAGCGTTAAATATAATAACTTACTCATTACTGGTAATGAAACCTCACCTTAATTATATCTGGTGGCTTTGGTGACTCCTCGGGCCTGTCATCTGTATCGTGATCATTATTTTTCTTAGTTGTAATCAAAGAGAGCGGCGCATCAGGACTCTCAGGCCTGTCATCGGGATGTATGTCACCACCATCATCTTCCAAGTCTGAACCACCATTGGATAAATTATCTTCAGACATCACAGACATCGGGTATCTTCCCGGGCTGCCTGATAGAATAGGACTCTTCATTGAGTTGTGATCTTGAGAACCGTAAGTATCACTGCCAGCCATTAATGACCCGTTTGTAGGACTATGACTCCTGCTATTGAACCCATTTACTCCGAGATGACAGCTCAGTCCGCCGATATTCCGAAGCTCAGCGCGCTTCTGTGCAGCACGCGCGTTCTTGAACCAGTAAACAACGTTGTTGACATCGAGGGGCTTGCGTCCTCGCCTCGATTCTAAGTTATTTAACTCTCGGACATACTGTTGTATTTGCTGTCTGCTTGGATGTTGATTCTCAGAAAACCAACGTTGTAGTTTGGGCAGTTCTAGTTCTGGATCGAAACTTGTCCTCATTCTAGTCTTTTGAGTAGGATATTGACTCTGAACAGTTTGTAACGCTGGATGCAAGTGATCAGGTATGGTGTTCAGGGTAGGTGAACGAGTTTTGGGACCAGGCGAGGGGTATCGACGAGGACTGAACGGCGGCGGTCGTGGTGACACTTGAGCACTCCACCACGACTCAAACTTTCGACGCATTTCTTCTGAAGGCTCATGGAAGTTATGCGGCCCTGGAGTACGGTCCTGGCCGCGACAGATCTGAGCTAATGTTACCTGTAACAAGAAGGAGCACTTTAAAAGGGAGGTCACCAAACGTAACTCGAACAGTAAATAAAACAACAAGATACCGCAAACAATTTTAGACGGTTTTAAAGAGGTCAGTCTAACCAGCAACAGATACAGAGATAATTGTTTGAATAAACACGGAGTATTGTTTCACAGAACATCGCCATTAGATTATGAAAATATTAGGTCGACTGTTAATGCATGTGTCATGCGCGCGGCCGCTTCTGACGCGAGGTGTTGACTCGGTGGTTAGTGCACATCACTCCGCGCGCCGACGAAACTTCAATCATGGTCTGCTCTAAAACAATGAGCGGGAAGGGCGTCTCAACAATTAGCATCCACCCACTACGCCCTCGACTAGCGCCGGCATACCTAAGTGCTCGGCATCGTTACCGCACCGACTGCGCTAAACAAAGCACCCGAAATGCCTCAAGCCGATCCGACGCCGCTGTTTGAGTATCAAATCAACCGTGTGACTGGAATGATTCCAATGCGATGTTTAAATTTCACAACTATTTGTCTAACGCGATAACAGGAGTGCATGTTTAGAGAGGTATTAATCGCACAGCAAGTAGTCAATCATAAAGAACTTGTCAGATTATAGCTTCGTCGCGCAGTTTACCCAGCTTGACAGTTATGCAAGTGAGATCTGCTCGTATCGCTAGATTACATAGAACAATGCCGGTGATTACGTCGTCAGGCGAGTTGTCAGGCGCAGGCTGCTCCGCAGTGTTGCTAAATCAGACGTTAAATTAACTGTAAGTATTACACATCGAGATTGTGCCTATAAATCATGTCAGAGGTATTAGCGCCGCGCTCGAGTGATACGTTAATCCGCTTCTTTGTTTTATATTTTTAAATAGTGAGGCCATATTTGCTTTCAGATATTGTCTGTTTCAGCTTCGTGGAAGATTTACGAGAGCTGGCGCCTGCGCGTGATAACTCGCGTCACGTGTAATCCGCCTAAGTACGTAATTCGGTGTGTGATTGCGAACATTTCTTGATATACTCGTAGTTAAAAGGACAACTTTGAACACAATAGGCTTAGTGTTATCTTATATTATTTTCGTTGTGTGTACATACGCTACTTACGCACGCTTGAAGGAGTGATTAAATTGTAACCCGTTACAAAGAACCTTGAAATTTCAAAGAGATTTCGAAATTAAGTAAGAAAGTAGTCTTAAAGAAGATTTATGGTTTAAAATTGATCCTGCATCGAGGTGGCACTCGGGGAACCCCTTCGATAAAATATTCGCGGAGCGTCCAAAAGTTTGCTCCGAGTTAAAATCGAAGTGGCGCAAATTGGCGTGAGATAAATTACCATAATATCATAGAGCCGAGTTCATCTGGCGTTTAGCTAACAGTTTCAAGTTCGGCGTGCTTGATTATCTGGCCCACTCCGAGTTCCTTTGCTTCATTTGCGCGAACTTCGCCTCGACTTCACAACTTCAATTTGTTTCTAGCTGTCTATTAGACTGTTGGATTTTCATTTGTCTTGTTCAAGATATTACAAAACATTGAAAATGATGTAGGTAAGTGAACCGTGCCACTACACGATGTCACTGCAAACTCAAAATTGAAATATCCGTGAGCCGGTTACGGTGGGAGGGCACGTGGAGCAGCGCTAACCTCGCGTTTAATAAGATTATAAAGCATTATTTTATGGTATTAATAAGATCAAAAGCGTTCGTACATCTAAAACTCCTTTTAACCCTCTTTCGGTGTGGCTCAAGTTGGCAAGACGAGGGCAACCCCCCGCCCTAACCCGTTCGCTATAAGGTGGATATTTAGAAAATATAATAAGGCCTTGCGAGGCGCGGATGAGACGGAGATTCAATTAAATTTATTATGTATGGAGATCTTGCGTATGAGGCAGGTGCTCATCGCGTCGACAAATTGTTCTCTATCACGAGAGAGCTTTAAATCTCTTTAGAACTTACTGAGTTGCTGAAATGTGTTAATGTTCTCTTAATAATCTCGTCTCAATGTTCTTATTCACATAGTCTATGAATACTATAGATAGTCTTCTTGTAAAATAGAATATAGATATAGAATCTTGTTTTTTTTTGTCCAAGTCTGTGCAATGTAAGAAAAAGAGAATATTTAAAGTCTCTGCTAAAAGCTCTATTATAACCATGGTATTTTAAAGAAAACTGAAGTTGGCTGTAACAAATGATAACAGTTGAATTTACCAACAAACACACACTTCCAGTCGACTGCGAGCGATGCTTAGGCATTTTTGACGCCATATAGCGAAGAGCTTTGTCTTATGTGTATATCTATAGTATAGTTGCTTAAGTTTTTAATAATATTTAGTGGTTTATAAGCACTATAATGTCTCGTTTATATCATTCTTTTCTTTTTGTGTATTTTATTATAATACTTTATTGTATTTAAAACAATAAACAAAAAAAAAACAAGAACTGTATAAATATGTTGTAGCTGTTTAATGTTAAATAAATAAAATTAAGGAAGGTACTGAATTAAAAAAAGAAAGACAAAGTATGAAATAAATCCATCTTCACCTACAGCTTTTCTCAAACAACATTTCCCTACACAAAACATGACGTCAAAATTTCTATGATCCTCCTCATTGTGAGAACTCAAGCCGCGAACATGAAAACAAATGCTTCCTAATTCTTCCCCCGGGCGATGATCCCTATTAGCAAGGTCTTAGCAGTCACCTCGCAATTATAAAGACCAAATTGTAGAACGCTCGCCTACTTAACGAAGAGTTTTGATAATCTGTCTTCGTCTTTCATCCCGAGTTCTTAAGGCCCGTCGATATCGAGTGATTAAAATTTGAGAGACAGTATTTTTGTGTGATTTCGCAGATGAAAGCTTTTTGGTAAGCGTAGGTTGCGCTAATTAGGACCTTCTTTCCATTGTTTGTTTTATGTTAGACATAAAACATAAAACATGTCTGTCTAACATAAAACAAACAATGGAATGTTTGTTTTATGTTAGACATTTTTTTTATTGATATACTGGATGTAAGGGACAGCCCTTCGCAAACTTTAAGGGCTTGCTCAGTAGACAAAACTAAACGAGATTCTTCAAGTTTTTTTTTTTAAGAAAACGAAAAAAAAATCGACCTTTTCATAGAAACTGTCCAATCAAGTTTTAAATTTTGTATGGTGTGGCTGATTTTTTTTTAGTTTCCTGAAAAAAACTCTTGTGAAAAGTTGTTCAGTTTCGTCTATTTAGCAAGCCCTAAAAGTTTGCAGAGGGCTGTCCCTTACGCCTTGTATATATAGCTTGACTACGATACGACCTAACGGTAAGCAGTGATGCAATCGTTGAAACTGAATCGCACTAGTTTATTAAGAGCCTATTCACTCTAGCCGTGAAGACACCTAAATTGTAAGCGAACGGAAAGACCGATGAAGGCAAACTGTCCTTCCAATCTCGTATGTAAAGTACGCGGTATACACGTAATTTAAGTGTTAGCTTGCAAAGCTTTGTTGGTCCCTTTAAACGAAGGTCAAAGTACTGAAACCACAGAAATGGAATTTAACTTCAAGCACCATTAGTTTTTTTCTTTTGTTTTTTTTTGGCCTATGTCCAACAGTGGACGTGTATCAGCTGAAATGATGATGAAGATGATGACCATAAGTTTGCTTTTACTTGCCAAGAGGCAAAAAATCGGACTTACTAAAATGTCAGTTAGAAAAAAATTACAGTTCGAAAAGGTGATTGCTACTACTGTGATTACCTCTCAGCATTTAGCTCCATATAATGTTATCAAGATAGACCAACTAATCTTATATCACTATTTCCTCATTTATATAAAAAAAAAAACTAACAAACTGCTAATAAGCTCAAATAAAACCCATCAATATCGACACAAAACCGCCCACAAAATTACGAACCTTAAGCAAATAACCACTCAATCTTTAATTAAATCGTTAAAACAAACAAAACCTACTAGGATAAATGTTTTCAACTGAAAGCGTACCTTACAAAGCGGGCTTAAAATATGGAAAACAATGAGTTTCCACGTTAATAAGGGGTAAGAGGGGGCAAGGGGTAAATTGGTAAAGGTTTAGTTCAGGGCATTGTTCGTGGGGCAAATCGAGGACATGGCGTGGTGTTGTGAATGTTGGTTTAGCTCGGTGTACCGTGTAGTCATTGTCACCCATCGGATGAAGTTAACGCCTCGATCGGTTGATGTAATTTGGTTTGACAGATGTTTTTGGATGCTGAGTGTACGCGCGGTTCGGAGATTATGACGACTGTTTGTAGATCAATTCTTTTACGACTGGGGTTGCGTTTGTTAAAAATGGGAGATGCTTTTTTGTTTTTGATAGTGCTATGTTTTGTGTGTGGGGAGAGGATTTTAAGTCCTATGATGTACAGTGTACATATAAGTTTAACAGATTTCTGAATTTTTGATGCTTAAATTCTGTCATCAAACTCTATATAAACGAGAATGTAAGTAATTCCTGAGCCAAAACTACCTCCACAACTGCTCTCTTTATCATTACGGACGGTATTAGATTTGGTGTGAAAAATGGAAATCTGATGGTTGATTGTAATATTTCACTCGGCATACACTTATAACGATCTCCAAAATCAATTCTTTTAATTGATTATTTCTTTCTTTTATTTATATCTTTGCTGGTTAGACTGACAGTAACTACCAACTACATGTATTCATAAACATAACCCTCTTTCTGACGCAGTCGAGGAAAAAGTAACCAGTTCTTTTTTTATTGAAATAAACTAGTGCTTGACTGCGACGTGGTAAGCATTGATGCAATCATTGATGGTGAGGCGCACTAGTTTTTTAAGAGCCTATTCAAGCTGCCAGAATTTGGGCTCTATACCAGTCCTAAATGAGAGGCAATACAAGCGCATCAATACAGGAGCAGAGCAGCAGGACAGGCAGCAGGGCAGGGACAGGGGGCAGGGGGGGGGGGGAGCGGAGGAGGAGAGCAGTTGTGGAGAGCAGTTGTGGAGGCTTGTGCACGGGAGCACAAGCCTTGAGAACAATCGTTGGTATACCATCTGGTCCACTAACTTTATTCACGTCTAGAGAGTCTCTTTTTGATCAAATACTGACCTCATCCAAAGGGCACCCAGTCGACATTAGCAAAGGCCTGCTTTGCACTAGTAGGAGTCGCAGCAGCTTATCCTTAATATCTTGTAGCGGTGTCGGCCGTGGTCTCAACAGCTGGATCCTGAGGGTCGCCACGGTTGTCAGCTCTCCTAGGACCTCACCGACGGTGGCCAGAGGACCATCGGAGATCCTCTCGAATGATAATGGCTTCCAGTTGTTTATCACTACTGAACCTGGTGACAAGGAAATGAGAGGGATTAAAAATTATATTTGTATATAGCATAGATGTGTTTTGAGGGTGTCTACTTTCAAACTCGGCCTGAGGGATGGCTATTAAGGCCGGCTACCTTACGCCTGTGCTCAAGGCTTTGTAGATTGGACTTAACCAGATCTAGATCACCAATTAGCCTCTTTGTACGCCATTACACCGAGTCCAAAGCTGCTAGATGACATTTTGCAGCAGCAGCTTTTATGTAGCTGCAGTACTCCACACATGAACGGACCTGTATTTTGTATAACATTAAATGCAGTCCCGGTGTGAAGTACCGCCGGACCTATGCAAGAAAGCCGAGGTTCTTAGCAGTTACCTTGGCTTTGGACTCAATGAATCGCCCAAAGTTAAGGTCTGAAGAAATTTCAACTCCCAAGAGCGGAAGGAATTCGGTGTACTTCAGGGATACATTCTGAAAATCAGAAGCCAATGGATCAATCAGATGAATGGGCTTCTTTTAGCGATGAACAGACATGCTTGTGTTTGGTCGGCGCTGAATCCCACCAGTTTGGCTTCACTACACTTGAAAACTGCCTGTAGTGAGACATTCGTATGCTCTACCATAGCCTCACTTTCGGACATGATTAGCTCCTTACTAACTCGAGCACTTAATTGGCAGGTATTTCTCTACAACTGTGCTATCATTGTTGATGATATGCAGGTTGCAGCGAGAACAGATCCCTGAGAAACTCTGGCCTTAGTCGTCATGGGCTCTAATAAGCATCCATCGAAAACAGACTAAAAGATTTTTTTATAGTGTGAGTGTACTTTTTTGAGAATACCATAAGCTTAAAAAGAGGTACCTAGTAC
This sequence comes from Mythimna lalbum, assembly GCA_949319445.1. NCBI lineage: Eukaryota > Metazoa > Arthropoda > Insecta > Lepidoptera > Noctuidae > Mythimna > Mythimna lalbum. The sequence goes on along the minus strand of OX439345.1, from coordinate 8,276,081 downwards.
CTCTTTTTAAGTTTATGGTATTCTCAAAAAACAACTGCCTGCACAACACACTAATAACATTGGTTAAAAGTAATTTTAATCTGTCTATATGTTTGACTATAAAGTTTTATGTTCGTCCCCATACATTCCAAAAAAAAACATACTAACAATATTGGTTAATTGTTGTCCAATCAACCAATCTCGTCATTTTAAGTAACATTTCAATGATTATCAACAAAAGAGTTTCATACCTTTAGCTGAAGCAGCCAGCTCGTGAGGATACCCGAGCCGCATCATGGCGGCGGGCACCAGCTCATGGAAGGCGGTAGCTGCAGGGATGATGACATAGCTGTCAGTCTCCACCACAGCTCGGCGACGCCACGCGCCTTCCTCCAGCGAGGCCACTGCCTCCACCACGCAGTGGACTGGCAGGGTTTTACCTGAGACAAGAGAAAGGACTGGTCAGACTTTGTAGGTAAACTTATTTATTAAACAGTAATAATAATAATCTCCTAGAGAGGAGGCCTGCGTCCCAGCAGTGGGAATATTATAAAGCTAATTATACTTATACTTAATTCCACAACTTTCACTCAACGCCATCTAGTCCCAAACTAAGCAGAGCTTGTGCTATAAGTACTAGACAACTGATAAACATACTTATATATTTCTAAAGACAAACATTCTTTATATAAATTACACACAGACACAGAAAAAATGGTCGTGCTCATCACAGAAACATTTGTCCTGGGTCCTATCCAACCCACGACCTCCGGCATAGCAGTCAAGGCCATCGACCACTAGACCAATAGGCCAGTCAAAAACAGTACCTATCTATCTTTAAATACACTGGTTTTTACTACACCAAGGTCGAAAGTTATAAATGGTCAAAAGCCAAACTGCGATTGGTTACAATAATAGGTACAATTCTCCACAGCCAATCGCTTGATTTCCTCTTGAATGATGTTTATTTCTGGAAAACATTGTACCGTTCTAATGCATGTTGCGCCTTGCAACTTTAAATTATTTCAGTGTTGGTTAAGAACAAAATTTCAGTAATGATCTGATGGGTATTTAAAGGTAACACATGATACAAAGAGTCGCGACTATGAGGCACACAATGTTAGTTTTCTTTTTTTATCTTAAATTTCTACATGTTACTTTTACACTGTGTGTGTCAAATGAGCTTTTTTTATATTTCTTTCTTTTTACACCTTAAATAAAAATATAATTACAAACATAATCTTTATAAAGTCTGAACGTCTACCGAACAGATACAAAAAACATTCCTAATGGAAAAAAAAACCCTTTTTCCACGAGGTTTCTCTGAAAAACCAGCTACTTAGTATTTCTTGGACGTCGAAACGCTGTCGCTAAGAGAGCGTCTTAATTATTTAGCAACTTTTCAAGCGAGAAAGCAATGCTTTTGACTTGCTCGCGGACGCGGCAAAAAACCTACTCAAATGTTAAAATAATAATTAATCCTGAGAGAAACGGCTGCTGGCGCCCATCGCTTTGTGCCGGTGCTTTGTTGCGATATTAAATAGTTTTTGCTGCTTCAATGCGCTTTTTTATAGCCATTTAATAGCTCCGCGTTTAATGGAAATCTGTCCTGCTTTCAAGAGAAAATTTTCCATCTGAAGAAAATTTGCTAAAAGACTACTGATGCAGCGCATTTAAAATTATACGCTATTCATTTTCTTACAGTTAAATGATCCCAAAATATTACCTATATTCAATATTATTACGGTGAACGCTGATTTAGAGTATCAGTTGAAAACAATAGACGTCTTTGGGCGCACAGTTATTGAATTTACATAATACTGTTCCGGGATTCAGTTCACAAAACATAGTGGGTAGTTAGATTGAAATTATAAATTTCCCTCCGCAATAATCTTTTAATAACAGGGTTGAGGTGCGTTAAGCTGTGTTAGCCTTTGGGTTACGTACTTTTGAATAGGAGTTTCACTAGTTTCGGTAATCGCTGAAAGTAAGTTTCGATAGTTTTCGTCTGGAACTTCTTCGGGTAATGCGATAGAAAGGGGTTATGCTTTTGGTAATTATGATCCTCTACGGAATTTTAGATCTTCAATATTATCGTTTATCAGAAAAGATGTCCACTGTCAGACACAGACCTCCCCCAAGTGTCGCCGCAACGACCTGTCCTGTAAGTCTCGCATCCATCGGATTTCCGCGTTCCTCACCAGGTCATCAGGCCATCTTTTGGGGAGCCTTCCAACATTGCGTCTCCCGGCACGCGGTCACCACCCCAAAACCTTTCGGTCGCATCGTCTCAATCAATCAAAAATTCAAGCAATCTAGAATTTAGTAATACCTAAGTAGTCTTTCTTTAATCATTTAAATACACACAGGTATAACTACTGTAAAAATCATAGTTGTAAGTAAAAATCTTTTCTCATATTCCAACCACAAATTTTCATCCACAATAATAAAGATTTTCCTCCAAAACTACCCTAAACATTGCACAGCCAACCCTAAAACTTCGGAAGGTAGTTGCAGGTTAGCACCTAGGCAGCCAGTTAATACCAGCTTGGATTAGGAAGGTTTAGTTGTGGCCCGCCCGCCGCCCGAGACGGTCCTCTGGTCAGTTTAAACCCTTACTTTATGAAACTATACACGAGGAATTGAATATTAATTAAATGCGATAGGTGGGACCATATTTTGGGTAGACTAGCTTGTTTATCGGGTGTACTGGTAATTTTGGGATATTGTTTGTTTAGGAAGATATCGTTATATTGAATACTTAGGTATATTAATCACATAACCACATTTATTTGATTGATTTATTTAAAACTTTATGCACTAATAAATCACTGTTGTATAAAAAAAAGAAAACGTCAGCTATCGACAGACAACATTTTCTACAAGCCGATGTTAGGGTGATACAGGAAGAAAAACATAAAGGAAATAAGTACAGTAATAAATATATACTTAAATAAAACACAACATAAAAACAGATAATGATTTTGTGAAAAAAAAACTAATCTAACAATTAAGAGGGTGATGATTCTAACAGCTTCTTGTGAATGTGTTTCCTTGAACTCAAGTAGAACCGACTGGTTACGGTTCTGATATATTCAGTGGGAGTGCAAAGCTTTGGACACTCTTTCTGGCCTTTATTCTTTGAAAAAAAAAACGTGAACGTTATACCATAAATATAATCAGTTCACAGCATTGTCATCAACAATGGGTAGTCCGAACGTCGACGGCGCGCACTGTTCCCGCGCGCCTCAAGGAGTTGTCAGCAGCAGGAGGGGCCCAGCTGGGTCGAAGCCTACTGGGGACAGGGTTGTCCGAAAGGGACCTCGTGCCCCGGTATGAAGGCTAGAAGGAACGGCGCGGGGTTTTTAGTCAGTAAGAGTCTGACACTGTCTCCCGCTCCACCCATGAGCGGGTTTCGTCAAAGATGATTTTCCCCGTCGACAAAAAAAAAAAATGGGTAGTCCGAAAGGGAACCTGGGCCCTGAAACGCAAGGCAAAGAAGGAAGAAAGGGTTTTAGTCAGAAAAAGTCTGACACGTCTGACACTCCACCCAAAAGCGGGAAAAGTCATTGGATGATATACTACTTACTACATATAAAAAAATCATTTTCACCGAACACTAATGACCTGTGACGTCATAAGCGTGTGCCGCAAATCCCCGTACACGTGCTATCTCGATTTCGGCATAAAATTAAATCGAATTAGCGCCGAGCTCGCCTCGCATTGCCACAAAAAAGTAATACACTTTCATTTTGGCTGACGTGATTCGCCAATTTATAATTTGACCGTCTCTTTTGAAGTTACGCGGAAAATGTTTAATGATGTTTTGTAGGAAAATAAGAAAATGATTCAAGGTAAGTAAAGCCTTATAAGTATCGCGAAAATTGAAAACCTTACAAGGTCTCACTGGAAAAATGCATCATTAGAATCTTTGACTTTTCCCCGAAATTGATTTCCTCTTCAGATATTATCTCAATTTTTTTTTATTATTTGTCACGTGTATAGTTGAAAATACGTAGATAATATTTTTTATTATAATATCTTGAACTTTATAATTTAAAAAAATCTAGTTACTGCCAGCGGCTTCGCCCGCGTGTTAATTGAAAATTATCTTAAAAGAATATACTCCCGGGATAAAAATACTATATGCATACATGTATCTTATGTACTATTCCAGGATAACACTTTGTATTTGACTTTTAGGAATCCCATCCAAAAAATTGACGTGTAAAAGTGTTTTTTAAACCTATTTGAAAAATAAATATCATTTATCATCATCATTTATCATTTATCATTCATCATTTATCCCTAACAATAAACTACTATGACTATGATGTCTATCCGTAAACTAAGTTTCGTTGAAATCCGTTAAGTCATTCCAGCGTGTAGAAGTAACAAACATACACAACGCCGGCGTTCGCTCTGTCATTGTCTTTCTATTGCGTCTCTGATCGACGGTTTTTGAAACGTTAATATGATAAACCAAAACCTTCCTTATCCAACTTTACAATAATCTTAGCGCAAGAAGTACAAAGCTGTGGAACTTAAGACATACAACGTCAATTAAATCGCTACATAAAATAGCAATTAGACGAACAGACCGACGAGCAAAGTGCAGTTTCCTAAGAATGAGCTAAGAAACACTCGACTTTGTCACGACCATGCGACTAGTTCCAGTAGTTACCGATTGGAACTGATTAAGAGGACGAGAATAGATACTCAATTGTTTTATTTTTTTCATCTAAGTTGCGTTTTCTTACATTTGTGTCAAAGTTCGATTTTCTTGATGAAACTGTTTATATGATGGCAACTATGTATTAAACTTACAAGATGCCTATTATTCATATATTCACAATCTACTTGTACAACATTACAGCCTTAACGAAAGCATTGTACAGTACGTCGATTCTGTAAAATTCAGACAACAACTCGCATTTCACTTCGATACTCACTCTCACTTCACATAAGGTTCAAAACGACCTTGATTTTCCGAAGCGACCAATACTGTACTAGTGATTACCACACTCAACTAAATGTAAGTTGAGATTTATCGGTTTTTTATTTTACCAGTTTTTGACACAGAATTTTAGCTATTATGGATGTTTAAACTAAAATATCTTATTTAAAGGAATTTGAGGCAGCTAATAAGTAAAAAAAAACAGAAAACTCTAAGTTCGTGCCGTGAATATAATCTATGCTTACCTTACAAAAAAAAATGACTGACAGATAATATCATTAGTAATCTGTGGACAATATTTATGCGTTGAAGTTGTATAATGCGTAGTGCGTTGTATTGTTTTGTTTAGTTTACGTTTTGTTTGTTTTTTGATCGTTCAGTGCCAAAAATAATTGTGAAATAATCATGAAGTAGTTTTATATCTCTGGTTGTAAAGTTCAAAAATAATATTAATAAAAGAAGTGTTTATTTTGTTTTCTAAAACAACAACAACGTTTCAGTCCAAATGAAACACGTTCCTCTCACCGATCGTCGGCTCAGGTTGAAACTCTGGTAGAGTTTATGCCTAAACAGTATAAGTGGCACTATCAAAACATACAAACAGTGGACTAAGGTTAGCAGTGCTTTTTTATATGTTAGAACCACTTAACATTCCTTAAAGCAAACCACTTAAAATGTGCGACGAATCTTGGTTTAAAGTGTGTTTAAAAACTTTATTTAAACACTATTTAACTATGATTTCTTCTATTTTCACTCGTAAAATAGATGCTTTTAATTTGACACTTTGAATCGGGTTCGAGTACGAAGTGAGCGTCGAAGTGACGGCGGAATTACCTTATAGAATGCCACTTCTTACGTCATCTCATACTTTATCTGTCAAAATTCCGCGGTCAATTTAGTTCAACTCGCAAACACGCTCGCAAGAGCAGCGCTAGTGTAGATTCGAATTATCAACCGAGTTTCAGAATGCCAATCGAGAAACTCACGGCGGATTCAGATGCGAAGTTTAGAATGAAGTCTTACAGAATCGCACTGCAGAAACTAAGAAAAAAAAGGAAGAAAAAAAAAACAACGTGTAACATTGAATGCGCAAAACCTCAGACACCCCTAATGATTTTTAATTCAATTGACCTAATTCTGTGAGAAAAAAATACATTAAAAAAAATTAGAAGGTTTTATGTGCAATTTTAGTTTGTTTGAATTTCGTATCTGCATTGAAATAAGAACTTTTTTTGTATTAGAAAATTTGATCGTACAACAACCATTTGTGTTTGTTTACCTATTTGGGTGGTTTTGCGCACGTGATGGCTTGACTTATTAATAAATGGACAGTAACACATTTTTAATGACGATTTTTTTTTTTAAATGTAACCTTTATTAAAAAGTGGTTTAATTGATTCTGCTCCTTATTCTGAATAAACTATTTTCAGGTTTTGCGCATTTAACGTTACACGTTGTATACTACAACTAAAATAAAATAAAATATCCCACAAAACCAAATAAGATTGCAATTATTTGCACAACGGTATACCTTTTTATTTTTTCTTGTATGTGGCATGTCATCAAAAAAAGTTTTCCCGCTCTGATTGGAGCGAGAGAGAGTGTCAAATTTGTACTAACTAAAACCCACTTTTAAAGTAGGAAATCATCTAATGACTTATTTATTTCCCTTTAAGAAGTCGACCCATTACACCAGTAGGTTCCTGCTGGGACCATACGTTTTTGCTTTCATCTGTGATCCATGTTTTTTACACGGTCTTGAGGTAATGTCTTAGATAAAGATAGGCTATATAGGTATATATTTGTATATAAAATTTCTTTGGGAAAGTTGTTTGTAATCATGAGTACAATCACGTGTCGAAGCCTACTGGGGCCAGGGATATCTGAAAAGAAGCTCGAGCCCCGGTATGATGAGGCTAGAAGGAACGGGGTGGGTTTTTAGTCAGTAAGAGTCTGACACTACTTATCTCCCGCTCCACCCAAGAGCACCCAAGAGGGGGTTGTCATAAGATGATTTTTGCCCAACGAAAAGAAAAAAAAAGTATAATAATAATAATAATAACGACGAGAACCTCGTGAAAGCCGAGAAAGATAAACAAATCAAGTATATTGACTTGGCTCGCGAGGTTGTCGACATGTGGGAAGTGGATTCAGCGATTATTGTACCGATAGTCGTTTCAGCTAATGGCTTAATAGCCAAGAGTCTCGACCAACACCTTAGGAGGCTCTCGTTAGGCGGCTGGATCAAGGGCTTGATTCAGAAAGCGGTACTCCTGGACACGGCTCGTATAGCCAGGAGGTTCCTTTCTCTTGGAACCCTGACCGCCGGTAGCTTGGACCCTGTTCCCGAAACCGGTGGGACACTATTTTTTTATATTTTTAAATATTTTTTATTGAAATATTTAAAAATATAATTTATATGTTTGTACAATGAATAAAGGAAATAATAATAATAATATTCCACAACTATCACACAACGCCGTCTAGTCCCAAGCTAAGCAGAGCTTGTGTTATGGGTACTAGACAACTGATAAACATACTTATATATTTCTAAATACATACATATTATCGATAAATTACACCCAGACACAGAACAAATGATTATGCTCATCACACAAACATTTGTCCTGGGTGGGAATCGAACCCGAGACCTCCGGCATAGCAGTCAGGGTCACTAACCACTAGACCAACAGGCCAGTCAAAGTATCGGTTACTAATTACCAGTACCAGTATCGGTCACTAATTACCAGTCACCCTACATACATATATATATACATGAGGTTATAAGATAGATAAATAAGTAATCCAATTTTGTTGTTATACAAGCGATATATTATGCTAATTTTAATATCATGCTTTATAAGACACTGCTTATTCTAATACAAATATTACTATTGTTTTCAAGTATTTTTCCAGCGGAAAATCAATTTGATCTTTGATTATCCAATTCACATCAACATATTAAATATTTTGTGATTTATAAACTAAATGCTATCAGGATCATAAATATATTGTCTCTGAATTGAGTACTTGGAGTAATGATGTAACAAACTGTACCATGATGCTAAATTTTATAGGATTACTGGCTAAAATTGAGTTTGACAAATCCGTACCCTTATTGCAAAAACCAACAATCTGGATTTTTTTACCCAAAATAAGGTAAATATCGATTTGTCTCATCAAGACAAATCTACAGGTAAAATCGGTTAAGTATTAGCTGCGCCATTTTATTTACAAAGTTAGTTCCAGCAAAAAGTAAATAGGTAAGCTACAGATTTGATTGAATATAATAATACAAAAGTTTTGTTGCATTTAGTTTTTTTTTTGCAATAAGGCTACGAAATAATCAAATTCTTAATTCAAAAATTATAGGTTTAACTAACGTTTTTTTGGGGAAATATTAACATAGGTACTGCAAACGGAAAACTAAACTACACACATAAACATATTGATTTTGCCATGTTCAGTATCTATATCTTTTCTTCTTCACGAAAAAGGATAGGTCTTAGGAAATTATCCAATGACTTCTCTCGCTTTGGGATAGACCGAGCAGGCGTGTCAGACTTTTACTGACTAAAAGCATACAAATGTGTCTCTTTCAATTACCCTTAGCGTTTTAGGACGACGGTTTTCCTTTTCAAAAATTCCCCGTGGCCCTGTCGGCCACGTGGATTTTGAATTCTGTGTATGTTCACGTTTACAGAAATCCAAAACCTATAAGTAATTTTAGATAAACACCTATAAGTGTACGTAAACAATTTTTTATAACACCGAGCATTCCGAAAAAGGCACACAGAATAAAAAGTGTACAACAAGGTTTAAAAGTACAGTTACATTCCAGCAACGCTACAGTATCTAAAATTAAAAAAAGGATCAATGGTTCTAGACTGATTTAATTTGTGGCATAGAATCTAAGGTATTGAATAAACTAGGTGCATTGTACTTCTATCACAAAGAAATTTTAAACACTTTAGAATTGGTACAGTGCAAATGCACTTTTTTACCGACTTCCCAAAAAGGAGGAGGTATTACGTTCGGCTGTTTGTATGTTTTTTTTTTTTTTTTTTACTCCTAACTGTACATGAAGTTACACATACGTACCTACCTATCTAAAATCAATCTGCAACTGTGAGATAGAATAACTGAAATAGTTTTCATTTTTTATCTCAATTTACTAAGTTCGAATACGCGTCTCCTTTTCAAGGAAATGTTTCAACGACCGGTTGACACTTTGCCTGACAAGAGGGTTGTTTTGGATTTTTTGTCTAAATAATTTGTATTGCCATTTAACGTGGCAATACGTTCTTTTGGCCCTATTTTCGGATAACAGCGATGTGGAGGAGTACTTCGACGCTTAAATGTATTTTGTATGCATACACAGTTAAGGTTTGTTAAAATGAATAGTTATTTACTTTTAATGAAAAATTACAGAAAATACACCAGGGAGGTTCGGTCCCTATGAAAGGCAACGAAGGAACGGGGAGAGTTTTTTAGTCAGAAAGAGTCTGACACTATCTGCCGCTCTGCTCAAGGGCGGGGGATGTCATCTGGATGACTTTTACAACCCGAAAAGAAAAACCTTAAATTTTTAAATCTTTTTTCATACAATAATAACACACAATTGTTGTAGCCTCACAGCACAATACATAATACGCGCTGCAAAGCTAAGCCGAGCCAAGACCACTTGAAAAGAGTTCGGTACACAAGACCGGGATGTCGGCTTGTGTAAGTACTGAATTAAAACTTTGTACCAACAGGAATCAGCGCATTCACTGTAGTGTAGTCTAGTCTTAATAATACTACAGAGGAATTATCGGGAAAACATGGGGAGAGTGCGATTTTGTTTTGTTTTTAGGTAAACCTGTTTATTTTTATGGAGTTAATTCATTTTTCCTTAAAAAACCAGTTCTTATTGTTTCATTTTTGGTTAAAGTAAGGAAAACTCCTTAATTTTTTTTAGACTAAAAATCAGTCATTAAAGAAATATCACACCAGTATCTGCTAGCGGGTTTGTCCTAGTGAGTGAAGAAAATTTATGTCTATGTCCACTCAGTGACAAAGTGGCAGTGGTTTTGAGTTTATTCACGATTAACAAAAATACAAATTATTCCTCTTTATAATTATAATAATATGCTTAATAGTATAATGTGTTTAAATTAAAAATAGGTGCCAAACACTTGTACAGATACAGATAGAGGCTTAGATTTAATTTTCTGTAAAACTGTAACTATTTTGGTTTATAATAAAGTTTACTGTCTATTTTAGACGGCAACGATTCTAGATGGCAACCTACCAAAAAGCCCATTTTATTTTACCTTCTTTAACAACAAATAAATTTAACTTAATTAAAACTAACTTACAAAATAAAAATAAAACCTTAAAGAACTAAAACAAAAAATGGCAATTTAAAGTAACAGCAAAACTCCCATAAAATTACTTACACCGTTTCAACACACTCTTAACAAATCCCGTACTCCCAAATCCACCTAATGGTGCATGACGTCACTGATGTCTAACTGTACGCACCTGTCTCAATGGATCTAAGGGCTTACACAGATATGTTCTGAATCAAATTCAACGCCTTTTGGGAACGCGCACCCTTAACTTGAGAACACGGATATAAACTTACTGGATGACGAGAACGTGGTTTTTCGGAAATATTGAACGTGGTTTTTATGTCATTTGTTTTGAGTGATGAGGTTGTTGTGTTTATGAATTTTATGCTGGGTTTCCCATAGGTAAAACAAAGCTGTATTGAAACGATTAAGATAATAATTTACCTAAATATATAATTATGACTCATTGATATTAGGGAATGCAAATCTCGCGAGATTGGGGCTTGAGCGAGATCTCGCGAGATTATGAATAGAATATCGCGAGATCTCGCCAATTTCGCGATCTCGCGAGATTGGCATAAGATAACCATAGGCGCGGGCTTGCGGACGGCGAGCAATGGGTAGTTGGCTGTCCGACCGTCCGGTAACTGTCCGGACCGATGGCGCGCACTGGGTCGAAGCCTACGGGGGCCAGGGTCAGTTCCGAAACGTAGCTCAGCCCCGGTATGAAAGGCACGAAGGCAGTAATAGTCTGACACTATCTCCCGCTCCGCCCAAAGGCGGGACATGTCATTTGTATGATTTTTACCATACAAATGACATGTCCCGCCTTTGAAAAAAAAGTATTATAAGATAAACATTCGTTTTCACGAACTTTTTCAATATTTTTTTTGCATTAGACATTGTTTGACGTATCTGTCTATAATATTTGAACGTCTGTGTCAATCCACGCTTCGAATAAGACGTTTATATGCTCAAGTACAATCTCGTTAATCTCGCGAGATCTCGCCCTTTTTTCGTCCGAGATCAATCTCGCTAAAAAAGGCTGAGATCTCGATCGAGATTGCATTCTCTAATTGATATGTATTAGAGTGAGTTAATCTTAATTAACATTTTTTTCTGACTAGCGCACTAGGGAGTGTCTTACTTTTACTGACTAAAACAGTGAAACTCTTTCTTTCTTCCTTGTTCTTTTAATTACCCTTTGCGTTTCAAGGACATGGTAGCTTTTTGGAATCCAGCAGGGCCTCTGCGTCAGGAGCATGAGAAAGTCCTCTCTGTCTCACGTATTCCGCCACCTCCTTCGCTCGCCGCTTTACCGGGCTGCGGGATTCGAAAAAGCGATGAGGTGACTGCTTCCCATACAGCCTTGCCCAGGCTTGCCCCTTGGCCTAAGTCTAACGGCTAAGTTATCAAAACCAGGTGTAAACAATTTACCGAGACTTCTTTTATTTAGCAAAATTAGTGCTCTATTAACACATACCAAAATTATTCAAAAACCCCGTTCAAGTTCAGTTTTTCTGTAGAATTACCCAGATTATACGGAAAACCTTAAAACCTAATACGTCACTTGAAACGACGTCATCTTTAGTTATTATAATAATTATGATAACAGTGCAGTAGTTTCTTATCTATTTAAATTTTGTCACATGAAAACATTTTTAGTTTAGATTGCAGATATAATATAATTCTTTACGAGTTAGAATAATCCGCATTATTCACCTCTAACGAACAGAAGTGACGATGTAATCTTTGCACAAACAAAAATATTTTTGGGTTTTTAAACTATTTATTTAAACTAAGCATGACTGAGCATCGAACTGGTTTTTTTTTTTATGAAAACTATTTTTATAACTGTTTAAAAAGCGTAATATTTTTATTTCATGACTGCTTATTTGTAAGCAGTCGTGAAATAAAAATATTTTTTCCAAAGAAAGAGAGAAAGAAAAAAATCCATGACTAAAATGGCTCATCTAGTTACGTAACAAGAGTCCCAAAGCATTAACAATGAACCGTGAGCGACGCTTGTACTTACTCCGGAGTTAGCATAAGTATTCCGCTAAAAGTCTCATCCAGCCCATGCCCTGAGAACAGGGGCTTAATTGACGCGTCTTTTACAAACGTGTGGATAACTTTTGTGAATGTTGTTGCTGTAATTTTTTTTTGTTCCTTAATAATTTGTTTTAATATTTTTTTTGGATTTTTATTCAACTTTTTTTTAAAGAAACTTAGATTTCATAATTTAATTTTGGGATTTTATTTTAGACTAGCAGCCAGTGTATAGAATAGAATAGAATAGAATAGAATAGCATTTATTCGGAGCAAGCTACACAAAATACCACAACATAAAAAATAATAAAAACAACAAGAAAAAAAAAGAGTACAGAAATACAATACAGTTGCATTAAATGTGCCTGAACCGAAAGGGCCACCAACTCAGCAATTGCTGGGCGTCAAACACCCAGCGCTGATTTTCAGTTGGCACCCCGCAGTGACGCACGGATGAATGGTAAATAAAATATACTTAATATATACATACGACCTATCTAAAAATAACCCATATTTAAATAAATATTGTGTAATTTTGTTATAATAGATACCTAAATATTATATAAAATGTGCCATGGTAGTTGCAAACCAACTTTGCTCACTATACCCACACTATTTCAAACAATAATAACCGCGCGAAACATAGTGCATCGACGGTTGACTTGATGACGCATGATCGAGATTCGAGACAGACATCGCTGCACTGGCTCGTCGGCCAGCCGCCATCTTGGTCACATAAGACTTAGCTTAATAAATACTACGTAAAAATAATTTTGGCTTCCAGAAAAAAGTTGATTTAGATTGCTAAGGTTTTTAATTACAAATAGAAAGGAGTAGAAATGAAAACTAAATAAAAGTGAAATGAATACTATGTGGTTCCTGGCGACACAGATGCAACGCGCTCGTCAAAAACAGACTACCTACTTACTTTGATTTTATAAATCAAAGCCTACCTAACCTACAAACACCCTCATTCCCTGGAATAAGGTACAAAACATAATGGTAAGTTTAGTACAAATACAAAATTGAAACTTACAGTGGCTTCACCCAGATTCGCCTAGACCTTTATTATGATTTAATAAATATGCTTCTACGTGTTTTATTGAAATTTTTAAACATATAGATTAAAAACTTAATTTTCTTATTTTTCATTAAAAAATTAAATTAAAAATTAAGTTTTGGCGCACCGTCGCCAGGATAATACGCAAATCGAGTCAAGCTAGGTCAACATCGTAGGTCTAAGCACGACGTATCGAATCAAAATTTTTCATGATACAAGATTGTGCGTTACGTACTTTTCTTTCCAGAAACGTAATAAAATAATAATTACCTAAACTTGATAAATATCTTAAGTTTTAATCCTAAACCATCGTTATACAAAAAGATTTTTTTTTGAGGGAAAATCATCCAATGACATCCCCTGCTCTTGGGCGGAGCGCGAAGGCGTGTCAGACTTTTACTGACTAAAAATCCACTCCTGTTCCTTCTTTGCCTTCGTCTCAGGGCCCAGAGTACCTAATATTAGGATACTATTCAATCACAAACACATCCCCACACAATTTATTGCATAACAGACCAGCTAATTATAGTGCCCAGTATTGGATTTGCGTGTTGATCGAAGGCCTATTCGTGAGCGATGATCTATTTAGATAGGATAAGTCTAGCGTGTTGGTCGCCGGATGCTGAAACCTAGCAAATACTGTGTCATGCCATCATTAAGTTCCAGGCTTTGTCTGAGCGACATTTACAACGTAATTATGTGTTCGGTTATGGGGGGAAAGCACGGATGTTTTATTATTATTATTATAGTTATACTAGCTGCTGCTAGTGACTTTGCCTGTGTGATAGACTCATAAAAATAGCCTCCGACCTATTTTTAGACCCATCAAATAAAAAAAAGAGGTTCTATTTTTTAATTAGTAAGTACCTACAAAAAAAAAATGGAACTCTATCTCTAAATTTTGTAGTCAAAAGAAAACAAAAATGAGATCTTAAAATTTTCCACGAAAATTGGCAAATTCAATAGAATCAATAATTGCGTGGCGTGGATCAAGTGTAGCTCTACAAGTCTAGTTTCCATATAAAATGAAAAGAGACCGACGCGCTCAGATCGGCGTGACGACGTGAGCGCAATGTAGTTCTAGCATGAATGTGTCCCCAAATCTACCCTCACAATCGAAATTGAATTGTCTAGCAAACAGTAACTCAAAAATGAAGTTTAACAGTTTAATTTAGGGCAGGACAGGATGTGGACTAACACCTTCGGTCGTCTGCTAATCCCTTTACAGTGGCCCCTAAACTTTCACCTGACCGCGGGCAGACGGTCTAATGCTGGACTAAACAATGCACATACATCTACCGTCTACCATCTACCAGTCTACCTGAATTGGAAACAGACTTAGATATATATTAACTTGAATTTGTGTGGTAAAATGATTTGGTGTTGACAGTACGTTACATTATTACAAACCTACTATTTTTTTATAAACTTGTTACACAAATATTGTCAAGGAGTCTCTTTGTTACATATTTATGCAAGATGGTAATGGTGGCATGGTGGACATCTCACCTATACGCAAAAAACGTTTTGGGAATACATTCATTCCTAATGTTTCCTAATGGTTACAACCCGGGAATCTTTAATCAAGAGTGAATAGGTTACTTCTGGGTAAGCGCGCTCCATCGTCGACCGCATCATCGCTATCCATCAGGTGAAATAGCGGTCAAGCGCAAATTTATCAACAATAAAAAAAGGATGATAGAACGAATGTGAATCAAACGGATACCTAATTCATGGCCCGGTACATATATACCAATACATAGGTACTTTTTATTCCGGTTGTGTGTTCCCTTGGAATAATTTTTTGTCATTCATGTGGGCGAAGCCGCTCGCATAATCTACTCTATATATACTAATATAATATTATAATAAAGAGATATGTTTGTATTTCTGTTTATAACGAAGAAACCAAAAAAAAAAAACTGGAACAATTTTAAAAATTCTTTCATCAGTAGAATCCTACTTTATCATTGATTGACATAGCCTATATTTATTCTCTACTTTCATACCATTTTCACCAACATACAGAGTGTTTAAAGAGAAAGGTTTTTGTGTAATATAAAGCATACTACAGAAAGAAAAATTGCGAAAATTTCAAAGATGCTGAGCAACTTAAAGTTACAAAGAAAAAAAAATTATCAACCGAAAACAAGTACACAATCAAGGTCTTAATTCAATCTTCATATAACACAATAGAGAAACAAACCCGTTAAAATCTTAACAACGAAGCAAATCCGTGCAAGTACTTAGGTCTTAGGTACTTGCATCAGTCTTTAAGTAAGTTAAGCCTGGCACGGTATCAACTGACCGTCGTGTCTGCGTAGGTAACATGACCTAGGTCTCAGACGCCCTAGGGCTTAGGTCTAAGCCCTGCAACCTTTATTATACTCTACTTTAATACTTAGATTTAAGTTTACTACAAGTTCCGGTTTATTGTTGTGTAGGTGTTATGTTTAGTTGGCGTCAGCTATCTAAAATATGTAGCTAGAATTATACATACCTTTATACATCTCAATTAGAAAATTAAGTTACAGTTATAATATTTTAAACACTGAAATTTTCCTGAAATGCATACAGGTAGTGATTTTTAAGAAATTAGTTAAGTAATTTTATGCAAATAATATAATATGGACAAAGACGCACTCCATTGATAGTGCAACAGTATTAGAAATTATGCACGCACACACAAACAAGATTACAATCAAGATTTACCAAAATTGGTACTTATGTTTTCTTGAATATTTTAGGAAAAAATAACTAAAAATTTGATAGCAAGAATTTTTATCCTAGGAGAACACTCTATTAATATCACGCCGGCAAAGCAGCAAGTAAGCAATAAATAAAAACTTCCAGATAAAAACCGAATAATAATACAAAAACAATAATATACTTAATTGTTAGCAGTACACCGCAGACTACCCCTATATTATTTCAAGTTCTTACGATCCAACCTAAGGTTGTCTAGTAGATATCGCTGTCAGCGATAAGACCGCTATTGTACCCATAGGTTTAAGTATTTGTTTTTTATCTAGTTTTATTCTATTCAAAAATGTTCTAGTGGATAGTGAAAATGCAGCCCCACACACAGATCAGACTTCATTAAACAATATGAATAAAGATATACACAAGTACCCACACACAATACAATAAATAACTGTGATTCTCCACTTTCCCATAGTAAACTTATTCACGATCAACATCAGAATTCAACCAAGTTAATCAAGTTGTTTTGTAATTCAAGACGCAGCGTACAAGTCGACAATGGAGAAGATAACGCTAACAACTGATGGAGGCGCCACACCTGTCATGTTTCATGTTTGTTGCTTTAATTAAGAAACTCATCCCCAGATTCACCCACTTAGATCGACGCTATGTTTGACAACACTTATTAATGCTTTACTGGTTTTTGAGCACTAAGTTTAGTCTAAATCTTGATCAAGAATGTTTTTTGAAACTTTTAAAAACCCCAGTCATGCGTTTTTTGCTGCTTTAATGAAATATTTCATCCCCAGATCGACGCCATGTTTCGCAATATTTTATTAATTCTTTACTGGTTTTTGAGCGCTAAGTTTAGTCTAAATCTTGATCAAGAATGTTTTTTGAAACTTTTAAAAACCCCAGTCATGCGTTTTTTGCTGCTTTAATGAAATATTTCATCCCCAGATCGACGCCATGTTTCGCAATATTTTATTAATTCTTTACTGGTTTTTGAGCACTAAGTTTAGTCTAAATCTTGATCAAGAATGTTTTTTGAAACTTTTAAAAACCCCAGTCATGCGTTTTTTGCTGCTTTAATGAAATATTTCATCCCCAGATCGACGCCATGTTTCGCAATATTTTATTAATTCTTTACTGGTTTTTGAGCACTAAGTTTAGTCTAAATCTTGATCAAGAATGTTTTTTGAAACTTTTAAAAACCCCAGTCATGCGTTTTTTGCTGCTTTAATGAAATATTTCATCCCCAGATCGACGCCATGTTTCGCAATATTTTATTAATTCTTTACTGGTTTTTGAGCGCTAAGTTTAGTCTAAATCTTGATCAAGAATGTTTTTTGAAACTTTTAAAAACCCCAGTCATGCGTTTTTTGCTGCTTTAATGAAATATTTCATCCCCAGATCGACGCCATGTTTCGCAATATTTTATTAATTCTTTACTGGTTTTTGAGCACTAAGTTTAGTCTAAATCTTGATCAAGAATGTTTTTTGAAACTTTTAAAAACCCCAGTCATGCGTTTTTTGCTGCTTTAATGAAATATTTCATCCCCAGATCGACGCCATGTTTCGCAATATTTTATTAATTCTTTACTGGTTTTTGAGCACTAAGTTTAGTCTAAATCTTGATCAAGAATGTTTTTTGAAACTTTTAAAAACCCCAGTCATGCGTTTTTTGCTGCTTTAATGAAATATTTCATCCCCAGATCGACGCCATGTTTCGCAATATTTTATTAATTCTTTACTGGTTTTTGAGCACTAAGTTTAGTCTAAATCTTGATCAAGAATGTTTTTTGAAACTTTTAAAAACCCCAGTCATGCGTTTTTTGCTGCTTTAATGAAATATTTCATCCCCAGATCGACGCCATGTTTCGCAATATTTTATTAATTCTTTACTGGTTTTTGAGGACTAAGTTTTGTTTAAATCTTGACCAAGAGTGTTTTTTTAAACTTTAAAAAGTCTTGTCATATAATATGTGATGTTTGTTGCTTAAATGAAATATTTCACCCACTCAGATCGATGCCATGTTTAACAACACTTTATTAATTCTTTACTGGTTTTCGAGAACTAAGGTTTGTCTAAATCATAGATTCCCAACGGGGACTACCCCCTAGTGGGCGCTGAAGTTTTTCATGGGGTCGGTAGCGGGTGCAAAGGCAAAGATAGATAATTAATAATTATTCAACCACAATCACTAGTAGCACGATTACAGGAAGAAAGAGAAAGAGAATTAGTTTTTAATTTGTGATAATTAATAGATAATAGACAGACATAATTGGTATAATTGACTATTATGTAAATCTTGATCCAGTGTTTTTTCAAAATTTAAAGCCCTATCATGTGTTATGTTCCCCTAATTCAACCCCAAATTCATCCTTTGACACTGTTTTTGACACCATTTTATTCATTGCTGGTTTTTGAGCCACAAGGTCATGAAAAAAAATTATCTTGGTTAAAATTTTAATCAAGAGTATTTTTCAAATCTTCTGGTAGATGCAACCAGAGATCATATTTGATGTTTATTGCTTTCATTAAGAAATTCTATCTCTCGGATCGATTCTGTTTGACACCATTTTACTAATTCATTGATGTTATTGATAGCACTGCGGTTAGAATTTTAAATTTTAGTGATATATTTTCAATGATGTGGACTTCATTGATTAGTTTTATTGCAAGTAATGATACCTGTCATAGCGGATATTAAAACAAGGCTATGAAGATAAAAGATTTCTTAATGATGTTTCTAATTATTGTGAAATTATATCGATATAGCTATTGTTAACAGAAGGATAGAAATGATATAGCTATAGATATTGTATAACATGATAAGCAAAGTAGCGAATATATATAATGTATATCAAACAAAAAGCATGAATTCAATAAGACCGATACGATTTAACGAACCCCCAGCAGGGTAATTAATTCAATCGTGTGTTTAGGGGGCGTCGCTGAAGGAAACGTCATCATTATCTTAACCGTTGTTGCGGCAACGCTCTGCCTCGTACTGAATGAGTGTCGTGTGTCTCTCACGCCTTTGTCCCACCCCTCGTCAATCGGTAACACATTTACCCACTTACGACTGGGTGAAAACTTGCAAAACGAACGCCATTGTTAAGAACGCTACAGACACAATGACCTGTCGCTGCGGCGCGCTTATCGACTGCGCGTCAAAGAAGTTCAAAAGCTCGGTTTAGACGTTCGCTATCGCGGCGTCGTTTGTCAGTTTACGCCGGGAGCTATGATTGTCTCTGCGTTACAAATGGCCTTTTTGAGGGCGACGTTCGTTACCGTTTTAATTGACACCGCGAAATATTTGAGCGCCGAGAAATTCTCGTATCGCGCGTCGTCGCGTGTGTGAACACTGAAGACGCGGCGTTCGACTTTGATTTGTCTTTGTTCTGTATTGAGTTCAAGAAATACACATTCATATACTACCCACTAACATATTTTTTTTGATGTTCAAAATAATCATATGACTTCTGCTCTAAAATGGGACGAGAAGGCGTGTCTGAGTTTTACTGACTAAAACTCATCTACATCCTTCAGTTGCCTTCCAGGGCTACAGTAAGTCTTTCAAAAGTTCCTACGCACTTCTACCAACATAACTGCAATTTTGATAAATACAGCTTGAAATACACCTCAACAAAAATATTTGTCGGAGAGTTATAGAAGGAGAGAATAAAACAGATTTTACATGGAGAAAATACGCAGTATATTCTAGTATATTTTTCGGTGTCAAGACAGTCACATTACGTCAATCAATAATGTGTTCCAAACTAAACCTTTAAAACTTAAATTTACTCATATATACAAAACACAAATAAGTTTGTATATCCAATAATATTTACCTCCAAAAACAGAAGTGTCGTAGAGCCGCTACGGCACTCTACAGATTTATTTTCCCTACGCTACGGCAACACGTACTCGTAGCAGCTAACAATGTCTACGACTTTACGTAACAATGTGCGTTTGAGTATTAATCTCATTTGTGTAATAAAATCTGTGCCTTAGCCGAGCCGATGGCAAGGCGTGATCCGGCCGTGAAATGCTTGCCTCCGACGATAATCCTGTTAGGTTAAGAAGGTTTCTACATATTACGTGCTTTGCTACGCCTTAAGGATTAAAACGACGTGTACGCATAACTCGATACGTATTGTTAGGGAAGACGTACCCTAGTTTCATCGATTTTCCATCGTCTGTATCATAATAATGTAGCTACTGTGACGATGAACTCGTCTATGAATTTATAGGTATTCATTTAGCGGGGACTAGCCCAGGCGGGCTTAAGCGATTACGCCACGGCAAAGATGCAGCGTAGATTTACAGTAAGCTCGCCATGACAAGGTGGTCATCGCAAGCCCGCAGATCTTTACGCCGGACAATGAAGACAAAGGACGTTTAAATTATTCAGACAGAGTAAAAGGGACCTTAATGCTTGAAGCGTAAATACTATTTGTAAATATTTGAGTTTGCGCGTCAATTTTGCGTTAAGACGAATAGTTTGCATGAGAGAGGAATCGGAGAGCGTCTGGGAGCTAAAGCTACCCTCGGGCAGCTCGGGAGTCGGGGGGCCGGCCATAAATAATTAATCTGCAGCGATGTGCGTCCGACGGTTAACTAAATCCGGCGGTGGTTTAGGGAACTGGCCGTCGGGGATACCTCAAGACCAGAGCATTGTTTCTTGTTCAATCCTATTGTCAGATAGACTAGGTGTTTCGTTTAATCCCTGTATTCGGGTGTTCGATACATAAAACAGTAGGCTACTCTAAGTAGTAAGTAAGGCTTGAATTTATATTTTGGCACAAGTGTGAATTATCTCATGTTAACACATGAGACAATTTACACTTGTACGCTTTTTAAAATATCTATATCAATCACAAGAATATTGTAAAAGCAATTTTTTTTATATGCTTGTATGTGATAGCGTCCACCAACCCGCACTGGGCCCGCGTGGTGGATTACGACCCATTCCCTCTCCTAGAGAGGAGGCCTGAGTCCCAGTAGTGGGAACATTAAAAAGGCTGATGATGATGATGTGATAGCGTGTATGTATGGCAATAGCTCTTTTAAACTCAAACGGATTAAGATAAAATTTGGTAGGTACCAGGATAGCATAACCTCTGAATTAACTCATGCTATAATTTCTAAAGGTTGGAAGTACTAACTTCAAGGAACTGCAGGCGGCAGCTAGTCCTTTCTTTATCTCCTAAATAAACTTGTCTTTTCCTTTTGTATTTTTCTTTTTCCAGTATTTTGTTGTTAGTATATAATAGTAATAAAACGAAAACAACACGTATCTTCATAGATATTATGATCTACCAAACAGTTGTGATTTTTTTTTTGTTTTCTCTTCTGTTTTGTTTATTTAAATACCAAGCTTCTTGCTAAGCACTGCTAGAAGTGAATTCTGAAAACTCAGAAAATGTCACAAGAATTTTCTTTTCTCCCCTTTAATCTCTCTTCTCTCCGTTTCATTCACTAACATAATATGAACATTGAAATTAGTCTGATTTTTTTTCACAAGTCCGTTACTATTCATAGTCATTTATTTTTTATTATTTTAATTAGCCGGCCTGTGCGTAGTTTGACTAGGGAAGCCCCACCGTGCTCCGGCAAGCAACAAGCGGCGTCTTACGGCTCGGATGGGTGGATGGGCGCGGATTAGGCCCGCTCCGCACGTAAGACAAGCCACCGACCTATACAAGTTCATGTTATCATTGTACTTCGATTGTTTACTGTGTGGATTTTTAAAACCCTTAATTGCAAAGAGCGATGTAGATGTATAGAGAGAGAGGAAGACTGAAGAAAAGATGGATGGATTGTGTGAAGAGTGATATGAAAAAAAAGAGAGTTAGTGATAGTTTGACAGGTGACAGGACAGAATTTAAGAAAAAACGTGTTGCGCCGACCCCAAGTAATATAGGATAAGGGCAGGAAGAAGAAAAAGAAGAATTGCAAAGAGCGAAACGCGTTAGTAAATCGATGCTAAGTCATGGAATAAGCTTCGTTCATAATTGACTATTGAATCAAAAAAGACGCCACGGAAAAAACAAGTGTGTTTTACGCGATTCAAGTATCATCTAATTACATAAGATCGACTCAGCTCCATATTGTAACGCATATGTGTCAAATCGAATCGGTTAAGTAAGATGAAAAAAAAACCTAAAAATAATATTATTTACGAATCATGAACGAGGATCTACTTTTTACAATTCCACTCATCTCTGTATCACTTTGTAAAAGATCTGAGTAGTAGCGAAGTAGATAGAAGAAGGCGATTGTTGCCAGGAAGAAATAAAATTGATAAAGAAAATAGTTTATTAAACATTTTTCCTTTTAATAATAGTTAAGTATAGCTAGGTATTTAGCTACATTAGAGTTAAAGATTTTTTCCGCATTTACATTTAATTAAGATTCAGTAAAAAAAACCGCATAAAGAAAGAAAGTCTTTACTTAAAAATTCTCTACACAAAACAAAATGTTCAACACATCCTGAAAACACGCTTCATACAAACACACTGAATGTATGGTAGGTACATTAAATTAAACGTTACGGAAACCCCATCACAAACACAACGCACAAGTTTTAAGCTTAATTTAATTTCAATGGCGAGCAAAAAGTTAGGTTAAAACTAATCGAGCCCGTTCCAAACTCACTTGTCTAAAACTCTGCACGGGATATTGGATTATGTGCCGTATTCTGTCTAACCTTCAGTTAGAGACATTTGCCATTTGCTGGTTACCTGTAGTACCTGCTATATTTCATTTAGTAACCAATCAACATTTTGTAGCCGAAAACCGAAACCGAATATTCGGCTCCGTTTTGAATTTCGGCCTTAATCGAAACGAAAACTAAAACGTGGAACAGAAAATAGAATAAACATAATATTTCTACATTTATTCTTAGCTATATTTTAATACAGTTATCCTTAATTGCATCGGTTTATTTTAGTTTTTTTAATAAAGTATAAACATTGATATACAAAAAAAAAATCAACGATTGCATAAAAATTATAACATACCTATAAATACAAACGAAACAATCAGTTTTTAGGTAGGTATCTATCACAACTGTTTGCTCAACGAAGCAAAGTTTCCGTCAAGCTGAATATTCGGCCACTTTTTGACCAAAACCGAAAATCTAACCAAAAACATATTTTAGGTCGAAACTGTTAAATAACTTCGTCCGCTATAGCGCAGTGAGAGAGAATGGCAGACTCTTACTGACTTAAACCCATCCGAGTTCCTTTAGTTGCCTTTTACACTTTTGAATAATCCCGCTACCCACCAATGAACAAGCCCGTTGTGAAACAAGTCAGATGAAAGAAGATATCATATAGAAACCAATATTTAAACATCATCTAAAAGCCATCACCCAGAATCATACAAAGACTCAATTAAAACCTTAATTAAAACGACCACAAAACATTATCTGAAGTACCCACTCAAAATAACACAAATCGCAAACATATTCCGTTAAACAATAATAACACATTATCAGCATTAAAATAAATTAACCGGTTAAAACCCGTAAAACCGTATTAACTGAGCCTAATGCGTCCATTCTCAATCAATGGCCGCGGACAGCGACCAAATAATCGCAACGCAGTTAATGAAAGCATTTGAAAAGTTAAAAGCCTGTTTAGGCCGAGGCCAGGCCACAGACTAATTAACGTCGTGCAGTAATACCAACAGTGTGAACGAGGACTTAGCGGCATTATCGCCTAAATTGTACTAATGTTCAGTTGTGGGCATGAACGGTCATTATGATTTGAGACACAAATTGGTTATATTTTGATTGTTGTGTATGATAATACTATAAAGCTTATATATTGTTGTTTAACAGAGCTTTCACGAGCAAAATTCCTCATTTAATTTAACACAAAGTAGAAAAACTAAAATTATGCCAGACGTAACTCCATATTTTTTTGTTCGAAAAATAACAATATTTTTCTCAAAGGTATGAAATAACGTTCTTTAAGCCCACGGTCCGCCTGCAACTTTATGAATAAACGATAAAAAAGTTCAATTGAACCTATGTTCCTTAAGCTGAACTTCGACGAATATACTCAACATACTTAGACCCAAGCTTAGCAATTACACTTAAAAGTCTGTCTTCAGAATATTACTACAAAGTAAAAAAAAAAAACATATAACGCAAAAAGTCATTCATAAATTGTGAAATTGTGTAATTACTCCCCTAAACAGCAATAGAAACACGTTATTAAAGTTAGATACCTAATATAATTTTAACCGTCAGTCAAAACGTGGGATTACTGAAATTGTACGCGCTGTAGGCTTTGAAACGAATCGTTCTATTTGAGCACGCAGACAGACTCGATTTAGTAATTAATTTTACCGCGCGAAGTGCACTAAATGCACTAGAAACTATAATCCCCATTAAAATGGGAAATAGTCGACTATTCACTTTGCCATCAAATATAATTTTGGCTTCTAAACGCGAAATATAATTATGTATTTTGGCAAATCCGTTGTGTGCCGTGTGTCGACGCAAATGCACTGTTTAATATCATCATCTTTTCAACGGTACATTTGTATAATGATTTATGCAAATTTTATCGTCAAAGTACTATAGAATAGGTAACGGGCGAATGTAACTTATATTCTATACACTGTAAACAAAGCGAAATTGCATCAATAATTCAATAACAGAGTTTTCAGTACGACTTGGTAAGTAGTGCACTTTGCGAACGACAGTCCACGAAAACAAAATAATATGAGGCGATCATTTTCATTTGCTTCCCGACCGCTCAATTTTTCGCATAACGCACCACCCAATGAAAACACAAATTAATCTGCTCATTTTTTGCATACAATTTTATATTATTGAGTCCAAATATCTGAATGCGATGCATTTCGCGCTCCATAATCCCGTGTCAGAGAGATAGTTATGGATTACTTTTGTCTCGATTGAATTATTTCATCATAATAAAAATATATTATTAATTTGTTATTATTCCGGCGCTCGCGTCGCGGTAATCCCCAAAAGGTTCGATCTCGCTTTGTTTACGCGTGCTTTTATGCGAGTTCAATGAAGGTGCGCCGTGAAATCCGAAATCAATATACATAGGAGAGTATAGAAACAAGAGTGCGGGTGAGGCCTGTGTCGACGCGATATCCAACACGGGTTCGGATTAAGCGACGTCAAATCCGGGATTAAGCGGGGCCGGGATAAAACGGAAGCCGGGATCGGCTCGAGCTCGGGTCAGCGGGATTTCGCCGGGCAATAAAAGTGTCTGCAGCCGATTTAGACTGAGCCCGCTGGCAATTCGGCGCGGCTACCAATTGCTAGGTAATTTCGGCGTGCGAGCGCGATCTGTCCGCACAAAGCCGTTCTAATGCCCGCCAATGGGATTAGCCGAGTGTCGTACGGCCTTTACAATTTATTGGATGGAATCAGACAACTGAATTAAGACTTAGTTCCTTGATGTGTCTCGATGAAATAGAACACGCCAGGGGGATTTATTTATATTATTTGTTTGGCACAAAAGACAAAAACAGATGTTAAACAGTATGATACTATAGCCGTGTTTCTCCATATTAAAATATTAATCAGGTCTCGGTATTCAAAAAGGCGCGCACTAGACTAATCAAAGTTTTTTCTAAACTAAATCCCACTCGTTTGCAATGGCCGTCGCTCGTCTATTATAGGGGCCCCTCGGTAATCCGGATTGGAGATTCATTAGGGTGAGATTATACTCTATTGAAATCTGGCTTAAGCGGGCACGGGCGGATCGGATCGCGGACCGCGGAGCGAGCGAGCGGGAGCCGGTCGCACAATGATAGCTCATATGAGTGATGCGGAATTCATCTATTTTAAGTAGGTTTAATATTGACTGCGGTTTAAAATTGATTTTTTTGATGAAAGAACTGGTTAACTATATTATTTTGTATCGAGATTTTGACTGAGCGATTTTGGTCCGCTTTTTGGCGAGTAACTTAAATAAATGTACAATTGTACATATCTATTGATAAAGTAATGTTTTGTATATGTTATTATCCTTGCAGATACTCTAATTCGAAAGTGACTTTTACCTTTGTTAATTGTCTTATTGTCTGTTGCCTCTTCATATCTTAAGAACTAAACGAATTTGTTTGAAACTTGGCACATATAGCTAGACCGTGCTGAAACCTATTCCAGGACATAGATACTTTCTACTGGAATAAAAATTATACTATGTTCTAATATAATTATTTATTAAAATTGTGTGTACTAGTAAATACTATACAATGGTGTACTTAATGCCTTAGACACTTTCTACTAGTCGACATTAGAGTAGTGGTGTACGATACTTTTATTCCGGGAGCGTTTTCTTGGAATACTATAGGTACTGTATTTGATTAATACGCAGGTGAAGCAAAAGACAGAAGCTAATAATCCAATATAAACGTCACAGAATCGTCTTTAGGCGCTCTAACATCACGTACAGGAAGTTTTTTTTCTACACCCATAACCTAGACCGCAAACCGACCGACATTTCCAGGTAACGCCATTGTAAAATCGATTCATGCAAGGAGGACATAATCCTGGTCTACTTTATGACGTCAGCCTTTGTTACCTGGTTCCTAAGCACCATTATGATAATCGTAACCTTAATACAGAAGTCATAAAAGCTATCAGAGAAACCGACAGGAACTTATACGAAAACATATGATGAATCACCGTTTCTCTGTTATTACATTACGCTAATCAATTGATATTCTTGACGTGCTAAAGGAAACTCGTGGTACCATAAAGGCACCTTGAAGCATTAACGTTATTGGATAAGGCTGAATACGTCAACATCAAAAGAGACGGTAAACAAAAACGTACGAACATTTGCAGGATGAAAATATTGTTCGTAATTACCGAGATATTTCATGTTATTTTCTTTGATGAGATACGTAAGGAAATGTTTTGTTAGGTTACTAGGGAAGGGTGAGTGAGTGCTGTGCGGTGCGCGGAGACGTGTTCGACATTTTCGAACTAGTTCGGCGGTAAGTTAAGCTGTTGCGGGAGTTGTGTGCCGGTTTGCGTTTGGTGTGCAACAGCCCTAAGAAATTGTGACGTTTTCAATTATTAGGTACTAGCTTTCCGCCCGCGGCTTCGCCCGCGTGGACTACAGTTTATATCGCGCGGGCAGAGACCCGTGCTCAGCAGTGGAATTATAGGTAGCCTATGTGTTATTCCAGTGTCTCTTCTACCTACCTACCAAATTTGTTCTAAATCCGTTCAGTAGTTTTTGCGTGAAAGCGTAACAGACAGACAGACAGAGTTACTTTCGCATTTATAATATAATAGTAGGGATTAGACCGTTTTGTACAATTTTTTTTAACTCTCAATATTCTACAAGAAAATGTTTCTGTCTTTCGCCACCGCTCTTAGTTCACTGGTAGATTAATGCCTAAGTTTGTGTTACATGAACATTTCATATTATCTAATAATAATTATAAGTTTCCTTTTATCTTAACTTGGATGGATTATGTGCATCAAAGCACATAATCCATTAGTTTTAATCAAAATACTTATCTTTGTTTTAACTGTTTTATGCGTGTCATTTTTAAATTAAATATGAGTTTGTTTACTTTGTAGAATTGTATTTTTCTTGTGTAATTCGATGCTATATGTCGTCATTCGCTTCCTACTTAATTGTCAACATATTAAAAGATTTACAGATAATTTTAATACCCTATTAATTACGTAAAAGATGTTATTTAAACATCTTAATATTAAAGAGTCTTATTTAAGTGTTTCATAATAAAAGATATATGTGATATAATTCTAAATAGAATCTCTCAAACCCAATAACATGTGCAAAAACTTGTTGAAACATTATTTCTTAAAATGTAATAAAACGGGTTTACCGTTTAATTCCCATAAGAATTGATTCTGCAACGCGCAATCAAAGTTTTCCGCGCGATTAGAACATATACGACAGCTTGAAATCATCTATCGGGCAGTTGCCCACCAGACATAACACCCTGTCTGGTCGCAGGATCCTCCATTTTTAACGGAGGTTTGAGGGACTCTCTGTTTCGTTTACTTCCAAAATCTTTAACCCGTTTCTACCAAAAATCTGTGAACCGTTTTTTATCCGTAACCTTTACACTTTATCCGGTCAATACCATCTGGCTTCAGATAACAAGGCGACGTAGGTCATAATAAAATGGAAATGTTACAAAAACTCCACTTAATCGCACTAGTGGCTTATCTCGTTTTGTACTCGTCCACGCGGGATTACCCCGGGAGCGACTTTATCCCGGAATAAAATATTTATTCCCGACATAACGAGCTCACGAACAAACATGGGATTGAGATTGTAGCTTTTTGATTAAGTATATTTAAATAATTAATCGTGATCTTTGTTCTGGAGTGCGAAGGTAAAAAGTAATCATATTTGATTATGTCTTTTTTAATGATTATAATAAATAATACCTATTCCACAACTTTCACACAACGTCATCCAGTCCCAAACTAAGTAGAGCTTGTGCCACGAGTAGGTACTATGCAACTGATAAACATACTTATATATTTCAATATACCTAAATAGTTACATATTATAGAAAAATACTCTCTGACACAGAACAACCGATCGTGCTCATCAGATTTATTCCAACACACATTTGTCCTGGATGGAAATCGAACCCACGACCTCCGGTATAGCAGTCAGGGCTACTGACCAATGGACCCACAGGCCAGTCAAAACGTTACCACTAGAATTTATTGATGTATCGTGGGATGAATTCACAAGCAAAAAGTCATGAAAAAAGTAATGAGAAGAAGGTTCCTAATCAAATTTTTATTTTTGGTGTACCTACAATACAGAATATATCTATTTATCTTTGACTAGCCTGTTGGTCTAGTGGTTAGTGGCCCTGACTGCTATGCCGGAGGTCGTGGGTTCGATTCCCACCCAGGACAAATGTTTATGTGATGAGCATGATCATTTGTTCTGTGTCTGGGTGTAATTTATCTATAATATGTATGTATTTAGAAATATATAAGTATGTCTATCAGTTGTCTAGTACCCATAACACAAGCTCTGCTTAGCTTGGGACTAGACGGCGTTGTGTGATAGTTGTGGAATATTATTATATTATATTATATTATTATTATCTATCTATCACATAAACAATATACTCAATTCCGGAACAACTATCGGTAGGTCAAATATTGGTTCCATGCGGATTGAACCCTTGACAAGCAGCATGGCAACCAATCTCTTGCTTCACCCTTACCGTAACTGATATTAACCTGGGGTTCTTTACACACAATGCAGAAATAACATGTAGACACATAAGATTTAAAAAAAAGAAACCTAATATTTTACGTCTCGCACCTGCGCCCAATAGGTCCAGTTCGTCAAAAAAAAAATTTATTCACAAATAATCCTGAATAACCCCCATTCAAGTAGGTACCGGTAAATAAATTATTTCATTTAAATAAATATACTTCACTTTTTATCCCATACATTGGTGAATAAATATTATTTTCCCATTGCGAACATTAAGCCGGGCGAATAATCCAGTTTTCAAAGAATACCCCACTTAAAAGATTTACTGTTAATCGATTGTGGCCCGTACGACCGTGAAGATACGGACTTGCATGTTAATTGAGATAATCCTGTTGAATTAAAAAAAAACCGGCACTGGATTGTCAAAGGGAATGAATAGGATTGGCTATCTAATGCGAAATCAGCTATAATTGGTTTGTATTCATGGTCATAGTAGTTTATTGGTACGGGATTCTTATAAGAAATATACAGATTATTACATTATATTTAGTCAACAAATGTTTACTTTACAATGTCAAATAATAAAAAAATTGTCAAACAAATAAAAAAAAGAAGTCAAGTCCAAATAAATTTTCGCGTCAAAGTTAATTTAAATAAGATTCGTTAAAAGAATAAAAAGCTTGCTCGATTATACATTTTTGAAACGAGCTATTCTTTGGTTTACTAAATATAAAAACTTGATATTGGATACTATTCTAACTACATAATTGTACCAACTCTAGTTACTGATGCCAGCAGCTTTTCTACGTAAAAGTAGAAAATTGTCCCAAGGAAACATAATCTCAGGACATGGTCTATCCGTTTAACAAATTTCATCCAAATCCATTTAGCGGTTCTAGAGTAAAGCAGTAACAAACACACACGAACACACTCGCAGTCATTGGCCTCTATAATATTAGTGTGATATTGGCAGCAAAAACTTAATACCTACAAGTTAAAACTACCAAAACAAAAAGCTCTATAAAAAAATACTAAGTACTTTAAGTACATTTTGCGCAGCCCACTAAAAATAAAAAGTGACGTAAGAAGCGAAACATTGAATGTAGAAACATTTGACAACTCTACAACCCCTACGGTAGGTCGCGGTTTCGTCCTACGAGGTTCATTGACTACCGAAGAACCCCTAATAACACCCCCTCACACTAAATCCAACCATACACTCACACAAATAGAACACAATTTGCAATAACGGAAAAAACCTGGTAGCTTTCTACTGCAAGCTGAAGATAAGCCGACGGATTAGTTCAGTGGAACGAAAAAAAAAGAATAAAAAAGTATAAACTTCAGCCCTGATTCAGTTCAATTCTTTTTAATGTATGGGGTTTGACAACCCTACTGTATATCCGTAGGTAAACATGAATAAAGAATACGTGTTAAAAGATTAAAACGAGTCCTGTTGCTTTTGTATGAAATTATTGAAGTTTTTTTTTTAACGTTGCTCCTCACTAGAGATAACTCCAATATCGTATGCGCATTTACAAACATAGAAGCAAAAGATATCTAGATTTGGAACAACTATCTGTAGAACATACAATTTTTTTTTTTGTTCTAGCCAAGTTACTACCGTTTCGCTTGCGTCGAACGCCTCAAGTTGGCCACGCACCCAATTCTTTTGTTTTGACCACGTGACTGAGCGTTGAGATGACGTCATTCTCGTACATTTTAAGCTTTCTACTAGTGTTAATGATTACAGATTATCAACTTGGCTAGGAGTACTAAGACACGCAGCGCAACAGCTAATCGCTCATCCACTGCGCCAACTGTGTCGTAGTTCAAAATTCAGCTTTATAATGTTCTCACAGCAAGGACTCAGGCTTTAGGAGGCCAGTATCCCAGCAGTGATGGCTTTTTGTAGATTACGACCCACTTCCTTTCCTAGTGAGGTCTAGGCGACGGAATGGGTCATAATCCACCACGCAATCTCAGTGCGGGTTGGTGGATGTCACATGTCTTCAATTTTTTTTGGTTTTATAACCTACCGGTTTCCTCACGATGTTTTCCTTCACCGCTTTGATAGCAGTGGTAATGAAATAAATTACACAAAGTAACGCGCCAGATTGAATTTGAACCCGCGACTCATAAGCCGGAACCGTTACCACTGGTCCACTACTGCTGGACACACAACTTAGTTGGATCAAAGAATCCGATTTACGATTTAAAAAAAAAATGATACGACACATAACACGACCTTGGTCCGTATACACACACACACACAACTGTCACCTGACTCGTGTAGGCTCTATTGTAAATAAAAAGTGATTGTAAAAGGGACTGGGGCGAGAAAATCCTGAAAAAGGCCCGCACGTGGCAATCCCGGATTCCGGGATTTCACCTATCCCGCCTTACCTTAATCCCGTGGCCCGGGAAAATATACAAATATGTGTGTGGGTGTATTTACCTTTGTACGTACACATGCCGTTAACAAATAAAGAGTTGTGATGTATTATTTTCTGGCTAATAAAGGCCACCTGCGGTATTATTATGAGAGGAGAGATCAAGAGGATATCCATTTTTGTTTTGTAACATTAAATTTTTATCATTGTGCAATGGAATCATCGAAAGATCACATCGGGCTCTGGTTAGCTGATCCATACACACTTTTCTGGGCTTCAAACACTTTTGATTTTTTAAATATGATCAAAAATGTAGATACAAGTTTTTATTGTTGTAATTATTGTACCTTGTGGAGGCACAAGGTGGACCGATGACCTGGTGAGGGTCGGAGGAATCCAATGGACGCGTGACGCACAGAACCGGTCATTATGGCGACACTTGCGGGAGGCCAAAGTCCAATAGTGGACGTTTTTTGGCTGAAATGATGATGATGATGCTTACACAATCAAATATAGTCTATGTGACTTAGGAATAATAAGTTAACTACTAGCAAAGAATTTTCGAAATTGGTTTAGTAGATCAGACAGCCGGCATCAAACCTAAAGTCATCTTTAAATGGTAAAGTCTTGTATATCCAGCTGTGTTTTCACGTAGGTACAGATTTACTACTTTGTATTCTATTCCCTTCCATAATAAAAACATGGTACACAGAACTTGCAAGCGATTACACCGGCTTGTCGTCAGCCAGCCTTGCACACTTAATACCTTAATTTCGCATTCTTTCAAATCCAAAGCTAAATCTTCATACTTAGCGCAACTGCGTCACATATTCGTACGGGCACCACTTGGCGCGGTCCGTCGAGGATAATCCCGTCCTCCGTCCCGCTCGCACCCGCAGGTGTCCCGCGCAAATCCTCGCCGCGTCCCTCTCTAATCCCTTATTTGAATCTTATCAGATCTCCTGAGATACACCGGTAGTGGTGGGCATGTGTGTGTAGTGGGTTTATCCCCTAGGGTTGTCGAAGAAACTATGATTTGGGAGCTTAATCTTCTTAAGAAAAGCTTTAAATCTATCAAGATTTAACGTCCCATAGTTTGTTTTTAAATATAGATTTTTCAGTATAAATAGTAACGTGCTTGGATAAAAATATATATTAGTTCCTTTTTCGCATCCGTATTTTTTGATACAGTATACGTGATACTTAAAATTTTAATTGTTTCTGATAAACTTCCTCACAGTTTGGCTTTGATCTAACTTAAACTCTCGCAACTATGACGCAAATAGCTCATTAATTTCTTTTCGTTTTTTTTTTGCAAAAACTCGTAACAAATGTATACACAATAGTTTATGCTTCAATTTACGTCATCATTATGTCAGCCACAAGACTGACTAATGTCAGTCAAAGAGATAGGTCTGCCCCAAGTGTCGCCATAACGACCGGTCCAGCCCCCGTAGCCAAGTTACAACCAACCGTTTCGCTTGCGTCGAACGCTTCGAATGGACCTTGCCGCCAATTCTTTTGTTCTGACCACGTGACTGAGCGTATACAGACGACATTCCCGTACATTTGAAGCTTGACTTGGCTAGGGGTACTGTGCGTCTTGCACCCATCGGATTCCTGGGAACCTGACCAGGTCTCGCAGATTTTTCAATGCTGCACCGGTACATGGTCATCATTCCAGAAACTTTCAGCATCGATCAACTGTTCTGCGAGCAATGTGATCGGTCCACTGCCACTTAAGTTTGGTAACCACCAATTATTATCTACATTTAATATAACAAAGAAGTAAAGTTTGTTTTTTTGTTTGTAGAAGGTAATCTCTGAAAGTACTGGTCCAATTGTTAAAATTTTTTCACCGATAGAAAGCTTGTTCATTCCTAATCCTGAGTGACATAGGCTATATTTTATATGCGCGGGCGAAGGTGCTCTCAGAAGCTAGTTATATATAAAACCTCGTGTCACAATGTGTTTGTTATCGAAATCCCTCTAAAACGGCTGGACCGATTTAATGAAATTTTTGGCGTATATTTGCAAGGTAATTTTTTCTTTAATAAAATTGATACGACAGAACAAAGTTTGCTGGATCAATAGTGTTATGTAACAAAATCAGCACATCCCTAAAGCCAGCGCATGCATTAAAGGTGCGTCCACACTGAATCCGCGATTAATGGCCTTTGAATGTGCGATTGAAGCCAAATTTATGTATCTGCAGCCCGTCACCAGATTACCACGACACCAGAATTAAGATATGAGCAGCTGCTTTGATCTGTCTCCAAATGATTCAAGTAATGGCTGGACGGGGATTTTCTAATATAGATATCCTGTATTAGTGTTCCTACTGGCACTTAGGTATACCTTCTTACATAAACAACATACATGAGTGCTGAGCCAATTTTATCTCCAGTTAAATCTTTAAAGTTATTTCCATTTTATTATTTTTTATTTCTGCCAATATTGTCTGACTAATAATAATATCCTGTGGAGATAAATAATAAATATCTTTGCAACTATAAAATTAAATTTTTTTTTTTTTGCAAATTATACACAATGAGTTAGATAAGTTATACTTTATACTTCCCAACTTTAAATGTAAAACTTACTATCTAATCTACATTTATACACTAAAATAAATAGGTAAAGTTTGTTTTTTGTTTGTAGGAGGTAATCTCTGAAAGTACTGGTCCGATTGCTAAAATATTTTCACCGATAGAAAGTGGTTTTATACCTGAGTGACAGGCTATACATATTGAATGTAGGTACGCGGATAAAGCCGCGGGCAAATGCTAGTCTATTATATTACTATTTATTTCGAAATCACTAGCGCTATATAAGCCATTAAAAGTTTCAGTTGCATAAAATTAATTAATATTCTGAGATTTTGAACATAAATAAAAAAAATAATAAATACTTATTTGTTAATTCTCCACTACATAAATTTAATAGCGTCCATATTTTAAAGGAAGCTCGAGAATTAAAGGTTTATTTCTTGCGACTGTAATAAGATAATATTACTAACCCTTTGTAGGGATTAAGATTTTGTTAAGGGCGCCGTCCCTAAGCCCGCCAGACGGGGTCCCGCGATTAGGGTGAACGAGGCCTTTGCCGCTCACTTCTATGGTTTTTACGATGCCCTAAACAATGAGAGGAATTGTCTCAAAAACGTATTTAGATTTAGTGTTGCTAATGAAATTATTATGCTGTGGATTATGCGGTAGATGATCATGCCATAATTTATAAATGTAATGTCTGCGTTTAACACTGGCAATGTAAACGTTTTTTTTTTTAAATCATATATTCTAATGCTTGACTACGATCCCACCTGATGGTAAGCAGTGATGCAATCGTTGATGGTGAAGCGCTCAACTTAGTCTAGCTTTGAAGACCAAAATTATAATAAAACGGGAAGACCATTACAGGCAAATTGACCTTCGATGTAAACGAAACGCATAGTCTGGACTGTAGATGTGTTAACAATCTGCAAAATGTGCTGTTGTATTTTTGAGAGAGAAAACACAGAAAAAATAATAATCAGATAAACAAATTTTAGTCTGGTATCATGACGCAACACGACAAAAAGGTCCCGCTTGACCGTTCGCGTTCCCCGAAGTACAGCGAGGAAACACAGGAGTGACAATCCGCGCCTCGGCCCGTAAGCCTAATCTTGACAAATGGTCCGGATCATCCGTTACCGGAGCCTACAGGCCACGTTTATTTGTCCACACAACTCCACCGCCACGATTTTTTATCGATTGATCAGGGGCTCAGCTGATTGCCTCTCTCTGTTGTTGCCGCCGGATTAAAACACACACGGAAACCTTCCCGTGTACTCACGGCCGTATGCACGGACGTGCGCGTGTAGACGTGGCTTTAAAACCAAATTAAAGTCAGACACAAAAGAATAATCGTAAAGGATTTGCATTATGATACGCACACATTGAACTTTTATATGTAATCAGAAGCCGTTTATCGTTCGTTTTCGAATTGAATCTGACAAACGACTTACAACTTTATGCCTTGGGGAAATATGCTTCGTAAATTTTAATCGACGGTTAACTTACTAAACTACCAACTAGTTTGCTGTAGGTAGTTTAATTCTTTAGAATTTAGTCCATTTCAATTTATTCAGCAGACCATCCGAGACAGATAATATATCTAAAATACATAGATACTTTTGTGAAAATGTGTTGAGAATAGGTAACAAGCTCAGTATATCAAAGCACACAAAAGCTCCAACAAAAAAAAATCAGCATCAAACAAAAAAGTTCAATCAAATCTTTTTACGATTATCATTTGCGGACTTCCACCGTGTGTATAGTAGCTAGCCCGTCGTGTAACCGGTCCCTAACTGTCTGCTGGTGTGCGTTAAGCCGAGTGCATGCCTCAAATTGGGCTGAAGTACAGGAGATTATCTCAAGATGATTGATGGAGGCCCCCTCGTCTCCTCCCACCTCCCCGAACCCCGACGCACGTGATAACCAGTCCATTGCATTGATATGATTGGGTAATGTAATCCCCCGTGTAATTAGGTAAAAGTTAATCGTTGAAAAAGAACAGATTTGTTTTGAACATGACAGATTTGTAACGAGTTTAGGTACGGAAGAGAATTAACAACATAAAAATTCAGCTTTATTCAGAGCAATACAATTATTTCAACTGAAAACCGTTATTTTAATTGATAGCCAACAAGAAACACGGAAAATTCTAACAGCACACTGCGCGGATTTGATTTTTTGTCCGTCCAGTCCGAGTAATAAAAATAAACGGATTTAACAAGTAAAATCGGGTCTGAACCGGTTCGAACTAGTATTCACTGGAAAATCCTAGTTTCTAACAAAGACCTGAGGAGCTCCGACACGTAGAAAGCTAGCTAAGTAGAACATACATATAGAGCTAAGTATTCGTGATCCGGATCAGGGAGATTAGGTGGCGGCGGCCGGCCACGGTCCGGGATACATCTCCTAACGGATTACTGAAATCCGGATTTCGTTGAATAACTTGCCGGGGATTTGTGACGTCATTTATATAGCATAATGGAGTTTTCTTATATGTGGGACGGTCATCAGCGTTTTTGCAAACGTTTGCACCGCATTCATGAAAAAGAAAAATGAATATACCTTCTTTTTTACCATCACTTCTAAACTGTTATTTCTCAACAAATCTACTTACCTTAATCCTAAAAACCTACTACAAATAAAATAAATAATATCAATAAACTAAACACAACATAAATATTTGAGATTGTAACGTTTATTATTGCTATGAAATGTAAATAAAAGTTTATAGGCTAAGTGATGACCACCAAGAGATTATCGATAGTCGGCATAATATCGATCGTTTACATAATTGTATGGCCACCGGTGTTTACGACTGATCGAAAGTGACTTCAAGATTGACCAATCGACACTTGGAACTTTAGAAGCATCATATAAGATAGCTACGTCGATGGCCAGCCAATAATATTAACTGTCCTATCTTTTACGAAAATTTTGACCGTTTGTTAAGCTGTGATCAGTGGTAACGGCCCCGACTTACGTATTGTTGGTAGCGGGTTCAAACCCAGCCTAGCGCATTACTTTGTGTAATTTATTCATCACCATTGCTCTAAAAACGGTGAAGGAAAACATCGCGAGGAATGATGTACATTCCTAAAACCAAAAAGACATACAATGTCATCCAACAACACGCACGGGGAACGCGTGCAGGATTACGGTCTATTTTCTCATCGAAAGAAGAGGTCTGAGTCCCAGCAGTGGGAACAAGGAAGACTGACTATGCTTGACTGATCTAGTCAACTGAATATCTTCGATATGAGGCCTCTTTATTGCTACTAAATTGATACAAGGTTGGCCTGCAAATTCATTTAACACCCCTAATAGGCTTGATCTTATAAACACTACGCTCAAGTCAGCCGTCCAAGGCAGACACTTTTAGTTTTTACGAATAGGAAACACTACTTCCAGTTTTATAAAGTACTAGCTTTTCGCCCGCATATATAAAACGTAGACGGGTTTAAAGCAGCTTTCTATTGGTGAAAAAAGTTTCGAAATCGGAACAGTACTTTCGGAGATTATCTCCTATAAGAAAAAAACAAACTTTACCTCTTTATAATATTATAAGTGTAGATGTAAGTATTTATATGTTAACAGAAGTAACAGTATATTTGTTGTATGTTATCCTGAAAGCTTTTCCGTTTGAATACATAGTTTTTTTTTGTTTTTGATAGGTGTTTGAATACTATTACACGTGATGATGTGGTAGACGACTAGAGAAGTATCCTTTTTACTCTTAACTTCAAGACCTCAGGTTATTATAGCAATCAGTTTCAAGCAAGAATTAAAAAACCAATGCAAAGTGTGAACTCAAAAGTCCACGGCACCACTAAAACCTTACACTAGGAACAATATAAGCGTAGGGTGTGTACATACAGACGTATACTCGGATCAGTCCTAAGCCGGATTACGCGACCGCCAGATCTGGATGTGCGGGACTAGAGGTACCTCGAGGTCGGCAATATTATGGATTTGAATATGGAAA
Source organism: Mythimna lalbum (assembly GCA_949319445.1). Lineage (NCBI taxonomy): Eukaryota > Metazoa > Arthropoda > Insecta > Lepidoptera > Noctuidae > Mythimna > Mythimna lalbum. Next base: position 8,237,822 of record OX439345.1, on the reverse strand, counting down.
ATGTACGTTAGGAATGTTTTGAATTCATCGTTTTATGGCCGCAATAGTGGGACAGATTGTCTGTATTAGGGGTTAATCTTTGCGACTGTTGTTTGAAAATGTAAAATGATTTTTTTTTAACTTTTGAATGTAACTTGACATAGACAACTAGATAAATGTAAACATGTTTTTCTTTTTTAGGAGGGAAATCATCCAATGACCTCTCACGCTCAAGGTCGGTACAGGGCGTGTCAGACTTTTACCAACTAAAACCCACTGCTATATTCCTTTTTTGCCTTGCGTCCCAAGACCCCTAGGTTTCCTATCGGCCCCGTGGCCCCAGTAGGCTTCGGCCTTGCTGGACCCCTACGGCTTTGCTGACGTCCCTCGTGGAACATTACGTGGCGTTGATGGCTCGGCCTCGGTCCGGACGGTTACCGGACGGTTACCGGACGTGAGCTACCCAAATGTGTGGTATTTTTAATTTACGTACATGTAGCTTGACAGATTTTTTTGGCATAAGCTCGTAGACGGCATGGGAAAAGAATGTCTGGAAGGACTTGGGGGATGCCTTTGCCCAGCAGTGGGACAGTAATGGCAAGTAAAAAAAAGCTAGTAGGTATGTATCAAAACTTTTTGTTTATTATCTGTTCGTAAAAAAAGAAGTTAATTCATGAATCCCCAAGCGACCACCGGTGGCCGCGCATCTATTGTCTTACTAGTGTGTCTCTAATTGACGGTATCTGAAGGGTTAAATATTTGAATTTAAGCCCTTTTTAACTTCGTTTGTTGATAGGCGTACAAAAACACCTATCTTTTGATTCAGATAAACATTCACACGATTACAAGATATTTATTGATATTGAAAAGAATTAATTATACCACATCCAGATTTATAACTGAGAAAACTGGTTTTTAATGCGGTATTGGAAAAGAAAACTAGATATAGATGCATAAATCAATAAATACATAATCAAAGTGAAGTTTTTTTTTGTAAATATTGATTTATTTGAATTAAAATTATCATATTTATCCATGAAGAATGGTTTAAAACACTTGTGCGTGTGATACAATTCACGTAACTTTATTATCTCGTAAAGTGTGATATTTATTGTAATTTGTCTGATATAACAATGGAAATAGACTTTTTATAAGTTCATCGGATTTACATTTTATGTTTTATATCAATAACTAGCTTTGCCCGCGCGGCTTCGCTCCCGCTCTTCCCTACTCCACCCTACTATACCCAACTCTACCCTACTCTACCCTACTCTACCCTACTCTAAACTACTCTACCCTACTCTACCCTACTCTACCCTACTCTACCCTACTCTACCCTACTCTACCCTACTCTACCCTACTCTACCCTACTCTACCCTACTCTATCCTACTCTACCCTACTCTACCCTACTCTACCCTACTCTACCCTACTCTACCCTACTCTACCCTACTCTACCCTACTCTACCCTACTCTACCCTACTCTACCCTACTCTACCCTACTCTACCCTACTCTACCCTACTCTACCCTACTCTACCCTACTCTACCCTACTCTACCCTACTCTACCCTACTCTACCCTACTCTACCCTACTCTACCCTACTCTACCCTACTCTACCCTACTCTACCCTACTCTACCCTACTCTACCCTACTCTACCCTACTCTACCCTACTCTACCCTACTCTACCCTACACTACCCTATTTTTTTTCCATAAGAACCTTCTCCTCACAATAACAATCACAACAAAAAAAAATCAGCCAAATCGGTCAAGCCGTTTTCATGCTATGTCGTGACAACGGAAAACGGGGCTCATTCTTATATATATAGAAGATAAACTTTTGTTTTATTGTTACTTGAGTTGAATACTATAAAGAGAAAAGATTTGTAATACTGTTTTATTTTATAATATTCCACAACTGTCACACAACGCCGTCAAGTCCCAAGCTAAGCAGAGCTTGTGCTATGAGTACTAGACAACACATAAACGTACTTACATATTTCTAAATATATACATATATAGATAAACCCTAGACACAGAACAAATGATCATGCTCTTCACACAAACATTTGTCCTGGGTGGGAATCGAACTCACGACCTCCGGCATAGCAGTTAGGTTTGTCTAGATCAATATTATAAATAGGTTATAAAAATAAGTTCTGGTCCGATTAATAAAATTTTTTCACCGAGGGAAAGCTGTTGAGTGACATAGGCTATATTTTATGAACGCGGGTGAAGCTGCGAGCAAAAACTAGTAATATAAACTCAAAAACAACTGAACGGATTTTAAAAAATTCCTTCAGTTACCGGCTTCACTCGCGTAGAAATATAAAATTTTAACAAGAAAACATACCCCCGATATAAAAACTTAAAAAACTTACTCCAAAGAAACATTCTACCAGAATTAGCCAATGTCCTATTCCAGGACTTAGTCTACCCATGTGCTAAATTTCATCAAAATCTTTTCAGCCGTTTGAAAATGAAAGGCTAACACACAAACATACATACCTTCGCCTTTACAATATTAGTGTAATATAAAACAATGTTTGACATTGTCTATGGCGGTCGGTCAAGGTTGAAACCGTTTTTCAAAGGGTCACCCTCAAAGCAGGGGTGCCTCAACCCCCGTCGGACAAATCAAAGGCGGTGCTTATATTAAACATGGTTTCAACATAATTACACATAAAGTAGATGTAACTTTTGTACACATAATTTTCTTAATTTCTCTTTGAAAGAAATTTCTTTTTGAAATAAGCTTACCTTAGCGTACCTTTATTCTATTTTTTTTTTTTTTTTTTGGGAAAAACATTCAATTACCTCCCCTGTTCTCGGAAAGGGGGATAGTGTCAGACTTTTATCAACTACCTTTGTACTATAATGTATCTTCTACTATGTATATGTCTGTTCATGAATTTTAAAATAAATAATTGTTATTCTAAACACCATGTGCACTATAAGTATCGGTTAATCTTAAATTGTTAAAAGCTTTTTTAGGGGTCGCGAACTTGGAACAGTAGGGTTGACTACCCGTGTGAGTATCGAAAACTGAGGGTTTCGCGCGAACACAAGGTACGAATAATTTTAGATATGGTATTTATAAAGAAAGAAAGAAAGAAAGAAAATTAGGCTTGTTGGAACAAAAATGGGCTCTTTATAGAGAAAACACTAGGGATAATCAGTGAAATTCTAATTTTTGTGCGACTTTTTTTGTGAAATAGCTTATCATTTATGAGAATCAGAGGTAACACACAATAGCACAAAGGGAACTTAGTGCAATGGAAAGTGTTCCTAACATAGTCCTAAGTCTTTTTTACTGACGATAAATTGTATTTACTCTATATATGTTAGTCTGTAAGGACCAAGATATCTGTAAATAAATGATTTATTATTATTACTATATGATTAGCAAACAAATTGTCGAAGACAATGTTATGAACATGACCATAAAATTCTAAATAGGAATACTAAAAAATAAATTTTTGACAATTCAAAAGTGCCTGTAATTGGTCTATTGGAAATAAACGTTTTTGACTTTGACTTTGAACATATGAGATGTCACCCTCACTTTTAACAGCTAATATAGCCTTGATTTGATCTGTAATATTTCACACATAATGAATATATATTAAATAATTTTCCGAGTGCTTTAAGTCCGTTGCCTTCATGTTGTCATAATAATATGTACTAGGTAGTTGAGCTAAATCTGGTCGCGGAATTCATCGGAATTTTGATTTTTATCTTAAAATCTTATCTTGCATCATCTTTTATATCTAATCTCAGAAAATAATACATCTCATTCCGTCATTCATTAATTGGTTGAAATGATTTCTATTAAGGATTTAGAATATCATTTCTTAATCTCATAGAGATTTTTAAAAGATAGTTATTGCAAGCTGCGTCAGAAATGATAATTATGTGATGCCGTTTTTTGAAGAATTTATACCTATGATGCAAAATGCATTTCTATTTTATTTAGTTTAATCAGTAAATTACATATATCCTAGTTTTTCTTTTTATTATTTAGATGCCACGTCATTAGAGACTATCCTTTCATACCAGTTATCGCAATCATTCTTCTCGTACTTTTTATACTTCATAGATACTTTATCTTTTTATTTTTGTGTTTTTGTATCAGTACCACACTTTTTTAGCCTGTAACAGTCTGACACTAACACTCCACCCAGAGGCAGTTGGTGTCATTATATAATTTCGCACTTAAAAAAAGGTTTTTAAATAAAATTTAAAAATCTCACATCCCAAACTTAGCTGTAAAAATACGCTACCAATGATCAAAAAAAGACTCACACATGCATACAACAGTGGGTAAGTCGAACATCAAATCGATAACACGCACACCCCTACGGATAACACGCACAGCCCTACGGATCCGTTGATCCGGATCATCCCGTGCGGATCAGGCTCGTGTCGCCCGGAGATAAAGCGCGGCCCGCGTGTGTACCGGGCCTAATAATACGTGTCACACCGCTACGTCATATGACGACAGTTGTGAATTTGATGGCTTTTTATGCTTTATATATTTTGTTTTTTTTTAAGATTGAAAGCATAAAAAAAAACTTTATCTGTAAAACAAGATTAAATTAAAGCCTTGCCTATGAAGCTTTTCACATATATTTCACACAAATAACTTCTTTTAGAACTCTGAGGGAGTTATCCGCAGGAGAACCATGGTCGCTGACATAGCCCAAAGAATCGCCAAACTTAAGTGGCTGTGGGCAGGGCACATTGCTCTTAGAATGGATTGTCGATGGAGCCAAAAGGTTTTAGAGTGGTGACTGCGCACCGAAAAACGCAGAGTTGGAACGGTCATAATGTGAACCGACGACCAGGTGAGAGTCGCGAGAATGCGGGCGATGAGAGACGCACAGGATCGGCCGTTGTGGCGACGCTTGGAAGCCTATGTCCAACAGTGGACGTATTTCAGCTAAAATGATGATGATGAGAACTCCGGTTAGAGCGGGAAGGTGTGTCAGACTTTAACTGACTAAACCCACCGTTGTTCCTTCAGTCCCTTTGCGTTCAAGGATCACGGTATGTAAAACTTTTTAAACATTCTGACATATTCTATAACGCTTATGTATCACCTCGTCATTTATACCGCGTACATGGAAAGACTGGAACAATTTGCCTGTTGCGGTTTTCACATCCGGTTATAATATAGGTGTCTTCATGGCTAGAGTGAATAGGCTCCTAAACTAGTGCGCCTCACCAGCAACGATTGCATCACTGCTTACCATCAGGTGGGATTGCACTAGTATATGTATATCAATAAAAAACATGTCTTAGGTACATATCAACGATTGCATCACTGCTTACCATGTATTATATCAATAACAAAAAAACTTACCTACTCTTCGGTAAATAAATATAATTTTAATAATTGTTTTGCTGTACAATTCAGACTACACGTGTACCTACTGCTAAACCTGCCTACTGTGTGACACCACTTCCGCTAATGTGGTTTTCCTTATCATTATAGGTAGGTATCCACCTATTTGTGGCTCCTTAGGCTTTACGAGTATATATGTAGGTATATATTAGAATTGTGTTGACCATATATAACTTACTAGCTTTCCGCCCGTGGCTTCGCCCGCGTGGACTACAGTTTATATCGCGCGGGCAGAGACCCGTGCTCAGCAGTGGAATTATAGGTAGCCTATGTGTTATTCCAGTGTCTCTTCTACCTGCGGCTTGACTCGCGTGAAAATACAATGCCTATAATACTCAGTGATAAAGTATTTTTCTATCGGTAAAAGTATTTTTTAAATGGGTCCAGTAGTTTCAGAGATAGAGACCTACTCACTATATATAAACTTACAATTCTTACTGCTTTAAAAGCACAGAAGGAGAATAAAAAGCAGAGAAAAGGTTTTTCTTAAAGGAAAGAATACATTTTTGTTTTGTCCACAGATACAATAGGAACAAATAAATAAAAACTGCAATTTAAAACAGTAAAATTTTATCTCACGGCTGTGCCACATATTATTTGAATCTGTCCTATTGCCAGACCGTGGTGGATTACGGTATATTCCTATACCCAGAGAGGTGGCCTGAGTCCCAGCAGTGGGATCATTGTAAGGCTGATTATACTTATGCTTATTCTTTTCGGTAGATCAATTCTTGGTCTAGATATACCTATAGGTACCTACCAAGAATTAGTCTACAAATGCTTAATGTTTTAGGTTTTAGGTATCTACCAGGTATCTACCTGAATCTGATGAAGTATGGTCTGCTTACGTATCAATAGGCAAATATAGGTAACGACACATTATTTATGACCAAACCCAACAAATTTTAAGAATCAATATTGACTATAATTTTCAACAAAATGTATTTCTTAATAATAAAACTTTCGTTAATCTGATCTCAGATTAGAATAATTTTATCTGTAAAGTATAAAAATAAATATAGAATCAAGATAACGTCTATTAGATACACAGCTAATGACCATATCCAAAATATTATTACTTAATAGTCGATTTTCTGCGATAAACCTAGCCGTAATAGGAATATTTGCATATTTTTATAAACTTACCGTTCGTTTTAGCCATAAAACCATGCTTAGCTACATACGTTATATCTTACATATAAAATAAAAGATTATAATAAAAAATATAAATCGGCTTATCTATATAAAACTGGCTTATTCGTGTAAAGTAGGGATGGCAACGAAAGTTTAAAATAATGAATTATATTTTATTAAGTCTTTTTCAGAGTGCGATTGGCGTACTTATCGCTGTATTAGCGGCGAATGAAAGTAATAATGCAAATTATTTATGTAAGAATAAGATTTTATGAACAAGCCAAAAGTAGGTAGATAGGTTTGTGTGAAATTCTTTTAAATGAAACGAAGATAAGTAGGTATTCGTGATTAGGAGGATTTGAAGTAATAGGCTCTATCACGAGCTTTTAAAGCGATCCATTTTACGACCTAAACTGAACTGTTAAAAAGCTGGAAAAGGAGCTATACATATAAGGTGTATAGCTCCATCTTTCTTTCTCGCTCGCACGACTGACATGACATTTTAACACGTCATGTTAACGATCAAGGTTTAAAAAACAATAACGACACCAATAACCTAAAACCAATTCATCAATGATAAGATCTATCTTTTGCTAACCCTAGTCTTAAATTCGAAACAAAACGATAGTTAAAAATCAAAGTATTTCCTGCCAGATTTAATCTTCTGACGGTACTCAGGTACGATTTGACAAAAAGATATATCTTCAACGTCGGGCGTAATCCGTCGGGCATTGTGCAATCGCTAATCGGCGCGGATCGGCGGCGCGGGCGGCGCGCGGCCCGATTCGAAATTAATAATGATTTATAACGCCCGATTAGTGGCATTAGGCATTAACTCACCGGGCGATTGGCGGGACCAGCTCGCCTCTGCTAACGCTACTTATAATACTCTTCTTGTTCATATTTTACATTCTGTTTGCGCAACGCACAATAAAAATTTATTTCATCTCCGCGCTTATGATCTCTAACAACTTCAGCTACCATTATGCTAATAAGCTAAAGAGTAATGATGTTTTCAGGAAATACAAGTTTTATGTGAAGGCGACAAAATTCAAAATAATATCTAAGTAGGTAGCTAATACCAAAATTGATGTGTTCTAAAACTTCAAGGATAAAAATATTTTCGAATATTTGAAAATTATTCACAATAAATCTTTAACGTAATTACACACGGCATACACCTATTATGTTGTTAATTTATCTTGCGACCTACGCACAAAGAAGAATATCTAAGCATGGAGTTCACTGTAAATGTGATATGTGCCCACTGCGTGTGCACTTGGGCTTATGCTTTGAGCTTACGGCAGACGGGATGTCCCGGATTAGTTTTAAGGGGTAAAAGAACTAGAAAGGGACGGAACAAAAAGGATCTGTGTTAAAAAGACAAGGACAGAAGATAGATTTAGAGATTATGATTTATAAGGAGGAGAATGAATGGGAAATTATTAGGTATGGTATGAACGGTGGTATTAGTCCGGTGTATGGAAGTGGAGTCGCGTCGGTTCGGGTTTCATGCGCAATGCGCGCCAAACTGATCGTGAAATTGGCTGCGTGGATTTAGGGGTCGTTCTCATTAGCCATCGGGAGGGTTTTAGAAGAAAACTGCAAATATTTTTCTTGCTTAGAATCGATTTTGGTTTTGTGTTTTTGAAGTTAAGAACGTATCCTTCTTTTTGATGGCTAACGGATCATTCACGACCTTGCCGTTATTAGCGGTAGCTAACCACGGGACGGCAAGCGGTAATATCAAATATTTGAACATGCCACGAAGCACCGCTCGTAGCGAGAACGCGCGCGCTTACCGATGTCGCCCCGCTCGTCGCGCCGCACGCCTCTAATACTGAAGTCGTGAACGGGCCGTAAGTTTGACAGTTTTATCGATCAAATAGAATTGGACAAATACTTAATTTAGTAATCTGGTTTTATTTACCAACGCATTATATTGCATTCTTAAAATAATATCTAATCAATAGGATGTTCTGCTAAATATCAATTTTATCGGTTATTTAAATCATTTTCGTGGCACTTCCTCGGCTTATCGCATTTAACTCTTTAGATTCTTAACGCGTATTTCTACGGAAATTAGTACAAATACGATAATCTCGATTGCACTCCACTACACCACTTTGGTTAGTAGAAGATAACTGAAAATTCAGCTTGATTAAATTCAAATAGAAAGCAGTAATTTATTGCTGGTCTGATAGTGGTAGCAAGTATCAAGATTGTTAATGTGTTGACCAGGCACAGAATGGTATTAGAAAAAAAAGTAAGATAAAATGATTTTGATATTTTTACACACAACTTATTAAAACCCAATTAAAAATAATAAAAGCCCCGAAGACTATCTGTAGAAGCTGTTATTACGCGGTTGGATCAAGGGCATGATATAGGAGGTATTTTTCAATACGGATCTCATTGTCAGGAAGTTCCTTTCTCCGGAGCCCTAAGGTAACTTGTACAATACTTTCGACACAATTTATTAAAAATCCGTACGAGGCCAAAACATACGCGAACCTCACCATATGCCACGATATTTAAAACAATAAATACGTAGCGCTGGTATTCTGAAAGGATTCGCTATGATACCATAGACACACATACGGAACACGAAACAGTAAAACAATAGCTTCAAGCTTTTTGTGGTAACCTGCAATGCATCGTTTACATGTGGGCCCAGCCTCAACCAATCGCCATTGTGTTAACGGGGTTGCCTCGTTTATACAATGGCTATTGGCCAAAAAGGCCTTACAAGTGCTAAGTAGCTCGTAGATCAGAGACCCTAAACTGAACTGTTAGCGATGGAGCTATGCACCTTAGAGCTATATCGGTGAAATATAGCCCTAAGTTACCAAACTACATACCATACAGACATCAGAGTCACCCCACGTCCGAGCTGGTCACGCCACCAAATTGGTTGCTTAACCAAACGGACATCAGGTGAGTAACTCTCTATAGAGCCGTATACATTTTGTTGGAAGCATGAGCAGACTGGTCGCGTTACCATGGTGTCTCAGTGAAATATAGCTCTTATATAGCTCCATCCCTTTCAAAGTTATCATTAGGTCGTCAAATGAATGGCGTTAAAAACTCGTGGTAGACCTCAGAATTGGTTAGTGTTGGTCTACACTGGTCAAAGGGAGCGCCAGCCGCTTCCTATGCAAATGCACCCATAGAACCCAACAGAATTAATTCCTGAAGCCTGCCGTGATAAACAAACTAACGCCTTCTTTCAATCACAATAAAACACAAACGCCAAAGAATAACTAACACCAGAAAGGACAGAGAGGCGACTCCTTTGAAACTATTCAATAAACATTGAGAGATTTTATTGGCGTTTATATATATTGAAATCACTGGCGCATAGACTGGGAACGTTTGATTTAACGACTGAAAGATATCGGGGAATCAATAATGGCATCAGATTAACCAGGACTGTGCAGATGAACCGTAGGTACACAAAGGGACCGAAGAAGAGTCCGTGACTACGAATAATGCTTGTTTTTAAAGACTTTTGTGAGACGTTTCGGCTTTGGCTGAGAGAAAAGTGTTTGATTGAATCTGAACGTTTTATTTTTATTTGGTTAATCGCGGTTTAAACTTTCGTTAACATTGTGCAATCTATACTTTTAATGTTATGAAGTTGATTAATTTATTCATAATATGATTACTACTGATTCGAATTTAAAAATTCATTTGTTGTTGGATGGCCCATTTATCGAGGACGACTATAGAACCAAAAGGAGTGGAGCAGTGACCATAGACGCGGGTGAAGTCACGGTGGATAGCTAGCAAGATTATAGAGCTGAAGACTTTGTTTTTTTTTTTAACACACTAATCTCAAGCAATGGTTTGAAGTGAAATCAAAAATATTTTAGTGTTAGATAGCCCACTTATCGAGGAAGGCTATTGGCTATATAACATCATGGTATAACCCACGGGATCGGAGCAGGAATCAAAAACGTGGGTGAAACCGTGGTAGTATGCTTATTATAAATCAGTATGGTTCACAGACAGAGTTTGTAACTAACGGTCAAATAAAAAAAATAAAAATCGTTTAAATTCAAATTGCTATATCATTGAGCGATATATCGAAGTCATATTTTTTCAAAATATACGGGATTTAGAGGATATTTTGACAGATTGCGATGTGGATGCGAAGATTTCATAAAATTAAGGTAATTGCATCACTTACCAAGACAATTACCGTCTTAATATTTCACTTCCAACTGAAAAATATACTATGCAGAACATACAATAGTAAATAGTGCTCAACAGATATCATTTGCTACGCAAAATTTTTTTTGCTAACCGTCTCAATTTTCTTCACACATCCAATAAGACACCCTGCTTTTTGTAGGACGGTATTCATAGTCCTGTCATAAAATGGTGGTACTCACCAGTAATACCTTTGTTCAGCAGATTGTTGAAGGCCTCCTTCTTGGGCGAGAGGTGCGGCGTGTGCGGGGTGTGCGGAGTGTGGGGGGTGTGCTGGATGCGCTCGTGGTGGACGGGCGCGGAGGGGGGGCGCGGCACTGCGCGCTCCTCTGGCGAGCGGCGAGGCGGCGTCTTGCTGCGCCTGAGTTCCGCCGACAGATTCTACGAAAGAAAAGTGTGGGTTAGAACTTTGCATGCGAGGTACTGTTGCGCACAGAACCGGCAACTGCTAATAACATTTTTAACAACAACTAATACCACTGGTATTTGTTAGGACTCATATTTAAAATTTGTTTAGATTCGGTCAAGTTTTTGGTATTTGTTTGGAACGGGAAATAATTATGATTCCAAAAAATACAAGTGGTATTAGGACGGAATAGATCATCCTTTGCGCTGGCTTTGTGTGGCTATCGTGAGTTTTAATTGTCACTGGCGTAGTTTGAATTATCACCAGTGGTGAGTTTCTGTTGGTAATCTATATCACTCACTTCAGATTGGTACAAAAGCGTGAAACTTTTTCTGTATGGACAGTGTTGACATGACCGCCTGTCCTTTCTTTAGCTGAACTCTGTGCGAAATGGTGTACTAGGTAATCTGTAGTATATCCTACCTACCTAGTCTGCAGCGTTTCTTTTATCTTTCCCACATCAAAATTCCCCTACAAAACATTAAGTTCCACACGACCATAATATTATCAAAAAACAAATCAATGAAATCCAAATTCAATTAAATCTGTTATATTAATTAACTTAAAAATCAAAACATGTTCTAGGCCAATCACTAATTAATCTACAGTAATCAGGAATATTTTCGATAGCCTATCGTTTTCTATCTTAGATAACCACTTCTTAGTAGAAGATTTAGAATAGGATAACAATTTAATCTCTCGTTAATCTCGAGGCCTCGGTCTAATCCTGTGATTATCCATGTAAAAACACGGAATTCCAATTTTTACATCAGCTGCGATGATTATAGATATTGTTGCTTTTATTAATATATTCCACGACTTTCACAAAACACCATCTAGTCCCAAACTAAGCAGAGCTTGTGCTATGAGTACTCAACAACTAATAAACATATTCTTACTTGATACATTACTAAATACATACATAGCCTAATCAGCCTTATAATATTCCCACTGCTGGGAACAGGCTTCCTCTCTAGGAGAGGGAATGAGCCGTAATCCAACGCGGGCCCAGTGCGGGTTGGTGGATGTCACATGTCTTCGAATTTTTGGTTCTAGGACATGCCAGTTTCCTCACGATGTTTTCCTTTATAGATAAATTACAACCATACACAGTACAATTGATCGTGTTCATCACACAAACATTTGTCCTGGGCGGAAATCGAACTCAAGACCTCTAGCATAGCAGTCCGGCCTTCTGCCCACTAGTCCTATAGGTCAGTCAATAATAAGTCGAAAAATCAATCTAAATTAAACAAACGGAAACATAAACTTCCAATAGCAGCTAATTGTTCCGAACCATAATCTGTACATTAATATTTAATTTGCGTACGCCCAATTAATATAACGGAGTGGATAATTTCAATACGCGAACACGGGCTTATCCATGCTTTTATGGCATCGTGTCTAGACAGGTCCCCATAGCATCCATTAAGGTCGAATAATAATGAATAATTCTACAATTTGCGCTGGTACACTTGCATGCATTGGTGCAATATGGTTGCGTATGCGCACGGTGTACGTCAAAGGCAGACGTGAGGGACATGTGAAACGTATCGGCGGACCAAGAAAACCGTTGCCTTACATTATATTGTGTATTATGTAACTGTATTTTTTTTCATGTAATTGTACCGTATTTAATTCATGATCTGATTTTAATGAAGACTGTTTTGACGGATGTGGTGTCGTTTCGAGTCGTTGCAAACGCTTATGGAGCAACGGTAAAAAGCGCAAATATAACAATATTACAGTTAATTGACATGACTGAAACTAAATTTCAATAGGAAAATTATGACAAAGCGTATACTAAAACGGTAAAAGCCATCGATTTACCATCACGTCACAGGCCCGTATTGGAAATCAGATTACACATATGGTCATACTCATTTGATTAGCACTAGTGCGACACCGTGAAGTGTTCTCAAAATAGACAACGTAGCTATTTTTACCTTTGTACTAATAAGACAAAAGAGTCACGACAAAGGTGACAATTTTATAATTTACTACCTACCCATTACTGATCGCCAATGAAGCCGAACGTCATTTATCGCTTATGGTCGAGAACACTGGACTACAGGTTAGTAAAGTAGGCAAGTAAGATAAGCATCTAATCTAGAAATTCCTCTTGTCTAGGCTACATCGTCTGGTCCTTAGATTCAAGGATGTATTACTAGATTTATTTTTACTATGGCATTCTTATTCACAAAACCCGAAATTTGTTTTTAGAGCAAAATTTAATTTGTATTAAAAAAGTTACTATTATTTTTATTACCTCCGCAGAAACAAAGACCACATGACTCGACGTGTCTTAGACGATGAAGAGAAAGATGAAGAGGTCGGCGGTAGAAGACATCGAATACAGTCAACTGCTTGAAAGAACATACAAGAAGTATGAGTAAAGAATGTGATGAAATGAATTTGACTTTAACACCAAGTGAGAATAAAATTGCTGTGTAAATTGTAACTGAAATATTGTAACTGTGTGTTGTAAATTCACAAGAAAAATAAAGTACACATCTATATATTCTTATCTAAGAAAAGTCGAACCACTTAAGGCGAATCGAGATACAAATTGGACACTTGGGCATTGCGTCAGTCGATACAAAACGTTCATGAGCCGCACTGATTACACTCATTGAATATTGTTACTGAACGCACCCGGCGGTTTGACCACATAACAGCAAACTCAGAACGAATGATAGTGTTTTAATAAGGTTAATGATGTGCAAACACGACATATCTCATCACGTTATAATGTTAAAAATGACACCGAAATCACTGCTGAAGAAAAACAAAATGAGCACAGAGATCCTAATTGAAATTAAGGAATCATCACACCCGAAAGTCGTAACAAATGATCTTATAATTTTTGATTCAATAGCAGAATCAAGAAACTTAACAGCATATTAGAGGTGAGATGAAGAACGAAATGATCTTGTAGCAGAGGTACACTTGGCTCTCAACGATAAATTAACCCTTACCAATTCTGAGCAATTTGACGTGCGCAATCAAAGTGCATGTGCAAAATGTGCCGCATGAAGCGGAGATGCGCAGGGGCGTGTTGACCAATAGCACGCACAGTTGTCCGTCCATAGAATCGTTGATTCCCGCCACAGATACGTCTAATATCGTATTGGAATTTGTGATGTCGTTTGACCCCTGTTAACCCAGATTACGCGCGTCGCCGCCTGATTCGTCCTCGCTGTAGCCTGATTGTGTTGTGACATAAACTGTAATGTATTATGTGTTAACTCTTGCTGCAATCACGGCTAGCACGTACCACAATTACAATGGATATGTTCGCCGAACTTTACAATTTATTTGGAACGATTTGTGTGGACTTGTTGAGCTTTGCTGGGCGGTTTTGTGCTCGAGAATTGGTGGGTTAAGAATTTGTTGTGTTGGGGGAAAATGGTTTTCCTGTGTTAATGGAAATGCTGATTTGGTTTGGAAGTAAAAAAACGTTATCTATATGATTAATCGTAACAGTTGTACAGGCAAAGTTTTGTGTGTGTATATGTCCATGTTTACTTGATACAGGGGTAGACTATATCCTAGATTAGTACATATTTAGTATTTTTTTATTCCATGAGTATGTTCTCTTGGGATAATTTTCTATTATCACGCGGGCGAAGATTGGAAGCAACTAGTGATTAATAATTTCAACTGTTTTTTGGCTTCTAATTTGTGTACGTAGTCAGGGGGTTTTGATTTTTTTAAATTTCACATAGGCCTACATGAGCACTCTGTACTCCTGTTTAGTGGATGCGTTCATTAACGTGTATACTCACATAAACAAGGCGCCCGGACTCGGAACGACTACACATTGTTTTTGCGTGCGGGGATCGAACCCGCGACACGCAGCGCAGCAGCCAATCGCATAACCACTTTACTACACCAACTATTATTAACTATATAATATTATAAACAGGTTGCTTTTTTGTTTGTAGAAGGAAATCTCTGAAAGTACTGAACTGATTGCAAATTTTTTGAAAGCTGCTTTATTTTTGAGTGATACAGGCTTTATTTTATGTACGCGAGCGAAGCAACGCGCATAAGCCAGTCATTTATAGATTAAAATAAACTTGAGTGCTATTTATCTTTGTTTATAATACTTTAATTTGGTACAAGATGTAACAAAACCTAACTAGCTATAATCTTATTGGTCAAATAAATTGATTACACTAATTTCTTGTTGTTTTAGTAATCGCTGATAATCCTGTTTATGTTCCCACACTCTGGCGTTTATTGTTTATCTAAGATTTGGTGGCAATATTGACAAATAACGCATTAGCTAGTCTTTCATAAGCGATATGATTTGGGACTTCACTTATTAAATAATAACATTCCACAACTATCACACAACGCCGTCTAGTCCCAAGCTAAGCAGAGCTTGTATTGTGGGTAGTAGACAACTGATAAACATACTTATATATGTTTCTAAATATATACATATTATAGATATATAACTTTGTTATTCTTCGCCTTTATTTATCAGCTTTTTTATCATTATTATATAAAAACTCTTGCCTGATGGAAAATGACGATGGGATCGACGTCACTGAAAGAGCAATAGTGGCCCTGTGGTAATAAACGTATCTTAAGACATCGTAAGTCGCAGGTTCAAACCCAGACAATAGCTTTACTTTTTCTACATAATTTCATCAACACTAATATATATATAATAGCTTCGACGACCATCTGTCGAAGCTGTCGTTGCGCGGTTGGATCAAGGGCCTGATACAGAAGGCAGTACTCCTCGATACGGCTCGCATTGTGAGGAGGTTCCTGTCTCTGGAGCCCTAACCACCGGTAGCTTGGACCTTGCTCCCGATACCGGCGGAATACTATTTTTTTATATTTTTAAATGTTTTTTTTTTTTTATAAGTGTCCTTAAGAAATATTTAAAAATATATAAAATATGTGTAAAATGAAAATAAAGAAATAATAATGTTTATTTGCCAAAAACACTATTATCAAAATTGTAAAAGAAAAGATCGCGAGGAAACCTTGTTGTGGGAGCTTTTATTAGCAGTTGCTCCTTGTAACTCACGGGTATTCAGCTAAGTATTCAACCGAATATTAAGCCGAGTATTCAGCTGAATATTTATCCATTTTATTTATTTGGACTGGAAGCCAACCTCAAGCTAGGGAAAAGATTAGGGAGATGATGAGGGAACATACCGTGGGATAATTTAATTTAAAAAGTACCTTTTTTAAACTCCTATTAATCTACGCATGTACGAAATTAATTTCTTTAAAAAAACGTCAGCTGAGCGAGTCCAATGACCTGTAGGTAGTTAGTACGCAACGCCGACTACTACCTACAGGTAATTTCCTGGTTACAAATCGATAGTGTTCCATGTACCGGAAGAACCCTCCACTTGATTAAAACGATCAAAATTGAGTGGTGTATATCCGCAAACAAATACGCTGTAAGAATCGGGTTTTTACATAATTATTAATATCCAACATTAAAACAACTACCAACATCAGTAAATATTACATACGTGTTATGTACACTACAACAAGTACATAGAGGTGACAGAACATCCGTCGTAAGACATCAGATTACAAGATCGGCAAATATGTAAATCATAATTGCAACAATTGCTCAACAAACAGGGCTCAACAACTGACAGCTTCTATTTCCATAGATATCCGACTAGTACTTAGTGGATATGTTTGTTTTTGTGATAACTATGAGTTTAGCTATGTAAGAGGCTGGCAAAATTACTGTACTGCAAGATTGTGTCAAGCACAGAAAAGATGAAAGAGGTTGGAAAGGAAATACTTTCCGATTTGTATAATAATTAAAATTAAAATGTGGAATAATTTGCCTGTTGAGATCGTCCCATCATTACATCTCGTCTGGTCAGGGTCGCAGGAATCCGATGGATGCGTGACGCACAGGACCGGTCGTTGTGGCGACGCTTGGGGGAGGCCTATGTCCAGCAGTGGACGTCTTTCGGCTGATATGATGATGATGATGATGATCGTCCCATCCGATTATAATTTAGGTATTTTTAAGACTAAAATGGCTTTTCATAAACTTATAGAATACACCACCGTTAACGATTCCCTACATAACTGATTACCAGGTTGGAACAGGGACTGGAATCGAAGTCAAGTGCTAATTTACATATAATAATAAAAAAGACATATTTCAGTATATTACTTTAGCGATTTGATCAGCATTGGTTGAAGTTGCTTAGATTTAGCAGTATTCTAATCTTAAGTCAAACAGATAAAGAAATAAGAGCATAGAACATAAATCTTAACCAAACAGATAACTACGTGATTCTTGTCATGAATATAAAACGAAATATGTACTTTGACACACTGATGGATAATTTAGCTTTCCAATTATATTATAATTTACTAACTAACCCCAGAGAAAGAAGAGGGATGAAACGCATGTCCTTTAACAATTTCTGAGTATACATGTAGATGGAAGGAGGGAGAGGGAGGCCAAAGAAAAGATGGATGGATTGTGTGAGGAGTGATATGAAAGTAAAAAGGAGTTAATGATAGGGTGATGGGTGACAGGACAGAATGGAAGAAAAAATCGTGTTGGCCGAAAAGTGCGGGAAGAAAAGGAGTAACCAGGACTAAACCGAGACTCACGCGAATAAAGTGACTGGAAAAAGTAGTATATGGATTCTTAAGACTTGTAAAAACATGTAAAATTTAATCATTTTTGTGGCAGTTCTTATTTTCAAACCAACTTGAGAAATACAACGTCAAAATGACGCGCCAAAATTAACCTACAATTTATCTAGTTATGATGCAAACGCGATAACCAACTGCCGTCTAATCTGACGAATACAGAGGCTAGTAAGTGACATACAAACACACAAACAGGTACTACGATAGTAACATTTACCGTGGCATTACTCCTGTTGTCTATAAACCAGGGCTCTGATTAATTAATGCTCCACTTATTTAAACGAGATAGCGTTTAGAAACCACTCATATTTATATATCATGTGAGCTTATCTTTTAATTCTTGAGCTGTCAACGCGTTGAAAACAGTTACGTGGTTTTTCCTAAATAGCTTAAATTTTTTGTAAATATACATTTTATTTTTAGTAGGTATATGCGAAAAATAGAAAACCTCAATATAGTTTCTTCAGAATCAGTAACTGTATCGATTCCAATCGTTGTTACACCATCTTATATTTTTTCCCAAAAATATGCCTATAAAAAGGTCACAAGTTGGACACCTCTGACACTAAGTAAACACAGGTCACGGCAGGTCATAGTGCGCATTAGGAGCCAGCGCACAGCTGCGAAACAACCCCTCAGCCGCCCGGTTGATCCGGTGCCCATGTATTTGTCTAGACAAGCACATAACTTTGTGATTTTTCATGGTACAGTTATGAAATTCTGTGCATAGATTTTTTATATAAAAATACTAGACACGTGTTTCAGGTTTCGTATAGGTATACTAAAAAATAATGTTGTATTTGTAACCTTCAGGAATAAGCAGGTCGTTTAAAATCGCCTTTCAAATATTTATATAAGACTTTACATTTATTTATTCCGTAACACTTAATTCTCACGATTTAGAAACTTACTCTACGTCTGAAAATATTGTGTAATTTTTTTAAACTTAATATCACGTGTCAGTAATCGTTTAGACATGCGCAAAGTAAATAGGTACGATACGTTATGTATATACAGATATAAAATTTCCACTGTAACTCCTAATACAATAAAAAACATTAAAATCGGTATGATTCGCGTAAAAATAGATAATTAAGACGGACAAATAGTTTAGATAAGAACTTTAACAGTAGAATTATGATCGTGACATACGGATTTGTAGAACTGCCAGCGATAACGGCTGCACAAGTATTTCTACATCTGTTTGTCTGTTTATCCGCAACAGATTTTGATCAGAGTTTCATGTATACTTAGGACAATAAAAGGAGATGGTTTATATAAATAATTTGCACCTGAGTGAAGTCGGGGTGAAAGATTGTGAGTGTGTGTACGTTTGTTACTTCTTCACGCTCGAACAGCGGATGGGATGAAATTTGGTACACGTGTAAACTATGTCCTGGAATGGCGTATTAGATACTTTTTATCTCGTGAGCAGTGCAGAGCAGTAGTGGCCGAGTGGTTACGGCCCCGACTTACGAGTGGTCACGGGTTCAAACCCAGCCAGGCGCATTACTTTGTGTAATTTATCTCATCACCACTGCTCTCAAAACGGTGAAGGAAAACATCGTGAGGAAACCGGCATGTCCAACTGCTTTACAGTTTGGCAGTAGTACTCGTATTTTGTTAAACGTGACTTTGAACCGCATTCGCAATTATCATTGGTATCTAATTTCTTTCATTTGTCATAATATTAAATATTATTTAATTTTGTTTTTTATTTCAATATATTGTCAGTACACAAAAATAACGCTGGTCGCTCACAACGGCAGTGAGTATCAACCTAATCGGGATTTATGTTATTATACGTCGCAGATTTTTATAGTTTACGATGAAGTTATCTCGGCTTTTGAGCCAATTTCGTCAGTGCCAGTCACTGGTGCCACGGACATGATCTGACCTTTGACCTTCCATGGAGGATCACCAGATACACCGCGTGATTAGCAATTGCGAACTTAAAAGTTAATGGAGGATGAATTAAGTAGATAATGATGCGCAATTAATTTTGGTAGGTACCAATATATTGTTTTCTTTTTATCTGGTTAGTGTAATTGTTAGTACCTAAGTCGGATATAGAGATCTAAACTAACATTATTTTTGTTTGTAGGAGGTAATCTTTAACCCTCTTTGAGGCGTGGCTGGAAAGACCTCACGGCGTCCTTACCTTCCGCATGACGCAGGTCCTCACCGGACATGGCAAGTTCGGGAGGTTCCTGCATCGAATTCAGGCGGAAGAGACGCCCGGGTGTCGCCACTGTGCGCAACGCCCGGAGGACACGGTGGAGCACACCGTCGAGGTGTGCCCTGCCTGGGCGGAGCATCGCCGTGCCCTCGTGGGGGCGATCGGCGGCGGAGACCTCTCACGCCGGGCCCTGGTCGAGGCCATGGTCCGGAGCGAGGAGGAATGGCAGGCGGTCGCCTCCTTCTGCGAAGCAGTAATGCTTGCAAAGGAGGAGGCCGACCGCATCAGGCAACGGCGCCCTCGCCGCCGTCGCCGGGATTCCGATCCCGATTTCCGGCCACCGTAGACGCAGGCTCGCGGACGGCGAGCTATGGGTAGCTCGCTGTCCGATGGTCCGGTAATGGACCGAGTCTAAGACGTCGACGGCGCGCACTGTTCCCGCGCGCCTCAAGGAGTTGTCAGCAGCAGGAGGGGCCCAGCTGGGTCGAAGCCTACTAGGGACAGGGTTGTCCGAAAGGGAGCTCGTGCCCCGGTATGAAGGCTAGAAGGAACGGCGCGGGGTTTTTAGTCAGTAAGAGTCTGACACTGTCTCCCGCTCCACCCAAGAGCGGGTTTCGTCAAAGATGATTTTCCCCGTCGAGAGAAAAAAAAAAAAAAAAAAAAAAGGTAATCTTTAAAAGTACTGGTCCGATAGTGAATATTTTTTACCGTTAGAAATCTGCTTTATGCCTGAGTGACATGGGCTATATTTCATGTATGCGGGCGAAGCCCCAGGCAAAAGGTAGTAGTCTAATATATATAAAAATCTCGTGTGTATGTTATCGAACTCTTCCGAAGCAGAACAATTTTTATAAGATTTTTTGTGTATTTTTGGTAAAAGAAAAGGTTGTAAGCTATTTTTTTTAATCTTCTGCTGCACTCCCCCATTTTTTTTCCTTGGTAATTTATATGGCAAAACAACGTTTGCCAAGTCAGATAGCATAATTATATAGGTAATAGATATATAGACATTACCTAAGTGACATATTAAAAGGAAACGAATATGGTTATCAAGTATCAAGATTAGGAAGTAGTTTTTGGGTACAGTTACTTTGTTTTCCCTGTAATTTTTTTTATGCAATAATTGTCAGTAAATATATTGAGTCAGCCTTCTCAACATGCTTCACTGAGGTAGTCAATACTACAATTAATTCTTCATTTTACGGAGGACACGTCCGTTGCAATGATTCCACGTAATGTCACGTACAGTTGTTTGTCATGTCTGCAGACACTTGAGATACAAAACTACATCAATTTTACATCAGTGTTCTACTAGGAATAATTTTGCCAATAATTAAAACTAACGTAACTTCACTCAAACGGCTGAACGGCCTTTGATTGAAACTGTGTCCCAACTTGTGACAATTATTTCAAAAAAGTTGGAAAAAAATATAACATAGTGTAAAAATTATTGAAATCGATTCAGTTACTGATTCGGAATAATCTATATTCAGGTTTCGCATAGGTATACTAAAAATCATCATCATCATCATCTTCCTGCCCTTATCCCGTTTTATTTGGGGTTGGTACAACACGTTTTTTTCTTCCATTCTGTCCTGTCGCTCGTCACGCTATCACTAACTCTCTTTTCATTCTTTCTATATTTCTTTGGCCTCACTCTCCCTCTCCATCCATCCACATGTACACATACTAAAAATAATGTTGTATACTCTTCTACCACAAGACATTTTAGAGGTATAAAGTCCCACAAACCTCCGTCAAAAAGATAGGGTCCTTCAACGCAACTAAGTAACTGCCTAAGAGAGAATTTAGGGATGTTGTAAGTATATGTTCAAATCGCGCAAAAAAACTCTATCTCTCGCCATAGTTGTCGCTACAACACCATAAGTTTTCCATACGAGATATGTCATAGAGCGGCGCCCTTAACCCATGTTTACACTGACTACCGCACGGGTGCCGGGGTTTTAGGACTCTAATCCACATGAGCGGCGGGAATGTTCCCATATCCACCGTTTGTTTAGCCATGTCGATTTAGGGATTTGTCAGATACCTCGTTGCTCGCTTACGACGACGCCTGCGATTTAGGGTCGCCGCAGACGGATCACCAGCAACAACCACAAAACGCTGCCATTTTCTATAATTTTCATACATTGTGTGAATCACGCACAACACAAGTTGGTAACTTCGAAGAAACCGTCAATATTAGCTTCGCTAGCGTCCTGGAGCGCCAAGACGGCAGCACTCTACAAATGTAGAGTGGTCAAATAGGGTCGAAAGTTTCTAGAATGGCGTCCAAGTACTGGAAGACGCAGTGTCGGAATGCCTCCCATAAGACGGACCGATGACCTTCATAAGGATTCGCCGCACATTGTTGAGGCCAGTGGCTGCCACACGCTACAAATCGCCGCTTCTTACTTGTTCGCGAACCGGCCACTAATCGCCGATACAAAACACCGTCACACGCCACTCACGCATTTAAAACTTCTTCGTCAAAGTTTTGATACTGTAAAAAACGCAGCAGATACCGGCTGTGACTGTCGCGCGCTTCAGCTACCTTTGTGGCAGCTTCTAGCTTCTTGTGCGTTTGTGGTTGTGGCACGTGGCCCAGTGTGCGGCGATCCTCAGAACCGTTTCGTCACTACGCAATGGAAATGTATGTGATACGTCATTCACACATCTGAAATTGGTGTTGATACAATTTGGTTCATTGTTCTTGTTGATCGTCAGCTAATTTTGCGAGTTTTTCTTAGAAGCTGTTCATGAGATTTTTATTAGATTAATTTTGTCAATGTAAATTTGTGATCGTGGGTAACGAATCATCTTTTGTAATCAACACTAAAAGAGGTAAAGTTTGTTGTTTGTTTGTAAGAGATACTCTCTGGGTGTACTGGTCCGATTGCTAAATTTCAGCGATAGAAAGCTGCTTTATTCCTGAGTGACATAGGTATGCTATATTTTATGTACACGCGCGCAAAAGCGCGGGAGACAACTAGTGTTCAATAAAGGTATGATTCCGAACTCGGCAACAAGCAACAGCTGCCACACATTGCCACACTGCCTACATTGCTGCGGCGACACTGCTGCCTAGCTCGGAATGTAATCTCATATAAGCTTAAAGAAATTGTAGTAAATAGTGAAAGGTTGACTGGAAGAAAACGCCTAAGGCATTAAGTCCGCCTCTGTACTTTTGTGTGCATGAAGTATTAAATAAATAAATAAATTGTATGGGGACCAGTAGTGTCGCGGCAGCACTGCTGCCTGCAGCGTGGTTCGGAGTCATACCTTAAAAATTAGAACGCTTGAAGCGTGTGTTTCTACTTATCCCTTCATGGATAACCTTCATAATAGGTAAAACGAGGAACAAGTAAATTATCGCTGATAGTTTAGTTAATCGCTTGTTATCAGCGGATATCAATACAGAGTTCATATTCACAGATTTATTTGGCAGATAAAGCTTATCCGGAGATAGTAAGTCGTTCTAAATTTAATGCGATTGATTTAGTTCACGTGACTAATGTGACTCTGATTCGTTTTTTTATGTTTGACTAGTTTCTGCCCGCGGTTTCGCCCGCGTACATAAAATACGCTCACTCAGAAATAAAGCAGATTTTATCGGTTAAAACATTTTAGCAATCAGACAGTCAGTACTTTCAGAGATACTACAAAAAAAAATGATAAAAACCTAACTTTACCTCTTTTTATAATATAGTGTACACATATTTTGAATTTTTGATGCCATATTTTAAATTGTGTTCAGTTACTTAGCTGGTTTTTAAAACCATATAGCTATCAATATTGTTTAGGCTTTGCTTTAAGAAAGATAGTGTGGTTCCTAAACTAAACTTGTTTGTTCATTGCCAAATAAACATGTTTTTTTTATATCTTTCTTTAAATTAAATTCCAAACAAAGTATATTATTTACAATAGCACTGGCCAATTTTCATCAATCAAAAACTACACGTGTTTGTCATTTATAAAACAAATAAAATTAAGGTAGGTAGTTAGAACTGTAAAAAACAGATGCACTTATCATGAACAAGGTGATAATTTGCACATCTACCTATGACGTCACAAATAAAGGCCTACTCTATTGGTAGATTTATAATAATAATAATAACCCTGTTCCCGATACCGGTGGGCTACTATTTTTTATATTTTTAAATGTTTTTTTTTTTATATTGAAATATTTAAAAACGTAATTAATATGTGATTATTGCAAATAAAGAAATAATAATAATAGGCATGACTCAGAAAAAACTGAAACGAGTATGACAGTGTTAAACATAATTTTACAAAAAGTAGTTAAAAACATTAAATCCATTGTGTAAATAAGTTAAGTTGTTATTGATAAACTTAGGTTAGGTTACGATGAAGCTGTCATGAGTCTCTATGAGATAAAAGTCCCTAAAAATAAAGATTGTAAGGCTGTTTTCACACGACGCCGCTCATTGACGCGGCGAGTGAACGTAAACGCGCCGCTCATCCGCGCGGTCTAGTGGACGCGTGTCAGAAGTGAGTCGATTGGAAATGTCACCAAATAATTGCAAACACTGAAGATTCTTAAAAGCCTCGCGAGAGTGTAAACTTTCGATACATGAATAGATAAATCTACACTAATATAAAGTGGTAAAGTTTTTATTTTTGTTTTTATGTGTTTTTTTTGTTTGTAGGAACATCCGAAAGAAACTGATCCGATTGCAAATTTTTTTTCCCCATTGGAAGCTACTTTATTCCTAAGTGACATAGGCCATATTTATTTATTATTACTTTACATTATTGTTTCTAACTGTTCATATAGTAAGCATTGCGCTATAATTAAGCTAATTTTACGCAACTCGCACACTTAGATCGCAAGTTTGCTATTGGTTGTGTCAATTACGATCATGATCATTATTTTCAGGCACGCCTGCCCCGCCCACTAGGCCAGTCTAACCTCTTTCATCTTTCCTGTGATTGGGTCACCTATGGATAAAACAGCTTAAGATGTTGTTTAGCGCCATCTATGGAGAATACGGCCGCGGACTCGCGTGTGAATGCAGGTAGCTGCGTAACGTTCACCTGAGGTAGTCTGAAACTATCGCTCAGGTAGTACGGAGCCTCCAAATGGGCTCGCCGGTTCACTCGGCTGACGGTATACCTAAGTCAGTGTTTATCTTTATAACTACTGTCATATAACAGTGTTTGTGAAGTGTAAATAGTATTTTTACGCTATGAACTCTTTATCAGAGACTTTTAGCGATGTCGGCAGTGCCATTAATTTAACGCTGTCGCCTTCAAATGCAAGAAATCTCGTCCGAATTCTATAGTTAACGAAACGTCATCAAAAAATCAAAAAACTGACGACAACAACGACATGTACCTATAAGTCAATTCGACGTGAGATTCACTTCACCGTCTACCGCGGCGGTGTGCGGCGTCGAAAGAAAAAGAAATGCAGTTCTCATGTGATGGGACACAAGTAAAGGTAGAACTACACTACTAACACGTGTGCCACGCACGCCTCTGAACGTGTCGGTCTCCATCTATACTAATATTATAAAGAGGTAAAATTTGTAAGTTTGTAAGTTTGTAAGTTTGTATGTAGGGGGTAATCTCTGGAAGTACTGGTCCGATTGCTAAAATTTTTTCACCGATAGAAAGCTGCTTTATTCCTGAGTGACATAGGCTATATTTTATGTACGCGGGCGAAGCCGCTGGCAAAAGCTAGTACATTATAAATGGGAACTAGACTTGTAGAGCTACACTAGATAAACGCCACGCGACGTCGTTCTACGTACAAATCAGGCGTGTTACACGTGTGCGTCGGCCTAATATAGTTTTAGATTTAATCTTGTATCTGCCTAAACATGATCAAAATAAAATTAGTTGTATCTAACAATGAACGTTCTAAAGCAGTCTTCAATCAATCTCAAATATTAATATCAAATAATATTGATTAAGTAAACTTTTGTTAATTTTAATTAATAACTAATTAATCAATTTCCTGATTCCCACACTCCACGTAATCAAACAAATATTGAACAACGGAAGTCGATATTATATCGTTAATTCAATAATTATATAACGTTTGGATATTGGACCAAATTGATATAATTATTAGGTATCTTTACGTAACTGTCTCAAGTTCAGGCTATATTACATCTAGATATTAATTTAATGCCCAATTGCTTTCAGTAATTATTTCCGGATGTTATTCAAAAGACACCATGTCACACCACAATCACCAATATTTTATAATAAAGAAATAGATTTAGAAATTATCGGATATCCGAAATAAAAATATATCCGTAACCCATGCAAAAGTTTCGGATAGTTCCGAATGAAAGTGCCGATCTTTGTTTTTTTTTTATAATTATTTTATAGTACCCGAAACTAGTGGATAATCCGAAATAATTCCATATCCGTAACCTTATCTGAGACTGGTATAATATTATTAATAAATCCGTTATCCGTAATCAGATCCGAAATTTCATATCGATAATATCCTTGATTTAGATATGCGCACTGATTCGTCACTGATTTACAATTTTATGATTAAGCACTCCGCAACACACAGACAGTTCATAAACTGACCAAACTATATATTGTAAAAGAAACAATATGTTCAGTCATCCCGCAAGATTAATTACAAACTTATAGTGTTCACAGTAACTCAATGACATAACCAACAAAAAATCCGGATTAGTCAACGCAAAACAAAAAAAAATCTTATCCACATCATGATGCAATTATGACCTCTATTTCAACAAATATTCGTAGAACACGATAAGAATTCGCTTGAACTATCCTAAAAAAAAAATAACCTCGTGTGTTCTTTAATCTGTGCTAATCACTTATTTCAAACAGTGAAGGATATACATTTTTATTATCTGCCACATTAACAGTATTATCTTTTGTTCGTCATAAAATCAGATTTATTATGTTATTTACTTTCATTTTATTATAATCCTCATTTACATTGCAGAGATTATTTTCTGTGCTGTATTACTGTGAAATAGGGTTGCCACGTCCTGAAACTGAAATGCCGGACAGGATAGTTCCTATTTAGCCGGAAATTTGGTCAAAAAAGCCGACATTTTCTTTAAGTCTTACATGTATTTTTAATAATAATAAAATTCATAAAATCTTTTTAAATTCTCATGATGATCATCATCATCATCATCAGCCTTTTTAATGTTTCCACTGCTGGGACTCCAGCCTACTCTCTAGGAGAGAGAGAATGGGCCGTAATCCACCACGCGGGCCCAGTACGGGTTGGTGAATGTCTTCCGTCTTCCAATTTTTGGTTCTAGGACATGCCGGTTTCCTCACGATATTTCCAGTGTTAATGAAATAAATTACACAAAGTAATGCGCCTGGCAGGGTTTGAACCCGCGACCTACAACTCGTAAGTCGGAGCCATTACCAGTGGGCCACCACTGTTCTCAAAGCTTCCAGAAATTAGTCCATACCAATATTAAGTAATTTATTAGTTTAGTTGTTTACAAATAATATTCTGGTGTATCTTAAAAAAGGTCTGCTAATTATAGTCGAGAATATTTGTCAGTACATCAACAAATAAATATGAGGAGATCAGTATCAATAAACTGGCATCACGTGCCGATTCAGTACCAAGAAGTATTTGTAGTAGGTACAGGTCTCGATAGCAAATCAATTGCCACACGAAATACTAGTGGAACAAACTTACAAAACGGATAAATTGGTCGAAGAGAGAGATAATGTCAACAGAATAGTGTAAAATCTTGTATGATTACTGTAAACTAATGAGATCAGTTTTTTTGTCAAGCGCATTGATAAGATTATGAATGTGTATGTTTCGGATTTTGCTCGCTTACAATGGGCCTCATCACAAGGCTTACAGTACAGGCTTGGAGTTTGGAATTAAGATATCCGCAGGAGAACAAAGGTCGCTAACATAGCCCGAAGAATCGCCAAAAGAATGACAGTGGACAGCGTTGCAAGGCCTCCCACAAGGTGGACTGAGGACCTGGTGAGAGTTGTGGGAATGCGGTGGATGTGAGATATACAGGACCTTTCGTTGTGGTGACGCTTGGGGTAGGCCTATGTCCGCAGTGGACGTCCTTCGGCTGAAATGATGATGATTAAGACTAAGGCTCAATGATATTACTCTCGAGCTAAGACTCATGTACCTACCTACCTTGGTGTTCCTCATAATAATAAATAAATGTACCTACACTGTTTTAAGGAGTCGGCTAGAAAGAAAATTGGATCTATAGAAAGATAACCGTGGAATAAAATACATTGACCTTTACCTAATACCTCTGCGTAGGTACCCGAATAATAAACAATGAATTGCTATTCATTACTAGATCATGTAAAGAATCACGATACATATCGATTCAAGACAGTTTTATGTCTTTATTTCCTTTTTGACATTCAACATATGTAGGAGGGTCAATGACCGTTATTCCACGTTTATCTAGCACACAGACTTATTTGGCACCTATCTCAGTAAAAGCAAAATTCGAACTATTCAGATTCATTTTCGAAAACAGAAGCATATTTAGTTAGATATTTGGTGGTGTTGCCCAAGCAAGAGTCTTGCAGGCGCCAAGCGTCGCAACACCGATTTGCGTCTCGTTTGAGATTTGCGTGTAATTAGTTTTTGGTTTCTCAGTATCGGTATCAATACCGTATCGTTATAACATTAAAAGCTAGTCTGTACATCTAGAGTAGACATAAATACTAGCTTTTAGTGTTTCTTGTAGATTACAAGTTACAAGGTGGCCGAATTACCTGGAAAGAGTCGCAAGAATCTAATGGATGCGAGTCGTAGGATCGGATCGTTCGTTATGACGACACTTTGGGGAGGCCTATGTCCAACAGTGGACGTCTTTCGGCTGAAATAATGATCATAATAGTGAAGCTTCTTTCTTCGTCGACCCCATCATCGTTTGCAGGTGAGATAATGGTCTAACAACACTTATATTATAAAGAGATAAAGTTTGAATTTATATATTTTTTTGTTTGTTGAAGGTAATCTCTGGAAGTACTAGTCGAATTACTAAAACTTTTTCACCGATAGAAAGCTGCTTTATTTCTGAGTAACACAGGCTATATTTTATGTACGCGGGCGAATCCGCGGGCAAAATCTAGTCAGTAATAAAAGAAAAAGATTTCACACCTCAAAAAAAGAAAACAATAATAGTGAGAAGGCAATCTAATGTCAGTCCAAACTCCAACCATTGCAGCGCAGTGATGCTGAACTGATTTGCAAACAACACTGACATATGGCATATTAAAGCTGAAGGTTCAGATCCACAGTTCACGTTTAAATTAATGACGTATCTATTGACATCGTCATTCGGACACTCGATATGATACCCAATCATTAGAAATAGGTCGACTTACATTTTGCACACGTAGGCTCCATTTGACAAACAGAACTTACTTACAAGGTTTAATGATAGACTGAGGTTATTTTCTTAAATAATGTTGAATATAGTTGACTATAATTTTTATTACAATGATAATGGACAGGTGGACAGGGTGAAGATCGTCACTAAGTGATCGCTTGAAGAAGAAGGAAGCTCGGGCCTTCGAATTAGACGGAAGCGAAGGTGGTGTAACGATCTGATCTTGTACGCGAGGCAATTTGGCCAGGGATTGCCTAAGACAGGGAAGTTAGGAAGAAGAGGGAGGCTTTTGCCCAGCTGAGAAGCATAATGTGACCCAATAAAAAATGGTAGGTATAGTTTTTCTGAACATCAGTTTAAAAACCGAAGAGTGATTCTGCAATCAATAATAAAATGAAAGTTCATATTTAAACAAGTTACTTCGCATTCAGATTGTTTGCGTTTACTTAAGAAAGCTTCGAAGTGCATCCTACAGACTGTTCGCAAACAAATCGTAGTCCAATCCACGTGTAAGTTATTGTATATGGAGCGTCCATCAACGGTTTAGTAGAATTCAGAGCGGTATGAGCAATCTATTAACACAACTCCGCTACAATGGCAATGGTAATTAGTGTCATTTGCACTGTTTTTGGACGGGATAAACACATAGGGCATATTGTCGAGCGGCCCACAAATTGGAGGCAAATGGTCTCTGGGCATCGAAGTGCTAACTTAATTTGTTCGGCTTTCGCTAACGTGTGAGCAATCAGTCGGATCCCTCACAGAGGCTTTGTTATTGCTTCACGTTCAACATGTGATTTGGTTCACTATCATTCACCGTTACCAGCAGGCCTTCAAATTTGACGAGTTACAGTTAAGTAGATGGTGAAGATTTGGGGCTTAAATTAAAAACAAATACAGGTAATCGAAGTGGTTTGTGCCGATAGTTACGCGTGATGATGAGTGATGTAGGCGATGGAGAATGAAGTTAGATTTGAGGTTGCAGATGAACTTGTAGTGAGTCACACAATATCTCACAAAAGTAGTTTTATGACCGACTTGTAAATCTAAGGTTGGGACTTCGAAAAAAACTTTTGTTCGAAAGAGTAACCGCGGGCCAGGAACGCAAAGGACAACTAAAGGATCACAGTAGAGTTTTAGTCGATAACTCTGACAATCCTCTATTTTGCTGATTAAAATAAATGGTTTAGTTTACGGGTTTTTTTTAGCTTACTAAGAGAAGGTTGAGTATATATTTCTTGGTTGATAAAATTGAGATAACAGAAGTCTCTTTTGTAATAAAACGTCAGTAGAATATGCATTTAATAATATGGTTTTGTACAACGTGTGCATAACGATGATAGATTTCAATCACACCTTTTTGTTACGAAACTGATAAAGATTATAAGATTGATCATTTGCCTCGCTGTTCACTGTTAACATGGCCACAATACCCGATCATTTACCTTCATAGCACAGCATGCATAACATGCATAGCATAGACGCCCTTATACCGTTCCCACTGCTGGGACTTAGGCCTCCTCTCTAGGAGAGGGAATGCCGAATGGGCCGTAAACCACCACGCGGCACGCACCCAGTACGGGTTGGTGAATGTCACATGTTTTCGAATTTTTGGTTCTAGGACATGCCGGTTTCCTCACGATGTTTTCCTTCGCCGTTTTGAGAGCAGTGGTGATGAAATAAATTACACAAAGTAATGTGCCTGGCTGGGTTTGAACCCGCGACCTACAATGAGTTGCAACTCGTAAGTCGGAACCGTTACCACTCGACCAGCACTGCTCCATAAATAAAATAACACGAACAAATCTAAATAGGTAGGCAAAACTACTTAATTACACACAAAACGTTTCACAGAATTCCTAAAAACTCACAATCTCAGCAATCCTTAATACCACCATCATACAAAACAGCACAGTGATACGAATATAATTCGATAAAAATAAATCCAATGACGTTGTCACTCAAAAACAAGTACGGACAATCTTGTCGCGATCTCTTTGTGAGTTCCGACAGTACGCGATAAAACAAATAAATCAGTGCGGTAATCCGCGACTTAGTGCGATAATGCACGTTTTTCGATATACCTCGATATAACACGACACACATATCGTCATATCTCGGCAGCACGGATAATCCCCACGTGCTCTATCTAAGAAACTTGTTCCAACAAATGACACGAATCACTTTTTAACGGAAATATTTGGTGTTTGACTATTCCGCGGTTATTTTATTGTTTATCTTTTGGAAATATGGACAATCTTTGAAGATATGGATTTCCGTTATACAGCCGCATCTGTCTATATGGTCATTATTGGTTTGTTAGTATTTTTTTTGTGCATACTGAACTATATTTAGTTTTATAAAAGCGAAACACCACTCTCTGATTAATCACGAAATCTGTAATTGTCTGTCGGGAGAAATTTAAGTATCTATAATATGTATGTATTTAGAAATATATAAGTATGTTTATCAGTTATCTAGTACTCATAGCACAAGCTCTGCTTAGCTTGAGACTAAACGGCGTTGTGTGATATTTTGGAATAAAATAAAAAGAATCTCAGAAACTGTAACACCTATAAACTTAAAATTTGAAAGATAAGTAGGTTCCTTATAGGGTTCCTTATTCCGTTCTTAGCAGTTGTCTAAACCGCTAAGCACAGATTTTTCTAAATTCACCCCTTTAGGGAATGAAACGAAAGTCCCAAGTTTGAATGGAGAAACCGACTTTCACGCGGGCGACGCCGCTGGTAGAAGTTAGCTTACTATATCATCACGCCTTTAATATTGATAATAATATTTTCATTATCTGGTTTTTTATTTGTCTGTCGTCAAATATGTAACATTTTCAGTATTTCATTGAAAAAGAGTACTTATCTAATGTTATCACAATAATATAATTCATTTAGATCACAAATGGTCGGCAAAAATGATAATAGGTTTTCTAAAAATAGGCACAGCTGCTTAAGTTTTTTTGAGATATCGATAAAATCTTGACTTATCGTATATGTAACGTCTCAGATAGGTAAAAATATACAGTAACGCTAGATAGATTAAAATGATTCGGGGAAAAACTATACAAATATACTAAAGATGATGTCAGGAATGCAACTTGCAATTTAGGCACTTACTAAAACGCACTATACTTATAAAATAATGTTAGGTATTACGATTGTGTAGATAACATTATTCAAAGTATTTTTATATTATGTTTATCAAGGAAACGATGCAAACCACTCGAGATATTTCCACTTGAAAAATAAACCTGTCAGTAATCGACACGAAGATTATTTGCCATCATGATTATCGCTAATTAATACTCGAGTACTGAACGATTTAAATGGAATAACCCAGTTAAACCACTTGCAGCGAATAGAGATATTGTAGAGCACCGACTGTCGTCGACAATCACACCGATTGTTTTCAATAACATATACCTACGTCTGTGTCATACATTATGCAATGTTGCAGTATTTAATATGGCGCCGTCTATAAAAGTACTTTGGAAACGAATTTATATGAAACAAAAAAGCTATCAATGGCACCGCGGCGAGTTCGCGGAGCACATTAGATATTGTTAACAAAACTTCCTCCTTCATTAATATGCATCGGCAGGTAATATTGAGTACGTGCCCGTGCGCCGCCGCCGTGCGTCCTCACACATTTGCGCATGCGCGACGCATCCATGCAAAATTTTAGGCGGGATGCGTTTGCTAACGTAATAAACGTCCAGTAAAAGTAGTCATACTTTCCACCATTACTTCTTTGTCTGCGACGAACTCCGCTGACGAGTTAGACAAGGAAAGCGCGGCGGAGTCCGCTGCGTTTGGACTCGAGAGCGCACAACGCATTCGGTAAAAGCGGGTTTTGACGACCGCCGCGCACATTCCCATG
This sequence comes from Mythimna lalbum, assembly GCA_949319445.1. Taxonomy (NCBI): domain Eukaryota; kingdom Metazoa; phylum Arthropoda; class Insecta; order Lepidoptera; family Noctuidae; genus Mythimna; species Mythimna lalbum. The sequence goes on along the minus strand of OX439345.1, from coordinate 8,204,570 downwards.
CAAGGTATGCCCGGAGGAGCTATGTCGGCAATTTAAATATTACGGCTACTCAAAAACGTGAGATGTTGGTAGCAAGAAAGCCCGTGTGGGCTCCAACTCGACGAAATTCGGATACACTGAATCCGACTGAAAAAAATAATAAGAGGCGACATTTTTTCGTAATTAAATTGTAGCTTTTTACATGAGCTCTCTTGAACGGACGTAATTAATAATATGCGCCTTAATTTCGACAAGGACCATCTGAATGTAATATGGAGGTATAATGTCAACTAAAAAATTCGGGACGACTCATAAAGCTTCTACATGCTGAGATTATGCGCTATAAAAATTCTTTGTTTTGCGTCAAAACGTTTGTTAAGTCGAGCTCTGAGCAGTATTGCGAACATTGTGTGTGATGCCCATGACGGGAGGTAGCCATTCCCATGTCGACACCGAAAAAAATATTCAAATTATGATAATAAAAATATCAGATTCACGCGCGCGCGCCTCCGTCCGAATTTTGCAGCGCGTTTGATGCGCCCGCGCCGATTCCGGCAAATCCGTCGCGTCGGAAGTGCGTGGCGCGCGCCGCCCTGCCGCCGCTGTCGATGTGTCGATATGCTCACATGGAGTCGTTGACCTCGATCAGGACCTTCGATAATGGACATCTGATAAACTCTTATTGGTTAGATTAAGAGGCCGAAAGAGATATTTTTGTTCTTAAAAGTCAATGTGCCTAGAGCTCCTTATGCAAAAATGCGGGAATGGGAACGCAACCATTGAAACGTCTTATAAAAAATCAATAATAAAAACCTAATTAGTTAAATTGAAATAAATTCTTCCAACGATAAAAATTCCGTCACCTGTCGCTGCACTCGCTTCATTGGGCGTGCAAATTATCGACGTTACGTATTCCCCTCACTAATCCGAGAGATACGTATACGGTCACACAATGCACTTATTATTCGACAGTTCAGTTTCTAAGTAAAGTGCATACGGGTTGAATACAGTTGATATGACGTGTGCGTCTGCCCTTTCAATGACTTGAATAATATATAAAAAAAAATACGCCATGAAAATAATATTACCGCACCAAATACGGATTTTAATTACAATAACCAAAGCTAAAGGCAAATGAAGTAAAAAGGTCAGGAAGGCGATAAATTATTTAATTATATAGTATATTTATCAACTGTTTATATTCCTACATCCGACAGTTATTGAAGAAATGGAATAATAGATAATTGTGCGTGACATCTCTGTGCTGGGTGGATAGGGTTTGGGTGCAATATCAGCACAAAAAAGCCGTGTTTAAACGGACTAGACAAAAAATAAAACAGTCCTAAAAGTAATGACTTTGAAGTAAGCAGCACCTTTGTGTTCTATTTGTTTTTTGTTAAATGTTTGTGTGTAGGTACATAAATAAATAAAATTGCATCCAAACGGTACAGACTTATGGTGCGTCCGTACGGTACAAGCTTTGTACAGAATTGCGACATTCATTTTTTTTTTTCTATGCAACATATCTACATAAATCTGTACTAACTCTGTACCGTCTGGACTCACCATTACGTAGATTATATAGTTACACTAACATTTTTGTCTCCACTTTTATGTTGCACTGACAAAATTATATAGAAAATGTATGTAACAGGACATCGTAAGCGACACTTTAGCTTTTTGCTACCATGTTACTCCTGAAAACGCTTGATAAGTCCGTACTAAATCAGTACCCTGTGGTACAGACAGAGCTTATTTTGCATATCCTAAGGGTATATATTTTTTAATTAGAAAAGAAAAAATCCCTTCCAGCAAAAATCCTGAACTGTCGCTTTCCATGTACATGGTAGTTCCTGGAAAAGCTTGTTATGACTGTACTAAGCCTGTATCGTGCGGTACACGTTTCATTTTTGAGGTTATGGTGGTCAAAACTCAAAACTCAAAACTCAAACGTGTCAGATGACGAAATAGTGAAACTCAAAGCAATTAAGCTATTCCAGCAAGTGAGGTAGCCTTTACCTGTGTTATATGACGGCTTAACAATGCCTGACATATCCGTATGTAGCTATCGGGCTGTTGTTTATCCCATTAAGTCAATTTAGAAGTAATAAAATGTGGATTCAAGTCAATCGTTTCATTTTTTAACTTATTTTGCATATCCTACTTCAAGCTTTTATTTAGACCTTCACCTGTCCCGATGTTTGTCTGTCATCAAATCTTGTAAATAAAATTTGACCTACTTCCAGGTTACCGATTGAGCTGAAATTTTGCATGCATGTGTAAGTGTGATGACAATGCAAAATTATTATGACAAAGGAGCTGATCTGATGATGGCACCGGAAGGTGGCTGTAGGAACTTGGTAGTTAAAAAACACAACTCTATCGAGTTTGGGCTCGTATGATTCGTCTTGACAAGTATTTTAATTTATAGGTATACCGAGCTACAAAAGCTTGCTATGAAAAAATGATTCTCATTAAAAGCTTGTTTAATTAGAAAAAAAATCCCTTCCAGCAAAAATGCTGAACTGTCGCTTACGATGTTACTTCGTGGAAAGTCTTGCTATGACTGTACTAAGTCTGTATCGTGCGGGACACGTTTCATTTTTGAGGTTATGGTGGTCAAAACTCAAAAAGTCGAGAGTTTGACGGAATAGTGAAACTCAAAGCAATTAAGCGGTTCCGACAAGTGCGGTAGCGTTTACCTGTGTTTTATGACAGCTTAACAATGCCTGAGAAATCCGCAGCTAGCTATTGTTTATCCCATTACGTCAATTTAGAAGTAATAAAATGTATTGTTACTAAGAGGATCATCAGTTTAACGGTAATTCAAGGACGCGATTCGTAGAACTGAAACAATATCTACCTGTTTTTGATGACGGTGAGCTTTTGAACGCTCAAATCCCATTTTTGGAATAGGATTTGAGTAGTAAAATAGTAAACAAGTAATTTTTTGAGCTGTAGTTATATTGTTGAGCCCTGTGACTTCACCGAAAATATACTTTGTAATTTTTTTTTGTACGTTTCTGTTAATCGGTGCTTCCTTTTTTCTGAGAATTCATTAAAAGAATTCTCCTGCTTTAAGTAGAGCAAGAGGGACTGGCTCTCTTACACGCAACGACCCTAACTGAGCCCTCTCTTTGAGGTGCGCGCGGAATACCAGGCGCCACCGACCGGACGGCGAGCTATCCATTGCTCGCCGTCCGCAGGTCCTCGCCTACGGTAGCCGGAAATCACTCTGTAACCTAACGCGATATTTCCTGCGCCGTAATGTTGGCTCAGGAAGCCTGTTTCTTATTCTTCTAGAGTTAATCTAATTAATGAAGATAGTAAAAAAAATACACATCATCGATTACTTACAAATCGCACCAACTTTAAAAAAAGACTCACTTAAAATTATATGTTGTCAGTAATAAAAAATATTAAAATAAATACAGAATTATACCGTACTAAAAAATAAAATAATTAAAAAATTATATAAAATAAAAGAAAAATAATTCAAATTAACAATTGACATTAGAGCGAAACAGCGTGACAACTTTTAGTACAATCAGCATCAAATAAGTAGTAATTTCGTACTGAATGGACTAAAAACAGTCAAGCTGCATCGTTCCGTATCGGATTACCCAATAAAACACGGATCAACAAACCGAACAACAACGATTCAAACACGAGTATAAACGAATGATCTATCAGTGCGTACGCACGTTTACATCTCGCCGGAGTCTGGAGGCACAAAACAGAGATTAGAGTTCGTTCACACAGGATTTTATTCCTCTCTCATCAGTATCGATGCATGCATATCGGTACACTCTTACTCATTTGTTGTTGTAATTGTAAAGGGATGGACGGACGAGATAAGTGGGTCGATGACATTTGGCTCCGACTGATTACCACGATTATGCACTTTGTGCGTTGAACTTTAACTACGAGCTTTGATATACACAGCTTTGATATGACTCCAACGATTTGACGTCTATCGGAACAAAGCAAGCGATAAGCTTTTGTTTGTCGTCTATTGACTCATTATCACTGCACTTCTCTTGTCAAATTATATTTCAATTAAAAATTGGATTTTCCTGCCGGAAACTGTGTTTCCGGATTGCGAAAACCTAGGTGTCTTAAGTCGAAAGTGACTGATAGGTTGTAGTTAGGAGTATTAAAGTCAAGAGTGAATAGGTTACTTCTAGGCAAGCGTGCTCCATCGTTGACCACATCGTCGCTTGCCATCTGGTGCGATAGTGTTTAAACGCAAGCCTGTTAATTATAGCTTTAAATTTTTTTTTTTTCAATACACGCTTTTATAGCGCGGTATAATAGGCGCCCATTTAGACCATTTGAAAGGACTCAAACACGATGGGGCTATTTTGTTGGGGTTGTTCAGCAGTTCCTTGGCGGTATTCCACTATCCGAATCTATCATTAGACCCAGCTCCATAACCCCACCATATTTATGCATTGTAATCCAAATTACATTTACCAAATTACAACTATTTCAAAATCTATTTGCAAGGTTTGCCCTAAAAATAAACTTAGACTAACATTGCAAGTTATTTAAAAGTTTATAAAAATATGATTAAAAACTAAATAGAAATGAGTATCACCTTTGTACTATTCTTGTTTGGCTCTTCTTTTCTTTTATTATTTTGTGTACATAAATTGTTAAATAAAAATAAATATCAGATCTAAGCCATACACGTCCAGATTATTACATCCTATTTCTAGAATAAAGGAATTCGAACAACACTTAACAGAGTAACATTGTAAATAATATGAAATATCGCGACCATTTCCACTTTATTATTACAGTTTAATCTCCGAAACATGTAGCTGACAAGGATCATAAAGCCGTGGCTCCTTATCTCAAACTATGGTACATTTCGAGTAACGAAACAACTATATTACGCGTGTACATTTATGTACACACGAGTATAAATTCCCATGTAGGGCCGATAGGAGCCGAATCTATCTGGTCGATAGTAACCGCTATTACCGCTATCGCATCCGCCGGTCGCTACAGATAACTGGACGATTGTACAACGTCGCCAGTAATCTATTGTTCTAACTCTAAACCGCAAATAGGGATATTTGTACGCAGCGAACGAACTGCGTTACGCTTCAAGTTTGACACGACGACGCAGACATTTCCCAGACAGACGATCTCGCTGCAATTCCTATGGCGACCATGGCGTGTAACAGTTATTTGACACAACTAACTCCTGCCTCCTTTTAACTTTCTCAGAAAACAACAAACGATGCGTACATAATCTACTTGAACAACTTCTAGAAGTAGTTACAATGAAAGTAATTATTTAGGTGTACGTGAGTATATTGTTCATTATTTTAACGCGATAATGTCGTCTAAGCTATTTCTACGCAATCTTAGATCTTAATTAAATCTCGATATCACAGTCTAAACCTATTTAGGTTTAATGAAAAGTGTAGACAAATTGCACAAGCGTTTGGTATTTAAAACGTTGGAAAACTAAGCGTATTGTGTGAATAATTATATTATTTTTTTATCATAATTAGGACTAGGAAGGAGGCTTATTAAGTTTCCGTTTTCGTATTGTGTATTCATGGGCATGTGTTATTGGTAAATATAGTAAAAATGGCTCGTAAACTATCAACTAAACTCGGGTGCCCAACTTGTTTAGCACGGCGTCCGTGCGATGCATAGTAATTGCAGATAACATGTGTGGTGCAAGTATGGAGCGAACGGCGATTACTTATGATTTTGGATATTGAAATAATTTAAATCAGCCATTGTCATACAAGTGGCTGATAGAAAAATCTCTTAAAAAAATATTATGTTTTTGTTTATTTTGGAAATACGTTTACCTACTTGAGTACGTTCCGTATACAATTTTCTTAAAGTGAAAGCTACGTAGTCATGTTCACGGTAAAAGGCGCTAATGTTTACTTTATTTTGTATGAAAGCATTATTTCAAGGAAATGGCAAATTATTGTCTCAAAATGAAGCTAATTCAGGCTGTTTGCTATTGAATTTGAGTATAATGCTATGTTGAGGCAGTATAGTTAAAATATTATACTGAAAACTAATAAAATACTATAAAATATTTAACTTATGAAAATAAATGGTCTAAATTACGGTTCATATTAACTACCCTGCCCTGACTGAGATTACTTAGTAGGTATAATTCCTGACAATAACGTAATATTTATAACAATAGTATCAAAGTAGCTAGTCAAATAATTTGCTGTTCGCTACATAAAAAGGAAGAGCAGACAATACAATATACTTAAATATTTTTACTGTATTACTCATACACTAGATTGGTATACTTCTTTACAGCAATATTTATTGAAGTATGTAGAAAGTAACCGAACTTGACAAAATTCTCGGTAGATGGCGCAATATTTTGTATTATTAAGTCAAAAGTCAGGGAAATGGTAATAACTAAAATCGGATATTGCACTTTATTGAACTAAAAAAAAAGAAAGAATATTTTTTTTTTTAAATATGCCACAAAACCCACCTAATTCCAACTTTTCATGCCATTAACTACATTTAAGTATGAGTGTGTTTATGAGTTTAGCGCTATCTAGCGAGAGTCGCGCTCCAGCCCGTAACTTTTACCTCAATATCATAAACCTAAACCTTAAGTACCATGATCGATTGGTATGAAGTCAGGAAAATCATCGAATGTGAAAAAAAGACTACGTTAGACTGGAGGCAGTATTTTTTTTAAAATAAATATAAACTAAAGCTTGACTACGATCCCACCTGATGGTAAGCAGTGATGCAATAGTTAATTGATATATTGTTTATAAGAGCCTATTCATTCTAACCTTGAAGACGCCTAAATTATAATATTAAGACCGCAGCAGAAAAATTTCTTTATTCCAAAATTTGAATTTCGAATTTTGTTGTCCATATCGAGTGACAGTCATATTTAGTCTTGTAGACAGAAACAAAGTGCATTTATCAATTTATTATTCCGCCGACTCGCTGCTCGCTCATAACATGCGTCCGGTTTCAATTTTGCATATTAATAAAATAAAAAAAGAATTGTCATTTCTTTATTCATCTGTGCGTTTCAACCGCCATGCTACTGCCTAATTATGCATGTTAGTTATGACAAACATGATATACGACCGCATTATGCTATGAATTAGATATCTTGGTAGTAATTCTATGCAAGTACGGCGATATGGAAACTGATTTGTAGACTGTACTATCCTAGTTTCTGGATCAGAAATGAATGGGAATTTCGATTTTTTTTCAGGTTTGGTTTGGTTGCTAGAGATTGTTGCAGTGGGTAGAGCTCAGGTGAGACTGTTTCCTGCATATAAGGACTGACACAAGCAAAGGGTGGTCTATGCTCTGCAGTCACTGGCCGCCTGAGGACGTCGCAGTCGAGGTCTACCGTGGCAAAGATGATGGTGTGACGATCTGAATATCTTTATGGGGCAAACTTTGGTAGAAATCAATCAAGACAGAGGTTTTGAAGACGGCAGAGAAAGCCTTTGCCCAGCTAAGTAGGATAAAAATAAATGATCAGCTGTGATCATAGTCAAGCTGGGAGATCACACTAATATTATATAGGCGGTTTGCGACTGTGTGTGTTGATATTTTTGTTTGTTACCCCTTCACGTTGAAACTGCTGAAGGGATCGGAATGGAATTCGGTACACGAGTAGACCATGACAATACCACTTATATCTCGGGAATATGTTCCATTGGAATAATTTTATACTTTCACGTGGGCGAAGCAGCTGGCAGAAGGTAGTAATTCTAAATTATTTTAAAAGTCTACTAATATACTGTTCACATTTTAGAGAACACCAATTAACAAGCAAATTAATCCCCACCAATCACCCAAATATAAATCATGACGATTGATTCCTATATTTCGTAGACAATTGCTAAATTGGTGGTGATGAAAGATAGTCTTAAAGCCTGGGGTTACGGTGTCAATTGTCGACGTGAGATGACTTAGCCATAACCGACACACGCCCCACTAAAACGTCCATTAATCAGTAGCACAGATTCTAAATATAGCCACTTATGCTATCGGCAATCCAAGCTTCTGATGTCAGCACATGCGGAATTGTGTCGCAGAAGGGTCGCCAAGGACTTTGGAGACAGGTTACCAAGTGTAAGTGATGACGCTACGGAGTTACAGTCTGATGGACGAAATATTAGTAAGTTTTTCGAAGGTAGTTGAAATAAAGATGGCTGATGGCTAAAACAAATAATGATGACTAGAAAGATAAGGTAAATTAAAAAAAAAAGTATCTTAATCGGAAAAATCACAAAAGAAAAGCGGTAAATATTACCGATGCACCTGTTGATGGATAGGTACTGATTGATTCTCGCAATAAAAAGTAGAACGCAATGATTTCCATAAGGGAATAACAATGAAGAAAAACAGAATTTGAAATTGTAAACAAACGTACATCGAAGTGTGACCACGTTTCGAACAAAAAACCACTTTAATCCTACGGCTCTCGTATTTAGATGGCACACTCGAAGCTAATTTGTCTCTCACTAACAATGTATATGACATCACAAGATAAATCATCTATTTGACAATACAACAGGATAATCTGTATAAATATTCAAATTACCTAATTAATGTGCACAAATAGCTAAAAGTTTGGGCTTAACAATTTTTCACAATGAAAAATAACGTCGTTTATAATAACTATACAGAATCTTATACTTGGGTGTGGATATAATACCGAGTATTACAATAAAGTGAACCAAGAGAAAGTCTTGATCGATAGTATCTTTTGTGGAGGTGTGTCAACGGTACAAAAAGTTGACAAAATCGACGAAAATTTAATCCCTGTGCTTAATAACTTGGTACGTGCAAATACATTTTTAGATACAGATGCTTGACTTGGACTTTTGACTTGAGAACGAATTCGTCATGAATTTAAAAAATAAACGGTTCGTGTTGAACGGTGATAATAAGTATAGTGATTGGTAGAGTAATTGAAAGATGGGGTGGAATTGTACTAGGTAATTGCATAGATATAGCAAGCGATCGCCTACTAATTACAGACACCTTGTAGGCGACGCGCGACGGACCTATTTGTGTTGGGTAAACAATGTAAACGTTAATAGTGGCAACAAAGACCATTAGACAGGAAAATAAGATATTGTTATATTTTTATATTGAAGAGGAAAATTTCATGATGTTAACATATAAGCTTTTTAAACTTAATAGTTTAAATAGCGATGACTGTGGTAAACTAGTCCATATAGGTGAAAATTTTGTTTTAGCAATGCAAGATTGAAACGATATACGCAAAACTTCGAAATACGTACTTGCACTGATAACAGAAACAAGTCATCGCATCGTAGATCGACAAGGGAGTATACAAGTATATGCAAAACTGTTGAAGTGCAAAAACAGAAAACGATAACCGCTGCCAGCAATAAAAAAAATACGCATGACCATAAGCTAAGCGCAAAAGCGCAATAAAGAATGCAGGACATTGCAAAAACGAATCAATTCGAGGCGATTAAGTGTATCGGAACGCAGTGAAAATAGTAATATTTAGTCGTATACACATTTTATTGTTCGCCGGGTGGCTAGCGGGCTGTGTCGCCCCGGATCCACGGATATGTAAGCACAGGCTGGGATTAGACTGAACGAGTTTTTGCTGTTTTTGAAGCAGATGCACTTTATAAACCTCCTATTGGATGAGATAAAGTGGAAACAGAAGAAGATAAGCTTGTGAGAAATATAATGTATCCTTTTTAAAACGTGGAAGATAATTATGAAAAATCTCATAAATACGATTAATCTTTAAAATAGATATAGTTGTACCAAAAGCGTCGTTATACTGCAAAGTCCAAAAAGAAGTGGAAAAAGGATATACACAATTTAAATATGCATGTTTTAGGAAGCTACCCAAGAGGTCAAGAATAAAGGATGTAAGTAATATATTAGACATTAGGTCTTCTTTTAGTTGGCTTTTTCAATTACTAGAAAGGTGCTGTTCATCACGCCGTTATATTGACGAATATATAGACTTACATATTCTTGAGAAATAAAAGTGTAGACACCAAAGAGAGTCATGCTTCTAAAAAGCGTGTACTCTTTTGCAATCCACCAAAAACCGTAGTTAAAAAAAACATGCACAAAACTTATACCAACAAAAAGCTCATCGCATAATCCGTCCCATCGCACAGCACACACAAGGACATTGCATAAACACACCAAGCGTGTGTGCGTGCACGCACTCCATGTGGGTAGCTTAATGATAGCGGGCTTCCGTCGCGTCACACCTGAGGGATCCTAACCGCCATCGGGTTATAGATACCTACCCCCTCGCCCCTTAATTCTGACGCACTGTGCGTGGAATTACACAAGTGGTTAATACTACTATGGGAAGAAGCGAAAACACTTCCAATGCTTGTAAGGACTATGGAGATGACACTGTAGCAGATGGTACTGTAGCATAAGATGATACAATGGTTGAAGATAGTAATGGCAAATGGTGGTTTATATTGTTTGAAAGAGATATCGCGGTTCTAGAATGCAAAAGGAGACTAAAGAAACACAAATGGATCGACCTTGTACATTACTGATGCTTTCACATTGTGTGTTATGTTGTTGAACTAGATTATAGGAGTCAGGTTAAAAGGTAAATAGCAAGCAATGCTGTCAATTGAGACGATGCTAGGTATAGCAATTGATGATAATCTAGCAAAAAGAGAAATAACAGCAGTGTGGTGTAAAGCAGTCCAGCCTATTACGAATCTATAACTGGTTAATATTTAACCCCGACACGAGTAGGATCCCAACCGTCTTCAGGTTGCAGATTCCCCCTTAGTTTACAATACTGACGCATAGTATGTGGAGTTGCTAAAACACCTGACAGTAGCTAAAACATTTGTGTTGGAGTTGTTCATTGCCTATTGAGGTGAAAGTGCAGATGATGATATGGCAAGAAAAGAAGTAAATTATGAGATGAAAACTAATAATTCAAGAGGATGATCCATTCATGATGCCGCAGTAACAGATCGTATTAAGACAAAAAGTAATACAATAGTTGACGATAGCACTACGCTTTTCCTTGATTGAAGTGTTGTATCGTAAAACTGCAACAATTCACAAGTTGTAAAATATTTTATCGCATTTGGCTTTGAGTTAGCGATATTTCATATAAAACTCTTGATTTACTAAAAGTCAACATTAGCACTAATAAACTGCTAAGCGTTTCTAACTGGATAACTGAGTAACGGTTCAGTCTTCATCTTGAAGAAACAATGCAGTTCTATCAACTTTCCTATTGCAGCAACAATGAGGTATGTATTTGAAAATACTCATTACTAATGATTGTCTATGAATGTTGATGACTTGCTAAACCAGGTAGCGAAATATACATTTATTGCTATCATTATCTAATCTAATGATTATTAGTTTTAGAGTGGAACCATGCACCTCTTGTCACGTTTAATCTATGACACAAATAACATTGCGATAAACTAAATCTACTTGAATAAATGATCCTTTAAAAGCCTATTGAAAACTGAAGCTGAAGGCAACGGTTATTCGATTATATTATCCACTCTATATACTTCCTTGAGTGACACGTTGAACGAATTACGCACGAACACAAAGACGCTCAGAGCTAAAAGGAAAAAGTTCAATTAATCCTAATTTGCTCGCTGAGATTAAGTACGCGATAACCGGCATTCTATACGAACCCTTTACTTCACTTCCCGGCCCTCTATTCACATTTAAGCCGCTTTAAAAAGCCGTAGAGTTCGACAAACAAGGGACTTATAATGCGTAACGTACTTAGAATTGTTCCCAAGAAATGCATCAATTCAGATTAGGGCGCTACTCCGTAATTTAGGGATCGATATAAAATAAATATCGATAAACATCTACGTGAGCACGTCGATACGTATATCAATGGGGTCGATACGATCAATGACCGGTCATCGATACATTTGCTATTACAATAGATCAGTCAACTGTACCCAGCTAATTATGTATGCGAGTGACAATGATCGGGTGGTACCCCATCGAGAAACTCAACAGTTTTTTCCGTAGTTCAACAACATGCAAACTACATTGAAAATTATTTCCCTCTTAATTAGTAAATATATTTGCATAAACAAGCGGTGGCCATTCCATACTAGGACGATCATTATTATAATTGTTATTTTTTCTCGCGAAAAACTTACGCTGTGTAACGGTCAGCCCTGCGATGGTAATCGGCGACGCATCCGCCGATAGATCGATAAACAAGTCGCGCGACTGTGACGAGTTTCCCAACTACCCGCAACCCGCAAATTATAATCGTGCCGCTACTGTTTTCACAGTAGACAACGGAGCTTTGATTGTTGTGCGTTCGATGAGAGCGTTTTGCGAGATCGTCGGCCGATAGCGCAGGCGGGCGGCGAATTAATTACTTAATACCGATGCGTGAGTAAATGTATACAATTTCTAACGCAACTCCCTGTAATTACAATTTTTTTCGTTTACTCCATGATAATAATTTTTTGAAAGCTTATCTATCGTCCGTGCTCATGAATCGTAACGCTATTTACACTTTCGCATGAAATAACATTAGCGTCTGAGCGAGCTAGATCAAAATCGCCTTATTAAACCACATACTTACTGCACTTAGAATGTTGTATCAATTGCGTGCGGTCAAAAACTTCGTTATTACTTTCCGTTTGTATCCGCAACTTCCTTTACCAAAACAATTATTGCGTTCGAAAAAACTTGCGGCTTGTGATTGTGTGCGTGGGAGTCACAACACAACAAGTGCGCATACACACACATGATAACATTTCAATGCACGCATGTCTTTGTTAAAGTTGCAGATGTTATCAGAAGCGTTAAATTCATTACCCGAACTTATCTGCATAGATAGTTATACTTAATACCCCATTAACGATATTATTCACTACCATGAAGTAAAAATACAGTTTATGGTGTTGTGTTATTGCCCTGTTTTCCCGCAAAAATACCATAAAAAAGAGAGTTGCATACGTAACGTGTCTGGTGTATTAATATTTATTTGCATAGACAATGGATTACTAATATGTACATAGGGTTGGGTGTGGCTGTGTGCTGAAGGTGTGTTGTGCGTGTGGGTGTGTGTGTGTGCTTCCGTCACTTCCCTGCGCGGGAGTCGATCGCGATGATTGCTCACGCGTTTCGCATCACTCACCCCCAGTGGAGGGATAACTCGTTCACATACAATTTACATGCGGCTCATTATGCAATTGTTTTTTGTGTGACATAAAATCGATAATCTAATGTCTCGCAACCGTAACATTCGAGTAATAATACATGAGCAGATTATATTGATAAAGATTAATAGTTTGCTATTGTTCTATTTGAATTGGTTTAAAATCGATCTCGGTAACAACGTTCTCTTCAAAATTGTAGGGAATATAACAAATTACTCGCTTCTGTAATATGTAGGATTATTCTATTGAATATTTATTGCATTTATAAACTAAAACTACTTAAATAGTACCTAAAGTGCTTTAGGTACTAGTTCAGTAGGTAGTTGAAGATAATCTATGCTCTATAATAGTTATACATATAAATTAAATAGAAGTGTCTGTTTGAATTATCAAAATAACATACTTTGATATCTATTAGGTAGGTACAAATTTGCAATTTAAAAAAGGTCTGTCTGTATGTTTGTTTGTTTCGCCTAAACGGCGGGCCGATCCGACCGATTTTGGCCGGCGTTCACTGGTTCACTTTTATTTTAGAAAACAGAATTAGAGTCGCGTGCACAAAAAGAATTCTAGAAATTGTGACCAAACGGTATTGTGCTGTTTTACGAACTCAACACGGCCAAAGTTGCAAGCACCGGCTAAGTAGTTATGAAATAAACTAAAAGCATCATTATGCTTTTAGTTTATCACAAAGCTATAATTACGATCGCAAACGAGTCCTTGACGACACTCGTCTATTCTGTGAAAAAGAATGATTGGAACAGAACGGACGGTGTACAGTCAACAGTCAAGGCACACATGTGCAGGGCGTGTCTCCGCGCACCACTGCACCCTCCCCATTGTTTATCCCACGATTAAAACCAATTCAACGACTAACTCTCACTTCAAAATTAAACTCTAGTAGTCTCCACATCCCCTTTGTTTTAAATACAATACACGCACTTACTAAACAACAGCGAAAACCACGGACCTCTGTAATTATAGCCACAAATATGCAGTGACGCGATCCGAGAAATCGTAATGTTAACTGCAAAATAACGATCGCACAATTATGAACTTATAGGAATTTCCGGCGTCAACTTTGTGCTGTGTTATCTTTCGCATATCGCGATCGTAAACGAATGGACTGTAAACTGTTAAATATTATATATTCAGTAATATTGAGCGATTGTTCCGTGTCTACTAAATTGGGGCTTAAATTATGGACATACGGTGTGAAATCGTAATTATATAAATGTGTCTTTTATGTTTACTTTATTCCATGAAAAACTTTAACTAGTAACTGAATTTTTAACTTTTATCCTACCCTCGAATATGTTCTCTCTCTGTTACTCAAAGGTCTACTGGGAGAAAACTCATTAAGTTAAGCTCGCCTTTCATAAACTTTATGTATCACCGTGTACTATACTTATTATTTGTTTTTGTGTACAATAAAGAATTGAATAATTTTAAACTTTACATATTTTTTCCCGTAACCTGTTTCTTTATTTTCCTCGGTTTTTCGTATTGTGATAGACAATTATGATTTCATGATTTGTCTAAATAACCTAAGTTAACAATTAAGTGGTAATCTGGCATGTGTTGTAAATGTACACAACATTTACCCGTAATTAGCATATTATATTAGAATAGTACCGAAAGTTTTTGTTTATACATGTGTATGTGGTACATGTGCTGTGGGTGAACCCAAATAAAGAAATAAAAACTATCACGCATTTTAAATGTAACATTTCCTACCCAAAATTTACGTTCGTAACGCGTCCTAGTTTGTATGGAAGCTAAGAAAATGGGTGAAGTTCTTAGTAGCAGTGGGCAGTCACGTAAATTCTGCTTAGCGTGGATTAAAAGTGGGGTGTTCTGGCTCTTCAGGCTGCGCCGGCGCAGCGACAGCTGACGCAACGCTGTGCGACCGAAACGACGCTAAAAATAATTAAACAACCTATTGTAAACTTATTACGGTGATTAATATCAGTGAATGGCAATCTTTCATTTATTTTTGGCTAAGGACCTCGTTGAGAGCACTTGGTAAGTTATTGTCTAA
This sequence comes from Mythimna lalbum, assembly GCA_949319445.1. Lineage (NCBI taxonomy): Eukaryota > Metazoa > Arthropoda > Insecta > Lepidoptera > Noctuidae > Mythimna > Mythimna lalbum. Next base: position 8,189,360 of record OX439345.1, on the reverse strand, counting down.
AATGTTATTCAGGAATTTAACGTTAATTTAACGGTTATATAATAAATTAAGTAATTATTGGGTACTAGCTTTCCGCCCGTGGCTTCGCCCGCGTGGACTACAGTTTGTATCGCGCGGGCAGAGACCCGTGCTCAGCAATGGAATTATAGGTAGCCTATGTGTTATTCCAGTGTCTCTTCTACTTACCTACCAAATTTGATCTAAATCCGTTCAGTAGTTTTTGCGTGAAAGCGTAACAGACAGACAGACAGACAGAGTTACTTTCGCATTTATAATATTAGTAGGGATTATCAGGAAGTCAGAGTTGAAATTCATATTAATAATTAATTGAATATAAATCTATACTAATAAATTAAAGAGTTTAATCTGTGTAATAATTAAATCTGTTTTTGTTTGTAGGAGATAATCTCCGAAAGTACTGGTCCCATTGCTAATTTTTTTTTCATCGAATGAAATAGGTTATATTTTATGAAAGCGGATGAAACCGCAGACAAAAGCTGGTAGCTTATAAATTATATATTAGAGTATAATATTGAAGATATTAAGGTGATATCTTTAATTAAAAAGAATAACTTAATTAATTATTCGGTATAAAGGATCAGGAATTCAGAGTTGAACACAGTTTAATTGAAGATTCTCGGAAAGTACGCAACTCCGTATGAAGGAAGGCTAAACTATAATTTTCATGATAAACCAGTCCCTATCAAATTTCATCGATACGAGCAATGAAAAAAGTCAGATTATAAACATATCGTGCAGACATTATTTACGCATACTTTATCGTCAATCAATAATTAATATCTCGAGGCTGGACGGGTGAGACGCTCCCGAATTTCGCCGAGAATGATGAGGAGATCGCGTTCGCGTAATCGAACCGACAAAAAATAAAAAATGAAGCAAATACGAAATACTCCATTACTGGCCTCGCTACAGCCGGCCGTCGAGACGATTTCATGCAAATAAAATTGTAACGAAATAAGACGTCATTGTCGATAACACTCTCATCAAGACAATCTATAGAATCTAGACAAGGCGCTTTTTGTTCGTATTTGATTTCAGATGGGTATTTCTTATAGATTATTGCGTCTAGACACGTATTGTTGTCCGAACGATTGACGACCGGCCGATTTTGACGTATCTCACTCGTCATTGTTCCGTTTGAGCGGTAATAAAAGAAAACCGTTGTGATTGCCTTTTATAGATCAGGATAAACAATCAGCCTTGATCATCCGATGGGGAATGGTTCGAAAACTTTCTGCGATTGAAGCTGTCAAAAAAGTGTAGAGTGTGTCGTCTCCACCGCGCTTGTGTCTCGTTGCTGGCACATTGTGTATGCAAGGCGCGGCGGGCCGCGGGCCACGTCAGCTATTTGCTCGTGTCCAGAGGGCTAAACCATTCAAGGCTAAGGCGCGGGGCCAGTTTTTGGCTCTTTTCGACTTGATCCGCCAACTTGGACACCCATCCGAAGGCCCCGCCGCTCGAAACACTCGCCATTCCATCCACAATCCTTAAATAACGAGACAATACCTTCCATAAATATTCTCATTATATTTTACGGATTTCTTATAGCCATTATCAGAATTTGATACGATAATTTTCTCAATTATATTTTCTCTTAAATTCTTTGAAAAACAGTAATTGCTGGCAATTGAACAGCGAATAAACAATTCATTCTATTAACAAGTTTTATTCATTGAAATAACAATTATTGTTTTAGAAACAATAATTGGTTTCCATGCTACTTATCTACTACATACGCTAAGTACATAAATTACACTGCCTCATTGCATCAGTAATTGAGTGATTACCGAATTAATTCTCCACCCTCGGGTACGTGTGAGTAGTAATCTTTGTAGAGTTTGTGTATCCCAAGAGAGGTAAGCTCTCGCGCCCATTATTAATTGCACTCCTCAGGTGCGGAGATTATCCTTATTAGGCAGCCACAAACTGGAGACACATATGCATTCCCTCACGCGTCTTTACTTCACACTTTCAGTCGCAAAATACGCTTTAAATCTACACCCACCATGCATAAAAAACTCAATTCCGTAACCAGAAATAGGTAGCAGGTATTGCTCAGAAAATGTTTGTTAGGTCACAATCTCATTTACGCTGTTAATCATGCAACATAAGTAAATAATAGGTATCGACCCATTGTAGTGAAACAACCGTATCACTTCAATTACAGTAAGCGAATAATCAAATGCAATACACCTTTCATTTTTGACGGATTAAGTAACTTAAGCTTGCATTACAGTTGTAAATGGTAGTATATTAGATATTATGAAACTGAAATTAAAAAAGCATTGTGTTTTGTCAGAATGGCCGTACGGCGTGCTTGCGCGGGCGTAGTCCCGGCTGTAATTGCGCGAAGCCGCGCGCGCAGATTATCAGAAGCAAGTGCGTTCGATAACGCATGCGCACGAACGCGTGTTATTAAATTTATTCCTTTTTCGCCAGAATCTGCATAATGAGGGGGGCAAAAAAAATGCGTAATCGCTAGAGTGAGCGTCGCCTTCCCTTGGAGAAAGGCGGCCAGTCTTTGTCTGATATCTTCAGTATAATGAATATTTAAGGAGTGCATTGCTATTTTATTTTCGTATTATTATGGAAACGGCAGACGATTACGGACGATTATTTCTTGTCAAAGCGTGGCATCGTTCTGGTCGTGTATTAACACTGGCTACTTATATGTTATTATTAAATACCGATATCATGATCGCCTACAGCGCTGGGGATCCTCTCACGTCAACATATTTATACTTGTAGGCGTTCGCAACGATTTGCACGCACCCTTAATTCATGAATCCCCAAGCGACACCCGGTGGCCGCGCATCTATTGTCTTACTATTGTGTCTCTAATTGACGGTATCTGAAGGGTTAACTTAATACAGGGGCGGACTTAAACGTAGACGTGGATACAGACTTCTCACGTCATATTTTAGATGGTTCGTTAACCCTCCAGATACCGTCAATTAGAGACACAATAGTAAGACAATAGATGCGCGGCCACCGGTGGTCGCTTGGGGATTCATGAATTAACTTGATTTTAAATCCAGTCCGGTCCAATATTTATTCTTTTTGAGTAGGGAAATCATCAAATAAGTTCTCCCGCTTTTACTGCCTAAAATCCACCTGTGGTTCTTCATTTCAACATTCCCTCAACCTAGGTTAATACTATCATAGTTAGAGATTTCAGTCTATTCCAAATAAGAAGTTTTTACCATCCAAGACTCTGCTCTAGATTAAATAGCTCCAACCTATATTATTTTGCACTATAGGCTGCATATGAAAATATTCAAAAACAGCTCACCCACCAACCATAAATCTTTGCAACATGAATATAATAAAAATAATCGAGAATCGGAATCTTATTAAGTACAGAAATAAACAAAAACATCGTATTACCACTTAAGGATACGTTATGTCGGTAAACTGCATTTGCAAACTCCTAATTCGACCCTGTCAAGCCCTGGGCTACCGAAATTCCACCTTTATGAGTCCGTACTCGTCTTTATTCAGTTTCTTTTCGTAAAAGAATGGTCGTTAGGTATAATAAGAAAATGAGCGCCCAAAGAACAGTATACAGTAATTTTAGGAAACGCGTGGAATAAAAACTGGCTTTGACATCATTCGAGTCACGATTAAGATGACAATGTATTAATACGAATCTTCTCATGAAATACGCAAGCCTTAACTCATAATTCTCGAACGTCATTACTCAGAGCAATTTCTCAAAGATATGCCTATAATGACCTGATGTCCGTGAGAAGTTTACGTTGTAACAGGATCGAAGGAACGGCAAAAAAGTACCGCGCGTGTCGTAGTCAGCGGCCGAGTCAGCGGTCCAGCAAGTAGCCAGTAATTTATGGTTAGTTTTTGGCTGCGCCGGCGCAATGCGGCCTCGCGGCTTTTCGCAGCTCCCCGCGCCCTCGCCCCCTCCTCACCCGGTCACAGACCTCGCGTCATTCCGTCAATCTCAACTACTTATCCGTCCGCGCCGATCCCTTATATTAATCATTTTTTTCATCCAAAAAACGAGCGTAATAAAGATCCTATCGGCCAGCCCCTGCAGCTTGCAGCTCGGCACGTCGCGCGCTCGCTTTCGAAACCTCACAATTGACAAACTGACAAACAAATATCGCAACTGATACTTATTAAGGCATGTATTATTGACTATAAACTGGTTCATTGTGCCGCCAAAATTAATCTCGGAGCTTAGCTACGTCACAAAGGCGGCGTGCCGGCGCGTACGGTGGCTATTACAGACACCACATTATAATTACCTTTTTAAATAGTTTTTTCAGTTGGTGTCGATATTAAAACGTCAATGTAAATAACTTGTTAGCCGCAATCTCATTTCTGAGCGATTGGATATTACAATAGTGTACGTGATTTGAGAAAGGTAACGGTGTCGCCGCTTTATCCGCGAGATGGAGCCTATTACCGGCTCGTAGGCGACGTGAGCGCCGCGCGTGCCGCCTGCGCCCGCGCAGCTCTTCGTCCACTTCCCCGCCATACACTAAGATTATTTTATGAGCCGGCGAAAAAATATCCAATCAATTGCGCTCAATGGCCGCCTGCGCATCTGTAGGTAATGTTCATTTCACGGAACTTATGATCAATGACCTTTCTCACGCTGCGACAAAATGTGTGAAAAATGAAGTAAGCATTATTAAATTTGATATGATATGTAAAAAAAAAAAACTTGTCAAATGAGGTGTCGGTGTAATATAGGCTCCAAAAAGAGAACGGTAGCGCGTGGTGCCGTAATTAGGTTCAGTCCGGCGCATTGTGTTGACTCCAGCGCAAATTGAACCACGGAATATTTCACCTGACACACCGTACGTGTCTAATTGCACGGATTATTTATCTACTAAAACCTCTCAGCAGTTTTTGTCGAGCTGTGGCACGCGCCCACTTTCTATGTAGCCGACTATAGACGTAATTGTGCTTATACCCTTTTTTATTTCGTTCTCGAAACATCTAAGTCATCATCTGAAATCAGTAACGGTCCACGAAAATGTTTTGTTATATATTCTAGTATTAGATGTTCGTACACGTATCGGCAAACAATGGGAAGGTTTCGTGTTAATTGAACTAGATATAGCGGAAAATGAGAAATAATTGTGTGAAATTCTTTGCAGTAAATATACAAACAAATTGATGTAAAAGACTGCAAGCTATTTATTTCCTTAGTACGCCCCTGTTCTATTTGTTTGCGCGTTTGACATGCCATGCCTACTTAGAATAGTGTAGAACCATAATATGTTAGACCAGTATTAGAGTTGTGTGTCAATTGTCTAATAAAATTGCCAAAAAAATGTTACAAGACTAGTTCAAAAAATAAGAAAGGCTCTAGTTAACTTTATATTGAACAATGCTACTTACAATAGATGTAGAATAAACCAACTACCGACTTAACCTCTATTCACTGGCTCACAGTAACCTATAACAACCAAATCAACTCCACCGATCGATATCTATTCATTGGTTCACTTTACAAGCTTACTAAATCATTTTTTTTTCACCACAGTAAAAAACTATAACAATAGTAGAACTGCGGTGAAATTCTTTAGTTTTTTAACGCACAGCGATACAGATGCATTATGGTAATCACTTTCACCCATTGATTGCATTGAGAGCTAACATTTTACTGATATAATCAACTGTATGATCGGAATCGAATTTAAAAATCAATCATAGCACACATTATTATCAAAGTTGGTCAGAACGAAGCCGTAACGCGCGATAGCAGCAATACGCGTAAGCTAGTTATCGCTTCGAACAATAATCCGCGATAATGGATTAGCTCACTACGCGAATATTTATAAACATCACTATAGTTTTTATTCGGTAAAAGTCGTATCTGAACTACATTTGATCGATTGTGTTAGACACGCTTTAATAACTATCGATATTACGACCATAAAGAAACTGTTCCTATGTTCTTTTTTTTAAATTTGTGGTTTTGCCCAACCATGCAACAATTCGCGTTGATCTGTTTTGATTTGATAATGCTTAATGATATAAAAAGCTTTTTGTTTCGTAATCTAGTTTCACTTACCCCGTTCCAAGTGTAAAACATCATTTTGAAGTTGTATTCACTGTTTGATTTCAAATTACACGCGACCAAGGTAGATTAAAGTGTTGGCAAACATTTCATGACAGCTAAGTCAAACGGTATTGACACAATGACATTTGCAAAGGCAGGCTGGCGACACAAAAAAATATCGAATGGAAAAATGCGCGATTATTAAAATAGTATCGGACACAATCGGGGGCACGTGTTAACACAACAAAGCCTTATACTGAAATAGCCTTAATGTGCGGCGACCACAGCTAACGACAGATTTCAAATTACTAATAAATAGATCAAGATTCCTTCCAGTAAAAATGTGGATAGTTTATCGTGTTCGTACAGTCTAATTTGTTTCGCGTAACGCTGACCGCAGAAAAACCAGTTCGCCAATGAGTTTCGTAGTTAAATTGTTATTTAAGTAAACCATAATCAGTTTAGATTGCAAGATAATGGTAGAATATTGATAACTATAGAACATTAGGGATATTTTATCCACCGTTGTATAGTGTTGTAACTTGTTGACCGGTGCAATGGATCGTGGGGCTGTTAGAACGGGGACCGCGGTCCCAACTTCAACCTATATATTTTTTATAGTAGTATTTTAAGGCCACAATAAAAAAAATAAAGTTTTTTTGGTAATTGTGCTTTAAAGCCTTGTTCCTTGTGTCCTCAAAATACTACTCTAAAAAATATTATTTTTATAGGTGGAATTTGGGATCGTGGTCTTGGTTCAAAGAGCAACGCAACCCGGTGCAACGTAAATGACATGAAATTACAATGGCCGATTTGTGATTTTTTTGAGAACGTGCTATATTTTTACTTGGATACAATACATAATTTATATTTAACTACAAATTAAGTTAATCCTGCTAAGTAATGCGCGATTGTTCGAAAGAGTTATCGGAGTCCTAGAATGGAACGTAAAGGGCAACTGAAGAAACACTGAGGATTTAAGACAGTAGAAAACAATTCTAATAAGTTACTTATTAAACTGGTTTTCTATACTTTTTAATATTATCAAGAGGTAAAGTTTTTATTTTTGTTTTATGTTTTTTTGTTTGTAATCTCTAAAAGTATCAGTCCGATTGCGAAAATTTTTTCACCGATTTGATAGAAAGCTACTTTATTCCTGAGTGACATAGGCTATATTTTATGTATGCGGGCGCAGCCGCAGGCCAAAGCTATATAATAATTATAATAAATTAGTTATCGAAATGGCTTTCTACTGTCTTTTTTTTTACTTGAACATTTTATATTAAAATATTTACTTACCCTAATATAGTGACGAGTCACATCCAGTTACGCTAATATGCGCTTATCTTTGTTTATACGCTAACTTATTAACTTTGATACTTAAACCTGTGTAAGACAAACTATTGTCTATATAGGTATTTTTTAATCTACACTCAAAACATGTTATAGTCGATGTCTAGTTTTGAAATACCATTGAATTATGTTTAGTCTTAAAATTCTCATGTAAGTGAATTTATGTAATTCTTATAGGAATAACTCCCCCTTTGAGGGAGACCTATGTCCAACAGTGGACGCCTCGAACAAATAAACGAATTACTATCAAAAAGGTACTGAAAAGACCGTACTAAGAGTTTTCTAACGGAACCTCTCACCCCGATGAGGAATTTGAAGATCAAAGGCCTTCCCAACAGAGTTTGGATCCGCATTCGAGTGCAATAGACACCGGTCACAGTTTGAAGTCCGTTGAAAATTTAATCATTGTGGACCTCGATTGCGAGTAGAAACAGTATTAGCACAAAATAGATAGGTACAGAAGTCAATCTCATGTATACTTGACTTTTTATACCTAAGCTAGGCGATCGCGCTACGGTGACAGCGAACTGTACGAGTGTGACCGGGCAATTGAGCCAAGTATCGTGTCCGTTGGCAGGGTCTATGTGTGCGTTGCTCGAGCGCGCTTTGTATGTAGATTGACTTCTGTACCTATCTATTTTGTGGTTTTAGCATCTATCTAGGTGCCTAAATTTCAAGAGAACTGATCACAAAAACTAGGAGTAGGTACATTAATTCCTCGTTATTCTTGTCTAAGCACTACATTCTTTGTCGACTGAGAGACTAGATACGCAAAAAACTACTTTAAATTAAACAATTCTCCTTTTCCTCATTTTGTTTGCTCCTCAAGGTTCAAAATATGGTGCATTTTGTGCTGTGTAAAGCTTTATAGCGTTTAGTTTTATTTAAATGACAAGACTCGTCTTAACTTTACCATGGAACGCAACAAAGGTGACAAACACGACGGTATGGTTGGCGCAGGGGTTGAGCGATAGGCTGCTGCGTTATAGGTCGCGGGTTCGATTGATAGAAGTTCCGGGTCAGACCCGGAACACCTGTCTTGTATATGTGAGTTTACATGTTTGTGAGCACTCCCATGATATAGGAGTAAATCCCAGTGTGGGGCGACGTTTTCATAAAAATAAGAAAAGAAAGAAACACAGATTCTGAAAGTAGTCAGAATCGACTAACTGAATATATTTCAGCAATTTTTAAACAGGTACCAAATTCTTGATTATTTTAGGATAAAAACGTTACCATTTTATAAATTCTTGATTAATCTTTGCATCACTAGAGTGTTTCGCTGCGTCCACACCAATACAGATGCGGCAACAGTGTAATGCATCGAGTCCATATTATTTGCCTACAATTAGGAAAAGGAACTATTAAAAAAAATACTTTTTAAGTATATTTAAGTAAAATTTCAGTCCTTAACCCTTCAGATACCGTCAATTAGAGACACAATAGAAAGACAATAGATGCGCGGCCACCGGTGGTCGCTTGGGGATTCATGAATTAAAAATCAATTGTAACCTAATTTTATAATGAGGTGTATAGGGCTGTGATAGTTCCATTTAAATGTTGTATATCGAGCAAGAGAATGGCTGCCTTTCCTCCATAGGAGATTACTCAGATCCCTGTGCGCTCTTCACTGTAATGAATGATCCTTGTGCTCTTCATTATTAAAACCATAAAGTATTAAGTAGTTCTATATTCTTTACCGTAACACTCTGGGACCATAACCATACCCTTGACATAAAAATACCAATTGCAGAAGCTAGTTAGATGTAAGTTTTTTTTTTTTTTTTTTATTTATTTATTTATTTTCCCTTCACACAGTTTTCTTATTCTAGTACTTAACATTGCCAATAATTTAGATCTAACTTTGTGAGGGACTGGTGCCTGATGTAGGTATGTACAACAACCTGTATTACAGGTCACCAGGACCCTCCCGCGGGTGGTATGCTAGGAAATTAAGTGATTAAGCATGTCACAGCGAGCAAATATTTAAGCAAGGTTAAACAAAAAATACAAAATTATTCTTAAAAAGTAATCTTAAATAGTAGGTACATAAACAGACAATTTATACTTATATTAATTCCAAGATGTGTGTGAGTGCTTAGTTAATGTGAGATTTACTGTTGACGTAAGTATATATTCTATTTCAAATACTCAGACCTCCCCACTCTCTAGGAGAGGGAAGGAGCCGTAGGCTGTTATCCCACACGTGGGCTCAGTGCGGATTGGAGGATCTTACATGAATTTTTCGTTCTTGGTCATGCCGGTTTCTACACGATATTTTCCTTCACCGTTTTAAGAGCCGCGTTCTACAAATCGTTAGTCGGGACCTTTACAATTGGGCCACCATTACTCCCCGTGAAGAAATGGATGACGTTGGAAAGGAAAGCGACGGGGAACTACAATGGACTGGGTGAACTGTAGTAGTCTGTTTTGGTGATGCTTAAAAGATTTCTATGTATTGCAGAAGATCTTTGTTGATAGGAGGGTGCTGTTGAATGCAAAATAATAATAATAATATTTTTATTTCACAAAATGTTGCGGTCATTTCTGCCTCACCACTTAAAAAAAAATTGCTTGAATCCTGCGGCGCGGCCCAAAACCAAACCCTTTGAAGTTTTCAAGCAAAAATGAACTTAGCGATGGTCAGGCGGAAGTGTCTTTAATGGTGCAGTCTAAACAGATTATAATAGAAATTACCAATTTAAAAGTAGAAGAAGGATGTCGTGGCGTCCTAGTTAGGTTACACAGTAACCTGTATTAAGGTTCGCCAGCCCAAGATCCCATTATTACGGTTACAAATGATTACCATTGGTATCGATATTGTAACCAATGTTAATACAAGATAGGATAATTACATCTAAAGTATTATATATGCGTGTGTGTATCTTTAGGTACCTACGCACTTCATAGCTATAAAAAAAAAAGAAAAAATGTCTTAACATTTTTTTTTTATGGTGGGATATCATTAAATGTAACTTTTCCCGCTCTGGGTGGAGCGAGGGGAGTGTCAGACTTTTACTAAATAAACTGTGTTCCTTCAGTTGCACATCGCGGTCCAGCTCTTTCGAAGAATCTCGCAAATTAGTCCAATGAAAATATAGAACCATTGTGCGTCAAGTGTAAATTCTCAAAAAAATAATAATTCAAAATTAACATTTCTGGCAGTTTGCAAGCCTATTATAATCATCTTTATGTTTTAGAAATATCTACAAGATTAAATGTTCCCCATTTTGACTGGCTAAAACTCACCTGTGTTCTTCAGTTGCCTTTGCCTTCCAGGGCTGCGGCAAGTCTTTCGAACAATACCGAAGCCCTAGTACGCATTTTGATGACATCTCTTTGAGCACGAGTAACACAATAAATCTGATGACTCGGGCTAGGTCTTTCCAGCCGGCCGGATGGCGAGCTATGGGTAGCTCGCCGTGCAGCCGACCGGCAAGACCGCGCCTGTGGTGGCCGGGAATCACCCTGCGACTCCTTATGCCATAGTCTCCTGCGGCGGTGGCTGGGACGTAAGGAAATCCTCTAGCTCACGATTTTAGCCACCTTCTTCGCCCATTTTTTTGAACCAGGGCCGAAGGCGAGAGACCGCCGTCACCGATCGCCTCCATGAAGACACAGTGGTGCTCCGCTTAAGCAGGGTTGACTATCACTGTATGCTCCTCTGCATCCTCCGGGCGATCCTCATGATGGTAACCACCAAGCGTTTTTTTCTACCAGATCTGTAATCTGACATGGAGGACGGGTGTTTCGGAAGGTCCAAAACACACATGTCCGGTGAGGACTTGCGTCGGGCGGAAAGCGAGGACGCTATAGCGCTTGTCTAGCCCCTCAGAGAGGGAACATGCCCAATGCATATATATATAAGCTACAGAATATCTTGGAATTCTTTAGATTATCGCACAGCATTTTAAAGCTGAAGGAAACAAATTCCAATTATTACCTACCATAAATTGTAATTACCTGCTTTTTCAACAAGTTTGAAATTGATAAATGTCCAATTGAATGCAAATAAGGTGAAGTTTCTCACAAAGATGTTTTTTTTATTTGTAATAATTGTTTTTTTTCTGCCCATTAGATGAAAGTAATATCTCAATGGTGAATCCTGTGTAATTAAACTCACCAAAGTAATATCCTTTCGAAGGTACTTGAATAACGCTCAGTTTTCAAGAAGAATTATTTATTTAGTGTCAAAGGTTACCAACATAACCCGTAGAATCGCCAAACTTAAGTGGCAGTGGGCAGGCCACATTACTCGCAGAACAAATGCTCGATGAAGCCGAAAGGTTCTGGAGTAGCGACTGCGTACCGGAAGACGCTTCGTTGGAAGGCCTCCCCTCTCACGAGAAGGACTGATGACCCGATGAGGGTCGCAGAAATCCGATGGATGCGAGACGCACAGGGCCGATCGTTGTAGCGACGCTTGGGGGAGGCTTATTTCCAACTGCGAACGTCTTTCGGCTGAAATAATATGGTCAAAGAAATAAAAAACTTATCACAAATGTAAAAAATCAGATTTGAGATATTCCAAAGCTGGTCAAACATTGTTATCTATTAGAACATGAAGATTTTTTCCTTTCTAACCTACAAAGTCCATAGGACAATAATATAGAAGGTCCCCAAACACCTGTTAGTTTTTACGTATAATATTTCCTAATACTTGTACGTTTACGGATTATTAATTGATTTCCCCGTGACCAGAAGCGAGGTAATGAGTTTTAAATGAGCAATGTTGACTTGTTTCAATTTCTTCATCCAATAAAAACTGATGATAATTTGTCAAACAAGTACGACTGATTAGAATACCAGTAATAGTGGCGATTAGAAAAAGATCTCAAAGATGATTGTTAGTTTTAATTACGATTGGGGTAATTAACAGTTATTACAGAGGCCTTCGACATGGTAGCCAACAAGCCAGCCGGTACAGTATTAGTGTACATTGCCTACTTTATGATCAGTAATTACATAGTTTAGTTTAACGTTTAAAAGATTACAGCAATGCTGCTTGATCAACTGTTTATTTATCCCATGCGTCGTTTGCAGTAACCTGTGGACCCATTAAATCTGTCTTATCCTCTTTAAACATTCATCTGACTTAATACTCGAAATCGATAATTAATAACGAGCGCAACATACATGCACTAATTAAGAATATCGCACACACCATTTGTATGGATTTCACACATAAACCAGACGAAATTTCGATAAACTGTAAATCAATGGGGCCCTTCAAAAGGAACCGTGCCTTTAGTCCGGATAACGCTACATCCGACACAGCCAATGCTCATTCATGCAGAAAGACATACAAAAAGCCCCCTTATCACCAAGAAATAGAGTCTACGCAACCGTCATGATTAAGCTTATATAAGTTAGTGTTATCAGCAAACAAACTAATAAAAATAACAAAAAAGTTAATGACGTTTTCGCGTAGTCAACAGCACGTCAATTATAATCAGATATCAATGAAAAAAAATTAATAGAAGTACACGTTCCGCCGAAGCTCCCGGGCTTGGGGTCAGCGATTATCTTCATATCAAAGGTATCGCTTAAAGTTAACGCTTCCTCTATCTCTATCATCTATTATTATTATATTTTATCTTTTCCCAACTTCCCTGATTCTCTTTTCTCTTGATTCTTTTTTCTGCATCACTCATCTCCGTCTTATGTGTAAGCTATATGATTCTCAACTTTTCTAATTCTGCATCATTCATCTCTGTCTTATATGTAATCTTATATCGTATGTATAATCATAGACTCTGTCTAGCATCTCAACTAGTTTCTTCAATCCGATCCAATTGAACTATTAAAGCACAAACACTGTATTATATTGATCCGTATATGAAAGAACCGATAGAAATTATTATTTTGACTGTGAACTGATTAGCGCTGATATTTACTATTTTTTATTATCTTCGTCTCAGCCTTTTTTCAGTAATTTTTGTTTCTTGTCTTCTTAGAAGACAACATTGATGAAATTAATTTATTTTCTCACTTATGTTGTCTTCTTCACCATCATATACATATAATATTCTTGCCTCTTCCTCTTTATTTTTTTCTTATATTTTTATCATCATAGTATAAAAATCTATGACATCTAATATAATCATGTTGTGCTGTCTTTATATCATCATCTGTTTCTGTCAAGTATTGCCGAGTATATTCCAAATTGATTTGTTTAAATTCTTCGTAATCATCTATTCCAAGATATAGTTTAGCGGCAAAGTTCTTTGAATTATCTATTATAATAAAATAATAGGTTTCTGATACGGCCTTGCTGAAAATCGGTGGAGCACCTATTGTCTCAGTAGCTATATATGCAAGTATACTGCGGCATCATTTTCAATGCTAATGAATATTTGTTATCTAGATGAACTTGGGTTATTGTCTATGCGTCTATTAGAAACATAGCTACAACTTTATTATGAGTGTCTGTATCTTTATAATCTTTGAGATTATTTAAGTTATTTATTTCAGCAATATTTAGATCACCATTAATTTATTTATCGTTCTTTGCAGTCATAAATATAAACGAATCAAACGTTTGAAGCTCATCAGAAATATATTCAAAAACTTTATTAATCATTTGTTTAACTCCGTGAAAAAATTTCTTATCTGTTACAATAACTTCATTAAGAGGATCAATATTTACAATATTACTAACTTCCGTAATAAGTAATAATAATAATATTAACCTAAGTAAATAGAAATAAACTTTAAGGATTCTGTTTATTATTAAAGAACCATATGCGTGTGAAATTGATAAGAAGAATGTAAGAGTACCTACAATTAATCATTATCAACAGTAGTTTAGAAACTTTTTACTTATCTAAGGTATAAAGTTTCGTAAACCTATTTTGGTACGGTGATATAAAATACATTTCCAAAAGAAAACAAGCCTTTTGTGTTCCTTGAAAATAAGAACAGTTTGTGAGGATAATTAGTTTTTTTTTTTTTTATACATTGCAAATGTCAAAAATACTTAAACTTACGTCCCAAAAAACTAAAATTCAAACTAACCTGCGCTAAATCGCTGGGGCCTTCCGACTTCACAGTATTGGCCGCAGCCCACGCCTCAGCAAACGTCTCCATAGCACTCTGAAAGTCCATCTTGTCAATTCACGACGACATCAACATGCCGAAAATTCACACAACATGTGCACGGTGCGGGACAGACGGTCAATGAGGCAGCGACACGTGCGAACGGGCCGGCCGGCGGCGCGCGACTGGCACGGGGCCCCGCCCAGCGAACCGCCCGCGTCGAGAAAAACCGATACCACCCGAGCCTTCCCGTTTCAGCGCTTTTCTTTTTAAAGCCGCTATTTTAAAGAGTTTTTTTTTTCTACCCAAGCCCGGCCCACGGTGGTGGTTGGGCGTCCTCTGGATTATTTACACTTGTAATTCACAGATTGCTCCGTGTGACGGCTAATTTGTTGTTGAGGGGTGTCGGCGCAATCGCGATTAGATTACGTGTTATTGAGAGCTACTTGTCTTATTTGTTTGAACATCATTCCTGCTCTTGTTTTATGTTCAAATACAGCTAGTTTGTTATTTGCTATCTCTTCTTTTATCTATCTATCTAGCTGTATACTAGAGAAGACTATAGAGCGACTGTAAGTTAATATCTTTGGGAAATTAGACGATGCAAATTATGAAGTCATCAATATAATAGCGTGGTAATTTGAAAAGCTATCAGTGTGGTTAATTGCAATATCCTTGTAAAATGGCGGTGTGCGCCACGAAGCATTTTTATTCATTATATAAATCACTGTGGCTTCCCGCCTTTTGGGATGTAAAAAAAATTGTCACGGCTCCACATAATTTTGTACGTGGCCATTATTACCTTCCGGTGAAGTTAATTTTTCTTAATTTTGGATGTTTAACGAGGAGGCTTTAAATGTTTAATGTTGATAAGAGATGATCATTTACTGTGTGACTAATGGAGGCTGTTGTAATGGTTTGCTGTTAGGTTTTTTTAGGTGTGAAGGTGTGGCTATTATGGAAATTGGTAATAATCGCTTAGGTATTAGTTTGTTAAGAAGTCTTTTTTTTTCTTACCGCTCTCCTTGGTCAGTCTTCTTCGTGATATTTTTGTTTTGTGGGGAGACGTTACACTGAATGGTTCCTAACGAGTCGCAATGTAGTCTTTCTTTCCGGAGTGGTTAGCTCTCGCCAAGCCGTCCAGGCGAGTGACCGCATCATGCCGCCTTCCCATATTATGGTGCTATCTATAAGTAGGTTGTTGTATTCTGCCATAGATCCAAAATGTTAGCTGCAAGAAATAAATAATTGTGGGTGAATCAGTTACGGTTATTTTAAAATGACAAAGTAATTGCAATATTTCGTGTAAGTATCAGTGTAATAATTGGTTAAAATTTTGTATTGTCTAATCAAGTGTGTTTAATATTGTTTTCATTATGGCCATGTTTAGTTTATGTTTGTGTTATTTAAATATTAATAATGTATGTACTCAATCTTTAAAGAATGTATACTAACCTGCATTGGATAATTGTTTACTCACGGAAGGGACGCCAATTTGTCACTCACGGTGGTTGCTGAAAATCAGCACTGTAGATTGGTGGATTCGTCCAGCGTCACAGTATAAGCTGACCAACGGCCTATTCTTACCTTGATGCGACGCACAATTTGAAAGTATTTGTATTGTATCTGTTTTATTTTTGCTTTTCTTTTATTTTTGTTTATTATTTGCTGTTTGTCTCTGTCAATCACGTGTCGGCCGGTGTCGCATAGACTATAATAAATTATGGTTTTAATAGACAACCCAGACAGCTGAGTTGTCTATGGTTCAAGCAATTTAAGCCCGGTAAACACGTGATCTCAAAGGGCAACTAATTTTTGTTTTAATTTGTTATTATTTTTTGTTTTTTGAAAATTATCTGTGTGTCTATACGGGCAGAATAAAAATGTTTTTCTTTCTTTCTTCTTCTGAAAAACTAGAAGCAAAAAAAAACTTTTGAATTTCAAAGATATTTTTTTTTTCTAAATTCCTTATTGCACACAAAACTTCACATAGAACTCGGTGATACAGACAGTACATGTACAAAGGTGATTTTAACTTAGCAATGAGTTTTCTTCCAGCTCCCAACAGAAAGGTTTTTTAGTTTTAGAAAGAGAACATATTCGAGAGTAATATTCGATAGATAGTAAGATCTAGAACACAATACAAACCTACATAACTAAGACTAAAATGTAAATAACATTACCGATACACGAATTAAAAAAAAAACTTAATTGCGGTTTTTTTTTTAATTTTTCTTCTGACCATCTTTTAAAATAACCTAATTCTTCTATTTACAGAACCTGCGTGTTATTTATTTAAATCCCTAAAACAAAATGATTACATCAACGTCATAAAAAAACCTCGTTTTTTATTTTCTCACTGTCACTATTGTTTCAAATCGAAGATGATCTGGACTTGCACAAAAACATACCTATAAAAAGGCACAAAGAGGGCGTGTTATTACTTATCCCTAAAATTCATCCATACACAAAAAAAAACCTCATTTTTTAGTTTGTCCATCGTTGTTATTGTTTCAAATCAAAGATGATCCGGAGTTGCACAAAAACATACAAAAAAATTAACAAAGAGGCACAAAGAGGCATAAAGAGGCACAAATAGACATAATAGGCCGTTAGAAGTGGGCCAGTGGAGGTTGCTCGACTTTGTATCGACCGCGTCTTTGTTTGTTGCGGATAAAATAAAACAATGAGTAAGTACTTTACACGGTTTGTTTTTACAGATTATTATATAGTTACGGTACTAGTATCTACCTAGATTTAAAGAGTTTAAGTACGGTCAGCTTTCGTGAAAAGGATAAGCCACTATAGCTTCTGCCTGCGATAATTAGTCCAAGGAACATACTTCTGGAATAAAAACTGTCATAAAATAAATAGGGTGTAAGGGCGAGGGGTTTGAAAAACAAATGGGCATCTCCATACAAAATTATAGACTTAAATGGACCATTTGTATAGAGAGGCCCATGTTTTTTTTCGTGTCCGGGAAAAAATCTTGTGGAAGGTGGTTCGGTTTCGTCTACTGAACAAGTTCTTAAAGTTGGCGGAGACCTGTCCCTTACTCCCTGTTACTGGCCTAGGTCTAGGTACTGTGCCATATTCGTTCAGCCGCTTGAGTGGCCAAATATCGCTTACGTTTTGAAAAGCACGAGTTAATATATATTTTATTTAACCCTTCAGATACCGTCAATTAGAGACACAATAGTAAGACAATAGATGCGCGGCCACCGGTGGTCGGTTGGGGATTCATGAATTAATGAAGTGGATTGTGAGGGAGTGACATATTTCTGCCCCCGTTAGTAAAAAAGACGCGTCTAACATTTTTTCCAGATTTGAGTTATATACATTGCCGGGATCAGGAAAAAAAAGCGTATCTGCCCGTATTTTTTATATTTTGCTAACTTTCTCCAGTGCAGTTTTAACACAAGGAAAAAAAGCCCGATTTTCCGTTTCATTAATTAAAACATTATTTTATCCGTTTTCGTTTTTGTTAGACACATCTTTTTAACTATCAGGGGCAGAATTGTACTGTCTAAAACCCACCTGTGTTCCTTTATTTACCCTCTACGTTCTAGAACCATTCCCCGTGAAGCCCTAATGGGCTTTGCCGCTGGACCTCTACGGTATTGCCGTCGACTCAGACTCAGTACTTATCGGACGGCCGGACGGCGAGCTACCAGCTGATCGTCGTCCGCAAGCCCGTGCCTACGGCCGCCGGGCATCGCAATGCGACTGCCGCTAGTTGAACCCTGTGGCGACTGGGGCGGGTGGGGCGTACGGTTACGGCCACCTCCTTCGCTAGCGTTACTGCTTCGCAGATGCCGCGGACCATGAGACGTTGGGAAGTGTATTTTCATTATTTCACTAAACCATAAGCGATCGCCGGCGTTCGCTCACTCATTGTCTCTGCATCACTCAAAAGTTGACTGGTAGAAAATGCCTTAAGGCATTAAGTCCGCCTTCGTACTATTGTGTGCATAAAGAATAAATAAATAAATGGCCTTTCTGTTATGTTTCTAACTAATTACGGTATTTGAAAGCTTAAATAACAACTTTATTTTTTTTAATTCATTAAATCCCAAGCGAACACGGGCGTTCACTCTCTCATTGTCTTTCATTGTGTCTTTAATTACGGTAGGTGGGTAAACTCACTAATATTATAAAGAGGTAAAATTTCATTTTTTGTAAGTAGGAGTACCTAATCACTGAATGTACCGGTCCAATGGACGCGAGACGCACAGGACCGTTCAATGTGGCAACACTTGGGGGAGGCGTATATTCAACAGTGGACGTCTTTCGGCTGAAATGATGATGATGATGACTGGTCCGATTGGTAATTTTTTTCACTGATAGAAAGTTGCTTTCTTCCTGAGTGTCATTTATTTATTTATTTAATTTAAATAGAACGACAAAAGTCAATTACACTATTTAAACTCACATAAACATACAAAAGACAAAATATGAAACAATAATAGAACATTAAAATTAACACAAACAGGTTACATGTCGCGCAGGACTTTATGGGTAGATAGACTTATTTAATAAATGTAGAAACAGTCATGCAGAATTTCATGCATTCTGACAGTATCGTCTTCCATTCTTCCGCAAACATATCAAAATATGTGTTCTTGTCAAGGAGAGCATTAAGCGCAGTGTCCGCGGAATGGGCGATTTGGAGTGTACAACTGTACGACATAGGCGGGCGAAGTTGCGGGCAAAAGCTAGTCTATTTAATATTTATAGCAAGCAAAGACAATCCCTCAATTGGTAACCGTCAGATGAAATCTCCTCCTACGTAGTGACCTTACCTACCTCTATAGCATTAACTTACCTAAGCTTATTTTTAAATATATGAAAATAAATTGTTCGTTTATTCGTCGAATATATGTTTACGGTGCTTCAAAGTTCAATCTGAGATATTTTTTCGTATATTGATGTGAAGAATGGGCCCTTTGCTTAAGTTCGACAATACATCAAACGGGGACAATGGGAATATTGAGATGATAATTTGTTAATATTTAGATTCTAAGGATTATTTTGTTATTGTTATGATTGTGTGTAGTTAAGCGGTATGGACCAACCATGATTGTGTGTTGTATTGGATTATAAGTGTATATTTTTTATGAACACCAAAAAATTCTGTTCTTAAATCTAATAATAAACTAACATTTGTAGCACTTATAAAAAAAACGTAAAAAATATGGAAATTATTCTTGATGAGAAATAAAACAAAATAGATTTCATTCATTTAATTTGATCCTTATGATTGCAAAACAAAGCTTGTGTTAAATCATTTAAATTAACAAAATATATATAAATATATCACATTGATCAAATACATATATAAATATTCTTTATTGGATTAAACCTTACCGGTCGTTGTGGTGACGCTTGGGGGAGGCCTATGTCCAGCTCTGTATTTCGGCTGATATGATGATGATTAACCTTTTAAAATAAAGACAACCAACACTACCCCAGCAGAACAATAAAAAATCACAAACCTTTTAGAACATTTTCAGCACCAAAACTTATACTGCCTTGATCAGAAATAACTGACTCGATGAAGATACTAATACCTAACTGACTCATTCATATTGGTACTTGCACTAAACCTTGGAAGTCTTGGAACACACGCATCGAGTCATGTCATGACATGATGACAAACAATGACAGTAGTCAATAACCTGTTGTCACTAAAGTAGGCGCGAAATAAATGTGGAACAACGGTCATTGACCCTCCTATATTTATTGCATTCTTAATTTCAAAAACGGAATAAGGCTGCTCGCCCACGTCCGATAATCGGTGGCCGATTTTTTGTAGCAGAAAAATAGAACACACTGATAGCAATAGTGCAACGCGCACGTCCTACAAAAAGTCGGCCAGAAATACAGAACAATATCACAAATATACAAAATCGCCCCGATTATCTGTCCTACAAAAACTCAGACGTGGGCGAGCAGCGTTAAAGACATAGCTATCTTGAATCGACATCTATCGTGATCCTTTTCTGAAAAACAGTTCATTGATGGTTTTTCGAGTACCTTCGATATATTAGAGATATTAGGAAAGTGTCATTATACTTTATTTTAAGTTTATTTGGCGCCTAGTATAGAGGTCGACTTGTCGTCAATCAACACACGTGTAACTCTTTTATCTTTTTAGCGGGTTCTAGTTTCCAGTTAAGACACTTATTTGTCACAACTCTTTTTGCAGCTGAAATTAGGATCAATATTCAAATTTGAACCTTATTTTTAAACTCTTAAGAGTTTCTTCGATTTTTTTGGAGGTGATGTTACATTTTAAAGTTTTTCTTTCGGATTTGAAACGTCACTTAACATGTGATATCCATTTTAGCTTGTTATGTAGGTACTAATTGAATTACCTTGACCACTTCTGGTTTTATTTTTAACAGTTAAGAATAAAATTATATTCCATTAATTACTAAAAAAATAGCAACTAGTACATAATTTTCTAATAGAGTAATTATGGAAAGATAAAACTCAAGAAAAATCATAATAACATACACAATTTATTATAAAACTAGCTTTTGCTCGCAGCTTCGCCCGCGTAAATAAAATATAGCCTATATCACCAAGGAACAAAGCAGCTAAATTATCAGTGAAAAAATTTTAGTCTTGCAAACAAAAAAGAAAAAATCTTTAACTCTTTATATTGTCAGTAAAATATATTTGAATAGAGAAAACCGTTTTTTCCATTTTAATTAATAAATCTGTGCATTGACCTATTTATTTATATTTATGAATACACTAATCTGTAATTATCAAAGATTAACTAAATCCGGATAGGGTTTATCATAATCTTATCCTAAGCTATAATCCGAGTAATGCGCATTAAAATTAATCTTTATCCGCTACTTACATTTGATAATAGAATTAATGAGATTATTTAATTACAAACAAACATGTTACTAGTGAAAAAATGTAGGAAATTTTTGCTCATAAAATTATATACGTTCTTTTATTTACATTTAATAAGATTAAAGAAATACCATTTCCTATGTTTCTTTTATAAAGGCAAAATTTTGTATATATGCCCATATTTGTGACCTAAGTTATCTAAACCAGATCATGTCCATATTCACATTAAATATTTTTAACATAAAAATATGTTCTCTGCGAGCAGAAATTTAGAAATATACAAAAAAAACAATTAAAGTTTGTTCATACAGTTTATTTACAGTCAATTAATTAAACACGATATCACCTGTGAACTCCTATGCCATACCGTGTATTTATTCTTTAATATCTTATTTACTACACAAAATTTTTACGAATATCTGAGTATGAATTTTTTTTCATAAATCACCCTACAAAATGAATTAACCCTTCAGATACCGTCAATTAGAGACACAATAGTAAGACAATAGATGCGCGGCCACCGGTAGTCGCTTGGGGATTCATGAATTAAGAACTAACCTAACCTAACAAACGCTGTATACAGAAACATTTATTTTTTTTGAGTTGGTCTTAAAAAACTAGTGCACCTAACCATCAAAGATTGCATCACTGCTTACCATCAGGTAGGATCGCAGTCAAGCACTAGTTTATAACAATTAAAATAATAATAATACAAGAAAACAACAATACACTTTAAGTAATCGTCGCAGCTCTATAGCACAGCTGATATCGTATAGGATACAACTATCAGCTGACTACTCGGTGGCTGGAGCGTCTAATTCTAAACAAATAAAAACGTTACGATAACGCAAATAACAAAAGACGTAAGGAATTAAGTTATCACATCAAAGTCTTGTGTGAGATAATGTATACAGTAGCGTACCTAGGCCTTTTATACGCCCGGTGCCAATCTCTGAAATTGCGCCCCTAAAAGAAATCCCAGTTGGTACTCTGCAAAGCCTGCATGGCGGAGGGCAAGACAGCAGCTTATCTGCTTCCAATCTGGCCAGTGGTCACAGGATAAAAGGCAAAGTACTTCGGAAACCCAGGTAATCTCCGTGAAGTGGTCAGTGATACCAAGGCCCTGCTGGCCTCTCTTGAGGAGCTGGGCTGGATCAAATGACATATTGTCCCACCTACGTAAAATACACGCTTTAGCCGTGAGGTTGCGGAACCAAATACAATAAAGTCCAAGTTTGATAAGTTTAATCCGCCTGACGCAGGTCCTCAACATTATGAGTGTTTCAAGAGAGAAAACATATGGTGGAATTTTGCTCATTTTGAGCGGGATCTTGTCGAGAAAATCGACGGTGGCAACCTGAGTAGATTTTCTTAGTTTCTTTTTTAGTTTGAACTAGGACTGGGTGATACCCAGCCTTAGTTCAAACTATGGTATTGATCGAAAGGCAATGGGAAACCGTAACCTTCTGATGAAATGAATAATACAAAACTTGATTTCATTATTTCAGCGCCCCATCAGGGTCTACGCCCTGTCCTGGGCACCGCTGGCATCGCCCTAGTTACGGTACTGGAGGTATATTGAGAGAGATATATATTCTCCATGACGTAGTTAACAAATCTTGAAGCAGATAATTCAGAAGTTTTTATGGTAGGACTAAAACAAATACTTACTAATATCATCATTACCATTTCAGCCAAAAGATGTTCACTGCTGGACATTGGCCTCTCCAAGTGTCGCCACAACTAACAGTCCTGTCATGTGTCTCACATCTATCGGATTCTCGAGACCCTCACCAAATCTTCCGTCCACCTTGTCAACAAAGTTGTATCTTCCGGTACCCGGTCGTCACTCCAAAATCTTTCCGAGCAATAGGTTCCCATTAAACAGTTTTCACGCATGCAAACCCTATAGCAACTTTCCGGTTCATCATTAGATCAACTCCTTGTCAAAATAATTTTGCATTGTCATCTGATTTTCACATGCATGCAAAATTTCAACTCAATCGGTAACCGGGAAGTGGGTCAAATTTAATTTACAAGGTTTGATTACAGACAAACATTGGGACGGGTGAAACTAAATTAAAGCTTGTAATAAAGAAAATTAACTAATGTACCATTAACTCAACCAATCTATCTACTTTATTAATTTAATATTCTACTTTTTTCTTCAGCAAGTTGAAGTAGTGAAAAGAAAAAAAGAAAATTAACTTATGTAACATTGAATCAACTAATCTTCTTGCCCTACCCACTCATTTCTTAGAAATCGACAGAAAAGAATTCTCTAATCTATTCAAGTACCCTCGCCTACTCATGAAACCAAAAAAAAAAATATTATAAACGTTTTTTACATGTTTGTTTATATTCTTATATACTTTAATAAATAATCTTATCTTTGTAAAGCAATAATAAGAGTTTATAAAAATAATGAAATGTTTTTCTCTTTACTTTGTCGTTTATAAATCATAAATCTCGAGTTTCATTCGAATATTTACAGCAGCGGTATTCGTCGATTCTTTTGAGACATTTTTTGTACAACCTAAATTAATTACGGAGTCGATTTCCTCTGAAGCCTCATATCTTAAGGATTCCTTAGCAGAAACCACGAAAAACGTAATATTTTTTTTTTACTTGAGGAATTATATCCGAAAGGTTCTGGAGTGGCGGCCGCGTACCGGAAGACGTAGCGTGTAAGGCCTCCAACAAGGTGGAATGATGACCTGGTGAAGGTTGCGGGAAACCGATGGATGCGAGAAGCACAGGATCGTTCGTTGTGGCGACACTTGGGAGAGGCCTATGTCCAACAGTGGACGTATATCGGCTGAAATGATGATGATGATGAGGAAGACTAAAGGCTAAACCCACCTATGTATCTTCAGTTGCCTTTTGCATTCCTATGCCTATTCTAATAGGCATCAGCTCTAGTGAGACCTGTCACCAGATTGAAAGCTACCCTTTGCTCGCCGTCCGCAAGCAAGGTGGCCAACTTGATAGATTAAAAATGTACATCATAAATGCAGTATTGTCATGATTGTCATGAGCATATCGTTATGAGAATTTTTAAAGTAGCCTAAGTTACTCCACTCCATCTACTATTGAAAGTTTCGTCAAAGTCGGTTCAGCCGTTTCGGAGATCAGCCGGAACAAACAGACAGACCTAAAATTTTAAAATTTACATTATTTTTATAGGCTTTTTTCATACACTTTCATATACCTACGTTTAGTCAAAAAAATAAATTAAAACACTTCAATTTTATTTACATGTAGTTTAGGTGACTACAGAGTGACTACAGGGTGACGACAGAGTTCTTTATTAGTTCCGTCTTCTTTACCACTTCTCTAATACAGTACTCGCTATGTGTATCTCATTCACATGTATTTATTAGTATGTAAATGGCCTTAGACCAAGGACACACAGTTGTAACGTAACGGTGATATTTTACGTGACCGAGCGATTGTCGCTGTGACTCGTGTGCTCGTGTCCTTAGATCTTGAACTACTTACTGACTTAAACCAAATATAGGTGCTGTTAATTTGTGATAACGTTATTTATTTTGAAGCTTATAGTTTTCTAACTGTGTACAGTTATTTTCCAGTTGGAGAAGTTTGAAATTCATCTTATTAGTTAGATTTAAGTTGTTTCAGACTCAGTTTGACATTTCAAATGAGTCAAGTCGAGTCACACAGACATAGTCACACACAGTGATATATATAGTCACTTTGGATTATCATCAACAAAACTGTTAACTTTGAAAACTTAGTACAAAGAAAGGCATATTTGTTTTTGTCTCAAAAATAGTCTTCAGTTAGAACACTAACTTTTGGCAGCGGCTTTGCCCACGTGAAAGTAGAAAATAGGCAATGTTACTCAGTCATAAAAAAAAATCTGTATGTTTATTCGTTACTAACTAAAATTCATGTTTTTCCTTTAATAATATCAGTAAAGATATAGATGTTGTTTGGATCGGATCTAGCAGACTGAATTTAATCTAATATATTAATACAATAGCAAAACCTCATTGAAAAACCAAGTGGAGTCACGGGTAACATGAAACTAGGGTTGCCAACTGGGTTTTGAGAAAAATAACATAGGTAACACATTTTTCAAGATGGAAAAAAATAAAGTACTTTAACTACTTAAGTGCTTTTTCCTTTAGAAAAAACACCAATTTTTAATTTCTCTTGAAGACTTATTTTTACATAATCCTTACACACACTAACAGTTTTTATTTATCCTTAGTTTTTTTTTTTACGCTTCAGTATATTAATTCATGAATCCCCAAGCGACCACCGGTGGCCGCGCATCTATTGTCTTACTATTGTGTCTCTAATTGACGGTATCTGAAGGGTTAATATACTCAGTTTAAATGTAAAAAAACAAACCACTTACTTTTACACAACTACCCCAAAAAAGGAGTGTTATTTATTAAATTATTATTTTATCATACACACACGGTACATTTTGTTTCTACATACCTACAAGTTTGGATAATAGTTCAATAATAGATATCATTAAAAATATTTCTTTTTCGAGAATCAACTGAAAAAGATAAAAGAGTATTTTCACATACTTTATTTTTATACAAAAGTATAATTTTTTTTTTTTATTCCTCATAAAAAATTACTCTTTATTTCTCATAAAAAATTATGAAATAAATTTTTAAATTATTCCTTAAATAAACATTATTATAATATTACTAGCTGCTCCCAGCGGCTCCACCCGCGTGATAGCAGAAAATTATCCCAAGAGAACATACTTCCGGGATAAAAAGTATCCTATGTCCTATTCCAGGACATGGTCTATCCATAAACCAAGTTTCATCAAAATAGATTTTGCTGTTAAGGCGTGAAGAAGTAACAAACAAACTCACTTTCGTTTTTATAATATTAATAAGGATTAAATATATTTACCAAAAATACAATAGGATGGGTATCTACGTTATTTTAAAAAAGATAAACTTGGTAACCCTACATGAAACATGAGATACATATACATAACAATACCTAGTACATGCTTAATGAAGTATATATCTAATTCCTCTAATAATGATGATCAGAATAGCAAACAGCTGTTACATAAATGTATGCCTGATAAGACGTGGAATGTGGGCTTTCACGAGAGTTGTGTGGCCAAGCACTTGGCGCTCGCCTACTAACTGTGCCTATGTATCGGTTAACAGACGTGCATTCGTTACTCAGATACCGCGGAGAGATGGAAAAATACATACTAATATGGTAAGGTCTATAGAAGCCACACTTTTTTAATTAAGTTTAAAGCTCTCAGTCCAAAAAGCAAAATATTTATTAATATATTTATTTTTTTACCAAAAACATACCTTCAATTAATTTAACTTAATTAAAAGGAACTTAAAAAATAAAAATAATTCCCCGAAAGAACTAAAAAAAAAATATTCATTTATTTCTTTATTGTACTTAACTAATAAATCAACTTAAACAATATTTAACCAACCTTTTAATTTTAACTAATATTTTCTGCTATCTGTCAACTGTCAGGTACTTTAGTCTTTTATTTACTTTTTGTTAGATGTTTCTTTTTTTATACATAATTAGTATCTACATGTTGTTACTACATTGTGTGTATCTACGAGTGTGTATGCCAAATAAAATAGTTGTTTTTTCTTTCTTTTTGACAAGTAAAAATTATTAATAGATATATCTATAGGTACATACAAAGAGGCTTCCGTCAACTGGGACCGCAATTAACTTGGACCGCGGTCCCAGTCGCCGGATCCATAAAAATTAAATTATTTTCTTCCGGCAACTGGGACCACTCAGAGATAACATTAAAAAATCTATTATTGAAATCAAAATCGGTACAGTCAAACGAAAAAATTTTTCTAAATTATTTATATGAATATCGTTGACTCGTTATAGACATGATTAAGCGTCGAAAGCGCTTAGTAATAGATTAAACTAGCCTATTTTCTTGCTTTTTGAACTCATAAAAAGCCAGATACCCGAATGGGAGCCGGCTGTAATGACCATGGACTTCGAAGTTTCATCAATACAAGCGGTCAATCATTTTTTCCCTGGTGTGAAAATAGTAGGTTGCTTTTATCACTTCAAAAAGTTTGTGGCGTAAAGCGAAGGAATTGGGCGTTGACAAAATTCAACCTAGAAAAGGTTCATGTTCAGCTATGTTTGGCTCTTTCTCATCTCCCACTAGATATGGTCACCGATGGCTGGTTGTATGTCATGGAAGAGTTGCCAATTAGTGCAGAAATTACAAATTTTAATGACTATTTTGTACAAACTTGGCTAGAAAATCCAACACTCGCAGGTACATTTACTACTTATGGGGAATTAAACAAAACAAATAATGCTGTCGAGCAATGGAATAGTCACATTAGAAAGTACATTAAACCAAAGCCGAACATTGCCCAGTTACTGCAAGGACTCCTAAAAGATATAAAATACTATTCTGGAGTCTTAAAAATCCTAACGGTATCCAAATATTGAAGAGGAAGCACTCTTCGATTGCTAACATGAATTTTTTTTTAATTGTGTTAATGACTTACTTATTGTTTACAATTAAGTTTACAATTAAGACTTACTTAATTGTAAAATAAGTATCGGCCATTTTTTGGAGAGATTACGATAAATATTGACTTCGGATATGGGTATAATTGATCTATACAGGAAAATTTTTTAACCACTGCGTAAATTTTTTTTGGTGGTTCAGTGTAAGCAATAGAACACATTTCCATTTTTAGTTAATGACTTTTTTTTTCTTATTTTTCCACTTTGTCCCAATTTGAAATAAGCAAAACATGGATATAATTTAATAGTAATACTATGAATGAACATGAATGAAAACGCGAAGACTGCCGGCCGCTGGACCACGCCTACGAGACGGGGGTGCGGGGGTATGCGGCGGCGGCGCCGGCGTTTGATAAACAAAACGCATGCACATGCAGTACGTCACTTGCGGAAGCGGAGGTCGGACGTTCGCGCCCTTCGCTGTCCGTGCGCGTGTGCCGCGTACTAGACTAGCGTCACTAGTCACAATGTCTAATTTTACTCACCGCGAGTATTATGAAATGGTGCGAGTGTATTTGTTAAGCAATGAAAATTTACGAGCAGCTAACCAAAGGCTGCTTGATCACGGCCAATTCAGAACACCGAGCCACGCACAAGGGTCTGGCAGACCCCGACTGGCAGTCGAAGCCGAAGATGCCATATTTGATTTTTTTGAACGCAATCTAAGAGCCAGTACCTACGACGCGGAACGACGTTTTGGTGTTAGCCAAAGCGCAGTATGGAAGCTGCTAAATACAGCCGGACTCCATCCATACCGCTTTCAGCCGGTACAACAACTCCATGACCCAGACCCAGCACCACGTCGAGCCTTTTGTGAGTGGCTTTTTAAATCACCGTGAAATAACATTTTGTGGACGGATGAAGCGTTATTTACACGTGTGGGACTGTACAATGTTCACAACGAGCATTGGTGGTCGTTCAATAATCCCCATTTAGTGCGAGAGACGCATCACCAAATACGTTTCAGCGCAAACGTATGGGCGGGGATTATTCAAAATCAAATAATAGGTCCCATTTTTATCGATGGCGCCTTGACCGGGACACGTTATTTAGAAATGCTAGCTACCACCATCGAAGATTTAGTCGATAAAGTCCCATTGAGCTACAGCGATAATTATTATTACCAGCACGACGGCGCTCCACCACATTACGCCATAGCGGTGCGAAATTTTTTAAACCAAAAATACGGGCAAAATTGGATCGGTCGGGGTGGCCCCATACCATGGCCGGCAAGGTCTCCAGACCTCACACCCTGTGATTTTTTTCTCTGGGGAGAAGTGAAACGCCGGGTGTACGTAGAAGAGGCTCAGAGCCTAGATGACTTAAAAGAAAAAATACATAACGCTTTCAATGAAGTGAAAAGTGATGTTAGTGTCCTAAATAAACTAAATGCGAACGTATTTAAACGTGCACGTTTATGCCTGGAAAAAGGAGGAGGTCACTTCGAACAATACCTTAAATACTGTGATTAACAAAATGTAGAGGTAAGAAGAAATTATAAACAATCATAGTGTGTTAGGTTCTCCTTGATGATTAGACATTGTTGTAAGATAGTTGATTACAATTTTTTAAATACGCCAAAATGCAATTGTTTCAATCTAAATTGTATCATGTCACATGTACCTATCATACCTAAATGTTTTATTTTGAATGAACTAAAACGTACTACTTACTTATTATGATTTATTTATTTTCTACATTTTGATGGTCCTAAGCCCATGAAAGTATGAAGGATAAATTGGAATTACGTTTACAAATAACTTTACACAGTCTAAACTTAAAAAATTGTAGCGCTAAACTGCGGTCAGTAATCGCACCGCGAAAGTACAAGTAGGTACCTACACCGCCGCAGCCGCCGGTGCCGTCGCGACGGCGCTCGCATAGAGCGAGCGCGCATGAGTACCTACTTCTGATAGCAGCTGGCGCGTCAGACGACCGGTCGACACGCGTGGTGAATCGGGCGACCAGTCGACGGACTGGCAAGCGACGTCCATAAAATAAGTTTCTGAGTAAACAAGTCTCGTAAGCGTTAACTTAATTTTTTACTATTGAGACATATCAAAATAAAAAATACGTGTTTATTAAAATGTATTCAAGTTTATTATGTCAAAATTTGCGCACTGGTTAAAAACTTTTCCTGTATAATGTAGTTTTTAGTTATTATATAATTTGACTGATTCTGTGAAGCTGTCATAGCTTGGCCATTTTAAAGTAATAGTGATGTAAATGTTTTTTTTTAATATCACGGTACTACTTAAAGACCGATTTTGTGATAAATAATTACTTACTGATTGTTAATTGTTTGAAAATTGTTGATTATTATTATAAGCACGATTTATGTGAATCTGTTTGTTAAGTCCGCCTTTGTACTTTTTGTTGCATGAAGATTAAAAAAATAAATAAATAATAAATAAATAAATAACAGAATAGGGGCAGTGGCTGTTTTAAATTTATAACATATTTTTTATATTTTAACACAGTTAAGGCTGATTTTGTGATAAATTTCTGATTGTTAATTGTTTGACAATTGATGATCATTATTATAAGCACGATGTTTTTTTTGTTATTGTTAGCATGATTTTCATGTATGTTTTTATTATAAAAGTTTTAAATAACAAAACTGTAGTCAAAGGCTGTTTTTTTTTTATATAGGTAATAAATTATGTTTTTAAATCAAAAAGGATTTTTCTTCAATTATTACATCTGAAAATTTTTCGTTTGACTGTACATTTCTTGATTTTAGTTATCATTTATGAGTGGTCCCAGTTGCCGGAAGAAAATAATTTAATTTTTATGGATCCGGCGACTGGGACCGCGGTCCAAGTTAATTGCGGTCCCAGTTGACGGAAGCCTCCATACAAAAAGAAAAACTGTTTGACTGAAATATCAACGTGCAGTCAAAACTACTGGGACTAAGAGTGTGAAGTTGTGCACAAGATTTCCTTTCATGACATATTTTCCAAAATCCATTCCCTAAAGAGAGAAAACGGGGTCCAAAATATGTTTTTTTCAAAACATCCAGGGACCCCCCTCAAATATAGACACAAAGTTTCATCCAAATCGGTTAAGTCGTTTAGAAGGACTTAGGTGACACACACACGGACTACCTACACTTAATATCTACATAAAAAAAATAAGATTCGTCTCAAGTCTCATCTAGAATAACAGAACAACAATCTTCTCACGTCTAGTTAGCTTCCATGTAATTAAAGTAAATTAATTAACATCTTAAAAAGACGTTAATATCTAAAACATCAGCTCAAAAACATATCTACACAATTCTATAACCGTGCCACAGAGTAGCCCTCAATCAAACTTCATAAAGCGTCAATAACCAGCGCCACAGAATGTTGAAAGGCAATTTATTTACACTGTGGCTTCTTTAGCTACGTTTTTTAATTATAAATAGACCGATATGTGCGTGGGATCTCAGATTGAAAGGAACAATGTTACCTCTGTAGATACTTTATTTCTTTATTAATAGATGTTTGAAGAAAAAGTGAAGGGAAAGACAAATATAGACGCTCTTGGAAATCTGTAATTCATTTTAATTTCTATAGAGAGATTGACGTTGATATTCTTTTATTTTTATTACTTAAATGATACAACCTAGGGGGTATTTAGGTCAAGAGTGAATAGGTTACTTCTAGGCATCGACGGCCACAACATCGCTTACCATCAGGTGAGATAGTGGTCAAATGCTAGCCTATAAAAAAAAAAGTTCAAGGGGCCGTGACCTGAAAATCCGCTGCGTCCCCCTCCCACCACCTCCCTACATAAGCCGAACGGCGCCTGAAACTTGGGTAAATTCTATACATATCCTAATCCACGTATATCCGAGATACCAATAGCATTCGCTAGGCGTTGACATTCGCTAAAACCTCCTCCAATACGGGTGTGTCCGGGTTAGGTTTATCCGTTATCCGTGAGATTAGGCGCTCTCTGTCTGAGGGGCGGGGTCGGGTCACGCCCACCGGTCGATGCGGCCCACCGGCGCTCGCCTCATTGTTCCGTTATCTATCCGAGAGTCGAGACGCCGCGCCGCACGCTCATCCGCCGCTCGTCACAGATAAGCGGCTGGTGACGTCACCAACACCACCTCCACTACGATAGGCACTGCTTGTCTCACGTCACTAACTTAGTCGCCAGCTGCCAGCATTGCGATTGCGACACCGACTATCTATTATTCCGCTGTCTATCTGTCACGCTATTGTTAGTCTTGTTTCCTTAGTAATAGCGGTCGTTATTGCATGACTGTGAATGGCAAGTTAAAAACAAGATTTTCCTCGTAATGCCGTAATGGGACTGAGTAATTTCTTGGCTGTGTTCGATTTAGTAACATCCCTTGTAATTACATTTTGTTTGATATCTTGTATCTTCAAGCTATAATTCTCATAGACTCAGCAGGGTCAGCAGAATCTATTTATAATTTAGCCTAATTATTTTCCTTATCTTTATGGGTCCAATGTGACTCAATTATTCTGTAATCCCTTAAAAGGTGTATATTTTGGGACACATTCAGTAAAAAAGTTAAAAAAAAACCTGTGCGAGACAAAATAGCTTCTGTCTGAGCATTATACTGAGAACGAGAAAAGTAATTAGGTACCATGATTTCCTACCCCAAAAATACGGGTATTTATGGCATCTCTCATTAATACGAACTTGGTACGACGAACCAAACTTTAGCTAAGTTCGAGCTAATAAAATAATAATAAAATATACTATTCACGCTGAGTCACACTCGACCTTTTTTTAATTGATATAAACTTGACTGCAATCCCACCTGATGGTAAGCAGTGGATACAATTGTTGACTGAAGCACACTAGTTTATTAAAAGCCACTCTAGCTTAGAGTCTAGGCTGGAGTGGCTAGGCCCGAGACACCAACATTATGATCGATTGAGAATACGAACTTTGTATGGACAGACTAATGCCGTCGTACCAAGTTCGAATGTGTGTTAAAAGACACACCTTCAAGAACAGTATTTATTCAAAAGTAAGTGTCATAGTTCGTAACACGGAGTATTTATTTACTCCGTGGTTCCTAACCAAAGCGGTGGTGGATACAAATATAAATTTGCTAGGCTTTTTTTATAAGTTCAGAAAATTATCCAATGACTTTTCCTGCTCTAGATCAGAACGGGAGGACCTATATTCCTTCTTTGCTTTGCGTTCTAAGACCACGAGTGTCCCTTTCAGAAGTCAACTCTTGGCCCCAGCAGGTTTCGGCCCTGCTGGGCTTCTACAGTTTTGCTGACATCTCTTTGAGGCGCGCGTGAACACTACGTGCTATCGACGACTCGGATGGCCGGACGGCGAGCTACCTATTGCTCGTCGTCCCGAACCCAAATTAGTTACGGTACTTTAAAAACCTTCCAATTGGCACAAAGTTTCACCTATTGAACGTAATATTAAACCCGATTGATATGAGTCCGTACAAGGAAGCCAGCCCGCTCGGAATGTTAATAAGGAACATAGAACAATCATGAATTATTAGTTGTGTGACAGACATGTGGCGACTCTATTGACTTTGAACTGATGCATGGTCATGGTCGCCTGGTACACTGCTCTGGTTTGCAGTAAACAAATGGATGAAAGAGTTAGTTTGAAAGAAATGATTAATTTATGTAAGTACTCTACACACAAACACTTTAAATCGAGAAGAATAAATACAGTTAAAAGAGTGCAAAGGTGCTTCTTATGTCCTACGAAATTTCTTCCAGCAGACTTGCGACAGGAGAGTTGGGTAAAAGACACAGTGTGTAAAATACTTACTCCTAGTAAGTATTTTAATTTTTTTCTGAAATTCTGAAACTTCGTGAAGTGAAAAAGAAAAGAAAATATCATACCGAATTGATAAAAAAATTAGCTGCTGTGCTGTAGAATTTTGTGTAAGGAAACATTCCTATGTGCTATTCCAGAACCTGGTTTACCTGAGCACCAAGTTTATTTGAAATCTGTCTAGCCGTTCAAGCGTAAGCTTTTATAATATTAAATGTAGTATAATAGACTAATTAACTCCGTTGTCAAAAATTGTAAAAAAAGTATGTACACACAAGTATACATACTTTTTTTTTCATTGCGCTCTAACTAGGTGCACCTAAACTCTCCACACAGTCATCCTCACGCCCTTACAATCACATCCAGTATTCGACAAGACAACAGTTCCAATTTATCCAATACCTCTCCATACCCTCAATACTCCTGCCGTAAGTAGGACACGAGTGTTAATCTACCCGCGCTCATACCGTGAGACAGTACACCGGGGGATGGGGGGTGAGGAGTGGGTGGCACCACCCCCCGGGCTTTATCGCGAACTGCCGATGAAGATCAGACATGCTGATGTACTAGATTGTAGCTGGGTGATTGAAGACGGTGCTGTGTTTATGGTGGGTAAAGTGATAATAGGAGGTCTTTGTTTAGATTTTGTGAAGTAGGTACTAGCTCTTACCAGCGGTTTTGTTCGCATAAAAGTAGAAAATATATGGCCTTTGTCACTCTGTGGTAAAGTAGCAATCTACTGCTGAATAAAGTTTTGAAATTGGTTCATTAGTTTTTGAATATATTAATTGCAATAAAGTTATTAAATTATTATTTTTGTGTATAGGGTGTAATCTCTGAAAGTAACCCATAGTGCACACTGGTGACTTTGTCACCGTGACTTTTGACAAAACAGTCACCGTGCTTATAAACCCAACATGTAGTGCGCGCACTTGAAGACGTAACAGTTACAAAAAATGGGTGGAAATATTATTTTCACCGTGACCAACCAAAGTCACCAGTGCGCTCTATGTTTAATGGTCGGATTGCTAATATTTTTTTCACCGATAGCAACTGGTTTATTCCTGAGTGACATAGGCTATATTTCACGCGGGCGAAGCTACGTGCAAACGCTAGTAATTTATTAAACAATTTAAAAAAACA
Organism: Mythimna lalbum; assembly: GCA_949319445.1. Lineage (NCBI taxonomy): Eukaryota > Metazoa > Arthropoda > Insecta > Lepidoptera > Noctuidae > Mythimna > Mythimna lalbum. Next base: position 8,154,559 of record OX439345.1, on the reverse strand, counting down.
GACTTGAGGAAATGAATTTATATTATCAGAAATAAAGACAAGTTCGAATATGAAAATGGTTTTATAAAACATCCAAATTGAAGGCAATAAGAATATTTGTTGAACGTGTAACTAAGACTTTAATACAGGATATATGGAGGAAAGATATAGAAGATCAGAAACACTAAAAAAATGTTTTACGAACTGTTGTTGACAGTCTCGGGGTCACTACAGAGATAACAACTAATAGAGAAACCCATATATACACGAACCCAAATAAATCAGGATTATGTTAGAAGAATGATGATGCTATAGTCTGTCTAAAGAGTCAAACGACTTGGGAATTTTGTATAATATTTAATCATTTAAAAATAACTTATATTCAAAACTTTTTATAAGGTTCTTCTATTAATAAACAATGATCAAGATCTCTTAGTAAACTTTGATTTTGAACCAGGCAGTTTCGACTCCATCAGATTTGATTTTGCCTTTAATTTCCCAAGTCATTTGACTTTTTAGGCAGACTATAACTACCAGCCTTAAAAGTTTGGATTCATGACAATGCGACTATGATTTTTATCGAACTTCTTGTAAACGTATAAATGAATCCTCATTTCCTTGTGAAGGAAGGAAGTCAGCATAAGGAAGTTGAAAACGTTTAATGAACAGAATCAAGAGGTTCAAACGACGTCGAAAATGAATTTGGGTCAAGGGCAAGATTCTTAGCTAGGTTATTGTATCGGAACATGTATAATAATATACTAGTGGGAAATCCACCTACTATTATAATTCTGAAAGGCGAAAATTTATAAAAGGAAAAGCAATAGAAAATATTGGATTAATTAAATTATACGCCCCCAATAAAGGCTCTTTTAATGAGTTCATTACATCATGTGCTATTTTCGTACAACTCGAACCAAAACGAAATACGAATCGTACAGAATCGTAGTTAGAGATGTACCGTTGCCAGCAATAATGCCGTGAAGTGGGAATATTGCCCGATGTATGATAATTGGTGGCAATATTGCCAGCAATATTCCCAGATTGCCGGCAACGGCACATCTTTAATCGTAGTGATGCCTTCGCGACTATAAGAGTGTTTTTATGTCATGCGGATTCCATCACGCATGCGGCATTGCCCCGACCCGCACGCGTCCCTCGTGGGTATTCCCTACATTAATTACAATAAATACTTGTATGAAACGGGCATTTGCGGGGTTACGCATGCGGAGCAATCCCGCATACGTGATGAAATCCGCACGTTATTAAAACACACTAATAGTAAGAGATAAAAGGTCGAGATGTCTTCGGAACCCAGTGATCGCAGATTGCATAGCAGCCCCAACATATAACGCCAAGTAATCGCCTAATCATCAATAATCCTTAAGTCACACAAAAAGTATCGCAAGAAACGGATTTCAATCATGATACAATGACCAATTCTTTAACGAAACGCTCAAAGTAAAATCAACTGTATCATCTATGTGACTAAACTCAAATTACATTTTCTAACAATAGATATGTTGCAACCCGCTGCGAATCAGGGATCAGTATTGAGTAAAAAAAAATGAACAGATTTCTGGGATTATAATTAATGAAATGTCACTTCGTTTTTGACTTTTACTCAGGTACCTGTAGTTTATAAGATTTTGGAGATTCTTACAACTAAATTTCTTAATATGCAGTAGTAATACGAGAGATATGCATGTAGCTTTTAAAGGATTAGGTATTCCTCACACGATAGGATTACATTAGGTATAGAATAAAATTAACGATTAGCTCCGTGAGTGTTGATAGGTGTTGTGTATTTAAAACTATTTGAAACTGGAACGTCTGAAGAAATTAATATCAAATAAGTCTTAAATATACCCTTAGGACTATCAGACTTATTTATTAAACCATAATATGCTTAGTGAAGTTTTTGGCGAGACTTTTAAAATTAAGTTCAGTGGCTGTTTTAATTATTCGCAAATTGATTTCTAGTGGATATTGTGGTATAGTATAGAGTCTGTCTAAAAAGTCAAACGACTTGGGTAATTATTAGGGCAAAATGAAATCTGATGTAGTCAACACTGGTTCAATAATCAAGGTTGATTAAGAGATCTTGATAATTGTTTACTAATAAGAGAACCTTATAAAAAGTCAAAATAAAAAATTCGAATCGAATTTGCAAAATATGCTAGTAAAATGGTTTACAGCGCAATAATTAAACAGGTAAATGAAGCAACAGGGAAGCCACATGGGTGGAAGACATTACCAAACAAACTTGTCTTCAACATAGTCAATCATTTTCAATCTCTACTATTATAATATGGTTTTTATCAGTTTTTTACCGTTGTCCATTGCATCGTTAAATTCTGTTACTATATACAAATAAATAAATTGACTACACTTATGTGTATATTAAAAGTATCAAAAATAAGTATTTTTTAAATGATAAGATAAATATTATACAAAATTCCCAAGTCGTTTGAGTTTTTAGACAGACTATAGTTTAGTATCTTAGGTGCCTAAACAACTAGATAATATTATGTGGAATCTTTGAAACAGGTGCAATCTTTGCAAAATGAAACTGAGAATTTTATTTGAGTAGGTATTGACTAACTCAGCAAAGCTTGCCGAGAAGGCTGACTTTTGTGAGAGCCATTATAACACGAATGTAATAAATGTAATGGCACTCAAAGTAACCATCGAAACCATAGACAACGTAGCTTATAGAACTATAGCATCTAAACCAAAAACATTTACTTAGTTGAAATACTGAAATGTGAATTCTAAATTCAAAATCTCCGAAGAAAATTTTAATTTGTTTTTTGTTCCTAATTACTTTCTAAATGTAGTTCTGAATATCTAAGTTTATAAAGAAGCTACAATAAACTACTCATTAGTTATGGGCACTCTATAGGCACAGCCTTACCATTGGCCTTGCAAGATACCCATACGTGAGAATAAATTTAATGCAATGCTTCGTTTATAGGAAATCTAAGAACTACCAAATGCAAAATCTATTCAAAAACGAAACAATCATAGGAACAACCTGGACTGTTTGCATACAGTTATGTCGCATCCGCTAATACATTGAATATTCTATTATAGAGTAGACAGAGCTCGCGGTTCTGGAGTCGAGATGACAAAAAAAAAGATGCGCAATTAACTCCTACTAACTAAGTTAATTGGTTTCGAGTAAACCTTAACTGTTAAACCGAGCTAAATGAAATGTATCGTAAACATAGCCTGGAGTGATTTTAAAATACTCTCGATGAACATTCCAAGTGGATAAAACTGTGAACAGAATCTATTTTTAAGACGAAAAACATTTCTCTACCAAATTCTTGTTTTTTTTTTTTCAAAACCCACTTTGATTAAGTACTCGTAACTCTTTTTGGGTTTCTAAGGGCACAAACATAGACCTAGTTTACCTATAGAACGACAGTAATCGCAAAACTAAAATGACAAATTTTGTATACAAAAATGTGTATTAAATCAAACACAGCAGTGGTTGGTTTAATAAATTTTACATTTAATTTGTAACGCGTCGATATATTTTTATCAGAAATCAAGGGATAAGTGACAAATTGATACTGTTTGTGAAAGGTATTTTTGGAAGAACCTTATAAGTTCTCAAAATTCAAAATAAAAAATTCGAATCGAATTTGCGAAATATGCTAATAAAATGGTTTACAGCGCAATAATGAAACAGGTAAATGAAGCAACAGGGAAGCCACATGGTCAAGTCAAGTCAATCATTTTCAATCTCTACTATTATAATATGGTTTTTATCAGTTTTTTACCGTTGCCCATTGCCTCGTTAAATTCTGTTACTATATACAAATAAATAAATTGACTACACTTATGTGTATAATGTGTATATTTTACGAAATTACCTGAAGATTCAATAAAACAGAGCAGAATCCTCATAATCTCGAAGCAAAGTTTTAGATACAAAAACAATTTCAACGCTACAAAATCCATCGGACATCGGTTAAACATCCGAGACCAATCCGAAGATCGACGGCCGATCCAAAAACTCAGTATAGAATGCGACGAATTTGACAAGTCACCGATTTTTTATCTCAAGCACAGATTATCTGGTCTCCTTACCCCACTCGATCAATCTTATCGAGGCAACTATGACATGCTGATATCAGAAACGGCCCAACCACCAAAGAACTACAATTCTTATTTTAAACCTTATGCTGCCAAGTTAAAGTTTATATTTATAATGATGAGATTGAATGGAGATGCAACCGCTAAGGTCTGAGTCGACGGATCATCGCTGGATTCCGGGAAATTCGGGCCGCGTGAATACCTGCCCGTACAGGTAAAACAGACTTCGAAATAGTTATAGACATGGCAAAAATATAATCCAATAAGTTTTATCTTTGCAATCTAGTTTAAATTCAAGAGGTTAATTCAACGCTAAACTAGTTTCGTATCTAAATCTAAAGACTATTTCACATTTATTATAGCATGAACTTCTAAGTACTTTACTAACTAGTGTAATTTATTATTGCCCTTCATCACTTAAATCGTTTAACCTAACTGGTATAAATGACAGTAAGTTCATTGTTAAGTACGCTTCGCTCAAGTTAAAACCACTTATCACTGATGCCAATGATGATAGAGACAGAATATGACGTTGAAGCTTATAGAGGTATTACTTGATCATACCAAAAGAAATGTACTTGGATAGCAAAACAACGATTTCGTGTTTGAATTTGGTATTATAATATTCGATAGTAGAGATAAATGGACTAATGACTTAAAAAGCATGTATGCAAAAATTGTAATACTAACTGTGAAAACCAAATTGGAATTAATAGAAAAGCAAATGAGATATAACAATTTTAAACTATTATATCTGCCTCACTTGCAAAAGCGACGTTTTCTAAAGTGGCCGTCACGGGCGTAAAGGATTTTGACGTCAGTCTCCATGTCTGACTTCCCTTTCTTATAAATTATTTTGAAGCTTCGTAATTGATGAAGAGCTATAGGATAGTATTTAAAACTTTATTGTACACCAAAATTCTAACACAACTTATACACAAAGACACAGGAGAGGTAGAGACGACAATTTAAAATTTTATTAATAGAGTTATATTTACTTATTTAGCAAACTAGTACTTTCAGAGATTACCTCCTACAAACAAAAAAACAAACTAATATCTTTATTATATTAATATAGACAAAAAAAACTACATGCGTATTCCTTAATGCCAATATGGTGCTGCTGTCTCTTCAGTTGCTAAACAATTCCGATATTTTTTAGAATAAGACTGTTACAAAAGATTTGGAAAAATCTAGTAACACAGCAAAACAAAACCATCTTTCATCATAATCTTTAAATCACTCACTCATCGAATTCGAACGCCTGCCGCGTCTAACCGTTCATAAGTCTTCAACAATATGACTTGCTATTTGTCCCCGGGCCTGTTATTGTTGACCCTACTTCTTGCCTTTAAACAAATAATCTAGCAACGTGCGAATATATCAGAATTAATACCTACCTGCTTCATTTTATTGGTCAAGTGTTCCAGGAAGATGAGTCCTTTTAGAACAGCCATCGATTAAGTTATGACGATTATGCGATAGATTTATCGATGAGATAAGTTGGGTTGAAAGAAGCCGAAGTTTTAATTTGTTTCTTTAATTAATGAAGAGGAGTTAATCCGTGGGAATCTCGTAAAATTAAGACGATTTAACTCAGATTATTTTACCATTTTTAGCACTTTCGGGTGGAGGATCTTTCTTTTTGGGGACTTTAGCCGTACCCGAAACCAAAGAGTGATGAATTATATATAGCCATTAAGTTAAATATGTAGCCAATAACTTAATTATTGTAACCAATAAGTTAATGATCGCCTATGAGGTGGACTGACCAGATAAAAGCTGCAGTGAATGGTGGGTCCATCATTACACAAATGTACGAAGAAGGCAGCCATCAGAGAGGAGTGGCGGCGTGCTGTGAAGCTTGCCACCAACACCTGAAGTGATGACCATGACCACTCTGTCAAGAGTGATTCCGACAGAGAAGAAATTAGTGATAAAATTTCTAAACAGAAGCATTGCACTGCGGGATTGTTCAAAAGAGTTACCATGCCCCTGGGACTGGAATGCATGGGGTAACTAAAGAAATATGGTTATGTTTTAGTCAATAAAAATCTAACACTGCCCCTCGTTTCACCCCCAGAGGGGGGAGAAGTAAATTTAAAGTAATATAATAAGTTTGCTAGATGGCGTGTAGTATTTTTTGTGGAGGATAATTATTAGTACAATATTTTCATTAAAATAAGGCCTATAAGTATAAACCTATAAACCCTATGATTCCCGGAATTCTATGAATATTTCTTATGAGAAATAATCATAGAATTTAACTAGACTGACAAGCCACTTGTGTTTTGTTTTAAACCTGTGTAAACATTAAATGCATCGTTAATAGATAATGGTGCAAACTTAACTACTTCGTGACGTCACTTTGTCATTAATATCAAACACATGAATGGTAAAATAACTTGACACTACAAGCGGCTCGTTGGTCTAGTGGCATGATTCTCGCTTTGGGTGTGAGAGGTCCCGGGTTCAAATCCCGGACGAGCCCTCTTTTACCCCTATAGATGCAAAAAAGAGTCTTCGATATGTTGCTTGAAATATTCAAGTGAAAAGAAAAATAAATACCCCAACATGTCCCAACGAATCCTTACCAAAACCACATCTGTTTACTGTTGAAAAAGAGACCCGTACATCTAATTTTTTCCTATTTGCAATTCATTTCTCCTAATTCATTTTATTACGCCTCATTCGTCGTATCTCACATACAAATTGTGTTTAAACGTAACTTTATTATTTTCCAAAGCGGAACGGGCCACAGATGTTGGGACTCAAATAATTTCCAGATAGCATGTTATGAGTATGAACCGATACGCTCGCAATAAGAATGTATGTACTGTGTTTTACTTACTCGGAGAGAGATGGGGAATACGCGACACGTTTGTAGGGGCTTTTACACTGCACGATTTTTGTGGCGTCTTTTTTGCGGTGTTGGAGGATATCGTCGCTTTAGAGTGAATCGCCTCTTAAGTTCAAGAAAGTTAACTTTGCTAAAAGAAGAAAATACTGCGTCCATTAAAAAATATTTCAGTTTTTGGTTGACTGGTAGAGAATCCCTTGTTCTTTCCTTCCTTCATCCCCTATCCCTCATTTTACCCCCTTAGGGATAAGGTTTCGTAAAATCCATTCTTTGCGGATGTCTACAGCCTATAAGGCACCTACCTGACAAATTTTAATTTGATTGTTGTTAGTGTTATATTATATGTAGGTATTTCATTTTTATATATATTTAGATACAGATAATTATGCACATTCTCAAAATAGTAGTACTTAGATAGGTTCAGAATCGGCTACTGAATCGAATTTGGATAAAAGTTTTCCAAAAAATAATCAAAAATAAAATTCTTGATAAGTCTCGTTTGCTTCATTAAGATTTTTGTGTGTGCGTGCATAGCGTTTCCTTGCGTGATCAAAGCAGAAATAAAGAGATCAAAAGGCTTAAATCTAGAAGTGGACGTATAGGTATTGATTAAAATGACCTCTGATATAAAGGGTTGTGTTACTAACATCATAAACAACAACTTTTGTTCTATGACTTTTAAAAATTTATCATATTTTAGTTCATCAGATTTTCATACAAAAAATAAAAATATTTAAGTTGAACGTTCTAAATATTATGAAGTCTATGCAAAGCAAGTGATACAATACAATAGCGGAGAGGAGCGGTGATCGTGCGGTTGGGGTGCTTGATGTGTTTGCGTCGCGATATACAGACGTAGGTAGGTATAGCAAAATCTACTAAGTAGATAACAGTCCTATATTACTAGCTGGAGTAGGAAATGTATTGAACAAAAACACATAAGAATCTTACGAGCAACGAGATAACTACGAACGGCATCATCAACGAGTTACCCAGGTTTCCAAGGTATTATAGCGTGAGAGGGGTATCCAACTGATGCAGCAATCTGTATCATTTTCGATGCAAGTGGTCCTGTATTGTCACAAATCACATAAGATTGGCATAATGACATGGGAGACTATACGACACCTTTAAGAACTGAAAACCCATAAAGTAGAGCTCCCAAGACGTCCACGGCGCGCACTGTTCCCGCGCACGTCAAGGAGTTGTCAGCAACAGCAGGGGCCCAGCCGGGTCAAAACCTACTGGGGCCAGGGTTATCAGAAAGGGGGCTCACGCCCCGGTATGAAGGCTAGAAGGAACGAGGTGTGTTTTTAGTTAGTAAGAGTCAGACACTATCTCCCACTCCGCCCAAGAGCAGTGGTTGTCATCGGATGAGTTTTCCCCACCATAAAAATAAATAAATAGGTAACAAAAGTAGAGCTAAAAATCTATAAATTATACTATTATTTTGGAAGTCGGATCGTCGAGTCTAAATGTCTTCTGTAACCGTTCGTTTTACACACAAATGAATTGAATAGATACTTTTCCAACGTTTATGCTGATATTTTTCTGCAATATTTATACTCAGTAGGATAATACTTAAATGAAACAACTCATGCCGTGTGTAGATTGTACCTATCTGTGCAGCTCCGTATAATTTATTTAAGTACTACATACAATAAATAGTACATTTTTATTCAAGTAGGCGAAGTTTGTCATTGCAGCTGAGGCGGGATTGTTACGTAGCCTAGAGTGCAATGACAAATGTTCACATGTATCAAACGACGTTTTTCAACACATCTGTGAAGAAAATATGGACAATCACAGTAATATTATAAAAGCTGACTGTATGTGTATATTTGTTACTTCTTCAAGCTCGAATGGCTGACTGGATTTCGAAAAGTTTTTATCCTGGGTCTTTATATACCCGGGATAAAAAGTATAAGGAAACCCTTGGAATAATTTTCTACTTTCACGCAAACAAAGTCGCTGACAACAGCTACTATTAGTATTATTATAAAGTTGAAAAGTTGTGTGTTTGTGTGTTACTCCTCCTCGCTCAAACAGCTGGAATAGCACATGTCATTTTTATTCCGGGAGTATGGTCCCTTGGGATTACTTTTTAATTTTTATCCGCTGGCAGAAGCCAGTACAAATACAAAATCATTTATTTCAAATAGACCATTTGCAGGCACTTTTGAAAAGTCAAATGTCGGTCCGTCCAAGAAAAGTGAAGCTAAATTGCTAAATTGCACGTTCCAAAGCGTAGATTTCTATAGGGAAGAACGTGCAAGAAACTCCATGGACACTCTTTTTAATCATATTATGTGTTACATACAATCCTTGGTTATGTCGCTACAGTCGGTACCTCATAAATGTAATATGTATTTTGTGGCAAGTTTTCTGGTTAATGTGTCAAAAGAAAAATTCTAACTTTCTCTGCAATAAAATGTACATATGTAGGTACATAAAAACACTTAAACTACTTACTTATACTAAAACCTAAATAAATACATAACGTACATAAATAAAATACAAAAACACAAAGTACACTCAGGCGTCGAAGTACTGCTCCACATCGCTGTCATCCGGGAATGTGCCCAGAAGACTGGCAGCATTACCACGTTGGATGGCAATGTTAATTCTTTGAGCGAAGAACGAGCCAGCCCTCTGGTCACCCAAAGTGTCGATCAGTCGGCGAGAAATTTCCTTAAAAAGGAGACGCGCACTCGGACCCCATGACCCAAGCGTTTCAACCCCAAACGGCTCAAAACTGTAATTACCAATAAGGTTACAGTATTTGCGCCGCTTCAGGGTCTCAGCAGCCGCAGCGGCAGCGCCAGCACAGCCCGCCGTACATGGAATTTGGGATGCTCACCTTCCACGGTACCAACGTCATACCATCTGGTCTCTTTCCATCGTCACGTACCAAGCCATTTGGTTCTAATAAAGCTGGTACGCTGGCATAGAAATATTACATTGTATTTATCATGTCACGTTAATATTGCAATAATTGGCATCGTGCAGTCGTTAAGCTACACATTAATGACCATATTCTACACGACATAAGTTAACTACGGCGCAAGGCGTTCTTTTGTTTTATTCGTCTTTACAAGCGGCTCGTTGGTCTAGTGGTATGATTCTCGCTTTGGGTGCGAGAGGCCCCGGGTTCGAATCCCGGACGAGCCCTCTTTTGGGTGTTAGTAAAAATATACTTACTTTTTAAACTGTATTCACCATCGACTTCGAGAACTTTATCAAGATACTAGAAATGGGAATGGCAACCACTATTGTATTATATAATCCTCTTTCTTACAAAGTAGGCCAATGCTCTTAATTTAACTACCAATTGCAAACTTGCGATCTAAGAGTGCGTGGTCTGTTAGTTGCGTAATGTGCGTTCGTATTGGTTTATTGCCTGTAATGGAGTTAAAGGTGTGAGACAAGCGGCGACACTCATTGTAGTACAAATCGAAAAGTATTTCCTTTCTAACCTCTTTCATCTTTGCTGTGCGTTATACCTTGAGACAGTTACAGGCGCTGCGTTGTCAAAAAAGTTTTAGTATAATTTACTTAGGTTGTTTTGTGACATAGGCCTCCCCATTTCCATCCACATATCTCTGTCACGACTCACGAGCTATGCTACTCCATCTTTTCGCCAAATCATCCTCCCATCTTTTGATTTGACGTCATTATTGTCTTTCTCGTGGTAATGTGGCCAGGCTCTAAATTGGGGAAAAATAACAGTTTTCTTTTCCTTAAAAGCTTCAAAACATTTGAAGCAAGGATCACACAGGGCTCAATTAACATCGGCAGATCTTCCGTCGATTGATCAGCAAACGTCCTCAAAGGAAATAATCTGCGTTAAGGGTGCATTAAAATATAAATATCATCGTTAGCAAATCATTAGCCGCTACGTTTTTCCTCTGAAGGATCGCTCCGTTTCCTATCAATCGGAACAAACAGAGAGCGCTAAGATGGCGCTTGAGAAGTGTATGAGTATGTATTATTAGAAATAAACGTAATTTTAACACAACATTTAATTACAACTCCAAATTATTCAAAAAGTATAACGCCGTAAAAAGGACGCGCAATCCTCTGTTCTAATGTCAAAGATGCTAGTGCGGGGGCGATGATGTGCAACGCCATTAGGGATGCGCACGACATTCATCGACTTTTTAGTCTAACAGTATATGAGATGCCTTTTTTATATAATGTAAACTAGCGCTTGATTGTGATCCCACCTGATGGTAAGTAGTGATGCAATCGTTGATGGTGAGGCGCACTAGTTTATTAGGAATCTATTCACTCCAGTCTTTTAGAATTGAAGTGGGTTTCTGAATTAAGTATCTTGTGTTAATGATGTCTTAAACCCTAATTAAAAGATAAATTTTCACAGATTTTCAGGCTAAAGTAGGGTTTGAAAAATACTTAACTTCAAATGCTTACATCAGAAATCGGGGGCTAGTACTTATTTATAATGTTTCTTAGTAATATCACGATTTCTTCATCTATATTTTTGTATCGATACCCAAACTTACAATCGGTATGTGGCTGAATAAATGATATTAATTTCTGTAAATTAATTTAAAATAAAATACTTTTACACGTCAACCTCTATTTAATTATGTTTCGTAATTGTACTTAAAAAGAGATATTGAAATAAAATCAGTAACCACAGCCTGTATTTTTTTTTTTGGGTACATTATCTCGATCATTTTATAAAAGTAATGAGAATGAATTCTTTTAACTTTATTTATAACTGAAAATTCGAGTGATCAGCATCATTATTATCAGATTAGCGTTCACACCCAAGCGTTGACAAAAAACCGCGAGTCGTCTTTAAGCAACATTTTAGCGCTCGCCCTTTAACGACCAAATCTTAGGGGTGATACATCCGCGCCCTAATACAAAAAGTATGCAAAACTCGTAATATGTAGAGATAAACATACGTCATGAACATTTGAATTGAAAGATATCACAGAGGGATATTGCATTTCCCATGCTTATGTCAGCTAAACATGTACAATTTTCACAACAACATTAGTAGTATTAGTATTATTTTTTAACATTAGTTTTAAATACTAGGACACGTGTTTCGGACTTCACATGTAGAAGTCCGAAACACGTGTCCTAGTATTTTGTAAAGAATCTATGTACAAAATTTCATAACTGTATCATGAAAAATCACAATGTTATAGCTTGTTATTTCAGCAAAAATACATAGTCACCGGGCCATCCAGGCGACTGACGGGTTGTTTTGCACTTGCACCCAGCTGATTGATGGTACCTAATACCCACTATGACCTGCCGTGACCTGTTTTAAACTTAGTGTCGGTGGTGTCCATAGAAATTTAAAAGTCCATTTTAATACCTTTTTAAATATTTTTGGGAAAAAATTTAACATGGTGTAAAAAATAATGACACCCATTCAATTACTGATTCTGAACAAACTATATTCAGGTTTCGCATAAACTAAAAAGGTTGTATATAATGCTAACACACTCAGCCGTTATTTAATTACGCTAGTTTAGACACTTTTAATAATCGCGCTGAAAAAGGTTAATTACTATCTATTTTGAAAGGATGTACAGAAAAAAAGGCGATAAAAACAAACTGGCACCACTATTAAAATATTTTTAAACCAAATGGTTTAAAAAATATTTTAAATGATACTTATTTAGGTACTTAATTCATGAATCCCCAAGCGACCACCGGTGGCCGCGCATCTATTGTCTTACTATTGTGTCTCTAATTGACGGTATCTGAAGGGTTAATACAATCTGGGGGTCTTTAAGTCAAGAGTGAATAGGTTACGGCAAGCATACAACATCGTCGTCCACGTCTTTGCCCACCACCAGGTGAGATAGTGGTCAAACTTATCCATAATAACCTCCTCCTTGCGTCGTATTCCTCAATGCTGAGGGTCGTGACCTCCCTGCTTCATCACTTTATCCCTTATGATGTCTTTCCATCTGTTTCTGTCTCTGGCGATGTGAAGTGCACTGTACATCGTAGAGTCAAGAGTGGTGCGGATCTGGTCGGACCAACGTATAGGGCTGCGCCCGCGGGGCCTTTTTCCATCCACTTTGCCGGTCACCATGAGCCTTTCGAGGTTGCCACCGTCTTTCCTTGCAATGTGACCGAAGTATTGTAGAACTTTGCGAAGGCACTCGGACGACAGTCGTGAGGAGATTTTCTTCTTCGAGCAATGGTAAGGTCTTCCACAGTGATGATGGTCTCCATTTATGGTACTGCCCTCTTTCGTCGCGGTCCTCTGGGCGAGGTGTGAGTTTTAGGAGTGTTGAAACACTGGATGAAACACTTGAATGAATGTTTGTTGTGTCTGCCATCTATACAAAATTGTAGCTGCAATTATAAAAATTTGTGGGTGATCCACTTTAGGTTTATTTTTATAATTCTAGAAATGTAATAAATGTCGTATATATTAGTGTAATAATAGTTAAAATTTTGTATTGTCTGGTGTTTGTAATGTTGTTGTTTTATTAAATAGAAATGTAATAATATAGGTATGATGATATAAATTGAAATATTAATGTAAATAGTATGTGTATTAGTAGTACTAACCTGCTTCTGTTTTGTGTTTACTCTCCGAGGGGACGCCAAGTTGTCACTCGAACGGTGGTTGCTGAAAACCAGCACCGTAGATGGCTGGATTTGCCCAGCGTCACGGTATATGCTGAGCAACGGCCTATTCTTGCTTAGATGCGACGCACAACTTAGATTTTTATTAATTATTATGTTTTTTTCTTATATTTTTGGTAATAGGTTAAGTTTGGTTTATAATGTTTGTCTCTGTTGAGGCTGGTGTGTGAACCACAGATTATAGTGGTCAAAACCACTTAGTTAATTTTTTGTCTATGGTTATAAGGCGTAATACACACATGGCCTGACAGGGTTGTTTCTGTATTTATGATGTTCTGTGCGTCTGTTTGGGCGGAATAAACGTGTTTTCTTTCTTTCTTTCTTTATTTTCAGTTCTTGCAAAATGGATACGTTGGTCTGAAATGCTGTCCAAGGGATACGGAGCATCCTTCTCCAGCACCACATCTCAAAGGCTGCGATGCGTTTGCGGTCTGCAGCCTTTAGCGACCAAGTCTCAGCGCCATACGAAAAGATCGAGAACACTAGTGTCCGTACCAGTTTGGTTTTGGTCTTTACGGAAATGTTACGATCCCTCCAGACTTTATTAAGCTGAGACATAGCGCTCTTAGCTATTCCAACTCTCCAGCGAACTTCCCTCTCGCACGACCCATCACTGCTAATATTGGAGCCCAGGTAAATGAAGTTATCCACTGTTTGTAGGTCTAAAGCGCCAGTGAGCTCCAATTTTCCAGATCTATCTACCACCATGATGATGATCCATAATAACAACAAATAAGAAAATAGATGACTGTTGTCTTCTTTTTGTTGTTATTTGGATCATATTTTTTATTTTGCAATGTTTTCATCCATCCAATCGATGGCCAAAATCCATAAAATTTTAGTGAAAAAAATCTTCTGGTTTTGAAAAATTGAAATGTCTGCAATAGTAGCAAAGACGATTAAAATTTTATTTAAACTACATACTTAGAACCTTAGAAAAAAAAATGATACCCCGTAGGAAATGTGACAAGGCCCTAAATTGGGGAAAAAATTACGTTTTCTTTTTCCTTATAAGGCTGAAAATAAACGAACCCAGGATCACACAGGGCTCAATTATCAAAATGTTGTATGGGAGCCTCCATAAATAATTATTTTATTACGTTTTGTAGTATTTGTTGTTTTAGTGGCAACAGAAATACCTACATCCTAAATGAAAATTTCTTCTGTCTATCACGGTTCATGAGACAGCCGGACAGACAGACGGACAGCAGAGTCTTAGTAACAGGGTCCCATTGTATTCTATGTATAAACACACCTTAAAAAATTGTTAACAACACACAGCACAGAAGCAGATCTATGTGCCGTCGAGCATTTTGTAATATAATAATTTAAAAAAAACGCTATTTTGTTGGTTTTTTAACGTGATTTCAAACTTTTAAGTATCAAGATAACTAAAAATATCATTGGTTTGTAAAACAGCAACTAAGACAAATGAAGCCCTTTAAATTAAATAAATTAAAAAAGTACGCTCGACTTACGTACCAGCCCTGACCAGTGTTACTCATTTAGTCATCTAGCAGTCCCTTTGCAGTTACATCAGCGATTAATATACCGATACACGCCGGGAACAGGATAATTTAATAACCAACGGACTTCTATCAATGGAAATTAAACGCGATTCGCGATTCCTAAGCGTTATTGTTCGTTATTCTTTTCCGAATACCTTTTTCGTACAGCGATTAAAATTGATGAAATTATACTGGCTATCAAGAAAACGGTTTATAAGTTCACGACGATTTGAAATTCACGTTAATATTTTTTCGTATAATTTCGAAGAGTTGCTAAATGACCAATTTTCTATTTCTTTGATTATATTAGCAGATTTCTTGAAAGATATCAAGGTAATTAAAAATATTGAGAATTGAAATTACACTTTCTGGGAAAATACTTTCTGAAATTACACTTTCTTGGGTTGAATTATTTGGTATAAGAATTTTTTTAATTGCTAATATTTTAAAATAAACAAAAAATTATGAAATCGGCCCTTTCGTTTTGTCAGAGCTACAGAAGCCCTTCTCAAATACACCAAAAATTGGGCTCGTCCGGGATTTGAACCCGGGGCCTCTCGCACCCAAAGCGAGAATCATACCACTAGACCAACGAGCCGCTTGGAAAATTCTGTTATTTTATAGTTCATGCCTTTGCTATTAACGACCATGTTATGACACGATTCAGCAAGACACACGTCACATACGCGTGCACTGATTTGATGCAGAGCTCAGGCTCGTTGGTCTAGAGGTATGATTCTCGCTTTGGGTGCGAGAGGCCCCGGGTTCAAATCCCGGACGAGCCCTTGTTTTGTAGGGCGCAATCCATTAACTTTCCACAATTGTAATCTCCGTCAGTCCGAGAATTTATAACCACAAGTTTAAAGCGTTCTGTTCGTTCGCAAAGTCGGTGGACATTTGAATGTTTTACCATTACTTAGAGGGGTATTTCGGGGGTACTTCGTTTTGTTCGAGGAAACTGGAATCATCTTAATGCTGGTAATTATACGGATTCAACGAATTACTCGGTCATAAGTAAACAAACGGAATTCCTTATTTACAATCGTGAATTTTAGAGTCGGTCCCACGCAAATACAAGTCGGGAGGTGTAGACTCGGCTTCGAATTAAAATGTAACACTTTCAGTTGTAAATCATTAAATCGTAATTCATTTTTTATCTTTATTAAGGAGCATTGTCACAGTGACAATACTGACCATATCGGTCAGTCATAGCCAAAGAGATTAAATAGACACAATAGAGCGGCCATCAGAAGAAATGTCTTAGAAAAACTATCATCCTATGCTTCAGTGAAGACGAAAAATATTTGCGAAAATAAACTGGAGTTAGGTCTAGTGGTTTTGCCATAATACGATTTACAATGGTGCAATGCGCAACTCGGCATATTTCTCCAAAAAATATTTACTTTTGGTGCGTATAGCGGACACAAACACGACTTGACAGGTACAGGTGACAGCTACTTGTTTCTACTTTAGTAACAAGTCTCGGATTAGAATTTTGTTTGCTATGTCCTGCCTATTGGTAGTATATGTTTAATGTCTTTGGTCATAGCCAATGATATTTGTCATAGCCGATTTTTTTTTTATCAAAAGCGTAGCTCCCCACACTAGGAACTCCTGTATGTATCGTGAGTACGTTCACAAACATGTAAACCCATATAGGTACACAAGAAACGTAGACCTGGAACCTATGTGTGGGCTACACAAATATTTGTTCCACGCGGGAATCGAACCCGCGACACGCTACAGCCATTTGCTCAATCACTGCACTAACCGTGTCGTCAAATGACGTTTGAAGGAGAGACAATAGGTATTTTTTTTAATTTCTTGCGGTTCAAACAAACACATGACATAGCATGACATGACATCCCCCTGAGTAATGTTGTCATTTAAAAAAACACTCATAATCGTCAGCATTTTAGCAAAAAGACGTTCACAATGAAAGAAAAGATGTCCATATGCCTCCCTCAAGCGTCACCATGATGCCCGGTCTTATGAGTCTCGCATCCATCTGATTCCCGCGACCCTCACCAAGATCATCGGGCCAGCTTGTGCGTTCCAGCTGCGTATCCCGGTACGTGGTCGCCACTACAGAACCTTTCGGCCTCATCGACCATCTGTTCTGCGAGCAATACCAAGTAAGTTTTTTTCACTTATTCACAGGGATACCACAGCCTCTTTGGAGAAAATTTGTATTATTCAGTGTAAACTAACCATTTCTTCTCATCGATTATAGTTATCGTTTTTAGCTACTAATATTTTTTTTATTATGTTTAGGCTTGCTATTTACCACTTTCACAACTAATGTTAAGCGATGATGTGGCCAACGATGCAACACGCTTGCCTAGAGGTCACTCTTAACTTAAAGACCCCTAGGTTGTAGTTACCTCCCCTGATGGTAAGGGATGATGTGGCCAACGATTGAACACGCTAGCCTAAAAGTAACCTATTCGCTCTTGACTTAAAACCCGTAGATAGGTCTTCCAAAAACACTTTCAATACTCTGATACTTATCTATACTTATTAGTTACGATCTTACAGACAGAGTAAAAAGTGTTTTCAACGAATCAATAACGAAATCAAAAACCTCTCTTCATTTCAATATAATTCAATAAAAAATAAGTAACAAAGAGAGTCTCGTTATGAATATTTCATTACGTCTCTAAGCACTAAGATTTATAGATTGTTGACGTAAAAAATTGTAATTAAAAATAACATCAATCAGGGATGACGGGTGGCTACATTCACAATGGTTTCATAAGCTCTGTCATTTTCTGTGGACTTTAGAAGAAAAGCTTCGGAAAAAAGTGCTGACGAAATAATGAGAGCATTGTCAAGTTATACGAATAAAATGCGGCTTTATCTGATAAATGATGGGTGGGTTTTGTTCTTTAGATTTCGTTCAATATCACGCATGAACGCTCGCGAACACAGACCGCCTGAACTACAATCTGAAAATCGCAGTAAATGACTTTTCTTGCTCTGGCTTGACCGAGAGGAACTGTTGGACTATTACTGACTAAAACCCTAGATGGGTGATCTCCCTACATTTACCCTTTGCTTTTTGTCACGGTATCTCAAACAATCCCGCAATTAATTTATGACTTAAAAAACCCGACTTCTAGACCATATATTCCCATTCTGACCGTAGGGGCCAGGAGGGTCAAAGCCTACTGGGACCAAGGGTCTGCTTCTGATAGGAAGATTAAGAAGAGCAACGAAAAAGAGAGAAAGGCAACGAAGGAAAAGTAGTGGGTTTTTAATCAGAACCGAACCTACCCTTCCCTTGGGCCGAGTGGGAAATGGTATCAGACTTTTGTCTAACACTATCTCCCGCTCCGCCCAAGGGCGTGGAATGTCATTAGATGATTTTCCCATCTACAAAAACAATCCCCATTCTGAAGAGAGAAACAAAACACTTCTCCGTACTTTCCCTTCAGTTTATAGAACACTGAAGGATTTGAAAATAAATATCAGAATTAGAAACACAATACAAAATATTCTCTTCAGCTTGAGTATCTGTGATCAAAAATAAATATATGACGGAGGATCGATATCAGTGGGTCGCGACATCGGAAATAACACTCACAAAAACCTTTGATAACACTTTTAATTACTCGTAACACACACTCAGTACAAGATACATATATTATTTTTAACGCTTCGACATATATTATTTTTATAAGAACTTACTCGTATATAGAAAATCTGTAAGCAGGCTCAAGATCAGAACCAACGTTACAAATATAACATGCCTAGGAAAATAAGAGGGTTTTTCAATACTTCAAAAAAAGGAGGTGGTTGTCAAGTCGCTTGTTTTTAGGGTTCTGTACCTCGGTCGGTAAAAATGGAACCTTTATCTATACACCATGGTGGCGCGACCAATTGCGCCACCACGGTGTCTCGCTGAAATATAGACCAAAGCTACCAAACTAGACACCATATGACCATACAGACACTAGAGTCACCACACGTCCAAGCTGGTCGCGCCACCAAATTGGTTACACAACCAAACAGACACCAGGTGAGTAACTCTATAGAGCTGTATACAATTTGTTGGCAGCGGTGACTGGTCGCGCCGCCATGGTATCCCGGTGAAATATAGCCCATAGGATCATTTTGTTATCCGTCTGTCGATGCCTACTGGGTTCATGTGTTATGCGAAAGTATACTCCGGGGCCCTGGCCTGAAAGCAAAGAAGAAACGGAATTTTTAGTCAGTAAATGTCTGACACGCCCTCACGCTTCGCCCAAGAGCGGGAGAGGTCATTGGATAAAATTTCCCACATAAAAAAGACCTAAGCTATACATTACCTACTATATGTATGTCTTTACTAGTTCTTTTACACAATGTATAACAATACATAGTTTCCATGAGAGAGCGTCGCGATTTTGTCGCATTTAATTAATAAGAGGAACAAGGCAACTTAAATATAAACAGATCAAGTATCTAGCGTGAGCTGTACAATTTCGTCGTATTTACAGGAGCACCAGTGAGGTAAGGCAGGCCACTGAGATTCGCGGAAAATGGAACGCGAATTTCCTGAAATGTGTCGATACATTTAATCCTTCCATCCCACATTGCAAGAATTTTACAAGCTTTTATTTAGTTTCACCTGTCCCGATGTTTGTCTGTCGTCAAATCTTGTAAATTTTTGACCCACTTCCCGGTTACCGATTGAGCTGGAATTTTGCATGCATGTGTAAATCAGATGACAAGGAGCTGATCTGATGATGGAACCGGAAGGTGGCTATAGGAACTTGTGTAGAACTTGTGTGGTTCGTCTTGACGAGTATTTATTATATATGTATATCGGGCTATAAAAGCTTGCTATGAAAAAATAATTTTCATTAAAAGCTTGTTGAAGAAAGGAGGAGGCAGACCGCATCAGGCAAAGGCGCCCTGGCCGCCGCCGCCGGGATTCCGATCCCGATTTCCGGCCACCGTAGACGCGGACGGCGAGCCATGGGTAGCTCGCTGTCCGACCGTCCAGTAACTGTCCGGAACGAGCCCATGACGTCGACGGCGCGCACTGTTCCCGCGCGTCTCGAGGAGTTGTCAGCAACAGGAGAGGCCCAGCTGGGTCAAAGCCTACTGGGGCCAGGTTATCCGAAAGGAAACTCGAGCCCCGGTATGAAGACTAGAAGGAACGAACGGGGTGGGTTTTTAGTCAGTAAGAGTCTGACACTATCTCCCGCTCCACCCAAAGGCGGGTTTTGTCATTCGATAATTTACCCCACCGAAAAAAAACCGTCTCCTTGGGGCGGACCACATAATGGTGACACCCGGGCGCCTCTTCCGCACGAATCCGGTGACGGAATCTTCCGAACAGACCATATCCGGTGAGTCCCTGCTTCATGCGGTAGGTAAGGACATCGTTTTGTGTTCCCAGCCACTCCTCAAAGAGGGGACTTACCGACTTTCCTGACATGGTGATCAAAAGTTTATGCAGTTTTTTTTTTAAGCTTTACGAAAGAAAAATAGCCAGTTTCCAAAAACAGGAACGCTGTTCCCAGCACTAAGGTCGCAGCACACCGGCTCTGTAGCTTGCGAGCTAAATGGCAGCGCTCCCTCTCGCGGCCGGCTAATGAAATAAGATCCCGGCTCCGAGCTAAGGAATGGTGGAATTAAAACTACATAAAGAGCGGACGCCACTCCAAATGGGAAATTTTACAGCGGCACAGTTTATTGTATACTTTGATACAGCTACTGACGTTTACATTTACTTGACTTGTCTAGCGGATTGTAAGTTGGTTTTGAAAGTGACTAGAACAAACGAAATCTCTCGGAATTTATCGTTGATTGGATATGGAAGTCTAGACTAATTGGCATTCTATAAGCTATTAAATGGATTGAAATATGCATAACATAATCAGCCTTATAATATTCCCACTGCTGAGTCTCGGACCTCTTCTCTAGGAAGAAAAATAGGCCGTATAACTACACCACACGGGCCCGGTGGTTGTCACACGTCTTCGGTGTTTTTTGATGTAGGATAAATATAAAAGAAAACTAGGCAAGTGCGAGTCGGGCTCGCGCCCTAAGGGTTCTGTACAAACTTACCAACGTAAATAATTCAATTCCAGAATGGAGTCTCGGAAGATTTTTCCGAATCGCAAAAAAATATATAATGGTGACGTAACAACTACAGTTTTCAGGTATGAGAGTAACAAACATAAGTACTTACTCATACTTACTCGTACATACATAATTGCACACTTTCGCTTTTAGAATATTAGTGTGACGGTAGGATCATCATCATCATCATATCAGCCGAAAGACGTCCACTGCTGGACATAGGCCTCCCCCAAGCGTCGCCACAACGACCGGTCCTGTGCGTCACGCATCCATCGGATTCCCGCGACCCTGACCAGGTCGTCGGTCCACCTTGTTGGAGGCCTTCCAACGCTGCGTCTTCCGGTACGTGGTCGCCACTCCAGAACCTTTCGTCCCCATCGACCATCTGTTCTGCGTGCAATGTGCCCTGCCCATTGCCACTTAAGTTTGGCGACTCTTCGAGCCACGTCGGCAACCTTGGTTCTCCTGCGGATATCTTCATTTCTGATGCGATCACGCAGGGAAACTCCGAGCATAGCCCTTTCCATCGCCCTTTGGGTGACTTTGAGTCTTCTCTTGAAGGCGGGTGGAAAACCGGTCCTTAAGGCTCTTCAGAAGCTATTCAATTCCGTCATCCTCGAGGGAAAAACGCCACAGGCATGGAGCAGAGGTGTGGTGGTACTCTTCTTTAAGAAGGGCGACAATGCCCTGCTTAAGAATTACAGGCATAACAGAAAATATAGGTAGAAGTGCCCCTAACGTGGCTAAACACGGGAACCAGTGTCGCCAAACTCACACATTTGCGTATCAAATTGTACATTACACACATAAAAAACAGTAATATGATTGGCTACGATGCTACGAATTACAAACTTAACTTTTACAAATCATATTCTTATTGTTTGCATAAATTAGATCTTCTTACAACGTAAGAAAGTTGTTATTATTTGACATGACACAAACAATAAAGAAGTTTTAACCAATTTACAACGAGTTCGGCTACTCAACGCTAGATGGCGCTGTAACCAATTTATTCTATTCAGAACGCTAGTGCCTTTGAATTAGATGCCATATTCACTGGCACATGTAATAGGCGAATCTCGCCTGCTGTTGACAAACGCGCGATATCTAAGAGGCACTTCCTCTACTTTTCTTTATTCCGTGGTACCTATAGACAAGTAATAATACTAACCTTTTGTATCGAAATACCAACAAACACGGAAGTATTCTCGTTTCATAGAACACGCGTCTACCTATATACAAGCAAAGTACTAAACACACAAACGAGCATTGATCTCCTTGAGAAATGCCTACAATAAAAAGAAATTATTATCATTGTGAAGTTTCCTTCCTGGAACTCCAGATGAAAGTGAGGGCTTACGAAGCCCTTTCAAAGAACTCAGCTGGGGCTTGATTGATGGCACTACGCAGATTTATTATGCTAATTCGACGCCATGATGAAAAACTCCTCTAATGAAGCGATCGTTTATTTTTTAAACATCTCACAATGAAAATATTGTCATTATAAAGGTATTACAGCATAGATTCGTAAGTACAGAAAAGCCTCCAGCCCCCCTAGCCAAGTTACAACCGTTTCGCTTGCGTCGAGCGCTTCGAGTTGACCTTGCCGCCAATTCTTTTGTTCTGATCACGTGACTGAGCGTTGAGACGACGTCGTTACCGTACATTTGAAGCTTTCTACTAGCGGCAACTATTGCAGGTTAGCAACTTGGCTTGGGATACTGGACTATCTTTCACAAAACAAATAGAGATTATAAAAAAACTTTGGAGAATAAAATATCGGTGTTTTAGCTCTAATATTATCTCTGCTGTTGTCACATAAAACTAGCTTTTAATGAAAATATTTTTTTCATAGCAAGCTTTTATAGTTCGGTATACCTATATAATTAATACTCGTCAAGACGAATCATACGAGCCCAAAGACGATGGGGTTGTGTCGTTTAACTACCAAGTTCCTATAGCCACGTTCCGGTTCCATCATCAGATCAGCTCAATGTCATAATATTTTACGCGTGCAAGCAAAATTTCAGCTCAATCGGTAACCGCGAAGTGGGTCAAATTTAATTAACAAGATTTGATTACAGACAAACATCGGGACAGGTGAAACTAAAAAAAAACTTGGAGAATAAAATATCGGTGTTTTGGCACTAATATTATCTCTGCTGTTGTCATATAAATAAATAGATACACTTCACTAAGAAAACTGTAAGTGTGTTAAAAGAGCCTTTATTTAATGACTAGCTGTACCCGCGGTTTCTCCCACGCCTTTCGTTAATGCTCTGCTACCGTAATATGTGATGATGATCGCGCTAATATTAGAACTACTGATTGGAATTAAAAAATTATATTAGTGTTGGATAGCCTATTTATCGAAGACACCTATAGGCTAAATAAAATCACGCTTCGACCCACGAGAGTGGAGTTGTAATCAAAGACGCGGGTGAAACCGTATGCGACAACTATAGTTATTGATAAGATGACTCATAGTTCTACTTCATCGTCAGCCGTTTTTAATGTTCCCACTGCTGGGACTCAGGCTTCCTCTCAAGGAGAGTGAATGGGCCATAATCCACCACGCGGGCCCAGTGCGGGTTGGTGAAAGTCACATGTCTTCGAATCTTTGGTTCTAGGACATGCCGGTTTCTTCACAATGTTTTCCTTCACCGTTCCTGCTCTCCTATACTGATACTTTTACTTATTACACTTATTCCGACTGAAAAAATAATCTATTTTTATTACTAAACTTCAATATCAGATAATGCCTATGGCATTAAGTCCACCTTTGTGCATTGTTAAGTACATAAAACTTGATTATTTAATAAATAAATAAAATCACAAGACAAAACTCTTATGTATTGTTACTTACCTATCTTTATCTATCCACATATCTAGTTAGTACCATATTCTGATTTCCTGGTCCACGATTTTGAAATACACCGAAGGGGTCGAGCGTCGCGATCGCCACGCCGATCCCGCTCACAATGTCGCAAGCTGGCAGGCAGTGGCCAAGTTTACAATGGCATAGACTGACATACGTATCGGCTGTCAATACCTTTGTGTGGACAACAACTGGCTTCTGGGTTAGACTGCCTATCTCCCTGGTAGATAGTGGGCTAAACGCGTTGTAGTTACCGAATAGAAACTAAGCTTTTCGTTTAGAATTTGCATAACACGCATCCGTGGTGGTAGGGTCAGATAGGTAGACTAAAATGAAAGATTCACTATTTTCCCGGTTGATTTATTCTTCTTTTTATAAAAAAACTAGCTACCCGCCCGGCTTCGCACGGGTTCTTTTCTAGAAATAAACACAAAAACTTAACAAATTATATACTAAAACCTTCCTCGAGAATCACGCTATCGAGTGGTGAAACCGCTTGAAAATCGGTGCAGCAGGTTTTGAGTTTATCGCGAACATACAGACAGACGCGGCAAGGGCCTTTGTTTT
The DNA here is from genome assembly GCA_949319445.1 of Mythimna lalbum. Classification (NCBI taxonomy): domain Eukaryota; kingdom Metazoa; phylum Arthropoda; class Insecta; order Lepidoptera; family Noctuidae; genus Mythimna; species Mythimna lalbum. Next base: position 8,129,937 of record OX439345.1, on the reverse strand, counting down.
ATAATATGTATTGATTGATAGTCATAGTAGACCTGCAGTAAAATATCAAAACAAAACCGATAAAGTGCGAGCTGGTCCCGCGCACTGAGGGGTCCGTAAAAAGTCATCTATGTAAATATTTCGATTCCCGAATCAATTCTCGAAGATTTTTCCGAATCACCAAATAGTAATTATTTTCTGATGTAAATATAAAACTGTTTTCAGACCATTTCCTTTACTTGTGCTAATTTCAGGATTGAATGTACCTACCATAGATTTCGGTTTCCTTGTGAGTTTTAAAATATGCACCTAGAAACGATCTTGTCTTTAGATTGCGTTGACTTAGAAGTTTATTTTTTTTAGTGCTCCAATGAGTTAAATATTTGCAGAATTCCAGCGTAATACCACTACGCATTCCTGAGGAAAAGGGTCTAAACAGACGAACAACAAAGTGATCCTATTAGGGTTCCATTATATCCGACTGAGGTACTGAGGTATCTGACCCTAAAAATAACTTAATTAAAAAGAAACAAAGTGTACGCAAGGTAAACAAAAGACCAGACGCCGCTGAACAATGCCAGCCAAATTACATCAAGGAACCTAATGAAGGTAGACTATACGTTACTACTGTAGGCTTTCTCGCAAAAACCCGATAAATAACATTATTAGCGGTACAGTCGCGTATTATTGAATCAACATCAACCCTCGCCCACCTCACAATTACTCGATGCCTTGCCTCCAAATCATTTTAACCCTTGCCCGGCCGAGATAAGTTTATTTTGAGCCATTGAGTGCCGCTGTTCGTCATTCGTTTGAGTGCTTCTTTTGTGACGACATTCCAGTGCGCCTCTGCCAATTAACCCGGTGGAAGCTCAAAAATTAAGTTAAATACTCTCGACTTTGTTGGCGGTGTTTACTTATTGGCAATCGACGTGGTAGCAATAACTTCGTCATTTAAAACTCTGCTGGGACTAATGTGCTCTCTGTTTCGAGGCTGGCTAGACGGTGTGCTTCGTTGTTTTGTATTTGGTCCCTACAGACGATACAATCGATAATATTTTTTTATGTCGAAGCAGTTGGGTACAGATAAACGCAGTCACCTCTAGCCATCTCCCCACCAACCGTGTTCCCACGTTGTCGTCGTGGTGGGGCTTGCGTGTCTCAATGACCTTGAGGGCTATGCCGGTAGAGCTACTCATGCCGGAAGGCCTCAAGCGAGAGACCAGACCAAGAGGAACACGTGGCGGAGTCCAGTCGGACCGCCCGGCGGGTGCGCTGTCCAGGAGCGCTGGCACCAACAGCTGTTGGCGCCTTCTGGACAGCGATTTCGGAGAGTGGGTTCGCCTCGGGTACGTGTCTGCTCATCAGACATGACCACGATGGCGAACGTGTCACTGGGGACCCCACCCCATAAAAAAGGCAAAGCTGTGATTCAGCAAACCATGGCCGCGTTTCTTAAACAGACATTACCCCAGGAGGGTACCGCCTGCCCCGCAGGCGGAGAATCCCTCCCCGAGCAGAGCTCGGGCTGCCCCTCGTATTCTGGGGGGGGCAAAGAGCGCGCCAGGTCCGTACCTGTCCGTACCGACCTGTTACCGTCCTTCGTGGACGCATTGAGCCAGGGTGGCTCACTAGCCGGCAGCGCGGAGTCCCTGGGACCAGTTCCCAGCACGTCCGCGACGCCGGTGGAGGCCGGGCGTAGCTTCGGCCTCAGGGAGGTGAGTGAAGACGCGGCGTCGGACTCTGATGCCGCGTCTTCACACAACTCTGACGTGATGGAGGTGGAAGAAACCACCACCATCAAAAGGAAGGCGGAGTTTTTACGCTCCGTCTCCGATGACGAGGCGGCACCTGCCCGGAAGGTCTCGACCTCGGGGCGGGGCACTGCCCGAAAGACGGGCAAAGGCAGAGGGCTCCCCGCTGAGAGCGCCAGCGAAAGACGCCAGGCCAGCCTCATACCGCCGGAGATCCCTGCCGAGCTGCCGGAGGGGATGGAGGAGGCGATGGCCAAATTTAGGGAGGTCGTGGCCGCCGCCATCATGAGCGTGGCCAACAAGCGGGAGAGGGTGGCCAAGAAGCGCTCCATCGAGCTGGCCAATGCTACGATTGGGGGGGCTCTGGGGTTCGTATTCGAGCCCTACGAGCAGACCCTCAACGGGAGGATTGGCCGGCTCGAGGCCTTGGCTGGTCTCCAGGACCCCCGTCCCGAGCAGTCACCGGAAGGGCGTCGCACGCAGGAGCAGGGCCGATCCCTGCCGATGCCCCAGGCGGAAAGCGAGGTGATAACCTTGCTGCGGCAAGAGCTGGCTGCTGCCAGGGAGCAGCAGCAGCAGCAGCAGCAACGGTTTCAGGAGCAGATCACGCGCCAGCTTTCCGTCCTGGAGGGCATCGTGCTGCGTCCCCCGCTCGCGGCCTCCAACCAGAAGGGAGCGGTGTCATATGCCGCTGCCACCGCAGCCACTGCTGCTGCGCTCAGGGCAGGCCCGTCGGGGCAAGTCGGGCGCAAGGCCACGGCGCCGGAAACGGCGAGGCCTGTGACCAGGCAGCAGCGGCAGGGGAAGCCTGCCGCTGGTGCCCCCCCGAAGGGCAAGGTGGCGGCTGCCACAAAACCGGCGGGGCCTCCTGCCGCGGCGGTAACTAGGTCGCGCCTGCCGCCTTTTCCGCCCGAAGACTCCTCGGCTGGCGCCGAGTGGACGGTCGTCGGTGCCAAGGAGAAGGCGAGCAAGGCGACTAGGGCGACCAATAGGCGCAAACGGCGACGGGAGCGCAAGAAGCGGGCCATGGCTGCCAGACTTCGCGCCCCGACTTCCGCAGCTGTAGTGATCACACTACAGCCGGCTGCGGAAAAGAAGGGCGTGAACTACGACGTAGTCATGGCCAAGGCTAAGCAGGCGGTGGTGGGCCACCTCGACGAGTTCGGAGCCTCCGGGGGCTTCCGAATAAGGAAGACCGTGACCGGAGCCCGAATTTTGGAGGTCCCCGGGGCGGATAGCGGCGAACTCGCCGACGCTCTGGCCGACAAGATCAGGGCGTCCCTGGACGTCGAGGAGGCCCGAGTGTCCAGACCCACCAAGAGCGTAGACATGCGCATTATGGGTCTGGACGACTCTGTCAGGGTGGAAGAAGTGGTGGCCGCCATCGTCAGGGCGGGAGGGTGCACGACCGATCAGGTTCGGGTGGGCACCATCCGCGCTGACAGCACAGGCATGCGAGCCGTCACGGTGAGCTGCCCCGTGTCGGTGGCCAAGGCCATCACGACCGAGGGCCGAAGACTGTTGGTGGGCTGGGTTTCAGCCCAAGTCAAGATGCTGGAACCCAGACCTCTGCGGTGCTACCGATGCCACGTCGGGCACCACGTGGGCGCCTATTGCGCCGCAGAGGTGGATCGCAGTGACCGCTGCCACCAGTGCGGACAGCCTGGTCATAAGGCCGCCGAATGCCGTGCATTGCCGCACTGCTACGCATGTGCGGCGGCCGGCAAGCCGGCCGACCACCGGGCTGGGGGTAGGTCCTGCGACCCTCCCGCCAAGGCCAAGGGCAAGGTCAGGAGGGGCATCCACCCTGACGTCCTCACCGCCGCAGCCACTACCCTGGCTGCTGCCGCCATCGCCGCCGCTCCCGCCGCCGCGGCAGGACCCTCACAAAGGGCTCAGGAGGAGACGATAATGGAATGTCAATAACGACACCATTACGTCTCCTCCAGGCGAACATCAACCACTGCGCCGCCGCTCAGGATCTGTTGCTCCAGAGCATGGCGCAGTGGTCGATCAATATCGCCGTCGTCGCCGAGCCGTACTTTGTCCAACCCCGTGGAGACTGGGTTCAGGACTTGGACGGTTCGGTGACGTTAATTTCGTCGGCCGCCGCCGGTACTCCGCCCCCCGAGTCCGTCACGAGGGGGCGGGGTTGTGTGGCAGCACGGTTCGGGGACATCGCCGTGGTAGGCGTTTACCTGCCCCCGAACAGATCTCTCGACGTGTTCCAACTCTCCCTGATGGAGCTAAATTCCGTCGTCGCTGGGTTCGGTTCCCTCCCCGTGGTCGTGTGCGGGGACTTCAACGCCTGGAACACGGCTTGGGGTTCTCGGCGCACGAACCGACGGGGTCGGATGGTGGAGGACTGGGCCTTGGAGCTGGGCCTGGTCGTCCTGAACCGGGGCTCTGTCCCCACGTTGGTGCGGATGCGGGGTGAGTCGGTGGTGGACATCTCGTTCGCCAGCCCCGCTCTGTCGCCGCGTGTCGTCGACTGGCGCGTTATGGAGGAGGTGGAGACGTACTCCGACCACCGGTACATCCGGTTGGACGTCTCCGCCGAAACCTCGGCCGCGCCGGTCCGACAGAGCCCTTGTGGTCCGCGGTGGGCGCTTAAGCAGATGGACCGGGAGCTCCTCCTGGAAGCCGCGACGGTACAGGCCTGGGTGCAAGCACCGGACAGGCCTGTCGACATCGACGTCGAGGCGGAGTGGTTCCAGGAGGCCATGTCGCAAATCTGCGACGCGGCAATGCCCCGAGTCCCTCCAGGTCGTGCTAAGCGCCGCGTGTACTGGTGGTCGCCGGAGATCGGCGCACTGCGCAACGCGTGCAACCACGCGCGCCGCCGGTACGACAGACACTGCAGGCGCCGCAACCGCCAGCCGGATGCGGAGGTCAGAGAGGCGGAGCTGTATGCGGGGTACAGAGAGGCAAAGCGCACCCTCCGAACGGAGATAAGGCGGGCCAAACTCGAGGCCCGCAACGTGTGGCTGGGGTCTCTGAACGCGGATCCTTGGGGGCGCCCGTACAAATTGGTACGGGACAAGCTACGCCCCTGGGCTCCGCCGCTGACTCAGAGTCTCCGGCCCCAACTCGTGGAGGGTGTGGTAACCACTCTGTTCCCTGCGCGAGGGGAACACTCCCCCCCGCCCATGGCTCCGCCCCCGCCAGCAGTGTCTGACGCGGACCACAACAGCGACGACGACGACAACGCTCCAGAGGTGACCGAGGTAGAGGTGAGAGTGGCGGTGCGAAGGCTGAGTGCCAAGAACACCGCCCCAGGACCCGACGGCTTGCCAGGGAAAGCCTGGGTCCTGGCCATGGAGGCTCTCGGGCCTCGACTAAGAGGGCTCTTCAGCGCATGTATGGAGAGGGGCCAGTTTCCACTCCGCTGGAAGACGGGGAAACTGGTCCTCATCGCGAAGCCAGGGCGCCCTGCGGACTCTCCGTCCGCGTACCGGCCCATTGTGCTGCTCGACGAGGTGGGCAAGCTCTTTGAAAGAGTCATTGCAAACCGCCTCGTCGCGCGGCTAACACGGGTGGGGCCGGACTTGTCGGACGGACAGTTCGGTTTTCGCAGGGCGCGCTCTACGGTGGACGCCATCATGCGCGTGCGAGCCCTCACGACAGGGGTTGCGGTGTCCCGGGGCAGGAGCGTCGTGGCAGTGTCCTTGGACATTGCCAACGCGTTCAACTCCCTGCCCTGGAGTACGATCCGGAGGGCACTCCGGTACCACCGGGTGCCCGAATACCTCTGTCGAGTGGTCGAGGCTTACCTGTCGGACAGGTCAATTATCTACCCCGGTCACCAGGGAGACTGGAAACGTCGAGAGATGTCGTGCGGTGTTCCGCAGGGGTCGGTTCTAGGCCCACCCTTGTGGAACATCGGCTACGACTACGTGCTGCGCGGCGACCTCCCTGACGGGGTCAGCGTGATCTGCTACGCAGACGACACGCTGGTTCTAGCGCAGGGAGAGTCCCACCAGGCGGCGGTCGCTCTAGCGACACGCGGGGTTGCGATAGTCGTTGGTAGGATCCAGGAGTTGGGACTCGAGGTGGCGCTGCACAAATCCGAGGCCATGTTTTTCCACGGCCCTCGGAATGCGCCACCATCAGACTCCCAACTTACGGTAGGAGGAGTTCGCATCGGCGTCGGGTCGACGATGAAGTACCTGGGACTCGTTCTCGACGGCCGATGGAATTTCGGAGAACACTTCCGACGTTTGGCTCCCAAACTCAACCGGGCCGGGGCTGCTCTCAAGCGGCTCCTGCCCAACCTTGGGGGTCCAGACGCCTCCTGCCGGAGGCTCTACGCGGGGATCGTTCGGTCCATGGCCCTTTACGGGGCGCCGGTGTGGGCGCCGTCGCTGGCAAAGCGACCGGCGTCCATACTGAACGCCTGCCAGAGGGTCATGGCAATACGGATGGTGCGGGGTTACCGCACGATCTCCCGCGAAGCGGCGAGCCTTCTGGCTGGCCTACCACCGTGGGATCTGGAGGCAACAGTCCTTGCACACATGCACGATAAGCGCGTGGAGATGCAACGCCGGGGTGAAAGTCCACTACCGCGACAGGTCGAGGTATGGCGGACAGAGCTCCGGCGGGATCTCACGGTGAAATGGCGTCAGCGACTATCGCAACCCAGTGCTGGGCACGCCACAATTATGGCGGTAAGTCCCCTCTTTGAGGCGTGGCTGGAAAGACCTCACGGCGTCCTTACCTTCCGCATGACGCAGGTCCTCACCGGACATGGCAAGTTCGGGAGGTACCTGCATCGGATTCGAGCGGAAGAGACGCCCGGGTGCCGCCACTGTGCGGAACGCCCGGAGGAAACGGTGGAGCACACAGTTGAGGTGTGCCCTGCTTGGGCGGAGCAACGCCGTGTCCTCGTGGGGGCGATCGGCGGCGGAGACCTCTCGCGCCGGGCCTTGGTTCAGGCCATGGTCCGGAGCGAGGAGGAGTGGCAGGCGGTCGCCTCCTTCTGCGAAGCAGTAATGCTAGCAAAGGAGGAGGCAGACCGCATCAGGCAACGGCGCCCCCGCCGCCGCCACCGGGATTCCGATCCCGATTTCCGGCCACCGTAGACGCGGGCTCGCGGACGGCAAGCCATGGGTAGCTCGCTGTCCGATCGTCCGGTAACTGTCCGGACCGAGCCAAGGCGTCGACGGCGCGCACTGTTCCCGCGCGCCTCAAGGAGTTGTCAGCAACAGGAGGGGCCCATCTGGGTCGAAGCCTACCGGGGTCGGGGTTATCCGAAAGGAAACTAGAGCCCCGGTATGAAGGCTAGAAGGAACGGCGCGGGGTTTTTAGTCAGTAAGACTCTGACACTGTCTCCCGCTCCACCCAAGAGCGGGTTTCGTCAATGATGATTTTCCCCGTCGAGAGAAAAAAAAAAAAAAAAAAAAAAAAAAAACCTCTAGCCATCTAGATGGCTATTAAAGTTTATAGTCCCAAAATGAATTCGAATAGGGAAAAACATAGGTTAAGGAAAAGTTGAGAAAATCTTGTGTATATGATGATCTGACTCGGAAACGTTTAAAAGAGTTACCATAGACCTAGAACTCCAAGAATTCTACTTACACCTTGTTTCCCTCCTTATGTACTGAAAACCTACAATTACCTGAAGTTTGTAGGTTTTCTGTACATACACCTTCGAAATCTTTTCGATCACTCGTCACACTAAATCAAAACCAAGAAAATAATCCCAATTTCACAGCAACAACACATTTGGAGCAATAATTAACTTGCGTACTTGTCAAACGTGCTTACAACGTGGTGTATGTTGTAGCAGCATGTCTATGGGTCACAGCACACGGGCCACCCGCGACAGCCACAAACGCTGCCAAGAGAAGCTAGGCAGCCACAAAGGTAGCTGTGGCGCGCGACAGCTCTTTGTGGCCGGTGGCTGCTACTTTTTTAAACTCGTGCTTTCATTATCATAATGAACTGACGAAGAAAGTTTAATTGTACGAATGGAGTGTGGCAGCGTTTTGTGTATAAAGATTTGTAGCGTGTGTAAATCCATATAGAATGTATGAAAACTACAGAAAATATGCCGGTGGCGGAGTTTTATGGTTGTGGACAGTAGCCCGTGTACACCGACTCTAAGGCTCGACGCAAACGGGCCACCGACCACAGCGATGGCTTTCGCACGCTACCGCCACTTTTGTAATAATGTCAGAAGCGAGCGTCAACCACTGGTGTTTGGAAGCCCGCTCCTTGTTGCAAAGTCGTACGATGAAAAGAAAGTTTCCATTAAGGTATCGTGCTCTATGGTGACGTATGAGAACGTCTAACTACGCGGGGGGAGGAGCAGTGCGACAGCGGCGAGTGTCAGCATTCTATGTGACCCGTAGCGATCACGAGTGGCGAATCACAGACACTATTGTGGCGAGTGACCGCCACCGGCTACACGTGTGCACAAATATGAAAAAGTGTGTTAAGTCGCTGTCGCTCGCCACCAGTGACTGTGGTCGGTGGCCCGTTTACGCCGAGCCTTAGTTGTAAAACTAATGCCGACGGTGTAAACTTAGCTTACGAACACTATAAGTAGCCACATATTTCATATGGGCTCAGCTACCTGCGCCTAAAACAATTAAACAACCACTTAAACAAGGTCTACAAACAACTACAACTTACGAACACGCTTAGGTTTAACTAAATACCAAGTTCGGCTTAAGTAGGATAAGTTAGACGCGGATACGCCATGTTTGTTGAACTTAAGCACAGGTGGATGTACTTAGCGATTGTTTAACGATGTGGAGATTTTTCGTGGTCTGTTTTAATACCCTCTCTATCCTCGGGAGTTACGGGATCGGTTAACCAACTTATCGGTCTTCTGACTATTGAATTAGATTAGGCTTAATTTAGCGATTTATCCTTTTTTTATTGTTGATAGGCTTGCGTTTGAACACCATCTCACCTGATGTTAAGCGATGATGTGGTCGACGATGGAGCACGCTTGCCTAGAAGTAACCTATTCACTCTTGACTTAAAGACCCCAAAGTTGAAGCTATTAGGAAACACAGACTCCGGCAGTGAATTCCACTCCTTGGCTGTACGCACAATAAATGTGTTCCCAAAACGCTTTGTGCGTATGGGTGGGTAAGAACTAAGATATTTATTGATACTTATACAGAATTGAGAGGGAATTCCTCAATGATATTATGACGCTACAATACTTTGAAAGTCCCAAATAGGACGAACGTATAATAAATCAAAGCAAAAGGTAAAAGAACACTTTATCCTCGTTGCTTTCTTCAGTCCGGAATCAGGAAATACCAAAATCTTAATTATTTCCGATTGCCTTACTGCTGCCTATTGCTGCTGTCTGTGATGTTCTCCTCCACAGACTCCAGTTGTATGGCCATTTTTTTTTGAGGAGCAATATCATCAAAAAACGTCTCCCGCTCTGAGTGGAGCGAGAGGGAATGCCATAGTTTTACTGACTAAAACCCTGTATTCCTTCAGTAGCCCCTTGCATTCCAGGACCATGGTAACTCCCTTTGTTTTCTTTTAATAAGCTCGTGTTTGACTACTATCTCACCTGATAGAAATCGATGCTATGGTCGATGATGGAGCACGGTTGTCCAGAAGTAACCTAGTCACAGGCTGTAACTATCAGGAAATACAGACTTCGGTAGGGAATTCCACTCCTTTTCTCTTTCACGTCGGGGTCACTAGTTTGGGGTATGTGGAACAGAGAGTAAAGTTCCGCAAACCTACGTTGAAAAGGGAGGATCCTCCGACCAGAGACGGGTGTTATGTCTGGTAGGCAAGTCCTCGAGCTAATCTATTATGTTTAAATCTTGCGGAGAACTTTAATTACGCGATGCAAGATTAGTTCTTATGTGACCTCATAGATGTTGCTACACCAATAATCTAAGCTGGATGACCATACCAGTTGGGATCTGTGGGAAGACTAAATCGTTATTTATCTACACTTAACAGAACAGTAATTCCTCTGATATACAACGTACAATTAAACGATTGACATATAGATAGACGATAGTTGTACTCACCCACCAAACATCTTCGCTCGTAAATTATGCGATGGCACTTGACTAATCCGTGGAATAAATTAATAATACATTAAGCATCAATCCGGAATACGCATTAATAAGTTTATACAGAGCACAGAGTGATTCGTGTTCATTGGAACCACGAGCCACCCCAACCCGCAATTTATTTAAGAATGTTATGTAAATTTGAACACAAGTCTTTGATCGTCCGCATCAAAAGTCCAAGCAAAAACTTCCACTAGAGCGGAGAAAAAACGAGAGGAGCTTAAGAAAAATAATGATTTAATCTTACTTTTCGCTGTCTCGCATATAAAAGCGTCGGCGGGTGGTGTGGGCGGAGGGCGCGAGAATCGGTTTTAATCTTTGCTTTGTAAAGGTGATTATGAAGGATTATAGGTTTGCAAGTATGGCTGAAATTTCGCGGCTGAAGAGGCCGGCCCCTCCGACTCATTTATGCCATATTTTTTGGGCGCAGGTGGGGTTGCGGTCGCCCCCCTCTCTGATACTTTACAACTTTTCCTTATTCTAGAGCCGTTCAAAGGAAAGGCTTTATTACGTTTTGTTTTGTCTTCGCCGATTGACGTTTGTAGTGTTTCTTTTGGATGAGCTGTGGTCTCGATTTAGGTGGCCACAATTTTGAACGAAACTGTGTTAGGTGTTTTCTGGGGGAAAATTTGTAACTTTGTTGCTGAAGTTTGGAAAGTTAGAAATAGAATCTAATAGGTTTTTATATTTATAGAAGACGAGGTTCAAAAATTATGTAGGTATATGTTAAAATCCTATTTGGTTGGTGTAGACATACGTAAATAAGATTGGTAAACATAAAATTGGTTTACCAATCTTATTTACATCGTAGAAATGAAACAAATAAAAATCAATGCCTCATATTCACAAAAAATATGTTACGATTTCATACCCATAAAATCGTAACATATTTTTTGTGTAAATCTGTATCATATAAAAAGAATAGGTACTTACAAATATATTCTAAATTCTATATCTGGTACTGTGATCTTAAACTAATTATATTGATTACATAATGCAAAAACATCGCTCAAAAGTGTTTCACAAATTATTTATATCACGAACAAATACTTGCAAAAACAAACCAACTGAAAAAAAGTCCACCTTTATGCGTTGTAGCCATCGAAACATCCATTCAATAACAAACATCACTACTAGGTATAATAGAAATTGTTTCAATCTAGCTCACTATCTTTGTGTTGCTGTATCGAAACAATCTACCAGTAGGTACGTCCCTACAGTTTGCGCCCCAGCTTTTCCATTCGTCTATCCGCCCAGCGGAGCGGGGCAGCGTGCAGTTTTGTCATTTTTCATTACGTGACTAGATCAGGTTTGTCATTTGAAGCGACGGCGATCTCCACCGGTATAGCCTTTAGCCAACTTCATACAAAACATCGTAACTTAAAACTCACCCTGTAAAGTAAAAGAGATCTAAGTACGAACAATCAAGGTGGAAATTTCTCTGTCAGTCATAACAGTTAGGTCATTTTAAGTTCAAGCGAATAATTGAGTAAAGCTTCTCTTGTTAGATGAAGAGTGGTGCCTGTGTAAGACTTGAACTGTTACTATGAATACGTAAACGTTGGATGAAGCCACGTCTAGATACAGACTTTACATTTTAAAGTATTTTCTACGAAACATTTTCATGCGAACATCTTAGCGCGCTCCGTCGCGACTGTTTAGCTGTTCAATGAGCTCGCAACCGTATCGCGTATCGAGATTTAAATTGTTTTCACGTTTCTATTGAAAACTCTTTCATATTTTAGATCTTGCGATAAACAGGCATACTTAGTTTCTTCTTCTTCACACGTTTCTAGATAATGTGATTAAATTAATACAATTACCCTATAGAATTCAGGCATAAGTAGACGGATACTTATGTAACGACTGACTTAATTATATTGCTTGATCTCCGCGGGGCGGGCGCGGGGGGCGTCTCATCTCAATCGCAAATCGGCCATCTTGCGCCCCCGAGATCGCCCCCGCGGCCCCCGCCACCCCCTCGTCCATTATACTTTTTAAGCTCCAATCTCGTTCATTTAAACGGTTGGCTTTAGATGGCAATCGCATTTTTCCACTGCAGGTCACGTCTCGACCCGTCTCCCGACTCGAGGGCTTAAATCAACAAAAGAAAATAATAAGATTCGTTCAAATTAAAAGTGTAATGTCGCGAAAGTGCGCGGCGCGGGTGGCTCTTAATCCCACCGCTTTTCTTCATTAGGCGGGAGCCGCAAAGGCCTCGGGAAACGCTTAAAAACGTCGCCAAGAATTTTTCTTTATTCATAACGGAGATTAAGAGAAATGCAAATGAAGCGAGGCGTCGGGGGCTACTTAGCTGTGTCAACAATGTTTCGAGTACTGGCGCGATGGCGCGGTGGCGCCTGTCGGTGGATCCGTGTTTTTTCCGCTCCAACGGTCGCGGCACGTGGCACCACCGTTGTTTTGTTTAAATAGACTCGTGCCTTCACGTAATTGTTATTGACAACTACAATGTAGTGATATCAAGAAAAACTCGATAATTTTCTGAACGTTTAAGACCTTACTGTATTTTTGTTGTGTCATTGTTTACTTACAGATCTTGCACCAGTTACCTCATTCTTCATTGTTTAACATTTTAGAGATATCATCAGCTATCATTATTTCAGCACAAATATGTCCACTGCTGGACTCAGGCCTCATCAACTAGGTGTCACCACAATGACTGGTCCTGTGCGTCTCGCCTTTCCAAATTCCCTCGACCCTCACCGGCCATTGATCCACCTTGGCCTACCAATGCTGTGACTTCTTTGGCCTCGATCGCCACTCCAAAACATTTTGGCCCCATCAACCCTATTATGTTCTGAGAGCATTGTGCCCGCCCATTGCAACATGAATTGGATGATCCTTCTCCAACTTCTTCTCTTGAGGATATTTTCATGCCTTTGCGAAGACATCTTGCGTAGCCATCAACGTTAATTGAACTTTAGCAGTTTTTTTTTTTAGGTGGGAAAATCATCCAATGACATCTCCGCGCTCTTGGGCAGAGCGGGAGATACTCGTAGTGTCAAACTTTTACTGACTAAATCCCACTCCTGTTCCTCCATTGCCTTTCGTACTGGGGCCGAAGATTCCTTTCAGAAACTTCAGCAGTTATAGTTACATAATTATATTCTCTAATCATTATCATTATTTTAACCGGATAGTTGTACCAGCTACAGGCCATTACGATTGGTAGACCATCTTCTTTCTTTCATTTATATGATTTAAAAGAGTGTCCATGGAGTTTCTTGCACGTTCTTCTCCATAGAGATCTACGCTTTGGAACGTACAATTTAGCTTCACTTTTATTGGACTGACCGACATTTAATAATTCAAAAGCCTACATTTGGTCTATTTGAAATAGATGATTCTGAATTTGTATTTCAGTCTATCCAACCAAAGGTTGTCTGTAAGCAATTGCCCTGCGCGATAAGACCGCCCATCGTACACTTACTTTTTAATAATGTTTGTCCTGTATTTTTTTATGTAGTGTACAATAAAGAATATAATAAATAAATTATGTATCTCTAACGAAGTAAGGTTGTCGACTATTGCAGAAAATCTTGGAAATTAAGTAAATATTTCAAAGAGGAAGGATGCCAAAGCAAACGAAGAGTACTTGAAAAGTTTAACACCTCGCCTCGGATATGCTAAGTTCTATGATATACTATAGTATATATATTTTTAGGTGAGAATAGCATCTATGACATCTCCCGCCCTTGGACGCAGTGGGAAGACGTGTCACACTCTTACTGACTAAAAACCTACCCGGGGGTCTCTTTCGCATCACCCATGGCCCCAGTATGCTTCGACCCTGCTGGGCCCCTACGGTTGCTGACAACTACTTGAGCCACGAGGGAACAGTACGCGCCGTTGACGACTCGTGGTCGGTCCGGACGGTTACCGGATGGTCGGACAGCGAGTATCAGATACCCATTGCTCGCCGTCCGCAAGCCGAGCCTGCGGTGACCGGAAATCGGGATCGGAATCCCAGCTTCGCCCGCGTGAAAGTAAGTTTCTTCATATAAACTTTGAATCGCCGTTTCATCACTTTATAGAGTTAATTTTGCGAAAATTCTTCTTCATTCTTTGTGTACATTATAAAAGGTAGGTACCTCTGAGCAAACAGCGTTCTAGATCTAATGCCTTGATCACACGTACCGAGTAAACGGGCGAGACAGTGCTCTAGGCCGAGTACTCAGCACTTGTAAACACAAGGCCGAGTGCTCGGCCGAACGCTTATCTCTACAACTTGCTAACATCACACTGTCTCGGCCGAGCAACATTTTACTGTCTCGCCCTTTTACTCGGTACGAGTAATCAAGGCACAAGAGTTTGTGCTGGGCGTTGACAGTCAGTGGGTGACTCAAGGCATTGCCTTTTATCCTACAAATGTAAGGACTTTTGATCTTTTGACGTCCTTTGTATACTTTATTGAAAGCTAGTCAAGTGTAAATGAACCTTTTACACCCCCTCACGGCTCCTAATTACAATTTAGACGAGTGTCAATCACCTCCACCTACCAACGAAACTAGGTCTTCTCATCGACAAACCTCAAAATCGAAAATTAGCATCAAAACAATCGCAAGATCACTTTAGGCAAAACATTTCACTGAAACAAAAGGACATCGATTATAATAGCTTGGAGTAAGTGGCTATTGTAGGGAATCGAGTTATTTCTTCGATGGCGGGTGGTATTGATCGGGTGGTCGTGGCTCCTGGCTCATTTATTTGTTCATCCGGCCTCAACGTTTATGCTGGTCGCAACTCTTTCGCGGCCGCGGACTTAGTACTTTAGTGATGTGACATCGCATCAAGTTGTAAGACTTGTCGATGAGAAAATTTCTATCGATGTTTCAGAAGTCTAGTTGCCGTAAAAAAAATAATTTGTCCGTCTTTTAGATTATTCAAGAATAAGGGACACGTATTTTTTTATTTGTAAATTAAACCAAAAATTACAAAAATAACGTCACGCCGGCCGTGCTGCAGTTTTTCGCACGAGGTGAGGTCACACGTAACTTTAATAGGCTACATCTTTGTTATTTTTTGCTTAATCGAAAAAAGAAAAATATGTGACCAATATTTTTTTATAATCTAAAATACGGAGTCTGAACACTACGCTATTATGAACCATTTTTTTTTAAATTTACTTCATCTCATCAAGTGTTGTAAATGTTTCAAAGCATTTTATTTCTAATAAACCTTTACAGGCACTTTTGAAACGTCAAATTTTGAAAAATCTGTTAGTTCCTCCAAACCATTCCCAGTCTATATAACCTTCTGTGATGTATTCGCTAATCTCCCTTCGAACTCAACAATGCAACTCTACCCTAGCTAAATGAAGTTACTGCAGGGAAATGTAGAAAGTATGGTGCAAACGAAGAAATATGCCTATGTCTTATCTTGCCTTCTGTGCACAAGACGTTACCACCGGTGACGCCGTGTAAGTGGCTCTTTGAGCCAAAAAAAATTAAGCACAACAAGCTTTTAATAAAAATCATTTTTTCTTAGCAATCGTTTGTAGCTCGGTATACCTATATAATTAATACTCGTCAAGACAAATCATACGAGCCAAAACTCGATGGCGTTGTAACGTTTAACTACCAAGTTCCTATAGCCACCTTCCAGTTCCATCATCAGATCAGCTCCATGTTATAAGAATTTTGCATTGTCATCTGATTTACACATGCATGCAAAATTGCAGCTATATTGGTAACCGGGAAGTGGGTCAAATTTAATTTACAAGATTTGATGACAGACAAACATCGGGACAAGTGAAACTAAATAAAAGCTTGTAATAAAATAGAGGACCAAATTAACGAATGCTGGTTAACAAAGCATTTTAACAACACCTCATAGATATTTTGTACTGGAATTGAGCCACAATTACAAAAGATGTTCCTGAGAACATCGTTACTGAGGAAATTTAGTAACGATCTTCCGAGGAACTTCTTTTCGAGTTTAGTTTTTCCCAGCAACTGGCGAAGTCGCGATAGATTACGTCAGTTGCGGGCTTGCGGGGCATAAAATCCATATCCAATCTTATGCTATTTCTTTAGAAAGTACACAAAATTAGGTAGTATTTTTAAAAGATGTGCCTTGTGATACACATCTCATCTACTATGATTTTATTTTATTGGCCCACCAACAATTGCATATATTTAAAAAAATACAAAAATATCTTAAATCTAGTGTTTTTATTTTTCAAAAAAAAAGTACGTATTTATTCTTATTGTCAATAGAATATCTAGGTTAATGAACACACATTCTAATACCTTCAAAAATGTAATTACTTATCAAAGAGCCAATTTTTAAAGAGTAATTACTTAATGTCCCTTTAACAAAAAACAAGCAGTATGGTTTCACCAAAGGACGTACAAACGACAGACATTGATGTCACCTTATTAAAACACATATTTGCAGCGTGGGAGGAAGCCCAAGATGGTAATGAAATTTTCTGTGACCTCTCAAAGGCTTTTGATTGTGTTATTCATGTAACCTTACTTTTAAAGCTAGAACATTACGCATTAGGTAAACTTGCACTAAGCTTGGTGAAATCTTATTTAAATGACAGGCAGCAGCAAGTTCCAATAAATGGTGTCAATTCACGAGACTTAAAAGTCAAAATGGTTGTAAAAATAAATCGATAAAAAAGCCCTACACAAAGGCACAACACTAGACCCAACCCGCTCAACAGCGCAGAGTGTATTTTTATTCGGAATTTATATCTCGCTCCGAATCCCACATTATTGTCTCCGAGCATTTATTTTGTGATGGGCATTAAAACAAACCCCTTTTTCCTGTAGACGATTTCATTTTAGCTGGGTTTAGGAAATTTAGAGCCGGTCTTTAGAGCTCTCGATATTGCGAGCCTTGGTGGGCGGAATAATTAATTTAGTCTATTATTATTCCCTTTTCTCTAAAGATAACGCTGGATATAAAATGTAGCGATCTATAATTAATAGCGAGGTTTATTTGAGTTTTGTAGGTCGGACATTGACTTATAATGAAGTTGCGTATGTATTCTAGTTTTGCGACTTATTTTTATATTTTCTGTGTTGTAGGTACTTAGTGTCGGTGGTGTCCAACTTGTAACCATTTTAGATATTATAGAGAAACAAGTTTTTAACGAAAATCATATTTTCATAGCAAGCTTTTACAGCGTAGTATACCTGTATAATTAATACTCGTCAAGACGAATCATACGAGCCCAAACTCTAGGGTTGTGTCGTTTAACTACCGAGTTCCTACGGCCAACTTCCGATTCCATCATCAGATCAGCTCCATGTCATAATAATTTTGCATTGTCATCTGATTTACACATGGATGCAAAATTTCCAGCTCAATCGGTAACCGGGATGTGGGTCAAATTTAATTTGCAAGATTTGATGACAGACAAACATCGGGACAGGTGAAACTAAATAAAAGCTTGTAATAACATGGTGTAAAAACTATAGGATTCCATTTACTCTCTCTTACTCTTTCGCTTTTAAAAATTAGTAAGGATTTATAAGTGACACTTTGCATATAATATGTAGGTACAAAATTTCATAAGTGTACCTACATATTATATGCAAAAAGTGGTGACCGAATATGCAATAAGCAATGTCGGGTACCGTAGCTAAACTAAAGCCTCACGTAAGTCTTAGTGCAGACTTAGTGGAACACCTGGGCGCTACACAGTGCTACAGCTTCACCTGATCCTGAAGCAAGAGAATTACTAAATCATAATTATGTACATACAATCCCTGTGCTCTGTTGGGGTTTTACATCATCCTACAGTATATTGTCATTCAAAATGTATCCCTTTTTTTTCGGTGGTCATAAATCATCTTATGACAACCCCCGCTCTTGGGTGGAGCGGGAGATAGTGTACTCTTACTGACTAAAAACCCACCCCGTTCCTTCTAGCCTCTTCATACCGGGGCTCGAGCTTCTTTTCAGATAACCCTGGCCCCAGTAGGCTTCGACCCAGCTGGGCCCCACCTGCTGCTGACAACTCCTTGAGGCGCGCGGGAACAGTGCGCGCCGTCGACGTCTTGGGCTCGGTCCGGACAGTTACCAGACGGTCGGACAGCGAGCTACCTATGGCTCACCATCCGCAAGCCCGCGTCGACGGTGTTCAGAAATCGGGCTCCCGGCGGCGGTGGCGAGAGCGCCATTGCCTGATGCGGTCGGCCTACTCCTTTGCTAGCATTACTGCTTCGCAGAAAGAGGCGACCGCCTGCCACTCCTAGATTTCCACTGTTGGACATAGACCTCTACCTTGTTTATTTCAGCATCCTGAAAACCTTGTTTCATACTTTTTCGGCGTCGTTTTTTTTATCGTAGTCGAGTTTTAGTTTTTAACTTTTTTTAATGTATGTGAGTTCAATGTAATTTTTAATTTATTTCAATGCAATTTTTATAATTCATTATACATCTGCTATGCACGCCCGTAAATGGCAATTTGACCACAACTTTATTAATAAGTCGGTGTGTCAATATAAAAATAAAATCCATCGAATGAAAACCAACCGAGATAAAATATTCCCTCTGCGAAATGAAAACCGTCAATTTCCAAACCAAATAACAAAATGAAACGTTCATTTATTATAAAGGGCTAACGGTAGAGTAATTAAGCTAAAACATGATATAATTTTTGTGTGGCCAGCTCTTATGGAATCAAAGCGAGCGTCCACTTTTGTTTGCTCACTCGTTCATATGGACCACTGAAATCGCTTGCATATCCCTCGGATACGATAGCGTGGAGACGGCTTTGGACTTAAAAGATAAAACTACACTATGCACACGTGTGCCACACACGCCGATCTGAGCGCGTCGGATTCCATACATTTTATAAATGGAAACCAGACTTGTAGACACTTGATTGCCACGCGACGCAAAAAGATAAAAATCAGGCGATTTATACGTGTGTGTCGGTTTAATGTAGTTCTAGCTTTACCCAATTTTGTATGATAAATTTTTTGACATTTACGTTCCTCCAGAGATGTGCTAGTGTAGCTACGCTGCGAGTATGTGAAGGTTAAGCTACGAAACTATAATAATATAAACGGTTCTTATGCTAAGTTAATTTATATAATAATGATGAACTACAAAGATGCGCTGCTCGAGCTCGCGCCACCATCTTGATTTTTTTTACAATTCATGAAAGCTCGTTATTAAATAGTATGTTATTGAAAAACAAAATTGTCATTAATTATAACAAAACTATAAAAAAATCAGCTCTGATATAGTATTAGAGATGTATTTTTTTTTAATTTTAACAAAGGAAAGTCATGACATCAAATCATGACATTTAACGTGCATTTAACATGAAAATCTGACACCAGTCTTGCCACGAGGTATGTACAATACTAGTATTCAGCCGCATTCAGTGAGACTGAAAGACGACCATCATAATGTAGGAAAAAGGTTAACTCACATTGTAAGGTGTGAGTTAAATCAACTCTCTTAGCAAAGCCTCCTCCACACTACCAAACCGATAGTATCCCAAGCTTAATTTGATTAGCGCGCCAAGCTGCGGAGTGCGCTCTCGATGGCCACGGTCAACTTTGCCACGAATTTGTATCAAGTGTTATTCGTATTTACGTAGCGGTCGCATTCATTATCATTAGAGTGTATTATATAGACTACCAGGTAAATATATTTTTATTTTACGACGTAGATATACTAGCCCTTTTTTTTATGGTGGGCAAAAATCATCCTATGACAACCCCCGCTCTTGAGTGGAGCGGGAGATAGTGTCAGACTCTTATTGACTAAAAACCCACCACGTTCCTTCTAGCCTTCATACCGGGGCTCGAGCCCCCTTTCGGATTACCCTGGCCCCAGTAGGCGTCGACCCGGCTGGGTCTGCTGTTGCTAACAACTCCTTGAGGCGCGCGCCGTCGACGTCTTGGGCACGGTCCGGACAGTTAACTGACGGTCGGACAGCGAGCTACCCATGGCTCACCGTCCGCAAGCCCGCGTCTACGGTGGCCGAAAATTGGGATCGAAATCCCGGCGGCGGCGGCGAGAGCGCCTGATGCGGTCGGCCTCCGCCTTTACTGCTTCGCAGAAGGCGACCGCTTGCCACTCATCCTCGCTTCGGACCATAGTCTGAACTAAGGCCCGGCGCGAGAAGTATCCGCCGCCTATCGCCCCCACGAGAGCACGGCGATGCACCGCCCGATCAAGGCACACCTCGACTGTGTTTCGTGTTCCGCACAGTGGCGACACCCGGGCGTCTCTTCCGCTTGAATCCGGAGCAGGAACCTCTCGAACGTGCCGTGTCCGGTGAGGACCTGCGTCATGCGGAAGGTAAGGACGCCGTGAGGTCTTTCCAGTCACGCCTCAAGTAGCGTGCCCAGATCATAACTAGCCCTAGCCCCCTAACGAAGTTACGACCGTTTCGTTTCGATTCTTTTCGCTAAGCCGTAGTCATAAGTGACCTTATAACGTGTGACTACGGCTTTTCTTTTTGTTCTGTTCTTGTTTTTACAGTTACCTTGTTTATTTCAGCATCCTGAAAATCTTGTTTTATACTTTTTCAGCGTCGTTTTTTTTTGTATAATTATGCGTAAACCGAAACATGTGTCCAGCATTTTTATTTAAAGAATTTATGTACAAAATTTCATAATTAAATCATTTTTTTTTTTTATATAAGCTTGTTACGTCAGCAAAAATATATAGTCAACGGGCCATCCAGGTGACTGAGGGGTCCAGATGACTTACAACAGCTGTTTGCTGGCGCCTAAAGCCCGCTATGACCTGCAGTGACCTGTATTGTACTTAGTGTCGGTGGTGTCCAACTTGTGACCTTTTTCCAAGAGTCTATTGGACCCATAAAGCCATTACCCATAAAGACTATTGGAATTCATTAAACTAATTTCAGTTACCAATTCTGAACTAACTATATTCAGGTTACGCATAAACTAAAAATAATCTTGTACCTACCTATGTAATACTTACTAATACTTACTGTAAACTTTAAAGTCGGTATCAACAATGGCGACCAAGTATATAAGTGTTGAGGCACTGGCAGCAAGGTAAGGCCAGTTATGTAGGTAAAATCATCAAAATAATAATTCCTCTCGCTCTTGGTGGTGCGAGAGGCAGGGTCACTATCAGCCTTTGACTGACTAAAACTCACTTGTGTTCCTTCAGTTGCCCTTTGCGTTCCAGCGCCACGATAACTTTTTTTATAATCCGTTAACCCCGGAATAGATATAACTTTATTACGGGTTGCCGATTTTTTGGTGTTTGACTCCTGCTGCAGAAATAAGGGAATTTATACTCAACCGACACTACGCCATCAGAATCTAGGAAATTAAAACAAAACCAAATCTAATTGAGCGAAATTAACAGTGACAAATTAGCAATACCTAAAAGCTAGCTTAGAATTCCAATCTAATCCAATATTCAATCTAATTAATAATCCAATGTAATTTCAATTAATTTAATTTTCAAATTAAAATTAAATTTTATTATATCTATTGTCTGTATGGCAACTCGAATTCCAAATTCTTTATGAATTTTGAGACCTCTAGTGACATCTACTAGCTCGCTTAGTAAACGAATTACTTTAAATTACTGCCATCTATGAATCGGACTGTATAACTGGTTCGAGTTTCAAATCAAACTAACGGCAAGTCATGGGAACTCGCAAACAATAGAGGTATCTTTGTAGTACTCACATTATCCGCTAGATGGCAATCTCTTGCCCGTTTGAAGTACAATTTTCTTGTTTATTTTTTTAATACAGGAACTAAGTTTCATTTTAGATAAATCTTATGATTTTATTAATATTATTACAGACTTTTAGCATGTTTATTGATTAATCCGGATTAATAACATACTCTCGTCAGCCGTGAAATCGTTGGCCTTGAGTTGAACGAATTAATTAATGTGAAATTAGCGTTTTCTAATTAAAACCTACGTAACTCAAGTAGGTACAGTCTAGTCGAGAATTGTTTTTTCGATAGACTTTCAAAGCAAATTATACTAACTCATAATAAGAGCCCATTATTATGGCATTACTTAAGTGGATAAGTAGCTAATCAAGCTTGAGAACTTGGTCTTTATTAAATATGTAGTTACATAGAGAACATCCATTAAAATAATACAAATTTAATTTTTTTATTTATTTATAGTTATTATTTACTTAGCTATATTAATTTCTATTTCAAATATAATTTTATATTGATCTTATATAACGTAAACAGAAAGTAACTTTAGCTGCATATAAGGAACACTGACATCTATAGAACACATTACCGAAGTCCTAGTTTGGGTTATCAAAAGCCACAAGTTTTATGTACTTACTTATTAATAATTAGGATTATAAGTAAGTTAGGTATGTATATCTATATATTTATGAGCGAACAACCACTCACTGATTAATCACGAAATACACCTACAAACTTAAAATTTGGCAGATAGGTTCCTTATAAAGTGAAGACAGACTTCCGGTAAGTACCTACGTCATTCATCATTTCAGCCGACAGACGTCCACTGTTGGACATAGGCCTCCCCTAAGTGTCGCCACAATGATCGATCCTGTGCGTCTCGCATCCATCGGTTTCCCGCAACCCTCACCAGGTCATCGGTCCACCTTGTAGGAGGCCTTCCGACGCTGCGTCTCCCAGTACGAGGTCGCCACTCCAGAACCTTTCGGCCCCAACGGCCATCTGTTCTGCGAGCAATGTGCCCTGCCCATTGCCACTTAAGTTTGGCAATTCTTCGGGCTATGTCGGTAGTACCTACGGATTTTCCGAAATTCACCTCCCAAGGGAAATCCAAAGTTTGTATGGAGAAGTCGATTTTCACGCGGGTGAAGCCGCTGGCAGTGGCTGGTCTACGATAAAATGTATTTTACTCTAGAATGTTTCTCTCCTATTGCACCTATGTCTTATGAATAATAATCATCGATCATCATCATCATTTCAGACGTAAAACGTCCACTGTTGGACATAGGTCTCCTCAGATGTCGTCAAAATAAACAGTCCTGTGCGTCTCACAAGCATCGGCTTATCAATGAATAAAATTAAAATAAAATTAAGGCTACACGGTCACATTACATTATTATCCCATCCACCAGCTGACCGTGGCATCGGACGCTTCACCTCGGAGGTAGATTGACCTTCTCTGTAGTCAGTGACGAGCCCCCCGTTTGCTTACATAAACTAAATTAATATTGCAAAATGGCCTCTAGAACAGACGAAAACTCAAGGGTTTATGAATTAAGATGTAAGCCGCAAATAACCTGCTAATTCAAATTCGATTAAAAACATTGCCAGTTAGAAATACCGATTTGTAAGCCTAGTGTTGCTAGGTATCCCGATTTGCGTGGGACGTCCCGATACGCACCTGATCGGAACGCTAAATATCCCGATAAATCAATTTTATGAAAAACAATTATCGCTGTGTGACCGTTCTAAAATCACACTAGAAGTACTAGAACCGAGATGCCTATTAGGGCTGCGGGAATACTTGAAAGATTGATCGTAGTCCTGGAATGCAAAAGACAACTGAAGGACATAGGTCGGTTTTAGTTAGTGAAAGTCTGTTCAGGCCACTTGTTGTACCCTTGAGCGGGATTTTAGCTCGTCCAGAACTAAAACCCAAAATCCCGATTAGTTTTAACAACTGCCCCAATTTCAATTCAATAGGGCCTGGGGCATTTTTTTTCACGGTGGGCAAAAATCATCCAATGACAACCCCCACTCTTGGGTGGAGCGAGAGATAGTGTCAGACTCTTACTGAATAAAAACCCACCCCGTTTCTTCTAGCCTCTTCATACCGGGGCTCGAGTATCCTTTCGAATAACCCTGGCCTCAGTAGACTTCGACCCAGCTGGGCCCCTCCTGTTGCTGACAACTCCTTGAGGCGCGCGGGAACAGTGCGCGCCTTCGACGCCTCGACAGTTACCGTACGGTCGGACAGCGAGCTACCCATGGCTTGCGGTCCGCGAATCCCAGGGTCTGGGGCCTTACTATGACTTGTTAAAATGTGTCAATTAAGGTATAACTACATGGTGCACACGTGTGTCACACACGCCGATCTGAGCGCGTCGGTC
Source organism: Mythimna lalbum (assembly GCA_949319445.1). Classification (NCBI taxonomy): domain Eukaryota; kingdom Metazoa; phylum Arthropoda; class Insecta; order Lepidoptera; family Noctuidae; genus Mythimna; species Mythimna lalbum. Next base: position 8,106,085 of record OX439345.1, on the reverse strand, counting down.
TCCATACATTTCATATGGAAACGACTTGTAAAGCTACACTTTATCCACGCCACGCGAAACCACGCGACGTCTTTCTACGTGTTACACGTGTCATCATCAGCCTTTCAATGTTCCCACTGCTGGGACTCAGGCCCCTTCTCTAAGAGAGGGAATGGATGGGCCCTAATGAATAACAATTATTCTCTTTGGCTGTAATCCACCACGCGGGCCCAGTGCGGGTTGGTGAATGTCACATGTCTTCGAATTTTTGGTTCTAAAACATGCCGGTTTCCTCACGATGTTACACGTGTGCGTCGGTCTAATATAGTTCTAGCTTACCTTTAACAGTTCAGTTCAGGTCGTAAAATGGATCGAGTTTGAATTAGTTTAAAACTCGCGGTAAGGTTTCTGGAACACTAGTGAGTCGATGAAAGTAATGGAGGATGTCTGTAAGATATAAATAGATTTGACCCTATAGTCTGACCTTTTTCCCCATAAGTACAAATTGGAATTAACAAAAATAAATTGACCTTTATGACCCAAAGCCATTGATTTCCTATTAATGTCGTAGGTTCCAACTTCCACAACTTTTAGAAATAGATGACTGCATCTTATAATAGGGTAGGGGTGGGGTGGGAGGGTGGTTATGGCGGGTGGGGGGGGGGTTAGGGGGTTTCTCTTTCTAGTGCTTGATCGCGATCCCACCTGATGGTAAGTAAGTGCAGTCACGCTAATTTATTAAGAACTTAGGTATTCACTTGAAGACTCCCAAATTATAATCGAACGGGAAAACCGCAGCAGGAAAATTGTTGCAGTCCTTCGATGTAGGTACGCGGTATACCTAAACTATAAGGCAAAGGGGACGGCGGAATCAAGTCATGTCATTCTCGTGCACACTCTCCAAAATGTATCTTAAAGAATACCAAGGCTCAAGGCTGGCTATTATAAGCCCTACGTAACCGTGCGTAACCCCACGTAACCTGTGCTCCACCCAAGTAGCAAAATGTAGTCCCGTAGTTATTCTAGGAGCTTAAATTTATTAGTCCTATAGAAATCCTGCAAACGTTTATAGAACCATACTTGGACGCAGTTTATAGGACTATTACGCCCTGTAATAGCTGTGTTACAGTCCGCTAAAGTGCAATCTGATTTTATAATAATCTTATTAGTTATTGTTACAGGATACGTTGTCCTAAAATCATCATCATCACATCAGGCTTTGTAAATTATTAGCACCAGCCTTCATTTTTTTTTGGTGGGAAAAATTATCCAATGACAAAACCCGCTCTTGGGTGGAGCGAGAGATAGTGTCAGACTCTTACAGGCTAAAAACAAACCCCGTTCCTTCTAGCCTTCATACCGGGGTTCGAGCTTCCTTTCGGATAACCCTGGCCCCAGTAGGCTTCGACCCAGCTGGGCCCCTTTTGTAGCTGATAACTCCTTGAGGCGCGCGGGAACAGTGCGCGCCGTCGAATTATTAGCACCAGCCCTTATGTTTTCATACACATATGGACCTCAGCCCATGTCTGTTGATAAGCTCAAAAAAAAAACTAAACAAATTATGTTAATTACACAATAATTAGCATACTTAGAAATCAGTTAACTCACCACACTATTATAACAACGAATGTGACCTCATCTCAAGGTCATAGCGAAAAGAAAAAAAAAACAAAAGTACAGTGTGCAAAAACCGATTCTAACCGGTAAAAAACAAATATTTGCTCCGATGACTTTATAAATCGATAAATTACGCCAGCCAAAACCGGTTTTGGGTTTCAGAGATAGCGGTAACTGGTTAAGTGTAGCCTATTTACGGTGCTTATTGTTTGATCCATGACCTGTGCGTGATTGACTATATCTTTTGACACTGGGCTATCGATTTCTGGTTCGAACTGAATTTTATTTTTAACTAGCTTTTGCCCGCGCGGCTTCGCTCCCGCTCTTCCCTACTCCACCCTACTATACCCTACCCCAACCTACTCTACCCTACTCTACCCTACTCTACCCTACTCTACCTTACTCTACCCTACTCTACCCTACTCTACCCTACTCTACCCTACTCTACCCTACTCTACCCTACTCTACCCTACTCTACCCTACTCTACCCTACTCTACCCTACTCTACCCTACTCTACCCTACTCTACCCTACTCTACCCTACTCTACCCTACTCTACCCTACTCTACCCTACTCTACCCTACTCTACCCTACTCTACCCTACTCTACCCTACTCTACCCTACTCTACCCTACTCTACCCTACTCTACCCTACTCTACCCTACTTTACCCTACTCTACCCTACTCTACCCTACTCTACCCTACCCTACCCTACTCTACCAGACCAGACAAAAAATAATCAGCCAAATCGGTCAAGCCGTTTTCATGCTATGTCGTGACAACGGGAAACGGGTTTCATTTTTATATATATAGATAGATAGATAGATTTAATACTGTATCTAGTACCAACACATTTATAGATACACTTACGCCTTTACAAACTTTTATTTGTTGTCATAGAATTACTAAAATTAAATAGGAGTCATTTATTTGCCAATAATGTAGGTAAAGCTTTGGTTTCCTAGGATAGCGGTGCCGTCATATAGCGGCCGTTTTCCGGAACAACGACTATTTTCCTCTTCTGATGATATCCTCCAAGTAAATTACTAAAGCTAAATCAAGGTCGTCCATTTTCTATCTTGGATACTTTTCGTATGACGTTTGTGACGTTTGTTTTGAAAAAATGACTGACGATGTGTTAAAACGGCCGCTATATGACGGCACCGCTTTCCAAGAAAACCAAAGCTTTACAGATATGGTGTTCATTTATGGAGAGTCCCGATACATTTTGCCTTACGACACGACATACAAAATTATTTAATTAATTTAATACATATCAAAATTGTGGCGACGCTTGGGGGAGGCCTATGTCCAGCTGAATCTGTATCGACCTGCATTTCCAAAACTGGACATTATTTATCTTTTCATCATCGGCAATCTAGCCCACTCACCACTGAATACGGGCGTCCCTCTTTACGTCACAAGTTTCCGTGTTAAAATTCCTACTCCTTGCGAGTCGAGTTATTCTCATCTTCATGAACAACTGGCTTTTGCCCGCAGCTTCGCCCGCGTAGGTACATGAAATATAGCCTATGCCACTCAGATTTAAAGCGACTTTCTATCGCGAAAAGAAATTTAGCAATCAGGCTTGTACTTACTTCCTGAGATTACCTCCTACAAACAAAAAAAAACAAACATGAAAACAAAAACATTTTTTTTTAATATTAGTGTAGATTTTATATTAGGGCGATTGTTTGAAATTTACTCAAATTTATTAAATTCAGGTACAGGCATGTGCCTACGGATTGGTTCGAAAAACTATGAAGAGGACCACTGAGAGAAAACAGGTGAAGTTTAGTCACTTTCTCTCGATGCACCCAGAGCGAAAGAAGCTATTTGACGATTTCCTACCTCTAAAAAAACATAGGTGGATCAATGAGTTAGATGGACACCTATGTCCATGTGTCCAAAGTCCAGCCACTCTGCTGTCATTAGTTAAGAAGCCATATCAATGCGTATCAATCAGAATCGTACACAACACGACGTACACACTATCTCCTAGTCCATGTCGGTGACTTTCATTCCGAATCTACATACCTACATTGTTATAGCATTAACAATGTAGGTATCTAACATAACATATATTTTATAAAAAACTAGCTTTTGCCAGCGGCTTCGCCCGCGTACATAAAATATAGCCTATGTCATTCAGGAATAAAGCAGCTTTCTATCGGTGAAAAAATTTTAGCAATCGGACCAGTACTTCCAGAGATTACCCCCTACATACAAACTTACAAACTAACAAATTTTACCTCTTTATAATATTAGTATAGATAGGAAATTGCATCTCTCACCTACACAAATGGGTGTTGTCTTTTTTTTTCCTTGAGATGGGAAATCATCAAATAACTTCTCCCACTCTAGGGAGGAGAGAAACGGTGCGTCAGACTCACATTAATTAAAACCCACTTATGTTCCGTTATTTGCCATTAGCGTTCTAAGACCACCAAACGTTTCTGCAGCATTGGTATAACTGGGTTACCATGACGTTCAAAGCAAGATTATTTTATTCTTTTTCCACCGTGGGTAAGAGACAGAGCTCTTATCCACACTAAAATAAGATTGAAATAACCTTGCTTTGAACGTCATGGTAGCCCACTTGGCCTGCTTCTTTTTATACAATATTATTTCTAAACTAGTAACCCACCCCAGCTTTGCTTGGATGTTACAAATCTTTCAAATTCTAGGCTTTTCTCTACTATAATATACATGAATTATACCTATAAACATTCCTCATGAATCAGTCTACCTATTGGTGAACGGTGAACCACAAGAAAATCCGTTCAAAAGTTTTTAAGTGACAGACGCACAGGGGGACATTGTTTTATAGTATTATGTAAGGATAACAACGCAAAATAAATAACGAAAATAAAAAACTGAAAACAACTTCAAAATTGTTTTTTTAAATGAAGCAATTAGCATTTTAAATATTCGTATGAGGAAAACTACACGAATGATGGGAAAATCAAAGTTAGTTTAATAAAAACATTCGAGACTGTCACTAATACTTTAAAAAAATATACATGACGTATGAGACTAGTTTACTTAGCAAATAAAACTATTAAAGATTGCAAAAACTTGTATATTTAATAAAATCACTGTTTTCTCACTATGTACTTGAAAATAAAGCATAACATGGCATAATCAGCCTATCAATGTGCCCACAGCTGGGACTCAGGCATCCTCTCTAGGAGAAGGAATGGGCCGTAATCCAGCATGCGCGCCCAGTGCGGTTTGGTGAATGTCACATGTCTTCGAATTATTTGAAGTTAATACGACATTATATTAGAAATTAATGCAGATATCAATCGGGTTCTGTAAATCGAATTTCTAATTTTTTCAGGAATATATTTTTTGGGAAGTTCCGGGACTTTTTTACCTAAATAAAAAAAAGCATTTCAAAGCAAATCGAATGGAAGGATCAAATTTTCTCCTTTCGTATAAACAAATTACAAAATGATTGATTGACATTATCGTTGTCCAAATAACGAATACCTACCTAAACCAATTAATCACTTATCAGGAACTCAGGGGCGGATCCAGACATCTAAAAAGGTTATAGTCATAGTCACCCAAATATCAGTCTTCGGAATTAAATTTTGTATAAGTAACTCAATGGTCCCGCCATTGAGGTATAAGGTAGCTAAACCTGTAACTAAAACAAATCTTATAATCCTTCTACGGATCTAAACTGTTTGAATTGAATTGGACTCACAGCTACATCAAGTTATTACAGATAAAAAGCAAAAAATATTAGATACAGCACTGGGTACGGAGACCATATAAAAGTGCCCTTTGAACGATTTTTAAGTAAGAGACTACCACTACCACCAGGTGAACCACTAGGTGAGATAGTGGAGAAGCGCTAGCCTATCAATCTTATTCAGCGTCGCCTTTATTCCGTTACGCGGGGTTGGCTGTCCCAATCCTGCGACGCTATTTATGTCTGTCTCGAACTTATTTGTGAAATCCCAGTAATTGCATGTTTAACAATTAATGAATCATGATAGTATTATAAAGAGGTAAAGTTCGTTTTTATGTTTTTTTGTTTGTAGGAGGTACTTAATCTCTGAAAGTACTAGTCCGATTGAGATTTTGTTTTTCAACGATAGAAAGCTGCTTTATTCCTCAGTGACATAGGCTGCACTTTTTGTACGCGGGTGAAGCCGCTAGCAAAAGCTATTAATGAATAAAAAAACTTGGTATCCAGCCTGTTCATCTCAATTAGGGTTGTGTGCATGCCTACTGAGCCCATAACGGTGTATCCGCTCTTGCAGGAAGTTCGTTAAATCAACCGGTTTCTACATCCGGAAATAAATTATTTGCGGAATGCTATTATAAAACACCTCTTCATAACCTTGTCTGCTTTGTATGATTTATTTACTAATGATACTTCAAACTCAATGCTTAAAAGTTACAAATCAGCTTAAGAAAATATTGACTCATTATATTTTATTAAACTAGATTCTACGAGCGGCTTTGCCCACGTGAATGTAAATTATGCTAAGAAAACATTCTAAAAAAAAGTAATGTGCCATGCCATGTTAAGGCGTATAGTCCCTTCAACATATGGCCGGAGTTAAATGCACTGTCTTACTGCCGCCTACCTCCTCACTGAACTTTAAAACCATTTTCTTTTCGAAATATTGATGGATTTAATTTTATGCTCTGTTCATTTTGAAGAACATTTAACCAGCAATTTTTTTGTGTAAACATATTTCTAAAGATCAAACCCGTTTGAGATGCATAGGGAAAACAAGCAAAAAAATATCATGTTGCAATTTTTTTTTTTTAGCAAAAGTGTTAATCATACGAAAAAATCATAATGCTGATAATGTTAAATATGAATCTATAATCATTTCTATTTTCTAAACTATCAACCTGGCCGTTACCGAGGAGAGGAGGAGGTAGGCTTCAGAAAGTCACTGTTTTATTGCACTGCTTGGGAGCTAGGACCTGCCACCCTAGCCAAGTTGCTAATCTGTAATAGCTAACGCTAGTTGAAAGCTTCAAATTTACGGGAATGACGCTCAGTCACGTAGTCAGAACAAAATAATTGGCGGCAAGGTCAACTCGGAGCGTTCGACGCAAACGAAACGGTTGTAACTTGGCTAGGGCCTAGGGGTGCTTAAAACACAAAATAGATAGGTAGGTACTTAAGGTGCCGTCGTGTTTATGAAACATACACACATTCGTAAAAACTGTCATCTTTATATAAATGTGATCATTACGATATTTTTCTTTTCTGAAAAGGGTCACTAAGTAATGATCAGTTAAACAATAACTGCTAATGATTACCAAATGGGTTTTACAAGTTAAGTAGGCACATTAATGGTTTCTAATTTCATCACAAAGAAAGATATCTACTACTTAAGTAATACCACAATGACACCTATTTTGCAAATTGGTTTTTAGATAACACTCTTCGCGCATCAATAAATAATGATCGATGTCTTCACATCTATATTATATTTTATTTTTCACATTTTTATGACTATATTTTCATTGACATGACATTATGACTATATTTTCCGTTAATTTAAACTAGACGAGGCTGGTGTTTCCTAGCTATCTATGCTGAGAACTTGAGAAGACACGCCACAACCAATTTAGAAAGACAAGCACAAACAAGTTTTCAATGAAAATAATTTTTTCATAGCAAGCTTTTGTACCTGTATAATTAATAGGTACTCGTCAAGACGAATCATACGAGCCCAAACTAGATGGGATTGTGTCGTTTAACTACCGAGTTCCTACAGCCACCTTCGGATTCCATCATCAGATCAGCTCCATGTCCTAATAATTTTGCATTGTCATCTGATTTACACATGCCTGCAAAATTTCAGCTCAATCGGTAACTGGGAAGTGGGTCAAATTTAATTTGCAAGATTTGATTACAGACAAACATCGGGACAGGTGAAACTAAATAAAAGCTTGTAAAATACTAGGTGACTACCCGCAATGGACTGCGACATGTGATTACAGGTGACATGCACTCGGGATTTTACCTGTCTTCGAATTTATGGTTCTAGGACATTCCAGTTTCCTCACAATGTTTTCCTGCACCGCTTTGAGAGCAGTGGTGAGGAAATAAATTATAGGTAGAGTAAGCGTCTAACGGGGTTCGAACCCGCGACCTACTCGCAAATCGGGGACGAAACCGCTAAGCTACCACTACTCACAAACTAAGATATCATCAATCAAACTTAAGTTCAACAACCTTGTATCAACATTTACACAAATCGTGATGAGCTATACAATAGTGATGTAATTTTAAAATCACTAAGCAGGTTCAATATTATGTTTATGTTGCGTGAAGATAATAGCGAATAGCAACAAGTAAATTAATCTTTTCATTCGTGATTTTTTTCATTATCTATAATTATGACCTTAAGTAGGTACTTATTAGAATTTAAACAAATGATAATGATGATGCACAGCATTGATTCATCTTGCCACTAAAATATTGAATCTCCGAATGGCAGTAGGCCAGCCTTGTTATCGAAGGAACGATAGAGAATAGAGCAGACGAGGTACTGCGAGGTGGTATTTTAACATTTGTTGTAGGTGAGCTTGAGGGAAGGAGGGTGGGGAGAATGAAATAGGAGTTAGTGATAGCAAGACGAGTGACCACACATTTTTTTCTTCCATTCTGTTAATGGAAGAAAAAAAAGTGTGGTGCGACCCCAAATAAAACGGGGCAAGGGCTGGAATGAGGTTTTTTTTTATGATGATGAGGTGAGCTTTAGGGAAGCCTATGTTCAACAGTGGCTCCTTTGCAAACTTTGCTCTAGGGTGGTACTAGAGTACATGACAGACATTTACTGAATAAAACTCTAGTGTGAACTTCCTTTTATTTTATGTTTTTTTTTCCGTAGGGTAAAAGTCATCCAAATGAGACGGTGAGAGGGAGGTAGTGTCAAAGTTTTACTGACTAAAAACTCCACCCCGTTTCTTCGTGCCTTTCATACCGGGGCTTTCATTCGGTCATTGGATGATTTTTCCCACCATAAAAAAGGAGGTACCTTAGACATGAAATTTGAGTTAAACAGTTGTCGCCTAATAACGAAGCATGCAATACACGTTACAGTACAATTAACTACAATAAAATACACAATAGACTTACTTATTGGAGTACAATCCCACTATGAAATAAGTAATAATAACTGATAGCGATAACCTGCTCAGCAACCGCGATGATAAGGAGGCATGCCTTATCATGAACTTAAGAATATTTAAGTATAACATAACTAGCCAACTTAGTACCTAGTTGACCTCTCGTAGATACCGCCACGGATCTTGAGCGCTGGCTTTAAGTTGCGCAGAAGTCAAATATTCGGTCTCTTTAGTGGTATTGGATTGGCTCGCCGCGCCATCGCATCATAGACATCGATATCTAACAACGACGACTATTGGCTCTCCAATGTATGGAATGCGCAAAGCGATCCCCACTCTGACGCCGAGCGCTCAAGATCCGTGCCAATTTCTATAATACAAAGTAGAATTAGTAAGTCTCGCCAACCTTGTTATTATCATTTCAACTGAAAGACGTATACTGGTGGACACATCCCTCCCCCAAGTCATAACTTGTGTCTTCACAATGACCGGTCCTGTGCTGCTCGGATCCATCGAGTTCCCGTGACCCTCACCAAGTCACTGGTAACCTTGTGGATCCAAATCTTCCGGTACGCTGTCGCCACTCCAGTACCCTTCTGCTCCATCGACCATGTGTTTTGCAAGCCATTCGCATTGCGAGTAAATAGTTTGATTCCGGAATGAAGTCTCGGAAGATTTTTCCAAATGGCAAAAAAAACTATTTGACGTAACAACAAATTAACAGTTTTCAGATTTATTCTTTTACTTGTGCTGTAAGATCTTGCTTTATGCCAAATTTCAGGATTCTAGCTATCTAATAAAGAATAAGATTTTTTTTTTCTCGTTAACTTACAAATATGATTTTTTTACATCTTCAAGAGACCGCATACCTTAATATATGGTTTTAATTTCAACTCGATACCTCCACCCGTTCCCGAGATAAAGGGTCTTGGACAGTCAGACAGATAGACTGTATACGGACGGACAACAAAGTGATCCTATAAGGGTTCCGTTTTTTCCTTTTGAGGTACGGAACCCTAAATACGAATTTGAACTTGTGTTCTCTTTAAATCTTACCCTAATCGGAATGTGGTTCGGTTTTAACACCTAACCATAAGTAAAAGAACGGTTCAAAGCATTTTCTTGGCGAGTGTCCAACCGTGACCTGCGCCATTGTAGATATAATGCACACGTGTCGAAAGAATGCAATACGTTGTTAGAAATAATTGAACTCAATTATTTACGCATAAACTAACTAGATACCGTGACTTCGTCTGCGTCGAGATCCAAAACAGTCCAATGCCATTTGGATACTATTTTAATTATCTCATTGAAAGTCCCGTCAAAATCGGTCTAGCCGTTTCGGAGATGCCCCGGAAACTAACTCAAGTTCCCGCAAGGAAATTGAAAGTAGCTTAGGTTACTCCTGGTAACATAAGTTATCCGACAGTGAAAGTCACGTCAAAATCTAACCATCCATTTTGGAGATTAACTGGATAAACCGAAAAAACGACTGAAGGGATTTTCACCAATAGAAAGAGTGATTCATGAGAAAACTTCCTCCGTATAAGCATAACCAGCCTATTAATTTTTCCACTGCTGGGGCCTCTCTAGGAGAGGGAATGGGCCCAAAACCACCACGCGGGCGTGGGCGCGGTCGGGGATTGGTGAATGTCACATGTCTTCGAATTTTTTGTTCTAAGACATGCCGTTTTCCTCACGATGTCTTCCTTCACCGTATTGAGAGCAATGGTGATGAAATAAATTACACAAAGTAATGCCGGCCATACACCATACGTATGAGTCATACCAATCCACTTCCACACACGGAACTACAGATTGGATCAAACCTGTAGCGTCAAACCGATTGGACGATAGATAGGATGGCGTATAGCCGGCATAATGGGCCTGGTTGGACTGAACCTGCGACTTACAACTCGTAAGTGGGGCTTTTATCATACATACTGAATAATAATAGAGCTGAGAACTTTAAAGATTTATAACACCCGAGCGAAGCAGGGATGGGTCGCTAGTACTTGACAAATAAATCGACTATCTAGCAGAAACGGTTGGTCCCATTTATAAGCAACCTCCTTGGTTTACGGAAAGTTTGCTTGGAAAATATACATGAATGTAAACAAACAATAAAATTGATAAATGGATTAAATTATTTATCACTTGAGATAAATATAGCGTTGTCGTCATAATTTCTTGGGATAGGGCTTGATTGATATTCGTAAATACCACGGTTCTAACCTAAACTTACGACCGTCCGGTAACTGTCCGGACCGAGCCCAAGTCGTCGACGGGCGCGCATTGTTCCCGCGCGCCTCAAGGAGTTGTCAGCAGCAGCAGGGGCCCAGCTGGGTCGAAGCCTACTGGGGCCATGGGTGATGCCAAAGAGATCTCCGGGGCCCTGGAACAATGTTTTTTTTTTAATAATGGATAGGCTCTCGTTTGACCACTCTTTCACCCGATGGTAAGCGATGATGTGACCGACGATGAAACACGCTTGCCTAGTAGGTTATAGCTATCAGGAAACACAGACTCCGGCAGGGAATTCCACTTTTTAGCTGTACGCATAATAAATGATAAAAAAGGAAGAGTGGGTTTTTAGTCAGTAAAAGTCTGACACTATCTCCCACTCCACCCAAGAGCCGGTGAAGTCATTATGATTATTTTCCCAGCAAATATAAAACTGTATTTTTTTATTGTTTAACTTATATTATTAGTATACCAATAAAGATACATATTCGCACTAATAACGAAAAAACTCTATAAATAAAGATTAAAAAAACCTAAATTCAACTGGTTTTTTGTTTTTCAAACAAAATCGGGGACTTTTTCCGACTTATAAGTCGAAAAAAATCCATCACCATAGGTTATTCAAATATCGTGTGATTTAGTTTAAATAGTGTTTAATGTGTAGTGACTATAAATAAAAGTAAATTTTCCTCAATTTGCTTTTACAACTTTACTGCATTTTATTACTCTTTCAAACTTGACTCTAACACGACATTACTAACTTGCAAAGTTAATATTATGAATGTAAATTCAATCAAAGTAATTTACGTTGCAAAATATGTTATTTTTCACGTTGGCTTCAAAGACGGACCTTAGTCCGTCTGTAAGTTTCTCATTTTATTTTGGGTTTCAAAGCCAAAGTTTTTTTTAACAAACTTATTTGTTAAAAAAAACTTTGGCTTGACTGAAGTACGTAAACTGCAAAACGTTACAAGCACCCTCTCACACTCGATAGTTAGTACACATTCAAAAACAATGCACGGGTGCAATAGCACACGTAGAAAGTATTTCAATCGACGAAATCATTACGCACTTCTTTACTGGCTCCAATATTATTATCGGCTCCATTCAACTCATTAAAGATCATCTTACTATACGGCCACGTGTTATTATGTAAATAGAAACGTATACTTATCGTATGAGCATTATGGGTTCATATCTTAGGGCACAGAGTAAATAATACCACAAAGATCCAGCTTTATTTATACATTTTATAATAATAATTAGGGTCGGCCCTAGAACATTGCCCTTGAGTACTCCATAGCTTAGGTTAGCCTTAGTGTTGTTCATGATACCCTAGCAGTCCTATTGTATGCAGTCTGTGTGGTAGGATGACTCAGCTTATCGAGAGACTGAACCTACAATACTTAACGCACGCCATCTTTTTAAGCATTACGGAATATGCCTTAAACACCTAATCAAAGGCCTTTGCTAGGTAAGAAAGACATAGCTGATATAACTACAATTAAAATTGAGGTGTTTGTGTCCGCTATTGACCTATTTTAGTGAACGTCAAATTATGATTACTTAGAAAACATGTTTCCCCGAAATGTTTGACGTATCTTCCTACATCCGAAAAAAACCCACTCAAATTGCTGCCGCATTTATCCTTTTAGTTTCGTCTTGCCTTTACCGGTACCTTATCAAAAGATTTGCAGGTTGCAAAAGAATGGTTGCTATTGTCACGCACGAGCCATAAGCATCACAGCAAGATTGAAGCTAAATCTCTGTGGCATTCCTAATCATGTGCATGCAACGTGTTTTACAGTACTTATCTCATAATGTTCACATGACGCACGGTGGGTGTGTCGTCCATGCGGTCTTGGCGTGACATGTATACACTGATAACCTGGGCAACCTGACCCCCAATGAATTAACAACATGTTGACTTGACAACAGTCAGCTCTAATAAATACTTCTTGAGGCAATACAAATATTTTTTTGCGTAAGTAACTCGATGTGGCACTGAGTGAATTTGTGTCAGATATAAATATCTTCTTAGCACGCGCTGGTGTAGAACTCATTGTTTCATCACGCCATTCAATGATGTCAATAACAAGGAAACGATGATTAATAGGGAAACTGTTGGAGAAATGTTTCTTTTGCGGCTAAAAAAATTTCTAACTACGCATAAAAAGCCATGAGTATATTATTTTCTGTGGTTTTTTGTGTCAAAACCACAGAAAATAATATACTCATGGCACGAGCCATTGAGGTGGGAAATAATAGGTACACTACCATTTTGAAGCAAGTCGACAAATCATTGCACCCGAAGTGGAATTAATACACGTCAGGATCAGGACCCAAACCGTAGTCATATGTTGTTAATAATGTTTTCATCACACATATTCGAAAATAATAAATTAATAAGTAATACGTCATTAACAATATTAAGTGTACAACAGTGTAAGTGAAATATGTATTTCCTGATAAATTTGCTAAAATTTCGCTTTCGCTTTCACTGATAATTTGATGTAGCTGATGTTATGATTACAGTACTGTTGTTCCAATCGCTTACCAAAATCAAATATCGATAGCAATATTGGACGTACAGTGTAGCCATAAACCTGAATTTAAACTGTTTGCTTTAATCGCTCATGTAACGCCGCTGCCCGCCCCAGCGCCGCTGCCGGTCGCATCGAAATCTAGTGTAGCCTCAGCCAAAGAAACAAAATATTGTGAGAAATGGCTCTCCTTGATGAGGCTGCCTAGCAAATAGTGAGAGCTAGCCTAAAAGCACTAGGGGTAAAAGCGGCTTTTTGAGCAAGTATATTAATTCATGAATCCCCAAGCGACCTTAGGTCTTACTATTGTGTCTCTAATTGACGGTATCTGAAGGGTTAAAAATAATTATAAAAGCACTAGCATTATAGTCGCCAAACTACACCCAGAAAAACTTATATGTAGAATTACATATAGACCAAAATATTAAAATTCTTGAAACTGAGCAACAGATATTTTTATCCCATTTGAAAAACAGGAAAGCCTGGCTAGATGCGTCAAACGAAACTACATACGTTTTCAGTTATCATTGGCCACATTTTCTACAGCATCATTATGCTACATATCGCACGCGTGATGCATATAATGAATAGATACGACGTCAGTAACTAGCCAGCCAAACAGTCTAGCGATACACTAATCTAGTCTTTATTGCAGAAAGGGACAACGCTCGTTTTAGCGCCACGACGCGTTTGTTATGTTCAACGGATTCCAAAACATTGATAAAAAACATAATCTGATGCAAGTTTTAACTCGAAAACTAGGGATGGAATAATATTTTGATTTGTGGGCGTCGATATGACGTACGGAAACTGTTTTTGTTTTCCGTCTTTTTGTAAGTAGGAAAATTTATACTGAAAGCATTATTATTGGTAGGTAACTATGCTTTGTTTTGTGATTTTTACATTTATATGAATATTTTCAGGTAACAACACGGCTAATGACCCTGTTAATGACGATTGGTATCGATTACAAAGACAATATTCGTAGGTCAATGATAAATGATTAGTTAATGAAATATTCTTAGGAAAATAATTAAATGTTAAATATTAACAAGTTCAATGTGGTTTTTCGGGTGTAAACAAAATATCTTTTGGAAATAACATGACATGAGTCATTCTCCAATCTGTACCTATACATTCATATACCGCCTAGTTCTCACTAACTTGATCTGGTAAACGCCAAAAACGATATGGCCTTATCGCATCGTTCGACGTTCAAACGTTTTCAAGTGACCAATCACAGAAATATGCGTGTATTTGGCGTTGCTGTTATTTTTAACAGGAAATAATTAAGGGGCTTTTTCTTCTAAGTTCTTACTATTATTATTAGGTACAGAAACTACTAAGAAGACGCATTGTTTGAGTAAGTGCTGATAAAAGCTCTGGAACTTGAAAATTTTTGAAATGGTTAAATAATAAAATATTACAGATCACCCGCCATGCGCCATCTTGATGTCAATATGGCGGGTGTATCTTAATTTTGAAATAATTTAATTCTGAAGGAGGTACAGATATTTTATAGAGCTAGGTACTGAATAACCGTAATATTTTAACCGTAATTATTACTATAATTTATTTCGCTGAGGTACACCCGCCATTCTGACTCCCACGAAAGTCAAGTACTATTGTTATAGGAACAGAATAAGTAATAGTAGATAATGTTCCATGTTCAAACAATGTACCTACCTACCTAATGTCCATCTTAGGCGACTCATTGTATTCTTGCATGACCTATAAAAATATGAGTTATGGGTATGACGATCATTTCTATGAAGTCAGCAGTTATGAAATAAATAAGTAAACAGGTAAGAAGAAGTACCTACTTAGAAGTAGATAGATAGATTACTTCTAGGCAAACGTCCTCGACTACCTACATCATCACTGACCATCAGGTGAAATAGTAGTCATAATAAATAAGTAGTCATAGTAATAAAAAATTAAATAGGTGTTTCAGGTAAAAAAGTTATTGAATAAGTGGTTCTAAATAAATCTTTGTTCTAAATAGGTACACTATTCATTATTTTTTTCTGCTGGTTTCGCACGGCTTTTGTTTTTGTTCACTAAATTCATTTAGCGATTGTTTACTTCACATTGTACCTATTTAGTTTTAGGTAATTTGCTTAGCGTCGCTGACGTAGTTGCCTAACTGTGTAGGTATACCTATGATTTTTTTGTAGTATTGCTCCTACCCCAACGGCCATCTGTTCTGCGAGCAATGTGCCCTGCCCATTGCCACTTAAGTTTGGCAATTCTTTGTGCTATGTCGACAACTTTAGTTCTCCTGCGCATGTCTTAGTGGCGACTGCGTACCGGAAGACGCAGCGTTAGAAGGCCTCCAACAAGGTGGACCGATGACCTGGTGAAGGTTGCGGGAAACCGATGGATGCGAGACGCACAGGAACATTCTTTGTGGCGACACTTGGGGGAGGCTTATGTCCAACAGTGGACGTGTATCGGCTGAAATGATGATGATGATGATGATTGCTCCTACAATACAATTCATAGGTATACCTATACAGTCAGCTTCTCAGCTCCTCTTTACCGGAATCGCGTCTGGATTCACCCCTAGTTGTTATACAGCTTGTTGTAGGTACTACTTGGGCTGCGACACCCGAAGTCCTGACTACCGACGCTTGGGATGCCTTCGACGGCGGTGGCTGGAGTGTGAAGATCTCCCTCAAAGATTCAGCCACCTCATTTGCTAGCTATACTGCTTTACACAAGAAAGCGACTGCTTCCAATTCCCTCTCGCCCCATACCTGAACCAGTGCTGCTGTCGATTGCTTCCACGAGGACAGTTACCTATGTAAAAAGTTGAGATAGGTACAAAACTATACTTACCAATTTTGCTTCACAATATCAGCTAGGAATCAATTTGCAATTTATGCTTAACCCTTCAGATACCGTCAATTAGAGACACAATAGTAAGACAATAGATGCGCGGCCACCGGTGGTCGCTTGGGGATTCATGAATTAAAAAAGGCCACTGAGGTTCACTCGAAAAAATAGTACCTACCGACCTAAGTAGAATTCTTCTTCGTCGTCGGGCTTTTGGGCTAAAATTCAGCCACATCGAAAACGTTTTCTGCACCTATTAAAAAGTTTTTAATAGTCTGCAACAACACCGGTGCCTATGAAATCTAATAGGTCATTAAAACAGGAAGCCTGCCCCTATATCACCCTGAAGCATGTAGATACTGAGTACTAAAAGGAAATTAACTTTGGTTTTACCTAAACGTAAAATAGGGTAAATAGCCGTTGGGGTAAGTAACCGTTGGTAAAGGTCTTCAGCACCTAGGTACCATGTCAATGGCTGCCAGACAGCATCATGCAACACGCCATCCGTAAAACTCATATATCACGTGATAATCAGGGTTTAACTAGCCATTGAACTTTAGAGGCGCTTGTAAATAATTGGCCAATTATTAAATGCCTTATTATAATCGAGCGTGTACACAATGGGCCAACATTGTGAACGAGCTTTGACGTTTGGCGATGGCAAGTCTAGGGCCTGTTTCACAATCAATGATTAAGTTTCCGTTTTAACTTACATGACAGAAATTTCTTAGAAATTGTGTTCCTTTTTTAATTTGTTTAAGAAGTAGCGGCTAATCATTCATCATTCTGACCATTTGTAAAAAATGGAAGTCCTTTTTCAATTCCAAAAACACTTACACAGCTGATAGAAAACTAATACACTATCATTGTCATGCGTTATCCCGAAAAATGCACGGTGCCTACAGGTCGACAATAGCCGGAATGGGCGAATAAGGATCACAAATAAAAATGATCACGTTCAGGACATAGATACCTAGGTTAAAAAACTCTTTTCTCACTGACCTCTACTAACATAGAGATCAGTGTTTCTTCTTGAAGAAACACGCCCTGACAAACGAAGACTATTTAGTGCTGAGCCACCTAGGTACCTAGAGATACCTACTACTGGATAAAAGGTACCTACTGAGGTATCAAAATCTTCGATATAGGTTCCAACTCCAACGCAGTTCTCCAAACCATGTCGCTTATTACCCCGTGAAAGTATGTCATAACTAGATAGGTACCTACCTATAAATCTATAGTTTTCAGCAACCGCTGCACATGTATTGTAACCTACCTAGGTACCAACATAATGTAAATAATAGCAAATTATTTACATTATTATTTATAGATTTCAGATATCAATCTATTCTATCTATGCGTATTACACCTAGCTAGGTGCAACTGTACCCACTTGTGTTTGCGATGCACTTTCAAGATCTTTCGTGCGACACAAATAGATGCAGCGGACTGACGTCCAATATTTAGTTAGGACGAGAGTTCAAATCCCGCACCAACTAATCTTTTTTTTAAAATTAAATATATGAAAGGTCATGTAGGTAGGTGAATGACTGCCTATTTAGACATTGGACAAGGCTTACTGTATTTTAGAACAAAAATACACAAAACATACTGTATGATTTAGTTGGCAAATAACTACAATATTAGAATGCATCAGATCATTTTATAAACTATCGAAAATATTAAAAAGTTTCTGCAACTAATTTTTAAATTACAAAAACAGTGGAGTTTTATTATAAATTACGTAAATCTATCATTTTTAATGCGAAATCAATATGCAATTATTTATAATGAATATTCCAAAGTTTAATTACCTTTATGTACGCAAGTAAATAGGGACAATCAATTCAACACTTAGCATACAATAAGTTAAGCATATTCTACAAACCTTTCACCTTAGTTACTGAAAGAAAGTAGGTAGGTTGTTTTATATTCAGCGGTGTGTAACCATGTTGTTGAAAACACTTAATTTAAATAAATTAAGCAATATTTTCAGCATTGGTTTGATATTAAACAATAACATAGCATATTGTGGAAAGTTCTCAAGAAAAAATAGTATTTTATGGTTTGTAGAATGAACAAGCAGTATTTTATGAATGAGCATCTCTCTGGCCAAATTTTAAAATACCCGCGCAAGCTACAAACTTCAAACCAATGAAAAAAAGACTGGGGCTCGAACCAACCAATCACCGGCTCTGTATGTGGTGTGACTTCGGTGGGACGCGCCCGGCCGACCTGAGTATACTCAAGCAAATATTGTTTTCATGACAGAAACATGCTCTCAATTATGCTCCAAAACAACTAAAGTACTTGTTTCATTAGTACTGTTTAATAACATCGATTAAATGAATATCATTAGTTAGATATTCCTTAATACCTATACAGATAAAATTCAAAGTTCGGTTCCCCCGCATCGTATGATCGTGTCATATAAATACGAGCGCGCTCCCCACCTCTAGCAAAACGTCAAACCTCTCCGTTGCGTGCGGGTGCTTGTCGGAGATCGTCAGTTTAATTCAGTTCGCGTTGTTTCGCAAGCCGCGTAAACGTCAATTTTATAGTGACATCACAAAAAATTGGGGCGTGTGTGTTCAGTGATATTTAAATATTGTTAAATAACACGAGAAAATGTCTTTCAACACCGATATCTCGAGCAAATTGGAGAATAGCAGGTACGGCAAAGTGTTGATTTTCAGTTTTACTGTAGCCGATGGGCACGGCTTGGATACTGCATGCCCCTTGCATGTGGCCCTGTGCCCTGTGTACTATGCGTGTGTGTTGCATTCTGGAATTTGGGTGACGCTAACCTTTCGAAACGATGCGTGGCAGCATAAAACATTATATGTACGGAAAAGATTTTTTGACATGTCTGCGCTCTTGGCCACCTTTCACATTGCTGACGAATCATTTCTCAACAAATTACAAATTCCAGAATGCGCCAGTGTGCTGGTGGTGTTGTGTAGTATTTCCGAGAGCAGTTGACGCTAATAGTTTCATCGATGAGGTTATCCTGTGTTCTGGGCGTGCGCGGCGTCGGAGTGTGACTCAGAAAATTTTGAAGTGACTTCATTGATATTATCATTTCATAACTGTTAAGATTTACAGGGTGTTGAGTACATCAGTTTGATGAATATGTTATCATCGAACTTGTAACCATATTGTATGTATTACTCAAGGTTCAGGTCACGCCAAATTCTTGAGCCTCATGTTTTATTCATGGTTACCTGTTATGTCACCGAAGTGTGTTACCAAGGAACCACACTGATTTGATTTAAAAAAAAAAGGCAAAGGCTTGCAGCCAAAGAGCTTAAGCTATGGCATACATATGATTAAACATTATTTTATTAAAGTAAATGATCTTGAAGCTTATTACTTTAGTAACCTTGTCCATAAAGATTTATTCTCATTTTATTTAAACTGCATATCAGTTTGAAAGGCCCAGCATAACCACACAGCATAACCTCCATTTTGGAAATACCCAGCCAGCACTTGAACCATAATGTTTCCTCTGTAAAATGTAAACCAACTGTATCCTGGTATGTAGGTACTGGCCAGTTATTATACAAGGAATTTCAATATTTAAACATTCAGTATCAAATACTTGATCTGTAATTTATTTTAAATGGTTGAGTATTTATAATTATGTGATAAAACTTCATTGTAGGTAGCTGCTAACACCAGTTTTAGGGACCAGTTTTTTGAATTTGTGATATTGAATCATAGACAAGTGAATGTTAGTGATGTAATATGTAAACAGTAGTTATTAGCTTGTATATTGTATACTATAGTCCCATTCATAATAGTACCCAATTGAAAGAAGCCATTTTGGTGATTATCTTGAAGCACTGTTAAGTAATTGTTGTCTGTGACTTTCACTAGATAGCAATACCCAAACTGAAATCTGCCAAATTGATTAAACCAATGATTCTTACTTTTTTTTGTTTACTTAGGTAACTTATATTATATTTTAAACTAAAAAAAAAAACATTTTATAGCTATCTCGGGGTAGCCACAATTTGAAACATCTTGGTTACCTGAGACTATCTATAAATTCCATAGTATTGACTTTATAAAGTTCAAAACTTGAGTGGGATAATCATAGCACCTATCTAACAATGAATCATGAACTAAACATATCTAAGAATCTATCTATAGTTATAGTACATAATGTATAATAAATTGGTACTTCCCATTAAATTACACCCTAATAAATCATAAATTAGGGTTTTACTGTCTGCCAGTGATATTTGTGCTAGCAGTCTCTACTGTTTACCATAGCCGATACTTATAACATTTTAATTTTTAAATAATTGTGATCTTGAAAATGGTGCTAATGTAATCTTTGCCATTGTTACAGGAACACCCTGCGCAAAATTGCCCGCAATGATAACACAGAGTTCTCGAAGCAGAGCATACTGAATGACATGGAGAAGTTCGTCAAAATGGTGAACGTCATGGACGAGACGGTACTCGTGCCCAGCCGGCTGATGAACTTGCCACAGGAGGGAGACGATGACCCGTTCAACATGTTCGCCTTGCTGAACGATTTGAAGACTGAGTTGCTCTGGTCGAGTGGGGACACAGAGGAGCACGTGGAGCGGGGCAGGCGCGTGTCGGACCTGAGTGACACGGAGAGTGACGCGTCGAGTGCGGCAGGAGATTCTGGCATCGAGGGTGAGGATGAGCGGGAGTCGGCCGCCCGGGCCGCCGCCGCGTGCCGGCGACACCTCCGCGGCCTGCGCCGCTCCCTCCGCTCGTTGACGGCTGCCGCTGCGCACCTCACGAGATCCTACCAAGAAGAAGTCGGCGCACCGGTTTAGGGCACATACTACATTATTCCTGTGATTGATTGAAGCCTGTCCTGCACGTGCTGTACATATAGAGTAAGCGGGCCAAACTGTACATATAGGTTTATGGGCTCGGCGTGTAAGGGATTCTCAGTAAGTTAAAGGTTATTTAATAAATTAATTTTTTAATTATTTCTTAGTTTCTTTTACATACAACCTCTAAATTGCCTCACATGATGAACAATGGACACAACCACACACACACATACACGTTAGACCAAACCGGTTAGTTTAATTAGAAGCACAGAATATTAATAGATTGCTCTTAGTTTCGTAACAGGTGTGAAAACAAATACCAATTCATATTTTTAAGTAGGTAGGTGGGTATAGTAGTCAAAATAAATTCTCGTGTTACCTATTATGGTTCAGCTGTTTCAACAGACTGCATATTAAGTGGTCAATGTCATGCAAGGGTAATCGCTTCCAAATTTATTAAATAGTTCGCATATGTTACTACCTAAAAAGAGTCGAAAAGTCGAGTGGAGGGAGGAGTCGAAGGTCGAGCATCCAAAAAAACCGACTGCGTTGATCTTCCCGTCCGCAGGAGCACTTAGCATAAACAGGACCACTTAAAGATGAAAAAGGAACCAATTACAGCTAGGCATTTTAAGTACCTATATAGTTATACATACAAATAGATTAGGACATAGAAGTGTGATTGATTTCATTAAATAATCATAACTGAAATTTATTAGGCGCCTGTTACCGACAAATCAACGATGATTATTTTGATGTGCCAAGTCCGCAGGATCACCATATTGTAACCCGTATCGATTCATTTACTTTTCCATACTAAATCGCCGTGCTTATCAAATGAAATGTCAATGGTATTATCAAACATTATAGTGACGTCATATTAAACTGCACAGCGCGCCAAATCAGCATCAAATTCTCGGTAAATACAAATGGTTCAGTTATGATTTTATCACGAAATGAATCAACCTAATATTTGTATAGCGGTGGAATTTAAATTTTTTGTCGTCCAAGGTGATCCTGAGGACGGGGGTGTGACTACCGCCGAAGTCAATGTTCACGAAGAGTACTTGGAAAGGTACCTACTAGTTTTTCCAAGCGTTTGGCTATGACAGGGTAATCCATAGATATCATGCAACCAAAGTCTTGAGCATCGACGGCAAGTTTCTTGCCTGTCCGTTTTCTATCGTTTATATTTCGGGGAGTGTGCACTGGAGCTACAAAATTTAATTTCATCAAGTCCGTTTCCTCATTGGACCACAAGACGTACGGCGTTGTGCCACCGGTACATGGTGGACATCCCACCCATACGTACAGAGCGTTTTGGGAATAGGTACATTCATAATGCGTACAACTAAGGAGTGGAATTCCCTGCCGGAGTCTGTGTTTTCTGATAGCTATAACCTAGGGGTCTTTAAGTCAAGACTGAATAGATTGCTTCTAGGCAAACGTGTTCTATCGTCGGCCACATCATCACTTACCATCTGGTGAGAAAGTGGTCAAACGTGAGCCTATACATTATATTTAAAAAAAAAACAGCTTATCTTGCTACCCAGACACTAACTACCAGAACTAACACTAGGTAATGTCTTACTGGAAAGGTCATCACTGTGGAGCAGAAAATAGACAGCTCATTCGAATTTCAAAAGTTACGTCCTAACAACGTCGAACCTGGCCTGTACCAAATTACCAATAAAAAATTAACAAGTCGTAAAGCCTGGGCTCACCATAAATATCCATATCGTGCAGACTTCCAGTGAAGGAATGCTGGTCGTAAATATTTGCGTGTACAAAACTAACGCATAACTTTTGGGGCAAATGCGCCCTTGAACTGAATAAAATGGCTTGCTCTGCTAGAAATCGATTTTGAGTTGGGTCTTGCGTCTGCAGTGTCTAGAGTTAGCGCAAAACGATGTTAAGCCGTGGGCTCAACCCACATTCTGTCTCGACATAGCTGTAGTCTTAACTAGGTACGTAGGAAACTATATCCATGAATGAGGACATAATTTACCGACATTCCTTGTCTGTAAAACTATGTTGTAACAGATATTTATACATTAATATTTCGCCTCATGTATATACCGCATATCTACATCGAAGGACTGGAACATTTTACCTGCTGCGGTCTTCCCGTCTGAGTATAATTTAGGTGTCTACAAAGCTAGAGTGAATAAGCTCTTAGTAAACTAGTGTGCTTCACCATCAACGATTGCATCAGATTCACTACTTATCTGGGTAGTGGTGAGATCGCAGTCAAGCACAAATTTAAATATAATTTAAAAAAAATCGAATGTGCTGCAGTGCACTGAGCCCTAGGGTTTCTTAGGTAGGTATGCCTAAACGTTACCTTCTAGAAAGCCGGTGGTGAAAGCACGAGTTGTAGTTTGATAAAACACTGGAATAATAAATGTGACAATGCAGTGTTTTGAAAACAACTGGGCCCTTCCACCAGCTTTATCAAAGCAATCTTGTTTAAAGAAAGTTAACAGACATGATCTCGACCAGTACAATATTGTTTTATTTCTTAGGGCTGAGTAAGAAAAACTACGAGTATTTTGTATAACTTTTCTATTCCTTGTGCTATGAGTGAATCTTTGAATAGCTGTACCTATTGTGATTGTCATACATAACACCAGTGTGGAACCCGGACATTGTAATATTATAGAGCCAGAGACAAAGATACAGACTCATTACATTTTTTATTGCTGATGGCAATCAGAAACTACAGACAGCAACAGTCTAGAATTGATCTACCCTTGAAACATGGTCTGCGCTTCTGGGGCATTTGACATGGTCATCACGTAAATATGTTCCAATTAGAAGCCGGCAATAAATGCCTCGATTTCTTTTAAACGGTTCCAGCCAGGATATTGCAAATTGTGCGTTATGTTCGAACGATAAAAGAGTAGGTACCTATATGTCCGCTTTTATAATCGACGAAGCGGTAACATAGAACCACCCACAGAAAAGATGAAAGAGGTTAGAAAGGAAATACTTTCCGATTTGTACTAGGCACGAGTATCGCCGCTAGTCTCACACCCTTTAACTCCAATACAGGCAATAAACAACTAGAAACAAAATATAAATGAGAAAAGGAACGTGGTCTCTGCGAACCCTTCCAAAGCGATCAATACATTATTTCCATCCCAAGTCTGAAAATGGGGGGAGAATTTACAAGAATCGTGTCCTACATTTTGTAAGGTACCAACGATACATCACAGGAGAGTTACAAAAGTTTCAAGAACAGCAGTTATCTTAGAGAGATAAAGGCGACTGATAAACTGTCTGTATCGTGCTCAATCGTGTCTCGTCACACATTTCGCATCAATGACGAAGGTGAAGCAACCTATTATTATAATTAGTCTGACACAATATTACAAGTTACTAAATACAAAGAGGATTACGAACAAAAACATTCCAATGTTTAGACAATGAAATGGTAATGACTAAAGACAAAAATAATAAGACAGAAAATAGACTATCTGAACATCGTAAGACCCAGCAACATGAAATCCCTGGAATATGTGATTCACTGACAAAGAAATGTTGTGAAAGCCAAAATAATTTGTAAAGAAAGAAACACGTTTATTTGGTACACAGGTAGGTACACACAATGTGATAACAATTATAAAGAATATCCCGTTTTCATAATCTCATCTAAGTACAAAACAATGGAGGTCAAACACCATTCGAACAGACTAACATAGACACCTGCCGTATCGTTTTGGGTTCCCATAAAATTCAGGTAAAGAACCCGTCCATCGCATACTTAACACATTCCTAGAAATGGAGATAATAACACATTTTAACCTAGTGGATAATATGCTGTCTGTGTGGTTTTTGTAACGCTGTGGGAATATTAATTTGAAAGAGTTAGGTAGGTATCGTAGCCCTGTAAAGAACAGATGGTTATTATCAATAAAAGCACAAAATAAGTAATCAAAGTCTAAACGCTCTCAGCAAGAAAAGACAAAAAATAAACCTTTTTATAAAAAAAAAAATTGACTTTACTAAAATATTGAATTGAATTTGAGGAGTTCCCTCGATTTCGCCAAGATTCCATCATCAGATCCCAACTTGTGGCTATGGGAGCATTTTGGAAGTAAACCTTTTCCAACAAAAAAAAAATCAAATCTGTTGGCAAGCGACGAAGTTATGCGCGTCCAAAAAAAAAAAAAAACATTCCTCCTTTTTAGAGGTCGGTTAAAATAGATGTCTGTTAATTGAACATGCTGGATTAAAATCACACGTAGGTACTCTAAATATCTATGAAAAAAATCCTAGAAGTAAGGATTTGCAGTTGACACAAATGTATGATTGATTACATCTAGTTTTCTGAAAGAAGGGTCAAAGTCCCAGTGATTTGTTTAGTTTGTGCTAAAGAGGCTCGTCTTGTTGACACAGCAATGATGCAAAACCGCTGATGTAAACTACGTTCGGCTGCCTTCTGCTGAATTGACATTAACATCAACAGGCCAAAGAGAATGTAAACAAAGCTAGCGTTTCTTGGATTTGTGCCGGTTCATAGTACAGATCCAATGTTATTAAATGAAATATAATAACAGCTTCTAATCATAGCAATAGCCCTAAAATACCACATAACCTAGCGATCTAAAATAGACTAGCTTTTTGGTAGTCCGTGACGCAGGAACCATGATAAGAAGTAGCTTTTAACGGTTAGCGATAGTAAGTATACTTACCTTTCGATCTGTGAAATGAAAATAGATCATTCATCTCTGTACCGAATGACTTTTAGAATTTCCTCAGTCCTTTTTGGTTCTTTCCAACATTTGAAATTCGTACACCCGATGTAAAGTTTTAATTTATTCGTTATTGTGGTATATTTTTTTGTTACTTAATATATTACTGTAGTAAGGATACATTACAGTCAGTATTGAGCGTTTTTAGTAGGTAGGTACTTACCTAAATTACCTAAGTATTTATATTTCATTTCATTTGTTTAGTTAACTACCAAGTTCAAGTACGAGCTCGAAAAACTGCAGTCGCGTAGGTATTTTATGAAAAACATGATTTGCCAGGAATTTTGACTTTACATAAATAAAATACAAAAAAGCGAGAACGCTATTGACTAAAATTTTATACACTAATAAATTTTCTCCATTTTTCTGGTCAGTCTTTCAGTTTCCCTGAATAACAACGCCAAAGTTGGTAATTTAAAACAAACATTGAGCCTGTTCACTTGTTCAGGAAAAACATACTAAGCGACATTATGCGTTTTTTGCAGGAATTTTCTCTAGCATGATTAAAATGTACTTGTGAAAATATGTGAATAGCAACTATTCTATTAGATCAGTAAATATGAACATTGCCACACTTTTTTATATTAAGTGTTATAAATAGAAACTTCTACATAAACAATTTTAACTGCTACTGCAACATCGACCACAAGCGATTTAACGAATGTACCTAAGTAGCCTCTTGGCCTTGTTATATGGTAATATTATAAATTAGATCGGCTGTTAGCTAATTTCATCTCATTTGCAATCGATTTGGTGGTAGCTATTTCAATTTATTTAGCAAATAGTATAGAACTCGTATCTAGTAAACGACAAACATTGTGGGCTACCGAGGTATATTGCGACCTTTTATTGGTTGTGTAAGAATATGTAATTTGCTAGGACGCGATCTAAGAAGACAAAAAAATACCAAAAAAATCGCATTTTTTTCACTATTTTACTCACAATACTTATAAATAAAAGTTGGTACTCCGAAGGTTATGTACAAACCTGTAGACATCGTCAGTACACTCACACGTCAAAACTTTGCATAATTTAATATTCTTATTAACCCTCAAACACCCGCGAGTTAATTTGTACGAGGCAAACTTTTCAAGGATAATTTAATTACTTACCAGATGAGAAGAAATTCAAAATTACTGTCATATTTTAATATAGTTATTGATATGTATTGTAATAACGAAGTATATAATTTGCCATAAATTTTGCACGGAAATTGTTAAGGTAAATCGTGGTTTATCGGTCAATGTCGTATTAATTGAAACGTTTGACGTAAACCGTACTTTCCTACTTAGGTACGAAAACGTAGTATTTATAGTATCAAGTAGGTGTAGTTGATATACCTATCATATGGAAGGATTTGTCGAATGTAACCAATTCTGAATGTCACAAGTAATGAGGACGTTCGGTTAAAATAGGCTATTCTTTATTCTATTGCTGTATGTTTATGAAATAGGTGGGCGTCTGTTGGGCTACAATGTCAAGTGTACGAGGAAAACTGAGCCAACCCAATGTTAAGTAGTAAACACAATCAAATTATTAGGAAACACGTCAAGCATATCAACGTTGTTGTAGTGAAAGAATACTTGTGTCTGTGCAGCTGAGCAGGTCTAATAGGTGCGCAGGTCTACAAAATTAGCAGCAATTTGCGATTCAAGCAAAGTTTCCGTATGTCGGCCTTCGCCGTCCGAGGTTTACGCAATGCTGCGGTGTGTGTTGCATGCGATACGAGTCCTCGACTCCTTGTATCGACTGTCGAGCCAGTTCAAAATAAAATATAATAAGCAACATAGGTTAATGAGCAAAATGTAACTGTATCTGAATGATTCTTGCAGAAAAAATGCAACTAGGTGTATAGTATCTTTCGTTTTTGGTCTCGTTCCGTCCATCCCGTCCACAGTGCATGCCGTTGCCTTGGACTGGAAAAATCTGGTTAAACTCGTTTGGCCATTAGTAAAAAGTTGCAACTTGAACGTAGACCGAAACCTTGTTTCTGTATATTTTATTTCGTCGGACTTTCGGTGAAACGAAATCACATACCATCCTCCCACTTTATCTCATCAACTGTTCTTGATAATTTTAACTGATAACACTGATACGGTTAGCAGAACAAGTAAAACTTTAATTTCTCGTAGTTATAGAGTGTGCTGGCTTGTTGACTTTTTGTAAGAAAATACGCTTAATTTTTTTAAGTGGTTACCTATTTACTTGATTGGTATTCGAAAAATGTTGGCAGATTGTTTAAAGTCAACTAGTCAGTTGCGACATCAACGCTGTTATAAAAACGTAGTGTGTTTATTATGTAGATTAGATGTAATTTTTCTGGCATGTAGTAGGCTTCGCCGGCATTGTGACGTCAGCTGACGTCAGGGCGTTGGGCTTCGGTCGTTCAGACCGCTTCGCGAATGTTCTAGAGCGCTACGTCAGTCGCGGTCATCCCAGCTTGACATGCGCAGTGGTCGTCACAACTAGTGCGCAACTCGCTAAAACTCGCAAGCTCGCAAGCCACGCACCGGCCGGCACCGCGGCGCTGGGGGGTTAGGTTAACCCGCTAACCTTTGTCGACAAACTAGAGCAATGTCCGGAGACTGTCTAGGCTCACGCCGGTCATAGTAATTATGGGATGATACTGGGCGGACTTTTATGTGACTTTATTTCAGCGTGTTTTTTACAAGAAGAGTTTCAGTAGGTAGGTAGCTGTTTTTGCGTGCGGGACTTACAACCGTGGGATATGAATGAGAGCTCCTTGTCATGACGTCATTGTACGATTTCATGAGGCTTAGAGAGTACCGTATCTTCCAGGTTACCTACATTTCTGTTTTTTTCTCTCTCTCCTTCTTAAACGTTGCTGTTTTTAACCTAATAGAACAGCTTTCGGTCGACTGACTGTCATCTACACAACAATCTTGAAAGAAGAAAGAAAGAAAGAAAAAGAGTTTATTTGCGTCCAACATGACGCATATCCTAAAAATAAATAAATGTAACAAGTAACAATATCGTACTTAAAACTATCAGCTAGATAGGATATGCGTCACATCTTCGTGGCTACATAGTTCTGAACTTACTTTGGTCTTTGCAACCAATCCTTAAATAGTTTGTGGCTGCAAAAGGTATTTACCAGGGTACTTAAAGGTACTTTACTTGCTGTTCCTGCCACAATGTTGGTTTTAGTATCAATTGTATGACTAACTTATATTGAAACATCTAATTTGGTTTATTTTCCTCGTGTCGGTACATTTCGCACTGTATAAGGAAAACTCTCTTTTATTTTGGACTGCCTAAACATTGGGGGATATTAAATTATGATTTTTGTTTTTAGCACCACAAAGGGCTTTAATTCATCCATAAACCGAGGCGGAGGCATCAAATAAGTATTTATTTGACTCGACTACAGCCCCTACGGCCATCCGTGTTGACTGGCAAGAAATATTCCAAGTACAGTGAAACTGCCCACTGAAACCTATTATCTAGGGAGTTCCTTAATCTCCCAGTCATATAGGACTATTTATCAGTAAGAGACTTTTTATTTACACAATTTCCTCATAGCCAATAGCCAGGTTTAAAGTAACATTGTCACACACAGGACCTGTGCACAGCAACATGTAAATTGCGAAATTAATAATTGTCTTATTTACTGACGATATTGCACTAAAAAGTTTCAAGTACTTATAGAGGTTAAGATAGATAGAGTATTAAGCATAATCAACGTTATAATTTTCCCACTGCTGGGACCTAGGCCTTAACACAGAGAATGGGCCGCAATCCACCACATGGTGTGCGGGTTGGTAGATGGTTTATGTCGTCGATTTTTTTATTTTATTTTAGGACATGTCGGTTTCCTCACGATGTTTTCCTTCTCCGTTTTGGAAGCAGTGGTGATGAAATAAATTACACAAAGTGAAGCGCCTGCTTTGGTTTGAACTTACGACCTACAACTTATAAGTCAAGGCTGTTACCACTGAGCCACTGAGCTCCCGATAACAAAGATAAAATCTAAAAATATGTCTCAGCTATTATTAAGGTTTATTATTGTCAATAGTAGAGGTATTTCAATGAGAGTATCGGGAACTTATTGTAATTATATTAGTAGCAGAAGTTTCTCTCTTAATCAGAGCCCAAATACCCCGTTTTAACTTAGCATTTAATTAATAAAAATGTCATTTTCCTTTAAGTTCCGCCAGATAAGTTTGGAATAAAATACCTTTCGAAATATAGACCTTTTCGTAATATCTCAGCATAGGTTAATGAATGAATTGAATTGAATGAATGGTGGAATTTTTATATATTAAATATTTGTAATGACTATTGTATTTTGTAATGATTTTAAATGAATGGAATTTTGTCATTATTTGTTTTTAATATTATTTTGATGTAATCTTGATTGATTTTTATATGGGTCTTAATAAATGACCTGCAATAAATGACTTTTATTTTTTTGTAGGTAGGTAGGTACCGTGGTACCCGAAGGCGAAAAACAAACAACTATTTTTCATTTCCGTTTTTGAAATTAAGTACGAGCAGATAAACAAATATAACTGAAACCACTGAAACCTGACCCTTAAAGCAGTCTATGCAATCCAACTAATGTAGGTTATTAGAATTGCAGCACTTAATGAAGATCCTACATAACTAGTTCTTATCTGACAAACACCAACACTTACGAGCTATATCATAAATTACATAAGTTTATTAGCAAGCCAGCACAGCTACAGTATTCGCAGCACTATGTCGGCCACTTAGTTATTTTCCTACCGCTAAGTATCAAGATTATTATCTTCAAGCACTAAACACATAAAGCAGGTTGCAGCAGCAAAACTACCTACTTGTAAGGTTATTCACTGACAGAAACCAAAATAACATCTTGTCCACTGCTTAAATATATTTTCAGGAAAAACAAGCGACAATATGCACTTTTTGCAGTGTCCTCTGATTTACACATGCATGCAAAATTTCAGCTCAAGCGGTAACCGGGAAGTGGATCAAATTTAATCTACAAGATTTGATAATTGACAAACATCGGGACAGGTGGAACTAAATAAAAGCTTGTAAAAATTATTTAGTATGTTAATTGCAACTCAACAATTGAATGTTCAGATGGATGCGTGGTGTCTGAGAATGGAAATAGTGAGAAATCAGCATATATATGTACTTCCTCTAAACTTTGAAAGTGACGCCACAATGACTGAAAAACTTAAACTAAACTTAACTTTGACTAAAGGGGAAAAATGGTATTGTCATGTGAAGAGGATGGATGAGACGCATGTTACTAAACAAGTTACGCAAGTTCGCAACAAATTTCGTAAGTATAATTGTCGATGGATGGAGAGGGAGAGGGAAGACAAAGAAAAGACAGATGGATTGTGTGGAGGAGTGATAAGAAAGAAAAGGGAATTAGTACTAGCATGACGGGTGACAGGACAGAATTAAAGAAATGTGTTGCATGTTGCGCAGACCCCAAATGACACAGAACAATACAGGAAGATGACGATGTTAATTGCAACTATTTTAGAAGATCAGTAGTTGTATGTATAACAAGCAATGATATTAACTATCATAAAAACTGTTTAATTAGAAAAGAAAAACATCTCTTTCCACGAAAAGGCTGTATCTGTCACTTACGACGTACTTCCTAAACAGGGACGGTCTGATGTTATTCAGTTTCGTGACGAAGAGTGTGCCATTTCTGTGGCTATTCGGCTATTCTCCGGATTGTTTTAGTTGATGAGAAACATAATTTTTCAGTGAAAAGAAATCTTCATACACTGCGGCCTCCACCAAGGTGAACTAAACAGGTGATTTTAATGGTAGCGGTTTGGCAGGAATAGTTTGTGGACCATTTGGATATATTACCTCATCAGCTTTAAAAATTGAAGCAAATGAAATCATCCTTCGTTTTCTTCTATCTATACGTAAGTAGTACATCTCTCTATTTAGATATTTGCTGTTATCTCTTTGTTCTTTAGCATCCTTCTGCCTGCCAAGGCAACAGGATTGTTTTAAAGAGTTACCGTGACCCTAGATTGCAAAAAGTAACTGAAAAAATTATGGTGGGTAGCAGTAATAGTCTAACACTCCCTCTCAATACACTCAGAGCGAAAGGGGGCTTTTTGATAATTTCTCACAAGAAAAGCTAGATCGTTTATCATATCACGCAGTCCATTCTTCATTTCGTTGGTATTCCTCTCTCATTGAAACATAAATAAAGTTTTAAGTGAATAGGTCACTTCTAGGCATAGAACAGATAATATCTATTCTGTGCTTCTAGCAAGAGTGCTCTAGCGTCGGCCACATCATCGCTTACCATCAAGTGAGATAGTGGTCAAGCGAGCCCATAAATAATAATTTAAAAAAAAGTAAAATTAAAATATTGTGCATTAAACACAGCTA
The DNA here is from genome assembly GCA_949319445.1 of Mythimna lalbum. Lineage (NCBI taxonomy): Eukaryota > Metazoa > Arthropoda > Insecta > Lepidoptera > Noctuidae > Mythimna > Mythimna lalbum. The sequence continues at coordinate 8,073,786 of OX439345.1, read as the reverse complement.
CATTACTTCCTACATAATATACGTAGATAATTTCACGTTATAATTCTAATTATATCTCTCCCGTGATAATTTTATTTACTATCTTCGTATTTTGGCTAAAAATAGCCACTTGCGTAATTATTCTTAGCGCTCATTACATGCATTATGGACTAATTAGTAATCGTATCAATAGACTGATAGTGTTAATTACTGATTTCCTCATTTCAAAAAATGGTGATTACCTACGAATTCTCGAAAGATACGCAGGTAAGATTAAGAATTCTCTAAAGATACGCAGATAATATCATACTGTTACTGGTGTTTGGGGGTTTTCAAAATTAGTAATAATACTTCTATCGTGAGAAGACCTTTTAATTAACATGGTCCTTCGAGCCGGATCATTAAAGCTCAAGTCAACGCTCACAAATTCTGAAGTTATCAGATTTATTTTGCTTTTGTGTCTAAATCTTCGACGTTTTCGTAAATGGTCGTCAAAATTTTGAACTAATAACCTAGGTGGCAAGTCTTATATTCTTTCTACAAACAGTATGTCCCATAAAATAGTAAGGTAGCTATTATAGTGTATGTTTTCTCAGCTCACAGGTATTCGAAGTTCAAAATAGCGTGACTACGGACTAAAAACTAAAAGCTAAGTAGCAAAGAAATATAAATAAACAGGAACGCTAAGTGCAAAATCAACATATACGAGTACGTACTTACACATTTCTTCGAGCCCACCCATATGCAGCTCAGTTAGATCTCAGAAACCAGCTGTTTAACTTCCATACTGACAATAACAGTATTCAAACTAGAAGGAGGTAAAGCAAATGCATTACATATTTGCTCAGGCCTATCCGTAATATTGTTCAAACACCTAGATATCATTTGGGCTGTTTCGATCGCCGTTATTAGGTGTCTAAAAATATTCTTAGCTTAACTGTGTAACCTAGATTTCAGGATGAAGTTCTGTCACTAATTCATCATGATGACACTGATTCATCGCGTTATAAAGTTTATCGCGTTTAGATTGTGATAGGAAGAAACTAATACGTTTCGTCTTATTTTCCCATCGTCTGTCATGGTAGAAAATTAGATGATATGTATTTTATTCTATTATTTATTATCAGCCTTTTCTAAACAGCCCACAGGCCATCTTTTCATGTTACCAATATTATCCATTAGACCAGTCTTACCAGTGAGCACCAAACTCGTCCTGTCATCTTCCTTATAATTTGCCTTTATGCCACTGCTGTGCCTATTTTTGAGAAGTAAATTGCAGTTAGCTTAGCTTTTTTTATTTTATTATTGGTAGGCTCGCGTTTATCCACTATCTCACCTAATGGTAAGCCATGATTTGTGTTGAAAAAGAAGCACGCTTGCCTAGAAGTAATCTATTCACTCAAGAGTGAATAGGTAACTAAAGACACAAGAGTCAAGACTAAAGATCCATAGTTTGTAGTTATCAGGAAATACAGACTCCAACAGTTTTACTCCCTCTTCACCTGAGTCAGCCACGATGCCGCTGCCTATATTTGGGAACTACACTGCATTTGATTTAGCTCATAAAACATTGGATATGTCGCAAAGGTGTTCAGATCAGTCCCACACAAAATTAAAAAGAATCCAAATATTTTTTTCACACCACCTGCTCGAAAATGTAAAATTATATGTCAAGCAACCTTAACCTAAAGTGAGTCATTAGTGGCCGGGGCATAGAAATATATTATATCTATGGGCCGGGGCCACAGCCGGTCAATAATGTTGTACTGGATTTCATTATGACCCGCTGGTCAATAATGTGACTATTATTTTCTCATAGTAGGTGTAAAATGCAGAGTATCCTCCTCTGGGCTAAAGGTGTCTTTACCTTGGGCTAGCTTGAATCCCTCGCTGCATTCAGGATTCTTGTATTAACTTCCTCGCTTTGCTCGTGAGTTAAATCCCGAATCCTTAATTGCGCTCGAGATTCAATATGACCCCCGTGACATAAGACACAACTTTAGCCTCTCGGTGCATAATCTACTTTTTTTCACTGCTGGCTCACAGGTTTTTTAGCACGGTTCCAAATTGGTCGTTTCCTATGGAAATGAACCGGCAAGAACCTCCATGGTTACTATGAATTAAAAAAAGTGGTTGATGTTACAATATTTCCATATTACAATATTAATAGATATTACACTACAATGAACCATTTGAATACAATCGATTGTTATCGCCTTGTCGCTCTCTGTGTGTGTCCATAGTTTGACAAAGCTATAAAAGACATACATTGGAAGGTAAAAGAAGTGGATCTCGAAACACTAGGCACCTGAATTCCATGACCACAAGATTCGATAGTGGTATACTATCGAATCTGGTGGTCACGGAATATAAATCTATATCAACCGTAGGTTTATGTAGAATGGGCTGCGGGATTCCTGGAAAGAGTTAGGTACTGCGGCCTTGGAATGCAATGGGCACCAGAAGGAACACGGGTAGGCTTTAGTCAGTAAAAGTCTGACACTCCCTCTCGTTTCACCCAGAACGGAAATAGTGGTTAAAGACATGGTTGTGAAGATGATTTCCCATCCAAAAGAATGTTTATGTACCTATAGCATCTGTTTCTATAATATTATGGAAAAATCTATAAACTGATATAGTTTATATTAACTTAAATCAAATATTTACAATACCTATTATGTCACCAAGCCCATTCTTGAGAATTATGAAACGGTCTTGTCAATCATAATAAGTTACGCATTATTGTAGGTAATTTTAGCACACACATAAGATCACTTACAAATCTTGAAACATACCAAACAAACGCCTCAACCACAAAATATGTACTCGTACAGAAGACAATCTCATGTATGTACTTCACTTTTTATACCTACGTTCGGTGGGCGCACACAGACACTAATGAGCGTTTGAGCCGGAACTGTTCGACGAGCAGTCCGAGACACTACCGAGATGTCGTGTCCGTGAGCGGTGTCTATGTGTGCGTTGTTCGAGCGCGCTTTGTATGCAGATTGACTTCTGTACTGTATATTTTGTTCTTCAACTTTGTAGGCAAGTAGGTTTTTTACGTGTTTGTAATTATTGCGCATTTTCTTTGTTTGATGACAAATTAATTAAATTCAAGTTGATTGTTGTTTAGAACCTGTTTCCCTATTGGTTTACGAAGAAAAAATAATCTGCGTAATGACTTTCCTCTCGAGAAAAGTAAATAAGTTTAACCAAGCGTAAATGATTTACACAGTTGGCATTAGAGACGTGCGTAAAATCTGAAGGTTATCTTTGCAAAACGGTAGGTCCATTTTTAAGGTTCCTTATTAAATTCAGTAAAAATGGAACCCATGTAGAAATATTTTGGTGTTCGTCTATCCGTCTGTCAAGAACCTTTTTCTCAGGAACACGTAGAGGTATGAAGCTGAAATAAATATCTACTAATACTCAGGTCTGCTATCTCAAATAGCAGTTAAAAAATAAAGCTTCTATGTCGAAGCAATCTAAAGACAAGGGCGTATGCTCCGTTTAGGTACATATTTCGTCACTCGCTAGGAAATTAAGTCAAGAGTGAATAGGTTTCTTCTAGGCAAGCGTGCTCCATCGTCGACCGCATCGTCGCTTTCCATCAGGTGAGATGTCAAGGTCGAGTCAAGCGCAAACCTATCAACAATAAAATAATTAAAAAAAAAACCCTATAGGGTACTTCTAGTTGACCTATTATAGAATCTTGAAATATGGCTTGAAGCAAGGTCTTATACTTAGCACAAATATAGAAAAAAGAAAAACATCTGAAAACTGTTAGATAGTACCTAAAATTGTCATAAAAAAAATATTTTTACGATTTGGAAAAATCCTTCGAGACTCGATTTGGGAATCGGACCATTTACATTTGTTTATACGGATCCCTCGGTGCGCACACATATAATTTGTCTGTTTTAATTGAAGTCATGTCATACAACCTACTCCCTCTCACGGAGATGAGACCTTCATTGTGTACCAGCAGTGAGATCATATTATACGCTTTATTTAAATCTAAATTAAGAAAATATTACTCCTTGTTCGTAACAGTAATATAAATATCATTCAATAGAAACCCGTTCTTGCATCACTTAGCAGACCGCTAAGTCCGTGGAGATTGTACAACGTACAACGAATGATAAACCACAAAATAGATAGGTACAGAAGACAATCTACATACAAAGCGCGCTCGAGCAGCGCACACATAGGGCATAGGCACCGCTCACGGACACGATATCTCAGCTCAATCGCTCGGTCGCACTCGTATAATTCGGCGCAACGCGCTGACCCTAGCGAAGTGAAGTACATACATGAGATTGACTTCTGTACCTATCTATTTAGTGGATAAACTTAACACGAATGATTGAGCCAACTATGATGCAAATCTTTTCAAGATGTCTATAAGTAACCAGACAGGTTATTTAGTTATAGCTGCCCGACCTGATCCTGGTTAAACTTGATTGCATGGACGTCTTCATTAGGCCATAAACTAGATACAGGGTCATAGACTCGTGGTTAGAAAAACGGTCACTGGCATAGAAATCGATGGGTCCTATATACAAGGGCCAATGTACAAATTGAGAACTTTTCAATAGAGGCTCTCAAAATTTCAATTTGATATACATATTTTACAAGAAAATGTTACAAGCTTGTCAAAAATGTACATCATATTGAAACTTTGAGAGCCTCTATCATGGATATTAAATAAAAATATTCCTTTCTGATATCTATGGTCACTGGCCATAAAACGAGAACATTCTTACTGTAGCTAGTCTAGGACAGGGGTTTCTTCCCTTTCAAACGAGGATCTAGTGTTGCTCACCACCGTTTTTTTTCCTAGCCTATTCTATTCCACCCCTACTTTTCAAGAGCACAGGAAGCGGGCCCTCAAAAAATTAGAAGGTGGCACTGCCAGTTCTAGTGGTGGTGGATTCTGGGATCTGTCTAGCTAGTTCGGCCAGCCATCTCTTTCCTGGTCTCCTGAGATCTGTCTCTATGTCTCAGTCTTACTTTGACCTAGTTGGTTCAGGCTATAAAGTGCAGTAGCTGGTTTGCTAGTAGGTATAGCTTGCCGTCAGGCCATCCAGTAAATGCCAAGCCCCGAGTCGACGCGACGGCGCGTTGCGCTCTTCAAAGATATATTTGTAAAATTGATGGCGCCCAGCAGGGCCGTTACCTGCTAGAGCAACTGGAATGTTCAAAGGGGAGCTAACTGAAAGTACACATCTTTTTTTAGGTCGTAAATCATCTAATTACATCTCCCGGCTTTGGGCGGAGCGGCTTGTCAGCCTTTTACTGAATAAGACCGACTCGGAGTATTAGTAAAAATCTGATACTCTGAGTGATTAAGATGCTATTCTTAGCTCAAGCTTAATAAGTCATACAAGTAGACATATTATAAGGTAAAAAAAAATGGGTCGTTTTCAAAACGAGTCTGGCTCCCAAACGGATCTAAGAGTACAAATTCCCCAGCAGGTTTGCACACCTCCTCCGGCCGTCAATCTTGACGTTTCTTTATCGAAATTCCTCACGAAAACATGCTTGACCGCTACTACTAAAAATAATTTACGGTATTAGGTATCGAATCATGTTAATTTCACTACAATAAAAATCGTAATCGTGTCGTATTATAATATAAATAAAATTGCCATTAGCTTTTGGGTTAATGACCATGAGATATCTGACTGGTTCCTGATGCCAGGTGGTCAAGTTATGTAATAGTGGATTTATTAACTTGACTTTCTTTAATGAAGGTCCTGTTTTGGACAATAATGGAGCGATGAACGGTGAATTATGGCAAACTATAAAATATATAATAATTATCGTCGGTTGGTTCCACGTTCCTGAATAGTGAAAAGTATCTAAGGGGCCTCTGCGACTTGGCTTTGGATTCTCGCCGTCTTGATGGCAAAATGCCTCGACGACCATCTGTCGAAGCTGTTGTTAGCTTCCAGAGCTAGACTCCGCGATTTGGCTTTTCTTTTTTCAGTGACAGTTATCAAATATCCCCCCTCGCGCTCTGGGTACAGTGATAAAAAGTGTTAGACTTTTACTGTCTTAAACCGTGTGGGTTAAGTTGCTTTTTGCGTTCCAAGGCTGCGATAACTCTTTCGGACTGCAGATCTGGAGTCTTCGCGGGCTTGCGGACGGTGAGCAATGGGTAGCTCGCCGTCTGACCGTCCGGTAACCGTCCAGACCGAGCCCAAGTCGTCAACGACCAAGATGTCAGCATACCGTAGGGGCCCAGCAGGGTCTAAGACTACTGGAGCCATGGTTGATGTGAAAGTAAACCCCGAGGCCCTGGAACGAGGGCAAAGAAGGAACAGGAGTGGGTTTTTAGTCAGTAAAAGTCTGACACGCCCGCCCACTACCCCTAAGGGGTCGAGAGTCATTAGATGAAAAAAGAAGCCCTGAAGCCTTACCACAATGTGTTAAAATGTCAAGCGAGCGAGCGATAAACGGGGATGGAGCCATGGAGCTATACACTCTTATAGCACCAACCCTATAAAAATTCAGTTTAGGTCGTAAAACGAATCGTGTTAAGAGCTCGTGGTGGGGCTTCTGTATCTATGGTTGTTTGGAGACAAGGTGTATATTTATTACATTATTCTAAATAATAAACATTAGGTATATTAATAGCATAAAGAAAAGCTATGGAATCATGTGCCAAACGACACGATGTAGATAGTACATCTTTTAATTTGATGAAAAAGGTGAATGTCCAAGAGAAGCTTAAAGAATTTTAAAAACCTATTTTAAATGAACAAAGACTATACTGCACTGTGCATCATGCAGACAGAAAGTGTTGAACTGTACAAAAATAAATAGTATCCATAATAAATATCCTCTTCCTGAGGGAGGCCAAAGAAAAAATGGATGGACTGTGTGAGAAGTGATATGAAAGAAAAGGGAGTTGATGATAGCGTGACGAGTGACAGGACAGAATGGAAGAAAAAGACGTGTTGCGCCAACCCCAAATAAAACGGAATAAAGGTAGGAGGAAGAAGAATAAAGCTCGTGTTTATTTTCAAAGTAAACTACCACGCGATCATGTCGTGAAGGTGATACTTACTCAATTATACAGTAAAAATTTCCATTTCTATAAATTAGAGAGTAATTAAGATAAATTAGCTTATCAGTTAATAGTTCACACAGGCAGAAAGTGATATTATTGTGATGGTCATTAAAATATAATTTATTTAGGTACCTAGAAGCCATGAGGCGAATAATATTGGTAAACATATTAACAATCGAGCAATAATTACGTAAATTGCTCCTCAATTTTCCACCACGAAGAGGATGGCGGGGTCTTTGTTCGCTCGCTTCGCTCATTCAATAGTCCCCGTCATCCCGTCCAACTAGTGCCGGACTATAATCCCAGCAAGAGTAGGAAATGCTACAGGCCCTGCGCTTTAGGGGGCCCTGGTCGGACGTATTAAAAATATCCCATTGTTTATTATTTCTTTACGAATAATAATCGGGTAAACTATGCTGTTTGGGAAATCCAACTCGATGGGTGATTGAATAACAAAGACCTGTATAAAGAAAACTGGAAATCTTTGTCTCTATACAAACGAGTACTTCTCAGCTGTAAAAAAACTGCTCTTGCACTGTGCTAATTAACAACATGCTCGTTTAATCGTGAGTTCTAAGGTTCCAATAAATAGGGCATAAAATAAATATTGCATGAAAAATTATTTGTTTAGGTACTGATATTCTATTTTTCTATTGGTAAACTTTTAATCAAACGAGACACCAACTATCCGTTCCCTACTAATATTATAAATGCGAAAGTAACTCTGTCTGTCTGTTACGCTTTCACGCAAAAACTACTGAACGGATTTAGATAAAATTTGGTAGGTAGGTAGAAGAGACACTGGAATAACACATAGGCTACCTATAATTCCACTGCTGAGCACGGGTCTCTGCCCGCGCGATATAAACTGTAGTCCACGCGGGCGAAGCCGCGGGCGGAAAGCTAGTTTTAAATAATAATAATATATCTGTCTCTCGTCAAAATGCAATTTTCTATGGGGCCCGGGCCGTATGGGCGTTATGAACTATGACGTCAAAGACCACGTCGGACTTCTTTTTCAGAGCAGCTAAAGCTTCAAAAGCTTTATAAATCTGTTGTTGATTTTTTTTAAAGATTATTTCATATTTGTTAATTGAAGCTAAAAAATATTTAATTGGTAAATAAAAAAAAAATGCATAATTCCCGCACATCTCAAACAGAGCTCTGCGGACTTACTGCGTCATTTCAAGCGTCGCGTCGTCTCCAGTGATCAAAAGCTCTCGAGCGCTACAGCTGCATACAATGCACCGATGCGAGGAAAATTACCAAGACCCGTCTGGTGCATCGAACGCGTTTTTACGACTTGCAAGCCGCTTCTACCAGTACGAAGTGGCCAATGTATCCTGGCCTTCACTGGCAGCGCTACTAGCGAAGACGATGCACCAAATTCAATGCGTTTAATTCAGTTTCGAATTTTACCACCGGTCATGATATGCTGGACAGTGAAAATATGGTAAGTATTGAAGTGTTTTTATGAATATACTACGTATGGTATAGGTACATTGTTACAATATTGACAAAATAAACTCTTTAGACTTTAGCACATTAGTAGTTTTCTTTGATCTGCAGTTTATTAGACTGAATTTATGTCTCATTCTCAACAGATTGTTTAAAAAAATTGCGTGTTTCTAAATTGAATGAAAGTCAACTCTAAAGGAACTACACTGCGGACACGTGTGCCACACGCTCCGATATGGGAGCGTCGCGTCGGTTTCCATACATTTTATATGGAAACTAGACTTGCAGAGCTACACTTAATCTAAGCTACGCGACGTCGTTATATGTACAAATCACGCGTGTTACACGTGTGTCAGTCTAAAGTAGTACTAGCTTAAAAGTAAAACTGTACACACGTACGCCGATCTGGGCGCGTCGGTCTCCATACATTTTTAGGGAACTAGACTTGTAGAGCTACACTAGATCCACGCCACGCGACATCGTTCTACGTCCAAATCAGGCGTGGTCCACGTGTGCGTCGATCTAATGTAGTTCTAGCTTAAGTGTTTCTGAATTCAGAAAAATCGTACGTAGATATTTTTAGAGTCGGGAGTATAAATAGCCTGTAATGTATCTAGTACAAACCCATATCTAATTCGAGATCGACTTTCCAAGAAAACAAACATTCACTAGGTATTTCTAATTTGTTCATGTTGTTAGAAATGAATTATGGTATAGAATAGTTAATATTGTAATTATTTGATATTGTACATTATTGTATTTAACAATGTTATTTAATTTTTACAATGTAATTTATTTATTTTACTTTGATTAAATCAAATGATTAAATCGTAAACGTTTTAATTCTGTATAAAAATCGGAAGAGCGCGCACGCAATATTCTAGTACTTGATTTGATTACGTAGTGGTCGGTAGTGGGGAGACCGAACAGATATAAGGTTGCGCGCGCGCTCACTCGAGTCAGTCGAGTACTGGAAGGCGAAAGCGTTACTTCAAAGTGTCTTGATTGTATATGTTTAAAAATATATTTACAGTGAGTGTATGTGTAAGAATATTTATTACATGTAACTGGAATTATGTGAACAATATACAGTTTTAAAAACTAAAGTGAAGTGTTTGACTGTTTTAAACCCTGATATCTATTATCAGAAGTGGGATAAAACTACGCAACAATGGAAAGTGACCGTGAAACTGAACGTAGTTCCAGGCGTAGATATGAAGACCGCAATCGACGTGATAGTTCCTTGGAATCAAGGCGTAGATCCCGACATTTGAAAAAATCGTGTACTCGACGTGATAGTTCTTCTGAATCGAAACGTAGATCCCGACGTAGAAAAAGATCCCGTACTCGTCGAAATAGTTCTTCCGAGTCGGAACGGGAATCGCGACGCAAAAAAAGATCACATTCTCGCCAAGATACAAGTATAATTTTGGGAACCAATACCATGCAGCACAGAAAACCCAATAGAAAACAAAGTGATCAAGAATTAGTTGCGGGTACATCTGGAACCAGGGACTTAGCGCCGTCCCACGACAAGTATGTTCGTGAATCAACTCCAGCAGTAACACAGCTGCAGAATGGTGAGAATGCAAGTATTAATATAACAAGTCATGATTTTGCCTTACTGCTACAAAAACTTTTAAAACCTGCTGCTAATAGTATCTCCTATGATAAAAATATTATACCAAATTTTGATCCGGTTCAGAAAAATCAGAGAATTGAGCACTGGATAGCAAAAGTTAATGAATGCGCAAAAATTTACAACTGGACTGACGAACAAACTACTCACTTTGCCCTTCCAAAACTTACTGGCCATGCTAAAAAATGGTACGAGGGTCTTCAAACTATTCTTTTGACTTGGACCGAATGGCAAGATCGTTTGATTAGAGCTTTCCCCTCTGAAAATAATTACGGTGCTTTATTAACAGAAATGCTAGAAAGACGAATGAAATCAGGTGAACCCATTGATGACTATTATTTTGATAAAATAACTCTTTTAAATGCTTGTGATATTCATGGGAAAAAGGCTGTTGATTGTTTAATATTCGGGATAGACGATAGGATGGTTAAGGCCAGTGCTTCTTCTGCTAGATTAACTGATCCAGAAGAATTACTCAAGTTCTTAAAAGATTTGGGTAAAGAATCTAATATACGTAACAATAATAATAAGGCCGATTTAATCTGTCATAAATGTAATAAACCTGGACATCGTAGTGCACATTGCCGTAGTACCATAGCAGACATAGTATGCTTTAATTGTAAAGAAAAAGGTCACAAAACCAACACTTGTACAAAGCCTAAAATTAAATGTGATACCTGCAATCGGTTCGGGCACAAAACTAGCGATTGTTACTTTAACACGTCTAATAACAATGCCAAAACTCGGCTCCCAGAGAAAAAGACGATGTTAACTCGATCTAATAAAACAGATGATAAATTTCGTAAACCAGTGATGATTAATGATACCATTCCTTGTGATTGTTTTGTAGATTTTGGTAGTGACTGCACACTCATTAGCCAAGAAGTTGTCGATAAGAATGGGTTGCCAAAATCTGAGAAAGATTTACCGGCAATACGTGGATTTGGAAATAGTTCATATACACCTTTGGGTAAAACTAATATTAAATTATCTTTAGGAGAAATTACCGCTGAAATAGATGCGTTTATAGTAGAACCATCTGTTTTAATAGAGCCTTTACTTGTGGGTCAAAACTTTACAGAGCTACCAGAAGTATTAGTAATTAAAACAAATGATAAATTAGACATTTTAAAACGCAGGGATTTATCGGAGTTAACCTGTTTACCGGTCGAAGTAAATAATCAAGAAAGGGTAGTGTTACGCATTTCAGCAAACACTTCTGTGGAAGATTTTGAGTTTATTGACTGCACAAATGATAACAACACAACTTGTGATTTCTTTCTTGACCATTGTGTTAGAAATATAGGTCCTCTAAACTATTGGGTATTAGGGGGAGTATACAATCTACGTGAAGGAAAATGTAGGGTTGGTGTTAAAAACTTATCGCCAAAATTTATTGAATTTCAAGAAGGTACAGTGCTAACTAGAGCGAATGTGATAACTCACAGTTATACAAATAACGCTATTAATTGTAATCGAATCATAGATACTGCTTATTTAGAACCGATAAATCGGAACGACGTCAATATTAATCCTGATCTTTCTGATGAACAAATTAATTTAATTATAGCACTCATTAATAAATATAGAGTATGTTTCGCTCAGAACATGTCTGAATTAGGTTGTACTAGTTTATCAGAAATGAATATTGAATTAGATGATAAAACTCCTGTTGTACACAGACCTTATCGGCTTAGTTATGTGGAAAGAAACGTTGTGCGTGAGATGGTCAGTGAACTTTTAGACAATGATATTGTTGAAGACTCAAATTCATCCTATGCGAGTCCTATCATATTGGTATCTAAAAAGACTGGGGGGTATAGGCTTTGTGTGGACTTCAGGGCCCTTAATCGTAAAACAAAGAAAGATCATTTTCCTATGCCTCGTATTGATGATCAATTGGATATGCTCAATGGTAATAAATATTTCTCTAGTTTAGATTTAGCTAGTGGTTATTATCAGATTCCGATACGCAAAGATTGTAGGCATCTCACAGCGTTTATTACTCCCGATGGATTATATCAATTTAAAAAAATGCCTTTTGGTTTGGTCAATTCTCCAGCAGTATTCCAGAGGACTATAAATAGAGTCTTAGGAAACACTAGATTTAACTCTGCTCTTGCTTATATGGATGACATTTTAATACCAGGTAAGAATTTTAATGAAGAATTTGACCGTTTAGAAGAAGTTCTAAAACTTTTGAAGGAAGCCGGTTTAACACTAAATTTAAAAAAATGTAACTTTTTTAAGACTGAACTCGAATATCTTGGTTATGAGGTAAGCGAAAATGGGGTTAGACCAGGGCGTGCAAAGACCACTGCAGTTGAACGGTTCCCTACACCACGAAATGTTCATGAAGTTAGGCAATTTGTAGGATTAGCAAGTTACTTTAGAAAATTTATCAAAAATTTTGCATCTATAGCGCGTCCCTTAACTGACTTGACTAGAAAAAACTGTTCTTGGCATTGGGGGACAGAGCAGGAAAAATCTTTTGCTCATCTTAAGGATGCTCTCATTAAACGCCCGCTGTTAGGAATATATGATCCTAAAAACGAAACTTCTCTTCATACCGATGCTAGTAAATATGGTTTAGCCGGAATACTAATTCAGAAAACTGAAACAGGAACCACTAAACCTATTGCATATTTTAGTAGAAAAACTAGTTTAGATGAACAGAAATATCACGCTTACGAGTTAGAAACCTTAGCTGTCGTAGCATCACTACAAAGATTCCGTGTATATCTCCTAGGTTTAAAATTTACACTAGTAACTGACTGTAATGCCATACGCGCAACATTCACAAAAAGAGATTTGGTACCTAGAATAGCACGTTGGTGGATAGCAATGCAAGAATTTAACTTTGAGGTTCAGTATAGACCAGGACATTCAATGTCACATGTCGATGCCTTGAGTAGAAATCCCCAACCAAATGTATCAGATATTTGTCAAGATGTTGTACCATCCGTATTCAGAATCAGTAAGGAAGACTGGCTACTAAGTTTACAGCTAAATGATTCTGAAACCCAGCGCATTCGTAAAATGTTAGAAAATGAAGAATATATTGACATTAAAAATAATTACGCCGTAAAGAATAATACGCTATTTCGAAAAGTAAACAATGAGTTAAAATGGGTAGTGCCCAAATGCGCCCGATTTCAGTTATGCAAGTTAAATCACGATGATATTGGCCATTTCAGTATTGAGAAAACTTTAGACAAAATAACCAAAGACTTCTGGTTTCCAAAAATGAAACGTTTTGTAAGTAAATATGTAAAATCTTGTCTCGAATGTGCATATAGCAAAGAGCCAGCAGGTCCCAAAGAAGGACTTCTTCATCCGATACATAAGGTTGATAAACCATTTGATACAGTACATATCGACCATCTGGGACCCTTTATAAAAAGTTCGAAGGGAAATTGCTATTTGCTTGTGTTAGTAGACGGGTTTACAAAGTTTTGCTTAATAAAACCTTTAAGAAACATAAAATCTACACCTACAATACGTGCTCTAGAAGACATATTCTCGATTTTTGGTTACCCTAATAGAATAATATCAGACAGAGGGTCTTCCTTTACATCTAGGGTTTTCGAAAAATTCTGTACAGAATCAAATATTAAGCACATTCTAAATGCCGTAGCATCCCCTAGATCCAATGGACAAGTGGAAAGGTATAATAGGACAGTGTTAGATGCTTTAACAGCATATACAGATAAATTAGGTGAAAGGCTCTGGGACGCCGTTTTAGGAAAATTGCAATGGGGTCTAAATAATACTATTAATAAAGGGATAGGGAAAACACCATCAGAAGCTTTATTTGGGATACAAATGAATAGCAAAGGAGATAACATGTTTTCGGAAATATTAAGTAATGTACGTCAGCCGGGTTCTATTCAAGAAATTAGAGAACAGATAAGTCAACACATTAGTAAGGATCAGGAAAAGCAAAAATTGAGGTTTGACAAAAAGAGAATGAAAGCTAGAACTTACACAGTAGGTGATTTAGTAAAATTATTAAAACCGGTCCCTAACAATGATGGAAAAAGTAAAAAATTACTGCCTAAATATACTGGACCCTTTAAAATATCTAAAGTTCTTGAAAACGACAGATATGAGGTATCAAGTATAGAAGGTACTAAAGTTTCTCAGAAAAAGTATTGTAATATATGGGCCGCTGATCGTATACAACCGTGGATTAGAATCGGTAATCAAAACGATTCCGAAAGTGACCCGAGTACTAATGACTCTGGTAGCGAATAAAACATAAAAATAAATATATATATATATATCATTATATAGATACAATAATGAGGCCATGTGCAGTTTTATGTAAAATTTTGATAATGTTAGTTATTTATAAATAAGTGAGTTTAATAGATCCAATTTCAAAATTAGTATAGTTGAATAGTTTGTGAGTGTTGAAAGATCCACTCGCAAACCTTTGTATTGGCAACTGAGTGTTGATAGAACCACTTGCGAGATTTGGTAACCTTGTGAGTGTTGATAGAACCACTCAAGGTCTCAGTTATGGTTATGAGTGTTGATAGAACCACTCAAGGTCTCTGTTATGGTTATGAGTGTTGATAGAACCACTCAAGGTCTCTGTTATGGTTATGAGTGTTGATAGAACCACTCAAGGTCTCTGTTATGGCTAAGAGTGTTGATAGAACCACTCAAACCAAGGTTTAGATACGGCTATGAGAAGTGTTGATAGATCCACAAGCATAGTCTGATACGCGTATGCAAGTGTTGAGAGAACCACTTGCGACATTTGCTAACCTTGTGAGTGTTGATAGAACCACTCCTTGCAATATGTTATTAGATAATATTGTAAATGATTTTGCATGCTCATAAGTTTGAGGACAAACTTTGTATCAGGAAGGGCCGAATGTTAGAAATGAATTATGGTATAGAATAGTTAATATTGTAATTATTTGATATTGTACATTATTGTATTTAACAATGTTATTTAATTTTTACAATGTAATTTATTTATTTTACTTTGATTAAATCAAATGATTAAATCGTAAACGTTTTAATTCTGTATAAAAATCGGAAGAGCGCGCACGCAATATTCTAGTACTTGATTTGATTACGTAGTGGTCGGTAGTGGGGAGACCGAACAGATATAAGGTTGCGCGCGCGCTCACTCGAGTCAGTCGAGTACTGGAAGGCGAAAGCGTTACTTCAAAGTGTCTTGATTGTATATGTTTAAAAATATATTTACAGTGAGTGTATGTGTAAGAATATTTATTACATGTAACTGGAATTATGTGAACAATATACAGTTTTAAAAACTAAAGTGAAGTGTTTGACTGTTTTAAACCCTGATATCTATTAATGTGTCTGTTTTTTTTACGGTGACGTTATTTCACTATAGTATTCGAAAATAGACTCATACACTACTCTCATGTTTTCATTCATTTTTACGTTCTCAGCGTGACTGAAAGGAATTTCCCCGAAAAATTAGAGTCTTGGCTCAATTCAAGGGAAATGCTTACGGATTTCGACATACTTTAATATTGCAATTTTAGTCATCGATGACGAATAATTTATTTTACTGTCATATCACATAGGACGGTACGAGCAAACCTTTTTTTTGAGTTCAGAAATCATCAAATGACTTTTTCCGATCATTAGAGCGAGAGCGTGTCAGGCTTTTACTGACTAAAACCCACCTGTATCCTTCAGTTGCTCTTTGCGTTCCAAGGTCAGAGTAACTCTTTCAAACGTTCCCGCAGCCCTAGCGGGTATTGATTGACCCTATTGGGCCTCTTCGGATTTGCTGACATCTCTTAGAGGCTCGCGTTCTGACCTTACAGGTCAGTCGGATGGCGAGCTGCTCATTACTTGTCGTCTGCAAGCCCGCGTGTGTCTACGGGGTCAGGAGTTGCCCTGCGACTCCCGACGCTCAGGCCGTGGCGGCAGCTGGGGCGTAAGGATGTAGCGAGATACCCAATAAGTAAATATGTACGTATATGTGTATGTATACGTATGACAGCACAGTTGGGCAGTGGTTAACCGATTGGCTGCTGCGCTCTGTAGCGCGGGTTCAATTCCCGTAGAAAAAAAAATGTGTGCCCTACAAATAGTTGTTCCGGGTCTTAATGTCTTGTGTATGTAAGTTTAAATATCTACACCCACGAATATACGTTTTATAAAAAAATAAATACTGCGACATTTCAGTTTGTGCGTACAAATTTAACGAACCGATGTTTATTTTTAGACATAGCTTCGACTAAAATATTTTATGGCAAGCTATTCTGAATATCGTCGTGTTACTAGATGTTTAACTTCGTGATTAATGGCCGTCATGTCAGCAACACATGGAGCAGTCTGATTTAAAATGTTAACGATGTGCTTGATCGTTTGTTTTTTGAAAAAAATCATTTTGTATTTGTGTTATTAAATTAATCTAGTTACAATATAATATAAGTATATAATAAAGTTTATTGTTTAACGACATATACAGGGTTATTTGTACAACACTTGCAACCTCTCAGGACTATTTTCCTAAGATCATAAACAACATATTATGACTTAAAAAAAAATATCATATTTCATCAGATTTTCATACAAAAATAAAAATATTTAAATTGAACGTTCTAAATATTACGAAGTCTATGCGAAGCAAGCGACAGTACAATAGCGGAGGAGGGCGAGTATGATGCGCTTGCATCGCGTCATACAGACGTAAGTAGGTATAGCAAAATACAGAGTTGAAATGTGTTAGGAAAAATCGAAATCTTGAAGGTTGTTTTTGATAAATTATGTTTTATAAGAAGTTATAGAACAATAGTTGTTCGTTATGATGTTAGTAATACAGTCTTGCAAAGTTGTTAGTGTTATACAAATAACATAATTTTACAAAAACTTAAACATTTAAATGTATGGGTACAATCGCGGTCTTATGCCTGACAGCTGAATTTACCAAACAATCTTAGGATGGACTATAAGATCTTAAACTTTAAAACGGGTGTAGTCTGCGGTGTACTGTTAGCAAGTAATAAAAGTAATTAAACATCAAGTAATTACTTTTATTACTTTACATTAAAAATTCTTCCATTAATTATACATACTTAAATAAAAAGATATACCTAGATGTATGTTAGTTTGCTACATAAAAGGTAAATACAAGCTTAAAATATATAAAGGTGTAACCTAAACCTAACCACAAAATTATGTGTTACACAGTTGTAATGGAAGCGAGAACAGAAAACTAAAGAATAATGGTTTATCTTCATACTACAACACAAGCGTTTATAATTTCCAGTTAGGTTAACAATAAATACTTTTAATTCCAATCGGAGATCTTACACAGACCTCCAACTTAATAATATAATTATGGTGTTTTTTTTTCCGATGGGGAAAATCATCTTATGACAAAACCCGCTATTGGGTGGAGCGGGAGATAGTGTCAGACTCTTACTGACTGACTAAAAACCCCACCACGTTCCTTCTTGCCTTCATACCGTACCCAGTAGGCAATACATATATTTATGATGTGATATATGTATTATGTACTAGCGACCCGCCCCCGATGCGCGCAAGTGTTAATATTCTCAGTTTTTCTCTTCTATCTATGCATGTATAATAAACCTAAACCTTCGTCATGAATCACGTTGTCTATTGGTCAAAACTGCGTGAAAATCCGTTCAGTACTCTTTGAGTTTAGCGCTTCCATACAGACAGACAGACGCAATGGGGGACTACTTTTTAATAATATGCAAGAAATTATGAAAAATGTAATTTAAGAAGGAAACGACTTACGCTATTATTTCAATAAAGAAAACATCATTCCTAATAGTAAGATTTATGTGCACGTAAATATATTTAAATAGAATATTTAACATATTAAATCCTTAAAAGAATGGCCTCTAAAATATGCAGTATCGCAAAAACTATAAACTGACGAATGATGATATATAAACATTGGAAACATTTGCAAAGAATACCTAATGAAAATACATAGGTACTTATAGAAAACTCCAACAACATTAGGTACTTATTTACATACAATAGAAGTTATAAAAAGTTACCTGAAGTGCAAACCTGTTTTCATTTCAATAAATTATTATGTATTTTTTATTTATTTAATTTATTTTAATTCATGAATCCCCAAGCGACCACCGGTGGCCGCGCATCTATTGTCTTACTATTGTGTCTCTAATTGACGGTATCTGATGGGTTAAATATTACTTGCAGTTTTATTTATTGTTTTCTTAGGGAGCTTTCAAAAAGCGCCTGGAACTGTGAGGAAGAGACCAGGGAATGTGGGATTTGTAGGTCAATAGAATCACCCTGGTCTGACTGTCATCCGCAATTGCATGGGGCTCAACGTCTGTTCGGGCACGTCTCTGGGAAGTAAAGTGGTCCCTCCCGGGGCCTTATCATGACGTGTTAAAATGGCAAGCGTACAAGTGACCATAATTATGGCGGTAAGACCCCTATTTGAGGCACCTTCCGCATGACGCAGGTCCTCACCGGACATCGCAAGTTCAGGCGATTCCTGCATCGAATCGGATTCAGGCGGAAGAAACGCCCGATCGACACCACTGTGTGGACCGCCCGGAGGACACGGTGGAGCACAAGGTAGAGGTGTGCCCCGCCTGGGTAGAGCACCACCGTGCCCTCGTGGGGGCGATCGGCTATTCAAAAAGCATTATTTTAATTGGCGGAATTTAGCACCACGATCCCGGTTCAATGAGCCCCACGACCCTAAAAAAAATATCCCTCAATTTCTTGTCTTCAACAACCATGACCTCAATTTTCTTATCATCGATCTATAGTTCAGCCTTTCTTTAAACTCAATTATGGTCTGAAATAGACGCACTCAAGTGAAGGACGCTTAGACCGGCAATTTATTATTTACGGTCGTAAGTCGTTATAGACTGAATCAGGACAATATCCTGAGCGGTCAGATCAGGGGTCGAGTGGTCATAAACCCTTCGAACTGTGTCATGTTGTGTATGTACGTCATAAAAACATTGTTAACCTTTATGTAAATCTACCTTGTTGTCATTGTCAGTTCATTCTTTCGTTTCGTGAATGGTACGAATCACTTTCATAACAAAGTAATATTAGAAAGGTGACAATTTTGAGTGTGAGTATGTTTATTACTTCTTCTACCACATTCTGGAATAGCAAAAAGGATACTTTTTACCCCGGGAGTATGCTCCCTTGGGATAATTTTCCACTATCACACGGGGAAAGCCGCCGGGAGGAATTCGCAATTAGACAGAATTCACAAGTGTTTACAGTGATGTTCTCTGTTGATAAAACTGATATCGATATTAAATCCACAAGGATTGCGAACAGCTTGCATCAGCCTTGTTGTTATTATCGTGACAAACAGACAAAGAGTGAATTCGGAGGAAGAAACGAAAGGTATGAAAAGCCGGAAGGAACGGTGTGGGTTGTTTAGTCAGTAAGGTTCTGACACTATCTCTGCTCCGCCCAAGGACGGGGGATGTCATTTGGATGATTTTTACCACAGAACAGAAAATATAGGTAGAAGTGCCCCTAACGTGGCTAAGCAAAGGAACCAGTGTCGCCAAACTCACACATTGGCGTATCAAATTGTACATTACTCACATAAAAAACAATATGATTGGCTACGAAACTACGAATTACAAACTTAACTTTTACAAATCATATTCTTATTGCTTTCATAAATTAGGTCTTATTACAACGTAAGAAAGTTGTTATTATTTGACATGACACAAACAATAAAGAAGTTTTAACAAATTTACAACGAGTTCGGCAACTCAACGTTAGATGGCGCTGTAACCAATTTATTCTATTCAGAACGCTAGTGCCTTTGAAATAGATGCCATATTCACCTGCACATGTAATAGGCGAATCTCGCCTGCTGTTGACAAACGCGCGATATCTAAGAGGCACTTCCTCTACTTTTCTTTATTCCGTGATTTTTACCAACCAAAAAAAAACTCCTTAAAACGTTCCCACATACCTTACAACTTTAAGGAATGTCCACTTAGAACTCTTATCCTCTGGCAGTGTTTTACGATCTTCAAAGTAAATTCCTACTACGTAGACAGATATATCTTACTTACTTTCCTTTGTTGCTAGCGTCTAGCCTTCGCTTTCACAAAGTTGAAATAGGTTTCTTGTCATCATGATTTAGCGAAACCTTTCCCCATGGAACTCTTATAGAATAATATAAGTATATAATATATTCCACAACTATCACATAATGTCGTCTAGTTTCAAACTAAGTTTGTTCTAAATACTTATTTCTTTTTTTTCTTTCTTTTTTTTCTTATGTTATATTTCTGGTGCTGCAAAATGCCATCTGGCAGTTTTGGACTCAGTGGAAAAGCGTGCGAAGAGGCTCATTGGTGATCCAAATTTGGTTAAGTCCAACCTTCAAAGCACAGGCGTAGGGTAGCCAGACTTTCGGGGTTTTCCCCCCTCCTTTCGTCGTATTCCTCAATGCTAAGGGTCGTGACCTCCCTGCTTCATCACTTTAACCCTTATGATGTCTTTCCATCTGTTTCTGTCGGGGGGGTCTTTCGGGGTTTTACAGGATGCTTTTTTGGAGAGTTGTGCGCAGGAACTTCGGACAACCCAACGTACGATGAGTATTCACCCATACGTTGTTGAAACCTCTACGGTCCGGACTAAACGTTTCGCCTCGTCGTTTATACCACGTACGTCGAAGGAATGGAACAATTTACCTGCTGCGGTCTTCCCGTCCGATTATAATAATTTGGTTATCTTCAAGGCTAGAGTGAATAGGCATTTAATAAACTAGTGCGCCTCACCATCAGAGATTGCATCACAGCTTACCATCAGGTGGGATCGCAGGCAAGCACTAGTTTATAAGAATTAAAAAAAAACATGTTATAGATAAATTACACCCAGACACAGAACAAATGATCATGCTCATCACACAAACATTTGTCCTGAGTTGGCATCGAAGCCACGACCTCCGGCGTAGCAGTCAGGGCCACTAGTCACTACCACTAGACCATCAGGCCAGTCTATAATATCTATCTAGTACTCAGCCCGCAACTTCGTTTTCCTAAACTGTAGGTATTTTGAAGATTGTAAAAAAAACTATTAAGCAATAATAGCAAACTAAAGTGGAACTGGGCAGGTCACATCTGCCGCATGTCACAACAGAATTGGGCAAAAGCAACTACTGACTAGATTCCAAACAGCAGGAGCCGGCGTCGCGGTAGGCCCAGAAGGAGATGGCGTGACGATTTGGACTCCTACCTTAAGGATTGGCCAGAAGTGGCTAAGGATAGAAAAGAATGGAATAACGGAAAGACCTCCCCCTTTGCCCTGCAGTGGGACACAACGGGCTCATAATAAATATTAAGCAATAACAATCCTTATCATTAATTTTGTTTAGAATTTGTGCCAAGTTTCAAGTTTATGAACCCAAGAAATAAAAATCTTCCATTCAATCTTTACAATTCCCTAGATTGTTCCGTTGCGAGTAAAAAAAGAAAAAGAATCAAAAATATTTTTATAGCATGATTTTATAGCTCGGTTTACCTATACTTATAATTAATTGCCTCCGCTGGTTAAACCTGACGGAACACTGGCTCATACGGCGAGAGAGAAAGCAGGTCTCTTTGCATCTCTCTTCGCCCATAATTCTCGTCTTGATACTGGCAGTGCTACTCCACCGATCCTACCTCACTGCGGCACTTCGATGCCCGAAGTTCGCATAAGGAACAAAGAAGTTCTGAGAGCACTGTGTCGTCTAGACGTGAACAAAGGTAGTGGACCAGATGGTATACCTGCGATTGTTCTCAAGGCTTGTGCGCCCGAGTTGTCTCCTGTATTGACGCGCTTGTATCGCCTCTCGTTTAGGACTGGGATAGTGCCCGAATCCTGGAAGCTTGCCAACGTGCAACCCGTGCCCAAAAAGGGCAGTCGTGCCGATCCTGCCAACTATCGGCCGATTTCGGTAACCTCCATACTCTGCAAGATTATGGAGCGTGTATTGAACTCGCGCCTCATGGCATACCTAGAACGTAACGATCTCCTCAGTGACCGGCAATACGGGTTTCGCCGCAATCGGTCTACTGGGGATCTACTAGCGCATGCCACCCACTTATGGGGCGAGGCCCTCGAGAAGAATGGGGAGGCGATTGCGGTCTCTTTGGACGTCTCGAAGGCCTTCGACAGGGTATGGCATGCTAGTCTCTTAAGTAAGCTTCCGGCATATGGCATATCCCCTGGTCTGATTAACTGGATAAAAGACTTCCTGAGAGAACGGTCTCTTCGTGTTGTTGTCGATGGATGCTCATCAGAGCCCATGTCGACTAATGCCGGAGTTCCTCAGGGGTCAGTTCTCTCTGCAACTCTTTTCCTGTTGCATATTAATGACCTGCTGATGCCCGGTATCTATGGGTATGCAGATGATAGCACAGTTGTAGAGAGATACCTGCCAGGTACTCGGACTAGTAAGGAACAAATCCGGTCCGAACGAGACGCTATGGTAGAGCGTGTGAATATCTCACTTCAGGCAGTCTCCGAGTGGGGCGAAACCAATCTGGTGGGATTCAACGCCGCCAAAACTCAGGCGTGTCTG
The DNA here is from genome assembly GCA_949319445.1 of Mythimna lalbum. Lineage (NCBI taxonomy): Eukaryota > Metazoa > Arthropoda > Insecta > Lepidoptera > Noctuidae > Mythimna > Mythimna lalbum. The sequence continues at coordinate 8,051,058 of OX439345.1, read as the reverse complement.
TTCACCGCCAAAAGGAGCCCGTTCACCTCGGCTCCTACTTTTCAGAATGTAACATTTGATTGTACCGACCGCCTTCAGCTCTTGGGTGTTGAAATTTCCTCCGACCTCAATTTTGGGCGGTTCATTGAGTCCAAAGCCAAAGTTGCTGCTAGGAAACTAGGCGTTCTAGCAAAGGTCCGGCGGTACTTCACACCGGGACAGCTTTTAATGTTATACAAAGCACAGGTCCGATCGTGTGTGGAGTACTGCAGCCACATATGGGCTGGTGCTGCAAAGTGCCACCTGGCAGCTTTGGACTCGGTGGAAAGGCGTGCGAAGAGACTGATTGGTGATCCAGATATGGTTAAGTCCAATCTTCAAAGCCTTGAGCACAGGCGTAGGGTAGCCAGCCTTTCGGTGTTTTACAGGTTGCATTTTGGAGAGTGCGCGCAGGAATTGCATGACTTGATTCCGCCATCCCATTTCTACCACCGGACAAACCGACGTACGGCGAGTATCCACCCTTACGTTGTTGAAACCTCCACGGTCCGGACTAAGCGTTTCGCTTCGTCTTTTATACCGCGTACATCGAAGGACTGGAACAATTTGCCTGCTGCGGTCTTCCCGTCCGATTACAATCTGAGCGTCTTCAAGGCTAGAGTGAATAGGCTCTTAATAAACTAGTGCGCCACACCATCAACGATTGCATCACCGCTTACCATCAGGTGGGATTGCAGTCAAGTACTAGTTTATATCAGATAAAAAAAAAAAATAATAATAATAATACACGTCAATACGAATCATAGGAGCCCGAACTCGATGAGGTTGTGTCACTTGTGTCGTTTAACTACCAAGTTCCTATAACCACCTTCTGGTTCCATCATCAGATCAGCTCTTTGTCAAATAATTTTGCATTGTCATCTGATTTACACATGCGTGCAAAATTTCAGCTCAATCGGTAACCGGGAAGTGGGTCAAAAATTTACAAGATTTGATGACAGACAAACATCGGGACAGGTGAAACTAAATAAAAGCTTGTAATAAAAAAAGAAGTGTTACATGAATGCTATTTCTGGGCGTCATCGCCTATTACACACTTCATCCATTGTTTCGTGATAGATGTTTACTGTATAACGAGATTATTTTTGGTTTATGCGAAGTTGGAATACTTACTCCGTGTTGGACATCATCTGACGTACCATTGAAGTACAGCACAAGCCACGGCAGGTCATAGCGGGCATTAGAAGTCAGCGCGGAAAGCCAAACGACCATTCAGTCGCCCCGACGGCCCGGTGACCATGTGTTTTTGCGGACAACCACGTAACATAACAAGCTTATAAATTCGTGATTTTTCATGATACACTTATGAAATGTACCGTCGTGGTCACTTCAGCTTGATCACTTAAAAAAAAAATCACTTGAATGCTGCGGCGCGGCGCCATACCAAACCCTTTGAAGTTTTCGTTTCGAGTGCAAGCAAGAATGAACTTAGCGGTGGTCAGGCGGAAGTGTCTTTGGTGGTACAAAGTTTTTACAGAGTTCAAAGTTATAAATTTTTACATAAAAATAGTTAGTACTAGACACACGATTCGGTTTTCGTATATACAAAAACTAATGTATGTATAATATGATTACTGTATTGTCCCCCCCCCCCCCCTATAATGTACCCGTACTTACTTTGCATGACAACAAAAAGGGCATTACACGTCCACATTCACCTCGGGGCTTTTCCCTCCGTAACGGACAAATCGATATGTCTGCATTCTCTTTTATAAGATTATTTGATACGCGTAAGGACAAAGTATTTGATAAGGCAGCTATAATTCATTTAGCTTATTAGCAAGAGGATTTGAATGAAAATAAATTAAGTATTTTTAATTTATTGTATCGAGGTAAATAGACGACCTTTGAATATTTAAAAGGTTATTTAAAGGAGCATTGTGTTTGGTACCAATGTACCTAAACAGAGTAGCATATCTAGGTACATCTGGGATAGAATAGATTTTATTTGACGCAAGCAATACAGAGCAACGCCAACAACAAACAAATAAAAAAGAGATTACAGAAACAGAAAACTCTAGCGCTGAGCGTGACGAAACTGAAAGGATCGTGAACTCAGCAATAGGGTAGTTTCCAGGGTCAAAATAACTACATTTTATTTAGTCCGTGTTTTAGATTATGAAAAAATATCGGACACGTATTTTTTCTTTTTTAGATTAAGCAAAAAATAACAAAGATACAGCTCATTAAAGTTACGCGTGACGTCACCCCGTGCGAAAAAATGTAGCACGGCGTGACGTTACACGTAACTTTAATGGGCTATATCTTTGTCATTTTTCGTTTAAATTACAAATAAAAAAATTCGTGTCCTTTATTTTTGAATAATCTAAAAGACGGACTAATTACATTTTTTTAGGCAACTAGCCCATTGCTGGGTTCAGCTATTGCTGAGTTGACGACCCTGTCGGACGTCAGACACCCAGCACTGGTATTCTACTGGCACCCCGCAGTGACACATGGATGACATCTATACTGTGGAATCGCAGTCAAGCACTAGTTAATTTTGTTTAAAAAAAAAAACAATTTACAACACAAGTTTTAGCACTTACATGCAAAACCCAACACGTGTCTATTGTGTATTTTTATGCAAAGAATCTATGTACAAAATTTCATAACTGTATTATGAAAAATCACAAAGTTATAAGCTTGTTAGGTCTATTCTCTCTTATTGTTAGGCCCATAGATCTGATATCTATGGTTAGGATCGAGTAAAAAGTGACATGTGTACATCGACGATTTTATGGGTCACTTCACTTATACTGGGTCGTCGGTTGTGACAAACGACTTTGATGCCGCAAACGAATCGATATAGACGTTGTTTACACAGAGGTGATTGCTGCCTTCAGCTTGCCCACTGACAACAGTCGTCTTTCATCAAGTCAATTGACATGAACGATCGTAAACGAAGTTTAACTTGATTGACTTCGGCTCTGAACTAAGGTCCACATAACTGTCCACAGACGCATAGCTTCATAGACGGGTATTCGTCATTGTGTACGCGTGGCTCTCTCGAAGCGGCAGCTTCGAGCCATCGTATCGTTGCCGCTTCGACAAAGTTTCGCAGTTTTGTATAAACTTCACGCAGTCATACACTAAGCGTATAGTGACGAATACGCGTCTATGAAGCTACGCGTCCGTGGGCAGTGTATGCCTAAGTCGTCACATCTTTTGACGACTGAAAGTGAACACTGAGTCGTTGAACAACCTCAAATGCTATCTCATCAAATTGTTCTGTCGACCTACTAGTAGGTATGTAAGTGAGCTATTACGGCTCTCGACGCCGACCACAATCACTGGAGACCTAAATTGCGACATCTGCGCTTAGCCTTTACCGGCAATGTTACGTTTCTAGGAATTGCCCAGATATCACACTAATATTAGTCGTAGAAATTATATGTTTTAATGTATGTTTGTTACGTCTACATGGCCGAAAAGCGTATAATACCATAGTCGGCCTTATAATGTTTCCAATGTTGGGACTCAGGCCACTTCTCTTAGATAAGGAATGGGCCGCAATGTAATCCACCACGCGAGCCCAGTGCGAGCTGGTGGATGTCACATGTCTTTGAATATTTGATTCTAGGACATGCCGGTTTCCTCACGATGTTTTCCTTTGCCGTTTTGAGAGCCATGGCCGAATGGTTGAACGGAGTTTTGATAACACTTGGCACACGGGTAGACAATGTCCTGACATAGCACTAATAAAAATAAAATATTATCCTGGGAGTAAGTTCGTTTGGAACAAGTTTTTACTTTCACGCGTGTGAAGCCACTATTAGCATCTACATATGTAGTTATTCCTATAAAAGCGAATGACTATACGCATGAATGTGTGGGTGTGTATGTTTGTTACTCCTTCCTGCTCAAACGGTGGAATGAATTTGAATGACATTCGGCACCCTATTAAACCATATCCTAAAATAGCACATAGGATACTTTTGATTCCGGGAGTAGGACCCCTTGGGGTAATTTTCTACTTTCACCGCATTTTTACTGCAGCCGTTCGCTGACAAATGCTGGTAAAAATATTCCTACTTATATACATCAGTAGGTACTGTGCCCTCAGGACTGATAAATGAAACACAGGTTTTTCATTAACCCAGTTCAGGCAGGTTTATATTACAGTTAGAATTACTTTTTATCTCGGTTGCACTTAATGTAAATCATAATTTTACTTACTTTATACTTGAATTAAATTTTATTATTATTATTATTTTATTATAAACTAGCTTCTGCCAGCGACTTCGTACGCGGATCCTGTTGCTTATGCCAGCGACAACGGGGTCGTCAAAATCAAAGATCTGAAACGTCTGATGTAGAATTCTAAGATCCCGGAGACTGGAAAACAACGTGATGCGCGAGACGATTCGAGTCGTTCCAGATCTCTCCCTTCCACTTACTTTTTTTAATTAGGGATGAGTGAGAGTGTTATAAACGTAAGAGTAGACAAAAATAAACAGAAAGCTCCGAACTGCTAAGCTCTCGGGAGTTCACGTGTTATTGTGAGTCAACCATAAAAGATAGACATATGCTGTCGTGGGATATTTTTATATAATTTTAAGGAGGACATTTCTGTTTTACATGATTTCTGTGTAGCTTTACCATTAAGGCTGCAAACGCGTCGGAAGCTTAAAAAATAGTGTAATTTCCTCCGGTTTGCCCAACATTTCCCTTCACTGCTCTGCTCCTATTGATCCTAGCGTGATGAAAAGTATACTATAACCTGCCCAGGAGTATGAAGAATGATTGTACAAAGTTTCGTTAAAATCCATCGAGTAGTTTTTGTTTCTATAAAGAACATACAGACAGACAGACAGACAGACAGACAGACAGACAGACAGACAGACAGACAGACAGACAGACAGACAAAAATTTTACTGTTTGCATTTTTGGCATCAGTATCGATCACTAATCACCCCCCGATAGTTATTTTGGAAATATATTTCATGTACAGAATTTACCTCTCTACAGATTTATTATAAGTATAGATGTATATGTACATTTACAAATGTGACGAAGACTTTTATAGTTATTGCCCAACAACTAAATTGCATGAATATAGCGAGTAAGTACGAGTAATAAAAATTCAATAGTGAGGATTAATCAGGTGTTGTACACATGCCATACTAATTATACAAGAACAAGTGCAACAAGTTCACGGTTACACGTGGCAATTTTATTATGAAACTGTTAGGTACTTAACTGAATCGAAAACTCATCAAAACTGCATTTCATTGAATGTGCGTCGGAATTGCATAACTTATTTCCTCCAAGCCCATTCCATCATTGGACCACCCATAGAAATATAAATAACAGATCTATGGGACCACCTATGTAGGTTACGGCTTTGCACCACAAAACGTCAAAAGCCTAAAAACAATTCTAACTAAGTCTATATATTTGATCTTATCGTACTGCTTACTAATTCAAATCAATTCTGGTTTAGTGTTCCTGGACTTAAACCAAAAACTGTCAAACTCAAAAGAATATAAGAAAAAAAAAGAAACAAGAGCCTGTGTTAATTATTTATTTATTTACATAGACTTTATTGTACACCAAGATTACAATATTTATGAAAGGAAAACTTCTAATAAAAAAAACTTCAATCGGCGGCCTTACCTTGCACTGACTGGACAGTGGACACTTAGACAAATCCGTGTGGATCTTTCTTCAAAAGACTATCTGACCCTAATCTGCATGGTTCTCATATAATTTGACCGATTTATATGTTTACTGTATGAACTTTTTTTTGCCCTGAATTTGTTTCGGTGTTTCTTCTCAGGACAGTCAGCTAGGAAATACCGAACTCATCTAGTTTAAACTAACAAAAAAATAAACTGGACGTGTACATAAACATTGATGTACCCCATAAACCCTTGGGTTTTTTTATTGATATAAACTAGTGCTTGACTGCGATCCCACCCTATGGTAAGCAGTGAGGCAATCTCAGATAGTGAGGCGCACTAGTTTATTAATAGTCTATTCACCATAGAAATTTCACTCTATATATTCTCTATGGGTACAACAGTGCGTGTAAAAGGGTTTTTTTTAAACCTATTTTCAAAATAAATATCATTTACTCATAGCATAGACCCCCAGTAAAGAAACGGGTTGGTTAGTATATTGTTGACAGTGAGTGACCACAATAATCAGAAACCTATTGATTATATCAGCATCACAATCAAACAGTTACTATACGTTTGCATAAATAATCATGTATTTAAATTTTAAATATTTATGTTGATACATTAGCCATAATGTCTGTCTCATGAGTTCAGGGTCTTCACTTTAGCACGTGGAAATTGCTGCTAATGATACCTTTGCGATTAATTACTATTCACTGTTGTTTGTCCCATGTGTACCTACATGCGAGTACGTAAGTGATTGTCGCCCTTCTAGTTTTTAATGATTATAATATAACTTGCTTTTGCCCGCGCGGCTTCGCTCCCGCTCTTCCCTACTCCACCCTACTATACCCAACTCTACCCTACTCTACCCTACTCTACCCTACTCTACCCTACTCTACCCTACTCTACCCTACTCTACCCTACTCTACCCTACTCTACACTACTCTATCCTACTCTACCTTACTCTACCCTACTCTACCCTACTCTACCCTACTCTACCCTACTCTACCCTACTCTACCCTACTCTACCCTACTCTACCCTACTCTACCCTACTCTACCCTACTCTACCCTACTCTACCCTACTCTACCCTACTCTACCCTACTCTACCCTACTCTACCCTACTACTCTACCCTACACTACCCTAATTTTTTTTTCATAAGAACCTTCTCCTCACATTAACAATCACAACAAAAAAAAAACAGCCAAATCGGTCAAGCCGTTTTCATGCCAAGTCGTGACAACGGAAAACGGGGGTCATTTTTATATATATAGATAAGATATAATATTCCACAACTTGATAGTTGTGCAATATTAGATTAGATGGCGTTGTGTCATCATAACGCCTTCTAGTTGTAAGCTAATCAGAGCTTGTGTAATGGGTACTAAACAACTGATAAACATACTTATATATTTCTAAATACATACGTAATATTATCTATATAATTACACCCAGACACAGAACAAATAATCCTGCTCATCACACAAACATTTGTCCTGGGTGGGAATCGAAGCCACGACCTCCGGCATAGCATTCAGGACCACAAACCACTAGACCAAGAGGTCTACCTGGCTTTATCGAGCGAAAGTTCGATCGTGTACGGATTACTGCTCTCATCTTTGTGATGGTTCAGCCAGATACTAGCCTTGATGCGCCAAGAGGATTCAATGATGCACTAATCGAATCAACGCTCCAAAGTATTGAGCATCGACGTCGAGTTGCTGGCCTGTCGGATTTCTTGAGCAGTGGTGGCCAAGTGGTAATGGCCCCGACGAGTTGAGTGTAGGTCGTGGTTGGACGAATCAACACTGGGCCCGCGTGATTAATTGCCGCCCATGTCCTCTCCTGGGCAGGAGACCTAAGTCCCAGCAGTGGGATATTACACGACTGATTATGCTATTAATGTGCGCCAAAATTGTATAACTTAATATCGTGAAGCCTGTTCCATTACGTGTGGCAATAATAATTAAAAACTACCCGGATATAAAAATGAATACTAACGTAAAGTAATTTTTGCAACAATTATGTAGACTTTAATTTTAACACACATAAAATATGTAATAAAATAAATCATTAATTACGCACTAACTTACCAAAACAAAATAGCTTAAATAATGGAATCACCTATTGTAATTTTTTTTATTTCAGCACAATGGGAGGCTTACTTTAATATTATTTATTCTGTCCTTTAATAAGACAATGTGTTAATAAAGTAATGTAAAGTTTATCTTGGAATCTAGATAGGTACATTTACTAACAACCTATCCTTGTTATATAATACTAGCTTTTGCCCGCGCGGCTTCACTCCCGCTTTTCTCTACTCCACCCTACTATACCCCCTACTCTACTCTACCCTACTTTACCCTACCAAACTTCACATAAACCATCCACTAAATAGTCAGAACAAAGCCTAAAAATTTGGTTTGGATAGGTGAGCCCGTTCTTGAGTTATAAAATAACAACGAAAAGTGGCATTGATTTTTATATATATATATAATATAATAATATAATATAATATGTAAGAAAAAAGTATATGATGACACTACTACTCCCTTTTTTAAGGCTCCAACAGATAGCCGCAACGCGACGCGACAATGAATCCCCGATGCGACAACCATTTTTAATAGAAATATGTCAACGTGTTGAGCGATTTTTCTCTTATAGTAGTGATCGCAATGTTGCACCGTACTAGCTTGAAGAAAAAGATTTCAACCAACAGACAAAAGCGGTGAAGCCTGAGACATCTGGGTAAAGACATAGGTTGATGACCAGTGGAAGGATAATGTATGTATATCGCTTTTTTACGAGCGAAGTCATCAAATGACTCCATCCCTCCTGGAGCAGGAGGGAGTGTCAAGCTTTAACTGATTAAAACCAACTTGTTTTCCTATAGGTACAGACTTGCGGACGACGACTTGGTCCGTCCGGACTAAGTCATCGACGGCGAGTAGAACCGCGACTCAAGGAGAGAGATGTCAGCAAACCGCAGGGGCCCAGCAGAGTCGAAGTCTGCTTGGGACATGGGTTTGCTTCTGAAAGGAAAACCTGGTCCAGGAATGAAAGGCAACGAAGGAACTAGGAGTGCGTTTTAGTCAGTAAAAGTCTGACACGTCCTGCCACTCCGCTCCCAAGGGCGAGAGATGTCATTGGATGAATTCCCACTTTAAAAGAAACCTGTGTCCCTACTACCTAAGGACTTTCCTTAGCCGTGCAGGGCCACGGTAGCCCTTTTGAACAACCCCGCTGCCCTAACAGGTGTAATGTAGATCGACAAGGTCTACATTACTCTTGGTTCGTCACGTAAACAAACAGAGCTTAGCGTGCCCCCTAAGTTTAGGGAGCAAACATACGATAACACGCGGTATCAAATTGATATCTATATGCTATCAGTCAGGGAATTAGTTATTGTATAAATTATCGACCATTTTGCCTGTTACTATGAAACATTCGCGAAAATTATTCATATATTTTGTATCTAGTAGGTGTCGTATCTCGAACCGCATTGCCAAAAACGTGACAGATAATACATAATATTTAGTGTGTTTTTATCTACAAAGGGGGTTTCACACAATCTCTTGATTATTACATAAGCTTAAAGCTCAATTTAAGTGATATATTAAGGCTCTCAGGTGCGTCAGTCAAGATTATAACGACGAACAATTGTTATGAAAATGCGTTGTCCATGGGTTCTTCTGAAAGGAAATCCTGGCCCTGGTATGAATGGCAACGAAGGGACTAGAACTGGCTGTTAGTCAGTAAAAGTCTGACATGAAAAGGGCGAAAGATGTCATTGATTTTCTACCTAAAAAAACATCCTTGTCGCATTGTCGCGACGTTACTGTCTGTGAGAATCTTTAGAAGCTGCTAGGTTCCGCTCTTTAGAAACTCGCAAAGCTAAAACGAAATATACAGTTAGATACGCAGCTTAATATAAATCCTGGTGCATTAATACAAACTTGACATTTACCCGTGTAAAACGAGGCTATAAAATAATGTAATAAAATTAATGGGCACACGTTTTATAAACATAGGTGTAATACTGAGACTTTTGTGTCTTTTTAAATAAAATAAAAGAACAATGCAGTTTAATGTCATTTGGTGTAATAATAATAATATAATAGATAGAACAAGTTTACAATCTTTGTAAACGACATTTTTATTACAACAAAATAAGAAAATAAGAAATGTTTTTCTTATTAAATACTTTTAAATGTTCTAAAATAGACAGACATTATTTGGGGGCATGGCAGTGCCCCCACCAAGGCAAGCAAAAAAGTGGCACGGCCGTACCATTCTTTTCTGGAAACAGTTCGGGACTTCAGGCTATTTTCAATCCCCTATAACTTCGTTGTGTATCAAACTAGAAGCCTGAATTTTCAGCAACCAATCAGGCATTGTATGAACAGGGTATATTTAAAATTTCATTAAATTTGAACCAATCATTGCAATCGCATATACTTATATCTCAAATTCACAAGTAATACGTATTTTATTTAATTAGATAGTTTAGTTTGATTGCCAAGTCAATCTAGGTCATCAAGGTCCCTCCCTTAAGTAAGGACTGTATAAATTAACCGACTTCGTAGGTATTACATGGGTGTCACCATACTTACTCCGTGGGTGTCACGAACTGGACCTAGAATTGTTTTAATCTTGTTTCAGTGTGGGTAAGAGACAGAGCTATACAGGTTGTCTAGCACCATCTCTTACCCACACTGAAACCAGATTAAAACAATCTTACTTTGAACGCGAACTGAGTTGAGCGCCTTGGTTTTTCTACAAGTTATGTTTTGATGGCATAACGTTATATTCATAACATACTCTCCTTAGTAGCATTTTTTTAATTTACTAGCGATCCGCCCCGGCTTCGCTCGGGTAACAGTATTTCTCCACTATTTAATGGATGTTATTATACATATAAACCTTCCTCTTGAATCACTCTATCTATTTAAAAAAACCGCATCAAAATCCGTTGCGTAGTTTTAAATATTTAAGCGCACATAGGGATATAGGGACAGAAAAAGCGACTTTGTTTTATAATATGTAGTGATACGACCTTTGTTTCTTTTTCCTTTTAAATATCGTAAGTAATTCCAAATCATATCCGGCTTAAACTGATACACTTTTACAATGAGTCACGAAAGTAATTACTTTATTTTTACATCAACAGATAAAGGGATAGTACATATTTTCAATTCCGTTTTATATCAAGCTTTAAAGATATGAAGAGGAAACTGAAATGCAAGGTAAACTTCTTATTACCTACAACCTACAACTCAGTATAATAAATATGACGTATGATTTTATCTCTTACGGCACATAATGTTATAACAAATGATTATCTACACGCGCTACGTATCTGTGAGTCTTATTGATAAAGTATAGGAAATTAATCACTGCTTAGGCATCTGAATCGATTTACACATGATTTTGTAAGACGCGTGCTACACAATGTGTGCAATAGTAGATAATGTTACTGAGATTTTAAACGATTGTACGAGTATAATGTAATTAAATGTTAACGCATGTTACATAATATGGGCACGTTAGGTAGGTATCCAATAATTGCAACTGCTGCGAGCGAAATCAAGGGCAAAAATATAATAAACTCAGACTGAATTTGAACTGTGCGCTTCAGCCAGTATTTTTTATTTGTGAGTAATTTCTCCCAGTTTGGGTGGAGCAAGAGGGAGTGTCAGACTGTTACTCCCACACGCAGCGGTAACAAGGGCTTTCGGACGGTGAGCAACGGGCAGCTCACCGTTCGGTAAGGATGATGAGTGTCATTACAATTGACAGAGTTCGCTAGGATTTTACAACTTTTTCGGAAAATCCCATAGTCTATTTTCTAAAAGTTTATCAGATTTGTTTAATTGAGATAAGTGTAAGGCGACAATACGACAACGACTATTATTTATATAAATGTTACTTAAGTAATTTCGACAAGGACTATTATATAAATACATAGCGTTTGGGTAATTTCGTAAGAAAAGTCAAAAAGTTGTTGTCTCATTGTCCCGTTACATCTATCTGCGTGGGGGACCTTAATGGTCTTAGTAACAGTCTGACCGCGGCGAATTGACCAATTTGCGCTGTAATTGTTTAGCCACGTCACACATTTCAGCGCATCGATTTACCCTTGAATTAAATAGTAACAGCAGAAATAAATTCGCATCGTTATGAAACCATTTAATTCATAACCCACTAGTGACGTAATAAAATACTAGTTGCGATAACAACTTCCGAATGAAATGGGCGATAGCCTGCGTCTGTTATCTCGCTTGAGTTATAATTAGTATTCTGTCACTATGGTATGGTTATCGCAAATGTGATCGTAGGTAGGTATTTACTGTGAAGTAACGAGTGGAGATAGGAGTATCTCCAATTCTCCATTCATGTGGGGATGTGTGATAAGTCTTAAGGCCGCTGTGTTGGAGCTCGAGCCCCGTATGGAGCTCGAGCCGCGGTATGAAGGTTAGAAGGAACAGGGTGGGTTTTTAGTCAGTAAGAGTCTGACACTATCTCCAGCTCCACCTAAGAGCGGGGGTCGTCATTGGATGATTTTTGCCCACCATAAAAAAATATAAAAAGTCCGCTGTGTTGTATAGCGTTTAGGAAGGATTTGCGGCTTATCAACAGTGTGACACACGTATAATCTCATAACACAACTGCTCCAGTCACCCGCTGGATGGCCACTGACTCGTGCCAAATACATTACGTCACAATGCATAAGAATACCTTCACAGCCAATACACCACAGCAGCCATAAGATACAGACCTGTAAGTATACACCTACATTTGTGCACTATTAGCACAACAGTATGCAAGTAACTTGCATGTGACAGTGACATCTACCAATCAGAACTTGTTATGGCGCAATGACATGCAAGATACTTGCATACTTTTGTGCCAGTTACACATTCGCGGGTGGTAGTAGACCAGTGTCTACTGCAACCCGCTGCGCTCTACAAAAAGATGTCGGCAAGATTGACGGGACCAGTTAGGGCCGATGCCTGCCAGGACCATGGATGTTCGAAAGAGATACCGTAGCCCTCGCAACGGGGCAACTGAAGAAACTAACTGAACTGGGTTTTAGTCACTCTCCTCTCACTCCATTGACACACTTCTTATGTCATAAAAAAACATGCTATTGTAATCTTTATGTCTCTAATTTCTTCTGATCGATATGTATTAGGCAGGTTAACTTTTTTTGCGGAATTATTAGAGTATCTTGACCCAAAGGGAGCCCGGCGCAAAGGGCTTTTTTTTTAAATTACTGAACATTGGATTTTAGTCCGTACAAGTCTGACACTCGCTCTCCTTTCAATCCGAGCGAGAAGAGTAATTTTTTAGAAGTGTCCGAAACAGAGAGTCCCACAAACCTCCATTGTAAAGGGAGGATCCTCCGACCAGACGGCTGTTATGTCTGATCTGGGCAACTACAGCCAGAGAGATGATTTCGTGCTGTTCTATATGTTCAAAGCCAAAGAGATGATTTTGGGGCGCGATGCAGTTAGTTCTTATGTGGCGCCACAGATGGCATTCGCTACAATTTATTTGCCACCTCCAAAAAAAAAAAGGTTAAAGCTAGAACTACATTAGACCGACGCACACGTGTAACACGCCTAATTTGTACGTAGAACAACGCCACGTGGCGTGTATCAAGTGTAGCTCTACAAGTTTAGTTTCCATATAAAATGTATGGAGACCGACGCACCCAGATCGGCGTGTGTGGCACACGTGTGAGCGGTATCATTCTACCTTAACTCTGTTTCAGGGTTGGAGGCATTGACATAGCACGATTCGACCAGTTATCTTGAAAGAATCGCTCGCTATTCGTCTCAAGTCTTATAAATATGTTTACCCACACAATTTTAGACCTTATGTGAACTGCAAAAAGGCTTAAAACAGTCTCTTACTTTTGGCGTTGTTGATGAGTCAAAATCATCGCTTGCGATTTTGCTTTGGCAACAAGAAACAAGCGTTATCGATTTAGCTGTGTTATTATAATTTGACGTAACCAATATTTTTTATATACATATATTACACTGCAGGAAAATTATTCAAATAATATAATTACAAATATAACTATATGTATGGAATTCTTATCACTCGTGTAAAAAGAATTACCCGCCGAGACATCGTTATCAATTAGTATTATCTAAGTTAAACGAAATAAAATATATTTAGGATATCGTAAAATTATTTCTGTATCACGTTGATAAACACTGTACAGTCACGCAACGGTATGCTGATAAAGTAGATATTGATTAGGTACAAATGTCAAAAACTTAATAATTAGATAATATGAAAATCGGTTAACAGTTGATAAAGATATCGCTTAACGAAACACGAAAAAAAAAAAACAATCAGTTCCAAGAACTTCCTCTTCGTTTTGAAGTCGGCTGATTTTTGAAAGAGAAAAAAAGGTTAGGAGTAAAATTTTACGCACCTTTTTTTCCGGTAAGAAAATCATCTATTGACATCCCCCGCCTTTGGGCGGAGCAGGAGATAGTGTCAGACTTTTACTGACTAAAAATCCACTCCTGTTCCTTCGTTGCCTTTCGTAGCGGCTGAGCTATCTTTAGAAACTAACTGGCTCCAGTAGGCTTCGACCCAGCTAGGCCCCTGCTTTTATCGCAGCTGAGATACAAACCTCCGCTCTGCAAGAAGGAATAGGCTGTAATCTACAACGCAGGCCCAGTGGGGGATGGTACACATCACATGATTTCTCATAACATCGCATTTTTTTGAGGTGGAAACATCATCCAATAACATATACCGCAGTTGAGCGGAGCAGGAGGTCATCGGACGATTTGAGCTCGGTTCGGAAATCAAATGACAACAAATCCAGTTCTGTGGTCGAGCGATAGGGTGTGTCCGACTTTTAGTGACTTGAACATAATGGACGCCACCACACACGATCCAGTTTATTAGTAGCGCGCTTGAAGCGGTGTCCAGTAAACATGCATGATCGTGTGATTACTGGCTGCATGAGAGGTAGATTTGTCAAACTTACCAGTAAACTGGGTCTTGGGTTACTGGCATTATCCATTGCGTTCCAGGGTCATGGTAGATCTTTTGAACGTTCTCGCAGGCCTGGCAGGCATCCATTGCTGGCGCAGGCTTGCGGACGGCGAGCAATGGGTAGCTCACTGTCCGACCGTCCGGTAGCCGTCCATGTAGATGCACATGGACGGCTACCTGCAAGGAGATAATAATAATACATTTATTCTCAGAAAGGTACATAGATGACAGCAAACCGTAGGGGCCCAGTAGGGTAGAATCCTATGAGCCCCGAGGCCCTGGATCAAGTAGGACCCTGGAGTCAGTAAAAGTCTGACATCCCGCTCCGCCCAAGGGCGGGAGATGTCATTAGGTGATTTCCCACCTAAAAAAAAAACACTAGCGGACATCAGACCTACCGGGGCGTGACATCAAACGATTTTCGGTTCTAGGAAGCGCCAGTTTCCTAACGAATTTAACCTAATGGCCCTCTGACCCAGATTTCGTAAAGAAAGAAGCGTCATAAAAATCAGTCCATGATCTAATTACAAATTGATTTCTT
This sequence comes from Mythimna lalbum, assembly GCA_949319445.1. Taxonomy (NCBI): domain Eukaryota; kingdom Metazoa; phylum Arthropoda; class Insecta; order Lepidoptera; family Noctuidae; genus Mythimna; species Mythimna lalbum. The sequence continues at coordinate 8,035,824 of OX439345.1, read as the reverse complement.
TCCTGTTGCTGTAAATAATTCGATTGTTAGCGTACTTCGGGCGGACGCGGCGCCATCTTGCGTAACGCCTGACCGACCGGCGCACGCGCACGCGCCACCAAACTTGAACTTTCAAGACAAGTTTTACGCCTTGAAGGATTGCAATACAAGTGTTTTGTTATTGTAATTAACAAGGAAAATTAATTGGATATATCGTTTAACAGAGAATTAAGATGATTTGTGGACTTGATTTATACCTAAGTGTTATTTATTTTTGGATTTTGTACCTGACGACACTGATTTCGATTTTTATTATTATCTCGTTAAGTGACAATATAACTTGGGTAGTTAGGTTAGGTTAACTAACCTCGAATTTACGTTATTTCCATTAATTAATTATTATAGTAAACAATAGGTAGCATCACGCCACATACCATTGTTACACTAAATTTAAACACAATAGAAATTCAGTCCTTTTAAACCGTATCAACAGTATCGTGGTCGCTTACAATAGGCCTAGCCAGTTGGCTTTAAAGTCACCCAAAGGTCAATGGAAAGGCCCTACTACCGGAGTTTCTTTGCGTGGTCGCATCAGGAATGAAAATATCCGCAGGCGACCCAAGGTTACCGATATAACCCGAAGAATCGCCAAACTTAGTCAGCAGTAGGCATGGCAAATTGATCGCAGAACAGATGTTTTATGGGGCCGAACGGTTCTGGGTGGTGGGTAGGTGTGGAGTGGAGTGGTTCGAAGACGCAGCGTTGGTAGGCCACAAGGTGCACCGATGACCTACTGAATGCCGCGGGAATCCTTTGGATGCGAGACGGACAGGACCGTGAGTTGTGGTGACTCTTGGGGGAGGCCTAGTCCATCACCATCATTATTTCAATCAAAAGACGTCCACTGTTGGATATGGGCCTCCCCCAAACTCTCTATGTCCAACAGTGGACATCTTTCGGCTGAAATGATATTGAAACCGTATCATGAGAAAAACCCATAAAACTCTTGGAATTTACTTGTAATCCGGCACACAGAATGACAGAACGCTTACCTACTCGTAAATAATTTTTTTCCACAACTATCACACAACGCCGTATTATTCCCAAGCTAAGCAGAGCTTGTGTTATGGGTACTAGACAACTGATAAACACACTTATATATTTCTAAATAAATACATATTATAGATAAATTACACCCAGACACAGAACAAATGATAATCCTCATCACACAAACATTTGTCCTGGGTGGGAGTCAAACCCACGACCTCCGGCATAGCAGTCAGAGCTAAACCACTAAACCAACAGGCCAGTCCACATTAGGAAGCTATGGTACAGATAGCCATAAAAATTTCCTACAAATCACATTAAATTTGCCTATAGGCAGTTGGCACTATCGGAATCAGTCGCGGACTCATGGTCAAGTGTTTTGTCAGCATCCATCTATGTTACAATTAAATACAATAGCTTCACTGACCATGGCGAATTACTTCCGTGCATGGCTTTGACAATATTTATAACTCACTAAACAACATCAGTTTTAGTAAATGCGAAACCCGAAACACGTGTCTAATATTTTTATGTAAAGAGTCTACAAACAAAAGTTCATGAAAAATCACAAAGTTATAAGTATGTTATGTCAGCAAATAAAAAACCTTTTTATAAAAAATAATAAACGACTTCACTAAAAAACTTAATTGAATTTGAAGAGTTTCCTCGATTTCGCCCAGATTCCATCTTCAGATCCTAACTTGGACATGGGACCATTTGGGAAATATACCCTTTCCAAAAAAACAAGAATTTTTCAAATCGGTTGGCAAGCGACGAAGTTATGCGCGAACAAATATAATAAAAAAAAATACAAACATCCGAATTGAGACCCTCCTTCTTTTTTAGAAGTCGGTTCAAAAATACATAGTCACCGGGCCATCCAGGTGACTGAGTGGTTGTTTTGCACCTGCACCGAGCTGCTTGCTGGCACTAATGTCCGCTATGACCGTGACCTGTGTTGCAGTTAGTGTCGGTGTTATCCAACTCGTGGCCTTTTTAAATATTTTTGGGAAATAATATATCATGTTGTTAAAACTATTGGAATCTATTCAGTTACTGATTCTGAACTAACTATATTCAGATTAATCCTAAGTAATGCGTAGCCAAGAAAATAGAGGTCAGGTGTGTTCTACTGGAGATCAGTAGAACACACCTGACTCCTCCTCCTCCTCTTTTCCAGGAGTACACTACGAGCCGAGGCAGGTCTGTGTAAAGAAAGATATGACGACATCCACAGTCATGTGGTACCCACCATATTACTTTTTGTATAATTGGTACATCATTATTATACGTACTGAGCGTGGTTCTGTGGTTCGAAAATCATCAAACGACGAAACTTAGTCCCACAAGCCATCATCATCACCTGAAAGACTTGGCTTGGCTTGGCTGCGCATGAGCTTCCCAAGCGTCACCACATCAACGAGTCAAGCATGAACATCTCAAAACCAACACACGCCCGCGCCCTCGTCAGGTCATCGGTCCACTTTATAGGAGGTCATACGACGTTGCTTTTCCTGGCGCTTTCCTTTCCCATAAGCAACTAATATCTGTAATCATCATTCTGCAATCCATCAATAAAGATCACTAACAGCTCACATTATTATTATGACAATGCACATGCGCACCCAACTTTCTATTGTTTGTAACTCGAGAAAATTATTAATATCGATACATAAATTATTATAAATACCTACTCACAAGTTATATGCAAACATTCCGTTCATTACCTTTGAATAATTTATTAACTTTTATTTAATTAAGTATATATCAACAGGTCAAATAAACTATACTCTTCATGTAATATAAACGTGGTTTACACGCTCAATCAAAGAAAAAAATAATAAAATACATAAAGGTAAAAATAATAAGTAAATGATGCAAGATGGTCTAATTTTTAAGTCAAGATCATTCAGCATCGTGTGATTACTGCATGATATTCATACCATCAATACAAAAGATAATAATATTTGACCTGTCACAGTAATGAGAATACTAAATACGCAATTGACAATTACACGCGAGTTTTAAAGACAAATACAATCTTGTAAAAATAAGAAAAGCAGACGTGAGATAAAGCAGACGAAATACACGTGCTTAAAATTGATATCGCGATTGGTGTTGTTGTAGGTAGATGCTAGATCCACGTGGCTCGAAAACTGCGGGTTTGATTAGAAAAAGTGAAAAAGTAAAAGAGTCTGATACTCCTTATCGTTCTAAACTTCTAACCAACACTGGTGAGGTTCTTAGATGATTTTCCACATTAAAAAATCCGGTATTAGCTATCTCAAGACGAAGTCCAAATTTCGTATCAATTATCTTAGATTGAACATGAAAGTCTAGACAATTTAATAAATTGAAACTTATATAACATAAATCAGTATTATAATAATCCTATTGATAAGACTCAGGCCGTTACCGTACTTGAAACACAACTGTAAAAAAATACACTGGACCAAAAGCAACGGATTAAAAGTGCTATCAAAATCTCACGTGGTCAATTCATTTCATTTTTGATTTTCGACCCTACAGAGGGTCGCTAACGAATGTCACTTTATGAGTCTCTTGTTAGACGCAGAATGTCAAAGTTCTATTATTCCCCGTGTCATTCCAGCATCAGCGATACCCAGTATTACTAGTGCGATGTACATCGGCTGAAACAGCTAGACTAGAGATTCTCAGTGATTGAACGACTGATAGTGAATTCTAAGAACGGCCAATAATAGTGGCCTAATTGGCAACGTTGCTAACTAAACCAACGATATTTTAATTCAGCAATATCAATACTACACGACCAAAACAAAGAAATATAATAATATAGAAACTGATAAGTACACACCTACTTATTTATCTAAGACAGCAATCATGTTTGATGCATCACTGTAGCACGTGGTGATCACATGGGTCAAATCAATGTTGTCATAAATTTCAGAGCTAATGTGTCGACATACATTTGGACTAATTACTCTGTCGATAATGTTATTGACCTTTCATAATAAATTCACTTTGTTCTAGTTACCTGCAAAGGAGTTCATTGATACTCGTTAGGGCAAGTGTGGTTAACGATAATATTTGACAACAGTTTTGTGGATTTGAAATCTTCCTCGTACAATCTAACTGCTATCCAATGAAATTTTTTCTATTGCTTCTATCCAAAATAGGCTCGTTTTTGGAAAATATTCTAAATTAAATAAAAAAAAAAATTAAAAATAAATTAAATATTTTAAATCGTGGAGCAGTGAACTAATTCAATATAGTGTGAGCAACTACAAAAATTTTAAAACTGTAAAATATTGAACACGGTCCTTTTTGTTTTAAAAACCACATTGTTTATTTCCCTGTTGATAAACAAAATTCCTAATAGCCAAGGAGGTAAATCCCCACACCATTTACCGATTCGAATGACGTCGTAGATCCATATGTGGCAAATACTGATGGAATTATAAAATAATTACCATTTAATTTAAGATCTACAAAAAAACCCAAAGGTTAATAAAAACATTGCGATCAAAACAACTGAACTTATAATAGATAATCATACTCCAACGGTAACATCCGAAACTGACGGTGATTCATGTGATATTTTGTGACTAAGTTGATAAATTGAGATAGTGAAATCGATATATGACTATCATACAATACACATAAAGATAGTCCTTTATCAATGACACTAAAGCTTGGAAAGATAGTGAATGCTTTTACAGGTGTTGATATAATAAATAGTTAGGATCTAGATTTAATAGGTCTTATCCTTGGGATTAATTTCGTCAGAGTTAATCCGTTAGATAACAGAAAGTTTATTTGCCTAGTGACTAACATTATTTGGATTATAAAAATCAAAAAGCAATTGCACGTTGCAATAAACACTTTGATATTCTTTTTCGGTCTATACTATCTTGTAATTTAACTCTTGATTACGGTGCAATATATTTAAATGTAGGTAAACCACTTTGGACATTGGACTATACTGTTATGATTTCTCAATGTTATTGTGTACATTGACATCAATTTTTTATTAATTTACACGTATATGCGAGCGGTATGTGCAAACCTAACCTTTGTTCATAGATCAATATTTTTGTCGGGATGAGTAGTCAGATCACCATCTGTAGGTAGCCGAAGTGATTCATCAGTGTTAACCAAAATATGATCTGATACAACATCTAATAAAACCTTGCCAAGATTAAGGAAAACCATATTTCAAATGTGATTAGAAACCTTCGACTCTCCATGATAAGGACCTTTGAAAACCTTAATATTAACCTTGGTGTGTCTTTTTAGAATTTTGATGGAATTCTCCTCATTCGTAAAAAAGGTTGCGGTCCTTTATAGTGAATAAAAAAGCTATAAGTTAAAAATCTCAATTGGATAATTATTAAAAATTATGGGCTGTATAAATGAAGTATGTAGTTGTATTTATAGCCCATAATGATTCATAGTTAAAGTAGTACTTCATGTTTTGAACAGTCTTTTTGATTGGGTTTAAGAGTGGCAAATAGTACTAGAAGACTCTGCTTTGGAAGATCTCCCACGTGATGAATACACATTACCTGTTGAGGGCCGTGCTAGTCCAGGTCATCGATCAATGTGACGACGCTTGAGGGAGGCCTATGCCCAGCTGTGGACGTTTTTCTGTAGAAATGATGATGATGGTGATAAATCAAAAGATAAAAAGATTTTTTTCTCAAATAACAATCAAAAAATCATCATGACCCTCGTAAATCTTAGGAATTTGTTTAAATAATTGACATTAGTCTTAAAAAGATACTATCCCAAATTGGCATGTCATGATGACGATGTTTAGATGATGCAATAATATATCTTAGACAGAAAACTGTTGACACACCCACTTATTCATTTTTGGCGATCGAATGGTCAAACGATAAAGGAAAAACGACTACTAGTGCGCACAGCACGTTTCTAAATTGTTATTTCTTGTAGATTGGCGTCCATGAATTGTTCTCGTCATACCAATGAGCTTGCTCATCATGTGTTGTCGATTTCTGACCATTCAAGTCCAGGACCTGGTTTCCTGCATGCTTTAGCTGATTGGTTTTTCCAATAACCCTGCTTGGACTTAGTATCCTTATGTTTAAAAGACGTAAAGAGAAACGTAAAGTTCAAACAACGAGTCTAAACATATCCTGTCAGCTCTTTCTACACCACTCAATAACTTTAAAACAAATTTCGCACATTATATAAAGAAATCATCATTCATCACGACACCACTTGATCCTTGGTTCTCCTGTACCTACCTAAGTACTGACAAATGGTGACATATTTATATTTTTAACTGCGTCTTCTATGACTTCCTAGAAACAAATGGTGAATTAAATTACCTATTAGTGTTTTTAGGATACGATTGCGCAATTGTCATTATTCATTTTACTAGAGATATATTACGTCACCAGTAGACTACAACATCGACTGTTCTTCAGTTGACATCGGGCTTCCAGAGTGCCTAGTGCGAGTTTGTTAAACGTTAACGCGATCGACACGTTTTTGGAGTTCGGTGCTCCGATTGGCTCGCTCCAAGCTCCTAACCAATCAGAGAGCCAAACGTGGTAAACGTTTGATCGCATTTACAAATAATCTACTTGCACTCAGTCCACTGAACTCCACATTTGGTTGCTAAAAAAAATGATCCCAGATTATTGGTACTGACATAAATGCTCCCTCATTGTAACGAAAACTATGTTCTATATATAATTTATTAAACTTGATGTCATAAAATTTCATGCAACTGCACTGAGTTAAGTTTGTGAACTGCGGTTTACTTTATGATGATGTCAGCTATTGCGTAGAATTTTTTGCTCTTTCATCAACATGCCATACAGATGTTAATAGGATTTATAATGTTATTTTCTAACAAGGTATATTATCCTTAACCATAGCTCTTTTAAATAACACTGACACCAACATTTTTATTTTATATCTAGTTCTTGGCTACGCTCAGAAAACTTGAATAAAAGCATGTTAAAGATCTAGGGGATCTATAAGTGTTGAAAGATACTAGTATGCAAAGTTCCATACACCTGCTTTTCTAATTAGGACCTAGCCTAGCCTAAATATGACGTTATAAAAGTCCTCCGTATCGCTGTCGACTGGAAGTGTGCCCAAAAGGCTGGCGGCATTTCCACGTTGTAAGGCAATGCTTAATCTCTGACCGAGGTAGAAGCCAGCCCTTGGGTCAGACGAAGAATCAACTAAGTACTCCTTTAAAAAGCGTATGAGCACTCGGACCACACGAGGCCACGGCATGTGGCCACGGCCCAAGAGTTTCAACTCCAAACGACTCAAAAATATAACTGCCGAATAATGAAGAAGTAGTGTTCAAAAGCATTCTTCCAAAAAGTGCCATGAAACTACTTCTCAAAAACTGTACCACAGATTAAAGACTAATGATCTATATTACATTTTAATGTCATCAGATGTTCAAACAAAAAATTTGACCTCGATACAATTCGCGATTGTTAAAACGCCCGCAAACCTTAACGGTCCTTTTTTTGCTAGATGTAATGAATCTGCGAGCCTGCGAGCACTATTGCTAAGCCGCCATTTTGTTTCATTCAAAAACCGTTATTTTTATTTGTGGCGTGATCCGACTTTATTGAAATGACAGCTGGAAGAGATATATTTTGCCTTCCTAGTTATTTGCAAACTGTCGTTTTTTTGAAGGAAGTAACTTACTTAATTTTTTTTCAGCCGAAGAACGTCAAAGTGTCGCCATTGTGACGTCGTGTTCGTCTCGCATTCATCGCATCGATTTTTTATAATGCTTATAAAATTAATAGATATTTATTTCCTGATCAACCAAATTCCAAATCAATTATTGAGACAAAACCTTAAAAAAAATGTTGAATCTTTCATTACATCGAATTGAATAAATTGCGTCATTATTACCTATATGTCAAAGGGAAGAATTCCCTCATGACCTTGATCCGTCTGTATCCGAAACCTAATGAGATTAAGCCACGAGGGGGATCCAGTGACAAAACAAATGTGTCACCCACATACGAGAATCAATCGGATTAGCTGCAGCGAGTCATGTTTGCGGAGCGAATGAACGTAATATGACTTGATTTATTTTTCCTTTCAAATTGATTTGGTGTAGGTACCTATTCAATTTAGAGCTTGGTAGGTACTTCAAATTAATAATCTTGCGTAAATTATGAATGGTTATTCACAGTTTTATCTCATATTGATTCATCTGTTTTCACAGCATTTGTGGTTTCTGGTGGTTTCCACAAATCGCGACATTTATATCGATTCGCAAAAAGTGAATCTCCTAAATATTCATTCATAAGAAACAAGTTTGACCGCCTAAGCTATAAATATAATAAAACGACATTTTTTGGTTGAACGTTTTGATTTTATATACGATTTACGAAGAGGTTTCACACCAGTAGGTTTACAACTCAATAAGTATATACTATAATAAGTACATTACAAGATAAATTTATTTATAATTTAATAAGTATATACAGGTAGTGTCGTATAGTTCCTTACACTTACACATGCCATGATCTGTAAATTAGACCAGTATGTAAATATATAACTTGCTTTGGAATAATTATTTTTTCTATAAATATTGAATAAAAATCGCAGAACATATTATACAGATTAAAGGATTATTCATAATACAGTTAGTATAAATAAAAGATGTGCCTACTAACTGCGTTATCATCAATAAGGATTATATTGCACTGACATTGACAGATGATATGGTTGCAGTTGCAAACGTTATCACCCTTGACAACACATTTGAACAGGATATGAATGATAATGATAATGTTCCTCTCTTCGAAGTACAGCTTGACGACCAAGAGACAGAACGTGTTCTTGCATACGTTACATGGGCCCGCATACACCGACGCATTTTCAAAGTTCATTACAAGATTATAAGTCCGTAGGAGAAGTCTTCCGTCATAACAAACCCGTCCAATATTCTCATCATAGATATGTATATTGTTGTGTCTGTCGTCGCGGTGCATAGACTACTCATAAGCTTTCTCGATAAATGGGCTATCCAACACTAACAGAATTTTTCAATGCTTTGACATTTGGATGATTTTTACCCACCAAAAAAGAAACCTATAGTTATGTTCAACCAAACATTAAATTGTCATTTTTATTTATTTTTTTTATTTTAGTTCTCTAGGGTTTTATTTTAATTTTTTAAGTTAGTTTTAATTTATTTAAGTTTATATCTAGAAATAATTATTTTATTGTTTGAAATAAATGGGATATTACAGTAAAATAAAAAAAAACCAAACATATGAACTCTTTATTTTATTAATACGGAAGAGATTAGTAGGAAGTAGGATAGGATACTCTTCGATTGATATCTTGTTATTAATTGATATCTTTATTTAGGTCCTCTGTACATGTTTATATTTGTTTTTGTTTTTATTGTTATTCCTAGTTCAATGTTTATTTATTTGCGTTTTATCTCTATCCGGCGTCGTCATTGTCACCAACGATAACATTGAGCTGTATGACAAAAACTAAAACAAAGATAAATATAAAATTACTGGTACTATTATGCAACTGGCTTCCGCAATATACAAATGTAATATAGGAAGTAAGACCGTTGACGAGCTCAGTGTAGCATTACAGATCATGATTATGAGCACAAGTGAGTGTGCCAATCATGATTTTGATGATTACATGAGGATTACGATCTTAGTATGTTGTAGTAGTACGATTTGCGATCTAAATGTTATTGTGTACTGCACTGGTTAAATGCTGTTAAATATTTAATAAACAAAATCATCATCATCATCATCATCATCATCAGCCTTTTTAATGTTCCCACTGCTGGGAACAACCCGCACTCGGCCCACGTGGTGGATTACGGCCCATTCCCTCTCCTAGAGAGGAAGCCTGAGTCCCAGCAGTGGGAATAAACCAAATAATTTAAATATATGTATAACAACTCTTAGCAGAAAAAAAATGGCAAACGAAGGATATTAACGTTAAGCTCTAGCATTCGTATATATAATGCTGTTTTGAATTTTATACAATAAGCCATTTCATCGAAATATGAGAGTGCACCTTAGTTAGCGCACATAATATTTTCTGCATACATTGTTAATCACCTTTGAGATTGGCCACCATGTTTGAAATTCGATCAAGAAGAGTATTTGTTATTAAACAGACCAAATCCACAAGATAGGAAGTATTTATCAATGAAGGACAGCAAAACAATTAAAGGCAGGTTAACTCAAAGATAACAACAATGTTACCTATTAATAACTAATTACAATACAAGATCAAGCGAATCAGCCTGTTGACACGTGAACCCGTAATTTAAAGTTCAATTCTAACTACATGGAAAAAATCAATCTGTAAATCAGTATCTGCTCATTCAGCTCGACCTACTGCGCACAGAAAAAACCAGTTGCACTGTCAATGTGATTATTTCTTTGTATATTACGTTATTAGATCACGTTGCACGCATCGATCACGCCTCTTCGGTACCTAATTCCGGTCGATAAAGTCGAATGAACTTTGAAGCACGTTGGCCGATAAAAAAAAAACATAAACAAACGTCTACTCGTCCGTCTGGTTGGACGTGAACATTCACACTAGTGGAGATTTGATAATGCGTCGTAAGCGGCGGCAGTAGGTCAAGCGAATGCAACCACTATTTTACCTTAGCGCAATAAAAATAACATTTTATTACCAGAATAGCCACTAATTTTTTGAACACACACACGCAGTGGGTTAATATGAACATGTTTGACGAAGTGACCGTCCAATGTCGTTGTTTTTCCGGCCGTATTGCCATTTTTTTGGGTTTGATATATTTCTGTACTTCAGCCTTAATTTTAATACTTCCTTCTCCCTTTTACTGTATTCCCAATGCTTCTTCAGTGTGTTGTTATTTTATATGCTCCTACTATTATCAGCATACAAGGCTTTTGAGATTTTCATATTTGACGACGTTCTGTGTTGGACTAACTGGTATCTTTCGACTTTACCTGACCTTTAATGGGTTGTCACCGAGTTTTACGGGTGATATAGACATAATCTTAGCCTGTCTTAGGACAGGCTCGACTGGATACTAAAACGATATTCTTAAAGCCAGAAATAGAATTAATATGTTTATTATTGGTATTGTCAATATCATCATACGTCTAGTATATCACCGTTCAACTTCGATTCCTTGAATAGAACTGTGTCTCAACATTGTCACCGGACCCTAGTGGACATTGTTCTGATCTAATGGCTACAGAGTACAGAGAGGTAGTCACGTCTTTATATCGTAATGTCAATGCCGTGTCATCAATTGTTCCTTCCCTTGTATTGTTACTGAAAAGGACGTGGTTTTTGTTCTAATAATATAAACACAGTGAACTCTATACGGTCAAGTTCTTTGACTTCAGGCGTGAACAAAGTAATTATTTAAGTAAATGTTTTCTTGCTTTAAAACAATCGAGATTTTTCTACTTGAGACAATGAGGATATATTCTCAACAACTTTTAATGTTATGGTTGGAAGATTTCTAAAGCCAGCACGTATTGACCCCTGGGTACCGTAGCTGTCTATGCGAATCTTCAATAATATATAGAAACCTTGCTTCAATATGATTGACGATAGTGAATGTGAAAGTCACAACCCACACAGAGCTGTGACAATAAAACACGTCATAAAATTGGATAACAATAATGAGTGCCTACTTCTCTTTATTATACACGTGCCTATGCCTAAAGAAAAAAACATGAAAAAGCCATAGAATATTGGGATATAGAACTTGACAAGAATTTCGACAATTATAGTGCACACTATACTCATTCTTGATAGGTGTGCTGAATTTCACTGCAACTTGCAGCAGGCAGTGAATGCATCAAGTATACAAGACTCACATTAAACATATGAAATCTCCAACACTCGTTGATATTTATTGGCCAAGAAATTTAATTAAAACTAATGGCTAGCTAGACGGATGAATTGGGTAATGGATACTTTTCGACACCTCTTGCTATTCTAGTGTTATTAATGCTCTTCCATCTACGTTAGCAGAGGCCCAAGTGCAGATTTTTTAACGTAGGTACTCGATCGCGCGTAAATGATCTTTTATGGCAAAATGTTTCGAAAATAAAAGGTATTTCGTAAGTGTCACTAGACGGTGCTTATAAAGTTTTTGTACAAATTGACGTGTTGTAAGTACATATAAGTTTGAACGACTGCCACTGAGGCTACTGTAATAGTTGGAACCGCAAACGACCCGAGCAGTTTTAGGAAAACGCACCATGACTCTATAATCTCTGTGTTACTATTCAATAATCTGTTCTACGAATTCAATAATCTCTGTGTTAATGTCTAATTTTAAACATCATTGGGTAACGGTAAAAAGAAATATCGTAAGGAAAACAGACAAAATTTTTACGGTCTGTTGCAGTTAGCAACTGTTCCGTCTTGATCAGGAATCTAGTTTTCCTCTGTAGAAGAGACATATAGTTAGTCCATGTTTGCCAGTGTTGAAAACAAGTTATCACTCTTTCTTTCTAAGCAATTTTTTGTGACTTACTACGTCTTAAGAACGAAACAGTTACATAATTAAGATTGACCACGGTGTAGATGCCTTGAGCAATAGAGACGGTTGAGCAAGCGGCCTCGGACTAATGCGTCGATCGTCGAACCAGCCACGATGTGAATCCGTATGCTAGTACTACGCCACATCTACAAGGCTGCACACCTCTTTTAGCCGTTTTATAGCATATTTTACAATAATCATTGCAAAGAATTTTTCGTTAACAGAAAAGTCTAGATTATGTAAAGGTTTACGTTATATTTTCAACAAGTCAAGGTTGTTAGGATTGCGTGTATTCTTGTTTGTGTGTGTTTTTGAAGGTGTGTCTCTTGGCTATTTAAATGTTCTATAAATAAATATTCAACGCGAAACAATAGTTAGGCTAGTTTAGTTTAAGTTTTTTGCGTACTTAACTATTAAACATACATATAAATTACATTTTTATTTATTATCAGTTCAATTATTATCATAATTATTATAATTTTTTACCTTTATTTATTTAGAATGAGATTCGAATTATATTTGTTTGTAAAACAACTATCAAAAAAACATTGTTAGAATTATTATCTATCACTGTTCGTTATAAGGATGAGGGCCAAACGCAAGGCCCAATGCAGCAGGGCCAGGGTTTGAAAGAGCTACCGCAGCCCGTAGTCCTAGAACGCAAAGGGCAACTGAGGGACACAGGTGTAGTTTTAGTCAGTAAAAGTCTGACACGCCCTCGCGCTCCACCCAGAGCGAGAGAAGTCATTGTATCATTTCCCACAACCCACAAAAAATATAGATATTAAACTGGCATTTACTAAAGTACCAAGATTGGCTCATCATACTAAAACTTGGTTTTAAACAGTGAACATTTTTAATTCATCCTTCTAAAGGTTTTTATGATAATAATCTTATAAAAAAGCTAAACAAACAAAGAAACATCGTAACTATTTCTTCTAGAGCTATACGTAGGTGTGTTGTTATAATTTGCCTACGAATGCGTGTCTAGATTTTCCTGTTTCCTGTAGTTATTATTTATTAGCAAAGCTGTTCAAAATTCCCATACTGTGAGTCAGTTTATTCGTTCAGTTACGTCAAACAAACAACTTGTAATGATTATGCCGCGGTGCATTTTTTTCGCATGTTGGCAATTGCTGGCTGGAAGAATACGCCGATAAAAGTTTCCATAACTACGGCTATTGTTTTTCTTTAACTGAAAATATTATCTAGGATACAGATCCTTCCACGTATTATATGGTTTCAAATCTCTCATCCCGTTGTTCTCTCATTGACGTTACCCATTAGGGTTAATAATATCCTATTAGGAATGAGAACCTTAACCTTAGTAATGGGTAATGACATTACCTAATACTAAGGTAAAGGTAAAGTAAGTTTTTTTTTACCCTTTGGGTAGGGAGCTCTAACAGTTTTCTGAATAGAAGATCAAACTTTTGGCCTTCAAAACATAGTATGAAGACAAAAGATTGTATGTGTGTATGTTTGTTTGCTTCCTCTCCAAACGACTGAACGGATTGAGATGAAAATTGAATCACGAGTGGACTGTAACCAGAAATAGGGCATACAATACTTTTATCCCGAGAGTCAGTGCCGGCGTTAGGGGGGGGGGGGGGGGCACGGTGGGGCGACGGCCCAGGGCGACAAATTCAGGTCAAGGTCTGGAGTTGGAGTTTCTTGCCTCCCCTGGTGCAAACCCTCAAAACTGTGCTCTACGCTCTGCATATGCATATTTTTTATTGAGAATTTTAGATTGATTTTTTTAAGGGTTTGTGGTCGAGGAGCGACTCTAACGATATCGAAAGAGTTTCTCCTCGACCACACTGCGCTTACGCTTACGATTGGTGCGATACTTCCACCTGGGTGCCACAATATTTTCGCCAGGGATATCAGTGGCCCTTACACCGCCACTACCGTGAGTAGCTTCCCTTGGTATAATTTTCCACTTTCCGACAGCTAAAGCAAGAGAAATTAAAACTAGGTTCTGCCAGTTACCTAGTTTTAATTTCTCTACAACTAACGTCTTCTTTGGTCCTTGATCTCCTTTTTCCGTACGCATGAATAACTTTATATAACGTGATACGTGTGTACGTCAACGGTATTATCTTTCGCCATTGTGAGGTGTAGTGATGTCATTAATGTGAGTAGGTGACATATCAAAGCTAAAATATGGGGACCCTGACCAAAGTCGATGCATTCAACTTTTGTTACAATTTTTTTTGTTGTTGTTTCATATCCATTTTTAACCGACTTTGTTTAGCTTTGTTTAGAGATTTGCAATTTTGTATTGGATAGTTTTAAAACTATCCAATGTTTAATAAAATTTTATTCCTAATTGAAAATTGACCAAAAAGATGTGTCGTAGTCAGTTTTGAAAACTACATTTACACTATAATTTAATAGTGGTATGCAAAAATTTGTTGAAAACCACGGCAAAAGACTAGCGCATTTTTAGCTAGAAATAAGAAAAAGATTCTGAAGATATTTTTATTCATGCGAACTTACGAAGTTTGCATCATGGAAAACTATCTGAGATATTAGTGCTAGTTTTTTTATCGTACCACCGCATAAACATTCGCTGATGTCAGAGTGTATTA
Organism: Mythimna lalbum; assembly: GCA_949319445.1. Lineage (NCBI taxonomy): Eukaryota > Metazoa > Arthropoda > Insecta > Lepidoptera > Noctuidae > Mythimna > Mythimna lalbum. Next base: position 8,020,665 of record OX439345.1, on the reverse strand, counting down.
AAAAAATCCCTCATGGAAAACAGCACTTATTCAATTTTAGTGCAAATTGACGATTTTTTTTTTTGTTATTGATAGGCTCGCATTTGACCACCACCTCACCTGATGGTAAGCGATGATGTGGTAGACGATGGAGCACGCTTGACGACTATTACATTAACAAGTTCGAGTACGTCAGAAAAACTTGCTCTGAGGCTGCCTCATATATTTATCCATTAAAATTATTCGGACTTATTTAATTATACTAATAAAAAAAACTAAATTTAAATGAGTAAACATCCGAGTTGGCTACCCTATTTGTCTTTAACCGGTTTTTATACCATTAACGACAATCAATATTCATGTTTCCGAAGTACCGAACCGAATATAAACGCGCAAAGCAGGAAACAAAATCTAAATAGCTTGTACTATTTGAGTAACAATTGCTAGAAAAGTATTGCTACAAATTTTCTTATGTCCGACTAAATAATATTAAATATTAATATATAAAAGCGAATACCACTCACTGATTAACCACGAAAACACCTACAAACTTAATATTTGGCAGGTAGGTTCCTTATAGGTGTAGACATCCGCTAAGAACAGATTTTACGAAACTCCACAAGGGGGTGAAACTTAGGCCTGGGAACTGTTTCGAGAAAAGAATGTTAGTGTATTATTTCTATCGAGAATATATAAAAAAAAACATAAGCCGTGTATCCGGGTGATTTTTTTTGAGGTGGGATAGCATCCAATGATTTCTCCCGCTCTGGAGTGGAGCTTGAAGGCGCGTCAAATTTTTATCAACTAAAATACAACTGTGTCCTTCAACTGCCCTTTAGGACCGTGGTTTCATCATCATCATCATCATTTCACCCGAAAGACGTCCGCTATTGGACATAGTCTTTCCCCAAGTAACGCCATGACGACAGGTCCTCTGCGTCTCGCATCCTCGGATCCCTGCGACTTCCACCAGGTCATCAGTCCACCTTGTTGGAAGGCCTGCAACGCTGCATCTTTCGGACTACGGTTTCCCTTTCAGTAATTGCTCGTGGACCTATCGGGCTTCGGCCCTGTAGGGTCTCTACAGATGTAATGCTACGTTTACATATGGGCCCAGCCTCGGCGAATCGCTATAATGTAGCCATTGTACACTATAAACGAGGCAACCCCGTTAACACAATGGCGAGTTTTTTTTTATTGTTGATAGGTTCGCGCGGACGGCGAGCTATGGGCTCGCTGTCCGATCGTCGAGTAACCGCCCGGACCGAGCCCAAGACGTCGACGGCGCGCACTGTTCCCGCGCGCCTCAAGGAGTTGTCAGCAACAGGAGGGGCCCAGCTGGGTCGAAGACTACTGGGGCCAGGTTTACCTGAAAAGTAGCTCGAGCCCCGGTATGAAGAGGCTAGAAGGAACGGGGTGGGTTTTTAGGCAGTAAGAATCTGACACTATCTCCCGCACCACCCAAGAGCGGGGGTTGTCATAAGATAATTTCTGGCCACAGTAAAAAAAAAAATGCGGTCGACGATGGAACGCGCTTACCTATATTGGCCTATGCTGGGCGCACTTGTAAACGTAGCATAACTTTAATTTAAAGTTCACCTCTTATGTAACCTCTTATGTAAGGACCTATTATGTACCAATGACTGCTGACGTCAGACAGGTAGTGCTATGGATGTTGTGATTGAAACATAATTACTATAATTGGCTGACCGTAACATTGACCTTTGTGCCAGGAAAAAAAAGACCTCATTTCAGCTGTATTCTACGAATTTTAAGAAGCACAGTTAATTGCAAGTACAGTAAAGTCCTGTGCTGCGAATAAACCAGTGAGGTCATAAGTACGAAAATAATTGGCTATCGATGAATTACTTGAGAGACACAGGGAAACGAATCAATTCGTAGCATCGTACTTGAAGATGGGTTCAGATACTTCAGAAGACTGTGTAAACCTCAAATCCCATGGTCCCAGGTGACAGCTTTTTTAAAATAGAAACAACTGGGTATATGGACCCTGTTCAACACAGCATTTGACTGATCTAAATGGTGAGTCTTCGACTTCTTAACGCAATCCATTTGACGAGCTAAACTGATCCGTTAAAAGGATAGAGCTATTTAAGGCGTTTAGCTCCAACCCCTTTTTCTATCTCGCACGTTTTGGCATACATACCATGCCAAGGCATAGTTTCCGACAGTGTGCGCTTGAATGTAGACATGCCGAGGGATCCTTTTCCTTGCCGATACCGATAATGGGCGCTGGGCCTTATATGATCATAATCGGTAATCAACCTAAGGAAATTAGTAACATCAGAAAAACTTAAGGAAAATCCTGGAATAAACCAGATGCAGTTTTTATATAACTAAACATTTACAAGAATGAGAGGTGATTGACATAACAAGCATGACGAATGGCACCTGTACTGGTATCGAAGTAAACTACGATTTGCGTACAATTTTATAATTATCTGTATTACAAAGCGGTTTACGATCATGATTCTTTCCATGATTGCATATTTACAACGGATTTGCTTCGCATGCCGTGCCTTAACATACCTAGACTTATATCTTAGCATGCAACCATTGTTAGGGCTGGGACCAATGACTATACAACCACTTGACCGCTCATACGGATGACTCCAGCTCACGACACATAAATGATTTTGCACTTATATTTGATGCCGATATCAGTGCATTTCTTAGTACTGACCAGTTGTTGGATCTGTGCACATTTCGTAATTTTGGTACCTTAAAAAACATTTATTGCCTAAAACCAAAGCAAAAATGAGTTCTTGTGCAATTAAATGTTGCGGGAAATCATCTAGAACATCTAGTTATAAAAAAGATGGCATAAGTTTTCATCGGTAGGTAAAATATGTTTATATTTATTTACATTAATTGGTAATTAGAGAGGTCAAGCTAAACTGGTTGGTTACGAAAAAAGTGATACCGCGTTGATGTCTTTTGAAAAAGTCCTTTACTTTCACTAGAATATTAGATAAGTCTATCCCTTTCTATCCATAAGTACTTTCTACTGAGTGATGAAGTGATGTGACAACTTCAAAACATAGTTGTAAAATATTACTTTATCGATGATTCTCAATGGTGAATAAAAAAATGTTACCTTTTAATGTTAACATTTTAGATTTCTTGTTGTTACTTGTAGAGGAACATTAATATTGATGAGGCGAGAGATTGAGTTTGTAAAGCCTCAGAATTTTTCTCTTTTTTTTTGTTAGTGGGTAATCGTAGAATACCTTCTCGCGCTCTGGATGGAGCCAAAGGCTCCACCCAAACCATAAGAACATGCCATGCAAGCCAGAGTTTTACTGACTAAACCAATGACTATACAATCACTTGACTGCAAGACTCATGCTCACGACACTTATGTGAAAATTGGCCAAGAGCGTGTCAGGCTACGCTCAGTGTAGGGTTTCGTAGTTTCCCGTCCGTCACAATAAGTGTCCCCACTTAAGAGTTAAAACAATGAACGCCAAACAACGAGCAAGAATAAATACATAAACAAACCACCAGAGTACAATCGAAAAATTCGACAATATAATAGCTCATACCCGTCCCGACCCCATCAACTCAGGAAAAATCTTAACAGGGCGAAGTAGTCCAAAGTATAGAGCTATCTCTTGGGAAATTGGGTTACTAATTTATACAAACTAGACAGGTTATGTATGTTGGGTTTTCGGTGTTAATTTTGGATTGCGTGAACCTAATATAATAAATCTTTTTTTATTTGAAAGAAGACACGTTTAGGATAGTAAAATATGTAAACTAAGTTAAACAAATGCTTGCATATACGGTTAAATTACAAGTTAGAAATTATTTCGAACAACTTTTCAAAAACTTTTCAACCCATCAAGTTCAAAATGATTTTCCAAGAAAGTATAAAATTCTACTTTTGAGATTTTTTTTATATTTACTAAACTTAAGGTTCAAAAATTAGAGGGACACATTTTTTTTTTACTTTTGGAGCGTTTATTTCCGAAATATTGACTTTATCAAAACATAATTTTAGTAAACCTCTATGAATTTTTAAATACCTATCCAACAATATATCACACGTTAGGGTTGACAGAAAAAAATAAATCACTCCCCACTTTATGTGTACCCTAATAAAATATTTCTTTTTGTTCACTTTTTATTTTACCACTTGGTAGGCGTGATTGATGTACATATTGGTATCTACCAAATTTCAACTTTCTAGTGCTAGCAGTCACTGAGATTATCTGCGGACGGACGGACAGACAGACAGACAGCCGTGGCGAAACTGTAAGGGTTCTTAGTTGACAACTGAACCCTAAAAATTAGTACCTGTTCGATAAAATGGTGTGGAAAATCGTCTAGAACATCAGTGTTTGATTTGCAGTGATCAGTTCTGCTTTTTTTTAAAAAAAAAGCAGATTTTATCGACGTCGATTTTATCGATATCGATATTATTGTTGCAAAATTTACTTGTCCATCACTATGTTTAGTGACTTTGTTGCATCAGCCAATCACAGCCGCTATATTTTCCCCCGTCCCCCGACCCGCAATGGTGAATCGTGCGCCTAGACAAAATCGGACTATCAGCTCTCAAGTGGTTTTATTCTCTTTGGCTGGGACACACGACGCGAGACTACGCTCTTTTTAGGGTGCCGTATCTAAAGGGTAAAAACGGGACCCTCTAAGTAATATAAAACTTCGCTGTCTGTCCGTCTGTCTGTCATCAGGCTGTATCTCAAGAACCGCGATAGCTAGACAGTTGAAATTTTCCCAAATTATTTACTTCTGTTGCCGCTATATGTTATACTAAAAACAAAATAATAAATAAAATAAATAAATATTTAAGGGGGCATACAACAAACGCGATTTTATTAACGTGTTTTTCTACGGACGGTAGGCACGGAAATGAATGAAGTTCAGTGGCTGTTGCAAATTGATTCCTAGTGGATATTGTGATGTTAAATTATTGATGTAGATTTGTATCTCAAGTTTCTGCGCAACTGTATAATACGAGTAATCATTGTAACAGGCGCGATTTCGGTAAAATTAAGCTGAGAATTTTATTGTTTTAACAACCTTAGCGAAGTTTGCGCAAAAGATTGACTTGATACGTTTGCTGCCAAATACTACAAACGCTACAAACACTCCTTCTGATCTGATGGATCTGTGCATCCATAATTCTATATTCCAGTGGTAAAAAATTGAAATTAGAACTTGATTTACTACACAATGGGTACATTTAATTATTATCAAAAAAATTTAATACACCCCGCGAAATTTAAAATTCGAATTAATACGAAATCTCTCCCTGAAATGTGTACCTAGCTTTCGTGCATAGCGTATTAGCATAGCATAATCAGCCTTTTAATGTTCCCACTGCTGGGACTCAGGCGTTAGCTTTTATGCATCAATCATAAAATCTAAGTGTGTAAGTTATTTTTTGGTTCTTTTCTTTTTATCCAATGTGGCACAAATTTTATATTATAATATTGCGTTCTTATTTATAAAACAGTTATTTATGTATTTCATTTCCATAAAATTATACACCCGTAGGTACACAACATCAATATTTATTTCAATTACACATACGAGTAATTACATATATGCTTTACCCTAGTCCGTGCGTCACTGCGGGGTGCCAACTGAAAATCAGCGCTGGGTGTCTAACGCCCAGCAAATGCTGAGGTGGTCACCCTTTCGGTGCGGGCACGCTCGGCGCACTTTGTACTTTTCTTTTTGTTTACTTTGTGTATAATCCGTTGTGCTGTGCTGTGTCTGTTCTGTACCGAATAAAAGTATTTCTATTCTATACTGACCCTTAACCATTGTTAGGGTTGAGTCACACTGTGCGATCGCGCGATGTTTCCGTCGTGGAAGGCTGTCGCACGCGACGGTAAGGCATTTGATATTCTGTCACCGTCCTCGCTCTGTTTCTGTCCTAATGCAGCAAACAAAGGGTTTAAAACTTCACCTGGTTTTTTTTTTGTTTGCGTTAAATGATATGTGGTTGAGCAAGATATTTTTAGGATTAATCTTACTTTTAGCATGAATTAACTAAGTTAAAGTTGAGAAAGATTTAATTATTAAAGTTGTTTCTAACTGAATTCCTATTTAGGTAAACATTTGAAGCTCATTGCAATCTACCGCTCTAAGCAGTAATAGGCTAGTTGCCGTTAAAAATGTAATTCGTCTTTTAGAATATTCAAAAATAAGGGACACGTATTTTTTTATTTGTAAATTAAACCAAAAATGACAAAGATATAGCCCATTATTATTTTGACCCTGGAAACTACCCTATTAAAAAACAGTGCTTTATCTAACCATCTTACTCAGGGCCCGAGCTAGCCGCTCCGGGCAAAGATAATTATCGCCGCCCTTTACATACACAAAACCATATACCTAAGTCATGAATTTAAGTCACTATCCAACCTGAAGTAGGTTGGAAGACGGCACATAAAATTCTCAACCTGCCAACTTGGGTGTAGATGGCTGGCCTGAAAGATAGGAATAAGTCAATTTTGCCGACCCTCAGTTTTTGCCGCTCTGGGCAAATGCCCGGCCCCTTAGAGCGGGCTCTTACCTTACTGTCGAAATGTCTAGTACCTAATGTGTTTTTTAAAACCAGTCGACGCAAATCCATTAGAAAACCCCAGATATTCGCGTTTTTTTTAATGTTTGCCAAAAAATTTTGAAACAAGGTCGCATAAAATTACAAATGCAAAATAGAAAATATTTTTGTCTTACATATTATGCCTACGTAGGTACTTATAAAACGTTAGAAGTTAATACAATGAAATCTAATTAAAATAATAATTAACTAAAAGAGTGACGTGTAAATTATTATAAAAAAATACTGTATATTTGTTTTTAAAGCATTTGTACGCAGAAAAATTAACAAAGCGTGTTTAATAAAAAATAAATCGGTTCTGTGTTTCCGCTACGCACTATTATAGACTAATTCATAATAATGATAACAGAAAATATCTGACATAATTTAAAATAATGACGACAAAAAATAATTTACTAGTTAATTAGTTATAACTAGTTCAGGTTTTTGATCAAAAACCTGAACTTTTACAGGTTTATGATGAAACAGACTTTAAGATTTGTCATCTACCAGTTTATCATCAAAAACCTAGGCTTTTGATCAAAAACCTAATTTTGTGAAAAACCTGCGACATATACATCTTAATTATTAAATATTATAAACTAATAGGTATATATACAAACTTAAAGTATTAATATGTACAAACAGGTAAAAAACAAAAGGAACTTATAGGGCGTCAAAAAATTCGTCCACATCGATATCAATGGTAAATGTGCCCAGAACGCTGACAGCATTGCCACGCTGGATGGCAATGCTGATTCGCTGACCGAAAAAAAGCCCAGCCCTCTGGTCACGCGAAGAGTCGACCAACTGTTTGCTGATATCTCGAACAACTCGGATATGGAGCGCGCAGGATGAGCGCTCGAACCATATGGCCCTAGTGTTTCAACCCCAAACGGCTCAAGCTTAGAACTTCAGATGAGGTTATTATCAATAATAATATAATTTCATAATAATGTTGACAAAAATTAATAAAATATCTGACATTATTTAATAATAACGATGACCAAAAATGAACATAATATTTAACACAATTTACAACATTACACCATAAACATACATAATTACCTACATCTATTAGATCGGCCAATAATAATGAATTCAATGAATTGTAATTTAGCCTTCATCCTCTCTCCTAACTTTGCTGTGCCCGACAGGGTTCATATTGATTTTGAAAATATTTTGAACCACAAAGAAAAGATGGATGGTTTGTGTGACAAGTGATATGAAAGAAAAGCGAGTTAGTGATAGCGTGATGAGTGACAGGACAGAATGGAAGAAAAAAACGTTGCGCCGACCCCAAATAAAACGGGACAAGGGCAGGAAGATCATGATGATGTACACAGTATGGAATGTAATAAAGTATTGAGTATTAAAATTCCGTTTTTTTAAGGTGGAAAATCATCTAATGCAGTATTTCCCAAAGTGTGGGTCGCGACCCACTGGTGGGTCGCGGGCAGATTTTTGGTGGGCCCTGAAACTATAGGACGATTGTCGTACACAACACGTCGACTAGGCCGTGTCGTTTGGGCGGCAGCCCAAGTAAAATTGCGGTCTGCGCAAGCGCGGGCGGCGAGTGTTATCTGTCATTTTACTAACTACAACATTCACTATATTCTTAAATCTATTTCGTTTAATATCTCATATAAAAAAAAATGTGAAGTGGGTTTTTCAGCCTTGGTTTATACAAAAACTAAATACCGAAAATGATTGGACGTATCGAACTCATTGCGATTAAAAGTGACTAAAATCGATGTCGACGCTAAAGCTGTAATGGAAAAAAATAGAAAACAAATGCATCCCTCTCATTCTCATTGAAATATCATATCAAATAATTTTATTAATTAAAAAATATATATTACATCTGGAAGTTATTCTTAATTGAAATGGGTGTGGCGACGAGTTTTAGGAAAGGCCCAAATTCAGCAGTGAACGTCAGTAGGCTGACGATGATGATATGGTGGTGAACTACGATAAGAATTAACAGGTAAATGCTGCGGCAGCAACATACCGCTGCTTTTTTGTCTTCATGACACAAGGTGGGCCGCGACCTTTAAACTTTCTTGTAGATGGGTCGCGGTCCCGACAAGTTTGGGAAACACTGATCTAATGACTTTTCCTGGTCTAGGGCGGAGCTTGACTGGAAGAGCTAGAAGTCCAGTTTCCATATAAAAATGTATGGAGATGGAGACCGACGCACCCAGATCGGCGTTTGTGGCACACGTGTGCGGTTCTGGTTTTAGTCTAAAAATAGTATTCATCACAGAAAGATCTATATCGACAATCGACATCTACTACACCATCTACTACACCATCTACACTAATAATAAAGAAGTACAGTTTGTTTTTTTTTTATTTTTCTGTTTGTAGAAGGTAATTTCTGAAAGTACTGGTCTGATTACAATTTTTTTTACTAATAGAGAGCTTTTTTTTTTTTTTGTCGACGGGGAAAATCATCTTTGACGAAACCCGCTCTTGGGTGGAGCGGGAGACAGTGTCAGACTCTTACTGACTAAAAACCCCGCGCCGTTCCTTCTAGCCTTCATACCGGGGCACGAGCTCCCTTTCGGACAACCCTGTCCCCAGTAGGCTTCGACCCAGCTGGGCCCCTCCTGGTGCTGACAACTCCTTGAGGCGCGCGGGAACAGTGCGCGCCGTCGACGTCTTGGACTCGGTCCATTACCGGACGATCGGACAGCGAGCTACCCATAGCTCGCCGTCCGCGAGCCCGCGTCTACGGTGGCCGGAAATCGGGATCGGAATCCCGGCGACGGCGGCGAGGGCGCCTTTGCCTGATGCGGTCGGCCTCCTCCTTTGCAAGCATTACTGCTTCGCAGAAGGAAGCGACCGCCTGCCATTCCTCCTCGCTCCGGACCATGGCCTCGACCAGGGCCCGGCGCGAGAGGTCTCCGCCGCCGATCGCCCCCACGAGGGCACGGCGATGCTCCGCCCAGGCAGGGCACACCTCGACGGTGTGCTCCACCGTGTCCTCCGGGCGTTGCGCACAGTGGCGACACCCGGGCGTCTCTTCCGCTTGAATCCGATGCAGGAACCTCCCGAACTTGCCATGTCCGGTGAGGACCTGCGTCATGCGGAACGTAAGGACGCCGTGAGGTCTTTCCAGCCACGCCTCAAAGAGGGGGCTTACCGCCATAATCGTGGCGTGCCCAGCACTGGGTTGCGATAGCCGTTGACGCCATTTCACCATGAGATCCCGCCGGAGCTCTGTCCGCCATGCCTTGACATGTTGCGGCAGTGGACTTTCACCCCGGCGTTGCATCTCCACGCGCATATCGTGCATGTGTGCAAGGACTGTTGCCTCCAGATCCCACGGTGGTAGGCCAGCCAGAAGGCTCGCCGCTTCGCAGGAGATCGTGCGGTAACCCCGCACCATCCGTATTGCCATGACCCTCTGGCAGGCGTTCAGTATGGACGCCGGTCGCTTTGCCAGCGACGGCGCCCACACCGGCGCCCCGTAGAGGGCCATGGACCGAACGATCCCCGCGTAGAGCCTCCGGCAGAAGGCGTCTGGACCCCCAAGGTTGGGCAGGAGCCGCTTGAGAGCAGCCCCAGCCCGGAGAAGCTTGGGAGCCAGACGTCGGAAATGTTCTACGAAATTCCACCGGCTGTCGAGGACGAGTCCCAGATACTTCATCGTCGACCCGACGCCGATGCGAACTCCTCCTACCGTAAGCTGGGAGTCCGATGGTGGCGCGTTCCGAGGGCCGTGGAAGCACATTGCCTCGGATTTATGCAGCGCCACCTCGAGTCCCAACTCCTGGATCCTACCAACGGCTATCGCAACCCCGCGTGTCGCTAGAGCGACCGCCGCCTGGTGCGACTCTCCCTGCGCTAGGATCAACGTGTCGTCTGCGTAGCAAACCACGCTGACCCCGTCCGGGAAGTCGCCGCGCAGCACGTAATCGTATCCGATGTTCCACAAGGGTGGGCCCAGAACCGACCCCTGCGGAACACCGCACGACATCTCTCGACGTTTCCAGTCTCCCTGGTGACCGGGGTAGACAATGTACCTGTCTGACAGGTACGCCTCGACCACTAGACAGAGGTATTCGGGCACCCGGTGGTACCGGAGTGCCCTCCGGATCGTACTCCAGGGCAGGGAGTTGAAGGCGTTGGCAATGTCCAAGGACACTGCCACGACACACCTACCCTGGGACACCGCTTCCCCTGTCGTGAGGGCTCGCACGCGCATGATGGCGTCTATTGTAGAGCGCGCCCTGCGAAAGCCGAACTGTCCGTCCGACAAGTCCGGCCCCACCCGTGTTAGCCGCACGACGAGGCGGTTTGCAATAACTCTTTCAAAGAGCTTGCCCACCTCGTCGAGCAGCACAATGGGCCGGTATGCGGACGGAGAGTCCGCAGGGCGCCCTGGCTTCGCTACGAGGACCAGTTTCCCCGTCTTCCAGCGAAGTGGGAACTGGCCCCTCTCCAGGCATGCGCTAAAGAGCCCTCTCAGTCGAGGCCCGAGAGCCTCCATGGCCAGGACCCAGGCTTTCCCTGGCAAGCCGTCGGGTCCTGGGGCGGTGTTTTTGGCACTAAGCCTTCGCACCGCCACTCTCAGCTCTACCTCGGTCACTTCTGGAGCATTTTCGTCGTCGTCGCTGTTGCGATCCGCGTCAGAAACCGCTGGCGGAGGCGGAGCCATGGGCGGGGGGGAGAGTTCCACCCGCGCAGGGAACAGAGAGCTAACCACACCCCCCACGAGTTGGGGCCGGAGACTCTGAGTCAACGGCGGAGCCCAGGGGCGAAGCTTGTCCCGTACCAACTTGTACGGGCGCCCCCACGGGTCCGCGTTCAGAGACCCCAGCCACACGTTGCGGGCCTCGAGTTTGGCCCGCTTGATCTCCGTTCGGAGGGTGCGTTTTGCCTCTCTGTATTCCTCATATAGCTCCGCCTCTCTGGCCTCCGCATCCGGCGGGCGGATGCGGCGCCTGCAGTGCCTGGCGTACCGGCGTCGCGCATGATTGCACGCATTGCGCAGTGCGCCGATCTCCGGCGACCACCAGTACACCTGGCGCTTAGCTCGTCCTGGACGGACACGGGGCATTGCCGCATCGCAAATTTGCGACATGGCCTCCTGGAACCACTCTGCCTCGACGTCGATGTCGACAGGCCTGTCCGGTGCTTGCACCCAGGCCTGTACCGTCGCGGCTTCCAGGAGGAGCTCCCGGTCCATCTGCTTAAGCGCCCACCGCGGACCGCAAGGGCTCTGTCGGACCGGCGCGGCCGAGGTTTCGGCGGAGACGTCAAACCGGATGTACCGGTGGTCGGAGTACGTCTCCACCTCCTCCATCACGCGCCAGTCGACGACACGCGGCGACAGAGCGGGGCTGGCGAACGAAATATCCACCACCGACTCACCCCGCATCCGCACCAACGTGGGGACAGAACCCCGGTTCAGTACGACCAGGCCCAGCTCCAAGGCCCAGTCCTCCACCATCCGACCCCTCTGGTTCGTGAACCGGGAACCCCAAGCCGTGTTCCAGGCGTTGAAGTCCCCGCAAACGACCACGGGGAGGGAACCGAACCCAGCGACGACGGAATTTAGCTCCATCAGGGAGATGTGCAGTTCGTCGAGAGATCGGCTCGGGGACAGGTAGACGCCTACCACGGCAATGTCCCCGAACCGTGCTGCCACGCAACCCCGCCCCCTCGTGACGGACTCGGGAGGCGGGGTACCGGCGGCGGCCGACTTAATTAAGGTCACCGAGCCGTCCAGGTCCTGAACCCAGTCACCACTGGGCAGGACAAAATACGGCTCGGTGACTACGGCGACATTGATCAACCACTGCGCCATGCTCTGGAGCAACAGATCCTGAGCGGGGGCGCAGTGGTTGATATTCGCCTGGAGGAGACGTAATGGGGCCGTTATTGACACTCCATTACGGTCTCCTCCCGAGCCCCCCTAGGGGGCACTGCCGCGGCGGCGGGTGCGGCGGCGATGGCGGCGGCGGCCAAGGAGGCGGCTGCGGTGGCGAGGACATCGGCGGGGATGGACCTGCGGGCCTTGCCCTTGGCCTTGGCGGGGGGGTCGCAGGACCTGCCCCCAGCCCGGTGGTCGGCCGGCTTGCCGGCCGCCGCACATGCGTAGCAGTGCGGCGTAGCACGGCAATCTGCGGCCTTGTGACCGGGCTGGCCACACTGGTGGCAGCGGTCGCTGCGATCCTCCGCGGCGCAGTGGGCTCCCACGTGGTGCCCCACGTGGCAGCGGAAGCACCGCAGAGGTCTGGGCTCCAACAGCTTGACCTGCGCGGAGACCCAGCCCACCAAAAGCCGTCGGCCCTCCCCGGTGATGGTTTGGGCCGCCTGCACAGGACAGCTTACCGTAACGGCTCGCATGCCCGTGCTGTCAGCGCGGATGGCGCCCGCCCGAACCTGTTCGGCCGTGCACCCGCCCGCCCTGACAATGGCGGCCACCACCTCACCCACCTTGACGGAGTCGTCCAGGCCCATGATGCGCATGTCAATGCACTTTGTGGGCCTGGACACACGGGCCTCCTCCTCGCTCAGAGACGCCCTTATCTTGGCAGCCAGGGCATCCGCTGCAGGGCCGCTGGCCGCACCGGGGACCTCGAGGATTCGGGCCCCGGTGATTGTGCGCCTCATGCGGAAGCCCGCAGCAGCTCCGAGCTCCCCAAGGTGGGGCAGCACCGCCTGCTTCGCCTTCTCCATGACGTCGTCGTACGTCACGCCCCTCTTTTCCGCTTCAGGCTGTAGCGTGATGACTACAGCCTCGGAGTTGGGGGCGCGAAGACGCGCCGCCATGGCCCGCTTCTTGCGCTCCTGCCGCCTCGCGCGCTTTTTGGCCGCCCTGGCCACCTTGCCCGCCTGCCTTTTGGCGCCGACCACCGTCCACTCGGCACCAGGCTCCTCGGGTGGAGGAGGTGGCAAGCGCGGCCTAGTCGCCACAGCGGCAGGAGGACCTGCCGGTTTAGCGGCAGGCACCGCCGCACCCTTTTTTCGCCGCTGCTGCTGCTTGCTCGTCGGGGCCGGCCTCGCAGGCTCCGGTCTTGGCCTCGCGGGCTCCGGCGCCGCAGCCCCGCGCCCCGCTTGCCCCGACGGGCCCGCCTTGGGCGCAGAACCCGTGGCCGCAGCAGCGGCATAGGAAGCCGCCTTTTTCGGCCCAGAGGCCGCCAGTGGAGGGCGCAGGACAATGCCCTCCAGGACAGACAGCTGCTGCTGGATGCGCTGCTGGAACTCCAGCTGCTGCTTTTGCAGCCCCTGCTGCAAAGCTGCGAGTTCCCGCTGCATCAATGTCAGCAGCTGACTCTCCGGCTCGGGCTGGGGCTGGGGCTGGGGCCGGCTTTGCCCCTGCTCCTGTTCGTGCCCCTCATCCATCGGTTCCTGGCGGCCTCTGTTTGGCACCCTCGCGAGCTCCGCCTGGACCTCAGCCCGGAGCTCAGCCCGGAGCTCCGCCCGAAGCTCGCTCCGGAGACTCTCCACCCTCTTCTCGAGGGAGGAGTCTAGGGCCCCCTGGAGGGATGCGGCGTGGCGACGAATTGTCCTCTCCCGCGTGGCCTTGTCCCGCTGGCGGGCCATGTCACGCAGCAGGGTGACGGCCAGCTCCTTGAAGGGCATGGCCGCCTCCCCGCCTGACTCCGCCTACTAATAGAGAGCTGCTTTATTTCTGAGTGGCTTAGCCTATATATTTTATATGCGGGCGAAGCCGCGGGCTAACGGGGTTACTGACATTAATGTTTTAGGAAAAAACCTGCATCTCCCAACAGGTATTCAAATTACGCCAATCTCGATTGCCTGGTTCTACTTCGGTTTTTTCCGCGCGCAAACTCCTTAAACCGACCCTCTGTAATATTCCACTGGAGAATGTGGATTATGCAGTATTTATTTATAAGTAATACATAAAATACAGTAAAGTACACTACCTACAGCTTACTATGTATATTGTATAGTAACTGATGCAGAAAAAAACTTTTAAAAAATCAAGGACTGTTATGTACAATCACTTATTTATGAATGTATATTCAGATTTGTAATAACTACAATTGGAATATACAGTTGTAGATTTGTAATACTTGCTAGCTATTGCCCGCGGCTTCACCCGCATACATCCATAAAATATAGCCTACTAGCTGCTCCCAGCGGCTTCGCCCGCGTGATAGCAGAAAATTATCCCAAGGGAACATACTTCCGGGATAAAAGGTATCCTATGTCCTATTTCAGGACATGGCCTATCCATGTACCAAGTTTCATCAAAATCGGTTTTGCCATTGAGGCGTGAAGACGTAACAAACAAACAAACTCACTTTCGTTTTTATAATATTTGTAAGGATTTATTTAAAAGTAATGCAATATAGATTACTAGGTAAAGAACACTACCTACGGCTTACTAAGTAGTAACAGATGCAAATATTATTATAAATCAAGGACAAAGGAGGAGGCCGACCGCATCAGGCAACGGCGCCCTCGCCGCCGTCGCCGGGATTCCGATCCCGATTTCCGGCCACCGTAGGCGCAGGCTCGCGGACGACGAGCTATGGGTAGCTCGCTGTCCGATCGTCCGGTAATGGACCGAGTCTAAGACGTCGACGGCGCGCACTGTTCCCGCGCGCCTCAAGGAGTTGTCAACAGCAGGAGGGGCCCAGCTGGGTCGAAGCCTACTGGGGACAGGGTTGTCCGAAAGGGAGCTCGTGCCCCGGTATGAAGGCTAGAAGGAACGGCGCGGGGTTTTTAGTCAGTAAGAGTCTGACACTGTCTCCCGCTCCACCCAAGAGCGTGTTTCGTCAAAGATGATTTTCCCCGTCGACAAAAAAAAAAAAAGGACTGTTGAGTACAATCGCTTGTTTATGAATATATATTCGGATATGTAACTACTACAATTAACAATTGGAGTATTCCATAATGCCTGCTAGCTATTGCCCGCGGCTTCGCCCGCATACATACATAAAATATAGCCTATGTCACTCATGAACAAAGCAGTACTTTCAGAGATTACTCCTCGGATTCCTACAAACCAAAAAAAATATTACTGTAGTATGTTACAGTAAGAAGACGGTTGAACTTACAGGTATAGCCGCAGGCTTTTTATAGTTTTAATTATTTTGTAAGTGATACTTTTTTTAAATAATTTCACGACACACACGACTATCCATCTTCCAGCAAACAAGTCACACTGCGGTGTTACAGTCAGAACCATAGATAAGGATAAGTACAGTCAGAACAGCATAAAGCACAGAAAGCGCACGAACGAGCGGCGAATTTTGTGTTTGCTACTCTTGTTCGCTATAATATCTCCTGCTTACTTGGCTGATTTCCGTTCAGATTGACCACGAATCGAAATTCTATCAGGAGGATTATTATTATTGAATTAAGCGTCAGAGTAATATGAAATTTAATAATGACCAAGACCATTTCATAATTACGGAGTAATACATAATACATACAATGCATACATATAAGACCATAGGTACTGCTGTATGTTTATTGTTTGCTGTACGTTTTAAACATATATATTTTAGATCAGAGGTCCGCATAACCAAACTGATGAAAATTTGTGCCTGTAAAAGTTGGTTTGCATCCCGTGCAGGAAAAATGGGCCTTCTTTAAATACCTCACCTCAAATGGGTTGTTTGTAGCGTCTCTATGGCGTCACATACAAACTAAACTATGAAATTCTGCATAACGCAATTAGAGTTCTCCGCGTGATAAACGTATAGAGTACAACAGCCCGAAATCATCTATCTGGCAATTGTCCACACCAGACATGACACCCATCTTGACCAACATTACTCTCTGTTCCGCTTACTTCCAAAGGATGTTAAAGGTTATGGGAAAATCAGAAATTCACACGGACGTAGTCGGGGTAAAACACTAGTAAATATCAAAAAAGCTTATTACGAACTTTCATACTTGAAGCTTTCTTGAATTCAGTGAACTTTATTGAGGTTGAATTTAAGTACACCTTTGTAAAGAGCAAATCGCAACAAAAACTGGTTTGTTTCTTATATAACCTCGTACAAACGCACCGAAAAATCGTTAATTTGATGCTAATTAGGAACGCAATTAGCGGTAAATTCTAGCAGGCTCTCTAAATGCTTCCTACTCGTTTCTAGAAACAAAGAATTTCGATGCAATCTAAATGGAAAATTTTATTAATGAGAATCTGACTTTTGCACTCACAAATGAATGTGTTGTGTAAATTATAGGTTATTATTTACCTTTTTCAATAGGTAAAATAATAATTGTATTTTTCCGATAATTTTACTATACATAGTGGTCAACTCGTAATTTATGTTTAAATTAAGTTTTTTACCAAGCGAAAATTACTAGACATTAATTGATATTGTTCCGGCTTCACAATTTTGTAAATTTCGTTGGACGAATGCATTTATCAAATTTTTATGTCTGTTGGAAAAAATGCGATAGTACTTATTTAGTAATTTTTTCATTAAACTTTCGCATTCTATACTTTTCTTTACTTTCGTATTCTTTACAGATATGTCACTACCAAAATATTAACCAATTTCAAAGTTATTTTTTAACTTTAGAATTAATTGTATTATTATTTAAAAAATCATCCAAAACAAAATTGCAACTTCTTAACTAAAAACGTACATATTGCGACTTTGCAAAAGTTAGGTTCAAATCAAAATGGTGGTAAAGTTGAGTAGTAGGAGAGTACATCAAAATTGGCCGCCCTACATAATTATGTCTTCTGGATCTCGCATCTGCTAAAGAAAAGATGGATGGATTGTGTGAGTAATGATATGAAAGAGAAGGGAGTTGGTGATAGCGTGACGATTGATAGGACAGAATGGAAGTAAAAAACGTGTTGAAGTGACAAGAGACAAGGGCAGGAAGACGATTTATTTATTTAAGGATCACCACATGAAAAGTTGTAAATATTCGTCGTGTAAAAAGTTGTAAATATTTTTTCATGTAAGTATCCTAGCTTTTATTTAGGTATGCTTCAAAATTCTCAATTGTTCGTAGGGGAACCAATTGAATTCGAAAAGCTGTTGTCCATGGCCGCCTTTCCTGTTAAATTCTATTGAACTTCCTGTGTCCAAAGTCTACTGCATCTTTTCCGCGTGCCATGCTTCGAGTCCTCGACCATCAGTCATTGATCAATAGACTTTTTTTCTATCGCAATATGTTATGAATTGATTGATATTATTATTATTTTTTTGTGTTGTTTTTTTTTTTCATTTAATACTATGTCTGACGTAAAATTAATGTCATTTTGTTGTAGGGAAGACACTAACACCTGCAACACTGTACTAGCGCAGGCGTTAGGGAATCCTATAAATACAAATTGTAAATTATGTTAATAAAGTATTATTATTCTTCAGATGCACGTACAATTTACATTTTTAAATATTATTTTTAAACGAAATAAAAAAAAACAGTTAAAAATATAAAAAATAGTATTATTTCCGTTATTTTTCAACTATACATACTTTTGATATTTTTAAATATTTCTTTAAAAAAACTTATAAAAATATAAATAATAATGGTCCACCGATGTCGGGAGCAGGGTCCGAGCTACCGGTGCATTACCCTCGATGAATGTTCATTTTAGAGTTTTTTTTTAAATTCATGAATCCCCAAGCGACACCCGGTGGCCGCGCATCTATTGTCTTACTATTGTGTCTCTAATTGACGGTATCTGAAGGGTTAAAGCGTGTGAAATCAATAAACTTCTCGCGCTGGGTGGAGCGGGAGGGTGTGTCAGACTTTTAGTAACTGAACCCCTCCCGTGTTTCTTCAGTTATTCTTTGCGTTCCAGGGTTACGATGACATCGTAAGGATGCACTTAAATTTTCATATTTTGGACAACGTGCATTACTGAGTTAGTCTGGGTTGTGGAGGTTAGATAGGCCGCCTATTCATGTAAAATACACACATCTAGTTTGACTGTAAATCGACCCTAACACATCGTCATTGTCTTTATTACACACAACTTTAAAAAAAACAATAAAAATAGGACAGCCTGTACCTACATACAAAAAACTAAACCGATGGACTGACGTAAGTACTCCAATTCTTATCAAAAAACACAAAAAATTACAAAAAGATCTTGTTTCAGATAACCTCTTTATTATTTTATTTTATAATCTTATTGTTGTTAGGTCCAAAAAAAATAGAGCTCACGTTTGAAGGCCGCTACTCCAAGCAGTACAAGTTTCACAGGCACGTGTAATAAATAAAATCAAAGTAAAATTAACAAAATCCTGTTTTAATTGTTCTTTAACCTTGGTGAGTGCAAAAATTAACTACTTCCAGTACTTAACTAATGCTGTTTACATAACAAAAATAGTTATCATTATGTAACTTTAAAACGTCAATAGGTCTTAAAAAACACAACTACCTTTTTTTATTCATTTTTTTACACATATTTCCCAAAAATCCAGTTTTCAAATGACACTAGTCTCACGTAATTTACAGTAAAAAAATAAAGAATAATTACCGTAAAACCTTACAACTTTGCCCAGATTTCTTAGGTTTTTTTATTCAAATTTAAATATTTTAAATAATATTGATAGTTGTAAATTGTAGTTGTGTTACGCCATTAGTAAATGTACTGTTCTTTGCACAGAATATATAATAATTTCAAGAAAATGTATATTTGTGTGATAAAGACCTCAATTTGGACAGCGGGCCAAATATGTAGCACTTTTTACAAGTTTGCCCATTTTGCAGAAGCTTTCGTAACGTCGGTATTTTCTACCTTAAATTCATAAGTTTAGGGACTGTATTAGAAAAATAATCAATCTATCTTCGACCTTATATTAAAACATTTAAACGTGCATATTATCTGACAAAATTAAGTGGGCAAAGTCGTTACATTATTTTTGTAATTTGACATACAAATGAAACGAAGTGCTAGGGTTGTCACTTTTTATTGTTAATCAATATGATGTAAGCAGGTACATTACAATGACGTAAATGTCACTGTTACACATTAATCAATAGTATCATAGATTATCGCACCGAGCAGAAAGTGTAGTATGTAGTGTTTTATGTGTATACCATATACCCAAGATGCCAGCTGAAAACTGAACAATTCTGCACTGTTTTAGCGATGCAGTCATCAACATACACTCATTACTGCATTGTTTTTTCCTATCTATTTTAACCGAGATTCTGTATTTATATAGATATATAATTTCTTAGGCATTGAGTAAATAGCTGTTATTTTGAAATTACCAACAGACACTTTAATTTTATTTATTTGTATAGATAGGCAATTAAAATAAATGCATTTATGTTTTATTTTCTATTAAAATTATATATAGGTTTTTTTATATTTTATGAGCCATCTATTGGCGACTATTGTGTTATCTTTCCCGTTGAACTCGACGAACTGGTTACCCATAGAACGCTAAATAATAGGTTCTTAAATCAAGTAACTGCGTACCTACCTACCGATAGGATGAAAATATTTAAAAAATAATTCAATTACATATGTGTGTGTATTTTTTTATTGGCCATACCCTATTCTCTCGGGCGGGTACCAATTTGCTGTCTCGTCACTGTACTTGGTACATGTGATCAGAATAGAAGTTTGACCCTTAGACACGCCACTGGTTCCTAATCTTCGATTCTGTGCATGGTAGTTGATAGATGACATAATCATCTGTCTCCAAATAGCAGCCACCACAATATACCTATAGTATAAGTATGTACGGTACGATAGTAATGGTATATAGTACATTACTATTCCCAATCAAAAGTAGTCACAAATACTATTTGCAAGGAGTCAGTACCTTTCATTTTGCAATTCGTTTCATGAGCACATCATAATACAATATTAATAAACTAAAATGTTACAAGTGACAACCCTACGGGCATAAAACTGGTGGGCAATGTCGTCAACAAGGCACCAAAACATGCTTGTGACTTTGCCCATCAATATTTAAGACGATTTATTCGAGGTACTGGATGTAATCTTAAGTCTATATTATTCATTTTAAACATATAAACGGTGGCAAAAAAATTACTGACCTGTTGTAACTGCAACTATCACTTTTTAGAAAAGTTTCTGGAGCGATTTTTGCCCGCAAAAAACACGACCAACTTTAACAGGTTCTGACAGGTAACTGAAGTGACATCGGTGACATTACGTAAGATAGTGTTGCCAGAAAAATGATGAATTTTCTACCGCAGATAAAAAAATACTTCAAACTACAGACAAATTTGCTACATATTGAATTTAAAAAAAAATACACATCTGGGCAAAGTCGAACCTCAAAGGCAAAGTTGCCAGGTTCTACGGTATTACACTTCATAAAATAATTCGAGATAATTCGAATTTATTGCCATTAACTTAAGTATCGACTTTACTTACATATATTTAAGGTTAAATTTTAAGTGACCCTATTAAAAAGGGTTTTAAAAATGGCTTTTGTTTTTTATGAGACAGAGTTGGTTGTCTGTCTATTTCAAATTTAAAATTTAAACAAATAAATGTTCAAGCCTAGTTATGACGAGAACTATGCAGGCATGGAGTGTGAAAAAATGAAGCATTATACTAAAATTAATTGATTGGTAATAATCAAGCAAGGAATGGCATACCATAACATTTTACTCCGACCCCAAGTGACATGGAGTAAAGGCAAGAAGATACCAGTCAAGTGTTTCCCTGGCACCCACGTCCCACAGACCCCATCCATTGCATCCTGTCTGGCGTATACGCACGATCGAAGCCTAAAGCGATGTCGTGAAAACAAGTACAGATCATTTTGGTTTACTGAGCATATGAAATTAGAAAATTATTTCTCCCGCACTACGTGGAGCGAGGAGTCAGACATTTACAATCTAAAATCCACCTATGTTCGTTCAATTGACTTTAGCATTCCAGGACACATTTATTCTTAACATCCAGTCAGTATGACGCCCTTAGGTTGTATCTTGTAGTACGGGCAGAGTACAAGTGGATCGATCGTGGGCAACGTGGCATGGTACTTAGTGATTCATGGGCCGGGAGCGGTGACCTATGCACTTCGTCCTTTTTCATCAAGTCAAAGGCATTGTAGCATAGTGCGTTTTAAATTTAATATTTCAGCTTACGGTGTCAGTCATATTGTTATTCATTAGTTAAACTTCACTGTACAAAGGTTGTACTAACAGAGACAGCTCCAACAGTCAACAGAATATTAAGTAAGCATGATTACCTGTAACCTAAGTCTGCTTTTTACCAGTATTATTAGCGACTTCACCCGCTACTACTGTCAGGATAAAAAGTATCCTATGTCCTATTCCAGGACATGGTCTATCCGTGTACCAAGTTTCATCAAAATCGGTTTTACCATTTAGGCGTGAAGACGTAACAAACAAACAAATAAACAAACTCACTTTCGCTTTTATAATATGTAAGGATTAGTGGGAAATCGTCAATTAACCCTTCAGATACCGTCAATTAGAGACACAATAGTAAGACAATAGATGCGCGGCCACCGGTGGTCGCTTGGGGATTCATGAATTAATACACCTCGCTCTTAATCTCCGACTTTTACTGACTAAAATACATCCGTAATCCTTCAGCTACCACTTGAGTTTCAGTGCCTTAGTAACTTTTTCGAACAATCCAAAAGACTATTTTAGTTATTCTTGTTCCTAGATTATGTATGTGTGTCGTTGTTTTGCAATCTTTCTCAAGGGTGGATGCACCAGTTCTGTTATTTCTTGTATATGTCATATCAGCCGAAAGACGTCCACGGCTGGACATAGCCCTCCCCCCCCATGCATCGCCACATTTATTTGTTTATTTTATTTTATTAACACAGTCTTGTGTTCCTAAGTATTTCTGAGTAATGGATAATTAACAAAATATTTTTTTTATTTTTACCGAAATCTACTTGTTTTTCGGCCGTCAGCACTCCATTTCTTTCTACTCCTTGCAACTAGTCTAACTGTCACCACCTTATCCATAAACATAAAACATTGCTAGCATTGCTTTATGACGTATCATAGTGTACTGTATTTTGTCGGAACCAATAAGGAAGTGAAAACATATTGCAAGACACGAACGTATATTATATGACGGTACGTATCGCTTAGTACCAACCAACTATACATTATTAAGAGTGACTAAATGACTTTACATGCCACTTGAAGAAAAATTTGATAATTAATTTAAGAAGTCTTTATTGGGTCTTTGAATCTTTGACTTTCGCATTTGACACATAAGACATTATTACATCTAAAAAAAACTCGCAAAATAAATATCCAGCAAAACCTCTACGGTCCGGGAGTGTTTCGCCTTATCATTTATGCCGCATACATCGAAGGACTGGAACTATTTGCCAGCTGCGATCTTCCTATCCGTTTATAATTATTTAGGTGTCTTCAAGGCTAGAGTAAATGAGCTCCTCACAAACTTGTGCGCCTCACCATCAACGATTGCATCACTTGTTACCATCAGGTGAGTTTATATTACTTAAAAAAAAGAATAACATTCGATGATCGCAATGATACACTCGTCGATTCGAGGCTTCAAAGTCTTGAGCATCGATGTCGAGTTGCTAGCCTGTCGGTTTTCTACGGGTTGCATGATTCCGCCTAGCCCGTTCCAACATCGGACTACCAGACGGACGGCGATGCGCCACCGGTACATGGTGGACATCCCACCTACACGCACAAAACGTTTTGGAAACACATTCACTGTGCGTGCAGCTAAGGAATGGAATTCCTTGCCGGAGTCTGTGTTTCCTGATAGCTACAACCAGGGAATCTTTAAGTCGAGAGTGAATAGGTTTCTTCTAGGTAAGCGCGTTCCATCGTCGACCGCATCGTCGCTTTCCCTCAGGTGAGATAGCGGTCAAGCGCAAACCTATTAATAATAAAAAATAAATAAAAAAATAACAAAAAAGTGGCCATGTTTAAAAAAAAATCAGTAAGTACCGCCTTTTGTTTTTAAACTTAACTTATTATGTTTCCAGATTTGTGTTAAATGGATTGATTCAAATTTAACAACGATTTATTTTATTTTGCTCTCCACCATAGTGGATTTCACCACTTAACTAACGATTAACATATTAAATTGGACTAACCTGGATTGATGACCCAGTTATCCTAATTGATGTTAACGTAGACTTACTAATGATAGGGCATTTGAAAGGCAGATCCGCAATAGTTCGGGACAAGGTTTATTCCACCCATTATTAGGTACGGTCTATCCATTTGTAGCTTATTCGTGGTCGAAGAATTTCGAAGCATCGATAGTATGTCTTTGTCTTTCAACAAAGGTTCGACGATCATTCAGACCCAGTCAGTCGACATTGTAAGGAAACCCAGCATATCCTAGAACTAATAAAATCGAAGGTATATATTTGTTTAAGTGGGAAATCGTCCAGTGACATCTCCTGCGCTTGTGACTAAAACCCTAGTTCATATGTTGTCTTGCATTCCATGACCGGGTTTTGCTCTCAGAAGCGAAGCGATGGCCCTAGTAGGCTTCGACCGTATGTTCTATCGTGTCCTCCGGGGCGGTCCACGCAGTGGTAACACCCGGGCCCATCCGGTGCAGAAAACTCCCGAAATGACCATGTCCGGTGAGAACCCATCCATTAAGCCACACGAGGCCCGCGTGGTAGATTTCGTGTCAACATTGTAAGACTGATTAAGTTATATTACATATTTACATTCATTAGACATACTGGATATTTATATTATTCGTTATTTTTCTTGTGAGACGTTGACCTCAGAAAATCATTTTGACGCAGTATATAAGTCTGAGCCATAGATATAAGAAGTCTGAGCCCTATAAAAAGGTTCCACGATCATTTGGAGTTACCCAATCGATATTTTATAGAAACCAGCATGTACTAGAACCAATAAAATCGAAGGCATAATATGACATCCATATGGCCGTACTGGTGCCGGACCGCGTGGTGTATTACGGCTCATTCCCTCTCGACACTCAGGACTGAGTGTCAGCAGTGGGAACAGTGTAAGACTGATTAAGTTATGTTATGTAGGTATTAACATTTATTATACATACGTACTGGATACTTATATTTTTCGTTGTTTTTCTTAAGAGACGTTGACCTCAGAAAAACATTACGACGCAGTATGTAAGTCTGAGCCTTATACAGAGGTTCCACGATCATTTGGAGTTAGCCAGTCGATATTTTAAGGGAATCAGCATGTCCTAGGACCAATCAAAATGAAGGCATATGACATCCACCAATACGGCCTGGCCGCGTGGTGTATATTACAGCTCATTCTCTCTCGACACTCAGGCCTCAATGTCAGCAGTGGGAACATTATAAGACTGATTATGTTATGTTATGTATTAACATTCATAATAAATACTTACTGGATAATTATATTATTCGTTGTTGTTTCTTGAGAGACGTTGACGTCAGAAAACCGTTGCGACGCAGTTTATTATTCTGCGGGAACTCGCATTAACTTAAAGTTTGACGTAGATAATAGTAAAAAAAAACAAATAAGACCAACAAAACAGAGGTCCTCATCAATGAAACCACAGATTTTCCATACAGTTCTTGTTTTTGTGATCTCAATATGGCAAAAAACCCACCTACTCATAAAAAGTAATGCGCGTCAATACTATATTTTTTACGGAAACTTTCGGAGTTTATTTATAATCTAGCAAAAAAACCGCAACATCATCAAAATTTTTCTCAAAGCTGGTTGAACTAATCAAGGTGGATGACCTGGTGAAGGTCACGGGAGTTCACTGGATACGAGATGAAAGGGCCAGTCGATGTGGCGACTCTTGGAGAAGGCCGATATCCAGCAGTTGACGTCTTTCGGCTGACATGGTGATGATCATGAATAACTAATGTACCGCTGAACGATATATGTCGAAAAGGTAAAGAACAGTTAATATACGACAATGTAATTACATCACATACGTGTATGCGTTAACAGACATCAGTCAGCACATAGGTAGACACTCCACAGCATCACCACCATCCACAGCGTCAACGGCCTGGTAAAGGTAGAGGAAGAACTTTATCCTGTTCTATTTCACTTTTCTGACACCACAAAAGCATGAAAGAGAAAGCCTGATCACCATGCGTGACGTCGGGACTCGCAGGGCGATACCCAGCCATCGCAGGCGAAGTCTTGGAGACTACGAACTTGCCGTCTGGTTCGCTTCGAAGAGATGTTAGAAAATGTGAGCAAAATGGACCGAACCCCATAGGACTGATGCCTGTTAGGGCCATAGGATAATATAAAAGTATTACTGTAGCCCGAGAACGCAAAGGGAAACTGAAGGTTCACTTTTGGGTTTAATTTGGCAGTACCTAAAAGGCTGACTCGCTTTTTTCAAAGGAATTAAATTATTGGGAAAAACCTCACAAAAAAAAATCTACTTAAAAACACCTTCGGGTTCTTCAACTAAAATGATTTACCCTTCACACCCCCGATTACTAATTTAACTGCATCTGAAGTTGAGCACTTCTTAAACTTTAAGCTGAAAATCTGTCAAAATATGACACTTAAGTTCGGTTTGACACGTTCTTAATTCAAAATACTGAATTCAGAAACCGGCCCTTAGCACGTAGGTATTTATGAAAGTATAACAGGTTAAACTTAACGGTGCATAAATTACATACTATGCCCTTGTACGGTACCCACGAAAATAATAACAGTCTGCGAGTAGCATAAATGATTGCAAATGATCACTTTATTTGAGGGCCGTGGCATGACAGGCCTCTCATGACACTGAGTGTGTTCAAATATTCACCAAACGTTCGACTAGTTTACTGCGTTGTTGACAAATTAGTTAGACATACACTTGGATTTCCTCGTCAGCTGGTTAGATGTCCTTGTGAGGTGTGATGACCTACGAAATGCCATATAACTTCGAAGGTCCATTAGTAGTTAAGTGCAAGAGAAACTTGAAGACTCGGACAGAGAACACTCAGTATCTAAAATGTGAGTTAGTACCTTTTTTTTTTTCTCGACGGGTAAAATCATCATTGACGAAACCCGCTCTTGGCTGGAGCGGGAGACAGTGTCAGTCTTACTGACTAAAAACCCCGCGCCGTTCCTTCTAGCCTTCATACCGGGGCTCTAGTTTCCTTTCGGATAACCCCGACCCCGGTAGGCTTCGACCCAGATGGGCCCCTCCTGTTGCTGACAACTCCTTGAGGCGCGCGGGAACAGTGCGCGCCGTCGACGCCTTGGCTCGGTTCGGACAGTTACCGGACGATCGGACAGCGAGCTACCCATGGCTCGCCGTCCGCGAGCCCGCGTCTACGGTGGCCGGAAATCGGGATCGGAATCGCGGCGGCGGCGGCGGGGGCGCTGTTGCCTGATGCGGTCTGCCTCCTCCTTTTGAGTTAGTACCTAAGCCTGCACTGCAAGTCTGCATAGGCCCGGCCGGTACCATTCTTATTTTTTGGTTAGGTAATCAACAAACAACTTCTCCTGTTCTGGGGTGGAGCAAGAGGGCATGTCAGCGTCTCTATTTATTATTATACACCTCATAAAAACACAGGACAAACATTTAAGTATAATAACAAGACTAGAAACAATGAGCGGTCTCAAAAAAAAACAATAAAAATACGTACATTAAAATAAATCAAACAAGTATTCTGAAAAATACGTTCCTGATTAAAATTATAAACAATCGTAAATATGAACAAATAGCATGTCTCAAAACTTAAAGCTTTTGCTTAATTGCGAATTCTTTAATATTTGGGAAACCCACAGAATTCCCTGCTCTCAAAACGGTGAAGTTTTCCTTCCTTTCCAGCGTGAGGAAACCTGCTTTTCCTAGAACCAAAAAATTCGAAGACGTCTTTTTTGGTGGGAAAATATCATCCAAATGACATCCCCCGTTCTTTTGCGGAGCGGGAGATATTGCTAATAACCAAGGCTAAGCTACCTTTCAGAGCCAACCCTGGCCCCAGTAGGCTTCGACCAAGCTGGGTCCCTGCTGTTGCTGACAACTCTCTTTGGCGCGCGGGAACAGTGCGCGCCGTCGACGACTTGGGCTCGATCCGGACCATCGTCCGGACAGTTACCGGAGGACGATTGACATGTGACGTCCACCAACCGAAAACTTTGTACGTAGATGAAATATGTGTATGTGTGTTACTCCTTCACTCCCAAACAGACTATAGAAAAACCGACATGACGAATCCATTCATCATCCGGGTTCCGATTTTTGCCATTTGGCAAACGGAACCTTAAAAACGAAGACAACACGGTAACGAGAAGATTGAAAGATACTCTTGTAAGATACACAGGTTGAGCAAACAAACAGACACTCCAACTGATACAACTTTCAAATATATTTTTATAGCTTTACTTAATTTCAAGGACAATGGGTTCACTTGTTTACCAAAACCACTTGAAACAGGAAATTTAACCAGCTCTCGTCGTGACTAGAGATGGGTTTCTACCCGGTAAATGCAGGGTTTTTACCCGGGTAAATACCCAAATGGTGGGTATTTACTTTTTGTCAAATGTCCTATCTTTGGTATTGTTCGTCAAGTCGTTGAGCTCCTTGGTAGTCCTAAGTTTGAGCTACACGAATACTGACAAATGCTTGCACTGACTGGACAGGTCCACTCAAATCTATGTGGTTCTTTCCTCAAAAGGCCATCTGAGACACTGGTCTGCATGGTTCTCATATGATTTGACCATTACATGTTTACTGTATGGACTTTAAAAGAGACTTTGACCCCTGAGTTTGTTTCGGTGTTTCTTCTCAGGGTAGTCAGCTAGGAAACACCGGCCTCATCTCGTTAAAACTGACTGAAAACAAAATTGACGTGTAAAAGTGTTTTTTGAAAACCTATTTACAAAATAAAGATCATTTATCATTTATCATTTGGACATTTTTTGTTCTTTATACACTTTTAGCAATAAAAAAATGTTCATCAAATATGTTTTATGCAAGAAATGTACATGGTGTCGGCAAAGAATAGTTTTCTACTCTACAAATCATGTAAAAATTGCACGTCCGTATTTTTTTAATATTTTACGTCTGTATTTTATTTGGGACACTTACACAGATATACAAAATTAAGAAACAACATGTAGAACACTTAAGATAAAATTAAAAATTAAAAACAAAAAAAAGAATAAAAAAATAAAATAATACATTATATAAGTTATTTATATACTGATTTTCAGTTGAAAAACTTGAAAATCAGTTGAAATTTTACATTTATGCAAAAGTTACAGTTAAACTTCATTTAACGAAAATAATAATCAGGCGTTAAAACGTAAAAATATAAGAAAAGAGGCGAATTTATAACATGGAGGTGTTCAGACCATGTAAACGATCTAAAATTCAACTGAACTTTATTTAATAAATCATCCCAAAAAGTGTTAAAGGTTATACCCATGGTTTTGGGTATTTACCGGGTAAAAACCCTGTTTATACCCAAATCGGGTATTTACCCGGTAAATACCTGATGGGTTTTTACCCACCGCCCATCTCTAGTCGTGACTAGCTGTAACCATACTAGACAGACCAGTTCTTACAGAACTGTACGAAAGTGTAGCTGTGGCCCTGAAAAGCGAAGGGCCAGTGAAGGAAAACGGGTGGGTTTTAGTCAGTAAAAGTCTGGCACTTCCTCGCCACCTAGCGCAGAAGATCGTATTTGATGATCTCTCTACATAGATAAGGTCTAAGCGATAGATACCATGTTGGACGTTCTCCTTTGCGGTAATCCACCGATTGCGGTATCTAAAATAATTGTATGCGCGAAATTTCGTTAGACTTCTTAGGTACCTGAAGGAAATTAGTAGTATTTTTTTGTGTAACGTCTGTGGAATTCCTAGTTTTGTTTTTTAATTGATATAAACTAGTGCTTGACTGCGATCCCACCTGATAGTAAGCAGTGATACAATCTCTGATGGTGAGGCGCACTAGTTTATTAAGAGCCTATTCACTCTAGCCTTGAAGAAACCCAAATTATAATCGGACGGAAAGACCGCAGCAGGCTATTGTTCCAGTCCTTCGACATACGCGGTATAAATGACGACGCGAAACGCTTAGTCCGGACCGTAGAGGTTTCAAGAATTATCGTAAAGTATGAAAGGTACAATTATGTTAAGTTACATTCGTTTCAGGTAAACAAGCCAAAGCCAAGCAAGAAGCAACCACCCCACCACCATCCACCACCACCACCACCATCTGCCTACCATTAGATGAGTTAGTCAAACGCGGGATTATCAATAAAAAACAGCTATCAGGCTTCTTTGGTGTTCGGCAAATCTTGGCTTCAGTATACCTATAATGTTGATTTCCATATAGGTAATAGGAATATAATTACACTGTTTACATTGAAGTTAGATAATTATTATGTAATGCCGGCTGTGCGTAAATACATAATCCCACATAACAACGAAGTTAATGACATAAAGAGTACAGTCGGCCGCGTTAATCGCTGAAAATAATAATTGTACGAATAGATATTATTATGTACGACATAATATATAGGGCAGCTTATAATTCATTGTAGCTCGCTGTCCGACCGTCCGATAACTGGAGGAGCACGAGCCTCGGTATGAAGGCTAGAAGGAATGGGGTGGGTTTTTAATCAGCAAGAGTCTGACACTATCTCCCGCTCCACCCAAGAGCGGTCATTACATGATTTTTGCCCACCGAATAAAAAAAAACAAACTTTCATTGAGGTTTTTTTAGGGAATAAAGGATAAACTAAACATCTGATAAAATAATATAAACAAAATTTACTGATAAAAAGGAACTGCTGTTTTGTAATTTTTTACGAAATATTTCAAAAGAAAAGAAAAAAATTACTTTAGAGTCTCTCAGTAAAGTACATACAGTATTTGCAAGACCAGTATTATCGACTCCAGAAAATGTATGTTGTTTTTTTTATTTAGACATGTCACATGTGACATCCACCAACCCGCACTGGGCCCGCGTGCATTATGACTGATACCGCCCGTAGGAGAGGTCCTAGAGAAAAGGCCTGAGTCCAGCAGTGGGATCATTAAAAGGCCGATTATGCTATACTATACTATACCGGTCATTGTGGCGACGCTTGGGGGATGCCTATGTCCAGTAGTGGACGTCTTTCGGCTGATATGATGATGATGATACTATACCGTGGATGCGTGACGCACAGGACCGGTCCTTGTGGCGATACTTGGGGGAGACCTATGTCCAACAGTGGATGTCTTTCGGCTGATATGATGATGATACTGTACCGTGATGGGCTAAAGCTTCCCAAAAATCACAGGTATTCTTTTTCCAAGCCTTCTTAAACCATTTCGTTCCGTAAAAGATTACAAATGAATTTATTCACCCTGAATTGTAGTTAGGTACTGGCTACTCGCGATTTACTGAACCAAATCAGTTCCTATAACAATAAAATCGACATTAACGTTGCAACCACGTACATTACATCAATAACTCCGAACTAACCAGAAACAAAAATTTCCTTATTGATCGAGTCTACCTTAAATTTCCGCCTCAATATTGGTCTAAATCAGTCAATACAAATATTTTATTTCTCAATATTCACAGTTTCAAAACGTTCAAAGTCCACTTTAGCCTGATTTTAATCAACACACAGGTTCTTTACCTTGATTGGCCAAAGTCCAAAGCCATATCGGCGTTCAACCTTTGAACGCGAACTTCTTGTGAAATGATCTCGAACTGTCGGGCATATTATGCCTATAATGTGATTCATACGTTGTGTTGGGTCAATTGAGTTTTTGTGATAGGCGTCTGATTCATATTATGTATAATAATTACAGTCTGTTTTCTAAATAAGTTCATAGGGCATTGAGTTCGTGGATCGAAGGAAAAGGTACTTTTGACTGCGATACCACTATCATCTACTGGTCTGTGACCAACCTTGACTACCCGTGTATCATATATACCTGTATCTAGCGTTGCCAGTCGTCCGGATAAAGCCGGACACGGTCAGGTTTTTAGTTGCGTGTCCGACCAAATTAGACGACTCCGTCTTTCTTTTTAGACTTTCATGTGTTCTGCTTTACCTTGTGCAAGTGCAAGAAGATGGGACTAGCAATTCTATCTGTCAACATTATTGTTGTTTAATTAAAATATAACAAAAATGTCGCCTTTTTACCAAAATGTCCGGTTAAACGGGCTGAACTGTCCGGCTTTTCGGTTGCAAGACCTAGCAACCCTACCTGTGTCTATACTGACTGACTGCTGAAGCACTTGGACTAAGATCATTAATTTCTGCAAAAGGTTTCTTATTAAGACTTAGGCGAGAAACAAAATTCATCCCCTAAAGGGCTGAAACGGGGTAGCAAAGTTTGTATGGAGAAACGTACTATCACTCCTGCAATGCTGCTCCCAGAAGTAAACTAACTTCTGGGTGCGGCATTGCCGGAGTGACACTAATATAATAAAAAGGTTGCAGTTGGTTTTTTTGTTTGTAGGAGGTAATCTCTGGGAGTACTGATCCCATTGCTAAAATTTTTTCACCGTTAGAAAGCTGCTTTATTCCCGAGTGACATATACTATATTTTAAGTACGCGGGCGAAGTTGCCGGCAAAAGCTAGTTTATTATATTCTTTATTGTACACCTCATAAAAACATTGGTCAATCACTACCACCATCACCTTTAACTACATAAGTTGGAGCTTCCAATCGAGTCACCAAAATGGACGTGAAGAAAAAATTACCGTCCATCGACTGATCTAGAAAAACCGACTCATTTTTCGCAAACTATCTGACCCGAGTCTTAAGTATTAAAGCCACACCCTCTCTTAACCATTACATAAGAATGTTGAATAAATATTTATTATCAGCATGTTTTGGTAACAGGTTATCAAGGCCATTCCTTACTTCATATTATCGCATAAGTGAAAATATAAACAAGACCTCGATGAGCGCAGGAGTTGTGTAAGTAATGAGTAATGAGGCACCAGGGCGGCAGCAGTGCCTGTGGCATTGTGCCAAAACCGCAAGACTACGATATGTACCACACGTACGTAGGTACTGACAAATATCTGTATGTAGCCAGTTACATCATCAAACCAATGCTAGACAGAGGTCGTCCCAAATACGACCTTAGAGAATAGTATCCAGATAATAGCCACGCCTTCAGTTAGTTGTCGACTTTGGTCAAGCTTATGCTCATCCGTCTAATGTAGTCATGTCCATTCCTGGACATTGACCTCCGCCAAGTGTCGCGATAACGACCGGTCCTGTGCGTCTCACATCCATCGGAGTCCCGCGCCCCTAACCAGGTCGTCAATCCACCTTTTGGGAGGTCTTTCAACGCTGCGTCTACTGTTACTGTAGTAGATGTATATTCTTATAACAGTAACTCTACTTCTTTATATCTTCAATTAATGTAGGTGGGTCATGAACCCCGAATATTTCCAAATATTCGTTTCCCGAGCCATTTCGAACCTGCTCGTGCGGTAAGCACACACACCTCATTGTGTGTACTGCTGATTATAGTTCTGAATTGCTGAACCAAATCTTTGTTCTTCATCATCAGCCTGCAGAAGTCCATTACTGGACATAGGTCTCTACAAATTCGCGGTATTTATTTCGATTCGCGGCAACTCTCACGCAAATGCTACCAGCTTCCCTTCCAAGATCGTCCCTCCACCTATAGACTGAAACCGACCCACCTTGCATTTTCCTCATCGATAGCGTGGTGTATTTTTTTATAGGCTCACGTTTGGCCACTATCTCACCTGATGGTAACTGATGATGTGGCCGACGATGGAGCACGCTAACCTAGAAGTAACCAATTCACTTTTGACTTAAAGACTTTAGAACCTAGGGGGGTTGTATAGCTATCAGGAAACACAGACATCGGCAGAGAATTCATTCCATTCGTTTGCAATATTCCTTACAAGTGTTAAACTAAAGAAAACTTGATCAAAACTGTTTTTCTCATTGCATAACCCATAACGATATCAAGACCTAGATAGCGCAATGTGCCAACAGTAATAACAGTAACAGCACCATCTTTGCAGTTCATAGCGTCGCATTCGCATGCAAAGTAAAAATACACAAGTTATGTCATGTCAAGTATATTAACTTGACGAGATATGGCGCACTGCACAAGTGCACAATGTACACACAGCGAAACGAAAAATGTACCTTAGAAGGCAGATTAACTGTAGTTGAGTGTGCAGTGCAGACGGAGCTGCGTGTCGCGGTTTCGATTTCGCACAGACAAATATTTTTATGCCCTAAAAATAATCGATCCGGATCGGATTATTTCATGCTTCTAAGTTTACATGTTTCTGAACGCACCAACGATACATAAATATTTTTTTGTATGGGTAAAACATTAAAAAAAAATACAATGAAAATGCTTATCGAGTTTTCTGATGTGCGTTGCGTTGTCAAAACCATTTCAACAGAAAGTGACTAGACATATTTAAGCAAAAGGTAGAATTGCGTTTGGCACACGTGAGCCACGTATGCCGATCTGGGCGCGTGCCATGGAGATCGTCCATACATTTTATACGGCAACTATGCTTATAGAGCTACATTACATCCACGCCAAGCGACGCGACGCAGCGTGACCGTACAAATCAAGTGTGGCCCACGTGTGCGTCGGTCTGATATAGTTCCGACTTAAGACTACCTCAAAGATTGGCGCAACACAATCTCTGCTCGGTCAACCAAACTCTTTACTCAACAGTACACTTGCAAAGCTGTTGCACGTCATACGGCCACAACACTTCCGCCTCATGTAGCCGATGATGTTTGCTAACGGCACTTCTCACACCGCACATCAGTGACCGGTGACCAGTACTTAAGGTACCTGCGTCCATATAGCCCACACTTTCTCTCCTAGTATGTTTCGCAACAACCGAGGTTGCGACAATCAAATATTTTTTGACCTCCGTTGACAACTGCGCAGTGGTCAAGTATTTCCTCTTCGATTGTGACTTTGTTTGAACTTTAAAGGTTGTTGATGGTCTACTCGTCTACTGTTCGTCTTTAGCCTTCATCTTTAGAAGTAGTTGAAGTATCTTTATAAACGGATTTGGAATTTTATCTATTAGATCAACGGATTATTTGAAATGAAAAAGATTAAAATGTAAATTTTCCTGTTCGCAGTTTGTGACGCATTCTTCTGTCATGTTGGCATCAACATATATATGCAACAATAGTCTTCCTATAAAGACTAGCCATTCAATAATAATAAAACGTAGTTAACAAAAGGCATTTGAAGAAACGTGGGTGGATTTTAGTCAGCAAAAATAAGTCACTCCCTCTCAGTCCACCCAGAGCGAAATAACTTCTATTGCTATAAATTATAAGTACCTATATGAAAATATCTAAAAAATTTAATCATAATTAGTATTCATAAACAAAACGAATCATACAAATTTTCTTGGGTCTAATGAAGCAGTAATTCATGGTCAAGTGAACCGTATCAAACCTTAAAACCTGGAAGCATCCAGATTCCACATAGGGTATGGTACATGGGTAACTTGTCTCCTACCCAATGAGCTCAACTCAATAATTCCAATGATGCTGTATAAAGATACTGAGTTACCGTCTTCGTGTTTGAGCGACCTTCAAAGTAACAATAATTATGCAAATTGACGAATCTCCGTAATGTTTGTTAAAGAATTTCTGCACACTGCGCATATAACCAATTTAGCTGACTATGTATGAATGTCAGAGTTGCTACTTAATATCCATTGATATTCACAAAGAGTACATTTTATAAAGTATCTACGCAGTACACAAATATAATAAAGATACTGTAAAATGATACGCATATCATTATTTTTATATGTAGAATATTCATTGAAATAAGTGTGAAGAAATATGTCCTTTTGTGCTAACCTATTCGATCCCAGTCTTAGAAAAAAGCTTCTCTACACTTCATTTATAATTTGCGGGCATTTCCAGTTCTGGCGAAACCTGTCTGGTATTCTATTTCCTGATCTGCCGCAACCTTGTCTCACTGTCGTAGGGCATCAATTTTGTGCTATTTTGACCCACAGTTTATCGGGTATGCAACAGATACATATATACTTTTTTATACTTCATGTACAGTGGTGGTATCTACATAGGCGGACTTAATGGCACAAGGCATTCTCTGACAGTCAACCTTTGGGTTAAAAAAGACAACACTGTGATAGGTGTGCACAATAAATAAATAACAGATATAGAGAGTTGTGTAGTTAAATTAAGTATAAGTTATGTTATATCCTGCCCAGTCCCATTTAATTTGGGCATCTTTTTGTGCCACATCAGCTCTATTAGTTTAGAGCGGAAAATAGTGTTCCGATAAATATCATAGTATTTGTATCAGTTATTACTACCATTCACGTCCAAAATAAATATTACATCACATTTTTACAATAAGCCAACACCAAATTACATAAGCGCTTTGTTTATATATCTCTTTAAAGTCGTTTCTTTGTTTTCTTTTTATTACGAGTTCGAGAAAATTTTGCGCAAACAGTAATAATTATTTAATATGGAACACGTGGCGTATTATTTGTCAAGTGACAGGGAGCATTCACGTGATGTGTGAGAACTGTATTTGCTCGAACTGTTTAACTAGTTTCCACTAGATGACGGTCAATATTGTGCCGAAGTCTGGAAACTTCTTAAAGACCTCATTTACTTTAGCACTACATAATAACTTATTAAAATTAAACTGCTGTTATCTTGTTCATCTACATCCAAATCGTCTTATTTAAAAAAAATAACCATAAGATTAGATGTTTTGTAAATTCATTGAAAAACTGCGTAGTTTGTCTTTTTTTTTTTGTAACAATCGAGATATTAAAAAAATACTTCACTACATAGTATAAAACAAAGTCGCTTTTTCTGTCCCTATATCCCTATGTACGCTTAAATCTTTAAAACTACGCAACGGATTTTGATGCGGTTTTTTTTAATAGATAGAGTGATTCAAGAAGAAGGTTTATATGTATAATAACATCCATTAAATAGTGGAGAAATACTGTTACCCGAGCGAAGCCGGGGCGGGTCGCTAGTAGTATTATAAAACTCACTACATTAATTTAAATTATTACGGGTTTTGCCAAATTGTTGCGGCATAAATTGCCAGCGTTCTGCCAGGCTGAACCGTCCACGTTATTAAAAAAAGAAACAAAATAAACCAGTGAACTTTATTTATAACCGCGCCTAACTTTACCTTTAGAGCGCGACCGGTAAAGCAAGTTGCCTGACGTCAAACGGTCCCAAATATAACAAATATCTGAATTTATGTTATAAAAACAGTTCTGAAAGTCTAAATATAGCTTGTTGTATTATAAACTTAAACAGTATACTTAATATTTTATTTACATATACTAATTATATGTTATTATAGCGTAATACACATATGTTTTTAAACATTTCAGAAGTGGACCCTGCCCTGGTGTCCAAAACCTTTGAAAGGCGTACTACATATTCCAACCGGTCGGAGCCAACTGACAGAGGTTTCATAGACAGTTTTTATGAAATGAGGCTACAACCGGCATTGACGACAAATGTACCCAAGGACAACCCCTGAGGCACCAACCAAAATCAACGATAAGTGCACCCAAAGACAATCCCGGTTGGTAGAAAACTATTGCGACATATGGAAAACAAAGATACAGGACTAGAATTTTGAGAAGTTAAAGAAGACCGTTACCAAAATTGAAATATCAAAAACTTATATCTTTGTTTACTAACAAGTATAGAAAGACGAAGGTCCATGCCTGATCAATTTTAAAATACTTCGATAAAAAAAAGCAAGAAGAGATTGGTACACTCAATAAATGGGCCCTCCAAAATGGTGGCCAACACAAAATGCAGCAGCAAGGGTAAGCAGGTAAAATATTCTGAGGTACTTGAGCAGTTGAGCAGGATTACATTTATTTTAAGCGCACCCAGCGAAATTTATCTTCTGGACCGGTAAAGCAAGTTATTTGACGTCAGACGATCCTAATGAAAACACTTTGGTTTTTATGCATGTTATAAAAACAGTTCTAAAAGTCTAAATATAGATTGTTTTGAATTAAATTTAAACGATAAGAGCACATTTTATTTATAAACTCTGGTCATATCTCGTTAATCTAATACTTAGTTTGTATTAGAATATGTTTTAATAGTAAACTATGAGAGGATAGTAATCTAATTATCTAAATTAATATAATGTGCTAATATCACTAGCTTCTGCCTGCGACTTCGCCCGCATGGATATAGTAAATATATTAACCTACGTCACTCAATGATAAAGTTGTAGTGTGGGTGGAAGAATTATTAAAATCAGTTGTTTTTGGGTTTTTTCATTATAAACAAAAATATAAAAACACAAATCTTTCCACTTTATAATACCTATTAGTATAAATAGGAAAATTTTCCCAGCAGCCATGCATGCGTAAGCTAAACCTAAGTTTGAATGTAAAAAGTTTTTTTTTTCGTAGTATCGTCTGAATCAAATAAAAAGGATTCTAATCTGTTCTAATGATACAATTTCCGAGAAATTTCCGGACAAAGATACGTCAACATATCCACCCCTGTCATTATGTCATTAATTACAATGACTGAGGAAGATCTGATTCACCACATCAGTAACACCGCTGATTAAATCAATTGGTGATAATGATCAATAGAGATTACAAGTCTTTAGCCTTCTGTGTCTGCAAAGACAGACGTAGCTTTTTTTTATTGAGGATAGGCTCGCGTTTGACCACCACCTTACCTGTTGGTAAGCGATAATGTGGCCAATGATGGAGCGCACTTGATTTAAAGACCTTTACGTTGAAGCTTTCAGGAAACACTCCGGCAGGGAATTCCACACCTTCTCTAGTTCAAGCTGTGAGATTTTTAGCTACATCATAATTTAGTTATCCTGTTTGTTTGTTATCCAACATAATGACGGTATGATGATTTTGTTATTTATCTAATATAAACATCGGTTTTTACAGTAACATAACGGAACATTAGAATGATTTGCAGTGGTTTTGTTTGTCCCACAGTGGGTCAGAATGGCAGTCAAACATTTGGCACCAATTTCGTAATGATCGAAAATATTTGTTATTTTAATTTGTGGTTACAGTTCCACTTAAAGTGTTATATTGCCCCTAATCTCTGAATAGCCAACCATCGTGGCTTATGTCAAGTTTGCCAAATATTTTATTTGTATTTGGCAAACTTGACACAAGCATTTTTTATCTAAGGTATTTTTACAAAATAGGGTCTGTGGTCAATTGGACCCGCTCGATTTTGGTCCACTTTTTTTTCCTGGTCCTCGAGTACATCCAAAAGATGACCTAGTTTTTATAACAATCTAGCCTTATGTATAGACTAATAAGTAATTTAATTATATCCTAAACTAAGAATGTGTCCAATACACTTTACACAAGTGGATACAGTTAAGCGTATAAGTGGTAAGCAATAGTTACGCAAACATGATTAAGGTTGTTGTTAATTTGTGGAAATAAATTGAATTGAATTGAAAATTTGTTTAGGACTGAAGTACAAGTCGACGGGTGCAAAGTAAAAAAAGTTATCTGCAATTTTGTGATTTTCTATCATCTTTATTGAATTAATATTTTCCTTGTTAAGTATTACTTCTCTTACTTAGACTTAATATTAGGGAGATTAACTTATATTTCGTTACTTTTAACAATTGCCTTTTAATGTTTTTTTTTTAACAATTTTATAATAAAGTATAGGGCCCTGGGCTCCATTTCGATTGTCCTGCAATTCTTTCAAATACCAAAACGCCACGCCACAATACCGTTCCTCTCTATAACAACGTCCTTTTAGAATTGCTTTTTTTAAATAAAATCCCATTCCTCTCATAATTCTTCAAAAAGTGCTACAACTACCCTTAAAATCGATTTAGTTGCGCATTTCGGGAAACAATTTTGGTAGAGTAGGTAACTCTTTTCTTTTTCCCTTCTGTTTTGTGTAGACAGACAGGGGAGCCAACATTACGCCGAAGGAACGTCTTAAG
The DNA here is from genome assembly GCA_949319445.1 of Mythimna lalbum. Lineage (NCBI taxonomy): Eukaryota > Metazoa > Arthropoda > Insecta > Lepidoptera > Noctuidae > Mythimna > Mythimna lalbum. The sequence goes on along the minus strand of OX439345.1, from coordinate 7,981,209 downwards.
TGAAACGCACTGTACACTGTAAAAAAAATTCATAACTTCAACTAGTTGTTGAATTGTGTATGACAAATATGAAGAGTAAATCAGTATACCTGCCAAAGACAGCTGTAGCTCCACCAAGATAGCAACTTTACACCCTCACAGTTCGATCACCTATTGAAAAACCCTTAGAAAGACGTTTCAGATACTGTCAGCCTGAGCTGACTTCATCCCGCAGTTATTCTGGGACAAAATTGCTGTCTCCTGGTTTTAAAGGCCTTCGAAGCTAACCTTGACCATTGCCTGAGCTACCGACTGTGACAATTAATCACTCCAATTCAAACCCACTTCCAGCAATTAAAACCCCGATCACATAAAGTCACTCGTCCCCACCTTCAGCACACTAGGAGCGCCTGAGGGCCGCAGTGTTGTGTGGCGCAACTTCGGATGCGCACGCTCAACAGAGGTCGCGCCGGTCGCGCCCCTCCATGTCACACCGACAGTCGACACAATGCAGTCCTGCTGGCCGAGGATTGTTTGTAAATAAACGATCCTTAACTCGGTGACATTGCTCGTACGAACTTTTGACCCGAGAGTCGATCGAGACGCAACGAATTTGATTTGGCTTTGTTAATTATTCATATTATACCTATTTTCAAGTTATTAATATATATATTATTAAATAGTTCATGTAGACCGTCAACCTCTCCAGCTGTATGCAGCCGCATATCCACTGTAAAAGCACGCATGTAACATGGTTACAGACTACATCCTCAGGCCGCGCTTCAAAGTTGTGTTCAAAGAAGTTGAGTTGCACCATAACATTAGTAGTTGCAATGGTTGCTTCCAGCCTATGTGGCACTGGTGCTTTTCGAAACACCAATACCTGGTGTTACCGCCGCTATTGTGGCATATCTTTCACTATATTGCGCAAGTCACTACTCCCAATATACTACTAGGATCTGGTGGAAAGCCCTATACAGCTCCACAATCTGCCTAGCGCCTATTCCCAACTAGGTTACGATCGGCTTCCAGTCCAACGCATGTAGCTGAACTTGGACCGATTGCCTACTGCCTTGCTAATAGTCTTGCTCTAGATATGTGGCTGAATAATAAAGACAAGCTGATCACTGATGGTACACACAGACACCCAGAAGATGATGCAAGAGCTTTTCAACTACGAAACTTCAGTCACATGATAGTAGTCACGATTACCAGTCGTAAATAGTCATAGTATAACAATCATTAGCATATACGTATTTCACAAAATAGTATATTTTGGTGTCACCCGTCCACATAGTCGTTATACAGTATCTTGAATCACACGTGTATGTAAGAACCGTTCTGTTATTTGCCAAATAAAAACTTATTCAAATTAGATGAGGCGAAACAGGTGGCTATTTATTGAAACACTCAAGAGATAAGGAAAACGAGATGATATGTCAACTCAACAAAACGTGTCAGACGACTTTTAATTTTAACTCTTTGAGATATAAAGTAGGTGAAAGTGTTCACAAACAGCGGTTTCAAACCTTATTTATTAAATAAATAGTCGTTCCAAATCTATGCAATCTTTATTTTTCGAGGTATCTATTTTTTTTTTTCATATTAGGTATACCTACCTAAGAGGCTCAGATCCAGTAGTTTTATTTTCATTCCCTGAAATATTACCAAGAACTAAAAATCTCTGCATTGTAAAGTACTACTTTCTATGCATAAAAAAAACGACACAAACCTGACCCTTCCTACAGTCAGGTAGGTAGAAAAGCATAACAATGTTTCACACTATTGAACCTACTTTACACTATAACATCCCAATTTTAAACTTGCTATAAATGGCATCTGATTAAGTTTTTTAGAGGTACTCGTATACCTAAAACATTAAAAATAAATTGCGATAAAAACGTAGCTACCTAAATCTTTATAAAACTCGATGCATTTCCATTTCTAGAAATTTTAGTATCTTGCCAGTACATATACCGACTATATTATTTAATGTTTTTGCTTGAGTAATAGCGTGTCAACAACTAATTTTAATAAATACCTGTCATTTACATCGTAAGTCTCGTAGATAACGACGAAGTCATTAATTAGACAGTGTTATGACTACTTATGTCATAATAATGTTTGTTATAATGGGCTCCTTGCTAAATAATGGCACTACCGGCACAAATCGCGAAGTTGTGGATTTTGTCATGGAAATATATACTATTCTAAGACATGGAGAGGAAGATGAAGAGACAGCTTTAAAACTAAATTAGAAGTCAAAAATACCTAAGGAAGAATCAAACATAGAGACACATACAGATACACATAGATGCAATATTCACAATAATATCAAAACCATCTCTAAATACGCTACAATATTGTCTTTTCGCATTAAAATTCTCGCATCATAAATCCAAAAATACTTCGCTCTAATCGAATCTCCGCCCACTCCTATACAAAATCTGTCGCATCATTCTAGAACGATCGTGATTCAATTCATTATCGACAGTATACGCCCGCATCATGCGATGCACACAAAAGAGCCATCCACAATTCCACATCCCTATTAACGACGGCTGTAATCTCCACTTCCCACGGGCACAAAGCCACGCTCACTTCACGGCCTAGATTCTGTTGGGCCAACATTGGTCGAATTAGAAGGTCACCAGAACTTTCGATCCGGTCGTATCGTACCATATCGCTTGGATGCGATCATGCCACTAGCGCTTGATTGGAAAATTGGAGGAAGTATGAATCAGGCATGGGTATTTCAGGTGATACGAAGAGTCTAGACAATGCTATCATCTTCTAAAATAAAAGAAAACCATGTTTTAATTATACAATACAAACATTTCCATTATTACTGTTTTTAATAAAAAGTTTTGTGTACAATAAAGAATTAGAAATGCCATTCAACCTGCCAATGCTGCCTGTCTTCTGGTCACATTTCCGAAAGACTACGATTATGTGGAGGAGCAATTTGAGGCCTGAATTTATTTTGTACTTGTGTATTATTTAAAGTCTGTCTAAAAAATCAAGCGACTTGGATAATTATTTCGGTAAAATGAACTCTGATGTAGTCAACACTGGTTCAATAATCAAGGTTGATTAAGACATCTTCATCGTTGTTTACTCATAGAAGAAACTAATAAAAAGTAACGAAAACAAGTATTTTTTAAATGATTGAATATTATACAAAATTACCAAGTCGTTTGACTTTTTAGACAGACTTTACATAGGTTTAATGTAAATCCTTAGTTTGGTTAATATTTAAGTTTTTATATGTGAATTCAATCCTCATCTGAACCATAATGTACCAATTGGGGTCGGAAAAGTAGTCTTCCTCTTTCATTCATCTTTATTTGCCGCCAGAATAAAGATATTATGTGTCTACTGAAAAGAACAACATGCGATAGACAAATCGGCTATCGCAGAAAAAATAAGAAAAGATGTTTTTCCTTCCCTTCCAAATGAAGCGGAAGATAAAAAAAAAAACTAAAGGCTGCAAAACAATAAGACGTAGTAAACGCGTGACAATGGCCTGATGACCCTGATATTATTATAATCACCATAGAATTAGTTTCAACACAAATGATGAGGTGAGGTTCAATACATCCTTAAATAGTACCTAGGCTCTGACTTATCACGTAGGAATATAATTAGCTGTGCCATCCTTGACTATTATTTCAAAATACGTTTCATTCATTGTGGCTGAATGAAAAAAAAGTTCTTTGCGCAGTGTTTCCGTGCTTATAGTACAATTATCGTAATGAATTCATTCAGTCATTTCATATAATTTCTACCTTGACTTTACTTTGTGTACTTACTTCGCTTTGTCAGGCCGATAAGTGAAGACAGGCTTTGTAGTACTCTTTTCTATATTTTGTTAGGAATCAGATGGATGCGTGACGCACAGGACCGGTCATAGTCATAGTCATAGTAGTCATAGTAGTTTATTGGTAAGGGATACTTACAAGTCAATTACATAATGTTACATTATACTTTGTTATTTTTTATATAATCCACTTCAGGTAGTTCTAAAAATGAATATGATTACTTGTCCGGTTTTGAGCAATAAGGAATGAGATCACATCCGTCACTATACTATGTCTATGACGGAATATTGTTAATACTCATGATGTTTATGAATGCATTTCTCAAGTTTCTACTTCCACGAATTCGTGAAGTGAAGTCACAAAGAGAGTCTAAAAATAAAGATCACCAGAAAGAACTAAGTGCACTGTTGTTGCAGATTAGATTGATTCAATAAAGACCCTTACACACCATGTGACTGGAACGCCCGCTGTCAGAGAGACTGGTCAAATGGGTCACACTGAACGAGAAGGTGCCGAAGTTCAACTACTCCCTACCTTTGAAATATTAAATGATAAGCATCAAGCGTGAGACTGATACAAAAAAGGACATCGTAATCATAGTATACCCGCCGTATGTGGTTACACCTGTATACGGTGTTGTTGGAACACTTTGCCTCTCAGAAACCTGACGGAAAGATGCCAGAGATTTTTGGATCCACGGCGAGACTCGGAAACTCCTTTATACTCTTCGTTTTTGTTTTACATAATTTTTTCTTTGTTATCTTTCCTATAAGTACCAACAAGAAAGTATATAATAAATAAATAAATGCCCTAAAAAGCGTTTTGAAGAGCAGGCCCAGAGGTAACCTGACTGAAATTGTATCTTAAGTTTCACAGCTATTGAAAATGTTTCTTGGGTTAAATTTATGTAGATTCAGGCATCGCCTATTCCGAGCAGGAGAAGTGTTTTTATGATTTCCCAGCTCAAAAAAAGCCATTGGATATTTAAGCTGTCTTGTTTCAGTTATTGAAAAGTTATTTGTTGAAACAATATGATTTCTAGAAAGTGACTCATCATCTTCCTGCTTTTGTCCAGCACGTTTTTTTCTTCCCTTCTGTCCTGTCACTCTTCTTTTCTTTTATATCACTCCTCAAACAATTCATTCATCTTTTCTTTGGCCTCCTCCTCCCTTTCCATCTATCCCCAACCATCCTGTCTCTCTAACTTTGAAAGTGGTTCTTCTGTACAATACTTGCAATTTGCCATTGTACCGGCTGGACAATCGTACGATGTCGCGCGATGTTACATCACAGTTATTTCCTGTTACAAAATACTATTGTGCATTCAGCGTCGCTCGCGGCTCGAGCCACTCAGCTCACTGTCGACTGTGGCTTTGAACTTGCTAAATTTTACATGCTCCGACTTTCCTGTTGCAATGACATTGAACAACAGTTTCTTTTGTATTGAGAACTTGTCAAGCTCTTGTAGCCTAAAAATTCGTCAATCTATCCATACATATGTATATGTCTGGTTTCACGAAATCCCGGTAGATGTCGAATAGTTTTGTTTATTGTTTGTGTGATTTTTCATAATAATTAGGTACAGTTTTGAAATTTTGTACATAGATTCTTTACATGATAAAAAACTTTTTCCAAAAAAAAATTAAACCGACTTCAAAAAGTACAAAATAACTTTCATTTCGGAAGTCGGTGTTTCTATAATAGATACCTAATCTTGTCTCTTCGTTATTTAACACCGACTTCCGAAATTAAAGTTATTTTGTACTTTTTGAAGTCGGTTTAATTTTTTTTGGAAAAAGTTTTTTATTTTTTACTTTTTAGTTATGGTAGCACCACTAAAAAGTACCTACCCTTCATTTAAACATAAATTACCTTATAGCCAGAGTGCATCTCATAACGATTCTAATAATCACAAATACGGTGATATTACATGAATTTACGTTCCGGCTTTATCACCAGATCAGTTCGATACATCCCCTCCAACTTTTCTTTCAGTCAGTCATCGACTACACGTATGAACAATGCAATTTTACTTGTTACGACAATTCTGCTATGATTCTATGAGGAGTTCTGTTCCAAATCTTCGAAGTTCATGATCAGATCATAACAATATTTCTATGGGACCAACTTGGAAGCATAAACTTTCAATCTAAAAAAATTTTTCAAAATCGGTCCACAATTGACCGAAATATCGGTGAACATAAATACAAAAAAAAAAACATACATTCAGCCGAACATAGAACCTCCTCCTTTTCGAAGTTGGTTAAAAATACTAGACACGTATTTCAGGTTTCGCATATATATACTAAAAATGTCGTATATCGTAGCCAGATTTTAGCAATTGATCACATCATGATAGGGCCATCTAAAACTGGCCGGATCATTGTAAAAGTTAATGTTTGATGACATATCAATCTTTGTTTGGCCTTCTTTCTTTTTGACCTTTGATTATCATTGAAATCCTAATTCAATAATATGGCCAAACGAGGATTGGCATGTCATCAAATGTTAACATTTAAACGATCTGGCCAGTTTTAGTTGATCATATCAAAGTGATCAATTCTAAGATCTAGCCACGACATATATAATAAAAGGAAAAACAGACCGACTGGCATATCAACGCACAGCCGAAACTACCTATAGGAATGTGAAATTTTATACAAGGCTGCCATTTATGACGTAGGGACGGTAATATTACGATAATATATATTATGATACCGTGACGTAAACGAGCACTAAGAAGGGATTTTTGGGAATTCAACTTCGGGGTTCCAAAGTTTTAATGGAGAAACCTACTTTCACGCGCGTGAAGCCTCAGGCAGAAGCTAGTCTTACATAGTGCCGTAACTAGGGCGGTGCCAACGGTATCCAGGGACAGGGCGCAGTTTCTAAAGCGGTACAATTTTTTTTATATCTTGTCCTTTTTGCTTGTTATAGAGTTATAGAAGCACACTGGGCGTATATAATTCTAATTACGGCACTGCCAACTACAACAGGTTTTTTTCACTACATTTGCTCATAAAGTGACTATTATTGCACTGCACTTAGCTATATAATGCACTTGTTACCAAACTGCAGTGACGAAGGTTCCATACAACTCGATTCCCACCGGCTTCCCTTCAGAAGTTTAGAACACAACCACTCTCTACCGTAATTGAGAAATGGCACAATCAGAAATTATAAAACTACAAAGCTAACATTAAAAAACGCCTACACTAAGTACACTATGGACATTAAATCAACAAAATTTACTTTTCAACAACATGTAGCACTATAAGATAAGCCGCAGGCGCAATCGGCTTTTTAGCGTTTAAATTTCTATACAAGAATACGTCATGACGTCACATAAAGGTCAATTAACCTGCGCGCTCTAAAGCGCTCCGGCAAGCCGGTTTTTTTTCGAGTTATTTGATAGAGTTTTATTGAATAGGCTTAAAAACTTTGTAAAGTTTTGCCTTACCTTGTATCGCTAGCACCAGCAGAGTGGATATGTAATAGTGTAAAAATAATATCACTTAATCTTATGGTTTTTTCATTAGAATTTAAAAAGATTTCATGAATTTTATTAGACTTAAAAAAAAATGTCGGCCTTTTTGACCAAACATCCGGCTAAATAGGATAGATTGTCCGGCTTTTCAGTTCCAGGACCTGGCAACCCTACTTGCAAGACACTGTTTCAATATCTCAGTGCTTACACGTATAGTAAAAGTGGACTGAAGATACATCTGCCTATACAAGACTGAAGCCAGGATGCCAATTACAGATTTTCGGTAAGGACTCAAGACTGCGTGCCCGCGCTCGGAGTAGGCAAGCATTTTTTTTTGCTCCGGCTTACCTCTCTCAATATTTCACGCTTCGCCACTGCCAAACTGTGATATTTTGAATACCATTACGCACTAGTGCCATAATGTGGTTAAAACCTTTTTGTTCAACCTCTCCCCCTCCATAATTTTATCACATTGATCGTATCAGAATGGGCATGCGTCGTCCCCTACGAGGAAAAGAAAAAAAATGGGTGCGCATATGAAAACAGATTTACCGCCACAAAAGTTTACTAGTTTTACAGTTATTTTTTTTTTTGACGTGAGTTATTAATGATTACCGTTCTCGACTCTCTTAAGACCCTCGTCGTGGCTCGGGTCTAAATACCGCCTCGACGGTAATCAATTACAATACACACTTATATCAATTCAGATACCGGACTATAAACCTACGTAGTGTGCACGATGAAGAAACTTTTCATACTTTTTTATGATAGTCACGTTGAATATTCAGAGATACAACCGTTTTATTAAATAGGTACGTAATGTATATCTACACCGCTAAATTTTGATCGTTTTAATCCCGTGGACGGTGGAGGGTCGATCTGGTACTTGGAAGAATCGATAGTTTTCCATGTACCAGATCGACCCTCCACGGGATTAAAACGATCAAAATTTAGCGGTGTATTGTTAAGTGCAAAAAGAGATTTAAAAACCAAATACAATATGAACGTTATGACATGGTAGCTACGTATTGTTTATTTGCCTAAATTTTCAAGCATGTGCGAATTCATGTAGCATGTCCTGGCATGTCATACCACGTGAGGACATGAATGAAATAATCCATCCAATAATAAACATGAGCAAATTTTATAGATTTTGCAGAATTCACACGACATTGACACATAAACATACATGACACACCAAAAAATTAATAATATTGATATGACTATTAGAGTATCTTAGGATGCTTTCAGAGTTGCACTATTTGAAAATACAGAAAAAATAAAAATGCTGAAAATCACGCGGTACATATTATAGCGGCATATTTTTTTATCATACTTAATTAAAACTTTGTATAAAACCGTAGTATGGAAACGAAAACTTATCTCTGGATTTTAAATAGCATTCTTTCAGAGACAACAACCATCTTTTAAAAAGTCAAAATATCTTCAAGATTAACATTTCGGTAGCTCTCTGTCGAGCAAAGATTTTATATATCCTAGCTCATGACAATTCGATCAAACATTAATTATAACCTTACTTTGTCAATGCACAGCAATGCAAATGCTCTTTCGTTTCGCAAGCAAGCTATAAAAGCGATATAGTGCGTGATCGGGTTTATCAATGGTTTGTACGGCCTATCTTTTACGGTCCTCCTCCGGCGACGCCCTAAAAGCCGAGGCCCTTATCCCACAGGAGATGTCCTAACTTGGGACATCTCCTGTGGGGTAAGGTGTCTAAGGCTAAGACCTCTACCCAGAAATTAGGACTTCTAACTTCTGGGTAGAGGTCTTAATTTATTATGGCCGCCACAGGCAGGTCCGGGCAGATGACAACATCATAGGTTGTTGTAAAAGAGGCCACTCGTAAAAACGCACTTTACAGCCTACCAGTATAATACTGAACTAGGATCTGTTACTAAAGTGTTAATAAGCTCCAACCAAATACATTTTTTCCTCGATTTTTTGCTCATCTGCTAATAATAACGTACAATGAACCACTCTTTGATTTCATTCACGGAAAGTTTTCGTCACCTGTGACGTGTTTACCATGACAAATGGTCATAATTGAGCGATAATTTGTTATGGCAACCATGGCTTCCCATCAGCTTAGTTCATTAGAACGCATTTACTTATGAATTACTTCATATAATACTTGCACTGTAATTTGTTATAGTTCCTCGGAAACATTCCTATATTTGACGAAGTACTTACTATGTATTGTGTATGTAAAGTTTTGTCACATTATTGGAACTTTCTAAAGCTAAACCGACGTACACGTGTAACACGCCTGATTTGTATGTAGAATGACGTCATGTGGCGTGAATTAAGTGTAGCTCTACGAGTCTAGTTTCCGAATAAAATGTCCATATATTTTATCTCCATAGACTGACACGCCCAGATCGGCGTGTGGGTCATACTCAGTGTAGCTCAAAAACAGATGATGTTAGACAGGCTAAAATTGAAAAAAAAGTGTTAATTTTCCAACTTCAAAAAAAAAAAGATGATGTTGGACATCATCATCTTTTTTTTGTGGTAATGGAGTTAACTAAACTTCGTCTCCACACATGTTAGACGTAGGTATGCACTTTTGATCGGAATAGGTCCCAGCAAAGTACAGAAACAGTACCTTGAAACCTTGTCCTCTATAACTATTTGCAGTATCTACCTAGACTGCAGTTTGTCACACTAATATGGTGAAAGTTTGTGGTATATGATTACACAGGTAGGTATGTATGTATTTGCTCCGTCACGCTCAAACAGCTTAACGAATTCTGATGAAATTTGGTCCTGAAATAGGACATGAATAAGTACTCTTTATCCCGGTAATTCATGTTTGCGAAGTAACCGGTAGAAACTTGTAATATCCCAAACAGGTTTGGTTTCATTGTGTATGTTCATGAAATTTTTTGATGAAAAAGATCGGACCTATCCTATTAAGTTACTAGCATTTTATCTTAACTCTAACGGTCCAAAAAACGCAATTACCGGCTCCATTAGAAGATTGAGAAACTTCTGGAAATAGAATAATTTATTAAAATTATATAACTATGTAAATAACAATGTTATGGCTAACAATGGAACAGCAAACAACATGGATTTTCGCATAACTACACATTTTTATGAACTTGCCGGAGACAAATATTACCTACCTATCTTTAAGTAAGTATAGTACCTATACCAATCGTCGAAGCAATTACTCAAATAAGTGAAAATTTCATCAAAGTTAAAGTTACTCATTCATTTATATTGCAAAAAGCGTAAGATCCTAGTTCTTAGGTTACTTTTTAACCCTTCAGATACCGTCAATTAGAGACACAATAGTAAGACAATAGATGCGCGGCCACCGGTGGTCGCTTGGGGATTCATGAATTAAAGAAAACTTTTTTCTATGGACCCAACACTGAAGTCTGAAATTTTTTTGAGTTGAGAAATCTACACTAATATAATAAAGAGGTAAAGTTTGTTTTTTATTTTTATGTGTTTTTGTTTGTAGGAGGTAATCTCTGAAAGAACTGGTCCGATTGCTAAAATTTTTCATCAACAGAAAGCTACTTTATGCTGCCTTTATGTACGCGGGCGAAGCCGCGGGCAAAAGCTAATTATCTATAAATATCTTATATCGCTGAACAGGATGTCAAACTTTTACTGACTAAAACAGTCCTACCTGACCGTCTGACCTATAAATAAAATCTAAGACAATTTGAATTTCGCGCTACCTTAGAGCATCCCCCTAAATGTTCCAAACCCACAAATCCCGCGGGTTAGCTGACTTAATCCCTTATGCGGGATTGCGATTTTGATGCGAAATCGGCTTACTACTTACCCTACTACCAACATTTTCCATAATTGAGACAAAAAGCAGCACTGTAAAACCAATGATTACCAAACCATAATGATTGAGTAAAAAATGAGTTTTATGTTATATAACAGCTGTAATCTCAGTGTACCATAGAGAATAGAAACCCGTCAAGTACCAGCACGTAGTGGTACATACGTACCGGTCTCGATTAGCCTACAATCCTACATACCCGATTGCAAACAGTTTCTCGCCTACTTTAATTGTTCTTGCCACCTATTTAGTTTTAATAGGTTTAATAAAGGTATTGTGATACCGTAGGTGTAGGATTATGTTACTTCTTTGTGGTTTTTACTCTATTACGATGTCACAGCCGTTTCTTCATCCTTTCTGTGACTATTAGAACTGTGATATATGTAATTATGTACCTAAGTATAGTTAGAGAACTATACTTAGGTATATAAATACATATAATATCTATTTAATTTTTTCACAGCTTCAAGAGGTCGCAGACTTGATTAGGTATATGGTTTTAAATTCAACTCGATACCTTCTCCTGAGATAAATGGTCTAGACAGACAGACAGACGGACAACCAAGTGATCCTATAAGGGCTCCGTTTTTTCCTTTTGAGGTACGGTACCCTAAAAAACCCTGAAACTTGAGTTCAGCGCCATCAATTGAAAACTTGGCCACGCTCTGGCCCGGGGAATACGTCCAGCGTACTGACCACTTTGTTGGAGGACAAACCATCGCGCTTGTAGCGTGGTTTGCCACCCAACTAAGTGTACTGTACCCCTAGCCAGGTTGCTAATCCGCAATAGGTAACGCTAGTAAAAAACCTCAAATGTACGAGAATGACGTCATCTCAACGCTCAGTCACGTGGTTAGAACAAAAGAATTCGACGCAAGTGAAACGGTCGTAACTTAGCTAGGGGGGCTGAGGACCTTAGGAAGATAGCTGGCCTAGGATAGACTGTATGTGAAAGGCGGATTACCGTGTGTTGGGCCTAGAGGCCCTTCCACGAGCTCTTAATGCGATCTATTTTACGGCCTAAACTGAAGTGTTTTAGGAATGGAGCCATATAAGGTCAATCACTTTTTCTCGCTCGCAAGACTGACATGGTAGAGGCTCCAGCTTGGGAGAGGCGTAAGTAGATAGGTAGATTATACAGCTTGGAGTGCGATAAGTCTTAGAAATTAATCATTTTATGAAATGGCCAAGTAAAACTGGCCAGGTAGTTTTAAACGTTAATTTTATCCTTTTATTATCATTGAAATCCAACATCAAATATGGCCAAACGTGATTGACATATCATCAAACGTGTGATCTGGCCAGTTTTAGTTGGCCATATCATGAAATGATTGAAGTGATCAACTCAAGATCTGGCCACTATATGCCATTTTAGCCATTTTGTATACTAAGTAAGTATATAAAACTTTACTGTATTTTGGTCATTAATGCTTTTGCGGATTGTCTTTTCTTCTATTCAAAATTTTTGATAGTTTAAATAAATAACACACACGTCAAAATTTGCACATCCACCGACACAAAAAAACATAAGTATATGAGAAATAGTGTCGAATAGCAAACAATCATAAAACGTTATTTACGTCATAGCCATAATGAACTAAGAACCACGGAGTATTTAACAACAGAGTGCTACCTAAGATTCAAGAATGAATCTGGAATTTTAAAAAGAGCAGAATCTAAAGAGCAATATTATCGTACTTAAATAAACTTTGAAATACCACTCACAAAATCGTTTCGGCCTTAATCAATACCTAATTTTTAAAGAAATTTGACGTGTTTTTGACAGATTTTGACTACAAAGAGAATGCGAATGTTCTTTAAAAATTAGGGAATTATCTGTCTTGCTTGTCATCGGTTCAAGTCCAATAGGTTCGCTGAGAAAACAAATACCTCTAACATCATCATCCCAAACTACTTATTGCTCTATCTTACCAATTATAAGGAAAAAAGATATGATTTTTTTGTTAGATTGTATGTTATGATTTAGCTCAAAAACTACTGGACCGATTTCAAAACTTCTTTTATCATCAAAAAGTAAAATTTTCATTGAGAACCATAGGCTATTTATTTTCTACACTCATGCGGGTGAAGCCGCAAGCAGAAGCTAGTAAATACAGCATTATTTTTAGTTTAAGCGAAACTTGAATATAGTTTGTTCAGAATCAGTAACTGAATGGTTTACACCATGTTATATTTTTCCCAAAAATATTTAAAAAGGTCACAAGTTGGACACCACCGACACTAAGTACAACACAGGTCACGGCAGGTCATAGCGAGCATTAGTTGCCAGCAAACAGCTGGGTGCAAGTGCAAAAAACCCCTAAATTGCCTGGATGGCCTTTGTTGAAATAACAAGCTTATAACTTTGTAATTTTTCGTGATATACAGTTATGAAATTTCGTGCATAGATTCTTTACATAAATATACTTGACCCATGTTTTGTACAGAGTAGTATACTACTCTGTCAAGAAAGTACCGGGAAAAGATCAATAATACACAAAATGTCTGTTATTCATCCAAATTTATTTTATCACCTTCAAAGTATGCTCCTTTAGAAACGATACACTTGCGCCAACGAATAATCCATTCATCAAAACCTTTTTTAAACGCTGCTTCCTGAATTGAGTTCAGCTCTCGCCGCGAATTCTCCTTTATGTCTTCTATCGATTGAAAACAGGTGCCACGAAGTGGTAATTTGAGTTTAGGAAAAAGAAAAAAGTCAGCAGGAGCCATATCTGGTGAATATTGTGGTTGCTGGATGGTATTTGTTGAGTGTTTGGTCAAAAATTCGTTCACAATGATAGCCTTGTGCGAAGGCGCATTGTCGTGGTGCAAAATCCAAGAATTTTCTTTCCACAAATCTGGCCTTTTTCGTCGAATTTGCTCTCTTAAACGCCGCATAACGCTCAAATAATATTCTTTATTTACCGTTAGACCTTCCGGTAAGAATTCAGAGTGCACAACACCGCGATAGTCAAAGAAAACAGTCAACATGACTTTGACTTTTGATCGACTTTGGCGTGGTTTTTTCGGTTTCGGATCAGTTGGAAGGCGCCACTCCGAAGCTTGTTGACTAGTTTGCATGTCAAACTCGTAAACCCACGTCTCGTCACTAGTAACAATGCGTTTCATGAATGTTGGGTCTGAACTGACTCGTTCCAGCATGTCCACAGCGACTTTCATGCGATTGAGTTTTTGGAGAAAATTCAGATCTTTTGGGACTAGCCGAGCAGCAACATGTTTCATACCCAAATGATTAGTTAAAATGGTACGGATCGACTCGTGAGATACAGAAAGTTCGGCGGCTATCTCTCTCAGAGTTGAATGGGGGATTTTCAGTCACTATTTCCTTCACTTTTGCGATGTTAACTTCAGTTGCAGACGTTGACGGCCTACCAGAGCGAGGCAAATCTTTCATCACATCTCGACCGCTTTTGAACGCTTTGAACCACTCATAAGCACGAGTTTTTGATAAATCGATTCACCGTAAGCCTTCTGTAACATTTTCAGTGACTCCGAACACGAAATTCCATTGGCGATGCAAAATTTAAGACAAACTCTTTGTTCGATATTTTTGTCCATTATGAAATTCGCAATACACACTATTTATGATATTACTAAAACCAGCACTGTATTTAATATAAATAACAGATGCAACTCAAACTCCGCGCCAAAATGGAAAACAGTTGTGCCAATGTAACAACTACAAAAAAACAAAAATTTGAATTTGGAACCATAAACAAATCATCCATTTCCGATACTTTTTTGACTGAATTATCTAAAACTAATGTACGTAAACAAATAGGTATTTAGATGCCTACCTAAATATTTAGATATTCAACTTAGCTCATAATGTACGTAAGTGGGCATCATGCAAGTATAAATTGAATTGCTTACGACTGAAGTCCGAAAGGTAGATTAGTTTCAAAACAACAGAATTTGCATACTTTACTTATACACAACAATGCGAGGTCGATGGAGGTTAGAATTACCTTTGAATAGTTAAACTCGGTTATATTTTAATGACATGACCGGTCGTTTCCTGGTGTCTATAAAACATCAAGTAGGTACGTGAAATGTGGGAGAAGCATTGTGTTGGTTTCGCAAGCACTTTGTTTCTATGTATCGAATTGTTTGGTAGAATTTCAACCTGGATTACATCGGAATATCTGTTGTCAAGAAAGGGAAGCCCTTACGCCTGATAAATACTCGTATTTTTTACTATTTTCATTGATCTCCCCATGGCTGCCACTGCTGCCAGTTACCTGCCTGCTGCGAAAATGTTTTAGTGAAAACGAAGCAAATTGACAGGCCGAAATATAAGAAACTAGGGTCTTTTTATAACTCTCAATTTATAATATCTCTCACGAAGTTTCAAAATAAAAATATAAATAATAAATAAAAATTAAAAAAATAACCGACACAACAACACAAGTACAATACAACACAGGTCGCGGCAAGTCATAGCGGGTATTAGGAGCCAGCGCACAGCTGGGTGCGAAAGCAAAACAACCCCGAGTGGCCCGGTGACCATGTATTTACATCGCCAACCAGGTACCATAATGGCCTTATAACTTTGTGATTTTTTATTTAACAATTTTGAATTTTTTTACATAGATTACTAGACCGTTTCAGGTATTTGTATATACTAAAAATAAGTTGTATATGCAGAATATAAGAAGAGAAATTCCTCCGAACACATTTTATAATAATCCGTTAAACATAAAAGTACAGTAAACTGTGCAATGAACTTTAAGAACACAGTTAATGACGAGGCAAGACGCGGACCCGGTCTAGATGGCCACCTTGTCTTGCCTTACTACTCATATAAACCGGAACACCAGGAACTTTAATGATTTCCGCACTTCCTTACAAATTAACATATTTTTCGTAATTTATGTTATTTCTATTTTTAGTAATTTCACCCGTCAGGCATTTATTTATAAATCAGTAACTTCTTCCTGAATGACGGAATATATTATTATTGACTGTCGAGGTTATGAACTTGTTACCAAGCACAAATCCAGCTTTATTATGGCACATAGTGCCCGCGACTTAGCCCGCGTTCTGACTCGTAAAACAGCACAATGTCATTTGATTACAATTTCATGAAATTTTTTGCACGGAACCTTGATTTTATTATTCTCTATAAAACACCTGTAGCCTAAGTTACTCCTTATAACATGAACTATCTGCCAGTGAATGTCCTGGCAAAATTGAAACAAACAGACAGACAAAAAATGTTGTAGGTGTCCAATAAACTTTTATATGATTTTTGAAATTTCAAACAGACAGTTTTAATTTATGTATATGTATATAAATATAGATTATGTAGTGGTATGTCGAGGCCATATTAGTTACACAGTGAAGAATCATAAATAATGTATGAAATTAACATGTTCGAGAAAGTAATAATGGTAAATCAAATAAATGTAGAATTTGGGGAAATCCGACAACCGCAGTGCTACCACGAGCTCTTAACGCGATCCATTTTACGACCTAAACTGATGTGTTAAAAGGAGGCAGCTATATAGGCTTTTTCGCTCCAATGACTGACATTTCAACACGTTATGGTATAAGGTCCTTGGATGTTTAGAAAATACTGTGTAATGAAAGGATTGTTAATGTTAAAAAAAAAATAGGTCTTAAGTTATTACTTATAAGGTGTAGACAAAGGCAATAAAAGTACTTATTTTTAAACAAACCTTGTAGCAAGTATAATCCGTTATAAATTTCCAGAATATTACAACTGAGCTATCATTAAAGTAAATTATAAGAATCAATGTGACCTCATACTGGCCGGAAAATCCACTCCGGTGCTCGCACGCTTTCTAGAAAGAATCCACCAGACCTTAATTGGAAAATACATTAAAATATTTCGAATATCTATAGACCACAAACCAATGTATTAAGCTATTTAAATTAAGTACAAGATCTAATAGAGAAAGGTTCATTAATCTAAATTACGGAAAAATTAAAGAAATATTTCGGTTCCTAAAGAACCTCTAGACTGAATGGCTTTCTGTGATAACGACTTGAAAAGCTAAAAATTTAAGGGCATTTCTGCCTAATCACTTAAAAAAATTGCACTTGTATCTTGCGATTCCTGCGACGCGGCGCCAAACCAAACCCTTTGAAATTTTCGATTCAAATGCAAGCAAAAACGAACTTTGCGGTGGTCAGGCGGGAGTGTCTTTGATGGTACAATAAACTAAATTTTTTTTTTTAAATAAAAATTGTTTATTTGCACCTTCAAGTTAACACGTTTTACAAATAACAGTAAATTAGGTTACAAGGTATATTAATTGTGATATTTAAGTGTTACAGCTAATACCTAAGCTAAGATAACTTAATATCTTGTAGTTATAAGCATCAGCGCAGCGCCCACCCTCATAGTCACAAGTAGATTTAAATATCCTCATATTCACAACCAATGGATGCAAAATTAAAACTAAGAGAAAAAAAATAAAATAAAAAATAAGTAGATAACGGCATGTTTGGACTGTGTGTGGTTTGTGGTGTGTGGTGTGTGGGGTAAGTGTGAGTGTGAAAGTGGGTGTGAGTGTAAGTGTATGTGTATTTATGTAAGTAGCTTCCTCTCGCTCAAGCGGTCCACCCAAATCTACTTAGGGTGGACACTAGCACGGGGGAAGGCCATGTGCATAGCACATAGGATACTACTAAACTGATACTACTGTACTAAATTGGTAAGTAACCAGGATCGTCAGATATAGTTGACGTTTTCATGGAAACCAACGGAGGGATATGAACGGCCGCGATGATTTTTTCGACGAAACTCGTAGCCCTGGCAGGCACATCGCCCCTAATGCTAGAGATACAATGTACGAGTACACAGGTCAGTAAGTAAAGCAGGACGACGGACCAATAACCTGCTAACTTTCGCATCGTTAGCCCCCTTAGCCACTACGGTAAACAAATTAATGCTCTATGACAAGTGGCATCGACGTGTAGTTAGACAATAGAAAAAATACCAAGATATACTAAGCTACTGAATTATAATATCCAGCTTATAGATACTGTCAAATTGCTGGGTCGTGGGGCTCTTTGGACCGGTACCGTGGTCCCAAATTCCACCTACAAACATTATTGTGAGGCAAAAACACACACCGTGTTAGAAAAGCTACTCCTAGGGGTCTTTAAGTCAAGAGTGAATTTTAATCAAGGTTACTTCTAGGCAAGCGTGCTCCATCGTCGGCCACATCGTCGCTTACCATCAGTGGTCAAACGCGAGCCTATCAATAATAAAAAAAACAAGTTACCAAAAACGCTGTACCTATTTATTCTATTGGTGGACTATTTTCATATGTGGAAGTTGGGACCGTGGTCCCAAAGTGCCCCACGATTCAAACTACTGGGCCAAGGCGTCCCTCCATTCTGTCTGTTGTTTCCTAAGGAAAACATCTAAGTCGTCCCGCCATCTCCTTCTTGGTCTGCCACGACCTCGTCGTGCAGTTTCATCTACTAAATAATTATTTTCACTGACAGACAGACAAAAATAAAAGTCGTAGTACCTTGTAAAAGAAAGAAAACAAAACTATTATTTGAGACTCGCAGAGGACAAACAACAGAATAAATAAAAATGTCATACACCTCGAGATACATCAACGTTTTTTCAATGGCAATAACGGCTATAATTGAGGTGAATGAAGCAATGATGGAATTAAATATCCTGAGTCTATACATACAGTAATGTGTTGTTCCGACCCCAAGGAATTTAGAATGGGGGGCCGATCAAAAAAATATAAAAAAAACAGGGGCCGGTAGATGATTATTGAATTATCTGTTATTTATGCTCGCAACCAAATTAAGAAACTCTTTGCCGACCCTTTGCCCAGAGCAGTGGTGGCCGAGTGGTAATGACTCCGACTTACGAGTTGTAGGTCGTGGATTCAAACCCAGCCAGGCGCATTACTTGTGTAATTTATTTCTCACCACTGCTCTCAAAACGGTAGAGGAAAACATCGTGAGGAAACCGGCATGTCCAAGAACCAAAAATTCGAAGACATGTGACATTCAGCAACCCGCACCGGGCCCTCGTGGTGGATTACGGCCCATTCCCTCTCCTAAATAGGAGGCCCGAGTCCCAGCAGTGGGAACATGAAAAAGGCTGATGATGATGATTGCCGACTCTGAACCATATAACCAGCATTCAAAGCAAGAGAGGACTGGCTCAACTCATCGAGTTTTTTATTGAGGTTCAGAAAAAAGGTACAAGAAATCTCGGATTGAATCTAACAGTACCTTGGGACAAAGAAGATGTTAATTAACAGAATGCTCACTACTTATGGCAGTGGCGGATTAAGGCTTTCGTGTAGGTAGCAAAGTCGACCAAGGGCCCCTGTGTAGACTGTAGACCTGTTTAGTACTATTATTCTCATTTTTATTCTCAATAGCCCCGTGTATTTTAAGATTAGGTAAGACACGTAGAAATTAAGGTAATGAGGGAAATCTTAGAGAGTGACACTCATTATCAATGAAATTATCAGATTTATTCGGGTTTCAATAGATATTTTAGATTTTTTTGCGTTCTATCTAGGGCAGGATCCCCGAATACGCGGGGCCCCCGAATGCGCGGAGCCTATAGGTATGGCTAATCCGCCACTGACTTATGGTTGTAGCACTAGGTTGTAGTAATAATCTACGTATGGCACGACACGAGACAATATTGCCCAATATGTAGAATATCCGGCCGCAATGTGTTTGTAGCGTGACTTTGATAATTTAATTAGTACATATGTACTAAAACAACGGAAGCTTTTGACTTTTTTGTATGTTTGGTTAAATAACTACGTAAGTAATCGCCTTTACGATGTCTTGAACGGACAGATTTACAGTGTCCAAATGTCCGTTTTGTGAACTTTGAAAATATCGTCATTTTTTTACATGGTTTTTTTTTTCGGTGGGTAAAAGTATATCATGACATGCTCCGCCATTGGGCATAGCGAAAGATAATATCAGACTTTTACTGACAAGGAACTCAGGGCCGAACTTTCCTTTCAGAAGCAGACCATTGGCCCCAGTAGGCTTCGACCCTGCTGGGCTCCTACGGTTGCACAAAATAAAATAAAAAACATGTAGGCATACAAGGGCACTTATAAAACGGCAGAAGCTAGTGCACGGTTCCAAATTGATCATTTCCTATGGAGAAGAACCGCTGCCAACTCCTAGAGGCGTCTGTCGACGATTTGGGCACTGTCCGGACGGTTACCAGACGGAAGGACAACGAGCTAACCATTGCTCGCCGTATGCAAGCCCTCGCCTACGATGGCCGGAAATCGGTAAGATTTTAATCAGTGGCGTAGCTAGGCCCTCAGGGGCCCCGTATCAAATATATTTGAAAGTTTGTTTTTTTGTACGAAATAGCTTCTACTAATATAGAAATAGTGCCTTGAGAGGCCTTAAAATTAAAATGAACTCATTTTATGGATCACTTAGTAGGGCATACTATGGCCCTGTAGCTTGAGGGCCCCGTATAATTGATACGGCAGACACGGCGGTAGCTACGCCCCTGATTTTAATACATAATGTGATCTGTTGATACTGACACGCACGATTCCCCTCCATTTCGCTCTGCTAATGATCTAGGTGGAATGATACACCCATACACCCCTCGTCGACACAGCATAGAACTCCTCACACAGATAACCCAAATTCTGGATACCAAAACAGGTATCGTATCTAGATAACTCAAACGAGTTTATATTCCAGATGAATAGTACAGTTGTAGACCCAATACGGCAATTTTAGCATTCTCTCTCATCGGGGATGTAACTCAGTGGTAGAGTGTCTGCTTCGCATGCTGAAAGTCCTGGGTTCAAATCCCAGCATCTCCAAATCTTCTTTTTGAATTTGTTCTTTTTAAATCTGATGCAATAAATTAAAAGTTTACAATATTAGTGTTGATAAATGCAATGGATAAATTATGCAACAGAAGTTCACATGTAGCAAGTTTCAATATTAGAAAGTGAAAAAAGAAAATATCTTGTGTCCCCGAAAGACAAAAATGTTTATTTATTTTATATCTTTATTACATGAAAAATAACTTACCTACGAAAAATTTTAAGAATGTCAATCCATTATATCAATATGACCTAGGTACTTATTTTCAGTTCAACGACCTTATTCACCGAATTAACAACATCCGATCAACATTTATTTTTGTTTGTGCAAGTTATAACACTTCTGACGCTAATTGCGGGTAATTTAATATTGCCGCAATGATCAGTGTTTATTTAGAAAATTGCATCATTTTCAATGGCAACCTTCATCGATTTGCTTGCGGTACACACTAGTAGCGCCATCTATCGCAACGTGTAAGAAAACTAAGGAACTACATTGATAACAGCGCCATCTATGTTAATATGAAAGAACTGCAGCAATAGCTTGTACTGTTGTTACTGTATTTTGTCTTGTTGAATTAAAATGCAAACCGTATTAGCAAAGATAACAAATGAATACTGATGACTTGTTTTAATTTGCTAAAGGAACCTACTATGTTTATGAATTCAACGGACCAATAAACAGGCAGCCCACCTGATGGTAAATGGTCACCACCGTCTCCAGAGATCTGCGTTACCTACCATTACCACATCACAGATGGGCTGCAGAATTGTTTAAAAGAATCACTAGACTCCAAAAGACGCACGGGTAGATTTCAGTCAAAAGGTAAAAGTCTGATACTCCCTCTCGCTTCACTCACCCAGAGAGGGAGATGGATAATTTACAAACCAAAGAAAAGAGGGATACCTCCTTAGGTACCTCAGATACTTTTTTTAAACTTTATGCACTAGTAAACACTGTACAAGTTGTACAACAGATGTGATGGGTACCTAACCTACCTACCTACCTACCTTTTTCGGAAAGAACTCATTTCAATATTTATTTGAAGCGCTCCTTAACGTAGCCTCACATTCTGCAGGTATGTTTTATAACGGATAAAGAATAGACAAAATCAAACCACATTCTTGGAATAATATTTTAATGAAAATTCAACTAAACGTATAAATCTTATTTATACTTACAATAAACAAGTAAAGTGGATAAATATTTACATTTAGCTGGGAGGAGTTTGCACGTATTTGCGGATCCCCCCAAAATTGCACTAACAAAAATATGGAAGCCCATATAGGCTTCCTTCTCGTTCGGTAGCTGGCTGAGACTTATAAATATTTATGACGTTAGTACATAAAATCTTAAATTCAAGGCAATCTCTTGGTGTCACTAGTTTATGAAATACTTAAGTACAAAAAGGGTAAACTACTTCTTGTTATTTCGGAGAAAATAAATAAGAAAAGTTAAAAAATATACCTAATTAAAAAATGCTTAAATTAAATGCACATTTGTAAAAATATTCTTAAGGTAAATAGGTAAGTTTAAATTTCCCAAGTTGTAACTTTTCTTCTCTTAAGAGTCGCATTGGAATTCCCAATATGAAACTGTCATTTCTTTCCTCTTAGATTAAGGAAATCGGCAAAAAATTGAATATTCTTTTAGCTAACCAAACGCTCAAGTGGAAGACATTAGACCAAACAAAACACAATCACTTAAAATAAAATTCTTAACACTATAATTATAGTCCAAAAATGGATACAGCTTTTGGTCACTGAGGAGCGTCAAAACTGCAATAAAGTCCATCGTATTTTGTCAACTGTACTTTTTCGCATAGACATAATATGGTTCGAAAATTCTCGGACCACATCGGCCTCGATCGATACCACGGAGTAAACAAATACCCAGAAGGTTTGCTATCATCGAAAACGACGACATGAACAAGTGGACTTCTCAGCCAGCCACCGAACGAACACAGTATAACGAGTAAACATTGTATAAGTTAATTATTATAAGATATAATAACGCAGTCTTAGTACGCCGTGGCCACTGGTCGCCCTTACCCTAGTGAGACCGCTCTAGTCTATACTACGGCGCTACTCGATACGTACGCTACCCACAGAGTTGATGATAAATGGAGTGCCAAAAGTTATGTGCTCAATAAAATTTATGGGTCTATGACTTGTTATGGTGTGTGAGAGAGACAGCGCTAAACTGGGCGAATAGCACTATCCTGTTTTCACAACGCAAGAATAATGACATTGATACAGCACAGTATGGCCCCTGCTAAATTACCTACTCTGTTCAAAAGCTAAAAAATTATGCTGACTCCCCAAAACTATTTAGTAGAAAATCCATGGCACTCAATTTATTGTCTACATTCTGTCACTATTCCAGAACATCTAACCTGTATGTGCGACCATCGGTGTAGCGCTACTGAGAGATATGGCACCAATTCATAACATTATTGTTAATATTGCTTATTCATTTTGAACATTTCCAGTTCATCGACCCCTTTTTATGATATTCACTACAAAAGTTACAAAATCTACTTTCAGGGGCGAAGACGAGAACTTTTCCGAGCATCGGACTAACTTTAAGATGCTGTCATAAGTCTGTTGTGAAAAAGAGAGAGTGCTAATCGTCCTTTATAGCTCTGTCTCTCTCTTACAACTGAATATTCTGGGCATTGGCCAGTCATGTGAAGGGTCAAGCTCGTCACATTTTCTAATTGTTCAATGGTTCAGTAGAGCTACAAACCGACGTCAATTACCATCTAATCTAAGTACATACTACTAATAAAATGACGCTACGAGTATTATGGAAGATAATGAAAGTGGCCTCGCCTACACGGAGATAACAACGCTAGACTAACTACTCGACAGCTAACTGACTAGAACTTATGGAGGGACTAGAGAAAAGGAGTATTTGGAACAACTACTGGCCGTTCACGCTCTTAACAACTAGTGGCTCTAGTACACATTGACTGAAGAAATATTGATTTGAAGAAAGTGGAAACCCAAAGGGCTATATGCAAGTAAAAACCGTATGCTGTGGCAATGTTTGAAAGAGATAACGTGGTCCTGGAACGCAAAGGACAACTGATGTTTTTAGTCGGTAAAAGTCTGACATGCCATCTCGATCCGCCCAGAGTGGCAAAAGTTTTTTTATTTTATTTCCTACCTCTGTCAAACGTTTTCTTTCATCTTCTCTAAATTACAATTGAAAATTTTCTACAATTCTTCCAGTTGACTTCATTATCGTCTGCAGCTTCTTTACCGATATGATCAACAAAATTGACACAGTAACTCCCATTTCATCCCATTTCGTTTTGTTACAGAATTCGTCATAATCAATTACTACTTCATTGAAGAATGTTTTATTCAAGTTTATAGTCGAGCTCGTAATACAGAATAGAGTATTAAGAGCTCTCTGTTCTTATGACGTCAAAATTTTACGACCCTACCTCGTGGACCACCATGTGTAGTTGTGTACTAAAGCCGTAAATTACGAAATAATTGACAAATGTAAACAAACAGGTAACAAAAACTTATCTGCCTAAGTTGGTACAGTAAAAAATACGAAAACTGAAGACAGTTATGGTGACAAACAAAATATTAAACATGCAAAAGCGGACCATGATATTGATCTGCTTTAACCAGCAATTTACTGTTTTTGCAGAATATTTGTAAACAACAATTTAAGAAGCGCTAAGATAAAAAATGTTTATTAAAAAACAAACTATTTAAGTAAGTATAACAACGATTTAAAAATCTGTCAACAAACAACAGACATTACAATTTATACTACATTAGTGTTGATCGCTCTGCTTTCAATATTCGATAAAAATTGTTACGGGATAACAAATATTTGCGAAGTACCTACAGTAGGGAAGAAAAGTTCCAAGCCACAAGGAATTTAGAACGACCCATTAAAAAGATCAAACATTTATTCCATTCACGATATTTGAAGATGAGTAGAAGAAAGCAGTGGGTATCCTTGTACTCTACATTTCTATTATTGTCTTTCATTGCTTTTTTATAGAAGTAAAAAATCATCGAGAGCAATAGATCAACCACTAAACATAATCTACGTACCATTGATGGTTTCAAAAATCATTGGCATAGTGTTGCGTGAACCGGCTTATCTACTTGATATCTAAAAGATTCTACTAGCTAGGAGAGAAGTGCGGGACGGGAAGGGGACAGTTTGGCGGCTATAGAGAGTCCAGGCGCGTCCGCTGCACCGCCAGCAGGGCTGATTGCTGCTGCAGACTCTTGCGGAGACCTTCCAATGTTTGAAGGACCTGGAAACAGATCATTTTAGTAACATATAGGCTATAACATGATAAGAGACTGAGCTACTTGCATTTTGATTGACCACGTCTAGTTGCTCCTCAGATATCGATTCCTCTATCTCTCAACCTCTGCTCAATTTTTTTGCCAAATACACAAAATTCGTCTCTTGCAGGAGAAGCTGCAGCAACGATAGCAGTAAATCAGCACTCTTGGATTTTGTATACCTGAACCATATTTTCTATATCATAAAGTAATAGAGTACTACTGCCTCTTTATTAACTACCTTGTAGAACATTATTGCTGTATCGATAAGATGGTAAAAGTAAGATAAAGCTACAGAAACCTCAGATATACATATTCAGCTACAAGATACATTTAATCAATATAGTTACCATTAAACTAATAGAAAAATTATAGAGATCATCCAAGTCCAACCATGCAAAAGAGACTAACCTCATCCCGAGCATAAGCCTTCCTCTTTGGCGGCTCGGAGTGGGGTCTGTCAGTGGGCTCGGGGGGGGACAGGCGGCGCGCCACGGGCGGCGGGGGCGGCGCCGCCAGCGGGGAGCGCCGCGCCACCGGCGACAGGCGCCGCACGGGCTCGGGGGAGTTGGCGCGCATGAAGTTAGTGATATGAGTACGCTCCGGACTTCTACGGGGAGCTTCCACCTGACAACACGAGGTTGTGGGCTGTGTTAATGCTAGGTGCTGTACAACATGAAATAGATAAGAAAATGTCACGGTGGAAGCTGTCATGCAGAGACAAAATCGTAAAAAATTTAAAGAATAGAAAAAACAAGAATAACATTAGGTCGCATGTGGGTAGTCACCAAATCAGAATAAACTGTCGTTTTACTCTATTCAAAGACGCTATGACAATACGCTACGCTAAGCCAGTTCAAAGTCAAAGTACAGTGTAACAGTGGCATTACTACCACCACTATGTTACTACCACCCTTCAGCACCATTCAAAGAAATCTTGTATAATAATAAACGCTTGTATAATAAAACTCAGGCACACTATAAAGGACTGACCATACTAATCGTAGTTCTAATCTATTCAGTTATGTGAAATTCCTAGCAGTCTTCAGTCTCACCTCTGTCGCCCTCAGCTCCCTGACTCTCGGGTTATGTGGTGGTTCCAGCGGTGCACGTGACACGGTGACGAGCAGCTTCTCTGCCTCTCTAATAAGCTCCCTGTACTTCCTCTCGGCTTCCCTGTCAGCCTCAAGCAGAGGATCCCTATCTCGTACCGGAGGAGCTGGAGGCGCGTGGTTGCGTCGTCGCATACGAGGTGGAGTCGCTCCTGAAAAATGAACTGATATTCAAAACTTATATGTTATTCTATAAGCAAATAGATGAGTATTATTTCATCAAGTTAGGTTATTAGTGTCCTGACCTGAACACAGCCTTATTAATAAATAAAGCCTGTACTGTATCACTACTAGGCAAAGGCCTTCCGTTCCATTACTTCCATTGTTCCTGGCTCTAAATTCATCCTACAAAAGTGTGGAAGCAGAAAACGTGTTGCGATGACCATATCGTATAGGTGGAAACTGAAAACATCTAAACAGAACATCACCGGATCATCCATTAGAGGAGTCTCTATGACTGAGAACACGCTGTATACCAAATTACCAAGCTAATCCTTGGCAGGTAATTTAGCCTCGCTACCAATCTTAATCATAGAGCTAGTCATTGACGCCTAACATTTGCTATTCTCAAATAATTCCTACCATGGAGTTTCTTTTAATTAGTTCCTCTCACCTGCAGACCGTGGCGGTCGACGCGGTGGCCTCCGTCTCCTCGCCCGCCTTCGTCCTGGCGATGCCGTCTCGTCATCATCTTCGTCTCCTCCATCCAGGCCCGTGTCTCCATCCGAATCGAAATCAGCATCAGACAGTATGGCCGTCTCCCGACCTCTCGCTCGCATTCCTCGGCATTCTTCGTCACTGGAAGCTCCACCCCGATAGTAAGGTGACCGGTGAGGTTCCGGTGATAAATGTGGAGAGAGATGTGGTGATCTGGAAATTATAGTGCATTAATATTAATTTTACGGGCTCAGAGAAATATTCTATACCTTTCATTCTGTGACCGTAAGTTTTTGACACAACTTGCCTTAAGTATATTAGATAACTTTAGGAGGTTAAGTAGATAGGCCTCCTCATTCATTCAATGTACAACAATTTCAAATGTATGTCAAGTTATCTACTTGAAATCTTGTAACATTTTAACATAGTTGCCACTTTACTAAGTTAAGTGTCGTGTACTTAGAGCCTTTCAAATCTAAAGCTAGAGGAAAAGCATACATTCCTAGTTTTTTGCTCCAAGCTTGGGTCAGCGTGTAGTATACGAACACTTGAACTTGATTTAAATCGTCATAGGTAGCAGAAGTTATTAAAAGCCCAGGCATTGACTATGGTACAATCAACATCACGTAATCGATTCATCGTACCGAGTTTCTATGAAGAGAAAGCTTTTGCAGGTTTAATTAAAACATTCACTATTGTAAATGCAAATATAAACCTAAAGGTAGGTAGCGATATAATTGAATTAACATCTGCCTTCGTTGAACAATCCTAGTCCCACTGACCTACTTTATGTGGGTGCTGCTTAACTTATCTAATTCTATAACAGCTACGCCGTCTTGTCTACTTAACATTTACTATTATACTATCATAATTTCTATTGCAATCAAACTGGCTTTAGAACAGATGGAAATAAATACATTTGTAACATATGTTATGACTGTTATTTCTCTTTATTTTCAAAAGTCTAATTTTAAGCATGATTCGGATGGCGGGCAATTTTGCCTGCTCTTTTATGTGTACAAGTGTAAGACATTTTTGCCTGACTCTATCTGACAGACAAAAATTTCTGACGAAACAATATGACCACTGTGGAAACTGCAGTCAACAGTTGCAGACTGCAACAGGCTTCAACTTTTGAAATTAACTCGGAAACATCAAAATTTGTAGCAGTCACAGTGATCAACGATTTGAAAATGTAAACACGTAGGTTTTGGCTGACCTACAGTGGAAAGAGTGTTCCCCGGAATGTATTCTATTATCTGCTCCATCATTGTCTTAACTTCATTATTTAAGCTGATACTTTTTTTCTCCTCTGTGACATGTTGTTGCAAAGTTTTTTTTTAAATATTATTAAACCACAACCACCTTTATTTCACTAGTAATTTGTTATTGTATCTATCATTTATTGATCAATTTTATTTTTATTTTTATATAGCTTCTTTTTATAATGTGAATGTGAGATGAGAACACTGTAGACTCCGCGGATTCATGGATTACAATTTTTATTGTGTCTTTGGGTACAAAGCTGACCGGTCTACATTGTCCTTTAATATATTGTAGTATAGAAATATTGTAATAACTTTAATTTTTTTAAAGAGTAGCGATGGAGTTTCTTGCCAGAAACGACCAATTGGAATCGTGAGCGAGTTTCTGACGTTTTATAATATTGTATATGTACTCCTATTATGTGAATTAAATAATGTTGAGTTTGAAAAATGCCAAGAATCGTCAGTCTCACCTAGACCCATACTTGACATGAGAATCAAGTGAGTACGGAGCGTGATGCAGTTGCGGCTGGGTCGGCGGGCACTGCAGCGAGTGCTGATGCACTATGTTGGAGGGCCTCCTTCTGTTGGGCGAGGTCGCGCCCATCCACGGGTTGGTCCTGATCCGGCATCGTGGGCGAGGAGATGGTGTGGCGCACACCACCACGGCAATGGGGGTCGGTTCAGGAACGCAACGGCGGACTACCACGTTGGAGGAGCGTCGCTGAAATTACATAAGAATACAATTGTGAAAGAAGAAAGAATGAAATGAGAGAAAATACAATATCACAAAAGAGCCCAGCTCCATAAAGCTTGAATTGAATTTTTTTTGTTAATTTTAACACAATCACAGTATCTATTTCAGTAGATACTAGATAAAGGTCTTCAAAAGTTCTAGAGTTATGTACTGAAATAGGTATACCTATTGTGATTGTGTCTTAATATAAGACTAACTGCTGTGGACAGAATTCTATGTCATTTTGTCAAATTAGGAATGCTGGGCCTACTTTTGATAACAGAAAATAAACACAAAGTTTCTGAGGACCTTATACAGTCACTAGTCTGTGCTATTTTTATACTTTTTTATGCCCTCTGTAAAAGTAAGAGGGCACGTCAAAAATTGCGCTCGAACTCCCTTTCGGCAGTCGGGCGCGGGTTAACAAGATTAACTTGTGGGTGTCAGCATAAGTACTCTCACATTACGATCACTGCGCACTATGCTCCCCGAGACAAGGAAAGTTGTCTGCTACGCGAGTCGCGCCGACCCCAGCCAAACGGCTGTAAGCAAACGATAGCGAGATTCAATTCGATGCCAACGCCATCTAGTTATGAATGTGGAAGCTTTTGCCAGCGTCCGATGTGATTATTGGTGAAAACTTTTTACGTCCGTTTGTTTCGATTTTCTTTGTTTATTACGGTAAATTGAATTACGTTTTTGGAATTTACGAGTTATAAGTTAATTAGAGTTTGTCCGGCTTCGCCCACGTGAAAGTAAAATATAATAATGTTGTGCTACTTTATGTCTATTACTGTTTATGTAGCTACTGCATTGATGAAAGAATTTTTAGTTTTTTTTTTTATTATAAATACTAAAATGAAAATAAGATTATTTTCTCTTTATATCATTAAGAGACTAATCTACATAAGTTATAAAATAGTTATACTATTTACCTATTACTCAAGAACAGCTTAACCGATTTGGCTGCAAATAGGTGGGGAGGTAGCTTTAAACCAAGAGACGGGCTTTTTATCCCGTTCCCGTGAAACTGCACTGGGGTAGAGTAGGATAGAGTAGGGTAGAATAGGGTAGAGAATTGTAGAGTAGGGTAGAGTTGGCTAGAGTAGGGTAAAGTAGGGTAGGGTAGAGTAGGGTAGAATAGAGTTGGACAGGGTAGGGTTTTTTTTTTTCTGTCGACGGGGAAAATCATCATTGACGAAACCCGCTCTTGGGTGGAGTGGGAGACAGTGTCAGAGTCTTACTGACTAAAAAGGGTAGGGTAGAGTAGGACAGTGTAGGGTAGAGTATGATAGGGTAGGGTAGAGTAGATAGTGTAGGGTAGAATAGAATATAGTAGTTAGTTGAAGGGACCGAAGCCGCGAGCAAAAGCTCGTATTAGTATAGAAATAGAAACCTATAATAACATTTCCCAACTCATAAAATACTACTTTTGTTTATTATTTCATCTTTCAATGTAATTGGCTAGTTTATAACAAATTTCTTTACTGAGTGATAACCAGCGCCGAATTAATTCATGAATCCCCAAGCGACCACCGGTGGCCGCGCATCTATTGTCTTACTATTGTGTCTCTAATTGACGGTATCTGAAGGGTTAAGCCAGTGTGAAAAAATTCTACCAAAGGCTACCCCCCTATAATTGATAACGAATTAATTTAAAACATCTATAATTTATTTTTCAAACAGGCCGCGGGATTTATCTAGTGATGGGTCCAAACGCAGTTGCCTCCATAATCTTTATAAATAATGCGGGATTGGTCATATTATACGCGTGTATACTCTCGGCCACCACTGCTCTTACACCGGCACCTAGGTAATATTAATTTCCCATAATTAAGACAACTAGCATTTAATTAAAATTTCAGTGTTTAATTCGGGCGTATACATTAATAATTATTACAGTTACATGTTGTACCATATACTGGGTGTAAGGGACAATCCGCAAACTTTAAAGCCTTTAAAGTTTGTGGAGACCTGCCTTACACTCTGTAAGTAGCTAGTGTAATATTATATAGATATCCTATACCTAACCCTATCTCTAGGCCTTACGTGCTTACCAAAGCATACACTTGACATTAACGTACCTACATAACCAGCAAACAAGTTACCTACGCTATACCTAATTGAAACCAATGGCCGCCCAACCGACTTTAAATAGCCCTGCAGGTCCAGTCCACCTTTCAATTAGTACGGTCTACTTAATTAATAAAGCCGGGAGCACATGAGCACGTGGCCCCATGGCCCATCCCATCACTGTACCTACATTATTCAGTTCGTGTGTGCATGGCATTATTAAGTTCATAATGACAGCTATTGGCTTATGTCAGACGGGCGAAAATTGATTAACTGTGTGGATACTTGAAAATCTAGTTTGAATAAATTATTAAAAGTAAATGATGTTACTTTGTTTTAATTTAAAGCGTTGATCAGTGATCATGTCGGATTTGTTATATTTTGTTTGCAAGTTACAACCTGACCCTCTACAAAGAGCAATTGACGAGACACGGGTGGATACGTAATTAAAAGTCTGATTTAACTCCACCTAGAGTGGACGAAGTTATTTTTCATGATTCCCATCACAAAAAAGCCGAGTATTATCATAGTTTCAGAGCTGGATCAGCCACGTAGCAAATGTTACGGGCCCCGCGCATTGGGGTGGGCCCCGCTCGGACTTACAAACACAAGTTGGGATACGTATGCAATATGAATTCTAACCACTTCCGGATTTTCCATTAAAAAAGAAGGCAACTTGTCTTTTGACCCACCCCGCCTCTTTAACCCTTCAGTTACCGTCAATTAGAGACACAATAGTAAGACAATAGATGCGCGGCCACCGGGTGTCGCTTGGGGATTCATGAATTAAGGCCTGCAATCTGTTTAAAAATAAGTTAGGTAAAGAAGTCGTAATTCGTTATTAAGTAAGTACTTGTAAAGATTTAGGGGCCACTTCGTAGAATTTATTACAGGCCCCACCCTGCGCTGGTTTAGTCCCAGCACTGCATATTAGTTTTTACCCAGATATATATTTAACAAACCAATAATAAATTTAAAAGTAGGTACATTTTGCGTACAGGTAACTCAAAATATGTTGAGGTTAATAGGAAACCAAAGCGAAACTCAATTTATATCTTTTAATTATTTTTTATTTTATTTTCTACATTGTGATCACATAATAGAAGCAACAAGAAATATCTAACCAACATTATATATAAGTTAACTCATAATCTGATTTAAAAGTGTCCATGGAGTTTCTTGCACGTATTTTTCCATAGAGATCTACGCTTTGGATTTAACTCGCTTTTCTTGGACTAACTGACATTTGACTATTCAAAAGTGCCCGCAAATTGTCTATTTCAAATAAATGTTTTTGATTTTGATTGTCAAACAACGTTTTAAGCAGGGATGTTACGGAGCTTCGACTCCGGTTCCGTTAAGTCGGAACTTCCGATTATTATTACACCTTCGGTTCCGACTTCGACTCCGACACTTTTAAATCAGAGGTTTTAATCGGAGGACGAAGCATAACATAGCGGCGACGGCGGCCTGTGTCGACTGTTATGAACAGGTTCATAGATTTAATATAATGTGTGTTCTTGTTTATTTGGAAATAATATGCTAATTTTTTTTCATTGTTTGTGTTTTATTTTATAATTAAAAAAAAAATTATTAAAGAATGTACGTAAATAAAAATTCTTTCTCATGCCACCACTTCTGACCCTGCCTCCGACTCCGATTCCGATTCCGATAAATCAAATTTAAAAACTCCGACTCCGACTTCGGTTCCGATAAAACTACCTCCGTTACATCCCTAGTTTTAGGGATTTAAATAACTGTTTATTATCCTTTTCTTTATGTTGGAAGGTGTGTTTCAGTAATATTATTTGAGATGTGTGCCTAAGCAAGGGTAAAAGAACACAGTAACTATACCTATACTAGGGATACCAGTCAAGTGCTGACAAGGGGCTTAGACCAATTTAACACAATATTTATTGGTTAGAAAAACGAAAAATTTGTCATTTTTTTTTTTTTGTAATTTATTTCGTAATCACTGGTCTCAAAACGGTGAAGAAAAAAACATCGAGAGGAAACCGACATTTCCTAGAACCAAAAAATTCGAAGACATTCATCACGGGTTGATGAATGTCTTCGAATTTTTTGGTTGGCACTGGACCCGCGTGGTAGATTACGGCCCATTCCCTCTCCTAGAGAGGAGGCCTGAGTCCCAGTAGTGGGAACATTAAAAAGGCTGATGATGATATCCCAACAAAATATACAGTAATTAGCTACGTTTATAATATGTGTAGGTAGCTATTTTACCTAGTGTAAATAAACCAAATCTTTTTTTAATAGACATTCAACACGCAGAAGCGAATGTTAGGCCCTTGAAAACGTAACCTAACCCAAACTTACCTAGAGTAAACAGAAATATTTTACCAACTGAATACAAAGTAGTTGATAGAACAAACAGATCTTCAGTTGCTATCAATAACAATATCGAAGATTTCCATTCGTACAGCAAAAACAATCTCAGTAAAAATATGTTTGTCTTCAGTTCACCAAACTTTACGATTATCTTTTATTTTGAGGACGATGCTCTGCCTCGTATTGCCTCTGGGTTATGAAGACTGGTCATGTGAAAACGGGTGATCCAATAAACCTTAATAAATCAAATCAGGTAGATTTTATTGCCCAGTGGAATATTCCATTGGCAAGAGTTTTCCCGTATCCAATTTGTGCTTTGGTATTGCATGACTAGTTTTACTAATATTATTACGAGTACTACTTACCCGACCGTACTAACTGAGTATACTATAAGTATACAATAAATAACTAAGGTAGGCGCTAGATAAACTTGGAATAACGGTCATTGACCCTCCTACATTTGTTGATATTCACTGAAATAAAGCTGTTTTGAATCGACATCTATCGTGATCTTTTACATTTTCATGTAATGAAATGCAATTAATTGCTTGTTTTTAGAGTAGTTTTTGGAGACCTACGCAGAGGGAAAGGTCAATGAACTTTATTCTATGTTTATCTGGCGCCTAGTATAATTCAGTGAATTTCTGTAGTAGAAGCAACTTGTTTTGTAAACTCTACAAACATTTTCAATAAGTACGAAATTAAATAGGTTTTCGTAGTTTGCTTAACAGCTCCTAATCCCTTTTCAAAAGGTTCTCAGGCCGTTCTCGTATGAAAGGAGCCTATAACGTAGATTAGGCTCAGTACCGCCCGCCCACGCTGTTTACCATACCGTTCAAACTCTCATTTCAGAGATATGCGCGGCTTCGGGCCGCTGTCAAAAAGTACTTTATGGCTGAACGTAAACATACCTTGGCTGGTTCATGGTAGAGATGTGTGGTGGGAGGCGCAGGCGGTGGCGGGGGCGCCACTAGCGGCGCGGCGAGCGGGGCGGGCGCGGTTCCCGGCGAGGTGCCATCCGTTGAGTAGCCCGTGCTGTACGCGCTCTCCGGTGAAGACAGGTGGGGAGGAGGCAGAGGCCCCGTGGTAGCTGTCGCCGTCGCTTGCCGCGACTGCTTCTGTTTACGCTTCTTCGCCCGCCCCAGCTGCGCCTCCATCCATGACTTGAGCCGCGCGCCCAGCATGCCGACGACGGCACCTACAACAAACGTCTATGTCTATCTACTTCTTGCACGAAAACAGGTTCTTTCGATTTTATGTAAAAGCTCCAACCGATATTGGCAAAGCGCGACATATTGTTGTCATCGAATACCATAACCAAAGATTAAAGGGAAAATCAAACATCATTTCGTTGAATGGAAGCTCACCGTGACGTGAACATTGTACGCTCAGCGTCGTTCACGCCTCGATACACGAGAAAAACATTTTCGTTCGCGACACTCGAACAAAGGTTTTAGGAAAATACATCAAACGCTCGTCGTCGGCAGACAATTGTCGCCCCAACACCGGCTGCTCTACATTTTCCTGTCATCAAAACTCAGGCTTTGAAGTAAACAAAAGTAGTGACATAAAATGTTTTATCGTGACGTCATTTCATTGCGAAGAAAAGGCCGTTAACGACCACAATGCTGTGTCTGGTGGGAGCGCGGCTGTGCAACCCTCCCGTGTCATGTTTCAAGCAAGTCTAGCGACAACAGTAGCGTCGCTCGTAAAAAAGGGCGCAGTCAGCACCCTCTTCATTTCCATCACTGGCACTTCTTATAAAAAAAGAAAGTTTTATTCCATTTTCTATCGTCCCGATATTTAATCAACTTGAGTAAAAGATTTCCGATAAGCAATGTAGATAAAGATAAATAAATAGATAGACAAACTGTTATTGGAAAAAATAAATGAAGTACCAAAATTATATGAAAACTCTGAAAGGATTGCTTCAAAAGCTTTTATACCCGTAGGTATGTTCGCAATCTATCCAATTTCTCTTCCATACGTTGAACTATTAAGCCTACGCCAGCAAAATCCAACAAAAAAATGACTGACCCTCCAACGCAATCTACTTCGATCGCAATCAATCATCAATATCCTTCATTCAAAAACCTATTACTCACTGTACGCTACGGGTATACTATACACGGTATACTATACACGCTGCTAGTACTTAACTAACGTTTCGACGCCCTGGCGCGGCCGCCACCCTCGCAGGCCTGTGGGAAACGAATCGCCGGATAAAAGACGGATGGAACCGACTTATCCAGTTCAGCGAGGGGTGTAAACTTACGAGATTTAGCTAATATTAGCAATCCATTACGGAGCGGCCGCAGTTGCAAAGTTTATTTAACTATCCGTCCGCACTCGGAACTATACGCTCGATAGCTCAGCGCTGATGAAATATCCGCTGATAAATGACCTCTTAACGATACACGTTTCACGACTAATAGCAGATTTATGTAGATGTCAGAAGGAGAATGATGATGTACGTGATATTTAGAATAATCGGAAATCTATTGCTTAGAGTTTCGAAATATTTCTAGATATAGAGTCAGTTTCTGATGTCCTTAATTTAGTATTTTAAGCACAAAATACTTTAGAACTTGTCGTAGATTGGATGGAAAGCAACTGAATGAATAGACACACAACACAGCTGAACAAACAAATCAAGTCTTTAATTACTTACATAAAAACACAACCGTAAAAAATCTACATAAACTATTTGTGAGCACACTTGTAGAATTCAATAAAGAGGACAATAAACCGGCACAATCTCCCAATAAGATGTTTTACGAGAACCCCGACTCAAGCTGAGTAATGAATCGAAAGCAAACTAATAAATTGTGGCTTCGGGACAAAGTATCCAACTTCGCAGTTCGCCGCAAATCCCTTTTTCTATCGAAACAACTTAAACAAATGTGAAGTTGGCGGGGAACGGAATCGCCTTATCGATAAAACTGTCACCGTGTTCATGTAAATAGTACCCAGAAGAAAAACCTTTTAGTTTTCGACCAGCATAAGTCTGAAGTGAACTGCTCGTTTTGTTATCTTATGGCGCTTTTACAATCTAACTATTTTCGATAGGAACTGAATTACTGATCTTGCTCGATCGATTCTAATAAGTTTTCACAGATTATGGCAAAATAATACGTATTGAAACGTGGAACTTTACTAAGTTCATAAAGTATGTGAGTCTATTTGCTGACACCGGACAAAAGACGTAAAAACATATTCTCAAAAGTTTGTTTCAGAAACATATTCAAAACATTGTAACTGTTAGGTAAGTAGGTATCTATTTCCAAGATGAATAAGGACAAATTCCACTCAATTGCTACCCCATCACCGAAATGACGACATGATACTTTACTCTTTTATAGAATCTCAAATAATACATCCGCAATCCGGCATTATTGCAATACAAACGAATTTCAAGCGAACAATCAAGGCCATCGATACCAAATTGGAATACCGTCAATGTCGATGGCAACGTCGGATGAATGAACCTTACATTAAGGTAACCCATAGTTATTGGAAATTGAACAAGGGCACAGGCTCGACGTCTATTGTCCCGACACACAATCGTAATGGAACTGAAATATGAGTAAAATATACTTATGTCGACGACTAAGCGGGGTTAGGTAACGTTGTATCATTATTTGCGAGGAAAACTGGACTGTCTGCCGTGATAAATGATATTTATTTTTACAAACTAGCTGACCCGGCGAGCATCGTACCGCCTAACATTCAATGACTTTAGTATATCTGATGAAACAAAGCCTAAGTAATATATTAAAAGTTACATCAATTTCGTACATTTTACGTGATGCGCACACAAGTATAAACTTCTAATTACTTTATTGTAGGATCTAAATAACAATTTTAGACGACAATTCAAACTAGATAAGGCATTTTTCCTAGCTGACTTCTCTAACAGAAGACACTGAAATAACCTCAAAGCCCAAAATCTACTTTAAAATACAGTAAGTCTAATCATAATAAGTACCATGCAGGTTAATATTTAATGAGATCTTTTGAGGAACGAACCACACAGATTTGAGTGGACCTGTCCAAGCAGTGCAAGCATTTGGCTGTATCCATGTAGCTCAAGAAAAGGTTACTAAGGAGCTCAGATTTATCAAATGAAAGCAAGACTCAAGGTACAGTACGAGTACTAAAGAAAGGACATTTTGATAGGTTGCGTAAAGTATGTGTTCAAACTGCCAAACGAACGTTGAAATCAGTAAAAAGAAAAAAAAATTACAAAATTAAAATTAAAAAAAATAAATAAAAATAAATGTAATACAAAAATGTAATGTAAAGTAAATATAGGTATATATACCAAACTTATTTGTCAAATATCTAATAGCAAATTAAAAGTAGATCTCACTATTTCAAAGAGTAGATATACATAAAAAAAAATACGCCGTTTCTAGTTTCAATTATTGGAGCAGCCTTTTTGTCCTCGATATACCCTTTTACAGTATAAAAAGCCTTCTGGCACATATATGTATTTCACTTCACAAATACTCAAATATGTACCATCAGATTTGACTCAGGTATTAAAAATGTGGAAATCGGACTTTGTTTGCCCTGAAGCTTAAACTGAGTTTCGTTAAATCCTGAAAAAGCAGGTCAGTATGATTTTTGGTATGACCACTGAAACTGTGAATTGTTTATGAAGTCTTATTTTCATTTTACAAAAGCTTTGTACCACTTCTGCACAGATTATTTATTCAACTCAAAACGAACATCAACAACGCAAATTCTTGCGAGAACTTGAAACTTGAAGACCGTCACGACTTAATATCTAAAATTAAATTCGAAGTGGAACCAAAAGATAATGAAAAGATCAGTCTGTCTTTGTTAGCTTTTAATGATTATGTGAACAAAATAATTACGATGTTTTCACACTAATATTATTTTATTATTATTATTTTATTTTTGATTATTATTATTATTTTATTTTATTTGAACTATTTTGACATTAATTATGAATTTTATTGTACTTTTAACTTTTTTTGACATTCATTGTGAATTTTATCTAATTGCATTTTAATTTTCTTTTATCACACACTTTTTATCCTGTTATATGTTAATATATGTGAAACTTATATGGGCCTAGATGCCTGATATAAAATAATTGAATTGAGTTAAATATAATAAAGAGGTAAAGTTTGTTTTTTTGTTTGTTTGTAGGATATAATCTCTAGAAGTCCTGGTCCAATTGTCCAAGCTGCTTTATTCCTGAATGACATAGGCTCTATTATATGTACGCGTGTGAAACTGTGGGCAAAAGCTAGTAATTAATAATCTGGTTCTAAATAAGACAGCATAAAAGAGTTTTTAATGTAATGCAACTCTGCTTTATTCAAATCATTTCCTTAAATTAGGTAACAAAGCCTTTCCTTCCTTTTTAGTCACGTTACAAAAATGAAGGTGCACCGGTGCCTGCCTCTGACGAAGCTTAATTAGCAAATCAAATATTCATTTATTCAGGGCGTCCCTGATAATGCAGGGGAGGATCGCAACAATAGCAGATCCAAGCTATTCTTGTGTCTCCTTGATTTAAAAATGTTGCCAACCGCTGTTGTTTTGCGATTAACATTGTGCTGAAGTGATTGGATTTTTTTCTACTCTTTCTATGTATCTAAGGTAGTACCTACCTACAAATACGATGGTTAGATATAGGCAAAACATGCGAAAATAAAATATAGTTATTGTAGGTATATCTACCAGTTCGAACACGTTTGGTTAAAAAAAAAATTAGATTTGTTGGTATAATATGCCATATCAATCATTTGGTGCAACAACGGCGTAATTACACTTTTTTCAAAACAAGTTTTATAATGTTAAAATGTGCGGAAAGACTATTTACATCGGGAGAAACATCATTTAGGTTGATTTTATTCAATAAGACGACCCACTGACCAACGATTTGAATCGTAATAAGTTTCGCTATAACCATAATTATTAATCTTTGACTGCATCTCCTGTAAAAGTGCAATCACGGCATTGTTGCACCAAATGAGCGATATACACGTAATCTAGCTATATGCACCTCCAACTTAAACCGGATGGAATCGAAATGAAATTCCAAAAACTATTCGACAGTTAATATCAAGATGAGACTTCGATGCGATCTGGGAAATTTCCAATATCCGAAAATCGTCACAGTTACGCGAGGCGTGAAATTCCAACGTATCGAGAAAATATCGAGTCCCCATCATGTGACATGACAACTGACATCCAATTAAATACACCTCTAACTTTTTCCATCTGATTTACGGAGACATTTCTTGGTATTATGACATGTTTTTGTCCTTACATACTTTTCTATATAAAATATGAGACCGTTTGTTGTTAAGAACTGGCTATACGAACGGGTAGATAATGGAGATTAATAAATAATAGGTTACTCTAGTTTCTATGAGCTTGTGGCAAACCAGGCTGTAGCTGCATTATCGCTCCGTTAATATTAATAAGATTTTCCTGCTATCGCTCCCTACCACACGAATCCTGATGATAACTCTACGGCCTCGGTGAATCCCAATAGTTATTATGTATTATAGAACTGGGATCGCTACCCACGTCCTAAGACAACAGAGGCGTAGCGTGGACTAATTTAGACGTGGGTGAAAGCGCATCAGCGAGACCATTTTCTTTCTTAACTTTGAAAACGAGATAGCGACTGTTGGAATCCACTGTTCGACCAAATCGTCGCTTGCCATCAGGTGAAATAGTAGTCAACCGCGAGCCTATAAATTATTGGGTCGAAGCCTAGGTACTGGAGCCAGGGTTAGCTTCGAGAGAAAGCTCAGCCCCGGTATGAAGGCACGAAGGAACGGGGTGAATTTTTAGTCAATAAAAGTCTGACACTATCTCCCGCTCCGCCCAAGAGCGGGAGTTGTCATTTGATGATTTTCACACCATAAAAAAGCCTATAAATTATAAAACAAAACAGCCCTTAAAGAGCCCTCGCAGAGACGAGGCCCTCGATGCGAAGCCGTGGAATAGAGCCAATTCGCCCACGCCTACGCTACGCTACTGTA
This sequence comes from Mythimna lalbum, assembly GCA_949319445.1. Taxonomy (NCBI): domain Eukaryota; kingdom Metazoa; phylum Arthropoda; class Insecta; order Lepidoptera; family Noctuidae; genus Mythimna; species Mythimna lalbum. The sequence continues at coordinate 7,940,678 of OX439345.1, read as the reverse complement.
AGACAACATCGGTGTGATTATATTAAAGCCTGTCCTTCAATATCGTGGCTCCATCAATATCGTGGGCCGTCTATGTCAGATTAATTGACGCCTCCTGAAATCTCCGAGGTCTTACTAAGCATTTTGTTAACCTAATTTTCCTGTACGAAATATTTTCTCTAACAAATTATTCAGTTTTGTTCGAGATGAAAATCTCTGTTCCCCTCCAGTTCTGTAATTGCGTTAATCTCAGCATCAATCTTCTAATTATGAACGCAGACGTAGAACACAGCTCGGCTTGTCTTTTCATTTAAATGTAAAACAACTAAGTGTATACTTAAGCGCATGGCATGTGTATTTACTTCGCTATTGTTCACACTGAACACGGAAATTGTGCTGCAGACATTTGTAATTAACAAAGTATTTGAAATTAATTTAAGTTTATGTGGTATAACAGTTGTTTTACGAAGAAGTTTGAGGGTTGATGCCCAAGTTATGTACCCGTTCTTGGTCTTGATGTTGTATGCGGAAATCGTCTTTGAATGTTCTGAATATAAAACTTGGTTGCTTATTTTCGAGCTGTAATTGAAATTGACAGTGATTGATGATCATTTCCAACACGAATGTATGTAAAAACGGAGAAGACTTAAGACCCGTCCAACCATGCAGATTACTTCCGTCGACTCTAAAACGAATCCCTAGATATAAAACGACGCAATAGCTTGCCAGACTCGGGCTAATTGCGGACCGCTTTCAAGCTGTCTCGGCGGCCTCACGGAATTGTAGACAAACTAAAAAGACTGAAAGGCTTGAGCCGGCTGGCGGGTGCGGCGGCTGTGCCAGACGAGCGGCGATTGTTTGTCGAATCCGACGACGAGCCAGCACGTTTTAAATGAGCAGTCTGAAACACCGCCAGCCTGCACTACTCGCTTGTATGCACTTTCTTATTACAAGCATGCATTTTTTCTTAAGGTGTAAAAAGGAGAATTTTGTGAAAGACGTTTGACGCCGACTTGGGAAATCAAGCGATTTAACGGAAAACTAAGCTTATAAGATGATGAAACATAATGTTAGAAATAAGAATGTTACGATAGTTATTCGTTTTTCCTCAGTATCTATTATTACTATAAAACCTTTTACACGTCGGCAGAATTCAAATAAAAAAGGTGTTGCCACTCCAAAAGAAAAAACTTTTCACATTTCCGGTCTATTTACCTTTGAAAATTACCATAATCCACGTGCGAATCCACACTACTACAAACACAATAAATTATTCATAACTAACCCCAAACGCAACTAAACAAACGTGACAGTTGAATCATGATCTACATTCACAACAAAACGTTTTAATCAGAATACAGAACAACCCTTGAAGGAAGGGCTCACTTGGAAGCCTCTCACAGGGGCAGTGGGCTATCGAACGTACCGCTCATTTGTAACTGTGCGTCGCGAAGGCACTGCCGGCTAAATATGGATCCACGTGCGGAAATCACCATTTCCGCATGACAGTTTTTGAATGAAAAAGTCCGTAAAAGTTGTAAGTGTAGTTCTTATTTGCTAGGTATGTTAAAATAGTGTACTTACAGGGGCGCGCGGTGGTGTGTATATGTTAGAAGGGGCCCGGGAACAGCACGGGAGCGCATGCCGGGCGTGGAGCGGCAACGCGCGGCGCTCGCCGACTGACGCACGGCGCACGCACGCGCGCGCTCGGCCTACGGGCTACCCGCTACGGGCTACAACACCCGCTACGCTGCTACGAAGGGCGCATTTCCACCGTTCGCAAAGCGTTTCTAATTCAGGGGTTGCTGTAAACTGTAAATTCATTAAGTTCGCTGTTATTAGTTTGTTATGATAAATGTGCAACTAAACCTTCGATAACGTAGCTTTTCGTAGTGTTTCTAGTCCGAACCATTATTGTTTATTGCATTAGTTCCGAAAGAGCTTACGCGTTTAATTTAAACTGTATGTATATTTCGGTGTAAGTAAGGGCAGGGCAGGCCATAGCTCAAATTCTCGTGGCGGCTATTAAGTTAATGTCCGGGGGTAGATTTGAACAATAAAAATAAACATTTGCCCACCGCCCATCGGGACGACAAAACTCCTAAACGACATAACTTTGTTATTCATGTAACGATATTAAAACAACAGATTCTTGTTGACCTTTTTTTACTTAGTTTAGGTCACAAATTACTTGGGACGTTTAGAGTGAATTCTAGAAAGTTTGGCTTAAAACTGTTGTGGAATTTGTGAGTAAAAGTAGGAGTAAATAAGTAAGAAAGAAGCTTGAAGACTTTCAGAGTAGGCGTATTAATTTCGTGCACGCACACCCTAGACAGGTCACGAGTTAAAAGAAGAGCTGTCTCCTTGAGCAGGTTTATTTACCCCCCACACGTACATAGTGTAAACAAACGGGTGATGGCCGCCGTACGCCTCTATGTACCTACTCCGTACAAAAGTAGCTGTGTTACCGGAATGTCTGCTACGCATAACTGACTGCCGGAAACAGGGAGACTGCTTTGATGTGCCTTAATTTTACACATAGTTAGAATTTTGAAAGTAACGGTACAATTTAGGTGAAACATTTTTGGACATTTTGAATCGTTCATTAGGTTATGGTCACTTCTCTACCTAAAAGTCCTTGTGCGAGTACTTCTAAACAAAAATAACAGATTTTTCTATGTAACAGTACCGATAATTCATTAACTAGGTATAACCAGTACTAGTAAGGTCAGTTTTTTAATCAAAACCTGTTATACATATTTGGTTAAAGGTTTTGGATAAATGTTGTAGGTGTAGTGAGTGACCTACGAGTTTTTTTGAGTATTTTTACTAAGGAAATACTCGTCACCAACACGAGATTTTCACCACTCGGCTCAACCCTGAGATTTGAAAAACCTAAAAGTGTACGTCGATAAGTACCTATATGTACTTATGCGTTGCCTACCGGCACGGGCACAAAACGGACAAGAATATTTTTAAATACGAGGATTTATGCAAAACTTCGGAACGTAATATCTACCTATTGGCACTTTTTAACTGACCTGTTGGTCTAGTGGTTAGTGGCCTAGACTGCTATGCCAGAGGTCGTGAGTTCGGTTCCCACACATGACAAATGTTTGAGCACGACTTACAGATGAAAACTAGGAGACTTGGCCACACTAGGATGTTTAGTACCGGCCACCTACCAACAAAATGAATAAAGCTAGAGCTGCATTAGACCGACGCACACTGGGACCCGTCCATACAACGTAATGCTCAAAACTCGATTTTCAAAATGAGCGTATTTAATTCATGAATCCCCAAGCGACCACCGGTGGCCGCGCATCTATTGTCTTACTATTGCGTCTCTAATTGACGGTATCTGAAGGGTTAAAAAAAAACTATGTAAGGGTACACTTAAGAATGTGTTACATCATTTCTACAAATACTAAATCAGTAACTGCTATCTGCTGTCCAGTGCACCAGCTCAAAGTTTACTCTAGACCCACATTATTAATTATATATCCGTTAACGTTCGTGAGTTTGTAGCGCAGATTAAAATATTTATTTCTGCAAGTAATCGTCATATTTAAATGAAGTGCATCATGGCTGCAACTAACCAAGGCATGCTTATTCTAATATTGTATTTTATGAACCTTAACGATAAATACTTTTGGATTAATAACAACTTAATTATATGTGATGGTATGGTTTTTTAGGTACTGAATTAAACATTTTTTTTTTTTTCATTTTGCGCAAAGTTCTATTGCTAATCTCTTCAGTTCATTATTAATAAACACCTCGTAGATATTGTAAAAAATATTTCAAAAATAGAACTTTGCGCAAAAAAAAAAAATTGTTTATTCAGTACCTAAAAAACCATATCATCACTTATAATTAGTCATTAATTAAAAAATACTGATTATTAAGGGTCCTAAAAACAATATTAGAATAACCATACCTTGCTTAGTTGCAGCCATGATGCACTTCATTTAAATATGACGTATTACTTGAAGAAATAAATATTTTAATATGCTCTACATTCTACAAACTCACGAACGTTAACGGATAATTAATAATGTGGGTCTAGAGTAAACTTTGAGCTGATGCACTGGACAGCAGATAGAAGTTACAGATTTAGTATTTGTAGAAATGATGTAACACATTCTTAACCCTTCAGATACCGTCAATTAGAGACACAATAGTAAGACAATAGATGCGCGGCCACCGGTGGTCGCTTGGGGATTCATGAATTAAGTCTCATACATAGTTTTTTTTTTTGATATACCTTAATTTCGAAAATCGAGTTTTGAGCATTACATTGTATGGACAGGTCCCTGTGTGTGACGCACACGCACACGTGGACTACGCTTTGTACGTAGAACGACGTTCCGTGTTTTCGTAGTTCTACGTACCTTTAAGGCAGAAATACACTGCGCACACGTGTGCCACGTACGCCAATCTGGGCGCGTCGGTCTCCATACATTTTATATCGCAATTAGACTTGTATAGCTACATTAGATGCAACGCCACGCGATGCGACTCTACGTTCGTTTTGATTGTGGCTCGAGGCCCGTGTGCGATGACCCCTAAGGTAAATCCAACCCTGAATATCTAGTATTACCTACCTATATGTCAAAATTAACTTTAATCAAATTTTATCAAAAACTCAATTGCGAAACCAATCATATCCATATGAGTATCGAAATCAATGACATTTTAATAAACAGACACGTTATACTCTCACAAATCAACCGAAAAATGTGTTCTACTGCGCAGCAGCGGCAGCACTTGTGGTATGAGATCCCTGTGTTTTATTATTATTATTTCCTTTATTCATTTAACATACATACAAATTATATTTTTAAATATTTCAATAAAAAATATAAAAAAACATTTAAAAATATAAAAAATAGTGTCCCACCGGTATCGGGAACAGGGTCCAAGCTACCGGCGGTCAGGGCTCCAGAGAAAGGAACCTCCTGACTATACGAGCCGTATCCAGGAGTACCGCTTTCTGAATCAAGCCCTTGATCCAGTCGCCTAACGAGAGCCTCCTAAGGTGTTGGTCGAGGCTCTTGGCTATTAAGCCATTGGCTGAAACGACTATCGGTACAATAATCGCTGATTCCACTTCCCACATGTCGACAACCTCGCGAGCCAAGTCAATATACTTGATTTGTTTATCTTTCTCGGCTTTCACGAGGTTCTCGTCATGCGGAACGGATATGCCAACAATCATTGCACGCCTCTCGCATCGGTCCACCACCACTATATCAGGCTTATTGGCTACAATAGTCCTGTCAGTGATGATGGACCGATCCCAGTACAACGTGATATCGCCATTATCGAGAACTGGGTCGGGCACATACTTGTAGTATGGCACCTCCGATTCCACAAGAGAGTACTTCAGAGCAAGTTGCTGATGTATAATCCTGGCTACAAGGTTATGTCTATGCAAGTATTCCCCGTTAGCTAGACGAGAACAACCAGAGATAATGTGGCGGATTGATTCACCCGGTCGGTGACATGCCCGACAGATGTCAACCGTGCCGTCCTTCACAATAAATCTCCGGTAGTTATTCGTCATGATAACTTCGTCCATAATTGCACAGACAAAACCTTCGGTTTCCCCAAAGAGGTCACCGACGCGCAGCCAGGCTACGGACGCTAGTTGGTCTACATCGGGCCCATGAAGGGCCCGGAAAAAGCGTCCGTGAAGTTCCTTACTCTGTCATACTTCCTTGCGTACGTTAGTGTCAAGCACTACAGGTTTGCGCCAGTTCTCGTTAGCCAAGGAGAGCGGGGTGAGTCCCTTGTCCACTGCCACTACATCACGATGCATACCCACGTCGGCGGCTAGGAAGTATTCCCTGAGACTGCATACCTCGCGATTGTGTAGGGTCTTAGCATTTAAAAAGCCTCGACCCCCACACTTCCGCGGGATATACAGTCTCATTACCGACGACCGAGGGTAATGCATTCAGTATGCAGTCAACAGTGTACGAACCCTCCTATCCAGGGCGTCAAGTTCCGTTTGAGTCCATTTGAGTACACCGAAAGCGTACATCAATACCGGCATGACCCAACCGTTGAAGGCACGCACCTTGTTTCCACCTGACAGAAGGCTCTTAAGTACCTTCTTCAGGCGGCCAAGGAAGCGCTCCCTCAACGATTGCTTCATGTCAGTGGCATTGATGCCTAACGCTTCCGACATACCCAAATACTTATAGGTTTCGGTTGGAGAGAGGGACCTCAAGTTTATGAAATCCGAGAGTTGGGTACCCACGGATTCCGCAATCTCCCCTCGCTTTATATGCATGATCGCACATTTGTCCACACCAAACTCCATCCTAATGGCACTACTGAAGGTTTCAGTTACCTTCAGTAGTTCCATCAGTTGCAGATTGTTGGGGGCAAAAAGCTTCAAATCATCCATATAAAGGAGGTGAGATATAACCTGACCACCTCTCATCAACCGATAGCCTAGGCCTGAATTCTCCAGCAATGTGCTCAGAGGATTCAAGGCTAGGCAGATTATTATTATTATTATTATTATTTTCATCTGTTTATTAATCTCAGGACCCTGAGGTCCTGGGCCTTTGAGAGGCGTACAAGGGGCCGAAGCCAACTCGCAGAGGCCCTTTTGGTTACTATAATGGAACGTGATACCAACCGACGATTATCCCTGTGCGCGCTATACTAGTGCACCCAAGGACAACCCCCGGTTTGAAAAACTATTGCGACATAATATGAAAAACAAAATAATAGGGCTATGATTTTTGGAGTCTTAAGTGGACTGGTAATATGGAGCTATGTTAAGACTATGGCCCCTGCCTGAACAATGTCATTAATATCCATCGGTAAAAGGCAGGGGGTGACTTGCACACTCAATAAATGGGCCCCCTAAAACGGCCGCTAGCACGAAGTGACGTAGCAACAAGAGGGCAACATATCCTGAGGCGCTTGAGGAGTGGAGAGGCATACCACGGCTATCAGGACAATCCCCGAAGTACGGTCAAGATCCCTACCAGCACCTTACTGGATTATGCATCCATCTCCCGAGCAAGTTTGCTCTTGCGACTCTCCACTCAAGCCAGCCAATAAAGGCAAGAGAGAGGTGGGAGCTCTGTTCCTCGTCAGTGTTCCCTACGACCGGCCAATAAAGGCAAGCCGGAGATGAAGAACAGGAATTCTCCCGGGAGATCGGGTTCGTGGGGTCGCTAATACCCAACAGTTCGCCACAAAACTGCCCTGCGGATTGTATCTCTCTTAGTCTGGCCCCTCACCCTAGGTATGTTACGGTAAAGGAAATTCTACCGATACAGACCTAGGGCATGTTGGAGCACACAAGTCCCACAACGACGTCAACGTAGAGATACGACGATGGGGTTATTATTATTTTTATATATTTATTTATCTCAGGACCCCAAGGTCCTGGACCTTTGGAAGGCGTACGAGGAGCCGAAACCAACTCGCAGAGGCCCTTTTAGATGCTTTTAATGATGGATTGTGGTACCAACCGGCGATTATCCCTGTATGCGCTATGCTAGTGCATCCAAGGACAACCCCCGGTTTGAAAAACTATTGCGATACAATATGGAAAACAAAATAATAAGGCTATGATTTTTGGAGTCTTAGGTGGACTGATATCATGGAACTATGTTAAGACTATGGCCCCTGCCTGAACAATGTTATTAAGATTCATCGATAAAAGGCAGGGGGTGACTTGCACACTCAATAAGTGGGCCTCCAAAAATGGCCGCTAGCACGAAGTGACGTAGCAACAAGAGGGCAACATATCCTGAGGCGCTTGAGGAGTGGAGAGGCATACCACGGCTATCAGGACAATCCCGGAAGTACGGTCAAGATCCCTACCAGCACCTTACTGGATTATACATCCTTCTCCCGAGCACGAGATCTTGCGAATCTCCACTCAAGCCAGCCAATAAAGGCAAGAGAGAGGTGGGAGCTCTGTTCCTCGTCAGTGTTCACTACGGCCGGCCAATGAAGGCAAGCCGGAGATGAAGAAGAATTCTCCCGGGAGATCGGGTCCGTGGGGTCGCTAATACCCAACAGTTCGCCACAAAACTGCCCTGCGGATTGTATTATTATTATTATTATTATACAACTTTATTGCACACCTTAACTTAGTAGAGGACAAACATTTACAAAAAATAAGTGTACAATAGGCGGTCTTATTGCACAGGGCAATTTCTACCAGACAACCTTTGGATGGACTGAAACGAAAGGAAAAAGATTTCGGGTTGACAGTGTACAACAACAAACAGAACATTGTAAGAATATAATATAATACATAAATAAAAACCAAATAATAAACTAATAAATATAACATATAATTACAATTTGAAAGGAGAAGAAAAACTAAAGTGATAGATAATGCTCTTTCACCATTTTCTTAAACGTTGGTAGTGTTTGGGCTCGCCTCACTTCTATAGGTAATGCATTCCACAAACGAGCTGCTTGTATTGTGAATGATTTATCAAAAAAGGAAGTGGAATGCATACGAATACTAAGTTTTAGGTTTTCCGATGACCTCAAGGAACTAGAATGTGTGTCACAGAGCAGAGGAACTGAAAGCGTTCTTTAAGATAAAAAGGCGTCGAAGGATTAAAGAGTACATTGTAAAGTAAAGAAAGTATGTGAACATTCCGGCGAAGGCGAATAGGAAGCCATTTGAGCTGAGTACGGAATTCAGAAACATGGTCATACTTGCGCAAGCCACAAATATAAACCTAATACAAAGATTTTGAAGTCGCTCAAGCTTATCCAATTGGTCTTGGTTGAGATCAAGATAGCTGGCATCAGCATAGTCCAGGATTGGGAGAAGAAGAGATTGTGCTATCGCAATTTTAGTAGTGATGGGAAGAAAATTGCGAAGGCGCCTCAAGGAGCCCGCCGAAGCAAACAGTTTACGACTAACTTCTTGCAGTTGCTTAGTCCAGGAAAGACTGCTGTCGATATAAATCCCCAAGTTCTTCACCGTGTGTGTTAGAGGAATTATAGTGTTATTGAAATAAACCTGGGGAAGTGTCGACCAATCTATCTTACATAAAGTTCGGGAACTACCAACAACAATCACTTGCGTCTTGGTTGGATTGTTTTTATTTACTTTGGTATCACATTAGCTCACTGAGATTTGGATCTCAGTGAGCAATGGATAGCTCGTCGTCTGGTCGTTCGGTAACCGTCCGGACCACGCGCATTAGTCGTGGAGTTTCGGATACCAGCCCGTTTTACCTATACCTATACCGAACCTTCAGGACCAAGCCCAAATCGTGACATGCCGGTTTCCACATGATGTTTTCCTTCACCGTAATGCGCCTAGCTGGGATTGAACCCACGACCTACAAGTCGGGACCTTTACCGCTCGGCCACCACTGCTTGCTCCAAGCATATTATCTAATAAAAACACTGTTATGTATAAATATTTTCTCATGTTCCTATTAGTTAATAAGCTAGTGCCACAGTTATACCCCAGGGTCAAAGTAACCCCATTTTACGGTATTCGTTATGTACTTTAAAAAACTTATTTATTTCTAACAGAAACTCTATACACATAAGTCATGTTAAAAAAATTAGCATTTCTCAATTCGGTTGGTTTATTATTTACCTAATAATGCTTGTACCTACTTATCATTTGTCAAGCCTTATCAATAATGGGCTCAATACAATCATGGCAGTAAATTTCCTCTTTGGGGAGTGGCTGGAGAGGATCCAGTGTGTTCTCATCCTCATCTTCCACCCGATGCACTCCTCACTGGGCATGGCTAGTTTGGGAGGTTCCTATTCGACCTAGAGTAAAAGTCAGCAGATAATTGCCCACCTCAACAAAAAAGCTAAAGTTTTATAATACTTACTACCTGAAGTAATATTACTGTATTAAGTACAGAAGAACTCAGAGGATCGTTTTTGTTCATCAAACCCTCCGCTTTTTCGCATGTATGGTTTTTAGAAAATGTCTGTAGGTAGGTAGATACATCGAAAAAACATTTTGCTTTTTTTGTATTGAAATCAGTTGTTTTGTAACAGATAAGTGTTTTAATTTACACTTTCGTTGTAAAAACTTTAAGTTCTATGGTAAGTTTCTCTCGATTTGCCCGGGATTCCATTATCAGTTCCTGACCTTGGGACCATGCGACCGCCAGGGAACTACAATACCTATTACTCTTTCAAACTAACACAGAAATTTTCAAATCAGTCTACGCGTGGCCTTAGTACAGTCCTTGTTACGAAGTAGGGAGGAGTTCCACTACAGAGGCGGCCGCACGCGCGTAAGAGGCAACGTCTCTCACGCCCTTGCCACCGACTTCCCGATCCCGATTTCCGGCCACCGACCGTTAGCGCGGGTTTACACACGAGCAATGATTACGTAGTCCGCTGTCTGACCGTCCGTTAACCGTCTGGACCGAGCCCAAGAACCTTCTCAAAGATGATTAAAAATTACCTTAATTCAAAGTTAGCCATTTAAAAGACCCAACGAGCCCTTATCAAGAAGGCAGTGCCATATCAAACGCAATAATCTACTGAAAAATAAACATAACACTCTACCACTCTTTGCGTTTGATTTGGATTCTTGTAAATAATGTTTTTCATTTCAACAATAAAACTTATTGTTCGAGGATTAACTTCAAAACAGAGCGCCACTCTAATGAAGTTGTTATAGAATCTGTGCTATACCATTCTATTCAGCTCATTCATTTTCATTCGTTCATTTGCCAATCACCGTTTCAGATTCATTCCCTAATGTCAAAAAAGTTGTAACATTGCTTGGTGATAAAACGTAATGTTTTTTAGTTTATTATCGAACTGTGTTCCCACGCTTTTACTTATTAACTCAAAGCAATAACAATCAAGCAATAAATTACATTGTAAGGCAAAGAAAACACGTTGTGAGTTTAAGTACAAAACTTTTAGATAACTGGTGACTTACATCGACACTGGTGAATTAATCAGCTGAATCATAATGAAAGCGCCTTTTAAATAGCTGAAAGTAGGTGAAGTGTGAAGAATAACATTGAATCGTACGTAGCGGTACGTTACAGTCGTGTGAGATGACGGACAGCACTTTCGTCGCGAAGCCGGCAAGGGGTTGGCTGCACCCCGACTCAGTACTGGCCAGCGATGGGATCACGTACGCAGTCAGGGTAAGCATCCTATATTTAGTCCTATTAAAAATTAAAATAAATATTCTCAATATAAATGTATTCCTGGAATCACGACAGGAAGTTCTATGTAATACATTCAAATTAATGCAGTTGGATTTGTTCTAAACAATCGTGATCATGGTCATTCAGATAAAACTATAATATTCTCGTTTCAACTCAAACTCATTATGTATGTTTGACTGTATGGCTAGGTGAAACATTATAGAAATGTTGACAGTACGGAGCATATTATTTGTACACACATTTTGTTTCTCTTTCTGTTTGTACTATTGTTATGAAATATTGTTACAATCAGTAGTAACATGTTGATACATTACCTTTTGTCATAATTTAAGACCACTGTAGTACTATGTAAGACATTTATTGAGACATAAAATTACTTCTCCAAACTTGAAACTTTCCCTCTATATTTATTTGTACACCTTTATACTTTACATCTATAAACACTGTCATGTTTGAAAGTGTAATTCACAAAACTATGAAATATTGATTCTTTTTACCCAACCCAAAAATTGTGCACTGGATCTTAGTGTCCCCGCACATGGGCTATAAAAAAAGGCTGCCACAAAAAAAAGCTTGAAGTGGCTTTTTTTGTGGCTCGTATGCGGGGACATTAATCGATGGGTGCAAAGTAAAAAAAATTATCTGCAATTTTGTGATTTTCTATCATCTTTATTGAATTAGTAATTATAAGCAGTTATTTAGTAGGTAATTTTTTTTTTTCAAAAACATTATTAAAAAGAAAACTATTATTTTTTACGTTTTTGACACTTGAAAGGTTTCTCATGTCTTAGAATATTAAATATTTGTTAAGTTACTGCAACTATCAGAAAATCGCAAAGTTGCAGATAACTTTTTTTCTTTGCACCCGTCGATTTACCCTCTACTGTGATCTCTCTCTATCTCTCAATGGTTTTCTGGAAAAAAAAACTCAGCTTTGAGTTAAGCTCGCCTATGTACATGAACTCTGATTATCCACATATTTCATAAATTATCATGGTGTACGATAAAGAATTAAATTATGTTTTTTTTTTTCAGTATATTGGCTGTATGGAGATTTTAACATCTATGAAAAAACTCGATTTTGAAACAAGATCTCAAGTAGCAAAGTAAGTTTCAGTGATTGTGACTAACTTGTCCTCTATAACAGTTTTATCAAATACAACATTTATTTTAAATTTAGAAGATAACTTAGTTCAATATTGAAATCCTAACCAGAATCTTAGTTTTTAAAACCATTTTTCTATTTATTACAGAGAATGCATCGCCAGAGTATGTGCAGCAGCAGGCTTAAGATCAGCTGACAAGAAGCGAAGAGTTTGTCAAGCTGCGGTCCGAGCCCTCGCTGCTCGACCACGGATGGCACACTCCGGAGCTAATGTAGCTCTAACTATCTCCTCTAAAGCTATAACCCTAGCAGCTCTCGAAGGCGGGGAGACCATAGCCCGACACGATATGCCAAGAGTCTCATTTGCATCCGGAGGAGATACAGACTCCTTGGATTTTGTAGCCTATGTAGCGAAGTCAGTGCCTCCAGCAGAATGGAGAGCATGTTATGTACTGGAATGCGGCGGCAGATTAGCACAAGATGTTATAGCAACTATAGGACAAGCTTTTGAACTCCGTTTTAAAGAATTTTTGACGAAACCCTCATCGTAAGTATTCCTGTTATTCTTGATATTTGTAAAAACCAGACATCAAAATATTTCCTTATAAAAATTATCCTTGTATGAGTAAATCATGAAATATTGCTCTAAACCAATAAAATTACTTAAAATTAACAGGAAAAAATATTGTAACTCCCTAACCTACTGACTTAAATAACTGTTCACAACTGAGAATTCAAGTGTTCTCTTTATTTTGGTGTATTTTGATGTCCTATAATTATGAATGTTTTTTATTCTTACCAATCTCGGCAAACACTTTTGGTTTCTTAGAAAGTTACTCAATTTTTACTGCTATTTTTGCCTAAGTACACAGTATCCATGTAGCAATAAAATCATTAAAAAGGGTGTACTGACAACTATACTATTAGATATCTCTTGGCCATATGTAATGTTTATCTATAACAGATGTTATGGTGACACATTATCCCCAGGTCCACTATAATTGTGAGTTATGGCTATCTTAAAGTTATTGATTACACTTGCTCCTGCTGCATGGAAATAGTAATTATATATATATCGCTTATGTCACTTAGTGACATAGTAGCATTTTAGTGAAGAAAAAAAATTGGTCCAGTAGTTTTTGAATTTACTCATTACAAACAAACTTCAAAAAATACGAATCTTTTTTTATATTAATTTTATAGATGTACAGATTGTTTTCTGCAGCGTTAATGTTATGCTACAACCTACATAAGCAAGATATATGATATGAAATGTTCAACTTTCGTCATCATAATATTTAATTGAAGAAGATGAATCAATCAAATGCAAAACAATGAATGACTCATTGCTGTTTAGCTTTCATTGGTATAATTAGCACCACATTCATCGACATTTTACTATAATATTGTTGTTTGCAAGAATTCCAACAGCATATTTATGTAAGAGTATGTGTAAATTCAAACAATTGTTTTATAGACTTGAGGTCTAGTTGAGGTAGATAAAGGTGAGTAACTATGCGCAGTTCTAGACACAAGTCTATATTTGTGACTCTGGAATCAGGCTTATTGGAAAATAGGCAAGCAGAAAGTATAGTATCATGCACACTACCCGCCGCTGTGGCGATACGCATACCTATGATGTCGCGCACTTTTTTTTACTAACTACTAATCTACACTAATATTATAAAGAGGTAAAGTTTGTATTTTTGTTTGTAGAAGGTCCGATGGTTAAAATTTTTTCCCCGTTAGAAAGGTGCTTAATTCCTGAGTGACATAAGCTATTTATACCTGGGCAGTCCGATTAGTACTTAACCTCACCGCCCGATGGCGCCCCTATCGTAAGAGAAATTTATGATCGATCATTGTAGACGGCTTCTGTCAAAATTTCAGCCATATTAGATTTGTAGTTTTGTTTTGACGGCGTGTAGAAGCGGCCGTGTCCGCGGATTTTAGAAAAATGGGAAATATGCTATATCGGTCAGTGATTCGATTCTTGTTTTTGGAAGGGAAATCGCGCGGTGAAATCAAAGAGGGCTTGGATGCTGTGTACGGTGACTCTTCTCCTTCAATAGCGACCGTCAAAAATTGGTGTAACAAGTTTCAACGTGGTCGCACATCAGTTTTTGATGAGTCACGCCCTGGTGCCCCAAAAACGGCTACCACAGAGGATAACGTGACAAACACAGAACATAGATGGCATTCTGCCAACACGAGGGGCATGAGATAGCTGAGACAGTAAGCATCTCACAAGACCACTTGGGTCATATGCTGCATGAAATATTGGCCATGAGAAAGCTGTCGGCTCGATGAGACCACCTCAGTGTTTGACACTGTTTCAAGCAATCCGAAAGAGTTTTTGTTAAAGAAGGTTTAATTCGACTACTCATTAATACCTCTGTAGTATTTTGTAAGAACTGAAAAGTAAAAAAAGCAATACATAGATGCAAGCAAGAGACAAAGTCGTAACGAGGTGAATAATTCGAAAAATATTTCTTAAAAATGGCAACCAAACCGGAAATTTCGAAATTCCACATCGGGTACCTGGACGGTACAAACTGGTCGGTATGGAAGTACAAAATAAGTGCATTGAAAGGTATCCCAAAAGCCCTAGATTTATTAAACGGATCATACACGACGCCAGTACCAACGGTAACGACTGATGTATCATCAAGTGCAGAATCTCAGAAAGCTAAGAAGAAATTCCAAGAGCTAGATAGCTTGCTGCTTATCATTTTTACGAGCAACATGACAGATGACATAGTCCAAAGGTTCAACACATCGAAAGAAGTCTGGGATGAACTCCAAAGACTATTTGACGGTGACAGAGATGATTTGATGTATGAACATTGCCTACAATTCTTCCAGTATAAGAAGGAAATTGGGGACAATAGGGCCACTCACCTCTCGAAACTGAAAAATATATGGTTCAAGCTGAATAAAGAGATAGCAAAGCTAGACAAGAAGCAAGAATTGCCAGATATACTCTTAATATGAAATACACCTAAACAACCTAGACACATTGCCTAACGAATACCTAACCTTCCAATCCAGTTGGCTACTCATGGCTAAAAAGGAAAGGACTATAGAGAGATTGACTTCACAGCTATGTGCCTATAAACTAATGAGAGTAACGAAGCTCTCATAATAAAATCTTCGGAGAAAAGAAACAAAGATTTGTAGGAAAACTCAAGAATGTCAATGTAACAGACTTGATGATGGCAGAAGACAAATGTTTGTTTTTGACAAGGATTCCTGGTATCTTGACAGTGGAGCAACAACTCATGTTACCTTCCGAACAGGTCTGTTCCAAACAATCGAAAGGTTTGAGTCAGAGCACACAGTTACAACAAATAGCGAACCTGCAAACACGGCAAATAGCGAAAAAGTAGATGCTAAGATGGTAAAGGTATCCATAAAACTTGAGACCATGGTTGGAAACTATAAAGCGATGATTACCTTATGTGACGTATGGTGTGTTCCGTCCTTACAAAAGAATCTGTTCTCGCTTCTAGCCGCACAAGACATTACCACAGAGTTTCTTTGAATCTGAAGCTGGCTTACAGGAGAACGAAAGAAAAGAGGAGGGCTATTCAAATTGAATGTTAAAAATGTGATGCCACCTATTCCCGTTCAGGTAAACGTAACGTAACGTAACAAGCCATGATTCCTTACAAATATATCATGAGAGGTTAGCCCATCAAAGCAAACTCCATGTAAAGAAGGTTATCGAAAGAGAACAAGTTCTCTTTCGATAACCTTAATAATAATAAAGAAAGAATAAAGGTACTAAACAACACACAAGAATTTTGCGAAGGTTGTAGCTATGGAAAAATGCACAGAAAACCTTACGGCACTCGAGAACGAGCAAAATTACTGGGTGTGATTATAAATTCAGACGTGTGTGGACCATTTTCATTCTCCTACAAATGATATCGCTACTTCGTTCTATTGAAAGATGATTTCAGCAAATACCGCTATGTTTACTTCATGAAACAGAAGTCTGAAATCCACTCAAAGTCCACGAAAGTAGCGGGACATAGAATAAACTTCTACGCGACAATAGGGGAGAGTTCGATAATGAGAAAACCCGAGCAGTACTGCAAAAGCATGGTATAAAGCAACGATTAGTCATGCCATATACGCCACAACAAAATGGCTGCAGTTAACGAGAAAATCGGACTCTAGTCGAAACCGTTCGAGCCATCATCTATGCACACAAGGAGCTACCAACCGCCTGTTGGGCAGAGCTCATTAGTACAGCAGCCTATGTACTTAACAGAACTGGACGTACTCCAATAGAAGGAAAATCACCTTACGAGTTATGGTTTAACAAGAAGCAAAAGATTAAACATTTACGCATCATCGGAAGTCCTTGCTACGCACATGTTCCCAAGCAGAAGCGTAAGAAGCTTGACAGAAAATCGGAAAAATGTATTTTAATCGGCTATGATGATGATGATGGATACAGTCTTCTGAAGATAGACAAAAATAAGCATACATTAGTACGGTCGAGAGATATCGTATTCCAAGAGTTCGCAATTACCAGGACTGAAACACAGTTGGATCAGATCCTGTAAAACCAATTTCTGTAATAGAAATAACTCTACGTAGACTGCCAAATCTTGTTGTAAGGGAGGAAGAAAGTCAACCGATTTATGATGTAAGGGAGGAAGAGACTGAAACCACAGAGCCTTTTCAAGAGTGTTTACCTCCTGAATCGTTTGGTGATACAGAGAAAAGTATCAAAAGTCCTGATATTCCAGAAACACAAGATGAGCGAGATGACGTAGACGATGAGACACTACCAGAGCGTATGGAAGAACTTATTGAAGATCAGGCTGTGTCAGATAGAGAAATAGACATCCAGCGAGGTATGACTCTCAGAGACAGATCGGCATTGCGACTACGTTATGTGCGCTGTAGACGATATGAACAAACAGAGTACCTATAGCGACGTACTAAAGAGTCAGGATAAAGAGTGTTGGGTAAAAGCAATGAAATGCGAGATGAAATCTCTAAAAAAGAACAAAACATGGACACTTGTTGATCTACCCAAGGGTCGAAAAGCTATTTCGTGCAAGTGGCTCTTTAAGTTAAAGACCAACGCCGTCGGTAGCATCGATAAATATAAGGCAAAGGCTTGTTGCTCGTGGGTTTTCGCAAAAACCAGGTGTCGATTACGACACATGAAACATGGATTCACTGGTACACACCAGAGATCAAGGAACGGTCGAAACAGTGTACTTTACCCGGCGAATGTGCTCCGAAGAAGGCGAAGATGGTCCCATCGGCCGGAAAGGTGATGGCCACCGTTTTCTGGGATTCACAAGATGTGATCTACATCGACTACCTAGAGAAGGGCGAAACGGTCACAGAGCTCTACTATGCCGAACTATTGGGCCGATTCGACCTTGAATTGCCCATTTGGCAAAGAAAAAAGTGCTCTTCCACCATGACAAGGCACCGGTTTACACATCCGCCGTTGCCACGGCCAAATTGGTCGCATTAGTCTACGAACAGCTGCCTCATCCACCGTATTCTCCAGATTTGGCAGTGTGTGACTTCTTTTGGTTTTCAAATTTGGAAAAGTCACTCGCTGGGCAGAAATTTGAGTCGAATGAGGAGATTATCACCGCCACGGAGGCCTACTTTGCAGACCTCCAGAAAACGTATTTTTCAGAAGGGTTAAAGAAGTTGGAGCATCGCTGGGTCAAGTGTATCGAGTTGAAAGGAGACTATGTTGAGAAATAAATCGCCACTTTTCCAAAATTTTCGTTCTACTTTTGTAGGCTTTAATTCAGAGTGACATAGACTATATTTTATGTACATATCGGACTGCCCTCGTATTTTATATGTACGCGGGCTAAGCCGCGGGCACAAGCTAGTTTATTATATTTTATAGTATGTAACCTACTACAACAATCGGCTTAATTTGTATTCTTACCTGAAACAATATTACTAACTTTTGCCCGCGGCTTCGCCCGCGTACATAAAATATAGTCTATGTCACTCTGAATTAAAGCAGCTTTCTAACAGTAAAAAAAAATTTGCAATCAGACTAGTACTTTCAGAGATTATGGAACATCCCTATATCACTTTGTGATCGAATTCGAAGTTAACAGTTTACACGCTACTAAATATGCTCAAAAATTTTGTTCACTACCATTAATTGATGTAGTCATAGTAAAAACAGTAACATCTTTTTCCAGGTTAAATCTAAATGGAGGAGCACGTTCCCTGTGTAGCACAACCAGCAGCGTCCCTCCAGACGAACGCGAGTACTACAACGACATGCCTGACAAGACGCCTCCGGACACTACCACCTCGTACCGACACCCACCACCGCCGCCGCTGGGGACACTCGCCAACCTCGCACCTCTTTCTTCGTAAGTTATTCTTTCAAGTGTATTAGAGTACCACACCGGTGCTATCAACTGGTAATAAAATAGATCAGCCTATCGACCTCGGATAGCCATTCTATCTACCACACCAACGTCGACAATCAACGATCGATCGGTGTGGCAACGCCGTCATCGCCATGTCCACTGCTTGGTAAAGGCATCTTCAATCGCGCCCCATTTCACTCGAACAGCAATTCTTCAGCTTTGAAAGTCACTATTACACGACTATTCAAACAAAAATATGCTTTACCGAACGAAAAGAGAAACCTGTGAGTGTATGTTTTTGTTAGTCACTTCTTCACGTTTGCTTGTCATGGGTAGACCATGTCCTGGAATAGCTCATAGGATACTTTTTATTAAATAATAGACAGGATAGAACAATTGATGAATATCCGACCGTAAATGGTCGGATATTCAGCAATCCGGTCACTGAATGCACCTTAACGAGGATGTAAGCATAAATATTTTGCACTTTCTGAGAACGTGACTCACTATTGTTTTATCTCCCAAAAAAAAATCCAATCACTATATGAAATTAAAGTATTGATTCACTTTCTTGGTAAATAACGCATAGTGAGTAAGTAGTGTTTACACGGTACCGCCATATCGGATGAAGGTTATCGCCCTACGTAGAGGTGTAATCAATAAGGAAACGAGTCACCGATCGATCGCCAAAAGTTCCGATAACCTACCTATAATACCGTTGCTAATACTTTCTCGGAACGAGGTGATGATTATGATTTTATAGTATTACGATGACGTTGATTACGTACTTTATGAAATAGTAATAATAATAATTAAAAAACGAACAATGAAAGACGTCAATAATGATGACAATGGCAAATGGTCGATGGGGACAAAAGGTTCCGGAGTGACGGTCAAGGTGAATTGATGAACTAGCGAAGGTCGCGGGATTCCGATGGATACGAGACGCACAGGACCATTCGTAATGTCGACGCTTGGGAGAGGCCTATGTCCAGCTGTGGAAATTTTTCGGTTGAAATGATGATTATGGCCCAAACGTGGTATATTCTCACTAGATAGTGGAAGAGTTTTAATTTTTTTTTTTTTAGTGTATGGGAGCATTATTAACTCAAGGAAATGGTATTTGCTAAAATCGGACATTCCCACTTTATTGCATCCTCAAAGTCCTTCTATAGGTCATAGCACACATATCAGGACACATACGAGGAGTGGCAGGCAGTTGCCTCCTTCTGCGAAGCAGTAATGCTAACAAAAGAGGAGGCCGACCGCATCAAGCAACGGCGCTCTCCCCGCCGCCGCCGCCGCCGCCGCCGCCGCCGCCGGGATTCCGCCTCAAGGAGTTGTCAGCAACAAGTGGGGCCCAGCTGAGTCGAAGCCTACTGGGACCAGGGTTATCCGAAAGGGCGCTCGGGTGGATTTTTAGTCAGTAAGAGTGACACTATCTCCCGCTCTACCCAAGAGCGGGGGTTGTCATTGGAAAAATTTTGCCCACCAAAAAAAAAATGCACACATATCAACTTGGAAACGGAGCGTTACAGTAATCTCGAGCCGAATACTCGAATCGAAAAATACTAAAATTCTTTGTAATGAAACTCCCTACTAAAAACCACACTAATCGCGGTTATTCCAGAAATTCCCAAAGACAAATACCTAGCATGATCATTTGTTCTGTGTCTGGGTGTAATTTATCTATATATGTATTTATTTAGAGAAATATATAAGTATGTTTATCAGTTGTCTAGTACCCATAACACAAGCTCTGCTTAGCTTGGGACTAGACAGCGTTGTGTGATAGTTGTGGAATATTATTATTATTATTATTACCAGTGGGGATTGTTAACTTTTTCCAGGAATCATCACTAGTGTGTAGTAGTTGGAATATCATCAAATGACTGCTCCCGCTATATTGTGGCGTGAGAGGATGTGTCAGACTTTTACAGGCTAAAACCCGGTTACTTCATTTGCTGCTTGAGTTCTAGGGTCACGGTAACTTACTCTGATTGCACCAGAATAGCCTATAAGTGTATATGTTCTGTGATTCCAGTTTTGATGAGAGCGTGCGGCACTACGTGAACCAGACGCCGCCGCCGCGCACGCCGCCCACCGCGCTGCTGCCCAACCACCACACCGACATTTTTGACATGCGTGAGTTTCATCATCACTACATAGTATAAAACAAAGCCGCTTTTTCTGTCCCTATATCCCTATGTACGCTTAAATCTTTATAACTACGCAACGGTTTTTGATGCGGTTTTTTTAATAGATAGAGTGATTCAAGAGGAAGGTTTATATGTATTATATTGCACCCGAGTGAAGCCGTGGCGGGTCGCTAGTCATAACTAAATCTATTAGCACTTCTTCAAATTATAAGTAACAAAGCTTTTAAACTAACTGAAATCTATAACGACAACTCAGAAGGTGGGTTGTCGAGACATGAACGAATTATTCAGGAAACAGAAACGTTTTTTTTTTTTCAAACAGACCATTTACAGGAACCAAGGAGGGTCGAAGCCTTCTGGGTCCTTGTAACTGAAGCTAAATTACATGTTCCAAAGCATTGTGCAAAAACTCTTTTAAAACATATTGTGAGTTACATAAATCGTGGTTACATATTTCTTGTCGCTTCTATTGACAATGTAGATAAATAATGAAAAAAAAGTAAAAAATTGTAATAGAAATAAGCCACTGGCAGCTAAGAGATGACCAGTCTCAACTGACGGCCCCCTCGATATTGTTTGTAAACTGCTAAAATAATAAATAAGACATTGTATCAATGTATTCCTTTTAACAGAGCCGTTCACAGCAGCGCCGATGACGTCATCGTCAGCGGCGTCGTCGTCGTCGGCGTCGGCGTCGTCCCCGGGCGACGCGGCGGCCGAGCCGCTGTCGGCGCAGGCGCAGGCCGCGCTGCTGGCGCGCGAGCCCTGGTTCCACGGACCCATCTCTAGGGTTACTGCTGAAAAGGTACCTATCAGAACTAAATATTTTCATATCATTTTACATCTGAACCTTAAAGTTGAGTTAGTTAATCGCGGTGACCGAATATGGTGATATGATATCCAGGTTTTGCATAGGTTAATTAGAATTTTTAACTGGATTTTTCTTTCATACAACCTCCACTTAAAGCAAGTAATTCTGTCCCTAGGGTGATAATGTAGTACGGGCGATCCCTAGGGAATGATGAGATTTGAATTTGGAACATCAATAATCGTGAACTTAAGTGAATATGTATGTAAAAAAGTTTATTTCAAAATTCAAACTGGCCACTAACAAAAAACAAAACAGAATAAAACGTGCTTACTGACGGGAGCGCGTTATAGAAATTTGAAACTATGAATGTTGGAGTAGTGAATTTTGTTTGTTTGTAAATATAATACTTTAAATCTCTCTAATATATGATATGATTTAAATTGTATTTTAATTTTCTCACAGATGGTGTAAAAAGTAGATTATGCAACACGGGGATAAAGCTGTCTTTGTTATACATATTGTTTATAATTATACGAATCCCTCACTCGCGTTCGGGATTAAAACTAGCAACCTTCGTTTCGTTCAATTTTCGGAATTCAACATGCCGCCCATGACTTAAAGACAATGCTTTATCCCCTAATCACATAATCTCCTATTGTCAGGTCTAATATCTTTTTGCGATATTCCAGTTAGTGGTTGAAG
This sequence comes from Mythimna lalbum, assembly GCA_949319445.1. NCBI lineage: Eukaryota > Metazoa > Arthropoda > Insecta > Lepidoptera > Noctuidae > Mythimna > Mythimna lalbum. Next base: position 7,918,365 of record OX439345.1, on the reverse strand, counting down.
ACGGGGAGTTCCTGGTGCGCGAGTCAGCGGCGTGCCCGGGGCAGTTCGTACTCACGGGGGCCAGGAAGGGCAGCCACAAGCATCTGCTACTCGTCGACCCGAATGGAGTGGTATGATCTTTTTTTCACTTGTGTTTACCTTCTATTATTAGAATCGGTTTTTCTGTTAGTCTAAAAAGCCTTTGTGGCGTACTGGATTTTAAGAGCTCATCTGGATAATGTGATACAGATGCTTGACGACTGAAATCGATAAATATTGTACGCACAAGTCGCAAAAACTCCCGCGAACTTCCGTTGAAAAGGGCTCCTTCTTCTGACCAGACGGCCTATGTATCTGGTCCAGGCGACTGCCAGATATCTTTGCACTGCTCCTGTGCTCATAATGCAATTACAAACATCCAAAATTAAATCAAACGTCTCTGGGATGACAATGACACTGATTTGCCTCTGTGTTAACTGGTACTAAAATAGTGAGGTTTTGCTAACATATTGTGACAACCGGGGTACCCGCCTTAAAGCGGTCTCGCAGTTACAACATAAACATTTGTGAACTGTTAGTCTAATGTCACCGGTTTAATGTTGGCCGGCACGTTTAACGCAGTGGTTGAGCAGTTGACTGCTGCACTGCGTGTCGTGAGTTTGATTCCCGCACTAAACAAATATTTGTATAATCTACAGATAATTATTTTGGGTCTGTGTGTCTGTAAGTTTAAACATTTGTCTCTGTGCTCTCACGATACAGGAGTCATTGCTAGTGTTAAAAATAAAAATGTAGCAATCAATAAAACACATTCTCAAAACATAATTTCCATTAACCCTTCAGATACCGTCAATTAGAGACACAATAGTAAGACAATAGATGCGCGGCCACCGGGTGTCGCTTGGGGATTCATGAATTAAACTTTAAAACATGCTGTCTTGCCTAAAAGTTAAAACTATGTTTAATCCTCGCTAGGTACGAACAAAGGACAGGGTGTTTGAAAGTGTGCCGCACCTCATAAAGTACCACTGCAGCAATGAGCTGCCAATCGTGTCGGCCGACTCCGCGCTCCTGCTGCGCAAGCCCGTGCTGCGCGACGGCGCGTCATGAGGACCGCGCGCGACGCCGCAGCGCACACAATACTCCAAGCTTTTGTTTACGACTGATAATGCGACGTTGCCATTGCATTACAAGAAGATCTGTAGGAATTGATAACGCTTGAATTAAGAATTCGCTTCCGTTTAGTCCCTCAGGGATATCATCGTGTCCTACTGAAATGGTCACCATAAAGGACGCACTTATCGGGCTTCAGCTGATTTTATGTCCTCTTATTATTCAAAAGTATAGCCATCGAATTATTTGTCTAATATTGAGCACATTTTTGTCCATTTCAAAATGAAGCTGAACTCCGGTAATGTGACCTTCACATAAATAGCATTAAGTTCTTTCAAAAGTACCCACTGAGTGTACGCATTTATAACGATTCCATTTTGTAATGATATATCCGCAATAAAAGTGATAGAATAATTGTAATTAAGTACCAAAGTCATGTTTTGGTTGGAATGCTATTGCAAGAATTGTGATCTTTTTCCAATAAACTTATTTTATTTTTTAATTATATGTATATTATAATACTAGTCTTCACCAAATCTTTATTTAGGAGTGAAGGCCGCTATCTTGTTTGAGTGTTTAAAGCATGAGATTAGTTAATATTCTATTAATTATAAGAATAATGTTGCTGTGCAATTGACCATGCCAAACTGTAGTCGAGACACAGGAGTTTTATTTTTATATTAAAATGTATTTTGCTAAAATTTCATATACATTTAATGTCAGAGCATGCATTCAAACATCGCACAAAAAATACATTGAGCTCTCTGCGTTATAGTTTAATGTTTTATTATACGTTTACAATAAATTAATAACAGATAGGTGCTATGATGGCTTACTTAAATAATTTTAACATAGTCGTGTAATTTTATAAAATTGAAACTGTACATACGACATCTCATCATCTGTAAATCGTAGGTTACTTTAAGACTGTTATGTTAGACTCGAATCGTTTACTGAGTTAAGTGATAAATGTTTGATGCTTTAAAAATATTCTTCTCGGTATCTAGAATTTATTGTAGCAACGCAAAATGGCACAAAAAGTTAATGGTTAGCACCCCAGTGGGGGGAGAAATGAGCTGTTATTACGATCTGCATCTACCGTGTATAACAACTTACTAATCGCTAGACTCGATCGAATAGAGGAGCGGGGGACATCAACTCATGAGGTACGACCTCACAACAACTACAGAGTTGATCATCACTACGCTGGACTGATTTTATAGATGAACTAACTAGAAAAGTAATATATCAACCAATGTTGAACGATTTTATTAGATAGTGAACGAAGACTAGACAAGCGGTAGCGTGTCAAGCCAAGTTCAAGTATAGAATCTACGCCATAGATCATGCTGGTATAGTAGCACCATGACTGTCGAAGTGACGAGGAACACATTAGAATTTCCAGCACTAATATAAATTATCTGCTTGTATATCACTGATTAGAATTTAATTATGAATACATAATGCAATATTCCATTGACATATAATGTTACATCATCATAAAAATATAGTTTATGCAAATATATGTTATCAAACTATCATTATTATTATTAAAAGTGATGTATTAAAATAATGTATTATGTGATTAAATAAACTATTTTGGAAAATTAACGGCGATTTATTAATTTAAAATAGAATTAATTAAATAAATTACTTATTTAGTTAATATATTTACAATTACACAATAGTAGATTAGAATAGAAAATAAAGCAGTGGCATGTTGATTTCCGTTTCATTATTCATTATTATTTTCTGTTTTTAGTGGCCAGTTTGAATTCGCACGGTAGTTAATTATATAAATCCCTCACTGACGTTCGGGATAAAAATTAGCAACCTACGTGTCGTTCGAAATACAACATTCCGCCTGCGACTTAAAAACACTGCTTTATCCCCTTGCTACATAATCTACTATTTCGAAAGGCTTGACACAGGCTGACTAAGGTGTAACTTGAGTGGTTCTTGTCCGCTCTTCTCCGTTAAGGTGGTGCATCATGACTCACATTTTCACTGTTTTTCATACAACCGCTCATAACTGATTATGACGTTATTACACATTTTTCATTAGATATTTTGGAAACACAGTATCTTGTGGATATTATCTAGGTTTCTAAAGAAACCAATTTCTAAATTTGTGTAAAACTAATCCAGTAAAAACCTCTGAAAAAGTTCTATTTTGTATGAGCTTGACACATTTGCCTAAAAATTAAAAAAGTCAAAAAAGTAATCCTCTAGAACCCTTGCAAATTTTATTAAGATTCTAAATGACGACAACTTTTTCCAAAAAAATTTAAGGGTTTAAAAAAAACAGGTATTTCCTGGAGCAAGTTTTGTGAAATTTTCGAGTAAATCTCGGAATTACCGAATACTGACAGACTTTTCAGGCGTTATCTCTCTTTTTTTGTGTTGCCTTTTCGTCAAACATCGCGTTGGATTGCATTTAATGAAGTAAAAAGCTTTTAATCCATTTTCGATGTTTACGATAGTCGAGTGGAAATACTTTTGCGAATGGGCAACTATTCACTTATTTTTACTGTTGGGGATGGTGGAAATGAGTGGACTGTATTTTATAAACGCTGGTATATTGCCGTTAACAAACATTCTCCAAAATACAACTGTCCCGGACAAACAATAATTATTAATTTACTAGCTTTTGCCCGCGCGGCTTCGCTCCCGCTCTTCCCTATTCCACCCTACTATACCCTACTCTACCCTACCCTACACTACTCTACCCTACTCTACCCTACTACTCTACCCTACTCTACTCTACCCTACACTACCCTAATTTTTTTTTCCATAAGAACCTTCTCCTCACAATAACAATCACAACAAAAAAAAAATCAGCCAAATCGGTCAAGCCGTTTTCATGCTAAGTCGTGACAACGAAAAACGGGTCTCATTTTTATATATATAGATTATATCGAGAGGTGTCATCCATCGCGGCGATGTCCGCGTGTGGAAGCGAGTGTCCGCGGTGCGCCGGACAGTCAGTGTCCCCGCCCGCGTGTCCGCTCCCTGCTGCCGCTGACGTATGCGCAAGTCGCCCGCGCATGCAGACCGCGTCGTCTATGGTGGTTGGGTTCAATTCCCAACATTTATTGTAACTTAGCAATCAAAAGTACCTTTTAATGACCTATTCATAACTTTTAATAAACGATTTGGGCCAGATATGGATAGGGGTAATCCGCCTGAGTCCCATGGTCCTGGGATTGTGTAACTTTTCACAAGAAATGAACTTATCCGTAGCGTTGAGTAATTTTCACGTTCACAGACTGTTAGACGTACCTAGAGATCGCACGTCATGTATCTCAAATCTGGACGACTATCGTCCAGCTGCTACCAGCACCGTCGCTCTAAGCGTAGAAAGAGTTACAATGGCCCTGGAACGTAAAGAGCAACTGAAGGAAAATAATTGGTTCACTCAAGATCACCTCGTCCCGGAATCGATTCATTTAGACCAAGCATAGGTAGGTATTGCCATAGCATACAAAGCCATCTAGTACGCGTGGACAAAATGTACCGTCCATACCTAGTCAAAGGGGTTCAGTTTAGTTTTGTGGTCCTGGGTCCCATGAACATGATTTGATTCAATAGTTTTGAGCAAATAAACCTGTACCTACCTATGAAAAAATGGTAGGCGTCAAAATTGTTTTCTTGATTTTCTAGAAGCTTATGATATCCTGACTGGCAATACGACTTTCACCAAAATCGATCAACTAGAGATCTTCTAGCGTATGCCATCCACATCTGGATTGAGGCCAACCACGGGGAAGCGCTTGCCGTCTCTCTCGACATCTCGAAGAGTCGGGCACGGAAGCTGATACTAAGCCTTCTTCCGGTTTACCTGCTGGATTGTGTGATTGGATCGCAGACTTCCTGAGGGTATAGACCGGAGTCCATCCAAGTGGTCATCAATGGCTGGTCGTACGGACAAATAGCTATTAATGCCGAGGTCGTTTATGGGTCAGTCCTCTCGGCAACATTGTTCATGCTGCACATAAACAATCTGCTTGTTGTTGATCGTGCCCGGTACCTTTGGGTACCTATGCAGATGACAGCACTGTGGCTGAGAGTTATATATCCAGTGCGCGAGCTAGTGGGTCGAAGGTAGTCTCTCCGAGAGGCTATGGTTGAGCGCTTGAACTTGGCCTTGGAAGCAGTCTCAGAATGGGGCGATGCCAATTTAGATAGGTTTAATGCTGCTAAAACCCAGGCTTATCTATTTTCCGCTAAAAGGACACAGTTCAAACCAGCTCCAACTATACGGGGTGTAACCGTGCCGATAACCGACCATCTTGATCTTCTTGGTGTTAGGTTGACTACAACGACTTCTAAGACTCTAGACTTAAAGGATATGCTTCCAAATTGGTAGCTTTTTCAAAATCCAGTGCTGATAATGGGATCCATAAAGAATCGAGGGAACTCCTCAGGCAACTAGATGGTGATTTTAGTATTTTCATTGAGAACTAAGCATTTACAGTCAAAAAGTAACATTTAATGAAGTGAAACTGATGAATAAGACTAGAAATAGCCAACGGAACTTCATACTCGCTTAGATATCACAATGAAGATAGTTAGGCGATTATGAAAATATACAAAAAATAAAATAGTTCTGAATACATAGTTATGTTGAAAATGGAATCATCGAAGTGATCTGATGATGATGGGGCCGAAAGATAGGCAACGGAACTCCGTAATTATTCAATGTATCTTAGCCGTGTTTGAGCTTATTAGAATTGTCATGAGATGCACTTTGAATTTATAAGGTAATATCGAACTGATCTGATGATGGAGCGGGAAGGTGGAATGGAGACACGGGAACGTCGTTTTAGTTTGTTCGCACACAAATCCATGAAAATTCAAGTAAAAATGTGTTGGCTAGGCAGTCTAGACACCTTTATATCCTGTTTTGACCATGGCCTGTTTTTAATTTCATTTACAAGGTTATTTGTAAAACACTGGCAACCTCTCAGGTCTATGTTACTAACATCATAAACAACTTTTGTTTTATGACTTTTAATTTATCATATTTTAGTTAACCAGATTTTCATACAAAAATAAAAATATTTAAAAACTATTACAAATTATATGCGAAGCAAGCGATAGTGCAGGGGCAGCGGGTCCCGGCGGCGATGCACTTGCGTCGCGTCATACAGACTTAGGTAGGTATAGCAAGACATAGAGTTAAAATGCGTCAGATAGAACAACGAAATCTTGAAGTTTTGTTTTTAGTAAATATAAAAAGTATTATGTTATGTAAAATGCCATAGAGTCCGTCTACTGAAAGCGTGACCTAAGAAAAGGAGGTTGAAACCCAAAAATTTGAATATGGTATTATTGAAATAGTAGGAGAAAAAAGTTTTGGTACTTGAGTATTTTTTTATATATGACGATTGTACAATAGTTGTATAAGAACTTAAAATTGTGTAGATTTATTTATTGGTAGATGTATGGTAAAGGTTAATAATACACAAAATGTTAGATATTATTCCAAATTTATTTTATCTGTTCTCTCAAATGCCGTATATAATATTCTTTATTTACAATTTGGCATTTTGGCCTTCCGACAAGAATACCAAGAGCACAAAACTGCGATAGTCAATTAAAATAGTCATCATCATTCATACCGTAAAAATATCTAGTGGTCAGTCAACAATGATCAAGATTAAAGTGTTACACTAACTTAAAAATCCAAGATCGTGTTTAAACATTGTTGTTTTTCTTAGAAAACAACTTCTTTCTCTTCTTGTTTTTGTTTAAACTCACTGATGATAGTGTGTAGCAGCTTTCGCACGTAGCTTTATATTGTTTTACCCATGATAAAGCAGTTATTGTTGATAAATAAATATCTGTTTCAAAAAACTGACAATTGCAGTCATAGACTTAGACGTGATTTTGGCGGCAAAATAATGTTGCCACTTTAATTTAAAAAAAAACTCCAGGTTACGCTTTCATTAGACAGACTCTAGAAACAAAGTTTTTGTTTATGATGTTCTGTACTAATACAGTCCTGCAAGGTTGTAAGTGTTTTACAAATTACCCTGTAAGTATATCAAGAGATTCTAAAATTAATTAAACAAAATATCGTACTTAAATTTCTTTATTAAAAATGTAATTTACAGTATAAACAGTAAGGTCATACATGGCAGTGATGTTATTATTAGGTACTTATAAATATATCGGCATCGCTATACATAATCCGACAAACACTTCCATATTCTCAACACCCGAACTCTCCTCTGACACTTACAAATTAATATATTTAACGTTGAAATGTTATAAACACATCAATAAAACTCCAAGAGAAACAACAAACAGACAAGTGTCAGAGGCGAGCTGTCCTGCGATACTGCCAACCCGAGCTTACTAGCCTAATCCATCCTAATTTACATCGATCCAAGAAACAACATTTTAATTATGCTTAATTTTAATATAGTCCAATTTCATGAAATAATTATAAGTCAACTTTGCTAAAATAAAATTAATTTTTAAATTCAGATCCCAAATGTGTCAGAAATATTTAAGAAATGTCGATAGTAATATCAATAAATCGATCGTGTAATTTCCATTTGCCTACACGAGTACATTATAACATTCTTTGGGACATCGCAGCACTATTCTCCAGACCCTACTAAAACGTAGGGTCTCCTTTACGTGCAATTATACTAAAAACTACTATTTGCTAAGACTGTCTAAAAATCAAACTAAGGTCACAGTACGATAAAAATAAATAAATACGCATCTATACAAAAATAACACATATGATGGTGAACACGTGAGCACTTGAGACCCCAGCGGGCCGGCCTCCTGGCCGCGAACACTCCTAGCTACTCTACCTTATCTACGCCCGAGGCCGCCCGCGCCAACGATTACATTATACGTACAAGCTAAAACACCGGCTAGTCGTCGCCGACAATTGACTTCTTATATCAAATATCTCGCACAATTACAAAAGTGATCGAGGAGCGTGTAAACTGTATAAGTTACCGTATTACAAAATTACATTATCACCAAAAATATTTTATCAAGTTATCATCGTACAACAATTTTAAATTCAGGTGCATCTTAATAAAAATAGATCACGTGCATCTGTTACAACTTTTGCTTGGTCAACAGTGACACCGTCGTCAAAAATTACCTATCATCGGAATTAGCTAGCTTCTAATACTGTGTCTAAACTGTGAAGAGCGATCGAGTACGATACTCGAATCCTCGCATACTCGATCTTCATTCGCACGGAAACTAAACCTCGATATATAAAACTACCTCGTCATAAACCATAATTATCATACACTCGCACACAATAAATACAGGTACGTCGTCGTCACTCAGGTCGCCCGCGACGAAGCTCGGAAAAGTGAACGAAGTGCCGACGCCGACGACAGCCGAGCGGGCGGGCCGACTACCAACCAAAACGAACCGTCTGCGCGCGGCCCTCGCGCTCAGTCCGGGATCGGCACCAGCGACGGCGCGTGCGCGGCCGGCGCGGGCGGCGCGGGCCGGTGCAGCGTGAAGGCGTCGTACACCTGCGCCAGCTCGTCCATGTGGTGCTCCTCCAGGCACAGGAAGCCCGCCAGCGTGGGCGAGGCGCGGCGCGCGCACGCCAGGCAGTGCACCACGTGGCGCTTCTCGTGCTCGCGCACCAGCAGCGCGTGCCACACCTCGCGCTCGCACGCGCCGCAGTAGTGCGACGCCTCGCCGCGCGCGCGGCCGTGGAAGCGCACGGGCACGGCGCGCGCGCGCACCACGGCCAGCGTGCCGCCGGCCGCGCGCAGCGTCTGCAGCAGGCACGTGCGCATGGCGCGGTGCAGGCGCGGGTCCGACACGCGGATGTTGCGCGCCAGGTTCCACGTCAGGTGCACCATGGGCACGATGGACTTGAAGTTCTGCACCTTGTTCCATTCGTAGCGGTCCAGCGCGAGGGAGTACTGGCGCGCCGTCAGCGGACCTACGTTCCACGCTATGTTATTGCACCAGCCGGTGGCTTGCACCCAGTGCACGCAGCCCGCGTTTACCCACACGAGATCGCCAGGCCGCTGCGTGAAACGATATACGGGCACGCCGTGCTGGCGCAGCTCCTCTGGGTCGGGCCACCACGAACCGTGCAGGTACGACAGCCCGTGTCTCTCGCAAAGATCGCGCACGCCACCCCAGTACGCATCGGGCACACCGAACCACTCGCAGTCACCAGGACCGATGTTAATATTGATCGAACAGAAGTTATTGTTCTCTTGATGGCCAGGTGTGCGGCTGCCGGGCACTTTCATGTACAGCTGGACCGTGTTCATGCCTAGAATCACGTGACCCACGTGTGATAGCATATTGGCAGCAGAGGCTACGCGTGCGAAAGCTGGCAGCTTTTGTAATTCTGTGAGCTGAGGACGCCATTTCCGCTCGTCAGAAAGATCAACGTTGGTTCCAAAGCGCAGCATACGAGCGGCGCGGCGGCGCTTGACGGGTCCGGAGCCGGACTCGCGGCCGTCCGAATCCGACAGCGCGCCGCCACCGGCCGCCGCGGCCGCCCCGCCGCGCTCGCGCTCTTCGCGCAGCGACTCCTGGAAGGAGCCGGCCTGGTACTGAGCGTACTTGCGCACGGTGGTGTGCGAGCGGTGCGAAGCGCAGGCCCACACGCGGCGCCGTCCAGTGGGGTCCCAGTTCTCGTCCGCTGATTGCATCAGCTGCGTGCGCACCTCCACGGCGTGGTCCGGCCACGCCTCCACAAGCGTCTTGGTTGAGAACAGTCCGAGGTCCAGTTTGAGCGCTGCAGTGAGGCCGCGCACCACGGCGATGGGGTGCTTGAGGCAGAAGTCTTGCAGCTGCGGCGAGAAGGCGTCGCGCTTTGATTCCACGTAAACGAAAGGCGCAGGCGGCGCCAACTGCTCGGGCGACAGGCGCGGCGGCGGCACATCGGGCGGCTCGGGAGGCCCGCAGCCGTCGCCCAGCACCGACCACGCCGTCGGCGGACCCGCGTTGTCCCTGAAGCGGCAAACATTATGTTAGTTACGAGTCACGAGTAAGTCTAAGAATCAGAGTAAAGACGCGAAACTTACTTGCAGGCATCCATTATCTGCTTGGAGGTCATGCCGATATGATACGTGATAGGCTTCATCGGGTCCGTCTTGAGAGGCTCCAGTTTCACGACAGGCTGCCGCCCGCCCAACATGGTCTCGCTACTGCTGCCTCCATTACTAGGGGTTTCAACTGAAAAACGAAACAAAATATTCAACATACGCGCGGATTTGTAAAATATTAGCTTTTGTCAGCAGTTACGCCAGTGTGAAAGTCGAACCACTCGGGATAAAAAATATCCTACACCCTTCCTCCTTAAAACGTACCTACTGGTTAATTCTGATAAATGCTATATAGAATCACAAAATTATAGAATAGAAGAACAAGACGTAACCGACAGACGATGATGACAAACATCACTTTCGTATTTATAATAAATAATAAGTTATTATGAATTTGTAAAGAATAAAACAAAGAATCCGCCAAGCGTGTGCTTAATGTAGCTTAGATCACAATTACATAACGACTAGTTTTAGTCACGGTATGCAGTATGCAGTTGAGTGATTAAAGTTGTTGATTAAAGAAACTGGAAAAAGTGATGCCATAATTGGCCTTGGTTTAGGACTTTAGGCCATGGACCGAAGCGAGGAGGAGTGGCAGGCGGTCGCCTCATTCTGCAAAGCAGTAATGCTAGCAAAGGAGGAGGTCGACCGCATCAAGCAACGGCGCTCTCGCCGCCGGCCGCCGGGATTCTGATATCGATTTACGGCCACCGCGCCGCGCTCGCCGACCGCAAGGGCTGGCTTGCGGACGGCGAGCCATTGGTAACTCGCTGTCCAACCGTCCGGTAACTGTCCGGACCGAGCCCAAGTCGTAGACGGCGCGCACTGTTCCCGCGGGCCTCAAGGAGTTGTCAGCAACAGCAGGAACCCAGCAGGGTCGAAGCCTACTGGAGCCAGGGTTAGGTTCGAAAGAGTAGAGCTCAACCCTGGTATGAAGGCACAAAGGAACGGGGTGGGTTTTTATTCAGTAAGAGTTTGACACTACCTCCAACTCCGCCCAAGAGCGGGGGTTGTGATTTGATGATTTTCCCACCATAAAAAATGCCATAATAGGCCAGAATTTGATGAAGGTATCTCTTCAAAAACCTTTCTGAATGGAACAATTTTACTGGTTATCTTCAAAATGAAATATTCTGGGAACTTGTCAAATTTGTTCTGAAACTCTTAAAAGCTGTTTGTACTAACTTTTATTTTTATTCTTCATATTTCTTGCTTATGAAATTCTCAGAGAAAAACAAATCTCTCGAACCTTGCACTTGACATTGACATTGATAATTTACTCGAAAATAAATTATAGAAATAAAAAAAAGTGTTGCGTGTAACGAGTTTACATACACGAAAATTTTAATAACTGATCTAAATTCCATATTGGTGTAAGAACTGATAAGACATGAGAAGTCTACCTACCCGACTTCTAATTACAATTCAACAAAATTCAACCACAGTCAAGAAGTAAAATTACGTTAATTTATCACTAGCTTTTGCCCACGGCTTCACCCGCATACATAATCCCAGGATAAAAAGTACCCTATGTGTTATTCTGGGATATGGTCTACTCGTGTACCAAGTTTCATCGAGATCCGTTCAATTAATTTTTGCGTGAAAGAATAACAAACATCCATACGTCCATCCATACATGCAAACTTTCGCATTTATAATATTAGTAGGATTATAATCCAGTCTACTGTATTATTACAACAAGGGCTGATTTATTTTCTATTTTCCAGAAAAAAAAACAGTAATGCGTTCCCTTTTATAAATCATAGATGTTTTGAGGGATAACAAAGGCGCTCAATCATTCGTAAGACGACCTGAGGCTTTTGTAAGTCGCGAGCTTTTGTCCGCTGAGCGTTTTAGCCATCGCTTTATTGTTATATTATTATTTTCGCTTACTGGCTTAAACATTTGCAGCTTTAAGAGAGAGCTTATACCACATTTTCGCCTTAACAGATGCGCGGATCCGGTCGAACGTTTTTTGTACAGATTAGGCAGGTAGGAGCTACGTCCCAAAAATAAAGCAGGTTTGCTTAAGTTTGCATCGATTTCCCAGTACATATTGGTATTGATTCTGCTGATATTTCTATTTACACTTCACATCAGAAATGTTTGCGTCTTATAAGATTAATGTCTGTCTTATAAAAATACCTATAACACAATTTTCGCTGGATTAGTTCAAACAAAAGAACAATTCGAACTTGATTCCAATGTTTCTCCCTGCCGAAGATACAAAAGAATTTTCGATGGGATTCGTGTCGTTCTACGATAGCTTGGTAACTTTTTGTGAAGCTGTTTAGAAATGTACATAAGTAAACTTTTTGTTTTGTACACACAGGAGAGTAAATTGGATCAAAAGTTTGTGAAGCACAAAAAATGCAAATTTAATTGCTTTTAAAAAACATAATATTCAAATTTATAATCAACTTAACACAAAAGACATTGTTCATTGGTTTTCTTTACTGTGAGTTTATCGAAAGGAATGACTTGGTTTAACGCACTGAGCAAGTGTGGTGACTGCTCGTTCTAGCTTTCTAGGAACAAGTGTGGTCATTAAGTGGGATAATTGTAAAGATAAGCTGCTAAAGAATAATATATTTACACTTACTGCTCACAGGCTCCTTCTTAATTTCTGGCTGCGTATCTGAAAACCTCTTCAACAGATCTTCGGCGAGCGACTCAGCGCTGTCGCCGCCGGTGGCGTTAGCTTCGCTTTTCGTCACCTGTAACACAAACACCTCATTATCACCACGAACTAAACTTTTAGGGAACCCTACCGATAATACTAAATCCTGCCGCCCGAGTAAAAACAGAAATCGAAGTCAGTACAAACCGTGCGCGCCCGCGCCGCCTGCGCTTGTCGATACTGCGTCAGTAGTTGCTGCATCATAGTCTGAAAAAGAACATTACGATCGTTACTACAATTTAGTAGTACGATAGATAAATTAAATGAACAATGAAGCTATTAGATTTGACAATTCATGGAAGCATACTAAACTTAATCTAAGAGACCGATTTCTTTTGATGGTCATTACAATTTTAGGGCACACTGCAAAAAGAGCAGGAAAGATTGAGACAGGATCTCTCCCCTATTCAGCATCGTTTCATTTCGGGAATCAGTCTAGACTTTAATTCAAGAACATCAGGTTAGTACTTGTTGCTGTGGTGTGAGATTGGAGTTCTTCTGCAGGTTCTGTAAGTACTGTAGATTCTGTAGCTGGTGCTGAGTGAGCGGCGGAGGTTCTTCCGGCCGTTTGCCGGGGTACGGTGGCGGCGCGGACTTGGGAGCTCGGGAAGACATCTCCGCGGAAATGGGCAAGTTCCAGGCTTCCTCAATCGATGGAAGCTGACGACGTCTGCACAAAATTAATAAGAATGTTTTTTTTTTAAATCGAGCTTTGTTGTATGGTTGAATAAATCAACTTGAATAAAATCACGCAACTACTAAAGGATTTAGTAAATAAAAGAAGGCAGTCACTTACTTTCCGGTAACAGAGGGCATAGGCGCATGTGCCAGATGTGCTCTGAGGAAAGCGAGCCGCTGTCTCAAGGCGGAGTGCGACGCGGTCGCAGCTGCCCCTCCGTTGGTGTAACAAGCGAACGCGTCCCTGGGCATCTGACAGCTTTCATACAAACTACCGAGGTTGGTCCACGCCGCAGAGTGACCCTTGTCTAGTTGAACAGCACAAATGTACGCTTGTAACGCGTCCATCGGCTGGTTTTGTTGTTGATATAACACACTGTAAAAACAATGATGTTTAAAATAGAATTGTCCTCAAAAAAATACGAAACGCATTTATTAAACGCTTACGTTTTTTTTTCTTACCCTATAGAGCACCAAGTGTCAGCATTTCCTTCAGACTTTTCTACGGAGTTTCTATACGCTATAAAGGCATCGTGGACTTTCCCCTGTGCCGCGAAGCATCGTCCGAGCAGATAGAGTCCAGCACCTGACTCTGGTTCAGCTGCCACGGCGCGCTGCAAGCACCAGATGGCAGCACGTGCGCGAGCCGCTGTCTCACCCAGTGACACGCAGCGGTGGTACAGCCATCCTGTGTACCATCATACATTCTCAAGAATCATCGATCAGGTAATGTTTTGAATACGTTATGCAAAGCAAAACAAATTGATTCAATCCAAAGCTGTAGGTAAAAAATCTTTCAAATCTTTAATTTACCCAATTGTCTGCAGACGTCTGCTTTCAATGTTGAAGATAACTGAGGTTCCTTTAACAGTCTTTCGTAGGCGTCTCTGGCGGCTTTCCTCAGGCCTCTGGCTTCGAGTAGATGTGCGGCGTGGAAGCTGAGCTCGAGGCGCGTGAAGGTGGCGTCCTGGTGCGGCGCGAGGCGCGCGCGGCGGAAGTGCACTGCGGCGATGGACCAGTGGCGGCGCGCCTTGAACATCAGCGCCAGGCGCAGGTGCGCGTCCGCCGCGCGAGTGAACCCCGGCGACACGTACAGTGCCATTTGCAACGCCTTTGTCGCCCTGCCATTCAAAAGAATCACCTAAACCTCCCCATCAATATAATGAAGGGGAACGAGTTTTATTGCGGAGAGGACTATTGTTAAGCAGAATCCTGTCAAGTCAATTGTTAAACAAAAGATTGTCAGCAATAAACTAATTCGTTTACATTTGAAAAGCCTTACAAAGGACTTTGTTTACTGGCGACCGACTAGAAAACAATGTCAAAGTTACAGCCTGAACTTGACTGCCGTACAAGGTCAGACGAATTGTAAATAATAGTATAAAGAATGAGTACAGTTATCATACAAGAGAACAAAAAACAAAAACGTAATGCGGCCTTTAAATTTCACTTTTTGCGAAAGAAATCTTCAAAAGACCCATAGAAAACTTATGAAATGAACGGATGAAACGACAATACTAGTTTTTTCTTTCTTTTTTCTCAAAATCTATCCGAACACATTCAAGGCGTAGGTACTGCTCCATTTTTTTTTATCACGCATTTTGGCTTCAATGAAAAGAGCTCACCTTTAGAAAGGTATATACCTACCTAACTACATCCCTACCCTAGGCTGTGATACTTACAAAAATAAAAAAGCATGTAATGCGTTTAGTATAATACAAGAGGATGAAGAAAGAATGCGGTGAAGACATTACGATGCGTAAGAAATAAAACACGGAATTGAACCATAATATCCGTAAGGTTATTGAGGAGCGCATCACCGGAGCGTAACGTCACCGATGCGCCCGCGGGGTCGATGACCGTCTGAGGCTCGGTCGTCGTGCAATCGATCGGACGTTGCAACACAACGTCTAGACAGCGATCGTCGTCCGAATCCGATGCCTATAACGCCTGTATTTAGATGACCTCCACTGACATTTGGGAGACGAAACAAAGGAGTGAGACAGGTGCTGCGCCGAGAGCACCCCGAAGCCCACGACTAAAATTAAATGACGATTATACGCACACACACGTAACCGTCAGTGTGGCGGCCTTAGAGAGCTTTCACCGGCCGTGTGCCGCCGGCGATGCTCGACATACATAATAATATTATATTTCACATAACTTTTATTCACATTCATTGTTCCTCGGAATGGGTTATGATTGTGGGTTGTCACGCAATGCTCAAATTCAAAACCTCCACTACAGATTGAATACAAACCAGTTGGGACAAACGCATACAATACAATGATCCTGTTTCCAACAAGTTTCACAATTTTTTCCTGAATTAGTTGTCATTTAATTTCGTATTTTCCCACTTCTACGTCATTTCCGTTTAACAAATAACATCATACTGTGACCTTCATTGGATAACTTTTGTCGTCGGATATGATAAAAAATGTTAATTAATGTAAGTACATTAACGTTCCAACAATGTATAATTACGTTAAGTTTACAATTCCACTATGCATGTCGGTTCGATGTAGTTATCGTCCCTGTAGAACGATAAGGCATTGTGAACGGGGCAGCCAGTGCCCAATGTGCCCCTATATAAAGATAACACATTGGTCTTTATGCGATATGGCCGACTAGGTTTATGGTTCACTACTTCACACCCACCCACACACTACGATAATAACATGACAAGTATATGACGGTCGTGATAACAATATTGATCACAATAATATTTAGCGTTACAGTACTAAAAACGGCAAGCCAATGCAGATATATCTACGAACATTGCGATTTAAATACAATTGTATTTAAATCTCTATATACAGCTAAACGTAGACACGTTGTGCTTGACAACAGTTCGCAATCCAATATAGTCTAACTCATGTTAAAATAATACAAAAAGTATAATAAGAAAATTTTAAAAATAAAAAGGGACCCTATTTTAGTTCATAAAAGTAGAAGACGGTTTAATAAATCTATTTATTTTTAATCTGTTGTCTGAATCCCTGAAAACATTAATTACTATGGGATTTTCTTAGGATCGTTTTGTTTACTATATTGACATCATGATACTGATAACCTTTACACTATCATGGTCGCCTACGATTTTGGCTGTTCAATAAAAGTTTATTTTTAAAATAAAGTTTTATTGCTGTCTAAGTCCTAAAAAATATAATTTTTTCACTGTCTTGACAATGATTCATATCATATTAAGACCTCAAATTCAACATACATATTTTAATTCACATAGGCCTACATAAACAACGTTAGAGGCTAGTGCACCTATTAAAAAAAGGTCAACTAGTCTATTAGCTAAAACCATGACTAGTAGCTATAGACACACAGGTTTTTATAGCTTTCTTATAGATTTCTCATCTGCACATCTGTTTATTCATGAACCACATGATGGTATGGAAAAATAAATATCCTGTGTAAACGACTGGATCGATTATAATCCGGTTCGCTACCTGCCCGGGCCCAACCTTGGGTATTATCAGTACACTCAGGTAAGGGCATTGTATAGAACCCTACTTATACAAACGAAATTCTTGCTCCTATTCAAATGAAATTTTTAATTTATTGAATGAACAAACATCTGGAGAGTTGTTGCGCTCAATGTTAGGATTTTAGAGCGACCATAAAATATAGTAACTTTCAAACAAAAATCAAACGCAGTATACGGTGAATAGATTGGACCGATGACGTGATAGTTATTCCTGCACAAGAGCAAAACTAAAACAAATAACCAGGAAGCATGGAATGTGTGCGGTATTCGAGGTGTTTGGCGACGCACTCGGCGCGCTGAACAGCGAACAATGCTCGGGCGGGAGCGCTGGTGGGCGCGGGGAGAGGACATGGGCAAGAGGCAGCTCGGTGTGACCTAGTTCTGCACAGTCGCGCGGCTCAAGGACGGATCGACCGCTATTTATAGAGTTCATTCGTCGGTCGTCATAGCACTCACTTTACATAACTGAAGTAAGCAGTCGCTAGGTGCGTCGCGATCGACACGTGATCCCGCTGCACATAATGAACTCACACTTTCCCACGAAACAGCCGACCTGAGGGAACATGCGCACAATAATAACTCGAGGGATACTCAAGATTGTATAGGTCACACGTGGTGCTGAGAAATAAGGTCAAAGTCATACACTTGTGCGATCCTGATTACAACCGGAAATTATCAATTACGTAATTAAAATGACTAGTACGAAACGAGGTTGGGCAATGCACCATAAAGAGAAGTTGTTTTACGTGTTTATCAGATGGACAGAATTCTGATGTCATATGAATAGATCTATTATCTAGAACCTAGATTGTTTGACTTATTGATTTGCTTTACCCAGATTGATACCTTCTACACACATGGATCGGAGACGAAATACCTACTATGACATAACAACAGATGATGGCATAAACAGTTAAAAGAGAAAATTAATCCGTATTGCCAACAGTCTACCATACGAGTAGTTTATAACATTTGATACATTAGTTCCCGTGACCAAATGATGCAATCACGTGATGCATTCAACGTGAACGTACAATTCACCTGACTGTACTGAGTGCACCACGGCCTTGGCTCCACGGCAACAGAATGCATTACTAACTGCAACTGCATGCACTATATAACTAGATATCCATAGTGAAGGTCCTATCGCTACGGAACGTTGTATGTGTTATGAACACATACATGATATTATTACTTCCTTCATAGCAGATGCCACCTGATGAATTATACATAGCAACGATAACCAAGATACACATCGCTGATTGGAGAATTACCTTCGTTCAATAGAGTTCGCAAACACAATGGTATTTTGATTGCATGTAGCCTTACGTCTGACGTATGACACTCGATGTTTTACTCATAAAAACTGCAATAACTTGGATTATGTTAGCATACTCGTAACCACAGAACAGAAAATATAGGTAGAAGTGCCCCTAACGTGGCTAAGCACGGGAACCAGTGTCGCCAAACTCACACATTTGCGTATCAAATTGTACATTACACACATAAAAAACAGTAATATGATTGGCTACGAAGCTACGAATTACAAACTTAACTTTTACAAATCATATTCTTATTGCTTTCATAAATTAGGTCTTATTACAACGTAAGAAAGTTGTTATTATTTGACATGACACAAACAATAAAGAAGTTTTAACCAATTTACAACGAGTTCGGCTACTCAACGCTAGATGGCGCTGTAACCAATTTATTCTATTCAGAACGCTAGTGCCTTTGAAATAGATGCCATATTCACCTGCACATGTAATAGGCGAATCTCGCCTGCTGTTGACAAACGCGCGATATCTAAGAGGTACTTCCTCTACTTTTCTTTATTCCGTGCTCGTAACTTGGTACAGGTACTTGGTAGATCGGCGTAGATTGGCGTTGATGCTATTTTGCGGCATAAACTTTCGAAAGGGCGACATGGTCGCGCGCGATGTGCAATAGCAATTTGATACCAAGGTTCATGTCGCTTAGGGCACAAGTTTAGCTAGTTTGGGAAACGTACGTGCCGCCATGCACATAATTGATAATGAACGAAGGCTCGTTTATCGCCAACGTCACGCTAGCTGACCCACTTTCGTCCCATTCGATACCACTTACACACATTCAGTAGGTTACCCACTCACAAATGATCTCATGAACGCGATATTTCAGATATGTGCCGGCTATTTTCAGTAACGGCGCAATTCACTATACAGAATTGAAATTGACTGCTCATAAAGTTGAAGCAATTCATATCCAATTCTATTTTATTCTAAGGCCAAATGAAAATGTGGGTCGTCTGTATTTACAGGCGAGAAAATTCTATTCAGCGAAATTATTTTTGAAGTGTATAAAATAGTACTACCGAGAATTCTGGCCGCCTATGAAACTTTTATGTGTACCAGATTTGTACCTGACTTCAAATAGAAACTCCATGTTCAAATACCGGATGACGAAATAAGGTTAGTTCTCGATAACAACTGTGATATTAAAAGCCGTATTATCGATTTCAATGCTAACTCAACGTACTGAAGAAATAAAGTTGTAGATAAGCCTGTTATTCTGTATCGCACTGTACAAGGTAGTTTGAAGACGGCAGTTAGAGGCTACGCTTACGGTATCTGAGACCTAAGTCGCCGGTTAAAATATTATTGCATTATGTTCGCAATTTATATTCTTATGAGCACGCTCTTGACTACCCATGAGTACTGTATGTACGCGAACCCGTCGCAAGTCTGCGATACGAATAACATTAACGTTCATAATGATATTAGGAATTATATTATTATTTAAATGAGCTACTATAATTCCCAACGACAACTACATATACGCAATAATAATTATACAAGTACTGTTTTAGCCAGTAATTACAATTAACAGGTACATTGTAAATGCGACAGAGGCCTCGACTAGTTACGGATAATGTTGCAACTATAGTAGATTTGCATCAAGGTATAAAATGTGTGTTATAGTGCAATTAACGTTTTTTTAATTATAAAATAACACGAGTAAACAGAGACACATGGACGCGGAAGTGAGCCGGTCGCAGCTGCACATCGCGACTTGCTCACACACACGACATGAATACTTGATATTCAGCACGTCCATAAAATCAGATGTTCTTGGCTCAGCAAAATTATGCGACTCCATTACTGAACAGGTTCTTCTGGACTACTCAACTTTATGTTTCATTTGCACATGTTGTATAACGATAAAATAAAGCCTAATAATATACGTCATATGTTTCTACTTAGCCCCTAGATTACCGTACCAATCAATAATTAAACACGCTTAATAAATTCTGTGCATTATTTCCATAGGAAAATGCCTAAACCAAACTAAAATTTGTAATATTTTAAAACTCAAATCTGATGCGCACTCACGAACATGCAAAGCTTCCCCCTAACACAAAAAGAACAGACCATTCTGCGCTATTATTACATTACAATCGGCGGAGTGCTCTTGATAACTACCCCATACGATTCACACACAGCTCACAAGTGTTCTAGCAACTACAATACTTATTTACATGCAGCAGAATTAAAAATGTGCCCCATCCCTAATATTACAGTTTAGAAGGGTTGAACCCTTTGAGAACAAAATTTTTAAGCCTTTATCGTTGTCGTCATAGATTGTTGTTCGGTCAAAAGCGAGGGCAGTAGCACATACGTGCTTTGTAGAATTGGTGCGACACGCACGACGAACATTAGAAGGCGAGCCCTCCCTAGCGTGGCTGAGGCGCAGGGGAACATGCTGATCGTCGAATACTGACGTAACACAATCTTGCAAGCTGCGAGCCCTTTCGAATGCTACCTTTTTGCGGTCACCGGTCGCTTTCTAATTCTAATACCCTTTGTGTGTACCAAGTGACGGCTAAATTGTAAGTACAGATCGACATCCGTGAGAATAGCTCCGCTGCTCAATAATTATGCGTGTTCGTATGCGTGTGAGCGTAACATGTTATTTCCAGAAGACGTATAGGTATGTAGAACGCTGAGAAGTAAATAGCTTCGCTTGTCCAACCACAAGATCTTGTGCATACAAGATTTAACTCAATGCTGTTTAATTTGCTGGTGAAATACCAACAGCTTGATCCAAATCATGAAGAGCTCTCCACCTCATAATTTTGAGTATACTAAAGAAAATACTGCAGATCTTGCACTTGCAGGAATTTCATGCGAATGGTGTCGTGAACGTCCAAAAGCCAAAAATATCAGCGTTGCGATATAAGGAATGCACACAGGTGTAAGATACATTTTCTGCCAATTGGATACAAAGCGCTAAAGTTTAGAAAGTTTATGAATATTGTCAAGCTGATTCATCATTTTGTAAAGTTTCTTAAGCATAAATCCATAGATTATTCGGATCATTTTCTCTTATAGCAATGCTGTTGGATTCACAGATTTTCGACTAAAATGAGACCAATATTCAGACATTATGCCACTACCTAAATTTGGTTCAATTAATTTCAGGTCAGTATAACAATAACACATCTGAACTCAGAGTGCCGCAGTCATGAACTAACTTTAGACGTCATGACGTTGATAAACCCAATTCGCAGCTTGTTATCTGTGCACAATTATTATGCCATGTGTGAAGTCCGCAAGTAATTTACGTAACACACGTTAGTTCACGTGAATCATCATTTACCATCTACGTGATCGACATATTTAGTGACAGGCAGTCCAAAAGGTGTAATATTGTAGATTACCAGGAATTTTTAGTTCAGAACGTTCCTGTTAAATACGTTTTTGGAATATTTTTCTGATAAGTATTCCTCTTCTAACATTTAACGGGCCAGAGAATAGCGTTCAGTAAAATAGAATTTAGCCCACGTTACTTAAAAATAAGTAAAAAAAAATACGAGTAAAAAATAGACGAATGATTTTCATAAGAGGAATGCAATAGGCATTTATCGTTTTACATCACACGACCATATTAGTCATTAGTGGTGTAAACAAAAAGCTTGCAGTGTGCTTACTCAGCCGCGGCCTTGCTGGCATGACGTTACGCGGCCGCCCGCTGCCGTGACGTGCTGTGATGTGACGTATGGCTTTTTTCGCGGAAATTCCATCGCGGACATCGCTCGCGGAGATTGCGAATTTATGCGGACCTAGCAACGCCGCCGCTCGACTTCATACCAAAATAATGTAACAAAATTGTTTAATTTATTCGACTTGTTATTATCCTAACCAATCCTAACATTATCCATTTATTATTTTAGGAAATTAGAGTTTGTTACGAGGAAAAAATCGTGTAGGTACTACAATTTTCTACGTATATCCACATGTAGCTTTACTTTATCCTGGTAATTAATAAAGTAATTCCCATGCCAAACGTTAAACGTTACCTACGTCAGATTCGTTAATTTGCAATGAATGAGATTATCAGAACAGGTATGAATTATGGATGAATGCGCAATTGTTAGTTTTTTGCACAAATACAAGTTGAAGATAATTAAATTCGGCAGTAATTGTCTGCAACGATGAATTAAAGAGAAACATTTATGCCCTTACATTTCGACAAGCCAGGGCGGGTTTACCTTTCGCATGCGTAAACAAAAAAAATGCGGTGAACATAGAAACTAGGACAGGCTGCTTGACACAGTTCATGCCCTGAGTGGGTGGCTGCCCTACAGATGTGGGCGGGTCTACTTACGTAACTCAAACAAAGCCGAAGGGCATCCGCTTGCTACAGAGCCTTTCGCAACGCTCGCCCTACGAGTCCTACGACTATTGTGAGAGAATTATGACCGTTTGGACATCTAGCCGACATGATAAACGAGCTCGGTTCGACTGTTTAATGTAAGAATGAATTTTAAGTTAGGCCAGTGTGATTTAGGAACCGAATGTTCGTAGTGGCGGGGTCATTGACAGGGCGGAGGCGGAGGCGCGGACGGCGCGGATGCAGCGAGTGCAGCGAGCGAGTTCCGGTGCACTACGCAACGCACCAGGTATAAATAGCGATCCGTTAGTGTCGACGACCGCGTGCCGACATCACTATATTCACCCTGCTCTTAACTCTGAGCCATGACCTAGATTACAAAAAAACATAGACTCTATCGTTACGTCAGGGTAAAAGGGCATATTATCGCGCTCTTACTTAAATCGAAAAGTTGTTCCCACCGCAGAACTTAGGGGTATGAGAAGGCAGGGTGTCGAGTAGATACGGTCCTAAAACGGGACGGGTGGCGGGGTGGTTGGCCGGACGGCAGGGCCCGGATAGGGATGGGTGAAGGGGGAAAGCTAATAATGCATACGGTTTTCGGCAACTCGATAGTCGGCTTGTCGTTGTCGGTGCGCGCGCGGCCCCTCGCTAGAGGTACCCTCTCTGATCGTGAAAGGGCCGTGCGTACGTGACGCGTCGCACGCTGCGGGACGAAGGGCGAGAGCCTGCGCCCCGCCCGCACATCTCTAACACAGCTTAGATGCACTCCTAGCCTAGGGTCGGAGACCGCGTTCTCTACTGCGCACCTAATACTTGTTAGTCCTGTTGCGAGCCAATTTACACAGATAAAACTATATGCATGTACCGCTATTTTCTTTGGCAGTAACTTCACATAATACTACGGGCTAGCATGAGAAACGCTGTCCAATTCCGGTTTGTCCGCTCTATGATGTTGCTAGGCGGCATTCAACAAACCACGACTCCCACATGATATTATGTACGAATAATAACACTAGTCGTTTTGACGTAATAATTTTCACGTGGTGTATAAATGTACCTATTTGTATTCTTTGTTTTAATAATTAAATAGTTTCAAGGTAATACAAATAGGACATTGGATATTAGATATGACCTGTACGATATACATATAAAGTTATGTAAAAATTTCGAATTTAAGAAACCTTCGGGTAAGTATCTACCTGTTATTATGTTTTATGTATACCAATACATTATCGGCTCTGAGGGACGAATACGTTAACAAGAATCGTGAACGTTGATAAGACATCAAGCTGTGTTTTAGACGTGTACTTTAATTTACGCTTTAATCGGTAACACAGATGATTGGAAGACTACAATATTCATCATGCATTCAAACGGTACACGCTGAGCGTGCCTGCCAATGGCTGTGTACAACTGGCCCTAATAAGACTTCCTCCTCGCTAAAACTATGTATACATAAGTTGCATAATGCTGGCTATTTACCTAGCTCTGTTTCTAACTATGTAGATGGCAACAGTTTACGTGAAATCCTCTCAGGGACAGGATACGATCCCACTACCGGGGAACTTTGCCGGTAATGGTGAAATTAACAACCGAATGCAATTACTGTGCAAAGCAGCGAGCGGGCAAACATGTCGAGAAATTTTATCGCTTTCTACGCACAGTCTGTGTTTATTTACTACGAAATGCGTAGTAGAACCTAACAATATTATCAGCACACCAAGTTACTTTGATACTTGCAACGTGTATGTTGCTAATTCAGCGATAAAACATTGGATTTATGTTTTACATTGCACTGGCCAAGCAGTTTTATCTGCAAAAATATCTCATTTAACTCTGTGCAACGTTCAGTATGTGTTAACTGATAATACGTTATGATGATATTTTTAAAACCAATTCAGAACGTGACAGTTCAGTAGTTAAGTAATATGAAGAATGGTAATAATTACAAAAAACATTAACGATGGCTCATGGAAAAGAAACTCGGAACTTCTTTGTGTGTGAAGACGGACACACATAGTGGTGAGTAGCTAAACAATATAATAACTAGTTCAAGGAGCAGCTGATGTGGCGACAGGTGTGGTGGCAGCCGGCAGGCACCTGCCCGGCACGCGCCACCGCAAGCTGCTCTAACAATTACATAGCATTCATTACTACATCACAATCGATACTAAACGACCTGACATTACCTAGCTATAACTCTGACATTACCCAGCAGCTGACTTCCATTACTTACATAATGTAATGAATTATTTAACAACCCAGCAGGGATGGATGTAAGCTGCCAATCGTGCTTATAAAATTTCAAGAACCTAGCTCATTTAATATTATACTGCAATAGTCTGTCGATTATTCGATACGCATAAAGTCGGCCACTTGCCGATTACTGGAGCATTCTATAATATCCATAAGAATAAATGAATGATAATGCGCCCTTGGAAAACCAAACATAGACTAAATTTTAATATAAGAATTCTTGGACTGCAAATTACAATTTTATTTGTTGAAAACTTTAGGAGTTTATAATATTACTCTGACAAGTTGGTCTCTTAATGTATTGGCTTCTTTTAACACTGCCTTTCAATATTATAATTTTTGCCATCGACGGCGTTTTACCCCAACTCCTGGCGTTTTGTTGTCCCAAATCTGATTAAATATTTGACTAGATTAAGTTCGTGTAAAATCGACCATTTGTGCTATCATTCATCAATTCTGCACAAAAACATATGGAATATTTAGCAAAAACTCTGCTTTTATCAAGATTTTAAACAGCTGTCCTGGCTTAAAAAGAGAAATGTTAAAAAGATCTCATGTTAAATAAACTTATTTAATGTGTCTTCCGGGGATCTACAAAAAAGGAGTAGACGGGCGTCGGGCATATCGATGAACAAGTTTGCGAAACGGGCCTAGCAAGTCTAGTCGCTGGAGGACTAGAGTGGAATACCGTTACTGTTAGCGGCGGTGTAGATAATGCGCGGACCGGTCCGCACTGATAGCCAATATGATTCGTGATAACTATTACGATACCGCTGATGAATGAGATAAAAACATAGTAACTAGATACCAAAGACAAGAGATATAGACGTAAGGTTTGTGCTTTTTGCGTCATCCTCACGTTAATGATATTACGAATTTCGAATGTGAATTAGCTTATTACCAAAAGTGGATAGCTATAGTTATGTTGCTTATTTATTATAGAATTCACAAAATTATTGTTTTATTGGGGGTTTTCAAATACCTAATACTAAAAGGATAATATTAAATTTTGCCTCTTCGAATTTAGTTTAATGGTAAAATGACAGTTCATTTACCAGGAAGTTACGATTACCATGTTCCTCAAGCGGAACAACCCAGCGGGGACTGGTTTTTCCTACGTATGGAAGTTCTCCAGGCCGGTAGCTACCTTAGGCAGCCTCATTAAATATCCGAGCAGTGTCGCCACTACCGGACCAATGACCAATGACGCAAGACAAAAGTGCGCGAATTCTGCCTGATATAGCTATCGGACAACGGATTCTAGTCAGTGATCATGAGTCACAGATTTCCCTTTACAAATCATTTTAATTGTATAACACGGCAATGACGGCTTACTCATCCGACGAATAAGTATGTCCTGTGGTGACGAAGGTAGCCTGGTAAGTAGGCCATACTTAATCATTATTGTCATCAATGTGAATCTTGATTACCTCGGCTCGATCAATTCAAAAAAATATATGGTTGGACCATCCTAAACGTTTTGAATTAAAATTGAAGGCATCCTAGCCAAAATATAAGACAGAACACGGGCATAACAAGCCGCCAGGCTTTTGGCTTGTTATGCCCGTGTTCTGTCTTATGTTTAAACAAAATTGAGAGTTGGTAGGTATCAGGTACGTAATAGCAAGTGATTGATGAGCTCTTGACAATGTACACAATGGGTTAGCATGGCCTGGTATAGGGTGAAGTGAGGCGAGGCATCGCGTGCGGCACTGTTGCGGCCACACTCCACCGACCTACATTTTATGCGGCGCGGCGGCACTCATTATTTACTAGCCTTAGCAAACACGCACTGACCACCCTCATTATTTAATTTACCCTTCTTATTCCTGCTTACACTGCGCTAAGAATATCCAGATGAATGAGGAGACTGCACCAAACAGCTACCTGCGAAAACACTACAAAAAACATGCAAAAACCATTCAAACGAACAAAAACGCAACCTCTCGACGGGCCCTGGTCCGGAGCCGTCGTCGTTGGTGTCTGCATTTCGGAAACAAAACACAATAGAAAGAGTCGCGTGCGAACGCGACGCAGGGATACGGGCGGCAGGTAGAGAGAGAGAGCCGGCACGAGGGCCGACGTAAACAAACCACGAGCTGGGAGCTTCGACCGCACTCACCATTTCGGGGATCTTCGGATCCGCTGCTTTTCGGTGCGGCCACAGCGGCCGACGTAGTGAAGAGCGGAGACGTCGTCAGCGAAAACAGCACAAGCACACGATCACACAGGGTGGTTCAGCACGCACACGGTACATACGAAAACGATTCGTCCCGTCCTACACTACGGTTCCGCGGCCCGCGCCGATGCAGTTTACGTCACCGCATCCCGCTCCCGACTGGCAAAGCGCGCCGCTCGCGAGCGACGACCTCGCGCTGCAGCGTGCACCGTCCCGCCCCGCGCCGCCACGCCGCCGCGCCCTGCGCCCCTCGCACACTTCGCGCCGCGGCCCGCGCGCCGCGCCCCGCCCGGCCCTAGCGCGGCTCCCCGCGCACCACGCTGCCGAGCCCGCTCGTCCTACGTCCGGTGAATCACGACACGACTCACGATGTCGACATGACGGGCTACAGCTTGCAGTGCTTTTGCTCCGAACGAAATTATTATTGAAGTTAGATATTCCCGAAGAGCGACGTCCGTCCGGTACGTGACGAAACGAAACACGGAAAGCTCGTTAACATTCCTATTTACATAACATACATTTTTTATTCTAGCCCTTCAGATACCGTCAATTAGAGACACAATAGTAAGACAATAGATGCGCGGCCACCGGTGGTCGCTTGGGGATTCATGAACTAGTCTATACGGTATTCGTTTCATTGACGTACATTTGGAAAAGTTTATTTATAAATTGGAATAGCTTCTATAATATAATTTTACAGCGAATAGCAAACATAGTAGGTGCCTATTCAAAGTATTGTAGCGTCTTTAGAAAGCAGTTCAGTCCGCACTTTTGCCATCGTCATCGATCAAACTTCTGTCATTCTGTATAGGTACTGGTACCTACTACCTACTTATACAATATTCTTTCAACTCAGCACAAAAGCCGATAACTTTCTATAGAAAGACAAATATAACATTTTTGAAGGATTGGTAAAGTTTGTGGTGTGTGTGATAGCAATGATTGGAATTGCCGTAACCTTTTAGACTGCATGAAATACAAGTTTCTAAAGATTAAAAACCGGCCGAAGATTTGAGTTCGGTTTCGGTCAGTTTCGTCCAAAATAACTGGTTTCGGCTTCGGCCAAAAATTGGTCGAAAATTCGGCTCGAACGAAATTAGCATTTTTTTGGGTTTCGTCGAGTACCTATATTAGAGGAAGTTTGAAAGTAGCGCCAGTAACTGAAAAGTTGAAAGGGAATCGTTTGTCTTGGTATGGTCATGTGAAAAGGACGGACGAAAGGCATGTTGCTAAAAAAGTTATGAGTTTACAAAAATGTTAAAAAAGTTATGGATATCCATCCATAACTTACCGTAACTTACTAACCGGAGGGGGAGAGGTAGGCGAAAGAAAAGATGGATGGATTGTGTGAGAAGTGATATAAAAGAAAAGGGAGATAGTGATAGCGTGACGAGTGACAGGACAGAATGGAAGAAAAAAACGTGTTGCGCCGACCCCAAATAAAACGGGACAAGGGCAGGAAGATGATGGTTTCATAACCGTCAGCCGTCAGTTTTTAGATATCTATCACATCACTATATATCTGAAAACCGACTGGTTCATTCATCTATGTAAGCTATAATTTTTATGATATAAAAAATAAGTCGA
The DNA here is from genome assembly GCA_949319445.1 of Mythimna lalbum. Taxonomy (NCBI): domain Eukaryota; kingdom Metazoa; phylum Arthropoda; class Insecta; order Lepidoptera; family Noctuidae; genus Mythimna; species Mythimna lalbum. The sequence continues at coordinate 7,889,671 of OX439345.1, read as the reverse complement.
CAGTTAGATTTATTCGATTATTGTTTTATGAAAATTGTTACTAATATTGAGTATAACTATAAATAAATAAGTTAGCAATAACTATTAAAATATAATTTTTTGACCGTTTTTCTATTACCACGTCAGATTCGGTTTTGTTGGCGGCCGAAACTGGCAGAGGACCCCAACATTCAGCTACGGTTTCGGCAGCAAATTGTGTTTCGGTTGGTCACTAGTAAAATATATAACTGAGAGTAATTTAACTTGAAATAATATAAACTATAAACAGGATTCTGCAATAATAACCGCAATATTTAAACTCCTGGTCTTCATTAAACTTTTTTTTTTTTACTTAGTAATTTTTATGTTAAGCTTAACAATTTTTTTATTTTTTTTTATAATACTTACCATTCAAAAGCGTTGTAGTGATAATAGCAGAGTCCTAGTCCATATAAGAACAGCGGGTCCTTCCAGTTGTCAGGCTCCAGGGCGTAGAACTTCTGATACGCTGACATTGCTGCAAAAAAAACCATTGAAATGATTAAAATTATGAACGATACATACATAACGTTCGTGGTGGCGACGCTTGGGGGAGGCCTATGTCCAACAGTGGACGTGTATCGGCTGAAATGATGATGATACATACATATATAAAAGGAGAAACAACTAACTGACATATCAACGCACAGTCGAAACTGGTCGAAACTAGTGGGACTACAGTGTGAAATTTTGCAAGTATTTTCCTTTTATGACGTAAACGAGCAGTAACTTTTTTTTCTTATTATTTATAGGCTCGCGTTTGACCACCATCTCCCCTGATGGTGAGAGATGATGTGGTCGACGATGGAGCACGCTTGATTAACAGAGGATTTCTCAAAATTCACACCCTAAGGGAATGAAGTATTGTTTACAATTACATATGCAAATAGTTATGTCTAGTTTAGTTATGCCATAGTTTGTATAGGCAAACATATTTTCACAGAAGTTAAATTAAAATAAACCATGAAGAAGGAAACAGAAAAATAATACCGAGGTAATATTTAAGACACCGTGTGTAAAAGTAGGAAGAAAAGTACAAAAATTATGTTTATGGAAATATTTTAAAAATTCCGTATTTGGCAACATAACTAAATTAGGCCGCTGGTGTGGGACGCAACCTGTGTCGACACCCTTGCGCCATCCCATATTCCATGTACGGCGGGCTGTGCTGGCGCTGCCGCTGCGGCTGCTGAGACCCTTAAACGGCGCAAATACTGTAACCTTATTGGTAATTACAGTTTTGAGCCGTTTGGGGTTGAAACGCTTGGGTCATGGGGTCCGAATGCACGTCTCCTTTTTAAGGAAATTTCTCGCCGACTGATCGACACCTTGCGTGACCAGAGGGCTGGCTCGTACTTCGCTCAAAGAATTAGCATTGCCATCCAACGTGGTAATGCTGCCAGTCTTCTGGGAACTTTCCCGGATGACAGCGATGTGGAGGAGTACTTCGACGCCTGAGTGTACTTTGTGTTTTTGTATTTTATTTATGTACGTTATGTATTTATTTAAGGTGTAGCATAAGTAAGTAGTTTAAGTTTTTTTTTTTTGTACATATGTAAATTTTAAATATAGTATCATTAAAGTTTTGTAATTGTCACTAAATTTAAATAATGTAAAACTTCTATTTAAATTAGATTAATAAATCCTATGAATATCATACGGCCACTTTGCATAGTAATATTGTGTAAATAAAAAAATTAGTGAGCAAACCGTGCCGTTTAATATCAACGCAAATTTAAATGAACACTAATAGGAAATGAAGGAGACTTGCATGAATAGTATTGTTTAATTTACATAAGACTTATTAAAAATCAATGTCACGCGGATACCGGTTTAACCCTTTATTGTGTTTGGTTCACAGATCACGGTTAAAGAATTTATTTATTATTATTTTATTTATTGTACTCTAAACAAACAAAAAAAAATACAGGACAAACTTTATTCAAAATAAGTGTAGGTACAATAGGCGGTCTTATCGCACAGGGCGATCTCCTACAGACAACCTTTGGATGGACTGAAAGAAACGAGACAGATTTGAATTTATTTGACATTTCAAAGTATTTACAGCCGTCTTGGACTGTTTCGCATCTGCTCCACCTATAAGTACTTAGGTCACGCCCTTATAAAGTAAGCAGCTGACGGAATTTTCTATCGCCTAATGGGGTTCCCATTAGGCGATAGAAAATTCTTTTTTGAAAATTCTTCTCGATAGAAAATTCTTTTTTAATTCTTTTTTGAAATGTAATAAAACCTCAATAAAATATCGCTAAGGACATATTTTCCGGCTTGTCTTTCCTTAAATATAAAACACTGGTTGAAATTATTTAGGTATTACTTGAGCCAGTTTTTTTTTTTATTATTTCACACTTTCACACTTCTTCGTCCTGCCCTTATCCCATATTACTTGGGGTTGGGTAGCACATTAAAAAAAAAAATCACACTTATATGTCTATATTCTAACCCTTACCGGAATTTAAGTCTGTAACTCATCAAGGTCTGACAGTTTTTCTCGATATCTATGCAGTGTAGGAATATGAATAAACTACAATAAATAATGTTATTTTGAGGGGTTCGTTTCATCATCAGCCTTTTAATGTTCCCACTGCTGGGACTCAGGCCTCCTTTCTAGGAGAGGGAATGGGCCATAATCCACCACGCAGGCCCAGTGCGGGTTGGTGAATGTCACATTTCGTCGAATTTTTGGTTCTAAGACATGCCGGTTTCCTCACGATGTTTTCCTTCACCGTTTTGAGAGCAGTGGTGATGAAATAAATTATACAAAGTAATACGCCTGGCTGGGTTCGAACCCGTCGACCTACAACTCGTAAGTCGGGGCCATTACCACTCGGCCACCACTGCTCTACGTTGGGTTCGTTTTATCAATACAAAAAAGTTTCAGTGTATTGTATTGTGTATGGTATTTATTTTTTTAAGTGAATTTGTAAAATATATCCCCCCTCCCTCCCACCAATCACCTAAATACTAGATGTCTAAAACTATTCTTTATATGTAGGTATAATGTTAGGTACTAGAAGGTAATATATCACTACATAGTATAAAACAAAGTCGCTTTTTCTGTCCCTATGTACCTACGTTTAAATCTTTAAAACTACGCAATGGATTTTGATGCAGTTTTTTTTATAGATAGAGTGATTCAAGAGGAAGGTTTATATGTATAATAACATCCATTAAATAGTCGAGAAATACTGCTAGCCGAGAGAAGCCGGGGCGGGTCGCTAGTTTAAAATAAATTATAGCTGCTAACGCCACTGCTACAGTGAGGTGTACAAAACTAGAAACAACTCGCCCACCTAATTATTCTGTGACCTAACTAACCTAACCTAACCTTTAGACATAAATGTAATAAGTATTCATTTTTATCAAACAAAATTCTGTACATTGTACAGTGCTATTTTTTTAATATTTAATATTATTTAGGAGCCCGACTGGATTTTAGTCGATTTTTATTAAATCGACTCCATTCATCTTAGTATTCCAATAAAATAGAACATTCGATTTTATATCAATATTATCATTTTCACCATAAATATGAATTTATTTATAGATTGTAACGAAACAGAGTGATAGCGCCATCTATTACGTAGCACGGGAAACACGCCGCAGAAGACGATTTGGAATAACCAATAGATTTGCTTTGATTAGCTCACGTGGAGGAAGATAATACTAGGACATTAAAATATTAAATTATTCAGCATTAATAGTCAATGACCGTATGATAGCCACATATAAAAAAATATGTACGTATTAGGTCATCCAATGTAGATAGGTAGGTACGTGTGACGCATGGAATTAATTAATTCACTTAATTAATATAATAATAATACACTCGAAAGATTAATAAAATAAATAGTAAGCCAATTTAATGTACAAAAGTATTAGTAATTGATGTCGTGAGAAATCGAGAAAACCGTAGTTGAAGAAAAACATGTTTTTGTTTCTTGGGTTTTCACATTATTCAGGTTTATACGTTGGAAAATACGTAATATTTGTGTCTTTACCACGATCTCTTAATGCTCACGATCCATTTGAAGACCTAAACTGAACTACGCTAGAGGAATATCATTGTTTGAAACACATAAATAAATAACTTAGGCACTTGCAGCATTGCAGAAGTAAAGCATTGTGAAACAAGAACATTATACTATCCGTACAAGTTGACAAGACTAGAGATAAGAGGGCAGATCTCTTTAGCATCATATATTTATTTTAAAACAATAACTCAAAAATCAAAGAATAATATTAATCAGGATTTCGACCTAAAAACCAGTTGGAGCCATTTCTAAAAACTCACTACCTTTGTACTATTAACTCTTCAGATACCGTCAATTAGAGACACAATAGTAAGACAATAGATGCGCGGCCACCGGTGGTCGCCTGGGGATTCATGAATTAAGTAACAGAACAAAAATGTGCAAAAAGTTGCACGAAAGAAATGCGGAATAACCTCAGTCGACTTTCTCAAACAGAAAACTTTTCCCACAGTCATTAAAAATATCTTTCATTTTTTCAACTTGGAACAATCCCTATTCAGCATTCCGCAAGGGCAAACTTTACAATACTACGATACAAGTTCTATTTTTAGAAAATACTACAACTTCTATATTTAATAATAAGCAGTAATGCTAACGAAGGAGGAGGCGGCACGCGCGGGGCAACGAAGGTCCTCACGCCTAGATATGTGCCGTTGCCGGCCATATTGCCGTGAAGTGGGAATATTGGTGGGATATTGCAGGGAATATTGCCCAATGTATGAATATTGGCGGCAATATTGCTAGCAATATTCCCAGTTTGCCGGCAACAGCACATCTCTACTCACGCCCCAGCCGCCACGACTACCAGCCACGGTAGACGCGGGCTTGCGGACGTCGAGCAATAGCTAGCTCACCGTCCGGCCGTTCGGTAATTAACCGGACCGAGCCCAGACATCAACAATGCGTAGTGACCCACGCGCTCCCCAAAGAGAATGTCAGCAAACCATCCGAACCCCCGGCAGAGCCGATGCCCGCTATCTAGGACCGCGGAGAATATCTGAAAAGGAAACCCGTAGTCCCGCAAAGGGCAGCTGAAGGACACATGTCTGGTTTTAATCAGTAAAAGTCTGACACGCCCTCTCGCTCCACACAGAGCGGAAGAAGTCATTATATGATTTCCGCCCTTAAAAAAACCGTGAACTTTTCCCACTAGTCATTAAAAATATGTTTCGTTTTTTCAACTTAGAACAATCTCCATTCAGCATTACGCAAGGACAAACCTTACAAAATACTACGACTACGATACAACTTCTATTTCTAGGAAAGGTTGCTGCAGTTACTGCGAGAAAAACTAAATTCCAAGAAAAGTGGGAGGTAGTTAAACATTAAAACTTGTCAATAGAGAGTTCAATGGTCAAGGTCACAACCTCGTGACCTCTGTTTTTATTTACTAACACACTTTATTCTCAGAAATGAATCTCGTTTCAGGATAAAATTACGTCAATACAGTACGCGTCAAATAACTTTGCCGCTCTGAAGTTGGCTACATTCACTGCGAGTCAATTTTACGAAAAAGACAGCACTGCGCATGCGCGAACCTCAGTGTTACGTTTCTATCTCAGTCGCTCGTATACGTCAGATACCAGCTTGTGTTCCGCTCGCACCTATACCACTCGATAGTACCTGCGCCGTTGTAAGGAAAGCCTAACTTCAGAGCGGCAAAGTTATTTGACGCGTACTGTACCTACGCCTCCTACGTTACTCGTATTTTTATTTTTACTAGATCCATCTGCACGTGTTTGAACTTTACAAATTAGTATTATGGTTGGCACAGTGGTTGAACGGTTGACTGCTGCGCTGTGTGTCGCAGGTTTGATTCTCGCACGAAACAAATATTTTAATGATACAGATAGATGTTTCGGGGCTGGGTGTCTTGTATGTGAACGAACCTACGATACAGGATCAGGCGGAAAACCGCCCGGGTGTCACGATTGTGCGGAGTTGCGGACCGCCCGGAGGACACGGTCGAGGTGTGCCCCACATCGGTGGAGCACCGACATGTCCTCGTTGGGGCAATAGGCGGCGTCGACCTGTCGCTCCGAACCCTGCGAGGGGGAATGGGCGGCAGACACCTCCTTCTGCGAAGCAGTAATGCTAGCGAACGAGACAACCGCACGTGTGGAGCGAACATACATCCTAACGCCCCAGCCGCCGAGTCCCCGAACCCGGCTTGTGGACGACGAACAATGGGTAGCTCGCCGACCGGCTGTCCGGACCAAGCCCAAGCTAGCTCCGCCCTAGAGCGGGAGACGTCATTAGATGATTTCTAACTTTAAAAAACCATGATACAGGAGTAATTTTACTGCTTTGAGAATCTTGATTATACCTATGTATTTAGCTTACAGATGGAATGTTATCCAGAGGAAATATACGATACAAAAATAGCTAGGGTTTTGATTAATATTTTCCTCTACACTGTCACCTCACTTCGCATCTGATTTGTCAGTTTTTAACAGGAAAAACCGTTAATGTTCCAACATCCATATTAATCTTAGCTTTTTTTTATAAACATTCATCATCATCAGCCTTTTTAATGTTCCCACTGCTGGGACTCAGGCCTACTCTCTATAAGAGGGTATGGGCCGTAATCCACCCAGTACCGTAACCAGCCTTTTATGAGCCCGGTGCATGCTACTATAACTGCGCCCCCTAGAAAAAGTACAATATAAACAAAAAGGACTAGGTATATAATTTTTGCGCCCCTTCGGGGACTGCGCCCTGTGCCTGGGCACCGCTGGCACCGCCCTATTTACGGCACTGAATCCACCACGCGCAGGCCTAGTGCGGGTTGGTGAATGTCACATGTCTCATCTTTGGACTGATTAAAATCACGTTTATGTCTTCTTTCTTTGCCTTGCGCTCCAGGACCCCGGGTTTCCCTTTCAGACTACCCAATCAAGCTTTGCATTTAAGCTGCGGTAGTACTTTGAATTTACTTATTACGTTAACCCTAGTAATTCATTTTATTTTCTGATCACACCATGTATGGACAAACATTGATGAAACCACAGAAAAGATGAAAAAGGTTAGAATGGCCTTAGGCGGGGCAGGCGTGCCTCAAAATATGATCATGATCATAATTGACAACCAATAACAAACTTGCGATCAAAGTGTGCGTGGTCTGTTAATTGCGAAATGCGCATTCGTATTGGTTTATTGCCTGTAGTGGAGTTAAAGGGTGAGAGACAAGCCGCGACACACGTAGTACAAATCGGAAAGTACATATTTCCTTTCTATCTTTTCTGTGGGTGAAACAAACGAGACGAAACATCGAGGCAAATACCGCGCATACCTTTCTAAACATAACCAAGTGTTGTCTTTAAAGTTCTAAAAATAAGCACTAACGAGCGTACGAGATGAGGGAACTGTAGACTATTTCCTAATATTAACTATTCTTGCCGTTAACTCGTCGTACATAAACGTCTCTCGCGCAGTAATAGTAATAAACTCTTTTTATTACAGTAACTGACAGCCTATAAAAACTTACCACTATGCAAAGGCATCTAACGCCCCTGGACTAGACTTTTCCTGTGTACAGCTGCGCGCGAATGGATAATGAATGGGTGAACTGATTTTAATAAAGAAAAGGTTCTCTTGAATACGGTATTTTTGAGTTGACATGGCCAAAAAAAGTCGGAAAGGAAAAAAAAAATTGAAGTGGGAATTCATTCAATGACTTTTCGCGTTCTAGGGTGGAACAAGATGGCGTGTCATAATTTTACTGACTTAAAACCTACCTGTGTTCCTTCAGTTGCCTTTTGCGATCTAGGGCCACGGTAACTTTTCGAACATTCCCGCATACAGTAGTAAGCCCTTTTAAATGGAATTTCCAAAAAGTTTGTTTATGAAAGTTTATTAAAATCTAGGCACTTATATTCAGCATAAAAATATTTAAACATTGCATGCAAATAATATCCCCTATAGCATAGTAATCGCATAATCAGCCATTTTAATGTTCCCTCTGTTGGGACTCAGGCCTCCTCTCTAGAAGAGGGAATGGGCCGTAATCCACCACGCGGGCTCAAAGCGGGTTGGTGGCCGGTTTCCTCACAAAATCTCCTATGCCTGTTTTAATTTAATAATAATAATCCTTTATTGTCAGGCAACTAAGGCCCATAGATAAAATACACAAATAATTTTACAAAATAATAAACTAATACATAAAAAAGATACATACTATAACTAATTATTATCAAACTATTGCACACGAAGTGACGGCGTCGTGTTCCGCTGCGAGGTCGGTATCCTTCCACGAAATCGTCGATACACGACACCCTTCGGCCAAAACTCTTCTTTGAGGAAGGTCTCCAAATGATTAGTTGGCACCCGCACCACAAACGACTTGAAATTCGTATTATGACGCGGCTCCAACTGCTCAACTCTCAAAGTCCAGTTCGTCTTGATTCGTACATACTCCACGATCTCCTCAACCTTCGTGGTGTGATGTAGCCTCGAAATGTACAGCAGCGTCGTGGGTATTGCTGGACGCAGCATGTTTGGTCCTGCCAGCGCGGTACCGCACTGGTTCTGACAAGTAGGCTTCTTCCTCTTCTTCTCTACCTTCGTGAAGCCATCCTCATCGCTCTGCTTGCCCCCTTTCGTTTTACCTGCGTGTCGCGTAGTTTGCGACACAGCAGGTTTGTTTGCGGCAACGATTGCGGAATAGGCACGTTTAGGGGTTGACGTACCTACACGCGTCACCATTTCGACCGGTGACGATACAGCGACGGCAGCGGCGGAACAAGATGCAACGCAAGCATTCCCAGCAGCGGGTGACGCACTGCAACTCGCCGACTCAAAATTGCTGATCGATGCATTTTGTAATACTATCGAAAATTTTATTAGCCGAAATTAGATCATCCTTTTTCGAATAATATAACAAAATATGTCATCTGAATAATGACTTGGTCTGTCACTAACTTTTTACCAGTGTTGTTGATTCAATATATATTTACTATTATGCTGTTTGTGTTAATTATACCAAAAATTCTACCATTATGATATTAAAAATTCTGTCAGTTTTAACTCCAAGAATATCATTTAGCAGAAAGTCAAAATGGGTATGTTTAACTGTTTAACAAAGAGACTAGAGACCCTATCATCATCATCATCTTCAGCCTTTTTAATGTTCCCACTGCTGGGACTCAGGCCTCCTCTCTTGGAGAGGGAATGGGCCGCAATTCACCACGCAGACCCAGTGCGGGTTGGTGAATGTCACATGTCTTCGAATTTTTGGTGCTAGGACATGCCGGTTTCCTCACGATGTTTTCCTTCACCTTTTTGAGAGCAGTGGTAATGAAATAAATTACACAAAATAATGCGCCTAGTAGGGTTTGAACCCGCGACCTACAACTCGTAAGTCGAAGCCAATACTACTCGGCCACCACTGCAGAGACCCCTATGCTTTTGTCTAAATTCCGAATGAAAGTTATTAAAACGACACCCTTGTTGTACACACTTGAGATCACACTAGTCCAGTGGCGTGCCAGGTGCCTTTAGAGGGGGCAAGCCAAGGAATCTTGACTCATCTACCTACCTACACCTAATATCCCGAAAAAACAAAATTTCTTACTGTAATGCTGATTTTAATGGGTACATTTGATTTTTTTTACTGTTAGAAATTAAGTAAATATATATTGGTACTTAAAAAAAAGAGAAAAAGAGCCATCTATTGATATTTTTGGCAACTCGCTCAAAACATTCTAGTTGATTTCAGAAAAATCCACTAGATGGAGCACAAAAGAATGTATTAATCCGTACGTAGTTTTCAATAAAAATTCATCATTAAAAATAATTGTTTACGATATGTAATATTATTGGCAAATACTCACAATTTAAACAGCATTTATTAGCTTTTCGTTCTTTATCACACACATAACACTTAACTGTCGAAAAAGAGAAATTAGGTACCTTTAACTGTCGAGAAATAGAAGTTTCTATTCGCGTTTTACCAAAACTGCAGAACGAAATAACTGAATTCAAGTGCTTTTGAGAATTCTGATGTATTTTCATGGCACCAGCGAAATTATTTAAGTCATTATAACCTGAAGTATTCCAAGTATTCGTTTGAGAAAAATATGCAACACCAACAGAATAATTATTTATTTAAATGCGAGCAACCTACAATCCACTGTAAACTGAGCAATGAAATTGCCTACTATGTGATTTAGTTTTCTGAGAAATATTCAAATCAGGGGTAGGTTTAGGTGAAGTTACGAGATCATATTTATCTTTAAAACTCAAAGGTTTTACCTGGCTAAGTATTTTTTCCACACATTTTAATCCGTCACAACTTCACAAGGAACAATTGCATGTGTTTCCGAATTCATTTCAAAGATACTTTAACTTTAATCACTTCTAAACCAAGTAAGTTACAGCAATATCTAATTATAACACTTTAAATGACAGAAAACTAAAAAAACAATCAAAACATAATCCGATAACCGCTCAAAGCAAATTTGAACTGATTATAGTACGCGCGTCATAGAGGGCGCCTCGCTTTCGTAACATGCGTAAAAATTTCATTGATAAAATTTCCGAAGCCTGGCATTTTTGACCTTAAATCTGTTCGACGAGTGTTTTCACACATTATAATATTTACTCACACAAACTCACATTTTTTGTGTTTTTATAGGGAAAAGTGAAATGGAAAAGCAAGCCCGGTAAATGCCCTATGCGTTAGAGCGAGACCGGAGATGGCAACGTTGTTACGTTCCATCACCCGTGCGTTTCGGATTGCGGACAAAAGTGACCATACCGCGAACCCGACCAACGCGCAACGTCACAATTATTATTCAATTGTCCTTATATGTTGTGACTATTTAATTTAGTCGGATTCGCGATTCACTTTTATCTCGATTTGGAACGCTGGGTAAGTTGCATAGAACTTGTATTAGCGTAACTAATGAATGAATTTTCAATTACGCGCGAAGTTTAAAGTTTAGATTTTATTTTAAATAATTATTTTATTAAGTTCAATGACTTAGATGTTTGGTGTCATGAAATTTTACCGCAAGCCAGGCTTTTTTGCTTGTATTGCTCGCACGTCCCTGCACTAGTCCCACTTGTTTTCATAATTACCTAAATAAGTAAAACCTATTGGTTCGCCTATTAAATTCGAAACAAATATAATTCTAAATGTATTTGTTACATTGCATGTCATAATAAACATAATTTTAATTACGAGTTTGTTGTTATTTTGGAAGAATTATGTATTCAACAAGCAAAATAAGCAGAAGCATATACATAAGGCAAAGAATAAAAATAATAAGCATGCAAATCAGAAAGCAAAAACGAGAATGAAGCAAAAAAAAAAGCGACAGTGCTTAAAATGTGGCTTTTTCACCAAATTAGAAAAGGCAAAAAAGAAATTACTATCTGTTGAGTTCTATAAATGTAGGCTGTAGCCGTCACTACGCGCGACAAACGCACGGCGACATGCGGTATTCGCGCGTATTACCGGGAGTACCTCGCGCGTAGCACATACTCTCTTGGCGATTTCAGCTACAGTCTGATTACAGTGCAACTACGAGTTTTCAGATCATGTGACATGTCAAAGAGTGGCCGATTGTTTTGAATAGAGTAAGAGAGATCTGGCACTGGTCCACAGGGGCAGATTGGCGGACAGGGGGGGGACGGAGGTGTATACGTGCTGTGTGTGGTACTTCAAGATTATTTCTAGCAGTTATTATTGTATTTTTGCACGTCCGCCCCTTGTGCCCCACCTCCCCTAGAAAAAAAATCTGGATCCATCCATGCTGCAGGGTTACTTAAAAGCTTAATTTATAAAACAACTGCTTTAAATTTATTGGCCAATAAAATTAAAGTGGCTGTTTCAATATTGAAGATATGTTCAAAGCAAAAACCACGGAATAAAGAAAAGTAGAGGAAGTGCCTCTTAGATATCGCGCGTTTGTCAACAGCAGGCGAGATTCGCCTATTACATGTGCAGGTGAATATGGCATCTATTTCAAAGGCACTAGCGTTCTGAATAGAATAAATTGGTTACAGCGCCATCTAGCGTTGAGTAGCCGAACTAGTTGTAAATTGGTTAAAACTTCTTTATTGTTTGTGTCATGCCAAATAATAACAACTTTCTTACGTTGTTGTAATAAGACCTAATTTATGAAAGCAATAAGAATATGATTTGTAAAAGTTAAGTTTGTAATTCGTAGCTTCTTAGCCAATAATATTACTGTTTTTTATGTGTGTAATGTACAATTTGATACGCAAATGTATGAGTTTGGCGACACTGGTTCCCGTGCTTAGCCACGTTAGGGGCACTTCTACCTAGATTTTCTTTTCTGTGGCAAAAACATATCTGCAATTCTCTCATAATTGCAGTATCTGCGGTATGTTATTAAAACTTACTACACTTACTTAAAATATCATATTCTACATGGTTGTTTTACCCTTTTTTTTGCTCTTTAAAATTTATGTGAAAGAAGATTGCAATTGAACAGAAAATTTTCAAAATTGCACCTGTTGATATTAAGCATACAATATATATTTTTTTTTAATTACAAAATCACTGCCCAAACAAACAGATTAACGTTTAATTCATTGGCAAACTATCAGGGCGTGCAAGCACTTGTTTGTGATTATAAACAACATTTACTATGGGATCAACTCTGTAATATTTGAAAAAAAACAGAATATTAGCCCATTGATGTTTGGATAAGGTGGTGACACCTCCACTTCCTCCTTTTCCGATCTATGATAATTATGTATGCATGCTCCAAAAACTTTTTAACATATTTCTGTGCGAACAAGTTCATACAAAATGTTTTTTTAACATCCCAGATTACATACTTACACAGGACCCTGAAATTGAAATGTAGGGATATCACCATAAATAATAAAATGTAAAGAATCATTTTCCTTATCACTTTCAACACTGAATGCTTGCCAATGAGTTCAAAGACTACATACTTAAACCACACAGTCATAACACACCACATAGGCACATAGGATGGCTGATTTGAGATATCTGACCTTTAGCGTAATCCTCAAGCAACAGATGAAAATGACCCAACTTGCAGAAAGTTTTAGGGTCTATGCATATTTCTCTCCTAGCTCCTGGTGAACAGGCCCTTTCTTCCTCCTGGTAACAAAATTTACATTTTAATACCCATTTCTCTTATTACAAGTAATTACTTAAAAAAAACTAACTAAAATTTAAAAAAAAACCTATCTTCAAATTATTATCCTTAAATTCTAAATTGATGCTCATTAATTTTAGGATTTTAATTATTAGACAAACTTCTTTTTCCCTATTTAAAAATTCAAACTATTACTTTAACCTTTTAACCGCCCGACTTCAGAACAGTTGGCGTGTCCCTAGCACCCGGCACAGTGAATCGAAAATTAAATACCTAAAAGAAAGAGGGATGTGCAATACTTAACTTTGCGATGTCGATATTTCGTTTTAATAACGACATTTGCATTTGCGAGCGTGGTTAACTAACAACTACATCTCACCAAGCTAAGTTTGCACCTCGCGTCGTTTACGTCACACTGAGGCTTAGGTACGGGCTGTAGAAAAGGATTCGCTATGACTTTAAAAAAGTAAACAAATGTTTGTTAGATTTTACTTTGCATTTGTTGTTTTTAACATTATATTATACGTAGGTACACGGGTACACGCCGCATTCCAGCGAGGTGTAAACTTAGCTTGGTGCAGATATAGGTACCTACCTACTTGAATACTACTTAGGTACCTTACGAAATTATTCGACATTTTTCGCAAGCCAGTAAAATACATCGTCATGATACATTTCCATCATGTACATTTATCGACATACGAACGCAAAACTTCATGCACAAGCACAACACTGATGGAAAATTCCAGAAGTCGGCACTCGTTTATGACGTAAGATACGGTCGTCTTTATCCGACCGTAGCGCAGGGCGTACTAACAAAGTAAGTTTCGGAACATGTAGACTAGGGATGGGAACCATCAATTCAATCGCTGACATTTCATATGTAAATTTACTTAATATTAAAGGAATTAAATGAAGTACAAACATTTGTAAAAAAATGTTTTATTAACAATTGCTGTATTTGTTTTAAAGTTAATTAGTATAACGAGAAATATTTTGATTTATGTTCATTTTTGTATCGGTAAATCTTGGCATATGTCCCGTCCCTCATGTCGGATTTTGTCGTCATGGGCGTTGCACATCAATACAATTTTCTAAAAATAATGTTAGTAATTCATCTAACTTTGGACATTATTTTTAGGACTTCTAACTAAGAGACTAAAGTGTATTAATTCATGAATCCCCAAGCGACCACCGGTGGCCGCGCATCTATTGTCTTACTATTGTGTCTCTAATTGACGGTATCTGAAGGGTTAAACTGTAAATGATTACTTAGTGAACTATTTACCTAATATAAACATATTTTTGATAGAATACAGAGTAATTAAATAAAAAAGCTGATTAAACGAGCAGTGATATTTTGGTCGTAAATATACGACTCTGGCGAAATGGGCCCGAAAATATTTGTCGGATTAATCCGACGTAGGCGGTTAAAAGGTTACAGATACTCAGAAACCTAACCTGCCAAATGTGCTTATAGCCAAAGCTGTTTGAAGATCTAATAAGAAAAAAATATTAATATTCTGTCTGGAGAATTAACAGTTTTTATCTAGCGGTTAAATGACACATAATGTCATAATGTGCAACCATAAAATGGCAAGGTCTATTATTAGATAGTATTACAGATAGTCTAAAGATTACCGAAGTTTAAACAAAAAATTGTTGTCAAAAGAGATAATCAATTACTTTTCCCGACTTACAGTACACCTTACAGTACACCTAAAACTAATTGGTTTATGTTTACATTAACTTTTAAGTAATCAATATCCCTGAGCAACTTCAATAACATAGTACCTTGACTTGTACCAGCATTCCCTCCAAATACTTGACAGCTTTGAGCACAAGGGCCCGTGTCCTGCCATGTTCAGTCCCACGCAACTTCAGGAAACCAAACTGCCGGCTGAAATCAAGTTATTGTTTCTTTTAATATGATATTCGTTCTTAAACTACGTTACTGTTTATAATGATTTGAATCTAGTGGGGTAATAGATATGATTAAACTTTCAATATTTAATTAGGTCATTGGGAAAATCAAGAAATTTGTACTAACTGAACATTATATTTAAATTAACTAGAAAATTTTCTTAACAAAATACACAGAAGGCAGTAACGCTAATATTTGAAGTTACAGAGAAACAAGTTGTTATTGACTACTTGTTTATCTTGTATTTTCAAAACTTTTCAACACATTAAGAACTTATATCGTAAGTTTTCATAAGTTGTATAACGAGCAGCACACAAAATTAATTTAGATTAATACAAAAACCTATTCCTTGCAACTTGTTTTATTAATTTTAGTTACGTACCTGTCAAGTTCCGACAAAACTTGCAACTCCTGAGAGGTTAGATGCAACTCTTCTTTATCATCCATTTTCACAAGAAAATAAGCCGGAATCTGAAGAAACTTTACAGATTAAGAGATTCTATCACATTTCAGCAATAGGATTTACAGTATTTAGAAATATTATCACGCAAACAAGGCGCGGTTACATACGAACTAGTGACGTGACATGGAAGAAAAGAAGACGATTCCAGAATTCTGTTTTTCAATAGGTTATTTTGATTACATAAGAATCGATTCATTCCAATTGTAAAGATAAATGTTTGGTTGCAGATTGCTAAAATAAAGATGATGACTCAAATAATTTAATTAAAATTAGCTAAAATATACCTTTTGGTTACCCTTTTTTTCTTTTGGATTAAAATGGTTTCAAGTTTTCAGTGATCACAAATCAAATAAACAAGTCTCTTACGAAAACAAGAACATTTTATTTGCGTAAAAATAAAATGGTAAATGGTTCATCTAAGGTCTATGATCTAAGGTAATAGTGTAATAGTATTATGATTTGGTAGTATTAGATCCACAGAGTACTTTGTAACACATTGGATCGCTGGTTTACAAATATGAAATATTTAAAACCATTACAAAAAAAAAAAATATAAAAAAAAATCCGAAAGAGAATTTATGAAATTCTGTTGATATACTCGTTCTTACAGTGCTACAATATTTTTTTATTGCATCATTTGTAGTTATTCTAAATGATTAAACTTTTATTTTGACTCGAGGAGTAATACAATAAATTAGTTAGAATCGATTGAAAGTATTTTTTTTTGTAGAATCGATATAATGTTCTAGCTTTACCACTTCCCTATCTCATACCATAAATTCAGACGATACATTTTTTTAAATTTACTACTAAGGTAAGGCTATAAACTTCTTACCATATTTCCTCAATTCATGTTTTCTCGCGTAATAATTGTGAATTATGACAAATTGACAAGCTTGTAAACTCTTAACAACAGCAATTCATTTTTTTAGGCTGGCCGTGTGCCGCCGTGTCATCTATCCGTTCAATCGACTAAAATCTGATATCAAAAACACTAAATAAATCTGATGTCGATAATCTCATTTCAAAAGCATTTCAACTAAAGTAAGCAATTCGTTTATAACTTCACACTAGAGTCTACGTATTTAAATCAAGTGAAGTGACTCCGATCAGCTTAAAATCATTATTTTACGTTTATCTATAGAGTTGGAAAGTAAACTAGTTTAGCTCTACTCAGTTACTCATATGAGTCATTTTAGTATTTAGCTCCACTCTAGTCCTGTCATGGCGCGCAGTTGTTAAATTTCGATATTCTGCGAGCGCAGTGTTTTCCTGTGTTTTCCCATAGAAAAAAATATCACGCTATTTTAATATATTTATTTTTAGTATAATAAAATAATTTACTGTGAGGAAAATATTCAACATGAGTTACAGGGATACGGTAAGTGAAATTTTAAATTACGTCGCCAATATGAAATAAAATTATTAATTTATTTTTCCAGAACACATTACATATCCCGTTTACTGAGATCTTGTATGCTCAGAAACAAATATGTTTTTTTCATAATATCAAAAATAGATTGCAACATATTTAACCCAGATCTATTTTTACCCTTTTATTAGTCACCGATTTCAAGGTCTATGTAATACATATTTGGTGAAGAGATATCAATTTTCTTATTGTACCTGGATTTTTAGGGCTGTTATGTCGATATTGCTGCAACAACAGCTATTGAGAGCTTTAATATTATTATTATATTGAAATATCTTGTTGAAAGTGAAAGTAAAAAAATCAAATTAATTTTTCCAGCTTTTATACCCCCGGTATTCCCGACGTCAAGTTACTTATTGTGATGTATGTACTACACAATTATGTTCAAATTATCGGACCATAGAATTAAAAGAAAAAATAACTAGATCTCAGCGAAAAAACCTATGTTGAAGTCCTAAATTATCCTGTTAAAATTAAACTGTTTTCAAGGTTTTTCTTAAAAAAATATCTGTGTTCTGATCATTTGTAAAACATATTACAAATAGATGCGTTTTTTTTTTAACTATAAAAAAATTGTATGACTTTTTTAAAATTTTTGCCATCTGGTGTTTTATTTCACAAAAGCACTGCTTACCTAATAGTTTTTGAATTTTACAATTTCGTTATAATTCTGTTTTTCATAAATAATAACAACTATAAAGCCATTGTGTTTTGAAACTGGTCGCTTGGACCTATTACTATGACTTGGGTTATAAGTTCAAATAAACTGTACATTAAAATGCATGTCATTCCTTTTTAAAAAAATAGTTATTTTATTTATTTTGGTCCAGTATTATATCTAAAGAAATCACAAAAAAATATAGTTTTTCCATCATCAGTTCTAACTAATTTCCATTATGCATTTCAAAAGGCATACAATTGATACAATATCAATGACATACCTACTTGTTACTACCTACTAATGAAAAACCTGTAAATTATTGTTTAACCCTTCAGATACCGTCAATTAGAGACACAATAGTAAGACAATAGATGCGCGGCCACCGGTGGTCGCTTGGGGATTCATGAATTAACCTTTCAATCGTGATTATTAGAGACAATAGGCATTCATTTGGGGTTTAATGAATTAGATTAAAATTGTTACAAAAATATTTTTTTTATTAGTAGCTAGATTCCCCAAAGGTCAGATTCGAATTTAAACTGTCATTAACCGCTTAGCTGGGTTTTGAACATTCATAAGTTGGGGCAGTTACCACTTCACTGGCCCCCCCCACTACTGCTATATCACTAAGCTTATTATCAATTAAAAATACAGTAAAAACAGTGTCTCATGTTCCTATTGGTTAATAAGCTTAGGCCAATGCTTTATCCCAAAGCCAAAGTTACCCCATTTTACTCGGTACTTCAGCTATAAAGTTTATTTGAACTTTTAAAACCAAGTTAATACAAAGTCTTCACAGCTCGAAAAAAGATAAAGGTAAAATTTACATATTAGATCTAAAACGAGTCACCTGGGTTTACTTTATAGTGCATTTTGCATATTTGGTCTATTTTATTTAGATTTCTTTTTTTATTTCTAAGATATTACATAATATTGAAAAAAAAAAACATAGTTTTATGCATCATAAAATCTATAGTTAGTCAATTTGTCACATATTTTAAATTTAATTAATAAAATAAATTTCTAATGAATTTGGAATAATAATAAAACATAAAATGTGAAATCTACAGTGATGTTATTATTAAATATCATGAAACAGTTTTGCACAAGTCCCTCGGTAATAAAATACTACTGTATTTTAAAAAGATTCAGGTTTGAAAACTCATATATTGTGATCTATTTATGTAAGACATTTAAAAACAGATGACCATGGAATGTAACATTGAATTTTTTCATGTGGTATTTCATTCTTTATGCAATCTGGTTGTTTTTGTTGTTTTACTTGAGTTACATCTAACACTCAACACACATGCTTATTCACATTTATCTAACACATTTACAATATGCATATTATAATATTTATTGCTTAATAACGTCATAATAATATGTTATGTTATTGGCAGTATTCACTATTCCCAAGAACTCATTCATACTGTGCGGCTAAAGAGCAACGTGTAGGATCCTACCTAAGGACTCTAATGGTATTTATCGTCAGCCTATGTTTGTGTGACCCATGCGTAAATCACACAGTTGGCTGTGCTTGTTTTTATCCAACTACACAAACAATGTGGTAAAGGTTTTTATAAAATTTCAATGAAATTCTCATTTGGCTCGCCAAAATTATTTTTGGATATAATTGTTATTTTCATAGTTTTTTTTATTTTATTTTGATGGCAATTGAGTCAGATTTCAAAGATCCTAAATTCATGCATTTAATTAAATGTTGCCCTACTAAAGGCCCGAGCGTTGCCAAGTGTATTCAACAATAAATTATTTCTAAATATATCTGCAGAGTGATACAATTTCCTCAAAATTATTATTTAATTTCATTGGAGTTGTATGTGGGTGTGTAGAATCAGGCTTGCATGCTTTGCTTTTATTATACTTATATTCACAGATATGTACCTAATTAATTTGATTGTTGTTGTGTTTACTTTTGTAGGTAGAAAAGTTTACTTTTAAGACAAATATTAATGAATGTTTCTACTAATTTTTTTACCAAAAGCTTCTGAAGAATAACTGAACAGTTTTTTTTTTTTGTAATTTTGAAAATATAAGTAACTATTATTGCAAGTAAACGCAAATAGATTATATGCACGGTGTTTTTTAGGACAATAAAATACTTATTACGTCTGATATACTAATAAGAAAGAATTTAACTTTATTTACGACAAGTTATCAACTTATCAAGCTTCAAGCTGAGTTTAGTCTCAACAGAGACAAAATATTGTTTAGAATTGTTATATCACGCTTGTACAATGCGTTCCAAATGAGAATAGGATCGATTGCCATGTTGTGACGTCACGATTTATGTCAAATCGAGGAAAGAAATTTTTAAACTTTAATTATTTTACGAATTTTTTTATTTATTTACGAACTGTGTACGAAAAAAGTTAAATCAGAATCCAGTTCTGCAATTTTACTCATCTCTGAGTTCTTACATTTTGCTAACATTTCTTCGATTTGACAGTACGACGTGTCGTTACAACTCATTTGGAACTACCCGTTCCAAATGAGAATGGGATCGATATACCTACTTCAATCATTTTTTTTATAAACAAAGTAAAAAGAACAATTTTTTTTAATGCATGTTCCATAGTGCAGAAAATACATAACATTATTCAGTGGTCGCTTTTTAATGTTTATAAAATATGATGTACGTATGCATTCATCCTTTTTATCTCACTTTGACACTAAATGGTAATTATTGCACTTTGTTTATCAATATTTGCAATGAAATTACGTTGTTACTAATGTGTGTTAACTGTGCGTTATCTGTCCAAGCATCTCGTGTTCGAACTAACTTTTCGTGCTCTTAGATTTATTTATGTACTGACTGTTTGAAGATATACAATATGGGTCAAGATTTGTGTAAATGTATAACACGTCCCTTTCATACGCAGAGTTTCGGCTCGTCGCCGTCATCCGTGCTGAGTTCACTATCATCGCTCCGCTCTCGCCCATTCGCGGATGTCTCGTACACTCCCTATCCGGATCTAAATGAAGTCTATCCGGGCTTGTATGTCGGAGACGCGTAAGTGTTAATA
Organism: Mythimna lalbum; assembly: GCA_949319445.1. NCBI lineage: Eukaryota > Metazoa > Arthropoda > Insecta > Lepidoptera > Noctuidae > Mythimna > Mythimna lalbum. The sequence goes on along the minus strand of OX439345.1, from coordinate 7,868,973 downwards.
CCTTCCTTTCATGCTGATACTCTGAATACTTGGCTATCTTGTGTAACTTGTGACTTTGTGTGTCACACAATTATTATTCTTCTGTTTATTTAGAGTTGCTGCCAAGGACAAAGCATTCCTGAAGCGCATGGGCATTAACTATGTGCTCAATACCGCTGAAGGCAAGCGTTACACCCAGGTCGACACAGACCACCTCTACTATCGCGATTGTCCTGGACTGCGCTACAAAGGTTTTCAGCTTATGGACTTGCCTTCAACTGATATTTCTAGATATTTCCATATAGCTGCTAACTTCATCGACGAAGGTATTTCCAGTGGAGGTATGTGTTTCTGTTCTGTGCTATATTTATTTTTATTACCTATGTGATATTGGTTGACCAAAGTATTACTTATATGTATTTATTTTTAGGACGCGTATTGGTTCACTGCTTTATGGGTGTGTCTCGGTCTGCCACATGTGCTCTGGCTTTTCTCATGATTAAACGTGGCATGTCTCTGGCCGAGGCGCTGGGAACAGTTCGTTCTCGCCGCGACATTCATCCCAACGAGGGCTTCATCCGACAGCTGCAGCAGCTGGACAGGGAGCTGCGCCTCAATCGGATCCGCTGACCCTACCGAAATAGTTCTCTTCAGTCACTCTACAATTTTTCATTAGACGATGCAGATAGACGGCGCCGGGTACGAAGTCTCGATCGAAGTTATCTCTACTATTACTAAAAGACGATCGAAATAATTCATCACTGTTTGTGACCATCTGTATCTTACTGGTACGTACCTACTAAGATTCATATGAGCACATTATATACCTTTCTAACTACACTACTACTTCTCCCAAGGCCGTATCCAATTTCGTTATGCTGGAGTACTGAAGAGAACAAAACACTCGTGACATTTACAACATTTACACTTAATTTAGGGTAACTTTTTATAATATAGTACATACAGTTTTATGTCGGTATTTTTTGGCCTAGTGTTATATTGTGAGCTCGTAAAGGATTGCGCCCGCATGTCGCCAAAATTTAAAATCCAGCGGGTAATTGTTTGTTTGTGAGATTGACTACAATATCTTGAAGTCTAATTGTTAAAGTATTTTATACTTAACATTTTTTGAAAATTATGTATAGAATAGAGTCTGAAATTCAAAGTCTATCTTATATATGTACTGTACATATTTTGACTGTTATTTGATCATACTAAATATTAAATTAAAATAATAATACATAAAATAATATAATAAGGAAATTATGAATATAAAAAGTTAATAGAATTTGAATTCACCTTAATAATATAAGAAAATTATAAGGATAATAAAATGATTTAAAAAGCTTTATTTAGTCCAAAGAACCAACATTTAATTTTGTATTAATTTACTGTGATTACATCGCCATATTTTTTTGATACAATGATAATATATTTCACATAGAAAATTATATATTTTTAATATTAAATAGAACTTTGTATCTGGGTTATAATCTCGTGTGCCATTTTGTTTTGTATTGATAGATATATTTATGGCTGTTATTTTTGTAGAGATGGAGAAATAATTTTTAACTCTTTTAATGTAGATTAAGACTATGTCCAGTTAATAAGATGTTGAAGCTTCTATTAGCGAGTAACTATTGGTATCTGACTATAGTACAATTTGCCTAGCCTTATGGTCATGAGATGACTTCGTCGTATGCAATAATGTCTATATTCCCGAGAGTATATTTTTATTAATGTTAAGTTTTTCTTCAAGACTGGCAATTATGGCACTTGAGTGATGGCTTTCTGATAGTAGTGGTATTTAGCTTAGCATGTTTGTCATTGCCTCGTGGCTCGTGGCTCTTGGGCAGGTGTTACACACTGTGAGCACTCATTGTTCGAGGACTCGCACTAGTTGCCAACACACGTGACATTTGGCTGCACATATGTGTCACTATTTCATTCTATTTTTAATCATACCTTTCATTATATAGTGCAATAAATCAGAAGACCTATTTTTGTATAATAATTCTTACAATTTTATTTATTTTAGATCTAACGACTTCATAGAGACTAATTAGCACAGTTAATAAGCTAACAGCTTATTTCCAGTTACAATGGTTACATAGGAAACTCGTGGTTGGATTAAGATGTGGTTCGTGACTGATGTTGACCTAGTCAATGTTTATAAGTGCAATATTTAGATGTAAAGAGCACCAAAGGAAGCAATCATTGTGATATTGAATGTGAAGGAATAAATATTGTGTTTAGAAAGAGAAATAATTAATTGTAGTTTGTGAACATAGTACCTACAGATCATAGTTTCTATTTATTAGCAATATTATAAGGTTTAAGCTGTTAATTATCGACTTAAATTACTACGGCTAATTCCAAAGCCTGGCTAGGTAGAATTACAAAATGATAGATGAGGCATGTTATCCTTTAATACATTGTACTGTTAATGAAATGTTACTTTACTACGTTATTCATACATATTTTATCATAACATAGAATTAAAATTGCATGTATTATAAAAATAATAAAAAATATTATGTACCTGTTAAATACATTATAACAGTTTAACATATTATTAATTAAAGGAACACTAGGCTACTGAATGCATTAATAGCATCATTAATTTATTGTATTGTAAAATGAATATACAAAGTATTTATCATAAATAAAGTTATTTATTTAAAGCTATTTTTGTTTCTTTATTATTTATATTACCAGCGTGCAGCAGCGTCTGTTTAAGGATGTTTTGATGTTACCGTCTTAAAATAACTTTGTAGCTACTTATGCATTACAAAGCAAAGCTATAAGATACTTAAATAAAATTCGCGGCAGCAAGAGCTGGCAAAAAAAGTCCTTAACCCTTCAGATACCGTCAATTAGAGACACAATAGTAAGACAATAGATGCGCGGCCACCGGGTGTCGCTTGGGGATTCATGAATTAATTCGTCTATTCTAAATATACATTAGATTCATATTACCCAAAGGGCAATCAAAGAGCTACGCCCTCGTCCTCGTGCGATGACCGCCAGAGAACCAAAGTTACCAACATAAACCAAAAGAAGGCAAAAATTAAGTGGTCGTCGGCAGGGTTTTTTACTCGTAGAAACTCGTGGGCGATAGTGCTGAAAGATTCTGGAATGGCAACCGTACTTGTGCAGAAGATAAAAGTTTTAGTAGACCTACAAGTTGAAACAATTTCCTAACGACCTGGTAAGGCCACGGAATTCTGCTGAATGCGAGAAGCACAAGATCGGTCGATGTTGTGACACTAAGCAGCAGAGTCCTTTCCAGCAATAGAAGGAAATTTTTGGGCTGAAACTGATGATTACATATATGAGGAGTGGGAACAGATAGTTGTGGTCCTCTGTAGGTATACCAACTATGTGGCGGACGGCCTATCTGATTTTGTGCCAAACATTCCTACCCTCTGTCTCGAGCGCGACATACCACAGTCGGGGCGCCAGCGCAACTCGGCTTCATGTCAGGGTCGGTATTTCTACACAGAATATTCGTAATACGATTGTAGAAAAACCGGCCAAGAGCGTGTTGGGCGTTGGGCCACGCTCAATGTAGGGTCTGTAGTTTCCCGACCGTCACAATAAGTGTCCCCACTTTAAATTAAAAAAATGGGTTATTTGTTATATGCACAGAACAGAAAATATAGGGTTATATGCACGGAGTAAGTATAGCTTACTCCGTGGTTATATGTGTGGAACCCTAAAAACCGTAAGAGACCAACGGAACAATTCGACAGTATAATAGCACATACCCGTCCCGACCCCATGCACCGAAAACCCAACATACATAACCCGTTTATATACGTTGGGTTTTCAGTGGTAATTTTGGATTGCGTTAACGTGAACCGATTTTAATAATATTTTTTTTATTTGAAAGAAGATACGTTCAGGATAGTAAAATATGTAAACTAAGTTAAAAAAAACCGCTGACTCAAAATTCTTGTGCGCTGACCTACAAACCATTGTTTTTTCTTAATATTTAAGCATATTAAATTATCGGTATAAGTGTCCAATGTAAACATAACTCTTCAATATTGATGCAACCTCGACTTTAACCCAATTATAAAATCTGCTGAAGCAAAATCATGTGTGTGTATGGTAACTAGACTATTAAGTTGCAAGAAACAGATTTAAAATACGAAATAAATTATTGTGACTTTTAGTGTTTAATAAAGTAGGTACCTAACTAGTTAGGTCATCATCATCATCATCATCAGCCTTTTTAATGTTCCCACTGCTGGGACGTGGCCTCCTCTCTAGGAGAGGGAATGGGCCGTAATCCACCACGCGGGCCCAGTGCGTGTTGGTGGATGTCACATGTCTTCGAATTTTTGGTTCTAGGACATGCCGGTTTCCTCACGATGTTTTCCTTCACCGTTTTGAGAGCAGTGGTGATGAAATAAATTACACAATGTAATGCGCCTGGCTGGGTTCGAACCTGCGACCTACAACTCGTAAGTCGGGGCCATTACCACTCGGCCACCACTGCTCTACATCTACCTAGTTAGGTACCGAATATCAATCATACTAGTGGTACAAAGTCGTCCTCGTAACTAATTACCTAGGTACTAATTGATGTTTTTATTTTTAATATCGTGCGGGTTTGATCACGTATGGTATGGGGGATTGCACGCGTGTCCACCGCAAATGTCCATTTCATACAAGTATTTATTGTAATGCGTAAAATACGTACGTGTTTTTTTTTGCTTAGGTTGAAGGTCACTTGAAGCTGAAATAAATTCCTGAGTAAATATTTTAGTAAACTTTTTTAGTTTGAGTCAGTTCATAGTATAGGTAACTAGGTACACAGCTACTAATAAATACTTGCTTAACCTTTCGGATACTAGAGATACAATAGAAAGACGATGAGAGAACGAACGCCGCGGCCGCCGCCGGCGCTTGAGATTTTTCAATACAGTACCTAAGTAAGTCGTAAACCCGCTCGATCGGTGGGGATAACCCTACCGCTTTTAGGCACGCAATATATATTTTTCCGCGCTAGTGCGGAAAAGTGAGTGAGCTCGTCCCCAGCACAATTTTTTGTATTTTATTGAATCAAGCTGGTTCCTACCTAAGCGACCCACACGAGTCGAATCCTCATTTTTTATTTCTTCGCAAGTGTATTGAAAAACGTCGTTTGATACACATGGGAACTGCAACCGCCTCAGTCGCAATGATAAACTTACTCCACATGTATTAAAATGTATCTACCTACTTACTGTTCTCATATTGACAAGTTTTCTGAACGTATCAGCTTGAAATTGATTTGACTAGTGAGTTACAAAAATGGTGAAATTCGTAACAGCGTCAGGTGAGTGACTGATTATGAAACTTATAATGGTCGAGTCGCCATCAGGGTCGAGACTCTTGATGTCTCCTCTGGTAAGGAAAAAATTTAAAAAAATAATTTTTAAATAATAATTTCGTTTAGTTGGTAGGCCCGACCCAAATACTTTTAGCCAAGGTCCTCACACATTTACGGCTTACTCCTCTCGCCCCGAGCTCTTATCGAGTTTTCTCACTTTTGCCCCACCCCTATGCCCTAACCAAATGCTGGGTACGGCGATGGTACGAGCTTTACAATTTAACTTCAAAGATCAATCGATTCGCTCGCCGACCCATGAACCTTTATAGCATGTAACGGCAGTAAGTATATCATATTTATGAAGGACGGACCCGGCGCGGCGCAGCTCGGGTTAGGTACCTACGGGTGCATTGCACTGTATTGTACCGCATTATAAATGAAGGCATGTTGAATATAGTCCCAACATTATGGTAGACTAGCAGGCGAGCTCTGCAATATGCCACTTTGAAAAAATTAAAGATGCAGGGCCAGGGTGTGAAAATGACCCTATATTACTTTATTTTCGTTAGATCCATAAGGAACTATGCCTTTCACACGCACAAACTTCACCACAGTTATGCCTGGGCAAGCCGGTTTGCCGTGTAAAACTTAATGCACCGCTTGACCGCCAAAACTACTGGGCCAAGACAAGAAACGTGAACTTTGGGACAAGGCTTCTTCATGATGTTGGTGGGGACTACAAAGAGACAGAGGCGTAGCGTGGATTAATATAAACTTGGGCGAAGGCACATCAGTGAGGCTTTTTCTTTCAATTCGAAAATAAGCCAGCGACTGACGCAAACCAATTTTAGACCGCATCGTCGCTTACCATCAGGTGAAATGGTGGTCAAACGCGAGCCTAACCCTCGTTCTTAATTTCTCACAAACATGCGAGGCCCCTTTAGGTATAAGGTCGTGGGCGAGGGCCCAAAGGGGCTTCAGTCGAAACCCGCATTTCGCCCACGCCTAGCTACGCTAAAGTAGAAGTTTTCGAAAATTCAACTTTCCCCCCCTAGTTGAATTTTAGAGAACTTTGCTTGTAGAGAGGGAATTTACCCGTAAGAGACGATATAAGTACATCCCTGTCAAAGTTTCCATGAAAGTAGTGTCTACTTAGGTCTAGGGAGCCTACTCACGGGAGCTACAAGTTTAGTCGTCAAAGTATAGTTAGTGCTGGTACTGGGTGGTACCTACTGCTGGGATTTAAGCTGGTTGGTTTGTGCCCCTAGGACTTGGTACGTCTGGACAAAGATGCAACTAGAAGTAAGGTCACACAGCCCAGTCAATAGATAAACTGTAAGCAGTATTATTTTGGTATACTTAAGCATTACTATAGCCAATATGGCTTATATTTTTACACTACTGCCCAAATATACTTTTCCTAACTGTATTGTGGTTGGAGTCCAGTTTAACTTAAAAGGAGTAGGTACAAATACAAAGTTTATTTGTGCACACAGGTACAATTTAGTTGTTACAAATATTTTATATAGTGTCTCTGTGTTCTTCTGCCACAGTATGTTCCTACTATAATAAGTACTTACTAATTAAAAATCTTTTAAATATTATCTAGAATATTTGGTATTTCTCCATGAAGTATCTACAAATTTATGATAACAATGCAAGTTTTTTTATATAATTATTACTTAGACTATCTGCAATAGTGATGTGTATGTGTTTCTCGCTCACTCCTATTGTAGCTCCGTATAGTGTGACGGTGTGATCCAAAATCGTCAGTATTAAACTAGCGTTCATAATAAGCACCCGACTTCTTATTTCTGCACCTCCTACCCGAAAACTTATCATTGGCGACGAGGACGATCTTACCCACATAAGAAAAAAAAAATGGCGAAGTCGTTTTTGGGAAATTTGACTACGTTTGATTTCAAATCATGCGAGTGGTCAATTTATAAAGGGCGATTAAACCAATTTTTTAAGGTCAACGATGTGAAGGACGAAAATAAAAGTGCAATTTTAATAACACATCTCTCTGATGACTCATATCGATTGGTGCGTAATTTGGCATATCCTGTCGAGTTGGAGGCCCTGGACTATAAGAAGCTGGTGGAACTGCTTGATACTCACTTCAAACAGAAGCAGTGTTCATTTTCGGACAAGGCCAAGTTTTATGGAGCGAAGAGGAGCTCAGGCGAGTCGTTGGGCGATTGGGCTGCACGACTGCGAGGATTGGCGAGCTACTGTAACTTCGGATCGGCTTTAGACACAAACCTGACGGATCGTTTCGTCCTTGGTTTGGGAGCGGGGCCCGAGCGTGACAAGCTATTTGAGCAGAATGCTTCTACGTTGGGATTTTCGAAAGCTCTAGAAATAGCCGAGCGAGCGGAATGCGCTAGAGAGGCCAGGAACGTGATGTCCACTGATGTCACTATTATAAAAGAAGAAGCAGTGTACAAAATGTGCAAAGGTGAATGCAGGCGGTCGAGGGACGGCAGCGGTACACGTGGCGGCGGTGGCAGTGGCGCCGGCGGCGCTCGTACGGGCTCGCGAGATGGGCGCTTGTCAACGTCGAAGAATGATGCCGATCAGTGCGAAATCTTCCGTTGTTCGGTATGCGGCTTAAGAGGTCACGACAAGTACAAGTGTCGGTACAAAAACTATAAGTGCCAAAAATGTGGAAAAATGGGTCATTTAAAAAAAGTGTGTGATAAAAGGAACAAAACCGGCGGTGTGCGCGTCAATAATATCGGAAGCGATAATAGTGAGACTGAAACCGACAGCAGCTGTAAAGAATGTCATAATTTTAATATAAGGTACGTAACAGATAAACCGTTGAATTTAAACATTAAAATAGGTGATTCTAATGTGACTATGGAGTTAGATTCCGGGTCTGGTGTTTCGGTTATGTCAAAGAGAATGTACTCAGAATTGTTTACATGTTATAATTTAATTGATTGTAATATCAAAATGTGTTTATATAACGGACATAAAATTTCGCCGTTGGGGTATTTCCAGGCTATTGTCGAATATAAAGCTCAAAAGAAGAAAATCAAGATATTTGTAGTAGACTCGAATGGGCCCCCCCTACTCGGGCGCGATTTCATGTCCGCCTTTGGTTTGATTTTAACAAACGTATATAAAATAAGCCAAGATGACGATGTAAATGCATTATTGGAACAGTTTCCAAATTTATGGAAAGATGAACTTGGTTGTTTTAATAAGTTTAAAGTCCACCTGCAATTAAAGGAAAATTCGGTACCAAAATTCTTTAAGGCCCGACCAATACCGTTTGCTTTAAAAGACAAGGTAGAATCAGAATTAAACAGGTTAGTCAGTTTAGGTATACTAGTTCCGGTAAGTAATTCACGTTATGCAACACCTATAGTACCAGTTTTAAAGGATAATAACACAGTTAAGATAGCAGGTGATTTCTCAGTCACACTTAATAAGGACCTTATAATAGATAAGTACCCGCTACCTCGGATTGAAGAAGTGTTTGCTAAACTGGGTGGAGGAGAACATTATTCAAAAATAGATTTGAAAAACGCATATAATCAATTTTGTCTCTCTGAAGATTCCCAGGAGTTGACCACCATTAACACACCAAAAGGATTATTTAAATATACACGTCTAGTTTACGGTCTTGCGAATGCTCCCGCCTTGTTTCAAAAGGCAATGGAAGTATTATTGTTTGGTATCGAAGGAGTTAGTATATGGTTAGACGACATTTGTTTGACAGCGCCAACGAAAGCACTTCATATGACGAGATTAGCACAGGTTTTAAGCAGGTTAAATGAGGCTGGTTTGCGCCTTCAGAAGGACAAATGCGAGTTTTTTAAGGACAATGTAACGTACTTGGGTTACGTTATCGATAAAAACGGATTACGAACTAACCGGGATAAAGTTAAAGCTATATTAAATGCGCCAGAACCAACAAATATAACGGAAGTAAAGAGGTTTCTAGGAGTAGTGAACTACTACAGAAACTTTATTCCAAATGCTTCAAGTATTATGAGCCCGCTCCACGAGTTGCTGCGCAGTGGCGCGCGGTGGGAGTGGGGACCGCGCCAGCGCCGCGCGGTGCGCCGCGTGTGCTCCGAGCTCGCCTCCGAGCGCGTGCTGGCGCACTTCGAGCCGAGCGCGCAGCTAGTGCTTTCGGTAGACGCGGGCCCGCACGGGCTCGGAGCTGTCTTATCTCAACGGGATATCGATGGCGGCGAACGACCGCTGGCGTACGCCTCACGGTCGCTCTCGGTGAGCGAACGCAACTACAGTCAAATTCAAAAAGAAGCGACAGCGATCATTTTTGGTGTCAAACACTTTCATCAATACCTATACGGTAGGAGCGAACCTTTTGTTCTGAAAACCGATCACCGCCCCTTAGTATCAATATTTAATAATAAAACAGGTATATCGATAACCACAGCATTACGGTTGCAAAGATACGCTATTATACTATCGGCATACAACTATACAGTGCAGTATATATCTAGTGACAATAACTTAGTCGCCGATTATTTTTCTCGTGCGCCTGTGTCGGATACTGCGTGCAAGGGAGATAGCGAATATGACGCGTACTTGTCATTGAATTTTTTAGACACAACCGACCCTGCTGTTTTGGTAACGGATATAAAGAATGCTACCTGTACTGATAAGACTATACAAACCGTCGTTAGGTATACAAGTGTAGGTTGGCCGCGTAAAATTGTTTGTGAGTCTATCCGTCCATTCTTTTTATGTCGTACGGATTTGCAATATGAAAATGGCATTTTGATGCGAGGTCATAAAGTGGTAATTCCAATGACACTACGAGAAAGAATGTTGCGTGAACTGCATAGCACGCATTTAGGCATCGTCAAAATGAAATGCAATGCGCGTGGTAGGATGTGGTGGCCCGGTATAGATGAGGATATTGAGAGGTGGATCGGCGCATGCGACGTGTGCGCGAGCGTGAGGCCTGCGCCACCACGAGCCGCGCCCGCGCCCTGGCCGAGTCCAGCGGCACCGTGGGAACGCATCCACATCGACTATTTATCTATACGTCAACAGACATACCTGGTAGTGATCGACGCGTACTCTAAATGGTTAGAATGTATTTATATGCGGAATGATACTACCACTCAATCTTTAATAAGAAAACTCAAGCAAATCTTTTCCATGTTTGGTTTACCTCGTACCTTAGTCTCGGATAACGACGCCAAGATAAATTCAAAAGAATTTAATGTATTCTGTTCCAATAATGGCATCAAGTACATGACATCTCCTATTTACCATCCATGTAGCAACGGTCAAGCTGAAAATTCAGTAAGAACGTGTAAAAAGATGTTAAAAATAATATTAAATGAAAATACTGCTCAACATGTATTACAGGAAAAATTGATAGGGTATTTATTCGAATATAGGAATACAGAGCACTGCACTACTGGACACTCGCCCGCAAAATTAATGTTTGGCAGGAATTTGAGATCGCGGCTCGATTTAATACTTCCAAAGAAAAATGAATCGCATAAAGAACCGTCGGAGGATAATGAATGTCGAAGCAGAGCTTTTGAAAATGGTAATAGGGTATGGGTCCGGTGGTACAGTGGAAGGAAAGAGACTTGGAAATTAGGAGTAATAAATAAAGTGATAGGAAAAAGAATGTATGAAGTATTGGTTGAGGATCAAAGTATATCTTGTATTAGACATGTTGATCAACTGCTTAACTGTAAAAATAAAAAAGGTATTGCAAGATCAATTGATTATGCTGAATCGATGCATTCCGGGGTTCTACCTGTTCCTAGTCCACCGACTTCACCAGTTCGAATGCCCGAATCAATTAGTGAATCTAATTTAGCTAGCACGGTAATGGGTGTAGTCTCAGAGGAACCGGTGGAAGGGGAAACAGTCACGGCGCCGATTGCGGCAACTAGTGTTGACGCTGATAGCAATGTGACTACGGTAACTGATACTGAAGTCCGAGAAAGTGCACGCAAGTCCTTCAGTAATTTATCAGACGCCCAGGCTCCTCAAGCCTCGGCCGTCGCACAGGATTCAGATATGCAAGTGTCACGTGCACGTTCTCAGCGCGCCAGAAAAAATGTAGATTACTCGGTATATTATAAGTAGATTAAATAAGTTAGTTATAAGGTTATTATGTTATTTAATAAAAAGTTTAATAATAAGTATTCTGTCAACAGGTTTCAAAATTAGTGTGGGAGGAGTGATGTGTATGTGTTTCTCGCTCACTCCTATTGTAGCTCCGTATAGTGTGACGGTGTGATCCAAAATCGTCAGTATTAAACTAGCGTTCATAATAAGCACCCGACTTCTTATTTCTGCACCTCCTACCCGAAAACTTATCAAATAGACTACTGCTAATTATAGAGACAAAAAATAATCAACAGTTGGTATGGTACTGTTAAAGGTTGGTATGAGGTTTCAGAAAATAAAATATAGGTAATTGAGTGAACAATGTTTTATTAATTCATGAATCCCCAAGCGACACCCGGTGGCCGCGCATCTATTGTCTTACTATTGTGTCTCTAATTGACGGTATCTGAAGGGTTAAATACAAACTACAATAACCTATACTATTACATTGGTTGCTTTACAAATAAGGGCGGTTCATTTCAGTTTTCTTAGCCTTCTTGTCTCTAGACCTGGGCCACCAGCGGTGCTCTGTTGTTAAGGTTATGGAAGACAGCTGTTTTCTTGCAAACTCGGGCTTCATATCCTTGAATACTCTATACACTTCCTCTTTATCACTCATTCTTAAAACCGATGTATCCTTAACGGTTTCATCCGGGAGAGGTCTTGAGTGTTCATAAGGAAATTCTTGATCTTTATGAAGCGCGACTATTGTTGAACCGTCATCTGTTGCAACGATTTTATTATAACATCTTGTAATTATTTCTCTTGGCCTGAACACTACTGCACGAACTAAATGGGCCATTTTAATAGAAAATGCCTCGGCTTATAATTTCATTCAAAACATAACCTAAAATCAATTTCTTGTTTGACATTCACGAGTGACAGTGACACACGACAACTATCTATAGTGAAGTGAAGTCCCTATAACAAAGAGGTATCGACTATTTAGTACGTCTCTGACCAAAGAACATATTAGAGAGTGTATGTATACTGAAAGGATCGCTTTGCACTATCGAGAAATGCAGACGCTCGCTAGACGTTGAGCGGGTTTTTAGCGGAATTTTCTCGAGAAAAGTTCAGTAGCTGTTGTAACTATTCACAAATCTATTCCTAGTTAGAGATGGGCGGTGGGTAAAAACCCATCGGGTATTTACCGGGTAAATACCCGATTTGGGTATAAACAGGGTTTTTACCCGGTAAATACCCAAAACCATGGATATAAACCTTTATCACTTTTTGGGATGATTTATTAAATAAATTTTAGTTGAATTTTAGATCGTTTACATGTTTTGAACACCTCCATGTTATAAATTCGGCTCTTTTCGTATATATTTACGTTTTAACGCCTAATTATTATTATGGTTAAATGAAGTTTAACTGTAACTTTTGCATAAATGTAAATTTTCAACTGATTTTCAAGTTTGAAACAAAACATAACTTTTACAATGTTTTTTTAATATTTTTTATTCTTTTTTGTTTTTAATTTTATCTTAAGTGTTCTAAATGTTGTTTCTTAATTTTGTATAACTGTGTAAGTGTCCCAAATAAAATACATACGTAAAATATTAAAAAAATACGGACGTGCAATTTTTACATGATTTGTAGAGTAGAAAACTATTCTTTGCCGACACCATGTACATTTCATGCATAAAACATTTTTTTATTGTTAAAAATTTATAAAAAACAAAAAATGTCCAAAAAGTAAATACCCACTATTTGGGTATTTACCCTGGTAAAAACCCTGCATTTGGGTATTTTGGGTATTTACCCGGTATTCACCGGGTAGAAACCCATCCCTAGTAGGTATTGTGATATAAAATCGACTTAGGTACAGTTTTGTATCTCATGTATAATACATATGTGTACAATACGTTCCAAATGAGAATAGGACCGATTGCATGTTGTGACGTCACGATTTACTGTCAAATCCAGGAAAGAAATTTTGAAACTTTATCTACTTTACGAAAAATTTAATTTATTTACGAACTGTGAACGAAAAAAGTATAATCAGAATTCGGTCAGTTCTTCAATTTTACTCATCTCCAAGTTCCTCAATTTTGACCAAATTTCTTAGATTTGACAGTAAATCGTGACGTCACAACAAAAAATCGATCCTATTCTCATTTGTAACGCACAGTATAGCTTTAAATTTGTGTGTTGCGTTGTGCCTACGTCTACCCCAAATATGGGATAAGGGCAAGAAGAAGAAGAAGTATATCTTAAAAACGTTAGAATGTGTTAACATTCGAGGATCTTGTATACCCTACGGATTACGACGAAAAATATGGATGTTAGTCCGTACTACGGGGACTAACATCCAAAGATTTTATATATTCTACTAGACTAGACTAACATCCATATTTTAATGTTGTTCGGGTTGGAAATGAGTGGACTGTATTTGTTCTAATGCTGGTATATTGCCGATGATCAATATCCCAAATTACAAACGATCCCGGACAAACAATGATTAATTTAAATATTTGAGAAGTGTCGTCTGTCGCGGCGGTGTCCGTGAAGCGAGTGTCCGCGGTGCGCCGGACAGCCAGTGTCGCCGCCCGCGTCCCCGTTCCCCGCTGCCGATGACGTAGGCGCACGCTGCCCGCGCATGCAGACCGCGGCGCCGATGGTTATTGGGTTCAATTCCCAACAAATGTCATTAACCACCGGTGGTCGCTTGGGGATTCATGAATTAATTCATGAATCCCCAAGCGACCACCGGTGGCCGCGCATCTATTGTCTTACTATTGTGTCTCTAATTGACGGTATCTGAAGGGTTAAGACAGACACTCGATATCGTTAAAAATATTTATCTTGCAAGAAACTACGGACGTAAGATTAGGTCATATGTTCGAACGATTATAGCCTATAGAAGAAAAAAAAAGAATGCTGTCATTTTGGCTGTCGTTGTCAAAAAGTCAATTGACAATTTTGTGATTGTTACATACATTGAATTTTAGGGTGTGTTACGAAAAAAAGATCGAACTAGTAATGGAAATGATGTTTTAGTTGTAAATATTGAGTTTTAAGAGTAAACAATGGATTTCCCAGCCACACCGTCTAATGCTTCAGACAGCAATGAATACCCAAACAGTACGCGATCTCCGTTTCATAATGCGCCAGACGACAATAAAAGACGCAGGTATTGGTTGTTGAGTTTCTAAAGAACGGCAAAAATTCGTACACTATGTATCAGATAAGTAATACTGGCGGATTGGTTTCACATTTCAGTTCATCGAGATCTATAAAAAGAAGGCGATTTGACGACGAATTGGTGGAATATAGTGGTTTGCCTGGGTCTTCTCTCGGAAAGGGGGACAAAAGAATGCGAACACAGTCTTATACGAACCAAGTGTCGGAGATTCCTCTAGCAAGTGCACCTACTCCTCCTGCACATCCCACTCCAGAGCGTCGCAGGGCTTCCAGCAAAATTTCCGCTGGTGGAAGCATTGGTCGCAAGATTCGCCGTAAGGGACAACTGAGTCACTTGTCAACAAAGGATCTGGGACGTTGGAAGCCTACAGATGATCTTGCACTGATTCTAGGAGTACAACAGGTAAAAAATCTATTAGTTTTAATGTAATGGTTCTTTAAATAGGGGAGGGGGAGGGAATGGTTTTTGGTGGTTTGGCTATTGCACACGAAAAAATGAGTTTATTACTAATCTGTAATTAATAGCTTATTTCATATATTTCTAGACTAATGACTTGCGCATCGTCCATCGTGGAGTGAAGTTCTCCTGCCGCTTTACAGTCAGTGAACTGCAGTCTCGTTGGTATGCCCTGCTTTACAATGCTGAAATTTCAAGAGTGGCAATTGCAGCTATGCGTAACTTGCATCCAGACTTGGTAGCGTTGATACAGCAACAAGCACTTTACTCAAATGCTGAGGAAGAACTACTAGCAACAATACCAATGGTTCCTGTAAGTTATTATAACCATTTTCATTATTTTATCTGCTTATGAATTACAATAAAATTAATTTTATACCATCTATCGTCAAAAAAGCTGTTATATAACACAGTAGCAACAATATTGCTATTGTGTCATATAGCAGCTTTTTTAAAGCTTAAAATTTTAATGTTAAGTTGAGTTTAGGTATTCATTTTTACATCAATTAGTTAATGTGAACTCACATTTCTAATTTACTATGATTTGACTGATCAACGGGGCTTGCTGAGTGGCAATGATGACATCACTATTTTCCTTAAGTGAATAGTCTATAGAGTTTAGGTTAATTACAGTCATGCACAGCTTAGAATACATGAAAGGTTGGTTTATGTTTTTTTCTTTTTTATTTATGTATAGGCTCGTGTTTGATTACTATATCACCTGAGGGTAAGCGATGATCTTGCCTAAAAGTAACCTATGCACTCTTGACTTAAAGATGGGGTCTTTCTTAATATTAGACATTTCAGAATAGAGATTTGATAATGAGAATTGGTAATGCAGAAGTAGCATGCTGGTCCACTCTAATGTTAGCGGTTGGTCACTTACCATCAGGTGGAGTGGGTCAGCTTACTTCATACTCTATGGCATAAAAAAAAATGTGTTTTATTTGATCTTGATTACAGTCATCTCTCCCGCCACTGGAAAAATTTCAAGAGCTGTTGGACCAGAATCCACATGTATTTTATCCATCACGGAATGCCAAGACTTTGTTGGCACATTGGCAGCTCCTGAAACAGTATTATCTGTTGCCCAGTCAGACCGTACAGCCATTGCCTAAAAGTAAGATATTTAATTTCTTTTTTTGAGTAATTTTAACCCTTCAGATACCGTCAATTAGAGACACAATAGTAAGACAATAGATGCGCGGCCACCGGGTGTCGCTTGGGGATTCATGAATTAATATGTAGAAAATTACAAAATATAGAAGTATCTTTATGACCAAGACTAGCTGTTGCGGCTGCTGAGAGGCGATTGTTATACAAAGTAACTATTTTACAATTATTTTTTAGGTTTTCCTTTTATATCTCTGCATTAGAGCAAAAAACTAAAAAAAAGAACATTTAAATCGGTTTAGCATTTTTTGAGTTTTAGTGCGATTATCAAATCCCAATTGATTTTTATAAAGTGTACTAGCTTTTGCCCGTGCGGCTTCGCTCCCGCTCTTCCCTACTCCACCTTACTATACACAACTCTACCCTACTCTACACTACTCTACCCTATTCTACACTACTCTATGCTACTCTACCCTACTCTACCGTACTCTACCCTACTCTACCCTAGACAAAAATAGTAGTTATACCAGGTCCTTCTTTTTTACTTGCAGCAGTAGACTAATACTAAAATGGTATTCTATAAAAAAACCAACCAAGTGCGAGTCGGACTCGCGCACGTAGGGTTCTGCACCGTCCATAACAAAAAACGTCACAAAATCACTTTTTTTGTGTACAGCTCCACTAAATATTTATTTTATTCTTTTTTTTTGTATATTTTGTTGTTATTGCGGCAATAGGAATACATCATCTGTGAAAATTTCAACTGCCCAAGTAGTAAGTGATGAGAGACATGAGTGGCAGATGGACAGACAGACAGACAGACAGACAGACGGACGGACAAGCGTTTTCCCTTTTGGGTATGGAACCCTAAAAATGAACGGCAGATATTTACTTACGTACTTTCAAACTTCATGTCTTACAAGAATTCAAAGAACGATTTTGTTGTAATTTTCCAGATTCAACTGAAGTAGTGACGTTCTCTGATGCTGAAGAGACAATGAATGACAATGAGTTGCCAGATTACAAGGAAGATGGGATGGACGTTGAAATGCAACTAGCTGACAGGTATACTATAACTTTGTGTTTGCTATTCTTTATGGAGATAATGAAACATTCATTGTGGGCCTGCAACAAATCTGTTAAATGTCAAGTCTGTTAGATAATCTAACAGATTAAGTACTTAAAGTCTAACTTAAATTAAGGTGAAAGCAATGGGCCCAAGAATGTCATGTTCTCGATAGATGGGGCTTTTTTTTTGAGGGAGGACATCATCCAATGCCTTTTGATGCTTTAGGGTGGAGCGGAAAGGTTGGAGGAGCGGCAATTCAATATTTCTGAGATACTAGTTGAACTATTGTAAACATAACTTTTTTCAAAATCAAGATCACAATTTTTTAAAGTTTTTTGTACATATTATCTAAACATCTATTTGCTTTTTAAGTTTTACAAACGGTGACTGTTATCCGTGGTAGAGTGGTATAAACCCCCAGGCAGGCAGGCACTCCACTACATACATTAAAAACAAAATAAATAAAAAGTGTTGTGCTACCTTGAGTTCAGCGCCATCTAGCGAAAACATAGCCATGCTCGGATCCGAAGTAATAGTACACTGATAAATCAAATATACTCAGCTGTCTACTTGCCTTATAGATTTACTAAGAGATGATGTGCTAGTCGCTCATCTAAAAATCATTATTCACATAAATACCTAATCAGCAAATCTGGGGCTTTATGGCTCAGTTTTTCGAATGATAATTATCACAAAATTGGCGCTATGGCGATTAGATACACTATGGCGTCAAATGCACATTGGCTGTGATTGGTTGAAACGAATTTTCAAGTCAAGAGTCGCATCAGTTTTGAATTTTTGTGAGTTAATAATATTTTTAACATATGGCATTCAAGGCATTGCTGGCCTGGCTTGAGAAGCTGGGGTGGATCGAATGACACTTCTCCGACCCGTACGCAAAATACGCGCTTTTGCTCTTTGGAACCAGCTCTACATACATAGACACTAAAAACATAATTATATTTTTGTATTTAAAAGTCTATTTTATCGAAAAGTTATTGCAGTTAGTGTTCACTACTCTATGTCCAACACGTGTATCTCGTATTGTCGAGCAGTTCAACATTCTACATTAAAAATCTGGTTTTATCTTTCAGGATCGATAAAAAAGACATTCGCCTTCTTGAAACTTCGCTGACTCGTTGGCAAGTGTTGGTGCAGTCGCTGTCAGGGACTTCTGTGGAGCTGGATAAGAACACACTTGCTGTACTGCGAGGCAGGCTGGTCAGATTCTTGATGAGGTCCAGAGAGGTGGGTTATATTATTTTATTGTTTATAGTCTGTGTTCAGAGTCCTGGATCAGAGGCCTTATCACTTGAGCTTGGCCTTATCTTGAGCTATCACGGGTTTATAGCTCCATCCCTCTTTCTCGACCGCACTTCTGGCATTTTAACACGTTATGGTAAGGCCTCTGGATTTTTAGAGTTGAGTTACACCGAATCGCACTTCCCTATGCTTTTAATATTTTGTGTCACAGAGAACTGTTATTTACTCAAGCGAGAAAAAGAGCAAAGAGCGATTGCACGCGGTGTAATCGATTTCTTCTCTTTCGAGTTGAGATGATCAGATGCAGCTCCACCCTTAGGGTTTCAGAACATTGAAGGTTCAGACATAAGTTAATAAGTTCAAAATATAAAATGTGAGCCAGCTTTCTTGTCTCTGACTGAACAGCGTTTACCTGGACAGCCCTAGTTCTGGAAATATGGTTTTAAAGCCGCACTAAAGCATACCCCTTATGCAGCAAGGTGGAACCGTTTCTTGCGGTACTTAATGGAAGGTTATTTAGTTATATTTGTATTCAATTTATGTCTATACTCTATTCGTAATAAGATTAGACATTTAAGCTAACCTTTTTTACAGTCCTTTCAACCGATTTTGACCTCTATTCCGTAGACATAAGGGTGGCATTAAAAATAAAAAAATGGTTACAATCCCAACTATTTACTGCAGTTGCCATTTGTAATGCCATCAACGCAATAAAAGTCAAAATCGGTTGAAGGGACAGTAAAAAAGGTTTGTTTAAATGTCTAACCTTATTGAGATTGAAGTATAGCTGAGGAACATGATTATAGTAATGTAACAATGACAACTATTCAATATTGTTGAGATATCCCGTCCATGGATACCTTTGCTGTGATGCAGACACGTTTCTTACCTTATAGAAAGGTATCTTATAATTTTATTTGTGTTAACTATGCAGGCTTTCTCAGTAGCAAGCTCTGTAGTTCGCATTAGGCGCAGATTGTTTTTAGTCCAGTATGTAGTATGAGAACTATTAGTTCGCCTGAAGAAGTAACTCCTTCCATCGTATATGTAGCCAATAACAAGCAGTATTGCTGTGTTCCAATTAGAAGGGTATGTGTGCCTTATAACAGGTTCAATTTTTTTTTTCAAATTATTTGTAGGAGTGTAATACAAATATGATATTTCTTAGTAATGAAAATACCTACGAGAGACGGCATTTACTTAAAATCAGACAGCCCTGGGGCCAATTCATACCGAAATGGCAGCGACGCGGCGAGCACTTTCAATATGAAATAATTTTAAACTTTATCTACTTACTTATATACCGATAAAACCAGTATCGTTTGAAAAGTTAAAAAAAGTCGTGACGTGGTGATGGTCCACGTGGTTGCTTGCATCACCTTTTACTTTGTTTATTTTGTTTGTTTCTTCTTCTCCAGAAATTAGTGCAATAATAACCAATTCCATCTTTTTCACTTCAGAAAACGACATACTTGCTGAATATAGAAATAAAGTAGTCAAAGCGAGACTAGGCGTGTGGTGGTGTCAGTAGGTCGTGTGCGGTTGCCAGTGGCTACTTGCGGCGGTGGTACACAAAATATATAGGTACAGAAGTCAATCTACATACTGAGCGCGCTCTAGCAACGCACACATAGACACCGCTCATTGACCCGATATCTCGGAGCGTCTCGGCCCGCTTGTCGAACAGGTCCGGCTGAAACGGTCATTAGTGTGCGTCCACCGAGCGTAGGTATAAAAAGTGAAGTACATACATGAGATTGATTCTGTACCTATCTATTTTGTGGTATCGACGCGTGTCCGCCGTGGTCGGCTTTGTCAGCCTCGTCATTTCGCTGTTGGCAGCTGTCATTCCGGTGTGAGCAGTGGTGGCCGAGTGGTAATGGCCCCGACTTACGAGTTGTAGGTCGGGGGTTCGAACCCAGCCAGGCGTATTACTTTGTATAATTTATTTCATCACCACTGCTCTCAAAACGGTGATGGAAAACATCGTGGTGACATTCACCAACCCACACTGGGCCCGCGTGGAGGATTACGAACCATTCTCTCTCCTAGAGAGGAGACCTGAGTCCCAGCAGTAGGAACATTAAAAAGATTGATGATGATTCCGGTGTGAACCGATTCTAAGGCTTGTATTTGAATTCCTGTCAATAACATTAATAAAACTGTTCGAGAGCGTGTTTCGGAACGTGTCGTCGATTCTACCGCGTGCGGCCGCACTCCCGCTCTCTTTTCGCTCTAGTAAATGACAGTTCTAAGTGACAGAGAAAGATAGTAGCATAAGAAAATGCGATGCAGTGTGGCCGAATTAACTCAACCTTAATAACACTATAACTACAGATGCGGTAATAGGGAAAATGAATGAAAAAAAAAAATTTTTTATCTAACTAGTTTATCTGTAAGTACTTATACAAAAAAAGCATACTGATTGTAAAAAAGCAAATGAGATAAAACAATTTTACATAAATATATCTGTCTCTCTCGCCCAGGCGCGATTTCTATGGCGGCCCTACGAGTGTTCTGGCCTTTGACGTCAAAGTACATGTCTGTCTTCTCTTTCTTATTAGCAACTATGAAACTTTATAACTGCATTGTTAATGAAGGTATATCAACTATTTTTTTTTAATAATTAAAATATCTATCAAAAAAGTTCACGCATAAACAAAAAATCGCTGGAATGATTAAATTTAAAAAAAACTGAACACATTTTGAACTTAATTTTGAGGGTAGTTTGAAAAACCAATAATGATGGTCTATAAATTCATTTCGGTTACAATTTGTACCAAGTTTCAAGTTTATTAACCCAAGAAATAAGAATCCTCCATACAATCATTAAATCCTCCTAAATTGTTCTAATGAGGGTAGTTCTAAAAAAAAAAAAAACATGACGTTACCGTTTCATAATGTGGACGCCGCATATTGGTAACATGGCCAGGCCCTATTGCAGCTGTAACATGTAAATCACTAAACACTACAATGTTAGTAGTATATTATTAATTTCTATCGTAACATGGTCTATTGTAATGTTTGTACATTACAATAGACCATAAATTAAATAATTAATCAGGAAGAATGACAATCGAGATCGACCTCGTAATCACAAGTGAACAATTCTAAATAAATTAAAACTTCACTAGTAAAAACTATTTAACCGTCACGTAGTTCTTGTCGTTTTTGATGTGCAAGTGACATTCAATCTTAGGACTACTTTTGTCCACGAAGGCATAGCTTCATAGATTCTTCAAAATACCCCAGATAGCTTGAGCAGTACAGCGTACTGAACCCTATCCACGAGGCGTAATAAGAGGGAACTACATTAGACCGACGCACACGTGGGCCACGCCTAATTTTTACGTAGAGTCGCATCGCGTGGCTTGGATCTAAGGTAACTCTATAAGTTTAGTTGCCATATAAAAGGCATGAAGACCGACGCGCCCAGATCGGAGTACCTGGAACACGTGTGCGCAAGTATACTCCGACGAAGATGTGCAAAGCGTTTTGGGAACACATTTATTGTGCGTACAGCCAAGGAGTAGAGTTCCCTGCCGGAGTCTGTGTTTCCTGATAGCTACAACATGGGGGTCTTTAAGTCAAGAGTGAATAGGTTACTTCTAGGCAAGCGTGCGCCATCGTCGACCACATCATCGCTTACCTTCAGGTGAAATGGTGGTCAAACGCAAGCCTATCAATAATGATAAAAAAAGATGTTCCCGCCATCCTGATAACCCGATGTAGAGTTGAAAACTCTACGGTCTGGACTAAGCGTTTCGCCTTGTCGTTTGTACTGCATATGCATACCGAAGAATTGCAACAATTTGCCTACTGCGGTCTTCTCGTCCGTTTATAACTTTGGTGTCTTTAAGGCTATAGTGAATACGCTCATAATAAACTAGTGCGCCTTACCATCAACGATTACATCATTGCTTACCATCAGGTAGGATCGCAGTCAAGCGCAGGTTTATATCAATCATCATCATCATCATTTCAGCCGATAAACTTCCACTGTTGGACATAGACCTCCCCAAGTATCGCCACATTGAACCATTTGATCCTTCGGATTCCCGCAACCTTCACCAAGTCATCGATCTACCCTTTAGGGGGCCTTCCAACGCTGCGCATCTTCGGAACCTTTCGGCCCCAACGGCCATCTGTTCTGTGAGCAATGCCCTGGCCATTGCCACTTAAGTTTGGCGATTCTTCGTGCTATGTCGGCAACTTTGGTTCTCCTGCGGATAAAGTTTCAGTAAATAATAACGTGCTTTCGCTCGATGTACACCCCGATGTATGACATGCAGTACGGCAGGCATCAAGAAGCCTGCATACATTGGCGCGAGCGCGACGATGCCTCTTCGTCGACAGAGTTTCATAGTTTTTTATGTAAGCTGTGAGCAGGCGTATAATGACCAATATGCGTCTATGACGCTGTGTCCGTGGATTAATAGGCATCAGACTGATTCGTAATACCACAAAATAGATAGATGTAGTACAGAAGACAATCTTATGTATGTACTTCAGGAGGTGCCCAGCTGAGTCGAAGCCTACTGGGGCCAGGGTAATCCGAAAGGAACTCAAGCCCTGGTATGAAGAGGCTAGAAGGAACGGGGTGGGTTTTTAGTCTGCAAGAGTCTGACACTATCTCCCGCTCCACCCATGCGCGGGGGTTGTCATTGGATGATTTTTGTCCACCGTAAAAAAAGTATGTTCTTCACTTATTATACCTACGCTCGGTGGACGCACACTAATGAGCGTTTGAGCAGCAACTGTTCGACGAGCGGGCCGAGGTGCTTCGAAATATCGTGTCCGTGAGCGGTGTCTATGGTAAAACCGAGCACTACGCTATCACTAGCCAGTAGGTACGAGTATCAAACTCCACATTTATAATTTAACATAACAAGTATTTATTTTTTACAAGAATGTACGACGCAAAGTAGGGTAATGTATTTATCAACCTACAATGTATGTTTGTTGCTTTGTAGCTCTCTAGAAACTAAACGTGAACCAATTTGGAGCATTCTTATGTCAAATGATTTGTCTTAATCTTGTGATTGTTTCTGTATACCTAATGTATCAATAATATCATGAACTTCTTTAGAACAGAAATATCCCTGTATACGAAGCTAGTCTACACTAGTAAGAAGATATAACATCCACCATTGTAGCGTACTTTTTGGAACACTTTTGAAACGGTAATAATATCATATTTTGAGGTTGATATAAGCGTGCCAGATATTATAGAAATTCCTTGTGTGACCGTCACTAATTTTTTTTTTTCCGATTTATTTGTATACACTGTGTCTACATCTCCCATCCAACTCTCCTGTCGCAGGTCTGCTGGAAGAAATTTCATTTGAAATACGAGCAGTGCCTTTGTACTCTTCTTTCTGTATTTGTTAATTGCATTTTTTAAGTATTTGTGTGTACATAAATGAATAAATAAAAAAAGTACATGACATGACATTATTATCGAAATTCAATAAGGCGACAAATAGACACCAAACTGTAATAAAAAAAAAAGTCTACAACTCAAAATTTCAAGGATCACTTGACATAGTCTAGTCAAGTGGTCTTTGAGTCTCTCAAATTATTTTTCAATTTGAATTACTAATTAGCAGTTATACTGACTTAAGTAGGTTAGCAGCAATCCAAAATATAGGGCTTAGGAGTCGAACCCAAAAATATAGGTACAATTCTAAAAAGCTGGTAATAAATTATAGAAAAATATATTCAGAAAACTCGAAAATCTATAAGAAAAAAAGTAAATAGATGCAAAAATAAAAACAGTTCTCAAGTAGTTTGATGCAGTTGGTGGCAGGTAGTACATCAGGTAAACATGGCTTTTGATTTCGGCCAAAATAAGATATAAATACCAACATCTGGTTTCGGTTTCGGCTTTCAAACTTGGTACCATTTATACGTACAAAGCGTTATAGGAACACGTTCATTATGCGTACAGCTAAGGAGTGGAAGGGGAAGTTCCCTGCCGGGGTGTATGTTTCTTGATAGCTAGAACTTAGGGCTCTTTAAGTCAAGAGTGAATAGGTTACTTTTTGGCAAGTGTGCTCCATCTTTGGCCACATCATAGCTTACTATCAGGTGTGATAGTAACTAAGATGCTAAATTTGCAGTTACTATAGCGTCATAGGGAACTATTGGATTATGGAGATAAGGTTCTAAAACGAAAAAAAGTCTATGACAAATGACCATTTTAGTGGGTCACAGAGCGTGTAAGAATTTTCGAAAATGTAAAAAAGTCTTCACCTCGAAATACTAGACCGCGATTGATTTTTTATATCATGATCGAAAAACTTATAATCTGAGGGTTTTCATGGAGCGATGTAGTTAAAACCATCGATGTGTTTTTTGAACGTTCCTAACAAAATTATCTTAGCAAACTGTAGCAAAAAAAATCACTAATCAAGAAAATATTCACAGGAACCTTAAAACCTAACTTTATGATTCGCTTGTGCTACGCTCAAATTGTCAGATTATTGAAATATAAAGTTTTCTGCATGTACTTAACTTGTCTTAGTGTGATGCGCTCGAGTATAGCGCAAAATCAACATTTGGCCGCCCCTACTATTACGATGAAGTATTCAAAAATCAACTGAAAAAAATACATAAGGCTGAAGTCGGTAGGTACTCGAGTTGGTAGGGATGATGGACTAAAATTATCTCGAATTTATATATTCGGATATTGTTAGTTACTGTGTCCGGTTGAGAGATAAGACAAATGTTAATTTTGATTGATAAGTATTTCTGTTTTGGGTTTCCCCGAGCATAACTTTTCGCTCATTCTACTTTATTTATCACTCATAATACTTTGTCGTAAATCTTAATGTTTTTATAGTTTTTAACTGGGTTTCTTTTACCGAGTCTCTTGTTTTGTTCTTCAGATAAGTAAGGATTCAGTCATGAATTCTCTAAAGATACTGTAATAATGCAGTGAAAGAAAAGAAAGAAAATGAATTTATTTGGCACATAAGCACACAAACATTAGTTATGTAAACACAATTGTGGGCTGTGCAACACGCCAGATAACTAGTTCCTGACGCTGGTTTTCAACTGAACTGAGGTTGTGACGCAAAGGACGTAAAACAGTTTTGTGATGAAACCTGGACAACTGCGACGGACCAAGAATCAACGGACCTAGAGTGTTTTATATTTTACACTTCTAGAGTCTTTTCATAGACAGTTTCTCGAAGAAATTCTAATGTTTGCCTTGCCGGTCCGTCGCAATCGGCCTGAAGAAATAATTATTCTCAGTATCAGAGGTAATTATATCAGTATCAATGCAAAAGTGTCAGGAATTCATTGAGGCCTGCTTAACCAGGTTTTGCCATCTGGACTAACTCCGCAGCACCCTGGAATCTAGATTTGTGTACGGTCGATGGCAAATTGGCAATAAAGCTTACACCCTGTGATAATGGGTTATAAACATAACTGGCGACATGTCGGTATATTAAAGATAGACTTCTCTCTAACTTTTCGGGAAAATCGTCGATTCTTCTTCGGGATGTCTTCAAGTCATCAAGTCAGTGTCATGTGAGTGTTGTGTAGATGCTGGAGCCTTCCTAAGATACCCTTTTATAGATATCGTTACCAGAATACTAGAAGGAATAATTTACTGTATAATAAGATAACTTGTAACTGCCAAGAGGATCATCGGCAATCATGTACTTGTTGAGTCAATACTTGAGCATCAGCACCGAGTTGCTAGCCTCTTGGTTGTCTATCGTTTACGTTTCCGGGAGTCTGTATCGCAATTGCACCGTTTAATTCCGCCAGACTCGTTCCATCATCGCACCACTAGACGTACGGCGTTGCACCAGCGGTACATGGTGAACATCCCACCCATACATACTTAGGTGACATTTTGGGAACATTAATTGTACGTACAGCTAAGGCCTGCAACTTTGTTTCCTGATAGCTACAACCTAGGTCTTTCAAACTAAATAGGTTTTTCTAGGGAAGGATGTTCCATCGTCGACCACATCGTCGCTAACCAAACGCGAGTCTATATATATATATATTTTTTTTTTACTGTGGGCAAAAATCATCTTATGACAATCCCCGCCCTTGGGTGGAGCGGCAGATAGTGTCAGACTCTTACTGACTAAAAACCCACCCCGTTCCTTCTAGCCTTCAAACCAAGGCTCGAGTTTCCTTTCGGATAACCCTGGCCCCAGTAGGCTTCGACCCAGCTGGACCTCTACTGTTGCTGACAACTCTTTGAAGCGCGCGGGAACAGTGCGCGCCGTCGACGACATAGGCTAAATATATTATATGGCATCTCACTCATCTTCATCAGTGTTAGAGCTGCGAATTAAGCCCAATTGCTCCTTCATACTGGAGTGTCTTGATACTGTGTTCAGTTTAAAGCTTGCTTAATTCAGAGCTCAATATTTCATGGAGTTTCTACTCGAACCTAAGAAGTATCTTTTCTCCAAAGTCTTTAATTCTTAGCCTCAGACAAGAAGTAAAGATGGAAGTTCAGAGTATAAAGATTGTGTAGTCACGCATTTATAAACAACTCGAACCAATAGACGATGTAGGAAAGGTTAAGGAAATCAGGGTTTATTAGGCAACATCGTATATACAGGAAACACATCGTAAAACAAGAAATAATTTTATTTGTTTTCAACAAGTAATAGACACATAGATCTAAATAGTAAATACTGAAGGACGCTATGTTACCAACGTTTCAACATTTATTTTGTATAAGGACAAACATGTCCGATTTTATGACAGTGACAAATTAAAATACAAAATTGTTCCTTCAAAACTACATTACTTAATTCAATATTTTAATTAAGTGAATACCATTACTATTCCAATGTAGATACTATTTGTGTTCAGGCGAATCGATCAATCATGCATTGTCAATTGGCAAGTACTAATATATAAAAAAATATTCTAGACTGTCTTGAAAATTATACTCTAAATAGCATAGTTTAAGGTTTAATCTTGAATTCGCTACACATAGTGTATTATTATATATTAAGATAAGAAATTATTGTCAGTAGGTAAATTATGAAATTTATAACTGTGCTTACGTTTATTGTTATCAGCACTATATGTTAGCACAGTGTATGATGACAAGGAATATGACTGGTAAGACAAGAGTCTTTCGTAGTTTCTCTTCTATGTCAAAAATTACAACTTGGTTATTAGCATCATTACAGCCGAAGGTGACTTCTGAAAATGTTCTCCCCCAAAACGTTGCCACTTTCCACAAACCTATGGTCGTATCATCTACCGTATTCAGACTCATTTAAAGTTGGATCCTTTCTTATCAATACACTATACTTTGAAAATAGTTGCGAAAATTCTCTGCAATAAACCAAACCTACCGCATAAACACATTAGCACCTTATTATGCCGCCATCTTAAAATTCACGTATCCTGTGTACACACATTTATGAATGCCAGGCACTTCACTTCAGCGTTCATTACTCCTTCTGACAATGTCACGTCGACGTGGGTGGTAGGTGGTCTGGGAAAACTCGGAATATTTGGGCAATATAACTCCTTACTCAATCTTCCTTTAAAGGGTAAACGAATTTGATGACATACTATGGCCAGGAATACTGAAACGGGCACGTAAAATCATCCCTGTAGGATGTGACTAAAACCGCGGGTGAAAACTAGTTATTAATTAACAACGACAGTACGTAAATAAAAAAGCGAAAACACACAACTATAATTAATTTTCACACAGCAAATGGCACTTGCATGTTTATAAAGTCCACAAAGTAGCAAACAAAACTAATTAGTGTTATGCATCGTAATTACGTTTTTCCATAGCGCATTTCCCCCTGTCCGTCAATATGGGGTACACTGAAACACATTGACAGGTGTTCATATAGACCCTGACGACGATATTCAAGGACACCCCACCCCTAATGACACGGTCACCACCCGCTAACATAAAAAATATCTATTCGTTCACTATCTAGTCTACATATCGTCATATTGTATCGATTGCCCTCATTTCAAGAATTTTATGCCGCCTGTTTTAAAATACACAATTTTAGGCTTTATCTTTCAAGGAAGTTTTATAAGATTGCGCTATCTAACTAATCTTTATTACACCTGCCTTTAACGGTTCCGTATTTGTCCTTTGACATAGCTCCTTAGTTCTTATCGAGCTACTTCGCAGTTCCATTCATTTGGAAAATAATTCTAATTTTAATCATTCCACGCAAATTTTCTTGCGTATAAGCGTCATGTTTAATCATTAGTGAGATTTCTACACCGGACTCGTTTGTATTGTACAATTATTGTTGTTGTTTTATTTGGATTTAACAAAAGTTCTCACTCTTTAATTACACAGTATTTCAGTCAGTATTACGCAACGGTATAAATAACATTATAATTACTGTCAAAGTTAATTGAATTGGATATTAAAGTAATTTTTCTCGAGGGGCGGTTAACAATTCACTTGTGAGTAGAGGTAATAGGTATGTACAGAAGAAAAATCGTAAAGACTGTGGCTCTTGTTTTGAGAACTGGTCGGTGGCAGCCACCGTTGTTGACATAACATTCTTTTATAACAAGGCGATTGTTTGGGCACTAGAAGTGAATTGGATATTCAAAACAATGAGTGTCAATAGAGAATGGAATGGTAAACTTGTGGAACTTGGTCGATGTCCGGTGAATCCACTGAGCGAAGTTTCTGATACCCGACCATCTTGCTGTACATGCAACTTCTTTTTTTACTGTCCATTTACATATCTATTGTTGGCTTTACATAGCTATTGATAGTGCGGAAGTGAAGACTTGTGTAAGCTTGATTTTAGTTTCTATTTTTACTTCTTGTTTCACAAGTTTATTTTGCGTATCCTTTTTTTTGTATTTCCATCGTCTTCTTATTATCTGCAAACTTACCTTTAGTCGATGTGTAACGTGATATAGGCTTAAAAATAACTGTAAGAAATCACAGTTGTTTTTAAGGAAGGGTAAGAGAGGGAGAAGGAGTGTATGAGGTAATATGAATTAAGTCATTGCATATGAGTCACAATTTCAAAATTTTCATGATTTTAAGCAATCCAGTACCTGGTTCTAAACTTTCTTTCAAAG
Organism: Mythimna lalbum; assembly: GCA_949319445.1. Lineage (NCBI taxonomy): Eukaryota > Metazoa > Arthropoda > Insecta > Lepidoptera > Noctuidae > Mythimna > Mythimna lalbum. The sequence continues at coordinate 7,839,417 of OX439345.1, read as the reverse complement.
CGTCCGGTTACCACCCAGCATTTTTGGGCGGTGGATTGGGAAAAGTGTGGGGTAGTTGCAAGTCTTTTTATATCTTTTTTTTTCGGTGGGCAAAAATCATCCAATGACAACCCCCGCTCTTGGGTGGAGCGGGAGATAGTGTCAGACTCTTACTGAATAAAAACTCACCCCGTTCCTTCTAGCCTTCATACCAGGGCTCGAATTCCTTTCGGATAACTCTGGCCCCAGTAGGCTTCGACTAAGCTGGGCCCCTCCTGTTGCTTGACAACTGCTTGAGACGCGCGGGAACAGTGCGCGCTGTCGACGTCTTGGGCTCGGTCCGGACAATTACCGGACGGTCAGACAGCGAGCTACCCATAGCTCGCCGTCCGCTCCATTTTATATGTGAAACAGAATACGATTCCCCTTGCATGTTTATTAGTGTACTCAAAGATTAGGATGACGCTATATAGTAGTACTGTACTTCTAATCCTTTAACTTTTTATAAGCGAAGCAGTTAGCAGAATTACGCGTAGTACAGGTATATTCTAATGTTTGATTTATACTCATGGGTCATTGAAAAGGACACTGATCTTTATTGACTCAATGTGCCTTGTAGCCTGTAGACGTTGTGGATATAGTTTTCAAATTAGAAGAAACCCTGAAAGCAAAGTGTTATACACATTTCCCAAATTATATTATGAACGACAAGATTGTATTTTCTTGATAAGTAAAGTATGACGTGTCTCATTACATTATTCATGATGTTCATTTTTATAAAAATAAATTTAATGGTTTTAGTACGTAAATGCTGTCTTAACAATGGGCTTCAAATAAATAGATATAATCTATCATCAATTTATAAAATACAAAAAAACTTCTGGTTATGAAACATGAATAAAGAACATTTAATAAAATCTGCTTAATAGTTTAATCCTTATAATTTACTGGAAATCCTCCTTTCATTATCAGTCATCAGGCCATCAGTGTATTTAAAATAAGTAGACATTATTATAATTGATCATGGATATTGTCAAACACGGTGTACATTTATGTGATGGTCATTATTATACCGCCGCAGGTATTTAAATGTCTTTCCATGATAAATGTATAAACCATGTTGTTATTTTTGTGATCACATTTTTATGGCATTGACGTAAATATGTAGATGAGCTTCGCTTTTTTTGTATTTGGAGGTCCGTAGAGTGAGCGATCAATGGGTCACTGACGTTACTACACATCTGACAGGGTAAATTACGCTTGCCACGCTCTGTTGATGACAGTATATATTTTTTAACCATTGAAAACTCTTCTTGGCCTTGTGAACTTGAAATCTTCATCTTATAATTAGAACCAATAATCGTGGTGAGGGCCAGACTAAACAGATACAATCACTGCAGGTTTTTGCCGAACTGTTAGTCGGCAACGTCTCCCCCCCACACACACCCGATCTTCTGGTAGAATTTTTATTTCTCATTTACGGTTTGCCTTTATTGGTCGGGCCTAGTGAACACTGACGAGGAACAGAGCTTCTCTATTGCTATTATTGGCTAATTTGAGCGGAGATCGCAAGAGCAACGTGCTCGGGAGATGGATGTATAATCCAGTTAGTAGGGTGGTTGTCCTGATAGCCGTGCTGTACTTATCCACTACTTAAACACTTAAGAATCTTCTTCTTAGCGTGTCGATGGCAAAACTAATTAAATTCCATGCCTGGCCCAGTATTCGGCCACGGCGATGCCGAACTTATATGGATATGTTGCCTCCTTGTGGCTATATCACTTCGTGCTTGCGACGTTTTCGGGGGCCTATATACCTATTGAGTGTGCAAGTCATCCCCTGACTTTTTTACCCTTGTATTTTAATACCATTGTTGAGACAAGAGACAGTCTTTGAACTGCGGTAACTAGTCCACTTAAGCCTCCCAAAATCATAGCTCTATCTTTGTTTCCCATTATGATGTAATAGTTTCCCATCAACCTCTGCGAACTTCCTTTGACTCCTGGCGTGGCTTTCAAAGGACTAGGACACCAGGGTTATCAGATGTTTAAGACCTATAATAATATTACAGAGGTCAGAATATAGTTGCTTTAGTTACATCATTATTTCGACTGCATCCGTCAATTGAAAACTTCTTCAACCACTGGTTTCTTCTATGGAAATTATGGCGTTTTGTTTAATTGTATCGTTCAGAGGCGATAACTTCTGTTGCTTTGCTGCGTCTGTGTACTGCTAACGTGCATTCGTGAAGTGAACATTCGCCTATTTCAAGTACACGATGCCGGCATGTGGAGGCGTTCGTGACAACATGTCATTATGGTTGACAATTGCTATGTTTGGACTCTTTTTTTCTGAGATGCGAAATTACAAAATTACTGCTTCCGTACTTGCCCTGGCAGAATGTCTGGACCTTTCCGCCTACAATTACCATCAGAGCTTTAGAAATATTATTTCAGTGAAAGCCATTCAGGCAGCCAGTTTAATCTAAATGTAATTACTATTTCCTGCTCATCATCATCAATCAAAGTCTTGTTGAAAAGTTCTACGAAACGAATGCATCTAATTTATTAGAACCAATCAGTATCCTGGTCGTAAAATGAATTATTTTCAAAAATAACGTAATAAGGGCATTGTTACACTTGCGACCTGCTTTACTGGTCGGATCTTACCCAAGGGCTGCTAAGCGGTAACCTTCTTTACTCCAAGTGGGTCAACGAGGTCACATAGACATTGATAGATACACTTTACTTAATTAATTATTTGCTCCATTGGAAGTTTGGAACTAAACAATCGAAATGTCTGTTTTATTGGTTTCAATTCATTAGTCCATTGCGCACTTGAAACTGAAAATCCTTGGGTCGGATTTCTAAATGCTGCTAAATGAGCTTGAACCATAATGATGCTGCTAATTCACAGCCTGTTCATCGCTTCAGTACCGACGTGATTTCCAGTAAAAATATTTTTTAATGTTTTCATATTAAAATGCGAAACTCTGAATTTCTAGGCAAAAGATCGATTCATTACCTTGTGTTAAACCTTGAGAGACGAACTAGGTAAACACATTGTGGTGGAGTGTCTTTTTTCCTATGCTTGGTATCCACAAACCTGGTCAAAACTTGTTTGCCGAAACTAAAACCATTTAAGCCGAAAGCCGAAAATCGAAACTTTAACCATCCCATTCAAAGTTAAGAATAACAAAGTGGATAGTTGTAAAAATGAAATCGTTTGTTAACGCTTTACAAAATTTATAGGATATTTTTATTTTTTAGCAGGTAGTCATTAAAAGTTGTTCTGTATAATCTTATTGAACAAAGAACGTAAAGTCATCGCTCTCACTAACAGTCAAAAAGGTCATTATTGCGATAGTAAACAGAATTATACGTCAAATAAAAATCCTTATCTGATGCTAAAATGCACGAATGTGTCGTAGATAACATCAAGTAATTTTATATAGGTATATAGATTAATAAACTAGTATATACGACGCAGTATACCCTTAACTACATTATTTAGGAAACAGTTATTTACTTTTTGTTCTATTGAAGATCATTATCAATTGTGACATTTTCAGATGGCAATATTTTTATCAATGTTACTTACTTTTCATTGCACTTTATAAAATTGTGAATATATGGACGTCATTGAAGAAACAGTCTAGCCAATAATTTTATAAATACAATGTTAATGTTCAAATTAATCAACTTGTACGAATTGTGGTAAATTTAATTATTATTCCCGCTGAAGGTCTTTTTGCTAAATTATTAAATAGTATTATACAAACGTGGTTTTCCTGTTTTTGCAACTGTAACACAACACTAGTCTTAAATAAAGGTACAATTTTGCTCGCAAATTTATTAACCACATTGTATTTCACGGAGACACCGACCTATGTAACGCAAAAACGTAATTGCATGCAATTCAGTTACTTAACTTGAAGCTATATCAACATACACAAGTAAACAAGGATATTCATTATAAATCTTCTACAAATAGCTTCGTAATTATAAATAAAGCACATCGTTATATTACTAAATTGTTTCAGTTTCAATGCTGAAGCAAATATTTGTCAGATATAAACGTACCTGCTGCGTTTAGAGGCCAGTATGTAGGTTATTCATGATCATAACTTATCGATTTTCTTGTCCTGAATAGCTGCCATAGCTTACAACCCTGTAAAGATGAACTTTCAAACAAGTTTCGAATAAATAACTAGAGTCACGTCTTCCATCGTCGACTACATCGTTTACTATCAAGTGAGATAGTGGTCAAACGTGAGCCTATCAATTATAAAAAAAAATCAAAGTTCTAAATGCCATGTTCCCGCCCACATTTCTTGTTCAATTATTTACCTGAACCAGTTCATAACTAAGTGGAACTGTCTTGAAACAGTAAGTCTTGAGTTAGTCGTAGTTGTCACCGCGTAACGGCTGTTTCATTTAGTACAATTTAAAGTATACACGACTGATGTTACCGTTAGCATCTCACTAACAATGTTAAAAGCACTAATAGATTCCGCAAATAGGAAAAGCGGTTATCTACTCCGAATCTTTGTCACAATCACAGCACTCACCAACTAATAACTTTACTCTGATGAATTTTGAAAAGGTATGTTATTCATACCACGTCGTTCAATGAATATGGAAACACTTTTAATACGAATTTATTATGCCGGTAAACCGAAATGATCATTACGGTCATTTCTTTGTTACGCATAGGAGGGTAGTACAAAATTAGTTTCGAGGACAGTGACAGGTCAAATGTCATTTGATTATGCGTAATTCAGAAATAGTAATAAAATAACAAAGTTTAGTACCTATGTAGCAGTTACGCGCGTGTTTCCAGTTTATTATATATTTTGTTGACAATAATATTATACAGTTTTATTTTTATGCCGCAACAACACTTATTTTATTACGGTGTGCGAATAATTCATCGCACAGCAAGTTGAGACGAACATTATCTAAATGTAGAGGCGAATGTCTTTATCGTGAGCGCCTGTTTACATATTTTTTTAAGTGAATATAAGTATTTATTTGATAAGTAAGCGTTTAATTACCTCACTAAATTGATAAGAACAAGTTGAACTGTTGACTTGTAGGTAATAATTGTAATAAAGAATCGTAAACAGCGCGAACTCTTGGTAGGTAGCAAATTTTTAAGACTGGTGATAAATTCATTATTAGGAATTTTCCATGTCCATCACACTAACACACGATAGACGTAGGCTCGAACGGCTGAACGGATTTCGACGAAACTTGGTACATAGGTAGACCATGTCCTGGAATAGCACGTAAGTTACTTTTTAACCTAGGAGTATGTTCCTTTAGGAAAATTTTCTACTATCAGGCGGGCGAAGCCGCTAACAGCTGCTAGAAATCGCATCGCACTAATATTATAAAGCCGAAAGTTTGTGTGTTCGTATGTGTGTTACTTCTTTACACTCGAATTGCTGGACGAATTTAGCTGAAATTTGGTTTACGAGTAGATCGTGTGCTGGAATAGCACATAGGATAATTAGGATATATCACGCTAGTGGAGCCGCAGGAGCAGCTAGTTGTTTATAAAGCTGTGGAAACTAACCTATTTATTTAAGACAGTTTTGTTTAGGACCACCTGTTGAAGATGTCTCACTAATTGTGTTTTGCATATTTTCTTTTAATTAAACATCAACTTACTAAAGCCAATTAACTCATGTAGTTTTGTATTTATTAGATCAAATAAATTTGTATTATTATTGTTTTGGTAAGAGTGATCCACGTGTCCACGTCGAGAACACTTCCGACGTTTGGCTCCCAAACTCAACCGGGCCGGGGCTGCTCTCAAGCGGCTCCTGCCCAACCTTGGGGGTCCAGACGCCTCCTGCCGGAGGCTCTACGCGGGGATCGTTCGGTCCATGGCCCTCTACGGGGCGCCGGTGTGGGCGCCGTCGCTGGCAAAGCGACCGGCGTCCATACTGAACGCCTGCCAGAGGGTCATGGCAATACGGATGGTGCGGGGTTACCGCACGATCTCCCGCGAAGCGGCGAGCCTTCTGGCTGGCCTACCACCGTGGGATCTGGAGGCAACAGTCCTTGCACACATGCACAATAAGCGCGTGGAGATGCAACGCCGGGGTGAAAGTCCACTACCGCGACAGGTCGAGGTATGGCGGACAGAGCTCCGGCGGGATCTCACGGTGAAATGGCGTCAGCGACTATCGCAACCCAGTGCTGGGCACGCCACGATTATGGCGGTAAGTCCCCTCTTTGAGGCGTGGCTGGAAAGACCTCACGGCGTCCTTACCTTCCGCATGACGCAGGTCCTCACCGGACATGGCAAGTTCGGGAGGTTCCTGCATCGGATTCGAGCGGAAGAGACGCCCGGGTGCCGCCACTGTGCGGAACGCCCGGAGGACACGGTGGAGCACACAGTAGAGGTATGCCCTGCTTGGGCGGAGCAACGCCGTGCCCTCGTGGGGGCGATCGGCGGCGGAGACCTCTCGCGCCGAGCCTTGGTTGAGGCCATGATCCGGAGCGAGGAGGAGTGGCAGGCGGTCGCCTCCTTCTGCGAAGCAGTGATGCTAGCAAAGGAGGAGGCCGACCGCATCAGGCAAAGGCGCCCTCGCCGCCGCCGTCGGGATTCCGATCCCGATTTCCGGCCACCGTAGACGTGGGCTCGCGGACGGCGAGCCATGGGTAGCTCGCTGTGCGATCGTCCGGTAATGGACCGAGTCCAAGACGTCGACGGCACGCACTGTTCCCGCGCGCCTCAAGAAGTTGTCAGCAGCAGGAGGGGCCCAGCTGGGCCGAAGCCTACTGGGGACAGGGTTGTCCGAAAGGGAGCTCGTGCCCCGGTATGAAGGCTAGAAGGAACGGGATGGGGTTTTTAGTCAGTAAGAGTCTGACACTATCTCCCGCTCCGCCCAAGAGCGGGTTTTGTCATAAGATGATTTTCCCCATCGGGAAAAAAAAAAAAAAAAAAAAAAAAAAAACGTGTCCACGTCGTTTTTGTAAAATTGCTAATTCATCTATTTTAGGGCACGATTTCATAGCGGTGGCTTGTAATTAATGAATAATTCATGCCGTTACACAGCAGTAGGTACGTGAAAATATCGCAAAAAGGCATTATTTATTTGTTTATCTATTGTATTTATCATGATCGATCCACGGCTAATTGCTCTTTCGATAAAGTCAGTCACTTTATCAATATGTTTTAAGTAGTCTTTGTTTCATAAGAATACGAGGTAACTATATATTTGTTTAAATGTTTTATCATAAAAGTGATGTCCTTGTACGTTGATATGTGTATTAATATTTTAATTAGGTACCTACTTATTTTGGAAACCGGATAAATTGTATGGTTATTTTATAGTAGTGCGGCAGTTGTGTAGTTTTATGTTACCGTGTTTCTGTGTTGTTGAAAGAGTTACATGTGGATGGATGGAGAAGGAGAGGGAGGCCAAAGAAAAGATGGATGGATTGTGTGAGAATTTAAATGAATGAAAAGGGAGTTTAGTGATAGCGTGACGAGCGACAGGACAGAATGGAAGAAAAAAACGTGTTGCGCCGACCCCAAATAAAAAGGGACAAGGGCAGGAAGATGATGATGATGATGTTTCTTGCTCGCTGGATTATCATACGGTCAGGTAATAATTGTTGATCATTCTTTTGTAAATACCAGTTTCTGGCGGACTTTGAAGAAAACTGGACTTGTCTGGAAGTCTATCCTCAAAAAATACACTGCAAAATTCAAAAATAAAATACTCAAGTTGTACAATTGATGAAAGTATTCAAACGTTGTTTAACTCGCATTATCTTTATCGCTTAGTAGCTACCAAGATGGCTGCACTTCAACTGAATGCAAGCAGATGGAAATCTGAGAAGCGAGCGGTGTTAAATGAAACTTTGGCATGCATTTTGTTTTTTAATGTTTGCGAAGGTTTAATAATTATGAAGTTTCTAATAACAATAGGTACTTAATATTTATTATATTTTTTTTTTACTAAACAAATATTTAATTCATGAATCCCCAAGCGACCACCGGTGGCCGCGCATCTATTGTCTTACTATTGTGTCTCTAATTGACGGTATCTGAAGGGTTAAAAACGTAATTTATATGTTTATTATGAATAAAAATAAGTAATAATAAAGCCTTTATTGTTGATCTTAGTTTAAATAACTCATTTTTGCTATCAAAATATAATTAATGTTAACTGATTTTCGGCAAACGGTAGTTACTCTTCAACTTGTTTTCCTACAAAGACCTCCTCTAAAGATCGCCAAATATGTTTCATTCTATCCTTTGCTGTTCGAGTCCATGTTGGACCCTGTAATGTAAAACTGTAATGAAGTTTCTAATATATAACTAAATTAAACATGAACAAATCAAGCATACCTGTTTTACATATTACAAAACAACGTCCCCCAACGCGTTTGCCTGAATGAAACTTAAAAACTACTGAACAGATTTTCATGCAGTTTTCACCAATAGAGTGATTCGTGAGAAAAGTAAGTATAGGAGTATATACATGCTTATAATAGTAGAGAAAAGCCGAGAATTACAAACATTTTACACAAGTGCGAAGCTGGTGGGTGGATCGTTAATAGAATACAAAAGCAAACAAACGCAAATACTTATTAACTCTACGAAAGCTGGTTACGAGTACATCTCTGGGCGAAGTTGGAATCAATAATCCTATAAAAAGATACTAAAGTAGCTGCCATCGTCCGCTGTAATAAAAACAGCGTCACGTAATTGTACAACTTACAGAAAAATATGAATTAATAAATAATAACAAGTAACGTTAAAATAACTATACCTTAGGTACCGACTGGTTTTCCTTAATAATTATTGGGCTCAGGGTGCTTGACCTTCAGGATATTATTGAACTGTAATCCATACTCATCCCTGCTATGCTACAGTCAGTCCTCTAAAGTTGTCTGACTAAACCAAAACTGAATGTTGCTAAAGCACGATAATGATAAAATAATACTCTGAATAATAAGATTAAGGTTGACGTGTTCAGAGTTCGTAACCTTTTGCAGAGAAATATAAATATTGGGTTGTTTGGGCTTTTAATATCTGAAATGGACCCTCTGTATTTTCAATATTAATGATAATAACTTGTAGTGTCTGCCTGTGATATTCCAAGAATGAAAATAAATTCATATTGACTTTTAGATACACAAAAAATACAAGCTTTTTATCTTGTTTCCCCGGCCATTTTGTTTAGCGTGGGGAGGGTAAATGACAAAATGGACGATGGCTGATTCACTGATGATAAAAAAATGAAACATTTTCAATCAAAATTGTAATTTTCCGGTCTAGATTGCTACGAAAATTACAAAGTATTGGTTTAACTTACAGTGAGATACTTAACCAGGTTCAATTTATGCGCAACTAACTACTTATGCGATTAATGGCGACTGGTATGGCAAACTATTTTCGAATAACAAAATAATAAGACACAGTTTAGCATAATTACGGGCCTTGGGGCGAATGCGGATGCGGGCGTAGACAGTAGACTTCCATTTATGCTGTGCCGCTTCACTCGGTAGACGGTAGTTTTTATTAGTTACTTATAAACGCGCGGTCGCCGTAGTTGTAACTTTAAAACTAACAGGCAAGTTTTCAAATCAATATTCAAGAAACTAAAGTCACCCAAATCGTTTCGGGGCGGATTTCGTTATTACAGGGCGCTACCACGCTGTGAAAAAATCAAATGTTAAAATGTTTAAAGAAATTATTTGTATTTGTTTCGGCCAAAACCGAGTCAGAGGCCTAATACGAGTACCTATTGCTTTAGTTAATACAACATTATTTTTCTCGGAGTTAGATATCTGCAAGTCTATAATTTCTTAGAGTTAATTCATAATTTCTTGATATGTTAGGGTATTTTGTCATTCCTTTAGGTACTTTCCTCGAGAACTTGTTCACTTTTTAGGCCCCTCGCCCACGGCGACTTTTTGTAGCGATGCTGTAGCGCGTTCGCATCGATACAGTCGCGACGATGCTGTAGCGCGTTCGCATCGATACAGTCGCGACGATGCTGTAGTGCGTTCGCATCGATACAGTCGCGACGATGCTGTAGTGCGTTCGCATCGATACAGTCGCGACGATGCTGTAGCGCGTTCGCATCGATACAGTCGCGACGATGCTGTAGTGCGTTCGCATCGATACAGTCGCGACGATGCTGTAGCGCGTTCGCATCGATACAGTCGCGACGATGCTGTAGTGCGTTCGCATCGATACAGTCGCGACGATGCTGTAGCGCGTTCGCATCGATACAGTCGCGACGATGCTGTAGTGCGTTCGCATCGATACAGTCGCGACAATGCTGTAGCGCGTTCGCGTCGATACTGTCGCGATGCTGTAGCGCGTTCACATCGATACAGTCGCGATGCTGTTATTACGTAGGCTTCCTCTCAATTAATATACCCCCATTAACCCATCTAGATAGGTACCTCCAGTACTCTCTAAAAAACTTCTGGATACCCAAAAGGCTGGCTTTCATCGACTGATCAGAACGGTGCTTCTGAAAGATTCGTGTCGTCGTGGCTCTGTGGTTGAAACCACCATGGCACGGCCAAAGAAAGCGCATATTATCCGTGTCACTGCGTCTGTAATATCCATGAGAATGAGCTAGTGTACTACTCGCTTAGTTGGATCTATTGCAGATTGATGCTTTGTCTTCTTTAGCTCCTTATCGCTCCATCCCCTCGTCAACTGGACAGTCAGTATGTTGGCTAAGATTTTTTAATGAGGGTTTATATTTTTTAACACAAATTCCATTATGGAGCACATTGTCTCTACTTGTGTCATTAGGTATTGCCATTATCACGGTTTAAAAATTTTTGTTCGGAGAGGGGGCTCTCTCTTTGTGAGATCGATGGGTTAGATATAAAACTTCTGTAATAAAAACTAGTTTAAAATGTGTGGTTTATCTATTAACTGTGTTCAGTATGTAGGCTACCTACAGGAGTTTCGAGCCATTTATGTTTTTGTATCGATTTCGCTGTAGTTGCAAATTAAAACATAGTTGCATGTGACCTATGATTTACCTTGGGCAAGAGACTACGCCAGGAGCATAGAATATAGAAGTAGTTTAAATTAAACGTACGTTAAAAAAACTTGTATCGTTACCATGTGATGTTATTAACACAAGGAAAAGAACAGGCAAAACTTGTTCCACTGAATAGTATTAAAACGGAAAACTTTAGAAATTAAATTCAAATAAATACATTTAGAATAAGTCGCACTGCCAACGAGCTAAAGGAAAATAATGCACGACACAAATATCGTGTGGTACTTACCCATAGTAATCAGCTTTACGAATAACTAATAGCTACTTGATAACCTTATCTGTTCAATTAGTATGTCAACAGCTCTATCTGGTTTGTTAATAACACAATACTAATGAACAGAATCATTAAACAGTACAGTTGTACAAAAAGTCAAGATCATCCACACTATTCCGCATTTAAGAGTTACTATGACTGCTGACATTAGCTTAAATTATGTAAACGAAGTATCAGGTTTTTAAGTAATTTATGTAAGAATTTAAAATATCAGCGATGTTGCCTACACGTTTTCATATTTTATGTACTTAGTTATTCTTCAAATATAAAATATACAACCGTTTTATAGTCACGCAAATGAAGATAAGACATGTGCCTAGAATGTTATAATTTGTGTGCTGACGCTTCCCTATCATCATTACTTACAAATTATTATAACCAGGTATTGTTTTAAACGGCTATTATCAAAACCATTCGTTTCAGAGTGCATACGTTAATTAGTTTCCGATTTCGATTGTGTTTTAATTGGTAGCGTGCGTGTTTAATAAACGTCGATTTTACGCAAAACTTGTAGTGGTTTCAGTATTTTGATGGCTTCTGTTACGAACATGTGAAGAAAGATATCGTTGTACATTATTTACGACATGTGGGTAACTATGTGAACACTGAACAGTTATACGTTTATAGGGAAAACGTGAATTTTTATTGATACACACGCATTGTATGTACCCAACTTATCTGAGGTAGGAGTTGAAGCCAAGTCTTTTTAACCGAATTCAAACAAAAAAGGAGGAGGTTAACTTATGCATTCGACAAGTATTTTTTAAACGTCGTAGGTATTTTTCTATCGGGTAATTTTAAGTATGATTATTACTAGTGTGTTCCGTAGGTTGACCACTCTGCTATAATCAAGCATATCAATTACCAACAGCTGCATTTATGGCTTACTGCAATAATTAGTGCAATAACGTGCGCAGTGCAGCGACGATGGACACACGTACGAATTCACTCAACTAGGCACCACTCACTGGTGTTATTTAATAAAAAATACTATGATAATGATCTTTAACAGGTACTTAAATCAACTTTAAAGTTAATTACGCAGATACTTACGGCAGCAACTTTTAAGACATTGTATGTAGATTACGTACTACGTCAATATATGATTAAAACAATGTATTATAATATAAAATTTCAAGAACACAAATTTTAAATTTTAATGACTTTATTTTTTGTTTAGATCGCAGTTGGTCGCAGCACGCGGGACAATTCCATCGATGTCGACTTGACTTTGGAAGGGCCAGCGGCAAAAGTGTCTCGCAAGCAAGCCACCATCCGTCTGCGGAACAGTGGCGACTTTTTCATGTCGTCTGAGGGCAAACGGCCAATTTTTGTGGATGGACGACCCGTGCTGCCAGGCAACAAAGTGAAGCTTAATCACAACGCCGTCATAGAGGTAGGCCCATAATGTTTTGCGTATCATTAGTTTTGCCGATTATATCATGCCCATTGTGTTACAAACCTTGATTTTGGACGTCACGTCATTAGGTATCGCTGTATGGCTATTTTAGCGCTAGGAAAGTTTTGAAATACTCCATCGGCTGGTCGAGTGATGACTTATGCCTATAACAACCTTGTGCCCCGCTTTTGATATTAATATTCTATTGTTTGATGATTTCTCGTCACGAGTTCTGTTGTAAACTTGGCGACTTTTTGTTTTTGATATGAATCATTAATGCAGTTTCTGTTTGTTTCGTGCAGATTGCCGGTCTTCGCTTCGTTTTCCTGGTGAATCAAGAGCTGATCAGCGCCATTCGGCAAGAAGCCGTTAAAGTGAATATTCCCGTGTAATTGTAATGCATTATGAAAAAATAAACATATTTTACTGCGAACACATTTATTTTGGTCAATTATAGAACAACTTCAAAACTAGGTACCACTCGAAAACGTAATAACATCCCATTAATTAACAGTATAATGTGTCAAACGTCAGTTTATAAACACTCAGTTTTAGAGCAAGTGTGTCCAATAATACGTCTATCACCATACATTATCACGTGCGTTACTGGCATAAGAAGATATGCATTAACATTTAAACGACAAACAAATATCTAATTATTAAAATCATCAATAATAACTAATCCATAACCCTTAATTTAAATAATTTAACCACAGTAGAATATACCATTAACTTAAAGTTATAACAATGGCCAACAAGTGCAAGAAAACTAAAACAACAATCCACTCAATAGTGCATAACAAACATACAAGGTATCGAAAACTACGATGAAAATAAATTCTATATGGGTAAGTAAACGCGAAGTAATCAGTCATCAGTCACCGAGAGGCAGCGCCGAGCATCTACGAGCCTGCGAGCGAGCGAGCGAGCGTGCGCGTGCGCGCGCGTGCATGGCGAGGTGTTGCGTCGCTGCTCCCCGAATTCATTACATACACGTGCACTAGCAAATTATAATTTTGGTAAATATTCAGCCTCAACAATAACTGAGGTTATGACGTCCAAACAACACTGGACACAAATCAACGCATTTCTTAATTTTACCTTTGTACATTTATTATCCTTAAAATTTAATCTAATACTTAAAATTACCATTTTTTACATAATATATTATGATTTTTTTTTATAATAAATTAAACAGTTTAACCGATTATTCTATACGGGTTTTTAACACATTTTAAATATTTAAATTTAAAAACTTACACTATGTAATAATTCTAGAATATTTTATCTACGAAGGCAACACTTTGCAAATACATGTATGCAGGACTTAAAAGCACATATATTTGGTATATTTATTGAACACCCTGTACATGATATCAAAATAGTGTATTTAATATTATAAAATATATTTATAGGCACGATAAGGCAAAACATGAATCGGTGAGTGCCTTGTTTATGAGATCAACGGATATTTCCAAAATGTTTAAAATGGCCAAAACGTATGGAGTCCTAAATATGATACTTGATATATTAATATCAGCACAATGTTAAAGGCACTGTTGGCGCATTCTAACGCGCCCTCATTATTAAAACAAAAAAGTACCTGTATATTGGAACATTAAAATGTATTTATACTTCGCAACCTAGGTACGTATAATTATGAAAATATGCCAGATCAACATTCTGGGTGTAATAATTTGCAATATATTGGATAATATTTTATATTCATTATGATACGTCTGTCTAACTCTTCAATAAATTCCAGACATACCGTCCGTATCGGCCGGTCAGTTATTTCACGTGTAGGTATAAATTCGAAGTAGTACCTACGTACACACTTTCTCAACATCTATTATTTCTGAGTATTGGCTTTGGTTATTTCACGCTTTAATTTTATTACCTACCTACACTATGTTGTTTCAATGCAACATCATTACAAACAAAATTATTGGATGATATTGAACGAAAACTTTCTTAAAATACATGTTAAGATTATATGGTATTAACAATTAAAGTGTGCAAATTTTGTACTTCGCCTACACAGTAGCATAGATACACATGTCGCAGTCAAGTCAATATCTGAACGACATGATTACACATGTGCTTACAATATAATATATGTGAGCAATCTTGACAGAGCCGAAGGCACTGGCCGTACTAACACTAATATAACATCTTTGTCAAAACCACACAGTGATTATTTCATTGCCTAGATAAATATCAAAGTTCGTACATCAACTTTATATCGGCCGATGGTACAGCGCTCTTTGGACATTTGTATAATTATAATCTGGTCTTTGGCAAGCTGTAATGCGCCGGACGACATAACGCTGATGCACGTAATGCACAAATGGTGCTCACCATGTTGGGTTCAGATTGCAGCACCACAATACGCACGACAGCGACGTTCTCAACGTTGGCGACGGAAGACAGGAGGGTAACGAGACATTTACATTCAAATGGAGTGACTCGACCAATCGATATCATGATTAAAAATAAACTCTTTAAATACAGGTACACAAAAATATGAGATATATCGGAATAAAATTTCTATTACCAATTATCATAGACTAGGTATAAGTACATTAAAATGTTAGGTGACCTTGATTGCACACACAACTTCACACAAGAACAATATTTACTATCAATATAACTTACTCGGATAAATGGACTCCGCCGCCAATACGAAAATATAAAGTAACCGAAAAAATCACCTTAATATACTATAAATATAATTAAAAATATCAGTATTATTTGGAATCAAATATTTTTACAGAGATAATACTCATAAATTATGGCTACCTAAAATCTTGAAGGTGCAATTCTATGAAATAAATTAGTTACAATAACGCTAATAAAAATGGAATGACAGGCACAGCAGGTAAAACAATTATAATAAAATTTGAAATATAGTAACAAATTACAGATCAGATCAAATTGCACTATCAACAATAAAATGTCTTTGTTTTCTTTCCCATATCACACATAGTTCTGAATTTGGCTTCGTTATTAAACTACATAATAAACTAACATGGGTAACTACTAAAAAAACTAAAGTGGAATAGCAGGAATGATAATACGAGACCTTTATTGGGGTGGGAATGTGGGATCTATTACACGACAGCCAATATGGCTGTTAATCATCATAAATAGACCCGAAGATTGATCCAAGGAACTGCGATACTCTAAGCACACCGCCTTAGTAATTATGTTTCAATCTTATGGTGTATTTAAGTCCCGAAGAAGACTTGTCTGACATCGGTGGCGTTATCACAAATTTTGCGCTGCTTGCAGACTTATACTTCTGAAACTTTTCAGCTAAAACATAGGTTTTTTTCCTATGACTGTATATAGCTTTAGTTTTCTTTCTGATTGCCATTTTATCAATGAAATGGTTTTTTTCTATAAACACCCACGGTTGCCATTTCCTACCTGTTAAATCAGGGTTGAAATTATCTTTATTTGAAGTACTAGCATAATGAGAACCATTTCGATTTTTCTTAATGACTACTTTAGGAATAGATTTTTTTGTTTTTTTAGTATTTTCTTTATGCTTTTTAAATTGGATTTCATCTATGCTTTTGAGGACATCTTCAAACTTTGGCTTTGGTTTCTTAGGAATTCGCGGAATAATAGCGTTTTGTTTATTTACCTTTGGTTCATCTTTGGATAATTTTAATTGTTTAAGTTTCATAAGGCTGTGTTGAGGTAATGTAAGTTTGACTTTAAGGTCACGAATTGATTCTCTTAGCGGAGGAATATATTTTTGAGCTGCTTTTGTCAATAATGGCCGATTAGAGGAATAATTGGTATGAGTATGTAAATATTCTTTTTCTTCGGTGAATTTGCAGCTCGATCTTTTATCATTTCTGCTAATATCATTAATTTGTGATATTCTAGAACCTTGATAGTTTGTTATTTTTAGTAATATTCCAGAGTTCTTTTCCTCAGATGTTGTTGAAGACACTTCTGGAGAGCTAGACGTATAAATTGCGTCTTCATCTTTTTGATTGTATGTAAATACATTATCAACACTTGATTCACAAGAATGTGTGGTGGTATCATCTCTAGTTTTTGCAAAAATTTCTATGGAGTGCATACTTTCACGCTCAATTTTATCAACATTAATGTCCACAACGATATCTAAAGCATTCCCCTTGTTTTGGAATGGAGGATACGTTTTTACGTCCATATTTTCTTTGTCGTCTGGAGTTTTTTTACAATTTACTTTTCCAGATGTAAACGTTGTACCTGTATATTGTGGAACATACGGTGATACTGGTGGCTCATTAGATTCTGACAGCATTTTTTCTAACGTATCGTTATCATAATACTTATCATACTCTTCAGAAACGCGAGTTTCTCTGTTATATAATGTTTTATTTACATCCATTTGTGGAGTTTTATATAAGGTTTCTACAAACAGAGCGTCATCAGAACACATTTTGTCACCATATATGAATTTAACTTTGTCAGTGTGCTCATTGCAACTGAAAACAGCAGAGTCATCGTTATCAGACAAGGCATCATCTTTTGGAGAAGGTCCACAGATTTCAATATCTTCTGCAATATCGTCACTGATAACTGTTTCAACACAACCTACATCTTCATCCCAAGATTCTTCGAGTGTCTTATCTTCTTCACAATCCAGCATAAAAGAATCGGAATTCTCACACGCGTTTTCTTCTTGTGAACTTAATACAACTTCCGTCAATGTTTCCGTATTTTCATCGTGTTTTGTGCAGCTACTTTGTATTTCAGCTAAGCATTCTTCTGATAGTTCTGTGTAACACACTTTATCAGGTTCCTCGTTTCCTTCCTCAGTTATTATACAGGTATTATCTATTAAAATACAAAACGATACATTGTCTTCATTATAAAATGAAGAAACAGAGTTTCGTCGGTTATGATTTATGATGCTGCATAAGTTTTGTGCTAGCAAGTCATTCGCAACAGTATTCATTTTTCTGCGCTTAAACGGCCAGATAAATTGGACATTTTCTTCACTATCCTGTTTTGTTTGTTCATCATTATTGTACATATTTAATGCGGAATCTGATAATGATCTTTTAAGTCGCCGAGATTTTTTATATGAAACGCCATCGGCTTGTAATCCATTAAAAGAAAATTGGACATGTTCAAAGTGATCAGATGAGTCTAGTTCTGCTACTTTGTATTCAGGTTGGTCACCACAATGCTGTGTCTTTTCTTGGGACAACTCACATAAAACTTCTACATTAGAAGAAGTGTCGGGTGCTTCACATTGAGTTTCAATATGACTGTTAAGTTGCGTTTCCGAATTGATGTCTGTATTTTCATTATTACTAGATTCAGATTCTATAAAAGGATCGGTAGTGGTAGTTTCATTGGATTCGCAAGTGACAGATGGAGTTCCAGCATCAGCTACGTTATTGACCTCATCTACTGAGTGTTCATTTTCTTTATGTTTAATCGCTTCATCTATAGTAATATATCCATACTCGAAGTGATCATCTGAGTTTACAGTTTCTTCTAGATTTTTGTTTGAAGCACATAAATTAGAAACACTTGTAACAATTGTTTCGTTTACTATATCATTAGTATTGCCTTGTTCTTCAATCATATCTTCTGTAACATTTTTATAAGACTCTTCTACAAGTGATACCGATTTACTTGTCTCAATATTAGAATCATCATGATCGTAATTGTTTTCTGTAGTAACTTCTAATGGTACTGGTTTTCTTTTCTCAAAATCAGAATCATCAATACCATCATTATTTTCTATAGTAACTTTTTCTAGTGGTGCTGATTTACTTGATTCAAAATCGGAATCATATTGATCATAATTACTATCTGTTGTAACTTCTTCGGGTGCTCCCAATTTTCTTGTTTCAAAATCAGAATCATAATGATCATAATTATTTTCTGTAGTAATTTCTTCTAACGCTACTGCTTTTCTTGGCTCAAAATCGGAATCATCATTACTTTCTGTAGTAACTTCTTCTAGTAGTGATTTTCTTGTTTCAAAGTCAGAATCATAATGATCATAATTACTTTCTGTAGAAAATTCTAACGCTTCCGCTTTTCTTGGCTCAAAATCAGAATCACCTTGAGAATCATTATTTTCTGTACAAAGTTCTTTCAGTGGTACTGATTTTTTAATTTCAAAGTTAGAATCATCATTGTCATAAATATTTTCGGTAGTAACTTTTTCTAGTGGTATTGATTTTCTTGTTTCAAAATCAGAATCGTAATGATCATAATTATTTTCTATAATAACATCTTTCAGTTGTACCGAGTGTCTCAACTCAAAATCAGAACCATTGGTATCATCATTATTCTCTGTAGTTCTTGTTTCTAATATTACTGGTTTATTTACATCCAAAACAGAATCTCCGAGATCATCATTGTTTTCTGAAGTAACCTTTTCGATTGGCTCTGATTTTCTCATCTCCAATTCAGCATTTTCTTGATCATCATTGTTTTCTGAAGTAACATCTACTATTGGCACTGATTTTCTTAGCTCAAAATCAGTATCCTCGTGATCATCATTATTATCTGAAGTATCATCTTCTGTAGGTACTGATTTTCTCATGTCAAATTCAGAATCATCGTCATTATCATTATTTTCTGAAGTGACGTCTACTGTAGGTACTGATTTTCTCATGTCAAAATCAGAATCATCGTGATCATCATTATTTTCTGATGTGACGTCTACTGTAGGTACTGATTTTCTCATGTTAAAATCAGAACGATCGTGATCATCATTATTTTCTGAAGTGACGTCTACTGTAGGTACTGATTTTCTCATGTCAAAATCAGAATCATCGTGATCATCATTATTTTCTGATGTGACGTCTACTGTAGGTACTGATTTTCTCATGTTAAAATCAGAACGATCGTGATCATCATTATTTTCTGAAGTGACGTCTACTGTAGGTACTGATTTTCTCATGTCAAAATCAGAATCATCGTGATCATCATCATTTTCTGAAGTGACGTCTACTGTAGGTACTGATTTTCTCATTTCAAAATCAGAATCATCGTGATCATCATCATTTTCTGAAGTGACGTTTACTGTAGGTACTGATTTTCTCATGTCAATATCAGAATCATCGTGGTCATCATTCTTTACTGTAGTTACTTTTTCTACTTGCACTGATTTTCTTATCTCAAAATCAATTTCACTGTGATCATCATTATTTTCTGTAGTTATATTTATTACTGGCACTGATTTTTTTATCTCAAAATCAATGTCACTGTTGTCATTCTTATTTTCTGTAGTTATATTTTTTACTGGCACTGATTTTCTGAACTTAAAATCAGAATCATTGTGATCATCGTTCTTTATTGTAGTTACTTTTTCTACTGGCACTGATTTTCTCAACTCAAAATCAATGTCATCGTTATCATCATTATTTTTTGTAGTAATTTCTTTTACCGACATTGATTTTCTTATCTCAAAATCAATACCACTGTTATAATTCTTATTTTCTGTAGTTATATTTTTTACTGGCACTGATTTGGTTATCTTAAAATCAGAATGATTGTGATCATCATTCTTTATTGTAGTTACTTTTTCTGCTGGCACGGATTGTCTCAACGCAAAATCAATATCATCGTGATCATCATTGTTTTCTTTAGTTACATTTTCTATTGGCACTAATTTACTCAACCCAAAATCAGTGTCATCGTGGTCATCATTATTTTCTGTAGTTACATTTCCTACTGGCACTAATTTTCTTATCGTAAAATTAGAATCATTGTGATTAGTACTCTTTACTGTAGATACTTTTTCTACTGGTACGGATTGTATCGACTCAAAATCAATATCATCGTGATCATCATTGTTTTCTTTAGTTACATTTTCTATTGGCAGTGATTTTCTCAATTCAAAATCAATGTCATCGTGATCATCATTATTTTCTGTAGTTACATTTTCTACTGGCACTGATTTTGTTATCTTAAAATTAGTGTTATTGTTATCACCATTACTTTCCGTAGTAACTTCTGCTATTGGTACTGTATTTCTTATTTCAAAATCAGTATTATTGTGACCATCACTATTTTTTATAATAATTTCTGCTTTTGGTGTTGTATTTTTCATCTCAATATCAGTATCCTCGTGATCATCACTATTTTCTGAAGATATTTCTACTGTCACTGATTTTATCATCTGAATGTCAGTATCATCGTGATCATAATTTTTTTCTGAAGTTACTTCTACTGTTACTGATTTTACCATCTCAATATCAGAATCATCGAGATCATCATTATTTTCTGTAGCTTGTTCTTTTACTGGATCTGACTTTCTTGACTCGAAATTAGAATCATCGTGATCATTATTACTTTCCATCGTTGCAGAATCTGCCAAATCATAGTTTTTATTGTCCATATCATTTTCCTTATTTGAACTGTTAAAATTTCCTTCAGAAAACATAAGTAATTTTTGAATCCAAGGTGAATACAATTCTTTACTGCCATACCATAAGTTTCTACGTATTGGATCTTCAATTTTATACTCTAGGTCGTTATCAGCTGATGGAACAATGTCACATAAATCTGTATTTTCTGGGCTGTTTAGTGTATCTGCGCAATATGTTCCTTCGAAATTTTCTAAACTGCTTTGTGTATTTTCGCAAAATCTTTCTTTAAAAATGTCATGGGTGCTCCTTGTATCTTCGCAATATATTTCCTCAAGATCTTTCAATTCTTTTTCGCGGTCTGAATGCCCTTCTGATGAATCAGATGTAGTGCTTTCATTGTTATCATTTACATGATCGATCGTATAGTCCGCTAAAATTGTATGTGATTCTGAACTCGTATTCAAGTCAGGACTTACATAGCCCTTGCAGCATGTTTCTTCTCTTGTTAAGAGTTCTTTTTCGACAGGTTGTGTTTGTTCATTCAAGGGGTCGCTTATTTCGCTTGGGTTATTAATATTTGAATCATCAAAATCCGCTTTAGTTTTACTTTGTACGAAACTATTCAATTTATTTACAAAATGACTGTCACCGAAGTCCTCGTCTATCGCAACTTTTGTAATGTTTTCAGCTGTGCCCATTTCATATTTTTGTTCTGAACTTTGCGTAAGATTTGATGAAATTTTTGAATCATTATCTGTTAAAGTGTAGTTTGCGTCATCGGTCAATTCGTCTGTCGTAGAGCCGTCACTGTTGCAAATTTCCTTTTCACAAATTTTACTGTCAATATTACTTACAAATTCATCGCTAGGCAAGTTTGATGATGAAGGCGAACGCACGCTGCTAACATCTGCAGTCCTTACCTCCGCACTATTAGATGCACATTTATTTATCTTGCCTTCTACGTTTTGATAACTGTCATTACTAACTGGGACTTTTTTGAATTCTACCTCATAATTATATTTATTAATTTCTGCGATTGGTTTAGATATTTCATGACTATCTTTTACAGAATCAAATCTATAATTTGCATCTTTATTATTTACATTAGTCAATTTTTCATTTTGTTTTGTACATACGGGAAGTAAATGAACCGAATCAGATGAACTATGTTGATTATATGTGTTTAAAGGATTTCTTTCGCTGTGTGTCGAAGCATTCATATGTGACTCAATTTTTGTTTCCATATACACAGTACTGTTAAGAATACCTGTTTTGTTCAAACTGAAGTCTATAGCAATTTCTACAGGCAGCTGTTTCTCTTTTTCTGCAACTTGGAGGTCAAGGGTAGCAGGTGGGTTTTTTATATTGCTTAAAAAGCTTCCTTGTGATGTCAGATTTATTGGAGACTGTTGAATATCTGTGATCACTTTATTTAAACCATTAGAAAAATTGGAATTTTCTTCATGATTCTTAATGTTTTCAGGATTTTTTATGATAACACTATCAGTTCTGAGAGCATTAACATTCTGTGGTAAAAGCGTTTCTTTAGGGTCAAAAGTTTTAGATTTACGGAATTTACTTAATTTAGAAAACTCTTTCTCGGTGTCAGCCATATATGGTGACTTATCAATATTATATTCCGGTCTAGATGGATTTGTATGATTGAATTTATCTTTAATTTGGTTGGTTGACTGATCCAATACTTCTAGTGTTGGAAGGTCCCTTATTGAATTAGCTAAAACGGTTTTATCTCCTTTATTAGCATTAATGAACTGCTGATTGACTTCAGGGAAGTTTAATTCAATATCATTGTCAAGTCTGGGTAGAGAGGCTAGACATAAGCCAGAATTACTCTCCAAGTCGTGTATGGTGTAGCTACTTTTCATTTGGTCAATAGAGTTGCTGGAAAATTGGGTATTTATCATTTTGCAACTTGGAATTCTTAAGTTTTCATTTATATTCATACGGTGATCAGTTCTTGTCATCATATCACAGTCAATATTTTCATTCAAGCCATTTAACATGGGTGATCTCAGCATGACTGGATTTGCTACTTTCTCTATTGATCTCTCAGCCAAAATGTTTTGGACAGGTGCTGCAACATCTACATTGAGCATTTGAGGACTACAAGGTTTTATTTCAAAATTGCATCCAACATCTTTATGAATAACCGATTGACTAATTTTAGCTTCCACATCCAAAGGTGACACTGGTCTTGGTGGTATTATTCCTGTCGCTTGTTTTGGGTGACCTTTCATTGGTGGTATATGGTAGATTGACTCTTTAGGGGTAGGTGATTTGTAGTTTTTCATATGAGACGATTCTATGACTTCTTCAAACTGATTCAGCAATTCAATGCTATTATATCCTTTAATATTTTCGGGCAATTTAGAAACTTTTTGAATATGTTCATATTTTGCAAGTTCCTCACTGGGAACATTCACCAGTCCAAGGACGTAAAGCTGTTCCTGTGTCTGTTGACTATTTATAGGTTCATGCGAGTGTGACTTGACAAAATTGTTTTTATCACTAGAACCTGTCTTTATTGTTATCTCTTTAGAGCTATTTTCTTCCTGTTCTTCATCACCTTCATTCCACATTTGCAAAAATTGTCTAACATCTATTTGCTTTTTGTCTTTAGATGAATTATTATTAGAATTCAATTGAGATTTTGGCATCATAGGTGATGTTCTAACTATTGGTCCATATCTGTTTTCATAATATTTTCTAAGATATTCATTTGGTATTCTGTTGATGCTGGAATCCATGCTTCGAACACTTGCAGTTGATGATTGGCTGACATAACCACAGTCTTCTTGAGAAGTTCCAAGAGTTTGTGTGGTATCATTACTGGTGTTAGAATCAGTGGGTGAAATTGCTAGTGTGTTGGGTGAAAACACAGGTGCATGTCTTGATATAGGATTATGTATATTTGAATTAGGGTCCATGTTTCTAAAATGGGCCATATGTTCATAATTCTTAATATGTTGGGTCTCTTTTTTATAATATGGATTTGGTGGCATGTTATGCATATTTAACGCTGAATAATTGGGCATTATTACTTGGCTTTTCATGGGCAATCTTGTCATTTCATTGATAAAGTAGCTTTCAGATGGGGGATACATTTTGGGTCGACTATTTTCATATTCAATATATGCTTTAGCATTGCTATCGTAAGGTAGTTTGTTAGGAGGCAAAGATTTCAAATGAGCATCAGGAGGGTAGGAATGTATTTTATTTTGAGGACTGCTTCCAATAACTGGTCCATAATTTGGATGAATTACTTGGTTACGATATTGGATATTGTAGTTGGGACCTAGACCTTGAGGGTTTCTTTGATATCCTTCCATAACAGGTTCAGCAACTCTGCTATCCAGATATTTTATGGGAGGATATGGAGGATAAGGTTGAGGGGGCATAGTTTTCTGTACTTCATATTTATGAGAGGGAAAACCAGGAGGGGGATGGAATGGATTAGAAAAATTACCAATGTATTCATACCTTTGCTGAGGATACCTTTCCTTAGAAGTTGGGTATGGCTTGAAACGAAGGTTTCCTTCTTGATAGTATGGATCAGCATACACATAGCCTTGTTCCTCAGGAACGGTTCTATGAGGTCGAGGCACTACTGGTCGAGGACCAGCACAGCTGGGGTAGTCTTGATATTGGTACAATTCCGGGCCACCATATATTCTTGTAGAACGCAAGTTAACACTGCCCGGAGGCCATCCATGGGGAGCAGTTCGTGCATGAGTGGAATTAACACTAGGTAAACACATTTCAGGGTTCCTAACATTTTTATGTTCATTATTAGTGGGATTAACAGCAAAAGGCACATCACAGAACTTTGCCTCTGGTGGCATGTTCAACTTGATATTTTTAGTTAGACCGTTGCTTCTATCTGATACTTGAGCATAATTGGCTTCTTCATTAACTTTGATAGAGCTGTAGTTAGGTGGCACCATGATACGCTGCATGTTCTCTTGGAATGTTTGTCTTGGTGATATGTTTCTTGTGGGGTTTTGGTAATTGGTTAGCTTATGGGGGTATTCGGGTGGTCGTCGATACGCGATGTCCATGCATGGCCATGGCTCGGCAGGACCTTTCTTTAAGTGATATGCTTCGCTGGCCGCGGGTGGAGGCACGATGCGGTCGGGACCGATGACGGCGCATGGCCGCGCGTTCGGTACATCCCCTTTAGCCAATGAGTTAGATCCAATATCTTGATATGACTTATTTCTGTCATAGTGGACCGCGATGCCTCCGCCTTGAGAGTACTTGCTGCCGTCATTGTTGCGTTCACTCACAGCAGACTCGGTCCTCAAGTCTTTAGCATCCATTGCCACGGTAACTTGAACACATATTCGTATTCGGTGTTAACATTTTTCAGTTGAGGCTTAATTTAAACTCCTTGGAACAACTCAGTAACCAGAGGTTGCACAAAACCATTTCCATTCTGAAATATAAACAAAATATCAGATAAAGTGACAACTGTCAAAACAATATGCCACATAAGCCCCCATATATTTGGGCTACAAAGCTTAACACTTCGAGTATCAACTTATAATATAAAATATACCTTTAGTATTTCTTCTAATTTCATGAAACATCAATATTATTTCCAAGGAAACACCGATTTATTACGTTTTGAAGTCGCCCATAAATTATGATGTTACCCAAACAAAAAAAAAAACAATACTTAGAAGTGCTGAGCGTAGATCATCATAAAAATATTAGATCAAAACTGAAATCGATTTCATTAAATATAACGATTATAATTTTTCTTTCGCGACAAAAGATTAAATATTTTTGATCATAAAATTTCAAAATAATTTTCATTAAAATTAAACAAAATATGTAAATTATTATGGTTAGTCGATTTTGGTGTATTCACTTCAACAGCGATTTGATTTTTGTAAGAACTTGCACATTAATATGAACACGCTTGTATACTTTTTTGAAACTACGAGGCATAAAAGGCTTTTGAGACGAGATACAGCACCTCATGTCATTTTGACTTTAATATTTGACACTGACAATGACAATAATAAATGACATTAATATGACAACTTCCTTCAGCACTGCGTGCTCCACAATCGTGTAATTTTACGAAATACAAATATTTTTTATTTTATTAAAAGTAGTCAAGAATTTTCCAGTATGAAATATATATCTGTTAGTTTAATATTCTCTTTAATTTTTGCTGTTTACGTTATTAATACTATATGGACTTTAGCTGAAATATTTATACCGCCAGAATGTAGTCGTGGCGAGAGATGTTTTTCATCTTATTTAACTTCGAACCCCGTGCAGCATTTAGTTCTTTATACTTCTGTAAGAGAACATCCATATTTAGACGGTTCTAGTGTGGAAAGTGTCTCCAAAGTGTATACTTCACTCAAGTTTGACTATCGAAATCCGGCAACTTTGTAAGTATTCTCCGCCTTTGGGTTCGCATAAAATTGGTTGTATTATGATTTTCGTCACAATATTAATTTTGACTTAATTTTTAGTGACATTACATTGAAAGTGCCACGTAAAACACGCAACAATGGCACTTTGTTTATGCATGCAGTGTTATTGGATGACGGCCGCTTATATAAGGAATTTGACGAGATAGTTCGCACGGAGTCCATACACACTCTCCCGCTGGTTACACATACCGAACCACAAGCTGAAACATTTAATCTTCTTCAGCAAAATGTAAGCTATTTAATCTTTATTCACATCAATGCTATCTATGAAGTTGTCATGGTCTATTAATTGTATGTTATTTTCTAGGCCGAGGGCAAAAAAAAAGTTATAGAAAAGAAAGCAGTTCGTCCATATTCTCACATAACTACAGTGGCTCCATTGTCCATTCTCACAGATGATCTGAGACTGCCTAGTAATAGAATACCTGGGGAACTGTATCCTTACATAAGGTAAATATTTTTACAATTCCATATACTTTTTGAGATGTAACTGTTTGAATCTATAGTGTAGAAAAGGAAGAGGCTATTTTATATTACCCTATTTGAAACTGGTTAGTGAGTTGGAATTGTTTAAAAATTTAAGTCTAACTTACAGTAAATATATGATTGATCATAATTATACATATTGATCCGATCCGCCAATTGCATCTGGCAACGGAGGCACTCAAAGCGCCCCAGCCGCTGCCAGGATTCTGATCCTGAATTCCGGCATACGTAGGCTGTTGCTTGCTGTCCGACCGTCTGTTAAATGTCCGGACGGAGCCCAAGTCATCGGCGGCGTGCACTGTTCCCGCGCCCCTCAAGGAGCTGTCAGTAGCAGCAGGGGCCCAGCCCGATCGAAGCCTACTGGGGCCAGGGTTATCGGAAAGGGAAGCTCGGTCCCGGTATGAAAGGCAAGAAGGAATAGGAGTGGGTTTTTAGTCACTAAAAGTCTGACACTATCTCCCGCTCCGCCTAAGAGCGGAGGATGTCATTAGATGATTTTCCCACCATGAAAAAAAAAAACAGCTCAAGACAACAAATGAGTAAGAGTGTACCGATATGCATGCGAGTTAAAGTGCTCAAGAGTTGTGACTAGCGTTGAGTAAAGAATTGCTATTCTCTAAAAATTGTAAAACAATCCAATTTAGGCTGTTTCATTGAGCATTCTTACAAGTGCGCACACTACATTCACTTTTTTGCAAAAAGTCACCAGTGTGTGCTATGTCTCATTCTTTTTTTGTTGTGCTTGTTATTGTGAGGAGAAGGTTCTTATGGAAAAAAATAATAATTAGGGTAGTGTTAGAGTAGAGTAGGGTAGAGTAGGGTAGTGTAGGGCAGAGAAGGGTAGAGAAGGGTAGAGTAGGTAGAGTAAGGTATAGTAGGGTGAAGTTGGTTAGAGTGGTAATGAAGCCGTGGGCAAAAGCTAGTCTATAAATGAAAATTAATGTTGCTTAGCGCAAAACTCGAGAATGGCTCGACCAATTAGGCAATTTTTTTTTCATACCTATGTTTCTCACTGCACACAGAAGGTTTTAATAATAATAATAATAAAAAATTGCATGGACAATAGTTACAACAACGGACAGCTAGTACTATAATAATATTATGAATGACTATAATAATATTATATCTTATGTTGACGTTGTGGTGGAACTTGTGCGTTCGTGCAATAAACTCTATGTTGGATCGGTAGCGTTTGATTTGCCCTAACATGCCAAGGGTGAGGGGCACACTCCTCACGCGTCTCAGGAATGTTGCCTTCTTGTTACTTCGTCACTTTGTGCGACCGTATTTGGGGGCCCACCTATTGAGTGTGCAAGTCTTGCCAAAGCTTTATATGAATTAGTAACATTGTTCAGTTAGGGGCCATATTCACAACATAGTTCCTGGTAACCAGTACACTTAATTCATGAATCCCCAAGCGACACCCGGTGGCCGCGCATCTATTGTCTTACTATTGTGTCTCTAATTGACGGTATCTGAAGGGTTAAGACTCCAATATCTATAGCGCCCTATATCTTAGTATTCCATATGGGGCCATCCATTAATCACGTGATGTTTTTTTTGGCATTTTTTGACCCCCCCTCCCCCTTGGTGATACATGGTGAGGTTTAAGACTACCCCTCCCCCCTATATCACGTGTATTTTTTCGTACCTGCAAAGAATCTATTTTTTTATTTATAAAAAAATATAAGTATCATCTAATTTTATTATAGAAAATGAAAGACTACTATAATAAACGTTTAGAGGTAGACAGAAAGGTTGCAGTTTGTTTTTGACTGACATAAAAATAATGAAAGAAATGCGAAAAAGTTTTTTGTACTAGTACATGAACATTATTTAATGTACAATATTTTCGTCTACATGTATATAATATATGTATATATATAAATACATGTAACGCCGCTTTTCGGTTGAGTATCGCGCGCTTGCCGAAAAAATAAGTACACGTGATATAATACTTTACCCACCCTCCCCCCTTGTGATATTTCGTGATGTTTTATAGACCCCTCCCCCCCCTTTCGAACCTCACATGATTATGTCGCAATAGTTTCCCACCAACCGGGGTTTGTCCTTGGATGCACTCATAGCGTAGCGCGTACAGGGATAATCGCCGGTTGACGATTCCTACCACTTTGTTTATTCATTTGCATGTTATCTCTTCTAGGGTCAGAAATGGTAAATTCCTGCCTATACTACAACACAATGTATTGAAGTCGAGATTGGCACACTACCAACTACTAAACACCAGCTCAACGGAAGTGAATATAACGGTGAATGTGTCGCCGACATCGTACGGCTCCCTGCGGTTGGCACTGCACGTCCGACTGGCGTTGGATCAGCTGTTTTCTCTAGGATTCAGTGAGAAAGATGTGGATGATGTCAAAGGCATATTTGCCGACACCAACTTGTATTTGCTATCAGCTACCGTGTTGATTGCCAGTTGTCATGTAAGTAAGAATGTGTATTTTCACCAAGGACAAATCTAGACACCAATTTAGTCAATGCACCATGCCTTCATGCTACCTTTGCACTACAAAACTTACCTACTATTTTAGATTTGGCTTGAAAGTACCTACTTGCTGGCTTGCTAATGCTACCTGAATTATTGTTTATAAATTCAATTTATGCTAATATTATGAATATGAAAGTAGCTCTGTCTGTCTGTCTGTTACGCTTTTACGTTTAAACTACTGGAGCGATTTTGATGAAATTTGGTACGCAGCAAGCCTAAATTTCAAGGATGGACAGTAATGGACATAGGCTACCCGTCTTCGACTATAACTTCGACTTTGCGTCCGCAGTTACCAACATTCACGCGGGCGAAGCCGCTGGCAGAAGCTAGTAATTAATATATTTCTATTCCAGCTGTTATTCGACTTCCTCGCTTTCAAGAATGACGTATCATTTTGGCGCCGCAAGCGTTCCCTGGCAGGATTATCGGCGCGTACCGTCTTCTGGCGAGCGTTCTCACAGATGGTCATATTCTTCTATTTGCTGGACGAGCAGACCTCTCTCCTTGTACTTGTACCGGCCGGTATCAGTGCAGTTATTGAGGTAAAGCAATCTTATCTTATTTGTCTGTGGTTCAAGATATTTTGCTATTTATATTCATATTCATTCATACATATTTAGTCAGTTCATTCGTAATCATTCATTCTTTTGAGGTATGTGGAACAGGGTGTCCCGCAAACCTCAAAAAGGGAGGATACTCTAACTAGACGAGTGTTGAATCAGATCCAGGGGACTGCCCGATAGTTGATTTCTAATATCGTGATGCAGGATTTTGAATTAACTAATTCCTATGTGACGGCATTGATGTCGCTACAATTTAATCGACAAAAAACTCGATCGATTGTTTATTTTGCCAATTTCTTTTATGTTGCTAAAAACCGCCACGACGGTACTCTTGCATCGAGTACCGTCGTGGCGGTATTTAGACCTGAGCCATAAACTTGAGTTAATTCATAAATCCCCAAGCGACCACCGGTGGCCGCGCATCTATTGTCTTACTATTGTGTCTCTAATTGACGGTATCTGAAGGGTTAATTCATGAATCCTCAAGCGACCAACGGTGGCCGCGCATCTATTGTCTTACTATTGTGTCTCTAATTGACGGTATCTGAAGGGTTAATATTTATAGCAAATAAATCATATTTCAGTTGTGGAAAGTGAAGAAAGTCCTGCACCTTCGCGTATCGTTCTCCGGCTGGAGGGTGCGCGTGTGGAGGGACTCTAGCGCGGACGCGGGAGAGAGGAGTACGGCCCAGGCCGACGCCGAGGCCATGAAGTATCTGTCCATGCTGCTGTACCCGCTCTGCATCGCGGGCGCCATTTACTCGCTGGTTTACGAGCCGCACAAGAGGTAATGTACTATGTTTCTTTACATTATGCGAGATCAGGGCTATAAGTATAAACTAACTTAGGCTGCACTGTGTTTCGAACCTGCAATCAACTCGCTTGCAAATTTAGTTATATTGCGGGACACGATGATCAAGTAACAACCTCGGTAGCTGAAAATGTATTGCAACTTGCATGAGAACTGGTTGCAGGTAGAAATTTGGCTTTATTACGAAAATTGAAATAAATTGTATGCTACAAATAGAGTAACGATTAAGAGCCATGGCAAACCTGATGAATCTATGGGAATATAAATTTGAAGCCGCGAGTGCCCTACGCGTATTTATTTTTGACTTTATTGGAATGCACCGCGGTATACTGTACTACACCTCTACAGGTCTGTGCCATTAGTAACTCCATTGCTTCTATTCGCGTGGCTTTGTTGTTCAAAGATTGGCTAACTTAAGCCATTTTTTTCAATAGATGGATAATTTTTTCAACTGAACCGATAGATAACTACAAAAGCCGACAAACAGCAATTTTTATTGGTTTAAATTAGCTGACCAACTTAAAACTCAGTTCTAAAAGTAACATGAATCTTCGCAGTTGGTACTCCTGGGCGCTACACAGCATTGTCAACGGCGTGTACGCGTTCGGGTTCCTGTTCATGTTGCCGCAGCTGTTCGTGAACTATCGGCTGCGCTCGGTGGCGGCGCTCCCGTGGCGCGCCTTCATGTACAAGGCGTTCAACACCTTCATAGACGACGTGTTCGCCTTCATCATCACCATGCCCACCGCGCATCGCGTGGCTTGCTTCAGAGATGATCTCGTGTTCCTAGTTTATTTGTATCAGAGATGGTGAGTTGTAGTTTAATTTGGCTGATGAATTTATAATTTAAAAAAAAAACATGGCTGGATTGTGTGAGGAGTGATATGAAAGAAAAGGGAGTTAGTGATAGTGTGACGGGTGACAGGACAGAATGGAAGAAAAAAACGTGTTGCGCCGACCACATGTAATAAGGAATAAGGGCAGGAAGAAAACAAAGATAACTTATTATTCAGCTCTCATTGCTAAGACCTGGGATTTTATAGAGTTCCGTAACCGTTACCAAAACTATCGAATATCCGAAAAAATATATATCCAAAAATATGTAACCATAATCGCAATTGATATGTCTGTGTACAATAGATTAGTTGACGTCGATCGATAGTTTCTACCAGACCAATCGATCTATTGTAGATCCACGACCGATTTTGGGTAGTATGGATTAGTCGCCGTCGATCGCATCCAGAGAACTTCTGCGTTTGCGCCTCCGTAATAATAGTACGAGCAGCATGGTCAGTACGATTCACACGAGGAATTCACATTTAGAAAGAAACTGATGGCGTATAGCCGGAATTAATCGGTCAACGTCGATCGATATGATAAATCGACCGGTATCCGTCGATCAATAAAGCTACCACACCAATCGATCAACGTCGATCGATGGCACCCTAATTGCGCGATGCAGGATTCTAAATGCAGAATTTATCCTCTATAAATAACACTCCTAAATAATTATGCATATTTAGTTTCAACAAACAGATTGTATTATACCTGTTATCGCTGTAACTAATTCGTTTCTAAGCATGATAATAATTATTGCTTCGGGCATTATAACGGTAGGTAATTGTTGCTTGTGGAATTACCTTGGACGCATAAACTATCAAGATTACAGCAGAACTAACGATTGTAGAATAAAGAAAGTTGCCATTTTTTTTAGCTGGGACAATCATCTAATAACATCCCCCGTTCTTGGACGGAGCGGGGCGCGATGGCAACGCCGCAGCCGCGCTGCCGTCGCTCGGCACCTTGCGATTAATTTGAAGGCGCTTTGAATGTGGCACAATATTGACGTCAAGTAGATGTCTATAAACTGTGTGTGTCTGGATGATCTAGAAAAAAAATGGAAGACATATGACATTAACCAATCCGCACTGGGCCCGCGTAGTGGTAATCCACTCCTTCTCCTAGAGAGGAGGCCTGAGTCCCAACAGTGGGAACATTATAAGGCTGATTATGCTTATTATATTATAGATGTCTGGTTATGTCCATAATGTGTTTGTCAGTTTCCAGCCGCCTTTAATCACCTATCATCAATTTGAAAATCCCTGGTCTAATTTACTTAAATCAAACAAAAAAAAATTTTTTGTACTTTTAACTCAATGAACATTTTGTATTTCAGGCTGTACCCAGTGGACAAGTCCCGTACAGACACTGCTTCCAGCATGGATGAGAATCCTGAGGAGTTGGAGCCCATTAAGCCGAAAGAAGATTAGTTGTCAACGAATGATTTTTTTGAGATTTCTATAGTATCATGAAGAGGCTGTTTAAGGTGCTACTCGAGTCGGCGCTAGAACTGGACTATTGAAAGACATTTTTCGTTATCTTTGATATGCTGTGCAAAAAAGACAAGACTAAAATATAAAAATTATACAATGTCAAATTAAATTAGTTGAAGAAACTCTTTAGTCACGAGTTAAAAAAAAGAAATTTCTTCACCACAGAGCAATGAACGCCGCGGTGGCAGCGACTAAAGACGCCAAACAATTGCACTAAGCACAAGTTTCAATAGTTGAAGTCAGGAAAAATTGGGTAATTTACTAGGATTTAAATTATTTTTGTTTAAAAGTAACTTTATGCAGTATCGCAAAAGAAAGAATTTATCGAATTATCTGAATCTGAATCGAATCCGTTTAAAATTAAGTAAATTAATGAAACTTTTTCAAAAATGGTGGAATGGGAAACTGTCAAGTAACAGAGAAAGGATGCATACACTAAAATGGACGTCACCGCCATTAGGTTAATTGCGCCCCCCACTCTTCCTCATAGCTATATTTGAAATGATTCAAGTGACATCCAATTTTGATGCTGTTTTCAGAAATAAGATTTCTTTTTTAGTATTGTGGTTTAGTTTACAAAAACACATTACACATTACGTTTACATTGGACAAAAAATGAACAGAAAATA
Organism: Mythimna lalbum; assembly: GCA_949319445.1. NCBI lineage: Eukaryota > Metazoa > Arthropoda > Insecta > Lepidoptera > Noctuidae > Mythimna > Mythimna lalbum. Next base: position 7,805,550 of record OX439345.1, on the reverse strand, counting down.
CCCAGTTGTCACGTCTGGACGCGTTTTCTTGACGTGTTCTCACTATGCTGTCTTTATTCGCCGAGGCACTTCGGGGCTCTGTGTATCTCCAACAGAAATACTAATCAAGATGACAGAGTTTCATTAGGTAATTTAATTTGAACCTATATTATGCATTTAGTAGACTGCGTTTATTTAGAAGTGACTATTTTTTATTTTTTTTTAAAGTCGGACATTTTGAAAACGACGAATATAAAAATAGGCTATGATAGTTTCTTGACTACGAAACTGATTATTATGAAATATTTATTATATTAAACTCTTTTATTATTTGCTATTAGCTCATAATTATTTCCTATTGGTTTAGTATAGAAGATTAAAAGATTTTTTTAGATAGAAATTTGCTCATCTTGTGTTCAGGGTTTTGTCTATGTTATTATATTAGCAATTATTTTATTTGTCTGACTAGAATCACATGATAACTAAGTCAGTGACCGGAAAAATGCAACAAAAAGTTGCATTCCTTGCTTGAATGAGTCTCACTTTTTTTTTCTTTAGCTTCGCATGGCCTGCACATTCAGCCGGTGTCACATTTAGAAAATATTTCGATATAGTATACAACCTTTGCAGCTTTGTATCGAGTTAGCCTTCTTGGCAAGCTTAAATTTACCGAAATCGTGCCGGTTTCAATGATTCCACATATTGCCTAGATATTTAGACACTTGAGTTACAAAACCCCCAATTTTACATAAAAAATATCTACAGGAAAAAAACCGAGAAATCCGGAAAATCGGTGAATCTTTAAGTCAAGAGTGAATAGGTTTCTTCTAGGTAAGCGCGTTCCATCGCCGACCGCATCGTCGCTTACCATCAGGTGAGATAGCGGTCAAGCGCGAACCTATCAACAATAAAAAAATTAAAAATCTATTAGAAACCAATTTGCGAATCATTCAATTTGTCACTAGACTTCACTCGCAAAAATTCCGTCAAAACACTTACAATATGAAACTAGACTAGATCTTAGCCTACCTTCTGCCTAGCCAGTCTCGTACAAGATTGTAGACAGAGATTACTTCATAACTACAAATTACCATCTTATTCAAATTAATTAGTGATAATTATTTATTGTAAAACAATGAATTAATATAGAATTGTGTTCTGTATATGAGTAGATATATTTTTGCGTGATTGCTTAGCTAAATGTTTGTGAATTATTTATTTGATATTTGATTTTAGTGCTTCTGTCCCCTGAAAAATATTTGTGTTGTCATGTTCGGTAGAAAAAGTTCGCTTCCCATTTTGCGTCATATTGACTCTGCTATATTTATATTTGTACTAACTTTTACCCGCGGCTTCGCCTGCGTTTATTAATATACTTTAATTCCTCTCCCCCTTATCTTTCCTCTTTCTCCCCATTTCTCACTTTAAAAAATTTTTGCCTATGTCCGTCTCCAGGGTCCCAACTATCTCTGTACCAAAATTCATCAAAATCTGTTTGCCATTTAGGCGTGAAGACGTAACAAACAAACTCACTTTCGCTTTTATAATATTAGTAAGGATATCATATAATTGCTGATGAAAGATTCCAGTTATTTGTTATTCGATTCATCCCATAACCTGCCTTATGTTCTGGGCTACGTTCCCTTTTTGTCAAATTTCATCGAAATCAATACAAATACGGTTTATCCGTATTTGTAGTGTATAAATTTGATTTTTGAAAGAAAAAGTTTCAGGGTTTTGATTAACATAAATATTATGGTTGTAAAATACTCGCCGTGTCGCAAATCTAAAGTTTAACGTTATTGATAAGAATAAGCAAATGGGTGTAAGTAGTATACCGTTGATGTTATCGTGTGTGATCGTAGCTAGTTACTGCTATTTACTATATTTAGATGTCAATGAAATGTCATCTGCTTGATCAACGTCTGAAGTTTCACACCTTACTCCTCATTTGAATCATATGGCTGTGTATTATGACTAAGCGCAGATTTTAAAGACCGCGGAGCAGGGGATTTTATGGTAACATTGCAAAATAAACTTTATTTTTATAGCCTTAAAGTGCAATCGAGATAGCGAACTTTAGAACAAAAACATATGAGCCGTTCGTTTCTTGTACAACTTTGATCTTTATGTCACTAACTTTAAAGTGTATTATTCATTGTTAACAGCAAATTCTCTGCTTAGCGGGCGCGCGGAGCCTTATACGTTACACTATTATTTTCTAATTTATAGACAATAATTCGTTCGTAGTCACCGCGAGCATTCCGTCCGCGAATTTGTTTTGCAAACTTTCGTAACGAACGTTCGTGTAACGAATGTTCGCGGTTAGTACGAATCTTTATATAAATGTATATGTGAACCTATAAAATAATATGTAGATTTCATAGATTGTGTGGTGGTGTGTGTATACCACATCTGTGTTTATACATTAATTCAATTTCACTTGCGAATAAAGTAGACTGCTATGAAATCGATTGTTGAGGAAAAAATTATTATAATTGAAAGCATTTACAATATTTTATTTTATAATCAGTAAATTATTAATACCTCATCACAATGATCAGAGAGAGCTATTTATGTTAGATATTAAAATCTATTTATTTAGATAATATATGTAACTCGTTTAGTATGTCAAATTATGCAGAACTTAATTTTATTAGGGCAATTTATAGATCATCATTGGAAACTATTTGAAAGATTTATTCGTTATACAGTTCGTGTGTATTAAATTTTTAGTACATAATAGCTTCATTCCATATATTGTTGTAGACAAACATGGAAAACACATTAACAATACTGTCGTCTGTTCTATATGTACAGAAAACTGTTTGACATTATACAAGGTGTTTCAGAAATTCTCACTTTTGTAGATGCATAACCAACTAACAAATTGAATATACCTGTAAATACGCGTTAAATTACAAAATTAGAAACTGAAGGCATGGGAAAATTACTTTTGAATACAACATATTCAACTGTTTCAACATTAATGAAATCGCGCCTCAGAAGTTTTCAGATGTGGTTATATAATTATAATTCTTCAGGTCATATAATTATTATTTTTTATGCATCTAAAATAAGTTTTTTTTTTCTGAGACACCCAGCAAAACAATAACGTATAGAATACTGTTTTAGTTAATAAATCGGAGTACCTACACGAGCAAGTGTGCGACGAGCAAACTGACCATTGACCAATGAGCAAACTGGCCTTTCAGTGTTCGGCAAACTTCGGGAATAGCCGAACGATCTAGTTCTATCCGCACTGGCTACCTATAAGACGCAATTTCTCAGCTCAAAACCCTTTCAACAAAACGAATTGACTTAATATCGCGTCTAGCAACCGGCACCGTCGTATCGGACCGGACGATAGACGTCCACACAATAAATACATACCTACAAAAAATAGGGAAGTGAATAATATTTACATTTGCGACTGTGGTTTCTTGTGGATAATGTGGATATGCGTGAAAAACGCAAGCGAAAGAATAACCGTCTCGTAAAGATCACCATACGATTGAACTCATGGCGGTACACTGGCTCGTGGAGGTGGCGCAAAGAAGGTTCTTTTGTTTCTTGCTGTTATAAGTAATGTTTTGTACCCGATTGACCTATTTACTTCCAGTTTTAGGGAGTCTAAGTGGCGATATATTGGTCGAACAAAAATGTAGTCGAATCAACACGCAAGTAAGGAGTTTCTTTAGCTTTGTAAACTATATCCCTGTAAGTGTCCACGCACAAAAAACAGCTGAAGCGCGCTTCAGCTTGTGACCGGAGCAGCTTGAAGCGGCTTCTAGCTTTTCTTTGTGGCGGCACCACCGCACACGAGCCACAAAAAAAGGCCACCACGAAAAAAAACTTTAAGCGGCCTTTTTTGTGGCTCGTGTGCTGGGACGCTAACTCATACCTGTTTGACAGTTTATTTCAAAGTATCCAGGATCAAATTAAATGAGCTAGCGAAACTCCGTTAATGTGATGGGTATCTAAAGATGATAAAACAAAAACTTCAGCTGAGTAAGGGGTCAATAGCCGTTATTATTGCTGTTACAAAAGATTAATAGTTATTTTTCGATGTGATACAACTATTAGCGCGCCCTAGCTTGCGAAGATGCTGTGACGGCAGATGGCATGACGCTTTCATGCTATGATGCCCTAACTACGCCACTGTTTTTTTGCCGCAACACCTTGTGTTACTTGCGCGTATACAACATAAATGTTTCACATCTGATATGCTGCCCATCCTGCATTATCACCTGCAGTTTTCAGAATCTATACCTACGAGGCCAACAATAGAGCCGTACGGGTTGCCAAATATTGGTCAGAAAAAGTATAGTTTGAGAGCATCAACACGAAAAGAAGATCTGATGTGCGTCCCACGAGGGCCAACATTTTTTTTTTGTTGTACCATTAAATATTGATACCCATGTCTGCGGAGTTTCACCAATCAATTTAATTTCACCCTTTATTTATACATAATTCAAACGAAAATTATTGTTATATAGGACATGAACCATATTTATTGATTGTTTATTTATGAATTAATACGATTTGACTTATATTGCGCAATAAAATTATGTCTATAATTTTACTGATTAGTTTTATTTGATAGTCCATAGTCTAAATATAATCATTAAGGAAATATAATCGAGTTCAAAGTCTGTGGACTGGTGTATGTATGTATTGCTTTTATCTAAATCACTGACAAATCTTATTTATTAAGTAATTAGTGAGTTTTGTAATTTGATAACGCTGTGTTGTTAGGTTAGGGAGGGATTTTTTGGTGGATTTTAACAGGCAACACTGAGCCAGCTTTGACCGCTTAGTAAGCGATTCATACAAAAATAAACCTTACTCGTATTTGTGTAAGGTTCATATTCGTAAAAGCGACAAATTCTTGATTTGATCGGTGTTTATCAAAATCAAAGAATGAGGTGGGTATCCAAAAAGCTAGAGTTCGAGCACGGAGTGCTTTTAAAGCAATATCCATAAATGTTCCAAAGAAAAAATCTCAGTGAAGCTAGAAGTGCAAGAAAAGTGAAAGGTAGCTTATCGCCGCACACAGGTGAAATTTACTTAAAAGTTGCCAATATAACACTAACTGTGTTTTCGCCTATATAGGGTGACTGTTAATTAGTGACCGATAATTATACACGTCATTGTATTCATGATTACAGACAACTTTCCTAAAGAAACTTTTATTTTATACTCATTATTTAGGAAAGAAACATATAGGTACCTATACTGATTACATACACAGCTGGGTGTGCAAGCGGCGCGAGTGCACTATCACTATTGTAGGTAAGGTACAAGAGACAACGGCGTTACATGGCTTACAACTGAGAGGTTGCAGGCGAGCGCATGTGAATTTGGGCGAACAGCTGATTTGTTAAAGTAATAAAATTAATGAGTATAAAAAACCAGTGTGTGTACCAAATTTCATACAAATCCAATCAGCCGTTCGAGCGTGAAGAAGTAACAAACAGACACACATAATATAAGTACCTAGTCACGAATTTCCGCTTTTATCTATAATGTTAGTGTGATAAATATTTAGGGGCCCCTTGGTAGAATTTGCTACAGACACTGACTTGATCCGACACTGACTACTGATACTATGAACTATGGAACTGATACCCTGGTACCATTCGAGCAATGATTTGGGCATCTTCTTGTGATTGCTTTTGGTAAAAAAAAAATATACTAAACTACAAAACTTGATCGGCGCAACGACCTCTTGCGCCAGGCCATGGTCCGGAGCGAAAAGAAATGACAGGCGGTCTCCTTCTGCGAAGCAGTAATGCTAGCGAAGAAGGCAGCTGCATGTGTGAGGGAACGGTCATGAGTGCTCACAGTCGGGATCCCGATCCCGATTTCCTCGTAGGCGAAGTCTTGCGGACGGCCCGCAATGGGTAGCTGGCCTTCCGGCCGATCGAGTTCGAGTCGTCGACGGCGAGTAGTATCGCCTTAAATAGATGTCAGTAAGCAAACCGTAGGGACTCGCTAGGGTGAAGCCTACTGAAGCCATGGGTTGTGCGACAGAGAACCCTGGTGGCCGGTGCCCTGGAATGAACGCAAAGAAGGAACAGGAGTGGGTTTGGGTCATTAAAAGTCTGACAAGTCCTATCTAAAGTGTATAACTGTGATTTTAAACGGATTTGAAAAATTCTTTCGTCTTGCGATTTTCGATAAAGTTAGTTTTTATAAGTGTAAGAAACAGTGTCTCAGATATCCAATTTTAATTCAATAAGAATGCGTCTTCAATTGGGTATCCATCTACATATACAAAGGCTCGTCAAAGTACTTAACTTGCATATATTAATTATCCAATTAATTATGTATTTATTTCAAACACTTGTTTGTATCGTTTATAAGCATCATTGACTCTACATGTTTTGTATACAAAATGCAATGCCGGTATTTACTCATGATCCGATACGATATGTACCTATAAGACTAGATTCTGCTAGTGGCTCCGCTCGCATAAAAGTAAGTTTCTCCATACAAACTGCAAACCCTCGTTTCATCCCCTTAGGGGGTGAATTTCGGAAAACTCCTCTCTTAGTGCTCACTTACGTCATAGAAGGAAACCTTGTACAAAACACTCTTAGTCCCAGTAGTTTCGGAAAGAAACTCCATGGTTACTCTTTACTAGTTTCGGATATGTGTTGATATGTCAGTCAGTCAATTTCTCCTTAAACAACATTATTTCTAGTATAAGCGAAACCTGAATACAGTTTATTTAGAATCAGTAACTGAATCGATTCCAATAATTTTTACACCTTGTTATATTTTTTCCCAAAAATATTTAAAAAACGTAACGTCGCGGATCGATCATTGTGGCGACACTTGGGGGAGGCCTATGTCCAACAGTGGACATCTGTCAGCTGAAATGATGAACGTCGCGGCAGGTCACAGCGGGCATTAGACGCCAGCGCACAGCTGGGTTCGGAAGCAAAACAATCCCTTAGTCGTCCGGGTGGCCGGGTGACCATGTATTTATGTCGCCAACCAGCTAACATAACTGGCTTATACCTTTGTGATTTTTTATAATAGTTTTGAAATTTTGTACATAGATTCTTTATATAAAAATACTAGACAGATATTTCAGGTTTCGCATATACTAAAAATAAGGTTGTATATACCTGTAGGTATACACAGATCTAGGTATATCACAGGCGTCTACTTCAGCCCGTAACACCTGTAAATGACCATTGTTACCTAGCATTGATTACTTTATTATCAGTAATGATTAGTTTCTCAGTTGTGATGTCACATTCCACGTTCGCTAGTCTCCCCACACGCTCGTCGCTCGCCGCTCTTGCTCTGTCAAGGTCTCTAAGCAGTTTTAGCTGACATTGAACGTGGACGTGATCATAATTTGTTTGTTTACTAATGTAAATCGTGTAGTATAAAATTTTAAAATGGATATTTACGATATCCTCCTTCAGTCTGGATTGATAACCGGTGCTATAGTGTTTTATTTGGTGTTTATTAAGAAGCAAACACCAAATATGGGGCATTACCGAGAAGTTGGTAAGTAAATATCACAATAATATATTAAATATCTATGAGACAATATATTTTAATTGCTTGTTTATTTGTGACGTAGAATAAATTTAATGAAACCTTGGTGATACATCTTGTGCTAATAAAATTGAAGGGTCTAACATTACATATTTAATTGTTCTAAGTCACGCGATTGTGACGGATTTATTGAGAATTAAACTATGAAATTGTTGGCTAATATTGTTGTCAGACAGAATTGAATGTGCATGAAAGTCATTATAGATGATTATATAGGATTAAGTTTGATAAGATATTGTGGAGGTGGATTATGTACCCATTAAAAGATAGTACGTGAAACTCTATTTAGTATTTTCAATCGCTTATGTTATCGGGATTCTGTCCGGTTATAAGTAGATTTCTTTTACAAAAATAACTTGAGAATGGCGTCAACAGTACTATTATGAACAAACTCGTGAGATAGTGCGGTTTTTATCTGTAGATTCAAACTATCGTGTTTCGCCATTCAGTTTACAAGCCCCAGCTTGATAACTAAACGGCAATTACCAGCCTGAATGATATTCAACCGATGCGTCTAATATAACATTTTGGCAGAAAATAAACTGCTTGGTTGATGTTTAGGCCATTCGTACAATAGTGTGACCAGTTACAAAAGAAATTAGGGCACCCCGACACTGAGAAGTTAAGTTCGAAGGAGATGACGGGGGCTACGTTCGCTTGCTTTGTTCGCTCGCTCTAAACCCCGTCATCTCCTTCGTGTTTAGGTTCTATGTTGAGTATTACTTGGTTATAAAATAATTAATTAATAATTAATTATTAATTAATTAATAATTAATTACTTATTTTTTTTTTAAATTATATTTCTACCTGAATAGGAACATGAAACAGAATTCAATAATTTTCATCACATTTCTGAGTAGTATTATGTCGAACATATGATCTGTCGTAATAGAGATCCGCCGAACAAGTGCATGTCGAAGAAGGCGTCTGTCGAAGTAGTGTTCTTCGAAGGTGTGTGTTGTCGAAGTTTGTTCTATCGGACTAATGTTAGTCGAATATATGTTTTGTCGAAACAATGAGTAGTCGAACTACTGATTTTCGAAGTTGAGACTGTGTCGAAATTCTAAATGACCCTCTTCTATGTTATCTTGATTAGTTATTATTTGCCAAGCAGTTTAATTGAATGACTGAATATTATTCAGGCGGTTAGTTGAATTGCGTCGATTAGTGAAAAGGCTAGGCTGGTAACTAAATGGCGAATTAAGTTAGTAGGGCTGCGGCATGATCACAGTTTCGTGGTGAAACGAGCAGTTTGAGGTCGTTTGTTTATAATGCAAATCATGCTAAAGAAAAACTCCTACATCTCTTTCCGTCACACCTGTGGGACAGTATCTATTTATTTATGTAGACACTAATACTTAAAGAAAGGAACAAATACAGATAGAAGAGTACAAAGGTGCTGGTTATTTCAACGAATGTTCTTCGAGCAGACCTGCGACCGAAGAGTTGAAGAAATGTAGATAACTAGAGAGAGACTGTGTATAAATACGAGTAATTCATTAAAGTTAAAATCATATAATACATAGAAATATATCAATAACAGTATATAATTGTACACATAAACAGATACAATACATACATAAATAATATTAATACATATATAAAATGTATAACTTTATGAGATAGTAGAGAGGTAATGTTCTTTGACTAGCTTTTTGAAGACAGGTATGTTTTTAGTATCACGGATTTTTGCTGTAAGTGAGTTCCACAGTCGTACTGCATGAAAGGAGAAGGAGTTGGAATAGAAATGGGTTTTATGGAGAGGGAAGTTAAGATGGTGTTTAAGGTGGGATCTACATGCGGCATCGGTAGAGCGTGTGAATGAAAAACGATAACTCAAGTAGTCAGGATAAGATGGCTGAAAAGTATGTTGTACAAGAGACATAATACCCTACAAAGACGGATAGGGAGCGGAATTGAGAAACATGATCGTAATTTCTAAAGCCAAAAACAAAACGAATGCAATGCAAGCGCTCAAGCTTGTTTATTATCTTCTTAAAACCGAAGTGTAAGGTCCAGGTAGCTCAAATGAGTATTGATTGAGAGTTGGAAAGTATTCAATGTATTATACCAAATGCAAATAGTTAATACACTTATGTGATAGAGGAGATAATACGTTATGGTACCTACTAAAATAACGCAAGTGTTTTGATATTAGTATTTTATTAAGATAAGAGCTCTATCGGTGCTCCCGATTTCACATAGAACATAGATAATAAATAGCTTGTTACGAAACTGACCGAACTCTATTTTTCTTTTTTGGTTATGACTAAAACTGCCTTTTTTTTGCGGGCTCGCGCTTCAACTTTCCTGCTCTTTCTGGTTATGACGAAAGCTGTCAAGTTCGTATCGCCGTCTTCCTCGAAAAATGGGAGGAGTGGAAAGCGGCCTTTGCCCTAAAGTGGGCCTGAAAAGGCTAGCAAAAAATAATAATAGACGCGATAGACGTACTGCATACGAGTTTTAACTTTGATCTATTGTGAGCTAGAACAGGTTTTATTTCGCTTTACTTCGAGCATTTTTTACAATAAACACATTCAAACTGATGACTAAGGTATTACTTAGTTAGGTTAGATCATTTCTAGACTACCTCTCAAACAGGAAGCAAAGGGTTAAAGTGGGTGAATACGTCAGCTATGATGCAAACGTCTCTTTCGGTGTCCCTCAGGGAAGCGTGCTAGGGCCAACACTCTTTTTGCTATACATCAACGATCTCTGTCAGCTTAAAATTAATAGTGCAAAAATTTTTTCGTATGCTGATGATACTGCGGTAGTCTTTAGTGGAAATTCCTGGCGCGAAGTGGCGGGTGTTGCCGAGAATGGTATGAGACAAATAGCTGGTTGGCTCAGAAATAACCTACTTACACTCAATACAGCTAAAACAAATTATATTTGCTTCAATATATCACAACGTACACAACCAAATTCAGACCTTAACATTAGAGTACACACATGTGGCGATGCAACTGGCTGTTCATGTCCAGCACTAGAAAAAGTATTGCAGACCAAATATCTTGGGGTAATCGTTGATCACAGACTATCTTGGTACCCCCACCTTGAACAGGTCACAAACAGGATCAGAAAACTAAGCTGGATTTTTAAAACTTTGAGGCATATCGTTCCAAGAAAGGTTCCGACAAACACAAACTCTCCCAGAAACCTACTCAAAGAGATATATGTGGCTTTGGTACAGTCCGTCTTAGCATATTGCATCCCTGTTTGGGGAGGTGCTGCTAAGACCAAATTTATGGATCTTGAGCGGGGTCAACGTGCTCTGATAAAGATAATATTTTTCAAACACCTAAGATATCCTACAGAAAGTCTATATCAAATCAGTGACTTGCTCACGGTGAGAAAACTATACATTGTTAAAACTGTCCTAAAAAAACACAAATCTTTTCATTATGACCCCAGCTTAACATTCAAACGAAGAAAAGATATAATAGTTGTAGTCCCTCAAAGTAAAACTAAGTTTGCCCAGAAACAATACAAAATACGTTCAGCACAATTATATAATAAAATAAACAAAGAGACTTATGTGTATAAAATGAATCGTAAAGACTGTAATATAACCATCACAAACTGGATAAAAACACTAACCTTTGAAGACACTGAAGCTCTATTGAAATAAAAAGATGACAATACTCACACATAATTTTCAATATACCTAAATTATATATTTATCTTTAATTAATATCTTTAAATCAGAGATATTTATCTACTTTTATTTATGTATTTTGGTTTCGGATTAGTTATTTTCATTTTTTTGTTTAAATTAATAAGCATAGAAAGTAAAATTTGTAATTTATTTAGATAAGAAATTTATTTAGATAAGAAACGGAAGAGCGGAGTCTCCTAACACAGGCTTTATTTTGCTTAAAAGGAGACTCCATTCACTAGGTGATAAGTAATGCTTGATAAATAAATAAATTATTATTATTATTATTATTATTTTTATATATTTATTTATCTCAGGACCCTAAGGTCCTGGACCTTTGGGAGGCGTACGAGGAGCCGAAACCAACTCGCAGAGGCCCTTTTAGATGCTTTTAATGATGGATTGTGGTACCAACCGGCGATTATCCCTGTATGCGCTATGCTAGTGCATCCAAGGACAACCCCCGGTTTGAAAAACTATTGCGATACAATATGGAAAACAAAATAATAAGGCTATGATTTTTGGAGTCTTAGATGGACTGATATCATGGAACTATGTTAAGACTATGGCCCCTGCCTGAACAATGTTATTAAGATCCATCGATAAAAGGCAGGGGGTAACTTGCACACTCAATAAATGGGCCCCCAGAAACGGCCGCTAGCACGAAGTGACGTAGCAACAAGAGGGCAACATATCCTGAGGCGCTTGAGGAGTGGAGAGGCATACCACGGCTATCAGGACAATCCCGGAAGTACGGTCAAGATCCCTACCAGCACCTTACTGGATTATACATCCTTCTCCCGAGCACGAGCTCTTGCGAATCTCCACTCAAGCCAGCCAATAAAGGCAAGAGAGAGGTGGGAGCTCTGTTCCTCGTCATTGTTCACTACGGCCGGCCAATGAAGGCAAGCCGGAGATGAAGAAGAATTCTCCCGGGAGATCGGGTCCGTGGGGTCGCTAATACCCAACAGTTCGCCACAAAACTGCCCTGCGGATTGTATCTCTCTTAGTCTGGCCCCTCACCCTAGGCATGTTACGGCAAAGAAAATTCTACCGATACAGACCTAGGGTATTTTGGAGCACACAAGCCCCACCACGACGTCAACGTGGAGATACGACGATGGGGTTATTATTATTATTATTATTATTATGGTTTTTTAGGTAATTTTTCTCAGGCCAATACCTGGTGTTCTATCGGAATCTCACGGGTGTGAACCAAGGTGAGATCCTAATAATTGAGTTTAAGATGGTAAAAGACTTTGTGCTGGATTTAAGTTATTATCTAAGTCCAGTTGTAAAAATTTTCTAACTATACGACACGTGTTCAAAATTGCCGCTTTTTGTAGTGTTAGATATGTGTATTTTGATAGATTTAGAACATTAAAACTATTAAATATTTGTTTTGGAATAACACCTGTTGTTGATATTATTATTGGGACTATTGTAACTCTATTCATTTTCCATACTCTGGTGATTTCCTCTTGTAATTCTGTGTACTTCCTAATTTTTTCCGTGATAGTTTTTTGTATGTTATTAGTGTTTGGGACTGCTACATCAATTATATATGCATGTTTGTTTTCTTTATCAACAAGTGTTATGTCGGGTCTGTTGTTATATATAGTGTGATCTGTAATTATAGTGCGGTCATAATATATTTTGTAAAATTGATTTTCTAAAACCGCTCTTGGTGAATATTTATAATATGGTGTGTATGGGTCTTGCATGAGTTTTAGTTTTGTTGCGAGTTTTTGGTGTATGATGTTAACGAGTTGATTATGTCGGTGAGTATAATCGTTCTGTGTCAATGTCATACAGGCACCCGTGATATGTTGTATTGTTTCAGGTTTGCTGTGACATTTTCTGCATAAATCATTCCTTACTGTACTATCTTTTATTATATATTTTCTATAATTTTTGGTATTAATGACTTGGTCCTGAATAGCCAACATAAACCCTTCTGTTTCAGGAAACAACCCGCTTAGTTCTAGCCATTTGTTGGAGGCTTCTCTGTCTATATGCGATTGTTGTAAATCTTTGGGATGTCTTCCGTGTAACTCTTTTTGCCTCCATCTTCCATTTATCTCTTCTATTTGTTGCGCTTTATTTACTGTCTCAATATTATCATCATCACTAAGGTTTAATGGTGTATAATGTTTATCTATATCTATTATTGTTTTATGTAAATTACTGGTAGTTTTCTTCCGCCTGAAAAATTGTTTTAGATTTATTATTTGTCTTTTATGTAGATGTGAAATTTCGGTCAAACCTCTTCCTCCTTCTTTTCTGGGCAATATAACTCTTTCTATCGCAGATTTCGGGTGGTGATATCTGTGTTGTGTCAGCATAGTTCTTGTTTTGACTTCGAGACTATGTAATTCTGTGTTAGACCATTTTATTACCCCGAAAGAATAAGTAAGTATTGGTACCGCGTAAGTATTAATGGATTTGAATAAATTTTTACTAGACAGGTGCATTTTGCATAACGAGTGTATTCTACTATTGTATTCTTTTTTTAGTTTATCTTTAATGGCCCTATGTTCTAAAAGTCGAGCTTGATTATATCCTAAATATTTATACAGTTCTTCGTCTTTAATTGCTTCTATTTATTATTATTATTATTATTATTATTATTATTTCTGGCGGCATATACCACAGTGTCTCAAGACGAAAGTCTATGATCAGTGCGTGTTGCCAGTGATGACATATGGCTCCGAAACGTGGTCGCTCACAATGGGCCTCATCAGAAGGCTTAAAGTCACCCAAAGGGCAATGGAAAGGGCTATGCTCGGGGTTACCTTGCGTGATCGAATCAAAAATGAAGACATCCGCAGGAGAACTAAGGTTGCCGACATAGCGCAAAGAATTGCCAAACTTAAGTGGCAATGGGCAGGGCACATTGCTCGCAGAACAGATGGCCGTTGGGGCCGAAAGGTTCTGGAGTGGCAACCGCGTACCGGAAGACGCAACGTTGGAAGGCCTCCAACAAGGTGGTCTGATGACCTGATGAAGGTTGCGGGAAGCCGATTGATGCGAGACGCGCAGGAGCGTTCGTTGTGGCGATGCTTGGGGGAGGCCTATGTCCAGCAGTGGACGTGTATCGGCTGAAATGATGATGATGATGATGATTTCTGGCGGGTAAGGTAGGTGTTAAGATTGATAGATAGAACAGGTTCAGCTTCAGTATCAATATAATGCTATCACATATTATGCTATGCTATACTATTTTAGGGTGTGATGGCAAAAAAAGTTTTTAAAAATTATTATTTTATTTATAAAATAAAAAAAAATACTCCTTAACGTGGCGACAGCCTTAAGAAACGCCAAACTAAAGTGGCAGTGGGCACATTGCTCGTATAATGGATGGTCGATAGGGCCGAAAGGTTCTAGAGAGGTGACCACGCACAGGAAGACGCAGCGGCGGCCTCCCACAAGTTGGACCGATAATCTGGTGAGAGTCGCGGGATCGGTCATTGTGGGGACGCTTGGGGGAGGCCTATGTCCAAGAGTGGAAGTCTTTCGGCTGAAATGATGATGATGATGAAAAACCCTTCCAAAGAAATAATAGTGTGAACACATACATATAACATGAAAACATGACATAAAAATGGTCTGATTTGGTTATAGGTTGGAACTATCACCTGCGGCTGCTATCCGCGCGCTATGCCGTGCGCCGCTGGAAGTCGCAGCTGAAGCCGACGCGCCTGGACGAGCTGCCGCGCCCGGAGCAGTACCTGGGATGGGACAGCTTTGCCGTGCGGACCGTCAACTCCGACGGCACGACGCTGCTGCTCACCATCCGGAAGCTGTGTGGACGGCAGCCGCTCGCGGAAATTGTGGTCCACGTCAAATTACCTGATGGGACAACCTACAAGTTACCGCGTAAGTGGTAGATTCACATTGCTTTGTTGCTATCAATTGGAAACATGTTACCTATTATAATTTGCACTGCGCATCTTATCGTAATTACTAGTATCTGATTGAAATGGAATGAAACTCACGTGGTAACTCTAAATCTGCCATAATAAAAAAGTGCCTTAAAAATCTGCCCTTACTTCAATATAATACTAAATTCATAGTAATATTATAAAGGATTTTCTGTTACTTCTTCACGAAAGACTAAACGGATTTTCATTCAAATTCGTTGGCATGCGGGTAGGCCATGTATTGAAATAGGATATAGGAGTATGATATTATGTTCCTGTGGCATATTTTTTGAGAAAAAACCGTTAGTTTTTAGGTCTCTACCATAACCTTCAGGTCGAGACGAAACTGTAACTCCGGTAGAAACTATTTATGTGGCTAAAACTGAAATCTTTCCTTTAGTCAGACACTAGTAATTACTTTATGAATAGGTATACGATATTACGTCAAGTTATTTATAGTGCCGTTTGAACAACAGAGAATTCAAATTGGTTAGATAGAGATACTTTAGTACGAGTCGTCTTCGAAAAATTCTATCTTCGTCTTGCTGCCCTTATCCCATATTACTTGGCGCAACACATTTTTTTCTCCCATTCTGTCCTGTCACCTGACACACTATCACTATTCATGGATCTATAATTTCAGAGCATCCAGATACAGCAGTTTGTGCTTGGCAGAACGTCGAGGGTGGTTGGAGTGCTGATGGTTTGAAGATCCAAGTTTTAGAAGACAAAGAACGATACAGAATATTATATAATGGACTCTTGACAAGAGTGGACGATGAAGTCACACAGCATGTGAAGTTGAACATCGTGTAAGTATTTAATATCTAAATATTTTCGACCGGTACGAAAGGACCTTTTTAAGGTCGTAAATCTTCAAATAACTTCTCTCGCTCTGGGTGGAGTGAGCGGGCGTGTTAGGAACACAGGTGGGTTTAAATCTTTCTGATTTAAACCTGTGTTTCTTCAATTGCCCGTTGGATTCCAGGGCCACGGTAACTTTTTTGAACATTCCCGCAACCCTAGCAGGCATTGGCCCTACTTGGCTCCATCAATTTTGCTGACATCTTTGAAGCTTGAGTTGTGTTTAGTCCTTATCGTAAGGTAAGCTGCCCATTGCTTGTCATCCGCAAATCCATACAAAAGGTCTTCTAGGTTTGAAACGCAAAGCACATTAATTGATAGTGATGATCTTTAGTGATAAAAGCTTCAATAAAACTTTATTTCTGTGTTATTTGCAGATGGGGCTCAGTCACGAAACCAGTCCGATATCCTGATGATTGGAGTAATAAGCTAGCAGCGGAAGCATTGGCCCTAGAACCATGGCGAGACAACAAATGGCCCTATATGCTGTAAGTTAATTTAAAAAAAAATCAAACTAGGTATTTTTACTAGCAGTTAAAATCAAGATGTAGCATAAAACAAATGAATTTAAACTTTCAGGAGCAAGTCAGAAGAAGGTGGTTGGCTTCAATGGGGAGTAGCACAAGGACGTTTCGAATCGTTTGATGAAGAAGGAGTTGTGGACAAAAGCGTGTTCTTGAGGACTCGGGGAGTTAAGGAGCGGAGATGGGCTCCCAGAGCGTATGAGAGCCTCAGACGGTCCATTAACATCACTGCAGCGGCAAGTGATGGTACCACCGTGCAAATACGATGCTTGTCGTACAAGAATGAATTGACACAGTAAGTCTTTTATTTGCTTTCGTAAATGGAATAAATATGTTAAAAAAAAAACTACAAGTTATATCAGTAGCGAAAATCTAATAGCGTACTTCAATTCGTCTTGAAGAAAGACATTAAACATATCTTGAAGTTGTTATGGCATTCTACAAATGATTCCAGAAATAACTGGTTTTGATTTCTGGAATCTTTTTTTCTAATTGCTGTTTATTTTTCAGTTGTGTATCTGGCTGTGTCAGATTCCCAGACTTTACGACGAAGAGTATAACTTCCACGGATATAGTGATGAAGGACTTCTGCGAGCGACCTGATGGCTTGCCCGATGTTTACACGATAAATGTGAGGAGTAAGTTGTACAGAAAATTTTAACTGTCTAGGTTTTCAGTAGAGTCCTGCATTATGGGATTCAATATCACGCACATGATCTAAGACACTGATTAATATTTAACTGGCCTGTTGGTCTAGTTGTTAGTGACCATGATTGCTGTGCCGGAGGTCGTGGGTTCAATTCCCACCCAGGACAAATGTTTGTGTCATGAGCATAATCATTTGTTCTGTGTCATAATTATTTGTGTTGTTTTGGTATGTGGTATGTATTTAGAAATATATAAGTATGTTTATCAGTTGTCTAGTACCCACAACACAAGCTTTGCTGAGCTTGGGACTGCACGGCGTTGTGTGATAATTGTGGAATATTATTATTATTATAATATTCCACATTGCCTTCTCCTCATATTTAACCCTTCAGATACCGTCAATTAGAGACACAATAGTAAAACAATAGATGCGCGGCCACCGGTGGTCGCTTGGGGATTCATGAATTAAATTCAATCTCGATGTTTCAGCTGACGACAATTTTTTGACGTTGGTGCTAAGAATCAATGCTGATGGCGGCACGCTGTTCAGCGGAGTTCCTTACCAGCAAGAAGTGGTGTATCGCACCATGCATGTGGAGATAAACTGTATACCGGGCACTGGTATACTAGAGCTTGGATATGAACCTTCAGGTAATGTACAGTTAAAAAAGAGGACTAAGATTAAAATTAATTTCTTCAACAGCAAACAACGTAAAAGATGACGGAAAGAAAATTGACAAGCCCTGGTTCGAGAAAGTTGGAAATCAAGGGGAGAGGACTTTTTCGAGCGTTTGGAATGATGCAGAGTAAAAGTGTAATGCAAAATATTTTCGTTTCCATAGTTGTGTCGGAGCCAGCTTCACGTATATTACCACCACGTCTGCTGAAGTGGTTGACGGAGAAGCAAGCTGGAGAAGTAGGCTACTGTGTTACATTTGAGGACCGAGCCGCCGCATGCCCAATGTATGTTGGAGGCAAGGGCGCTTCGTTGGCTTTGCTGGCTTCGATGCAGAAAGACGAGGTACTGCACAGCATTACGACCCATGTTTGATCAGAGTTTAAGTATTTGTTTGAAGTAACTAAATGTTTCGCTTGGCTTTGCAGGGTTACAGAGTACCATCCGGATTCTGCCTGACCACAAAAGCTTTAGAGAAGCATCTGGAACTAAACCCTCAACTGCTCGTCGCAATTCGAGAAATAGAGGCTGCAAATGAAAATTATAACGAGGCTACATTCAAAGATTTATGTAAAAAGTACGTAATTGATGGTTTCGAGATTTTCCGAAGATGAAAAGTAAGAGATTATAAAACTAAAAGGGTATCATAACTTTCCAGGGCATCGGAACTGTTTATCACCACAGAAATAATAGGAGATGTTAGAGATGAAATATTGATTAACATGAAGGAATTAAGAATCAAAGCTACCGAAGAGAAATTAGGTTCTGAACTGCGTTTCGCGGTTCGATCGTCTGGTGAGTTAGCAACTAATTTAAAAATGATGAATACACCTAATTAATACAACACAACAACAACATTTAACAACAACAGCAACAACATTTTTAATTATGTTTGATACAGCCGTAGGAGAAGATAGTGAAGAGTTGTCAGCTGCCGGACAGAATGAAACTATTCTTGGATGCATCAGTGACAGTGACATCATAGAGGGAGTCCAGAAGTGTTGGGCATCGATGTTTGCTTTCACCAGCACTTATTATCGCAGGTACATAATCTGGCATTTATTCCATCTTTGAATACATATTTGAATATCTTTTTGAAAATTGAACCTTCACCAGTAGCTATAGTATTCCTGAGTGTCATATACTAATTAATTGGGATTCTAATATCGAATTGGCTACGTACACTTATGGGCTGCAGCTGTAAATCAACATTTGGCATTATGCTGAGCTGAGGCCCTTTTGGAATTACTCACTGTAATTTTTTTTTTTGTATTTCCGTTTTTATAATTAAAATAAACGCATTTTTTTTCTTTCCTTATTAAAAACTTTATGAAATTCGGAACAGAGAAGTAATTATAGACCAGTACTGTATAATATCCTTGACACAGACAGAACGGGCAGCCATGCTTGTGCGGGGGTGGCGTAGTGGTGCAGGCGCTGGTGACGCCACGAGCTGCTGGCGTCATGTTCACGCGACACCCGGCGCATGGAGACCCCTCTAGACTACTCATCACTGCCAATTATGGACTTGGCGAGGTAAATTCTGTCGTATCAATTTTTTGTTTGTCCTGGCATGGGCATGCAAAGAAGAGGGATGAAACGCTTGTGACACCAAGAGTTGTGAATATATACGCGAATAGATAGAAAAGAAGAGGGAGGCCAAAGAAAAGATGTCTGAATTTTGGGATATTAAAGAATATTGAGTTGGTTATAATGTCACGGTTGAAATGGAAGAAGAATCGTGTTGATACGACAACCTCAAATAATATGGCAAAAGAGGAGTTAGATGACGATAGATATTAAATATGATAAAACCTATGATTAGAGATTTACTGTTCATTTTTTCATTTTTCTCAATATCCATGGTATCACATCAAACTACTGTTTCCTTAACACAATGTTCATGTTTGTTTTACAGAGTGTTGTATCCGGCGCAGTAGAGCCTGACACCATGGTAATCAAAAGGACAAGGAACGGTCAGCTCACTATTGCGAAGAAAGAGTTGGGATCCAAGAGTCGTCGAGTCAAGACCGAGGGTAGTGGCATCACTATGGAAGATGTGCCAGAAGGAGAAAGAAACGTGGCTTGTATCACAGATGCTGAAGTATTGAAACTAGCTACCATTGGAGTGGCTCAAGAAGAGTTGTGGGGTGCTGGCAGAGATATCGAGTGGGCTGTTAAAGAGGTGAAACCTTTATTTATAAAAGTGACATTGCTTTAAGCAGCTGTAGGTAGAAAAAATGTTAGAGTAAGGCACAATTATCACTGTGTCCGTGATGTGTCGAGTTGTACGAATTTTTTTAAAATTTTTCTAACAGCGCTGTTAATGTCAGTGTTCACGTATGTATATAGATACTAGGACGAATAGAAGAAGTGTATAGGTATAGGACTGGAAACGCTATAATCATCATTTGCATAGTCTATACTGGAGTCAGCTTGCCGTCAAACCAGGTGCAACAGCATAAAAATTGACCCAAATTCGGAAGTACCATTATCGTGAATAAGCAATAGAACAACGTTTATGTGAACTCTCGATATAGCTAGAAATACATCCAGAACGAGACAGCTTTCTATCGTCACGACACAGAGGGTACTATACTAATTATGAAATTGTTTACAAAAGTGCAAGCTCTTGAAATATCCTTTAAAATTGTGATAACCTTAAATCCCCAGAATGATATATTCCTCCTGCAAGCGCGACCCATCACGTCACTGGACCGCTGGACCGAGGAAGAATTATTGTTTGAACTGGACTCACCTGTCATGGCAGACGATGATATCACCTCATTTGGAAACTGTGGCGAGGTAAGAGATAAAAAAATGACAGAAATAATACATTCCTCACATCACTCCATGCACAAGATCTAGGAATAATTTTATCTACATTATTATTGTTTTCTGTAGTACGTAAACAAAAATCTACCTTCTTACCTAATAAGTCTGCAAGCTCTCATCAACGGTGTCTGGGAATCCACGACTCCTGGCGTCCATGGCATCTCCTGCAGCGGATGCAGCGTGAGGATGCACTACTCCTTCACACTTTCCGCCTCTTCCCTCGCTTGCTTACTGTGTCGCAGAGTTTTTTCCGTCTCAGCTCTTGTACTCTGCCTGACCGATCGCCTGCTGATTCGATGGTCCAAATTAGGCAGAAAA
Source organism: Mythimna lalbum (assembly GCA_949319445.1). NCBI lineage: Eukaryota > Metazoa > Arthropoda > Insecta > Lepidoptera > Noctuidae > Mythimna > Mythimna lalbum. Next base: position 7,784,544 of record OX439345.1, on the reverse strand, counting down.
CCGGTCCACACAGTGGTGACACTCGGGCATCGCCGGAGTCTTTTTCTCTATCTCTGATAAAGAAAAAAAAATACTATTGTTATATCTAGCCTAAACTGTCCCACTGCTGGGCAAAGGCCTCCCTCCATTGTTCCCAGCTCTGAGTCACTTCTGACGAATTTCCTAAGAAAGACATCTTAGTCGTCCCGTCCATCTCCTTGGTCTGCCACGACCCCCTTGTGCGATTTCAGGGCACCAATTTTGTATTTTACCGGCTCATCGCTGGATCGACATGTCCAATTGTCCAGTCCCACTTAAGCTGGGTAGCCTTCTGAGCGACGTCGACGATCTGTGTTTTAGAGCGCAGTATACCCTAAGGGTCTGTTCACACAGACCGGCTCGGAGAGCATCGGCGCGCATTTTTCTACACCAAGCGCGTCCAAGCATTCTTAATGACAAAAACAGTGCTCATGCAAAAATAGACCTTACTAAAGAATACTAAAAACTCGGTTTTCAACGTGATGAAAATCTGCTCTCCTCTCCGAGCCGATCTGTGTGAACGGACCCTAATGTTAATAAGCAACAATATATTGTTTTTTTCGTCTACAGGTCCTTCCCAAACCACTATCTCCGATGAGTTACGATTTGGTCACTACTCCGCTGATGAACGGCATGGATAAGGCAGTCGGCGTCAATGACAGCGGTTACGACACTTCCATAGTACTCACTCACAACAGATGCGCCTTATCACTCTACAATGTGCGTATATAAAATATATCTCTATGTCTCAGGATCAGGAATTAAGCAGTTTTCTATCGATGAAAAAAAATTAGCGGTCGGCCCCGTACTTTCAGAGATTACCTCCCACAAACAAAAAATATACTTTTCACACAACCTGCTCGAAAATGTCAAATTATATGTCAAGCAACCTTAACCTAAAGTGTCATTAGTGGCCGGGGGCACAGCCGGTCAATAATGGATTTCATTATGACCCGCTGGTCAATAATGTGACTATTATTTTCTCACAGTGTAAAAAGTAGTGTATCCTCCTCTGGGCTAAAGGTGTCTTTGCCTTGGGCTAGCTTGAATCCCTCGTTGAATTCAGGATTCTTGTATTAACTCCCTCGCTTTGCTCGTGAGTTAAATCCCGAATCCTTCATTGCGCTCGAGATTCAATATGACGCCCGTGACATAAGACACAACTTTAGCCCCTCGGTGCATAATCTACTATTATCTCTTTATATTATTAAAAGTGTAGAAGTGTAGATTGACCATTAACAATGATTTAGAGGTATAAGGAAGGATCCTCCGACCAGTCGACTGTTTCGCAATAAAGATGATTTGATTTGATTTGTTGTCTGGTCCGGGAAACTGCTCGATAGTTGATTTCGAACTGTTGTGTTTGTTCTGATTGCACGGAGAACTTTGATACCGCGATGAATACATACATTATTTTAGTTTTGTGTGGCGCTATAAATATAAAATATCGCTACAATGGTAAGATTCAGCCATTTGCAGTTTAATAAGCTCTTCTGGGCTGTGCTGTGAGCCGCCTCAGTCACATACTCAACAGTCACGTGGTCGTCTCATTGCCGATCTGTCATTAGTATGTGAATGACTGCAACGCGCCTGTTGTGATTGTGATGCGACTTGGGTCCCATGTGTTCTACGAATTTTACTAAACGATATTTTTGAAACGCATGTTGCTAAAAGAGTTATGAATTTATATGTGGATGGATGGAGAGAGAGAGGGAGGCCAAAGAAAAGATGGATGGATTGTGTGAGAAGTGATTTGAATGAAAAGGGAGTTAGTGATAGCGTGAAGAGTGACAGGACAGAATGGAAGAAAAAAACGTGTTGCGCCGACCCCAAATAAAACGGGATAAGGGCAGGAATATGATGATATTTTTGATGTTACTGATGCGAGGTGGACATAATTTGTGTACCTTTACTGTGGTGGTAGATAGGTTAGTCGAAAGTGCTCTTTAAAGTACCAAAAAACTTAGGCTGCTCAAAATTTCAGTACTCTTTAGAAAAGTAAATTAAACGAAATCAATATATCCTAATTTATTACTTTGATTTGTAGACCATATACAGGAAGTCGCCTAAAGACCTGAATGTAAATGTACGCATGGTGGAAATGGCTGTTCATGGACACTTCGTAGCAGATGAAGAGATATTGAAAACAGCGCAGCACAGGCGAGCGCCTCATTGGTCCGATCAGCCCCAGGGGATCTGGCTCATGATAAAGGTAATTTACACTATTTTACACATTGATGTTACTCCCCAAGTTGTCATCGGACGATATAACGAAATGTTTAAGTATTTGACTTTGACGTGTTACTTTCCAGACGATTACATTTTCTAAATGGGCAGTTACTGACTCTGAGAAAGCGTTAAAAGTTGTAAATTATGACATCAAAAGCGAAAACCCCGAAGAGCTGTTCCAAGCTCTTTTGGATTCACGTCAAGTAATGGAACGTGTGTCTTACAACCATGCTTATTCCACGACAGCAAGCACTTGCAGCCAGTTCGTGGCCATGTCAATATTTTTGGAGGGAAAATCAGGTAATAAACTTTGGCCTATTTAAATATTGCTGTCAGCGCTAAGCTATTGTACCCATGTACGGTCAAAGTATGTGTACAAAGTTACTATTTTGGTGTAGGCACAGTCAAATTTATTCTTTTCTAATATTATATGGCAATTACCATAACAGGAATTTTGCATTTTTATAGCTAAGGACATTAGGGGACAAAGTGTCCCCCAACATAACGCGCAACGATTAATCTACGTGACGCTGCACTTTGCCCAGTGTTCCGAAACTTGCCGCCCAATATTTTACTTGATGGATTCTCGTGACGTGAGACATGTTAAACAATTTGACAGCGTTGCGCGTCATGTTGGGGGATATTTTGTCCCCTAGTGTATCGGAGATTTGCCGGGAGGATTAAAACTCTTAAAGCTAGGAGTATTCTAGACTTCCTGGAAGCCTCCCGGCTAAAAGAGTTACAGTCTAACAAGGTGGCGACTCACAATCACAATAGATCTTTTAGGTCGCAGTGACTACATCTCCTACACTACGGGAGATGCATAGCCCCTTATCTTCAAAATAATAATCGGAGCTTATATCATTTGACTGGGCAGTAGCTTTTTATAGTTAGACTGGACAATATTTGAAGTAAAATTAATGCAAGTAGATAATTTGTTTATATTAGAAATTTCTTCTAGAATTTAATCCAGAACAATGCAGCGAAATAAGTTCACTGTTCAGCTCGGGTGACGTGCTATCAGCAGAAGTTCCTACAGCTTTGGCTAACATAGTCCAGAAGTTGGAGAAGTCTGGACTAGCGGAAGAATTTAGAGCTCAGGACCCAAAGAAAGCCCTGAAATGGCTAAAAGAAAATGCTCACGATGATGTTTACGTTGATGTTCGACAGTTTTTGGAACAACATGGCTACAGAGCCATAATGGAGGTATCTTGTGTACTTAAAATGATTGATTTTACTGTTAACTTCCGAGACTTCTCTTATTAATGCTGTATTTGCTTTTCAGTTTGATTTAGTTACTAAACCTTGGGTTTTGGTGCCAGAGAACATGATGAAAGTACTCCAAAACTTACACGTCACTACAGAAGGAATAAAACATACCAAAACCAGCCGAGAGATTGTAGAATCTTTAAAAACTCCTCAGAAACCAAACACTAAGTAAGTATCCGTTTCTCGTTCTTTTACAAACCAGAGGTTCAAGATGGCTGCCAAAATCTTGGGAATCCTACTAAATGTGAGATGGTACTTTACGCCGGAACAGCTGCTTAAACTTTATCAAAGTGTACCTAAGTTTGATATTGCATGAAACACTATTCTCATTTTTTGGACAGATCTGCCAGATACTAGCTCTTATGTCAATTGAGAAACGAACCAATTTTGGCAATGATGCACTCGTTGAATCAAAGCTCCAAAGTCTTGATCATCAATGCCGAGTTACTACTGTTGCTAGTCGGTTTTTTTATTAATTGGATTTCGGGGAGTGTGCGTCGGAATTGCATAGTTTGTCATTGGATCACTAGACGTATGGCGCGGTGCCACCAGTACATGGTGTAACACGTAAAGTAAAGGTTTTGGGAACACTTTCATTGTGTGTACACAGCTAAGGAGTGGAATGCCCTACCGTCCGTAGTCTCCGAGTATAGTTTAGATACTTCTAGGCCAACGTGCTCCATTGTCTTCGCTTACCATTCCAGAGATCACTATCTCTCAGGCACTATCTATCTGTCAGGCGTTAGCATACTAGTAATAAAGATAGTTACTAGGTTACATAGCAACAGTGGATAACATTTATTTTGCGTTTAAAGTATATATGAATTGTTACAGGACTGCTCTTCGCTGGGTTCTACCGCTATGTCATCGTACCGTGCGCCACAGAGAGAGCACGAAGGCTAGTTTGGTGCTCCTTATCCACAAATTGCGACTCGGCTTCCTTAAGCTCGGCAATTTAATGGTGAAAAAGTGGTACATACCGAACCCTGACCTGGTGTTCTTTTTCCGTACAGCGGAGCTCAGAAAATATCTTGCTACAAGAGATCCTGCACTATTGAAAAAGTAAGAACCACACAACAATATTATAAAGCTACGTGTACACATGTCTTTACATGTGTTTTCGTTGTGATCAACGGATATCAATGATGAATTTTGGTACGATAATAGCTAATATACTGGATTAATACAACACACAGTCCATTTTTAACCGAATTCGAAAAGGAGGAGGTTCTATGTTCGGCTGAATGTATGTTTTTTTTTTTTGTATGTATGTTCACCGATATTTCGGTCAATTGCGGACCGATTTTGAAATTTTTTTTTTGATTGAAAGGTTATGCTTCCAAGTTGGTCCCATGGAAATATTGTTATGATCTGATCATGAACTTCGAAGATATGGAACAGAACTCCTCATAGAATCATAGCAGAATTGTCGTAACAAGTAAAATTGCTTTGTTTATATGTGTAGTCGATGACTGACTGAAAGAAAAGGGGGAGGGGAAAGGGGGAGGGGGTAAATTCATGTAATATAACCGTATTTGGGATTATAAGAATCGTTATGAGATGCACTCTGGCTATAAGGTAATTTATGTTTAGCTGAAGGGTAGGTACTTTTTAGTGGTGCTACCATAACTAAAAAGTGAAAAATAAAAAACTTTTTACAAAAAAATTAAACCGACTTCAAAAAGTACAAAATAACTTTAATTTCGGAAGTCGGTGTTAAATAACGAAGAGACAAGATTAGGTATCTATTGAAACAAAAAATTATTTTTTTTGTAAAAGGTTTTTTATTAATGGGGAGAAATAATAATTGCACCAGTTTGTTTTTCCATGTTTTTGTTGTTAACTGAAAATGTGATAAAAGTGATCATTGTTGATTAAACGTGTAATTAAATCTCATGACAGTAATGTAGGCTTATAATTTTTATAAGCCAAAAGGCTTATAAAAATTATAGCATATAAACAGAAGATTTGCTGATAATTCGCTCAGATTTAAGTCGAGTTGATGTAGCCCTCATGAGTTCAAGCAATAAATACAAAAACAAATTTGAACTTTTTCAGAGCAATGCAACGCCAACAGTACCATCCAGGCTGGTGTAAGTTTAAGTTTGATGAGCTGAACTTCGGATGGGTGGACAAGTTGGTACCCAAGGCCCCGAACCTGATGGCTGGCGATGTGAAGATATCAGCTACCTCAGTGTGCGGAGGAGAGGTGGTCGCTAGGGCCTGCGTCATCAAGGATCTTGAATCAGAAGTCAGTTTTCATGTTGTTTCTTTTTTCTCCTTGTGGGCCCGATCTTGACCTTGATCGTGCTCGATGTCAAGTGATTGATAGGGTCTGAACCGAGCTCACCCTGGCAATGCCTGTTCACTCTTTCTTTGAAAGCTGATGCATCATAAGTGACACAAATGTTGGCAGAAAGTTCCAGTCCACCACCATTATCAATCCACTCCTCCACCGCCAAATTCCTTTTTTTTTCTCTTCGTTCATTCTTCAACTGTGCGTAAAATAAATATGGAATAAAAGTCGTTGTTTTTTTAATCTTTCTGATCCAGTTAGAGTTGCGCTAATTGGTTCTGTATAAACAGGTTGGAGATCTTCGACGCGGTGACGTGCTGATCACGCACGCAACTGACATCGGCTGGTCGCCGTACTTCCCGCTCCTGACAGGCATCGTCACCGAGCTTGGTGGCCTTATATCACACGGTGCGTAAAATATATCTGACTCTAGACTAGTTTGTTACTCAGGAATGTAAAAAATGTTAAGTTTACAGTCTTCAAAATTCAGAAAAGACTAGTGGAAATAAATATTAGTTCTCAACTTTCAGGTGCCGTAATAGCTCGAGAATATGGTTTGCCCTGCATCGTAGGCGCAGTTAATGCTACAGACATATTCAAAACTGGTGATTTAGTTCGACTATCAGGAACAAAAGGCATCATTGAAAAAGTGGAGGTGCAAGAAGAGCAGAAAGATGACTGCATAGAAAGTTAAAAAACCAAAAAGTATTTGTATTGTGTATATATTGGGATAAGGTGTAATGTAATAAAAGATTGTTTAAAAATAAACAATTTAATTTAAATAAATAATTTATACAAAAACAACAAACAATTACAAACATTGAAAAAACAATTCAAAACATTGTCGTAAATCCAACGACACGCTAAATTCAAGGCACTAAAAAACACTGTCACGATTTAGCATATAATAACCTGGTGTTGTGTAATGCTGAATTGGAACCGAATTCAATCGGACAAAATCCAAGAAGATAACCGCCTCTGAGGTCAGGTTTTCACTCGCAACATCGATACCAGAAAATCAATCGGAATCGTAAAGGATTTCGAATGCTAAAACGCATTAAGTCTTATATTCCCTAAAATGACTAAAAAGTACAGTATGCGACAGCTAATTTGATAAGAATGGTAAAACAGCCGAATAACGATAAAATTAAAAAAAAAACTGAATGGAGGAACCACTCCCATGTATAACATACTAGTGTCCCTAACACGCGGTCGTATACTGTAGATTGTTCATTGGTCATGCTCCTGGTCCTCGACGTCCACGAGTATAAGTAGTTCGTAGCAGTTGAAAGCGAAGGGCCTACCGAAGATGACGACGTGGCAGTGGTAGTCGGGCTCGTAGACGGCGCCCAGCAGGTGGTCGCCGTGGTAGTGCACGCGCCCCACGTACATGCCCGGCGCCACGCTCACGGCGCGCTCGGCGATGGAGCCGCCCCGCCACGCTAGCCAGCGCACCTCCGCGTTGCACATCACCTGGCCAGGCCAGATAAAATAATTACTTTGACCATACACTCGCTTTTCTTTTAGATTTACTTGGATCAATTGCTACCGTAAAACGGGGTGAATAGAAACTCAGGGGTGAATAGAAACAAAACTTTTGTTTGGTTTTTCATTTTGATACCATACTATCGGCTTCAAATAAAGCATCAACTTTTTAGAATAACAATTCATTAAAAAATTTATATAGTTAAATGCTGTAAAAAACATTTAAATATCGAGAAAATACCCTTTGAAGTTTTGTTTCTATTCACCCTTGAGTTTCTATTCACCCCATTTTACCCGGTATTTCTTTTGACTTATTTTTTATACTCTTAAAACAAAAACTAGCCTAAAAGTCACTAATCTCAAATCAACTTTTCGTTTGACCAAGAGATAAAAGGCAGCGTTTGGGTCTCGCAAACTCGGAGTATCCGAAGTTTTTAAATAATGTGTGAGTACCTTTTTAAATAATGTGTGGTTCACGAACCAAGAGTTTCAACCCCAAAAGGTTGAAAATACAAGGAGGATTTTTTTAGCAATAGGGCTGATACCGCTTTAGCTACAAGAAAACAATTTTAGAGGATTTCAGATTTTGGAAGAATAAAAAGCAACAAAATGTTACGAACCTGATTCTAATAAGTATCAAAGTCCTTCAGATCAACTTAAGTTTGAGCACTAGAAAAGATATTAATCTTAAAAAAAAAACTCATTAAAACATTTTGCTTTTTTTTGAAAAATTATTCTTGCTTATGCAAGAATATTTTTTCCTGGAGGAGCCTTCCTGGTTAATAAGACTAAATGTAGGGTTCCATGACTGAAGAGGACAGGTTTATTTTCTCACCTGATATTTATTGTAGCTATGTACTTGTCCCTCCGCATAAACAAGGCAGCAGTGCTTGGAGGGCAACAACGTGGCTGGTAGCACCGTACACCTGCATGTATAGGAAATAATTAATCATACAATGTTTCAATAGCAATTGAGTTAAAAAGTTGTGCAGCTATCTGTATTGTATTAGTTATCCACTTCTTCTATTATATTTATTTTAGAATCAAAGTCCGAAGCCGCTTTTTTGAATGAAAAAAGTTGTTCACAACGCATTGTGGTTTCTTTCAAATAACCACATTGCGAAATTCGCGCAGTAGGGCTTCTTTGGCCTTTAAAGGTCACCTAACGGTGTTAAGAGGGTCCTTCTCCACTCGCTTATCGTAAACATCGAAAATGGTTTAAAAGCTTTTTACTTCATTTAAAGCAATCCAACGCGATGTTTGACGAAAAGGCAACGCAAAAGAAGAGAGATAACGCCTGGAAACTCTGTTAGTATTCGGTAATTCCGAGTTTTACTCGAAAATTTCACAAAACTTGCTCCAGGAAATAGCTGTTTTTTTTTAAACCCTTAAAAGTTTTTGGAAAAGTTGTCAACATTTAGAATCTTAATAAAATTTGCAAGGTATAAAGGATTACTTTTTTGACTTTTTTCATTTTTAGGCAAATTATGAAGTGTTCATACGAAATAGGACATTTTCAGAGGTTTTTACTGGATTAGTTTTACACAAATTTAGAAATTGGTTTCTTTAGAAACCTAGATAATATCCACAAGATACTGTGTTTCCAAAATGTCTAATGAAAAGTGTGTAATAACGTCATAATCAGTTATGAGCGGTTGTATGAAAAACATTGAAAATGTGAATCGTGATGCGAACCTTAAGCGAATTGATCGCGGTAGAAATACCACTCTGCGCAGCGCGACTTCTGCAATCTGAGTTATGAAACTCAAGTTGCAGATGTCGGAGAAAAACAAAGGCTAGGTTGAAGTGGGAGTGGGCTGTCTACGTCGCAGGAATGCACCGAGAGAAGGGCAAGCATTGTCACTCAAAGGACGCCTGAGGATGGACGACGTCAGTATCGTCGGGGTCGGCTGTGACTGTGACGACGGTGGAGTGACGATCGGAACATATTCGAGGGCCAAACTTAGCCTGAGATCGGCCAAATTAGAGAGGTTTGCAAGGAGAAGGAGGAGGCCTTTGCCCAGCAGTGGGATATTTTATAGGCTGTTAAAAAAAAATTTTGCTTGGGACTTGACTAAGGGAGATCATGCAATCCGTAGGAGATATTAATGGCGCTCTATTCGGCAGTGAGTGACGACCCTTTGGAACCCCTCTTCTTCAAGGATAAATCTTATTTTACTAATATCTTTTCGGTTTCATTGGCCGGCCAAAGTGAACTATGTTGAGCCACAGAGCTGCATCTCTCTCTCTACCTTTTATAGACTGGCTTGAACGGAGATTTGCATAGAGGTCACAAATGCGTTTTGTGAGCAATTTTTTTGCTTAATGAGCGTTTTCGGTCGGTGTAGCAATATGAGCATCCACACTATGTCAATTTTATAATAATCCTAATTAATTAATCTATAAATAATAATTATTTCCTGCGTACTTGGCTTATCTCTGTTGAGATTGACCACCGTGATCGAAATTTGGTCGGGAATTATATATACCAATCGTATATGAAAAAATTGCAGTAAAAACGAGAAATTAAATACCTGTGCATAGCTCTAGCGACCCAAATGACTTCTCCGTCGCAGACACCGGCGGCAACCGCTCCGCTCGGCACGGCGCCGCAATCGCTCACCACCCACACCGGGCCGGGCTTCTTCCACGAAGGCAAGTAGTCTGTCCGATGAAGAAATCTTGTTCATTCATACAGTCATCATCATCATCATCATCTTTCTGTCCTTGTCGCGTTTTATTTGGGGTCGACGCAACACGTTTTTTTCTTCCATTCTGTCCTGTCACTCATCACGCTATCACTAATTCCCTGTTCATTCATACAGTATTAGAAGTAAAATATTTAGTTTTCCAAATGTCTAAAAGGTTGATGATTAAGATTGAAGAGCGAGAGTTTTTCATCTTACTATGTAGCCCCAACCCCGCTCCATTTAGCACCATAAATCAATGGTTTAAAATATTTGTGGGATATTTATTTCAGGTCGTTCATATCAGGCATATAAGCTGTAATATAGCTAAAATATTTTTGCGATATACGTGTTGTTTCTAACTCATGCCAACTCTGATGTTAGCAGAGACCACACTTTTTGAGCCAAACGTTACAAATTTAGCACTGTAGGACTAGCTGAAAGGCTTTTTTCATTATCAGATGACGTAAATTTTAGTGGTGCACTTAGCTTTTAAGATACCAAAGGCATGAAATTCTATCGTAAATTCATAGTAATATGAAAATAACATAAAATACGCTCAGGCGTCGAAGTACTTATCCACATCGCCGTCATTGCGAAACGTGCACAGAAAGCTGGCAGCATTGCCACGCTACGTTGAAAGTAACTGTCTTTCTGTTACTACTTAATGGTTAAACTACTTAACCGATTTTGATGAAATTTGGGACGGATTAAACTTGAACCACAAAAAAGGACATGGACGAAAAATTATCTGACTTCGACTTCGGTTTCGTGTCTGCTATAACCAACAATCACGCGAACTAAGTTGTGGGCAATAAATCTATGGGGAAAAAAGCAAGGAAAAAGCTAATAGTAACCTATAAACGAACAAAATATCAAATTGTGTGAGCACATACCCGCAATGATCGCACTGTACTTTTGTTCCCAGGACACTTTTAAGAACTTGTTGTAATTAACCCAGTCTCTGGAATAACCTTCGACTTTCATCTTCAAATGATTCCAGCGCCTGTTTTAATAGCAAAATACACGTTGTGTTTATTTAATAATTTTAACGCATTTCATCATCTCCCTAACTTTCGAGCCCGAGTTTTCGACGATACGTAGTGTTTCACGCGCGCCTTTAAGAGATGTCAACAAACTGACATTTTGCCAATGACCCCCATAACCCAGACTTACTGGGTAAACAGATTTAAAGGGGTAAGTGGACAAAGGTATTAACTGCTATTACGACTCTCTGGTAAGATTTCTGCTGTTAGCACATTTCAAATCTGGAATATATACTTGATTGACTGTTAAAACCTTTGCTAGCATCTGTAACTATGTAACGAATTAGAATTAGGGTGTTTTAAAACCATGGCTCAATTTACCATCAGTTAAAATCGGACCTTTGTTCACTTAACTCTTTAATTATAATCAATTGAATAAAAATGACTTGGTGATTGTTTTGGGATAAATGATAAAAACCCAGAAGTAATTCAATTTGATTTTATAAACTTTTCAAACACTACGACACTTACTAATGTTTTACAAACACAAAATTTCTTTGTGAAATAAGCAGTAGGATACCTTTGTACAAAGTTTTATAATATGTTATCTTCTTCTGTATTTTTGTGTGTACATAAATTATAGAATAAAAATAAAATTTGTTTGAAGAACATGATCATTTAATTACTTACATTTGATATAACGGGACCTCTGAGCCTAAGGCTTGTTGTAATGAGTCGGTTTCTTTGACCTGTTTTGAAAGACAAATTGATAAGAAATATTGTAAAAGGTTGTAAATCTCTCTATCGCACTACTACTACCGTGTTAGAGAACCTAGTCCTGGGTTAAGGTTATATAAGCTATATAAGCTGCCCTTTTGGGTTTTTATGATTTAGTGTGAAGAATAATAAATATACCTGACTATTTCAAGTTTCTTAAAATATTAATTTAACACAATATTACCTATGTTACTTTTATACTAAATTTAAAATAATATTAACTTAGGGTCATGCCTCTCTGGGACGCCATGGCAGTGTTACCAGGTCGTATTCATAACAGGGTTTTTTTCGGTAGGTAAAAATCATCCAAATGACATCCCCCGCCCTTGAGAGCAAGAGATAGTTTCAGACTTTTACTGATTAAAAAACCCACCCCGTTCCTTTGTGCCTTCATACCCTGTGCCTTTTGAAGCTAACCCTGGCCCCAGTAGGCTTCGACCCAGCTTCGTCCCTGCTGCTGCTGATAACTCCTTGAGATGCGCGGGAACAGTGCGCGCCGTCGACGAATTGGGCTCGGTCCAGACAGTTACCGGATGCTCGGATAGCGAGCTACTCATTGCTCGCCGTCCGCAAGCCCGCGCCTATGGTGGCCGAAAATCGGGAGCAGAATCCCGGCGGTGGCGAGAGCGCCGCTGCCTCCCCCTTTGCTAGCATTCCTATTCCTGCTTCGCAGAAAGAAGCGACCGCCTGCCACTCCTCCTCGCTCCGGACCATGGCCTGTAACCAAGGCCCGACGCGAGAGATCGCCGCCGCCGATCGCCTCCACGAGGGCAAGGCGATGTTCCGTCCAAGCAGGGCAAACCTCCACTGTGTGCGCCACCATGTCCTCCGGGCGTTCCGCACAGTCTCAACACCCGGGACCGATTGCCATGTGAGATTACCACTTATCAAAAAATCTCAGTCCTGACCAAATAATAAAAAGATCTGATATCTGAATAAATTCAAATGGTTGGGAAGATTACTTACGACTAAAGTTAACCACTGGGTCCATCTGTTGAACATTTCTATGATGTCCAACATTGCCTCCTGGCATTTTATGTAGGTTTCGGTTTGCACAGTGGAGCGTCTTGGGGACTCGATCTAAAAACAAACATGGTGAATTCTAACAGAATACACACACTTTATTTCTTAATAATCAAAAAAGTGACTGAAGGGGCAGAAAACTTTTTCACCAACATCCCAACATAAGTTACGAAATCTCTCCCTTCTTCATCATTATAAGCTGAATCTCTTTGAAAATAATATTTAAATTTAACTGTATCTCTGTTGATATAATTAAAATTAAATAAACATAATAAAAAAATAAAAAACAGAAGTTAAACACTAGATGTCTCATTTTAATTCAAATAGGATTTTGCATAGTCATCACTTAAGCTTCATGAAAGGAAGGTCAACGACGGATGTAAGAGTGAAACTTATCAGTCCCATTTTGGAATTTTGTAAAAAATGGTATATTCTCATCTCCCAAAAAGCATTTGACTGCGTTGACCATAATATTCTGATCATTAATACACAATTACGGAAATCGTAAACGAGCTGCTGATATTGATTTTTCCTATTTATCTTACAGGCAGTCTTTAGTAAAGATGGGTGCCTTAGGAATCAATTCTTGGCCCTTTCCTTTTCCTAGTTTATATAAAGGACCTTCCTTACATGATGGCTAACTTATCCAATACAATGATATTTAGTTGACGATACTTCTCTTATTTTAAAGTAGATAGAAATGATGCGAATGTCTTGCATGTCAACGAAAATCTGGCTGTTTTTTCGAAATGATTGTGAATCATTAATAAATACTAATATTACTAATATTCAAAATGATAAATTATTAATTAGGTAATTATTTCACGTATAGAAGCTATTAATTCATGAATCCCCAAGCGACCACCGGTGGCCGCGCATCTATTGTCTTACTATTGTGTCTCTAATTGACGGTATCTGAAGGGTTAAACTCATAAAACACAAGTATATGTAGAGCACAAAAAAAAAAAAAAATTAAAATTTCAGTTATTAAGGTTGATACGGTTATTTTTACACATTGGGTGGAAGGTATTGGAATGCAAAAATGTCGGGATCTGATTGTAAATAGTAATAGACAGGTCACATATGCATGACCCAGTTAACCAGGTTTCAATATATTAATCGATTAAATAATTATTGTCTTACTTCTTTGTCCCTGTACCGCAAATGAAGACGATTTGTCAGCTGTCGGCTAAACACACTGTATTGACGCCACTGTACGGCTTCCGAAGTCACTCTCCTATAGAACGTTAACCAAGAAGAGACAGACGTTTCCCCTGAAATCGTATTTGTGTTTAAATTAAAATTTAAGAAATCATTAGAACAATAGATTTCTTTATTAATTTGTCAGCAATTTAGAATTGTCTGCATATCTTATAAAATAATGTACATAATAAATACCTCTAGCGAAACTAGGAAACTGATATGATAAGGCGTGATCAACGATTTCCTGAATCCAATCCCGCCACGCCAGCACGTTCCACAACAGACTCACCATCGTGGCATCCCAGTCTACCATGTGCTCCGCTGATATGATAGGAGTTCCTAAAAAGATGTAGCTGTTTAAGTAAATGTTAAGATTTTAAATAGATTAATTCAGAGTAAAATTACTTACGCGAGCTGTATCCACTCTTAGCTTGAGAGAGTTTAGAGGAAAATTGTTGTGATCGATCGCGGCTGGGTTTGGAGTGTGATGATGATGCTTCGAAATCGTAAGAAGTGGCCGAAGACGAGAACGAAGGTGACTCTTCTAACGTGCAGGTATATTGCATCTGTTCTAGTTGCTTTCGAACAAATTTTGGGTTATCAGCGTGAATATCAAGCAAATGAGGTTTAGGGGACGAAGGTTGTTTCGTCCTCGTTAGGGGAGACTCTGACGACAAAGGTGATTTAGGTGTGTAAGAGTCGGAGCCCGAAGTGCTCGGTGACAGCGACGGGGACGGCTGCTGTTGCACGGCTATATCTTTAGAGCTGTATATTTTATGCGTCATTTCATACAAGAGGTACGAAGTAGTCTGGGGTGGTACGCCAGGGCACAGTGGTAAGGGTTCCCCTGGAGGTAGGTTCCTGGCTTGATTGGGGCAAGATTTGAAGGATATCTCAACGCCAGGAGCGAGGACATGAGAGTTGTCGGCGGCGGGGGCGAGGAAGTCGGTGGGCGCGAGGTCGGCCAGCGCCTGCACGGACACGTGGCGCGAGCACGTGCAGCACGGCTTCGCCACGCGCCGCAGGATCTCGTCGCACCACAGCTCGCATTGTACGAACACGTTGTTGTAGCATTTGCATACTTTGAACACCTCTGTCAACAATAAATCAATATAGTGAGCAATTTTAGTTTCATCACCACAATCACACAAACATATGTAATATTTATATATTTTCTTGTGCCTATCCCAAATACTCTACTACTCAGTCTACTTATTATTTTAAATATAAAAATGACCCCCGTTTTCCGTTGTCACGACTTGGCATGAAAACGGCTTAACCGATTTGGCTGATTTTTTTTTTGTTGTGATTGTTATTGTGAGGAGAAGGTTCTTATGGAAAAAAAATTAGGGTAGTGTAGGGTAGAGTAGTAAGGTAGAGTAGGGTAGAGTAGGGTAGAGTAGGGTAGAGTAGGGTAGAGTAGGGTAGAGTAGGGTAGGGTAGGGTAGAGTAGGGTAGAGTAGGGTGTAGTAGGGTAGAGTAGGGTAGAGTAGGGTAGAGTAGGGTAGAGTAGGGTAGAGTAGGGTAGAGTAGGGTAGAGTAGGGTAAAGTAGGGTAGAGTAGGGTAGGGTAGGGTAGAGTAGGGTAGAGTAGTAGGGTAGAGTAGGGTAGAGTAGGGTAGAGTAGGGTAGAATAGGGTAGAGTAGGGTAGGGTAGGGTAGGGTAGGGTAGAGTAGGGTAGAGTAGTAGGGTAGAGTAGGGTAGGATAGGGTAGAGTAGGGTAGAGTAGTAGGGTAGAGTAGGGTAGAGTAGGGTAGAGTAGGGTAGAGTAGGGTAGGGTAGGGTAGAGTAGGGTAGAGTAGGGTAGAGTAGGGTAGGGTAGAGTAGGGTAGAGTTGGGTATAGTAGGGTAGAGTAGGGAAGAGCGGGAGCGAAGCCGCGCGGGCAAAGCTAGTTACTTTATAATATTATATATCGAATTATTAATCTTACTCGGGTCCAAAATATGCTCGGCCAAAAACATTGTGGCCTCAGTGATGACCTCTGAAAATAATATTATTTAGGTAATTAATTATATCTGTGATTGATATGTAGAAGTATAAGTTCTAATTAAATTTATGGACTGATTTACCGAAATGATTAACGCTATCGATGCAATTACCTACGTTAGTGTGACTTTTTAACGATATAGGGTGAAGTCGAAGAAAGTGTATAGTACCTGTCAAGCGTATGCAGCTTGACAATGTGTACCAACTCTTTGTATGCGATTTAAATTTTTGTTCAAAATCTCTTCAAATTCAAAATCTGAAGGAAATTGTAAACCCATCAGGAAAATTCAAAAATATAAGTTTTCTTGCCATTTTCTTCTTAGCATGTCGATGACAAAATTAGTTAAACTCCTTGCCTGGCCCAGTATTTGGCTACTTGCCAAGTTTCAACATATTAAACCCAAGGAATAAAATCGTTCTTACAAGTAAGATCATTGAAAGTACTCCTTCGACCGTGTACAACTTACCAATCATAAGTGCCTCAAACTTAGCCGGGGTTGCACCAAACATTAAGTTATTCAGTTTTATTTGTATTTTTCTGGCAACGACAGGATCTGCATTATTTACGACGAGGTCATCTGAAGTTTTACCATCCAACCTAGATATAGTAACAGCAGTATTATTAATTGACAGTTCTTGTTACTTCTCGTAATAACCTTCTTTTGGATGTTCTCAAAAATAGTAAAATAAAACTAACTTTCAAAAACTCAGGTATGTATTTCTTTTTTATATCGGTCGGAAATCTCCCGCTCTAGGTGAGGCGGGAGGGACTGACAGACCTGTACTGATTGAAACCCAGCCATGTTTCTTCTGTTGCTTTGCGTTCCAAGGTCACTGTAATGATTTCTAATAATCCCGTAGCCCTAGCAGGCAGCGACCCTGGGGGAGCCACGTCTGTTTGCTGACATTTCTTTGAAGAACGTGTGGAACATAAGGCGCCATCAGACACCACTGTTAGATTTTTATCACAATCCAAAAGCATATAGTCAAGAATAAAATAATCAAAATGTAACGAGCTGAGGTGATATTTTTTTTCTTGATGTTATTTATCCAATGACTGAAAAAAGATTTGGATGGTGATATATATTGGGAAACAAAAAAAAAAAAACTAACAAAGCTGCGCCATCTTTGAATGATTTGCGAACTGGTCCATGTCTCAACAGAGCCCCGTCTCCTGCCTTCTTCATTTCTTTTACAAGCAGATCCATTGCGTCAGCTTTCGCAGCTAAAATAGAGCAGTTTTTATTTATAGGTACAGTTGGTCTATCTTACCAAGGCCTGGCCTGGTCTTGCATGTGTGTACTCATAGATTCATGCATATGTTTTTGTATATGCATGATGTGAGCCATCGTGAAATAGAATACAATATATACGGTAACACATAAAAGAGTATGATGTAGGTAAGTAAAGATTTAAATTTCCAAAAAGTAAGATATCTGGATTAGGTACCGAGTAAAACGGGGTGAATAGAGATAAAACTTTGGTTTGGTTTTTCACTTTGTTACCATAATATTGGCGTCTAACAAACCATCTATTTTTTAGAATAACAATTCATTAACCTATTGAACGCCAATCACTTGTATACAAGTTTGAGATTTTCGTGCCCTCAGCGCCACTACAGAAGTAATAATAGTATAAAATAAATATACGACTTTTACAAGACCTTTTATTGTTTTATAGAAAATTGCCCTGTTATAAGCCATATTTTTAACTTTTTCACACATAATAAGTTCTTGTTTGTTTTATATTCAATTGAAACAAAAACGCCAGATTTTTTTACATTTGTTGCGTGGCGCTGGAGGACACATCGCGTATTATATAGATGGGCGTCGAAAAGGTTAATAAATTGATACTAGTTAAATGGTGAAAAAAATATTCAAATATCAAGAAAATACCCTTTAAAGTTTTGTCTCTATTTACCCCATTTTACGGTACCGTATTTATCTTCTAAATATACAAGGTGTAAGGGACAGCTCTCCGCAAACTTTAAGAGCTTGCTCAGTAGACGAAACTGAACAAACTTTCACAAAAAAACAATTTCAGGAAACTGCTGTCTCGTATATCTTGTATGTAGATCACACTACTTTGAAATATACATACCTTGAAACATAACATACGACACCAATAGCGACGCAGCGTCAGCGATCACGGCTAAAAACAAAGCAAGTTATATAATTAAACTTTCGAATACTTTGATTAGAAACACAATAGAAAAACAATGAGAGAGCGAACGCCGCTCGTAACTTGGGGTTTAATGAATAAGAAATATGTATTATTTCTGTGAGTGTTCACGATGAACAAGTAATAATATACAAGCATCGCTTTGCATTTCTATCACTGATCGATATAATTTATTATACACATAGGTTAAGTAAGTCCTATTTTTTTTTTACCGAAGTTTAACTTTATTAGGTACTACCAATTCTTAGTTTTAAAATGGATGTAGTTTTGTATGTAACGTATGCATGCACAAATTGACAATGAGTGGATTCATAATAATTAAATAATTATACAGATTCGAGCGATCTCGGTGAAATAGAGACGAGAGAGTTTTTCTTACATTCTTTAAATTCTATAAAAAATAAAAATCAATAGTCACCATGTATGATGGTGCATCGCTTGATCGACCGATTTTGCCGTTTTTTTTCTTGTTGTTTGTATCAAAAATAAAAATATATAATAAAAATATTTACTTAAATATTGAATACATTGGATGAGTCTAACGACTTATGTACGCGGTGACAAATTATCTATTAATTTAGTAAACGGAAAAATCGTTCTCAAGTGACTTTGTGTCTTTTTTAGAAAAAGATATCAATTTAAACCTAATTGTCCGGAAATAGTTTTCTTGTAATATTTATAACAATTCACCGGGAAAGTCGAAAATTGCACCCGAGTGAAACCAGGCTGGATCCCTAGTTTAGACAACAAATCGTAATAATTGTATTTTGAGTAGTGTAATTAATAAAAAAAATTAAGGGTTTCTGGCATTTAGTTACCTTTCATAGCCGCAGCGCTGCCCGGACTTCTAGATGGAGGCGCATGCAACATCATGTTCTTGAGTTTGGTCTCAATCGCATTTTGCATCGGTTTATTCGGTCGTCCAATGACATCCTTAAATGTGGTGAGAGTACGAAGGCTGTTGAAAGTAAACATCAGTATCCTAGGTCAGTCTCTAGGTTTTTCAAAGTTCATGAAATATGGGTAGATATCAAAGAAATTACAAAGGTAAAAAACAATTTTCTTCATATTAAAAAGCCATATAATAATTATTAGAAATATTTTTATATTATAAGTGCAAGAATTCCTGGCATCGACCCACAGACCTTCTTAGGAATAAAGTGCTGGAGTGATAACACGACCTCTTAACACGATTTATTTTACAACCTAAACTAATCTTTAAAGGGATGGACTATATAGGTATACGGTGGCTGTATCCCATATCCACACGACTGACATTTTGACACGTCATGATAAGGCCTTTTGCGCTCCACAATTCAAATCACCGATGTCACCTTATCGGGTGACTGATTATTATCAGGCAGCCAGAAAAATAACCAAACTTAAAGGGAGTAGGCCTAGGCCGATCACCTATGCAGAATGTCGAACAAACTATGGGCTTTAGATCGCAACGTGGATCCTGTAAATGTACACATAGCCGAACATCCAGGCGATGATGGCGAAACGAGTTCAACGTCTACAGGACTGGTTTATACTGGTTCAAAATTGGGAGTGATAAAAATAATGTACAGGAAGAAGAGAGAAAGGGAGAGAGGAGGTGGAGGTCATTGGTTTACAATGGGACAATACAGGTTAGATAAATATTAAAACTTACTAGTTTGCCGATTCTTTAGCTGTTTTAGGGACGTCACCCTCTATAAGTGGGGCATCACCAGCGGCTTCCATTTCAGATAGCAACGTGACGTAAGCCTCAATGTAATCATCTAGAAAGGGTTTAAGCTCAATATCATGAAATATAATGTAAGAAAAGTTGTTACCAGGAAGGATACATACCAGGTTTAGTTACCTCACTTGATAAATACTTGGAAGTTTCTTTGATGTGATCTGCAACATATATTAATAGTTAAAGAAGTTGTATTAGGAGCTGGCTGGATGGGGGCATTCAGTAAAATTAATAACCAGCCAGCATTATGGTATTTCCTAAAATCGATCATTCCACTTTACCGAACTTAGTTAAATTATGTATTGCCTTTCTAACTGTTCATGACCCTAAAATATATAGTGCTCGTCTGGCGTTATAATTAAAGCTTCTATGCTTTACCTCTCATTGTCGAGCTCAGTTTTTTTGGCATAGGGCGAGAACGAACCACGTCCTCCAATTTCTTCTCTATATCATTAACTACTTTGTAGCATGGTTCGGGTACGGCGTCTGGGTCTTTCCTCTTCATCCTACGATAAAATTGTATTGATTAATTGTTGTTACATACTCAATCTGGAGTATTGTCATTATAATTATTAAAAAATCTGTGACCTGGGTATGTTGTATCGGGATTATTAGAAATCTTACCCTTACGGGAGTTTATTAGAAAAGGTCTTATCAATATTTCAGAAAAATCTAAATAAATAATATTCATAAACAGCGAAGTTGTTAGCGATTGCCAAATTGTCACTCAATTTATGGAAATATTGTTCAGGCTATCGATTATGAACGAATGAATGGCGATCAAAATGGAAAAACAATGCGCGTAATATTTTGTAGTAGCAATTGTAATGAATGATTGATTTAATTATGAATTTATCAATTAAGAAAAATTTTTGTGGACAACTTTACTTCTGACTACACAAATATGATCAGTAACGGGTACAGATAGAGCCCTACTTTTTTGTACTGATTGAATATTTTGTAAAGTAAATGTAGATAGACGGAGAGGAGAGAGGTAAAGAATATACTGATTGTGTGAGAAGTTATATGAAAGAAAAGAGAACGGTTGACAGATCAGAATCAAAGAAGAAAACATTTTGAATACCAAGTAATTTGAGACTTGAGCATTAGCTGATGTTATTTGATGATTCTCCAAACAAAAAAATGGTCTAAAAGACCCAATACCGATTTCACTTGTTCTGTTCATCAAACTAAGTAACAACGAGTTAAATCAAATAGGGAAATATACATGATTTTTTTTAAATATGTGTTTAAACCAAACCTCTGGTAAATTGATGAGAAGGAATTTAAAAAAGTATCTTCATCAACGACGAAGTTACAAGCATTGAAGCTTGTGAGCGGGGTGATATTTTTTGCTGACAATTAGAAAGAGAAGTCCTATATGGACTTTGAAGTCAAAGTTCATCATGCCTAGAAGGCCGCCATAGAAAACGTCATCTTTGCGAAAGAGAGAGAGATACATATACATATTTGTTAAAAATTGTTATATCTCGTTTGCTTTGTTTTTCCAGTTATTATACTACTTTTGCATATTTATAGGTTAAATATATAAATTGGATAGATGACAAGTATTTGTTTCATGCATATTCCCTATTTTACGAAACGACATTTATTCTTGATATGAAATATTATTTTATAAAAATCCTTCAATTTCTAAAAAAATACAGATAATTCAGTTAAAACTGGTTAAAACATATCTACTAATGGAGCTTAAAAATGATGTAATGACAATGAATACCACTCTCAGTTTTACGATGAATCTGGTTATTTACATTAACTATTGGATGATGTATTTTTTTTTAATTTTAAACCTTTGAGCGGCAAAGAAGTGGGTTTCTGCAGCTCCATCCACTTCTACTAGTATTTCGTTACCGCGTTCTTGCATTGCCGAAACCAAGTTATCTTTTACAAGGCTTTTGAAGTCTGGTGAGTCAACAGAAAGTGGTGATTTACATGAAATAATCAATAATTAACTTTAACTATAGCCTAGTCACGTTAAGAAAATAGTGACGTCATTGTG
This sequence comes from Mythimna lalbum, assembly GCA_949319445.1. Classification (NCBI taxonomy): domain Eukaryota; kingdom Metazoa; phylum Arthropoda; class Insecta; order Lepidoptera; family Noctuidae; genus Mythimna; species Mythimna lalbum. The sequence goes on along the minus strand of OX439345.1, from coordinate 7,762,660 downwards.
GTTTATTCCAAAAATCCGCCCTAGCAAATAAAATCAACTCAGTGGAGGAGATTTTTGGAAGAACACGTAAGAATCTCCACCAGATATTACATTGTTTTTTTTTTATTCTTTCTAAATTTTAAACACAGGTGATCCTATTACATTTAAATATTTTTATTTCAACCTAGTCATTGTTGTAAATATGTTTGATTGATTAAATATATTGACACAAACAATTTAATGAAAGTTGATAATAAAATTGAATAAATTATTTACGTATCTAATTAAAAGTATCCAATTATGTATTTTTTGTTTAATATTAGACACGCACAATAAAAAAAAAACTGGGCAGGTGCGAGTCGGACTCGCGCACTGAGGGTTCCGTGTAAACTACAATTCCCGAATGGAGTCTCGAAGATTATTCCGAATTGAAAAAAAAAATTGTGGCGGTAAGTATCAATAAATTTACTATTTTCAGATTTATTCCTATACCTGTGCTATAAGAACTTGTTTTGTGCCAAATTTCAGGTTTCCGGTCCAACGGGATATAAGTACCCTATGATTTTCGATCTTTGAGAGCAATTCATAGGGTATATTATTAACAAACCCTATTGGTGAGAATTTGTCGGTAGGGATTTCGGGAATAAACCGTCGTCAGCTAAGCCGTTTTCGGTCACCTAAATTCAATATTTAAAATTAAAGATGTACAAACAAAAGCTGTTTTATGACGCAATAGCAACAATTGATTCAAACCAATTGAAGAAATACTACTAATGATGTAAAAAAAAATATCGAGTCTTCGACATTATCACAGAATAAGTAAAAGTACAAACGTTGTTATGGAATTTGCGGAGTCTTTTTAAGTATAAAGATAAAGTTTAAAAATATTTCACACTAAAAGTTCACGCTGCGTCGCTACTAGCTGCTGCCATTCCTGTATGATTCTGTCGAGGCCCTGTGAGGTTTGCTGTTAGAGAACCCTATTCTGATTATTGATTAGCTCGCCTGTTAAAATAAGCAGTCTAAATGTATTGAAACTATTTATTTAAAATAAGGTAATTTTATATTTAGACTCACTTGAAACAGCAAAGAATTCGGCAGTTTTTCGGGCAGCCTCAATGACGACATCTGTGCACAAACAAAATACAAATTATTTAAAAAAAAAACTTACAATTACTTGAAAATTCGAGAGGAAAAAGACGCTCTATATAATTTCCATATAAAATGTATGGAGACCGAAGCGCCCAGATTGGCGTCTGCGGCACACGTGTGAGCAGTGTACCTAGTAGTTCTATCTTAATTATTGAAAAATGGAAAGAGGGGTTCAAAAATATCATCAAATCTCATTTGATAGTAGAAGTAATACGTAAGTAATTAATTAATAATAATAATATACCACAACTATCACACAACGCCGTCTGGTCCCAAGCTAAGCAGAGCTTGCGTTATGGGTACTAGACAACTGATAAACATACTTATATATTTCTAAATAAATACATATTATACATAAATTACAGCCAGACGCAGAACAAATGATCATGCTCATCACAAATATTTGTCCTGGGTGGGAATCGAATCTACGACTTTCGGCATAGCAGTCAGGGCCACTAACACTAGACCATCAGGCCAGTCGATATTTGAATACTATCTATGTATAAATATTAAGGTACATAAGGTACAGACCTTGCATTGGGTCATTTAGATGCGGAGGTGTTTTATTTTGGACGAGCGTATTCAGTTTTTTTTCAAACTTCTTATGTAAACGTGCGACGTCACCGGAATTTTTCACCGACTTGTCCACTTTCATAGGTTCCGGTTCCAGCAGCCTGTGCAATAAATATATTAAGGAATATAAAGTTATAGTGGGATAATTAATCAAACAATTTGCCCTATCAAAATACAATGAACTAGTGCGCCTCACCATTAAAGATTGCATCACTGCTTACCGATCGCAGGCAAGCTCTAAATTATATCAATAAATAAAAAATTGAATTGCAAATGAATTGATTTTGCCAACAAACAAATATTTTCATAATGTTTCTTTATATAGATTATTTTGAAAATCACTACATTTTTAAATTCGATCTGAGGGATTTATTATTGATAGATGCATGCATATCAGAAGCCCACGAGCTCTACGACTTAAATTGAACAGTTTTAGGGATGAAGCTTATATTATAGGGTAAACAATGCTAATGCTAATAAAAGTTAATGTACAGGGTTATTTGTAAAACACTACCAACCTCTCAGGACTATGTTACTAACATCATAAATAACAACTTTTGTTGTACGAATTTTGTATCATATTTTAGTTCCATCAGACTATCATACAAAAATAAAAATATTTAAATTGAACATTCTAAATATTACGAAGTCTATGCGAAGCAAGCGATAGTACAATAGCGGAGGGGAGAAGGGATTTGATGCGCTTGCTTCTTATCATACAGACATAGCAAAATACCTGGTAGGTATAGCAAAATACGAGAACAACGAAATATTGAAGGTTTGTTTTTGGTAAATGTATATAGTCCTTAACATTTTGTAAAAAGTTATAGAATAGAACAAAAGTTGTTGTTTATGATGATAGTAATACAGTCCTGCAAGGTTGTTAGTGTTTTACAAATAACCCTGGAATGTAGCTATCCATTCCTGTTTCTCAGTCACACTCCTGACATTTTAACACGTCATGCCTCAAATCCGTTTTTTGCACTAGTTTGAATATGTGATGTTTTGATTATTGTTTCGTGAATTTAATAGCGAGCCAATCTAAGCTATTGATGTAAAAATCAGCCATGCGTTTGAAGTCCTGTGAGATATTTTAGGTATCAGGAAACTTTGTATTTTTGACTAGCTGTTTGCTGCGGTTTCATTCGTGGGTTAGGTTACTGCTACGCTCCGATGGCTCGATAAATGGGTTATCCAATATCCAACACTATATTTTTATTTTATTTCGTATCAGTCATTCCTCAGATTAGCACCTTCAATCAGTTTAATAATACTTACCTATAGATTTAATTAATATTATTTTGTGAATATGTGTACCAGTCTGAAGCCTTTCCGTGCGTGAGGACGGTTTGGGGCTGCTCGTAGAATAATTCGGGGCCGTGCGCTTTCAGCTCTTGGTGCAAGATGTCCAGGGCCGCCAGATGCTCCAGGTCATAATCTGTATAAAGTAATTGATCATCATCATCAATATCATCATCATCATTTAGTCGAAAGACGTCCACTGCTGGACATGTGACGATATGCGTCTCACGTATCCATTTCATTACCACGACTTCCACCGGGTCATCGGTCCACCTTCTGGGAGGCCTTCCAACGATGCTTCTTCCGGTGGGCGGTCGTCACTCCAGTGTACAATTAAACTATCAGATTTATTTAGCAGTATGCGAAACTATTTCTTTGTGTAAATTTACATCGTCACCACTGCTTTCAAGAAACGGTGAATTTCTTACAATGTTTTCCAGATTGTAAGAAAATACCTACCTAATATTATTTTTTATTCCACTTACCAGCGCCTAGTGCTCCACCGCGATATTTTTCTGCAAAGATGAAATAATATCATTATTTGAAGGTTATTATTTTTTTTTGGGTTTATTATTTATGAATAGATATGTATATTTATTTATAAATTTTTGTGAACGCACCCATGATACATGACTAATTCTTAGAGTGAGGCAACATTTACTTATATCAAAATATAATAAATAACAAATATATATTACATCTCATTATTCTAAGGAGGAAAGTAAGATAGTATTTATCTACACCTATTTCACCAGTTACGTTCATGGTGAACTCATTGCCGTTTGAAAAATATAGTATAATGTTATCTTCAATGTTGGAAAAACTAAATCTATAGGACCTTGTACGCAACAGTAGCCATAACACGCCATAATTGTGGCGGAAGTCCCCTCTTTGAGGAGTGGCTGGAAAGACGTCACCGGCGTTCTCTTCTTCCACATGATCCTTTCACCGGGCATGGTAAGTTCGGCAGGTTCCTGCACCGGATTCGTGTGGAATAAAACTGTGTGGAACGCCCGGAAGATACGTTCTTACTTATTCTTACCCCTCGCTTTTCTCAATTTTTCTGCCATCTCTTCTGCCAACCTTTTTTTCTCTTCTTCTTCCAACCTTTTTTTTTCTGCCTCCGCGGCTAATCTCGCCATACGAGCTTCACGGGTCTCGGCAATCATTATACCGGCCCCAGGACCAGCTGTTATGGCAGCTAATCTACGTTGCTCACTGCAAATCGACAAATTAATGAAATAAAAAAAATAGACGGAGGACAAACTAAAACTTAGGTCTCTTGATCAGACCACAGAACACTGCACTATGCAGCACATATTGACGGCCTTATTCACCGCTGATGCGACTGCGACGAAAGAAAACGCACGTTTTTACGTTTTTATGCGGGTTTTATGAGAAGACGGATGAAAGATAAGTAAACTTTTTTTATTTGTGTTGAGAATTTTCTATTGTGCAACGCTTTAGACATCTTCTGTAATGTTGTACAAATGCTTGTAAATAATTAAATACGCTGCAGGCATTGTGCTTTCCGTTGAAGAGTCTCAAGTTTACGACTTCAGTAAGTAAAGATTTCCATGATATTTAGGATTTAAAAATAATTTTGTTTCCATACGCTAAGGCTTTGGCATCGGCGTTAAATCCTTCAGCATCTAAAGCCGCTAGTTGTCCGCCATCCAAACCACCTTCAACAAAAACAGTAATTTTATTGTTCCATTTATTTATAATCAATAGCCTCGTATTTTGATGTTTCTAACCGAGTCATATTTTTTCTGAAATGTGCTCTAGGTGAGCAACCAAGAGCAATATTTGTTACTTTTGTTTTTTGCAAGGCACCGGCCTTACAATAAACAAAAGTAACGTTAAAACGTTGTTTTATCACAATGCTTTTGTTTATTATATGCCATTTTTGTTGCATACTTGTCATCCTTTTTATAATCATAATTTGTCCTGTCCATACCCAATGCAGATTATGAGTTTTCCCATCGTTTAATTTAATACTAAATTAAATGATGATGAATGACGATATGCAGTCAACATATTTATTTAGAAAGTAGAAATGAATATAAATATTAGATTTTGAAAATAGAAAATATTGATAGATTTGCGCCATATACTAATTGGGAAAAAATATGATCCATTTTAAAACAATTTATAAAAGCAAGGTTTTTTAAAATATGCAACATACACTGTTTTGTTGCTTCAGTAGCGATGTATCTAGCCGCGATATCAGTCATACCTGCAACATTTTAAAACAATTATAACAATAAAAAAAAGAAACGGAAAATGCAATTAAATGTGTAATCTAAAAGCCTTTTAAAACTTTTGTATTTTATACAAATACTAAAATAAATACATAAAGCATTGATTAATGAGCTATTTAAGTGATTGTCATTAATAAAGTGATTATCGTCCTAATTAATATGATTAAATTATCTACGTCTTCAATAATATAACTTAATTATCATCTACGTCTTAATTATTATAATTAAAGATTCTAATTACTTTAGGGACGGGACTCATGTAGACGACAGGTAATAAAATTATTTTTCGGACGTTACTTTTATAAAAAGCAAAAGGAGTCAAGTTCATAAAGTTTTCAGATTATGCGTTGAGTTAAGGGCAAAATTCACAGATATTACGTTGAGAGCTAAGGACAAGGTTCTTCGACCGTACGTTGAGTAAAGTGCAAGATTCACAGACCGTACAGCGTACATTGAGCTAAGCACAAGATTCACAGACCGTACATTGAGCTAAGCGCAAGATTCACAGACCGTACATTGAGCTAAGCGCAAGATTCACAGACCGTACATTGAGCTAAGCGCAAGATTCCCAGAACGTACTATGAGCTAAGACCAAGGTTCACAGAAAGTATATTGAACTAAGAGTAAGATACACATATGGTACGTTGCGCTAGGAGCAATTCACAGATTATATCACGGAGTTAGTATAGAAGAGGAGATGTTGTAATGACATTTTGCGGGGTGAGGGGGTGTTAGACTCCGCCCATTTTTTTATTTGCCATCTGCCGGTCAATAGCTAAACTACTTGGTCGTTCTGTTGATTTTATTTTGTGGTTACGTAACTATCTCACACTAGATGTCATTAAGTGCAGGATGCAACAGGGTCGAACTCAGAATTACCAGGGATTTCTGTTTTTTAAATTAACTGTGCAAACCATGCGATACGTATATTTTTCATTGAAATAGTGATACTATTATTAGATGAATGACGAATGAAGATCATTCGAAAATCATCAAAATCCTTTTTATTGTAACATTTTTTTTATTCCATATTTACTTTTTTAAAGGCTTATTTTGATAGAAAGAATTATCAAGATTCATTACAAAGCTATTCTTTTTTTTTTAAAAAAAAAAACATGTGTTTACGTCCGATACCATTCAATAATAGTAGATTATGTGACTAGGGGTAAAGCAGTGTCTTTAAGTCGCGGGCGGCATGTTGAATTCCGAACGAAACGAAGGTTGCTATTTTAATCCCGAACGTCAGTGAAGGTTTTATATAATTAGCTCCCGAGCATTGAGTGGGAGATTATAAAGAAACCAGTGTGAAGTGAGGAATTCAAGCCGCCCAAGACAAAGACAGCTTTATCCCTGTGTTGCATACTCTACTTTTTACACCAAATGTGAGGTAATTAAAAACAATTTGATCGACCAAATCATATACTAGAGAAATATAAGTATTATGTTTACAAGTTCTGTAGCCTGGGGATATTCGGTAAAATAATTGGCTTCTAATTACTGCCCTGTATTTTTGCTATTTGACGATAGATGGCGACTTGTTTACAAAATTATATAAATACTACAAAAATAATATTATGGCGATTAAAGGACCTTTAGGAATTAATGTTGATCAAATTTCAGTACCTACGTATGATTATTAAAATATATTAATACTGAGCTCTACGTACCTAAATATATTTAGTTCCCATGACATAAAGTGTCGCCATCTAATGTCGAGTAGAATTATATTTGGAAATGCTGACGTTAAGATTTTTCTAGAAGTATTTTAATAAATTATGCATATAAAATAACTTACAAATGAAATGTGATGGCATCCATAGCATCAGAACGTCTATCCGAGTAATTTTTACAATATAAAATACAACACTTAATTTTTTTGGTTTTCTATCGCGAATATGATGCCAAATAAGTGGGTTTACGAAGTTGTGCTCAGGACGAACGCCAACAATACACTGATTTAAGCCACGCCCACCGTGATGACGTCAGGACTCAGTTGAGAGTCACAGTGCACAGTTGTTTAGGCCGCCTCCTCTTCTATACTAACTCCGTGGATCATATGTTGCGCTAGGAGCAATTCACAGATCATACGTTGCACTAAGAGAAAGATTTTTAGATCAAAAATTGAGCTAGGGGCAAGGTTCACAGATTGTATGTTAAACTAAGAGCAAGAATCTTCACATATCATACTTTGAGCTAAGAGCAAGGCTCATAGTACGTTGTGCATTATGTATAGCAAATACGATAATACCCCTGTTGGCATACAATTTTAAGCATAACGTTTTCGCATAACTATCATTTAGTCTAATATGTTTTGGCTTAATAAGTTGGAGTTGCATAACTTTTAAACGAATAATATTTATTCGCCTAATAATCATGGGCCATAAATATAATGATTTTCAATATTAAATTAAAATAGTGTCATAAAAAGTCAATAAGTTGTGCAACAAAATTTAGTGACAGAAACGAATCTTAATGTATTGTCATTTTGTAGCACAACATAATATTGACTTTTTACCAAAAGATACATGTATTTTAGTTTTTGATGTTCAAATAATGTTCCCATACCAAATAATCGTAGAATAGAATAGAATAAACTTTATTATACACCAAAAAGTAACACAGCTATCAGCACAGCGTATCTCTAAATAAAGATTATGCTAAACCAATTTTGCGTAATATTAATTATGCCAACGGTAATAATGCGAAACAAAGTTCTGCCATAATAAAAGTATGCCATTGTGAACTCGGACACGTAAACATTCTTCCAAACAATAGTTATGCTAAATATTTTTTATGCTTTAAAAATATTCGATTTAATAAGATTATGCCAAGTGTGTTATGCCTAATAAAATTCGGAGTATCAAGATTCCGCCAAATATAAGGAAGCCTTAGATTTCAACGTACGTAGTCATTAGTGATACACCAGGATACTGTTGTATTACTACTCTTTAAACCAAAAATACAAACATTGACATTACTTTGCATGTGCTGCTTAGCCATAGGCTTATCGTCGATAGGGGTTTCTTTCGGTAGCACTTCTAAGCGGTGTTCAACGTTCTCCAAAATGACAGGTGAAGGCTTGCTGTTCCTTAAATACGGTGCTGTTACCAGCCTGGCAAAGTTAAATATTAGCTACGTATATTTATTTATTGTTCATACCAAGGGGCATTCTGAAACTTTAGTTTATTAATTCATACATATCCGCCACTTCTGTATGATCCTTTTTGTATGCTCCTACATCTATAAATTTCTTGGGACCTTCTTTTTTTAAATCACTTTCTAATACTCCCAACGCTTGGGCTGTAAGTGAAAAGAAAATATAATATATTATTATAATAGAATACAAGATTTTGGATAATTGTTTACTTTCGGAAGGGACGCCAATTTGTCACTCACGGTGGTTGCTGAAAATCAGCACTGTAGATTGCTGGATTCGTCCAGCGTCACAGTATAAGCTGAGCAATCGGCCTATTATTGCCTTGATGCGACGCACAATTTGAATGTATTTATATTGTATCTGTTTTATTTTTGCTTTTCTTTTGTTTATTAGTTGTGTTATATTTTACGTTTTGCAGTAAATCAGATTGACCCTACAGTTTGTCAATTTCTCTGGTTCCAACATAAAATAAAAAATAAATTACCTCTCCCTTCTATGGTATCTGTCAAATAAGCCGCGCCTTCTTTCGCTGGTTCTGAAAAGGGACATGTTTATACTGACTGAAACAAATTAAGTAGGCCATTATTAATATTAATATTCGATTACTAATATATTGATATTATATCTAGCCTATATTATTCCACTGTTGGGTTGTTTCTGATGACACTACTTGAAAAAACTCCAACAATGTTTAGTGTGATTGAATATGGCAGTGGCACTCTTTATGTCTGTTTAGAAGGTGACATTTATGTATCTTTAATGGTCAAACATGTATTGATTTAAGTATAAATAAAAATCAATGATCTGAATGAACAGTAGCTCGACTGATTTGGCAAATATTTCAGAACCTTCGTATTGTCGGGGCAAGGTGGTATAAAAAAATAACCAAAAATTTACGAAAAATCACGTAACTATGGCAAGTCACTAGTCTATAACAATTATGCTAGAAATGATGATTTAAATGTACTAAGGAACCTTCTAGAACTTTTTTCAACTTTTTATCTGGTATTACAGCAGCTATTTGTTTATGCATAACTTCTTTCTTCTCTTCATCATGGGCTTGCGTGACACCCACTGGAGCGTTTCGAAGACTGCAATAATAGTAGTTTATGTGACTAGGGGATAAAGCAGTGTCTTTAAGTCGCGGGCGGCATGTTGAATCCCGAACGAGACGAAGGTTGCTAAGTTTAATCCCGAACGTCAGTGAGGGATTTACATAACTCCCGAGCATTGCGAGGGAGTTAATAAAGAAACCTGAGTGAAGTGAGGAATTCAAGCCACTCAAGACCAAGACAGCTTTATCCTCGTGTTGCGTACTCTACTTTTTACACCATCTGGTCACCAAATCATATATTAGAGATATATAAGTATTATATTTACAAGTTCATCAAACAAACAAACTTCACTCCAAGATTCTAGTTTCAATTTTCTATAACGCTCCCGTCAGTGAGCAGGTTTTATTCTATTTAATTTTTTTTATTAGTGGCCAGTTTGAATTTCGAGTCAACTTGTTCGATGCACGTACATTTTAATTCACAATGTTGACGATTTTTGATGTTCCAAATTCAAATCTTATTATTCCCTAGGGATCGGTCATACTACATTATCTCCCTAGGGAATAATTACTTGCTTTAAGTGAGGTTTGTATGACGTATAAAACGACATTATCGAGCAGGTGGTGTAAAAAACATTTTATATTTGTTAGAAGCTATTGAACTTAGTTGTCAATTTATTTTGCTGCCACAATATTAAACCCGCAAATATATTCTAACCTCCGTAGATTACCCTTACCGAGTCGCAAAAGTTCCGCCTTGAAGTTTGCCAAATAGCAAAAGAGAACGGTCTTCTAAGAAGAATAGACAGAATACAATGTAGTCGTAGATGGGTTCAAAATGCTATTTTCTTGTTTGTGTGGCATCTCTCCTACCTTTTTATGTAAAGATCTAACGACAGTGTCAAGCAGGCCGGATTGCCATGGTTAAATACTGTGCCAAGCAAGAAATTCAATTTAGACAAACTAGTTTTGCTTTTGACACGCTAAGAAGTATAACATAGACTTACTCTTTTCCGCCCTGTTGATAAGTCAGTTTATATGCATCTTTTTTTCCTATGATTTCACTTCCTTTGCGACCCATTAAATCCGCTAAAACTTGTCTCTTCTCGGCGTTTGCTGAGATGAAAAAAGAATGTGTAAATAAATAAAACCAAAAAAAAACATACCTAGCTTTAAAGTTTACTTACTTTTCGGTTCTGGCTTCGCCAGAAAATTTGCAGTATCATCGATTATCTCTGTGTGTAAAAAATATGTTTATGATATAATTCGATCATTGAAATTTGTTACAAATTATGCTGTCTTGTTAATATTTATCGACTTTAAAATGCAAAATGCAGTCCGAGATATAAATTATTTGTCACCTTATGCACGTTATAAAATAACAAGGGCTGGTTGTTTTTAATTACAGTCAGATAATTACAACCTTGTGTAAATCAACCTCTAGTAAGAGTCCGGGGCTGCCAGACTTTCGTTATTTTGTAAAAGCTGAGAGTTTATCAGTGCATGCCCCAAACACCGGTTCCCTACCGGTATTTCCCGATACCCTTTCGGTACGGAAACCGAGAAATGAGTTGTGCAATTAAACAGATACATTCCTATATTGCACACTTTTGTTACCTGCCAAAGCCATTACAAAATGTCATAGTATGGCAATTTTTCTTATTGTTTAAGGACAGTAGCTTTTTTAAAATAACGAAAGTCTTGCAGCCAGGGGGCTTTGGCTATTGCAAAAAGTGGTGACTAATCGAATTCCCTGACTTCAGCTATGCAATCATTAATTACCCGGAAGAACTTGTGTATACTTCTGTGTGTCTTCTGGTTTCTCTTCGGTCATGCCAACAAGTTTATCTTTTACAGCCGCAAAAGCAGGCATGTCAACAGTAGAATTATATAGAGTTGGCGAGTTCTCAATTCTAAAAGTAAGAATTTATATTTCATTCAAACTGTATATTTTGTATAAGGGCTGTGGCAAGGGGTGTAGTTTGCAGTCAGCTTAGGGTTTGAGTTCGAGCTAGTCGATCTTTACAGGCGGTGGAGTGCCTGCATAGTTAAAATTATCGAAAGACTACAAACTCTCACTAGAGGCTCCAAATTGCCGTCTTGAATGCAGTGGTAATCACGTTGGCTTGTGAGCTATAAACTAAGTCGATAATTCGCGTCACACGCTACAGCGTACACTAGTCACCGATTTTGTTGAAATTTCGTGGGGACGTAGCCCTGAAATTGTGATATTTAGTACCTCCAATAAAAAAAATTGTACCTCTTGGGTTTTGCTAAAAATTGATTTCGAAATCTGGGGCGTTTACGTAATATTGATTCGATAGCGCGCCCCAATCGGCCACAATATTAAATTTAAATTTCTAACCTAAAAATGATGCACCCAAAAAAACGGTATTTTGATGAGATTTCATACTCAAATTAATGTTCTCATTAAGCGATCCATGAAAATAGAATTATATCACAGAAATATGCAAAACCTTAGGAGAAAACATGAAATCAAAATCATACTCGACATCATCGACACAGACCTAAAGGTCTTTGGTATGACTAGATGTGACAGTCGAATTTAAAGTAGGTACGAACTATCTTTTGTGGTGGGTGTACTTTTTGACACTATGGAGTGATTCGATTTTGATTTTTTTTTAGCGTTGTATGATATGCTCTACTGCGGTTAGCCTAATTCAAAGTATTTTTTTTCTATATTCGGACATCATGATCCATCGGTTAGTATAAGGCGACTGCTTGCCACTCCTCCTCGCTTCGGTCCGTGGCCTGTACCAAGGTCCCGCGCGAGAGATCGCTGCCGCCGATCGCCCCCACGAGGACACGGCTGTGCTCTGCCCAAGCGGGGCACACCGCTACCATGAGTTCCACCATGTCCTCCGGGTGGTCCACACAGTGGCGACACCCAGGTGTCTCTTCCGCACGAATCCGGTGCAGGAACCTCCCGAGCGTGCCATGTCCGGTGAGGACTTGCGCGTCATACGGAAGGTAAGGACGCCGTGAGGTCTTTCCAGGCACGCCTCAAAGAGGGGACTTACCGTCATAATTGTGGCGACCACATCACTGATTTGCGATAGTTGCTGACGCCATGTCACCATGAGATCCCGCCGGCGCTCTATCCACATTGCCGTGACCTATCGCGGCAGAGGACTTTCACCCCGGCGTTGCATCTCCACGCGCATATCGTGTATGTGTGCAAGGACTGTTGCCTCGAGATCCCACAGTGGTAGGCCAGCAAGAAGGCTTGCCGCTTCGCAGGAAATCGTGTGGTATCCCCGCACCATCCGAATGACCATGACTCTCTGGCAGGCGTTCAGCATGGTCGCCGATCGCTTTTGCAGCGACGGCGCCCACACCGGCGCCCCGTAAAGGACCATGGACCGATCGAACCCTGGCCCTGGACCCCAAGGTTGGGCAGGTGGCGCTTGAGAGCAGCCCCAGTCCGGTTCAGTTTGGGAGCCAGACGTCGGAAATGGTCCCCGAAATTCCACCGGCTGTCAAGGACGAGTCCCATGTACTTCATTGTCGACCCGACGCCGTTGCGAACTCCTCCTACCGTTAATTGGGAACCCAATGTTGGCGCGTTCCGAGGGCCGTGAAATCGCTCGGATTTGTGCAGCGCCACCTCGAGTCCCAACTCCTGGATCCTACCAACGACTATCGCAACCAGTGCGGGAGCCCGGGTGTCGCCACTGTGCGCCTGAAGGACACGGTGGAGTACACAGTCGAGGTATGCCCTGCCTGGGTGGAGCATCGCCGTGCCCTCGTCAGGGTGATCGGTGGCGGAGACCTCTCGCGCGGGACCTTAGTACAAGCCACGGTCCGAAGCGAGGAGGAGTGGCAAGCAGTCGCCTTATACTAACCGTTGGATCATGATGTCCGAATATTAAAAAAAATACTTTGAATTTGGCTAACCGCAGTAGAACAAAAGATAGTTCGTACCTACTTTAAATTCGACTGTCACATCTAGTCATACCAAAGACCTTTAGGTCTGTGTCGATGATGTTGAGTATTTATTTTTTATTTATTTATTTATTAAAACTTCATGCAACATAAAAGTACAAAGGCGGATGATTTTGATTTCATGTTTTCTCCTAAAGTTTTGCATATTTCTGAGATATAATTATATTTTCATGAATCGCTTAATGAGAACATTAATTTGAGTATGAAATCTCATCAAAATACCGTTTTTTTTGGGTGCATCATTTTTAGGTTAGAAATTTAAATTTAATATTGTGGCCGATTGGGGCGCGCTATCGAATCAATATTACGTACTCGTAGATTTATGTATGGGAACAATTATTTGGTGTGTATTGCCACAGTATTGCACAACTGCAACCCATCTAAAAAATAAGTGTACGCTGACGGCGTAAACGCCCCAGATTTCGAAATAAATTTTTAGCAAAACCCAAGAGGTAAAATTTTTTTTATTGGAGGTACTAAATAGAACAATTTCAGGGCTACGTTCCCACAAAATTTCAACAAAATCGGTGACTAGTGTACGCTGTAGCGTGTGACGCGATAATTCAAGCCTTGCGATTGCTCCCCTCTAAGCGCGTAGGGTCTATGATACGAGTATCTCGGCCACAATAGTAATCCACTTTCGCTTGTTGCTGAGGCAACTATGTGAAAGGCTTAAAATGCCTGCTGTAGAAGACATTTATCGTTCAACTTAGATACTGCATCCAGCCCTCAGTCGTAGCGGTTCCCGCTCTACTGGATCAAAGAATATGATCGAGATTTACGAGTGAATGTGTTTGCGCGTACACTTATTATATTATTATTTCCTTTATTCATTAAACATACATACAAATTATATTTTTAAATATTTCAATAAAAAATAAAAAACATTTAAAAATATAAAAAATAGTGTCCCACCGGTATCGGGAACAGGGTCCAAGCTACCGGCGGTCAGGGCTCGGCTTATTATTATTATTATAATTAGCCCATATTGTCCCACTGCTGGGCAAAGGCCTCCCTCTACTTATGCGCGTACACTAATGCACTAAAATATATCGTGCGCACATGACTGCTTCCGACTAATGGCTAACGATTATGAAAATACTACGGTGATGGACAGAGGTGTGGAGAAAATATAAAATCACATGAGGGCTAATAATAAAGCGGTATATTTGAGCTCGCAATCACCATAAAAAGCCAAGGAATGCGTTTGTTGTGGCCGAAATCGGCAGAATGGCTACACATTTAGTACAGGATTCGTATAGTGCGAGGTCCGACAAATTAGGTTCTAATTATCATCGGTTCTAATATAATTTCACACATACCTCCTTGCGCCGTCAGCGTAAGTTTGTTCATATCCTTGCAGTTTGGCAAGATTTTCGTCTCCCTTATCTTTCATGAGAGTTACCACATAATCCATAGCATCTCCTGTTTAACATACGAATTTAAGTCGTATTATATACACATAGGTTGCGGAATCACTTTCTAAACAAATAGCAGAATCATCTCAAAACTTCTTTACGAAGTATATATATATACGTATGTATAGGTATATACATGTTATTAAATATGCATGTATATTAAGTCTAAAATTTTGTAATACTTGTTTTCTAAATAATATTTTCTCTTTTTATTATGCACCTGCCATATTGTTTCTGCACCACCCTAGGTTGACTGGTAGAGAATGCCTAAGGCATTAAATCCGCCTGTGTACTTTATGTTGCATGAAGATTAAATAAATAAATAAAAAGGTACCTAACTATAGGTTTCAAGCAATGTATGTATTAATACTTATTTACCTTTTTCAACTCCAACTTTTGCCAAATGCTTAGATGCTATATCCATAGTAGCTAGAAAAGTTAAAAGTAATGAATAAATGGTTGCGTGTGTTAATGCTGTTGAAGTTCGAAAGAATTACGCAGTCAATAACTGACATCTATATTCTAAGTTACATTGTCCACTCGAATTAGCTGCCCTTCTGCTATCAATGAAATTTACAGTTAGGTTCCGGGATGATATTTTAAGAGGTTACTGGGCTTTCTTCCTGGTGCTGATAGTGATCTCCGGGGTGGTTTTGGTAAGGTAAGAATCCCACACTCGCTAGTCTTTCCCGCAAAACTCCAGACACCTTTTGAAGGAATTAATCGAAATTTAGTCCTTGATTTGAAGGCACGCCATAATTATGGCGGTAAGTCTCTTTAAAGCGTGCCTGGAAAGACGTCACGACGTCCTCACCTTCCGCATGACGCAGGTTCTCACCGGACCACACTGAACATCAGTGCGGCCAACGGATTCGTGCCGAAGTGACGCCCGGGTGTCACCATTGCGTAGACCAACCGGAGGACACGGTGGAGCAAACGATAAAGGTGTGCCGCTTGGGCAGAGCACCGCCATATCCTCGTTGGGGCCGATCGGTGGCAACGATTACTCGCGCCAGGCCTTGGTACAGGCCATGCTCCGAAGCGAGAAGGAGTGGCAGGTGGTAGGAGGTCGCTTCCATCTGTGAAGCAGTAATGGTAGCAAAAGAGGAGGCCGCACATGCACGCGCGAGGGAGCGGCGTTCACGCCCCAACCGCCGAGATCCCGATCCCGATTTCCGGCCAGCATAGGCGCAAGCTTGGGAAGGACGAGCAATGGGTAGCTTGCCGTCCAACCGTCCGGTAACCGTCCGGACCGAGCCCAAGTCGTCGACAGCGCGTATACCTACTGTTACACGCGCGCCTCTAGGAGATGTCAGCGAACCGTACGGGCCCAGCAGGGTGGAAGACTACTGGGGCTAAGGGTCCGGTTTCAGAACGGAAAACTATGCCCTGGTATGAAAGGCAACGAAGGAACATGAGTGAGTTTTTAGTCAGTAAAAGTCTGACACGCCTTTCCGTTCCACCCAAGGTAGGAAAATCATCTAATGCGGGGGGCAAAAATGTAGTTTAAAAAACTAAAAAACACGCTATCTTATCGTGTCAAACTAAAAAGTGTAAAATAATTTTCAATATAGGTAGAAAATAATAATAATGAACGAAAAATATTAATATTATTAAAAAAAGGCAAAAAAAAAAACGGATTATTGCATAACGGATTATTTGCATCTTTGATGAGTGTGCAAAGTTTAAAGAAAATCTGATCGTCCCCATGTTGGCCAAAATCGAAGTCCAAGGCGGTGGTTGTAACCAAAGATACAGGTGAAGCTAATAAAAGCGTGTTAAAAACAGCCGTTAATCTGAGAGATTTTTAAATATTACTCGTCACGGCGATAGATTCCAGCAGAATGGCCGAAGTTTTGCTTAAAAGGACTCCGAACATGGGCAATGTATTTTTTTTTATGATGAATAAAATAGATGATTACGTGCTGTGTCTTGAACAACTGTGGGGGCCAGTTTCGTCGGTATTCCTCTTTTCAATTCGGAATGAATCTCATGACCCAAGTTGAGAGTTGGTGTATCGAGATTTTTCACTGAATCACCCGAAGAATCTGCGTTATTTAATCTGTGGAAATTAAATATTTACAATAATATCCATAGGGAAGTGACATATTTAGTACCGAGAAGGAGTTTCAATAGTTCAATAGTTTGAGGAACTAAATTAGTATTTACCCTGAGGTAACCACCACTGTGCTTTTCAATACGAATACAAGGAAAGTAAAAATACAATAAAAAGGCTTGTAAAACCAGAGACGTTGTCATATGAATTTAGGTATCTTTCTTCGGGCACGCCACATTATGGCGGTAAGTCCCCTCTTTGAGGCGTGGATGGAAAGACCTCACGGCGTCCTTACCTTCCGCATGACGCAGGTCCTGACCGGACATGGCACGTTCGGGAGGTATCTGTATCGGATTAAAGCGGAAAAGACGCCCGGGTGTCGCCACTGTGCGGAACGCCCGGAGGACATGGTGGAGCACACAGTCGAGGTGTGTCCTGCCTGGGCGAAGCATCGCTGTGCCCTCATGGGGGCGATCGGCGGCGGAGACCTTTTGCGCCGAACTTTGGTCGAGGCCATGGTCTGGAGCGAGGAGGAATGGCAGGCGGTCGCCTCCTTCTGCGAAGCAGTAATGAAACAACAAAGGAGGCCAAAGGCGCCCTCGCCACCGCTGCCGGGATTCCGATCCCGATTTCCGGCCACCGTAGACGCGGGCTCGCGGACGGCGAGCCATGGGTAGCTCACTGTCGGACCGTCCGGTTACTGTCCAGACAGAGCCCAAGACGTCGACGGCGCGCACTGTTCCCGCGCGCCTCAAGGAGTTGTCAGCAACAGCTGGGTCGAAGCCAACTGGGGCCAGGGTTATCCCAAAGGGAACTCGAGCCCCGGTATGAAGAGGCTAGAAGGAACGGGGTGGGTTTTTAGTCAGTAAGAGTCTGATACTATCTCCCGCTCCATCTAAGACCGGGGGTTGTCATAAGATGATTTTATGCCCACCGTAAAAAAAAGAAAAGGTATCTTTCTTCTGATTTAGGCAAAAGGGTTTTCCCACTACGGTTTTAACCTAAGATCATAGGTACGATGACTCAGGTTTTACAAACTTTTTATTATTTTATTTTTACTTTCCCTGTATTCGTAATGAAAAGCACAGTGCTTACAAATTAGTAAAGTAGAGTCCATAGATATGAGTCCCTCGAGTTATCCAACTCCTTACCGGGACAAAATTAGTAACTTTCACCCCTAGTGTAACAATGTACTATTTTTAAAGTATTTTAAAGAAATGGTTGAAAAAAATAAGTCACTTAAAATACATATTCTTTAATTAATACTTATCTTTAAGTTATTTCAATTTTACACCGAGCTGTAATTGAGTGGCTGTGTAAAAAGTTTGAACATTTATCAATAGAAATGTGAAAATACAAAAAGAACTACATACTTATTATTTTTTTTAATCATAATTTGACCGCCGTCAGTTGAAAGCTATTCTCCCTAGGGCTAAAAAGTATTAGGTATCTACATTCAACCCGCTCGCTCATAAGGCAACTTCAAACCTACTTTCCCAGTATGAGTACCTAATGAAAAATAACACATACTTCTACACGAATTAATTGTTTACCTGAGACCATGATGCGAATGCGAATATTCTTTAAAAATGCGAAAACTGTTCCTTGGTCATTTCGTTCCTTGAACCAGACAGGTTCCACAATGGAACGAGGTCGTGCGAGGCCTCAAGAAATACGGATATGGATGGAAATCTTTTCCAGGAGCCTACTCCTGACCAGCCTGGCTGCCGAGCCTTGTCCTGACAAACAAGCTAAATAAAAACCATGGTTCAGCGTGTCCAAGGTTTTAATACATTACTTACTCATTGGAAGCATCACCATAGGTTTTCACAAAGGTCTTATATTTATAAAGAGGTTTCGCCCCCAAAGACTTTGTGACCTCAGATAAGAAGTCCATCTTGTATCTGTCCCCAACTACTCCACCTAGTAAAAGTAATACCAGTGAGCATTCATCGTCTATAGATAGCAGTTTCATGATTCATGCATGTGCAGATTAGTTAAGTTATTCTTACTTCGTATTGCGACCAGTTGGGAGAGATGTTTAGAAGCGTCCTTGATCAATGCTGCAAAAAAAAACAATTATTCGTGTATAACGTTGCATACAGACTATAACATAACATGTTATACAACATTGCTATATAACATGTTTCAGATAATGAGGACACTGAATGTTATAAAGCATGTTATAATAACATGTTATTGATATGTACAACAATGTTATACAACGTGTAACGTTAAATTGAATTAAAACCCATTTGAGGTGTCTGAGGTTTTGCGCATTTAACGTTACAAGTTGTATACGGAAAACGACTGAAAAACGATAAATGACAATGGTTATATAACATTGTTATATTGCATTGTTATTCTAAAGTGTACAGTACTGTTTTATGTTGCAATTTTGAATAAAAAGATTACATAATGTGGACGTGTTATACAACACAAGTTATATAATATGTTACATAGTCTGTACGCACCGTAACCCATTGGATTATTAAAGTACCTAATCTACTTCATCACACGATGTAAAGTGAATACGTTATCTTGTTACCTACATGTCATTGCTACTTTCAGTTCTGGAGGCGTAACATTCTTCATGTCTCTGGTTAAATTAGCTTTCCCTTCATCAGCTATGTCTTTTACAGGAAGATATGGAATTAGTTGGGGTGCATTCTCAAGCCTAAAATATTAATAATATTAGCGATAATTCACTTATGCCGAGTTTCGAGACAGGTTAAAATCGCTGTAAGCGTGTCGAATGTGTCAATTGGGAGACAGGACACTAAGGCTAAGTGTCTCCGCACACGGGCCACAAAAAAAGCCGTTTGTAGCTTCTTTTTGTGGCGGCCTTTTTTGTAGTCCGTGTACGGCGGTGCCACCACAAAAAAAGCTAGAAGCCAATCCTAGCTTCTTTTTGTGGCCGCTCCTAGTTTTTTTGTGACACTAAGAACTAACGAAGCGGTTTTCACCCGCGCCCGCCGCAGTAGAGGAAACAGCTATTTTATTTTAAAACTCACGAGATCGCAGATTTACGCGCAAACCTGGCGAATGATTACCGTAAGACTTGCGGTTGCAAGACGGGTGGTGGACTGATCAGTGCCTGGGCGCCTAACTGACCACAGAGCGTGCGGGCGCAATCCGTCGAGGCTGCGGGCTGCCCGCGAGGTTCTAGTTGCTCGCCGGTACAGCGAGAGCCACGACCAGCCGCGCCCACCGCGGGCGTAAAACTCGTCGTGAAATGTGCTTTAATTTTTTACAATTTTATCTGCATTCTACAGAAGTTTGCGGCTCCCGCAACGCGGCGGCCTCGGGTAAAAACCGTTTCATGAGTTCTTTGCCTTACAGATTTTGAAGGGTTTCGAAACGCAACTTTGTTTGACTTTTGTCTTTAGCGTGTTACTTATAAAATAAAAATAGATAATCTTACTCGTCCGCAGCAATCGCGTAGTCCATCTTATAGTCATTTCTTTGAGCAAATAATCCCGAAGGCTTATTTTTCATCATAGTTAACAAGCCTTGCATTGCAAGAGCTAAAAATAAAAAATAAAAATTGTAGAAATTAAATATGTTTTTAAATAATGAAATCATAATAGCATTTCATTTGACTGTGCTTTTACTGAAAACTAATGAAATTGACT
Source organism: Mythimna lalbum (assembly GCA_949319445.1). NCBI lineage: Eukaryota > Metazoa > Arthropoda > Insecta > Lepidoptera > Noctuidae > Mythimna > Mythimna lalbum. The sequence continues at coordinate 7,742,104 of OX439345.1, read as the reverse complement.
TAATTTTTGTTAGGCAAATCTAAGTTTTAAGCTCAAAATGTGACATTTCATTTAGGTGTTCTTTGTATATTGATATTAGAATTATTTTTAGTAAGGACTCTCAATGCAGCAGTGGAAATTATGGTTAAGGGATGCAACTCGACACACATTTTCACCGTTTTTCGTACAACCGCTCTTACATGATTTATGACGTTATTACACATTTTTCATTCGTTACTTTGGAAATACAGTATCTTGTGGATATTATCTAGGCGTCTATTGAAATCAATTTCTAAATTTGTGTAACGCTAATCTAGTAAAAACCTCTGAAAATCTGCTATTTTGCATGAATTTCTACACTTCATAATTTACTCAAAAATTGTAAAAAGTAAAACTATAGAAGAAGCCTTGCAAATTTTATTAAGCTAAATAACGACAATATTTTTCAAAAACTTTTCAAGGGTTTAAAAAAATCAGGTATTTTCTGGAAAAGTTTTGTAAAATATTTGACTAAATCACGGAATTACCGAATACTAACAGAGTTTTCAGGAGTTATCGCTCTTTCTTGCATTTCCTCGTCATCAAACATTACATTGGATTGCGTTAGATGAAGCAACTAGCATTTAAAACATGCTTGATACTTTTTTTTTTTCTGTCGACGGGGAAAATCATCATTGACTAACGACCGGCGAACGGAAAGTTTATTCACTCCCTAGACTAGTGAGATAACTCCTGAAAACTCTGTTAGTATTTGGTAATTCCGTGATTTACCTACTCAAATATTTTACAAAACTTGTTCCTGGAAATACGTGGTTTTTTTTAAACCCTTCAACATTTTTAGAAAAAATGTTTTCATTCAGAATCTAGATTAAATGTTTTAGGCTTTTATTGGTGTACTTTTTTTAATTTTAATAGTCATTATGGAGGGCCAAAGTTCACGTACAATAGCAGATTTTCAGAGGTCTTTACATGATTAGTTTTGCACAAATTTATGTTTTTATTTCTAAAGATGCCTAGGTAGATAATTTCCACAAGATAGCTGTGTTGGATACACAACTAATAAATAAATATCTAATGAAAAATGTGTAAGAACGTCATAATCACGTAAGAGTTGTAGTAAAATATACATATGTCAAATTGTATGCCCTTAATGCTGCCATTGGAGAAAGATAAGCAATTTATTGAAGCTACCGCCGCTTCGGCATCAAAGAAGATTGTGCTATCTTAACACATTACCACAGAATAAAATAAAATAAATAGTAAAAGTTCAAAAAACAAACTTCTGTCACGAACGAACGCCGACAAATAATTGCTGCAAAGATTGATCACATCTGGAAGAAAACAAAGTTTAAATTAGAACTCATATTGAAATGGAAAACTGGCCAAGTGCGAGTCGGACTCGCGCAAGCAGGGTTCCGACCCGTCCTTAGAAAAAAACGCCAACGGCAGTTGTATGGGAGGCCAATTAAATATTTTTTGATCTTGTTTTCAGTATTTTTTGTTATAGCGGCAACAGAAATACATAATTTGTGAAAATTTCAACTGTCTAGCTATTACATTATAGCCTGGTGACAGACAGACGGACAGACGAATAGACAGCTAAGTCTTAGTAATACGGTCCCGTTTTTACTATTTGGGTACAGAAGCCTAAAAAACACTGCTGTCAAAACAGTGAAGGATAACATCGTATGGAAACTGGCATGTCCTAGAACCAAACATTTGATATCCACCAACCCGCACTGGGCGTGTGCGGGTTGGTGGATCCGCAGTGGTGGATTACGGCCTATTTCCTCTCTTAGAAAAAAGGCTTGAGTCCCAACTGTAGGAACATCATAATGCTGAACTTACATTATTGTGTATCAATGAAATATATGCATCAATCTGAACATGGGCTTATTTATAAAACAAAAATCATGGAGAAAATTTTCAAATTTTCTATAGAAAGAGAACAATCATTATTTCTCTTCGAATAACTTTTCGAAAATTTTCATATCTATTTGACTCCACTATCCTGCAAGTGGGTATCAAGTTAAATTAAAATCAGGTTTTTCGTTTCCAGGTGTAGTTACTTTTAGTGCCTTAAAAGTAATCTTAGCCGTATTGTTCTATTTCAATAATCTCTAACTCAGCTTTTATCCAATATATAAATAAATGATACTTTTTACGGACTTGTCATATCTTCTGTCATTTCTGTAGGCGTAGCGGCGTCTACCGTTTTATGAAGGGCTTTTTTCATCTCTTCAACAGTTTTAGGGTCAGCTTTGGAACTTCCTAAACCAGGTGCTGACTTTAACCTGAAATCACATTAAAACGTGGATTAATTATAAAATTAAGTAGTCCGATATACTAATATAATCTTTGGATATATACTATTAATATATCTACCTAAATTTGTAACTTATATTAAGTTTTTAAAAGTTTATAACTTATATTAATCTTATATATTTTATAGTTTTTTTTTTGTTTTTTCCTGTAGTTGACAGATCACTCCAATTTTTTTGCAGAAATATTTTACCGTCGGAGTCTGCTCTGCAAGCTCTTGGCTCCCAAACTACTCCGATGGGGTATTTTTACACCCCACTGCACCTTTGGTCAGTTTCTTTAATCTCTTGGTCTAGATTCCTGTGCATCTCATGGAACATGTTATAAAAATTTAATACAAGGTTCTGCCATCAGCATCGCCCGGGCCAACCTTTTATAATACAAATTTTTATATAAAATAATATTATTATTTTGCATAACAACAGATAGCATAAACTTTATTTCGCAGAAAATCATTTCGCAAACACTTATTTGTCATACATTCAAAACTCATAATTTTATTAGTCAGAATCATCTTTTGGCATAATGTTCATATCTATAATAATTAAAAAGCAGAACCATCATATAGCAAAAAAATTACAGTCAGAAACCTCTTAGTTACGAAAAACAGTGTGCTTTACATAGGGTTGATGAAGGCCCCATGCAAGTCCACCTATTTCTGTGTGGTTATAAAAAAAATAACCAAGGTGGCTAGCAGGCACGTAGCATGCAACAGGCACGCAGCAAGCAAGCAGGCATGCAGTATGCTAGCAGGCTTACAGCCTAGAAACAGGCATGCAACATACAGCAGTCAAGCAGCATGTAAGCAGGCATGCAGCATGTAAGCAGGCATGCAGCATTCAAGCAAACAGGCATGTAAGCAGGCATGCAAGTAGGCATGCAAGCAGGCATGCAAGCAGGCATGAAAACAGGCAGGCAAGCAGGCATGCAAGCAGGCATACAAGCAGGCATGCAAGCAGGCATGAAAGCAGGCATGCAAGCAGGCATACAAGCAGGCATGCAAGCAGGCATGAAAGCAGGCATACAAGCAGGCATGCAAGCAGGCATGAAAGCAGGCATGCAAGAATGCAAGCAGCGGGCAGGCAGCCATGCAACATGCAGCAAGCATTGTTTCTGTCATGGGTCAGGCGCTGCGGCGTTTGGGTGGCCCCACGCAAACTTATCATCGCAAATAATTTTAATACTCATCACCGCAGCTTCGGCTTGCTGACCGGCTTTGCCGGCCAGCCTCGGCCGCGGCGGTGGGCCTTCAAACCAACCCGCTCCTTAGCTCGCAGGCCGCCCTACCCCTCCGCACCTACGCGGAATTGAATTACACTCTAGGGGTAAAGCAGACAAGACTGCGTAAAGTCGGTTTTGCAGCGATTCGTTTCTATGACTACATTTTGAAAAAGTCAATATAATATTGACTTTTTACAAGAAATTAATATATTTTAATTTTTGATGTTTAAATATGTACCCATGCCAAATAATCGTATTTCTAAATAAACATTATGCTAAACAAACGTATGCGTAATATCAATTATGGCAAAGGTCTGTCATCATAAAAGTATGCCATTGTGGATTCGGTCGCATAAATATTCTGCCAAGCAATAGTTATGCGAAATATTTTTCATGCTTTGAAAATATTCGATTAAATAAGATTATGCCAAGTGTATTATGTCAAATCAAATTCGGAGTATCAAGATTCTGCCAAATAGAAGGAACCCGCATCGCCCACGTGGAGGTTAAAAATGATCCAAAACTTAACTACGGGATAAAAATAAAATTGTGTATCTTTAAATTCCGATATTTGATAAAATTAATATCAATTTATGTATAATTAATTTTGGGTAACAACAATTAATGGAAAAAACAAGCAGGTTGAAGTGGTAGTGGGCTGGCCACGTCGCACGAATGCGCCCGGGCAGTTGGGCGAGGATTGTCACTCACTGGACGCCTAAAGAAGGTCGACGCCGTCGAGTTCGATTGCGGCGAAGGTGGTGTGAGGATTTGATCATGTTCGCGGAACTAACTTGGCCAAAGATCGCCCCTAGACAGAGAAGTTTGGAAAAAGAAAGGGGAGGCCCAGTTAGTAGTGGGATACACAATAGGCTAGTAAAAAAGACAAAGATTGATACAAAACTCGTCAAAGTTTGTTGAGCGATGTATGAAAATGTCACAAAACAGTACCTGATTGTTAGTTACGTTTTCACACTTACATTACTAGTTCTAATATTTTGACACGCATCTATAATATTAGTTAGTTTTAATATAAAACATACACGTATGCTGCGGCTGCTCTTGTTTTGATCGTGGGGAAATCAGCGAAGGGTTTTTCTCCTTGCTTTTCCATCTCTTTTATTAAGAGATCAAATGCTGGACCACGTTCAACTGCAAATAAATTATTACTGGGTCAGGGGGGTCTTTGCTGTTGTTACTTGAAAACCCAGTGACATTTGGTAGACTGCAGGTACATACCTAAAATTAATTACGACAGAAAACTTATGTGCTACTCGTATAAGTTTTTTGTCGTAATTCATTTTAAGAAGCTTTTAATAAAAATCATTTTTTCATAGCAAGCTTTTATAGCTCTCGGTATAACCCGATATAATTAATACTCGTCAAGACGAATCATACGACCCCAAACTTGATGGGGTTGTGACGTTTAACTGCGAAGTTCCTATAGCCACCTTCCGGTTCCATCATCAGATCAGATCCATGTCATAATACTTTTGCATTTTCATCTGATTAACACATGCATGCAAATTTAATTTACAAGATTTGATTACAGACAAACATTGGGAAACGTTAAACTAAAATATAAAAGCTTGTAAAAAGATATTAAAATTACCGTCGCTCAAGGTGCAACAGACTTGGAAATAGTTAATTTGGTTTCACGCGGAGAAAATGGTCTTTATCTAAATTAAAAATAACAATTTTTTAAGGTTTTCGCCTTTCCTCAAGCAGATTAAAATGGTACTTACGATCGTCTATAGCCTTCTGAGATAAATATTTCGAGCAAGCATCCACGGTTTCTATAAAAAATAATCAATTGAATGTATGGATATATTTGAGGGCGTGGTAGGTGGTAAAATCATTTATTCTTCAATTAAGCATGTATCGCTCTCATACCATCCATATCCTGTTTCATTTCTGTAGGCGTAACTCTAGCTACTAGTTTATTCATTGTTCCAAGAATCTTTTCTGTTAAGCCGGGTTCATCATGATCGGTCTCGAAGCCTCTAGCACTTTCGAGCCTATAAAATTAAGTATTGCACATTAATGAAACATCATCAAGGCAACTATAAAATGGGCAGCAATAAAAACCTTGTAAAGTACATTTTCTTCAAATAAATATTACACGTGTTTTGGATTCGAAAACTCGTACCGTTTTCTTTGTTTTCGAGAAATTTCACTTTTGTTACTTATAACGGGCTATGAGAACCCCGCAAAATCCGTTCCGTCATTTTACATAAAGTTAATACTAATAAATATTCACAATCTACTACTAAACTTAATTTAAAATAATTAACTAATTATATTATATTAATTATTATTAAATTAACTAATAAGAGTAATTTAATACTAACTCTTTTGCTGCCTGAGCGTTCGTCTTTTGTATTTTATCTTTTTCTATTAATTTAACAGTTGGCTGTTTATTCATTTCGCTGACTAACATTTTAAATGCAGGGCCTTTGTCCTCTGGAAATATATATATATTTTTAAAGCAGATCTCGATACACAAACAAGGGGAAAAATAGCGATCTTTTTATTTAAATACATTCTAGATTGAAGTCGTTATGTATATAAAAAACAAATCTAATTATTTCCAAACCACGAATATTATTATTTAAAATTTTGAAGAAAATTACATTAAATGCATACTATTATATTCTGCATTCTGCGCCAAATAGTTCGTACACATTTCCATCATATCTGAAAAGATACAAATAGGTTAGCATACCTACTAAAAAATTCAATGCTAGTCTGGCATTCAACTTTAATTATACTAGCTTTCCGCCCGCGGCTTTGCCCGCGTGGACTACAGTTTATATCGCGCGGGCAGAGACCCGTGCTCAGCAGTGGAATTATAGATAGCCTATGTGTTATTCCAGTGTCTCTTCTACCTACCTACCAAATTTGATCTAAATCCGTTCAGTAGTTTTTGCGTGAAAGCGTAACAGACAGACAGACAGAGTTACTTTCGCATTTATAATATTAGTAGGGATATATTGATGGACTGTAGCTACTGCATACCTACATACATACACAGTATTTTACTTCAGAATTCATGACAGTTATCAAAGGTATTGGAACTTAGATATTGGAGTTGGAGAGAGAAATCCCATCCATTGCTAATTGTCTCTAACATAGAATTATATTACCTTAAAGTTTTGTGCATAATGGATGTAGGTATCCAATTTTTATAATAATTTTATCACCTATCATAGCCGGCGCAAGTTCTGGCGGAGTTTTGTCTTTGGTCAATTGATCAAGTTTGTCATAAATTTTTTCTGCTTCCTTGGCATTATATTCCTTAGCCTTCAGATCAGTTGCACGTTTTAAACTGTAGAAAAAATGTATTGTTACAAATTACTGAGTTGTACTTAAAAACGGATTCGTTCCTTGTAAGTTGGTTATGTTTTCACTACGAGTCTATTTACGTTAATTGAATTTATCGGGTAGATAAAGCGTTTGGGGTCGTGGTCCAACTACTTTGTGCAACCAGTTGGACCACGGGTCTTCGGTAGGTGCAGTTGTCCAATCAATGCTTTTAGTTGAACAATGTCTAGACCCGTGGTGGTCCAACTGATTTATTTTTATTATTAATTATATTATTGAATTAAGTGTAACTCTCCGGTGTAGGTAATCAGTGTTTCATAGTTTCTTCTTTAAACAGGTTTGATATGTGAAGTTGGTTTGCGTGTTTTTTTTTATAAATATGTAAAATAATAATAAAGGTGAGGTGATGCTCCGCTCGTAAAAAAAACACTTGGGTATTTAAGGGCGAGGATAGTTAGGAGGCCTTTAAAAAAAGAAGGTAAAATAATATTTTTTAATTTTTTTATTCTTGAATGTATCACGCGGACGCCCCTGTCATTTTTAATTATAATTCAATTTTATATCCCACTGCTGGACAAAGTCCTCCCCCATAACTTTCTGTATAAAATACTAATAACCATTAGCAGTATTCAATAAAATTACCTAATCATTTGTTTTCACATCAAACCTATCAAACAGAAGAAAATATGAAATACTGATTATAACCAGTGAGTTATACTTAATTCAATAATAATATTAATATAATTAAAATAAATCAGTTGGACCTCGGGTTGACCATTAGGTGTCATTGTCCAACTAAAAGTATTCATTGGACAACTGCCCCCACCAAAGACCCGTGGTCCAACCAGTTGGACCCCGACCCCTTAAACGGATAAAAAGACAAATGAGAACGGATGGAGATACCTGCCCCCCTAGCCAAGTTACAACCGTTTTGCTTGCGCCGAACGCTTCGAGTTGACCTTGCCGCCCATTCTTTTGTACTGACCAAGTGACTGAGCGATGAGGCGACGTCGTTCCCGTACATTTGAAGCTTTCTACAAGCGTTAACTATTGCAGATTAGCAACTTGGCTCAGGGTACAGGTCAAAGAAAAAATAAATTTATTGTGTGTATACTGACATGATAGAAAACGTTTAGCGTAGTTATCAAGACTGAATAGAAGAATAAACTGTCACCTTTGCGGTGCGTGGACGAAAAATATACGTATGAATCTGGAGATATTATACTAACTACTAACTAACAACAATAAATTCTGGCACAAAATAGTGATTTATATAAATGTCTTACTCAGAAGCGCCCTGGTGGTACGTTTGTTTAAATTTTCCAACCTTTAATAAATTCGCAGCCCCCTTTTTGTCCATCTCTGACGTCAAAAGGTCGAAAGTTTTTTTCATATTTCCTAAAATATTAAAAAATTAAAATGTACGCCATAATAAGTCTTAAAATAATTTTAACGATTTTATAATCTTTCATATTACACTGATACCTACAGTGCGTTTCACTTAAGAAGTTACATCGGCGTAATGTTGGCTCCCCTGTCTGTCTACACAAAAAGAAGGGAAAAAAGGAAAGAGTTGCCTACTCTACCAAAATTGTTCCCCGAAATGTGAAACGAAATCGATTTTAACGGTAGCTGCAACACTTTTTGGAAAATTATGAGAGGAATGGGATATTATTTTAAAAAAGGTAGGTAAAGGAAGTTGTTAATAGAGAGGAACGATACTGTGGCGTGGCGTTTTCGTTATTTGAAAGAATTGTAAGACAATCGGAATGGAGCCCAGCGCCCTATACTTTATACAAAAATAGTAACAATAAAAAAAGGCAATTGTTAAAGTAACGAAGTATCAGTTAATCTCCCTCATATCAAGTAATTTAATTGCTAAAAATATGGCAACATTATTTTCAATACTACCAACATGACAGCAATGTAACTTCTTAAGTGAAACGCACTGTACTTACTTACCTAGTTATAATATAATAGACTTACCCGTAAATTTCAAATGAGCGGGTCCCTCTAAAAAAAAATTAAGTTAATTACCTGTGTGTGATAATGATTAACTTCAATGTACATCATGGGTCCATACTTACTTGCCGGCCGACCGCCACCAGGCTGAAAATATTGCACTTGAATTAACTTCACAAAAAACAACAGATGCAAATAATGACGTAAACCTTCATTCTCCATCTGACCACAAATGAACACAACGGTGGGATAAAATCAAATTCAATTACATATATTCGAAACAATAATTCAGAACACGAAAAGGCGACATCAGATGTGGAAAATGAAGATTGAAGTAAAAATATTTTTGTGAAATCATTTACCTCATCGCGCCGTGTTCACTTGTAGAGATGGGATAAGAAAATACAAAAACGATCATTTAACAAATTTACTTTATTTTTATGTTTTTAAAACTAATCAGGGAATGCATTATAATAGCTGTATTTGAAAGTTTCGTTTCGTATTCTTTTGTATTCATTAAAATATATGCATCAAGTTGGCGCAGTCGATTCAGGTCTATACACAAATGTTATTTCAAGGGCTGTTTCTAAATTGTCTTTGAAATATTGAAATGCCATTGGTTCCTTTATTTCTTTGTCGACGATAAAGTTACACTTGATAATCGTACCCTATTAAAATAATTATTCTTTAATAAAGGAATACTAAAACAATAAAATGAAAAATATAAATGTTTTAAGATACTTACACCACCCCCCCACCCACCCCCATCACCATACAACCCACCACCTCTTTCAGCTAGCATCACATCTGTGAACAAAAACGTTATTTCATAAAATAAAAAGAATTCTAATGAGATTTTTATTTTATGCAGACTATTTATACTCACTTTATTTCTTTTGGCATTACGAGTAGTAACCCTAACGACTCTTGGGAGGCGATGATTTCCCGCTGGTTGTACTCTTAGGTGTTTGATTGCCAGTAGTAGGAGGCGAGGAGGCGGGAGACTTGGTGCCAGGTGTGGAACCAGGCGTGGCCTTGGATGGGGTACTAGGTGTGGTACGCGGCGTGCCGGCCGGCGTGGCGGCTTGCGGCGGCGAACCGCTCTTTGGCGAACCGCTCTTCGGCGAACCGCTCTTCGGAGACCCGGCTTTACCACCTTTACCCGCTTTCTTCTCTTCAGAAGCGTAGAACATTTCCACTTCTTCTCGTAAAAAAATGAAAATATTTCAGTAACCTACCTTAAAGTCATGCTTGAAATTCTTGGGCTTCCGAGAAAATTGGCCTACCTATCATAATTAGTTACGTTATTTGAATTTGTAAACAATTGTTCAATATCGTTTCATATTTTTGTTCAATCACCATTTTTCTCGGAACCATTTAAACTTCATCGTCACAAGGTCAAACACGTTAATGAACGATTGTCACAATTTCAAACGGCACGGCTTACCTTCGGCTGTGGGATTGTGTTAAGTACCGCGGGCTCCAAATAAAATGTTGACAATGGTCCTCTTAACGTTACCTATGTAAACCTGGTACTTACCGTCGTCTTCATCGACGTCCATCATGAGCATTCTGTCATCCGACTCAGATAGGATTTCGTCGATCCAAACGGCAATCTGTTCACAAGAAAAAATGCGTCATTTACCGAAACAAATATCAGCAGGCCTAGCCAAGTTACGACCGTTTCGTTTAGAATCTCTTTCTACAGATTCCTTTGTTCTGATCACGTGACTTAATGTTGAGATGATGTCATTCCTCTACATTTGTTTTCTACTAGCGTGAACGATTGTACAGTGCGTTTCACTTAAGACGTTCCTTCGGCGTAATGTTGGCTCCCCTGTCTGTCTACACAAAAACGAAGAGAAAAAAGGAAAGAGTTGCCTACTCTACCAAAATTGTTTCCCGAAATGCGAGAATTATGAGAGGAATGGAATTTTATTTTAAAAAAGCAGGTCTAAAAGGACGTTATTATAGAGAGGAACGGTATTGTGGCGTGGCGTTTTCGGTATGTGAAAGAATTGCAGGACAATCGAAAAGGAGTCCAGCGCCCTATAGGTACTTTATTCAAAAATAGTTAAAAACAAAAAAACGCAATTGTTAAAAGTAACGAAATATAAGTTAATCTCCCTAATATTAAGTAATTTAATTACTAAAAATATTGCAACACTGTTTTTCCGTATTGCCAACATTGCGCTGAAGGAACGTCTTAAGTGAAACGCACTGTAGATTATTAACTTGGCTAAGCCCTCAGACATACAACTGTTCTCTTCTTGGTTGAATATCTACCTTGTCCGCAATCTCCGCCATGAACTTCGCTTTGGAACTTTTACTATACCTTGACGGTGTTCTCATTTTCATAACGCCGGAAATATCACGCAATATGTTATCAGACAATCTTAACATTCTATGGAACAGAAATAATAAAAAGGTCAATTAAATGTTTGAAGATTTCCATTGTATCTATTACCTACCGTGTTGTTGCAGTATAGTCTGTCTAAAAAGTCAAACGACTTAGGAATTTTGAATATTAGATAAATCATTTAAAAATACTTAAAAGTAATCGATACTTTTTATAAGGTTCTTCTATTAGTAAACAATGATTAAGATGTCTTGATTGACCTTGATTGTTGAACTAGTGTTGACTAAATCATATTTCATTTTACCCTTATAATAAGTCATTTTATTTTTTGTAGTGTAGTCATGTATAGTAAATCGAAACTTTAAGATATCGGTACACTAAATAGAATAATCCTGTCGTTTTTAATACGATTATGTGTCCAGCACTGTGTACCGCAGTTTCGTGCTCGTGCGTTTGGATCAAGAAACCGAAGCCTAAGGTCCAAGCGCCCGACCAGTACCATAAAACAGTGATTTTGTGAAGCCTACTCCTCGATAAAGGTCAGGTTGCATGAACAACATTATCAACTACCTATTGATTTTTTCGTGCGATTAATACTATTGTTTAAAAAAAATATTTAGCAATTTCGCAACTTTGAAACGGCTTGGATCTATAGAAACATTATTACACATAAAAAACGGTGGTTAAATATTCTTCAAAGTGACCGTAGCATGTAAATCAATCAATACTTCGCTAAGAAAATGAATAGATTTAAAGGTCAGCGGGGGCTCTATCCAGGCGCGGCTGGCCGCAATTAAATGCACAGATATTCGTACTGCTGTCTAGGCGGGTATAAGTATTGTGTCCATTTGATTCCGGCCAGATGTTCGAAAGGATTACATATAAACTTTAACGCATCTAGGATTTTTTCACACTTCTAGACCACCTTGCTAGAGGGGCTAGCGCGTGGTCGCGTAGCAGATGCTACGTCGTAGCCAAGCGTAGCGGTAAACGCTTGAAGTTTTTACTCAAACAATTTTTTTTTTTACCTGAATGAAAACTTGTTGAATGAAAAGCAAAGTGGAGTTTGATTAAGATGGGTCGGATGGAGAATACCAACCTACACATTATGTTCAGTAAATTAGTGTAGGCAGTTTATAGGGATAAACTAACATTCTATTGTCCCGTTTGGCCAAGAACATGACCCTGGGTGCTTCTCTACTAGAAATGTCATATGCTACGTTGCTATGGATGCGTTTTATATCGACCAATCATATTATTCACATAACTTAGTAATGGTGGAAACGAATTCTACGGTATTTTCTATATTGTACCGTATGTCTACTGCTTTTTAATATGTGTGAGGTTCGAATAAACGTTTTTCTTTCTTTCTTTAATTCAACTAATATATGTTTTTTATATGGTAAGATGCGAGCTATGGATGGTTGCGAGTGGTGTAGCTATGTGCAGAGCAGAGTGCCTATAGCAGGCCCACGTTTGTCGCTGAAAGTAGACGAGAAAAAGTAGACTATCGATACATCATATAATTCGAGATGCGCATCTTCTTTAAGCAGCTGCTTTACGGCGGTGCATCTTCATAGTACAGAACATAGCCAAATAGCTTAGTATCTATGGAAACGCTCACATATTTTAACAGTTTAGCTATTACATTACATCCTCGCAGTATAGCTGCATAGGACATCTCTGGTGGAAAGCAGCCTAATGCTGTGACTTATATGCCCGGCTACTCATGCACTTTCGAGATCCTGATTAATGACACTAACGGCAAGCTGACCACGTTAATGCTTATGCACAGCACGTCATCGTGCTGAACTTACTAAAAACTCGGGGCCAATTAAAAAAAAGGATTCTAGTATTAATTAAAATCCCGAAAAATAAAAGGTTTTAGAAATACTTTAACTGCTAAACTAGATGTTTCGAAAAACATGCCGCAATTAGGGACTATACCTGATGATTGGTGCAGCAGTTCCTTGGTGCCCATCTTTAAAAACAAAGGTGATGTGCTTGAGTGCAACAATTATAGAGGAATAAAGCTAATGTCACATACTATGAAAGCCTGGGAGAAAGTTATTGAAAGGCGACTGAGAGAAGAGAGTGAAATTTCGCAGAACCAATTCGGTTTTATGCCGGGTCGGGGTACGACGGATGCCATTTTTGCTATACGCCAACTATGTGAGAAATACAGAAGTGCGCATAAAAACTTGCACATGGTATTCATCGACCTCGAAAAGGCATACGACCGGGTACCTCGTGAGGTTCTGTGGTGGGCCCTTAAGGAGAAAGGTGTGCCTGGGAAGTATGTGCGGTTGGTCCGAGCGATGTACAGCCGATGTAATACCCGGGTCCGGTCTACAGTTGGCACCACGGACTGCTTCAATGTGGCTGTCGGCTTACATCAGGGGTCGGCTCTCAGCCCTTACCTCTTCCTGATGATAATGGACGCTCTGACGGCGGACATCCAGGAAGAGGCTCCCTGGTGTATGTTGTTTGCCGATGACATTGTTCTGGTTGTCGAGAGTGGCCTAGAGGTCCAGAACAGATTGGAGGTGTGGGGGCACAGACTGGAGAGTGTTGGCCTGAAATTGAGCAGAACCAAAACAGAGTACTTGTTCTGCGATTTCGGCGGTCTCTCCAATCCTGTGCCTTTATCTCTCGCCGGAACGCCCATACCGATCTGTTCCGACTTTAGGTACCTAGGGTCGCTCGTCCAAGGGGATGGTGATGTAGACCGGGACGTAACACATCGGATCAACGCAGGATGGATGAAATGGCGACAGGTCACGGGAACCATTTGTGACCCACGGATGCCCCTCAAGTTAAAGGGTAAAATCTACAAGTCCGTGATAAGGCCTGTCGTACTGTATGGATCAGAATGTTGGGCTGTGAAAAAGATGGATGAAAAAAGATTACATGTAGCAGAGATGAGAATGTTAAGATGGATGTGTGGTGTGACAAGAATGGATAAAGTGAGAAATGAGTATATTAGGGGAAGTTTGAAAGTGGCGCCAGTGATTGAAAAGTTGAAAGGAAATCGTTTGTCTTGGTATGGTCATGTGAAAAGGAGGGACGAAACGCATGTTGCTAAAAAAGTTATGAGTTTACATGTGGATGGACGGCGGGGGAGAGGGAGGCCAAAGAAAAGATGGATGGATTGTGTGAGAAGTGATATGAAAGAAAAGGGAGTTAGTGATAGCGTGACGAGTGACAGGACAGAATGGAAGAAAAAAACGTGTTGCGCCGACCCCAAATAAAACGGGACAAGGGCAGGAAGATGATGAACTGTCCCCGCACCAGGGTCTCAAAAAAGCGCCGCCACAAAAACGCTTGAAGCGGCCACAAAAAAAGCTAGAAGCAGCCGCAAATAACAGCTGAAGCGCGCGACACTTCTTGTGTCCCGTGAAGCATGAAGCCGCATTCAGCGTTTTTTTTATGGTGGCACCGCCGCACACGAACCACGAAAAAAGGCCGCCTTAAAATGAAGTTTGAAGCGGCGATTTTTGAAGCCCGTGTACGGGGACAGTACGATTTAAACTTACAATAACACACGAATAGAAATACAAAACGTCTAGTTAACCATCGACTTGAAACATAAGAATAAGAAAATAATAACTTAACTTACCCATCAGCTAGAGAGTAGCGTCCAGGCCTTCCTAACCGCATCTGGATGCCCTGAGCGAAAGCCACAGTAGCGTGCCGTGCCCAGACGTATTTCTTGTTATGGCAAATACCTAGGAAGTCCTTCTTTCTTGCACCTCTACAAAGAAATTAATATATCAATTTGGCTAACAGTTTCTCAAGTAGAAAATTATTCCAAGAGGATACCCGGGATAAAGTGTCAATCTTCAACTTTCAAGGTATGTTCTACCTGTGTGGCTTTTATCTAAACTCGGTCACATGTTTAAGAGTAAAGGAGTAACAGAGATGCAGTCATACAAATACTTAGAAACTTTCGCCTATTATTTAGTATGCTAAAATGTTTTGTGTGTTTGTGCGTAAGTGTGTGTGCGTGTGTTTTTTTTTATATGTTTTCCATAATATGGTTAATCAGTTCGCGCCTTTTCTGGCAAATAAAATGTTTCTCTTTCTTTCCTTGTTTTTATGTATTGGTGGTTGTTTCATAATTAGGTACAATATGTTGATGATCAATCAAACTAATGAAAAATATGTATGTATAAAGATAGACAGTGTGGCACCATAAGAAATTCAGATACGTCACTCTTACTCGATAATGGTTATATTTCGTTTATTCGGGAAAATAAACGATACATCTTCTTAGCGTATCGATGGCAAAACCAGTCAAATTCCTTGCGCAGCCCAGAAATCGGCTACGGCAATGCCGTCAAGCAGGTAACCGGGCACGTGGTGCAGGACGGAAGGTGAGACATCGTCTGCGGAGTGACGCCGCACAAACACTGGAGATCGGAACCATCCGAGAACCCCCACCTGTGGAGATTGTCTTTGCTGCGACCAACCTGGGGGCGGAGTCTGTATAGAGTTTTCCAGGTTGACCATGGCAACTCATGTTCAGGAGAGAGGCTCTCCGATGGCTCGGTAAAATCTTCAGGAGGTCTAAACTTATCCCGCCAGAGGTTGCATCTCTCCGACGCCGCGTTACTTTGAGATGGGCTCACGCTTGCAACAAAACTTCTACGACTTTTAAGTCTCCTGGGCACCGGGCAGTAATTGTGCATTGGATGGCGAGGGTCACTTTGTTGTTTAGTCCTTTCTATGCGGTAGGGCTGTGGCCAAAGCCCTGCGAACGTCTGGAGGCGCAATACCGATTAGTGGATACAGCATTCGTACCGGAGTCGGTTTAAGGCAACCAGTAGCAATCCGGCATGTCTCGTTAAGGTGGTGCATCACGACTCACATTTTCACTGTTTTTCATACAACCGCTCATAACTGATTATGACGTTATTACACACTTTTCATTAAATATTTTGGAAACACAGTATATTGTGGATATTATCTAGGTTTCTAAAGAAACCAATTTCTAAATTTGTGTAAAACTAATCCAGTAAAAACCTCTGAAAATGTCCTATTTAGGGGAACAGAGGGTAATGGGAGCCAGAGGATAATGGGAGCGGTGTGACTAGAGACAAACCTATAGCTCGTATTCACTCGTTTGTTACTCGGACGCCTTCGGCCCGCTGCGATCGTGTTTCTCTGCGGCGCTAGACTCGCCAGTGGCATGTGTTGTGTGACGACGGACGCTTGTTGATTTTTCGGTCCGCCCTTATAAGAAATAGGAAATTTCATCGGCCAGGTATGTATAAAGTTATACGTTTATTATAATCAAACCTGTTTTATTTTATAGCTAATGTTATCAATTTTGAGTATCTCTGCGTATAATTTCGTTACAAGTTAGATTCAGTATATCGTTTTATTTAATTTCAACATGGTGGTAGTCGGGTAATCGGAGCTTATTAGGCTCTGATTACCCCTTTGTAGGAATATATCCCATGAATTCTGCTATTTTTTCAGAAGACGATTTTGTTGCTGTGGATGGAGATCAGAGCCAAGTTAATGAGCAAGCAAGCTCAGATGTTGTTCAGTTTCAACGGCTAGTTACTGGAACTGGACCCACTTCCGTATACATCTCGTGATATTGGCCACTTCGAACTGCTTCCATCTACATCTCGTGGTACTGGCAACTATGAACCACTTCCATCTACATCTCGTGGTATTCAACAGGTGCTAGAAATGCCTAGCTCTGTCCTGGTCGAATACACGGAAAATGTTGAAAAAGAGCAGTTACCTAATATTTACCATGCTGTAAGTCCATCAATATTAATTCATGAATCCCCAAGCGACCACCGGTGGCCGCGCATCTATTGTCTTACTATTGTGTCTCTAATTGACGGTATCTGAAGGGTTAAGTGAGCAAGAAGAGGCATCTATAGCAAATAGTACACCAAACTTTTCCACAAGCACAAACCCTTCTATAATCCCGTTTTCGTTGAATGATAAAACTGCCCCAGAGCTAACTCCTGCCAATACTTCCACGACCTTGTCCACAACAAACGACGTTCAAGAACACTCACTCTGTACAGATCCAACCATATCAAATGATTTTGCGAAAGTTCTATCAGTTGTGAGTCCACTACCTAACATATCTAACAAAAATAAGACCTTGTTCAAAGGTAGCTGTAGTTCCAAGTTCCATATTTTTGTCGTATTTATTTGAGTACACTTTGATGCTGGTTAGATTTTTCTCAGAATAAAAAACCAACGTCCATACAAAAAGCGGACATCTCCTTTGACTTTTATTGAACTTTTTCCTTAGTAGGCTCCAATTTCCCCCTTCTCCCCTAGTATGAACATTGACACTTCAAAATTTGTCTAAAAATTAAAAAAGTCAAAAAAGTAATCCTCTAGAGACCTTGCAAATTTTATTAAGATTCTAAATGATGACAACTTTTTCCAAAAACTTTTAAGGGTTTAAAAAAAAACAGCTATTTCCTGGAGCAAGTTTTGTGAAATTTTCGAGTAAATCTCGGAATTACCGAATACTGACAGAGTTTCCAGGCGTTATCTCTTTTTTTTGCGTTGCCTTTTCGTCAAACATCGCGTTGGACTGCATTAAATGAAGTAACAAGCTTTTAAACCATTTTCGATGTTTACGATAAGCGAGTGGAGAAGGACCCTCTTAAGTGCTGTACCCACTAAGTTGGAGTGGGCGGAGCGACTCCATACTGGACAGGCATATTCATTAGCGGAGAAGCTAAGCGTCATCCCAGTCGTTCGCCGAACTTGTGGAGACGCCCCCCATTTAGGGGATGTTAGGCTAACGATACATAATAATCTTATACTAACACTTACTAAGTCACAAATAAAAGGTTGTTGATAACTTACGCTTTTTTCTTTGACCTTTTCAAGTTAACAAAGTATGCGTACGCCTGGTCAGGCTTGAAAGGTTCATCAGCATTCAACATGGATCTCAAACGAGCAATCTGAACAGACAAGATAAAATATGAGAGTTAACTGATTTGACTAACCTTTATCATGATGCGGACAAGGCCTATATGAAATGGTTATCATGATGCGGCCAGCGGGCAAGGGCCTATATGAAATGGTTATCATAGTGCGGCCAGCAGGCAAGAGCCTATATGAAATGGTTATCACAGTGCGGTCAGCGGGGAAGGGCTTAAATTATAAAGATTGGGTAGAGCCACTTGCACTATGCAGCCAGTGATAAGGATCAATATTTTTTTTCTACAAATTCTGCACTGACCGTATCAGCGGTCAGAGTGTTTTTGTTATCCCGCCACAGATATATGATGTTGCGTCTGCGCGGCTTGGCCATGCGCTCGAGGCGGTCAGTAAGTCCGCCGCCATGTCTACGCAGGCACCGCGCATGCGCCATCATAGCCTGGTACGACAACTTCACATCGGTCGCTTTGGGACTCCTGGAATATGTATTTATTAATTATAATATACTTTATTAATACTACAACTACCTCCTTTTTTTTAATACATTCCTCATTGAGAATACAGTTATTATCATTTCAGAGCTGATGATGTACTGAGCTAAAAAATATGACAATGATATGAAAAGTCCGCCACCATTGCAACATCGCATAAATTCTACAGTTTTGACGTGTGACGCACGTGACTTTTCCATAAGGTGAGATAATGTTGAAAACTTATGGCGAATTTTGTCTGTTTTTATTAAGAATTGGCTATCCCTATTTATTATTCATTACGTAAGAGTCTAGAGGAAGAAGTCAATGTAAGTACACGTTTGGTTTGTTTTAATTTTTATTTTTCTAGCGAGTGTTGTTTACGTAAACAAGTAACGACTATTAGGTACATAGGAGAAGAGCTACTGGGAGGTGCATAATCCCACCTCCCACCACTGTTGGTCCTACCCGCCTTGCGGCATACGGGCTCATTGAAGACACGTTCCGGCAATTGCGTGACTGCGTATGTCTTTACAGCTTGCTCTACCAGAACGTGTTTTGTAAACTCCATACTTTCTTTACTGGGAGGTGCAGTGCGGGCGATACAGGTAGGTACCATCGCGCTCATTTCTGCCTGATCACTTTAAACAATTTTGCTTGAATCCTCCGGCGCGGCCCCTTTGAAATTTTCATTTCGAGTGAAAGCAAAAATAAACTTAGTGGTCATCAGGCGGAAGTGTCTTTGATAGTACATTACTAACTATAAAGGTGTTCTTCCCCACAGCACTTTGTGGGAAAAAAATAGAGATGGTTGACCCCCTTCCCTCCTAAATTGTCTTACGTAATAAATGAATAGCTCCTAAGAATACTCAGACTTTAGGCTCTAATGGCAAATATTCTCTAATGGTTAGAAATTGTCTTGCCACTCCAATACCGCTCATATGCACACGTTTATTCAGTTGAGGGTGTAAATAAAACTGTGAAGGACGAGGAGATAGGAAATGTCCTATGCCTTACCTGGGTTTGGCTGGCTTAGGAAGAGGGCGTACGTTCTTCCCCTGTTTCACCTTGTGCGTCTGCCGCAAGCCATGGCCAGCGGCGACGGTCTCGGCCACGGATGGTGGCGCAGGCTTGGTGTACAGTGGAAACGGCGGGTAACCTTTAGGCCCTGTTGCCACTGTTCAAAAGTACACATTAGCGTCAAATATTCTTTTTCACGAAGGCGTGGCAAGTCCTAAGTATTATAAAAAACGCCGCATACGGGCCACGAAAAAGTCGCTTCTGGCTTCTTTTAGTGGCGGCCTTTTTTGTGACCTGTGTGCGGCGTTTTTTATAATAATGATAATATGGCATACGCCGCCACATGTCATTCGCATATATTTTAATCCTTCTTCGTCAGAGTCCATTATGATACTGCACGCATGGGTTGAAAAATGTATTAAATAAATGAATATTGTTGCGCGCTTCAGTTTTTTTTTGTCGCCGCTACTAGCTTTTTATTTTGTGGCGGCGCTTTTTCTTAGTGGCTTTTTTTGTGGCTCGTGTGCAGGGACACTTAGGGTCAGCTGAAGAGGTAATTTCTTCAGTGAAACAAATCGCAACGCAAGGAGGTAAATTCTCAAGCTACGGCGGGCGTACTCTAATTCCCAAAGCATAGAAGTCCCCCCTAGCCAAGTTGATTATCTGCAATCGTTGACGCTAGTCGAAAACGAATCAAATGTATAGGAATGACATCATCTCAACGTTAAATCACGAGGTCAGATCAAACGAATAGTAAATTTGTAGCTAGGTTCTAGTCGTTCAAAATGATAGAAATTGTTATCGTTTCTATAATGTTCAACGCTACGTCCTTTGTTATACAAACGCTACATCTTATAGTTTTCTCCAATTGCTGACACCGAGGCGTTACGTCGAAAACGGAATTCGACACGAGTCGGTTGTAATATGGCTAGAGGGCCGCTTTTAAATGAGCATATTAATTTGCCTATAATCAATTCATAGTCGAATTAATGTGCACCTTTTCATGACCTTTAAATATTGCATAGGTAAGGTATACAGCATAGCTATCGTGTCATTTTTTCCAAAAATATTCTCTTTTAAAGAATTTTGCTGGTAAGTTCTTGGAAATATTATACTAGATATACTTTTGTCAGGATTATCAACATATTTTATATATTGGACGTAAAAATAAAATACCCCAGCTTTTGCCAGTATATAAGTCGTGAAGGTATAATGTAAAACATTGTACTCAATTCTATATTAAGCAGTTGTTGTAGACTGTCTTTATTTATTTAAAGCTTTATGCACAAGAATTGTACAAAGGTGGACTTTATGAACGCGCACACCTTAGTCTAGGGTAATTCTATTCTATTCTATTCTAAATTATATATTAGATTTTCTGCAATACGCCCCAAATAGGCCGTAGGGGATGAGTTGATGAAATTAATCCGCGTTTTCGATACGCGCTACTGTGTCGATACCTAAATCCTTACTTTTTAAGAGAAAAGTTGCTTCTTACCATTATCATCATCAGATCCAGACGCCGTGGGCGATGCTTGTTTCGACATCTTCTATTATTACGTCTTATTCTAGAAACAGTCCTTGTAATTATTGTAGAAATAGATTTAATTAAATTGAAAGTTTATCTTCGGGTTCTTCCGTATTGCTTGCATTTTAAAGAATGACATTCATTCCAAATAACTAATTTGACTATTCTTTGAGGTAAGTTATTTTTGGCCAGTATTTTTTTTTACAATTAGTTCTATTGAAACTCTCTTATAATTTTTTTTTTGTGGGCATATATCATCCAAATGACATGCCTCGCCGTTGTGCGGAGCTGGAGATAATGTCAGACTCTTACTGACTAAAAAACCCACCCGTTCCTACTTGCCTTTCATATTGGGCTGAGCTACCTGTCGAAGCTAACCCTGGCCCAGTAGGCTTCGACCCAGTTGGGCCCCGGGCTGTTGCTGACAACTTCTTGAGGCGCGCGGGAACAGTGCGCGCCGTGAACGACTTGGGCTCGGTCCGGACAGTTACCGGACGGTCGGACAGCAAGCTACCCATTGATCGTCGTCCGCAAGCTCACGCCTACGGTGGGTGGCAACAGCCACCGGGATTCCGATTCCGATTTATGGTGGCCGGCAATCGGGATCGGAACCTCGGTAGCGGTTGGGGTGCTGTGAGCGCCGTTGCCTGATGCGGTTGGCCTTCTCCTTTGCTAGCATTACTGCTTCCGAGAAGCAGGCGACTGCCTGCCACTTCTCCTCGCTCCAGACGACCATGGCCTATACCAAGGCCCGGCGCGAGAACCCGCTTGGATTTGAAATTGGGTTTGAAACCGAGCTAATATCAATGATAGATAGATTTCTATGATATGATAGTTAGACTCTTTATTTGTAGGTAAGTATATACATCGTAGGAAAATAAGTATAGAGACTGTGCAAAAAATAAACAGTCGTGGGATTTGAGGGCGCTGCAGTAGATAAATATAGCTTTTGTTATGTGAGCAAAATTGTAATATCAGGGATTTTCCATAAATCATTGGTCGAAAATCTGTTTTTCAATAAATAAGTCTCAAGTACTTAAAACTAACTTCACATTTTTTTTAAACTCCGATGAAATAACGCAATCAAGCCCAAAACCTTTGTGTTCCTAACGAGCATAGACGAGATGAAGAAACTAATGTCATTGTCAATGTCATAGTAAATATGCCAAAGTCAATTGACAATTGTTTGTTGGTTTTATAATTTTGCGATTATTGATTAATGACAATAATTTATTTACCTACATTGATTTGATGAAGACATAAAAAAAAAGTTTTCAGAATTTATTTCTTCATCACAAAGTACATAGGCGGACTTAATCCCTTAAGCTGCCGAGTTTAATTGTGAATTGTGCAATAATATTGACTACTGATTCATCCAACGATAACGTTTAAGATTGGCTACCTAAAGTAGCTTCAGCTTTCTACGCAATTTTATAAATTATGGAAAATCACATAGGTATGAATGATAAATAATATTTTATTTCCTAATATTATTTTTCTTCAGGAGCTGACCTGAGCGGAGTTGCTTACATATACAAAGCGTTTAACAATCCTACTAATTATTATAAATACGAAACTGTATATTTGTGTTTCAATGACGCAAAAATGGTTGAAGGATAAAATTTTGCACAGGTAGTTTATAACCTATACTAGCTGTTGCCTGTACTCGCTTCGCCCGCGTATATAAAATATAGCATAAGTCACTCGGGAATAAATTAGCTTTTTATTGGTGAAATCAAGGTGAAATAATTTTAGTAATCGGACCAGTGCTTTCAGACCTATTACATAAATATACCTAAAAACAAAAAAAAAACATAAAACCAAAAATTTATATTATATTAATTCATGAATCCCCAAGCGACACCCGGTGGCCGCGCATCTATTGTCTTACTATTGTGTCTCTAATTGACGGTATCTGAAGGGTTAAAATGAGAAACTGACTGAACTGACTGACATATCATCGCACAGATGAAACTATTGGAACTAGAAAGGAAAATATTGCACAAAACTTATTGTATGTCGAATGTCACTGATATTGCAGTGCAGATAATTATGAAATATAGGTAAAAGTTGTTTAGCGTGGCAATCATTACTTTAGGTGAAATCCGAAAGATTGAAGCACATCTAACTTTGGTCTGCAACTTTGCACACTTGAGTTCAGAACTGGGCTCTAATCATTTTTAGATTACATATAGAACCAATCACAAAAAAAATCCTGGATCAACGAACTGAACAAACATCCGTATAATAATATCTAAACTTTTGCGTTTTGTAATTTTTCTTGGCTTTTTAGGTCTTGAACCATCTGAGCATCATGCAATTTATAAGGCAAATAGTGGCAGCATAAGATTTAAAATGAGAACTGCAGGCCAGTTTCCAGAGTTCGGATTGATAGAACACCGTGACCCACACTTTTGTCGCTATAAGGCAGGTATTATTTTATAAATTAATCTACTATGAGCCTGTGCTAGTGTAATTCTGAGTTTGATACTGAATTATGGCAGTGCGCTGCAGTGTAATGTATTTTTTTCTTTTTTGCCTAAAGTTTATTTTGTCCATGACTACCACAGGACCACCATAGATAATCTCTTTAAATTTTAGCATATCTACGGCTGCAGGACCATCTGGATCAACGAAAAATGGGGCATACTACAGCTGTGCTAAGTATACAAAGAATTTGTTTTTTTTTTTTTTTAAATGGAAAGTCATCCATTGACTTCTTCCGCTTTGGGTGAGGTGGAGGGGAGTGTCAGACTTTTACCGACTTAAACTACACCTGTGCCCTTCAGTTGCCCTTTGCGTTCTAAGACCACGGGTTGCGTTTTCAGGAAATCCCCGCAGCCCTAGTGAGTATCGGCCCCTACCGCGGTTTGCTGATATCTCTGAGGAGGGCGTGGAATTTATTACGCGCTGTCGACGGCTTGGGCTCGGACCCGTCGATTATCGGACGGCCGGTTGGCCTTTCGGCGACTGCGGCGTAAGGATGTTCGTTCCTTAACGCGTGACACACAATGGTGACGCCCGCCCAGGCGTTTGCATGCAAGAACCTCCCGAACTTACTATGTCCGGTGAGGATCTGTATCATGTGGAAGGTGAGGACCCCGTGACGCCCTCCCCCCAGCAATTTCTCAAAGAGGGGACTTACCGCCATGATTATGATATGCTCTTGAAGTATTGTGGTAGGATTAATTTCGTAAAAAAATTTCGACTGCAAAAAGTAGGTAACTGAAAAGTTCCAAATGCAGGATGCAGTCATTTTAGTTCACTCGACTTCCATCTCACCAACTGCTTGAAAAGTGACTAGTTTGGAACTTGCTGGCAAGTTTTTTGAAACTATGACTGTCTTTATTGTCTATATTTTAGCGAGTTTAATTTTGTAAATCGCCTCTTCGACATCGATGCTCCTTCTGCTCTTGAGCAGTCGGGTCTTGACAAAAATTAACATTTGTACTTATCTACAGAGAAATCAGCGATTTATTAGGTACCTACCTACTTGGGAGCATTGTTATTGGTTTATTTAGAATGGCTGGAGTATGCACCATTTTTCTTTCAAGTTGGTCCCTACGAGCGACGATTTTCTGGGAAACTACCTACCAAACAAAAAACAAATTTGAGCAGTTGTTTTTGGTACCTACCAATTGAGTACCTAGTTACCTACCTATTAATATTACCTGCCTGATACATTTTATAATTGAAAGGAAACCGAAACTGAATAATTAAACTGTTTAATAAATGATTATTGTTTCAGCTTACATTTGGGTTTGAAACGATAGTCCAAAATTTGAATGATAATCAAGAAGAGAAGTTTCTTTCTACTGCTGTTGCTAATTTGAATGATTTCAAAGAGTTCTACGTAACTTGGCATAATAACAAAATTAAACTTGGAATAATTGGACAGGAGCCTTTTGTCAACTTTCAGAAGAAGGCCACTGACCCCATCATTGGGTATATTCTATTCAAAACTCGATGTAGACGGTCACAATATGTGGAATGGATAGTTGAAAGTAAGTACTCATGTGGTTTTTATTTTTATGTAACGTGGCGTTGGACAGTAATTTGATTGTATATAAATTTTGGAAAAACTTCTTGTTTATTTAGCTTGTTGTGGTTCAAGGATGTGGAAATTTGGTTTTGGTTTTGGTTTTAATAATTTACTAATCGTTGATCGACTGATTCGTCTTGTATGACAATACCACTTTGCATTACGAACATAATACCTGTAGTTTTATATATCATTGCCTGTAATAATATTCATCGTCATAATAAAGAATGACCACCCCTCGGATTCTCAGCAAATAAAGGTGCCTAAACAATATCAACCAATGCCGTGCCAGATATATGTATATATATATATATAATATATATATATATCAGATAACTGTAGCAATGCTTTCTTTAAAATACAGCAGGTCTTTCCACAATAGATAATGCCGTTTGCGAACAAAACTGCTCAGACTGTCGTCTTTCCATATCATTGCTTAAATTGTACATCAGTAGGTATTACCTACATTATGTGCTTATGCTCATAACTTGCATAGCAAACGACAAACCGTGCGCTGCTTTAGAAAATAAGGGCTGACGTTGCGACAAGCGGGAGCGCGGGCGGTTCCATACAAAAATGCTCCGTCGCGGTGACCCGCGCCCCTCGCCCATTTTGCAACGTAATAATGCATTAAAGTTCTCCATCGACACGACTACATGCCCACCGTTACAGTTGAAATAAAGCCACTGCGCAGGTAATAATCCGGTTTCGGCTATGGGGTCCGTTGCACACAATACACGCACGACGAGTACCCGCGCGTGCGCTCGCTTTATGCAGCGTTGGCCCTTAGAATACTGAATGTAAGTCATAGCATGAGAACCAGCAATAAGGAACAGCACAGTATTGAATATCCACTCTTATAGACAGCTTGTTGATAGGTTAAGAGCTTCGTAATTACGTTGCAAGCTGACATATAGGAATAAAGAAAGCATCCACTAAAAACTGTTCACATAATGAACTTCCAAAAACCTTTGGGAGGATATAAGATATAAAAGCAAATGGACACATTTTTACATAGTTGTATTTATTCATTTCCATCAAAAAATGCTACAATAAAATCATCATTAGACTCGCTTTTAGCCATAACTTATATATTAAAAAATATTAAAATGCTAAGGTTCCATAATTAATAGATAAATTAGGTGAATACAAAATACGTGTTTATTTTATGATTACAGCCTCGCCAGTACTATTGAAATCAATACCTTTTAAAAAACTGAATGAAAGGCTTCACTGGCGCACTATGAGAAATAGAAAATTGCCTCCAAATGCAATGGTTGGCGGATTTGATAATGAACTTATTTATATAGCCAGAGCTGTACATGATTCTTCATTGTGTCCTGGAAAATATGTGCCTTCGACTGGTAAAGCGTTTGTCCCTTGGGGCCTTGTAGAAAATGTCAAACACGATTTTGAGGTAATAATAATGTTGTATACCTAACTAACAGCACGGATTTTGAGCTCTGGCTTCACGTTGCGCGTCGTCGCGCCATCGCGTCATAGACGTCACTCGTGATTCGTTCCCTGCGTTTGCTGCATGTATCTAACAATGACGACGATTGTCCCGCTAATGTATGTAATGCGCAAAGCGATCCCCACTCTGACGCCGCGCGCTCAAGATCCGGTTGATAGTTATCGCACCCTTAGAATTATAGTGACCTATTCCAAAAATGAAAATTTTTGGGAAACGTTAAAAGTTTTATACACGTAAGGTTTTTTTTTGTAAATGACGGTTATTACAATGAAATTTCATACAACTTATACAAATAATAGTTGAATTTGGTTTCCTAACTTAGTTGTAAATAAATTAATCGATTTTGATAAAAAAAAAAACAAGATTTTTTGAACTAGGTCCCTCTAATTCTTAAGGTGCGTTATATCTCTTTGTACTGACAAGTTTGTTCTAAATGTACTCACTATCGTTTCAGATATTATGTGGGATAGATGCTCAGTGGGTTAAAACAAGAGCTAACTATATCCCACAAAATGCATTTATTGGTGGATATTCTGAAGTGAGAAATGAACCTTTGTATATAGGTAGAGCAATGATCGAGGGAAGACTTATATGTGGAAAAGTGCATCTCCTATACAAAACATGCTATTTGCCCTACAGGGGCCGTGAGGTAGAAAAATCAACGTATGAAATTTTAGTAATACCAGATAATGAAATACCGCAAGCTTTACCTTTAGAAGCATTTTAAGTGTAATAAATAAGAAAATTATGTTTGTACAATTCTAAGTCATTATTTAAACATTAACAATAAAAAATTATAACAAAATAAACCATGTTTAATATATTATCAGAAACATAACTGTTTTGAACTTAAGGTAATATGTATAATATATATAATTATGAAAGTTTAATCTTTTCATTATCCTTATATCCTAAATGCATGTTGGTCATTATACTTCTGAGACAATTCGATTTTTTTCAGTATTTTTGTACAATATTTTATAATAAACAACAATTAAATACTAGCTGACCTAAAACCTAAGTAATATAGGTATCAAGTTACACACAATTTTAATTTATAAATTTGATTTCGTTAATTTAATGTGATGCAACTATAAATTTTTACAAAATTATTATAATCTATAATATAAAAATGAATTGCTAAATGTGTTGGTAAGCACATAACTCAACAACGCCTGGACCAATTTGGTTAATTCTTTTTTTGTTGTGATTGTTATTGTGAGGAAAAGCTTCTTATGAAAAAAAAAAATAGGGTAGAGTAGAGTAGGGTAAAGTAGGGTAGAGTTGGGTATAGTAGGGTAGAGTTGGGTATAGTAGGGTAGAGTTGGGTATAGTAGGGTAGAGTTGGGTATAGTAGGGTAGAGTTGGGTACAGTAGGGTGGAGTAGGGAAGAGCGGGAGTGAAGCCGCGCGGGCAAAAGCTAGTAATGTATAATTATGATCATTATTAAACAAACCCATAATTCATCTTTCGAATATTAGTATGTGGAGAGTGTGGCGAGCATCTCACCATCTCCACACGTAACGTAATGGCAGTGACATCACATTTTAGTATAAATTGCATCCTTATTGATACTTAACAGTTTCTCCTTCCACCAGATTTGAAAGGTTTCTTTTTAAGTACCTACCTATTTGACGGATTTAAAAAAGATTAACTAAACTATCCAATTGCGTTTATAATCTCTACTAAAGATGACATAATTATATAATACAAATATGCGAATCTAGGATACTAATGGACTTTATGAGAGACTACATAACATTATCAGCATAAAAAAATTCATCATAATCTTCGTAATTCATGGAGTGATCATCATTGTCGTCGTTTTCATCTTCAGACTCGAGCACACTTTCATCTATACCAGGTACTAAGAACTTGTTAGCACATCTGTTTTTCTCAGGAACTATCATTATTTCATAGCTATCTACGGCTACTTCTTTTCCTTCATATGGTATGTAACAGACTTTGTGGGATGGCTGGACTTTTCCTGGGATTATATGATTATTATATTTGGCTCTACCAATGTAAAGTTTTTCGTGTGAATTGTCTTCTGAATGACCAGCAATGACAGCTCCCACTGGTATGTTATCTACTCTACTAGGCACCCAGGTACAATCAAATCCACATAAAACCTGAAACAAAAATATTAATTTATAATTAAATATAATTTAAATTAATGTATATGAAATTATATTAATATATAATTTAATTTAAATAAATAATTATAATTTTATTTTTGAAGTCATATGCCAAACTTATGTGGCAGTGTGCAGGGCACATTGCTTGCAGAACAGATGGTCGATGGGGACGAAAGGTTCTGGATTGGCGACCACATGCCGGAAAACGAAGCATTGGAAGGCCTCCCACAAGGTGGACCGATGACCTGGCAAGGGTCGCAGGAATCCGATAGATGCGAGACGCACAGAACCGGTAATTATGGCGACACTTTGGGGAGGCCTATGTCCAACAGTGGATGTCTTTCGACTGGATGATGATGATGATAATGATGAGTCATATGTATATATGTAACAACAGCAAAGGCACAGTACCTCAAAAGAATTTTTCATATTAGCATCTCCTCCCCATGGAATATATCCTAATCCTTCTGAGGACACAAACTTGCCAGGTGTCAATGATCCTCTGTGCTTAGCCCTAATTATGTACAGGTTTTCATTCTCATACCCCCCAATATATGCACCATCTGGGAATTGTGTCTCTGCATCAACCTGAACCCAGTACAGCTCACCTCCCGTCACAGGCTTCAAAACAGGCCTTTCTAGAAGTGGGGGCACTGAAAAATATTGTATTCTTATGTTAATTCAAAGGTATCAATTATTGACAATGTATATTTTCAATCGCTTGCAGTGAATTCATTCAATGGATAGGTAGGTAGGCAAACCACAAAATCCTAAGGGGTGCAATGCACAAATAAATAGTCACACAGGACTAAAGTCTACACCAGTGATTGAAGGTTAATAATTATAAGTAAATCAATTACTCACATTCAACTTTCCAATGCACAGGGCTTCTGTTATCATCAAGAGCAGTAAAAGTAACATACATCAAATTTAAAGTTTTACTATTAAATGTAACAATGGGTTTAGTTGTTCCATCTACGCCTACACGCAGAATGTCCCCATACCAAGAAACCCAGAATCGTCTATACTCATGAGAGGACAAAATATTGGGTGTTTCTGCCGACTCTTTACTAACTCTTGATGTCAATTTTTTAATCCAAGTGTTGCGGTTATGTCCTATACCAACCTGCAAATAAGGAAATACTTTTATTTAACTGTATTTTATTTAATAACAAGGAGTTGCACAAACTATTTATTATAATTAGTTATAGTAAGATTAATAAATGATTTAGACTGCTTACTCACTTATCTTTTAAATAGCGATGGGTCGTTGAAAGTTTTTCCTTCAACGAAACGTTAACGTTGAATTGCGGTTGTCAACTAGTTAATTTCGTCAACGAGTTAACGTGTTACGAACATCAACTTGCATGAACGATAAACGCTAAAACGTTTCATTCCATGCACAAATATGATCATTTTAAGAATTAATAATGTCATCGTTTACTTTCTTTAAAAGTAATGACATTGATCAAATGACTAAATAAATATAAAATCTTGTATTCGTTATTTAGAGTTCAAATTCTTGTCATGACTATTGCATTGTAGCGGGAGTTTTGTTTTATTAGAAATACAATTTACGTACGTTGAAAATAACAGAATGTTGACCGTGTACAAATCAACTCCGAATTTGTCAAACAATGAAAAGAGTTGAATTCATAAACGTCGTTGTCTCGTAACTCGTTGACGAATTCAAAGAGTTGATTTGTACACGGTTAAAGTTAATTCCGTTGAAGAAACATCAACGTTGATTCAACTTGTTTGTTGATTCAATGCTACTTTTAAACGAATAAAAGGTACTTTTACTTTTTCAAATGACTAAAAGGTGGGATATAAGTAGATACTTACCTCAAACCAACAAAAAAAGAATACTTACTAAAAAATCACAGTTAGGTCCAGGTCTACTTGCTAATCCAATGCCTGCATCACCAGGAGCTTTGATTTCAAAGTTAATGCCGTTGCTTGTGATTTTATAAAATACATTTTGATGTCTTGGGTATGTTGTGAATTCTGCAAAAAAATGACTCATGTCGCTAATACAATACAAAATATGATGCAATATTATCTCTTTAAAGTTTGGGATGGATTATTGTTCAATATATATTAAAATTATTCGATTAATAATCAAAAACAGTTAACACTTAACAATAAAGAAAATAAACAATAGTTACCGTATAAATCACCCATGTCGTAAATATAAGTACTTGCTAATAAGTAGTGGCAGTGAATACCAAATGAAATTGCAGTGATTTTTCTTATACACTAATTTGGTTGTGCACACTTTAACGTATATCAAAGGTTTATAGAAAGTAAAATTCGTCAATTAGAAAAAAGCATTAATTTTTCAATAGGCATAGGCACTAACTTTCCACTTTTCCAGTGTTAACCACCACCTGTCAACAAACACCTGTCAAATGTCACAGCGGCTGTCACTGACAGTGACAATTAAAATCGACACCGCGTTCCGAATTAAGTCAAACTGCTATTCTGCCAAGTGTATCAATGCCATTCCGAGTAGCCACGACTGACATGAACACGACAATTATAGATTTCTTGACGTATTAATAGCGATTTCGATATAATATGAAACGCGGCGCTAACGGTTAGACTAATAGATTCAAACGGTGCGAGTATAACAAAATTATTTCTTAATATTATTCAGTGATGCTGCTGCACCACTTCGCGATCATATCATAGGGTTGGCTGTACCCAATAGGGTCTTGAACTCCTAGAGTAGCCTTATTCCTCTGGCCCGCCCGACTGTCCCTCTGTCACAAGGGCTGAAGGTGAAGTACCTAAGTATAATGAGCTAAATAAAATGATGATACCCCACGTACATGGATGCGACTGTATTTGTCAAACAAACTAATAATTCACGAAAAGCCAGCTCATTCACATTTTATTTTTAATTTTGCTACCTTTTGACTAATTAGGTACAGAATGAAAAAATATGTACGAGTCGCTAACAGTAAGCCACAAGTATTTCAAAGAAATTGATCCATTTTTTAGGAGTGTAATGAAATAGATACAGAACCCCTGTAAGGTACCTATTTGAAGAATAATAACCTGAAAACAACCTACCTACATCGGATGAGTCGAGCAAGAGCGCATTTAAAGTATCTATCTAGTGATTGTTATAAAATATTCATTTTTAGAGAGCTTTAGAGCCAAGCTCTCTAAAAATGAATCGATGGGTTCAAATACAGGGCTAAAGGCCTTAGTCGTCGGGGCACAAAACATACCAATCGTTGGTAAATATACTAAAAGATGATTTACACATCATCATAATCTATTGAAATAATATTTACGTATTAAAAGTGGATTAGAAGTTGACAATTCACTAAAGCAGGAGAAGTCAATAGATGATTTATTTCCCACCCCAATAAAAATAAGTTGACAATTTTGGCATACAAGTATCCTTTATAAAAAATAACTAAACGACGTTACGAGGCACCGGGATCGTTGAAGTGGTTGATACGCCACTGTCCACTTGCTCCCAAAATGGATCGCACCCCGAAGTGGGTGATGCCGAATGACGTGAAGTCCTGCCACTCCATGATGACCTTGCCCGAATCACCGTTACGGACTGTCACCTTGCCTTTTCTCCATTCAATTAGAAATTTCTTGAAGTTGTCGGGATCCAAGAGTTTGGGAGTCGATGCGCAAACCTACGGGTTAACAGTAGATAGGTACATTTTTAAGAACATGTCTCTACAAGTAAGCAGGTATCTACAACAGACAATAGGCGTCTGTGGTAACACTTTGGCCTTGAGATAATCTGTCCACATTTTGTCCACAAATACTCGTACTAATAGAAAATTGCTCAAATAGTTTTTTAAATAAAGTGGAAAAGTATATTAGTCATCGGATTGGTTAGGTCATGGGTCCACCTTATGGGAGGCCTTCTAACGCTGCGTCTGCCGGTACTTGGTCATTACTCCTGAACCTTTCGTCCCCATCGACCATCTGTTCTGCGACCAATGTGCCATGCCCACTGCCACTTAAGTTTGGCGATGCTTCGCTCTGTAAACTTTGTTCTTCTGCGGATATCTTCATTTCTTATGTGATCACCCAAGAAAACTCCGAGCATAACACTTTCCATTGCTCTATGGGTGACTTTAGGTCTTCTAATGAGGCCCTTTGTAGGCGACCATACATCATACGAAGCCATTATATCATAAGTTGCAGTTGATTAAACTACGTTATTATATTTACACTTAGTGTGCCTACTGTTTCATTTGTGGTTCAATTTAACTCAAAAGATAGGCGAATACGACAATCTATCTTACCTTATCTGGTTTCTTTCTGCAATATCTAATAACGGATTGTTTGTTCGCCCAACCTCCGAGTATAACTTCATACATAGGATCCATTTCAGCTGGACCTGGCGTCAGGGCTATATGGCAGTTGTGAGGACCGCGAACTTCAAATGTCAAAGAACCCGCGAGGACGGGTTGAAATTTATACTCGGGCTTATCCGGAGTACTGAATTCTATCAGACCTGTATTGATAAGAAAAGCACAAGTAATACCTATTATCGAATGAGTCCGTAATGTGGGGCTTACAAGAGTGACTAAAGCCGCACGATTTTTGCCGCGCGGCTAAAGTCGGATGCTACTCAACTTTGGGGCCACTTGCAATAGCGGAATTGCCATTCAGACGGTCGATTTACGCCGCACGGTAAAAATCGTGCGGCTTTAGTAACCCGTGTAAACCCCACATTATAAATGAAAAAGTGGATAATTTTAAATCATTTTAGACCTTCAATTTTCCAAGATCCTGTCGCACCCCATCCTGTGCTCACTCCGACGAAGGCAATCGGGAAAGGTTCAGGATCTTCCCAAGAGAGTATAGGGGTATCTTCACCTTCGCAACCTGCAGAGATGCTGCCCCTGTCCCAACGAATCCAGAAACCTCGAAATTCTTCACTGTTTAAAATATTAGGGGTTTCAATTTCAGCTTTATTTGGTTTGGTTCTGTCCCTCCTAATCGCACTCTTCGTGTTTTTCCAACCTCCAAAAAAAAACTGGAACAGTTATAGGAAAACGGTTCCATAATAGAATAGTAGGTACCTACGTAACCTATCTACTTAGGTATAAGAGTTACTTACTGTAATCTGTTTCCATTACTATAATTTAAAATACTTGGTACTGACGAAAGACAGTAAATACCCATCAAAGTAGTCTACACTTGTTAAATGTTATCCTATTAATCAAAGTGCCTGAAAAACTAGAAATGCATACAGCTGCAGCGTTCCGATGAAGTCCTTTACGGCTTTGATACTAGACTTCAACTGGACACAGGTAAGTTGAAGCAAGAAAAACCTACTAAAGAACAGACGCAGGCATCGAATAAGATACAGACGAGTTCACACAAAGTGGAAATAGGAAGAAAAAAAATCTGGTAATTTGCACAGATATTAAGGTTATTTTGCACATAGGAGACCTATACTAATTAATGCTCGCATTTATTGGAAGCTGCCGAACGGCGCGGTGAGACACTCTACTACCAGCTGGATCAGATTGCCATCAACGCAAAAGTAAAGTTCATAATAATATTACCCACCTCAAGCATAGGGTCACTTTCTTTGCGATCCGTGGTAAGAGCAACATGGGCATTACTGCGAGCTTTTACTTTGAATTCCACGGACCCGTTCGACACCGGGAAGAAACTATAGTTGAGATCGTCCTCGGTAGATAATTCTGTGATAAATTTAACAAAATTTAAGCAGTCAATGGGTGAAAACTATGCTTATACATTCAAACATTTTGAATGGGATTTACAGTATACCTATACCTACATCTAATCTAATATAATTATGTTTGTTGTCTGTTGATGACGCGCTGACCTTTTAAAATCAGCTATAGATCAAATTATTATTCAAAGATTAGAACTGAAAGTTGTAAAATTGACTGTAAGTACTAAATTACTTACCCAGGAATCAAGAAAACAATGAAAATTCTAGAAATCATTTGGAAAAATTATACTCGTGAATAAAGATTACATAACTTACCCATAACATTGCTAGCCATGATTTTGTAAATATAATTTGATGAATCTAATTTTAATAATTTCAATGATCCCTATTCGACTTGGAGATTTGGTATAGGAAAATCTCAGTTTTTCTAGTAGGTCACGACGCGACTTGAATATTTTGAAAGAGTGAAACTGTCTGGGTGATATCAATATAATCGCTCCCTGTTATGTGGGACTAAAACACTACTGGTATAATATGGGTGTACTTAATATATATAAACATTGTACCTATCATCCGCGACCGTCCGGACCGATCCCCAGTCGTCGACGGCGCATACTGTTCCACGCGCACCTCAAGGAGATATCAGCAAACCGTAGGGGCCCAGCAGCCTCGAAGCCTACTGGGGCCAAAGGTTTGTTTCTGAAAGGAAAACTCGACTCTGGGAGAAGGCAAAGAAGGAAAAGGAGTGGGTTTTTAGTCAGTCACGCCGTCCTGCTCCGCCCAAGAGTGGAGGATGTCCATAAGATGGTTTCCGTACTTAAAATAAAAACACCGTATTTACCTTTCACAAAATAGTAATATACTTACTTATTTTACATTTAATAATTAATAATTATGAAATATAATCTATACTAACATTTTTATATATTTCTATTATTGTAAAAGTGAATTTAATTCAGTCTGTTACGCTATCACGGATAAACTATTGAACCGATTTTGATGTTTGGTACTGAGGAAGCTTGAACCCCAAGGAAAGACATAGGCTACTTTTTAAGTGTCTTTGACTTCGCATCCGTATTTTGCCACTTGTGTGCCATGTTTAAAGTAGCCCCCCAACCTAATCTCCGCGTGTTGGATTGCCCAAAAATTCCGGGCTCTCTACGCAGCTACGGTCGCCCTTGTACTTTCCATAAAAACTCTAGGCGAGTCTTCCATTTCCGATATCCAACTGTAGTAATCACGAACACCGTTGGAATACGTTTAGATATTAAAATATATAACCCTACCAAACAATAAATTCAAGCCTTACGTTTTGTGATTAATACTCGGTTCAGTTCCGTTTTTTGTTACTTTTTTAGCCCTTTGATTATGTTTGTCAGAAATTACTATGAATACAGTTGGTAACCCTGCTATAGATCTTATTCTCGATTTTGTGTATAAAAAGATCTAAAAAATAGAATAGACTTAAACGTAATAGACAACCTTCGATAAATTGGTATCTATGGTCACTAAGGGAGTTTCGCAGGGCTATATTTTCAGCCCGTTTCTCTTTCTCGTGTCGTTGAGAATGAACTTTCTATTATTTGAGCTACTTGCTACCGTTTCTGATGATGTAAATAATGCTTTTAGGATTGGGTTTATAATAATAATATATAGTTTATATCGGACAACAAAGGAACCACTTTTGTTAGTAATTTACATGCTGAAACTTAAACACTAGGATTAGTAATTATAATAGATCACAAATTACATTAGTGAGTCATGCACACACGTTTAGGGTTTATGATCTATTTTTGAACGGGGATAGACAAATTGACAATATTTGTCACGCCTAATTTTACATTAGCTGATAAAATAAAAAAATAAAATCGAAGCGTTTATTTCTAATGTTAAAATAATAGTAATTTTTTTCTAAATGTTTATAAAGGTTTACACGATCTATTTTTGGCCTGACTGTCTGTCTGATGACGGGACTATTACTGCTTGATATTTCTACTTTTATTTCAGAACATCACTGGAACACTTACCCTAGATGCGATATTGGGACCGACGGACAATGGTCACAGTCATATTGCTACGAACATACGTACGAATTGAGCTCTCAAAGGGTAAAGCTTGTGGTATTTCGTAGTCTGGTGACACTAATATTTCGTATTTAGGCATTTCTATCTCCTTGCCTTTATAAGGTAAATAGCTCAAATTGTAGCGAGCGTAGGTTTTCCCACACAAAAGTTTACCGTCAACAATAGCCCTACTTATATACAAAGGTTCATCATTTATTTCAACATATCCCCCTGTGCGTCCTCCGATGATTGCATTTTGAGGTATGTAGTTGGAACTTGTTTTAACCCATTTAGCATTAAACCCACATAATATCTGAAAATAAAATTAAAACATTAATTTTATTATGGTGGTTAGAAACAAGATTTACTAATGCAAATTCATTTATAAATAACTAGCTGTTCCCAGCGGCTTCGCCCGCGTGATAGTAGAAAATTATCCCAAGGGAACATACTTCCGGGATAAAAAGTATCCTATGTCCTATTCCAGGACATGGTCTATCCGTATACCAAGTTTCATCAGAATCGGTTTTGCAATTTAGGCGTGAAGACGTAACAAATAAACAGACTCACTTTCGCTTTTATAATATTAGTAAGGATTAACAAAGAATACTGTCACTAACTACTTGGACGCTCATAGTCGGACTCACACATATTTATAACCAACTGTTGTTACAGAAGGATAGACCAAAAAAAAGTTTCCTTTCACCTTTTGTAAACATAAAAATCAATGCTATTATTACCTCAAACTCTTCTTTGCAATGTGCACTGCCTCCCCAAGGTACGTATGCTTTACCGGTTGACTTCACATACTTGCCAGGACATAGCGAACCATTGTGGTAAGCTCTGGCTATGTAAATATGTTCATTTTCAAATCCACCAATCATAGCATCTAGAGGCAACTTGCCATCAACTATAGGAAGCCATTGTAATCTTTCATTAAACTTTTTTCGGGAGACCGGTTCCAATATGACTGGAGAGACTGCAATGATGAAAAATATCTTGGTTTGTCAAGTGTGTTTAGAATATAGAGTGCTAGTTCTTCTTTTGTTTTAGACTCAGTATCCTATCACCCAAGCGTCGCCACATCGACCGGATTTTAAGTGACAAAATATTTCACTATTCATCTGTGATCCGAACACGATCCGAAAGATTTCTACAACTGAACCTACCCCAAACAATCCAATTAGTGCTGTTCTTAAAAGTTTGCTTCTCACCTTGTCGACTTTGCCATTCATCTTGTCGACTTTTTACCGACTTCCCAAAAAGGAGGAGGTACTACGTTCGGCTGTTTGTATGTTTTTTTTTTTTTTTTTTTTGTATGTTTGTTCGTCGAATACTCCCCCAAATGTGGACGGATTTTCAAAATTCTTTTTTTGTTCGAAAGTAGATAGCTCTGAGGTGGTCCCATTATCACCAAATTAGGATCTGATGATGGGATCTTGGAGAAATCGAGGGCAACCTTCAAATTTTATAGGCTCACTTATTGATTTTCGCATATTTTATGAAGTATCTTGTGTATTTGCGTATGGTCGTCACCATCTCAGGTAGCTGGGCTGATGATGGAAGGTACAACTCCTTAACAGTAAGAAGTTACTCGAACAGGCAAGGACTGTTTTAGTAAATTGTTTTGATGTTTGATAGGGCATTTGCCACAATTGGTCTCATGATCATCAAGTCATGACCTGATGCTGCAGTCAGGATAGTCTGCAGAGTACCTAAGTCCTCGACAACAAACAGCAGATATATCGAGTTTAGGCTCATTGAAAACGGCTCGATGTGTGGATAAACGTACTGCTAATAAAGAACACCGAAGTACATAGAGACCTGATGCTGAAGCCAGGAGCATCAGGAAAAGTACAAACCTTGAAATTACAGCACCGTAGTCGTGTTTGGGCTCATTTTAAACAGGACTAAATTTTAAGTTCATTGCAATGTTGACATAAATCTGGCCTGATGCTACAGCCGGGATTATCAGCATCTAGTCTAATGACTGATTGAAAGATTTACCTTTCGGCTTCATCATCAGATCAGTTCGATATATCCTTTCCCTCTCCAGCATCTAGTTTAATGACTGTTTGAAAGAAGAGGGGGAGAGGATATATCGAACTGATCTGATGATGAAGCCGAAAGGTAAATTAATGTAATCTAACCGTGTTTGGGATTATTAGAACCGTTATGAGATGCGCTCTGACTATAAGGTATTTAAGTTTGACTGAGGGGTACTTTTTAGTGGTGGTACCGTAACTAAAAAGTGTAAAATAAAAAAAACTTTTTACAAAAAAAATATAACCGACTTCAATGATAAAAAACACTGAAAAGTATCAAATAACTTTAATTTTGGAAGTCGGTGTTAAATAACGAAGAGACTAAACTATTAAAGAAACACCGACTTCCAAAATTAAAGTTATTTGATACTTTTCAGTGTTTTTTATCATTGAAGTCGGTTATATTTTTTTTGTAAAAAGTTTTTTTTTCTATCCCTATTCAGTATGCTTGTAATCAGAGGTAGGAAATCATCAAATAACTGTAATCCCGTTTGGTTGGACCGAGAGAAAATGTTAGACTTTTACTGACTAAAACCATGTGCAGTGTACCTTCAGTAACCTTTTGCGTTTCATTGTTGTGGTAATTCTTTCGATTAATTCCGCAGCCCTTGTATTATATTTATCGATAATTTATTAGGGATAGTAGCGAGATACATGCTCTTCAGAAAGGTACATTCAATTCACACACACACATACAATTCTAAATTGTATTCTAAGGCTAGCTTTAAAGCTGTATTCTAAAGCTTTAAATATTGTATCCAAAATAAATAAAACACGTTAAAATAAATAGGTAAATATTTTATAATAATTTAACAAAAATATTACATATAGATCGTTACTTATGTGTATAACATTTCAACATCAGACAAAATAATATTATGCAGTGCATTAAAACAAGTTACATACGTACGAACAGGCACAGCGTGACGAGACTTTATTTATCGAGGTACTTAAATGCACCATGTAATTGCTCATTTAATTGTGGAAGCAGTTTTCCTAAGTTACACGAACGGACAAATCCTGAGATTCATTAACAATTTATGTTTTTTATTTAGGGCATGAGGACTTCGTAGTCAGGGAAGCCGAGCTCCTGTCCACCGAAGGAGATGTAGCAGACGCCGTGGGACTGTTGGACCTTGCCGGTGGTGAGGCTGCCCTCGTGGTTGACGCGGCCCACGAACAGGGGCTCGCCGTCCTCGGTCTGGCCGCCAGGGAACGCTCCAGGGGGAACGTTGGAGCCGTTCGTGCGCACCCAGTTGTTAGGGCCACCTACCAGCACCTAGTAGTTGGAAAAAAAATGATCAGTTTAAGGTTTGGGAATCAGTTAAAGATTATGGCACTATAATGAGGTCATGCGCGACAAAAGAGTATAAGTATATAAGTATTGTCGTTGGATCTGAAAGTTTAAAATGAGGAGTAGAACCTTAAAACGAGGAGTTCAACGAATTATAGATTTATATTTAATTGCTGATCAAGATTAATAGTTATAATTCGAAAGTAATATTCGCGAATCTTACCTGGTATTCAGGTTTGCCGTGTTCCTGACCACCCCATGGTACGAAGGCGCATCCATGAGAAGCGCAAAGTTTTCCGGGAATCACAGCACCCTCGTGCTGCGCCCTGGCCACGTACAGGGGTTCACCGTTGCAGTCCTGTCCTCCGACGACGGCGCCAGGGGGGATCTGTCCGCCTCTGGCGTCTACCCAGTTTCCGGCACCGGCAAAGACTTGTGGAGGAGCGTTGAATGTGGGCTGAGCCCCGGGGTAGCCGGGGTAGCCGGGCGGCGCGGCGTACAGCGGTGCAGCTACGGGCGCCGAAGGCGGAACTACAAAATTATACAGAAAACAATCATAACAACTAACATTTACAAAACGCGTGGGCGAATAAGCAGAAAATAATATGCATCAAATAATAAATATAATAGTACATTATATGGTGCTGTCAATTTATTTAGCAGGCAGCAGGCAATTATCACAGAATTAGATGCAATAAAATGAAAAAATACCTGGGAACATTTACACAATCACTTTAATGGTATAATTATTACTTTATTACCTTACTTGCATGAAGACAAATGTTCATACCGACAATTTTAGCGGCACTATCACCAGAAGTGTAAAAGTACAACTATGTTAATAATTTTGTGGGTTATCCGAATCAGTATCAGTTATGCATGCATGAATGCACTGACTTAGCTTAAATATTGCTAAGGTCGGTGCATTGAAACATAACGTGCAATGCATGTTGCGTTCGCAATGTTGTGTAGGTGTTAATAAAAGTTGTCTATACTTATTCGATTTGTTTAGGTATCTGCAAGACTGAAAATCGCAATAAACTAGGTTCCACCCACTGTCGAAGTGAAGGCTGATCAAAAAAGAATTTATGTTTATGTAATTAAATACCTAAACGAATTTGGTAGTGCGGTAGTGTAGTGTTGTAGAAAAAGTAGTTAATCTAGCCAGTACAGAAATAAAAGATGTGTAAAAGGAAAATTAAAGGAAACAAACATAACAATAGAAAAGCTTAGCCACAAAATGTACCCAACGTACCTACCAAATACCAACTTGTAACATCCAGATGCAAACTTCAAGTCACCACTTTACGACACATCATCCGAAAACACACCGATAGTCTTTAGGCCACAATTTTTATTGTTAGTCTAACGGTGGTGTAGAGAGGGATTAAAAATTTAGTTCATAATACATATATAGAAATGGTATGCATTAATTATGGATTAAAAGTCAGCAATTAACATCTAAGCATTCTCTAATAAAAGGTAACTCAACGAGGCTGCGTGCCGGGTTGGTAGTAGTGCGTGATACGCCACTGTCCGCGCGCGCCCCAGCCGGTGCGCACTCCGAAGTGAGTGATGCCGAACGGCGCCGGGTCCACCCACTCCATGATAACCATGCCAGACTGTCCATCGCGGACTAATATTCTGCCGCTTTTCCATTCAATCAAAAATTGCCTGTACTCGTTAGGATTCATAATCCCAGGAGTCGGTACCTCAACCTACGGGGCAATAGGGAGATTTTTTTAACGAAACGTTACAAAAAAAAAACACAACGATGACGACATTCCAGCCTACCTTATCTGGCTTCTGCCTGCAGTGTCTAATAACCGACTTGGTGTTCTCCCAACCACCGAGCAAAATTTCGTACATAGGATCCACTTCAGCGGGAGCTGGCGTCAGGGCTACATGGCAGTTGTGGGGACCGCGATACTCAAATCTCAGAGAACCCGCGAGGACAGGTCCGAATCTATACTCTAACTGGTCCGGAGTATTGAATTCAGCCCCATCTGTACCGGTAATAAAGGGCATAATTTTTAATTGTTGGGTACATTTTATGTGATGACGATCGTAAGCGGTGATTTATAAGCATTTACCTTCGATCTTCCAGGTGCCGGTCGCGCCCCATCCTGTGCACACTCCGACAAAGGCAATGGGGAATGGTTCGGGATCTGCCCAAGATAGGAAGGGGATAGCTTCGCCTTCGCGTCCCGCAGAGATGATGCCGCTGTCCCAACGAACCCAGAAACCACGGAATTCACCGCCGTTCAAAATGTTAGGGGTTTCGATTTCAACTTTCTCGGGCTTGCTCCTGTTCCTCCTGATCACACTCTTTGTGTTGCCCCAGCCTCCAAGGAAGACCTGACAATGAATTAGGAAAGTATTAGGTAGGTACTTTACCTTCTGCTGAATTGCAATATCATTTTTATATTAAACAAGGTACGCACCTCAATCATAGGGTCGCTTTCTTGGGGTCCCATCGTAAGGGCAATGTGTGCGTCATTGGGAGTCCTGACTTTGAACTGTACGGAGCCGCTCGATACCGGGAAGAAGTGGTATTCGAGTTTGTCCTCGGTCTGTAAATCTGTAAACAACAATAACTTTGAATAAGTTGAACGAATAAAATTATAATTTGCTGAAGTTAATACATATACCTACTGAGAATATTTTTGCTAAAATCCAATCCAATATGTTTAGTTTTACCCGAATTATAAAAATAAACATAAATGTTTTCACTGCTGGTCGGAAAATCAATCAGGAGGCTAATATTTAAAATCTAAGCATGTTATGCAAATACCCATAATAGAAAAACATTTAATTTCGCTTGAGTCTAGCTAGATCCTTGAATTCCAAACGCTGAGGTCGATGACATAAGAGCTATTTAAAATTCTGTAAACACTTCTTAGTGCTTTCCTCGATTCCTATTTAGTCTAACGATATACGGCTATTGCCTTCCATTCGAGGCATGTCTTTACACGGCTCTAAATATAGGCCGGTGTATTGGTATGCGAGTATGCGAGCTAGGTGTACCGGCAGTCAGCGGCACCCACGAATTCATAACTCCGTTATGTCACTACTTTAGTAGAAGCTTTTCATTGCTGACTATATAGAGCTTGTTTTTTCGCTGGACGATAGGAACACGTCCATGGCGCCTGCGCTTTGGGACTCTGTCGCGCCGCTTATTATGAAAGTAGTCCACGATGATGTCATCTTATCAAATCAATTCTGTTTCAACCTCTACCTATATGTAGTTACTCTTTGAATTGAGTCAGTTTCCTAGTTGAGCAATCAATAACAAAATGTTAACTTTTTGTTTTCGTTACTGTTTTGTTATGATCACAATAACAGCCTAGTTCAGTTTATTTTTCTTGCCCCAACTGTTAGATTTATTCCAGTCTATTATTAGATAGATACTCGTTCAATAAAATATAATTTATTCTAAGCAACGTTTTATCTATGTTATTTTATGGCCGTTTGGCCACTCCCTGACAATTTGTAAGGTAGGTACTCCAATTTGCTTGTTCGGTACAAGCAAGTGCAAAACAAATGAAGTCATAAATAACATGATAAAGCTTTCCTCCTCTCCTTATTATAATGGTTCTATGTAGGTAGGTGTACTTAAATAGCTGTACAGTTAGTTGGCAGTAAGTAGGTAGATAGTTGGGTCTAGTATCCTATAAGAACCTAGAATAGACAATGGTAATTAGTAATTAACATGTATAGGTACCTAAGCCGTTAGCCGTGACGATAGAACTGCTGTAGGTATCTACTACGCCATTCTTTGTATAACGTTTAAAATTCTTCGTTTACATAGATTAGCGCAAAGGTGATAACTTGTGACTGACAATGTTTACATTTCATGTTTTGAAACAATGTCTAAACGTTAT
This sequence comes from Mythimna lalbum, assembly GCA_949319445.1. Lineage (NCBI taxonomy): Eukaryota > Metazoa > Arthropoda > Insecta > Lepidoptera > Noctuidae > Mythimna > Mythimna lalbum. The sequence continues at coordinate 7,698,351 of OX439345.1, read as the reverse complement.
CACTCTAGTAAAGATTTCCGTCGTCGTTTGCAGTTTCAATTCGGTTATACGCACTATTTAGCGACCTGCAGAGATGTGTTAGGTCAATTAGTCCAATCTAGCATTCTGACCTAAGACACTATGAATGCATGCCTACATTTTGTAGACGAGGCGATTCATATTACATGTATGTATAAGTATTATTTTTTTTGTGAATTAACAGTTCTTGGCGGTTAAGGAAAAATAACAAATACAGACATGCATATAAGTTACTATATTTTACCTTGGTCTGCCCATATTATCGCTTAACAAAAAATTAGTTCTGTAGTTTTAAATATCAATAATTATGTAGGAAAATTACATAAACAGGCTCGCAGCTCACACCTAGAACCAGTAAAGTAACCTTCGATGGTGACGGAATTGAGGATGATCTCATACTACGTTAACTAAGCAAGTAAGTACTGTCAAACAATGTGACCTAACTAACGTAAATAATAAAACAAAACCAGTTAGTTGTAGGATATTAATTAACGAGCCCGACATTCCTGTTGAAAAAATACGTACATCTGTTTTTGAGTTGATATGGGTACATGACCACATATTGCTACCATATGGTTCTTTCCATAGTAACAATTAATCAGAAAGTTTAGAATAGGCATTCCACCTAGAATGTTTGTTGTATTGATTGTTTCTAACGAAGTTTTCTATTACGCATCACCACGCCCGAGGCTGGCCTTGTGCCAAGAAAACGCCGGTCCGGTATTTGCGGCACCGGCTTCTCAAAAAACAACACTAGATTATTAAATATGTGAAACTAGAAATATCCTTTGAAATGTAAGCTAACTACCTACATTAAAAAGATGTTTGAACCGTTTGGCGTCAGTCGGCAGCCGGTATTAAAAATGCGGTTTAATTACGAAAATTAGAAAAGAAAATTTAGGTAATTTTATGATTAGGTAATGAAAAGGTAAAACTAGTTTACTTACCCATTATATTCGCCATGATTTATGCAGTGCTTGACTTTTTTTCCCCACTGAATTTGTAACGTACGTGGTGTACACCGCGAGCGCTATTTCAAACTGGGGCCTGCGGAGCGATGTTGCTGCGACCACGTCTTGTGACCTCGACTGCCTCGACGCCGACGCGACGTAACTCTAGATGATGTCATAGTTTTGAAATAAAGTTCTCGCTATAAAATTTTAAGTATAATTTTGACTATATTACATGCATTGCACTTCTTACGTTTTCAAAATGGAGATTAGCCGTTACGCTTTGACTCAGTCTGGTTATTGCAAAATGGAATTGTTTTTACAAACTTCCGGTGGAGTATCTATAAAGAATATCTGTTGTTGTGTCCTTCGGCCTCATTCGGGGTCATATAAACAATATTTGAGTCTAGCATCTTCCGTTTCCGTGTCACATCTATATGGGTATATGCTACAATCTCCCACCATCATGACGTATTTCCGCTTTCGTTCACCAGGTGGCTGCAGCGCGCCAACTCGTTCATTGGCGTCCTGTTTTTCGGACGGATCACATCTTTTAAAGTTTAACGTTGTTAACGTTCGATACTTTATAAAATAACATTCGGTATATGCAAAAAAAAAAAAAAAAAAAAAAAAAAAAAAAAAAAAAAAAAAAAAAAAAAAAAAAAAAAAAAAAAAAATTGAAAAGTGTTCGTTTTTTTTTTTTTAAACAAAGTTTAGGAATTTGATTTTCTTACAATGGCGGATAGTGTACGTAACCGCAACGAATCCGATTCTTCATTGGATTCGTCAAGTTCAAGTTCCTCGGAGTCATCACAGTCCGAGTTGGAGACTGAACAGGTGGAAAGATCCCGTAAGAGGAAGAAGGCGAGTAAGAAGAAGAAAAGTAAGCGTAGCCGAGGACAAAGCAAGGTAATCAAAAAACTTGCAAAACAGGTCAGTGATTTGAAAAATTTATATTTATACTACCCTCAACATCCGTATTATGAAAATTATCAATGCGATAACCCTACGGATGGTGATACATTTGAATCGGTGCAGGAACAACCAGTTCCGGAAGGGCACTGGCACACCACCTGGGCCAGATCCTGTACAGTTTCAATCATTTGATTTTGATTTGGCAACGCAATTAAAGGAGCCAGCTGTTACGACTACTCCTTTAAATCAGTTGGAGTTGTTAAATTCTATTCAATATTTCAACAATGATAATTGGAATAATGTTAGATATATGGAATCGCAAAAAGTTTATAATGCTCGTCCTGGATATGTTGACCTTGAAGTAAACGATGAAATCAAGTCTTTAGAAAAAGTTTGTCATCTACCTTCAGCTGATAGATTTCTAGGCGCTGTTACTCGCGCACTTGTAATGCAAAGTGATGCTATGCAGCAGGGTTTTAGGCAATTAGTTGATTGGGCCAGGGTTTCTGGCAGCGTGGAGCCAGACCAGTTGGCATTAAAATTAAAAGAAATTTTCTCTGGTGATTATCATAAGATTTCACGTGATTGTTTGCAATTGGTGTGCGGCCGTAGAGCCGATATAATAGAACAAAGGCGCGAAGTGTTCATTAAACAATTAAAAGAAAAATCATTTAAGCCATGTTTGAAAAAGATACCGCCGTCAAGTGAATTTTTGTTTGATAAAGTACCTTTTAGTGAATTTGTTAAGAATAACGGCGGTATCAACAAAATTTTTTATACAAGTAAAGTCAATTTTGCTGCGCAAGAAAAGAAAACCCCTAGACCCCAGGCGGCGTACCCTGGACCTAGTGGATATAGATCGTCCAGTCGCCCGTCGGCACTGACGATGAATAATAGATTTCCTCTTCCACAGAGTGTAGAATCTTTTTATAATTATCACGCGATGAATCCAAAATTTTTTCGTCCCCAACCAAGAGGACAGCTGGCTGGTCAACGCCCGTACCAGACCTCTAGTTTTCGGAGAAATGAACCGCAAGACAACGTACGAGGTAGAGGCTCGAGTAAATTTAATAAAAAGTTCTGACTCGGATCAGGTATTTTGGGGGGGTTGCATACAAAATTATGTTACGGAATGGACAAGTTTGAGAGCGCCAAAACCATTAATAAAAATAGTAAAGGGGTATCGAATTCCATTTCGAAAGAAACCGCCTCTGGTCCCACCAAGGCAGGTGAAACGTTGCAATCTCACTGTACCATCTCCAGAGATGGACATAGTAATACAAGATCTGTTGAAACAGAAAATTTTAGAACATGCCCCCTTAACCCCGAGTTTTGTCTCAAATTTCTTTCTAATTCGCAAAAACGACGGAACCTACCGTCCTATTTTCAATTTAAAAAGTTTAAACAATTATCTAATAATAAGCAAATTTCGTTTGATTTCGGTAAATCGGATTCCAGATTTCATACAGGAAAGGGATTGGATGGTCAAAATAGACCTTCGGCAAGCTTACAACCACGTAAGTGTAGCACCTGCTCACCGTTGTTTTCTACGTCTAATATATCGAAACCGGTTACTGCAAATGACTTGTTTGCCATTTGGCCTGGCGACAGCGCCAAAGGTATTTGCATCGCTGACAAATTGGACAGCCGAGATTTTCAGGAATCTAGGCATACGTGTAGTGGTTTTTCTCGACGATTATCTTCTAGTAGCACAGGACAGAGCGACGCTTATAAAACACGTCGAAATCGTTCTCCAAATTCTGAGCCAGTTGGGTTGGCAGGTAAACAGGGAGAAGTCGATTCTAGTCCCTCAAAAAATAATAGAGTATTTGGGTTTGATATGGAGTCCCTGGACAAATCAAAAAGGTTTGCCAGAAAACAAGATTCGAAATATAAAAATAGTGTTGGCGAAGTTGCTTCGACGACAGAAGGCGTCTCTTCGAGAAATGCAGAGTATTATAGGCGTTCTGAATTTTGCTCGACTAGTAGTTCCAATGGGTCGCTTAAATTTTCGTCATCTCCTAGCTTATTGCAACCTAGTCCTGAAAATGCCATATCAGTCGACTTATCCCTTGCCTGCGGAGGTGCTAACAGAACTGAGATGGTGGAAGGTTCACTGTGTGGAAAAGTCCAGGCTTCATCTTCTACAAGCAAAAAACTTTTTAACCACAGATGCAGCAGATACAGGTTGGGGGGCGGAGTTGAACGGTCTTCACATTTCGGGCACCTGGACAGAACAAGAAGAGCGGCTTCACTCGAATCACAAAGAGTTGTTAACTATTCTGAAATGTTTGTTAGAATTCGCTCCGTCTCTGAGTCACACCTCACTTCTTTTACAGTGCGACAACAAGGCGGTAGTAGCGTACTTAAGAAAGGAGGGGGGAAACAAGTCGCAGACCTTGATGAAGTTAATATATCAGATTTTTCAAATTCTTCAAGAGTACGATATTCATGTTGTTCCCCATCACATTCCAGGCAGGTACAACAACGTGGCGGACGGTCTGTCACGTCATTCGAGGTTACAGGAATGGCATCTGATCCCCGAGTTCACCAGCATTGTCTTTGCGAAGTGGGGTGTTCCCCAGGTAGATCTGTTTGCGTCCAGCACGGCTCACGTAGTACCTTGTTACGTAACTCTAGATCAAAGGGATCAGCGAGCATGGAGGCACAACGCTTTCGCATTCAAATGGAACTTTCGTCTAGCTTGGGTCTTTCCTCCTCCGAGTTTAATACCTCGTGTACTAATGCATCTAAATCAGGCTCGAGGTGTATTTCTGATAGTCGCACCGAGGTGGTCTCGAGCATTCTGGAGAGCAGATTTGAAGACAAGAGCGATAGCGCCTCCATTCACAATTCACAGGTTATCGAAAGTACTAGTAGACACGAGGACCGGGCAGCCACCATCACGAGTGAAGGAACTGTATCTAGAAGTATGGAAATGTGGGGGTGGTCTGAATCCTTAGGAGACTGGTCTGAAGAACAAAAGTCTTTACTCAAAGAAGGTTGGAGGGCGTCTACTTTGAATACATATAGACCAGCATGGCAAAGATGGTTGAATTGGTGTTCCAGGTTTGGTGTAAATTTTTCCGACCCTACAGGTAGTGAATTGGCTCGATATTTGGCGGATTTACATTTAAAAGAAAAGTTGTCTTATCGTACCATTCTTCTTCATAAATCTGTTGTATCTACTTTGTGCAATACAAAAAGTGAGGCCCGTTTAAGTTCAAATATTTTGGTAAAACAAATGATTAAAGCTATAGCATTGCATCAACCTAAAAAGTGTCCACCCTCTGTCTGGGACCCTCAATCTTTGATAGGTTGGTTGGGCAGTAGGTCTCTTGAAAGTCATAGTCTATATGAAATTTCAAGGGTTTGTGCAGTGCTACTGTTGTTGTGTTCAGGGCGAAGAGTACATGACTTAACATTACTTAGCGTGTCCCCAGAGAGATGTATAATAGGTGAGAATAGCATTATGTTTTGGCCGCATTTTGGTTCGAAGACTGATTCCGAAACACATGTACAGTCAGGTTGGAAGTTGTTAAGCAATCTTGAAAGGGTGGCTCTTGATCCAGTGTTCTGGCTTAAAAAACTTATAGACACTGGGAAACAGCGTCGGTTACTTTGTTCTAGTGATAGATTATTTATTACTGCTTGTGGAAAAGCTAAACCAGCTACTAGAACTATTTTGGCAGGTTGGGTTAAATCTATTTTGAAGGAAGCAGGAATTGAAGCTACTCCAGGTAGTTTCCGTTCAGCAGTAGCTTCACGAAGCTGGTTGGATAATGAACCTCTTGATGAGATAATGACACGGGCTAATTGGAAATCTGGTAATACTTTTAAAAGACATTATAGGAGAGAGGTGATCCCACCACAAGGAAGCTCTTTGATTCATCTTTTTCAGCCAATTAATTAATTTTTAAGATAAATTAAAATAAATATAAAATATGATGATTGTGGTAAGTTAATTCAAATACAATTAAAATTATTAAGGATATTTCATAATTGGTACGTATAAATGTTTTTGTTTATTTTGTAATCAAAGGTTAAGATTGTAATTATCTTGTAATTATTATTTTGCTTTAAAATTAACTTGTATCATTTACAACACATTGGCGTCCCGTTCACCAGGCGATAACAAACAAAGCCTCAAATATTGTTTATATGACCCCGAATGAGGCCGAAGGACACAATAGCAGCGTTTTACCTTCAAATAAAACGCATGTTGTGTCCGGAGACTCATTCGGGGTCATACTTTTAAAGACTGCCTGGTTTGATTTCTTCTTAAGTTGTAGGATTTTGAGGCCACAATGAACGAGTTGGCGCGCTGCAGCCACCTGGTGAACGAAAGCGGAAATACGTCATGATGGTGGGAGATTGTAGCATATACCCATATAGATGTGACACGGAAACGGAAGATGCTAGACTCAAATATTGTTTATATGACCCCGAATGAGTCTCCGGACACAACATGCGTTTTATTTGAAGGTAAAACGCTGCTATTTTATTGACAAAATATAACATAAATAAAACAATAGGCGACCTTCGTGGGCCCTTGCTCTGGTGGTCAAGGTTAGGCGCATAGAGGCGTCGCGGGCGCGGCGCAGAGGTGGATCGAGTGTGATGCAGGCTCAAATACTAACATTTAAAATAAAACTACTTCAAATTCCACTCGCCGTTTTTTTTGTCAACCTGACTAGACTTTGAATTTAAATTCGTCGCAGGCATACTTTAGTGTGTCTCGGATTCCGCGTATCTAATATATTTTTTCTAGTGTATAATAATCACTTGTTTATGAAGATCTACTGAGACATGAGACTCGGGCCTCTTAATCAGCCATGTCTCATACAAATGGTATTTAAACTGTCTAATTATTATTTATGAATCATCTACAAACGTTATGCCAGGTAGGTACCTATATACTTCCTTGTTATGTCTAGTTGACCCGATGCTACTTATATAGGCTTGTTATTTACTTACGTAATTGTTTTTGTTTGTTTTTCGGTAGTTGCTGATATTATCCGTCTGACATTTGTATTGTACTCGTATGCTGTAAACTGTGGTATATTTATTGGAAATAGTATAATATATCTGTTTACACTAATATTATAAAGAGGTAGGTAAGGTTTGTTTTTTTGTCTGTAGGAGGTAATCTCTGAATGGTCGGTTTGCGAAAATTTGTCACCGATAGAAAGCTGTTTTATTCCTGAGTGACATAGGCTATATTTTATGTACCTACGCAGACAAAGCCGCGGGCAAAAGCTATTTTTTTATAATTTCTGTATTTTTATATACAGAGGACTTGTTATTGGCTGCCTGTCTAACTTACTATTCCTTAAGTGTTTTTTTAGCTGTATGTCATCCATATTATTTAAATAAATACATTGTGGATAAGTCTGGAACATGACCAACATTTGTATGGCAGTGTAGGCAATAATAAATACAGACAAGTACATGATCGAATATGATAGTTTGAATATTTTATCTCCTACCTACATGTACCTACTCAAATATTAAAACACATACCTACCAACGAAATAATGCTATATCCCTGTTAAGATAAAACTAATTTGGCAGACTGAGGATAGAATGCGTATTTGGTCGTTTGGTGCGAATTGAAATGCAGCTGCCTCAAAATGCGCAGTGGCGGATTAGCCTTATAGCAAGAGTAGCGAGTTCGAGAATAAAATATTAAAAAAAAAAACTTTTTACAAAAAAAATATAACCGACTTCAATGATAAAAAACACTGAAAAGTATCAAATAACTTTAATTTTGGAAGTCGGTGTTTCTTTAATAGTTTAGTCTCTTCGTTATTTAACACCGACTTCCAAAATTAAAGTTATTTGATACTTTTCAGTGTTTTTTATCATTGAAGTCGGTTATATTTTTTTTGTAAAAAGTTTTTTTTTATTTTACACTTTTTAGTTACGGTACCACCACTAAAAAGTACCCCTCAGTCAAACTTAAATACCTTATAGTCAGAGCGCATCTCATAACGGTTCTAATAATCCCAAACACGGTTAGATTACATTAATTTACCTTTCGGCTTTCATCATCAGATCAGTTCGATATATCCTCTCCCCCTCTTCTTTCAAACAGTCATTAAACTAGATGCTGATAATCCCGGCTGCAGCATCAGGCCAGATTTATGTCAACATTGCAATGAACTTAAAATTTAGTCCTGTTTAAAATGAGCCCAAACACGACTACGGTGCTGTAATTTCAAGGTTTGTACTTTTCCTGATGCTCCTGGCTTCAGCATCAGGTCTCTATGTACTTCGGTGTTCTTTATTAGCAGTACGTTTATCCACACATCGAGCCGTTTTCAATGAGCCTAAACTCGATATATCTGCTGTTTGTTGTCGAGGACTTAGGTACTCTGCAGACTATCCTGACTGCAGCATCAGGTCATGACTTGATGATCATGAGACCAAATGTGGCAAATGCCCTATCAAACATCAAAACAATTTACTAAAACAGTCCTTGCCTGTTCGAGTAACTTCTTACTGTTAAGGAGTTGTACCTTCCATCATCAGCCCAGCTACCTGAGATGGTGACGACCATACGCAAATACACAAGATACTTCATAAAATATGCGAAAATCAATAAGTGAGCCTATAAAATTTGAAGGTTGCCCTCGATTTCTCCAAGATTCCATCATCAGATCCTAATTTGGTGATAATGGGACCACCTCAGAGCTATCTACTTTCGAACAAAAAAAGAATTTTGAAAATCCGTCCACATTTGGGGGAGTATTCGACGAACAAACATACAAAAAAAAAAAAAAAAAAAAAACATACAAACAGCCGAACGTAGTACCTCCTCCTTTTTGGGAAGTCGGTAAAAAAACTGAGCAAGTGCGAGTCGGACTCTCGCACTGAGAGTTCCGTGCAAACTATATTCCCGAACGGAGTCTCGATGATTTTACCGATTTTTTTTTTTACGTAGGTAAGTTACTGTTTTCAGATTTTTTCCTATACCTGTGTTATAAGACCTTGTTTTGTGCCAAATTTCAGGATCCTGGGCCAACTGGAAGAGTACCCTATTAATTTCGATATTTGAGAGTATCAAAATATACGTTTTTTGCGACATAAACGGCCGTATCTTTTTTATTCGTTAACTTAGAAGTTTGATTTTTTCACAGCTTTAAGGAACCGCAGACCTAAGTATATGTTATGTTATGGTTTTAATTCAACTTGATACCTATACGCGTTCTTGAGATAAAGGATCTTGACAGCCAGACAAACGGACGGACAACAAAGTGATCCTATTAGGGTGCCGTTTTTTCCTTTTGAGGTACGGAACCCTAACTAGTCAAACTATATAAATATATCGAAATCCGAATACTGCTGATTATTTCATTGTAATCAATGATAGTCAACGTCTTAGATTTCTATCATTACCGTATTTTCCATGGATTTTACCCACTCTTAAAATCCACGGGGTTATTGGTGATTGAGATAAGAATGAGAATTATTTAATAGGTCTAAACAGGGGCTCCTTGGTCTAATTTGCTACAGGCCCTGCCACTGAAAATGGGCAGATTCTAAATAAGCGGGACCGGTCCTTGTATCATCAACAGAAACACGTCATGATTATCTAGTCATCGTATGATGTCATGAGTCAAGATAAGTAGTCGGCGTCATGGTTTTATTATAGGTCAGACTAATGACGGAAAAGGTTCCGTTGGCCATTTTTATCGCCCATTACTTTCTGTGGCTCACCTAGATTAATACGAGGTTGTCGAGGCGACGACTATTGGAACACAACATGAAAAGGGCAAGGTTTCAGCAGTATGACGTAAGTATTCGGGTCACCTAAATACTTCAGTGTGGAGACAGGTTTTCATCCAGGTATGGTGTGGAATGTTCTAGGCAGTCTAGCACGGTAGGAAAATTTCATACAATTGGAGCTAATTTTATTATTATTGTAGCGACTCGCCCCACCTTCGTACGCGTGTTACAAACCTTTGAAATTCTAGGTTTTGGATTTAATATAATATGCATGTATTATACAATTGTACCTTTTCTATGAATCACTCTGTCTATTGGTGAAAACTGTATCAAAATCCGTTCAGTATTTTTGGAGTTTATGGTGAACAGACAGATAGACATAGTGGGGGCTTTGTTTTACAACAATGTTATGAATAGGTTAGGTGTTTTTCCTTTTTAGGTGTAAGGGTGTTTTTAATATCGTGCGGATTATGTCAGGCAAGCGGGTTTACTTCAAATGTAGAAAATTTCAAAATGCAAAAAACGCATTATGCGTGCGTATTTCATGAATTTACAATAAATAATTGTATGAAATGGACATTTGCGGGGGTTACGCGTGTGGAGCAATCCTGCATGCGTGATCAAAACTGCACGACAGTAGAAAATCCTATGTGCTATTTCAGAACTTGGTCTACTCGTTTGCTAAATTTCATCCAAATACGTTCAGCCGTTCCAGCATAAAGAAGTATCAAACATACACATAAACTTTCGCCTTTGTAATATTAGTGCGATTTGTCTACTGTATTTTTTTAATATTTTTTTGTCCTGTTTGACATTTATAAGCCGGTTGTAAACATCGTAGATATAAACAAAGTTATTAATATGCTAATAAATTGTTTAAACTAAATGGATCCTTGCCTTGAACTCAAATGGATTTCAAGGCAAGCTTTTATTTTTGATTGATTTTTCCTGAATGTTTTAACGAGAAAGTTTGTTCGTTCTTACTTTAATTCATGAATCCCCAAGCGACCACCGGTGGCCGCGCATCTATTGTCTTACTATTGTGTTTCTAATTGACGGTATCTGAAGGGTTAAATGTGGCGAGGACGAGCTGAGCTCGTATTCGTTTAGTATCGGTCGTACTCGGCTCGTGTCGGCTCAGGGGCTGAGGTAGTGTGTGTATTTTTTTCCCTTAATTCCCCTCATCGTGCGAACTCTAGGGTAACAAGAACGAGAACCGGTACATTCCACTGTAACTAGTATTTGGATACAACATTTTTATTGCATCATTGTTATTGTAGATTTTATTTTTAGACTGATCACTCCTATTCTGAATACTAGCACGAAATAGATAGGTACAGAAGACGATCTCGTGTATGTACTTTACTTTTTATACCTACGCTCGGTGGACGCACACTAATGAGCGTTTAAGCCGGAGCTGTTCGACGAGCGGGCCGAGGCGCTCTGAGATATAGTGTCCTAGAGCGGTGTTTATGTGTGCGTTGCTCGAGCGCGCTTTGTATGTAGGTTGACTTCTGTACCTATCTATTTTGTGATATTGGCCTCCAAAATATTCTAATGACTGCTGCAATAAACGAGCAATTACCCTAATCACCACCATATCACGTCACTTATTCCCAGTTTCGGAACCGAAAATGAATACATACGGCTCGTTCACGATCTTGCCGCTGTGAGCGGTAGCTAAGCGCGGGGCGGCGGCGAGCGGTAAGATCATAAGTATGAAAATGTTTGTAGCACCCCACGAGACGCTCCGCTCATAGCGCCGCCTGCCCGCTTATTGATGCAGCCCCGCTCATAGCGCCGCCTGCCCGCTTATTGATGCAGCCCCGCTCACCGCACCGCTCTTTGCTGAGACCGAAGTCGTGAAAAGGCCGTAATATTATAAATGCGTTAGTCTGTCTATTACGTTTTGATGTTTAAATTGCTGAATGAATTTAGATGAAATTAGGTACAGTGATCAAGACTAAGTCAATTTATGACGTAACAACGTACCAAACGCGTGTCAGTTGCTATGATTGGTTGAATTAATTTTTAACATCCAATTAGCGTTTAATTTCTATGCAGAAACCGGGTGTTATCAGACTTGCTCGGTGACCGCAGCTATTAGAATACTTTATTATCTTCTAAAAAACATTCTTGTATTTGTCTATTCACCGGCTAAAGGGAAAAGAAAATCAATAGAATAACATGTCCTTGTAAAATAACGAACGTTGATTATGACCGTTAATATCTAGGTAATCTAAAATTCTTCTGTACATGTGTTTGTCACCTTATTAAACTCCTAAACGGCTTGATCGATTTGGATACAATTTTGTGTGTTTTAACTGAATCCCTGGATGGTTTGAAAATACATTTAAACCCAGCAGGTGGTGCTTATTGAGTATCAATTTTGTTTTTTGACGAAAAGATAGTTTTCAGGCAGGGCTACATCTGCTGGGGCCACTATATAGATATAACAGTTGTAACATTACTGACAGATGCAAATGGGTTAGGCAATGAAGGAAAACTAGTTCTAATGAGACTGCAGGATTCTTCAAAAGAGTTACCCTGGCTCTGGAATGCAAAATGCAACTGAAAGAACACAGGTGGGTTTTAGTCAGTAAAAGTCTGATACTCGCTGTCACCCCATCCAGAGCGAGTGAATTTATTTCATGATTTTATTAGTTAGATATTTTTTTATGGCAATTGTGCCGATTTCGACTATTCTGCTAATGTCTTGTTGGGACGGCGGCCTAGTGACAGCAACCGTCGAACTAAACTCATCGAATTTCCACTCCCTTTTTTCTTACGTTTCCCCCTAATTAATTAACTTCGTAACTATATATTTTTTAAAGAAAATAACTTAAAATTCTGATTGGTGCGTAATTATCCTGTAGTTGTATATAAAATTAGTATGTAAACCTATAAATTAGATTATTTGTTTTTACTAACCCATGTGTTCGTCTTTTCAGCTAAAACTAATACCTACCACGAAGTACTTTGTACTTTATTTTCGACGGTATACCTTTATAATAAACCTACAAATAGGTATTAACCCTTCAGATACCGTCAATTAGAGACACAATAGTAAGACAATAGATGCGCGGCCACCGGTGGTCGCTTGGGGATTCATGAATTAATTATAATATACTTTTTATGACAATATTTTTATATTTTCTGAACTTGTGAACCTAATACTCTCTTATTTATATTATTATCTATTATATCAGAAGTATTTATAACATGATTTTTTAAATTTTGAATGACTTACAATTAGTTTGAAATCATTGTCTCCGTCGCTCGTCACTCAAGGTTAGAAGACCAGCGTCAGACAGATGTCTGGCAACTTTGCTGAAATGAAGATTTTTTGTGCGGCCGTGAGGTAACAAATTTCTTGTTTGTTGTTTTTAACGGTTTTTACTTTTTTATTTACTTTTATTGTGGGTGACTAGAGACTGTCGCCAAACAAATATTTTACATCCTTTTAATTATAATTTTATTTTTTTGAGGATAATTAAATGCACCATGGGCCATGATATTTAAAAAAAAAATACATCCGAATTGAGAACCTCCTCCTATTTTTTGAAGTCGGTTAATAATTAATTAATTATTATTTATTAATGTCTTTCTTTTTTGTGATTACCGACCATCATAAAAATTAAACAAAATTACTACAGTTATTACAATTCTTTACACCTCAACTAACAATATACATAACTAGATTTTGCGCGTACATAAATTATAGCCTATATCACTGAGAAATAAAACAACCTCTTATCGCTGAATAAATTTTAGAAATCGGACCAGTACTTTTAGAGACTACCTCCTAAAAACGAAAAAACAAACTGTACCTCTATAAAATACTAGCTTTTGCCCGCGGCGTCGCCCACATACATAAAATATAGCCAATGTCACTCAGGAATAAAGCATCTTCCTATCGGTGAATAAATTTTTGCAATCGGACCAGTACTTTTATAGATTACCTCCAAACAAAAAAAAAACAAATTTTACCTCTATAAAATACTAGCTGACCCCGCAAACGTTGTTTTGCCTTATAAATTATTTTTTGCTATAAAAAAATAGGGGTTGGTGATAAAAAGTAAAAATTTAGGATTGTATGTATTTTTAATGCCACATAATAAAAAAATAAAAAAATTCGTCCAAAAAAAAAAAATGTAAGGGTGGACAATCCTTATCACTTAGGGGTATGGAAAATAGATAGTAGCCGATTCTCAGACCTACTGAATACGCATATAAAATTTGGTAAAAATCGGTAAAGCCGTTTCGGAGGAGTACGGTAACTAACATTGTGACATGGAAATTTTATATATTAGATTAGTGTAGATAATAATATTATAGTATCTCGTAAATGTAGAAAGGATGTTAGAATATCAAACGAATTTACGATTCAGCTCTTAAAACATTCATTTCTATTGTCGCTAATTTCAGAATTCTCAGTAAAGGTATCATGACATCTCTAGACTTGGTTTACTACCAATAAACTGATGTCATCAACTATATAAAACTAATCGAACTCGCCGTCCCAGGTCGCCTACATGATCTAACGGCGTCATGACGTCACTGGTCACTACTATTATATTATTTTATTAGTGTACAATGGCTGAGATGCGGACAACCTTGATCTGATCGGCTCTGACTGACTGACTGACTTGCTACAATACTGTGAATCATTCTATTGTACTTGTGACATGCAATGGCGCGTAATATTGTTGCCTCGGTTGTAACAGAGTAGATGTATTGTTGGTTTATATTAGCTAAGTACTAATCTTCTATTATCTGATCCTGTATTGTAAACATCGATGAGACTTGAAGGTCATCTGTTTGTAAGGAAATACATACACTAACATTATACAGGTGAAAGTTTGCGATTGTGTATATTTGTATGTTTTGTACCTACTTCTTTACGATCGAACAGGTGAAATACCCGTCAGTCAATGTCCTGGAATATCCCGTTACAACAGGTTACATTGTGTAAGGAGTATGCTTCCTTAGAATAATTTAAAAAATAAAAATATATTGTTCTACTTTCACGTGGGTCACATTTTAGAAATATGTTGTAATGCCATCAGAATTCCCCAGAACTCTTAAACCTTGCAATAATATCCACATAGGTACTTTTACTTTTATGTGGGTCCCAAAGAAAAGATATACTTTCGTAAAATTAATTGCTACGCTGCAAAGGAGTTGTGTAGTGTAGGTTTTCGTAGATGCAGCTGCTACGCTGCGTAGGATCTCGTAGTCCCAGCTGCTACGCTGCGTAGGGTCTCGTAGTCCCAGCTGCTACGCTGCGTAGGCTTTCTTAGACGTGGCTGCTACGCAGCGTAGGCTTTCGTAGATGCAGCTGCTACGTTGCGTAGGCTTTCGTAGATACAGCTGCTACGCTGCATAGGCTTTCGTAGACGCAGCTGCTACGCTGCGTAGGCTATCGTTGACGCAGCTGCTACGCTGCGTAGGCTTTCGTAGACGCAGCTGCTACGCCGCGTAGGCTCCTGTGGATGAACCGCTACTATGCTGTGTAGGTTCTTGTAGACGCAGCTACTACGCTGCGTAATTGGATTGCATGTCGTTGTTAAAACGCTGCGTAAAAGCGATGTCAACGCTGTTCACGCGAACTCGAAAATAATATAATTCCGGACATTAC
Organism: Mythimna lalbum; assembly: GCA_949319445.1. Lineage (NCBI taxonomy): Eukaryota > Metazoa > Arthropoda > Insecta > Lepidoptera > Noctuidae > Mythimna > Mythimna lalbum. The sequence goes on along the minus strand of OX439345.1, from coordinate 7,683,096 downwards.
CCCACAAACTTACGTAAGTACATATTTTATTCAGTCAAAGCGTTTATATTGATCTCGAAGAAAGTTGTGTGGGATGATGACGAATGGTTCTAATGCCACAAAGTGATTTTAGTAGATCATCCGAAAGTTCTTGATCTATTTTTGAGACACGCGTATGAACAGTTGCTAACTAGAATCAAAACTATTTAAAAACTTACTTTTAAAAGAATTGGTAATGCTATCTTCCTCTGTACATAAACTTAGGTTGTTTTACCTGTACCTGTTGACAACCATACCTGTAGACTCACATTTTCACTCTATGTAACATTTATTTTAAAGGGTGTCGTGGTAGAGATGGTCATCATTATTTATGATATTATGAATGAGAGCATGACAGATGCTGACTACTGAGTAATCAGTTACATTTCGTGGTGCAATGAACAGTCAGAGATAACATTTTGACCTTGATCCGGCCTGGCCATAGTTTGGAATTTCAATGGAATAAGCTTGGGCGGGATATTTGAATATCGAACTAGTCCAGGTGTAGCAAACCTTTATTGGAGTACATGCCACTAAATTTATGAAAAAAAAAATGTGCTTATGACGTGTGTCTCCATAAAATACTTGGAGAGTGAATACAAAATTAAACTAGGTGCTAGGTAGTAACTGGCTCATAATGTTTACAGTTCTTTGATTATTTAATTAAATAAAATAAAAAAATAATTTGTTCACCAGATGTGCGCCGATGCGCCATCGGTAAATGATGGACATCTCACTCATACGCAAACGTTTTGGGAACACATAATATACATTGTGCACACATCTAAGGAGTGGAATTTCCTGCCGGAATCTGGTTTCCTAATAGCTGCCACCTGTGTGTATTTAAGTCAAGAGTAAATAGATTTTTTCTAGGCAAGCGTTCTTCACCGTCGACCACATCATAATTTATCATTAGGTGAGTTAGTGGTCAAGTGCGAGCTAAACAATAAAAAAAAAAGTTATCTAGATGTTCAGTCTACCTATGTTTCTGCGTTCAGTTACCTCTGAACTTGACTAGTCGTACGCAAAATACGCGTTTGTACGTGGAGTTACATATACCAGCCCGATGTACCTACAATAAAAGACACTGGTTTTGTTACAACTATTATGAGAGCTACTGTGGTAGCATTACGTGGTTCATCGTACCGTAACGAGTAGTATGTGTAGAATAGTATGTTGAGTAGTTCCTATTTTGGCGGTCATCCTCCTGGATACAGAAATAAAAAAACGGCCTTCATTTGTTTTAAATATTTAATCTAAAACAAATGAAGGCTACACAAGCAGTGCTAAAAATAAAACCGTTATTCATTCATTATCAGTACATGCAAAATATTATTGATAACGGAGAGCAATGCTAATAAATTAATATTTTGTGTTAACAAATTCATGGAGCAATTGATTTTAATTTTTGCCGATAGCAGCGACATCTATGTATGTTCTCACGAACGTACGCACGGAGAGTTCTCTTGATATCAAACGAACCTTTTTAGTTTGGTTATTGGTTTAAAGTTTGTAGTAGGTTGAGCGGAGTGAAGGTTAGTTAGTTTATGCTTGGTACACTAGATGGCGCAACAGTCGCTAGATTCTTTAAACGCACATTTTTTTTTAATTGAGGTACACAACTTCAATCAAGATAATGTTAACAATATGACTGAGTTATATAATCCAGTCTGTAGTCATAGCATTTATTTTTCTGACAAACGATGTCAATTTAGAACGGTACGGTCGGCGCAGTGGTTGAGCTATTGGTTGCTGCGTTGTATGTAGCGATCCGATGGATGCGTGACGCACAGGACTGGTCGTTGTGGCGACGCTTGGGGGAGGCCTATGTCCAGCAGTGGACGTTATTCGGCTGATATGATGATGATGATGTTGTATGTAGCGGGTGCGATTCACACACGGAAGAAATATTTGTTTGGCCTACGTGTAGTGGTTCCGGGTCTGGATGTCTTGTGAGTTTACGTGTTTGTGAACAGCCCCACGATACAGGAATAATTGTTAGTATGGGACAAAAGCAATAGTTATAAAAAAAGGAAAAAGCTATGACTGAAATACTGGTGCTAAATAAAATAAAATTGCTAGGCGATAAGTTCGGCAAGAGACTGCTCGGTTTATTCCAACTAAACCTACTTTCGCGGTACCGAATATATAAGGCGGGCTGTGGGAATTTTCGAAAGAGTTACTGTGGCTCTAAAACGTAAAAGATAAATTAAGGAACACAGACCAGGTGACTTTTAAAAGCCTGACACGTCCTTGCGCTCCAGTTTAGAGCGGGGTAGTCTTTTAATGATTTCCTTCCTGAAAAAAAACTTGTCACCTCTTCCAAAGTCACTATCACTATCTATTTTGTCACACATCGGCACGAGGTAGCCTAAACGGATTAGGTTGGTCTTGCACGACGCTGGCGCCCGAAGTGATGTAAGCGACTTACTGACGATTCGGACACAGTGTCCGAGTAGGCACATGTTATTTTTAATATTTTTTTACTGACTATTCGGACACACGCTGTTTAGCACAGTAAGATAAAAAGGTTTTAAAATATATTATACTAGCGGCCAGTCCCGGCTTCGCACGGGCAATTAATATAGCCTATGTTACCTACTCAAGGTGAATGTAGCTTTTCAATGGTGAAAGAATTTTTGAAATGGGTACAGTAGTTTTTGATTTTTTCATTACAAACATACACACAAAAATACAAAAAATCTCCCTCTTTATGATATTAGTGTAGATGGGGAAAAAAAGCGTGAACAAAACTATTATTATAGATACTATATTTTAAAACATTCTTTTAATCTGATGAAATATTGAAAATCTGATCAAATATATGTCACTTTTTAAGCAGTTTTATACTATTTTGATATATTCGTTATGCCTAGTCCACTCCAGTCCAGAATCTTGAAGACACCCTCCATTGTGAACATTTTCGGAGAAATGACGTCTCCCTGCCTCACACTCCGCTGCAGAAGGATAGGTTTCGAGGTCTGGTCCTGGAGTCGCACTGACATAGTGGCGTTTTTCTAGGTACAAACATTTCAACACTTTGATTTACCGATAGTCAATTTGGCACCGCATTTGTAATTATTATTGGAACTTTAATTGAACAGTTTTATGCTCAAGAAACTTACAAACAACTGTGAGTGCTTCTAGCTAGTGTTATCTGATAACAATGTCGGCGCAACGTAATTAGCTCTGGTACCAGTTCGAAAAAGAAGCTGATGGTTTTTTTTTTTGGTGGGCAAAAATCATCCAATGACAACCCCCGCTCCTGGGTGGAGCGGGAGATAGTGTCAGTCTCTTACTGACCCACCCCGTTACTTCCAGCCTTCATACCGGGGCTCGAGCGCCCTTGCGGATAACCCTGACCCCAGTAGGCTTCGACCCAGCCCAAGATGCTGATGTTGGTAGCACTGGGAAGGCCACATGTAACAGGTGCCAGGAGAAAGAAAGTTTTAAATCGACGACGGCTAATCTCAAAAGCCACCTCAAACGTAAACACGTATCAATAATCTACATCATACAGTGGTGGGAATGTTTTCACAAAGGCTAGTGACAGTAGGTCCAGGCAGAAAGAAATGTTTTGATGGACGACGGCTCCTTGTCTAAAATACCGTGTCGTATCGTACAGTGTCGAATGCATAGTTTTCTTTTCTCATATCAATAACATAGTACAATTGTAGATACAATCTTAGATCATGATTCAATGCCTAGCCTTATCCCATTTCATTTCACTCGTAGAGTCATTCATTTGGGCTTTCTTTAGATCATAACTAATAACAGACATCTAAGTTAGAAGGGGTCTACCACGCTTTTTTGGCCTAGTATTCATGTGTAGGACTTGCCTATAGAACATATTATTTATAACGTTCTTCAGAACTTTTCACTACATAACCTTATCATCTGAGTCACGTTGCACTGAGTTTTTCTCCATTTGGTCGGATCTTTAAATTTATTTATAGCATACATTTTCAAGTAAGTGTATGCTAAAAATCACAGACAAGATGAAAGAGGTTAGAAAGGAAATACTTTCCGATTTGTACTACAACGAGTGTCGCCGCTTGTCTCGAACCCTTTAACTATTAACTCCACTACAGAAGATAAACCACTAAGAATGCGCATTACGCAACTAACAGTCCACGCACACTTAGATCGCAAGTTTGCTATTGGTAGTTGAACTATGAGCAAAGCCTTACTTTGCGGCACGCCTGCCCCGCCCACGAGGCCATTCTGACCTCTTACCTCTGTTCTGTGCTAAGTAAAATATTGCCCTACTTTGAGGCACGCCTGCCTCACCCATAAGGCCATTCTATGTAACTTCTTTCTTCTGTTCTGTGTTAAAAATACAGCTAGGTATTCAATTAAATCCTGGCTCTGGTTCAGGCCATAGTCTAGAGCAAGAGGGACAGCTAAGCGGTCAGATCTTTTTGCGAAGCAGTAAAGCGGAGTGAGCCGGCCGCAGACAGGGGGGTCGGATATCTTCTCGGCCCAGACACCACCCAAGGAGACGTCCCGGGCGTCTGAAGTTGCAGGGCAATTTCCGGCCATCACTGGCACGGGGTTCCGGATGACAAGCATTGTGCAGTTGGGAGTCTGTTCGACGGGTAAGGACCCGAGGCGATGGCCCGTAGTCTTCCAAGCGCATCTCAAAGAGATTTCAGCAAACCTGGTAGGGTCTAATTCTGGAAAATTTAAAAGAGTGACCATCCACTCAAACGCTATAGGGCATTGAAGTCCATAGGTGGGTATTAGTCAGTGTAAGCTTGATACGTCCTCTCGTTCCACCATACAGTGGGAAAAGTCACTGGATAATTTTCCACTCTTAAAAAACAAGGTATTCCATTAAATAAAGATTTCTAGAGTAGTAAACTAATTTCGAAAATAAACCTAGGCTACTTAATAAAATAGAAGTTCTAAGACAATTTCAAGTCTAAGAAACAAATGGTGTAAAGTGTAAAACGTGTAAAAGAAATGAAGTAGGCATGTTACTTAAAATTTTTGGCACAATACCTAATGCTGATTACAAATATTGGTCTCTAATTAAATTAGTATCGATTAGTTGGACGAATGTATGACCGTGTGTTGGATTACTCACGTGAAACATTACAGTCTAATGTATTAATTGGTTCAGTATTTAGCTAGGCATCTTTTTAGGATTCCGTACCTCAAAACGAAAAAACGGATCCCTTATATTTAAGAGGATCACATTGTTGTCCATCTGTCTGTCCATTTATCTCCGGAACGCGTGGACGTATCGAGTTGAAATTAAAACCATATAGTTAGGTCTGCAGTCCCTTGAAGCTCTGAACAAATCACGCAAAATGAAGATACGGTCGTTTATGTCGCAAAAATAGACACTCAAAATTCATAGGGTTGACCTAGAACTCTGAAATTTGGCAAGAAGCAGGGTCTTATAGCACAGGTATAGGAATAAATCTGAAAACTGTAAATTTGTAGTTACGTCACAAAAAAAAACTTTGTTTGATTCGGAAAAATTTTCGAAACTCGATTCGGCAATTGAACTATTTACATAAGTCAGATTGTACGGAACCTTTAATGTGTGAGTCCGACTCGCTCTTGCCCAGTTTTTTTACGAGTGAAATCATCAAGCACTTCTCCCGCTTTGGGTAGAGCTAGAGCGAGAGGGAGTGTCAGACTCTTACTGATTAAAGCCCACAGTGTTCCTTCAGTTACCCTTTGCGAGGGCCAAAGTAACTATTTCGAACAACCGTGTTTTTGTATTTAGGTACATCTTCTTTTTCAGGTAACTCGAAGTGTTCGACGCTAGCGAAACGGTTGCAACTTGGCTAGGGGGGCAGATCTAGATGCTTGCCCAGTATCCTCTATCTCGTTATCATTATACTAGATACTATATAAACAATGTTTGATTTATATACACACAAGTGGAGAATAGCCTAAGTTCATTTTGCCAGTTTCTTTTGATATTATTGCATTGTCGTTGGCTAGGTAAACGGAGTATTGTGTCGTAAGTTTGTGCAATTAGTTCGGTTGATAAATAAAACTATGTATGATACAAAAGTAGTCATTATTACAAGCTTTTATTTAGTTTTTTTTTTCGATGGGTAAAATCATCTTACGACAAAACCCGCTCTTGGGTGGAGCGGGAGATATTGTCAGACTCTTACTGACTAAAAACCCCATCCCTTTCCTTTCTAGCCTTCATACCGGGGCACGAGCTCCCTTTCGGACAACCCTGTCCCCAGTAGGCTTCGACCCAGCTGGGCCCCTCCTGCTGCTGACAACTCCTTGAGGCGCGCGGGAACAGTGCGCGCCGTCGACGTCTTGGGCTCGGTCTATTACCGGACGATCGGACAGCGAGCTACCCATAGCTCGCCGTCCGCGAGCTCGCGTCTACGGTGGCCGGAAGTTGGCATCGGAATCCTTCACTAATATATTCATTCGTCACTTTTCTTTCAATCCATGTTTAAAAGTTTCATTTCGGTGGTGGCGGCGGCAAGGGCGCCGTAGCCTGATGCGGTCGGCCTCCTCCTTTACTAGCATTACTGCTTCGCAGAAGGAGCATTTAGTTTCACCCCGTGGTTTCACCTGTCCCGATGTTTGTCTGTCATCAAATCTTGCAAATTAAATTGACCCATTTCCCTGTTACCGATTAAGCTGAAATTTTGCATGTATGTGTAAATCAGGTGACATCATCATCGTCATATCAGACGAAAGACGTCCACTGCTGGACATAGGCCTCCCCCAAGCGTCGCCACAACGACCGGTCCAGTATTAATTATATGTATAGGTATACCGAGCTATAAAAGCTTGCTATGTAAAAATGATTTTCATTAAGAGCTTGTTTAAGATAAACTGAGCTACATATTTCAGTTGTTACGAGTAGAAGCGTAAATACTAAATTTAATTAAAATTAAATAGTGAACAACAAGTGTTCTATGTATTACTTTTATGTATTAATCATCATCAAGCGCAGGTCCGTTCGTGTGTGGAGTACTGCAGCCACATATGGGCTGGTGCTGCAAAATGCCACCTGGCAGCTTTGGACTCGGTGGAAAGGCGTGCGAAAAGGCTAATTGGTGATCCAGATTTGGTTAAGTCTAACCTTCAAAGCCTTGAGCACAGGCGTAGGGTAGCCAGCCTTTCGGTGTTTTACAGGATACTTTTTGGAGAGTGTGCGCAGGAATTGCATGACTTGATTCCGCCATCGGACAACCCGACGTACAATGAGTATCCACCCATACGTTGTTGAAACCTCTACGGTCCGGACTAAGCGTTTCGCCTCGTCGTTTATACCGCGTACGTCGAAGGAATGGAACAATTTGTCTGCTGTGGTCTTCCCGTCCGATTATAATTTGGGTATCTTCAAGGCTAGAGTGAATAGGCTTTTAATAAATTAGTGCGCCTCACCATCAGAGATTGCATCACTGCTTACCATCAGGTGGGATCGCAGTCAAGCACTAGTTTATACGAATTAAAAAAAAAAAAACATCTATAACATACTAAACCTGTAGTACGTTTATATGTTTATAACATACTATAGGATCACGGATGCTGATATATTTAAGAAACTATCCAGTTTTTATTAGCAATCCGGCTCAGTGTAGTTAAGTTAATATTTGTTTGCCACTTACTGAGGCAGAACACGGAGACTATTATAAATATTTAGTAATATCTTAATATTGTATCTGTGTGCACAAAAAAACTTTTTGTATTTGGTTGAAAAAACAGAAAATTAGGGGATCTGATGATAGATTTTCATCAGACTGGTCTGGGTGCGCGAGCGACGCCGACGGCCTGACCGTTGCACGTAGACACTATTGATTTTATACAAAAAGGATTTTGTTTTATCTTTTTGGCGGATGCTGTGAGAACGTTACTGTAGGATCGTTCTCTGGACTTTTAGGACAAAGATATTGAACGGGATAAACATGTTTTATTGAAAAGCAAATTTATTTTGATTGCACAGTGTGAATAAGATGCAACGGCAGACTACATGTTGCAGACGTGTTTTAGGCACTAGGGTAGAAATAACGACTTTTCTTGTTGGCTCTTTGATCTTAGACACCGGTTCTTTTATGTAAAAAGTCTGGCACCGGTTATTTTGAGGCACAAAACCGTTACTATAGATCATATGATGATGATATGATATGATCTGATGATAGATTTTCATCAGACCAGTCTGATGAAAATCTATCATCAGATCCCCTAAATTTCAGTTTTTTCATCAGACCAGTCTGATGAAAATCTATCATAATGAAATAGTCATCAGAAGGTACCATAGAACTGATCTGATGATGAAGCCGCTCAAGTAAGCACTGGAACTCCACAATAAATAGGTCATCTGTCGGTTCTAGAGTGGCGACGCGCACCTGAAAACGCAGCGTTGGAAGGCCTCCCACAAAGTGGAATGACGATCTAGTGAGAGTCGCGGAAATATGGTGGATGCGAAACGCACAGGATTTGTCGTTGTGGCGACGTTTGGGGGAGGCCTACGTCCAACAGTGGACGTCTTTCTGCTGAAAAGATAGTGATGATTCCGTCCGTACATTTACTATAGAACTTTTATGTTCCCCTATCAGCACAACTAAAAAGTTAAAACTTAAAATAAACCGGTCAAGTGCGAGTAGGATTCGCACACTGAGGGTCCAGTTCAATGATACGTATGTAAATATGTAATACCCTTTCCGAATCGAGTTTTGTACATTTTTCTAAATTAAAATATTTTGTGATGTAAAATTAAAATTAGATAACGCTTTTCAGATTTTATTCTTTACTTATGGTATGAGGCCTTTCTTTTAAGCAAATTTCAGTCAAAAGGTATTATTCTATCTATAGGTTTTACCTACCGACACTCAAAATTGAGAAATTACAGAACAGAAAGAGCAGAAACGATAAGGGTCAGGTCAAGGTCTATGCTCCGTTATTTTAGATTACGCCGACTTCCTGCCTCTCTCCTACTTTTTGCTGTGCCCGACAGGGTCCATATTGATCTATAAATTTACAAAACCATCTATGTATACATATGGATTGCAATAAAGAATTGAGTATATATATTGAGTATTGACTTAGTTTGATTGAACGCTCCAAGACCCAGCAGACCTGAGTATTTTAGATATCCTCTACGCGTTCCTGTAAAAGGTCCTGACAGACGTACAACAAAGTGCTCATAAGGGTTACATTTTTGCCAACTTAGAAATGGAACCCTAAACAAACTTTTAATGAAAATAATTTTTTCATAGCAAGCTTTTATAGCTCGGTATACCTATATAATTAATACTCGTCAAGACAAATCATACGAGCCCAAACTCGATGGGTGTGACGTTTAACTACCAGTTCTTATAGCCACCAAGTTGCGTCATCAGATCAGCCCCATGTCATTATAATTTTGCATTGTCATCGGATTTGATAACAGACAAACATCGGAACAGGTGAAACTAAATAAAAGCTTGTTAAATACAAAAGACTTGTATATGTACACAATTTAATATAAAATGACAGCCAGGGGCGCAGGGGCCTATTAGACGGCACTTTGCGGAAATGTCTGCAATCATAGAATACGAAATGAAAGGAGGCATAACTGCATAATTTACGATGAGGGTAAATACTAAGAAATGGGTAATATTGACCTTCCTACCTGCCTACATGAGTGGGCACGTGGTGGACACTGGCGTAGCTACTGTAGGACTCGGCGGGGCCGGGCCTTGGGGCCCCCAAGTTCGGAGGGGCCCAAAACCTCATTAGTATCTCTTATTAAACTACCGAGTAATTCTCCCACTTTCAAAATATAATTAAAATAGGTTACAGCACTACACGGGACATGGGCAGGAAGATAATGACAACAATACACTACTTTGTAATGTATATGCGATTGTTATTTATTTGGATCTCCAACAAAAGTTCACGGAGTAAGAATAAAAGCAAAAGTCACAAAGATACAGTAGAAATCATTAGGCATGGGGTGCTTAAACGTGTGCTCCTTCAGTTACAGGAGTCCACAGCATGCACATATAACTAAGTGAAAGATAGAAAAATTTGAATTTCACAAAAAAAATTAACAAACCGATACTTAACCCTTCAGATACCGTCAATTAGAGACACAATAGTAAGACAATAGATGCGCGGCCACCGGTGGTCGCTTGGGGATTCATAAATTAAGACAAAAAATTATGTCAAATTAAAACTAAAAATTAAGTTAATTTTAAACAGAAATAATAAAAAAATAAGGCAAATCGTTTGGGTTATTCCTTCCCGCTTCACCCAAAGTAGAAGAGGTTATTAGATGATTTCCTATGTAAAAAAGAGGCCCCAGGTATTTTGTGCCCCAGGGGCATTGGTCACCTATCTACGAGTACGCCACTGTCGGCTAAATATTATTCATATATTTGTCAAGGTATGTAGGACACATTGTACTTAAAAAGTCATTTATATCTTCCACTTCTCATATAGAACCTTGGGCATCGCTTCAAACGCGTTGGAGTCGTTTGTCTATTTCAGAAAGTTATTAAGTAATTGTTATTGTAACCCATATTTTCTAATGTAGGTCTATAAATTAGATGGATATGGCGCTGTCATAGCATTTTACTTATTTATAGGAATAATATTATTATTGAAGGATATTACGAGTATTTTCCATTAGAAAATTACTTTTCTAGTTTTCAGAAAAGCTAATGGGCAATATGTACTACGCATCTTTTTTTTTTTACATGACAAAGTCACAGTCTACCTACACAGGGTTCATTTTTAATGTTTTTTCAGCATATTTGACTGATTTAAGTTAGCTCATCTTGAAACTTTTCTTTTAGGTACGAAATCATTCAATGACTTCTCCCGCCTTTGGGTGGAGCGGGTGTCAGACTTTTACTGTGTAAAACCCAGTCCTAGTTCCTTCATTGCCTTACATATTGCATACCCAATCCTAATTCCTTCGTTGCCTTGCATTCCAGGGCCGGGTTTTCTTCTCAGAAGCTAACCCATAGCCCCAGAAGGCTTCGACCCTGCTGGGCCCCTACGGTTTGCTGACATCTTGAGGCGCGCGTGAAACACTATGCGCTGTCGACGACTTGGCTCTTGAAACCTTAGGAAATCATTTTAAATGTTCTAATAAATTACCTACGCTTAGCGATAGTTGATTTAAGACTTAGTATGGATGGGTATGGACAATTAACATCATCATTTCAGCCGATAAACAGCCACTGCTGGACGTATGCCTCCCTCAAGTGTCACAAGTGCCACAATGATCGATCCTGTGCGTCCCGCATCCATCGGATTCCTGCAACCTTCACCAGAGCATTGGTCCATCTTGTAGGAAGCCTATTGACGCTGCGTTTTCCGGTACGAAGCCGCCACTCCAGAACCTTTCGGCCCCTACGGCCATCGGTTCTTTGAGCAATGTAGGTATGGACAATAGTCCATCAGTAATAACTAATGTCTCATATTAGATCATATCTGCTGCCCAGCGACTTCGTCCACTTGATAGTAGATAATTATCCCAAGGAAACATAGTCCCGGGATAAATATGATCCTAAATGCTATTCCTAGACAGAGTTCCTAGACATAGTTTACCCGTCCATCAAGTTTCATCAAAATCCATTCAGTAATTTTTGCGTGAAAGAGTAACAAACATCCATACATACAAACTTTGGCGTTTTAAGTATTAGTAGGATCGATATTATGCTTTGTGGTACAAAAACAGTCTTCTCTCTGAATAAGCTCGACATTATTGACGTGCAATTGCAAGGGATGCGAGCGAGCCCCCACGGTCCCACCCAGGGGTGCGCGAGCGACGCCGACGGCCTGACCGTTGCACGTAGACACTATTGATTTTATACAAAAAGGATTTTGTTTTTATCTTTTTGGCGGATGCTGTGAGAACGTTACTGTAGGATCGTTCTCTGGACTTTTAGGACAAAGATATTGAACGGGATAAACATGTTTTATTGAAAAGCAAATTTATTTTGATTGCACAGTGTGAATAAGATGCAACGGCAGACTACATGTTGCAGACGTGTTTTAGGCACTAGGGTAGAAATAACGACTTTTCTTGTTGGCTCTTTGATCTTAGACACCGGTTCTTTTATGTAAAAAGTCTGGCACCGGTTATTTTGAGGCACAAAACCGTTACTATAGATCATATTATAAAACTACTAGCGACCCGCCCCGGCTTCACTCGGGTGCAATATTATACATGTAAACCTTCCTCTTGTATAACTCTATCTATGAAAGAAATCGCATCAAAATCCGTTGCATAGTTTTAAAGCTTTAAGCGCACATCGGGATATAGGGACAGAAAAAGCGACTTTGTTTTATACTATGTAGTGATTATGTCGGAAGATTAGCGTTGATAGGTACAGATACACGAAAACGGTTTCGTTGCTACCACCGACCAAATCATTTCCATATCGCCGCACATGTTCATCTATTACAAACTTTATTCACTTATCACGCACAATAGATATTGTTTGATAGAAAAAAAAGTTCAATATATACCATCTGCCTACCCCAAAGCGTTGGGGAGCAGCTGGCGTCGCACGCGCTGCTTCCACAATGGTCGCGATCAATGAACCCGGCACCCCTCACCCTTCCTATCAGGTACTATACCGTTCTTCTTACTGACTACCTACTTTTTGGAACATTAAACAAAAAAATTATAATATGCTCCAAAAAAACTAACAGCTGATTCCACAGCTGATGTATCTTTGGGGTGATGCATCTTTGGGTGTATCTTTTGAGACGAAAATCTTTTGAGACGGTAGTGAGGAGAGAAGATATCAAAATCTTGACAAAGGGCTCTACGACTTTGCGAAGGATGGGACCTTAGAGCTAAAATTACACTGAGCACACGTATAACACACGCCGCTCTAGGTGCGTCAGTCTCAATACATTTTATATGGAAACTAGACTTGTAGAGCTACACTTGATCCACGCCACGCGAACTCGTTTTACGTATTCAGACGTGTTACACGAGTGCATCGGTCAAATGTAGTTCTAGCTTTAGATTGTTAATGTCATTATTTAACCCTTCAGATACCGTCAATTAGAGACACAATAGTAAGACAATAGATGCGCGGCCACAGGTGGTCGCTTGGGGATTCATGAATTAAAAAAAAGTCTATTAACTCTAGCTTTTCGAAACTGATTAGATAGCAATTAGTGTTCCATCCTTGTCTCTACCGATATTAAGTTTGTTTAGTTCTACATTTTTTCTAAGACTAATTATAAGCCAATTAAGAAATGTTGACGTCAGGTATTTTGTACAACACGTACAGAAGTGATTTTGATAGCCCACGTGCATAACAAACAATTTGATTTTCAGTATCTTGTCTTTGACAAGACATTGTCTTCATCTTTCTACCCCTTTCCCTTGTCACTTGGAGACGGAGCAACACTTTTTTTTTCTTCTGACCTATAACTATTACCCGTCAAGCTATTACTAACTCCGTAATTATTGAGACAGATTTTCAAAATATGTATTTTTATGAGTTTTACAAAATAAAAAACACGATAAATATAGCCAAGAAACCACTGGACAATCTGAAGCAATAGGAATTCTGACTCATGCTATATTTACGGTCACCTGAATACCTTTCGGCCTACCTATACACAACTACTGTAAAAGGAAATAGTATGTGATTATGAATCGCAACAGGCCGCACTAGTGACGTAGAGGAAACGCACAGCTCCACATAGTGTTCACAAGAACAATGCGTTTCCCACAGCAGACGTACCGCACTTCGCTTCCGGCCGGCCGAATACGAAACCAACCATACAGCGATTGACAATTTTAAATATCTTGTTGTAGTGCTTGTATGGTCTGCCTAATAATTTAAATTAAAACGAAAACATTTTTATTAAAAACAAATAACTGATTTCACTAAAAAATTGAATTGAATTTGAGGAGTTCCTTCGATTTCACCAAGATTTCATCATCAGATCTCCACTTGACTACGGGCCCATTTGGGAAGTATACTCTTTCCAACAAAAAAAATATTTTTCAAATCGGGTGGCAAGCGACGAAGTTATGCGCGACAAACATAAAAAAAAATACAAACATCCGAATTGAGAACCTCCTCCTTTTTTGTAGTCAGTTAAAAAGTTAAACGACTTGGAAATTTTGTATAATATTTAATCATTTAAAAATACTTACATTTGATACTTTTTATAAGGTTCTTCTATTAGTTAACAATGACAAAGATCTCTTAATGATGACCTGGTTAGTCTATGTCCTGGTCGCTAGGATCCAATGGATGCGAGACGCACAGGACCGGTCATTATGGCTACACTTGGGGGAAGCCTATGTCCAATCGTCCGCGAAGAAATCACAGTCAGAGTCTGTACAAAAAAGGATGTTTCAGCGTAGAGAAAGTGCGAAGAGCTGACTGGGTAGTGGGTTGGTGGGCAAGTTAAGGCTTTTGATGTGGCTAACTGGGGTTCAAAAGTGAGTCAGTTCGAGAGCAGGAGTATGGCTTTTTCCTTGTAGGATTTCCCATATGGGTAATTTTTCCTCTGAACTCTAGTGAATTATGCAAAACTGTAGAAGCCCAGCAGGGCCTCAGGGTAAGGAAACCCTAGTCCTAGAACACAAAGAGGAACTTAAGGATACAGAAGTGGTTTTTAGTTAGTAAAAATCTGACACACCCTCACACCTCACCCTAGAGCGGGAGTAGTCACTGGATGTTTTCGCACCTCAAGAAAAAGAAACACTACACAAGCTAAAAGAAACTTGGTAGGGTACACAAAGGAATACTATCTTTAGGTACGCTTATAGTTATTCAGATTACATTCAGTGCGTCGCTCGTAAATGTAACACATTTTCGAAACAGACACTCATTTCCCAAGTAAATTATGGAGGTTTCGTTTATTTACTAGCGAATCGTAAATATAAATATCTAAATATTAAACCTGGTTTAATTCTCTCGCTCGGTCTACAGACATTGGGGAATTGTACACAACAGACTTCGGCCAAGTGCACCTACTAACTCCTTCTTAACTCCCAGACGACACATTTTACGTTCATTTGCGTCTTTCTTTTGACATCTTTCATTTGAAATGAAATATCTAGACATGGAATGAAAGAAAAGTGACGAATGATATTAGTGAACTGTCTGTAAATAATAATAATAATATATATATTTTTTTAATATTTTAGTAATTGGACCAGCACTTCCAGAGATTACGTCCTACAAAGAAACAAAACAAAAAACAAACTTTACCTCTTTATTATATTATACTAGAGTTTTCCCTCAGTTTCGCTAGCGTACTTAAAATATAGCTTATGTCACTAGGAATAAAGCAGCTTTCTATTGGTGAAAAAAAATTAGCAATCGGACCATTACTTCAGACCAGTACTTCCATTCCTTTTACAAACAAAAAAAAAATACAAACTTTACCTCTTTATTATATAAGTGTAGTGTAGTAAATTGATCCAATAATGTTCGATTTTGGCATTCAGCATCATGCACTCCCACTCCGAATGAAAGAAAAGTGTACAGTTTGATCACAAAGAAAACGTTTACTAGGGTTCGCCCATTTCATCTGATTGTAATATACAACAAATTCCAAGACGACATTCGACATATATTGAAAGGAAAGAATAGATGAATGTTCATTTTCATGTTATTCCATTTAAGCTGTCATTATCATCATCATCATCATCATCATATCAACCGAAAGACATCAACTATTGGATATAGGCCTACCCCAAGCGTCGCCACGAGCGGTCCTGTGCGTCACGCATCTATTGGATTCTCGCGACCCTAACCAGGTCATCGGTCCACCTTGTTGAAGGCCTTCCAACTATCTAAGCTGTATGAACATGGAATTAATGAAAAATGAAGCACGCAGTTCAGTGAACACTCTTTCGAGTGAACCATCTGAATCCACCTCACCCATTAAACTCCTTGATCACAAAAAACAATAGTATGCAGGTACCTTTAGCATTTTTAATTCCTCCTCCTCGAGTCGTATTCCTCATAACTGAGGGTCGTGAAGTTTTCACTGGATTAGCATCTTATTGATGGTATCTCACCATCTGTGACAGTTCTTAGCATCATGAAGTGCGACGTGCAATCGGGTGTCCAGTGTGTCCATCTTATTGGGCTGCGGACTCTTAGTCGTTTGCCATCAACCATGCCAGTTACGATGAGTTATTCAAGGTTGTGGCCATTTTTCCTGGCAATGTGGCCAACGAACTCCAGTACCATTTTTAATTATTATTTTTAATTACAATTAGAATAAATACTTGTAGTCTTGTGTGTGCCAAATAACGTGTTTTCTTTCCTATTTCTTGCGTTCGCAAGGACGATTATTGAGTGTGGAGTCTTCAGTTTGATTCCCAGATCGACTAGATTTATGTTTTTTACAGAAGTATTTTCTCTCCGGTCCGGGATGTTAATAAGAAAATTCTTCTGGAAAAAGAATAAATCTGTTCGATCTGGGAATCAAACTGTCTTCAGTTTGATTCCCACATCCTCCACGCTTCAGGATTTCTAGAGCATTGGCGTATCTGTGGGGGTATCTATGGGTTATTTTTCAGAAGGGCCTTATCCCTGGCTTGCTTACTTTTGTGTGCTTTTGTTAGAATTTTGAGTTCATAGCCCAGCATGTGGTACTTACTAAACGACCCTCTAGCCCATATAGCACTTCTAGACCTTCTAGCCGAGACGTCACAACATGGCAATGAATCCTATTCTCTTTTTTTTTTACGGTGGACAAAAATCATGTTATGATAACCCTCGCTCTTGGGTGGAGCGGGAGATAGTGTTAGACTCTTACTGACTAAAAACCCACCCCGTTCCTTCTAGCCTCTTCATACCGGGGTTCGAGCTTCCTTTCGGATAAGCCTGTCCCCAGTAGGCTTCGACCCAGCTGGGCCCCTCCTGCAGCTGACAACACCTTGAGGCGCGCGGGAACAGTGCGCGCAGTCGACGTCTTGGATTTGGAACGCATTGTACTAGTCCGATTGCTAAATTTTTTTCACCTGTTGCTTTATTCCTGAATGACATAGGCTTCATTTTATATACGCGGGCGAAGCCGCGGGCAAAAGCTAGCTTAATCTTAATATTATGAAATGTTGGTTTCCCTCTTAAAATTGTAATTGTACTAGCTTCCTAAGGGTCCTGTTGTTACGAATATGAAAACAGAATCCGTATCGGATCACTTCATTGTTTCCATGTTTTTATGTAGGGCCCTTTTTCCAAAAAATGTGGTCGTAAGGTTTCGAATTGAAAATTTCCACGTTTATATTCTTTGATGGTTTGCGGAGTCAGGACCGAGTTCTTTTCATTTTACACTTATGTAAGCGAGCTTTAGTTAATTAGGTACTTTGACAGTTAACAAAAGGTTCTCTTTTAAACTTTACGTGAGTTACCTTGGGGTAAAATTATAATTGTGTGCTGTATGTTTGTTCAGAAAACTAAAAATAAATGTACGATAATAGATATATACAAAATTAAAATAATAATAATCGCTGTCCCCAGCGAATAATATCGTAAGCGACTATTGCGATAGAAGTGCTTTTATGAGGAATTATTGTTCTAGAGGTGCGATTACACCTTGTAAATTTTTTTCACGTGATTCGTGCTATTACTGTTCGAGTTAGGCATTTTGTAATGAATTTACCTGTACTATTCGCCTCTAAATAAAAATTTTTCTTGTATGCCGAATATCATCACAATAGATTAATACTGACTCCTCACAAATTTCCCATTCCCAGTAAACTGTAATTACAAATTTATTCAACGATCTCGCCATGTAAACCTGTTAAGAAGTTATAATCAATAAACGGTTTTTTATTTTTCCTGTAAAATTTGATATTTTTAATTACGATATTATTCGCTGGCGACGGCTACCTATATGTACAAACAAGTAAAAAAGGCTGAAAAACGGGGAAAACTCAAAGGACATCAAAAATTTCGCCCACATCGATGTCAATGGAAAAACTGCCCAGAAAACTGGCAGCATTGCCACGCTGGATGGCAATGCTGATTCGTTGACCGAAGAAAAGCCCTATTACAGCTATACAGTTCTATTAATTTATAATATTTAATAGTTAAGATGTATATATTAACACTTGTACAGAAATAAATGTAAGTTTGGACACTTTGTGCTCATCTATCCAGAAATTCAAGCGCCAAATCCACCTAAAATAATTAACTACTCGCTTATCTTGGTGACAAGGTAACTCAAAGTGTTGTAGCTGCATTATTTTATTTGTAAATCTTTTTAAGTATTTGTTTTCTTCATGCTGTATCTATCGTGATATATTGTACACTTGGTTTGTATAAGGGCAAGCTCATTTTGAATGCAATGTGTAACAATTGTTGATAGCCCAATAAATCAAAAGATATAAGTAAACTAGTGCTTGACTGCTATTCCACCTGATGGTACTTAGAAGTTTGATTTTTTCACAGCTTGAAGGGACCGCAGACCTGAGTATATGGTTTTAATTTCAACTCCATACCTTTAGGCATTCTCGAGATAAAAGGTCTTGACAGACAAACAGGCGGACGGGCAACAAAGTGATCCTATAAGGGTTTGGTTTGAAGGCTAGAAGGAACGGGGTGAGTTTTTAGTCAGTAAGAGTCTGACACCATCTCCCACTCCACCCAAGGGCGGGGGTTGTCATAAGATGATATTTGACCACCGTAAAAAAAAAGTGATCTTATAAGGGTTCCGCTTTTTCCTTTTGGGTTACGGTACCCTAAGAAGACCATTATGATGTGGTTCAAAATTTACCAACGAGGCATCTCCTATTTGGTAATGGCAAGCTTAGAAAAATCACTACGCAAGGCCAAAAAAATATCTTGAAATGTTTATTCTCCATTGTATTATGAGGTGTCATTGTTCAGACATTTCGACCAATTCATTACCATTTCTAATCATTTACGCGTGTCTGCATCATTGTTCGTCTTTTGTTCTAGTTTAAAACTGACTCGAGCGGTTTTGCTTTTATGAAAATACCTCGGCTATTTAAATCAGTACTTAGGTTAAACTTACATAAGCAGTAGAAGCTGTTCGGAACATTGTAAGCTTTGAACAGTACCTTCGTAATGCGTTAGGTTTAGTTTAATTCATGAATCCCCAAGCGACCACCGGTGGCCGCGCATCTATTGTCTTACTATTGTGTCTCTAATTGACGGTAACTGAAGGGTTGAGATTCACAAGTGCGTTTTTCTTTATATTTTATTGTGTGGTCGCTAGTAAAAAATCCTACCTCCGTACCTAATTATAAAGAAAAATATAGAGTACTCTTTCGCCCTCGTGATAGTAGACAATTATCCCAAGAGAACATACTTACTTCTAGGATAAAAAATATCCCGTGAGCTAAATTTCATCTAAATCCCTTTAGAAGTTTCAGCGTGAAAGAGTAACAAACATTCAAACTTACAAAGTTTCGCCTTTATATTAGTGTAATTATCATAAGATACATTGGCCAATAGAACACGTAGTACCTACTGAAATAAACTTGAAAGTCTAGCTAGAAACTTGAAGACCAACACAACTGTGATAACGAGGCATATCATTAAGCGTGAGTGAGGGTAGCAGGCAGTAGGGCATGGTAGGGCACGCAACGCATGTGGCCGGGACGGTGGCGACGCATCTGGTGACGAGGGGGGCGCGGCGGGGGCTAAAATTAGTACCGGAGCGCCACGTGCGCGACGAACGAGCAAGCATCAGTCCGCGCTCAACCACCACGACGACCGGTCGCTCCCGCAACACGCCAGTGTTTACAACTGTAACTTAACCTACACACTCGCGCGACCCGTAGACTGGTAGCCCGCGACAGCCGCGGCAGTGACAGTGTTAGCAGAGTGCGACGGTGGCCGGCGCGACGGAGGCTGTGCAAGGAATGTTGATGGCGGGCGCTTTGCCGGCCGAGCCCGAGGGGCTGCTGGCCCTGGGCGCGCTGCCAGGCCAGAAGGACACGACCTGGACCAAGCTGTTCGTCGGAGGCCTCCCGTATCACACGACCGACAAGAGCCTCAGAGAGCACTTCGCGGTCTACGGCGACATCGAGGAGGCAGTCGTCATCACAGACAGACAGACCAGCAAAAGCAGAGGATATGGCTTTGTAAGTATTTTTAATCAATAACTGCGCATTTTCTTTTTACTGTTGAAACGTCACCTGAAACAAACGTCGTAGCTTATTTTCATGAAATGAAAGCATTATGCGAAACTGAATTGACACGTAAACTTTGAATGCCCGTGCGCAGTCGATTCGTGTTGGCTGAAACAGCGACCGTATCGCACAGTTAGCGCGTTATCGCACCTCACTGCTACCTACATTATACCTAACCCACCGGCAGCAAGTACATACATGTACACACATATGAGGTATATATCGCGAAATTACATCAAACACGGAAGTGGTTCGCAGGTATAATGTCAAACAACGAAGGTGCATATTGGAAATTGAGGGCACGATGCGCATTGCTTTGAAGATGCATCATCGTCACTGGCGTTTTTCAGGACGGCGCGTAGCGTCATACTGTCGGAAAAAACATTTTCATTGCCAAATTTCGACTTGTTGATGTCACGGACCCGTGAACCAGAATACACTACTAAAATTTCTAAATGTTGCATCGGAGATCCTTGTGTGAAGAAATACATTAGCTACGCAGCATAATGTGACGATTTCTTTCCTAGTTATTAGTTATTTCGACTATATTATTTCTAAACAACAGATGCAGCAAAACGACGCCTTCTTCAAAGCAGCTAGTTTAATGTAATATAGTTTGAGGCTTTTTGTTTGGTGCAGCGTGGGGCTCGTGGGAAATGAATCACAACCCCATTTTCAATTCGTACTTGGGGTGGTTGGACCCTGAGGGAACACAACGCGTAGCACCCTTCTTGTGACATCCAAATAGCTGTAATAATCGCAATTCATCGTTCGTAACACTTCACTATGCGTTAAAACTAAAATTTCATTTTCAAAAGCCATTCATAAACTTGATAGTGTAATAACTTTGTTTCGACGAAATTATTAGTGTTTTCAATATAATTGTTATTATTATGCTATTTGTATGAGAAACGATCAAAGATTTGATTCGGATGTGAACTTTGAGTCGTATTCAATTTATAATCGTTGATATGTTGCCAATTGGTTGTAAATAATTAAAATTAGTTGTAGATTTAGGTTGTATTAGGCGCCAAGGTCTTGTCTTTGATAGATCAGGCTGTAATTTTAATTTTGACAGAACTTTTTAAGTTAATTTCTAAATCAAAAAGAAAGACACGGTCGGCGCAATAGTTAGTTAAGCGATTAGCTGCAGCGCTGCGTGTCGCAGGTTCAATTTGCGCACCACAAACATATTTGTATGGCTTACAGGTAGTCGTTGCAGTTCTGGGTGTCCTGTGTATCTGAGTTTACATGTTTGTGAACACACTCACGATACAGGAGTAATTTCTAGTGTAGGGCAACTTTATTTTGTGAAATCTACACTAATATTGTGAAATCTACACTAACATTGTGAAATCTACACTAATATTAAAAATCTCTAAAACTCCCTACTGGTCCGATTGCTGAATTTTTTTTCACCAATAGAAAGTTGCTTTATTCCTGAGTGCCATAGGCTATATTTTTAGGTGAAGCCTCAGGCAAAAGCTTCTAATAGATAAGAAAAAAAGAATCATAACATGACAGAACAGTTCCTTTTAAATTTATCACTTTAAACTCGTCTTAGCTGGTGCCCGTTGCTCCACATAGCCATTGGGTCGAAGCAGCCGGCTCCAGGCGGGACGTGCCGGAGTACTCGCATGAAACAAAAGATTGTCATCGGATAGCTTAGCGTACGGGCTCAGAACTGCCATCTAACAACGAACACAATACAACGCGATAGATAGCAAAAAAAACTATTTAACTAACTAACGCCTTGAATGCCTTTATACCAGTAATTGATTCACAAAAAACCAAAAAACCTTTTTGTTTACGAAACATTTGTAAGCGCAAAACAGTTTTAATTATCATGTTCTGTCGTCAGTATTCTAAACAGAAGGCACTAATGCATAATCAGGAAGGAAAGATCTATGAAATCAAAATATTATTTCGAAGTAATATACCCAAATCTGATTATGAAGGAGTTCGTAATCAGCACTCTGAAGATACTGATAACATTGTTTAACGACGTGATTATGTCTAACAATTGCAGTCTTTATCACTTAATCAGCCGACGAAATAAAAGCGTTATAGCTTATAATTAATGCTAAGAAAAGATTTATTTACTAGCTTCTGTTAGCTGTTTTGCCTGTGTTGTAGTAGACAATATATATACGCCTAAAACATTAGTGATAAACTAGCATTTTAATGGTGAAAGAAATATTAAAATTGATCTAGTAGTTTTTGAGTTAATTCATTACAAACAAAAATAGAAATCTTTTCTCTTTATGATATTATCGTAGACTGATATAGATTTATATATATAGACACGGGCTTCAAAAAAACGCCGCTTCAAGCTTTACTTTGAGGCGGCCTTTTTTGTGGCTTGTGTGCGGCAATGCCGCCACAAAAAAATGCTTGAAGCCGCTTCAAGCCAGCCACAAGCTGTCGCGCGCTTCAGCTGTTTTTTGCGGCGGCTTCTGGCTTTTTTTTTGTGGCCGCTTGTAGCGTTTTTTTGAGGCCCGTGTGCGGGGCAGTTATACAGGATAACGGCGGAAAGACAATTATAAAAAGGCTTAAAGATATATTGGAAAGTAATTTATAGGAATCAAACTTTAGTTTGAATTGTTCGAAACAGTTACCACGGTCCAGGAACGCAAAAGGCAACTGAAGTAACACAGGTGTTCTTTATTAGTCAGTACAATTCTGACACTCCACCTAGAAGGAGAAAAACGTGAAAAAGCATTGAGGTCCTTGGAAATGAAAATACAGGCGTCTTGAAGTGAACCATAAGACGCTAGTCAGTCTATCATTTTCTCCTTCTCTGTCAAATCCATCCAAATTTTGTCTGTCAAACTACCAACCGCCTATTGTGACATCCTATTAATTTTAAATTCGTATTGTAATTTCATTAATGGTGTACATTTTTTTGGGATGCAAAACAAAGTTACAAAACAAACCGGTCCACTTTCTCTTTCAGGATTTTTTTAATGATAACAGAATAATAAAATGATTAAACATGCTGATTGCAGAATGTGGACTTAATGTACTTGTTTAAAGCGGGGAATTAATGGAGCTTCATAACAGTAGCTGAAACGTTTACCATGTTTGGTTCTCTGATTGGTTAAGAGCTTGGAGCGGGCCAATAAGAACGCTGAGCGTCATATAGGTACTATCAAATACACTTCCGCCTGACCGCCGTTAAGTTCATTTTTGCTTGCACTCTGAACGAAAACTTCAAAGAGTTTGGTTTGGCGCCGTGCTGCAGAATTCAAGCGACAATTTTTTTAAGTGATCAGGCAGAAATATTTTGAAAATTTACGTTAACGTAAAACAAACTCGCATTAAGTACTGATATCCGACATATGAAAGTAACCGTAACCGAAATGAAAGTTTCGGATAGTTTCGGATATAGGCGGATACTTAAAGAGGCTATAATAATATTTACTTATATGTATGGCTGAAAACGGTAAAACCCTATCACGGTACCCGTTTTTCTTTCTTTTCATCGAACTGGAGAGATAAATTCTTAATCCGCGATGAACATTTTGCAAGATCTTCTGTTCACGGTCAAAATAAGGTCTAAATATCAATAAATGCTAGTCATATTTGTATGTTATTAAGAAATCTAAAGTTCAAGGATTCAGATCCAAAGTCATTATCAAATATTATTTATTGATCATTATATTATGATATTTACTTCAATGTACTTTTTTTTAAACACTTCATGTTTTAATTCTTTCTTTGCTTCGTGAAGTGAAATAAACTTACGAGTATCTAATTGGGTAATTATTGTAAGTAATGTGCTTCGTCTGGTTGAAGATGCCAATTAGGTATCAAAGACATAAAAAATATATATTTAAAAAATTACAATGTTCTAAAATATATGTTGATTATAAATTGACAAACACTGCATACTAATTACTGATAAATTTCTTTTTCTTCCTGCTCTTATCCCATATTACATGGTAGGTCATCGCAACACGTTTTTTTCGTCCATTCTGTCCTGTCACCCGTCACACTATCACTAATTCTCTTTTCTTTCATATCACTCCTCACACAATCCATCTATCTTTTCTTTAGCCTCCCTCTCCCTCTCTGTCCACATACTACAAGTACATATACATGTACTATCTATACTAATTACTAATAAACATTATTAATTAAATAATAAACCCAATTGGGCGTGGCACGTTGCTCGCAGAACAGATGGTCGTTGGGGCCGAAAGATTCAGGAGTGGCGGCCACTTGTCGGAAGACGAGACGTTGAAACCTGGTGAGGGTTATGGGAATCCGATGGATGCGAGACGCACAAAACCTGCTCTTATCCCTACCGATTTTAGGCACGCAATTAACTGTTTTCCGCACTAATTTATTGTATTTATATAAACCCTCACGAGCCGTGCGTCTACTTCCGTTTATTTATTTCTTCATAAGTGTATTGAAAAACGTCGTTTGATACACGTGGAAATTTGTCACTGCAGCACTCGGTACGAGTGAATTCCGCCTCGGTTGCAATGAAAAACTTTCTGCACTTGCATCAAAATTTATTCTTGTATTCGTCTTCTTTCTCACATTTAAATAAACCTAGTTCGGGTGGTCCACTAACAAACATTGCATATCCGAATCACGATTATTTGCACCTTTAATAATATTTTATTTTTAGTATATTTTTAGGCACTGAATTGTATGTAAAACTGTTATTTGAATAAATTATTAATTATTATTATTATTTATTGCACCTACCACTATTTTTCTCTGCATCACCCAAAAGGTTGACATGCAGAAAATGCCTAAGGCATTAAGTCCACCTCTATACTTTTGTGTGAAAAAAGCATTAAATAAATAAAATATACTATTTGATTGGTAATGTAAATAACCCTTCCTGCAAAAACCGCTAACAACAATCTTCCTGAATAGGTTCAATGTATGTCAACCACACAAATGTGTGGTGGTAGAAAAAACCTACTGACTTAATAAATTATGAAACTTAAAGACAATAACCACTGTCCATTTAAGCTTATGACAGTGTCGTTCGAGGCGCGCTGATATGGGCGGACCATGGACACGCCTCCCGTGGCTACGGGTACGTTGTACATAGTTAAGGCTATATTGTATCAATGAAATGTTTCCTTTTTGCATTATTCTTTTCATCTCAAACAATGACTTCGGCGGGATATATGTTGTCTTCTCTATAATAATATTTTAAGTTAGTTTGTTTTTATGTTTGTAGAAAATGGTCCAATTGCTAAAATTTTTTCACCTATAGGAAGCTGCTTTATTCCTGAGTGACATAGGCTATACTTTATGCATGCAGGCAAAGCTGCGGGCAAAAGCTAGTAGTAAATAATTTACTGATAACTTCCTTACATATACGTACATATTATAAAACAAATAATAACACTCATTTGTCTGTTTGTTTGTGATAAAAAAAAAAAAAATTAAAAAAAAAAATTACTAACCTGATTTTCATGCGATTTTTTCCAACTGACAGAGTGATTCATGAGAAAGGTTTAGGTGTATATTAAATGCATGACATAGTAGAGAAAAATCGAGAATTCCAAACGCCTGTCCGAAGACGGTTACTAGGTGCCAGTGAAAAATAAATGTTTGGTGCCTATTCAATGCCGTAACTAGTCTTTTGTACGGTGCGTCTATAGCTGTGCCCTTAGAAAAAAAGTACAATACAAACAAAAAGGACTAGATATACACCCCTATTTATTAATTGGTACAAAAAAAAACCCGTTACTGATCATATTTTTAGAGTCCGAAGTAAAAAGAAACGAAATCTCAAAATTGTCCGCGGAGTTTGGTCATAATTAGTAAATACATAATAGAGTCAACATTAAATAACAATATTTCCATAAATTGAGTGACATTTTGGGATATAAAAAAACGCTAAATAACTTTGCTGTTTATGAATATTATTTTTTTGAGACTACATAAATAACAAGACCTTTTCTAATAAGCCCTTTTTATTTTTTTAATTCTCCTAGGATTGCGCCCTAAACCTGGACATCGCTGCCACCGTCCTAGTGACGGCACTGTGCACCTATAAGTTAAGCACCAGGAAAAATCGACGTCAAAGTCGGCTTATGTGGTAAAAAAAAAAAAACTGGTCAAGTGCGAGTCCGACTCTCGAGTTCCGCACTAACTACTATTCCCGAGCGGAGTCTCGAAGATTTTTCTGAATTGCAAAAATGTTTTTTTTTTTTTTGTGACGTAGGTAACAAGAAATTTACTGTTTGCAGATTCCTATAACTGTGCTATAAGACCTTGCTTTATGCTAAATTTCTGGGTTCTGGGTCTGGGTAGTCTATTGATTCCTTTGAGGGAGTATCGAAGTATACGTTTTTTGCGACACGACATAAACGACCGTGTCTTTTTTATTAGATAGCTTAGATGTTTGATTTTTTCACAGCTTCAAGGGACCGCGGATTTAAGTATACGGTTTTGATTTCAACTCGATACATTTCCGCGTTCCTAAGATAAAGGGTCTTGACAGACAGACAGACGGACAATAAAGTGACCATATAAGGGATCGTTTTTTTTTTTTTTTGAGACACAGAATCCTAAAAAAATACATTTACATCTGCCTTAACTGAAAGGAAGAGTAAATACACTACGGTAGTAGAAGACAAATGTTTTGCTGTAATTCTTACAGCCAAGGCCACTACAAAAATTTACTCAGATGCGGGAATCTAACTTGTATCTAGTCGACGAATATTAAAATAATGACTGTCTTTATCTAGACAATGGAATGTGTTATTTATTTATATTTCCGCAATTGTGAGGAATATGTGACTGAAGCTTGGCACCTTTTAGATCTGCATTTTTCTTCTCGCACACGATATTTTTTACCATAATACATATATTATACATATGGAAATTATGTCGTTGAAGGTTGAGGTGCCCGCAGACTGGCTGGATTATTCCGGTTGATAATATCGCTTGATACCAAATTACAATTTATTCTGTCGCGTCTATGGTTACTGCTGCGCTCCCCTGGATTGTAGCGTGATGATGTTATAGTCTGTCATCGAAAAATGGACTATCCAACACTAGATGATGTTTCTAAAATCTGAACCTGTAATTCTTGAGATTAGCGGGTTCAAACAAACAAACCCTTCTGCTTTATGGTATACAATGATACAATATTCATTATCATCATTTTAGTCGAAAGACGGACAATTTTGGACATAGGCCTCCCTGAAGTATTGCCACAACGAACGGTTCTGTACGTCTCGCATTCTCACCTCACCGGGCCATCAATCCACCTTGCATTGCAGCAAACGGCAAACGAGCAGTTGGGGTCGAGACTTACGAGTTGTAGGTCGCAGGTTCAAACCCAGCCAAGCACACTACTTTGTGTAATATATTTCAACACCACTGCTCTCAAAATGGTGAAGGAAAACATCGAGAGGAAACCGGCATGTCCTAGAACCAAAAAATTCGAAGACTCTCCTTCACCATTATTCATTTCATTGCTATGTATATCATAAAGCGTTTACTTTAGCTTCAACACTGAAAGAATAGGAACACGTACTAGTACACGTTCTGCTAATCCTGAAGCATTAAATTATGGCTTCGGCGGCGATGTCGGAAAAGTAAAATTTAAATACGCTGTGCATTCTTGTCATGTTTCACGTATAATGCATGACGTTCAAATAATTATGCATGTACTTACGTACCTACATACACACAGTACCTACAGTTGATAAGTGAAACCGTTAAACGGGTAATGGGTGGCCTGGCTATGTCCTCTACCTACCTGTTTAAATATTTGACAAACAGGTTTTTACAGCACTGAAACTACAACTTTAATATTGTTTTCAATACTCTTGTTTAGAAAGTGACTCTTATTGCACTGAACTTAGGAACATAATGGCCCATATTACCAAACTGTGACATTTTGATTACCATTACGCACTAGTTCTATAATGTAGTTTTAAAACCTATTTGTTCAACCTCTCTCCAGCCATAATTTTATTTGAATATCGTATCCCACGACTCGCCGGGCAACCCCCGCTTATTCATTTCAGTGACTGTAAAAAAAAAATTAGGGCGCGCAAATTTATATGCAGCTACGTCGCGTTGTCGCAAAAATTACGGGTTACATAGAAAAACTGTTATTTTAAATCTCAGAAGAGGTTTAATATATCTATAAGTTACAACTAAAAAAAAAAAAACAGATTTTGAAAAACATCCACATTCAAAACTAGGAAAACATTATGTAATCCGCTTTTTAACCATCTTCACAAAGGAGGAGGTTGGGCTGTATGTATTTTATTTTTTTATTATGTCTTTTTACTGGGTCAATTGTGGACCTCGGTCAAAGATTAAGCATTGCCACAAAACGTGGCAATGCCGCCAGCCTTTTGAGTACAAGTCCAGTCGACAGCGATGCGGAGGAGTTTTATGACGCAATATTTTAGTTAGAAGTGAACTTTATTTTTAATTAGCTAAGTGTTTTTGAAATGTGTAAAGACTTGGATTTCAGTGATTAACCCTTCAGATACCGTCAATTAGAGACACAATAGTAAGACAATAGATGCGCGGCCACCGGTGGTCGCTTGGGGATTCATGAATTAAATTTTCTTTTTAGAAATTTCTTACTGCTCTGAGCTGCTGAGAACATACTAAATAGAGTTGTGAGGTTACTGTGTGATCGAGAACACGTCCGATGGACAGATGAAGATTGATCCAAGGTTACGTTTTTCGATCGACTTCAGATTTTGTTTATTTACACACAATGGGATACGAGAAGTATTTAGACGACTAGGAGAGATAATCGCGTCTTGAATAGTGAATTTTAAATGAGTATTCTGGTTCTTTTTTAGTGAATATAGCAGCTTTCATGTTAATGCGCGACCATATAGTCTTCATTTGGTCAATACGTATATTAAAAACGTAATAACTTGCATACAGTAGTCTTGTAGCCCAGACTTAAATCTCATAGTAACATGTATTTTTTTTATGTTGGTAAATCATCCAATGACATCACCCGTTCTTAGGCGGAGCGGGAGATAGTGTTAGCCTTTTACTGACTAAAAACCCACTCTTTCATTGCCTTTCGTGCCGGGGCCAACTCTTCCTTTCAGAAGTCCTTTGGCCCCACTAGGCTTCGACCCTGTTGGGACACCTCTTTGAGGCGCGCTAGGAATCGAGCTCGTCCCATACATGTTTCATGTATGGGACGAGCTCGGGAAATGCCTTAGACACAGCTACTTACACGACTTAAAGAATGCGCTAGTGGAAAAATGGTCAAACATCCATATCAAACATTTGGTTTACAGCTTGCCACATAGCCTTAATCACTTCGCTCGAGGAGGAAATACAAAGTTTACGATAAAAAAGGGTTTTTATTTAAGATAAACAGAAATGCGTCGGTACTTTGGTTGTGATAAGTTAGAAATGTTTTCTTAGAATTTAATTAAAATTAAATATTGTAAAACACGTGTTATGTATTGATCCGTAATCTTAAAGATACCTACTATTTCACGAATTAATCTTAATGTATTTCAGAGACTTTTACACTATATATTATTGAGTCAGAATTTTTGCAGCCCAGTGTATTTGCCCACCTTATTTCTTTGCAAAATCAAAAGAAGCTTCGCTCAATGCTGTTAGACACAAACGTCTGGGTCACTTTTGTATGCAATCTAGTCTATTTCAATTTGTTGATCAGGGCCTACTAATCGTAATTCTGCGAAATGTTGCTCACTGGCGCTTTGTTTTGAATAAAGTGCTCTATTTACGAGCAGTAGTATCTTTACTATTATAATTTAGTGTAGGAAGTTTTTGTAGGAGTTTTCATCACCTAAAATTTGATGTTATAATGTGTTTATTTTTAATATACGTAATCCCTACTATAATATTATAAATGCGAAAGTAACTCTGTCTATTACGCTTTCACGCAAAAACTACTAAACGGATTTAGATCAAATTTGGTAGGTAGGTAGAAGAAACACTGGAATAACACATAGGCTACTTATAATTCCACTGCTGAGCACGGGTCTCTGCCCGCGCGATATAAACTGTAGTCCACGCGGGCGAAGTCGCGGGCGGAAAGCTAGTAACCAATAACACTAAAATCTTTTTCTCCAACAAAACTGGTTAGTAAATTAAAAATGAAGTAGCAATTATAATTTAAAAATATTGTTAAGAGGAACAGTGGGGACACAGTTGGAATATTTTGCCGTCTCTTTTCTACACACGTAAGCTAATGGCAGTGACGTCACATTTCAGTATGTGCATCCTTATTCTATTACTTGACAATTTCCTCTTTCACCAGATTTGAAAGTTGTCTAACTTACTTAATGTTGAGGGGATTTGTTTTTTTTTTTATAAATGATAAAACAAATTGAGTCAGCTGTCAAGTCCTTACCTAGACCTAGGAAGCCGAACTGCTGTAGGTAATGGCGTCATGAACTGGTTATAAATTTCATTTCAAATCAGTGTAAGTACTGAGTGTATCTAATCGTTTTCATTTAAGAAACACAACTCATTACGATACAACATGTGCTTAAATTATGCCATGGTCCGGAGCGAGGGGGAATGGCAGGCGGTTGCCTCCTTCTGCGAAGCAGTAAAGCTAGTGCAGGAGGAGGCGGCACGCGTAAGGGAATGATCCCGACTACCAGCCACGGTAGATACGACTTGCGGACGTCGAGCAATAGGTAACTCGCCGTCCGGCCATCTGGTAATTAAATCTACGCGCTCCTCAAAGAAATGTCAGTAAACCGTAGGGGCTCAGCAGGGCCGATGCTCGCAAGCTAGGACCGCAGGGAATTGAAGCTAGACTCCAGGGGGCAGGACTGAAAAGGAAACCCGTAGTCCTAGAACGCAAAGGGTAACTGAAGGACATAGACCAGGTGTGGTTTTAGTCAGTAAAAGTCTGACACGCCTTCTCACTCCACCCAGAGCGTGAGAAGTTATTGGATGGTATCCAATATTCCACCCTTAAAAACAAATGGGCTTAAATAACTTGTAGAATTTGAAATCGTTACTGTTGCTTGGGAGTTAGTTAAAGATCAATTCGGCAAAATAAACATGAGCCAATCAACTAACTGGTAGTTAGCCGAGCGTTGATAGCGTTTGTTATCGCACACCGCGCCTAACTACGATTTGTACGGTAGTGTACAAACGTTATAAAGTGTGCGCCTAGCCGATTCACTTATTTAATTTATACATGTTCCTTGGTACCGGGGTAATTTAAATACAATACCCAGTGAATTTCAGACTTCACTGGGTATTTCTGATAAATGTTTGGTTTTCGTTTTAAAAATAACCAACATTGAAAATGGTTTTTCAAGTCAAGGAAACTATTCTTTACAAAGTGATGGCGACGAACAGATAATCTAAATCTTGCAGAACAGATGGCCCAGCGGCCGAAAGGTTCTGGAGTGGGGACCGCGTGACGGAAGACACAGCGTCGGAAGGCCTCCTACAAGGTGGACAGATGACCTGGTGAAGGTTGCGGGAATCCGATGGATGCGAGACGCACAGAATCGTTCATTGTGGCGACACTTGGAGGAGGCCTATGTCCAATAGTGAACGTCTATCGGCTGAAGTGATGATGATGATGAATGACGAATATTTGAATACAATCCGACAGTATGGTGATCTCACCTAAAGGACAGAAATCCAAAAAAAAAAACTAAATTCATTTGAATTTTCAATTATTCCAGTATTTTGATATCTGGAGGTCATCAGGTATTGGCTTTAGACTGCTCCAATTTATATTGAACCCCCGGCGTTTTATTGTTTGGTTCTCACTACTGAAACCTAAAGCTAAAGCGGGGGACATGGAAGGTCGATTGAAATTGGTCGATTCAATAGTAGAACCGATGAGGTGGCGACCCGTGGATCACGCATGCATTACAATAGGTAATGTCGGCTCGACGTCATCCTGAGTCGCATTTGTTAGTACAATGATTTCAGTACAAAATTAAGTAAAATACAGACTTTTTATTAGGTTACAACTTGTTTGACATCACGAGGATGGCAGTTGAGAGTTTGTCATGCTCACTCAAATGTCTTTCTGATGGTGGCACGTGTTATTGGGTCATTCGGCTCCCTTCAAAATGGTTGAGCTGGGTGGGGCTGATGCACGTGTCATGCTCGTGAACGGGTGCCATCGGTTGAGACTGGTCATCTCTTAGCAGCCAGTGGTTTAATATAGTTTATATTTTTAAGTAGCTCTTTTTTAAATTATATATTACTAGCTGCTCCCAGCGGCTTCGCCCGCGTGATAGCAGAAAATTATGCCAAGGGAACATACTTATATATATATATTATTCCAGGACATGGTCTATCCGTGTACCAAGTTTCATCAAAATCGGTTTTGCCATTTAGGCGTGAAGACGTAACAAACAAACAAACTCACTTTCGCTTTTATAATATTAGTAAGGATTACTTATCTATCTACATTGTGCTTACATATTAGAAGCGACCAGAAATATGTAACCAAGATCTATGTAACTCATAATTATGATTTAAAAAGAGTGTCCATGGAGTTTCTTACACGTTCTTCTCCACAGATATCTACACTTTGGAACGTGCAATTTAGTTCCACTTTTCTGGGACTGACCGACATTTGACTATTCATTCACTGATTGATTAAATGGGACATTTGTTTGCAGGTAATCATGGGAGACCGAGCGGCAGCAGAGAGAGCATGCAAGGACCCGAATCCTATCATAGATGGGAGGAAAGCAAACGTCAATCTCGCCATCCTTGGAGCCAAACCTAGAGGGAACCTGGCGCCAGGTTAGTCACACGCTTGCCTTATCGATATTAAAGATAAGTAACAGCCGGCTACGGGAAATAGGTCGCCATAGAGAAGGCAACATGTACTACATACTATTTGAGTAATAATTTCATGTATTACTGTTGGTAATACTTTACGCAAAATAGTGTAGCACTTCGTGTTTACAACCTATTTTGGCACCAGTAACCCACAGTGTGTGAACAGTCATACAAAACAATCACCAATTTGTTATAAGCAGGGAACAAAATAATAAGAGTGTATTATTTATTATCAAGTATTACTGAGAACTATTGGTTAATGTCCGTGTTACGAACAACCGATATAACGATTTTAAAAGTCAAAATTTAAGAGAAATTGTGGTCTTAACTCTCTGTTCCGATGTCCATTTTTGCAAATTTTTAGGAAGGAAAAACTAAATATTGAAAGTGAATGATTGTGAATTTAAAGATTATGGAGGAAGCTTGGTTATTTGAGATTCAAAAGATGCTGAATTTTCAGTAATGTATGTTTATGTAATGTAACCCAAGGTAGTTACATCAGAGCGTATGTTTAGGCTCCAAGTGCTTTAAATTTTTATCCTTACTAATATTATAAAAGATTTGTGAGTTTGTTTGTTTGTGACGTCTTTACGCCTAAATGGCAAAATCGATTTTGATGAATTTTGGCACAGATATAGTTGGGACCCTGAAGACGGATATAGGCTCATTTATTTATTTTTAATGTAGGAAAAGGGGAGAAAGAGGGAAGTCAAGTACTAATATTATATTATTAAATTAAATTATATTAATAAACGCGGGCGAAGCCGCGGGTAAAAACTAGTGTGTCAATAAAATTTAAGTTCAAAAATAAGTAGAAAAAATGTATGTTAACAACAAGACTATTATGATTTCAACAGCTATTTACGTTGCAAATGTAATAAATGTGACTTTAGGTACTCTTCCTCTATTTGAAATCAGATAAATGAGTTTCCATTTAGGAGACTCATTTATCGAATTTTATGTAAAATCTTTTGACTTGTATAAATAAACATCAACACATCTATTTATGACGCCGATCTTAAGGCTACCTATATGCTTTAAATCACTTACTATCATTTTGTAAGTCTGCAGCCTCTTCTACGTATAGATATTTACATTTAATTTCAATTACATTTAAATTACCACATAAAATTTGCTAAATTAAAGCAAGAAAAACTACTGTACTTACCTACGATTTGGTTAAAAACTGATTTTGCAAAAACGTGGTACAGAACGGACATCAGAACCATCTGGTCGGTTGTTCAAAGAATATAATGATCGCTAATAAAATAATGATAAATAACGAGCGCTAAAAGAACATTAGTAGTTTTAAATTTTTATATGGTTTGTCCTGTTGGTTTAACTTTAAGAAATGGAAATGTTTCTGGTTGTATGGGATCGACTAATAAAAATACCACATTATGGCTATTATCATGTAAAACTAGCCTAAGTGGCCAGTTTTTGTGGCAGAAATGAAAGGATCTAAAACTCGTTTATGAAGAAGATACGTTAACGGACAAAGATTAAATCACGGAGCTTAAATCACGAGTTTACTAGGGTTGTTTAACCTCAGCAACTCCGAAGCAAATGCTTATCAATGCTCAGCTGTTTGTAAAAGGAACATTTTTTGTTCGAACAAACGTACACATGATTTTTTTTGTGCTGTGCCTTCATTTTCGAAGCCAGCGTGTTGTCAACGGACAAAAAATGGTGAGATCGCGTCGTGTGTGATACAATGCCTTCGTGGGGGCCAGTTATACATGTGTGCTGTACCGTATTACCATTTGTAATATTAGTTATCGTAACAATACAAAATGTTAGAAAAATAATTATGGCTAGCTAGAATTACCTACTTAGGAATATGAATTGTGGAGCAGAATTAAGAGTTAGTGTTACTCTCTTCATACTCTGCAGTCAAAATCGACGTGTGACTACATCATGTTTTTTTTTTAAATATAATATGTAGAAATGATAGTACTTATGAAATATAATTAAAAATAAATTCAAGATAATCAATAACTCATCTGAATTTTTAATTAAAATTTTGGTAAGGGAACATTTTTTTTTTACGTAGAAGTTCATGAAATTTAATGACTTCTTCCATTCTGTGTGGAGCGACAGGGAGTGTTAGACTTTTACGGACTAAGATCTACTGTGTTCCTTCAATCGCCTTTTGCAGAATAACTGATGAACTAAAATATGATAAATTTTTAAAAGTCATACAACAAAAGTTGTTGTTTATAATGTTAGTAAGACAGTCCTGAGAGTTTGCCAGTGTTTTACAAATAACCCTATACAATCCGTAGATTATTTCTATCGTGATATTCCTATGACTAATAATATGCCTTTGCCTATGCCTAATGGGTGCCCAATCACGTAAAATGTTGTATTTAATTATTGCTAAGGCACAAGTGGGTCGTTTTATTTATATAATTTGATTAGTTCGCGATAGCGATACGATAGCGATGCTTCGATATCAATTTATTTAATGTTATCTTTGAGTGTTGTGAGGTGGTGTTCATAAAGAGCTATTTAATGACAACATTAGCAGGGACAGTTTACTAACAGAGAAGGACATAGGCATTTTGAAAAATGGTTCTTTGATTAGGTTTTACTTATCGATAGGCGTGCGCTTATGAGGTGGGACTTAACCCTTCAGATACCGTCAATTAGAGACACAATAGTAAGACAATAGATGCGCGGCCACCGGTGGTCGCTTGGGGATTCATGAATTAAGAGGAGCAGTGGTAGCCGAGTGGTAACGGCCCCGACTTACGAGTTCCAGGTAGTAATCTATTTCATCACCACTGCTCTCAAAACGGTTAAGGAAAACATCGTGAGGAAACCGGCTTGTCATAGAACCGGAAATTCGAAGACATGTGACATCCACCAACCCGCACTAGGCCCGCGTGGTGGATTATGGCCCATTCCCTCTCCAAGAGAGGAGGCCTGAATCCCAGCAGTGGGAACATTAAAAAGGCTGATGATGAGGCGTGCGCTTGCTCATAACGCTTGCCTAGATGTAACCTCTTCTCTGTTGACTTTAAGACTCTTTAGATTTTAACTATCAGAAAACACGGACCCTGAAAGGGAATGTCATACCTGCACTCCTCACTGTCTTTTTGTCTCTTTGTCTGTCTGTCCTGTGTCTGAGTATGCTGTACTCACAATGACTGTATTATTAATTCATGAATCCTCAAGCGACCACCGGTGGCCGCGCATCTATTGTCTTACTATTGTGTCTCTAATTGACGGTATCTGAAGGGTTAAGAGTAAGAGTTCTAGACTCTGAATGATAGAATTTTAAATAATTTGGGTCGATGTAATTTTTTTCAATTTTGGTGGCGAAGCCGTTACTTCAGCTTTCCTAGGTTCTTAATTTTTACGAAAGATGAGGAAAAAGTTTTTTCTTTTCAGTTTCTTCTCCTCAGTTTTCGCGAGAATTATCTCAAATTTCCCCGGGTCCCAAACTTTCACAAAAAACGAAGGAAAAGTTTCGCCACCAAAATTAAAAAAATAAAATTGTATTTTCACCTATTTGGGTTGCCATCGTATAAAGATAGATATCGTTTCTTAGAAAAGAGTAAAAACCTTACAAGCTTTGCTACGAATTCTGAAAACAATCGGAGGCCGGCGCGGTAACAAGTATTCGCTGAAATTCTATTGAAATTAGTAATGTTTGTTAGTCTATCATAATCACATCTAGCAAGCTAACAATTGCCTCTAAACTAATAAGCGACGATGCCATTAATTACTATTTATGGCGACTGCCGCGGTGACGTGTGGAACACAATGGTGATTAGTACAGTGAAACTCACAGGACACACTATAAAAGAAACTCCAAAATATTTTAAACTTTAAGTCGACAACATAAAGTTTGTATTTCACTGAAGCGTGATTAAAAACTGTCTCGCTGACGGTTGTACCGTGGAATATGGGGAGCGATCAGTGTTCCGCCCCCACCGGAAGTCCCTAAACGCTCGGAAACGGAAGTGCTCGGTATACCCCGGTCGCTAATTGATTGCGCCCCACGGACACGCACCGCAACCCTTGCAAGGTGACATACTGTAACCTTTGTCTAATCTCTGCATCTACATTCCTGGTACAAGAAAAAAAATAAAGTGTCCAGTAAAATTATGAAATGGCGATGTAATTACAATAATACTTTTACCGAACGACATGTTTGTATTTGATCGATCGATACGTAATTTATCATGGTTCGTAATTCAGCCGGCAATTTAGACTAATGAGGGTACATCCATTCGTGGGTGAAGTTTACCTACCCACTGTATTGTAATCATAATAACCGTAGAGAAAGGATAGAGGATAAGTTCTGATGTCACGCCAAGCATAATTAAAGGAACTGTTCCTATGTATTGTTATTAACGGTTTACCGATCTATCGTTCTGCATCATAGCATCAGATATGAAATATTATCTTCCATACTAACTGATAATGATCACGTATAAGTTATTATTATTATGCACATTATAATCGATTGAATCATATTGTTGTTTTTGAAGACAGATTTATTGGCCTTTGATTTATAATTAATCTTTATAGATAAAGGTGTTTGGCCGAGAGACACCTAATTGCTTACTATTAGGTGAAATTTCTACAACATTACATACATTTCTACAAATTCGTAAAGACGGCTTTATCTTTACGAATTTGTTTATATGTATATCCAGAATATACACTACCCTGGAACCAGATTTCATTGAGCTGTTTGAGCGTGCAGGAGTAACATACACACACACATACAAAATTTTGCTATTATTTTATTAGCATTTTTTTTACCGTTGACAGGCTTACGCCTGACTACTATCTCGCCTAAAAGAAAATGACGATGTGGCCGACGATGGAGCACGCTCACCTAGAAGTAACCTATTCACTCTTGACCTAAACGTTGTAGCTATCAGGAAACACAGACTCCGGCAAAGAATTCTACTCCTAGTAAGGCTATTTTTGCTAAAAATTCTAAAATCATCGAAATTTCACAATCTGGGACTTCGATAGGGGTAATTTAGGCGCATCCTCAAAACAAACATTTTACATGAATGATACAGTTTCATTCATATATAATCAAGGTACTCCTAATTACAATTTCTCTAATCAATTCGTTCGGGCCGAGTGCAGAGCACATTGGCAGAGATTCAAACTATTCAGTACATAAACCAATTTACTATAACCAACCATCGCATGGTCAGGAGACTAACATGAATGACATAGCATAATGAAACTTCCGCGCGTACGCAGTCAACAATACCATCGTGCCACATATAATTTTATGCAAAATAACCATAACTGTTACCAAGAGATTGCAGGACAAATTGTCAATGTATGATTATTACAGAGATTATGTGATTTATGAAACGGAATCATAAATTGCTTATGATTCTTTTAATTTGTGCTATATATCTCATTGTATTCTAGCAATTCGTTTTCCACACTAGAAAAATATGGGAAAATTGGATCAACCTATCGAAAAAGGCACAGCTGATTCATGTATACTCCGTCCAGATTCTCAATATTAAACGGCCGGTATACAAAACCAGTTCAACGACGAAACAGCTGATCGTCGAGTCTTTGTCAGAATGTCTGAGAAAATTAAAGAGCGAATGAATGGATCCGCATCCTTGCTACAGCAACGTTTACTGGAGGTCGCGGCATTGTTCGATGTGTCGGGTAGTGCACACATTGAAAACAGTTGCGCGGGCGCCGCGGGGAGGGGTGGAGGGGTGCCACACAATGGGTGCGGGCGCGCATGACGAGACACCTGGTTCGCTGTACCGGCTACGCCATATGCCACGCTCCCTGTGATATGCGCACTATGAGTGCGTCCGACACTCGTGGAAATGCCAGCCCTACGTCATCAGCGCTAGAATCTTCAATTTGTTGGACTTCGTTCGCATGTTTACACCAGTCTACTTTTCGTGTTTGCTCTTTACGTCGCATAAACTAGAAGACGGACGGAACTATGTATAAAAAAAAATTCTGAATGCTCCAATAAGTTGATCTGGTTAAACGTTCATAGGGAGTTTTTTGCGATAAACGGTTATAAAACTGTCTAGTTTTACGAGATCGGTGCAAATCAAGAGTTTTTCAGTATCTAGATAATTTTATAAGAATAGTTCAGTATATTTTTATGCTCGTTAAATTTAAAAAACGCGCTCCTCAAGTTCTTTAAATTCTGATAAACGTTCTTTTTCATGTTGAAAAATACTTAAAGCGAAAATACGAAAGCAAAATACCTAATATACGATTATCTTGTGCATTTTCATGTAGGTTGTCAACAACTTGTCCATTACTTCGACGGTAATTTTGGAAGCTTGTGCGCTCAAATATTTGATTCAAACAGTTTAGTTTTAGCTCACAATTGGAAACAGTGCGGGAAACGCATTAAATCTGCCGCCACAGAGCCTGTTTAGTCTACATTCTGTGTCTTGTAAAATTGGTTTATACACAGCGCCTGAGGCACACACTGTTTGTTTACGAAGCCCTTCAAACGCGCACCTTTATGCTGATACGTTGGAATAATATTCACAGAGTCGTTCACCGCACATTTGAAACACTCGTTGCAAATTCTGACCCCCTTAATCTAGATTCGGTTCATGGGCTTTGAAAAGAAATGACCGTTAGCTAGGCCGGTTTTAGGGAGACCGTTTTGTCCTTAAATAATGCGAGTGCAATGCTTGGCCCGTTACCGTTACAAAGGGGCTGCGATTTACAGAAAATGATATGCATGTGCACCGCATTCAGCTTAGTAGCTATACATCAATACAAACTATACAAAAAACAACGATTTTTTTTTGCTACGTGTTCACACATTGATAAAAACTGAATTTAAATGAGACTGTCGTTTAAATTTAGTTTTTATCAATGTTGCCTGCATTGTAAATTAGTTTGTTGGTTTTTAAGATTCAAATGGTACTTAAATCAGAATCTTTTTCTAAAATAAAACTAGATTTGCTCCTCCGAGTAGGCAAATTCTAGTTCGGATTAGGCCGTAATAATATTTTTTTATGGAAATCCATTGACGGGGTTTGATGGAGGCGTAACGGCCTGTCTGTCTTCGGCGCGCGCGCATCGTGGCTCGCGCCAAAATAAATAAGCAAGCTCGACGCGCATATGTATAAGTAAAAGGAAATCAATAAAGTTCGTTATATAGGACTACATTCCTTTTCTAAAATGATTCCATTTTAATTTAAATGAAGATAGTGTACCTATATGTATTTTTATTCGTTACTTTGCAAATGTCTGCTGCGAGTCTGTTTACAAGACGGTCCCTGTTCGTTTGTTTAGGTGTTTTTCTGCAAAATATTAATAAATGGAAACAACAATGTTCTGTTACATTGTACCACGGCGGTAGGTATGTTGTTTACGTATACATAATGTACACGTTAACTGCTGCGGTAAGAAATTCGTGTAGCCCAGTTTCTAAATACACCGTAGTGGTTGCAGCCAATGGGCGATTTCAGCTTGCCTGGCGTCGATTATGAAAACATTGTTAAAGTTTTATTATATGGGCGTGTTGATGAAGGCCGAACGGGCCACTTGTCCAAACACACGACGCGACATTATGAATTATTGATTGGAACGAGCACCGCACTAACCGATTCACACCTGTCTATGAAAGTTTCTGACCGAAAACATTCGACCAACGTCTTGGAACATTCGACCTTAATATGATTATTACAGTCCATTACTCAATTCCGTTGGATAGAGGAAAATTTCTGAATTTATGAAAAAAAAAAAAAATACATTTCTCTTTTCAAATTCTGACTACACGTAGCTACGTCTACATACCTAAGTAGATAGGAGGAATTAGGACTCAAACACAGAACTGCGATCCGCGATGCGACTTCGTATCGTAAAAATGTACGAATTTATACGACGCATCGCAAGAATTTATTAAGAAAATACATTTCTCTTTTCAAATTCTGACTACGCGCAGCTACGTAAGTAGATGGGAGGAAATAGGAATCAAACACAGAACTGCCATTTGCGATTGACGTCGCATCGTAAAAATCTACGAGCTCATAAGACTCATCGCAAGAATTTGCGAATTAACTTGCATCGCATATTCTAAGGTCATTTGAACTTTGCCACACAGAATTCTGCGATGTGGCGTCGTATTGCAGAGCCCATAGCAAGAGAATAGTCGAAAGCCCTACTAATCGAAAAAGAAAATAATAGTCAGTAAACTTTCTAAAGAAAAAAAAAATACAATGACGCACGTCTCAAGTAATAGATGCTACATAGGCATTAAGTTAAGCAGTGAGTGAGTATATAAGTCATCATCGATTATGGATAGCTTGGCCCTTTGCGGTGTTGGGAAGGGGTTGGCTCTGTGTTTGGCATTGCAGGCGGATCGCGTGCGCCGGCCGCCCTTCGCTTGTGCATTACTTATGCATGTGCCCAAACCCCCCGCAGTGGGCAGCACACCCCAGCGACTATTTTTATTTAGTCTTTGGGATTTAGGCGATGAATGCACTGATGGGTCCGCACGCGCCGCTCACTCACAATCGATATGGCACAGCGACTCCGTTCATTTAATTAACCGAATTTTCGTTGTTAAATTTAGATATATGTAGTAGATATGTCGCACACCCAGAACAACACTGCACTAAGTCTAAATAGCTCATTTTTCAGAATCGACGAAAAACCGTTATCTCATGTTATGTGACAGTTATTGCGAATGTCCTGCACATTGCATGTAAAGAATCCAATGCGTATCAGCATTATCAAGTTCAGTTGATTGTAAACGCATTAATAATGCAAAATAATGCATTTTTTGACTTAATTCACTGTTGTGGAATGATTGAACGAAATAAAACATAATTATTTTGAGTTACGTTCTTTTTACTGATTGATTCTGAAAAAATGCACTATTATTCTACTGTTTATTTATTGAAATTCAATAAACAATAACGACCTATTTGTTTTGTTTTTAGGAATATACCAATTAGTAATGAAATAAAAGACAACATTTTACTAAAATCAGTAGGTACTTATATTTTGAACATAAACTAGTATTCGTTTTGGACCCTTATAACATGTAAATCACAAAAAACTAAAAAAAAATCTTCAATAATCTTATGTTAATCAAAAAATAAGAAATATTAATGGCAAAGTTCGTTGGATACAAAACAAAACTGTTATAAATTAAAAACAAATAAACAACAGTTACATAAAACAAAAACTGTTAAAAAAACGTACGCACTTCAACTTACAATAGCTACGATATTCATTCTCATTAAAAACTCTAAAAACAGGACATAGTGCCATAAAAAGTTGGTAACAAAGAAACGATAAACACTGTTTAGGACCATAAAGCTATCTTAACTCAAAGTTTTACCTTGGACTCTAAGGGTATACTTACTTATTATAACCAGTCTTTAAGAATAACAAGTCTTATATAAATCACCAAAGTAAATCACATACAATACTATAAAAACGAAGAAATACTTTTTTTATAACTAATAACATAGGAACTCAATGTTTGGATCTGATCTTAGACTTCTTGAAATGAATGATCTTGGACTTCCAGCCAGCAGGGTTTCGTATTCTCTTTCTACTTATCTTGGGGTAGCTCACTGATGGAGCAGTGTCACTGGCAGAAAAAGTTGAGGGTGCGTTTGTCGGAGTAGCATTGGAATTCCCTTGAATATTTGCTGTAGATGGACCCGGTCTATTGGATTCATTATCAGATGAACTGCTACTGCTACTTGAGCTTGACGATGATGAGCTTGAGTCTGACGAGGAGCTCGAGGAAGAAGAAGAGGATAATCTTCTAGGAATTACAAGAGGCCGAGATATTTCTTTAACAGGTACTACAAAAGTAGGATCCGTGTCCGAATCATCTATAAAATCTTCTTCATCGCTATGATCAGATAAAATAGAAACGGGTACCTCCCTATCTGATGCTTTATCGGCTGATGCTGCCTTCGCTGACGTCTCATCGGTTGATGCGGCAACGGTTGTATTTTCGACATCCTTTTCCACGTTGCTTTGTTGAACAGGTCCGGTTTCTTCTGTAGTTGCTTCCATTGCCCTTTTAAGTAACAGGAGACCACGACCTCTCATCATCTGCCAAATAACAATAACTTAAGTAACTCAACAATAGTGTATTATCTCAAACAAAATTATTAATCTTTTTGTAAATAAAGAACAACACAAATTGTAAATACATTTCTTTTAATTTACAATGTAAGTAACAATTATTATAAGTGTAAAAATATTTATAATGATTTTTTAACAAAATTAGGGCATAATTTATGTCTACCAACAATAGTGCATTATTTAACTGATTTTCACCTTTTACGAACAATACAGAACCATTTTGAAATAATACAAAAAATTTAACATACCTTCGTTAACAACAGAGTACTATTTCGAAATAGTATCAAACACGTTGTATAAGCACAGTCACCAACACTGAATTAAAACTAAATGATTCGGAGTATTTTTATGATACATTCAACAACACCGCATTATCACAAAATAATTCACTGTTGCGTAAAGGATCTGCGTGCTCTTCCCTAAGGCGGACAAGTTGCAACTAGAAATAGTTTTGTGTTCGCGGTAAGGCTCTGGCTGCACGTCTTCACCAATAGAGAGTTAGCGCGCCATCTGTTGGAC
The DNA here is from genome assembly GCA_949319445.1 of Mythimna lalbum. Taxonomy (NCBI): domain Eukaryota; kingdom Metazoa; phylum Arthropoda; class Insecta; order Lepidoptera; family Noctuidae; genus Mythimna; species Mythimna lalbum. Next base: position 7,639,577 of record OX439345.1, on the reverse strand, counting down.
ATTTTTGTAAATATAAATTCGCCTGTCTTCGTGGTATATGCGGCAAATTTTCGGCTATTCAATTATATTTACAAGTCGATTTTGAGATTTTTCGACATAATACAGTGTTGTTCTGGGTGTGCGATGTGTAAGAGATTGTTTGGTTTTCGAACGAGTTAACTAATGGAGTTTAAGACGACAGTCGAGCGTCGCATGTACATTGTTTAACTTTGGAATACAATGCACTTTTATTAGATTCTGCTTATAGAAGTTACCTAAATATTTTGGCAATATGTTTTGGGAGCTCTTGTTGCTTCTTTGTGAAAGTCGTACATAGTTTAGAAGTAGGTACCTATATCAAATGGCCTGTACCTAAGATTGTTCGAAAGACTTACCGTGGTCCTGGAATACAAAGGGCAATTAACTGAAGGAACAGAGGTGGGTTTTACTAAAAGTCTGACACCCGCTCTAACCAGTGCGGAAGAAGCTATTTGATGATATGCCACCAAAAAATGAAGTATATTAAGTAATAGCTTTTGTCTGCGGCTTCACTCGCGTTAAACGGAGTAAGTGAAGGGTTAGAAAGAGACAAAAAGTAGCCTATGCCACTCTCCATCCCTTCAACTATCTCCATTAAAAAAATCACGTCAATTCGTCGCTCCGTTCTGCCTTGAAAGACGGACAAACAGACACACCCCTATCTATAATATTCGTATGGATTACTGTAGGTGATTTTATGATATACCTATTTAAAGCTGCTAGTTCCTTATAGGAAAGTCATTAGTGTACCAGACTAACTCCTACATAACGAAGCTACTGTCTATAAAAGCAAGGTAACCAGTTATATCTATAACAATAATATTTCGGTTAGATCTATTCTAGTTTCAGTAGCATATCTTCAAAAAGCATTACCACAAATCGATATCAGGCGAGCATCGTTTGTAATTGTATGAAACGAAGCCATAATGGTCAGCCGGCTATGGCGGTCGCGTGGATGGTGATACGATCTCGCTTCACACTAGTATTTATTATCTTTATTTTATTGCAACGGAAACTTGTAATTACTGCCACAGGGTCGCTTTGATCTGATTTTAAACATAAATTAGGAGTGACAGTTTTCTACCTCGTGTTTGTTTCGGTAGGTCTACGCTTACAGATTAACCTTTTGAACGCCAATCACTTGTATACAAGTTCACTCAGATTTTCGTGCACTCAGCGCCACTACTTGATTAGTAGTAATAATAGTATCAAATAAATTTACGACTTTTACAAGACCTTTTATTTTGTTTTTATGGAAAATTGCCCTGTTATAAGCCATATTTTTAACTTTTTCACACATAATAAGTTCTTGTTTGTTTTATATTCAAAATATTTTTTTACATTTGTTGCGTGGTGCTGGAGGACACATCGCGTATTATATAGATGGGCGTCGAAAAGGTTAAAAGCTTTCTTATTTGAAGCTAGAAAGAGATGCAGGTTAATGACTGCGGAGCTCGCTTTACCTACGCTTAATGACTGTTGATTGCGTTGCGTTTCTGGCATAGGTATAAATAATTTGATTAATGTTCAGTGTTTATTTGGCATAGGATGGTTCTAGAAAACTCGTAATAAAACCAAGTCAATGCTTTTGAAATTACAACATAAAAATAGTTGTAATATTTTGTCGTTTATATTCTAGACAAGACTACAACATGCCTAGTTATTTTCCAGATATTTGGAAATTCACAGTGAATTCGAAGTGAACCAGATTTAGTGTGCGTACAGATAAATTAATTTGCGACGTCGTCGCCACACTAATAACCTCGAAGTTGTTGAACGCGGTCCAAGTAAATAACAGCGTCTTCCGTATCATGCGGATGCATGGCATCTGTCCCAAAAATCTGAGTTAATTACATTGCTCTATAAACTCTGAAACTTTTATGTATCTCTGTCTATTAATCTTTCTAATCGTTATGTATCTTATGCCTGTTAAACGAAGGTCGATGATCGATTAAAAAAAACCATCTACAACTACTTCCAACATTACTAGTTATATTTGTGCGCTGAAGGAAACTGAACGGCAGAGCTATGAGCGTAGGTAGCTGGCATGAACCAGCCTACACTCCTAGCATCGTGCAGTGACCCCAGTTCACACAGGAACACTTCACTGTAGTAGTTCCGTTCCCTTTGTCACCATCTGAAACTCGATCCCCGTCCACGACTTCCGCACGAAGCCCTTCGATTCTCCGATAATCCTCCGCCGCAGTAGATTACATTTCTAGTTACATTTTAAACCACTTAGAGCTCGCTTCTCATAGTTTCAGTAGCTTCTCTACAATTTTCGCCCTGATCTGATGATCCTCAAAAGATGGACGTGGAGCTTTCTTCGTGTCTTAATTATTATTTATGTACAACAGCTGGCGTGCAGAGGTTGGTCGGGCGAGGCTGAGTCCGTCCGGCGAACGACGCGGTTATTTATAAAACAGACTTGCGTCTCGTTTTGTCTTCGGCGCGCTCTTTATTTTGTCTAAATATACGCAGTTTTGGGAACGTCGTCGCGGCCGGCTCTGCCGCGACACCAGTTTTGGCATCCAGCCAGAACCTCATCTTTCCTCGCCAGCTTATCTTTTGTCGGGACGTACAAAGCATAACTAGCAAGTATCTTCATGTCTAGGAATTCTTTCAACTTCTCTTATTAAGTTACTGAGCTGGAAATAATGACAGGCATGTAGATATCTGCAGCAAGACGTTATAAAAACAAATAACCACTAAAGTACTTAATCTTCCGTAAGTTAATCATGTTACGGCTGCTAGCGAGTCATCGAAGTGAGAGGAAAGACATGTCGGCCATAAAAATCGCCGTTGGCTCATACGCGCACGTGTTTTGTCCAAAAATAAGTGTCCCAGGAACTGAGGTCGCGTCGGGGGAGGGACGTAATTAATCGCTCTCGGCAATCGTCTACTCTCAGGACCGCGAAATAGGCATCGGATTGATGGTGCACAGTGTCACAGACGACACCGGTCAGATCAAAGGCTCGCCAAACACAAAACCGTGACGGCCGTGAGTCCAACACGGCCAGTTTGGTCATATGAAACTGGGCCACGACACATCTAGTTCTATTCTTGTGTCGATAAACTAACACGACATATTTATTCTACAATGTATTCGTGAAACCGTGTTCATAATAATGAGAGGTTTAGTTTATGAGAAATATTTGGCTACTATAACACATTTTCAGTATACCTAAATCTAGAACTCATAAACGAAATAATTACACTCGGAGATGCTTCAATTGTTTGAAATTAGACATGTTTATGCGCTATTAGTACTTATGCGTAGATATATTGTGGAAATGTAGAACGTACAAAAGTTAATGGCATTGAAAATACGTGGGTACATACGTAGAGTCGAACGCCTACATATAATAATACCCTCTTTCTATCCCGCTCAGCCGCTCGCGTCTAAAATCGTATTTCCGTAGAATCCTTACAAGCGACGTTAAGCACTTACTGTCGGCTTTGCAGTTCGACGACCTGAGCTCCAGAAGACGTCCTGAAACAAAAAAACTCGCGAAGGAATTCAGACAAAGCTTTATTCGTACCATCTACACAAATAACCGAGATTTTTTTCATGGGCACCCGGAGAAGGTAGTTTAATAACCTCCGGTAACTTTGATGACTGGCTCACTTCAGTTTTAGTTTCACGCCATGTTTGCACTGCGTCATATTTACCTATTCTACATTGTCGTGAATAAATTCAACTGCTTGCCTTTTGTGTTGTATTAACAATCGATTACGACTAAAATCTATCTGGGTCACATATAAGCAACAAAAGACCATCGCGCTACATTCAGGCTAACTGACAATGGGTATAAAAGGAAAGAGAAAAAATTTAATGAATCAAGATAAGCTTTGTGGTGGACAGTGGTTCGACCTCGGCCGTCAAATGGCACCGCATCGATCGGACAAATGCGGTGGCACATCACGCGCATTGAACAGCACGCGATTAGCCCCGACTCCAGAGCCGATCAGCACTAGTTTTACTGTCCATTGTGCTGACTGAACACAAAACAAGTTACCAGGTCGCATTTCCGATGACTGCTTAGGCTTGCGTTTGACCACTATCTTACCTGATGGTAAGCGATGATGTGGCCTACGATGAAGCACGCTTGCCTAGAAGTAACCATTCTCTCTTGACTTAAAGAGGGGGATCATTAAGTCTAGGTTCTAGCTATCAGGAAACACAGACCCCGGCAGAGATTATACATTGATTTTCATAATAACCGTCAGTTGACAAAGTAACCATCGGAATATCTATCAGTATCACCAGTACTGAAAGTAGCAAGGTCACTACACCACCTACTCCCATAGCAAACGTACCGCAACACCATCCGGAGAGGCTGCGGATGTGATCCACTGTAATCACCGGTGAAATTTCGCCACACAATAGCAAACTTATTTACAGGCCGGTAGAGGTTACGCTCTTCTGAATATTAACCATTAATCACAGATTATGATTCAAACTCACAATTACTATGATTGCTCATTTCCTAAATATGACATATCATTTGCTTTTCGAAATGGAATAACCGATCCGTAAAAAATACGTATGGCTAATTAGTGCGACGCCCGGGAAGTGTCATCAACTTTGGCTACCTCTGCCGAGGTGTAGTGTCTTAGCGATTGTTTTGGTATGTACATCGACGTGTGCCAAAGTTCGAAAGCCATTTATAGCGAGTGTTTGTCGTCTTCTTGTCAAGAAGTATGTCCATGGATGCCGGTGCCCGGGCGGGCGGCGAGCGACTAAAATAGACGCCGCCTCGCGCGACTTAACAATGCAATAAAAAGAAATTAACAGTGACGTTCCCTGCGCTAAGTTGACTCTCGTGTCATTTGGATGTGGTCCAATCTCTTCGAGATATATTTTAGTTTGACTTTTCTCTAGCCACTTCCGCTAAGTGAGACTGAAAATAACATCTTTACGAACATTAATGATGACGATGAAAGAGTAACGATGTCGTATCTACGGTTTATTTTTTTGACAAATTTCCTTGTCCTCTTTTTGTTGACACTTTGATTGCGTAGGTATATTTTATATACGTGTGTTAAGATGACAAGACATGTAGTTACTCTGTTGTATTATTTTCAGGTTTTGGATTGGCTGCCGCAGCAGCAGCGGGTGTTCGCGCAGGTTATCAAACGGTGCTGCCGTCGCCGTATGGGTAAGTACCCCTTCGGCTGGTCACCTCTGTACCATATCTGTATCATGTATCAATGTTCAGTGGTTCAACACTTCGATATTTGCCAGCACTAGCGGCGCCGCATGCCGCTCTGAATACATCTCACGAGACAAAAATCAGACGTACATTATTCTTACTTAGATGCTACGGGAAAAGCTCGAAATCTTTTCTTTGATCAAACAATTTTTCATTTTACTATAACAATCACGTACGTGCGTTCGTAATGGCTAGGAATAAGTCGTATCTAATCTTCCTTTGATATATGTATGTAGTTTTGAATACTCATCAAAGGTTTTCCCAACTTTTCCATTACAAAAACACGTACTTTTCTCACGATATAGGTTTGTTATTAATAGCGAGGAGACAGTTTTCAAATAACTTGATTCATAAACTGCTCATAAGAGAGAACAGTAGGAAGTGAGCAGTGCAGGTCCAGGTTGATATTGCTTGGCGGTATAAGTATAGTTGGCTGACTTTTGTCTCGGTAGATGAGGCGAGCGGCGTCTCCTGACGGCTAGCGGCGCGCCGGCCGGCGGACCACACCTAGACTAAATTACCAAACATTTTCACATAGGTATCTATGGCAAGCGTGAGCGTGAGAGTGGATTTTTTTTCGTTTTGGGTGTGAATTAGTCGATTGGGTTTTTTAATGTTTACGTTTTACAACGCTATACGGAGCATGGGCGGCGCCGGCGGCGACGTCGTCGGGCGCGGGCGCCGCCCACCGCCATCACACTATACGCATCGTTCTCGACACTCAATGTTTTCCTTACTTTTATGTTTTATGCCGTGTTCGTGTAAGATTTTGTTGATTTGAATTGAGTTTTGTTGGTGGTGGATTTCGTTTAATCACTTACTAAGTAATTGTCGTAGTGCGGCGGCGGGTGTCGAGGGCGCGCAGTGTGTGCGTAGGTGTGAGCGCGCTCTCGACGGGCCGCGGCCGCCGTCGCCGCCCGCCGAGGCCGCTAGGCCGCCGAGGCCGCCGTGCTGTCTAACATGCATCGAACTCGGTACCCGCGGCCTGTCCGTGCCCCGCGCCCACTGCTGGCCCTGCAGTCCTCGTGTCCCGGTTAATTACATATTGACGTGAGCTCGATCGATGCTCAGCCAGGGCCACCACGCCAACACAACACTCCATATATTATTCAGAGACACTCTTGTTTTAATGGAACGTAATCAAGGGAAAGCTTCAATCGAATTAACGCTTTTATTTTCGTTTCCTATCGAATTGGGTTATACTGCGACGTCTGAGATCGATCTACAACATTATATGCTTTTCTTTACTTCAAGTCTCAAACATTATCAAAAACGCAAGGTTTTCCTACGATCGATTTAGTGACTAGACTAATTGTATTCAAATTATGGCTACGTATGACTAAGGTACGCACTAAAGTACTGCCCTGAAATATGTAGCACCCGCCTACGCAATATTGATATTGCGTGGAGGAAAATTTATTAATCAGTATTTTAGGCAAATTATTTTAGAAATATATAGTTTAATCGGATGATCTACATATTATAATTTATTAGGAAGCTTAGTTCAATATTCTTGCGATAACTTTTTGCATGTAATTTATGTAATTATTATATACTTTCTCCGAGGAACGTTGAAAGTGGCATTAACTTAAGATCCTTTACATCCTCTATTAGCGCTCTATCAGACTAGTATGTGGTTGTGTTTGTATTTTAGTAGATGTGTCAGCTCGGCTTGTGTGAGTATATATGCCAGTTTTAATAATGCTGTTTGTTTTCACCTACTACTATTGTATTTTTTCTCTCTTCATAGTAGATGAGTATATTAACTCGGGAATCGAAAATAAGAAAAACTAGGAAGCCTTGTAACGTAGCCATGATCGTAGAGTGACGAAGCGATGACAGTAGATGAGATTTTACGACTGTGGTAGTGTTCCAATAGATTAGGTAATCGTGTCAACAGTTTTTCTTGTACTCTCAATTCATCTACTAACATCAAGTAGGTATTTAGAAGTACAGCAGTAGACCACAGGTGGGCGTATGTGGCGGGCGGGGCGTGGATGCGGGCGTGGACCACGCATGCGTATTGCCTCCCTGTACCATGCTAATTCAGTCGAAATAGAACAAACAACAGTCAGCCCGTCTCTATCACATCTTATAGTGGTAGAAAAAGACGGATAATTGCATCAGAAGTGGTGCGATACTTAATAGTATGGATGAAGAGAGCCCTCTAAAAACGCTGACACCGCTTCAAGCGAATTCAAGATGCTCTTGAACAAACTTGGCCGCGTTCGTAAGCAAATTAAGCAGAATTGGCATTTTTTTATTCATGACATTTTGTTACATCATTAAAATGCTTAAACTATAAAGATTTTAGGTTTAAGGCTCTTGGAAAATGTTGTTCTGATTTTCCAAAAAAAAGGAATTTTCTGTACCTCACGGAAAATTTATAACTGGCATAATTTCTGAATGTAGGCATCCCGTTCGTGTGGCAAATGAGCAAAATATGAGCTTAAATTCAGTAAAAATAAAACATATCTTAGTCTAAATTCAAAACGTTTTGTTTTTAGTGTTTTCCTTCAATTCGAGATAAAATTGGATAATGGGCTGCCATCTAAATCTTAATTTTCCCAACTGTTCTCGACGATGTAACGATAACTAGGCAAATACCGAGTGGTCCGGATATTTCTGTCGAGGCGGAGTGCCGTCCGCTGTATATTTTTATTACATTTTCTTAAACTTCCCTGGCACTGACGCACGGCGGCGGTCCTGCAATGGCGACACAGGCAGACAGTCGCATACTTACATAATTATAACAGTTTATCGATGTCTACTAACCTAACAAGATTAGATGCTCGTGCCTGTCGAGGCTGCTGGGGCTAGGTAGTGTGACCGTTTTAAAGAGTATTAATTTTTCGATGTCGTCTCACGAGATTATTGAGAAGCTCAGTGAGTGGACATCGCGGGTGACAGTAGGCGTCAAATGTGCAGTTACTTTGTGGAGTATCTGGAGGTTTGGCGTCTTTGATGACAGAAGGATTTTTGGATATAGCTTTGATGTAAATTGGCAGGTTGTCGCCTGGGTACATGTACAGCACACCGCAGTACATGAACGCGATGAGCGGGGTGGGCGCGAGCGTGGGCACGGGAGCTGGTGGGCTGGTGCAGCTCCCGCAGCTGCAGCACGCCGCCGCCATGGCTGCTGCCAACCACCTGTACGAGTACCAAGCTGCCGCAGCCCAGGGCGCCGCGGCCTACCAGCAGCAGTACGCCGCAGCCGGCTTCGACCCGTACGCTACAGCCGCTGGTTTGTACTACACTCTCAACTAGACATATTCAGGTGTTTAGATTATATTGATTATTGTATTGTTGATTAATACCGTAAATTAACTTTTTTGCTTGCAACTTAATATTCATTTAAATAAGCCTATTGCCTTAAAATAAACTTTTGAACTATTTATTAGCATAATCAGCCTTTTAATGTTCCCACTGATGGCACTCAGGCCTTCTCCCTGGGGAAGGGAATGGGCCATAATCCACCACGCGGGCCCAGTGCAGATTGACGAATGCTACATGTTTTCGAATTTTCGGTTCTAGGCCATGCCGGTTTCCGCACGCTGTTTTCCTTCACCGATTTGAGAGCAATGGTGATAAAATAATTACACAGTGTAATGCCTCTGGTTGCGGGAATCCGAGGGATGCGTGACGCGCAGGATTGTTAATTGTGGCGACACTTGGGGGATGCCCAGGTTCAACAGAATACGTCTATTGGCTGATATGATGATGATGATGATGAATGCGTCTGGTTGGGTTTGAACCCGCAACCAATAACTCATAAGTCGGGACCGTTTCTACTCGGCCACCACTGGTCCCTTTAATTCTTTATGGTACACTATAACAACAAAAATAAGTGGATAACAAAGTTGATGTACACAGGCGAGCTTAACTCAAAGTTGAGTTTTCTTCCAGCAATCCCTTATTAGAAAGTCCGATTTAAAACTAATATTTGCACGTTTCAGCAGCAGCGGCGGCGGCAGCTAGCGGTGCCGGCTACGTGTCTCCGTACTACACGCTGCAGGGCGGCGGCATGCAGGGTCCTCTGCTGCCTCCGCTACCATACCCTCCGCAGCTCCAAGAGGCACGGATGCAGTAGGATCGTCCTAACTGTTCCCGGAGACATTACTGATGACACGCGTGACCTTAGTATGAATTCAGATCTGAGTTACAAAAAAAAAAACAATATGGCAACTTGCTATTAAGAATACATTCACCAGTAATGAATTCGAGGACTACTAGCACGGTTATAGGTCTGAATGTGGAATGAAATAAAATAATGACACAGCTGTTACAGCAAAACGTTCGACGCTTTTTGTCGTGCGACAGTAAAGACGATAGCATACCATGTCATTAGAAGATTTTAATGATTTACACTCTGATGGAAGCAAGGCCAAATATAGGTATAGACTTATCGTCTAGAATCTAGTTGAATCCATTAACCAAAAATGTTAAAGTATGACCAAAGGCTATGAGCTTTTTATTTAGAATTAAGACCTCGGTACTTAGCCAGTCAATGGTGATGAAAACTATGTAGGTAATAATTACGTACTTATTCGTATGTATAAACTATATAAAGCACCAATACCATTATATCATTAAGATACAAACATAAAGATAGAGCTATGTTGAAATATTCTTGCCTCATTCATCCAACTTCCTAACATCACATATTTTTATACGTATAGACGATTGTAAGATATATTTTCATATTAGATACCCTTGATATTCAAATATCTATATAATATTTTTAAAAAGATAACATTTAAAAGCATACAGCTGTTAAATGACAATAAATACAATATTATAGAAATATCTTTATTTTGATGGTACCATTACTAAGACGGACAAAATTTGGCAAAATAAATGTATGCTTGCTTAAATTTTTTAAAGCTGCGCAATGCAGCACAAATTCAACTTTTCACTTGTAGTACGATATTTGTTATTTATAGGAATTGAATAACCTACTGGTGAATTGATTTACTAGTAATTTTTAAAAACGTTTTACGTTTCTTGGTATAATTCATCGAAAGAAGTGTAAAATCCTCATTATATTTATGGCATCTATCGATCAACGCTTGCGAAAACGCATTAACTGTCTGACAGCTGTTTTTAAGATGATCAGTAGGATCACCAGTAAAAGGAATTGAATACTTGTAATTGTATCGTCACATAGAATTATGTACTTCCTATCCATTATTTCCATTTTACGTAGCTTTTTATTTAAGGTATTTTAAACACATTAATCCAGCGATTGATCCATCGGACGCCTTAGAACGGAATTAAAGCTTCAGTCACGAAATTCTTGGTTTGATTTTAAAATTTTATATAAGATAAAGAATTTGCCCTGGTATAACCAACTTTCACCTTAGGCAAATCTTCTACGATCATGTATAATAGAAAAAAAAAGTTGTTATTCGAAAACAATATGACTTTAGCATTCTATTTACGGTTTGCGAAATCAGTTCTAAGTATGCAAGACACGGAGACTACGTCACCAAGGCTTCGTTCAAAATGAAGCTGCTTTTAGTCGATTTGTTTTGGTTGTAAGACGCCATAGATAATTACTTAGGTTTCCTAGTTCTGTATTAACATGTCCATATTGCTCAATAAGTCCGAAAATGGACTTGGTTTAGCGTAAGATAGAGGGAGAGCAATAAAACGTTAAGTAATTAATGTAATTTTAAGTAATGTACTTATTACTTTCTCAGTAAAAAACAACAATATTTTTTGTACACTACCTATTATGCCCTTGTAATATTAACATACTTATAATTTGTTCTCCACAGCGGTTAAGGGTACTTAGTAGTATTAAAATAGTTAGGATAATTCAATTACTAGTCCATGTAATTTTAATGTATTGAATTATAGGGAGTCGCCGACCATTCTACCAAAGAAACACTAACTAAATACATATCTAAAACTGGATTATAAACAAAAGAATTGCATCGTCAGATGAAATAACTATGTGCCATCTTTTGAACAGATTTTCAGCATTTCAGTGATCGTGTAATGGCTTTTTACTAACTATTTATTTCTCTCAGTAGCCATTAAAGTATTTACATGGGAATGAGATTCATCTCACGACATGTTGGTCGGCGACATAGTACAAGTTAGGGGTATTAGCCCAAGTAGGTAGGTGTCACTGATACATAGCACGTAAGCCTAATTCTAATTGTAATATTCTGTTATTCGTAATTTATTTTGTTGATATTTGTAAATCTACATGTTGATAACTATTTATTATGTGGAAGATAAATAAAAATTGTTGAATATTTACCGACCGAATCGAATCTCTTGCCGCCCGGAGCTTTCACAGTTAATTGAAAACAAGATTCGGTCTAATATATTGAATTATATACATTCATTTTACTTTAAAATATAAGTAGAATAATATTTATATATAAGTAGATGCTTACCAAAAGGAATATAGTTAGCCATAGACGTGGCCATCTTGCCTTATATATAGATGAAATATTGAACCTAGTTATGTATAACACTAAAATTATATACACATATCATCAAATATATAAAATTTTCAGAGCGGCATGACGCACTGAATTGTCCATAATAGTGCATTTCATTCACAGTAATTTTAAGCACAATTACTACTTATTATATAATATATTATGTATTACATAACTATATGAACGTGAATTCATAATAAATACTTAATAACTGTTATAATTACTTTAAAATTATAATATCGTACTTAAATTAGGTTAATATAAAATGGAAAATAAATTTTTAAGGTACATTTTAAGTCTTTTAATCCGCTCTGAAAGCGGTGAACCCAATCTACGAGAATATCTAAATCTATTTATAAAAAAAGAAATATGTAGTTCATCTGAGAAAAAATATGTGTCGTCAAGCATTTGGCGCAGTTCCAACATTGCCTGTCCGTTTTGACAAAGTTGATGCACCGAAATAACTATAAATTGGAGTTTCTAGACGATATTGTGGTTGAATTCTAGAATTGAATTATTTTCTCTTTGTATAGTTTAAGCAAAGAATATAGTAAAGTAGGGGAGATTAAGTTACCTACCAAAGAACAAAAGCTAGATTTTAATTATTCCGAGACAAATTACGCTTAAAATAAATAAACCAAGACAACCAAATTCCTACCTAATTAGAACAAAATGTCGCCTATGCGGAAGAAACAGCGGGGATAGGTAGCTAGTTCACTGTATCTTTGGTGTTTGTGTTTATGCAACGATAGTTTAGAATGTCAATGACATTGTACCGATAATGTGCTGGTTGCCGGAAATGGCCTAGAGGTCCTGAGCAGATTGGAGGTGTGGTGGCACAGACTGGAGAGTGTTAGCCTGAAATTGACTAGAACCAAAACGAAGTACCTACTTTCAGCGATCTGTTCCGACTTTCGGTACCTCGGGTCTATTGTTCAAGGGGATGGTGAGGTAGACCGAGACGTAACACATTGGACCGTCGCAGGATGGATGAAATGATGACGACAGGTCACGGGAACAACTTGTGAACCACGGATGCCCTTCTATGTCTATGGCTGAGTGTGGTTTCCGCACTTAGTCCTATGCGGACCATTGTACGTGGGCCATAGCGGCCCCTCAAGTTGAAGTTTAGAATTTACAAGTCCGTGATAAGACTTGTCATAGGTAGGTACTGTATGGATCAGAATGTTGGGCTGTGAAAAAGATGGATGAAAAAAAGATTGCATTTAGCGGAGATGAGAATGTTGAGATGGATGTGTGGTGTGACGAGAATGGATAAAGTGAGATATGAGTATAGAGGAAGTTTGAAAGTGTCACCAGTGACTGAAAAGTTGAAAGGAAATCGCTTGTATTGGTATGGTCATATGAAGAGGATGAAACGCATAATACTAAAAGAGTTCCTAGTAGGTAGAATACGTGGATGGATGAAGAGGAAGAGATAGGCCAAAGAAAAGATAGATGGATTTTGTGAGAAGTGATATGAAAGAAAAGGGAGTTAGTGATAGTGTGACGGGTGACAGGACAGAAAGGAAGAAAAAAACGTGTTCGGCCGACCCCAATTAATATAGGACAAGGGCAGATAGATGAAAAGTTTTGAACATCAATCGTTTTCTTTTGGAAATATCTCATACTTATATATATTTTATTTAATTCTCATAGTAATGGAAATAATATTTTAGAAATAACTAACTTCCAAAATATGAAGCAAAGCACTTATAGCGCCATCTGTTGTACATTATATGTATATAGTACATAATTTATAATCCTGTAAAAATAAGCTTAACATCTAAATAAAGATTTGAATCTGAAAAGTATGAAACCAGAAACTAACTATTCTTGATTAATAATTAAAAGGTCGTATTAAATCATTGGATATTCTTTTTTTTAATAATGTATAGGCTCACGTTTGACCACTACTCACCTGATGGTAAGCGATGATGTGGCTGACGATGGCATTGACATTGCATAATGACTGAAGGACTATCTACCTACTTACTTAATGATTGATTTATTTAGATACTTAAGTTTGTGATTTTTTTTGTTATACCCTAATCAATTATTATGACCAAGGTAGTCATCATGACTAATATGATTAAAATTAAAATAGTTTATTGACCTAACAAGCTGCTATCTATAAAACTGGTACAATACGCGATATCATAGAGTTAAATAGGTTTTTTATTTTATTTATACGGGTACGTTCTTACGAGTATCTAAGATAAGTGATCGGATCCTCAGGGATAGTCTACGGGAGCGCATTCGCGGGAGAGGTTAAATGTTACGTTGTCTTTAACGTATTTTCTCTGCACTTGCCTACACATCGCAATGAGCTGTAGTCGACGATTTATTTTTATTTATTTTTTTTATTTATCCTCACATCAGAACGTCTTGCAGCAATGAGCACAATTACTTCAGAATCGATTACTTTTTAACACCATGTGCGCGGAGGAGTGGTAGTCCATCAAAGGAGCGACGCGTCGTTGGTCACTTAGGTACACTCGTTTCCGCAGCATCAGGCCAGCGTTCCTCCAGGATTCTACATGTACCAAATCCCATATTGAACACATTTTTGAAATGCTCGGCACTTGTTATACCTACATCTGAACTCTTTTTTGTACAATGCAAACCAAGTAGTTATGGTTTATTGACAAGTTCAAGAAACGTTCCTACTAGACCAATAGTGTACAACTTTACCATACCTACAGGAAATAAAGTTACGAATCTTCCATTTACGCAAACTGCAGATTCGCAACTTTGCCATACAGATGACGATATTTCAGGTAGTGTGTGAAAACACATTGAATGCTAAGATAGAATAGAACAATACAATACAGTACAACGTCATGACATTGTAGTGAGAGCCTGAAGGTCGTCACATCTAGTGTTGAGAATAATGAGCTTCAAGTCAGGAACCCGTCGAACCCCGAGTCGTAGATAGTGTACCTATGATAGTGTAACTGTTTACCCAAGCAAAGACAGACGATTTTATACGATCATATGTACGGAAGCAAACAGCTTCGATGCTAAGGAGAGTGAAGGACAGTGGAAAAGGAAACAGAATCCTAAAAACTGTAGCTGAGAGCTTTAGCTCATCGATTTTAAAGAAATTTGTGCAGAGAGTAATAAATACTAACACTAGATTACCTATACAAGCAATTTAATGTTACTAACACAGTAACACTATATGGATTAATTGGTTTGAAATAAAGTTAGATATTATTATTATTTAAAGCTCCAGTTCAAAGGGCTCGCGAGCCTTAAAGGTTTGAGGCTTAAGGTTCCGTGTCCTAAAGACTCATGAGTACTAAAGAGCAGGCTGCAGTCGAAGCACGAGCTTCGTTTATTTACCAATCTGCCGTATTTCTTTATATCAGAAACTAGCTGCTCCCAGCGACTTCGACAGCGTGATAGCAGAAAATTATCCCAAGGGAACATATTTCCGGGATAAAAAAGTATCCTATGTCCTATTCCAGGACATGGTCTATCCGTGTACCAAGTTTCATCAAAATCAGAGGCTAACACGACCTCTTAACGTGATCCTTTTGACGCCCTAAACTGAACTGATAAAGGGATGGAGATTATTAAATAAATAAATTGGAAATTATGTGAGGCTAAATAAACGATAAAATATTTATTAACCCTTCAGATACCGTCAATTAGAGACACAATAGTAAGACAATAGATGCGCGGCCACCGGTGGTCGCTTGGGGATTCATGAATTAAATATTGCAATTGTATATGTTTTCATTGCAATCTTTATGATAGAAGGCACCATCGATCGAGACCAGCCCAGAGATCAGTGGCATTAAATATGCCATGAGGTACCATGAGAGCTGGGTCGAGTCGAGATAGTTTTGGGTGAAGAAATTCTTCACCCCTCTCTAAAGGTAGAAAACCTTTACCCAGCAGTGGGACATTAAAGGTTAGTAAATAACAAAGACATTAAACATATACTACCAATCTTTTCTTGTATCTCGTTAAGATCTCTTTGGTATATAGAATAAAACAGGGGTACCATTTATTAGGCATCCAAGATAAAAACACTAAAATTATTTTTAATTAAACTATCTAAGTTTAAACAATGCATGGGAACAAAGTATTAAATACCACCAAAAGCAAGTATCACTTTAGGCCCTTTTTTATGGTGGGGAAAATCATCCAATGACAAAACCCGCTCTTGGTTGGAGCGAAATACCGGGGCTCGAGCCCCCTTTCGGATTACTCTGGCCCCAGTAATCACGTTAGTCCCTTCAGATCTACTTTGTACAAATCAGGATTCCCAAGAAGTGTCATAATTATTCTATCTTCGTAATCCAGATTAAAAAGCCAGAGAGAATAATTATTGCTGTAAAAAATATACTAGCAGCCGGTGGGCAGGTAGCTATTTACCAAAGATTTTGTATATCCTCTATTTACCAAAGATTTTATATATCCTATTAGAGTATAGAAATTAATAATAGAAATACCACATTTTTTTAAATTAAAAATTAATTTGTTCATTTATTTATTATTCAATAGTCGAAATAAAACGCAACAAACGCAAAGAGCGTCCCCCCCCTAAAATAAAGTGGCATATGTTAGAGAAGAATGATTGTGCGAAGAAGTTCAGAGAGCGAGTGGTTGACAAAATGATAGAGATGGGTGACATAAATGATCGAAGTATAAATGAAAGCTGGAATGAGATTGCAGAGTGTATTAGACATGCAGCGAAAGATATTTTGGGAGAAACGAGAGGAAAGGGCACAATTGATAGGGATACATGGTGGTGGTCGATAGAAATTCAGAATGTGTTGAAAGAGAAGAAAAGAAAATTTAAGGAATGGCAGCGTGTAGAAGCGGGAAATAGTAGTCTGAAAGCTGAAAAGAAGAGTGAGTATGATCTTTTGAAGAAGAAAGCTAAGAAAGCCGTGGCATTAGCTAAATCAAAAGCCCAGGAAAAACTGTACCACACACTGGACAGTCCTGCAGGCCAAAAAGACCTCTATAGACTTGCAAAAACAAGAGAGAGAATGACGAGGGATGTTTGTCAGGTAAGATGTATACGGAATGAAGCTGGAATGGTCTTATCAGATGATGAAAAAATTAAACAGAGGTGGAAGGACTATTTTGAAAGACTGATGAATGAGGAAAATAATTGGAATGGAATTTTAGAGAGTAAACCAGTGAATGTAGGGTTAGTGAGAACGGTTAGTATGGATGAAGTCAGAATAGCAGTGAATGGAATGAAGAATGGTAAAGCCATTGGTCCAGCTGGAATACCAGTTGAAGTGTGGAAGTTATTGCGAGTGGATGGTTGGATGTGGTTTAGCTTTGTTCTTCAATAAGTTGTTGCAGGAAGAGGCCATACCTGATGATTGGTGCAGCAGTTCCTTGGTGCCCATCTTTAAAAACAAAGGTGATGTGCTTGAGTGCAACAATTATAGAGGAATAAAGCTAATGTCACATACTATGAAAGCCTGGGAGAAAGTTATTACAAGGCGACTGAGAGAAGAGAGTGAAATTTCGCAGAACCAATTCGGTTTTATGCCGGGGCGGGGTACGACGGATGCCATTTTTGCTATACGCCAACTATGTGAGAAATACAGAAGTGCGCATAAAAACTTGCACATGGCATTCATCGACCTCGAAAAGGCATACGACCGGGTACCTCGTGAGGTTCTGTGGTGGGCCCTTAAGGAGAAAGGTGTGCCTGGGAAGTATGTGCGGTTGGTCCGAGCGATGTACAGCCGATGTAATACCCGGGTCCGGTCTACAGTTGGCACCACGGACTGCTTCAATGTGGCTGTCGGCTTACATCAGGGGTCGGCTCTCAGCCCTTACCTCTTCCTGATGATAATGGACGCTCTGACGGCGGACATCCAGGAAGAGGCTCCCTGGTGTATGTTGTTTGCCGATGACATTGTTCTGGTTGCCGAGAGTGGCCTAGAGGTCCAGAACAGATTGGAGGTGTGGGGGCACAGACTGGAGAGTGTTGGCCTGAAATTGAGCAGAACCAAAACAGAGTACTTGTTCTGCGATTTCGGCGGTCTCTCCAATCCTGTGCCTTTATCTCTCGCCGGAACACCCATACCGATCTGTTCCGACTTTAGGTACCTAGGGTCGCTCGTCCAAGGGGATGGTGAGGTAGACCGGGACGTAACACATCGGATCAACGCAGGATGGATGAAATGGCGACAGGTCACGGGAACCATTTGTGACCCACGGATGCCCCTCAAGTTAAAGGGTAAAATCTACAAGTCCGTGATAAGGCCTGTCGTACTGTATGGATCAGAATGTTGGGCTGTGAAAAAGATGGATGAAAAAAGATTACATGTAGCAGAGATGAGAATGTTAAGATGGATGTGTGGTGTGACAAGAATGGATAAAGTGAGAAATGAGTATATTAGGGGAAGTTTGAAAGTGGCGCCAGTGATTGAAAAGTTGAAAGGAAATCGTTTGTCTTGGTATGGTCATGTGAAAAGGAGGGATGAAACGCATGTTGCTAAAAAAGTTATGAGTTTACATGTGGATGGACGGCGGGGGAGAGGGAGGCCAAAGAAAAGATGGATGGATTGTGTGAGAAGTGATATGAAAGAAAAGGGAGTTAGTGATAGCGTGACGAGTGACAGGACAGAATGGAAGAAAAAAACGTGTTGCGCCGACCCCAAATAAAACGGGACAAGGGCAGGAATATGACTATGTTCATTTATTTATTATTATTATTGATAGGCTTGCGTTTGAACACCACGTAAGCAATCTAATGTTGCTGCAATTAATGTAGCCAGAGAGAGAGAGAGAGAGACCACGCAATTTAAAGAGTTTATCATTGGCTCGAGACGAAGAAGCCACTAGAGGTAAACCTAATTAAAGTTAAGCAGTACTTAAGTTTTAAAAACACCACTGTAGCTGCCACAGATGAGACTATTATAGACGTGGCCACCACCTTTTAAAACCCTCGATTCAATAAGAAAAAGCAGTAAGCTGAGAACAGCTGAGAATAACCACTTAAAGATAGCAAAAGCCTTGTATCCAACGTATAAAATATTAAAAAAGGTGACATTAAAACCACTGACAGCAGTGACAGATGTCAAAGAAAGGATCACTGTTACGTCTGTCACACTGACATTTGATTTGTTTTGTGGTTTTGTGGACTGGTTGTTATTTAGTTGCATTAGTTATTTGTTGATCCTAAATAATTGTTTGTCATCTAAATAGTAATTTCTTAATTGAAAGTATAATTAAATAACTTAGCTATGGCTGGTCAAGGACATCAGTTCCCTGGCAACTTCCAAGGCAATGCAGCCGGCATGAGATCTGGCTTTGGCGGGGGACCGATGAGCGGGCAGATGCAGTCAATGCCGAATCAGCTAGCAGGTATAATAATCACGTAGCTTTTTGAGTTGTATGAAAAGCTTTGAAGTCAAAATCTTGAATCATACAGTGTTCGTACTTACTGTACTGTACTTTCACCATGTCTTGCATCAAGTTTACTATCAGGTGAGATAAAGCATAGGCTCACGTTTGACCACCATCTTAAAAACCATCCAATAAAAAAATCGACACATTTTTGTATCAAGCCATACTGCATATAATAAATAAATATTTTTATTGGAACAATAAACTTGTTTATAAAATTTTAAGTGTTCATTAACAACTACCTACATTTAGTTCCCACCTTCAAGTGAGGAATCGTCGGCATCCATAATGATAATAAAACAATTAATTTATATTTGTAGCTAGAGCTAACTACCATCTAGGATAGGAATATTAGTAGCAGTAGGCTATTGAAGTTATCCTACTCCTACTAATATTAAGAACAATTATGATGGTCTGCATGTTCAGATACTTTAAAGTTTAAAGATTCGGATAAACCTTAGCACACAGGTAGAACATCTAGGCCTTATTTATTTTTAAGTTGGTAAATTATAAAGTAAAGTAACTACTTAATTATATGATAATTTCACCCGAGGGGGAGAGTGAGGGTGTGTTAGAGTTTTACTGGCTAAAACCCATCTGCGTTCCTATCAGTTGCCCTTTGTATTCTGGTATACAAAGTGCTACGGCACATAGTTGGATGTGAACACAATACTTGCCATTACTTAGATCTTGATTTATGTACATATCTTTTTTACCCTAATTAATTCCCTCGAGCAACATTTTTGGCATCTACATAGACATGTCCAGGTTGTATTCTATTGTTGACATCATACTTTACAGGTGTGATGGGTGGACCCATGGCTAACTCCGGTGGAATGGTTGGCATGGGCAACCAGATGGTGCCACCTTATGGAGCTAATATGCAGAATCAGATGGGGAACATGGGCATGGGCCCACAGGTATGTAATATTAGTAGAGACTGACTAAAGATTTTGGCCTGTTTTTACCAAAAATCTGGTTTTGGCTGAATATTTATCTTGACTAAAACTAGGTTTTTTAAGATGACAGTAGTGATAGAGGCCTAAACACTGAATGTTTCAGATGCTATGTGTATTAAATTTTTGTGTAATTGTTTAGGTTTTACTATATACTTTAATTCCTCTCCCCTTTTCTTCCCTCTTTATGCCCCTTTACTCACTTAAAAAAAAAATAGCCTATGTCCATCTCCAGGGTCCCAACTATCTCTGTACCAAAATTCATCAAAATCAGTTTTGTCGTTTAGGCGTGAAGACGTAACAAACAAACCCACTTCCGCTTTTATAATATTTTTTATTTTTTTATTTAGCCATTACGGTCCCACTGCTGGGCAAAGGCCTCCCCCAAGTCCTTCCAAAATTTCTTTTCCTGCCCTGTCTCTAACCAGTATAATATTAGTAAGGATTTAATCTTTTATGGAAGTTACAATTTTAAAATGAAGCGTAACAATATTAAAACATGATTAAGAATAATAATATCAAAATACTTAAACGTTTTTGCAGCCAGTTATGGTTTTGGTTTTGGCTGTAAATCTTGTTTCAGTTAAATACTAATGTCATAATGTTAGGTAATTTATGATGGGCCTAATAATTAAATTTATAATCCACAGTCATGAAAAAATTTGACAAGACACTATGTATAATTTGACAAGACACTATGTATAATTTGACAAGGCACTATGTATAATTTGACAAGGCACTATGTATAATTAGACAAGACACTATGTATAATTTGACAAGACACTATGTATATTTGACAAGGCACTATGTATAATTTGACAAGACACTATGTATAATTTGACAAGACACTGTATAATTTGACAAGGCACTATGTATAATTTGACAAGACACTATGTATAATTTGACAAGACACTATGTATAACTTAAAGCACTGATCAATTTTATTGTTGTTTTTGCATCATTAAAAGAAAATGTTACTGTTTGTCCAGGGTATGGGAGTTGGTGTCAGTGGTGGACCTGGTGGCCCGGGAATGGGCCCTCAGACAGTCCAGCAATCAGGTAATTACTTACATATCTATGCAATGAAGATAGGAAGAAAAATTAACCTGGCTTGTTTACACAGGATTAGGTAAAGAAGACTTATGCTGTTCAGACTGCTGGGATTCAGGCCTTCTCATTAGGAGAAAGAATGGGCCGTAACCTACCATGTGGGCCCAGAGTGTATGTCTCATGCATGTCTTCAAATTTTTTATTCTAGGGCAAAATTTTGCTGGTTTCTCCATTTTCAGAGCAGTGGTGATGAAATAAATTACTCAAAGTAAAGCACCTGCCATGGTTTATGGTTGGAACGCACAACATACAACTCGTTAGTCAGTTAAGTCCACCACTGAAATACATCCTTCATCATCATCTTCCTGCCTTTGACCCGTTTTATTTGGGGTCGGCGCAACACGTTTTTTCTTCCATTCTGTCTTGTCACTCGTCACGCTATCACTAACTTCCTTTTCTTTCATATCACTTCTACAAAAACAAATACATTCTTATGGTTTAATTTCCAGGTGGCATGCAGGCAGGTGGAGCTGTGTCGAATAACACCGCGCCCCCACCCGCACAGCCGCCCGCCGCTCAGCCGCCGCAGAACAAGGAATTCAATACCGCATCATTGTGCAAGTAAGTACCTCTTAGAGAAAGATGTAAATCTAATGAGGCCATTTGAAGAATTGAATGTGGAATACCATGAAATATTTAGTTATTTAAAAAGGTTTATTTTTAAATAAGTGGAATTAATAATAATAATATTCTACAACTATCACACAATGTCATCTAGTCCCAAGCTAAGCAGAGCTTGTGTTATAGAAACTAGACAACTGATTAACATACTTATATATTTCTAAATACTTACATAATATAGATAAATCACACCCAGACACAGAACAAATGCTCATGCTCATCACACAGATATTTGTCCTGGGTGGGAATCAAACCCACGATCTCCGGCATAGCAGTCAGGGTCACTAACCACTAGACTAACAGGCCAGTCAAAATTATTTCATGATTGTCTTGCCTGTAAGGCAGAGAAGTGAGTGCAGAAAGTGTTAATATTATATGGGTAGAAGAATACAGGAGGAACACTAGCTTCTGATGTTTTATAAGTGCCTATATAGTCTTATCTAAATCTACAGTAATACTATAAATAGGTAAAGTTCTTTTTTTTTGTTTGTAGGAGATAGAGGAGGAGAGAGGATCTCTGAAAGTAGTGGTCTGATTGCAAAATTTTTTTTCATCGTTACAAAGCTCCTTTATTCCTGAGTGACAAAGGCTATATTTTATGTACGCGGCTGAAGCCGCGGGCAAAAGCTAGTATGAATTTGAATTTCGTCCAAGAACAATTTTTTTTCTAGGCTTTGTGCGATTTCAGAGATCACTGAATAAAGCCAAGATTTTTTGGATGTTAATTTTTTGATGGTTGTGTCATCATCGAATTTCAGATTTGGACAAGAGACTGTGCAGGATATAGTGAGCAGAACTCAAGATGTGTTCCAGACATTGAAAGCCATTCAAGTAAGTTTGAAGCAACCACTATTAATTTTGTATATTAAATCGAATTTTTAACATGAACCTGCTGACCTGGGGAGCAGTGGTGGTCGCGGCTTCAAACCCAGCCAGGCGCATTACGTTGTGTAATTTTTTTCATCATCTCTCAAAATGGTGAAGCAAAACATCGTGAGTGTTCCCACTGTCGGGACACAGGCTTCCTCTCTAGGAGAGGGAATGTACGGCACATTCCCTCTCCATCTCATCCACCACGTGGGCCTGGTGCGGGTTAATGGGTGTCAGATGTCTTCCAATTTTTGGTTCCCGGACATGCTGTTTTCCTTACGATGTGTTAAATTTTTTGTGTATCTTCAAAACTTATTATTTTATTGCATGAAGTAACAATGTTTCTATCAATTTCAGCCGCCAAATGGTACACATAACGGTGATAATGCTAGTAACGATAAAAAAGCTAAAATGCAGGAACAACTGCGCACGATTCGGTTGCTATTCAAGAGGCTTCGGCTTATCTACGAGAAATGTAATGAGACATGTCAGGTAAATAATAACATTTTCTCTATTCAATAATTGAGTATTCGCCTGTATTTATTTTTCTACAATAATTTACTGAAAGTAACAAATAACACTAAAAATAAATCTTTTTCTGAAAACGGGTGCATCTCACTTTCTCTTTTGTAAAAATCCTAATAGTAGTGACGTTACATTTCAGTTTGAGCATTCTTATTCTATTGCTCATCGTTTTCCCCTTCTACCAGATTTGAAAGATTGTTACCTTGTTTAATATTTAACGGATTTGAAAAATTCTTTCTATTTGCGTTTTTGCACAATAAGTAGTTTGCAATTTCATAAATCCTAGGACCTAATCGTCATGTTTATGATGCCAGGACTAACGATAATCGGGCCGATTTTGTATATTTGTGACATTGTTCTGTATTTCTGACCGACTTTTTATAGGATGTGTGCGTTGCACTATTGCTATCAGTGTGTCCTATTTTTCTCCTACAAAAAATTGGTCACCGATTATCGGACGTGGGCGAGCAGCCTTAAGAGGACTTATTGTCCACTCTATGTTAGTTACTTCCGAAAACTTTCTACATATTCTGACCTCAGCTGATGATACTGTGTGTAGTTTACTGATTGACTGAAAATGCTTTCAGGGAATGGAGTATACACACATGGAAAGTCTGATACCACTAAAGGATGAAGCAGAGAACAAGGCGTTGGATGAAAGACGAAACACTGAATCTTACAGACTGGCGCTAGAAGAAAATAGAGAGCTCACGGAACAGGTTGGAACAGATTTTTATATCTTCTTTTTTGCTACTTGTATTGAACTTGTATGCTTACTTTGTTAGACACCCCCATTTTTTTTTTATTAAGGTGGGAAATCATCCATGACTTCTAACAGAATTTTCAGACTTTTACAGACTTTTTTTTTTGCTGGGCAAAAATCATCCAATGGCAACCCCCGCTCTTGGGTGGAATGGGAGATAGTGTCAGACTCTTACTGACTAAAAACCCACCCCATTCCTTCTAGCCTTCATACCGGGGCTCGAGCTCCAGACTTTTACAGACTAAAACTACATCTATGTTAGTTCTTTACCTTGCATTCTACGAGTAGGACCATGAGTATCCCTTTCGAAAGTTAACTCAAGGCCCCCGTAGGCTTCGTTCTTTATGGGCACTTACAGTTTTGTTGACATTTCTGAGGCGCACGTGGAACATTACGACCTGTCGACGACTGGAGGTCGATTAGGACGGTTACCGGACGACCGGTTGGCGAGTTACAGTGACATCACTATGCTTAGGAAAGTACAGTCCTTTTTTTTTAATTGTTGATAGGTTTGCGCTTGACCGCTATCTCATCTGATGGAAAGCGACGATGCGGTCGACGATGGAACGCGCTTACCTAGAAGAAACCTATTCACTTTCGATTTAAAGATACACGTCAAGACGTTAATACTGCGCCTGTTCACTTCCTGTCCCGTCATATCAGACTATGACAGTGAGAGAATAGGGAGTGCATCACTTTTACAAATACTTGTTTTCACGAATACACCTGCGTAAATTGATAGTATTCGTAGGAATTTATGTGATAATATTTTTAGGGGCCTCAAAAGCTAGATTAGTATTCACATAAGATAAGAAAATTAATATCAATATTTTCCCATACTTTTCAGGTGGTGTTAAAAAACAAACAGTTGAAAGAAGTGATAACTAATTTAAGGACAATCATTTGGGAGATAAACGTTATGTTGACTATGCGGAGATCTTAACTTATCCCCGATTTCTGAATTAAGAATTAGAAGTTGAGCATTTGTTAAACTATTTCTCCTGAAGAACCCTTAAATTTTGTCATATGAGTAAGTTAAAAGCGAGTCCTTATATTGTTGACGCCTCTTTGGTCCGGACTAAACATTTCGCCACGTCGTTTATACCGCGTATATACATCGAAGGTCTGGAACAATTTTCCTGCTGCGGTCTTGCCGAGCGATTATAATTTAGGTGTCTTCAGTAAATAGGTTATTTATAACTAGTGCGCTTTACCCTCAATGATTGCATCACTGTTTACTGACAAGTGGGATCGCAGCGCAGCTAAGCACAAGTTTATATAAAAATGGTTTTAACACGCTCTTAACTCCAAATGCTTAATTCAGAAACCAGCCAATGTATTATTAGTTTTAACTTAATTATAGTTTAAGCATCTTGAGGTAAAAGCTACGGGTCTCAGCGTGCTATAGCGGTATACTCAAGCACTGTAAGATGAATCATGACGATTTTGGGCTAATAATTTGACTAAGTTCAGTAAATTAGAATGTCTAATTTTAGCAAATACCTTTTCATTGACCTAATAATGCTTCCATACATTAAAAATAAAATAAAATAATGATTTTGAGTTTAGCGCCATCTAGTGAGATTATAGCCGTGATCTGGCTCGTAGCTTTCACTTTATACCTCATGTCATATGACGCGCTCATGGTCTGTACGTATCAGGATAACTGATTTGTGTAATAGTTTTTGGTGTCAACTCAGGTTCTAAAAGTTTCAGATTATATTGGTATACCCCAAAAGAGAAAAAAATATCATACTGTATACTAAATTAAATTCTGTGCAAAAAGATAACTGTCATAAATTTGAGAACGCGGCTGTATAAATTATAAATAACGTTTTTGTAATCTTGAAAATACTGTTACGTCATTATACTGCGACGGTAACATCTTGATATTTTAAAACTTTGTTAGACTAACTTCTGCAGCGGCTCCATCCATATAAATATATAAATCCGGCGTCATGTAAAACCATTATGTTGTTAAATTTTACGCCACGAAGGTTCTCTTTCTGCACATACTTATTGTAATGTCAAAACTCGCAGCAGCCGCGATCATAAAACATGTGAATAAGACTGTGATCTCTGAAGACTATAGGTACTGAGTTTTGTGGTATCTCTTTTTAAATTGTCATATTACCTTGCCTGCCACGAACCTGCTACAGACTAGTATGGCAAGACCTGCTGCTAGGTGAGTCGGGCTGAGCACGTTAAGTGTACACTTTTTTTTTGTGTGTACATTAGTAGACTCCATTGTACGCACTTACCCCACGTTTCTAGACAGAAAATCATCGCAAAATGAATGTCAAGTGTGCCACAGAACTCGCCGAGCGACCTCAGGGTGGAAACTGCGTTAATTGGTCGCCCGCGCGGTCTCATACAAAACTGCTTTGTTGCGGGGACCCGCGCGGGAGAACCGGACCCCGCGCATGTCCTGCTTCGTAATAATACATTAAGTTTTCTATCTACACGACTACATGCACACCATTAAAGTTGAACTAGCGACACTTCGACGCCCGCTTAACGCAGTTTCGGCCCTAACTGTTCTGTTCTGTAAATTTGTGCTCGTTGGGAAGCCACGGCTTCGCATTCCAGGATGACTTACGCAGCTGGTTCGCTAAAGCAGCTTTATAGACTATACACATACCGTTTTTAGTATGATTCATCATCATGTCATTCCAGCCGAAAGATTTCCACTGTTGGACATAGGCCTTCCTTAAGCGTTGCCATAACGACCGATCTTGCCGATCCTCCACATTCCCGCGACTCTCACCAGGTAGTCGGTCCACCTTGTGAGAAGCCTTCCAACGCCACGTTTTCCGGTGCGCAATCGCCACTCTAGAACCTTTCGTTCTACGAGAAATGTGCCCGGCGATTCTTCGGGCTAGTAAATATTATTATAAAATATGTAAGTAAATAAATGTGTCGTAGGTAGGTAAGTGTGTATTATGTATAGGTACAATGTTTTAAATATATGATAAAATATAAGAATCTTTCATATATTGTGGTTTTATTGAAGCGACTGACCTTTATTATTAGTTTGACAATCGTGTCATGGCTGCTACTGTCAGTGCAATGGGGTCATGGGGTCATGTTTGAACACAATGCTTTTGTTGTCGAGAGTATTTTATGGCGGTAGAATTTAGAGGACTATTGTGCACAGAAGTTAGTGACTGGCTTGTTGGTGGTCTAGTGGTTAGTGGCCCTGACTGCTATGCCGGAGGTCGTAGGTTTGATTCTCACACAGGACAAATGTTTATGTAATGAGCATGATCATGTTCTGTGTCTGGGTGTAATTTATCTATATTATGTATGTATTTAGAAATATATAAGTATGATCGTGCTTATCACACAAATATTTGTTTTGGGTGGGAATCGAACCCAGACTTCCGGCATTGCAGTTAGGGACACTAACTACTACACTAAAAGGCCCTATTTCTTCATCGAATGTAACACTTCTACGTTTTTTGTGGCGAGAGATCATCAAATAACCTTCTGCTCTGGGTGGAGCGAGAGGAAGTGTCAGACTTTTGCTGATTATATCCCATTTTTATTCCTTCAGTTGTTCATTGCGTTCCAGGACCACGGTAAATTTTTTACCTATCAGGAAACGCCTCTACCTCTGGTCAAAACTTTTCTAAAATTTCGATTTAGGCAAGTCAGTCGATGACTACAAAAAAAGACTGAAAGGATTGACCCACTACTTGCCTTATTGCCTTGGTCAGGAAAAGTAATTTCGGCCTTAAAATTAACTATTCATTAGTATTCTACAGACTGGGGCATAGCAGACACATAAAAAAAAAATTCAAGACACATTAAAAATAAATTATTTACTTCAGTAACATTTGAGAGTATTCTAAATACAAAATGGCAAACGGCTACGATTACACATTGTTTTAATAAATAAAGCTAATGGCAAGCTTTTAGGAAACTGAGTATTTAAAATTTGAGTTAAGTAGTATTATAATTAATATTAATAACTTAGAACTAGGACTTAATTACGTTTTCTCTATCTGCGTTCGATTGGTTTCGGGATCTCGGAGCTGGCTTTCTTTTTCTTCTCGAGGAGTTTCTTCTCGTAGGGGCGGCGGTCGACCGTTTCATCAGCGGGCGCTGGGATCTCGTCCGGTTGGGGCTGATCAGCTTGTTCAGGAGTTTCCGGGGAAGCTTCCACCTGCTTTCCTACGCTTCTTCCAGATGGCAGTTCGTGGAAAGCCTCAGCCAAGTCCAGGTTGATCTCCTCAAGCGGTGTATCGCCCGACCTGATGTAGACTGGCACATATCCTGGCATTGGAGGTAGGACTTGCCATTTGGGACGGGCCTCTGGAATAGAAAAGACAGGTGTTATTTTTTTTGTAGACAGTAGGTATGACATGGTTGACTTCACAGGGGAGGCCCGAGTGAAAGGAGCGTTTGAGAGCTGTCTGGTGGCAGGTTAATCATAGATGTGATGCACAGCGCTACCTTCGTGACAAAGTGATCCATACACCAGTTTAAACTAGTTCTTAAAGCAGCCTGCGTAGTCGGTGTAAAGTATTTTGATTGAATAATAGTTAGCCTGCTGGTTCAAGCCATCATGTTAACTGAATTGTTGTTTAGAACCCCTTATCGTCTAAAACACTGTAATAACCTACTTCCTGGCTGGGCGACCTCAAGGCCAGTTTACAGTTTGATAGTATTTTTATCGTGGGCAATTTTCCAATGTAGGGCACTCGATGCAGTGCACCTAGAGCCCACGTTGGGTTAACAGAGTAATCTATTAAGCATCAACCGAGAGGCATATTAAGGAATGATCATTTCGACGAAAATTCACACCCTGAAATGAAAGCAGTGCTGTAATTAGGGCGGTGCCAGCAATGCCCAGGCACAGGTGGACTCCGTTGAGGGGCGCAAAAATGTTCTTTATCTAGTCCTTTTTGTTTGTATTGTAAATACTTTTTTCTAGAAGTGCAATTATAGAACCTCACATACCAAACGTATATTTAAAAGGTTAGTTTTGGCACTGCCTGAAAGATTTTTAATTTGTGGAAGTTTTGAATGCATTTATCAAACGTACCTACCTACATTTGTTTATTTCAATAAATCAAGATATTTAAAACAGCTTTTTTTTGCATACAAAAAACCGAGGCTTTATGTTACATGTTACATCTGACCTCCAACTATGATGAATGACATTGTTGTGAGCGAAAAGTCATGACCGATTAGATACACATAAAAATGATACTTCATTAATTTTACATACTCGAAGTATAAACAAAAATAAATAACGTTTACTTCGAGTATAATTTGTATTTAGGTTTCATAATATTTCTTGTGATTTAAATGCGTGTGCCGCCTAGTGGATATCGTATGGAACCTACCTATCATACGATCTTCCGTGACAAGCCAAGCGTGTTATGCGCATTGAAAATATTCAATTTATCAACTTTAACATAACATTTATGTGTACGAACAATGCTAGGTGCTGCACGCGATCTCTGACAATTCTAACTTTAACTGATATGCTTTTTAGGGTTTTGTACCCCACAACGGCGGACCGAACTCCGATGGGATCTGGATAAGTCTGACATAAGTAGGTATGATGCATGCTTGTCACGGATATCTATGATTCCTGTATAGTCTGATATAGTTCCAAATCCGTGGCCGAATTCTGGGCCAGGCAAGGAATTTAACTAGTTTTGCCATCGATACGCTAAGAAGATGATGACTTCCCCTTGGCAAGTGTAGTTTTCAGTCCTTCCGGGTCCTGACTCCTGACTACCGTATCGACTTTTAAAGGTCTACATGACGGCCCAGAAGACGTCGAGTTTTTAGGCTTCTCGGAATGTAGGTTTTTTTAAGGGAATTAGGGCATTGAATGGCCATTCATTTATAAACAGTGTTTTATTTCACACTAGCTTTTGCCCGCGGCTTCGCCCGCGCTCATAAAATATAGCCTGTCTCTGAAGAATAAAGACGCTTTCTATTGGTGAAAAAATTTTAGCAATCTGACCAGGACTTTCAGATATTACGCCTTACAAAGAAAAAAAAACAAACTACCTCTTTATAAGTTACGTTAGTTAGTCTAGAAGTGTATACCTATTTATACATAGGTAGGTATGCACCATTTAATTCTAAACTCTCACCTTTCCTATGTATAATTAAGTCTATTTAATCTTCTCTTAACTATCTATTTTTTTCTATTAGGTATACGTTCCGTAAGTACCTAAGTCCGTGACATACATACTAGCTCTATATTTATTTTAAATATCATAGTATATTAGGTATATGCTGAGGTAGGTGCTTTTTTGGCGTCGCACGGATTCATGATTTATTGCTTTTTTTTAAATTGAATTTTGGTCTCTATTTATTATTTTGAATGTAAGTATTTGTTTTAATAAGTTTTTTGTGTGGTAAAAATAAACTGTTATTTCTTTCGTTGTTTACAAACCAACTACGGCAACGTTGCTTAATCTTGAACATGAAATAGTGAAGGTGAAATTTTACTACTTACAAACTCGCTAGTAAAAGTGTGCGATTTCCAAAGAAAGTTCCGAATTGAAATTGATCGGTTTGCACGATCACTCATGGCTGTTCGTCGGAAGATCGCATTGAACGATGGGATCGCATGCATCATGCATCCGTGCGTCGTAAAATCACTAATACCTAGAGCTAATGGCTAGGCTGGGACTTGTTTAGGTCGCTTTCCTTGTTACAGCGGTCTGCGGTCGTTCAACCGGCTATTAAATGCAGATGAAACGAGATGCCGATACGCAGATAGAAGATATGTACTTGGTGAGACAGTGCGAAGCTTTTATAGCTATTTCGTATCTTATTTTAAGAGAATTTAAGCATTAGTTTTAACTGTACCTACATACCTAGGTGTGCACTTAGATGTAGGTCTGTATACTTTTTTAGGTTCTTATAACTATTATATTAATTAGGTAGATGAGTTTTTTGGCTTAAAGTGAATGCTCGAGCCTTGCCCGTAAAATTCAAATTTTCTCAAGTTTTTTTGCAATTTCCAGCTCACCTGTCGGATATTATGGTTATAAAAAATACTGGTATTTGCGGTAACGGTATGTAATGTACGAGTATTTACACAACTATACTCATTGAATGATTGTTTAACTTAGAGGCAAGATAAAATGTTAAGTTTTTATTTTCTTTTAACTCTTCTCTAAGGATCTGCCAAATATCAGCTTGATGCGCTTGAGTCCATTGAGAGGCGAGCCAAGAGCATCATCGGCAGGATACACATGTTGAGTCGATACTCCAAGGCCTTGGGCATCGGCACCGAGTTGCTAGCCTGATTACATTTCGGGAAGCGTGCATCGGAACTGCACAATTTAATTCTGCCCAGCCTGTTCTATCATCGAATCACAGATGTAGGAAGGCTTTGCGTAACCGGTATATTATGGTGGATATCCTATACATACGCACAAAACATTTTGGGAACACATCCATTGTGTGTACAACTAAGGAATGGAATTCCCTGCCTGAGTTTGTTTCCTGATAGCTATAACCTCGGTGTATTTACGTTAAGAGTGAATAGGTTACTTCTTCTTGGTCTTACATAAACACCGGTTCCCTCAAATGCGTTTGGTCCAGATCCGCAACAATCTCAGAATAATAGCAGCACTGAACACGGTCAACTAAGTGACGTCAATAGTGATTGGCTATGCAGAGATCAGTCTGTTATTCTGCAACGAGACACTAGAATTTTGCTATCATTTGTTTCAATCAGATGCCAAAAGATAACCAAGTGTGCTACTTCATTGACTACAATCATCGTATAGGTACTATCAGATGAGATAGTGATAGATGAGATAATAAAAACTGATTGTTAAATACAAATCAAAGATGGAGCGGAGCAAAAGCGTCTAAAGTATCTAATATCGCCCAGATATAATTTTTAACCAAAACCTGCTTGAACTAGAATGAGTTTGTACGAGAGCGAATAACTGGGAGTAAAGTTGTTACACGACTTAACCCTTCAGATACCGTCAATTAGAGACACAATAGTAAGACAATAGATGCGCGGCCACCGGTAGTCGCTTGGGGATTCATGAATTAAAGATGAAATTATAGGTGGAGTTCAGGTGTAGGTACCTACGTAGATAGAGTGAAGTGAATCGGTTTTCAAAAAAACTTCTATTTAAAAAAATAAAAAATGAATGTTGCTATGTGCAAACCCGAGAATGGCTCGACCAATTCGACTTATTTTTTTTAGTCGGATGTTCTTTAAGGATCACAGAAGGTTTTAATAAAAAAAAGCAAAAATTGCGTAGACAATAATTAAAACAACACTTTTTTTCACATGTATTAACTTTTGACAGTCGTCGAGTATAAAAGTCGATTGAATGGGGTTTCCCCGTGCAATTGCAGGGAGACATTGTAACACGGTCACCTGTAGGGGGTTAGTGATAGTCGAGAAGTATCTCGACAGATAAATGCGATTAATCGACATAATCAGTAATTACAATCGTAGTACATATACCCTTTTTTGTTTTGAGAAATCATCCAATGACTGCTCTCGTTTTAAGGTTGAGCGCGAGCAGGTTTCAGACTTTTACTGACTAAAACTCACTTATGTGAACGATTTGTCCTTTGTATTGTAAGACCAAGTTACCCTTTCAGAAATTTCCCCTTGGACGTATAAACATAGGTATCGGCCCTGCTGGGCCTCTGTGGTTTTGCAGACATCTCTTTGAGGCGCGTGTGAAGTGTGAACATTATCTACGTGCCATCGACGACTCGGACTCGGTCATTATCGGCTACCTATTGCTCGTTGTCCGCAAGTTCACGCCTACGGAAGCAACTATAGGTAGCAAGTAGCCTATCCGGTTTTTATCCTACTTTAAGGCCAAACGTCCACCGCCGCCGCCACCGGGACGTCACCGAGAACGAGATGAAGGTGCTGATTTAGCGATACATACATTTTTATGGCCATGTGTCCACCGCACGCCCGTCACCCGAGCGCATCTTAAACTTAAACTCGGCCCGAAATAATCTCGTTCTCGGTGACGTGTGACGGCGGCGGTGGACAGCCGGCCTTAGCCCTTAGCTGCCGAGCAGTGCCATAAAACAGTGATTTTCTGAAGCCTATTACTCTATACTATAGATTCGTGTACAACATTATTAACATATGATTTTTTAGTATGACTTATACTTATGCCAAAAAAATAAAAATAACTAGGTACATGATATTTACTCGTTTTAAACGGCTTTGATCTTTAGAAATATGTTTATACAATAAACAAAAACAATAGCTGGTTAAATGTTCTTCAGAAAGGACATAGCATATGCAAACCAATCAATATTTCACGAAGAAAATAAGTAAGGCCAACGGACCTCTATGCGGGCGCAGGCGGCATTTATCTCCAGCCAGATGTTCAAGGGTCTATACTCCTTAGAGTGTACGAGTATCTAGATATCCTGACCCTAACGCTTTCACAATACCTACAGTGATAAAATACACACATGTACTAAACGCAAAATGTCACCTAACCTGCCAGTATCGCGGTCACAAGTGGTCACGATCCGACCACTTGAGCGTTTGACGTAGACGCAAGTCATTCTCGAGATAACTACGTATAGCTCTCCGGGGCGCAATCTAGCTGTTTCGATTAGACAATTGCTGCAATTCAATGCAATAAATAGACTTTCTGCGTAGCTGATGGAGAGTTGGATTTAGTTATCCTTGGGAGGCCTGCGTCGGTTTTATAACGTTGGTCATACAACCTTTTTTCATCATATGATGATTGTTGGTTCTTGCTTTCAAATAGTTAAACCGATTTTCATTTATCATACCTATATTGTTTAGTAAAGATAAATCTACACTAATATAACCTATATATATAAAGCAGTAAAGTTTGTTTTTTTTTTGTTTGTAGCAGGTAATCTCTGAAAGTACTGGTCCGATTGCTAAAATTCTTTCACCGATAGAAAACTGCTTTATTCCTGAGTGACTTAGGCTATATTTTAAGTACGCAGGCAAAGCTGCGGGCAAAAGCTAGTATTACATATTTTTTTAAGAAAAGTCTTCAGAAAGGTAGTCAGGATGTGTTCTAATTCTTGTTGATTGTTCTTTTCGAATTTTGGGATATTACGTTTTACCTCGACGGCTTTAATGGGGTGATCTGCACCTTATCCGTAGTGGATATGTAGGTTATGCCAATTATAATTATTATAACTAGATTGGGACTTTAAAAAAAGTCTGAATAAAGTTTTGTGTATATATTTATTATGTAGATGCTCCTTTGAAAATCTTTGGCCATGATTAGAAGCTTAGCATATTAATATAATTTTTATACTATTCAAATTATTTATCTACTTATTACATTTTTAACTAACATTTTAACGAGGCGATTGAATTCATCTTTATATTTTTCAAATGTCAGCTTGGTATATTAATTTGAGTCTTATTCAAGCAAACAATATTGCTTTCAAGCACCTATCAAATAGTTTGGTTTTTCCAATTAGTGAGTATTATTTGTGTCCACAGCAGTGAGTTGGATATAAAATTAGTGATTAGTTACGTATTATCAGAACTATGTTGCGGTGATGCGGCCAAAAGCTCTTTTTTATTTTTTTATTATTGATAGGCTCGCGTTTGACCACCATCTCACCTAACGGTAAGCAATGATGTGGTCGATGATGGAGCACGCTTGCCTAGAAGTAACCTATTCACTCTTGGCTTAGAAACCCCTAAGTTGTAGCTATCAGGAAACACAGGCTCTTGCACTTCATTAGATATTTTGATCATTAAGGGTAAATAAGTAATTATCTAATTAATTCCTATTCTTTTTAGTACACAGAACTTAAAAAAAAACATAAAATTGGATAGGATAAGTATGGACAAAGGCGAGCTTAACCCACAATTGGGTTTTCTTACGGCAAACCTTATATAAATGAAAGAAAAAAAATGGCTCTTGAACATAATTATAAATGCACAAGAAAACATACTTAAAACTAAAAATATAGTCAGATATAATGTACGGCACACAATATCCAAACATAATAAAATAAATAAATATTGCCTATTCGTAGATTATAATTATGTTTATATTCAGTTTTTCGATATTTATACGATATTGGCCATTATTCTGTAGACTATAAGATAAATAATGCTTTTTCATTTTTAAACTATAGCTCAAACTTCCAACTATTTCAACAAGACTACCCATCTAAAACCGAAGCTGCATTGGCATCTCGTTACCCGCTATGCATGCGGCTTTTTACACTGATGGCTCACTAATAACGAGAGGCGGCTGCTGAGTAAAACCGTTAAAATTAAAATGCCTTCATGATTACCTATAAAATGTACTAACAAGTACCAGTTTGAGTGTTAGCGTTGTAGGAGTATGTATGTCCGGCCGCACCGGCTTTCTAACGGTCGCCGGACCATCCGACTCAAGGCTGAGTTTTTGCTTGTCAAAACTCTAACTGTACCTCCATCATTTGTCCAGCACATTTCACCTAAACACATCCATCGATTTTCATCTCAAATTTTAAACTGATAAGATTCAGAATCCAACGCTTTCTGCAGATACAAGTGAAGGTGTCTTCGTCTGATAATGCTCTTTAATTTTGTGGCTTGCCCTAGTTTAGATGTTAAAAAATCGGAACGAATTGTTTCGAGCAAATATTATCACTTCGGGTTCCAGATTTGGAACGGGACAGTCCGTTACCTGAAATCTGCACTATTTACTTTACGTGACTTTTCCTTATTATTGTTATAGTACAATAACACATTATTATCGGTTTTGGGTAGCGACTAGACCGAAAACAAATCGACTAATACGCAGTAAACCTGCTTGAACTTAAGTAGATATCTTACAACGGTCATTCACGATCATTAACATATTGCGCGTTACATTTTTTTTTACAAAGATAGTGTAAAAAGAAGTCGTGTGTAATTATAATTGTTCCTCCTATTCACACTTGTAATCTGTAGAGTCACGCGAAGTAGGTAATATTTTTTAACAAAAAATCAAACGGTCAATTTGCTGCCTTCTATTTTTGTTATTATAAATCTAATACCTATTACATTTTGTCACAATAGAAATGAAAGTAGTTATTACTTTTTGTTATCGATACTTTTGAAGACAGGTGCATCGCGACAAAGCCATTTTCATATAAATCATTTTGAAATGTTGGTTCTTAATCTTTTTGACCTGGTACCACTTTTGGACATTTTTGTTGTTAGCAAGGTCCACAAATAAATTGATTAATGCATATTAAAAAAAAGTAGCGGACATTATTATCAAAAAAATACAAAATGTCGCCTAAAAACAGTACGCATTAATGTTATTACTCAGTTACTACAGTACTACTTTGTTAGGTACTCTTGGAGTAACAGTTCCAAAAATGTAACGTCGGACGCCCGGAGGACACGGTGGAGCACACAGTTGAGGTGTGCCCTGCTTGGGTGGAGCAACGCCGTGCCCTCGTGTTGGCGATCGGTGGCGGAGACCTCTCGCGCCGGGCCTTGGTTCAGGCCATGGTCCGGAGCGAGGAGGAGTGGCAGGCGGTCGCCTCCTTCTGCGAAGCAATAATGCTAGCAAAGGAGGAGGCCGACCGCATCAGGCAACGGTGCCCTCACCGCCGCCGCCGCCGGGGTTCCAGCCCCGATTTCCAGCCACCGTAGACGCGGGCTCGTGGACAGCGAACTATGGGTAGCTCGCTGTCCGATCATCCGGTAACTGTCCGGACCGAGCCAAGGCGTCGACGGCGCGCACTGTCCGCGCGCCTCAAGGAGTTGTCAGCAACAGGAGGGGCCATCTGGGTCGAAGCCAACCGGGGTCGGGGTTATCCGAAAGGAAACTAGAGCCCCGGTATGAAGGCTAGAAGGAACGGCGCGGGGTTTTTAGTCAGTAAGACTCTGACACTGTCTCCCGCTCCACCCAAGAGCGGGTTTCGTCAATGATGATTTTCCGCGTCGACAGAAAAAAAAAATGTAACGTCGGATTACCTTTAGAACAGGCGATTTTTATTAATAAGACCGAGTAGGTTTAGTTGCTTTAGTTCGAGCCACAAGTGTAGGCTAGAAAACACTGTCCTAAAAGCTCTACAGAAAATACATTCTACATCGCCTGTAGGAAATTTAATAAACCTACATTAATACTATAAAAAAGTAGGTAAAGTTTTTTTTATAGGAGGTAAGTAATCTCTGAAAGTACTAGTCTGATTGCTAAAATTTTTTCACCGATAGAAAGCTTTGAACCTTATTGGCATAGGCTATATTTTACGTACGCGGGTGAAGCCGCGGGCAAAAATTAGTTTTAAATACTCGTATTTCACTTTTTGCACTCCGAAAGATTTTGATCTACGAAAGTTTTCTATTAATTAAGTGAAATGCAGCTAGTTAAGCTACGTGACCACGAAAGTGGGTCACTGAAGAGTCACGCCGCGACTCTCTTATCTATATAAGTCTAAACAACTTCGAATATATCCAGACTACGTTGTATTAATTAATGTTTACATTTTATCTGAACTTGCGTCTTAATTATCGCAGAGTAATGATTAATGATCAATTGGGTCGTTGTTCTTTTTGATCGATTGGTTTATAAATCATCGATCTATCAAAGCTACATTAGAGACTTTCTAAGTAACTTAAGTGTTTAGATTTATTTGGCCTAGCCTCTGCCAGTGGCTTCGCCCGCATGATAGTAGGTTTTTCCATACAAACTTCTAACCCCCGTTTTATCCCCTTAGGGGTGGAGTTTGGTAAAATCCTTTCTTAGCGGAAGTCTACATCCTATAAGGAACCTACTTGCCAAATTTTAAGTTTGTAAGTGTCATGGTTTCTTAGGTTTCGTGATTAATCAGTGAGTGGTATTTCACTGTTATATATTTAGATAGATTAATCCTAATAGGAATTTCACTAATTAGCTCTATCTCTTTTTATAGTCAGCATATAGTTCTAAAAGTATGGATTGACATTTGCAGAACCATTAGACAATTACCCCAGGGAACATATTTCCGAGAGACAAAGTATGTCCTGGAATAGCACGTAGGTGTTTTATTTTCCCGAGTTTTATTTTCCCGAATTATATTCCCTTGGGACAAATTTCTACATTCACACGTATGAAGCCGCTGGCAGCTAGTTGTAAATACTAGTCCAAGGAACAAAAAGGATAAAAATGATTGGACTAATCATGGACATGGTATACCCGCGTGCGAAAACCGTTCAACCGTGAAGAAAGAAATAATATTCACTGTCTTACGCCTTTCTAATAAAAATTGCTTTTTATACTATGCAACAATACAAATCAAAACAAAGAATTGTACGTAATATTATATGTACTTAATTTATTTTAATCGTAAAATTTCAAGGGTACTAGAAAATTTTCAAAAATTTAGTTTGTTTTACAGTTATCATAACATTATTATTATTTATTGTATTTTCAAAGGTTGATATGTTTTTTTTAATGTATTATTTTTCAATTTAATAATATTTTCATTTATTTATTTAGTAATAAGTAATTGTATGAATTAGTGCTAATATTATAGAGTTAGAAATTGGATAATGTCCTAATTAGCATGGACTCTCAGTTTAAGGCTTCCTCCACGGCTTTCTATTTATCTCTGTTTTTTGTTGATAAAGCTACTGGATACTAATATCCAATGATAAACAAGTATTTTTTTTTATTAAAATGCGATGCGTCTATCGCGGGAGCCTCACTCGCCAACGAAAATGCAATATTATTGTCAACCACGACCACTCTGTCAAGAGTGAACGGCTAAGGAGGAGGATTAATTATAATGAAAACTGCAATTATATATATCTTTCTTATTTCCTTCAACTAACAAGCTACTTAATCTTTCATTACACTTTTATTTTTATTATCTAGAGAAATTCAATAGACTGTGTAACCTACGTACCTATAAAACCTATAAACAAGCTTTTTAATCGCGACGGCTCGTTATATGAGAGTCATTGTCCTGTGCTGTCCAGTGGTGTGTAACCAGCACAGCCGGACCGGACCAATCGTGTTTGTTTTTGCATTATTATAAAATTCCTTCCATAAACTTTTCAAGTTCTACACTATCGGCATGTTCACTGTCCACTGCTTTGTACGTTCCGCTGCGATGAACATTGCGGGGCTTTCTTGTTAGTGTATTTTGAGGTAAAGATTTGGTTCATATTTCACCTGTCTACACCAAAGTTTTTATTCCGGTAAGTTCAATTTTGATCTGCATCGTGGTGAGGTCTATCAAGGTACCTTTAACGTGTAACCTTTCCAGGAATCAATTTGCCCTGGTAGGTCGATGATATCATTTTTTAAAGTTTCGATTTTAATAAAAACAGCTGTGCAAAAAATACTTGCGGCCACATGACTAATATTGATGAGGAATGAGATAAGTCTCTAATCATGGGAATTCTTATATGCCAATTAGTTGCTTTTTTAAGCTACATTACTCAGACGTTTTTTTGTATTTAATGTTTGTGGAGAAGAGATCATCAAATCGTGTCAATGATCGATTTGTTTTACGGATACCTATCGCAATTAAGAATTATAAACTCCGTTAGGAATGTCTTGCTGGATTCTAGTTTCTGAAGACAGTAAAATTGAAGCTTAAGCCGGAGCCGTGTAACGAATACCGACGAGTCTAACTAGTATCGCAGATGTTGGGCTGTGCGCAGACATGAGTCAAAGTTCCCTTTAGACGGACATGAAAATTGTGCTGGCATTTATTCATATTCAAAGCTTTCAGCAATATACTGCAAAACTTTATTTATATAAGTTCGAGCTTGGTAGAGTATTTGCCTTTTCTTTTAATATTGATAGTGACGATGCGGTCGATGATAGAGTGACTAGGTTTACCTAGAAATAACCTATTCACTGTTGACTTGATCACTTGAATATAGTGAGAGGACTAAAAAACAATGCCGTCCGAGTTAGGATTTAATGATAGTGTATATATATTGTAATGTAGCATAATTGTTACCTAACAAGTACAAGAACGAAGTGAGTTCATCTTAATAGAGACATTTTTTTAGTAAAGATAGTTTATTAGTTTAGGAAATAATTAAATTACTTATTAGTCTAGACTGTAATAAAAACTAGGGTTCATCCTCTAGGGCTAGGGAAAAAAAAACTCTTGACTTAAAGACCCCTAGGTTGTAGCTATTAGGAAACACAGACACTGGCACAAAATTCTACTCCTTAGCTGTACGCAAAATGACTAAAGCAGATCCGTTCGTTTTGCTTCACACCAGTCTAGACATTTTAGGCACTCCAAAGTTTCATTTGGTTGTTGTGTAGAAATACAATAGTTATTCAAAACTTTAATGATTTAGAATTGGTGTATATCGTGGTCAGATCTTAGAAATTATCACTTCTTGAAATGGCCAACTAAAATTGACCAGATAGTTTTAAACTTTAAAGTTTTTTGATATGTCAATCGTCGTTTGGCCTACATTCTTTAGACCTTTTATTATCATAGAAATCCTACATCAATGATATGGCCAAACGAGGATTGACATATCATCAAATGTTAACGTTTAAATTATCTGGCTGGTTTTAGTTGGCCATGTCATGAAGTGATCAAATTCTTTGATTTGGCCACAATATGTACACTGTCTTAGATCGTTAAGGTCTCTATAACATTCCCACCGGTCACACCTTTAGTAACATCCTCATTTTCTGGTTCGCAGCCTCTTTTGATCTCTCAGTTTTTTTTTTAAGTTTTTAGAGTTTTTCTCTTCTAAGAATTTATTTAGTCCAGACACTGTGAACGAAGGTAACTAACCGTATCTTTTATGTACAGATATAATAGGTACAACTCAGCAGTATTTCCCTTACTGTTATTTTTTTGTATTAATTACGGAACAGTAAGTATTTACTGTTCCGTTTAATAACAGTATGTAGATATGCTACCATAAAATTATTTACCGGTACATTAACTATTTGGGCAGATGAAGTTAACAAACGAGGTACAGTTTGTTAATCATAGTATCACACTTAAACGTGACGAAGGCGTTAACAATTAATTTTTCGGTAACCGTAGATTAATTTAGATTAATATAACAAAGTGTTACATTAGATAATTCAATTGCGTTGTAAGTAGTCAATATTTATAATTTAATTATAAGGGAAGTAAGTTTTGGGATTTAATTGACGAGACCAATTAGCATTTCAAAATAGGTGTCAGACAGTATTTGAATCATCTTCAAAGTAATAGAAAAACTTGTTAACATTTGCATATTTATTTTTTTGCATTTCTGTTCAAATGTTGTGAATACTGAATGGTCTCTAATTGAATAGTTTATTTTATGAAAAAAAAAAACAACTGATCTGGGCTCACGATCACGGAAAAGGATCATCGTGTCACGATTTGATCCACGCCCGATATCTCCGTGACTTAACGATGACTAACAAAGATAATACTAAATAATTAACTTCGTGATTACTCGTGAACTGTTTTTGTTTTAACACTTAATTCTTCGATAGTTTTTTTTTACCGATTTCAAAA
This sequence comes from Mythimna lalbum, assembly GCA_949319445.1. Classification (NCBI taxonomy): domain Eukaryota; kingdom Metazoa; phylum Arthropoda; class Insecta; order Lepidoptera; family Noctuidae; genus Mythimna; species Mythimna lalbum. The sequence continues at coordinate 7,598,188 of OX439345.1, read as the reverse complement.
AAGGAGGATGCTCTGTGTAAAGGTACTTTTTGTATTTTTTTGTCCACGTTTTTTCTAAGTAATAATTACGAACAAAAAACATCGGAGTGTGTATTATAGTTTAAATTGAGATTTATGTTTCTTAAATGGTGCATACCACGAAGTTATGTCATAAAGATTGAATAACCTATTAAAATAAATTGATTTCGTGCATTGCAATGCAGCAGGAAAATTAGTAAAGTGCTTGCACGTTTATTTTTACAATTTATTTTTGTCATCAGAATTTATTATAAAAAAATATATATAAGAACTCACCAATCACAACACAGTAAACCACACAAAGAACTATCAAAGACTTGTACATTTTGTTTTAAATTATACTGTAGCTATTAAAAAAAAAATGTTTAAAAAATTCGCGGTCTTAATCGTGTGCTTGCACAGTTGACGGGTGGCGCGAGAGACTGCGTGCTAGCAAGTGATGCGCGGTCGCACACATAACCGGATTAAAAGGACTGGGACTTGCACACACTGCCATTGGCAACTGGTGCATTACTTGGGATAGATAAGGTCTAGTGCAACCATTGTTCATGAGAAAGTTTAGGTATTTCTAGTCACTTTCTCGATTACTTCGTATAAGTTTCTCGTATTCCTGGTTTCCTGATAAATCTATACAATAATGTTAGTTTGTCATTTAAATATAATTTACACACTTGACGCTACAAATCGTTGGAAAAAAGTTATCTGTGATCAATTCGCCGGTTGAACTAGTGGTAGTGTAGCCCTGACTGCTATGCCGGAGGTCGTGGGTTCGATTCCCACCTAGGAGAAATGTTTGTGTGATGAGCACGATCATTTGTTCTGTGTCTGGGTGTAATTTATCTACACTAACATAATATAGAGATAGAGTTTGTTTTTGTTTGTTTTTGTTTGTTTTTTGTTTGTTTTTTGTTTGTTTTTTGTTTGTTTTTTGTTTGCAGGAGGTAATCTCTGAAAGTGCTGGTCCGATTGCGAAAACTTTTCATTGATAAAAAGCTACATAATTCTTGAGTGACATATACAGGCTATATTTTATGCACGCGGGCGAAGCCGCGAGCAAAAGCTAGTCTATAATATGTATGTATTTAAAAATATATAAGTTTGTTTATCAGTTGTCTAGTACTCATAACACAAGCTCTGCTTAGCTTGAGACTAGACGGCGTTATGTGACAGTTGTGGAATATTATATTACGAGTATTAGTGTATTATTGACGAACCGTAAATTAAATTTCCATTGCAAAGTCCAGCCAGCAGTACTGAATGGACTCTATGTTTATTTACGCCAATTATTATCAAGTACCTCTGACGTCACCAATAGTCTGTGCACTCGATAGCATCGGGTTGGTGACCCCAAAGCTTGGCCAAGGTGTATGTCTTCTTCAGATTAATTTATTCATCTAGTTGTGAGCAGTTTCTGCAATTTTTGCTAACTTATTTACACAAATATTATAAAGAGGGAAAATTTGTATTTTTGTGTGTATGTTTGCATTGAATAAACTGAAAAACTACTGCGCCGATTTCAAAAATTCTTTCACCATTGGAAAGCTACATTTACCCTGAGTAACATAGGCTATATTTATTGCCCGTGCGAAGCCGGGACGGGCAGCTAGTTTATAAATAAAACGAATGACTTCTTAGTGTGGTGGTTGTAAAACTAGGAAACAACATGGAGACAAACCTTTGAATTCTGTACTAAAATATAGAATATTCATTTTAGTATATGTATATGCAAAATCTGAAAATCTGACACACGTGTCTAGTATTTTTATCTACCTAAAGAATCTATGTAAGTACAAAATTTCGTAACTGTATCATGAAAAATCACAAAGTTATAAGCTTTTATGTCATCAAAAGTACATAGTCACCGGGACATCCAGGCGACTGAGGGTTTGATTGGCACTTGCACCTAGCTGTTTTATTTGCGGTGGGCAAAAATCATCCAATGACAACCCCCGCTCTTGGGTGGAGCGGGAGATAGTGTCAGACTCTTACTGACTAAAAACCCATCCCGTTCCTTCTAGCCTCTTCATACCGGGGCTCGAGCTTCCTTTCGGATCACCCTGGCCCCAGTAGGCTTCGACCCAGCTGGGCCCCTCCCGTTGCTGACAAGATGAGTATTTCCCAAACTCTGCTGTAGTCAGAAAATCTGTTAAAATGTTTGAGGCGTTTTTAACTCAAAATACACTATTCAGTAATATGGCGAAAGACTTGGCCAGAAACTGCGTGATCACTAGATTAAGAGGTGCTAAGGAAATGAAAACTGTATTTTTTATAGCTTTATATCTTAGTGCATGCTACAGGACACAAGGCCACGGCAGACCACAAAGGAATTGGTGGAACAATCTGAAAGTGTCCTTTAAAAATTGGAAAGAATCGAAAAATCGTGGCCGTTGGAAACTCAAATTTGTTCGTGTTTGACAAATATATGTTACGGCTAATAGTCGAAGTGCGGCTACACCTAGTTTTAGCCGGCTACAACATCACTTTTTGCCTTACCTTATAAACCTCAATTAAAAAGATACAATCGTAACAATAAACACTGCTTACTCGTACAAGCGCACAGGTGTTTAAGATGGTGCATCATGACTCACATTTTCACTGTTTTTCATACAACCGCTCATAACTGATTATGACGTTATTACACATTTTTCATTAGATATTTTGGAAACACAGTATCTTGTGGACATTATCTAGGTTTCTAAAGAAACCAATTTCTAAATTCGTGTAACACTAATCCAGTAAAAACCTCTGAAAATGTCCTATTTTGTATGAACTTTGACACTTCATAATTTGCCTAAAAATTAAAAAAGTCAAAAAAGTAATCCTCTAGAGACCTTGAAAATTTTATTAAGATTCTAAATGATGACAAATTTTTCCAAAAACTTTTAAGGGTTAAAAAAAACAGCTATTTCCTGGAGCAAGTTTTGCGAAATTTTCAAGTAAATCTCGGAATTACCGAATACTAACAGGGTTTTCAGGCATTATCTCTCTTTTTTTGCGTTGCCTTTTCATCAAACATCGCGTTAGATTGCATTAAATGAAGTAACAAGCTTTTAAACCATTTTCGATGTTTACGATAGCCGAGTGGAAAAGGACCCTCTTAAGAAATTGGTTATCCAGATTTTAGGCAAATAATGTTCTAAAATACTTAGATCGTTTTAGGACATAAAATTAAATAACTTAATATCTGATTTGATGATTTTAAACCACTAGAGGAGCCGAGCACGAGCGGAGCACGAGCCGAGCTTTTGGGTAAAAATCATCCAAATGACATCCCCCGCCCTTGGGGTTTTTTTTTTCTTTTTCTGTCGACGGGGAAAATCATCATTGACGAAACCCGCTCTTGGGTGGAGCGGGAGACAGTGTCAGAGTCTTACTGACTAAAAACCCCGCGCCGTTCCTTCTAGCCTTCATACCGAGGCTCTAGTTTCCTTTCGGATAACCCCGACCCCGGTAGGCTTCGACCCAGATGGGCCCCTCCTGTTGCTGACAACTCCATGAGGCGCGCGGGAACAGTGCGCGCCGTCGACGCCTTGGCTCGGTCCGGACAGTTACCGGACAATCGTACAGCGAGCTACCCATGGCTCGCCGTCCGCGAGCCCGCGTCTACGGTGGCTGGAAATCGGGATCGGAATCCCGGCGGCGGCGGCGGGAGCGCCGTTGCCTGATGCGGTCTGCCTCCTCCTTTGCTAGCATTACTGCTTCGCAGAAGGAGGCGACCGCCTGCCACTCCTCCTCGCTCCGGACCATGGCCTGAACCAAGGCCCGGCGCGAGAGGTCTCCGCCGCCGATCGCCCCTACGAGGGCACGGCGTTGCTCCGCCCAAGCAGGGCACACCTCTACTGTGTGCTCCACCGTGTCCTCCGGGCGTTCCGCACAGTGGCGGCACCCGGGCGTCTCTTCCACTCGAATCCGATGCAGGAACCTCCCGAACTTGCCATGTCCGGTGAGGACCTGTGTCATGCGGAAGGTAAGGACGCCGTGAGGTCTTTCCAGCCACGCCTCAAAGAGGGGACTTACCGCCATAATTGTGGCGTGCCCAGCACTGGGTTGCGATAGATCGCTGACGCCATTTTACCGTGAGATCCCGCCGGAGCTCTGTCCGCCATACCTCGACATGTCGCGGTAGTGGACTTTCACCCCGGCGTTGCATCTCCACGCGCTTATCGTGCATGTGTGCAAGGACTGTTGCCTCCAGATCCCACGGTGGTAGGCCAGCCAGAAGGCTCGCCGCTTCGCGGGAGATCGTGCAGTAACCCCGCACCATCCGTATTGCCATGACCCTTTGGCAGGCGTTCAGTATGGACGCCGGTCGCTTTGCCAGCGACGGCGCCCACACCGGTGCCCCGTAGAGGGCCATGGACCGAACAATCCCCGCGTAGAGCCTCCGGCAGGAGGCGTCTGGACCCCGCCCTTGGGTGGAGTGGGAGATAGTTTCAGACTTTTACTGGCGGCGCGCACTGTTCCCGCGCGGCTGAAGGAGTTGTCAGCAACAGCAAGGGCCCAGCCGGGTCTAAGCCTACTGAATCCAGGGTTATCGGAAAGGGAGCTCGAGTCCCGGTATGAAGGCTAGAAGGAACGGGGTGGGTTTTTAGTCAGTAAGAGTCTGACACTATCTCCCGTTCCGCCCAAGACCGGGGGTGGTCATTGGATGATTTTCAGGCCTTAAAAATATATATAATTATAAAAGCTGATACTCAATACGAGGAAAAACTTTTATAAATAACGTCAAGCTTTATGTTTACTAGAAGATAATTTAGTTGAACCTTCACCTGTACAGTCTATTAATAATATTATTCTGGTAATAAATGTGTTTTTCCGACAAATAAAATTCGCAATGTTATCTCAATATGATTCATATAGAATTTGATAAAACATTAATATTCAGTTTGGGTGTTATTTTGTACGTTAATTAGGTATAACAATATTATCTCGACCATTGTTTTATTATGTATCGTTAAAATTGGGTTTTTCGTATATTATATCTTGAACAATACTTTTTTAAGTAGTTAGGTATTGGGCGCAACAAAAACTGCGTAATAATTATAAAAAAAGCTTTTAGTGAAAATATTTTTTTCATAGTAAGCTTTTATAGCTCGCCCTCGGTATACCTAGATTACCTATTAATACTCGTCGAGACGAATCATACGATCCCAAACTCGATGGGGTGGTGTCATTTAACCACCAAGTTTCTAGAGCCACCTTCCGGTTCCATCATCAGATCAACTCCATGACAGAATAATTTTGCATTTTCATCTGATTTACACATACTTACATGCAAAATTTCAGCGCAATCGGTAACCGGGATGTGGGTCAAATTTAATTAACAAGATTTGATGACAGACAAACATCGGGACAGGTGCAACTAAATAAAAGCTTGTAATAAAATATGTTCCTAGTAGGTAGCCTGTATCGTTTGTGGATTGTTCATAAGAGTTATCGCTAATACTCCCTCTCACTTCACCCAGGACGCAAAAAAGTCATTAGATGATTTTCCATAAAAACAAAAAAAGGTACCTAATCTTTATTATCGAGAAAGCTCTATGGAGAATCCCCTCTTGAGAGGAGAAATTGCCTGTCCGTAAATATGAGCAAGATTTGTTTTTAAACCCAAGAATCGAATTTTAACAGATTTCATTGCTCATGCATCTACAATTTGAGCAGTGGTGGCCTAATGGTAATGGCCCCAACTTACGAATTGTCGGTCGCGAGTTCCAAGTAGTTCGACCTGGCGGATTACTTTGTGTAATTTATTTCATCACCACTGCTCTCAAAACGGTGAAGGAAAACATCGTGAGGAAACCGGCATGTCCTAGAACCAAAACTTCGAAGGCATGTGACATTCACTAACCCGCACTGGGCCCGCGTGATTACGGCCTAAAGAGGTGGCCTGAGTCTCAGCAGTGGGAACATTAAAAAGGCTTATAATGAAAACGATGATGACACTTCAATTTAGGGTGCTGATAAAATAGGATTAGGGAATTAGATTAATTCATGAATCCCCAAGCGACCACCGGTGGCCGCGCATCTATTGTCTTACTATTGTGTCTCTAATTGACGGTATCTGAAGGGTTAATTATGAGTAGTGTGTTGATAACACATTACTCATTCATCATATCATATCATTCATTCTCATTCTTCGTTCATTCTAATTTTAATTTTACTAAAACTTACATTAAAAGTGTTCTAACCATTGGATCAATGTTATTTAAGAGTGAAATAAATTATTTTTGGATTTATTTATCTCAGGACTTGGGGTCCAACTTTTGAAAGGCTTACGAGGTGCCGAAGTCAACTCGAACAGACCTTTTTCATGAAACGTGGTACCACACGAAGTATCCCTGTACGCGCTATGTAATTAACCCAAAAACAACCCCCGGTTTGTGAAAAACTATTGCGACATATGGAAAACTAAGAAGGCTGGAAGGGGGGTGGTTTTGGGAGGCTTAATAGAACAGCCCCCTAGTTTCTCAAGCGTCGAACGCCTCGAATTGGCCACACCCCCGATTCTTTTGTTCTGACCACGTGACTGTGCGTTGAGATGACGTCATTCCCGTATATTTGCAGTTTATCAACTTAGCTGGGGGTACTGAGGCTTGGTGACAACCAAATGGATCGCATTAAGAGGGTAATTTTCCACTCGCCTATCGTAAACATCGAAAATGGTTCAAAAGCTTGTTACTTCATTTAATGCAATCTAACGCGATGTTTGACGAAAAGGAAACGCAAAAAAAGAGAGATAACGCCTGGAAACTCTGTTAGTATTCGGTAATTCCGAGATTTACTCGAAAATTTCACAAAACTTGCTCCAGGAAATAGCTTGTTTTTTTAAACCCTTAAAAGTTTTTGGAAAAAGTGGGCGTCATTTAGAATCTTAATAAAATTTGCAAGGTCTCTAGAGGATTACTTTTTTGACTTTTTTAATTTTTAGGCAAATTATGAAGTGTCAAAGTTCATAGAAAATAGGACATTTTCAGAGGTTTTTACTGGATTAGTTTTTCACAAATTTAGAAATTGGTTTCTTTAGAAACCTAGATAATATCCACAAGATACTGTGTTTCCAAAATATCTAATGAAAAATGTGTAATAACGTGATAATCAGTTATGAGCGGTTGTATGAAAAACAGTGAAAATCTGTGTCGTGATACACCACCTTAAGAGCCTGAGGTTGAAAATTGTCCAATCAAGTTTATCATATTGTATGGTGATGCAGATTTTTTTTCTCGTTTTCTGAAAAAAAATCTTGCGGTAGGTTGTTCAGTTTCGTCTACTGAGCTAGCCCTTAAAGTTTGTGAAGGGCTGTCCCTTACACCTTGTATATTAGACTTATGTATATTAGATTTAGTTATGTAATCTTATATTGTGCACTGGATCCTACCCTCAAATATGTTCTCTCTCTGTAACTTTTTTTCTTCTCACTCATTGTTAAGTAAAGCTCGCCTTGGTACATAAACTGTCTGTATCACCGTGTACTATGTATGTTTTGTGACACTCTGGTAGGTATAGATACCGGCACGGATCTTGAGCGCTGGCTTCAAGTTGCGCAGAAGTCAAATATTCGGTCTCTTTAGTGGTATGAAGTGAGACGCAAGGGCGGGAGTGTCAGTGATTGGTGCATCGCGCCATCGCGTCATAGACGTCACTCGTGATTCGTTCCCTGCGCTTGCTGCATGTATAATCGACGACGATTGGCTCGCCAATGTATTTTCACAAATATTCCTAGCAGTTGGGTATTAAGATGCTGAGAGTAAAATTACACGCAGATTATGACTCTTTAGCAAATAACGTGAACACATTTCGCACAATTTTAATTAGTTCTTAGGTTATCTTTGTCTGTGCGAGGTCAGCGCTAACAAAGAAACTGGATACTATGTGGGTGGCCTAGTTAAAGACCAGCTCTTTACGGTCCCGCACCCAAAAGGTGCAAACGAGAATTGTATATTACTCTGTGGTATTACAAAGGATAGCCATAATGACCGGTTCCGTGTGTCTGACATTCATCGGATTAGGTAGGTATAGCTGACTTTACCCGCGTAGGTCACCGGTCCACCTTGTAGGGGGCCTTCCAACGCTGCGGTTTGGCCTATGTCCAACAGTGGACGTCTTTCGGCTGAAATGATGATGACAGAGGATAGGAAGATATCAGCCGGAGAACCAAGGTAACCGACATGGCCCAAACTTAAGTGGCAGTGGGCAGAGCACATTGCTCGCAGGTCAGATGGTCGTTGGGGATAAAAGGTTCTGAAGTGGCGACCATGTAACGGAAAACGCAGCGTTGGAAGGCCTCCAAAAAGGTGGACCGACGGTGACCTGGTCATGGATGCGTGACGCACAGGACCGGTCGTTGTGGCGACGCTTGGGGGAGGCCTATGTCTAACAGTGATATGATGATGATGATATCTGCTGGAGAACTAAGGTTACATAGCTCAAATAATCGGTGCCAGTGGGCAGGGCACATTGCTCACAGAACAGATGTTCGGTAGGGATGAAAGGTACTGGAGTGTACGCTGCGTTGGAAGGCCTCCCACAAGGTGGACCGAAGATCTGGTGAGGGTCGCGGGAATCCGAAGGATGGGAGACGCACAGGACCGGTCATTACAGCGACACTTGGGGGCGGTCTAAATGCAACAGTGGACGTCTTTCGGTTGAAATGATGATGATTAGAGAGGATATTTACTTCTCACCTCATAAAATCATTCTACCAATTTTGTACAATAGTGGTTTGGAGGTTACTAAAATACTTTCCCTACCTTGGAAATAACGAAAATCCCAGAGCAGAAAATCAGCAGATTTTATAAATCAATTTTTTTTTCTTGTCGATCGAAACTTCTATTTCCAGTTACAGTTTTTTTATAAACATTTGTTTTAAGTTCTTGACTATGAACTCACCTGATACTTCTTATAGTAAGCAGTGATGCAATCGTTGATGGTGAGGCGCACTAGTTCATTAAGAGCCTAAACATTCTAATCTTGAAGACACCCAAACAACCAAATCAGGTACACATGTGAAAAATAAAGTAGTCCAGTCAGTTATTTCCTCACAGTTTAAATATTCCAGCATATTTCAACTAGCTTTTACGTTCACCGACTCGACCTGAAAGTCCGTGAAAGTCGACAAGATATAACATAACTTAACTTTCCGTTCGCCACATAACACATTAGCATTAAAACATGAACAGAACGGCGACTTAGAAATATGGACTGTTGTCACCTTATGGCTGTTAAAGTTTTTATGACTTAGGAAAAGTCTGCCTAAAATCTAACGCGGTTCGGTAAGTTTATTTAAACTTAAGGTATGTCTTTGCAAATTGAATTAGGTCATACTAGATTAGATATGTTATTTCCGGCCACTGTGGTCACGGGCTTGCGGTCGGCGAGCATGTGTAGCCCGCCGTCCGACTGTCCGGACAGAGGCCAAGTCGTCGGCGGCGCGTGAGTTTCCACGCGCGCCTCAAGAAGTTGTCAGCATGTGCAGGGGCCATGGGTGATGCGAAAGAGATCCCCGGAGCCCTGGAACAATGGCAAAGAAGGAACAGCAGTGGGTTTTTAGTCAGTAAAAGTCTGACACTATCTCCCGCTTCGCCCAAGAGCGATGATGTCATTGAATGATTTTCACACCTAAAAACAGATAAGATATGTTAATGTATTCCTTAATACCTTTGTACTAGTACAATATATATTATAACGAGAAAAGATTCGTTTACAACGAATAAACTTGCTTATATTGGACCGCTTTAATTTTTTTTTTAACTTTTAGAGTGCTTTCTTTTCACTGTATGACATAGGTCGTATGTTCTACTACTTTCAGGTGGTTTTTTTTTTTGATAGGGAAAATCATTCTTATGACAAAACCCGATTTCCTAATTAAATTTGCTAACTTGTAGCTCATAATATTTTTCTTTTTTAATTCATGAATCCCCAAGCGACCACCGGTGGCCGCGCATCTATTGTCTTACTATTGTGTCTCTAATTGACGGTATCTGAAGGGTTAATGTATGTATTTACAAAAATGACAACATTTTACATAAGTGACAACATGTTTACGCCGTGTTCGTTTGAATTTGCTGCGAATAATAAATTCATTTTCCAAGAATTTTGTAGAACACTGATACTAACTTGCAATCGCGTACCTACACCTAACCTATAAACAGTAAACACTGGGAAATACGCTAATTACGTTTACTGCGATCAGAGGATCGAAAAAAAACCGAAATGATTTTAAATAAATTTAATTACTGAATTAATATTACAAAATAAAACCTATGAATGATGATTCTAAATCGAAGTAGGATAGTAGAATGATCATTCTTACAATTTATTGAACAAACAACAGCTTGCGAAATTAGTTAACGTCATAGATGCATCAGCGAGTAAATAAATTATTGAATATTGGCGCGGATGCAACATCAGCAATCTTCATATAGTGGCACTATGTAATTCCTCCCCCCTTAGAGTGGCGACTATTTTAGCACGTTGAGTGAAAATGTCGCCGGATGTTCGCCAGAACTTTCATTATTTTCCAAGGTTGCGGCCTGTGGTTGCTGATCCTTTTTTGTAGCGTTAGCACGTCTGCGTAGGTAGCGCCAGGTTACTGTGACGATAACGAGTACGCTTGCACTCAATAGTACTCCATAGAATGGGATTGTAGTGTGGTAAAGTGCGTTGGTGTGCACGGTCTCAAGTTGAACTGGATTTTGGATCATAATTTGGTCCTGGATGCGGTGTAGTCCTTGAAGATTAATAGAGTTCAGGTTAACGTGGGTAGCTGTGGTAGCCTGTTGCTGAGCGTCATAGGGTATCTTCATTATCTTCAAGGGTTGGCCATTAATTTCGTCGTTAACGTTTGCGATGGTGAACTCTTCAGATTTCAGATAGCATCCAATAGGAATCGTAGCAAGATAACTACCCTGAAGCGATGTGTAGTCTTTCTGATTGCAGGTTAATTGTACCTTCGTTTCTTGAGGGAAGGATAAGACGAAATGTTGGTCGTCGAGCTTCTCCATAGCTTCTCTCATCAGGGTGACTGTGGTAAATTTGCAGGAGTCCTGTAGAACTTGGTTGGTTATTAACTCCTGGATGCAGTCAGCTTTGGTGTGAGTCTGGTGGGTAATATCTTTCTCACAGAGGTACCAGTCTTTCAGCTTCGGGCATTCAGCCTCTATGTACACATGCAACATCTCGTTAGTTGCAAAGAAGGGAAAGGGTGGAATAAGGGCTTGTGCGTGTTTATTAGGTACTACAGAGAGTCTATAAAAATCGTACCTATCTTTGGAAAAGATTGGGAATTTAAATACGAATACTATCTGCTTATCTACGTAATATGATCCTGGTTTTATAATATCATAATAATTTCTAAGTTCTAGATCTAAAATTTGCTCTTCAGCGTAAATGGTCTTAAGTTTTCTTATCATTGACTCTAGTATTTCTATATCTATCATAGAGTGGTGTGTACTACTCGCACGAACAAAAGCTAAACTATTTTCTATCCTTATTAATTCCTGAGTTAAATCCTCTACATTATCACTTATAACTTCAAGTAATTGGGCAAAATGAGCATATTTTATTAAACTATTTTCTCTGAGTGCATTACTTTGCAATATAATCTCTAAAGTAGTATTAATTTTATTCTGGTTTTGTACTATCTGTGTAATTACATTATTATATTTAGACATCCACTCCCTACTTATACTAATATGATCATTGAATTCGGTTACTAATTTATTTTGGTTACGTTCTAAAATTTGAATTACTTGATTATACTTTAGCGCATCCTCGTGATCTAGGTTCCCGGTTAGACTTTTTATTATTGAACCTAGACCGTCTACAAGACCTCTTTTTGCTCTATTGGGCTCTAAGGATCTTAATTGTCTGAGAACATTGCCAAGTTTGCTAGCAAGATACTCTAGTTGAATTTCGTATAGCGCGTAAGTGTCGTTAGTCATTTGGCTTTGACAAATGGTTAGTTGGGTTTGCAGGGAGCGAACATTGTCTTCGATATTACTTAGTTGTACGTACTGGATGAAAGTATGATGATGAGTTGTAATTTTCATTTGTCCGAGTTTGAAGGGTAGAAGTCCTGGTCCGTCAGCGAGGCTTTCAAGTTTTATCTCCTGACATTGCGTCATGGGGAGAATTGTTATCAGTAGGATCCTGTAACAATTTTGCTGATTTAGGTACACGCTTAAGTCTTGACTTCGCTATGGGGCCACGTTTTTTAGATGTGTAAATGTGAATTGGCAAGTCTGCTAAAACTGTGTCCTGTGTGTATCGTGGGGCAGTTTTCTGTCGACTAGCAAGGGGGTTAGTTATGAATATTTGCTGTTGGGGTGCGTATTCTATCTCGGGTTCGCGGGTTTCGTTTCTTTTCTCAATTATCGCGCTCCGATGAGCTAGCGATGACGAGTTAATGATGTCATAAACATGTTTCATTTTATCTCGATGAACTTGTGTATACTGTTGCAATAAATGCTGTGTAAGGTCAATATCTTTACAGTCTCGGGGGTCAAAATGACCAGTCAGTAAGTCAAAGGGTCGACATCTTGTAAAACTGTGTATAGAGCTATTATAAGCTATTAACGCATAGGGCACAAGATTAATTATCGGTTCGTCTTTATGCTGTAACTTAAGGAGTCTAAGATGTTCCAGAAGGGTTGAGTGAAATCGTTCGATATTTCCGTTGTCATTAGGAGAGTGAGCTAATATTCTATGGTGGTTGATTTTGTGAAGCCTCGTAAACTCCATGAACAATTGGTTCGTAAACTCAGTCCCATTGTCGGTGATAATAGTTATAGGGACACCGTGGTGGGTACAGTATTGCAAAAGGGCTTGTAATATGCTAATAGCCGTCCCGTCACGTAGGTGATAAGCTTGACCGTACTTTGTAAATACGTCGATGAATGTTATGTATTTTTCGCCCTGTACAGTGAATAGATCCGCGTGGACTATTTCAAACGGTTTAGTAGCTGGTGGTACAATGTTAAATTGTGTTTTTATTGGGTTTCTATCATACTTGGCCTGACCGCAAATCGTACACTCATTTATGAATTTAGTTATCTGGTCTTTCATTTTTGGCCAGTAGTACTTACGAGATAAGGCTAAGTGACACTCAGTAATTCCACGATGGTTAGTTTTACCGTCGTGATAGTGTCGTATTATCTCCTGTTGTCGGAGATAATCCTTAACATTTTCTAACTCGGATTTAGCTAAAACTAGGTTTAAGGATGAACTTTTGAATTTGTCCTGTATTATCGGTATAATCGAATACATGGCTAAAGGTGGATTAATTAAGATAGCTGTCTTAACCTTGGGGTTAACGTACTCCTTTATGGCACTGATCACTTCTTCCTCTAAGTTAGATTCGGATAGCTGGATGCTTATGCGTGTATGGGTGTCAAATGGCTTAGTAATAACAGGTCGTTTTTTAACGTCATTTACAATGGTGAAACATATCTGTCTGTTAAATTTATTTAATGGCTCATCAGTTATGGGAATCTCTAAGATAGGGTTTTCTACGCTTGTATGCACTGTCTCGGTTGAGGAGTCCGGTTTGCCAAGGATAGATTCCGATGGGTTACCCATTAGGGAGTTGAGTTCGTCAATTTCCTCTATTAAGGACATAGCTTCTTTGGTGTGAATTTCAATACGAGAAAGTGCGTCGGCGTTCGTATTGGATTTTCCTTTTTTATAAATAACTGTAAAGTCGTACTCGCTTAGTCTAAGTCTCCACCTTGTCAGTCTGGAATTTGGTTCTTTCATGTTCATCATCCATTGTAATGGTTTATGGTCAGTGAAAATTTTGAATTTACGTCCAAATAGGTAGGGTCTAAAATATTTCGTAGCCCAAACTATAGCGAGTAACTCTTTTTCTATAGTACTATAGTTCATCTCGCTTTCATTCAGAGTTCGAGATGCATAACAGATAGGTTTGTCTGAATTTATAGGTCCTTGGGATAAAACAGCGCCGATGGCTACATTCGAAGCGTCTGTCGTCAGGTTGAATTCTTTGCTGAAGTCTGGGTACTGTAAGATGGGGTCGTTGGTCAGTAGGGTCTTACATTTTTCGAAACAGTTCACGTAGTCAGGGTCAAGGGTGATCTTTCGACCTTTTTTTAGACATTGAGTAAGAGGTTTTGTTGTTCGGGCAAAGTCAGGAATAAATTTTCGGTAATAACCGAGAAGGCCCAGAAACTGTTTTATTTCCTTCGGTGTTTTTGGAATGGGATATTTTTGAATTGCCGATATTTTATCGGGATTTGGCTTAATGCCGTCTTTACTGATGATATGACCTAAGTAAGCGGTTTCAAGTTTAAGGAACTCCGATTTGTCCATCTGGATTTTAAAGTTGGACTCTTGAAGTCTCTGAAATACCTTTTCGAGATTAATTATGTGCTCCTGAAGTGATGTACTGAAGATGATTATGTCATCCAGGTATACAAGGCATATCTCGTTCTGGAGACCTCTCAGGACATTGTCCATCACACGTTGAAATGTGGACGGTGAGTTTTTTAAACCCATCGGCATTCTGAGAAATTCAAAATGACCGTGCTCTACATTGAAAGCGGTCTTTCCTACGTCATCAGGGTGCATTTCTACTTGGTAGAACCCACTGGCCAAATCTAAGGTCGAGAAATAGTGGCACTTGCCTAACTTGTCGAGTACGTCATTTATATTAGGTATGGGGTACTTATCGTCCAGTGTCTTTTCGTTTAACTTACGAAAATCAACTACTAGACGCCATTTTTGCTTTCCTGAGGCATCTATCTTTTTTGGCACTACCCAAATGGGCGAGCTCCAAGCAGATTCCGATGGTCTTATGATACCTTGGTCAAGCATTTTGGTTATTTGGTCCCTAACTTCTTGGCGGTGTACGAATGGATACCGGTAGGTTTTAGCGTGCACTGGAGTCTCATCGGTAGTTCTTATCCGATGCTTTATCTTATTTGTAAAGGTTAGTTCCTCCCCTTCAATATAAAAGACGTCCGAGTAACGTGAGCAAAGAGCTATAAGATTGGCTTTTTCCTCCGGGTTTAGGTGATTAGTTCGTAAACGCGAGACTACTTCCTGAGCGCGAGTCGATGTTTGTTGAGTACTACTGCACTTAATATTAAATAATTCCGCGTGGGCTGGGCGATCGAGTGAAAATATTACATCGTTTAATGTCGGGTTTTCGATTTCCAAGTAGCCGCGATTATTGCTTACGGTGGTAATGCATTCATGGATTATGCAGTTGCAGAGAATTTGTTCCCGAATGAAAGCGTCGCCTTCTGGCACGTCTATAGGTATACGAATAACTTTAGTACTCCCAGCAGGTATAATTTCCTCGTATAAGTTAACGTTACATGAGTTATACATTACAATTGGGTTTGTCGCGGATCGGGTTACTAACATATTTTCTTTCAAATCTATGCGAGCTTCCCAACTATTTAACAGGTCCAAACCGATGAGGCCATCAAAATAATCGTGAAACCGATAGATGAATAATTTTATGCTATTGGCGTCGTTGAATTCCGCAAAACATGGCAAAGTTATAGAGTAGTCGTTCCTACTTGTCGCGTGTATGTTGGTTATCTCAAAAGGGTCGAAATTCAAAGGATATTCGGGGAAATACCTTTCTACGGCTTCGGGGCTAATGAAAGATTGGTTAGCGCCAGTGTCTATTAAAAGTCTTAAAGGTGGGTCTCTAATTTGTATATAGGGAAGTTGCCTCTGTGTCTGCAGGTTTAATTCTATTTTGGTTTTTGTGACGTCGAAGCCTCCTGAAAATCCTGCTGAGCATAGTTAGTAGTAACACCCGCTTGCGATTCATCGAATACTGGGTCGGTCGTTGACGCGTTATAATAAGTCGAGTCAGCGGCTAGACTCGGGTCATAGTCACTGTCGTTATAATCAGTATAGTAATTGTACTCCGGTTCGTAGTAATAGTTGTAATATGAGTCGTCATAGGTCATGCACTGATTCATATTCATTTCTCGGGTTTTAAAATAGTTCGTGGGTGGTGGATTGCCAAATTTATTCCAATCATGGACTGCGGGCCTATTTGTTGGAGGTAGAGGTTTGGGAGTAAAACGTTGAACACCACTCATTGGCTGAGGGCCTTGGGGTCCATTAGGTCGAGGTGGTATCTTAAATACGTTACTCCGGGGAGTGTAATTAGGAGGTGCCGCACTAAACATTCTCTGTGTGTTCGTTGGCATACGATGATGATGTTGCCCTGGTGCGGGGAATTTAAAAGATTGAGGTGCGGGTCCCGTTGGACGCTGACCCATGGGCAACGGCCAATTAGGCACTGGTGCTGAGAAGTTATGGGGTCGTGGAGCGAACGCTACAGTGGGAGAAGTGACTTTAGAGAGAACTTGGGCTTTTGGGGCCTCCCGTTGTTGCAAGTACATTACATTGAGTTCCTCTTGAACGAACTCAAGCGCCTTTTCTATTGTAGGTGGGCGCATGCAACGTATACGGGATCCTAAGGGTTCTTTTAGCCCTCGGACATATGCCTGCATGGTAACCTTTTTATACAAGTCGCGTTTTGCTTCTACAGTCGTCGATACAGTCTCATGTAAAGTCACGTATGTCATGATCGTACTAAATAGCGTTTGGCAATGATCATAGAATTCTTGTGGCGTTTTGTTACCCTGAGTAGCTAAAGAGAGGTCGTTGTACAGCGCGGTTTCATCGCGTTGATCTGAAAAGTTATTAATCAAGGCAGTTCGAATGCCTAGCCAGCTTTCCGGTATTCCATTGGCGTTAATAGTACATGCCGCGGTACCGGTTATTTTATTAAGTATACCATTTAGTAAGCAAAGGTTAGAAAATTCGCTACCAGGTGAATTACTTAAGTACTGTGCAGCTAACGAATCACAAATCCTAATGAAACGGGTAAGAATGTTAGGGTTGCCATCGAACTCTGGAACAAGGCGAAGAGCCTTGTATATAATATCTGGGTTACTCTGAGGTTGAGTCATATTATCTAATTCTAAAACTTCTAAAGTTATATCTCTATTTATATCTACTGTACGTTGGCGAGCCTGTCGTGATTCAGGCTCCCGCGCACAAGAGGCCCTTGGATGGTAAATCTTGAGGTTTAAGATTAAAAGGGTGCAACACGAGAATGATTCAAGTGTACTTACAGATATCTCATTTCTGGTTCCTCTCCGTGAATCGATGGCTGGATTCTCCTTCTGGTCTGCAGCAGGTCCGTAGATTCTGGATACTCGATGATGGTGCTTGATAGCCGCCCGGGTGACTCGCGACGCGATTGGTAACGAAGCCTAGCTACCTATTCCCAGTCCTGCGAATCGGCCCGCGAGTATCCTACCGACTGCGCCAATTACGTTTACTGCGATCAGAGGATCGAAAAAAAACCGAAATGATTTTAAATAAATTTAATTACTGAATTAATATTACAAAATAAAACCTATGAATGATGATTCTAAATCGAAGTAGGATAGTAGAATGATCATTCTTACAATTTATTGAACAAACAACAGCTTGCGAAATTAGTTAACGTCATAGATGCATCAGCGAGTAAATAAATTATTGAATATTGGCGCGGATGCAACATCAGCAATCTTCATATAGTGGCACTATGTAATTCGCTTATATCATTCTCAGAATATGAACTTTTGGCCCGCACTTGGATGGAGTATTAATAGAAATAACAAGTAAAAAAAAAACTTATATTCGTATTTCTAACAAAACAATACCTTTTGTATATCAATGACCTACATAAATAAACTAACGTTTAATTTTATCTGTGATATTTAGATCTATTCCTTATATTTACAGGGTTATTTGTAAAACACTAACAACCATGCAGAACTGTATTGCTAACATCATAAACAACAACTTTTTTTCTTTGACCTTTTAGAAAACATTTACCAAAAACAAACCTTCAAGATTTTGTTATTCTATCTAACACAATGTTAACTCTGTATTTTGCTATACCTACCTACGTCTGTATGACGCGACGCAAGCGCATCAAGCTCCCCCGCCATACGATCTCCACTCCCTTCCGTTATTGTAATATCGCTTGCTTCGCATAGATTTCGTAATATTTAGAACGTTCAATTTAAATATTTTTATTTTTGTATGAAAATCTGATGAACTAAAATATGATAAATTTTTAAAAGTCAGAACAAAAGTTGTTTATGATGTTAGTAACGTAATCCTGAGAGGGTGCCAGTGTTGTACAAATAACCCTGTATAGATATTAAAATTTAACTATTTATATAAGAACCCCTCGTTCTTGAAGGTGAAGACATCCTCTAGAAATTTCCAAGTATCCCTGTTCTTTGCTGTCTCCATCCACTGTTTGCAGCCGCTTGTATAATATCGATGAATGGTCCCTTTCCAGGATGGTATCCTGGCTGTTCATCTGTTCTGTTGGTCTGAATATGTATCCAGCCCAGTGCCACTTAAGCTTTTTGCATTGAATCAGAGCGTCTGTAACTTTTGTCTTCATAAGAATTATATTGTGGGGTATTTTTTAATTCTTTTAGTTTTCAACATACTCCTCCTCTATTCCTCTTTGACATGTTCTAATTTTGGCTTTCGCTTGATGTGTGAACTTCCAATGGAGTACCTATTACAAACGAAAAATTATAAAGGTAAAACTAGCGATCTGCACTTTCTACAGAATGTTTTGAAATTCTCGACTTTTCTCTGCATCTCTCTGTATTCACTTATTACACTTTTAAACCTTCCTCGTGAATCACTCTGTCTATTCGTGAAAACTGCATGAAAATCAGAACAGTAGTTATTGAGTTTACCGCAAACATACATACAGATACAGACGCTTTGGAAGCTTTTGTTTTATAATATGTAAGGATAAGGTTTCTGTATCTAGCTGTACTGGACAATTTTTTTTTTTTTTTTTTTAATTTTCTATGTCTCTTATTTTTCATTTTGTTAAATGCCATGCATACCTGTTATTTGCATGGTTACTGAAATGTAATATTTGGATGTAAGTTTTATTTGTATTGTAAGTGATTGTGCTGTTGGTATGCTTATTATAAATAAATAAATAAATAAATAAGGACGGCTTCTAAAATAGGGAAGTAATACCTTGAATCTACACTAATATAATAAAGAGGTAAAGTTTGTTTTAATGTTTTTTTTGTTTGTAGGAGATAATCTATGAAAGTACTAGTCCGATTGCGAAAATTTTTTCTCCGCTAGAAAGGTGTTTTATTTCTGAGTGACATAGGCAACATTTTTTATATGCAGGCCAAGCCGCGGGCAAAAACTTGTTAATAAAAGGTTAGCATAGGTACGCGTTTTATTTGTTTTTCCAGAAATCTATCGCTAAGACTCGCTATTGTTCTTAGTCAAATTTTTTCCCTTCTTTCAGAGTCTTATGCTTATGTACCTTCGTCGTATCCTACGAAATATTTAATCTTACTTTCATCACTCTCTGCCAGCGAGCTGCGTGTAGATAATTATAATAATAAACTATACCTACTTACACACACATTAGATTTATGTCGCACTCAATTACGAGTAGACTAATCAGCCATTCATAAAACAGCGTTTTCTACTAAACTAGATCATTATCTAGTAGCCATCAAATCAAATAACTAGGCAAATCTACTTGGATCGATAACGTTCACTTATTTACCTAGCCCAGGCTTTTGAGACAGCGCAATTTAAAAATAATTTGATGGCAATGTGATGACAACAGTCATAAAATAATCTGACGTAGCTTTGCTGTGTATCTGCTATTACTATCTATATGATTTAAAGGAACCAAATATAAAGGGACTAACGGATCCTTCACTCGCTTTGCTCGCTCACTCTTGCCCCCGCCTTACCTTTTGAACCCAACCTGTACTTGTCGAGGTGCCCTAAGTATCCGGATGATATGCTGCTGATCAAATAATTATTTGACCATATTATATGAATTGCCCAAGTATCAATCGGCCAGTTTACAAATTTTTATTTATTGTGTATTAGACGAGCCGGTTTAATATAATTCAGATCGTAAGTTAAACGGCACCGTTTAGTATAAAAACTAGATTTTTAACTAAATGTTTGATTAAGCTAGTTGGTTGCGACATATACATAAATTAGGTGAACGGTTACATTATTGATAAGTAGACATGATGTAATTTAATTTATAACTTTCATGCCCATGTGTAATTGACTGCGGAATTGCAATAGACTGACGGATTTTCTCTTCAGCAAAAAATGTATCCATGGTTGACCCATTCTACTTTTATAAAGTTATATTACACTAGGTTCTGCAAGCGGCTTTAATCGCTTGAAACGAAGTTTCTCCATAAAAACTGTAGACCCCGTTTCCTTAGGGGGTGAATTCCAGAAAATCTTTCTAATCTTATCTTTATATACATCACTAGCTTTTACCCGAGGCTTCGCCCGCGTTTATTAATATACTTAAATTTTTAATAATAATATTTGTACTTGACTTCCCTCTTTTTCCCCCCTTTTCTCACTTTAAAAAAAAGCCTATGTCCGTCTCCAGGGTTCTAACTATCTCTGTACCCAAATTCATCAAAATCGGTTTTGCCATTTAGAACAATGATCAAGATCTCTTAATCAACCTTGATTATTGCACCAGCGTTGAACACATCAGATTTTATTTTACTCTAATTATTAACTAAGTCGTCGACTTTTTAGACAGACTACTAAATTGATTCATGTTCCAAACAGTTAAAAACCGTATAAGTGAATTAAGAAATATGTGGCTTCTTGAATTGTCAATGCCATACCTCTAAATCACACTGATATCATAAAGGCGAGGTGTATGTTTATTATTTCTTCACGCTTGGACGGCTGAACGAATTTGGAAAAAAGACGAATGACGCATGACGACGGACGAGTTTGGCACACGGCTAGACTGTGTCTTGAAATAACACATAGAACAGTGTTTATCCCAATAATGTGGAACACTTTCCTGGGATAAAAACTATTTTATGTGCATCATTCTTTGGCATTTTTCTCTATTCATGACCGGACCGGTCGTTGTGGCGACGTTTGTCCGTATATCCAACAGTGGACGTCCTTTGGCAAGTAGTTTGTTTTTTATTGCTGATGGGTTCGTGTTTAACTGATATCTACCTGGTGGAAAGCGACGATGTAGTTGACGATGGAACGCGCTTACCTAGAAATAACGTATTCACTCTTGACTTAAAGATTCCCGGGTTGTAGTCATCAGGAAACACAAACTCCGGTAGGGAATTCCACTCCTTAGCTGTACGCACAATGAATGTATTCTCGAAACCAATATAATCTTAACTACACCAGCAGTTATTCATTTAAGGCAAGTCGTATTGCATACAGTGTATTAACCACATGAATAAATAAACGGTAGTATGTACTAACGTAATAAATACCAAAGTTCCAATGGGAGAACTGCCCCCCTAGCCAAGTTACAACCGTTTCACTTGCGTCGAACGCTTTGAGTGCGCTTGCCGCTAATTCTTCTGTTCTGACCACGTGACTGACAGTTCAGATGACGTCAATCCTGAACAGTTGAAGCTTTCTACTAGCGTTAACCATTGCAGATTAGCAACTTGGCTAGGGGTAGTGTTATACCTTTACCTCCCCTCTACCTCTGTTTATCCGACTACTGAGAGAGTTATTAGTTCAACACTCTATATTTGCGAGGACGGTTGTTTATCTGTTCTTTTGCTGCTCCTAAACTGTTTATCTGCCAAATGAAGTGCCGTTGTCGTCATCAAAATCTCAATCCCGTAAACCTGTGGAATGGGGGATTACTGGTACCGCAAAAATGGTTTGGGATTGGATTCTCTTGTAAGATTTGTATGAATATTCTACGTAGAATAGAATAGAATAAACTTTATTGTGCAACAAAAATATATAGCATTATTTTTTTTTTGCGTATATGGCATTTAGTTAAATTTAATAACGGCGCGGAGACGTCTACAAAATTTAAATTCGAAGGCGAAAACCAAAATGTATTCGATGTAACAATGTATGCCGCAGTTTATATATAAGACTAGCTTTTGCCCGCACGGCTTCGCTCCCGCTCTTCCCTACTCTACCGTGCACTACTCTACACTACTCTACCCTACTCTACTCTACTCTACCCTACTCTACCCTACTCTACCCTACTCTACCCAACTCTACCCTACTCTACCCTACTCTACCCTACTCTACCCTACTATACCCTACTCTACCCTACCAAACTTCACATAAACCATCTACTAAATAGTCCGAACAAAGCCTAAAAATTTGGTTTGGATAGGTGAGCCCGTTCTTGAGTTATAAAATAACAACGAAAAGTGGCATTGATTTTTATATATATAGATAAAATTTACATTTGTACATAAAAAACATAAACTATTTACTTATACTAAAACCTTAATAAACGGATAACGTACATAAATAAAAAAAAACAAAGTACACTCAGGCGTCGAAGTACTCCTTCACATCGGTGTCATCCACAATATATAAAATAAGATCGCACCTTCTTAAAATATGAAGTAACACTAATTCCCGTAAAGAAATATGCCACAAAACGATTATTTGTCTGTATCCAGATTGAGTTTATAGACCTTGTGATAATTGCGTCCGATGATCACCTGTCGCCTACCTACATGGCCTGTTTCGGCTTCACAAGTGGCTGCGCCTGCGCCGATCGCCGGTCAACGCTCGCGCGGGGTCGACGCACCAGCGGGGCCTTGCCTGGCCTTCTGGCGAATGCAACCCTCATGCCCTCATCCTCTACGGTTTAATACCTCTTTTATGAGGGACAGTTGTTATGATTTTCCTGCTATTATCTGGTGTACGTACAGGGTCGTAAAGGTAGGTTAGAAGAGCTCCTATAATTAGTTAGTTATTACTAAATGTAGAGGCAAATGGTTTGTCTTGATCTACGAATTATTAGTTAGTTATAAAATTAGTTACAAATTACCCTAATGTTATCTTTAACTATATTATAGCTAATGCCCGCAGCTTCCCTCACGTACATAAAACTATAGCCTATGCTACTCAGGAATGAACAGCTTTCTATCGGTGAAAAAACAAAAAACCTCCAAAAACAAAAAAAAAAAAACATAAAAATAAACTTTACCTCTTTATAAATATTAGCGCAGATGAACGGGAAAGATTTGTATTTTTGGATATTAATTGTTTGTATGAATAAACTCAAAAAATCTTCGTAAAAAATGCTACTTGAGCCTAATGTCACTGGCTATTGATTTTCTGCTATCACGCTGGTGAAGCCACAAGCCGAGGCTAGTTCCTATGGTATATAAGTAGGTTATAAGCCACTAAAGTAACATGTATGTAATTTTAGAGAGAAAAAAGTTAAGTGAAAAAATCTAGGACTCGACAATAACATTTTATACGAGGTCTCTGGTGCCTAGATAATAGGCTAGTTGCCGAAAAAAATGTAATTAGTCCATCTTTTAGATAATTCAAAAATAAGGGACACGTATTTTTTTATTTATAAATTAAACAAAAAAAGCTGCTTTCTATCGGTAAAAAAAATAAAAAATCCTCAAAAAAAAAAAACATAAAAACTTACCTCTTTATAAATATGATGCAGATGAAGAAGAAAGATTTGTATTTTTGGATATTTGTTTGTAATGAATAAACTCAAAAAGTACTGGAAAAATTAACATTTTTTTTTGTAAAAAAATTTACTTGAGCCTAAGTATGATTTGCTATTGATTTCCTACTGTCACTCTAGCAAAGCCACTAGCCGAGGCTAGTTCGTATTGTATATTAGGTATAAGTAAGTAATAAGCCACTAAAGTAATATGTAATTTTAGAAAAAAAAGTTAAGTGTGTATTTTTTCATTCTTTCCTTCCGTTTTTGGAATCCTTCGTAACTTCACAAAACATTGAACAGTTTAACACTCCAGTAGGCGCGCCTATACTTGGGACGTAAGTACGCGCGCGCTCTACATACGTAGAACACTTTTAATGTAGGATTTATAAGAGAAAGTTATATAAATTAACAAAAACGTTTACGTCATATTTTAAATAGCTTTATTATGAAACGAAATAAAACAAAACATTATCATTTTAGAAATAAAATGACCTTAAAATCAGACTTCTACAAAAACTTTAAAAAATTGGTTAAACTTTGGGCCTTGAGTTTCTAATCCTCATCTTAGCTACTCGCTCATGTTTTTTACCTCCGTATCTTCATTTTTAGTGCATTGTAGACATATAAAAATCTGATGGTCCGGACAAACCCACTTTTTACAAGTGCCGAACCTAGAGGAACATCATCTTCAAATTCAGTTCCGTTCCCGATTTTTGGAGTCCGACCCTGTGCTACTTCCTTCTTGCTCTGTATCCGTACTATGTGAAGATTCCTGCAAGCAACCTTTTTCTACTGATCGCGCATCATCAGTGTCGCTTTCAATTATATCTTTGTCGTCAGTGCTTCCATCTTCCAACTATCGATAAAGTCTACTATCTGCTCCGTATGTCCATTGAACTGAGAAAAATAGTCGTCTGGTTTTATACTAACCCTAAACTTTATAATGTACGTCATAGTAATAGCCAAAATAAGGTTACGCACAATAAAAATATTACGCGAGTGGTCGCGCGCTCTACAATGGTAGAAATGCACTTTTGGACCGAAATTACTCAAGTATGCGGCTGTATTCGTCACCGTAAGGACACTAATTATATTCTTTACTTAGTTGTAGAGGAATACTGTGAGTGTGTGCGTAAACGATCTTTGATTCAAGCTCAGATTTAAAAAAAATTATGTGTGTTCTACAACTGTAGAACGCGCGACTGCGGGAGTGTTAATAAAATTTTCGTGTCTGCAGATTGGCCGATATTTTATTGCAAACATGACCAGCCTATGCGAAGTAGGTATTTACCGATTATGTTTAGTCACAGCTAAAGAGGAAGAGGTGTGACTAAACAGTATCAAGCCAACAGCTAGCACTAAAGTGTATTGACAAAATCTAGGACTCGACTATAAAATTTTATACGAGGTCTCTGGTGCCTAGATAACCGCCAATGTTTGGGTGATGGGATTGCTGCTGGAGTAGGTAGGTATCTATAGTCTAGTCACACTAATATTATAAGAGTATGTGTGTGTGTATTTGTTTGTCTGTTGCAACGGTCGAATGGATTAAGGCCTTTAGCATACGTATGGGCCATATCCTGAAATAGCACAATTTTACATAGCCTTTTATTTCCTACTAAATTAGTTTTACATTTTTCTTTTTAAGTTTACTAATTATGCTACTAACCTATTTTATTTCTTTAATTTATTTACCCATATCTGATTATTTGCAGGAACCCCATTATTGAGTAAAGGCCTCCTCCAAACCTGCTCAATTGTCTCTGTCTTGTGCAGTCTGCTTCCAGTTTGTGCCGGCTGCCTTTATGACCTCATCGTCCCAGTGTGTCAGTGGCCTTCCTGTGCTTCTGTTCCCAGGAGGTCCTTTCCAAAACTTTTCTTTTTTTGGTCTCTTGAGGTACACGGGATATTAATAAACTGTAGAATCTACAACGATTCCACAGTTTATTAATATAGTAGTTAATTATCTAAAAAAGATGCACTGAAGACAATATAAAGCTGTTATGGTGGTTGTTTAAACTAAAAGGTCAAAGGAGTGTCAAATTTCTACTAACTAAAACCCACGTGTGTTTTTTCAGTTGCCCTTTTTTTTCTTTTTTAGAAAACCACCTTGAGCGCAGCGCTGGCCGCAGCGACGAGTCGAGAACGCAGTACATAGAATTAACAACCCAATGTGTAGGTACATTCGATTGTCAATCCAATGTACCTTTTTGGATTTCGTCGCTGCGGCCAGCACTTCGGTCAAGGTGGTTTTCTTTAGAGAATAGCACACCTGGGCTGGTAACTCATTTGTACAATACCGCAACCTGCCATATTAACTCCATTTCCTGAACAGCATTAGGAATATGCCGTCATCTAAGCACTGACAGACACCATCAATCTTCGACAGAATCACGACTTTGCATTAAACATCAAATAAATATACGTTTAAAAACCTGTAAAATATTCAAATACAAAACAAATATTGGCAGTTTCGAATAATGTTAAGTGCGTATAAAATTTTATCTCCATTAGAACATCAATCATGCGCTCTCTGAACTGCGCAAAGGCAACAAAACATAACTATCTACATCATTTAATCTTGTGACTCTCTAGAGTCTAGTCTCTAGGTCATTGGTTCTCAACCTGTAGTGTAGCCCGCGGATCACTGCCACTATTGGTCCGCAACAGCGCTGTTTAGTCCACAAGGCTACGAAAGGTTTTCTAGAAATAGCGTTGATGCGAACTGAATTTCAATTTTCGATTTAAATGTTACTCTTACTACCATATCAAGTAATTGTCCCAAAACGTCGACGGCACGCATTGTTCCGCGCGCGCCTCAAGGAGTTATCAGCAAACCGTAGGGCCCAGCAGGGTCGAAGCCTACTAGGGCCAAGGTTTTGCTTCTGAAAGGAACATTCGGGCCCGGTACAGTCAGTAAAAGTCTGATACTATCGGAAATGTCATTGGATGATTTAACCACCTACAAAAAAATGACTAATAGTGAGTTTAATCTAATTTTAGGTACACTTAGATTGGAAAAAATATTTTTCCTCATTCATCATATTTTCAAATCAAAGAGAACTAATGCTCTAAATGAGAACCCCCAAGAGTTAAACAATTGTGGCAGGCAGTTCGACAAGATTTTCATGAAAACGGCTGGATGATTGACAAGCACTTGCGGCACACATTATCTGTGGTGTGATGACACTTTTTGAAGGATTGTTTTGGTTTTACCAGGTCCTGATAAAATTAAATACAGGAATCTACTTTATATTTCTGTTGTGCCACATTTATATAAACGTAACAATTGAAGCTATTTTATTTTTCACCAAGAGATCGAGAGAGTCGCTTCGTCGTGAAAACTTTAAAATGACATGAACCCCTCATGGCGCTATAGGTTTGAGAAAGCTTGCTATTTTTTTCTTTTTTGATCTGATATTGTTTTGTCTTTATTGTTAGTACCTATTCTACAAAGTTAAAATAACGAGGTTTTCACCAAAACTCAAGATTTTTCATATAAAAAATCAATGTTATTTCGGATTTGAAAAGTTTAAAATTTTGAAACCTTTCGTGGTCCTAGGTTTTATGCAGCTTGGTTTGGCTAGGTCTAGGTTTTGCGGACTACAGGTTTAAAACCCCTGCTAGATAGCAATGAGCATAAAGGTGAAGGATCATAGTTTCACAATTACGATAGGTAGGTACAATGTCACTGGATAGAATTTTAAATGATAATGCGTTGTTGTTGTATCTTATAAAAATATTATTAGTTTATTACCATCCGCTTGATATCCATTGCTCTGTTACCAAGGTCCTGGGTACGAAGGCTGCTGTGGAATTGTTCGAAAAAGGTATCTCGGCCCTATACCCCTAGCCAAATTGCTAATCTACAATAGTTAACGCTAGAAAGCTTCAAATGTACGGGAATGACGTCATCTCAACGCTCAGAACAAAAAAATTGGCGGCAAGGTCAACTCGAAGCGTCCGACGCAAGCGAAACGGTTGTAACTTGGCTGGAACGCCTTCGTCCATACTCATACCTAGTCGCAAGCCAAACCATATTTTTCTGGGATCGCGAATATTTTATATTTTCGACTTTATTCAAATACTTACTTGTCCGTTCCATCATAGGACCAAAAGACGTACGGCGTTGCGCCACCGGTACATGGTGGACATCCCGCCCATACGTACAAAGCGTAGCTATAACCTAGGGGTCTTTAAGTCAAGAGTGAATAGATTGCTTCTAGGCAAGCGTGTTCCATCGTCGGCCACATCATCGCTTACCATCAGGTTGAGATAGTGGTCAAACGTGAGCCTATATATAAATAATAAAAAAAAACTTACAAATTGTGTTATGTCGTGACTAATAGCTTCTATTAGACTAAAAAACACTAATAAGCGAAAATGAAAAAATAACGATTAAATAACAGATGAGGGTAAATTATACCCATTTACTCAC
The DNA here is from genome assembly GCA_949319445.1 of Mythimna lalbum. Classification (NCBI taxonomy): domain Eukaryota; kingdom Metazoa; phylum Arthropoda; class Insecta; order Lepidoptera; family Noctuidae; genus Mythimna; species Mythimna lalbum. Next base: position 7,570,199 of record OX439345.1, on the reverse strand, counting down.
TTCTTTATGCATAGTTTTTCAGTTCCTTGGGGTACATACTTTCAGCTGATGCTCGATTTTCCCAAATAACAAATGAGGGTGAAATTAATGTAAAAATTGTAATAACAAATATTGTTTCACGTCATTGGCACCAGATTTAGCTAGGCAACCTACGAGTATTCGGAATGTCTTAATTCATGAATCCCCAAGCGACCACCGGTGGCCGCGCATCTATTGTCTTACTATTGTGTCTCTAATTGACGGTATCTGAAGGGTTAATAAACGCATTATTTACCACATAATATTTATCATAATCGAATAACGGAGAATAGGAGATAGGAGAAGAGATTCTATAGATTTGAGATCAATATAAAGGTACACAAAATATAAATTAAAAGTTATCAACATCGATTTCGTATATTTTACGTGATGCGCGCACTACTAAAAAATCCCACAAATTGATTATATGTATAGATTGGTCTTGTAATTGGTATCTAGATTTGAGTTGTTTGGTAGAATCTACTACTCTTAACCTATTTAGGCCAGTCATGTGCCTTCGTCCTTCGTGACAATTTGTAATCATCATGGATTGTCGTGACTGGACTTCCACGTCCCTTCCACCGTCACCGCACACCTGGTATTTCGCCGGTGGGACCTTCAGCGAGGCTATCTTGATGTTACTTAAATTAACAAGGGCAGGTATCATTGGAGAGCCTTCGACAACCTCAGGGCCCGACGTCAACCCTAAAGAAGACTCTGAAGATCGTTGATCAAATCACGTTAGCCACCCCTGCACCTGCATAACCCACAACAACAACCACCAGAACCTGTGACGCATTCGGCAGTGATTCATGGAAATATGAAAGTTTGTTTATCTGACTTACGAACTTTAAAATACGTCAATGAATCGTATCGGGTGATACGTAGTTAGGTAACCTGTATGTGACGGTCTCAAGCGTGGAAAGAGCCATATTATTATATCAGTTGGTATCTTACCTAGCTACTTAGATTAGAGACTAGGTAGGCTGGACTTCTCTACTCTACTTTCCTACGTTTATTATGCGCATAGCCAAAGTGTAAAACTCTACCACCATCTGTGTTCTCTATCACATAGGATTTGTTAGTATCAAAGCAAGACATCTTTTGGGAGTGCTCGTTCCATCGTGGAGCTCGTCCACTGATAACCATCTGGCGGGATATGGTTAAGAGTGGACTAAAAAATAAGGTACTTCACTCAACATAAGACTGGATACCTTTTCTGATCAAGGCTACGGATTATTCGAAAATGTAACTACAGCCGTGGAACGTATACTGAAGGAAGTTAGGAACTAAAATTCAAAACCCTCGCGATTAGGACGTAATCAAGTCTTTTTTTTTTCGCAGTGCAAAAATCATCTTATGACAACCGCTCTTAGGTGGAGCGGGAGATAGTGTCAGACTCTTACTGACTAAAAACCCCACCCCGTTCCTTCGAGCCTTCATACCGGGGCTCGAGTTCCTTTCGGATAACCCTGGCCCCAGTAACGTAATCAACAGTCCAAAATCAAACTATTGGACTGTGGCCCAGACCAGACACAACACCTAGTCAGTCAACGGATATATGCGTGGAACTTTACACTCTGTTCCGCATATCTCTAAACTGGATTCTTCTTATTATTACTGATGATTTGCAAATAATTAGCCATTCAATCATGTCAATTAGAGCTACAATAGAAAGACAATGGGTGTGCGAACGCCCGCAGTGTTTGTTTGGAGTTTAATAAATTAAAACATCATTAATATAAAAATTTAAAGTCAATTCATCAGTTCAGTAGATTATGCAGTTTGATAAGAATTCATAATACTGAGGCTGGCGACTGATTTAGTATATAGAAAAGGTTACAGTTTATCGCTAATCGTTAGTTATTCTCACAGTGCAGGTTATAGTATTTTGGAGGTATGCAGAACAGAGAGTAAAGTCCCACATACCTCCTTTGAAAAAAGAGGATCCTCCGACTAGACAGGATGTTATGGTCTGTAGGAAACTGCCCGATAGTTGATGTCGGGCTGTCGTATATGTTCAAATCACGCGGAGAACTTTGATTGCGCGATGCAGGATTTATTTTTTTGCGTATTTTCTTCGTAGTTCTTATGTGGTGTCATAGATGTCGCTATAGTATCTAAATGCTCTATATATTGCTGATTTAACAGGTATCATTTTTGTTTTTTCTTTTTGTGTATTTTGTTTGCACGTTTTGAGTACACTCTCTACAAGTTTTGGTACGTCTGAGACTTTGGTAGTTAGAATTAGACTCAACGTTTCTTGGGAACCTATCGTATCGGATTCATCAAGTAATTTGTCACAATGATATTTGTCAAAAGAGCTTTGGTTACGCTAGATCAAGAGAAATGATTTCCCACAACAAAAGTTGATGTCAAACCAAGTTTAGATAGATAGTATAGTATGATCAATTGTTTGTTGAACGCGACGCAATACTTCGCGCTCGCATTGAAGCCTTATTTTTTGGGTGTTTTGTTCTAAATAAAGTATCTGTGTTTTAATTATACTAAGTTAATTGATTCTAAAACAATGTCTAAAAATATGAAAATGATCACGAGATGCTTTGTTACATTTGTGGCGAAATTATAAATCACGAATAGAAAATTATAAATCATCAATTGTAAAATTAATATGAATTTTATTTTGGCCTTTTTTAATCTGAAAAGCAAGTAAAGCTTCCTGACGTGCTGTTTGCCAAAAAACCGATTCTTCACAGTTTCAATATAAGAGAACCATCTTCTGAAAGCTCTAGTTTTCACATCCAAGCTCAACTTCATAATCTGTTCGTACCTTATTATTGTAATTGCAATTCCCTGATATTGTTCTTATCATAATCAGTTACATAAAATATTTCCTGTTACACGCGACAAGTATTTTTTTGTTGATCAGTGTAATAATCAGGGACCGTACAACCCCGAATATAAGTTAACTCTTTCGAAAGGGTTACAGGTTGAACGCCTATAGCAACGGAAAGGGTTACCTCTTGATAGTGCTAGCCCCTTCATAACCCTAACGTTAGGGTAACCCTTTCAATAAGTTAACTCGTTCAAGAGGTTACCGGTTCTTGTATGATATCCAATTGAAACAATAACCCTTTGAAAGGGTTCGTCGTCCAAAACCCTTTAAAACCCTTTGATAACCATAGGGTTTTAAAGGGTTTTGGAGAGCAGGAATAGATTTTGACCTTGAAAGTTTGGAATCGTATAGAATTGTCCATAAGTGTTTTTTACTCGGTTTGATAGGACAGTGCTTTCTTTTTAAATTTTAATAACGTCTGAATATTTTTGCTAGGATTTTTGTTGTATTTGTACTAGTTTTGATAAAGATCATTGGGCACATCTGACCCGTTTTGTGAAGCACTCTTCATGCAGATATTAATCAAAATAGTTTTAAACTAAGGGGAAAATTATAACCTTTAATTGTATATAATTATTTAATTAAATATCAATGAAGGAAAATAAATATAAATGTCTGAAGGCCGTATTTTTGTAACGGACCACCATTCGAAAATGTTATTTTAATAGACACCGGTTCCGATTTATGCGTTTTCGCGTTAGAACACCATTCACGAGCACAAAACACGGCTTAACAGCTTTTTTTATGGTGGTCAAAAATCATCCAATGACAACCCGCGCTCTTGGGCGGAGCAGGAGATAGTGTCGGACTCTGACTAAAAGCCACCCCGTTCTTTCTAGTCTTCATACAGGGATTGAGCTCCCTTTCGGATAACCCTGGACCCAGTAGGCTTTGACCCAGCTGGGCGCCTGCTGTTGCTGACAACTCCTTGAGGCGTGGGAAAACAGTGCGCGATTTCGACGTCTTGGGCTCGGTTCGGACAGTTACCGGGTGGTCGGTCAGTGAGCTATCCATGACTCACTGTTCGCAAGCCCGTGTCTACGGCGGTCGGCCTCTTTCTTTGCTAGCATTACTGCTTCGCAGAAGGAGCCGACCGCCTGTCACTCCTCTTCGCTCTGGACCATGGCCTGAACTAAGGCCCAGCGCGTGAGGTCTCCTCCGCCGATCGCCGATGGCACGGCAATCCGCCCAAGCAAGGCACACCTTGACTGTGTGCTCCACCGTGTCCTCCGGGCGTTCCACACAGTGGCGACACCCGGGCGTCTCTTCCGCCTGAATCCGGTGCAGGGACCTCCCGAACGTGCCATGTCCGGTAAGGACCTGCGTCATGCGGAAGGTAAGCACGCCGTGAGGTCTTTCCAGCCACGCCTCAAAGAGGGGACTTACCGCTATAATTGGCGTGCCCACGGCTTAACAGCTGCGATTGGGTCAGCCATCAACACATACGGCCCGATACGCTTTCCAACGCTACGATTTTAGTCCATCCGCGTTCTAATGCTGAGCTTTCTTTGATAATTCTTTCTTTGAGATCTGGTTGATTTTTCTTTCTGAATTTCAAATTTTGTGTAATCTGTATGGTATTTAATGTGAATTTTAAACTTTTTTATTTTTTATATTCACCTAGTTATATGTGCATGCTGTGGTCTCCTGTAACTGAAGGAGCACACGTTAAAGGACCCCATGCCTAGTGATTTATACTATGTCTGTGTAACCTTTGTTGGAGATCCAAATAAATAAATAAATAACTAATGCATCTGACATGTCAATAGGGGCCTTGCTGCAGCAACAAGATGTTAAGCAATGGGAATCCTCCTCCTCCTTGAGTCGTATTCCTCATTACTGAGGGTCGTGAAGTTACCGCTGGATTAGCTTCTTAGTAATGGTATCTCGCCATCTGTGACGGTTCTTAGCGTCATGAAGTGCGACGTGCAATTGGGTGTCCAGTGTGGAGCGGACCTGATCTGCCCATCTTATTGGGCTGCGGCCCCTTGGTCGTTTGCCATCAACCATGCCAGTTACGATGAGCAGTTGAAGGTTGTGGCCATTTTTCCTGGCAATGTGGCCAAAGAACTCTAGTACTCTGCGCATGCAGGTAGTCGACAGTCTGATCTTGATGTTCAGTTCGCGTAAGATAGAGCTGTTTGTACGGGAGGCAGTCCAGGGAATTTGAAGCATTTTCCTCCAGCACCACATCTCGAAGGCATCAATGCGGTCGCGGTCAGCCTTTTTTAAAGTCCAAGTCTCAGCCCCGTAGCTAAATATGGAGAAGACTACACTTTTGACCAGTATGGTTTTGGTTTTGCGTGAAATGTTACGATCCCTCCATATGCCTTGCAACTGCGACATTGCACTTTTGGCCATTTGTATGCGCCTCCGGATTTCTTTTTCACAAGAACCTGTATTGCTGATGTTTGCACCGAGATAGATAAAGTTATCAACCACCTCAAGCCCAAGAGTTCCCGTGAGTTGCAGCTTTCTGCTTCGGTCTACTACCATCATCTTGGTTTTGCTGTGATTGATCTTGAGACCCATTTCCAGGCTATTGCGCTCAATTCTATTCAGTATCTCCACCATTTCTGCTTCATTGGCGGCCGGAAGCGTGGTGCCGTCTGCGTACTGGAGGTTAGAGATCTTGGTGCCTCCAACGGTGACTCCTCCATCTCAGTTTTCTGCAATGGGAATCACTGGGTTTCTTTTCCAAGAAGCTGAACTCAGCACAGAAAAAATATAGTTCGTACGACCGTGAGTTGTTGGCAGTGTACGAGGCTTTAAGGTATTTTCGTCACATGGTAGAGGCACGAAACTTCGTGGTTATCACAAACCATCGCCCACTCACGTACGCTTTTACGACAGTACTATACATATATTTTGTTAAATCCAACACAACAAGGACGACAAAGTATAGAAGAGTACTACTGCTCATGTATACTCGGCCGCCGCACTGTAGGGAGCTGCGCCCATATCGCAAGCATAATATCTATCTGTCTTGGGCCAGACATCAGGAAGCAATAGACACGCCCGCTGCCTTTTTATCGATCTTATGCTTGATTTGGATCAAATTTAATAAAAATTATAAATGGATTAGCATTTTATTCATATTTCCCAAATCAGTTTATGACACTTGAATTTATCTAGATCCCCGTGGCTCACATTAATGTGGCTACTGCCTTATGAAATCAGAGCCTTATATCATTATATACTGCTATATTTCGTTTGTGTCTGCCGTGGGTATGGTTTCCATACTTAGGTGCCCAATGATCTTTAAATCTGTGTTTTACAAAAAACTTTAGACTTCTGCAATGCTTTTTCAGCAAAATATTGGCGAATTTTTCACAGTTTCTATGGCGCGACTCTGGTGTTTTAGCCTTAGTGCTCCTAAAATATAAATACAGGATTATTTTAAATATATTTTTGTATTTTTTTTTTATAAATTCTATCTGCTATTTTCCTAAATTTCAGGTTTCTGCAATCATCATCTTCCTGCCACTATCCCGTTTTATTTGGGGACGGCGCAACACGTTTTTTTCTTCCATTCTGTCCTGTCGCTCGTCACGCTATCATTAACTCCCTTTTCATTCATATTGTTACGTACGTGGGTAACAAAATGCCGATTTACCAATAAAGAACTTTATTTACCACAAACAATAAGTAATTAGTCCAGTCAACAATAATCCAAAATCACAATTAGCACTAGAGTTCTGTTACACTATCGCCTCGGTCGTTAGATAAAATCACTTTGCACACTTAGGTAGATCGCTCTTGATCGCAGTCGAAATCAAAACAGACTCACTACCGTTCGGGGGCTCGTATTTATACGCGGAGCAAAGAAAATTCTAGATACTGACGTCTTAGGATAGATCCAGAACAATAGAGTCGCGTCGCGGGGCCATAAATCAATTTTATTACTTTGTCCTTCGCGAGTCACTTTCACGCGAATTTCGACTCTATTGTTAATGGCGGAAAGTACCATTTCCCTTATCCACCTATAGATACCTACAGATTACATACCTACTAAATAGTAGGTACAACGAGTACTTATGAAGGAATGTTCCAGATCTTGCCAGGCTAGGTAGGTACTTTGGTTCTAGAGCTTTCGAACAGCAATGCGTTTTAATTATTCGTTGCCACTCTTTATTTTGTCGGAAATATGACGTGTTGAAGTTTAACGGCGTAACAATATCACTTCTCACACAATCCATCCATCTTTTCTTTGACCTCTCTCTCCCTATATATATATATAACTCTTTTGGCAACATGCGATTCATCTCTCCTCCTTACATGACCATACCAAGAAAAACGATTCCCTTTCAACTTTTCAGTCACTAGCGCCACTTACAAACTTTCCCTAATCTACTCATTTCTCACTTTATCCATTCTCGTCGCACCACACATCCATCTTAAGATTCTCATCTCCGCTACATGCAATCTTTTTCATCCGTCTTTTTCACAGCCCAACATTCCGATCCATACATATACGTACAACAGGCCTTATCACGGATTTGTAGATTTTACCCTTCAACTTGGAGGGGCATCCGTGGGTCACAAGTTGTTCCCGTGACCTGTCGCCATTTCATCCATCCTGCGTTGATTCGATGAGTTACGTCCCGGTCTACATCACCATCCCCTTGGACAAGCGACCCGAGGTACCGAAAGTCGGAACAGATCGGTATGGGCGTTCCGGCGAGAGCTAAAGGCACTGGAGTGGAGAGACCGCCGAAATCGCAGCACAAGTACTCCGTTTTGGTTCTACTCAATTTCAGGTCAACACTTTCCAGTCTGTGCCACCACACCTCCGATCTGTTCTGGACCTCTAGGCCACTCTCGGCAACCAGCACAACTTCCACTATTTTTCTGTGTTCCGTGATCGTATGATTATGGACTGTGGAGTCGCTAGGTCCTTGACTGCGTGTTGCGACTTGACGCATACTTACCGAATGCATGCAGTTTAGTACTTTAATTAATAATTGAATTACATAGTAATTGAGTTACATTGTAATTAGATTACTTTGGATGTGCTATGAAATTAATTACAATGTATTTAAATACAAAGTAATTTAATTACAATGTAACCTAATTACATAGTATTTAATTATACTGTAATTATTGCTTTGAATATGAAAGGTCGCATACTTGCACCGCTTGGTTACGATATTGGTACCTGTAAGGACATAGAAATAAGGCTGGGACATCACAGAATCTCTGGTGGTAAGTAGTGATGCAATCTGATAGTGAGGCCCACTAGTTTATGAGCCTATGTCCAACAGAAGACGTCGGACACTATAGCGAGAGGGAGGCCTATGTCCAACAGTGGACAGCAGTAATTATAGCGCCTAAATGGCGATACTTGGGGGAGACTTATGTCCAACAGTGGACATCGGTCATAATAGCGAAAAGAAGTTCTATGTCCAACAGTGGACACAAGTCATTATTGCGAGGGGCAGACTTATGTCCAACAGTGGGCATCAGTCATTATAGCGAGGTGGAGGCCTATGTCCAACAGTGAACATCGGCCATTATAGCGAGGGGCAAACTTATGCCCAGCAGTGGGCATCAGTCATTAAAGCGCTTAAATTGTGACACTTTGGAGGAGGCTTATGTCCAACAGTATACACAGGTTATTATGGCGAGGGGCAGACTTTTGTCCAACAATGGGCATCAGTTATTATAGTGCCTAAATGGTGACACTCGGGGAGGCTTATGTCCAACTGTGGGCACAGGTCATTACAATGAGGTGGAGTCCTGTGTCCAACAGTGGACATCGGTCAATATAGCGAGGGGCAGACTTATGCCCATCCACCAAATAAAACCGAAATATTCGAAAGATTCTTATTTTTTTTCCCAAGTGATTTTTTCCGCAAAATTTCAATGCAACATGTAAATAAAAAACGGAAAAAATGTGTAATTACATTTTATCAGATTACTTGTGTAATCTGTTATAATGAAATTAGATTAACTTGTAATTTAATTACTTTGTATTTAATTACAGTGAGTACTCATTGTAATGAATTACTTAAGTAATCTGTTACAAAGTAATTCAATTACCAATTACAATGTAACTGTAATTTGTAATTGTTAATCTAATTACTTTTTGCCCATCACTGCTTTAAATTAAGGTACGAGCGATAATATTTATAATATTTGTAGTCTGAAAAAAAGGGTTTTTAATAGGGTTTTGACAAAGGGTTGTTTTAAAACCCATTCCGTATTGGTTACACTTTTTTACGAAAACCCTCATCAATGGATAACCTCTTCAAAACCCTTTCGATTTGCTTACCTGTTTATTCAAAAACCCATTCTGAAGGGGTTATATTTTTTAATGGCTACACGTTTTGAACGGGTTACCCCTTCAGAATGGGTTTTTGAATAAACAGGTAAGCAAATCGAAAGGGTTTTGAAGAGGTTATCCATTGATGAGGGTTTTCGTAAAAAAGTGTAACCAATACGGAATGGGTTTTAAAACAACCCTTTGTCAAAACCCTATTAAAAACCCTTTCAATGGGTAACCAAAATGGTCCCTGGTAATAATACGGCCGACAAAACTGGAATCATCGGAACCGTAATTAAATATTCACGAAGACGGAACAATAACAAAATAGATATAACAGTTAAATTATCGGAAGATGTTATTAGCCGACAAGATTCGCCAGTCATAAAACTATTTAGATAATTGAATTATTCGGCCGTGGGAATTATTCAGTTTATAATACCACAGATTAAAGAATATTAGTTATCTAATACCACCCACATGCAGAAAACGTTTTGTGAACACATTCATTGTGCGTACAGCTAAGAAGTGGAATTCCCTGCTGGAATATATTTATCCTGATAACAACACCCGTGCTTCAGAAAGCACGGGGTAAACTCGCATAAAGGATCGTCTGGAAGTTTGGTTGCGGCTTTTGCGAGACTTCTCCAACTCTCTCTATTCACGCCATTGCAGTCGTCACTGTGCGGAACGCCCGGAGGACACGGTGGAGCACACAGTCAAGGTGTGCCCTGCTTGGGTGGAGCATCGCCGTGCTCTCGTGGGGGCGATCGGCGGCGGAGATCTCTCGCGCCGGGCCTTGGTTCAGGCCATGGTCCGGAGCAAGGAGGAGTGGCAGGCCGTCGCCTCCTTTTGCGAAGCAGTAATGCTAGCAAAGGAGGAGGCCGACCGGATCAGGCAATGGCGCTCTAGCCGCCGCCGCTGAGATTCCGTTCTCGACTTCCGGCCACCGTAGACGTGGGCTTGCGGACGGCGGGCCATGGGTAGCTCGCTGTCCGATCGTCCGGTAACTGTCCGTGCCTCAAGGAGTTGTCAGCAACAGCAGGGGCCCAGTAGGTCAGGGTTATCTGAAAAGAAGCTCGAGCCCCGGTATGAAGGCTAGAAAGAATGGGGTGGGTTTTTAGACAGTAAGAGTCTGACACTTTCTTCCACTCCGCCCAAGAGCGGGGGTTGTCATTGGATGATTTTCGCCCACCAAAAGAAAATGCCATTGCGTGTGCATTCAATGAAGATTCATTCATTCTTAGAAGATGATTTGATGAGGTCTGTCCATCTGGTAGTTGATCGACCGCGAGAACGTTGGCTCTCTTCTCTACCCTGTACCACTAAACGTTCTAAAGAGCTTTCATTACGGATGTTATGTCCAAACATTTTGAAGATTCGCAGTTGCATAATCGATGAAAGTCTTTGTTTGATGCCAAGCTCTTGCAGAATGGAAACGTTAGTGCGGTACAGTGAATAGTCAACTTGTTAGGTTAGGTTAACCTCGAAGTTTGACCCGTGGGGATCTTACAGGCACGAGCAGGCATTGATTATTATGAGTCACCGTCCGATCCGAGCATTGTTTATCAACAACAGCGCCCTGTGAAGTGTAGATCACGATCACCAATTAAGCCAAATTGATTTCTATCAAAATTGCCATTGATTTGCTGATTGTAATCATTGAACCTACGAATTTCGGGTTTGTTATAAAGTACCGACTACACTGACAAAAAATTATGAGTTCAAAGCTAAAAAACTAATGTGATTTATTTTTTGTAGCAAAACTTCGGTAAGCCATTATTTTCATTGTAATTTTTTTTTAATTCCGAAAATTATTATATTCTCCTGATCTGAAGTGTCGTGATAGCCCTTCTCTCATGTACCTATGAGGTTGCGGCTACGAAACTGGACAAGTACTGAAAGGTATAAATTTTTAAAGTGTATCTAGGACATTACTGACACCCCGTGTCACGGAAAGCACGTGAAGCGTAAGCGTATTTCTAAATAAGATTAAGCAGTTACTTTTCATTTTATTGTTGTTCGTCCTGTACGAGTCACAAATGTTTTCTTTCTTTTTTCTTTCTTTGTTTCGTCGTGTAGTCCAGTAACTGAGTTGTGAAGGTTTCATAGGCAGGCACTCCATGTAAAACATGGGTATTCAGCCGCGACTAGACTTGAAGCCGATTCTAAGTTTTACTATTACTTATTCTGTGCCTTAAGTCAGTTGGGAATAAGGTTAATCTTTTCATTCAGGCAAAATATCTGTTTGCGCATGCTCTTGTTTCTTGATCTGCTGTGGACTTGAATAATCTCCGATTTCAAAATTCAGGTGGGAAAATTCACTTTTATTTCACACTTAATACACTTTTTTTTGTAAAATATCAATGGCTTTTTAGATTTACTTTTCATTAGTGGTTGTTTTTAGATAAAGAAAAACTATTTTTTTATTTCACTCATAAAATTCAGAAGCTAATGCACGGTTCCAATTGGTCATTTCCTATGGAGAAGAACCAACAAGAAACTGCAGGGTTACTCTTTAAAAAAAATATTGATTATACAATATTACCACATTACAATATTAATAGATATGATTAAATACATATAAAATTTACATAATAACTATTTCTGCATTATTCACATGTAGACACACGATATTTTTCGCTTACAAAATGGACGAAAACGTTTATCGAGCGTTAATAACGATTTTATTTTTAATTTCAAGAGCAGGCCATGATTTCGAGTACCTAATCCTATCTAATATCTGAATAAAGCTGCTACCAGGATAAGGATATAAGTCTATAATCACGGAAGCAATAATTTTGATTGATTTTTCCTATATTGTGATCTGTTTGATCTTTGTGTTGAATCTTGTGTTTATTTTTTTTCGTATTTATTTATGTATTCATCGTGAATTTTATTTACATAATTACCTATAGTAGGTGTTAGTGTGGTTATTTGCGATTGATTTATGAAACAGTTTAAATCATTAATTTAAACTATCGTGATTTTTTTATTAAAGTTTTTATTACTCCCTCAAATTTAATATACCTACTTAGGTAATTATTACCATTTTTGTCATAATTTTATGTGTAGTTACTATCTCTTATGTTAACTTTAAAAAAGGCATACTTACGACGATTGATTAAAATATTACGAAAATTGTACTAATTTAATTTTAAATTTTTTGACATAAATATACATAGTTATTTTGGACAGTATAGTCTTCTACCTTATTATAAGAGTTCTGAGTATACATGTATATGGATAGAAAGGGGAAGGAAGGCCGAAGAAAAGATGGATGGATTGTGTGAGGAGTGATATGACAGAAAAGGGAGTTAGTGATAGTTTGACGGGTGATAGAACAGAATTGAAGAAATAACGTGTTGCGCCGACCACATGTAATATAGGATAAGGGCAGGAAGAAGATAGTCTTCCACCTTAAGGCCTGTATTACATCCAGATTGACCAAGCTTTTTTTCTCTTTTTGAACGGAGCGGCAGGAAGTATTACTGACTTAAACTTACTGTCGGTTTCTACCGGTTGTATTTCATTGTATAGGGGGTGTGTCGGAATTGCATAACCTAATTCTGCCTAGCTTGTTCTATCATCGGACTACCAGACATACGGTGATGCGCCACCGGTACATGGTGGACGTCCCAACTATACGCACAAAACGTTTTGGGAACACATTCGTTGTGCGTGCGGCTAAGAAGTGGAACTCCTTGCCGGAGTCTGTGTTTCCCGGAATTTAGCTATCAGCTACAACCCGGGAATCTTTAAGTCGAGAGTGAATAGGTTTTTTCTAGGTAAGCGCGTTTCGTCGTCGAACGTACCGTCGCTTTCAATCAGGTGAGATGGTGGTTAAGCGCGAACCTTGGGCTGGCGACAAGACGGTCGGGTCGCGATTCTTCCCGGTCCGCTTCAGTTTGGGAGCTAGAAGTCAGCGTCGGAAATGCTTTACGAAGCCCCACCGGCCTTCGAAGATCAGTCCAGGTCATCATCTTGAACGGTGTGAAACCTTCATCCCATTTGTCTCTTGTCTACGTGATACAAAAAGTACACTATCATTTATCTCTAGGTTTAAAGGTTTATTGACTCTTCTCAGAAAATCTTCACATTAAAATCTTTTGCTATTTAATATATAATTAATTGCCTTGAGGCGATAACCTCTCATTTACGCCTTTGATGTTCTTCAGCGATTATAACAATTAAACTAAGTTATTGCTGCGAATAATCGAACATATTATGGCTATTCTTAGAATGAATCAAGAATCGTGCAAGATATGGAGATATTTACATGTGCCTGCCCTGGGATATTAATAGTGTATTGTGTTGAGATAACGGAATTAAATGCAATAATAGTTATGATACATAGGATGTGCGTCAGGTTTAAAAAATGGTTTGCTTGACCATGAACCTATAAGAATCGTGAAACATTTCACTAGGTATTGTTAGGTCACATCCAGTCGTGTCATTGGGTAAGTATCTCTGATGAGATCATAATAATATGCAAACTTCATCATCATCATCTTCATCATATCGTCCACTGGTAGACATAGGCCTCCCCAAGCGTCGCCACACCGACCAGGCCTGTGCTTCACGCATCCATCGGATTCCCGCGATTCTGTACGCGGTCACCACTCCAGAACCTTTTATCCTCATCGACCATCTATTCTGCGTGCAATGTACCCTGCCCATTGCCACTTAAGTTTGGCGATTCTTCGAGCGTTGTCGGTAACCTTGGTTCTCCTGCGGATATCTTCATTTCTAATGTGATCCCGCAAGAAAACTCAGAGCATAGCCCTTTCCATTGCCCTTTGGGTGACTGGGCCTCATGAGAATACTCAAGTCTTCTTATGAGGCCCATTGTAAGCGACCACGTTTCGGAGCCATAAGTTGTCACTGGCAACACACACTGTTCATGCAAACTTGAGTGACATAAAAACTTGAAACTGCATTTATGGTAAAACCGAGATAGATGGAGCATGAGCATGACTATGCATCGAGTATCTTCTATATTGGAGTATATGAAGTCGTACACTAGAGCTCCGCTGGAAGAACAGACATCAAATAAAGATTTTTTGTGTTTTATTATATTTTTACAAGTGCTAATTTATAAAACAAACAAAAAAAATTGAAATAAAATTTTAGTTTTATTTAAGTATTTGTTATCTATACCAATATTGAATAATTTTAAAAATCTATTTTATATAGGGGCTTTTCACAGTGTATAAACAGATATCAAGAGGTAAAGTTGGTTTGTGTGGGCGAAGCCGCGGGCAGAAAATAGCAACGAATAGGTACTTATATCTAATATATAGATATTATCAAGATATGTCAGTCCCATCGAACCCTTTTATGTTGATTTTACTGATTAAAACATAATAAGATAAAAATAAAAGCCATTAGTTTGTTTTTACCTGGCTAAGATTTCGTGTCAAGTTAAGTTGGTATCGAATAAACAGCGCCTTCAAACTTTGGCAGAGCATCAAACAAGACAGCAGATTGCTCATCTAATATTAGGTAGAAAATCAGCAAATATTTGTAAGATGAGAAAAGTTCCCTCTAACTTTTGAACCATAAGTTTAGAAAATATGAAAAAATCTCTATCCTGAACGAATCTTCTTTCAAATAAAAGAAGAATTAAAATTAGTTCACGCAATCCAAAATAACCACCGAAAACCCAACATAGGTACATAACCCCACGAGTTTGTATACATTATTAACCCAATTTTCCGAGAGATGGCGCTGTACTTTGGGCTACTTCGCGCTTTTAAGTACTATTATAATTTATTATTGTGACGGACGGGAAACTACGGAACCCTACACTGAGCGTGGTCCGACACGCTTTTGGCCAGATTTTTATGTCTTTGTTTAGCTAAATCAAGGCTCGGATACCGGTTAAATTTTCAAACCGTTATTATGTACTTGACGCAAAACCTTTTACATTAGGTTTCGTTCGCATATACCGGTTTTTTTAAACCGATATTTGGAAGAGTATTTATATAAAGGTTTTTTGGGATTAAACGGTTTAGAGCAATAAAAACCGGTTAATACGGACGCACAATAAAGAAACGACGCGCGCAGTTCAGATTTTATTCAGTAGAAAGTTTACTGACATGCCGTTCGCCGAATAAACCGGTTAATTTAGGTTAAAATAAAGTTCTTAAAACGTTCACGTTCTTAAGAAAAGTTCGGAGGAAAACCGAAATAAACCGGTGTTAACCGTTATTTTTTAAACCGGTTCCGAGCCTTGAGCTAAATTACACTTTACATTTAGTTTGTATTCCGGGATTGAATGCATTGTACATAACTATGAAACTCCTACTAATTTAGTAATAGCAACATAGTTATGCAGCGGTTTAGTGATGTTAAAATCAAGCTAATTATATCACAGGCGCTTTATAAATTGAATGCGTCATAGCTATTTCCCGCAGTTTCGCTCCCATTGCGGTGTATCGCACAGGAACTTATTAAATTTACAGTAACTTTAATCATCATCATCATCAATCCACAGCCTTTTAATGTTCCCGCTGCTGGGACGCAAGCCTCCTCTCTAGGAGAGGGGAATGGGTCGCAATCCACCACGCTAGCCCAGTGCGGGTTGGTGGATGTCACATGTCTTCGAATTTTTGGTTCTAGGACATGCCGGTTTCCTCACGATGTTTTCCTTCACCGTTTTGAGAGCAGTGGTGATGAAATAAATTACACAAAGTAATGCACCTGGCTGGGTTTGAACCCGCGACCTACAACTCGGTCGGGGCCGTTACTACTCGGCCACCACTGCCTCGAAAATATAAGATTTTACAATCATAATATAAAAACAAACAAATAATTACTTGTTTGTTTAGAGGGAAGTAATCAAAGGGATAGGATGCTAACATGGAAAACCGCCCTTTCTTGTACTTAAACTGATGTTTCTAGCTGCACAAAATAAAGATCTTTAACCTGTTTTCAAATTCTCGGTTGAGCTGTGAAAAAATCAAACTTCTAAGTGAACGAATAAAAAAAGATACAGTTTATGTCGCATAAAACGTTTATTTCGACGCTCTCAAGGGAATCAATTTATAGGGTACTTCCCGTTGACACAGAATCCGGAAATTTGGCATAAAGCAACGTCTTGTAGCACAGGTACATGTATAGATATACACATAAACTTCTACAGATTTACTGTAGAAGTTTTTAGTTGTGCGCGTATCACGCAAAATGTACGAAATCGATGTAGATAACTTTTATACAATAAAATTGTATGTTACTTGATATATTATTTAGCCTTCTTTTCATCGATATCGGTTGACTATATCGAAAGATATATGAATTTAAAGTATTTGAGATGTAAAATATTACCCCACACGCAATGACTGTTAGGCGGTACAAAGTTCGCCGGTTCAGCTAGTATAGGAATAAATCTGAAAACAATCTCAATCTGAAAAATTGTTATAACCACAGCTAGATTGGTTTGTTTTATGTTTGTATGTTTGTGTTATTTCTATAGCATTATTTCTTATGAAATTTAGCTGTTGGAAGTCGTAGCTTACTAAGATTTAATTTTCATATGTCAAAAAAGGCAATCAGGACAATTATAAAACGGCTCTTCGCGACCCCTTACAATAATATCAAAAGAAATTAGTATACTGACTTCATCTTCACATTGTATTTTGTGATAATAAAATATGATTTTTATAATGCTATAAAAATACTAGCATTAATCATGAAATTAAAATAATACTCTAATGGAGCTAAGACAAGCAAATCATTTCTCATAAACAATTTACGATTTTATAACATAATAAGTTGCCAATGTTGTTCAAAGATCTTAGCGAACGAAGGTCAAAACCCACATCTGTCATACACTTATCGAAATACAACATTATAACCCTAGGGGTAAAAGTAACTTATAAGAAGGAGTCGGCGGGCGAGCGTAGCGAGATCGCTAATTCTTTAGACCTACTTTCAGAGTATGAGCAATGAAAAAGCATTTATAAGACTACATGGAAGACAAGCTTGTTTGGCAATGACGCCTTTTGCGCATGTGGCTTACTTAGCCTAACCAACGCTTTTTTATATTAGCCCGATCCACGCTCAGGTGCTTATTTGGTACTATGTTGGTCTTCACTGTCCTCATTACTATGTATCAATATTGTATGGAAACATTGTAAAATTACCCTTTTTTATGAGTGTCTGTGGTGTTTCTTATCAGTTTATCTATGTAATACAAGCTGTAACCATGCACTAGCTTCTGATCACTACATAATATAAAACAAAGTCGCTTTTACTGTCCCTATATCCGCTTACCTACGCGATACGCTTAAATCTTTAAAACTACGCAACGGATTTTGATGCGGTTTTTTTTAATAGATAGAGTAATTCAAGAGGAAGGTTTATATGTATAATATTGCACCCGATAGAAGCCGGGGCGGGTCGCTAGTGTTTTATAAATGAAACTATTTGTACATGCATTGAAATATTTTGAATTTGTTGACAAACTATGTAGTCGACGATGGAGCACGCTGGCCTAGAAGTTACCTATTCACTCTTGACATCAACAAATTTTTTATTGATAATCACGAGAAGGTATTTATTATCGCCTCATTCAAGTTATTTAACGCGAGTATTTCCCGATAGGTTTGTGGTTTTTACAACAACAGTCTGACATTCTTGTTTACTCCGCATTGATTTTTACTGAGAAACATGGTAATTATGGTGGCATAACGATGAGATCAGGGCGAATGCCTTATAGAACCAACTACGTAGTTATGTAGAAAGACACGTTTCTGCTGCGTTTACGCTGCGGGATTATTTGAAAGAGTTACCTTGGGCCTAGAATACATAGAGCAACAGAAGGAACACGGGTGAGGTTTTAGTCAGTACTAGCAAACCGCTCCGGTTTAGCACGAGTGCAATGCTACCGTAACCTCTATATCATTTTTTCACGTTGCAAACGCAACGTAAGCGCAAAAAATGTGTTTATTTCCATGACATGACATGGGAAACCTCTAAAATTACCTTCAAGTGTTTCTCTACTATATTATTCATGTATTATACTTAAAAAAATTCATCATGAATCACTCTAACTATAAAAAAAAATCGCATCAAAATCCGTTGCGCAGTTGTAAAGATCTAAGCATACATAGGAACAGCGGGAAGCGACTTTGTTTCTGTTTTACATTATGTAGTGAAAAGTCTGACACTCCCTCTCGCTCGACCCAGAGCGAATTATTTGATGATTTTCCACTAAAAAAAAACGCAGGTACTTACGTCTCTTATTTCCTCATTTTTTGTGTGTTTTTAAGTAATAATTAAAATGTTGATTCCATGTTTATAGCAACATGATTGAATGTAATAAATATGAGTAGACACTATAAATAACAAAACAAGAATTATTGTTTGTAAAAAATACAACGCAATTGAACAAGTTTCAAGAAAAAAACGAATACCAAAAAAAGTAAAGAAGGAATTGAAAAGTGACGAGTGGTGTGGTGAGTGGTTGGTGTGTGTGTGGTGGGGGTGGTGTGGTGAGTGGTTGGTGTGTGTGTGGTGGGGGGTGTGTGGTGGGGGTGGTGTGGTGAGTGGTGGGTTTGTGTGTGGGGGTGGTGTGGTGAGTGGTGGGTGTATGTGTGTGGGAGTGATGGAGTGAGTGTTAAGTGGCTTAATTCTTTATTGTATACAAAGATATAACATTACATATGGAGATACAGACAGTTCACTCACAAAGGCAAGCTTAACTCAACTATGAGTTTATTCCCAGCAAACCTATGGGTAAAAGAGAGAGAGAACATATATTCGAGAACTACTATAACAAGGTTTTTTTCGGGATGCTACTAGCACTTTTTTACGTTCGCAATATACTTACATAGCTCTTATGATTTCTTTCAATCTATCTACCTTATAGCACAAAATAGATAGGTACAGAAGTCAATCTACATACAAGGCGCGCTCGAGCAACGCACACATAGACATCGGCATCGCTCACAGACACGATGTCTCGGTAGCGTCTCGGCCAGCTTGTCGAACCAGTTCCGGCTCGAACGCTCAATAGTGTGCGTCCACCGAGCGTAGGTATAAAAAGTGAAGTACATACATGAGATTGTCTTCTGTATCTATCTATTTTGTGCCTATAGGTTATCGGAAAAGCAGGCCGACAAAATTGGCACTTATTGTAAGTTGAGCTACGAGTAAGTAGGTACACAGTATGTGCAATAATGTGCATCTGCACTAACTAGAAGGACAAGTCTATTGTGGTTAATTCCTGAAAAGTTAATCTTAATCTCATTTTTTGATTTGAAAAGGGAGCAGTTTAAAAAAAATAAAGTACGTGTTTAAACGTGTCCTAGAACCAAAAACTCAAAGACATGTGACATTCACCAACCCGCACTGGGCCCGCGTGGTGGATTACGGCCCATTCCCTCTCCTATAGAGAAGGCCTGAGTCTTAGCAGTGGGAACATTAAAAAGGTTGATGATGATAACGTGTTGAAACAATAATAGTTAGACCAACTGTGGCTCTCATAACGCTAGAGCCAAAGTGGCCTAACTTTTTTCAGTACTGCCTAATATTTTTCAGTACTAATATTAAAAAAAGGGCAGTTTTTGTTCAATAAACAACTGCATATTCTTCTTATGATCTATCTGACCCGGGTTTGTTTTAGTAGGTATTTCTTCTTAGAGTATTCGAATAGAAAATGCAGAATTCAATTAATTTTAAGATATTATTTTTCTGATGTCTAAAAAAGTTTGATCAAGTCAATTTACAGAAATAATGATCATAAATCGCAGTGTATAGACGGGTTGATGTCTAGTTGGTAAGTTTCTGAGATCATCAATAATGATAGGACATTATTAGATATCGCGTGAATAAGATCTTCATACTGCAGCTGTAATTATCCATCATCACGATCAGTATTACATTGTTGCTGATCATTGTTTACGCATTTTCTCACTCTTTCGCGGCTTATAGATTTGAGGAAAAAAATTTGATTCTCATCATCATTTCAGCCGTCCAGTGTTGGACATAGGCAAGCGTGCGTCAATCCTGTGCGTCTTCACCGCATACCCGCGACTCTCACCAGGTCGTCGGTCCACCTTGTGGGAGGCTTACCAACGCTGTTTTTAAAAAAAAAAATGTCTGCCAATTGAGGGAAGCTAATGTTGGGTAGGGCAAAGGATATTTCGACGAGTTTTTTTTTTGTCGACGGGGAAATTCATCTTATGACAAAACCCGCTTTTGGGTGGAGCGGGAGATAGTGTCAGACTCTTACTGACTAAAAACCCCGCGCTGTTCCTCCTAGCCTTCGTACCGGGCCTCTAGTTTCCTTTCGGATAACCCCGACCCCGGTAGGCTTCGACCCAGCTGGGCCCCTCCTGTTGCTGACAACTCCTTGAGGCGCGCGGGAACAGTGCGCGCCGTCGACGTCTTGGCTCGGTCTGGACAGTTCGACGCACCCTGGAGTCTGCAATTGAACTCATAAGTTAGCATAATAATGCTTCATAATATTACTACCATCATCTGGTGGGACTCAGACCTCCTCTCTAGGAGAGGGAAACATTATCGCAGTTAGTAGCAAAAAACACTCCCCAAATGGTACGAGATAGTTTGAAAGAATCTCCATGGCCCCTAGAATTTTATAGAGCAAGATGATTCAACTTAAGTAGGTTAAGTAATAAGTAACTTAACGCCCCTTGGACATGGGGTTGAAAAACCACCCCGGAACTCCTTCTGTACAACGCCTGTTGAGACACATCTATGGGGAAACTGACAAGGGTTCTTCCTTGAACCTCGCCGTGTACCTACGGTAGCACGAGATCACTGTGCCACTGTCTTTCCTGGGGTCACTCTGTAGTCAAACAGTCTTGACTCTTAGTGACTGCGACCCCGGAAGATCAGCATATCTACTGTCAATACAACATTCGAAAACTTCGAAGAAAACATAGATCTTTTAGAGTTTTTGGGGTTACAGTTGAGCTCTAGTTTAAGATCATAAATATTCGCAGCATAAGTACTAATAAGTACAAGTTTTATTGACAATATCATCTTTCCAGTCGAAAAACGTCCCCTGTAGGACATAGGCCTCCCCCAATACAATACAATACTTTAGAGGTATGCAGAACAAGGTATAACGTCCCGCACTGTTGAAAAGAGAGAACACTTTCTCTCTGGCCTGATAACGGCCTGATAGTTCATTTCTGACTGTTGTATATTAATACCAACAGTGAAAAGGCAAAATCACGTAACCGCCGTTTTCGACTAACGTGGCGGTTAAGCGATTTCACCTTTCCACTGTCGACATGTTCAAATACCGCAATACAGGATTTATATATGTCGCTATAATATGATACATTAAATTAAAACAAACAAATTATAAAACAATCTGTATTTCATCACTTAAATCAAAATTACAAGTTACGCATGTAACAATAGGAAAATGTTTTTACTGGCGGAATACTATACAATATTCATGTTAGGTATTGAGAAACATTTTCATCTTACCTAATACATTACATGAGATTAAATATTATATAACATATCTTTTGACTGGCAGATGAGAAAAACAAAAATAACTTGCAGATTTATCGCGACAGGTCAAAATATTGCACATAAAAATTTTTGACTGCTAGCTTTTAATTGTATTTAAATGCATACAGGCACTTAAATTATATTTATACAAACGCCAATATGGAAAAAGAAGATACAAAACAATTTAGACAAAAAATATCATTCTAGTGATTTCATTATAACTACTATTATAATTTCAGAATCATAAAAACTGTTAAAAAAGATCATAAATCAAATCGTTGTAAATAAAACTGAGTCCAACACTATAGAATTAAAGTTCAAATTCCTTGAGCAATGTAGTTCATATTCTTGTCTATAATTATGTACATGTATAGCAAGTAACGTCTTGTAATTAAAGCTATTTGGTGTTTATTCCGGTCACCGTTAATCACAGCATGTTCAATGCACTTCGAAACACTCATGTAAGTCACTGAGTAGCCCGAAGTTATTTTTTCCTGTAAAAGAAAGAGAAGATTACCTTGGATTATTGATTCGAAGAGAAACTACTATAAATGGGCAATATGGGCACGGCATGTGTCATCGATATGCAGTTACATATTTTGGACTGCAAGCTCTTCCACAGTGTAATCATAATTTGAAACTGCAGCCTTCTTTCCTCATCAAGTGAAATCCACTTTGACACATTAAATTTTTCAAGGTGTAGGTATGTTTGTTGTATCTTGGTTTTAATTAGATAGTTAAGGAGTCTCTTTCCCGGGTTGCTAAAACCTAAGTCAAGGGAGAATTGGTTAATTCTAGACTGGCGTGCTCCACCGTCCACCACATCATCACTTATCATCCAAATCAAAGCATTTATTTCAAATAGACCATTTGCAGGCACTTTTGTATAGTCAAATGTCGGTCAGTCCAAGAAAAGTGTAACTAAATTGCACATTCCAAAGCGTTGATCTCTATGGAGAGAAGAACGTGCAAAAAACTCCATGGACTTTAAATCATATTATATTTTACATATATAATCCTTGGTTACATATTTCAATTATGATGATGTTTTTATTTTGATTATTTCTTGTTTTCTTCAATTATGTGAGCACAATGTAGAGGTGAAATAGTGGTCAAAAGAGGCAGTTAAACCTAATATACCAACTAAATAATAATACGGCATGTTGAATATAAATTATAGATTAATAGCAGCTAGACAACACAGATTTGTAAAAACTCTTAAAGAACACTAAAGAAAAAAAACAAAGCAATTAATTTTAGGTTGTTTTTGTCATCTTATCTTACAATAATTATATAGTACCACAATCAATGTTCATGATATTTAAATTATAGAAGCAATGCTACCTAGACAGCACGGATATGTAGATAATCATAACAGCACTAATGATAAATCAAATCAATAAATTTTAGGTTTTTCCAAAACCTTCCTCGCGTTAGTGTTATCTCATGTAACATAATTATATTAACAGAACTGATGTATGCATGTTTTATATAATTTTATCCTAGCTAAATTGCGACGACTTGTAAAATTTGTTCGAGTTCATGGCCCGCGTCTTGTGGTGTACAATTGTTTAGGATACGATGGAACTGACATACCTACTACGTATATTCATAAAAGCCTTATACATAAATAAAGAAAAGAAACAATTACTTTATAATGCATTCAATGCTAATGATATTTTATCGTTACGTGCTGTCGTAGTGAAAAAACGATTCAACGAAGAATATATCATTAACAAGAGTGCAATAACATCCATTACAGTCATTGTCACTGTGTACAAAGGTACAGGAGTAAATTCATTTACCTTTGACTCTTCTAAATGACAGTTGTTCTTTCAGCACACGGCTAGAATACTTTTATATCTTCCGTCTATCTACCTATTCATCACAATTTGTCTTCACATACAGTCCTAAACATATTCTTTTCGTTATTGTCTACACTTCTTCAGTAACGCCATCATCTAATTTCTAATGTTATTTTTTATAGGTTCATTATCTATCAAACGTTTTTATTTACGAGCTGATTATTAAATTATCGGAAGTTATGAATCAAGTTAAAGGTAGTAAAATATTATGTCCTCACTGATAGGCTTGGTTAACCGCCTCCGTAGCCGCCGCCAAAACCGTATCCCCCACCGCCTCCGCCTCCGCCTCCGCCACCGCCGCCACCGCCACCGCCGCCTCCACCATAGCCTCCGCCGTAACCACCGCCGCCGCCTCCACCGTAGCCACCGTTGTTTCCACCATAGCCACCATGGTGATGGCCACCGCCATGACCTGAAAGAAAAATTTAAATTAGCAACTCGTTGCAGATGTTATTTAATGAAGAACCTAAAACGTATTTTTATCCTCAATTCGGAAATCTTCACAGTTTTCCTGCGCCCTAGGGTGACTAAAACCACCACAATATTTCCTCGCGTTCTTGCGTCGGGAGCTGTGAGTGCGGAGTAACTTCCGCAGCCCCGGCCTGGTACTGGCCTGACGTCCACATCAGGCCTCGGCCCCGTAATGTTAAGTGAGGTGTTAACTCCTCTACACTTCCGAAAACGGTACTACTCGCTGCCATCTTGGGTATTGATTGAGGGACGACTGATTAAGATCACAAAAGTATTAATCTAATCAAACTAATCTCCATTGCCATCTAACAACAATAAAAATCAACTATAAGCGTGCAAATCCAACTTGGTGCTACTAACCGGGTAGATTTTTTTATTTTTATCCATTACTAGTTTTATGTGCACGACATCAAAACTAGTTTGATGTTACGAGGTGCGAGAGTTCGGAGACTAAATCATCTACTATTACACTAAGCATAATAGTTATTGTATCAGGCGATGAAAACCATCTCCAATATTGTTTTGAATATTAAAACACAAAAAGCATTTACAAAAAGCAGAAAAAGGGTGTGTGTGCAAAAGCTGCATAGTGCATCTGTACCTTGCTCTTTCACTACTTTAACGACAATTGTTTTGGTTGGTTGTTGGTAGCCGCCACCGTGACCACCATAGCCACCACCATAGCCGCCGCCGTGGCCGCCTCCTCCTCCCAGACCTTTAAACTTCTTCGATAAGTGACGCTTCTGTCTGTTGTGTCCAGGTTGTTCTTGGTCTTCAAGTTTCTGCGAAAAACAAAAAACAGAAAAATATAACATAACCTTTAATTACGTAAGTTTATTTTCAATAATTTGTTGACAAAAGTTCGATCGAAGAAGTATTATCTCCTGGCCTCCAAACCATATATAGCCTGTGACTTGGGGACCAGTGATTCTATAAGGGTAGTAAAAATAGCAGAAATATGTTTTCTCCTGTAACAAATTATATTATATTACCTATAATGAAACATTTTGGGTAGAGACCAAAAAAAAAATTGGTTTAAAAACAAATGAATGAATAAAACAGAGTCGGTATCTATGTCCGTATCTCAGCTTATTTCTGCTAAATCTCACAACCGATGGTAATACGGATTTCTCTAATGAAAAAAGCGATTAACAAGAAAGGGTGTGTGTGTATTTCGGGTTGTTAAGTCACACTAATATTATAAAGGTAAAAGTTTCTGTGTATGTGTATGTTTTTTACTCCCTCACGCACAAACATCTGAAACGATTCGGATCCGTAGATCATGTGCAGAAATAAGACATCGACTTATTATCCTTTTTTTATGGTAGGGAAAATCTTCCAATGATAATGCTCGTACTTGGGCAGAGCGGGAGATAATGTCAGACTCTTACTGACTAAAAACCTACACCGTTCCTTCTAGCCTTCATACCGGGGCTCGAGCCCCTTTTCGGATAACCCTGACCTCTGTAGATCGATTTATTATCCTGGAGTATGTACCCTTTGGTACAATTAACTACTTTCATACGAACGAAGATATTTATGCAAGTATGCACACTTAGGAAAGCTGACCGGCACATTAAACTTGAACTTATAAATATGCTAACGTTGTGTGAAGTCAATTATAATTATGACTTGGAAATATTTATTGTGGTTGGCTATAAATATTGATTAGATTTACAACTTAATAGCTACTGCCTTTATTGAGGGTAATAAACTGTATATCGATCCTTTTCAGGAAATTGCGACAGTTGATATTTGTTGCAGGAGGTTCTTTTCTTTCCGAATGATAAAGTATCACTTGGCATTCTAATGGTTTATTAGTAATATGTACAACAAGTTATTTTTTGGAAATATATTGAAGAAAATCCTTCCCCTGTTAATAATGCGACGCTTACGGTATTCTTTCTGAAAAGGCTACTTATCATATTGTTATAATTAATTCAGTCTTTATCCGTTTTTAATGCTTGACCTGTGTCTTTAATTATATTATTCCCACGTTGATAAATCTGATATTAACAAATTTTAATTGATCAAGATAAAATAATTAAGGCATCCCTCTATCCAAATCTATAAGATCAGATTTATAGATTTGTTTTTTAAAACCTATTTACAAAATAAATATCATTTATAGTAAATAATTTCATATTCTTCAACGATCTATCAACGGTGAAGGAAAACATTGTGAGGTTTGGTCCTTGAGCTAAAAGTTCGAAATTATTTGACATCTACCAACCCTAACCTGCATGGTGGACTACGGCCTATTCCCTCTCATAGACAGGAGGCTTGAGTCCCAGCCATGGGAACATTATAAGGCCGATTATGCAACGATGTATTTAACTTCTATGCCTCGTGTTGTTTATGGTAAACCTGAATTAAGTCATCAAATGATACTTAACAAGCAGTCATAGCCTGAAATTATAGAATACCTATTCATTAACGATCACGTTTGGGACCATGCTTTATCTGCTGTTCTACGTTACCATGACTAATAGTTAAATGAATTACGAATAAACACAGCTCATGCAGGCGTTTTACTTTGTTTAATTTAATTTATCATCATTGCTTTTAAAACGATGAAGGAAAACATCGTAAAGAAACCGGCATGTCCTAGAAATAAAAAATCGAAGACACCGACACGCGTGGTGGATTGCGGCCTATGTTCTTTCCGAAAGAAGAGCCCTGAGTCCCAGCAGTGAGAACATTGAATTAGCTGATTAAGCTTATTTATTATGCTAAACTTCAAGAAAAAAAAAAACCGTTGTGTTTCTCGTATCTGCGTTCAGGGTTAAAAGTATCAACTTAATTATAAAAAAGCTATTCCTTGGTACAAGTCGAACATTATAAGTTTTTATTATAAACTAGTAAGAAAATATACGCAATGATTTACAATATGCATTTTACATGCCAATCGTTCAAGTGCATAATTACACTGTATTCCTTCCAGTCGTGATATGAGGGAGTAATTAATTGGACATAACATCCCCATCCGGCTTTCGAAAATACAGCAACGGAATAGTTACCTGAACGTAAATAGGCTGAGGGTTTCCTCTAAGGGCCTTAGCCTCTGGTTCCTGCCGCCCATACTGAGGGTTGGCCTGGGCAAGCAGCACCAGGATCGGGAACTGCCTCGACCGCGTAGCGTCGTGTGTTCTAGAGTCCCTCGGGGGGGCTAGCACTGGAGAAACGAGGAGTATCCTCTCGCCTCCATCCAAAGAGTTGTCTCCGATAGACGGCAGTGCCGCCGCCAGCGCTGACAGCGCCAGCACGCTCACCACCACACTACTGTATCCCATCGCGATCACTGACGCAGGACCAACAAAGCAAAGCTATTTATATGACGCGATTTTCCTGCGGACGCTGCGACGTCATGAACTGACCACTGCTGCCATCAGTCCGGATCACATCGCGGAACGGACGATTCCCACAATGACGTTGATAAACGAATTGTTTTCAATTTGACGCGAAAAATTAATATCTATAGATCTATTGCTCCTATAGAACAAAAAAGATGATATGTAAGTATGTACAGTCAAACGAGAAAAACGTGATGTTACACGGCTGCCAATTTGCTGAGTCCAAGCACGAATTAAGCTGGTTATTCCCATAAACCGGATGCTTGTTAGTGTGTGTGTGGATCCATACTTAATAACAGCGAACTGGTTCTTTATGGTTTTTGTGGCCGATTACCAAGATAACTCTGTTGTTAAATACACAGACGCGGATTGAAATGTGAAGCTTACAAACTAGTTTACATCATCATTTAATACTTCGTTAGATAATAAAACTTTTAATAAATTGACGATAAACAACAATGTTACGATGAACACTTTAAGTAGCCATCTAGGATTTTTCCGAAAGTAGCTAGTGAAAATAAAACTGACACACCAAGAGAATAGATATCGACCGCTGAGCATAGGGAGTTGCAGGTTGATTTCCGGCCACCGTTGGTGCCGGCTTGCAGACGGCGAGCAATGAACAGCTCACTGTCCGATAAGGACCAGACCCGAGTTGACGACGCTTGGTACCACGCAGCTCAAAATAAATGCCAGCATAATTGACGAAGAGAGCTAGGGCCGATGCATGTCAGGACTGCGGGATTATTTGAGTCACAGAACCTACACGGGTGGGTTATAGTCAGTAAAAATTTGGCACTCCCCTTGCTCCACTCGGGCGAAGAAGCGAGCAGAAGTTATTTGATGAGTTCACACCTCAAAAAATGAGGAAAGGAAATGGAGTTATTTTAAGGACGGTTGAAGAAAGCATAAAAATTACATAAACTCATCATATTTAATGTATAGTTGGTGACGAAATGTAACTTATAACAAAGTAACAGTCTCATATTTTGAGAGAAATGTTTGGTGTACCTAACTGGTTTATACCTGTTTGGTTTGTTATCAATCATCATAAATAATCATCATAGAGCTTTAACATTTCAAACATGTGTTCGACATGGGATTTAGTACATGTGGAATCCTAGAGGAGCGCTGGCCTGATGGTGCGGAAGCGAGCTTACGTGACCCATCGCCGCGCTGCTCCTGTGATGACTCCCACTCCACTGCGGTAGCCGATTCCGAATGAATTGTGCTCCATTGGAGTAATTGCTATAAGGCGTTCCGATGCGAGGATAAACAAATAAATAAATAAATCAATGTTATCTTTAGATATTTGGATTAATCTTTTTTGAGGTGGCAAAAGGACGTGTCATTCCTTCACTGATTAAAACTTACCTGTGTCCTTCGTTTACTTTTTTGCGATTCAACACAACGGTAATTTTTTCAAAAAATTCCTGCCTTTACTAAGTAGAAACATAAGAGCATAGGAAATATAAGAGACATTGTGTTTTTGGGTAAAATAATAAAAGCCAAACGACATAAACCTCTTTTTTCTAAAGGTGTTTTTAATATCGTGCGGATTTTATGACGTATGCGAATTTGGTCCGCATGCAGAAAATTTCAAAATTAAAAAAAAAAAACGCGTCTCGCCTGCGTATTCCACGCATTACAATGAATACTTGTATGAAATGAAATTTACATTTGCGGGGGCTACGCGTGCGGGGCAATTCTGTATGCTTGATGAAATCCTGTATGTGCATGCTGTGGTCTCCTGTAACTGAAGGAGCACACGTTAAAGGACCCCATGCCTAATGATTTATACTGTGTCTGTGTAACCTTTGTTAGAGAATAAATAAATAAATAAATCCGCCTTTAGTTTGGAGTTCATTTCTGCTATGCAGTCGATTATAGTGAACATCGATTCTAAATCTTTATCATTTTTACTGCTAGACACAGGCTTTCCTCAAGCATCTCCATATCGACATTGCCCTGTTCACTCCTGCAAGTCTATTTTTTTTCTGTGAAAGCTTGGGACAGGAATGGCGAACCTTTATTAGAGAACGTGCCACTAAGTAATAGGTTGGGGAAAAAGTCTTTTCGCATTATAGTATGTATGAACTTGTAATAAAATCTCTTTGGCTATACTATTTGTATCTGGCTGGTTTTGGTATCATTGAAAGTTTAAATTTTAAAAAACATAAATCCAAATTCAAATTTGGAAAATGTTTGATTTTCATTTGTTTTTCGTACCGTCAAAATGAGTGAATCTAATGAAGAAATTCGATACATTTTAAAATTTTAATACAAAAAAGGTAAAAATGCAACGCAAGCCGCGAAAAAAATTTGCGATGTTTATGGACCCAGTGCAGTGTCTGTGAGAATAGCACAAATTTGGTTTAAGCGTTTCAATCCGGAAATTTTGATGTCAAAGATGCACGTCGCTCTGGTCGCCCTATTACGGATAAAATGGATGCCATTTTTGAAAAAGTGGAGCAAGATATCAGTAGTTACGACGTAGCTGAAGAACTGGGAATTGACCACAAAACAGTTTTGGCGCATTTGAAAAAAACTGGGTACACAAAAAAGCTGATATTTGGGTACCTCACGAGCTCACTGAAAGAAACCTAATGAACCGTGTACTCATTTGTGGTTCTTTATTACGACGTAATGAAACCGAACCATTTTTGAAGAAACTGATATCTGGTGATGAAACGTAGATCACGTATGACAAGAACGTGCGAAAAAGGTCGTGGTCAAAGGCCGGTCAGGCTTCACAGACTGTGGTGAAACCCGGGTTAACTCGCAACAAGGTGATGCTGTGTGTGTGGTGAGATCGGAAGGGCATTATTCATTATGAGCTCTGACCAGGACCATCGATTCTGAACTCTACTACGATCAACTGATGAGATTAAAGCAAGAAGTTGAGAGTTAGCGGCCGGAATTAATCAATAGAAGGGGAGGGGTTTTTCGTCATGATAACGCTAGATCTCACACATCTTTAGCCACTCAGCAAAAATTAAGAGAGTTTGGCTGGGAGGTGTTAATGCATCCGCCGTATAGTCCTGACCTTGTACCTTCAGATTTCCACTTGTTTCGGTCTCTTCAGAATTCTTTAGGCAGTATCAGGTTAAAACCACTTGTCGCGGTATTTTGACCAGAAGTCCCAAAATTAATATAGCAATGGGATCATGTCCCTACCCACAAGATGGCAAGAAGTTATCGAACAAAATGGTACCTACATACTTTAGTTAAATGTAACTGAACTATATTAAAAATGTTTTGAATTTTCTTAAAAAATGCGAAGAAACTTTTTCTGCAACCTATTAATATCAACAATGGAAAGGTAAAAATCGCGTAACCGCCATTTTCGACCAAAGTGGCGGTTAAGCGATTTTGCCTATCCACTGTCGATATGATCAAATACCGCGATGCAGGATTTATACATGTCGCTATAATATGATACATTAAATTAAAACAAACAAATTATAAAACAATCTGTATTTCATCACTTAAATCAAAATTACAAGTTACGCATGTAACAATAGGAAAAGGTTTTTACTGGCGGAATACTATACAATATTAATGTTAGGTATTGAGAAACATTTTCAGTCTTACCTAATACATTACATGAGAATTACATATGATATGATGATATTACATTACATGTCCTTTGACTGGCAGACGAGAAAAACAAAATAACTTGCAGATTTATCGCGTCCAGTCAAAAATATTGAATGATAGCAGTCAATTGTATTTAAATGCATACAGGCACTTAAATTATATTTATACAAACGCCAATATGGAAACAGAAGATACAAAACAATTCAGACAAAAATATCATTCTAGTAATTTCATTATAACTACTATTATAATTTCATTGTCACAAAAACAATTAAAAAGATCATAAATCAAATCGTTGCAAAGAAAATTGAGTACAAAACTATAAAATTAACAATCAAATTTTTTGAGAAATTTAGTTCACATTCTTTTCTTTAATTACATGTATAGCAAGTAACGTTATGTAATTAAAGCTATTTGGTGTTTAGCGATTATCGTCCGGTCACCGTTAATCACAGCTTGTTCAATGCACTTCGAAACACTCATGTAAGTCACTGAGTAGCCCGAAGTTATTTTTTCCTGTAAAAGAAAGAGAAGATTACGTTGGATTATTGATTCGAAGAGAAACTACTATAAATGGGCAATATGGGCACGGCATGTGTCATCGATATGCAGTTACATATTTTGGACTGCAAGCTCTTCCACAGTGTAATCATAATTTGAAACTGCAGCCTTCTTTCCTCATCAAGTGAAATCCACTTTGACACATTAAATTTTTCAAGGTATAGGTATGTTTGTTGCATCAGTGCGTTAGTGTTATCTCATGTAACATAATTTTATTAACAGAACTGATGTATGCATGTTTCATACAATTTTATCCTACCTAAATTGCGACGATGTGTAATATTTGTTCGAATTTATGGCCCGCGTCTTGTGATGTACAATTGTTTAGAATACGATGGAACTGATATACCAACGTATAAAGGATATAAAAGCCTTATACATAAATAAAGGAAAAAAACAACTACTTTACAACATAATCAATGCTAATGATATTTTTCGTTACGTGCTGTCGTAGTGAAAAAACGATTCAATGAAGAATATATCATTAACAAGAGTGCAATAACATCCATTACAGTCATTGTCACTGTGTACAAAGGTACAGGAGTAAATTCATTTGCCTTTGACTCACCTAAATGATAAGTTGTTCTTTCAGTACACGGCTAGAATACTTTTATATCTTCCGTCTATCTCTTCATCACAATTTGTCTTCACATACAATCCTACACATTCATTTTCGCCATTGTCTACAGTAACGTCATCTTCTAATATCTTTTGCTCTTTTTTTAAAGGTTAATTATCTGTAAAATCTTTATATTTACGATCTGATTATTAAATAATCGCAAATTATTAATCAAGTTAAGGGTACTAAAATATTATGTCCTCACTTATAGGCGCTTGCGGAAGCCGTAGCGGTAGCAGTAGCGGTCGCAGTGGCTCTGCTGCCACCGTAGCCGCCATTGCCGCCACAGCCGCCACCGCATCCACCGCCACCGTGATTGTAGCCACCGCCTTGGTTGTAGCCACCTCCTTGGTTGTAGTTGCCGCCGTTACCGCCTCCGTTGCCGCCGCCGTAGCCCCCACCGAATCCCCCACCGCCTCCGCCTCCGCCTCCGCCACCGCCTCCGCCACCGCCACCGCCACCGCTGCCGCTGCCTGCACCATAGCCTCCGCCGTAACCACCGCCGCTGCCTCCGCCGTAACCACCGCCGCTGCCTCCGCCGTAACCACCGCCGCTGCCTCCGCCGTAACCACCGCCGCTGCCGCCGCCGTAACCACCGCCGCTGCCACCGTAGCCACCGTTGTTTCCACCATAGCCGCCACTTACATGGTGATGGCCACCGCCATGACCTGAAAGAAAAATTTAAATTAGCAACTCGTTGGCCTGACGTCCACATCAGGCCTCGGCCCCGTAATGTTAAGTGAAGTGTTAACTCCTCTACACGCCTAAAAAAGGCACTACTCGCCGCCATCTTGGGTATCGATTGAGGGACGACTGATTAAGGTCACAAAAGTATTAATCTAATCAAACTAATCTACATTGCCATCTAACAACAATAAAAATCAAATATTTAAGAATCAACTATAAACGTGCAAATCCAACTTGGTGCTACTAATCGGGTAGATTTTTTTTTTCCATTTACCTACTTAGCATATAAATGTAGCGCTATCCACTACTAGTTTTATGTGCACGACATCAAAACTAGTTTGATGTTACGAGGTGCGAGAGTTCGGAGATTAAATCATCTACTATTACACAAGCATAATAGTTATTGCATCAGGCGATGAAAATCATCCCCAATATTGTTTTGAATATTAAAAGATACAATAACAAAAAACAAAAAAGGGTGTGTGTGCAAAAGCTGCGCAGTGCATCCGTACCTTTCTCTTTCACTACTTTAACGATAATTGTTTTGGATGGTTCTTCGTAGCCACCGCCGTGGCCGCCACCATGGCCGCCGCCATAGCCACCGCCATAGCCACCGCCGTAGCCACCGCCTTGGCCCTCGCTATAGCCGTGACCTCCATCGCCGAAACCGATGCCCCCCCCTCCAAGCTGAAAACCTCCACCGAAGGATAGACCTCCTCCTCCCAGACCTAAAAACTTCTTCGTTAAGTGACGCTTCTGTCTGTTGTGTCCAGGTTGTTCTTGGTTTTCAAGTTTCTGCAAAAAAAAAAAACAAAAAAATATAACATAATCTTTAATTACATAAGTTTATTTTCAATAATTTGTTGACAAAAGTGCAGTAATGGATACAATATAATTAGCATGAAGTATTATCTCCTGGCTTCCAAACTATATATAGTCTGTGACTTGGGGACCAGTGATTCTATAAGGGTAGTAACAATAGCAGAAATCTGTTTTCACCAGTAACAATAGTATGTACATTATGATATAAGTGTGTAATGTTAGTGATTACCGTTGAGGCGGTATTTAGACCCGAGCCATGGCGAGGGTCTTAAGAGAGCCGAGAACGGTAATCATTAATTAATATATATATATATATATAATATTTTTCAATACACTTGTGAAGAAAATAACTGTAAAACTAGTATACTTTGGTGGCGGTATTCGGTAAAAATCTGTTTTCATATGCGTGTCCATTTGTTTTCTTTTCCTCGTGGGGGACGACCTGCGCCCATCCTGATACGATAATGTAATAAAATTATGGCGGTGGAGAGGTTCAACAATAAGGTTTTAACTACAATATAGAACTAGTGCGTAATGGTAATCAAAATATCACAGTTTGGTAACAAGAGCCTTTATATACCTAAGTGCAGTGCAATAAGAGTCTCTTTATGAGCAAGTGTATTGAAAACTATATTATATTATAATGAAACATTTTGGCTAGAGAAGAAAAAAAAAAGGCATCCATCTATCCAAATGTATAAGATCAGATTTATAGATTTGACGTGTAAAAGTGTTTTTTAAAACCTTTTTATAAAATAATAAAAAACATTTATAGTAAATAATTTCATATTCTTCAACGATATATCTACGGTGAAGGAAAACATTGTGAGGTTTGGTTCTTGAACTAAAAATTCTAAGTTATTTGACATCCTCCAACCCTAACCTGCATGGTGGACTACGGCCCATTCCCTCTTATAGGCAGGAGGCTTGAGTCCTAGCCATGGGAACATTATAAAGCCGATTATGCAACGATGTAAATATTTGTATGCCTTGTGTTGTTTATGCTGAACCTGAATTAAGGTGGTGCATCACGACACACATTTTCACTGTTTTTCATACAACCGCGCATAACTGATTACGACGTTATTACACATTTTTCATTAGATATTTTGGAAACACAGTATCTTGTGGATATTATCTAGGCTTCTATTGAAATCATTTCTAAATTTGTGTAAAACTAATCCAGCTAAGACCTCTGAAAATCTCCTATTTTGTATGAATTTGATATTTCGTAATTTGCTTAAAAATTAAGTAAAAAAATTAAAACTATAGAAGCCTTGCTAATTTTATTAAGATTCTAAATAATGTCAATTTTTTTCAAAAACTTTTATTGTTTAAAAAAAAAACAGCTATTTCCTGGAGCAAGTTTTGTGAAATATTCGAGTAAATCTCGGAATTACCGAATACTAACAGAGTTTTCAGGCGTTATTTCTCTTTTTCGTTGGATCGCATTAGATGAAGTAACAAGCTTTTAAACCATTTCGATGTTTACGATAGGTGAGTGGAAAAGGACCCTCTTAAGTCGTCAAATGATACTTAACAAGCAGTCATAGCCTGAAATTATAGAATACCTATTCATCAACTATCACGTTTGGGACCATGCGTTATCTGCTGTTCTACGTTACCATGACTAATAACTAAATGAATTTCGAATGAACACACAAATGAGCAGTGTTTAAGAGTAAATACAAATAAAGCTGTCAAGACTTTGTTTTATGGCCCAGTGGTAACGACCCCGACTTACGAGTTGTATACCTCGCGGGTTCAAACCCAGGCAGGCGTATTACTTTGTTTATTTTTTTTTTTTTTTTTTAAGGTATACATCGTAAAGAAACCGGCATGTCCTAGAACCTAAAATCGAAGGCACTGACTTGCACTGGGCCCGCGTGGTGGATTGCGGCCTATGTCCTTTCCGAAAGAAGAGTCCTGAGTCCCAGCAGTGAGAACTTTGAATTTGCTGATTAAGCTTATTTATTATGATAATCTTTAAAAAAAATAATAAAAAAATACCGTTGTGGTTCTCGTATCTGCGTTCAGGGTTAAAAGTACTTAATTATAAAAAAGCTATTCCATGGTACAAGTAGAACTATCATAAGTTTTTATTATAAACTCTTCCCTACTCCACCCAACTATACCCAACTCTTCCCTATCCTACTCTACCCTACTCTACTCTTCTCTACCCTACCCTACTCTACCCTACCCTACTCTACTCTACCCTTCTCTACCCTACCCTACTCTACCCTACTCCACCCTTCTCTACCCTACCCTACTCTACCCTACTCTACCCTACTCTACCCTACTCTACCCTACTCTACCCTACTCTACCCTACTCTACTCTACTCTACCCTACTCTACCCTACTCTACCCTACTCTACCCTACTCTACCCTACTCTACCCTACTCTACCCTACTCTACCCTACTCTACCCTATTCTACCCTACCCTACTCTACCCTACTTTACATTACTCTACATTACTCTACACTACTCTACCCTACTCTACTCTACTCTACTCTACACTACCCTAATTTTTTTTCCATAAGAACCTTTTCCTCACAATAACAATCACAACAAAAAAGAATTAGCGAAATCGTTGTTGAGTTATGCGCTTACCGACACATTTTGCGATTTATTTTTATATTATAGACTAACTAATGTGAAAATATACGCAATGAATAACAATATGCATTTTACATGCCAATCGTTTAAGTTCATAATTACAATTTATTCCATTCGTGATATGAGGGAGTAATTAATTGGACATAACGCCTCCATCCAAAGGTTTTCGAAAATACAGCAATGGAATAGTTACCTGAACGTAAATAGGCTGATGGTTTCCTCTAAGGGCCTTAGCCTCTGGTTCCTGCCGCCTATACTGAGGGTTGGCCTGGGCAAGCAGCACCAGGATCGGGAACTGCCTCGACCGCGTAGCGTCGTGTGTTCTAGAGTCCCTCGGGGGGGCTAGCACTGGAGAAACGAGGAGTATCCTCTCGCCTTCATCCAAAGAGTTGTCTCCGATAGACGGCACTGCCACCACCAGCGCTGACAGCGCCAGCACGCTCACCACCACACTACTGTATCCCATCGCGATTACTGACGCAGAACCAACAAAGCAAAGCTATTTATATGACGCGATTTTCCTGCGGACGCTGCGACGTCATGAACCGACCACTGCTGCCATCAGTCCGGATCACTTCGCGGAACAGCGGATTCCCACAATGACGTTGACAAATGAATGGTTTTCAATATGACGCGAATAATTAATATCTATAGATCTATTGCTCCAATAGAACAACAAAGATGATATGTAAGTATGTACAGTCAAACGAGAAAAACGTGATGTTACACGGTTGCCAATTTGCTGTCCAAGCACGTATTAAGCTGGTTATTCCCATCCGGTTTATGGGGTTGCTTGTTAGTGTGTGTGAGAAAGAAGCGAGCAGAAGTTATTTGATGTGTTCACACCTCAAAATAAGTATGGAAATGGACATTTGGATATTTTAAATAACGAGTTTTTGCTATCCCTACTAATATTATAATTGCGAAAGTAACTCTGTCTGTCTGTCTGTCTGTTACGCTTTCACGCAAAAACTACTGGACGGATTTAGATCAAATTTGGTAGGTAGGTAGAAGAGACACTGGAATAACACATAGGCTACCTATAATTCCACTGCTGAGCACGGGTCTCTGCCCGCGCGATATAAACTGTAGTTCACGCGGGCGAAGCCGCGGGCGGAAAGCTAGTGTACTATTAATTGTAAAGTTTGTGACTAAATTAAATATATAATATAACAGTCTCATATTTTGAGAGAAATGTTTGGTGTACCTAACTGGTTTATACCTGTTTGGTTTGTTATCAATCATCATAAATCAATGTAATCTTTAGATTTTTGGATTAACCTTTTTTTGAGGTGGAAAATTATGAAATAACTTCTTCTGCTCTGGTAAGGCGCGAAAAGACGTGTCAGACTTTTACTGATTAAAACGTACCTGTGACCTTCAATTGCCTTTTTGCGTTCCAGCACAACGGTCACTTTTTCAAAAATTTCCGGCATTTATTTAGTAGAAATAAAAGCATAGGAAATGTTGCGGAAAAAGTTTCTTCGAATTTTTTAAGAAAATTCAAAACATTTTTTAATATAGTTTATTTACATTTAACTTAAGTATGTAGGTACCATTTTGTTCGATAACTTCTTGCCATCTTGTAGGTAGGGACATGATCCCATTGCTATAGAAATTTTGGGACTTCTGATCAAAATACCGCGACAAGTGGTTTTGGCAGTCCTCTCGTGATTTTAACCTTACACTGCTAAAAGAATTCTGAAGAGACCGAAACAGGTGGAAATCTGAAGATGCAAGGTCAGGACTATACCATAAATATACCATAAAACCACACCCCTTCTGTTGATTAATTCCGGCTGCTTTCTATCAACTTCTTGCTTTAATCTCATCAGTTGTTTGCAGTAGAGTTCAGAATCGATGGTCCTGCCCGGTGGTAACAGCAGTTAACCCGGGTTTCGCCACAGTCTGTGAAGCCTGACCGGCCTTTGACCACGACTTTTTTCACACGTTCTTGTCGTACGTGATCCACTTTTCATCACCAGTTATCAGTTTCTTCAATAATGGTTCGGTTTCATTACGTCGTAATAAAGAACCAAAAATGAGTACACGGTTAATTAGGTTTCTTTCAGTGAGCTCGTGAGGTACCCAAATATAAGCTTTTTTGTGTACCCAGTTTTTTTCAAATGCGCCAAAACTGTTTTGTGGTCAATTCCCAGTTCTTCAGCTACGTCGTAACTACTGATATGCCGATCTTGCTCCACTTTTTCAAAAATGGCATCCATTTTATCCGTAATAGGGTGACCAGAGCGACGTGCATCTTTGACATCAAAATTTCTGGATTGAAACGCTTAAACCAAATTTGTGCTATTCTCACAGACACTGCACTGGGTCCATAAACATCGCAAATTTTTTTCGCGGCTTGCGTTGCATTTTTACCTTTTTTGTATTAAAATTTTAAAATGTATCGAATTTCTTCATTAGATTCACTCATTTTGACGGTACGAAAAACAAATGAAAATCACACATTTTCCTAATTTGAATTTGGAATTATGTTCTTTAAAATTTAAATTTTCAATGATACCAAAACCAGCCAGATACAAATAGTATAGCCAAAGAGATTTTATTACAAGTTCATACAAACTATAATACCCACTAGCAAAAAACTTAACCCAGAGCGGCAAAAGTTAATTCATAAAAGTTTATTGATAGTTTTTCACGTCAAAGACGGTGGTCGGTTGACCACCTTAGATTTTCCAAAATAAATAAGATTGACCACAGGGATTTCGTATATTTTTGGCTTCTAGACAATTGTCATTGCTGAAGACTACATCAATTGGTCTACAATCGTTTACTCAGGAGGTCTTATATTGTTACGACTTAGAAAACATCAATCCTTTTCCCTTTATACAAAGTAACAGTGAAGCTAATAAAAACTGCAATAACAATGGCGGATTTCTATCTAATCACTGATTATAACACTTTCTTAGTAGCATTAATTTCAAATAATAGGCTTCAATGGCTATATTTTCTTCACAATTAAGTAGTTACTATAAGGACAAAGTGAACCGGAACTTATATGAAACGACATATATTTTTTGCATGATTAAAATTCATTTTTTAAGCTACATCATCGCATCTCATAATTATGTCTGCTGATATTCAATTATCAAGGAAAAGGTAAATTACCTGACCTCTGAGGAAACACAATGTAAAAAGAAACGAGTTGCCTTATTTATAGAGTTTTATTTTCTTTAACAAGTATGGATTCTTATCACATTAAGATAATGAGGCACTGTAGTCTATAATCTTGTTGATGGCATAGCGTAGGGACTTATGTAGTTGTCATCTGAAAAAGAAAAAAACATTAAAATTTATCGTGCCGATTGCCTTAAAGCCATCGCTGTTGTTGCCATGTACGAAAAATAATTTGATAGTAATGAATATTCATAGAAAGATTTGTATGTAAATCATTTCTGAGTTAATGACCAAAAAAATAAATAAAAACAGTCATGGGATTTCCTATTTTTAACGTGTGATTTAATTTTTTTTGTGTCAAATATGTAGATACGTATACTTATTAGGTAATATACAGTGTTTTTACTTAGTTTCCTATTTTTATGTTAATATACAAAATTAATTAATTCATTATTTCTATGTGTTTTAAATAACACGCACAATGAAATGTTCGTCTGGACCGATTAGTATAACCTCCATAGGCTTTTGATTTTACAAGCTTTTATTTAGTTTCACCTGTCCCGATGTTTGTCTGTCATTAAATCTTGTACCTACAGTGCGTTTCACTTAAGACGTTCCTTTGCCGTAATGTTGGCAATACGGAAAAACAGTGTTGCAATATTTTTAGCAATTAAATTACTTAATATTAGGGAGATTAACTTCTATTTCGTTACTTTTAACAATTGTGTTTTTTTAGTTTTTCTTTTTACTATTTTTGAATAAAGTATAGGGCGCTGGGCTCCATTCCGATTGTCTTGCAATTCTTTCAAATACCGAAAACGCCACGCCACAATATCGTATCTTTCTATAACAACGTCCTTTTAGACATGCTCTTTTTAAATAAAGTCCCATTTCCCTCATAATTCTCCAAAAGTAACGTCTTAAGGAACGTCTTAAGTGAAACGCACTGTACAGTGCGTTTCACTTAAGACGTTCCTTTGGCGTAATGTTGGCTCTCCTGTCTGTCTACATAAAAAAGAAGGGAAAAAGGAAAGAGTTGCCTACTTTACCAAAGTTATTCCCCGAAATGCGAAACGAAATCGATTTTAACGGTAGTTGCAGAACTTTTTGGAGAATTATGAGGGTAATGGGATTCTGTTTTAAAAAAAGCAGGTCTAAAAGGAACTCGTTAATAGAGAGGTACGATATCGTGGCGTAGCGTTTTCGGTATTTGAAAAAATTGCAGGACAGTCGGAATGGAGTTCAGCGTCCTAAAATTTATACAAAAATAGTTAAAAAAAAAAACAAAAAAAGCAATTGTTAAAAGTAACGAAGTATCAGTTAATCTCCCTAATATTAAGTAATTTAATTGCTAAAAATATTGCAACACTGTTTTTCCGTATTGCCAACATTACGGCAAAGGAAACTCTCTTAAGTGAAACGCACTGCTATTCGAAAGGAAACTAGAGCCCCGGTATGAAGGCAAGAAGGAACGGCGCGGGGTTTTTAGTCAGTAAGACTCTGACATTGTCTCCCGCTCCACCCAAGAGCGGGTTTCGTCAATGATGATTTTCCCCGTCGACAGAAAAAAAAATGTGACACGCACTGTAAACTAAATTTGACCGATTTTCCGGTTACCAATTGAGCTGAAATTTTGTATGCATGTTTAAATCAAATGACAATGCAAAATTATTATGACAAAGGGCTGGTCTGATGATAGAACAGGAAGGTGGCTATAGGAACTTGGTAGTTTAACGACACGACCCTATCGAGTTTGGGCTCGTATGATTCTTCTTGACGAGTATTAATTATATAGATATAATATACCGCTATATAAGCTTGCTATGAAAAAAATATTTTAAACTTTTTAATTGTTCGTGTTATAATACTATATGTACGCATTCGAAGCCGCGGGCAAAAGCTAGTTTTAAATAAAAATAAACACACACATTTTTAATTTTGTGCTATCGAAATGAAAATGGAAATGGAGGAAAGTCACTTATTATTCATGTCAATTTATTTAATTTATTTATTTATTATACAACTATCACACAACGCCGTCTAGTCGCAAGCTAAGCTGAGCTTGTGTTATGAGTACTTGACAACTTATAAAAATACTTATATATATCTAAATACATACATACATTTATAGATAAATTACACCCAAACCCAGAACAAATGATCATGCTCTTCACACAAACATTTGTCCTGGGTGGTAATCGCGCCCACGCCCTCCGGCATATCAGTCAGGGTAGACCAACAGGCCAGTCACTTGAATGTTTCTGTGTTAAAAACTAAATAAAACGATACATATAAAGAAAGATAGATAATATTAAAATAGGCTAGTGTCGAAGTTGTTTTGTTATATATATATTAATAGCACAAATACACATAGTTGGGAAAATCCGATGACCACAAATGCATGGAAATCTTCTCAAGAATGTAGGTGTTAGTGGTATTATTCTACGTAAAATTAAAAATAACGTTCTTGCCTTGTAATTTATTATGAGTTCAGTGCAGTTAGAATAAGATTTTATTTATTACTTCTATTAGTATTGTTTCTTAAGAATATTGTGGCGTTTAAATAAGATTTATAAAACTATGTAATTGAAAAGCTATTTTTTTTTATATTTAAAAAAAATGTTACCATTTGTGTGGAAGCACATTATAGTTTTTCATTATTCAAAAATCTTTTTCTTTTTCTTCTTTTTTATACAGCTACTGCTTTCTGTAGCAAGAAAACACTTATTTAGATTACACAATAATCTTCTATTAAAAATAAAATAAAAAGATGAATCTTATTTAGCAGGCTTATTGACAACTCTTTGTTTTAGTTTTATTTTAAATTATTATTTTCCTTTTTTTATGTATCCAGATAATTTGCTTAAGATCTAATTGTATTTCACCAGAGAGACGGCACTGGCTTCTGTAACACAGGTTAATCACCTAGCATAGGATCAGGGACTTCAATAAATAGTAAAAAAACATCATAATTCATATTTGGCTAAAACCAGTCATAAAGAGATTGTGGCTTCTTAATTAAATCAAGTTTTACAAAAAAAAAAAACGAATCATCACGTGTGTATCTCAACTGTGCTCGCGCGTTCATGCGCATTATTATTACGTCATTGCGCGGTTTTTTTTTTACTAAAATCCTCCAAAAAAAAAATCTTTTGAAAAACGAAGATATAAAGACTAAAATGCTAGGTTCGTCAATGAATTTACGTACACCCTTGTAATTAAGGCAGCGGTCTCCTGTTCATCCATATTTCACAAGTTATATTGTAAAGCCAAGAAACAAATCTATTTCCACCACCGGGCTCAAATCTGGACTCTGCACTGCGACTAAAAATCCAGTTATGGAAATCTAACAACATTTTACCCAACTCTGGAATCAAACACAGGACTTTACACTCAGCAGTAGCATTTGCAACCACTAGACCAAACTAAGCAGTTATGTAAAAAAAAAAAATATTTACCTGTCACTTTGACAACCACGGTTGGGTTGTTGGCACCATATGCTCCTTGAGTTCCATATCTTCCATAGGCATTCGGCACCATAACGGAAGGGGAGCCATAAGAAGACCCAGATCCCCGGTAGGCAGTTGGACCTAAACAAGAAAAAAGTTATCAAAAAATCAAAATCTTTTTATTTTACATTGGCCTACATGGGCACTTATAAAACGTTAGAAGCTAGTGCACGGTTCCAAATTGGTCGTTTCCTATGGAGAGGAACCGACAAGAAACTCCATGGTTACTATTTAAAAAAAAAGTTGTTCATAAGATATTTCCAGTACTAGTAGATATTATGTAAGGACAGTGTAGGTTTTAGGTGGAAAATCCTCCAATAACTCCTCCCGCTCTACTGCGGAGCGGGAGCTCGTGCCAAACTTTAACTGACTCCTATGACCTTTCTGTGGAGAGCAGTAGTGGCCGAGTGGTAACGGCCCCGACTTACGAGTTGTAGGTCGCGGGTTCGAACCCAGCCAGGCGCATTACTTTGTGTAATTTATTTTATCACCAGTGCTCTCAAAACGGGGAAAGAAAACATCGTGAGGAAACCGGCATGTCCTAGAACCAAAAATTCAAAGACATGTGACATCCACCAACACGCATCCCTCTCCTAGAGAGGAGGCCTGAGTCCCAGCAGTGGAAACAATAAAAAGGCTGATGATGATGATGATGCCCTTTCTTCGCCTTGCGTTTCAGGATCCCGGGGTTCCCTTTCAGACTACCCATAGCCCCAGTAGGCTTTGGTACTGCTGGGACCTTACGGTTTTGCTGACATCTCTTTGTGGCGCACGTGAAACAGTACGCGCCGTTGACGACTCGAGCACGGTTCGGACGGTTACTGGACGGCCAGATGGCGAGCTACCCATTACTCGTTGCCCGCAAGCCTACGCCTACGGTGGCTGGAAATCGTTGTTGGGATCCCTGTGGCTGGGGCTAGAGAAAGTCCGTTCTCTCACGCGTTCGGCTGCTTCCTTTACTAGCATTACTGCTCCACAGAAGCAGGTGACCACCTGCTGTTCCTCCTTGCTCTGGACCAGGGCCACCGGACTTTGATACAGGCTAAGGTCTATGGTATTATTTTATTTAAAAAAAACCCCGATCGAGAAAAAATTTTTACATTTGAATTTGGATTTGACCCTAAATCTTCAGCTCGAATACCTTTTTCACTACAGTTTTTTCTAATTACTGTATTTTTTTTTAAATTTTGATGTAGAATTAAAGTGGTCGCTGCCGCCGATCGCCCCACGAGGAGACGGCTATGCTCCGTCCAAACGGGGCATAACTCCACCATATGTACCACCGTATTCTTCAAGCGTGTCCACATAATGGTGATACTCAAGCGTTTCATGAAGACATGCGTCATGCGGAAGGTGAGGACACCGTGACGCCTATCCAGCCACTCTTCAAAGAGGGGAACTACCGCCATGATTATAGCGTGCCTATAGTAGAGGCAGTGGAGCGATGCTTTAAAATTAAAATGCTAACTTTAGTTCAATTAACCTACGTGAGTCAACTATCTCAAGGAGTTGTCAGCAGCAGGAGGGGCCCAGCTGGGTCGAAGCCTACTGGGGACAGGGTTGTCCGAAAGGAAGCTCGTGCCCCGGTATGAAGGCTAGAATGCCCGTTCATTCTAGCTTTCATACCGGGGCACGATTGATGGGGTTTTTAGTCAGTAAGAGTCTGACACTATCTCCCGCTCCACCCAAGAGCAGGTTTTGTCATAAGATGATTTTCCCCATCGCAAAAAAAAAGGTGAGTCAACTATGTTGTGGTGTGTAATACAATTATAATTGATTAATTATAATTCTGTATTACATTTACGTCAGCGCATCAAAGGTTAAGTCAAAGATAAACTCAAAGATCAACTAACAATTAGATTATTGTTTACTTGATGGAATTCCTGTAACTCAAGACATTTTTTATAGAAGCGTTAACATAATTATATTGTTTTTGTTTCTGTTATTAAGATTTAAATAATATGAAAATATG
The DNA here is from genome assembly GCA_949319445.1 of Mythimna lalbum. Lineage (NCBI taxonomy): Eukaryota > Metazoa > Arthropoda > Insecta > Lepidoptera > Noctuidae > Mythimna > Mythimna lalbum. The sequence goes on along the minus strand of OX439345.1, from coordinate 7,525,351 downwards.
TATTTTAAATTTGAATCATTCGGATTAAGCTGAAAATTGGTGGAGGTTTAAGAACACCAAGTTTTGTTACTGTTTTGGTGTGCATAATCAAGTTATCTATATTCTATATATTCTATTCTAGGTGTATAAAAGGGGGTATCCTTTCAATACCAGGAAATACAGAAATCAGCCAAGAGCGAGTCGGACCCACGCACAAAGGATTCCCTACCATCAAAAAACAACGTTAAAAAAGTCACGTATTTGTAGTATTTTTTTAATAGGTATACTGTCTGTTTCTGTTTGTGAAAATTATATTAATTGTCTAGTTATCACGGTCTATAAGATACAGCATGGTGACAGACAGAAGGACAGCGGAGTCTTAGCAATAGGATCCCGGTTTTACCCGTTGGTGCGTAACCCTAAAAACGAAAAAAAAAAAACATCGGAAATGAATGTACAACTATTAAGTTTAATTCATGAATCCCCAAGCGACCACCGGTGGCCGCGCATCTATTGTCTTACTATTGTGTCTCTAATTGACGGTATCTGAAGGGTTAAAATAATTAACTCGCTTTACAAGTAATTTAACATCTGTAGGTGTAAAGGCTTAAATTATGATGCTATTATAATTTGCTTTTTTACTATACTAATACGAGTACCGATAGTTAACTTTGGTATGCGGGAAAACAACTGTAAAGATTCAGACTGGACAAAAAGCTTCAAATATCTTTGAGTTATACTGTGAAATGTTTCTTGTAAAGCCAGAGAGGTTTTAAGCAATTGGCTACTTTTTTTTTGTGGGAAAATTATCCTATGACATCTTTCCCCTTGGGCGGAACGGGAGGGCCTCCTTTGCCGTCGTTCCAGTGCTCCGGTATTATCTTCCTCTACACCCATGACCCCAGTAGGTTTCGACCCAGCTGAGACCCTACGTTTGCTGACATCTCCGTGAGATGCGATCACTACGCGCCGTCGACGATTTGGACTCAATCCGGACGGTTAGGGTCTGTCTAAAACACTGGTTCAATAATCAAGGTTGATTAAGAGATCTTGATCATTATTTACTAATAGAAGAACCTTATAAAAAGTATCGAATATGAAGTATATTTTTTAAATAATTAAGTATTATACAAAATTCCCAAGTCATTTGACTTTTTAGACAGACTATACCGGTTGGTCGGACGACGAGCTACCCATTGCTTGCCGTTCGCAAGCCCATGCAATTGGCTACTGCGTTGCGTGTCACGGCAAGAGGCATAATATTCATATGGATGGACTACAGATAGTTGTTCCGAGTCTGGGTTTCTTGGACATATGTATATCGGCAGAGGATGCCGATTATCATTAAAGCTCTTTCCAAAGACTCTGTTTTGTGGGCGATGGCTGGGTATCGAGTAATAAACAGACTTTTCTAGATCTCACAACTGATTTATTATAATGCAAGCTTTAGGTTTTCACTTCACATAACGAGCCGTGAGACAGTCCCCGAGAAAAGGGCGTTGCACATCGCATGACTGCCGATAGAGGAATGAACCCCGAGCCTCTGCTCTCGGCACTTTTATCTGCTCGGTTCGTGGAAACGTCAGACCGGATTCTATCAAGTGACATGTGTCACTTGTCACTTGGCTCGTTCATTCGTTCTCAAGATTCCGTACTATTGACTTCTCCGACATGTATATTATGAGTTTCAATGTTCGTAAATGCGCCCAAGATACAATAGCACCTCATAGTGTGGGGCAAAGATTAAAAAATATTATTATTACTTTTCTTGACACTTTTTTTAACATTAGAGGCTTTCCTGTACACACCACAGTCGTCGGGAGTCGCACTGGACGGTTTGCTGCCGCCTTACACACAGCTTTGCGGATGGCAGCTAGAGGTAGCTACCCACAGCGAGAGAAATAAATTGATAATTTCCCTCATAAAAAAGAGGGTTTTCTATATTTTAAAAGAACTTTGCATTCGCATCTTAGTCGCAAACTTTAAAAGTATATCTCTAATCCATACTAATATTATAAATGGGAAAGTGTGTGTGTCTGTTTGTCCGTCTTTCACGGTAAACGGAGCGACGAATTGACGTGTTTTTTTAAGTGGAGATAGTTGAAGAGATGGAGAGTGACATAGGCTACTTTTTGTCTCTTTCTAACCCCCCACTTCAATAAATTGGGGGAGTTTAACGAATTTAACGCGAGTAAAGCCGCGGGCAAAAGCTAGTTTCCATATATTTTGACAAGTTTATGATAGATTTCCACTTGAATTTACATAAATGGTATTTTACGAGTAAATATGCGAATTGGCTTAAAAGGTCAATTTGGCCGTTTATTTGACGTGAAAACCCATTACATAACAGTTGTAGAAAAGGTACCTTAGTGTGTATGGAAGATTACATAATTGGCAGCTCTAATATAGCTAATACTAGTATAAAAAAATTATAGACATCATTTGCAATAAAAAGAATGGTATCGTAAAATACATAGTACCTCAAAAGTGAACAGTAGGTACCCTTAGCCAAGTTGATAATCTGCAATCGTTAATGCTAGTAGAAAACTTCAAATGTACGAGAATGGCGTCATCCAATGGCGTCATGACGGTCAGTCACGTGGTCAGAATGAAAGAATTCCATCCACGCAAGCGAAACGATTGTAACTTGGCTAGCGGCGCAGGATACTTCTAAATGTTCTAAACGAGCGTGCTCCATCTTCGGTCACATAATCGATGTTTACCTTCAGCCCCCTTAGCCAAATTACAACCGTTTCGTTTTTATTCTCTTTCGTCGATCGCCTCGAGTCGGCCACGCCTCCGATTTCTTTGTTCTGACGTCATCTCAATGCTCAGTCACGTGGTCAGAACAAAGGAATCGGAGGCATTGCCGACTCGAGGCGATCGACAAAATAGTCGTAACTTGGCTAGGCCTGCAGGTGAGCTAGTGGTCAAACACAAGCTTATCAATAAAAACAAAATAGATAATTGTATCTCACCTCCGTTAGGTACGACGACCACAGTTGGCTGGTTACCTGCAATTAAGAATATTGCCATTTACATAGTAATTAGCAAACACATTTGTAATCGGAATCCGGGTGAATTTAAGCATTAATTTATGTAAATTAATAGTTACGTGCATTTTTCTAGCTAGTTTTAATAATGACCTGCATTAGGTATGGAATTTTTTTTAACAAAAATTTAATTTCGCGGGCTACCTTGGTGAATCCCCTTTAAGTAAGCTACTCGTAGTTAAACTATTTTCAAAACAAGTTTTTAATGAAAATATTTTTTTCATAGCATGCATTTATAGCACGATATAATAAGTATATAATTAATACTCATCAAGACCAATCATACGAGCCGAAACTGGATAGGGTTGTGTTGTTTAAGGTTTCCTATCCATTTGCATAAAATTTTTAGACCTAATATAACTTGGCATACTTTTTTTTGTCCTAATTATATTTTCGCATAATTTAATTACTTTTAAGCAAAATATTTCTAATCATAATAATGATTAAGCATAACTTTCTAAAGCTTAAATTTACTAAGCATAATAAGCATAACATTCTAAAGCATAACTTTAGGATATATCAAATTTATTTCGACGATTGGAAAAAAACCACATCTCCTGAAGCGGGTCATACGTAACATATTTGTTTTGATCAATTTTGCAGCCTTTTTTCTCAGTAAAAAGCATGCAAGCAAGCAAGCATGCAGCATGCAAGCAAGCAAGCAAGAAGCATGCAAGCAAGCATGCTGCATACAACCAAGCATGCCACATGCAACATGCAAGCAAGCATGCAGCATTCAAGCAAGCATGCAACATGCAGCAGCTATGCAGTTTACAAGCAAGAATGCAGCTTTCAAGCGAAAATGCAACATGCAGCAATTTTGTAGGCTTTTTTCACAGTAAGAAGCATGCAAACAAGCGTATACCAGGCATGCAAGCAAGCATGCAAGCAAGCAAGCATGCAAGCAAGCAAGCAAGCAAGCAAGCAGCATGCAAGCATGCAGCATTTTAGCGAGCATGCAATATGCAGTAGGCATGGTTTCTGTCACGGCTCCGGCACTGCGGGCCTCCGGCAGCCCCACGCGTGCTAATCGTCGCAGACGGTTTTTGCTCACCACCGTAGCTCCGCAACGGCGGCGGCTCGCTTGCAGCCGCCTGCTCCTCAGCCCGCGGGCCGCCTCGCCCCTACGCGCCTACGCGATTTTAAATTACACTCTAGGGGTAGGGCAGACAAGACTATGTGGAGTCGGTTTTGCAGCGATTTGGTTCTGTCGCTAACTTTTGTAGCACAACATATTGAATTTTTAACCAACAATATTATTGAATTGTTACAGAAACTATAGCTATGTGGTAGTATATTATGTTATATTAATTGTATTCCTAAATATTATTATGCTAATAGCCAATAGGCCTAGTAACGTTATGCGAATTAAATTAACCTTAAAGATGATTATGCCAACATAAACTGTATGCCAAAAAAAAATATGGCAAAGTATTATTATGACAAAACAAATTATGCCAAAATCGTTATGCCAAAGTATATTAGGACAAAGAATATTATGCAAAAAGAAGGGATCCCGTTGTTTAACTACCAAGTTCCTATAGCCACCTTCCGGTTCTATCATCATATCAGCTCCATGTCATAATCATTTTGTATTCTCATCTGATTTACACACACATGCAAAATTTCAGCTCAATCGGTAACCAGGAAGTTGATCAAATTTAATTTGCAAGATTTGATTACAGACAAACATCGGGACAGGTGAAACTAAATAAAAGCTTGTAAAAATTGGCAAAACCCCCGGTCAAAAAGAAAATATCGACTTGCGTTCAACTCGGCTAGGGATGCAGTTTCATTCGAAAGAGTTGAAAGACATGACCGGAGAGAGATTAGGTGCAGGAACAATGGCTTGACATGCTTCACACGGGCGTGTCATACCGTAAACTTCCTAGCTTTGGGCTGCTATAGAGTAATCTTAATAGAAAAATCTATTAGCACTTTTTGCCCAAACTAGGAATCGCGATCACGAGACTAATGAAACAGTTGAGCAGCTAGTGAGAGCTGTCGGGCTGTCCGTAAATAGTTCAAGTTCATGTTCAGCTACCTTCCGCTATATTGGACTATGGCTTATTGTGTATAGACTTCGTAATATTTAGAACGTTCCATTTAGATATTTTTATTTTTGTATGAAAGTTTTAGGAACTAAAATATGATCAATTTTTAAAAGTCATAGATCAAAAGTTGTTATTAATGGTATTCTTAAAATAGTCCTGAGGTTGCTAATGTTTTAATAATAACCCTGTATAACGTACATAAGAAAAATAAATCGTAATTCAATTATGTGATCACCAGAGGTCGATAAAGGTAAAGTATATTTAGCTGTAGTTCTTGGACCGTTTTAATCGTCATAATTAAGATTCTGTGATCTCAGGAGAAGTATTATCAACTCTTACATTATTTACTTCCACAAACTTAAGGTTACTTTAGCTCTACGTATTCTGATCTCTGGTGATTGGATACAAAAATATACATACCATACGCAGGACTCTGCCTCCTGAACCTGTTTAGTGAAGAATGTCTTAGAGCTCCCTGCAACAAAAAAGAACCTTTTATTAGTGCTTATAACACTTTTAAAAATTACCCATAGAAAAATTAAAAAATTATATTTTACCTGATTATAAGTCAAAATGATTCTCTTTTGCTGAATATTTGAAAAACAATTTACACTAACACATACTACGGTCAAAATTAAGCATAAGCACAATTTCAGTGCCATGTTTTAAAATGTGTGTAGCTTTCGCTGTATTTTTTTCTATATGGGCTGTAAAATAGTACTGAAGTCCCTTTATATATATTGTCAACTGTAGATGGTATCTCAAATATAATTGTAGTGCACTTTAAGTGTTTAATTACACCATAGTTACACAGTTTACACAACATTTAAAAAGGTAAATAAGTGGTTTTTTATAGACGTCATAGCTTAGGAAGAAAAACACGCTTGTTTTTTTTTCTAACAACTTTATTTTTGTTAATAATTTAACAAATTAATATTTTAATCTTAAAATATCATTAGATTAGTATTTAGTAGGTCAATAGTGTCAGGGTTTCAGGTTTTAAATATCAAATAGACAAGTTTATTATTTTTAAAAAAGATTGTGTGCTAAAATAAATGACATCTGGAAAGTTTGTAAATATATTTCTTATGACTCTGGAGCTAAAGACGAAACGTTTGTACTTTGTTGTTAAAACATTGAATAAGCTTTAAATTGAAAAAAAAAATCTCCCTGTTCTATAGTTTTGAAATGTACATCTTATATCATTTGATATTCCACTTGAGCTATTTGCAAACATTCGGTTGTCAAACCTAAATATTAGGAAAGCCATATTTACCATGTCATTTACATTTGTCGTCACAATAATTTATTGATTACTGGTGACGCACCCCGGCTTTGCGCGTTGTAAATTATACACATAAACCTCGTTTATTGCTCTTTCCATTAGTGAAAACTTGAGTTGGCGGATAAACAGACAGACGCGGAATACAACTTTTTTTTATATACGCAATAATAATAATTTATTAAGTAGATTCACAGCATTATATCCAGCATCACTACTAGCGCTGTTGACCAAGTATAAAAACCCCATATACTTATGTATCCATATCATATCAAACGGTGTTTACTTCCTCGAACCTTTTTTACGAGCGATTCAATCAAAATACTTAATTCGTTCTGGCTATAAATGCTCATCAGTATTCAAGTTTTTGTATAAACGTTAATATTTTCGTACGAAGTAGATCCTGCTTGTTTTCCTTCGACGCCTCAACAGTTGTATTTGGTCTTCTAGTTTCTGAAAAATATAATAAAATTAGGCGTTTATTTTACAAACATTTATAACAGAATAATTTTAGTGCACCACGATTTTGCTAATAAAAAATTAAAACCCTGCTACTGCCAACAGCCGGCGTGAAAGTAGAAAACTGTCTTATCCCATATAGCTACTATTTCAGGCCATAGCCTACCTACTCGTGGGCCAAATTTTACCCAACTCCTTTAAGTTATTTGAGCGTGAAGAACAAACAGACAGACTCACAATCGCCCTTGTAGTAGTATGTATGATACATATACGAGAACATGCAGGTAGTTGATTTGTGATTCCAATAAATAAACTAAAATTACTGGGCAAACTTTTTGCTACCAAGCCACAAATTCTAAATCCGGGCTGCTACTGTAAAATTCCTAATGGAAAATTCCATTACTACTCGATCTGAGCGCCCATTATCTTAATTGAAACTGTTGCATTATACTATGATGAAGTATAGTGAAATATTTATTTCTTCATCGAAACTTACTTTTACGTATACAGGCTGTGGTACTGAGTTCTCCAGTTTTCTCTCTCTATTGGATTCCGCATCTTTATCATCACTGGCAAGTAACATTAGCAAAGGAAAGTCTTTAGCCGTTTCGTTTGTTTGAGCTCTCGCGTTTCTGTAAGGAGCTAAAACCGGCGAAACTAACACTACTTTCTCATCTTTACTTATCTCACTTTTTGTTACACTACAAATGATAAGTAGAACAAATAATTTGAAAGCTAAACGAGTATATCTCATCGTGTTCAAGTACAAATGTGTACATGATATTCTCAGGAAGCTTTATATACGATCCTTGTTCAATAACATCACGATTTTCTGAAATGATGGACACCGGGCTCGAACACATTCTTGTTTAGTCACGGAAGGATTTATATATTTATAATATCGTAAATAATGCAGACAATATTGTGATATGCTGATTAATGTTTGCAAATGACAAGCGTAATATATCGTGTTTAGGTTTTTGCTACGACACAAAAAAGGATTCAAATTGTAAAATGTCCATATAAATGTGGTGTACGATTGTCCAATTTTCCATAAAGGCAATACACCTATTAACTTCGTCTACAACGATTCATACTTAATCAGTTCCTTTTCTACTCGTACATATCACTCATATACTGGTCCTAAATTTCGCCTTATTCACGGCGTATCGATGGCCAGTTAGGCTACATTTATAGTCTGCGGGTTCCACATATTGTACAGTCAGTCTTGTTACATTTTAATTGAAGTTCAAAACTTTTTGTTAACTGCTTCTTATTAACTGCTGTAACACGTTTCGTGAAACACAAACAAAAACCCAGTGCTCAAATTATATATAATTGTCTGGTTATCATGAATAAGATCTCTTGAATTGAAACATTTGCATGTTGATGGTCAATGAGCTCATCTTATCAGTTTTTGTATTCTCTGTATATTTCTTAAAGAGTATATTCGACAACTTGGATATGCACCTACAAATAATGGAGATGACTAACCTCAGAATGATTTAAAAACTTCCTGCTTCAAAAAGCGTCATGAAAATTATACAGGAATAAAATATTTGCCATGTATTGCATTTAATGCCACCGCTACTGTTGAAGGTGATGAAAATATATTTTAAAGTTAAGTCATAGATAACTTAAATATTACGAAAGATGCTGGTGCCTGTCATACAATACTTTTCAATAGTACAAGTACCAACGAAAGTCCTTTTCTGTATTTACTATATATGGCAAGTTTGTGTTAAGTATCAATTGAATCTTCTATATTGTGTATATCCGCAATAAATTACTATTATTACCCCTGGGTAATATTTGAATATATTTTTAATTTAATTGATATACACTTACGTACCTGATTAATTATAAGAGTTTTTATGATGTAATAATGTTACAATGGTAACATTATTACATCATAAAAACGGTATGGTGGTGGTGGTGGTGGTGGTGGTGGTGGTGGTATGGTATGGTGGTTGTTTATCAGTATAAATAGAAAAGTATAAAAATTGTCCGTTTCAACATGTCTACCATTGGCGCTACAATCTTAGTATTTTTATGAGCATTTGATAAGAAGGTAGGAAATGCATGTAACTAAAAGAGTGATGACTATGATCGTGGATAGATAGAGATCAGGATAGTTAAAATTTGTGGTAATGCCTCGGCATTTGACAATTGAGAATAGAGGAAGAAAACGCATTGCACCGATACTAAGTAAAACGGGACAAGGGCTGGAGGTAGGGATGGGAGGAGGAATCAATGTCAGAAACGGGGGTGAGACTGAAGCTTCAAATGAAAGACTTCTAAAACGAATAAAGTACAATCAAACAGTGAATTTACATCATTCTAAATACGAAACATAAGAACTGAAAGAGTAAGGGATAGAAAGCACGGGGAGAGGGCGGATTCTGGCACTACAAGTAACTTTGTAGCTTTGATAAATGTGTTAATTCCGATTATAATTTATAGGAATTAAAGGTGCAAAATCAATAGAAAGTTCTGAAGTTTCAGAATCCGAATCGAACTTCAGTAACATCTCTGTTAGGAAGATGATATTTTTTTTCAGGGTTGGTGGTTGGGTTGGTTGGTTGGTTGGGTTTAGAAGAGCATGCTGCTTTCCATCTGCAAGAACTCACTAAGTGGACACTTGTTCAGTAGTCACTATGCATACGGCTGATGTTGGCTGGCTCAAGACGTCACTGCTGAATAATGTCAGAAAATACGTGTGGCTTGATCCCAACCGTAGGAGAGTACTTGGAAAAAAACACACTGTTAACAGAAACGTTTCTTGTAGGTATATTTTTTTGACCTTTTACATCCATCGTGACAGAGGTAAGAAAAAAAAAACGCCCATTATTCAATACATTTTATTTCGAGTGTATATTATTGTGATTGATCTCCGCATGGATCAACGCTCAACTTAATTGCTCATCTTTCGTGACTGATACCTGTTTTTTGTCCAAAGTTTCCTTTTTTTTCTTGTCCCTGGAACGATACGAGATATTAGTAAAAAAACTTATTGAAAACAATACATGTGTTTGCTAATAGTACCTAAACCTCATCATAGACACGACCGGAATTATTATACAACAAAAAATATGGAAGTTTTTTTTATAAGTACAAATAATCTACTCGTGAACTGTAAGTTGACTAGGAAGGAAGTTTGTGAATTAGTTTTGAATATTATAGGATCTTTATTTCCATCTACGCAATTTGATGTACCGGTATAATCATCAATTGATGATTCATTTTAAAATGAACAATGGCCGACGATTTAAAAGAAAAATCTGGAGCTAGGAGGTTGCCATATCATTCTTATACTTAGGTTTTAACTTTGTTACGCAGAATAAATCTGTTACGTTTAGTTCTTGGGATATCGCTGTTCACTATTACGATATTAATATATTATACTGGCTTTGCCCGCGCGGCTTCGCTCCCGCTCTTCCCTACTCCACCCTACTATACCCAACTCTACCCTACTCTACCCTACTCTACCCTACTCTACCTTACTCTACCCTACTCTACCCTACTCTACCCTACTCTACCCTACTCTACCCTACTCTACCCTACTCTACCCTACTCTACCCTACTCTACCCTACCCTACCCTACTCTACCCTACTCTACCCTACTCTACCCTACTCTACCCTACTCTACCCTACTCTACCCTACTCTACCCTACTCTACCCTACTCTACCCTACTCTACCCTACTCTACCCTACTCTACCCTACTCTACCCTACTCTACCCTACTCTACCCTACTCTACCCTACTCTACCCTACTCTACCCTACATTACCCTAATTTTTTTTTCCATAAGAACCTTCTCCTCACAATAACAATCACAACAAAAAAAAAAATCAGCCAAATCGGTCAAGCCGTTTTCATGTCAAGTCGTGACAACGGAAAACGGGGGTCATTTTTATATATATAGATAGATTAGCACTTCTTTTGAAAAAGAGGATAGTTTTCAAATATATCGTTGGTGTGCACATGATCATTTTTTGCTCTTATTTTGGTGTCAACCAGTATTTTATAACTGCCCCCTGTGAAATGACTTTGGCCCCATGAATGCCTTCATAATGACCCTCGTAGGGCTGAAGAAATAGACACAAACATCAGTGATGCTCTGGTTCTTGCAATATAGGTTATCTGTATTACAAAATGTCACAGATATTAGATATCAAGATAAAAAAAAGTGGTAAGTTAAAAATAAACTACATCCTGACCAAAATAATCATTAAGAATTCAAAACTATTGCTAAGTATTAACTGATAAATAAGTTCGTTAGTCTTTGCAATGACTTCACGCTCTTCAACAGGGTCGAGGGCATCTCTAACAATGTGTTGATTATTTCCGAATCATATTTAAATTTTATTGTTTGTTTTATCTTAGTCTTTTTGTGGATTTTATAGACGCGGATTGTTAATAAATATTAGATACCTAGTTTCTTTGTTTTCTTCTTATCTGACCTTTTTCTATTTTTAATAATAACAGTATTTCGTGATGCAATTTTATGATAATTAGATCTTAAATATCGATGTTTATTTTTCATTCCAAATAACGTAATGTTTGATCTGCGTTATTTTCATCAAATGCCAATATCTTTAGCCCGATCTAGTTGTTATTTTCGTCAAATGCCTATATCTTTAGCCCGACTTTGTGTAGTAATGTGCGAAGGTATCTTGGTTTAATAGGTCACATAAAAGTAAAATTAGCATAGATTTTATGTGGAATATATGTAGACATGAACTTAATTCACTGCTTCAATGTGAATAAGTTAAATAAGTATTATTTGAGAACTAAAAGCAAATATAATATAATAATATAATCGTTTATTAGGAACTAAAAACTAGATACAGTAAGCAAAAGATAAAAACGATGATGGCTGCAAAAGTTAAAACTGTGGCGCAGCCAGCAACGCCCGACTCCAGTGACAGGGATAGTTGTTCCAGACTAAAGAAATAAAATTTAAGAACTTATACAATATTATAAGAAGAAATAAAATACGAAAATAAATTAATCACTAATGAGTGCCGTGTGTGTGAGTACCTAACGTGTGTGAGAGTGAATGAATGTGTGTGTTTGTTTTGCATATTATTTTATTTATTAAGTTTTCACTAGTTCCTCTGTAGCATCATAGGAAAGCGATTTCAACCATATTGCGAGTTTCTTCTTGCATTCAGTCCTGGTCATTGAATAGATATTTAAACAAAAGTTAATGACCAGGACTATATATATAAATAATCACAAATGTCTCTTACTTTATATGTCAAATATTTAGATTCCCCAGTCAGAGCTTCATCCTCAGGCTTGAAGTAGATTCCATCAGGCAAGCCTGCCGGGTCTCCGTCCACTTTGGTCAAGCTCAACATGCCGTCTTTAGGCTTGAAACCGCGGATAAGGTCAACGAGTTCAATACCAGACACTTGGTACGTCGCAGTTTCTTTACACGCATTATATTGCACTAATACAACAAGTAAGATTACTGATAGCCACTGCATTATCACTAATAGGTTGTGACACAAGGATAATAACACCTCAAATGTTTTTTAAACAAATCAATCTGTCTTATATAAGGTTTCCTTAAGCTTAGCCGTTTAGTTTTGTATAGATGATAGAGTATATATTAGTGTTGTTTATACTGGCTTTAACGATCAATCAAAAGTCATCGTCGGTTATGCTAAGACAATCTAAGATGTACTTAAGAACTGCAAAAAATTCGTCGGTAGTTATATTTTCGAGCCGAGAATTGAAACTCTTGGGCCGTGGGATCTGAGTGTTCATACACTTTTTAATTTTATTAATACGCTTAGTTGGCTGAAAGGCTGGCTTTTGCCTTGGTTTGAGATATGTGCTGAGAATAATGTAATACCGTTAGTCTTTTCGATACACTTCCAGTCGACAGTCATGCAGAGAAATTTTTTGACGCCATATTTTAGATTAACTTAGGAGTTTTTTTTTTAATTATTGATAAGCTTGCGTTTGACCAATATCTCACATTTTCTTTGATTAAAAACCTCTCCCTACTACAATTTAAAAAAATGCTTTTTTGCTTCTGTTATTGTAGCGCCTGCGGTATTTAGTTATTATATAATACATATTAGCGATGGGAAATTCCCGAGAACTTTCTCCTAGCGAGAACTTTGCGGAAATGTTCTCGAGAATGTTCTCCGAGCCGAGAATTTACGAGAACTTAAAAACTGAGTAACAAAACCTTAACTTAATTTGATCACTTTTTAAAATTTGAATGATAAATGAAATGCGTGATATTTTATGAATGCACTTCGACCGCTCATTCAGTAGTAACCACAGCGAAGTGCAACAGGGCGGGTAGCGGGCTGGGTGGAGCAGTAACCGCGTGCGCGTGCTATGTATTTTTTGATTATTATTTTATAATAGACTGTTGTAATAAAGATGGATATTAATTTTCTTCATCAGCGTCATTTCCGCCGATAGGCGTCCACTATTGGACATAGGCCTCCCCCAAGTGTCATAATGACTGGTCCTGTGCGTCACGCATCCATCGGTTTACCGCGACCCTCACCAGGTCATCGGTCCACCTTAGGGGAGGCCTTCCAACGCTGTGTCTTCACTTAAGTTTAGCGATTCTTTGGGCTATGTCTGTAACCTTGGTTTTGCTACGGGTGTCTTCATTTTCGATGTGATCACGCAAGGAAACTCCAAGCATTAGCCATTTCCATTGCCCTTTGAGTGACTTTAAACCTTCTGAGGAGGCCCGTTGTAAGCGACCACGTTTCGGAGCCATATGTCATCACTGGCAACACGAACTGCTCATAGACTTTCGTCTTGAGACACTGTGATATATTGGACGAAAACACACCGCGCAGCTCCCTGAACGCTGCCTAGCCGAGTTGGATTCGACGATAGACCTCTTTCTCAAAATTAGACCTACCCAACTGGACTGTCTGCCCTAGATAAACGTAGTCGTCCGTAAATTCGAGTGTAGAGTCTCCGATCTTGATAGGAGTGGGTGCTACGTGGACTTTTACCATGACTTTGGGTTTTCTATGTTCATTTTAAGTCTCACTCTTTCAGAAGCTCTTCTGAGGTCACCTAGCATTGTACTGAGCTCCTCCGTAGACTCAGCCATTGCTACTATGTCGTCGGGATATCGAAGGTGAGTGATGTACTCGCCATTGACATTAATGCCTAGCCCATTCCAGAACCTTGACGACATCCTCTATTGTGGCCGTGAATAGTTTCGGAGAAATGGCGTTTCCTTGCCTTTTTGGCTTTTTTGTTTCGATGGCTGTTCCTGAAGTCGGACTGACATGGTGACGTTTTTGAATAAACTGGAATAAACACTTCAGCATTTCAATGTACCCATAGTCAATCTGGCACTGTTGGAGAGACTGCAGTACAGCCCAAGTCTCTATCGTATCAAAGCGTTTTTGTAGGCTGATTATACTCCTAAGTCTTCCACGTCGTTCGTCCACGGCGCTGAAGCTTTTTTGGCTTCCGGCTTGTTCGGGAGCCTGGAAGTCGTTGAAACTGGGCGCGAGACGGTTGTGATGATCCTGGAAAGCAGCTCGTAGACATGGCTCAGAAGTGAGAGAGGCCTGTAATTCTTAAGCAGGGTATGTCACCCTTCTTAAAGAAGACTACCACCATATCTCTGCTCCATACCTGTGGCGTTTTTTCCTCGAGACGGAATGAAACAACTACTGAAAGGCGTTTAGGACCGGTTTTCCACCAGCCTTCAGGAGCCCTGCTGTCTTCACCTGACGCCAACTGTTTCAGAGCCATCTTTTAATATCGTACAGGCTGACGGCCGGGATATCTTCGGTATAGTGTCAAGTATAACAGTCTATAAAATGCCTTGATCTCTCCTAGAAGCTCCAATTTGGAGGATATGACTCTGCCCTTGTCGGTCTTCAGTTTCGTGAGCTAGCTCTGCCCAATAGACAGATCTCTTGCAAACACTTTGGAGCCCTTATTTCGCTCAATCGTGTCTTTAATTTTGCGTTGCTAAAGTGACGGAGATCGCGTTTCAAGGACTCTGCCGATATGTGCACGCATCGTCTGAAGACTGCAGAATCATCTCACGCCACTCTTTCATAAGCTGAAGGGTTCGATCCGTGAGCCTCTTCCTCTCATTTGTTCGAGTTTTAAAGAATTTAGAACCAACCAAATGGACAGTTTCCACGAACCCATCGTTGTTTTTGTCCGCGGAGCTTCCTAAACACTCAAAACGATTATAATAATATTTAAAATAATAATTAAAATCATCATAATTATCTGTTTCATGTTAAAATTGGAAGGAGCACATACAAATTTTAAGTTCTCATAAGTTCTCGTAAGTTCTCCACTTACGAGAACATTCTAGAACATTCTCGTTCCGAGAATATTCTCGTTTGGAGAATGTTCTTTTTCCCCATCACTAGTCATGATTGAATTTAATTATACGGTTTTCCTTGTTTTCTTGACAAGGAAAGATGATACTCGTGGTTAATATTTAATTGCAGTATAGTTTAATTACGAGTATACTGTATGGTACATAGTAGTAGTACAACAGCTTAACAAGATTACTCATCTAATGATCGATGAGTATCTCCACAACACTATTTCAAAGTATGATACAGTTCGTGTATAATGATGGGAAATAAAAGCCAACGACTTGAGTACGTTTATTATGTTGGTCGTATAACATAGTGGTTTGGCTGGTCACCGGGGATTTTCCATGATCAAGATGCGAGACAAAGGCATCGTGGCCGCAGTGCCTTCGTTATGTACCTAGTTGATAGGGCTGTCAGTGAAATACTAGGACTAAGAAATAGTAGGACTAAGAAATAATTGATTATTTAAAATATTGAGCAGATTGGATCATTACTCGAAATTAAAAAATAGACGTTTCACTAGACCTCTGTTTTTTAATTTTGACGTTAAATATAGTTCAGATATAAAGTTAAATTAATTAAAACTAACTTAAAAAATTAAAATAAAACCCTAAAGAACTATAAAAAAAATTGACAATTTAAAGTAAGGCGTCGAAAAATTCTTTCGCATCGCTGTTGACTGGTAATGTACCCAAAAGACTGGCGGCATTGCCACGCTGAATGGCAATAATTATCCTTTGACCGAAGTAAAAGCCAGCCTTTGGGTTATGCGAATTCATTTTGACTCATTGAATGAGATTCATATATGTTTCAAGTATGCGGGTCAAGATCAAGGCAAGTTTGGAAGGAGAAAGAGGAGGCTTTTGCCCAGCTGTGGGACGCAAATCAGATTAGCAATGAAATACAGTGCGAGTTGAACCATACACAGTGGTTCGGTTGTTTGGTTGAATACCTCATCATAGTACAATATTATTATTAATTATCCTAATTTGATCAACTGATCATATCAATTATCCTGATTTGATCAACTGATCAAATCAATTATCCTGATTTGATCAACTGATCAAATCAATTATCCTGATTTGATCAACTGATAAAGTCAATTATCCTAATTTGATCAACTGATTAAATAAATTACCAACTTAATGAATTATTTTTAATTGCTTAATTTGGATATAAACTTAATTGAGCGTGACAGTATTCAAGAATGAATATTGAATATGCTTTTTTTTTCAAAAAAATAACGATGTGATTGAAAAAAGTAGTATATTTTGTTTGGTAAGGCGAACAGAAATCCTGTTTTTATTTTAAATTTTAGTGTTATTCTCATTGTCTAATATATTGAATTGATTTAAATTTGTAGTTGTACTGGATAACATAGTTTTCGTACTTATTGATTACAATTTGTTGCTTGTCTCGTAATTATTAATATCTGTCTCATTTTAGAACATAATATTAACTTGTTGCAGGGTTAATTTAAAGAGTTAAAAATAATCCTAGAACGCAAAGGGTAACTGAAGGAACCTGCGTGGGTTTTAGTCAGTAAAAGTCTGACACTCCCCTCTTAATTTTTTTATCTATCTATCTGTACCACCTAGAGCGGGAGAAATCATTTGATGATTTACTAAAAAAATTAAATAGGTACGTATACACTTGGTGATCTGTGTTCATAATTCATAAAGAGATAATACAAAGGCATTTATGTATAAGTTTATGTAGGTACAAAGAAGATAATATCATCGCTAATTAACCCCGTACTATCCAGGAAGATGTAATTATTTTCATTTAATTACTAATTATTTTGATAAGTGTAAACTAATGCAGTTATCAGTTATTATTTTCTATAGTCAACATTTCACATCATAGCATAGCATAGTCAGCCTTATAATGTTCCCACTGCTGGGACTCAGGCCTCCTCTCTAGGAGAGGGTATGGGCCGTAATCCACCACGCGGGCCCGGTGCGGCTTGGTGAACGTCACATGTCTTCGAATTTTTTGGTTCTAGGACATGCCGGTTTCCTCACGATGTTTTCCTTCACCGTTTTGAGAGCAGTGGTGATGAAATAAAATACACAAAGTAATGCGCCTGGCTGGGTTTGAACCCACGACCTACAACTCGTAAGTCGGAGCCGTTACCACTCGGCCACCACTGCTCTATTTTTCACATCATATCTCATAATTTACATACAAAGATTTCAATAATATAATGATTAATGGCAAAATATCTTTTGGATTGTAACAGATTTTGGTCTTAATAATTAATTTTATCTAATGACAGTATAACTGTACATAATTCATATTATAAAATTATTTATTTATTATTAATTAATAACACAACAATAATAAAGGAATCGATAGTATCTACACTTATAGGTATGAGAGCAGTGGTTGCCGAGTGGTGACGACCCCGACTTACGAGTCGCGGGTTCAAGCCCAGCCAGGCGCATTACTTTGTGCAATTTAATTCATCAACACTGCTTTCAAAACGGTGAAGAGAACATCGAGAGGAAACCGGAAAATGTCCTAGAACCAAAAAATTCAAAAACATGTGACATCCACCAACCCGCACTGGGCTTGCGTGGTGGATTACGGCCCCATTCCCTCTCAAAGAGAGGAGGCCTGAATCATTGGGAACATTATAAAGTCAACTATAGTATATGTATAGGTTTGTAGGAATTAAAAAAGTAGAAAGCTACAGTATTCTCAAAGACATATTTACTTGTGATTTATAATATTCTTTCGAATAAATAAAAAGTAGGGCAGGTAGTAACTGAATAAAATAAAATATTTATAACAAATATAAAGTCGTTTTGTTTTGTTATTTTCTACAAAAATCTACTAACTGAATATGGACAACCTTGCAGAAACCAACATGTAATAATACATCCACCATACATAAGTACAAACTGTGTAATTTAATTTGTCCGATAAATATACATTCGTCATGAACAACATTCATTTCTGTATTCGAAAATGATGCTTGAATTTTCATGAAAATTGCGGGGATTCCCAGATTACCTGATTGACAAAAACATCTTAGTAATTATGTTAATTAGCTGTGCTAGTTCCGTTTGTATTGAAGTCAGAGACAACGGGTTCACACGTATCAAATGGTTTATTATTCGTAATGAGTCAGGATACTGTTATAAAAAAAAAAAAATTTGACGCCTGCATGGAATAACATTGTAACTCAGTTCTGAGGCAATTTTGAGTTACAATCATATTCTTTCTACATAAAATACGGAATGCAAATTGCCTAAACCTAAGTTACAAAGTAATCCCCTGTTTTTAAATAAAAAGATTTTAGAGGGATGGTAGTCTTAAAAAAATTCGCCGTGACAACTAAAGTGAAGTATATGAGCTGTCATTCCACCTGACTCTAAGAATGAGAACTTCTTAAATGACTTACACCAGGTGGCAGCACTCTAGCATCAAGTCTTCAAGTCTAATAAATATTAGATTTAGGCATGTCACAGATTACACATTTCGGAGATTCTTGACTTGTGAGACTTTTTTCCGATCTCGTGGGAATCTTTTGATTTTATGGAAAAACAAAAACAATTCCAAATGTAACCAGTCATTAGTCTAACTTTATTAAAATCTATCCTTTATTTTTAAAATGATGCGTGCACAAACATATACACAAAATGATAAACAGAGCAACAAATGATACTACAAATACCCAGAAGATGGTTGAAACGCATTCCATTGTTTTACTTCTATCTTCGAACAATCTTCAATGTACTGAGATGAAAAGTTTTACAGTAGGTATACTTTTTATGTTAAGTGTAAGTTGTGTCTTAAGTTTACTGCTTAAATAACTGTAGTAGTCAGTCCTGAAGATGTCAGCTACTTCATCGTTCATGTTCATGGCTCGTATTCAACGTACTCCGTCTGAAATTTAAAAAAATCCTGGTTTAGTCAAATAGTTTATGAATGTCAGGGGTCTTCTGAAAACTCTAACTTTCTGTCTGAGTATTGTTAGCATATTATCTGCAATATTTAAATAATTGGTTAAAATTAACAAATTTAAAAAAAATATTAATTGCATATTTTCCATACAAGCCTTAAGCTTAAGGTGATATTATTAAGGATTGAGATTCCTCAGACATGACGCGACAATACGACAGTCAGTTTAAAAAAAATCATATGAAAGCGGTCGATTCATTTTTGTCGCACTGTATTGTCGCGTCAGTTTAAGTACGTGTACCTAATGCTGATTTCTGTATGTTTTTGGAAATGATAACTGATGAGACTTAGGTCGTAGGACGTAGTATATTATGTATTTTTCTTGGCGTCAGGGTGACAAAGATAAATTACTTTTCAAGTCAGTGTTTAAATTCTCAAATAATATACATTTGACGACGAGTATGGTTTTCACACTTGTCCTAAGCGAATACGTGTTTGACGACACTTTCATCGCATTTTAATAATTATAATTCTTTATTTCAGGCTACTAAAGCCCATAGACACTATATACAAAATAATAAACTAATAGGTACATATGAATATTATTACGACTTAATATTCAGCTTAATCGCAGTGGCAACCCTAAAAAAGAATTGCCCAATAATGCTCGCCTAGAATATTTTAACACGAATATGGCATATAATGTCCTCAAAATACGGATTTCGGTATCCATTGCGTTATTTGTGAGCAATTATAAACGAGAGCCCGTTGAAAACAGACATTGGATTAATCCAATGTCTGTTTTCAACGGGCTCTCGTTGGCACACGGAAGCGAAACTAGACCAGATGATTGCGACTGATGCATTTGAATGCATAAAGGAGATTATATCAGTTGTTTATTGCAAAGTTGATGTCATTCTAGATTCTAGAACTTCATAACATCGTAATATTATATTATCCGTATAGTTAAATACTATTTTGTCATCAATTATAGGTATGTGACAAACATACATAACATGTTATAATGTTTGATATGTTTTTTTTTGAATTTGCACACAACTCACAATATCGATTGCAAATTAATACCTATTGCATTAAGGCTGGAGTCTTGTAAAAATTCACCCGCGGCAAATTATTAGCGCATCTTTGTATGCTTTTTTTGAACAAAATAATGAAACAACTTGAAATATTATTATAGCACATATTTAACCATAGTATGAGTAGTAGCCAGTTATTTTTTTTAAGTCAATTTGGGTGTATTATGTTTGGTAAATCAAGCGTTAAACATAGCTCTTTCGTGCCAACATCATTTCGACTTATGTTTGAGAGCTTCGTTAATGTCATTTTGGTTCATATGGTAGGGGCCGGCCTAAAAGGAAGTAGCAAGATCCCATCCATCTTGCTACTTCCTTTTAGGCCGGCCCCTACCTCGAACAATATAATAATCCTGCATATCGTTACCGAAGTTTTTTGAACGGAATTATCAGATTAACGAACAGTTTAGCAAATTGAGAAAACATAAAACTAAAGTTTAGTTATAGCCAATAGAGGGTCTAACACGAGCTCTCAACGCGATCCATTTGACGACCTGAACTGAACTTTTTTTTCGTGCGCTCTTGGAGGGAGCGGGATCTACTGACAGACTTATACAGACTAAAAATCCACTCGTGTTCCTTTTAAGCAATTTTTCCAGGTCCGCAGGATCTCTTTCGGTTCACCCATGGCCTCAGAAGGCTTCGATCCTGCTTTTTTTTTTGTTAAAAATCATCCAATGACAACCCTCGCTCTTGGGTGGAGCGGGAGATAATGTCAGACTCTTACTGACTAAAAAGTTAAAAACCCACCCCGTTCCTTCTAGCCTTCATATCGGGGCTCGAGCGCCCTTTCGGATAACCCTAGCCCCAGTTAGCATTCGACCCAGCTGGGCTCCTCCTTTTGCCGACAACTCCTTGAGGCGCGCGGGAACAGTGGGCTCCTACACCTAAACTGAACTATTAAAGGGTTTGTAGCTTTATAGAGTGTATAGCTCCATCACTCTTACTCGCTCGTACGCCTGACATTTAAATATGTCATGGTAAGGTCTCAGGTCCCAGCTAGCCTAACCCAGGGTTAGGACGATATCGGAATGCGATACATTCCACGGAAGAATCCGACGATAAATATGCCGCTTGTTGTGTACTCTTGACAGCCTTGAAAAACCAGATATTATAATTAGTACTCATCAAACTTCATTGATGACTTTGAACATGTTTTATCTACATAAATTATCTTTTATTATCGTTTTTTAATAAAAATTCTACCTAATTAGATCTTAGTAAAGTAGGTAGTCATTTTAGTTAAATCCTAATCCTTTTTTGGGCAGGAAGTCATCCAATGACTCACGTCCAAAGGTCGAGCGAGAGGGCGTTTGACTTTTATTGACTAAACCACCACTACCAAATGTGTTCTTCAGTTACCCCTTGGTAGGTACAGCTAGCAAAACCACGGTTTAACTATGGCATTGCCCGCTTGATTTAATCCCAAGGGAACATACATTACTCTTTTAAAAGTAACGTCAGCAAAACAGTAGAACCCACGGGCAGTGTGAAAGTGAACCCCGGACCCCTGGGACGAAAGCAAAGAAAGAATATGAGTGGGGTTTTAGTCTGTAAAAGTCTGAAACGCCCTCACGCTCCGCCCAAGAGGGGGTGATGAACCAGGTACATCGCAACCTAAGCGACCAGCAAAAATAGGGGACAAAGTGAAAACGGGTTCTCAAACCACCCTGACAGCGGTCCGTGGCTCCTTGCCAAAAATGGGCCAAGTTGATGAAGAGGGTTTCACTAGAGTGGAAAAGAAGAAGAAAAAGAAGCCCAGTTCCCGTAACCTGTGCGGTACCGCACCGACTGGACCAAATATGCTGCTGCGTCCTGCTGTGCCTACGACGCAGCTGTATATTTCACGTCTACATTGCTCTACGAAGGTTGAGGAAGTCGTAGAGTATATGAAGATAAAGAGCAACTGGACTCTGAGGGTCGAAAGGCTGGATTCGCGCCACGACA
Source organism: Mythimna lalbum (assembly GCA_949319445.1). Classification (NCBI taxonomy): domain Eukaryota; kingdom Metazoa; phylum Arthropoda; class Insecta; order Lepidoptera; family Noctuidae; genus Mythimna; species Mythimna lalbum. Next base: position 7,503,224 of record OX439345.1, on the reverse strand, counting down.
CCAACTTCAAGTCGTTCGTGATACGAGTTCCAACCCACCATCTGGAGACCTTTTTGAGAGAGGACTTTTGGCCGAAAGGTGTCGTGTATCGACGTTTCCGAGGACGGCTACGCGACACCACGCAGCGGAACACGACGCCGATGTTACGTGTATAATTATTAAATAGTTCAAGTTTTGTTGTTATGATATTTATTAGTTTATTATTTTATAAGATTATTTTATGTATTTTTTCTATGGGCCTTCGATGCCTGAAATAAAGGGTTATTATTATTATTATTATTATTATTATTATTGGATGATTTAACCACCTAAAAAAAAAGTGGTGTTAGAACGCAAAGTCAAACCGGAAGCAGCTGGATAGTAATAATAATATTGATATCCAGCTACTTATAACACAGTAACTATAAAATATAAAACCTTTGCAAGACAACAGCCAAATATCTACAAATGACAGCTGGGTCCAATGGCTTAGCGTGCTTTCCGATGCATGGCGGAGTCCCAGTATGTTAAGATCACCCATCTGCAGACTTCGCTAAACTTTGCTCAACCTTGGAAATTAATCTGCGTGTCTGTTATTACTTAGCCACGAGTTCCTCTTTTAATATCCGATATCCGTGTTAATATCAGTAAAGGTCACAGTCACCTATATTGACATTGTTTGATTTACAAATGACAAGCTGATGACATCGGCTTTGTTATAGTCGGAAATTATCCCAAAGGAACATACTCCTGAGATTAAAAAATATCCTATATGCTATTTCAAGACATAGTCCACCCGCATACTAAGTTTCACCGAAACCGTCCAGCGTATAGATTTTCCGGAACGTGGCTCAGACTATAATCTGGAACGAGAGCGAATGGGATGCAGTCACCTCCTTCTGCGAAACCAGCAGGAATGTTAGCGAAGGAGATGCCCGAAAACGCGAGGAGGCTTGGGCCACGAAGAATTTCTGAAAAGGAAGCCCGTGGTCTTAGAATACAAAGAGCAACTCAAGGATAAAAGAGTGGCTTTAGTCCATAAAAGTTTGACATGCACTTTCACTGCCCCTTCTTCTAGAGGGGATGGTTTTCAACTTGAAATGGAAGAGAGAAGAGGAATTCGTCCACGCGTGGAAAAGTAAGAAACTTACATACAAACACAATTACAAAATCTTGCCTGTTTATTAGTGTGGTAAGTGTGAAATGTGATGTGATATCTAAGTAAGTCTTGTACGCTTCTTACTGTACAAATAGACCGATGATTGATACTTTGTTCGATAATGTCAAGGTGAGAAACATCACAAAATTGCCGACTTTCTCTACTTTATACACTAGGATTTCTTTTGACCCGATTCTCCCCTTCTAATGGCGTAATACCCTACAGACAGATGGATTGGTATAGAAAGGTACTTAACGTAATTTGACAATACAAGCTTCTGGCAGCGGCTTTGCCTGCTTCAAAATAGATTACTCCATACCAACTTCAGACCCCCATTATCATCATTCCCTTTGGGGCTTGTCTACAAAACCTTATGTTGTCACGCTCCTAGTCCCAATAGTTTTGGCTGTGCGTTGATATGTCAGTCAGTCAGTCTTTTTATTATATATGAACGAGTACCTATATAAATACAGATTGATACAGATGTAGACACGAGTATAGATGTGTAGATGGAGGGACGAAATTGATTCCCTTCGGGAGGGCTGGCCGGCAGAACTGAATGGCGGAGGTCAGACATGTGTTGCAAAAGGGAGATGGGGGTTTTCACCAAAAAATCGGTACAAAACAGGCTAGTAACATAGATATACAAAGTAGCAGAAAAGGAGTGGTTATATTTTAAACACTGTTTTTGCTCATAAGAAATGAAGAACTTTCTTCAAGAAAGTCTTGTTTGGGCATGGACTATGACTTCTTTTCTTCAGAAAAATACCTTTTTCTAAAGGTCAAAAGTAGTAGGTATCTAAAAAACCCGTTTCCTTAACACCATTTATAAAGATAATATAGGTAGCATATATAGCAACGCTACAACGAAAAGAAAGGAATAGATACAAACAAAAATCCAAAAAGAAGACAGACAACAGAAGACAAGACAGATAACAGAAATTCAAGAAGAAGTTATTTACCTTAGGTGGAAGTAGATCTGATGATGGAACGGGTACGACATCTTGCGTTGATAACACAGGGCTGACACTCGTATTCAATTTATTTGGAGAGAAGACATTGACTGTTGTAGACGGTACTGGAAACTGCGGCAGAACTGGGGTAGGCTTCACGAATTTATTAATAAAGGTTGTGGAAGTCGGTATTGGAAGCCGCGGCAACACTGGGGTAGGCTTTACTAAGTTAACAGGTGCAGGCGCATCGGGCAAAGGAAACACTCTCCAACCATTAACAAAACACAAAACACCAAACAAAACTAATAACGTTAAATATTTTTTCATTTTTTAAATGTTATAGATAACTAACACGAAAGAACTGGTCGACTGTTAAAATTGGAATGAATCTCGTGTATTTAATTTATGGAGATTTTAGCACTCTACTGAAGTGTTGTGTATTTACATAAATTCTTAAGTAAGAGTCGCTCACCCTGAAACGAGATCGGTGTCGAGACCACATCGCACCTACACACGTTAGATGATCCGCGGAAGATGAATCTATTACGATTGAATACTGACGTTCTATGTGAAATGCAAGGATTCCTATTATACTATGGCTAGGACATAAACGCTTATGTTCGAAAGAGTTACAGTAGTCCTAGTACACCAAGGGCAACGGAAGTAACACGGGTTTAGTTAGTAACGTAAGGTAGAATGTGTATTTAAAAAAAAAACAAATACTTTTATTTCACGTAGGCCTACATGGGCACTTGTAAAAAGTCAGAAGCTAGTGCAAAGTGGTTCCAAGATGGTCGTTTTCTATGGAGACGAGCTGGCAACTCCATGGTTTGTCTTTTAAAAAAAAGTGGTTGATGTTACAATATTTCCATAATACAGTATTAAAAGATATTATGTAAGAACACTGTAGACCAGCTTTTGGATACAGTACAATCCAAAAGCACAATAAAAATAATAAAAATAAAAAAGTATGTCGTAATAATAAGTAATCTAAAAATTAATGAAGTCTACAGTTCTGTCACATTCACATTATAAAAAAGAGGCTAAGTATATTTAAAAAAAAGCAAAAAATATAAATAATTACAACTATATAAAATGTTAACAAAATGATGTTATTAAATGCCACAAAAAGGGTGGCACAATTAGGGTTACCATGGAATTTGAATTTGGTTATGTATATAACTTATAAAGTTGAATTAGCTGCTTCAAAAACTGATATAGCGTATTCAAAATTTAAATTTTAACTAGATAACCAAGCTCGAGATTGTTCGAAAGAGTTACCGTGATACAGGAACTCAAAAAGCAACTTGATTAACACAGGTGAGGTTATTCAGTAGAAGTCTAATACTCTCCCTTCCTTTACGTACAGCGGTGGGAGTTATTTTCTACCAAAAAAAATCTCCCATTTTAATAGAAATTATGCGAAATGGTTGTACGAGCAAATATGTGTGTACTGTACCTTCGCAGGTATTTAAAATTCCTTAATCACAGACATGATTTCTATTAACCCTTCAGATACCGTCAATTAGAGACACAATAGTAAGACAATAGATGCGCGGCCACCGGTGGTCGCTTGGGGATTCATGAATTAATATCAATGTCCGTATAGTTAAGAATTTAAATTTTAAATAGTGTATGTTTAATACTATGTCAAGAGTACACAAGTAATAATAGCGTAGTTTCCAGGGTCAAAATAACTACGTTTTATTTAGTGCGTATTTTAGATTATAAAAAAATATTGAACACGTATTTTTTTACGATTAAATAAAAAATAACAAAGATTACCCGAAAAGAAGACCCCGTGCGAGAAAATGCAGCACGGCGTGACGTTACACGTAACTTTAATGAGATATATCTTTGTCATTTTTAGTTTAATTTACAAACAAAAAATACTTGTCCCTTATTTTGATGAATAAACTATAAGACGGACAAATTAATTTTTTTACGGCAACTAGCCTATTATTATAATGTCGAATGTTGGTTAAAAAAAATTACCTTAAGTTTTGATGTCATCGTGAATTTGCATCATATATGTAGGTGTTATTGTCCTAGTTTTTGGTATTACACTTCTCACTATATTCCGATTAGCTAGTCTTATTCCAAAGTGTTACCACAGCCCTAGAACGCAAAGAGGTTCGGAAGGAACACTGGTGGGTTTTTAGTCAGTAAAAGTCTGAATTTTCCTCTCGCTTCACCCAGAGCAGGAGAAGGTACTTGATGAAATGGGAACCCCAGAAAATAAAATTACGTTCCGAAGAAGTTACGGATGTAGTGACACTTAGATGTTATTGAATGATTATAGAGACATATCCAGTAAATATAACTGTTATAATATCACTGAATGAACTAAGTCTTTACTTGCATACTTATCTAGAAATGATAAGAATATTAATATGAGTGTATAATGTCATAGGGTTATGATGGAAAACCGGCTAAGAGCGAGACGTTTATCTTCCCATAGACAGCTATTTTAACTTTATGTTTTCATAAGTTTAAATTAAATTTGTAGTGGTTATCATAGCATAAAACAAAATATATATTTATTTATTTACTATCTTTTGCCCGCGGCTTCACCCGCGTACATAAAATATATACGACATCACTTAGGAATAAAGCAGCATTTTAACCGTGAAATAATTTCAGTAATTGGACAAGTACTTTCAGAGATTACCTCCTACAAACAAAACCACAAACTACCTCTTTATAATTTATTAGTGTAGATGGACAGAATTTTCTTCTTTTCAGTTGGGTAAATCATGCAATGATTGATTCCTCTTCCGAAACAGATTAAAGATTTTCAAGAAGATTTCCGTATAAAATGTATTCTATGTCCGTCTAAGCTACCTCCCCACCAATTTTCAGCCAAATTGGTTCAGCCGTTTTTGAGTTATAAATAGTGTAACAATCACGACTCTTTCTTTTATTTAAATATATTTATTTTTTCGCATTCCACAGAGAAATAGTCTGGGTCACGGTAATGGGTCATAGTGGGCGGGTGTAATCGCTAAAACCCTAATTTTACTCCCAGCAAATGTTTGTTTTTTTTTTTCAAAAATAAGAACCTGTCCCCGCACAGAGGCCTTAAAAAAACGCTTGAAGCTTGAATCGGCTGCAAGCAGTGTAACTGTCCAAACACACGAGCTACAAAAAAGGCCGCCTCAAAGTGAAGCTTGAAGCGGCCTTACACTCAGTGGCGAAGCGTGAAATATTGAGAGAGGTAAGCCGGAGCAAAAAAAAAAAATGCTTGCCTACTCCGAGCGCGGGCACGCAGTCTTGAGTCCTTACCGAAAATCTGTGATTGGCATCCTGGCTTCGGTCTTGTATAGGCAGATGTATCCAGTCCACTTTTACTAGAGGAAATGCAACGGATCTCGAAAATTAACTTTCTTGAATTAAGGAACTTACCAAAACTTCAAAATGAAGCAAAAGATGACATACAAAAGTACCTAAGTAACTTGCTCAAAACAATCAATGCCAATGTCTCAATCTCCTGCATAAAAGATGCTTTTCGTCTCTCAAGCAAGAAAGATAGCAACCCTACGATACTCATTGAGCTTTGCAACAATACCACTAAAAATAACGTGTTAAAAGCGGTAAAATCCTATAACCAGTCAAATAACATTAAGCTAAACAGTGCCAATTTGGGAGCGGAAGGAACAACACCAGTATACATCACGGAACATCTTACCTCGAATGGAAGAAGACTACATTATATTTCTAGAAGCTGTTTACAAAATAATCAGCTGAGGTACGTGTGGACTTCAAATGGAAAAGTTTTAGTTAAAAAAGGTGAATCAGAACCGACTATACATATTAAAACTGAAAAACAACTAACTAATCTTTTGAATACGAAAACATGACTCTTTACGAGGCAATTTTTATTTCCTAAATTAATTTCGGTATATTTCTTGCTATGTCATGTGACCTGGCTACTGTCTCTGATAATATCGCTTTTCTTTTTCTGTAATATTTTTTTAACTACTATTTTTTACCTTGCATGTAAAACGGCAAACACAAACCATAAAATACATAAGATTGCTTACATACACATGACATATTTAACACACACTCAAAACATTACATTATACACTTCTAACATGATACTAATTTTTACTACTTTATACACTGTTCCACTACGTCACGGAACCAATTATTATTATAAAAATACTATCCATATGATTTTATGTATACCTGTAATATATATTGAGCTGTCTTGGATCAAGCGTATCACTAAATTCAAATACGTTTTGACAAAATTAAAGCGCAAATGTCAGATGACAAAGTTATTAACCACTGTAATTCTTAAAACTAAAATTCGATAAAAACTTATTAAGTGAGATTGATGAATATTCGATATCCGATACTGTTTGCTGTGAACCTGAAAACTGTGCATCTTTTCTCATTCAACCCAAACGCTTCTTAAAAATAATATCGCAAAATATCCGTAGTCTTAATGCTAATTTTGATAGTCTTAATATCCTTCTTCAGAGGCTACAATTTGAATGCGACATTATAGTACTCTCTGAGTGCTGGATGTCGTGTGTGCGAAGCTTACCTATATTGGATGGATATCAGAGTATGTCAACATCTTCTCATTATAACCAGAACGATGGCGTTGTGGTATTTATTAAAAATAATATTAAAGCTTCTCTGGAAGAACCCGTTATATGTGAAGCAAACTGCATACTTATTAGAATAAATGATGATGTGGCTGTTGTGGCGATATACCGTCCTTTTTGTTTCAAAAATATTAACGTTTTTTTACTATCCTTACAAAAAATACTTGACGGCTTGAAATCTTATAAAAATATCATAATTGTGGGTGATATTAACGTAAATATTGCTACCAATAGCACTGATCGCCTCTTACAGGATTACCTTGATTTTATGTCCCTTAACGGCCTACTTCCAGCATTTCACACACCAACACGTGCACATAGTTGTCTAGATCATGTAATCCTGAAGACAAAAATACCCATCAAGACATTTGTTATTGAATCGCTCATCACTGATCATGCACCCATATTATGTTGTGCAGAAGTCAAAAGCGTTAATAAATCTCTGAAAAGGCAAATAGTTAAACTTGACTTCGAAGCTATAAAATTGGCGTGTGATCAACTGGATTTTACAACAGTTTTTGATGCGACTGACCCTAATGCTGCCATGGATATATTTATTTCTAAGATCACTCAAATTATGCAGAGTAATACCAAATTTCTAAATATAACAAATAAATCTAGAATATTAAAACCTTGGATAACAATGGGACTAGTTAGATGTGCGCGTAATAGGGATCGCATGCATAGGAAACTGAAACAAGATCCAGATAACGTAGTCCTAGAAATTACATACAAAAGATACCGCAACTCATCATCAGCCTTTTAATGTTCCCACTGCTGGGACTCAGGCCTCCTCTCTAGGAGAGGGAATGGGCCATAATCCACCACGCAGGCCCAGTGCGGGTTGGTGAATGTCACATGTCTTCGAATTTTTGGTTCTCGGACATGCCGGTTTCCTCACGATGTTTTCCTTCACCGTTTTGAGAGCAGTGGTGATGAAATAAATTACACAAAGTAATGCGCCTGGCTGGGTTCGAACCCGCGACCTATTACAATAAAATTATTAAAAAAACAAAGCTCGAATACGAAAAGAAAGTACTTTTAGAAGCTGGAAACAGTAATAAAAACATTTGGAAAGCCATAAATAATATCACGAATAGAAATTTCAAGACTGATAACTCAATTAATCTACTTACAATTCAATCAACCCCTAGCCAATCAGTCGATGCCGTGAACAGTTTCTTTGCCACTGTGGGAGAAAGTTTAGCCAATAAAATCATAACACCAAATAGTGTACCAAATTTTAGTAAATTTTCACAAAGTGACTCGTCATTGACTAGCAACTCATTGGTGCTGCTTGACACTGATGAAGATGAAATTGATAAACTGATCATTGGTCTGAAAAGTAACTGTGCTGCTGGGGATGATGGAATCTCATCTGATATACTAAAGCTGATAAAACATAATATATTAGCCCCGCTGACTTATATCTTTAACAAGTGCCTAGAGATGGGTATATTTCCCGAAGCACTAAAACATGCTATAGTGAGACCCATTCTTAAGGGTGGGGATAGAACCCGTGTCACCAACTATCGTCCTATATCTATATTAACGTCTCTCTCAAAAATATTTGAAAAGATAATAAATAAGAGACTTGTTAGTTATCTAGAAAGGTATAATCTGCTTTCAAAATGTCAATATGGTTTCCGATCAGGTAAATCTACTGAAGATGCCTTAAATGACTTTACTGACCACATTGTCTCAACTTTAGATAGCAAAAAGAAATGCCTTACGATATTTCTCGATCTTGCGAAAGCTTTTGACACGGTTTCTATTTCCACTCTAGTCAATAAACTATATCAGGTTGGTATACGTGGAAATCAACTCAAATTACTGCAAGATTATTTGTCTGGAAGAAAACAAAGGGTAAAAATTGACAATCACACTAGTAATAGTCTACCTGTTACCCACGGAGTGCCACAAGGTAGTATTTTAGGTCCAACTTTATTCCTAGTTTATATTAATAATCTCACACAACTTGAAATTGAAAACTGCAAAATTATCTCATACGCAGATGATACTACTTTGACATTCCATGGTGATACTTGGAATGAAACTTTTCATATGGCTCAACAAGGTTTTAACATGGTTTCAAAATGGCTTGCTCTTAATCACCTTTCACTTAATACCGAAAAAACTAAATACATTACGTTCTCAATACGTAACCTTAGTGAGTCAGAGCAATCAACGCATCATATTACATCTCACGCCTGCCACGGGGACTCGCTGGATTGTTCCTGTCCCACTCTATCTAATGTTGACAAAATAAAATATTTAGGGCTTATATTTGACAAAAATTTGAACTTTAAACAACATATAATCAACCTGGCAAGCAGAATTAGGAAACTTATATACGTGTTTAAACAAATTAGATACTCGGCCAACACTCATATAATGAGAATGATTTACTATTCCTTGTGTCAATCGGTTATAACATATTGTATTACTTGCTGGGGCGGTGCTGCAAAGTGTCATAATTTAATTGCTGAAAGAGCACAAAGAGCTTTGTTGAAAGTCAGTTACTTTAAGCCCAAGGATTATCCAACCACTGATTTATACAAGGATTGTGAGGTGCTTACTGTACGCAAGCTCTTTGTGCTAGCGTTGATCATGAAGGAACACTCCAGTGTCAGGCTAAATGTTCTTATTCAAAAAGATAACACTAAAAGAAGGCGTTTTGATGTATTGAAATCAGTACCCTGCCGAACTTCGTTTGCTCAAAGATACAAAATGTTTTTAGGTCCAAAACTGTTTAACATCGCAAATAAAAAAATTGAAATTGTATCCTTGACAAAAAAAGAATGCAAACAGAACGTAAACACTTGGCTCCTGTCTCTTACCTATGACGAAACGGAGAAGCTGTTTACCATACTGAAATAGTGTTTTATAGTGATGTCTTTACTTTGGGTATTGGTATACAGTGATGGAGATAGTTATGTATGTATATATATTTAAAATATTTATTGTTATGTAGTTATATCTAATTTATGTATTTCTAGCTTCTGCCAGCTATTTCGAATGTATGAAATTGGAAATAGTCGGGGTACAAAGTATCCTATGTGCTATGCACATGGCCTTCCCCCGTGCTAGTGTCCACCCTAAGTAGATTTGGGTGGACCGCTTGAGCGAGAGGAAGCTACTTACATAAATACACATACACTCACACTCACACCCACTTTCACACTCACACTTACCCCACACACCACACACCACATACCACACACAGTCCAAACATGCCGTTATCTACTTATTTTTTATTTTATTTTTTTCTCTTAGTTTTAATTTTGCATCCATTGGTGGTGAATATGAGGATATTTAAGTCTACTTGTGACTATGAGGGTGGGCGCTGATGCTTATAACTACAAGATATTAAGTTATCTTAGCTTAGGTATTAGCTGTAACACTTAAATATCACAATTAATATACCTTGTAACCTAATTTACTGTTATTTGTAAAACGTGTTAACTTGAAGGTGCAAATAAACAATTATTATATTATATTACTATACGTGTAAGCACTGAGATATTGAAACAGTGTCTTGCAAGTAGGGTTGCCAGGTCCTGGAACTGAAAAGCCGGACAATCTATCCTATTTAGCCGGATGTTTGGTCAAAAAGGCCGACATTTTTTTTAGGCTAATAAAATTCATGAAATCTTTTTAAATTCTAATGAAAAAACCATAGATTAAGTGATATTATTGCTACACTATTACACATCCACTCTGCTTGTGCTAGCGATACAAGGTAAGGCAAAACTCTAATGACAATTCTAAACCAAATGGTCTTTAAAAAGCCTAACAAAAGCCAAAAATGCTCAAATTTGGCCGGACACGCCACTTAAAAGCCTGACTATGTCCGGCTTTATCCGGACGCCTGACAACGCTACTTACAAGCATAATAGAAGTGGCTTTGATAAAAGCCGTTTGTGGTGAAATGATGATATGATGTAAATTAAACAAAACTTAATCGACTAAGTACTAATAATACTACTTATACTCTAAAGCTATTCGTCTATTCTTTCTTACAAAGTGCGCTAAGACATTATCATAAAAGCCGGGAAGATTCTTAATTTTTAGTAAAGAACGTTTTTCTTTAGAAAGAATGGCTAGATCAGATAATCGTTCTTGTTTTTGAGCATTACGCATATTGATATTTATTGTAAAGGGATATATTAAAATGTTTAAAAAAAACCAGCTCTGAGAAGAACTTTTGCGTAGGTGTAGTTTTAAGAACAAAATCTAAAAAAAATCGCACGAAAATTATTAGACTTCGCGCACGACCTTTCTCATAGATCTTCTGCACGCGCACTCCCGGGCCCCGCCTTGGTGACGCTTGGGCCGTGCAGCATAAATCGTAATATTTTAATTTTGCCATAACTTCAAAACCAAACGTCCAATTTTAATCATTCAAAGACCAAATATTATCTACATAAACTTTACTTAGTGATGAAATAATTTATTTTGATAAGGGTTAATAGCACGAGTAAAATAAATGCGTTTAAATGTAGTCCAAAAAAAATCAAGATTATTAGATAAAAAAATGGTTGTTGTGCCTCACTCGACATAGATAGGTATACTGTTACGCGGACTTTTTTGTAGATATTTATAAGATCTACAATTAATTAGAACATTTTACGTTTCTATCTTTAATAGTTTAGGCAGCGTACGCAAAATAAGTAACTTTTCTGGTTGATTTTTTACACCTTGTTTCCGAAAAACCCAAATATCTTACGGAACCCTATTTTTTTCCAAAATAAAATTTAACCTATGTTACTCGTGGATAATGTAGCTTTCGAGTGGTGAAAAAAATTTTAAAAACCGTCTAGTAGTTTTTAAGCCTATTCAATAAAACTCTATCAAATAACTCGAAAAAAAACCGGCTTGCCGGGAGCGCTATAAAGCGCCCCAGGTTAATTGACCTTTATGTGACGTCGTGACGTATTCTTGTATAGAAATTTAAACGCTTAAAGCCGATTGCGCCTGCGGCTTATATTATAGTGCTACATGTTGTTGAAAAGTAAATTTTGTTGATTTAATGTCCATAGTGTACTTAGTGTAGGCGTTTTGTAATGTTAGCTTTGTAGTTTCATAATTTCTGATTGTGCCATTTCTCAATTACGGTAGAGAGTGGTTGTGTTCTAAACTTCTGAAGGGAAGCCGGTGGGAATCGAGTTGTATGGAACCTTCGTCACTGCTGTATATACAGTCGTTCTCTTTTTTGGGAAAGCGAGGTTCTGAGTTTGGTCTGAATACCAGAATTTTACTGTCTGAAATCCACCAGTGTTCCTTCATTTGTTATTTACGTTTTAGAGTCATCTTTCAAAGATTCGTGCAAGCAGTCTCTACCTTTTTTTTGTAGGTGGGATAATAATCCAATGACCTCCCCCGCTCTTTGGTGGAGCGGGAGATATTGTTTACCTTTAACTGGCTAAAAAGTTCCTATTCCTTTCTTGCCTTCGTTCCAGGGCCCCGGGTCTCATTTAGACACTGCCAATGGCCTCAGTAGGCTACGACCTTGTTGGGCACCTAAGGATTGCTGACAACTCCTTGTGGCGCTCGTGGAAGAATACGCGCCGTTGACGTCTTGAGCTCAGTCCGGACTGTTAACGGACGGACGGACGGCGAGCTAAGCAACCTCTTTTTTTTTAATTGTTATAAACTAGTGCTTGACTGATATCCCACCTGATGGTAAGCAGTGATGCAATCTCTGATGGTTAGGCGCGCTAGTTTATTAAAAGCTTATTCACTCTAGCCTTGAAGACACCCAAATTATAATCCTCTACCTGAGTTTAATTTAGAAAGAAAGAAAGTTTATCAAAAACACTCACCGATTTAGCAGCGGCCACCGTGGTGGGTATGTATCATTGTAGTGCAACTATTTAAACCTACTGGCGGCGTCACAGGCTCAATCGGTGGAACAGTAGTGATTTTATCAGGCACTCGGGCATTAGAAATAACCACGAATAGTATGTTAATTATAAAAGTAGTTAACCAAGAAATCTTCATGATTTTCGCAATAAAAGTACCTCCTTCTGTGGTATACCAAAAACAACTGTTGTTATTTGGGAACAAATATAAATAGAATACGTTTTTATATTTATTATCTTTTCTCAGTAAGGTCTTCATCACACGATAACTCTATCTTAATTACGGATGAACTTGAACCATGTTATCGGGTTAAATTGTGAGAAACGATGCTACTTAGAAACTTGCTTAAGATTAAATCAATCGATCATATTATAATTTCCGATCACGTTTCTGAACTGGTTAAAAATCTAGGTCTGTCTAGAAGTTGCGTTACCTTACGTTGTTTTCTCTATTTTGATCTGGGCAATCATCGAAGAAATTCTCTCACTCCACTCTGAATAGCGCTAGAGAGAGTGAGTGTCAAGACTTAGTAAGTTCTGAGTAAGTTTTTACAATCACGTTACCTACCTTGCCTTTTTACAATTGGTAAATGTAAAAAAATACTTTGTTGATTTAATGCGATAGTAGAAACAAATCTCTTTTAGTTTTGATCAGCAAAACCAGTGACGTATTTCATATCAATCTTAGTATGCATTGTAAGTACCAATGCGGTATCACTTTATTTTAAAGGATCGTTTATAGTCAGAATGACGGAGCTGAGACCAAATTGTGAGTCATTGGAACAACCTGAATGTTTGTGATGATCGAATTATGACAAGTTTGCATTGTTCATAGTCAAATTACGTAATAGTCCATGGAGGCATTTGTGATCGTTTCAATTGAATGGTGCGGAAAATCCTTGATATTTTTGGTCTTTGAATGATTGTTTCTGAATTGAATGTCAATATAGAACAGTTACACAGTTTTTGCTGCTGGTCATTTTCGTATGCTTGTCTGGTTTTGGCAAAAAAACAATAAATAGCCATTAGGTCCTGTCAGGAAATGCCAACGGTCGTGGGCGTAATAAGGTACAGCGACCTACACACGTGATGTAAGCTGAGAATAATACTACTTGATTTTTTATCATCATATCAGCCGAAAGACGTCCACTGTTGGACATAGGCATTCCTCAAGCGTCGCCACAACGACCGACCATTGCCACTTAAGTTTGGCGATTCTTCGAGCTATGTCGGAAACGGGTTGGTTCGTGGTGATCTTCATTTCTGATGTGATCACGCAAGGAAACTCTGAGCATAGCCCTTTCTGTCGCCCTTTGCGTGACTTTGAGTCTTCTTATATATTGTAAGCGCTCACGTTTCGGAGCCATAAGTCATCACTGATTTTTGATCACCATCTGCAAACTCAAACATTAGGGTTATATCAATCGAAAACACGATTTACCTATGTAAAAATAAACGCTGTGAAAAAAACTGTTCCGTCCTATAAAGTTTACTCTTTTAAAAGTTATCCAAAAAGTGTATTGAGCATATTTACACAAATCGTTTTGGGAATACATTCACTGCGTATATCTAAGGAGAAGAATTCCCTGTCGGAGTCTAGTTCTTGCTAGCTCAATGTGCTCCAATGTCGGTCACATCTTTGCTTACCTGTTTAGTACCGAAAGCGTCCTTTAATTATTATTAATGAATACCAAGGTTGCCGACATACTCGTAGCACGAAGAATCGCCAAACTTAAAAGTGGCAATGGGCAGGGCACATTGCTCGCAGAACAGCGGCCTTCTGTTCTGCGAGCAATTGGGGGCCAAAAGGTTCTGGAGTGGTGACCGCGTACCAGAAGAAGCAGCGTTGGATGGCCTCCTACAAGGTGGACCGATGACCTGGTGAAGCTTGCGGGAATCCGGTGGATGTGGGACGCGTAGGATCGTTCATTATGGCAACACTTGGGGGAGGCCTATTTCCAACAGTGGATGCTTGTTGGCTGAAATGATGATGGCACACACACGCTCATAGACTCATTAGTGTGCATCCACCGAGCGTAGGTATAAAAGGTGAAGTACATACATGAGCTTGTCTTCTGTACCTACCTGTTTTGTGGTATTATAGAGAAATGCCAATTACAAAAGAAGGTATAAAGGAGACCAAGTCAGCAAGCGGAACGTACCTACGTTCGGCTACTTGTAAGGATATAAAACAAAAAGTATATAGGTACTTAAGATATTTTTAGCCAAGGCGGGTGAGACCGGTTCCGTGGTCCTTGAAGATGCGATACATCTTCAATCGGTACCTGTTTTTGTTGAGGAATAAAACAAAATTATTTTGCTTAGTTTCATTGTGATGTCTTCGAGATTATATACCAGACTAGAAATACGAGTATAGCGACAGAGGGCTTAACTACAGGAACTGACATATACCAGAACAACTATGATGGCTCTTAAATTAGGAGTTAGAAAAAGATTACTCTGTACAGTACCAATTATGAAATAATTATGTGGATTTAAACAGCAACAACAGCATGTATTTTAGCTGCAAGAAGTCCACTGCTGAATATAGGCCTCTAAGTATCACCATAATGACCGATCCTATGCACCTTGTATCTGTCTCGCATCATCCAGTCATCAGTTCATCTTATAGGAGGCCTTCATACTCTGCGTGTTCCAGTATGTGGTCGTCCCTCCACCGACCATCGCTTCTGCGAGTAATGTGCCCTGCTCACAACCAGTTGAGTTTGACGATTCTTCGGGTTATATCGGTAATCTTCGTTCTCCTGCAGACTTTCATTTCTGATCCTATCAAATCAGGAAACTCTAGACATAGCACTCTCCATTGTCCTTTGTCTACCTTCAGATGACGCCCATTATTGGCAACCACATTTCAGAGCTGAATGCCATCACCGTTAGATTTATGTTGTAAATATCTTGCTTTTGTATTTTTTTTTTATCTTAAAAATCTTTTGCTTTTGAATTAGTCGTCCACCTCCAACTTATGTACTCAGTCGTCAATAAAAAAATGTAGGGTTTAGGTAGGTGTAGTGTGAAAGAAATAAAGTAAGAAAGTGAAAAGTGCACAAGAGCAAGAATTAAAGTTTATTACACAGATTCACAATACACAAGAGTTCCACTAGAGTGGAGTGGTAGAAATATGAAGATGATGAAGGTCCGTATGATCCGCTCATCATCCTCCTGCGCATAGATTAATTTCTTAGGGTTTGGTGCATCAAGTTAGTTATAATAACAGTTGAAAACAGCCAGGCTTTTTGGTTGTGTGTGCGGCTAAATTTAACCTTTTTTTTTACTTTTTTTAAGTGTGCCTTCTGCTCCACTCGCAAGAAGATTATGACTAATATATACTTAATCCCCTAAGAATATTTTCATTACAGTTTGGTTTAATGTTGTTTTTCATTACAAATTGCAATAGTAGTTTTTTACTTTTGCAATAATTGAAATAAAATTTTGGGTGATTCATTTAACAACTGATTGATTCATTATACAACTTCGTCCAGCGACGATCGCTGGATGAAGTTGTATACTGTTGACCTTACAACATGTACGAGCAACTGAATGTCTTGCGTCGGATGAAGATGTTGTAGGCGCTACATCAATAAAGATTTTGTAGGCGCTACATCAATCGGGCACCATGGCATATTTTTGTAGATGTTGAAGTACCTACTTACATATTGAAGTCAATGTAAGAGTTCAATAAACAGCGTGTCCCCGTGGGAATAGGGGAAATGACGGAAGTCTTTATATGTAAATACCTATGGTTTGATTGATAAAATATTGTTAATCTTCCCTTCAGCCAGTTGTGTTTGTATCAGACTGCAGCGCAAAGGTCTCCTTTCCATGTTTCTACTTCTCTGTGTTCTTAAAATAGGAGTCCAACTCGTGTTTGAAGATAGTGCCTCATAAAACTGAGGCGCTCTGGTTTCAAAAACTGCCAAGGACCAGAAAGCCGCTCAGTTTTTCAGTGACAGTTGGCAATGCGCAAGTCCAGGTGAATCAATATATGAAGTATCTTGGCCTAACTCTGGACGGTTGATGATACTTTATAGAGAGCTTAGACCAACCGGTACCCCGCGTTGCGAAAGTAGGCTTTGCATAGGCCTTAACCTCGGGTGGGGAAGACGCCCACTGTTGGACATAGGGTTCCCCCAAGCGTCGCCACAACGACCGGTTCTGTGCGTCTGGCACATATAGGTACTAATCAATTATATTATTTATTAAACTTAGACAACCAATAATTACACCAACTGCAACCGGCAGCGGCTCAGGAGTCTGACGTCATTGTGAACAAAATTGTGTTACCTAGTTCTTTACATATTATTCATGTAATATTTGGCTAATCAGTTTTTTTTTATACTGTACGGTTATTTTCTACTAATAATTTGATACACTGATAAAAAATCTAGCCAAGTCAAAATTTTAAGTTATAACTACTCATAAATAAATTTCAGAATTGTTCATGATATAAAATAAAACGACGCAGTGACAAAAATTTACAATTTTAGAACACAATATTTATTTAAAAAATAATATTAAATTAACACAACAACTTAAAATAATAAATTAATAAATAATTCGCAGTCCACGATTAGGTAAGACCTTAATTGCTATGTAGGCTAAAAGAAGTTTGTTCAGAGTTCAAAAGATGATACAATTTTCAGGTCAAAGTTACGGAAAATACCTTAAAAATCTTTATACCAAATACCTTAAATTACCAAGGGCCAACCAATAGGAGAATACTTTGGTTCAAACCAATGTTGATGAAATAAGTTGGTATCTTACATAACAAATATATATATATGGCACATTTTAAATTCTATATAGCTACCTCATTTAAATTTTAGAAAAGAAAACTATTGTAGTTGTAATATGATATTTTGCAAGTGAAATAAAAGATTGATCGATTATTAATAAATGCCTGAATTTATAGTAAAAAAAAAATATCTGCCATTTGTATTTTTTTTTACAATATTTCAAGCTAAGGTCAACCGAAAAATTAAGAATAAATAAATCGTATTACTTATGTCGATTATTGCACCACGTACTTTACATCGTAAACACTTATTTCGAAACTTTATAAAAACTAGTTATTTAAATCTTTCACAAATGACAACTATTTCTATCGCAGGCGACACATTAATAAATGTGCCCAAAATAATAATTCTTTGTGACACTGTACAAAGATTGACTTTTAATTTAAAGCTCTTCAGAATATGAAGAACTTTTACAATAAATCCTAATTTTTTATTAGTTTAGTAGTTAGCGAACATGAATTGTCTACGCTAACCACTTAGCAGCTGTTTTTACATATAAAAATTGATCACATTTATGAGAATGTTAACTTCTTAAAAGGTTAGGAATAATTAAAGCATAGCCTATATGCTGGTTTTTTTGCCGAATGCAGTGCTTCTAAAGTGCGTAAAAAAGTTGTCGTATTCTAAAGTACCAAAACGTCTTTGATTTACTTTTCTTTCGAAGCATTCTTCTAGCTAACCTACAGTACTACTTATATTCTTTAGTCAGAGACAAGAACCGCCAGGAAGTCGTCCCTATTCCTCGATGAGGGACCAGTTTTCCCGCTTCGGAAGGCCGCAGCACCGACCCCCTTGCTTCTACCCCCAAAGCTGGGGAAGGGGAAGTTAGGGACTCCTCTATGCCTGATGTCTAAGAGGCTCTCGCCAAAGAACTGAAAAGTAAAACAGAAGTTATAAAAACAAAAATATGGATTTGACAATTTGTGATATAAGTCACAATGTTATGTTATGAATCTGTGTTTACATTTAGTACAATATACATATTTACTAAATAAAGCTTAGGAAAGACTGGGACAATATTTGTTTACAATAAGTTTATTTTAGATCCTAAGCTCGTACAAGAGCCGCAATTCATTAAACTTTCCTTTACAAAAACGTTATATGACTAACTACGCGTCGTGTAAGCAAGGAGTGTTTATTTATATCGTGCTTTATACATACAAAAGTACAGAAGAGAACTTAATGCCTTACTGTCCCACTGCACACGGGCTTCAAAAAACGCTAGAAGCAGCCACAAAAAAACAGCTGCAGCGCGCGACAGCTTGTGACCGGAAAGGCTTGAAGCGGCGTTTTTTTGAGGCCCATGTGCACTTAGGCATTTTATACCAGTCAACCTGTCAAGGTCGACATGGTGGAACCATTTATTGCCAGCACAGGTACACAATGAAATATCGAAATAATAAGTTAAATATCTGGTTGTTAACTCCGCGGATTAATCTTTCGTCGCCATGTAGAAACTATAACGTACCTATACCTACTTCAGAAAGTGTCTACGTCAATCAAAGATATTCATTTATTCTAATAAAAAAATTAAAACTCTCGTGGTGAGTTCATTAGCATCTAAATTAATAATTAAATAACTTATAAAAATTTGTTCTGTTTTTAGGGTTTCGAACCCATAGGGTAAAACGGGACCCTATTACTAAGACGCTACCCTTCTATCAGTCTGTCCGTCTGTCACCAGGCTGTATCTTATGAAGCGTGATAGCCAGACAGTTATTAACAGATGATGTATTTTAGTTTCCGCTATAACAACAAATACTATATAAAATAAATATTTAAATGTGTCAATCGTGATTTTTTGGCCGTTTTTTTTTTACTGCTGACGGTACAGAACCCTTTTTCCACGAGTACGACTCGCACTTGGCCGCTTTTTCATGTATTTGAATAATCCGCATAGAAGTGTGGGTTATATGTTTATCTGTTTAGATATCTTAATAATAATTCTTCTGTATCACGTTAACATGTAACTGTTTTTTTTTGTTCCCCATAACTAAAATAATTCGTCAGTAGTAAAGGTTGCTGCGTGGTATTGATAACCATCAGCGGTTGACAGACACGGTCACCACACCCTTTCCGATGTTCAAGTCTTCCTCAGGAACGGTCTCATTTAATCAATGGCGTGAAGAATAATCAACAATACAATCATGACCAGTCTACTTACATCAGGTTGCTGCTGGTGGAACCCATTGAGGGAGTTAAAGCCGAAAGCTGAGGACGCACTCTGGCTCTGGCTGCCACTTCCGCCGAACCCATTTCCACCAAATCCACTTCCTCCGAACCCGAGGGCTGAGGCTGAGGAAGCAGCCCCCGACCCCGACAGCCCGGAGCCGCTGAATGAAGCCGCTTGACTGCTCGCCTGGCTGCCGCTGAAGCCACTGGAAATACAAATGTCAATTTGTTAAATTAGTTTTATTGGTTAAGTCGGGCTTAATATCAATGAGTATTTCCTTATGGAACGTCAGGAAAAAAAGATTGAAAATAACAATGATCGACCATATCATCGCTTACCATCAAGTGAGATGGTGGTCAAACGAGAGCCTATCAATAATAATAAAAAAATAAATTTAAAAAAATAGATTCGCGAGTTGGATAAATGTCAACAACTATACAGCCTAATAAATGTACTCCTTACCATTTATAGGCAATGAATCACTATCTACGTCTAAAGACACTACGTTATTTCTTTTAGATGAAGACAGAGGTCCCACTCTCGTTAGTTATGCTACAATTTCTATAATTATATAGCTTAGTAAAGTATCTAATATTATTTTAAATGTTATATGTTTATATTAATATAAATAGATGGACTATCCATCTAGGGGTAACTGTGAATAGATTGCTTCTAGACAAGCGTGCGTGCGTCATAGGGCACATCATAGCTTACCATCAGGTGAGATAGTGGTCAAACGCGAGCCTATTTATAATAAAAAAAAAAACTGACAAATAAATAAATTACCTATTATTAAAACTTGATAAATTAAAATGTTTTTATATTATATATGCCTATAAGGAGAATTCTAAAACATTAGAGGCACAGTACCGTTTCCTATGGAGAAGAACCGGCACGAATATCCGTGGTTACTCCTTAAATGATTGATTTTACAGTATTTCCATATTACAATATTATTCAATTTATGTTTATTATGTGGATATTGCACTGTACTGCAACATGTAATTTAAAAAGTTGATATAGAATCAACTTTTTACATACATTTTACCTACATTTTATAGTTGTATATTTTTATAATCAATAAATATTATAAAAAACAAAGTCCCCCGCCGCGTCTGTCTGTCTGTCTGTTCGCGATAAATTCAAAAATTACTGCAGCGGTTTTAGTATATAATTTGTTAAGCTTTTGTATTTATTTCTAGAAAAGAATTCTTGCGAAGCCGGGGCGGGTAGCTGGTGATTTAATAAAAAGAGGCACGCTCAAAAACATTTTTTTTACACGTTGACACTTCGTCTTATGTATTTCAAAACTTGTTTGGAACGCAGATACGAGTATAGTCATGTGTTGAAACAACTATGTATGTTAATGATGTTTTTTTTTAATATGGACATAAAATATGTAGTAGTAAGTAATTCACATATTAACCCTTCAGATACCGTCAATTAGAGACACAATAGTAAGACAATAGATGCGCGGCCACCGGTGGTCGCTTGGGGATTCATGAATTAAAGGTACATGTCCGCATACTCTAAAAGTCGATACACAAAGCCCTAAGGCGTTGACTCACTTTTGGGAAACCCGGGCATTTTTTATAGCTATATCCTATTTGGGCCAAGTCATTCGTAACTTGTTATGAAGTGATTATTATGTGTACATACATTCATATTGCAATACAGATTTGAGATCAAAAGTATTAACTGTATTAAAACACATCAATAAAAACAATAATCTTTTGCAAATAATGCTGTTTCCAATAGTCTATCAGAGTCTGTCTAAAAATTCAAATGACTTGGTAATTTTGCATAATATTTAATCATTTAAAAAATATTATTTATTTATTTAAACTTCATGTACAATAGTGGTACATTCGCGGACTTAATGCAACAAGGCAATATTCAATACTTTTATAAGGTTTTTCTATTGGTAAACTATGATCAAGATCTCTTAATCAACCTTGATTATTGAACCAGTGTTGACTTCATCAGATTTCATTTTGCCCTAATAATTACCCAAGTCGTTTGACTTTTTAGACAGACTCTAATAGACTATTGGAAACAGCATTATTTCCAAAAGATTATTGTTTTTATTGATGTGTTTTCATGTCCGGCTTCAACTTCACAATCGCACCAGTCAAGTGATGACTCAGCAAAGAATTTGTCTTTAAGTTGTATAATAATGTATAATTCGGTCAGACACCGAATGTCGCCCGTAACACCGATTTAAGTTTCAATTCGAGTAACACTTAACATAGTAACACAGAAATAGATGTCACTTTAACACAAAGTAATTTTTGTTTTTCGAATAGGACTAACTTAACATTGCGCCACTTTCGCCTCACAACGAAAAATATTCAAATCCGGCTTATGTTTATGTGTTTCATCAACTCCATTCATCTAAATTATTACGTAAACATTAAGGTTACTGACCTTCCGAACCCATTGATCGAGGACGCTTGGCTGGCGGAGTGCGAAGCGCTGAAACCTTCGTTGAACCCAAACGAGAAAGACTGTGACGCTGATTGGCTGGCACCGAGCCCACTGGCACTGCTGCTGACACTCGCTGTCAATCCGCCATTCCCGGAAGGAGCTACGTTGAATCCTCCACCGAATGAGCCAAACCTCGGCTTCACTGGACTGGGACTAGGACCCCGCCTCTCATGCGGCAGTAACGTACTCGGATCACGTTCCAAATGTTCCAAAATAGGCAGAACAGGAGGAGTAATCACTGGCTCCAGCTTCTTCTCTTGTTTTCTCTCATCCGGGAACACAAATCCGTTCGCCGGCGCTGGAAGAACAATCTTCAGCACGGAGGCGAAGCACAAACAAACGTAGATGAACTTCATGGTGTCTTCTGATGACTACGTGAGATTGACGATGTATCTTGTTTTAATAGGGTCGCACGAGGTCGCCGTCAGTGTTGGCATGCGGCACGCGCCGCAGCCTTCAGAAAACCCACTGCGCTGCGCCCGAGACGACATCCTGCCAACTATCCATCCCCCCCTACACGTCCATGTCCATAACAGACGTATTCCTTTTAAATTTAACGACGTTATTGTCTCCGATGTGGGGAAAATTAGATGGTTAAGGCTGGGTTAGGTGCTGCTCGTGATTGGGAAATCCAAGTGTCCTACTTTATTTGTATGATCTACAGTTAAACACTCCGAGCACGTTGCTATTGTGTGGTCAGCCGCGGAAGCAGATGAGCTCGGAGGTTTTATTCACCGCACATCTCATTATCTCACCTAGCAACATTTTCGTAGTGTTCCTCTTAT
This sequence comes from Mythimna lalbum, assembly GCA_949319445.1. NCBI lineage: Eukaryota > Metazoa > Arthropoda > Insecta > Lepidoptera > Noctuidae > Mythimna > Mythimna lalbum. Next base: position 7,480,391 of record OX439345.1, on the reverse strand, counting down.
TTTAAAAACATTTGCAAAAACAGATAAACGAATACTTAATGAACAGGGGCGTAGTTACCGCCGTAGTATCTATCACCCGTATCAATAATACGGGGCCCCCGAACTACAGGGCCCCGACATAATTATGTCTAATTTCGTAACATGTTATCCACAATCTTAAATTCTTATTTTGATAAAAGGCTAGAAGTGAATGAATAAATCCTCCCCTCTTTTGAGCATTTTTTACATATAAGACGACAACAAAAATTCAACGTATTTTGGTAGGTACCTTCTGAATGATACTTTCTAAAATATTTAATTTGGGCCCCAAATTAAATATTTTCCATCAAGACTTTTTTATTTGGTGGGTTATGATGGGGAAAATCATCCAATGACATCCCCCGCCCTTTGGCGGAGCGCCAATCTTTTGCTTTTCAAGCTGGGGCCGAGCCTCCCTATGGGAACTAGACCCTTGGCCGCAGTAGATTTCGACCCAGCAGGGCCCCTATATTTCCTGACAACTCAACTGAACAGTGCGCGCCGTCAACGACTTGGGCTCGGTCCGGACTGTTACCGGACGGTCGGACAGCGAGCTACCCATTGCTCGCCGTTCGCAAGTCCGCGCCTACGGTGGCCGGAAACCGGGATCAGAATCCCGGCTTCGCCTCATATAGTCGGCCTCCTTCTTTACTAACCTTACTGCTTCGCAGAAGGAGGCGACCGCCTGCTACTCTTCCGCCCCATTAGAACTTGCTACGCCACTGTTAATGATCTAAGTCCATTTATTATAATCATACTAAACGGTTGTTATTACGCTAATATACGAATAAAATATCAATTTTATTTCGCGAAAGGTCAGGGGGCAACACTATAGCTAGATGTTTAATTTATTCATGCGATATTTTATTATCTAGGAAAAAATCCTTCCCTGTTTTGAATATGCAAAAGAGTAGCGGTATTGTTTAAAATGAAAAAATCCTTCCCTGTTTTGAATATGCAAAAGAGTAGCGGTATTGTTTAAAATGTTTGTTAGGAATTTATAAAGTTAAATCATTATTTCCATTAGAATACCGTCTAATACATAAATATGTATTTGAATTCGAAAATATTAAAAAAAAAAACAGATTTACATAGATGGAATGAAACTAGAAAAGATAAAAAAAGCAGGTTTACATAGATAATAGGAACGAAACTACAAACTCATGCATGTATTTTTATGTAGGTAAAAAGTGGGTAGATGGAGAGGGAGAGGAAGGCCGAAGAAAAGATGGATGGATTGTGTGAGGAGTGATATGAAAAAAAAGGGAGTTAGTGATAGTTTGACGGGTGACAGGACAGAATGGAAGAAAAAATAGTGTTGCGCTGACCCCAAGTAATATGGGATAAGGACAGGAATAAGAAGAAGATATAGTTGGTGGTCTGAAAAGTTTGCGACATCAATGTGAAGATAGCAACATTCATCAATAAAAGCTAGTGAATGTAGTTGTACATCTTTTGATAGTTACTCTCCAAAGTTTCAGACATTTTGGCGCGCCGTTTTTATTTGATAGTTATTTGAGTGAGTCGATGTGAGATGCAGAAAAAGAAAATCCTTTTTCACCAAGACAACGCGCCGTAGTCCCCTCTTTGAGGAGTGGCTGGAAAGACGTCAAGGCGTCCTTACCTTCCGCATGACGCAGGTCCTCACCGGACATGGCACGTTCGGGAGGTTCCTGCACCGGATTCAAGCGGAAGAGACGCCTGGGTGTCGCCACTGTGCGTAACGCCCAGAGGACACGGTGGAGCACACAGTCGAGGTTTACTCTGCTTGGTCGGAGCATCGCCGTGCCCTCGTGAGGCCGATCGGCGGCGGAGACCTGTCGGCGGTGGTGTCCAACTTGTGAGCTTTTTAAATATTTTTGGAAGAAAATATGACATGATGTAAAAACTATTGGAATCCATTCAGTTAGTGATTATAAACATAAAATAAAGTTGTATATATGTAGTATCTATTCATATCGCAACGACATGTGCACACTTTGCTAGCAAAAATTTAAGTAATTTACGTCAGTGCCTTCTACCGCAAGAATGTTGTAAAGTACCTCTACAACACAATTGCATGACATTTTATATTAGTACCGTAAATTTTACAATAACATATTTCGATACAATATATGTAGGTACTTACTTAAGTATTTTAGTGTATTACCCCCATTTCTAACAGTCCATTCAGTATTTCATATCTATTCTCATCATTATCATCTTCCTGCCCTTGTCCTGTGTTATTTAGGGTCGGCGCAACACGTTTTTTTCTTACATTCTATCCTGTCACCCGTCATGCTATCACTAACTTCTTCGTATCTATAACCTTTTCGTATCTATTCCAACTTCACTAAATATTATAAAGCTAAAGAGTTAGTTTGAATGCGCTAATATCAAGAATTTCTGTTTAAAATGAAAAACAACTCTCGAAACAGTGAAATAAAATATTGTAAGGAATCCGGCTCTCTTCTTCTCGTCCAATATACCACAGTGTCTCAAGACGAAAGTCAACCAGTGCGTGTTGCCAGTGATGACATATGGCTCCGAGTAGTCGCTTACAATGAGCCTCATAAGTTGACTTAAAGTTACCCAAAGGGAGAGGGCTATGCTCGGAGTTCCCTTGCGTGATCGAATCACAAATGAAGATATCCGCAGGAAAACCGAGTTTGCCGTCATAGCACGTAGAATCGCCAAACTTAAGCAGCAATGGGTAGGGCACATTGCACGCAGAAAAGATGCAAAAGGTTCTGGAGTGGCGACCTAGTACTAGAAGATGCATCGTTGGAAGGCCTTCCACAAGGTGGACCGATGGCCTGGTCAGAGACGCTGGAATCCGATGTATGCGAGACGCTCAGGACTGGTCGTTGTGGCGACGCTTGAGGGAGGAGTAATATAACTTCTTATTTACGTTCTTTAGCCAATAAAACGCTCAACATTTTATAATCTAGGCGGACGTCAGCGTTTGCTTGGTGTTTAACAAAATGGCGCGAAATCACGTGCGAACGTTTTAAATATATTAAAATAATTCAGTACAATTATTTTATGTTTTTTTTTTTTTATGGGTCTCTGATGCCTGAAAACAAAATGTTTAAAGTAATTAAAAGTGGAGTGTGCACTGGAGTTGCACAATTTAATTCCACCAAGTCCGTTCCATCATCGGGCCACAAGACGTACGGCGTTGCGCCACCGGTACATGGTGGACATCCCACCCATATGTACAAAGCGTTTTGGGAGTACATTCATTATGCGTACAGCTAAGAAGTGGAATTCCCTGCCGGAGTCTGTGTTTCCTGATAGCTATAACCTAGAGGTATTTGAGGTATTTAAGTCGAGAGTGAATAGATTGCTTCTAGGCAAGCGTGTTCCATCGTCGGCCACATCATCGCTTACCATCAGGTGAGATAGTGGCCAAACGTGAGCCTATACATTATAAAAAAAAAGTGATATTGTAAAGAATTTACTTCTTGGGAAAAATTCTACATTAATGACTGTATCGACTCATTCTGCGAACCTTGTAAACGACATAAATCACGTCAAGACCGTAAGTAAGTAACGCTTAAGTCAAGTTGCTATTAGGTCGTCATAAACTTGCAGTTATAAGCAGATTGCCCTATCGGTTATCATAATTATGACTAGGGTTGACGATATGTCTAAGTTACATACAACTTTAAACAGTCGTAAAAGGAAAAAATGTGTTATAAATCAAAAATAAAACAAAATGAATTACAGATTAGCCAAATATTTACATTTTAATCTCACAAAGAAACAGGAAAATAATTGATTAAAACGATATGCGATTAAGTTATGATACCTAAATTCTTGTATAAAAATAGACAAATTTTTGCGATAGGTGGATAAACAGTTTTTCCTTAAAATCAACATTTTTGACACAGAAAACTAAAATATAGCAGAGATAAAAGATTGTGTTCGAAAAATTATCAAATTACTTTTCTCGCTCTATAGGATGGACCGAAACCCACAGTAACTCTTTCACACGTTCGCACCAAGTGGGCCTTTCATTTTTGCTGACGAAATGTCAGCAAATTTTTTTTTTTAATTTTTTTTTTTTTTTTTTTTAAATTGCACGTGACCCAGATGACCGGACAGTGATTTACCTCTTTCTTGTCGTCTGCAAGCCCGCGTCTACGGTAACCAGAAATCGCCCGGCGACTCCTAATGTTCGGCGCCTAATGTTTATTATTATTCTTATCGATAGGCTCGCGCTGGATCACAATCACATACGTCACACTGGCTGGACAGCTCCAAATTAAATCTGTTTGGCATACTTTCCTAAAAAGACCATCTCAGACACTAATCTGAATGGTTCTCATATGATTTAACCATGATATGTTTGCTTTAGGGATTTTAAAAGAGACTAAGTTTGTTCTGGTGTTCCTTCTTAGGATATAGTCAGCTAGAAGATCTCTATAGTCTCTTTTAGATCAAATTGACGAAAAATTTTACGTGTAAAAGTGTTTCTTAACCCTTCAGATACCGTCAATTAGAGACACAATAGTAAGACAATAGATGCGCGGCCACCGGTGGTCGCTTGGGGATTCATGAATTAACAAATAAATATCACGTATCACCACTAGTGGATGTCTGTTCCCTCACGGTTACCGCTATCTTCTTCGCTCATATTACTACTTCGCAGAAGGAGGCGATCGCCTCCCATTCTCTTTCGCCTGAATTGGCCATAGCGAGAGGTCCCGCCGCCGATCGCCTCCACGAGAACACGGCGGTGATCCACCCAAGCGGGGCAGACACTCGGTCTACGTTGTCTTCAACGCGTACATATATGGGTAGCAGTTGCAAAATTAATCTTCTCCTTCTCCTCACAATAACAATTACAACAAAAAAAAAATCAGCCAAATCGGTCAAGCCGTTTTCATGCCAAGTCGTGACAACGGAAAACGGGGGTCATTTTTATATATATACTAGCTTTGCCCGCGCGGCTTCGCTCCCGCTCTTCCCTACTCCACCCTACTCTACCCTACTCTACCCTACTCTACCCTACTCTACCCTACTCTACCCTACTCTACCCTACTCTACCCTACTCTACCCTACTCTACCCTACTCTACCCTACTCTACCCTACTCTACCCTACTCTACCCTACTCTACCCTACTCTACCCTACTCTACCCTACTCTACCCTACTCTACCCTACTCTACCCTACTCTACCCTACTCTACCCTACTCTACCCTACTCTACCCTACTCTACCCTACTCTACCCTACTCTACCCTACTCTACCCTACTCTACCCTACTCTACCCTACTCTACCCTACTCTACCCTACTCTACCCTACTCTACCCTACTCTACCCTACTCTACCCTACTCTACCCTACTCTACCCTACTCTACCCTACTCTACCCTACTCTACCCTACTCTACCCTACTCTACCCTACTCTACCCTACTCTACCCTACTCTACCCTACTCTACCCTACTCTACCCTACTCTACCCTACTCTACCCTACTCTACCCTACTCTACCCTACTCTACCCTACTCTACCCTACTCTACCCTACTCTACCCTACTCTACCCTACTCTACCCTACTCTACCCTACTCTACCCTACTCTACCCTACTCTACCCTACTCTACCCTACTCTACCCTACTCTACCCTACTCTACCCTACTCTACCCTACTCTACCCTACTCTACCCTACTCTACCCTACTCTACCCTACTCTACCCTACTCTACCCTACTCTACCCTACTCTACCCTACTCTACCCTACTCTACCCTACTCTACCCTACTCAACCGTACTCTACCCTACTCTACCCTACACTACCCTAATTTTTTTTTCCATAAGAACCTTCTCCTCACAATAACAATTACAACAAAAAAAAATCAGCCAAATCGGTCAAGCCGTTTTCATGCCAAGTCGTGACAACGGAAAACGGGGGTCATTTTTATATATATAGATAGATAAAAACCATTTTATTTCAGGTAAACATTACACATTATCATAAATACCTTTTAGACTAACATACATAACTATATTTAATTATTTTGTTAGTGAATATATGATTTAAAATTATGTTAGAAACACATCACTCGCACTATATTGTCTTGTTGCTGTCCTGTGACATTAATTGTCCGCGGAAGCGTCGGAACACTACGCCTAGTGGCCAAAAGTCTTCTTTCATAACAAGGTGTAGAAAACACTAACCAAGTAACCGTTTTTCCTGTTAGTAAACAGGTTATAAGGTTTGAATTCAAATTATTAATCCTATAGATAAAGGATTATTTAAAAATAATAAAAAAAGTAAGTTAGTAAGAATAGTTAAAAAAAGGAGTTTATTGCTAGCAAACTATGGCTACACGCTGGGCAAGACGTGTGTTAACCCTAACCAGCAGTGGTTCGAAGTGTAAGGTGAGTGTGAACAGGGCCGGGGTCGCACGTCTTGTGTCACGGTCGGCGATCAATGCACATTATCGTATATACGTGTAGATACATATCATTGTAGGTCAACATCCTTTATACTGTTCTTCAATCAGTCCGCTCCTGTTTGTCGACCTTTTAGGTACTTGACAAAGAAAGCGAAATTCCGTCATTCTCGTCATAATTTCAGCTGACATAGACCTTCCCCAATTATCGCCACAATTACCGTTAATTGATTGATTGTCGATGGATGCGAGACGCACAGGACCGTTCCTGTGCGTCTCGCATCCATCGGATTCCCGCAACCCTTACCAACTAATCCGTCCACGTAGTAGGAGGTCTTCCAACGCTACATCTTTCGGTACATGGTCGCCATTCCAGAACCTTTTGGCTTCAACGGCCATCTGTTCTGCGAGCAATGTGCCCTGCCCATTGCCACTTAAGTTTGGTCTGGCATGGCATGGCATGGCGTCTAGCGACACGCGGGGTTGCGATAGTCGTTGGTAGGATCCAGGAGTTGGGACTCGAGGTGGCGCTGCACAAATCCGAGGCCATGTTTTTCCACGGCCCTCGGAATGCGCCACCATCAGACTCCCAACTTACGGTAGGAGGAGTTCGCATCGGCGTCGGGTCGACGATGAAGTACCTGGGACTCGTTCTCGACAGCCGATGGAATTTCGGAGAACACTTCCGACGTTTGGCTCCCAAACTCAACCGGGCCGGGGCTGCTCTCAAGCGGCTCCTGCCCAACCTTGGGGGTCCAGACGCCTCCTGCCGGAGGCTCTACGCGGGGATCGTTCGGTCCATGGCCCTCTACGGGGCGCCGGTGTGGGCGCCGTCGCTGGCAAAGCGACCGGCGTCCATACTGAACGCCTGCCAGAGGGTCATGGCAATACGGATGGTGCGGGGTTACCGCACGATCTCCCGCGAAGCGGTGAGCCTTCTGGCTGGCCTACCACCGTGGGATCTGGAGGCAACAGTCCTTGCACACATGCACGATAAGCGCGTGGAGATGCAACGCCGGGGTGAAAGTCCACTACCGCGACAGGTCGAGGTATGGCGGACCGAGCTCCGGCGGGATCTCACGGTGAAATGGCGTCAGCGACTATCGCAACCCAGGGCTGGGCACGCCACAATTATGGCGGTAAGTCCCCTCTTTGAGGCGTGGCTGGAAAGACCTCACGGCGTCCTTACCTTCCGCATGACGCAGGTCCTCACCGGACATGGCAAGTTCGGGAGGTTCCTGCATCGGATTCGGACGGAAGAGACGCCCGGGTGCCGTCACTGTGCGGAACGCCTGGAGGACACGGTGGAGCACACAGTTGAGATGTGCCCTGCTTGGGCGGAGCAACGCCGTGCCCTCGTGGGGGCGATCGGCGGCGGAGACCTCTCGCGCCGGGCCTTGGTTCAGGCCATGGTCCGGAGCGAGGAGGAGTGGCAGGCGGTCGCCTCCTTCTGCGAAGCAGTAATGCTAGCAAAGGAGGAGGCAGACCGCATCAGGCAACGGCGCCCCCGCCGCCGCCGCCGGGATTCCGATCCCGATTTCCGGCCACCGTAGACGCGGGCTCGCGGACGGCGAGCCATGGGTAGCTCGCTGTCCGATCGTCCGGTAACTGACCGGACCGAGCCAAGGCGTCGACGGCGCGCACTGTTCCCGCGCGCCTCAAGGAGTTGTCAGCAACAGGAGGGGCCCATCTGGGTCGAAGCCTACCGGAGTCGGGGTTATTCGAAAGGAAACTAGAGCCCCGGTATGAAGGCAAGAAGGAACGGCGCGGGGTTTTTAGTCAGTAAGACTCTGACACTGTCTCCCGCTCCACCCAAGAGCGGGTTTCGTCAATGATGATTTTCCCCGTCGACAGAAAAAAAAAAAATGGCGTCTTGAACTAAAGAACTTGACGGAAGTATATAAACACATTTTTTCTCAAAAAAAAAAAAAAAATAATTTTTTTATTCATCTGATGCTTCTGATTTAATAAGCGGCAATTGAATTAAATGGTACGCGTCAAAAGTGACGAATACCATTAGTAAAGACTCTCTGTTTCGCATACCTCCATGAAAGTACTGGTTCAGCAGCATCCGGTTAGACTGGAAGCTGATTTTTCCATAGTTGGCAAAAAACTAGACAGAATGATTAATCTAACTGAATGAATCAATTAGGACGTTAAACCAATTATGTAATACTAGCGACCCAGCCCCAGTTTCGAATTTTACAAATAATTGAAACTCACAGCTTTTATTTACTACTACGAGTAGCTGACCTGGCAAACGTCGTTTTGCCATATAAATTATTAAAGAATAAAATAGGAGGTGGGGGTTAGGATGGCTTTTTTTTATCGGTTGGTAAAAATCTAATGGTGGGTGGGTAAAGAGCAGTGGTGGCCGAGTGGTAACGGCCCCGACTAACCAAGTCGCGGGTTCAAACCCACCCAGGCACATGTGTAATTTGTTTCATCACTACTGCTCTCAAAACGGTGAAGGAAAACATCGTGAGGAAACTGGCATGTCCTAGAACCAAAAAATTCGATGACATGCGATATCCACCAACCCACACTGGGCCCGCGTAGTGGATTACGGCCCATTCCCTCTCCTAGAGAGAAGGTCTGAATCTCAACAGTGGGAACATTATAAGGCCGACTATGCTATGCTATGCTATGAGAAAAAATCATCCAGATGACATCCCCCATCATTGGGTGGAGCGGGAGATAGTGTCAGACTCTTACTGACTAAAAACCCACCCCGTTTCTTCGTTGCCTTTCATACCGGGGCCTCCCTTTCGAAAACAGACCCTTGGCCCCAGTAGGCTTCGACCTTACTGGTAGGAGGGTTAGAAATAGCCTTGAACCTATTGTCAGACCTCCCAAATATCGGCCAAGCCGGTTAGGTGGATAACCAACATTGTGACACGAGATTTTATATTATAAGATAATTCGTTCGTATTGTTTTCTAATATACATAATTATAAAAATCAATCAATCGAAAAAAAAAAATATCATTGATCATAAGGCAAGTTTTGGCTACAATATTTTTGTTAATAGGTAGCACTTATTTCTATATTAGTTTAATGTATAAATAATATATAATAATACAGAGTTCGCAATTTTCCGGTGGCATAAAAAATACAAGCATAGGTGATGATGCGTGTGATTGTAACTAAAATATTTATTAGATTATTTTTATTCGATATATTATGAAAAAAATGTTTGTATACCATAAATCACATACAAATTCATTGATATCCAACATCACCGTGCCTTATTTAGAAAAAGAAGTTTATTATTTTTCGCATAATTTTACAGTCTTACGACGTTTGCAATTTTCATTAAAATCGACTTAGTTGTTTTTGAGTTTATCGCGAACATACAAACAGACAAATGGAGTGGTTTTATAATAACTAGTAACGTATATAAAGGCAAAAAGATTGACGTAGGTGTTCACTGGTTTCTATGACTTTGTAGTTAAAAGGTTTTTGTAATAGTTTTTTTTATTATGATTGTCATGTAATTGTGTTATTGCAGGAAAAGTTTAAAGAAAATTCGAGTAAACGCCTACTTGTTTTTTTTCCTATTTCTTATTTAATCGTGGAAAATAACCTAGGAAAATTAAGTATTTACAAGCTTATCGATTTCTGAAACACTTAAATTATTCCAAGGTAATCTTAGTATATTTGCCTATTGGGCACGCCATAATCATGGCGGTAAGTCTCTTATTTTAAAGAGTGGCTGGAAAGACAACACGGCGTCCTCACCATCCGCATGACGCAGGTCCTCACCGGACATGGTCAGTTCAGGAGGTTCCGTCACTTGGTTCCTGCGGAAGAAACGTCCGGGTGACACCTTTGCGTGGAAAGCCTGGAGGACAGAGTGGACATTACGGTGGCAGTGTGTCCCGTTTGGGCGGTGCACCGCTGTATCCTCATGGGTGCGCTCCATCATATAAAACTTATCCAGTTCTGGGTGGAGAGAGAGCGAGAGGGAGTATCAGACTCTTCCTGACTAAACCCCACCTGTATACCTTCAGTAGTCCTTTGCTTTCGGGGTCACCAGCCACCAAAAGACCACAAGTCTTTTAGTCAAAAGTGAAGTCAGGGTCGCGGGAATCCGATGGATGCGTGACGCTCAAGACCGGTAGTTGTGGCGACGCCTGGGGGAGGCCTATGTCCAACAGTGGACGTCTTGGCTAATATAATGACAATAATGAATGGTTTACTTCTAGACAAACGTGCTCCATCTTCGACCACGTCATCGTGGCTTACTTTTTTTTATTGACTAATAAAAAAAAATGTATCGACGCAGTAAAAGGCATGTAAATGAGTCACGACTGCGAATGTCTTTGTCTGTTAATTGTGAAAGGCGTCCATTGAGTCACCGTCTTGATGATATCAGATTATTATTAACTTACATTTTGGAAACATATCTATTTTTAAAATGTTGAGCAATTGCTTTTTTTTATCTGATATAAACTAGTACTTGACTGTGATCCCACCTCATGGTAAGCAGTGATGCAATCGTTGATGGTGAGGCGGACTAGTTTATTAAGAGCTTGTTTGCTTGTTTAAAGGAAATATTAACAGCCATCAACTCTCCTATTTGTTTATGCTGAAAGAAATTTCTATAGCAATAAGTACCGCCTTTGTACCTATTTTTTGGTTCCTTTTTGTAATCTTTAATTTTAAGTGTGTACTTTTTAGTGTAGTAGTTTCAAACTGTTTTTACAGTTTTTTTCTTTTGCATATATTTTGCTAATTATTTTTCAGACAATGTTTAAAACCTTGGGTTATTAATTTATCATGTACGTCTAGTCGTTCATTGGTGAAATTTCGCACGTACGCTAAGTGTAATCTTGACCTTATTCGTCTGGAATTCTTGAGGACTTATTTATACTGTCTGTGTTTAAAAAAAAATGTTATTTAAATTATCACACATTTTATTGTTACTGTAAGATTATGGTTTACGTTTACAATTGATTCATTGAATACGAAAAACATTTTTTTGTAGGTAAATAAGAATATGATTAATTTAAAATATTCAAAATTCATGTCACGAATTTTCAAATATTTTCATGAAATGAATTTTGAATAAAATATATAGTAAGTAATGAAATTGTTACCTATGATATGAAATCCTATGAAACAGGATAATTTGTAGCAAATGCAATAATATTAGCTACATGTAATGTTTTGACTATAAAAAGCTGAATCAATACATAAAATTGACGTTAAATAAAAAATATCCACCTGAAAAAATTAACTAGTAAGAGAACAAGTAATATTATATACATAAATTTTAAAAATCAATATAAACATAGATATTTTAAAACGATATCAAAATACACCTAAGAAACGTCTTTTCCTGTATGGTAGTGTTAATTTATAGTTTTGAGAACTCAAGACAGAATCCTCTATCGCAAAAAATAATGGTTCTGAGAGGTTTTTCGGTACGGTTATAATAAATAAATGCATTTATTTCAGCAATCAATAGCACCCATACAACACCCACTAGGTACAGAACACTCAAATAAGACAAATACTAAAGGATACAGTCAGCAATATGTCTGCTACAGCAATGTCCGATATAAGAGCAATAAAGTTTTCGGCTATCATCATCAGAACAGTATTGAAGTTGTCCCGCACCCTGCACACCAAGGACGCGTTACCCTTGCACTTGGTGGTGTGGAAACTTACCTTCAGGTGGGATCGTAGTCAAGTACTAATTTAAATCAATTAAAAAAAAACATCAGTCGATGCACTTTTCCGCAAACATGCCATAGGCACTACAGAAGCGGGATATCACAACCCTGCCAATTTCGCAAATAAAATGAGATCAATTTCTGCTTAGGGTGATGCGGAAACAGAGAATATGCGCTTCCGCAAAAATCCCGAGGGACTGCAGAGGTGGAGCAGCGCTAATATCGCTGTCCCAATTTCGCAAATAAAACAACGAGATCAGCACCCCTAGCCAAGTTGCTAATCTGCATAATAGTTAACGCTAGTAGAAAGCCTCAAATGTACGGGAACGACGTCGACTCAACGCTCGGTCATGTGGTCAGAAGTTCTGACCATCAGAACAAAGGAATTGGTGATAAGGTCAACTGGAAGCGTTCGATGCAAGCGAAACGGTTGTAACTTTGCTACCGGCAGTGCATCTCATTGTTAGAGAATCGAAAGTATGTGAGCTCTAGACTTCCAGCTCCATTTTAGTTAAACAGACTGCGTTTAGTTGCTTGATTATATTCAGCCTAAGTTTTTGTAAGAAGAGTCTTACAGATGCAGATCGCCAGACCTATGGTGGTATCAATATTCTTCTAGTTGGCATGTCGGCATTTTAATGTCCAGTTCCAATTTGGCGTAGATGCGTAATTTCACAACAGTCGCGTGCGCATCAGTTAGCAATGACATTGAACAGGTTGCTTAATTTGTTTTACGCATTACGAATACATTATCTGGCTTTAGGGTAAAGTGTATAGCACACTGCATGCTATACTGACTGGCGAATATTATGTTAGCAATAAGAATACCTTTTTTGAGAACCTACAGTAATCAATCGGTCTGTATACTTTCCTCAACTTTGTTGAAGTCAGGTTCTAGACTGGACAAATGGAGCTGAATACAAATTTTACATGTAGCGACCGCACATCCGAGTACCTAATGCTAGTTTGTTTTAAGATAACACGTTCGATGATGATCGGCGTTTCGAGTGGCCCGCTTCAAACTCTTAACCAATCAGAGAGTTTAACGAAGTAAACGACTCACACTCAGCGCACTGACCTCAAAAACTTTCTGAACATGATTAAAAGAAATAGTCAGTGACGACCACCGCATGAAAAAAAAATCAATTTATTGTGAATCAATTTAATCCTAGACTAGAAGAGAATATAGTGCCTATTGCACGTATACCTAGTGGGGCCAGGGTTAGTTTCGAAAGATAGCTCGAGCCCCAGTATGAAAGCTTGAAGGAACGGGGTGGGTTTTTAGTCAGTAAGAGTCTGACACTATCTCCCGCTCCGCCCAAGAGTGGGGTTAGTCATCTGACATTTTTACTGATATGTAGAATTTGTGAAGTTAGGATTGGTCGTATAGATTCAGTAGCTTGGCTCTACATGAGATCTGATATCTTTTTCACAGGGTAAACCTAATGTGGTTGTCTTGGCAACATTTTACATGAAATGTTTTTGGTGGGATTAGATGATTTTCTCAAAATAAAAAAATAAAAATTTAAACTTATGTGTTTTAGATTTAAGTATTCTTTGTATTTATTTAAGATAAAATCTATAACAAATAAATCCATAAATAATAGTATAGCGCTGCAGTAGTGGTGTAAAACGTGCTTTATATTAAAGACACTTAGCTACTGTATGTTTACATTTCGTGTTCTCGCGACAAAGAACACATTAGTGGGTACCGTATTACTGTATCTATTGGAGGGGTGATTGTTTTATTTCGAGATATTTCGAGCCCACATAAAATTGTGAACTAAATATTTATAATAATGGGTAACGAATATAAATATAAGGCTCTAACTGAGAAAATAAAAACAAAATAACATTACCTCACTTTTTTTTTACGTGGGATATCACCCAATGACTTCTCCTACTCTTGGGAGGAGCAAGAGGGCGTGTCAGATTTTTACTGACTAAAACACACTCCTGTTCCTTTTTTGCCTTTGTTCAAGGGCCTCGGGGTACACTTTCACAACCCATGAACATTACCTCACTTGGATATAAACTCAAAATGGCTTTTTTTGGGGTGGAAAGTCATCAAATAACTTTCTCTCACTCTGGGTAAAGCGAGAAGGCGAGTAATTTTTCTACTAACAAACACCCACCCTCCTTTAGTTGCTCTTTGCGTTCCAGAGCAACGGTAACTCTTTTGAATATTCCTGCAGCCTAACCCGGAATGCGTAGCCTGACAAAGAGTTCAATAATGATTGTCAAAAGGGAGAAAAAGTTGCGAGATTGACATGCGCATACCCAAACATCACATAGTCAACTTTAAAAACTTCAACACTTCATCTATATATATAAAAATGACCCACGTTTTCCGTTGTCACGACTTGGCATGAAAACGGCTTGACCGATTTGGCTGATTTTTTTTTTGTTGTGATTGTTATTGTGAGGAGAAGGTTCTTATGGAAAAAAAAATTAGGGTAGTGTAGCGTAGAGTAGGGTAGAGTAGGGTAGAGTAGGGTAGGGTAGGGTAGAGTAGGGTAGAGTAGTAGGGTAGAGTAGGGTAGAGTAGGGTAGAGTAGGGTAGAGTAGGGTAGAGTAGGGTAGAGTAGGGTAGAGTAGGGTAGAGTAGGGTAGAGTAGGGTAGAGTAGGGTAGAGTAGGGTAGAGTAGGGTAGAGTAGGGTAGAGTAGGGTAGAGTAGGGTAGAGTAGGGTAGAGTAGGGTAGAGTAGGGTAGAGTAGGGTAGAGTAGGGTAGAGTAGGGTAGAGTAGGGTAGAGTAGGGTAGAGTAGGGTAGAGTAGGGTAGAGTAGGGTAGAGTAGGGTAGATTAGGGTAGAGTAGGGTAGAGTAGGGTAGAGTAGGGTAGAGTAGGGTAGAGTAGGGTAGAGTAGGGTAGAGTAGGGTAGAGAAGGGTAGAGTTGGGTATAGTAGGGTGGAGTAGGGAAGAGCGGGAGCGAAGCCGCGCGGGCAAAGCTAGTTAATGATATTTATGGAAGAGACACCACAATTTCGTCAATAATACATGCAAACTATGCATAGACCATCAATTGAAAAAAAATTCTTCGCAGAAGCAGACTGACTTGATAGAAACTTGACAAATGATGAGAGAGAAATAAAGAAGAAGAAATAGCAAATCTTATGGTTATTGATTTCAATGAATTTCCATAGTTTAAATATAAAACAAGTAATTACAAAAGAAAGAAGACATTTGGCAGTAGTTGGAAGAGAGATAAGAGGAATAATGATTTCTTGAACTACACGTAATAAATCCCATATCATTTGAACTCGCGGGCTCGTGGACGGCGAGCCATAGGTAGCTTGCTGTCTGATCGTCCGGTAGCTGTCCGGACCGAGCCAAGACGTCGACGGCGCGCACTGTTACCGCGCGCCTCAAGGAGTTGTCAGCAGCAGAAGAGGCCCAGCTGAGTCGAAGCCTACTGGGGAGAGGGTTGTCCGAAAGGGAGCTCGTGCCCCGGTATGAAGGCTAGAGGGAACGGCGCGGGGTTTTTAGTCAGTAAAAGTCTGACACTATCTCCCGCTCCACCCAAGAGCGGGTTTTGTCAAAGATGATTTTCCCCGTCGACAAAAAAAAAGCCTACCGGGGCCGGGGTTATCAGAAAGGAAACTTGAGCCCCGGTATGAAGGCTAGAAGGAACGGCGTGGGTTTTTTAGTCAGTAAGAGTCTGACACTATCTCCCGCTCCACCCAAGAGCGGGTTTTGTCATAAGATGATTTTCCCCATCGACAAAAAAAAAAACTATCATTTGAACTTTTAAAAATTTGTTATCGTTGATCGAATATCTTAGAGATCTCACAGACCTCAGCAGACACTGGCAAGCAAAACATAAGATAAAACTAATGAAGCAATCCAAGAATTGAGAAAAGTAATGTTTGGAGAATACAAGTAACACCAGAATACTTACTATGCTAATCTTTACGTGTCTCGGGTGCTCTGAAGCAATAAGTCGATCACATGTCTTTCTCAATATCTATGTCGCATGTAAATAGCGAAAATGTTGTAAAGTTTGTGTTAATACTTAGTAGTGTCGTTGGGCCTGGCCACATGCATGACCACGGTAAGGTACTAAGAGAAACCCGTAGTCCTGAAACGAAAAGGGAACTGAAGAAACTTACTGTCCCAGCACTCGGGCCTCGAAATATCGCCACAGTTGGATGTGATTTTAGTCTGTAAAAATCTGACACGCGTACCCACTTCGCTCTAGAGTGGGAGAGGAGAAGTCATAATAATAATTTCGCGAATTTTTTTTTGGTTTTTCTGATGCATGTTCATTAAAATAATGGTCGGCGAATGTATAAGTACGTACTTATTTACGGAATTATAATAATTAAAATGTACTTAATAAAAAAAAACATTTTCAGTATTTTTTTAGGAAAAACGAAAATTAAGCGATTTTCAAGGTCATTCAAGTTGTACAGACGTATGCAGTATGTACAATTGTACAATCGGCACTCAAGAGGATTTGTCTAACCTTAATCTATATTTATAAATGGAGAAAATGACTGATTGGCATATCAACGCATAGCCGAAACCACTTTGTCTAGAAACGTAAAATGTTGCACAATACTTATTTTTATGATGTAGGTGTAGTAGTACTAAGAGAGGATTTTAAAAAATTCACCACCTAACCGGATTAAACGGGAGTCCAAAATTTGTATGGTGATACTGACCTTCACACGCCGGTGAAGACGCTAGCAGTAGTTTTAATATTTTGGTTGCTATTTTTTTTTTTTGGTTTCAAATAACCGAATTTATTTAATGAAAAAGTCATTCGATAGGGTTAGCTCATACAGTTTCGTTCGTCGACAGTGATGTGGCTGGCCTGGCCACATTACCTCAGCCGTTTGAAATGTCTTCTAGTGATAATGTTGTATATCATTTGGCAAGCTGTTTAGTAGTTTTTATTTTCCTTTATTGGCCAACCAACAATTGTTTACACCATAATTTTTTTAAATATTTATCTACAATAATCTAACGTTAGTGTAACAATTTTTTACAGGTTAGCACCGCATGCCACATAAACTAAGACGTTTTACGACTGTTTGTCACGCGTTTGTGGTAGGACTGTAATCCTACCACAAAAGGTGGTGTTTATACTACTGCTAGAACGTTCATCGTGGATCGTTCGTTGTGGCGACGCTTGGGGGAGGCCTATGTCCAACAGTGGACGTATATCAGCTGATATGATTATGATGATTATGCTACTGCTAGAGCATAAATTGTCTCTCTTTGTTGGTCGCAAAGCGTGGGGCCTTAAATTCGAATGCTAGGTCAGACAAATCTGTGGTATTTCCATTAGGAATTACTCTGTAGCTTAGAGTTTGGAAGTTGGTGATGTGTGTCTTACCTCGGAAATCACGTAAAGCCGTTACTCCTGACCCTGATCTCTCTCCGGGCGATTGCTATCTTATCAGTGGGTGGCCACCAATGGGCTATTAAGGAATATACCATCCATGATTAATAATAATAATAATATATAATATTTCACAACTATCACACAATGTCGTCTAGTCCCAAGCTAAGCAGAGCTTGTATTATGGGTACCACAACTGATAAACATACTTTTATATTTCTAAATACATACATATTATAGATAAATTACACCCAGACACAGAACAAATGATCATGCTCATCACATTAACATTTCTTCTGGGTGGGAATCGAACCCACGACCTCCGGCATAGCAGCCAGGGCCACTAACCAAAAGACCAACAAGCTAGTCAAATTGGAATGATAAACTGGAAAGAAGTATCATCAACGTTATGTTATCAATTCTCCAAAAGCTAATGATAAAACCAGTTAGTCTAATATTAGAGTTAAAAGCAGCTTAGCATTTCGATAGTCAATATGTAAAGATGACATTCAAATTGTTTTAACTATCGCAAAACCGTTATGGCTTGGCTTACTTACTAAGTGCTAGATCCGCTTGTGGTAGATAGCCTCTGTGATAGAAAGGGAACTTATGAGAACTAGTCAACTCTGACGCAAAATGATATGTATCTAACACCCGGAATCTTGTTCGTTGAGCCTGTCAATGAACTTAGAAGTCAAGAACAGGGACGGATTTAGATGCGTCTTTTAAACACATAAGATGGTATAGTTGATATAAATTATACTGACTTATATGGCCGGTAATATATTTTTTACTCAGTGAAATTTTGAAGAGGTGCCTGGACTGCCAAGGAGTGTGGGATTTCTACTTCACTAAAACCACCCCGGTGTTCACCATTAAAAATCCTTACTAATATTATAAAAGTGAAAGTGAGTTTGTTTGTTTGTTAAGTCGTAGTTAGTATATAAATATATATGACTAGCTGCTCACAGCGGCTTCGCCCGCGTGATAGCAGAAAATTATCCCAAGGGAACATACTTCCGGGATAAAAAGTATCCTATGTCCTATCCCAGGACATGGTCTATCTGTGTACCAAGTTTCATCAAAATCGGTTTTGCCATTTAGGCGTGAAGACGTAACAAACAATAATAACAAACTCACTTTCGCTTTTATAATATTAGTAAGGATTTCTTGACCTTAGTTATGCCTTCGACATGCTAAACAATGATACTTTGCTGACCACAAGTAAGATAGAATATTTTTTTGATAACCTACCGGACAACGCATATAACATATTTCGATCTTATTTACAGACAGTGGATAGAGGAGTATTGGTAACTCCAATTTAGTCACTGTATGTCGTGGTTAGTGATGTGCCGTTGCAAGCAATACTGCTGTGAAGTGGGAATATTGCCCGAAGTATGAATATTGGTGGCCATATTGCCAGCAATATTACCATATTGCCGGCAATGGTCAAGGTAAAGAATAATCAAATTCTTCACTAAGTCCTTCCCTGTATGCCAAAACATTGCATTGTTTCAGTGATCTTTTCTATTCAAACTACAATCAATCTGATTCAGTGTACGGGTATTTTGTAGACTAGATAGAAACGGAACTGAATCTAAATTCAAGGCTGACATTTTAAATAACGAGTAACCCTTGCTTTGAAACAATAGGTAACCATGAACATGAACGGTTAGACACGTTAGCTATTTAGCTTATGTATTTCAATATTATCAGTGAGTGTTGCCAGTGATGACATATGGCTCCGAAACATGGTCGCTCACAATGGGCCTCATCTGAAGGCTTAAAGTCACCCAAAGGGCAATGGAAAGGGCTATGCTCGGGTTTTCCTTGCGTGATCGAATCAAAAATGAAGATATCCGTAGGAGAACTAAAGTTGCCGACAAAGCACAAAGAATTGCCAAACTTAAGTGGCAATGGGCAGGGCACATTGCTCGCAGAACAGATGGCCGTTGGGCCGAAAGGTTCTGGAGTGGCGATCGCGTACCGGAAGACGCAGCGTTGGAAGGCTTCCAACAAGGTGGACTGATGACCTAGTGGAGGTTGCAGGAAACCGATGGATGCGAGACGCACAGGATCGTTCGTTGTGGCGACGCTTGGGGGAGGCCTATGTCCAACAGTGGACGTGTATTAGCTGAAATGAAGATGATGATGATTTCAATATTATACTTATACAATATAAAAAAAAATGCGTGAAATGACGCAATCTTAATATTAGCTTACGATCATGATCTATATTGTATGCGTCATATCCACGCAACCGAATGCTCTGCAAAGCCGTGTCTCATGCATTACATGACGTAACCACAGCGCTGGTTCTCAACGTGGACTGGTCAGTATTTAAAAACCGACATTGTGAAGTAGTGACGCAGCGTTGGAAGGCCTCCAACAAGGTGGACCGATGACCTGGTCAGGGTCGAGGGAATCCGATGGATGCGTCACGCACAGGGCCGGTCGTTATGGCGATGCTTCGGGAAGGCCTATGTCCAGTGGACGTCTAACGGCTGATGTGATGATAATGATGAAGTAGTGACAGCCTAAGCCGAGGCTCGTACCTTACAGGGAGTACACTTAGCGTATAGTCACTTAGTTTGTAAGTTAGTCAAGTAAGACCTGGCTAGAGGCTTTGATTCTTGAAATGAGACTGCCACAAGAAAGTCCGTTTAAGCAGACGACAACCTCCTAGGTTGAGCTGCGAGAGGCCACACAAAAAAAATGAAGTGACAGGCATACGCGTAGTATCAGTGGTAGATGGTGGACATTCCACCCACAATCCCACTCATACGTGTAAAATGTTTTAGGAACACATTTGTGCGTACAGCCAACGAGTGGAATTCCCTCCGGAGTCTTGTTTTCTGATAGCTATAGCTTAGGCCTACTATCCACAGACGCGTAGCTTTATAAACGCGTACTTATTCGTCATTATATGCTTTTTTCTTAGGGGAGAAAACCATCCAATGACATCTCCCGCTCTTGGGCGGAGCAGGAGATAGTGTCAGAGTTTTACTGACTAAAACCCAATCCTGTTTTTTTGTTGCCTTTCGTACCAGGGCCGACTCTTCCTTTCAGAAACAGATGGTTGACCCCATTTGGCTTCGACCCTGCTGGGCCCCTACGGTTTGCTGCCAACTCCTTGAGACGCGCGTGGAGCGATACGCGTCGTCGGCGTCTTAGGCTCAGTTTGGACGATTACTGGACGGTCGGACGGCGAGATACCCATCGCCTGACGTCCGCAAGCCCCCGCCTACGATGAACGAGCCGGAGAAGTTATTTGATGGATTTGTAACTAAAAAAACCTATAATAAACCTCTACAATACCAGGAGCATCGTAGTTGCATTGCCGTATACAATCGTTGCCCATTCTCTTTTAAAACACAAGAACACAACAAGATAAGAGAAATAGGTATGGTGGTAGTGCTGCTACTCAACAATAAAATATTTACTGCTAAAAAGAAGTACAAACCAGTTTTCAATGAAAATCATTTTTTCATAGCAAGTTTTTCTAGCGCGGTAAACACCTGTATAATTACTACTCATTAAGACCATTTCAAAAATCTTAAACACGATAGGGTTATCTGAGTTCCTATGGCCACCTTCCGGTTCTATCGTCAGATCAGCTCCATGTCATAATAATTTTGCATTGTCACCTGATTCACACATGCATGCAAAATTTCAGCTCAATCGGTACACGGGAAATAGATCAACTTTAAATTGCCGGATTTGATTACAGAAAAACATCAACACAAACAGGTGAAACTAAATAAAAGCTTGTAAATAAGAGAAAAGAACATTGTCATTTAATTAATTATAAAATTTTACACAAAATGTAAATACAATATTGAAATGCGTTTTAATCCGTAATACCTTAGGTAGAAATCCGTAGTTGATAAGAACACATTGTTCTAGAACTAACTTGACTTAAACCCTCACTTTAATGACTTATTTGTTTCAATAATACACTAAACATTGTGTTGCCTGCAACTCGAGAGCAAACGGCCCTAACTCAGGTTTTTAAAATTTTGGTAATCCCAGAAATCTTATTTAACCAAAAACATGTTCAGACTCCTCTTAAGTCCACACATTTATTTTCGTCCTTATCATGTAACAAATACTCTTCTTCCTGTTCTTTCTGCCCTTATTCCATATTACATAAGGTCGATGCAACACGTTGTTTTCTTCCATTCTGTCCAGTCATCCGTCATACTATCATTAACTCCCATTTCTTTCATATCACTCCTCACACAATCACGCATCACGTAACAAATACCCAAAACAGATTTTTTCATCACAATTTAATTTGTGACATAAAAATCTTTGATCACCAATTACTTGGAATTAACGCATAAAAGTCCAGTTTTTTTAATAAAAAAAAAGGTTTAACTGCTAATCTGGCAATTCAGTAGCACATTGCCTTCATATGACGTCACAATTTATATAACGCTAAACTGTCGCAACTTCGAAAGCGCATTCATTAAGGCAAGGATGCATTGGGTGATGTCACAAGCCATGTGAACTCGTGTGGGCAGACGGTGGCGCCTTCGTAGCCCAACGCGGATACGCTTTATACATTTTGTCCTAAATTACTATGAACCATGTTTTGGGTGACCACACATTCTTGACGATTTGTTTGGCTGACCTCAAAGTTTATCCGGCTTCGCATACATTGTATGAACTTGATCTACTGTTACAAATATGGAACTGTTCAATCCAGTTTAGCAACAGAGTTGATTCAAGCTTTCGTTAATAAATCTGATGACTAAATATTACTCCTATGTTGTTTATAAAAGACTAAGTGTCTATGATATCAGAAATTAATTTAAAAAATACCTTTATGAAGCTCTGACAGCTAACATCTTCTCATCAAGAAAGTCATATTTAAATCCATTTTTAAAAGAATTCGATTAAAGCCAAGAAGTACCTTTCCACACAAATAGCTACATGCACAAAAACATTATTATAAGACTTATCAGTTTTGTTTTCCATGAAAACTGTACGGTTAATGCATATACACGTCAGATTTAATATGCTCATTAAAAGCAATGTTTGTGGAACGAGAAGTATTATATACTTGGAGGAATATACTTCGTTTTATATTTCTGATATAAGTGTGAGAGTGTAGAGTTTCCGCCATCTTGGACAGCAAAAAGTAAGTAAAACAACAAAATAGGTAATGAAGAACTTTGTTGCTTCTGCCATGACAAATTAATGATACATTTTATTAGCAAACGCGCGTCATTGGTAATAAAAATTAAGCAAATCACGTTTTGTTAAACGATTTGTTTCAGTAATGTTCAAAGCAGGGTAAGAGTGCTGACAAACTTAATTTAACTTAAAATATTATAGTTACTTTAAGCTAAACTCAATATTAAAAACACTTCGATATTTCACAACAATTTGTTTGTCCTATAAAGTCATTCAATTTGTGAAGTTTTCTGTGCAGAAGTAAACTTTAATCAAACGAAAAACCATAAATATAATTGACTTATTTATTCAACGGCGTAATATATTTCGTAACAGCAATAATATGGAAATTACAAACATCAAAGGTAAATATTTATCTCATTATGTTTTAAATAGTAGCAGTGTGAATCATAAGCGGTTATGAGTCGAAAATGGCGTGTAAGGTAATATTGATTGGGCAACTTAAATTCGAATTACTTAAGATGACTTGATTTCTAATCCAGGTTACATTCTAACAAATTTTTGGAGATGTCTCTTAAGTAATGATATGATGATTATAGAACATGATATGACGAGGAAGGATGAAACGCCTGAAAGAGTTATGAATATAATGTAAAGAGGCTAGAAAAGTGTGACCAAATAAAAGATGGATTTTATGACGAATTAAGTGAAAGACAAGGAAAGAAAGAAGAGTCAATAATAGCGTGATGATGCACTGAATAGAATAGAAGATAAAAATGTGTTGCATTGACCCTAAGAAACGTAGCACTAAGAAAAAGATGATGATACCGTTGGGGTATGAAAGTCAGAAATGGAATTGTATCATGTAGAAGATTATGATGGTGTCGTTGGAGTATGAAAGTTTTCGAAAGTTTTCTTCTCAGACGTATGCTCTTGTCGGTCGTGGTCATATATGGTAGGTTGGTTGCGGCTTTTGCGAGAGTTTTCCATCTCTCTCTATTTTTGGCACTGTGTGTACATTCAATGTGTATAAAAGTTAGGCGTGGAATTACATCAAGTAGAAAATTACGATAATGTAGTTGAAGTATGAAAGTTAGGAGTGGAATTACATCAAGTAGAAGATGACGATAATGTAGTTGGGGTATGAAAGTTAGGCTTGGAATTGCATTAAGTAGAAGATGCTGATAATGTCGTTGGGGTATGAAAGTTAGGAGTGGAATTACATCAAGTAGAAGGTGACGATAATGTAGTTGAAATATGAAAGTTAGGAGTGGAATTATATCAAGTAGAAAATGACGATAATGTAGTTGGGGTATAAAAGTTAGGCATTGAATTGCATTAAGTAGAAGATGCTGATGATGTCGTTTGGGTATGAAAGTTAGGCATGGAATTGCATTAAGTAGAAGATGCTGATGATGTCGTTTGGGTATGAAAGTTAGGAGTGGAATTATATCAAGTAGAAGATGATAATGAAGCCGTTGGGGTATGAAAGTTAGGCATGGAATTGCATTAAGTAGAAGATGCTGATAATGTCGTTTGGGTATGAAAGTTAGGAGTGGAATTACATCAAGCAGAAGATGACGATAATGTAGTTGAAGTATGAAAGTAAGGAGTGGAATTACATCAAGTACAAGATGCTGATAATGTCGTTGGGGTATGAAAGTTAGGAGTGGAATTACCTACATAAAGTAGAAGGTTATGATGATGCCGCTGAGGTATAAAAGCTTGGAGTGGAATTACATCAAGTAGAAGGTGATGATGATGCCGCTGAGGTATAAAAGCTTGGAGTGGAATTACATCAAGTAGAAGGTGATGATGATGCCGCTGAGGTAAAGAAACTTGGAGTGGAATAACATCAAGTAGAAGATGATGATAGTGCCGCTGAGCTATAAAAGCTTGGAGTGTAATTATATCAAGTAGAAGATGATGATGATGTCATTGGGGTTAGGCGAGGAGACATATGCATTAGACAAATATTTGTGATGTTACTGAAAGTTCTAAACCGATTAAAAGTCTTTGTTTTGGTTTACCTGACCCACTTAAGTCAGTGGGAATCACCTGGATAAGGATACTACGTACAGTCAGGGGTCAAAAGTGCAGTTGCACTCTACCAATGTGTTTAAAATTCATATGTAGAAGAGGGTCAATGGTTTATGACTGATTTAACTTGTACGATAGATTCTAAAGTAATGAATAAACTAGATTTTGACCATTGAACTTCTACTACAAACAAATTTTGCATTGTTATTGCGCAACTGCAGTTTTGACTCCTGGTGGTCTGTACAGTCAGTACAGACAGGCAGGCCAAGCTGACATAAGCTTGAACAACAAGGGCTAGGGTGAGGTGGACTTGTAGGACACCGCACAAGTCCTTAACAGGACTTTTAAGCAATCTCTTGCAACCGCGAGAGATTTTCTTTTGTCCAGTTGTGGACGTCTTCATCTACGTACTACAGGTTGATGATTTTCCACTGCAAAAAAAAGGAATAGTGTTAGAGGATTGTACAGTTACTGATTGTATTGAACATGATTGTGAGAGAAACGTTAAATGGCAATAACGGTACATAGATTAAAACTCTACTAAATCTTCAATTGGCATAAATCGCCTTCTAGCACCACAATATCTAACGAATACAGTGGGACTTCTCATATGCGAATCAAATCGGTAACTGGTACATTTTCCGAGTACTTGTAGTAAATTATGATTCGTTAAGCCACAATGGTGCCAATTTCGTCACACACAACCTGTACAGGGTGGAAAAACCGAAACAACAGTGTAGCTATTGTACATATCGATAAACTGTGGTGTCACCAGAAATAGAGGGACAAGCACAATTGAAACATTCGATCGACTAGGCAGCCACAACGACCAGGATAACCTTGTTTCACATCGATGTCTTCTAGGGCTACAAAAACATTTGAAAGAGGACCTAAAACAGATCTTCGCTCAACTGTAGAGCAAAATAAGTTATTTGATATTTCCCTTCACAAAAAAAGTTTTGCATGAGTATTTGTGAATGCATCCACGATACAAAAGTGCACAAAGAAAAAAAACGATGCCCCGGTTTAGAGAAATTGATAATAAATTATTTTTATCTAAATCTATTTTTACAATACAGTATAATCTGTACTTTCATATTAAAAATTCGAAAGTGTTTGTTTGTTATGTTTACAGGTCTAAATCACTGATTCAATTTTGATGATTGTTTAGCTTAAATGAATGTAAATTTGATACGTTCATTTGGGCTAAATTCCACTTCTGATGCGGAAGAAGCCATTGTGAAAACCTAGTCATTAATATACTCAAAATGGTGTATGTTTCAGCTAACGAACAGTGTTGAATAAGTTTCCCTGAAAAGCGCTGTACGTCATACTATTTGTACAGCTTAGTCGAAGAACAACAACGATATTTAAAAGAATCTTTATTGCGAGCAGCTCAGTAACTCTTCACGTGTTTGTTTAACTACACACTTAGTGAATAGTTTATCAGTAATACTAATATCTGGTCATATAATGGGTTTTACGACGCTACTCGTGACCGTCTCGATGGTCGCCATCGCGAATGGTAAGTACGTTTGTTGTATTGTTTTTCATTTCCATGTTTTCACAATGATTATCTTCTTCTTCTTTAGTATCGATCTGACTCAAATCTGTAACCAAATCAAGCATTTAAAGAGATATAACAGAAATATTTATAGTGTAGCATGTTGAATATTCATATTGATATAAGGAGTTATACAAAATATACAGTCATCAAACAATGATAATAATCTATTAAAAATTTGGACTTAGGTTGATATTATTGATGATCATAAACAATTAACAGCAAATAAATTTATAAGACTGTGAGTAACCATATACTTTCTTACCGACTCTTCTTCATAGGAAACGACCAATAATAACCATGCACTAAGCGTCTGATGTTTTGTTTGTACCTTTAAAACAAGTGAGGCATTATACTTCTAACTTTGATTTAAATTGCAATTTTTAGGAAACCCTATTACATTTCAATTTAGCCAACAATTTAACCTATTTCATATTTGTTATCCGATTTAAGTTGTTCTTTGTTCTTGTTTACATCCACAAGAAGAAATTACTTAAGTTAGAATTCTTAATTACTTAATCTTATTCTATATCTAGTGGAGTATCACATGTTACTAACTTGAGAAAATGCTCAAGTAACACTCGACGCTTGGTTGTTGTTGTTTGTTGGCAGTTCTAACTTCAAGAAATTTTTTAACTATAGAATACAAATCTTTACTTAACTAGTTACTTTTACTTGTTTATAAATAAGGGTGTTAAGAGGGTCCTTCTCCACTCGCTTATCGTAAACATCGAAAATGGTTCAAAAGCTTGTTACTTCATTTAATGCAATCTAACGCGATGTTTGACGAAAAGGCAACGCAAAAAAAGAGAGATAACGCCTGGAAACTCTGTTAGTATTCGGTAATTCCGAGATTTACTCGAAAATTTCACAAAACTTGCTCCAGGAAATAGCTGTTTTTTTTAAACCCTTAAAATGTTTTTGGCAAAAGTGGTCGTCATTTAGAATCTTAATAAAATTTGCAAGGTCTCTAGAGGATTACTTTTTTGACTTTTTTAATTTTTAGGCAAATTATGAAGTGTCAAAGTTCATAGAAAATAGGACATTTTCAGAGGTTTTTACTGGATTAGTTTTACACAAATTTAGAAATTGGTTTCTTTAGAAACCTAGATAATATCCACAAGATACTGTGTTTCCAAAATATCTAATGAAAAATGTGTAATAACGTCATAATCAGTTATGAGCGGCTGTATGAAAAACAGTGAAAATGTGAGTCATGATGCACCACCTTAATCTTTTTTTCGAGTAATTCTTTATTCAATTAGTGATTAGTTGATATTCCTTTGTAAATTACTCGCAACTTCTTATCGAGTAAAAAAGTACGTCAAAAATTGAATGATGGACACATTTTTTCTGTGTTCATAAAATATTTTGAATGATATATGTCACCGGAAAATTGCAAACGCCTTTTAAACGTTTTTTTCTAAATAAGACACGGTTATGATTTATCGTATACACAACGAATTTTTTATACCTATGTAGAGAAATTATAATTTTATATAATAATACGGAGTCTGCAATTTTCCGGTAAATTACGTAAATGGTAACTATATATACGAGTATATACTTCTATGGTTAGTCGTATCATATGGCCATATTACATTTTGTAAGTTATGGTTGGTTTCAGTCTCAGTTTAGATGTTTTTTTTTTTTTATATCTGCTATTAACCAGATAGCAAATTTCTGTATTTTTAAAAATTTGGGGTTTTCGCGTTGCATTCGAATTGTTGAAATTAAAATTTTAAGTATTCTTGACAAATTGCGATTGAGATGCAAATGCGATTATGCCCTAAAAATAGAAATTGCTCTTCAATGCAAAATTAAACTTTACATTCCAAACTTGATACCTATGTTAACAGATTTCTAGAATGTTACAACATAATGTGATCTAGTTAGCTTTTAATTGTAGTGCGTACGCACAATTGTGTCAATACACTTTTCCGTCATAGATCCACATAAAGTAGTTTTATTTTCAACATTATAATGTGTATTAAAATCTTCTTCAACATAATCATTTAAAACAGTAATGATCTTCCTGCTTTTACTTAAAAATCAAAATAATCATTTCGGTTACACAAAGTACATTTCTGGAAACGATTAGTCCTTAACAGTTGGTCTATTGTGTAAAAATCTCACTACAGTATTCACTGCCGTTTCACTAGATACTATTGGCAAATCTCTTCAATACTCACCTCCCCTTTGTATTACGGTTACTGGACTTTCCACTAAACAGTAAACAACCTACCATTAAATAGTAATCAGTTAATTAGGTTTATGAAATTCTTGTCACGACTGAACTTTTATTTTTATTTTTTAACCGCTTAATTATAAGTCGGTATAGCTAGTATATAAACTTAAAGTTTAGGTGGGTTAATCTTGGTTTTGTGTTATATTCACGTGCACAGAAAAAAATACAACTAAACCTTATACATACATAAAGCACACTAGTAAGTCCAATCCATCATCGTGAGATAAAACAACTATAGCAATACCTGTTTCAAATAATCTTTACATTTTATCCGTACTAGATCATAAGAACCATTACTCCCATATAATTAAATGTTTGTTTTCACCTAAACAGGTCTTAATTTTGGACACTTCTTTTTAGCTGGCTTTCCAGGATGGCCCAACAACGATAATGCATACTCTGGGTAAGTAAAGAACATGAGGAACCAATAAGCTATCTTACCCGTCCTTCCAATTAAGTCATGAAGTCTGCAGTAAACAAAAAAAGTATTACGAAGATCTTCAGTGGTAATAGATAGGTAAATATTTAACGTGTGACAAAATAAATGCAAGACTCGAAAGTGGTTCATAAGTTCGTTCCGAAGTAGTTCGTAAGTACATTTCGAAGTAATTTGTAAGTTCGTTCAGAAGTAATTTGTAAGTTCGTTCAGAAGTAATTTTTTTTAGAATCGATTTCTATCATAAAATACAAATTTTCATTTTTCGTATCAAAATCTTTTACAAAATCTTTAATTTGTGGATAAAGTTTAATAAAACCTACTTAAATGCAAGATGAAATCTATAGTTTGCTAAAACGTTTTTCATTTAATAAGTACAGGACAATTTTTAAATTGGATTCATAAATAACTTAGTCCAATCCGCGTGGTGGATTTCGGCTTCTAGAGAGGAGGCCTGAGTCTCCGCAATTGAAACAATATAAAGGCTGATTCGGGTTTTCTAATAAGGAAGTCTTAGGTATTGCATTAATTCTATTACACGTTTCATTGCCATAAAAATGAGGTAGTAATTCAATAAATTATTGTTTCAGATTTCCTTCACCGATGGTAAGATTCTAAAACTTATTAAAGTCACTTACACACTATACAATACTTGCATTAAGAGAGCATAGTTCGTCTTTGTCCTTATACTGTTCAGCTGCCTTAGCTTACACTGGAATTGATCCTGACACATTAGAAAAAGCTAGGTAGGTAATCAGCTTTTTATGCAATTCATTCCAGATGCCATCACTGCGGTTCGGTCCACCAAATATGCCTGGAATGCCCAATTTCGGGCAAAATATACCCTTTTTCCAGTTTCCCGCCTTCCCAACTATGACTTTCCCATCAATGCCAGATATAGCAAATGTGAAACCAGGCAAAGGAGGGACCTTCACTGGCGTGGTGATCAGCTCGAAGACAGAAGCGAAGAGGAAAGAGGATGGAACTATTGTCAAAGAGAGCGGTTCCACAATCATGATGAATAACGATGGAGTGGTTACAGTGAAAAAAAGTATGTATAATTATGTTTTATTCTTTTTGGTAGAAAGGGTAGTTTATTATATTAATATATAATTTTATAAATACATTCGTTCTGGGAACTGAAGATGAAAAAAAAATAACGGACAGACCGACAACGAAAACGATTCTGTATTTCCTGTATTTTTATTATAATTGTGTACCGTTTTTGCTGGTTCAGGTACAGAACCCTAAAAAATAAGTAAAACACAGCGTTTGTGTTAGAAAGATGCTTAATGAATATTAATAAAATTTCAGCTGGAAATGCACCTGACATAGAAAACAAGTACGCATCTGACACAGAAACCAAGTACGTATACCTTTCATCGTCATCATCAGCCTTTTTAATGTTCCCACTGCTGGAACTCAGGCCTCCTCTATAGGAGAGGGAATGGCCGCGGGCCCAGTGCGGGTGGGTGAATGTCACATGTCTTCGAATTTTTGGTTCTAGGACAATATACCGGTTTCCTTACGATGTTTTCCATCATGGTTTTGAATGATGAAATAAATTATACCTTTAGATTCAGTAAATATTTACATATTATTAATCAAGATTATTAGTCGCTTCAAAAAAAGGCCGCTTCAACCTTCATTTTGAGGCGGCCTTTTTTCGTGGCTCGTGTGCGGCATTGCCGCCACAAAAAAAAAACGCTTGAAGCGGTTTCAAGCTCCTCTAAACACAAGGTGTCGCTCGCTTCAGCTGTTTTTTGTGACGGCTTCACGCGTTGAAACAGCAAGAGTCTGACACTATCTTCCGCTCCATCCAAGGGCGGGGGATGTCATCCGATAAATATTCGCTACATATTTAATGTTTTGAATTGTATTTATTATTAACCTATGTTTTAACGTGCTTGTATCCTAGAAATTAAGATATTTGTTGCATAAATAAATAAATAACAATAATAATTATTATTTCAGTGCCCCACCGACATCGGTAAGCAGCGAAAACGAATAAATGGAATCAAATATTATAATTTATTAATACATAATAAAATATATAAACTAATACTATATAATTTTAATATTATACATACTAAAATATATTAAATTATTACCCACAGAAGGAGAATAGTTCAGAATGAGGTAACTACTAAAACATACTAATCTACTAATACTAATTTTCAAAGACGAACTCTGCTTTTCTTCTTCTATATTCTACAACTACTACTCTTCTACTTCTACAACTACTAATCTTCTACATCTACAATTACTGCTCTCTATAACTACTCTTACTGTACACTACAAACTTTTCTCTTTTTTTTTTTTTTTTGTTATGGCACTAAACTTATTTGTTTTTTTTGTTACAGCGCCCTATGTTCGCCAAACCAAAGGTATATTGCATTATTTAATTTCTGTGTATAATGATGTTCTCTCTCTTCTCTCTCTCTTTCTCTCTCTCTCTCTCTCTCCATCTGTAAGAGCGGTGTTTAATGCCACAGTTGACTGCTACACTACTTATCGCGGGTTCGATCCCGCGATAGGTAGTGTAGCAGTCAACTGGTTGTTTCGCTCGGATCAAATATTTGTATGGCCTGTCGATGCTATGTCTGGGACTGACATGTTTGTGAACGCACTCACGATACAGGAGTCATTACTAGGGTAGGGCAACGTTTAAAAAAAAAGTAACGTCGTCAAATATCGTCATTGTGTGGGGAGCACCGAATATTAGCCTTGTAATCAACCAATCTGCAATACTTTGATACTACTTGTACGTATCAATGAAGGTGTGATAAAAGCATGCACACACCACTTTACATATTTTTTCGGAACTTGATAACCCTGAGACGAAACAATGAAAGAAATTAAAGTCTTTTTTTGTTAAAGTCAGAAATGTAATGGTGACTGCGATTTTGAGCATTTGCCTATGCTCAAAATGGGATTTGTATTGCTACATTATAAGTAAATGCTCGTCAGTCAGATTTGGTTTAAGCATTATATTACAAATAGTAACCTCTTTTCTTCCTTTTTCTTTTTTTTTTTCTTTTCTTTTTTTTCTCTTTTTTATTTTCGGTGTACAATAAAGAATTTATCTATCTATCTCTTGTAAGCGCTCTTGTCGCGCGCCTCAAGGAGTCTGACACTGTCTCCCGCTCCACCCAAAAGCGGGGGTTGTCATTGGATGATTTTTACCCAACGTAAAAAAAAACCACTTGTAAGATTATATGTTGCTTAATTTGTTATAAGGTTAAGCCTATTATGGCTACGGTTTATCAACTCTTATAACCATTTTTGTCATTTATTTTGCAGCCCCCTGCGCTAAAATTTTGTACGTAATCAAAATATTACTTATCACTCTTTTAATTCTTTACATTGAGTGCGAGTTGTTTTTACGTTAACGCGATCAAAGCGTTTACCGCGTTGGCTCCTGATAGGTTAAGATCTGCGAGCCGGCCAATCGGAGCGCCGAACGACATAAACGTATCCGTCGCGTTAACATAAAATAAACTCGCACTAGACACTCTGAAGTAAAATATTCACCTCCATTAACCGTGAATTCCGAAATTACAAAAACCGTAAAAAAAGCGTGGTTTTTTTTCTTGTTATTTTTATTGTTTATTGAATGAGTTTCCTAAAAAAACTACTTGTGGTTGAATATTTTGCAATCTTATAAAAATAATATGTGTTTTTACCAGTTGTTACTGAGGTCTAATTCCTAAATTTCAATTTATTTTCTCATCTTGGTGAAACAATATTCATATTGCTCAATTCAATCACCATGACTACGGAAAACCCTTTCAATTAATGTGGATAGAGAAAAATGCTATCTATACCTAAAAATCTGGTTAAATCAAGTAAAAGATATGAGTGAGAAGATATGATGGAAATAAAAGTTACGCTACAATAAAAAATTGGAAACATTACATTAATCATTTAAATTCTTTATGTTTAGATCACGCCTCCTAAATTCCAGTTCAGAAATTTCGATTTCCATTCTATCATTGATCCTAAGAAGATCGAGACCTACGTACCGGGTCCAGACGACACCTTCAGAGCACATTCCATCAGAAGTAAAAGCTTTTCCAGTAATGACAACGGCAGGATCAATCAAGGGGGCAGCATTGACACAATTGTCAATGACAACGGACGTGTTAATAAACAACATTACTGTTATGGTACTCCACCCTGTTAAAACGGTTTTTATAAAGGCTCCTATAAACAGAATCGACGTGACAATACTACAATGATAAGACAATTATACGACAATGATACGATAATAATACGACAATACTACGAAAATAATACAACAATAATTCGTTGCGGCATTGCCCCGTCGCGCCTGTCTACGGGAACCTAGAGTCACGTCTTTAGTTTGTAAATCAGTGTTTAATAATGGACGTCTACCTTAATTTATCTTAAATCAAAGCTAATAATATGTAAAGTATTCATAATAATTATTTTTCTTCAATGTAATCCGTATTTTTTAGTTAAATAAGTTTTGTATACGAATTAGTTCCTTTTCAATTAATTATTTGTAATCATAAATTTATTAAAAACTTTATTTGTATGATTTATTTATTTCCAGCAATATACATAAAACTTTTTTAAATTATGAACTGAATAAATAAATTATAGGGATTATTATGAAGATATCTTCATAAGGGAAACAAGGTTAATGATCCAAAGAACCCAAAGAATCGCCAAACGTATTTAGCAGAGCTCTGGAGCTGAAATTGCTCGCAGAACAGATGTTCGATGGGGATGAAAGGTTCTGAGCGACGATTACGCACCGGACAGCGCAGCGTTGGAAGGCCTCACAAGATGGATCGATGACCTGTTGAGGGTCGCGGGAATCCGATGGGTGCGAGACGCACAGAACTGGTCGGCGAATACTTGGGGCCTATGTCCAACAGTGGACATTTTTTGGCAGAAATGATGTTGATGACTATTATTATTATTTACTTCCCTTAATCAAAATGGAAATTCATCAGTTTTGCAAGCATTTGAGAGGCTGTAAAAACTTTTTTTTTATTACAAAAATTTTTTGTAGTTGTGGTATTACACAGGCAAATATAATAGTGTCTTCTATTATATTTTCTGTGTAATCTTTCTGTTTATTTAGTCGGCGTTCGCGCATCTATTGTCTTACTATTATGTTTCTAATTGACGGAATCACAAGAGATAATTATCATAACTAATTAATGCCACAGTGCTATAGTTAACAGACACATACGTTGAATATAAAGCGCCTGACGTTTAAGCCTCATGACTATTGGAACAGCGTCACCACATTTTGCTCTTATAGAACTGAAGGCACATTTTATATTTCCAAGGCAAGTCTTCATATAGGATTTAAAACCGAGAAAATTCTAAATTTGTTTCATTAGATAAACGGTTTCATTTAGAAAATGTTTGAAATATATTTTAGCTGAAAACTAAATTCAATAGAAAACTAAATTTGTTTAGCCCTAAACAACTCATTTATTATGCAAACATAGATATGAACTACCATATTCAAGTTTGCAAAGTAATAAATGATGTATGTACTAACATAATTGTGCCCTAGAACTACGTTAAATGAAACAGGTGAGCTGTTCCGGTTGCGGTTGCGGTAATCCAATGGATGCGGGACGCACAGGATCGATCATTGTGGCGACACTTGGGGGAGGCCTATGTCCTCGAATTCTCGATAGACCGCCGGATGTATACCTACATGCCAAGAACGAAAGTCCTCTACCGACTATTCCGAGCCCCGATACCAAACTGAAGTAAATCGGACTTTCGGAGCTGTGATGCACTCGACTTGCTGACAAATGATAACAGTCATTTCTAGCCTTAAAATAACCGTCGCCACGCACAACACAACCACAAATTAATGACAGGTAAATCCAGGATCTCATCCAAACAATAAGTCCGACCATAATTGTTAATTGTTGTTTTATAAATACAATAAAAGTTTGTTAATTTTCATCAAGTGTTGCCTCGACCATTACGATGAGTTAGTATTTTAGCAACTTTAATAAAGCAGCCATATTTTAATGTATGGTGAAGTGTGAGACTGTGAGTGTGCCACACAACATTCACCGCCTTTCGAGAACCACAGGCGTTTTATTTTATTCTATTTTGTTCAAGCCAAATTGAATGTTAAGCTCCTAGTGCTGACTACCTCGGACAGGTTCTCCTACATATTGCTCTTATAAAACTGTAGGCATTTACTTACTCGTATGTAGATAAACATACGAGTGTATGAGGCCCGAGAGCTCCTCCTCGTTTCGTATAACTCATTACAGAGGATTGTGATTTCTCGGACGTGAAGTCTTTATGATGCTTTACCATCTGTGTTTACCCTTGTAATTGATACATACAATCATAGAGTACAATTTTTATTGTGCTTTTGGGCAAAAAACTGACTGGTCTACATTGTCCTTTCATATTTATTAATATTGTAATGAGTTTAAGGCATCCTGGTGAAAGGATTAGTCAGCTAGACTTTGCGTTACCGAGTGCTAGCTGTCCAGGGTACACCAGGCGCCTAGAACCGCTGTACGATGTTTCTAACGCTCGGGGAGGCTCCTTTCATGAACCCCTGTCTGAAACAATCTGGCCAAATGGGGCTTCTTCAACCCATATCTAGCACAGTGCCAGTGTGGAGCCTCTTCACAGGACCTGCGCCACCTGCTGTGCTGCCCATCCTGCAGTACCAGCTGCAGTTTTCAGGATCTCTACGAAACCAACAATAGAGCCGTACAGATTGACAAATATTGGTCAAAAAAATATAGTTTGAGAGGATTACAAGCTTTTATTTAGTTTAACCTGTTCCGATGTTTGTCTATAGTAAAATCTTGCAAATAAAATTAGATCCACTTCCCGATTACCGATTGAGCTGAAATTTTGCATGCGTGTGTAAATCAGATGACAATGCAAAATTATTATGACATGGAGCTGATCTGAGGTTGGATCCGGAAGGTGGCTATAGGAGCTTTTGGTAGTTAAATGACACAACCCTATCGAGTTTGGGCTTGTAGCGACATCTATGACGCCACATAAAAACTACGAAGAAAATACGAAATCCTGCATCGCGCAATCAAAGTTCTCCGCGCGATTTGAATATATACGACAGCCCGACATCAACTATCGGGCAGTCGCCCACCAGACTATAACACCTGTCTGGCCGGAGGATTCCTTTTCATAGGAGGTTTGCGGGACTTTACTCTCTGTTCCGCCTACCTCTAAAGGCTTGTATGATTCGTCTTGACGAGTATTATTAATTATATACCTAAATGCCGTGCTATATAAGCTTGCTATGAAAACATATTGTCATTAAAAACTTGTGTATTGTGAAGCGCTTCGTGGAACTTTGTGTCTGACAATATTTTACAAAAAAAGTGTGTCAGAAAACTAATTTAAGACATGTTTTGCATTTGAAAGTGTGCGGCTGCCACCGCTTAAGAATATCAAAATAAACTGGTCATACTTATCGTATGTGCGTAAAACAGAATTTTCCTTAGTATGCCATACTCTTTTGTTAACAGAAACATTTGTTTCAAATTCGAAGAAGAATAAAACAAAAGAACATCGACTGACATAAAGTTAAATTGGTGGGCACATTTAACCGATTGTAGATATTGAAATGTTGTCATTTAAAATCTATTCTTTAAACGATAGGCATCAACTAATTTTGACAAATGGTGTTGTGAATCAAAGGGTAAGTCTAACCGTTTAGTTCTAGATCAAAAATATGGTCTTCCTCAACTTAATAAAATCAAATTAACTACTAAATCCAAAATATTTAGGGCGAGTTTCTCGTGTCAGACTCGAAAAAAAAACGGCTTCTCCATGTAAACTGTCCTATGAAGAACCTTCCACAAGACATTTTTTCAGGAAACGAAAAAAATAATCTGCCTCACGTTCAGCTTCGTCCACTGAGCAAGCCCTTAAAGTTTGTGGAGGACTGTCCCTTACATCCTGTATCTATATAAAAACAAGACACGTCATAATAACAAGTGCGTACAACACTAAATGAATCATTATTTTTCATAGCCTTTTGATAGCAAAAACATTTGTTTAAAAATTCGGAGAAAAAAAAACAAAAGAAAATCGATAGACAAAAAAATTTGGGCATATTCAATCAACCATAGATCATACAGAAATGGTGTCATTTAAAATCTACTAATTCTTTAAACTTGAGACATAAGACGGATTTCGACAAAGGTGTTTTGTATGAAAGGGAGAGTTTAACCGTTTGGTACAAGATAAAATTTTTTTTTTTTTTTTTTCAATATAAATCACAGCCCGGCTACGGACAACCTAAACCGCGTATATCTTGTAACCAAATATTGTCAAATCAAATCAAAATCAAATAAAAAAAAATTTTTTCAAATAGACTATTTGCAGGCACTTTTGAAATGTCGTATGCCGGTTAGTTCAAGAAAAGTAGAGAAGAACGAAGTGAATTGCGCATACAATAGTTTTTCTTTTTTATTATTATTATTGATAGTCGACCACTATATCACCTGATGGCGGCTGATGGTAAGCGATAATATGGCCGATAAAACAGATTGGTTGTGTGATTTTATGTTAAGATTGGTAGAAGTATTCGCCGTTCGGCAGTGAGATGGGCAGACGCAATTTTCACCATGGCAAGTAGTAACTGGATGAGGGTGGCACAAGTATGTGGTGATTGGCACTATGAAAGAGAAGATGAAAGAGATTAAGTATGGGGTATTAGAAGATAGTGTGGAAGTGCGTTATGTTACCGGTAATAATGAACATGAACATGAATAGTTGCACACAGTGACGGATTAAGACTACTTGATGCCCTAAGCAATCCATGCCTGTGGACCTCCTATACGTATGTCAACTAGAATCAGTGTTTAAACCTTTACCGCCTAAAAACATTAGTTTTTTGTAAAATAAGATGAGATGTAACGTACCTTAGAAGTGGAGTAGCGGAGTGCGACAACAAACCAAAGCTCAAAATTATTTATTTATTGAAATGCGCCTTGCGGCTTTTTCGAGTATTGAATTCACGCAAGATAGTATTAACGTCTAACGTTATCGGGCTTTATGTATAATATCGAAATTATGCCTTAAGGATGGTTTATTTTTGTGCTTCTTCTGGTGCCCCACCAGACGCAATACCCTAGGTAATTGCTTAATTTGATTAAAGGTTAATCCGTCAC
Organism: Mythimna lalbum; assembly: GCA_949319445.1. Classification (NCBI taxonomy): domain Eukaryota; kingdom Metazoa; phylum Arthropoda; class Insecta; order Lepidoptera; family Noctuidae; genus Mythimna; species Mythimna lalbum. Next base: position 7,442,362 of record OX439345.1, on the reverse strand, counting down.
TGGTTGCATAAAATTCAAAGGTACCAAAGGAAACAGAGCAGAATAAATTTTCAGTTGAACTAAAAAGTATCACAATTAATATTAGTAATAATAAATGTTGGGGTACCTAAGTACCTACGAAAACGTGTTTTGAAAATAAACTTCCTGGAAGAAAGGAGGAAAAGAAAACAATTTCAATAAATAGAGGTCAAAAACGACCATACGGAAAATCTAAACCAATAAATCCACTTTACCCGACTCTCCCCTTTACATATGTTATGAGAACTATTGTGTCCCAAGGCTAACACAGGCTTTGTATAAATATATCCTGAATTTTCATTATTTTTCATAACATTGTGAGTTTCAGTACAAACACTTGCTAACGACAATAAAAAAAAATTGCAAAATGGTGAAAATCATTTTAATTGTTGCGATCGCTGCGTTGGCGTGTGTCAATGGTATTTATTATTGTTATTAATATTTTTATTTTTTATTTTTTGCAACCGTGAAGTTTGTGAGTTAAAAATGTGTTGGTGTAAACTTTTATAAAAAAAATTGCTAGCGGAATTTTGTTAGTAATTGGGATCTATTTCTAAATTGTGGATTTGGTGCGAACTTACAAAAACCTTGCTTTCATGTTGTAGCTTTATAAGTTTGAAGACCCGAATAAAATTTAGTAAATATTTAATTACATATTCATAAAATAATTAATTCTAGATATAAACTTAAATTAATTAAAACTAACTTAAAAAATTAAAATAGAACCCTAGAGAACTAAAAAAAAAAAAAATGGCAATTTAATGTAAGGCGTCGAAAAATTCCTCCGCATCGCTGTCGACTGGTAATGTACCCAAAAGGCTGGCGGCATTGCCACGCTGAATGGCAATGCTTATCCTTTGACCGAAGTAAAAGCCAGCCTTTGGGTCACGCAAAGTGTCCACGAGGCGTTTCGAAGGTTATTATATTTCCGCCGCTTGAGGTTCTCTGCAGCCGCTGCAGCAGCACCAGCACAGCACGACGAGCTAGGAAGATGGGATGGCGCAAGAGTATCGACACAAGTAGCGTCCCACACTAAAGGCCTAATACATATTACATATTCTAATTTTAAGGATCAGAGATTGTTTATTATTAATACCCATAGCGGTCAATGATATAGAGTTTTATGATGAATAAAAAAAAACGTCGTTTGTTTTTGGGTAAATAGGTACTTTATAATCTATGATTAAAACTCACAGAAACGGTACAAATTAATACCTACAGGAAATATTAAAATTGTGTCAGTATTCGTGGTATAGGTATTTAAATCCGTCATAACAAAGAGTTTTTATTTTTATTCGAAGATTCCAACCTATATCGGTTTTGCATACATTCCATGTTGTCTTTGTTTGTTTTGTTTTTTTTTTTTTTAAGAAGCAATATGAACTATTTATAAAACTGGCTACCGTTTTATGTTTTTTTTTTCTTTTGAGAACTGTTTCATTGGATAAATTAAGTACTAAAAAAGGAAAAATAAAAACTTAACTAAAGGCAATAACTACTAGCTAAAATATGAATGAAAATAAATTATGAATTATAAATGAATTTAACTTGATTACAATCAGTAATATTACTTGATTGTTTTTGCACTTACATGAAATGAACACTTGTGCAAACATAAACTGAATTGTAACAAGTGGATTTTTAGAAATAACGTGAAAAACAAAGGATTTTCTAGAAATTGATTCCGCGAATTCATTAATGTAATTAAAAGTGTACCTACTTTTTTTTATTTATAATTTTTTAAATATGTACCTGTATTTTTCCACTGAAATGAAAAATGAAATGAATGAATGATTCTGATTCTAAAAAAATTATGTTCTCACTCTTTGTTCGTGATTTTCAGCATCTTTTTAAAAAATTAATGTTTTCTTTTTTCAGCCCAAAATGATTACCTTCCGGGTTTCGGACCAGGGTAAGTATTTAATTGTAGCTAGCGTAGTATTTCTTTTTTATGAAAATAATTAAAAATATCGCCCAAAGCTCCACACCCACATTGCTCGCAAAACAGATGGCTTATGGGGACGAAAGGTTCTGGAGTGGCAATCACGTACCGGAAGACGATGCGTTAGAAGGCCCCCAAAAGGAATCCGATAGATGCAAGCACAGGACCGATCATTATGGTGACAATTGGGGAAGGCCTTTGTCCAATAGTGGACATCTTTCAGCTGATGCCGATGACTATTTATATTCACAGCACGATTAGCGCAGTGGTGGAGCGATTGGCTGCTGTGAGTCACGGGTTCGATGCCCGCAAGAAACAAACATTTGTATAGCCTATAGGCTATACAAATGTTTGTTTACCTACAGTGTATACAGTGTTCCGGATCTGGGTGTCTTATGTTTATATGGGTGTGAATGTTTGTGAGTGTAACGTTTTTTAAATAAAAAAAAAAATATTAGAACTAGCTGCTGGAAACAGTATACTACCGAGATAAAAAAGTACTATCGTTTGTGCAAGACATGGTCTATCCATGTGCTTAGTTCATCGAAATCCATTCAGTCATTCGAGCGTGATGCATTCACAAACTTTCGCCTTTATAATTTACTAGCTTTTGCCCGCAGCTTGACACCATTAAAGACACTTCCGCCTGACCATCGCTATGTTCATTTTTGCTTGCGTTCGAAACGAAAACTTCAAAGGATTTGGTTTGGCGCCGCGCCGCAGGATTCAAGCGAATTTTTTTAAATTCGTTAAACCCCAAGCGAACGCCGGCGTTCGCGCACCCGTTGTCTTTTTATTGTCTCTAATTATCACGATCGAAGAGTTAAGTGATCAAGCAGAAATGACCGCGATGATACATAAAAAAGGCTATCTATATCAGTCAGGAATAAAGTAACTTTCTATCAGTGAAAAAATTTCGTATTCGGGCCATTAAGTACTTTCACATTTTTATAGATTTCGTACCTCCTACTAACAAAAAAACATAAAATAACGATATCCCTTTATAATATTATTATAAATAGACTAGTGTAAAGTGTGATAATTATTTTAGATTAAGAATTTATTTTATTTATTTGTAGAGGCCCCGGCGGAGTATGGAATTGGCCTATATTTAAAGTGAGTGTATATTTAGTTAATTCTAAAACAAGCTTTTAATTAAAATATTTTTGTCAAAGCAAACTTTTATAGCTCGTTATACCTATATAATTCATACACGTCAAGACGAATCATACGAACCCAAACTCGATGGGGTTGTGTCGTTTAACTACCAAGTTCCTATAGCTATCTTCCGGTTCCATCATCAGATCAGCTCCATGTCATAATAATTTTGTATTGTCATCTGATTTACACATGTAAGCAAAATATCAGCTCAATCGGTAACCGGGAAGTGGACTTTGATTTACAAGATTTGATTACAGACAAACATCGGGACAGGTGCAAATAAATAAAAGCTTCACTACATAGTATAAAACAAAGTCGCTTTTTCTGTCCCTATATCCATATGTAAGCTTAAATCTTTAAAACTACGCAACGGATTTTGATGAATTTTTTTTAAATAGATAGAGTGATTCAAGAGGAAGGTTTATATGTATAATATTGCACCCGAGCGAAGCTGGGGCGGGTCGCTAGTGTAATAATAATATGACTTTATTATGTTGACTAATGTTATTTTTTTATATATAAAACATTTTATGAGGGACCTGAAAAGCAGCTTTTTATGTTTATGTAAACGTCCATTCTTTATATTTTTATTCGATTTGCAGAAAATATTCAGGGTATCGAGACTAGTTGTAGTTTTTTCCTGTTATATTGGAATCCTATAGCATAAGCATAATCAACCTTTTGATGTTCCCGATGCTGGGACTCAGGCCTCCTCTCTAGAATAGGGGATGGACCGTAATCCACCACGTGGGCCCAGTGCGAGTTGGTGAATGTCAAATGTCTTCGAAGTTTTAGTTCTAGGATATGCCAGTTTCCTCACGATGTTTTCCTTTACCGTTTTGAGAGCAGTGGTGATGAAATAAATTTTACAAAGTAATGCGCCTTGCTGGGTTTGAACTCGCGACCTACAACTCGTAAGTCGATAACGCTAGTAGAAAGCTTCTAATATACGGGAATGACGTCATCTCAACGCTCAGTCACGTGGTCAGAACTTAAGAATTGACGACAAGGTCAACTCGAACTCGAACTCGTTCGCCGTGAGCGAAATTGTTGTAACTTGGGCTCGGGAGGCTGGTGGTCGTTAGGGCCGCAGTAACAATTTCGAACAATCCAGTAGAAAGATAAGCTGATGATACCTAATCTTTTTTTACAGGGCTTTCCGAGGATTCCGAGTCCCCAGGAAATGTACCAGGAGAATCCTGATCCCAATGTAAATTATCGTGCAATGGTGGTAGAGTCAGACGGTAATCAAGTGGTCTTCCGTAAAAACGACAATGGAAAAAAAACTGGTTTTGTAATCAACCACTAAATGTACTAGAATTAGCCTTAATCTTAAATAAGTAATATTAGATAATAAATATGTAATACGAGAAAAAAAAAGTTTTAAATACTTTCTTCTGCGAGCACATGCGTAAAAACTAAAAATATCTCAGGGACTAACTAGGTATTATGGTTGCCTATAATATTTGAGGAGTTCCCTCGATTTCGACTCGATTCCATCGTCAGATTGTGAATATGTGACCATTTGTTTGTATATCCTATCAAACAAAAAAAGAATTTTTCAAATCGGTTGGCAAGCGACGAAGTTATGCACGAACAAACATAAAAAAAAAACATCCAAATTGAGAACCTCCTCCTTTTTTGAAGTCGTTTAATATACGCCCGGGATAAGAAGCTCCTCCCAAAGATGTCTTATTCCAGAACATGCCCTACCCGTGTGCCAAAGTGCCTTGGAATGCATTCAGCCATCTGAACGTAAAAGAGTAACAAACATAACATAGATGTATGTAGCGACATCTATGACGCCACATAAGAACTACGAAAAAAATACGAAATCCTGCATCGCGCAATCAAAGTCCTCCACGCGATGTGAATATATACGACAGCCCGAAAACAACTATTGGGCAGTAGCCCACCAGACTATAGCACCTGTCTGGTCGGATGATCCTCCCTTTTCAAAGGAAATATGTGGGACTTTACTCTCTGTTCCACCTACCTCCAAATGTACGATTTATCATCTTTATAGTATATATACATTTAGTATAGAGATGAGGGTAGGAAATTATCTACCAATTTGTGCAGCTATTTCAGAACAAGCATTCAAACCAACTGTATAATTATATTATCTTAGGTTATGTGCAAAACTGAAATAAAAATTGAAATTTAGGATATAAAATATAACAAAATACAATCTTACTGCGTTGGATTATTTATAAATATATTTCGTTATAAAATATGTTTATTCAAATTGAAAATGCTCTCCTGTAAAATCGTATTTTTTTCATCTTGTCGCAAGCGAAATAAGATATTACAATTTTCGCATCATAGGATAGCCAGCAATAACAATGTACTTATGTACATAAGCTGTATTTACCAAACAGTATATTGACATTTCATGTAGGCATCTCAGAATCAGATTTATTATTAGTAGTTACAGTAAAATCAATAAACTAGATTTACACAAAACCCGATGATTTTATTTAACAATTCGCAAGAATGTTGGTCGTTTACGAAATTGTTCAATAAGGTACCTATAGTACATAATAGCAAGCTAAATTGGTATGGTAATTTTGTGGCACTTCTATTATGTTAATAGTATAATTGTTTGTCACAAGAAATTATTTGCCTAAAGTTGCGATAAAAAGGAAGGAAAAATATTTATTTATAGTATGTATTTAGAAATATATACAAGATGTAAGGGACAGCCCTCTGCAAGCTTTAAGGGCTTGCTCAGTAGACGAAACTTATTATTACTAGATTTGTTTTCATAAAACGAAAAAAAAAAATCGGCCTCGCAATACAAATTCAAGTTCATAATTTTGTATGATGAGGCTGATTTTTTTCGTTTCCTGTAAAAAATCTTGTTGTTCAGTTTCGTCTACTGAGCAAGCCCTTAAAGTTTGCGGAGAGCCGTCCCTTATATTACACCTTTTATAATTTAGTCTGTTTATCAGTTGTTGTCTATTACTCACAGCACAAGCTCTGCTTAGTTTGGTATGTTGTGTCTAGATGGCGTTGTGTGAAAGTTGCAGAATATTGTATTTATTTAGTTAATTTGGTCTCTCCAGGTAAATGATAAATGATAAATGGTCTTTATTTTGTAAATAGGTTTTTAAAAAACACTTTTACACGTCAATTTTGTTTTCAGTCAGTTTTAACGAGATGAGGCCGGTGTTTCCTAGCTGACTACCCTGAGAAGAAACACCGAAACAAACTCAGGGGTCAAAGTCTCTTTTAAAGTCCATACAGTAAAGTACATGTAATGGTCAAATCATATGAGAACCATGCAGACCACTGTCTCAGATGGTCTTTTGAGGAAAGAACCACACAGATTTGAGTGGACCTGTCCAGTCAGTGCAAGCATTTGTCAGTATTCGTGTAGCTCAAACTTAGGACTACCAAGGAGCTCAACGACTTGACGAACAATACAAAAGATAGGACATTTGGGTAACAAAACTGCCAGGCCGGTAAGTTCAGAATATTATCGCTTTAGAATAATTAATTATCGGTTTAGTTTCGCCTCGTCTTTTATACCGCGTACGTCGAAGGGAAAGAAAAATTGGCCTGCTGCAGTCTTCCCGTCAGATTATAATTTAGGTGTCTTTAAGGCTAAAGTAAATAGGCCCTAATAAACTAGTGCTCTTCACCATCAACGATTGCTTAAGTACTTACCATCTGGTGGGATCGCAGTTAAACACTAGTTTATATCAGTTAAAAAACTTTAGAAGCTAGTGCACGGTTCATCGCACTAGCAATCAGAAGCTAGTGGACAATTCGTCCGTCGTTTCAAGCCTATCGGCGAAACCTCGGGCCCTCAAGGGGCCCAAATGTTCAATCGAGACATGATGTGACCAGAAAATATTAATTCTTAGGGATTTTTACTCGATCCAGAAGTGGAAGCTACTTAGTTCTAGGGCAGAATAATGTCGATTTGTGACACTTCCATGCCCCGTGTCAAGAGCGATCAACCCTTGGGTGCGATTTCGCCCCTGCATTGCATCTCCACGAGCAAATTGTGCATGCGTGCAAGGGCTGTTTCCACCTGATCTGGAGATGGAGCAGAGATTTGGAGATCCCATGGTGGCAGGCCAACAAGAAGGCTTGCCACCATTCTTATGGCCATGACCCTCTGGCATGCATTCAACTTAATCTAGTGATGGTCTTGAGTCTTAGTGTGTGCTGAATGAAGACAACATAACTGAGCTCTTTTTGAGTTAGGTTCGTGTTTTTAAAGCTATAATAACAGAGAAATCGGTGTCAATCTATAATGGACATAGATTTCCTTTTTTGATGACGTTTAAAAAAATAAATAAGTACTCAAGCGCTAAAAATGAATGACTTTCACGAGATGCTGCTATTATGGTCAGCGCTTTCTTCAAATTGGTCTCATTTCGCCAAAATTCGTAAACTGTATAATTCAAAATCTATGTGACGTAGAATCCTATTACGACCGGAGCGACAAGCTGACCATTCAAACCAGATACGTATCTCTTACTAACTAAGATTAGGTAGTATAAATTAATATTTATCAAACAAATTTTTTCATTGTCTGTAGTTTAGGAAATACAAAACTTCAAATTCTTATTTTAGGAATTGAGAGTAAGTCTCTATGTTTTTGTGAGAACTGAGCCCTTTTATATTGTTGTTGTTGTTGTTGTTGTTGTTTATTCTCTCTTGGAATTTGTTTCTCAAGCCACCTCAAATCAGACCTCGGAATGGGTCTACAGGTCCTAAAAATCATCAAATAAGGTAAACGGCCCAGTGACCGTGAAGTTCTGAACTTCCCTGACTTTACATGCGCGCTAGGATAAAACTAGTAGACTTATAAAAATAAATTTTATATGACTAGTTAGATAATTTAATATACTTTAAGTATATTGTACTTCTATAAAATTAGTATAAATGTTAACTATCAATAAAACAAAAAAAATACAAAAAGGGCTAATTGTACCAGTACTCGGTAAAGTTGTACTAGTTACCGTTAAATTGTCCCGGAATCCGGTAATTTGAACAGCGAATTTGAACTCTATTGCTTTACGTTAAAGTTTACAAAAATAAAATATTTTCAAATATAAAGTAGTGAAAATAATTAGGGTCTGTAATTAATAAGTAACTATGTTATACAAATTATAGGCTAACACTAGTAATATTTGAGATTTATTTTAAGAAACCTTTGGTAATAAAAATATCATTACCTCAAATTACATCTTTAAATAAAATAGAAAAACAACCATAAGTTTTTATTTTAGCCTCAATATTAAACTCAATCAATCAGTCATATAATGAGTAATAAAATAGTCTTGCACTTCTGTAAACCACGCTCTTAAACTGCTTTCCTGAACTAAAGCACTGGTTTGCGTCAGATTTTGGGCCACTCGCTGGCCTATTTCAGGGTGCCGCTTTATGGAGGCTTCGAACCAGTGACGACTTGGTCTGCCATTTTTAAAAGGGTTTTCGCGCTTCAATTTTTTAATATGTAAACTTACGCTTTCCAACAACTGCGCCATAGCTACTGGAAATCCACTATCTGGCAAAAAAATAACCATCTTCTTAAATGATCTTTTATCTTTTGATAAAACTGTAGCAGGTCCTTTGGAACATCCAATAGAATAGCGGCCGCGTATTTTGTCGACCAACATTGGCCGTGGAATATTGTACTGCCTGGCTGCAGCTGAAATTGAGGCACCTTTTCTAACTGCCTCCATGGCCTTTATGGTCTTCTTTTTGTCAGTCATGGATGGCTAGCTGAATGAAAACTAATACGTTATTTGCTAATTTCTGATTTCGAATCAATAAGTATAATAAAGTAAAAATACAAACTTTCAAAACATATTTAGTAAAAATTTTGAGGTATTTTAATTATTTAAAAATAAACAGCTTTTTCTCCCTTTTCTCAATTTCAGCTGATGCCAACCAGTAACTAAAGCGCATAATTATGTTGCATAGTGTTAATTTGAGCAAAAATCCATTTATAAATGTCAGACCAGGTTGTCACATATTTGAAGTAGGTAATCATAAAGCAACGCCCAGAAGTAGGAAAAAGATTGGCCCAAAATTAAACAAAATTTTTAGGAAAGCAGGAGTTCTTTATTATGGCACAACTCAAGAAAGCAAGCAGCTCGAAGCTTTTACAGCACCAGAAGTCCAACTTGGAAAGGTATAGATCCCTTGAAAAATTATTCAAGGTTTGGAGGCAGATAAATATGCAAAATAATTCACCTTTAGACAGATTCAATTGTAGCTCTATGACTTTGAGACAATTTTTAATACCTATCAACGATTTTCGTCTGCTTTACATCTTGCACCCAAATCTGAACTCACGTGAGTTCAGTGACTAAATGAATAAAAATTAAAGCCGTGCAAGAAACATGGGAAGTACACGCGTATGAAAATGTCAACGGGAGTTCCAACTAATGAGGCATATTTATCTAACTAATTTAGTCAAAGAAGACAAAACTTGTACTGAAAATGACACACAAAAGACACCAGATCAAGTTTCACCGTCGCTGCCAAAGCGACCGGCGACCATACTGAACGCATGCCAGAGTGTCATGGCGATACGGATGGTGCGGGGTTACCGCACGATCTCCCGCTAAACGGTGAGCCTTCTGGCTGGCCTACCACCGTGGGATCTGGAGGCAACAGTCCTTGCACACATGCACGACATGCGCGTGGAGATGCAACGCCGGGGTGCAAGTCCACTGCCGCAACATGTCAAGGCATGGCGGACAGAGCTCCGGCGGGATCTCATGGTGAAATGGCGTCAACGACTATCGCAACCCAGTGCTGGGCACACCACGATTACGGCGGTAAGTCCCCTCTTTGAGGCGTGGCTGGAAAGACCTCACGGCATCCTTACCTACCAGACATGGCACGTTCGGGAGGTACCTGTTTCAGATTAAGTCGGAAGAGACGCCCGGGTGTCGCCACTGTGCGCAACGCCCGGAAGACATGGTGGAGCACACAGCCGAGGTGTGCCCTGCCTGGGCGGAGCATCGCCGTGCCCTCGTGGGGGCGATCGGCGGCGGAGACCTCTCGTGCCGGGCCCTGGTCGAGGCCATGGTCCGGAGCGAGGAGGAATGGCAGGCGGTCGTCTCCTTCTGCGAAGCAGTAATGCTAGTAAAGGAGGAGGCCGACCGCATCAGGCCACGGCACCCTCGCTGCCGCCGCCGGGATTCCGATCCCGATTTCCGACCACCGTAAACGCGGGCTCGCGGACGGCGAGCCATGGGTAGCTCGCTGTCCGATCGTCCGGTAATGGACCGAGCCCAAGACGTCGACGGCGCGCACTGTTCCCGCGCGCCTCAAGGAGTTGTCAGCAGCAGGAGGTGCTCAGCTGGGTCGAAGCCTACTGGGGACAGGGTTGTCCGAAAGGGAGCTCATGCCCCGGTATGAAGGCTAGAAGGAGCGGGGTGGGGTTTTTAGTCGGTAAGAGTCTGACACTATCTTCCGCTCCACCCAAGAGCGGGTTTTGTCATAAGATGATTTTCCCCATCGGAAAAAAAAGGTCAAGTGTCACCATTTGTCAAGACGCAAACTGCAAAGCATAATATATGGACTATTTAAGTAAATGAAATCGCCAAGAGCCTTTTCGCTCTTGCCTCAATTTCAGCTACTATCAAGCAGTACGGTAAACCATGGTGAACGTTGCCTGACCGAATAAGCGGTGGTTACAAGGAAACTAACAAACAGGCAAACCTACAAACATACAGGTGAAGCTAATAAAACCGTGTTAAAAACTGGTTTTAGAGCAGAGCTGTAACGAAAACTGTACAAAAATTGGGAAATCGTACAGAAAAACGCAAAAGCAACTAAACGCACGTGGTAACAAAACAAACAAGATGCCTAATAACTACATTCTATTCAGTCAACGGAAAATCATACTTAACTCAAAGCAATAAGAACCGTGACGGATTTAAATGCAACTGTCAATGCATGTCCCAATATCCGGCAGAAAATATTTAATATAAACTACAGTTTCAAAGGAAAATAAGACCTATTTCAAAGAAATAAGGATACAATAACGGGTTTCGGTGCAACGTATGTTACCGGGTTGATAGTGTACCAGTATCCGGTAAAAAGCATACGAATTTACCGGGTACTAGGTCAAGTAGGGGTTTGTGAGTACCAATAGATGTAACATGCAAAAATAATTACTTTTCGATGCGATTTACCTTAATTTATTGGTTAAATCGTTAAATAATACACACAATTTTGTGTAAAAATTAACACTCTTACTTTAATTTTATCCGTCGAAGTATGGCTAGATGATCTCTGCGACGGGGTGGTCTCGTAGTTCACTGACAGAACTTTGAACTTACACATAATTTCATTATAACGTATTTTTAAGTTTGCACAGTTTTGACGCCATTAAACTTTTTGATGAGTGTTGCCATTAAAATTGTATAAAATAGTACCAAGAATAAATTGCTATTTGCAAACTTTGATTTAATTTTGGGAGAAAGACGCAAAAAATAAAAAGCTGACTAGTTAACGGGTACCGGGACACTAACGGGAATACGTACTTCTACCTTACTCCTCCTGCTCTGAACTAATCGAGAGAGTGTCGGACTTTTACTTATTTACAACCCACCTGTATTCCTTCAGTCGCTCTTTAAGTTCTACAGCCACGGTAACAACTTCGAACAATCTCGCAGTCCTATCAATCAATATCACCCTGTGTTTCGGCCCACATAATATATTTATCATCCATTTAGATAATAATACCACCTATGACGTAAAACCTATTACATAGTGACGTGAAGAGCTATTGTTTCGATCTTCCTAAATATAATACAGACAGGCCAGAAATAGTTTACAAGTAGAAACAATAACACGCTTAGCTCATACTTAGTTAATACATACGTAACTACAAGCCGCAAATTGTACTCTTTTTTAAATGTAATCTACACTTTTTTTTAGGGCAAAATCATCCAATGACAACCCCCGCTCTTGGGTGGAGTGCCCCCCGCCCAAGTAGGGTACACCTTGACTGGGTGCTCCACCGTGTCCTCCGGGCGTTCCGCACAGTGGCGACACCCGAACGTTTCATCTGCTTGAATACGGTGCAGGAACCTCTCGAATATGCCATGTCCGGTGAGGACCTGCGTCATGCGGAAGGTAAGGACACCGTGAGGTCTTTTCAGCCACGCCTCAAAGAGGGGACTTACCGCCATAATCGTGGCGTTCCCAAAATGTAATCTACACTATAATAAATCTGTAGAAGTTTTTAGTTTTGCGTGCATTACGTGAAATGAGCGAAATTGACGTAGATAACTTTAATATATTAAAATTTTGTGTTACGTGATATATTGCTTAGGATTTATTTCATTGCAATCGGGTGACTGTATCTAAAGGTTGGCTGTTAGGTGGTACAAAGTTCGCTGGGTCAGTTAGTTTTATAAAGAGACCCGTTAAATCTGAGTTCTTTGAACATGAATATTCCTGTACTATCTAGACAATGCAAAAATACGAAATTTCAGTAGGTACCTATTAAATATATTTTTTCAGCAATGTTTTATTTCGACAACAGTTCCCAGTATACTTCAAAAACTTCAAAACTATACTCGTATAATATCGCATAAGTATGTACATTTATGACGTGCAAGTATCGTAGTACCAAATATATGTATAACGTGCCAGCGGCTTCGCCCGCGTTATCACACGCACATCACCTTAGCGGGTATTTACCCGCTAAGCGAAAATTTAGAAAATTCTCTTTTTTAGTGCTATCCCGTGTATGAGAAAATTTTATTGGACTACAAATATTTGTGTTTTTTTACCTGTTCCGTTGGCGGGTTTGCACATGTGATGGCTTGACCTATTCATAAATTGACAGGGCGACATTTTTAATGAAGATTTTTTTTCAAAATTTTAACCTTTATTAAAAAGTGGTTTAATTGATTCTGCTCCTTATTCTGATCAAACTATTTTCAGTTTTACACGTTGTATATAGATATAACATACATACTATGTATAAGCTTCTACCAACGGCTTCGCCCGCATGAATGAAGAATTACTACTCAAATAAGTACTTAATATTGATTTACACGTCTGTTTACTAAGGCTAAAAATGCCAGATACCTGGTTAGTTTAGGTACAAAGTCATCGTCCTGAACCTGTGCAGTGAGCTGAATACCTAATGAGATAGGTACTTTAAAATAAAAAGAACCATCTCATAATCTGGTGCAAAATAAAAACCACCCAAGTGAGAGATGGACGCGCGTACAAAGGGCTCCGTAGCATTATCTATTTATTTAATTATTTGTTTATCCTCGCATCGGAACGCCTTGCAGCAATTACACCAATGGAGCACTTAATTCAGAATCGGCTACCGCAGTGGAGTGGTAGTCATCGCAAGAGCGGCGCGACGGTGGGTCACGTGCGCTCGCTTCCGCAGCATCAGGCCAGCACTCCTCCAGGATTCCACATGTACAAAATCCCATGTCGAACATATTTTTAAAATGTTAAAGCTCTTGTTGATGAGTTTTTTAAAAGAAATTGATTTAAATTGAAATGTACGGAAAATTTTGATGTCATCTTTCTAAGTTTCTATATGTATATCACATCACTAGACACTATATTAAAACCTTTTTTTTGCATACACTTTTGTTGTATGGGAGGCGTGGGAGCTACACTTAAATTTTTATTTTATTCTGTTTTTTTAGTATTACTTGTTATAGCGGTCTAAAAAAAGACGCCATCTGTGAAACTGGAAATATCAACTGTCTAGCTGATGAATGGACAGACGGTGGAGTTTTTACCCCTTGGGTATGAACCCTAAAAATCATTTTATTGAAGCTAAATGCTACTCACATATATGTAGAGATATTTTTTTCTACAAGAGCTTCATTGAAATGTTTATCGCAAAGTTAGGGAAAAACTTAGAAAAAATACATGTTTAATATAAGGTCCTTATATTTACATATCGAGGACTGTTTTTAACTGCAGGTTTTAGTTATTAACTATGTATGAGAATTCTCAGAACACAACATTTACCTACACTGTTTTTTTTATTTTTTACTTCGCGGCTTAGGTTCAGGCCTTTTGTCCTCACTCTGGTCTTTGCTTACATTATTATTATTTTTTTACTTCATTAATATTTTATTTTTATTTTATTGTTTATCCTGTAAGAGTGTAAAGGGCAGTCGTGCCGATCCTTCCAACTATCGGCCGATTTCGGTAACCTCCATACTGTGCAAGATTATGGAGCGTGTATTGAACTCGCGCCTCATGGCATATCTGGAAGGTAACGATCTCCTCAGTGACCGGCAGTACGGGTTTAGCCGCAAGCGGTCTACTGGGGACCTACTAGCGTATGCCACCCACTTGTGTGGCGAGGCCCTCGAGAAGAATGGGGAAGCAATCGCCGTATCCTTAGACGTCTCGAAGGCCTTTGACAGGGTATGGCACGCTAGCCTATTGAGTAAGCTTCCAGCGTACGGCATTTCCCCTGGTCTGATCAACTGGGTAAAAGACTTCCTGAGTGAACGGTCTCTACGAGTACTTGTCGACGGATGCTCATCAGAGCCGATGACGATTAATGCCGGAGTTCCTCAGGGGTCTGTTCTCTCTGCAACTCTCTTCCTGTTGCATATCAACGATCTGCTGGTGCCCGGTATCTATGGGTATGCAGATGATAGCACATTTGTAGAGAGATACCTGCCCGGTGCTCGGGCTAGTAAGGAGCTAATATAATCCGAAAGAGAGGCTATGGTAGAGCGTACGAATATCTCACTTCAGACAGTCTCCAAGTGGGGTGAAGCCAATCTTGTGGGATTCAACGCCTCCAAAACGCAAGCGTGTCTGTTTACCGCTAAAAGGAGCCCGTTCACCTTAGCTCCTGCTTTTCGGAATGTTTCCCTGGAGTGAACCGACCGTCTTCAGCTTTTGGGAGTCGAAATTTCCTCAGACCTTAACTTTGGGCGGTTCATTGAGTCCAAAGCCAAAGTAGCTGCTAGAAAACTTGGCATTCTTGCAAAACTCCGGCGGTACTTCACACCGGAACAGCTTTTAATGTTATACAAAGCACAGGTCCGTTCGTGTGTGAAGTACTGCAGCCACATATGGGCTGGTGCTGCAAAATGCCACCTGGCAGCTTTGGACTCGGTGGAAAGGCGTGCGAAAAGGCTAATTGGTGATCCAGATTTGGTTAAGTCCAACCTTTAAAGCCTTGAGCACAGGCGTAGGGTAGCCAGCCGTTCGGTGTTTTACAGGATGCTTTTTGGAGAGTGTGCGCAGGAATTATTGCATGACTTGATTCCGCCATCTCAATTCTACCATCGGACAACCCGACGTACAATGAGTATCCACCCATACGTTGTTGAAACCTCTACGGTCCGGACTAAGCGTTTCGCCTCGTCGTTTATACCGCGTACGTCGAAGGAATGGAACAATTTGCCTGCTGTGGTCTTCCCGTCCGATTATAATTTGGGTATCTTCAAGGCTAGAGTGAATAGGCTTTTAATAAACTAGTGCGCCTCACCATCAGAGATTGCATCACTGCTTACCATCAGGTGGGATCGCAGTCAAGCACTAGTTTATACGAATAAAAAAAAAAAGTCACAAATAAGCTTTTCTCTTTCTATCACTGGATGTCACCATTGAATAAAGAAAAAATCCACTCAGCCACACAAAGGCCAAACCATTCCTTCATATGGTTTAGGCGACGTGACACCCCGTCAAAATCAATTGTGCAGTTTAGAACAACTAAGTGATCACACAGACAGACACACACGAAAAGCGAGCACATTTTATAGAAATTATTAATATAGATGATACAACACGGAAAATGAAAGGAGAAAGGTAAACGTGAGCATTTAATTCTACCAAATTGATGCGTGCACAAAAATAATCCATCTGCTTGTTCATTGAGTTATCAAATCATCATTTGTGCTAGGTATATTATATTAAAGCATTGTTAAAATTATTACAATATATGTATAGCAGAAAGATAAATACTATATCTACTTGTTATAGTTGTCGTGTGCCTCATGGCTGCACCAAAATAGGTCCAGTTCAGCATTAATGCTAGACAATTAGTGCCTGACGCTGGTTTTCAACAGAACCTGTGGTTGTGACGTAACGGACGTAAAACCGACACAGAAACAGCTTCGCCGACTGAGATTCATAGTCTTCTATAATTATATTTTGAATAGAAAGCGAACTCTATTATACTACGCCTTATTCAGCACACGATATTCAGACTCGTCTTATTTTTCATTCCGAGTAAGACGCGCCTTATGACGCGACACGATGAGCTATAGACTAAAACTGTCCGAATATCGAGTGGTGTCATAGGCCCTTTATTTAACGCGTGTCTAAAGGTGAGTATAGACTACAACATTTTCTGGAGCATTTATGTGTAATGTAACATTCTTACGAATGTGTTGGATACGGGACAAGTAAAACGACAGCTAGCCGGAAACGCACTGACGCTTTATTATTCAAAAATGCACTTGCACAGGAGCGCGCGGGTGCGGGGCGCGGGGCGCTGCGCCGTGGCGTCCGCGCAGGCATTACGCGCATCGCTACTCTATTATGCCTATGCTATATACATAACATCTCCCAACCCTGGTCGCGGTGGGTATTGCCAAGGGGCAAGTGGGGCCCGTGGGGGGGTAGGTCGTAAATGAATGCAAACACTACACGAGTTGATCATAGTTTCAATTTCCTTATCAATACCCGGAAACCAAAACCTAGAACGAGCTTCGGCTTTTGTTTTTACGATTCCTAGGTGGGAAGTGTGAAGTTCATTCAATATTTTATGTTTTAAAACTTCGGGTAAAACTATTTTATGCCCTCTCATAATACATCCGTCCTCATATGATAGCTGATTCCTACACGCGTGGAACGGTTTTAAATTTACGTCCGATAGGCTTCTTGGCCATCCCTTGTGGAGGAAATTAACCACCTTCGACAAGATAACATCTCGGCCGGTTTCCTCACGAAGTTCGTCTCGCGTTACTGGCATGTGACCGTCTATCACGAAGTGAACATACGAAGCGCGGTCAATTGGAGCAGCAGAGGCCGCCGCGTGTTGTGCTTTTTTCCCGCCCTCTCGGTCTGAGGTCATTGACCGTTTATCAAAATCGTCGGGTAAGCTCGCGCGGGATAAATAATCTGCACTATTGTTCTCACTACGTACGTATTCTATTGTATAATTATAAGCACTGAGAAACAAGGCGTATCGTTGTAATCGGTTAGCCGAAACTTCCGGTATACCTTTGTGTGGTCCAAAAATCGAAATTAATGGCTTGTGGTCTGTGCGAAGGACAAACGGGTCTGACTTACCGTATAAATACTGATGAAATCGTCGAATTCCGAAAATAATGGCTGTAGCCTCTTTTTGAATTTGTGAATACCGCTTCTCGGCTGAGTTTAGAGTGCGGGATGCAAACGAAATAGGACGCTCACATCCGTCTTTATCAATTTGCGACAATATCGCACCTAACCCATTCGGTGAAGCGTCCACTGTGAGGATTAACTTTGCAGATGGGTTGAAATGTGTTAAAACTTGATCCGACGTTAAATGTTTTTTAATTTCGTAAAACGCTTTTTGATGTTCGTCAGACCAATGCCATTTAACATCCTTTCTCAGAAGGTCGTATAAGGGGCTAAGGATTTCGGACGCCTTAGGTACGAAATTACGGTAGTAGTTTACTAACCCCAAAAATGATTGAAGTTTGCCTACATCCGTAGGTACTGGAGCTTTTTCAATAGCTAAAACTTTTTCGGAAGATTTTTTTAACCCGTCTTTATTTATTACGTAACCCAAATAACTGATTTCGTTCTTAAAGAATTCACACTTTTCTCTTTGCAAGGTTAAACCTGCATCTTGCAGCCTCTGTAACACTTCCGTTAACCTTTGTAAATGCAACCCCGGGCTATCAGCTGTTATAAGTATATCATCTAATAGGCATAACACGCCATCTATACCGGACATTAAATTTTCCATGGCACGTTGAAAAATAGACGGCGCGCTGGTTAACCCAAAAACCATGCGCGTATATTGAAATAAGCCGCGATGAGTGTTAATGCACGTAATTTTTTGTGAATTTTCGTCTAAAACGAATTGGTTGTAAGCCATGGACATGTCTAACTTTGAAAACTGTTTCCCTCCGTGTAATTTTGAAAACAGTTCGTGAACCGTGGGCAGCGGGTATTGTTCTACGACCAATTGCTTATTTATTGTAACCGAATAGTCTGCACACAGCCTAACACTTCCATTGCGTTTTAAGACTGGCACTATGGGTGAAGCATACTCCGAGTGATCAACTTGTTTTAGTATCCCTAGGTTTACTAGACGGACGATTTCGTTATCAACCTTGTCCCGCAATGCAAACGCGATAGGGCGAGCCTTAAAAAATATTGGTTTTGCGTCGTCTTTTAAACGTAATTTAACCTCGAATTTATTAAACCTACCTAATTTATCTGAAAAGACGTCACTAAACCTATTTTGCAAATCATCGACTATTTTCGCTTCATTACTTATGAAATTACATGCTGCTAATTTTAAATTAAATTTGGATAAAAAATCTCTACCGAGCAATGGCGGGCCTTTGCTGCGTACCACGTAAACATCGAGTGTGTGTGTACTCTGCCTATATGTGACGGGTAGGCGAACTATAACGAGACACACGATATTACTACCTGTGTAGGTAAATAGCTTTTTCTTCGGCGCTGATAACGGCAACCTGCCAAAACAACTTTTGTATAAACTATCGGAAATCACTGTTACTGCTGATCCACTATCGACCTCAAATTTTAATTGCGAACCGTTTATTATCACCATTTCTGTCATAGGTTCTCCCCGCCGTGAAGCGATGTTACAACAAAAAGCCTTACCATCATCGTCCTCCTCACTCGCGTCACTGGTCACGACACACTTAACTTTACACATTCTACGTAAGTGGCCTTTTGTGTTGCACTTTCGACATGTGAAATTCGCGAATCGGCATTGAGCAGATGTATGGTTCTTTCGGCCGCACACGGAACACTTTTCTTTTACCGGGTCCTTCTCGAGAGCTGCACTTTTACCCTGCACCTTGAACACCGCGTGTTCTTGCTGAACGGTCGACACAATTGATGTTGAAGCGCCGGCCGCGGCACCTGCTCGCGCGCACCGGATGCTCTGCGCCAACTCCACTGCCTTCGTTAGGGTCAAGGTATCGGTGTCCATCGTGAACAGTTTGTCCCTTTCGGGACCCGCCGACATGCCCATCACGAACCTATCTCTGAGGGCCTCCTCTACATTGGCGAACTTACAGTATTTTGTGAGACCACGCAGGCGTGCCGCCCACTGCGCATGCGTCTCACTAGCTTGTTGCGTTGCCGCGTAAAACGAGTAACGTTCTCCGAATCCGCATCTTTTCGGAGAAAAATGGGTGTCCAGGAGTTCATATATGTCTTCTATTGGCACCTCCTCCAGTTGTTTTGGCAAAGCCAAGTCTGCTGCCAGCTGGTAAGTCCCGTCTGCGAGTGCGCTCAGCAAAATGGCGCGCTTTCTTGAACCCGTTGGGTCGTTTATTTCCGTAATATCGTTTGCCACGAACCACTGCCGCAGGCGACTTTTATACGCCTTCCATTCGTGCACTGTGTGGTCAAAATTACCCAATATCCCGAAGTTAAACTGAGCCATTGTGATTAGCGTGGGTCGGTCTCGTCGCCACTGTTGGATACGGGACAAGTAAAACGACAGCTAGCCGGAAACGCACTGACGCTTTATTATTCAAAAATGCACTTGCACAGGAGCGCGCGGGTGCGGGGCGCGGGGCGCTGCGCCGTGGCGTCCGCGCAGGCATTACGCGCATCGCTACTCTATTATGCCTATGCTATATACATAACAGAATGGTACAATACAGGCAAAAGCTCAGTTTTCTAAACATTTCCTTGTAATGTAACGTGCCTACGAATGCTCGGCGTTATGGTACGGGTAAATGCTCATAGCGAGTGTGCATTTACCAACATTTTGTTGTACCTTGCGTTCATTTTGTTTAAATGTCACCCCGCAACCGCGCATCGCCCGCACTCATGGCTCGACGAAATGTTACACCAATACGCTCGACGAAATGTTACACCAATATGTTCGTTGGTTTGTAACAAAGAGGCGAGCGTGCTCGATGAAAAAGGAAGTCTCGAAGTAAAAGGATGATACACTAGAACATATCATAGAGCGGCTCGTTGTTCTATTACAAGTAAATGTTGTAGTTTATACTCACCTTAATATTAATCTTACGTTAAATTCCAGTCAAGATTATCAAGTTAAACAACAGGTTTTATGGTAATAAGGAAAATGCCTTCAAAACGAAAAAAAGGTCCGAGTAATTAATGTGATTGTGTGTTTGTGTGTGAAGCATCATATAGGTTACTCTCTATCATTCTTGGTCGTTCATTGATACTGAGGCAGTCCTTTGCAGTGGTCAGGCTTGTTTAGCAAGGTCCTGTTAGAACCTTAGCTAGCCAACCTTGCTTGCTAGACCAGCTGTTTGTGTCACTGTCATCGATAAACAGGTTAGGAATGGCAGACTGTCCTTTTATTTCAATCACGCTAAATTATTATAAAAGCGACAGTTTGTGATGCGAGATGCACAGGACCATTCATTTTGGCGACACTTGGTGGAGGCCTATTTCCAACAGTGAACGTCTTTCGGCGGAAATGATAATGATGATAATGAAAATTTGTGGGTATGTTTGTTACTTCTTCACGTTTAAACGACAAAACAGAATTTGATGAAACTTTGGAAACGAGTAGACCATATCTTAGAATTGCACTAAGGATATTTGTTATTCAATAGAACACAGACAGAGTCAAATTATTTAAAAATAGATATGTGTGAATAGAATGCTAAAAAACATTTTACAGATGCGGTGGAATCTTTTGCCCGCGGCTTTGCCCATGTACATAAAATATCCTATGTCACTCAGGAATAAAGCAATTTTTATCGGTGAAGAATTTTAGCAATCGGACCAGTACTTTCAGAGATAACCTCCTACAAACATAAAAAACAAACTTTACCTCTTTATAATATTAGTATGGATAATCCCATTATGAATACAACAGGGTCACATTAATAATAATTACATAAATAATAATAATACAATAACCTAATATTATGTGCAAATTTGCATATTTTTTTAACATTTATGAAAAAAAAAACTCTGCGACAAAATATATTATCAAATAAAATTGTCACTTACGAGTGGTTCTACTGTCTGTCTAACAATATCAGACTTACAAATTATTTGATTAAAAATACTCATGCTCTCATAAAACTCATGATGAATATATAGGTGCTAAAATAAATTAATGGAACCGATATCAGACTAATAAACATAACACACATGATAATTTTATAAAGCCAAAAAAAAAATGATACCATTCCAATATTTCTGACCATATAATACAAATCGGCTATTTTAAACGTCAAAAGGTCTTACAAAGGAATTTAGAAAAAATGACGATCGCTAAATGGATATTAATAAAAAGAAAAACCAATGAGAGTAGCAAGCGACCCTTTGAGAGCATCCAGTTAAAAGAGGTTCTCAAACTTATTATTGTGTAGGACCAATATGATTTCATTATTGTTAGCAAGGGACCAGGGACCATGAAGAAAAATATGTAAATGTATGTAAGACTGCTTAATGGAGTATTTTACGGTACACCATCAAACGCCAAGGCTCACATATATTCGCACCACCGACTGCTCCGGTCAACTGCCCGTGTCTCTTCTCACAGACCATGTCAAATACATCATGTAACTTACGCTTGAAACAACAAAAACAGCCAATATACCACAATGGGTTAATCTAAAAAACAACCAAAAATTCAAAATTTGAATTATAATTGCTTAAATATATTAATATAATTAGAAGTAATTAATTAAAACAAAGTGAAGTATAACATAATTCAAAACTTATATCTCATGTACGTGTACATATGCAATTGGTATTGCAGTATGTACTGATGTACATGTATATGACTTAAAAGCAAAAGAAAACTACATTGTCATACAAAAAACACAACGGTTTTGGTATAAACTGAATTGAACTAAACTTGTAAAAAATTTAAAATGTGAAATAAACTTTTCGTTTGCAAAAATGTTGGCTCAGGTGGACCACCGATGGTCCCCGAGAGCCAAAATTATGGGAACGCCCGCAGTTTGGGAACCAACGTAAACATACATAGATACAATGTGTGCAAAATATTCTCGTTTATAAGACTTGCTCGCGTTTGATAGCGGCATTTAGACGCGAGATCTCGTAGAGCCCGCGCGCGCTATTGTGAAACTAACTACTTACAAATTTATACGAAATGGCAAAATTCGCCTCAACTTTAATTCTAGTGGGTGTTATTATCACCGTCCAAGGTAAGCCACATCTTTTATGTTTAAGTTAAAAAAGAAAAAAATAAAATGTTTTAAATGGTCTATTCACACGTAATTAATTGGGTTGTTTTTGTGAAAAAAAATCTCGTGTAGATCGAATTGTTACTGCGACTGTACATTTTTTTTCTGAAATGTCACAGAAACATGTTTAGATATTGCACTGCAAATCAACATAATATTTACTTAAATTCTGAATGCGGAAATCAAACCAGATTTTCAAGACTTTCCGAATCATTATCATCTTCCTGCCCTTATCCTCTTTTATTTGGGGTCGGCGCAACACGTTTTTTTCTTCCATTCTGTCCTGTCACTCGTCACGCTATCACTAACTTCCTTTTCTTTCATATACCAAGTGATATACAGCAAACCACAATTTTTAAGTTATTTATTTTACTTCAAAATTTAATGAAGACTGCAAAATCATAAAACCACTTAAACTTGAAAAGCTTTGGCATTAATGTTAGGTTTGACCTTCTCAACTAAATATTCTCCATTCAGATACCCGCCTTTTGTCAAAATAATGAATATTATTCAATTATCGTTTGAATAAATTCTTCTATAGATTTTTTAATTGTATTTTCTCTAAACACAGCCGGAAAGTAATGATTGTATCCCTGAAAATATTAAATTAGCGCCCTAAAATAATCTTAAACACCACTCAGATATACATGATAAATTAATAACTAAACACATATACGAGTAAATAGGTGACATCGTTTTTGAAAAGTTAAATTCTTTTAAATGAATTTTTGAGGGTTATCAGGAAGTAAGGTATTTAATGGAACATGGGGCATTTTGATGATAGGGGCACATTGAAACATTAGACATAATTCATAAGTACTCGAAACTTAATATCATTGAAAGGTGTTTGTGCAACTGCAAGTGCATGCTTAAGCGCGGGAGATGTAACACCCTCATTAAATTAACAGGTGGTGTTTTGCACGAAGCGTGTTTTTGTGATTCGTGGTTTGTTAACGTACGTACGTAACGTACGTGGTTGTAACTATATTCCAAAGAGGTTATAGGGTTTTCATGTGTGCAAATTACAATTGAACCACACGATACATTTATGATTTCAACAACTTTTTATTGGGCCCCAATGATTATAATTTCTGTTCGGCTGGCTGAGATAAACAATTAAAATTGTTCTCAAAATGTGTAATGCCGATTTTAGCTTCATGAATAAAAGTACTATATATACATTTCAAATTAACATATCATAGCCGCTGAATGGATGCTTATGAGACCTGGTGGACAGGTAGATCATGTCCTGGAGTAAGACATAGCCTAGTCTATATATTTAAGTGCCTCGTAATTGGGGCAAAATGATATAATACAAATCTAATTATTTACTTGAGGTGTTATATTTTATCTACGTTTTTTCACAGTTATTAGGAAATATATATATAATAATATCAAAAACTATGCTAAGTACACTAACAATCAAATAAATGTGTATAGCTCTTGAATGTATAGCACACAAAATTCTTTTTAAAATATTGTGTTGATTTTTCTGTATTTACTTGTCCCTTATGCGAACAGAGGAGGAAGAATTGTTCGATAGTTTTTCAACCTAGGTATATTGCAATAGGATAAAAGTAATATTTGCAAAATGACATTGCAATAGGAAAAATAATAATGCGAATTCAAAATTCCCAGTAATCAGAACTAGTAAAATACGTGATCTTTTGAGATTTCCTCATAATATTTTGATAGATTTTTAAATGACTTTACCTGAACTTTAGTTTTGAGGGTCATATAGTAAAAATTACTACGTCTAGCAATATTGCATAAGTCAAACATATAGTTGTAAGCTATGTCACGGTCAACGACATGAAAATAATGAAGTGCTAAAGATGACACTTTACTGAATCATTTAAATTGAAAAAGCGTTGGCTATAATTTGCCAGGACCTACCTGCGAATAAAATTTATATTTATTTTTTCGAATTGCTAATTTATTAGCGATCGATGTTGCCATTTGGAATTGAGTAAATCTTAAACTCTACTCTAATTCATGAATCCCCAAGCGACCACCGGTGGCCGCGCATCTATTGTCTTACTATTGTGTCTCTAATTGACGGTATCTGAATGGTTAATCTAAAAAACTGCTATATTTTGAACTAGTATTCAACTAGTTCAGAAACCAGCATTTATTTTATAAACTTTCTTCTCGTCATTTTTATAATAATCCCTATTTTCAGGATGTGCGTTTATTATGTTATATATATGTTACTATTAGCGAGCCCCAGTTTCACACGAGTGACATGTTTGAAATTCTTGGCTTTACACACACACAGACAGACGCAGTGGGAGACTGTTTTATAATAGGTTAAGGAATATTGTAAATTAATTTCTTCAATAAATAGGTATATAATACAGACATAATTATGATCATATACTTAGGTATTGCATAGTTTGGGTGACAAAGGTGCATGGTTTCCAAACAATGAGGCATTTGAAAATACTCATGTTGCATTACTAAGTAATCGTAGTTTATAGTAGGGACAGTGTACATTTCACGTAATACGTTGTAACCTGCACACAATAATCCATTGTTTCCAGAATTTCTACTTTAGAATCTGTAGGTTACCTAAGAGTGAACTTTTGTTTACAGTTTTTATATAACAATCACTGCTGGGATATAGCACCCTGCAGCTGCTACTGTTCTCTGAAAATGTGATCTATCTCATTTTATTTGTTAATTGGTTCACCATCAATTTTTTACACTCGTATTATTGCTAAAGATAGCATTAAATAGAGTTCAATAGTGTAATAATTATTTAAAGTTAAACTCTTTAATATGCTCATACATCACATTGGCCATATAATTTTTAATTTTGCTATAATTTATCATATCGTTAATGGTGTTCTGACATGTCCGCTCTGTGCTCGGAGTTTTTCGACCATGATCGGATATGCAAGTCACATGAGGGCACATAACAGAGCAGCACATCTGAGCTCACAACCTCTTTTAGGAGCCAAGGAATCCGGTCGCTGTGGTCGAAATCGGCTATATGGCATCATCATCATTCGGTCTGGCAATTTTCTCAAATCTTTAGCCTTTCAATCGTGATAATTTTTTTTATAAGCTGGACACTGTCTCTTAAAATACAGGATAGCCTAGTTTAAGAGGCAGGGTTACTATAATTATGTACAGAAATTTTTGCAACACACTGTAATCCCTAGTGTAAGTCTACCCACTAGCTATCTACTTGTGTATATTCTGTAACTATTTTTGGTAAATAAACTTTATTATTATTATTATTAATTAGAGACAATGGGTGCGCGAACGCCGGCGTTCGCTTGGTGTTTAATGATTTAATTAAAATATTCAGTCAGTATCTCTATATATCAATTCAATCTTTAACTAGAACATTCTATACTAACAATTCGACAAAACGACGCAGGTTTTCCTTCTTGTGGCCCCGTAATAAGGCAAGCCTTTGAGGAAACTTATTAATATACTCGTATGTTTTAAAAACATCTGTTTAAGATGTTCATATGTGTTGAAAGGAAATCGTTTGTCTTGGTATGGTCATGTAAAGAGGAGAGATGAAACGCATGTTGCTAAAAGAGTTATGAATTTACATGTGGATGGATGGAGAGGGAAAGGGAGGCCAAAGAAAAGCTGGATGGATTGTGTGAGAAATGATATGAATGAAAAGGGAGTTAGTGATAGCGTGACGAGCGACAGGACAGAATGGAAGAAAAAAACGTGTTGCGCCGACTCCAAATAAAACGGGATAAGGGCAGGAAGATGATGATGATGATGATCATGGTGTTAGATGGAGCAGCTCTCACAACAGCTCATAGACCCCGCCATCATATAACTTTGTAGAAAGACTTCACTTAATGCCAAGATCTTGGAGTAGATACCTATAGAACTGTTCATGCAATTTCAGTTCACGAGACTCCCAACATTCTACTCGAGCAACACATCACTAGAGCTTCAATTTTATGCTTACTACTGCAACTAATACTATTTCCTTATTTTTTTCCTATTGATGATTTTATAAAAAAAAAATATTTGGCATATATTATTTTACTCAGACCTATTAGTACAGACGATGCTATGCATGCGTCTCGATGTCGACACCGGCATCGACGCTGAAAATCAGCGCTGTGGACTCACCGTACTATGCGTGTGGTTACAGCATTATGCTGAGCGTTCGGCCGTTTTGCGCGGACATGGCGCATATTTTCCTAAATTGTTTATAATTTGTAAATAAAATTTACATATATACATAAAAAAACTTAAACTACTTACTTATACTAAAACCTAAATAAACACATAACGTACATAAATAAAATACAAAAACAAAAAGTACACTCAGGCGTCGAAGTACTCCTCCACATCGCTGTCATCCGGGAATGTGCCCAGAAGACTGGCAGCATTACCATTTGTGAATTAGTCCTAAGATGGCGTTATTCCCCACAAATAATTTTTTTTCTATCTTATCGCTATATCCATGTTTCCAAAACTTATAGAAACATAGGAAAAACTGTTGTTTGAATAAGCCGGATATTTGCAGCCTTCGTTATTTTTCGTTTATTCCTTATTTTTCTTAAGTTATTATTAATTAAATGACTTGATAGTATTATTTAATTAGTCACTAAGAAGATTGGTAAAAATATGAGGACATACCTAGTTTTTATGTGCACATTTCTGCAAGAATTATTCAAGTAGTAATTTATCAAATGCTAATTCAGTGTCGGTTTGGCCTTTTAATAATTATATTTACCCGGAGTATTTTTACTAAAGTTAACAAAATAATTATTTTTATTTAGTTTCTACCTTTTTTGGAAGAATATCATCAAATTAGCTTTTGTGCGCGGCTTCGCCCGCGTTTATAAAATATAGTCTATGTCATCCAGGAATAAAGCAGCTTTCTATTGGTGAAAAAAATTTAGGAAACAGACCAGTACTTTCAGAGATTATCTCCTATAAACCAAAAAACAAACTTTACCTCTTTTTAATACACTACGACTAGCGGCCCGTCCTGGCTTTGCACGGGCAATAAAAGCCTATGTTACTCAGGGTGAATGTAGCTTTTCAATGGTGATAGATTTTTTCAAATCGGCCCAGTAATTTTTGAGTTTATTCATTACAAACATACACACAAACATACAAATTTTCCCTCTTTATAATAATAGTGTAGATTGAACTTTTTCCATTCTGGGTGAGTGAATGTATGGAGGGAGTGTCAGATGTTGAAGAGCCTTTTGCGTTCCAAACTCTTTTGAACTACTTTACATTTTATTTAGAAGTTTACCTAATTTGTTATTCAGCAGTATTTACGATTAGCCGCATAGTGTACTGGATTGTATGTTTAAAATACGACATACACGTACTTCCACTATAGTACCACCGTACTTAGTGATAGTACTTAAATCATAGCTAGAGGTCCTAGCTAGAGGGCGTCGCCAGTGCAAGCGTAACTTTTTATACCTAGATGGCCTAGAAAAGAGAGTTAGCATCTAGTAGTTAATTTAGCACAGGACCGGTCAGTACGGCGACACTTGGGGGAAGCCTATGTCCAACAGTGGACCTTTTTTGGCTGAAATGATGAGTTAGTTTAGAGTAGGCAGGGGATGACGTTTCGTTATTTTACTAGTTCCGCTTACTAACTTCATCCAATACATACGAGTGTAAATATTACCAAGAATGTAAGTCCTGTTAAAAAAAATGTGTGAATTGATTGTGATACAAATAATGATCTTTGCCGAAGACCAAGATCCGTATTTACTCGTAAACGTGTATTATCGTCGAGTTTCTAATGGAATAACCCAAAATAATTTATGAAAATCAAAACACTGATACAAAAGACAGACGTCATTTTGAAGGCTTTTAAATAATAAGAATATTTGTTTTATAGTTTGATAATGGCTCACTAAAGAAAAAATATGTTTCAAATGTTTTCAGATGTGTAATGAGCAAACGAAACTAGAGGACCCGGATAAAGACGTTCTATTTATCTACACTGGCCTTCAAAATTAAGAACTACAGTTTTAAAATTGTAATTTGTCCTAAACTATTGAAGTTAGAGTTTCAAATACATTGTAGATACTGGCTAATCTTTGTTGTGCATTCTTTTGCTAGGTTATTCATTTGAATTGTAATGAGCAAACGAAACTTGAGAACCCGGATAAAGATGTTCTATTTATCTACACTGGCCTTCAAAATTAAGTAAAGTTTTAAAATTGTGATTTGTCATTTGTGTCTTAAACTATTGAAGTTATAGTTTCGAATATGTTGTCGATACTGGCTAATGTTTGTTCTGCATTCTTTTACTAGGTTTTTCATTTCAAATGTGTGTTTATAAACATGTTTAAATTTTTATAAACACTCATGACGTGTTTATAAACATGTTTCAATAACGTATTTTCTCTTTTTTATTTACAAATCCTTTATATTTACCAAAGTTCAACCTGTTATTCTTACAAAATATTGAACACTACCTTTTTCCCGTAGCTTCGCCCGCGAAAATAAAATATAGCCTATGTTACTCAGGAATAGAGCAACTCAAGTAGCTTTCTTTTGGTAAAAACATTCCAGAGATTACCTCCTACAAACAAACTTTACCTCTTTATAATATTAGTATAGATTATAAGGCAATTTCATCAACATTCTCTGAAGCTTAGTTTACTGTAGTACGTTTTACGTAAGGTTATTAACTTTTAAAAAAGATTAAAATTCCCAAAAAAACGTCATTTTAAACTTCTGGCAAAAAACCCAAACACCATTTATAAGTATGTTATACGCCTTATTTACATTTAAATAACTGGTATTGCCTCTTCTGGCTCTGAATACAGCTTCGAGCCGGTTTGGCATACTGAAGATGAGGTTAGGGAGGCGATATTGAGTAATATTCTCCCATTCTTCCATTAAGGCCTGTTTCAGGTCCCTGAGGGTAGTAGGATGTAGTCTGTGGCTTCTGATAGCGTTCTGAGCTCATTCTCAGGCACGCTTGATCGGATTGAGATAAGGACGTCTTGATGGCCAAGTCATCAAGCTGATTCCAACCTTCTGAATGTAGCTACTCTTGAACAACCTGAGCGCTTTATGGCTTTAGAGTTGATGAAATTAGCTATAAAACATTTTTAATTCCAAAACTGCCAGTGTAACCATTTGTCATACGATATCGAAATATCACAAAGTTTTTGACAAATATTATAGCCGACATAATGACACTATGTCGTGTATGTGTGTTATGTGTGTGTTATTTGTTATTTTTTGGTAGACCCCTAAATACGCTTTTTGATACGTGGTTGGTAGCACGTTCCATAAAAAGCGTCTAAAAGAGCCTCTGCGAGTTGGTTTCGACTCCTCGTACGCCTTCCAAAGGTCCTCAGGGTCCTGATATGTATACATAATAATAAAAATTTATTACACCAGAAAAATACATTTTAACACAATTTGTCTATAAACAATTTAAAACACGAGACAGTCACAATTGTGCTTAATTTTGTATCGACTGCCAAATTAAGCTAGGTGCCTGTATTTCAGCATTTCTTTCCCTATATAAAAGTAATATTTATCCAGCAGCAGGATAAATAAAGGTCTGTTTTAGATAGCATGGGCAGGATGATAGCAGGACAAAAATATGCATCTTCAAATTATTAAGCGAACGCGGTGTATTATGGTATTGGTGAAGACGTGAGGAAAAGATAGTTAGGTAGCTACATTGTATGAATCTTACAGCTGTCAACCGCCACCGTCCTATAGCAATTGTTGTGTAAAAGATATATCTACCATCAAAAACATAAGTTGTAAAAAAACCAAGGCTAGCAACTCAGTTCTTCTACCGTAAAAAGTTGTGAGATCCATATAATACCAAGTCGGTTAATTTAATTAGGTACCTTGATGACCTAGGTTGACTTAGAGCGGGGGTTGTCATAAGATGATTTTTCCCCACCGAAAAAAAAAAAACCTTGGTTGACTTGGCAATCGGACTAAACTATCTAATTTAATTTAATACGTATTACTTCTTGATATATACATGCCTGCTTGGCTTTAAATTTAGGCTTTGAGTTTTATACACAATCTAGTTGTAGGTGGTCGAATGGCTTGAACTGTTTCGGGATAAGGATAGTATGAGTGTGCTACTTTTTTGCTCGGCTTGCCTCGTACTGCCGTGCCCCTAATTTCTGAAATAAATGTTTTATTTTTGTTTCAGCAATACCTCCAACCTACGATGAAATCCTAGCAGCGGCTCGAGTAAACCAATGGGACCAGGTACAAGAACTGTAAGTACTTGCATTGTCTGTTAACTGTGACCTGTCCCTGCTCCACACGAGGAATTCTCGACTTTTCTCACTATAACTTTCATGTAATGTACACATAGAAATCCAGGCCTTGGAACGTAGGCAAAGAACAGGAGTGGGTTTCAGTTAGTAAAATTTTCTACTCTATTTTAATTTTAATGTATTCTGATACTTTATTTTTATTCTACTGTATGTGCGAGGTACGAATAAACGTTTTTCTTGATTTATTTATATATTTATATTTGGGGGCACGGCAGTACCCCCGCCAAAGACGAGCCAAGCGAAACGCAAGGGCACTACCTACCTTTTCTCGAAGTGTTTCGTCGTTTTTTTGAACCCTCATAGAGTTGGTTTTCGATGTACCAGATAGGTCACATTTTTACAGATATATACAATTTGTGAAGTTAGGGTCTGTAGAGTTAGGCTGTGTAGATTCGGAAACTTGGCTCTACATGAGATCTGATATCTTTTTCACATGGCAAACCTTATGTGGTCGTCTTGGCAACATTTTACATGAAATGTTTTTGGTGGGATATTCCTTATTGCACATCAAGATTAAAAGTTTACAAAAATATAACACACACACACCTTTATTTCTTTATTTATGTGTAGACCCCACACTCAACAATAATTAAATATAAATTGATTGATTGATTTTGGTTAATTGATTGATTTATTTCAAAAGCATTCAAATAAATAAGTTACAATCATAATTAAAGCAATGCAGTTTTTACTTAAATGCACATACCTATGTAGTGTTATTTAAGAAATTTGTTATCCTAATCGTAGGCAAATTATGATCACTGACACACATGACACAGCACTAGTAGCGCATCGTTGTTGATATCTACGCATGTACACACAAACATGCTAGTGACATAATCAAGAATTATCAAAAATGTATCACAATAATTTATTTAAACTTCATGTACATAGGCGGACCTAAAGCAACAAGGCATTCTCTCCCAGTCAACCTTATGGTTAAAAAGACAACACTGTGGTATGTTTGCACAATAAACAAATAAAAATACTTTTCACACCACCTGCTCGAAAATGTCAAATTATATGTCAAGCAACCTTAACCTAAAGTGAGTCATTAGTGGCCGGGGCATAGAAATATATTAGGTATATCTACGGGCCGGGGGCACAGACGGTCAATAATGTTGTACTGGATGTCATGATGACCCGCTGGTCAATAATGTGACTATTATTTTCTCACAGTAGGTGTAAAAAGTAGAGTATCCTCCTCTGGGCTAACGGTGTCTTTGCCTTGGGC
Source organism: Mythimna lalbum (assembly GCA_949319445.1). Classification (NCBI taxonomy): domain Eukaryota; kingdom Metazoa; phylum Arthropoda; class Insecta; order Lepidoptera; family Noctuidae; genus Mythimna; species Mythimna lalbum. Next base: position 7,410,313 of record OX439345.1, on the reverse strand, counting down.
TAGCTTGAATCCCTCGCTGCATTCAGGATTCTTGTATTAACTCCCTCGCTTTGTTCGTGAGTTAACCCTTCAGATACCGTCAATTAGAGACACAATAGTAAGACAATAGATGCGCGGCCACCGGTGGTCGCTTGGGGATTCATGAATTAAATCCCGAATCCTTCATTGCGCTCGAGATTCAATATGACGCCCGTGACATAAGACACAACTTTAGCCCCTCGGGGCATAATCTACTATACGGAACTAAAATATATATATAATAAAATATATGTTAATGTATAATCTATGAAAAAATCAAATCATTAATAATGATTCCGACGAAAACCAAACTAAGGTTGAGAAAACTTCCAGTAGTTGTTCCGAATTTTACGCTTAAAGGAAAAGTTACTCTCGGCCTTTTTGATGTCTAATAATGTATTATTATCATCTATTTTATAAATAGCTGAAATCTATTTAGTTACTGATTCAGAACATACTACTTCCAGGACGTGCGTTTGTTATGTTACATATGGAATATGTAGGTTCGTAGTTAAGTTTAACATAGTGTTATTGGTAGTTAGTTAACATTTACCTAATTTACACATAGATACCTATACTTTGTTATTTTCTAAAAGTAAATAAAATCGTAAAACTAGAAAACATGTCAGTTTTCCCGATCGGTCGGAATGCAGATTTTATAACTCGCTTCTCAGTACCACAAAATCCTCAAAAACAACATCATAATCCTTTAAAACTGCCTCTGACCGCCTCTGAGGTGCAGGTCACAGATCGTTGAGATAAGAGCTGTAATAACGACAGTCGACAACAAGCCATAGCCGAGTGGTTGGCTTCCAAATGGCTTGTTAAACTCAACTGGGGAAATCCTCAATTATATACTATGAGTTACATGATGGCCATCTGCATGCAAAGATGACAACCGATCTCTGCTTTAAAATTGTGTTTTTCTTGAAGTAAAATCCTACGTAAGTCTTATTTACACTATATAAAAATACTAGCTTCTGCCAGCGGCTTCGCCCGCGTGAAAGTATGTTTGTCCATACAAACTTTGGACTCCACATCACTTTTTTTCTGTTATAAATAGGCTCGCGTTTGGCAGCATCATCCCTTTAGGAAGTGAATTTTGATAAACCCTCTCTTGTGCTCGCTTACGTAATGGAATGAAACTTTGCGCAAAATTTCACGCACTTAGTCCCAATAGTTTCGGCTGTGTGATATTATGTTAGTCAGTCAGTTTCTCCATTTATATTGAATATAGATTATTTTAGAATTTCTTTACCTACTTGAGTTGGCTTTAGAAGTATTCTTTTTTTTTAACTTTTTAAGTAGAAACTTCTCCTCGTAGGGTAGGTAGTATTTGGTGTGTTTGTAAAATACACCTTGTTCCTTCAGTTGCTTTCGCTATGGTAGCTTTTTCGGACATTCCTGCTGTTGGTTTTAAAGTTTGCTTAATGAATAATTAATTAGATTCCAAAAATGGTTAATTTGATAGAGAGAGACATTATTGGTGAATGTTCGAAGCTACTTTTTAATAAAAATCAAAGGAGAATCATAGGTGCGCTGGAATCAAAATATTACCTACCTCATAGATAACACTTATAACATTTTTTAAAAGCACATATAAAATTGTATATAAAATTTTTAGTATCCCATCAAAATTAACGACATCTGTTAAGAACGTTACGAGATATAGCGAGTCCTTTATAATTATTGACATTATGTCGATAATGTCATCATGTTTGCCACGACGATGTTATAATCGATGTGATCATCTAAAACAATATTGTGAAGGGTACAGCACAAGCCCATTGTTTCATTAACGAGGATGACGCACAATTATAGGAAAGAGGAAATAATCAGCTAGAAATGTAATTGTCTACACAAACAAACGTTGACAAAAAGCCCTAAAGTAGATACATTCTATTTTGGTGGATACGAACAAAAAACAGAACATCAAAACACGCACAATCTTTAAATAGAATACATCAAAGTTTTTGTTTTATTGTTTACTAGCTGCTCCCAGCGGCTTCGCCCGCGTGATAGCAGAAAATTATCCCAAGGAAACATACTTCCGGGATAAAAAGTATCCTATGTCCTATTCCAGGACATGGTCTATCCGTGTACCAAGTTTCATCTAAATCGGTTGTGCCATTTAGGCGTGAAGACGTAACCAACAAACAAACTCACTTTCGCTTTTATATTATTAGTAAGGATTTTTTTTTAACACCATGCAACCAACATTGATATGGTTTTCATTAATATGGATTCGTACTTTTCTTTTTACAAGCTTTTATTTAGTTTCACCTGTCCCGATGTTTGTCTGTAATCAAATCTTGTAAATTAAATTTGACCCACTCTCGATTACCGATTGAGCTGAAATTTTGCATGCATGTGTAAATCAGATGACAATGCAAAATTATTATGACATGGAGCTGATCTGATGATGGAACCGGAAGGTGGCTATAGGAACTTGGTAGTTATACGACACAGCCTCATCCACTTGGGGCTCGTATGACGGTATGATTCGTCTTGATGAGTATTATTAATACTATAAAAGCTGGTTAGGAAAAAATTATTTTCATTAAAAGCTTGTTTCCTTTCACTTTTACACAGTGTCTACATCTCTTTATTTCAATTCTCCTTTCGCGTGTATGCTGGAAGAGATTACTTTAGATATAAGCATCACCTATGGATCTATTTTTTTGTTTCTATCTTCTTTTATTATAAAGTGTGTAAATACATACATGAATTGTTAAATAAATAAATTAAAAAGTGATCTGAAAATCGCAGGCTCGGTATCACTGTAATAAAGCTTTATTAGATTGTAATTTCTCGATATATTATAAAAAATCATTTTGTACACAATAAACCACATCCAAAATTCATTAGTTTCCAACATAACCGTGTTTTATTTAGAAAAAATAGTTTACAATTTTTCACGATCTTATGAAGTCAGCAATTTTCCGGAGATATATATTCAAAGAGATTTAGTATATGTTTAATGTCTTTGCATATATTAATACCAGTGTTGTACTTATATCTTATTACTCGTACCGCCTCGGCCTTGTGAGAAGGCGGATCGAGTAATAAAATAGTTCATAATTACTGTTTTACTATACAAGTATCTACAAAAACACATGTTAAGCAGTACCAGTACCTATACAAACTAACAACGAAACTTTAAACAAAAAAAACATACATTCAGCTGAACATAGAACCTCCTCCTTTTCGAAGTCGGTCAATAATATACACAAATCATCCACAAATAGGTACCCACATACATTTTCATTTTGTTTTAGATAATATAATGAACAACAAATTAACTATTAATACTAATATAATAAATAGCTCCCTCTCTTTAAGAGGAGGCCTGAGTCCCAACCACGGAATAAAGAAAAGTAGAGGAAATGCCTCTTAGATATCGCGCGTTTGTCAACAGCAGGCGAAATTCACCTATTACATATTATATACTAGTGCAGGTGAAGCTGGTTCCCGTGCTTAGCCACGTTAGGGGCACTTCTACCTATATTTTCTGTTCTGTAGTCCCAACAGTGGGAACATTAAAAAGGCTGATGATGATGATGACTAATATATGATTATCTATCTTATTGAATTTGACGCAAATCACATGTATAAAAGTTATATTGGTTCCAAAAAACTGGTGACACTAATTTAATCTACACTTTTACACTAATGTAATAAAAAGGTAACTTATTTTTGTTTTTATGTTTTTTGGTTGTAGGAGGTAATCTCTGAAAGTACTGGTCCAATTACAAAAAAATTACCACCGATAGAAAGCTGTTTTATTCCTGAGTGACATAGTTTTATGTACGCAGGCGATTCCGCGGGCAAAAGTTAGTATTTAATAATAAGTCTTTTGGAATCATTACCCAGTCAATAGCGATGCTAAAGAGATTTTCGAGGCCATAATATTTGAGATTATTTTTAGTTCGTTTTTGTTAGTTGAGGGTTTTTATTCATAGATTACATTAGGTATTTTAATATAGGTATACTTATTGATTGGCTAATATTTTTTAAGCATGTAAATAAAATTATATTTTTTACTATTTACAGGTTACGTAACAATTTCGCAAAGAATGCTGAATTTAAGGTATGTATACACAGCAAAATTATCTATACATCCGCAATAATTGTCATAGAAATAATTAATATAGTGACACACTCACAGATGTCAAGATATCAAGTCTATAAAAACATATAATAATTATCATACGGAAGAATTTTCCTGTTGGCAATGGTAATAAGTCGACTCCATTTGCTATTTCTGACAGTACATCACTCAGACAGAGCGCCATTTTGTTTTAAGTTTTTTTATTTACGGTGCACCAACGTTTTTGGCACAGAAGAGGTTTGGTTACTTTGGATTCCAAATTTAAAATACTAACACAAAAAACGATGACACGCTGTGAAATTTAACATTCAAAGCATGATCGATAATAAAAAATAAACTTACTGTTCTGACCATTCAAACGAATGTTTAACTGAACGGGTCAGCATTCATTTTTACTGAATTTTTTTTTTGGTGTGGCCTGTTGCATTTCAACCTAGGAGGTTGTCGTCTGCTTAACCGGACTTGGTTGTGGCGGCCCTGATATAGAATCAAAGCCTCTAGCCAGGGCTTACTATGCTAACTTAAAAAAAAACTAAGCAACTACGCTAGGGCACCCCCTGTGGGGTATGAGCCTCGGCTTAGGGCGTCGCTGGGGGAGGGCAGCAAAGGAACAGGCTGAATTGAGCAAAAATATATATTATTAGAGATTTTTAGACTACTTGGCTCAGTGGCGCGGGCTGGCTCGAGCAAGGGTCGAATTTTTATTCAAACAAAATTTTGTTCCTAAATATTTTAGGAACAAATAATTATAAAATTGTCTTTAAACACGCCTATTAGCAGTAACTTAAATGGCTATTAATTAGTATTAGTAGATACTGGTCAATTACTGCATCTAGTTTTAATTGGTCATAAATTAAGGTCATACGTATATATTATGGAATGTTAAATGGTTTATGGTATGCCATATAAAATGACTAAGTGCAATACAAATGCGATGTAACATCGACATTGAATTTTTAATATTGGCATTATCAAGGACCGGCTTTTTGGTTTTTTTTTTGGTTGGACTATTAATTAATAAGAACAAAGTGGCTTATAAAAACTGGATTACTAGGACTGTTCCCTTTGCATTTTAGGAACACGTTTCCTCCTCGTAGTCTTTGCATCAGCCCTGCTGTAGCCGTGGTTTTACTGGCATCTCTTTGAGCTATCTTTTTATGGCGCGTGCCGCCGTCGAAAATTGTTAACCTCACACCAGTTGACGTAGAAAGATCTTTTTCAATTAAAATACTAATAAAAATGTTATGTTGATTATCTTTGTTTTATATATCTCTGAGGTTTTTATTGTTATTTATTTTTAATATTCTTGGCCACAAGAGATTTTTCATCAGAAATCCCGGGAAGGTCCATATTAATATCAATATTTCGATGCAGGTACATGAACACCTAATTCCGATCTCTGGTCAAATGCGAGGACATAAATCCAGATGCACAATCCAGCTTTTCTATTCCAGCCAGCTGTATTCGAAGGTGTGCGGAACCTAAAGCCAGTAGATGGTGGCCACGTGTATGGTGAAGCTGAGTACTCCTTCCACTCGGCCTCCAACATCGATGGGAAGACCACCGAGGAAAAAGCTGGCCACAAAGTAGTCAATAGTGACGGAAAAGTCAAGGAGTTTGACTTCACACCTAAAACTGATCTGACGCCTTTGGTATGTATGTTTTTAGTAGATAGAAATCAAACTAAGTGTTCATTAGGAAGTAGAGCAGTGATGGCCGAGTGGTAACGGCTTCGACTTACGAGTGGTAAGTCGCGTGTTCAAACCCAGCCAGGCACATTTGTGTAAGTAATTTATTTCATCACCACTGCTCTCATAACGATGAAGGATAAACGTCTTGAGGATACAGGCATAATTATAAGTGAAAACTTTAAATGACTATTTTTTACTTATTTTAAAATATATACTCTAACAATTATAATCTTCTATATTATAAAAATGAGCCCCGTTTTCCGTTGTCACGGCATGGCATGAAAACGGCTTGACCGATTTGGCAGATTTTTTTTTTTTGTTGTGATTGTTATTGTGAGGATAAGTTTCTTATGGAAAAAAAAAATAAAATTAGGGTAGTGTAGGGTAGAGTAGGGTAGAGTAGGGTAGGGTAGGGTAGAGTAGTAGGGTAGAGTAGGGTAGAGTAGGGTAGAGTAGGGTAGAGTAGGGTAGAGTAGGGTAGAGTAGGGTAGAGTAGGGTAGAGTAGGGTAGAGTAGGGTAGAGTAGGGTAGAGTAGTGTGGAGTAGAGACAAGCGGGAGCGAAGCCGCGCGGGCAAAAGCTAGTAAAATAAATAAATGTCCAGAACCAGACATTCGAAGACATGTAATATCCACCAACCTGTAATGGATCCACGTGGTGGTTTCCTCTCCTAGGGACCCAGCAATGGAAACCTTATGAGGCTGAATATGATTATTATAATAGGAATGGTTATAGAATTTAAACTGGTTTATATAAAATGGTATCACAAAAGGTGTACGTTTTTACAAACATGTAGTAAGTCTATAAAAGACGCACAATTTTGTTTGTTTTGTTTTTTTTTTTTTGTTATTGTTTGTTTTTAAGGCTTTTTCCAGCGACTTTGTCCACGTGGATGTCAGTTATTGCGGACGCTAAGGCAAAGTCGTAAAAAATAGCGTATGTCCTTCCTTACGGTTCAAGTTTACACCGCACCGTAACAAAATTGTCTTTAAAATCGATTCAGTAGTTTAACCGTGAAAGTAAGACAGACTTTCACATTTATAATAAAATCCCTGAATTGCGAATTATATGTAATATTAGTATGGATTTATTGAACACATAATTTATAATTCTGGAACTAAAAAACTTACAACTTATCTCTTCATATGTATTCTAGTTTGGATTTCGAGCTTTTAATACCTACATATGCTCCACTGGGTCCTATTGTCTACCCATATATCTACATATAGGATGGTTGGCTGTAATGTGTACAGCCAACTAGCCAACGAAGTAAAAGAAAACCATTGGAATGAGTAATGAATCCAGTTTGTAAATAAAACTCCAAGATCACCAGAAGTCCTAAAAGCCTCTGAAGTCCTCGACTCTAAGGTCACAAACCAAATGGTTCTAATCTTCCATCTCATATTCAATTCCAGATTCACCCAAACAACCCCCAGGCGCAACTCGGCAATGACTACAGCGCCTCGGACTACTCGTTTCAATACGCCCCTTCTTCGGTCGACCAGCCATCGGACTTCTCCGGCGACAAGAAAGTCGTAAACGGCATCAACATTGGACAGCCATCAAATCTACCCATTCCTGTGAGTATCTTAATACTTACATCTTACGTATCCTAATACTAACATCTTACGTATCTTAATCCTTCCATCTTAAACACCTTAATACTTGCATATTAAGCATCTACATTGGGCAGCCATCAAATATGTCCATTCCTGTATCTTAATACTTGCATTTTACTTATTTTAATACTTTCATCTTAAGTATCTTATTACTTGCATTTTAAGCATCTCAATACTTGCATTTTGAGTATCTTAATACTTGCATCTTAAGTATCTTAATACTTGCATCTTACGTATCTCAATACTTGCATCTTAATTATCTTAATACTTACTTATTAAGCATCAACATTGGACAGCTAACAAATCGACCCATTCTTGTTGGTACCTATCTTAGCATTTATTGAGATAACTCGATATATAGCCCATAACTTTAGGATGTATATTTATTTGAAGAGAGACTAGCTTGAACTCTGACCTAAAAGTAAAATAAGAATGTGTTCCCAAAAAAGGTGTTTTTTTTTGTGAAATGTGTAGTGACATCTATTTCACCACATAAGATCAAAAAATGCACCAGCATCGAGGCATCAGAGTTGTTTGATTAGAACATACATGCCTGAAATAAACTATCGGGTAGTTTCGGTTAGTTTTAGATAATAAAAGTCTGGTAGTTACTTGCTCTTACTCCACCGATAGCGGGCGAAGTTATTTAATGATTTCCTATCAAAGAAGAAATTGTTTTATTCCCCATCATCATCAATCTAACCGAAATTAAGCCACCGTTGCCAAGGGCATCGCCCTAACGACACAACACTAACAAGTACACTATTCCTAACCCTGCAGTATTTTGTTTTAGCCCCACTCTTTCACCGGCATCCCAAGCCAGGTAGCGCCAGGCAGCCATAACTCTTACAACCACCAGTACTCGTACTCACACTCACAGCAGTTCATCAATGGCAAGCCAGTGGGCCCTGCAAGCTTCCTTCCAGGCTCACCGAACATTCCAGTAAGTTATTTTGGAATGACTCATTAAACTATTAACTTTTCGGCCTTGGGCATTTAAGTAGGTATAAATGGAAAGGTTGATTATTTTCGATGTGTTCAGACTATGAAAAATCTTTATTTACGTTCTTGTACATACCCTATAAATAAAACGCTCAATATATTTTAATAATCTATGCGGACCCGCCGTTCACTTGACGTTTAACCTAATGGCGCGAAATCATGCGTGAACGCCGGCGTTCATTTGGGGTTTTGGAGGCAGTGAGAAAAATAACTTGCTAAAAATAGAGTTTTAGTGGGTAGTACAATTGTTCTAGAAATCTAAAACCATTTGAAAATTTCTTCGCTGAGTTGCATTTTTACGAAGGAATGGACCTATGTAGGATGATTAATAATATAAAAATAAATAAATTTTATTATCAGACTAGAGATCCATAGTTTCAGTAAAACATTAAATTGACACTTACTAACTAAAAACAAAAAGACATACGACTACATCATATACCTGAATGATGGCCTATGTGCCGCCATCCATTGAGACACCATTAGGCCATCCACCCTGCCGGATACAGTAGCCACGAAGCTATTAGGGTTCGCATCCGACGCAACAGTAAAGCAAATCACAGCCGCAGTAGTGAGCATAAATCCGGAAAACGAGCGTCCGCGAACATCCCCGGCGCTACAGGAACGCGAGTGACCCTAGTATTACAGAACGGAACGCGTTAAATAGATTGGACTCGAAGTGCATTGTACAAGCCCTGTGTATAGCTCCATCCCTCTTTCTTACTCACATGCTTGACATTTTAACACGTCATTGGGCTCTGGTCTGATAATATTTTCTATCCATAATGTTAGGTTTTCTGTTGAGTTTGGTAATAATATTTAAACTCTTCTACAGCCTGCAGATATCTGTAAGATATTTTAAACAGGAATATACATCTCTTCCATTACTATTATTATTGCCAAATTCATTGCTAAAGTACTGCAAAGTAGTAAAACTTTGTACATCTCTATTCCAGTCGCTTTCCTTCACCGATGTGCGGGATCTAAAGCCTCCTCAAGGTGGCCAGGTCTTCGGAGAGGCGCAGTTCCAGTACCACACCTCCTCTAACATCAACGGAAAGGTCTCTGAAGACCAAGGAGGGCACAAGATCATTAACAACAACGGCCAAGTCCAAGAGTTCGATTTGACGCCAAGTTCCAATCCCAAGAAATCACCCGTTGTTACATATTATAATTAATTTTGTTAGTTTCATGCGAGTCATTTACGTTTTTCGTTTAGAATTATTTTTTAGAATGCAATGGCCTGAATGTCTTTTGGGGAATGTATTTTTTTTTTTAACAAAAAGTTAACGCCTGATGTTTTATTGGCTCTATGAGTTGTCTTTGTCCGTATTGCTTTGATAGATACAAGTTTTAGTTTGTTAATGTTTTCTATAATGTCAAACGTGTTGACTGCATTGAATGTTGCCATAATAATTTAATTAGATATCTAATACTTTTGATGACTAATATTAAATATTCAGATAATTTTTATCAGAAGAATAAAAAAAAATGGCTGTTGGCTCGTAGAAGCTGTCCGCCATTTTTATTCATTAATAAAAATTATCCTCACTATATTAATAAAAATAGTCCTAAAAGAACTATTCATGGACAGTTATGATTGAAAATAATTATCTACCTAAACAAATCGCCTAGAACTTCTGTAATATTAAGTATCGCCTTATCATAATATTTTTAAGAAATTCAAGTCTTACAAAGGTATTTTTACAGAGCTGTCAGCAATATATTGGTAGCTGAATTCGAAATTATTTAAACAAGTAGATTTATAGCATATGTACCTTCCAGCCAAACTTCCAAATGATTTTTACTTCTATTGTTAGTTTATTTAACTAAATTGAGATTATTAAGTCGTCGATATTCTGTGATCGTAATTATTTTAACTATGTATTGTAAATAAATTAATGTGTAAATTTATAATTGATTTTATTGCGTGTTTTTTTTTTATTATTCATAACCAGAGGCGTAGCGTGGACTTAACTAGACGTGGGTGAAGACGCATCAGCGAAGCCTTTTTCTTTCATAAATTCAAAAGCTAAACAGCAACTGTCGCAAGCCAGTGTACGACTACATTGTCGCTTACCATCAGGTGAAATTACCATTTCAAACGTAATTTCATTTGACTACTTTAAACGTGAGTCTTCTTCTTCTGAGTCGGTACACTCTTGCCAGAGTGGTCGTGGTCATCAATGGAAATCACAATAAGTGATCATCTTTGTAATGCGGCGCCATTCATCGCGGACTGAAGCTTTACGGGTACATTCATAAACCGAGCATTTAGTTGCGGCCTTGATTTGGTCTGTCTATCTCATTGGTGATATACCACGTGGCCTGGTGCCCACAACTTTGCCCTGCACTACGAGATGCTCTATGGAGTCATTACTACGACGCGATACATGACCGAAGAAGGTTAAAATGCGCGACTGCACTGTGGATGATAGGCACTGTCTGATGCAGAGTGAGTCGTGAGCCTATCAATTATAAAAAGTCTTCGTTCCTAAAGAGCCCTCGCTTGCGTGAGGCCCCTTTACATGCGATGCCATGGGCGAGGGGCCACTTCGCCCATGCCTAACTACGAGTACGCTAATGTTCCCAACAATATTTTTATTATTATAGACTATCCCAAAATTTGGAATAGTCTAAAAGCATATTGTCCAACTCAACTTCAGATACCGTCAATTAGAGACACAATAGTAAGACAATAGATGCGCGGCCACCGGTGGTCGCTTGGGGATTCATGAATTAAAGTCTTGTTACTAAATTACAACAATCAATTTGTTTTTTTTTTAATTGTTGTGTCAAACATCAATTAGCATTAACATGCGTAGTGTTGGATCCATTTCTTCAATCAGTGTTTCGTTATTAGCTCGATGTATTTCCGCGACAGTTTATTTCTGTCCGATACTTCCCTTGAAATCAATAATGGTACAATTGAATGAATACATCGTGACACTTGCCATGTCATCTTTTCACCACCCTTGGTTGACTGGTAGAGAATACAGAACTATTGTAACTTTTTTTTTAGTTATTGAGTGAATAGGGAGAGTAAGGCCTTCACCTAGCAGTGGAATATAATAGGCTCCTCCCACTCTGGGTGGAGCGAGAAAGAATGTCAGACTTTTACTGGTTAAATCCATCCATGTTCCTTCAATTACCCTTTGAAAGCTGGAATCCCATTAACTCATTAAACAATCCTATCCTGGTAGGTTTTGTCCTTAGCGAGACCCGTCAATCAAACCGACTTGTCTTTGAAGTGTGCACGTGGTACACAACTCGCCATTAATCACAGCCTAATCCTTATCGGACGGCGAACTACCCATGGCTCGCCGACGGCAAGCCTGTGAGACATCTACAGTAATATTCATCATCATCATCATTTCAGCCGATATACGTCCACTGTTGGACATAGACCTCCCCCAAGCGTCGCCACAACGAACGATCCTGTGCGTCTTTCATCCATCGGTTTCCCGCAACCTTCACCAGATCCTACACCTACCCACCATCACCTTCCACAATAATATTATAAAGATTTTTTTTTGTTTGAAGGAGATAATCTTTGGAAGTATTTGTATGATTGCCTTATTTTTTCTCCGATAATTCGAGTAAATAGTAAGCTGCTTTATTCCCGAGTGAAAAAGGCGGGTGAAGCCGCGGGTAAAAGCATATTTTAACCCTTCAGATACCGTCAATTAGAAACACAATAGTAAGACAATAGATGCGCGGCCACCGGTGGTCGCTTGGGGATTCATGAATTAAATAAAAACGACTGTCGTTGAAACGTCGATCGAAGTAAAATAGGTACCTACTTATGAAACTCGTAGCTATTTCTCATACCTATTTTATTTTCCCTTATCCGTTGAACCGGCAGTAGCATTGTTGTTTACCTTGGCAAATAGATATTGTTTTTTTAAACCTAGTATAAAAACTGGTAGTTTTGATAGTGCACACATCCGACCTTAGGTGGCATCATGGCGTCATGGTACCCACTGTGCGAGCCATCCATTCAAGTGGGTCGTGAGGCACGATTACCATTAATTATACTCAAGTAAATATATACTTGTATATGTATATAATTACAAACGCATAAAGTAGTTCCGGAACTGCCTTTTTTTTTGGTAGGCAAAAATCATCTTATTACAACCCCCGCTCTTGAGTGTAGCGAGAGACAGTGTCAGACTCTTACTGACTAAAAAGTTAAAAACCCACCCCGTTCCTTCTAGCCTTCATATCGGGGCTCGAGCGCCCTTTCGGATAACCCTAGCCCCAGTAAGCATTCGACCCAGCTGGGCTCCTCCTGTTGCCGACAACTCCTTGAGGCTTCTTTATTATGTGGCAGCGTAGCTCTGGTAGGGCTTAGGTCCAGACCATATATCCTTACTAATATTATAAAAGCGAAAGTGAGTTTGTTTGTTGGTTACGTCTTCACGCCTAAATGGCACAACCGATTTAGATGAAACTTGGTACACGGATAGACCATGTCCTGGAATAGGACATAGGATACTTTTTATCCCGGAAGTATGTTGGGATAATTTTCTGCTGTCACGCGGGCGAAGCCGCTGGGAGCAGCTAGTAAGAATATATTTCTATGGCCCGGACCTAAGGCCTAAACATCCCGGGATATTTATTTGAAGAAAAACACCGGTAATAACTTTTTTTTTTCAGCTCCACAAGAAAATTACATTTTACTCAAAAGTCACTTCACTACTGAAAACAGTCGACAATTCATTTTAGACCTAATCTAAATCTTTTAGACCTAATCTTTAATAGTACCTACATTGTTACACTAGGGATGAAAGTTACTTATTTCGTCCCGAGAAGGAGTTGGCGGCCGAGCGTAGCGAGGTCGCTAATTCGAGGGACTAAATAAGTAACTTTAACCCCGAGGTACGCACTGTGCTTTTCATTACGAATACAAGAAGATAGACCTAGTTTTTTTTTATAATTTGACAGCTGTTAGTTGAAAGTAAAACTCCCTAGGGATGAAAAGTGTGATACTTTTCAGCCCGCTCCTCAGGCAACTTCAGACCTACTTTCAGAGTATCAGTAATGAAAAAGATATTTATTATACATTAGATATTTATCTAGCCACAAAAAAATAACTCATGCGATCTCCTTTCGATATTACAATATTACCAAGATCATCTTTACCGACCGCCTGCCACTCCTCGTCACTCCGAACCATGGCCTGAACCAAGGCCCGGCGCGAGAGGTCTCATCGCCCCCACGAGGACACGGCGATGCTCCGCCCAAGCAGGGCACACCTCAACTGTGTGCTCCGCCGTGTCCTCCGGGCGTTTCGGACAGTGTCGACACCCGGGCGTCACTTAGTTCTTCTTGGCTCGAAGCCTCTTGGACTGGGGGCCCCGTCGGACCAAGGGCTCGTGGCATTTATGCTTTGCACTATGTAGTAGGCCTTAGTAAACACACCTCAACAATAAAATTGCACCTACCCTCATCACTCGTTTTTGTGTGTGGTTTGCCTTTTGGTTGGACTAGTTTGTATACGTTATAAAACGATTTAATTATGTTATTTTTAAATTAAGTGTTAAAATGTTGATTTTAAGATAGGCACAAAATTGTTTTTTTTTTTGTTCTTTTTTATCTACGCCTGCTGGTATGTAACATTGTTTACTACATAATATGTTTTCTTTTTCTCTGTAAGTGAATGTGAAATTCTTTTAAGAAATAATAGTAGATTATGCACCGAGGGGCTAAAGTTGTGTCTTATGTCACGGGCGTTATATTGAATCTCGAGCGCAATGAAGGATTCGGGATTTAACTCACGAGCAAAGCGAGGGAGTTAATACAAGAATCCTGAATGCAGTGAGGGATTCAAGCTAGCCCAAGGCAAAGACACCTTTAGCCCAGAGGAGGATACTCCACTTTTTACACCTACTGTGAGAAAATAATAGTCACATTATTGACCAGCGGGTCATAATGAAATCCAGTACAACATTATTGACCGACTGTGCCCCCGGCCCATAGATCTATAATATATTTCTATGCCCCGGCCACTAATGACTCACTTTAGGTTAAGGTTACTTGACATATAATTTGACATTTTCGAGCAGGTGGTGTAAAAATATCTTTAACCGTATTTTTTTCAGTTACGCCACTAACAATGACTCAGGTTTAACATTATTTCCCAGTGGAAATTATTTTTCGAATAAAATCTGTGCTAAAATAGTGTGTGAACTAGAATAGTGTTGTAATATTTATAATCTTGTTGTGGCAATAAATGTAAACTGAACCCCGCTCTTGAGTGTAGCGGGAGATAGTGTCAGACTCTTACTGACTAAAAACCCCATCCCGTTCCTTCTAGCCTTCATACCGGGGCACGAGCTCCCTTTCGGATAACCCTGCCCCCAGTAGGCTTCGACCCAGCTGGGCCCCTCCTGCTGCTGACAACTCAGACACAGAAAAAATGATCATGCTCATCACATAAACATTTGTCCTGGGTAGGAGGCGAACCCACGACCTCAGGTATAGCAGTCACTAACCACTAGGCCAACAGGCCAGTCAGAATAAAGCCCTAAGCTACCAAACTAGATACTATACAGACATCAGAGTCCGAGCTAGTCGCGCCACCAAATTGGTTGCGCAACCAAACGGACACCAGGTGAGTAACTCTCTATAGAGCTGTATAAATTTTGTTGGTAGCGACGACTGGTCGCACCGCCATGGTGTCTCGGTGAAATATTAAAGTTTTTGAATTATCAAAATGAAAGTGATTGTCGTAGCGAATATTTTCTGTAACCAAGATGTTGGTTTGTTTGGTATATATCTACGATGTTTTTACAAATATTGTGTTTACTGGTTTCGTACTGCTATTAAACATAACAAATACATAATTGCTGTATCTATCTCATAATAATATCAGATGCGACCTCTTCAGATAGCGCCATCTAACCTTGACCAGAGATATCCAACGGTGTGCATTTGTTTTACATTATTATACCCACGGTTATAAAACAATTATTATAATTATTTACAATTTATTGCATTTTATTTATTCCATAAGATTATTTTATTGATGCTGACGGGCTATGGGTCAACTTCCGAAAGGAGAAACTTGCTGTCCAGGAACGCAAGGCAAAGAAACATAGCTGGTGTGGTTTTCGTCACTAAAAAGTCTGACACCCCCTCCCGCTCCGCCTCATAGCGGGAGAAGTCATTGGATGATTAACCACATTGGCGCAGCCGTGAGACATCTAATGTAGAAATCTAAGTTTAAGTTTGTATAATATAATTATAATTGTTATCTCATTGTGTGTACCTGTGTGGCAAATACCTAAACGTGTTTTCTTTCGGTCTTTCACCTATAATAAAAACACCTCCTTCAACGCTTCACTTTGACTTTTCTTCCATTCTGTCCTATCACCCGTCACACTATCACTAACTCCTTACCATTCTATGTCTGAGTATGGTTTCCACACTTAGTCCTATGCGGACCACTGTACGTGAAAGACGCCTTACTATTACCATGATATCACACATAGGTTGTTAAATTGTACTATATTAAAAATCACTCACGATGCGTGCCCTAACAGTAACTTCATTGTTCTTTATTTATTAAAGTATGTAGGTACAAACATAGACATACAAATCTAAAAATTTAAATAGAATGTCTATTGAAATGTAAATACACTGATACATCCTTATCAGATAGCTGGGTGTATTCATGAGAAGCCCTAGATGGAAGTCATTGCAACATCATGGCATTGCCCCCGGATGTTTTGAAACACCTGATAGACACGTGGCCTGGGTTTCCCGTGAAAATAATAATATAATATAATATAATCATAATATTCCACAACTATCACACAATGCCGTCTAGTCCCAAGCTAAGCAGAGCTTGAGTTATGGGTACTAGACAACTGATAAACATACTTATATATTTCTAAATACTTACACAGAAGTGTCTGGGTTTAATTTATCTATAATAATAATAATAATATAATCATATTCCACAACTATCACACAACGCCGCGCATTCTATAATATGTAAAATGTGTGAAATGTTTGAATGATGTTTGTGTGATGAGCATAATCACTGAAAACAGTGATTATGCTCATCACACAAACATTTGTCCTGTTTGGGAATCGAACCCACAACCTCCGCCATAGCAGTCAGGGTCACTAACCACTAGACGAACAAGCCAGTCAAAATCTATACATATACGGTTTTTCTTTGAGGTGGGATATCAGCTAATGACTTCTCCCGGTCTGGGTGGAGGCTTTTACTGACTTAAACCTCACCTGTGTCCTTTCGTTACCCTTTGTGCTCTAGGACTACGGGTTTCTTTTTCAGAAAATCCTTACTGTCCTTAGCGGGCATCGGCTCTGCTGGGGTTTACTGACAAAATTGTATAAATTATTATTATTATTATTTATAAGTGTAACCTTACGTTATAAGTGTTAGTTATAAGCATAATAATAATATAACCTTTGTAAAATAGTGAATACGCTGACTCGTAATTAGACTATTTCTATTACTTGTATATTATTATCTAAAGTAGGATTTCCCCAGATTAGCACGTTTTGCGATGTCAGCGCCTCGTGTAAACTCGTGTCCGATCCGATGATAACCGAAGCAATCTGTCAGCTTGACGCACGTACGAACACGAACATAGTGAACACAAACAACAAACTTGAACATTAGGTTTGTTCGTATGGACATATATTTGAACACGAACGCGAACATAGTTCTAATCGAGTTCGCGCACAACAGACATGAACTCTCTGAATAGCCTATGGCGGCGTCGTTGCAAGTGGTCGATTGTGAAGTAGCGAAAAGTTTTTGGTTGTTCGCATTGATTCATAAACAACACCGTCTATACAGAACATACTAACAGGATCGCCGCAAACATGTTTGACGAACAGAATGTTCGATGTGTGTATAATATTTTTTTTTTTTGGTTCGATCTCAGATACATACATCAGTATGTATGTATCTGAGATTGAACTAAGAAAATCAGGGGGCACTCCCCTTTCCCACATTACCTTTGTTTGGTGTAGGATCATCATTAAATAACTTCTCAGGCTCTGGGTGGAGCGAAAGATAGAGTCAGAGTTTTACTGACTAAAATTCATTCCTGTTGCCTCAGCTGCATGGATTTCAAGGCTGCTGTATCTTTTTCGAATAATCCCACTGCGTTGTTAATGCCTCACTTTGACGACCAGCTTTAAAGGAGTAGTAAGGTCTTTAATATCAGAGCTTCGAAGCACATTAGCTTCTGACGTTTTATAAGTGCCCATGTAGGCCTATGTGAAATAAAATATTTTGACTTTGACATTGACTTTGACATTCCTTTCTGTATACAGACAAAGACACCAGTACCTGCTGGGGTGGTTCTGTAGGTACTTGATTCCCATTTATGCCAGTCATCATCGCTAGTAATGCTATAGGAGGAGGCCGCACGCGTTTGGCAAGGGCGGTCACGCCCCGGCCGCCGTCGGGCTTCTGATTCTGATTTCCTTAGTTCGCCGTCCGACCGTCCGGGAACCGTCCGGACCGAGCTTACAACGCGCGCCTCAAGGAGAGGTCAGCAAACCACTGGGGCCAACGATCACTTTTTGCGAGAAAGATTCCGGTACGAAAGCCAATCAAGGACCAGTAGTGGGTTTTTAGTCAGTAAAAGTCTGATACTATCTCCCGGCTCCGCCCAAGAGAGGAGGATGTAATTGGATGATTTTCCCACCTAAAAAAAGCCATCATTGCTCCTTGCTTCATTCATGAGTTGGCAGATACATAATAGGATCTGACAAATAATTATAGCTTACTATGAATTCATTTTGTAGCAAAAAACTGCAATTATCTTAGTCATCGCCCATGACAGCTACAAGAAATATCTATAGAGTTTTCGAATAATCAATTAAATGATGAACAATAACTGCCGCACTCAGAGACGTCATTTTACTTTAATGTCAATTAAAGCAAAACCTAAGGTACTTAACATCATAAAGATATAGACTATTATTCAATGACAAAATTAGTAAATCAGAGATTAGCGTTAATGGGCGTCTCTGAGTGCGGCAGTAAGACTCTGTACGCTGAGTGAGAGTAGTAATTTTCACAAATAACTTCTCATATCACCCATATTTATTCTGCACACTCGCCATATTGTACTATTTTTGACCTAAAAGTCGACTGGTAAAGAATGCCTTCTTGCATTAAGTCTGCCTATGTACCAGGAGGTACATAGGCAGAGATACAGGAGGACACAAAGTTTAAATAAATAAATATTATCTACTAGGTGGACCAATTTTTTAGTCTTGTAATCTTGTTTTAGTAATAATAGGATCGCGCTTGACCATTATTTTACCTTATGGTAAGTAACATGGTCGCCGATGGAGTACGCTCATCTCACCTGATGGTAAGCGATGATCTGATCGACGATGGAACACGCTTTCTTGAAAGTAACCTGTTCATTCTTGACTTCAATACCCCCAGGTGTATCTAACAGGAAACAGACACTGGCAGGGAATTCCACTCCTCAGCTGTAGGCACGCACAATAAATATGTTCCCAAAACTTTTGGTACGTATGGTTTGAGCTTTCTACCATATTATAGTGCTCACTAGTCTTGTCAGGGGACCTATTTTACCCAGTTTGGTTTCGGCGGAGACCTCTCGCGCCGGGCCCTGGTCGAGGCCATGGTATGGAGCGAGGAGGAATGGCAGGCGGTCGCCTCCTTCTGCGAAGCAGTAATGCTAACAAAGAAGGAGGCCGACGGCATTAGGCAACGGCGCCCTCGCCGCCGTCGCCGGGATTCCGATCCCGATTTTCGGCCACCGCAGACGTGGTCGGGTAGCTCGCTGTCCGATCGTCCGGTAATGGACCGAGTCCAAGACGTCGACGGCGCGCACTGTTCCCGCGCGCCTCAAGGAGTTGTCAGCAGCAGGAGGGGCCCAGCTGGGTCGAAGCCTACTGAGGACAGGGTTGTCCGAAAGGGAGCTCATGCCCCGGTATGAAGGCTAGAAGGAACGGCGCGGGGTTTTTAGTCAGTAAGAGTCTGACACTATCTCCCGACCAGATAAAAACCCAGTTTTTTTTGCGGAAATTAATAATATTACGATCGGAGTCAAATATTAATAATTATGGATGACTAACTACAGATAGACAGATTTGGTTCAGAAGCGAACCAAATTCGTGGTCCAATCGTACCAAATTTGAACGCTTGTTCATAATATCACCATACAATTTATCGTTATTAAAATATATCTACGTAAAATTATAAAAACATTGGTTAAACCCTCACAAACAATGTCAGTATAACCTTGACCCCAGAATTCCCGGATTATGTCAATGATAAGCAAAACCACACTTCGTTTAAGTATTAGATAAACAATACATAAGACATGTAGGTATAATTATTTATCTGCTGAGAGTTTGTAATGCTATTTGGACAGGGTTTTCCGAAAAATTTCTTGGTCAGCGATGTAGAAAATATAAAATGTAATGTAAAAAATGTTGGTCAGCAAAAGTACCTGAGTATGGACGGCATCGCAGAGGTTGGTCTAATACTAGCCACACATGATCCAGGGGTAACCATAACGTGTTAACATGTTCCGGAGCGAGGAGCCTCCTTCTGCGAAGCAGTAATGCTAACAAAGGATAAGGCCGACCGCATCAGGCAACGGCACTCACAAGTCCCTAGCCGCCGCCGGAATTCTGATCTCGATTTCCGGCCACCGTAGGTGCGGGCTTGTCCGACCGTCCGATAACGGACCGAGCCCAAGTCGTCGATGGCGCACACTGTTCCATGTTCCTGCGTGCCTCAAGGAGTCATCAGCAGCAGCAGGGCCCCAGCCGGGTCGAAACTTACTGGGGCCAGGGTTATCCGAAAGGGAAGCTCGGTCCCGATACGAAAGACAAGAAAGAAACGGGGTGGGTTTTTAGTTAGTAAGAGTCTGACAGTATGTCCCGCTCCACCCAAGGGACGGGGATGTCATTTGGATGATTTTTACCCACCAATAAAAAAACGTGTTAGCACGTGAGGCTTGGGAGCGAGAAAGAGGGATGGAGCTATACACCCTATATATCTCCATCCCTTAAAAAGTTCAGTTTAGGTCGTCAAATGGATCGCGTTAATCCTTTAACCGCTTACTTTGTATATATCTGACAAAAACTCTCGTGTAAACACGAGCACAACCCAATACCACAACCCAACCGACCAACCACAACCTTGGGGTTGCACATAATATACGATCAAATATTCCATACATAATGAAATCTCTCGCTCTAGAGCGGAGCGAGAGGGCATGCTTTTACTGATTAAAACCCACTCCTGTGTTCCTTTTTTGCCTGGCGTCCTAGGCCCCGGGGTCCCTTTCAGACAACCCATGAACATTTGCTGTTAGGTCTGCAAGAACATTTGAAATAGTTACCGTAGCCCAAGAACGCATAGGGTAAATGAAGAAACATTTGCATTAGTGAGTTTTAATCAGTAAAAGTCTAACACGTCCACTCGCTGAGTGAATTTTAATATCCTTATCCTTACTAATATTATAAAAGCGAAAGTGAGTTTGTTTATTTGTTTGTTTGTTACGTCTTCACGCCTAAATGGCAAAGCCGATTTTGATGAATTTTGGTACAGATATAGTTGGGACCCTGGAGACGTACATAGGCTATTGTTTTTTTAGCGAGAAAACGGGGAGAATGAGGGAATTCAAATATTATTATTAAATTAAAGTATATTTATAAACGCGGGCGAAACCGCGGGTAAAAGCTAGTGAAATAATAAAAGGATAATATTTTATTCAAGGGTAATGGGCGCACCTTTATATTAACCGTATTTTCGTTTTTTATTCACATAAAGTAAAATTTTATGTGTTGCAAACCTGTTTGTGACTCATCTTTAGATATGGGCCCTACTACCTTCTTCACTCGGGAATAATAAATAGTATAATAAACCGTATTTTATTATACCTATAGATATGTACCTACTGCTTTACAATAAGCAGATAAAATCATAAATATTTAAAACGAGTTTGAACCTGATGACACAGTTAACAGATAAAATAGTTATTGTTTATTTTAATTATGAAACAAGACAAGTTATCTACAGTTCTTGAAAAAGATTTTATTACGATTTGGTTGTAGGTACGAATAATATTTATTGGTTAGAATCGACGGTAAAACATAGACTAAAGCCCTGCGGCCCTGGAACTCAAATATAGATAGATTATACTCGTATACTCTTTTTTTACACTAAAAATTAAGGCATTAACCCTTCAGATACCGTCAATTAGAGACACAATTGTAAGACAATAGATGCGTGGCCACCGGTGGTCGCTTGGGGATTCATGAATTAAGTCCGCCATTGTACCTCTATGTTGTTTAATAAATAAATAAATAAAATTACAATAAGAACCTAAAATTATTAGGGTGTCACAATGGGCGGTCTTGCGCTAAAAGTGAAGGGCAACTGAGGCTGAGGGAACACTTGTGGGTGTTAGTCAGTAAAAGTCTGACACTCTCTCTCGCTCCACGCGAAGTGCAAAGTGAGAGAAGTTATCTGATATTTTCCACCTCAAAAAAAGTTACCTACATCTGTTATATGCAAATTACTTTTAAAATTAATCCCGAAGTTTTCAAAATGTCAATTAAATTACAATAAATATAAATTTAATCATTTTAAGTTTCTGTGTATTTTTTTTTATTTTTGGTGTACAATAAAGAATTTATCTATCTATCTACAAATTAAAATGAAATCCATGAAGTCCGATTTAAATCAAAATTTAAACCAAAATTAATATTAAAATCAAAACTAGACCCATACTAAATTAAAAAATACCAAAAGTAAAAAAAAAATACAAAAAATCATTTCATAACATAGAACACCTAAACTCTTTGAACCATGCGCATCAGTACACATATATATAATATATATTATAATTTAAGGCGTGAAAATCAAATCAAATAAATTAAAATAAAAAGTGGAACAATCTGCAGTTCGTCAATTCGCTAGTGATGTGATAAGCGCAGTGAAAAATATTTAATATAACGCGCGTGTTCTGACTTCCATCACAACACGCCGACCATCCGTCCGACATACTCGTGTATCGATACTCTAATTGTGTTCCATTAGAGGTGTTCGTTCCGTATTTGAATTTGAAAATAGAATCATCAGTGAACGTGTCAATATGATGAGAATATTATTTCTAGTGATGCTACCCTTGGCTTGGAGTTATGGTATGTCATTTTTTTTTTTTATATTTTTATTTACAAATCATTAATTTTATTAAAAATAGTTCAATTGTTTTGTAAGTCGGTGGAAAACTCCATGCATTAATCAAATTATAATTAAAAGGTATTTAGTTACCGTAGTCATTAATATTGCGGTTTGTTAACGACTAAACTAGTTATTTTAATGTTTCGTATTTACTTTATGACGGTTTCCATGTAAACTTGTTTGTCATACTCGGTCATCCGCTATTGTTTTGATAAGGAAACTTTTCATCGATGCGTATACGTTGTCCTTGTGATAGAGCATGCACTATGGATACATACAGCCTTATTTTGTCACCACCACGACTTTCTAGGTTTTAAGTATTAGGTCAAAGACATGATTTGGCCTAAAGTAATCTATAAAATACAAATGACTCAATATTTTTTTTTATGTCTCAAAGTTTTGGAAATAGCAGATTTTCAAAATTTCGCAAAAATCTTGTCTTTTGCTTGTTACGTAATTTCAGATGGAAACCTCCATAAGAAATACTAAAAGCTTTAGGCGGTTAAAATATATAGATATCTTTTAAAACTAGCATCTAGATGCAATAATAATAATAATAATATATGCCACAACTATCACACAACGCCGTCTAGTCCCAAGCTAAGCAGAGCTTGTAATGTAGCTATTAATAATAATCTAACATAAACCAGCAATAATATAAATGAAAATATTGCATCAGGTCAAGATGCATTACGTCAGGGATATAAAAGGTATGATGTTTGTCCATACCACTCATACAGAGCCATATTTTGAAGAGGATCTTGACAGACTTAATAGCCGGTTTGAGTAAACAAAGATTTTTCCAGTTGATGTAAAATCCTCTACGATAAAAAGCATGCCTTATTTACAAGTTTACAAAAGTGCATTAAGGTCAGGGTCATACTAAAATGCAGCCGACCACAATCCTTGACTGTTTTTATCTACACTATACTAATCTAATGTAGAGGAAAAGTTTGTTTTCATGTTTGTGGGAGGTAATCTCTGAAAGTACTGGTCCGATTGCTAAAATTTTTTCACCGTTAGAAAGCTGCTTTATTCCTGAGTGACATAGGCTATATTTTATAAACGAGAGTGAAGCCACAGGCAAAAGCTAATTAATAATAGATACGTCCCACTATTGAAAGTAAACAACTATAATACTATGTATGTAGAATCAATTAAGTTACAAAGAGCGAACCAAATGTAATTAAGTATTTACGGTAATTTAATTTATTGTCGCGATAGTGATGTCTGAATTGTGCATTTAACCAAAATAGTCACTGTTACTTCTACTACTATGTTATAAATAGATATTACTGTAGATACTAGACGTGAAAAGACCATAGTCAAGACTGCAAGTAGAAAGAAAATCATAGACACGATTTTTTTTTGCGGAATTTTTTGAGTCAAGTTCAATGACTGTTTTAATTACTTGCAAAATTATTCCTACTATTCAGTAGGAAGTAGTAGTAGGTGTGATGTGAAATTGGCGCAGTTTTATATCTCACGTGTCTAGTCCACTAGACAATAGATTTTTGAAATAATTAATACAGGCCACATCTCGGTCATAATGGAGCTAAGTTTTATTATAGTATTGACAACTTCAACGAAGCTTGCCGAGAAGCCTAGCCTACAGTGCGTTTCACTTACGACGTTCCTTTGGCATAATGTTGGCTCCCCTGTCCCCGCTACATAAAAAAGAAGGGAAAAAGGATAAAGTTGCCTACTCTACCAAAATTGTTCCCCGAAATGCGAAACAAAACCAATTTTAACGGTAGTTGCAACAATTTTTGGAGACTTATGAGGGGAATGGGATATTATTTAAAAAAAAAGCAGGTCTAAAAGGAAGTCGTTAATAGAGAGGTACGATATTGTGGCGTAGCGTTTTCGGTATTTGAAAGAATTGCAGGACAATCGGAATGGAGCCCAGCGTCCTAAACTTTATACAAAATTGTTTAAAAAAAATAACAAAAAAAGGCAATTGTTAAACAGTAACGAAGTATCAATTAATCTCCCTAATATTAAGTAATTTAATTGCTAAAAATATTGCAACACTGTTTTTCCGTATTGCCAACATTACGCCAAAGGAACTTCCTAAGTGAAATGCACTGTAGATACATTTGCTGTCAAATACTGTAACAAAATTAAAATGTTTTATAACAACATTTAAGCTAAACAGTTAGGAATGATCACATAACGTATTTATAGCGCATATCGTTCCCATACATTTTTGTCTTTTCGACTCTTTCGTCACGTTGATTAGAACCCAAACAACACTACGAAATGAAAATTGAGTAGTTTTTTCTATAATCTCACATTATTAGTATGAACAATGTTTATTTAGCAGCAATTACAGAAAGATTAAGTACTCAACGGGACTTGACAGCAATAACTTAAAAGCAACTTAAAGTAGCCTATTTATAATTTTCTTAAGTCAAGAGTTAAGGATTGGAATACAAATGTTAAGTTATTAAGTAAGGTTTGAATTCAAACAGGGATTTTTGGGAAATTAAACATTCTGAAGAATGGTAACGTACGTAAATTAAATTTATTAGAGAATAAAATTACGACCTGTGAACATAAGTTCAAGGGGCATACTACACCCGGAATTACTATATCAATAAAAACAAAAAATGAGCTTTATTATTTCTTTCTTCGGTATGGTCATTATCTATTATATTGACTGGCCTAATGCTGGGTTACCATAACGTTCAAAACAAGATTGTGTTATTCTTATTCCAGTGTGAGTAAGAGGCAGAGCTACACAGGTTGTCTAGCACCATCTCTTACCCACACTGAAACAAGATTAAAACAATCTCATTTTAAATGTCTTGGTCTAGGTCCAGGTCTAGTGGTTAGTGGCCCTGCCTGTATGTTTGTCATTTGTCTAGTACTCAGAACACCAGCTCTGTTTAGCCTGGGATTAGACGGCGTTGTGTGATAGTTGTGGAATATCATTATTATTGATTACCAAGAACTACCTAAACTGTCTGCCAATACTAGCTCCAGAAATCCTTGTAGGATGCTACTGTAGCCTCAAAGAGCTTTCAGCATATAAGCATATATGACGGGCCAGCTATAGCCAATGCCTGCGAAGGCTGTAAGATTATTCGAAAAAGTTATCGAGGCTCTGGAATGCAAAGTACAACTGAAAGGAAACTTGTGGCTTTTAGTCAGTAAAAGTCTGATGCTCTCTCTCGCTCCACCTAAAAGCGGGAGGAATTTATTACGACCTCAAAAAACAGATGCTGATGTAAATATCACCCAGTTCTATTAGCCAGATGGAAAGAGAAAAAACTTGTTTAACAGAATATAATTTATTTCTGGGTATCCGCACGATGCATCTGATTTCTGCTTACAGTCCAGAAATTAAACAGATATGATCTTTTAAATGGTCGTTGAGCTTCTGTCTTTTCATTTTATCATGCTGTCTGGTTCTTGAAGGCCAGCAACTATCTTTGTTTGCTTTTCTCTGTGTCATCCGAGCAAGTACCTACTTACTATAGAAAAAGTAAAAATACTTGAAGATAAAACTTTATGCAGGCAATTTTTTTTTGAGGATACAAAGAGCATACATAATTTATTACATCAGAAAAATCCGAATCCAAATGCGAATCGCGGGAATCCGATGGATGCGTGACGCACAGGACCGGTCGTTGTGGCGACGCTTGGGGGAGGCCTATGTCCAACAGTGGACGACTTTCGGATGATATAATGACACCAGAAAAATACATGTTAACACAATTAATCTATAAAAAATTTAAATTTAGACGAGACAGTCACAATTGTGCTTAATTTTGCATCTACTGCTGAACTAGGCTAGGTGCCTTTATTTCACTCATACATATACATGTAACAGAGATATAAGGGTGTCCATGAAGTTTTTTGCACGTTCTTATCCATAGAGATCGACGCTTTGGAATGTGCAATAAGCATAATTTTTCTGACTGACTAACTTTTTGACAATTCAAAAGTGGCTCTTTGAAATCATGTGTTTATTTGAAACCAAATGCTTTGAATCTGGAATCTTGATAGGAAATCATCAAATAACTTGACCTGCTCTGAATGAAGTGAAAAAGACCCACACATGATCCTTCTGTTTCCCTATGCGTTCTACGGGCGCAGTGATTCTTTTGAACAATTTTCGGAGCTCATGCAGCTTATATATAATAGAACCTATGCTGTTCATAAGCTTTCGATGCTATCGATAATTTCATTGATTTTCTATTTTTTCCTTAAACGATTCATTGGGTCTCAATTAAAAAGCTCAATGCAAAAAATGCATAACCCAATCTGTGTATTAAGATACTAAGTAACTGTTAAGTGTAGTAAGAAGTTGTTACTCAAAGACATTACATACGAGTATATTGCTACATTTCGGATGCAAAACGTTTTTTGGTAGAGAAGGGTCCTTATAAAACTTGTCTGTAAACAAACGCGCCTTGGTAACTTAACATATTGCGAAAGCCCTACTAACATACATTAAGCTACTTTAAGGGCTTTACCCTTGAATCCATTCAGCTCATTGATCAAATAAATTGGTACGAAGGTTTAATGACAGCGCCTTTTAACCGTCAATTAAAACCCTTTGATTTGAACATTTACAGCGGTATTTATAAATTTTGCTAACCAAATGCTTCTTTTTATTATTGATTAGAGATGATATTCTAAATTCAAATTCTCCACAGAAAATTTTGAATTAAGAACCAGCTTAATCAACGTTTAAACTAACCGTATGTTTTTTTTTTATAAGTAAGGCCTTTTCAAATAAGGTCTTATTTTTAACTGTTTTGTACTCATACTTTCCCTGAGAATCCTATACCAACTGAAATATAAACTTCGACCAAAATTTGACGAACGCAAAATTAAAACGTGCGCTACAGACAAAAAATATTCTTTGTATTGAAAAGAATGAGGCTGATCATGGTGTGGTACGGTATAGTGAGCTTTATAGCCTTAATTATAACTTTTTGTACTTATAATTTCCTTAAGAATTCTTACTGATTCAATAAAATATGATTTCAAGCCATGGGTGCCAGGGGTTTTAAAGCATGAAACCATAATTTAATCGGATTATTAAATAGAACTATTTCATCTGTACCTTCAGCAGCTAAAGGTGTTTATAGAGTGTGACGAAAAGTTTGATTTAATAAATTCTTTGGTCATGCTTAGGGAGAATTTTAATATCACATGATGCTAAAGGATCCGTTACACCACTCATCTCAATCAGATCGATTTTCTTAATTATTTTCAAATTGACTAGTTGTATGTCGCTGGGATCCAATGGATGCGTGACGCACAGGACTGTCCAACTGTGGACGTCTTTCGGTTAAAGTGGTAATGATGATAGGAATTACTATATGTTTTAAGAAATTGTATACATATTTTTTTTCAACACGGATTAGTTTTGGCTTCGGATCCGGATCTGAAATGTCGAATGCAATTTTATTTTAAACCCTTATAAATCTTATGTATATCAAATTGCTTTTAATGACATCCTCCTGTTATTTTTTGTTGTAATATTTCCTATGGAGTTGAACCGCTGGAGGCGACTATCACTGGTGATAAAAAATCACAAATTAACTGCTTAAAAATTAATAAAGATGAGCTCATTATTTAGAATTAGTTGACAGATTTATTAAGCTTTCACAGTAAAACTATTTAAATAAGCAAATATATCATCGACGATGTCTTTCTTATTTGCAATAACTTGTTTTAAACAATTCGAAAGACATCAAATAACGCCTGCAGGCACATTCAGTTCACTGATCGCTATTTTAGCATCATTTCTTTGATTTTTTTCTATTTTACAAATGAATAATATTCTTCAATCGTTCGTAACACTTTCATAAATTCAAAGGATTTAGTTTTGAAATATATTCTTTTTGACTTTTAGAGGTTAATAAAATATATATTAAAATACATTCCCACACTATGCAAAGATCCTTTCAAAATAATTAGTAGGTTTTTTAATTATGACATCCAAATTATAATTAACAATTATAAGTACTTCTACGAATTGACACGAAATATCTTCTTTACCTGAACAGAGTTAGAAATAATTGGCGTAAAATGATAAACCAAAGAGAGAGAAAACATGTTTATAGATAATAAAATTGAGAAACTCAAAATCTGCAAACTGGGAAAGCTACATTAGCTAGTATCTTTAGTATACTTTTTATTCCGGGAGTATGTTCCCTTTGGATAATTCCTGGCATTAAAGTAGGCAAAGCCACTGGCAGAAGCTAGTTTGCATCCAGAAAAACAAGCAATTTAAAAAAAAGACCATACTTTTTAAATTATTTTTAAAATGGAGTTGGTCAAGATCAACCTAGCAACGACACGCAAATATAAATACATATATTTATTTAAAGAGCTTCATAAACTATCTTTAATCTTGGCAAAAGCGCTGTTTTTAAAAGAAAAGATATCAAGTTTATAGCAATTAAGAAAACAAAGGAATGTCTAACTATTATAATAAACTTGTTTGATGTCAAGAAAATACTTATAAGTTAAAGAATGTCTTTGCGATTTCCATAAATATAAGAAAGTTGGTTTGTAACTTGAAAATGTTTAGGTAAATATTTATACGATGAAACTGTTTTATATTATTTCTATTATAATCATATCTTCGAAAAAGACCCCAATTTAAGGGGGGCGAGCCGGGCATTTGCCTAGAGAAACAAAAAATGAGAGGCGGCAAAATTGATTTATTCCTGTTTTCCAACCTAGACATTAGCAATCTACATCCAAGTTGGCAGGTTGAGAATTTTATGCACTACCTTCCAACCTACTTCAGGTTGGATAGTGGAAATATTTAAGATTAAAGACTCATGACTTATATGCTTTTGTGTATGTAAAGGGCGCCCGGAGCGGCTAAAAAAAAAAAAAAAAAAAAATAGTTAAATTGGGCCCTGCTTTGAGACGAGAAACTCTGTTCGTTTAAATGGGTCTTAAGCCTGTAGAAGCACCATAAAGTAGGAACTCGTAAGTTAATTTGATACTATCACTAAGAACATCACGGTGTATTTTACCTACTGTACTCAAAAACAAGTGTTGTGAAAGTAGGTAGGATTCCTTACGAACATATTTAGTCATTCATATCTGATGACATACTGTCATAAAGGACTTGGTCTTTGACCCAACACGTCTTATCCTTGATGAAGCTTTCCAAGTTGACAATTTATATTCTAGGGTTTCACGTTATTAGCAACAAACTTAAACAATAGATTTGTCGTGGCCAGATCATAGAAATTGATCACTTCATGATATGGCCAAGTAAAACTAACCAACCCTCCAGGCCAACAACCGTTTCGCTTGCGTCGAACGCTTCGAGTTGACCTATCCGCAAATTCTTTTGTTCTGACCACGTGACTGAGCGTTGAGAGGACGTAATTTCCGTACATTTAAAGCTTTCTACTAGCGTTAACTATTGCAGATTAGTAACTTGGCTAGGGGTACAGATCGTTTTAAATGTTAAAAAATGATATTTCAATCCTTGTTTGGCTTACTTTTTTTAAGACCCTTTATTATCATAGTTCCCACATCAATGATATGGCCAAACGAGGATTAATTCATGAATCCCCAAGCGACCACCGGTGGCCGCGCATCTATTGTCTTACTATTGTGTCTCTAATTGACGGTATCTGAAGGGTTAACGTATCATCAAATGTTAACATTTAAACGATTTGGCTAGTGTTAGTCGGTCATATCATGAAGTGATCAATTCTAAGGTCTGGTCATGACATATATGACAGGAAACTGCAAGGTATGCTTTTCTCAGATGAAAATGTATAACAATTTGACGAATATTATCTTCAAATCTCAAATCACTGATAAAGTGAAGTCTCTATGGCTAACGCGCTACGCTGGCGACTTAGATGAACTTCAACAAGATTTCAATTCTCTTAATTCTCAACAGGATTTTTCCCACGATGATAACCAAGTCTTAGGGTAGCCTTCTACTATTTGAAGAATGTACGTAGTCAGACCAGTACAGTTTATATTTACAGTTTTTTTTAGTTTACAGTCTTTGTAGAGTTTAAAACTGAACAATTTTACATCTTTTTAATCATTTGTTTAGAAAAGGATCTGCCAGTGAATAAAAAGTAGAAAGAGAATCGATTTTTTCTTAGTATGATTATTATAAAGAAAAAAGAAATACATGCAGATGGATTGAGAGGAAGACAAAGAAGAAATGGATGAATTGAATAGTAATAGTGATAGCGTGACGGTTGACAGAACAGAATGAAGGAAAAGAACGTATTGCGCCGACCCCAAATAATATCAGACATAAGCAGGAAGACGATGATGACAATAATTTAGATAAAGGTCTGTTGTTTGCCTTTAGTCTCTCCTAATTCAATGTTAACGGACTTCAAAAAAAGGAGGAGGTTCTCACATCAACTGAATGTTTTTTGTTATCTTTTTTTTTTATGATGTCGTACAAAATCTGAAGTAGACCAAATAAGTCCCCGGCAAGGAAAATAACCACGAGTACAAAATCGATATGAATTTTTCTCACTATGTGCAAACCGCTAAGTGCCTCAGTAAACAAACTTCTTAGAAGTCACAGTACACATCTAAAATTGGCAAAAACATATACTTTGGTACACGTCAGATGACGGAATCGTCTCATTGAAGACTGTTAAGTGATACTTATGTAATAAGACCTATCCTGGTTTGAAAGTCATTGAACTCTCTATACATTAAACACTGCCCCACTCTTTGCCATCATCAGGGCTATGGAAATGTTCGAAAGAGTTACCACAGCTCTGGAACGCAAAGGGCTTTGGATAGAATTCAGGTGGGATTTGGTCAGGTCTGACACTACCTCGCTCTACCTGGAGAAGTAATTTGATGTACGACCCCAAGCGTCGCCATAACGACTGGCCCTGTGCATCTTTCATCCATCGGATTCCCGCGACCCTCACCAGGTCATTGGGCTACCTCGTGCAAGGCCTTTCAATGCTGCATCTTTTATTTTATTTTTTTTAATTTATTTATTTGTCTCAGATACAGTAGATCCATGTTTTTGTTAGTAGATACTTAAAAATTATGTTAGTAAGCTTAAAATTAACTACGTACCTTTATTTCCTGACATGCATCTGTATACACTGCCATAATATTGGGCAGTCTACTCTATCGGCCATAACTCTAAGAATGCTGTTGCTACTGCTGCGGACACGACTTAGCAGCGATGCGGCCCTCTTACGAAGAATGGCATGAAAGCCATCAACACGTGCATCGGCAAACATGCCAGATGCACTACAGTGCCGCGGCAGCCTTTATACTACCCAGCCATTATACTACCCACTCCCACTTAAGTTTGGGGATTCTTCGGGCTATGTTGGTAACCTTGATTCTCCTGCGGATATCTTAATTTCATTTCATTTGATGATTTAATCTCTCATTACATACCGATCGATGCACTTTCTTGTACCGTAGATCCAGTACATGATTCTGGGTTTCCCAATGGTGGACTTTTTCACCGGCATTTTCCAAAAATCTCTACCTACCTTCTCATTTTAGAGGGCAAAAAATCGTTGTTCTAATTAACCCCAATGCCATTTTTAATTAAAAACCAATTAATTCGTTTTTCTTTTAGCTCAGCGTCTGAGCTCAGCTGAGCAGATCCTTCTAGTTTTGTTTAAGTCCATAGGTTTTTTAATGGAAAAGTAAACTTATTACTTTTTTACTAAAAATATAATGGGTTGGGGTTGATTAGGATAACAGGTTTATGCAATTTGCTAAAAGAATTTAAAAAAAATGATAAAAGCCGGTGAAAAATTTCACTACTCCTCCTGGAAAAATCATGTAAATTCATGGAAATACAAACGTCTAGTATGAACCACCACTTTTGATAGATCCTCTAAGCGCTGGGAGAAGACTCAATGTTTGTTTGATTTTTTTATAAACGTATAAAATTCATTTCATAATCAGACAACAAAGATATAATAGTATAATATTCCACAACTATCACACAACGCCGTCTAGTCTCAAGCTAAGCAGAGCTTGTGTTATGGGTACTAGACAACTGATAAACATACTTATATATTTCTAAATACACACATATTATAGATAAATTACACCCAGACACAGAACAAATGATCATGCTCATCACATAAATATTTGTCCTGAGTGGGAATCGAATCGATCTATTAATCTAGTGCCCTTACAAGCAGGCTATCTTGGCTTTTGGCTACAACACGTAGAATATCATATATTGCAGTTATATGGTGTTGTAAATAAAAAAACTTCATTAATTATTTAGAAAAAAGTTTGTTAAGTATTTCGAAATCAATTTCAAGTTTGTTGAGATGGAATTAAATGGTGGTAACCCAAACCCAACAGTAATCTTTAATCACAGATTTATTGTTGGGCTTCGCATAATATTCCAATCAAATCTTTTCTATTTTATGACATTGTTAAAATTATTCATATATTCAAAAGGGATTTATCTAAAAGGTGATAAATTCGATTATAATTTAATTGCCAAATAACCGTTACTTAAAAGATTTCAATAATGACCCCGCAGAAAGAAAAGTATCGTCGCATCGAGTAGGCGCGGAGAACAATGGACCCACGAGTCCCTTAAAAAAAATAATAAGCAATCTCTAGACTTAAATTTTTAACTGTATGGTGAATATATGAAAAAAGAAAATGGAAGGCAGTGATAGCGTGACGGTGGACATAAGAAAATGGAAGAAAATGTCGTGTTGCACAGATCCCATTAACACCCACCATAATCCTTAATCTACTCGGAAACGCGTGTCCATCTATCGGTTGTGGCCAAATTATAGAAATTGGTCACTTCATGTTATGGCCAAGTAAAACTGGTCAGATCGTTTTAAATGTTAAAGTTTGATGATATGTCAATCCTCGTTTGGCCTACTTTCTTTAGACCTTTGTGTATCATAGAAATCCTACATCAATGATATGGCAGAATGAGGATTATCATCAAATATCATTATCATCAAATGTTAACGTTTAAACGAAGTGGCCAGTTTTAGTTGACCATATCATGAAGTAATCAATTCTAAGATCTGGCCGCGACATATCTGCCGTGAGCGGGGTGGATATAATTGGATACAATCTTGGTCTTGTTTCCTCATAGTGGCTGTTTTAAGTTGTTTAAACAGAATACGCCCAAGTAACTAGGGTCAAGAGATGATGTTCACAAAGGATATCCGCAATTCATTCTGAATCCAATAAAACAAGGAAGTAATTGCAGATAAGTCAAAATTTAAATTTAATCTTTACAATTCTAAAACTTAGAAGCTTACACTTGAAAAATGGAAAAAAGAGAATTAGGTAAGTCATTGTTTTGTTGGATGAGCAATATTCTACATTATGCAGTATGAATGGGCTGTTCTGACCTCTAATTTAGTATTCTCAAAGCGAATCTACCTGTCATTCTTAACGTTGTGAATGCATCTCAAATAGCAGTAAAAACCGTCTCTTTACTACACTGACTGAGAAAATACCTACAAAGTAAATAACAATGAATTTCGGATCTTGAATGTCTTGAGAATTCGTAATTTGACTGGCATTGGAGCAAGGAATCACTTCATCTTTGATTTTGGTCAAAAACCTTAGGTAGTAGTTATGGCAAGATGCAAGAAATAATATTGTAACTCAGTTTTGAGCAAATTATGAGTTACAAACTTACAATCATATTCTCACTACAAAAAATGCAGAAAGTAAATTACCCAACACTAAATTACAATGTTATTTTTTACACGTGCGATATGAACCTACTTCTTGTTATAAAAACTTCAGTAACATATCCTTTAATTACATTAAAAATCTGTACTTACAGTATAAAATGCTAACCGGATTTCTAATGTTTATTCAAGAAAGTTGTGAAGGCCAAACAATTTCAAAATAGGTGTTACTATTTATAAAACTGTTGTATTAACAAAGAAAGGAACAGGCGGAACTAAATGGACTACAGATAGTTATATATGTATGTAAGTTACCAACCTCACCGTTGAAGCCACAACAAACAATAAAGAAACCACTGCTGTTGACAAAACTTGAAATGATTCATAAATACAAAGATAATTTTCATAACAAAATAAATTTTCCACAATGAGTCTAGTTGATAATGAACAAGGTGCTAATGATCAGTTCTGTCCCACGCAACAGGACATTAAAATGATAGATGAGTCGTTGACAGTTAGCACTTCATTTGATGGGCAAGATGAACAATGTATTTGTTTAAAAAAGTAATTAATGTAGTAATAGAAAAAAAGACAGCATATATAACAAATAAGTTAAGTGATAATTTGTATCCGAGGCTACGATCATGTGCAAATGAATTCAATTAACAACATATTCAAATGTATCTTGACTTTTACTGACTAAAAACCCCGCGCGATTTTCTTGATAGGTGAGAAATCATCAAATAACTTCCCTATGGGTGGAGCAAGTAAAAGTCTAACACACCTTGTTAGACTTTTACTGACAACAACCTCAGTTGGCCTTTGCGTTCCAGCTAGACACGCAGTGACTCTTTCGGACAATTCTGCAACCCTGGTATTATCACCTTGAATGGGATATGGATATACAGAATAATATCAATCTTATTCTACCTTCTACTTACTTGCAACAAGAAACCTACATTTATTAATTGACAGAAAATGCAGTTGCAACTATAGTCTAGTTACATACATACTTGAAATTTTGCGTAACAATTCTGTAAGAAATTTATGTAAATAAAACTGGCAATCACGGCAAATAAACTAACTGTAAAATTAAACAATAAATAAATTCAACACAAGTTGGCGAAGAAAGTT
Source organism: Mythimna lalbum (assembly GCA_949319445.1). Taxonomy (NCBI): domain Eukaryota; kingdom Metazoa; phylum Arthropoda; class Insecta; order Lepidoptera; family Noctuidae; genus Mythimna; species Mythimna lalbum. Next base: position 7,374,861 of record OX439345.1, on the reverse strand, counting down.
TTTATTTCTTCACCGACGTGTGCCAGGACCGATGAAAAAGTTCAGATTACGATATGTAACAGCGCGCAATTGAAGATAAAAGTTGATTTTTAGTCGGTAAAAGTCTCCACTTAGAGAGGAAGAAATAGTTTGATGATAAAACACAAAAAAAAATATATGAACTATTCATAGCTATAATAGAGTATTACACCACTTGTAATATGTTCCATAGAACATTGTTACGAATTTTTTTTTAAAACGCATTCAATAAAGGGAGTTAAGCTTAAGGGAAATCGGGCGTACTACTTGACTTGCAATTAATTCTTAGTCATCATCATCATCATCATCATTGCAGCCATACGACGTCCACTTTTGAATGTATTCCTCGCCAAGTATCGTTGCAACGACCGGTCCTGTGCATCTCGCATATATTCAATTCCCATGATCCTCATCAAGTCGTCGTTCCATCTTAAAAAAATCTAGTGTTTGTAGACCACCGTTGTCTGAACCAATTTATGAACTGACGTCTAGAATCTTACAAAGAGTCTTCGGCATTTTCACACAAAAGAATCGCAGACTTTTATCTCGGTAATCTTTAGAATCTAAATGAAATTCGTTAACATTCAGCTACGTTTTAACAATGCGAAAACATTCCTTTAATTACATGTTTAATTTATTGTAGATTTTGATCGCTAACTCTATTTTACAGTCGGTAGTTGCAGAATCTTATTATTTTACTCTCATCTAAGACGTGATTGTTATCTAGCACCACTAACGTCCGGTGATTTAATATATAATCATTTTATTTTACACCTATTGTTTGTTTAACAATAATAAGAGTAGTATTGAGAATAATTAAATTGTATTTATCATCGTTCTCTTCTTCATCAATTAATTGTAACTTCCGTAGCGTGTGCTCCACTAATGAATTATATAAGTATTATTATACTAGCTGATTCAGCAATCATTGTAATGCCATATCAAATATTTAAGAATAAAAAAGGTGGAGACAGAAGGGTAAAATGTAGTCAACCTTTCCTCAGACCTAAAAATTTCGTCAATACAATAAAACATCATCTAGAACATTGTCAATAGATAAAATGCAAGAACACTAGCAAGTTGAACAGCAATGCTGATTTGTTAGAGAAAAGCTAAGACAGCCACCTAGTCTCGTGATGGAGATAACCAGAAAAACTAGATGAGAACTCAGATTTAGATTTAATGACTATATACGTCAATCTACCTTCCCAATTAAGTATGGTTTTAACAAAATTCAGATAAAATATAATTTCCTGTCTAATTACCTACTCCATTATTATACTTTTATATTATTGTTTCATAATTATAAAAACACACCTGTAGTTCGAGCAGGTTCATAGCCCTGTTGATATCAACACGGTTCATATCCTATTCTAGAACTATTAACTACGCCTTTCTTTTCAATTCTATACGTGAGTTGCGTCATTTGATTTGTTCGTGCAACCTTCACTATTATGTTGGCTTCACTGCCTACATCATACCTGTGTCCACTAGTTTCATTGATTTCAGTACATTAGTCGCTGCTTACGCGTCCACAACTTCAGGTTTGACATTCTCTTGCATAATTTTATTTATTGTTATTTTCAGATTCATTTTCTGTTCCTTCATTTTTATTTAGCAGAGGCTAGTGATTTTGAATGTTAATTTTATTTAGGTCAGTTTTTGGATACCGCAAAAACTCTAAGTAATCCCAAAATTGATCAATTATCTTCTATCATATTTGCATAAACTTAATATTTTCTTGAAATTTCCTCTCCAGACACCGTGTCATGTTTATTTTTGTTAACAAAGGAATCTCTTTGCTTTATAATGTTCAAGTGCGCAGTCTTAAGGTTAGTTATGACTCTGGAACTTTTCGCGAAGTAATAAGACGTAATTAAATTCATAATTACATAGTCCATAACAACTCATTACATTGTAGGGATTTCCGTCGATTAAATAATGATCTCAGTGATGCGCTTCAGTTTTTATACTAACCACAGTGCTAATGGTCGCCCACGTTAAACGTTTTGACACGTTTGCTTATCTGTCCATAATTGAAGAAATATCGACTTTTTACATGTGTACCAACACGTGATCGGCGTACTAATTTTTAAAGTAGATGACTTATCAAATTAGCGTTTCAAATTGATGTACTCGTATTGTTTTTAGCTGTGATTCATGTTACGTGGGTTTTCCCGGGTCTTTTTAGTGATTACATTTAGGTTTTGATTTAAAGCTATCGTGTTCAAAAATATCAACTAATTCATGAATCCCCAAGCGACCACCGGTGGCCGCGCATCTATTGTCTTACTATTGTGTCTCAAATTGACGGTATCTGAAGGGTTAAGAAGACTTTTCTCAATTTTTTGAAGTTGAAAGACATCAAATAAGTTCTCCCACTCTGAGTGGAACCAGAAGGTGTACCTATTAGTTTTTAACTGACCATAACCCACCCGAGTTCATTTAGTTGCTCTTTGCATTCCAGGGCTGTAATGACTCTTTACACAATCCTATGAGTAAGGTGCCTAATACTTATGAAAGCAATAGTCTGTATTACGTATCATATAAAATCTGTTTTCTATAAATTATTTCAAACTCCTGATTCAGTTAAGCCACTATTATTGTCAGTATGCACATAACTTTCAAAAATCTTTATAAAATAATAATAAAAACGTATATATACAAATATTATATGAAATATATGTCTTGCTAATTAATAGTCTATCGATTCGATTATTAAAATAAATGGGTTCAAAATTGATTGACTCAGTAACTCAATTGACCTAAAAATCCACAAAAGACGTCATTTCAATTACTATGAGTATCGTAGGTGTATCTTTCCAAATCTGGAGTTCTTTAATATTGAATATTTTGATATATTGATTGATAATAATTTTCTCTTGGTAATCATATTCTGCCCACGCTCAGCAATTATTGTCAAGACTGTCTATACTATCATCAATAACGAAAAGTTTATCTTTTGTTTCCAGGAGAACCAGATACTCAAGGAGGTGGGGCATTCGCGTTCGTGGATTCATCAGGCAATAGGTACGGAGGTACATACGGCCTGAAGAACGGAAGGGTCGTCAGCTCTACTGGCGACGCGTTCCCTCAACATTTCGCCGATAACATCCCGTTCCAAAACTTCGCCGATTTCGCGTACCCGGGCGGAGAAGACTTCGGCCAGGCATATTTCTCGAATCTCGAGAATCTGCTCCAAGAGTAAGACCTAAAATGTGTCCGAAGCTACACGCTTCCGGTGGAGGAAAAGCCGTGTTTCTTGATGGTGACGGGGTTTGAACGGACTTTGCAATTCTTTATTTAATCTTGTAGCTTTATAATCAGGTATTGGAAATAGGTTGCACTTTTAAAGTAGCAGGTAGCACCTAAAATAAGTTTTAGATAGAAAACTTTCTGCACGCTTACAAAATTAGTTTAAGAATCTTGCGTCAGACCATTTCAGAGTTACGGACAAAAACGTGCCCTTGTCATGTTAGTATTTGTCCAATTTCTTTAAAAGCACTCCCTTATTACTTTTGGCTTATATGTTGTGTCCCTAATTAAAGTTAGGTGTCCATACTTGGTTACTTATTTGGTTGAACAACCCTTACAGACATCCAACCCGTAATTTTGTCTGACGCTTTTATCAGTACTTTTTAATAAATAACTTGTATTTTATAGCGTTTTTCGCTCACACGGAGTGCGAGTAAAAAGGTAATCTTTTACACTGTATATGCGTGGAGTGCTTTTATGATCGTCATAACTTTCCAGTGTTCCAATCACACTAACACCGCTTGACCTTCTCTAGCGCTTCCATCAGCTGCCTCTAACATTGCATACTAAACCATTCAGTGTGATTTATTAACAATTTTGTGGTTACAGGGTGTTCAATCAGAATCTAGAAAGTCAGAAGCTAGCGTTCAACGCTGCAAGAAAAGCCTTCGACTTGACGTCGAACCAGCCTGGTGGCTACGCTGGTAGTTACTCTGGTGGCTACTCTGGTGGCTACCCAGGGGGCTACGGTGGCTACTCAGGAGGTTACTATCCGAATCCGAACATTGCCTCCAGGTTCCCAGCGCTGCCGAGTTTCCCTGGATTCACAATGCCTCGTCCCACGAATTTTGGAAATAGCGCTTTTGCGAGCGCTGTTGCAGGACCTGGCTACCAACATCACGTTGCGTCGATAAACCCCGGCAATCCGGTAAGTTTTTTTTTCATTTGTTTATCTGTGAGAAGATCTTGTTCAAGTTCCTTATATCTTTTAATGATTACATCACGAACTTTACCTTTTGTGCCTACCTGCGAATCCTGACTGTTTTTGTGTATATCTTTTTTTATTCTTATTTTCAACATAGAAGCTTGAGAGCATAATCTTTGTATTATTTTTCATTGTTAGGGCACGTTTTATTGATTAATTGATCAATATCATATTAGGATTTATGATCATTAGATAAAAATAAAACTACCTCTTCCTTATTCTTAGCACGAAAATTTTATCCCATTTGGAAATTTTTATTGTTTTCGCATATAAATTAAGCCGTATAGATTTAAATATTTGGTTTATATCGATGTTTGCATAGCTATTTACTGACGTAGCCTTATCAGTCGTGACTAAACTGCACAAAAGTATAATTTCAGTTCCTGCACGTATATAATATTTATATACTTGGACAGTAATAAGGAGATTGTAGTATGCAATACCCAGTACTTTTGTATCGCTATGTTTCAAAATTTTTTATTTTCACAGTGACATTACAAGTCCAACATTATTTATTTTTGTAAAAGAAACATACTTTAAAGTCACAGACGCTAAAGCTAAAACAATTTTGCCTAACCATGCATCTAATAACTTCTAAACTTTTCAGAGCGTCCCTAACGTGGATGAAACCATAAACCACTACTCCGACTACTCGGCACCAAGCGGTGGTGGGTTCTACTCGGTCTCCAGCAAGTCATACTCGTCGTCTTCCAACTTAAATGGCAAGGAGGTAGCCAACAGGGGTGCTGAAACCGTGGTCAACGATAATGGAAAAATCACCCAATACAAAGTACATTCCTAAACTGAAATAAACGATCTTTTAAACGTTTCTACTCAACTGACATTTATTTTAAAACACGGATCTCATCAAACTATTAAAGATGTTTATCAAAAGTATAAAATTGAAAAACTATTGTTATTAAATTATCCAAATTTTAAATCTAGTATTTCGTTATTGTAGAGGCGAACAGAAATTATATGGATGTTAAGATTAGTTGAATTATTAAAAAAATATTTATAAATTATGATGTATCAATAAAGTGATTATATGGTTCATGGCTGCTCATTTAAAGGTACAGAAAAACTATTGTAAAAACTGTACAATAATATCTTTCGAGGTTCCACTCGATAGTGCTCGGTAGTGTGTTGTTTATATTAAAGACTCATCATGACAAATTATGAGTGACTGATATTGCTATTTGTTTAGTCATCTGGTCCTTTTTCTCAATCAGGGGATTTACTTTTGTAAAATTAATCTTTAAGCACTTATTTCATAAACTCGGATAATTGCTAATTCAAAGAAGCTAAAAATAGGTTACTTGTAATAGAAATATGTAATCTAAATGTAAAATATCACTTTTTGCACATTTTCTTTGATAATATCAGCTATTACTAGTAACGTCTTTACAAAAGTAACAAAAAAGGTTCGCAGACAGAAGCAGTAATTAAATACTGTGCTTACATAAATGAATAATAAAGAAGGCTCACCTACTGATGAAGGAGAAGATATTGACTTAATAACATCTGATGAAAACATAAGCATTAGCGAATACTAAGAAACGTGCACACAATTATGAGCGTCTCATTATTCCATGCCTTTCAACCTCTGAGCTCCGTCTCAAGGTCAGTAAGATAAAATCTTCAAGTTTTTTTTCTACACACTTACGGATACGGGATGAACAAAAACAATGACCGCAAACAAATTAGTTTAATTTCGCCAATTTTCCGTCCAACTTGAGTTTAGGCGTTGTAGTCTCGTATATCCAAGAATTTCGTCTTTGATGTGAGGTTTGAGGATCTTGTGGACAAGCTCTCATGCCGTTTAACTCTCTACATTTCTTGCAATAAAACTCTTTCATACCATCATCTGTTATTCTTCTGTGGAACTTTCCAGGAGTCCGATAAGCTGGTCTACTAACTTTCCAGTCTGTATTATAATCTGTTATTGGTACATCTTGACTCATCCAATTTATATTATTGTAGAAACTTGAAGGCTTCCACTGCGAAGGGTTTGTTATGTAGTTAGGGTATATATCTAATTCGTCTCGTATATTCCTATTAATAAATGTAGAATCAGGGTAGAATTGACCTCTAGTTCTTGTATCTGGTGTTCTTATTTGCGTTGTTTCGACTGATTTATATCCGTTTACTACGGGAACTTCGCCACTATCTTCCTTTGCTTCTTTGTTACCAATGTTGTAAGAGAGTATTCCTGGGTTACCTGAAAGTATCAAAGCATTGTAGGTATCAGTCAATATGGCGTCTTATAGCTCTGATAATTCGGTTTACGCATAGCAATCAATAGCATTAAAAGGTTTATTACTATTGATATTACACGCAGTAGTCTACAGATTTTGCGTAAATACACAGCTAGATTTATTTGAGCATAGTCTGCACCTAAACCCGTAAATGTCAACAGATAAGTACGTCATTATACCTAATCAGGTCAACCGCATCGACCTTGTGCAGATAGTGATAACATCACGTAATCCTGTTTGTTTTCCTATCCATAAAACCAATAATCTCAACGAAAACATTCGTTGAAAATTGTGTACCAGTCCTAGGTTGAATTTTAATGACCTCATTATCTGAAAGACCATCTACAAGTTGGCACGGGTCAGCCAACCGGAAAATTACACCTGCGTCCATTGCCCCACTCATGCGCAAGAGGTCCTACATATTCTTTTTAAATATATCTACATTTATTTCAAGTGCTTTGCTTTGCAACTAGTGTTTGAATACAGATTTGTATACTTAATTTATTGACTAGCTTCTGTCAGCGGCTCCGCTCGCTTGAAAGTAGATTTCTCCATATGAACTTTGGATCTTCGCTCCATCCCCCTAGGGGGTGAGTTTTGGACAAATTCTTTCGTAGTGTTCACCAACGACATAAAAGGAAATCTTGTGCAAAATTGAACACAAATACATATAAAACGAATTGGTATAAAGAACCAATCAATTGATTGTGTTCTTCACTACATAATAGTCTAAAACAAAGTCGCTTTTTCTGTCCCTATATCCCTATGTACGCTTAAATCTTTAAAACTACGCCATGGATTTTGATGCGGTTTTTTTTAATAGATAGAGTGATTCAAGATGAAGGTTTATATGTATAATAACATCCATTAAATAGTGAAGAAATACTGTTACCCGAGCGAAGCCGGGGCGGGTCGCTAGTCCCTACTAATATTATAAATGCGAAAGTAACTCTGTCTGTCTGTCTGTCTGTCTGTTACGCGTTCACGCAAAAACTACTGAACGGATTTAGATCAATTGGTAGGTAGGTAATTTGGTAGGAAGCACGGTAGAAGAAACACTGGAATAAAAATTTACATAGTTCGATCCTTACCATCACTCGAACTATGAAGCCCTCTTCTATTATTGTTTTTCAATTTAGTTGACAGCACAATAGTGTGTTGAACTTCAACATCTTCGTCTTCTACTCTAGTGGAATTGGTGGCCGTCGTTAGGACATCGTCTCCGCCGAAATCCATCTTTGTTGAGACGGCATCACTCCAACCGGCGATTGCTGAAAGTACAAAGATCGAGTGATATCCCTTATCTCATGTTACTTGAGGTCATCATCACCATCATCATATCAGCCGAAAGACGTCCACTGTTAGGCATAGGCCTCCCCCAAGCGTCGCCACAACGACCGATCCTGTGCGTCACGCATCCATCGGATTCCCGCGACCCTGACCAGGTCATCGGTCCACCTTGAGGTAGTAACAGTTTTTCTAGACACAATCCTATCAACAGCTACGATATCAATAATTGTCTTTTCTTTCATCTCTTCCCACACAATCCATCCATTCTGTCTTTAGCTCTTCATAGATTATTAGTTAAAATGATTAGGCTTTTTTTCACCATTGTCTATAGCTCAACCATTAATGTTACCATAAGCATACTCGTACCCCTAGACGATTGCGCTTCAGTAAGCTCTTTAATATGTTAGGTAAACGTTAAGACTTTTTTCAATAAAAGATTCTGCAGATAGAAGACTAACTAACTCTAAAGCCCGGCAAATCGCCTATACAAAGCAATTTTTATAGAAATGGTGAAACGTCAAACAGTATGTGATATAATAATAAACAAATTAAAAATGTAGTGGTTTGTAATAAACAAATTAAAAATGTTTTGACAGCCATTCACAGTAGGTATAAAGAGCCTCTTGTTTGATAAGAATACTGTAAATTTAGCGATAGGATATCGCTAAATCTTTATTCAAGTATAAAGGTATACAATTTGCCAAACTAAATATTAAACCGTTTCCATGAAACTAAATGCGGAATAGAAAACATTGCATTTTCATAAACCTATTCAAATATCACCATAACATCCGTAAAACTGTTTTCGAGGAACTATTTATCAAAAGCTTTATGTTAGTTGAATGAATGCCGGATATATTCAAATATTGTAGATAGTAAGTTTGCCAAACAGAATTTATTATTTGTGAAACTGTATTTCTGAATCTAAATAGTCTATTAATCAAAGTCAAGCAGACAGTGCTCTTGGCCTTGCTCTTTCGACCCTTTCTCCTTAGGAAATTACTCTCCATTGTCATTGGCTAAGTATATTTTCGTCCCAAGGCTTTACGTTTCCAATATGTCAATGTCAATGATACCTTGAGTACAGAATAGATAATCCTTGGGCTTTTGTCTGTACCTATGTCACGTTTGCTTTCACTATTCATCTATTTTAGGGTTGATTTTTTTGTTTATGTGCCATGGATCAGTTCAAAACTACCCTACGTTATTGTTGACATCAGTACTATACGAAAAATGTAATAAAAATACATTTTATTCCACAAAATTACATTGATATCTTCGCTAGAAAAAGGATTTAATTCATGAATCCCCAAGCGACCACCGGTGGCCGCGCATCTAAGTATTGTCTTACTATTGTGTTTCTAATTGACGGTATCTGAAGGGTTAGTGGAAAACGTAAAAAGTGTTGTTTTACCTATGTTTAGCATTTGTTTAAGATATTTTTATCGTCTCCCTTACATTATTTTTTTTTTTGCTTTTACAAGCACGTAATCCTGCACCTAACACCACCGACGATATTCTGATATACATTCTTGAGTCGATTATGGTTTCAAATTAACTCGAATTGTAAATACACTAAATATTGAAATATATCTATGATAAGGTTTCACAAATGGTTCAAAAAGTGGAGTTCCCTGGTGAAGTCTGTGTTTTGTATGCAGTATTTAGTTTGAAAGTGAGTATGTTACTTCTAATTCTAGGCCAGTATATTCCTTTTCGGCATTCAAAAAACAAAACCTCTATCTTTACTGGAAGGTCAGCTAAGATTACTGAAATTAAACTGTAAAGTGCTTCGTTTATAATTTATTGTATGTACTGTCAATTGCCTCCTAGAATACCCTCCTCGTGTATAAAGATGTAGGTATCCTTTACATGCTTCACTTAACCCTTCAGATACCGTCAATTAGAAACACAATAGTAAGACAATAGATGCGCGGCCACCGGTGGTCGCTTGGGGATTCATGAATTAAGATTATGTATAGGCAGTACTAACTCCCTCGCTTCGCTCGTGAGTGAGCATAGGGTTTCTGTATATCAGTGATAGGAATCCCTCATTACACTCGGGATTCAATATAGTCCCTGTGACGTAAAATACTGATTTATCCCCTTAATGCACGTCTACTATTGGTAAACTATAGACCAATCATGGTTAATTACTTTAAAATACCTGTAATAACGATTTCTTGACACTGATGAAGAATTAAACCCAAAAACACGTCGTGATATGATTCACGAGCAACGAACAATCGTGGCTATTCTTGCAAACGTGCACTTTGAACCCAGTCAAGGAAAATATAATAAACAAACCAATTAACCCTTCAGATACCGTCAATTAGAGACACAATAGTAAGACAATAGATGCGCGGCCACCGGTGGTCGCTTAGGGATTCATGAATTAAGATAAAGATCTATAGCGATACAAAGGAAATGGTTCAAATGTGTGAATGATGCTGTGACTATGAAGGAAGTGAACAATGAGATGACAAGAGATCGAGATCTAAGGTAGAAAATGCGTTAAAGTCAGGTCTATGGTAAAAGACACGGTGGAGCACACAGTGGAGGTGTGCCCGGCTTGGCCAGAGCATCGCCTTGCCCTCGTCGGGGCGATCGAGCCTTGGTACAGGCCATGGTCTGGAGCGCCTCCTTATCACCACCGACCGTATCAGGCAACGGCGCTCACAGCGCCCCAGCCGCCGCCGGGATTCCGATCCCAATTTCCGGCCACCGTAGGCACAGGCTTGCGGACGGCGAGCAATGGGTAGCTCGCTGTCCGGTATCAACCTGATCGTCCGGTAACCCTCCGGACCGAGCCCAAGTCGTTCACGGCGTGCTGTGTTCCCGCGCGCCTCTAGCAAGGTTGCTGACAGTAGGGACCTTGCTTGATGCTGGGTCGAAGCCTACTGGGGCCAGGGTTAGCTCCGAAAGGTAGCTCAGCCCCGGTACGAAAGGCAACGAAGGAACACGAAAGGGTTTTTAGACAGTAAAAGTCTGACGATATCTACCTCTCCGCCCAAGAGCGGGTGATGTCATAAGATGATTTTCCCACCGAAAAAAAAGTACCTATCAAAAGATACAACATCGATTTTTTAGATATGGGAAATATTTATTAGATCTCCCATACACCTATCGGCTTCGGATGGGGCAAGAAGTGTAATACTTTTATTGACTAACAGCCCAAAACTCAACATTCTACAAGCAAAACTAATAAGCAAAAAAATAAATAATTTCTTACCACAAGCACTCAAGCAGAAATACAACAAGCCTGTCATCTTGTCACTAACACAAACAATATGGCATCCTTCGCGTGCCACCGGCGTTTTATATGAACTATACAAAATTGCTCTAAATGATGTCGCAAAGGAAGCTGCACAATTACCTCCATGTCGAAGTCATAAGAAACATAAGACACCTGTACTATAATGACGGTAGGTACCGGCTAATGTTGATTTGTCATGGTTTGAACGCATGCAGTTGTGTTGTTTTTGCGAGTCACATGGTACCTAAGGGGTAAAAAGTTTGACCCCTGAGCGTATAAAAGAGTTTAACCATCGTCTTTTTAGCCGATAGGCGACCACTGTTGGACATATGCCTCCCCCGAGTGTCACCACAATGATCGATCCTTTGCATCCCGCATCCATCGGATTTCAGCCTTCTCCAGGTCATCGGTCCACCTTGTAGGAGGCCTTTCGCGCTGCGTCTTCCGGTACGCAGTCGCCTCCAGGACCTTTCGGCCCCAATGGTCATCTGTTCTACGAGCAAAACAAAGAGTTTGCTAATCTCTAAATGCAATAGACTATGCTCGACAATGACGAGTCTGATTAGATTTTACTTTTCGTGAATGACCAATCTACAAAGCCTGGAGCAAAGTCGGTAGCTAGCCTTTCGGTATTTTATTTACGGGAAGCCTTTTGGAGAGTGCGCGCAGAAATCACTTGACTTGATTCCGCCATGTCCTTTCTACCATAGGACAACGCAACGTACGGTGAGTGTCCTTCCGACCTTGTGACACATTTACGGTTCGGACTAAGCCTGATTGCTCTATACCGCGTAGGTACATCGAAAGGCGAACAATTTGCCTGCAGTGGTCTTCCCACCAGATTATAATATGCGTCTTCGAGGCTAGAGGATTCTGAAACATTTCTCCGACATTCGTTTGGCCGTTGATCGGTTCACCGATAGAACGATTCACTTTACATTTTTTCTCCGACAGAACTTTTCAATGACGAACGATTCGCCGACAGAACGATTCACTTTTAATTTTTTCTCCGACAGAACTTTTCAATGACGAACGATTCGCCGACAGAACGATTCACTTTTGAAAATTACATCGACAGAACCTTTCACCGGCGAGCGATTCGCCGACACAACTGTTCATCTGCTCCTGGGTTATATAAATATTGTCCAATAACATACCTCGCGTCACGTGAATGCGTTGTAAAATATAAGAGACAAGTTGCGGGGTATCTACTGGGCAACGTTGCAGGCGTTGCTGCGTCACATAGATGTAGCGTTGCATGTCATATTAAGGGACATTTTACCCCCCCGACCCTAAATAAAACGGGATAAGGGCAGGAAGAAGAAGAGTATCTGAGGCTTTAGAATAATAAAACCGTTCTTACTTGCCGTCAATGTTTATCAGTACACGACGCGTCAATTAGATACGAGTACTCTCCAGCGTTTGATGGTCTATTAGCTGTTCGCATGTATTATGAGCAAAATTGTGGTGTCTCTTTCACAAATGCCATCAATAAAAAGTTGAAGTTACCTTCAAGCAAAATATTTATCACAAGCGGTCCGTCCCGGCTTCGCACTGGCAATAAATATAGTCTGTGTAATGTTACTCAGGATGAATGTAGCTTTCCAATGGTGAAAGAATTTTTGAAATCGGAACAGTAGTTTTTGAGATTATTCATTATAAACATACCCACACACAAAAATACAAAATTTTCCCTCTTTATAATATGAGTGTATTGCCCTCGCAAAGGGCGACTGTAGGACGTGAATTTTAGTCAGTAAAAGTCTGACACTTCCTCACGCTCCATCCAGAGCGGGAAAAGTCACTTCACGTAATAAGTGTCGTCAATGGCTTCATTTGCTTAAGGTTTCTTTTGCATCAATTAGGTTTGCATTCACAGGTAATCTTTTTTAATTATGTATAGGGTCACATTTGACCACTATCTCTACCTGATGGTAAGCGATGATGTGGTCAACGATGGAGCACGCTTGCCTAGAAGTAACATATTCACTCTTGACTTAAAGACTCCTATTTATAGCTATCAGGAAACCTTCAGAGATTACATCACAATGTAAGATTCTTAGTATAGATATAGCAAATTCCTATGGCCACATACAATAACAAATCGTTTGTATGTTAATTTCCAACAGGGGGTAAAAAGTGGTAAATTTATAGCCAGAATAGTCTGCTAATTCTATATACGGATGTTATGGATACATAGTTGGCATTGTGATCAACGTAACTACGTATAAACCACAGCAAAAAAACCAGTATGTCAATTAAAAAGCCCTTGTCCGTGGTAAAACAATCAACAAAAAGTCAACGTCACGTGGTGTTCCCAGGCGGTCACCCATCCAAGTACTGACCACACCCTATGTTGCTTAACTTCGGTGATCGGACGAGAACCGGTGGTTTCAACGTGGTATGGACGTTGACACTAAGTTTGTCGAAAAATACGATAAGTATCGTTTTTTGAACCAATTTAAGATTTATAATCGACACAAAGTAATTTAAAAATAATTTGTGGTTTATTATAATCATAATCTAATAGCGATACAAATCAATTAGACATAAATAGCACCCACCATGCACTACCAAGGAGTTTTTGTTATATTTAAATCAGCGCCATCTATGAGCATTCTTATGAACTATTTGAACTGACAAATCTTTACAGAAGTTTCTGATAGCTTGGGTAGATGGCGTTGATACAAATCGTATTACTAATAAGCAAAAAGATTTCGCCCAACGTGGGGCTCGAACCCACGACCCTGAGATTAAGAGTCTCATGCTCTACCGACTGAGCTAGCCGGGCTGTGAGAGATAGAATGAAATTATTGTTCAGTTCCTGCAGTCATTAAATATTAAACATGGCAGGTTTTTTTTGTTGTTTACTGAATTCTACAACCATTGGCAGCTTACTAGGTGCTTCACCTACCGCTATAAATAATGATTTTATTATCTACATCCTCCTCCTAATATGTGAAACATAAAAACATTCTTAGTTCTAAGTACCTTAATGCCCGTTATAGACTGAAATCATCCACACATCAATATTTCAGTACAAAAACAATACGATGATTATTTAAGACCATTCAAACAAGGCACTAAATGCAAATTTCTTTTTTTCCAACAAATAAATATCTAGTGTCCCGGGGCCATTGCAACTAGAAAAAATGGTTCCAATTTTGATTTTGTGCAGTTTCTTTTTTATTGTAATTTTTTTTTATTCGATAATTCTACTTGATAAACAATTTCAAATATATCACATATCTATTATCACCTAGTTTTGAAAAAAAAGTCCGCAAGGAATTGAAATAATAAAACGGTTTTTAATAAGAGGAAGAAAAGTTGCATTTACCCCCGATATGGGGTAAATGCAACTAATGACATTTGTAGTGTATCTGTTGGTCTTAAAATTATTATAAACAGAGGCTTTTTTAACACAATGTGGTGTGGGACAACCACGGAGCAAGTACAAAGTAATCCGTGGGGACAACACCCGCCGAGTATCACAGGAGGGGCCCAGCTGGGTCGAAGCCTTCTGGGGCCGGGGTTATCCGAAAGGAAACTCGAGCCCCGGTATGAAGGCTAGAAGGAACGGGGTGGGGTTTTTAGTCACTAAGAGTCTGACACTATCTCCCGCTCCACCCAAGAGCTGGTTTTGTCATAAGATGATTTTCACCATCCACAAAAAAAAAAAAAACACCCCGGGTATCCACTTGACTGTAGGTAAGTATTATAAAATCGAAATAACCAGCCTCAAATAAAATTCCCTTTACCCGTAGTCACAGTAAATAAAAGCAAGTCTTAGATGTCATGATATCTTGGCAAGCATAAGGACACCTACAAAGAACTAACTCTCTCGCGGGCATTCCGGGCAGATAGCAACAGCGTGTTTGCCCATGTTTGCCCGTGGATATTGCGCGCTCAAAGCTCAAAGCTCCGTTGTACCTCCTAGGGGGATTGCCCACAGTATTTGAGATATATAGAGTAACTTCAAACGTCAAACGGTGCGTTTTTTGACTTGGTTGATGGTGAGTTGGGTTGGTGATTGTGGGGTGATAAGAATCTTTTACCGATTGGGGGAAATTTTGTGTTATATTGTTATACCTAGGTACATATCTATGAGGTTCAATCTCTCGATTATGAAGAAACTGACAAATTTTAAGAGGTGATCTCATAGAAAATCACATTACTTCCCACACGTACACCATCTTACCCAGTGGCGTAGCTAGTCCCAAAGGGCCCCATATCAAAAGTTATCGAGGTTTTTTTTCTACACCGTCGGCCCTACTAACACAGAGAGAATTGAAGTTTTGCGTTAACACGTTACGAATTTTTACACACGTTGGGGCCCCTGTAGTTTGGGGGCCCTATATCATTGATACGGCTGATACAGCGGTAGCTATGCCCCTGATCTTACCATTAATAATTTAAAATTGCACACTACACATACACTTGCACTCATTTTCACACCCGCTTGTAACAAGTCTGGGTAGTTTGGAGGCCTAGAGCCCTTATTATATTAGTAGCTGACCCAGCGAACGTTGTTCTTCCAATATAATATGAAAGAAAAAAAGGGGGGGTTGGGGGTAAGAAATAGCGTACGATCTTTTCTCAGACCTCTACCAGAATACTTATACACAGCAAATTTCATAAAAATCGATACCGTTTCGGCGTTTTTAAAGTGGAAATCGGCTAAGTCTTTTTTCAGCTAAAGTAAAATTAATAAATAAAATCATTTCATCAATGAAAATTCAGTATTAAAATTAGGACCTAAGGACATTTATATCCCACAGACCCCTAATTCTTTCTTTCACTTATAATGGACACCTTGGGATTAACATAATCTCATATTTATTATACTTTGGTTATCATCACACTACAATATTATAATTAGTAACACAGTACACTGGATGACTGATTCGAAGCTACAAAATATTGAAGCCAGTATCTGCCTTTACGTTGTTGAAACCTCTACGGTCCGGACTAAGCGTCGAAGGACTGGAACAATTTGCCTGTTGCGGTCTTCCCACGGAGTAATACTAACTCCGTGGGTCTTCCCGTCCGATTATAATTTGGGTGTCTTCAAGGCTAGAGTGAATAGACTCTTAAAAAACTAGTGAGCCTCACTATCAACGATTGTATCACTGCTTAGCATCAGGTGGGAACACAGTCTAGCACTAGTTTAAGTATATCAATAAAAAAAAAGATTACCAAGCGTCATTATCAAACCAGAAAACGTAAATTGAAAAACTATGAACACCACACCAGTATAAGATCGAAACTGCACTGACATCCCTTACAGGTACCTATCGGTACTTACTTTATCGTACTACCCACCGTCTTTCGTAGGGTACACTATACATAGGGTTCAGGTATGTACAATGATTATGGAAAGTGAAACCGCAAGAAAAGTTGTGTTTTTCTTATGGTAAACAGGGGGAGGGGTGCGGGTGACGCTTTCAAATTACCAAGATGCTGTGCTAGTTTCGTACAGTACACCGGTACAGTCGGCAGGGAAAATGTCTTTGGGTAGTGGTTAGTGAAAGCGGATTGTAAGAAAGGGTGCGACGTTCGAACTATGAAAGCAAGACGCACTTGAGGGAGGCCCATGTACAACAGACACCTTCCTTCCTTGTAGACGTCTTCCGGCTAAGATGATGATGATGATGACTTTATTGTACCTACACACGACTCGACATATAAAAACTGAAAACTAGATTACATACAAAGGGCAATTTGAAATCGATAGTAGATAATTGTCAGAACATGATATGGGGTTGTCATTAGTTATTAAATAATAAAAAATGACTTTTTTTGTAAGTAAGAATATTATTATCAAATCGTTACAAGCGATATTTCAAATCAACTTGCTGAACCATGTAGATATCATTTAAACCTAAACCAATACAATAAACCACATCGCGTTCTTTTTTTTCAACTTTAATTCATGAATCCCCAAGCGACCACCGGTGGCCGCGCATCTATTGTCTTACTATTGTGTCTCTAATTGACGGTATCTGAAGGGTTAAATAGCAACTTACCTACACGACGTCATCGAATTATTTTTATCTCCGGAAAATAGCAATAAATCGAAATATATATGGAATTCTCAATATTTAGTGAATTTATCATTTCGAATACAGTAAATCACATAAAAAATGTATACTTTATAATCAATCACATATTCAAGTTCAATAATTTTACAAGATTTATAGTAAACTAACAGATCTGCATCATCCACATCCATTGACATATCTACTTACTACAAAGAACTGTCAGTAGGCGCAGATATTTCTTCCCTCAACTGTACAACCGGTGTTCACAGTACACCAATATGGCTGATGCAAATGGCGCGCTCGCAATCAGCGAAGTGGGCCTATACCGTCACAACTTACCTGTACGTACCTTTCTAACATACTCCAAGTTAAATATTGCATATATGCTAAGTTTTTCAAGGAAAAAATACTTACAAACTACTTTCCATTAAGAGAGGCCAACCCAAGATAGGTACATTTCCACACAATAGCTCTTACGTCATTAAACATCTTAATCTAGATATTTGTGGATGTTTGTAGGTTTCTATTGAAATGAAAACAAAGCGTAAAACAATATTACAATAAATCTAAGAAGAATCGTTTGACGTTTCACACTTTTCTATAATCTTTTCCGTAAAATCATTCAATTATGAAGATATTTTTATTTTATCCCAACTACAAACCTATTAAATTACCTACGTGTAGAACAGTCAAACTGTACTTCTTAGATTTGGAGGCCTTTAGTCCAGTAAATACCTGTGAAAATTTGTTATTTCGCGTTGCCGCATTATTGAACACTGCGTTGGATTGCGTTGAATGAAACAACAATCTCGCTTTTAAACCATGTCGCCGTTGACGATAGGCGGATCAGCAAGGGCCCTCTTAAGGTACCGGTCGAATAAGTTTGCAGGCAAGTGCTATTGATAGCCGTTACGTGTTCATTAGTTAATGCTACAAGGAAAGTAGGAGCTTCAAGGTACAACACTCGAGATATTCGGACCTAAACACCTGATCAAGTTGGTTTCCAATGTACCTATTGGGTCTTAATTTATGAAATTGTCGTTTTATGAGTCAATCTGAATAGACTTGAAGATTGTGGAGAGTTGTAGCTATCAAGAACACACAGATTCCGTAATTCCACTTCATAGCTGTTTTTTTTTTTTTTACGGTGGGAAAAAGTCGTCTTATTACAACCCCCGCTCTTGAATAGAGCAGATGATAGTGTCAGACTCTTACTGACTAAAAACCCACCCCGTTCCTTCTAGCCTCTTCACAGCGGGGCGCGAGTTTACGGTCGGCCTCCTCCTTTGCTAGCATTACTGCTTCGCAGAAGGAGGCGACCGCCTGCCATTCCTCCTCGCTCCGCACCTTGGCCTCAACCAAAGCCCGGCGCGAGAGGTCTCCGCCGCCAGCTAGGCCTGCTGGTTGGTGGCTATAGAATCACAGACTCCGGTAGGTAATTCCACTTCTTAGCTGTAACACAAGAACAAAATAAAACGAGCACAAAAAAAAACCGCTGCTCACAAGTCAAACACGGAACCTATAATAACAAACGGTTTCCAATTTATAACACAGAATAAACTATTAAAAGTTTTGACAGCTGATCAGAGCGCGTTATTTTATTTATTAATAACTTTTTCATACCTCGCTAACAAGGCAAAAAATATCGGCAGACACAAAGAGATGAGGAATTTATTGCATGCAAAATAACCGACTTGTATGAGTATGTACTTATATAGGTATCTGGTTATCAAGCAGTCACGATTGAGACAAAAAAACGCACACAATGTAAATTCAATAGGAGATAAACTGGCGGCTACTTCTGAGAGCATCGCTGTACTGTCGCCATGGTTTGGGAATTAGATGGGAGAGTACTAATTCATAAAACCCCAAGTGAACGCAAACGTTCGCTCTCTCATTGACTTTCTATTGTATCTCTAATTACCTACGGTATTCGAAAGGTTAACTGTTTTTCGTTTCTATGGAGCCTGAGACTGATTTCGTTTTGCTAGGTAGAACCACTATTCATCATCATCATCATTTCAGCCGAAAGACGTCCACTGTTGGACATAGGCCTCCCCAAGTGTCACCAAAACGACCGGTCCTGTGCATCTCGCATCCAGTCCTTCGATGTATGCGGTATAAACGACGAGGCGAAACGCTTCGCTACAAGTAGAGGCTTCAACAACGTAAGGTTCTCCGATGGTAGAAATAAGATGGCGGAATCAAGTCATGCAATTCCCACGCACACTCTCCAAAATGCAGCGTGTAAAACCGAAACCGTAGATGCCTAGTAGGATCGATACCAGCTAGGGACACGGGAATTTTTAAAAGAGTTACCATGATCCTGGAACGCAAAGAGCAATTGGAGGACATGAGTGGGCTTAGTCAATAAATGTCAGACACGCCCGCCTATGACTCTAGAATGGAGCAAGATACACATTGGCATCATTGGCACAGCCGTGAGATAAACTTTGGGTCAGTGTTTTTTTTCTTTTTTTATCAATTTTGTTTTATAGTGACTGTGCTGTGTATCCATGCGTGCCAAATAAAATATATTTCTTTCTTATTTTTTCTTTTCAGGGCACCGATGTCCTCAATTTTATTCGTCTGGAACACATTTCTTATTTTAGACAAAGTAATTTTAATATTTTATCAAAGTACCGTTTTAAATCAAAAACACTGAAAGCTTTAAAAGCAAACAGCGTCAAGTTACTCGAGAAAAACTATTTGAATAACGTTCAAAATTAACATAATACAACATCAATTGGATGAAACTTGAAACAGGAGATTGCCGGTAATAAGGCTTCCGCCATTAATTGAAATATGACAGGAGGGGTACCGCCCAAACCACAGCGTAGGGAAGGTACGGTAATGTACATAGTAGATTATTATTATTAGTTCGCAGGTGGCTGTGCTACCCATCACTTTAATGTGATCCCCTAGTTACTGCACCCTAGGCTGGTGCGGAAATAACTAGATAGGAAATACAACGCTTTGCTTGTCGTTCGGACCGAGCCTGAGTCAATAACGGTACGTAGTGTGCAACGCGCGCCTAAAAGAGATGTCAGCAAAACCGTGAGGCCATGAGTTGACTTCCGAAAGGAAAACCCAGGGTCCTGAAGTCAGTTTTCAGTCAGTAAAATTCTGACATCCTCGCGCTTAGCCTTATAGCGGGAGAGTTGTTGGATGACATCATTTTTTCATAGCAATCTTTTATAGCTCGGTATACCTATATAATTAATACTCGTCATGACGAATCATATGAGTCCAAACTCGATGGGGTTGTGTAGTTTAACTAACAAGTTCCTATAGCTACCTTCTGGTTACCTCATCAGATCAGCTCCTTGTCATAATAATTTTGCATTGTCATCTGACGTGTAGTGTAGTTTACACTTGCATGCCAAATTTCAGCTCAATTGGTAACCGGGAAGTGGGTCAAATTTAATTTACAAGATTTGGTTACAAACAAACATCATTATTGGTGAATCTAAATAAAAGCTTGTAAAAAAAATGCTTGATGCTTCAAATTGTTTACCTATGGTCTCTTCTTCGTGCCTATGGTAACGTTTGAATGAGTTACCGTGATTCTGAAACGCAAAAGGTAATCGAATGAAAATAGGATGGTTTTTGATCAGCAATAGTCTGATACATAAGAGTGATTTCATGGTTTTACGTACTTATTACGAGTATATGTTTGCAGGTGGCTGTGCTACCCATCACTGGCACCCTAGGCTGGTCCGAAAATGTCGTCTCCACACTGGATAGAAAAAACAACAGTTGGTACTCAGGCCTCCTTTCTAAGAGAGGGAATGGGCCGTAATCCACCACGCGGGCCCAGTGCGGGTTGGAGAATATCACATATCTTCGATTTTTTTTTGTACTAGGACCTTCCGGTTTCCTCTTGATGTTT
Organism: Mythimna lalbum; assembly: GCA_949319445.1. Lineage (NCBI taxonomy): Eukaryota > Metazoa > Arthropoda > Insecta > Lepidoptera > Noctuidae > Mythimna > Mythimna lalbum. The sequence goes on along the minus strand of OX439345.1, from coordinate 7,353,866 downwards.
TCCTTCTCCGTTTTTGAGAGCAGTGGTGATCAAATAAATTACACAAAGTAATGCGCGTGCCTAGATTTGAACCAACTTGTAGGTCGGGGCCGTTAGTTACCACTCGGCCACCACTGCTCTCCAAAAAATATTCATGGGTTCATGAATCCCCAAGCGAACGCATCTATTGTGTCTCTAATTGACGGTATTTGAAGAGTTAAATACAATTACATGTACCACGAGGTATTACATTCTCTTAGCTTTTCTTACAAAACATTCAATGTTTTTCCTCTGAACATTACTTACATTATTCTTCCCCGAAATTCAATTTTCTTAACACAGAATGTTATGTGGGTAATGGAAATGGGTATCCTTCATTTTCCTACTGAATGACTTGTCATTCCCTATTTTTTCTATGTCGTTAGTTTTGAGAAAGAAATGCCAACAACTCTGATACTTAAAGAATATAATTAGGTAGGTAAGTATTAGATAAGGTTAGTTCATGGAGTCAATAATTCAAGTAAGTATAAACAGTTATGCACCAATTTATATTATAAATAGTTGACCTTTTTAAGATAAAAAAAATTAAACTGTTTATGAAATCAAAATAATATTTTAATTCTTTTTGGTTGTCGGTCTGTCTGTTTATTCTGGCTTATCACCGAAACGGCTAGACCGATTTTGATGAAACTTTCTTTGTAAGATATATATAATATAGGTAAAATAAAAATAATTAGGCATTGTTTGCGAAGTTATTAATTTATTACTACGCAAAAAATCTTGAAATTGTAACCAAATGATATTGTGCTATTTTACGAGTTTGACGCGAACGAAGCCTCGGGCCCCAGCTAGTTGATAAAATAAACACTAAGTACCTAAATATTAACCTAACCTTCGAGACTTTTTAGTTAAATCCGAATATAAAAAAAAAAACATAATACACTCAATATTAATCATCAAACAAAAATTTCTATTATTTTTAAATCGCGTACGAAACTGTGTAAAAAATCAATTTACCCCTCTCATACTGTGACTCGAAGTGCTCTTCAAAAACCAATGACTCAGTGCTGACTAATCCCGCATGGCATGTATTTATGCGCACCCTACTCGCGAAGAGGGCGGGTCAAAAGTTATTCACTTATAACAAGTTACAACTTATCTGTCAAGTTGAAAAGTAAGCTAAGCTTTGGACAGAATTTATTTAGTGACCAGCGTAGCTTGGGCTCTTACATAGGTGTTTTTTACAGATGCTGTCTAATGTATGATCGAGATTACCTATATATTTTATTTATGTACTTTCTTGCTGAGGAAAGTACTTACATAGAATATATACGTACCTAGATACCCCACTTATGTACCATCGCGGAAATTTCTGCCTGATCTTATAAAAAAAATCACTTGAATCCTGCGGCGCAGCGCCAAACCAAACCAATTGAAGTTTTCGTTTTGAGAGCAAGTAAAAAAGAAACTTAACGGTGGTCAGGCGGAAATGTCTTTGATGGTACGCAGTGACTATCAATCCGTTTCTTAAGTTAATTAAGTAATAACTGTGTCTTTTTTGGAATGTTTATTATAAAATATACATTATGTACTTATGTATTTTTTTGGGGGCGATTTCATCAAATAACTTCTCTCATTCCCGCTTTGAGGTACCCTTTGAGTTCCTTTATTGCCAGAGTCTGTGTTTCCTGATAGCTACAACCCCTAGTATTTAAGTCTCGTTTGTTTGTATAGGCTACTTCTACGCAAACGTACTCAATCGTCAACCATCACGTGAGATAGTGGTCAAAAGCAAGCCTATCAACAATCGACTTCTTCCTGCCCATATTACGTGCGGAGTCGGTACAACACGTTTTTTCTTCCATTCTGTCCTGTTACTCATCAAACTATCAGTAACTCCCTTTTCCTAGGACCTTCCTAAAGCCTATCAACAATAATAATAAAACAAAGTTCCGTCAAAAAATAATTGGGAATCCTCATTCCCAATTTTGCCACCGGTCAAGCTACACTGGCTGGACATTGATTGCCTTAGTGCTTGAATCATTGGCGGCAAAGGCTTTGATATCATAAAACCAGTACCCACCTATATTCATACTTAGAGATAAGTATCAGTTATATTGTTATTGCTCGATATATGAGCAAACATTGGACTCTCGACACATTATTAATTTCATTATGTTTTTTATAAGTGACGTTTGGCGGAACTTTTGAAGCTGGCGAAGTTTTTCGAAATTGGTATGTAGGTACTTAATTTAATTGGGTTTTTTCAATCTGGAATTTCTCAGTAGCTGTATTGAGGCCTCATTTCTACCCGGTTGGCGACTATAGAGCCGACTACTTGCATAACATAAGTAAAATCAGTCTTCTCCTTGCCACAGTGAGCGGGAGCTAAGCGTGGGGTGGCCAGCGGTAAAAACAAAAGTATAAAAATGTTTGAAGCACGCCACGAGATGCCGCTCATCGCGCCGTGCGCCCGCCTACCGATGCTAAACCGAAGTCGTAAACAGGCCTTATGTGAGCAAATAATATAATAATAATCTATCTATACTTATAATAAATCTGTAGAGAGGTCAATTCTGTACATAAAATATATTTCCAAAATAACTATCAGGGGGTGATTAGTGATCGATACTGATGCCAAAAATGCAAACAGTACAATTTTTGTCTGTCTGTCTGTCTGTCTGTCTGTCTGTCTGTATGTTCTTTATAGAAACAAAAACTACTCGATGGATTTTAACGGAACTTGGGTCAATCATTCTTCATACGGCTGGGCAGGTTATAGTATACTTTTCATCACGCTACGATCAATAGGAGCAGAGCAGTGAAGGGAAATGTTGGGGAAACGAGAAAAATTACTCCATTTTTAAGCTTCCGTCGCGTTTGCAGCCTTAATGGTTAAAGCTACACAGAAATTATGTATAACGGAAATGTTCTCCTTAAAATTATATAAAAAATATCCCAAGACATCATATGTCAATCTTTTATGGTTGACTCACAATAACACATGTAACTCCCGATAGCTTAGCAGTTCGGAGCATTCTGTTTATTTTTGTCTATGGCACCAAGGTGTGTGCACACTGTCACGCGCGTAAGTGGAAGAGAGAGATCTGGAACGTCTCGAATCGTCTCGCGCATCACGTTGTTTTCCAGGCTCTTAGAATTCGACACCAGACGTTTCAGATCTTTGATTTTGACGACTCCGTTGTCGCTGGCATAAGCAACAGGATCCGCGTACGAAGTCGCTGGCAGAAGCTAGTAATAATAATAAAGCGTCCAAAAGGGCATCTGCGAGTTGGTTTTGGCTCCTCGTACGCTTTCTAAAGGTCCAAGGGCCCTGAGATAAATAAATATATATATAATAATTATAATATTCCACAACTATCACACAACGCCGTCTAGTCCCAAATGGGCTGTTATCCACCCCCGGGCCCAATAAAGGTTGGTGGACCTCACCTCTTCTGGTTCTTCTTTACTTCACTGTTTTGAGAGCTTATTATCAAGCTTCATTTCGCTTTTATAAGGCGTAGATAATAACTTATTATCTACGCCTTATAAAAGCGAAATGAAGTTTGTTTGATTATTTGTTTGTTTGTTACGTCTTCACGCCTACATGGCATAACCGATTTTGATGCATTTTGGTACAGAGATAGTTGGGACCCTGCACATAGGCTATGTTTTTTTAAGTGAGAAAAGGGGGAGAAAGATTAAAGTATATTATTAAACGCGAGCGAAGCCGCGGGTAAAAGCTAGTAGATTATACATCTGCTTAACCATTTGGAGAATGTAAAAGCAATGTAATACATAAAAATAACGCTAACATATAAAGTGTCGTGTTTATTAAATTCAGCATAATTGTTTTTTCTCGAAGGGCAAAGCTTGATTACAAATCGTAAATTTACCGTTAAAATTACACACTAAACACTTATTTAATGGGTCCCCTAGTGTTGAATCCAATTAATCTACCGTTCATTCAATTAAACAAATCCTACTTTTACATATTGCGTTATAAAAAGATAGGTAAGCCGAATGATGGAATACCATAACCATCGCCGTGAAATATCCAATTAAGTTTTATAAACGTACCGCAGAGTGAAGTCACGCTCACACTTATTTATGATAAATGTTATTTATTTTGCAGATAGGTTTTATAAAACACTTTTACGCGTAAATTTTTTGGTCAATTTAAACTAGATGAGGCCGGTGTTTCCTTGCTGACCACCCTGAGAAGAAATACCGAAACAAACACAGAGTCAAAGAATCTTATTAAAGTCCTGATGATTGATGATTTTTGACCACAGAAAAAAAAAACCGTTCCTTCAAGCCCTTATACCGGGGCTCGAGCTATCTTGAGAAACTAACCCTGGCCCCAGTAGGCTTCGATACAGCTGGCCTCCTGTTGCTGACAACGACTTGGGCTCAGTCCGGATAGTTACCGGACGGTCGGACAGCGAGCTACCCATAGCTCGCCGTCCGCAAGCCCGCGTCTACGGTGGCCGGATATCGGGATCGGCATCCCGGGCATCTCTGGACGTGACTTCACCGTAAAGGAAAACGGACCGCTATCCGTCCTGATGTTCAGAGGGAGAGCATCCCAAAGCGAGATCGCCTGGACAAACAAGCACTGGTTAACCTCACTTCACAAGTAGGTACGACGGACCAAATCAAAGGTTAAATAAAAAGAATACACAGAATAAAAGAAATCACTCACAAGTCTGTCCGTCCACTTACGTTCGGTAATCACGATCGTGTTTAGATAAAAAAGAAAAAGAAACAATAATAACAAAATAAACAAACCCGTAATCACCTCGTGTCAGACGAATGAGGAGTAGGGTGTCCAAATAGTGAGTGGTGCTCTGGACACTCAAATACTTTTAAAAGATATAATTTTAATGACGTAATATTAACCAGTTATGAAAACAATTGGTGCTCCTTTCCTTATGTCAGATATATATGTGGTAATTTTTACATAGAGAAGCGTATAAAAAAATATAAAGGAAATATTACTTACAGTTGGTTTGAGAAAAGAATACCTGGAAGAAGTTGGAGAAGACCTTTGCTTAGCAGTGGAAAAGGGAAAGTATAAGGCTAAATTAAAGATAAATAAAAAAGAATTGCATGAGGGCAGGAGGATGATTTAAGTTAGGCTATCTGGTATGAATTTCATCAAAAAATCATGATCTGTGGCGAAATTGAAAAAACCAGATGATGTCGGTTCTGTAAAGTAAACTCATAGAACGTCCCCACTTTCTCATCTGTTCGATAAATTCAAAAATTACTGAATTGATTTCATACGGTTTCCTCCAATATACAGAGTAGTGATTAAATGCGGAAAGTTTAGGTGAATAATATAGTAGAGAAAAACTGAGAATTTGGAAGATTTCTAACAACAGTGCGAAACTAAGGCACCCGCCTCAGCTTAAATAATCGCTAGTTATAAATAATATGTGGTCACAGTACTTTTCACTTCAAAGTCAAGTTACGAGTTTCCTCATGACATGACATATGAGCGAGCGACGTCCAAAATACTTATTATATTTTATTTAAATTATTAAGTGTTTAAGCACTTACGATTTAGTAAATTTATTGTTTTTTTTCTCGACTTTTTTAATGTTGTGCTTTGACAGTAATGACATTTTAAGGAGACAAATTGATCGACGATTAGTAATTAAATGCTATTTAAGGAGCGGGTCTTATTTATTAAAAACTTTGAACTGTTTAGCAAATGATTTGCTTTTTTATAGAATTTATACGGACGGTTACATAATTATGCATACATAAGTAGGAGCACTAAGGTTGTGGACATAGCACGAAGAATTGCAAAACTTACCTAAGTGGCAATGAGTAGGGCACATTGCTCGCAGAACGGATGGCAGTTGGGGCCGAAAGGTTCTGGAGTGGCGACCAGGTACCGAAAGACGTAGCGTTGGAAGGCCTCCTACATAGTGGACCGATAACATGGTGAAATAAGACGCCTACTTAAAGCTAAATAACAAACATAACATAATATCAGTCGATAGGGTAGATAATGCGTCACATCCGCGCAAAACGGCTCAACTCAATGTCCAACAGTCTTTCGGCTGAAATAATGCTTATGATCATTCTTTTTCCCAGGGGTTTCTGAATTTAGTATTATGTGTTATGAAAGTGTCAAACCTTAATTTTAACCCTAATTTTGACAGGTTTTCAGGTGTAATTAGTGTTTATAAAATACTCAACTTCTAATACTTAATTCAGAAATTGCAGGTTAGAACTTAACATTTTAGCAATTTGTCTAGCACCTTCTGGAAACGACTGTAGGTATAGGTACTCTGAAAACTCTACCATCACAAAACAAAGGGAACCTATGAATAATTAAATAATGTCAAGGAAACAACCATTTATTTGAATCTCGCTACTTAAGACACTGGGGACTGCCACCTGCGCCGAATGCACTCCTGCTATTTCCATACTTCCTTCATATTTAGTTCCTCAAAACACTAAATCAATCTTATGCCTAAGAAATTAAGGTTGAGTATTACACTTTCAGCAGTATGTAATAATGTTGGTCACTAAGTTTGTAGAAGTCGTTGATGCACCGTTAGCCGTGAAGTGTTATGGTGAAGTACAGTTTTACAGCAGTCTTCTAGTAGATTATGAAGGGGTGGACACCTGCCACCCTAGCCAAGTTACAACCGTTTTGCTAACGTCGAAAGCTTCGAGTTGACCACGCCTCTGATTCCTTTGTTCTGACGTCATCTCAACGCACAGAAACATGTTTTTTTTTTAATTGGGATTTTTTGAATATTCATCGTATCATTTAAAAAATACTTATATTCGTTACATTTTATTAGGTTCTTCTATTAGTAAACAATGATGAAGGAGCCTTAATCAACCTTGATTATTGAACCAGCGTTGACTACATCAGATTTTATTTTATTCTAATAATTATCCAAGTCATTTGACTTTTTAGACAGACTCTATATTATACGTATTAAATTATGTATCTCTGAAATGTTTAATTGCTATTAAATTTAACAAAAGATTACACGACCACGAAGTTAATAAACCTAAAGCATGAAATTATGCGAGTACATTTAGCATTTTAACCCTCTTACTGCGTTTATAAGTGCAAATTTGGCCCATAATCAAAGTAAATTTTGCATAAAATCATCTAAAAGTCGCTTGGGCAAACAACTTTGGGTTGCTAGATAGGAAAATTGCGGTTATCGTAAATTTTAATAATAATTTAAGGAGGGCGATGAAGAAATATGGCATAATGAGGAAGCGCGGAGAAGTTCGGAGCCCGACAGACTTTGGTGAAGAGAGGGCGGGAAGGTAACTGAAGAAAAATATTGTTATGCATTATGTCGGTCCAGAAATAATGTTATTTATTATACAAGCTGGTGCTAATTTTTTACGTGGATCCGAGTGAATTTTTGTTTACGCTCCCTTTTGGTTTTCATAATTTATCTATAGATGACTCGTTTTGTTTCTGTGTTACGGTATCGAAAGCTCTTCTTAGGTTTATGACGATTTATAAGCTGTCTTTATGGTGGTGCTTGGTTAATTAATCAGTTTTATTGAGAAGCTAGTATTTAATGGTACCACCTTTTTTGGTGAGAAATCATTAAACAAGTTCCCGCTCTAGGAAGACCTAGAAAGAGAGTCAGAGTTTTACTGATTGACCCACCAGTGTAATTTCAGTTGTCCTTAGCGTTTCAAGGACACGGTAACTGTTTCGAAGAATCCTGTAGCTAATCACCGCAAACTATTACTTGTTTCGAAAAAAAATTTACTAAATGTAAGTATCTAAAAACAGCAACTATCTAAAAAGCTAGAGTGAATAGGCTCTAATAAACGGAAATCCTTACTAATATTTTAAAAGCGAAAGTGAGTTTGTTTGTTACGTCTTCACGCCTAAATGGCAAAACCGATTTTGATGCAACTTGGTACACGGATAGGCCATGTCCTGGAATAGGACATAGGAAACTTTTTATCCCGGAAGTATGTTCCCTTGGGATAATTTTCTGCTATCACGCGGGCGAAGCTGCTGGGAGCAGTTAGTTCACTATAATGTTAAGTGATTTGAGATATAATATGGTTCTATGACGAAATTGTTTTCTTTTGTTGTTTCAACGTTCTATGAACATCAGAGCTCTCAAAACCACAGGTGCGTAAGTTGCTAGGCCGACCGTATCAGCACATCAGGCAACGGCGCTTAGCGCCCCAACTGCCGCGCCGCCGCCGAGTTTCTGCCACCGTCGACCGCTCGCTGTCCGACCGTCCGGTAACTTTCCGGACTGAGCTCAAGTCGTCGACGGCGCGCACTATTCCCGCGCGCCTCAAGGAGTTGTCAGCAACGGCAGGGGCCCAGCTGAGTCGAATCCTATTGGGGCCAGGGTTAGCTTCGAAAGGTAGCTCAGCTCACGGTACGAAACAAAGGAACTGGAGTGGCTTTTTGGTCTGTAAAAGTCTGACACTATCTCCTGATCCGCCCAAGAGCAGGAGATGTCAGAAGATTGTATTTTCCCACTGAAAAAAAAGGTGTTACCTACACACCTTTTTTTTTAGAGAAGAAGAGAAGCCATTTTACTATCTAGGCACTTATCTGCACTAACAAAATTAAATCCACAAACTCGTAATAATTTCCACAAACAAATACTCCATCCTCATTACATCTTGCCGAACGAGTTGCGGAGGCTGCAATTTAAAATCTCTCCGTTCACTCGTTATCCGATATCGATCCGACAAAATTGCAAATTGCATTTCTTCTTACCTGAAAACACGTTGGAGCTAACGATCCTCTTCATTTAAACCTCTGTTTATTTTATTTTGAGTGTCTAGTGCATTGTTGACTGGACTTGAGATTTTTGTGAAGGAAAAGTAATCAATTTTCAATACACTTACTCGAAAACCCGCTCTTATTCCTACCGCTTTTAAGCACACAATTTATTGTTTTTCACACGAATGCAGAAAAATGCGCGTTCTTGCCTTCCTCATCCGTCGTCTCCTCATTGCTTGAACTAATCAAGCAAATTAAGTACATAACAAATGCTGTGTTTTAAACTAAAAAGTTAATTTTTAAGCGTCAGAAGTGCACAGAAAATTTTAAACTGACATTAATTGAATTCTATTTAATTAATAAAAATAAACTAAACAAATGTATTAAGTGGGGTATATAAATAGTTATGGGTCATATTGAACTGTTCCCCAATTCTTCGCCTAAAGACCTCCAACGAAGGGTTATATCAAAAAATTATTACTTAGGTATGATACGAAACTATCAAATCTCTATTATTTTTATCTTCTCTTAAATTTTTATTTAGTAGGTACTTTACTAACGATAGCATTCATGAGACTAATCTAGCTGTATTACGTTGGTAGTTGAGCACAAATGATATAATAACTATGCGTAAGATCTCCATGCAAGTTACCCATGTAATGACGGCCCAGTCAATAAGCCAATAATGCCTACCGGCACAAAAACATAGGAAATTACCCACGATTTTTTACAAGAAGTCAATTCTTCAGAACAGCCTGTGCCCATGTTTGTTTTGCCCATCAATACTTGCGCAAATTGCCCGGGCAGACGACTTATTGATTACGTTCCTGTGCCCTGCAATTATGATAATGTTACGTTAACATACCAATTTAGTTGGGATTGTCTTATTATATTATTTTTAAGTGAATTATCGTGGTTGCTTGTTGTAAGTAAATAAGGTGGTTATTTGGTTTCGCGTGTGTGTTCGCTGGTTTTAATTATACGTATTGGAGTTCGAGGTATTATTAATTTATTAAACGTAATGAAAATTGTACTGTTGGTTTCCGTTGAAGCATTATTCGATAAGTTAATAATTGTTTTTGACCGTAGCTGCCTCTCGTAGCTTTCGTTCTCCTCCTAAGAATTGGCTACAGAACAGCAAAAGAGTTTACATTTTCTATTTGATTAATCTAACCATTTTCTTTTGTAAAAATTGCAATGAATACTTACAATATTACAAGAGTTTTTCGACTATCTTAATCAAACATCCCATATATAATATACACTGGACAGCAAATAAATCGAGCCACCCGCTACCTAAGCACTCTAATTCGATTTTCTCAAAAACTAAAAAACCTACAATTATCAAAGTTGTACCTACAGAAAGTGCGTTTGATGGTGATTAAAATGAAAGGAAACTCATTGGGTTTAATCAATATTTCAGTGTTTATTAAGGATTTTACAAAGAAGAGTCGTTTTCCAGTCGTGACAATCGTTAGTAATGATAAAGTGAAAAAAAAAAATTAAAGCCAAAAACAAAGATAAAATAAAATAAAAAGTTTTTGATCAATATTCCGTATTCCCTCCTCTTGCTCGGATAACTGCCAGCATCCTTGTATTCATCGACCTTACGAGCCTGACGATAAAATCTTGAGGAATTGTATTCCACTCCTCTTCAATTGCGATTCGCAGCTCTGGAAGCCTTGTTGGAACAGGTACCCAGGCTCGAACCCGACGTTTCAGCTCATCCCATAAGTGTTCTATCGGATTCAAGTCCGGGCTTCGAGCTGGCCAGTCCGTCGTACGAATGCTGACGTCGCGTAGACACTGGGTCACCACATGAGCAACATGAGGCCGTGCATTATCATGCATCAATTGCATATCCTGTCCGATATATCCTGCGTAAGGTACCACATGGTCTGCGAGGATTTCAGTAATGTAACGATGAGAAGTCAGTCCACGTGTACGGCCCGTCGATTCGATGAAAACTAACGCTGTATGTGCTGTTAACGAGATGCCGCCCCAGACCATTACAGATACTCCTCCATAAGCAACAGTTTCCTCGATGCAACACTGAGAATAACGTTCTCCAGGGCGACGATATACTCTCTGACGTCGATCACTTCCATGTAGACTCACTCTGGTCTCATCAGTGAAGAGAACATTACTCCACTGCTCTAATGTCCAATCCCTATGCTCTCGAGCAAATTCAAGTCGTGCTCGACGGTGTGCTACTGTTAATGCTGGGCCTGTCGCAGCTCTCTTTGGAGTCAGGTTCCGTTCAGCAAGTCTCCTTCTGACGGTATCTGAACTTATGACCATTTGGCGTTCGTCACGCAGACTTTATTGGACTTGAACTGCGTTGAGGTGGCGATTTCGCAGAACAGTAAGGTGGATATAACGATCATCTGCTGCTGATATAGCCCTAGGTCTGCCCGTACCTGGACGGCGATCGAATGCTCCAGTCTCTAGATATCATCTTTAAACTCGTTACACCGAAGATCTGCTGATTCGAAGCCTTCGAGTGACTTCACGTTGCGCAATGCCTGCTTGAAGTAATGCTACAGCTTAAGCGGCTTCCTGAGGTGTTGTATCCATTGTTAATCGAAAAAAGTAGCAAAAACACACGCGTCTGAGCAAACGATGGACAAAAACTAAAGAAATGATAAGAAATATCCGACTACTCCCATTGTAGAGAAAAAGAAGCTAATTTCAAACTCTGGTGAAAACAGAGCAAATCGTTAGCATTGTGTTTGTTGCTTGATTACAATGTAAGTTGACGGTACTTTCGAATTAATTTGTAGTCATTTTAATCACCATGAAACGCACTTTTTGTAGGTATAACTTTGATAGTTGTAAGTTTTATACTTTTTGAGAAAATCGAGTCAGAGTTCCTAGGTAGCGGGTGGCTCGGTTTATTTGCTGACCAGTGTATAATCCAGCATCCAACTCATACTAATCATTTTAATTTACCTAGGTAGGTACCAAATTAAAAATTCAAAAAATATATTTAAATAAAAAGAAGTTAGTAAGTAAGTAAATAAAGTAAGTATATATAGTAAATATTTTTTGTATTTGTAATAAATTGTTGTCTATTTGCTTTACTTAAAAGGCTTGTCATCATCAAAGGCGTGGTCACTGTCTGAATGCGTAAAAAAAAATACATTTCATAGATACAGGGCGGGTTTCTGAATTGTTTGTTTTGAATTAAGAATGTATGATATGGTTTGATCATGAATCCATGAAAACCCTTCATTTAGGTTTAAATCATTTGCATTTCATGCCTTTTAACGGGCTTTCAGGTCAAAATAGAGTTTGAGAAAAACTCATCTTCAAATTAAATCAGAAATCGGAGATTACTGAAATGATTTTTGAATGATTAAAACATCTACATTAAGATTTGATGCATTATTTTTATCAATTTCATCCACTTACGTTGGTTAAAAGATTTTTAAGTTAAAGTAAAGATCATCCATCTAAGATTGTGTGTAACATGGATGTGACACAGCCTTTTTCTCAGAAGGGACAGTAAGTCAAAAAAAGTCGTGGTAAAAGTGTTTTATTCTCAACATAATCTTCTGTTTCATTATTTACGTGCACATGAGCCATCTCTCTCTCTTTCTCATCTCTCTCGATGGATTTCCATCGCGCTGAAACCCAGCAAAATGCAAAAAACGTAAAAAAATATATATCACGGGTTACTCTGGAGCCAAGACAAACCAGAGTCTACAATCTAAATTTAAATTCGTGCAAAAGTATAAATACCCTAAGTACCTACGCAGATCATATTAATAATTTATTTCATCGTAAATATTGCCATCTACAAAATTACGACTCATTTGTGTCGCGTGTCGCCGTAGGGTTGTCGCAAAAACTATTGTGTGTGTCCCCAATAAAATAACGCGAGAGATAAATAAAATAAACATCGGTTTAAATAAAAAATAACGTTCCATTGTACGAAGGCGTCGTGCGTGGGAATGACAGTCGCCTGGGGTGATCGGTGAGAACGACGTTGCCTTAATAAATGATACTTTTGGTGCAGTCTTATGGTATAATTAATATCAATATTGGTTGTTTCATTAATATTTTATGAATGCCTACCTACCTTGTCTTGGTTCCCTGAAATTGAAATAATCCGAAGGGCAATTGTTTTATGGTTTTACCCCATCTGTCGCACTCGCACGGCGTATCTATCTGTTCCCGCATTAAATAAAATAGGAAAATTATTAAGTATCTGTAGTTCCATTTTAGGTTATCAAGTAGATATATTTCTGTATGTATGTATATTTCAGTGATATGACTGTCATTGTTCCCATAGATATGAGTTTTTGTAAAATATTGTTATTAGTTCACTGTACAAATAATAAAGTTTATTTATTATATTCTATTTTATTCTACCATCCTTTCATAAATATATTATCGAATTGAAAATATTACTCCCCTTTCCATTAAATATTGCGCACGATGTGCCACAGCCGTGCCCAAAAAAAAAAACCTCATAAAAAAATAATGACGCGGCCGTTTCTGCATAATCGCATCAAAACTGTCACACACGTGAACAGTACAACATGAATCCTACCTCTGGCAGTGACACAGCACTTCATACAAATCTTTTGACATCATGCGACTAAACTGTCGCAGCTCCCCACATGACGCGACAGTTTTTGCGACAAAAAAATCGTCCCTGTTTACCCTAACTTTAGCCACGGTCTATGGTAACTACGAGTAGTTAAGGATGCGTTTCCAATGAGCCGGGCGGTGCAGAATAGAGCAGTGAAGAGTGGTATTTCTAACTAGGAAAACTTGTATCTTGAAGTATGTAATATGCATATGAATATTTTTTTTTGTACTTATTTTTAATGAGGGTTTTAAGGAAACTTCACACCACCAGTGGTATCCATTTAGCCGAGAGGTCTTTTGTAAGCGTATACATGACGTTGATGTCAATTTAAACAATATGTTTTAACAGGTGCCCGACTGCCCGGACCTGACGACTCAGTGCTGGTCACCTGGTGAACGTCACTTTAAAAAACCTTCATTGACTAGTAGTTCCAATATCTTTTTTTTTCTTTAGCTTATACTGTCCCACAGATGGGCAAACGCCTTCCCCAACTTCTTCCAGGTATTCTTTTCTTGAGCCACCTCGAACCAGACCTCGCGGTAGGCATCTAGGTCGTCTCGCCACCTCTTATTACCACCCATAGGCGCGATCCCACTCCGCTCTATCCCCAGCCGGGCCGCTCCGCTCTGCTCGGCCTAAGTGAAAACACACCCTTACGACGACGCTACGCGAAGCAATTCGGAGGTGCTCGTGCATAGAATTTTTAAATTAAGAACACGTTTGTCATGTTTCACTTATGTAATTAAATTGTAGATGGCCTGATACACGTTTTTGGTAAGCATGTGGTTTTTATGAGCATTTTATTAGATTTTTTTAAATGTAAGTTGTATGTTTTGTTTATATATTTTCTTTGTGCTTTGCTTTATTTTTGTAAACGCATTTTTTTCTTATAATTATGGAGTCTTCTCCATATACCTACAAATAAATAGAACAGCAGGTTTATTCCTTCATTACAATTTAGGGTTGATAATTTAACTTAAAATATACCCACCCTTGTGCGGAGCGGGTGATTGTGTCAGACTCTTACTGACTTAAAAACCCACCCCGATTAGTTTTGTTCAATTAAGGACCACTCTTTGGGTAAAGGCCTTCTCTTGCCTGTGGCACCACTCCCTCAGTCTCCACTCCACTCTCCCACTGCCACCTCTCCATCTCTAGCCACTTTAATAACCTCATTAACCCATATTTCTTGGGGTCTTCCTCGTCTGCATTTGCCTTTCAAGCCAATCCACTTCACTATCTCTGTCTTCCCCATAACGTAATTTTTTCAAGTTACAATCTGATAAAGATATTTTAACATTTAGCGTCCAATTTTGTAGCGCAACTAAATTAAACATTCAATAGATAAGAAGTAGCTACCGTACAAACAGGGGTCGAAAAATAAACAAATAAGAGATATGATATACTCAAATCACCTGATTCTTTAAAAATACGCAAATCACCTGATTGTTTAAAATAATTAATGCGATCAATTAATCGAAGTTCGGATATTATGACCATGCTGGCTAATTTGTGTGTATGAAGTTAGTAAAATGGAGCATTTGGAGAATTTGTTTGTAAAATGAAGCATTGATTAAAATAACATTTTTAATCAATGCTCCATTTTACTTTAAATATATTAGACCGGGCTTAAAGAGACCGGGCCTCGGACGGCTTTGAAAGTTCTAATTTTTGTCTATTATGCATATACTAACATACATCTTTACCTTCTGAGTTTAGAGATATCGTTCTCAGCGATAAGACCTCCATTGTACCCATAGATTTAAGTTTCTGTGAAATTGTTACTATTTTGGTGTACTTTTTTTTATGTATTCTATTCTATTATTTTATCACGAACAGACAGACAAACACGGGGAATTTTTTAAAATAATGTATAAGAAAGGCTAGCAAACATCGTAAAATTACCCTACAACACGAGTCCCCCTATAATCTGATCTTCTAAAAATACAAAAGCTAGGTAACTTAACGAAACTTGATCTAAAACAAACCTTTCATAACCCACAAGACGTCTAGTTACTGTTAGTACTGCAAACAGTATGATCAATTAGGCGCCTGGCTCTATGGGTTGTCTGTGCCCGACGATACGGGCCGCAAACAAACATAGGATTATGATTATAAACCATTCGATACTTATTGAGGCCATCCATCATTTGGGGGTTAATCGAAATTTGAATGAGTGCTTCGATATTGAGTTATGATTCTTTTGAGGACTTTATTGTATATTGTTTTGGACATTAATTTTTTTGTGTGAGAATAGAAATTATGATTATTTTCTCCAAGTACGGCTCTACCATTGATTAAAAAATTACAAAAAGAAGATGACACAGGAATTGGGAAAATATGGTTTCCGATTTTAAATAGTAGCCATGCTATATAATTACGAACTAGGGTCCCGCCCCGGTTTTGCACGTTTAGCTCCAATTTATTGACACCTTGACCACTCATGTGAGTGTTTTGTAAGGTGGGAATGGGAAATCATCTTATATGACTTATCGCGCTCAAGGGTAGAGCGAGAGGGCGTATGACACGCATACATATACTAACTAAAACCACACCGGTATGGCTTCAGTTGCGTTTTCAGAACCAATTCCATGGCTTTGGCAGGCGTCGGCCCTACTGGGCCCTCTGTGGTTTGCTGACATCTCTTTGAGAGGCGACGACCTCGACGGCACCGTGGTACACTACGCACCGTCGATGACTCAGGCTCGGTCGTTATAGGACGAACGGACAGCGAGCAACCCATTGCTCGTCGTCCGCAAGACCGAGCCTGCGGTGAGTGGTGATCGCTCTGCGATTCCCGACACCCGACGCGTGAACCAAGAGACCCCGGGCGTCGCAACGCCTGGGACGTCTTCTGTCGCGGCGGCTGGGGCGTAAGGATTCACCCTGTTTTAAAATATCAATGGCGTCTTTAATAATCCAATAATGTCATACTTACCGAAACTCATTCACACAAACAGTAAGTACAATTCGACAAAATTCATCATTATCATCATCAGCCTTTTTAATGTTCCCACTGCTGGGACTCAGGCCTCCTCTCTAAGAGAGGGAATGAGCCGTAATCCACCATGCAGGCCCAGTGCGCCCAGTTCTAGGACATGCCGGTTTCCTCACGATGTTTTCCTTCACAGTTTTGTGAGCAGTGGTGATGAAATCAATTACACAAAGTAATGCGCCTGGCTGGGTTCGAACAACTACTACAACTTGCAAGTCGAGAAAAACAAAAGAAGTAGGATTTTTATCTGTAATGTCCCAACAGAAATCACTTAGCATCAACTACCCAGAAATCTGCAAAACATACGACTTAACCCATCAAGGTCTATTGATTTTCCAGTTCCCAGACATGTTCTGGCCGGTCACACGACACAGGTACTTGCCTACAATCTGTCTAGCTAACTTATGCATGCGCTAGTTATCCGGATCTAATATTAAAATGAGCCGCAATTTGTGCGCTGCCGATACGGAACGATCAATCTACCGGATTGAACACACCCTGTAGGTACGTGGCTTGGAGTGGGGTGGAGTCGAATTCGTTAACTAATAATTTCCAATTAATTTAACGTGTTGTATAGGGCCGCTACGTGATTGGGATTGTTTGTTGTTGTTACTAGATTGGACGATATACGAGTATACCAATTTATTTGGGTCGGCGCAGCATGTCTATTTTTTAATACCTACTTCTTTATTAGGTAGTCGTAAACTAATACCTTACCAAGAATTATTCGTGAATTGTGGGTGTGCTCATAAACAGGTAAATTGATAAACGCAAGACACCCAAACTGGGGCAAGAACATAACTGTAGACCATACAAATATTTGTTCCTTGCGAAAATCGAACTCGCGACACGTAACGCAGCGGTCAATCGTTCAACCACTGCGCCAATCGTGCTTTCAATTAAATACCTAAGTAAAACCACACCGATTTGCCATATGTTGCCATTTGTTTTTTTTTTATGCGCCTACATGTTGTTTCTGCATTTTCTTTGTCAAATAAAATATTTTCCTTCTTCTTCTTCTCAAGCAAGTGCGTTGCGCACGTCTCCACTCTACGCCATTCGCTGTCCAAAGGGCGTTATTCAAATAAGACGCGCTGCGTATCGCAGGCGACTTGTCGCTTGATGGATAGCTTCGGACCATTTTTAATCATCCCTGTAAACTATTTACATAGCCATAAACACCTTCACGGTACAACCAAAATTAAACTCTAACCTCTAAAGCGAAGGTTGGTTTTCAGTTCGCGAGCTGTATTTCTGATGGTTTATAAATTGAATCAGTGATGTGCTTTTATTTATGTACTTAATATAAGTTTTCCTGTCAAATAACATATCCTGTGACGATAAAGCAGAGTTAGCCACTTGAATAGTTTTCAAAGAAATATAGTTTTCGAATTAGTATAGAATCTTCTTATATTTTATTTTAGTTCATTAAAACTACATAATATTCCTCTGTTCTGTGTATCTAGCCGTAAATACGTGAAGAGGTCACTGATAGCTACAACCCGAGAATCTTTAAGTCGAGAGTGAATAGATTTCTTCTAGGTAAGCGCGTTCCATCGTCGACCGCATCGTCGCTTTCCATCAGGTAAGAAGGCGGTCCAGCGCGAAACTAAAAAAAAAATCGTAACAGACAGAGCGTATAATATTGGTATGAATAAAGTTTATTAAAATTAATTTTATATACTGTTTACTAAAAAGAAATACGAGCCAAGATGCTTTCAACTTTGACTTGGCAAAGTTTAAGTAAATTAGTATTGTTTCAAACGACACCACCATACTCTGACGGCTCCAGCTCCACGCACAGCAGGCT
The DNA here is from genome assembly GCA_949319445.1 of Mythimna lalbum. Lineage (NCBI taxonomy): Eukaryota > Metazoa > Arthropoda > Insecta > Lepidoptera > Noctuidae > Mythimna > Mythimna lalbum. Next base: position 7,335,721 of record OX439345.1, on the reverse strand, counting down.
TATCCCCGCACCACTTCATGAAATAGTTTAATCCACTAAGCCGCGCGCCGTCAACTCTACGCCGAAGAGGCAAGATGAATTATCTTTCCTACTGAAACAAAGCTTTACGTTCCCATTGTTGAGAATCCTCGCTACGTGCATTATACACCCACCGCTATTTCGCGACAAAACCCTCCATTACACGTCGCATTGTGCCACCACTCAATGCATGATTAATGATTGCAGACTTCGAAAACATATTCATTCGTAGACCCCCTCTATTCCGCTGTCTCTCCACTACAATGCCAGATATCGATATTTTTCCGCGAGACGCGAAAAATGGATGTTTACATCCGCTCGATTAAGCGGAGGATGGGTTTTTGAAAAATCGACAAACGCCCGAAAGATATGCGTCGCGTGCCACAAATCTAACATTCACATAACCAAAATTCAACTTTAGTAACCACAAAATACGCTTCAAAATGATTTGTTTTGCACCATTTTACCCCGCACTTAGTGCTTCTCGAAGCGTAGCGAGGTTGTTGTTTTATTGGAAACGGATAATTTATTTTGTGTATTTATTTTGTTGCGGCACGTCGCCGAAGGATTCAATAACGTGGGAGCGAATTTAGTGGTTATGGGCTGTTATTAGTATGAGAAGAGAGATTGAACGATTCGACATAAAAACATGCCCCACTTCACAATTTCTGCAAAATGATAGACCGTATACCAGCTGCGTAAGCCTTGCTAGGGAAAATACAGGTGCAGTTATACCAGCCATTCATTTTCCCACAGAAAAAGCTAAGGAAAATAGGTTAGTGGGAAACCTGCAATTTGTAAGCGATAAATTAGAAAAGCGTCGTTAACTTAAGTGGTGGTCCACCTACACTGAAACCTTTCTGTTTATCGCTCAGAGAAAACGTAATTACATAAAACTTTAAATGGGAGAAAATGTAGGAAAATGTTGCAACAGGAAGTCTTGTAATTAATTTGCTTGGAGTTCGGAAAATATGGGAGTTCTGTGCGAAGATTGGAAAAACAGAAAAGTTATCTCATCGGACGAAAACCTACAAATTATGGGAACGGGAATTCTTAACTGAATTAATTTTAAATGTGGAACAGCACTCAGCCCTGAACATTTTTGGCTAACGAAATTTTCTTGGAGTAATCACAGTCACTTACCGGCTGAGTCGGGCTTATTTGATACTAGGAAACTGATAACTAGCATTGTAGATGACAAATTAAGCTAATATAGAACTACATTAGGCCGACTCACACGTGTAACACGCCTGATTTGTGCGTAGAACGACGTCGCATGGCGTGGATCTAGTGTAGCTCTACAAGTCTAGTTTCCATATAAAATTTATGGAGATCGACGCGCCCCGATTGGCGTGTGTGGCACACGTGTGCGCAGTGTAGTTCTAGCTTAAACTTTAAACTTAACTCGACGACCAACTATGAGACTTTATTTTTTTTATGTACGCATGGAAACAGCACAAGGTAATACATAAATATGAGTACACTATACACTTTAAAAAACTTAATCAAAAGGACAGATTATAAGAAATGTAGACAATAGTGTTTAAAAAACTTAATATTATAAATAGATACTTTAATAATTAATTTATAATTATCGCAGTTGAGAGGAAATATAGTGCACTTACACTTAATTTTTGAAATGTGATTGATTTGAAATCAATCAGACATCAGACAAAAAAATAAATGTTTTTTACACGTTTTTGCACAAAACTTATTGTAGTTTCGGTTAATAATATAAGTACGTAGAATTCTTTTCAATCCTTTCCTCCAAACACTCAAATCCAATGACGTTGCACAAGTTTGAAAAAAGAATCGACTTTCATTTGTTTCGTAGTTTCGAAAAAGGACTCTATATTTTTTGCGGGATTTTTCGAGTAAATCTCGTGGCTATTTTAAATATTCGCAAATTAAGCTAGTGTAGTTATATATTTCGAATGTTATTTACTGGATAATATGTAGAATCATCCCAACAGGCGCAAATTCTTCAAAATAGAGCTGAGAATTTTATTGTAGAATTGTCTGCCTCAGCGAAGCTTACCGAGAATGCTGACTCGATGCATTTGCAGCCAAATACTGCAAATATATTTGAATATGCTACACCCGCATTTTAATGGAAAACAAAATGAACGGCAATCTGAAATCGGAATGAATTTAGATGAAGATGTACCTATAAATTACGTATCTAGTTTAGAATGTATTTAGATTTACTAAATACATTCTAAAGTAGACACTGGCCATCATAGATCATATAACACTGCTTACCATCAGGTGATTGACAGACAGAAAAAATAGATCCTAAAAGGGATAAGTTTTTTTCCTTTTGAGGTAAGCAACCCTAAAATTCTTCATATTTGTTTCGTTCTTAGCCAGCTATTTTTTAAAGTTGTCAAGCGATTTTAAACCATATGTAGTGCAACTAACAACATTCACCCAACTTGCCCCACACTTAAACTGGCACAGTGTCAATTTCACCCGAATATTCAAGCTTCGTTTACAAAATCAAGTCTATTAGGAGTCCCGGAGTTTCCGAGTCCCGGCGGAAATTAACCGAGACCCGTGTCAGACGACAATGTCCTTTCAAAACTATCCTAATGACATTTCAATGGAATTGACAGACTTATGTACTTGACACACAGGTCATTTGCATACAATATGAATCGGTCGTAAACTAAAGATCAAGTCGAAGTTCTTTGGTAATCTCTTTGTGCTACAAAGTTACTGAAACCCGAGAGATAACGGGATTATATTGTTTGTCTTTTGTTTGATTCTAAATTGGGCAAATCTCGGCGTAGCTATCGTAAAGCAAGGCGGAGCAGTGCCCCTAAGTTTGGGGCCCCAAAACCTGATAAGCAATTATTTTTCAAACTAGCGAAAAATTCTCCCACCTTCAAAATTTTTAATAAAATATGTTATTTTAATAATAAAAATAATATATTTATTCAGAGTTAAAGTTTGGTAAAATAGTTATATAAAATCTTAGGAATAATTACAAAGGTATAAGACCGCCATTGTACCCATAGATTTAAGTTTCTATGTCATTGTTACTATTTTGGTGTACAATAAAGTTTATTCTATTCTATTCTATTCTATTCTATTCTATTCTATTCTATTCTATTCTATTCTATTCTATTCTATTCTATTCTATTCTATTCTATTCTATTCTATTCTATTCTATTCTATTCTATTTTATTCTATTCTATTCTATTCTATTCTATTCTATTCTATTCTATTCTATTCTATGTTATGTGCTTGTACTTGAATAAACCTGTATCACAGGCGTAACATTATTTTAATCATGGCAACTCGTTTTAGAGTCGCCGCACATGGGCCACATGTAACAGCCACAACCGCCACCACGAGAAGCTAAAACAGGCCACAAAGGAGGCTAAAGCGGACGACATTGTCGCTTCTAGCGTTTTTTTGTGGCGGCGTATTTTTGAGGCCCGTATGCGGAGACATTTAGTCAGTAAAAGTCTGACACTCCCTTCCACTCCACTCAGAGCTGAATAATTCCGTTAATAATTACCCATTTCAAACCCCCCCCCCCCCGCAAGTTTTTTTGGCCCAGGGCCATTAGTCACCTAGCTACGCCACTGGAGCAAATGCAAATGAGTTTGTGTCCTCCTGTATATGGATAAATATATCTTCTACTTCTTGATTCTTGATTTCTTCCTTTTGTGAATAAAACGCTGCTGAAATACGCGTCATAAAACCCGGTAGGTATGTCGTTTACGACGCACATGGAGCCACTTTGGGTGGCCTTTTATAGCGACCCGGCTAATTTGTCGTGATTTTCATTAGCTAAGTATTTGTATTTACCTGTATTTTGGCCTTTAGAAACCAAAACACAAGAGGAACAATTCCTTTCATTGTTGACATAATATTAGTATGCATATTACAATTATATATTAGATTTATTTATGTAGCTTTTGGAACAAAAGGTTGCGGGATTCCGATGGATGCGAGTTGCGCAGGATCGTTCATTGTGGCGACAGTTGGGGAAGCCCATGTCCAACAGTGGATGTCTTTCAGCTGAAAAAGATGATGATGATGTAGCTTTATATTGTGCACTAGGTCCTACATTCGAATATGTTCGCTCTCTGTAACTCGATAGGTTTGCTGGAAGAAAACTCATTGCTGAGTTAAGCTCGCTTTTGTACATGAACTTTCTGTATCACCGTGCACTATGTATGTTTTTGTGTACAATAAAAAATTAAAGAAAAAGAAATAAAATGAATGCTATTGAGGTACACATTTGAAAGGCAGTAGAAACTCTGATGTAGTTTTAAAATTGAAACATTTGCATCAAAAACAACATCAACTTTTAACTGCCGAGGACCTCCACAACGTTTATAGAAACGTTGAAACTATAATTAAAACTAAAATCGAGGTAGTTAAAAGTGATGTTGTCGTACAAAAGCGCCGGGAAAGTTCGCGAACTGCCGGCAGAAGTCATTCGAAATGTTTTTCAGAGGGAAATTAATTTCTGGGGACCAACTGAGCAGAAACACTGTAAATGCTAAAGTGAAAAGTTTGTTTGCTGCAATAAAGTATTCAAGTTAAAAAGGCTGCTCTACTCGTCTGATACCTATAGGTATAGTCCAGCAAATATTCTCTTAAAATCCTCAGGCCTCCTCTCTAAGAGAGGGGCCCACGCCCCCGGGCCCAGTGCGTGTTGGTGAATGTCACATGTCTTCGAATTTTTGGTTTCCTTACGATGTTTTCCTTCACCGTTTTGAGAGCAGCGGTGATGAAATTAATTACACAAAGTAATGCGCCTGGCTGGGTTTGAACCCGTGACCTACAACTCGTAATAGCGTCTTAGCGAAACTAAATTGTAGTGAAGCAAAATTTTTACATTATTTTATAGATTTACGAAAATAATTTATGTTTTGTGATTATAGCGTAGATAATAGTAAACTGTACGATGGGATTGACATCGTCACATTAGTGTAAGAAAATTCCATAAACAAAAAAGATTTTAAAAAATTGTACGCCCCAGCATCTTTCAATATTTTGAAACAAAAATACAAACATGCCATAGTAATAAGTGATAATTAAGAGAAATAAGTGACACTGTTACTAACATAAAGTACCTAAAGTTGTCTTTAACTAAATAAATTATTTTTACAGCAAATCTAGAACTTCTTAGGGGAGTATTTAAAAAATAAAGTTTATTTTTAATATTGATACGCTTGCGCTTGACCACTATCTCATCTGATGGCATGCGACGACATGGCTGATGATTTAGCACACTCTTGACCTAAAGAGCCTAAAGTCGTAGCTATCGGAAAACACAGACTCCGGTAGGGAATTCCACTTCTTAGCTGTACCTATGTACAATGAAGGTGTACCCAAAATATTTTGTGCATATGAATAAGATGTCCACCATATACCGTTGGCGCATTGCCATTCATCTGGCGACCCGATAAAAAAAAAGAAAAGAGAAAGAAGAACAGATACAGAAACTGGCCTGGACGGATTATCTATTTTCATCGGTCTAAGCCCTGTTTGCTGAAGTACTGTGTGGGGAAGTTACCATAAGTATCGTAGATTTATAAATGCATGAACACGATCAGCCACTGCTGGGACCACGGCTAGGACTCAAGCCTCCTCTGAAAGATTGGCTGTAATCCACCACGCGGGCCCAGTGCAGGTTGGTGGATGGGACATAGTCGATTTTTTTGATTCTATGACATTCTGTTTTCCTCACGATATTTTCCTTTACCATTTGGAGAGCAAGGTGATGAAATAATAATAGTTTTATAAGTATGGTGAGATTATTTGAAAGAATCACCGCGACCCTGGAAAACCACGGGCAACTAGAGGAACACGGATGAGTTTTTGTCTGTAAAAGTCTGACACTCCGTCTGGCTCCACCCAAAACGAAAACAGTTATTTTCCACGAAAAAATATAACTCTTGACTGGGTAAAACCTTTACAGCTCCAAACATAAATAAATATTTCTAGTAAGACACCAGTGGGGAAGCGAGGGCTGATGGCCACCATTACAACTTGGCTCACAACATGCAGCCGATACTGCTAAATTAGGGATACGCTTGAGCCTTCCCATTGATTGCACAGGGGAAACCAAGGAGCCTCTGTTACATCCTACGAATATTTTAAATGTGAAAGTCTGTTTGTCGTTACTTTAATTACGGATTAAAGATTTGGATGATATTAGCAGGAGTAGGAAAAGCTTGTGAAAATATGTATGCACACCTTTATTTAATCATCTGGATATCCTCATGGTAATCCTTCGCTCCGAATCTGGCACCTTCCCCGACTTTTTGTAAGGGTCTGATAGGCTCTTACTGACTTAAACCATACAGTGTACTGCAGCTACCTTTAGCTCCGTGCATGTTTGTGCTGGAGTGCTGACAAATTTCATCACGCTCATTTCTCCCGGTCAAGTATTATAATAATAATACGAGTAATTTATTTAAAAAGACAACTTTTGGTTCACATTGTATGTTAGTAAGTAACACTTGTTTCTATGTTAGTTCAGATTTTCAGAATTGTTTTCAGTATTGCCCTAAATAAATTCATACGAATGGAATGATGTCACTGTCTGTACTTACCCACTCCTCTGTGATCATCTATTCCTCGAAGAAGGAAACCACGGATGTTATCCACGGTAGCAACTGCCACGACATATTCACGGAGCAAACAAAAGTGTGCTGCATAGTGTCATCAAGGCAGCTAGCACAATTAACGGCTCTCGACCTATGCAACATAATATATATTTTCCGAAGTACTCATGTCTGAACAGAAAACAAGGGTTGCTCTCTAATCTTTCATTCATTTGTATAAATATACTATTTAATAGACGAGAAAATAAATGAAGTCTCCAACAGATTCCTCTGTTCTCAAGTCTAGGCAACCGAGAATCATCGTAGAGCTAATCTTGAGGGCGGGCAGCCGCTTACGCAAATGTCATTCACGCGACCCCTTCACGCTTTTGCACACCAACCATGCAAGACTTTCCCTGCTTCCCTCACTCCTCACTAACACAGGCTTCAAAGAGGGGATAGTAGGAATTAGGAAAGGTCTTATCAGAATGGTCATCCATAGATATGTGACTAGAATGGGATTCGGGCACAATCCTTCGTGATTGCGCCTCGTTCCATTTTCAAATCCTCGACGACCGTTTGTCGTCCGAACTCAAACGAGCATCGGTTTGTTTCCTTTGCGAATTTTGAATTTAGAACGTTTAACGCTCGATATGCTGCGTAAAAGCGCCTTTGCTTCGTTTGTGAAAATCTATCATCGTTTTTCGTTGAATATTTCATCAATAATTATTTTTATTAGAATAGAGACCGTATGATTTTCTTGATATGTTTTCTTTTTTTGTCAATGGTCACACTATAAAGGCGCGAATTTGTATGTAAGTATGAATGTGTATAGATATGTTTTCTATCTCTTCACGCTCATACCACAAAAGAAGTACTCTCAAACGGTTGAACGGATTTAGATCTTTTTTTTTTTTTTTTCTCGACGGGGAAAATCATCTTTGACGAAACCCGCTCTTGGGTCGAGCGGGAGACAGTGTCAGACTCTTACTGACTAAAAACCCCGCGCCGTTCCTTCTAGCCTTCATACTGGGGCACGAGCTCCCTTTCGGACAACCCTGTCCCCAGTAGGCTTTGACCCAGCTGGGCCCCTCCTGCTGCTGACAACTCCTTGAGGCGCGCGGGAACAGTGCGCGCCGTCGACGTCTTGGACTCGGTCTATTACCGGACGATCGGACAGCGAGCTACCCATGGCTCGCCTTCCGCGAGCCCGCGTCTACGGTGGCCGGAAATCGGGATCGGAATCCCGGCGACGGCGGCGAGGGCGCCGTTGCCTGATGCGGTCGGCCTCCTCCTTTGCAAGCATTACTGCTTCGCAGAAGGAGGCGACCGCCTGCCATTCCTCCTCGCTCCGGACCATGGCCTCGACCAGGGCCCGGCGCGAGAGGTCTCCGCCGCCGATCGCCCCCACGAGGGCACGGCGATGCTCCGCCCAGGCAGGGCACACCTCGACGGTGTGCTCCACCGTGTCCTCCGGGCGTTGCGCACAGTGGCGACACCCGGGCGTCTCTTCCGCTTGAATCCGATGCAGGAACCTCCCGAACTTGCCATGTCCGGTGAGGACCTGCGTCATGCGGAAGGTAAGGACTCCGTGGGGTCTTTCCAGCCACGCCTCAAAGAGGGGACTTACCGCCATAATCGTGGCGTGCCCAGAACGGATTTAGATTAAAGGCATACAAATCCGTCCAAATCCGTCCTGGAATCTTCATTATCAGCATCATTTTAATGGTCACACTGCTGGGACTCAGGCTTCCCCTCTAGAATAGGGAATGGGCCGTAATCCACCACGCGGGTCCAGTGCAGGTTGGTCAATGTCACATGTCTTCGAATTTTTGGTTCTAGGACATGCCCGTTTCCTCACGATGTTTTCCTTCACCGTTTTGAGAGCAGTGGTGATGAAATAAATTTCGCGACCTATAACTCGTACGAGGCCATTACCACTCGGCCACCACTGCTCTGGTCCTGGATAAACACGTACTAATACGTTTTGCCCAAGAAGTATGTCCACTTGCGTTAATTTTCTACTTTCACGTAAGCAAAAGTTAGAAGAAGCTAGAGCAGAGAATCTTCATCATTACAGCCAACAGACTTCTTCAGTCCTGTGCGTCTCGCATCCAGTATCTCCAGTTTCCCTATGCAACCAATTCCAAACAAATTATGCTGGCATTCATTTAACTAAGGACATTACTGCCACAACTTCCGTATTACAAATTCCGGTGGACCATTAGGATAGTATTAATCAAAGGGACCATAGCCCCGAATCTAAGAACCACCCTGCATCCGTAAATTGTATTGTCAAAGCGACACATGGTCCCAAAATAGCTCTGTTGGCAACTGTCAACAACTAATGTCACAGCCTATCAAAATATCCTCCTTCAAATTGTACTACTGTAAATTTTCGTATATAACTTTCATCGGACAAGCTTAGTCTGTGGATTAATAGTGGGCACACGTGCAAAACACTTGAGAGGGAGTGTTACTAAAATGGACCACCACTATCACGTAATTAAGTGCCCCCGTCCGTTGTTCACCGGACCGTAAGGGGACACTGGGCTAGAATGGCTGAGGTATTAAAATAACAAACTACTTTGACGAAGAAATTTGAACCTTAACACTTCAAGTTAAAGTTTAAAGTCCTTTAAGCAAAGTTTGTTGAATAAGGTATATTTGGCAATTGGGGTAATGTGTTAGGCATAAATTACTAGTTTTCTTTGGAGTTGAATTAAGTACGGATGAAGGCAGTTAGTAGTTAGTGTCCGGTATAATGATTGTGGAAACGGGTGAGGGGCTGCGATAATAGATTAGCGAAGTACCTATTAATTTGCTAAAACCAACCATAAAGCCAACAGCTTTAGTTAAGTACCGTATGTAGATTAAGATCGATAATCCTAAATTATTGCTGGAACAAAGAGAGAAACGGCTCTCTAAATAAGCATACTTACATATATCTCTATCGATCATTATCAATTTAGCCAAAAGAGGTCCACTGCTGGAATTAGCCCTTCCTCAAGTGTCGCCACAACGAACGATCGTGTGCGTTTACATCCATCGGTCCACCTTGTGAGAGGCCTAGTGCCCAGTCCCACTTAAGTTTGGCGATTCTTCGGGTTATGTCGGCTACCTTAGTTCTCCTGTGGTAATCGTCATCCTAGATGCGAATTGCGAACACGCAAAGAAACTTCGAACATAGCCATATTCTTTGCCCTTTGGGTGACTTTAAGCCTTCATGATGACTCACTAATTCTATAGTCTTCCATGAATATCAAAAATTTTATTGATTCGAGCAAAGAAAATGACTAGGAATGTAAGGGTTAATGTTCACATAATTTTCCCAATTTTCTTTAGTTGTGCAAGACAGTCACAAATATCAGTAGATACACCGATCTAAATCTGCCACAAAAAATATACAAGAAAGCTTTCGTAATGCAACTCATGAAACCTCAAGCCATAACAAAATAAACAAGGTTTTTATACAAATAAAATGTAATCGGTGTTAATAAACATTAGTTGTGGATTCACAAGCGTGGACGCATCCGGAGCTCGTATAAAAACGATTAATATTCTACACGATAGCGGAAGTGATGGGAAAAAGAACTGTTCTAGTATATACCAGGCATAGATTGTAGCAGTGGTTTGTGTCGTACAAAAAATTATACAGAATTTATTTATTAATTTACTTTAACATAACACAGCATAAAACACAATATAACACATTAATTAATTAGATATAACTACACGGGAGTCATACACGTATCATATTTACAATATTCCAGACAGACAGACAGATACTTAGATGAAAGAAAGAAAAAAAGAAAAAACGTTTATTTCTACCTCACACATACATATTAACTTAAAACAGTTGGATTAGGATACATTAAAAAAATTACCTATTATTTCGTATGAAAAACAAAAAGACAACTTTAAAATCTGTGCAATGTCAAAAAAGGCGCCTAACTCAGCATATGCTGCGATATCTATAGAGACAGATAGATATTATATATCTATAGATATAGATGAGATGTTCTTCCATTCCTCTGCGAACACGTCACAAAAGAAAAAGTTACATATAAAGATGATGGGCTTATTTTTATCAAGTTTCGCATTATTGGAAAGAAACTTACAGAACAAAGTAGAAAACGATTATTTCTTAAATATATATCTTGAGTACTTGAGAAAAACTCAGCAAGATGAGTGCAAATTACTTCACAAGAATTTTACTAAAATATAAAAAACAGAAACCGTACACTAATCTAGCGCTACGTTCTTTCCCAGAAATAATCTAACGGTTTACAATTAGTACTGTTACTAAAAATCTTTCCGAATATCAAGTAACAGGTATCCCAACAAAAAATACCAGGTTAGTAATACCAAAAAAAAATACCATGGACAGCTCTATCGTTTGATTGAATACGTTGCGTGAACGCAATAAAATAGCTAGTAAAAGATTTTAACTCTGTAAATCGACTTCGTAAAGGAAGTCGGTAGTTAACGCATGTAGTACAAGATAAAGATAACAGAACAACACATTCATGTTTAATTAATTTTTATTTAATTGATTTGTAAACAGCTAGTTAAGAAACGGATGCACTGTGTATGTGTCAACGAAGCATGAATATTTTATCGTATTAATAATGCATTTGATGGTTTTTTATTTATCCGTTCCTTTTTTGCCAAAGTTGGATATGCAAGTCTCATAAAAGTGCTATTTGAAAGCTATCCATACTTAATATTCAAAATGGGAAACTGTGTATGTCTGTTTGTCGGTCTTTCACGGCAAGTGTCGAACGGAGTGACGAATCCACGTGATTTTATAAGTGAAGATAGTTGAAGAGATGGAGAGTGAGATAGGGCACTTTTTGTCTCTTTTTAACCCCCACTTCCCAGAGAAACCGTGTTACCCCGAATTTAACGGGTGCGAAGACGCGGGCAAAAGCTAGTTTGATATATTTGAGCTCCGGATAGATATCACTATTACCCATTCACTATCTATACAGTCACATAAATAAAATTGAAGTTTTGTTTATAATGTCATATTTTTACCAAATAACTTACTTGAATTAAGCTCCTGTGTCCCCTAGATGGGTCAGAGAATAAAGTGCGCCGCCATCCCGTTCGGTCTTGAACTTCGCGTTTTATTTCGCTCCAGGTCTACCCAATGTTCTTCGCCTCTAAAATTGGTTCTCATTACATCCAGCGTCCGTTACAGTGATCTTAAATTGATTACATTATGCAAAAAAAAACATTGAATAAAAAGTATTTCACAAATTACTTACATCATTAACGGCTCTACTAAAAAACGTACACTTTTGGCCTTACATATACATATATATTCCAATTTGTTACAACAAAAAATCGACTAAATATATTCCGGTCACATAAACGCAATACCTCTCTAATATCGTATCTCTTGTCCCAAACTATCCAATTCCCATATCAGATGTTAACATTCACAATGGCTTATTTGACTAACAAACAGTATCGGACGATTATCCTACGTGGTTGAATTATGTATGAGTCACTTCCTTTCCTCCAGCCCTAGCATGAGTGACGTAATGTCGCCTACGCACCACAAAATAGATAGTACAGAAGTCAATCTACATACAGAGCGCGCTCGAGCAACTCACACATAGACACCGCTCACGGACACGATATCTCAGCTCAATCGCCCGATGCCTCAAGGAGTTGTCGGCAACAAGAGGGCTGCTGCTGCAGCTGAGTCGAAGCCTAGACTGGGGCCAGGGTTATCTGAAGGAAACTCGAGCCCCAGTACGAAGAGGCTTGAAGGAACGGGTGGGTTTTTAGTCAGTAAGAGTCTGACACTATCTCCCGCTCCACCCAAGAGCGGGGGTTGTCATAAGATGATTTTTGCCCACCGTAAAAAATAAAAAACTCGACGCAACGCGCTGAGTGGCCCTAGCGGTAGGTATAAAAAGTGAAGTACATACATGAGATTGACTTCTGTACCTATCTATATTGTGTAGGTACGCACTTTGTTACGAGAACATTTTTTCTGTCAGGTCTTTGATCGATGTGACGTCGTTTTGTATAGCGTGCCTGTTGTTATTTTCTGGATTTTCATTTTCTTCATCATCGGTGTCTGTCAGAAATCAGAAACGTTTTCTTCACCACCGTTGGTCGACTGGTAGAAAATGTCTTAGGCATTACTCCACATTTATAGGTAAAGTATTTTTATTATTACAGAAAGTTTTAATAAATAAATCTTCTGCTGTAATCAATTAGTATCAGTACCTACACCAAAATGCTGATCAAAATTATTGGCCTTATTGGTATTCATCATACGCGGCATCATACAATGGATATATCTATAAATAAATTAGGGTTCCAGCAATGCAGGCAGAATACGTAAATACAGGCAGATATGAAACATATAATTATTTAATCACTTGTAATTTAGCAAACATAGACACCTTCCTGAATTTATTACAGCCAGCTACTCCAGGCGTTGAAGTAAAACTGGAGGGGCCCAGTTAGGTCGAAGCCTACTGGGGCCAGGGTTATCCGAAAAGGCGCTCGAGCCTCGGTATGAAGGCTAGAAGGAATGGGGTGTGTTTTTAGTCAGTAAGAGTCTGACATTATCTTCCGGTCCACCCAAGAGCGGGGGTTGGCATTGGATGATTTTTGCCTACCGAAAAAAAAAGATATTGATGTAAAGGATCAGCTCATAAATAAAATAGAAGATGAAAAGCACTAAGCTATACAAGCCAATGAAAATGATCGTCAAGACTCAAGTTATTTTAGTAAGCACTGACTAAATATTCCGTGTCACACTTCCAGCTGCTATGATGACTCCTTTTTTGTAACTGCTGTGCGTCTCTGGAACTCTCTTCCCCACTCCCTTCACGCCAGCCCATCTCTGGAGCTCTTTTCTGTAACTGCAGTGCGTCTCTGGAACTCTCTTTCACACTCCCTTCACGGCAGCCCATCTCTGGAGCTCTTTTCTGTAACTGCAGTGCGTCTCTGGAACTCTCTTCCACACTCCTTTCACGGCGGCTTATCTCTGGAGCTCTTTTCTGTAACTGCAGTGCGTCTCTGGAACTCTCTTCCACACTCCTTTCACAACTGACATAATGTGTCTATTATATACCAGACTTATAAATGTAGGTTTATACCCTTGATCTCTCTCTGTCAAAGGTTAGTTAGGAGAAACCTCATTGTTGAGGTAAACTCGTCATTATAAAAGAATGGTCAAATACTTACACTACGCTAATACACTTGTGGTGTAATTTAAGTTTCTTTTTTTTGTACCTAAACATTAAAGAATTAAGAATGAAAAACACCATCTACACTAACGTTATAAAGAGTTATAGTTTGTTCTTTGTTTGTTTGGAGGTAAACTCTAAAAGTCTGGACCGATTGCTATTTTACAAAGATAAAACAATGTTTCATTCCTGAGTGACATAGGCTATATTTTATATACGCGGGCGAAGCCGTGAGCAAAAGCAAGTGTCACATAAACCAATGAAAAATATCAACCAGACACAACGCTTGCTTAATAGAAAAAAATACCTAATTAAATAATGTGGGTATTTAAAAATTTAACATTATTACTGAAACATATTTTTTAATATTCAAAAACTTTCTTTTTTGAGTTAGATCTCTTTATGATTAAACATGCGACAAGTGTTTTAAATCAAATACTGACAAACATACTAAGATACATTTTACTTAAAAACAATTACCCAATCTACATCCCTGTTCCATAATTAAATACACCAGAACCTCGTTCTAAAACAGAACTTAATTGCTATCCAAGATAGGCATCTATCTGTAACACCATCAAATTCTATTTGGAAGTACAAAACAAATCGCATCGGCGGCCTGTAGTCACACTAATTGTTCTTTAATTGCTTTTTTTACTTTACATTAAGGTACAATTAGACTGTTAAAGTATTAACGATGTGACAGACGGACGGACCATGACGACGCGTAAATGTTACATATTGAAACGTGGAACAGGACATGTGTGGAGCAGCTTCTTTTCATTTGTTCTCTTGATTTTAAGACTAATAATTGGTTTAGTAAGAACTAAGCTTCTGCCAGCGACTTCTACTGGTTAAAGAATTTTCAGAATCGGTTCCCTAATTTTAATGATTACCCCTACATATAAACTTACGAATTTTACCTCATTATAATATTGGTAGAGATGCTCTTCAGATCTATTAAAATAGCTATACATTTTCACGTAATTCAATTTAAAAATTCTTATATTTCAGATCGAATTTTCAGAATACTAAGAATGTCCTTGTATTATCCACTTTCTTTGTATTATCCAGACCAACCAAGTCTTTAAAATCATCCACCAAACACGAAGACTACTTAGGGCCTGTACTCCTGAGTATTACAATTAAGTACATAAAGCAAGCTTTTTTCTTTATGTAAATAGATCTCAGAAATCAGAAACGTTTATTTCAAATAGACCAAAAAAAGTGAAGCTAAATTGCACGTTCGAAAGCAAATATTTCAATAACAGCTCCACGCCACTTCAGTCCTCCTAACTAATAAATAAAAAAAACACACTAACGATGACGGTGCGTCGGCTCCGAAGGCTTGTTTGTTTACCATCATTGTTTTATTGCACACAACACATCTCGGGCGCATCTCCATACAATCCTCCCGCGCAACCTCCCGGCCATCCGCCGCCTGCCGCCTGCGCATTCGTAGCACCTCCTCATATTTTATTATCAGCACTTCCAATTTATGGATGTGTAATCGAATAAAGTTGGTTCGATGAAGCTAGTGTTACCTGCAGGAAGATATAAATTGAGTGTTAGACGGTGTAAAGTATATTTTAGTTGGTTTTGTAAAGTATCCAATTTCAAATGGACATTTGTTAAAAAGTCAATCGTAAAACAAAGCTTAAGGCCTTTGCCGGGCTGAATATGTGATACATTGTTGGTTATTTCAAATTGATACCTAATAAGTTATATAAAACTAAACATAGAGCTTGATAAAATCTGTATTAGTACTTAGATAAATAATTATTTGTTCTATCATCGGACCACTAGACATATGGCGATGCGCCAACGTTACGTGGTGTACTGTGGTATTGATTGTGTGTACCTCCAGCTAATGAGTACAATTCCCTGCCGGAGTCTACGTTTCCTGATAGACTAGTTGGGCTGTTTAAGAAGCTCCTTTTCCACTCGCTTATCGTCAACATCGAGCATGGTTTAAAAGCTTGTTGCTTCATCTGACGCAATCCAACGCAATTTTTGACATAAGAACCCGCAAAAAAAGAGAGATAACGCCTGAAACCTTGAAAAACGGTATTTCAGTGATTTACTCAAATATTTTACAAAACTTGTTCCAGGAAATAGCTGTTTTTTTTTAATCCTTAAAAGTTTTGAAAAAAATAGTCGTCAATTAGAATCTTACTAAAATTTGCAAAGCTTCTATAGTTTTACTTTTATGACTTTTTTAATTTTTGAGTAAATTACAAAGTAGCAAAATTCTGCAAAATAGCAGATTTTCAGAGGTTTTACTGGATTAATGTTACACAAATTAAGAAATTGATTTCAATAGAAGCCTAATCAATATCCACAAGATTACTGTGTTTTTAAAATATACAATGAAAAATGTGTAATAACGTCATAATCGGGTAAGAGCGGTTGTCTGAAAAACAGTGAAAATGTGTGTCGAGATGCATCCCCTTATGGCAAAAGTGAGTAGGTTACTTTAAGGTAAACGTGCTCTATCGTCGACCACATCATTTTTGCCATCTGGTAAGATAGTGGTCAAGCGCGAGCCTATCAATAATAAAAATAAAGTATCATAACTGGAACAAAATAGCATACCAACGTATCATATATCATATCATACAAATAATGCTCGCATCTCGTTCGAAGAATACAGCAATTCTCCGAACAAGATGCGAGCAATATTTGTATGTCATGTTTCTCAAGTGACTGTAGGAGTATTACTTATTCTGCGCTGTAGGTAGTCTTTTATGAGAATAGATTTTTTTTTAACACACAGATAGTGACGTGTCTACACGTACCTATAGTACACCAGCTTTGCGCAGTTATGTTTTTTTTTTATATTATATACTTCTTCCTCATCAGTAGCATGCAGTGCCCCATCAGAAGGCTCAAAGTCACCCAAAGGGCAATGGAAAGGACTATGCTCGGAGTTTCCTTGCGTGATCGAATCAGGAATGAGGATATCCGCAGAGGAACCAAGGTTACCGACATAGCACAAAGAATTGCCAAACTTAAGTGGCAGTGGGCAGGGCACATTGCTCGCAGAACGGATGGCCGTTGGAGCCGAAAGTTTCTGGAATGACGTCCACGTGCCGGAAGACGTAGCGTTGGAAGGCCTCCTACAAGGTGGGCCGATGACCTGGTAAGGGTTGCGGGAATCCGATGGATGCGAGACGCACAGGACCGTTCATTGTGGCGGCACTTGGGGGGGGGGCTATGTCCAACCGTGGACGTCTTTCGGCTAAAATGATGATCATGATGATACTTCTTCCAATGTTCCCGGTTTTGAGCCACTTCTTTCCAATTCCCAAGGAAGACATTTGCAAGGAGTGGATGGACGCCTTTGCCCAGCAGTGGGGCAGTATGGGATAGAAATAATAATAATAATACTTCTTCTTCCTGCCCTTATCCCATCTCATTTGGGGTCGGCGCAACACGTTTTTTTTTTCCATTCCACCCTGTCACTCGTCATGCTATCACCAACTTCCTTTTCTTTCATATCGCTCTTTACGCAATCCATCCATCTTTTCTTTGACCTTTTATATTAAATACATACTTGCTAAAAAATGGTCATCAGCCCCAAAGAAAAGCTTAACAGAAAAAACCCAACCAAACTACGCAACCTATAGAAAAATCACCTCTAACTACCTCACATCATTGACTATTCCATCTCTGCCACGAGTTTTAGATAGACCTAACATCCATCATGTCACCCCCGATTTTTTACGAAGAGTACAGAGATCACAAGATGTTCCGTAATTGCAACAAATAACCCACATTTTTCACGATGACACCCCTGCAGAACTCTAGGTAGAAGGGTGACATGCTCGATCAATTTGCTTGTAGGGCTTCAAGCAAGTAATGTCACTGGAGAGGCGTAGCTACCATTAGGGTTGAAGTTGAAGTGTAGACAATGTCTTTGCAATGAGAATAGAATATACTTAGCGCCATGTTAGAATAGAATTTTATTTATTTGGACATACAATAATCCTTACAGTGTTTTTTTTACGGTGTGTAAAAATCATCCAAATGAGATACCCTGCCCTTGGGCGGAGCGGGAGATAGTGTCAAATTTTTAATGACTAAAAAAACCCACCCCGTTTTTTCTTTGCCTTTCATACCGTGGCCGAGCCTTTCTTTCAAAGTAACATATTAAATGACTTATTATCTAGTGTTATTACCAATTACAATCACAAGAAATTTTAACGAAATCAATTTACGCTCATTTCCACATCAATGTGTGAAGTGTCTGAGTGGTGAGGAATTGAAGAAGGCGAATTGTCGCCAACAATATGAAAGTAAACAGTTTTCTTTGCAAACTCGCGGGTACTTTTCAAATACGGTAAAAAAAAGATTCTAGAGTTGGTTTTTCGTTAGAAAAAAGATGTTCTAACCGAACCACATTTCTCCAAGTCACCTTCGTCGATATAACTTAGATAACTCTACTACTTTTTGTTATGCCTCCGCATCGCTTCCCATGGCCAATTCTGCGAATCCCGTTATTTTTTTCGGGTCAGAATCAATATTGCTAAGTATTTCACACTGTAGCTTTCGTTTAAAGAGTATATTTCAACTTCGAAGATCAAGGGCCTTACCAGGCCTTACTATGACGTGTAAAAACGTAAGGCGTGCGAGCGAGAAAGAGGGATGGGGCACCCTAAAGAAAGTTCTATCCCTTTAACAGTTTAGGTCGTCAAATGCGTCAAGAGCTCGTGGTAGACTCTCAGTACTTACTTTCATAAATTACTTTAATTATTTCAATCACTATTACCTACACCGATATTTCCACACACACTCAAACAAAGCCGACACAAAAAACGTACATGGTAGGTACTTCCAAATGTCAAAACGTTGACTAATCAACCCTTATTCATCAGTTATCTGAGTATCATTAAAATAACTGCTCGTCCATCATCCCCTAACCCTTCAGTTCTCAAGTTACCCGATTCCAATACCCGATAGACAGTTACAAATTTATGACAGGACTCGTGAATTATTCGGCCCTCTATTTATTGCTTATCTGTGGATCTAACCGCACGTGGTCTAGCGTGATCTATGGTCAGGCTGCAACCACAGAGCAGCGAAAAGCGGTCAAAGAGGTCGACTTTATAGCCGTTTGAAAATTGATCGGCCATTTTAATAGACCCTATCAGTTTCGAATTTCGAGTGCTACCACAAAATTGATACTTAAAATTAATTTGATTATGATGTTTGAACAGGAATTGGATAATTAATTTTATGAGTTTTGTCGTTAATTTTGTAGACCGGAAAGATTTAAAGATGATTGGACAGTGTTATGCAAATGATAGAGTTATAACGTGCTAGAGGCAGATTAAACCGTTACTGATTAATTTTAAAATAACTGATTATGACGGCTTACTAAAATAGACCTACCATTACCTATTTTTTTTTTGTTGCAATAAACGTTGCTCCTGCACAAGGAATACTCCCGTATCGTGTAGGTTTACCAACATGTAAACTCACGTACACATAATACACCCAGAGCTGGAAGTTGATCTGTAGGCCATAGAATTATTTTGTTCCGTATGGCAATCGAACCCGCAACTCACAGTGCAGCAGCCAAACGCCAACCAGTGCGCCTACTGTGCCGTCAAGTGTATCTAAAATCACACTATCACAGTAATATTATAAAGGCAAAAAAAATGTGTGTATGTTTGTCACTTCTTCACGCTCGAAAAACTGAACGGATTTCGATATAACTTGGTACACCGATATGATCTACTGTCCTGGACTTTTTCAAGGGAGTATATTATGTTCTACTTATACTTTTCTACTATCACCCAAGTAAAGCCCCTGCACCCCTAGCCAAGTTGCTAATCTGCAATAGTTAACGCTAGTAGAAAGGTTTAAATGTACGGGAATGATGTCATCTCAACGCTCAGTCACGTGGTCAGAACAAAAGAATTGGGCGCGTGGCCAACTCGAAGCGTTCGACGCAAGCGAAACGGTTGTAACTTTGCTAGGGGGGCATGTAGCAGCTATTGTACAGATAATTATTATAAATACAAAAAAATATATCTAAATATTTTGTTAAGAATCTTGATCGACCTCGATCTTTCCAACCCGCTTCCCGCTCAGCTCAAGAAACCGCTGCACCTCGTTGTCATAAAACCTAATACTGAAAAATTACGAGCATATCACAACGTGAGTGAGTCCTGCATACCTCCTTGCATGACAATTACGATGGCATTCGTTTTGTGTGCTATGATTTATGGAAGCGCGCGTGCAATGACCCTTGCTGCTTTTGGAAATAGGTCGTTTCCTAATGTGTTTTATTCAGAAGTTTTATGTGTATATTTGGTTAAAGGTTTAAGAATTATGTTTGTGACTTCCGAATGCTTACTAATAAAATATGAATTCAATTTGGCTTAGCTAATAAATAGGTAGCGATTACAATATGAGAATGGTTGGATACAAGTTTATTATCAGACAGAATTCATTATCATTTTCATAATTTCCGCCGAAAGACGTTTACTGCTGCACTTAGGCCACAGGACATAGAAGTGGCCTTGCGGACGACAAGCAATGATTAGCTCGCCGTCCGACCTTCCGGTAACCGTCCAGACAGAGGCTGTCAAAACTATAAGGTCTCAGCTGAGTCTAAGCCTAGGGTTGGCTTCCGAAAGGGCAACCCGGTGTCCTGGAACGCTAGACAAAGAAGGAACAGTAAACGTCTAATACTACCTAGCGCTCTCACCCTAGAGCGAGAGAAGTCAGTGGATGATTTATCACCGTAAAAATAATAATAATGTGCCTTCACAAGGGTCGCCACCACGGAGTAGTGGTCGCCAAAAAGAGAGATAATGATGTCACGAGATGCACAGGATCGCTGTGTGAGCATTTCACATCCATCGGATTTCCGCAACTTTCACCAGGTCATCGATTCATCTTGTGGGAAAATTATAACCCATATTTCCCCTCCTCCTTACCCTGCTGGGACTCAGGCCTCTTCTCTTGGAGAGGGAATGGGCCGAAATCTACCAAGCGGACCCAGTGCGGGTTGGTGGATGTCACATGTCTTCCTTAAATTATTTTAGTACATGCCGGTTTGACCAAAATGTTTTCCATAACCTTTTTGAGAGCAATTTTGATGAGATAAATTACACAAAGTAATATGCCTGACTGGGTGTGAACTTGTGACCTACAACTCCTAAGTCCGGATCGTTACCATCAGGCCCGTTATGTAAAATTCCTTCCTTTTAACTACCAAGAACCTTTCAGTACAGCAAAGGCCAACAACCAATTACCATTAAACATATTCTTTATAAACTTTTCGAAATTATGCAGGCAAGTCAGTGCAGCCAGGTTCGAAGCCAGCTATAACTTAGACGATAATAGAAGCAGGGTTACCGAGACCTCAGCCAGAGCTGGCTCAGGGCTAGCATACTAATGAGGAACTAACAATCTGGCTGGCAAGAATACGTGGGATCCTTACAGGATTTACATAACTTACGGAATTTGGGAGGTATTCTTTTAGAAGGATTTATTGGAAACGATTTTTCTTCAATTCTTTGAAGTAAAATATAATATACTAGCTTTTGCCCACGGCTTCGCTCGCGTACATAACCTATGAGTCGAACCTGAATGATATTATAAATGCGAAAGTTTGTATGTATGGATGTTTGTTACTAATAAACTTGGTTCACGAGTAGACCATATCCCAGAATAACACATAGGATACTTTTTATCCTGGGATTATGTACGCGGGTGAAGCCGCGGGCAAAAGCTAGTATAACTATATATTGGGCAGGTTTAAAATAAAAAAATAGGTAGGTAAAGTAGGGTAGGTAGGTTGCGTAGGGTAAGATAAGAAGGTAGGTAAGTAGGTAGGGTAGGGTAGGTACACAGTTGACGGGAGCGAAGCCGCGGGGAAAGCTAGATTATTATTAATAATTTTATTAATTTCATAAAGCTAAGGAGTTTATTTGTTTAAACGCGCTAATCACAGACTCTACTGATTGGTATTGAAAAGTTTTTATAGTGTTGGATAGCCCGTTTATCCGTCGTGTCCGTTTATATCATTTAGATCTGGAAAGGCCATACGTTATATAACATCACGCTACGATAAAAAGGAGAAGAACAATAACCAAACAAAGACGCGGGTTACAGCTAGTAAAACAATAAAAGTGACTTGTCTCCCAGTTCATTCATTATGCCTATTACAGTCCCGCATCAGGACATTTTGATAAATACTCGTACGTTCAAATGTAATGCGCTTTAAACGGGCCACAATTAAAATGTTCGTGGATTATAAATTGTCTGTGCACTTGACTCCATAGTTAGCTACTGTTCTGCATCTGGCTTGTAATGTACCCACATAATTAGAAATGACGTGCCGTTTTATTTTGGTTTGTTTATGTAGCTTTGAAACTGCGCTTTAATACGTTTAAAAGGGTCTTTTTCCACTCGCCTATCTTTTTATTTTTTATTATTATTGATAGGATCGCGTTTGACCTCCATCTCGCCTGATGGTAAGCGATGATGTGATCGACGATGGAGCACGCTTGCCTAGAAGTAACCTATTCACTCTTGACTTAAAGACCCCCAAGTTGTAGCCATCAGGAAGCACAGACTCCGGCAGGGAATTCCACTCCTTGGCTGTACGCACAATAAATGTGTTTCAAAATGTGATCTTCAACATCGAGCATGTTATAAAATCTCGTTGCTTCATCTCAATCCAACGCGATGTTTGATGAAGAGGCAATGCAAAAAAAGAGAGATAACGCCTGAAAACTCTGTTGGCATTCGGTAATTTCGTGACTCATCATCATCATCATCTTCCTGCCCTTATCCCGTTTTATTTGGGGTCGGCGCAACATGTTTTTTTCTTCCATTCTGCCCTGTCACTCGTCACGCTATCACTAACTCCTTTTTCATTCATATCACTTCTCACACAATCCATCCATCTTTTCTTTGGCCTCCCTCTCCCTCTCCATCCATCCACATGTAAATTCATAACTCTTTTAACAACATGCGTTTCATCTCTCCTCTTTACATGACCATACCAAGACAAACGATTTCCTTTCAACTTTTCAGTCACTGGCGCCACTTTCAAACTTCCCCTAATATACTCATTTCTCACTTTATCCATTCTCGTCACACCACACATCCATCTCAACATTCTCATCTCCGCAACATGCAATCTTTTTTCATCCGTCTTTTTCACAGCCCAACATTCTGATCCATACAGTATGACAGGCCTTATCACGGATTTGTAGATTTTACCCTTCAACTTGAGGGGCATCCGTGGATCACAAGTAATAATAATAATAATAAAATAATAATAAATGAAATAATGATAATGTTGTAATTTCGTGACTAACTCGAATATTTCACAAAACTTCTTCCAGAATACGTGTTTTTTTTAAACCCTTAATTTTTTTTCAGAAAAATTGTCTGTATTCAGAATCTCGATTAAATGTTCAAGGCTAACAAGAATAACACCATAATCACGTAAGAGCTGTTGTATGGGAATGTTCCTCGAAAAGGACGCTCTTTATAGGATATAGGACTTTTTTATGGTTTCGCCAAAAGATTCTCAGTCCTCCCCGCTGAGAGATGTTGAGGATCTATTGGGCAATGCCCAACTAATCAAAAGTTCCAACTGCCACAGTTATAGACAAAAGATCTTCAAAAGGTATGCAGAAGATTTATACCGTAAGTAATGTATGGCAATTTAAAAACACGTGGAAATTAAGTCATTGGATAGTAGGTAGTAAATTCGTGTGACAGCTGGTGTTAAAGGTACCTTCCGGTTCCATCATCAGATCAGCTCCATGTCATAATAATTTTGTATTGTCAACTGATTTATACATGCAAGCAAAATTTCAACTCAATCGGTACCCGAGAAGTGGGTCAAATTTAATTTACAAGATTTGATTACAGACAAACATCGGGACAGGTAAAACTAAATAAAAGCTTGTAAAATATTTATAACGTGTGTATTATTTAAGGTGGACCGACAACCTGGTCAGGGTCGCGGGAATCCGATGGATGCGTGACGCACAGGACCGGTCGTTGTGGCGACGCTTGGGGGAGGCCTATGTCCAGCAGTGGACGTCTTTCGGCTGATATGATGATGATGAAGGCTCATGGGTCTTGCTTACAGCACTTTAGAAATCACATGCAAGATAAATAAGCATGTTATTTCAAACCTCAATTCTTAAACGCACAAGTGCGACAATAGTGTTATTTTAAGCCTTTATTGCTGTAAAAGACAGCTTAAACTGAACTGACACGATAATTCCTTAACTTTTACTGTCTGTACATTCGCATACCCGAGGTGATTGTCTCATGTTTGTCTCATTGTGCGTCGTGGCGGGCGTGAGTTACGACGTCGCATTTGTCGCGCCGGCGCCGCGCCGCTTGGCGTGCGCGTGCGCATGTCGCTAACGAGATCCTGGCTGGAGGCGCGCAGCCACCACAGTATTAAATAGGGTGTTCAGACTTTCAGATTTTAATGAAGTTATTTTACATAATTTTCTGTTTATGGCAGATATTAATGAAGTGTCCCTGTACTCCCTGTGTTGTAGCATTTTTAATTACCTGATGGGAAAAGTAAAAGCTTATATTGTAAAATATGGGATTCTATAATTTGTACTTTTAACGCAATTATTTCGTGTTTCGCAAAACTATCTCTTAATAAGGTCATTGTAGGTTAATGTTACGAAAAATAAAATCTAATATAACTTAATTAATCTACACTGATATAATAAAAAGGTTAGGTTTTTGTTTTTTTTTTTTTCTACTGTTTAAGCTAGATGAGACCGGTGTTTCCTAGCTGACTACCCTGAGAAGAAACACCGAAACAAACTCAGGGGTCAAAGTCTTTTTTAAAGTCCATACAGTAAATATGTAATGGTCAAAGCTATGTGCAAACCTACCACAGTGTTGTCTTTTTAACCCAAAGGTTGACTGGGAGAGAATGATGTACCACTACTGTACCAGAAGTTTAAATAAATAAATAAAAGCTAGTAGACAATACATTACGACCAAATATAAATCTATTATTATTTCTGTTCGTTACCTGCAAAACAAAAATTATGTTCCAAAAAAATTTCACGCAAAAAGAACCAAGCAACACCCTAATGAAGTCCGCGTGCTTCCCGCAGTCGCGTCGCGTGCATATCGCCCTGCGCCCGCGCAACATGCAAATAGTTGATTTACTCTCCCACTCCTTCGAGTTTACACTGCGCGCGCAGTTGTTACCCCCTGTCAGTGTACCTCGGATAAATAATATTGTCTCTGGCAAGACGTATGAGTCTGAGAGCAACGCAAGACGCAGGCGCATTGAAATGAGTAATTGTGATCGAGAATAAATCGGGAACATGACAATGCAATTTCAACTTTGAGTTCCTAAAGATAAGGTTCAAAATTGAAGTTGAAAGGTTTATTTTCATAACTTACTGTATCGTTAACAATGTAATTAATATCGAAGTGTAGTGAGAATAATGCTGTGAGGTTTAAATGGATTCTCATAAGTTTTGCAATTTAAATAACGATGGTGAATTAAAGTAACAGATGTATCGGTTACAATGCAAGACTGAATGGTAAGAAAAGCAAATAAATATGGAATCTAAATCATCTTGATTTAACCCTTCAGATACCGTCAATTAGAGACACAATAGGTTTTTTTCACAATAGATTGGTCGTTGTGGCGACGCTTAGAGGAGGCCTATGTCCAACAGTGGACGTCTTTCGGATGAAATGATATGCTCCGTGGGTTTTAGTCAGGAACAATCTGACATTTCCTCTCGCTCCACCCTAGAGCGCGAAAAGTCATTAGCTGATTACCTCTTTAAAAAAATAGAAATTTTGGTTTCAGCCTGCCTTGTCACCAGAAATAATAGTTGTCGCTACTTCTTATTCAATTTCCAGGAAAGATCTCTATCCTTTTCCAAGCTCATAATCCTACAAACTTTTTCAATCCCACAAACATCAGAAACTATTGCGTTACCGACTCCGACATGTTTCCTGTTATCACATTATCACAACTATTATAATTTCCGCTTGAGATCGCGTGTCATTTATTCCTAATCGCTGGATAATCAACAACAAAACTTTACGGACTCTATGGTGCCGTCCAAAGAGAAATGGGTGTAACTACCCTTTTAGTCAAAATTTAGTTTTTTACTATACATATTATGTGCTCTCAAAATGGTGAAAAAATATCCTAGAGCCTAAAAAAAAGTCCAAAACCTATGACATCATCCACCTTCTTATAGTAGGTATGTTCGCGTAGTATTGGGGCTCAATAGTAAGAACATTGTAGGCTGTTTAAATACATATCTTCCCCAAAGTCAAAGTAGAAAATTGCCCCAAGGAAACTTACTCCCGCACTCCAGCGATAAAAGTATCCTATTGCTATTCCAGGACATGATCAAACACACACTCTTTCTCTAGTGCGACTAGGAATCAAGAACACATGGTGCATGTAGTATTATTTAATTTTTCTAAGAGCGAGTATCACAAAATAGTAAGTTAAAAAACACACACAACTTAAAAACTAGTACATATTAGTAGGTACCTATAGACTTTTTTTTTACTTATACGCCACAGTGGCATGTAAACCTATCCAAGGTATCTGTTATGGGGTTTGAACCTGTCCGCTATCGTTTTTAAGATGATATTGAGGCTGAAATATGTAGTTTCATCAAACGTCTAACATATGTCCCATCATCATCATCATTTCAGCTGATAGACGTCCACTGTTGGACATAGGCCTTCCCAAACACTATGTTTCGTTCACTATGAACGATCCTGTGCGTCGTGCATCCATCGGATTCCTGCAACCTTCACCAGGTCATCGGTCCACCTCGGAGTAGGCCTTCCAACGTTGCGTCTATATTTGTCCCATATTACAGAAGAAGAAAGAAAAATTATTTCTAAATATTTTTTCACATTTTTGTGTTGGTCAGATGCGCCCTTTCGTACGACGGCAGTATGGCACTCCACAGCCCCGCTTAATTGAATAGTTTGTAAACAAAATAGTTTGGAACTCATTTCATAGACTGCGGCTGAACGTGTCGCGTGCCTTTGCCTGATAGAGATTAATTATTGACAAGTGAAGTGGAGCGAAACGAAATAAAGCTTTTAGGAAAGACAAGATTATTTAGTGTTTGTCAACCTGTAATTATATGGTGTTAATTGCGTATGTCCATTTCAGTCTCTTACGCATTCTTTTCTAAATTTATATTATTATTTCATTTGAAATAAACAGTGTCTTTGTGCTCTTCCATCTGAATTTGTTCTTTTCATGTGTATATAAATTAATTTATTAAAAATGCAAAATATTTTGTTAGTAAATGTGCTATATCTCTGGAAATACTAGTCTGAGCTCATAGTAGGAACCAATTTTTTAACTCGATCGCTTTAACGTAGTAATTCGTTTATATTATTCATCAATTCGTATAGAAAAACCAGGTTTATCATTGTTACTATATTATAGTGTAAAATAATTATTTATAATCAATGATTTTCTTACTTACTATGTTATAGTAACTACTATCATTCTTATAAGTAATTATTATTAATTTTAAAGTCCGCTCCTACTTGAAATTATTCGAATCTTTTTTTAACTGATTCGATTATGGATTCGGATACATTTTTATATCGGATATCTTATAGTTTTGATTATGGTTACGAAGATCCATAACATTCCCAATATAATGTTACACTAAATTTGAGTTTCATGGGTCTTGTCCAGAAAATAATGCACGAGAAAAAGCTCATGTAAGATAATGTGGTTAAGTATTAAAAAATCAGAAGAACTTCAAAAAGGAGTCATAGATATGCTAATATACATAATTTCAGAATAATACGAGTGGTTTTACCAAAAAGTTAGGTAACTGAAAACAAAATACAGACCAATATCGGTAACAGCAAATCAACAGCTTTCGTTATAGCAATATTCAATAGTAAAATTACAACGCCACACGCACCATCAGTGGTCACAGAACAAATGTTTGCAATTCTATGCACTGAACGCAATCAAGACCCAGCTTTATTTATACTTCTGCAACAGTAGAAGCAAACCAAAAGGTTAACTTTCCCACCGATATTACTATATAAGGAGCGTTTGTACAGTTTGATCCCCAAGCTAAACGCTGAGCACGCAACCTGAGCTTTGCTGTCTGGCTAATCTTTTCATAATACCATGAGCTTTTTCCATAGAGTTTAGACACTAGATGTAAAACATTCTCTGAGAAGATTGTTGAAAAGTTATAACTGATATAATATTATGGTCTTTTTGACATAGCATGGGTGGGATGACAGTAGAACGAAAATATGTATCTTTAAGATGAGAGAAAAGGATAGGTAAGGTAGCTACATTGAATGAATCTGACAGCTGTCACCCGTACTACCTTACTAGTAGGTTAAATAAAATCTTTGCCTTATGGAAATTGTAATATAGTAGTGCTAGCTAATTCCATATACTTGAAACTTTGTGTCAATCGCTATTACAGAATCTCACGTGCCTACAAATCCTGTGCTACTCTCATCCTGTAGATTGCCGTAGCCTCAACTAAGTGGTCCTTCTTCTCATTGTCGGGTCGTATGGGTCCTTCAGAATCAAATCACGCATGCTGCATCACGTGCCGCTAATGGGTGTCACCCTTATTATTGTGATCTGCAACATTATTACTTTTATTGAAGTATCGATCTGCACCTTTTTCCTGATTATGTTCGGCTTCGTATGGGTTATTGGGAGTTATGGTATTGCCTTTCTTGTTTGATTACTTTTTCATAGTACTTGCTAATTTTCAACTTTCACGTTGCATCGGATATCATAAAACAATTGCATAATGTTATTTTTACAGACATTGGTTGAGTTTACAATCGAGAAATGATAACGATTGTCGAAAAAATCCAAATTGCATAGGGATTAACGAGTCCTGCTTAAACGTGTATTTAATTCCATTTATCATAATGGATTTCGCCAAAAGGCCCTTGGAAACCTAAATAAGGAAAAACAAGTTTCCTAATATATAACAGTTTTCAAATAGAAGATATCTCAATCCTCGGCGTCAGTGCAGTATACATTCAGTCAAAAAAGTATCGGGAATGGATGATTTGTTTATGGTTCCAAATTCAAATTTTTGTTTATTTGTAGTTGTTAGATTGCACAACTGTTTTCCATTTTGGCGCGGAGTTTGAGTTGCATCTGTTATTTATATTAAATACAGTGCTGGTTTTAGTAATATCATATATAGTGTGTATTGCGTATTTCATAATGGACAAAAATATCGAACAAAGAGTTTGTCTTAAATTTTGCATCGCCAATGGAATTTCGTGTTCGGAGTCACTGAAAATGTTACAGAAGGCTTACGGTGAACCGACTTTATCAAAAACTCGTGCTTATGAGTGGTTCAAAGCGTTCAAAAGCGGTCGAGATGTGATGGAAGATTTGCCTCGCTCTGGTAGGCCGTCAACGTCTGCAACTGAAGTTAACATCGCAAAAGTGAAGGAAATAGTGACTGAAAATCCCCATTCAACTCTGAGAGAGATAGCCGCCGAACTTTCTGTATCTCACGAGTCGATTCGTACCATTTTAACTAATCATTTGGGTATGAAACCTGTTGCTGCTCGGCTAGTCCCAAAAGATCCGAATTTTCTCCAAAAACTCAATCGCATGAAAGTCGCTGAGGACATGCTAGAACGAGTCAGTTCGGACCCAACATTCATGAAACGCATTGTTACTGGTGACGAGACGTGGGTTTACGAGTTTGACATGCAAACTAGTCAACAAGCTTCGGAGTGGCGCCTTCCAACTGATCCGAAACCGAAAAAACCACGCCAAAGTCGATCAAAAGTCAAAGTCATGTTGACTGTTTTCTTTGACTATCGCGGTGTTGTGCACTCTGAATTCTTACCGGAAGGTCTAACGGTAAATAAAGAATATTATTTGAGCGTTATGCGGCGTTTAAGAGAGTAAATTTGACGAAAAAGGCCAGATTTGTGGAAAGAAAATTCTTTGATTTTGCACCACGACAATGCGCCTTCGCACAAGGCTATCATTGTGAACGAATTTTTGACCAAACACTCAACAAATACCATCCAGCAACCACCATATTCACCAGATATGGCTCCTGCTAACTTTTTTCTTTTTCCTAAACTCAAATTACCACTTCGTGGTACCCGTTTTCAATCGATAGAAGACATAAAGGAGAATTCGCGGCGAGAACTGAACTCAATTCAGGAAGCAGCGTTTAAAAAATGTTTTGATGAATGGATTATTCGTTGGCGCAAGTGTATCGTTTCTAAAGGAGCATACTTTGAAGGCGATAAAATAAATTTGGATGAATAACAGACATTTTGTGTATTATTGATCTTTTCCCGGTACTTTCTTGACAGAGTAGTAAATGTTGTAAAAGTTGATTTTGAATTACACGTAAAAAAGAGACGAGATAGATACTACAATTTACTATCAATATTAAATATTTTGAAGACTTTCATGTTAATTTCAAAAAAATTACAATTTTGAGTTAGGTCTACTTGATGCTAAAAGAGTGATTAATTTATGTGCGTTAAACTTCAGAAGTAATTACTAAAATATTTAATAAGCCCATATATATCTGCAAACTAAATAAACATAATCAAAATCTCACTAACAAGCTGCCCTACCTACAACACTGATCCCCGAAACAAATTATAATAATATTGGATACTTATCGGGCGTCGATGCAGGCGTGGTGGTAATGAGAAGGTCCGATTGAGTCGTCGTCACCGGGTCAGGGGCGCTAATCCGCCCCCGTGCTTACACACGACAAGCGGTGGTGGAGGCCGCTAAAATGGCGCTGGGGCAGCTGTAGAAATATGTATAGAATAGAATGGAATAGAAATTTATTCGACACATATAAAATTACGGGAACAAAATACAATATAAAAATAGTACAGAATAATACAATATGATAAACAGTGATCA
This sequence comes from Mythimna lalbum, assembly GCA_949319445.1. Lineage (NCBI taxonomy): Eukaryota > Metazoa > Arthropoda > Insecta > Lepidoptera > Noctuidae > Mythimna > Mythimna lalbum. Next base: position 7,304,966 of record OX439345.1, on the reverse strand, counting down.
CTTGTTGGATCGAACAAGATAGATTAGTAAGGTTAATTTGAGTTTTAAAAATAAGATAAAAATAGACCGTAGAATAAGTAATCACACACCTTAAAAACGCTATAAGTAAAAGATACAATAAGGGAGATCTTCATTTAAATATCTTTTGCGCACACCTAACAGGGTACATGCACATATATGTACAGCACAATGTGCCAAAGTGGCACAACACGGCTTACTAATGATTCTCAAAACACTTAAAAACAAACAACAAACTTTTTAATATTTTCGAGTCCATGATTACATTTTTAAATAATTTAGAGCCAATTACGTTGGAGCATTTACTTTAATAATTTTATTAGTTAGGTTTAAGGCTACTTTCTGATATTTAAAAAATGTTGTCTATTACTGTAGCACAATCGTACGAAGCAGTATATTCTGAATAGCCCTGTACAAAAACAGTATACAACTTTTCTTCATAGTCTTTTCATAACAATAGATAGTTGCCGTAAAAATTGTACTTAGTCCTTCTTTTAGATTATTCAAAAATAAGGGACTCGTATTTTTAATTTGTAATTTTTAAACCAAAAATAAAATTAAGGAGGGGTTAGGAGGAAGGAGGGGAGGGGAGGGAACTACATTTTATCTAAATAAAATGTAGTTATTTTTAAAATTCACCACATTTTTAAAATTCACCATTCAATTATAAAACCTCTTCACGTCCAAACAAATCGGCAGCAGCATAACTTCTTTCCAATAAATTTTAGCCATACGTCCATTCATCTAACGCCTTGTTATTTTCATACCCGGGACGTGACCGCGCATCCCTAATTCCTCGCCAGCCGGGGCTCCGTACACCCCGACAGCCACTGGGATCCAAAGGGGATTTATAATGAGGTTTTATATCAGCATTAGTGCGGGGTTGTGAGTGGACTTTCAAAACTAGACGTCCTTTGTTCGATACGGTATTTGGATTGTAAATTTGGTGACTAGGATGTATGCCATCACTAACTTTTGACAACAGATTCGCGCCAGGAAACGTAATGATCGAAGTGAAAAGCTATCCTATGGTCTAAGTCAGATATTGGTTAACCCATGCCATATCTCTCCAGCTGTTGGGGCACAAAAATACCTAAAGATAACAGAATGGATAAAAAACATAAAAAATACAGATTTTCAGTTGAAATAAGATAAAGTTACTTGTTAAGTTACTTTTTTTTAAATTTTGCTTATACTTCCCACTGCTAAGCAAAGGTCCCAAACCCGTCCAGGTTTTTTGAACCATCTCGAACCAACCCTTGCGTTAAATGTTTTTAGATCGTCTTTTTACCTCTTCTCAGATCCTCCTTACCGGCGTCGTCCATTTTAGGCACCCAACTTTATGGAGACTTGCCTAGTGGTATATATATATTATAATAATATAATAATCCTCTATCAGGCAACTAAAGCCCATAGATAACATATACAAATATTCTGGTATAAATCTATCTATCTTCAACGTGCATGAGACTGATGAGACCCACCCAATCCCAATTTAGCCTTTTCCCACAGGTAATTTTGTACTAATTTCTTTCTTTCTTTCTTTCTATACCAAATGTACTTGGAAAGTGTAATCAACGGATTATCAACTAACACGATCGGACTCATGTCATGAGAGACGGACACAAATTAAGTTTGGCCCAGATTAGTCAATTGTGACAGTGGTTTAATTTCTTGACCAAATTAAACCCAAGCAAATCGTGAATATGATACCCGTTAGTTTGAAGTATGGAATAGTTGTCGAGACGACATTTTAGCTGTTTTCATGTTCAGCGATATTGACAGAATTAACGAGCACGTCGTTAACGTCGTGACTGCTCAAGCGACTAATCAAATAAAATAATTTCGTTTGAAAACACGAGTCTAATAATGTTAGAGGGACTGAGATTTGTAACTCACTGGAAAGTCATACTGTTGAAAGTCATATACTTGTAAGTACATCAGAGTTATCCAAAAGGGAGCTCGAGCCCCGGTATGAAGGCTAGAAGGAACAGTGTGGGTTTTTCCACCCAAGAGCGAGGGTTCATTGGATGATTTACCCAACCAAAAAAAAAACTTGTAAGTATATCAATCAATAGAAAGGGTAGCACAATTACAACAAATAGATATAGAAAATATGACAACAAGGTACATAAAATGGATCACAGAATTTATATTGTTTGCTTAGCATAATGATGCGTACTAACGGTACAGGCTTAAGTAAATGTCTATAGAATTTTATCTATACAACATAGTATAGCAGAACAATCAAATGTTGATGATTTCTACATTTTGTACTAAAGTCTAAGTATACCGACTGAAAAAATAATTTAGAAAAACACAATGGAAGGAACATTTTTCTATATAAATCGCCAAATAACTCCTCCTACTCTAAATGATGTTGTTCGCAACGAACACTCCATGGAGCGACTCCTTGTCCAGGGACAAGTGGAGGGGAAACGGTCACGTGGTCGCTCGCCTACGCGTTGGACAGACCTTATCAGAGCTGCAACACAAACCTCCATAGTCCAGAGTTCTCGAGTCGCCGTGAATCGGGACAAGTGGAGACGCATCGCGAAAGCCTCACTCGCCAACGAAAATGCAACATCGTCAAACACGACGACTCTGTCAAGAGTGAACGACTAAGGAGAAGAACTCTAAATGAAGCATCCGGGAGCGTCAGACTTTTACTGACTAAACGTAGACAACCCACACGTGTTTTTTTAGATGCCACTTGTGTTACGCGGTGATTCTTTCAAACAGTCCCGCAGTTACACGTAGACCATATGTTTAAAATGCAAGCTATGGATGATACTGATATATTTTTATGATCGCAGTAAGTACAGAGACACTTAGCCTATTCAAACCCAATCTCATAATATCCTTTTACGACGCCCATGGGAGGGCATGGGAGATCGAAATGCAATGCAAAGGGCAATAGTTATGGGTTACATACACAATGACAATTCCGCTCAATTGCTTCTTTTGTAAAGCACCCAGAGCGATAGTTATGGCACTCTACATCTCTCTTTTAATTATGTCCTCATTATCATCTTCCAATCCTTGTCCTTGTCTTGGAGTGGCGACCGCGTACCGGAAGACGCAACGTTGGAAGGCCTCCAACAAGGTGGTCTGATGACCTGGTGAAGGTTGCGGGAAGCCGATGGATGCGAGACGCGCAGGAGCGTTCGTTGTGGCGACGCTTGGGGGAGGCCTATGTCCAGCAGTGGACGTGTATCGGCTGAAATGATGATGATGATGAACCCTTGTCCCGTGTTTTTTGAGTCAACGTAAAACGTTTATTTCTTCTATTCTTCCTGGCAACCGTCACTTTATAGCTTACTTACTCCCTCCTTTTCTGACTGTTTGACTGGCCTGTTGGTCTAGTGGTTAGTGGCCCTGACTGCTACGCCGAAGGTCGTGGGTTCGATTCCCACCCTGACCAATGTTTATGTGATGAGCATGATCATTTGTTCTTTGTCTGGGTGTAATTTATCTATAATATGTATGTATTTAGAAATATATAAGTATGTTTATCAGTTGTCTAGTACCCATAACATTAGCTCTGCTTAGCTTGAGACTATTATTATTATATTTTCCATCTTTATTATCACTCCTCATAAAATCCATCCATCTTTTTTATCTTTGGCCTCCATTTCTCTCTCCATCCACCCACCTGTTTACTCATAACTCTTTTACTAATTTTTGATCTAAATGTCCAAAATTATTTTATATTCCCACTCGAATCCTTTAATTTATTTAGCAATCTTCGTTGGTCGCAATATTTACAGCTTTGTCATTTTTATCTCGTTTGCAAAAGAGGTTTACTTTCAAGTAAATTACAAAATAAAACTTTTCGAAAACAAAGTGGCTTGAGGAAGAAATATTACGATCACGTTTATGAATGCCAAGACTTGGAAGTAATTCAACTTGGCCGAACAACTCCGCAAGATCGTTCCCCCTGATGACACCGAACGGTATTTTTTTTATTTTATGAAGTTTTATGAGTGAAACATCCGAAATGTTTTCCGTTATTTCGTGCAAATTGTCTCTCGTTTATTATCCTTCTTTGAAATTGTTTGGCATACTTATGTACTTATTTTGTGCTTTCTTTTTACTGTTCTGTATATTAGGGAAACACGAAACATTTCTAGAAATGTCAAATTGAAAGTTTTGAAGAACTATGTACACGACTTTAAGCTTAAGTCTTTACCAAATACTTACATACAGCATTCAAAAACTTTACCTTGTTAACCGGTCAGGTATCGCTAGTTTCCAACTTATTTTTACCTGAGACCACTTTGTTTGCAGGGACCAGAAGTTCAAAAAAAAAACAGGTTGAAATATCTAAATAAAAAAATCATATTATCGCAAATTCAAAACTTGAGGCATATGCCTGCCTTAAAAATAAAAGTATCGAGCAATATCGAAGTAAAAGTATATAGGAAACATAACATTTCTCATAGAACCTTAAATTCAATTTGTTTCAATGTAACTTTTGAGTTACAAATCTACAGACCACAGGTATATGTATATACAATAGGAAATATACAAAAAATAATCGAAGAAAATCACTGGTGCACTTTGCACAATACACTTCTCAATACGACTCAATTTAATATCAGCATCGGTTAGAACCCACAAGTAGCAATATCACATTGTATCGAAGCAAAATATTCCGAGAGACAATATGTTTCATTGTTGTGAAAAGCAATTTTTCTACCATTCGCCTATTGAATGCGAGCTATCAATACAAGTAGGAAGCTGTCTCACGACTGCTACAATTCAATAACGACTCCGACAATCCTAATGCAGCTGCAGCATTCCGGTCCAAGGTAGCAGCGTGTATTTTACCTTTATTCTACCACGAGCTTACCAACCATCCACCATGCCAATGCATGCATGGCAATGCGATCCATTTGCCGATCTAAACTGAACTGTTAAGAATAGGATGTATAACTTCATCCCTTTTTAGTCGCTCGCATGCCTGACCTTTTAATACGTCATGGTAAGGACCCTGACTGCTCTAAGACGAAATTATTAACTTTGCTGCTCTGTTATTATATATTAGTGAAGAGTTAGGTAAATCTCTATCGAAAATAAGTATTGAAATCTATTTTCATCTTCAATGGGGCGTTCGTTCCTTTGCATATTTGTTCCTAAGCAGCAAGTAGCTGTTTTTGAACAAAAAACATATAAGTAAAGAAAAAAAATCAAGAGAGGTATCACAAACAAATACGAGCACCGTTCGCTTTGAAAAGTAAAGACCCATCAACGAAACAGATATTACAATATTTATGTACCTACTTTAATATTACTTACAGTAACTAGTATGTCAGTTACAAGCTTCATCATCTTTAATAATAATTAAATACAGTGTAAAAACATATCAGCAACACTACAACCCCAAAACCCTAATATTCCTAACACTTCAAAGCTACTCAAGGACCCCATGTCCTCTAAGGACCCAAACATCGATAAGCAAGCCCGAATCGGGAAACGGATATTGAATTATTTGCTCATGCCAACGATAAAGGATGACATGGGCACACACCAAATTTCCAGCCATTTTGATAAGGGCATTTGTGTTTACTTAAGATTGGCGTCTATCTCAAAAGTCCTCTAAAGAGCAAAAAACATTTACAACTTCGATAAATTTATCCCTCTCATGTCTAAAAACTTTTTGTATTATACCGAGATTGCCTTTTTACTTGGTTTCAATTCAAAGAGCTAAAAGTAAATCTATTGTATCATTTCTATTCTTTTCTTTCTGAAATTTTATTACCCCATAAACTTTATCAATGATGGCTTTGAGAATATCTTCAGAACCAATAGGGTTTTGTTGTAAATCAAATTTTACTACTGTTTTTACGATTATTACGTTATAATAATTTCTGTCACCTTTATAGCTATATTTTATGGTTACTGAAAATAAATTGGTTTCAGCACTGACAGTTTATGAAGAGATTTGTTTTCATCAACACCAAACAACTATGACTCACTCAGTAAAATTATTATTTTGTTTAGACTTGTATTATAACTTAGTTTTAATTTTAAATAATCTAGTTAGAACTAGTAATTATGTTCGGTAAGTAAAATAGTTTTAAGTAGCAATGCTTGAGTACCTGTAAGCAATTAATACACTGGTCCATATGTTTGTTTTATGTAAGTACCTCATATCTTTGTATACGTGTTGGTGAATCAAATAAATGAAATAAAATAAACAATTTTTGTTTTTTTTTTTTTCAAAAAAAAAACTGATAATAACCTTTTTTTGAAGGAAGAACAACATGCCGCTCTATGATATGTTCTAATATATTACCCTCATGAACCAGGAAATTCTTTTGAAACTGGGCATTACATAGAAATGGTCGAGAAATTGCTATATCCACCTTAAAACTATTAAAAATTGCATACAAACTAATCTTAGAAACTATTCTTAAACTAAATATTCCCTGTCAACCGTCCGTAACTTGCGCCACCATCTTCATCTAGTCTCAACCATTTCCCGACTCAATAATTTCCTTTGTGGTGAGTCCTATCGCTCCAGAACTTCATTGATTAAAACCGAGTGTAAATGCCACGGTCCATCGCCTGCCATTGCTAGGCCTTTGTTCATAGTAAGGAACTTTTTCTTTGTACTCAATGAACAATTGGAAATTGTACAACGCTCTTCGATATCCGTGTAGGAACACAGTTGGCAGAGATTTTATTACAGAGGTTGGTGTGATTTTAAACAGCTGTAGTTATTTTCTTGTTCCTATCATCAAGTGACTTCCTCCTACTCTAAGAAATGCGAGGGATTACTTTTACTGACTAAGATCCTCATGTGTTCTTTCAATTGTCTTTTGCGTTCAAAGGCCACGGTAACTATTTCGAACAATCCCACAATGAAGAAGGCATGTTTTGTTACAGTTTTCCGAATAGATTCATACATTATGCGTACAGATAAGTGTCCCCGGGCACAGGCCTCAAAAAAAACACCGCCACAAAAAAAACGCTAGAAGCGGCCACAAAAAGAAGCTAGAAGTCGCCGCAAAAAACAGTTGGAGTGCGCGACAACTTATGGCCGGTGAAGCTTAAAGCGGTTTCAAGCGTTTTTTTATGACGGCACCGCCGCACACGAGCCGCATAAAGGCCGTCTCAAAAAGAAGCTTGAAGCGGCGTTTTTTGAGACGCGTGCGCGGGGACACTAAGGAGTGGAATTATGCCGCGGTCTGTGTTTTCTGATAGCTACAACCTAGGGGTATTTAAGTCAAGATTGAATAGCTTACTTCTAGGCAAGCTTGCTCCATCATCGACCACATCATCGCTTACCATCAGGTAGAAGATTGTGGTCAAACGCGAGAATATCAATAATTTAAAAAAAAAAACAGATTGTATGAGTTCGAACAACCCTACAACGAAGTGCGTGTGCTAAAGCATGTTTTGTTACTGTTTTCCGAATGGATCGCTGAAGTTACAATATTTGTAACTTTCTTTAACTGTTTGCTTGTTACATTGCCTATCTTGTGTTACTATGTCCATCTTATCTAGGTATATCGATAATTTCATCGCACAATTATTATCATTGATATTAAATACTTATAATAAAATACTTGTTGATTAAATAGTTTCTAAATTTTTTTTTATCCTGTAAATCAAATGTGCTACTGTTACGATTACATAAAATGATTAGTGAATATCATAATAAAATCTGGTCTGGATGTCTTGTGTAAGTGGGTTTACATGTTTGTGAACGCATATACGATACAGGATGAATTCCAAGTTCGGGGCAAGGCTATTGACTTGCCAGTATAGATCACAAAATTAAAAAAAATATTTAAAAGATGATTTGCGACTGTAACACGTATTTATTAACGATTTAAATAATATTTTACTCAAGATTAAAAATTTATATTAACCTGCAAAAAGCAAAAAATTCTGGCACTTTTTTGTTTTTTTAATGTATCCGTACGTACTCAAGTTAAAAATCAGCCTATACAATAACAATATCATATCATTTAGATATAATAACTGAAGTAAAGGCATGAAAATAAAGCTGTATAGCAAACGACATCCAACAGTTGAAACTTATAAGTGTTCGCACTCAGCCTGCATAAGAATTAGTTGTCGACTCCCTCCTCCAAGTTTTATGAAGCCTCTTCGAAATAGTTTTTATTAAAAACGACAAGTATACATGAGCGTATTATAAAACAGAATGGGTGATGTGGGAATGGGAAGAAATAAGGAATGTAGATAGATGTTTGTTCCAAGGTTCCTTCGAACGAGGCTTCGGGGACGGCTTGAAGGATGGTAGGCGTAATGGAGGCCTCGAATGAAATATATTTTGTTTCTGATTTATGTAATGGTAATTCTGCTGAAACTTTATTGAGTAATGGTGGGTTATTTACACATAAGGTCAATGGAGCTTTATTATATGTGTGTAGTCATGTGAAAAGGACAGATGAAACGCATATTACTAAAACAATATGCATATAATTATATGGACCGGAAGCCAAAGAAGAGGTGGATGGATTGGATGAGATAGAATGGAAGAATAAAACGTGTTGCACCGATTTTAGGTAATAGGGACAAGAGCAGGTGGTGGGTGGAATGGTGGTAGGCTATCAAGCAAATAGCAATGATATTTTTGACAGATCATACGAGTATGTCTATGACAATGTTCATAGCATAGCATAACATATTCAGTCTTTTAATGTTCCCACTTATGGGACTTTTAAAGAGGGAATAGGCGAATTGTTGGTTCTAGGACATGCCAGTTTTGAAAGCAGTGGTGATATGCGAGGGGTGACTAAATATTCAATTTATGACAAAGCTGTACAAGATGCAGATATTTTACGCAACAAAGCAACTTTCGTCTCCACAACTGCAAAAGAACCGCTACTCTATTCACAAATCAATGAAATACAATCATTTATACCATTCAATAGCAAACAAACTCGGCAGACTTTACATTTATCATTTCACACCCAGCGATTGTTCAGTCAATAGAGGGTGTTTAAACTTTCAACTGTATGAATGGAGGCCTGCATTATTCACTATTTCGCCAACACCCCTTGACAGAAGTAACGCAATTTCTGCGCGACATGTTAGCTTTTTTGTCCGGACTGCGCTAGTAACCCCCTGTTGTGTTGGACCCCTGTATTTCTTGATAACTTCATTGGGAATGCGCGCGGCGAGTCTGGGATGTTGTTCGACGAGAATGGAACATGATTTGCAGTTTTTATTTTGTTAGCTATTTGTTCTCCGAGGCGTTCTAGTTTTTAATTGAATCTTCTTTTGTTTTGTGTGATGTCTGTTTTAAAGTTTACTTTTGGTACCAGTTTGGCTCTTGTGGTATTTACTCCTTATCGAGGTATGTGGTTTTCTAGCAAAGAATTTATGTAAGTATATCTTTTTGCCAGTAGCGTTCATTATCCTGTCTTGAATTGGAATAATACATACAAATAGGCTCTTAATATTCCAGAATGTTGATAAGCAATTCTTACTTTAATTTATCGCTTAAAGTATATCAATTAGAGTGGGCTATTAAAATACCCATGGGTGTAATTATAGCTTTCATAATGGGGGGAGGAGTCACAGTGTTACTAACCTAACTGAGCGTTGAAAATAAGCTGAAACATTAGAATTTATTAATTCAGCAGTGATTGGCTTGTATCCGAAAATTCCAACCCTGTTACTCCCACAGTTTATGGTGATTATATTTATCACTGAAAATCAATCTACAAGACATTCGATAGTTCTAAGAGGCTCTAGCTATAAAAAGTTACATCCCGTAATAAACGACGGTGGTTAACGTGAGATTTCGTTTGTGCATAAATATGTCAAATGAATATTTTGACAATTCTATCGCCAAAAACATATCAAGCGACATTCTGTTAGTGATAGGACTACCAAAGTCTAGCAGGCAAAGACATAATAGTAGTAGATTTTTGTTTGCGCTTGACGCTTGCCTGATAGTTTATAACTTACTAGCTTTCCACCCGCGGCTTCGCCCGCGTGGACTACAGTTTATATCGCGCGGGCAGAGACCCGTGCTCAGCAGTGGAATTATAGGTAGCCTATGTGTTATTCCAGTGTCTCTTCTACCTACCTACCAAATTTGATCTAAATCCGTTCAGTAGTTTTTGTGTGAAAGCGTAACAGACAGACAGAGTTACTTTCGCATTTATAATATTAATAAGTAGGGATATATATATAATAGTAGGGATTCAGTCTTGACTTAAAGATACCCAAGTTGAAGCTATCAGGAAACGCATATTCCTACATCAAAATCCGCTTATAAGCTGTATACACACTCAATGTGTTCCCAAAACGTCTTGTCTTGTCTATATAGGTAGTATTCGACAAGCCAGGCCTAGCCCAGCTATCCACATTTCTCTTTGAACTTTTGCTCGTATATTGCATGAACCCTGCTATGCACGTATGCAGGTCGGATGCAGTTTGCTCCCCGGGGTCTAATTTTCGTAACCCTGCCCTGTGGGGACTTGACACGTCACTATATTGTTTCTATACAATAGAGTTAGAGGCAAGTGTGTTTGACTATCATTTTAGTGTGACATAAATTAAACTGTGTTATTTTTTTCTTTACATTTTTTTTTGGTTTTTGATCTCCAATGCAGGCAAATAGATGCTACTTCTGAAGGTGTTCTACTTAGGTATTGGTTTAAAAAATAATAACAATAAGTTTATTATAAAAGTATAATAATTTTGTTAGTAATGTAATGTGTTAGTAAAAAAACAAACAAAAAATGATGGAGGTTTCCGATTTGATAAGGTAAGATACTAATTAGTGTTGCATAAATCTCATAAAAAAATCAAATTCTGTTTACTTGAGGTCATCAGGTATTCCAAGTATTTAGTTTAATTTACAGATCTTGTTCAAGAGTGATTTCATGCTGAGATACCTAATGCTACTTCTGGGAAAAGACTCGTTTATTTTATTAAAAGTTTTATGGACGTAGGTATTTATTTTACCTGCAGTCGTTATTTAAATAAATCTCTACGTTATTAGTCAGATTGGTTTGTCATTGGGATCAGCTAGGTCAAACAATAATAATTTAGGTATTAAAGATCTTGAATTTTTGATAAACTAGAATGATTTAAGAAAAACGCTTAGGTAACGCAGAGAGAATAAAATAGTCATTGGGTATAAATGTAAATTAATTAATTTCAGGTTATTTAAACATAATTTTTGTCTTTTAATATAATAACACTAGAATTATTCAGGTTTCCTTAAATATTGGCAATAAATAGTTTTAGTACCTATCTACATAATTATAATAAAATTAAATTAAATAAAACTAATATTATAAAGCTGAAGAGTTTGTTGGTTTTAATGCACTAATCTCAGGAAGTACTGGTTCGATCTAAGAAATTATTTTAGAGTTGGATAACACATTTATCAAGGAAAACTACACAAATGATATATGTATGTAATGAAATGACATTTCATTACGCGCGTTGAAGTTGTCAATGGAATTTATATTCTGTGGAACGGGGTGACGTGTGATTGAATGACAGATGATGTTTAGATTATTTTGCATATTTTATTGTTAAAAGTTCTATTGTAAAAAGATAAAATAAAGGGATATAATTGAGGAGGCGATACTAGTAAACTTTAAATGTCGTTTCTTTGATTTTCAGGTAAGTTATAGGTGTAATGGTCATAGTTAAACGTTGTAATATAGTAAAGACGTATTAAATAAACAAATCTTTGATTTTCAGAGAAACAATTTGTGGTTTATTTGGAAAATCCTCAATAACATACCTTATAAAACGACATTTAAAGTTTACTAGAGTCCGTCTACTGAAAGCGTGACCTGAGAAAAGGAGGTTGAAACCCAAAAATTTGAATATGGTATTATTGAAATAGTAGGAGAAAAAAGTTTTGGTACTTGAGTATTTTTTTATATATGACGATTGTACAATAGTTGTATAAGAACTTAAAATTGTGTAGATTTATTTATTGGTAAATGTATGGTAAAGGTTAATAATACACAAAATGTTAGATATTATTCCAAATTTATTTTATCTGTTCTCTCAAATGCCGTATATAATATTCTTTATTTACAATTTGGCATTTTGGCCTTCCGACAAGAATACCAAGAGCACAAAACTGCGATAGTCAATTAAAATAGTCATCATCATTCATACGGTAAAAATATCTAGTGGTCAGTCAACAATGATCAAGATTAAAGTGTCACACTAACTTAAAAATCCAAGATCGTGTATAAACATTGTTGTTTTTCTTAGAAAACAACTTCTTTCTCTTCTTGTTTTTGTTTAAACTCACTGATGATAGTGTGAAGCAGCTTTCGCACATAACTTTATATTGTTTTACCCATGATAAAGCAGTTATTGTTGATAAATAAATATCTGTTTCAAAAAACTGACTATTGCAGTCATAGACTTAGACGTGATTTTGGCGGCAAAATAATGTTGCCACTTTAATTAAAAAAAAAAAACTCCAGGTTACGCTTTCATTAGACAGACTCTAGTATCGCCTCCTCAATTATATCCCTTTATTTTATCTTTTTACAATAGAACTTTTAACAATAAAATATGCAAAATAATCTAAACATCATCTGTCATTCAATCACACGTCACCCCGTTCCACAGAATATAAATTCCATTGACAACTTCAACGCGCGTAATGAAATGTCATTTCATTACATGTATATGACAAATAGGAGCTCGCAGATAAATAGATTATACAAAAGTAAAGAAAACTTGCACAACAAAGATACTGAAGACTAAACCCAAAAAAAACAGAAACTGCTCTATATCCATAATCGTTTAGACCTACCCTAAAAAAGGGAAGACATCCGTTAATCTACGCTACGAGTAGATGGTTGTCAGTGAATTGGACGCCTTCCCCCGAGGCGGGTACACCCTGGAACATATTTCAAGAGCAGGATTAAAACATCTGTATAAAGTGCGAATGCGGAGCGTTTGCTCCAGACAGATCGCCTTAAATTTAAAAGCTTTTATGACCCAGAAGTGAGCCGGGAAATCTTTTTAATCCCACATATGAGCCATTTAGCAGGTCCGTGTTAGTTACAGATGTTTTTAATAACATAATTTATTGACTTTTTTAGGGCGAGGAGTTTGTTCATTGTTTGGCTTTAAGTGACTGGTGATAATAATATAATAATAATATTCCACAACTATCACACAACGCTGTCTAGTCCCAAGCTAAGCAGAGCTTGTGTTATGGGTACTAGACAACTGATAAACATACTTATATATTTCTCTAAATACATACATATATAGATAAATTACACCCAGACACAGAACAAATGATCATGCTCATCACATAAACATTTGTCCTGGGTGGGAATCGAACCCACGACCTCTGGCTTAGCAGTCAGGGCCACTAACCACTAGACCAACAGGCCAGTGATGGATGGATAGTGTTGATAATCGTAATAAAGTTGTATGTTAGGAGCTGGTTGTAGTCACTGAGTATTTTGTTTGATCTTCGCCCGGGTCTATGTCAATTTCGCGACCCCGTAAGAGCGGTTTTATTTGTATTCTATCAGTCATGGGCCCTGCTGCTCCTTCAGTTTTGAGAGAATGCGAGAATCCGATGGGAACATCATATTGCCTCGGTGCTACCCAGATCTTCAGTCAACCTTGTAGAAGGTTTACCAACCATACGTCTTAAAGTATCTACTCGGTCGCCACTCCAGAACCTTTCGGCCTCTTCAACCGTTCTGTAAGCAATGTACTGCCCACTGCTACTTAAGTGTGACGATTCTTAGGGCTTTGTTGGCAACCTTGGTTCCCATTGACTTTGTTCCTGATGCGATCACGCAAGGAATCTCCGGACTTCCATTGTTTTTTGGATGACCTTAATCCTATGTCTTTTTTTTGGCCCATTGTGAGCGATCACGCTTCCGAACCATATTATGTCATCACTGGCATGGCACACACACTGATCATAGATAGATTTTCGCCTGGAGATACGGAAAGGTCGAGTTTATTTTCACGTTTTGTAAAAAATCTTGTGCAAGGTGGTTTAGTTTCACCCGTATTTATTCTTAATTACAAAATCTCTGGTGGGACACACGTTAGGTACTTACTTTAGAGAATGCTCAAGTAACATTCGAAGCTAAGTGGTTGTTGTTGTTGCTTGTAGTTCTAACTTCAAGCATTTTCTTAACTATGGAATGCGGTGTGGTCTGTGCGGTGTGTGCTGCGGTCTTCAAGGCTAGAGTAAATAGGCTCTTAATAAACTAGTGCGCCTCACCATCAGAGATTGCATCACTGCTTACCATCAGTTGGGATCGCAGTCAAGCACTAGTTTATGTGAATTAAAAAAAAAGAATGCAAATCGTTACTTAAGTAGTTACTTTTACTTGTTTATAAATACAGGTGTAAGACTCAATAAAGGTAATAATATATAAGTAAACAGTTTAATCGCAATAAATGCTATGAACTTTGACTTGTTATCTCGTCTTCGTTTTGAGTTTAACATTTCCCATTTTGTTTAAGCATTTTTCAGCGTCAGCGGTCGCGGGTGCAGCGAAGGATGTAATCCTATAGCTTTATCTCCACAAGGTTCACGGAGCTTTATTTATGAAACTTCTTTGAAATCAAGTCTGCCCGGTTTAGTTTTCACTCACTGCTTGGTTTTTACTTTATCTTTTATTTATTACAATCTTAATTTATGAATGTGAAACAATGACTTTCTTAAAATATTTTTATGCAGAATAATGTTTACTTGGTATACCGAGCACACGGTCTCTCAAAATGGTGAAGAAAGACTCTTCTTCTTCCTCCCTTTTTCCCATATTACTTGGGATCAGCGCAACACGTTTTTTACGTCCATTCTGTCCTATCACCCATCAGACAATCCATCCATGTTTTCTTTGGCTTCCCTCTCCCTCTCCATCCATATATATATACTCAGAACATGTAACATGCGTTTCATCTCTCTCTTCACATGACCATACAAAGACAGACGATTTCCTTAAAATGGTGAAAGAAAACATCATGAAAAAACTGGCATTTGGTTCAAGGACCAAAACTGTGAGGACTAGCACCATCCACCAACCGATACCGATTCTGCTTGGTGGATTACCGCTCATTTCCTCTCCTAGGGAAGAATCTCCTAGAGAGGAGTCTCCTAGAGTGGAAATATTATAAGGCTGCAATCTAAGACCGTTTATGTATATCGCACATAATTTGATGCTCGCAAGGTAATTACAACCTATAAAAATAACCTTTGACTCAGAAGCACAAGTAAAGCAACAGGCCAAGAACCGTAAAGTAGTTCTTTTCCAAACCATTATTTTTTTACGATTATAAGATAAAGTTTGTACGGGACACTTGTCAGCAACAGCAGGGGCCCAGCCGGATCGAAGCCTACTGGGGCCAGGGTTAGGCTCGAGCCCCGGTATGAAGGCTAAAAGGAATGGGGTGGGTTTTTAGTCAGTAAGAATCTGAAACTATCTTCCGCTTCGCCCAAGACCGGGGGTTGTCATTGGATGATTTACCCACCACAAAAAAAAAACTCTCGGTACCTACACGTCCAACTCTCACTTTATAGGGGATTTTTTTTTATTCTCTCTATATCATACAAAAACAGAACAGGGCTACAGAAGTAAGAGCTAAGAATTTGTGTCCCAATCATAAGCCCCACCTATTAATAATATCAACGACATAAACACTAATACAGGTAATATTAATTTTACGACATCTATTCAAATAACAAGGTTGGAGTTGTTGACGAAAAGATTAAGTAGCATAATCTTAGCATAAAATTAGTACGGCAAAGCCAAGGGGCATTAACAGTGCAATAACAATAAATCTCAGCTGATTCGTCGTAAAAAGTTATATCTATTCCGAATATCAAACGAATCCACGCTTCGTAGAAGTACTAAATACTTTACATTCTTTTCTTTAAAAAGATCAACGGAACATGGAACTGTAACAGCATTTGTGTGCATTTTTGTTGTTACATTATGTTATAGTAACAGTAGATTTATTAGTAGGTAAATAGAATAAAAACATTAGAAAGTCAGAGGTATTTTATTTATTTTTTCCACGAGTTGTTGAACTGTTGAAAAATGTCGTTTGATACATGTAGGTATTTATCATAGCTGTGTCTAAGCACAGGCTGTAGTGTCAAAGTTTGCCCACTTGCACGTGTACTATTCACATGACAGCCCCTTTACACATTTTCAAAACAAATGAAAGACAATGATCCCATTGAAATCAATCTGATATTGGAATCTACTAAGCTATCGAAGTTTTAACCTTTAAAAAAATCTCTGCTAACTATCATCGTACTTGCGAATAAAACTACAATGACAACTAGCAGATATATCTCTATAGCTTCTGCTTTGCAGTTTCTTTCAGGATCCAGCTCGAAGGACCGTCTGAAGTTTCGTGGAAATAATTTTATTTCTAAACTGGCATGAGAACTTAACCCAAAGGAAATGAAATCATAAAATATAATTGTTTATTACTACTGCTTCATCTTTGTGTCACCGTCATGCGAATGCGAGTTATTTAGATTTTTGGTCCAAAACTTTGCTATTTCCGCGGCATCGTTGATGCCTTGATGGCTGCGCATAGATCACTCAGGTTGCGTGTTTTAGGTCACAAAGTACAGGACATGAGCTGTTACTTCCAAAAACTGAGGGCAATTTTCAGGGTTCAGAACCCAAAGGGAAAAATGGGATCCTATTACTAAGACTCCGCTGTCTTTCCGTCTGTCTGTCTGTCCGTCTGTCACCAGGCTGTATCTCATGAACCGTGATAGCTAGACAGTTGAAATTGTCACAGATGATGTATTTCTGTTGAACTATAACAAGACATACTAAAAAAGGATTAAAATAAATATTTAAATGGGGCTCCCATATAACAAACATGATTTTTTCACCGTTTTTTCCTACGGACGGTACAAAACCCTTCATGCGCGAGTCCAACTCAGTAAGAGTCTGACACTATCTCCCGCTCCGCCCAAGAGCGGGTTTTTTCAAAGATGATTTTCCCCGTCGACAAAAAAAAACTCGCACTTGACCAGTTTTTCATTTGAGCCACAATTTATAACTTTCAACCCTTCCTCAACCTTTCACACAAACAACCCTGCTCACAAATCATCACGATAAACTAAGTAGTCCTTTAGGAATCAAACATTAATATAGTCTATGTTCCACTAAACTAATTTAGGCTCCCATGCGACCGTTCACGTGTTAATTAGACATAAACTGTCTCGACCACTAATTAATAACCCATGATAAAGCAGGACACTTTTCTATGTAAAAAACATAGCGTTTCGCATGACGTGCTGTGTGTGAAATAACCCTACGGAGGCTAGGGTTGGCACTGTCAGCAGGAATGGTACTGCAGCCCTGGAATGTAAAGGAAAACTGAAGGAATACAAGTGGATTTAAGTTAGTAAAAATCTGACACTCGCTATTGCTCAAACGTGGGATATTTTTTTTTAAAGTTTCCAACCCAACAAAATAAGTTTCAAACACGTTTTTTTGTTCAGTTTCGTCCTGCCAATACTATCACTGACATCTTTTTCTGTCATATTAGTTCTGACATAATTCATCCATATTTTCTTTAGCCTCCATCTCCTTCTCTAAAAAAGCTCATGCATACCTACTCATTACTCTTTAAGTTTTTAATAAAGAGAGTTACATTCTTCCTCTTCACACACCCAAAAAAATAATTGTTTAATAGTAAATCGAACTATCTTCTGCATCAAAACACGTTATTTCAATGATCGATTGTCTAAATGAAAAGGTCCACTAATAGTGACGATTTTCTGTCGAAACCGAAAACCAAATGTTCCCCAGTTTCGGCCTTATTATTACAGTTATAATTGTCATACAGTTACTTATTAATACAATTATCATTTTCATAGAATACTAAATAAATTAATAAATCGACGACTAGCCCAAAATGGTAACATCCATAGATGACCGAGAAACTTAGTTTTCAAGTCACTATCACAACCGTCTGCTCAAATACTTTAGTTTTGGTCGAACCGAATGATCGGTCTCTTCGCCGATCCGAATTTCAGTCGGCTTCTATAATCTCATTCAATAATAGGTTAGTATTTATTGTTATCCATAGACGCACAGAAGACAAACAATTTCCATAAAAACTGTAAGCACATAAAATCAGAACATCATTTTGTTACCTTATAAATAAACCATTCAGAGAAACAGTACCTACCTAAATAGAAGTACATAATATAATATACTACTAGGAGTATTAAGCCGCCAAACACTGAGCTGCATGGCGTTGTACCGCGAGAGTGGCGGTGGTGACTCGACCGACCGAGACATGACCACGACCACTCTGTCAAGAGTGTACGACTGACAAGACCTAGGAGTCAGGGACGTGCGAGCAATACAAGCAAAAAAGCCCGGCTTGCGGTAAAATTTCATGACACCTAACATCTAAGTCATTGAACTTAATAAAATAATTATTTAAAATAAAATCTAAACTTTAAACTTCGCGCGTAATTGAAAATTCATTCATTAGTTACGATACGCTAATACAAGTTCTATGCAACTTACCCAGCGTTCCAAATCGAGATAAAAGTGAATCGCGAATCCGACTAAATTAAATAGTCACAACATATAAGGACAATTGAATAATAATTGTGACGTTGCGCGTTGGTCGGGTTCGCGGTATGGTCACTTTTGTCCGCAATCCGAAACGCACGGGTGATGGAACGTAACAACGTTGCCATCTCCGATCTCGCTCTAACGCATAAGGCATTTACCGGGCTTGCTTTTCCATTTCACTTTTCCCTATAAAAACACAAAAAATTTGAGTTTGTGTGAGTAAATATTATAATGTGTGAAAACACTCGTCGAACAGTTTTAAGGTCAAAAATGCCAGGCTTCGGAAATTTTATCAATGAAATTTTTACGCATGTTGCAAAAGCGAGGCGCCCTCTATGACGCGCGTACTATAATCAGTTCAAATTTGCTTTGAGCGGTTATCGGATTATGTTTTGATTGTTTTTTTTAGTTTTCTGTCATTTAAAGTGTTATAATTAGTTATTGCTGTAAATTACTTGGTTTTGAAGTGATTAAAGTTAAAGTATCTTTGAAATGAATTCGGAAACACATGCAATTGTTCCTTGTGAAGTTGTGACGGATTAAAATGTGTGGAAAAAATACTTAGCCAGGTAAAACCTTTGAGTTTTAAAGATAAATATGATCTCGTAACTTCACCTAAACCTACCCCTGATTTGAATATTTCTCAGAAAACTAAATCACATAGTAGGCAATTTCATCGCTCAGTTTACAGTGGATTGTAGGTTGCTCGCATTTAAATAAATACTTATTCTGTTAGTGTTGCATATTTTTCTCAAATGATAAGAATACTTGGAATACTTCAGGTTATAATGACTTAAATAATTTCGCTGGTGCCATGAAAATACATCAGAATTCTCAAAAGGTCTTGAATTCAGTTATTTCGTTCTGCAGTTTTGGTAAAACGCGAATAGAAACTTCTATTTCTCGACAGTTAAGTGACGAAATTTCTAAGTACATTATGCGTGTAGAACACAATCGCGCTGTTTTTCAAAGTTTAGTTGATGTTGTGTGTTTCTTAGCGCTACAGGAACTTCCTTTTCGAGGTCACGAATTCACGATGAGTCTAAAACCTCATTAAAGGTAATTTCTCTTTTTCGACAGTTAAGTGTTATATGTGTGATAAAGAACGAAAAGCTAGTAAATGCTGTTTAAATTGTGAGTATTTGCCAATAATATTACATATCGTAAACAATTATTTTTAATGGTGAATTTTTATTAAAAACTACGTACGGATTAATACATTCTTTTGTGCGCCATCTAGTGGATTTTTCTGAAATCAACTAGAATGTTTTGAGCGAGTTGCCAAAAATATCAATAGATGGCTCTTTTTCTCAAGTACCAATATTGTGTATGTATTTACTTAATTTCTAACAGTAAAAAAAATCAAATGTACCTATTAAAATCAGCATTACAGTAAGAAATTTTGTTTTTTCGGGATATTAGGTGTGGGTAGGTAGATGAGTCAAGATTCCTTGGCTTGCCCCCTCTAAAGGCACCTGGCACGCCACTGCTAGGAGTATAATACAATTAAATATTTGTACCTCTTCTAAATCCTTTCCTCATGGAATTGCTGGACTTCAATCAACGTCCGAAATAAAATTCATAATAAATTCTTGTCAGAAATAAATTGAGCAACTTCTAAGAATTCTAGGGTTATGTCAAAGTAGCAAAGGTCACACTTGTCTATTTTATACATGACGGACATTATACAAAAATATTTAATAAGTATTTTGTTTTGACTAACCAAATGGCTTATTGGGCCGAAACCTGTACACTAGCGACCGCATACCGACCTCCTACATTGTGAACCGATGGCTGTTCTGGTGATGGATGACCAGTTCATGTGACGCTTGGGATAGGTGTCAGTGGTTGTTTTTCGGTTGAAATGGTGATAAAGCCACGATTAGTGTGATAGCTAGAGAGATATACGGATATACTTTTTATTGTACTTACACCAAAAATAAAAGTATAATAGGGACTTAAAATTTATAGGGTGTCGCAATGGGTAGTTTTTCTCTAAAAGCATTTTTTTACAGATAAGTAACCTTTCATCTGGACTGTCACATCACATCTGTGGGAACATTTAATAGAGTTAAGGTAGAACTACATTGGGCCCACGTGGGCCACAGACCGACACACACGTTGGCGACGCCTGAGTTGTACGTGGAACCGCATCGTATGGCGTGGGTCTACAAGTCTAGTTGCCATATAAAATGTATGGAGACCGATATTCCTAAAGCGGCGTATGTGGCTCACGTGACCAATGTTTTTTTTTTAAATTGTTGATAGAATTGCGCTTATGCGCTATCTCACCTGATGGAAAGCGACGATGCGGTCGACAATGGAGCACCCTTACCTACAAGAAACCCATTCACTCTTGACATAAAGACTCCCGGGTCGAATGAATGAATGAATGTAGTTCTCCCTGAACTCTTTCAATCGTTCCCACAGACGTGACAGCCCTAACTACAACATATAAAAACACCCTAAGTAATTGCTCAGGAGTGCGTATAATTGCAGTTAAGTATTTATTGACACGTCATAACTGTATTTAATTTTTAAATTGAGTTTAATAGTCTAGTGTGTGGGAGCTTTGTGTTGATATTGATCTGATATGACAGTTGTTGAATGTATTGTGATAGCAACGATGAACTAAGTTGCCGTGGCAATATACTGGGTCAAACAATTTTTTTTAATATTTTTTTTTTTTTATATATATATATTTGTTAGGCTAGGTTGTAACTGTCAGGAAATATGGACTCCAGCAGGGAATTTCTTCCGAGCAATTTCTTTTAATAAGGTGGTAACTGTTGTTTAGTTATGTTATTGTTTTCCAATGCAAGATGTTGTTTTGCAGATAAGTGAGCGGTCTTTATGCCGATTCGACTAGGTGTCGATCTAGTATATTTTTTTTAGATTTATGACGTATTAAAAAAAAACTACTTATAATCTCGTTCAAACCAATTTTCGGTAGAGGTTTGCATGGTCATGTAGTATTTAGGTCATCATATTTTTTTTTTAGTTTTATTACTATTTTAGAAGTTACAGTTACAAGTTACCACTTTGAAAGTGTCTCTCGCGCAAACTATTCAGTTTAGAAAAAAATTATATTAGAAACCTCAATATAATTTTTGAACAATTATCCATAGATACCCTATACGTATGGGTTTAATGAAAAAAAAAATATTAAGTTTCAGTTCAAAGTATGGGACCTCCAAAATTTTTTGTTTTTTTTTTTCTATTTTTGTGTGAAAATCTTAATGCGGTTCACAGAACACATCTACTTACCAAGTTTCAACAGTAGGTATAGTTCTTATAGTCTGCCTTAACCAAATGCAAATTGGATAAAACTTAATTAATAACGAAATACATGAACACTAAACATTTATCATTACTCGTAGAAAAGCTACATTCAAGAAATGGAATATATTTTAATTTTATTTAAAATATCTGAAAAAATAATTTATTTAAAGAATACACATCTGTTCATTACATAAATAGGAATTAGTTATATCTTCCTGTAACTCTTGCCTTATATTAAAAACTGGGCAAGTGCGAGTCGCACTCGCTCCCTGAGGGTTCCGTTCAAACTTACCTATGTAAACGTAACAAAAAAAAAAACAGTTTTTAGATTTATTCATGTACTTGTGCTATAAAACCTTGCTTTATAACTTTCTGGATTCTGGGGCAGCGAGAAGGGTACTTCCCGTTGACCCATGATAAATTTTAATTTCCTCGAGAGTGTCGTATGTGCGTTTTTTGCCACATAAACTAAAGTATCTTTTTTTCTAGTTAACTTACAAGTTTGTTTTTATGCAGTTTCAAGAGTCCGTGGTTTTAATTTCAACTGGATACCTCCGAGCGTTCCCGAAATAAAGGATCTTTACAGACAGACAAACAGAGGGGCGGATGGACAGCAAAGGTACGGAACCCTAAAAACGTAATAAAAATCGATTTGAATAACTAATTAAATTAACCTTTTTAGCATTACTTTATTTAGATAACTATCTGAAATAATCAACATCGACATATCACATATTTTAACTTCATGAAGTGTTGACCTGCACTTCATGAAGTTAAAATACCTTACCATACTATAAAAATGAAGAAAAAAAACAAAATAAAGAATAAAGGGAATTGTATTTTTATTTGTAACGAATAAACTCAAAAAATACCGATGTCATTAGATGATTTCCCATCGAAAAAAAGCAAATATTTTCAAAACAAGTTGTTTTTCATTATACCTACATACACAGTTTTACAAGAATCAAACATCCATAGATCATTAGGATAAAAATAAACAATTAAAAAAAAACAACCTTGCCAAATGTCTAAAGTTGCATCGTGCCTGACTGCGACCATAGACTCGATGCCATAGATAATGCAATTAGAAACGGTAAGCGGGTGTAAACGCTCAAATAAGCTATGGATGACCGAATGGCTACTGACGTTCTAAATTATCGTTAATCATCATATCTGACCGTCTATCAAATAGTTATTGGTACATAGAGCTTCTTGCTTAAATCTTGTAGAGGCGGCATTTTTCTCACAAAACAATATTTATCCCCAGGGCTTTATAAAAAGTTACTCTACCCTATCTATCCTAAACAACGATCTTCGATACCATACCAACAGGTATTTTATTAAGTATATAAGTAACTAGCTTTTGTCTGCGGCTTCGCCCGCGTACATAAAATACCTATAGGTATAAAACAGCTTTATATCAGTGAAAATTTTTTCGCAATCGGACCAGTACTTCCAGAGATTACCTCTTACAAACAAAAAAAAAACAAACTTTACCTCTTTATACTAATAGTGTAGATCAATACCAATCTAATGAAAAGACAAAATTTGTGAGTTTGCATGTTGGGGTTAATCTCGGAAACTACTAAACCGATTCTGAAAATTCTTTCACTAATATGTAACTGTAATATTCCTGAGTGCTGACATCCATTATGTTTAGTAAGAGGAAGTACTAACACCACGAGAACGAACGAAACGCAAAAGTTATAGTCTATTAAAAATATATCCATTAGCATGAATGCCACATCCAAAGCACTCTTTCTTCTGACAGCGACTAACTCTATCATCCATAAGTTAAATCACCATTTAAACATAATATACCCATCTCCTTCTTCCAACCTCAACTTAACCCAATTAGAGCGAGACAGCAATACAAATAATTCAAACTACAGAACAATCAAGATGGCGTCTCCCACGACAATTACAACGGTGTCAAAACGGAAGCGGAACCCGATAGCGAAGGGGAAATGGACGGAACCCAGGATTTATGTGTTTGTTGCAATGGCCACGTCAGTTCAGGGGTAAACAACTTTATTTATTATTGTAGTTGTTTTATTGGGCTATGAAATAGGTGGCGTATTGGTGTTTCCCGTGTGTATGGCATTTTGTTTATGGTCATGTCAACTTACAATGCTTTTAAATGGCCATAACCAAACGTTAAATGGAACACACCCAATATAATAATAATATTCCGCTACTTTCAAATAATACCATACAATAATAGTCCCAATCTTAGCAGAGCTCATGGTAAAAATACTAGACAACCAATAAACATACTTGTATATTATAGAGAAATTACACCCAGAACATTTTCCACACATTTTTCTTGGGTGGGAATCGAACCCACGACTTCCAGCATAGCAGTCAGGATCACTGAATACTAGACCAACAGGCCAGTAGGTAATTTATGATTATCATACTTATTTCCCTTAGAGAGAAATTACTGCAAGAAACTCTGTATAAAATGTACGAAATCGGTGTAAATAACTTTTATAGATTAAAATTATGTTTAACTTGATATATTACTTAAGCTTTGTTTCATCGCAATCGGTTGAATATATCGAAAGATATACTACATTCATTGACTGTTAAGTGGTAGGAAGTTAGTAGCAGCTAATTTATATCTATGGTACTTATAATAAATCTGTAGAAGTGAAAATTCTGTTCATTGAAAATATAAAAAAAATAAATGGCAGGGGGTGTTACTAGACCGACACCAAACTCAAAA
This sequence comes from Mythimna lalbum, assembly GCA_949319445.1. NCBI lineage: Eukaryota > Metazoa > Arthropoda > Insecta > Lepidoptera > Noctuidae > Mythimna > Mythimna lalbum. Next base: position 7,280,357 of record OX439345.1, on the reverse strand, counting down.
ATGTGATTAAAAAAATGTTTGTCTGTCTCTCTGTCTGTTTGTTCAGGCATCACGCAAAAACTACCCGTTCGATTACGATGAAACTTGGTATAATTATTCTTTAATATCCTGGGCATCACACTGGGTATTTTTTATCTCAGAAAAGTATATACAATAAAAAACAAATTCAACGCGAGCGAAGCCGCGGGCAAAAGCCAGTAAATAATAAAATCATTTATCCTACAGACCCACATTTAAAAACGGTACAGATTTACGGGAAAAGTGAATTGACCTCTCTCAGCAGAAGTGGGATTATCTGGGAAATATGACGGTCAGGTCTATCAGCCGGCGCCCTGCCTCGACAAATAGCTGGATTATGGTAAACGAAGCGCTGCAGCGGCGATACGGATGGAATATCTGAAGAAGGAAACAAGCTAAGATATGAAACGGGGCTATTTGCTTTGATAATAGATATTGGAACGATATTTTTGGGGTTAAGTTGGAAAAAACCGGCCAAGTGTGAGTCGGGCTCGCGCATGAAGTGTTCCGTACCATTATCGATACAACATAATTATTATCGTTCCGTTACCGTTCGTATTTTCGGTTCTGTACCAATATCGATAAACACTATATTGTAACTTTTTTTAGTTCTTAATATTTATAAAGAAAAATGTATATAATAATATTAAGTATAGATATACACAACAGAAATATATCATCTGTGTAAATTTCAACTGTCTAACTATCATGGTTCATGACATCATGAGATACAGTCTGATGACAGACAGACAGACGGACAGTGGAGTCTTAGGGTCCCGTTTATTCCCTTTGGTTACGGAATCCTAAAAAAGATTATATTCGTCCTAGGAAATTGTCTATATTCAAGCTACCCGCCCTAGCTTGGCACGGTAGCATTTTTTTTCGATTTGGAAAACAAATAATGAAAATCTGTATTATTTACTTAGGTTTCTATTCGTGTTAAGTTTCAAGTATATTCGCCCTCGGAATATGATTCTACATACAAACGAAATTCCCTCTTTTTACGGCCTTTAAAAGGTTGATTTTCCAAGAATCCTTTCTTAGTGCTCCCCTACGACGGCTCAAAAGGAAGCCTTGTGCAAAATTTCACATTGCTAGTCCCAGTATTTTCGGTTATGCCTTTATATATCTGTCAGCCTGTTTCCCCATTTATAGATAAACAAAAAATTCAAGACCTCGTACATGACTAATCTGCATGGTTCTCATATAATTTAACCATTACATTTTTACTGTATGGACTTTAAAATAAACTTTGATCCCTGAGTTTGTTTCGGTGTTTCTTCTCAGGGTAGTCAGCTAGGTAGCACCGGTCTCATCTAGTTTAAACTGACCGAAAACAAAAATAACGTGTAAAAATGTTTTTTTTTTTAAACCTATTTGCAAGTTAAGCCCGGTTCACACGTGATCTCATAGGGCAACTAATTTTTGTTTTAATTTGTTATTATTTTCTGTTTTTAGAAAATTATTATATATAATTATTTGTGTGTCTATACGGGCAGAATAAACATGTTTTCTTTCTTTTTTTTCTTTTCTTTCAAATAAATATTATTTATCATTTATCGGAGGAACCGTGGCTGGCTAATACTAACACGGTGTCTGGACTGGGCTCTGCAGGTAAGGTCGCTCATCATATCGGTGGAGTCAAACCAAGAGCGTGTATACTTTTCAATAATAATATTGATTTCTTATGCATACCAGGCCTGTGCAGCGATGACCTGATTGCAGCTTATGTCAATGTCAAGAGCGGAAACGGACGCCTCATCGTGTGCTCGGCATACCTGGACGGGACGAAAACCGACCCATCCGAGGAGCTTGCAAAGGTAGTAGAATACGCCTATGCCAACAATGCCGAGCTTCTCATTGGGTGTGACGCCAACGCCCACCATACCAACTGGGGCAGCACTGACATCAACGATAGAGGTGAGTTGCTTCATGATTTTGTACTAACTAACCGCCTCCAAATAGTTAATGAGGGATGTAAACCGACCTTTGTAACTAAATCGAGGAAGGAAGTTCTTGATGTAACTCTCGCTACTATTCACACTGCCAGGCTGATAACCAATTGGCATGTCAGTGATGAACCATCTATCTCTGATCATCGACTTATTGAATTCGCTTTGAATACATCCAACATTTGCGGAACTATCACTTTTAGGGATGCGAAAACCACGGACTGGGACTTGTACAGACGAAAGCTCCAGGAGAGACTCCTAGACGTCCCTAAAACCCATACGCTCCCCTGAAACATTGGACTATGCTGTCACTCAAGTTACTGAAGCCATTACAGCCTCTTACCAAGAGAGCTGTCCTCTAAGAACTGTGAGGGACAGAAAAGTGACATTGTGAAACAAAAGGCTCGATGTTTTAAGAGAAGAATCACGTAGGTTGTTCAATAAGGCTAAATCGACTGACGACTGGGATCGGTATCGGAAAGCTTTAACTACCTATAATAAAGAAATCCGAAAGGCGAAAAGACTTTCATGGAGGAAGTTCTGCGAGGAGATTACTAAAGTCCCTCAAGGAGCCAGAATCCACAAAGTCTTATCCAAATCGCCTACGAATCAACTGGGACTCTTAAAGAAACCAGACGGTGCCTTCACTGCATCAGCGGAGGAAACCCTGAAACTTTTGGCGTCAACACACTTCCCTGGCTCGGTGATGGCACAAGACATCATCGTACCATATTCACCTCATATCCGCCTCTCCAGGCCTACAAATGAAGACTGGAGAAGAGCGGCGAGGTACTTTAGACCAAACATGGTAGAATGGGCTATAGACTCATTCAAGCCGATTAAGTCTGCAGGTGATGACGATATCTTCCCAGCTCTCCTGCAGCAAGGGAAGACTATACTCATCCCTATCTTAATCAAAATCTTCAGAGCAAGCTTTGCCTGGGGATATATACCTGAGAAATGGACTACAGTTAAAGTCTGTTTTATCCCAAAGGCTGGTAAGAAAGACTACTCTCAACCAAAGTCCTTCAGACCAATAAGCCTTACCTCCTTCCTACTCAAGAGTATGGAAAAGGTTATAGACGAATGCATCAGGGATGGACCATTAAGGGCTAACCCTCTGCATCCGAAGCAACATGCTTACCAAAAAGGAAAATCCACGGAAACTGCTCTGTTAGAACTAACAGACAGGATCGAAAGGGCTTTGGAAGATAAACAGATAGCCCTATGTGCTTTCCTTGATATTGAAGGAGCTTTCGACAACGTCACCATAGACGCCCTTTCCAAGGGAATGAAGGCGAAAGGGATTGACGAGACAACTACTCGTTGGATCGAATTCATGCTCCTCAACAGAACTATCAGTGTTACCTTACACGGAACTACAAAAAGCTTCAAAACAACTAAAGGGTGCAACACAAGGAGGCGTTCTATCGCCACTTCTATGGCTACTCGTTGTTGACCAATTGCTGGTTGAAGCCTTTAAAAGAGACTTAGATGTACACAGTTATGCTGACGATGTGGTGGCTTGTGTTATCGGCCCCTGTCACAGCACGGTATCATCTATACTGCAAAGATCTCTGAACGTTATAAACACATGGTGCACAGAGAACAATTTATCGGTTAACCCGAGTAAAACAACAATAGTCCCCTTTACTAGGAAGCGAAAGTTGGACAAACTTGTAACGCCCACTGTAAAGGGGACTCGCATACCATTCTCCAATGAGGTCAAGTACCTGGGCGTAACTATCGACCAGAGACTGACCTGGAACACTCACATTAATAATGTGATTCAAAAGGCTAAAATAGCTTTAGGAATATGCTGTCGCTTAGCAGGGACGAAATGGGGCCTAAACCCTAAAATCGCCCTGTGGTTGTACACCCCTATAGTTAGGCCGATAATAACGTATGCCTGCGCAGTATGGTGGAGGAAAACATCCCAAGTGACAGTCATTAACAAACTTAATGGTTTGCAGAGACTTGCATGCATTATATCAACAGGGGCCATGTCTACAACACCAGGAGCTGCTCTAAATGCCCTGCTTAACCTTCCGCCACTTCATCTATTAATTGCGAAGGAGGCGAAAGCGGGCATGTATAGAATAAACAGCACTGGCAAAGTAAACTGGCGCTCTCAAGCACTGAGATCGCTACACGAATCAGTGCTTGAACACGATCAGCTAGCTATGACAACAGACGTCATGCTTCCACAGTGTAGCTTCACAAGAAATTACACAGTGGAACTGCCGAGCAGAGAGGATTGGGCAAGCAACCTCATTACTTGCAAGGCTGGAAGCCTGATCTGGTTTACAGACGGATCCAAAATGGGTGAGAATGTAGGATGTGGAATATTTGGCATTAGCCCGAAATTCAGCAAAAGCTTGAATCTGGGTAAATATGCCACCATATTCCAAGCGGAGGTATACGCCATTATAGAATGTGCGGAAGCCAACCGTCAACGAAACTACATAAATCAATTAATTCTGATTTACTCTGATAGCCAGGCAGCTCTTAACGCCTTGAACTCGAATACAATAAATTCGAAACTGGTAAAAGACTGCGTTAACAAACTAAATGACCTGGGGCAAAGGAATAAAGTTATTCTGAGATGGGTACCGGGTCATTCTGGAATTACTGGCAATGAAAAAGCCGACGAACTTGCAAGGACTGGGGCTCAGGGTCATCAGATAGGACCAGAACCTTTCTGTGGTATCTCAAAGAACCAGGCCATGCAGACCCTTAAGGGCAACCTATTTGGCGATTCAAAAAAGCACTGGTTGTTACAGGACTGCTACACGCCAAATCTCTTATAGAAGGCTACTCACAAAAACGAACTGCCGAGCTTAGCAGGACGAACATCTGTGCGATAGCCCGCGCCTTAACCGGCCACTGCAAATTAAACAGGCACCTTTTTCACATGAAACTGAGTGACACTGATGTTTGCAGGTACTGTAATCAGGAGAGGGAGACGCCTAAGCACCTGTTGTGTGAATGTGGGCCCCTTATCCACAAACGGAGTATCCATCTGGGTCGTCACATTATTCGCCCGGAGGAGATTAAAACTCTCAAAGCTAGGAGTATTCTAGACTTCCTGGAAGCCTCCCGGCTAAAAGAGTTACTCTAACAAGGTGGCGAGTCACAATAGATCTTTAAGGTCGCAGTGACTACATCTCCTACACTATGGGAGATGCATAGCCCCTTTTGTTCAAAAATAATAATATCATTTATCACTGACTCCTCAATGTCCACCCTCAGACTAAGAAAGCTCTTTTTTGTTACAGTGTTGCTTTTAAGATGGAGATTAGGATTATGATTGGATGTTTTTATACTTAGTGGGATTGCAATTTTTTTATAATTGATATAAACTAGTGTCGTAGTGGCAGGCGGTCGCCTTTTTCTGCGAAGCAGTAATGCTAGTAAAGGAGGAGGCCGACCGCATCAGGCTACGGCGCCCTCGCCGCCGCCGCCGGGATTCCGATCCCGATTTCCGGCCACCGTAGACGCGGACTTGCGGACGGCGAGCCATGGGTAGCTCGCTGTCCGATCGTCCGGTAATGGACCGAGCCCAAGACGTCGACGGCGCGCACTGTTCCCGCGCGCAAGGAGTTGTCAGCAGCAGGAGGGACCCAGCTGGGTCGAAGCCTAGTGGGGACAGGGTTGTCCGAAAGGGAGCTCGTGCTCAGGTATGAAGGCTAGAAGGAACGGGATGGGGTTTTTAGTCAGTAAGAGTCTGACACTATCTCCCGCTCCACCCAAGAGTGGGTTTTGTCATAAAAAAAGACCTGTAGAGGCAATTTGGCATGTTAGATTGGATCTTTCTGTATTTGAAGCAGAGTATTTCTTGTAGTCTGAAAACCTGAAAACCTATCAACATTCTAAATTCAAAACATTCAATTTTCAGAATTAAACCCTTCATTAGTCTTAAGCTCCCAATGAATTTCTGAAGCACAAAAATTAGGGGATCTAGACGGGCGCTAATGAACAAACGAAAACTAACAACGTTGGCAAATGGTAAATACTGTTTCAGCGAAAAACTACTGAAGCAGAATAATGACCTGGGATCATTCTGGGAATATTGCTTTAAAACTAGAAATGGTAAAGTTGAGAATTTCTATCTCTCTTAATGTATAAAATATATAGGTCAGGACCAAAAATACATGGGATGAAAATGCAATGTATGTGTTAATGGTGGTTTGCGGAATGAAAGACTAAAGCTCAATTACAAAAAAGACATAATGGGTAAATGGAAAATATTGATACAAAATACATCACCAGCACTATTATTCTCTGCATCACCCAAATGTTGACTGGTGGAAAATGCCTACGGCAGTCCGCCTCTATACTTTTGTGTGCATAAATCATTTAATAAATAAAATATTGATACAAAGTGTAATCACTTTATTTTCCATTATAATGTTTTTGCAGTATTTGGTAGCGAATGTATCGAGTCAGACTCCTCGGCAAGCTTCGCTAAAGTAGCTTCATTTACCAAGATTTTAACTTCTGTAGTTCCACATATTGTCAACTAGACAATCTACAGTCTACAGAACATTACCATTGCTTATTTTAAAATAATTCTTTAAAAACAAGAAATGCTAAAGTTAGAAATAAAAAGCTTAATTTTTCCAGCAGTTAATTTCATTAGTGCGCTTAATACTTACGTAAGACAGAGAAATCTATTAAACTAATGATCAAACAAACACATGAACACAGATTTATCGAACACTTCACACACACTGATCGATTAGAGGATATTCGTTTCTCGTTAGACCCATTCCGAGGAACATAACGATCTCGGAGATAGAAATAGTGCACAAGCACATACCAACATGTAGTAGCGTAGTTAGGCGTGGGCAAAGTGGGCCCTAGCCCACGGTCTCGCACCCAAAGTAGCCTCACACAAGCGACGCGGCGACGACTCTTTGAGAACGAGGGGTTTTATAATTGATAAGCTCGCGTTTGTACACTATTTTTTATTATAATTATTGCGTTTGACCACTATCTCACCTGATGGTAAGCGGTAATGTGGCCGACAATGGAGCACGCTTGCCTAGAAGTAACCTATTCACTCTTGACTTTAAGACCCATAGGTAGTAGCCATCAGGAAACACAGACTCCGGCAGGGAAGTCCACTCCTTAGCTGTACGCATAATTAGTTTCATGTGATAGGAACCGACGATGTGGTCGAGTACTGAGTTGGGAGCGTCACCGTCTCATTTTCGATTATATGAAAGAAAAAGGTCTCGCTGATGTGCCTTCGCCCACGTCTAATTCAGTCCACGCTACGCCCCTGCATATTGGTAGCACAGAAACACAAGCTGTTTCTCTCCCTGAATACTTACGACACGGCGACGAGATAACTACCTGATAATATCACCTTATTCCAGTCTGCAAGCAGTAAAATGGTCCATTTTACTAGTCTGCTTTCCGAGTTTCGCTAAATTACTAGTGGGATGGTGAAATGTGGGTGGCGAATTTATGTACTTCCTATGTTGTGTTATTTTATCGGCAGTTGAATCTTTTGCTCGGTACTGAATTGCTGAACGTAAATGAATTGATTGTTTAATGGTAGCTAACTAGTGGGTACTTTCGCACACTAAATTAAATGTTATCGTGTGTTTAATGATTTTGTTTCTCTCTCTCTCTCAAGGTTTAAAGGGCAATCAGTTGAAGTCTAGAAAGTATTTTATTTTTGATACAGAGTACGGTCACTTTATTCTCCCTTAGAATGCATAATCGTGCAAAATTATTATAATAAAAAAACACATTATAATAGTTTTGCAGTATTTGATAGCAAATGTATCCCGTCGTCAGAAAGTTTCACTGAAATAGCTACCAATATTGCGCCATTCAATGGTTTCGCATATTGTCCAATTGTGCAGACACTTTATTTAAAAAAACTACAGCAATTTTACATTACAATATCCACTAAGTATCATTTTTTATAAAGAGTACTAACCTTTATTTCAAAAAACAAAAAGCACCCCAAAATCTCCAATTGCTATAATTTGACTGATCACATGTAGGTACAACTTAAATCTACCGACATACTTACTAAATAATTATTAACCCTTCAGATACCGTCAATTAGAGACACAATAGTAAGACAATAGATGCGCGGCCACCGGTGGTCGCTTGGGGATTCATGAATTAATACGAATCTACCTATACTACAGAACTTTTTTATAATTTTTTTAGCTCTTTGCAGATATTGGTTGTCCTGCTACGAACCTACATATTATGGATAAAAAATTAAGAATGCTACTATAAACAAGTGACAGACTGAAGAAAAACAAAACACAAACAGTCTTCTGGCGTACCGTTAAAATAACGACTATGATACACAAACCAAATGCTGCACTCGACACTGAAAAACAAATAAACAAAAGATGAGAAATAATTTACTCAATGTTGTGACATTCAGATAAGGAGTCCAGCACTGTTTAATGTAAGGAAAGTCCACAAGTTGCAGCTGAAATAATATTCAAGCTTGTTTTGTAGCAGGCATAACATTGTAAAGATTTATTTTAGGGAATGATCACAAATAAAAAGAAATCCAAGTAAAGTCGTAAATGAGTCGAAATGAGATTAAGGCCAGGTTCTACCAATTTTGTACATTTTTGAACCTCTGGAAAACCACAAATATAAAAAAAAATAACGATAAAAAATTATTTTAATAAAATTGACCATATTACCAACTGCTGGGCTAAACTCAAAACATTATAAGCTAGTTGGTTCGATAACAAAATATAACGAATCAGGTCCTAACTTACGATTTCAAACGTGTATATCTACAAGATTACGTCACGAAAATATTTGCAAGTTACATAAAATAATAAAGCATTTTTTGGCGGGCATAAATCTGGTGACCTCTTGGGTGGAGCGAAAGATAGTGTCAGACTCTTGCTGACTAAAAACCCACCCCGTTCCTTCTAGCCTTCATACCGGGGCTCGAGCGCCCTTTCAGATAATCCTGGCCCCAGTAGACTTCGACCCAGCTGGGCCTGTTAAAATAATAAAGCATGATTTTTAAAAAGGTCTAGCAAAAAGAATCTTGAATAGTTATCATGTTATTTTTATAAAAATTATATCGTTGTTACGGAGCCTCAAAATCGACATGATACTACAACCGGCTCTTAATTCATGAATCCCCAAGCGACCACCGGTGGCCGCGCATCTATTGTCTTACTATTGTGTCTCTAATTGATGGTATCTGAAGGGTTAAGTGTAAGTTAAAGACAGTGAGTGATCATTCTAAATTCAAAGAATTCTAACTACTCAAGCGTCCACTCTAACAGGAAATTATTCTAACAATGTTCAATTGAATAAATATCATCCTCATTTTTTTCTATTTCCATTAATTGATGGCACGGTGGACGCAGTGGTTGAGGTATGGACTGCTGAATTGCGTGTCATGAGTTCGATTACCGCATGGGACAAATATTTCTATGGCCTACAGATTCCGCGTCTGGGAAAAAAAACCCGTAAAAAACGTATCTGTAAACTATGTCCTATTTGAATTTTTAAATTTTAAAGCTTTTTTTTCGGTGGGCAAAAATCATCCAATGACATCCCGCCCTCGGGCGAAGCGTGAGCTAGTGTCAGACTTTTGTCAGACTTTTACTGACACCAACCCCCCCCCCCTTCTTAGCCCTTCATACCGTGGTCGGAATATTTGAACGCTAACTGTATTCACTAACCAAGCAAGATATTACGTTTTTATTTTACCCGCATCAAAATTTTTCCATGCAAACTGCCAAATCGCATTCGCATTCCGTACAAAGTTTACACATGTCATAAATCTTTGAGATCCGCGAGACATTTATGTCGAAAAGTGAAATATATGTTTAACGACCCCAAAAGTTATGGTTAGTACGCTCTTCTCCCACACAATAACGAAAAGTCTATAAAGTCGTTCTGAAATGTCCTATAAACCTCGTTTGGACGATTTTAGGAACAGATAGGGAGGCACCGTTGACTCAGTAACCTAATTCCGGACGAATGGCGGAAACAATGTTTGGATGAATAGAAATCAAATTAGGTATGTCGTGTTTCTGTGTAATCCAATCCGAAGCGGAGCTTTTAGATAAATTAGAAAATAAATACAAACAGTATGGATGTAGGGTAGATCTATAGATGGGATTTTAACCCCTCGAGCGCCGATTGTGAGTACATAGGTCTGGACAGAGGGAGTTTGTAAAAAAAAATGTTTTGTTCTGGCAACATAACCAACCAATCGAATTTATGGTTATTTCAATATTTTTTTTGAAATGACAAATCTTTAAAATAGCTGGCTAGCCTGTTGGTCTATTGGGTATTGGCCCTGACTGCTATGATGAGTTCGTGCGTTCGATTCCCACCCAAGACAAATGTGTGTGTGATAATTTAAAATAGCTGGCTAGCCTGTTGGTCTATTGGTTATTGGCCCTGACTACTATGATGAGTTCGTGCGTTCGATTCCCACCCAGGACAAATGTTTGTGTGATGAGAACGATCATTTGTTCTATGTCTGGGTGTAATTTATCTATAACATGAATGTATTTAAAAATATATATATAAGTGTGTTTATCAGCTGTCCCACTCATAGCAAAAGCTATGCTTAGCTATGGATAGTTGTGAAATATTATTATTTTATTATACATTTTTCCACTATGGGCAGAGCGAGAGTGTGTTGTGTGACATAGGTGTGTGGTTTATGGGATTGACTTCTGTTTAGATCCGTTTTGGATAGTTTCTTTTTTTAATATCGCCGGTGGTGGTTATGATAGGACTTTCAAACAAAAAGCTAAAAAGTTACTGCGTGGTGCTAGAATACCAAGGGTATCTGAAGGAATAGGCGGTTTAGTCAGTAAAAGTCACACAAATTTCCTTCAGATACCCTTGGTATTCTAGCACCACGCAGTAACTTTTTAGCTTTTTGTTTGAAAGTCCTATCATAACCACCACCGGCGATATTAAAAAAAGAAACTATCCAAAACGGATCTAAACAGAAGTCAATCCCATAAACCACATACCTATGTCACAACGTTTTGAACTCCCCTCACCTACCGCACATCATTACAACCAAATAAATATCAATAGACATAAAGCTTCCTCTATCACGTGTAGTAAGAAATCGAGGAAACAGCAACAAATGGAAATAGTATCGGAAACCGTAACGGCGGCGCAGACAGGGTTAGTGGTCGGCTGCGCATGTGCATGCTGACAGACAGATCGACTGACGACAACGCACGTGCTAGGATCGGGAAATAAGAAGATGCAGAAGCCCCGCTGACTGTGATACGATAAGAAAACTATCACAAAAAAATTGCTGGGAATAATTCTTGTGTGTTCTGTTTCATATGGCTCTCAAGTGAGATTACGATATCAGTACCGTAGCTAGGTGTGGAAGATGTGGGCCCTCGCCCACGGCCTCAGAATAAAAAAAATCAAAAAACCTTCAAATAAATATACCATTTACAGGTACTTTTCGCCTGATGGTAATCGACGATATGGTCGAACACTGTGTGGGAAAGAAAAAAGCCTCGCTGATGTGTCTTCGCCCACGTTTAAATTAGTCCACGCTACGCCTCTGCACAGCATCCGCCGTTTTTTAATCGTTTCTTCAGGACTCGTCAAGCTTCCTGTTAGGGCTGTGGGTTTGGATCAAGAATCAACACAGGAAAAACTGAAGGATAACTGGTGGGTTTTTGACGTTTAAATTCTGACACAGCTCACTACAACCAACAAAAAAAGATACTCGTCAAGCATGATTGCATCACCATATCATGTTGTCGCCAATGTTGATTCTGGCTTACACGAGTCACTGCAGATTTGTAAAAAATGGCGTATAAGTCCGCCTATAGCGAAAACCGTGTCTGTTTTTAAACTGTTCATCAGCTGAAAGACGTCCACTGCTGGACAAAGGCGTCCCCCAAGAGTCTCCACAACGACCGGTCCTGTGCGTCACGCATACATCAGATTACCGCGACCCTGACCAGGTCATCGGTCCACCTTGTTGGAGGCCTTCTAACGCTGCGTCTTCCGGTACGTTCTGTTCATGCATTAAGGGGATAAAGCATTCTTAAGGGCCCTCGCCCACGGCGTCTTTTTGTAGCGCTACTGCCGCGCGTTTGCTACTAAAGCGCGTTAGTCGCGTTTGTAACCGCTATAGAAAAAATGCTAACGCGCTTCTATCGCGCTACAGTATCGCGACTTTATCGATGCGAACGCGCTCCATCATCGCTACAAAAAGTCGTATAACGTTCCTGTCAAAGCCAGCTAAGCTTCATATCCATCAGAGATAGCGACGTCACCTACTTTTCAACCTTTACGCAATCGACCTAAAAACACGAATTGCAAATATGAAACGTTCAAAGAAACCTTTGCGAATTCCCTCAAAGGACATGAAAAGTTATCGTTTATTTTATCGCCCTCGCTTTGAATGGTTGTACCTCTACCTACCTAGCTTCGAAACAATTTTCTGATATGTCTGTTTTGGTACAGACTTTCATTCTGTTTCAGTTAGGTTTTCCCTGTTCACATGAGCTTGTGGTTTTGGTTTTTTTGAGCTGAGAAATCATCTAATGGCATCTCCCGCTTTAGGGCGGAGCGTGTCAGACTTTTACTTTCTAAAACCAGACTATGTTCCTTCAACATGCCTCAAAGTGAGTAAGTATAAGCGATTATATTCATTCTTTACATTAAATGTACTTAAAACTTGTAAATACTTTTTGGCCATTCCGGCAAATAAAATGGTTTTCTTTCTTTCTTTTTCTTTCTTTATAACGTTCGCCTAAAGTCAAAAATCTTTATGGTCAAACATAAAGATTTTAGACTTTATCGAAGTTTTTACGGCCTAAAACTTTGCTAGAGCAATGTAGCCTTTTCCATTTTTTTTTTGTGAGGAAATCATCTAGAACTTCTGCCGCTTTGGGTGGGGCGAGAGAGAAAATCAGATTTTTACCGAATAAACCCCACCCTCTCCTAGAGAGGAGGCCGGAGTCCCAGCAGTGGAAACATTAGAAAGGCTGATGATCTTGATGATAATGAAACCCCACCCGCCCTTCAGTTGCCTACAGTTCACGGTTAGGTACTTTTACGGACAATCTCAAAGCCCTAAGTAATCGCATACTTGACCTTTTTGACCATCCTTATCGCTGGTAGAAAATCACATTACCTAAATACCTACCCCCCTAGCCAAGTTAAAACCATTTCGTTTGCGTCGAACGCTTCGAGTTGACCTTGCCGCCAATTCTTTTGTTCGGACCACGTAGTCACGTAGTCAGAACAAAGTACGTTGAGATGACGTCATTCCCGTACATTTAAAGTTTTCTACTGGCATTAAATATTGCAGATTAGCAACTTGGCAACTTGGCTAGGGGTACTGGATACTTGTATTCTCAGAACAATTACAGAGACCGTGGAACGCAAAGGGCAACTATGATACACAAGTGAGGAATTCAGGTGAGTTTAAGTCAGTAAAATGTATTTATTTATTTGATGATTTCCCGTGATCCTGATCAACAAAACCAGCTTTTAATGAAAATCATTTTTTCATAGCAAGCTTTTATAGCTCGGTATACCTATATAACTAATACTCGTCAAGACGAATCATATGAGCCCAAACTCGATGGGGTTGTGTCGTTTAACTACCAAGTTCCTATAACCACCTACTGGTTCCATCTTCAGATCAGCTATTTGTCATAATAATTTTGCATTGTCATCTGATTTACACAAGCATGCAAAATTTCAGCTCAATCGGTAACCGAGAAGTGGGTCAAAGGGCATTGCATGAAAGTGTCCCCACCCACCAACAGACTTGAGACAGGTGTCATTCGAAGCGTCTAGTTAAATAGAGTATTTTTTATAATCGCGACACATCTCTAAAGTATGGGGTTTAGGTTTTATAAAACATTATATTTTGACCTAACCTAACCTAACTCTAGTATTTTGGACCGTAAATATACTCATTATATAGTACTGTCATATATTTTTGAAATCGGCTTTGCGAGCTCTATACAATACTGCAAAAATATTTGACAAAAAAGCATTGCGTAAAACTGTCCCCAAAATTGACAGCTGTTTCAAATATGTTAGTGGGTACCAACAGATTTGAAACTAGTGTCATTCGAAGCGTCTAGTTAAATAGAGTATTTTTTATCATAGCAACATATCTCTAAAGTATGGGGTTTAGGTTTTATAAACCATTTTTATTTTAACCTAACCTATAGTCTAACCTAACCTAACCTGATAGAACCTAAGTAGTGCGCATAACAGACATGGAATGCATGTCAGTTTGTTGATTCCTACCCACAAAATACAAAACAGCTGATTTAGTGAGGTTTTTAATTAAAAAAAAAAAAACTTCTTAAGACATTTACAATTTGATCAAGCATTAATGTGCGGATGCATTAAAATCAAAGTGTTAGAGTAACCTTATGTACCACACGATGGATATATGCACACAAACTAGGTCAGGTCAAGTTAGGTTAGGTTAGGCTAGGTTAGGTTCGGTTTTTGCGGCGGCGTGCGCTGCGGAGGACACGGCCCAACACACCCTCGAGGCGTGTCCGGCCTGGGGTGAGCAGCGCCGCAGTCTTATTGCGGTTATTGGGCAGGACCTCTCGCTCCCCAGCGTGGTCGAATGTATGCTGGGGAGCGAGGAGGCCTGGACCGCGGTCGCCTCCTTTTGCGAGGATGTTATGTCGCAAAAGGAGGCGGCGGAGCGTGCGCGGGAGGACGACCCTCTCGCCGCACCGCTCCGCAGACGAAGAAGGGGAAGGAGAAGGCGAATGTTCGATCGCCTTCTCCCACCCCCAGGTGGTGATTAGCGGGCGACAGGCGCGGGGGCGCCTTCGCCCGCATTGCACACATCACCACCACCGTCGGGCGGGAATGGCCGAGCGCTCGCGGCATTCCCGGGCCCCTCCTTGCTGAGAGGGGCGTGCAGGGCCCGCCGTCAAGGCGGGCGATCGTCGGCGGAGGACTGGACGTAAAGGCTCTGCCAGCTGCCCAGTCCTTCGCCACTCACAGACGATGAGGGAGCGCCGCTGGGTCGTTTAGTGGGTATACCGGCTCTGACCGGGGAGTCCCACATACCCCTCCCTCCCCCGAGGGAGGGTATGCGTAACGCATTTTTCCCAGCGTAAAAAAAAAAAAAAAAAAAAAAAAAAAGGTTCGGTTAAAATAAAAATTGTTTTTAAAATATATTTTTGCAGAATCGTATAGAGCACGCAGAGCCGCACTCAAAAATATATGACAATACTATATTACAAGTATATTCAAGGTCTAAAACACTTGAGTAAGGTTAGGTTAGGTCCAAATAATTATATTTGGACCTAACCTAACCTTACTCAAGTGAAGAGTCAATGGGGTTTAGGTTTTATAAAACATTAGTTTTATAAAACCTAAACCCCACGCTTTAGAGAAGTGTCACTTAATAAAAAATACTCTATTTAACTAGACGCTTCAAATGGCACCTGCCTCATGTCTGTTGGAGGGTGGAGACGGTCCCCATACAAAATCCGGCATACTCCTTTAATTTACAAAATTTGATTACAGGCAAACGTCGAGACAGGTGAAACTAAATAAAAGCTTGTAAAATAATAACAAAGACTGTGCCTTCTGTATCTATCTTCTCTCTAAGCCTAACATAAAGGTAAGTTTGTGCCGAAGCTGTGACAATTACGAGATCATACAGCGTAATAAACGCTATACTTAGACGCAGAATCACGTTGAAGCAACTTTGTTGTTGCTGTAGCCGAATACTGGGCCAGGTAAGGAATTACCAAAATCTAGTTTTGGTATTGATTCGCTAAGCAAAAGAACTTTTTTTTATTGTTGTAGGTTCGCGCTTAACCGCTATCTCACCTGATGGAAAGCGATGATGCGGTCGACGCAACGCGCTTATCTAAAAGAAACCTATTCTCACTTGACTTAAAGATTCCCGGGTTGTAGTCATCAGGAAACAGACTCCGGCTATAGGCTATGTATTATGCATTTTTTATAATGTTTGCAAATTATGCTCTCTGAATAGTATAAAGTTTTCAAATAAGCCTCGTTTTGCATAAGTAATTTCGCATTCTTGTCTTGATCACATACACAAATCTTACAAACCACAGAGAGACATATATCAATTAATGATGTCATTCTGCTCACAAGTTTGAGTCTCAAGTTACACAAATTGAGCATTGCGAAGCCAATAAATTAATTTAAATAGCCTTGATTGCTACAGTTTAAGCATATCACGCTCGTTGGTCACAAGTGACGGGTTGATGGAAACGTTGCATTGGGTCGTTGAGCTGAAAACAGTAGCGTGGTTCAGCTAAATGATGGTGATTCATGCATCTTGTTTATGATGAACTAACTTCTGCCAATGGGTTCTCTCGAGTGAGAGTAGGGAAGTACACGAACAACAACAAAGAAACAACACAACAAAACAACAACACAATTCAAAAACAACTAAATACTTGTGGGATAAAAAGTATCTGTAACCTATTTTAGGATCTGTGTGCCCATTCAAATCGGCTCAGATATTTGAACGTGAAAGAGTGACCAATATACACTATTTACATAAAATATTAGTATGAAATATAATCCAATATCGAAAGACGAGAGGTATAAACTGCTCTACATTTAAAATAAACACTTTCTTAAATATGTGTATGAATATGATTAGAGCAATTTAACGTAACCATGCTCAGTTTAATTTTCAAGCAAATTCCAGTAAAAAAAATATGAATTTATTCAGATGAGAAATCATCAAATTACTTCTCACGGTCTAGGATGGAGTGAGAAGGCGTGTTCGACTTTTACTGGTTAAACCCATTGTGTCCTTCAGTTGCCCTTTGAGTTCCAGGACCAAGGTATATCTTTCAAAATATCCCACGGGAGGAGCATACAGCTAAGGAGTGGATTTCCCTGCCGGAATCAGTGTCTCCCGATAGCTACAACCTAGGCGTCTTTAAGTCAAGAATGAATACTTCTAGGCAAGTGTGCTCTACCGTCAACCACATCATCGCTTACCATCAGGTAATATAGTTTCAATAATGAAACAGGATCAAAGTAAACTAATAAACCTATGTGAAATATTACCCCTACAAACTTATCCTGAGAACTCTTACAAACTCCGACCAGAATGTTAACTCCTAACTTTTTTAAAGAAGTTTGCAACGTTTTTCCCATGTTCTTGTTTGATCTCATGTAAAATTCCCTCCAAGTTTCGAAACTAAAGCTCGCTGGAAACTCTCCGGTCCTATTAATCATCGGCGAATGCACTGCAGTACGCGAGCCGTTGATAATCTAATAAATTATCTAGGATACGGAAAACCGCAACTTCGAACAACCAGTTACTGAACTCGACAACCTTACAATATACACGCCATTCTCGACTTTACCAACCACTAAATACAGGACATTATTGCCTCTGCTACATTTACTTTATGATCACAACAATGTTATAGCATGTACTTAATTGAATTTATATTATACGAGCAGGCTTCAGATATTTTTTAAAGCCAACAATTTTTTTCTTGTCTTTCTTCCTTAAATAGCTGCGCTGTTTTTACCTCGTTAAGGCTATATTCTAGTGCTATGGAGCTTTTATTTAATACTAGCTTCTGCCCGGCTTCGCTCGCAAAAAATAAGAACACCAAATTTTGGACCTCATCCCCTTTGGGAGTGAATTTTGGGAAATCCTCTCTTAGTGCTCGCCTAGGTCATAAAAGGAAAACCATGTGCAAAATTTCACTCCTCATCTCTGTGGCTGTGCGTTGATATGTCAGTCAGTCAGTTTCTCTTTCTAAATATGGGTATGAAAAAGTTTTAAATTTTATGAAGTAGAATAAAATAAATATACCTAGTACCATAATGATGCTGCATAAAAACCCATGATAAAAATGAAAGATAAGAAAAATCTTAAGCTCCTAACCATCTATATATCCCAGAGAAGATGCATGAGATAAAACTCTACCCACCAGCGTTAGATAATAATTTTCCATCAAGCCTTATTATCCTTCTTTCCTATACAAACCCTTTGTGCTACAATGAGAACACGGCTCGGATGTATTCACGACTCCCACATAAATAACACCGGTTACCGGCTCATAGTAATAAACGCTCTCTTTACGAATGCCCAGGCCTCTGATAGGGTAAGAAGCTGGCGCGATCGCTGAGGCGGGAGCGATGTATCAAACACATGATACCGCTATTCGCGTCAATACTGAAGTGAATATAGCGGGTGTCAAGCACGACATAATGGAGCAGCCACTACCAGCCGGCGGGCTACCAGCGAGCGTCTCCCCTCTTACCCTGTAGACATATGACGTACATGTTTAGGTACTGTGCCTTTACTAGCACAGCATAGCATCAGCCTTTTAATGTTCCCACTGCTGGGACTCAGGCCTCCTCTCTAGGAGAGGGAATGGGCCGTATTCCCCCACGCGAGCCCGGTGCGGGTTGGTGAATGTAACATGTCTTTGAATTTTTGGTCCTAAAACATGCCGGTTCCCTTACGATGTTTTTCAACTCCCCTGCACTTACGCTAATCATCCCCCGTTTCCTCGCTAGCGAGATATCGTCTATTATTTTCTTCTGAGAAAACAAATCTAGCCTCTGTGCTTTTACTGCCCGCTACAACGCCTCGCGATGCACTGTGGGCACCAAATCTCGTTCGCCACCACGCCCGCTCCTTCCCTAGGCACCGCGCATGCACTCTGGTCCAGGTGTCAGGTTTCTGGGTGCAAGCGCGTGATCGTCCGTAGGTGCGTGCCTTTTCTTTATGGGGATGGGATTTTTTCCTCCTTTACAGAAAGAGTTATGTTTGTTCGTTTGGCTGGTAATTTGAAAAGAGCATTAGTAAGCAGTTCAGGATCTTTACCTGTTTCTTCCACTTTGTATTGAATTATCTGATAGCAGTAACTCCAACTGCTGGAATTCAGTTATTTTTCACTTCAACAAAATTAATTTCAATTGAGCCCAAGGCTTTATTCAGAAACATTCCAATAATTTTATTTTCAACTTTCCCAAAGTAAAAACTCTTTCCCCACACATTAACATTAACAAACCTTGATCACGCTGCGCTTGAATCCCCGATAAACATCAAACTATCCATAAATATCCCCATAGAATTCAAAAAGAGCATGTTCAAATAAAAAGTAACAAGACAGACATCCGCTCACTAATAAGCGTACGACCATTTTTGATTTGTTATTATAAAACAAACGCATATGCAAATAAGAAGTTTACCACCCGTTGGGCTTTAGCACCACACGGGGCCTTCTTACAAGTTTCGATCCTCGAAAACTCCCAATCGATTTTAAATTCTACTTTCACTTGTCTAAAGTTGATTATCCTTTGTTGTTTCATGGTGTATCTCAAGGTTAAGTTCGTGTAACAAGTCCGGAATATATGTAGACGATGTGACGGCAAGCGGGCTGGGTGCATATATCAATTTCTTGCGGTAGATGATAAATTAACCGAGATATGGTATGCGCCAGCGTGGAGTAACCATATCTCTTATGAGTAACGAGTCGTAAATCTTGTCTGCTTGTATTCTGTAAGTGATAACTGGCTATTGTTTTTGTGTTCTTATCTTTAGTTTGTAAATAACAAATGTCAGAAAAAATAGTGTTCGTATGATTGGAGGTGATGGAAAATTATTTGTTTGGATAATGGATTTTTTGTTTTGCATACTGGTTTTCAATATTACCTTGTGTTCTTTGGAAGTGTAATATAAGATGTACATTTTCTAAATTGACAAAACCCTATTTAATCGCGACTGGAACCAGATCACGGCCATAGTAGATAAAAAAACCGGCTAAATGCGAGTATACTACCTTAGTATAGTACCTTTGGTTTCGTACCATTATCTATAAAACTTTTTATTACACAAATTTTATTTAGTATTCCTATATAGCGGTAACAGAAATACATCAGCTGTTACACTTCATGAGATAAAGCCTGGTGACAGACTAACGGACTGTAGAATCTTAGCAATAGAGTACCGTTTTTACTCTTTGGGTAGGAAATCCTAAAAATTTATTTGGAATCAATAGTTCGTAGGTAGCTAGGAGACCGTCATTAGAATCTATAACTTGTTACTTAAATAAACTCAAAAAGATTTTCTAAAAAGTAAGCTCCACGTTCTAAGGAGAAAAGCCAAGTTGGACAACTTTTCTCTTAAATATATAAAACTGAACTGACTTCATTATTACATTACCGTGATTATTCGTATAAATTTCATCAACCTGCCCTACATTTCCAACTTTTTATAAAATGGCTGGCGTGAGAATTTACAGCACTTCTGTACGTGTTCCATTCAGCTCTAAATTAATGGAAGATATTTCTTAAAAAAAAAACATTTAATATTCGGACCGGGAAAATTTCTTAAGTCATTCCAAACCAATTTAGTGGGAATTATTATTATTTTTCTCAATTAAAAGGCCTGCGTATGATTTAAGGGGTCGCGCGTCAGACATTTTTGCGTCGCTCCGTAAAGCGATAAATAACGAAATTAGGAAGCTCCGTGCCATAGATTCACTGCCACGTTCGTATTGGGGGACCATTTTTTTTGGGCATTATATAAGAAAATAAAATTGTAACTTTACAAATTACTTTGTTCTAGAGCTGTTACTCAAACTTTTTTGAACTTTAGAAAATTTTGAAGTTAATGGTAATTACAACACAAATACAAGAATTGAACCAATAAACATACATGATTTGAATCGACAATGTACATATCATTCTTTGTTGGTGCAAATCAGTTCATGAAATTAAAATACTTAATGGCTATATTGTACCTGCACGCGGGTTAGTACACCGCATCGAGTTATGACGGATCAATATCCTATTTCCCGCTTACACGAATTAATCAATGGATAGGGGATAGATGCATCAACAAGGTTACAGCGATTGGCTTCAAGCAAATAGGTTCACAGCGAAATCAACCAAGTTACTGTTGAAGACGATTTAACAGCTTCTGATCAAACACTTTCCCAAAGAAATACTCTCAAAAATAACGGCGAATGTTCTTCAGGGCCTGTAGACAAAGTGAAATTTTATTAGGAATTGTTGAAAGTCAATATGATCAAATACCAAACATTTTGACATAAATGAGAGTCACTAAAGATTATCTGTAGCCGAAAAACCTAAAATTCTTTCAAAAAAACATGCATAAAGCTACAAACAGCCATCGTTATTCCAGACAAGCAATATTAAAACAATTAGGGAGTCAGCACATCTCCCAGTGTAGACGCAAGTTGCTGACGGCGCGGGTGCACGCTCCGGCACTAAATCATATGGGCACGAGAGGAATGGCCCGGCTCTGGTGCGAGTTTACGTGATAGCCCAGCAAGGAACTGGACTTTAAGAGTCTTGGCGGTAAGTATATGATATATTTGGTCACGCAATTTGTCAGCTAATCCGAAATTAGTCACGATGATGGGTGGTAGGTTACGTGTGTTGAAAATACACGGAAGATTACCAACTTATCGTCAAACCTTGATGATCACGGAATGCAGATTTTATCGTGTAAAGTACGTAGTAGGTGAGCCACAGCCCACCACTACCCGGGTGGTGCCAGGATACAGCGTCGCGTGTTTGTAGAAGACCACGAAGGAAATGGCAGGACGAGCTCGAAGTGTTCCTTAGGAAATGGAATAAGAACGCGAGGATCCGTGATCGTTGGATAAAAGGGAGAGAGACCTTTGCCCAGCCGTGGGACAATACGGGCAAGCTATAGTAATAACAAAGTAGTGGTCATTAAAAGACCTTTAGCGATAGCTTCCTAATATTTTTCATGGCTGTTATCAAGAAATGAGAGAAAATAATATTACCGAGGCTCCCAATAAAGTGGGGAATTTTTCGAAAAGGGTTTGTAATTCTTTTGAATAAATATCCACCGAATTGCTAAATTTTTATCGCAAATATGGCATCCTATTGGAATACGGATATACAAGAAAAATGTCAAAGGAATCTCTACAGCCACATTAGAAGCTCTTTCACTCAAGTATGCATAAAATATAATATTTTCCATAGCAATAGCAATAAGTACTCATATAATGGCCCATTTGGAGCGAAGTGTGTGGGAGTATGCGAGTGGCGCTGAGCGATGCTATACGTATGCTAAACAGAAAGGGTCTGATGGATGGGCACGAGCAAAATTTGTTCCTATCCGAACTATAAAACACTTTTGAAGATATATATCGGATGCTTGATTGAAACATTCTTCTCAATAACCGTCTAATTTTATTCTCTTATCTAGCACAGACTTTAATCGTACTGCTAACTTTAGTAAACTTCGTTGATTTGACACTTATCTGATGTTCGCTACCTACTGTTTATTTTTTATTATTTTTTTTAGTGGGAAAATCATCTAACATTTATCTCCCACTATTGGGCGGAGCGTAAGGATATATCAGACTTTTACTTACTAATAACAAGAGTGGGCGTTCCTTTTTGCCTTTCATACCAGGGCTGGGTTTTTCTTTCAGAAGAGAACACATGACCCCACGATTTCAGTAGTTACTTCAATAAATGGGAATAAGCTGGCAGGCATCATTAACCTAAAAAAATATGATTTAGTTAAAGTTACCTTAAATAAATTCGGTTATCGGAAAACGTAACATGCAAAACACTAAAAATAAATATCGTCACTTCACGCCTCTATGAATAATTTAAAACTCATAGCACTTACTCAAGGCAAGTTTCTTCAAGACAATTTGTAACCATTTACATGCTAAGTAAACATAAATATTTCTCTTACATTACCCAGCTTGTCTCTCAGGTTTTCCTTTGGGATAAGCAAGATGAACAATTAATAAGACTTTAATATGCAAAGTGTAGAAAGCTTTCTTCCCAAGTGAAGGAAAAATATAATAGACTGAAATTAACTATCTGGTAGTTGTGAGTGATAATATTGCTGTTTTCTAAAGATATTACGAAGTAGAAGAAACAAAAATAGATCCAGTCAAAGAAAACGTTGATATTAACAATACTGATATTTAAATTCTCCAAAGTGTATGTACATACAAATCGTCGGATCTTTTAATAGAATTCTGAGAAGATGGGTTAGCCACGCAAATTCGCTGACATATCACTAGCAATATTCGAGATATAGCGTGCATTCAGTCAACTTCATAGCCATCCCTTAGGGTGCAAAATATAGTCATTTTTAAGGATCATAAACTGAACAGGGGTTGGAATATGATGAATGAATACATGCAAATAGTATCGTGTGTGATATTTGTTACGTGTGGTTACTTTTATGACTTTTATTTTATATTTGACTTATTGAATAGGTATCTTGATATGTTGTTTGTTTTTCACACATTTTAACAACGCTCTTGCTAATAATCGAACCTTATACGCAATAGCTGATTTCAAATTGCGATTCTTACCTCATTAATAAGTGTGATCTTTAAAATTGTACCAATCGGTTGAACCTGCACTTATTGAGGTTGCTTATTCATTATATCTCTTTGTAGGACCTGCAGAAATAAGCGTTGTGCCCATTAATTTTTCGGAAAAGAATTCTACAAGGGCATTTTTTTCTTAATTTACCCAGCCCATTAACTAACCCTCCAAACTCACAATTAAAATCCTCTCCTCCGTGGCCTAGGATCGCGTGAGGTCCAGGGGCTAGGGGTACCCATAAAGGTGATTTATACCAGCCAGGGCTTCCGTGTCTTCACTCGCCGCAGATAAATCGTGAAATTAGAAAAGATCTGCCGATGAATGATAACCTTGGTTCCTAAGGGTACGGGACTACGGGACACATTATTGTTATGAGCTTGGCGTAAATTTCATTATTTTAGGGTATTTCCTGGGTTGGAGTTTGTGGTGGAAATATTATAATTTATTTGAGGAATTAAGTTTTATTGTGGGTCTCATTAGATTTATTATTTAATATTCTACTGCTACTGCTGCTGTAATAGGCTCGGAGTTTTCTTGCGTTGTCACAATAAAAATGAAAATATTCGCAGTAGAACCAAGGTTGCCGACATAGCCTGAAGAATCGTCAAATCGCCAATGTGCCCTGCCCACTGCCAGGGCAGAACACATTGCTCTCAGAACTGATAGTCGATGGGAACGATAAGTTCTAGAGTGGCGACCACGTACCGGATGACGCAGTGATGGAAGGCCCACAAGGTGCATAAGTGGTATCGTGGGAATCCGATGGAAGCGAGACGCACAGGACCGATCGTTATGGCGACGCTTTGGAGAGGCCCATGTCCAACAGTAGACGTCTTTCGGCTGAAATTTTGATGATGATGATTTAGTCAACAAAAAAATCTTCATTTTTATTTACACTTCTGCAGACTGCCTAATATGCAGTATTATTTTCTTTTTATTACAAGCTTTTATTTAGTTTCACCTGTCCCGATTTTTGTCTGTCATCAAATCTTGCAAATTAAATTTGATCGACGTCCCGGTTATCGATTGAGCTGAAATTTTGCATGCATGTGTAAATCAGATGACAATGCAAAATTATTTTGACATGGAGCTGATCTGATGATGGAACCGGAAGGTGGCTATAGGAGCTTGGTAGTTAAACGACACAACCCCATCGAGTTTGGGCTCGTATGATTCGTCTTGACGAGTTTTAATATTATACACTGAAAAAAAGAATGATTGATTTTACTAAATTCCGCGTAAATTTTATCAAATCCGCGGATTAATATGGTCCTACACACGAAATTGTTGATTTTACCAAATAGAACTGGTGGATTATGTAAATCAACAAAGTGAATTTTGTTAAATTCACTCTTGTTATAGTAAAATTAACTATAAAAAGGGTTGACTATGGCAGGTCATTACTCAACCTACGCTACCTTAGTACATTCAACTATTCTTTTTTTTTTCAGTGTAGGTATTATACCGTGCTATAAAAGCTTTCTACGAAAAAAATATTTTGATTAAAAACTTGTTAAATCCATATCTAGTCTTTCATGGTATTTGAGCACCGCAACCTGTAACACACAAAGCTAAATCTTAACATCCTATACACATCATTCGTCTAAGATATTACCAACAAGCTACGTACAATATTGGCTCATATAATCTGCAATAAGTACACAAGGTGCGAGCTATCCGGCAGATCTATGGATTGTAAACAAGCGTGTAGGGTTGCCACGGTTGCCATAAAACACGGTGATGTACGCCATCCGGCTGCCTCGAGATATTTGCATCAAACCACCTCGCTACGTTATGACGAACAGGAGTTATTCTGCTTTCTTAAGTAGGTATAGCTTTAATACTGCATAGCATAGCATAGTCGGCCTTATAATGTTGCCACTGTTAGGACTCAGGCCTCCTCTTTAGGAGAGGGAATGGGCCGAAATTCACCACGCGGACCCAGTGTGGGTTGATGGATGTTACAGGTCTTCAAATTATTGGTTTTGATTATACTGGCTGGTGGTGGGGGGTGGATGGTGGTGGAAGGGGAGGGAAGGGAAGTGGGTTTTGATCAGTAAAAGTCTGACACGACACGCCCTCCCAATAATATAATAATTGGCTCTCCAGCCAAGAGCGAGAGAAGCAAATAAAAAAACTAACTCCTCTTTATAATATTAGTGTAGAAGTGTAGATTGAAATATTGTGTTCGAAGTTTGTCTTCAAACGCAGATCCGACGAACTTTACTTCGAGCCTGTACTACAGTTCTATTTCTTTCGTTAACTTTTTACAATCATAAATATTTCAATAAAGAATCATACAGAGAAGTATCTTCGAAATGCTTGCCTGTAAAAACAAGATAAGAGCCTTTGAAATATTACATTGGAAAAATAATGATAACAATATTTATAGCAATCTTCACTTTCCGTAACAATAAGCCTGACTCGTCTACCATCTTTCAAATTCTAAATCTGAACTCCCCTCATGCGCTCCCGACCATTCTTCCAAATAATCTTAATTCTGTACCGTGTCCGTAATCAACAGCCGTAGCTGGCGCCCCCTGGCGGAGATTTGCACAACAATAGCTGAATTTGAATCACCTCTAATGCCTGTCGTGTTTCCAAGGAAAGCTTCTACAAACTGCTAAATCATATTAAAAAGATGGAGCTGAGGAAATTCGATTGAAAACTGCGTAATACCATGCATAATGAGACGGAGATTATCTCTGACAATATTTAGTCTAAAATTCTAAAAACGTTAGCAAATGAATAACATAAATCAGTCTTTATTAAAACCTCCTCAAAAGATACACAGGAAACTTTTATCGACCGTAATTTCACACCCGAAATCCACAACATTTCTTAGCGAACAATAACAAACTCTATTGATACAATTCACACAATGCAACTTAACAATTCATCGATTAAAACGGTCATTATTTTTTGTTGTAATTTCACACCAATTGTACTGATATTTAGCGGCCCCGTGAAATCTCAAACGTCATCAAATACATCTAAATCTGCTATTGTGTTGGATGGTGACAAAAAATATTGTAAGACGACATATGGCGAGTCTCGACAAAGCGTGTCGGATTAACCGTCGCCTAACTTTGTTGCCAGATTGAATTTGACGCTGGGTTACAAGGGGCTTCGCATATGTACGTTTAATACAGAAACTATTTGTAACTAATTGATGGACGGCTTGTGTGTATTGGACGCAGCACGCGAATAAACGCCGAAACCTGGCAGGATTCCAACGTATTCAAAAAATTGTGAGAATGCTGCCAAAAATTTTCTCGTACTGAAAATACGTGAAGAAAAATAAAGGTGTTTATGTGACGGTTACAAGTCATAAAGGAATGAAAGCGTACCCATTATAATGGCAAAATGAATGAATGGCAGAAATAATATGAAAGATGCGGACGTTTTAAGTCTTCGTGAATAGACAGAGCCTCTAATCGTGTTAGAAAAATTATGAAATAACACAGACAGCCGGATCTCTTAAATGTGTACTTACCTATCTATTAAAACCAATACTATACACACGGTGGTTCAGTTGTCTTCCATATATTTTTATGAAAGAGAAAGAGAGAACGATTTGTAATTGGAATACAGTTCCGAGTACAAATAATATTACACTGATGAATAGGTAGATAGTAGTAGTGTTATTGCTGTTGGGGTCGAATATACAAGTAAACCAGAAAAATGGTTCAACATAGTGTCTCTCACTTACGACAGTAAGTGGAACGATGATACTACACGACACCGCAGGAGTACTGAGTCATCATGCGTCCTTGATCCCTGGAAGAACCTGGATTATCCTATGCTAAAGCCATCAATCTATGCCAATGTCGTGAGATACAAAATTTAAATATTGTAAATTTTAGACATGTATATCACAATAAAAGAAAACAAGGAACAAAGAAACATAGTTATTCTGCACTAATATTATAAAGGCGACAGTTTGTGTATGTGTCTATGTTTGTTACTTCTTCACTCAGGAACGCGTGAATGGATTTGGATGAAATTTGTCACACGAGTAGATCATGTTCTGGAATAGCACACGATTGACTTTTTTCTTCCTTGGTAAATTTTCAACATTCACGCAGGCGAAACCACTGGCAGCAGTTACTTTTGATGCAAGTTTTTATTATTATTATTACCCTTGGTAATAAGATATATTTTATATTAAAATACGTGGACGTATGCGACAGAGCATATTTAATTGAATACAAGTTCAGGTAGAAACTAGTAAAAATATAATTGATACAAAAATGAAAAATAATTGAAACAACCTGAGAATTGCAGTAACATTTAAAATCTTCCGAAATAACAGTAGTAAATGATTTCTTATTTTAACGAGAGCTTAATTTATTTAAGTTGAAGCGAATTTTATGTAGCAGAAATGTCTCCCGCCGTGCCACGATAAATAACTGGCAATTATAATACACTTGAGGACAATAGCCCGGACCAGAGGGGGCGTGAACAATAACTCGCATGTGCGAGTATGCCAGCATAACTTGACATTTATCGTTGGCGCTGCTTGCAAATACAAATGTCAAGGAAATGTCAAACGCACATAAAAAAACGTAGTTCCATTTATCGCCGCAGCTCAGGTTATACTGGATATTGAACAGTTGTAAGGGAAGCATTCGTACATTAAAATCATTACAAATCGGCATTGGATGGGCGCGAATTACATTAACAAACAAAGACGGACTACAAATTTGTAGTTAGTAGTTGAGTTTATTGAGTTACATCGGAATTATGTGGCTCTTGTTGCTAAAGCAAATTGATGCTGGGTGCTGCCGTATCGAGATGAACGTTATTGAATTGCTTCGCTTAGAAATGTAATTAAGTTTGGCTTAGTTTAAATTATGGTGAAGTAATCATGGTCCTTTGTTCCCTTTTTAAAGCGAAATCAGGACATTGTTAAGTTAAAAAGAACCTTCCGTTAAGGACGACCTCTAGTTTTTTAAATCGATCTTAAACAATAGATCGATTTTGTGAATCAGTCTCAGAAGCTTGTACTTAATTCATGAATCCCCAAGCGACCACCGGTGGCCGCGCATCTACTGTCTTACTATTGTGTCTCTAATTGACGGTATCTGAAGGGTTAATCATTACATTTTAATCCTGAGGAATACAACCATCATCATCTTCCTGCCCTTGTCCCGTTTTATTTGGGGTCGGCGCAACACGTTTTTTTCTTCCATTCTGTCCTGTCACTCGTCATGCTATCACTAACTCCCTTTTCTTTCATATCACTTCTCACACAATCCATCCATCTTTTCTTTGGCCTCCCTCTCCCCTTCCATCCATCCACATGTAAACTCATAACTTTTTTAGCAACATGCGTTTCGTCCCTCCTTTTCACATGACCATACCATATTAATACAACCATATTTATTATTATTTAAAAACGTTAAAATCATCTATTTTCCTAAAGCTAATTAGCAACTGTTGTACACCCGATCTGTAGCTCTGTAAATTTGTACCGTGCTTTTTTTAGGACTTTAGGAAATCGTTGTTTTAGATTTCGATTTATTAGGATCAAAATCGATTCTTTCGATCTCGATTTGAATCGATCCAAATAGTCACCATCCTTACTTGGAAGCTGCGTGGCCAACGCAGCGAGGCGAGTTGGAAGCACGCGCGGTGCTTGGTGTATTGGAAAACAACAGCCGCGAATGTTGGCCTGTTGGGCTCGATTGGCACACGATAAATTTTTGAGGGTAGTCGAAATAGCAATGCGAAACGAATTTTGGTAATTATCATTAAGTAAAGAAGAGAAGATAACAATGTACCTACTTTTTTTTTAGGTCAGAATATTGGATGGAAAAAGACCCAAAGGCAGGAGTCCAATACGTTGGTCAGACCAAATCCGTGCTACTCTGGAAACCACAGTCTGCGACGCCATCCACATCGCCGAAGACAGGACACCATGGTGAAATATAGTCCACAAGAAAGTTATTCATCGAGGTCACGACCGTCAGCATTGAGAATAACGACTCAAGAAGGAGGAGGAAGTAGGAAATTATCAAATAAATTTTTCCGCACTGGGTGGAGCGACGAAAGAGAGTGTCAGACTTTTACTGACTAACACTCACCTGTGTTCTTTTACTTGTCACCAGCGACGGTAGTCTTGCGTACAATTCTGCAGTCTAGTATGAGCTTGGAGTTTGGATGTACTTTGTTTCGAAACTTTTATTTCAATCATCTGTAGGTACCCCTAGCCAAGTTGATAATCTGTAATCGTTAACGCTAATAGAAAACTTCAAATGTACGGGAATGAAAAAAATTCCCGTACGGAATGACGTCATCTCAACGCTCAGTCACGTGCCAGAACAAAAGAATAGGGGGCGTGGCCAACTCGAGGCGTTCGATGCAAGCGAAACGTACGTACGTTTGTACGGTTGTAACTTGCCTAGGGGGGCTGGCATCCGGACAGATAGGCGAAAACGTCACTCACTCGACGCCTGAGGGAGATCTACGTCGTCGAGATCGACCGCGAAGACGATATCATCAAGATTGCGAGGCAAACCGGGCTAGAGCTTGCTCAAGACAGTCAAGACGGAGAAATTTGAAGGATGAAGTAACTGAAGGAAGTTACTAAATTCAACCAGCTATTATCCTATGAGTACATAATATAGGAATAACTATTATCTTATTTCTTAATGGGCTACCCAAGTTGCCAAGTTTCATATAGATTCGTTCTGCTGTGTAGACGTGAACATGCTTGATCAAAATACATGGAAACATACCTCACATTTACAAAGTTATAAATCTGTTCACTACCTGTGAGTGTATTATATCTTAAATTACTGTTAACAGCATACAAATTTTGTTAATTCAATTTGTCCATAACTCCATGAGACGACGGTGTCTCCGAACTGACGTTAATTAAATCGGGCATAAATACTCCCGGCTCCGCCTGGCTGTGACTAAAATGGATTAGCAACTGCGATGCAGCAAGGAGTAATCTCATTTTAAAGTCAATGTGATAGATCTTGGAATACGAGGTCAAATGCAATTAGGTGGCAACGCTTGATGGCTGATGTAATCGGTTAAAAAAAAACACTGTAATGTCGCAAAAAAATTCAAAAATGCAAAAAAAAAACGAGTATCGCGTGCGTATTCCACGCCTTGCAATAAATACTTTCATAAAATAGACATTTACGGAATAATCCCGCATGCGTGATCAAAACCGCACGATATTAAAAACACCCTTACCCAACTACTAAAGTTGAAGTCAGCTTCCAGGTTTATCTATTCAGCTAGATTACATTTAAATAAAATTACATATCGGTTGGTGATATCAAAATAACATAAAAAAATTAAACTGACGTTTTTCTGTCTGTTTATGCTGGCTCTAAAACGGCTGAACCGATTTTGACAGGAATTTCACTATTAGATAGCTATGTTATAGGAGCCATTGAGGTTTTGACTTTTATTTTAGAAAAAGAATTAGGGTTCTGACTAGTTCCGATACCCCCGAAAAAACGGTCACGACAAAAAATACATTTAAATAAGTTACTAACCTAAACAATTTGTTAAAATAGGCCTTCAATATCTGTTTTGTCCCGCAAAGATAAATTATTGAAAAAGAATGAAAAATATTTATTAAAAATTTCCTAGGCTTAAAACTGCAATTCTAAGTTAAAATAACTCGGCAACAATGGACGTGCGTTACAGTTGTTCGACAATGGCGCTCGTTACACCTTAGTACAGATTTACGGGCGCACAGAACAATGCCGGTTGTTATCGTGACCCGAGCGGGCGCTGAAAATATTTAGTTTGTTTTATTGTGTCGCGCCCACGTGCGGCGTGCTCGGCAGTTTACGCAGAAATGAGCTCAGAGCTCATAGAGAATTAGAGATGGACTATGGGAGTATGGGTATTATTACTTGTTGATAGTCTTTTTAGGGTTCCATAACTCAAAATAAAAAAACGGAACCCTTATAAGATCACTTTGTTGTCCGTCCGTCTGTCTGTCTGTCTGTCTGTCAAGACGCTTTATCTCGAGAATGCATAGAGCTGTATTGAGTTGAAATAAAAAGCATATACGCAGATCTGCGGTCCCTTTAAGCTGAAAAAAAAACTTCTAAGTTAACAAATAAAAAAGATACGGCCGTTTATGTCGCAAAAAAACGTATATTTTGATACTCTCAAAGATCGAATTCATAGGGTACTTCCCGTTGACCCAGAATCTTGAAATTCGGCACAAAGCAAGCTCTTATAGTACAGGTATAGGAATAAATCTGAAAACAGTAAATTTGTTGTTACCTAAGTGACAACAAAAAAAAAAATTGCAATTTGGAAAAATCTTCGAGACTCCTTTCGGGACTTGTAGTTTGCACGGAACCTTCAGTGTGCGAGTCCGACTCGCACTTGCCCAGTTTTTATTTTAAATAAGGACTTCGTAGTTGTATTGAAAAAATCGTTTGATACACATGCAAAGTCACTGCAGCTCTCGGCTCCATAACACTCGCATAAGGCTCGTGCGAATTCCGCCTCGGTCGCAATGACATATGTACTTTCGGCGCTTGTAACAAAATGGACTATTATTTTATTTTTCTTTGTTATTCCTGATATTTGCTGTTTCGATATACTTTATTTCTATATTCAAAATACAGGATGACTATTCAAAGATTTATTTACTAAAGATTTTTAACAGTCCTACTTACTTATTTAAATTCCTCAAAATAACCAAGCTGTAATAACGTATTCTGTTTAACTTTAAAATCAAATCTCATTTCCTGTTAAAGCTTAACTTCCTAAACTAAACTTCCATCAGAGAGTACAAAATTAGTTAAATTATATCGTGTTTGGGACTTTGCCAAAATCGGATTAACTATGAACGGAAATAAGCCTATTTTCGGCAAAACAATACCTTAGTTCATCCCTTTAACGCGAATGTACGAAATTTTGCGGTTTTTTAGTACAAAATATGGTGCAGGCACGGATTCAGATTGAGGTATGTTACAGAGGGGGCGGTATTTCTCTCTAGTCCTGTTGGAAAAAAACTGTAAACATAAAAACTTGGGAATAAGGATGAAAAAGCGAGCGAAGTGAACTTGAAAATTTAAACAGCCTACCTCTGGTAGGTTACATATGTCTTGCAGTCGCAGTTACAGAGCAGCACGCTTGCAGCATCTACTTTCCGTGAACACAAGAATATAAATTATAGCCCCGCGTGAAAGTAGGAAATTGTCCTATCATATCTACTCTCAGAATAAAAACTAAACCCTATGTGCTCTTACAAAACATGCATGGTCTACCCGCGTGCCAAGTTTCATCCAAATCACTTCAGCCGTTCAAGCGTGACGAAATAAGAAACTTTAAAAATATATTAAAAAAGAAAAACATACGAGTATATTAAGTGTGATAACATTTTTCTAAGATATTTACAATTCTCCTCATCCTGGCACTACGACGACAATTATTTATACATGTGTTAAAGTTACTTTTCTATTAAATTTATAGTTTTAGATTTAGTTTTGTGGAAGCCCCGGGTGGGCGCAATCGCTCTCATTACCGCCCCCTCCCTACATCCGCACCTTGATTCGTTGTATCATATATATTGATTAAAATTTAATCAAATTGTGTGCGCTTCCCGTTTCAATTTGAATATAAATTAGTGGATAACAAGGTTTGTGCGCATTAATTAATATTGCGACATTCGATACCACCACGCCGCCTAACGTGGCAACATTCGATACCGCCACCGCCTAACGTGTGGCAACATGCGATACCGCCTAACCTAAAGCATGGCAACATCCGATTTGTGAATTACGGAAGCGTGTTTTAGCATTAAAGCGGTAAGTATATTTTATGCAATTAACGCTTTCTATCCTTATATTCCCATTAATTTAGTACAGGGAAGGCTTGAGGTTTCATGATAATATTATGAAACAAAGGAATTGTGGGAGACGTAATGTTTAAAAAAATTGTAAAAATATTTGTTCAAATTGTAAATACTTTTTGGCCATTCCGGAAAATAAAATGTTTTTCTTTCTTTTCTGTCTTTACAATGTTGATAAACAAAAGAATCAATGCAATTACAGGCACTTTTGAATAGTCAAGAAGTCAGAGAGTCAGTACTAAAGGTAATATGTTTTCAATACTCCTCGTATTTGCGTCACTTGAACCCGTCTAAGCATCAACATCGGTAATTACAGTTTTGAGCCATTTGGGGTCGAAACGCTTAGGTCATGGTGACCAAATGCACGTCATCAAATTAAAGATATTTTTCACCGACTGATCGACACTTTTTAATTTTCCATTCAACGTGGCGATGCTATGTGTGGCTATGTCTTTTGAGCACAATTCCATTTAACGCTTGCTCTGCACGCGTACCCCCGCATTTGTCCATTTCATATAGGTGTGTATTGATTATAATGCGTGGTATACGCACGCGGGACGCGTTTTTTTGCATTTTGAAAGTTTTTTTATGCGAAGCAAACCCGCATGCGTGATAAAATCCGCACGATATTAAAAACACTCTAAATGCAGATGTATGAGGATAAATTAATCCGGTAATGGACCGAGCCGAAGACGTCGACGGCGCGCACTGTTCCCGCGCGCCTCAAGGAGTTGTCAGCAGCAGGGGGGAACCTACTGGGGCCTGGGTTATCCGAAAGGAAGCTCGTGCCCCGGTATGAAGGCTAGAAGGAACGGCGTGGGGTTTTTAGTCAGTAAGAGTCTGACACTGTCTCCCGCTCCCAAGAGCGGGGGTTGTCATAAGATGATTTTTGCCCACCGAAAAAAAAAAAAAACAAAAAAAAAGCATAAATTAATAAAAGTTTTCTAATAACGTTACAAAAACCATTTCAAAGTCCCACATTACCGACCCTTTACTATCAAAAGTTCACAATGACGGCCTCAGGTATGTCAGACCACGTGTCGGGGTCGGTGACCTATGCTAAGTACTCGCTAAGTGAGCAATGAGCAGGCAATTACTTTAATAACCTCGCACGTCTGTCGCTGCCTAGATGATGCCGGGCGGTTTTGTGAGGGACGAGATTTGAGGTTTGAATCGGTAAATTATCGGAAGGAGACGTGAAAATTAAATGAACGTAAATTATGTTGTTAATTTCTTGTCTAATATTTTATTTTATTCACATAGAGCCCAGACCTCACACTTGAAAATGTTTTCTCGGTTGAGGAAGGCGAGGAAGCCGTGACGAACCAGACACTCCTCAAAGAAGAGACTTACCGCCATAGAATAGGTTCTTGGGTGAGTTCCCGAGTTTTCATTTCATTTAAAAAAAAAAAAGTGATCAGGCAGAAATGTATAGGCAGCAGTGACGAAGGTTCCATATGGGCACGCCACGATTATGGCGGTAAGTCCCCTCTTTGAGGCGTGGCTGGAAAGACCTCACGGCGTCCTTACCTTCCGCATGACGCAGGTCCTCACCGGACATGGCAAGTTCGGGAGGTTCCTGCATCGGATTCAAGCGGAAGAGACGCCCGGGTGTCGCCACTGTGCGCAACGCCCGGAGGACACGGTGGAGCACACCGTCGAGGTGTGCCCTGCCTGGGCGGAGCATCGCCGTGCCCTCGTGGGGGCGATCGGCGGCGGAGACCTCTCGCGCCGGGCCCTGGTCGAGGCCATGGTCCGGAGCGAGGAGGAATGGCAGGCGGTTGCCTCCTTCTGCGAAGCAGTAATGCTTGCAAAGGAGGAGGCCGACCGCATCAGGCAACGGCGCCCTCGCCGCCGTCGCCGGGATTCCGATCCCGATTTCCGGCCACCGTAGACGCGGGCTCGCGGACGGCGAGCCATGGGTAGCTCGCTGTCCGATCGTCCGGTAATGGACCGTGTCCAAGACGTCGACGGCGCGCACTGTTCCCGCGCGCCTCAAGGAGTTGTCAGCAGCAGGAGGGGCCCAGCTGGGTCGAAGCCTACTGGGGACAGGGTTGTCCGAAAGGGAGCTCGTGCCCCGGTATGAAGGCTAGAAGGAACGGCGCGGGGTTTTTAGTCAGTAAGAGTCTGACACTATCTCCCGCTCCACCCAATAGCGGGTCTTGTCATAAGATGATTTTCCCCGTCGAGAAAAAAAAAAAAAAAAAAAACGAAGGTTCCATACAACTCGATTCCCACCGGCTTCCCTTCAGATGTTTAGAACACAACCACTCTCTACCGTAATTGAGAAGTGGCACAATCAGAAATTATAAAACTACAAAGCTAACATTACATAACGGCTACACTAAGTAGACTATGAACATTAAATCAACAAAATTTACTTTTCAACAACATTTAGCACTATAACATAAGCCGCAGGCGCAATCGGCTTTTTAGCGTTTAAATTTCTATACAAGAATACGTCATGACGTCACATAAAGGTCGATTAAACTGCGCGCTCTAAAGCGCTCCGGCAAGCCGGTTTTTTTCCGAGTTATTTGATAGAGTTTTATTGAATAGGCTTAAAAACTACTAGACTGTTTTTAAAAATTCTTTCACCACTCGAAAGCTACATTATCCACGAGTAACATAGACTAAATTTTATTTTGGAAAAAAATAGGGTTCCGTAAGATATTTGGGTTTTTCGGACACAAGGTGTGAAAAATCAACCAGAAACATTACGTATTTTGCGTACGCTGCCTGAACTATTAAAGATACAACGGTAAAATGTTCTAATTAATTGTAGATCTTACAAATATCTACAAAAAAGTCCGCGTAACAGTATACCTATCTAAGTCGAGTGAGGCACAACAACCATTTTTTTATCTAAAAATTTTGATTTTTTTTTTGGACTACATTTAAACGCATTTATTTTACTCATGCTATTAACCCTTATCAAAATAAATTATTTCATCACTACGTACAGTTTATGTAGATAATATTTGGTCTTTGAATGATTAAAATTGGACGTTTGGTTTTGAAGTTATGGCGAAATTAAAATATTACGATTTATGCTGCAAGCGTTACCAAGGCGGGGCCCGGGAGTGCGCGTGCGGGAGGGGAGTTTAGATCTATGAGAAAGGTCGTGCGCGAAGTCTAATAATTTTCGTGCGATTTTTTTTAGATTTCGTTCTTAAAACTACACCAACGCAAAAGTTCTTCTCAGAGCTGGTTTTTTTAAACATTTTAATATATCCCTTTACAATAAATATCAACATGCGTAATGCTCAAAAACAAGAACGATTATCTGATCTAGCCATTCTTTTCAATAGAAAAACGTTCTTTACTAAAAATTAAGAATCTTCCCGGCTTTTATGACAATGTCTTAGCGCACTTTGTAAGAAAGAATAGACGAATAGCTTTAGAGTAATAAGTACTTAAGTAGTATTATTAGTACTTAGTCGATTAAGTTTTGTTTAATTTACATCATATCATCATTTCACCACAAACGGCTTTTATCAAAGCCACTTCTATTATGCTTGTAAGTAGCGTTGCCAGGCGTCCGGATAACCCCACCAACCGTGTTCCCACGTTGTCGTCGTGGTGGGGCTTGCGTGTCTCAATGACCTTGAGGGCTATGCCGGTAGAGCTACTCATGCCGGAAGGCCTCAAGCGAGAGACCAGACCAAGAGGAACACATGGCGGAGTCCAGTCGGACCGCCCGGAGGGTGCGCTGTCCAGGAGCGCTGGCACCAACAGCTGTCGGCGCCTTCTCGACAGCGAGCTCGGTTCGCCTCGGGTACGTGTCTGTTTATCAGACACGACCACGATGGCGAACGTGTATTGGGGACCCCACCCCATTGCCAAAAAGGCAAAGCTGAGTACACCAAAATTATGGCCGCGCATCTCCAAGAAATACTACCCCAGGAGGGTACCGCCTGCCCCGCAGGCGGAGAATCCCTCCCCGAGCAGAGCTCGGGCTGCCCCTCGTATTCTGGGGGGGGCAAAGATCGCGCCAGGTCCGTAAAGGACCTGTTATTACCGTCCGTCATGGACGCAAGGAGCCAGGGTGGCTCACTAGCCGGCAGCGCGGAGTCCCTGGGACCAGTTCCCAGCACGTCCGCGACGCCGGTGGAGGCCGGCCGTACTTTCGGCCTCAGAGAGGTGAGTGAAGACGCGGCGTCGGACTCTGATGCCGCGTCTTCACACAACTCTGACGTGATGGAGGTGGAAGAATCCACCTCCACCAAAAGGAAGGCGGAGTTTTTGCGCTCCGGATCCGACGACGAGGCGGCACCTGCCCGGAAGGTCTCGACCTCGGGGCGGGGTACCGCCCGAAAGACGGGCAAAGGGAGAGGGCTCCCCGCTGAGAGCGCCAGCGAGGGACGCCAGGCCAGCCTCACGCCGCCGGAGATCCCTACCGAGCTGCCGGAGGGAATGGAGGTTGCCATGGCCAAATTTAAGGAGGTCGTGGCAGCCGCCATCATGAGCGTAGCCAACAAGCGGGAGAGAGTGGCCAAGAAGCGCTCCATCGAGTTGGCCAATGCCACTATTGGGGGGGCTTTGGGGTTCGTGTTCGAGCCCTACGAGCAGACCCTCAAAGGGAGGATTGGCCGGCTCGAGGCCTTGGCCGGTCTCCAGGACTCCTGCCCCGAACCGTCATCGGAAGGGCGGAGCACGCAGGCGGAAGGCGGGATGCTGACCTTGCTGCGGCAAGAGCTGGCTGCTGCCAGGGAGCAGCAGCAGGAGCAGCAGCAAAGGTTCCAAGAGCAGATCCGGCGCCAGCTTTCCGTCCTGGAGGGCATCGTGCTGCGTCCCCCGCTCGCGGCCTCCAACCAGAAGGGAGCGGTGACATATGCCGCTGCCGCCGCAGCCACTGCTGCTGCGCCGAGGGCAGGCCCATCGGGGCAAGTCGGGCGCAAGGCCACGGCGCCGGAAGCGGCGAGGCCGGCCCCGGTCAACAAGCGGCAGCAGCAGGGGAAGCCTGCCGCCCCCCCGAAGGGCAAGGTGGCGGCTGCCACCAAACCGGCGGGGCCTCCTGCCGCGGCGGCGACTAGGTCGCGCCTGCCGCCTCCTCCGCCCGAAGACTCCTCGGCTGGCGCCGGGTGGACGGTCGTCGGCGCCAAGGAGAAGGCGAGCAAGGCGGCTAGGGCGGCCAAAAAGCGCAAGAGGCGACAGGAGCGGAAGAAGCGGGCCATGGCTGCCAGACTCCGCGCCCCGACTTCCGCAGCTGTAGTGATCACACTACAGCCAGCTGCGGAAAAGAGGGGCGTCGACTATGATATAGTCATGGCCAAGGCCGAAGCAGGCGGTGGTGGGCCACCTCGACGAGTTCGGAGCCTCCGGGGGCTTCCGAATAAGGCGGACCGCAACCGGAGCCCGAATTTTGGAGGTCCCTGGGGCAGACAGCGGCGAACTCGCCGACGCCCTGGCCGACAAGATCAGGGCGTCCCTGGACGTCGAGGAGGCCCGAGTGTCCAGACCCACCAAGAGCATAGACATGCGCATCATGGGTCTGGACGACTCCGTCAGGGTGGAGGAAGTGGTGGCCGCCATCGTCAGGGCGGGAGGGTGCACGACCGACCAGGTTCGGGCGGGCACCATCCGCGCTGACAGCACGGGCATGCGAGCCGTCACGGTTAGCTGCCCCGTGTCGGTGGCCAAGGCCATCACGACCGAGGGCCGAAGGCTGCTGGTGGGCTGGGTTTCAGCCCAAGTCAAGATGTTGGAACCCAGACCTCTGCGGTGCTACCGATGTCACGTCGGGCACCACGTGGGCGCCTATTGCGCCGCAGAGGTGGATCGCAGTGACCGCTGCCACCAGTGCGGACAGCCCGGACACAAGGCCGTCGAATGCCGTGCATTGCCGCACTGCTACGCATGTGCGGCGGCCGGCAAGCCGGCCGACCACCGGGCTGGGGGTAGGTCCTGCGACCCTCCCACCAAGGCCAAGGGCAAGGTCAGGAGGGGCATCCACCCTGACGTCCTCACCGCCGCAGCCACTACCCTGGCTGCTGCCGCCATCGCCGCCGCTCCCGCCGCGGCAGGACCCTCGCAAAGGGCTCAGGAGGAGACGGTAATGGAATACCAATAACCACGCCATTACGTCTCCTCCAGGCGAACATCAACCACTGCGCCGCCGCTCAGGATCTGTTGCTCCAGAGCATGGCGCAGTGGTCGATCAATATCGCCGTCGTCGCCGAGCCGTACTTTGTCCAGCCCCGTGGAAACTGGGTTCAGGACTTGGACGGCTCGGTGACATTAATTTCGTCGGCCGCCGCCGGTACCCCGCCCCCCGAGTCCGTCACGAGGGGGCGGGGTTGCGTGGCAGCACGGTTCGGGGACATCGCCGTGGTAGGCGTCTACCTGCCCCCGAACAGATCTCTCGACGTGTTCCAACTCTCCCTGATGGAGCTAAATTCCGTCGTCGCTGGGTTCGGTTCCCTCCCCGTGGTCGTTTGCGGGGACTTCAACGCCTGGAACACGGTTTGGGGTTCTCGGCGCACGAACCAACGGGGTCGGATGGTGGAGGACTGGGCCTTGGAGCTGGGCCTGGTCGTCCTGAACCGGGGCTCTGTCCCCACGTTGGTGCGGATGCGGGGTACATCAGTGGTGGACATCTCGTTCGCCAGCCCCGCTCTGTCGCCGCGTGTCGTCGACTGGCGCGTTATGGAGGAGGTGGAGACGTACTCCGACCACCGGTACATCCGGTTGGACGTCTCCGCCGAAACCTCGGCCACGCCGGTCCGACAGAGCCCTTGTGGTCCGCGGTGGGCGCTTAAGCAGATGGACCGGGAGCTCCTCCTGGAAGCCGCGACGGTACAGGCCTGGGTGCAAGCACCGGACAGGCCTGTCGACATCGACGTCGAGGCGGAGTGGTTCCAGGAGGCCATGTCGCAAATCTGCGACGCGGCAATGCCCCGAGTCCCTCCAGGTCGTGCTAAGCGCCGCGTGTACTGGTGGTCGCCGGAGATCGGCGCACTGCGCAACGCGTGCAACCACGCGCGCCGCCGGTACGACAGACACTGCAGGCGCCGCAACCGCCAGCCGGATGCGGAGGTCAGAGAGGCGGAGCTGTATGAGGGGTACAGAGAGGCAAAGCGCACCCTCCGAACGGAGATAAGGCGGGCCAAACTCGAGGCCCGCAACGTGTGGCTGGGGTCTCTGAACGCGGATCCTTGGGGGCGCCCGTACAAACTGGTACGGGACAAGCTACGCCCCTGGGCTCCGCCGCTGACTCAGAGTCTCCGGCCCCAACTCGTGGAGGGTGTGGTAACCACTCTGTTCCCTGCACGAGGGGAACACTCCCCCCCGCCCATGGCTCCGCCCCCGCCAGCAGTGTCTGACGCGGACCACAACAGCGACGACGACGACAACGCTCCAGAGGTGACCGAGGTAGAGGTGAGAGTGGCGGTGCGAAGGCTGAGTGCCAAAAACACCGCCCCAGGACCCGACGGCTTGCCAGGGAAAGCCTGGGTCCTGGCCATGGAGGCTCTCGGGCCTCGACTAAGAGGGCTCTTCAGCGCATGTATGGAAAGGGGCCAGTTTCCACTTCGCTGGAAGACGGGGAAACTGGTCCTCATCGCGAAGCCAGGGCGCCCTGCGGACTCTCCGTCCGCGTACCGGCCCATTGTGCTGCTCGACGAGGTGGGCAAGCTCTTTGAAAGAGTCATTGCAAACCGCCTCGTCGCGCGGCTAACACGGGTGGGGCCGGACTTGTCGGACGGACAGTTCGGCTTTCGTAGGGCGCGCTCTACGGTGGACGCCATCATGCGCGTGCGAGCCCTCACGACGGGGGTTGCGGTGTCCCGGGGCAGGAGCGTCGTGGCAGTGTCCTTGGACATTGCCAATGCGTTCAACTCCCTGCCCTGGAGTACGATCCGGAGGGCACTCCGGTACCACCGGGTGCCCGAATACCTCTGTCGAGTGGTCGAGGCTTACCTGTCGGACAGGTCCATTATCTACCCCGGTCACCAGGGAGACTGGAAACGTCGGGAGATGTCGTGCGGTGTTCCGCAGGGGTCGGTTCTAGGCCCACCCTTGTGGAACATCGGCTACGACTACGTGCTGCGCGGCGACCTCCCTGACGGGGTCAGCGTGGTCTGCTACGCAGACGACACGCTGGTTCTAGCGCAGGGAGAGTCGCACCAGGCGGCGGTCGCTCTAGCGACACGCGGGGTTGCGATAGTCGTTGGTAGGATCCAGGAGTTGGGACTCGAGGTGGCGCTGCACAAATCCGAGGCCATGTTTTTCCACGGCCCTCGGAATGCGCCACCATCAGACTCCCAACTTACGGTAGGAGGAGTTCGCATCGGCGTCGGGTCGACGATGAAGTACCTGGGACTCGTTCTCGACAGCCGATGGAATTTCGGAGAACACTTCCGACGTTTGGCTCCCAAACTCAACCGGGCCGGGGCTGCTCTCAAGCGGCTCCTGCCCAACCTTGGGGGTCCAGACGCCTCCTGCCGGAGGCTCTACGCGGGGATCGTTCGGTCCATGGCCCTCTACGGGGCGCCGGTGTGGGCGCCGTCGCTGGCAAAGCGACCGGCGTCCATACTGAACGCCTGCCAGAGGGTCATGGCAATACGGATGGTGCGGGGTTACCGCACGATCTCCCGCGAAGCGGCGAGCCTTCTGGCTGGCCTACCACCGTGGGATCTGGAGGCAACAGTCCTTGCACACATGCACGATAAGCGCGTGGAGATGCAACGCCGGGGTGAAAGTCCACTACCGCGACAGGTCGAGGTATGGCGGACAGAGCTC
Source organism: Mythimna lalbum (assembly GCA_949319445.1). Lineage (NCBI taxonomy): Eukaryota > Metazoa > Arthropoda > Insecta > Lepidoptera > Noctuidae > Mythimna > Mythimna lalbum. The sequence continues at coordinate 7,238,411 of OX439345.1, read as the reverse complement.
CGGCGGGATCTCACGGTGAAATGGCGTCAGCGACTATTGCAACCCAGTGCTGGGCACGCCACAATTATGGCGGTAAGTCCCCTCTTTGAGGCGTGGCTGGAAAGACCTCACGGCGTCCTTACCTTCCGCATGACGCAGGTCCTCACCGGACATGGCAAGTTCGGGAGGTTCCTGCATCGGATTCGAGCGGAAGAGACGCCCGGGTGCCGCCACTGTGCGGAACGCCCGGAGGACACGGTGGAGCACACAGTTGGGGTGTGCCCTGCTTGGGCGGAGCAACGCCGTGCCCTCGTGGGGGTGATCGGCGGCGGAGACCTCTCGCGCCGGGCCTTGGTTCAGGCCATGGCCCGGAGCGAGGAGGAGTGGCAGGCGGTCGCCTCCTTCTGCGAAGCAGTAATGCTAGCAAAGGAGGAGGCAGACCGCATCAGGCAACGGCGCCCTCGCCGCCGCCGCCGGGATTCCGATCCCGATTTCCGGCCACCGTAGACGCGGGCTCGCGGACGGCGAGCCATGGGTAGCTCGCTGTCCGATCGTCCGGTAACTGTCCGGACCGAGCCAAGGCGTCGACGGCGCGCACTGTTCCCGCGCGCCTCAAGGAGTTGTCAGCAACAGGAGGGGCCCATCTGGGTCGAAGCCTACCGGGGTCGGGGTTATCCGAAAGGAAACTAGAGCCCCGGTATGAAGGCTAGAAGGAACGGCGCGGGGTTTTTAGTCAGTAAGACTCTGACACTGTCTCCCGCTCCACCCAAGAGCGGGTTTCGTCAATGATGATTTTCCCCGTCGACAGAAAAAAAAAAAAAAAAAAAGGCGTCCGGATAAAGCCGGACATAGTCAGGCTTTTAAGTGGCGTGTCCGGCCAAATTTGAGCATTTTTGGCTTTTGTTAGGCTTTTTAAAGACCATTATGTTTAGAATTGTCATTAGAGTTTTGCCTTACCTTGTATCGCTAGCACAAGCAGAGTGGATATGTAATAGTGTAGCAATAATATCACTTAATCTTATGGTTTTTTCATTAGAATTTAAAAAGATTTCATGAATTTTATTAGACTTAAAAAAAATGTCGGCCTTTTTGACCAAACATCCGGCTAAATAGGATAGATTGTCCGGCTTTTCAGTTCCAGGACCTTGCAACCCTACTTGCAAGACACTGTTTCAATATCTCAGTGCTTACACGTATAGTAAAAGTGGACTGAAGATACATCTGCCTATACAAGACTGAAGCCAGGATGCCAATCACAGATTTTCGGTAAGGACTCAAGACTGCGTGCCCGCGCTCGGAGTAGGCAAGCATTTTTTTTTGGTCCGGCTTACCTCTCTCAATATTTCACGCTTCGCCACTGATAGGCAGATAAGTATAGCTCATGTCCGGCGGCTAGGACCGCTGGGATTTTCTAAAAAGGAAACCTGAAGTCCTAGAACGCAAAAGGCAACTCAAGGACACAGGTGGTCTTTAGTTAGTAAAGGCTGGGTGGTCTAGGGTGTCCCTAGAGCGGGAGAAGTCATTACAGGATTTCCCACCTCAAAAAATTGGCTTGCGAGCGAGTAGCTATCAGCAAGAGATTTGTTTGTATACTATAATTATAAGTGTTATCTCATTGTGTGTACCTGTGTGCCAAATAAACTTGTTTTCTTTCTTTCTTTCTATTTAATTGGCAAATTAGACTTATTTCTTTTTAATTTTATTTATACCATGAATTCAGTAATAGCCACAACCCATATCCCTTTTAAAAAATATCAACCTTTTTAAGTCATATCGTTTTATTCTCGTTCCTCTTCATAGGACCTCCTCCCACGTCCCCCATTGTCCTCCAACTGAAAGAACTATTAGTACCGAGCCGATCCTCTTGTCTAAGTACCCTCCATCTACATACATTCGTTATTAGAGCCTTTACGTATTCTTGTGACCTGGCCTTATGCCATTGTTTCATTTTTGCTTTTCAAGTTAGGTTCTTTAAAACGTTGTCATGTTCAATGGAAGGCCTTTAAGAGCAACCAACTCGAGGTACATTTTCATACAACCTTATTATGATGTTATTACACCTCTTTCTCTAAATATTTTGGGTAAACAGCTATCTTGTGAATAATTATTATCTAGATGCCTTGATCACACGTAAACGGGCGAGACAGTGCTTTCGACCGAGTACTCGGTACGTGTAAACACAGCGCCGAGTGTTCGGTCGAGCGCTTATCTCTACAACTCACTTACAGCACTGTCTCGGCCGAGCAACATTTTACTATCTCGCCCTTTTACTCGGCACGTGTGATAGAAAAGCAAAGCATAAGCTTCTATTGAAAACAAAATATTTTGTGAAAAACCATCTAGTGAAGACTTCTGAAAATCTGCTATTTTACGTGAACTTTGACCCCCCACAGTTTACATAAACTAAAAATATAAATAAGTACATAACACCCGTCTGGTCGGAGGATCTTCCCTATCCAACTAAGGTATGTGGGACTTTACTTTCTGTTCCGCATACCTTCAAAAGAACAATCTTATAACCCTGACATGAAAAAATGCTTAGAGATTGGGTGTCATCGCGCCGTACTTACACTTTCTGCCGCACTCAGAGACGTCATTTTACTTTAATGTCAATTATAGCAAAACCTAAGGTACTTAACATCATAAAGATATAGACTATTATTCAATGACAAAATTAGTAAATCAGAGATTAGCGTTAATGGGCGTCTCTGAGTGCGGCAGTTTGACCTTCAATGGTTAAAAACAACGCAAGTGTTGCAAATATGTTATTTTGTCACTAAGTCTGGCCACACACGCAACAGCTACTACTACTTGAAGTTAGACGCGACTTCACGCTGGTTGACGCGCCCGACAACAACTTGTGGTCGTCGGTAGACGCTTGCAGTCGGTCGCCGGTTTTTTTAACCCTTGTTTGACGGGATTGATTGTCTGATTATATCCATATCCATTATTCCAATCAACGTTAAAAATGGACCACGTAAGTGAGTTGCTTTCGATTCGAACTAGTTGACGGAAACGAAAATGGAGAGAGGATGGGCAAGAGGGGCGGTTGGGTGTTTTGTATTAGCGTGTTCTGGTCGGTACCAGCCACAAAAGCGAGTAGTGACAAATTGTAGCGTGTGGCGACCATTATGCTGGCACCATCGTATGCGGTAAGTATATTTAAAATGTATGAAACGAAGCTGGTCAAGATCAGTGGTGATGTTTTGTGGCTATAGTCGATGGCCCGTGTGGAGAAAAGCTAATTACCTCATTTAAGATCTCAAACTAAAGACAAAGGAATTTTAATTAACTGTGTCTTTTAAATATTTTAAAACCTATTAGGTTAATATCACAATTAAATATTGCTTTGCCTTGTATTGCTTTGCCATTAACTTAGCAATGATCCCACTGCTGGGACTCAAAGGGCCTCTCTTCTAGGAGAGGGCGAGTAATTCTTCTCCACTATAATCACACGTCTTTGAATATTTGGTTTTAGGACATACCGATGATATTCCGATAAACTCAAATTTAAAAACTCTATTTCTGAATTTGGTTCCAATATAACCACTTCTGATACATCCCTAATTTTCAGCTTATTCTCAGTTACATCCTTAATTCTCGCTTATTATCTGGCTTCTACTTATAGGTCAGATAGATAAGCGTACTCTACGTATAAGTAGGTACACCAACACCAATGAATTTAACATTTCCCAAACTAGGACATTGACATATCGCATGTAACTTAATATACAATTAACGGTTGAACTTAATTACTTAATGAGCTACCTACTCAGCTAGTTAGTATGTAATCTGTTCTACTGGAACACGTAATTAGGTTGTAGCTACCAGAATTCATCGACATAATTATACATCTATTTTTATCAGTGACTTTGCCCTCATTAAACCCGGAAAACCACGCATGTCCTAGAACCAAAAATTCGAAGACATGTGACATTCACCAACGCGCACTGAGCCCGCGTGGTGGATTACGGCCCATTCCCTCTCCAAGAGAGTAGGCCTAAGTCCCAACAGCGGGAACATAAAAAAGGCTGAGGATGGATGGATGGATGAAACCCGGAGAATATCCTGACAAAACGTACCTTCCCGAAAGAAAGAAAGAATGAAGATAGTATCCTACATACAGATGTCCCAACCTAGAAGATTGTCTACCCATGTGCTAACGTTTTCCGTCTGCGAAGCAGTAGTGGTAACGAAGAAAGCAGCCACACGTGTGAGGAAACGAACCTCCTCACGCCCCAGCCGCCGGATCCCAATTTCAGCCACCGTAAGCACAGGCTTGCGGACGGCGAACAATTGGTAGCACGCCGTTCGGTCGTCTGGTAACCATTCGGACCGAGCTCAAGTCGTCGACGGAGCATAGTATTCCACGCGCGCCTCAAAGATTTACTTTTTAGAAGATAACTGTTTCGCAGAAGGAGGCGACCGCCTGCCATTCCTAAGTAAACCTATAGATAAGTACTTATAAAGAAATATCACAAGTCAAACTAGACCTCCACAAATCAAAGCTCAGCAATAAATGGGACATACTTTATCAACCCTTTATATTTCCTCTGCTTCCAACGGCTCATTAAAAAGAAAAATCAAGTCTCATTACTAGATATTTGTTACGACAGAACAATAGAAAAAATCTAATAAAAATTCTGCCTTTGTCCGCACATCTGTACTCTGCTTCTGTAGGCAATTTCTCTTGTGCGCGAGTGTTCGCGATTGTACTGAAAAATGTTCAAATATCCGGTATTGCGAGGGTTTGATTTTATTGCTGGGACGCTCCCAGTATTGCGGTATTGTCGAAAATATCTAGTATCATGTGCTTTCTCTACGTGTGTGTCGTAAAAGGTGTTTTAAGATTCAGGGTCTTGTGAAAAAGGTTAGCGCAATACAATAAAATAGACGGACTGTATAGATATCTACAATTACATTTCCATTATATATTTTGTCCGTTCGTTTTTCTTCAATAATCAATCTGAGTCATATTAAATTTTTGGTTTGCGGGAAATTATCTCCGGAAGTTCATGATCTGACTATGGATTCTCTAATAGCTATAAATCTATAATATTACTCACAAATACAATACAGTACATAACTACATATTACAAAATTAATATAAATATGCGAAGACATGTAGATTACATCAATAACTATCATAGCACAATAAAAAAAACGCAAGAAATAGCAAAAGCATTAACTAAAAATAAACTGGACAAGTGCGAGTCGGACTCGCGCAATGAAGGTTCTAAAATACAGTGAATCTATGCTAATAGATTACGAATGCACTATGTCCACAGGACGTACTTATATGAGCTTAAACGTAAGTAGATAGTTCCTACTCAAGCTGACATCCGCAAGCGGTGACTCAGCTTGTAACAACAGAGCTTTACAACGAACTAGGTACCTAATTACCCTTTATTTGAAGTGGAAAATCAGCAAATAGTATATTAGAAGTAGTAGTGAAGTGTGGTGTGAATAGTGGTGAGTGGTGGTGTGGTGAGGTGTGTGGTGGTAATGGTGTGTTGTGAAGTGGTGTGGTGTGGTGGGTTTGCATATAATTTACATTTTTAAATATTCTTATAAAATAATTTACAAAAAAACATTTAAAATTTCAAAAAAGTAGTATTATTATTAAACTAGCTTTTGCCCGCGGCTTCACCCGCGTAAAAATGATCCCAACGGAACATAATCCCAGGATATACAGTATCCTATGTGTTATTCTGGGATATGGTCCACTCGTGTACCAAGTTTCGTCGAGATCCGTTCAGTAGTTTTTGCGCGAAAGAGTAATAAAAATCCATAAATACAAACTTTCGCATTTATAATATTAGTAGGATATTATATTTTCTCTTGCTCTGGATGAAGCAAGAAGGAGTGTCAGATTAAAACCCACCTGTGTATCTTTAGCTACCATTTGAAATTCAGGACCACGGTAACTCTTTACTCTTTCGAACAATCCTGCAGAACTAATTTGACTAAGGTAGGTAGGTAGGTACTAGTGGCTGTTCACACCAGTTAAGTGTTAGTTGTGCTAGTTTGTAGAAACAGGTAACTGTTTTATCGGTGTAGGCAGTTGTTAGTGCCATAGTTTGTAGCTGTTAGTTATTACTGGCACAGTTTTGTTACGGTCATTTCCCAGATTTATATTTTTCTTGTTTTCCTTAAAAAACTAACCTATTGTACCGTTTTTGAAACTGCACTTTACTAATTTTGCACAAGGCAGATTTTCGGAAACGCACTTTTAAAGGGATGAAATACATATAAACTTTGAACCCCCCACCCGTCCAAAGTTTATATGTATTACACCTACTATTACGTGAGCGAAGCCGCTAGCAAAAGCTACCTAAAATTAACGTTTCAAGTAATTACAGTAAACGCAAAGGGCAACTGAAGGAACATAGATTTTAGTCAGTACACGTTTGATACTATTATCTCTCGCTCCACTCAGGGCAGAAGTAGCTTTTTTTCTTTTTCTTAATAAAAACGTTGCCCCAAACTAGGAATAAGCCTATCTTCCGCTAGCTCTTATCATGTGATCATCTAACTCGCTGTAGATACGTGCAAGTACTGGTCGTCACATCTCAAGTGAGACTGGCCAGGATTCCAGGTATTTTTTTAATTATTAGAAAACTATATTCAATAAAAGTTTAATACTACATAGATAAAGATTTCAAAGAGATATTAATGAACTGACTTCGGCCTGTGTCGAACTGTCGACCTGTGAGGAGGTGGCGGGATGACCTAAACGCCTACGGCAAGAGATGGTTCGAGGTGACTCAAAAGAAGAATATATGGAAGGAGTTAGGGGAGGCCTTTGTCCAGCAGTGGGAAAGTATAGGCTAGTTAAAAAAAAAATATTGACCTGATATTCGTCTGAAGCGTTAAAATGGGATCGACCAAGACTACACTCTTCTTTAGCACGCAGATCTTTTACGGTCATCAAACCCTTCCTTTTTTACAAAACTCTATTCTCTATGACCCCACGACTCCTACACCTAGTGTGGGATCCAGGGAATTTGTAAAAACCCCAGCTTTTTTATAAATTAATTTATCTTGTATGATCTTATCTATCTAATCACGACCCCTATATTCAGAAGCAGCAGATTCGTTTAAACTATTTTTTGATAAAGGGAATATCTCAGTATATACAGTGCGTTTCACTTAAGACGTTCCTTTGGCGTAATGTTGGCTCCCCTGTCTGTCTACTTAAAAAAGAAAGGAAAAAGGAAAGAGTTGCCTACTCTACCAAAATTGTTCCCCGAAATCGAAACGAAATCAATTTTAACGGTAGTTGCAGCACTTTTTGGAGAATTATGAGGGAAATGGGACTTTAATTAAAAAAAATCAGGTCTAAAAGTACGTTGTTATAGAAAGATACGATATTGTGGCGTGGCATTTTAAGTATTTGAAAGAATTGCAAGACAATCGGAATGGAACCCAGCGCCCTATACTTTATTCAAAAATAGTAAAAAGAAAAACAAAAAAAACGCAATTGTTAAAAGTAACGAAATAGAAGTTAATCTCCCTAATATTAAGTAATTTAATTACTAAAAGTATTGCAACACTGTTTTTCCGTATTGCCAACATTACGGCAAAGGAACGTCTTAAGTGAAACGCACTGTACTAGAATTATATGTGTTCTAAAGTGACATAAACTTATTATAGATGTGCCTCCGAAGAAATACCCACAACAAAAAATGACAGGCGTGATATTGGCAGCAAGATGATTAAATTGACCGCAATTTTCCCGAAAAAATGGACACGAATTGTTGTTTCTGTATAGTACGACTAAAGAATTTTAATGTTTTGAGCGATCGTTGCGGATCAAGCGATTCATTTAAGCTAATATTATAAAGAAGTAAAGATTTTTTTGTTTGTTGCAAGTATTGGTTCGATTGCTAAAACTTTTTTCACCGATAGAAAGCTGTTTCATTCCTGAATGAAATAGGCTATATTTTATGTACGCGGGTGAAGCCGCCGGCAAAAACTAGTCTTTAATATGATCAAGAATCATGAATTGTCAAGAACTCAGTCAGTGAGACATTAATTATTACCAATATCTACTAAACTAATTGCACATTTCAAAGCGTAGATCTCTATGGAGAAGAATGTGTAAGAATATAAATAATATAATGCACTTCAGTTAACTTCTCGGTGGTTAACATACAAGATAAACATACTATATATCCTTTGAGAATACAAAAGCATACACAAACAAACCCAACAATCTCGCCACGGCTTCAGCAAACAATTTACTTAACACCAAACCGCAAATCATCATTTAGATCCGAATAATTACATTTGCGAACAAAATTCCTGCAAAATTAATAACAAAGCACAACTTTTAAAGCAAAAAGCAAAGTTTTCAACACTGATTACAGTATAGCAGAACTCCCAAAATAACTTTGCATTTCACAGCGGCGCTGCTTGCGAAGTGGAAACGTCAACGAAACGTCAAATTCAGTACATTAAAACTTAGTTCCGTATTTCGCCACCTGCTTTATTAAGATGGTTATCTGCAACACTTAAGTTGTATTGCTGATGATCAACGTAGAATTTAATTATTATTTCACAGTGTTCGCTCCCCAGTTCGTTAATTTTCCTGTAATTTTCTGCGGGTGTTTGTTTTACCGAAAATGAGGTAATTGCGCGAGGGCTGAAATGCTGACGTTGATTAATTATATTTACACTGTTCACATAAAAACGGTTGAGTGAATACCTTGATAGCCTTGCGTTGCCAAATCTTGAGGAGAGGAATAAGGCGGTTATCACACTGCCACGCACCCCGCAGCGTAGTGCGTGAATGCGTAGTATCTCCGTTTGTATAGAAAACACGCATACATAGTCCAACACACTGAAAATGAATCCACGCGCGTTCATGCATATCACGCACACATGGAGAAATATGAACTCACGCGCGTGCGACACGCAAGGTATGCCACACTGAGTCTCGTAGTACCGTGTGTGATTTTTTATGAAATCAGTGCATGCCTGCGGGAATTTACAAAACGTGCCTACGCGCGTTAGTGCGTAAAAAACCCGCACGACGATGCAGACCTGCATTCCCACAAGTACCTGCGTAAGTGCGTTTACACGCGCTACGCTGCGTAGTGCGTGGTGGCAGTGTGATAACCGCCTAAGGAATGGTTCTGATACGCAAGTTAAGTCGAGCGAAGATGGCAGAGATCCAACGCTCCGGGGAAATTATGGACACTAAAATGTAATAAAAATGTTTGTGCAAAGGTTTTTCATGCGACGAAAGTGGGCAAGAGATTTGTATTAGGTACTGCGTGCTTGAATTAAGTTGATAAGTGAACTCTTAATAAATAAATAGACCTAATTTTCTAAAATAAAATGTCTTTCTTCCTTTCTTCTTTTACAAAAAAACGTATTGGTGTACTGAGCAATTACTCAGTAATTTGGATATTTGAGTTAGTTTTCCCCAACTTACTAAATTACTTTAAAAAAATTGGCCTCGCCATACAAGTTGTCCAATCAAGTTCATCATTTTGTATGGTGAGGCTATTTTTTTTTTCGTTTCCTGACAAAAAATCTTGTGGAAGGTGGTTCAGTTTCGTCTACTGAGCAAGCCTTTAAAGTTTGCGAAAGGCTGTCCCTTACACCTTGTATAAAGCAAATTCACTTGTGCCAAACGTTCTTAAAAAATCTCTTTTCTGATAATCGTTTTTTTTTTTTACTGAAATTAATGTTTATTTGGTCAATTTATTAGGTGCTAGAAATTCTAATCCAACTAAAGAGGTCCTGATGAAAGAACCAATACACCGTTTTAAGATATATCTACTTGTACCTATAACTTTCTGTACGAATTCGATATTCAAACTGAAAATGACTCCCTGAAAATAATCGTCGATGCGTCTATAGCAACTTATCTACATTGAAATTCGACATTCTCTTCCAAAAAAATCGTTGACGGAAATGTGTTCCAATATTATCGAACATTAAAGACATTCGTCGAATAAATCCCTTGCCCTACCTGTAATATCATCTCTCGCAATTTTCATATTCACAGCCATGTACAGTCGACCAAAAAAGTGGTTTCATAATTTCGAAATAAAATGTCAGTCAACAAAATATCGCCGAGGTTTAATCTCGTGATATCTTGCGTTCTATTTTTAATTTATTGCTGTCATTTCAAATAGGAACGCATGATATCACACACAATCATTAAAGTTAGATTTAATTCCTTAAAATTAATGTAGTTTAAACTGAAAGACGTCCACGGCTGGGCAAAATAGGCCCTCTCCGAACATCGCATCCAGCAGATTCCTTACCAGCCCCCCTAGCCAAGTTACATCCGTTTCGCTTGCGTCGAACGCTTCGAGTTGACCACGCACCGAATTCTTTTGTTCTGACCACGTGACTGAGCGTTGTTGAGATGACCTCATCCCCATATATTTGAAGCTTAGCAACTATATACTATTTATTTACTATTTATACTATTGCAGATTAACAACTTGGCTAGGGGTACAGGTCTACCTGATGAAACTATTGTACTAATACATTATTCAGAAAGCCTGGTCGAAATCAAATGATTATTTTAACAGGCTGTATTTAAAGACCATGGACCATTATAGCTTTTTTCAGTTCTGAAATCATCTAATAACTTCTTTTTGTTGGTCTGAGTCCCGCTCTGAATGGAGCGAGAGAGGCGTGTCAGACTTTTACTGACGAAAACTGTATCCCTTTTTCTCTTTCGCACGCCTTACATTTTAACATATCAAGTTCCCTGATCCTTACTGGGACCAGGGTTATCCGAAAGGGAGTTCGAGCCCCGGTGTGAAGGCTAGAAGGAACGGGGTAGATTTTTAGTCCGTAAGAGTCTGACACTATCTCCCGCTCCGCCCAAGAGCGGGGGTTGTCATTAGATGATTAACCCCACCGTAAAAAATCCTCTGATTCGTTTTAACGGGTTTCAAGCTTCGAGAGGCAAAGTTTCAAATTTCAAAAGCAAACCATTTTTCACCCAACTGTACTTACTTGTAGCTGGTGATGTAAGTCCTTGTATTATTAGAGCATGGCAACACATGTCGTATAAAGGGCTGAAGAAAATGAAGTGTCGGCTTAGAAGAGCCTTTGAAGGATCGAGGGAACTCATCCAGGGGAAATTGTAAAGGTTTAAGACATATCATGGCCCGTGGGTATTATTTCAACGTCGATAAATCGATGTGATGGCCTGCGTGAAGATGTAAATGTTCAATTTTATCTATTTTTTTTTTTTATTTTTTTTTTTTGTATCTTTGTACGTGAAGATGTTTATGTAAGTAGCTTATATAAAAAGGAAATTGTTTTTAATTTTTTTTTTATAATCACACTTGAAACAAGTAGGATTATCAAGAGGAAAGATAGTGTATTAGTTACTGTGCGTTCCAAATGAGAATAGGATCGATTTTTTGTTGTGACGTCACGATTTACTGTCAAATCTAAGAAATTTGGTCAAAATTGAGGAACTTGGAGATGAGTAAAATTGAAGAACTGAATTCTGATTAATTCATGAATCCCCAAGCGACCACCGGTGGCCGCGCATCTATTGTCTTACTATTGTGTCTCTAATTGACGGTATCTGAAGGGTTAAACTTTTTTCGTTCACAGTTCGTAAATAAATTAAATTTTTCGTAAAATAGTTAAAGTTTCAAAATTTCTTTCCTCGATTTGACAGTAAATCGTGACGTCACAACATGCAATCGATCCTATTCTCATTTGGAACGCATTATACTTCTTCTCGCTCAAACCTGGAATAGCACATAGGGTATAGGATAAAACATATTATTATGTACAAATATATTTCCTATAGAAAGTTAATTTTTAATAAAAATAAATACAGGATAATATACTCCTTCATTTCTGTGTCCCCTGGGTAATTTTTTATTTCAAGTACTTACCTATATTAAATTGACACTAACTTGGGAGTTGTACTCATGCATTTTTATGTGATTACTTATTGAATAGCAAGGTGTTTTTAATATCTTGCGCATTTCATCAAGCATGCCTGTTTGCCCCACCCCGCACGCGTTTTTATTCCCCGCATTTCAATAAATATTTGTATGATAAGGACATTTGCGGGGTTTACGCATGCGTAACAAATCCGCATGCGTGACACTCTTAATACCTATATAATAAAAGGCAGATGTCACTTTTTTGAGTGCAAAAAACATTGTGTCCACACAAAGCCGAACAACAGTTCTTCATTACAAATACCGTCCCTAAAAAACACTTAAAAACCTATCAACTCCTCAAAAAAACAAGCAACACGTCTACCGTCAAATGACTGAACACGTCCGCCAACAGTTAGCTTAATGAACTGCTAAGAGATGCTCCCATTCCTGGCCAAGTTGCACGTCGCCATGACAGGTGCATGGCCCAAAACGACCGTGTCGACAGCCGACCAGCTCCCCCGTCTCAAAATGGAGAAAAAGTATTCTTCACCGACAGGGCCGTAGCTACTGCCGTATCTACGATATGGGGCCCCTGGGCTACATGGACCCCAAAGTATGTAATTCGTACCATGTTATCCACAATTTTAATTGTCTTCTTGAATAGAGGCCAGTTGTAGTTAATTAGTACCTGACTTACTTGACTTCCTGTGTCCCCGAGATGGGGCAGAGGCAGAGGACGTCCACAGTGCGCCGCCATCCCATTCGGTCTTGAGCTTCTCATTTCATTTCGCTCCAGGTCTTTCCAATGTTCTTCGCCTCTGCGATGACCGTTCGTCACCAGGTCTAGTCCAGTCCAAAATTAGTCCCGTCTTTTCTGCCTCTCGTCGTAATTAATTCTTAATGACTATAATTGATAATGTTCCAATAATATAGCTTGCTCCGCTCGTTTTAGAACGTTCTACATAAGATCACAATTATTATTTTTTATAATGTCTTAAAATCATTGTCACTCAAAATATATTATACAGGGCCCCCTCAGGCTAGCTACGCCACTGTTCCCCGGTAAGAACGCCAATTCGGCAATATTAAAACCGAAATGTAACGTCTATGTCGTGTCTATGTGCAGATCGGAAATATCGTTGTTATGTTTTTGTTGCAATTGGCTTCATTTTCGGTGGAGTTTTCAAATTTTAGCATGTTGTGTATTTCGTATTTAAATCAATAGGTACTTATATGGATCTAGAAATGAAGATGTAATTCATATTGTATCTTGCTTGTTTTTGTGTGTTTGCATGTGCCTGGATTGAATACCCAATGCTAATTATTTATGAATAAATAAAATGAAATCTCTGAACGTATGGCGCCTTTTTTTGAGGGCGGGAAATTACTTACATTTTGAGGAGTGTCAGACTTACCTACTGACCTAAACTCAACTGTATTCCTTTATCCTTACGTTCCAGGGCCAAGGTGACTATTTCAAACAATACCTCAGCCCGACCAGACGTTGGTACATGAGGTAAAGTGTTGCCATCTCTTAGATCTGGCAACCAGGACAAGACGTTTAAAAACCAGAGTATCTACTAGCCTATTTAATCAATACTAATATTATTTTGAAAGTAACTCTGTCTGTAGTCTAACCATTTGACCAGATTAAACGTTTAAACTACAAAACCGATTTTGCTGTTTAGTACCAAACAAGCTTGAACTCCAAGAATGGACATAGGGTAGGTAGATACTTTTTATCTATCTTTGACTTCGACTTCGCTTCTACAATAACCTACATTCACGCGAACAAAGTCGCTGACAAAAGCTAGCATTCAAATAAAACAACAACGCTTCAAAGTTTTGTCCTAACTTCTCCATCAAACAAATCCATAATTTCAGTTCAAATTCAAAAGTTACCTACTAAAGCAATATCATAATCTGCGTTAAATCCCGTAAATTAAGAGATCCGGATTTGAAAACAATCAAATTGATTTGCCGGAGACGACGCCTGAACTTTCATGATCATAAAGACTTATGGGCCGTTAGAAATTCATTATGTATAGTATATATCAGTCGAAGGATACTTGGAAAAACCAATTTTTCTACAATGCTGGTTTTTAAATTAAACCGGAGTTGCAAGATTTCGTCTAAGAAACTAAATTGGAAACATACCTCCTTATAACAGGTAACAAAATTTCTCAAAATATAACTGAGTCCCTACCACGAACTTTTAACGCGATCCATTTGATGACCTAAAGGGCTTAGCCAAGTTGATAATCTACAATCGTTAACGTTAATAGAAAACTTCAAATGTGTGGGAATAACATCATCTCAACGTTTAGTCACGTGGTCAGAACATAGGAATCGGAGGCGTGTATAGAAAAATATTAGCAAGAGTTTTTTTTTTAGGGGCACACCTCGACTGTGTGCTCCACTGTGTCCTCCATGCGTTCCACACAGTGGCGACACCCGGGCGTCTCTGCCGCTTTAATTCGGTGCAGGAACCTCCTGAACTTGCCATATCCGGTGAGGAACTGCGTCATGCGGAAGGTAAGGACGCCGTGAGGTCTTTCCAGCCACGCCTCAAAGAGGAAATATTAGCAAGAGTGCATACACACGAAAATAAGAAGAAGCACAGACTAAATAGTTTTGGAAAACTCGTGTAAATATAACTCGTACAGTATGCGAAAATCGTTAAGTAAGTATTGCTTTCCAAAAATATTAGCAAATATATAACAATTTTACCAATGTCCTACGATACAAAAAGTATGCAGGGTTTCTTAATCCGCGTCCAATGAAAAGAAAATGAAGTGTCACTTCTCTGAGGGTAAACAGGGGAGAATGTGACCGCTACGCTACCTCACGCTACAAGACGACCGCAGCGTGCATTTGTCCGGGGGTTGAATTACAAAACCGCGAGCGTCGAATCTTTCACCACGCTGAACGCTGTAGTGTTTTTTGAATTGTAATGCGACCGTTTTTTGAATTGGGATATGATTGATGGGTGAAGTGTGAATAATATCATTTTTGTTCACTTCTCAATGAATCGGTTTTATATAAATCATCTATTGTTATAAAGAAATTAAAACAAGTGAACATTGAACAACATGTCAGTTCGATGCAAGGACGCTTTTGTGTTGTGCAATGTTAAAAGCAGTGTCAATATCAAACAAATAATTCATAACGAACGACTCATTTGTACCAAAGTACTCGACAACAACTTGTTGAAAACCCAAAATATTTAAATATCATGATTTCACACGACGACCGAAACATCAATTAATTAAATCGGTCCCCATCATCAAACTCATTACCAACCTTTTTAATCTCACTAACGAACCTCACGACACATCGACACCAGGGAATATTCATGAATAAATCTCACAATTTCATAGATGAGCAAGTAAATTGATTAAAAGTGAGAATGATTGATTGCAAGTCCCGCTCGCACCTGACAGGAGCGAATCTACTACACGCGATCAATCATGACTGACAGTTGCGACGGTCAGTCACTCATGGGATACGGCGCACTGAGCTTACGCTGCGAGCATTAATGATATGATAACATAATAAACTATATTATACCAACATGTGTAATACAGCAGGTAATCATAATAATGATAATGAGACCTGAATTTTAATGTAACCGATACATTGTGAAACAAATGTCGTGTCCAGAATTATGGACTCACAAGTTCCTTTTTGTTTTACGACGCAATGAATGTGCTTCATAAATATTACTTAATATATGCGTTATAGTGTTACCGCTGCTTAAAGATATTCATAAGTGGACATAAAATAACCATTATTAATGAAGAACATGTCGTTTTATAATTTGTATTAATAAGTACAAGACACAAGTTACGCTAACCAATTTGAATTTGTTATTTCAGCTTTAGAGCTAATAAAAATAAATACTAAATGCAAGTTCCTGTCAAAAGGCAATTATTTTAATTCATGAATCCCCAAGCGACCACCGGTGGCCGCGCATCTATTGTCTTACTATTGTGTCTCTAATTGAAGGTATCTGAAGGGTTAATTTATATCTATACCAAAACTCGTAGTTTAAGCGTTTATTATGTAAATCGAAAGCTTCATATTCAGCAATGATCTGTACTAGCAAAAAGTTCATGAATAAATTGTTGGAAACACTGCTGGAAAACTGGTAGAAACTCTTGATTACACAAACAACACTAATGATCCTCCTTAAAGCGTTTTTTCACGTCATGTAAATGAATATGATGATAGTCATCAATCACCGTTTCCGTGGACAGATTAAATAATTCCGCTTTTACTCTCCCTCCTTCAGAATTCCTGCATTAAGGATTGGGGCAAACGAGCAAGTTTGTGCTAGTGTTACTAATTTTATTTTATTATTATAAAAGGGGTTTTTATCTACACGATTAATATTATTGAGTATTTAAAAAGGTTAAAAAGCAACATAATAAGTTAATAATTTCTGTATACATAGCTACATATACCAACTAACTACATATAAACACAACAGGTATGACAAAAAAAAATTAAACAGGGGTGATGCTTATTTCTAAAGAAATCTCTTCCAGCCTGCCACATTTTTAGAAGTCTATTTAGATATCTAATGATACATGAAGTTGTTATTATTAATTTGCAGTATGTAGAAACGAATCTTCTGAAAACTTAAAACCTTATTCACGTCACCTAAATCGTGTCTCGTTGTCGTCGTGTGTCGTCGTCGTGTTTTATTCTGTACAGAGTTAGTAAATTCGTCACCAAAGTTCTTGAAGCTGATATTAGTACCAGATGTTGCAGAATATATTCAAAACTGTTCTTGTGCACCGGACCTTAATGTCAAGTAGGTAAATATTACAAGGTTCTGTTCTCCCCCGCCTTCCCTATTGTTTTTCTTCCGCAGTTCGTTTAACTTGGCAAATATTTAAATTATGAATGAAGTACGTACTTAATTTGATAAAGTAATAATTTCAAGTAGAAATGACAACCTTTCTGTCTAAATATTATCTCCATTTTTTTTTTTTGTAAGTACCAGAAGGTATTAATTTTTATACCAGTGACTTCTTTTAGGAGTCCAATAACTTATTGGACTTCTTCCACTTTAGGCCGGGGCGGGAGTGGTGTCAGGCTTTTACTGACTAAAACCCACTCCTATGTTCCTTCTTTGCTTTGCGTTACAGGTTTTCTTTTCAAAAGCGAACCCATGCCCCTAACCAGCCACGTGTTTAAGTTATAAGAGCTATTCCCTTATAACTCAAAAGGAGGTAAAAATAAGCATTTTCGACATTTACAGACTTTATGAAGAACTTCTTAGATATATTATAATCTATGCGGACGCCGGGCGTTCGCTTGGTGTTTAACCGAATCTCGCGAAATCACGCACGAACGTCGGCGATCGCTTGCTGCCGCACTCAGAGACGCCCATTAACGCTAATGTCTGATTTACTAATTTTGTCATTGAATAATAGTCTATATCTTTATGACGTTAAGTACCTTAGGTTTTGCTTTAATTGACATTAAAGTTAAGTGACGTCTCTGAGTGCGGCAGTTGGAGTTTGAGTGGTAGGCTTCGGCCCTGCTGGGCCTCTACAGTTTCGCTGACATGTCTTCGAGGCGTGCGTGGAACACTACGTACTGTCAACAACTCAGGCTAGATCCAGATGGTTACCGGACGGCCGGCTGGCGAGTTACCCATTATTCGCCATCCGCATTAGGTATGCAGTGTCTGTAAGTACCTGAAGAATTTTTAATAAACAAAATAAGTACTTTCTATTATCAGTACGTACTACGTAGCCCTTTTTAATTTAGCTCAGCATAAAAACATTGAGAAAAAGAACGAGTAAAAATGCTAAGCCGAGCGTCCCAATTAAGCAAGTGTTCACGCTAAAAAACGCGAACATTTTTTCACAGTTGTAAATGAGAAATTCCAGACTACCTGGGTTTGGGTGACAGCGGGGTAATTGTCGCGTTTTTCTCTTAAAATTAAGCGCCTACAGAATATTTTGCTTCAGTAAAACGACTAATTTAAAAAAAACTTCCGTTATTTCAGCCGTTAGCAAAGTAAAAATTAATAGGTATGCTATGAAATAGTAATTTCGAAATATTAGTTATAGTGGAGAATGAGATAGAGACATATACATTAAGTATACAAATTAGTTTTGTTTGTAGACTAAATAACAAAGGTAGGTAGAATCTGAAAAGTCTGGTCCCGGTGAAATATAGCCCTAAGCTACCAAACTAGACACCATACATCACCAGAGTCGCCACACGGCCGAGCTGGTCGCGCTCCCAAATTGGTAGCGCAACCAAACGGACACCAGGTGAGTAACTCTCTTTAGAGCTGTATGCATTTTGTTGGTATCTGCGACTGGTCGCGCCGCCCATGTTGTCTCGGTGAAATATTGCCCTTATAGTTCTTTGTAAAAACCAGTTTTACAAACATCCAAATATACATTACTTTGATTATAGTCTCCGATTTTAATTAAAGATCACTAGTTGCGATTGCTCTCTCCATCGGCTGCGGTGGGGTGACTGTAAGATCCCGTCCCATGGGACCCGGGGCTTCGCTGATTTTTACCAGCAGATTCATGCACTCACTGATATTGTGTTGAATACACCCTCGTTTTGGTTTCTAACTCGTGAAATTACTTTTTTATTCTTGCTGGGTCGACAGTTTTTATCACACTTTACACTTAATATTATAAAGAGGAAATAAAAAGAGAAAGAAAGAGAGAGAGGGGAATTTTTGTGTGTATGTTTGTAATGAATAAACTCACTTTAACTACTGAGCCGATTTCAAAAATTCTTTCATGAATGGAAAGCTACATTCACTCACTCACACTACATAGTTAGGCTATATTTTTGTCCGTGCAAAGCCGGGACTTGCCGCTAGTGTATTATAAAAGCAAAATGTTAGCATAGACAGAGGTGAAAAGTATAATTGCATTCGACCGATACTAGTGTCTAAAATTTCTTTCTCTACTCTACACTGGGCCCGCGTAGTGGATTACGAGCAACTCCCTCTTCTAGAGAGGACGCTTTGGGTACAGCTGTAGGATTTGTAGCAAAATTTATATATATATTATCGAAAGAGTTATCCTGGCCCCTACCTTGGCCCTTTTTGCTCCACCCAAAGAAAGAAACGTAGTCTTCATCATACCTCATTATTTTGACGATTATTTTTTATCTGATAGTATAACAAAAAAAAATATTTTCTAATATTTTACAAAAGCCTACATGAGCACTTATAAAACGTCAAAAGCAAGTGCATGGTTCCAATTGAGAAATTACCTATGGAGAAAATCCGGTAAAAGACTTTATGGTTACTTTTAAAAGAAAAAAAATTGTTTTTACAAAATTACAACATTAATAGGTATACAGGTAGGACAGTGTAGACCCATCAATATTGTACCCAGAAGCACGATAATAGTACATTGTTTGAATTTTATATCGCGTTGTGATTGACAGGCTGTATGGAAAATTGGAACATGGTTCAATAAAAATGTGAAAATAGAACTACTTTTTTTTTTAATAATTTGACAGCTGTCAGTTGAAAGTAAAACTCCCTAGGGATGAAAAGTATCATCATTTCAACCCGCTCCACAGGCAACTTCAGACCTACTTTCAGAGTATGAGTAATGAAAAAATAATTTAAATGGTGGTTACATTTATGTGGTACATTTAAGTTTTGTTAATGAAACAAACCCGAATCAATTAATCCTAAACTAACGCGATTACCTCAATCATTATCTCAAATACAAGACCAACATAGTTAAGGTCTATATGCCCATATTACCCATCCCGCACTATCTTGTAATTTCCAATCGCTGTTGTTTCGACCGGCGCGTTATCAGCTCGCCAGGATTACGTTCAGACCCCAACACTGTTATCTGGATACAAAGAGACCCATCAGTAATTACTCCCCTATGTTAGAACACATAACTTGAAATTCATTACGACCGCAAAAATACAGAGTCGGACTTCGTAGGAATGTTTTGTAGAAGAGAAAATAAATTAATAGTAAGAAATAAAAAACAAGGTTTCATTTAAATGCTCTAAAAAAACGAAATTAATAGCAATTCATCAATTTATTACACAATAAAAAAATATATTAAATTATAACGCGAGATTTGCCTGTATAATAATAATCTTGCCACAAAAGCTTTTATATATGTATTATTGTTAATAGGTATTTTTTTTTACTTTTAATAATTTTTCAGTTTTCGCTGGTCGTGTTTCGCTCTTTTATTAATTCATACTCATAACATGGGAATGTATAAAATAAATAACTAGTCAGCCATCTTTGAATTCAAATAACGTCACTTAGCTGATCATGCTTTTTCATCCAAACTGAACATATCTGCTGAATTGTTCGAAATTCATTCATTTGCATTATTTGCCCAAGAGGAATAAAATATATAGAAGCATTGTTAGTTAAATAAAAGCAACAACAACAAATACGTAGGAAAATTTAGATTTTATAGCGTATCGGTCTAAAAATTGATCGAAAACTGTGAAGTATGTGAATCGTCATATTTAACAGTATTCATTTTAAAATAATCTAAATCTATTATTTTCAAATGATATAGGTACAATCACGACATAATAATCTGTCTGTGTTTACTACGATGACTTGATGACGAGTAATAGTGTAGTATGGAAAATGAAAACCAATTTGATCGAATCCCGAATAAGTTACAATAAGGAGTCGAGCATGACGATTAATTTTCATTTTCATATTGTAATTTACCCTACCGCAGACTCCCTCCCTGTTCCCCATTTTGAGAGGCTCGATATTTCCCCATTTTCTTAACAACAATTGACTATTGAGAGTCGTAAGCGCTTATCGCGATAAAATGTGCGACGTCAGACGAGTAATGGACTCATTCTGAATGAAGCAGTGAAATATTTAGCAATAAGACCTCTTTATTGGCAATTTCTTATTATCTGGAGAAAGTGCTGGCTGTGACTATAAATATTGTTTGTGTGAGTCATGTACAAAATGAGCGAATTTACCTAGTATTGCTTGATGGTTATCTTGACTTAGGAACTGTAATGGAATATGCTATGAGTCAGCGAGAATTGTATGTGTTTCAGAGTGTTTCAGTAAACAAAAAAATATGGTCTATCAGTTTTTTCTGGTGAAGGAAAGCCCCTTTTTCCCCCATTTTTTTTAAACAAACCCTTTTGTTTTTGAGGATGTGAATGATGGTCAAATAACTTATTCCGCCCTGAGTAGCGACTAGCGAGAGGGAGAGCCAGACTATTACTGACTAAAACCTTGTGAATGAATTGCATCCCTTGGCATTTCAGCGTCATGATAACTCATTCGATGAATCCTACATCCTGCCAGGCATCCGCTGTAGCACACCCCTTTATTCATGCTGGAACATGTCTTTAAGTCGAGCATAGAACACAAAGCTTCGTCGACCTTGGCCTAGTCTTTAACAGACGGTGACCTACTTATTACTCGCTGGCCGCAAGCCCATGGCATGGTGGCCGGGATTTGCACCCAGGGCGTCTTATTACCACAATTAGAAAGCCTTCATATCACGATCATTAATTTTTTTTTTAAATGTTTTAAAATGCTCATACGATAGCCACAGCATGAAGGACACTACAACTAGAACTTTTTATGTCTAGTTACAAATTATGTAAATGGACACTCCGTTTATAGACTAGATATAATACAGGAAAACTTTCCAAGTAAGGCTCCAAGGAAACCTGTCCGATTTATTTACTGGTTTACTAGTCAATATCATAAAAAAATGGTAGATCCCGCCATTTTGAAACGATGATCTGTCGTGTCAGTAACGTAGATAGGCGAGGGCATAGAGGTCTTTCGCCCACGGGCGCACGAGCTTTCATAAGGGAGGGCTTTTTAAGAACGAGGGTTTTTTTTTAATAATTAGCCTTTGAAGGTATGCTGAACAGAGAGTAAAATCCCTCAAACCTCCGTTGAAAAGGGAGGATCCTCCGACTAGACAGATGTCATGTCTGGTGGGCAATTGCCTGATAGATGATTTCAGACTGTTGTATATACTCTAATCGCGTGGAGAACTTTACTTTGCGATGCAGGATTTTGTATTTTCTTCGTAGTTCTTATGTGGCGCCATAGATGTCGCTACAAACCTTTCGAATACCGTAATTAGAGATACAAATAGAAAGACCATGAGAGAGCGAACGCGGGCGTCCGCTTGGGGTTTAATTAATTAATAGGCGTACGTTCAACCACTATTTCACTTGAAGATAACTGACGAGGTGGTAGAAGATTGAGTTGCGACCTTCACTGGCCCGTTTTCGAGTTTATGAAGAAAAATGCCTCGCTGATGTGCTTCGCCCACGTCTAAATTAGTCTACGTTACGCCTCTATGTCGTGTTATCCACACTTGGTGTATTGTTTCCCATGTAAGGTACGGATAGTCCCAGCATGAATACACTTCACAGATTTTTTCTCACTCCATAAATGTTTGACATTAAAATTGCAAATTATTTAGAAAAAACGCTGCTCGATGAATACTTATGATCTCTTGTACTACTGCTAGTTAGGACTTAGAAGGAAAGTTTCTTTTGCTGTGGAAATCCTTATAAGAGGAAGCGCGGTCTCTCTCGAACTGCATCTAAAAGAAAGAGACGCGCAAAGACACATTGTATCCAAAACTTGAAGAATATACGGTAATTATAACGGTAAAACATTGCTTGTAGAATAATCTGACAAACAATTAGAATGAATGAATGTGTGTATAATAGTAGAATTTTAATTGATATAAGTTATCTTTGTGGCATCTTCATAATTTTTTTCTATCGCCTACTAAGTTATTTCACAACTGCGGATCGGACCTGATAACGTTTTGAACACACAAATATTACATACATTTTCTCATTTTATTCTCTTTACTGCAGTGGATCATACGGATTTTATGGATACTTTTGCGCGTTTTAAAACCTCCAATTAGATTTTGTAGTCTTGGTTTTTCGTGGAAAAACAGAGAATTTCAAAGATTTTAACACTCGTACGAAACTGTTCGGGTCGCTAGTTATAAATTTAAACAAAACATATAGCCAAAAATATGTACTTATAGACACTCTCTATAAGTGCTATTACAGAGCTATAGCGAGAGTGAGTGACAGGCTTTTGCTGACTAAAACGCACCTGTGTTCCTATAGGCATAAATTGGGAGGCGGTGGTCGAGTGACCCACCACCCCAGAATGGTCTAGCCTCTATCTCAGGATGTTGGATTACCGATAACTCCGCGCAAAAATCACGCGTATCGGTCATGAAAAATAACTCTACATACGCCAATGTGTGTCCTTTCGGTTGCCATTATCCACAGCCACGGTAACTCTTTCCAACAAACCGATAAACCCTTTTAATCTTACGGTAAGTCCTAACTGTCTGGCAGTGTGGTTGTTGTCCTTGCCATATGGTAGGGTAGGCAACACGTGCTGGTGCAATTAAGCTGGGCTTAGAAGCTGAGCCCGTGAAGCGGGTCGGGTTTTTCTTAAGCAAGATGGGATATCGGAACGGTATAGAGGCAAGCAGAAACATGCAAACAGTATCTATGGTAATTTGTTTAAGTGCTATTATTTATTTATTTATTTTATTACAGGTACTCTCTGCACTGACAGTCGAAACCAATACGTGCTGAGAGTTATTATATAAATATAACAAAAAAAAAAAAACATTACATATTATTATTTAGTTTTTTCTTTTAAATTTATAAGTAGTGACCCGAACCAGTGAACCAGTTTCTCTACTATTTGTGCACGTATAAAGCTAGAACTACATTAGACGGATGAACACGTGTAACACGCTTGATTTCGTCAAGTGTAGCCCTACAAGTCTGGTTTTCATATAAAATGTCAACGCGCCCAGATCGGTGCGTGTGGCACACATGTAAAATTTCCTCATTAATCATCACACACACATACATCACGCATCTCACATTTTTTTTCTTTCTATTGGTAGAAATCGCATGAAAATCCATTCAGTTTCTAAAATAGCGAAGAGACACACAGACGCAGTGGGGGACGGGGATTTGTTTTTGTTTAAAGATTACTGTTTTTTCATTACATTTTTTATTTATTTAATTAAGTA
This sequence comes from Mythimna lalbum, assembly GCA_949319445.1. Lineage (NCBI taxonomy): Eukaryota > Metazoa > Arthropoda > Insecta > Lepidoptera > Noctuidae > Mythimna > Mythimna lalbum. Next base: position 7,214,473 of record OX439345.1, on the reverse strand, counting down.
CTAGCTTTTACCTGCGGCTTCGCCCGCGTTTATTAATATACCTTACTCTTTATCCCCCTTTTCTCTATTTAAAAAAAAATTGCCTATGTCCGTCTCCAACTATCTCTGTACCAAAATTCATCAAAATCGGTTTTGCCTTTTAGGTGAGAAGACGTAACAAACAAATAAACTCACTTTCGCTTTTATAATATTAGTAAGGACTTAAGGAGTATTTATAAACTCTTGCAATATTGATAAAATTGGCAAACAAACAACAAAATTCAATAACTTGATACTATATGTGGATGGTTACAACCATGTGAATTTATTCCCATTTTTACGACCGAGCTTAACATCCGCTAATTTATAGCCTACATGTGAATGTCCGTAATGCTCCTAACAAATATAAAACGCCATTTTAATAGCTTCGGTGACCATAGATAAACAAAATGTAACTAATTAATCGAATGAGAACAGTGCCAGCCCTATCCCGCGCATTTTTGACGTCATTAGAAAATACACCACCGTATTAAAAAAAAAAATGAAATGTCACAGACATGGGGTTGCTTGATTTACATTATGGGAACACACCAGTCACCAGATAACCACATAATGAAATACCGCACAAAATATTGCCAGTGCGTGCAATAAAACGATCGTTTCGTCTACAATCGCAATAACGATGGCTGATAAAAAATAAATTATCCGAATAATCGTGATAAAGTGGCAATTAAAGTCAAAAAATACAAAAAGTGTTCGCAGCCGGTAGGATTCGAACCTACGCTCCCAGAGGGAATCTGATTTCTAGTCAGACGCCTTAACCGCTCGGCCACGGCTGCCACGTGTAATGTAATGAAATTGACTATCCGTTGCTATTGAATAATACATCTATAGAATGTTACAACATACATCAAGAATTCAAGATCCACGATAGTAGGTCAGTCAGAGACACACAAATTCAAATATCATTCTTAATCCTTATCTCAACTCAGTCAAACAAAACATTTTTCAAAACTCTTGACTATCCGAAAATTAAGAACCTTTTGACAGTTCTCAAAATAACTTTCATTTCTCTTTTTCTTCGATAGCTGATCCACATTATACTCGCTCCCACACACCAGTAGCGTAGATAGGCGCGGGTGAAGCGGGCCTTGACCCTTGGCCTCGCATCCAAAGGGGCCTCGCACAAGCGAGGGCTCTTTATGAAGCAGGGTTTTTTTTAATATAAATAATAGGAGTGCGTTCGACCATTATTTCACCTGAAGGTAACTGACGATATAGTCGATCACTGGGTGGCGGTAGTAGTTTTCTCGTTGTCGAAATTATTAAAGAAACAGGCCTCGCTGATGTGCCCCCGCCCAAGTCTAAATGAATCCACGTTACTCTGCCATAAACTGTAACACTCACATACTCGTACATGTCCTATAGGACACTAGATACAAATATTGCAGCTTTGCATTTTCTTAATTTTGTTTTATTTTAGTTTTTATAATTATCAATTATGTATATTGTAGGGGTCCTCGTCAGACCTAGTCAGGGTCGCGGGATACCGATGGATGCGTGACGCACAGGACCGGTCATTGTCGCGACGCTTGGGGGAGGACTATGTCCAGCAGTGGACGTCTTTCGGCTAATATGACAAGGGGTCCTCGTACAAAATAATTTTTTTAAAGTATTTAACAAAATAAGCTACTTTGCTAAATAACTAAAATAAATTTGATACGGGCCTCTAAAGGACTAGGTTATTTATCTATAGTACTTACTTAGCCGTGGCGTGGCTAAGTAAGTACATTCAAATTGCTGTATACTGCACCTTTCCTCCTACGCCATCCGCAACCAGTATTTCTCTACCCAAGGGCATGCCCATCGTGCCCGAAGCGGTGGATCCACCGCTTCGGGCACGATGGGCATGCCCTCGTGGGCAATCCTATTAGGGTTGACCCTAATACGGTTGTGACGTAACATTCTCACGGTCACGGTGATGATGCTATTTTTTTTTCATTTTCTTAAGCAAATAAACCAAAATTTTATGGGGTTATTCATTTACTAATGTTCGACCCACGCCTTTGCCCACGCAGAACTATAAACTGTACAAAATCTTGATCAGGGGCCTTACCACGACGTTGAAATATCAGGCGTGCGAGCGAGAAATGGGGATAGAGCTTGACACTTTATATAGTTCCATCCCTTTAACAGTTAAGTTTAGATTGTCAAACGGATCTTGTTAAGAGCTCGCAAGAGAGAGAGAGAGAGTAGGGCCTCAGGGCGTCATACATTTTGAAATCATCTTTCTTTGTGGGAAAGTAATAGGTCGATCATAAGCGAGGTCATACTTTGATGACTCGCACTTGGCCGATTTTTCGGTGGCTGTCAACTGTGCCCACGAACATTTTTGAGGATCCAGCCCTCAAAAATGGTCGTGGGCACAGCTGACAGCCGCTCTTGAGTCTGCCTCAGCTTCTTTTTCCATCTTTGCAGCTAGAGGGACGTCTCATGCTCTTGACTCTTGGCGATAGAACCCTACAGGCTACGCGCTACCTACGCGATCTCCAATCTAGAACTCGTTAACTAAAAACCTACACTCCATCTGTTTAGGTAGTCAACTACATGTAAACCATCTTAACATGTCTTTTATAAAAAAAAATATATATAAATGTTTACAATTAGGTATAAATTACCTAAATCGATCTTAGATATTTAACAAAATTTAAATAAGCCATATCTGTCTTTTAAACAATTTATCTATCTATATATATAAAAATGACCCCCGTTTTCCGTTGTCATGACTTGGCATGAAAACGGCTTGACCGATTTGGCTGTTTTTTTTTTTGTTATGATTCTTATTGTGAGGAGAAGGTTCTTATGGAAAAAAAAATTTGGGTAGTGTAGGGTAGAGTAGGGTAGGGTAGGGTAGAGTATTAGGGTAGAGTAGGGTAGAGTAGGGTAGAGTAGAGTAGAGTAGGGTAGAGTAGGGTAGAGTAGGGTAGAGTAGGGTAGAATAGGGTAGAGTAGGGTAGAGTTGGGTATAGTAGGGTGGAGTAGGGAAGAGCGGGAGCGAAGCCGCGCGGGCAAAGCTAGTTTTAAATAAAAAGACATATCAAGATTGTTTACGAACTAAACAGAGCAAAAACCATATCCACGGCAAAAACAAAGCCTTCCAGACCAGTTCCATTGTTTTCGCTCTACGTCAATTAAAAATAAACATTTTCACTACTGTAAAAATGACTCCATTAAACTACACCTTACTACTTACTTAGGTACAACTCGGCACAAATTATGATTTACTTACCCCCATTATAAGTAGGTATAGGTATTATAGGTACGTTTTTATGATGTAAGCACCTCAAGTAGGTACCTACTTTATTTAGCACAACTATCCCCAGCCCTAGTAGGTAACACTACAATATGAGGGGGAGTAGAAGCTATAGCGCTCGACTACTAATATTTATAAAAGCAACATTAATTAAGAAAGACTGATTAATATTTCACCGCATGATTATTATCATTAAATATGTATCTAATTACGTAAACCTAATTATTTATCTTCACACTTTATCAATAATTACAATACTTGTCTACGGTTGCTATCATAATTTAATGCAAACACAATACAAATTGTTTATTCAGGCGCACATTGTAAATTCGCCTTTATCAGCCAACATAAATCTCTCATGTGAGCAATACAATGTAACCCAAAATTTCGTCTCGCACGTAAGTGGCGCCGTGGCTTAGTTGGTTAAAGCGCCTGTCTAGTAAACAGGAGATCACGAGTTCGAATCTCGTCGGGGCCTGGAAATGTTGATCCATAATTTTTTGTTTTTTTTTTTGATGTATTTTATAAATAATGCTGTTTTTTTATTCTTGTTAGATTTTTTTATTGTGGTCGCCAAGAATCAGAATCTATATACCACCCAAGAAGAAGTATTATTATTTGTCCCACATAAATAATAATACTTAAGCATTATGTGTCACGTCATTATAACGTCCGTCATTTGAATGGCAATATGTTTGCGACTATTGACAATTTGTTGACAATGACAATACATTGCAGTATTGAAATGCTTAGGTATTGACTATTTTGTTAGGACCTGTATTGATGTATTCCTCCGATTGGAAACTTGGAATTAACTAACTAATTAAAATATCTACATCTACACTAATATTATAAAAAGGTAGTTTGTTTTTTTGACTGTAAGACCTAATCTCTAAAAGTACTGGTCCGATTGCTAAATCTTTCAGCTCCGGCCAAAAGCTAATTTGTAACAATAATAGTGTAAAATACGAATATATATCACTAATTCACTGCCCATACCATTCATAGCTGTAAAAGGAGGGGTGGCAAAACTAGTATTTGTTTCTAAGGAGACGTAACAGCAATAAAACATGCTCATTTGTTTGAAAAATGCTACAATTTGTTTCTTTGTACAATATAGGGTAAAGCTGGCGAAGTGGTGACTCATTTATGTGCGTGTGGAACGAAAAATAATGTTGTCTGTGGTTCAGGAACTTGCATTTGAATTTCGAAGTCTTCCTTTTCTTTATCTTGGTATACAGAACTTTTTAGTTCACGTAAAATATACGAAATCGATGTAGATAACTTTTATAAGTAGGTACTTACATTAAAATTGTGTGTAACTTGATATATGTAGATATTTAGGCTTTGTTTCATCGCAATCGTTTGGCTATATCTAAAGATATTATACTACATTCATTACTATAGCTATTATAATTATTTATTCATTGACTGTTATGCTACCTTTTATTTACTCATGTGATTATGCGGTACGAAGTTTGCCGAGTCATCTAGTTAGTAAATAATTTTTGGAATGCTATCCATGGCAAGATTTTAAATTCGAAAAAAAAGATGATTTCACTATTACAAATCGAATTTCTCTGATTTTTTTCACAACGATCGCTAACTCTGAAATTAAATTACCATCGGACAACCCGACACGTACTGCGAGTAACGTTGTTTAATTCATGAATCCCCAAGCGACACCCGGTGGCCGCGCACCTATTGTCTTACTATTGTGTCTCTAATTGACGGTATCTGAAGGGTTAAACCTTTAACGGTGCGGACTAAGCGTTTCGCTTCATCATTTATACCGCTTACATCGAAGGACTTGAATAATTTACCTGCTGCGGTTTTCAAATCCGATTATAACGTATCTTCAAGGCTAGAGTGAATAGGCTCTTAATAAACTAGTGCATATATATGCTAGTGCGCCTCACCATCAACGATTGCATCACTGCTTACCATCAGGCGGGATCGCTCTCAAGCACCGGTTTATAACTATTTAAAAAAAAAGTTGATTTCAAATAAACTTGAGTTTACCCTAGTTCTAATAATGACCTTGTGAATGAACCATGAGATACAAAATATGTTGAATATAGAAATTAGGTCAAGGTCAAGATGTTAATATGAGCTGCTCTGAACCCCGGAAAATTTACGTAGTTTCTCTCGCTCAGCGACCCAGCCCAGGGGATTTGGAACACATTCGAAATATCGAGAAATACCAGTGCCCTCGTTCAGTAACTAGGGCGCCAGTAAATACATTCTGTATCACAATACACAAGATTGTGATGGACAGTCCTGCATTTTTACTTCATATCTTTAAAAATTATCGTTATACATTATTTTTAGTTAATGCGGAACCTGAAATACCTAGTTTGTTCAGGATCAGTATCTAAATGGATTCCAATAGTTTTTATACCATGTAATATTTTTTCTCAAAAATATTTAAAAAGGTCACATGTTGGACACCACCGACTCTAAGTACAACACAGGTCATAGCGGGCATTAGGTGCCAGCAAACAGCAAGGTGCAAGCGCAAAACAACCCCTCCGTCGCCTGAATGGCCCGGTGACCATGTAGGTATTTTTGCTGACATAACAAGCTTATAACTTTGTGATTTTTCATGATACAGTTATGAAATTTTGTACATAGATTCTTTATATAAAAATACTAGACACGTGTTTCTGGTTTCGCATATAGGTACTAAAACTAATGTTGTATACAAGTTTAGTTCAATACTCGTAACAATATGACGGCACAACTCACGCGTTGGAACAAATATTTTTGTGGTCTACCGATAGATCCGGGTCTGTGTGTCTTGTGTATGTGAGTTTATTACCTGCATGTCTAGGAACGCACCCGCAATACGGAAGATTATTTAATGTACCTAAACAAAGATTTTTCAGAGAAAAATAAAACAAAAGTGAACTTAAACTTACTTACTTTTGATGTTTTGACTTTGACTTTGACTTTGACTTGACAGTATAAACATGAAATTTGTTGAATGGCTAAAATTAAAGAATATGGCACACACTAAATAAATAAATAAATGGCCATAGATTGAGTGCTCCGTATCGTAATGGTCTCGCCGGCAAAGTAATAGGAAGAGACAAACATAGACCATGCCTCACCTTATATCCTGCATAACGTACCCTCTTACCTGTTCACGTAGGGATCTCATGACGGCATTGCCTTGGCCGAATACTGGGCGAGGTATAGAATTTAATTCGTTTTGCTATCAACACGCTAAGAAGAAGTAACAGGGAAAAGTTGACAAAAACACATTAATTTAGAATATTAATCACTCGTATATTCACATTTGTGTAGTCTTACAATATTTACACATGTACAAAATGTATAGCTGCCGCAAATAACGGGTCAAAGTATACATCGCCGGTATCAACTCTATTTGGAAAACATTTAACAAAATTATTGACAAGTACTAGATCTAGATCGGTATTACTGTTTATGGACTTAACATGAATACTACATTTTCTTACACATTTTAGAATAGGGTAGTTTCCAGTGCCAAAATAACTACATTTTATTTAGTCCGTATTTTAGATTATAAAAAAATATTGGACACGTATTTTTTCTTTTTTCGATTAGACAAAAAATAACAATATAGCCCATTAAAGTTACGTGTGACGTCACCCCGTGCGAAAAAATGCAGCACGGTGTGACGTTACACGTAACTTTAATGGGCTATATCTTTGTAATTTTTGGTTTTATTTACAAATAAAAAAATACGTGTCCCTTATTTTTAAATAATTAATTTAAAAGATGGACTAATATAATTTTTTTACGGCAACTAGCTTATTGTGAATGCAAATAACAATTCATATACCTATTTATTTTATTTCAACCTGTATATGATGCCAGTTTTAATGTCCAGTATATAATAATGACACTTTAACTGCTTGTTTTCGTGCCCTATTCGCCAGGGTCATGTGTTAGCGACTGGGTACTCCATCTCGTTTAGCTCTTCAATCCCCATAGGTGATAGAAGTACTGACAAGATGGATTCTTTGGTCGTGGATGTGTGACCCTGGCGGACGCGATAGCAGGCAGTTAAAGAGTTAATAAAACATTATTATCTATTTATTTATTTCAGAAACGTTAGTTCCAGATACTTACATGGCATACATTCTTAGTGACATACATGTTAAGTCTCACAAACTTAGTTTTTGGTCAATTCAAATAATGAAATTAATTTGGGTTTTAATAATTAACACGTATAATTCAAATCCTTATTAGTTTGTAGCTAATTTAATCAGTACTTTTCTACTTTAACATGATTCAATCATTAGTCACGGTTTAATAATTTATTACAAGTAAATTTATTCATTCAATTATTATAATAATTATTATGTGCCCAATTTGGATACTAATTTATTTAATTTTCTTGTTAATATTCAAGATTCAAGATACAATATGTAGACCATCTAAAAAGATACATTTAAATTAATTAATTTTGATTAGAAATTCTTTATTTAAAAATTCAAAATAATACCACAGATTACAAATATGCCATAGACAATTTTTGATCAGAGATTAAAACTATGTAGTTTCGAATAAAGAATCATAGACAAGATATTGTAAGGCAAAATACTTTAATAAGTAGTTTATGGGTAAAATTGTTTCTAGTCCAGTCTTAATCAATAATTATAATACTCTAAACACTTATAAACGTCTTGATAAACTCTGAGGCACATTCAATATTACGTATTATACAATACATTCGCTATCACCTATAAATATTTACAAAATGTATCTATTCTAATATGGCAGTATCGAGGTTCAAATAATATAATAATATAGTATCAATTTTCTAACTTGAAACAATATGGTTTCCTACGAAGTATTACAGAACTGACGAATGGTATCAATAGTGATCACATATTTTTAAGGTTTGATTACTAAACTTCTGAGATGTCACAGTGTAGCCACCTCTTGCAGTAGACCAACTCAAAAGCAGTAAGATGTTATACACTGAGCTTGTGGCTTTTGAAGAAGTGTCTAGCAAGTGTAATAGTTACACTGTGGTAATAGGCTAGAATGATATACGCCTTATCAGGCTAAAACCTTTCTTGTACAATTGTTATGTCTCTGTAACTTCATACACAGTTTGTTATTTCATACACTGCAGTTTGTACAACGTGCAAAAACATGTAAAACTAACTGCAATCTCAGATTTAATAATCAAAACGAGAATTTTCATCTTAGTTTAGAAGAAACTTAAAAGAAATACTGCTTTGGTCACGATTTATTAAATAACTTTGCAGATAAATAAATATCCAATAAAGTTTATACCACTTACCTACTTGGTCCACTGCGCCATATTTGTCTGCCTTAAGTATTTGTAACGAATAAAACTAGTGTGAGACCATTTCAAATAGAGAATATAATCATTACATTTCGTACTAAGATGGAGTATTATATGGTGTAATTGTGGCCCATAAAAGTTTTAGTAATTTAAACAAAATTATCAACGAATTCTCTACCTTTAGCCAAATACAGCGCAGTGTACCAGAAAGTAATTTTCAAAAGCAGAAAAACATCAACTTACTTATGTATCAAAATCGCAGTCAAAACAGTACATCAATAGTGAAAACGTACCACAAGATGAAAACCAAATATGTGACCACTATGTCAATAAAATAATTTATAAATCAAATAAACGCTTAAAAATCAGTCTCTTGACATTTTCACTGTACACAACTGTCACTGTCACTCACTCCGCGGTAAGGCCTCTCACCTTCTTCTATATCTCACTATGACTTTATTCTTTAAATAACACTTTATTGTCGTCTTTGGGATGTCTTTAAGAGTTTACTAAGGAATGCTTTACACAAATCTCGTGAGTTGCGTGTGGAAGTCTCGCAGGAAGATCTGCAGCTGCGGCAGCGTGGGCCGGTCGTCGGGCGACATGGCCCAACAGTACGCCATGACTGCGAACCTAGGGAAAAACGACAACCTTAGTATATACGCAAGACGGTAGCAGAATCGTTGATTTGTTGGATTCGTTTCATGTATGTACTTATTTATATATATGTGTATTTATTATTGTATTAGTTTTCTATTTGCTTGTTTGCCATTAAATTGCTCCTACCATGTTATGTTTCTGCACCACTTTAAGGTCGACTGGTAGAAAATGCTTAAAAGGCATTAAGTCCGCCTTTGTAAGTACAGTGTATACTAGTATACAGTTTTAATAAATATGTTGAACCAATATTTATCTTTACCAAAAACATCGATGAGGAGAATGAACTTTACATTACCAAGCATAAACAGCACTCAAATACCAAAATACTATTACAATTGGCTGCGTCCCAGACAGACGGTTACGTGCTGAACAAATAGATATAATTATGCTACTGCTACTTACAGTTCATCAGGGCAATTGGCTGGCTGCTGCAACCGGTAGCCATCCCTCAAGTAGGCAGCTACTTCGAAGGGGTCTACCTCCGCGTATGGTTGATGTGCTAAGGTCGTCAGTTCCCATAGCAACACCCCTAAGGCCCAGACATCGGCTGCTGGACTGAACTGTCTCTTCGTAAGAGCTTCTAGGGCTAACCACTTGATGGGTCTGTTCTCGTTGTCGCCGAGACAGTGGTAGTCCGCGGGGAAGAGATCTCGTGAAAGAGCGTTGTCTGCAATCATCACTCGGAGATTCTCGTCAACTCTGTTGAGAAAAGGATTAGTTAGGAATATTCCTTTTTGAGAACTGGTTTTCTTATTCAATATTAGGACAATAAAGCTTCTTGATTGATTGACAATCACAAGAAATTTCATACTTACATGCAATTCCTAGCAGCAATATCTTTGTGTAAGACATGCTGTGAATGAAGGTAAAGCAGTCCATCTAACGCATGGAGCGCCATCCTGACGACGTGCTGCGTCGTAAGAGGGGGCGGTGGTGGAACCCCACCGGCTGCTCCGCCCACCGTAACTCCTCGACAAGCCAGGAGAAACTGTTTCAAGTTCCGCCAGGTTGAATTCCAAGGGTATAGCAGGAATGGAGCTGTTTGATCCTCGATGCTCACACCCAGGACTGATAGGACTCGCTCATGGTGAAGCCCGTACAACATGCAACCTTCTTGCAGCAACAGTGATACCTAGGAAAGAAAATTGTCGTTACTAAATGTTGTTCTACATATACTTGTACGTGTTCCTATCTCGCAGAAACACTGATTCAAAACTATGTCGTCATCAGTAGTCAATAAGTACTGGTCAGGTCACGGAATCATAATTACCTGTACTTGAGAAGCGTGTTCAGCAACAGTCTTCACGAGCACCTCCTGTTCCCTAGCATCTTCATCAGCATAGGTTCCTCTGTACACGCGCCCGAACGTTCCTTCCATAGCTACAGAGCGCAGCCTCACTCGGCATCGTTGTATCGTCAACTCCGCTATTCTTTGCTGTAAGTCCCTTGCTTTCTCTTCAGCTACGACGGCAGGCAATGACGTAGGGCGGCGGTAGCTGGTGTAGCTGGCAGCGGATTTGCAGGAAGAGTCCGGTAAGAATGCATGAGCGTCTTGTTCATCGCTTCGTGCTCGTCGCAGCTTCCTCGCCCGTGCTCTACAAGCTGCGGCAGCCACTGCAGCTATCAGCAACGCTCCACCAGCGCACCCAGCTCCCGCGTAGAATATATCAGCAGATGTAGGTGCATGCGGTACACTATCCACTCTAACAGCCGGTCTGGGCGCCTCTTTTAGACATATCTTTTTCCGTCTGAATCGCAAGGTAGACGACGAGGGACCCGTCGACACGTTCAGAAATATAATGATGTCCACTTCAGCGGCAACCGTGTGAGTACAAGGCAAGTCCACTCGCCATGTCTGCGGCTCGGTCGGCACGAAGCCCTCGTTTGATATGTTGACAGTAGGCGGATGCATCGCGTTCTGCTCATCCGTTACGTCCACGTGTAGCGTGTATGGCAACTGCAACAAAATAATATAATTCGTGACTCAAACCCACCAAATCGTTTGCTTATATCTGAATAAAACTGACACATTCCTAACGGTACAATCACATCACAATGTAACTGTTCAGTACGCAATTGACGGACAAGGCACGCAAGATGACCCTAAACGGTCCATCTGAGCAACCTCAGCCGTGTCATGGAAGATCAAATGTCGAGAGTAACCCACCGTGAGAGCACGAACATCGCTCCTTTATCGGATAAATAAACGACATAGGTACCTACTTTGTTACCGTTGGCCATCGACTATATTTGCATATGTAGAAGTCGGGTCGTTCGATGTGGTTTATGTTTCCCTTATGCGGATGACGTGGACGTATTGTGACACGCCGCGGGGAGCACGCTGCACACATGTTTCAGTTCATTTGGTTTGTTTTGAAGACGGTTATTAAATATTATGATCATGCGGCGCTCATTATCTAACTAATCATCAGGCGGCGTTACTTGAATTGTTAAACAAACAGCATTCGCCGCGGGCCCTTTGGCCGGCTCATCATGCATCACAGAGGCAGCGCTCGTAAGTGGCGGACCGCGAGCTGGAGGTGCGACACCGCAGCCACTAATTAAATATTATCAGTCGGAGCGGTGCGCACAGACAATGGCGGCGGCCACTCATCGGCGCTAGTTAACCGGTTCCCAAATATTTGCTCAGCCTAGTCAAAGGCGCCGCCATATAAATAAGGGAGTAGCGCGATGAAGTGAAGGGGAATCGCAGATCTGATAGTGGCGGCGCAGAAAGCTCGCCGAGATGCTGATAACAGCTAAGGGCTCGGCCGTGTGATCGCAACCGAACCACAATCAGCACTTTGTTTATTTTTCAAATGCTGCAAAGCAGACCGGTACAATTTCAAAAGAGTTTTGGTGTTATTCATACATGTAAATCCCGAAGCGTTCAGCTTAAATTTTAGGCGGCAACATCTGAATACTATTCATTATGTTAAGCACTGTACATAGGGTTAATACAGCTTACGCCATCAAATCCTGCAGACGGCGCCATGAATACATTCAAATTGATGAAGCACCCCGTAATCTGGCGAGCGTTCGTATGACTTGCAAATAACATCCTAAACAAGCAGATGTCTTATTGACAAGTTCGCTGAACTTGTTTGCAGGGTACGTCGGATGCTACTTTTGTTGCCTGACTATTGAATATGTAAAGTGGACGTCGCCGCCGCGTCGCTCCCGATCAAAATGCAATGCCGCTCAGGCTCAACTGATTTCTTTTAGTCTGAGTCGCCGTGTGTGCTGACGGCTACGGATAAAATAAATAAATGCACATAATATTTGGTTAGAGATGCAGCGCCCCTGCGTCGCGATATGTGGTGCATAATGCGGTACTGCGTCGTGATCAGCCAGCGGCGGCATTAGCATGAAAAGCGATGTAATTTGAATTAGAACCAAACGAGGGAAACGTAAGGAACATTCGAGAACACAGTATGATCAATCAAATGCCGTAGCAGATGTGTGTAATGATGATTTTATAGAAACTAAAAGAAAGTTATCTAAACTCGGGTAGGGGCTGCGGATTACCATAAGAATGGCTCGTTTGCGGGGATGCGAGCAAACATGGGAGCTCTTGTCCGGTAACTTGAAAGAAACTTTCCTCTCAAAGTTAATTGCTTTGGGTAGGGTTGTTGACACGTTAAACAATGAAGTAAAAAAGTTTTTAACAAAACAATTCGCTAATTGTGCGAATAAAGAGTCGAGAACGTGCGAGGCGCGATGATCGTGATCAAATTCGCATTCGTTCCGTGTCGCGCATTACCATAATAGCGCGATTGTTTCATCAAATCAATTGTTCGTTAAACCAACACAGGTCTATTTATATCGACTCGACTAGTTTAAAACTGGATAGCTTTTACTTACGACTTTTTGTAACGGTTTTTTTAATTCCAATGTAATTGTGCGTACTATCCGATTTACGATTGTGTTTGTTTTAAAAACTAGCGCGAATTGAGGATCAGGTTAGGTTCAATAAATTCTTATGGAAATTCAATCTTGTGAGTACTGCCCGTACCAAAATGATTCTCAGAACAAAAACCTCGAATAAAACTAGATTTGAGTGGAGATGAACTCATGAAATAGCCCATAAGAGCATGTTTTAAAATTAGTTAATCATATTACTGAAGGTATCATCGCACACAGCTCCATTTGTGAACGTTTCAATGATAAATTCCATGAAAATTATAAACAGTAAAGATTTCCATTCCAAAATTGGCATAATAATCTGTGAGGTTAGATTCGGAATCCCACAGTTCGTTACATCAATTTCTTTAACTGAACAAAAAGCCTAAAAAGCTCTATATAACGTGTGACTACTTACACGTTATATAGATCAACCAATCGTAACACTTTAATACCGTGTGACTACGGGGTTTTCTTGTTTTTGTTTCTCTAGTAACCTGGTTTATTTCAGCATCCTGAAAATCTTGATTCGTACCTTTTTCACCGTCGTTTTTTTTCGTCCAGCTGTCATCCTACCCAAGTTATGTAAACATACCTTAGTTAGAGTATAGCTTAGTTTTGCGCCTTTAAAGCTCCAGTATACCCTATTCGCAGTAAGATTAGACATTTAGAGAAACCTTTTTTACTGTCTATTCAACAGATTTTAACTCCTATTTCGAAGGCATAAAGATGGCATTAAAAGCAAAAAAGTGGTTACCACACCAACTATTTACTGCAGCCGCCGTTTGTCATGTCAGCGACGTAATAAAAGTCCAAATAGGTTGATCGGACGGTAATAAAAGGTTTTCATAATGTCTAATGTTATTTTGAACAGACAGACAGGAGCGACACGACAATGCAATAACGATGGTACAGCGTGTTTTCATAGATATTGATCCTGTCATATAGGTTGAACAATTTCTGCAGGAAATTGCAAAATTGCGTAGGGCCTGTCTACTAGGAGCCTTCCAGGGACAGTTCAGAATCAGTTTTCATATTTACCGGTTTCCTAGTAAGACTCTGCCAGGTGAAGTGCAGGTCATTGATGGTGGAGGGCACAGGGACCACGAAGTTTAGCGCATACTCGTTGATCTGCCCGTCTCGTACGTAGAACAGCTCAGCCGTCAGACCTGGAGACAAGGGAGAAGGAGGTTAGAAGTCATTCAAGGAGGTAGGTAGGTAGATACAGTGAAGAGTCAAAAGTGCAGTCGCAATCTAATAAAACTAAAGTATTTAAAACTTCTTTATGGTAGATGGTCAATGGTTCACGAATGATTTAGTCTATAGAAAAGGATGATTTAGTCTATATAAGTATAAACTATACTAATTGAAAAAATAAAAAATAAATTGCATGTGCAACCTACAGTGGCCTTTTTTGTTAGAAATCATCTATTGAGTCCTCCCGCACTGAGTAGCACAGGAAGTGTCGGATTTTTACTGACTAAAGCCCACTCCTTTGCAGCCTACAGCCACGGTAACTCTTCCGAAAAATCCCATAATCAATTGTGGCTTATTCTGTGTTTCTATATAAGTTACCAGATAAATGAATACGCTTTATACGAAATACGAACGGATATTATATTTCCGTACATAAAAATCAAACAAAACCTATAAAAACGGTTTGTTATTCCCTTTTATTGACTTCCCTCTATTACACAATACGAGAAATACGACGCCAGCCAGTCTGCGTACTATCAAAGCTTCTATAAGCACTACCGAATCTATTGAGAGTTCACAACAAATCAGTACGCGTCAATATCGAATTTGAGGCAAAAAAGTTTTGTACGCGATCGTACAATGAGGCGGCGAGATCAAAGAGAGCTACCTCAAAGACACCGCGAACGACGCCCGCGCCACCTGTCCACAAATCATGAGAACCTGATTTAGAGAAAAAAAACTTTCATGGCCAAAAACTGACTACTGAGGAGCTTTTTGCGAGCGAAATTTTGTTTGGAAATGTTGAATAAAGTTTCTGGAGTTTAGTCCTGTTTCTTGTAATAAACCTAAGATGTTTGTATCTGTAAGTTTAAAGCCACCAGTGAAATCCCTACATATTAAAAAATAAAGTCTCCCACTACGTCTGTGTATCAAAAACTACTGAAGACATTTCCATGTAGTTCTCACCAATAGACAGTGTTTCATACAATAAGGAAGGTATTATACAATAATCATCATCATCATTTCAGCCGAAAGACGTCCACTGTTGGATATAGATAGACCTCCTCCAAGTGTCCCCAAAACGTACCATTTTGTGCATCTCGCATCCATCGAATTCCTGCGACCCTCACCAGGTCATCGGTCCACCTTGGAAGCTGCGTCTTCTGGTATGCGGTTGCCATTACAGAACCTTTCATTCGCATCGACCATGAAATGTGTTCTGTGAGCAATGTGCACTGCCCACTGCCACTTAAGTTTGGCGATTCTTCGGGCTACATGGATAATTATAAAGTAGAGAAAAGCCGAGAATTACACAAAGATTCCCGATTAAGAAGACACCCGTGCAAAGCTGGGGCGGAATGCTAGTGCTAGACATTTTATTTAATATTTTATGTCTTCCATAAAAGTAAAATCACTTTCGTATCTCTCTTATTATCTTCCCTGTGGTGCAAGCACAATTTTAAGTGCACACAGGCCAAATTGGAAACTCTTGAAGGCACTTATAAGTAATAACAAGTGGGGTTTCGTGATTGTAATATTGTTAACCCAGAGGCGTAGCGTGGATTAATTAAGACGTGGGCGAAGCACATCATGGAGGCCTTTTTTCTTTTTCCAAAAGAGACAGCTGCTGTCGCAACCTAGTGTACGATTCCATCGTCGCTTATCATCAGCTCAAATAGTGGGCAAACACGAACCTATCGATTATCAAAAAATCCTCCTTCTTAGGACTATATTTCACAGTGAAATTTTCACTAATCCATAGCGGCGCAACCAGTCGCGCCGCCATGAAATATAGCCCTAAGCTACCAAACTAGATACCATACAGACACCAGAGTCCGAAATGGCTCTCTATATAGCTGTATACATTTTGTCGACTGCGGCGACTAGTCGCGCCGCCATGGTGTCCCGGTGAAACGTTGCCCTTAGAGAGCCGTCGCTAGTGCGAGGCCCTTATGGGCGAGGCCGTGGACGTGGGCTCAATCGCCCTCGCCTAACTACGCTACTGTTAAACCATTACATACTGTTCTTCGTTTACTTTAAAGCTTCCACGTGATTGCATGTGGCGAATAATTATAATGAATTTGCTTCGAGTTATTAAAATTTTCATGCCTAGCTGTGTTAGCATTTCACGTTCTTCTCTTCTCTAGGAAAGGTGGATAGCCTAACGCCAATTAATGATTTTATGGAGAAGTCATTACTTTTCTCATCGTAAAACCAACAAGCTACGTTGAAAAATATACTTATTTATTAGTAGTTTTAGAAAAGTCCATTAAAAATACAGCCTCCGATACAAAGTGGATCCCAGCCATTTTTTTGTTTTAATTGTATCTAATTATTAAATGTTTTTTGCCGTTTTGGGTGGAGCAAGAGGAAGTGAATCTAAGTACCTAAAACCCTCCTGGTATATCGTCACGGGTTTCCGTGGACACATTATTAAAGAGTTATCTTTTTAACAATTCCATAGCCTTGGCACGATCATAGGTTTTGGGAACACATTCAATGTTCATACACATAAGGAGTGGAATTCCACGACGGAGTCTGTATTTCATGATAACTACAACCTGGGGTCTTTAGGCAAGAGTGTTCCATCGTCGACAGCATCAGATTTATCTTTAGGTGAAGTGTGTATGAAAGCCATAAACTCAAAAACTACTGAACGGATTTTAATGCGGTTTTCACTAATAGACAGAGTGTTTCTAGCGGAAAGTTTGTGTACTGTACACCTAATGTAAATCTATATTATATATAGAAAAGCAAAATACCACTCACTAATCACGAAATCTCAGAAATTATAACACCTACAAACTTAAAATTTGGCAGGTAGGTTCCTTATTGGGTGTAGACATCCGGATTTGAAGAAACTCCACCCCTAAGGGGTTATACGGGGGCTGGAAGTTTGTATAGGAAAACCTATTAACCTTTTAATTAATTTTTTAATACTTGTTTGTTCATTGTGTGCCAAATAAACATGTTTTCTTTCTTTTCCTTTCTTTCTACTTTTACGCGGGCGAAACCGCTAGCAGATGTTAGTTTTGCATATTATGGTAGAAAAAGGATTATTTTAAAGCGTGCAAAACTCGGACTTGCGGACGGCGAGCAGTGGGTAGCTCGCTGTCCGACCGTCCGGTAACCGACCGGACCGAGTCGAAGTCGTCGATGGCGCGCACTGTTTCCGCGCGCCTCAAAGAGTTGTCAGCAACGGAAGGGACCCAGCTGGGTCGAAGCCTACTGGGGCCCGGTACGAAAGGCTACTCCCGCTCCGCCCAAGACCGGGGGATATCATTAGACGATTTCCCACCGCGAAAAAAAAAGCGTGCAAAGTCAATAACAAAAGATAAGGAAAACTAAACTAATTGATGCAATTTACGTTTTGGCAACTCATATTTGTTTTTGGGAACTCGTCTTCAATAATGTCGTGTCAGGCAAAAGACAGCCTATAATTTGACCAAAAGGTAAATGCCCTCTAACCAGTCTCCTGTTCAAAATAACCTAACGAGCTACCGTACCCTTAAATGAGTAATGTCCGTCATAGTGTAGATAACCAGCACCTAATATGAGCTTCCTGCCGAAGTCGTTTCTTCGAAGCCTCGCAGTTACGAGTATTATACGTGGCTCGTTAAGGTCCATATCATGTTCCAACATCATTAACTTTATGATTTTTTACGAACATTTTTTTCATATCAAGTTACTCCTGGAGTTTATGTCAATATCCTTGAGTTTGTCGTCTTTGGTGTGAAAAAACAGAAAGATAATTGAATTTATAATAATTGGAATGCGTCAACATTGCCAAATGAGAAGTTGCTAAACAATAACTAACTCCTACAGTCGAATTAACACATACCAAACAAAAAATACGTCTTGTTCTTTTTATGGCTACGTAGGTATTCCTAATTATATTATTTAAAACGTCTTGCTAATGAATATTTGATTAAAATCTTAATAAGAAAAATAAAAAACGTCCACCTCGACATGGTACATTTGTTGGAAGTGTCATAATCGTAAACTAGTTTAAATATTGTGACCGGTTCTCCAGTCATAGCAGCAGGATCCTTGCAGCAGTTACGAAGGCAACGTTATAAACACTATTAATACCATAAAATAATATCGTCCTATCTAAACACATGGCAAGTACACAGGTATGCATGCAAATGAAATTCCGAAACAGGCGTCGATGCGATTATATTAATAATTTTAACGCTTTTAATGGGTATTTGTTTATTCGTGGCGCGATAAAGGCGATTAACCGCTAACGAGTGACGATAAAGAACGATGTAATTTGCATATGCGCCGCGTGCGACGATTCGCCGCCATTCGCGACTAATCGTTGCGACAACTCATGCGCAGGCGCTCCCGACAAGTCTCATCGCATCGTTTTTTACGATCGTACCTATCTACAATTTATTATGCAATATTTTTTTATTTAATTGGCCGTTTCAATTTGAGAAGATGTTATTTATTGATTTAAACATTTTACAAGGTATTCTGGATGTTGCGATATAAAATCTCAGATAAATATAAAATGATAAAGATCAAAACGTGCCGTATGCGACCATATTTTATGTAAATATTAAACAACTGACTTTTAAATTCATAAATTTTTCTCATATTATTCAGATGATCCAAACGAACTTAATAACATTCATTAATAATGCATAATATTTATACGGTGATAAATTATTTATAGTTTAACAAAATGATTATAAAACCGAATCGTTGTACAATAAAGAGGTTGTAGAACTTTCTAATAGAACACCTAATTTATTAACAAATTCTACAACCGGTGTTGCTTGTTTATCTCGAGGAGATATCTCACACAGTTAAGCCAATACCTGAATACAGTTTTAATAGATTGTTTCCAAGAAATCAAAGTTCGGTTTGGTAGTTTTGTTGGAGACAGACAGGCTGACAAGAGCTATCTCGTAACTTTTACGAGAAACTATAAAAAATAAATACTTAAATGACATAAAGCTGTTCTGTTGCATTCCCACATGGTAATAAGCAGCGGGAGTGCTACCGTGCGCGGCGCCTTTGAAGTGGCGGCGGAGCGAAAAGAACTACTTGATACGACAAATAACTAGAGATAACCGGCGGGTGCCTCCTCCGGCGCCCGCTTTTTTCTGCTTATTTCAACTAATTCCAGCCACGCTAACGGAGCTTTTAGCCTCTTATCGCGGATTCCTACATGCCTCGCCGAAATTCTAATAATAAATTTAATAAGTTGAATGCCAACAAAATGGCGCGCGATCCGCGACCTCCTCGTCCGCACTATTGACGCATTCTACATTCGCACCTCCGAATAAAGCCTTCATTACAGTCGTACAAAAACCCATTTGTGAAGAATAAAATAGAAAGACGCACAATGGCCGCCTTGATATTTCGTATAGAAAGTTCCCCTTCGACGAATGGATGTAAAGATTTTAGGGCACAACAGAAGCTTTATTGTGGAATTATGCGGACGAGGCGTGCGAGGAAATAAAACAAAGTGCAAAGGTGTCGATGAAATATAAAGGTGAGAATAGGGACGCGCAAACGTGTAGACAAACAACTGTTCATTTTTATTTGATCAGTTGATTGCAGATCTTTATCGGCAGAATTTACAACTTAACATAAAAACGGAAAATCTTCAATTAAGAACTCAACGTTAATAAAATTAATAGCAAACGAGCCTTTCTAAAATAACCATAAACTATAAATCAGCCAAACCCGTTTCGAATAACGTATTAATACAATAATGATAAATCGCCGCTGTAAACCGAAATCCTAATTAATTAGTCGATAAAATTTACGCATCGGTACATCACTATACTGCAAATAGAGTGGCGCGTTTATAAAAAAAAATGCACTTCAGTGGTCGTCGCGGGGGTACATTTCACAGGCGGGGAAAAATGTCGTCGTTTATTATTTCTCCCACACATTTGCATTATGGAGTACATTTTGTACGTCTGAGGGAACATACAAGCGGGCCGGAAAACCGCTAAATAAATAACTGTTCAACATTTTACAGCATTACCACATCCCATAACGACGTGTGATAATAGATGCCATAAAACACAGTAATGTGTTAAGAATAGATAGTGGACGTAAAATTAAATACGTTTTAGGTAGTACAGGTTGCAGCCGAGGTGATATTATACGTGTTCTCAACGTTAATGGTGTGAAGTATCGAGTATGGTTATCGGCAGCACGTTACGAAGGTCTTGTATGAACTTTTTAACTGTAGTTATAACGCTACCGGGGCTATCTGAAACTGTTTTGAAAACAAGATATGACGACACTTTTAAAGAATTTCTTAAAAGAACTTATGATTTTCAACAATTCATAACATTTTGATCACGTTTAATTACACCTAAATTAATTACGTAAATCAGATGTTGTATGTTTTCATAATATCTGTTATAGTAAAGATTTATTTATAAAATTTATATTTTTCATTTTATCAAAAATGTTGTTTATTTTAGAATGTTTTAAAATAAACCAATTTTAAAAGACCTTATCATCTGTAAGTAGTTTTTATTTATGATCAAGTTGTGTAATTTTTTTGTAATAATATACCTACGTTACTGACTAAAAACGAAACAGGTATATTACATATATAATATAAATAAAATAGTTAAATTAAATATCCTCAGCCCAAGACCATCCCCAAGAAACATTGACATATTTGTGAGGTGACATTTAATTATCGTGCATCCAATATAAAGTTTCCATTACTTAGAGCCCCGGCACAGCGCTGCGCTAGACAGAATTAGCCGATTATAAATCTGCGACACCAGGACACGACACGAACCAAATTTGTCGCCTTAATTGTAAACAGCTATAAAATATGGGCTCACAATGCGCTCGAGATAGTCGATTTGCTCGTAAAAGACGATCGTAATCGGTTATTTATCGATCCTATATCGATGTTCGTAAAAAGAGAATTTGTTTCCACACACATCCCGACATGAATTGTAAAAGTTACGAACATATTTTATGTTTATGCAACAGTAAATTGTTATTTCCCAGAAACGATATGGCTTTAATGCAGAAAAGATCTTAAAAATTTTTTCTTATGTACACAGATACATAAAAGTTGTCAAAATAAAACATGTGGGAGAGACAAATTGATAAAACGGAAAGGTTTCGTGACCAATTTGGATACTCGTGATGTGCAAAAACTAACAAAGACCCTTTTAAAAAAATAAATTGACTACATTATTGGCAATTGAGGTCTGCACGATTCATCGCATAGTGGAGATACTAAAAAGGCTATGTATCGCGTTACATTACATGGCAATTGGACCGTGTATAATTGCGTAATAGCATTTGTCGAAAAAATGGTAGACTGAAGTGTAGTCAGGTGGAAAACTTTGAGGTTTTCGGAGTCAGTGTGCCGGAAGTGAGGTGGGGTAATGCGATCCACCATTGTTCGAAGGTTCGCCCGTCAGCCTGCCTGGGCTTTGTCCCTAACAAGATTTGGGCGAGCGTCTTGCGATCAAAGCTGATCTGCGACACAAAAGCCTGTGAAATTAAAGTCTGTAAGACCGGGAGGCGCGAAGTACTCACTTTATTTTTATAGATATCATGAATGAAATCAGCCTGGCTTTTGGTTTTAGAATAAATACGAAAATAAAATGGTTTTTTTACAGGTACATATCTTTTTAATTTATTTAGGACGTTATACTGATGATAAAACAAAGACCCTTTAGATTTTAATAACAAAAATTGAAAAAACAATTCTATTTCCAATATCTGTTATTTATTTTTTACTGTGCCATACACCGGTGGTAGGTGTAGTCTATTTAACCAAAAGATTGAATGGTTCAGAATGCCTTGTTGCATTATGTCTAGTTGTCCAGACAGCATTGCTGCTCAGTAACCAACCAACCTTACCAACTTCTTTTAAAGCAACTCTTTTAATCGATACCATAGTGAGTACCGAGTCAATTTATGAGCTAACTTTATGGTGGAGAAATACTGAAGATATGCAATTAATTCAAGTGGACTTGAGTCGATAAAACTAGTAGTCGCACTTGTGGATCAACGTACTTGCATAAATTTACTTAATTTAATTCTTAGATTTTATATACCGAATTATTCTACAGGATTCAGAAGATTTATAACTATGACGTAAAAGTAATAGCAGACGACATTTTTACGCTAAAATATTATCATAGAGTAAATAACGTCAGCTGTGAGTTTTCCTCAATAAAATCAAGGTGCAGGCTTTTAGGGGCACGAGAGAGGTAGACAACATCTTGGAGCAGATAATTTGTGCAATAATCACCAGCATCCCTCACCGCCGCGCCCTTACATGTGCCATTTACCCCCGACCTCCTTCGTTTAATTACAGAGTAATGCAACAACACGTGCATCCATTAAAACAATTTATTGAATTTATCAGAACACACACACAGTAATTATAACAAATTAAGCAAACAATAAAACGCTACCGTCTTCGCAGGACGCTTTATTAAAATAAATTGCAATTTTATTGCAACGATTAAACCAAAGACATCTTATCTACCAATCAGTAAATTACGCAAACAGAAATCTTAAAAAAAGTAATAGGAATTTGTAATGAATTCATCTGAATGAAAACGACAAATTAATTGAGGTATAATCACCAATAAGTGTGATATGCGTGCCATCGCCCATATCAAGCAAATTAGCCGCGGTTTTTCTTTTATCTCAAACAAGTTCCGACGGCTGGAATGATGGCGGGTTTACATTGCTGGCACTGTTAAATACGTGGTTTAAATTAGCGAAACATACCAGCGATACTCGATTGAATAGTCGAAAGAAATGTTAAAAATATCCCGCAGCGCATTGGTGCGTTGATTGATGCGTCTTTTTGCCCGCGTGCCCCTCAGACGTAATCCCGCCGAATTAGTTTGACAGTCGGAATCTTTTCCTGATTTTTTGTCTGTGGATACCTCTACCACATGTTTATTGAGACTCTGCCCCTAATGATGTGCAGCGATACGGAAACACTGTCGATTATTTACAGCTTTGTGAGCTTTGTCTAATTAACTATACTATGCGTGTCAAATGAGAATAGGATCGATTACATGTTGTGACGTCACGATTTACTGTCATATCGAAGAAGTTTTATCAAAATTGAGGAACTTAGAGATGAGTAAAATTGAAGAACTGCATTCTGATTAAACTTTTTTCGTTTACAGTTCGTAAATAAATTAAATTTTTCGTAAAATAGTTAAAGTTTAAAAATTTCTTTCCTCGATTTGACAGTAAATGGTGACGTCACAACATGGAATCGATCCTATTCTCATTTGGAGCGCATTATAAGTTATGTTATATTTACGTGCGAGCTGGAGAATGTTGGTTGTTGCACTTTGAGCAGCAATTATCAAGCGTGCGTTAATGATATAATAAATAAGTGTTGTAATAAAATAAACAGTGTGTGTTTACGACGAGTGAGGTTAAGTACTGTGCGGACAGATCTACGATTGTTTGTGGTGTAGCACCTGACGCTGAATTATTGCGGATACGTAAACATTACCGTTACATTCAAGTACGTTATACACGTACCATCTAAGACACTTTCGCCTGACCACAGCTAAGTTCATTTTTGCTTGCACTCGAATCGAAAATTTCAAAGGGTTTGATTTGACGCCGCGCCGCAGGATTCAAGCGAAATTTTAAATAATCAGGCTAAATAGACCGCGATGGTACATAGGTACAGAAAATCAAAACAAAGTCTCCTCTTATGCTCTAAAGAGATGAGGTAGATGACGAATGGCTAGGGTTACCAAGATAACGAACGTCGTGTTAAACTGTAAATATTTCTTTGTAATGCTATACTCGATAATCTGCTCGAGTTCCAAGGATTTGACGACGGTTTAATGATACATTTCATCGAACACATTAGCTACCACACACTACTACTCGTTTAAAAAATGTTGAGCTTCCATTTTTCATCGTACTACCCATCAACCGCCACAGAACTTTTCAAACATGGAATTCCAGATTATTTAGCATAGATTTGATCTTGACAATAGTCAACCCTAGAAGTTTCGCCAAAA
This sequence comes from Mythimna lalbum, assembly GCA_949319445.1. Lineage (NCBI taxonomy): Eukaryota > Metazoa > Arthropoda > Insecta > Lepidoptera > Noctuidae > Mythimna > Mythimna lalbum. Next base: position 7,190,088 of record OX439345.1, on the reverse strand, counting down.
GCTTCGTCGGCAGAAGTGTGAAAATTTATGACATCACGTGCGCTACACTTCAGAGGAAATTAAGTTCAACTTAGTTATGAGCTCCTCTGCTCATGTTATATTTATAACTTTACACTACTTCAGCTCAAGTCTGGCTAAATGTGTAATAGACGAAATTCATGACGTCCTTAGGTTAACTTTCAAGACAAGCTGTTCATACCGACGACAGTTAAAAGGCAAAAATTACTAAGTGACATTGAGTAAACTTTACAAAAGAGAGATTTAGAATTATTAGAAAAAAAAAATAGTTTAAATAAAGTCGGATTTAGATAGCCATGATGTTAATAACATCTAAATGCGACTATTTCATCATTTTACCAATATTTTTTTTTTTTAATTTCAACTCTCCTAAAAAGTATATACTTACCTACTTATGTCGCTTAATAATTTTTGTCTTTCAAGTGTCGATATATTGGCACGAATACTTCACTGATGGAATAAAGAACACTGACTTAAAAAAAACTAGTAGTGGATAACAATTTCACGTCCGAAGCCAGTTTACTGAAAGCGATAAGTGGCCTCCATATTTCAATCTAGTTGTCAGAGTATTTGCTTCTACTGAGATCAAGCTAATCCCAGTCTAGTTACGCGAAGCAGACCACACGAAGTCGTGACCACATAACGCGACCAACGACCACGCTTCGTGTCCGCCTGCGGACCACAAAACCGCAACTAGAACTTAGCACCGCTAGTCCGTCATCGCTTCGGGTAACACTCAAATAGCGACGCTGAAAGATTAAATTGCCTGTCTCTGTAGATAAACGAAACATGAAACTTTTACAAAAAAGTAACCCATTTCACTCAGCAGCTCTCGAGGCCTGCGATGTGACAAACAGCACCACGTAAACTAGAAAAAAACTGAGCACGAACGCAGCCGTGACATGTTTGTAAATGTTGCCAGATTATAAGCAACCCCTCCGCATGAATTTGTGTCTTGTATCGTTTATATTCCAATTACCGAGTCAGTCCACGACTCCACGTGCACGCCAGTATACGACGACGAATTTCTCGAGCTTATCTATTAGATTACCACAATCCTTCCGCAGAGGTTATCGCACGGTAGCCCTGCTGTTAAAATCGATGCCTTATCGCCCAATATGATTTATTTTTGACTTATCATCACTCGATAAGAAATACATGAACAAATATCCGTTGGCTACTGGTCTCCATATATTTGGGAAAATAACTCGCATCGTCAGATGTACAAACAAACAGCTGTACCGGACGGAGGGCCACCGCGTTCCTGAAAACTCCCATTAGTTTGTGTCAGGGCAATTCAAATAGAAACTGTGTGCGGAGTGGAGGTGTCCAATAACAAAACACACGAACACGCTTGTCAAACAACGCTCACCAAATATTATCCGACCGCCACACTGTATTATGTCGTGGATTTGTACTAACACGACCACTGTATGGGACAGAAGCACGACGCGGCGACTGTTTGCACTCGAACTTAGAAAGGTTATAACGCTCACCAGAAGGAAAATATTACACGGAACGGGCAAATACTTTTTTGACATTTTGACACAAACTCCGCCTCTGTTATTTGTGTAGGAAAGAAATAAAATGAAAAGAAGGAAAACAATACGGACGGGCAGTTTAAAAAATCGTCTGTTGAACGAAGGCTTGAAGAGAGCAGTTTGTGAAGTGCTCTCGACGAGGGCTCTCCAACCGAGCGTCGACGCCAGCCAGCGTGCTCAACCTGCCCTGTTTACACCGGCGAACACCTACGTATCGTATCATATACACTTGTAAACCTGAAGCACGGAATTATATTCCTCGTTAAGGACGTCGAGCCGAGCCAGCGGATCCAAAACCATTAAAAACACGTAATTGAACACCAGACCCCATGAAATAAATTAAAGGCAATCGAAAAGAATCGCACACACGATCTGGAATTATCGAGTTGGCAACCGTTCAGAATATAATTTGATCCGCCGCCGCCGTCAGTCATAATGGAAATCATAAAATTTAAAACATCGCCCGTAAAGTAAACAATGGGCAAAAAGAGCAAAATTTATAAATGGTGGGTGTAAGCGAGGCCTGCCCTCCGGACTCCGGAGCCCTGCCGCGCACTCGTGTTATTTCTCATCTCGACTCTTATAAAATAAAATTTTAAGTATCAAAAGCAGCAAGCGGGTGGTTACCGCGTGAATTGTGGCGGAATTCTCGGCTTCAGGGAGAATTCACGGACTCGCCTGCATAGTAAAGACGTTTGAAACACTTTTATTTCTAGTTTGGCAGACACCATTTTAATACCAGATAACTTTCTGGAGAATTTTAACTGGAGTCTTATTTAATCTCATAGGAATCTGAACTATCTGTTCAAAAGAACATGGTTTTTTGTCTCTTTCAATACGTTTTGGACGAAACTACAATTCAATCGAAGGCCATAACAAAAAACGCGACTACGTTCAGTTTATTCAGCCCACAATTTCTATAACAAGGTATGCAGCCAACAAGTGTAGAGGATGAGGTTATTTAGCTATTTAATTACACGGTTTTCCACGCCTTCCGTCACGGGACAGTTTCCGGGTAGAGCGACAATGCTCTCCGCGCCGATCACAAATTGGATGCGCCCCTCGCTAACTAGCCGTGTTCGATGCCCAACAGACCAGAACAAGATTGGGCAATCAACACTAACTACAAATGATCGGGTTTATATCACTCCAGAGCCTACCATTACGAGCGACGCGCTTGAATATTAACCAGATAGATAACCACTTGATGGATATTATACACCAGACGTGTAACGTTAGTAGCTAGTTAATTCAAAAGTGAGAATGTTTAAATATGCGTGTGATTCGAATCGAATAACAAACAAAACAAATTCAATTAATTTCCCAGCCATCGCCGCAGGATAACATCTGTTTCGAATATAAAATACACCAACACGTACCGTCGTCCCTTGTTCAAACCCCAATAAAAATGAGACCCACACAACCGACTATAACAAAAAACAATACATAAAAAACGCCTACACGTACGTACATCTTAAATTTTGATCTAACGACCCTGAAGGATCCATTATTATTAATAAATCGATGTCTAAATAAAACATACGGGCAACATAAAAATATTGAATAAAAAAAGAGGATAAGATTTTTTTCGAATACGAGACATTTATTAACACGGACGCGCAGTGGATCGAGATAAAACAAACATGGCGGGCGGCGCGCGCGCATATAAACATGGAGTTTATCGTGGGAGGCTGTCACAACACGCGCCCATTGGGCATCGCTGACGCACCGGTGAAAGCTAAGGAGACACCCTACGATATAAGACGAGATGATGTTATCTCACAATTACATTTCAAGCCTACGCATCGTCTACCTCGCCGTCATTTTTACTGGACACCACTTCAGATTCCAATATTTCGATAATCATTAACACACTTTGATAGTCATCAACTTCATGAATCGTTGGGCAACAACCACAAATATTTACCGTATCGAATACATTCTAACTGGCTTTCACCTGAAGTCTCGACTATCGCAGAGATAATCAGATTTCCGTAGCAGCCGTAGTAGTTAACTGATTCTACAAGCTTTCGAAGTTCAGTAGGTTGTTCTGCAGCTACTGAACGAAACTTGAAAACGTATTAACTTTATCTAACCACTCACATGTTGAAATAAGCAGAACTTATGCAACCAGAGTTTGAAGAGATAAATACACAATAAACTACATTTCAAACCGTCACCACTAGAGGAGAACCAATTAACTTCATAAATAGCCTATTCATACGTAACAAGGTTCTAACAGGACGGAAAAAGCGGCGCGGACGCTGCGTTTATCAACAAAACAAAACAACAAAGAAACGAGTCGTGATCTCCATCACAGATCCATCATCGAGTGCCGGCTGCTAAGATGGATTGCCCGTATTATCCCAACAAGCACCTCCGGAGCGAGTTTCAATTGCCGACAATCTGTCCAAGTCACCTCTTTGTACAGCGGTTCAATTTTGCTTGAAGGAATAACTAACAAGAATGGCTTGTTTCTAGAAATGGCAATAATAACAACGTCTCCTTGAGATCTATCTGATGTCTCAGTGTTACGGCAAGAGAATTACGTTTACCGCATATAGATTACTGGGATATCCGCAACAATGAACCGTCGCGCACCACGCACTGCTGCATTTCCTGCGAAACGTTTGGCTTCATTTAAAAAATATTAAAACTCTTCAAAAGACTTTTGGAGTCAGTATTTTAATTAAGAGTTCTAATTAAGAATTATGAATGAGTTAATTGATATTATGACTTGGGAACGTCGAGGGGAATCTACCCGTTGCAGGAGATGCAACCATAACTTTATAATAACAGCATGCGGTGTCTATAAATCAGAATTAAGGACGTAACCAAGGGAGATTTAGTTTTCGGCGTCGATTAAAGTCGACTCGAAAACAAACAAGATCTTAGCCACGCCTATCGCTTCTTTTTTCAAAGCCTTCGGGCGAGTCCGAGTATAATTCCATCTGGTTGCTGCCTATTACAATTAGACGGAGCTCTTTTAAAGTTGCTATCGGTTCTAACATAACCGTCAACAACACGCTACAGTGTTTTAATATATTTTAAGTCCACGAGTCAGGACCAAAAGAAATAAAAATTGCGTACCAGACCACGCAAGGTTGCGAACTACGATCAGTTAAAACAGTAGCTTTCCAAAAACAACATCAAAAAAGCGAATTACAAACGAAAATAAAAACCAAATAAGCGGCAGTCTCGCCAGCGTGCAGTGTAAAAAGTAAAAAAGTTATACAGTAGATTTTTAAATGATCAGGAAAAGTAGAAGTCCTACCAATCGAAGTGAACAAAAGAAAGAATTAAATCGATTCGTTAATGAGGGAACATGTAGAACGGAGGAGCCTGAACAGTCCCTCGTGAATTATCTGATGGTCTAAACTCGAGCGAGCGGGTCTAATGGTAACCGCCGGCCCTAACAACCCAAACAAAACCGCACATTTTGATTGTTGTACCCACGGGTGAATGTGGAAGAGGTATTAGCATACTAGTCAATATTAATCTTTCGCACGACTCCGCTACACTGGCGAGCTGGCAAATAAAAACATGCAGTAAAAGAGTAAAGTAAACATTTCCATTCGGAATATTCTCGTAAAGATTTCCGAGTTGAAATTGAATTTGCATTTGCAAAAAGAGTGTGCGAGACCTGGTGCGCCCACACCTCGCTCACATTAGCTCGCGCACTTGCATTCCTCTTTATAACCACACGGCACGTCCCTACGACCAGCTAGCTACACGACATGTTTTTTCTTCACAGAAACCTTACCATAATTTATACATAAGGTATAAAGTTGGTATAAAATGCAGCTGCGACGGTAAATCCATATTGACTTTTATAGCACATTATTTGCATGAGTTTTATGGTTTTTTTTCTTCCAGGTAGAAACGTGACCGTAGAGCGGAGGCGAGCATTTCCCCGATCACGACGGCGCGATGCAATCAGACGACAGTGGGACACTCGTACATGGTAATGTGGGCACAGCGCACGAGATCGTCGATAGACTCCACAGACACAATTAACCTAGCAACCCTGCATACCTCGTTAGTTTTAACGTTCTTGAATTCTTACTAGTATTTGACTTTGACTGGCCTGTTGGTCTAGTGGTTAGTGGCCCTGACTGCTAAGCCAGAGGTCGTGGGTTCGATTCCCACCCAGGACAAATGTTTATGTGATGAGCATGATCATTTGTTCTGTGTCTGGGTGTAATTTATCTATATATGTATGTATTTAGAAATATATAAGTATGTTTATCAGTTGTCTAGTACCCATAACACAAGCTCTGCTTAGCTTGGGACTAGACAGCGTTGTGTGATAGTTGTGGAATATTATTATATATTATTATTATATTATTTGAAGACTGCTGATTGACTTAAGATTAGAATTCTAGCTTGGATAACTAGATCTTGAAATTGGGCTACTAGAACTGCTAGTATTCCAAGATCACATAGCATTCATTTCGGTTACGTTTGTTAACCTTTCGAGAACTTTCGTCTGTATTAGATGAGACATAAAGAGATTAATGATGCGATAAGATTTCAACAAAATAACATAATTCGATCATTCATCAAGAAACTTGTACTTTCACTCATTACCCAATAAACGTAAATCATTTACCAGAAACCTCATTAAGCTTATTAACACCATCGCAGTCTGAACTTAATCCGACAGAATTGATGGACGAGGCGAGGAAATGACGTATGGTGGTGCAGTCAGCCAGCCATCTTTTAAAAATCTACAAGCGGCCATAACGAGTCGAGTTACGAGCGGTTAAATAAACGCAGTCTCCCATTACTGCCATTAATACGTACGATTGCCCCGAACCAACTGAGCCAGAAATAAAATTCAACCCGAACGTGAACGTAATCGCATTGAGCGACATTACGAATTAAGGAAACGCGTTTTACGAACGTTCCCGCTATTAAATAAAATACAATAAATAAATCTAAACGTTTATTTTGTGAACCATTGAGACTTTCTTGAATATCAATTCGACAATATTGGGACAAAATTGTGGGAACACATAAAAGAACAGATACATTTGGAGTTTTCGACGCAACTCAGCCACTTACTATACAAATTATATTCTGAATTCCTTAGTTGCATTCCCACAATACGGATGAAGAATTAAATCGTAGTTTATGTAAGAATATGACCACCTTTAGCATGTAATAACGACCTCTAGTAACCAAATATTAGTCCACGCGCACCTCCGAACGGATTCAACTAATATTTGTTCTCTACAACTGCTTCCCAAAAGTGTATTTTCTTATTCAACAACTTCTACCGTTCAACGCCCGCGAGGGTGTCACGATGTTTGACTAACCTGCCTCCACAAAACAAACATTAACTTCTCATGAAGACAGCAGTGCTTTATTTAATTAATCAGAATCTGTTTTTTGTTTTCTAAAGTCGCCTCGAAACAAAATTAACATAAAATATGCCCCAAAATTTACAGGCAGCATGATTGATAATAATAATACATTCCAGATGAAAATAAAATATCCAGTCACGTCGGGTGATCGGGACGACTCGGTAATGTTTATTTACTTTCTTAAATAAAATAAACTTCGAACACAATAACCAGTTTGGGAGCCAAATGTAAACAAAACTAGAGGACAAGGCCAGGGTCGGTCTCCAGGGATCACATTGACAAATTTGTGTGTATTTTATTGATTCTAAAGTGAATAGACGTTATCGGACAACTGCTACGATCCGCAGCGCTTTACAATAACCCTTACTAGAAGACAGAATGTAAATTTTGGGGCATGCGGGTCCTCGCAGCGGGTCCTGCGCCGCGGGAGGTCAGGCAACAGAAACACCATGACTCGACCCATCTCTACGCCATGCTGCGAAACATACGAATTCACTTTGAGACATGTTAATATTTTCTGTCCAAATCAATCTATGTCATATATTTGGTTTCTTAGAGTCCTGTGTAAACAAACTGGAGGTCCAAACAAACGTCACCTGATGCAGTTTATTGTGATGCAAAGATAACGTAAGATGCCATTTCACGCTGTTTTAGGACAACTTTTGGGTGGTCGTCCCTTTGATAAAGGACATATGGATAAAACAAATAAATTGACACAACCTCTCCTGATCTTTTAACAATAAAATAAGGGAGTCTTCTCTGTCTACAAATTCAAGGAACACCTATTGCATTAGCAATAAACTTGGTTTTTCATTGGAAAACATAAATCCAGGGACACTTTGGTTGCCCATCGACGATAAAACGTAAGTGTACATTCGTCAATTCTACGACGGAGGCCTATAAAATGTTATTATTTAGGAGCTCATAACTGAAAAGATTTACTGATCATAAAATAAGGTGAGGTGACCACATCCCAACACGAATAATAGCTTTATTCATTGTTGGTTCTGGAGGAGTCTCAAGTGGCTGCGGAGATGTTCTAAAGAGTTACTTTGGCCCTGGAGTGCAAAAAGCAACTCAAGGAACACAGGTTATTTTTATTCAGTAAAAGGTTTGATGCGCTAGAAGTTATGATGATTACCCACATTAAAAAAAGGAATCTCAAGTGCCGTTGACCACATTACCATTTAGAGGCAAATGATGCATATGTTCAATAAGGTGAGGTGACCAAATCCCAACATAAATAACAATTCCTTATTCATTGTTGGTCCTAGAGGAGTCTAAAGTGCCAGTGTGCCGTTGACCAAGTCTTCATTTAGAAGCACATGATGGATATGTTCGAGTGGCAGCCATATCCGGTGCAAGCAAATTTAACTCCGAATAGCCTTGTTTATTCAGGGGTGCACTGAACCATTAAAGCTCAGTTGAGTCGTAACAGCGTCGACCGCGTTAAATTCTTCAATACTATCATAATGCTCAACGTTAATTGCTTTCTTACGAACCCATAAAAATCTAAAGTGGCTGCAGTTCAATATTTACGACTCCGGTTTAAATTTTAAGCGTAACGTTATTAAATCGAAACAATTACCACATTAGCGACTGAACTTCCATTGTTCAATTCTAACTAGTGCAAGTTATGGAGTAACGTGAATATCGGCACTATAAATTTTAGCTATTTTTAATGCCAAAATGTTAGGGGTTTTATCGACACCCATAAACTTAATCACAATAGGGCTTGTGGCAAAAAAGTTAAATACAGTCACGACCCTATTGATTAATTTGTTTCACCATTAGAATTCTCTTCACGGGCTACAAAAATGTCCCGGAGGAGAGCATCGCAGTTGAGTTTTGGGCATTATTTATGGTGTGCCATTCTCTTCAAAGGACTGTATGATTTACAGCCGTCGTACAAAAGCCACTGCCTTATTATGACGTGCTGGCCGTGCATTGTGCCAGCATATTTATTCGTCCGATTGTGCGCGATGTTTGTTTATTTTCCGGTCCTTCTTCGTAAATACAGTATTGTCACAAAACTACGACACAATTGAGTGGGGCCATATTTCACGGTCCTTAATTACCACAATGTGAATTGAGAAAATGTTTTGCCAACAAAACACATTTAGAAACTTTTGTGATGTCAAAACCTTCAAAGTAAAAACATTGGATTCTGATGAAAACTAGTTAGAAGAGATAGAATGGGCAAACAAAATGAGTAGATACCAGTGATCCGTGAAAGTACTTAGAGTTATCGAGTTGTTAACTAGGAAAAGAATGGCGTTCCATAATGATACTCGTAGTATGTGGTATCATGTTTAGAAGTGATTAGCACCACGCACAAGCTAAGCGGGAGGGTACACATAGACAGAAACTGGGAGAGGCAGGTATGTTCGGTGCTGACGCCGGGCCATGTTTGCTCCCGCGCCCACCAGCCCGTGTGTGTGGTCCCTATTTTATATTATAAATAACCAACACCCGAAACAGGAGTATTTATTTACAAATAAGTAAATAATGTTGTTCCGATTATGTCGAACATAAAATCCTTCAACGATTAGGTAGCAAACAGTCATACTAAGCTTACGATATTTTAACATGTTAATGTATTTTACTTCACACTGTCTCTAAGTGCATTAAACAATTTAGATAATGTGTCTGAGGCGCTGAAGCTTTGCGAATATTCTCAACATTACGAAGCTTTTAGTAGCGCAGCGCCCGTGGAAAGAGAATAACAGCTTTGATTCGTTTAATAATGTGCGTAAACACACATAATATTACATTACATTAGACACATTTATTTGCACATTGTCTCCTAAAGCAGAGCTGGGCGCGTGCGCCACCCGGCCGCCTATTCAATTACGCTGCGTAGCCAACAAAATTGTCACAGCATTATCTCTAATGGCACATTTTTGAGCTCCCTCAAACACAAAGGAAATATAAAATACTAGTCGTGTGCCGTCACTACGGGAGCTCTAATATTGTGCGCGTCGCATCATAGTCGCGCTGCGAGATACTTCCTTCGTGGGCTATTAAAGCAGTCATTAACCATGGACGTGGGATTATAGGTCAGCCGGTAATCCTTTGCCCCAAAACAAACACACATCTCATCTTTAATAGCCAAACAAAAACAAAAATGAGCCGTAATGTCATTAGCTAAAACGTTAACGAGTGTCCATGTCGAGGCTGCTATTTCGGTTTGGGCACATTCCACGCGCTCGTATATCATCTATCATGGCCGGAGAACTGTCAGGTTTTAAACTGGGCTTAAACTGGGTTCGGTGGTGCTCGTCAGCGGTGGCAGTTGATGGACGCGTCGTGACGGCTCGCCGACGTTCGCTCCCCAGCCGCGAGGACGGCACAACATCTGACCTCTGTATCTATGCACAATGCTGCATGCACTACTGTGTTGTGCATTACTAGCGGTAATTGTGCTAGTTTTAGTCATCGAGTGGCGGAAGCGTATCGTCGTGCGGCTGTTGCACCTCATCTCGCCAGTGACACGTTTTTCAGGCGCATGCCCATTGTCCTAGTCTGGTAGCGTTTCCCTATCCTCCCGAGGGTGATTTACGATAATAAGTCTGCTGTAGTACACGATTGTGATCTAACGCTTTGGTTATTGAAGCCAATCTTAGATCAAGAATTGTCTTCAGAAATATTTATTTGTTCAAACACACACATAAAAGCAAACAAATCAGATTGAATACATTTCTAAACACATTGTGGGTCGCACAACCAGCGACTGCGTGCGACTTGCGCTGGCGCAGCATCGCTGATCGATCGAATCTTTTTGTCGCGTTGACATCTCCATCCATTCGGGCAAATTGCCGAGCCGGCACAAAACCGAGGTGTGATTGAGAGGTCGACCCTCGCCAACGCCCGAAACCATTATTTCGAATATGTTCAACTATCGATCACGCGGAGAAAAGTAATTTTAGAACGTTGATCTTTCCACGTGATATGTGCCGTGTACAGCACGAAGATTATTCATTGTCAGCTCGACAGATGAACGAGCTTTCTACACGTTTTTTGTTACTAATATATGGTTCATAGGGTTCAAATGCAGTTTTGAGATTACAATATGTTTTGTGTCTCACGAAAACTTGAACAAAAAGTGGTTCAAGTTTACCACATATTAAAACAATAACTAGACTACTTTTTGGCCTGAAAACAAGAGATTTCACAGGAGATAAGCCAAATTGACTAAGCGCCAGCGAGAGCTGCAGTGAACAAATTAGCCGTGCCTTCTCGCGGTTTATTACCGGAGTTTGGCGGTATTTATAAAAGATCTATTTATTCAGCTGTCGACTGACCTGGATACATTGCCAACTTGTCACTATTGGTTGCAAGCCGTGAGACGGTTTACTTTCTGTTTTGGGGTTTGGATTAACATTTGTGTTTTTGATTCGACTTTAGATTGAATTGAAGTTTTGCATGAAAAAAAATATATTTTTATATCGATTCTAAAATATCACGACCAGCTCTATAAACCAAAAAAAAATACGGTAATGAAAGACATTTACAGTTAACGTTGGAAAATAAAATAATTTAACCAGCTTCGTAAGTGAAGAGCAAAATACTTCAATATGGCAGAAAAAGCTATTTCATCAACGTCATAAAGACGCGCGAATATTACGCGGATCTGCATAACAAGATGTGTTGCACCTTGTAAGTGCGTGCTTGGTGAGCGAAGTAAAAACTTGTAACACTTTAGGTGGTGAAAACGAGAATGCACGCCGTATGATAGTTTATGGTACAAGTTTCTATACCATAGAGTATAGACAGCCGTAATGGCGGGAATGCAGGAGTGTGGGACTTAACACCGCACGTGCATCGATTGCATTGTTTAGTTAGCATCGTTTAATGGACACGACGTAATAGTCTATTAAACGCTTTGTGTGTACTGATAGTACTATCAAGAATTGTGTTGTGATTGGGCTGTTAGATAGGGTTGATTGCGTAGAGTACGCATTTTGTTACTTTATCACAAAACAAACATACGTAAAAATCACATATCGGAAACATAACACTATTTTGGTCCAACACAGATTTCCAGTATTGACGCGAAGGTCTGAAGTCATGTGTTAATTCTATAACAAAGCCCTTGCTGTATATTGATTGCGCGTACACCGCAAACCGCACTGATATGACTGAAGTACAAAGATGGTGTAACAAGATCCCATCGTCAAGGCGCAAACAAAAAACTTTGACTACAGAATTGTTCAACGATCTAAAAACTTTTCTTTTTTTTTATAGAGATATTGACTTGTTTACGGAGATATTGTGTGTGGTTTTATTATTTTACTATATTAATCAAATAAATACCTAAGTTAAATTATTATGAGAGAAGTCATTTTCCACTAAATTACAGTGGCGAGTATGAAAAAGTAGGCCACTCGAGAAAGTCACACTTTTTGCATTCGCCGAACTTCTTTTCTAGTTACATTCTAAAGTGTTCAATTCTAGAAATATTACTGCAGCAAAATTTCCAAATAATAGGAAAGATCGCAAAAGGTGATACTATTTTACTGTCATATTTTTTGTCTCTTTCCTTCTTTTGTTACTTGGTGTAACAAAAACTACGAGAAGCATTATGCGAAGTTGATCGATCTCCCTTATTTAATCGATCATCCTCGTCGCAGGTGATTACCTTGTAAAGACGAAACCTATAAAAAGGTTTTACTTACTATCCAATCGATAAATATGAAATGTGTTTAATACAGAAAACAATAAGTTAAGTGAATCCTATCCTTCTATTTTATGCGTTACTTATTAACCATTGTTTAGTTAAGAAAGCGAAATTTAAAAGGCAAAACCAACATGTCACTACAAAGCTGTTGCATTAAAATTCAGGCACCAACAGCATAATGAATTGTAAAACAACTTGCATTAAATAAAGCTATAACAATGACTAATCATTAAAATTGCATGAGGTGTCGACGACAATGGATTGCGGAGCTTAAGCGATTAAAGCTAAGCCGACGTCAAGCGTAATTGAAAATAACGAGATGCATATTCATATAGTGCACATAGGAACTAGGTAGTAAGTAATCCCTCTGTCGCCCACGGCTTGCTGCATATGCACCTAATTCTATTTCTACTATCCAGTCTGCGTTGACAGGGGTTTCATAATTGCTTTTAAATTAACCATCTATTCAAGAACCAACATTTATGCATTCAAAGCTAAGTCATCTAGTTTTATGGCCGGTTGGTTGGCGTAGATGACTAACAAACGACTAGAATGAAATTGCTTAATCCTAAATAAGCTTTTAAAATTGATTGTCATGCCACGCTCATTTCTTCCTGCTACTAACTAGGTACAGTACTGATACGGAAACTGTTATTAACCTATTATGCCAAACTTGAGATTTACCTACGTAGGTATTGTACCTGATACATATTTGTAATCTTCTCGCAAGCATAAAATCGTGCTGATACATAGACACAATTTATATTTTTAATTAACCAAACTCATTCTGATCACGTAAGCGTGTACCGTGTTTTGCCTAAGCCGCACCTGCCCGCGGGAAACATATCACACCCCCACAGATTAAAAACTGCTACGCAACCGTCCATGAAATTAAATTTATTTAGGGCCCACTCCACATCATCCCGCGTGTCAACTGTATTTACATAAAGAATAGTTTCGAGAAGGACGTGAGCCCATATTTATATTGCGCCGTCGCTGACTGTTTATTGAAATATTTCATTGTTAATTCTCTAAACGACGTCTTCGTTTTGGGGGACGAGATCCGAATGGCGCGGGCTGAATGCAGCATTAATAGTGTTTATTAAAATAACAATGTCTATTCCTGACTATTTTTATTTATTCTATTGTCGTTAATACCTGAATGGTAAAAGAAACTGTTATCTCTAAGATGACGGTCCGGATGGGAAGCTTAAGCTTTGGCCTGCTACGATTCACACGTAGACGAGTTTAATACTAGTGACACTGAAAATATTGATATAAGTCTAAGAAACGATCGTGCTTTAGATAACAAAGTAAGATAACAAGAACGGAAATGAGAAGAAAGCAAAAAATGCGTTAGATAAATCATAATTCTCAAACACTAATATTTAAGGGACAGTCCAGTGTCAATAGTCCTGTAACCGTACAAGGAGGTTACGGTGACTAGACGGAACCCTACACTGTCGCTTAGTATCAAATTACGCAAGATTTTTTGTTACATGCCCACCACAGCTCTAGCCATGTAACCCAAGACGCTGGTACAAGATATTTTTACCTTCGTCGGGTGCAGGAATTCAGTACATACATACAGTAGACATTTCCTAATAAACATCAATGTACAACCAACTAATTTATAGTACCGTTAGAAAAGACTTGTTACGTGATGTAATCTAGCAAAAATACTGTGGTTACAGAAATAATGATTGCCGTCCGTCAGTCCAACTGTTCTCATTTCGCTTTGGTTTATATCACCGCAAAATTGCTTTTCTTCTCGGATTCAAACCAAATCTCAAATCACCAAGCATTATAAGTAGTGAGTAGTTATCTGGGAGCTTTATCAAGCAAGGAAATATTATAGGTTTGTGCCTACGTTCCTGGTTGTGGGTCATTGGACGAACAATGCAGATGGTTATATTTCTTCAGAAGCAAAATAATGGTATAATTTGTAAGGATTGACCGTTTTATAAAGAATTCTTTAGTTTTGAGTGTCTAGTAGAGAATGTCCACTACTAACATGCATTAAAGTTTATACTGCACTTTCATTCGATTCTTAAAACGCATATCATGTCCGACTGTCGTAAAACCAAATAGTTCGGAAGATAAAAGTCTTAAAACGCAGAACTCGCAAGACTTGGATGTTTGTTGGTCCATAAGTTCTACAGAAAACAGATGACCGATAACAACTGACCATAAACTATCCTGTCGTCTGATACCGCCTTAGCTCGCCAAGGGCGAAGCCGTCCTGCAAGAGCTATGGATACTGCAATCATTAATCGTATAATATATTCCTAAGGCGTAACTTTATTATATTTAAATTAACATTGGAGACACCAAGCCTTTTTATTAAAAGAAAATTCCCAAATGATGATAGCGTTAAATTAATTTACATTTTGCGTCAGAAATGTGGGCGTCTAATAAAACTTCAATATCCATAATAAGACAGGTCAAATAAAATCTGATTTTGCGATCTTGTAGTTTCTAATCAAAACGAAGTAAAATATGCGTCCCATTCCCATCGAGTCAGATTACACGTTATAGGCGTCGTTTATTGGCTTTGCTCCATAGAATCTCCATAAATGTCATCTGAAATAAATGACATGTGGCTATGTACCCGCAGAGCCGATCAAACAGCCTGATACACCACGCACCCGGACTCGCACCGTGGAAGCTTACAAGATAGCACATAAAGATGCGTGATATGTTAATTTTTATGTTATTATCGTTGGAAATAAATTATCTTTCGTAAAGCACGGAGCTGCGGAGGTAACAGAACGGTGCCGTTCTAACATTTGTTTGTTCTACGAAAGGTAATTTACATAAATTTATAATTACTTACAACTCAATTTGTACAGAGAGCATTTTATCTTTCGTCAAGTAAACTATCCTAATTATCAAGTGAAGAAACTGATGGTTCCGTTTCGTCCTTATTATTGTTTATTATTATTCTAATTTTTAAACAAGAACAAAAGGCAGATGGTCCGGACGTTGACAAAGATGGATTGAAGTCTATGGCGGAGGCAGGTTGGTACAATAGAAGGGGGACAAAAACTGGCTTATTGTAAAGAGCGTCACATCTCTAAGCTCATTACCTGCGCGCACGCACGGGCGCTTTCAAAAATGTCACTCCAGCTTACCTCAAAGACAGAAATGACGAACACACAGGTATCAGTTGTGACGTTCGTCTAATTAAAATCGTGAGGATTAAGTTCTTAGAAATGGAAACAATGTACCCACTTGATGTTAAGTGATTTATATTTTAGCCGACGCTGAAATATTACCGTTAGTATAATACCGTAAAAATTTGAAAAGTAGAATTTACTACTAATTGTAAATAACCGTTATTAAAAATAACCGCAAGTATTTTAATTTTTGAAGAGCTTTTGTTCGATGGTTTCTATTAAAGTGTTGAAGTATAAAACTAATGACAGTAATTGAAAATATTTATTTAGGCACAATTTCTAGCGAATTTACCGTTGCGGGACTCGTGAGTCAAGTAAACTGGTGCTTACATAATAGGTTTTACTTAGTGTAATTATCTATACCTACCTAGTATAGCTAATTGTAAGTAAACCATTGCTTAAGTGTATGTGATTTCATTAAATATCTAGATTTAATTAGGGAAATAATTATACATACAAATTCAATTGAAGAAGCCGACTCTTTTCTTTAATTATCTTTATCAAAAAATATTTATTATCTAAAATCGCAATTATAAAGGATTTTACAAATCCCTATTTATTGACTAAGTTAACAATTTTTCTGAGTTGAAACTATGTATCAAGAATTAGAAAAAGGTTGCACAAACTGAAATGTGACATCACAGCCATTAGGTAAAGTTACGCGCTAGTAAAATACCTAGGTAGATAGCGAGATATCCTTAATTGCTGCGTTATTTACTAACCGATGTTGATTTCAGAAAAAAAAAAACTAATTATTTGTTATTTGATACAAAATGTTGTAAAAAAAAAATAAACACAAGAGAATACCCAAAACCTTTTAATCAAAAGAAATTAATAATTTGGCTGTGGCATGTTTTCATGGCCACCACTGTAACCTTACTCAAAATTTGTGTGTTCCATGTAAACAAATCAGAGTATTTTTAACATGAGGGATAATGTTTTTGCTTAAATTGATAGCTTTACCACCCCGGAAATGTTTACTGGTAATGTTTTACGAAATTATTTGCTTCGCAATATTCATGAAGTAATGTAGATTAGATACGTGAAGGACGATTGTAAGGCATCTTTTGCTACAATATTTATTACAGAATTAAGTATAGACAGGTGCTTAATTAGAATTAGGTGAACCGTGATATTCAACTAATTTATCAACGATAGTATAGACAACCTTCACGCGATAACGAGTTAGTAGGTTACGCTTGATCATGTTTGCCAGTTTATTTTGATTTATGTGTTCTAAAAGTAGCTTTACGATTTATTTTCGCCAACATTAATCTAGGTAGCTAAACAAATTACGTCAACATGATCATTCTATTTTCAAAATTTTGATAGCATAGCGCACCAGAACGGCTTATCACGTTATCGATGTCAACGATAACACTTGCACTTACGTGCAGCTGTTTCACCGATAAGGACAAATGCAATTGAACTTACCTAATAACCTCCACACTTCAGCACTGCTCAGGTAAACATTGAGGTGTGCCAGGCTCGCAGGCAACAACAACACGAACACCAGACACCTCATCCTGCCGGCTCCGAGCACCACAATCGTCTCAAAGTTCCAACTCCAAGTCCAACACCACGGTAAGTTCACCAACACACATTTGTTTCACATTTTCATCCACCGTCCGAACAAAATCAACGATGCTGAGTTCTCGCAGATACAAGATTACACACTCGAATAAAACGTACAAATCCAACAGAAAACCCAAGTAAACTCGCGAATTAATACGTTAATACACGAAAGTCTTTAATTTTATTCATGAATAGACGTTTTAGTTTCCGTTTCTTATCAAATTCTGTTTATAAACATTGATATTATCAATGTTACTTTACGAAATAAAGCGGCACTACCACCGCGCGCTACGGTTCCTGTCAAACTGGTTGTTTGTGTTGCGTCGAGTCACCACCGCGTGCGTATCGGTGCTTTGTATGTGTGCGTTTGTGAACGAATATTTTTGTACGAGTGGGAAAAGAGATGATGACGGGACGCGGACCGAGCAGAGGCCACCAACTTTTTAAAAACTACTAATGGCGTACACTAGATGGCGACACAGTAAACATTTTGTAAAACATTTTTTTTTTTAATATTGGATATTTGTTTCGTTATTTTAGTATGGTAAGTAATTTTATTTAAAATCTTTTTCATAGTAATTTACTTAATTTAACTCTTCAATCGTGATAATTAGAGACACAATAGAAAAACAATAGGTCTCAAACGCCGGCGTTCGCTTAGGGTTAAATAATTTAAAAAAAAAATACAAAAGATATTGGCACATTTTGTCATTATCCAGTAATAATTAAATTAAAATCTTCACAGCTAGTAAATTGTGTTTTCAATAGAAGGTTACTTTCTACTGAAGATCTTACCGAAGGGTGCACTTGTGGGGACCTCATTGATAGCTCAAAATAAAGTTTAAAATGCATGATTGCTTTCTCATTTAACTTCAAGTGAGAAAGTTATTACCGCTGTGATGGGGAATAAGAAACTATAGTATACTGCCCTGATAACAAAGAATGCAGTAATCGACATTTTTGAGATTTTCACTTTTTTCCAGAAATGGTAGCCCAAGAGGTTCATGTAGGTACATGAAAAAAAAATATTTTCATAAAAAAATTCACTCGAAGTATGTTTTTTATGTAATGATTTTCGTCGTACTTGCATAAAAACTGCTTCAATGATAAGAAAAAACGCAGTATTAAACATGGCCTAAGAAAGAATGCAGTACTTGCAAGAATACCCTAAAACAGAATACAGTAATATCCACTACTTTATTATTTTGTTTTAAATTCAGTAGACAAATTGCTAAATTAAAACGCAGTACTCTACATTACTGCATTTAAGTGTAGTAAAGGCTTGCGAAGCCGTAGCAGTGCGATCCATTGCCGCGTTTTGTCTTAGTAAATCAGTTCGGTGACGTCATTCGGTGGAGTAATACGTGTGCCATATTATAAGAACATGAAGTAGGTTTTTAACATCCGTATAGTTTACTCAATACTTTATTTGCATTCCACGATGTAAAAACTTAGGTACGACCTAAGTTAGCTAAGAGACTAAAAAATTAACCTTAAAATGCACCTATATAAGTCCTTGAGAAGACACAGTACACTTCAACTTAGTTCCGAGCATATAATAATGGCAATAATTACTAAAAAATAATGCAGTAATCGACTTGTGCTAAGACATAATGCAGTAATACGCGCAAGTGCTGCATTTAGTTTTAGTATCCTGTGACTCGGAAACGACCTGATACTAAACCGAAACGCAGTAATACGTATTATAATTGCATATATTAGTAAATTAAATAAGGGAAAATTATATTGTAAAAGCTTGATTTTTTTCCGAATTTTTAGATATATATTATGACCAATAAAATACGAACACCTTGCTCAGATGATATGAAATATGTTTTTTGCATTTATCTCGTAACCGCCATTTTGCGATTACTGCATTCTTAGGCGGCAGTATATACGAATACACACACCCTAACATAATTATTACGATAGTACAATTATAAACAAAAAGATCCCATAAAATTTTATGATGAGACGTAGGTACCTACCTATATGGATAGCGTGAAAAACTGCTGAATGCAAATAAAATTAATTGAATTTTAATAAATAAAATAATATATACATTCAGTCAAAAAAGTATCGGGAATGGATGATTTGTTTATGGTTCCAAATTCAAGTTTTCAATCGATAGAAGACATAAAGAAGAATTCGCGGCGAGAACTGAACTCAATTCAGGAAGCAGCGTTTAACCCTTCAGATACCGTCAATTAGAGACACAATAGTAAGACAATAGATGCGCGGCCACCGGTGGTCGCTTGGGGATTCATGAATTAAAAAATGTTTTGATGAATGGATTATTCGTTGGCGCAAGTGTATCGTTTCTAAAAGCATACTTTGAAGGTGATAAAATAAATTTGGATGAATAACAGACATTTTGTGTATTATTGATCTTTTCCCGGTACTTTCTTGACAGAGTAGTATTCCTGTACACGAGCAAAATAGTTACCAAACTACTATAATATTATACCACTTTTATACCACCTAGTCCATACCTCCTATGTCGTCTGACGGTGTGCATTTATGGCTAAATTCATTCGGAATGTTAAACGGTCTTTCAGTCTATTTTATTTTAGTATTTTTTTGTGGGAAAAAAAATACAAAGCCAGAATATGACGAAAAAAATTTTGGCTTTGAAATTAGAATGTCAAATAGTGAAATAATCCCCACCATGCTTGTATGGATGAAAGACTGAATAAAGTACACTTACAAGTACCAATACAAACTCGATACTAATCACGAGTATCGAGTGAGTACTTTGGTAGTGCTAACGATGTTTGTGAACGGTGTGAGACCACCCACAGGCAGCCAAGCCACCGTCTCATAATGAGAAGCTCATTGTGACTAACAGGCGTGTAAACAAGTCGATATCGAATCACTAACGAGTACGATACTTACGATCGATGGGGTGTGAAAGTCGCTGCACTCGCTGCACTTGCCACTTCGTCAATACGAGGCGTCGGGAAGCGGCCCTTGGAGGGCTTCTGACGTTCTGCTTCCGTTGTGTTCTGATATCGTTCAATCGCTGTGAAATTACAGGCTGTTCTATTTTGAAAACTTACAAAATTATTATTTTGTTTGTATCTACATATGTATAGTAAATTACGTACAGAAAAAACATTAAAATACAGATATTGTGTTTAATGTGAACCATTTTGTATTTTTGGGTGCCTTTTCATTTTCGTTTAAATATTTTTTATTTTTTCGGTGGGAAATCATCACATAAGTTTTTCAAATTTTACCTCTTTAATATATTAGTGTAGATAATTCGACAAGTTCTCAAATACACGAGGACTTCATTCGTCTTAGAAGGTAGGTTTCCCAGTGGCATATCTATAAAACGGTAAGGCTGGCAAAGTAACACGAGACATTGATCCTTTTCTTATGAATGCGTTTAAAAAAAGATTTTTAAACGCATTCATAAGAAAAGGATCAAATAATTAACTTACATGAGTTTATATATTTACTTAAAGGCCTCTCGGACCAGGGGCCCACCGGACCAGGAGCCCGTATCATTTTGCCCGACTTGCCTCCTTATAGTTACGCAACTGGCTGCATCTCCATTACACGTGGCCCAAAGATTGATTTGATTGTTAGGTCGTCAACATAGATCCTAGTAACTAAGCTAACATGATCACCAAATCACGGGATAAATCGTAACGTACCTAATTAAGGCATACAAGTAGGTACACAACGCTAACAAGTTTGGTGAACAAGGCTGTTGTTTGTTTCTCTCCGCAATTCGTCCAAATTACAGAGCACGCTCGCCGCGCGCGCAGTTTGGGGAACGCCTCTCACGAACCACCTCCAGGGCTACCAAGAGAAGTTAGACAAATGATGCGTACATTTTTTAGAAGTTACAGGTAGAACCATTTTTTTAAACCAATAAAAATAAATGTGTTTAGGCTCATGGTATCGCTCGAAGTAGCTCGCTGTCCGACCATCTCGTAACTGTCTGGACCGAGCCCAAGTCGTCGACGGCGCGCACTGATCCCGCGCGCCTCAAGAGGTTATCAGCAACAGCAGGGGCCCAGCCGGGTCGAAGCCTACTGTGGCCAGGGTAATCCGAAAGGGGGCTCGAGCCTCGGTATGAAGGCTAGAAGGAACGGGGTGGGTTTTTATTCTGTAAGAGTCTGGGCTATCTCCCACTCTGCCCAAAAGCGGGGTTGTCATTGAATGATTTTCCCCACCATAAAAAAGGGTAGCCCTCGAAATTTTTCAGTTCAGTCCAGTCAACACAATGACTTGTATCTCAACGAGCTAACCCTATTAAATGACTTTGACATGAAATAGCCATTCCACAAGATTAGATAAACTCTGAAGGTTTTTATTAACAATGAATGTAATTTCATAAATACCGAATAAAATGTAACTTTGGCCCTGGGGTATAACTTTGGCACAAGCTTATTAGCCAAGAGGAACTTGAGAAACTATGTTCACTACGTTTCTATTGAGTTCGGCTAAAGTTATACCCCAGGCCTAGAGTTGTCTTACTTTACGGTAGGTACATGTTACGGCGGTCATTTAGGTACTTACACTAACTTGCAAAAGGAAAAAAAACTTAGAAAATTTCAATTTCGTGGCTACCCTTTATCTCTGCCATAGATATAAGAAAGGAGCGTTATTTATATTTCTATGATCTCTGCTTTGTTAGAGATAGGTGGGAAGTCTTTAGATAAACTTTTGTCGAAATACAAGCTGTTGTTAAAAAAACGATGCTTTAGGCGTGTTTGTGTCACTCATAATAAAAGAACTTCTGATTATATTGCCTTGGTAACTTCAGGTTGGTGATAGAAAGTTGGCAGCCCTAATTACTTACATTAAAATAAAACTCGATAAGCAGGCATAGCTACCAATATGTTTGGCCCTCCATACTTGTTTCTTCAATTCGCATAAATTCATAATATTTTTAATAATTACAGGATACATTTTATTTAGAGAGAATGTATTTTAATTCGCAAATTTTAGTACCTAGCTCTGTTAAATTAACCCAGTGTCATTTATATCCTCCAGATAAAATTGCTGACCCACGATGCACTAATTGCATTGGATTTGAACAACAAAAACTACTTAATATATGAAGGTATATCTAGTTCATAAATCAAATTGCTAAAATGTCGTACGTGTACCTACCCCATTATAAAAGACTTCTACTTACCTCGCTTACATGGTCGTCAAGATAAATCGTAATATTCGAATTCGTGTAAGCACTATTGACATCTGTCGTTTGAAGTACTCAACCGTCTTGAAAATTGAGTTGTTGTTGTTTTAACTAGCTAACAATAGATGGCGCTGTATTAAAAATGACTGAATTATCGTGGTCGTTCATTTTATTTATTTATTTAACACAATGTTATCAAGTGCGATATAAAAGTATTTTTCTTTAAAACAATTTGTACAAAATTTTAATAAATGAAAAGTTAAATATCAAAATATATAATTTTCGGTCGTTGGTGTCCATAGCAATACACATTTTCGTTCTCATCTGTCACATCTTCGGTAGTATAGTGGTAAGTATCCCCGCCTGTCACGCGGGAGACCGGGGTTCGATTCCCCGCCGGAGAGAATCTTTTTGCATTTTATTTTTCCTCCGATATATTCATTAACCTTCTTTTGTACGTAATCGCTAATCAACAAAGTACTTTTTTGTACATTAGGTATATTTCAATTTCCGAAAGTTATCGTTTTAGTATTGGATATGTCAAGATCGTATGTTACGGCGATCAGGCGAGATACCTACTTAGGTAAACCAATTTCATAACAACAGTACCTATCCAGCTCACATGCTCTTAGTTTTCCTTGTAGCACTTAATCGTGGTATTCTGTAAACCTCTATTTGAAAAGTGGGTAGGTACAAGCGCTGAATACTGTTAATAACTGTGAGATATCTGCTAGATAGAAAATCATCCAATAACTGCTCTCGCTCTAGGGAAGAGCGAGAAGGCGTGGCTTTAGTCAGTTAAAGTCTGAACTTTAACTGACTAAAGCCACGCTTGTGTCCTTCAGTTGTCCTTTGTTCTCTTAGGCCACTGGTTTCCTTTTTAGACTTTCCACGCGGACCTAGCAGGATCTATCACTGTTTGTAGATTGACTAAATAACTCCCTCTTCAACATGGGCTCAGTCTAGCTTAGCTTACTGGACGGTGAGCCACCCATTACTCGTCATACGCAAGCCTGCGTTTCTATTTACCCATAAGTACGTTCCTATTTGCCCCATCTGTAGGTTTATAAAGATTTCAGTTCTCTCAGTTTCGTAAGATTTTGTACTTATCTACTTACTAATGTACCTACCAAGCGTGCGCTTCCTCACTTCGTCATGATCTTCAAGTCATTGCAGTCTCAAGAAGCGAAGAAATATGTACACAACAGCCTTTTCTTTAGACATAGTTTAGCAAAGTAGGTAAGTACTACCATCAGGCTAGCTTAAAGTATCCTCAGTTATGTAAGCAATGATTGCTTTTCAGCTTTTGTTATGGGTAAATCATCCAAATGACATCCCGGCGGAGCGGGAGAAAGTGTCAGACTCTTACTGACTAAAAAACTCACCCCGTTCCTTCTTGCCTTACGTACCGTGGCCAAGCTTCTCTTTCGGATAACCCTGGCTCCAGTAGGTTTTGACCCGGCTGGCCACCTGCTGTTGCTGACAACTCTTTGAGGCGCGCGGGAACAGTTTCGCTCCGTCGACGACTTGGACTCGGTCCGGAAAGTTAACGGACGGTCGGACAGCGAACTACCCATTGCTGCGTCCGCAAACCCGCGCTTACAGTGACCGGAAATCGGGGTTGGAATCTCGGCGGCGGCTGGGGCGCTGTAAGCGCCGTTGCCTGATGCAGTCGGCCTCCTCCTTTGCTAGCATTACTGTTTCGCAGAAGGAGGCGACCGTCCGCCACTCCTCCTCGCTCCGGACCATGGCCTGTACTGTACCAAGTCCTGGCGTGAGAGATCGCCGCCGTCGATCACCACCGCCGATCGCCCCCACGAAGGCACGGCGATGCTCTGCCCAAGTGAGGCACACCTCCACTGTGTCCTCCGGACGTTCCGCACCGTGGCGACACCCGCAGAAACCTCCAGAACTTACCATTTCCGGTGAGAACCTGCGTCATGCGGAAGATGAGGACGCCGTGAGGTCTTTCCAGCCAAGCCTCAAACGCTAGAATTATGGCGGTAGGCGAGTCCCCTCGACTTGCCTACACCCATAATTCTAGCGTGCCCAGCACTGATTCTCCGTGAGATCCCGCCGGAACTCTGTCCACGGAGTTAGTATAGAAGAGGAGGTGGCCTAAACAACTGTGCACTGTGACTCTCAACTGAGTCCTGACGTCATCACGGTGGGCGTGGCTTAAATCAGTGTATTGTTGGCGTTCGTCCTGAGCACAACTTCTTAAACCCACTTATTTGGCATCATATTCGCGATAGAAAACCAAAAAAATTAAGTGTTGTATTTTATCTTGTAAAAATTACTCGGATAGACGTTCTGATGCTATGGATGCCATCACATTTCATTTGTAAGTTATTTTATATGCATAATTTATTAAAATACTTCTAGAAAAATCTTAACGTCAGCATTTCCAAATATAATTCTACTCGACATTAGATGGCGACACTTTATGTCATGGGAACTAAATATATTTAGGTACGTAGAGCTCAGTATTAATATATTTTAATAATCATACGTACTGAAATTTGATGAACATTCATTCCTAAAGGTCCTTTAATCGCCATAATATTATTTTTGTAGTATTTATATAATTTTGTAAACAAGTCGCCATCTATCGTCAAATAGTAAAAATACAGGGCAGTAATTAGAAGCCAATTATTTTACCGAATATCCCCAGGCTACAGAACTTGTAAATATAATACTTATATTTCTCTAATATATGATTTGGTTGATCAAATTGTTTTTAATTACCTCACATTTGGTGTAAAAAGTAATATGTAAAGTATTCAAAACAGGGATAAAGCTGTCTTTGTCTTGGGCGGCTTGAATTCCTCACTTCACTCTGGTTTCTTTATAATCTCCCACTCAATGCTCGGCAGCTAATTATATAAAACCTTCACTGACGTTCGGGATTAAAATAGCAACCTTCGTTTCGTTCGGAATTCAACATGCCGTCTTTAAGTCGAGGGCGACTTAAAGACACTGCTTTACCCCTAGTCACATAATCTACTATTATTGAATGGTATCGGACGTAAACACATGTTTTTTTTTTTAAAAAAAGAATAGCTTTGTAATGATTCTTGATAATTCTTTCTATCAAAATAAGCCTTTAAAAAAGTAAAACCTAATAAAAATGGAATAAAAAAAATGTTACAGTAAAAAGGATTTTGATGATTTTCGAATGATCTTCATTCGTCATTCATCTAATAATAGTATCACTATTTCAATGAAAAATATACGTATCGCATGGTTTGCACAATTAATTTAAAAAACAGAAATCCCTGGTAATTCTGAGTTCGACCCTGTTGCATCCTGCACTTAATGACATCTAGTGTGAGATAGTTACGTAACCACAAAATAAAATCAACAGAACGACCAAGTAGTTTGGCTATTGACCGGCAGATGGCAAATAAAAAAATGGGCGGAGTCTAACACCCCCTCACCCCGCAAAATGTCACGCTTTTTTTCTTAGGGAAATCTTATTACAACATCTCCTCTTCTATACTAACTTCGTGACTCTGTCTCTGTGTCAGCGGGGCGAAAGTCGACCTGTCGCGGCAGCGGACTTTCGCCCCGCTGTAGCATCTTCACGCGCAAATCGTGCATGTGTGCAAGCAAGGAGGCTCACCACTTCGCGGGAGATTTGCGGTATCCTCGCACCATCCGTATTGCCATGACCCTCTGGCATGCGTTCAGCTGGAACTTCGGTTGTCGCAGAGACGGCGCCCACACTGGCGCCCCATAAAGTGCCATGGACTGAACGATTCCTGCGTTTCCTCAGGCTGGAGGCGTCTGGACCCCTAAGGTTGGGCAGAAGCCGTTTGTGAGCAGCCCCAGTCCGGTTCAGTTTGGGACTTTTTGGCTTACACTGACTCGAAAGCCCGCTCTTATCCCACCGCTTTTAGGCACGCAATAGACTGTTTTCCGCACTCGTGCAGAAAAGAATCGCGCGCCCAGTTTGTTTATTCATTCCTTCGTAAGTGATTGATATAATTCGTTTGATACACGTGCAAATTTGTCACGGCAGCCCTCGGCTCGGCAATACACACACACCAAATGTACCTACTACTATTAGTGTGTCGTGTCGCCCTTTGTCGCCTCCTAAAGCAGTGTATTAGAAAACTCTTACGTAACAGTTTTATCTCGATATTTATAGTGTAATCACCGACTCAAGTAACCGTGGCCATGAATTCCCGCGCCGTCTGAATTCTTTCATTATCTCAGACCAGCATTTGATCGCTATTTTTATTGTATCAGTTTTTCATAACACTACAGACACACTACATTTATGTGTGCCTAATGCGTGTGTATCATTATCACTGCCGTGGAACTATGTAATAGTATTTTTCGCAATGATAAGATTACCAAATTCTCTAGAACTAAAAATGCCCCAGTTTTGAGTTATCATTGTTATGTTTGTTAATGAACAGGTAAATATCATTCGATCGACAATTAATCACGATTATTAGGACTGATCTAATTAATCTGAGTTTTTTGTCTAGGTACCTACCTACCTAATCACTTTATTAAATGTAGGAAAAATCCTACCGGACTGAGTGGAGCGAATAGAATTTGATGTTACAGTTATTATATTATTTGATACCTATTTTCTGATTTGAGAGAGAAAAATGGTATTTGAAGAAAATTAAAACAGGAAGTAGGTATTCCAAAATAGACTTTTAATATAAAATTTCATAAAAACTTTCGTTTTCATAATAAATACATCTCGTCCTTTGGTAAATCAATTTCAGAACAATAAAACCGATTATCATCACTTGCTAAAACATAAATAAATCATAGAATTAATAGAAAAAGTAAAGGTATAAAAAATCAAACTAAACAATACATTTGCCGTGTGATAGTGAGTATAAAATTAATTCTAACATCATAATAGTAAAAAATTACGCGATACATAAAAGCATAATTATTCGAAAATTAAATAGACATTTAATATTAGAAAGGCTACGATTATGGCACAGAGGAACTATCGGGAGCGAGTCGCGCACGCTCACTTCTCTTTGGGCTTCTTCTCCTTCTTGCGCGGCGGCGGCACGGGAGCGTCGGCGCCCGCCACCACCTCCTTCTTTACCACTTTCTTTACCACCTTTTTCTTGGGCGCAGCTTCCGCAGTCGCCGACGCCGGCGTTGCGGCTGTAGGCGCCGGAGCGGTGGGGGATGTGGGTGTCGGCGGGGTCTCCGTGATGGAGGATTCTATCTGCGCGGCGATGGAGGACTTGCCCTTGGCGGGGGTCTTGACGCCGATCTGTGCGAGCGAGACCGCGCCTACGGGCGGCGTGGGCACCTCGGGCTCGTCGACCGAGAGGCTGTGCGGCTGCTGGGCCACGGGCGGGCTGGCGGCGGGCGGCGCGCTGGGCGCGGTGACGGTGGGCGTGCGCAGCTCCTGCGCGATGATGTCGGAGGCGAGCGCGGCGGCGTCCTCCAGCTCGCTGTCGGGGATGGGCAGCGGGTCGGCGGCGGTGGGAGGACTCAGCTTCAGCTTGCCGGCCGGCTTGCGACGCTCCTCGACTACACAACCAATTTCTCGCCTTTATACTCTCGAGCGATTAGACGTGGCGTTAGTATTGCGGTCACATTAGAGAGCAAGCTCGGAACACACTATAGCCTGGAACAAAGTCGAGGGAAAACATAGCTACTTGGTTAAATAGAAACGATGCAAGCGGAAAGTTAGGACTGTGCCAGTTTAGTGGAGTCTCAAAGCTGCAATGACCATTACAAGGATTATTATTTTATTTTGGTTCGGTTTTCTGGTGAGTATAAATATCCATTATATTTGTAAATAGGTCGAAGTTATAGGTATGAAAAGGTAATCATTATATTGTAATTATTTAGGTAAAAATAGGTTCTACATTTGTGAACAAATTGTGTGCTCTCTACGTGAAAGTGTATCGCTATGAAAAGCATTGAATAATGTTCCTTGCAATGTGTAACATAAAAATGTAAAGCGTCGGATAAGACCTGTTACAGCTTCTACAAGTGGAGACATTGTACGAAATTGTAACGATCTCCATGGGTGCATCACACAGACATGCGAAGTTGCATCAATCATGGCATTGAATACAACCGCACAGGAACAACTCATTCAGGGAATTAATTTTGCATTTATCACTTTAGCTGAATCACCCTCAGAATAATTTCTCCAGAAATAGCTGAATGAGTGGTCGACCAAATGTCCCTACGATCTGCATCTACTTGGACCGAACCCAACATCCACAAAATATTTCAGTCGAAAATTGTATAAACAACCAAGCGGAATTTCAATTAGGCTAACGTACATTTATTTGGTGGAAAATTTTATCAGATTGGAATTCATTCGAAAAGAAACTACATAGTCGTGTAAAGGACAATTAGACTTCACAAGGTGAGGAAGCTTTATTCACAAACATATAGTTCCTCCACCGTAACCCAAATTCAGCGCAAATCTGAAGTTGCGTTGAGTCCAAGTAAAATAATAATTATTACCTGATCTATCAAAGCCGCGTCTCTTGCGCTGCCTCCTCGGAAGCTGGGTGAAATAACAACGGATTTTGAAACGTATGCTGATAAAATAAACATAAAACCAAACATCACAAAACGGCACAAAAGAAAACTGTGGACACATCGAGTTACGTGACGGTCGTCCAAGTTCAAGCGATGCACATACATCGGCGGACCGAGCCACGTAACGAGGATGCAGCTAAACTATCAACATATTAGTACAAGTCTGAAAACTGCAAAATGAACTCGGTGAGAATTGACAGTGCAAAGCTGTTAACCGTCGATGGCGCGCTCGACACTGTGAGCATACTCACTTTTAGCAGCGGTGGGCGAGGCTGCTTCTTCCTTGGACGGCGTAGTGGCTAGCGGCGGGCTGTCGCTGGCGGCTGCGGCCGGGCTGGCCTTCTGCGGCGTCGCGGGGCTGGCGGCTGACGCAGCCTTCGGAGCTTCCACCTTAGGCGCTGTTACGGGAGCCGCAGCGAGTGCTGCGGGAATTTCAGTCTTTTGCGCCGGTTTTTCTTCTACGGGTACAGGTTCAGGTGTCTTTGGAGCCACCTTAGCGGGAGTAGCCGGGGCTTGTGCCGCAGGTGCCAGTGCTTCCACAGTTGAGGGCACATCTGAGGCGATAGCTTCTACAGATACCGGAACTGGAGATTTTTCCTTTGGTACAGGCACAGGTGAAGCTGGTTTCTGCACGGGTGCCACTACTTCA
Organism: Mythimna lalbum; assembly: GCA_949319445.1. Classification (NCBI taxonomy): domain Eukaryota; kingdom Metazoa; phylum Arthropoda; class Insecta; order Lepidoptera; family Noctuidae; genus Mythimna; species Mythimna lalbum. Next base: position 7,160,364 of record OX439345.1, on the reverse strand, counting down.
GCAGGCACGACGGCGGCCTCGACGGGCGCGGGTGCCACAGCTTCCACTGTGACGGGCACGTCAGCTACTGGCTCAGGAACGGCCTCCTCTACAGGCACAGGAACGGGCGCTGCTTCAGCCACGGGAGCGGGCGCCACTTCTGGCACAGGAACGGGCGCTTCGTCAGGTATGGCCACCGTTATAATCTCAGGTATGGGATCCGCTTCAGGCACGGGTGCGGGTGCTTTTTCAGGCACGGGAGCAGGCGCTGCTTCAGCCACGGGAGCGGGCGCCACTTCTGGCTCGGGAGTGGATATCACTCCAGGTATGGAGACTGGTGCCGCTTCAGTCACGGGAGAAGGCGTAGCTTCCACGGGAGCGGCCTCCGCAGGGACAACTTCCTTTGCCACTTCCACTTGTTCAGCTACTGGTTCCTGTACGACCACACTAGCGGGCTGTGGGGTGGGCTCCCTCGGAGGAGACTGTTTGGGCGGCGAGGTGCGGGGCTGGCTCAGTGTTTGCGAGATCTTCGCCCAAATGTTGGCAAAGGAGTCGGCACCCATGTAGTCGATGTTGCCGGCCTCCCAGCCCTGGCGGCGCGACAGCTCGTCGAGCGCGTCGCGCGGCCCGAGCCCGCCCGGCTGCACGCGCGCCAGGTTGCCCGCCACGCCACTCTGTAACAGACATTACTCTTATTTACTTTCAGCTCATTGAACACTAATGAAACGACTACATTTCTAATAGGTTTTTATTTACACCTCTATGGAATAATGTTAATAAATAGTTAAATACGTGCGGAATACAATCGAGTGGTGGTGAGCATGCAAAACTTATCTACAAACTGAGCTTATATTATAGTGGCAAACACTTGCATTTAAGCTTTTTAATAAGAGAAACGTTTTACCTGAGGTGGTCGAGGGTAAGTATTTCTGGGTGTAACTTACTTGGGCTTCAGAGTCGATGGTATCCTGTGGTTCACTTTCTGGTGCGAGCAAGTTGTCCATCGGAGGTGGGGTGTCGGGCGGGGGAGAGGGAGTCGGAGTGGGAGGTACTTCATGCGAGCAGACTTTCCGCCCTCGAGCGTCGATGGTGGCTCTGTGCCTTAGGTAGAAACCATCGTATGGGTGCCTCGGCATTATGTCATCGTATTCATCACTTTCTGCCCCGGAGACATCGCCATTTATCAATTCTGATTCTTTATAAACATCAATACGATGCAGTCTCCGAATGCGGCGAGGACGTTTCTTTTCTTTTACTATTTGAACGTGGTGTGCTGCTATTTCTTCATGTATTGCCGATTTTTGTGGAGCGAATGAAGTAGGGTTGCTATAAGCGTGTTCATGTTTTTGTTCATGAATGTGATAATGTGATTGTGGTGGTTCGTAGTGTTGCGCGTGATTGTTATTTTCGTGCTGTGTCGTGTGATCATGTGTGTGAGCATGGTGATGAGGAGCATGTTGATGATGCGCATGTTGGTAAAGATCTTCATCGTGACTGTGATGGTCTTGGTTATGAATGTAATGGTCGTGGCTCTGACTGTAATGATCCTGGCTCTGACTGTGATCGTGATAGTCCTGGCTGTGGGACCCGTGTGACCCGTGAGAGTAATGATCATAACTCTGAACGTGATGATCATAATGATCTTGACGGTGATGGTCATGGCCATGAGAGTGGTGATCATAATGATCTTGACGGTGATGGTCATGGCCATGAGAGTGGTGATCATAATGATCTTGACGGTGATGGTCATGGCCATGAGAGTGGTGATCATAATGATCTTGACGGTGATGGTCATGGCCTTGAGAGTGGTGATCATAATGATCTTGACGGTGATGATCGTCACTGCTCCAGTTGCGGTCGTGTTGCTGCTGCCAGTGACTCTCATGCTGACGTTGATCGTGTCTGTGTTCATGCTGAGTCTCGGGTTGCCAGTGATCTGTGTAATGCTTTTGAATATCTTGATTCGGGTTATGTTCTGTGTAAGTGGACGGAGGCTCTTGTGCCTGATAATCCCAGGCATATTTTCTAATTTCATCGTGATCTTCCACTCTGCCTAATTCTTCATGTTGATTGTGCGCATCATCTGTATTCGGTGGTATATTTCCTCTATAAATCTTCCATGGATCGAAAAAATCTGTTAGGTCTATTTGTTTGGCTCGTACTTCTTCTTTGGTTTCGACATAAGGGTGATGCCAAGTGAATTCTGATTCTGGATCCGGAGTTGGTAGATAGTGGAATTGGTGTCGCACGTCTAGTGGGAGTAACTCTGGTTGCGCTTCGTGTGCGTCATGTGCCGCCACCTCAACCTATCGGTTGAAGTGAAACAACTCAGTAGTATGCATGCACACAAACACTTGAACTAAGCTTCGCGCACTACCCATCTCACTACACAGTGCAAAAAACTTTGTCCAAGCGACTATTACTTTTCAAATAATAATGCGTCACTGAATAAACATACTGATTTAAATAATAGCTCTGTAGCTGATTTGCAAAAGCAAAATTGTGAGTACTAACCAAATAAAATGAAAGAAATATCTTTAAATTTAAAATATGAAAAGGCAACTATTTCTCGGTATGTTTATAAAGATTCGGCGGTGAGTATTCCACCAAAATACCAACACCATCTACTCAGTCCCATATAGATATTAAACAAACCGTGCAAAAGCAGACAACATATTTGATAAAAGTTAGAAAATGTTAGTATTTTGGAGAAATATTATGTCACACGGGTCATATAATGCTTCAAACAAAAGGTGCGTCAATTGTAGCAGTAGGAGTGCACAAGCGCAGAGTGCAAGCTATTGTTACTGTTTAGTCACTCAGGGAAACACAAGTCCTAACACGGTGCTATATTATAAAGAAGAAAATTTAAAAATAAACCTACACATATAGTGATTAATTTGTATAAACGCAAGGTGAAAAGCTAAAGTTGATATGTGTAAGTCTCACCTCTGCAACTTTAGAGTTAGAGTCCTTCCGTGAATGCTTGGAAAACATGTTGTAGTGATCAGATCGGAGGTTGTAATGACAATGGATCGACTTACTGGACCGAGCGAGGTACCCTGAGGTACCCGCGGTCGCAAACCGCACACACGGGATCGATTACAACAATGTGTAACCGATACGGAAATTAATCTAGATCAATCGCAATAAGTAGTAATATTTAAGACATCTTGAGGTTACAATACAGTTTAATATATTAATTTCGTGGTAATTCGATATAAGAATATCGATTTCATTTGTTCTATTTCGATTCGTTGCATATTCATCTAAACAAGTCTGTGTATATACGACACGGCGGACTAGATATTGTTTGGCGTATCTTGTGTTATTTATAGGCTCATTCAATTTTCTATTGTTGTTCTTAGAAGATCACCAAAGCCATTATAGAATGATAGATTGTCCCTGCCTAATTTAACGAAGATTCTGATATAAATTTAAGCCTACCATGCCAGTGTCGAGCTGAGCGTGGACTTGTCCCACGAATATGTCCCACCACAGCTGGAGGAGACCTCGAACGTGCTCGGGTGCATCGACGGAGCCGGACCCGAAGTTGAACTGTTGCAGCCAAGGCTTGGCGGCGCCGATAAAGTGTATGATTTTCAGGTCCTGCCCGTAACTGGAAAAGAAAACGCGTTTGGACTTACACTGTCTAAAAAGCGAGCTTGGTCATTTCTGAGAGCATATTCACATAATATATATTCGTGCCTATTTCAAAGGAGGACTGCTGAAACCACAACAATCAATATGTCAATCGATCATAAATACATCCATTTGGCAACTGTTCATTATAGACATAATAGACTATGTAAAAGCACATGTTTAACAATAGAATTAGGCGTATCTTCCGCTGATAATATATGATGATTAGATATGGACCAATCCTTTCACTGTAGCCACGTTATTTAACAATTTATCTAGTTCGTTGAAGTAGCGTTAGATAACACAACATACAAAAACTACTGGATAACGAATGATTAATTTCAGCCTCTGTGGCAAGATTTGGAGCATTGTTATTTGAAATTCCTGATAGCGTCATACGAAATGGTAGTCTATGACGTATGTCCATAAGTGAGTTAGCTTGCGATATAGTATTCATGATCGCCAACGTCAATGTCGGGCGTACGAATGCATCAGGTATTTTCACTCGTGCGGATCAAAGTGGCAAGATAAACAGTTTCTTGTTTTTAATGAAGTTTGTATGAGTCAGTGGTCATAAAGCTAGTTTATACAATACAAATCGCATGCTTAATCATACAAAGATCTAACTCAAAAGAGGGTATTTAGATCATAAAAAAAATACGTTTCAAAAATAAGGTAAAATTTTCAAATACCCTCTTTTTTGAGTTACGTCTCTTTTTGATTGAGAATGTGAAATTGTTTTTTTGGTTTTCACCATAACTTGCTGTCTACATTTTTGGGAAAGGTATGTTATGCTAGACATAGAGCTCTCCCAACCGTCGCTATACCAGTCTATTTGGGAAAGAAACTAACGTTTCGATAATATCAGCATCAATTGTTGAATGTTCACTGAAAACAAATATAGATAGGACGAATGACTCACTGTTTCAAAGCTGGCAGGTATGAGTAGAAGGCGGCAGAAGTAACGTTGTAGAGGAATGGCAGATGTTTGTTGATGTCTCCACGAGCCCAGTCCGAGAAGAAAGAATTCAACAGACCTTGGTCGCCACCTGTTACGAAATATCAGTAATGTTACAAGCTGAAACACTTGACAAATCACCAACACTAATATGAGAGCTAAAAGCAACACGTTTCATTATAGTTTTCCTGACAGTTTGTAAAATATTTTTATGATGAATTTATTTCAGCTGTATAAATAAAAATTACGATGCGAATATCCGCTGAAAATGATACAATATGTTATGAGATAAATAATTTTACAAATTGAAGCAGTCTCCAGGCAAAACAGAATGGCAAAATAGGGCGTAAAATGGATCGCGTTAAGAACTCGTCATAGTACTACAGGACTAAAAGTTTAGTTTGAAGAGAGGACAATTCTTAAAATAGCAAAGATCTTACCATCAAAGCTGCCGCGTTCCTGTGCGAAGGTGATGAGCTTGCTAAAGGTGTCTGCTGACGGGGCGAAGACGAACACTCCCGAGTTGAAGCAGTCGGGCCAGCCGACGTCTGGGGCTGCGGACAGTTGCTCGCGCTCGAACAACTCGTCGCTGTTTTGGACGACCTAGTAAACGAACTTGACGTCAGGTTTCCACTCTAGCGGTTCTAAATTTAAAACACTGCTTGCTTCTTTGCAACCTCTGGGATAGAAACGAGGACTATCGCAAGTTTGCCTAAGTAAAAGATTTATTGATCGAACGACTCGTCGCTGTTTTGGACGACCTAGTAAACGAACTTGATGTCAGGTTTCACTGCCTTATTGATCACAGTAGTTCTAAATCTAAACCGCTACTTGCTTCTAAGGAACCTCTGGGACAGAAACGAGGACTTATCGCAAGTATACCTAAGAAAAAGTTAGTTCGCTTCGATCCTCTCGATTGACGAGTTTAACCCTTCAGATACCGTCAATTAGAGACACAATAGTGAATTCTTTAATTCATTAATTAAAGCATTGCTTTTCCCATAATGGGCGTTATAACCCAAGTTATAGGTAAAGCATTACCATCAATTAAAGTAATTGAAATTAATAATATACAGGTCAGCCCTCCCCAAACTTTAAGGGCTTGCTCAGTAGACGAAAAGCCCTTACACCTTTTATATTATAGTCTAATAAGGGTTATCCATTAAAAACAAATATATAAGTAAGAAAGAAATGAAAAAACTGAAAAAAAAAACGATCGATCGAAATATAAGCTTAAAATTCGATTAAATTTTAATTATTAACTCGTCAATTGACAGCTTATCAATAAATTTAAATTTCAGGAACTCGTAGGATATTTTTCACACTACTCGATAACATTTGGAGATCGAATCAAGGTGTCAATAGATATCAATGTTTGAAGACTTGTTTTTTGCTCTTAAAATCTTGCGATAAAGTCCAGAAGTATAATTAAGTACAAATTATTATATATATCGCATATTATGATATTATCCTTTTGACCTTTTTCATCTCAACAATTTTAAAGATCTAATCAAAATTACAAATTATAATGCTCTCATTATACAAAGATTTCGTTGTGATCCACGTGAGGAACATGTATAACAAATAACTGGTATGTTTATCAAGAATTCTTTATCTGCTCGTGGATAAAACTTCGAGTTGACTCAATAACCTGCGATAAATATAAAACTCGGCGAGTCAATGGATTCTATTGGGACACTATCTCTCTTTGTTATTGGAACTTAAAAATCCATAAATTGAAATTTTCGACACGTTTACATTATGTAATTTCATGATATTAATGATAACGGCATGCAAACATCGTGAAATGATTGTTTTACTTTCACAACACATGTGCTACCTTCAAAAGAACCGAAGAATGAAAGTGTAAAATATTGGAGCTGGTCCAAAATTGTCGGGAACAAAATATTTGGGCCACGGTTATGCGTCTCGTCATCTCGTGTTACTGCACTAACGTCCACATCCGGTAACATTGACTTTCTTATCGCGTAAACAGTTACATATCGAAATAGCGTTAACGACTTTTACATACGCTCGTTAATAGGAAAAATCGAAAACGATTTACAACCTACAAGACATGTTGACGCAATCTACTGCCGATGCCGAAGCTCGCGCCATCACATCACGGTCGTTAAACGTCTGTAGATTTTGGCTGAGACAACTACAGTGTTAAATATTTGTCCATTAATTTAGCATGCTTTTAATGAATCTTACCTACGTATCACATAGTCTTGAATGTTGAGTTTGATCAATTTATGATAGGACATAGTTTCGTTAATTTAAGGCGACTGTTACTACACGAGAATGATTGAAGCAATCGCTGCGCCCGCCAAACGACGTTTATCTGAATTGCTCTTTGATATTGCAAAAATATTTACACTGGAAAGTTTGTTTTAACGATGTAGAATCCAGATCATCTCGAATAAACTTGCACGCTAAAATGGGAATGACAGTGACGCTGGGACATGAAACCGTTTACTAAATCGTTGCCCGCGAAGAGCTTAACATCTCAGTACGGTCTAGTTTATTTTAATTCATTGGTGCTGTCGACGTTATAGGACACTCATTAATTAAACTTTAGAGAGAAGACAGATCTGTCTGAGACAGGTGCCAAGAAAGCTCACCAATGTGTCGGCATCCAGGAACACGCACTTCTCATACTGCGTGAGATTCCAGCAGTGGATTTTGGTGAAGGTGATGCCAAGCTCGGGACGCTGGAGTAAAGCCAGGTGAGCTGCGTCTTGTGAGTCCAGCACATCTACTGTGATCACCTCCGCGAAAACTGCGCGAAGTCGCTCTCTGAGAACATCCAACAAGAATATTTAGCAGTCTTTTCGTTCTACCCTCCTGTGTTAAGCAGTTGATCTGAAACCATTGTGTGTAGGTCGTTAACCACTTAAGATCAATTGAGATTGATCTTGATCCCCGACATTATCTAACTATCAATATATTGCACTTCCAGAAAGATTCGTACCATCATGTTTTAGGTGTTACTGCTACGATTTGCTGTCAATATTAGCATTAAAATTGACTGTAGATGTTTGTGTAGTCGTTCTTACGTCCACAATGAATTCTTAGTAGAGGCCTGTGTGGTGTACGTGGAACATTATTTGAATAATCATTTCTGAATATTGACGAATACATAAATTATTCACTTAACTGAAAATTGTGAATTGTAAAGTGCGAAATAAATATAATTGCACAGTGATAATGGCGTATGACTGTGCTTCGACAATCATACAATCAGTCAATAATGGCAATTTAAAAATAGGTGTTATCTTCGTACACGCTGAGTAGGATCCACCAGTATTCACTGCCTACTTTTTTATTGAATTTCAATTAATGTTCATTTAAAATGCGAATACGAATTCGAATGGTCCGTAATTTTTCACAAGCACAGTAGTTGATGTTAATTATTGATTGTAGATTCTTATGTCTGACTAATCTGACTACATAACATAAATAATTATAATTAGAGATTTTATCAACCATTACCAAAGCCTAATAACTTTATGCTATAAATAATGACTTATTTTAGTAATGCTTTAAGGTCAATGCTAACCACCCAACCTGTATTGTAACAAAATAATGAGAGTAGAAAATACCGATACTCAATTATGTTTACACATTCATTTTTTGTCTTGTCATTCAAAACTAAGAATAGGGAACACCTCTCCACACTCGTGGGTGTCGCCGTACCGTACTCAGAGAATGTTTATGGGATGAGTAGGCACCAACATCCACGTGTACAATAGTAGACGTAAAGTAGCCTGGGTAGGCTGAAGTCTCGTAAAACTTACCAAATCCTTGACTGATGGATTCATTGCAGTCTTAGGTGTTAGATGAAGATTTCTGCTAGAGACCTACAAAAAGTTACCATAAAGAAGTTAGCATACCTCATGGGCTCAGTGACAGACGGTGTGATGAGTACTACGGCTGGATATGCAGAGCCGACGCGGCGCAGCGAATGCGCTAACACCAGGGCTCCCAGACCGTAAGAGTCGTTTGTGGCTAACGTCACCCATGCTCGATCTGCACACAAGACAATACAGTAAGAAGAAACCAAACTATCAACATTGGTGTTTTGTCAACACATAGCAGGGTCACCGGTATCTATCGGGCTCTGATTTCAAACATTTACAATTGAAAAACATTGGGTTTGCTACCACCTACCGCTACTTTCTAATTTTGGTGCTTGATGTGGACCACACCTGTGCCACTTTAGTTTTTGTCGATGAAGGTCGCTATTTGCACTTGTAAATGATGCGTACAGTTGCTAAGTATGTTGTTGGTTTTACAAAGCAAACCGAAATTGCTTATGCCGTGTTTACTTATTGTTCATGAATTCGTATTCAGGAAGTAACTATGGAAAGTACAGGAAGAAACGACAAAATATCAAAAAAATTCCTGGAACATTTTCTGGTTTTATTGTTCTCATGATATTCCATAAATAAATATCCTTATACGATTTAAACCTAATATCTGTCATTATATATATTAACCAGGGATCGTTTTGATATCTCTTTGTATCTGCAAATAGTTTTTTTATTTATGTACAATATATAAATTATAATTGAGAGAATTCAAAATATAATAATTTTGACGAAGACCAAACTAAGGTTGAGAGGACTTGAAAGAAAATTCAATTTCTGCTTTTTTGATGTCATGGGGATCCCACAACAACAACAACAACAACTCAACATCCCAGAGTTTTTTAACAAAGAACAGTTACCCACATGCTAATGAAAATACAAAAAAAAAATGCTTAAAACTAGATGCACTAACATGTAACCCACTCCTATGTCTATGTCTTAAGATAACAGAAGTGAAGTATTGTGGTAAGTCTTCATGTATAGCAAAATAATTAATTTCTATAATCATAATTAATACAGTTTAAACTTTAATTCAATTATTCTTAATTCAATATTATTTATTTTAATTCAATGCAATACTACTTACAAATCAATTTATACAATATATTTAATTTAGGTAATTAATTGAGTTTTACGGTAGAGAGAGGCAGTGTAAGAATTGGCCATAAACCCAGTACGGTGAGAAGGAATATGAAGAAGTAAGGTTTTGGATGCTCGAAGGTTATGATTATGAGATGAGAAACTTCAAAATATTGTTTTAAATAATCAGGAGCAAAAGGATCGATTATTATACTGAAGAGCGTGTAAAGGGATCTGAGGCATCTTCTGAGGTGGTTAGGCCGCCATTGAAAACGGAAGGAAGAAATGAGATCACATTTACGAAGGCCAAATTTGAAACGAATGCAATTGTTGAGAAGTCGATCCAATTTGTTTAGAAGTTCTTTTTTTCCATAGCTGCCTCAGAAGGAGGTTAATATTCTTCGAAAGTTTATATGTCTGTACTTGTATATATATTATATGTACACTTGTATGTCAATTATTTGGCACACAAACCTAAATAGAGTAGATAGATTTTAACTAATGAGATATCATTAGATAGGTCTTGACAGGCGAAGTGACATGGCCTAATGAATTTGAAAAAAAAACAAGTAGAGGCCAAAACTGTAAGTGTGATCGTATTGTTTAATTAAATAAACATATAAGTACCAAAATGAAGAGCTGGAGAAGACAATTGCGAAACAATCAGTAATATATAAAGGGTTTCAAACAATTCCCTTTTCAACTAGTTTGATACAATTGGTGGCATCAAACCTGTGATAGAACTAAATCATACTCCGCCAAATATCGGGATTTTTTTTAACTTTTAGGAGTTTTTTTTTTTCACAATTTCCAGTGTGTATTTTAATTTATGCTCAGAGGTGAGTTTGTTTGCGGCAAAGTTTGCATCTGTTTTTGCTACTTGATTTTTGTTATACTACCAATAGTAGGTTCCTTGTGGTGTAGAGAAAAGGCCTGCTGTTGGTATTTAATTCGGAATAGGTATTTAGTGTATCTTGTGGGGGGCTCAACAGCAGCAGTCGACAGACGGCATCAGACCGTCATATGTCGTGCGAAGCTTCGTCCCTCTTTCTTGCTAGAAAGAGGGACGAAGTATAGGTCGTAAAATAGATCGCGTTAAAAAAGCCCAACCTTTTAACTCTAAAGGTACTGACTGACTAGGTATATTATGGTAGTGCTACAAGAAACGACAATAAAGTCATGTTAATAACTCAGCAATGTCAATAAACTAACCACTAGTTTATTATATCACAAAAGCTTTTCCCTATATTAGATTTTTTATTTTGGACATTGATTTTTGGGTATTCACCCAAACCGACTTACGATGTTCTGACCAAGGGCCGCTTAGACAAAATTTAGACGGCCTAAGATATCCAACGCATTAGAACAGGCCAAAAGATCATCACAACAGTTGAGAAATAGTCAACAACTTAGTTTGACACATAAATTCATGACCTTCAGCAAGCGCTGAAGAAAAGGAGGTAAATTAAATACCAAAGTGGTATCGCTAGCCAGAACTTTAAAAATAAGTTTGAAATGCATAGAAACTTTTGAAAGATTGCCCCTCTCTAGATGGGCCTCTTACTCGTAATAACACGATGGTGTTGCCTCTGGCGATATTTCCGTGTAGGTAAGATTTAGCTGAAGTAGGTTAGTCCTCATGTATTAAATCAGCATTCGCAGTTGGCTTTATAATGGCTGACAATGTATTAGATTATCGTCGATACAATTTTATACTCTCTCACATCTCCCGAATATATTTGAGAGACTCGAAGTAAATAACAAAAACGGTTTCCTAACAGGTTATTTATAAATCCGCATTATAATTTATGTTTAATTTACAAACGCACGAGTCTAATCACATTTCTGTAGTCGCCTTTGGTGCCAAAGACGTAAATATCTAAAATAACTGGAGAAACGTTGTTTTGGAGGATTACGTATATCTGTATTTTAGCGATCTGTTTGTTCATGTTGGGGCGTCGTCGTCGTCATCGTAAAATGCCATGAGGAAGTGCGCAGTTTCTTCCTCTCGAGAAAGACGCAGAGCATCTACGTAGGTATGTTATATAGTAGCTAGTAGCTACATATATAATATTGGCACGTGCTACGAGACTTGGCGCCGCAGATGCGTATGCGCACTATTATTTTTTTCACCTGTCAATATCACCACGTGTTCATACTGTCGTCTCGACATTCAGTCTAATTGGGAAACATTTATTGTCTAGTCATTTGTTATAAAGCCTTTTATAATATTGGCATGCTAAACGATTTATTATACTGTTTTAGCTTCGCAATAAAGCTACAAGGTAAGACACATTTAGAACATCAATAGAGCCAAAACATCATCATTTAGTCCTGACTGTATTATATTCGATTATAATATGAACCAACGTTCCACAAAAATATTCACGGGAATAGCTCCCGGCATTCAGTCTGCGTGGGCCATTACATATACCACCATGTAATAGACAAGTGCCGCACGTTCAGTTCCGAAATAGCGCGACACAAATAAAATTCAAAATAAAACTACTGTGTAGCGTTAGATATTTGGTGTCGAGCCCGTCCACGCCTATGTATTCCACAATTAAACTCGTAAGTCTTCTCTATCAGCGCGAGCTGCCTCTATGCAGTGACGTTCCAGACAGTAGGACATTCCCCACGTGTGCACAAAACGACTACGTATGATTATCCAATTGTCTGCAAATATATATGAATAGGTAGATTCAAAGTGAGTCTTTTATTAATTTGTCGCTGTTGATCTCAACTACTCTTGACGTTGAATCTTTGAAACATCCTCCAACTCCTTCAAGTCATAAAACGACCAAAACCTTGTATTAATTTTATCTCAGGAAATTCCGTCAATGTTCGAGGCCAAATTTTTGTGGCCAGAAAACTGCTCATTATATGTTTTGCAGCATTAACGGTTTATCAACATCGTAAAGCTACGATTTATTTTCTGAAATATCAGTTCGACAGATAGCAAGATGATCTAACGGGAAACCTGAAATAATTTTGAGTTTATTTATTGCATGGAAATGTTCTCTTGGTAAAAGGCACCCCAACAAGGCACTCGAGAGTTGAGATGCAGGAGGAGCGCTCGGGAGCAATGTCCCTGCGGTTTCTATTTAGGTGCGGCCGGTCCGGCGGGATGGAACCACGCGGGCAGTCGACCGTTTAACGGAATAAAGGAATGCAATGATGACGTGTTCATCTTTTTATATTGTCACACACGCCTAGTCAAATGTAGGAAATCTTCACTGATTGAAAAAGTGGCCTTCGTGATCCACACTTTCTAAGTTCGCGTCTATGATCCACACGCTATGCGCCGTCAGCGAAATGCATTTCACTACGCCAATATTCAATTTTCAGTATTTTAAAGTGAAATCCGAAGACTAAGACTTGTCGTTAGAGAAAGTGGGACTGGTTTGCGAGTGATCCGGGTTTAGTACGAACGAAACCCATAAATCTTTCTAAGTATTGTGCTATAAAACTGAACTGCACACCATGTTCTGCAAATCCCAATTTCATTTAAACATGCAAAAATATATATAACTCAAATTATACAACCGGTCAGATGATAATGTTAACTAGGACTTTCGAATTACCAATGGAATATTGCTATTGTCTCGAAAGTTGAATGCGTAATTGCATTCAAATGAGAACGATATAGCAGATTGGTACATAACCGGCGCCAGTTTAGCCACAATCAGGTCGGATGAACCTTTGTGGTTAGTATTGAATATCGGGTAACACACTACGGCTCAGGCGCCAGGTTGAGGGATTCTGCAATCGTATCAAGTAGTAGATGACTATAGCAATACAGATTATTGATTAAATTCTGGCACTCTGGGTTCTGGAATACCACACAAATGTGCTTCGTTTAGATACACTGGCTTCCAGGTAGATACATTATGAAACAATATGAGGGATCCTTATTAGGGTCTTAATCCAATAAGTACCCTCTTTTTTCAAATTAAACCATTTTGGTACCCAAAACTGCGGTTACTTATCGTAAATGAAGATTAAAGTAACTACACAACAGTTTTCATAAGATCATGTCACGTAGTCGATAGGCTGGTGTTTATGAATGTAGATATTTGTAGTAGCTAGATAAAGATACTTTGTTTACGATCTGTCACTGATACGAAAGAAATTAAACACGGGGTAGAATAATTCATAATCTTGGGCTAGTAACGTAGAATGACGTAGATGTTTGTGGGGTCAATAAAGATATCGGACACACATAATAGACCAGAATAATTCAAGGTTATCCAGCTTCCTCACACACTTTACACAAAAATTATAATAAATACGAACGATTCTGTCAATATAATTATAGATAACAAGTTAAAAATAGACGTTGGAGCCCATATCATAGTTCATTTTATTGGGAAATTGTGCGTTGTATAACTACGCTAGAAAAGTAAAAGCGGTTTTCCACGAATATTAAATTATATGGCAATAAATAAATCTTTTTTGGGGAAACTAAAATAAAAGTAGGTAGGCAACCAAAAAACTATTGTTACAATATTTTCCTTGAAGAGTTCCTATTTCCTAAAGCTAATTAATAAAATGAACTGATTAGTCCTAACAAAATAAATATTAGTTAATTACAATATTTTTACCAATATATATGAAGGCATTCAAAAATACAAAAAGTAATTTTTAGCTAAGTACTTTTATTACAATTGTTAAACTATTTTAATTACTTAGTTAAATAGGTACCTACTACAATTTCTCCTCTATTATCAGTTCTAATTAAATAAAATTATTTATGAAATTGGGGAATTATAAAAATGCCGGTTAGATTAGAGAGATTATAGTAGGTAGTATTGAAGCTTACTTGACATTTTGTGGCCGGGTGTAGTCTCGTGTGTGACAGTTCCAATCACGTATGATATCACGAACTACACGCGCTCTTCGCGCAGCACTCGCTAATGCACGCAGCGTGCGCGACCGGCGACCGCGACCCCCTCGCCGCGGTGATACCCACACTATCTCACAAACGTCATCGTATTCAACAAACACACGTAAAGAAGCGACGCATGCGTGAAAATAAAAAGAACAGACAGTTTCAGCAATTTTTTATTGACGAAAAAGCTATATCTAATGAGAAACAAAATATTTTCAAATAAAAAACGCCACTTTACAAAATGACTATTTTTTTTTCAACTTTTTACTGGCAACTCCAAAGCAAGCCACACTCAAACAGTTACTCGAGGCGATCGATAGATGTCAGTAAGTGTCGCTTTATTTTCGTTGCCGTATATAGCATAACGGTATCCGTAGTAAAATCGTTTCATTTTAGGGATGCTAGGCGTTTTAGAAATATCGACTATACGAGTAGTTTACACTTTCATCAGTTTAACTAGATTTTTTGATTGTAACTTGTTGCAGATGCATAACATGTCTTTTGATAAAAAGTTAATCGGTGCTTGATTTATTCCAGAAACGAAACAAATTGTCAGCAGTTGTTCGACGCTTTTGTCAAAAAAAGATAAACCCTTCTTTTTTCCACATGTTATAAAAATAAAGTGATCCTTTATAATGTTGTTAATGATTCTGAGATATGTTTTTTATATCATCATTATTTAATCGAATAACCGCACCGGTAGTGTCGATGTTCACTTTTATCGATATTTTCTAAACGCTTGTTGCATCCCTACATCGCTATCCAATAGTCTCTTTCATACTCGGGGACGTTCCGCGGTCTTCTTTGATATTATTGTACGCGAAGTCGGGTCGATGAACGAATTCGGCAAAAAATGACGGTCAATTATGCAATACGATATGATTTGGGGAGTCCGTAACGACGCATTTGTGTTGGAAAACAAAGAAAGGACGTTTTGAACAAAAAATGTCGTAAACGGCAGGTTAGCGTGTTGTGTTTGTTTTCGGTGTTTCGGTGGAAACGATGGCCAACTCCCCGACTAGTATAGAAACACAAATAGACAGTTTTTTGGAGCAATTTAAGAGAAGTGCGTCGAAAGCGATGGAGGAGAGGATGGAGTGGCCCGATGGACCGCTACCAGGAGGTGTCGTGAAGTCTCGCAGTAGCTGCTTCGCCCTAGACGCAGCAGCTGGTGAGTAATAGACCTAGACTTGAAAGAGCTGAACAATACCATGACGTCATTTTATTCAGCAATGCTAAATAGGTACTGGTGAAATTACCAAACATGCACAAACGTATATAAAAAAGAACTACGAAGCGATATACACAAAGCAAAATGACTAAAATTTACACTAACCTACATTGTGCGATGTACGCAAAACAAAATAAAACAGAAGGTTACCTTAATAATTAATCACAAAAACAAATACACTAACGTCGGCACATAATTGGGAAGAAAGTGTAGACTTGCTTGACTATTTATAATTAAATGCTTACAGTTATTCTTTCGTTCTTTTTTTCGTTAAAATATTCTTTTCTATCGTACACTACTACGACTACACTTACCTATGATCTGCTTATTTAATTATATCTATCACTTGTTCAAATCAATTATAGTGAACGTATGTAATGATTTCATTAGAGAAAAGGAAAATAAATGCTGGATTTGGGTTGTTTTTTTTTTTTTGATTTATGGATGACAGTTTTTTTTTTTAAGGATTTAGTCTTGTTATTCGCTGAACGTATTTTAATAATCACGTTAAATTTTTCTGCGGCTATAATTTATTATGAATTTATTCTGTACATATTTAAAATTAGACGTGTAAGTATCTACATACCTATGCAATTCCTTAAAGTTTCACAAAATTCAACTCGTCCATCGGACGTAATATTAGAGGTACGCAAAGAGTTTTATTAGGTACTTGCGCGATTGTTGCTGTAAAACTGTTTTTACTGTTCCGTGCTGTAAAAATACAGGTACCTATCGTCATGAAGACGATAAAAAAATGCATTCGCCTAATACACATTAAATGGATGCTTTAGAGTAGGTAGGTAGTAGAAATTTATTCAATGAGATAAAGCATATTGGTAATTTTCTACAATCAATTTGAGCGACACCGTAGGAAACAGAAGCGCGGATATGTAGAGTATGACTTTAATAGAACAACCGGTATCTGTGTGTCCCATAGATATAGTCCACTTTTGATGTACCTACGAATATTTAAATTATTAATCTTCAACTTTAAAAAAAGTACCTATTTTATTCTTTACTGTACTTTTTATGCCTACATTAAAATAAATATCAGGGTTGTGTGGCGGTTGGTTCTGTTCCACGTCGTTGCGGACCCTCGTGTACCTATGTCGAACTGTGCTTTAATTGTGCGTAATTTTTTTGGACTGTTTTGTATGGTGCTTAAAAAGAAACTCACTAATGCTTAAGTGAAGCACAATGTTATAAAAAATATTTATATGCAGTAGGAACTGGAGTCGGTTAAAAAGTTGAACTTTCGCCATATTTAACTTTTAGGTTCAACTTTTTAACCGACGACACACGAGTAACTTTTCCCTCAAGAATACATAAAAGTACAAAAGCAGGTTATTGATTGACAATGCTTTTCAGTTAAGAACGTGATAAAGAGATAAAAGTCAGGATCAGAAGAATTATTTACCATAATAATAAGTGAATAAATAATATCTAGGTACATTAGAATTACAGAGGCATTTAAGCCTTTCTAATGGTTCATTTCACTTACGGGCACGGCTAATTCGCGTGTTTACGTTGTCCATACGAGATTTTTTTTAGTATTGTTAGCCTTGCGCTTGACTATTATCTCATCTGATAGTCAACAATGATCGGGTCGACGATAAAATATGCTTGCCTAGAAGTAACTGTTGACTCTTAACATAAAGACTTCTAGGTTGTAACTATCAGGAAACCGATTCTGGAAGGGAATTCCAAACTTTAGCACAAAGAATGTGTTTCCAAAACGTTTAGTGCTTACCGATGGGATATCCACCAGTAAGCAATAAAAAAGCTTTGTCGTGTACGTCTGGTGGTCCGAAGACGGAACGAGCCTGGCAGAATTAAGTTATGCAATTCGAACGCATACTCCCCAAAATGCAACCAGCGGAAGACAGATAGGCTAGCAACTCTGCTTCGGTGCGCGAGACTGACAGACTGCTTTGATTTGTATACGATTAGAGTAATATGTATGAAGTTTGGTATCTGGCAGATGCGTCCCGAAAATGAGCGGATTAATCTATACACGATCGAATTTGCGCTTGTTAAAATTTCAGCAAGTGTACAGGCGTGAAGTTCTGTCTCACCCTTACTAAGATTCACAACTTTTTGGCTGCTAGCTATGCCTTTACCTCGATGTATGATGACCTACAATTTATAGCAGATCATCATACTAAGAAGATCAATATGTCTGCAATCCAAGCACGCATTCCAGTAGTTAGACCGAAGAAAGGAAGCTTACCAATAAGACTTTAGTGCCAGACCCTGTCAAAAGCCTTCAAGATGTCGATGGAGACGGCAAGCGCATCTCTGTGTCCTCATTCCAGATTGGATGGCATACGTACGAAGATTCCAGTTAACCATTTTCGGCGAAAACCATATTGACCATTACTCGATCAATGAGGATGTCGTTAGCTTCTAGATGTGCCAGGAGCTTAGTAATGGTTACGCGTCCCATACTGTTACAGATGATGGTCAGGATGGACGTGACTGAGATGAGTCTGTAGTTAACCGGGCACGTTAGCTGGTTTCCAATCAAGCAATCGGCACTATTACAGTCTCAAAGGAAGAACGAAATAGGCGTGTTAAGATCGGAGACAAGTGCTCTTTAAAACTCTTAAAACAAATACCGGTATCCCGTCGGTAGCGCTAGCTTTGTTCACGTCAAGGTCACGTAGCACCCTATAGACGTCCTTCTGATAGATGCAAATGTCTCGACACTCTCGACATACTCGTCTGATCGTCTCGCATCCATAAGGAGAAGCATGTGGTATTACCAAAATTCATACGCGAAGATTCCGCTAAAAGAGAGGAAAACAAATTTGCCTTCTCGTCTGCAGCGGTATGGGGCAGCGACCACGTGTTTCAAGTTCAACAACGGAGAACAAACGTCTTCATATTGTATATTTTATATTTAAACCCTGCCCTTTAGCACATAATACAGGACTGAAGGACACAGAATATCTGGGGTTATAGTCTGTAACAGTCTGACTCGCCCTCTCATTCCACTCTAGAGCGGGATAATACAACTTGTACATTTAAATGAATAAAAAAAAAAATCTCAATATGTTTACTCTTAACTAACGCAGAATGTAATTCTGAAATAATTTATTTAATCTTAACGTTAATATTTTTCTATAAAAAGAAAAACAATATTCGCTGTGTTTATATAGACAATTTCTGTCGGTTCTTTCAAAAAAATAGTGGTTTTCGTTTAAATTTTGCCGCGCTAGTTCGCGACGAGAGCGTCGATACGGAAACGCGTCCTCAGCGCCGTCTGGTGGTGGCGCACTGTACAAATTACGTGTTCTACGGCGTCCTCCGATTTTATTCACGGAAAGTGTATCGCCATATTGCTTCCGTGAACTCAGTGAAATATTTGTGCATTTCTCTTTAATTATGACTGTAATATCAAAATGAAGTGAATTAAAACAAACCACAGTGTGTTAGAAACTGTGGGGATACGTTTTTATGCATCTCAGTCTCTGAAATAGCGTGAAATAGGTGAGTTTCATTCTTCCTTTGCTATGACTATATGGCCCAATATTCCACGGGAGTTCGATCCGCTATGCGATAATGAAACTTAAAAAATGCGATTAAGGTTAATAATTGCGCGGTTTTTGTTATGTTTATTTACATGAATTTGAAAAGTTATCGCGGTTTTTCTTGTATTGTCTTGGGGTTGTCGATTCTCCTAGCGGTCGGGGCGGGTTTGTCGTGTGGCTTTGTACATACACGTATGTACGTACATGTGATTTGATGTGAACGATCGGTTGTAGCGTCGAGCAGGCGGAATGTCGTTCGAAAAAATGGAAGTGGTGAATCCTGCTGAGAAAGAGGCGAGCGAAGTGCTGCATTCGCTGCTTTCTGTGGAGCGGCGAAGCGTGGACAGCAAGGAGGCGATCATCGTGTCCATACCAGCGGACCAGAACGGCGGCGGCGAGTACGGTGAGAGTGCTCAGTGGCACACTCCCGTCATGGGCCAGCACTCTGTCTTTGAGATGGGAGGACAAAACTTGCAACAGCATAACTACAATGGACACCAAGAGCAGGTACTAACATTATCTTATGCATCTTTTTAGTTTTATAGCATACTTCTCACATTGTGATGCAAAGTATCAGCATTCAATAAGTAAAGATACAAGTTGTTAATATACAATTTTATTTATTTACAGGTTCTATGGCAAGGACACACAATACAGGTAGAAAATGGTGCAGCCAATTTGCAGAACATACCTGGTACCTACAGTATTGAGTTTGAGCAGCATGTCGAAGGAGAGCCCGGGGACATGGAAGTTGATACTAAACCCAAAGTTGAAAAGAAGACTGGCAATAAAAAAAAGAAAAAAGCAGAATCTGATAGCGATGAGGAAGTTCTTGACAATAAGCTGGAAGATAATCCTACACAGGTGAGAAATTCTATTTTGCAATAAGCTTAATTCATTAAACCCCAAGCAAATGCCGGCGTTCACTCTCTTTGTCTTTCTATTGTGTCTCTAATTATGGTATTCGAAAGGCACAACAGTACTTTTTGAAGTTATTTCTCAAAATTTAACTTGATATCATGATGAAAGGAAACCCAACTTTAACCATTGAATCAAAGGCTTTAGGCCTCGTTGTGTATTCTTATTCCTTTGTGCTAATCTTACTCTGCATATTATCCAGACATCATCTTTTTAATCTGACCTGAATAAACACCGTTTTTAGTTTATATTAAAATTGCAATAATGCTTTTTCAGGTCAAAGAAAGACTGAGGAGAGGTTGCGATTGTAAAGACAACTGTTACCGTGGACTTAATCCAGAAGCAGTCTATCGGCACAGACTCAACATTGCTGAACTGACTAAGAGTGAACATGATATGTACCTGATGGGCATCACAATGGCTAGCTTGGCTAATCCAGCTGAGACTTCACGGCACAAAGTCAGGAGGAGACTGCGAGCATGCTATGTTTATCAAGGAAGGAAGGTTTGCCTAGAGGCTTTCTTGTATCTTGAGAATGTTACTCACTATCAGCTGAAGCGGATCAGACAACATGTAATGACACATGGTGTTGCACCTCGGATACACGGAAACGTTGGTAAGAAGCCATATAACACATTTACTCTAGACATTTACAAACATGCAACTAATTTCTTGAAGGAATATTTAAAACAACATGCAAGTTCTCCTAAAGATGTTCAACCATCTGGGGAAAGTGGTAAAAAGGCCAGTAAGACTGTCATTATTCAAGGAGACTCAAGGAAACATTTATTTGAGGCTTATAAGGAGTATGGAGAAATTTTAGAGCCAGGTGTAAAACTTATGGGCTATTCAACTTTCCGGGCATTCATGAAAGATCAGTTTCCTCATGTTAAATTTGCAACAAAGAAGCAAGATATTCCAAAAGACATGGTGCCATTCCGCAGTGGTAAATGTATGTCATATGATAAGAACAAGGATCCAATTAGACTACAGCAGGAGAAAGAGAAGGCCGATGCTAAAAAGGCAGCTATGGAGGCTAAGAAGAAAGAGGAACATGAGAGAGAACAGCAGGCGCAACAACAAGCTCAGCAGCAGCAGCAACAACAGCAAGTGCAACAACAACAGCAGCAGCAGCAGCAGCAACAACAACAACAACAACAACAACAACAGCAGCAACAAGTGCAACAAGTACAAGTTCAGCAGCATCAGCAGATGCAGAACCAGGCCCATGTTGTCATACATCAGCAACAACCTCAACAACAGCAGCAAATGCAGCAACAAATGTTGGTGCCGCAGGTGAGCCAGCACCAACAAGTGCTTACACAGCAAGGTGTACAACAAGTGACACAGCAGCATTGTGTGCAGCCTCTGGGAGTCTCAGAGGAAAATGGACAGCCTGTAGAAATGGCACAGCAAGTTATACCATTGGCTGTAGTCCAACAACCACAGCAAGCCTACATTGTGACTCCTGTTTCACATTTCCAAACTCGCGTTCAGGGAACTTGGTACAGGCATTGACAACAATTTACAGCTACTGCATAAGTTTAAATGTGAAACATTATGTAGCAGATGCAAACATTTGTACGTAACCTTCGATCTCGCGATGACTGAACTGTTGTAAATTGAAACGGTTCCTGAAAACTCAATTTGAAACGCCACACGTAACTTTGGCAATAAGTTAGCAAGGATAGTTAGGAAACACCTTTTCAGTATTGGTTGAAAAACTAATTTAATAAAACTATCTGTAAGTATAAAAGTTAATCATATTTACACCATTTATATTAGAAATTAGCTATGTAGTTTATTTTAGAAACATGTAATGTGGTTTTTCGACACAGATAACTAAAATTATTTTTATTATGAGTATAGATAGCCATTGTGTAGAAGCTTCATGGACTTAGTATGAGAAGAATTATGTGGGAGGGTTGCATACATCCAAATAAACTGTTGTGATAGTTATCACATAGTTCTATATTGGATGATTTGAGTCAAACAGTTTACACACTCAAATCTACAATAGCTAAGTTGGGTGTATGTAGAAGGTGGCAGACAGTAGGATTTGACAGTAACAAGAAAAGATGTAAATCCATCCAGTGATTGCCATTGAAAACCACTCAAGGCCAAACACTGCTTGTTGCTCTCATACCTTGAGTCATGAAGAGATTGGTAATGACAGCTAGCAGTTTTAAAGGTAAATATTTTACAACAGCGATCAATTAATTTATCACAATATTATGATCGACTAGTTATTTTCGTGTATCAAAAAAGCAGTGCCTTCATGATATGACATGGATTTTGACATAAATTGTGCGATAACTTGTGCGTTTTAATATGGGATTTATAATTTCGGAATTAAATGTTTAGAATAAAGTTATAATAGGATTTATGAAGTGATGTATTACAGTGCTTTAGAACAGTGTCAATAGAATAACCAAATTAATTATTTTAGTAACATGGAATTTTTAAAAACAATAATATATTTCACATTTTTTTAGACAGTACAGTAGAAGAAATGTGTAATTTTCCCCGATAGAACTTGGATACATATCAAAATATAAAGCATTAGTCCACAGTAAATTAATTATCAGCCATACCTGTGTTCTTGTGAAAAGTGTGGAATGTGTTGTACTTTGAGCGGGCAAACAATACTGCTTCTCGCATTTTAGGTGTTACTTATACTGAGGTAGACTGAATACTCCTACCATTTTATGCTGTACCATAATTTTAGTTAAATCACGCATCCAGTTCAATTTTTAGTGCAGACTAGCAATAATCCTCAGAGCAATACTATTTGGAAGTCTTACTTAAATAACCACCATCGTGTATATTGTGATTTCGATTTAGTGTATTTAGAGGCCTACAGTCCATGGACGGGTAGCTTCATAGACGCGTATTCGTCATTATGCGCTTGGTGTACGCCTGCTCAAATCTTACATGTCGTGAATCGTGAAGTCCTGTCGTTGCAGTTTCGTCGACGAGTTTCGTAGTTGTATCTAAGCTGCGAGCAGGCGTAGGTACACCAAGCGTATATTGACGAATACGCGTCTATAAAGCTACGCGCCCATGGGCTGTAGGCCTTACTTATCACATTTTAGATGTTTAGTATATTATCACAACAAAAGAACGCTTATTATAAAGACAATTTAAATCAAAGAGATGCATTTGTGAAGTGAGAACAGCGAGCGCACTTAGTTTTCTTGTAATTGCCGACCAAGAAGGCTGACTTTCAAAGTGCTGAGTAACAAGATCTCGGCTATGAGTTCATAGTAAGGATTATTTTTAAGTGCAAACAAAGTTAGGTAGTTATTTTATTACACTAGAAGCTCTAGTGTATCTAGTTTTAAAATCATGGTGACCAAACATTGCAATAAAATCGTTTTGAAGAACCATGTGATTTTCATTTAGAAAACACTTGATATTAAATAAAATTAAATGTTGCCGTCGTATATAAATTTTGTATGTTGCGCTTAATATGCATAGACACATCAGATTGATTTATTGATTTGTTGTCCTCGCAACGTTGCGGCAGTATCAAGCAGATAACGGCCATTCTAAAATTGTACCGAAATGCCTGCATAAGCGCATCTTTACATAATATTTAATTTAAATAGATTTATTCTTATTCAAGTAAAAAGTGCACAAATGTCTTTTAAACACTGCAAAGTACGCTGTTAAAAGTAGCACCTATATGGAATTATCTTCAAATCGATTTAGGGGGATTGATTTATAATTGTTCAGGGTTCTACAAGGTGCTTTATGTCCAAACATCAATGATTCGAAGACCCTTAGTAGCTAGTTAATTTGTAATATTATTATTAACCTTTTGATTACCGTAAGACAATGAGAGGGCGAACGCCGGCGTTCGCTTGGGGTATGAATCAATGTGGCGAAAAACTGAAATGAAGTGTTCAAGAGAGATTTGTCGTGCTTGTGTACCACGTATTGCAGATGTCCGTAGACAAGCTCAAGGTTTTAATTGCCATGATTGGCTACATTTTACAGAATTGTACACATTGTATTGGTATATTTATTTATCCCAACGATATTTTACTTATACTGCAATAATTAATAATAACTTTTCTTTTTACTGATTGGATTCCTTGAAAAACTTAAAAAAACCTAAATAAATTGACGTCCTCGCGATGACAAGACTAGTAGTTATCCTGCTGGAGACGAAACTGAAAATCTCAATTTATTTTAAAATAAATAAGATAGTGATAGAGTAACTTATGTATAACTGATAGAAGTGTGTAATCATTATCAACTTAACTATAGACAGTACAGAAATGTGCCTAGAAATTATGCTTATCCATGTATTTTTATAGTGCAATAACATGTAAGATTCGGAGCAGATATAGAGTTCCTCAATAAATTCACAATATTCTTATATAACTAAGTATAAAAGTCAAAAGAAAAGCCGAATACAGCAAATCATCCTCTTCAACCATTACCTTCAAATTGGTCAAGGTCACGAAACAATTATTTGCTTCGAATCGTAGTGATTTGCCCTTAGCAAGATATTCGGCATCTATGTTCCAAAATTATTACCGTAGGAAGACATGATGTGATAGAAATTAAACTTTTTTACGCTACAATATGTGTTTCAATTAACCCGTTTGAAGCAGGGTTTAGGGACGTTAGGTGTGATTGGGGTCGAGGCTCCCACGCCATCCTCCAATAGACCGGTGCTGAGTTACAACCGGAGATTGTCCGCCGGGGGTGTACGTTCGTCGCACTCGTTCTGCCTCGGCTCATTGGTCTCCTGCAGCCGGCCACTTCACTCGACAATTTAATAAATCCTCCGCGTCGTTCATTTGTAAACAAAAGTCATTGTTTCGGCCCCAATCGGACAGTTTGACGATGGCGACTTGCCTTAGCGGGCGCGCGCGGTGTCATCTTACTACTTGGTGACCTCTGCGAAACTCGACAAAACATGAAGTTTTGGAAGTGTAGTACTAAAAGCGAGCGGCGAGCAGCTGCTATAGGTGAGTGCAAACACTTTCTTTTGTTTTGCTAAACGAATTCTTGAGCGCTAAATTATTACGTGCGGAGTTCAATAGATATTATTAACGCACCTAAAAACAAACGGCATCTAATATTATAATAAAACAAATGACTATGCGTCTATCTACTTGATGTTATTAAATTAACCCAGTTTTAGACCGGTTTCCTGAATATCTGTAATTTGTCTTGATTACGGAGTGCGGAGAAGATACAGTTCTACGCATTGTAAACGAGAAGTCACTGAACCATCAATTGACTGTCTTAATTAATGAAAAGTACCCACCAGTAGCTAATAAAGTAATTCCGTGTATAGATACAGCAGAGTAGATATGCGACACTGAAGATTTATTGACTATTGCTGAATTCTATACCTAACATCGTTTAAAAGTTCAGGTATTATCCACAAAGTAGAAACTCGAATTTGTCTTGTTTACAATGCAATTAATTAAAATAAAAACTAAAACTCACTTTACCTGTCGAATTTAAAACACTTGTGTCGCAACTTGAGCATCATTTCCGGGATTATCCAGACAAGACAAAGAAATATCACTTCACGAATGACGAATGCAGGAGAAAAAAAAAAACAAAAGATGGCTACCTACCTGAACTAAAACCATGTTCAATATAAACATACTTAGCTATTGAAGTTAGATAATTACGAGTACCTAGGTAAAATCAGTGAGGTAACCAAGTATGTTTACCTATTCATTGTCTAATCTCGTAACACGTCGCAGTAATTCGTAACTGTTAGGTATCTTTCCTTCCTTACGCAGCAGTAAAATCTTGGAAATGACGGTTACATTCGGAGGTACATACCTAGGTATTAATTAATTAATTTCCTACCTAATTATGAAGTGAAATTTAACACTTTTGGTTAGTATATGTATAACCTATCTAATTTGTTCACACATAACGGCACCTACACCAGATATTACTATTTTAGTAGAACACCCACCGGTAAAGGAAACTTGTTTATTAGAAGTCAGCATGAAGTCCACAGACGGTCTGCTCGTGACCGCCAATCTTTATTAGTTTGTGTACAAAACGAACCTTTCTTTTTGTAGTGTTTCAGTTAAGCTCGTTTATTTCGCCAAGGGCGGACAGATGTGTGGGGGAATTAGGCGTTTATTACAACGGCTGGCGGCCCGGTTTCTCTCGGCTTTGTGGATGACCGATTAGGCTACATACTTACATGCAAACAGTCTGGGGTCCAGTTAAAGAAGGTTCTAAGGGCCCTAGTATCCAAGCATAGGCTTCAATCATGTTGAACTACACCCAAAATAATAGTTGGTTTGCTATTTGTATACAAATGGATAACTACATAATAGACTTAATAGCATAAAACTTTAAATTTCATTTCGGCAGTCAAAGACTAAGATGAACTCTGCAAAAAGGCTTCAATTTGATGTTTTGTTAGCAGCAGACGGTTCGTCAAAAAAGGATTTGAGACACGTGCCAATCAGTTTTATAAAATCAATGCACGTATGTTTGGGCATACCTATACCGATGCTAGTGACGTTTACGATGTATCTATAGAGCTGGTTCATGCTGGCGGCGACTGTGCTGTGTGCCCACTATATAGATTGGCAAAGTGGTGCGCGGTGCTGGCTCCAGGCTGATTGCTATGCGAGCCGCAATCCGCCAACCATCGGCCTTTGTTTGCGTTTCACATTGTCCCATCCTTCCTTTCCGTTCCAACTTTTACTGAATACGAGGCATTGTTTGATTTTCATTAAAATTTCATTGCTGCTTCTAGCGGACGGTAGCAATATTTCGATAATCATGTTAATTGATCCGTTATAGATAAGGATCAATAGTTAATTGTAGTTTAGGCGGGTAGTTTCTTCACCGGTTAAATATGACTGCGCAAACGGTATCTTTTTGGATTTAGAAGTGCTATGCGGTTTTTTGTCTTATTGAGGTAAGACCAACTTCCCAATTAATGTAGATCGGGTATGTATAGCAAAAGGCCTGATTTCCCAAACACCATCTTAAGGAAATCTAACACTGTTCCAAATTAAAAACACTCTTCAGACTACTAAAATGAATGAAATGGTCCCCATTTGATCTGAGAAAAGGCCTTCAGTGTCCTAATAACACTGACAATTATATTTTTAATGGATCTTCAATGTCTTTTGACGGACGAGAGAGAAGCATTCCTTACCTACCACTCCTACATAATTTAGCGCTAGACCGTTATCTATCAGCTATCTATCGATTTTCTACCAGTCGACAGTCGTGCCTAAGCCTTAATTATTGTTTACAGCGTTAGCAACAGCTTACAACTTGTAAGGTTATCCGAAAGATCGTAAACCCCGAATGAGTGGCACTATCTAGAGATTGAGGGCAAGAACTGAAGACACTGAAGTAAACGCTTTTATTTAAGTACCTCTATCTTGCTAAACAGTAAACAGACATCCTGTAGAAACTGAATAAAATAAAAAAATAACGAAGTACCTACATTCTTAAAAGTGGTAACAATGAGAAGTGGGCCTATACTATATCGAACTTTGGGCAAGCAGTGGGAACCAAACAAAAATTTTCAAACACATGTTGCTATGTTATAAATTGAAGAAATTTTTTTACAAAGTTAAATATTTCCGCGCAAGGCCTAAGCCCCAAAGAAATTAAAGACTTTTTTCCGCCAGAATGGTGGAGTATTATACGTAGATATACCTCGTAATTTCTCATCAAATGTCAATTATTACCTACCTAATTGTCCACCTCAAACAGCAGAGTAGGTTATGAATATCACAAGACAATTGAAGCGGTCGCACTATCGCATGTCTTCAGAGGATCACAGACGACATTATTATTAATTTCAGATCCAGGACACAATGCCCACGTTATGAATACAATAGACCATCGTCCTGCCGACAATGACCGGCTCTGACGTAGGAGTTAAACCGAAATTAGACATAACCACATTCCAGCTATGGTTACAAGGATAATAATATTAGAAATGTGTCGTTGAAAAATAACAGAATTATTTATTTATTATATTCTTTATTGTACGCCATATACACAAAAATACAAGACAAGCATTAATCTATACAGTGGGCGGTCTTATCAAACAGGGGAAATAAAGCCATTTCAAAAACCAAACATTCAAAGACTACAATAAAAAAAACCTGGGCAAGTGCGAGTCGGAATCAAACTAAATACAAACTTTACACATTTGTAAATAGTTTACTAATTCCGGAATGGAGTCACCGAATTATCTTTTTTCTTGTCAACTTACAAGTTTGATTTTTTTACAGCTTCAAGAGTCCGCTGATCTGAGTCCTGCAGAGACCTATATGGAGTAATTTCAACTCGATACCTCCTCGCGTTCCCGAGGTAATGGGTCTTGTAAACAGACAGACGGACGGACAACAAAGTGATCGTATAAGAGTTCCGTTTTTTCCTTTTGAGGTACGGAACCCTAAAAACAGAAATATTAAGGAAGTATGGATAAAGAGACTACTTTGCAGTCCGGTAAAAATGTTCACATCTTTTTATGGCTTAGAAAAAAATGGCACAAAAATCCCTCATCAACACGTCTATTACGGATAATGCCTGCGATTGTCTACTCTGTTCCCCCGTGCCTGTCCAGGAATAGATAGATTTGGAGGTATACCGAGTAGGTTTTGATTGTAAGATCTGACCCGTCCCTCACTCTATAGGTGAGAGACCAAAGAACCATTTGAGAACTACGGTAGTAGGTACGTTGAACGTTCCACATATAAATTAAAATTACAGGGTCCTTCTCGTTTAGTAGACAAGTCATCAGTAGAGGATTTGTTCATCATCATCATTTCAGCCGATATAAATCCACTGTTGGACATAGGCCTCCCCCAAGTGTCCCCACAATTAACGATTTTCGAGGATTTGTTGCCACACTACAACTGTTTTCCGCGAATAATTAGGCACAAACAAAACTTTCTTCTTATGTTGGTATGATTTAGGGTTTGCCAACATAAGGGTATTGTTTACGTGCTCGGTTTGAATAAAAGAAAATCTAGGAAAATCAAATATAGCTTTGATAATTGGCTTCATGACTGTAGCTGCCTCATTCTACAAGACGTTAGTAGTCTCGTACCTAATGTATTAGGACTAGAGATGTCCCTTTGCCGGCAATATTGCCGTAAAGTGGAAATATTGATGGGAATATTGCCCGACGTATGAATATTGGTGGCAATATTGCCAGCAATATTCCCAGATTGCCGGCAACGGCACATCTCTAATTAGGACCCAGTAAATATACAAGGGATACATGTATTGGTATATAACGTTAGGCACCCAATTGTCTGGTAGATATCGCTGTCTGCGATAATATCGCCATTGTAACTACCCATAGATACAAAATCAATGGGTAGGGACAATGGCGCGTTAACGTTTTGTGAGTATTTGATGTACAATAAAGCGTAATTCTATTTGTATTCGTCAAAAAATCGTAGCACATATTAGGTTACGCCAGCACGCAGCATGTTGGCTGTAAGTTGCATTAGTGCATCATGTAGGTATGAGATGGAAGAGCCGATCAAGCAGGGCCACAATAATAGGTCACCGAAAGTAATAGAATAAAGGTTCGTCCTCGAGGCTAAACCCTTGAGGGTAAGCCTGCAATATCCGGCATGATCGCAGTGGACCCGTGGTACTTGGATATGGATATTGCGATTATAGTAAATTATATTTTTTTCAGTTAGGAATTGGACATTTGTGATAGACCAAGTGCCCAAAGTGAGTCCTACCCGAGCCTATTTATATTTTTAATCGGCAGCCATATGTAAACTATTATTGAATGTGCTCAAAGTACTTGCGTTCAGGCTAATAAACTTTCGTGCGGTATTTTAGTGCAGACGACCTAACGAGTAATCCAATCAGAGCCCGCTTCCTAGACGAGCTGTAAACGGGTGCGACAGCCAAGGTGTCGCCATGGTGACTAACTGCCTATAAATAGATATAAGCTTAACATTTCTACTCGAAATCAGTACATTCAGAAGACGATTTTAAGAATTCAATGTAGGTTCGACGTTCACTTTCTAAAATATTGTTAAAAAATCAAAATAAAGTGATCTGATTCAGACACTTGAAAATCGAATTGCAGAAAAAATTTCAAACACTTCAAGGCAGTTAAGCCTTGTTAAGCAGAACAGATTAAACGAAACTGGAACGAATGACAACTGAAAACAGAACAGCCGACAACAACTAATTTCTGTCTCTTGAATACACAGTTTCCCTTATCTTCGGACTTTTGCTCTCGGATATTTACTGAGTAAACAACTTTCGCAATATTAAGACGGATACATTGATGACATAATACTTTTATTTTCTTTGGAGGGCTGGAAGCTGGAATATTAAAGGACACAGTAAAATATCCTACTGTTGCATTTTAGTTGACAATGGCTTACAAATTTTTAATAGTGCATGAATGCAAGTATTATTTCTTGCTGTAGTAATCTCGAGATAGTGTAGAGTGCATTTCTCATTTGTTTATTTAAAGTTTTGCTTGCATACCACCTGAATCGTACTATAAATTTATCTCAAAATCAGAATATGTAAGATTTTGAGCTTTTTCTTCTAAGTGCCCATAAAAGAAAACAAAATTACTTTGGTAGGTATCAATATTTATAAATTGGTATTATCTACATTAATATAATAAAGAGGTAGAGTTTTTTTTTTTCTAGGAGGTAGGTAGGTAATCTCTAAAAGTATGTACTGGTCCGATAGTAAACATTTTTTTCACCAGCTGCTTTATTCCTGAGTAACAACAACTATATTTTATGTATGCGGGCGAAGCCGCGGGCAAAAGCTAGTATTTAATAAGATTATTAATTAGTTATCCATAATAAAATCTATCCGCTCATCTAAACCAGTGCTCGAGATCATTGAGGGAGCAGGATGCAGATTCGGTATAACCGGATTTATTTTTTGTCAGTATCGATTTTATTACAGCTCTTGGTATCTAATTACGTTGAGTATTAAATATTAAAGCAAATTGATCATAAACTTTATCTTATCAGGCATCTACCGGTTATAGGAATCGACCTAAATGTTCAGCTTATTACACCGTTTGTGGGCGATGTGCTAAGTGCTAACAACTATTTATTCTCCGCAATAACTACGATACTATACCATGGCAATCTTTTCACTCGATACATGCAGCCTTATTTACATTCATGAGCCTATTTATTCCTTATGGAATGAATTTCTATATCGAGTAATATATGCCTGAAATGTGTGTCCTCTATAGACTCATTTGCATTTCAAAAAACACGTTGGCTCCCCATTCCTTAGCAGTTTCAAGGCTCTGCGTGTGCGGGGTCTATACATAGCTCATTTATGTGTGATTTATGTAAATTGCACATAATTCTATTGAAAGTATGTAAGTACTTCATAATTTACCTCCTTCATTAAAAACATAAACACAAATAGCTATTTATCTTGTGTTTTGCGCTCCAACTGAAAAAAAGTTTTTAAGTTTAATAGAAATCCCAAAACGGGGAAGCTTCCTTTTTCAAAACCAACAGTCATGTCCTTTACTGGGCATTTAACGGTTACGGCACCGCTAACCCTTTTTTCCATCATAAATGTCCTGCGGAAAACAGCATTGGGCCATTTCCGTTTAAAAAAATCTAACATTACAATTGTTTTGGCATATTGCCAGATAGGTTCTGTGATAGGCTCGCACTCTGAAACCAAATGCGTAGTTTTGGGCATCTTGTCTTCGTTTATACGATTTTTTCGGTTTATAAATTTATGTAAACTGAAATATAAATAGAATTTAAAAAAGCTGGGATCGATGGAAGGAACGAAATGGAATATAGGCTAGATATATGTACATATACAATATTAATTTATATCTGTAAGGTGTCCCCAAAAAATATGTGATGTATTTTGTTAGATCTGTCATAACTTGATCAAGTACAGAAGATATAAAAATATATTGAATCTGCACACTGATTCTTCTTATACGAATATGTATTCAATGCTTATTAGATATGATAATATTTTATTAGATAAAAAAATCCAGATGAGATCACATTAACGGTTCTCCCGTGTATGTCTTCCTTTGCATCAGACACATGTTAAACGTCTATTTGTGTATTTATAGTAAGCAGAATGATAAAAAACTCAACGCTTAAATGTTAACAAAGTTAACCAACGTGTGAACAACATAGGCCATCGTCAAGTTTTGTCAGGTAAAATACTTCTTTCTTGTTTATACTTTCATAGGTCTTATGGTGGACGTTCATCAAGCACTTTAAAATCTTCACAGTAATATCAGTCAAGTTACTTCCTTACCGCCTATCTTTATATATTGTAAAGCGGTTTATAATAATAACGGTTCCTTGTATTATGTCTATCATTAAACTGCAATCCCAATTTGTCATCGTCGCCTTATTCAATACTTCCTGGTGGCTTATGAACTAGTGCTCGATTTGTTGTTTATTTGTTCATCGTTCGTTGAACATTGCATATGAAACATTTTAAACGCGCTGGTTCACTCAATCAGAAAATTTTTGATGGAATAAAATTTTCCACATCACTGGCAGTCATCGGAATTTGAATTCCAATGTTTTATGTATCTGTTCAAAATTTTACCAGATAAAATGGATCTCCCTCATATTCAAATGTTGGTTTATGCTAATTAAATCCCATAGTTGTGCAATGGATGGACGGCTTCCAATGACCTGTTCCAGTTTGGTTTCTTTTGTGTCCCAGCCTTCACACAATGTTTACATTATTGCAGAGCGCCTTTGTTTTCATAACAAACTAATTTTAAATTAGCAGTTCCCAAGTTGACAGTCTGAGTAGAGCTGTTGACGGGTGCGACACGGTCGGGTAGGCAGCGGCGAGACGTTTGTTTTGAACTGATAAAGTAATAGTTGTGACGCTATAAGATCGGTTCTAATCTGTGTGCATTTCGTCACATGCAGATTACATCACATCTCACGCGTCGCATTCAGTGTAGATGTAGGGCGGCGCGGCGGGAGCCATCCCATTGCGGAAGGACGGCCGCGCGCTCAGTACGCGCTCTGTTGTCACCGACGAATATCCGATCCGCTCCATTGCCCCACGCGGCGCGAACTACGAATTTTGAATTTCGAAATTCAGCCGGCGACAAAATAGCAGTGTTTCGTGTTACATGTGATAGAAAAACGAGTGATATGAAAATACGGTTCGAGGTGCCTAACAAATTGGAGATACTTTTCGGAAGAGGTACATAGTGTTATGATATTTTGTGCTTTATTAATTGTTGATTACCATGTTGGTAATGCAGGCGATGTCCAGACTGTCAAGAACAGGTAAAACTAACACTTTTATTGCTTTTAAATTATTTCTATTTCATAAATAATTTACGTAGTTAACCCAACCAGTTTTGTTGAACTTTGCGTGAATGCTGGAGAAAACTGGTTACTGACCTTTTTCAGTACAATCAGCAACAGAAACTACTTTCATCGCGAAGTTTGACCACCTTTATGATCTTTGAAAAAGCTGATATTGCAAAATAAATAGAAAATCTTTCCCTTTTCCTTCTGAGTAAATTTTTGGATCTCTTTGAGGTATCGTTACAATTTTCTACTTCACCTAAAATCATATCGTAATAAGGGTTGTTGACTGAAGCGAAAACGAGGTTTCGACAAAATAGGCTAGTCCCTTATTATCCGTAGCATATTACAAGTATGTAAGCAACGTAACTCGTTTAATAGAATCTATGTAAAGGCTTTGTAAGCGGTGGCGCCGACTTTGCGCGCCTACGCGGTGTAATGCTTCCCTTTATAATGTTAGATTTACTACGCACATGAAGGG
The DNA here is from genome assembly GCA_949319445.1 of Mythimna lalbum. NCBI lineage: Eukaryota > Metazoa > Arthropoda > Insecta > Lepidoptera > Noctuidae > Mythimna > Mythimna lalbum. The sequence goes on along the minus strand of OX439345.1, from coordinate 7,126,460 downwards.
CTTCAACAAAATTATTTGCGTGAATAGTTTCATTAGCCGTAAGTCATGGAACGTTGGTGTAGACTACAGCAAAGCGCTTTGAGTGACCAGTTGAGCCTTTGATGTGAATGTAAGATTTATGTCGAGCAAATATTTGAGCTCGAGTAGCAGCTGCCGGGCGGTATGTTTGCTCTCCAATAAGACCACTACGACCCAGGTAAGCGGGTGTGACGGGTACTCGATAACCGACCCATTAACGGTTCAGAACGAACGTTAAAATGACAGCTGTACGGAGAGGCACTTACTTAAAAGGCAATTTGTAAGTACATCATCTAATACGGTATCGTGCTTACTTCGACGACAAAGTTACCTTATGGTAAATGCTGGTATTAAATACCTATTTCAACACGTATGACCGCCAGCCGTCAGTCGCTTCCCTTGGTCGATTATTCCACCATTGATACGTGGACAGCTGACAACGGTCTATTATTCATTAAAGAACATAAATATTATAGAATTGGTTTGCATAGCGCAGGAAATTGTAGGCACTTTTTTCTTAGCCTGTTCTGTCCCACTCCTGGGCAAAGGCGTCCCTCCACTCCTTCCATATTTCGCGTAGGCACTTAGGCGAGCTTAAAGTTGTAGAGTAATTTTATGGGTTTTTGAATTCGCTGGAGCAGCCTCGCTACTCAACTTAGTGGTAAACCAGCTATTATAACAGTTGTTATTATTTTTTAAATGTAGTTTATTTGGTGCCTTAAGAAAACTCAATACGAAAGCAAAAGTTGCCTATTAGTTTTACTCGTACTGTCCATTCGTGCCATGGTTCTGTATGCTCTTTCCTGCTTATGTCGTTAAAGCTTATCAACGTTTCAGAGCTATGGATACCCGTTAGGTACCTTTTGTAGTTGGACAAAACCGTCATACATTGCGGCCATCCGCATTTGCGTTCATTGTTGAATAATTGAAACACCGACGATTCAGTTTGAGGCCCTGGCCAGTGGATTTTGGATAGCTGTGTCAGTTTATGTTATCTCGTCTTTTGTTAACGGATGTTGTTTGCCTTTAGTTTAACGAAAGAAACTACAAGGGAAACTTTTTTCATCATCATTATCGCTCACAGCTTCGGATTAACCACTGGCCGCTAGAACGGTAGAATATCTGCCTTCTTTCGTTTACCGCCAACTTTCTCTGTCTTGTGCTAAAAGTTTCTAAACTTACGGATCGGCTAAAACAACTGCAAAAAACATATACTTGAAGATAGGGTCTTTAACTCTTATTAGTCATTGTGTGAAGTCGGATTTCGATTAGATGTGTGCTAAAGAAAGTAACGGCAGACTGGGTCCCCGGTGTAAACGAGACACTTAATTGAAAGTCAGTCACTGTGGTGCATCATGATGAATCATGAGCAATCAATATATTCGACCCTAACGTGAGAATTGGGTTCGCTAATCTACAGTTTATCATATCGCCCTAATTCGCTTGCTAATCTGCATTTCCAACAACACTACAAATGAAGATAACTATGTTTTCGCTTTATCTATAGCCAGTCAAGCGTTACAGGATGCCTGATAGCATATTAATCACCAAAACAGTCAGACACGACAGATCCATTTGGGATGGGAGTTCGAGGCTTATATAAAAAAATCTGGCCTGGAATTCCATTCCCAAATGTGTAATTAAAACGGAAAAAAATCTCGATCGTACTCCGTGTAGGGCAGTAATATATCAGGTTGTATACAAAGACTATATGCGAGTATTGTATATGACACAGTGGACATAGCTAGATACAGAGCTACAGACTGTTATCTGGGCATTGTGCGCTGATGCGACCCTGACTTAGATACTTGTGGTTCACAACGCATCGTATCGATCACATGCTACTATCTAAATGTAAATACGAACTTACGCATGAATAGTAACATGAATAGATTAGTAGGCATAATTTATAACAGGTACTACTTCGGCTCAATAGCCTTTAGCATTCTATCCGGTCGCAGACACTTTCGAAGAGGCATTGTTACCTATATAAATATTGAAGAATCGACACTGAAGAAACTAAAACATCCTGGCTTTGTGACCACAAGTCACAGAGTCTACAATACCTTTATATTCAATTATATTGATCGAAAAGCAATCATAACAGTTGGAAAACTTATTGTTAAAGGAGCCTCTTCATCTACTACTCGTACCAATTTCATTTGCAAATCGTATTCTACGAAAGCTAAATTAAATCTAGCGGTCTTTGGAGACGTTTACTTAATTCAATCACCGACCTGCCTCTCGTTATTTATCCAATACGTTTCCAATCAAAAGAGACGCTCTCAGCGTAACTGAAGAAAACCTGGTGGCTGGTTGGATATTTAATCCATTAGAATCTATTGAATAGTTGACGTTTTGAGGTATGAAATGAACGGCCATAATGTTCAAAGCTTAATAGACTGGTGGCGGTGTAGCGATCCTTTTGTACCAACAGCGAAGAAAGGATTCTCATTTGGCTTTAAATTATATTACTCTTTTTAATTTATCTTTATAAATAAATAACTACTGCTTCAAAGGAGTGTTTTGTGAGTCATTGGTTTTCATGAACACTAAATTACTTTTCGTACCAAAGCGAAGAAGATTTTAAATGATTAAGAGATTAATTAACTGTTTAGAGACAGCGCAGGAGAAGAAATTTTGGAAGGACTTGGGGGAGGCCTTTGCCCAGCAGTGGGACAGTGATGGCTAATAAAAAAAGAGATTAAAAAGAATTTATAAAATTAACTTTATAAATTTTTAACCACTAAAGAAATGCCTAATAAAGAATTTCCGGTCTGTCACAAGTGCGCAATGGCAAGGTTAGTGTGACAATGCGCGGATGCGCAGGTACGAGCAACATCTACCACAACACAGAAACACTGGCTTCGACCAAGGCCATGATGTGTCATCTGTACAAATATTACGTTTTTCACAAAATATTTATGTTAATGTTTAAAAACGACGTTTGTTAACTTTGTCCTATAAACGTGGCAACCTACTGGGTCCAAAAACTTTGAAGGAAATGAAAACCATCAATTCGAGAAGAAGAAGAAATTTGTCCTACTTTTCTGATGTTCCAAAAGGATGCCGGAAATCAAAGTAAAATCCAACGTGTGAGTAATTCGGTGTTGCCTTCTTGCGCAACTTTTGAAGACGCAGATAAAGAAACAGGTTAAGTGATGGGTTTCACGACGGATGAGTTTACAGCCTGTCTGTCGTTAGCAGTGTTCCAAACAAAGTGTTACTGCTGAATACAGGTTTGACTCAATCGTTGAGAACAAAACATTGTGGCGCAGTATTGAGCTGGGAATCTGGGATTATGATAGATAAGGTTGGTGCACTGATAGCAGTAAAAAATCAATACTGTTTGTTTCAAGTTGGAAATCATCAAATGACTTTCAGCTCGGTTAAGCGAGAGGGTGTGTCTGACTTTTACTGACTAACGCTCATAATGTTTCTTCAGTTGATCTTTACGAGGGCCTCTGTAAACACTAAGTTACGAATAAAAGTGATTATTCGTATCCATCATATATTTCCCATTTATTGCTGGATATGTACATTGTTGTTATATGTATTGTAGGATAGGATGCCTAGGCTGAGCAATTGTTCGAAGGAGTATCCGAGCAACTTCTTTCTAGCCAGAGTGGGAAAATTCATTTGATGATTTCCCATGTAAAAAAAGTATACTTTTCTAGTCTTAAAAATTCTTATGATCACTCAAAGCCATAAATTCGTCTAGTGTGGCTTTATCGGTCTAGAAATATAATAGTAGCATATATTCCAATAATACAATTATTGAATGGAAAGTTAGTGCGAAAATTTTTACTTAAACATTTGTCAAACACTTTTCCATTCCAGAATCATGTTTGAGTGTTCTATAAGATAAATATGGTTCGTATGAAATAAATGTCTCCTTCCCGTGAACCATTCACATTCTCACTTTTGTTTTCCAAACCGATTGTTTCCAAGCTCCATCGATTGTTTCCCGACTGACATAAACATTGATACAGTCATGTTTTTATTCTCATGGCAACCTGATTGTTTTGATTGCAGCGTATTTTTATACCGCCCCTTTAAAGATCGGCGCATATAGGCAATATTCGCGTGATTTGCGACCTTCTATTGTAATTAATGCAATGTAAATGATATTAATGAGCAGTTAATCAAGCAGGAGTAATGTATAATGTGGGTGGTCTGTCCATTGCATATCATTGCATAAACAACGTAAACGCGGGAACGATAAACTTGTGATCGAGTATGGCAACATTTCCTTTTTCATTCCTTGGTTTAATAGTTGTTGCATGTTGTACGTGTACTTGCAATTTATTATCTCGTCTGTCAGAAAGTCCAGTTTAGTTAAAGATCGGTGTTCCAGTCTGTTTGCCTGCATTCCGTAACGCGGTGGCCCCGTTTGCCTCGCCATCGGAACCGAATCATTCGGATGTCTGTCTACATTCCAGCCGCGTTTAATCCGAACTCCTATTTTTTGCAAGCACTCTACCTCTGTATTTAATAAAAAGTTGTTTGACTCGCACATAGTTTACCCATATTTTTCATTTTTCAAAACAAAGCTTGCTTCCTCTCGTTCAACGGTTCAACAAACTACTTTCATAGCCTCAACATAAATATTTTGGTATGGACGAATGATTGAACACGGATCATAGGATATTGATTTGTATTATCATTTGTAGCTGTGACCATCCCATCTTAACCCTATCTAAAATGTGATAAAAATCCTTCATATATCGATGGAATCATGAAACGGATCGTTTCGTGATAAAGTTGACAGACACTTACTCACGGCACAGTTTATACAAGGGGCCACCCAATCGAAGAAGAGATACAGAAATTGTCTCGTTCTGATCCAAGGCTTATCAATAATCTCATTGATTGAGAACTGATGATATCGAACGCTGTACAAATCGGAACGTCAGTTTCGGTTCAGCGCGCACATTATAATACTGTGTGTAGCGTTCCGTGCACCTTATTGCCTCGTGATAAAGCCACGAGTGCGTGTAAGGCAAATGTAGGTAACAAAGGTCGTATGTCAAAGGGTGTTGTGATGTCAGAGCGTGACAACTGTAGTGTCAGTGTGGCCGCGAGGGGCGCGTGCTGCCGCGTGCGACGCAGGATGCAGTGCTTCGGATTCCAAGGTAATGCCTTCAATTACTAACGAACAGGCACGCGCGACAAGCACACGTTGTCGCGACGACGGTTGTTATCAGAAACCACGCGACGTTTAACTAATTTTCGTGACTGAAGAAACGCAACTGCACAGTCAATTTTTTTTTCAAACATTGACAATTTAAGATTGTCGATGCGTAAAATCGATTTACCGCTTAGTTTTTATGTCGATGACGTTAAGTATTCATCCCGCTAGTGATTGAAGACGTCTTCGGATGAACGTTAGGCAGAAGGCGGGAAGCGCACAAGCCTGCGCGCGCGCAGACGGATGTGTCGCATTGTGTTTCGCGTGTGGGCTGCACAGATGCGACTGAGTTTCTTTTTCATCAAGCCCGAGAAAATAGGCAAGTGATTAAGTATTGCTTCGAGTTTTTGTTAATGTTTTTATTGTGTGCGAAGTTTGCGTCACGAAATATGCGCGTGTGAAGTTTATATATGAGAATCAAAGTGAAGTGGATCGTGTAACGCTCGAAGAAATTGAATTATTTAAAAGTGTTGTTTAAAATACTTCCTAACTAGGTTTATAGCATATTGAGTTATTGTGAACGCGGCTTATGATTGACTAGAGAAGCATTTCGGGGATATGTTGTACAGAAAGTTTTAAAGCATCTGTCTTTATCACCGACTTTAAAAAAAGAAGTTTAGGACTTTTTGTTTGTTCCCTCAGAACTCCATTATTTATGAATGGATTTAGAAAATATCCCTTTATTAAGGATTTATTTCCAGATTGGTCCCAATTTTATGAAATGCGATTAATGAGGAAATTTATAGAATTCTTAAAATATGTCATCTAGCGATTTTGGTATTTTATGGATTTGACCTATCCATAAAATGCCAAAATCGCTACTCCGATACCTCACCTTACTAAATGATAAATTATACTTTTTAAAAACGATTGAAAATTGAACAGCATCAAGTGGGGACTCATTAAGAAGTCCATAGTTGCCCGTGAAACTCTTCAATGATAAGTACTTCACAGGTGGCAAAATAAATATCTATTCAAAATTTAAAATAACTAAGAATCGACGAAACTGAATTAATGATTAAGTTAGCAGGTAGGCACCGGAACTCCATAATAAAAAAAAGTATCTTAAACCGTTTAGGCTTATTGGAATTGTCATTTAGTAGTAATGTCCTATGACCTTTAGGTACCTCACTATTGCACACTAAATAATGTTTAGCAAAGGAGTTCCAAAAAATAATAATTTTACAATAAAGACAACCGACATCGAAATTATAAAAAAAAAAACCATTAATTTCGAAAGATGGGTATAAAATTACTTAACATCAGCTTCAGCAATCAAAGTTATTTTGCGCTACAGTCTTTTATTATTTAAATGCTGTAAGACCGACTATAATTGATATGAAAGCCCATAACCATAAATTAATATCAAAGCATTTTATGATTTAGGAAGCTATTGTATAAATGAATCAGAAGGATAAATTGTTATAAAATCAAGTACCTCTACCTACGTCATCCTTTAAGAGTAAACCATGCCCTAAAAGTACCTGATTACCTGTTTATTGAACTAAATAAGTGGACAAAATAGGAATAATTTTTAAAATTTTATAAAAGAGCTAATTCATTACCGTAATTTAATGAATAAGCGTGATAAACATGTGAACATAACACAAATACCTAATTGAATTTTATGAACCTAATTAATAAAATTACGTACCTACGTCGATAATATGCTAATCTAGGTGAAACACAATAATATTATACCTAGTTTCTAATTGCACTTTGATTGAATTAAAATGAACCAATTTAATTAATAAGTAGGTAACACTATCACTAAAGGGGAAAGTTTGTAAGTAATGTACATAAGTACTGTGCGTTCCAAATGAGAATAGGATCGATTTTTTGTTGTGACGTCACGATTTACTGTCAAATCTAAGAAATTTGGTTAAAATTGAGGAACTTGGAGATGAGTAAAATTGAAGAACTGAATTCTGATTAAACTTTTTTCGTTCACAGTTCGTAAATAAATTAAATTTTTCGTAAAATAGTTAAAGTTTCAAAATTTATTTCCTCGATTTGACAGTAAATCGTGACGTCACAACATGCAATCGATCCTATTCTCATTTGGAACGCATTATATATATAAGGTATGTTATTGAGGATTTTCCAAATAAACCACAAATTGTTTCTCTGAAAATCAAAGTTTTGTTTATTTAATACGTCTTTACTATATTACAACGTTTAACTATGACCATTACACCTATAACTTACCTGAAAATCAAAGAAACGACATTTAAAGTTTACTAGTATCGCCTCCTCAATTATATCCCTTTATTTTATCTTTTTACAATAGAATTTTTAACAATAAAATATGCAAAATAATCTAAACATCATCTGTCATTCAATCACACGTCACCCCGTTCCACAGACTATAAATTCCATTGACAACTTCAACGCGCGTTATGAAATGTCATTTCATTACATATATTTGTTACTCATTCACGTATAAACGGCGAAACAGATTTGGATACATTTTGGCATACGGGTAAACTAGGTCCTGTAATAGCAAAGTGCTATTGAAATAGGTACATTTTATCCCGGGTAAATGTTTTCATGAGACAATTTTATACTTTCAAGCAGGCGAAATCGCTGGCAGAAATTAGTGTCTTATAATAACAAAATTATATTATATTGTCTTGGTATGGTCACGTGAAGAGGAAGTATGAAGCGCATATTATTAGACACGTCATAGATACTAATAGTATAATGGCGAAAGTTTATTTTATAATTTATAACTAGGCTGTATCGTTGGTTATTGTAAATCATAACAACTTATAAAATAAGTTCATGGACATGGACATAACTCGAAGGTTGAGTCCAGCAAACCATTGAGGGATAGAAAGAAATCACATTATAGGGTAGGATTAAGTGTAGGTACAATTTTAAAATAAATAACACGAATAAAATAATACTTAATATAAATAATATACCTAGGGGTCTTTAAGTCAAGAGTGAATTGGTTACTTCTATCGTTTCCCAAATCATCGCTTACCCTAATTGAGATAGTGGTGTTTGACCACTAGCGAGCCTATTAATAATAAAATAATACATAAGTATACCTACATAGATACATAAATACTTCAAGAGAAAGTAAAATCATCGTCAACTTAATTGAACTATAATAAGAGACCCAGCTCTATATTTAAGCGAGATTTTCATCATCGTCCACATATTTATTAGCAGCACTAAGTATCTACTTTTAGTAACTCACTTTACTGTCTAAAAATAATTAATTTCGCATGGTGGGATACTATAAAACGTGATTTATAGCCACACATAAAATTTTCACCGGAAATAAATAAGTAATTGCAAGATCACTATCACGTGTTATTTAACGATTCTATAAGCGACACCTCTCTGTTACAATTTCTAATTACGAAACGTGAAGAAGACGATGGCAATGTGTGATCAAAATGATCGCAGTCACGATAACTCGGATCAATGGATACTGTCACAGAATAAGCAATTGTGAAGACCCATTATGGTCAGTACCCCAAAGCTTCAAATGTACGGGGATGACGTCATCTCAACGCTCAGTCACATGATCAGAACAAAAGAATTGGCGGCAAGGAGAACTCGAAGCGTTCGACGCAAGCGAAACGGTTGTAATTTGGCTAGGGGGGTAGGGGCCTTACCATGACTGACGTGTTAAAATGCTTAAGCATGCGAGTGAGAAAGAGGGATAGAGCTAAGTATACACTCTAATCTAATAACTCTATTCCTTTAACAGTACAGTTTAGGTCGTAAAATGAATCGCGTTAAGAATTTCGCGAAGAGTCATGGTAAGGAACGTTATGAAAATGGATCTGCCTATCGTATATGGATATAAAAATAATATTTTATCAGTTTCAGATATGAAATTATTTAGGATTAACCGCTAGTTTCCGTTTCATTTACGGATAATTGAATTTTAAAATTATATATAAGTAAAATACAAATAGCACGATTTGTGATTTATTTCTAGTCTATCATTTGTTTGGCTGGGCAAAACCAACAAAAACCTGTTATTTAGATTTCGTCTTTATCCGAAACTATTATAATAGGCTACGGTTATTTTAAAAATTTCAAATTTCCGATAGTTTCGGTTACGGTTTCGAAGTTCCATAACAATCCCGATTGTGATGTCCCTCATTGACACCAAGTAAGTTTATTGAAAAACCAGATATTAATCTGGTTTATCATAAATCATTGAATTCCCAAAATTGTACTTTCTGTCCCCTCTAGTTTTCCCCAGCCCCTAATTTCCGCGGTTTGTGTTTGGCATGTGTACCTGGTATTCAGAAATCCGCATCCAGCCATGCAGTACATTCCCATTGATTTATAACTACTGCGTCAAATTAAACTCGGCCAAAGAGCTACATAGGTTTGTAAGAATTAACAGCACTTCTCAAATCCTATCGGATCGAAAATAGACGCAACGTTGTTCTACTTTTCTTTCAGTGTTTAACCACAAATCTTCCTCAGTTCGTTAGCTAGATGGTGGACGATAAAAACATGCTCTGGCATAGATCTATATGTTATAGACACGCACATTACGTCAGTCCGTTAGCACTGTATTGATAGCACTCGGAAGATGAAATAACTTTATCTCGCCGAGGGGTTGGGATGCCGAAATAGTTCTATTGCTTCGTAATAGGGAGCTATCACAATGAAAACGTTTTATTACTAGGAAAATAATAGGTTTTCTCTTACAATTTTTTTACTACCCGAAGATTGGACAGTACTTCATAGGCGAGCGAGAGTCGAGACGTATTAATGTCTCGACAACATTTTCGCGGTTACAAGATTCCTTAAGTATTATTTTTATTTCCATAGGTAATTTACCAAATCGCAATATGCGGTCCTTGATTCGAAGAGCAAGCCAGAACTACGAACATACTTATAGAAACATCAGGACAACATAAGGGATCCCGGGATTGGGTTCCACGCCGCATAGCAATGAGTTCGGAATGGCAGTTTAAGAGCTCTTTGGCCCTGCCACAATACCGGCCATTGATACGATGCTGACAACGCAGCCTCCGGTTTATCTGCTTAACTGAATAAGCTGAGGATCTCAAAGGCTGTTCTTGAATATTGATTAACGAATAAGAACAGGAATAAATGCTTATTTAAATAGTAAACGTCAATTACGAAATCAAAATTCAAGGCTCTTAGAAAATACTCTCTGCCTTGCAAATGTAATTGATTTTGTACCGAATATCGTTCACAGAACGAAATATTGTAATTTGCTGTCGAAAAATGACAAAAATCACCTTGGACAGTATAAATTGAACTCATTTGGTCGTGTTTGCGGAAGTTTTTCCCTCAGTCTGTTACGTATCTTGATTACTTTCGAAGCAGGCTAATGATGATTATCATTAAGGGCCTTTAATGACGAAATAGTCCGAGTAACGAGGACACAGGTAATTGAGGACTTAAATACAAAATGCTTATAACTGCTCTCATTATCTCATCGTTTAAGATCAACGATCTAAGCCGTAGACGATCGAGTTTAATTACCCAAAGGATGTTGGTATCCTTTGAGATGTAATCTGCATCGTGAACAAAGGGGACCTAATACTCCTTATTATAGTTTGCGAGGCCGTGGGAATTTGCGTTATAACTGCTAACATTGTTGTTGCGAGGAACTTGGTTTAGGCTACAAAGACGAAGATTATGTACGGAATACTGTTTGTGGCAACAAAGTGGGGCAAAGTAACAAAGAATTATTATACACAAAGATGGTCTACCAACAGTCATAAGCTTAGAAAAAGCCAACTAATGAAAATACAGAATATTATATGGACCACTTGATTGGAGGGGTCATTGAAAATATAACGATGATGTTAGAATAATATTCCCTTGATCGATATCATTGAGCATAATCTGTTGTTCGTGATATTTTTTTTCTGCACGATGCATCAGACAATTCCTTTTTCAACTTTGTCATTTGTGTGATCAAGAACCCGATTACGATGGTGATTCCGTCGCCATCATTATAACTGGGCCTAGTATGTGACCGTCGCAACAATAACGATGATTTGAATACCACGTTCGGATCATTAAAGTACTCGATGCCTGCCTAGGTGCCGCATATTGCGGAAGCAATTCCACCTTGATGGGTATAATACGAGGTATCGGGTACCGAGCAAAAATACAGCAGGAAATATTTTCTTATACCGATATTTGCATAGTATTAAATTGTCGGGTGTCGTCCGTCGTTTCGGAACAATATCGTGAGTTCTCGTCAGCTATTGGTCTCCTCCTACCGTATATTACATTTCTCTTGAAGTTTATAAAGCATTTTACTGCGTGAAAACATGTTTGACTCGGTAGGGCCGTAAAATATAGGTGATAAGAAAATCGTGTAAAGTAGCAGAAGTAATAACTTTTACGGACGTAAAATGAGCGTTTTCTAGTAAAAATACATGAAATAAACATAATACGTATGTTTCTTGTAGCTGACGATTGTTATGTCTGACCTTGTGGAGGTTCTCTTGAACTGTTATGTAACTAATGAGCCGTTGTTGCGTCTATATCAGCATTGTTGGTTTCACAATGCATGACATAGTTGATGATATACCATCTGCATTTTATATTGTTATTGTTTTCTAAGAAAATTAATACCTTAGTAACATAGAAATGTCTACTTTTGTATAAATTGTCTGTTTTATTTTTAGACAACGTAACTAATTAACAGTATAATTGCTATTTATGCACGTTTAGGAATAACAATAAATAAATATACTCTTTAAGTTATATCTATCTGCATGCTTTCAGTTCTATCCTCAAAAGATGTAAACACTCGACGTAATCTCACCTTTCGGTAACGTTTACATATTGTATTTAACACAACTATGTTAGAATACGTAAACATTATGTAAACAAATGTTATCTAACTTCGTTCTAGTTGATTGCAAGTCGTAGTCTTATGTACGTAGCTGTTTGTTTATTCTACTATAGATAAACATTACGCATCTGTTAGGCGAGTATTTACAGTTTTCACTCATCACTTCCTTAAACGAATGCCATTAGTAATCTTTACTTCATGCACTGTGTAATGCATCTAATCAGCCTTTTATGTTTGCTGCAAAGCCGTCCCTCTCCATTTTCCACACATGTCTATCTCAGCCATAGAGGGCCAGTTCTTTTAATAAGAGTCAAGTTCATCTCTCCACCTTTGTCTTGGTCTGCTGCCAAGTTGCCTAGCATTTGGACCCAATAAGTGGCTTTTTACTTTTAGCCTACAAATCATCTGACGTGCGGCAGATACGTCCGCCCCAATAGCAGCTTTCCGGGAAACAACTTTGATCTTAGTTTTTGCGCGCTATGTTGCATCCTTTACACGGATCCAAAATTTGATTACACAAGATAGTTACTGTGCTTATTGGCTCGCCGGTAAATATCGAGACCTCAACTGAAGTGTTAAAGACCAGGTTTGTGCTCCTTATGTGAGTATAGGAAAAATGTGCATATCAAAATTCTCCATTACAGACATAGTGGAGGATCTCCTTTGAGATGATCTTTCATTGACCAAAAGCTCCTCCAACGGCTTTCCTTGCATCGACTATGTTCTTTATCTTGTCGCACATAAATATTTGCTCAAGAATTCAAGATAGGTATAATATGATACGTTTTTCCGGAGTATACCCTAATCTCCTTGTAATACTGTTGGTCATGAGTTTGGTCTTTGGCAATTTATTCTTTGATGACTACGATTCCACCGCGCACATGATGTTAGAAAGTAGCAAATGAACTAACCAATGTGAGGATAAACAAATAAATACATAAATCGTAAGCCACTACTTGAGGAGGAAGCTTATCTTATTCAAATCTTCAAGCACAGAAAAGTACGATGAACAGAAAAAAAAGTACAAAAACAGAAAAGTATGATGTCATTGGCGAAGCCGAAGCAAAGGTGTGAAGGCCCGTCAGGTTTGTCACCGATGACCTGTACTTTGACTGCCCAGTTCTGTGCCAAGAATTTCAATATTTCCTCCGTGTTTTGGGTGCAGCAGGTCTCCTTGATCTTTTATTATTTGGAAAGGGTGACTCTGTAATCAAGCTTTCATGATAAATTTTATTCATCTACGATTATTCAATATAATATAATAGTGGTCATAAGACTTGTTGATTTGGGAAAAAGGACATACCAGGGGACTGTGTTTTGAGGTGTTTGAGGTTGACTTAATCAAATATTAAATGATTACCTATTACAAAAAAGAAATAGTGTTTTTTTTTTTAATTATATTAAATTTGCTTAGGACAATGGTTTTCAATTTAGTAGAGAAATGCTCTTATAACTATCACAATGTCTTACGTTCCTTTTCTTATTTATGTTTGTGTTTACAAAGTTGAAAACTTATCAGACATCGTATTCAAGCTGAAACTACGAACTGGCCTGATTTCACAGCTCGAGGTAGATATTGTTGGTCTGTTTAGTTTTCAGATGATAAACATACTTAAATTAGGTAAGCTATGTCTACTGAACTAGCCTAAAGCAGGTCGTGGGGTTGTTGTATTTTGAGAAGTTGTCTATTGGAGTCTTGAATTACACCTAAATACAGTTCGGTCAAACAGACTGCAGTGACTACAGATGGCATAGCAGAGTCGGCCTTCCCACTATTGGGACTAGAGCCTCCTCTCAAGGAGAGGGAATAGGCCGTAATCGACCACACGGGCCCAGTGCGGGTTGGTACGAATGATCAATGATATATACTAATGCCTTGATCACACATACCCGGTACACGGGCAAGACAGTGATATCGGCCGAATTCTCGGTACGTATAAACAAAGCGCCGAGTGCTCGGCCGAGCGCTTGTTTCTACAACCCGCTTACTTCACTGTCTCGGCCGAGCAACATTTTACTTTGTCGCCCTTTTACTCGGTACGTGTGATTAAGGCATTGATTACTGATTGCTGAATCGAATGTGTAACCTCTATGGCTAGCCCGCGCCTTAACCGGCCACTGCAAATTAAACAGGCACCAATTTCAGATGAAACTGAGTGACACTGATGTTTGCAGGTACTGTAATCAGGAGAGGGAGACGCCTAAGCACCTGTTGTGTGAATGTGGGCCCCTTATCCACAAACGGAGTATCCATCTGGGTCGTCACATTATTCGCCCGGAGGAGATTAAAACTCTCAAAGCTAGGAGTATTCTAGACTTCCTGGAAGCCTCCCGGCTAAAAGAGTTACTCTAACAAGGTGGCGAGTCACAATAGATCTTTTAGGTCGCAGTGACTACATCTCCTACACTATGGGAGATGCATAGCCCCTTTTCTTCAAAAATAATAATAATAACCTCTAAGGTTAAAGGAGTACAGTTGATGGACCTCCACTAGCACGAAAATTACACACGATAAACAAAATTGTCTCGTAAAACAACGTAAAGTGTTTCACACTTCCGCATTTATCTCATTTAATACACATAAAATCATGTGTTGAATCTTTTGTTTTGTGAACTTGCGATTCTTCGCCTCGGCTTGAAATCAATTATCTTGACCTTTGCGCACGAGTCGCGCGGTCGACGAACTCAATTTGAATAATGACCGTTGGCAGTTTGCACTATGTCTTGCCAGCCTTGCACCAGTTTATTATTGCGTGTGTGAAAAATTAACGTGTGTTTAATATTTCAGTTTGCATAAATACATAATAATGAATGATTTAGTTCCGCTTCTTAAAGAATAGGTACTTAACTACTAAAAAAAAACAAATATATAATGTTATAACTACTATTTTTTTTTTAATTTTAAACATAGGCTCAGTTTTGACACTTGGCACCTACCTACAGCAAAATTCAGAGTGTTATTTATGAGATTCGAGATTTAGATAGGATTATTTTCTTGTTTCATATTTTTCACTTCTATATTCCATTCTTTAATAATTACTTTTAAAGTAAGAAGACATGGCAAAAATTCTTGTACCAAATCTAAATAAAAATTCCTACATACAAAATCTCCGGGTGAATAAATTTTCCTTTGCGATTATTCATTCAAGTTTAAATAATGCCTTTGAGGTGTAATTTTGCACACAAAATTAACATACAGCTTTTCTTGAACGGAGCAACGAAGCGAGCGAGGTGTCGGGTATGCCGTTAACGTAATACGTTGGTAGTAATAATACCTAGGTGACTTATAGTGCCCTGGTACAACACAAGGTATTCTAGTCTTGTTAGTGAACCTCACATTCGATTGTTGCGGTCAATGCTTACCACGTTAGAAGTAACTGTTGGTATATGATACCCTTGTAGCTGGGAACGTAAAGATATCCGATTTGTGTTGCTTTGAAATGCAATATTCCCTTGGCAATGCCATGCTCACGTAATTATTGAGACGTCTATAATCTACACACATACTAAGATGTAAAAGTCGCTACCCATAGGTATAATAGCCACTTGCTGTGAGAACAAAGCCGTTGTGCCTCTCTGTGCTCTCCATCCAAAGCTTCCTGTAGTGCTACCGAGCCTATTTGGAGCATTCTTGTAAAATTGGGTCAGCCTTATTTCATCGTATACGTAAGAACGCTTCGCGCTCTGTTACAGATGTCTAGACTTGAAGCCATTTGACAGTAGGCTTGGTCAACTTATGTAACATTTTTATTTTGTAACGCTAAAATAGGAGGAATACTTATTTCAGGGAACATGAAAGCTTTCGGCTTTGTTTTCTCTTTATCTTTCGGGTGTTCTAAAGAAAGTGTTCATAAAGGCATTCAAGCAATAGAAAGCGATTGAAGAAACTTCTCCACCATAACGTTATTAAAGCTCCAAATTATAATAAAGTATCCCTAACTCCCAAAGTCCCAACAACGACGTAATCTGGGAGTTAATTCATGAATCCCCAAGCGACCACCGGTGGCCGCGCATCTATTGTCTTACTATTGTGTTTCTAATTGACGGTATCTGAAGGGTTAAGTTATTAGCAGTAGGAATCTATGTACAAAGAGGTATGTATGTGTGCCTAATACCTTCAGATAAATGATCCTCGTTCGTCCGGCATTTGTTTGTCAATTGGTGTAGCTACACTCTATTGAGGTTGGACCATCCCTGACCTGCCCGCTGTGTTGCTAGATTAATAAAACCGTTTCAATGAACTGTCATATTGTTGTGTGGTTGTACTGTTTGGCGGATACGTACACTGTAGTTTGGACTGCTTTGTAAATACTCAATTGCCTCAAGACTTCTAATAGCTACCTTAAAATACAGCTGCTCATGGTACATCAGAATTTAAGCTTTCAAGCGTTGTCAATGTAAGAATGGTATTTATTAACCCATCAGATACCGTCAATTAGAGACACAATAGTAAGACAATAGATGCGCGGCCACCGGTGGTCGCTTGGGGATTCATGAATTAATTTATGTACAAACTAACACTTAAAAACAAAAAGAACAAATACAGATGAAAAAGAAAAAAACTGTTACTTATTTCAAAAGTTTCTTCCAATTAACCTGCAACAGGAGAGTTGGATGAGAGATGAAATAGCGGTAGAAAATTAGACCAATATACGTATGTAGATTATGAATATTAACTGACACTTGGTACTTAATAAAAGACCATTAATTTCCTGCAAAATCCTTGACATTAAACCTCGGTCAAAGTAATATACTCGTAAGTAAGTAATTTCTGCGATATTATCACGGTATTATTACAGTGAGGCATGCGACAAAAAACGCAAATCACTGTTCCTCTTTACTCTGACATATTTTATGACGCTATTAGGTGACCGACAGACGTAAGCACGATCACATTAACCCTTCAGATACCGTCAATTAGAGACACAATAGTAAGACAATAGATGCGCGGCCACCGGTGGTCGCTTGGGGATTCATGAATTAAACGAATAAGTACCTTTTTTTTACTGTGAGCAAAAATCATCCAATGACATCCCCCGCTCTTGGGTGGAGCGAGAGATAGTGCCTGACTTTTACTGACTAAAAACCCACCCCGTTCCTTCTAGCCTCTTCATACCGGGGCTTGAGTTCTTTTCGGATAACCCTGGCCCCAGTAGGCTTCGACCCAGCTGGGCCCCTCCGATAAATCCACTAGGTACAGTGTAGGTAAGGTACCTTAGGTTCTTTCTACTCTGTTCTAAATAATTAATTGTTAGGCATCACGCGATCGCGCTTTTTGTAGCTAACTTTATACAGATTGCTTACACAGCAATTTGTTACAAGGATAAATTGGTATAATTTATTTAAATACCTTCCTAAAGTCGACTATGGAATTGAAGGTTAAATGTACCCGCACACGGGCTTAAAAAAAACGCCGCTTTTTTTTTGCTCGTTTGCGGCGTTGCTACAACAAAAACAAAAAACGCTTGAAGCGGCTTCAAGCTTCTCCGAACACAAGGTGTCGCGCGCTGCTGTTATTTTGCGGCGGCTTCTAGCGTTTTTTTTTGTGGCCGCTTCTGGCGTTTTTTTTTAGGCCCGTGTGCGGGACAGTAATAGTTACAATATATATTTGTTCGTAATTTTTCCGCTTTCCCTTGCGGATCGAAACGTGGAAAATTAAAAAGATCCCGTTGATTACACAAAGGGACTGGATCCATCTTCATTCTAGTCAAATGCTTTGTTCAAGTGAGTGTTATGCGCAGTTAGACTTTTCTTTGTTTTCCTCTTTATGAGTAACGACTGAAGCACAGAAAAGAGGGTGAAAAAAATACCGCATTAATTCATGAATCCCCAAGCGACCACCGGTGGCCGCGCATCTATTGTCTTACTATTGTGTCTCTAATTGACGGTATCTGAAGGGTTAAACCTCAAGCGAAAGCCGGCGTTCGCGCTGTCATTGTTTGACTGGCCTGTTGGTCTAGTAGTTAGTCACCCTGACTGCTACGGCGGAGGTCGTGGGTTCGATTCCCACCCAGGACAAATGTTTATGTGACGAGCATGATCACTTGTTCTGTGTCTGGGTGTAATTTATCAATAATATGTATTTATTTAGAAATATATAAGTATGTTTATCAGTAGTCTAGTACCCATAACACAAGCTCTGCTTAGCTTGGGACTAGACGGCGTTGTGTGATAGTTGTGGAATATAATTATTATATTATTGTCTTTCTATTGTGTCTCTAATTGACGGTATTCGAAAAGTTAATCTTTTCACCAACGATTTAATTATCTATCTACTTAATTTTTTGGTGAATTCACATTTTAGCTGGCAAGTACCCACGGTTATTTGAAAACGAATGAAGCGAACTTCCCCAGTACCTGCTGATTAAAGTCTACTTAACTGGCAACTAAACGAATCCTCCAAGTTAACTCGTTAGTGCGGGTAACTCTTTCATCTTAACGAACCCATTAGTCAACCGGATTTTCAACATTAATTATTAAATTATTATGATAAGGTAAACTAGAGGGTAATTAGTATTCTTATAATTAAGTGGCTGCTCCCAGCGGCTTCGCCCGCGTGATAGCAGAAAATTATCCCAAGGGAACCTACTTCCGGGAAAAAGTATCCTATTCCAGGACATGGTCTATCCGTGTACCAAGTTTAATCGAAATCGGTTTTGCCATTTAGGCGTGAAGACGTAACAAACAAACATACTCACTCACTTTCACTTTTTATAATATTAGTAAGGATAAGGATAGCAATGATAACTTGTGACTTCTTGCAAATCCTGGATTCCTGGTGTTCTTGTAGAATTATGTTGTAGTTACCTACTTAATACGACAAACTTCAGTGGATTTACTGGCCTTATGAATTCAATTTGTAATACAAATCATTTGTGAGACTCTCAAAACTAGACAGTTTCAGAAGCAAAACTCAATACTAATAAACAGACATCTATACCTTACCTTTACCTTTCGTTTTAAACAGACTAAAACACTAATAACAGTTGCTGTTATTTACTTAGCTAGATAAAACTTTTCTCTATTAACAACGACGCTCAATCAAAAACGTCAAACTACTCATAATTGTATAGGTAAAAACGTCTGGAATGAAACCGTTTCGAACCGTTTTCCGTCGCAGTATGCGTCATCGGTAAGGAGGATTATGTGCTCGGCACCACGTACCACAGCGTGCTGCGCTCTGATCCAGGAATCAGTTTCTTCATTTCTTTCCCTATTATTATATTATAGCTAGCCCGTGTTGTCTCACTGCTGGGCTAAAACCTTCCTCCATTATTTCTAATGATCACGGTTCCTCGCTTTCTCATGCCAATTCTTAAGGAAGACATCCATGTTTTTTTTTTTTCGTCCCGCCATCTCTTTCGTGGTCTGCCGAAGCCCCGCGCGCGTCGCTGTGGATGAGCACCTATCCTGTGTTGTACGGGCCCACCACTATAACTTAGGGGTCTTTAAGTCAAGAGTGAATAGGTTGCTTCTTATAGGCAAATGTGCTTTATCGTCGGCTCATCATCGCTTTCCTTTAGGTGAGATAGTGGTCAATTGCGAGCCTTTCCATAATAACAAAAAATATACCTTGTGTTTAACGACTTTTCTTTCCTAGATAAGTTTTTTTCATCATCAATGTGTCTGGTATCTTCAGAAGCGGAGTGCGACGGCTGCGGCGGCGATGGCGATGAGGGTCGCAACGTCAGCGAGCTGCTGCTGCCGCAGTACGCGCTGGCCACCGGCGGCCTGGCGCGGGACCACCGGCCCCTCATCACCTTCCCCGACAACAACAACTTCCACATCATCACGCCCTCCGAGTACCGCAGGCTGCTTCTTTACCTCACTTCTGTGCCCTCGTAAGTAATCAATTTAGTATTTTGTTAGCTGTTTTTTTTTTTTTTATGTGAAATCATCCATTGTCGCGCAATGCAAATCCGCAAGCAGTCATTTCGAATCTAACATGATTACTAACCAAAAAAAAATATAGGGATTGGATCTTCTTTTCTCAAGGCTCTAAAACGTTTTATCCAGGGTTATCTAGCCTGTTAGCATTGTGTTCTTAAGCCACTTATACTAAGAAATCAAGTGATCCTATGAGTTGATATTACACATTTTTGGACACATTTCTGGTAGAAATGACCTATCCATTTATCCATGACGATTGTTCAGCAAGCGAGCTGAAAACAATATGGATTATGCATGTCAAAAATATTTGATAACTAGTTTATCTATACTTACTTACTAATATTATAAAGAGGTAAAATTTGTAAGTTTGTAAGTTTGTAAGTTTGTATGTAGGGGGTAATCTCTGGAACTAATAATCCAATTCTAAAATTTTTTTTACTGGCAGAAAGCTACATTATTCCTGAGTGCTATAGGCTATAAATTGTTTCTATAGCATGTATATTAACCGAGCTATCACAACTTTTGTCTAGCAAGTCGGAAAAAAATACCTCATAAAATAGAATTATTTGCGTGCGCTGCCTAAACAGTTGCTTAAAATTAAAAACAATGTATGGCTACCTGGTTCGTCTTAATTATTTCTACAAAAAAGTCCGCGGTACCATATCTTTATCTTTTATATTTCATCTTTTATACTTCTTTTATTGCATTAAAAATATTTTTTTTCGGCATACTTACGTTTGGTTGATTATTTGAGCAACAAAATATTAATTCTTATGACAATAAATTATTTCAGTATCACAAGAACATTATACAGATAAGATTTGCCATTTACAGCATAGCAATTGGTCATACAGTTTCGAAGATAATATAAAATTACTAAAACGCAAAATGCCCCTAGCGTAACTTTCATTGTGCAGACGTTTTACCTATTTTTTTTTTTATGGTGGGCAAAAATCATCTTATGACAACCCCCGCCCTTGGGTGGAGCGAGAGATAGTGTCAGACTCTTACTGACTAAAAACCCACCCCGTTCCTTCTAGCCTTCAAACCAGGGCACGAGTTCCCTTTCGGATAACCCTGGACCCGGTAGGCTTCGACCCAGCTGGGCCTCTGCTGTTGCTGACAACTTCTTGAGGCGCGCGGGAACAGTGCGCGCCGTCGAGGTCTTGGGCTCGGTCCATTACCGGACGATCGGACAGCAAGCTACCCATGGCTCGCCGTCCGCGAGCCCGCGTCTACGGTGGCCGGAAATCGGGATCGGAATCCCGGCGGCGGCGGCGGGGGCGCCGTTGCCTGATGCGGTCTGCCTCCGCCTTTGCTAGCATTACTGCTTCGCAGAAGGAGGCGACCGCCTGCCATTCCTCCTCGCTAAGGACCATGGCCTCAACTAGAGCCCGCCGCGAGAGGTGTCCGCCGCCGATCGCCCCCACGTGGGCACGGCGATGCTCTGCCCAGGCAGGGTACACCTCGACTGTGTGCTCCACCGTGTCCTCCGGGCGTTCTGCACAGTGGCGACACTCGGGCGTCTCTTCCGCTTTAATTCGGTGCAGGAACCTCCCGAACTTGCCATGTTCGGTGAGGACCTGTGTCATGCGGAAGGTAAGGACGCCGTGAGGCCTTTCCAGCCACGCCTCAAAGAGGGGACTTACCGCCATAATTGTGGCGTGCCCAACGTTTCACCTTTTTGCCCATAGATGGCGTTCTGCAATTACGTAATTTTTCTGAATCGCGGTGTTAAGACTTTCTGTGGATTGATGACCCTCTCGAATTATTATGCCCACGTTGTCGTTAGTTGGAGTTCTTCTGTCAGTTGCTTATTGGTTTCGGTTGTTTCGTTCGTATGGTTGTTGTTGTTGATAGATACCTCATAATCGAAAATATCGTAATTTCGTTGTACGTTTTTGTATGTTCGTAGTTTCGTACTTCGTTCTATCGTAATAATCGATACGAGTTATTCGATATTACGATTGTTTTGTTTTGTAAAGGCGGACGGTGTTCGAGTCGCTCTCCTTTTGTTCATAATTGTTTTCAAGTCTGTGCGTAGTTTGTTGAGAGCATGTCTAAAAGGAAATCTCAACTGTCCCGGCAGACATCACAGACAAGAGCCGCTCGAGTACGCCGTACGGAAGAATCTGCCCCTGAAAATGAGCAGCGCCTCTCGAGAAATAGAGAATATATTTCGCAAGCACGCGCTAGAGAATCTAGCTCCGAGCGCTCACAGCGCCTCGCTAGCCAAAATGTGAGGACATGGCGGGCCCGTGCTCGAGGAACTAGCGCTGGACGTGCGCACCGTCTATCTGAGTTAAGGCAGCATGTCTCTGAGACAAGGGATAGGGAGACTAGCGCTAAACGCTCGCGGCGGCTTGGTAGGCAAAATGTCATAACATCGCAGGCCCGTGCTCGGGAATCTAGCGCTGAACGTGCGCAGCGTCTATCTCATTTAAGGCAGCATGTCTCTGAGACAAGGGATAGGGAGACTAGCGCTGAGCGCTCGCAGCGGCTCGCTAGGCAAAATGCCATAACATCACAGGCCCGTGCTCAGGAATCTAGCGCTGAACGTGCGCATCGTCTAATCGAGTGTAATCTTATTTTAAAACAAGAAATTTTCCGCGGGCGAAGTCGCGGGCAGAAGCTAGTCAATAAATAATTAAGTAAATACTAAATTGTGAAAATCACTTAAAAATTGGTAGGAAAGAAAACGTGATATAACACACATATAATAATTTTATCTGTCTGTCTCGCCAAGGACGCCGCCCGTTTTCTATGGCGGTCATACGGGTGTCATTTCATGGCGTTTGACGTCAAAGACCATGCCTTCTCTTTCATAATACCAGCTTTGAAACTTTGGATAACTTCGTTGTTGATGAACCTATTTTTTTCATTTTTGTTTTCCAGAGCTTAAAAGTATTTAATTTAGCAAATAAACAAATTGGATGCATATTCTCTATTAGGTAAGCTTTAAGAGGAAAACTACGGGCCCAGGCGTGAACATGTTTTCCTTAGATGGGGCTGAACTTTTTTTTGTTTTTAATGAGAATCAGAATCAGAATCATTTATTATTCGTAAACATAGGTGATAATTATATACAAGATCTTAAAAATTAGGTAGTGAAGAAAATAGCGATTTACTAAAATCGGACATTCCACTTTTTTCTTCTTTTCTTTTTTTTTTTTTTTTTTTTCTTTTCGATTCGATGGTAAACTCGCCAAACTGCTTGGGTCCAGTAGCAGCGTTGGTGGAAATTATCATTCCACTTTATAAAATTATTGGGTCTTTAACTATAGTGCACTTTAGAAACAGACATGAACTGTCTTTAAAGAACCTACTATTCTGCCTTGTTATTTTTAACGGATCAGTCGAGACGTCTGTGAATAAAGGGATGAGTACAAATGTTACTGTTATAGTGACATTCAACAAAGCTAGTACACGTTGCGAATACGATATGAACAATGTTGTTTTCGTTTAGTAGTGTCTTACAATGTATATTATAGACCCAATAATATTCTGTAGACCATTACTCGTTAGTCATTTTAAAACAATGGATTAGACGACTAACTTGTGAATTTTGTTTTTGCTCGGCTTTGCAGACTTGCAATTGATTCCATATTCACTGGATTTTCTAACTACAATAATTGTACCTACGATTATAGCTTAATTCATGAATCCCCAAGCGACACCCGGTGGCCGCGCATCTATTGTCTTACTATTGTGTCTCTAATTGACGGTATCTGAAGGGTTAATAGCTGTGTACACGCGTACGTACGCGTAATTACTTCTTGAACATTCATCATCTTCCTGCTCTTTGCCCATCTTATTTGTGGTAGGCGTAACACGATTTTTTTCCTTCCTTTTCTTTTATATCACTCTTCACACAATCCATCCATCTTTTCTTTGGACTCCCTCTTCCTCGATCCATTAATATTGCTATATAGCTAACCGAAGCTGTTAACAGTTTGACAGTTTTTACAGTCGTCTATGTCACTAGCTCTTTAAATAAGACCAAAACCAGGCCAATCACTCTCATCAAAATCGCCATTTCCACTTATTTCTCCTTATTTTTCTTAATTCGTCAAGGCCATATTTTTTCGCCATCACTTTGTATCCCGTTGATATTTGTGACATTTTTCTGCTTTGGTACGCTAAAAGCGTAGCCCACCCGTAGAGAGTCTTACGCTCCATTGAACTCAACAACGCTTTGAATAAAATAATAATGTATTGTAGTTACCGTACCCATATTGTTTGAAAGGTCTTTTATTTTAGGCTCTCCGTATGAATTAAATATAAGAATTTCATATTATAGCGGCCGCCGCGTGCCGTCGTCATAGAACTTTGACACTTTTCTGTGTAGGTACACAGAAAAGTGTCAAAGTTCGACGTCCAAAATATCATGTTTCTATACCTACCTAGCATTTATCGCCTGACGGTCTACCACTAACTAAAATATTCATGGGTGGTTTGCGTTCTCAAGAGGCCAATTTATTAACTAGCAAATTAGCTAAAGGCAGTTCATTAAAATTGTAAATTAACTTTAGGAGCAAATGTTAAAAGTGCTCGTTAAATTCATGATTGATCTTTAACTTTTAAACTGGGTATTCATTATTGAGACTTTTTGAATAAGAAGGTGGAATCTTTTTATCTGTTGGCAAATTAATAATGATCAGTACAAAAAAGTATGACGCAGGCGTATTTTGTCCACTTTGTCACGCTTTATAAAATATTAAAATACTATTATTCAATTTAAAGCCCTTTGAAATAATATTATATGTATTTTACTAATCATCCTAAAATTAAGGAGATTTTAGATTTTTTTCATCTTCAAACGGGGTAAATAGAATCGCAGGGATGAATAGAAACTTTTATGATAATTTTCACGTTATTTAAAAATTATTTTCAGCATTTGAGTATGTACCTACTTAATTTAATAATTTTTAATAATGTATTAAAAAGATCAATGCTTTATTGAAACTAAAAACTACTACTATAGCAAAGTAAAAATCCAAATAAGTTTTGTTTCTAATAACCCCGTTAGACTATGTTTTTCGTGGGGACTATAGCAACAGTCGTAGAAAATAAGAACGTAAACCTAATAACGATAGTTTGATAGATTATTAAGTATCACGGCCACATAAAAATCGATACCAGTCAGAATCTCATGACTGATTGATAACTAAATTATAGCCGACATCGCTAATCAATATTCTGATTTATTTATTCATGGACAATTTCTTTCTCATTACAGGCTACTGGAAGCAGACATGGGCTTCCACATTATAATAGACAGAAGAAAAGATCGATGGAATTCTGTCAAAACAGTATTATTAAGGATCTCAGTAAGTATTCATTTTCTACTTACCATAAATTAGCAACGTCTAAGTAGTCTAGCAATACAAATATAAATTAATATGTAAGCAAAATTGTGACACGATAGAAATGTTTCATAAAAACTTGATTGAACTTGTATTTTGATTTCTAAATCTAATGAGAGCAGTGTTAGCTCAGTGATAATGACCCCGATTTCCAAGTTGTAGGTTGCAAGTTCGAACCCAGACAGAGTCGCTTTACTAGATACTTATGTGTATTTATATAATCACCACTGCTCTCAAATTCATGAATGATAATAATGTGAGAAAATATTCTAAAATGTGTACCATCGCCAACCCGAACTGGGCCCGCGAGGGACCCGGCGAGCCTGGCCTTAATCACCAGATGTAAGGCCTAATCCTCTACCAGAAGGTGGTGTGTGTTTCCAGCAGTGGAACATTATATTATGGCTGATTTATGTTAAGTATTTCCTTTCTATTTTCCAGGAATTCTTCCCGGGAATAATTCACGCCGTGTACGTCCTTCGACCAGCAAGTTTCCTACAGAAGGCGCTCTCGGAAGTCAGTAGTAAATTATTTAAAGAAGAGTTCAGGTTCAGGGTGCTAGTCTGTTCGTCAGTGGAGGAGTTGTACGAACACTTCGACAGGTCACAGCTCACGCCAGACCTTGGCGGGGAACTGCAGTATTCACATGCTGAGTGGATACAGCAGCGGATAGTAAGTAGACTGTGTTATTTCTTTAAAAAAATACCTACATATACATACATAAACTCAAAAAGTATTCCCATATCAGTTTCAATAATATTCAAGGACCTATAACACATGAAGTTAAAATAAGGTCACAGTAGCGCCATCTAGTTCTTTGAAAGTAAACAAGCAATCCTAAATCGCACAATCAAAGTTTTCCTGCCAATTTGAACCGAGGCGGAGAGTTGTTTTTAGGTTGGTATTGTTCGATGATGTCTATCCTTGCGCACCGAATTATTTGTGTGGAAATATGGGAAATTTCATACAGCGCCGATCGCCTGTGTGAAATACTGAGAACAATTACCTAAATTGACTATTCAAGTGTGAAATTTTGCAATGTTACAATCATTTGAATTTAAATTAATGTGTGAATAGCGGTTTATTCTACTAATTAATTACTTTTTTATCGAGTGACTGCGTCGTTAGTACCGGTTTGCCTAAATATAATTTGTATTTCAGGCACTAGAGAAATTTTCTACGTTAATGAAGGAAATCTCAAGTAAATTGGACGAGTTTATGCATGAGATTGTAGACTGCGATATGGGAAACGACCCGACACAAACCAAAGATTTATTAGACTGTCAGGAAAATAGGTAACCTAAATAACTTCAGTACTTTTTCATAAATGTTGACTAATTTTCTTGTCGTAAAGAGATGTTTTATGTTGATTATATATTTTTTTTCTAGGTATAAAGCTTTAAAAACTGAACTATCGTCAGCGACGTCGCAAGGCGAAGAGTTACTGACGCAAGTCCGCAAACCAAACCTTACTTATAATATTATCAGCCATGTTGCCGCTGTTGAGAGGTAATTATGTATTTTGACAGTATTGTTACTATCCATGTTCTATGTAATATGGCTCCCAACGCGATGCCCTGATTAATAAAAATAAATTTACTTAGTCCGTCTCTACAGAAAAAAAGATGTAAATAAGGTATAATTGACAAAATTATAGCACGTTACTGTATAATATAGTTCGGAGCAAACCATGTAATTAAGGGGCGATGTACCTACATTTATCTATCGTTAAATTAAAGCTAGCCAATACCTACGTCCATTTTAATTTATGGCGATCATTATCGGCATTGATCATTATGGAACTCACTTCCAGCTAAGATCCGTGACGCTAAAAAAATTTCTGACTTCAAAAGGCTAGTCAAAGAACACTACCTCTCCACTATCTCGTAAAGATATTTATTATAGTTATATGTATTTTTATAATTTACCTATTGTATCTATTCATTTGTATATTTATTTACTGTTATTGTTATATATGTATGTATTGTGATATTTAATCTGGAGAATTATAGTCTATTTCATTACTGTAATGTTGGGGTTCCTAAGGAGGTGGTCTCAAGCAAACAACCACATGTGTTAAGTACTATTTATTGAGTGCAATGCATGATACATGGAATCGTCGCATATGAGGTATATTGCTAACTCAGCATACATATAAAGGAGTATACTTACTTACTAAAATAAGAGAGCATACCTATTATATTCTACACTTCACCTCCCAGGGGCAGCAAAAAAAAAAAAGATATTACAACCTTTTTTTTTTTCTTTTTTATAATTATTTTTATTTTAAATTACTCGAAAACTTGAAAATTTAACTTAAGTACTAAAAAAAAATTATTACCTATTTTTTAAATATAATTATACTAGTTGTTAGCTTATTACAGATATTATACGAAATAAATGGGTTCCTATTTATTCTTATCATTATACATTGCAATGTTTTCTAAAATCATATCTTATATTATATCAAATCTATTGACAATAAGGCCTAGTCCTATTCTTATGTACCAATTTAATTTTATTATTTTTAACTATTTTTACATTACAACCTAAATGTTCCACTACTGTATAGGGACCTTCAAATAGGGTATCTAATTTACTACCTGTTTCATTCTTTAATAATATCAATTCATCTTTCTCATACGTTGTTGAATTAACTGATCTATCATGTATTTCCTTTCGTTTATGCTTATTTGACAACAAATTGTTCTTTGCGTCGGCATGTGCTAACTGTAATCTGTATTTTAATTGTAATGGATAGTTATCTATATTGTATAATGGGTCTACGGTATCGCAAATGCTATCAGGTATTCGACTAAGTTTTCCAAAAACAAGTTCATATGGCGTATATTTTGTTTCTGAATGGACTGTGTTGTTAAAGCTAAAGCACCAAAATGGTAACCAATAGCTCCAAGTATTCGTATGCTTTCCACACTGGATTCTTAAAAATGCACCCAATGTTTTGTGAGCATTTTCAAGAGCTCCAATGGATTGATGGTGATAGGCTGTAGAAGATAATTTTTCAATATTAAGGATTTTACAAACCTGTTCCATAATTGCAGAAATAAATTCTGTGCCTCGATCCGTAGCTATTGTTTCCGGAATACCAAATCTTAATATGAACTGTCTAACAAATGCATCTGCAATGGACACCGTTTCTTTGTTTTGTAATGGAATAGCTTGTACAAATTTTGTTAATTCGCACTGCATAGTCAATATATAACAATTGCCACTTTCGTCTCTATCTAAAGGACCCACAACATCTAAGTAAATCTTTTCGAATGCCGAGGAAGCCGTTGTGGTAATTTCCATCGGTTCTTTAATGTAACGAAAATGTTTTGATTTTTGACATTTCGTACATTTTTTTTACATATTCTTGAACATCCTTGTCAATACTTGGCCAATAGTATCGTCTTTTGATCGTATTGACCATTCTACGTACTCCAGCATGTCCACTAGATGGCAATAAATGAAAGTCATTCATAATTATTGTCTTTTCATTATCATCAATTATTCTTTTTACGCCTCGTAATATACATATTCGTGGTCCGGACCAATTAGTAAGTGTTGTTATCTCTTCACAAATACTTTTAATAAATTCCATATTATCATTATTTTTAATTATACATACTTCGTTGATACGTATCTTTTTGCAAAAATAGCTTAATTTCTGCACAAATTCGGCTCGCGAAAAATGCGCCTTGAAATCAAGATTAATGTACATTGTGTTTTTAATCTCTACAAATGCAAAACATTCAATTTCTTCAGTTATCATGTCATCATCCTTAAATCTTTTTAATTTGTTACCTTCAATCAAACACATTTCCACTGACTCACGCGGTTTTCTTAATATATCCACAACTCTTGGTTGATCAGTCCAGTTGTTAGCGGATTTATTAAGAGCCTTCTTTTCATCTTTTTCCTTACTCTTACTTAGTTCATTCATCTTTCTCTTTTGCATTCTAGTTGTTACAGCCATTACTTGCTCATTCATACTTTTAAGTTCATCAGACGTTATATGAACTCTAGATAAAGCATCTGCCACAACATTGTCTTTTCCTTTCACATAAAGTATTTTAAAGTTATATTCTTCTAAAGTTAACCGAAATTTAAGTAATCTACTTGAAGGATCTTTCATACCAAATAGATATATCAACGGTTTGTGATCTGTCATTATGGTAAATTTGTTTCCATACAAATATGGTCTGAAATATTTAACAGACCACACTATTGCCAAAAGTTCTTTTTGAATAGTCGGATAGTTCTTTTCTGCTTTATTCAAGGGTCTACTCGCATATGCAACTGGTCTAAGATCTTTATTACATAGTACTGAACCAATAGCGGTACCCGAAGCATCTGTTTGTAAAATGAATTCATGATTCTCTGAAAAATCGGGATACTGCAGAATGGGTGACGCTATTAGTGCATTTTTCAAAAAATCAAAAGCATACTGGCATTCATTAGACCATATAAATGGTTCATTTTTTCTACTTAACTTATTTAAAGGCATCGCTATTTCCGAGAAATGTCTTATAAATTTACGATAATAGTTACAAAATGCTACGAAACGTTTTACTTCATCTGCATTTTTGGGTATAGGGTAATTTTTTAATACTCTAGTTTTTTCCGGATCTGGTAATACACCTTTATCTGTAACCAAATGTCCCAAATAAAGTATTTCTTTCTTTAGAAATTCACATTTTTGAGGATTTAGTTTTAAATTTACTTTTCTCAGCCTTTCCATTACATTTATTAAATTTTGATTATGGCTAGATAGATTTCTTCCGAATACAATGAGATCGTCTTGGTATACTAGACATTTATCAAAAGTTAAACCACTCATTGCAACTGACATCATACGACTAAACGCATTAGGACTTATCTTTAAGCCCATTGGTAGCCGCTTCATGCAATATTGACCTGTATTTGTAGTGAATGCTGTTAATTTACGACTATTGGGTTCCAAACTAACCTGATAATAACCTTGGTGAAGGTCAAGGTGAGTGAAATAAATGGCTCCAGTAAGCGTATCTAAAATTTCATTAATATTTGGTAGTGGGAATTTATCATCACAAATAACTTGGTTTACTTTTCTATAATCTACTACTAAACGCCATTTTTTCTCTTGACCCTCGCTACTTTTTTTAGGTACTAATAAAATTGAACTGGACCATTCACTATTTGTCTCTTCTATAATA
The DNA here is from genome assembly GCA_949319445.1 of Mythimna lalbum. Lineage (NCBI taxonomy): Eukaryota > Metazoa > Arthropoda > Insecta > Lepidoptera > Noctuidae > Mythimna > Mythimna lalbum. Next base: position 7,095,971 of record OX439345.1, on the reverse strand, counting down.
TCATTTTCTAACATATTATCAACTTGCTTAGCTATTTCCGGTTTTAGTGCCTGTGGTAACCTATATGGCTTGACGTAAACTGAAGTAGAGTTTTGTTTCACAACTATAGATTGCTCATAAATATTCGTTGTTTTTAACTTATCTCCCTCTAAATGGAAAACGTCTGAATACTTTGTACATATTGCTTCAATTGATTGTCTCTCTTCTCCGTCTAAATAATTTAGATTTAATTCAGACAACAAAGTTTTAACTCTAGTAACGTCGATATTAGTCTTATTAAATTGACAAATATTATAGTCTCCCAAATTTTTTAAATCTGGTGTTAAAGATGACAAACGTACCTCTTTATCGCTAACATTAAGTATCCTGACTGGAATTCTATTATTACTAACCTTTGCTATTGCGTTTGCTATAAACACATCTTTCGCTATCTCTTTACTACAAACTACAACTTCTTCATTTATATTATCGTTTACAATAATAAAATGAATTGATTCCGATCGCGCCGGAATAATTATTGCATTTTTTAACCTGTCATGTTCATCAACAAAATGTAGATAATGCTGTTTATTATTATGAAAGAGTGTTAGCTTATTTGAAACTATATCAATTTTTGCTTGAAATTTTTCTAAAAAATCTAAACCTATGATACCGTCAGCCCTCAGTGGTAGTGAATCAAACACAAGAAAGTTATGCTGGAACGCTACATTATCGTATTTTAATAATAAATTTACAGACCCTAGAGAACGTCGCTGACCACCTATTCCATTTATTAATGTATTATCTTTCTGAACAACGATGTCATTTGGTAACATTTCTTTTTTAATAATGGACAATGTTGCTCCCGTATCAATAAGCCAATAATATTTAGTATTATTTATATAAAAGGTTATGTACTTCGCATTTCCTTGGTATGATAACACAAAATGTTTAGGATCGAAAAAACTGGCTTGGTTTATCTGTATTTTCGTCTTTATCGCCTAGACGCGTGTCTGCTACTCGCTCTGCTGGGAACGTATTTTGTCCTCGTCCACGGTTCCTAGCATATCTCGAACCTCTATTACCCCGGTTATTGTTAAATGATGAGTAATAATTTGCTCTATTATTTCCACGAGAACCTTGTCCTCGGTTGTAACTGTTATGAGATTGGTGTCCACGAGGGTAATTGTTACTATATTGACTACGAAAAGTACCCTTATGATGGCTTTGTGATCGCCTATTATTATGTGAAACTCGTTCATTTCTCGATACATGCAAAATATTACCTGATGGTTGGAAAGACGTGCACTCTTCGTCTTTCGCTGCTTGTATGGCATCTTTCAAGCTGCTCAAGCCGCGTGCCGTGACGATGGTGCTCAGCTTCGAGCTACGCAGGCCATCTGAAAACCGTTTTATAGCAAAACTTTCATTGATCGGTTTCAAAATAGAAAATGCCTCTGATTTTCCATCCGCCTGGGTAATTGTCAGCTCCGTAAATAATTTTTCCACCTCAGATCCATATTCTTCAATGGATCTCGAACCCTGTTGAATGTTTTGAAGCTGCGTCTGTATAGCTATAAATGATTTCTTGGGTAAAAGATATTTCCTCAAGTCATCAATTAAATCTTGAACACTTTTGTATGAGCCTGTAATTCTTAGTTTTGCGCTCTCATCCAGTCTACTTTTTAGAACGAAAGTAATTAATAAATCCTTACCTGGCCCGTCCAGCATGCCAGCATACAACTCCACGGAGTCTATCAACCGCTTGGTGGTGCCCTCAACACCGTCCATTACTGGAATCAAACTACACGCCACCTTTAAGTCGAAATCCATTGTACCTGATTGTTTTGCTACAGGAAAAATACACAATTTTTCTATTTCCCCGTATTTTTGTTTTATTTTCTCATATAGTTCTACCGTTGATGCTAAATGGGTATCTTTGCTTTTTTCAATTTTAAAAAATATTTAACAGCAGTTTCCATAAGCACTTTTTGCTTGTTCCAACTTTGTTGGAATAACATTACCTTTAAATCTAGATTGTCCCTTTTTTACTAAATAATTTCGTATCTCAACTAAATAGTTATAATTTTGTTCTAGAATACCAATCATAGCATACAGATTTCTTAATCTAATAATAGAATTGCATACATTGAACACATTCTACATAAATGCAATGAAACTAAAATAAATAAAGTCCAACGTTGCATTTTGTTTCCATTTGGTGTCTTATGACAAGTTGTCCGTGCATGATTCTAGCGCCTTTTAATTTTTGCGTTATGAAATTTGATAGTTCACTCACGCTGTGTTACACAAAGATGAAAAATAAATTTCACAACACTCAACCACTATTCACTGGATTATGATTGATTTCCGGTACCTTCACTGCGCCCTCTGATGGATGACCTTATTCTCTGCATGGTACTCATCCCAATTTCCATGTGCGATGGCAGCTTTTGTACATTCGCACGCCAACATAGACTGCTATGACTCCAATGATGGCCAGAACGATGTAGGTCACGATGCTAAGACGTTCCACGTGTCATTGTTGCCTCTAGCCGCGTTTTGACTCAGGAAAACCTCTTCCTTTTCCACGGTTGACCGACACATTATATTTATAAAATGCTAATCAAACTAATTACTAACAATCCCCTTGGCAGAGTCCCAAGGCAGGGTCGCCATGTAATGTTGGGGTTCCTAAGGAGGTGGTCTCAAGCAAACAACCACATGTGTTAAGTACTATTTATTGAGTGCAATGCATGATACATGGAATCGTCGCATATGAGGTATATTGCTAACTCAGCATACATATAAAGGAGTATACTTACTTACTAAAATAAGAGAGCATACCTATTATATTCTACACTTCATTACTTATTTTGTTTATTTTTTTTTTAATTGATACACACTGTGTCTACGTTTCTTATCCAACTGTCCTGTCACAGGTCTGCTCGAAGAAATTTCTTTAGAGATAAGCAGATCCTTTGTACTCTTCTATTCTTATTTGTTCTTTTCTTTTTTAAGTGTTTGTGTGTACATAAATAAATAAATATCGGCATTCAGACAATTACCTACATCAATCTACACAGGTTAACTAATAGACGTTGACGTTTATAGATATGTAAAAACAATGAAAACAATAATAGAAATATTAAAACACTCACGCGTTGTTTCAGACTACTGGTGCAACTGGACGAGACTGAAAAACAATTCGACAATTTCTGGCTAAAACATTCAACGAAGCTAAACCACTGGCTGAAGTTCAGAACGTTTTTATTAAACTTTAAACAGATGCAGGTAACTATACTTTAATCTTATTACAAATCAGTTAATCACACAGTTTTCATATTAAGGTAGCCATACACACTATGGTATACCTGACAGGTCTACCTGCACAGTGTATACCTATCAGGTAAGCTTGTATGGAAACCTGCACAGTTTTGTAACATACATGCTCAGGTTTACCTCTACAGGAAAACCTAGCGTGTATGGCGGGCATTACACTTTTGTTAAGACTTGACCGGCCGGAACTGGAAATGCGACGCCTGTTTATTTCTGTTACGAAAGTCAAACATCGGTGTTTTTGGTGAACAAACTCTGTGTGATTCGTCAGGGTCTTTAGCCGGTCGAAAAACAAAGTCCTGAGCCCTATTGGACACCAAATCTGAAACCGCCCTGTTGACTACCAAATCCGATATATCCATGCATTTCTCTTTACTATTCGTATCTTCGAAATTTCGAATATCCTTCCTTTTCTGTGCGTCCAGTTGAAATGTTAGCTTCTGTATTTTTCTTGACTTTTCCTCTAGACGCGCTTTAAAATCCTCCGCTTGTTTAGCCTTCTTATTACAATCTAATTGTAAATTACTAACCTTCCGTTTATAAGTATCAAGTTCTGCTTTTAGCTTTTGAATTTTCAATGTGTTTATTTCTTCCATACATTCTAGCTTCTCTCTCGCGTGTTTTGCTACGCTCTCTTGGTATAATGTCTCCTGTTCAACTTGGTACGCCCAAAAAGACATCGCACGCATAGCAATGTCCATGATCGTGTCGGGTCTCATTCCCGCCAAAACTATTGATTTAAAAGTTTCATTGGGCCTAAGATCTGCTTGAATCACATCAAACTTATCACGTAATTCGGTCCCACATGCCGGACAAGTTAATGAGTTTTCGGCAGTTCGCTTGAACTCTCTTTTTCCGTGTTCAACACAAAATGCATGTGAACAAGTCGTTACCCACGCTTGATTTGATAGAGACTTTCTGCATTTGCGAAAGTTGCACACAATTTCCATAGCCATTATTTCACGTCTTATTGTTTTTCATCACTGTATTTCTTTTTGATTTGCATAAATAAACACTTTTTCTTACATTACTAATTTGTAAATAGAGGTTATCTGTCAAATGGTTTTTTTTTTGTAAAAATTTTAAGGCTTTGTTTTTAATTCCTTCATGTTGACAGTATTATTTGAGGTTTACCTACTTGTTGCTTTAACGAAAGAGGATTCTTACAAAACAGTAAAGATCATTCATAAAATTATCATCTGCAATATTTCTAAGAAGACGTTATTTTTTGCAGGCCACTTTAGATAACCATTTAAAGGCAGCATGCGACATGACGGAGGTGGGCGAGACAGCAATCAGGGTAGATAGCCTTCTACAAGAGGCTGGCGACTTTGAGAAACTTTGCAACTGTGATCTTGATACAGCAACCTCAGTTATTGACGACGGTAATGTATTGCGATTGTTTTTCAATTCAGTCAACTTTTATAGAGAGTTTGGCAGATTTTATATTTATGTCCCCATAACAGTCACAGAGTACAAAATTCACGTTTTGTTTGTGAACTTAATTCGAATAAAATTATAACGTATAAGTAGGTACTTGTTAAAGTTATTAAGTAAAAAGAGTAGACACAAAAAAAGCTTCTACAAAATTTGTCTTTGGGTCTGGCTAGAAAAAGAAAATGGTGTGCGTTCGATTTTTGAATTTAAAATATTTAGTTTAATTCTTTTACCAAATCAATATGTACGCAAATCCGATTTTGTTTTTAGTTGTTTAGTTAATGAACCATTTATGATTAATTAAAAGATTATTAAATAATTCTGTTTTGTTGCAGGAGAGAAATTAATGCTGGACCCGTTAAGTCAAGTTGACCACATAGAATCCAAATGCGAGGAACTAAGACGAACGAGCGCTTTGCTTCAAGAAAAGATACAAAAACGAAATCTACTTCTGACAAAAGCTAGAGAACTTATGGACAGGATAGACAAGGTTCATTGAAATATTATTGTTTTATAAATTATACAAGATAATTTGTAAAACACTGGCAACCTCACAACAAATTTTGTTCTATGACTTTTAAAAATGTATAATTTTAATTTATCATACAAAAATAAAAATGTTTAAATTGAACGTTCTAAATATTACGAGGTGTATGCGAAGCAAGTGATAGTACAATAGCGAAGGGGAGCGGGGATTAGGAGACATGGTTGCTTTATGCGCTTGCATCGCGTCATGCAGACGTAGGTCAGTATAGCAAAATACAGAGTTGAAATGTGTTAGAACAACGAAATCTTGAAAGTTTGTTTTTGGTAAATTAATTATGTTTTTCAAAAAGTAATAGAACAAAAGTTGTTATTTATGATGTTATTAATACAGTCCTGCAAGGTTGTTAGTATTTTACAAATAAATCATTATACCTATTTACAAATATAAAATTACCAAGACATCTACAGCTTAGTTAAAATATTTTCATAATTTATGAGTCGCAATTGTTTTTTTTAATTGTTAGTATGTTTATTTGTCAGTAAAGTTTATGCAGGTACTTCATTGTTTTGTTTTTTTACTCATTGTAATTCTAAAACTTACTGTGGTAAAGGAGTCATAGGTTAAGACTTTTGATTTGTTACAACTATATCTACATTTGCGGATTCTTGAATTTACCATTTCTTTTACTAGGCAAACGAATGGTGCGCAACGGGCGTCGAAATCTTAGCAGGAGAAGGCGGTTTAATAGCCGTGGACAAGCTATTAGAAGACGCCACCAGCTTCGGGCTGACAGCTCCCGACCAGTTCCGCGATATGCTGATGCAGTCTGCTACACAGGAGACCAGGGCACTCGTCACTCAGGTACGATAGCAGTAGGACCATCTGAATAAATGTTTAAGGGCACTATTTTCCTAAGCACATATTTTTGGTTTATTTGGTTTTGTGGTTTTATTGCGTGGTCGAATCAGAAATGAAGATATCCGCAAGAGAACTAAGATTCCCAACATAGCACGAAGAATCGCCTTAAGTGGTAATGGCAGGGCACATTGCTCGCAGAACAGATGGTTCTTGAGTGGCAACCGCGTACCGGAAGACGTAGCGTTGGAAGGCCTCCTTCAAGGTAGACTGATGAGCTGGTGAAGGTTGCGGGAATGCGATAGATGCGAGACTCTCAGGATCGTTCATTGTGGCTACACTTAGGGGAGGTCTATGTCCATAGGTATATCAGCTAAAATGATGATGATACTTTTTGGTTAATTTCGTCATATATCAGCATAAAGACAAACTGAATGAAAGAGGAATATCAAGAAATCTTTCTCCACGAGAAACGTATTTTTTTAAGTGAGTACTTATTAGGTATCTAGCCTTTTGAGCAATTACCTACTGTAATATCCGAACCGTCCGAAGATTTGCTTCCTAAAGAACTTCAGAAGAATATTGATTTTCACATTAAGTCCTTACAAGTAATGTAAAATTCTCAAATCTGATCAAAATTACTGGGAAATTCGTTATACATATACATTTGTAACAAGTAAATGTTCCCCAGGTGGCACAACGAGTAGAAGACGTATGGCTGATGGTGTCTGTGAAGCGAGCATCCCTTCAACGTGCAGCTGCCAAGCCTGCGCGACCAGTCCAATCAGTTCCGCCGCAAAGCGCCGCCATAGCTCCTACCAACCATCAGGTCAGTGAAAATTGTGTTTTTTTCAGGTATTTCTAAATACAGATACAGATATGGCATAGTCGACCTCATAATTGCTGTATTGCTATGGCCGTCATAAAATCTAGACAAAGGAACATCAGTAACTAGCACTTTGCTAGTGACTTTGTTCGCGAGAAAGTTTTCATAAATAGGTACTTTAACACTCCATAAACCGTATTAATTTTGAAAAGATAACCTTTATTGTTTACTTGGCTTACTATTTATATATACTTTCAAGTACACGGATTTAGACTTTGCATACAAACGAAATTCTCCCTTTTCACCCTCCTTAAAGATTTTGAATTTACAGTAGTAGTAGTGCTAGCTTACGTCAGAAAGACTTATGCAAAATTTAGTAGTTTCGACTGCACGTTGGTATGTGAGTTAGTCAGTTTCTTCTATATACAATAGTATCCATTACCAAAAAGAAACCGAATGTCATGACAATAAAGTCGGCAATTATTGTCAAGATAGCGCTAGTATAGCTTTTTAAACATAAGGCCTACTAAATGCGAATTAGATTATTTATTTTTACGATTCTGGCAATTCGGATATTTCGCTAGTGACTAAAGCCGCTAGCCCCAAAGGTGAGTAGCATCCGACTTTGGCCGCGCGGCAAAAATCGTGCAGCTTTAGTCACCCGTGTAAACCCCACATTTTTGATTTTCCAAGTCGAATATTATAATTTTTATATTAGTGTCCAACATCGAAACAACGGACATGAACAACTCTAGGATCTTATGGGTCCAGCTATGCCCTCGCCATCTATCCTGATCTTTCATCAGCCAATTACGGTCTTATTGCTGACTAGCTTTTGCCTGCAGTTTCGTCCGCGTACATAAAATAAATGTCACTCAGGAATAAAGTAGCTTTCCATCGATGAAAAAAATTTTAGCAATCGGACGGACCAGTAATTGCAGAGATTACCTTCTACAAACAAAAAATAAACCTTACTTCTTTATTATATTAGTGTAGATAGATATTGTTTTGGCCATAAACTTAAATTGAATGTGTTTGTTAGAGAGTTCCATTCTGTGTGAGAAGTATCTAAGTCGGGTAACTATGGGCTTTAGTTATAATCTTGGCTCAAGCTCGCTAAACAATAAGCTTGGGTCAAAATAAGCCTCCTTTACTGTAGATAGGCAATTATACGGTCCGTCTATACAAGTATGTTCACAGATACCTATAACAAAAGGTAAAACCAATGGTTAATTAACTATATACAAATTTAAACGATATAGGTAAGTACAATTTTAATTAAGAGAGTTATGCTGTTGTCACCGTTATGTTTTATACACAAATGTTTCCGGAAAACTCTTTGCTCATATTATGCATAAGGAAGATGGCTAGAAAGCCTGATTTATGTTGAGTGTGGTTTATTAAGTTGACACAGAAGTCAAATGAGTACATAATAGTAAAGAAGTTCCTGAGCTGTCATTACGCAGTCGTCTACACCTACAGTGCGTTTCACTTAAGAGGTTCCTTTGCTGTAATGTTGGCAATACGGAAAAACAGTGTTGCAATATTTTTAACAATTAAATTACTTAATGTTAGTGTTAGGGAGATTAGCTGATACTTCGTTACTTTAACAACTGCCTTTTTTGTTTTGTTTTGTAAACTTACTGCTCCATGAAGGAACTATTTAAGGGCACTTTGCCCTTGTCACTAAAGCGTAAGTTGATGGACATGTGTATTCTCCCCATTCTGACCTATGGTGCACAGACTTGGTCTTTGACTAACATCCAAATGTCCTAACTCAAGGTTTGCCAGCGTGCAATGGAGCGCAGCATTTTATGTGTTAAATTAACAGATCATGTTCGAAACACAACACTGCGCTCCAAAACGCAAATCGTTGATGTGGCTCAAAAGGCTGCCCAACTTAAATGGGACTGGGCAGGACATGTCTGCCGCATGCCAACGAGCTGTGGGCCCGTAAAACGCTGGATTGGTGCCCGGACACAGCAACGCGGGGCCGAAGCAGACCACGAAGGAGATGGCGGGACGACCTGGATGGCTTCCTTAAGAATTGGAATGAGAAGGCGAGGAACCGTGATCGTTGGAAGGAGTGGAGGAAGGCCTTTGCCCAGCAGTGGGACAGTATGGGCTAATTATAATAATAAATAATAATAATAATAATTTGTAAACTATTTTTGTATAAAGTTTAGGACGCTGGGCTCCATTCCGACTGTCCGGCAATTCTTTCAAATATCGAAAACGCTACACCACAATATCATACCTCTCTATTGACGACTTCCTTTTAGACCTGCTTTTTTTAAATAAAATCCCATTTCCCTCATAATTCTCCAAAAAGTGTAGCAATTACCGTTAAAATCGATTTTGTTTCGCATTTCGGGGAACAATTTTAGTAGAGTAGACAACTTTTTCCCTTCTTTTTTGTGTAGACAGACAGGGGAGCCAACATTACGCCAAAGGAACTTCTTAACCCTTCAGATACCACCGTCAATTAGAGACACAATAGTAAGACAATAGATGCGCGGCCACCGGTGGACGCTTGGGGATTCATGAATTAAGTGAAACGCACTGTACATGTATTTCCATAGTAACTGTCGCTTTGGCTATACCAAAGGGAAAAGCGACAATTAATTAACTACATACATCTGCCATTTAAAACTGTAAAGGCACGTCTTTAATTAGAGAGTTGCGTCGTTGTGGTCATCGCTCGCCTGATGTTTAATATACAATAAATTTTTCCTGAATGTTCTTTGACTAATGATAATAGAAATAGTGGCCTAAAATGAAATAGTGGCCTAAAATTAAATAGTCGCCTAAAATGAAATAGTCGCCTAAAATGAAACAGTGGCCTAAAAAGAAATAGTGCCCTTAAAAGAAATACTGGCGTAAAAAGAAATACTGGCCTAAAATGAAATAGTGGCCTAAAAAGCCAAGTATGATATTGGTTCACTTGACACGACTCTCGGATTATAAAAGACGCGAGATAACCGTGGAATAAAGTACATTGACCTTTTCCTAATATCTCTCAGTAGGTACCCGAAAAACAATCAATGAACTGCTTTTCATTACTAGGTGATGACCACGACGTTCAAAGTAAGATTGTTTTAAACCTTGTTTCAGTGTGGGTAAGAGATGGCGCTAGACAACCTGCATAGCTCTAGTATCTCTAGCTCAATAGTAACTCGAAAGATGTCGATTCAAGACCGCTTCTATATTTCCGTTTTTGAAATTAGAATGTCAACAAATGTAGGAGGGTCAATGACCGTTATTCCTCGTTTATCTGGCGCCTACTTTAGTGGATTTATCATTTTTAATATTTAGATTATCAATGCTACAATGCCTATATTGAGTGTAACTAGTTCCTGAAATCCCTAGAATATCTCACAATATCACTATAAACACAATAAACTTTATTTAACCCTTCAGATACCGTCAATTAGAGACACAATAGTAAGACAATAGATGCGCGGCCACCGGTGGTCGCTTGGGGATTCATGAATTAAGTAGCTCATTAGGTGGGAAATAAACCCATAGCCATAGTTGACGTCACCTTCAACATAATTTTATTATAATAATCAAGTAGGACCGAGCGGTAACAAGTGAGAAGTAACCCTTCTCATTATGTAATTTTTCCTTCCTCTTAATAGTTAGTCGTCAGAAATATAGAGTGACTAAATCTATATACCTAAGTAACTCTTTCTTTTTCCACCATTTCGATTTGAGGTTTATTTCTGCTGCTGTTTGATATGCATTTCTTAGTTGATGAGTTGCAATTTGGTTTTGGATAGCTCTGTATTAACTTCAGTATTAGTATTCTAAACTTCGAACGTGTGTTGAAAACGACCAACATTTTTTTTTTGTTGGGGTGACTTTTCAACTGGATCTTGCAGGTTTTCTGTGGGTTTATCTAGGTAAGGGAAGGTCGTCGTCAATCTTGAATACTAGAAGCGAAATAACGTTACTTTGATATGTTGAAGTGAGAGAGCTAAAGTATGTAAACATTTTATGAAAACATGGCAATAAACAGTGCATATTTATCCAGCAAGTAGGAGACGTTTTTGTAGATGTTGTTACATATCCATAAAAAAATATGAAGCCTGAATAACAATATAATTATGAAAAAATATTTATAAGTTTCAGAAGTATAGGGAACGAAGTGTAAATAGTCTCACAAACCCATTGAAAAGGGCGGATCTTATGACTAAACGGGTGTTGTGTCTAGTCTGGGTAACTGACCAATAGGCGGTTTCAAGCCTTTGTATAATATATGTTCTAATCGCGCTGAAAACCGTTACCGCTATGCAGAATTTTTAATTTTAGTTCATATATGTCGCGTCATAGATGTCGCTACATGGTAATTGTCGGTTGTCTAACAGCTATTTAGCGAGTAGGTATATTATCTAACAGTATAAGCGCATAACATAACATTAGCCGAAAATCGACGACTTAATTAAGTAAAAGTGCAGATAATTAGCAAACCAATCATTCGTACAGTAACAATTTCAACGTCAAGGTTTTTCACTTCCTTCGCCTATAAAAACAATTAGTCAGTCTGGAGACGATGCCTAATTGTAAAACGTTTATATTAATTAGACGCCCGGCTGTCTGCTAAACAAACAACTAAGGCCTGTACTGTCCACGGACGCGTAGCTTCACAGACTCATATTCGTCATTACACGCTTGGTATACGCCTGCGTGATGCCTACGTACGTACGCTTACGTACAAAACTATGACACTGTCGACGAAGCGGCAACTCGAGTCGTCGTGTCGTACTCAACATTATTTTTATTATGCGAAACCTGAATATTGTTTGTTCAGAATTAGTAACTGAATGGATTCTAATAGTTTTTACACCATTTTATAATTTGTTTTTTTTTTTAAAGGTCTCAAATTGGGCACTTTCGACACTTAGTACAACACAGGTCACGGAAGACCATAGCGGGTAGTAGGCGCCAGCAAACAGCTGGGTGTAAGTGCAAAACAATCCCTCAGTTGCCTGGATAGCCCGGTGACTATGTATTTTTACTGACATAACAAGCTTATAACTCTGGGATATTTCATGATACAGATGTAATTTTGTACATAAAAATTCTTACACTTATTACAGACACCATACAAAACTATAAACTTGATTGGACAATTTGTATGGTGGGGCCTAAATCGGCCCCTTATTTCGTTTCCTGAAAAAATGTGGACGGTCGTTCAGTTTCGTCTACTGAGCAAGCTTCTACTAGCTTTTGCCCGCGGCTTCGCTCCCGTTAAATTCGGGGTAGCACAGTTGCCCTTTCGGCTTATTTTTTCCGACATTTTCAACAAATATCTTCTACCTTGTATACTAAAACTAATATTGTAGAAGCAGGCGTAAAACGCGTTTTTGTCATGAAAACATGACGTAATTACTTCTTGAATCAAGTGCAGTGTTAAAGCGTGCGACACCTGCAAGACCACTTTCTTGCGCACGCGCATATACCGCGTACATTCTCACTGTGACTGATACGCGTTACGCATTTATAACTATACAAGAAAACTACATGTTCTGCCTGTCCACTACACACAAGAAAGTGGTCGAGATACTTGAAGGACGGATTGCTTAAGGATCTTTATTGTATGACAGGTTTCGCAAAGAAAGTTGACTTCTGACGTTGGGCTGATATATTGAAACTTGAATTAGTTATCAGATTTATAAAATACTAGCTTCTGCCAACGGCTTTGCCCACGCACATAAAATATAGCTTATGTCACTCAGAAATAAAGCAGCTTTCTTTTGGTGAAAAATTTTAACAATCGGACCAGTACTTTCAGAGATTACCTACCTTCTACAAACAAAAAAAACGACCTCTTTATTATATTAGTGTAGATAAATATGTAACCGAAACAATTGTATCTAATACATAACATGGTTTAAAAGAATGTCCATGAAGTTTCTTACACATTCTTCTCCATAAGAGACCTACGCTTTGGTATGTGCAATTAGCATAATTTTTCTGACCGACTTCTTGACAATTCAAAAATGCCTGTTACCTCATAGGGTGGACACCCTAGAGGTGAAGAAGTCATTGGACGAATTCACAGCTTAAAAAAAATGGTTTATTTAAAATAAATGCTTTGATTCTTGCTAATACAAACACTCAACATTTATTTATCATTAAATCTAGTCTGTAACTCTAATAACGACTACAATGAGTTGCGCAAGAACTGCAAAATAACAGCGCATTTGCAAAATGACCCCCAATTAGCGCTACCGACCGCGTTAGTGTACCCATAAAATATACTTTCTTATAGTATTTAATAAAGATAATTAACTCTCTAACCAATAACTTGGGAAAGCCGCCAGCCAGATACGCTTCCGGCTATAAAATATAGTCTTGTTATCGCTAACGAAGACACGTGAATCGCTCGATTTATCGCAAATCGCTCGCAAAAACGCAGATAATCTGCGCTATCTCGTAGAAAGTGCGCAACCACAGAGGTCGCGCAGAGCGCATGTCAAAGCGCAGCTTTCATACTGTTTATAATGATATGACGTCATTAGCATACAAAGTTGCTAATAATGTCATATTTCTATTGTTTATTTATTTCATACTGTATAGGTAATAATGATATGACGTCATTAGCTACTTTGCAGTTTCTATTGTTAATTTATTATTATCCATTTCCTTTTTAAGCCAAAAATAAAGCAAGAGTAAACGAGTCAACAATTTTGAAACTGGGTCAAGTGAAATCATCTATTCGTACTGAAAATAAGAATAAATCATGAAAATCTAAGTAAAACTAGGGTAACCACTAAATATTGTCAGACTAAATAATGTTAAGTACCTATTAAAGTGAAATTTCTTCAAGCAATGTGCCGAAGTCAAGCTATTTACAGATCGAAGTAAAAAATATCAAGTTCAAAGAACTCCATCCATAGCTCTACGAATCACGACAAATTCCACAAAATGTCGATTACCCACGTTCTATGGCAGATATAATCTAAAAGGGAGAAATCGACAAAAAACCTGTTAAACTAGTAAAAGGATTGCGTGCGTCCGCAAATACACCCGTTTCTTTACAAACTTTGATTTCCTTGGGGAAATTGAACATTTCAACAGAACAGATACGGTTTTACTTTTGATGAGAACTTGTAATAGGGTTCTGTGTAAAGGCTATTATGATGATACTTACGTAAGAATGTTCTCTTTACCTATTTACGTTTATTTTTAAGTTGTATGCCATATTAATTTACCTAAGTACCTTTTTTTTAACGGTGGGCAAAAATCATCTAATGACAATACCCCCGCTCTTGGGTGGAACGGGCGATAATGTCAGACTCTTACTGACTAAAATCCCACCCCGTTCCTTCTTCTAACCCTGGCCCCAGTTAATTTACCTACCTCATCGACAACAACCGTAGGACAAGTCGACAATTAGCTAGTATATGATCTGTTGTGGTAACTAGCTAAACTTTCAATTGTATTGCTATCTTGTTATTTATTCTAATTACGTCATTTTAATTAATTTTAAGTAAGAAAGAATTCGTACCGGAGCCGGAGTAGCAACTAAAGCAGTAGAGCCATAGATATCCGAGTAGAGCCAAACAAAATTAACTAGCATAACCGGCATAAACTCATCTATCACTATTAACTGTTCACCCATATCCACGTCCTAACGATTGGTTTTTTCAACTCTTCTATATCCGTATAGAAAATAGACTCGGCTTCCGCGACTATTTTAAAATATTTCTTTCGTTTGATGTCGTCGTAACATCAACCTATTGACCGATACACGTAACAGAAACGAATTTCACGCCGAATTCAATCTTGTGCCCTCGTTGAAAAAAGGCTAATCGTTCATCGAACACAGATAAACCATGTTTGCTTTGGTGCGGACTTCTGGCCTCTTATTTACTTTTTTATAGCCGAGTCTGATATAAAAAAAAACTGTTTATTGGTGCGTTAGTAACCCAATAAATGCAATCATTTTTACCTACTTAGGTAACAATACCACATAAGCCAGTTAGATGACTTATTACTTTTTCTTTCTCATTTGCAAAGATCAAAAACATCCGGTATTTGTTTTTTTTTTTTCTAAATAAATTGATACCATTCTAAAATGTAAATATTCAGCAATTAAAATGTCTAGAATCCATGTCTTTCGAGAATAGATGCATATAATAATATTTCTTTGATCTTATCTGTTTGTTTGTTGTATAGTAAGGAATATTTTTGACACTTTTTTTGAAGAATTCTAGGAGCTTGAGCTTGATGTCAAAGTACGTTAAAGCATTAATGTACACGAGCGTCATAACAATCAAATATAACGTTTTCTCTTTATGTCTAGTAATAACATGGCGAAGATCCATTCAAATACATCGCTGTGAATAAACTGATGATATTTTATTTCTTTCTATACCTACATTTACATAGGTAGGTTTACGTAGTATATAGGTACTACACACTGCGTACACAATGCGAATCGAAACGAGAAAAGCAGTATCTGAGTGCCTAGTGCGAGTTTGTTTTACGTTAAAACGCGTTCAACGCGTTAATGACGTTCGGCGCTCCGATTGTGCCGCTGCAAGCTCTTAACTAATCAGAGAGCCAAAAGAGATAAACGTAACTCGCACTATAAGGCCTCTGGACTGGGTACAGTTAAGGAAATTAGTTGATTAGCTTAGAGACATACAAGGTGTTGTACAGTCAACAAATGAGATAAGTAACGGTACGGTCAACGGATCGAAGGATATGGAAATAAAATTAATTTTCAATACACTTGCTCATAAAGTGACTCTTATTGCATTGCACTTAGGTATATAATGGCCCTTGTTACCAAACTGTGACATTTTGATTACCATTACGCACTAGTGCTATAATGTAGTTAAAACCTCATTGTTCAACCTCTCCACCGCCATAATTGTATGACATTTATCGTATCAGGATGGGTGCAGGTCATCCCCCACGAGAAAAAAAAATGGCCGCGCATTTGAAAACAGATTTTTACTGCCACAAAAGTTTACTAGTTTTACAGTTATTTTATTCACAAGTGTATTAAAAAACGTCGTATGATACACGTGAGTAATTAGTGATTACCATTCTCGGCTCTCTTAAGACCCTCGCCATGGCTCGGGTCTAAATAACGCCTCGACGGTAATCACTTACATTACACACTTATATCATAATGTACTATTTATATGCATCCATCGGTTTCCATGAAAACTTCAACTATATCTAAGGACCCTGGTTACTTAGCTCCTTTTTTGACTGTACCTACATACATACTATAACCACTTTGTAACACTGCCTTTAGATAGTTGGAAAATTTATTTGTCTTTTTAAATATGCAGTGCAGATTAAGTTGCCACCTAGTTTTTTTTTCAATTGATATAATCTGTGCTTGTCTGCAATCACACCTAATGATAAGCAGTGATGCAATCATTAGTGAGGTGCAATTTGCTAAGCAATCATTTCCTTTTCTTTAACATGAAGCTTTTTTTAAGACCATTGTAGGGGACCGCCCAAAAGACACGGTGGAGCAGATGATGCCCTACTTGGGTGGAGTACTGCCGTGTCTTCGTGCCCTGGTATAGACCATGGTATGGATGCCTTCTTCTGTGAAGCAGTAATGCTTCGTGGGAAATTATCAAATGACTTTTCCCGCTCTGACAGGAGCAGGATAATGTCAGACTTTTACTGACTAAAACCAACAGTGTTCCATCAAGTGTCCTTTGGGAGGGCTACGATAACTCTCGAACAATTCCAAAACCCTCGTAGGCCTTAACATGAAGCTGTAATAGTTATTTAGCTTATTCAGAACAGCACACATAACAGTATCTAAAGCTACTGAACTAGCTAGTTAAGCTCTACATTGGCAGGTCAGCGGCTAAACAGCTCTAACCTACAATCTTTAACTGACTGATACACAGATATAGCTATCTAAAAGGTTAGTTGGTTAGCTATTACCAATAACATTGTTGAGGCAGGGACAGGAACCATAGTCTTAACATAATTCTCGATAACCAGTCCACTTAAGCCTTCTGAAACTAAAGCCTCTTTGTTTTCTATATGCCGCAATAGTTTTTCACCAACCAGGGGTTGTCTTTTTTTAAATAAAATCCAAAAAAAAATATCTGTCTACATTTTTTTGTTGTTACGTAAAATATATTAAATCGATGTAGATCATTTACTGTGTGACTTGATATATTACTTAGTTTCATCGCAATCGGTTGACTATATCGAAAGATATACTAGGTACTTTCATTGACTGTTAGGTGGTACGAAGTTCGCCGAGTCGACTAGTGTCAAATAAACCATTTACGGGCACTTTAGAATTGTCATCAAAAGTCGGTCAATCAAAATAGTTAAGCTTCGTTGTACATCATGCACATTCCAAAGCGTATTTTTTATACCTTGGGTACATTAGCATAGCGCGTACCTACAATGATAATTATTATAATCATCAGTTTGTACCACGGTGGTACAAACCGATGATTGGAATATTTTATGGAACGTGGTAGGTGTTAGGTACTACATCATTCGATGAAAAATGCCTAAGGTGCCTCTGCTGGTTGGTTTCGGGTCCTCGTACCCGTACGCCTTCCAAAGGCCTAAGTACTCACAATTCTGGGGTTAGAGAATAAATACATAAAAAGAATTAGCCTGTAACAGAAGGCAGAAGATCACAAAGCGTATTCAGTATTCAGAAGAGGTTCACAGTTGTCTTGGAACTTCGCTTGTACTTACAATTTTATTACTCTCACAACAACGACTTCAAATACCTACCCATACTATACCCGTTTACAGGGTGTAGTAGAAAAATGTGATCATATTTAAAAAAAATGTTTCCAAGAAGAAATGTACTTTGGTTCAAAATTATCATTAGCTAATCAAAATTATAAAGTTAATTGACTACGACTTCCTTGAGATTATCGTTCCTTTAGACGGGAAGAAGCATTCTCTAAAATATGACCACACTTTTCCGTTACATCCTGTGGAATAGAAGACCATTAACCATTCAGCCTCATATTAACCTTGTCACGAATCATCAGTATGTATATCTATTAAATGTCACAAGAGTACATGACATTTATGGTGTTGTACACCATGATAATGGTATAGGCACCTACCATTGACAAATAAGTCGTGCAATAATATTTATGGTGTAAGTGAAAGTGCTGTATATAATAATGGTGATGGTGACCATGAGGTGGCGCAATATCCTTGATATACCATCGATAGCAGTAGCGTCTATTGAAGACATTGGTAATACTATTACAATAGCATTACTGGAGTTTCTAGTAGCGCCAATGAACTTATTGGACGTCTGATATAGGCCATATATCAACAAATTCAAGAAGATTATATTTAAGATAGAAATAGATCCGTAAATCTCTAAGAGTCAAGACCGAATAAATAAACAGGAGTTTAAAGAATACACTAGGACTTTTAATGGAAGCTTTTATTACATGTTTACAGATTATCTGAAGACTTACTAACTAATGATTTATTATTGACAATTAAGATTTCCTGTGATTAATATGCAATTGCTCAGCTCAATATCGGGAGATTCCTACACGTCTTAACTCATTTCTAAGAACTCTTGAAAGTTTGCGAGAAATCCATTGTCTTATTCTAAACTCTCGAGAGGCTGATAAGATAATCATAGCAAAATTCCTTTCGCTCTGAATAGTAATTGTTTGAGTATAATTCACGAATGAATATTCAATAACAGCTATTTGCTTTGTAAATCGACAAATTTGCAGTAGAGCGTTGTCTGTATCTATTAACACACTTTATCGTTCCGCGTTCCATTGACCCAATGTTCACGTTGACATACTACAATTTATTTAACACATGCATTCAAATACCTATTACAAGATATACACAATATATAACATCACGAACTAAATATGAAAAGTAAACCAAAAATGAAAGGTCTCTGAACAGTAGTAAACTGCAATCAGGTTGATGAAAATGACGAAAAGGAACGCGGTATTTAACATAAAGTAGCGTATTCCAGTGAAAAAGTAATAACGAGAACTTGCTAGGTATATTCCAAAGTTAGTAAAGCTACTTGATGATCAACATGCCATAAAAGAACTTACCTACGTTCCAAAGAACTAACATAAAATGTGCAGTATGTAGGTAAACGTCAGATGTGAACCAATTGAACCGGTTGTATTTGACCGTCCTCGATGCATAGTTCACAACAGCTGCGTTTGCGCACTATGAGCCAATCCAAGCCAATTGAATAAAGGAGCCTCGAGCCGCTGCACTTATTTGGAAAGTTCACGACCCTTGCATTAGCTGTCCTCACTTCACGCTGCTGGCGCCAAAACACTCTCTTTTATCCTTTACCGACGCTCAACAAGTTTTTACACATGCCTGACATTTGATATACACATCATTCAATTTGCAAGTTGCAAAATTTAACGATATTTCATCCAAACCTAAATTGAAAACCGTTTATTATGATCCATCATCACTCCGTCCATCAAATATTGGAGACGATGAAACATTGACTCGAGTTTTAATGAGATTTCATAACGGTGCAGCCTCGACTGTGCAACTAGTAGTCTTGTACTTCAACTTCATTACAAAGTAACAACGTTAGCGCTTTCAAGGAGTCTCCAAATGGTTGACCTAAATGAATCGAATAAGGAAAATAAATAAATTCGTTTTCTAATCAGCTCATTCGTTTAACAGTGACTTTTGAATATGTATACACCTCACGTATTTCCATTCTGAAAGTTAAGCTCTTGCTTTTAATTAACAATCTCTGTTTATTTTACTTGTACAGTGCAGCGCCGTCCTAAATATTTTTTTTTTATTCACTAGGCACGTATTACGTAACAGCCTTTCCAATACTGGCTCCACTTCCCGCTTCAAGGAATGTTGGCATCAAGGCAAGTTGGTGACAGGACCGATCCGACGCCTTCAATGATCGATAACTTGCACCAAGTATATTGCATTCGTAACGTGGGAGTATCTCTCGACTAAAACACACATCGGACCCAAACTAATGTAATATTATTTTAATGTGTGGGCTTAAACACATAATCATAATATCAGGTTACTAAATTGTTAAAACATTTCAAGGTCCAACAGATTTCTTGCGCTCAGAAATCGCTGCACTTGAGACTACTTTGTATTTACATTTAATCGTCATTATTTTTACACGATTGGTATTCTTAAAGGTCTTTTGTTGGAAAAATATATTAATCCACAGCCAGGTGGCGCTTCAAGATTCCATAATAAACGTGCCCAGCTGTTACGGGGTGAACGGACTCTATGTGGTTCGGTTTACAAGTCTTTTGTAATGCAACCTTAATCCTGATAGAGATAGAGCTTATTTTCATAGGCCAGCCCCTTATATGGCTTTTCCTGTCATAGAAAATTACATTCCCGATTGTACAGGACTCCGCTTAATTGGATTTGAGATTCCTTCTATGTGAACTGAAACTGACAGAGCGCTCTTGGGAATAATGTACCTTTGTTATTGTGTTCTTTAGCCTCGGACGGCCTGGTTACATAGTAAATGGTAACATTCCATTCCCAAGGTGAGCAGTTTATGGTTTAGCTAGTGTTTAGTACATTTACAATTCATAAAAAATATCTTATGTCATGTCCGACAATAGAGACGTAATTCACTCAACAAACTTGTCTGCCGTTACGTATGTATGTATGCCTTGACTAGTTATTCCTCGGACAAAAAAAATTAAGATTTATTAGTGCTCTATTTCAAATGTCAACCACATGTAATTATTATGAGTCGTTGTACATGCAAAGTTGGAAGTCATCATAATTAAGATTTTTAGAGCACAATGATAGAACTTATCCAACGTCTCCAAGACTTACTGAAAAACAACTTTTGTCTTGTCCAAACTTGCAGTTTGCATTCTGTTGTAATGTCTTTATTAACAGTAAAATACTTCACAGATAATTAAGAGATCATAAAACACCTGCAAAATGCGAATGAGATTTTCACATTTACAACACCATTGCACTTTTTGTTCAAGCTTTTCCGTTCGTACAATACCCAGTGGCACAATGTAGAATGAACATGTTTCTTTGGGCCACACCTATTTCCTGCTAGTAGCTGATGCATGTCGCATTGTCTTCGTTTTTTACACACTTTTTGTCCTTTTCCGTTGCTTTATTAAACTGTGGGCGGTTTATAAGTGATCTATTATGTTCCTTCGTGTATGTGCACTCTGAACATGAGCTTGAATTTGACGTGGGAAACGTATTTCTTCCCAGAATTTATAGTAAAACAATCGCGGCCCAGATCCGTTATATTGTACAGTTTCTATACTGTCAATGTGAAATTACACAATAAAGAAACCTTACTTGTGAAGATAAAGGTTTCCACTGCGACACTGACTCTTCGAAGGTTGATTTCTTCTGTTTTATAACTGTATTGTAATGCACAAATATTTATCTAATGCGTTTTGATATTAAAGCTACGGGTCATTCTTTCATTTTCCTCATCAAAGCTGCCTAGGCGTAGCTAAAGAATCTCAGCTACGTACATGTTTCCAAACCGTGTCTCTATTTTAACAACCTCGTATTTCCAAGTTTGTAATATGAAATGCTTCAAGTCATCCGCAAAATAACCAAGTATGATGCGTGTAGCCTAAATGCCGTTCGCCCACTTACGACCGTATTTAGCGTATATGGGCTCTGGTCAGTTAAAAATACCACTTTAGTATCAGCGATTTAATATTTTATTTATTAACAGATATTCGTTAATATTGGGAATCTTGTCATTGAACAAAGAAGCGGGACGTTTGTAGTATCATCTTCTTTGTTCTGTAAATTTTTGAGTGGAACATTTGTGTGGCTTGTTACTACTTTAAGCACCAATGTGTAAGCCTCATTTTGTCGAATTACATTAATTTATGAATGTTCTGTAGCTACATCGTAAACCTCCTTGACAAACTAATTTGCCTATAATGGTGCCAAATTAATTTCTAGTTTATCTAGCATTTGATTTTCAATTGCAATCGTTGTTTGGCAATTCAGCCAACAATTTTCCTTTCACTCTCCTTTGTTTGTCACAGCGATCTTTTGCCACGTCAAAATCTATACCTAATTTAGTCCATTATGTATAAGAAACCTAAAAAATTCATTGACAAGAGTAAATGTAATGGCTCACATGAGTTTTAAATCTGATAAGCATAATGTCAATGTGCGAATAACTTTGTGTAACAATGACGAGAGATATTGAATTAAAACTATAACGACCGTTATTATGTGTGTATATTAATATTAGTCAGTCGGCAAACCACGTTCTCCTTCGTTCCGCCCACATCGGACATTCACAGTGTCTTTGCAGGAACTCATTTGCAATGTCCTAATTCGACAATCGAAAATGAGAAAAACTTTCTAAGAGGTAACTAAATATCTAAAGAAACCTCAAGTTGTCCCTTGCTTTCATATTTAACATCTATTTGAACGTGCTGCACATATGAACTAGCAGTAATGATATAATTAACATATCAGTAATGCCGCACTAAAACTAGACGCATAGCCTGAAAGACAAACAATGCATTGGTGAAATCGACACGATAGGCTGCGAAAAATCAACGTTTTAAATGTTTATCAATAATGTTTCCATGCGAGATCACGATTTCTAATTACCAAATTAATTTGATCAAGTACTATCTACGCGTGTCTGTCAATCGACGGCCACGAATTGAAGTTCAATGCCGCAGACAGCAGCACCAAAGAAAATGATGACTGGCATATTTCTTTACAAAAAAATTAATCTGGTTTCTGCAATATCATCGCTTCGTATTGATACAATACAAGCTCGCGTATGGCTGAGTGCTACTAACCCACAACTATTGTCCCTAGGCGTCATATTTTCGTTAAATTTTAATTCAGTTATTTGTAGGCGAAAATGTATAATGTATGCCTTATTAACTTTTCAAGAAGTAGCTCTACGTGTATATTTGCCGCCTGGTAAATTATTGTTTACTTAACACTCGCATTTGGTTAGAACAATGCAAATATGGACATGACAAGCACAGCCACTGGCGCAACGGTAGAGCGGACTAGGCATGCGTTAGTGCAACCGGTAATTTGCAAGGGTTTTCTGATCACATTGCTATATTTAGAAGCAGGACTTGCTTCATCAATTAGCAAGCTTTCATTGCCGCATTCCACCTTGCAGTTTTATAAACTGCAGACCATATTGAGAAATCAAACGAAAGTATTTGCCATTTACTTTCAAATACATATAATTTCAATACGTTTGTGCTCCAGTTTTCTTAAAAATCCGAGGCACGTACAGCTGATAGTGACACCAAAAGACACCGCAGACAGAATACGCGTCCAGATTTGTGGCAGAATTAAATGAATAAGTTAACCCTGAATTGTGGAACTGCTTGGGTCCGACAAGATTTCACTAAAGTGCTTTGTTTAGAATCGAAAGTGTTTAGCCGTTTGGCTGTGATGAAACATACTTATCTATCGGTCTAACAAAGTAGCCATACAACTGAAACATTTGATTAAACCCTGTTCCTTTCTATGTTTAGCGACAAAATGATGAATTTAAATCACTTGTTATATTCAATGTTTTTTAATGGCATGATTGCAAAACGAAGGTTACTCCGCAACATAGAGCCGGCCTTTTTTGTGCATTGTGACCATGACCTTTAAAAATAATTCAATTTTGTTGATCACATTTTATTCCTAGTCTGATTTAGGGATACCTTTGTAAACATGAACATTTATACGAGTGTTTTAAATATCTTAATATTAATTATCTTTTTCTCAACATTTTGTGATAAGACTGCCTTGTAGCTGCCGTAGCTGGCTGCCCATTTTATTATCTGACATAGTTATTGTCTGTAACTCATTTATACAATGCAAGGTATGTACGATGCAATAATGCTTTATGTGACTCAACTGCTTGTGTTAATTAATCGTATTACCTCATTTATATTAGTTGTAAGCAATTCAATTCGTGGGAAACCCATTCCGTTTGCAATTCGTGCGAAAGTTAGTTAGGACATGCGGATTGTTCGTTAACTATCAAATAAATCTAAAATAAAGTGAAACAGGACTCCAAGCCGGTGACTTGGTTGTGTGAAACTGAAACGAAGAATGCATGTTTGCGTTAGATATTTGTCAACAAAGCTTTATGTCGCATTGAATGAAAACTAATTACTCCGTGATCGCCTCCACCATTCAGTGATTCAGTTTTGTTGGACGTGACAACAGTGCAATCGATTTATTAGCTTATGGATTTTTGTGCAATTCTTGGCTGCAGTGTGTTTTGTGTTGTACATAAGATTATACAATTATATTTATTATAATGAAAGTTCGCAAGGTTTTACAAGGTTTGATTACAAATATGATTCCTACAATCATTTCCAATATGATTCAGGGCAAAGAGCTTGAATAAGTTGTCGCCAGTCGTCATATAATAGAGTATTTGACTAACGTATTCTTCTTTGGGTAATCTTTCATGGCAATATTAATTTATACTTATTCCTTATAATATTTTAAATCAATTTTGGTGTTTGCGTTAATGGAGGACTTCCTTGCCTGAGGAGAGTGCCAGGCGCGGCGGGTTCCGCGCGCGTAGCAGTCTGCCCGATGAGCCGTAGCGCGGCGGTCTTGCCGCCATGCTCGCGTAACCTTAGCACCGCTCAACTGTATTGCATACTTTTCGACAACATTTTAAAATTTTTAGAGTGAATTCGGAAAGTGTCGTGAAAGTTTTGTATGTGATATTAAAACCTGTGACGTTCTGGGATCAAACTGTGCATGCATTGAATATATTCGAAGTGTCAGTGACATTTTATCCAGTGTTAAGTGATGAATTGGGACGCCTACGCGAATTACATCATTTGGTGATGTTGACTTCTTTCCATAGGGAGCGAGTGTTTCAGAACGTTTAATTAGTTATTAAGAGTGTCGTGAACCGGGAGATTATCCTGATGAAGCGGTCGACGTGGGTGGACGTGGAAACGGGCGGCCGCCTCGGCTGCAACGGCGAGATCTTCTGGAGCGAATGCGCTGACTGCGATTGCTCTTACTGCAACCCAAACTACGTTTGCGTGTGTAGTGAAAAGGTATTATGACTAACTGTGGATATCCTGACAGCTACTGTATCTACATCCTCCTGACAGTGTACAATTTATATGTTGTTGTTTTTGTAACAGAAACTTGTCACTCTCAAAAGCAAACAACGGTCTATAAACATTTTTATATTTAACATAATTCTGAAATACACTCGGTTATTCCCGACTGCTGCATTGCAGTAAGTTGGTTGCCCATACATACGGCAGAAAAAAAACTAACTCACTGATAAAACAAAGTTTGAGCATCGTTATCTCTTTTCGTAATGTACAAATATTTGCTCACTCAGTCTTCAAGGTCCGTCGACCTTTCGAGTCGTGTGAAGTTTTGTACAAAGTAATTATAACATTCACAACTCCCTGTGTTTTGAAAGGTTGTTGTTATTATGAGCAAACTATAAGACTTGACATAGAAATCTGTCTATAAATTGTTAAAGCTTACATAGGTAACCTACTTTCGTATGTACAAGTTAATGTACTTAACGCTGAGAAAAACCATTGAGGCAAATCACCTCTAACTCGGAGTATGATGAGACATTGATGGCCACGGAACTTTAGCATGCGACCACGCAATCTCGGATTGAATTTATGCACATTTGGTAAACTTTTGTGGTCTGTATGACTTGACGCAGCAAGCTATAGCAAGAATTCTTGACTAGAAATTCATAGCATCGCATTTTTGTTTTCTTTTTTTAGGATGCGGATGTTTTCGAGATGTAATTAACATAAATGCGTATTTTAAAGTGGACCATATTATCTATTCTGTAATTCTAACGCAAATTTTATGATCGCCATCGGATACTATCAGTGAATATGATACAAAAGTAGATCAGAGATGCTGCTCAGGCCCATCTGTTGTCATTAACGTTGTTTAATGGCAATTACAGAAAGTTCTTTGGATACTTTATTCTGGATATTAGGGGAACAGAGGGTAATGGGAGCCAGAGGGTAATGGGAGCGGTGTGACTAGAGACAAACCTATAGCTCGTATTCACTCGTTTGTTACTCGGACGCCTTCGGCCCGCTGCGATCGTGTTTCGCTGCGGCGCTAGACTCGCCAGTGGCATGTGTTGTGTGACGAGGGACGCTTGTTGATTTTTCGGTCCGCCCTTATAAGAAATAGGAAATTTCATCGGCCAGGTATGTATAAAGTTATACTTTTATTATAATCAAACCTGTTTTATTTTATAGCTAATGTTATCAATTTTGAGTATCTCTGCGTATAATTTCGTTACAAGTTAGATTCAGTATATCGTTTTATTTAATTTCAACATGGTGGTAGTCGGGTAATCGGAGCTTATTAGGCTCTGATTACCCCTTTGTAGGAATATATCCCATGAATCCTGCTATTTTTTCAGAAGACGATTTTGTTGCTGTGGATGGAGATCAGAGCCAAGTTAATGAGCAAGCAAGCTCAGATGTTGTTCAGTTTCAACGGCTAGTTACTGGAAACTCTGACCCACTTCCGTATACATTTCGTGATATTGGCCACTTCGAACTGCTTCCATCTACATCTCGTGGTATTCAACAGGTGCTGGAAAAGCCTAGCTCTGTCCTGGTCGAATACACGGAAAATGTTGAAAAAGAGCAGAGAGACATCTATAGCAAATACTACACCAAACTTTTCCACAAGCACAAACCCGTTTTATAATCCCGTTTTCGTTGAATGATAAAACTGCCCCAGAGCTAACTCCTGCCAATACTTCCACGACCTTGTCCACAACAAACGACGTTCAAGAACAGTCACTCTGTACAGATCCTTTTGTTATTTTTGTTTATTTTGCGAAAGTTCTATCAGTTGTGAGTCCACTACCTAACATATCTAACAAAAATAAGACCTTGCGAAAACAACATTCAGTAATTTTATCTAGCAAGCCAATGAAAACAGTATTTGAAGAGAAAGAGAAGAAACGTCTAGAGAAAAAATGTAAAACTAAAATCATTCCTAAGAAGAAAGGAAAAACCAGCAAAAAAGAAAGAATATGTACCGCAGGAAAAGGAAAAAAACGAAAGGCAACCAACAAAAACGAGAAAGTTAAAAGAATAAAAAAGAAACTTTTTGAGGATGAAACTGACATGTCTGAAGAAGAAAATCTTGAGAATATTTGTGATGATGAATCAGAATATTCAGAAGAAGAGACATTGTGTGCTATTTGCTGTGACTCAGGAAAAGATAACGAAATGTGGTACCGTTGAAGAGGTTGCGGTAATTGGGCACACAAAGAATGTTCTGGTTCTGACAGCCCGGTTGATTAAATTTGCATTTTTTGCTTGGATCCTTAAAGATAATTGTTATAAGGTTACATTTATATTATAATTTATATGATCAAGTCAGATTTAAGACTGAAAACGAAATTTTTGAGGCTGATTTAATAATTAAGTAGCTCCCATTACACATATGGGAATTTATAGGCTCTCATTTCCCGCAAAGTCGGGTAATGAGAGCGATTCTGTTTTTTGCTTTAAAGTTTATCTGTGGCCAAACGCCTAATAATGTAACGTTAACGCTATTATTAAATGATAGTCAAATGAGTAAGGATTTAGTTTTTTAATAAAAAGTTCTTAAGTATCCATAAATTTGACTTTTATTGAACTTTTTCCTTAGTAGGCTCCAATTTCCCCCTTCTCCCCTATCCGAGACACTCGTTTTTGGCTAGGCTTTAAATAAATAAAGACTCGAATGACATCCAGATCACACAATGGTAAAGAACTTGACGATCAAGATACACGATTGACATTCGTATCCACAAAATTGGATTTTCTGCGATAAAAAATCCTTTCTGCAAACTTCACCAGTAATCTGCTGTCACGTACCGAGTTTGAGGTTGTGATTGGCAGACCAACGAAACTGGAATTACATTTAACAACTGTTGAAATTGAATCGGATTTCAGGCGGATGCAATCGCTAAATGCGATTTAAGTGTTCCTTAGGATTTCTGGCTTCTTTAGCAACGTCTTATAAAATACGAGTTATAGATTTCTTAGTTCTTGTGAAATTGTGCTTTATAGCACCTATTAAAATATGTTATTAAGTTCATCGTCCCACCTTGGAGTAGATGTTGAGTTACTTCATCATTATTGTATAACCATATACGTCACGCCAACCAAATATGTTTTAACGATAATGCCGAAAATGGTCTTTATGTCTCATAAATACAGAGATATGTCGTCTGAGAATCTTATGAATCTTGTACATTTTAGAAAATAGGTTTGTTTTGTTTCTCCTTGAAGATGTCTTTAAAGGTTATGAAAGAAACCCTTGACAAAAAGCCGTCTGTCTAGTCTTATGAGGCCTTTATGTAGTATCATCATATACAATGCTGCTTTACAATACATGAGGAAAGTGAAACTCTAGAGGGGTTTTTTTCTTGCATGCCTCCGGCTTTGTCTGAAGCGCATACCGCATACGTGAAACGAGCTGTTTTACCCGTATGACGCCTGGGAAAAGCTTTTACAATATTGTTTATCGATTGTGCGATAGTGTTGCTGGGAACCTGTTCGCTTCAATCTTTCTCGTGATTTACGATGATGATAGTGCTGTAAGACAAGGTGTTTCATTTATATTACGTACAATGTAGGTACATAAATTGCTGTGCGTTGTTCTCAACAGCGATATGGATCATTTCTTGCTCAAACTTGGCGTTATTTGCGTTGCTACATTCTATACTAGCTCTGTATCTTTATAGAGGAAAATATTGAACATTTGAGCGTTTGATCCCTAAAGGCGATGACACATTTTCCTGTAATTACCAATTAAATCAGAGTTTTTGTGTGTCATGTTAATATTTTAAATAAAGTTGTAGCCGTGTGCCTTACTTACCTATTTCGGGTAGGTAGGTAATTTGCAGTAAGTTTCAGTAAAGTGACTGAAGTCGTTTATTTTGTCATGTGAACAAGAGGGATGAAAATATATTCCTTTCAGAAAGGATTTATGAGTAGGAATAAATGTGGATCAATGTGGATGGATGGAGAGGGAGAGGGAGGCCAAAGAAACCATGGATAGATTGCGTGAGAAGTGATATGAAAGAAAACGAAGTTAGTGATAGCGTGACGGTTGACAGGACAGAATATAAGAAATAAAACAGATTACACCGATTTCAAATAACATGGGACAAATGCAGGAAGGTGATGATATACTTGTAACGCACTATAGGAAACAATATAGATATACCTCCGATTAACGAAATTATTGACCGATTTTATTCGTGAGCCTATACATTGTAGTAGTCTGGCGAATCCTTTGTTCCACATACCTATTCAATCAAATGTTTCTATTTCCTTATGTAGATAATACCCACTTTAATTGTTATTTCTGCATTCATTAGTTTCGTTAATTGGGTACTAGGTTATTATTCTACGATCTTATCTTCGTAAATTTAGGTTTATTGCTTTCCAAAACTACTTGTTATTATATCGACTTAATTACTCATTTATTAGGAAATCTTATGCTATGTAATTTAATTAAACTTTAATAGTTCTAGTATTCTTAGATTATTGTCACTTTGTTAACTTGCCTTTGTTAGAACCCGAGAGTCGAATTTTGACATATCGCGATATTAGGTATGAGAAGTTTGCATTATTCCAGAGCTTGGGTAATGATAATGGGATAATGATGAAACTCATCAACATCTCGTGGATGTTCACATACAATAATTCTCATTTGATACGCTTAGAACTGAAATCATTCATCATTAAGTAGTAATTTGCTATTAAGGTAGTCATTTAACCTCAAAAAACTCTCAGCAGAATGTCGGGATCCATTCAGGCTGATGCCTCCTTTTTTTTTTTTTTTTTTTTTTTTTTTTTCTCGACGGGGAAAATCATCATTGACGAAACCCGCTCTTGGGTGGAGCGGGAGACAGTGTCAGAGTCTTACTGACTAAAAACCCCGCGCCGTTCCTTCTAGCCTTCATACCGGGGCTCTAGTTTCCTTTCGGATAACCCCGACCCCGGTAGGCTTCGACCCAGATGGGCCCCTCCTGTTGCTGACAACTCCTTGAGGCGCGCGGGAACAGTGCGCGCCGTCGACGCCTTGGCTCGGTCCGGACAGTTACCGGACGATCGGACAGCGAGCTACCCATGGCTCGCCGTCCGCGAGCCCGCGTCTACGGTGGCCGGAAATCGGGATCGGAATCCCGGCGGCGGCGGCGGGGGCGCTGTTGCCTGACGCGGTCTGCCTCCTCCTTTGCTAGCATTACTGCTTCGCAGAAGGAGGCGACCGCCTGCCACTCCTCCTCGCTCCGGACCATGGCCTGAACCAAGGCCCGGCGCGAGAGGTCTCCGCCGCCGATCGCCCCCACGAGGACACGGCGTTGCTCCGCCCAAGCAGGGCACACCTCAACTGTGTGCTCCACCGTGTCCTCCGGGCGTTCCGCACAGTGGCGGCACCCGGGCGTCTCTTCCGCTCGAATCCGATGCAGGAACCTCCCGAACTTGCCATGTCCGGTGAGGACCTGCGTCATGCGGAAGGTAAGGACGCCGTGAGGTCTTTCCAGCCACGCCTCAAAGAGGGGACTTACCGCCATAATTGTGGCGTGCCCAGCACTGGGTTGCGATAGTCGCTGACGCCATTTCACCATGAGATCCCGCCGGAGCTCTGTCCGCCATACCTCGACCTGTCGCGGTAGTGGACTTTCACCCCGGCGTTGCATCTCCACGCGCTTATCGTGCATGTGTGCAAGGACTGTTGCCTCCAGATCCCACGGTGGTAGGCCAGCCAGAAGGCTCGCCGCTTCGCGGGAGATCGTGCGGTAACCCCGCACCATCCGTATTGCCATGACCCTCTGGCAGGCGTTCAGTATGGATGCCGGTCGCTTTGCCAGCGACGGCGCCCACACCGGCGCCCCGTAGAGGGCCATGGACCGAACGATCCCCGCGTAGAGCCTCCGGCAGGAGGCGTCTGGACCCCCAAGGTTGGGCAGGAGCCGCTTGAGAGCAGCCCCGGCCCGGTTGAGTTTGGGAGCCAAACGTCGGAAGTGTTCTCCGAAATTCCATCGGCTGTCGAGAACGAGTCCCAGGTACTTCATCGTCGACCCGACGCCGATGCGAACTCCTCCTACCGTAAGTTGGGAGTCCGATGGTGGCGCATTCCGAGGGCCGTGGAAAAACATGGCCTCGGATTTGTGCAGCGCCACCTCGAGTCCCAACTCCTGGATCCTACCAACGACTATCGCAACCCCGCGTGTCGCTAGAGCGACCGCCGCCTGGTGCGACTCTCCCTGCGCTAGAACCAGCGTGTCGTCTGCGTAGCAGACCACGCTGACCCCGTCAGGGAGGTCGCCGCGCAGCACGTAGTCGTAGCCGATGTTCCACAAGGGTGGGCCTAGAACCGACCCCTGCGGAACACCGCACGACATCTCTCGACGTTTCCAGTCTCCCTGGTGACCGGGGTAGATAATGGACCTGTCCGACAGGTAAGCCTCGACCACTCGACAGAGGTATTCGGGCACCCGGTGGTACCGAAGTGCCCTCCGGATCGTACTCCAGGGCAGGGAGTTGAACGCGTTGGCAATGTCCAAGGACACTGCCACGACGCTCCTGCCCCGGGACACCGCAACCCCTGTCGTGAGGGCTCGCACGCGCATGATGGCGTCCACCGTAGAGCGCGCCCTGCGAAAACCGAACTGTCCGTCCGACAAGTCCGGCCCCACCCGTGTTAGCCGCGCGACGAGGCGGTTTGCAATGACTCTTTCAAAGAGCTTGCCCACCTCGTCGAGCAGCACAATGGGCCGGTACGCGGACGGAGAGTCCGCAGGGCGCCCTGGCTTCGCGATGAGGACCAGTTTCCCCGTCTTCCAGCGAAGTGGAAACTGGCCCCTCTCCATACATGCGCTGAAGAGCCCTCTTAGTCGAGGCCCGAGAGCCTCCATGGCCAGGACCCAGGCTTTCCCTGGCAAGCCGTCGGGTCCTGGGGCGGTGTTCTTGGCACTCAGCCTGCGCACCGCCACTCTCACCTCTACCTCGGTCACCTCTGGAGCGTTGTCGTCGTCGTCGCTGTTGTGGTCCGCGTCAGACACTGCTGGCGGGGGCGGAGCCATGGGCGGGGGGGAGTGTTCCCCTCGCGCAGGGAACAGAGTGGTTACCACACCCTCCACGAGTTGGGGCCGGAGACTCTGAGTCAGCGGCGGAGCCCAGGGGCGTAGCTTGTCCCGTACCAATTTGTACGGGCGCCCCCAAGGATCCGCGTTCAGAGACCCCAGCCACACGTTGCGGGCCTCGAGTTTGGCCCGCCTTATCTCCGTTCGGAGGGTGCGCTTTGCCTCTCTGTACCCCTCATACAGCTCCGCCTCTCTGATCTCCGCATCCGGCTGGCGGTTGCGGCGCCTGCAGTGTCTGTCGTACCGGCGGCGCGCGTGGTTGCACGCGTTGCGCAGTGCGCCGATCTCCGGCGACCACCAGTACACGCGGCGCTTAGCACGACCTGGAGGGACTCGGGGCATTGCCGCGTCGCAGATTTGCGACATGGCCTCCTGGAACCACTCCGCCTCGACGTCGATGTCGACAGGCCTGTCCGGTGCTTGCACCCAGGCCTGTACCGTCGCGGCTTCCAGGAGGAGCTCCCGGTCCATCTGCTTAAGCGCCCACCGCGGACCACAAGGGCTCTGTCGGACCGGCGCGGCCGAGGTTTCGGCGGAGACGTCAAACCGGATGTACCGGTGGTCGGAGTACGTCTCCACCTCCTCCATAACGCGCCAGTCGACGACACGTGGCGACAGAGCGGGGCTGGCGAACGATATGTCCACCACCGACTCACCCCGCATCCGCACCAACGTGGGGACAGAGCCCCGGTTCAGGACGACCAGGCCCAGCTCCAAGGCCCAGTCCTCCACCATCCGACCCCTTCGGTTCGTGCGCCGAGAACCCCAAGCCGTGTTCCAGGCATTGAAGTCCCCGCACACGACCACGGGGAGGGAACCGAACCCAGCGACGACGGAATTTAGCTCCATCAGGGAGAGTTGGAACACGTCGAGAGATCTGTTCGGGGACAGGTAAACGCCTACCACGGCGATGTCCCCGAACCGTGCTGCCACACAACCCCGCCCCCTCGTGACGGACTCGGGGGGCGGGGTACCGGCGGCGGCCGACGAAATTAACGTCACCGAGCCGTCCAAGTCCTGAACCCAGTCTCCACGGGGTTGGACAAAGTACGGCTCGGCGACGACGGCGATATTGATCGACCACTGCGCCATGCTCTGGAGCAACAGATCCTGAGCGGCGGCGCAATGGTTGATGTTCGCCTGGAGGAGACGTAATGGTGTCGTTATTGACATTCCATTATCGTCTCCTCCTGAGCCCTTTGTGAGGGTCTTGCCGCGGCGGCGGGAGCGGCGGCGATGGCGGCAGCAGCCAGGGTGGTGGTTGCGGCGGTGAGGACGTCAGGGTGGATGCCCCTCCTGACCTTGCCCTTGGCCATGGTGGGAGGGTCGCAGGACCTACCCCCAGCCCGGTGGTCGGCCGGCTTGCCGGCCGCCGCACATGCGTAGCAGTGCGGCAATGCACGGCATTCGGCGGCCTTATGACCAGGCTGTCCGCACTGGTGGCAGCGGTCGCTGCGATCCACCTCCGCGGCGCAATAGGCGCCCACGTGGTGCCCGACGTGGCATCGGTAGCACCGCAGAGGTCTGGGTTCCAGCATCTTGACTTGGGCTGAAACCCAGCCCACCAACAGCCTTCGGCCCTCGGTCGTGATGGCCTTGGCCACCGACACGGGGCAGCTCACCGTGACGGCTCGCATGCCCGTGCTGTCAGCGCGGATGGTGCCCACCCGAACCTGATCGGTCGTGCACCCTCCCGCCCTGACGATGGCGGCCATCACTTCTTCCACCCTGACAGAGTCGTCCAGACCCATAATGCGCATGTCTACGCTCTTGGTGGGTCTGGACACTCGGGCCTCCTCGACGTCCAGGGACGCCCTGATCTTGTCGGCCAGAGCGTCGGCGAGTTTGCCGCTGTCCGCCCCGGGGACCTCCAAAATTCGGGCTCCGGTCACGGTCTTCCTTATTCGGAAGCCCCCGGAGGCTCCGAACTCGTCGAGGTGCCCCACCACCGCCTGCTTCGCCTTGGCCATGACTACGTCGTAGTTCACGCCCTTCTTTTCCGCAGCCGTCTGTAGTGTGATCACTACAGCTGCGGAAGTCGGGGCGCGAAGTCTGGCAGCCATGGCCCGCTTCTTGCGCTCCCGTCGCCGTTTGCGCCTATTGGTCGCCCTAGCCGCCTTACTCGCCTTCTCCTTGGCGCCGACGACCGTCCACTCGGCGCCAGCCGAGGAGTCTTCGGGCGGAGAAGGCGGCAGGCGCGACCTAGTCGCCGCCGCGGCAGGAGGCCCCGCCGGTTTGGTGGCAGCCGCCACCTTGCCCTTCGGGGGGGCGGCAGACTTCCCCTGCTGCTGCTTTTTGGTCACCGGACCCGACCTCGCCGCTTCCGGCGCCGCGGCCTTGCGCGCGACTTGCCCCGACGGACCTGCCCTGGGAGCAGTAGTCGTCGTGGCCGCGGCGACGGCGGCATATGACGCCACCCTTTTTGGGTTGGAGGCCGCGAGCGGGGGACGCAGCACAATGCTCTCCAGGACGGAAAGCTGGCGCTGAATCTGCTCCTGGAAGCGTTGTTGCTGCTGCTGCTGCTGCTCCCTGGCAGCAGCCAGCTCTTGCCGCAGCAAGGACAGCACCTCGCTTTCCGCCTTCGTGCTCCGTCCTTCCGGTGACTGTTCAGGAGGGGAGTCCTGGAGACCGGCCAAGGCCTCGAGTCGGCCAATCCTCCCATTCAGGGTCAGCTCGTAGGGCTCAAACACGAACCCCAGAGCCCCCCCAATAGTGGCATTGGCCAACTCGATGGAGCGCTTCTTGGCCACTCTCTCCCGCTTGTTGGCCACGCTCATTATGGCGGCTGCCACGACCTCCTTAAATTTGGCCATGGCCTCCTCCATTCCCTCCGGCAGCTCGGTAGGGATCTCCGGCGGTATGAGGCTGGCCTGGCGTCCCTCGCTGGCGCTCTCGGCGGGGAGCCCTCTCCCTTTACCTGTCTTTCGGGCGGTACCCCGCCCCGAGGTCGAGACCTTCCTGGCAGGTGCCGCCTCGTCATCGGAGACGGAGCGTAAAAACTCCGCCTTCCTTTTGATGGAGGTGGATTCTTCCACCTCCATCACATCAGAGTTGTGTGAAGACGCGGCATCAGAGTCTGACGCCGCGTCTTCACTCACCTCCCTGAGGCCGAAGCTACGCCCGGCCTCCACCGGCGTCGCGGACGTGCTGGGAACTGGTCCCAGGGACTCCGCGCTGCCGGCTAGTGAGCCACCCTGGCTCGATGCGTCTGCGAAGGACGGTAAAAACAGGTCCTTAACGGACCTGGCGCGCTCTTTGCCCCCCCCAGAATACGAGGGGCAGCCCGAGCTCTGCTCGGGGAGGGATTCTCCGCCTGCGGGGCAGGCGGTACCCTCCTGGGGTAATGTCTCTTTTAAGTGCGCGGCCATGATGTGCTGAACACAGCTTTGCCTTTTTTATGGGGTGGGGTCCCCAGTGACACGTTCGCCATCGTGGTCGTGTCTGATGAGCAGACACGTACCCGAGGCGAACCCACTCTTCGAAATCGCTGTCCAGAAGGCGCCAACAGCTGTTGGTGCCAGCGCTCCTGGACAGCGCACCCGCCGGGCGGTCCGACTGGACTCCGCCGTGTGTTCCTCTTGGTCTGGTCTCTCGCTTGAGGCCTTCCGGCATAAGTAGCTCTACCGGCATAGCCCTCAAGGTCATTGAGACACGCAAGCCCCACCACGACGACAACGTGGGAACACGGTTGGTGGGGGGCTGATGCCTCCTTGGATTCCGTGGCTGTTCGAAAGTGTTACCGTGGTCATAAAACGCATAGGGCAGCTAAATGAACATATCGTCGCTTAGCTTACAACACCGCTCAAGTTGAAAATTGGCGGTTTTCACATTTGAATGTCTTTAGATGAAGCTGCTCATTGCACGTCTAACCATTGGTCATATGATATGGATTTCAGCCAATCCGAAGCCATAATTCGAAAAATAATGACAGCGTGCATCTCGGCCGGCCTATCAACGCCGCACAGTTTTTTTCGTCTCCTGTAAAGTTGTTAAAATTGACTTATGCGGTGTTGTTAGCTAAGGGACGATATGTGGGTTTTATTAAGAAAGGCTCAGACTCTCCCTCTCGCTTTATCTAGAGCAGGAAGAGTTATTTGATAATATCACTCTCAAAAACAAAGAATGAGTAGTTAATGATCTACATTAAGCGACATACCTACTATCAGCAATAAATATAGCCGAAAAATCATGTCGACGAGGCTGCACATACATGCTGCTACCGAAATGGTAGCAGCATGTCAATAGCATACTTGATTTTTTTGACAAACGATATCACTGATCAATGTCACTTTGTCAAGAAACCCTGGCCTATAAATATAATGCTGAAACAGACCCTGTTCCCAGCATTAGCTAGTCAACTGTAGTTAAAATATGTAATCAATAGGAACAATCAATTGCTTGTATATGTTTGACAATTGGTAGTGTTGCTGTTGTTATGAAATAATATGTAGGTATTTAATGATGTCAGTTGTTTTATAGCTTCAACCATTAAGGATGTAACTCCCTAACAATATGATTCAAAAGAAACGCTATAGGCTTATATTATACAACTTTGTGACATCATTTTGATATTCCATGACTGTATATTTCATAATTATTTAGGTACCTAACGTTACGTTATTGAACTTGCACTGACTTTCATCCATCAGTGACACATTTCCATTTAAACGCTCGAGGATAAAAAGTACTGAATGTTTGTTGGTCATAATTGTTTTTTGATATATTAATATTTAATACGTACCTAGTAAAAAAATCAAAATACCAGCTACTTGTTGAGATAAATTTTAGGTCGACCTAAACAATTATTAAGAAAGTAAGTAAGATTTTTAAGAATTTAAAGTTAGGCGATCATATATTTTTTTTAATAAATTATGCGAAAAAGAAACTGAGAAACGACGCGAAAATCGAAAGAGAAATCGCGATGATAATAAAAATAAAAGTCGCATCAAAAATTATCACACAAACAACAGCTGATTCAGAAAAAAAAACTCGTTTTAAGATCGTAAGAGTTGTGATGGTATACCACTTGTTCCGGCGTTCGTGCCGTGCCGGGAGACGTCAAAACGGTACGAGCTAACAGTTTTCTGATTTCTAATAACGACATTACCATATGTTGGCCTTTCACGTTCTATGTATTGGATAACTCACGCGATTTTGTATCAACGAGATGAAATATTGCCTGTATACAACATTTCTAAGCAGCTTTCTGCCGAAAACTATTACTTACGATGGGTCGTGGGGTACTTTGGACCGGGACCGCGGTCCCAACTTCCACCTTTAAAAATAGTAATTTTTTTTGAGTTGTATTTTGGAACCACAAATAAAATAAATACAGCTTTTTTGGTAACTGTAGGCACTTTAAAGCCTTTTTCCCTGTGGTTCCAAAATACCTAAGTACTAAAAAAAAAATGTCGGTGGAAGTTGGGAAGCAGTCCCAGTCCAAAGTGCCCCATGAACATGATCCGAATTATTTTCAACACGTGCAAATTGTTAAATGACACACAAATAGTAATCCGTAATAATATCAAAGAGATTTTGGTTTTAAATTGATATTGACAAGCTGGTATCATAAATAGAATTAAATTAAAATATTACAAGTACATTAATATATTATAAAATGACAAATAAGGAAAGTTAAATAAGTGTTATTTGCCTACTTTGATTCGCCAGTTTTCCTGGACACCGTGCAGTCCACACGCGTGTGTAAATTACATTGTTTTAATATAACAAAATGCTTGCAAAAAAGTATAAAGTGAATAGTAGGTAATACAGAATTTACAAAGTTGCTTTATAATGAACTTGTTTCTGATTTTGGGGTTACAGTGTGAAAGTGAATATTGGTAGCGAATTGATCATGAACGGGGAGTGCTGTCTACATTTCTAGATCGTACCAATAAAATCATAATTAATTCTTTAAAACTGATCTGCATACGACTGTTCTACGACAATTTTATAACTTTCTTTAAATTGTCTGAGAATGACTTGCTGAAATGCTTAACAAATAAACTCATAAAATTACTAAATCGATGTTAAAGAGGTGGCAAAATTGTGTTTCGATTCAAGTTTAAAAGAATGACCTTTTTGTTAGCTTATG
The DNA here is from genome assembly GCA_949319445.1 of Mythimna lalbum. NCBI lineage: Eukaryota > Metazoa > Arthropoda > Insecta > Lepidoptera > Noctuidae > Mythimna > Mythimna lalbum. The sequence goes on along the minus strand of OX439345.1, from coordinate 7,057,795 downwards.
CGCACAGCAAACAATGAGCTGTTTAGCGACCGCTGAGGTGCTAACTACATATTTGAGAAACAAACGTGTATCGCCATTAACACGGCTTTGCAGATAACGTCTACACTACCGGTGTTTTATTCATTCTCAATGTTCCTGCAGTTATCATTTTATTAGTGTCAAATCATGAAGTAATTACAGCAATTGGGCAAACGTTCAAGCAATATGCACCTACAAAATAAAGATTAAACGTTGGAGGATGTATGGTGGTTATTAAAATCGTCGTTGGATCTTCCGATGACGATTCTAATAGCAAAAGTATAATGTTTAAAATGCAACATTCTGATGGTAGCAGTTAATTAATCTAAACACTGCACTGTTTAACTAAACAGGACAATATTTTGCATTGTTTCCGCTGCGACAAATGACGATACCCACTTTGCCTTGACATTATTTGCTTCGGCAGATATGATTTGCGCAGATTTATTGTACAAGTCACCACCAAAATTTTACCGTCTTCGTATTTCAACTGATATTATTTTATCGAGTTTCTAATATTTCACTCTCTTATAATCTGGTTATTAAACTTAATAGTATATTTATCAAATAGCGTGTTTGATATAATCGAGTACCAACTTGAAAACACGCAGGCAATGCATGTTTTTATCCTGTTATACTTAGCATTACTTCATGTGTATTTTTAAATAAAAATTTGAGTACATAATTGAAGTCCGTTATAAATGATGATCTACTCATTTCTGATTAATGGCAGCTCTATTTCTGGATTAAGTATTGTTATTGTTTACAAGTGGCAGGGCGTTGCCCTTTCAGGCGCACTTTACGAGATAGCCAGGCTTGCTCAGCCTCCCTCCCATACTCCCATCCCAGCTCTCGTACGGCGGTGGTTCAACTTGTTCAACTAGGTCGTCAAGGATGCGGTCTGTGGTTAAAAATTCTTTCTTAGCGGCATCTTACCCATTTTTATGCGCTTGTCGGGTTTCATGTTCTTATTTCTTGTTTTTATTAGCACTTTACATCCTTGTAATATTTAACTGCATCTGCGTTCGCAAGGCTTCAATAATAATTTGAGTAAATTCGTAGTTTGCGCAAACTACGATTAACACTAGAAAAATATATAGCTTTTTTGAACTTATACAACTCGTAGATTATCTTTATTATTCTATTTATAAAAATCTTTCTTTCAGATTTATTCTTCTTAGCACGTGCTTTCGTGTCTTGTAGTAATTCTACAGTCGTTTCGTTTCCTGTGTTTAAAACTGGACAATCACACAAATTACCCGCTCAGTTCGTCGTGGTTTAATTGCGAACTCCGATTTCTCACTAGTAACGGAATACACTGGTCCAAGTGAAAGTAAACTTATTCGACTTCTGGGCTTCGGCTTTAATCATTTATCAATTTTGATCATATATCACTGGGCTTTCAAAGAGGTCGTAAAAAATTTCACTCCATAGAGGGCATTACAATGTTCAATCATAATAATCGAAATCAAATGACAAGAAATATTCTCGTATTTTGAGGTCTTCCTTGAAATGAAATAAACTTTTTTCTTCTTAACTTTTTTTACATGCGGTTAATGTATCTACATGTTCTTTTATTCAGCTTCCTCATCCAGTCATTTGACTACTACAATTTTTCGCTAAACTTGATACTTGAAAATTCATCGACCCACATTCAATCAATTTAAATACTCGTTCAGTACTTGTGCGATCAATATACCGTTGTCAGATTATTGCTATCGTGCATGACGGCTTTCGTGAATCTTTTGATCTGTCTGCTGTAAGTGACGTAAATCTGTACCTACATGAATCAGTAATGAGTTCCCACTTCCCAGCGTAACTGTTCATAGCGTTACATGAGCTTATTAGTGTTGTGCGGATCTTCGCAGAATCAATTTCATTGTTGTCACGGAGCTAACGGGATTGTAACCATGCATTGGTGCACCGCAACTTTTTACACGTATACTTTATGGCGCTATTTCCCCCGATGCATGCGTCGCAGGCTTAACGGATGTGATCGTCGCAAAACCGTCGCCACCACTCGACTACCTACTCACCACTAATGCACGCATCATGTTCACGTTTAGCACAGACTGGATAAATGACAAAAACATGTCCATTAGTAATTTTCAATTGACCGTAGAAAGTGGTTGTAAGAACTTTTTCACCTAGCGAAATGTCACCCGGAAATACTCGTACATTAGCCAAGCAAGTTAGGTACTCTTATTTTATCTGTTTATGTCCAAGTAATGAAACACGTTTTGGCAATTTTACTTTTCTTTTCTATTTACTGGTTTATGAATGTTTTAGATGCCAACGTATCTTTTAGATAATTTAGTCTAAACCGACTGTATTTGCAATATCTGTTTTTGTCACTACTTACTGTCTTACTAGACTGTATGAAGGTATTAATTATGTTCTAGAGTTTGCAGAACTGGTGAAACTAGTTCAAAAGCTAATATGTATATGATTATGTTAAAAGAGACTTAATGGAACATGCGTGTGTAATATGTCTTTATAATTATGAGTTACCAGTAACAAACCCCTTTTTCTAGCTATGAATAATAAAGTTACTTGCAAATACGTTTTTATAACCAAACGCTCTCAAGCTTTCAAAATATTTTTATTCTATATTTGCCATATTTTTCTGGTTTTTTGCGTCTGTCGTTTTGACTTGTTTAAAATCTGTTCTTTGGTAAAAATAATTACTGGAATCGCTCTTGTTAAACAACTGCTTCCTTACACTCGTTTCTATGTCCATCTGGCTCATGCTTTGCATTGATGGTTTTTGCATTCGGGAAAGTTTAGAGCCCAATTGAGGATTAGTTTTCAACTCATGTGTTCCTCAACAAAATAATTTGAAACCACATTGATCTCATCATTCAACGTATTAATGGTAGCTACTCAATAGTTAATCTATAGCGAACAAGCGAATTTATTTCTCAGTGTTCGAGATCTCGAGATGTTTTAAAACAGTCTAATCTGTGAAAGTTTGCCGTAGAGCTTCGTTTTAGGTCACAGTTCAAGCCAATTATATCTGTTTCTTTTACATATATGATGTAACTGAACTTCCGTGGTACATCAAACCCTATGTTTTATGTATTCAGATGCCTCCCATAATTAAATGTTTCGTTTATGAGACTGTTTTGAAATCAAAGTTCGTATGATTATTGTGAAATGATCACAACTGATGACATCATTATGAGTTAGGTTTATGATGATTCAAAACATAATTATTTGTTTCTTCCTTAATAATTTAATGCACAATAGGCTGTGTAATTATACTTTCATAAAACAAAACGCTGCTAACATGTGCTCATCTTGCAATCGATCTAAAAAATGACATTTGTCTCCAACTTCACAGTAGAGAGTGTTTTGAGAATTCGGTCGTTAGCTTTTCATTTTATTCAAATCTGAAGGTCGTTTGTGCGTCGGCTTGCATGTAAAGTTTCGAGTTTCTACAGCGCTGTCCCACTTCCTGGCTCGTTTCCGCGAGACCGGTTGTTTTGATTGCTCCGTGATCGAGACTAACAAAAACATAGTCGCGGAACGGTACGACCGAGCCCGCAAGCCATCATCCAGGTCAATCGAATTCATTTCCTACAGTTTCGATATTCTCATCATCCGTATGTTGATTGCTGACCATATCTTTTTCATAACTTCAAAATAACGAATAATATATTATAATTAATACACCTTATATTATTGTATAAACTATAAATGTATTTAATATTTACTCCAAGAGATATAGTAATTCGACTGAGATTGTTTCGTCGCATCGTTAGTCTGCCTTAATTTGGTTGGCTATAGAGTCTATACAGCAATGTTGTAGCTTGGTAAAACGTTAGTCTCATTCATCTTCATCGTCTTGTCTAAAACAGAGAACTAAACACTTTCACATTTTTAGATGCCGGCTAGGATGTTCAATCAAAGCCGCTCTACGAATATCTAATTCAGAATTCAAATTAATAAATTACCATAATCCAATTCCATTATCAATGTTATATATTAGTATTGCCACTGGTTACAATAACCATTATTTTATTGTTACCGGAAGAACACTAACTGCCGCACTCAGAGACGCCCATTAACGCTAATCTCTGATTTACTAATTTTGTCATTGAATAATAGTCTATATCTTTATGACGTTAAGAACCTTAGGTTTTGCTTTAATTGACATTAAAGTTAAGTGACGTCTCTGAGTGCGGCAGTAAGTTACACTTCGACCTCATTACGTCTAATACAATTTACTAATCGTCAAATGAAGTGATTAATCTTTATGAGCTGTTTTCATTTGTTTGTTTACAATAAAATGTATCATCCTTTGTGCACAAACTCAGTTAGCAATGTTGGTGAACACGGCATTTGTGCCACACGGAGTTTTAAAGAACTAGCAATGTTACAATGACGTCATCAGGACCAAAAGAACTATCGCATAGTGATAGCTTAGTGACGAACAATAAAGTGTCATTGATAGCCAAAATGGGGGTCTCGAATAAGAACTCAATTCCTGACTTACCGAAGAAGACGTTGAAGTTGGAAACGGGAGTCTCGAGAAAAGACTCAAAACCTGCCTCACGTAGGTCAAGTGCAGCATTGACAGACGAAATAGGCGTCTCGGACAAGAACTCGGTGCCTGAATTACCGACGCCGAAGGCGCCATTGAAGATTAAAACGGGGGTCACGAGTAAGAACTCGATACGGACCCTACCACCGCCGAGGGTGGCATTAAAGGTCCAAATTGGGGTCCCGGGTAAAATATCGTTACCTCCCTCGCCAAAACCGAACACGGCATCGACAGGCGAAATAAGTGTCTCGACAACCGACTCAACAACTACCTCGCCGGAAGTAGAGATCAGATCGCCTCGTTTTCATCAGCCTAGAGTGAAGAGTTTTCAAATGGGATGGGCTCAAGTAGTGGAAGAGCTCTCATGGAAGTTAGCAACAGTGAGTGTTTGTTCAATGTGACTAATGCATTGATTGTCTCTAACTTGGCACCCTAAATTAATTAAAATTGTATCGTTGAAACCGTAACTTACTACTGCCCAATAGTGTATGTTAATAAACTCTATTAGTACATTATTATCTGTTATTAGTACTTCTATAGTCGCTTGCATTCCTATCTTGTTATATCTAATGACGCTTATATATGCACGACGCGAGGGCTGTGTAGAGCTTTATAAAAACTGAATAATTGATTTTTAAACGATAACAATACAAGATTTTGAAAACATTTTGTTCTTGATACGCTATATGTTTACGTGCTGCTGGTACTTCATGTGACACAATGCGCCATCTCATAGAAAGTAATAAAATGTAAATTCTCATGCCTCATAATGGTAGACGTACTAACGTGTGTTTAAACTTTTATCAAAAATCTCATCCGCAAGCTTATAAAGTTCCTTCCTGTTTTGTGTAATAACTAGGTAGGTACTAATAACAACATATCACTGAAACATCGTGTGACGCTAAAATGGTTATCTACCTCATTACCTGCTTAAATTGTATGAAACACTGCACATACTATCACGGACATACACGATCCCCGTCTGTGATTATGTTACACGAAGTCTAGATTCAGTCATCACAAGTAGCATAGATAAAATCATTACTTATATCAGAAAGTATGAATGATTCTATTTCAATGTTTCAGTTATTTGGTGGTTAATGACCACTTGTGCTATAATAAAAGTTATTAATTATTTATAAGTAATTAATAAGTTTTGTTGCTAAGATTATGTCTCTATTGACTTTTACTTGATTGATTTTAATGTGCAGTGTCGCAAAACTAGTAATATCTGTATATTACAAAAGATAAAACATTTCTCTCTTCTCAAATATAATTTTTCAACCGCAATTATTGATTGTGGTGTCACAATTTGTATATATTTGAATTTAATTATGTGTATTAGCTGAACTTTAGATTAATATCATCGATCACACTCAAAAAGAATCTGTCGAGCATTACCGATTACATGTTAACCCAGTTACCTAATAATCTATTATGTGACTAATTATGTAAGTAGTCTAAAAAAATGGTGGAAATTTAATGATAAATAATAAAATATTTCCATATATATGGTATCCACTTATGTCAAATCTTCAAAATAGGGGTTATCATAATATGCTAAATAGTTTTAGAAGGCTGCGAGTCAATCAATCTTAAGATTGAACACATTTATATTATTTTCTTTGCAGATGTCTTTACTAAGAGACACGTTAGGTTTGATACAGTACGGTACATCGAGGTCAACATATAGTTTAATAAGTAGTAAATCGATAAATCAATGTAGTATCTGAATCGTTTAACGTCTACTTAGCAATTAGAGATAAACTGTTGTCTCCAACATGCGTCATCCATAATCACAGAATGGCTTTATATGGTAGGCTTGCGATTCAACACAGTCTTACCTGATGGTAAGCGACGATGAGGTTGACGTTAGAGCACGCCTGCCTCGTATTTACTCTTGATTTAAAGAACCCTACATCAGCTGTCAGGAATTACATTGAAAGCAGTGACGTAATTAGGGCAGTGCCATCGGGCCCAGGCATAGAGCGCAGATCCGGGAAGGGCGCAGAAATTATTAAACTAGGGTCACGTTTTGATGATACAAAGCTTGATAGTTAATAGCATATAAACAACACCTATTCTTTTTCGTGTACTTAATTCGATTGTAGACGCAGCTTACAAAGGGTGCTGACTCCGTGGGTGCAAAGGGCTCCAGCACCCACTAGAGTTATATAGTGGATAGTGGTTCTAAATGGTAAATTTTTTATATCTACCCGTTTTTCTTGTTATTGTTTGAAATTAAGAGGCGAAAGTTCGCACAACGCGTATTTCTATCACATCGTCTAGTTACAGCAATTAATTATAGTATTCCCAAAGCGTTCTTCTACGAAATGTTTATATTAAAAAATAAGTTGTCTTATATTAATTCCTTGTAAAGTAACTTGAGTTCTACATAACCGTGATCACAGTAACGGTCTGCGTAACGGGAGAGCGTTCCAGTTACACCACGCACTTGTGCTACTGTTGTTCCTGGGAATTTATCGAGAAGCTCAAGTTTTTTAGGTTCCCTTCCCAAAGGGTAAAACGGGACACTATTACTAATGCCTTGATCACACGTACCGAGTAAAAGAGCGAGACAGTAAAATGTTGCTTGGCGTAGACAGTATTGTATGCGAGTTGTAGAGGGAAGCGCTTAGCCTAGAACTCAGCGCTTTGTTTACACGTACCGAGTACTCGGCCGAGAGCACTGTCTCGCCGTTTACTCGTACGTTGATCAAAGCATAAGACTCCGCTGTCCGAACGTCTGCTTGCCTGTCTATCTGTCCGTCCGTCTATCACCAGGCTGTATCTTATGAACTGTGATGCTAGACACAATTGCTGTATTTCTGTTGCCGCTATAGCATCAAATACTAAAAAACAGAATAAAATAAATACAACAAACGTGTTTTTTTGCTAAGGAGCGTACGGAATTCTTCATGTCATATCATAGTTTAACTAATTTTTGTTTGACATGTAAAATAAGAAACACTTGATGCTCTTAAGACCTCTTACTAGTATTGCTACTGTTTTCTTTATGGCCAATGAAATTATATAGTTCTTGCCAGTCTTAACTTACCAGTTCTCTCCGGAGAGATTCTTGCGTGCAGTGCTAGTTAATACAAATAATAACCATCTTAGACTCTTAAACTCTTTATGATGTTGTAGAAATAAATGGTTTATGTCGTATTGCTCACAAGTTAAGTACATTAACCTTCGCTGATCGTTTAAAGGAATCCTTACTAATATTATAAAAGCGAAAGTGAGTTTGTTTGTTTGTTACGTCTTCACGCCTAAATGGCAAAACCGATTTTGATGAAACTTGTTACACGGATAGACCATGTCCTGGAATAGGGCATAGGATACTTTTTATCCCGGAAGTATGTTCCCTTTGGATAATTTTCTGCTTTCACGCGGGTGAAGCCGCTGGGAGCAGGTAGTTTCAGTAAATGTGATTATTATCAAGTGAGGTTAATACAGCCATGACTGCTGTCTCTAACTTTTGATATTAAGCTATATAATTTAAAGTTGAAAAACTAATCAACGGTATAATAGATAGCTATTATACCATTGATTAGTTTCTGCCAGCGGTTTCAAACGTGTGAAAGTTGAAAATATATGCCTATATCACTCGGTGCTAAAGTAGCATTATGCTGGTGAAAGAATTTTTATAATTGGTCCGCAATTTTTAAGTTTATAACAAACAAACATAAATCTTCTGCCTTTTTACCACTAGCTTTTGCCCGCGTTCGCACGCGTACATAAAATATAACCTATATTACTCAGGAATAAAACAGCTTTCTATCGGTGAAAAAAATTTTAACAATCGGACCATTACTTTCAGAGATTACCTCCTACAAACAAAAAAAAAAAATTAAAAACATAAAAGAAAATTTACCTCATTATAATATTAGTGTTAATTATCTCCTAATAATTTACACTAATATTATAAAGAGGTAAATTTTGCTTTTCGTTTTTGTGTTTTAAATATTTTTTTAAAATGAATATAGATATAATCACACTAATATTATAAAGGTTAATGTTTGGATGTATTTTTTAACGTGTGTGTGTGTGTAAGTAGATATATGTTTCTTATTTCATCACGCTCAAATTATGTGCTCGGATAGACCATGTGTCCTGGGACATAGAATATATTTTATACCAAGAACACACTCTTTTAATAATTCTCTTCATTCACGCGGGCGACACCTCTGGTAGGAAGCTGGTCTTCAGTAATAATCATACATAAATAATTATCTAATAAGCTTTTTCTTCAGTCGCTTCCGCCATTGATTGTTACATATCGCGGAAGTGAAAGACACTGCCAAACAATTTGAATAAATAATCATTTGCATATTTTGCTACTTATTTGGAACACTTAAATGTTACTTTTGTATTGCTACAGCCATTCAGGCGTCACATTACCTTTATTCTAACTAGTAGCTAGCTTTTGAAATCGTAATGTAAATGATTTTTTTTAGTAAAGTCAAAGGTTTCTTCTTAACAGAGAATGTAAGAAAGGTTTATTCAATCAAATAATTTCCTAATTAAAACGAAATATTGTAACAGTTAATTAAAATCCTTAGAAGAACAGTAATTATTAACTAACAGTCCCATCGAACTAGACAATTTTCCAGCGAGCGTAGGTATTTATCCCGGCTACACTCATCGTAGAGACGTAGACGCAGGGTAGCCGCGTAGCGTGGCGTAGCGCACGTAGGCATCGCGCGCAGCAGATCTACGTCTAGAGGTTCGTAGTCGTAAACACTAGTAACGTAGATGATGCGAGTTGGCTGCATAAGGCCTAGTTGCTCAGAAACTGCGCCGGCATTCGTAGACGCAGCGTAGCCGCGTAGTGTGGCGTAACGCACGTAGTCATCTCATCTAGGTCTGAATTCGTAGTAGTATCGTAGGTGATGCGAATTAGCTGCGTAGGGCCGCATGCTACTACAAAATAAAATCAAAAGAGAGATGAAAAATAAAACAGTGTAAACCATTGTGTCGATTTAAAAAGGCCAACTTCAGAAGATTTCTATCTATACAGGCACATGCGTGTATGAAATCTCGTGTAACATCGACTGTTACGTAAATAATGTAATTTAAGCCCAAAACAGTAACGCTTCTTTTCACACCAAATGACTTCATATTATAGTATAGATATGTATTAGTTACCCTATACGTTGTAGACACTCATTGTTAATTAAATAAGTGCATCATAAACTGAGTTCATCGAGTCCCGCTGAATCACAGCAAGCGACGCGCGCGCAGCCGCCGCGCGGCAATTGAGCGCATAATATGGTCAATCAGTTCAAGTGCATTTACTGTCGAGGGTCATGGATTAATCAAGCCGCCATATTTCCATTTATACCGCATCAAATCTCGCTTGCGGTATGATAACGAACCGAGAACAATCTGGAATGTTCAATATAATATTATAAATTACTTGCTGACCAAACAAACGTTGTACTGCCGCATGAATTATCGAAGAAATAAATTGAAAATATACTAAATTCGCGATAAAAAATTTGGTGTGGGCGAGTAGGAGGGTGAAATATACTTTACGACCTTTCTCATACGGTCTACCAAAAACATAAAGAAACTGGGCAGCTTCGAATCGGATTCGCGCACAAAGGCTTCGTGTACGAAACCCTCTGTATTTCGACACTTTCGAGGAAATCAAAATTCATAGAGTGGGAAGTACTCCCAGTTGACCCAGAATTCTGAAATTTTGCATTAAGTAAGGTCGTAGTGCATAGGAATAAGTCTGAAAACTGTAAATTAGTTGTTAGGTTACAACAAAAAAAATGCGATTCGGCAGTCTTAGAGACTCCATTCTCACTATTTACATAGGTAAATTTGTATGGGACCCTCAAAGCACGAGTCCGACTCGCGCTTTTCCCAATTTTTCTTTTTGCGTTACGGAACCCTAAAAAAGAATAAAACATTTTTGAACGTTTCGGAGAAGAACGATCACAAACACCGTGATATATAACATATTAGAAGGAAATATTGTTAATACCTATTTAAAAACTTTATTCACACCTAATAGTAAGATGTAAGTACCTAATCAAGGTAACCCTTCACTTTTAATGGTCTGCCCTTTATCTACACGTAATTTATTCTCATCTATTAAAGTAAAGCCATTTACGGTTTAGCTCAAATGGTAGGTACAGCTAAAGAACGATTGTACAAAAATTTTAAAAAATAATGACCATAAAAACGCCTTGACTTTTCACGCGAAAGTAAAATTTAACGACTGACATTAAAAAACTTGCTTGTACCGAGGAGTAACTCTGTTAATCGTTTATATACCGTAACAATTGCCGCCTAGGTAATGTATGTACAAGTACCTACCGACAATACAATATTGAACGGTTTTTTTTAGCAATATATAATCGATCAGTACAAAAGACTGTGACTATAGCGTATTTCATCCATGCAAATGTTTAGAATCGAAAAACATTTACAAGCTTTTATTTAGTTTCACCTGTCCCGAGTCCCGATGTTTGTCTGAAATCAAATCTTGCAAATTAAATTTGATCTTCTTCCCGGTTACCGATTGAGTTGAAATTTTGCATGCATGTGTAAATCAGATGACAATGCAAAATTATTATAACATGGAGCTGATCTGATGATGGAACCGGAAGGTGGCTATAGGAACTTGGTAGTTAAACGATACAACCCCATCGAGTTTGGGCTCGTATGACGAGTATTAACTATATAGGTATTATACCGTGCTATAAAAGCTTGATATGAAAAAAATATTTTCATTAAAAACTTGTTATAAAGAAGTAATTACCTGAGATTAGAATTCTTAAATACAAAATCTTATTCTATAGTGGAGTAACACACGTTACTTACTTTAGAAAAAGCTCAAGTAACACTCGACGCTAGGTAGTTGTTGTTGTTTGTTGGCAGTTTTAACTCCAAGCAATTTCTTGAGCACAGAATGCAAATCGTTACTTAAGTAATGAGAAATTACCTTTACTTGTTTATAAATACGGTTGTAATTGCCCATTTATAGAGGAAAGCTATAGTTTTATAACATCACGCTACGACCCACGGGGGTGGGGCAGAAACCAGACACTGGTGAAAACGTGAAGGATATCTAGTACTATTATATTACCTAATGTAAAGGCATTGAACCATTATAAAGGCGAAAATTTATTTGTTAACTTCATTATTTTTGAATTAGACTAGGCAAATATTGATTGTTCTTATTCATTATTACAAATAATTTACTTGTCCTACACCGTCATAATTAGCTACTCGAATATAATATAAACGGCATCAGGTTACAATAGATAGTCGTTTAGTTTATATAATATTTTAGCCTTGATCTTTCATGCCAGAACCTATTGTCACGTCCACCTAACCGCCTCGCTCTCAAACACAAACTATAATGTTCCCACCAGCACGTGCTCTAACTCATGTCCGAGACGTATACAAAACAAAAGAAATCCACAGATGTTTCGGAGAAACGATACAAAAAAAACCTCGTCTTGAATATTTGAGATCAATAGCGTTGACTACAAAACGTGTAGAAAGAGACCCTTGGAAGTACGAAGATGTTGGCAGGTGGTGGTGGCCTACAAACACGAGTGTAAAGCCGTGTAGGAACAGACGCACACATAGACGAGTACATACAACGTGCCCGGAGTAGTGATGGCGCACGTCGCACGTAGCTGCACGCCGCGCCGTCCTTTATTACCGTTGTAACACCACCAACAGGAACACTGCTCTACTTTCAGAAATTATTACTTTCTCAAAAATACTTTTTTTACATGTTTTTCAATACTTTACCAGATAGGTTTTTAGATATCTTCTAAACGAAAACAGTTATCAATCATTACCTTAATTAACACACATAATTATTTGTATGGTTATTTCATTTATTATTAAAAAAAACGTGGCTACACCACTGTTGTAGACAGCCTTGTCAACAAGCAGGACAAGAATGTCAGAGAATTTCGAATTCGCTTATGACAGTCGTTTTTTATTTAGAATCTAAATAAATTAAATTATCAACAAAAGTTGCACAGAGATAATTACTCAAATCACAATAATATTATTGTTCATTCGCCTGTGCGCCATCAGAAGACCATAACTTGCACATAACTAACTAGGGGAAAACATTATCTGTTTTCATAAAAGTATACAAAATAAGTTTTAAAAGAAAAATCGATCAAAAATTAATTCTACGTAATCGTGTCCTAGTAGCTGTTGCGGCGAATCAGTAGAGTGTGCTTTCTACAATTCTACCTAATATATTTTTTATACTGGACTGGTTCGAGACGGCGCGGGATAAGAATGCCTGGAAGGACTTGGAGGAGGCCTTTTCCCAGCAGTAAAACAGTAATGGCTAAAAAAAACAAATACAGAATGCTTAGAAACTAATAACAAATTCCGACATATAATATATTTAATTATAAATATGTGGACGTATCTATCTACCATCTAATAGTCTTTACCTACGAAATTGTAAAGACCTATAATTACACCTGCCTGTCTATTACACAAATGTGTGATCTTGTTTGTCGACATGTTACACATATACGAGCATGAATACGAGCATCTTCAGTTATTATGTAAGATGGCAAAGCTTTAAAATTTATACGAATGCTATAATTTGGTTTTCGCAACGAGCGAACCCGCGTCTCTCGAGTTATTCTATAAAGTAAACGGTTAATCGAACTACATATTTCTATCTAGACATTACGTATACCTAGTGTAGGTATAGCTTACGTAAAGTTCAATTTCGCCAATTGGATATTTCAAAACCGACGCCACTATTCAATTTATTGCATTTCGTAAATAATTTAAACGTAGTTCCCTACAGCTTAGTGATATTTCCTTATAGTGCCATCTCTTAATTTTTATAAATAGCACGTTCTATTTAATTTCTCATTGGTTCATCCTACTGAATTTACGACCTTTCTCTATTTCTGTATAACATTTATAATAAAATAAATCAAACATAAAACGAGGCTGAATAGTTGACAAGCTTTTTATACGGCTAACCGTCGTCCCTTTTATCGCTGTATAAATAAAGTAGAGCATCTACCGTGCCAGTTTCGCTGCACAAAAGTGGTGGCAACAACTTTTTTTACGGTCCCAACGTATTCCCGCAGCCCCTTCTCATCCCGGCCCAGTGCCATCATTCCTTATTCTTACACACGTTTAACAGACACAGACACCATGTGCTCGGATACAACTTACAAGAAACTGATTACGTTTAAAAATACTCTAGAAAACATTTCACAGTGGAGAACCTAAGTGACTTTTGTGATACGTGTGTTTATTTTTGTGATAACAGTCAAGTTGTCTGTTAACTATGGATACGTTGAAGGTTGTGCTCAAAACTGGATATAAAATAGTTAAAGATTTTTCAGTTCACCATAAACCTGTAAGTAATGAGCTGCACACTTACTAAGAGCTGTTATAATGTCTTCCTATAAAGTTTAACACTCAACAAGTTAACTGTTCACCTTAAACTCTTCTCTTTACTGTTGCTTAGCTGAGGTCCAATCATGAGTCAGTCCAAGCTAATTACTATTGTGACTGGAATTTACACAACAGACAACAGCTTACACGTTTTATGCGTCTATTGTTACGGATTTTAATAAGTTATTACATATTTTTGTTAAGAAATGCTCACTGGATTGGTCAATATCAGTACAGATAGTCTACTATTACCTACCAAATTATTTACTCTAAGCTGTAGATACTATTTCTCAGAAATAGGTTGATCTTCCTTAGTTAAATCTTTTTCATTAGCTAAAGCATGTCTACGCCTCTGTTCTTTGCCTTATTACGTTTTAAATTATAAGTACGTCAACACGAACGTCATCGTTATATTTTGCTTATACAAAAATGTCAAAAACTAACGTGTCTCAAAGAATTTTCACAGAAATTACGTATTAAATGCTGATAAATGTAGGTACAACAATACCACAAACTCGACAAAACAGAAGGAAAAATACGCTGCATAGTCTAATATAGGTACATATTATAGGTTATTTTTTTTAAGAGAGGATTTCAGAGGTACTGACATGTTTGCACAATTATTCCAAGGGTGGACTTATTTATTTTAACCTGTAGAAACTTCTAAACTATTGACAACGCTATCTTCGCTTTGCTAAAAACGGAGATATCATTACTGTTTTACGTAAACGTAGAAAAACTTTTGTTTACAGTGTTCCGTTCAAAGTTTATACTTCTTGACCGCAGTCATGCTTTACATTGAAAGCTTATTTAACCGTATACCTATGAGTAACAAAATAAATGGAAAAAACAATGATGAATTACTAGAGAAAGTGGTGCGTAAGATTTATTTACAACTAGATTTTGCCCGCAGCTTCGCCCGCGTACATGAAATATAGCCTATGTCACTCAGGAATTAAACAGCTATCTTGGTGAAAAAAATTTAGCAATCGGACCAGTACTTCCAGAGATTACCTCCAACAACCAAAAAAACAAACTTTACCTCTTTATTATATTATAGTATAGATGATTTATGGATAGTATGTCTTCAGAAATAACTTATAAGTGGTGCTTCTTAAACAATTTCTTGTATCCTTGACTTAGTTATGTGGTTATTTATAAACTAAATTGTGTCTATAATTTGTATTTCTGAAGTAGATTTGTGTAGACAAACTTTCCTTAATGTAGTACCTATGTTTGCGGCTCGTTACAACTTCAATTTCCTTTATGTGACACTCACTGTATAGTTCACTTTGGGGTTGAACTTATACCAATGATGACTCTGCTTAATAAATGTTATTTAATTTAATTTTTTTATGGTAAACAGATGGAGACGTCGGGCGGTTCAGAGAGTTCTGGCGGAGAAGACGCGGAGGCGCGGCGGGCGCGGCGCGGTCACGTGCTGTCCGAGCTCATGCAGACCGAGCGCGTCTACGTGCAGGAACTCGGCTCTATACTCTCTGTGAGTAACCTAAGCACCTACACTATAGCTAATCATCGCCAGAAGCCTTTATACCTCAAGCAAAATAAGCATAGGCTCAGACATGATTACAACTCCATAAATCTACACTAACTAACATGCAGAACTCTACAAATAAGTATTAATTAATCAATCTAATCATAAATCTGATACGGAATTCCACAACAGCTGACAAATCACATTAATGGCTGCAGTTTTTGCGCACCACATGCCAGGATAACGGATGGAACTAAATGAAACGGATGTTCACACTTTTTGCCGTGTGACGTCATGTGCCAAAATGTCTATATATAAAAACAAGACCGTTAACCTGTCGAACGAACTCTCTTAAATATTCATACATAGTGTCAGAATTGGAATACGAAGCGAAAGCAAACACGCCTTTCTCTGGTACCAGGACCACGTAACTAACAGTGGTGATAGCTCTGCCCAATATGGTGATGCTATTATAAGGCACACCACTTAAATGCACCTTAAAAACCAAAGCTGTCATAACTGGCAAAATTAATCACCATGTTGCCATGTGAGGTGCATGTCATCAATTAGTAAAGAAAGTCATATAAATGCATCGTAATAACAACTATTAAACTATCCAAACTATATACAAACGTAACAAAGTAATGTATAACTTCCTGTTGTAGTTATCGTCATAAGTATCACAATAAAAGGGCCTGGCAAATTGCAGCAAATTGTATGGATGTTATTTAGATCATACCAACGTGTGTCACGGAAGATTAGTTCCAATAAAACACATGCATATCTCCATGCCATCGCCGCGCTCTGAAAAACAAATGTGCCACTGCCATATGTAGTGCGTGTGCTAAATGTTGGTGTCCCTCCCGCCGCCGCACAGCTCGCGGCTGCGGCTCAGTACACCGAGTGCACTGGATGCACCGCACGCAACCGACTGCGTCAGCCCCTCGAGCGGAACGCAATGCATGCTCCTCATTCGCCAGCTGCACGCCAGTGCAGGCTCTCGGGCGCTTGTTACACTTCGCCAGCCTCTGCACCATGAAATATGGAAAATACGACCTCCATAAATCTTCCGCGAATCTCAGCGTCGGCACTTCCTACTCGTGGTACTACAGAAAAAACGATAACCCCACCCCGCGGAAGAAGAAACGGCTCGCCAGAGCCGCATCCGACTCGACTCTTTTCAGTGACTACGCTAACCAAATATCTCTATTTGAACGAGGGAAGCTCCGTGATAAAAAGTGCAGGAAATCAGTGAGTGATGTGGGAAAAAGTAGTCGTGTTAAATATAACCCGCGTAATATTAAACCGGTGCGTATGGAACCGTTCACTGGAAATTTCTTTTACGGTAAAACGTTACCCGGCTACGAGTACATGCAAAAAAGTGAGGAAAAAATAACTTACTTACCGGATTCCGACGCGGTCACTGCCTCCGAGGACACAACCGGAGAATCTCTCACGACCACAGCGCCCACCGTACTCGATGTTCCGGAAATGGTAAAAAATCCTCTCTACGGATGTCGAGATGTGGATCTATCGACACCTGAATACTTGTCTAGTTCAGTTATTTCAAAAGATTCCCAGTTAAAGTCATCTAGCTGTAGCGAACTAAGAAATACAATGGGAAGCAGCAAAGGTTCAGGAGATATCTTAACGCATATCCTAAAGGATTACAAAAGGATAATGAAAGAGTGGAACCATACCATAAAAGATCACTGTTCATCAGTTTCTCACTGCACGCACAGCAGTAAAAGAGATTCAACTATGTTCAGAAGAAGTAACACCGACAGTTACGTACGAAGCTTGCACTCTACCTTGTCATGTCGGAAACCAAAGAAATGTCTCAAATCTACAAGCAATCATCATTACAGTTACGCATATGCTTCACGAATTTGCAATGAAAAAGAAAGTAACTTGTACGATAAAAGAAAAACTCAGAGCTTGAATCGAAACCAAACGTTTAGTAATTGGACGTCGACGCTACAGGTGTTAAAGAAGAAGACTATGTTTTGGAAGATGAATCACAGTTTGACGCCATCGGAATGTAAATGCTTGGAGACCATCTATGAAGACTATGACAGACGCTTGCAAGACTGGTGTGATACGATAAGCTATTGCACATCACTCCTTACTCCGGTACACTAGTTTTTCAAATTAAATTCTGGTTAATCCTGTTCAATATTGGTATACTAATTTTTACGATTTCCATTCTCGATCTTACAGTTAAATTAGTGATTGGTATGCTGTTTTTTATGATTCTGATCCTTGATCTTCCTGATCCAATATTTTGATGACTTCAATTCCTTTACTCTTTCTCTTTCAGGGTTACAAAGAAGAAATCGAAAAGCCAGAGAACCAGCACCTGTTGCCTGCTGCACTAGTTGGCCAGGCCGACGTGCTGTTCGGCAACTTACACGAATTATTCACATTCCATCAAGACGTGTTCCTAAAAGATTTAGAGAAATCTATTTCTGCTACAGAACTCGTTGCCTTATGTTTTGTTGAAAAGGTTTGTTATTTATCTTTGTTTACGATCGCAAGATTTTAATTAATTTGGAATATTATTTCGTCCGCAAATACAATTTTAAGACCTTCATTATGCCGGTTTCCTGTGTTGCTAAATAGCGGCCTATTTCAAGGAACTGACGGATCACTTCCTACAACCTTTCCGTTTCTACTTAAAAAATTACCCTTTCAACATTTTATTACATTTCAACTCATCACCCAATCTAATACACAATTTTAAACTTTTTATTAGTAAATTGCCCACGTTCTGTTTATGTTTGTTCTGCACTAGTAACCATTGCATTTATTCATAACATTCATCACTGACTTTTGCAAAGAGCCGTTTAGTCTTAGTCGTTTATTTGAATATTTTTCCCGGCAAGTTGAGGGTTTCTTCTTCATTAAAAACAACTTCCTCTTAAATCAGTGTTGTTTACGTCACCAGAGGGACACATTCTTCCGGCTATACAGCTACTACTGCCAGAACATCCCTCGGTCGGAGCGGCTGCGCGAGACCCTGGTGGACACACATCTGTTCCTGCAAGCCTGCCAGCTGCGACTGGGCCACAAGCTTCCTCTTGCTGCATATCTGCTTAAACCTGTACAGCGGATTACCAAGTACCAGCTTCTGTTAAAGGTCAGTAGTCTATTTGGTTATACGAGTTTTGTACTTGAATTGAGACTTCTTAACCATGAACACACCAGTCATCAGTATTTGTATATATTATTGTCGTAGCCATATCGTAGAATTGGCCATTTAATAATATACCTAGCGTTTTTACAAAATTTCTGCCACTTTATGAAATGGCCACCTCGCAATTAACCGAACCTGCGCTGCGGCCATATCTTGAAATGGTCAATTCTGCGATATGGCTGCGGCATGTACATTTGATGGCCAGCTACTTATACCGCCATTTTTTTTTGCGCTTAGTATGCCGTACCTAGTAAGTATGGTTGGTGTATTTTAAGTTTTAGCATTGCTGTGAGCTCTTTTTACTAATAAATACACTTGACGTATATAAGTCCCCGATCATCGATGTAAAGTAATAAGTAGGTACAATAACTATGTTGATGTTATTTTATATGAATCCTTAATGTAGATCGATATGTTTGGACATCTCATTGGCTTTGTCTTAGCCTGCCGAAACTTTGTCTACCTATATTACACAGAAATATTCTTGCATTGTAACTTTACTTGACACAGTATATATAAGATTTTTAGAAAATGTTTGCCCAAAACTCACCGAATTATAATAAACTAAACGTAAGTTCTATGTTCAATCCTACACACCTCGGATTATACCATTGTTTAAACTCTGCCCATAAGCGGACCAACGCGATTTTTAAACAATATGGTGTCCAAAAGCTCCACCCACACTGTTACTCACAGTTTTACCGTTGTAGTTACCTATTTTCCCATACAGGAAGAATCGATTTAAACGTTTTACCGCCTTGGTTCAATGTTCATATGAATATGTTTTATTTGCAGGATCTGCTTAGGTACGGGGAGTGCGGCTCCATGACGACTGGTATACAATCAGCACTGGACTGCATGCTTGTGGTTCTCAAGTGCGTCAATGACTCTATGCATCAGATAGCCATCACTGGAGTCCCTGTAAGTATTCCAATGTAGAATGAGAACATTGACTTTGTTAACAGTCTGTTATACAGGGTTTTTTGTAAAACACTAGCCACTTCTTTGGCGGCCTGCGGCTGCATGACGTGCAGTAATCAGGCGCTTGTCACTGCGGTGATCCGCAAGGGTAGCGCCGCGCGACTTATCTCAGGACTATGTTACTAACATCAATTATACAACTTTTGTTTTATAACTTTTGCTAACTACATCACATTTTTATACAAAAATAAAAATATTTATAATAAACGTTCTAAATATTACAAATTGTATGCGAAACAAGCGATAGTACAATAGCGTAGGAAAGTGGAGTGCTTGATACGCTTGCATCGCGTCATACAGTCGGTAAATGAATTGTGTTTTGTAAAAAGTCATAGAACAAAAATTGTTGTTTATGATGTCAGTAATACAGTCCTGCAAGATTGTTGTTGTTTTACAAATAACCCATAAATGTCCATGTCAGGGTACCGGTATTATCTGAGATTCTATTATTGTGTAACAAAATTCGACTACCAATATAAATGTCACCCAAAACCTAGTCAAACTTTTCTAACTAAAACAGGCGCCTAGTACAGAATAAATAAATTACGTGGTCCTTTCTTGTTTATCATTGTTTTTCTTTCATTATTATTGACAGGCTCGCGTTTGACCACTTTCTCACCGTTCACCGTCAAGCGATGATGTGGTCGATGATGGAGCACCCTTATCTAGAAGTAACTTATTCACTTTTAAATCAAATACCCCAAGTTGCAGCTATCAGGAAACATAGTCTCACGAATGTATTCCCAAAACGTTTTGTGCGTATTTGTACTCTAGTCATAAAATCCGAAGTAACTAGATCACATTGCCCTGATCTTAGCCGTTGCCCATCGTTTCTTTCTATCGATCCTCAAGGACAGATCGAATTAGAAAATTGAGCAGTTCCGTGTCAAAAGCAATTTTAGATATCTGTTTTGAATATAAACGACTCATCTCGATTACATTATGGAATTTCGAGAAACTGAGTTCAAGCGTGAAATTATGCTAAAGAATACTAAAGATACCATAATCTCGCCATTATCTTTTCTCACGCCATGACGCTTACTTTGTTTTGGTACAGGATAATATCTAAGAATCTTATGTTTTTTATTGATATAAATTAGTGCTTGACTGCGATCCCACCTGATGGTAAGCTGTGATGCAATCGTTGATGATGAGACGCACTTGTTTATTAAGAGCCTAATTATTTATTTATTTATTTAAACTTCATGTACAGTAGTGGTACATAGGCGGACTTAATGCATCAAGGCATTCTCTACCAGTCAACCTCACAATAGCATTGAAGATACCTAAATTATAACCGGACGGGAAGACCGGCAATAGATCCAATCCTTCAATCTTGTTTTTATTTACATTTTTGTAATAAATAATCGTTATTTAATGACTTAATACTCCCATATTAGTAAGTCAAGATAGCGTGCAAAAAAATAACTAAATCAAGGTACTTACAGTTAGTCATGCATGTCATTATAGACCAGAAGATTAGGTCATTAACGTATGCATGTTGGCACTACGGCATGCGATTCAGTTATAAACTCAATTACTTGCTGATTTTGCTGCCACTTTCATAAGATTAATGGGTTTAGCGTATGGATAATTTAGTTATCTAAACTATTAAACTCGAATCATGTTTATTTCAATTTCAGTTCTAATTAAAATAACTACGTTAACGATGCTTACCGTCAGGTAAGCTAGTATAATGACAACTTGCCTCATGCCTTATAATTCTTTCTATTTTCTGAGCCATTACCCAACTCTATTGGATCAGCTTCAATCTTATTTGAAAGTTTTTGGTTTATAAAATGATTTTTACCTTCTGAAAAAATTCAGTAAACAAATCTAGCAAACAATTTTATACAAAATATTCTGTTGCACTTTTTAATCTATCTGATTGGTAGTGCCTATCTAGACACTGAAACTGGTTTTAGCTACTAGCCCGAGAAAATGAGAATTTCACCTCGGGATTTGGGCGAATAAGCCAGATTTTTGCATGGACCTTTGTTGAGACACGTCTTACAAGATCAAAACAAAAGCACATGCAAAAATCTAGCTTCGGCACTCGAATTTCAAAGTGGACGCTTATTTCACCTTATGTGCCTGGCGTTTAATATTGTACTTAGAACTCATCTAGAAATCAAATTCATAACTGATTCCCAACATAGCAGATATCACCTACGAACTCACTGAATACCATCATAATTTCTCCTCCCCAGCTGGACCTAAGTCAGCAAGGCGAGCTGCTGATGCAGGGCTCATTCCTCGTAGCATCAGAGAACAAGCGGGACTTACGACTCAGGATACGTCCACGACGAAGACACATCTTCCTTTACGAGAAGGCCATGCTGTTCTGCAAGCCTGCTACCAAGAACAGCCATAATAAGGCCACCTACCACTTCAAACATGATTTACAGGTGAGATATATGTCATCCTAGTTGAGATATAAAAGTCATGTATGCATGACAAAGCAAAAGTGTCCTGCACGCCACGGTCACTATATGACAGGTTAAAGGACAAAATCTTAGCTTGACACCGAGAGCACGCTTTTGCGTTATTTGTCGAAATATTAAATGTTACTTCGCAAAAGTATCTTATTCTGCTTCTGCCTGGCTTTATCCTATTACGCAGGATCGGCTTTCTCAATATTGCGGCGCTATTTATTTCTATCCCACGCGCCTTCGTGTAATCCAAATACTGTCATGACGTGGTCATGACCTTTTAGATCTTACTTCGTAAATGTGTATTTATTAACAGAAACGTCCTTTAACAAATTTAGTATCAACTTGAGCAGCAAAAGTTAATGCTGCATTTGTTGACATGTCTTTTTAGACAACTAATCCACCAAGCCCTACGGGTGGCAAGGCTGCGATAATCAGACGTTGAGGATCACACAGACAAGGCACTCATAACTCAGAGGCCTGTCACGACGGTGGTCGAGGCCCTCTAATCAATGTCCTAATTAAAGAAGCTAGTGTGAGAAGCTTGAAGTTGATTTTGGGTTTTATGTGTCGATACCAATTTCACACTAAATCAATGATCAAATCACTGCAATTCCGCATCTTTTCCCACAGATGTCACAAATCGGTCTGACGGAATCGGTAAAAGGGGACGTGCGCAAGTTCGAGGTATGGCGCCAGGGACGCTCCGAGGTGCACACGCTCACAGCCGCCAGCGCCGACATCAAGCGCGCCTGGGTGGAGCGCATCAAGCGCGTGCTGCTCGAGCAGCTCAACGAGCTCAAGGGCGAGCGCGTGCGCCAGTACAGCGCGCAGCACAGGTATGTGTGGCCATGGAGGGTTAAGATGAGTAATATACACTAGTAAAAAAAACTTTCAAAAATTTTGCTTGTAGTAAAGTCTAATTTCTAGAACCTCCCCTTCCCCTATCAACAATCCATTTTAGCATTTTGCCTTAAATAAACAAACTATAGTCTATTTGCGTTAAGACAATAGTGACTCATCAGTCTACTGCAAAATAAAGGCGTACTCATACTGAGGTAAAAATACAACCATTAGTTTTATTACTGTATATTGGAATATGAAGCAATTCTTTTAAAATTCAATCATAATTTTTAAGTGAAGCTGGTAGAAAATGAGTTATATGAACATTTAGACACCCTGCAGCCTTAGTTTTTGTTTGTCTCGCTAGATGACGCTGTGTTTAATATTTTTAGTTTATTCTCTTGTTCTATCTAATCTGTGCAATTCATCAGAACTCCTACATTATAGAATTTGATGGCAGAGATCTCTTGCAGAATTCAGTATTACCATAATTTTAACTAAAACCTGAGCCACCTTTTAAACATGAAACCCGGCCCACAGAACACTAATCCAAACCAGCTCGTGGGAGCTGGGCCCGCCGGCGGCGCTGCCCGTGAAGCCGGCCGCGCTGCCGCTGCCCACGCGCACGGCCTCGTGCGACGCGCACGACGAGCCCTGCTGGTCCACCGACCCCTCCGACGACGACGACGACGAGCCCGACCACCCGCCGGTATGTACGACTGCCGACCAAGCCTGACTTACGCCTCTATGTACCAGGGTAGGCTGTGGATGGATGCTTGATTGACTAAGTAAGACAGTTACTAAAAACTTTAAATGGCTATCAACATAAGTTGAAGGTCCGCAACGAGCTCCTATCGCAGTGTCCTACGTAGGCAATTCAACGCGAACTCAATTGCGTAGCGAAGCGGCGTGAATGGAATAATTAATTTATACTTACACGCACGTGTGTGCGGTACGGTGACAAGCGAAGCGAAACGGACGCATAGTTAGGTCTACTGTCCACGGACGCGTAGCTTCATAGACGCGACACGACGGCATGACGCTGTCGCTTCGTCAACACAGTTTCATAGTTTTGTATGTAAGTATAATGACAAATACGTATCTATAAAACTACGCGTCCATAGACAGTAGGCCTTAGTTTGATATTTTCACGCGCATTCTTGCGGTACGGTAGCTTGTTTAAAATAACTTGAGGTTGAAGTGGCAATACCTGCACACGTAGGATAAAGCCGCCGCATCACGTATACCACATGGAGTCACTTCATGAGTACATTCGCGTTGAATCGCCTGCGTAGGACAACGCGTATTTATAACTCTTTTGACGAACGGTCCAGAAATTACTACGTGGATCATCCGCCACGGATTACCATACTACATTATCCTGCGGCAGCCCATGGCTTGTATGAAAAGTAAGATTGATTAAAAAACTTACTTAGTCAATCAATACTTCCTATTAAAGAAATGAAAAATTAAATTGTTAATGCATTCAAATATTGATCAGATGAAATTTAGAGCAGGAATTGATGTGTTTTATGTTTGATAAATGTGTCTTGGGAAGTTTGTGTTGGTAAAAAGGGTTGATAAAAATACTTGTCAATAAAATAATAACCTATGTTCACAGTAAATGTCAGTAATGTCCTCTCCGGTATCGAGTACTAACATAGACCTGTAGCGCTTACTGTCGGGGTAGCTTTACTAAAACGTGGGTCTCTTAAATTAATGCCAACTAATTTTGGGTTTGCAGTGTTGAGTGAAGTGAAACCCACTCTTTATGTAAGTGTAAAGTGTATTTTTAAAGGAATGCGGGCTGAATAGTCACGGGTAGCGCATGACAACGCTGGCAACCCCACGCACATGA
This sequence comes from Mythimna lalbum, assembly GCA_949319445.1. Lineage (NCBI taxonomy): Eukaryota > Metazoa > Arthropoda > Insecta > Lepidoptera > Noctuidae > Mythimna > Mythimna lalbum. The sequence continues at coordinate 7,033,003 of OX439345.1, read as the reverse complement.
TGCTTCCCGATAACATTACTGTCTAAATTATGGATACGGGATTCAAACATTGGTCAAACGGTGGTAGAACAAGCGCATCGTCAGAGAATTTGCAGTATCTGCTTATTAGATCTAGTCGTGTTTATTACGTAAATACTACAAATTCTCGATAAACGATTAAAATCATAACGTCCTGCCCTAGTCCAATAGGTTTCACGCCCTCACAGCATAACAGTTAAGTTAGCCATCATCGCTTTTAGTTCCTTTTAAATGATTTAGCGACACTAGCACTGAATACTATGAACTAGTAACTGCACGGTCCACGAGGCACCTCACATGTACCAACACTTCCGAGAGGTGTCCTGTAACCCGGCGTCGTGTATCGAAGCCATGCTCACGTTGTATTGTTCTACAGGTGACGGAGGCCGTGGCAGTCGGTCTCAACGGAACCATCCACAGAATGGTTCAGTTCTTTTCAGTGGCCGGCTCCACACAAGCCACATCCACGTTTTACGTGTCACAGTACTGAATAATATAAATGTTTCGAGCATACAGCCAGTAGAGGCTTTGTACATATTGAAAAGACTGAGTTTATATCCAAAGCTTAAACAATTTAACCAAAGAGAACGTGGACATTTCGGTTGTTTCGCTGAACATTAACTATCGTGTAAGTCATGTTTTGTTTGTTATGTCACTCATTGTCAGTGTGCTTATTGGTTTTATGTTCAATTGCGCTTGCTTCGATTACAGTGTTATACATCAGTGTCGATAAATATTATTATCTATGTATTGTATTACAATATCATTAAACATTTAGCGGAAACACACTGTATATTATGTAATACATACGTATACATTTCTTCTTATTATATGTTACGTAAATATATTTTGGTGCATAGATATCTAGCTTGATTTAAATTGCGCAATATTGTGTGCACTATTTAGAACCAATGAGTTATTAAAATTTAAGTGCAGACTTGTCCAGTATTTATATAGCAGCGAATCTTCGCATCTTTATAGTTATTCTTCAAAATTGATGTCGATCTAAGTATGAACGACGAGGTTAAGATGATATGTAGCGGACACAGCTGAGCACGGCATCACAGCTTGCATCATTCACTGACCACCGCTTTGGACGTGCAATCAAATAGCTTTACTGTAATGTTTTGTTTACTTCAGTGTGACACGATTTCCGACCTGATACTACTTATACTATGTATTTATTTAACCTGAAAATTGATAACGTAATATGAGCTTACATTATTTTTTAAGAAACTTTATATGTATCCAAACAAAACTACCCACCGACATACTACAACTCAAAATCCAATTTAATTTTTTTCTTGTTCACACGAAAAGTTGTTAATATCTAAAATCAACTTAGAAACGCGAAATATCTATCTGACTTCTAATTAATTCAGTAAATATTTACAAGTTATATCATGAGCTCATAATATGTCAGTCAGATTTCAGACTATTAGCACCTGAATCAACTGGACTTATGGACGTATATTTATGAATATATAACTACATATTACTGGAGTGTTTAGTGCGACTATATCTTACCTTAAAACTGTCTATATTTATATATTATTATGTAATATTCGCCTATACGTTTGATGTCAATATATGCTATATCTATCTTCTAAAAGTATTTTATATAACTGTCATCTCTGTCGTTTATGACTACAATAACTGTTTATTTAACAATTAATATATTAATTATGAGTGTTATCTAAAGTTCTACTAATCGCTTTACTAACATGCATGGTCTGGTCAAACACCAAACTACGAGTAGACGGAAATACAAAAAGGCAACTTTTTGTACTAAGTACTTACTTTACAAAAATTAAATGCATGTTTGTGTTATGGGGCTGAGTCAGATTACTGTCAAATATCTAACTTATTTATGACTAACATACAAAGACTGCAGAAACATTATTTATATACTTTTAAAAACCAAAAAAAAATCTAAATCTATGGCTGCCTGAAAGAGCACCAAACATTGGTTTGCATAATAGCCGTTACGTTTTGTGGGTTGATATTTGACTGTAAATTGTCTCTACGCTCTCTGTTTGACCAGTGGTGAAGGAATGCATGTTGATCGATGTACAGAATGAATGGTGTTTTATTTACTACATTGTGATTGCTACAATCATTATAACGCTAGAATCACGACAGTACACAACACACTTTTTCCTGGACCTACATTGGAACCAGATGTCGAAACAACATTACAACTTTACAAAAAACTGGACTCCATTAAAACACGAGTGCTTTTATTTCATCGATTGTTGCATCAAGAGCAATATGGCTCCATACTTTCAATACATGCTAAAGTAAATGCAATAAAATAATGGTGTAAACATGGCTCCTCTACCGATGACGACCGGACGACCTTTCATGTTATTTCAAAGCTCATTATATTTTTTTATTATAAATTTATATTTTATTCTTACAGATTTTTGTTTTAGCTTTAAGTAGCCTTTTCTACACGTATCAAGCCACAACCGCCATTAAAAATAATTAAAACAAAGAAAGGTTTAGTAGAGCTTTCCAATGACATTGAGTCTGGTCGTTATAGGTCGCGGACGGGTCGTCATGCCATTTACTTTAATAATAAGTTACATAATCGCGTACCAGTTTCGCTGCTCAAAGTTGCAACAACCGTTGAAATTGAAAGGAATTTTAGCTACAGTGAAACATGCCAGTAATACATAGCAAGCTAGAGTGTAGAGTCGTGTGTGAGTGATTGTTAAGCGTGTGTGATGTGTCAGGCGGTGGGGTGTGCACTGGTGGCGCTGTCGGACTACACGGCCGTGGGGCCCTCGGAGGTGTCGCTGCGGGAGGGCCAGCACGCCGAGCTGCTCAAGGTGGGCTGCGCCGGCTGGTGGTACGTGCGGCTTGCGGGTACGTACACAAACAAACCATCATCATTTGCCTTTCCCAAATATACTCATAATTAGCCTTTTAATGTTCCCACTGCTACTGTGACTCAGGCTTCCTCTCTAGGAGAAGGAATGTGCCACCATTCGGCCACCACTGCTTTCAAATATGTTCAGGTCGACGAAAACCGGTCCTGCACTGCATCATGATATTTCGGTCCAATGTAGACGTAGCAGGTACTACTTCTAGGAGGAATTGCGATCAGTTTAGAGCTTTTCCCATTCAAACATTACGTAGTCGTAGCCGAAATCCTGAGTCAAGTCGAATACCAGTGCAGAAACGCACATACCGACGTGAAGAGACTGCCAGTTTCACACGATTTTACGTGATCTACCTTCATTAAGTTATTTGATATTATCAGTACCGGATTAAGCTAGCTTGAACCTGTAGTCAATTCTACCAAGGAGCCTAGAAAATCTTAGTAAAATGATAACGAATAAGATCGAACTATTGTCAACAGCTACAGGGTCCGTGGGTACCGTGTACCGGTAACGTGGACTGTTGCTTATATTGTCATTATGAGTGTATGAATCTGGATAAGATTCGGTTACATTTTTGTCTTATTTTTGTACGTCCAAACAAGGGGTCATCAACGAGGCCCGTGGCATTTATTACGAGTACTGTTGCTACGTGGCTAATCCAGTTCTGAAATAATTCAGAATCCCCCTCAAAAGTGAAGGTTACGATAGTCATGTTGCATAAAAGTGCAGCCGCGTGACCGCAAAACAAGTTGTTCAAGAGGTCATTGTGCTCATAATGATGTACAACTTTTACTATGAGCCCCGCACTGAAATTGCGAAAAAAGCTGCTCCGTGCGTTTTAGATCGCATAACTCATACAAACTACTGCACAGATGATTTTTTTTTTCACAATTTCAATGTTAGTCTCATTGTAAAAGTATATATTTTTATATTTACACTTCGGAGATTGATGTCCGATCCTAGACAAATATCTATTAGATATGGTCTTGCTACAGCGACAAGGTTTTTCTACTCATGATATTACTGACAATTTGAGTTGTCACGACCTGCTCCGAATAACAACACCTACGTAATCTAAATTATATTATTATGGAGTCGCTGTAATCTAAGATTTCCATGTTAACATGAATGTTGTTTTTTTTTTATTCAGGAGGTCAAGGAGAAGGCTGGGCGCCGGCGGCGTACCTGGACCAGCGCAAGACGTCACGCTCGTCGTCGCGCTCACACGACCGCCTGCACGACCACTGAGGCGAGCACCTGGCTCACTACCCAACCGGTACCAGGCTAGCCTACTTCCTGGCACAGTCTACAGTGCGGCAGAACATCTAGTGCTCGTGCCATCTCGACGTCTCGAGTCCCCGGTCAGACAGTAGACACCCAGTTAGCTTGAAATATGGGTATGTGTAGAAGACCTGACCACCACTAGATCTGGTAATGTTTAGACCAAGTGCCTCAGATAGTCTTCTTCGTAATCATATTCGGTAAAGGTGTAGATAGTAAAGTTTCCCAGCACCTGTAGCGACCGCCCCGGAACCCCACTCACTTGTTAATATTTTTCAATGTATGTAAATGTTGTTCTAAAAAGCTTTATTGTAAATTAGTTTTAGCCCAAACGTGTTGTCGTTACGATTATCCAAAGCTATATATAGTGGCGTAGGACGTTATTAAGTAGCTGTGACTGGTATCGTATCATTTCTGTATATAATCTACCTACGTTTATTTTTAACTATAGTTATTTATTTGATGCTAGTTGAGCTTTCGGTGTTCATTCGTGTTTACGTCTCAATTTCCCATGACAGACTCTGTATAGTACTGTTTCCTCTGTTTAGGGACCTACGAACATTGTTTTACTGTCTTGTGTCAGTGGTACTCAAGCCACTATTATTTTAAGAGCGATCGTTTTCATATCATTTGTTATAGGTACCCTAGCTATCATATCTCAATACGTCATTTGGTGCAAATAATACGTTATTATAATTAAATTAAAAAAGCTAAATGGTGGAAATTTTGTTATAACTGGTGTAATGCTTCGAGGGTTACACTTAAATGTTAATGTGTTTTGCTAGTCGGCGTGAACTATTTTTACGATCTAACTAGGTTCTATCAATGTAGCGTATCATGAAGTTCATTTTTGCTTTTATATTTTTTTTATTATATCACTTTATTGTACTTTTGTTTCGCCTCAGTAACGCGTCATTGTTGTAAAGTAAAGTCAAATCTACATATAAATTGTACCTACTATTATAATAATTGTTCTTTTGTATAAAATTACGTTTATACTTATTGAAAATGATCACAATTACACTGAATCGGTCCATTTATTTTGTGTTTTATTTACTTCCTTTGAGCTTGCATTTTTATGTATTATATCATTGGTAGCCATTAATTTGTACATTGTAGAATCATTAAAATCTAGACATCATAGTTCTAACACTCCACTACAATATGACTGTAAATAACCGATAATAGCTATACAAAGTGTATGCCTATGTCTACCATATAAGACAAGTTTTCTAATAGTAAAATACGCATTGTTATCCAGCTATAGATTTAAGTACTTAACTGTGTACCTACCTGTACCGTTTTAAATTATCTTAAAAAATTCGATTCCATATAGTGCAAATATATTATACGGCTGTGACATTACCCAGTGATGAATTTTATAAATTTTTACCTATAATTGACTCCTAATTGTAATAAAACTAGATGGTAGGTACCCCTAACAATATCTTATAAAGACCTTTGCACACGTTAACAACTCAAAAACTGCGCTATTTATAGTAAAGCAACGAAAAGTGAGCTTTGTCACGTAGAATTAAAAAAATATAACATACTTGCATGGGAAGTTATGTGAACTTCCCTTTGTCTGGCAATTGTTAGCCCGAATTGCTGACACGTACCTGATATTTCGTTGTTATAATGTGCGACGATTGTACCTATATTGTGATGATAGTTGACAGTGCGCACTTGTTGTTTGGCTGACTATAGTCTTATTCCCTTTAAGAAAATAGTGATTCATCAGTGCTCCTGCAAAGTAAAGACGTATTAATACTGGGGTATAAATATACGTTCTTGAGACACTTTTTGAATTTAGACATTATATTTCAAATCGCACATATTTGTTTGTCAAAAAATAATGTCATAAAAATGCAGTTTTATTACTGAATTGTTATACTTTTTGTAGTGTAAGAAATCAGTAACAATCACTTTTCACTTTTACCTGACTCGTGACCACGACTCCTTAAGCAAAACTATAACCGACAGATAGAAACCCACAGATAGAAAAACACTGCTGAGTGACAACGATGGGTCACTATTCTCTTAAAGCGAATACACTGCAGTCAACCGTTGTTGCTGAACTAATAGTTGCCAGTTGTCGAGTTGATATGGTACACAGCGTTTCGAAGGCAAACTGCAGAGTGTTAATGGGGCGTTGTAAAGTCCTCCCCAACAACCAACGCAGATATAAGAAAAAAAAAATTCTTACAAGTTTTGAAGTCTCTTTCCATCGAGCGTTACTAATCCGGAATATTTGGCACTTTAATAGAGCATCTATGAGCGTTACACCTATAGGTATTCACTTTTAGGATCAGCCAGACTAAAAGAGCAGAGGGTTTTTGTACTTTATTTAAAAGATGTTTGTAGAATCGTTGAATGGTGCCTGCACCAATTTTTGTTCATTGGTAGGTATAAAAATCCTCTGCTGTGTACTCCTCTCGTTCTAAGCAGAGCTTAACTCTTGGCTCGGTTATGTATGCTGTCGTGCCGCGGTGTCGGATTATTATATTAAATACGTAGGTAGTATAAATATTTGTTATAGACATTCTATCTTATTAATATATTTATCTACGTAATGTACCTACACATAACATATATAGTTCAAGAAAGCACACTTTATAGCAAGTGAGTTTTATACCAACTTTTTAAATAAGTTTATAGATACATTTTATAGGTATTGGTTACTATAGGTATGTGCACTGATTTATGTAGTGCGCACAAAAACAATCCAAAGACAATAAACTTGATAAACAAATCACTAGGTCAAAAAATTAGTCGTTCTCGTACATGAGAAATCAGAGGCCCTACCAAGAGCTACCCTAGCGCTATCCATTTTACAACCTATACTGAACTGTTAAAGGGATGGAGCTATATAGGGTGTATAGCTCCATCTCTCTCGCTCGTACGCTTGACATTTTAATACGTCATGGTAATCCCCCTGGGGTGACTTTCTCTCAATCCAAACAAAACACAACATTTTAGAATAGCCCTGCAGGTTTTGCTCGATCGCATATACTTCTTGGAAAGTCAATCTTTGGAAATCGGAAAGGAGAACTTTTATATAGAAGCTGGAGTTGTTCTAACATTTAGGTAATTTTAGTAAATACCTATGGCAAAGTTAAAATGCCTTCATACTAGTTTATATTTTAAATGCTTTGGATGTATCAGAGGTAAGCATACCTATATTTTGATCTCGTGCAAATATATAATTATGAGTCTTACAATTTTTAAGAAGAACTGCCTGTTTAGTGGATGTTGAATAAAGATGAGAGTTATATCTTTTTATGGGATGCAAAATCATCGAATAACTTCTCCCACCTTTATTTCTCTTTCGAACAATACCGCAGCCCTGAGATTACTCGTATCTAACACTGGCAATGTTCTGAAAGCACCTTTAACCTTTCCCTGCAAGTGACATGCAATCATGGGGGTAGTCAAGCAATAGTCTTCATCAGCAACATCAGTCTAGACGGCCAAGATACATCTACCATAAAATATATGCGCCCACACAGAGCGAGCAGCCTCGCGAGGCATTTGCCGCGCAAGGAAATTATCCCCGCGAGAGTGCGGCAGCCTCGGTATCAACGCAACTGTTGCCGCGCGCGGCAAGCCATTATGTTCGAATATATGCGAGCGTCCAGACCTCGCGGCAAACGACTGAGGCGCCTTTGAGCAAAATAAAAAGCCGACACTGGATGGCTCGGGTGCTCGGTCGCTCACCCTTGGCAGCGCTCGCGCTTACCTAGGCCCCGAGCCACGTCCACACCACACAAACCTAGCTGCTTCGCGGCAAATTTCTCGCGAGGCGGCTCGTTTTCTGTGGACGCGCCTATTCGATCAATTTTGATTCTGTTTTCATTGATAGAGTATTCCATTTCTCTATATTTATCGATAAAAGGTTTTAGACTAGACAATTTTTTTTTTTTGTTATGGATATTCTCTAATATAAGCCAACTATAGGACTAAAGTTTTTTTTTTTTCATTGAATTTAGGCAGAAACTACAGAAGACAGCGAACTATATTTTCATCGTGGTGTTCTGAAGTTTCTAATATCTCCAGATCAAGTAGATATATTGGATATATCCATATTATGTATGGCGTAACCTGGTACTTATAATAATATAAATAAATGTATATTAATTAGCCTTTCTTCGAGCTTACCATGTTGTGTTAAGTACTTACCTACATACTTTTTCTGAACACAAGTTAATGGAAAATAATAAAGTTATAAAAACGAATCTGCATTTCATTTATTGATTAGATGGTATTTCTACATAAAAAAAAGACATAAGGCAGCATTCGGGAAGCTGCGCGGTATCTTCTCGTCCAACATACCACAGTGTCTCACTCAAGACGATATTCTAAGCCAGTGATGACATATGGCTCCAAAACGTGGTCGCTTACAATGGGCTTCATCAGAAGACTTAAAGTCACCCAAAGGGCTGTGCTGGGAGTTTCCTTGCGTAGGTAATCGAATCAGGAATGAGGAAGTCCGTAGAAGAACCAAGGTTACCGACATAGCACGAAGAATCGCCAAACTTAAGTAGCAATGAGCAGGGCACATTGCTCGCAAAACAGATGCTCGTTGGAGCCGAAAGGTTCTGGAGTGGCGACCACGTACCGGAAGATGTAGCGTTGAAAGGCCTCCTACAAGGTGGACCGATGACCTGGTAAGGGATTGCGGGAATCCGATGGACGCACAGGACCGTTCATTGTGAAGACACTTGGGGGAGGCCTATGTCCAACAGTGAACGTCTTTCGGCTGAAATGATGATGATGATGATGAAAAGGCCATAACTTACCTCGTCTGTATTTTGTAGAATTATTAAAATTAGAAAAACAAAAAAATGTCACCACAAAAATTCATTTCATAACGGTCCCGGTGATAAAAATCACCAATAGATCTCTCTTAGGTATCGTTCAGTTTAAACGAGTACAACTCGAAATCCATTCGTAAATAGTACAAGGAAAAAGTATCAGAGGGCGCTGGAGGGCGCTCTATTAGATTTATCATCTAGGTAATAAACTTTTAGTTCGCCACTCTTGTTACTTACAACTCGTTTTGCGACAAGTGTTCTTGTGCGAAGTGCGAACGAAAATGTGAAGTCTTCTGTTTTTCTATGTTATATCTAATAAATTCTGGTGTCATTTTAAAGAGTATTTTATGTTCTATTAGAATATATAAGAATTGTTTCGGTAACTATCATAATTTTCTTATACGACTTAAAATAAAAAATAAATACGATTTTTTTTGCATTTTGCCGACTTCTAGCTTTATTTACACTGTGATTTTAACCCTTTATTATTAATTTGAACAATTTAATTTTAGCTTGATTAAATTCTGTTTTTTTTTTTAGCTTTTCGTAGGTATTTTTTAATCTAATATACCTAGCTGTAGAAGTTTTTGAGTCGTAAGCGTTATTGTTGAGAGGGTCTGACGCGGTCGTTCAAGAGATAGTGAAAGTGTCTTCGCGGACACGGGTGGCGATTTGACGCGCGTGCGTTTCGGATAGTAGAGTGGGTAGAAAAGTATATTTTCTACTGGGCCGCCCTTTGTCTTAAAAAGATCCTAGTTTTGAAGATGTTATCAATTTTAACAAACACTTGCTCTGAAGGTTTACCGGCGTCCACTCTCCAGTGGAGGCCCTTCCTCATATAATAATCCACAAGCTGTACAGTCTGTGTATAATATGTCGCAAGTCGCTTTTTCAAAGCATCTACATTGTCGTCCGATCTCCTTATCAAAGGTTCCCCAGTGACGTCATCTACCATGGGTTTCTTGGGCGGGTGGAACACTTCATGGTAGGTGCGACCACTGGCTGGGTGAATGAGTCTGCCTGTGATTCTTGGTACTAGCAAGCTTTCCTGAATGTCAAACTCAATAACAGCATCCAATGCAATTTTACGTTTTTCCAACAGCACATCCAACTGCAATAAAATAAAATATATTAGCGCTACAAATAGATGAGATTAATCTCATCATGAAATTAATAAATCATTGTGGTCCACGCCAATATTTTTACTTTTAGATATATAGAAATCTAAGCATTAAACATGTTGTGTCCTAGTAGGTAACTTGATTAGGTAACCTATACCTACTACGATTTTCGCTTTATAACCAGTGGTGACAAAGTTGGTGGCAACAACCACGAATAGACGATTTCGGCCTTGGTTCCTCAAAGTGGTAGCGAGCTCAGATTTGCAGTAGACCTATGTGAGTTGCATAACTTGCGTAGGATTCAACTGGTCATAACACCATTGATGACACCATGGTAACTGTTAGTGGTCTAGCCTTCAGATCGTTGCGCTGTTGATCTAATTTGGAACTCCTTTTATCTTCAAAAGCCTACACATGCCGCTGCGCTGCACACGTCTCCGCTCGGGGAGAATTTGAGCATATTTTTCATAAGTCTTAGGGTCAATTTTGCATCTCTTCATGTGTTTGTTCTGAACATCTTTGAAACGTATAAACTGTCCAACGCGCTTTCGTTTTCCTTACTAGAGTTTAGAATAAAAGATACCTACCTACGCTTTGCTAGTTTCTGTTCGTGCATCCTAGAAACGTGTTCACACCTACCAACCTGACGTCTCATCAAGTAGGGACCTAAGCGAAGGACTTTAGGTTCGTTTTAGTACCTGCGATTGTAATTCTAACATGATCTCGACCATCTGACATAATGTTTCGGAGGCATTTGAGATGGAATTTATCCAAAGTCCGTAAATAATAATGGTACCTCTATCACCACGATTCTGATGAGTACAAAAGATTTGGAAGAACTGGTGTAGGTATACAGATATCTCTGTAGTTAACTTGATATCTTGAGAACGGAAACCTTTGGGCTGTAGTTTGCTTAAAACTACTGCTGGAGCACAAATGTGATTAACCTGCCTGAGTATCGAGATCTGCCAATGAGAGTGGGTACATAAAGAAAAAAAATCACCTTTTGAGCTTGAGGCACAGTCCTAGGGAAGCCATCGAGGATAAAACCATTTTTACAAGCAGGTTGATCCAGGTTTTTGTCTATCATGTCTACAACCACCTCAGTAGCTGCAAGTTTTCCCTCGTCCATAGTCTTTTTAATTGATCGACCCAACTCTGAGCCGGATGCTACTTCTTGCCGGAACATGTCCCCAGTAGATAAGTGGCATACACTGTATTTTTTCTTAAAACGAGATGCCTATAATGTAATCAGAAAAAAACAGAAGGTTATGCAACGAGTAGATAAAGCAATGTATTCTTCTAACTCAGCAAACGTTGTTCTGCCATATAAATTATCGAAGAAAAAAAGGAGGCAAAAAAATATAGGAGGGTAAAAAATAGCCTACCTTCTAAATATACTCAAAAACAATCATGTAAATCGGTCAAGACGTTTCGAAGGAGTTCGATGACATACACTGTGCCACGAGATTTTTATATATTCGGTAATTTTTATGTAGGTATGTCTGTTTGTCACTTATCTCTTTTTAAAAAGCTTCACCGATTCAGATGGAATTTCGTGTGTAGGTATACAACATTATTTTTAGTTATGCGAAACCTAAATATAGTTTGTTCAGAATCAGTAACTGAATGTATTCCATTCCAATAGTTTTTAAACCGTGGTAAATTTTTTCCCAAAAATATTTAAAAAGGTCACAAATTGGATACCACCATAACCACCGACACAGGACATAGCTAGGCGCCAGCAAACAGCTGGGTACAAGTTCCAAACAACCCTTCAGTCGCCTGGATGGACTGGTGACTATGTATTTTTGCTGAGATAATAAGCTTATAACTTTGTGATTTTTCATGATACATTTATGAAATTTTGTACATAGATTCTTTACATAAAAATACGAGACGCATGTGTCGGGTTTCGCATAATACTAAAACTAATGTTGTATATTTGAATTGGTCCCTGGGTGATTTAGATTTACAATTAAACCCGATAGGTAGTCGGGTTCACAACGTTCTTTTCTGTCAAAAATACTGAGTAGCGAGTCTATCAGGGCCGCTAGTATTTAGGTCTAATGGACTAAATGTTAAAGACCATATAAATATAGACTTGTCTTACCTGAGTGCCTTTCCCGGCTCCTGGTGGTCCAATAAGTACTACCTTGATGCCTATGGGATCATGATCGGGCATAAGCTTTTCAGCAGGAGCTGCTGAAGCCATGTTCCTGGTCAAACAAGCACCGGGAAAGTAAAACTATGGCTAATGAATATTCGAACATGTAAAGGGTAAATTCAAGAGGGCATGCGATGAGCGACCAAATCTGTAAGTACGAGGATTAGTGAAAACTATTCAAGGGTGTCTCTGGTTGGATTTTATTGTTTTTTTTTTATTTTGAAAAATCCCTCTCCAGCTTAGGAACTGTACTTGTCGATATTTTAAACAAAAAAATACGCTGCATTAAATGACTACACCATTCGCTGGTGGAGCTAATTAAGGTAAACATTCTGAGAAGTATTTACAGTTCCTATAAAGCGTGATGTCAGAACTCTAAACCTGATCAATATTCGTTTTTTTTTTTTGTTATTAATAGAATAGAAAAGAAAGCTAAAGAACACAAAGATAAAATATTTTTAAAGTAGGTAAGTTGGGGAGAGCAGTGGTGGCCGAATGGTAATGCCTCCGACTTACGAGTTGTAGGTCGCGGGTTCAAACCTTTCCAGGCGCATTACTTTGTGTAATTTATTTCATTACCACAGCTCTTAAAACGGTGAAGGAAAACATCGTGAGGAAACCCGCAAGTCCTAAAACCAAAAATTCGAAGACATGTGACATTCACCAACCCGCACAGGGCCTGCGTGGTGGATAACGGCCCATTCCCTCTCCTATAGAGGAGGCTTGAGTCCCAGCAGTGGGAACATTAAAAAGGCTGATGATGATGATGTTGGGGCAAGTACGCTAGAGATGCGAATATTATAAATAAGTAATATTTCTGGGATTTAGTAATGGAGTAGTAAGTAGCCTTACTTCGAGCTTACCATTTTGTGTTTAGTATTTTTCTGAATATTAAGTTACAGGAAAATAATAAGGTAAGAAAAACTAATCCGCTCTTCATTTCGTGTTTCCTTGATATACTGCGTCATGTTAATCAGATTTATTTCTAATATATATGAGTGCATTTACTGTTTTATCAATAGTGTCCGACCGAAACGTTGGCTTCAGTCAATCGTTCGGCTTCGCAAAGTTTACCGAAATTTAAGCCGAGGGCCGACAGTTTCCAGCAAGCACCGAAATTGATATGTTATCAAAATAATAATTTAATTTAATTTGATAAAATGTTAAGGCTTATAGTCCCTTGAACATCTGGCCGAAATTAAAAGCTGCGCCCTGACCTTTAAATCCATTTTCTTTGCGAAATATAGATTTACATATGCTAAGTCCACTTTGACTGGTCTAGTGGTTAGTAGCCTTGACTGCTATGCCGGAGGTCCTGGAATAAGAATCTCGAATGGGTAGCCATACACGCCTGAGAGGTTTGCCGGTACCTTTGGGGTTATTAAACCCTCGGCTTCGGTTTCAGTTAAAACTAGTGGCGCCAGCCAATTAACCGACTTCGGCCAGAAATCGACCTTCAGTCGTTCACTAGCAATTAAAATTTAAATAAGCATTGTCAATTAAGAAATAGTCACGGCAGGATTTAGTACTTGATAAGCTGTTATCTTAAATCAAACAAACAAGTCCATGATACCAGTCCACTGTATTTGTTCGAGAAAAATAGTCTCTAAAATAGGTATAGATTCATAAAACCAAACAAATGACAGTTAACATACTTCAATATGGAAACAAGATTTGTACAAAACATTTTTCTTACACACTAAGTTACTGGGCCGCCCTTTGCCTTGAATAGATCCTAGTTTTAAAGATGTTATCGATCTTACTAAACACTTGTTCAGAAGATTTAGCGGCGTCTATCCTCCAGTGGAGGCCCTTCCTCATATAATAATCCACAAGCGGTACAGTCTGTGCATGATATGTCGCAAGTCGCTTTTTCAAAGCATCTACATTGTCGTCCGACCTCCTAATCAAAGGCTCCCCGGTGACATCATCTACCATGGATTTCTTGGGCGGGTGGAACTCTTCATGGTAACTACGACCACTGGGTGGGTGAATGAGTCTGCCTGTGATTCTTCGTACCAGCAAGCTATCTTGAATGTCAAACTCAATGACAGCATCCAATGCAGTTTTACGTTTTTCCAACAGCACATCCAACTGAAATGTTATTATTATTAATGAAAATCAAAACATGATGTGGCTACTTTATCAAACATTACTAGGAGATAAGATTATTCTTATCATGAAATTAAAAAACAATTGTTGTTATGTTGTGTATTTTACGGCTATATATTTACTATTTTACTTTTAACCCTTCAGATACCATCAATTAGAGACACAATAGTAAGACAATAGATGCGCGGCCACCGGTGGTCGCTTGGGGATTCATGAATTAAGGAGAAATTTAAGCTTAGATATTTGTAACGATTTATTTTGTTTAATGTTACAACTAACTAGTTTGATTCATTAAACCCCAAGCGAACACCGGCGTTCTCACGCCCACTGTCTTTCTAATGTATCTCTAATTATCATGATTGAAGAGTTAATTCTTTTAACAGCCTAGCCTGATCACTAAACGGCTCAACTAGTATCCAAAATTGTATGCAACCTACCATAACACATCTAATAAATCGGCTGGCTATTATTAGTTGTAAATGTTCATAAAGTTTAGAAAAAAAAAATTGGGCACTTGATAGGTTATCTTTCATATTAGGTTCCTTTAAACCCTACAGACAGAAGTACGAAAACCACATAGCAGGGTTCTGGTGGATAATCTTGCTGGCACATTGCTATGCAGGTCAAAATTATTTTATAATTTTTGTCATTTTTTGGCCACAGTTCTCAAAGATCTGGGCTATGTAATTAAACACTATTGATCCTTAATTATTTGCCCAGCTGTTGGATTGAAAGACTGAATCTTTCAGAAGGTTAGTTAAATGAAACCATTTAGTAAAAAGGATAGGCTATTAACTGAATGTTGAACTAAGCTATTTGGCTGTAACATTCATACCACAATGAATTAATTACATTTCTCTTTATGGCAGACAATAGGTATTTTTTTTTTTTTAAGTTACATGTTCAGAGTCAAACTGTAAACAACTACTTACATAATAACTATTTATATAATTAGTAAATATACTTTGATTAAATGGCAGAGAATGTCAATGCAGCAAGAAGACTAGTTGATAAGAAAAGATAAGAATATTTAAAGTTAAACAGCCTTTACCTTTTCAGCTTGAGGCACAGTCCTGGGGAAGCCATCAAGGAGAAAACCATGCTTACAAGCTGGTTGATCGAGATTTTTGTCTATCATGTTAACAACCATCTCATCAGACACCAGTTTTCCATCATCCATAGTCTTCTTAAGTGATCGACCCAACTCTGAGCCCGATGCTACTTCTTCCCGGAGCATGTCTCCAGTAGATAAGTGGCATACACTGTACTTTTTTTTGAGGCGAGGTGCCTATGAACAGAAACAAGATACATTAATAAATATAGCTTTCATATTTCTTGACTTCTGTAAACAAGTTGATATTATGCTATATCTCGAATATTTAAGTTTTCGATTATATAACGTATAAATCGTCAAAGAACAATTTGCATTAATTAGTTATAAATAGTAGGTATATAATGAACTGCATTTTATATAAAAGTCAATGGACCAAAGGTCAAAGATCACACAGACTTATCTTACCTGTGTGCCTTTCCCGGATCCTGGTGGTCCGAGAAGTACTGCCCTGATGCCTATGGGGTCATAATCGGGCATAAATTTCTCTGCAGGAGCTGCTGGAGCCATGTCGCTGGTCAAGCACCGGGAAAGTAAAACTATAACCAACAAATATTCGAAAGTATAAATTAAACCACACACATTCGATCAGCTACAGTATAGTCGTCACGTGAACCGCTTATTATCTTAATTAAGTCACTTTATCGAACGTACCAAATTAAAATTGATAATTTGAAGTGAAGCTACCCTCATGTGGTGACGTCGGTCGATAAATGTCAACATACATATGTCATTCAGACAAATAAACAAAAGACAAAAATAATAAATCCTAAGTCAGACCGAATGATAACTTCGACACATAAATTGAAGAAAATCTTAATCACAAAAAATGAATTCTTGCAAAATTCCATACTGCTGTAAAATAATTTTATTTATTATTTCCATAAGATATTTTATAATGAAACTTATCCGCAAGTTTTCGAGATCTTCTTATTAAAGCGATAAGCGAGTCGATTCAAGTTGTTCGAGTCTGTTTGACTCAATTCGAGTTGGTTTTTTTAACTTCCATTCGAATTGACTCGAATGTTGACGTGCAGCGTTCAAGATTTTATATAAATCCTACTAGGATATAATATAAAATCTATGTGAACATGTCAGACCATGCGCGAATAGACCTAGAGCTCAAGTTGACTCGATTCTATCGACGTCCAACTTGACGAGGACGACTTGCGATTGCGAGTCAATTTGAATTGAAGGAAAATGGAACTCAGATTTAGGTGTTTATTTTTTGACTCAAATAACTCGATTAATATAAATCCACTCGCCTACCACTACGCCAAACAATTTAAGGAAAGAACAGTTAAGTTTTTGTATAGTATAATAAAATGCAAGTTTAACATAAAACGATTGAAAACACTTGGTAATTACTCTTACAAAAAAATAAGGTAACTAAACTTGATCGGTGACGCGGCTGATTGAGTTGATTCGGTCAACCGAGCTGGGCTTCTGCTCACTGATTCAAGTTGTTTCGATTAACTCGAGCAGTCATGGTGCGAGTTAGACCTTTTTATTGAATTTCGTAGATTAAAAATATTTTCTTTGAAATCAGTTTCACTCGAGTAATAATTATCAATTATATATCAATTGTTTGTCTTGTATTAGTTACTTTCCAGTGCTTAGGTTTAACTTTTTAATTTGACAATTTAAACTTGACAGTTGTTGTCAAAAATGACGGTTTATGCTCTTGTAACCTAAAATGCCATGGCGGTAAATATAGCTATCAAATGACCAAAATATAAAGATAAAATAGTCGTATTTACTCTAAAAGTTGTATTCATTATCATGGCCACAAACGGCATAAAGTGTGTATACTGGAATGATATTATTTTATGTTTATAACTTTTGTTTTAGCCATTTTATTATTGACTAATTTTTACAGCTATTGGAAGAGATTATGGCGCTGGACCACATCGGAGAGCTTTTCCAATGAAGAGATAGCTTCCGTACTCGGAAATAAAGAGGTTGTTGAAGGTCTCAAACAAGGCCTTGCTAGTTATAAGCCACACAAAGCCGAAAGCTTTTCACAACTACAAACCAAATATGCAGATCAAACTAAACTGCTGAGTGTGGTGCAAACACTACAAAACTATATCGTGAGTAAAAAGTATACAGTAAATGATTCATATCCACTAGTGATAGTTACTGTTATGTTTTAATTACTGAACTATGGAGCCGTACCCGCTCCGGGTCCGTCTACCAATGTCTGTCGGTAGTAGGACCTTCTCTCTCTTATATCTGTAAGACTTGGGGGACCGCAGTGGTCCTTCCACAGACTGACATCAGTCCACGGACCCAGAGCAGGTATGACTCCATAGTTGAATTTTTAATAAGTTTACTGTTCACTACCACAGTTCACTACAGTTGTTGTCAATTTAATTTTTAATTCTATTTTTAGGATGTGGATTGCTTTCAAATATGGGAAATTGTGAAGAATTACCTCTGTGATATATCATATGGTACCCCAGCAAATGCCTTGAAAAATGTTGCCTTTGTTGATACCAGACCTGTGTTCCTACTACCCAATGTTTGGACATTCTATTATGCAGAGAGACTATTCCTGCTTAAACTGTTACAGTACATAGTACAGTTCAGAGATGAGCCTAATCATATCTATAATGAGCAATTTAAGAAAATATTAAAAGAAATTGGCATACAAAACTTAAAAACTTCCCTTATATCTCAGTTTGATAAGTTATTAAACACAGCAGCCCCGTCAAGGAGAATGCAGAAAGATTTCTCTAATGAGAACATCAGGCAGGAGTGGGTTGACTGTAACTTGAGGGAGCAGTTGGCAATCTTGCAGATTCTCCTTCATATAGCTGAGGAAGAGATATTCAGTGAGTCAGAGTTCAACAAATTGTTCACACTGTTCAGGAAGCATGGGTTTGGTAAGAGTCAGGGGTACAGTGAGCTGCTGGAAGAGAGGCACAAGGAGCCCTGTATGAGGATCATGTACATGGAAGTGTGCATCTTTATGGTTATAGCCGATGGTATGAAAATGTAAGTTTAATTGTCCAAGTTTCTTCTTGTTGGAATAACTTGCTGCTTTAAGTGTTCAATAAAAATTGAGAATAAAAGACAAACTGGTGTGTGTATCAAATACAATGAAACTAACATCTGACTCGTAGTGCTCGAGTATGAGTAGTCCTAGTTGAGGTATCTTCAGTGAATTGGCTGGATTTTGAAAGAATTTTTTATCTGATTAAATTTAATACACTGAACTGTCCAATTTCTGCGAATACCATTTCCTTCACTTAATAGTGCCCTAATGGCTCAAAAACAAAATAAACTAAAAATAATTTTATCAGCGCCATCTGAAAATGGCCACACTAAAGGCCATAGTGTTTAGCTTGTTAAAATATTTTAGTATGTGATTTGGGCACTATAATAATTTGTTAGTAGAATAACTTTGTAATGAATTCATGATTATTTCCAGCAACAACTTGGGTACATGGATAGATGGTACTAAAGAGGTGGTGGAGGGAGAGCTCACCAAGCTGCAAATGGATGCTGAGCACAGTGCCATGCTTATCACTTGGATGATGCTCACTCTACAGGTATTTTAATGTTATTTGCAATATTACCAATAATGGCTTTTTAAAATTTTATGCTGTCAATTTTATTTTCAACTATAATTTATCACTAGTTGTGATAAATTATATTTATTTTGCAAATAGGTTTTGAAAAACACAAGTCAATGCAATGTACAGGGTGTCTCTTACATCGACGCACAAACAAATACCATAGATCCAGTACATCATTCTGCTGTGGATAGTGGTGGAAATTTTTGTCGGTTTTTTCCTATTTTATATTTAACGTTATTTAATTTTAATTGTATAAAATCGTTATTTTAACATTTTTTGTGAAAAAGTGAATGAATTACCTTTGAAATAAAAAATGTCATCAGGATTGATTAGAATAATGATTTTATCTACTTCTTAATTAATTAATTTTTAAATCAATTTTTTTTTGTTTTTAGTACTAAAAATATCATGGGGGCCGATTAGAATAACGATGTTACACAGTTTAAATTAAAAAAAAAAACAGATTAGGTAAAACCCGACAAAAATTTCCACCACTGGGGGTCCAGAATCATGTACTGGATCCTTGGTATTCGTTTGTGCGTCGATGTCAGAGACACCCCGTATAACAGTCTGGTAAAACATTCAAAGGTTAAATATTCATAGTTTTCTAATGTTCTGCACTATTTTCTTAATTTATCTTTCTGTTAGAACCTCCTGGTCTTGAGCTCCTTTTATTAACGTCAAAAACTAAATCGCATGCCATAAGCTATCCTAGTATGAAATTTATTTATTTACATTTTTTTTTATTCAAAATTATGTAAATAACACCATTACAGAATTATGTATCTTTAGAAGCAATGTAATATTATTATTTGTTGTCTGAACAAGAAAACATTTATTTATATATACATATAACAAGTAAATGTTTTTTTTTTTTTAATTAGACATAATAATGGTCTTCCTTCAGCCGTTTCGTTTTTGCATTGCCTATATTTGTAAATTGTTAATTAACCTTATGGTTTGCATTTCAGAGTGATCAGCATGCAAAGTTATTTGAGAGCCAGTATCAACACTTTGGAGCCACGGCATTGAGGTTGCAAGTCTTTGAGTTTTTACTTCAAATGCTCAATAGTTCTGTATTTTCTGTAAGTATAACAAAACACCTGAACGTTTTTTGTCTTATTTTATAGAAAAATATTATTTCATTGTATCCATCATAAATACATAAAATAGATAGGTATAGAAGTCAATCTCATGTATAGACTTCACTTTTCATACCTACGCTCGGCGGTCGTGCTAGGGTTGCCGTCCTGTCACCGGATTCGAACGCGCCCGATTGTGGCGGCGGCGGCTCCGCGGGCGGCCGGCTCGTCGAACAGTTCCTATCGTAATTGTTTACCTACGGGCGCTTACCTACCTACCTACCAAACTGTTCTGTGTTACATTTAAAAAAAAAACATCAAATTACAGCAAATACCAACATAACTCTCTGAAATAACTAGTAATAGCTTTAATAAAACGATAATTCATCATTTAATGATGAATTGTTTAAAGTTATCATTAAATGGTGAATTATCGTTTCTTATTCTTATATTAACTATCCAATGAATAGTTAAAATTATTATTTTTTTGCTCAAAATTCGCAAAAATGTTCATGGATGCGTGACTCAAGCGGTGTGAGTTGCTTGAGCGCGCTTAGTAATTAGGTTGTCTTCTGTACATAAGCGTTCTATGGTAAATATCTGTAGGCATTGTAACAAAATACTCCTAATCATAAATCCACAGGACAAATCGAAATGCTCGCTGATCGCGCGACTACGAGTATTCCGACTTCTAAACGACCTCTGCGACAAATTCGACGGCGATGGCACCCTCAGCCATCAGGCCGGGGTCATGCAGCTCTGTTCCCACCTCCTTTCATCCCCGGAGATCAACTGCCAGTTCTGGAAGCTGCACCAGAGAGAAGAGAACTTTGGCGTCGTGTCTCTATGGAACACGGCGCTTGAATACTTTCCGCACAATTTTAATGCTCTGTCGATCTTGGCGAGTGGGCTAGCTCAAGGAGGAAAGTGCAGTGTTTTGAACGTGAGTATAGACTCTTCTTTGTTTTTGTTTGGACTGCTGGTGGAAATTATGCCAAACAGGGTAGCTCTTTGGATCGGACAATTAATTATTTTTTTACTTAGTATTTTGGGACCACAAAGAAGAAAGTGTTAAAGTAGTAACCAAAAAAACTGCATACATTTTATTTGCGGTCCCTAAATACAATAAAAGATATTATAGGTGGATGTTGGGCCCGCAGTCCCGGTCCTATAGTCCCACGACCTCTCTCTAAATAGATGACAACATTATTCCCGTTTTTTTGTTATAATAATGGACCTCTAGAAATTATAAAATTTATATTACACTATATCATTAAGGCTTCTTATAAATTCTCTTTTCTAGAATTTTTAATGATTCAAATTTCTACGATTTAGCAATGACACGTTTTACTTGACTTTGCGCCCTTAATTTCATTTATATAAAGCTACATGTATCAAAAGTTTCGAATTTCGCCAATCTAATACCAAGGGTTACTATTATGCAGCTACTTGGCGAACTCAAGAACCTACCAGTCTACACAGAGATTTACAATCCAAACGCAGTTCCTGTGATGTCACTTCAAGCTGACGACGCTGTTATAGGCAGAGAATACTTCCCTCTCGGGGACCCTTCGTACCGCATCGAAGTTGGCTCCAAAGCCACTTTAATGGAACGAAAAGAAGCCACTATGATACATTTCAGAACTCCCTATTCTTACTGGACAGTATTCAACAGTGAGATTGAGAAAGCCTTGGATAGGAAACAACATCATCAGAATAATATTAATACCACGTTGGAAAGGATCTACCAGGGCACCAAAGTTTTGAAGGGCGTGTTATCAGCGTTAGTGGAAGATCGGGAGATTCCGAAGAGTCTGGTGGGGCCAAGTGAGGGGGTGTTTGACGTCTTAGTAAGGTTCATGAGGGCTGACACTCCGCCGTTAGCTCTGCTGGTGGAATGCCTTGCAGTTTGTACTGCTCTGGTACCTGTGTTTCCTAAGGAGATCCATTTGAGGTATGTTTTTCTAAAACAATAAGCTTCTGGTTGATTGTTTGTCTCTTAGTTTTTTAGTTAACCACTTACTGAATATAATAAGGTGAAAGTGTTGGGGCAGCCCGCGAAATTCGAATTTTCTTATGATTTTTCAGGTCAGACTCATTTTTATGAAAAAGTAATTCAATAGGGAAGGTTGTATTGTTGCTTTTAATGATTATAATTCCGTAAATAAATATGTATTATGACTGTCAATCATATTTTAATCAGTATAAAACTTGACACTGTCCTTGACATGTAAAAAACTTAAGAATTTTGAATTTTCATGGACCTCTTTGTAGCATTCCCCTTAAAAAGGTCGTCTTTCTTCCTTCCAGATTGATAAACACAGGACTATTACCTCGAGTTTTAAATCAGAAGCTGTCTCACGTAGAATACGCTAATGGGGCGTCTTTCGACTCCGCGGCCGTCGGCGCCTATTTAGTGACGATAGAGCAACTGAGCGGCACTTACAAGTTCTTGGGCGCCTACATTGATCTGCTGTGCGCTTTTCATGAGGTACATTTGATCTTTAACATGTAATTTTTAATCTTACTTCCTATTTTAATTATAAACGTTGAAATTTTGTCTCGCGTTGCCTCGTCGTTTATACCGCTACCTCGAAGGACTGGAACAATTTTGCTGCTGTCTTCCCGTCCTATTATAATTTGAGGCAAGAGTGAATAGGCTCATAAACTAGTGCGCCTCACCATCAGAGATTGCATCATTGGGATTACCATCAGGTGGGATAGCAGTCAAGCACTAGGCATCAATTTAAAAAAAAATGAAATAAATATTAAGATAGAAAAATCTAATGCCCGCCTAATCCACTGTTGAAAATAGGCCTTGCAATATACTCCAATGTTGTAATCTTGAAGTTTTTGCCCTTAATTGTCACTGTATTTTTTCAGCAAGCCTCCAATGACGACCGCATTACAACTGAGATCATCCTCCCAGGCCTAATACTAATTCTTCGCGAAGTATTTCCCAACGTCTATGGGTGGCGTTACAGCAACACCCGCGAACGTCGAGACATGATACAGCGTTGCGCGCATTTCTTGACGCTCGTGTTGCAAAACACAAAGAGCACGAAACCCTGTAACATGTTGCTGAAACAAACATGTGTTTATAGTTTGTTGCACACAGAGAATGCGCTGGAGTTGTTGAAGTTTATTTCTGTTGGTATGTATATAGGATTTAAATGTTTAATTTATTGTAATGGTCAAAATGTATCCTATTCTTATTGATAAAGATTTTAATGAAATTACTTAAAGTTAATTAAATTACTATAAGGATAAATAATTGCCTAAGACTCTTATTTAGATCATTTTAACCATTTTTTTTTTTTCATTTTTTGTAGGCAATGACCAACTAGAAAGCGTAATTCGAAACGAAACAAACTGGATATCTGGCACGGGTTCCCAGTACATATCAACGATACAGCGCTGTGTAGCAATCGTTATCTTCGCTCTCCGACTAAAGCCGATGGTAACCGAAGCTACAGAAGTGACGCCGTTGGAGCATCTGATCTTCGCGCAGAACAAACAGAAGGATTCCCTGAAGGTCGTGCCTCGGGTCACTAGTTATATCAACCATGCGTTTAATAAGAGCCTGCCAGTGCTGTGTTGTCGGCTGCTTAAGAGATTTGCTGATGTAAGTTGTGAAAAATGTTTTTCAGGAAATAAAATAATCTTTGATAGTATGCAGGATTGAAGGTCCTCTGAGATAAGAATGAATAAGGCCATAAAACAACTTATTGTTCTTGTCAATTGGATCTCATATACAAGGTGTAAGAAACAGTCCTCCGCAAACTTTTAGGGCTTTCTCAGTAAACGGAACTGAACAACTTATGGCCACCAAAATATGGCGAGACTGATTTTTTTTTCGTTTCCTCAAAAAAAATTTTGCGGATGGTAGTTCAGTTTTTTCTACTGAGCAAGCTCTTAAAGTTTGCGGAAGGCTGTCCCTTACACCTTGTATAACATCTGTGTTAAGGCTGACTACCCTTAATATTTATTTGAAAACTAGCTTCTGCCATCGTCTTCGCCCGCGTAAAAATAGGTTTCTCCATACAAATTTTGGACCCCCTTTTCAAAACTTTAGGGCGTAAATTTTGGAATTCTTCTCTTAGTGCTCGCCTACGTCATAAAAGGAAGCATTGAGCAAAATTCCACGCTCCTAGTACTAGTAGTTTCGGCTATGCATTTATATGTCTGTCAGTTAGTTTCTCCTTTATACCCAAGTTCGTTAGTCGGCGTTGCGTACTAACTACCTACAGGTCGTCGACCTGTAGGTAGTTAGTACGCAACGCCGACTACTACCTACTGGTTTTTGGTCTCGCTCAGCTGACGTTTTCTTAAAGTAATTAATTTCTACGAGTTTTTAAAAAAGGTACTTTATTTTTTAATTTTATCGTTACAAATTTTATCGGAATTTAATCGATCAAAATTTAGCGATGTATAAATAGATATAATTAAAATATAATATTTTTATTTTAGCGCTTCCAAATGTCCTTGTTCGCATCATTAGATATGACCGCCTATCAAGTTCGAGTAATGTTCCTCGACCGCTTACGAGACGAATACGAAACGACAGAGCTCAAAGTAGCCATCTTGGAATTCGTGGCTACTTGTGTGGGCACCCAGCCAGGCCTTACCGAAGCCTTCTTCATGATGAACCATGAACATAAAATGGATACCGAGGAGGATGGTAAAGAGAAGAAAACTGTAACGGAGAAGAAACCTGAGACAGACGACAGTTTTGAAGGCATCTTAGGTTTTATGGCTGACTACCTTGGGACCGTCAAAAGTGTTAGTACAATTGTTAATATTACATACTCTTTATGTATCTGATAATGGCTTAAATAAATGGTGTATTTGATTTCAGGACCCAAAGCTACTTCACAGCCCCTTGCTGTCGTGCATCATGGCTCTATTCCATGCGTTATGGAAAAACAACATGCAAATACTCGTCAAAAAATTACGAGAAAACCCAAAATTTTGGGAACACTTGACCAGTCCACTCTTCAGTGAAATACAACCAGGGCTTAGAACTTACTCGCAAATATTTAACGTCATTGGAATAGAACTTTTCATCTCGAGGGACAAACTTGAACCAAATTTGAAAGAAATGCTGGAACAATTTTTTGATACTAACAAGAAGCATTTGGATCGATGGATCGACTACATATTTTCCTTCAACTGCAGATGTGAGAGTGACGAAACGGTCGATAAAGTGCCTGTCTGGCTTAGTCTGTTGACTTCGTGGAAAGATTTCATTACAATATTCTGCAAGTGCTTACCTATTAGTTTGAACATAGCACATAAGGCTAAAATGGTCGCGCCATGCATGAACGCTTTGTTGAACGAACTTGACGACTTGAAAGATGGAAGATTAGTCGTCATTCTCGCTGAGCTTTATGTGATCATGTTGGCCAATTGGAAAGACGACTGTTTCGATAACAGAAAATCAAGTGCAAAACAAGTGGACAATCTATTAACCAACACAGCTATTGTTTACGAATGCTTGCATCCGCGAGCAATTCGCGCGATACTCTCAATTTGTACAGTCGCTATAAGTAGCTTAGACTATGAAATTAAGGCTAATAGCGTAACCGCACAGAGTATTATAAGGTCTGTAACGAATATCAACAGCTTGGAGCTTGAGAAACTTTTAGACGATATCAAAGATGACCCAAAGCCCCCCGAACCGAAAGTCAATGGTCATCCAGTCAACGAGAACATACCACCCGTGGTGCTATCTCTAGCGATGTTAGAACAATGTCTGGACTTGTATGATGACATGTTCACAGGGTTGTCCCACTGGTTCCAGTCCAGCAGATTCATTAACAAAATCCTCTGCTGTCTACAAACATGTTTGCAAAACCGACGTCATTATCACACGTCTTTGGCTGCGTTACGATGTCTGACGGCCTATTCTCGAGGTCCATTCAATAAAGACTTGTTAATGACTGATGTGGATCAGTTTCTGTGGCTGCAACTACTGCCTCCAAAATTCGATGAAGGTTCACAGTGGAAGCCGCAAGAATGGTGGCGAGTTTACGCTTACAGTTTGGACTTTATTTCCATGATGGTGATGAAGCATGGCCAGTTTTTCGCCAGTGACGCTATAACATTCGTCGGGGTACATTTGGAGCACCTGATTGAAGCGGTGCTCTTGCCACGACAGGTGTTCAACATCGATGCTCTTAACTTGTGCGCATCTACACTCAATTTGGTTGTGCAGTTAGTAAAGTTTGAAGCAAGATGGCGTATCCAGAATATTAATTCTTTGACTGGGATTATGGTAAGTTTAACTGCCGCTGTGCGTGCGCGACATTATGAGACTAGTATTGTTTTTTGTGCATGGCCTCTACGAGGTCAATGTAAGAGGTTATAGACTGCTGCACAGGCTAGTCCGCCTGTGGTGGCCTTAATAAAAATATAAGTCTCCAGCCAAGACTTACTAAACTAAACTTAAAACTAAGCGACTACATGCTAGGGCACCCCCTATGGGGTTCGGACTTCGGTTTAGGGCCTGTAGACTCAGAGGCGCGGGCTGGCTTGAGCAAGAGACAGTGCTTACATGGAATCTATGAGACTTTTATAATACACACTAATACACGAGCTCCCGCTCACCACGTCGTCTTAAGGAATCGTTCACACTTGTTGATCACTTTAAACTACGGGCCTATCGTTTAACTGAAACAAAGCCGCCTAAGGAAAGTGTGAAAGAGTTGTGACGGTCGCCAACACACTTGCCGCAACCTCAGTGAAATATAGGCCTATTAAAGATCATGTTTTTAAAATAGTTGTTATGTTTACAGCGAAGTATAAGCGCTTGCCTATACCAGTGCGTGACGCTGATGATGCGCTCGCGCCGCTCCGCCGACCCCGCGCTGCAGCCACCCGACGACGCGCACAGTCAGGCTCCCAACGTGCTGCACAGGTGAGTGATACACAAGTGTGTTATAGTGCGTGACGCTGATGATGCGCTCGCGCCGCTCCGCCGACCCCGCGCTGCAGCCACCCGACGACGCGCACAGTCAGGCTCCCAACGTGCTGCACAGGTGAGTGATACACAAGTGTGTTATAGTGCGTGACGCTGATGATGCGCTCGCGCCGCTCCGCCGACCCCGCGCTGCAGCCACCCGACGACGCGCACAGTCAGGCTCCCAACGTGCTGCACAGGTGAGTGATACACAAGTGTGTTATAGTGCGTGACGCTGATGATGCGCTCGCGCCGCTCCGCCGACCCCGCGCTGCAGCCACCCGACGACGCGCACAGTCAGGCTCCAAACGTGCTGCACAGGTGAGTGATACACAAGTGTGTTATAGTGCGTGACGCTGATGATGCGCTCGCGCCGCTCCGCCGACCCCGCGCTGCAGCCACCCGACGACGCGCACAGTCAGGCTCCCAACGTGCTGCACAGGTGAGTGATACACAAGTGTGTTATAGTGCGTGACGCTGATGATGCGCTCGCGCCGCTCCGCCGACCCCGCGCTGCAGCCACCCGACGACGCGCACAGTCAGGCTCCAAACGTGCTGCACAGGTGAGTGATACACAAGTGTGTTATAGTGCGTGACGCTGATGATGCGCTCGCGCCGCTCCGCCGACCCCGCGCTGCAGCCACCCGACGACGCGCACAGTCAGGCTCCCAACGTGCTGCACAGGTGAGTGATACACAAGTGTGTTATAGTGCGTGACGCTAATGATGCGCTCGCGCCGCTCCGCCGACCCCGCGCTGCAGCCACCCGACGACGCGCACAGTCAGGCTCCCAACGTGCTGCACAGGTGAGTGATACACAAGTGTGTTATAGTGCGTGACGCTAATGATGCGCTCGCGCCGCTCCGCCGACCCCGCGCTGCAGCCACCCGACGACGCGCACAGTCAGGCTCCCAACGTGCTGCACAGGTGAGTGATACACAAGTGTGTTATAGTGCGTGACGCTGATGATGCGCTCGCGCCGCTCCGCCGACCCCGCGCTGCAGCCACCCGACGACGCGCACAGTCAGGCTCCCAACGTGCTGCACAGGTGAGTGATACACAAGTGTGTTA
Source organism: Mythimna lalbum (assembly GCA_949319445.1). Lineage (NCBI taxonomy): Eukaryota > Metazoa > Arthropoda > Insecta > Lepidoptera > Noctuidae > Mythimna > Mythimna lalbum. Next base: position 7,004,794 of record OX439345.1, on the reverse strand, counting down.
TAGTGCGTGACGCTGATGATGCGCTCGCGCCGCTCCGCCGACCCCGCGCTGCAGCCACCCGACGACGCGCACAGTCAGGCTCCCAACGTGCTGCACAGGTGAGTGATACACAAGTGTGTTATAGTGCGTGACGCTGATGATGCGCTCGCGCCGCTCCGCCGACCCCGCGCTGCAGCCACCCGACGACGCGCACAGTCAGGCTCCCAACGTGCTGCACAGGTGAGTGATACACAAGTGTGTTATAGTGCGTGACGCTGATGATGCGCTCGCGCCGCTCCGCCGACCCCGCGCTGCAGCCACCCGACGACGCGCACAGTCAGGCTCCCAACGTGCTGCACAGGTGAGTGATACACAAGTGTGTTATAGTGCGTGACGCTGATGATGCGCTCGCGCCGCTCCGCCGACCCCGCGCTGCAGCCACCCGACGACGCGCACAGTCAGGCTCCCAACGTGCTGCACAGGTGAGTGATACACAAGTGTGTTATAGTGCGTGACGCTGATGATGCGCTCGCGCCGCTCCGCCGACCCCGCGCTGCAGCCACCCGACGACGCGCACAGTCAGGCTCCCAACGTGCTGCACAGGTGAGTGATACACAAGTGTGTTATAGTGCGTGACGCTGATGATTCATTCTTACTTCTCACCCTTTTTTTAAACTATTCGTTGTTGTTCATTTATACATGAACAAACCACTACACTACAACAGGATTAACACTTATCTTTTTTTTTTGACCGTAGAACGCTGGAGATCCTACACATGGCAACACTCTGCCTACTCTCCTTTAGCCCGGAGCTGCTGTCTCTGCTGGCTGACCCTGGGCTGGACCTAGAGCGCTGGCAGCCCCTCGTGGAACTACACTTCGGAGCGCCCAAGATATCTTACGAACCATTCCCGCAACTCACCTTCGGCACTTTGGTCTCGGCCATCGTTTTGTTGACCAGATCCCTTAATCATGTGAGTGGTCAATTTTCTAGCAATTAGTATTATTTAACTTCATTTACTTGTAATTTTTTTTGGTAAAGTTTGTTTGCGGTGATATAGTAGATTAGTAGCCAATGCTACGACACTACGGAGAGTTCCTCAGTACCTTAGTAGAACTTCTGAAAGAGTGGGTCTTAAAATGGACATGGATCAATCCAAAGTCATGGTAAATAACCATGTCGCACCCACTCGTATCAAGATCCAAGACTACAGTTGAAGTTGTGGACATCTACGTGTACCTGGGACAGCCGATCCAGTTCTAGATCTTTAATAGATTGATCTTTTTCTAGTAGATCCAACTTCTAGAAAAAGATCAGTCGTTGAATCCGATTCGGCTGGGCAGAGTTCGGAAAGCGGTGGTATATTTTCGTCCAACATACTACAGTGTGTCAAAACGAAAATCTATGACCACTGTTGCCAGTGATGACATATGGCTCTGAAACTTCGTCGCTTACAATGTGTCTCTTCAGACGGCTTAAAATCACTCAACAGGCTGTGGAAAGCGCTATGCTCGGAGTTTCCTTGCATGATCGCATCAGGAATAAAGATATCCACAGGAACAAAGAAAAGAAAGACCATATTGCTCGCAGAACAGATGGTCGATGAGGTTAAAAGGTTCTGGAGTGGTGAACGCGCACAGGAAGACACTGCGTCGCAAAGTTTCCTATAAGGTGGAACGATGAGAGGGTCGCGGGAATCTGATGGATGCGAGATGCACAGTTCCGTCCAACAGCGGACGTCTTTCGGCTGAAATAATGAATATGATAAATAGTATATTGCTACCGTCTTGCGTATTTTGATTTTCATCAGTAATGCTCGAAACGTCCACCATAACAAAAGTAGTAGCCTCTTGGACATTTAGTGTACCTAAGTCTCTTCTTCATGCCAGGCATACCACACAGAAGAAGGTAGCGGATCGCGGTCACCCCGCGCGCGGCGCCGCGCCTGCTCGTGCGGCAGCCCGGCGGCCCCGGAGCGCCGCACCAACCGCAGCGAGTCCCTGACCAGCATCTCGTCGGCGGCGTCGCTGCCTGCGCTGGACGAGCGCCTGGTCGCCGGCGCGCTCGACGCCACCGCCACGCTGCTCGCCTCGCAAGTACGTTTACAACTATTGACGTGATTTAAAACTATTGTCATTTTGCCCCAAAACGGTATCATTTCATTCCAAATTATTTTCTGGTCATTAAAGTTGTAATGCTAACTAGAATTTGTGTATAACTTTGAAAAAAAAAAAACGATATTTGCTTTACATGTTTGAAACTACATTGATTTGCAATTTACTAGGATTGATAAAAATTTAAGAAATTGAACTCTCATAGATGTGCGGAGAATAATATTTTGTTCTTTGCTTCTTAGGCTCTCCTTGCAGTGCGCGACCCCAGCGTGCCGACCCGACACAAGCAGCTCATCCGCCGCGAACTGAGCTCCGAGCTGACCATGTTCCACGACTTCGTGCGCAAGCGCATCCTCTGCGCCGCACACGCGCGCCCGCACCTCGTGCGCAACAAGCTCGGCGCCTGGCCGCTCACTGCCAACGAAGAGGAAACTAAACGTATTGAAGAAGCTAGGAAAGAAGGAACTACAAGCATGCAGATATTTGATAGTGAAATGGACAAGTCCCTGCCCCCTCCCCCGCCGCCTAAACGTGCGGCGCATGACTCGATGCGCGAGTATATACTTCGAAAACACTACCTAGACAAATGCGCTCAAACGCCAACCAAAGGCCCACCATCGCCTGTTTCTCACTCCACGCCAACATCCGATAAGAAAAAGGAAACTTCTCGAAGCTCAAAACGTGTCTCCTGGGCAGAGACCACCAGAGATAGTGATGAAAACCTAGATAATTCGCTGCAGGAAATCGAAGAGCCTGCCTACTCTAATCTAACCGATGTACAAATCAATAATGACGAAGATTATTTTCACTTTATGTCCGTAGTTTTTCTTTACATTTGTCAGACTGAGTTATGATTATATTTTCATGATTTATATTAAGTGAATGAAATAAACTTTTTTTTTCTGCTACGCTGTCTTTTATTAATATTTTAACAAATGATTTATCCATCACCTGTTCCGTAATCTATAAAATAGCTAACATGAAAGATGGTGGACATTATAAAAGTTGAAAATTATGTCAATTTTGCGACTATGACTTATCGATCTTGAATGAGATGAGTAGAAAGAGATTAGCAAAAACTGGCTAAGTGCGAGTTGGACTCGCGCACTAAGGGTTCTGTACTGTCCTTAAGAAAAAAAAATCGCGTTGGCTCCCATACAACAAACGCGATTTGCCCGTAAATATTTATTTTATTTTGTTTTTAATATTTGTTGTTATAGCGGCAACAGAAATACATTGTTCTTGAGATACAGCCTGGTGATAGACAGCCGGACAAATAGCGAAGTCTTAGTAACAGGGTCCCGTTTTTACCCTTACGGTACGAAACCCTAAAAAGCGTCAGCTTTACCTACTCTGGAGGTTAGAGCACTTGTGTTACTTCTTGGTCGGTATGCTGGTGAGTTTTGTCGGTATCAGTAATAAAGAACAGGACTCTATTTGGGAGTACAATGCGTTCCAAATAAGAATAGTATTAAATACCATGTTTTGACGTCACGTCATACCAAGAAATTAAAATTTAATTTATTTACGAACTGTGAACGAAAACAGTTTACACAGAATCTAGCTTTTCAATTTTGCTTATCTTTGAGTTCTCTAATTTTGCCCAATTTCTTGCGGTTTGACAGTATGGCGTGACGTCACAATATACCAATCGATCCTATTCTTACTTGGAACGCATTGTATAATGTATTAAACTATAATGTTCTATTCTATAAAAGTGAAACATGGACAAAAATATAAAAACTGGCTAACAAATTCATTTTTCTGTCCACCGTGCGAATGTGCGATACTGTTTTATAAGGATTGTAATATACATATATAATACAACTAGCTTTTGCCCGCGCGGCTTCGCTCCCGCTCTTCCCTACTCTACCCTACTCTACCCTACTACTCTACCCTACTACTCTACCCTACTCTACCCTACCCTACTTTACCCTACCCTACCCTACCCTACTCTACCCTAATCTACCCTACACTACCCTAATTTTTATTTTTTTTCCATAAGAACCTTCTCCTCACAATAACAATCACAACAAAAAAAAAACAGCCAAATCGGTCAAGCCGTTTTCACGCCATGTCGTGACAACGGAAAACGGGGCTCATTTTTATAATATAGACTAGCTTCTGCCCGCGCGGCTTCGCTCCCACTCTTCCCTACTCCACCCTACTATACCCAACTCTACCCAACTCTACCCTACTCTACCCTACCCTACTCTACACTACTCTACCCTACCCTACCCTACCTTACTCTACCCTACTCTACCCTACCCTACCCTACTCTACCCTACTCTACCCTACTCTACCTTACTCTACCCTACTACTCTACCCTACCCTACCCTACACTACCCTAATTTTTTTTTTTCCATAAGAACCTTCTCCTCACAATAACAATCACAACAAAAAAAAAATCAGCCAAATCGGTCAAGCCGTTTTCATGCCATGTCGTGAGTTCGTGACAATGGAAAACGGGGCTCATTTTTATAATATAGAATAAGAAGAGAAGATAGATAGATAGATAAAAAATTTACAAAATTAGTAAAATATTCAATTTAAACAAAAAATTTAAGTATATATTATTTTTGTCTTATAATTTTGTTTGTGCGAGTACTTTTTGCATTCGGAAAGCAAAAAATATTGCAATTAATATTACAAAACAGATCAAGACAAACCATAGTGTCCCCCCACATTCGGGCCTCAAAAAAAGCCGCTTCGAGTTTCTTTTTCAGGCGGCTTCTAGGTTTTTTTGTGGCCGCTTCCAGCGTTTTTTGTAGTGGCATTTTTTTGAGACCCGTTGAGTGGGGACACCTTGCTGGTTTTTAAAATTGAAAGTGACAGATATAAATTTTGGTAGTTTTTAGTAGATTTTGAAAAAATATTCAGGTAAAATACTTTTTCATAGAAATGGCAACATTTTTAACATGGCCGCATGTTGAACGAAACGATTTTCTTTACTGTTTGCCAAAATAAACTAATATAGGCGTAATTAGTGAGCGGATTTATGTAGATTGCATAGCTGAAGAACTAATTTGCTGGTGACATAAAATAAGGGTAAGAAATTCAGTGTGAACCAACGTATTTGACGTGTGAAATTTGCGGTGTTTATTTGGTGGCAGTTCGCGATATTTATAGTTTGTTTGTATCACAACGGCAGTGGTTCGTAAAGATGATGCATCACCCGAACATGCATCATCAGCCGATCTCGGGGCACCCGGCGCAGCACATGGGCGGGCACCAGGGCATGCCCGGGCACCATCAGATGGCTCCACACCAGATGCACAGGGAGAACAGGCACGTAACACTAACTAGGTAGAGTAACGTTCGGCTTTTCATTATTTTATTTGTTTGTAATGCTTCGCGCCCAGATATCGCTGTACACACAATCATATCACAGATCGTTTAGTAGCAACAACTCAAAGCCAGTCGCTTTGTAGTATCAGTATCAGACCGAGAGTCGTAAATCGTGCACATAAATAGGTCATAATAGTTGCTCATATTAGGAACTAAGATTGAGTTGTTGTGTTAAAATCCTACAGGTGTATTTTCGTATATTTTCTAATAAGCAACAAAAGTCCATGACACAAATGTTGCATTTTTCTGTCAAAAGTTGTTTATAACCTCTCCTATGTTTACTGATAATAAGTTTTTGTATTTGGGGCACTATCTAACAATGTAAGTATTCCTAAACAAATAAACTATTACAAGCTAACCTGTTGAGTGACTTGCTCATTAGAGCCAAGGAATGGAAACTAACAATGTTTGCTGAATATTCAATTAGATTGCTATGCCAAATAACTTTCACATTTCTTTGTCTCCTTATTTCAACAACATTTTATGCTCTGGAAGACTGTTTTACACAACAAATACAGAAAACAAATTTCATCTTTCTATGTAAAATCAAATTAACTTGTATAACCTACATTAAAATTTCAACGCTTGAAAGGCAAAAATTACTTAGCGACAATGAGTAAACTTTACCGGAGAGCAATTTAAAGTAAACATTTCTTAATAAAAAGTTGTTTGTGAAAAAAAAGTCAGATTTCATTTACTATCACCATGATGTTAATAATATCTAAATCCTTTTTAATAAAAAAAAATTACCTTTAACCTTTCGAGTACCATAATTAGAGACACAATTGAAAGGCAATGAGAGAGCAAATTCGATTGGGGTTTAACTCGTTGTATGCCGGGAGCACATATATACGCGAGACACAATGACTTTTCAATTGTGTCTCTAATTACGGCATACGAAAGGTTAATACATGAAATCACTCACTTGTAAAGTTTACTGAATGTTACAGGGTAATTTTTGCCTTTCAATCGTCAATAATATTTTATAATGTACTCTGTGCTCTCCTGTGCATAGGCATACCCAGCATTTGCGCAGGGACGGTGCAAAAGTATGGATTCTCTCATATTATCTTGTCAGGATCCTAGAGTGGCAAAACCAAGTATGGCACTTCAACCTGGTACAAATAAATCTTTTTTTTTGATTTTTCTTTCAAATAACGGTTACTTTTAACTTATGGAAAATAATTTCAGCTTGTTAAATGTAAAAATGAACAAAGTAAGCTCCAATTTTTGTTTTCCACTTATTATTATTATATCTACCCTATACTGTCCCACTGCTGCGCAAAGGCCTCCCTCCATTCTTTCCATTGTTCGGCTTTAAGCCATTTCTTGCAAATTCCTAAAGAAAACATTTTTTTAGTCATCCGGCCATCTTCTTCAACAGCCGCGACCACAGCGTGCAATTTCAGGGCACTAATTTAGTGCTTTAGTGGCCCACAACTCGATCTGCATGTCCAGCCCAGTCCCATTTAAGCTGGGCAGTTTTCTGAGCCACATCAATGATCTGCATTTTGGAGTGCAGTATAGTGTTTCAAAAGCAATTCATTATTTCAACATCTAGTATGCTGCACTTTTTGGATGTTAGTCAAAGACCAAGTCTGTGCACCATAGTTCAGAATGGGGAGAAAACACGTATCCATTAGTTTACACTTATGTGACAGGCAAGGTGCCTTAGGTATAGGTATAGGTAAAACGGGCTGGTATCCGCAACTCCACGACTAATGCGCGTATTTTGCGTACGGGTGGGACAAATGGGTTATTCAATCCACCCCAGCTCCTCAAGAAAGGCCAGCAGCGCCTTAGTGTTGCCGACCATTTCACGAAGGTTACCTGGGTTACCGAAGTGCTTGGCCCTGTAACCAGCGACCACAGGGCAGCTTAGAAGCAGATGAGCTGCTGTCTCTTCTTCCTCCATGCAGGCTCTGCAGAGTGGACTATCCGTAACTCCTATGACATAAAAGTGCTTGTTAAAGGTCCCGTGGCCAGTTGTAGCGGCCGTAACTTTGCGCAACTGAAGTTTCGTCAGTCGTAGGACCTGTTTCGTAAAGCGGCTATCAATCGAGGGCGCCTCCTTGGCCTGCCTGCACTCACCATGTTCTCTCCACAGTTTGTGATGTATGTCCCTGGTACGGTTCCTTACCAGATTGCGTAGATAACCGAAGGGAAGTGGCACAATGGGTTCAGGACCCACTGCTGCCATACTCGAACCCCTTCTGGCAAGTTCGTCCGCTGCATCGTTGCCTCGGGAATCGCTGTGCCCTTTGATCCATTGAATGGTTACTTGGTTGTGTTTACCCACCTGGTTGGCAAGGTGCCTTTAAAAAGTTCTTTCATGGACCAGGTACTCATTCAGGCGTTTTCTGTTTGGCGTGTTATTTCCGTTTTGCCTTACTTGGAAGAAAACCATTTGGCCGAAGTAGGGATATTCCGGACATAATGCGTATTCTCCTCACCCACATATATTTGCTTTTAGAACTAATGGACATTATCTTGGTTTTTTAACATGTTCATCTTGTTAAGGACTTGTAAAATTTGCTCTAGTCCAGGCACTACGTAAATTTTTTTAGCTGGTTTTGAGCTTGGTGGGACAAATTGCTCCAATTGCCCCACCATGGGTATGCCCATGCTCGTGTGACAATACTGGATCTTTAGTAGATTCCATTTAGAATAATAGACAAATTCCATTAAACTTAACACCTAATTAGTTTTACTGACTTGTAGATCTTAACAGTTTTGAATAGAATGAGTTATCTGTTCAATAATATGATTAACCTTTTAATAATATTTAATAAATCTTATTGTATTAATTTGTAATAATATGTTATGATCATGTCACTGCTTATCATGGGCTTTCTTAATAGCCATATCTTTAAAATAAATGAGAAAAAGAAGGTCAATCAGGAGCTTGCACCCACATGGCTGATGCATCAATTTCTCATAATTCTTTAGTTGCCAATGACAACATTTTTAAAACTTAAGTAAAGTCAGCGGAAATTACTATACACCCTATTTGAGTTTTGTCTTACAGTGTGTTGTCTCTGTAACTGAAACTTGTGTGATAGAGGGAATCATATCATAAGATTTATAAAACATGTGTAAATTAACTTTTAAGTGGTCTAGTACAATTTGCTAGTCGCATTACTAACGCTAAGTCTGGTTACTTCGGCCCTGAGTTATAACTAAAGCATAATCAGCCTATGAGATATATTATATTCTCACTGCTGGGACCATAGATATCCAGAGATATGCCTTCATTGCGGAATAGTAAGGAAACCTAGTGAGGACGCTTATCCCCACCAAAATAATACAACATTCACAAATAGTGTATTTACAACAGACATGTAAAATTTGCACACACACACACTAAGAAGAAAGCACCTACACCAAATCAGTTTTTAATAGCACACATAAACAGAACGGGCGGAGCAAGCACTTGTAAACACGTATCATTCAATGCACACACATGCAAATAGTGCGTCGAACGCGATGGTCGATAATTTTATCGATATTTAATTATATTACAATTTTGACTACCGATCTTGTAATATAATTACTTCGTTTTATTTTCTATAAATGTTTTCTTTTTTATATATACCTATCCGAAAAGAGACTTTTAATAAAATAAAAAAGGCTTTTTTTTAGGTTGATGATGGTTGATGAAGAAACCTATCAATGAGTTTTTTGTGTAAAGTGCTATTTGTGTAGAACGTTATCTATCTAATATCTATACGAATGACTAATCGTTTGTGAAAACACATTTGGTAATACTGGCTTCCACCGTGCCACGCTCTCATGGCATATCCCTCGATATCCGTGCCTGGGACACAGGCCTCCTCTCTAGGGGAGCGTATAGACCGTAATCCATCATGCAAGCCCAGTGCGGATTGATGTATCTGCCGTGACAAGTCGCGGCATAGCGGACAGAGTACCGACGGGATCTCATGATGGAATTTCGACAGCGACTGTCGCAACCTAGTGATAGGCACGCCATAATTATGGCTGCAGCCGAACACGTGAGTACACGTAATCACGACACCAATTTCCGCTTGCTGCGGCTTGCGGACGATGGGCAATGGGTAGTTTAAAACCATCCGGATCGAGCTCGAGTCGTCGACGGCGCGTAGTGGTTCACGCGCGCCTCTAAAGAAATTTCAGCAACCGTAGGGGCTAGGGGCCCAGCAGGGCTGAACCCTACTGGGGCAATGGGTTGACTTTCGAAAAGGATACCCGGGTCTGGAACGCTTGATAAAGACAAAGGTGTGATTTTAGTCAATAAAATCTGACACGATAGAGCGGGAGAAGCCATTGGATGATTTCCAACCTTAAAAAAGTACTGCTAGGATGGTTCCTATTTCCTAATACAGCAATATTTGCCGAGGTCGATCTATGGATTAAACCATTAAATATTGACATTTCTATAGAAGGCGCCAGATAACCGTGAAATAAAGTACATTGACCTTTTCCTAATATCTCTGCGTAGGTACCCGAAAAACAAACTATAAATTGCTTTTCATTACTAGATCATGTAAAGGATCACAAAACATGTCGATTCAAGACAGCTGTATATATAAAAAATGTAGGAGGATTAATTCATGAATCCCCAAGCGACCACCGGTGGCCGCGCATCTATTGTCTTACTATTGTGTCTCTAATTGACGGTATCTGAAGGGTTAATGCCCGTTATTCCACGGTTATCTGGCGTCTAACTTAGCGTAAGTGAGCCATAAAGGTGCAAACTGTTCTAAGTAGATGACATTGATTTGCATCGATTGCTGTTTATAGTTGACATTGATTATACGGAGAGTCTGCATAAAATAGTATAGTCCACGGCGACGGGTTGTAGCTATTAATACGGACTGGTAAACGAGTAACGTTCATGGCTCGACTGACAGTGTCATAATCTATGACACTGACGGGCCATGCATGCGTATCAAGTGCACTAAGGACACATGTCCCTTTATGAGCTTTTAGGCCATCTTTAGATCTTGGGTAAAAAAATTAAGAAGGGTATTACTCTACTAAATGTATATTGGTATGGTAGGGTAGCAACACTTTTAATCAATACTCGTCACATTTTATTTAAAGTGCTCAGCCAGTAGAATTTAAACCACACCCGAAAGTCTTTTAGAAATGTAAAGTGTTGAAAGTCCCAGAAGGTTCATATTACACGGATCCGTGCAGTAACAATAACAGAATTTGAGCTGGTTACTCGAACTTTGACACTATTTAATAAAATAACACTGTCTTTATCCAAGAAAAGAGTGGCGGCTGCATTGATATGCAAATATTGTGTAATTTGTTGATATGTCGAGGGTCTTTTGCGGCGCCCTTTGTCGCGCAAACTGGTTGCGAATGAATCTGACAAAGGAACATATGACGACGTCTCTATTGATGCGCGGAGACCGAGGTTTTGAATGCGAGACGACCTTTCTTCGCTCAGACTAATATATCACGTCCATTGAGTACCGGACAGTTGAAATAACAGTGTCTCGCCAACTGTGGAGCTGGACAGATTACTTTCACCGAGGTGAGCCGGTGCTGCGACAGTCTAGTGAATATTTTGCAGCTATCGGTCTTAAAAAATTGTGATGTATACAGCGCTGTGTGGTCCTGGTGATATTGCTTGCTTGACTAATGGTAATGTGATGATAGTGCGCGATTCTGACTGCGTTTCGGTGTGAAGGGTGCCGCTGGGGCCGGCGCAGGCAGGCGGCGCGATGGGCGCGCACGGACAGGCGCTTGGCGGCTTGGGCGCCATGGGCGTGCCGCCGCCGCACCACACGCCGCAGCGACCACCTCATCCCATCAGGGCTATGCCTCATCATCCGCAAGCACAGCACCACTCCGTACCACCGGTGAGTTCTAATTTCGCAATAAAATAAAACTTTATGCAGTTCCTCGTTGTAACTCGTAACATTTTCAAATATAAAAAAATATTGATAAAATAGGCAATTGTTACTTATATAGATTTGGTACAATCTTTCGGTCTAGCAGACATTTACCAAAATTAATTGATAAAAATCGGTGGTCCATAAGTGTTGTAAGGGGAGGGGACAGCGATCAAGGCATTTATAAAGAAAACATACATGCGAACTAATCCTGTGTTTCCTATTAATTACAACCTGAGTATCATAAAGCCAAGTTCTAGGCAAATGTGCTCCAACGACGTCACCGCTTACCATCAGGTGAGTGACTTACCATGATGGTCAAGCGCAAGGCTACCAAACGAAATTAGAATACTGATGAACGCAAGACCGGTATATAGGTTAGCCAGGTGCTTTATTATGCCGTCAACTGTCAGTTGTATGGATACAATTGATGGTTCCTGATCAAAAACTAACACAAGAAATAACAATCGACCATTCTAAAATGAGCCTGTTTGACAAATTTTAGCGATGAAATTATGAATTATTGAGGTACCTACGCATATATTAGAAAGGCATACCCTTCCTAATATTTATGCATAGGTACCTAGAATCGCTATTACCAGACTAAAAGGAAACAAATCTCTTTTTTTTACACATTCATCCAGTTCCACGTCGCGGCTCTTTCTTATTATTTCGCATATGACTATGACGCAATGATATGGTCGACGATTTTAATTGACTAAAGTTGCTGTTCTTCCATGAGTTCATCATGCATAGTACCTATGTCGTAAGTGGTAATGTGTTGACATCGACAGCAACAAATGAAGGCGCTTCGCCGGCCGTACGCGGTGGGCGGGGGCTACGGGCCGGGCGCGGCCGTGCTGCCGCCGCCGTACGCGCAGCCGCCGCCGCTCCAGCCAGCTGCCGTGCCCATCGCACACGCAGGTAACCCACACATATGATAACACAACATCAAGTCTGTGTATTCCCCGTGAGATTAGGAAGAGGTGTAACTCCTCCTAAACCACACAACGGTTTTTAATGTGGTTTTCACTAGTAGAAAGAACAAGCGATGAAGTTTGTGTGTATGTTTAGTAGTTAGTCCCTACTTAATATTATACATGCGAAAGTAACTCTGTCTGTCTGTCTGTTACGCTTTCACGCAAAAACTACTGAACGGATTTAGATCAAATTTGGTAGGTAGGTAGAAGAGACACTGGAATAACACATGGGCTACCTATAATTCCACTGCTGAGCACGGGTCTATGCCCGCGCGATATAAACTAGTCCACGCGGGCAAAGCCGCGGGCGGAAAGCTAGTTGTGAAATAATATTATTATTATTTATTATAGTTTGCGCCTTATAAATTAGCGTGTGTTTTGTGCCCATCTGCTTGACGAGCACCGAGCAACTCTGTAACATAGTTCTCCTGCTCGCATTTTTGGCCATAGCGGCCAATCTTAGCAGACTAGATTGGCTCTCATGCTTCGATAGGTAAGAGGTATCATAGAACACATTTGTCATATTTTCGTAGCCTCCAGTCCTTAAACAAGGGTCTCATAATTGGCAAAATGTGGATCTACCTCTGCCTACTCCCTCGAGGAAGATGTGACGTCCTTTCGTTGAGCACTGAAATTGATACACATGTATCTTGTCAGTTTCAAGTCCTTCAAAGTAATTCGTGCATAAAATTGGAATTTGTTTGTCTTTGTAGTTTACTACTCGCAAATTTACGACCATATCGCTTTTGTGATGTTACGACTGTGACTGCTATAAATAATGCTCAATAGAGACGACTTGTCTGTTTATTATTTATGTATATTGATTTTAGAGTTTTGTTATACTTTTTGAACTGCCTAGCTAGAAGTGGGGGTTTTCGAACTCCAAAATACGACTCTTTATATTTAAAAAAATTAAGGTACCTTAATTGGTTGAATTTGACTTATGGCTCAAAGGGTGCTTAGTTTCTCTCTGCTCAAAAAGAACCTGCAGCCAAAGTGATCGAAAATTCCTGAGGAATCGGTGCATTCAAATGATAGTTGATGTCTGTATGTCTGGTCAATTGGATATTAATACCGGGGTCCCACATTGGTTAGCACTCTCGGCTACATTATTTTTGCTGCGCATAAATGATCTCCTTAACTAAAACTAGGTATCTTTGGATATGCATTCGACACTGTTGCTGAGAGTTATGTGTCCGACGTACGAGCTAGTGGGTTACAGATCCGCTCCGAGAGGCTTGAACTGAGGCTTCATGGCGATCTCAGATTGGGACGATGCCAATTTAGTCAAGTTCATTGCTACTTTTTAGCACGCGTGTCTTTTCGCCCGGCTCCATCTTTCCGAGATGTTCCGGCTTCTTAAGATAACGTTGACATCTTCGTTCACCTTCAATTTCGGCTCATAAATCGAGGCAAAAGCTCAACTGACTTCCAAAGAACTGAAGATCTTAGCAAAAGTGAGACGGTACTTCACGCTGGAACAGCTGCTCAATCTTAATCAAGCGTAAGTTCGATCGTGTATGGAGTTCTCATCTTTGAGATAGGTCTGCCAAATACCAGCTTGATGCGCTGGAGTTAGAGTCGATTGAGAGGCGAGCCAACAAGATAAATGATGATGGCAATGATACACTCGCCGAGTCGCCACTACAAAGTTTTGAGTATCGATGCCGAATAACTATTTGGTCGGTTTTCTATCGTTTAAGTAAAACAATGATGGAACGGATCATCGGACTACTAGACGTGTCGTTGAGTCACCGGTTTATGGTGGATAATATATCCCACCCATATGTACAAAATATTTTGGGAACACATTCATTATGCGTGCAGCTACAGAGTGTAACCCGCGCCGGAGGTGTTTCCTAATAACTAAATTATTAGGAAACGCCTCCGGCACGGATCTAGTGGTATTTAAATCGAGAGTTAATTAGTTACTTCTATTCAAGCATGCTCCGTCGTCGACCACATCTTCGTTTACCATCAGGGAGATAGTTGTCAGACTGGAGCTTAGCAATCTTAAAAACAAAACTGCGCTGCTAGTTTTTATGCCGTAGAAGTGGAGATGTATAGAGACCATTTTGTATGTACCATTATTAAGAACTTGATTGAATGCTTATTTCGTTCCAGTCGTGTCAACATCGTCAAAAACAGTGGTTCCGCACCCGGCGGAGCTCCCGGCGGTGGCGGAGGGCAGCGCGGCGGCACCCGACGACGATGTGCTGGACGACAGCCCGCGCGCCGAGGCCAACAGTAAAGAGAAGACCCCCATGTGCCTGGTCAACGAACTGGCCAGGTACAATAAGGTAACTTGAAATTAGAATTCTATTTAGTTAATACACTTCAAAATACAGGGTTTTTTTTATTATTGACTAGCGACCCGCCCCGGCTTCGCTCGGATGCAATATTATACATATAAACCTTCCTCTTGAATCACTCTATCTATTAAAAAAACCGCATCAAAATCCGTTGCGTAGTTTTAAGGATTTAAGCGAACACAGGGATATAGGGACAGAAAAAGCGACTTTGTTTTATACTATGTAGTGATAGAGTGTCTTTGACATCGACGCACAAACGAATACCACGGATCCAGTATATGATTCTGGACATCCCAGTAGTGGAATTTTTCGTCTGTATTTTCCAATATTTTTTATTTAAACTGTATAAAATCGTTATTTTAACATATTTATTGAAAAAAAAAAATGAATGACACCTTTGAAATTAAAAATGTCATCAGGATTAGAATAACGATTTTACCTACCTTGATGATTTTTTAATTAATTATTAAATTAAAATTATTATTTTTTATTTTTTACTATAAATATCATTGGGTTTGGTTAGAATAAAGATTTTACACTGTTTAAATTTAAAATAAAAGTATTATTTTTTCACTGGGAGGTACAGAATCGTGTACTGGATCCGTGGTATTTGTTTGTGTCTGTTAGTTTATTCGAAACAAACGACTTGAACTGTGGAAGTGAGATTTTAAAGACAAGATACGTCCGGGTGTTACCATTATATGGATTGTCTGGGAAAAATTTGCAAGATATCATATAATATTGCACTGTTTAATTTTGTTAATTTTTTTTTATGATTTCAAAGTCATACTAGGAAAAGTAGAAAATTCTAAAAGTCCACTTGACATTTCTCTATCTGTCCATCAGTCACCAGGCTGTATCTCATGAACCGTGATAGGTAGACAGTTACGATTTTCACAGATGTGAGTATAACAACAAATACTAAAAAACAGATTAAAATAAATATTTAAGGAAAATAGAAAATAAATATTCCTTAAAAAGTTTTTTTTTATTTTAATTTTCGTTTTTTCGTTGCCGTTTTTATACATAATGGTACGGAATCCTTCGTTCACGACTCCGATGCACGTGACTGATTTTTATTATTCATTATGATTAGAATTTGTGCCAAGAAAAAATGTTTCAAAAATTGGAGAGTTCTTTCAAAAGATTTAATAAAAATATTTTGTATCCATAGAAGTTAGTTTCTTAGTTAAGGCCGTGCGCTGCGTTAGGCGTGTGCACGGCGCGGGCGCCCGCGTGGCGTGCTGTTTCATGTAATCTCATAGATCAGCGCTGCGTGTAGCGGGTCGCCCGTCGCACGCGGTGCGGGCAGCGGGACCCGCCCGCGCGGGCGATGGGTGTCCGTGTGACGGAACACGCGAGCGGAGATGTTTCTAGGAAATCAGTGAGCGCCGTTGCGTTATCCGTGCCACACGTGTGCTTGTACAGTCTTTCATAATTTAATAATAATGAGTATTATTGACACGGAACGTGTCATTTTAGAAGTCCAATATCGCCCCGTTTTATGGGATATGTCTAATGACTTATATACATTTTCTCGTAATAACGTAAACTTGGATACAAATTCTCCACACAACAATCTAGACGTGACATATGGGCTGATTGGCTGTCGCTCTTGTCTACGCCGTCTTTTGGCTAGGTAGTCCACAAACAATTCATGACATCGACTGTACACCCGCGCGATCAAAATTGTACTGGCGGCGCTGCGAGAGGCGGGAGACCATCGCGGGCATCCGCGACGGGTTAAATTTGTCCGCGACGGAGCACAGCGCGGGTCCACGCGACAGACACCCGCGACGAACGCCCGCCTAACGCAGCGCACGGCCTAAGTACTCAAAACTTTCTGAGTGTCCCAAGAAGATTGTAGAAAGAAGAAGAGAAGGTAGAAGTAGAGTAATAGTAGAAGTGTAGATTACGTAGAAATAAATCTTAAGTTATTTTGTGCGGTTATAAATATTTTAACCAGCATTGGATGGTCCGACCACGTACTCATGTATGTGTAATCTTTTTCATTCTATTTATAACGTCTGCTTACTCATACGTTGACAATCAATTGTCATTATGCGCATAAAATTATAATTATGGATTTGCATTGCATTTAAGGAAACACTCGCAATAAATACATCACATGAACCTAAAGTTATCAGTGTTCAAAATGAACCCTATTAGTACGTACGTATTTATTGATTTGGCGACAGTGAAAAATGTAGTGTTAAAAAAGAATATTATAACTGGACTGAGCTTATTAGCTGTGCATCGCAGTGAATACGTAGACCCCAAAAATGTAAAGCAACCACAAGACAAAGCCACATTCCAGTTCTACAAAAATCCTGATAGCGACGATGACAAACCCGAGTTTGATAAGAATACATTCTATAAAATACTGGGTTTTATCAATGGAAGGGATAAACCCGTTTGCTTAATCTCCCATAACGGCAATCGTTTTGATTTTCCCATACTCAAACTAAAACTTCAGGAGCTGAATGTAAGTTTACCTGCCAACGTCATGTGTGCCGATAGCCGGGAAGGTTTTCGTTACATACTGGAACGTGAAAACTGGCAACACTCTATAGACAGTACATCAAAAATCAAGCATGGAGCTACCACGTCTCAAAACGAAATAACACGGTCAAAAAGGTTGACTCAAACTACTATACCGAAGTATTTTAAAAAGGATAAAAAAAATAGTGCGACCAAAGATGGAAAACGTAATATACAAATTTCATATGAACTAGGGGACATTTTTAAACGACTAGTGAAATATCCTTACGTGCTTGAACACCCTCCTGAAAACGACAACTTGATGATGTTTAAAATATCACAAGTATTTGGCAATTTTTTTGTAAACTGGGTTGACCAAAATAAACGACCTTTCGCTACTATTGTAGCTAAGGATGTCCTAATAAATAGAAAATACTCATGAATATAATTTAATGCAATTGGATCTAACCTCATTACTATAAAAAGTGAACCTTAACTACGTAAAACAATCATATTAATTATTGAATGTGTAATTAATGCCTAAAGATTCCAAGATTGGCTATGAAATCATAAAAAAAAACAAGTGTTATAACTCACTTATCAATATTACACCTATTTGTTGAACATAAAATTCTTTATCAGAACACAATTCCAAATGAGTCAATGACAAGTGATAACTGAATGCCGAATGCATTATGGATAAAGGTGAAATCATCAAAACTTTATAATATTTGATAGTAGTTATCAGTTTAAAAAATGACTCCGATAGAAACATACATTTTCATGGATTTGGCGACTGAACGAAATGAAGTGAATAAAATAACCACGATTACTGAAGTGAACTTGTTGGCTGAGCACCGAAGTCAATATCAAGAAACGGATGACAGCAAGGTAGCACCAGAGGAGCATCGATTCCGATTGTACAGAAAACGTAACAGTGACGATGTCCAACCAACGTTTGATATGACTACCTTTTATGACTTTATTAGTTTTATCAATGGAAGGGAAAGCCCTGTCTGTTTTATTTCCCACAATGAAGGTGACTTTGACTTCCCCTTACTCAAGCTACAAGAGCAACTTCTGGAATCTAATGTCAGTTTACCTAATGATATCAGATGGGCTGATAGCCTAACCGCTTATCGTTATATACTGGACAATAAAGACTGGAAACCTTTTGATGTAAAATCAAACATATCTAAATGTAATTGTTCAAGCGAACAGGAAAACGATTTACGAACTACAGATTTATATAAACTAAAATATATTTATGACAATGTCAGAAATCCAGATATAAATGTACACCCACATGAAAATTACATAACGAAGATGTTCAAAATATCACAAGTATTTGGCAGATTTTTTGTAAGCTGGGTAGACCAAAATCAGCGGTGTTTAAAAGAGGAGAAAGGTAAAGGAGAAATTGTTAAAGAAAAGAAGAAAGCCGAGAAATCGCGAGAAGAAAATGCAAAACTTGATTTTCGTACTAAAATTCAGTCAAATACTACTTCTTTGTGCTAACTCTAAATCTCATTAATTACTTTGAGGAACCATCTTACTTTAGTGAAAATAGGCTAGTCAATAGATACATCCAATAAACCCCAGAAAAGATATTTAATATGACAAATATAACATACATACTTAGTCTATGGTAGTAGCAAGTATTTGCATTTATTGAAGTTGTACAAATGCTTGTTCATTTGTAATATTAGTAGGATTTTTAATAGTACATATATCTAAGATAAGACAACATACAAAATAAGTTGGGAATGCGTAAAAACAATAATGATGATCCAAGGTGGTCTGTAAAAATCGCTTTTAGCCATAAGACCGCCCATTGTGACACCCTATTAATTTTAAGTTCCATATGTAATTTTTATTTTTAGTATACAATAAAGAATATATCTATCTATCTATGATGCCAGGAAGCAGTAAGAGAAGGACGTTTGAGTGCTGTCTAGTTTTAATGTTTAAAACATAAGTTAAATGTAGGATTCTCAACCTCATTCGAATGACAAAAATTTACAACTTTCTCTTGGCCTATCAAGTTGTGAACTTTACTGATGGATTGCAGTACAATTATTTTGCTAATTACACGTAATATACGTATGTTTTTTGCAGCCTTGACTGCTTAAGGAAAACCTCAAGCAGTTGTGACTGTAACTACATAAGTTTTGTTTTTTAATAATTATATATTTTTTTATTGGGCGAATCCCTACCTCTCCCTTCCCTAAAGTGGGATTGGGTCGGACATGTTTGCCGTATGTCGGATGAGCTATGGGCTAAAAGAGCCACTTATTGGGTCCCATTAAACGCAAGGCAACATCGCGGCAGACCAAGGCAAATGTGGAGAGATTGATAAGTACCGGAGGGAGTGGCCCGCAATGGCCGAAGACAGACGTGTGTAATTTAAATTTTTACTAAATATTGTTTAGATCATCACAGACTCACAAATCGGTTCTGTAAGCTTGACTGTCAGGCCAATTTCAATGGGAATCTGAATTTGAGTGCCATACTGTACTTGTACTGTAAATGTATTAATTAACTAGCTTTTGCCCGCGTGGCTTTGCTCCCGCTCTTCCCTACTCCACCCTACTATACCCAACTCTACCCTACTCTACCCTACACTACACTACTCTACCCTACTCTACAGTATCCTATGTCCGTCACCTGGCTCTAAGCCACCTACCCACCAATTTTCAGCCATATCGGTACAGCCATTCTTGAGTTATAAATAGTGTAACTAACACGACTTTCTATAGATATCGATCATGTGTATTCTTTACTCTACGAAATAAACTAGTTGAACTGAAATCTTTAGCGTTTCTGTTATGCTCACAAAGTACAAATATTACTCTTACTGCTTTAATTAAGGTAAGAAAAATCTAGTAGTTTTAGGCATTGTAAACCATAATAAAACAATTTACGTAATTAAACTCTGAAATAAATCCCGTAAGCCGGATAACCCAAATTTTCTATTACGTCATTATTTCTGACGTAAGTAATCGAAACATAAAGATAGTTACTGTAAAGATAGCTTGTGTTATCAGCAATACATAGACCAATTGGAGTTCGTATCACAAAACAATACAACTACTTTTTTTTGTTTTTTTTTTTCTCCTCGAAATTATGGTATGAAATACTTAATTCGCGATATCGTCTTGCACTGGCCGATCTATTTTATGTTATTGAGAGGCTAATAATCAAACAGATCACATGAGGAATAGTGGCCCCACCGATGCCCATGGGCATCACACATTGCCCTCCCAGAAGCCCAGTTGGAGCGCTTCCTGTTCCTTGTTCTGGTATACCCAAACATTTCTAATAAGGACACATCAATGCTTCTTGGCAGAAGAAATAGGTAAGGTGGTAATACTTCTCCATACGAGATCCTTCTCAAAGAGTTCTACCACTTACTGTGTTGTCCTTTGAATGATCGGCAACTAGGCGAGCATTTATTTAGGTAGCTCATGATTATTAAAATCACCGACATTTAGCTGCGACTCCACCTGTAAAATACTCGCGTGCAAGGCTAGCTTCATTACTGAGCACGATAGAGCGATTTACCATATTAAACTTCGGTAGCTTGCAATATAATGCAACTTACGTACGAACTGCTCCCCTAGCCAAATTACATCTATTTCGCTTGCGTTGAACGCTTCGAGTTGGCCACGCCCCCGTATCTTTTGTTCTGACCACGTGACTGAGCGCTGCGATGACGTTATTCTCGTACATTTGAAGTTTTCTACTAGTGTTAACGATTGCAGATTATCAACTTGGCTAGGGGTGTGACCAGTACCCCTGTTTAAAGCTTAAAATTTCTACCAGTAAAGGTGGAAACTTTAAAATTTTTAGTGAGATTCTCTCACGTATTTCATCTTTTTCAGATTAAGCATCAATATCGCCTCACATCAGAGACGGGACCCGCGCACAAGAAAGTATTCACAGTAACACTCCGACTGGGTGATACTGAGGAATATACTGCAGAGGTGAGTGTGGTGTGGTCTTACTACACAAGAGTTTAGATATTTTATTTGCATAAAAAGGAACAGCAAAAATCTTCAATATAAAACTTAGGTAATAAATCAAAATCAAAGCATTTATTTCAAATTTAATAGACCATATGCAGGCACTTTTTAATAGTCAAATGTCGGTCAGTCCAAGAAAAGTGAAGCTAAATTGCACATTCCAAAGCGTAGATCTCTTAATGCAGAAGAATGTGCAAGAAACTTCATGGAGCAATACAGGAGTAAAAAACCTTGTAGCCCATAGTGCTGTTCACAGATTAGCTGTGGGATTTATAAATTACTAGGATGACTATAATGCCAAAATTAACTTAACCATCAAGTAAATCAAAAACCAATATGTTACCAGAATAAATGGCCGGTCTTTGTCTTTTAATCTCAATTCACCAAATTAAAAACGCTTCAAATTAGTGAAACGGTCTTGAAGGCCTGAAAACAAAAAAAAAAAGAAGAAAGATAAAATACGAAAGAATGCAAAAAAAAAATTCTCATATATGATTAAAACTTTTTTGATCACCATCTTAAGTTTCAATTTTAATATTTTGGCAATATTTGCTAAAACACGCACTGACAATGTGCGAGGTACTGTATAGATACCGATTTTGTTTTAAAAGTGCGCGATAGTGAACTCTATTGTTATGTTAATAGGGCTCGTCAATAAAGCGCGCACAACACGCGGCGGCGCAGGCGGCGCTGTCGGCGACCAACTTCCCGCCGCCGCCGCCGCGCGCGCCCGCTCCGCACGCGCAGCACCATCCGCACCATCGACACGCTGGTACGTCTTCTTGTTATTATGGTTTTTTTTTTTTGTCGACGGGGAAAATCATCTTTGACGAAACCCGCTCTTGGGTGGAGCGGGAGACAGTGTCAGACTCTTACTGACTAAAAACCCCGCGCCGTTCCTTCTAGCCTTCATACCAGGGCACGAGCTCCCTTTCGGACAACCCTGTCCCCAGTAGGCTTCGACCCAGCTGGGCCCCTCCTGCTGCTGACAACTCCTTGAGGCGCGCGGGAACAGTGCGCGCCGTCGACGTCTTGGACCCGGTCCATTACCGGACGATCGGACAGCGAGCTACCCATGGCTCGCCGTCCGCGAGCCCGCGTCTACGGTGGCCGGAAATCGGGATCGGAATCCCGGCGACGGCGGCGAGGGCGCCGTTGCCTGATGCGGTCGGCCTCTTCCTTTGCAAGCATTACTGCTTCGCAGAAGGAGGCGACCGCCTGCCATTCCTCCTCGCTCCGGACCATGGCCTCGACCAGGGCCCGGCGCGAGAGGTCTCCGCCGCCGATCGCCCCCACGAGGGCACGGCGATGCTCCGCCCAGGCAGGGCACACCTCGACGGTGTGCTCCACCGTGTCCTCCGGGCGTTGCGCACAGTGGCGACACCCGGGCGTCTCTTCCGCTTGAATCCGATGCAGGAACCTCCCGAACTTGCCATGTCCGGTGAGGACCTGCGTCATGCGGAAGGTAAGGACGCCGTGAGGTCTTTCCAGCCACGCCTCGAAGAGGGGACTTACCGCCATAATCGTGGCGTGCCCAGCACTGGGTTGCGATAGCCGTTGACGCCATTTCACCATGAGATCCCGCCGGAGCTCTGTCCGCCATGTTTTAACATGTTGCGGCAGTGGACTTTCACCCCGGCGTTGCATCTCCACGCGCATGTCGTGCATGTGTGCAAGGACTGTTGCCTCCAGATCTCACGGTGGTAGGCCAGCCAGAAGGCTCGCCGCTTCGCGTGAGATCGTGCGGTAACCCCGCACCATCCGTATTGCCATGACCCTCTGGCAGGCGTTCAGTATGGACGCCGGTCGCTTTGCCAGCGACGGCGCCCACACCGGCGCCCCGTAGAGGGCCATGGATCGAACGATCCCCGCGTAGAGCCTCCGGCAGGAGGCGTCTGGACCCCCAAGGTTGGGCAGGAGCCGCTTGAGAGCAGCCCCAGCCCGGAGAAGCTTGGGAGCCAGACGTCGGAAATGTTCTACGAAATTCCACCGGCTGTCGAGGACGAGTCCCAGATACTTCATCGTCGACCCGACGCCGATGCGAACTCCTTTTACCGTAAGCTGGGAGTCCGATGGTGGCGCGTTCCGAGGGCCGTGGAAGCACATTGCCTCGGATTTGTGCAGCGCCACCTCGAGTCCCAACTCCTGGATCCTACCAACGGCTATCGCAACCCCGCGTGTCGCTAGAGCGACCGCCGCCTGGTGCGACTCTCCCTGCGCTAGGATCAGCGTGTCGTCTGCGTAGCAAACCACGCTGACCCCGTCAGGGAAGTCGCCGCGCAGCACGTAATCGTATCCGATGTTCCACAAGGGTGGGCCCAGAACCGACCCCAGCGGAACACCGCACGACATCTCTCGACGTTTCCAGTCTCCCTGGTGACCGGGGTAGACAATGTACCTGTCTGACAGGTACGCCTCGACCACTCGACAGAGGTATTCGGGCACCCGGTGGTACCGGAGTGCTCTCCGGATCGTACTCCAGGGCAGGGAGTTGAAAGCGTTGGCAATGTCCAAGGACACTGCCACGACTCACCTACCCCGGGACACCGCTTCCCCTGTCGTGAGGGCTCGCACGCGCATGATGGCGTCTATGGTAGAGCGCGCCCTGCGAAAGCCGAACTGTCCGTCCGACAAGTCCGGCCCCACCCGTGTTAGCCGCACGACGAGGCGGTTTGCAATTACTCTTTCAAAGAGCTTGCCCACCTCGTCGAGCAGCACAATCGGCCGGTATGCGGACGGAGAGTCCGCAGGGCGCCCTGGCTTCGCTACGAGGACCAGTTTCCCAGTCTTCCAGCGAAGCGGGAACTGGCCCCTCTCCAGGCATGCGCTGAAGAGCCCTCTCAGTCGAGGCCCGAGAGCCTCCATGGCCAGGACCCAGGCTTTTCCTGGCAAGCCGTCGGGTCCTGGGGCGGTGTTTTTAGCACTCAGCCTTCGCACCGCCACTCTCAACTCTACCTCGGTCACTTCTGGAGCATCGTCGTCGTCGTCGCTGTTGCGATCCGCGTCAGACACCGCTGGCGGAGGCGGAGCCATGGGCGGGGGGGGAGTGTTCCCCCTGCACAGGGAACAGAGTGCTAACCACACCCTCCACGAGTTGGGGCCGGAGACTCTGAGTCAGCGGCGGAGCCCAGGGGCGAAGCTTGTCCCGTACCAACTTGTACGGGCGCCCCCACGGGTCCGCGTTCAGAGACCCCAGCCACACGTTGCGGGCCTCGATTTTGGCCCGCTTTATCTCCGTTCGGAGGGTGCGTTTCGCCTCTCTGTATCCCTCATACAGCTCCGCCTCTCTGGCCTCCGCATCCGGCGGGCGGATGCGGCGCCTGCAGTGCCTGGCGTACCGGCGTCGCGCGTGATTGCACGCGTTGCGCAGGGCGCCGATCTGCGGCGCCTTCTTGTTATGGTTAACATAGGGTAAAAAATAATAAAAAACATTACTTTTAGTCATTTATATTTTCTAATATGGCGCTAAAACTAATTTGTCTTGTTCTAGGTGCAGTAATGCCAACAGTAGAATTGAACGCGCTTGCAATGAAGCTGTGTCAGCCGGCGGTGTACACATCCATCCCACCTGTAGCGGGCCCGGCGCGCCTCATGCGGGCGCGCGGCGGCGGGACGGCGGGCGGGTACCGCGCGCACGCACTGCTAGCGCCCACCTACGGCGCGACCGCGCTGCTGTACCGCGTGCGAGTGGCCGTGGGCGGCCGCGCCTGGCTGGGCGAGGGCGCCACGCCGCAGGCCGCGCGACACGACGCCGCCGCGCGGGCGCTGCGGGATCTGCGGCCCGCCGGCGACAGTGCCGAGCCGCCGCCTGCTGCTGCACAACCTGATGCTGAAGCAGGTTAGCAAGACATCTATAGCAGTGACTGTACCGCGTGCGAGTGGCCGTGGGCGGCCGCGCCTGGCTGGGCGAGGGCGCCACGCCGCAGGCCGCGCGACACGACGCCGCCGCGCGGGCGCTGCGGGATCTGCGGCCCGCCGGCGACAGTGCCGAGCCGCCGCCTGCTGCTGCACAACCTGATGCTGAAGCAGGTTAGCAAGACATCTATAGCAGTGACTGTACCGCGTGCGAGTGGCCGTGGGCGGCCGCGCCTGGCTGGGCGAGGGCGCCACGCCGCAGGCCGCGCGACACGACGCCGCCGCGCGGGCGCTGCGGGATCTGCGGCCCGCCGGCGACAGTGCCGAGCCGCCGCCTGCTGCTGCACAACCTGATGCTGAAGCAGGTTAGCAAGACATCTATAGCAGTGACTGTACCGCGTGCGAGTGGCCGTGGGCGGCCGCGCCTGGCTGGGCGAGGGCGCCACGCCGCAGGCCGCGCGACACGACGCCGCCGCGCGGGCGCTGCGGGATCTGCGGCCCGCCGGCGACAGTGCCGAGCCGCCGCCTGCTGCTGCACAACCTGATGCTGAAGCAGGTTAGCAAGACATCTATAGCAGTGACTGTACCGCGTGCGAGTGGCCGTGGGCGGCCGCGCCTGGCTGGGCGAGGGCGCCACGCCGCAGGCCGCGCGACACGACGCCGCCGCGCGGGCGCTGCGGGATCTGCGGCCCGCCGGCGACAGTGCCGAGCCGCCGCCTGCTGCTGCACAACCTGATGCTGAAGCAGGTTAGCAAGACATCTATAGCAGTGACTGTACCGCGTGCGAGTGGCCGTGGGCGGCCGCGCCTGGCTGGGCGAGGGCGCCACGCCGCAGGCCGCGCGACACGACGCCGCCGCGCGGGCGCTGCGGGATCTGCGGCCCGCCGGCGACAGTGCCGAGCCGCCGCCTGCTGCTGCACAACCTGATGCTGAAGCAGGTTAGCAAGACATCTATAGCAGTGACTGTACCGCGTGCGAGTGGCCGTGGGCGGCCGCGCCTGGCTGGGCGAGGGCGCCACGCCGCAGGCCGCGCGACACGACGCCGCCGCGCGGGCGCTGCGGGATCTGCGGCCCGCCGGCGACAGTGCCGAGCCGCCGCCTGCTGCTGCACAACCTGATGCTGAAGCAGGTTAGCAAGACATCTATAGCAGTGACTGTACCGCGTGCGAGTGGCCGTGGGCGGCCGCGCCTGGCTGGGCGAGGGCGCCACGCCGCAGGCCGCGCGACACGACGCCGCCGCGCGGGCGCTGCGGGATCTGCGGCCCGCCGGCGACAGTGCCGAGCCGCCGCCTGCTGCTGCACAACCTGATGCTGAAGCAGGTTAGCAAGACATCTATAGCAGTGACTGTACCGCGTGCGAGTGGCCGTGGGCGGCCGCGCCTGGCTGGGCGAGGGCGCCACGCCGCAGGCCGCGCGACACGACGCCGCCGCGCGGGCGCTGCGGGATCTGCGGCCCGCCGGCGACAGTGCCGAGCCGCCGCCTGCTGCTGCACAACCTGATGCTGAAGCAGGTTAGCAAGACATCTATAGCAGTGACTGTACCGCGTGCGAGTGGCCGTGGGCGGCCGCGCCTGGCTGGGCGAGGGCGCCACGCCGCAGGCCGCGCGACACGACGCCGCCGCGCGGGCGCTGCGGGATCTGCGGCCCGCCGGCGACAGTGCCGAGCCGCCGCCTGCTGCTGCACAACCTGATGCTGAAGCAGGTTAGCAAGACATCTATAGCAGTGACTGTACCGCGTGCGAGTGGCCGTGGGCGGCCGCGCCTGGCTGGGCGAGGGCGCCACGCCGCAGGCCGCGCGACACGACGCCGCCGCGCGGGCGCTGCGGGATCTGCGGCCCGCCGGCGACAGTGCCGAGCCGCCGCCTGCTGCTGCACAACCTGATGCTGAAGCAGGTTAGCAAGACATCTATAGCAGTGACTGTACCGCGTGCGAGTGGCCGTGGGCGGCCGCGCCTGGCTGGGCGAGGGCGCCACGCCGCAGGCCGCGCGACACGACGCCGCCGCGCGGGCGCTGCGGGATCTGCGGCCCGCCGGCGACAGTGCCGAGCCGCCGCCTGCTGCTGCACAACCTGATGCTGAAGCAGGTTAGCAAGACATCTATAGCAGTGACTGTACCGCGTGCGAGTGGCCGTGGGCGGCCGCGCCTGGCTGGGCGAGGGCGCCACGCCGCAGGCCGCGCGACACGACGCCGCCGCGCGGGCGCTGCGGGATCTGCGGCCCGCCGGCGACAGTGCCGAGCCGCCGCCTGCTGCTGCACAACCTGATGCTGAAGCAGGTTAGCAAGACATCTATAGCAGTGACTGTACCGCGTGCGAGTGGCCGTGGGCGGCCGCGCCTGGCTGGGCGAGGGCGCCACGCCGCAGGCCGCGCGACACGACGCCGCCGCGCGGGCGCTGCGGGATCTGCGGCCCGCCGGCGACAGTGCCGAGCCGCCGCCTGCTGCTGCACAACCTGATGCTGAAGCAGGTTAGCAAGACATCTATAGCAGTGACTGTACCGCGTGCGAGTGGCCGTGGGCGGCCGCGCCTGGCTGGGCGAGGGCGCCACGCCGCAGGCCGCGCGACACGACGCCGCCGCGCGGGCGCTGCGGGATCTGCGGCCCGCCGGCGACAGTGCCGAGCCGCCGCCTGCTGCTGCACAACCTGATGCTGAAGCAGGTTAGCAAGACATCTATAGCAGTGACTGTACCGCGTGCGAGTGGCCGTGGGCGGCCGCGCCTGGCTGGGCGAGGGCGCCACGCCGCAGGCCGCGCGACACGACGCCGCCGCGCGGGCGCTGCGGGATCTGCGGCCCGCCGGCGACAGTGCCGAGCCGCCGCCTGCTGCTGCACAACCTGATGCTGAAGCAGGTTAGCAAGACATCTATAGCAGTGACTGTACCGCGTGCGAGTGGCCGTGGGCGGCCGCGCCTGGCTGGGCGAGGGCGCCACGCCGCAGGCCGCGCGACACGACGCCGCCGCGCGGGCGCTGCGGGATCTGCGGCCCGCCGGCGACAGTGCCGAGCCGCCGCCTGCTGCTGCACAACCTGATGCTGAAGCAGGTTAGCAAGACATCTATAGCAGTGACTGTACCGCGTGCGAGTGGCCGTGGGCGGCCGCGCCTGGCTGGGCGAGGGCGCCACGCCGCAGGCCGCGCGACACGACGCCGCCGCGCGGGCGCTGCGGGATCTGCGGCCCGCCGGCGACAGTGCCGAGCCGCCGCCTGCTGCTGCACAACCTGATGCTGAAGCAGGTTAGCAAGACATCTATAGCAGTGACTGTACCGCGTGCGAGTGGCCGTGGGCGGCCGCGCCTGGCTGGGCGAGGGCGCCACGCCGCAGGCCGCGCGACACGACGCCGCCGCGCGGGCGCTGCGGGATCTGCGGCCCGCCGGCGACAGTGCCGAGCCGCCGCCTGCTGCTGCACAACCTGATGCTGAAGCAGGTTAGCAAGACATCTATAGCAGTGACTGTACCGCGTGCGAGTGGCCGTGGGCGGCCGCGCCTGGCTGGGCGAGGGCGCCACGCCGCAGGCCGCGCGACACGACGCCGCCGCGCGGGCGCTGCGGGATCTGCGGCCCGCCGGCGACAGTGCCGAGCCGCCGCCTGCTGCTGCACAACCTGATGCTGAAGCAGGTTAGCAAGACATCTATAGCAGTGACTGTACCGCGTGCGAGTGGCCGTGGGCGGCCGCGCCTGGCTGGGCGAGGGCGCCACGCCGCAGGCCGCGCGACACGACGCCGCCGCGCGGGCGCTGCGGGATCTGCGGCCCGCCGGCGACAGTGCCGAGCCGCCGCCTGCTGCTGCACAACCTGATGCTGAAGCAGGTTAGCAAGACATCTATAGCAGTGACTGTACCGCGTGCGAGTGGCCGTGGGCGGCCGCGCCTGGCTGGGCGAGGGCGCCACGCCGCAGGCCGCGCGACACGACGCCGCCGCGCGGGCGCTGCGGGATCTGCGGCCCGCCGGCGACAGTGCCGAGCCGCCGCCTGCTGCTGCACAACCTGATGCTGAAGCAGGTTAGCAAGACATCTATAGCAGTGACTGTACCGCGTGCGAGTGGCCGTGGGCGGCCGCGCCTGGCTGGGCGAGGGCGCCACGCCGCAGGCCGCGCGACACGACGCCGCCGCGCGGGCGCTGCGGGATCTGCGGCCCGCCGGCGACAGTGCCGAGCCGCCGCCTGCTGCTGCACAACCTGATGCTGAAGCAGGTTAGCAAGACATCTATAGCAGTGACTGTACCGCGTGCGAGTGGCCGTGGGCGGCCGCGCCTGGCTGGGCGAGGGCGCCACGCCGCAGGCCGCGCGACACGACGCCGCCGCGCGGGCGCTGCGGGATCTGCGGCCCGCCGGCGACAGTGCCGAGCCGCCGCCTGCTGCTGCACAACCTGATGCTGAAGCAGGTTAGCAAGACATCTATAGCAGTGACTGTACCGCGTGCGAGTGGCCGTGGGCGGCCGCGCCTGGCTGGGCGAGGGCGCCACGCCGCAGGCCGACATGTACAGTCACTGTTGCAGTGCCAGGCTGTATTTACGTCTATGTTAGTTTTTATTTTTTGCTTGTTTGAGCTGCACGTCCTCCAAGATGTAATAAATAAATAACTAAGTGTTCTGTTATTTTCAGCAGGCGATGCAAACGCAGACCTCCTGAGCTCCGAAGTAAAGTCGCCAGTGTCGCTGGTACACGAGCTAGCTCTCAAGCGCAACCTCTCCGTGCAGTTCACCGTCAAATCCGAGCGTGGCCCGCCGCATATGCGAGTGAGTGCTATACTATTTTGATACATTGTTTTTAAATATGCCCCGAAGAGTTCTTTGAAAACGCAATGTTTTATTTCATAAAAAGGTGTTTTAAAGAACACACTGAGGGTATCTTGTGCGGCTAAATTTTACCTTAAGACTAGAAGCACGGTAATAATATCATACAGTATTCCAACTTCATACAAACAGATGAAACGCGAGCTATACCTACGCGCCTCGATTGTAGCATGGTCTCGGCATGTAGACAGTCGCGGCCGTCGCAACTGTGCCGCAGTGACGAACGGACACGACGGTTTTTTTTACAATTATCGCGCGATTATTGTTAGTTTGTATAATTCAAAGTAAAGACGTGGTATTTTATTATTAATAATAGTGGTTTATTGTACTATGTGTATGAATAATACAAAAAAAAGCATTTTATTTAAATTTACCAATCAAAAAACAACACGCATTTTTATTGAACACTTCCTATTCAATCCACAAAGTATTTTGTTTATATATAAAAGTAAGTATATTTACAATAAAAAAAAAACGGAAACAAACTAGACAAACGTAATTAGAATGCTGGAGGCGGGCAGCCCTATCGCATGTTTACGTACCGCGCGGCTGTAGGCATTTATTTCAAAAAAACGGCCGAGTTACAATACTGTATGATACTATTACCGTGCTAGAAGTCTTCAAATAAGACAAATTTTCTTTGTCAAAAACATGTGTAGTGTAGGTTATAAATCAGTTGCAACGGTTACAAAAACTAAAAACAGTTGCAACATGTTTTGCCTAGAAAGGCGTAGAAATACAAGGGGTAAAAATAAAAAATCCAATAATAATAAAATCCAAACTGCAAAATGTTTAGTTTGCTAGCTCGCTCATTTTATGGCAGTTTTTGTGGTTTTACTGTATTTAAACTTTTAATTACACGAAACACAAACTTATCGTGGCGGGTTACCCATATTCCGTTTAGTAGCGCGAAATGGTCGTTAAATGTGTGTTTCTTGGTGTGTTTTGGTATTTAGGCTGAAATTAGTATTGTGCCTGTAAGCACTCGAAGTTCACTCCTTGCGTGTATCGTCGGTTATGCGTACCAAATAACTCATAATAATATGACTGCCAGTATATGAACTGGCAGTCATATCGACACCCTCTCGGCTAACTGTCGTAACTAGCAATTGATATTTTTCAAGGGCGACCGTTTTTCGTTCGAGCGTTACAATCATGTTCCTGTAATTGCGTTAGCTGTAGCTTTATTAATTAATCAATAAGTGTTTATTATTTCTCTTGGCTTATTCTTTAAGTTAGTAGTAGCCCTAAAGCCCTAAGTACGAAAGGGTATTTTTTCTCTTTTTTTTTTGCACTTACGCAAATCAAAATACGTGATTATCTTCTAAACGGTAATCGACACAGATACGACGATTACAGAGAACTTTTTCGAAATAATGTTAAGAACACGTTGGTAATATCAGTGCAGAGACGCCAGTTTGTGTGATACGACAGTTAGCGTGGAAGGCGACGATATTTTCGTCAATCCATAGACTTACGTAGTCATACACTCGATATACTGTCAAACCTTAATAATAATAGTTGCAGAGTTCATACCACTTAAGCAATCGCTTCCACAAGATGTTGAGCTAGTATGTTTACCCCAGGTGTTCGTGACGGCGTGCACGGTGGGCGACATGGAGACGGAGGGCGAGGGCAACGGCAAGAAGGTGTCCAAGCGGCGCGCCGCCGAGCGCATGCTGGACGAGATGCGCAGCCGCTGGCCGCCCGCGCTGCTGCGGGCCAGGCCCGGACACGACAAGCGGCGCCAGCAGCCCGCCAAGAAGAAACCCAGGAATCTCATCAAGGTCACCCACCACTACTTTTATTTATCTAAAACTCTTATTTTACTTATCTAAAACTCTTATTTTACTTTGCATTCTTTATGGTCATATTTACTAGGCTCGCTTGGTGGATTATGGCCCATTTCCTCTCCTAGAGAAGGTCTGAGTCCCAGCAGTGCGAACATTAAAAAGGCTGATTATGCTTATTTTTTATGGTCTATTAGTTGGACCTGAGCCCTCATCTAACTCTGAGACCAGGGATAACAACACCAATGAGTGATGTCATGTGGTGTTCCACACATATCAGTTCTGTTGCCGTTCTTGTGGGACATTGGTTACAACTGAGTGTAGAGAAAAAGTACTTTTTTGTACTTCTCTCTATCTGTTTTACATATTTTTGTTGTTTGACAGTTCTTCCAGGTTTTTGTTCCAGAGAAAGAGAAGTGTTAATCTTCCTACTTTTGGACCTAATCCAATCAGTTTCTTTAGAGGGTTCAATTTCAGAGTAATACTTTGGTAAAAATGCTATGTTGTTTTCAGCTTCTCACTCTTTGATCTTCTTACTTTATTGACCAGCTTATCAGTGTTGATTTTCTTCATGGAGGCATTGTAGCAATAGGTACTACATCTACGCCCCCATACAGTCGCACCTTCGGCCCGGACGTTAGCCTCACTTTCAATGTGTACGGATGCGAACCGCCATCGACGTTACTACTTGCGAAACTAAGCGTTACTGGTTTCTGCCATCTCGGTGTGTATTGGGCCTTTAAAGTTTTATTTAAAGGGCGTTTTATGATGCAGGAGGGTAGTACAGGCGGCGTGACAGCCGCGGGTGGCGCTGACAACCCCATTTCACGCCTGGCTGTAGCGCGCCACGCCGTCCGAGCGCGCTCCCCACAGTACCGCGTGCTGGAGGAGCGCGGCGCGGCGCGGCGCCGGGAGTTCCTGGTGCAGTGCGACGCGCCGCCGCACTCCGCCACCGGCCTTGGACCCAACAAGAAGACCGCCAAGCGACGCGCCGCACACAGTACGTACCGCATGTAGCACGCAGTCCGAGCGCGCTCCCCACAGTACCGCGTGCTGGAGGAGCGCGGCGCGGCGCGGCGCCGGGAGTTCCTGGTGCAGTGCGACGCGCCGCCGCACTCCGCCACCGGCCTTGGACCCAACAAGAAGACCGCCAAGCGACGCGCCGCACACAGTACGTACCGCATGTAGCACGCAGTCCGAGCGCGCTCCCCACAGTACCGCGTGCTGGAGGAGCGCGGCGCGGCGCGGCGCCGGGAGTTCCTGGTGCAGTGCGACGCGCCGCCGCACTCCGCCACCGGCCTTGGACCCAACAAGAAGACCGCCAAGCGACGCGCCGCACACAGTACGTACCGCATGTAGCACGCAGTCCGAGCGCGCTCCCCACAGTACCGCGTGCTGGAGGAGCGCGGCGCGGCGCGGCGCCGGGAGTTCCTGGTGCAGTGCGACGCGCCGCCGCACTCCGCCACCGGCCTTGGACCCAACAAGAAGACCGCCAAGCGACGCGCCGCACACAGTACGTACCGCATGTAGCACGCAGTCCGAGCGCGCTCCCCACAGTACCGCGTGCTGGAGGAGCGCGGCGCGGCGCGGCGCCGGGAGTTCCTGGTGCAGTGCGACGCGCCGCCGCACTCCGCCACCGGCCTTGGACCCAACAAGAAGACCGCCAAGCGACGCGCCGCACACAGTACGTACCGCATGTAGCACGCAGTCCGAGCGCGCTCCCCACAGTACCGCGTGCTGGAGGAGCGCGGCGCGGCGCGGCGCCGGGAGTTCCTGGTGCAGTGCGACGCGCCGCCGCACTCCGCCACCGGCCTTGGACCCAACAAGAAGACCGCCAAGCGACGCGCCGCACACAGTACGTACCGCATGTAGCACGCAGTCCGAGCGCGCTCCCCACAGTACCGCGTGCTGGAGGAGCGCGGCGCGGCGCGGCGCCGGGAGTTCCTGGTGCAGTGCGACGCGCCGCCGCACTCCGCCACCGGCCTTGGACCCAACAAGAAGACCGCCAAGCGACGCGCCGCACACAGTACGTACCGCATGTAGCACGCAGTCCGAGCGCGCTCCCCACAGTACCGCGTGCTGGAGGAGCGCGGCGCGGCGCGGCGCCGGGAGTTCCTGGTGCAGTGCGACGCGCCGCCGCACTCCGCCACCGGCCTTGGACCCAACAAGAAGACCGCCAAGCGACGCGCCGCACACAGTACGTACCGCATGTAGCACGCAGTCCGAGCGCGCTCCCCACAGTACCGCGTGCTGGAGGAGCGCGGCGCGGCGCGGCGCCGGGAGTTCCTGGTGCAGTGCGACGCGCCGCCGCACTCCGCCACCGGCCTTGGACTCGGTCTACGCTATAACGTAAAACAATAAAGGTAGAACTACATTGTCCACACGTGGGCCACGTACGCCAATCTAGGCACGTTGGTCTCCATACATTTTATATGAGAACTAGATTTTTAGAGCTATATTAGATCTACGCGACGCGAGGGAAGGGAGTCAGTGATAGTGTGAAGGGAGCGAGTGACAGGACAGAATAGAAGAAAAAAAAACGTGTTTCGCTGACCCCAAATAAAACAGGACAAGGGCAGGATGATGATCAGATCTACGCGACGCGACGCTCTGCTACGTACAAGTCAGGCGTGGACCACGTGTGCGTCGGTCTAATGTAGTTCCCGCTTAACCCATTTGACAATAATACTAACTAATATGTAAGTGATCCTCAACAAACGGCTATATATGAACTTTGCAGACGTGTTACTAGCGATGGAGATGGGCAGCAAGCCGCCGGAGCACAGCTGCAGCCCCGACCCTGCCGCGCCCGCCGACAACAAGAACAACGGGGATGCCAAGCGGAAAGTAAGTCATACTCTGTATATCGAAGGCGCTAGAGAACCGTGCAATAAAGTACATTGACCTTTTCCTAATATCTCTGCGTAGGTACTCGTAAAACAACGAACTGCATTTCATTACTGAATTTTGTAAAGGATCGCAATACATGTCGATTCAAGACAGCTTTGTCTTTATTTCCGTTTTTGAAATTAAGATAGTCAACAAATGTATGAGGGTCTGTTATTCCACGGTTAGCTGGCGCCTACCTTAGTCTAAGGCTGAACGTAAACCTGTCTGCATGTAAGACAGGTTTTGGCGGATTTGCATGCACCTCAACGCTGCAACGATCGACTTTTTTTCAACTTGCAAAATCATCATAAGACTTCTACCGCTCTGGGAGGAAGTTTTTTTATTTTTGATATGCCAGCATTTGACAAAAATCTTACCTGATAGTAAACGATGACGTGGTCGACGATGGAGCACGCTTGCCTAGAAGTAACCTATTCACTCTGGACTTAAAGACCCCTAAGGATTTAAGTTTCACATTTATTGTCAAAAACCCACAGTATTCCTCCAGTTGGCCTATACGAGGGCCTCAGTAACTGTTTCAAACATTCCTTAGCCTTGACAGGTATTGGTCCTAATTGGTCCCATCAAAGCTACAATCGATTGACTATATAGTTGTGGATTATAAAATTGTCATGACTTCAGCAGGAAGGCGAGGTCAGTGGTGGCGGAGCCAGTAGTGAGGTGCGACAACCAGTACCGGGAGTGTTACTCATGGACTACCACACCAGAACCGGCCAGCCGCACCAGCCTAACGGTCAGTATTATTTAACATGGTTTTCCTGTACTTTATTATTCCTATTTGTTTTTTTTTTTTCACATTAGATCCCTTTACGAAATTCGCGATAAAGATGATCTTGTTTTCGAAATTAACTCCCAAAAGTAATGAAACATGGTGGAATTTACGCCATGGTACCCTAAACGTAAAATTCACTATTTTCTCTGTAATGCATCCAAAACGGATTTATGGTCCATTATTTTGAAACTAATTTGCAGTTTTACTACTCTGTCAAGAAAGTACCGGGAAAAGATCAATAATACACAAAATGTCTGTTATTCATCCAAATTTATTTTATCACCTTCAAAGTATGCTCCTTTAGAAACGATACACTTGCGCCAACGAATAATCCATTCATCAAAACATTTTTTAAACGCTGCTTCCTGAATTGAGTTCAGTTCTCGCCGCGAATTCTCCTTTATGTCTTCTATCGATTGAAAACGGGTGCCACGAAGTGGTAATTTGAGTTTAGGAAAAAGAAAAAAGTCAGCAGGAGCCATATCTGGTGAATATGGTGGTTGCTGGATGGTATTTGTTGAGTGTTTGGTCAAAAATTCGTTCACAATGATAGCCTTGTGCGAAGGCGCATTGTCGTGGTGCAAAATCCAAGATTTTCTTTCCACATATCTGGCCTTTTTCGTCGAATTTGCTCTCTTAAACGCCGCATAACGCTCAAATAATATTCTTTATTTACCGTTAGACCTTCCGATAAGAATTCAGAGTGCACAACACCACGATAGTCAAAGAAAACAGTCAACATGACTTTGACTTTTGATCGACTTTGCCGTGGTTTTTTCGATTTCGGATCAGTTGGAAGGCGCCACTCCGAAGCTTGTTGACTAGTTTGCATGTCAAACTCGTAAACCCACGTCTCGTCACCAGTAACAATGCGTTTCATGAATGTTGGGTCTGGTTTTTGGAGAAAATTCAGATCTTTTGGGACTAGCCGAGCAGCAACATGTTTCATACCCAAATGATTAGTTAAAATGGTACGGATCGACTCGTGAGATACAGAAAGTTCGGCGGCTATCTCTCTCAGAGTTGAATGGGGATTTTCAGTCACTATTTCCTTCACTTTTGCGATGTTAACTTCAGTTGCAGACGTTGACGGCCTACCAGAGCGAGGCAAATCTTCCATCACATCTCGACCGCTTTTGAACGCTTTGAACCACTCATAAGCACGAGTTTTTGATAAAGTCGATTCACCGTAAGCCTTCTGTAACATTTTCAGTGACTCCGAACACGAAATTCCATTGGCGATGCAAAATTTAAGACAAA
The DNA here is from genome assembly GCA_949319445.1 of Mythimna lalbum. Lineage (NCBI taxonomy): Eukaryota > Metazoa > Arthropoda > Insecta > Lepidoptera > Noctuidae > Mythimna > Mythimna lalbum. The sequence continues at coordinate 6,968,292 of OX439345.1, read as the reverse complement.
CTCTTTGTTCGATATTTTTGTCCATTATGAAATTCGCAATACACACTATATATGATATTACTAAAACCAGCACTGTATTTAATATAAATAACAGGTGCAACTCAAACTCCGCGCCAAAATGGAAAACAGTTGTGCCAATGTAACAACTACAAAAAAACAAAAATTTGAATTTGGAACCATAAACAAATCATCCATTCCCGATACTTTTTTGACTGAATGTAGGTATCGTCAAATTATAAAAATCGTAAGAATTTTTAGTGTGCTGTAGTGTATTCGCGATAAGAAAATAGTGATTCATCGTTGTCACCCGGCTTAGCCACCCCTTGATAAATTAAATCATAATAACCGTATTCACAATTACCAGATGAAGATGAGATGATTTTTTTTTTGCTTACTCATATTGGTTTTTTTTTACAAGTAGTTATTCTCTGTGGCTGCACGTCTCGTGGTGGTGCAGTCCCTTCCAAATATTACTTATTATTATTTGAAAATACTGTGTTATGAAACATTGGCTTTATTATTAACTAGCTTTTATCCGCGGCTTCACCCGCATTTATTAATATAATTTAATTTAATTAAATATTATATTATATAAAAGGGGGAGAAAGAGGGATCTTTCTCCACCTTTTCTCATTTAAAAAAAAAATTGTCTATGTCCGTCTCCAGGGTCCCAACTATCTCCGTTTCAAAATTCATCAAAAGCGGGTTTGCCATTTAGGCGTGAAAACGTAACAAACAAACAAATAAACTCACTTTCGCTTTTATAATATTAGTAAGGATGGTCAAATTTTTACCTTAGTGTAAAAATTAGACCATTAATAATAAATGAAAACATTTTGCAGTTGCACTGATGAGTCACTATTTTCTTAACGTGAATAGACTTATGCTACTTACATTTTGCCAATACAGGAGTGAGCGAGACGAGCGCGACAGGCGGCGCGGGAGGCAGCACGCCGGGAGCCAAGGACCAGCTCATGTACCTGTCGCAGCTGCTGGGCTTCAGCGTGCAGTTCTCCGATTTCCCCAAGGTAACCCACCATCATGGATTTATCATATGATCTTCTAAGAAAAATTTAAGTTTCAGCAATCATTTCTGGAAAGACGAATGGGCGATGATGAAATCTAATGATCCTTCCATAGTCGCGCTTGCGTCTACGAGATCAACGATGCAGATAACTAATAGTAAACTGTTGCAAGTACTAGTTTTAAATGACAAAAAGATGAGAGAGAAATACAGCAGAGCAATGAATTTGATGGAAATTTAACTTACATTATAACATGATGCCGTATTACAAAATTAAGCTTGTTTTGCGGTATGTATCGTGATAATTCGGGATCACGAAGTTGAACGTAAGTGCATAACTTTTTTGGTTTTAGTGGTGGTTTAACCAGTTCTTTGTTCATTGAAAGTGGCGGCGCGTACTATTCAGGGAGGTCGGGCACGGTTCAATTAACGCCGTTGTTTATTCATTCTAATAAAGAGTGTAAAAAGAGATGCTTAGGCCTTTTTTAAAACCTGACCTAGCGTCGTGGATAGCCACCTTGGACTAACCTCACAGTGCGCCGTTACCATCAGCGCCAGTTTAGAGTTTGTATAAAATGATGATTTTCTTTTGCAGCGCAACCATGGCGAATATCTATCGCTAGTGTCGCTGTCCACGGAGCCGCCGGTGATGTGCCACGGCGGCGGCGCGTCCACGGCGCACTCGCACGAGCAGTGCTCCCGCGCCGCGCTGCGGGCTCTCGCGCTCATGGGACTCGACGCGCCCACGCACCCGTACGTATACACATCTATCGCTAGTGTCGCTGTCCACGGAGCCGCCGGTGATGTGCCACGGCGGCGGCGCGTCCACGGCGCACTCGCACGAGCAGTGCTCCCGCGCCGCGCTGCGGGCTCTCGCGCTCATGGGACTCGACGCGCCCACGCACCCGTACGTATACACATCTATCGCTAGTGTCGCTGTCCACGGAGCCGCCGGTGATGTGCCACGGCGGCGGCGCGTCCACGGCGCACTCGCACGAGCAGTGCTCCCGCGCCGCGCTGCGGGCTCTCGCGCTCATGGGACTCGACGCGCCCACGCACCCGTACGTATACACATCTATCGCTAGTGTCGCTGTCCACGGAGCCGCCGGTGATGTGCCACGGCGGCGGCGCGTCCACGGCGCACTCGCACGAGCAGTGCTCCCGCGCCGCGCTGCGGGCTCTCGCGCTCATGGGACTCGACGCGCCCACGCACCCGTACGTATACACATCTATCGCTAGTGTCGCTGTCCACGGAGCCGCCGGTGATGTGCCACGGCGGCGGCGCGTCCACGGCGCACTCGCACGAGCAGTGCTCCCGCGCCGCGCTGCGGGCTCTCGCGCTCATGGGACTCGACGCGCCCACGCACCCGTACGTATACACATCTATCGCTAGTGTCGCTGTCCACGGAGCCGCCGGTGATGTGCCACGGCGGCGGCGCGTCCACGGCGCACTCGCACGAGCAGTGCTCCCGCGCCGCGCTGCGGGCTCTCGCGCTCATGGGACTCGACGCGCCCACGCACCCGTACGTATACACATCTATCGCTAGTGTCGCTGTCCACGGAGCCGCCGGTGATGTGCCACGGCGGCGGCGCGTCGAGCTGAAAATCTGCTCTTTAAAATTAATCGAAATGACCTAATTCCGACTTTTGTTGATGATACAGTCCGTCCGACGATATTAGCATGATGATTAAGCCAATCGGAAAAAAGGCCCATAGGTAATTGGTCCAGTTATTAATGTAGCTTTTCCCTTGCAGGATCCAGAGCGTGGGCAGCAGTCCGCCCAAGGCGGGCGTGGTCAGCAACGGCATCGCGGAGTAAGTGGTCGCGCGCAGCTATCGTTCACCTCATCTCGACCTCTCGATTATATTGCAATATTAGCCCATGTGAATATCTCACAGCACGAAATGTTCGGGACGACGCGACCTCGCTAAAACTCAACTTTTTGACTTTGCGCCGTTTCCGGCTATGATATATTCACGACGTTTAGTTTGATCTCGAGTCTTGCAACAACTTTTAGTTTATTCCCTGTATGAATTTTCATAATATTAGAATTTCAAATGTATATTTTTTGTTATACATAACGATCTGTTGAAAAAACTATTTAGTTATTTTATTTTTACTCTTCCTGGAAGTATGTACTATCGCTCACAAATTAGGATAAAGTTTATATTTATTTTACACAGTGAAGAAATTACAGTCATTCGGTAGACATGTTTCTTTTGTAGGAGCAACGCTCATCTGACATGAATGTTTAAATTAGTGTAGTTTATAAAGACAGGTTGGCCATAACCGATCTAAAATATCGCTATATTTATTGGCTATAATATACAGGGTGAATATTTCAAATAAGAATGTATGACCAAGTCAAAAATTGTGACAAATAGCGAAAAATACTCAAGTGTTTCTTCCCGGAATCGAACCCGTTAATTTTGGTAAACATACACGCTGTACACTCTTTTTCTTCCTGCCCTTATCCCATATTACTTGAGGTCGGGCGCAACACGTTTATACACGCAGTACTATCAAATCGATATCGATAGAGTGCTAACATGGTGCAAATTCTTGGAAGGAATGTTCTACGGCAAACTTAAACCAACAGATTTTAGTAAAACGATTCTTGTTTCAAAGTAATATCTTTGGTTCATAATTTAATTAACCTCAAGCTCGGCTCAAGTTTTTTTTTTACACACTACTAGCAGACTCAACTACACCACATTGTTCTAATTTCAAATTTTAAATATTTCTTCGCGGATAAAGAAAAAATACAATTATAAACAATTGAAATCAGAACGTAACTGTAGGTAATAATGTGAGATTAACGTATTTAAAAAAAAAAGTTTCAGTTTGCCGTAAGTTATTACTTCCATGAAACTTATTTTCTTATTATATTTACTTTCGAACGGTGTAATAGTCGTGTTTATTTTTTCTGAAGGTTCTTGTTCGATTCTCGGTTCGGTTCAAATGATAAATAATGTCATTTTAGTTTTCATCAAAATCGAGATCGAAACTCCTTTGAGTATTTTTCGCTGTTTGTCAGTCTCGGACTTAACCATCAACGCCCACTTGGAAAATTCACCCATTATACAGAAACTTGTCTGTTATTTATAAGTGTAGTATTAAATAAAGAAATAAAATATCATTAAAATTATGTAGGAACGAATATTGTAACGAAACTGGGGCTGTGAAGCCAAACCAAATCAGTTTCCTTGGGACTGGGCAGCGCCCCCACCGGGCGTCGTGCCGTCCCGACGGACGCTACGTTACATCATGCGGCCATGGTGTCACCTAGTATAGCTCTACTGTAGTAATCGCCGTGGCCCTCGTCACTCAGCTGTAGCTCTAGGTGCGCGGCTTTCTGTCTCCAGTATTTTCTACGGTTCTTCGGTACTACTCCTGTATAGTTAGGATACGCACGCGGGGGCTACGGCGATTAGAACGATGTTTGGCCTCGATTTTTAACTGACTTTGTAGTGGATGAGCGTGTATGAATAGTTCCCCTGACCCTAAGCTATGAAATGTGTAATTTTAGACTTATGATGATAGAGTACATGAAGCTGACGCGAGTAGCGGACGCCGCTGTCGAGTTAGTATAAGGTTGAAGGTTGCTTATTATGTCTAGGCTCTGTGTAACCTATATTTAATGCATGTACCACGTAATTGTTTAGCATAGCGTTTTATTAATGACATTTAAACAATGTTCTTTCTAGGTGTTTAAATATGGTAAGTGTAATACAATTGATCGGTACGATATTCATGTATTTTAATAATAATCATATGTAGAATGGATTAATGTGTGTATGTATCGTTTATTTTGTGTTGTCGTGAGGATGCGATCCAAGCGGGACCCGGGCACCGGTCAATTGTATGTTCAGTAACAACCAATTGTACATTTCATTGTAATGGGTCCGTGATCACACGAAATTATATCGTAGCCGTGACTTACTTTTATAACTTTATTGAACCGTAGTCTGTGCACTAAGCATATTATAATCTCTAGCTATGTGTTTACTTCTCGTTTGTATGATCAAACGATTTTAAATCGAGGCCATCGATCAATTTCTTCATGTTCAAAGTTGCACAAGTAACTAAGCATAAAGAAATTAACTTATTATTGGATAAAGAAAAACGCCAAAAGGGCATTAAGAAGTTTATTTATTTTGTTGTAAGCAACTAATATTTTATATTATTACGTAGGTTGGAGCAAGTCCCAATTGGATTTCGTGCTTTTAGCAACTGTACTGTAAGGATATAACAATAAAAGTTGAATATTACATTTTGTTTTCTTTATGACAAAGACCCTCATCGTTCACCATTACCCAAATGTACCATATATATTACTAGCTTTTGCCCGCAGATTCGTCCTGGTACATAAAATATAGTTTATGTCACTCAGGAATAAAGCAGCTTTCGATCGGTGAAAAAATTTTAGCAATCGGACCAGTATTTCCAGAGATTACCTCCTACAAACAAACAAAAACAAACTTTACCTCTTTATTATTAGTGTTAAATGTAGATTTGCCACTCCGACTCGTAACTGACCGGTTTTTTTTTCAAATCTAGTCGTCACGTCTCCAAAAAATATGATAATCTAGTCAAAAATCTCGCAATTCTCGACCGTGGAGCAATAATTGGGTAAATTATTGCTGCTTCACTGACGAGATAAGTGTTGTTCAAAGAGGTAAAGTTCTTTATTTGCTGGAGGTAATGTCTAAAATTTTTGATTCGATTATTCAATTTCTTCACGGATAAGCTGATGAACGACGAATATCATTGGCAACACTTCTAAAAAGTGTATTGGAGCAAAACCGTGGTAGAAATATATAGGTACAACGAAATAGAATTAGGCGAAGTGTAAGTCGAGATTTGTGAAATACATGCCCCAGTATGAAATTCAATATCGAATGGAACCGCAAGAGGGCTGTGGCCAGTCATCCTTGACACGAATTGTTATACCTGTGTGAACATAGAGCGGTAATCGTCTTGTATAATTAAATAATTATAATAGACTGATTTAAAGTCGAGACTGGCTGTACTTTCAGTCTCTCACCAAGGTACCAGATCGACTGAGTGTATGAAAGCACTGGTGACGGTCAGTTCGACTTCGTCACCAGTACCCTAGCCAAGTTGATAATCTGCCATCGTTAATGCTAGTAGAAAATTTCAAATATACGGGAATGACGTCATCTCAACGCTGTCACGTCATCATCTTCCTGCCCTTGTCCCGTGGTCAGAACAAAAGAATTGGAGGCAAGGGTCCTTTTCCACTCACCTATCGTCAACATCGAAAATGGTTTAAAAGCTTGTTACTTCATCTAACGCAATCCAACGCGATGTTTGACGAAAAGGCAACGCAAAAAAAGAAAGATAACGCCTGAAAACTCTGTTAATTTCGGTAATTTCGAGATTTACTCGAATATTTCACAAAATTTGCTGCAGGAAATAGCTGTTTTTTTAAAACCCTTAAGTTTTTGAAAAAAGTGGTCGTCATTTATAAACTTAATAAAATTTGCAAGGTTTCTAAGTAGTTTTACTTTTTGACTTTTTTAATTTTTAGGCAAATTATGAATTGTCAAAGTTCATATAAAATAGGAGATTTTTAGAGGTCTTTACTGGATTAATTTTACACAAATTTAGAAATTGATTTCAATAGAAGCCTAGATAATATCCACAAGATACTGTGTTTCCAAAATAGGTATCTAATGAAAAATGTGTAATAACGTCATAATCAGTTATGAACGGTTGTATGAAAAACAGTGAAAATGTGTGTCGAGATGCATCATCTTAACCCTTCAGATACCGTCAATTAGAGACACAATAGTAAGACAATAGATGCGCGGCCACCGGTGGTCGCTTGGGGATTCATGAATTAAGGCGTTCAACGCAAGAGAAACGGTTGTAACTTGGCTAGGGGGGGCAGATCTTGGAACTTATCTTTCTGCAGCGGGGTGTAAGGCAAGCAGACTTCAGCCACCCAAAACTTAACTGCTGTTAAATGGACGTCTTTCGGCTGATATGATGATGATATTAATAAATAAATTAAGAAGCTTACTAACATACAATTAGTCTGTTAGGTAGATATGTGTATTGCATTGCGTTTAGGAAGGATTTATGGCTCACCAACAGTGTGACACACTTATATTCGCACTACACAACTACTCCAGTCAACCTGACTCCATCCAAATCCAGACAACAAATGGATGGCTACTGGCTCGTGTCAAATACATTACGTCACAATGTAGTGAGACTACTGTAGTGAAACACACGTAAGTTGGTTAAACACTGATTTATTTAGTAAGTACCCCCAACCTAACACATATAATATCTTTAGTAAGTACCGACATATACTACATCCTTCCCCTTTTACATTAAATAAAAATCACTTAAATGTACATACATAAGGAAAACACATTCATTGACTTATTTTATGTGGAACATAAAAATATCAATTAACAAGATCAATGACCTTGGATCAAGGACAAAGATAATTTAAACTTATACCAATAGACAGCTATAGGTAGACATGCACATGAACTTATTTTCGAACATCTGTTGAGTTGATTGATACATACCTACACATACTTAATTCTTAACTAAGATAAATGTTTACAATTATTTGTCAACATTTCCTTTTTCTTACCTAAGTACCTACTTATATTATGTATATATTTATGACAAGCATATTTTCGTTTGTTTGTCACTAGTCACTTAATTTAAATCTTTAGGTTTGCCAAAAATTAAATTAGATAGCATCCGAGTAGTTCGTTCCTTAGACCTTTCAATTAGAAATTTTGCCGGTGACGGCGACTTACCTTCATCACTGGCGTATGAACTGTTTGGCGAGTCTTGTTCCGATTCATTTTTCGGTGGCGATGATCGTATCGAGGCGCTCACCTGTGATGGTACCAACACACTCACCTGCTGTGAAGGAATGCTCACGTTCTGTGATGTTATGCTTACCTCAGCTGACGTCTCACTCTCCTTTGGCGCCAAATCATTTGTCACCTGATCAACTTCTGTATTTGTTATAATTTTGGTTCGTCTACGTCTGACTGAAACAGTTACTGGTTTCTTACTGTTGTCAAACGTTTGTGAAGTTTTCTGATTGTTAGTATTCGTTGTTTGTGACGATTTTACCTCTGAATGATGTGACTTCGATGCACGATATAAGAGATGACTGCGCGTGCGCCGATACCTATTACCCTGGTCGTCTTCAACTATGTATGAGCGAGGATCTGAAGTGCGTTCAACAACAGTAACAAATCTCCTACTCCCATTAGATATTAAAGTTACCCTATCCCCGACCAATAGATCTTGTAGTGACCGTGCTGACATGTCATATGATTGTTTTGTTAATTTCTTTTCCGTCATTAAAGTTTGATAATTACGCTCGTTGTTTACTAGTTCCATTAATAAATGTTTAGTAATTGGTAATTTTGTTTTTATGCGTCTTCCCATAAGCATTTGTGCTGGAGAATCAACATGGTTCCTAGGAGTGGACCTAAAGTTTAATAAGCTCATATAAAAATCTTGCCCTGAATCTATACATTTTTTCAATATATTTTTTACTGTCTGAACCGTCCTCTCACTTTTTCCGTTCGACTGTGGATAGTGCGGGGACGAAGTCACATGACGCACTTCCCACTCACGCATGAACTGTTTGAATTCTTTCGAACTGTAAGCCGGCCCGTTATCCGTTACTAGTTCCGCTGGTATTCCATAACGGGCAAACTGATCCTTCATAAACTTGATCACATTTTTACTACCCATACCAGTCAATTCACTCACCTCAACGTAATTAGAAAAGTAATCTACAAGTAAAATATATCTTTTTCTCCTGTACTCAAATATATCAGATGCCAGCTTGTGCCACGGCAAATCAGGCACAGAATGTTGCACGAGTGGTTGACGTCTGGGTCGCGGCGCGTGCAGCGCGCACGCCTCACACTGGCGCACAGCTGTTTCTACGTCATCAATCATACCACCAAAGCCCAAAACCCCAAAGCCAAAAAAAAAAAAAAAAAAAAGCGCTCAAAGCGGTTACATACTGGTCAATATTCTCACTGTCTTCTTGATTGCGTGTAAAAAATTTATATCGTCTCACGATGATATTGGACTTTGTTCCGAAATACATGTCGAATTTATTTAACACGCAAGCGATGTCGTCATCACTTTCACCCTCCTGGAACTTGAAGGTGGTATAGACATCATATCCTGCAGGTCCGATGAGGTTAACCAACAAACTAGCTTGAATTTCTTTGGGCTCTTTTATTACTCCGGATGCTTTTAAAAACACTTGGAAAAGTTTCCGCCATTGACGCCAAGATTCAGACCGCATGGAAGGGCCGCCTTCCAATGATAATTCAGCTGGTGGACGCGCGTGTTCCATGTTGCAAATACGTAGTACACGATGAAATAATGATAATCTGTTATTTTTAGGCACTTTTAGTTCGATTTAACCTTAAATATCATTAAAGTTAAAACCCCGCTGTCACCATGTAGTGAAACACACGTAAGTTGGTTAAACACTGATTTATTTAGTAAGTACCCCCAACCTAACACATATAATATCTTTAGTAAGTACCGACATATACTACAACTACCCTCACAGCCAATACACCACATCCCTTCTTTGTTGTATTTATATTTATTAATGATATATTTAATGGCCAAAGACAGACATGTGTGGAATAGGGAGAGGGAGGCCTTCGCCCAGCAGTGGGACATAAATGGGCTAACTAACTAACTATTTATTAATACGTCTAAATTATAAGACTAAGGCTTTGAGGCACCAACAGGTAAATTAAAAGTTAACATTGTTTATGTGAAGCAGGACTAGGTTACAATATTAATTTTATCAACAACTAGCTTTCCGCCCGCGTGGACTACAGTTTATATCGCGCGGGCAGAGACCCGTGCTCAGCGGTGGAATTATAGGTAGCCTATGTGTTATTCCAGTGTCTCTTCTTCCTACCTACCAAATTTGATCTAAATCTGTTCAGTAGTTTTTGCGTGAAAGCGTAACAGACAGACAGACAGAGTTACTTTCGCATTTATAATATTAGTAAGGACGATTTCTTTTAATCTTGGCACACACTCTAATTTCTTAGAATCGAACCCAGGACCCCATGCTCAGCAAACGCGCTTGCAGCCACGACATCATAAAGTAGCTATAGGTTCTAAAAGTTCATGCAATGCTTTGGTATTGGCATTGGTTATATAGATATAGGTAACTATGAATTTAACGTTTTCGACCATCCCTGCGGAACCCTGCGAGAATCGTTGCTGGTTTTTCTAATGGGATAATATTATCATTAGATATAGATGTGTAAGTATAGTGACTAAAACCGCTATGGTATTCGCGTTCGCTTATGAACGGTAAGACCTCGGCATAATTATCACGCCACATGATGTAACCTGTCATCTACCCTCAAAATGATTCATTCTTGAATCCCCAAGCGATGGGAAAACAAATTATCGTTTGATGACGAGTCTTGTATGTATAAAACTAAAATTAATTATTTACATGGGCACCAGAAGCCAACCCAAGGAAAAAACCCGTCAAGAAACTCCATGGTTACTTTTGCGTATCTGAGAAGCTTATTGTATTATTTTTCGCTATTTGCTTATTCGTTAATGGTAATAATAGCTTCGTTTTTTTATATTTACTTAGTAATAAACAAGTTTAATTTGTGAAGAGTGCTTTTTAAAATCAACACCTGTGGGGTAGTCTACACAAAAAGTGGACAAAGATAAGTCATGTGTGTGCTACACACACGTTGTGGTTCACCATATAATATTGCCAGCTTTACTCCTTCGACTTCCCTAAATCGAATACGTTTTATAATTTTACTAGCGACCCGCCCCGGCTTCGCTCGGGTGTTTCTCCACTATTTAATGGATGTTATTATACACATAAACCTTCCTCTTGAATCACTCTATCTATTAAAAAAACCGCAGCAAAATCCGATGCGTAGTTTGAAAGATTTAAGCGTACATAGGGATATAGGGACAGAAAAAGCGACTTTGTTTTATACTATGTAGTGATTACACGAATACGAATCTAGTACGACGAATTCTTTTTTTTTCGTTTCTGATTTCTGAACAATTAACATTTTTTTAAAACGGTCCATGGATTTACAGGTACCTGGAGAAAATCCTAACTTGTTTACTTAATTTTTTCCGTCTTTCTTTTCGGTTTAAAAAAAAAAAATTTTGTACTCACTTTTGTCCTCGTCGCCACATGTATTGCATTGCGTATAGGAAGGATTCACGGCTCACCAACAGTGTGACACACATTCGCACTACACAACTACTCCAGTCAACCGCCGGACGGCTACTGCCTCGTGTCTAATACATTACGACACATTGTAGTCAGACTACCCTCACTGTGTTTGTTAAAAGATCCGCTTGTGTTCACTTATCAGAGATTCTTGCAGAAATTGTGGACACTAGAGATCGGTCGGAAAGGTGAGCCCGTTTTTGACTTATAAAATTACAACGAAAAGTGGCAATGATTTTTATATATATAAGGTATGTTATTGAGGATTTTCCAAATAAACCACAAATTGTTTCTCTGAAAATCAAAGATTTGTTTATTTAATACGTCTTTACTATATTACAACGTTTAACTATGACCATTACACCTATAACTTACCTGAAAATCAAAGAAACGACATTTAAAGTTTACTAGTATCGCCTCCTCAATTATATCCCTTTATTTTATCTTTTTACAATAGAATTTTTAACAATAAAATATGCAAAATAATCTAAACATCATCTGTCATTCAATCACACGTCACCCCGTTCCACAGAATATAAATTCCATTGACAACTTCAACGCGCGTAATGAAATGTCATTTCATTACATCTCCCCTCCCCCTCCCTAGATTTGAAAAGGTACTTTTTGACGGTAATGTTATGCATAACGCCATTAGACATTACAATACTAAACACAAATAAAACACAGAAGATCAAAAATAAAAACAAAGTTTTATTAATAAAAATAGTAGCAATGCGTAACAATATCACCAGTCTTATCTTAAGACCCCCGAGGTAATCATCGAGACACTGTGGTTGTTGCTATATTTACATAATACTATTAGCGTTCATATTATCTCGTTTTTAATACTAGTTGTGACGTATGGCAGGTGGGTTCACTTGATGAATTTGAGGTCGAGCGCTTGGCTCATGAAGCACAAGATGTCAGTGTGCTCCTCGATCTGAAACAACGACATAAAAGTTATTAGAGGATTAGCTTTTTAGTAGTTTGCTAATTACTATGGGCCGCTGTTTCATCCTTTTAGGAAGTAAATTGTGGAAAACCCTCTTAGTGCTCGCCTACATCATAAAAAGGAAACCTTGTTAAAATATTTCCCGAAACGCTGTCCCGCGCCGTGTGCTGCAGCGCCGCGAACTACTTACAATCTTGGCAGTAGGCTCCCGCCGCCGTGGCCCGCCTTAGTGTCGACGCGCGCCAGCAGCGGACGCCGCTGCGCGCTGTCCCGCGCCGCGTGCTGCAGCGCCGCGAACTACTTACAATCTTGGCAGTAGGCTTCCCGCCGCCGTGGCCCGCCTTAGTGTCGACGCGCGCCAGCAGCGGGCGCCGCTGCGCGCTGTCCCGCGCCGCGTGCTGCAGCGCCGCGAACTACTTACAATCTTGGCAGTAGGCTTCCCGCCGCCGTGGCCCGCCTTAGTGTCGACGCGCGCCAGCAGCGGGCGCCGCTGCGCGCTGTCCCGCGCCGCGTGCTGCAGCGCCGCGAACTACTTACAATCTTGGCAGTAGGCTTCCCGCCGCCGTGGCCCGCCTTAGTGTCGACGCGCGCCAGCAGCGGGCGCCGCTGCGCGCTGTCCCGCGCCGCGTGCTGCAGCGCCGCGAACTACTTACAATCTTGGCAGTAGGCTTCCCGCCGCCGTGGCCCGCCTTAGTGTCGACGCGCGCCAGCAGCGGGCGCCGCTGCGCGCTGTCCCGCGCCGCGTGCTGCAGCGCCGCGAACTACTTACAATCTTGGCAGTAGGCTTCCCGCCGCCGTGGCCCGCCTTAGTGTCGACGCGCGCCAGCAGCGGGCGCCGCTGCGCGCTGTCCCGCGCCGCGTGCTGCAGCGCCGCGAACTACTTACAATCTTGGCAGTAGGCTTCCCGCCGCCGTGGCCCGCCTTAGTGTCGACGCGCGCCAGCAGCGGGCGCCGCTGCGCGCTGTCCCGCGCCGCGTGCTGCAGCGCCGCGAACTACTTACAATCTTGGCAGTAGGCTTCCCGCCGCCGTGGCCCGCCTTAGTGTCGACGCGCGCCAGCAGCGGGCGCCGCTGCGCGCTGTCCCGCGCCGCGTGCTGCAGCGCCGCGAACTACTTACAATCTTGGCAGTAGGCTTCCCGCCGCCGTGGCCCGCCTTAGTGTCGACGCGCGCCAGCAGCGGGCGCCGCTGCGCGCTGTCCCGCGCCGCGTGCTGCAGCGCCGCGAACTACTTACAATCTTGGCAGTAGGCTTCCCGCCGCCGTGGCCCGCCTTAGTGTCGACGCGCGCCAGCAGCGGGCGCCGCTGCGCGCTGTCCCGCGCCGCGTGCTGCAGCGCCGCGAACTACTTACAATCTTGGCAGTAGGCTTCCCGCCGCCGTGGCCCGCCTTAGTGTCGACGCGCGCCAGCAGCGGGCGCCGCTGCGCGCTGTCCCGCGCCGCGTGCTGCAGCGCCGCGAACTACTTACAATCTTGGCAGTAGGCTTCCCGCCGCCGTGGCCCGCCTTAGTGTCGACGCGCGCCAGCAGCGGGCGCCGCTGCGCGCTGTCCCGCGCCGCGTGCTGCAGCGCCGCGAACTACTTACAATCTTGGCAGTAGGCTTCCCGCCGCCGTGGCCCGCCTTAGTGTCGACGCGCGCCAGCAGCGGGCGCCGCTGCGCGCTGTCCCGCGCCGCGTGCTGCAGCGCCGCGAACTACTTACAATCTTGGCAGTAGGCTTCCCGCCGCCGTGGCCCGCCTTAGTGTCGACGCGCGCCAGCAGCGGGCGCCGCTGCGCGCTGTCCCGCGCCGCGTGCTGCAGCGCCGCGAACTACTTACAATCTTGGCAGTAGGCTTCCCGCCGCCGTGGCCCGCCTTAGTGTCGACGCGCGCCAGCAGCGGGCGCCGCTGCGCGCTGTCCCGCGCCGCGTGCTGCAGCGCCGCGAACTACTTACAATCTTGGCAGTAGGCTTCCCGCCGCCGTGGCCCGCCTTAGTGTCGACGCGCGCCAGCAGCGGGCGCCGCTGCGCGCTGTCCCGCGCCGCGTGCTGCAGCGCCGCGAACTACTTACAATCTTGGCAGTAGGCTTCCCGCCGCCGTGGCCCGCCTTAGTGTCGACGCGCGCCAGCAGCGGGCGCCGCTGCGCGCTGTCCCGCGCCGCGTGCTGCAGCGCCGCGAACTACTTACAATCTTGGCAGTAGGCTTCCCGCCGCCGTGGCCCGCCTTAGTGTCGCCGCTGCGCGCTGTCCCGCGCCGCGTGCTGCAGCGCCGCGAACTACTTACAATCTTGGCAGTAGGCTTCCCGCCGCCGTGGCCCGCCTTAGTGTCGACGCGCGCCAGCAGCGGGCGCCGCTGCGCGCTGTCCCGCGCCGCGTGCTGCAGCGCCGCGAACTACTTACAATCTTGGCAGTAGGCTTCCCGCCGCCGTGGCCCGCCTTAGTGTCGACGCGCGCCAGCAGCGGGCGCCGCTGCGCGCTGTCCCGCGCCGCGTGCTGCAGCGCCGCGAACTACTTACAATCTTGGCAGTAGGCGTCCCGCCGCCGTGGCCCGCCTTAGTGTCGACGCGCGCCAGCAGCGGGCGCCGCTGCGCGCTGTCCCGCGCCGCGTGCTGCAGCGCCGCGAACTACTTACAATCTTGGCAGTAGGCTTCCCGCCGCCGTGGCCCGCCTTAGTGTCGACGCGCGCCAGCAGCGGGCGCCGCTGCGCGCTGTCCCGCGCCGCGTGCTGCAGCGCCGCGAACTACTTACAATCTTGGCAGTAGGCTTCCCGCCGCCGTGGCCCGCCTTAGTGTCGACGCGCGCCAGCAGCGGGCGCCGCTGCGCGCTGTCCCGCGCCGCGTGCTGCAGCGCCGCGAACTACTTACAATCTTGGCAGTAGGCTTCCCGCCGCCGTGGCCCGCCTTAGTGTCGACGCGCGCCAGCAGCGGGCGCCGCTGCGCGCTGTCCCGCGCCGCGTGCTGCAGCGCCGCGAACTACTTACAATCTTGGCAGTAGGCTTCCCGCCGCCGTGGCCCGCCTTAGTGTCGACGCGCGCCAGCAGCGGGCGCCGCTGCGCGCTGTCCCGCGCCGCGTACTGCAGCGCCGCGAACTACTTACAATCTTGGCAGTAGGCTTCCCGCCGCCGTGGCCCGCCTTAGTGTCGACGCGCGCCAGCAGCGGGCGCCGCTGCGCGCTGTCCCGCGCCGCGTGCTGCAGCGCCGCGAACTACTTACAATCTTGGCAGTAGGCTTCCCGCCGCCGTGGCCCGCCTTAGTGTCGACGCGCGCCAGCAGCGGGCGCCGCTGCGCGCTGTCCCGCGCCGCGTGCTGCAGCGCCGCGAACTACTTACAATCTTGGCAGTAGGCTTCCCGCCGCCGTGGCCCGCCTTAGTGTCGACGCGCGCCAGCAGCGGGCGCCGCTGCGCGCTGTCCCGCGCCGCGTGCTGCAGCGCCGCGAACTACTTACAATCTTGGCAGTAGGCTTCCCGCCGCCGTGGCCCGCCTTAGTGTCGACGCGCGCCAGCAGCGGGCGCCGCTGCGCGCTGTCCCGCGCCGCGTGCTGCAGCGCCGCGAACTACTTACAATCTTGGCAGTAGGCTTCCCGCCGCCGTGGCCCGCCTTAGTGTCGACGCGCGCCAGCAGCGGGCGCCGCTGCGCGCTGTCCCGCGCCGCGTGCTGCAGCGCCGCGAACTACTTACAATCTTGGCAGTAGGCTTCCCGCCGCCGTGGCCCGCCTTAGTGTCGACGCGCGCCAGCAGCGGGCGCCGCTGCGCGCTGTCCCGCGCCGCGTGCTGCAGCGCCGCGAACTACTTACAATCTTGGCAGTAGGCTTCCCGCCGCCGTGGCCCGCCTTAGTGTCGACGCGCGCCAGCAGCGGGCGCCGCTGCGCGCTGTCCCGCGCCGCGTGCTGCAGCGCCGCGAACTACTTACAATCTTGGCAGTAGGCTTCCCGCCGCCGTGGCCCGCCTTAGTGTCGACGCGCGCCAGCAGCGGGCGCCGCTGCGCGCTGTCCCGCGCCGCGTGCTGCAGCGCCGCGAACTACTTACAATCTTGGCAGTAGGCTTCCCGCCGCCGTGGCCCGCCTTAGTGTCGACGCGCGCCAGCAGCGGGCGCCGCTGCGCGCTGTCCCGCGCCGCGTGCTGCAGCGCCGCGAACTACTTACAATCTTGGCAGTAGGCTTCCCGCCGCCGTGGCCCGCCTTAGTGTCGACGCGCGCCAGCAGCGGGCGCCGCTGCGCGCTGTCCCGCGCCGCGTGCTGCAGCGCCGCGAACTACTTACAATCTTGGCAGTAGGCTTCCCGCCGCCGTGGCCCGCCTTAGTGTCGACGCGCGCCAGCAGCGGGCGCCGCTGCGCGCTGTCCCGCGCCGCGTGCTGCAGCGCCGCGAACTACTTACAATCTTGGCAGTAGGCTTCCCGCCGCCGTGGCCCGCCTTAGTGTCGACGCGCGCCAGCAGCGGGCGCCGCTGCGCGCTGTCCCGCGCCGCGTGCTGCAGCGCCGCGAACTACTTACAATCTTGGCAGTAGGCTTCCCGCCGCCGTGGCCCGCCTTAGTGTCGACGCGCGCCAGCAGCGGGCGCCGCTGCGCGCTGTCCCGCGCCGCGTGCTGCAGCGCCGCGAACTACTTACAATCTTGGCAGTAGGCTTCCCGCCGCCGTGGCCCGCCTTAGTGTCGACGCGCGCCAGCAGCGGGCGCCGCTGCGCGCTGTCCCGCGCCGCGTGCTGCAGCGCCGCGAACTACTTACAATCTTGGCAGTAGGCTTCCCGCCGCCGTGGCCCGCCTTAGTGTCGACGCGCGCCAGCAGCGGGCGCCGCTGCGCGCTGTCCCGCGCCGCGTGCTGCAGCGCCGCGAACTACTTACAATCTTGGCAGTAGGCTTCCCGCCGCCGTGGCCCGCCTTAGTGTCGACGCGCGCCAGCAGCGGGCGCCGCTGCGCGCTGTCCCGCGCCGCGTGCTGCAGCGCCGCGAACTACTTACAATCTTGGCAGTAGGCTTCCCGCCGCCGTGGCCCGCCTTAGTGTCGACGCGCGCCAGCAGCGGGCGCCGCTGCGCGCTGTCCCGCGCCGCGTGCTGCAGCGCCGCGAACTACTTACAATCTTGGCAGTAGGCTTCCCGCCGCCGTGGCCCGCCTTAGTGTCGACGCGCGCCAGCAGCGGGCGCCGCTGCGCGCTGTCCCGCGCCGCGTGCTGCAGCGCCGCGAACTACTTACAATCTTGGCAGTAGGCTTCCCGCCGCCGTGGCCCGCCTTAGTGTCGACGCGCGCCAGCAGCGGGCGCCGCTGCGCGCTGTCCCGCGCCGCGTGCTGCAGCGCCGCGAACTACTTACAATCTTGGCAGTAGGCTTCCCGCCGCCGTGGCCCGCCTTAGTGTCGACGCGCGCCAGCAGCGGGCGCCGCTGCGCGCTGTCCCGCGCCGCGTGCTGCAGCGCCGCGAACTACTTACAATCTTGGCAGTAGGCTTCCCGCCGCCGTGGCCCGCCTTAGTGTCGACGCGCGCCAGCAGCGGGCGCCGCTGCGCGCTGTCCCGCGCCGCGTGCTGCAGCGCCGCGAACTACTTACAATCTTGGCAGTAGGCTTCCCGCCGCCGTGGCCCGCCTTAGTGTCGACGCGCGCCAGCAGCGGGCGCCGCTGCGCGCTGTCCCGCGCCGCGTGCTGCAGCGCCGCGAACTACTTACAATCTTGGCAGTAGGCTTCCCGCCGCCGTGGCCCGCCTTAGTGTCGACGCGCGCCAGCAGCGGGCGCCGCTGCGCGCTGTCCCGCGCCGCGTGCTGCAGCGCCGCGAACTACTTACAATCTTGGCAGTAGGCTTCCCGCCGCCGTGGCCCGCCTTAGTGTCGACGCGCGCCAGCAGCGGGCGCCGCTGCGCGCTGTCCCGCGCCGCGTGCTGCAGCGCCGCGAACTACTTACAATCTTGGCAGTAGGCTTCCCGCCGCCGTGGCCCGCCTTAGTGTCGACGCGCGCCAGCAGCGGGCGCCGCTGCGCGCTGTCCCGCGCCGCGTGCTGCAGCGCCGCGAACTACTTACAATCTTGGCAGTAGGCTTCCCGCCGCCGTGGCCCGCCTTAGTGTCGACGCGCGCCAGCAGCGGGCGCCGCTGCGCGCTGTCCCGCGCCGCGTGCTGCAGCGCCGCGAACTACTTACAATCTTGGCAGTAGGCTTCCCGCCGCCGTGGCCCGCCTTAGTGTCGACGCGCGCCAGCAGCGGGCGCCGCTGCGCGCTGTCCCGCGCCGCGTGCTGCAGCGCCGCGAACTACTTACAATCTTGGCAGTAGGCTTCCCGCCGCCGTGGCCCGCCTTAGTGTCGACGCGCGCCAGCAGCGGGCGCCGCTGCGCGCTGTCCCGCGCCGCGTGCTGCAGCGCCGCGAACTACTTACAATCTTGGCAGTAGGCTTCCCGCCGCCGTGGCCCGCCTTAGTGTCGACGCGCGCCAGCAGCGGGCGCCGCTGCGCGCTGTCCCGCGCCGCGTGCTGCAGCGCCGCGAACTACTTACAATCTTGGCAGTAGGCTTCCCGCCGCCGTGGCCCGCCTTAGTGTCGACGCGCGCCAGCAGCGGGCGCCGCTGCGCGCTGTCCCGCGCCGCGTGCTGCAGCGCCGCGAACTACTTACAATCTTGGCAGTAGGCTTCCCGCCGCCGTGGCCCGCCTTAGTGTCGACGCGCGCCAGCAGCGGGCGCCGCTGCGCGCTGTCCCGCGCCGCGTGCTGCAGCGCCGCGAACTACTTACAATCTTGGCAGTAGGCTTCCCGCCGCCGTGGCCCGCCTTAGTGTCGACGCGCGCCAGCAGCGGGCGCCGCTGCGCGCTGTCCCGCGCCGCGTGCTGCAGCGCCGCGAACTACTTACAATCTTGGCAGTAGGCTTCCCGCCGCCGTGGCCCGCCTTAGTGTCGACGCGCGCCAGCAGCGGGCGCCGCTGCGCGCTGTCCCGCGCCGCGTGCTGCAGCGCCGCGAACTACTTACAATCTTGGCAGTAGGCTTCCCGCCGCCGTGGCCCGCCTTAGTGTCGACGCGCGCCAGCAGCGGGCGCCGCTGCGCGCTGTCCCGCGCCGCGTGCTGCAGCGCCGCGAACTACTTACAATCTTGGCAGTAGGCTTCCCGCCGCCGTGGCCCGCCTTAGTGTCGACGCGCGCCAGCAGCGGGCGCCGCTGCGCGCTGTCCCGCGCCGCGTGCTGCAGCGCCGCGAACTACTTACAATCTTGGCAGTAGGCTTCCCGCCGCCGTGGCCCGCCTTAGTGTCGACGCGCGCCAGCAGCGGGCGCCGCTGCGCGCTGTCCCGCGCCGCGTGCTGCAGCGCCGCGAACTACTTACAATCTTGGCAGTAGGCTTCCCGCCGCCGTGGCCCGCCTTAGTGTCGACGCGCGCCAGCAGCGGGCGCCGCTGCGCGCTGTCCCGCGCCGCGTGCTGCAGCGCCGCGAACTACTTACAATCTTGGCAGTAGGCTTCCCGCCGCCGTGGCCCGCCTTAGTGTCGACGCGCGCCAGCAGCGGGCGCCGCTGCGCGCTGTCCCGCGCCGCGTGCTGCAGCGCCGCGAACTACTTACAATCTTGGCAGTAGGCTTCCCGCCGCCGTGGCCCGCCTTAGTGTCGACGCGCGCCAGCAGCGGGCGCCGCTGCGCGCTGTCCCGCGCCGCGTGCTGCAGCGCCGCGAACTACTTACAATCTTGGCAGTAGGCTTCCCGCCGCCGTGGCCCGCCTTAGTGTCGACGCGCGCCAGCAGCGGGCGCCGCTGCGCGCTGTCCCGCGCCGCGTGCTGCAGCGCCGCGAACTACTTACAATCTTGGCAGTAGGCTTCCCGCCGCCGTGGCCCGCCTTAGTGTCGACGCGCGCCAGCAGCGGGCGCCGCTGCGCGCTGTCCCGCGCCGCGTGCTGCAGCGCCGCGAACTACTTACAATCTTGGCAGTAGGCTTCCCGCCGCCGTGGCCCGCCTTAGTGTCGACGCGCGCCAGCAGCGGGCGCCGCTGCGCGCTGTCCCGCGCCGCGTGCTGCAGCGCCGCGAACTACTTACAATCTTGGCAGTAGGCTTCCCGCTGCCGTGGCCCGCCTTAGTGTCGACGCGCGCCAGCAGCGGGCGCCGCTGCGCGCTGTCCCGCGCCGCGTGCTGCAGCGCCGCGAACTACTTACAATCTTGGCAGTAGGCTTCCCGCCGCCGTGGCCCGCCTTAGTGTCGACGCGCGCCAGCAGCGGGCGCCGCTGCGCGCTGTCCCGCGCCGCGTGCTGCAGCGCCGCGAACTACTTACAATCTTGGCAGTAGGCTTCCCGCCGCCGTGGCCCGCCTTAGTGTCGACGCGCGCCAGCAGCGGGCGCCGCTGCGCGCTGTCCCGCGCCGCGTGCTGCAGCGCCGCGAACTACTTACAATCTTGGCAGTAGGCTTCCCGCCGCCGTGGCCCGCCTTAGTGTCGACGCGCGCCAGCAGCGGGCGCCGCTGCGCGCTGTCCCGCGCCGCGTGCTGCAGCGCCGCGAACTACTTACAATCTTGGCAGTAGGCTTCCCGCCGCCGTGGCCCGCCTTAGTGTCGACGCGCGCCAGCAGCGGGCGCCGCTGCGCGCTGTCCCGCGCCGCGTGCTGCAGCGCCGCGAACTACTTACAATCTTGGCAGTAGGCTTCCCGCCGCCGTGGCCCGCCTTAGTGTCGACGCGCGCCAGCAGCGGGCGCCGCTGCGCGCTGTCCCGCGCCGCGTGCTGCAGCGCCGCGATGAACTTCAGCGAGTGCAGTGGTACCACGCGGTCGTCGTGGTCTGCCGTCAGCACCAGGGTCGCCGGATACTCCGTGCCTGGGAATAATACCATGCAATTGTATTGTCAGTTTTTTCTTAGGCTTCGTTTAGGAAGACACGGGGCGGTGTCCGGCGCTTCGAGCGTCCGTTCACGGAAAAGCGACGCGTCAAACGGTGTGTAAAGCGGAAGGCGGGGCCTATGCGTTGCATGCACATAGACAAGGCAATATATTGCGTTTATGGAGCCGAGAGGCGTTATGGAGCGGGTGGAATGACGGCGTCCATCGCGGCTGTCGTAGCGAGTACTGTAGTAACTGCTCACGGCGGGGCTCGCAAAGTATAAGTCGCCGTGAGCAGCGCACAATGGCAAACACGCGCGCGGTAACGCGCGCTGCCTGCACGCTCCTATGAGTTTGAATTGACTGCACGACGACACGCCCAACAAGTCGAGCAAAATTGCGTGTCTTTTTGAACGAGGCTATGAGAATGGTCTCGTTCACAACTTGTACAACCCGTTCGGCCACCACGAGTGACAACTCGGGGTGGCCGAATGGGTTGTATTTCAGTGACTGACTCTGCCTTCTCTTTATATCTTGGAATGCATTTTGTATGTTCGTAAAAACTTAGGACTCTTTAAAATTAGAAGCGATTTCCACAACAAAAATACACGTAGTAAACACGAAATTGTATTACCCAAATGGAGATTAGCTAAGACCAGCAAGTCATTCCTAGTAAACAGCATACGTTTTTACAACAAGCTACCAAAGGCGGTAACTGAACTTAGTGAGGGAAAATTCAAAACGCATATTAAGCGTGTCTTAACCAAAAAAGCATATTACAAGGTTAAAGACTATGTCGAAGACACGCTTGTTTGGCAATGACTACCTCTGCACATGTGGCTCCCTGGTAACTCACCAATATTGTGTCTGTTAACTGCTCCACCTCTGTTTTAATATATATGTAATATGTTAGATGATACCGGAGTAAATAACACACAAATTTTTGATTTATCTAAAACAGAAATTTTTTAATATTATTAAAACGAATTAACAGAGATCAAATATTTACCTACCCATTGTAAATATGATCTACTAACCTAAAACAGAAAAATCGACAATTAAATGTTTTTACTCCCAATATATTCTAGATCGACACTGTATTACTGTTTAGTTAAACTAGCTGCAGTTTACTTCTGTTCCAAATATTAATCTTAGATAAATAATGAAAAATAATCATTTTACAAGCAGATTAAGTTTTCTATCTGACGTACTGTCATGTCATGGCGCTGTCATTGATATTTATTAGGCAGTGTTCATATACTCGGATGTTGAGCTACGTACACAACATGCAGTATATAAAGCTTACATCTCCCCCCCTCAAAAGTGCAAATTAGCTGGAGTTAATTTGAGTAATCAAACTGGGGAATGAGCTTTGTCACATGGTACAATCCCAAGGACTTTTTATTCTTTCCAGTATTGATTCTGCATAGTGAATCCGATATCATTTCTTCGATTTCAAAAGGACCAATTCTAATTTCATCCATTTTTGATCTGTTTAACTTGTTACAGTCCATTATATAAACCATATCACCTTTTCGAAACTTGTAATCTATTCTATTTTTGTCAAAAATGGCCTTGTTCAATTCATGTGATTTTTTTGATCTGAGAAATGCTGTATGTCGGTCTTTTTCCAGTTCTCCGGGTTCCATTTGTTTTTTTTTTAGGTCCATTGGTAGTACATCAGTTGGTTCTCCACTTAACAGATATAGAGGCGAATAACCAGTCACTGTATGATTTGTTGAGTTGTAGGCTTTCACACAATCCATTGCCACGATTGTCCAAGCTGTTCTTTTTTCTTTGCTATTCAAGGCACATCTAATTCTATTTACCAGCGTCTGGTTCAATCTCTCATTATGACCATTTGAAAAAGGAGCATCCACTGCTGTAAAAATTAAATTAACAGAGTGGTCCTTTAAATATTTTTTAAACTCTTTTGAATTCAGTGCTGGATATTGATCGGAGAGCAATATCTCAACTTCATTGTCCTTGATCACTTGATCTACCAGTTTTATAAAGTCCTTAGCCAGTTGTGTCTTCGAGCACGAAATGTAAGCATAACGTGTGAAGTGATCCATTAACAAGTGTAGATACTTTTTTGTTGACCTGTTGCCACCAAATCCTCCTACTGTGTCTATGGACATGATCTGGAAAGGTTTTTCTGCCGGTCCTAGTCGTGACATGAGTCCATAATTTCTATTTAATCGTGTTTTATTTTTTATACAAACTTCACATTGACGGCAAATCAACTTTATATTATCCAGTAGGTTTGGTGCTGTGTAGAAAGGTCTTATTTTTGACTCAATCTGATTTATTCCTACATGACAGAATTGCTCATGCACCTTTTTTATTAATATCTTACTGTAGTCTTCGGTCAAAACAATTTTTTTTTTCTTGTTGTTCCATTTGTAATATATACCATTTTCTCTAATAAAATTTTGTTTGTTCTTTATGTTTGGATTTTTGTTCTGGTCCTCCAATATTTCTTCAATTTTTACAATATTTACTGTTTTCAAGTTATCTTCTTCGTTTTCGTGGCTTTCATACACAGGATTTCTGCTTAAGCAGTCTGCTTCTGTATTGTTTCTACCTGGGTTGTATTTTATTACAAAGTTGTATTGTGATAGGTAATGAGTCATGTCTCCTAGTTCATCATCTGTTCTGTTTTTTATGTTTAAATTTTCTAGCGGCTTGTGATCCGTGTAAATAGTGAATGAGTTTCCTATTAGCCAGTGTTGCCAAAATTTTAAACTTTCTTTTATGGCTAAGCATTCTAAAAATATGGCTTTCTTCTTTTTTTGTGATTCATTCAACTTTTTTGAAAAGTATGCTACTGGTTTGATTTCTCCACATTTCTGTGTTTGTTTTAGTATTGCACCAATTCCTTTTATACTTGCATCAGTGTATATAAAAGTTGGCGCCTCTCGGTCAAAAATAGCCAGAATTGGGGCAGAGCATAAATTTTTTTTTATTGTTTGGAAAGCTTTTTCACAATCTGCTGACCAATCGAAATTGACGTTTTTCCTAAGTAAATTGTGTATTGGGTCAAGAGTAATTGTAGCATTAGGAATATATTTATTATAAAAATTTACTTTACCGAGAAATTGTCTTATTTGTTTCTTGTTTTGTGGTGCTGCAAATTCTGCTATTGATCTGAGGTTATCTTTCAAAGGTGTGATTGTATTACCTTTTACTATATGTCCCAAGAATTTTACGGACTGTGCTGCAAATTTACATTTTGTTAATTTCAGACGGAATCCTTCTTCAGCAATTGCATTCAGCAGTTTCGATAAATGATCCATATGTTCATTAAAAGTTTTCGAAAACACCATAATATCATCAATATAGTTCATCACAAAATCTGACAGATTATGTTTTCTTATTATATTAGTCAGGATTCTTTGGAAAATTGCCGGAGATGTTTTCAATCCAAAAGGAAGGCAAGTCCATTGATAATGACCTTCTTGTGTAACAAAGCCTGTCTTTTCTTTGTCGCTGATCCTCAATGGTATAGACCAAAACGCAGAATTAATGTCGAGAGTGGTAAAATACTGACAGTTTATCGTTTTTACCATTAGATCTTCTATTAGAGGAAACGGATGTGACTGTGGAACAATTATCTTATTAAGATCTCTAAAGTCGATACATAATCTTGACTTTTTTCCTTCATCCCGTTTGAACGCCAATGTTACTGGTGCTGCGAATGGGCTATAAGATTCTTCAATTAGTTCATTCTTTAGCAATTGTCCAATTTGCTTCTCAATTTCTTCTTTATCATCTAAGGAACATCTATACGGTCTTTTCGAGCAATATTTCTCTACTTGTAGGTCTATAAATGCCTCATAGTTTTTCACTTGGCCTACATCATATTTATCTTTGGCGAATATGTGGTTATAATCATTTAATAATGCAGTAATTTTCAATCTTTGGTCATGTTCCAAGTAAAAAGTATCTATATCAAATTTACTCACATCTATGCCCTCATTGAAATTTATTTCATAATTAAATTTTTCTGACTTAAACTCTCTGGTTTCAATTTCTTGATTACTATAATTTTTGTCTTCAGTGGGACTGATATATTTATATGCATCTGGGTTGGCATTTTTCTGAAGTTGGATGTTTAAATTCCCATCATGGGTCAACCCAAACCGCTTTATTGTATCCAGTCCCAAAAGCAAATCATGAGTGAAGGTTTTATCATTGCAAATAAATGCATCTATCTCCTTTTCAATATTTAGTATTTTTCCATTTAATCTTATTAAACCTGTTGTTTTTCCCCCACCACCAATTGTGTTGAATTTGTTTTCAAAGTAATTTTTCTTTGAATTTGTTACTTTTATTAATTTAGAATTTATTAAGGTTATATTTGAGCCAGGGTCATAAATACCTGTGCATTTCAGTGTCTCATTCAGTATAACCTCAACTTCTATTAGTGGGGGAATATTTAGTTTTTTGTATCCTGAAATTGATCAATCTCCAACATCAAGTTTTTGCAGTGTTTTACACTATCATTACTGTTCTTGTCTTCTTTGAACCAGCACAAATTTTCAGAGTGAAATCTGTTTTTCTTTCCCATCTTGTAACATATTTGACAAGGTGTTTTTTTTTTACATTCCGCTTCTGATTTAGTGAAGTTTTTCTTCTCAATAAAATGTTTTTGTACATTTTTATTCTGATTTTCATGCATGCGTAGGGCACTAAACAGAAGAGTTGGGTCTGTCACCTCTTGTCTATCTAGTTTACTTGTTATATAAGTTGGCAATCCTGCGACAATTAAGTCAGTGAGAGTTCTGGTATCTATATCACTATTATACTCTAGTAACAATCTCTGCTTTTTCAATGCATATTCCAGCAGAGAACCATTTAAATGTTTGAAACTCAATGCATACATTACAGAGGACCAACTCTTATCTGCAAATGTGTTTAGAAAACTCACTTGCCATACTTTCCATAGCGAGTCTAAACCATGTTTAATTAACATAGACTCATACCAGTCACCTTCTGAGTCATTCAAAAATAATCTCAAAGCACTAATTTTTTCTGTATCACCATTTAAATCAAATCTTGTACATTCACTTTCAAAACTTTGCAACCATTGTTTGGCGTTAGTGATCTTGTTATCAAATTTCTTTAAAACAAATTTTTCATTTAATTTGCTTAAATTGTTATGTTTTTCTTTGTTGACATTGGATTTATCACTTAATTTCTCCAAAATTTCCAATAATTTTCCATCTGTAATAGATTGGCTTGTGACTGGAGTCATTTCTTGTAATAAATAATCATTAAATGCCATATTTCCAACATCATCTTTGTATAGTGCTAAAACATCACTTGGCACGGACATCCACACCTTTCTATTATGACCTCTTCTCTGTAATGTTTTTTTTATTTTCATAAATTCTGGTAACTTTATTAATTGAAGGTGGTGTTTCGCTGCTTGGAAACATGGCGGTATGAGATATGTTATTCCATCCTCTTTTGTAATTGATTTTATAATTATGATGTTATTCTTTGGATCTTCATCTGCTGCCAGCTCAACTTCAAATTGTAATCTTGCCATGATCTACTATTATCCAATCAAACTTTCAAAATTGTCGATTTGTAATATGTTAGATGATACCGGAGTAAATAACACACAAATTTTTGATTTATCTAAAACAGAAATTTTTTAATATTATTAAAACGAATTAACAGAGATCAAATATTTACCTACCCATTGTAAATATGATCTACTAACCTAAAACAGAAAAATCGACAATTAAATGTTTTTACTCCCAATATATTCTAGATCGACACTGTATTACTGTTTAGTTAAACTAGCTGCAGTTTACTTCTGTTCCAAATATTAATCTTAGATAAATAATGAAAAATAATCATTTTACAAGCAGATTAAGTTTTCTATCTGACGTACTGTCATGTCATGGCGCTGTCATTGATATTTATTAGGCAGTGTTCATATACTCGGATGTTGAGCTACGTACACAACATGCAGTATATAAAGCTTACATATATACATTTTTTATTTGTATTTTTTTTTTCTATAGGACATTGCTTTTGCAATAAGTACTTTTTTTTTAATTTTTGAGACTTCAACTACCTTAAACTCGTTGATAATTTATTTTGTTAACAATTTATTGATAGTTGCAATTATCTATATTTCTATTGCTTTTTTTTATATAGCCTCTTTTTCGTTTTGTAATGTGAATGTGAGAACACTGTATACCTTACAAACCTTTAGATTACTTCCTATTTAAATTACTTTTTTATTTGAATTACTTTTTTTATTTTTTGCTTTTGTGTACAGTATTGATATACACTGTTCTTACATACTATCATATTGTAACACCTACCACTTTTTTTAAAAAGAGTAACCATGGAGTTTCTTGCCGGTTCTTCTCCATAGGAAACGACCAATTTGGAACCGTGCACTAGCTTCTGACGTTTTATAAGTGCCCATGTAGGCCTATGTGAAATAAAACTATTTTGACTTTGACTTTGAGTGCACGGCAACACTTGTTAAGGTTAACTTATTGTGGATGGGTAACCATCTTCATACACCATGTTCTATAACCGTAAAAAGTATTTAAAAAATTCTCTTCTTTTTTTATCTTATTTTTAGATATGTAATAGTTGTTATGAATAATTAAAAACTAGGAAGTCTGTTGAAAATTGGTATCTGTCTGTGCAATACTAGCTTTCTGGACTGGTTGATGTTTTAGGGGTTTTGGTTTATTTGATGTTTGATTTTAATGATACGACTTTAGTTTGGTTATGGTTTACTCAACTAAATAATTTATAAGTAAGAAAATTAAGATTTAATTTATGGTGTATGTGATGGTGGTTTGTGATGTATTGATTTTAATATTTACGTTTGTTATTTTATAAAAATGTATGAAAGCAAGTTGTATTGCTCCGAACAAACTGTAACATTAGTTTTGCTAAGAAGTATCATTAGTTATGAGAGGTAGATATGTGATCATTTCATATTAATTATTGGTATTGGTCTCTAGTTTATTTGGAGCAATAATATTCATCATATTATAAAACTTACCATTTTCAGGTTTATGTATGTTGTGTAGGGGCGAATATTTGAGCAGGTAATCGAACTGCGTCTTGTTGTCCGAGCTGCCGTAGTCTGACACCCACGCGTGGCCGATCGTGAACTTCTGGAACCTCAGCATGTCCAGCACTCTGGAATTGACAAGATAACGTGTTGACGGCTTTCGTTATTTGATAACTCGGTTCGGCGGCGGGGCTGGCCGCGGCGGCTAGCGCCGTGGCAGCGCCGGCCCCGCGCGCCGGCGCTGCGTGCGCGGGCGCCGCGTCCCACGACCGCGCCGATTAGTAGCGGCGAGTTACAATCTTGTCATTTCTACTATTTCAGCAAATACTTGTCTATAAAATAAACATTACCCTTATATTATACGAACAACTAGATATTTAAACAATTTGTTTATTATATCTATTTGTTTTAACATCCTAAATAAATCTTTTTCTGAAAACCACACAAAATTGGTTATAAAATTAAACAACAATAAATATTTAAATAATTAATATAAAGAAGAATATGCGTGTATTAAACTAATGCTCAAAACTTTAAAATTTTTACTCAACAAATACATTATATCTTGACTTATTTCGAATTCAATTCATCATCATCATCATCATTTCAGCCGATACACGTCCACTGCTGGACATAGGCCTCCCCCAAGCGTCGCCACAACGAACGCTCCTGCGCGTCTCGCATCCATCGGCTTCCCGCAATCCTCACTAGGTCATCAGACCACCTTGTTGGAGGCCTTCCAACGTTGCGTCTTCCGGTACGCGGTCGCCACTCCAGAACCTTTCGGCCCCAACGGCCATCTGTTCTGCGAGCAATGTGCCCTGCCCATTGCCACTTAAGTTTGGCAATTCTTTGCGCTATGTCGGCAACCTTAGTTCTCCTGCGGATGTCTTCATTTTTGATTCGATCACGCAAGGTAACCCCGAGCATAGCCCTTTCCATTGCCCTTTGGGTGACTTTAAGCCTTCTGATGAGGCCCATTGTGAGCGACCACGTTTCGGAGCCATATGTCATCACTGGCAACACGCACTGATCATAGACTTTTGTCTTGAGACACTGTGGTATGTTGGACGAGAAGACACCGCGTAGCTTCCCGAACGCTGCCCAGCCGAGGCCGAGGCCGAGGAATTCAATTCAAGTGCGTTAAATATATAATTCATAAAATAACTCATTTACAATGCCAAATAATTATATTAACATTAAATTTCAACTTTGACCATTTTAGTTTTAAAAAAATGAATGAAATTGATAACTGATAATATAATGTTTTTATTATATAATACACATATTTTGGTGTACTTCACGATTCTACGCATAATAAAAACAAACACAAAAAGAACATAGATATAGGTCAAAAATGAAACGCCTGCGCTTCTAGTCTTAAGATATCATTCATGAAAAATCGTCAAAAAGAGAAATAATAATTATTTATCTTTTTGACGATTTTCCATAAACTAGCTGCTCCCAGCGGCTTCGCCCACGTGATAGCAGAAAAGTATCCTAAGGGAACATATTTCCGGGATAAAAAATATCCTATGTCCTATTCCAAGACATGGTCTATCCGTGTACCAAGTTTCATCAAAATCGGTTCTGCCATTTAGGCGTAAAGACGTAACAAACAAACTCAGTTTCAGTTTTATAATATTAGTAAGGATAGTTAGACTCACCCGACTTGCACAATAGCAGCACCGTATAGATCAGGCCTCTGGTTGATGCAGGCGGCCACGAGCAGGCCTCCGTTGGAGCCTCCCTGGATGGTGACGAGCGACGGGCTGGTGTACTTCTCCTTGATGAGGTACTCCGCGGCCGCTTGGAAGTCGTCGAATACGTTCTGTTTGTTCAGCAGACGACCCGCGTTGTGCCATCTCTCGCCGTACTCTCTGAAGAAAAATGTAAGGTATCTATAATATAAAAATGAATTGCTAAATGTATTGAAAGCAGTGGTGCAGTGGAGCAGTGGTGGCCGAGTGGTAACGGCCCCGACTTACGAGTTGTAGGTCGCGGGTTCAAACCCAGCCAGGCGCATTACTTTGTGTAATTTATTTCATCATCACTGCTCTCAAAACGGTGAAGGAAAACATCGTGAGGAAACCGGCATGTCCTAGAACCAAAAAATTCGAAGACATGTGACATTCACCAACCCGCACTGGGCCCGCGTGGTGGATTACGGCCCATTCCCTCTTCTAGAGAGGAGGCCTGAGTCCCAGCAGTGGGAACATTAAAAAGGCTGATGATGATGATGATTGAAAAAAAAAGAAGAAAATTAGGTTTAGTGTAGGGTAGGTAGAGTAAGGTATAGTAGGGTGGAATAAAGGTAAAGCGGGAGCGAAGCTGCGGGCAAAAGCTAGTTTCTCGTAAAAATCCCTCCTGACTGAATTTTAATTTTGTCGGCCAATCTCAGTTTTGCCCACACGGGAAATACAATAGTGAATCAGTGTACGAGCAAAAAAATAGGCCCCATCTTTTCGTTCATTTTCAAAGTCCAATTGAACGCAAACCGAGACTCATGGTGTGAGACTCGGATCCAATAGCTTTTTGTTTTGATGGAAAATCTTCAAATAACTCCTTCCACTTTGAGTGGAGCGAGAGGGTGTCCCGACTTTTACTGACTTAAACCTATATCAGCCCCCCTTCAGTTGCCCTGTGCGTTCCAGGTCGGAGGTAACCCTTTCGAATGGCTCCATCATTTATGCTCTTTGAGACGCTTGTGGAACACGCTAGCCGTCCAGAAGACCGCTCCTACGGCGACCGGGAATCTCCATTTTACTCCCGACGCCCGAGGCGTCTTCAGCCGGACGGTTTAACGCGTTTTCTGAAGCGCGTGGTTTCTTACACCGCAAACTTTGAAACTCCAGGATACTGCTGGAAATTTGCCCCAACCTAGCAGTCAATGCCTACATTTAGCAAGAAACATATTTGTCTTGTATTTACCCTCCTCCACGTATGTTGGGTATGGCGACGATGCCGTTAAAGTGCTGCATGAACACTAGCCGCGTGACGCTGAAGCTGGGCTGGATGTTGATGTTGAAGCCGCCGTAGCCGTAGATCAGCGCAGGGTTGGAGCCGTCGTGTTGTAGACCCTGAGAAGAACAAATATTCATGTCATATACTCGATTGCATTCCATATGTACATATAGATGGTATAAAAATATAGTTAAGATTAATATTTACCCTGTCGGGCACAGCAAATAGTAATACAGCACCGTATAACCCAACAACTGGATCGTTGAGATCAGATTTGTAGACGCTCTAAATAATAGTATTCAAATCCGGTAGAATATAATATTCTGTCAGTCTTAGTGACAATCTACAACTTTAAACGCCCCATCTTGCCTTTAGTAAGCAATTTAAATAAATATAAAAATCCATAATAAGTATAATCGGTCTTGTAATGTTCCCACTGCGCTGGGACACAGGTCTTCACTCCAGGAGAGGGAAGACCGTAATCAACTGCGCGGGAACAGTGCGGATTGGTGGAAAATTCGTAATACTAAGATTTGATAGCAATACTTGAGTAAAGAATTGACTATTTCAATCAAGTTATTAACCAGAACTTAACAACTAAAGTAAGGGTAATATTTGTATTATTTTTTTAATTTACCTTTTTAGAAACGATAAACATAGGAACTTTAGTGCCGTCTTTGCTGGAGTAGAATATCTGCTTAGCCTCGTACTGCGACGCGTCGAAACCTTTGACTTTGACCTCTCTGAACACCTGGAATAAATCAGAAACACTAATTATGATAACCTATTAATTACAAATGGTTTGAGGAAATTATTATCAATTGAAATATTTTATACTACAGTTATTACACAAAATATATAGGTACAGAAAACAATTTACATACTGTGCGCGCTCTCACAACGCACACAGAGACACCGCTCACAGACACGATATCTCGAAGCGCCTCGACCCGCTCGTCGAACAGTTCCGGCTCAAACGCTCATTAGTGTGTGTCCACTGGGTGTAGGTATAAAAATTGAAGTACATACATGAGTGTTGTTTGACTGTCTTATGTACCTATCTATTTTGTGGTTATTCAACCGAATCAGCAGGCGGTTGAGTATTTCTTTGTTTTATAATTCTCTATGTATAATAATTAACATAAATACTCTATCAAAAAATACTACCTATTTAAGTATTATGCTATTTTTTGTTTTTAAACATTTGTCGAGCGACATGTGTCCCCGGAGACATCGGCTGATGTCGCCGTACATCGGCCCACGTGGCCCGATATAGTTCAACAAGTCGCAGCACTACGTCGTTCGAGCACATTGTCGCAGGTGGCACGCACGTCCACACTATCACTACTCTTCATCGACTGAGCGACAAGGAATAGTTTCAACAATGTCGCGGCGATGTCGTCCGACGTCGCCCGACATCGCCCGATGTCACCGGGGACACATGTCGCTTGACAAATTTTTCTAGTGGGGACGAGGCTTTATCGTATTTGAGGATCTGTTATACGCTATTTTCTTGAAACAAATATCAATACTTACCGTTGGCTGGTAGGGTTGCTTGGTGAAGTCGACGTGGTAGATGACGCCGGGCGAGAGGAACGACATGAAGTGGTAGAAGATCTCCGAGTGCTCCTTCTTGCCGGAGAATCCTACCACGGAGCCCACGTCCAGCGGGAACGTCTGCAGCATCGAGCCGGAGCTCATGCTGTGCAGCTGCAGGACGCTCTGAAAATAGAACAAACGAGTTTACGTCATTCAATTTTTTGGTTGAGACGGGTTAGCACGTACTCCACTTCACTTCGTATGCACTTGCGGCGAATATAAAAAAAAGTAAAAAATTAAACCCCCACTACCACCCCCCAACCCCTAATTAATTTACCCCCTTGATTACGTAAACTTAAAAAATTCAAACATAACTACCATATTTTTTTTTATTGCCGCTTATCTATTTATTGAAAAATAAAAAACTGTACCTTCACATCTCTGACGTAGTGAATGACTAGCTTATCGTTATCCACAGCTGATGCCCAGTCCAACACGTCGCTAGGGTGTTCCTGTAACAAATACAATATGAGTTGGGTAAACATAAACTTAAGTTCCAAGCATTAAAGGTTTAAATTGGAATGTAACATCAGAGGTTCCAGATAATCATTAGTGTTATGATTCATATAAGAATAGTTTAGGCCCTAAACTACTTTAGGGTTTGCATGTTGGTCATTAAAAGGCGAATAACGATCTGTCATTTATAAAAAAAAAACGCTGCTTATACTCGTTGGTTATTTGTAAAACACTGGCAACCTCTTAGGACTATGTTACTAACATCATAAACAACTATGACTTTTAAAAATGTATCATATTTTTGTTCATATAAAAATATTTAAATTGACCGTTCTAAATATGTATTACGAAGGCTAGTGCGAAGCAAGCGATAGTACAATCGCGGAGGGGAGCGGGATCGGGCGGCGGGGGGCTTGATGCGCTTGCGTCGCCATACAGACGTAGGTAGTAGATACAGCAAAATATAGAGTTGAAATGTGTTAGATAGAACAACGAAATATTGAAGGTTTGTTTTTGGTAAATATATTACGTTTTGTAAGGTTGTTAGTGTTTTACCAATAACCCTGTATAAATTTTATTTAAAAAAAAAAAAATTCTTGGTTTGCTCATCCTGCTTAGCTAGCTAGAATTGACATCTAAGACGTCACAATATGGCAGAAAGTCGATCGAATTCTTATTTGAATCGCATTGTACAACTTTATTGGTCTAATAAACACAATAGAAAAACAAAATTCTTCTGGGGCACGTTTCTAGCGCACTAGCTGTATTCGACACTAATACTTCAGCAATAAAGTTTAATTTGCAACGTTAACTTACAGGTATGAGAGTCTGCCAGTTCTCTTCGGCGGGGTTGTGCAGATCGATCTTGATGAGTCTGTAGTTCGGCGCGTTCTTGTTGGTACGGAATATGCACACGGAGCCTTCGTTTGTTACGTACTGAAAAATGGAAATAAAATTATTATCGTACTAATTATTTTTGTATAACGTTAAAATAAATATCATTTCGAGAACAGTTGCGCGAGAATGTTCGACAGCTTTACTGCGGTCTTGGAACGCAAAGGACGAGTGAAGATACACAGGTGGGCCATTAAATATCTGACTGCTGACACTTCCTCTCGCTTCTTCACAAGCAGGAAGAGTTATTTGATGATTTCTCACCTCATTTTTTTAAATTAAAAGTTTTATTATTCCAAACCTCACTACATACTATTACAACTTATCATAATTTAATACCTAGCATGTCTGATTAGTCAGTTTATGTAAACGCAAGTTCGACAAATAAATTATCTTTATTCTTTCTTTCTTTAAAAAAAAAAACTGAAGCTAACTTGCACATTCCAAAAACGTAGATCTTTATTTTTTTTAGTGCTTAGTATGGTTCTCTTAATTCAAAGAAAGAATAATAAAATAAAGAAATATATTTTATTTGGCATACACACTCGTAGATACACACAATGTAGTAACAACATGTAGACACTAATTATTATATAAAAAGAAAGAGACAACTAATAATGTGTGTCTCACGGTGGCGCCAAACAGGCAATTAATTGGGCATTACAACAGGTGACTAACCTCATAGTCAGCCTCGAAGTTGTGCACGATCTGCGTGAGGCGCAGTTTGCCGTTGATCTCTGGCTGCTTGCTGAGGTCCGCGTAGAACAGCAGGTTGTCGCGACAGTCCTTCACGGGAGACACGATCAGGTATCTACCGCAATCCGTCACCTCTGCGCCGCTGTAACAACAGGTGTACGCTTCGTATAATAATAATATTTTACACCCATTTTTATGATTACAAAAATACTAAAAACAAAATAAACTTAAATGTTGAGTTTAGCGCCATCTAGCGACAACATGGACCATTGATATTATGATGTCTTGTAATCAACAAATAATTTCCATTTTCTTACACATACGGTGACAGTATACTAATAAAGCTGATCTACGTACAGGACGTAATAACAGCGACTTTTTTCAAGAAACCCCTACACTCCATTCTCAATAAGATAAGACAGATAAGCAAACCTTTTTCACTATCCGTTCAATCGATTTTGACTCCTATTCTGTAGGGATAAAGTTGGCATTCAAAGCAAAAATAGTGGTAACAATACAAACTTTTTACTGTACCTGTCATTTGTGATGCTACCATCGTAACAGAAGTAAAACTGGGTTGAACGGACATTCAAAAAGATTTTTTTACTTAAATGTTTAATTTTATTTCAAATGGACTAAAGGCAATGCCGAAAAAAAAAGACCTCAAGTACAAATTTTGATTTACTGTCTCCTCACACGGGCCACAAAAACGCCGTTTCAAGCTTCTTTTTGAGGCGGCCTTCATTTGCGGCTCGAGTGCGGCGGTGCCGCCACCAAAAAAAAACGCTTGAAACGGCTTCAAGCTTCTCCGGACACAAGATGTCGCTCGCTTCAGCTGTTTTTTGCGGCCGCTTCTAGTTTTTTTTGAAACCCGTGTGCGGGGACGCTAACCGATGACGACTTTTCATTACACCCTGTACTAGTTATGAATGATTTTATGCTCGTAAGTTTGTTCAAAGTGTTCTAAAAAGCAATATCAACTGCTACAATGAAACGAGAATTTAATTCTACACAAAAATACTGAAAACATAAATAAAGACAAAATGTTACGCGCGTTTATCTTCACTGTAGTACAACTGAGTGTGAATGTCACTGCAGATAAATAAAAAAAATATATTACACTTTGAACAAACATTCCTATCAAAACTATCTAATAGCAAACAAAACAAAAGTTCACAAACAAACGACCCGACATTTCTTTTTTATAACACGTGTAATCGTGCATCGCTTTGGAAGGTTAGCAAAATAAAGTAGTATGATACTCGACCATTGCGATTGTGAAAAATAAAAATGCTGTGTTTTATTGGTAAAATTTTGACCCTTCATATAGATTCCTAAATT
Source organism: Mythimna lalbum (assembly GCA_949319445.1). Taxonomy (NCBI): domain Eukaryota; kingdom Metazoa; phylum Arthropoda; class Insecta; order Lepidoptera; family Noctuidae; genus Mythimna; species Mythimna lalbum. The sequence continues at coordinate 6,932,318 of OX439345.1, read as the reverse complement.
TAAAAAAGTAAACAAAATATAGTTCAGGCTTTATGTCTTTTTTTTTCGCGTTGCCTACATATTAAACATTACATTGAATAGCGTTCGATGAAAAAATTAACTTTTAAAACACTCACTTTGGGTGTGTTAAATATCCAGAAAAGTGTAACCTCGAATAACACGTCCCCGTAAGTTTTCTAATCCAAAAGACGTAACAACGAATGCACGTTACAACGAAAAACTGAATGCCGTAGTCATGTGATCTCTAATATATAGTTAATACTCGTCAAGAAGAATCGTACGAGCCCAAACTCGATGGGGTTGTGTCGTTTAACTATCAAGTTCCTATAGCTACCTTCCGGTTCTATCATCAGATCAGCTCCTTGTCATAATAATTTTGCATGGTCATCTGATTTACACAAGCATGCAAAATTTCAGCTCAAGCGGTAACCGGGAAGTGGATCAAATTTGCAAGATTTGATGACAGACAAAAATCGGGATAGGTGAAACTAAATAAAAGCTTGTAAAAAATGTACACTATCGACGTCTACAGTAATCATCTTTCGTCGATATGTCCCCCATACGACAAAAAGCGTGTATACTCACATCCTCCATAGAGGTTCCTCGGGAAACTCGACGACGATGACGTCATCGGCTTGAGGCGTGTTCAATCGGTGGTAACATAGTTTCTGGTCGCGATTCACTTCAGTTTCAGAGCCGTCGGTCTTGCCAGCTTGATCCGGATAACGCTGCAAAGAGGAATCTTTGTTAGAGATATTATTCTGGTTTTTTAAAGGGATGGACCACTCGAGTAGCAATAAATCGACCTAGAGACGAAAATAAGTGGTGGTTATATTTTAAAAATTTCGTCTGCCCTTTGAAATGAAAAACTTTTCTTTTCTCTCCATAGAGTTTCTTGCCAGTTATTCTCCATAGAAAACGACCATTTGAAACCGTGCTTCTGCCATTTTATAAGTTTATGCCTATGTGAATTAAAATATTTTAATTTTTTAACCGAATTCAAAAAGAAGGAAGTTTTTTTTAATGATTTAATAATATACTAGTGCTTGACCGCGTTCCCACTTGATGGCAAGTAGTGATGCAATCAAGGAAGTTATAGTAAAAACCATTTTTTTAAATAAAATGTCACTCAGCGATAGTGAAAGATTAGTTTGCCATACCATGGTGTTGTGTTAAAATGCTATACTCGGTTTTTGAATGTTAAATTATAGGAAAACTAGTTTCTGCCAGAGGCTGCGCCTGCGAGAAAGTAGGTTTCTTGATACAAAAATTTTTAGAGTTACTTTATACAAACTAACCTCATTATAATATTAGTTTAGACTAGCAGACCTGGTGTACTTTGTACCACCTACCAGTCAATTGCATGTGGTGTGATATTTGACTTTTTGAACACTAAATAAATGTATTGATATAGTCAATCGATTAAACAAAGTCTAAGTATCATATATCAAGTTACACACAATTTTAATGTTAAAAAGTTATCTACATCGATTTCATACTTTTTACGTGATGCGCGCACAACTAACACGTTTTTACAGATTTATTATATGTATAGATATATAGATTAGCGTTCAAGTACATCTAAAAACATGTCAGTGTTTGTGTCTTATTCCTCAATTTCTTGTTTAACTATACTAGGAAAAGATTAACCAATTTTATTATCCGCATCACGTCTACAACCACAATGACGTATACAGACACATGCGCGAGCGCAATTTTTAGAAAACTAGCTTTTCCGCTGGCGTCGCCCGCGTGCATGTTGAAAATAACCAGGAAAAATGACTACTGATGTAATATTTTTAATTTTTTTATTAACGATAGGCTCGCGTTTGACCACTATCTCACCTGATGGTAAAACACTGGCAACCTCTCAGGACCATGTTGCTAACATCATTTACAAAAAATTTTTTTCTATGACTTTAAAAATAATATCATTATATTTTAGTACATCAGATTTTCTTACAAAAATAAAAATATCACAATAGACCGATCTAAATATTGCGAACTCTATACGAAGCAAGCGATAATACAATAACGGAGGGGAGCGGGTCTTGGTATTACATCCCTGTATTACATCGCATAACATATTACGGTAGAAGAACTGAGTTGAAAGCCTTGTTTTTTTTTATGGCTTTATTTTATTCAAATCCGTTCAACTGTTTGAGTTTGAAGGAGTAACAAACATACAACATGAATAGCAGAGCGCTTTTCGTACCACATGAACAGTCCATGAATGAAGTATATCTTACGATTTAGTCAACCAATCGCGACGAAACAAGACCTAAGTAATATATCAAGTTATCAGAATTTTAATGTATAAAAGTTATCTACATCGATTTCGTACATTTTACGTGATGCGCGCACTACTAAAAACTTCTACAGATTTATTATGTGTATTAGTATGGTAGTATCGTAATCTTGATCATCAAGGTAAGAAAACAGAAACTATAAAAGATTTCCTTGTAAAAAAAGCCACTCACCGAATAGAATAACCCTTTATTGTCCTTGGTCCACGACATTGAAGCGAACTTTACTTTTTTTAACACCTCTGGATAGTCTTCGCCTGCAACATAATAATTATAAAGATTTAAAACCGTTTTTTGGGAAGTCAATTTATATTTTATGAACACTGATTAATGGTTGCAGTAAAATTTATTCCATAAAACAGAATTCGTAAAAAACCACTCTAAAATGAATTTTTATATTGAACACAATGAACCGTGAAAAAAAAAACATCGTGAGGAAACCGGCATGTCCTAGAAACAAAAAAATCGAAGACATGTGACATTCACCAACCCGTACTGGGACCGCGTGGTGGATTACGGCCCATTCCTTCTTCTAGAGAGGAAACCTAAGTTCCAACAGTGGGGACATTATAAGGCCGGTTCATTTTGCTACGCCAATAGCATACCAAAATGAACAAAATGATGCTTATTTTTTTATTAATTCATTCATATAAAAACCAGCTGATATTTACTCAGACTATCAAATTCCATTCACGCAACAGGAAAAACAACATTAATGGAGATTAAGTTTAACATAGTCAAGGATTAAATTATACTTAGACAACAAGGATAAATTTATCAACACATCTCATCATTTCTCAGTTAGTTCTGACGATCTAACAAAATTGTAATTGTATGTTAGACTAGCGATCCCGACAAGCGTTGTCCTGATTGGCAGCACAAAAAAATTGAGAACCCGATTGCAGCAACACTAGGGAATTCAAATACCGGTATCCGTTCCGGTATTCGTAGCCTGTAGGTGGTACTATATTGTTTCTACTGGTCTTTATTTAATTTTTTACCTGTGGCAACATCCTTGAGGTGTATAGTGATCCAATCAGAGCCACTGGCTGACAGTCCGTAGGCGAAGGTGTTGCCATCCTCCGTGAACCGACTGCCTGAGAGGGCGATGGTACCGTCTTCAGATAATGTGTTGGGGTCCAAGAAGACGCGAGGTTCTCCATCCAGGCTGTCTTGTACGTATAGGACACTGGGGAAGAAATTTTAAGTTGAACACGAGTATCATTATTCATACCTCCGTCTTAGGTTCACTCCTGGTGGAGAAGGTGTTCCCTTAGGTGACTGGTAGAGAATTCATAAGACATTATATCTGCTTTTGTACCTGTGTTGCAAGATTAAATAAATAATTACTATAAGCCAATGACAGGTTTAGCCTTATTTGCAAGTTAATCTCACGTACGGTAAGAAAGCGGTGCTTGTATTTAGGATAAATTGACTTCATAGAGTGCGGTATTAAAACTTGAGAAGCAGACTGTCACCAATTCAACAGCCAGTCAAGAGGAATCTGGCACTCACTCGAAACTTTGTCTTTCACGACAAACACCAAATTCCGTTCATATTTTTGGTTCATGAAAAGAATGGTAAAAGTTTTACCTAAGGAAGCCATTTCAATTCACTTGACACACCCCCAGGGCCCAAACTAAGGGGTGGGGGGGTAAGCTGGGCATTTGCCCAGAGCGGTAAAAAATGAGAGGCGGCAAAATTGACTTATTCTTACCTTCTAGCCTAGACATTAGCCATCCAAGTTGGCAGGTTGAGAATTTTATGTGACACCTTGCAACTTACTTTAGGTTGGCTTATATGGTTTTGTGTATGTAAAGGGCGGCGAAAATTATCTTAACCCAGTATTTTCTGAATATAAAATTCGGTGCTCAATGATGAGCCTTGAGGAAGGGTTTTTTATACATACAACTAAATGGAAAAAAATATACACTCACTTCTGATTCTGCAGACCAGTATTTTTGAAGAAGAAGTATCTATTCCCCCTTCTGAAGGGGCACGAGTATTTGGGATAGTTCCAGAGCTCTGTTAGTCTCTGGTTGACGGCGTTCTTGACCGGGCACGCGTCGAGGTACGGCCGCGTGATTCTGTTCTCAGCGTCTATGAACTCTTTGGTTTCGTTCGAGTCGGGGTCCTCTAGCCAGCGGTATGGATCATGGATCTGCAGACGATATAAAAAGGACGATTAGTAACATGTTTTTTTTTTTTATACACATACACGGTATTGATGAAAACTAGGTTTTACCTTTCGAATACCGTAATTAGAGGCACAGTGGAAAGACAACGAGAGAGCGAACGCCAGATCGCTTGGGGTTTAATGAATTAAATAACAATAATAATAATATTGCCGGTCGTTATGGCGACGCTTGGGGGAGGCCTATGTCCAGCAGTGGACTTCTTTCGGCTGATATGATGATGAAGTCAAGGTCAAGATGATTAATAATAATATTCCACAAATCAGTTAGGCTGCGGTTCCACTGAGGCGGAGTAGAGCGGTGCGGTGCACAGCTCAGCCCCGCTGGCTGAGCTGTGAAAAGAGCTAGGTGTTTCCACTGAAGCGGAGCGGGGTGGAGCGGAGCGGAAATTCATCACACAACGTCATCTAGTCTCAAACTAAGCAGACCTTTTGGTATGATTACTAGACAACTAATAAACATGTTTATATATTTCTAAATACATATGTGTATATTGTCAATAAATTACACACAGACACAGAACAAATGATCGCGCTCATCACACAAACATTTGTCTTCGGTGGGAATCGAATTCACGACCTCCGGCATAGCAGTCAGGCCAACTGACCATTAAGGCCGGTTTACATTATTCCAGTCCAGTGATCTAGCGAGATTCCAGTCTAATGCTGGACTGGATCTTAGACTGGATCTGTAACGTCTACATTATTCCAGTTATTTAGAAGCCGTTGAAGTGTGAACACTACAGTGACAATGATTTCAAGAAGAGATTAGTTTCGAAATTGTTTCAAACGTGCTCAATCACTCTCAGCACTGGAATAGTACTGGATTGGCCGTCTACATTATTCCAGTTGCACTGGATTGATTGCACTGGATTGATTGCACTGGATTCAAAAGTAGACCGCGAATCCAGTTACTGGACTGGAATGCTTACTGGATTCAGTTCATTCCGGTGCCGGTTTACATTTTTCCAGTAAGCAATCCAGTACTGGACTGGATCGCTGGACTGGAATAATGTAAACCGGCCATTAGACCAACAGGCCAGTCGGTTTAGGTTTTAATATTTTAAATCCAGAATAATATGACACTTCAAAGCTTATCCCCGTTGATTAATTTACACCTAGCCGTAGTATAATATACATTCAGTCAAAAAAGTATCGGGAATGGATGATTTGTTTATGGTTCCAAATTCAAATTTTTGTTTTTTTGTAGTTGTTAGATTGGCACAACTGTTTTCCATTTTGGCGCGGAGTTTGAGTTGCATCTGTTATTTATATTAAATACAGTGCTGGTTTTAGTAATATCATATATAGTGTGTATTGCGAATTTCATAATGGACAAAAATATCGAACAAAGAGTTTGTCTTAAATTTTGCATCGCCAATGGAATTTCGTGTTCGGAGTCACTGAAAATGTTACAGAAGGCTTACGGTGAATCGACTTTATCAAAAACTCGTGCTTATGAGTGGTTCAAAGCGTTCAAAAGCGGTCGAGATGTGATGGAAGATTTGCCTCGCTCTGGTAGGCCGTCAACGTCTGCAACTGAAGTTAACATCGCAAAAGTGAAGGAAATAGTGACTGAAAATCCCCATTCAACTCTGAGAGAGATAGCCGCCGAACTTTCTGTATCTCACGAGTCGATCCGTACCATTTTAACTAATCATTTGGGTATGAAACATGTTGCTGCTCGGCTAGTCCCAAAAGATCTAAATTTTCTCCAAAAACTCAATCGCATGAAAGTCGCTGAAGACATGCTAGAACGAGTCAGTTCGGACCCCACATTCATGAAACGCATTGTTACTGGTGACGAGACGTGGTTTTACGAGTTTGACATGCAAACTAGCTTCGGAGTGGCGCCTTCCAACTGATCCGAAACCGAAAAAACCACGCCAAAGTCGATCAAAAGTCAAAGTCATGTTGACTGTTTTCTTTGACTATCGCGGTGTTGTGCACTCTGAATTCTTACCGGAAGGTCTAACGGTAAATAAAGAATATTATTTGAGCGTTATGCGGCGTTTAAGAGAGCAAATTCGACGAAAAAGGCCAGATTTGTGGAAAGAAAATTCTTGGATTTTGCACCACGACAATGCGCCTTCGCACAAGGTATCATTGTGAACGAATTTTTGACCAAACACTCAACAAATACCATCCAGCAACCACCATATTCACCAGATATGGCTCCTGCTGACTTTTTTCTTTTTCCTAAACTCAAATTACCACTTCGTGACACCCGTTTTCGATCGATAGAAGACATAAAGGAGAATTCGCGGCGAGAACTGAACTCAATTCAGGAAGCAGCGTTTAAAAAATGTTTTGATGAATGGATTATTCGTTGGCGCAAGTGTATCGTTTCTAAAGGAGCATACTTTGAAGGTGATAAAATAAATTTGGATGAATAACAGACATTTTGTGTATTATTGATCTTTTCCCGGTACTTTCTTGACAGAGTAGTATTAATAACATTTTTTATCCAAAAACGTTTACAAGTACGGCTAGATCTAAGTAATAGGACTGGTACTAAACTATCATTGTAATTTAGGTTCTAATCACAAACCAGACACATAGTTACATATTTATAAGATTGTACCCGTGTTGTTTATATTATCCTTGATTATTCTAGCGTGAAATAATTGTTGCTTGACGCACTACACAATAATAAATAAAAATACACACGTGATATTGATAAACACGTATTTTTTATGTCTATAAAGACGCTTTATTCACTCAAAAAAGGAGGAAAATAAAGATAATTAAAGTGACGGTAAAGCAAAAAGTAAAATTAAACTAAAAAAAATTACAGTTACCTATATTAAAATCAAATTGAGTAATTTTTAAGATTGTTTAAAAGTGATTTTTTTATAAGAATTTATATGAAACCCGCGTGGAATCGTCTAAATCTAGAAACTCCACCAGCATGAAGAATTAAACATTTTTTTCTTCTTTCGATTCGTTTGTCGCGATCGGCTCAAATAAATGTGCGCTGTCCTTTAATCTACTATATAAAAATAAGTCTGGTTTTCCTTCCTGACGCTATAACTCTAGAACGCCCGAACCGATTTCCACGGTTTTGCATTCGTTGGAAAGGTCTCGGGCTCCGTGAGGTTTATAGCAAAGAAAATTCAGGAGTAGGGTAGAGTAGGGTAGAGTAAAGTAGGGTAAAGTAGGGTAAAGTAGGGTAAAGTAGGGTAGAGTAGGGTATAGTATGGTGGAGTAGGGAAGAGCGGGAGCGAAGCCGCGCTGGCAAAAGCTAGTAACCTTTTAAAATTGTAACAGATTTTGATTCCTTTGTTTTTAGGTTCAATTCCCTCATACTGTGTTCCACTACTGCAATTTGTTTTTTTTTTAACTTATTACATTTTATTTTTCTACAATTAAAATTTTCCTTCAGAACTAAGTGATCATTTATTTTTATAACTATAACTGTTTGCATAAACAATGAAAAGTTTTAAGAAGTATGTTATCATAACATATTGTATGTAAAACTCCACACGTGTTAAATTAAATGCACGTGTAGGTGTGTAACAAAATTGATCATAAATTACATATATCGTAAACCTTTTTGCATCGTCAAATAAATGGTTAATGTAACAAATGCAATTTGCAGTTAAAACCGTTTAGGAGCGGTTAATTTGTCAGTACACCGCAGGGGTAGTCTGTCCTTTTTTGTTTAAATTCTTACATCCAAGGTTGTCTGGTAGTTATTGCTGTACTATTTTGATATACAATAAAGTTTACTCTATTCAATATTAAATACAACATTATTTTTACTTTATGCGAAACCTGAATATAGTTTGTTCAGAATCAGTAACCGAATGGATTCCAATAGTTTTTACACCATGCTATATTTTTTTCAACAAATATTTAAAAAGTTTACAAGTTGGACACCACCACTGATCATGGCAGGTCATAGCGGGCGTCAGCAAATAGCTGGGCGCAAATGCAAAACAGCCCGTTAGTCGCCTGAATGGCCCGGTGACTATGTATTTTTCACGATACGGTTTTGAAATTTTGTACATAGATTCTTTATTTAAAAATACTAGACATGTGTTCAGGTTTCGCATAATATTAAAACTAAGGTTGTATAATGTGCAAAGTTAACTATATACTTGGTGTAGTCATCATCATCTTCCTGCCCTTGTCCCGTTTTATTTGGGGTCGGCGCAACACGTTTCTTTCTTCCATTCTGTCCTGTCACTCGTCATGCTATCACTAACTCCCTTTTCTTTCATATCACTTCTCACACAATCCATCCATCTTTTCTTTGGCCTCCCTCTCCCCTTCCATCCATCCACATGTAAACTCATAACTTTTTTAGCAACATGCGTTTCGTCCCTCCTTTTCACATGACCATACCAAGACAAACGATTTCCTTTCAGCTTTTCAGTCACTGGCGCCACTTTCAAACTTCCCCTAATATTGGTGTAGTCAAAATGATATAAATAAATAACGAAGCTCAGTTATTTTTAAATAATTAGTCGAATAGAAGATATTAAATGGTTTAAAGTAACAAAAAAATCTATCATGCAACAATAGGGGAAGCCCCAATTTAATTAGTGTAGTGAAAGTTTGCAGTTATACCTACCGATTGTAATAAATAATTTGGCTAATAATATTTAAATAAAAGATGCCACAAAATAAGCAAATCTATCTAGGTTAATTATATAAAAGTGTGTATGGATGCGGGTTTTGGAGCAATATTTAACTAGGTAAAATACAAATTTGTATTTGTAAACCCATTAGTTTTTGAATCGCCAAAAAAAAATTAATTTAGTGAAATATCGAATAATTAACATAAATTTAAATATACTTTTAATAAATTATTATTTTACTTTACCCCCTATTTTTCTACAAAATAAATCACATTTTCGAATTAATTAACCCTTTAACTGCCCGCGTCGGATTAGTCCGACGAGTGTTTTCGCATCCTTTTCGCCAGTTTTCGCGTTTGCGATTGGTTCCTCCATCTCGTTTAGCTTTTTTTTAATATTGATAGGCTTGCGTTTGACCACCATCTCACCTCATTTTCAACCCTCATAAGTGACATAATAGCTGACGAGATGGAGTATTTGGTCGTGAATGTGCGAACATTGCGGAATATTGTTAACAGAAAAATGTCTCCTTTTGGTAATTCTGTAATTGCCCTTTGACCTTGTCTGTTGTACTTCTCTATTATGTACTCTGTATATTATTGAGAGGTCTGGCTCTTGCGATACAGGAATTCCTAGTACATACAAGAGTCAGAGCTACAATGATAACTATGTCTTGAAGTGTCAATTAAAAATATTGTTATTATATTATAGGTAATTCTAATTATATGTAAACGCGACTGTTTGTCGGATATCTTCGACGAATGCAGTTAAAGGGTTTTTTTTTGTCGACGGGGAAAATCATCTTTGACGAAAACCGCTCTTGGGTGGAGCGGGAGACAGTGTCAGACTCTTACTGACTAAAAACCCCGCGCCGTTCCTTCTAGCCTTCATACCGGGGCACGAGCTCCCTTTCGGACAACCCTGTCCCCAGTAGGCTTCGACCCAGCTGGGCCCCTCCTGCTGCTGACAACTCCTTGAGGCGCGCAGGAACAGTGCGCGCCGTCGACGTCTTGGACTCGGTCCATTACAGGACGATCGGACAGCGAACTACCCATGGCTCGCCGCCCGCGAGCCCGCGTCTACGGTGGCCGGAAATCGGGATCGGAATCCCGGCGACGGCGGCGAGGGGGCCGTTGCCTGATGCGGTCGGCCTCCTCCTTTGCAAGCATTACTGCTTCGCAGAAGGAGGCGACCGCCTGCCATTCCTCCTCGCTCCGGACCATGGCCTCGACCAGGGCCCGGCGCAAGAGGTCTCCGCCGCCGATCGCCCCCACGAGGTCACGGCGATGCTCCGCCCAGGCAGAGCACACCTCGACGGTGTGCTCCATCGTGTCCTCCGGGCGTTGCGCAGTGGCGACACCCTGGCGTCTCTTCCGCTTGAATCCGATGCAGGTACCTCCCGAACTTGCCGTGTCCGGTGAGGACCTGCGTCATGAGGAAGGTGAGGACGCCGTGAGGTCTTTCCAGCCACGCCTCAAAGAGGGGACTTACCGCCATGATCGTGGCGTGCCCATGCAGTTAAAGGGTTAAAATTCAGCATTATGCAGTTATTCAAATAAAGATGTATTTATTCAGATTATAATGTCATTGCAGCAGATATGGCAAATAAATAACAAACAATTTAAAATATCAAGGAAAAAACATCTAGTCACGTGCGAAAACATAATCTAAAACCTGATCTTAGATGGAACTTTTTAATTTAAAAAAAATCTTTTTGTCATTAAAAGGGGTCAATGTGCTGTCGTTGTGATCATTGATCAAAACAGGCCTTTGAGCTTTTTTTTGCAATAGAAGGTCCTATTGATATTGAACAAGTATAAGATATACTTAGAGAATATTTGATACAAGGTAAACCTATGCCTAGGGTTGTCAAACCGCCAATAAGTCACTTGTCTAGCAAGTTATTCAAGAAAATCGTTTTAACCACAGTAATAGAAAGTTAAGTAATTATACAGGGTGTAAGGGAGAAACTTCTACAAGATTTTTTTAGGAAAAGTAAGAAAAAATCGGTCTCTCCATATAAAATTATAAACTTGATTGAAAAGTTTGTATGATGAGGCCAATTCTTATTTCGTTTCCTGAAAAAAAAAATCTTGTGGCAGATTGTTCAGTTTCGTCTACTGAGCAAGCTCTTAAAGTTTGCGGAAAAATCCCTTAGACCATTTACATGTTTGAGAAGGGAAATCCAAAAAATAGCCTCTTCCTTTTTGAAGTTAGTTAAAAAACGGGGATCGCTGGGCAATCGATCATCTATGCTATGTAGCAGCCAGCAAGCTGCTAAGTGAGAAGTAGGCACCCTCTAAATACAATTTCCTTTTTTTTAATGTTGCCCCCGCACTAAGAATAACTCCTCTATAGCAGCAGTGTTGACAAAAATGTAAACTCATATACACAAGATACCCAGACTCGGAAAAACTATCAATAGGCCATACAAAGATATGTTCCGTCCGGGAATCGAACGAAAATACACGCAGTGCAGTAGCCATTCGCTCAATGAATGTGCCAATTGTGCCGAACATATTAATAACTTTGCCTGGTCAATATAATAAAAGAATAACCAATGCTAGCGGTAGCTTTCAAAATATGCCAGCGGCTTCGTCCGCATCAGAAATCAGATACTTTATTTTAAATAGATCAAATACAGGCACTTTTGAATTGTCAAATTGTCGGTCAGTAAAAAAATAAAATGAAGGCAAGTTGCACGCTCCAAAGCGTAGATATCTATGGAGAAGAACGTGCAATAGGTTTCTCCATATAAACTTTGGACCCCTGTTTCATCCCCTTAAGAGTGAATTTTGGAAAATCCTCTCTTAGTGCTCAACTACGACAAAAAAAGGAAACCTTGTGCCAAACAGTCTTAGTCTAATAGTTTCGGCTTGTTATGTCAGTCAGTCAGTTTCTCATTTTATATAAATAGATAAAGCCTGATAGTATGTCCAATAAGTCACCACATGTATTTGACGTTAAGACTATTGTATTCCAAGTATGGATGACGTAGGTTCATTGTTCATGCCACAATACCATCAATAACCAAGTATTGTTTGGTTACTCGAATCGTAGAGGAAAACCTTGCCAATACTTAAAATTGTCAAAATGTTTTTGTCTGTTTACATTGTCATGGCTAAACTGCAGAATCGATTTCGAAAAAAATGTACAAAGTGACATCTTCAAGGTGAGAAAGGAATACTTAAACCAAAAAAAATTGAATTTTTGTAGTTAGAAATTAATTACGTAGACGCATAAATTACATTTGGTTTTTGTTAGCTTATTATGTCCCACTGAGGGTGGGCGAAGGCCTACTCTTTTCTCCCTTTTTTACACACGTCTGTCCTCAACCATTGCGGGACATTCCCTTTGGTGGTAACAAATTACATTAGTTTTATTATTATTACTAGCTTTTGCCCGCGCGGCTTCGCTCCCGCTCTTCCCTACTCCACCCTACTATACCTAACTCTACCCTACTTTACCCTACTCTACCCTACTACTCTACCCTACTCTACCCTACCCTACCCTACCCTACCCTACCCTACTCTACCCTACACCACCCTATTTTTTTTTTTCATAAGAACCTTCTCCTCACACTAACAATCACAACAAAAAAAAAAAATCAGCCAAATCGGTCAAGCCGTTTTCATGCCATGTCGTGACAACGAAAAACGGGTTTCATTTTTATAATATAGAAGAAGATAAGATAGAAGATAGATTATAGCTAGCCTATATTGCCCTACTCCTAAACAAACGCCTCTCTCCATTGTTTCCAATGATCACGGTTCTTTGCTTTCTCATTCCAATTCTTAAGGAAGCCATCCAGGCCGTCCCACCATCTCCTTCGTAGCCTACGCGACTCCGTGTAGCTGTGTCTAGTTTTATTAATGAAATTAAAACTTTATATGAAATAAGACTTTAAAACCTAAGCTTAGAACAAATAACAGATTGATTAGAGCTACATGCTTCAAATCGTGATATTACAAAAAGTTTTTGATCAAAACACCGACATAAATAACGATTTGGACACACAGACATTAATTTTGAAATAACATGCGATAGAGTTTTTTTCCAAGTCTTTTATTTGATGACTAAAACAGTTATTTCGTTTCTAAGGATCATAAATTAAAGCAATACTAAGTTTTGTAGCGAGCGTTACATCTGGTTTTATTACACAATGTACCGTTTTCCGAAACGCGTTTACCGATTTTGAGTTTTTTGAACTTTTAATGTTTCTTAGCTGTTCTTGTCATGAAATATAGCGTTAAACTTGTATAGATGTTTTGGACTTGATGTTTCCGCAGTTATTAGCATTTTTAAGGTCCCGTACATCAAAAGGAACAACGGAACCTGGATCACTACTCCGTTGCCCGTCTGTTTTGACCCTTTTTCTCAGGAATGCGTGAGTATTTTTATCTTCAGTCTGTTGTGTCCCACTACAGAGCAAAGACGTCGCTTTCATTCTCCCACTTTTCTCTGTCCTTATTTACATTTGGCCAATCCTTCAGATAAGTGTCCAATTCGTCACAGAGGTAACAAGCTATAATTAACTAGTACGTCAGTAATTCCATAGTAGATGTGAAAAATAAAAACCACGTCTGTTGAAGCCGCATATTTTGACACATAAAAGGAAATAAAAACTCAAACTTATACCTACTTCGAGTTGACCTAGAATCATGAAATTTAGCAAGAAACAAGGTCTCATAGCTCAAGGAAAGGAAAAAGTTCGAAAATGGTTAAATTAGTAGTTTTATCACAAATAAATACATATGTATTTACGGTTAAAGCTAATATATGCATTTGGAATCGACCGTGACGTATATTGAGGTATGTGAGAACAGTTTTAAACCTTTTTTTTTTTTAATGGATATAATCTAGTGCTTGACTGCGATCCCACCTGACGGTAAGTTGTGATGCAATCATTGATGGTTAGGCTAATTTTCACTCTAGCCTTGAAGACACCCAAATTATAATTAATTGATTAATTATATAAAAAAAACTTGTCTTTTAGTTATTTTTAGTCAACAAATAACAATGTGTTGTTTATATTAGTGACAGCCCTATCGTTTGACCTCTACTACCCATAAGGAAAGGCTACAAGCTAAATCGTTTTTGCTGTTCATCCATTGAATAAATTATTCACATCTTATCTGATAACATCTTCATGATATATTATTATAAGCGTATCCAAGTATCCCATTCGCAGTAGGGTCACCTGAGTTTTCCTTATTTTTGTTTACTTACTTTTTTAGGTCTGAGAAAAACGAAAAAAAAAAACAATTCCCAGGTTTGCAGAAATAAATGAAACTATATAAATATATTACAAAACATAAATGTGCATTATGAAAATTTATTATTTAGAAAAATACGTAAGTTAAGGAGCACTATATCGAGTTAATTGGACTTTGACAGTTTATAGCGCGATGGCCAGTTATCAGGCTGTGCTGTGGTACGCTGAGACAGACACCCCAGGGGTCTAACTGTGTATAGCATAGTCAGCCTTATAATGTTCCCACTGTTGAGACTCAGGCCTCCTCTCTAGGAGAGGGTAGGCCGTAATTCACCACGAGGGCTCAGCGCGGGTTGGTGGACGTCACATGTGTTCGATTTTTTTGGTTCTAGGATATGCCGGCTAATTATGTGTCTTTTTGTAATTTAAGCAAAACAATTGTTTTTACAATATAAATTTAAAAAAAAATGTATTTTCGCGCATTTCAAATAGCGCATCGCCATTTGCAGCTTTGCCGAACGTGAAATTGCAAATCGGTCATTAACTTTTTATACGTAATCAAGCTAATGGTCCACTCTATTCTCTATGGTGCAAACAGTTATTAAATAGGCAAAAAACCTGGTGCGGTTTAGGTTTTTTTTTTTCATAAGTCTGAGATATATCTTCCTAACGCCGTGCGTTGATCCCGGATCTTTTAGAAGTTATAGCAATTAGGAATCTTAACATAAGGCATACGTTTAAATCTATTGGATATCTGATTCGATAGACGTTTAATGAAGCAAAAACATAACTACTGGTTTTTTTTTATGAAACTATGGAATATTTTGATTACATCTTTGTCGGCACGATACTCGCTCATTAAGTAGGTACAGGTTTTATTATTTAAGATTTTTTATCAATACATGTGTTTTGATTATCAAGATGATCAAATCTGATGTTTACAACTTTTTATGCTGTTGTTTGATATTATATCCATTTTTAGTTAGTTCCAATTTTATTTTAGACAGTTTTTAGGAGCATGACTACTGTGTTTATATGTTAGTCTTATCTGTCCCAACGTGAATTAACAAACAGGCTAAGTGCGAGTTGGACTCGCGCACGAAGGGTTCCGGTACCGTCCTTACGAAAATTCGGCAAAAAAACGCGTTTGATGTATGGGAGTCCCCGTTAACCCCCTTAAATAATTATCTTATTTTTAGTATTTGTTGTTATAGCAGCAACAGAAAAACATAATTTTTGAAAATTTCAAGTGTCTAGCTATGGCGGTTCTTGAGACACAGCCTAGTGACAGACGGATGGACGAACAGACAGATAAGTCTTAGTAGGTACTAGGGTTCCCTAAAAACGACGTAGAGTTAGTTTACATCAATATTTTTTTAGTAATGTATCAATTGACTTCTAAACTCAAGAAATTCGACAGACCCTGAAGTTTTCGTTAGGGTTAATCTATACAGAAAATTATTTTGTTAATTTGACAGCCATGTTAGCTGGTTTAAAAGTTATAGCTATTACTATTTTGATGTACAGTAAAGTTTACTCTATTCTAATTTGATAGTGGGATACCTAATATAATATGCAAATATTTGATTAAAAATACGAAAATAAGCTGGCGTAATTTTAGTCAGCACACAGGTTGGTAGAGATTTGGTGGGTTGTTGTGCATACAAAATTGCAAAACCTGAATAATATATCTAATAAAAAAATATCTGGCTGGTATTGGATTGGTAAAACAAACTATATATTTAAAGTTGTATACATCCGACTTGACCGCCTTATCCGCGAAAAAAATTGTGTCGAAACACGTGCTTTTGACATAATAAAAAACCACGAAAAGATCCAATCGTAATAATGATTATAACACGTGCAACCAAAATAAAATCATAACAAGAGTACCTGACCGTGAAATTAAGTTTCCAAAATTACTTATAAGGCTCGGTCGTACTTTTTTTTATAAGTCTTGTAGTGCATAAGTCCTTGACAGCGGGTCGATCGATTTGTATGGAAATAACGTGCCTTCAAGGCGTACCAACGTAAACACTTATTTATGGTAATTGCCGGTGGAACGAGCTTTTTGAACAAGTTTGATGCAAGCTTTAGATTTATTATTATTTACATTCAACTTTGATCGTTATTATTGAGCGTATGTTTGAAGATAGATTCCTCAAAATAATTGGGTTCTCCGATAAGCTTTGTCACGTGCGATCTCACGTTCCTCTACTGACCTTTGTCTACAAAACACTGATTAAAATAAATATAAAATTGCCGTAAAATAATCTGGGAGTTGTTATTATTACGGACTAATAAGTTTGTTAGTAGTAGAGCGTTCGCGGCTACACCATTGTGTAGTTATGTCGTACTAATCGATTACTTGTACTGTTATGTGGTTATATCGCGCCTTGTTAACAGATTTTCCGATAGTTAATGCTCTAATGAAACTCTTTACTAAGTAGATGTATACATGCGAATGTTAATATCAATGGAATATTGTCTGCATTCTAAGATACCAACTCACATTCGCACAAATGAGAACAAACGAAAACCAAATCTTAACAAAATATAATCTAATTAATCTTTAATTAATCGATACTAATTGTTTGTAAATACAATAACAAAGCTGTAAAAGGATCGTGTAAAGTGGTTTTCGATACTGTACCTTAGTGCCGTGGTAGTCATCGACGACGGTCTCATCCCTCCTCGCCTCCGGGTAGTGGAAGATCATTTTCTCCGGGGCTGAAGTGGATGCGCCCGCGCACTGCAACAACGCACACACTGACACAACACAGGCATACTCAAAAACACGCATGGCGAACCCTGCGCGCTCTAACACTCGGTAAAGACTGGTCGCCTTCACGGAAACCAACGACTTATATGGTAACACCATCGGAGCCAACCAACCGTGTTTAACAAGCTACAATCGTCTTTCTGGCGACACAGCTCCGAAAATATAGCGCTTTTGACGCTCTTGTGAGACATTCTTGCAGTTTTTCCATCAAATATTTGACGTGATTGGTTATTTTTTTATAGACAGCCAGCTCAGGTTTCTTAGCAACCAAACAGGTTTGTTTAGAAGATATTTTAAGTGACTTCATTACTTGAGCGAGCGTAGAAAAATCTTTTAAGATATGTTATGATCTAAAGTAAAAAAATCTTTTAACATTAGGAAGCGAATCCATCGCTTCCTAATGACAGAATTCCTTCAGCAGGACAGAATGGAAGAAAAAAAATGTTGCGCCGACCCCAAGTAAAACGGGACAAGGACAGGAAGATGATGAGATTGTTTTAAAACATCATGAATTTTGGCTCCGGCAAATTCTTCGATCGCTGCTGTTCAAGGGTCAGTCGGTTCATTTCGAATCTAACTTCCGATTTTTCAATTAAGAACGATAAAGATGATGTAATAAATAAACACAAAAATACTGGCCCGATTTTAAATCTTTTTTCATCAGTAGAATGCTATTTTTAACATAGTGATTTCATAATTTCACGCGGGCGAGGCCGGTAGTAGAAACTAGTTAATCATGCCCCACAGCATCACTGAGATTCTTACTACCTACTTTAAACCCGGAAAACAGGAATGCTACTTAAATGCAGAAATAGGAATAGTCTCATTGGCCGAGAATAGCCTTTCACCGCTAGTTGTACTGCTCCCATCGTCTTTGATCGTAGCAATACGATAGTTTGTGACTAAAATACTGCTACTACGGTATTTAGGGGTGGTGGGGGAGTTTTGGCGGGACTTTTTCAAGTGCAATTCTGTGGTTAATTTTTTTTTTAAACGCCCCACACTTGAAATTAGATCTGTAAGTTGGTTGCGTTCACAAACATGTAAACTTACATATAATACAAGACACCCAGAACTGGAACAACTATCTGTAGGTCATATATACAAATATCTGTTCCGTACCTACGGGAATTGAACCAGTGACGCACGCAGCAGCCAATCACTCAATCACTGCTCCGTCGAATTATCGCCGCGAGTCAATTATTTGCAAATTAATACCTATTGGATATTATGTTGAAAAACTGGTGTACTAAACTGTCTGCAACATTGGACAAGATGTAGAATTATTGTAACAGGCACGGTTTTGGTAAAATGGAGTTAATTGTTTTGTAGTGTTGAATACTTTAGTGAAGCTTTTTAAGAAGGCCGACTCAATACATTTGCTGGTGATTACTACAAAAATATTAAAATGTAACGATTAATGAAAAAGGGGGACAGGTTGCCCCCCTATTTATTACCCCTCTGTTGATTCCAACCATGGGCGTACCCAGGGTGGGGTAAGCTGCCCTGCTCAAGCCAAGCTAAAAACATTTATGTAAAAAACCAAATTGGAACTCTCTTCGTTCTTACATTTCACATTCTCAAACATTTCTCAACAAGTCTTCAAAATGACGCTACCAAAGTAGACACCAGAGTCATCACACTGCCAAACTGGTCGCGCCACCAAATTGGTTGCGCAACCAAACGGACACCAGGTGAGTAACTCTCAGGAGGGGCCCATCTGGGTCGAAGCCTACCGGGGTCGGGGTTATCCGAAAGGAAACTAGAGCCCCGGTATGAAGGCTAGAAGGAACGGCGCGGGGTTTTTAGTCAGTAAGACTCTGACACTGTCTCCCGTTCCACCCAAGAGCGGGTTTCGTCAATGATGATTTTCCCCGTCGACAGAAAAAAAAAGGTGAGTAACTCTATAAAGCTGTATACATTTTGTTGGTAGCGACTGGTCGCGCCGCCATGGTGTCTCGGTGAAATATAGGCCCTTAATGTTCTTATCATCATGAGGGGAACGCTGACGTCTATGATGCCACACTCACAAAAGGAGGTAATTAGTCTATGATCTCTTTATGGTAAATTGTCAGACCTATTGAGTCGTATTTCCCGCTATTGGCAAATGGGTCATCGATAGACAATCGTTTTCTACCAACTTTTTATTTGTTTGAGGGAAATTTATGCATTCATGCCTGTACTTTCCTCTGAGTAATCAAGGAATAAGGATATTGATCATTTAGTACCTGATCAGGCCTAATATGACGTCAAAGCATATTGTAGGATTGGGCTAGCCCAGACAAATGACTAGTCGACTAAAAGAAACACCGAGTGGCATTTGTTGGCGTTGAAAGCCAAGTAACAGACTCAAGGGAGATGACGAGACCAGCTCGACTCCTACTACACGGTTTCTGCCACATTAGCAGATAAACAGAAGTGTCTTAGTACCTAAGTTAGAAAAGAGGCTCGCACCCTGAACTTGGACAATATAGGCTAGATTTTCATTACAATGAACACAAAAAAGATTTGGAAACCACTATTTGAGTTATACACCACATCACTGTGATGTGAGAAATCATCTTCTTCCACTCAGGGTTTTTTTAATGTGTTTTCTGAGGAAAAATGATTTCCTCAGAAAACACATTAAAAAAATGATTCCTCCCAGTCTGGGTGGAGCGGGATTTTCACTGAGTAAAACCACACCTGTGGCCTTCAGTTGGGTTACCTCTTCCTATTTCGCTCTGAGTGGAGTGAGAAAGCGTGTCAGGCTTTCGGCGACTAAAATCCACCTGTGTTCCTTGGGCCAGGGTTAGTTTCGAAAGATAGCTCGAGCCCCGGTATAAAGGCTTGAAGGAACGGGGTGGGTTTTTAGTCAGTAAGAGTCTGACACTATCTCCCGCTCCGCCCAAGAGCGGGGGTTTAGAAAAAAAAAAAATTAGATGATTGTCCCACCATAAAAAAACCCTGTGTTCCTTCATTTCTCATTGAGTGAGCTGTGATATCTGACTCTGGAACATACCCGCAGCCCAAACACAGCATCACTATTTAAAGGATTATTTTATTTCATCATCATCATAATAAGGAATAATCGGAACTTTGAATCTTAATCGGGCTCTCTCTATTAATTTCAAGCATGTCTATCATCATTCGACAAGGTACGGTACTCGTGCTTATCATATTGCTCCAACTAACGTTGTTATCGCACGCAATTACGTGTTAAATTAATCGTGTTTTATTAACAAAGAGCTCAGTTTAAGATCATGGACCCGATTAGCACGCCCACAACATCCCGAACAACCGCTGCAGTCGAGTTTAGGTAATTCCAGCGGAATATACATGTTTCTCTCTGTTTCATGAAAATTTAATAGTAAACACATAGTAAACATATAAAACACATGTGTGTAATAGTAAACACCAGCCTATGGAATGGAAAGAGCTATGTTCGGAGTTTCCTTGCGTGATCGAATCAGGAATGAAGATATCCGCAGGGGAACCAAGGTTGCCGGCATAGCACGAAGAATTGCCCTAAAGAGTCAATAGGCAGGGCACATTACTGGCAGAGTGGATGGCCATTGGGTCCGAAAGGTTCTGTAGGGGCGACCGCGTACCGAAAGACGCAGATTGGAAGGCCTCCTTCAAGGCAGACCGATGACCTGGTAAAGGTTGCGGGAATCCGATGGATGCGAGACGCACAGGAACGTTCATTGTGGCGATACTTGGGCATATGTCCAACAGTGGACGTCTTTCGGTTGAAATGATAATGATGATAAAATACCAGCCTTAGAGTTTAGTAACTAGGGCACAGATTAGGGGTTAATAACAAAGACCACGAGAGACGCTTCTATAGTAATTAACAGAAGAAAGAACTGTTTTCTTTAGTAGCCAATGTTGAAGTGCAATAAGAGGCCGCATGAGTGATGTACCTACAAAAGTTTTCACGGCGCACCCTATGTCCCTATGCCGTCACGCCGCGCCGTCAATCGCATTGCGAATACGGTAGCCTTCCGATTTATGAGTAATTTAGCTATAATAGAAAGGGTACTAGATAATCCCTTACCGCGTGTTTCTATCTGGTCGTGATAAACTCAAAAACTCATCATCATTTCAGCCGACAGACGTCCACTGTTGGACATAGGCCTCCCCTAAGTGTCGCCACAATGATCGATCCTGCGCGTCTCGCATCCATCGGTTTCCCGCAACCTTCACCAGGTCATCGGTCCACCTTGCAGGAGGCCTTCCGACGCTGCGTCTTCCAGTACGAGGTCGCCACTCCAGAACCTTTCGGCCCCAACGGCCATCTGTTCTGCGAGCAATGTGCCCTGCCCATTGCCACTTAAGTTTGGCGATTCTTCGGGCTATGTCGGCAACCTTGGTTCTCCTGCGGATATCTTCATTTCTGATTCGATCCCGCAAGGAAACTCCGAGCATAGCCCTTTCCATTGCCCTCTGGGTGACTTTGAGCCTTCTGATGAGGCCCATTGTGAGCGACCACGTTTCGGCACCATATGTCATCACTGGCAACACGCACTGGTCATAGACTTTCGTCTTGAGACACTGTGGTATATTGGACGAGAAGATACCGCGCAGTCTCCCGAACGCCGCCCAGCCGAGTCGGATTCGACGGTTGACCTCTTTCTCGAAATTAGCTCTACCCAACTGGATTGTCTGTCCGAGGTAGACGTAATCGTCCACTACTTCGAGTATAGAGTCTCCGATCTTGATAGGAGTGGGTGCTACATGGTTGTTTATCATGACTTTAGTTTTGTCCATGTTCATTTTAAGACCCACTCTTTCGGAAGCTCTACTGAGGTCATTGAGCATTGTGCTGAGCTCCTCCGTAGTCTCGGCCATGACTACTATGTCGTCGGCAAACCGAAGGTGAGTGATGTACTCGCCATTAACATTGATGCCTAGTCCACTCCAGTTCAGAACCTTGAAGACATCCTCCATTGCGGCCGTGAACAGTTTCGGAGAAATGACGTCTCCCTGCCTCACGCCCCGCTGCAGGAGGATAGGTTTCGAGGTCTGGTCCTGAAGTCGGACTGACATAGTGGCGTTTTTGTACAAACACTTCAGCACCTCGATGTACCGATAGTCTATCTGGCACCGTTGGAGAGACTGTAGCACAGCCCATGTCTCGATCGAATCAAAGGCTTTCTCATAGTCCACAAACGCTAGACAGAGAGGCAGATTATACTCCTCGGTCTTCTGTATAACCTGCCGTAGCGTATGTATGTGGTCTATGGTGCTGAAGCCTTTTCGGAATCCGGCTTGTTCGGGAGGCTGGAAATCATCGAACCTGCGCGCGAGACGATTCGTGATGACTCTGGAAAACAGCTTGTAGACATGGCTCAGAAGTGAGATGGGTCTATAATTCTTGAGCAGGGTCTTGTCACCCTTCTTAAAGAAGAGTACCACCACACCTCCGCTCCATGCCCGTGGCGTTTTTCCCTCGAGTATGACGGAATCGAATAACTTCTGAAGGGCCTTTAGGACCGGTTTTCCACCCGCCTTCAGGAGCTCAGCCGTAATTCCGTCCTCACCCGACGCCTTGTTGTTTTTCAACTGTTTCAGAGCCATCCGAATCTCATACAGGCTGACGTCGAACGTTGGAAAACATCTAGTTGAGTCAAATACAACATCACTTTTTTTATGTAAAAGCATCTTCTTCCACTCAGGGTTTTTTTTAATGTGAGAAATCATCGAATGATTTCTCCCAATTTGGTTGGAGCGGGACTTTTAATGAGTAAAACCACACCTGTGTGGCGCAGCAGGAGGGGCCCAGCTGGGTCGAAGCCTACTGGGGCCAGGGTTATCCGAAAGGGAGCTCGTGCCCCGGTATGAAGACTAGAAGGAACGGGATGGGGTTTTTAGTCAGTAAGAATATGAAACTATCTCCCGCTCCACCCAAGGGCGGGTTTTGTCATAAGATGATTTACCCCATCAAAAAAAAAAAAAAAAACACCTGTGTGGCCTTTAGTTGCCTTTCGCGCTCTATCTAGGACTACAGGTTTCCTAGCTGGGCATAAATCAGGAATCTAGAAGCCCCATTAAATCCCTACACTATTTTATATTGCATTCTATTTATAGTCCAAACTACTTACGTGTCGTTATGAACAGTTACGAAACCAGTGAAAGTGTTGTGTTGATATAATGTTAGTTTGTTCGCAATACGTGCACTATATTCAGTTGATTGTTCGTTATAATTTCATATTATATAGCGTCTCGTACGTGATTGATAACTGGGGTAAATAAGAGATAAATGTAAGTATCTACTCTCAGCGAACGTTTTGTTAGATATGAATTTGTATCGTATTTGAAGTGGAAAGTGTGATAACAAAGTATATTGTGCAGAATGTAGAACTGAGTAATTGTTAACCCAATTAAATTAGCTCCGAGACCTTACCACGAGCTCTTAACGCGATCCATTTGACAACCTAAACTTTAAAAGGGATGGAGCTATATAGGGCGTATAGCTCTATCCCTCTTTCTCGCTCGCACGCTTTAAATTTTAAGACGTCATGGTAGCGAGGTCAAATCTTACTCTCTCATACTTAAAGACTTTTACCCGTCTGCGCCAGAAGGAGGGTTATGTTTTTTATTACCCGTCTGCGCCAGAAGGAGGGATGTTTTTTATCAGCCGACCGTCCGAGGAGGGTTATGTTTTTTATTACCCGTCTGCGCCAGAAGGAGGGATGTTTTTTATCAGCCGACCGTCCGAGGAGGGTTATGTTTTTTATTAGCCGACCGCCCTAGAAGTAAGGTTAGGTTTTTTATTACCCGTCTGCGCCCGAAGGAGGCTGATGTTTTTTATTAGCCGACTGCGCCAGAAGGAGGGTTATGTTTTTTATTACCCGTCTGCGCCAGAAGGAGGCTTATGTTTTTTATTAGCCGACTGCACCAGAAGGAGGGTTATGTGTTTTATTACCCGTCTGCGCCAGAAGGAGGATTATGTTTTTTATTAGCCGTCTGCGCCAGAAGGAGGGTTATGTTTTTTATTAGCCGACCACCCCAAGTGGGTTATATTTTTTATTAGCCGACCGCCCCAGAAGGAGGCTTATGTTTATTATTAGCCGAATGCGCCAGAAGTAAGGCTATGTTCTTTATTAGCCGACCGCGCCAGAAGAAAGGTTATGTTCTTTATTAGCCGACTGCGCCAGAAGAAGGGTTATGTTATTTATTACCCGTCTGCGCCAGAAGGGGGATTATGTTTTTTATTTGCTGACTGCCGCAAGGGGTTATGTTTTTTTATTAGCCGCCCGAGCTAGGAGGGTATGTTTTTATTAGCCGACTGCGCCAGAAGGGAGGTATTATTTTATTTGTGTACTTATGTATGTATATTTATTTAACAAGTGAGAAAGATATCGTTAGATTCGTCTTAGTTGTGAGAGTGACACTGGACACTTAAAATATTACAATAGCGGATTTTGGGTGCTAAGTTGTTTTCAAAACAAAAAAAATATTGGGACATTTATTTTTTTTTTTTTTTGTACTAACCAGTGGACCGATGTTGTCAAATTAAATAAATAAATTATTATTATTATTATTATTATTATTATGTAGGGTATTAACATAAAGGGCTTGAGCAAAATATTTCAAAAAGTATTACTAAAAGAAAGAAATAAAAGTTTATAGTATCAAAGAATCAAATGGCAAAAAGTTCAAAACAAGTTGCTTTAAGTAGAAGTTGCTGATATAGCTGATGGCATCAAAGCTATGATTGAGCAGAAATCAATTCTACTAACTACAATCTATCATAGATTAGGCTCTGGCTATCTCAAAATCAGCTGATAAAGGTGAAATCCAATTCTGTTTCTACAATCATGCTGTTGGCAAAAATGTTATCTTAATTCATGAATCCCCAAGCGACCACCGGTGGCCGCGCATCTATTGTCTTACTATTGTGTCTCTAATTGACGGTATCTGAAGGCTTAATATACATACAAGTATTAGAGTGACTTGCAAATATTTTTGCACATTTATTTATAGACTGCATAAAGGAAACTCTCCGAGTGTTGCAGGTGAGGACAACATAGCATTGGCCATTGTTCCAACTGACGATTTATCATAGGATATCGAGTTAACCTTATTATTATGCAGTTAACATAAGCGGCAGCTTGTTGCGAGTTGTTTACAATTCAAATTGTATTTAATTTAAGATGACACATAGTTTTACGTTATATGTTTAATGGTTTTGCATTTTAAAAAAAGACCATTTGTTGAGTATATAGCCGAGAAAAAAACGAGACAAAAAATGAAAGTCTTCACAAAACAGTACATTTTACTGACCTGATTTGTAATCTCCTTCAAAAAGAATTTGTGTGTAGTACTCTCAAACAGCTTGCAAGATTGGAGTGTTGCATGAATAGGCAACAAGTAAAATAAATATGTAAGGATAGCAGCATGTGGTGTAACAAAATTTCCAAATACCCTCATAGGAATATGTGACTGTTAATTTTTATCTGAAAATATTAATAACTAGAAACTTAGCTACAAATATACTTAGAAAAACAGAAAAATACATAAGATACCAATTTGAAAAAGTATGTAATCAATAGTGCTAACAATTCTTATTGGAATTTTTTTAAAGGAGTATAATGATGTTACAATTTTTCGAGTTTCATTGCAAATAGTCTTTATATTCTAAATAGGTCAGACATATAATTTTACCACCTCACAATGTCGAAATGTTCTTAAAACAGGGCAAACCAACAGCATTTTAGCACTCTCTATTAAAGGCTTATAGTTTAAAAAAAAAGCGGTATAAATTTTAATGAGCTAAATTGGGACATATAGACCAAGGCTGAGCATTAATAAGTTATCATAAGTGACCCATACACAGTGGCAATGTGTTGTCCTCAGCAATCAACATTCAATGTACTTAGATGGGAATCAAATAGCACTTCAATAAGGAACCATAGCAAAAAATGGTTAGCTAAACGACCGCAGCGTGACAACAGCATAAACTAGATTTATTGAAAGGAAATAAGGTCGACAATAAGGCGCACGGTATAACGGATATATGACACTTATTGGAAATATCAATAACGTACCGGGACTGACAATTTTCGCAAACAACTTTAAGGTTATTTTAACTTTACAAAAGTTAACTTTTTAATACTGACACAAACTACACATTTTTAATTCTGCAGCGGGAAACTGGCACACCAAATAAGTAGGACAATAAGTTTAACCCTTCAGATACCGTCAATTAGAGACACAATAGTAAGACAATAGATGCGCGGCCACCGGGTGTCGCTTGGGGATTCATGAATTAAATTCAAATTCTTATCGTCAAAATCAGTCACATATTGCGCTCAAGTTAACAATGTAAACAATTATAAATCTTACCAATAATCCTTTTTTGGTAACAAAATTTGTTGTAGTACGTGCACAAATGAATATTTTCCGTTGTGGAGTCGTAAATACGGGTATTTTTGTAGTAATACGGCAATGATTGGCAAAAAAGCGACGCACCGCCATGCAATTTGACATTTTTACACCGGTATTGCCAGCCACAAAAAAATAAAAAAATGATGTCAAGATAAAAAAAAAATGGTAGAATGTTATTTTCCGTTGATTACTCAAGCAAGCTGAACTACAATCACTTTACTTACTAAATATTTTATTAGTTTGTGTATGATCGTTATAAGAGTGATTGAGGAAATTGCCTCCTTATTAATTTATTTGAACCAATGTCTCAAATCTATGTATAATCCAAACCTTTTATTCATCAGGAATCGAATATAAAATAAAAATAGCACAGCACAGAGAGTTAAAGAAGGTACAAATATTTTTTATTCGGGTACTAAGGGCCAACGATGCGTTACGCGGTCGCCCGTGTGGTCACATACAAAGTGAACTGCGCTCGGCTTGCTACTTAATAATAGAATAATGTTCTTCATCAACACGACTATATGCACACTTTTAAAGTTGAACTAGCGACACATAATTCGGTTGTCCGCAACGGAAACCGCTGCACACGACACACGCGCGATTTCACGCAACCGGTACAGACGCGTGCGCCCGCTTGATGCAGCGTTAGCGCTTTGTGTCTAGACACACTATGCTGACAGTATGCGACCGAAGTTCGACATGATTACGCCTACAATGCTAATTGAATTACTGACGAGTTGACGACACATTATGCCGAAATTACGTTGCGTTGTAGCATACAGCCGAACTTCGGTCCGGTGTAAGTTCAGCGGCAATTCGACGGTAACTTATTCTGTATAGCACACATTATACGCAACCGAAGTTTGGTTCAATTGCCGGTGAAGATCCAATAACTTTTTGAAATATATTTGGGATAAATAATGTTGTATAACACGATTACACGACACGACGCCACGACGGCGCTCGAGACACTGAATACACACAAAGTTACACTACTGAATTTCTGGCGCATAAGTTCGGCACCAAGGCTGGTTTTAGAGTCACGCTGACCATCGGCGCTGACAGCTCAGCGTGAGATGTTTCAGTATCGTTCTGATCACTGTGGAATACAGACGCACAAAAATGCGAAGGGCATTAATAATTGCTGTTTTGTACTGACTGACTGTTCACGCTGACGGTGTCCGTTAGGCTCGACACTAGAACGCTCACTGAAGACAGAGGCGTGTGTGCGTTGATCAGCGCCGACGGCCACGCGGCGCAGATGCGCGACGCGTACGGCCGCTGACCAACGCACGCATTATTCTAAAACGCTTCCTAGAAGTTCATACGTTTCGACTGCCTGCGCCGACGGTCAGCGCCACTCTAAAACCAGCCTTATGGTGTGTCATATCAGCCGATTACGTTGGAACGTAAAATCAGCTGCAGAATTTCGGTCAAGTACCTTCGGCAGTGTGTTTAGACACTAAGGGCCGTCGCTGCATTAAGCGGGAGTCCGCGCGGTATCATACAAACGTGCTTAGTCGTGATCAACCACGTGGGCACCTGTCGCGGTGTCCGCGTCCTGGGGCTTTTTGCTACGTAATAACATATTAAAGTTCTCGCACAAAAGCGATTGGCTATTGTGGTTCGACGGTAATAACGGAAATATAATTGATTTAATATCATAGTATTTATAATAAAACGAAATGAAGGACATGTAGAAAAAAGGATTAAAAATAAAAAATATAGTTGGGAATTAATATCGTTTATTTACGATGAGTGGTCACAGCGTCCTACACGAGCAACGTAACCCGCCGTCCGTCGTAAGGCACTAATTAAGAAACGGACGCACCGGACATAAAGAATCACTACATTTCAAATTAACACAAGGTAATCAAACAAATACTACAAAAATATAATTCTTACTATATCAATTAAATATTACTCTACGACTCGTATATAAAGTTACACTGAACTCACAGCAGCAATTTCATATGCGAACCATTGAAAATCTACTAACTTGAACCCAATCCGGATATGTTGACATTTACTCCATGATATTTACAATGTTATTCAAATAATATGAATAAGTTTTGGTTCTTTTAGGATTTCTAATAACTCTAAAACTAGATTAGTAAGGTCCGGCACACATTATCGGCGTCGGAAAGGAAAAGGATCCTTCGGCATCTTTAAAAGGATCCTTCTGCACCCCTAAAAGAATCTTTAGACATCCCTAAAAGCATCCCTAGACATCCTTAAATGGATCCTTAGACATCCCTAAAAGGGTCTATCGGCATCCCTACATTTAACCGCACACTATCGGAAACTATGCTTAGGGATGCCGAATGATCCTCTTCCTTGCCGATGCCGATTGTAGGCTCCGGGCCTAATTAGACTAAGAAAAATCTATAGTATTGTCTTAATACTGATTTTCGGTAATTTTAGTCATAAGAGATGGATGTTCTACAATGAAGTGTTATTGCAATTCTTGTTCAGATTTGGCAAAAATGGAATGAATCAGATATAACATTGCAATAAGATTTCACCGTACACTCCTGAATATTTAATATTATACATATGAGCTATCTTATTAATATTATAATGATAAATAACTGTCTTATGTGCTTGAAATACATCTACATAATACATCTTATTTATAAAGATTGAAAGCCAAGTCTCTTTTAGCATTTTCAAGTAATAAAACTTTTGCAAATGTATTCCTAGCACATAACTTAATATGATAACAATGTATGTAACAAATAATTGTTTTGGCATAATTATGCACTAGGTGGCTTTTGTAAACTAATTATTTAGCCAATATAGTGAAAGTCTAAATGTATTCTTAAATATATTTAACAGGAAATATGGAAGAGAATTATGGCTTTGTGACAGTGTAACGTGAACTAAGGCTTGTTTCATACCTGGCGAACAGTTTGCAGCTTTTACAAAACTGCCACACGGAGCGTCACCTCTGAAATCTAGCAACTAGACACAGAATCCGACTTGTTCATTTTTAAACTTACCGAACATAATATAAAATAGTTCAAATTGTCAATTACGTGTTTTCAAACAAATGTAAAAGAAATATAGCAACTTTCATCAGTTTAAGTTACAATACAGAATTTACTAACAGTTTGGACGCATGGCAACCCTAGACATACACAAAATCCTGATCACTATTATTAAAATTTTAGCTAGGTACAGGTATCGGCATGGATCTTGAGCGCTCGGCGTCAGAGTGGGGATCACTTTGCGCATTCCATACATTGGCGAGCTAATCGTCGTCGTTGTTAGATCCATACAGCAAGCGCAGGGAACGAATCACCAGTGACGTCTATGACACGATGGCTCGACGAGCCAATCACTGACATTCCCGCCCACGTCTCACTTTATACCACTAAATAGGCCCGACATTTGACTTCTAAGCAACTGCCAGGTGTGACCACAGCCTTAGTCACAAAATATTTTTAAAATATCAGTGTCACCCATAGGAAGACAGCCCAGTGCTATTATTTGCTATTCCAAAGTGTATCTAATAAAGACGAATAGACAAAGAGGTGATAGAATTTCTTTACAGTAAACAATGAAATCTTAATCATCTAAAACATGGCAACACTCTGCAAATATAATCACAAAGTGCTTATAATGTAAACAAGTGATGTTATGCAATTCCTAAAAGTATTATGTAATTGAGATCATTAAATTAGGTATATTAAAGTGATTTTCATTTAAACACTTCAATTACAAATCGAATTTTAGCAATAATTATTATACGCTGAAAACTCATGTTTAATTTTAGGGTCTATTCAGACGTACCAGAACCACACCACAACAAGCAGCAGTTGGGCATTATTTTTTGTAAAAATAAATAATTAAATTCACCCTGACTACATTTTGTCGTTGAATGCAATCGTGTGGGTGATGTTGACTACACTGTTACTATATCGCAACTATCAACGACATTGCAAGTTAGTCTGTCTCTACTAAATAAAAAATAATTACAACGAAACCACTTTGATATTTGTGGCTACTACAACGCAACTGCAAGAAGCTGCAGCGATACTATTCACAAGTAACCACTTTTAGTCGCTGCGATGTGGTCTGGTTGCCGTACGTGCGTATACGGCCTTAGAATTAGAGAACTTAAATAATGACGCCTATGTTCTATGACTCTACGGCTATATCAATTTTGGTCTCAATTTTCACTCGAAATTTTTACTTGGCTTGTAATTTTAATAAAATACAGACATTCTTTACAAGCTAAACTTAATACTGTTTAACGCACAACTAATCGGTACTGGACTAACAGATAAACAGAACAAAGTTTCTAATTAATAAAATATGCTTTTTTTTTTATCGTAACGGAAACCAAGTCATAGATCCATTCAAGTATTACGCAAGTATGAAGGGGGGGGGGGTGTCATTGCTTATTTTAATGACATGAAAGACGACGGAAGGGTCTGTATGATGATTATGTTAGCAATATTTTTTTTATTAACTTTTTCTGATTTTGAGAAAAATTGCGTTCAATTCCTTATTTCTGGACTTCATAACTTCTGTGGTTGCAAGAGTTTTTTCTACTGGAGGTACTTTTTAGGTACATTTTTTTGGTGTAATTATATTTTATGAATAATGATCAAATATTAAATAACACCCGCCATCTTGACGGCAATATGGCGGATGTACCTTAATTTTGAAATATTTTCATTCTGAAGGAGGTACAGATATTTTAGAGCTAGGTACTGAATAGTACATTTTAAAGGTAATTACTATTATTTATTTCGCTGAGGTACACCCACCATTCTGAGATCAACGGCTGTGCTAACATGCCGCTAGTGTGTTAGAGCTCTTACTTTTACTGACAAGAGGAAAAGTGACGCAATTAAAAATTGCTACAATTTCGCTTACATAATACTTGAATCATCCCAGATTAATTTAATAGGTCCACCAAAACCTGGATGGAACCTTCAAATGTCCATTTGGATATTAGACTGAAAACTACAACTTTAGGCAGACAGCGCTACATTCAGCGTCTACATAAGACTGTACACGCGTAGTTCATTAACATCCTTAGATACAAGACTAAACAACAACGATGGGAACATTGAGGATAACACAACAATTTTGATAACATCTTATTATCCATAAAGAAGGTGCGTCATACCTTTTCTGTCCCTGATAGTTAAAAAGACGTATTGAAAAAAACGAAAACGGATAAAAAATGTTTTAATGAATGAAACGGGAAATCGGGCCTTTTTTTCTTGTGTTAAAACCGCACTGGAGAAAGTTAGAAAAATATAAAAAATACTGGCAGATGCACCTTGTTTTCCTGATTCCGGCAATGTATAGAACTCAAATCTGGAAAAAATGTTAGATGCGTCTTTTTTACTAACGGGGGTTTATTTAAAAATACTTAATACTGGCCAATTATCGTTGCAGTTCCCCCAAAAAGTGGGACATTCCATGATTCCTTTTAACCGCGTCAGATTGGTCCGACGAGTTTTCGCGTCCTACCCGCCAGGGTCATGAGTTTGCGACTGGGTACTCCATCTCGTTTATCTCTTCTCCTTAACTTGTCCATGGCAAAACTAATTAAATTCCATGCTTGGCTCAGTGTACGGCCACGGCCATGCCGGCCACTGATGCTATCATTAGATTCCAACGTGAACAGGTATTAAGCAGGATGGAAGTTGGGACATGGTCTGCGTTGAGACGCCTTTCAAACACTGAAGGTCGAAACCGTCCAGGGCCCTTCATCAGTGGAGATTGTTTATCTCTTCAATCCCCAGAAGACGAGATGGAGTATTTGGTCGTGGATGTGGAACCCCGGCGGACTAAAAGCGTGAGTCGCGTTGTCGTGAGTTTGTCGGATACATCCGACATATACAGGGTTATTTGTAAAACACTGGCAATCTCTCAGGACTACGTTACTAACATCATAAACAACAACTTATGATCCACGACTTTAAATGTTTTTCATCAGATTTTTATAAAATAATAAAAATATTTTAATTGAAACGAAGTCTATGCGAAGCAAGCGATAGTACAATAACGAAAGTGAGTGTGGATCAGGTGACGGGGGTTCATGATGCGTTTGCGTTGCATCATTTAGACATAAGTAAGTATAGCAGAGTCATCATCATCTTCATCATCTTCCTGCCCTTGTCCCGTTTTATTTGGGGTCGGCGCAACACGTTTTTTTCTTCCATTCTGTCCTGTCACTCGTCACGCTATCACTAACTCCCTTTTCTTTCATATCACTTCTCACACAAGTAAGTATAGCAGAGTACAGAGTTGAAATGTGTTAGAAACGAAATCTTGAAAGTAGGTTTTTGTAAATGTTTTGTAAAAAGTCATAGAACAAAAGTTGTTGTTTATGATGTTAGTAATACAGTCATGTACTGTTGTTAGTGTTTTACAAATAACCCCGTTTATAGGCGGTTAAAAGGAATCACTTAGACATCATCGCACCCGTTACTGTGTAAAAAAAAACTTCTTTACTCGTCATTTCCCTTACGTATAAGTAAACCTACATAACTTCCCTTCTTATACCAGTCTACTTATAGCATTCTCTTTACAGTAGTCCAACATAGGAATTTTATCGCAGACTGGAAATGGGCGGAGCTTACGTCCCGACTTGTCATACTGCAACTTGGGACCCTACCATATAATGTAAGACGCGTGTTGAAGGCGCTGCGCACACGGAGACACTTTTTGTTTCAGTTACCGACACCGAACACTTTTTGGTCGTCATTAGGAAGCAACTGGACACAATAGTACATTGTTACACTAGGGGTGAAAGTTACTTATTTAGTCCCTCGAATTAGCGACCTCGCTGCCAACTCAGCCGCCAAATCCTTCTCGGGACGAAATAAGTAACTTTAACCCCGAGGTAAGCACTGTGTTTTTCATTACGAATACAAGAAGATAGACCTAGTTTTTTTTTTTTTAATAATTTCACAGCTGTTAGTTGAAAGTAAAACTCCCTAGGGATGAAAAGTGTGATACTTTTCAGCCCACTCCTCAGGCAACTTCAGACCTACTTTCAGAGTATGAGTAATGAAAAAAATGTTTACGTATGCTTTCTGGTTCTATAGAAATCGGTAGCTTGTATCTGACACAAGACACACGTTAGCGCCCTGCCTAAGAGAAGCTGTCTTGTTCACACTCGTCCCAGCTGTCGCACTCGTACTGGTCGCAGTCATAGTCGATGTCGCAGGCGGCGTGGCCGGTCGCGTCCGAGCTGATGTCGGTCAGCGCCGCTTCTGATACCGGCTTCGATGATATGTCCAAGATCTGAGGAAGAACGGAAATTAACCGTGGTAAGTGCGAGAGTTGTGTCTATTTTGTAAAGTCTTGTGGATTTATTGCAGATGAATCTTGTGAATCTCTGTATATGTTATAATACACATACTGCGAGTTTATTCGCTGACAAAGTATTTTATATCATACTCATGAATAAAGAAGCTTTCTATTGGTGAAAAACTTTAGCAGTCGGATCAGTACTTTCAGAGATTATCTCCTACAAACAAAAAATCTAAGTTTTACCTATTTATAATATCAGTGTTGATTATGTGGACAGTGCAGTGTACTATTTGGGCTACAACTTCTACAACAGTACCTACAAAATACAAAACAATGAAAATACAACTGTTAGAACGCGTTTTTATTAAAAAAATAAAATCAATAATTTACTTAAAACACACTATTTGATTTCAATTGTATTTCCATTTTTTTTTTATGTTAAACCACACTGAATAAACAAGAAATGGAGTAATTAATGCTAATCCAATAGAGAAACATTACTATCTACACCGAATATATCTGACAATCACACTGGCGTTTACGCGTCGCACTTCCACGACCAAATACTCCATCTCGTCAACTCTTCTGTCGCCTATAGGTATTGAAGAGCTAAACGAGAAGGAGTACCCAGTCGCAAACACACGACCCTGTACGCTCTCGACGCTAGCGGATAAAGGGGTAAATTATTTTTGTTATTAGTTATCACCCCATTCGTTTAGTACTCCATGTTTAAGCTATACTCTACCTGTTTAGAAAGTTAACTAAATATAAACAATCTTAAAATGTCTTTTATCTAAAAAATTGTCTAAAACTTTTTTTTATTTAAAAATGTTTACAATTACGTATTTACCTAAACCGATGTTAGGTAATTATCTATATTTAAATAATCTTCAATCTTTGTGACTTCTATACTACGATTTATTTTAAATAAAAAGACTTATCAAGATTGTATCTGACAGAACAGATAGAGTATAGGTTCACATTAGTGTGTTGTGATATGTGGAGTTTTTTGATGCTACGTGCCCCTATTTGGTTGCTTTTTTGTTTTCCTAGTATAAATTACATGGATAGTATAAACTAAGTACATCGGCTGAGGAGCGAAGGCTGTAGTTGTCAGACTGCGCGTCTCTGTCTGCGGTGGAGAGTGCGTGCAGCGCTAACGAGTTCCGCTTGGGCTCCTCGCGCGATAGGTTCTTGCCGTCTGACCGAACTGCCACTTCTGAAGGATTTGAACGCTCTGGAATCAACAGAATGATAAATAAGAAACAAAAAACTTTGGCCAATCTGGATTATCTAAATTGTAATGATTTATTATCGAATGCATATTATACAAGAATAAAAAATTGAGTAGTTGATTTTTTCGTCGATTTTGACGTGACGTCACCGCTTTTAGGTTACGTGAGTCTCGAATTAAAACAACAAAATGTTCCCACCACGCCTCCGTTCTTTCTCCACCAACCAATATTTGAAATCCTAAGTGCATCACATAATAAACTACTAAATCCTGTATCGCACAATTAGTTTTCCGCGTGATTTGAACATATACAACAGCCACAAATCATAAACTGGGCAGTTCCCCAAAACCCAGACATAACACTTGCCTGGTCGGAGGTTTGCGGAAGTTTACACTCGGTTTTGCATAGCTAGCTCTAAACCAATTTTGATGCTATTTTCAGAAAAGGATTTCTTGTGTAAATTCAGTTCAATATAAAATATTGTACAAAAAAAAAACAAGCTAACACGAGATTGCTGTACGTATGACAGCTGCAATTGAGAATGATTAAATCGATCAGAATGTTTTTATTATTAGGACAAGGTTTGTATGATAGATTTTTATAGAAAACCCCCAGAAATCAAATTGTACTTGTGCTAAGCCGGGCGTCGCTAGTCAGTTTTTATAAGGGTTGAAAGAGAACTTACCCTTAACTAGTGGATCTGCAAGTGATACTTGTGATCCGCTCCGAGGAGAGCCGAGGCTGCCGCTGTAATACATTTCAGGATTCGCTTCATGTCGATCTGTAATGAAAATTGTAAAACTCATGTTCTAAACAGGATGATGTAGTTCTCAATTACAGTTATTATTATTTCTTAGATAATTTTGGTAAAGCGATATTCTATTTAATAAAGTTTTGTGTATCTCGTATCATCATTTCTTAGCATACGGTAAGTTACTTAGGTCATTGGGTGTAACTTTGGCCCAAGCTATAAGGACACTGAACTAGCCAAAGTAACCAGATTTTACAAAACACTACTTATATCAATGTTTCCACTGCTGGGAGTACTTTTTTTTTTTTTTTTTCTGTCGATGGGGAAAATCATCATTGACGAAACCCGCTCTTGGGTGGAGCAGGAGACAGTGTCAGAGTCTTACTGACTAAAAACCCCGCGCCGTTCCTTCTAGCCTTCATACCGGGGCTCTAGTTTCCTTTCGGATAACCCCGACCCCGGTAGGCTTCGACCCAGATGGGCCCCTCCTGTTTCTGACAACTCCTTGAGGCGCGCGGGAACAGTGCGCGCCGTCGACGCCTTGGCTCGGTCCGGACAGTTACCGGACGATCGGACAGCGAGCTACCCATGGCTCGCCGTCCGCGAGCCCGCGTCTACGGTGGCCGGAAATCGGGATCGGAATCCCGGCGGCGGCGGCGGGGGCGCCGTTGCCTGATGCGGTCTGCCTCCTCCTTTGCTAGCATTACTGCTTCGCAGAAGGAGGCGACCGCCTGCCACTCCTCCTCGCTCCGGACCATGGCCTGAACCAAGGCCCGGCGCGAGAGGTCTCCGCCGCCGATCGCCCCCACGAGGGCACGGCGTTGCTCCGCCCAAGCAGGGCACACCTCAACTGTGTGCTCCACCGTGTCCTCCGGGCGTTCCGCACAGTGGCGGCACCCGGGCGTCTCTTCCGCTCGAATCCGATGCAGGAACCTCCCGAACTTGCCATGTCCGGTGAGGACCTGCGTCATGCGGAAGGTAAGGACGCCGTGAGGTCTTTCCAGCCACGCCTCAAAGAGGGGACTTACCGCCATAATTGTGGCGTGCCCAGCACTGGGTTGCGATAGTCGCTGACGCCATTTCACCGTGAGATCCCGCCGGAGCTCTGTCCGCCATACCTCGACCTGTCGCGGTAGTGGACTTTCGCCCCGGCGTTGCATCTCCACGCGCTTATCGTGCATGTGTGCAAGGACTGTTGCCTCCAGATCCCACGGTGGTAGGCCAGCCAAAAGGCTCGCCGCTTCGCGGGAGATCGTGCGGTAACCCCGCACCATCCGTATTGCCATAACCCTCTGGCAGGCGTTCAGTATGGACGCCGGTCGCTTTGCCAGCGACGGCGCCCACACCGGCGCCCCGTAGAGGGCCATGGACCGAACGATCCCCGCGTAGAGCCTCCGGCAGGAGGCGTCTGGACCCCCAAGGTTGGGCAGGAGCCGCTTGAGAGCAGCCCCGGCCCGGTTGAGTTTGGGAGCCAAACGTCGGAAGTGTTCTCCGAAATTCCATCGGCTGTCGAGAACGAGTCCCAGGTACTTCATCGTCGACCCGACGCCGATGCGAACTCCTCCTACCGTAAGTTGGGAGTCTGATGGTGGCGCATTCCGAGGGCCGTGGAAAAACATGGCCTCGGATTTGTGCAGCGCCACCTCGAGTCCCAACTCCTGGATCCTACCAACGACTATCGCAACCCCGCGTGTCGCTAGAGCGACCGCCGCCTGGTGCGACTCTCCCTGCGCTAGAACCAGCGTGTCGTCTGCGTAGCAGACCACGCTGACCCCGTCAGGGAGGTCGCCGCGCAGCACGTAGTCGTAGCCGATGTTCCACAAGGGTGGGCCTAGAACCGACCCCTGCGGAACACCGCACGACATCTCTCGACGTTTCCAGTCTCCCTGGTGACCGGGGTAGATAATGGACCTGTCCGACAGGTAAGCCTCGACCACTCGACAGAGGTATTCGGGCACCCGGTGGTACCGGAGTGCCCTCCGGATCGTACTCCAGGGCAGGGAGTTGAACGCGTTGGCAATGTCCAAGGACACTGCCACAACGCTCCTGCCCCGGGACGCCGCAACCCCTGTCGTGAGGGCTCGCACGCGCATGATGGCGTCCACCGTAGAGCGCGCCCTGCGAAAGCCGAACTGTCCGTCCGACAAGTCCGGCCCCACCCGTGTTAGCCGCGCGACGAGGCGGTTTGCAATGACTCTTTCAAAGAGCTTGCCCACCTCGTCGAGCAGCACAATGGGCCGGTACGCGGACGGAGAGTCTGCAGGGCGCCCTGGCTTCGCGATGAGGACCAGTTTCCCCGTCTTCCAGCGAAGTGGAAACTGGCCCCTCTCCATACATGCGCTGAAGAGCCCTCTTAGTCGAGGCCCGAGAGCCTCCATGGCCAGGACCCAGGCTTTCCCTGGCAAGCCGTCGGGTCCTGGGGCGGTGTTCTTGGCACTCAGCCTTCGCACCGCCACTCTCACCGCTACCTCGGTCACCTCTGGAGCGTTGTCGTCGTCGTCGCTGTTGTGGTCCGCGTCAGACACTGCTGGCGGGGGCGGAGCCATGGGCGGGGGGGAGTGTTCCCCTCGCGCAGGGAACAGAGTGGTTACCACACCCTCCACGAGTTGGGGCCGGAGACTCTGAGTCAGCGGCGGAGCCCAGGGGCGTAGCTTGTCCCGTACCAATTTGTACGGGCGCCCCCACGGATCCGCGTTCAGAGACCCCAGCCACACGTTGCGGGCCTCGAGTTTGGCCCGCCTTATCTCCGTTCGGAGGGTGCGCTTTGCCTCTCTGTACCCCTCATACAGCTCCGCCTCTCTGGCCTCCGCATCCGGCTGGCGGTTGCGACGCCTGCAGTGTCTGTCGTACCGGCGGCGCGCGTGGTTGCACGCGTTGCGCAGTGCGCCGATCTCCGGCGACCACCAGTACACGCGGCGCTTAGCACGACCTGGAGGGACTCGGGGCATTGCCGCGTCGCAGATTTGCGACATGGCCTCCTGGAACCACTCCGCCTCGACGTCGATGTCGACAGGCCTGTCCGGTGCTTGCACCCAGGCCTGTACCGTCGCGGCTTCCAGGAGGAGCTCCCGGTCCATCTGCTTAAGCGCCCACCGCGGACCACAAGGGCTCTGTCGGACCGGCGCGGCCGAGGTTTCGGCGGAGACGTCCAACCGGATGTACCGGTGGTCGGAGTACGTCTCCACCTCCTCCATAACGCGCCAGTCGACGACACGCGGTGACAGAGCGGGGCTGGCGAACGAGATGTCCACCACTGATGTACCCCGCATCCGCACCAACGTGGGGACAGAGCCCCAGTTCAGGACGACCAGGCCCAGCTCCAAGGCCCAGTCCTCCACCATCCGACCCCGTCGGTTCGTGTGCCGAGAACCCCAAGCCGTATTCCAGGCATTGAAGTCCCCGCAAACGACCACGGGGAGGGAACCGAACCCAGCGACGACGGAATTTAGCTCCATCAGGGAGAGTTGGAACACGTCGAGAGATCTGTTCGGGGGCAGGTAGACGCCTACCACGGCGATGTCCCCGAACCGTGCTGCCACGCAACCCCGCCCCCTCGTGACGGACTCGGGGGGCGGGGTACCGGCGGCGGCCGACGAAATTAACGTCACCGAGCCGTCCAAGTCCTGAACCCAGTCTCCACGGGGTTGGACAAAGTACGGCTCGGCGACGACGGCGATATTGATCGACCACTGCGCCATGCTCTGGAGCAACAGATCCTGAGCGGCGGCGCAGTGGTTGATGTTCGCCTGGAGGAGACGTAATGGTGTCGTTATTGACATTCCATTATCGTCTCCTCCTGAGCCCTTTGTGAGGGTCCTGCCGCGGCGGCGGGAGCGGCGGCGATAGCAGCGGCAGCCAGGGTAGTGGCTGCGGTGGTGAGGACGTCAGGGTGGATCCCCCTCCTGACTTTGCCTTTGGCCTTGGTGGGAGGGTCGCAGGACCTACCTCCAGCCCGGTGGTCGGCCGGCTTGCCTGCCGCCGCACATGCGTAACAGTGCGGCAATGCACGGCATTCGGCGGCCTTGTGTCCGGGCTGTCCGCAATGGTGGCAGCGGTCACTGCGGTCCACCTCTGCGGCGCAATGGGCGCCCACGTGGTGCCCGACGTGGCATCGGTAGCACCGCAGAGGTCTGGGTTCCAGCATCTTGACTTGGGCTGAAACCCAGCCCACCAACAGCCTTCGGCCCTCGGCCGTGATGGCTTTGGCCACCGACACGGGGCAGCTCACTGTGACAGCTCGCATGCCCGTGTTGTCAGCGCGGATGGTGCCCGCCCGAACCTGCTCGGTCGTGCACCCTCCCGCCCTGACGATGGCGGCCACCACTTCCTCCACCCTGACAGAGTCGTCCAGACCCATGATGCGCATGTCTATGCTCTTGGTGGGTCTGGACACTCGGGCCTCCTCAACGTCCAGGGACGCCCTGATTTTGTCGGCCAGGGCGTCGGCGAGTTCGCCGCTGTCCGCCCCGGGGACCTCCAAGATTCGGGCTCCGGTTGCGGTCCGCCTTATTCGGAAGCCCCCGGAGGCTCCGAACTCGTCGAGGTGGCCCACCACCGCCTGCTTCGCCTTGGCCATGACTATGTCATAGTCCACGCCCCTCTTTTCCGCAGCTGGCTGTAGTGTGATCACTACAGCTGCGGAAGTCGGGGCGCGAAGTCTGGCAGCCATGGCCCGCTTCTTGCGCTCCTGTCGCCTTTTTCGTTTCTTGGCCGCCCTAGCCGCCCTGCTCGCCTTCTTTTTGGCGCCGACGACCGTCCACTCGGCGCCAGCCGAGGGGTCTTCGGGCGGAGAAGGCGGCAGGCGCGACCTAGTCGCCGCC
This sequence comes from Mythimna lalbum, assembly GCA_949319445.1. NCBI lineage: Eukaryota > Metazoa > Arthropoda > Insecta > Lepidoptera > Noctuidae > Mythimna > Mythimna lalbum. The sequence goes on along the minus strand of OX439345.1, from coordinate 6,891,767 downwards.
GCGGCAGGAGGCCCCACCGGTTTTGTGGCAGCCGCCACCCTGCCCTTAGGGGGAGAGGCAGGCTTCCCCTGCCGCTGCTGCTGTTTTGTTGCCGGGGCCGGCCTCGCAGCTTCCGATGCCACAGCCCCGCGCCCGGGTTGCCCCGACGGGTCTGCCCTGGGCGCAGCTGCAGTGGCTGCGGCGGCAGCGGCATAAGATGCCGCCCTCGGCTTGCCAGAGGCCGCGAGAGGGGGGCGCAGGACGATGCCCTGCAGGACGGAAAGCTGGCGCTGGATGTGTTCCTGGAACTCCCGCTGCTGCAGCAGCTGCTGCTACTGCTGGGAGTACTGGCGTAGCTACCAAAGGGCTAGGCTGGGAAGTGCCCCAGGGGCCCCAAAAACTGACTATAACCACAAACCTCATAATGGACAACCGAAAAAATATCTCACTTTCTAATTCCAAATAAGATAGGTTGCAAGTTACAACACTAATCACAGCAACTCGTTTTAGTCAGTAAAAGTTTGAAATTCTCTCCCACTCTATCCAGACTCCAGCGCGGGAGAGGTTATTTGAAGATTTTCCAAGTAACTAAAGGGGCCCCAGTTTTTTGCGTCCCAGGGCCGTTGGTAACCTAGCTACGCCATTGTCTGGGATACAGGCTTACTGACGATGTTTTTCTTCGCCTCTTTGAAAGCAATGGTTTCGGTTCAATTTGCGACTTATAGCTCAATATTTAGCGTCATCATGCATCTGTGGGCTGCTCCTTGCACAGCGTTTAGCATATTGTTATGTATTAATAATCTCACCACAGTCGACTATCTCGTGGAACACGTAGCTGGCAGTGACGACGGGCTGCCGGATCCACGAATGTGCCATCAGCTGCGTTATCGTGCACCTGTTGGCTGGCTCCTTGCACAACATCCAGCGGAGGAGTTGTTCTAAATCTGTTAATAGCACAAAGTGACTTAAACCTTCAGGAAATCTGCTCAGAAATGATTAACCTTTAAGCGCCTATCTCCTTATACCAATGTTGAAAATATTAAACTATCTGTTGCAGGTCATGTCTTTACCATTATAATATTAAAAAGTTGTAAGTATTATAGATGAACTCTTCCTAACAAAACCCTAGAAGACCCTTAACCAAGCCTTAATCATTGGTCCTTCGAGCCGGATTTAGAGCAATTAGTAGATTTCTTGAGTTAATAAGAGCGTGTTCATCTTAAACAAAAATGAACCTGCTGCTTGTGTACCTAGGGTGTTAGGTAGTCATTTCGAGCGCTGTCGTATGAACCTCAGCGGTGTCGTGCAACACTTGATGAGAAATATGGTTTGAAACAAAAAGCAAAGGAAAAACCACTTTAACATCAGTGTCTAAGGTTTATGAGCCTACAGCAGAATTTCATTTTTTTTTAAGGTGTCTCTTATAAATACTCACAGTGACTCACATAGCAATTTGTGTCATTAAAATTATTGACACTAGTAGATAAAACTTACTTAAGGACTAAAGAAAACATTAAAGAATTCTGAATCAACTTTACCTTCAGATACCACTTGCGGGAACGCCAGCGGCCCTTGTATTGTGTCCTCGATGTCCGAAAACGGGTTAACAAAGAATGTCAGCACATACAGTGTTATCCCCATTGACCACATCTCTAATTCAGGGCCCGCGTATCTGTAGAGAAAAGAAGTTTTAAATGTGATCATAAAACTTCATTGGTACAACAGCTATAACGGTTTTTACTTCTGTAACAGAAGAGGGCCAATTATTGTGCCTTGTGGAGCTCCAACGGTTTCTAAAGATTGAACATATCATTATGTTTTATGCTAAGATTGGGATTGATTTTTGAATCAAGAATATTAGAATGAATACATATCTACATTTTATATCTCATAGAATTGTCTAAAATTGCTATCTTTTTAATGATTAACCCAGTCAAATGCCTTGAATAAATCTACTACCAAACTTACTTATTTCCCGCTAAAACTTCAGGGCTGCAATACTCAGTAGTACCGTAGAAGGTGGAGAACAGCGTGTCTTTGCTCATGAACGTCGCCGAACCGAAATCAATGAGTTTGACGTGGAACTTGTTGTCTATGATCACATTCTCGTCTTTTATGTCGCGATGTAAGATGTTTAAGGAGTGCAGGTATTCTACTGCCAGTCCGATCTGTAAATGACAGCAGACGGACAAATGTTATTTATTAATTTAGTAAGTTTCAGATATAATAAATATTAATCACAGTCTGATTTACAAAAGAGAACCATGAAAAACCGGAAATTACATACTCGGATATTGTGTCTTTTGCAAATTACGGGTTATTAATTCATGAATCCCCAAGCGACCACTGGTGGCCGCGCATCTATTGTCTTACTATTGTGTTTCTAATTGACAGTATCTGAAGGGTTAAAAAGTAGCATTGAACCATGCTTGAGGTGTGAGGATTTCGTCAGTAAATCATGTAGTCGTGGATATTCTTTTTAGAACAACTAATATTTACAGGAAATAGTTGTACAATAACATATGAATGAACAAATATTAAAGACCTTAGACAGGACCCAACACCAATGAAAATGGTAAAACTCTACTTTCAATTATCGGGCCTTATAAGTTTACTGCACTATAGCTAAATACCTGTCTAAATATATAACTAAGTAGTGGTTCATCGAGCCTCGGTCTTCGCTCAATGAACTCGAACAGATCCATACCGGCGCCATGCTTCTCCATAACCATTTGGAAGTATTTTTCGTTCTCGAAAACATCTACAACGCTCACCTGCAAGACAATATTTAAATGGTTTAAATACGACTAGTTTACGCTAGTATTATAAAGAGGTAAATTTTGTTTGAGTAAAATGCAGTGCTTCTAGCATTTCGGAAGGTCTTGTGTCCAATGTGAATTCAAAAGTGCCTGTAATTGGTCTATTTGAAATATACGTTTTTGACTTTGACTTTGTCCTTCACCAGGCTGACCGCCTTGAGGAAAGCCAGCCCATTTGACACTACTTTCTAAAAAAATACAGTACTCACAATATTAGGATGTTTAAGCGTAAGCAAAAGACTCAGTTCCAGCGGCACGCGACGTCCATCGGGCGCATCCACCCAGAACTGTGCGCCCACCTTCTCTTTGAGTATGAACTTGGCTACTGTCAACAATCTGTCAGAGCGACGGTACGCCATCTTGACGCAGCCGTAAGCGCCTTTACCTAAAAGAATGTATACAGGGTCAAAAAAAATTTGGTAGCTAAACTTCACAGAGCAAATTTTCCATTATCACTTCATCAATAGAAGTTCATATTATTTGCTGGACATATATGTTTTTTTTTTAATTATTATTGATAGGCTCGCGTTTATGTCTTCGGAGACTGAGACTACGGGGGAGCTCAGTACAATGCTCGATGACCGTAGAGCTTCCGAAAGAGTGGGTCTTAAATCGAACATGGAACAAACCAGTCACGGTAAGTAACCATGTCGGACCCACTTCGATCAAGTTCGGAGATTCTACACTCGAAGTTGTAGACGATTACTACACTACTTGAGACAGACAATCCAGTTGGGTAGGTCTAACTTCGAGAAAGAGGTTAATCGTCGAATCCGACTAGGCTAAGCAGCATTCGGGAAGCTGCGCGGTATCTTCTCGTACAACATACCAGTGTCTCAAGACGAAAGACCAGTGCGTGTTGCCAAGGATGCCATATAGCACTGAAACGTGGTCGCTAAAGCGCAGGCCACACCGCCAGCTAGCGGGCGGGCGGGCGAAGCGAACGAAGGAAACTATACAAACTACGCGAAATATTGGCGAGCTAAACTATGGGGTTCACACCGAAAACTACGGACAGACGAGCGACTTTCGTCGATATATGACATATTCATCGTTCACAAACTAAACACTACACTGCATAGAAATATAAATAACTTATATCTATGCTACACTGCTATTCGAAAAACGAGCGTCGACTAGTCTACTCGAAACGGGGAGGACGGGCGAACGAACCGGGCGCGCCAACGAGGTCAACGAGTAGCTTCGCTGGAATCGTCGGATATTTCGTTAGCTTAGCTCGTTAGGTTAGTCGGTAGCTCGCGGTGTGAACCGAAGTATGTAAAGAGGTGAAACGATGTTCGCCCGCCTAGCCCGCCCGCCCGCTAGCTGGCGGTGTGGCCTGCGCTTCACAATGGACCTCATCAGAAATCTTACAATGGGCAAAGCTTACAGTAACCCAAAGAGCAATGGAAAGGGCTATCCTCGGATTATCCTTGCGTGATCGCATCACGACTGAAAATATCCGCAGGAGAATCAAGGTTGCATAGCACAAAGAATCGCCAAATAAAATTTCTTTGCACACCATACTTTACCAAGTGTCATTTGGCAGATAACGTTTAAGATTGACGTTCCTATTCTAATTTGAATCTCACTGTACACTATATTTTCTAAGTCTGACGTCACGCCACTTAGGCTGATAAAATAGTATTATATCAATTTATTCTACTCTATCGTTTTGCTGCTAGCAATAGTGTATCTACTTACCAATCTGCTTGAGCGTAACATAATGTTTGTTGTATTCTCCGGAAACTTGCTCATCACCACACTGGCTCACTAGCGACATCGATTGTGGCCTGCTGCCAGCCGATTTGTTACCCTAAAGAGAACAAAATAGATGCTAAAATCGTACTTTAAAAAAAAAGTTAGTAGAGACGCTGCCAATTGCATTTATTAAAATAATTAATTTAAACTTTGGACGCGTTTACGCTTGTTTTTTAGCAAGAAGATAATGATTATTGTGATAATGAGATGATTATGAGATACGATAACGAAATGATAGCTACTGTAATAAAGTTAAGTGTATTGAATTTAAGAAGGATTACGTTCTTTAAATACCAATCTGCCAAAATGTACGGATATAGCTAATCAGCTAGTTACAACTCTAAAAGACGCTGCAAACAAGTTGTAAATACTGTGTGAACTTACATTTATTTTGTAACGCAAGTAAAAACACACAGCTCGATACTCCATACTCGTGTATGATGTGTCGAGCTGTATCTTCTAGCTGTACTACAGAATATTTGTCTAACTAATACACAAGGCAAACTATACCAGTGTTACTAACGAGGACTAGCGAGTTGTCAGCCGAGGACATAAGTGTGAAGTGTCGAGTTGCGTCCCCTAGCTGTACTACAGAATATTTGTCTAACTAATACACAAGGCAAACTATACCAGTGTTACTAACGAGGACTAGCGAGTAGTCAACCGTGGGCACGAGTGAGGTGTGTCGAGTTGTGTCCCCTAGCTGTGCTACAGAATGTTTGTCTAACTAATACACAAGGCAAACTATACCAGTGTTACTAACGAGGACTAGCGAGTTGTCAACCGTGGGCACGAGTGAGGTGTGTCGAGTTGTGTCCCCTAGCTGTGCTACAGAATATTTGTCTAACTAATACACAAGACATACTATACCACAGTGTTACTAACGAGGACTAGCGAGTTGTCGGCCGTGGACGCTATGCTGGACGCGAGCGTGGTGTGTCGAGGAGTGTCCCCTAGCTGTACGCCGAGCCACACGCACTGCACACGACAGCCTGTGTTAAGTTGCATGCTTGATACTGTGTATAGTACATCTGGAAAAGAACGGTAGTTTTGTAAATGTCAGTATAAAAAATCGGGTACTCAAAAACCTAGACAGGGTGAAGGGAAAGTCTCCGCAAACTAAGGGTTTGCTCAGTAGACGAAACGTATAAAAAGACTTTTTTTCAGGTCCGAAAAAAATGTATTAAAATATAAGACAGTAAGTATAGACAGTTTCTATGGAGGCCAATTTTTTTTTAAGTTAGTGATAGGTCCTGCAAAGTTGTTAGAGTTTTACAAATTACCCTGTATAGTTATATACCGACTGGCCTGTTGGTCCAGTGGTTAGTGACCCTGACTGCTATGCCGGAGGTCGTGGGTTCGATTCCCACCCAGGGCAAATGTTTGTGTGATGAGCATGAACATTTGTTCTGTGTCTGGGTGTAATTTATTTATAATATGTATGTATTTAGAAATATTAAGTATGTTTATCTGTCATCTAGTACCCATAACACAAGCTCTGCTTAGCTTGGGACTAGACGGCGTTGTGTGATAGTTGTGGATTATTATTATTATAATATTATTATATCTACAGCCACACCAGAGTATACTAACTAAGATGAGTTCCGTCCTTGTGCAGCACGACGCCCCTGTAGGTGCCGTCTTTATGCTGACCGTCGACTGCACATTCGCAGGGCTCAGCTTTGTTACGCGAGTGCTGAGGAGTCGACGTCATCACCAATGTACGGACTATACGCTTCGCTACGCATGGAGTTTCAGGCGCGTCATCTGTGGTAAGGAAGTTAGTTTGATTAGTAAGAGGCTTGCGTTTGACCACTATTTGTCTAGAATAATGTGGTCGACGATGAAACACATTTGCTGAGAATTATGCTAGAACTAAAATATATGCTGCACACGCCCATCTAGGCGCGCCTGTCTCCATACATTTTATAAAGTAACTTGACTTGTAGAGCTACACTTGATCCACGCCACAAGACGTTGTTCTACGTACAAATCACGCGTATTACACATGTGCGTCTGTCTAGTGTAGTTCTAGCTTTAAGCTAGTCAAATATAAGTGGGCCTCACCATCAGAGATAGCATCAATACCAACTATCAGGTGGGATCGCAATCAAGCACTAGTTTGTCATCATCTTTCTGATCTTATCCCGTTTTATTTGGGGTCAGCGCAACACGTTTTTTTATTCTATTCTGTCCTGTCGCTCGTCACGCGATTATTAACTCCCTTTTCATTCATATCACTTCTCACACAATCCATCCATCTTTTCTTTGGCCTCCCTCTCCATCCAACCATATGTAAATTCATAACTCTTTTAGCAACATACGTTTCATCTCTCCTCTTTACATGACCACTAGTTTATATTAATTTAAAAAAAAATGGTTCGCTTACCTGTATAAAATTTCCTAGGCGCAGATTCAGTTTGTGTCTCCAAATCGTTATCATTACTCAAGCTGTCAACACTTTCATTGCCATTATGTTTCGGCAAGTCTTCAATCTCACAACCAGGAGGCGGCATCTCATTTATAGGAGTTAAGAAGTCTGCACTGGTCTCATTTGAGTCACAGAAGTCTAAAGATAGACTTGTCTTATCATCTTTCCCTGGTAGATTCGCTTTAAGAGACCTATATTTACTGGAATCAAAGGAGAGTCTTAAAGAAGGATCGTTGAGTCTTACTCTAGGAGTATTCCCAGTTGGAGTTACTTCTTGAGAATGCTGCGAAGTGTAATAAATAGAATCAGACTTTTCCGCAGGCTTGGCAATAGGTCTCGCTGGGTTACTCTGTTCAGAGCGCAGAATGTTTTCACTTCGCGATTTCGATATGCTGCTGTGGCAATAATTCTCTTCGTCTATAGATATTCCTGACATCCCGGACGTGACGTCAGGCAGGGCGGATATATCGTTTCGTTGTTCCGTAGTGCTGATGCTGGAGACCATGTCTTGTGTGGGGGTGGGCGTGTGGGTGACCATGCTGCAGGACTTGTCGAGGCAGAGGGCGCTGGACGATTTCTCTCGGGTCGTGGAGAGTATGGATGGATGGACGTTTAAGGACATGCAGGCAGATTTTTGACTGCCGTTGAAAGCACCGCATGAGTCGTCGTCGGTGTCTGATGCTGGAACAATAAATGGAGAAGTGACAAATCATAATTTTTAAGAGTAATTTTGTTGATTTGTTACAGTTATGAAACCTTAAAATACATATTAAAATGCTATTTTATTATTTTAATGAAATTAAAAAAAGAAATAAAATCTTTTTATTTCACATAGGCCTATACGACGTAATTAAAAATATTTAAACATTATTTTGCATATTTTAATCGTTTTTGACCTTGAAAACTTGGAGAGGTTTTGGCTCAGTATTGGGACAGTAATGGCATACTTAAACAAAAGAAAATATCTAAATATCTTCCCACGGTACAAAGTTTTGTATCATGTTCTCTAAATGTGTACAATTTTAATTGAAAATTCGTTTTTTTCATAAAATCAAACATACCTGACCCATTATCATCATTATTGACGGGCGAAAGCGTCATATTCCTGTTCCTCTCAGGCATCTTGACAATATCAGCCGCCTGGCAGAAGTTCTGTATGACGTCCTCGATATGATGGCCTATGACCTCGGAGTGAGGCTTCCCGAAGGTCAGCATGGCGAAGTGGTGGTTACAGGCCGTTATTATACCGCTCTCGTCTACTACTAGAAGACCGCTCACGTTGTAGGTGACCTGGGAAAGAGAAGAATCTGGCCTGATGAAAATTGTTGGCAACAGTAGAAATAATAGAAGTTAATAATGTAATAATAATAATAATTTTATTTGGTATCATCATCATCATCATTTCAGCCAAAAAACGTTCACTGTTGGACATAGGCCTCCCCCAAGAAATATAATAGACCCAATAAAAATAAATGAATGGTATAGACTAGGGTTGTAACGGAAGCCATCCTAGCGAATGCGGAGCTGACGGGTATCAACTCCGCGGAAGCGGAGGTTAACGGATGCGAATGCGAAGGTGACATTGGATAAGAAAAAATAGTAATTTATGGTTTATTGTAATCATTTTTTTTTAAATACGTAATAAAATTTTTTATTCGTACTTACATAATACACAAAATTTAACATATAAGCTACTAATTATTTACCTACTAATTATTTGTTTTTTTATGCAGCTATCTATCTAAACTTTACAAGATATTGACAAAAATATCTGTAATATATTTAAAATCATAAAGTATCTCGGTATGTAGCAATGTAAAAAAAATATCAGTCTCATCAAGGAACTATGATAAACAAGTTTTTAATGAAAATGTTTTTTTCATAGCTTGCTTTTATATTTGCATTGTTTTTGCATTCTAGTAAACGCGGTGGGAAATGGTCAAGAATAATCAAGATTCAGCGTGTGCAGAATCTTGATTATTCTTGACCATTTCAAACGCAACACGTGACTGGACGGCTGAGTCGTCGTCGAGGGTCGCTGCTCGCTTGGCATTGTTCGATAATAATGACTTTATGACGTAAATAAAACTCCGTTAACTCCGTATACATTTTGCGGATACGGATGCGAATATACGATTTCTTGCGGAACTTTCGCAGTAACGGAAGCGAAAGCGAAGCTCCGTTACAACCCTAGTATAGACCCATAGAAATCTTGAGCTATTTTTTTTTCAATTTTATTTACCATGATAGGTTTGGCCAGGCCTACACAAGACATGACCTTACTGCCATTGAAAAGAACAGTCAAAACATACAGCTATTGTGTTCACAATGCTGTTGTTGCTACTCTGTATACAGGCCAACAGGAAAGCTGAAATAGCCAATCACTAACTACTGCGCCAACAATAGAACCAACATAGTCACAGATTTTGTATCGTAGTGATCTTTATCAATTTGCAATACGGCTTCTGTCAAGGCTAAAATAAACGTGGAAGAACTTCACTGTTCTAAGTTCTTACCCTGACATTGACTTCAAACACAGGTCTATGCGTCTTTACACCACAAACAGTAGACCATAGCGAGTTGTCTGTGGTATCTGGCTTTGATATCCACAAGCAAAGCGGGAAACAACCACCATCCAGTGTCCTTCCTGTAACAATATTGATTGTGTTATTGATGGCCGATTACAATATAATTGTCGTTAGTAAAATTAGTATCGACCTTGTAATGTTCCCACTATTGGGACTCAAACCTCTTTTATAGGAGAGGGAATGGACCGTAATCCAACACGCGCACACATGTCTTCGATTTTCTCGTTCAAGGTGAAAGAAAACATCGTGAGGAAACCGGCATATTGGGGCCATTCGAGTATTACGTAAGCAAATTTTTCGCAAATATTATCTCCCCTCTCCCCCTTGCCAGCAAAAATAAGCAAAGGTCTCCCCTCCATTCCTCACGATGTTATTCTTTGCCGTTTAATATATAGTTGTTATAATAATATCATCATCATATCAGCCGAAAAACGTCCACTGTTGGACATAGGCCTTCTCCAAGCGTCGCCACAAGGACAGGTCCTGTGCTTATAATAATAATATGTTTATTTAGACACGCGGTAGCGTGTCAAGCCAAGTTCAAGTAACAGAACTGGCGAGCAGCACCATGTGTCCACTTTTTTTGGTTATACATTTTTTTTTCGGTGGGAAAAATCAAGGACAACCCCCGCCCTTGGGTGGAGCGGGAGATAGTGTCTGACTCTTACTTACTAAAAACCCACCCGTTCCTTCTAGCCTTTTCATGCCGGGGCTCGAGCTTCCTTTCGGATAACCCTGGCCCCAGTAGGCTTCGACCCAGTTGGGTCAGCTGGTTGTAGCTGGGTACCTGTTGCTGACAACTCCTTGAGGCGCGCGGGAACAGTGCGCGCCGTCGACGTCTTGGGCTCGGTCCGGACAGTTACCGGACGGTCGGACATTGAGCTACCCATGGCTCACTGTCCACGAGCCCGCGTCTACGGTGGTTTGGTTATACATTGAGTTCTGAATTGTACAAGATCCACTTACCTGTAAGTTTTTGCTTAGCCATATTCTTAGGCATAGGTGCGTCGTAGGACGGCAGGCGCGCGTTAGGTATGAGCGAAGCGAGCGGCACGCCCACTAGTTTGTCGCGCGACTCTGCCCCGAATAGCGCAGCCGCCGAAGCGCCCTCGCACGATACCACTATCCCTGTGTCCGCTTCTACTGTTAACTGAAAAAACAAAACGACTTCAGTTTTTTCCCAACTGTGCCAGAAGGAGAGTTATGGTTTTCGAGGGTTATATATACATATATGTATGTAAATTGCCTTGGCACGCTCTCTAGGGCGGCGTTTTCGCTCTAGCCTAAACGGCTTGTTGCATTTTAGCTTGAAGGGTATCGTTAGATTTGAAGACGAATCTAACGATACTACTACTAGTATCTACTAGTGTTTGTAGTCCTAGTAGACTACGTTACGTACGTACTGTTTTATATTATCAATTATTATCAAAACATACAAATAAAAAAAAAAATGGCGGATTTTTAGCACCATAATAGGTCTTTTTTCGTAATATAGTCATGTAGGGTTTTATGATATCAAAATAAAGGGCTCGACGTGACGATTTCAAGTGGGAAATAAAAAAAAGTTAAGTAACAAAAGACCCGACCGTAAAAAACAACTGAATAGTTCAAAACAAGTCACTTTAATCAGTCTGATGCAATCATTTAATGTATTTTTAGTAGAGTTAAAAAAATCGATCGCAGAAAATCTCCCATCACATAGCATACACCAGAAGGCTTAGCCAAGTTGATAATCTACAATCGTTTACGCTAGTAGAAAACTTCAAATGCATGGGAATGACGTCATATCAACGCTCAGTCACGTGGTCAGAATAAAGGAATCGGAAGCGTTTTTTTTTCGTTGGGCAAAAATCATCTTATGACAACCTTCGCTTTCGGGTGGAGCGGGAGATAGTGTCAGACTCTTACTGACTAAAAACCCCACCCAGTTCCTTCTAGCCTTCATTCCGGGGCTCGAGTTCCTTTCGGATAAACCCAGGTCCCAGTAGGCTTCGATCAAGCTGGGCCCCTCCTGTTGCTGACAACTCCTTGAGGCGCGCGGGAACAGTGCGCGCCGTCGACGTCTTGGGCTCGGTCCGGACAGTTACCGGACGGTCGGACAACAAGCTACCCATGGCTCGCCGTCCGCGAGCCCGCGGAATCGGAGGCGTTGCCGAGTCGAGGCGATCGACGAAAGAGAAACGAAAGGCCTGCAGGCTTTCAAGAGGATAAGAAGTCTAGAAGTAAATGAAACGCAGGTTATTTTAATTAAAACTCACCACAACATTCTTACAGTTGACAGGCTCAGCAACAACTAAACATGGCCCATCATTGTCCAGCTGTCTTATCCACAACGACACCTGAACTGAACCGCCGTCCTTAGATACGAGCTCAACTACCTGAAAAGTTTAATTATACCGGTTTGACATTTATAAGTAGAAGGTCAACCGCTGCGAGGAATGAGTTTAAAAATAGAACTCATCCCTATTTATTTTTAAAGGGATGCACTTATAGTTTAGAATAAAGGGTGCATTAAAATAACATCCACTGGGATATAAAAATATACTACAACCTAAGAATTAAACTATCCTACCAATTTGCTGCATAGCTAGCTAACACACTTTACTATACTTAAGGTGGTGCATCATGACTCACATTTTCACTGTTTTTCATACAACCGCTCATAACTGATTATGACGTTATTACACATTTTACATTAGATATTTTGGAAACACAGTATCTTGTGGATATTATCTAGGTTTCTAAAGAAACCAGTTTCTAAATTTGTGTAAAACATAATCCAGTAAAAACCTCTGAAAATCTCCTATTTTGTATGAACTTTTACACTTCATCATTTGCCTATAAATTAAAAAAGTCAAAAAAGTAAACCTTTAGAAATCTTGCAAATTTTATTAAAATTCTAAATGACGACCACTTTTTCCAAAAACTTTTAAGGGTTTAAAAAAAAACAGCTATTTCCTGGAGCAAGTTTTGTCAAATTTTCGAGTAAATCTCGGAATTACCCAATACTAACAGAGTATTCAGGCATTATTTCTCTTTTTTTTGCGTTGCCTTTTCGTCAAACATCGCGTTGGATTGCATTAAATGAAGTAACAAGCTTTTAAACCATTTTCGATGTTTACGATAAGCGAGTGGAAAAGGACCCTCTTAATCTATGCATGCACATCGTGAAACTTGAACACGCCATATCTTCGATGCGATCAAGAGTAGCATCAAATAATCAATACATATTATAAAACAAAGTCCCCCGCCGCGTCTGTCTGTTCGCGTCAATAAAGTCAAAAACTACTGCACCGATTTTCAAGCGGTTTTCACCACTCGATAGTGTGATTCTCGAGGAAAGTTCGAGTATATAATTTTTTGAAGTGTTTGTTTTTATTTCTGTGGACATTAACAATATTTGTTGAAGATGTCGGGACAAAATAAGCCGAAAGGGGAACCGTGTTACCCCGAATTTAACGCGAGCGAAACCGCGGGCAAAAGCTAGTGAAATATAAAGTTATCTGCCAGTACACCGACATTTAATTTCTCACGTTCGTAACAATTTAACAAATCGATGTAGATAACTTTATACATTAAAATTGTTTCATCGCAATCGATTGAGTATATCTAAAGATAGACTACATTCATTGATTGTTAGGCGGTCGCCAGGTCAACTAGTACTAAAGTAAAAATTTTAACTAGTAACTCGTATATAACGAGTTACTTTTCTAATACTTAATGTATATCCTATATATTATATTCGCCACGCCATGCATTACTACTATGTACTATCTTACTTTTGTCTGCTGACACTATGTTTGCCATCAAATTGTACATAGCTTAAATAATTTTATATAGTAACCAAAAGTACATTTTATATTTATTCATCATAAATAAATACAACGTGTACAGTTTGCTGGCAAACATAGTGTCAGCAGACAAAAGTAAGATAGTACATAGTAGTAATACAGAATACGGAACTAAGGAACAAAATATTTGGTTAGTGTGGTGTTTCTAATCAGTTTCAAATTCAGCAACTCGCGCCAGTTCTGGATGGGTGCTACATTTAAATCTATGAAATTCTTAGCTTTTGTCCACTATAATATGCATGTATTATTTATCTAAATAATTCTTATGGAACGCTGGAGTATATTGGTGAAAACCGCATGAAAATAAGTCCAATAGTTTTTGCGTTTCTCGCGAACAGACAGACAGACGCGTTGGGTTTTTTTCAAATTGATATAAACCCATGCTTGCCTAGAATATTTTTAATACAATCAGCACAAAAAAAATTGGTAGGAGTAAAGAAACCCTTTTTAGACTAGCTATAAAAGATGCACAAATCAAATAAACTGGAATGCCTTTGCCTGACCATGGTAGAATTACACTGCGCACAAATGCGTTACACACGCCGATCTGGGTGCGTTGATCTCCATACATTTTATGAGGAAACTAGACTTGTAGAGCTACACTTGACCCACGCCACGCGACATCGTTCTACATACAAATCTAGTGGTCTACTCGGCTTTCTCCGAAAAACGAAGTTTCGATTGAAATTTCGCGTGTTTTCTACAACGGTTCCTTTCGTTCCCAAAATTTCGCACGGACGAAAATTGTTTGACGTACCGAATCTTTAAACCTACTTTAATTGGTTATGTTTCGAAAAAAAAAAAAAAATACAAATATGACAGAGGATTGTTTGCAATTTTAACGTCAAATGAATATCGTTAGTTTACGAAAGTTTCGTTTCGGAGATAGCGAGTAGACCCCCCGGCGCGTTACACGTGTGCTTCGGTCTAATGTTGTTCTAGCTTTAGGCTGGCAAGGCTTTCAAAAATAACATAGTTATAAACATAATTATTACGTACAAATCAACATTTAAATTTAATTGATATAAATTACCTTCCCACTGAGCAAAACAACAGTCCCGTCTTCAGAGGTATCACACTCTTCAGGCTCATGTAAACTGAACGCCTTGCAGTTCCTGTTGCGAAGCAGGTCGGAGAAGCGAAGACCACACAACTCTCCTGAAGAGTAGCCCAGTAACGAACAGGCCTTGTTGTTTACTATCAGAATCTGAAAGCCGTGAGAAGTATTTTAAAATAGGTCATGCTTATTCAGAAAATTGAAAGAGGTGGTAGAACAATAGGTGTGTTGGTCAACACACAACAAATATTTTTAGTAATTTTTCTAAACAAACCATTTCATCATATTAGATAATAGTTTAGCCTTTTCAAAAATATGCTTAAATTTTTCAGTATAAACATACCATTTGTGTAGTGTAGTAGACATATATGTAGGATGTCATACTAATGATTCAAAATTCTATGATGGACTCCAAAATATTGATAACTTCACACAAACATCAAGTATTTGAGGGGCCAGATATCCTATCACAAGCTCTTAACGCTTGTTAAGACAGTTAAAGGGAGGGATCTATATGGCCGGACGCACACATTTGGTTTCTGTACTAGGTTTCCCGATTAGGAATTTAGATTCAGAAACCTAAATGCTCTTCTTTCATACAAAATGTTCAGAAAAGCGCATACGTTTTTACTGTTTTCCGAACGGAAAAAGTAAGAACGAAGTTTCCGAATCTAAATTCTTGATCGGGAAACCTAATATGGAAACCGAATGTGTGCATCCGGCCTATAGGGTGTACAGCTCTTTCTCGCTTGCACACTTAACATTTTAACATGTAAGGCCATAGTACCCTGATATAAAAGATGGGGGAAAATGATAAGGATGAATGCATCTTCATCATCTTCCTGAGTCTGTTATTCCTTGCAATGTCACTTCCAATTATTACTGTTGAAAAGAAAGCAAACTATATGTATTTAAAACTTGCCACAAGTCTCATCTTTACTTCTTACCTTAGAAGTGGTCTGTTCAATGGTGAAGACTGCCTTGCTTGGGTTGATGGTCTGTTGCAAGCGTTCAGTCTGAGACGGTGCAGGGGATCCTGCTACCTCAGGTGCTAAGGATGTGTTGAATCTGAGCCCATTTGGCCCATCCACTGTTGAATGTGTAAAAATTTACTGTTTTTTTGTTGCAGTTCTTTTAAGAGCTGATTTGAATGTTGCTTAATCCCACCCATTCTACACTTGTTTTTAATCATTTTTGTCTCATATTTATGATTATGTGGTGTACAATAAAGAATATAGTAATAATAACTAATAAAGTTTTTATATAATTTTGTTAAAAATATTTAAAAATGTAATACAGTACTAAATAAATAAAGGGAATAATAAATAATAATAATAAGGGTACACCAACATAGGCAGGAATGTTTAAGAGTTACCATAGCCAACGCAAAGCACAACTGAAGCAAAATTGTGATACACAAATGCTTCCTTTTAGAATAGGAGGTCATTAAATGATAATTCACCACATAAAAAGAGTTGTAAACTTAATTAACATAATATTTTTATCTTACTTTAATATTCAAAATGCATCAGGAAGTAGTTACTGATATATTAGAATCATGTCTATCAAAAATCTAAGTTACAGTTACTGGAATGTAGATTTCTGATTGGCTTAATTCATGAATACCCAAGTGAACGCCAGCTTTCATGCTTCTATTGTTTTACTATTGTGTCTCTAATTGACAGTATTTGAAAGGTTAAAAGCCTATAGCTTACATTAGTTCACTCTGTAGTGATTTTACAAAGAATATTAACCTTTTGAACGCCAATCACTTGTATACAAGTTCGAGATTTTCGTGCCCTCAGCGCCACTACTTGATTAGAATAATAGTATAAAATAAATTTACGACTTTTACAAGACCTTTTATTTTGTTTTTATGAAAAATTGCCCTGTTATAAGCCATATTCTTTACTTTTTCACACATAATAAGTTCTTGTTTGTTTTATATTCAATAGAAAGAAAAACGACAGAAAATATTTTTTTACATTTGTTGCTTGGCGCTGGAGGACACATCGAGTATTAATATAGATAGGCGTCGAAAAGGTTAATAAGTAACACAAACCTCGAACAAGATCAACAGCCTGTTTCAGTTTTGTTGGTGTTTCCAATTCCATGGTCATAGGTCGCGCCTTACGACTCAGGCGCGGGAAGCTCTGGTTGCCTTCAAAGGAACAGTTGCTGAACACATTCCGGAAACGGTGTTGTGCTCTTGCAGTTCTACAATAAAATATTAAATTATGAAAACAATCCTTGATTGTAAAGATCACACAAACATTAGTTGTTTTTGTTATTATTTCACCATAACAACTGAAATTTCTGCTTCAATATTATTTGAGTTTAAGAAAACAATGTATATTATAATTTTATGAATAGAAGGTTAGTTAAATGTAAAAGTTAATAATGTTCTTACCTGCATTTAAAATCAACTTCTGGAAACTTTTCCGGGGTATGTAAATTTGGATTATCATCCCTGTGTTCAGTAAACGTGAGTTTTGGTTTCTGAAATATTTAAGGAAGAATTTTCATAAATCATTCAAAGAACTTATTGAATTTTGCTATAAATAAAATACTTACTGGTCGCGGTGTTATATTTAGATGCTCGGGCGAGTAAACATCCACAAATCTTCCGAGTCTAGGCTTCACAGGAGTCAAGCTAGACGAATCCCCGACACTTTTCCTAAAATACACAATTCCTGTTATCAAAACATCTGAAACTCCAATTGAAAGCTTGCCTGATAAACTAAATGCTAAGAAAATGCTAAAGGTCCGCTTTATGATTTATTTACATCGTTCTAACTTATTTTGGGATGGAAAATCAATACAATAGAGCGCGCAAGTTCAAACTATGAAAGGAGGAGAAAAAGTTTGTATACCACTTTTACCTTTGGTAGTTTATTAGACCAGCAGATTCCATGTTTGGAAAATGCAAATTTAACAAGATATTTTACGATATTCTGTAGGATGAAATGAATTCAATCTCGAATATTCAAAATGCACCGTTGCTTGAGTTTTCAAACAAAAGAAACAAATTGAACAGCTGTGTGTGTCGGTTGTCAAACTTGTACTTTGGTTCAGATTCACGTCCATTATTCTAAAATCGTTCCTATTTTTTTTATTTATAATAATTTCAGGTATTTTATATTTAGTGACAATAATTAAAATAAAACTATCATATGCAACTAGAATAATTAATAAGAAATGGAACGACCATTGAAATTTATTTGAAATTGAGAACAGCTCCATCTATAATCTCAACGTTTGCATTATGTATCTCGAATTGATGTTTAACATTTCCGGTAGATGGCGCTAAGCTTCTGTGAGCTTAATACATCTAAAAATGGCTTAGCAAAATGAAAAATAAAAATCCCAATACAGATAATATTCTTCAAAATTTAAAAAGTGGTTTTAAATGAACATGATTATTTTATAAGATGCGAATTAGCAACCTTTGAACAGAAAGTGTCTAACAAATTCAACTTTACTTTCGACTGGGAGCGTGGCGTCTCCTGTAATCCGGCTACTCGGAGGTCGGAATCGGAGGATGGTTTGAGGTCGGGGGTCCTGGTGCTGAGTGGCCCATGTTGACTGGACGTCCACACTAAGCCCGGTGTTGATATGGATCCCCCGGAGGAGTCTGGGGGATGCAGGTCAACTAAGGAGGGGCGAATCGGGCCAGGGGGGAAACCCAGCAGCCAAAAGTCCCCGCATCGGGCAGTAGTGGGATAGCGGCCGGGAGTGGGCGCTCAGCATCAGCCTGACCAATAAAATCAGACCCGTTTCTTTTGCATTTTTTCATGCAAAACTGTGACTCTCGTTACAGTAAGTGCCTTTATAATTAATAAGTACCTCTATATAATAGGCGACAAACATTGTCTGAGTTAGGCTTTTTCATTTTTTTAAGTTGGGAAATTATCCAATGACTTCTGCACTTGAACGGAGTGCGAGTCAGACTTTTGCTGACTCCACTCCTCATACTGTCCCCCGTTTCATCCAATTGTGGGGTTTTTGGAACATCCTCTCTGTCAAAGTACGAGTAGTATTTACTGCCTGTGCATTAAAATGTCAGTCAGTCAGTTTCTCGTTTTAAGATGCTTAAGTCATAATTTGCAAAGCATGGAAAAATTCGGAATTTAATTAGATTAATGTACAGAAACGGCCCTAGTTTTTTAATTAATGGTACAATACCTATAGTCTGCCGAACTAGATCTGAATCAGAAACTGGGAAACAATCTCAGGAATGTTGCACGTCATTCATTTGTCCAATGGACGAGATTCCGTAATAACTACTTACAAGATGAAGATGAAGGTTAAATAATTAAAATATATCATTTTATATGTTACCTATCGACTTTTCCTGGAACGTAACGTGGGTAAGTACGTTACTGTTCCGGTTACTGCGTGCACTTTCAAATCCCAAGGTCCTTTTAGTGGCACATTCACGTTCCGTACAAATCCGTATTGTAACTCTTATTTTCTAAGGCGTAGGGGTGATTTTCATTGTATGTAAATAGGTATGGTCCTATAAATTGTAGATTAATTGTTATTATAGATTTAGTAGGGCGTTGTTTTACGGATGTTGGTGGATTTGGCTTGTAATTGCGTATAATGAGAGATTGGCAGGTTTGTATGGGCACGATCTCGAATGTCGGTAATATGAATAAACACTAATCGTGATCTGATCAGACATAAGGGTTAGGTTATTTTAGAACTTGTAATTTATAAAACAATCGTTAATTTGTGATGGATACCTTCGTTAATTTTGCAAGGTGTTGCCGTGGTTGAGATCACAGAAAAGAGTTTTTTTTTATTAACACCCTTTTTTCCCAGCGTTTAACCACAATTTTTTTTTTTCATAAATGAGAGATACCTTTATTTATTCAGTATCAAATAAATAATGCAATGGAAAGGACTATGCCCAGTTTCCTTGCGTGGTTGCATCAGAAATTGAAGATACCCGCAGGAAAGCTAAGGTTACCGAAATATTTCGAAGAATCGCTAAACTTAAGTGGCAGTGGGCAGGGCACATTGCTTGCAGAACAGATTGTTGCCCAGTGGAAACGCGGCTTGATGTTAAAAATATGCACAAACCGTTAAACTATTATTATTTTTGGAGTATTATCTTTTTACCGACTTCCCAAAAAGGAGGAGGTACTACGTTCGGCTGTTTGTATGTTTTTTTTTTTTTTTTTTGTATGTTTGTTCGTCGAATACTCCCCCAAATGTGGACGGATTCTTTTTTTGTTCGAAAGTAGATAGTTCTGAGGTGGTCCCATTATCACCAAATTAGAATCTGATGATGGGATCTTGGAGAAATCGAGGGCAACCTTCAAATTTTATAGGCTCACTTATTGATTTTCGCATATTTTATGAAGTATCTTGTGTATTTGCGTATGGTCGTCACCATCTCAGGTAGCTGGGCTGATGATGGAAGGTACAACTCCTTAACAGTAAGAAGTTACTCGAACAGGCAAGGACTGTTTTAGTAAATTGTTTTGATGTTTGATAGGGCATTTGTCACATTTGGTCTCATGATCATCAAGTCATGACCTGATGTCAGGATAGTCTGCAGAGTACCTAAGTCCTCGACAACAAACAGCAGATATATCGAGTTTAGGCTCATTGAAAACGGCTCGATGTGTGGATAAACGTACTGCTAATAAAGAACACCGAAGTACATAGAGACCTGATGCTGAAGCCAGGAGCATCAGGAAAAGTACAAACCTTGAAATTACAGCACCGTAGTCGTGTTTGGGCTCATTTTAAACAGGACTAAATTTTAAGTTCATTGCAATGTTGACATAAATCTGGCCTGATGCTACAGCCGGGATTATCAGCATCTAGTCTAATGACTGATTGAAAGATTTACCTTTCGGCTTCATCATCAGATCAGTTCGATATATCCTTTCCCTCTCCAGCATCTAGTCTAATGACTGTTTGAAAGAAGAGGGGGAGAGGATATATCGAACTGATCTGATGATGAAGCCGAAAGGTAAATTAATGTAATCTAACCGTGTTTGGGATTATTAGAACCGTTATGAGATGCGCTCTGACTATAAGGTATTTAAGTTTGACTGAGGGGTACTTTTTAGTGGTGGTACCATAACTAAAAAGTGTAAAATAAAAAAAACTTTTTACAAAAAAAATATAACCGACTTCAATGATAAAAAACACTGAAAAGTATCAAATAACTTTAATTTTGGAAGTCGGTGTTAAATAACGAAGAGACTAAACTATTATAGAAACACCGACTTCCAAAATTAAAGTTATTTGATACTTTTCAGTGTTTTTTATCATTGAAGTCGGTTATATTTTTTTTGTAAAAAGTTTTTTTGTTAAATAAGTACAGAAAAAGATAAAGTATTAAGTAATCACCAACATGTTAACTTCATGGAACTGGAAGCCGCGGTAAATACATAGGTATATAATAATGCAATATTGTTCATTTCTTATAGCAAATAGCGTGATCAAATGTCAAAATTTGAATATTTTTACTTTTTGTAGTATGTAAATATTATTATTAAATAAGACTTCGAATACGTTGTAAACCATCAGATTTGTATGAGATTGATTGTCATTTAAAATGATTATAATACATCGGGAATTTCGCCGTCCCCAGCGAATAATATCGTAACTAAAAACACTAAATTTTACAGGAAAAATAAAAAAACCGTTTTTTGATTATAACTTCTTAACAGGTTTATTTACATAGCGAGATCGTTGAATAAATTTGTAATTACAGTTTACTGGGAATGGGAAATTTGTGAGGAGTCAGTATTAGTCTATTGTGATGATATTCGTCATACAAAAAAGTTTTTATTTAGAGGCGAATAGTACAGGTAAATTTATTACAAAATGTCTAACTCGAAAAGTAATAGCACGAATCACGTGAAAAAAATTCACAGGGTGTAATCGCACCTCTAGAACAATAATTCCTCATAAAAGCACTTCTATCGCAATAGTCGATTACGATATTATTCGCTGGGGGCAGCGATTTATTTATTTAAGAAGATTTAAGATTGAGTTCAGTGTAGTTGCATTTCTATTGGCCACTGGCCAGTTTTAATTACATTTTTACCAATTCAATTTAATTACCCTGCCTAAATCAAGTTTATAAAGATTATATAAATTAAAATATATTAAATAAACTTGATTGCTACAGCCATGAAATGTAGCTTGTAATGACATTCAATAGTTTCTCAGGGGGACGGCGCGAACGCAGTCCCCACTACCAAAAATTACGCATCCGAGTTATCCACATTAGGGATAATCGCAGGGGTCAACCTAACCGCAGTGCAATGGGAAGGCCTCGCCCTGGGGGAACCGCCTTCTTGATCACGGTATCCCCTATGCCAGGTAAGTATGATTTCACTACTGTACTTTGCGAGGGTCATTCAACGGCGGAGAATCTTAACACCGCGATTCAGAAACGTGACGTAAAAGTAAAACGCCATCTAGTTAGATATTTACGAACAACATGCGTCGCGAAGATGCGCCGCTTGTTGCAAACTTCACGTGGGTTTAGTATAACAGGAATTGTACAGAAGGTATCTATATTTTGGTAAGTAGTACTAATTAGGTTATTATCTACTATATGTCACTGGGTAATAGTTTGGGTTAAGAATAATAACCCCAGATCAAACTTATAATTGTATTATTTGGGCGTAGGTGTTCTAAAAATGGGCATTGCGTTTGCGGAAGAATAAATAATATGTTGGAAAGTTTGGAGTATGATGAAATGTGTATGGCTATTGGTATATGGCATTTTAAATGTACAGTTTATTCCTATCAAATTACTATTTTACTTTATGAAAGAAAGAAAAACATTTTATTTGCTTAAAAAGGGACTAACATAACATTTTAAAATTTTTACTTAACAAAACAACAACAATAAATTAAAAAAAAAATATATGCGCCATGTTCGAGCGAAATTTGGTGTGCGAGTAATTTTATCCCTACTATATATATATATATATAATATTATAAATGCGAAAGTAAATCTGCCTGTCTGTCTGTCTGTCTGTTACGCTTTCACGCAAAAACTACTGAACGGATTTAGATCAAATTTGGTAGGTAGGTAGAAGAGACACTGGAATAACACATAGACTACCTATAATTCCACTGCTGAGTACGGGTCTCTGCCCACGCGATATAAACTGTAGTCCACGCGGGCGAAGCCGCGGGCGGAAAGCTAGTCCCTACTTCCCTACTATCCCTACTAATATTATAAATGCGAAAGTAACTCTGTCTGTCTGTCTGTCTGTTACGCTTTCACGCAAAAACTACTGAACGGATTTAGATCAAATTTGGTAGGTAGGTAGAAGAGACACTGGAATAACACATAGGCTACCTATAATTCCACTGCTGAGCACGGGTCTCTGCCCGCGCGATATAAACTGTAGTCCACGCGGGCGAAGCCGCGGGCGGAAAGCTAGTAAAGCTAGTATCTATATAAAATTAATCGCACCCTTTATCTGGCAGCCATCCTAATTTCACACTATCCTTACTTCTAAAACTTGAATTAGGGTTTATTTCCTTTACTTATAATGTGCCAGTTCTAAACCACTACCAGCAGGGGCCCAGCTGATTCGAAGTCTACTGGGGTCATGGTTAGCTCCGAAAGGTACCTCGGCCCCGGTATAACAGCCAAGAAGGACCGGGGTGGGTTTTTTAGTCAGTAAGAGTCGCTATCTTCTGCTCCGCCCAAGAGCAGGGGATGTTATTGGAATGATTTTTACCCAACAAAATAAAAACCTTTAAAAAGGTGCTTATATAATTATATCATGAGAAATAAAAAAAACCCTTCCTTAAAAACTACCTACTAAAAAATTATACTTTTAAAATTATGTTTTAACCTAATCGGACGTTCAACATGTCAGAGAAAAATATGATAGAACTGTGCCAGTTTTTATACAGGCTAAACGTTGAACATGTGAAGCTAAATTAAAAAAAAAAAAACAATCACCAAGTGTTTATATCAAATCTATCAGCCAATCTCACGGCCAATCTTGTCCATCATCCTTAATACCCGCATTCAAAATAATTTGGACCATCACTTTTTGTTCTTGAAAAAAAGGTTTCTCTGGAAAAAAAATGTGCAGTGTCCTTTGTTTAGGAAAAAAGCAACGACTGTGTCAATCATCCCCGACATCAACTGGGATAATGACGTTGATCATTATGAATTGTTTTATTTATTTAAACTTCATGTACAATAGTGGTACATAGGCGAACTTAATGCAATAAATACATTTAGATTATTTAGAGGGCTTTTGTCAAAAACCAATTAAAAATAATAATAACCGACATCACTAAAAAAATAATATTTTGAGGAGTTCCCTCGGTTTCGCCAAGATTCCATCATCAGATACCATTTGGGGAGTGCGCCCTTTCCAACAAAAAAATAATTTTTCAAATCCGTTGACAGGCGACGAAGTGATGCGCGAACAATCATAAAAAAAAAAATACAAACATCCGAATTGAGAACCTCCTCCTTTTTTAGAAGTTGGTTAAAAATACATTCTCTATCAGTCTACCTAAGTGCTAAAAAGGTGCTGAGGGCAAATGTAATAAATATGAGGGAATTATATTGTAATTAATTTGGTTTAATTCATTTAGTTAGGTACTAACATAGTAGTATAAGTATTTCTGTTAACACATCATGGATTTTCTATATTCGAAATTAAGTATACAAGGTTTAAGGGACAGCCCTCTGTAAATTTTAAGGGCTTGCTCAGTAGACGAAACTGAACAACCTTCCACAAAAGTATTTTACAGGAAACGAAAAAAAAAAATCAGTCTCACCATACAAAATTATAGACTCCGAGTCTCCAGTCAGTTTGCATGGAAAGGCCGATTTTTTTAAAACAGTTCATTGAAGGTTTTTTGGTCCTTCGATATATTGGAGTTATTAGCAAAAGGTCACTGAACTTTATTTTAAGTTTTTTTTATTATTGATAGGTTTGCGCTTGACCGCCATCTCACCTGATGGAAAGCGACGATGCGGTCGACGATGGAACGCGCTTATCAAGAAGAAACCTATTCACTCTCGACTTAAAGATTCCCGGGTTGTAGCTATCAGGAAACAAAGATATCTGTCGCCTTGATATAACCAACAAAAATAAAGAACAGTACTTGCTACACCACTAAAGAGTCTATAGTACTCCATCAACAGTTGAGTAACCCATAATCCGAAGTCTAGACTCCACAGGCGGTGCGTAGGCGGTCTAAAATCTAGTTTTATTTTTCAGTATTATTTATTTCAAGTTGCGAAAGTTTTGAAAGTATATTGCGTTGCTTTTAACGAGACTAACTTTATTGTTAAAGGTTTAGTTACCAACACAATAAATCGTCACTGTTAAAAATGTATTTTGGGTTGTGGGGCTTTTTGGACCGGTACCGCGGTCCCACTACCACCTATATTTTTTTTTTGAGTGATATTTTGGGATCACAATTAAATAAATACAGTATTTTTGGTAAATGTATTTTAATGCATTTTTCCTTGTGGTCCCAAAATACTATTAAAAAAAAAATAGGTGAACTTCTCAAAGAGTATTTTTAAGATGTTCATTGAGACTGACCTGGCTCTTAATGCCCGCTATGGCCTGCCTCAATAATCTAAATCAATAGGTAGGTACATTTACTGATTCTAAACAAATTACAATGCGTTCCAAATGAGAATAGGATCGATTGCCATCTTGTGACGTCACGATTTACTGTCAAATCGAGGAAAGAAAATTTTAAAATTCTATTTATTTACGAAAAATTTAATTTATTTACGAACTGTGAACGAAAAAAGTTTATTCAGAATCCAGTTCTTCAATTTTATTCTTCTCTGAGTTCTTCAATTTTGCCAAAACTTCTTCGATTTGACAGTACGACGTGACGTCACAACATGGCAATTGATCCTATTCTCATTTGGAACGCATCGCATATTCAGGTTTCGCATATACTTACTAAAAATAATGTTATAGGTATACCTATCGTTCATTGCCTACCAAGTACCTAAGTACCGTCGAATCTTTCAAATTCTATACCCTAATATAATTTATAATTGAACCGACAAATCCAATGAATACTAAGTAATGTTAGTGCATTTAAGTAGGCTAAAATTGCATTTGTATCGGACATTCCGTGGGCTAGCGAATGGTAGGCTAACCTTTGGTTCAGCGTGACATTACGTTCACCGTAGCGGTCATGGGACAGACATACGACTTAGTAATTCAATGTAAGTAGTAGCTAAATTCGGCCAGGTGTGAATCGGACTTGCGTACCTAGGGTTCCGTAACGCCCGTAGCAAAAAAACGGCAACAGAATCACCTTTGACGTATGGAATCCCCACTTAAATGTTAATTTTATTCTGATTTTAGTTTGTGTTTATATCGGCAGCAGAAATACATCATCTGTGAAAATTCCAACTGTCTAGCTATTGCTGTCCATGAGATACAATCTACTGACGGACAGATGGACAGCGGAGTGATAGCAATAAGGTCCCGTTTTTACTCTTTGGGTACGGATCCCTAAAAAGGCTGTCGTAACTCGTATGTCGTGCGGTGAACTAATTAGTACACCTTCTCTTTGTAGGCCCACGTGTACTGTACAAGCTAGCGAAATGGGGGATTATACATAAACATATGGACCTCACTGACACCCTTGCGAATTCGGTACCAACTCTTTTTAGGGTTTTGTACCTCAAAAGGAAAAAAACGGAATCCTTATTTATAAGATCACTTTGTTGTTCGTCCGTCTGTCTGTCTATTTGTCTGTCTGTCAATACCCTTTATCTCAAGAACGCGTGGAGGTATCGAGTTGAAATAAAAACCATATACTCAGGTCTGCGATCCCTTCAACCTGTAAAAAAAATCTAATTTTTAAGTTAACGAATAAAAAAGATACGGCCGATTATGTCCCAAAAGAACGTATATTTTGATACTCTCAAATATCAAATTTCATAGGGCACTTCCCGTTGATCCAGAATTCTGAAATTTGGCACAAAGTAAGGTCTTATAGTACAGATATAGAAATAAGTCTGAAAACAGTAAATTTGTTGTTACCTACGTCGCAAAAAATTAAACTCACTCATAATCATTCGTTCACTGCTGCGATATTTTTTTTTTATAGTCTCGCGTTTGACCACCATCTTATCTGATAGAAAGCGACGATGTGGCAACTCTTACAAACAAACCTACAACCCTGGCAGGGTGAGTAGCATCCTACAGACAACATACAATTTAATTTCAAAATTAGTCTTTGCGCAACAACGTTAAAAAGTATTGCCTTCGTAACAATATCGAAAGTAAAATAATACTCCGAAAATTATTTCCGTTTTGCCAATTTTGCTGTAAAATAGGTATAATTTATCTGGTCGATTAAGCTGGGGATAATCGACAAATACTTTAAACTGGGTTATAATTAGATTAGCAATAATATAGAAGATTGTGCAACATGTATCGGTTCATCGGTTCTTTCGATCACGAAATTGACACAGTTATAAATCGATTAATAATTTTTACTTTCGATCTGGGCTACCTGGAGTGCCTAACTGCCGCAATGCGTTAAAAAGAAAACTGTTTTGATGTAATTTTCAGCAATTCAGGTCGGTATAGCCCGACCTTTGGATGTCCAAAAAAACAGCCTAACCATCAAATTCAATTTTTCAGTGCTGTTCGCTTGGGACATGCCTGACGAAATTCCGGTCTATCCGTAAAAAAGCAATTGTTGAGTACAGCTCGCTTGGAACATAGTTGCCGAACGGTTTGCTTTACGAGTATTTATATTATTGATAGGTTCGTGCTTGACCATTTTTTCATCTAATGAAACCTGTCCCCATGTTTGTCTATAATCAAATCTTGGTTACCGATTGAGCGGAAATTTTGCATGTACGTGTAAATCATATGATAATGCAAAATTATTATGACATGAAGCTGATGGAACCAGAAGGTGGCTATAGGAACTAGGTAGTTAAACGACACAACCCCATCGAGTTTGGGCTCATATGATTCGTCTTGACGAATATTAATTATATAGGTATACCGAGCTATAAAAACTTCCTATGAGCTTGCTATGTAAAAATGATTTTCATTGAAAGCTTGTTTTTTTCTTTCTTATACTTCGCGTTATATCCATTTAGTATATATATAATATATAAATAAACAAATTGATTAATGTAACAACACTCACAACAATATAACCTCTGTTATGGGCTATTGGACACGTAGATTCGGTTCGGCATTCACTGAGGATCATAATATTGCCAAATACTCCACTTCAAGCCCAATTATCTAAGTATTAAACTAATGCAAAAATAATTGCTCTATTTACAAGCTAGATATCATCTGCACAGGGTCATTAGTCTAAGTAATTAGACGTAAAACTTCAAATATTCTAACAAGCTACATG
The DNA here is from genome assembly GCA_949319445.1 of Mythimna lalbum. NCBI lineage: Eukaryota > Metazoa > Arthropoda > Insecta > Lepidoptera > Noctuidae > Mythimna > Mythimna lalbum. Next base: position 6,863,889 of record OX439345.1, on the reverse strand, counting down.
TATAATTGCGTTATCGTATAGAAAGGTCTGATGTAACGATAGACGATTGATATAAAAGCAATTAATGGTAACGCATTAGATAACTGGACTGAATGTGTAATTTGGCTATTGTTTTGATTTAAAATGGAGGCAGATGGTCGAATGGGTTGGTGCGTTTCCACTGTACTTAATTTAACAAATTAAACATTTAAAATGAAATTTAGGATTATTTATTTACTATTGTCATAACTATGACTAGGCGTTCTGAGTATGCATGTAGATGGATGGAGAGGAAGAGGAAGGCCGAAGAAAAGATGGATAGATTGTGTGAGGACTGATATGAAAGAAAAGGGAGTTAGTGATAGTTTGACAGGACAGAATGGAAGAAAAAAACGTGTGGCGCCGACCCCAAGTAATATGGGATAAGGGCAGGAAGAAGAAGAAGAAGATCATAACTATGACTACTGGTAAGTAGTATTGTTCCATCAAATCCCACACCTATGTTTCCCCCTTTCATTTAATTATCATCATTTCAGACGATAGAGGTCAAAGTTGGACATAGGCCTCCCTCAAGTATCGCCACAACGACAGGTCTTGTTCGTGTCGCATCCATCCGATTCTCGCGACCCTTACTAGGTCATTGGTCCACCTTCGCGGTCTTGCGGACAGCGAGCAATGGGCATCTGTCTGGACCGAGTCCAAGTCGTGGACGGCGCGCACTGTTCCCGCGCGCCTCAAGGAGTTGTCAGCAACAGCAGGGGCCCAGATAGGTAGAAGCCTACTGGGGCCAGGGTTAGCTCCGAAAGGTAGCTCAGCCCCGGTATGAAGGCACGAAGGAAAGGGGTGTGTAATCAGTAAAAGTCTGACATTATCTCCCGCTTCGCTCAAGAACGGGGGATGTCATTGGATGAAATACCCATCGAAAAAAAAAATTGGTCCACCTTATGGGGGGTCTCCCAACTCTGCGTTTTTCTACCCCTTTATCTCAATAATATTACAAAGGTGAAAGTTAGTGTGTCGTATGTTTGTTACCTCTTCACGGTCGAACGGCTGGACGGATTTCGATGAAACTTGGTACACGGGTAGATCAAGTCCTGCGGGGTTACCATGACGTTCAAAGTAAGATTGTTTTAATCTTGTTTAAGTGTGGATAAGAGATTGCGCTAGACAACCTGTATAGCTCTGTCTCTTACCCACACTGAAACAAGATTAAAACAATCTTACTTTAAACGTCATGGTCTAGGTCCTGGACATATGATACCTACCATATAAAATCGCTTTATTTCAATGAAAATCAATAACATTTTATTTTTTACCTGAGCATCGAACCTATATGGACCCCACGTTCAGAAATCACACTTACGACCACGAGACCAACTGCACAGTTCAAAGCGCGTCGGTTAGTAAATACCGTGTAACAGTGGAACCACACGATATAATTTAAATCATCTCAATCGGAAGTACCAGAGCACAGACAAAAAGAATCGTTCCGTAACTTATATGTATTCGCTATATCCGTGATGGGTTTGCGTGAAAGTAATCCAAGTGGGCAGACGATGGTCCAGCGAGATGGCAACCTGATCGATTAGATGACCGCGATGGTTGGTTTTTATTCGTGTGGGTGTATTGGTAACATAATCTAATGTAATCAGCGATTAGGCCAGTATCTATAAGGATATAATTATGTGACTTTTATGCTTATAGTTATGAATTTATGAGTAGGATTAAATCTGTCTTCAAATTCTTCTACATGCTTGTAAAATCTACATCTACACTTACTTGCATACACTATATCCTTCATCATTTCATCATCATCAGCTTTTTCAACGTTCCAACTGCTGGGACTCAGGCCTCCTCTCTAGGAGAGAGAATGGGCCGTAATCCACCACGTTGACCCAGTACAGGTTAGTGAATGTCACATGTCTTCGAATTGGGCACGCCACGATTATAAGTCACGCGGTAAGTCCCCTCTTTGAGGCGTGGCTGGAAAGACCTCACGGTGTCCTTACCTTCCGCATGACGCTGGTCCTCATCGGACATGGCAAGTTCGGGAGGTTCCTGCATCGGATTCAAGCGGAAGAGACGCCCGGGTGTCGCCACTGTGCGCAACGCCCGGAGGACACGGTGGAGCACACCGTCGAGGTGTGCCCTGCCTGGGCGGAGCATCGCCGTGCCCTCGTGGGGGCGATCGGCGGCGGAGGCCTCTCGCGCCGGGCCCTGGTCGAGGCCATGGTCCGGAGTGAGGAGGAATGGCAGACGGTCGCCTCCTTCTGCGAAGCAGTAATGCTTGCAAAGGAGGAGGCCGACCGCATCAGGCAACGGCGCCCTCGCCGCTGTCGCCGGGATTCCGATCCCGATTTCCGGCCACCGTAGACGCGGACTCGCGGACGGCGAGCCATGGGTAGCTCGCTGTCCGATCGTCCGGTAATGGACCGAGTCCAAGACGTCGACGGCGCGCACTGTTCCCGCGCGCCTCAAGGAGTTGTCAGCAGCAGGAGGGGCCCAGCTGGGTCGAAGCCTACTGGGGACAGGGTTGTCCGAAAGGCAGCTCGTGCCCCGGTATGAAGGCTAGAAGGAACGGCGCGGGGTTTTTAGTCAGTAAGAATCTGACACTGTCTCCCGCTCCACCCAAGAGCGGGTTTCGTCAAAGATGATTTCCGCCGTCGACAAAAAAAAAAACATGTCTTCGAATTTTTGGTTGTAGGAAATGCCGGTTTCTTCACGATGTCTTCCTTCACCGTTTTGAGAGCAGTTAGTGATGAAATAAATTACTTTTGTGTAAGTAATTTATTAATAAGTAATGCGCCTGGCTGGGTTCGAACCCGCGACTTACAACTCGTAGGCAAGTCTGAGCCATTACCACTCGGCTAACACTGCTCTCGAAAAAAAGGAGGTAATCTTTGAAACTACTGGTCCGACAGCTAAAATTTTTTCACAGCTGCTTTATTATTCCTGAGTGACATAGCCTATATTTTAAGTAGGTACACGGGTGAAGCCACTGGCAATTTCGCAAAAGCTAGTTATAAAGAAACTAGTTGAAACTACAAACGTTATTCGGCCAACCATAAATCCTTCTCGCTTCACCGAAAGCGGGAGAAGTTTTGATGACACGAAAAAAAAATAGTCGTTGGAATATATCAGAAAGTTTTACAGTTATACAGAATGATATTGCAAGATTTATAATAACAGTTCTGAATGCAATCTGATACTCGTATATTAAATTAACCAGAAACTATAGACTACTTTCCGTACAAATTCCTCTATTTTACGTGAACTGAACATCAAGATCAGACTGTCGACTACCAACATGCGTAGAGTTCTGGAGTTCTGGCCACATTGCCAGGAAATCTGCTCACAACATTGAACAGCTCATCATAACTGGCATGGTTGATGGCAAACGACCAAGAGGGCGCCGCCCAATAAGATAGGCAGATCAGGTCTACTCCACACTGAACACTCAATTGCACGTCGCACTACATAACGCTAAGAACCGTCGCAGATGGCGAGATACTATCAATGAGAAGCTAATCTAGCAGGAACTTCACGACTCTCAGTAATGAGGAATACGGTTCGAGGAGGAGGAGGATAGATTCTCCTGATAGATATCGCAGGAATGGCATGACTTGATTCCGCCATCTCATTTCTACCATCGGACTCATTTCTACCATCGGACAAACCAACGTACAGCGAGTATTCACTCTTACGTTGTTGAAATTTCTACGGGCCGGACTAAGCGTTTTGCCTCGTCAGTTATACCGCGTACATCAAAGGACTGGAACAATTTGCCTGTTGCGGTCTTCCCGTCCGATTATAATTTAGGCGTCTTCAAAGCTAAAGTGAATAGACTCTTAATAAACTAGTAGGTACGCCTTACCATCAACGATTGCATCACTGCTTACCATCAGGTGGGATCGCAGTCAAGTACTATAGTTTATATCAGATTTCTAGTTTACTAGTTTAAAAAAAGATTTCGGAATGGATGATCTTTTTAACATACCAAATTTTCCTAGCTATACATCATTCATATTTAAAATTATCTTAACCTACAAATTAGCTCTGCTCAGGAAGAGAAACCTTTACCGGAGGCTGTAAAGAGCTATTATCTTGTGCACGTAATAAATGTCAGGTGAATGTCAATGTTTCTGCACTAGTGCGATCTTTATCTTGTGATGCTGTTGTTGCAGATGCTGACGTGGTCTAGAGTCAGTCACTTTAGATCCTCAATATGTCCGTACTCCGATGCAATTTGGACCATCTATGTCAGTCCATGAAGAGAAAAGAGGAGCTTGTGACCAGCAATCTACAAAATAATTTTTAGTTTAAAACCTTAGTAGTTTTTTCAGAATCAGTAACTGAATGGATTCCAATAGCTTTTACACCATTTTATATTTCTTCCTAAAAATATTTAAAAAAGCCACCTGGTTAGCCTGTGGACTGACTGTGGTATTTGTGTTGATTTACCAAGCTTGTAACTTGTGTGATTGTTGTGATTTTTTTTATACTATAATACAGGAAATTTTGTACAAATCTTTACATAAAAATACCAGACATGCATGTTTCGGATTTCGCATATACTAATGTTGTATTGGTTAGGTATCCATCATTATGTGTTTACTGAATTATAATCATTAAAATCATCAATGCAGATCAATACTCGTAATAGTATCAGTTCAGCTAACCCTATTGAGTGACTACTTCATAAAATAAGACCATAGTCATATTTTAATGAGTATAGAACCCGATACTGTAAAATCATATAATACGATAGCTAGTCCTAATATCCCTAGTAGTACTTTTGAAAGGATCATTTAGAAGGTACCTACAACTGCTAAAAATAGATTGAGTTTTTATTGTCGTCTTATATGTTATGTTAAAACGAGAGATGCGTGATAAAAACTATTTACAGAGTATCATATAGTCATTTAAAACTCACTACTAGCCTTTTATCAATATGAGAATTTAGGACTGTGGATAACATGTTACGAATTTAGGCACATGTTGGGCCCCTGTAGCTCGGGGGCCTCGTATCATTGATATGGCCGATATGGCGGTAGCTACGCCCCTGTGTAAAATGCAAAAAAAAAAGTTAAGAAAGTTTTGAATTTTGCGGGCTACCCCTGAGTCTTTTTTTTTTTAATATTAAGCTCGCCTTTTTGTTATGAATGTGAGAATATTGTATACCCCACGAACTCTCAGATTTCTTTTTCTTTTTTTTTTTATTTGATTTTTTCTTTCTTTTTTTTTATTATGTTTTTTTTTTGTGATTTTATGTACAGTATTGATGTACACTGTTCTTACATAATATCTATATATATAATTATTGTAACACCAACCATTTTTTTAAAAGAGTAACCATAGAGTTTTTTGCTGATTGAGCCTAAAGTTACTTTCTTCTTTTTCGTTTTTTCAAGCTTTTATTTAGTTTAACCTGATCCCATGTTTGCCTAGTATGTCTGTAATCAAATCTTGCAAATTTTTGATCCACTTCCCGGCTACCGATTGAGCTGAAATGTACGCATGTGTAAATCAGATGACAATGCAAAATTATTATGACATGTAGCTGATCTGATGATAGAACCGGAAGGTGGCAATAGGAGTTTGGTAATTAAATAACACAATCCCATCGAGATTGGGCTCGTATGATTCGTCTTGACGAGTATTAATTATATAGCTATTATACCGTGCTATAAAAGCTTGCTATAAAAAAATATTTTAATTTAAAACTTGTGTTCTTTTAAAGTTTCTTTCGTTGAGCGCCGATTATACATACGTCTGTATAATTTGGAGACCTTGAAAAATGCTTAATTTTCTTTTTATACACACGTTTGTATGAAATTTATTTGGACGACAATTTTGGTTTTTCTGTATATTATTTCTATATATAGGTTTAAAATTTTTTTATTATTGGTTTTTCCGAGCAAATTTCAGAAAAGTTTTTTTTTTATGGTGATTTACGTAAACAGTGCAATTTTCCGGTCAATGAACCCCAGGCGCTCTAAGAAAAACATTGTCTGTTTCCATTATGTTGGTCATAATTTTATGTTTAGTGTTGTTGAAGCTTCTTATAAAGTACTCATAGAACTGTTTATAAACATTATGCAATAAACATCACGCATTGCGGAATCTATACCATTACTTATAACAAGGATAAATCAGCAATAAAGATAGTAAAAATACAAGCCTTAAGGCTTTTTTACCAGTAATAGCGTTAAAAACAGCAGTTGGCACCAGTACAGTCGCATACACTTCCTTACTTGTGTGGTAATTAAAAATTTAATTGATAACGTTTTTATGACATTTCGGAGATGACTAAGATCGTTTCCGTGTAAATATATCGTGTGTATGTTATTTTGTAATTGTCTTTTTTGTGTAACTGTACTCTTCCTGGTGTCTGAAGATTTTTAGGATTGTAGAGATGTTTGAGACCAGTGGCCCAGTGGTAACGACCTGGCTTACGAGTTGTAGGTTGCGGGGTCGAACCCAGCCAACTGTATTACTACTGTACTGCTTTTAAAACAATGAAGGAAAACATCGTAAAGAAACCGGCATGTCCTAGATCCAAAAATTCGATGATGTGATGGCACGCGTGGTGGATTACAGCCTATTTTATCTACAAGAGAGAGGAGGCCTGAACCCCAGCAGTGGGAACATTAAAAGGCTGATTATCCTATGCTATGTTTATGCTAACAGCTAAAAAGTTAGAAATCCTAGCAAAGCTGAGACAGTACCTTTCAATCCCCTTGTTCTCTTATTGCCGTGCTTTCCTTTCTCTTGGCCGCAGACCTGAGTATATGGTTTTAATTAGTAATTATGATATGATAATAAGTAATTTCAACTCGATACCTCCACGCATAAATATCGATATCCGTGCCTCCACGTCGTCCCCGTGTTCTCAAGACAAAGGTCTTGACAGATGGATGGACGCATGGACCCTATAAGGGTTCTGCTATTTCCTTTTGAGATACGGACGGAACCCTAAAACACTGGGTTTTAGTCAGTAAAAGTCTAACACTTCCTCTCGCTCTACTCAGAGCGGGAAAAGTCATGTGATGGTTTCCTACGTAAAAAAAAACAAAAATAATTACCCAATATTGATACACCGTAAGTATTTGATAAACCAGTTTTCTTTTCAATTAAATAGTTTGTTGATGATGTGAGAGTATAATTAAACCGTCTCATCAGGCGTAATCTGGAATGTTATGTAGTGTCCAACTACATAACATTCCAGATTACGTAACAGCTTCGTGCTATCGTTTTATTAACAAAATTTAATTGAAACTAGGCTTGTCTGAACGTGTTACTCCCATTAAATGATGTGGATCAGGTACAAACTAGACCGGATATGATTGGTTTTCGTAATATCTATGCCTTTTATGGATTGTGTTCTTGTATAGTTTTTATTTTTCCGATAAGGCTTCGGAACATAAGTTCCGGTGATTGCCCCAAATTTAACACAGTCACTAAATTATATATAATATAATAATAATATTTCACAACTATCACATAACGTCACCTAGTCCCAAGCTAAACAGAGCTTGTGTTATGGGTACTAGGCAACTGATAAACATACTTATATATTTCTAAATACATATTATAGATAAATTACACCCAGACACAGAACAAATTACCATGCTTATCACACAGACATTTGTCCTGGGTGGGAATCGAACCCACAACCTCCGGCATAGCAGTCAGGGTCACTTAACCACTAGACCAACAGGTCAGTCACATATACGAACTAATAGTTGAAATTTCTGACTGCACTTAAATCTTTACAATGAATCCTGCCTGACTCTGACGGTATAGGAATCAATTATTATTTCTATCCTGTTTGGTCCAATGATCACGATTCCTCGCTTCCTCTCTCCAATTTTCAAGGAAGTCCTTTAGGTCGTCCCACCATCTCCTTCGTTGTCTACCGCAGTTCTGTATTGCTGTGTCTGGGCAACAATCCTGTGTTTTATAAGCTTACAGCAGAATCAAGTTACTACATTGAAGTTCGAAATAGTAAAAGTAACTTTTATTATTATTTCGAAAATACAAGTGTTAATTTATACATGTTAGGTATATACAAACTTTAAATAATAATATGTACGAATGAGTAAAAAAGGCTGAAAAACGGGGAAAACTCAAAGGGCATCAAAACATTCGTTCACATCGATGTCAATGGGAAAAGTGCTCAGAATGCTGGCAGCATTGCCACGCTGGATGGCAATGCTGATTCGTTGACCGAAGAAAAGCCCAGCCCTCTGGTCACGTGAAGAGTCGACCAACCGTTAACTTCCTTAACAACTCGATTAGCGCTCGGACCGCCAACCCCATGGGGCCATGGCCAACGGCTTAAACACATAACTTCCAATGAGGTTATTATATTTACGCCATTTGAGGTTTTCTGCACCTGCAGCAGCCATCCCAGCACAGCCCGCGGTACTTAGAAGATGGGATGGCGCAAGAGTGTCGACACATGTTGCATCCCACACCAATGGCCTACTCAATTTCCAAGGAATTATATTCATCCCAGGAAGTTAATTTCTATAGCGGCGCCCTTCGCTGGGCTCGGGATTGCAAGTATAACTATTGAATGGTATACAAGCTATTGCAAACTATAATTTAACAAACCATGTTGACAGCTGCTGAGTCCCTTCAATCACCAACGCCGACGCAAAAAAAACATAAAAAAAGCTAAAATTTCTCGCTTTAACGCAAAATAATTGATCCGTAACCACCTACAATAAACACTATTATAAATAGTGACGACTCTATCCGCACTATTAGATATTATCAAGTGGTTTCGCAAACACGTAGCCAATGGATTTTCGATGGTAACGGTTTATAATTAATAATAGTTATTGTAGTACTATTGTATCGCCGTCCGGTGTTTTAAACACTGAGTAATAGCTATATACTACTCTGTCAAGAAAGTACCGGGAAAAGATCAATAATACACAAAATGTCTGTTATTCATCCAAATTTATTTTATCACCTTCAAAGTATGCTCCTTTAGAAACGATACACTTGCGCCAACGAATAATCCATTCATCAAAACATTTTTTAAACACTGCTTCCTGAATTGAGTTCAGTTCTCGCCGCGAATTCTCCTTTATGTCTTCTATCGACTGAAAACGGGTGCCACGAAGTGGTAATTTGAGTTTAGGAAAAAGAAAAAGTCAGCAGGAGCCATATCTGGTGAATATGGTGGTTGCTGGATGGTATTTGTTGAATGTTTGGTCAAAAATTCGTTCACAATGATAGCCTTGTGCGAAGGCGCATTGTCGTGGTGCAAAATCCAAGAACTTTCTTTCCACAAATCTGGCCTTTTTCGTCAAATTTGCTGTCTTAAACGCCGCATAACGCTCAAATAATATTCTTTATTTACCGTTAGACCTTCCGGTAAGAATTCAGAGTGCACAACACCGCGATAGTCAAAGAAAACAGTCAACATGACTTTGACTTTTGATCGACTTTGGCGTGGTTTTTTCGGTTTCGGATCAGTTGGAAGGCGCCACTCCGAAACTTGTTGACTAGTTTGCATGTCAAACTCGTAAACCCACGTCTCGTCACCAGTAACAATGCGTTTCATGAATGTTGGGTCCGAACTGACTCGTTCTAGCATGTCCTCAGCGACTTTCATGCGATTGAGTTTTTGGAGAAAATTCAGATCTTTTGGGACTAGCCGCCAACATGTTTCATACCCAAATGATTAGTTAAAATGGTACGGATTGACTCATGAGATACAGAAAGTTCGGCGGCTATCTCTCTCAAAGTTGAATGGGGATTTTCAGTCACTATTTCCTTCACTTTTGCGATGTTAACTTCAGTTGCAGACGTTGACGGCCTACCAGAGCGAGGCAAATCTTCCATCACATCTCGACCGCTTTTGAACGCTTTGAACCACTCATAAGCACGAGTTTTTGATAAAGTCGATTCACCGTAAGCCTTCTGTAACATTTTCAGTGACTCCGAACACGAAATTCCATTGGCGATGCAAAATTTAAGACAAACTCTTTGTTCGATATTTTTGTCCATTATGTAATTCGCAATACACACTATATATGATATTACTAAAACCAGCACTGTATTTAATATAAATAACAAATGCAACTCAAACTCCGCGCCAAAATGGAAAACAGTTGTGCCAATCTAACAACTACAAAAAAACAAAAATTTGAATTTGGAACCATAAACAAATCATCCATTCCCGATACTTTTTTGACTGAATGTAAATGCCTATTAGGGCTCCAACGTAAAAAAGTGGTGCGATGTTGTGTGGCAAAGCATCGGTTGAGGTGACCATACAATATGCGATGCAGTTTTGGTATTTGCCAGAAGTAGCTGAGGACAGAGTAGAGTGGAAGAATGGGACGGAGGCTTCTATCATGTAGTGGGACACAACAGGTTCATAATAATAAACGACTCGGACTCGCGCACTGATGGTCCTGTACAAACTTACCTATGAAAGCAAATCAATTCCTGAATTGAGTTATGAAGATTTTTCCGGATCGCAAAAAAACTTGTGACTTTAACAACAAATTTACAGTTTTCAGATTTCATTCAATATTTGTGTGTGCTATAAGACCTTGCTTTATGCCAAATTTCAGGATTCTGAGTCAACAGGAAGTATGAACTTTGATTTCCTCGAGAGTGTTGAAAGTACGTTTTTTGCCACAGTTTATGTGGCAAAAAACGTACTTTCAACACTCTAGTATCGTTTTTACATGGTTTTAATTTGAACTCGATACCTCTACGCGTTCCCAAGATAAAGGGTCTTATAGACAGACGGACAACAAAGTGATCCTATAAAGGTTCCGTATTTTCCTTTTGAGGGACGGAACCTTAAAAAGCATTTTTAGTTTTCCACATTTTTATAACTGGTAGGCTCGTGCTTGACCAATATAAAATGGTAAGCAATGATAACCCGCCGCCGGGATTCCAATCCCGATTTCCGGCCACCGTAAACGCGTGCTTGCGGACGGCGAGCCATAGGTAGCTCGCTGTCCGACCGTCCGATAACTGTCCGGACCGAGCTCAAGACGTCGACGGCGCGCACCGTTCCCGTGCGCTTTAAGGAGTTGTCAGCAACAGCAGGGGCCCAGCTGGGTCGAAGCCTACTGGGGCAAGGGTTATCCGAAAGTGAGCTCGAGCCCCGGTATGAAGGTTAGAAAGAACGGGGTGGGTTTTTAGTCAGTAAGAGTCTCACACTATCTCATGCTCCACCCAAGAGCGGGGGTTGTCATCGAAAGATTTTTGAATACCACAAAAAAAAAACAACGATAACAATTTCTTCGATGCCGGAGCATATTTGCCTAAAATTAACCTGTTCACTCTTGATTTGCAGCTAGCAGGAAACACAGACCATTCCAAATAGCCGTTGTACCAATAATTCTATAGTATAACGAAGAACCCTATTCTAGAAATAGTCTTAATTTGCACATTACCTTATTTGCTTCATATTTGCGAAATATAGAACGAGGTGTGGCTTTTGTCCAGTATCGTATTAGCTTGAGGCTGTCCGTTCTATAGGCAATTTAGCTCGGAGCATATCAAAACACATAATGACTTGACCTATGCAAGACCTTTATGAGGTACATTTAATATAACATCTTGATTATGTTATTACAAACGGAATGTATTATAATTAGTACTTCATTAATATCATTGACATTGTACTATACATAGGTCAGTGTGCATTATGTCATAGATAGGTAGGTATGATAAAAAACAAATGAATTGTTGCCAGGTGTAATAAATGTTGATATAATCGTGGCCTCTTTGGTTTATCGGTCATGGTCTTAGTTCTTATCTAGTATGTCATTCAGTACTGACAGAAACCTTTTATTAACCGAGGTATTGAAAGGGTTAATGGTCTAATGGTTAGTTTGGACAGTGCGAGCTAGTGTACGAGTCAGCCTGCGATTGTTTGGACGTCACTTACGAATAACTTGCACGAGCTAGTTGGACAGTAGCTCGCATAGCTGCACTGCAGAAACTCGCACGCGCGAGTTGGACAGTAACAGTTACCTCAACATTTTTTGTTTTCACTCGTCTGATCGCCCGGCAGTAACTCGAACATGGCAGCAGCTCGGCGGTGCTCGCTGTCCGATCGTCCGGTAATGGACCGAGTCCAAGACGTCGACGGCGCGCACTGTTCCCGCGCGCCTCAAGGAGTTGTCAGCAGCAGGAGGGGCCCAGCTGGGTCGAAGCCTACTGGGGACAGGGTTGTCCGAAAGGGAGCTCGTGCCCCGGTATGAAGGCTAGAAGGAACGGCGCGGGGTTTTTAGTCAGTAAGAGTCTGACACTATCTCCCGCTCCACCCAAGAGCGGGTTTTGTCAAAGATGATTTTCCCCGTCGATAAAAAAAAAAGCAGCTCGGCCGTCGCTCGTGTCATTTGCACGCGTTCGGCAGTGGGTCGCCAATGCCAGCTGAGCAGAGAGTAGACAACGCGACGCTATATAGCCACTAGAAGACTGGACAGCTACTATCATTCTGAAAACAACTAAGGCGAGCCGAGCTACTGGCATACGAGTAGCTGCGTACAATCTAGTCTAGTCAGTAACTTGCGTTGTGTAAACCAGCCATAAGACTTTGCTCTAGTTTGTGAACAATAAAAAATAAGCTCCCCACGTCCCGCGTCCCCCGCGGTTTCACCCGTGTCTTTGGGTACAGCCTTGCTCCCATGAGTAGTAGCGTGATTTTGTATTTGGGCTTTCTAACTCTAAAATATTTTTTCAATTCGAATCAGTAGTTCCTGAGCTTAGCGTGTTCAAGCAAATAAACAAACACACTTTTCAGTTTCATAATATGCATAGGTAGGTATATTATTATATCTTTAAATATATAATTCTTCTCTACGTGTGTTCCGAACCGATTTGGATGAAATTTGTGTGTGTATACTTGAGTGGGTCCCTGGATGGTTTAAAAATATAACTAGACTCGGTATGAGGATATCGATTTCTAAAGACAATCGCTAGCTTACCGACTCCTGCCATTTTCGAAATTGTGTCAAATCGAATTTGTTTTGAGTGAATGTGAATTTGCGGTAAATTGGGGCCAATTTGAAAATAATTCAAATCAACATTGATTCGATCCAGATTTTCTATGGGGTTGGGAGAAAACCAGCAAAACGCCATAAAATGAGACTTAGATTAGTGCTTGAACCAAACATTTTCTAATCATGCAATTTTAACATGAAAAAGCCATCTTTTTCACCTAGCAGTTTCGCTAATTTATTGACAAACCAAACTGACGGCAGTTTGGATTGTCAGTAATTAGCGAACTTGTTCGAAATGTCGAACACAGATACTAATGTGTTAATTACATAATAAAATGCGTTTAAATCCTACAAGTAATTAGTTTAATATAATGACTGCAATGAACCTGTTATCAATATTGGCAACGTTTTGCGACATCGGGCACCTGATTCCGTGCCGTGTGTAAGGTCCACAGCCGACATTCAATTAAATCAGTGGTTCCCAACCATTTTTGGCCAGGGTCCACTTTGATTTATTGTTGGTAAGGTCTGTAATAAAATAGAACCGTATTAATTGAAAAAAAAAAACTGATATCATAATTTCAAAACTTGTAGCATTTCATAAAATAATATAACATTACTGTACGTAGTAACTTATGATTTTCAGTTAAAAATAAAAGTTGAGATTATGTTCAAAATTTTACGGAATAGAGCAACGTTGAAGGTGGATCGTTGACCTGTTAGAAGCCGCTAGATTCAGCTGCACGCCGGACGCACAAGACCGGTCCAAAAAGCGACATATGGGGCAGTCCAGTAGTGGACTTTCTGCTGAAAATTATGACTAGCTGCTGACTGCGGTTCCGCCCCTGTGAAGTTACTTTTCACCTATCAATCTTTTTTTTTTCTTTTTTATGCTACTCTGTTCTAAAATAATCAAAAGAAAATAAAAATGATTAAAATCGGTCAAGCCGTTTTAACAGCAATTGTAAAGTGGGTTGTGTAGTAAAGTTCGAAATAGCACCATACTATGACCATTATCATCTATCATCATCCTCAGCCTTTTTAACGTTCCCACTGTTGGGACTCAGGCCTCCTCTCTGAGAGAGGGAATGGGCAGTAGTTACATGTTATTTTAGTTGTTACGGCCCACAGGTTGAGAACCAATGGGTGAAATAGTTTCTGATAAGGCGGGTTGCACAATAGGCACCTTTCACTAGTGTTGTGTAAGTGTCCGCTGTCCGAGTGCTCGCCAATCGGACAGTGAGACAGTGCACTTATCAAGGTCGTATATGTCATGCGATTGACGGTTTTATGTTTGTTTAGTTGTTATAACGCATGTTTGTTTGCAGCGAGAATATAAATAAGAGTTCATTATATACGATCTAAATTAGAAAGCTAGGCTGTGAGATTGTTCGAAAGAGTCACCACGGCCCTGGAACGCAAAGGGCGATTAAGAAACTAAATTAATTAAGAAACTGGTCTTAGTCAGTAAAAGTCTGACACTCCATCTCAGTCCACCCAGAGCGGGAGAAGTTATTTGAAGATTTTGGGTCGGAGAGGTAGGTCACTCGTTGTCTTTCCGAGCCAACGGCCCAAATCCCCCATAAAAACACTTGGCTTCCGTACTCCAACTGCCCAGGGGCACAGCTACCGGTACCAAATGGTAAAGCTGCTCCAAGGAAGCGTATTTGAGCCTTTTTATAAAGCAGGCGTCTTCAGTGGTGGCCGAAGCAGTGTGCATGGTGTGACTCAGGTGATTGGCATCCCAGATCTGGCACTTTCCGTTTTTCTATGGCACCAGAGTCAGTCCAACCGGCCTCTTACCACTTGGAGGCAACCTGAAACAATTGAATTAGAATGAAATGTAAATGCAATTTTGTACAAAATGTGTAAGTCTTTTGAAACAAGCTTTTAATGTAAAAAAGTTTTTCATAGCATGATTTTATAGCTCGGTATACCTATATAATTAATACACGTCAAGACAAATCATCGTTGTGTCGTTTAACTACCAAGTTCCTATAGCCACCGTCCGGTTCCATCATCAGATCAGCTCCATGTCATAATAATATTGCATTGTTATCTGATTTACACATGCATCCAAAATTTCAGCTCAATCGGTAACCGAGAAGTGGGTCAAATTTAATATACAAGATTTGATTACAGACACCGGGACAGGTGGGCACGCCACGATTATGGCGGTAAGTCCCCTCTTTGAGGCGTGGCTGGAAAGACCTCACGGCGTCCTTACCTTCCGCATGACGCAGGTCCTCACCGGACATGGCAAGTTCGGGAGGTTCCTGCATCGGATTCAAGCGGAAGAGACGCCCGGGTGTCGCTACTGTGCGCAACGCCCGGAGGACACGGTGGAGCACACCGTCGAGGTGTGCCCTGCCTGGGCGGAGCATCGCCGTGCCCTCGTGGGGGCGATCGGCGGCGGAGACCTCTCGCGCCGGGCCCTGGTCAAGGCCATGGTCCGGAGCGAGGAGGAATGGCAGGCGGTCGCCTCCTTCTGCGAAGCAGTAATGCTTGCAAAGGAGGAGGCCGACCGCATCAGGCAACGGCGCCCTCGCCGCCGTCGCCGGGATTCCGATCCCGATTTCCGGCCACCGTAGACGCGGGCTCGCGGACGGCGAGCTATGGGTGGCTCGCTGTCCGATCGTCCGGTAATGGACCGAGTCTAGGACGTCGACGGCGCGCACTGTTCCCGCGCGCCTCAAGGAGTTGTCAGCAGCAGGAGGGGCCCAGCTGGGTCGAAGCCTACTGGGGACAGGGTTGTCCGAAAGGGAGCTCGTGCCCCGGTATGAAGGCTAGAAGGAACGGCGCGGGGTTTTTAGTCAGTAAGAGTCTGACACTGTCTCCCGCTCCACCCAAGAGCGGGTTTCGTCAAAGATGATTTTCCACGTCGAGAAAAAAAAAAAAAAAAAAAGACACCGGGACAGGTGAAACTAAATAAAAGCTTGAAAAATAAGGAGCGCTATAATGTGTTCAGAAACATTTTCCTTTTGCGATTGCACCTACGGGACATTTTCCCAATCATAATGTCCAACACAACCATAATGTCCAACACAACTGCTATTTTAAAAAGACACCACCAATAAATAGGTGACAGTGAACGTGCACTTATCAAGGTTGTATTTATCATACGATTTACTTTAAAACGCAAATGTTTGTTTATTTCATTCTGTAAATGTATGCTAATCAGGGTTCAATATGTACGATATGAGTCGTCAAGCTGGCTAATGCTAGTTTAAAGTAACACTATATGACACAGAAATGTGAATTTATTTTTAACTAACTGCTCCCAGCGGCTTCGTCCGCGTGATAGCATAAAATTATCCCAAGGGAACATACTTCCGGGATAAAAAGTATCCTATGTCCTATTTCAGGACATGTTATATCTGTGTACCAAATTTCATCAAAATCAGTTTTGCCATTTAGGCGTGACGACATAACAAACAAACTTACTTTCGCTTTTATAATATTAGTAAGGATTTAGGCAAGGGAATATTCAATAAAGGATTTTATTAGGTACATAACATAAAACTTTTCACACACTGCGCCCACGTACCGGATTACAGTCTAGGTAGAAGCCTGAGTTCCAGTAATGGGAACATTATAAGCTTGATTATATTTTATGCTATTATGTGAAAATAATATACGGAGAGATAAATAAGTTTTTACTCAATAACAGCCTCTCTTGTGTGATTATCATATTTGTATATATCTCTATATATATTATGTATTTATTTTTAGTATAAGGTATAAATATATAGTCATTTAATTATTTATTAGTTTAATTTAAGATTTCACTAACTCTACTTATTTCTGCACAATCTTTCCTTTTGCAGGTCTGCTGAAAGAAATTTCTATAACAAATAAGCAGTACCTTTGTACAAAGTTTTATAATATGTTGTCTCCTTTTGTATTTTTGTGTGTACATAAATTATAAAATAAATAAATGAAACTTTTCCTTCCGAATTTTTCATGAAACATTCAGATTGCGAACTTTCAGGTTCAACACAAATGTTCTTTTAATAGGACATAACCCATTGGTAGTTCAGGCAGAATAAAAAATGCTAATAGGGTGGTGAGCCTTAAATTTTATTGACCCAAATCTTTTGATTGGATACTGATTATGAAATAAATATTATGTTAATGACATAACAACTTAACGTTGTCGGAATCATTGTTTTGTAATATTAAAAGGTATCATTCATCATAATTTATTATGAAATCAGTCACGCCCATATTTCTAGAGACTTTAATTTAAAATTGATTTTTAAGTTGACAAAAAGATTGATCCAGTCTTGGCGGTCACCGGTCAGTCCAATGATTTATCAAACACCTACTAACTGTCAATTTGGGCAGCCATGACACTAAAATACTCAGTTGATTGGCCGATTTACAGGACCAGTTAAAGATAAATTGTTTCCTTTTACAAATCTTATTTATTAACCTAGTTAGTAAGTACAAAACCAGCCCTATTAAATTGTAGTAAAATATCATTTTTGACTGGCCTGTTGGTCTAGTGGTTAGTGGCCCTGACTGCTATGTCGGAGGTCGTGGATTCGATTCCCACCCAGGACAAATGTTTATGTAATGAGCATGATCATTTGTTCTGTGTCTGGGTGTAATTTATCTATAATACGTATGTATTAAGAAAAATATAAGTATGATTATCAGTCGTCTTGTAATCGTAACACAAGCTCTGCTTCGATTGGGACTAGACTGCGTTGTGGAATATTAAGGTATTATTATGTTAGAGAACATTATTATTCTTTAAACATTTTATATTAAACCAATACGGTCACCTCTCTGCAGACGACATATTCAGATGTCGTACATGTATATCATAAATAGCTTCTCCTGCTCTTGGGCGGATCAGGAGATCGTGTCAGATTTTTAATGACTAAAATCCACTCTCATGGTCTTTCATTGCCTTGCGTTCCAGGGCTCTGGATTTTTCATTCAGAAGCGATCCCGTGGCCCCAGTAGGCTTTGACCCTGCTGGGCTTATGGTTTTGCTGACATCTCCTTGACGTGGAACACTTTGCGCCGTTGACGACTTAGGTCGGACGGCGAGCTACTTATTGTTCGCCGTCCGCAAGTCCACGCCTACCGTGGCTGGACATCGGGGTCGGGATATCGGCAGCTGGGGCGTGAGGGCCGCTCCAAACATATCGTACTGTAAGCTCCTGTCCGCTTCATATTTCATCATCTTTAGTTCTTTGTCTGTTTAGACAGAGAGCCACAAATTAGGGATCATTTGTCATGCACACAAAACAGCAAAAGTACTTTAGATTAACCTATAATTTACTTTGATTGATGATAGCTAAGTACTATAAACAGTTCGCAATATGGGTGTTAATTCATATAATTAATAAAATAATGATAATCTGTGTGAAAGGTCAGGGGGTTTTTTAGCCTTGCGCTTGCAATGTATTTGTGTCAAGCGTGAAGTGATAGTTTAATTAGAGGTGTAGATAAGTGAACAATTAGCGTGGGCGGACCTTGTTTGGATTCCTGAGAAGCTTATTTTAATGAAACTGATTTAGTTTCGTGAAGTTATCATTATCTAATTAGTGTGTAAAACACACATAAAATTAGTGTGTAAACATCAGGTAAAATTAGTGCAAGGTTTAAAATCAAATTCTTTAGGTAAATTGCTTTTCACCTATTTTTTTAACTTTATTATTATTCATTTCAATGACCAAGTTGTGTAATGGCTCAGTGGTCTTTTTTTAGGTGGGAAATCATCCAATGACCTCTTTCGTACTTGGGCAGAGCGGAAGGGCGTGTGACTTTTAGTGACTAAAACTCACTCCTATTCCTTCTTTGTCTTCGTCCCAGGGCCCCAGTAGGCTTCGATCTTGGTGCTCCTCTACGGTTTGCTGAGATCGCTTTGCCTTTCATACATGAGGTAGTGGTTTTGAAACCGGTGGGCAAGTATCAAATTTTTTTTTTAAATTTTAAAACATTTTTCTAAGTTCATCTAAGACATTACTGACACCCCGAGCCTAAAAGCAAGTAAAGCCGTTTTCCGTTGGTCCCTTTTGATATTTGTAGACTTTTGACAGGTGTTAGAGTCTGATGCCAGTAAGTCTGACCATCAGTCATCTGAAGGAATATTGTGTTGCACAGTAACTGGGTTGCCATATTCTGCCGTATTTGGTTAGACTGGAAACCGACTTCTAGTTAGCAGGTAAAAGGCTTTGGAGAAGACATTTGAAGTCACTCAACCTTGAAGTACCTATAGATACCAGCCCTTTATGTTTGGTTGGTACCTATAGAATAAAGATATGGTTACTTGATTAATTACCCTACCCTTTGTGTTCATTGTTATTGCTTTTAAGCCTCTTGTGCTGTATCAACACAATATAAGGCTCGAAAGAGTTCGAAATTCAATTTCGCATTGAAATCATAGATCAATGGCGCACTACCAACATAGATTTACTATCGAATAGCGTGTGTGCCTATTCGGTTATTGTTCGATTTTATTAATAGTACGTTTCTCTAATTATAGGCGTGTAAATCTCGCAGCCTTGGCTATCGATAAAGCGTATACGATATTACGATCAGTGGCGGATTAGCCGCGTAGCTAGAGTAGCAAATGCTACGGGCCCCGCGCATTCGGGGTGCCCGAGCGTTCAGTGAGTTCAGACATGAGAGTAAAAACAACTAGTCAAAGTATATAAACTACTGTAAATCTAAGTACAGTTGATATCTTTAGATGTAATAAAGTAAAAGTCTACAAAACATCTATATTAGATAACTAGCTTTTGCCAGTGGCTTCGCCCGCGTACATAAAATTTAGCCTATGTCACACAGGAATAAAGCAGCTTCCTACCTACCGGTGAAAAACTTTTAACAATCGGTCCAGTATATTCAGAGATTACCTAAAAATAAAAAGACAAACTTCTCCTCTTTATTATATTAGTGTAGATAAAAATCATTTTGTTGAAGTTTTTGGGTGATACAGTAAATGAGGAAAATAGAATCTTAGCTAAATCATTTTTTACAATATCTTTTACAGTTATTCTACGCAGGGGCCCTTGGTCGAATTTGCTATAGGCCCCTCTCTGGCTTAATCCGCCACTTCTTACGATCCAGTATCGATCATTGACATGACTTTAATAATCGATACTCGAGACTCAACAGCAAATATGACGGATTTAGATCGTGATCGAAATGACATTGGACTATTATTGTCTTTGTTATCGTGCCCCGGATTCAGACGAAATTAGGTTCAAGAACTCATGTTATAATGGTAACTTGAACTATTTTAATGCGTGTCTAAATTATTGAAGGCTTCATAAAAAGATATTAAATAATGACTCTTTCGTTTACGACTTTTTTAATTCAATTTATTATTCGATAGCGTTGCGAAATCTTTTGTCGATGATCATGAAGTTGAACATGAGGTCTATTGTGTACTTATACGATATTTCTGTACTTATCTACCATTGAACTTGTGTGACTATGTCGAAACTTATGCATTGTCATGACAAAGGTCACGAGCAAAAATGATTATGAGAATTAGGAGTGAGGTGCAAAATTTTCTGTTTATAAAATCGAGGGGTGTGAATGGGGTTATGAAATCAGCCTTCTGCTTAACGAGGGTTGTGAAATTTTCGTTGGATAATTTTGTTAGCGTGTGTTACTCGGTCTTACGTATCCCTTGTAATGCAGTTGTCGCTGATTCGATAATTGGCCTCTTCGTTCAATGTCGCGTATTGTTTCAATTGTTTTCACCTTCAACTGTTACTGTTGATGATAATTTTCACTACTTATGCTATGGAAATATACGCCTTATGAATATTGATTGGAGGAATGTTGGGAAATTAACAGTCAAATGGGCAAATGAACAATAACATACCGCGTGCAAGAAATTTTACTTATTACTGATACTTTATAGCGTGACGAGTGACAGGACAGAATGGAAGAAAAAAACGTGTTGCGCCGACCCCAAATAAAACGGGATAAGGGCAGGAAGATGATGATGATGATGATGAGATGATACTTTCGCTTTCGCTCACCCGACCCACCTGATGGTAAGAAGGTATGTTGTTGATGATGGAGAACGCTTGCCTAGGAGTTAGCTATTCACTCTTGACTTAAAGACTCCTAGGTTGTAGCTATCACGAAACATAGACTCCAGCAAAGAATTCCAGTTCTTAACTATATACACAATGAATATGTTCCTGAGAAGTTTGGAATGAATAATCTATATGAGACTTGCGCTTACAAGGGAATCATGACACATAGAGGAGTAAGCCTTTTTTAATTTTTTGTCCAAACGATCTCAGTCCAGTTTATTTGTATGTACCTATACCTATGTATTTAAGTATGTATTTGTTGTTGTACTTATTTCTATGCAACCCCCCTAGCCAACTTACAATCGTTTCTCTTGCGTCGAACGCCTCGAGTTGGAAGACCACCTACAAGGTGGAGCGATGACCTGGTGAAGGTTGCGGGAAGCCGATGGAAGCAAGACGCACAGTTTCGTTCGTTGTGGCGACACTTGGGGGAGGCCTATGTCTAACAGTGGACGTATATCGGCTGAAATGATGATAATGATGATGAGATGATGCAGGCTCGCGGACGGCGAGCCATGGGTAGCTCGCTGTCCGATCGCCCGCTAATGGACTGAGTCCAAGTCGACGGTGCGCACTGTTCCCGCGCGCCTCAAGGAGTTGTCAGCAGCAGGAGAGGCCCAGCTGGGTCGAAGCCTACTGGGGACAGGGCTGTCCGAAAGGGAGCTCATGCCCCGGTATTAGGGCTAGAAGGAACGGCGCGGGGTTTTTAGTCAGTAAGAGTCTGACACTTTTTCCCGCTCCACCCAAGAGCGGGTTTTGTCATAAAATGATTTTCCCCGTCGACAAAAAAAAGGCTATCAATGATAAAGTTGAGATGTCTTTACGCAAGTGTTTGGTACATCTTAATGGATTAAGTCAAGACGTTTAATGAGAATTCTGTTAACGAAGGCGTTTTCCGTGTCAATTATAAATGTGAGCGCTTAATTTTGTTAGAAACAATAGGCTATATACCGTGTGATGCGGCCAAAACGCAATTTGATATATTTTTTTCACTGTTTTCATTGCGTTACGTAAAATGTTCAATGGAACTATTAAAAATAATGGTTAAAAGTTAAATCGGTAACAACAAGTAACATTAGCGATCATAACTTTTTTGTTGTTTTCTAGGTGGGAAAATCATCCAATGACATCCCTCGCTCTTTGGCGAAGGGTGTGTAAGACTTTTACCACAAAATATATACAGGTACAGACAGAAGTCAATCTACATACAAAGCGCGCTCGAGCAACGCACACATAGACACCGCTCACGGACACGATATCTCGATAGCGTCTTGACCCACTCATCGAACAGTTCCGGCTCAAACGCTCATTAGTGTGCGTCCACCGAGCGTAAGTATAAAAAGTGAAGTACATACATGAGATTGTCTTCTGTACCAATCTATTTTGTGCATTTACTGACTAAAACCTACTCCTGTTCCTTCGTTGCCATTTACACCAGGGCCGAGTCTCCCTTTCAGAAGCAAACCCTTGCCTCAGTAAGTTTCAACCCTGCTGAACCCTACGGTTGCTGACATCTTGAGGCGCCCTTGAAACACTACGCACCATCGACGACTTG
The DNA here is from genome assembly GCA_949319445.1 of Mythimna lalbum. Lineage (NCBI taxonomy): Eukaryota > Metazoa > Arthropoda > Insecta > Lepidoptera > Noctuidae > Mythimna > Mythimna lalbum. The sequence continues at coordinate 6,841,291 of OX439345.1, read as the reverse complement.
GACTCGGTCCGAACGTTTATAGGTCTGGACGGCGAGCCACCCTTCTGCTCGCCGTCCGCAAGCCTGCAGCCTACTCTCGCTCTTTCTCTGTCCATGCAGGAAGGTTGTGGAATTCTTTTTTACCTAGGATTCGAGATTTGAAATCTTTTTCATTCACTCCTAACTCAAGTAAAAGAGCACATGTACGGAAAGTACATGTGCTTTCTAGTATGATAATTATATAATGTATATAATTATGTCTTTGTATAAGAAAAAAAAATATAAGTAATTATTATGTGATTTTTTAAATTTAATTTAATATTACACAAATGCCTATTTTCTAATTTCTACACACTATTGTCTACATTTCTTGTAATCTCTCCTTTCGCAGGTATGCTGGAAGAAATTTCTTTTGACATAAGCTGTGCCTTTGTACAAATTTTTATAACGATGTATTCCTCCTCCTCCTTGCGTCGTTTATCCTCAATGCTGAGGGTCGTGACCTCGACGAATAATCTTTTTATGGACTATATTTCGCCATGTTGTCCTGTCTTCGGCGATGTGGAAGGCGTCGCAGACTGTGGTCTCCAGTGTATCACGGATTTGGTCTGACCAACGTAATGGACTCCTGCCCCTGGGTCTTTGTACGATGTATTCAGTGTAGGTATATGTGTGTCCACCAATTATAAAAAAATGTTTGCAGTTTTTTTATTATTATTGATAGGTTTGAGTTTGATAACAAGTTCCCGTGCCCATCCGCCCCAATGCTCTAGTTATTACGGCCTTATTTCCTCTCCTAGAGAGGAGGCCTAAGTCCTAGCAGTGGGAACATTAAAAGGCTGATTAGGCTTATTATGCTATACGCGGTTCGGAGGTCTAGCGCCGTTTGTCCACCACCGCCGTCACCGGGACGTCACCGAGAACGAGATGATGGCGCAGATTTAGCGATACATACATTTTTATGGCCATGTGTCCTCCGCACGGCCGTCACCCGAGCGCATCTTGAACTTAAACTCGGCCCGAAATAATCTCGTTCTCGGTGACGTCCCGGTGACGGCGGCGGTGGACAAACGGCCCTACACCATAAGTCAAGTAGTATTTCAATATTGTTTTTGTACAATATTGAATATTATAGAGGTTTTTTTTTCTGTGGGAAAATCATCTAATGACATACTCCGCTCTTGGGCCGATCGGGAGATAGTGTCACACTTTTACTGAGTAAAAACCCACTCCAGTTCCTGCGTTGCCTTTCGTACCGGGGCTGAGCTACCTTTCGGAACTAACCCTGGCCGCAGTAGACTTCGACCCAGCTGGGCCCCTGCCGTTACTGACAGCTCCTTGAGGCGCGCGGGAACAGTGCGCGCCGTCGACGTCTTACGTTCGGTCCGGACAGTAACTGGACGGTCGAACGGCGACCTACCCATTGCTCGCCGTCCACAAGATCGAAACTAAAAGGTATAGGATAAATATAGGTGTTTGGCTTCAACACAGTGTACAATTTTGAAATAAGACTCGCATTTATCGTTCAAATGAATGGACACAACTGTTGCGCATGTGGTTGCCAGTTTCTATTGTTATTGTGTCAATATCTGAGCGTTTTTGTACAACGTTATATTTCCCATATTCGCCTGTAAGTCGTGTGAGGTAACATAAATGAATAGGGTATTATCAAATGTTGGTAATGGCCGATTGAGTGGGGCTGACGAAACCGCGCATGAAACGCTAAAGTACGTTGTTTAACATGAAATGTGGAATAATTAACAGCTATTTGTACGCTTTGTTATATTAGCCGATGATTTGTTGATGATGAAATACTAATATTAAACGATGGTCTGGTATTTACGGTAAATGTAGAAAAAATGTACTTAGACCTTTTTCTTTCTTTAAGAGGGTCCTTCTCCACTCGCCTATCGTAAACATCGAAAATGGTTTAAAAGCTTGTTACTTCATTTAATGCAATCCAACGCGATGTTTGACGAAAAGGCAACGTAAAAAAAGAGAGATAACGCCTGGAAGCTCTGTTAGTATTCGGTAATTCCGAGATTTACTCGAAAATTTCACAAAACTTGCTCCAGGAAATAGCTGTTTTTTTTTAAACCCTTAAAAGTTTTTGGAAAAAGTTGTCGTCGTTTAGAGTCTTGATAAAATTTGCAAGGCTTCTATAGTTTGACTTTTTTGACTTTTTTTAATTTTTAGGCAAATTATGAAGTGTCAAAATTCATATAAAATAGGGGATTTTCAGAGGTCTTTACTGGATTTGTTTTACACAAATTTAGAAATTGATTTCAATAGAAGCCTAGATAATATCCACAAGATACTGTGTTTCCAAAATATCTAATGAAAAATCTGTAATAACGTCATAATCGGTTATGAGCGGTTGTATGAAAAACAGTGAAAATGTGTGTCGTGATGCACCACCTTGAATGAGGTTGGGCCGCACTAGGAGTTATTCCTGTGTTGTGGGAGTGTTGCAAACATGGGCACTCTCATACACAAGAAACCTATACCCGAAACAACTTTGACTGGCCTGTTGGCCTAGTGTTTAGTGGCCCTGACTGCTATGTCGGAGGTCATGGATTCGATTCCCACCCAGGACAAATGTTTATGTGATGAGCATAATCATTTGTTCTATGTCTGGGTGTAATTTATCTATAATATGTATGTATTTAGAAATATATAAGTATGTTTATTAGTTGTCTATTACCCATAACACAAGATGTGCTTAGCTTGGGACTAGACGGCGTTGTGTGATAGATGTGAAATATTATTAAAAAAGAAATTGTAATCCTTACAAATATTTATTTCGCGCGGTTTCGAACCCGTCACACGTAGTGTGCTAGTCTTGGGTTTGTAGAAAAATATTCAATATAGTTCATATGCATATTTATTTACTGATTTGTAAAGACGCCAAGTGGGCAGTTTTTGACGGAATCAATGATAGTCTCAGTGTGACTAAACTGAACTTCTGGATGTATAAAATACTTATTTTCTAGTATTTTACTTATGTAAATACTAGAAAATAAGTATTTAGAATAAGTATATAGACTTTTACCTATGTAAATATAATATGTAGATAAGGACTTTTTAAGGTGGGATATCATTTAATGATTTAGAATAGAATAGAATAGAATAGAAATACTTTTATTCGGTACAGAACAGACACAGCACAGCACAACGGATAATAGACAAAGTAAACAAAAAGAAAAGTACAAAGTGCGCCGAGCGTGCCCGCACCGAAAGGGTGACCACCTCAGCATTTGCTGGGCGTTAGACACCCAGCGCTGATTTTCAGTTGGCACCCCGCAGTGACGCACGGACTAGGGTAAAGCATATATGTAATTACTCGTATGTGATTTCTCCCTATCTAGGGCGGAGCGAAAGGGTGGGACAGACTTTTACTGACTAAAACCACACCTATGTTCCTTCTTTACCCTCACTTTCCAGGACCATGGGTTCCTCTTTCGGAAGTCAACCCATGGCCCCTGTAGGCTAAGTAAGGACTCAACAGGGCTGAAGCCCTGCTGAGTCCTTACGGTTTTGCTGACATCTTTGAGGTGGAACACTGAGCGCCGTTGACGACTTGTGCTCGTAAATAAGGGCTGAAGGGTTGTTCGAAACAGTTACCGTGGCCCTGGAGAACAAATGGTAACTGGAGAAACACAGGTGGATTCAAGTCAGTAAAAGCATGACACTCTCACTTCTTAACTCAAAAAAAACCTACGTTAATTCTCGTGTTTTAGTAATTTAACTAAATAATTAACACGAAATAGAAATCAGCACGATTTAACATTGTACACCAGTTTACTCGTGCCTTGGCTTGCATAATCAAGAACGGGGTAAACGAAGCCTTTGGTGTTTAGACAAAAAACAATCGTAGCGTTTTTACAATCGATTACGTAAATCGAGAACACGACTGTTATTCGGTGAAACGACTCATTTGTTGAACTCGGTAATTATCTGCTGGAAAATCAATGTCTTTTAGGGTTCCGAACCTTAAAAGGAAAATACGGAACCCTTATAGGATCATTTTGTTCTCCGTCGTCCGTCCTTTATCTCGAGGACGCGTGGAGGTATCGAGTTGGAATTAAAACCATATACTCAAGTCTGCGGTTGCATCTTAGCAAAAGAGTTATGAATATACCAGAGGAGAGGAGAGCAGGATGGATCGATTGCATGAGTAACACGGGGCAAGGGCGGGAAGATGATGAGTGTTACTTAGTATCTGGGTTGTGGAGTTCAGATAGGCAATCACGCACAAGCACCAAAATTTTCCATCAATACACGGTTGTGTTTTTCAAAGGAATCAGCGCGTCACACTAGTAGCGTATTGGTATCTACGCACATACATACAAACACGCTTGTGATACAATCAAAATGTATTAAGAATTTATCAAAACAAGTAATTTTTTATGCAAAAATATTTCTTTGTTAATCTACACTAAAGAGGAAAAGAAAAGAAGAAAAAATATATTTTTGTGGGTATGTTTGTAACTAATAAACTTCAAAACTACTGTACCGATTACAAAAATTCTTTCACCATTGGAAAGCTACATTCACCTTGAGTAAAATAGGCTATAGTTATTGCCCGTGCGAAGCCGGGACTGGCCTCTAGGATAAAAAGATACTTATTTTAAAAATTGCTTAAATCATTCCGGTAACTGCTTCTGAACATACTACTTTCAGGCTGTGCGTCTATTATCTTACGTGTTGTATATGCCAATAAGAAATGTTCAGGATATCTTGTCACGATTTTTTAGATCCAAAACTCAGCTTCCTCAGTTTGGCAGCAATTTCCTGCTTCGTCAAATATTTCCTGCAAAAAGATGTTACATTTCTTACACAATATCCTTCTAACGAAAGCCATTCACAAAACCAAGAAGGACTTCTTAATTAAATATTTTATTTTAAAACATATTTTAGGGTCGTTGCACCCGAACCACCGGCCACAACTACAAAACGCTGCCATCGGCGTATTTCCTGTAGTTCTTATACATTATATATCTTTTTTTTTATGGTGGGCAAAAATCATTCAATGACAACACCCGCTCTTGGGTCGGGAGACAGTGTCAGACTCTTACTGACTAAAAACCCGCCCTGTTTCTTCTAGCCTTCATACTGGGGCTCGAGCTCCTTTTCAGATAACCCTGGCCTCAGTAGGCTTCGACCCAGCTGGGCCCCTGCTGTTGCTGACAACTCCTTGGGCGCATATCCCCATATGCGCGGGAACAGTGCGCGACGTCTATGTCTTGGGCTTGGTCCGGATAGGAATCCCGGCGGCGGCGGCGGCGAGGGCGCCGTTGTTGATGCGGTCGGCCTCCTCCTTTGCTAGCATTATTGCTTCGCAGAAGGAGGCGACCGCCTGCCATACATTGTATATTGATTCACTGCACACGGTTGACACCGGTGGACGCTATACACTACAAGTCACCGACAAAAAACGTCGTCACACGCCAGTTGCGAATATAAACCTTCTTTGTCAGAGTCCATTATGATACTGCGCAAAAAACAGCAGTTGTCACGCGGTGCAGCTACCTTTGTGATCGCTTCTAGTTTGTCGTGGCTGCGTTTGTGGCTGTGGCATGTGGCTCGTGTGGGGCGACCCTTAATGTTATCAGTTTATCAAACGTGATCTTATATTGTCATGCACCCACACTTCCTGTCTCACATTATAGATTGCATTGATAGTGTCACAGTCACAACCCGGATGCGAACTCGGTACTCTCCAGGTAACAGGTGCTCACAGGTGTTCAACTGAATTAGATGAAATAGTTCAACGTCGTCTTATTCATCTTTGATTCATTTATTATTAATTATTCAATGAGCGTGGATGTCAGTGACGAGATAGGGAGATATTTGAGTAAGTTACTATATAACATCACACCAATTTGAACAGCTGGTGTAGATTTTTTTTCTGTGGTGAAAAATTATCCTACTGGTTTTGGTTCAAGCACATGCGGGTTCCCTTAACCATTTTGAGAGATCTATCACAATAATAGTATTAAATAATATTGTAAGATATATACAATCATCATCATCTTCCTGCCCTTGTCCCGTTTTATTTGGGGTCGGCGCAACATGTTTTTTTCTTCCATTCTGTCCTGTCACTCGTCACGCTATCACTAACTCTCGTCGTTGGTAGGATCCAGGAGTTGGGACTCGAGGTGGCGCTGCACAAATCCGAGGCCATGTTTTTCCACGGCCCTCGGAATGCGCCACCATCGGACTCCCAACTTACGGTAGGAGGAGTTCGCATCGGCGTCGGGTCGACGATGAAGTACCTGGGACTCGTTCTCGACAGCCGATGGAATTTCGGAGAACACTTCCGACGTTTGGCTCCCAAACTCAACCGGGCCGGGGCTGCTCTCAAGCGGCTCCTGCCCAACCTTGGGGGTCCAGACGCCTCCTGCCGGAGGCTCTACGCGGGGATCGTTCGGTCCATGGCCCTCTACGGGGCGCCGGTGTGGGCGCCGTCGCTGGCAAAGCGACCGGCGTCCATACTGAACGCCTGCCAGAGGGTCATGGCAATACGGATGGTGCGGGGTTACCGCACGATCTCCCGCGAAGCGGCGAGCCTTCTGGCTGGCCTACCACCGTGGGATCTGGAGGCAACAGTCCTTGCACACATGCATGATAAGCGCGTGGAGATGCAACGCCGGGGTGAAAGTCCACTACCGCGACAGGTCGAGGTATGGCGGACAGAGCTCCGGCGGGATCTCATGGTGAAATGGCGTCAGCGACTATCGCAACCCAGTGCTGGGCACGCCACAATTATGGCGGTAAGTCCCCTCTTTGAGGCGTGGCTGGAAAGACCTCACGGCGTCCTTACCTTCCGCATGACGCAGGTCCTCACCGGACATGGCAAGTTCGGGAGGTTCCTGCATCGGATTCGAGCGGAAGAGACGCCCGGGTGCCGCCACTGTGCGGAACGCCCGGAGGACACGGTGGAGCACACAGTTGAGGTGTGCCCTGCTTGGGCGGAGCAACGCCGTGTCCTCGTGGGGGCGATCGGCGGCGGAGACCTCTCGCGCCGGGCCCTGGTCGAGGCCATGGTCCGGAGCGAGGAGGAATGGCAGGCGGTCGCCTCCTTCTGCGAAGCAGTAATGCTAGCAAAGGAGGAGGCAGACCGCATCAGGCAACGGCGCCCCCGCCGCCGCCGCCGGGATTCCGATCCCGATTTCCGGCCACCGTAGACGCGGGCTCGCGGACGGCGAGCCATGGGTAGCTCACTGTCCGATCGTCCGGTAAATGTCCGGACCGAGCCAAGGCGTCGACGGCGCGCACTGTTCCCGCGCGCCTCAAGGAGTTGTCAGCAACAGGAGGGGCCCATATGGGTCGAAGCCTACCGGGGTCGGGGTTATCCGAAAGGAAACTAGAGCCCCGGTATGAAGGCTAGAAGGAACGGCGCGGGGTTTTTAGTCAGTAAGACTCTGACACTGTCTCCCGCTCCACCCAAGAGCGGGTTTCGTCAATGATGATTTTCCCCGTCGAGAGAAAAAAAAAAATCACTAACTCCCTTTTCTTTCATATCACTTCTCACACAATCCATCCATCTTTTCTTTGGCCTCCCTCTCCCCCGCCGTCCATCCACATGTAAACTCATAACTTTTTTAGCAACATGCGTTTCGTCCCTCCTTTTCACATGACCATACCAAGACAAACGATTTCCTTTCAACTTTTCAGTCACTGGCGCCACTTTCAAACTTCCCCTAATATACTCATTTCTCACTTTATCCATTCTTGTCACACCACACATCCATCTTAACATTCTCATCTCTGCTACATGTAATCTTTTTTCATCCATCTTTTTCACAGCCCAACATTCTGATCCATACAGTACGACAGGCCTTATCACGGACTTGTAGATTTTACCCTTTAACTTGAGGGGCATCCGTGGGTCACAAATGGTTCCCGTGACCTGTCGCCATTTCATCCATCCTGCGTTGATCCGATGTGTTACGTCCCGGTCTACCTCACCATCCCCTTGGACGAGCGACCCTAGGTACCTAAAGTCGGAACAGATCGGTATGGGCGTAGGTAAGATATATACAATAACATATATATTTATGCAAGTACAACGAAATAGTAAATATTGTAATGTAAAATATGTATTTGCTGCTGTATACGTTTTCATTCAAGTATTTATTACAGACAATAATGCTACCGCTAGGCGATCAAGATGTTTAGGTAACTAAATATCGTCTTGATATTATCTAGTTTAATATTTCACTTTACAATCTACTCTATTACCGGATTATGAGCAAATGGACTGTATCAGTGGTTATCTTTCTGCACTAATTACAATAATTAATTAAGGTTAAATCTCTTTTGAAATGTGTGTATATTTAAGCAAAATAAAAGTAAGTCATTTGCGAAATTTATGGGTTGAGTCTTGTGTGTCTTCTTTCACAAATGGATCACTATGTAATATATGTATCTATCTATCTCATCATCACCTTTTTTAATGTTTCCACTGCTGGGACTCAGACCTCCTCTCTAGGAGAGGGAATGGGCCGTAATTCACTACCCAGTGCGGGTTGGTGAATGTCACCCGTCTTCGAATTTTTAGTTCTAGGATATGCCGGTTTCCTCACGATGTTTTCCTTCACCGTTTTGAGAGCAGTGGTGATGAAATAAATAACACAAAGTAATGCGCCTGGCTGGGTTTGAACTCGCGACCTACAACTCGTAAGTAGGGGGGCCATTACCATTCGGCCACTACTGCTCTTATCTCTCTATCTACCTAATTGTTGATGTCAGAAGCGATTTATTTTTTCTGCGACTGAATTAAAATTAATATGAATATAAACATATAGAATGTCTCAATGAAAGAGACACTCTTCTTTTGAAGGGCTCAGTAAAAAAAAAGGTAGGTTTGTACAGACGAAATTAAATACGTAATGTGAAAATTAGGTAAAGTTCGAAGATGCCTCGTTCGAATCATTTTGCGGTAACCCGTGACACTGGAAAGTAAAGGATAACTGAAGGAATTCGGTTAGATTTTCAGTAAAACACACTATCTCTAGCTCCACCAAGAGCAGGAGAAATAATTCAAGTAAGTCATTTACTTGTAAAGCAAACCCTCCGTCCGGTGATCATGGATTTGTGCAGCCAACTAGGTAACATAACAGCTTCCACTCAAACCCCAAGCGAACGCCGGCGTTCGCGCGTGATTTCGTGCCATTCGGTTAAACGTCAAGTGAACGCCGCCGGGTCCGCATAGATTATTAAAATATTGAGTGTGTTATTTATGTAATTTATATATCCAAGAACGTAAATAAGAAATTTTTCATAAAGAAGTCTGTACACATCCTAAAATAAGCAACCTTTCCATTATTCCACATTTATACCTACTTAAATGCCCAAGGCTGAAGAGTTAACTTCGTGAATTTTCATCGTACAGTTATGAAATTCTGTACACTGATTCTTTACATAAGAATACTAGACACGTATTTCGGGTGTCACAAGTACTAAATGTTGTATAAGCTCCATCCCTTTAACAGTTCACTTAAGGACTCAGGTAACGGTTCTACTAGTATCAATGTGCCAGCATTCATCCCTATTGACAAGTATTTTGTTATGTAGATGGCTTTATTCCCCTAGGAAAACGTATTAGACACTTTTATAGGTATTTATATTATATTTTTATTGCCTTGAGCTTTTTTATCGTTGTATCATTTTATTCAAAACTAAATTCTGAACTATCAACATGTCTTTAATTTTTTTTCGTGCAAGGAAGTAACAAATTCAATTCTGATATTAGATCACTTAGTGTCTATTATATGTGGTTTTCTAGCTTTGAGACCAGTTAGCTCAGCCTAGGAGAACGGTGGACCTTGGGCCTGGCTTGGCGGACATTCGGCCAAAAATAGAGCGTTCTTGTGTCAAACGACTATGTGCCGTGGTAACATGCAATTATATTTGGAGGTGTATAAAATTATGTTACAATGTCTAATAGTAGATAAATTGCTTTTTATTGGAGTTGATATGAATTTTATATTGATAGCGATACTTTTAAGGGTTTGGTACAAAAGCGGTAAAAAGGAACCTTTAAGAGCGTCTTTTTCGAGGTATGATTCATACAACTGCTGTTACGTGATTATGATGTTTTTACAAATCTTTCTCTAGATATTTTGGATACACAGTTATCTTGTGGATATTCTTTAGGCTTTTATTGAAATCAAAACATTTTGTGTAAAATTACTCTGGTAAAGAACTCTGAAAATCTGCTATTTTACGTGAATTTAGGCCCTTCATAATGTACTCATGTATAAAAATATAAAAAAGTACATCAACAGGCCTTGCACATTTAATCGAGATTCTAAATGAAAAACATTTTTCTGAAAACACTTTTAAGAGTTTAAAAATATGTCTATTACCGTATGCCAACAAAGTTTTCAGGCGTTATCTCATTTTTTGCATTGTCTCTTCATCAAACGTCGCGTTGGATTGCGTTAGGTAATGCAGCAAGCTTTTAAACCATGCTCGATGTTGACGATAGGCGAGTGGAAAAGGACCCTCTTAAGTTTATAATTTATGATAGTAAATTTTGTTTTAATGCTTTTCCTTACAGAGCTTAATATGAATTTCATATTGATACTCTTAATAAGGATTTCGTATCAAAACGGTAAAAAAGGAACCCATAAATTTGCCTGTTTGTCAGGTCCATTATTCAGTAGACTTTATAGAATTAACTAGTTTCTGGTAGTGGCTTTGTCTACATATAGTATATATTATATAAGAGGAATTTCTCTCAAGGGAATTTACACCCGGAACAAAAAGTATTCCATGACATAGTCTGAGAGTGTACCAAGGATAAACAAGTAAAAATTTTGCCGTTATAATATTAGTATGAAGTGAATAGAAAGCCTTAGTCATCATCTTCCTGCCCTTGTCCCGTTTTATTTGGGGTTGGCGCAACACGTTTTTTTCTTCCATTCTGTCCTGTCACTCGTCACGCTATCACTAACTCTCTTTCTTTCATATCACTTCTCACACAATCCATCCATCTTTTCTTTGGCCTCCCTCTCCCCTTATCCCAATAGAAAGCCTTAGTAATGTTTGCTAATTCATCATCATCATCGTTTCAGCCGATAGACGTCTACGGTCGGACATAGGCCTCCCCCAAGCTTCGCTACAACGAACAATCCTGTGCGTCTCACATCCATCGGTTTTCCGCAACCTTCATCAGTCCACCTTGTTGGAGGCCTTCCAACGCTGCGTCTTCCGGTGCGTATCGCCACTCCAGAACCTTTCGGCCCCAACGGCCATCTGTTCTGCGAGTAATGTGCCCTGACCATGGCCATTTAAGTTTGGCAATTCTTTGTTTGCTAATTGTTAAGACAAAAATTATCTTTTTGCTGTGAACATGTTGGGAAGATATTTTTAGGTTCAAAGAAGGTTGGCACAAAGAATCGCCAAATTTAAGTGGCACTGTGCAGAGCATATTGCTCGCAGAACAGATGGTCGGGAAGTCGGTACGACCAAAAGGTTCTGGAGTGATGACCGCGTACGAAGACACAGCGTTAGAAGGCCTGAAGGAATTGGGAGAGATCTATGTTTGACTGGCCTGTTGGTCTGGTGGTTAGTGACCCTGACTGCTGAGCCGGAGGTCGTGGGTTCGATTCCCACCCAGGACAAATGTTTATGTGATTAGCATGATCATTTGTTCTGTGTCTGGGTGTAATTTATCTATAATATGTATATATTTAGAAATATATAAGTATGTTTATCAGTTTTCTAGTACCCATACCCCAAGCTCTGCTTAGTTTGGGTCTAGACGGCGTTGTGTGATAATTGTGGAATATTATTATTATTATAGACTTTTTAGTTCGAGAATTAGAGTTAAATGCTCGTGAAAAGACCCTCTCACGCTTAAGAATGTTATTATAATATGTCTTGATAATAAACTTATGAAACGGCGTTGTGTGATAGTGTGTGGAATATATATATATATGTATATATATATATGTCCAACGGTGGAAGTCTCTTCTCTCTTTGACATAGAGTCGAAACAAAAGTAGAGATAGGAGTCAATGTTGCGTATATGTACATACAGGAATTGTTATTTTGTGTCCTTTGTCCAAAATAAACCTAAAAATATGTATGCAGGATTGTTCGAAAGAACACCGGTGGGTTTTAATCAGTAAAAGCCTGACACGCCCTCTCGCTCCACCCAGAGCGGGACCACTTATTTATTGATTTCACACCTCGAAAAATGAAGCCACAGCCACACTGTTGGTTTTCAGCAACAATACAAAAAACAACCTTTTCATTTTTAGTCTAAACTAATCACAATACCTATAGCTTTAAATGTTATAAAACTATATTCATATAAAATAAATTGGAACAAAGCATAGATTAACCTTAATAATAGAGATATTATGATCCATGTTATTATATCATTATAATTAATACCTCAGGGTTGTAATTAATACAAAGGACCTACCTTTAAAGTAGTCTATAATTATTTAAAGCTTAGATCTATGTTACAATAGGCACTGACATATACAAAACTTACCTACATTAATCCATACTTCATTATACAGGGTTATTTGTCAAACACTGCAAAATACAGAGTTGAACTGTGTTAGATAGCATAACGAAATCTTGAAGGTTTGTTTTTGGTAAATGTATTAAGTTTTGTAAAAAGTCATAGAACAAAAGTTGTTGTTTATGATGTTGGTAATACAGTCATGCAAGGTTGTTAGTGTTTTACAAATTACCCTGTATATTGTAAAACACAAATTCCTCACTGCGTCTGTCTGTCTGATCGTGATATACAAACAAACACTACTGAACATGATTTTGATGACACTGATTTTCATGCTGTTTTGTTTTCAGAGAAGCAGATTAATACAAAAAAGTTTATGTGTTTAATTTATTATACTAAAAGGGACAAAACCTTATTTTTGTAGATGCATTAAAAATCAACAATTATATTTATTTACACGTTAATTTACGAAATCAGCAACTAAAGTCATGAGAAAGTTACTTGTAGACAAAAAAACACATTAGAAAATGACATCCTTTGCGACTCTCTTCAAAACTTATTAGTACCAAGGTTCTGCTTGTGTCTAAATGAAAACCTTACCGTAAGGTATATTGGAAGAAATTTCTTCACGAAAGGAAAGGAGAGATTAAATGAAATAATTTAATACATATTTTTTTGAAAAATGACATACGAGTAGGATAATTTTATCTCAGGCATACAGTCTCTTCTTTTTCTTGTTAAATCAACATTCGTGCGGTTTGGATCTCGCATGCGGGATTGCTCCGCATACGTGATCTAAGCCTCACAAATGTCCATTTCACAAAAGTATTTGAAATTGAGCAAACCCGCATGCGTGATGAAATTCGCACGATATTAAAAAACATCCTTATGCGGGTGAATTAGCTGGCAAAAGCTAGCAATTTTCTAAAAGGACCTGTTCTATGAGTACCACAACCAACTGGACTTTTTTAGTGCATAGTCTAGACATGGCAAATAATTTAATAATGTGTTATGTTCTGACCTTAGGTCTAAAAACTAAACTAGTTCAGACAAGGTCCTGTTAGTAATGGTTCAATAAAATAATGTTGGTAACACATTATGTATGCTGTGATTGAGATTTATTGACTTTATAACAGGTCGTTTAACAATCGATTAAATTAATTGTTCAAGATTTTTTGGGTTGTCAAAAAGTAATGGAGCGCAGCATTCGAGGTGTCAAAAGAACCTACGCAATAAGAGCGCCACACTGCGCTCAAAAATGGGGATCATAGACCTAGGAAATGGTCTGTCAGGCTGAGAAGGGATTGGGCGGTTTTTTTTATTAAAAGAGTAACCATGGAATTTCTTACCGGTTTTTCTACATAGGAAATAGCTTTTGACGTTTTATAAGTGCCCATGTAGGCCTATGTAAAATAAAAACAATAGAATTTTGTTTTTTTTTTTATCACGTCAACTGCATGCACATTGACTGCTGGATAAAAGTCTCCTTAGAGTGGGTGCCTGAGAATGGACTATACCTCCACTGTCGAGGCCACCTGGAAGGTAACACAATGATTGGTTCTTGGTGGTTAGAGAAAAGGATACCAGGAAGAATTTGAGGGAGGCCTTTGCCCAGTTGTATCGGTAAAACAAGTATTTTGTTGGATTTTACAGATAATAATTAGATTTATTTATTTTGATTTCAGGGTTCCAGACATTGTAGCTTTTTTTTTAAGCAGGAGGGCAAGACAGACTTTTACTGACTAAAACCACACCTGTGTCCTTCAGTTGCCTTTTGAGTTCCAAGAGAGTTTAGATTATGTACTGTTTAACATATCATTATTATTTGTGTTTCAGAAAGTCTAAATAAATGTTGTTACCAACTTGCGCAATTATTATTTATGAATATGTATGCAAGTATATGCATTAAGAAAACATAAAAAAAAGTGAAAGGATTTAATTGATTCCTTTTTTTTTAAGACGCGATCCATCAACTCATTTCATCATTGCGTCATCTAAAGTAGTCCATCTTAACATCTCATCAAAATTTCAAGGTTTCTCATTGGTTCAATTGAATTTAGTATCTAACATTTATTTAATGTAACAAGGACATATTTTATTATCCATTGCATTTATCAATCATCGTCCTGCGTCAACAACTTGAACCAATTTTGAAATGCCAAGGTGTGAGACATAACCAGGTGGACTTATGTTACCGGCTATTATAACTTGAGCTATCAAAAACTATAGCTACCTCTTTAATGACCTGTGTTTTTTGGAACCAGGGAGGCGTGGGAGGTCTTTGTAAATGGTCGATTTAACCAATGTCCAGTACAGATTTTATACGACGTCGGTTCTCACAGTACCTATTAATATGACTATTTGTTTTAAAGGTCATTCTAGAATAGTTGAGATACAAATGAATTAGATCAGATTAGAAGTGACTTGGCAATTAATATGGGGTTTTTATGCAGACAAATTAAACGCAGTTTTTTGTGGAACATTATGTCTGTTTATGTCTGGTAACACCATTTATGACATAATAATTACCTGTGTGTAATGTCCTCTGCGGTACCTCCATTTTTAATTGGATGGTAGGTCAACTCAAATCTCGTGGATTTGAGTTTTATTTGAGAGAGTCAAATCGCTGAGCATACGGATTCTTTTTACACAGAGACTTTCTTTAATTGTTTTATCTTTCAGTTACTTCACTACATAGTATAAAATAAAGTCGCTTTTTCTGTCCCTATATCCATATGTGCGCTTAAATCTTTAAAACTACGCAACGGATTTTGATGCGGTTTTTTTTAATAGATAGAGTGATTTAAGAGGAAGGTTTATATGTATAATATTGCACCCGAGCGAAGCCAGGGCGGGTCGCTAGTAATTGAATAAAACTATACACAAAATTCCAGGCCCACACTGGTCTCGCGTGGTGGTTTACGGCCTATTCCCTCTCCTATAGTGGAGGCCTGAGTCTCAGCAGTGGGAACATTAAAGGCCGACTATGCTATGCTATATACAAAATAAATCATCTTTATTTTTCACGAATCTCCGTTGTAATTTCATTTCCAATGTATTTATTAATCATGTAGCAACTGTAGAGTTCTTATGTTTTCCAGTAGTGAAAAAAAGGCTGCAACTGTTCTCTCTAGGAAATGTTTATTGTGAATTGTGCATCAGCTACTGACGTTTTATAAGTGCCGATGTAGGCCTTTGTGAAACAAAATTTATGATATCTCAAAAAATAATCTAATAATTATTTTCCAAACGAATCAATATTTTACTAATTAAAATAAATGAGTTTCAGTGATTGAAAATTAATGCTACTATTAAAAAATAATACACTAATACGCAGTAAATTTAATTACATTTTAATACAGATAACATTTAAATATCACAGCGATCAATGTTAAGGTTACAGTAGGCTTTCAAAAATCGATAAAAAACAAAATGGAGGCCTGTATCAACATTTTTGTTATTGTGTTAAATAACACTAATGACATAAAACCGACAGTAATAAATTAAATATCAATCAGAATTAGTGTTATTGGAACCTTGGTGTACGATATATTTTTATGGGTTTAATATGTTATTGCCAGCAGTTATAGCTGCTACTACTACTTACATCTGTCATTGGCTTCTCTTGAATATAGGGAACCGACATGTCCTAGAATAAAAAAAATATGTGACATCCACCGCACTAGGCCCGTCGTCGACGTCGCTGTTCCATGCGCGCCTCAAGGAGTTGTCAGCAACCGTAGAGGCTAAGAAGTGTCGAAGCCTACCAGGGCTATGGATGATGCGAAAGATATCCCCAGGGCCCTGAAACAATGGCAAAGATGGGACAGGAGTAGGTTTGTATTCAGTAATAGTCTGACAAGCCCTCGCATGCCCCCCAAGGGCAGGATATATCGTTTAGTTGATTTTCCTACCTAAAAACACTCAAGGCCCGTGTGGTACATTACGGCCCATTCCGTCTCCTAGAGAGGAGGCAGCGTTTCAGCAGTGAGAAACTATAAGGCTGATTATGATTATGCTATATGGACAGGACAGTAGGATGTGTGGTGTGACGAGAATGGATAAAGTGAGAAATTAGTATATTAGGGGAAGTTTGAGAGTGCGTCAGTGACTGAAAAGTTGAAGGGGAATCGTTTGTGTTGGTATGGTAATGTGAAAAAGAGGAACAAAACGCATGTTGCTAAAAAAGTTATGAGTTTACATGTGGATGGATGGAGGGGGAGAGGGACGCCATAGAAAAGATGAATAATCCATCCATCTTTTCTTTGGCTTTGTGAGAAGCGATATCAAAGAAAAAGGAGTTAGTGATAGCGTGACGAGTGACAGGACAGAATAGAAGAAAATACCGTGTTGCGCCGACCCCAAATAAAACGAGACAAGGGCAGGAAGATGATGGACAGGACAGTAGGATTTTATTTGTCTGTTTCTCATCTAGTAGGCGTGTGTACGTAAATTTAAATTTATTACATTTAAAAACCTTAAGGCAAGGTGTTGACAGTAAAATTAAAACTGGTTGCTACTTACTCATTAATATAATAGAGATTAACGCATGTGTACCAAGAATTTTTATGATCCCCAGCGGGTATCGTTGCAAATTGCGCAAACCATTTCCTGAAATAAATAATATATTTAAGTGTATATTTATTTTATCTTATTACCTCCAGGTAGGTGAACTTTAAAGCCTTCCTGAATATTTATCCGCATTAAAGTAAAGTCGTATTACTTTTGCCCTGGGGTATATAACTTTGGCCCAAGTTCGTTACCCAATACAATAAAGTAACTTATTTGCATAAAAACGTGGTAAAAATATTCATAATTATTAATTGAATTTAATGTAATTAAGATCCAATGCTGATTGAGATAAATAAATATTATTATTATAAAACACTAGCTTCTGCCCGCGACTTCGTCCGCGGAAAATTTCTTGTTTTAAAATAAGATTACACTCGATTAGACGATGCGCACGTTCAGCGCTAGATTCCTGAGCACGGGCCTGTGATGTTATGGCATTTTGCCTAGCGAGCCGCTGCGAGCGCTCAGCGCTAGTCTCCCTATCCCTTGTCTCAGAGACATGCTGCCTTAAATGAGATAGACGCTGCGCACGTTCAGCGCTAGATTCCCGAGCACGGGCCTGCGATGTTATGACATTTTGCCTACCAAGCCGCCGCGAGCGTTTAGCGCTAGTCTCCCTATCCCTTGTCTCAGAGACATGCTGCCTTAACTCAGATAGACGGTGCGCACGTTCAGCGCTAGTTCCTCGAGCACGGGCCCGCGATGTCCTCACATTTTGGCTAGCGAGGCGCTGTGAGCGCTCGGAGCTAGATTCTCTAGCGCGTGCTTGCGAAATATATTCTCTATTTCTCGAGAGGCGCTGCTTATTTTCAGGGGCAGATTCTTCCGTACGGCGTACTCGAGCGGCTCTTGTCTGTGATGTCTGCCGGGACAGTTGAGATTTCCTTTTAGACATGCTCTCAACAAACCACGCACAGACTTGAAAACAATTATGAACAAAAGGAGAGCGACTCGAACACCGTCCGCCTTTACAAAACAAAACAATCGTAATATCGAATAACTCGTATCGATTATTACGATAGAACGAAGTACGAAACTACGAACATACAAAAACGTACAACGAAATTACGATATTTTCGATTATGAGGTATCTATCAACAACAACAACCATACGAACGAAACAACCGAAACCAATAAGCAACTGACAGAAGAACTCCAACTAATGACAACGTGGGCATAATAATTCGAGAGGGTCATCAATCCACAGAAAGTCTTAACACCGCGATTCAGAAAACATGGCAAGTTCGGGAGGTTCCTGCACCGAATTAAAGCGGAAGAGACGCCCGAGTGTCGCCACTGTGCGGAACGCCCGGAGGACACGGTGGAGCACACAGTCGAGGTGTGCCCTGCCTGGGCAGAGCATCGCCGTGCCCTCGTGGGGGCGATCGGCGGCGGACACCTCTCGCGGCGGGCTCTGGTTGAGGCCATGGTCCTTAGCGAGGAGGAATGGCAGGCGGTCGCCTCCTTCTGCGAAGCAGTAATGCTAGCAAAGGCGGAGGCAGACCGCATCAGGCAACGGCGCCCCCGCCGCCGCCGCCGGGATTCCGATCCCGATTTCCGGCCACCGTAGACGCGGGCTCGCGGACGGCGAGCCATGAGTAGCTTGCTGTCCGATCGTCCGGTAATGGACCGAGCCCAAGACGTCAACGGCGCGCACTGTTCCCGCGCGCCTCAAGAAGTTGTCAGCAACAGCAGAGGCCCAGCTAGGTCGAAGCCTACCGGGTCCAGGGTTATCCGAAAGGGAACTCGTGCCCTGGTGTGAAGGCTAGAAGGAACGGGGTGGGTTTTTAGTCAGTAAGAGTCTGACACTATCTCTCGCTCCACCCAAGGGCGGGGGTTGTCATAAGATGATTTTTGCCCACCATAAAAAAAATAGGTAAAACGTCTGCACAATGAAAGTTACGCTAGGGGCATTTTGCGTTTTAGTAATTTTATATTATCTTCGAAACTGTATGACCAATTGCTGTGCTGTAAATGGCACATCTTATCTGTATAATGTTCTTGTGATACTGAAATAATTTATTGTCATAAGAATTAATATTTTGTTGCTCAAATAATCAACCAAACGTAAGTATGCCGAAAAAATATATTTTTAATGCAATAAAAGAAGTATAAAAGATGAAATATAAAAGATAGAGATATGGTACCGCGGACTTTTTTGTAGAAATAATTAAGACGAACCAGGTAGCCATACATTGTTTTTAATTTTAAGCAACTGTTTAGGCAGCGCACGCAAATAATTCTATTTTATGAGGTATTTTTTTCCGACTTGCTAGACAAAAGTTGTGATAGCTCGGTTAATATACATGCTATAGAAACAATTTATAGCCTATAGCACTCAGGAATAATGTAGCTTTCTGCCAGTAAAAATTTTAGAATTGGATTATTAGTTCCAGAGATTACCCCCTACATACAAACTTACAAACTTACAAACTTACAAACTTACAAATTTTACCTCTTTATAATATTATAGTATAGATAACATTCTAGCTCACCAAAAGCAAATTTTTCGAGCACTCAATTATGCCATTATTTTTTTTTGTCAATATTTCTGCAGGATATGTGCTCCCATAGGAGCTACTATATCGACTGATCATTGTGATTTTTGCATTCAGCGAAAGCTTGCATCTTCTACCTGTCCAAAAATATTCGGTCTGGTGGTATGTTCTGTTTGTTCACGTTGTCAGATCTTTCAGAACACAAACACTAGGCAATAAGCAGTCAATAAACTTGTATTGTATAGTTCAAAAAACAACAAAATTAATTTCAAGGTTTTAATTTTTTTTGTCTGTTTTTAACAAAACAGTAACCACTATAATTTTAGGATCATGTAAATTAAAAAGTGTCAAATTGATGAACTGACGTCATGATCACAAAGCAACATGGCATCCAGCGTTTTCGTCAAATTGCGCGCGAAAATTTAAAATTAATGCATTTTTATGGCACTAATCGATTGAGTAATTCGTGTTTTTTAATAGTTTATTATCACTTTAAGACTGAATTGAGACTTTTTTCAAAAATAGGTATAATAATACCCTATTCTCCATTTATTAAGTATCTCATCCAGCTCTCAATGTTCATTGGTAATTTTCCAGCACTAGGGCATAAAGCAAACACGTCATGTCCTGTCTAATTTGTATTGCAATGGGCAAGGCTTGGCAGGTGAGGTAAAGGTTAATTAATGTGAGAACCTTAGCGTCCTTCACGATGTGGTTCACGGCGAAAATCGATGTGGGTTGAAGTGACTAAATGGTTTTAGTTGATTCGTTTTACCGGCTTTTGGAGTATTGTGAAGTAACATTACCTGTTTAGGGAAAAAGGACGGGTTTCTGAATTAAGTATTTTGAGTTCAGAAGAAGGGTTTGTTATGACAAACCCTACTTAAATTATATTTTTTACTGATTTTCGGGTTAAAGTAGAGTTTGAGAAATAATAATAACAAAATAATAATACGAGTATTATATGCCCTTTATTCAGACCAATTTTTTTTAACATAAAGTAAACTTACGACTCTGCAGAGTCAACGACACCTCCAACTTGGTCTGTTTGCCCAACTTTGGCACAAGCCTCCTCCATTTCTTTCCATTCTATTCTGTTGATCGCTTTTCTAGTCCATGTTTTCCCCGCTATTGCCTTTATCTCGTCTTCCCATCTTCGAAACTGTCTGCCTCGCTTTCTTCATGTCTCCTCCTATTTCTTGGGTATCAGAACAAGCTAAAGCTAACCTTTTTTTCCACTTCTCGATATCTCTTATTATACGACTTTTGTGAAATACTCAACTTTAAATGCTAAATCAGAAGTCGTGGGAACTCGTCAAAAACGCTACTTTATGCGTCCCATAGAAAATTTCCATATTTTTCATAGTCGTTGTGCGTGAGATATAAGGCTACCGTGGTTCAAATAACAATCACAAAATATTATATCTTTATTTTTTATTATAATTCAAAACCATTACGATAATGTGCCTTTAAAAATGCAAGGTATAGATGCATCGCTAGATATTGATAGCTAGCTAGCTATAGATGCTAGCTAGGGTATATTCAAATATACTCTTTTAGTCCGTCTCAATAAAGTTTTTGAGTTATGATGGGTCAAAAAAGGCTCTAAATAGTTCGTGGAATATCGTCGTCTTTAAGACCTCTTATTATTTATTTATTTTATCTTCATGCAACAAAAAGTAGAAAAGCGGACTTAATGCCTTAGGCATTCTCTATCAGTCAACCTAGGGAGATGAAGAGACAATATGGTAGGCGCACAAAAGAGAATTTTGTTACACTTATGTGACACTTTTGGCAAAATCACTTTTTACGCCACCCTTTTTAACATTTTGAAGCTCTAAAATGCAAAAACCATGTGTCTCATGTGTACGAAGATTTAATCGTCACTTGTTTACCGATTTCAAGATCAACAATGTGCCTCCTAATGCAATACTACTTTTACATTTTAACTGTTTTTTTTTACTATCATACTACTTTTATTTATTTATTTAAACTTCATGTACAGTAGTGGTATATAGGCGGACTTTTAATTTCAATTAACATTTACAAAATTAAAAGCAGAAAATCATAGGACTGATGCCTTTATTTTTTGTTGTAGCTCAATAGACGGTTTTTATCGATTTTCTCATAAAGTTGAATTCTACACATAAGGGGTCTTAAAGTCTATATATATTCTCTCTTGGTTTGAACTTGGCTTGATAATATGCTCGTTTAATATGCAGCTCATATGAACTACGGCTCTACGACTTTAAGTCATGTAACTGTCAGAATTTATATTCCACTTAAAACTGTGTTAATACTGTGATTTCAACCACCACATGTTGTAAGTACATGCGACATACATGCGAATAGGTGCTACAATTCATTAATACCCACATTTTGCATTTAGCAATGCGCCAAACTTGAAAATTAATGTCATACGCACCGCGAGTTGCGTCAATGAAACCAGGTCCCGAACTACGGCAATAAAATTTACTTTCGATTACAAACAAAAACTCGATTTCCATAGTAGGGCTTTACAATTGCTATGCAATATTATTTGGGGCGTTTTGTTTGTTTCATAATGCACCATTACCATAATCTTTCATGATAGTCCCGCCCGCCGAGAGATTGCAAGAACTCTATAGAAAAAAGATATTGTCTTATATTCGGCCTTATCTTGGCTTTCTTTGTTAAGGAATCTGAATGTAAATCAATTTGTAATAAGTGTTGAGCTTGTGTTGACATTCTTGCATAATTGCAGATGAGGAACAGGTATACTGAATTGATATTCATGCAAATATGTGTCTTGAGGATCATTTTAACCCTCTGACGGAGGTAAAAGATGATTGTATTGAGAATGCGGATGTTAAAACCACCTTTCGTGTAGGTTGGCATGTTGAAGATGACGATGATTACCAAAGCTCTCAATGAAAATTTATTATCATCAGTACTTCAGCCGGAAGACGTCTAGTGCTGGAGCAAGGCCTCTTCCATGTCTCTCTCAAGTATCATATCATGAGTAGACATGCTCCGAAAATTTACCAATGACCTTGACCTTGTATATCCACTTGTTAGCCACATATGATGATGCTATTTTTTGGGGCGTTGTGTAATAAAAATATACTTTTTCTGTTCTGGGTAGAGCGAGAGAAAGTGTGAGAGTTTTAGTAATTAAAACCCACCTCTGTTCCTTCAGTGGCCCTTTTTGTGGGCTGAGGCCGTGGTCACTCTTTCAAACAATCCCTTGACAAAAATATAATGGAAATCAGGGGATCATACAAAAGGCTGCAGGTGCAAAATGTACCTTTGTAGGAATAAATATTGCAAGATAGCTATAGGTAGATTTGTTATTTACTTAGGAACTTATGCACAGTCATTATACCTTGTTACCATAAAATTAGTTGCTAAAGCATAATGACTTGCAAGAATAATTATTGAAAAACTACAACAATGTGTTGGGTTAACAATCAAAGTTTTCCCGACGCCAATCATCCGATTATTAACTTTATTACTAAAACTAATTACGTAGAAAACTTAATTTTCAACCAACCATTGCGAATTATCTAATTTCCTGTGAATCTAATTAATTTTATGATATATCCGAATACCTATGTTTTTTGCTTGTTTGATTCTGTTTGGCCTTGACTGTAAAGTTTTTAACGTTTGTCGCATGAATGAGATAGATATAGGAAATTGGTTATGTAGATCAAGATCAATGTTGCAGAAATCGATTTGACTTATTTGGATCCTGTGGCGAAAATGTCAAATCGGAATACCTAACTGCAGATGAGAATACCTAACTCAGAGGCTCTGATCTCAAGTTGCGTGTGATTGGAGAAGACAGAATTTTTTCTCAAAATTAGTTAGGTTTAAGCAACAAACCTACCTAATTATCGGAAAGCTGCCGATGAAAAAAGGTAGCGAGATGACTTAGATATTTTTATGCAGGGGTCGCTCGAGGTTACTGGGGTAGTGTGAAAGAGAAACCTGGGGCCCTAGAACGAAGGTAAAGAAAGAATAAGAGTGGGTTTTGGTCAGTAAAAGTCTGACACGCCTTCCAGCTCCGCTCAAGAGCAGGAAAAGTCATTGGATGATTTCCCACCAAAGAAAAAAGGTGTCCTTCGAGGTGGCTCGAGATAAGAATAACTGGAAAGCAAGAGGGAGGTCTGTCTGGCCTGGCCTGGCTTGGGCAAACTCGGGCGTGGGCAAGTATAGGCTAAATAAAAAAAGGTAGGTATATTGTGGCACCTGTTTTGTGTTTGATTTTTACATGACAATTGGACGACCTTCTGTTAAAATGATTTAATCCATACAATTTTTTTACAGGTTGAAAAGAAATGCACACTACAGTTCACAGTATCACACTAGTTCTGATAAACATAATGCATACTACAGAACAAATTACGGAAATAAGTTGAAGTAACAGAAAGCACGGAATCATTAATTACCAATTTGTCGGTGACCTATCTATCACACGCAATAAAATCACAATTAGTTGATACGGAACTCAAGAAACACAAGGACTTGCTCTTGCTTTGAATTAATTTATATGGTCTGATTACTAGAGCAATTTTTGGTAATTGATTTGTAATAAATAACCGGATTTTTTTAATGCTATTTCCTTAAGTCTGTCTCGTAAATAGGCATTAACATTTTAGGCACGCAATAAAATAATAATACCTACATGCCTATTATCAATAATATCAATCCATTAGTCATCGATATATTGTTAATTAAATAACAGATTTTAATAATTTATGATGAAAAGTCGTCATATCTAATTAATTTTTAGTATAATTATTTGAATAGAGAGATTAGAGCTGTGGTGGCCGAGTGGTAATAGTGTCCGGCTTACAAGTTGTAGGTTTCGGGTTCGAACCCAGCGAGGCGCATTACTTTGTGTAATTGATTTCATCACCACTGCTCTCAAAACGGTGACGAAAAACATCGTGAGGAAACCGGCATATCCTAGAACCAAAAATTCGAAGACATGTGACATCCACCAACCCGCACTGGGCCAGCATGTTGGATTACGGTACATTCCCTCCCCTAGAGAGGAGGCCTGAGTCCCAGCAGTGGGAAAAAGAAAAATGGCAGATGATGATGACGATGATGATGATAATTATTTGAACATTATTATTATGAACCTATTGTATTTCAATGCAGTTCAAAGGAAAGAATGGAAAAATGGAAGGGAGGCTTTCATTTTTTCTTCCATTCTGTCCTGTCACCCGTCACACTATCACTAACTCGCTTTCATTGGATGATTTCCCATCTATAAAAAATGACATAATCAATTAATTTAGATTTAATTTATTTTTCAAATAGCATTCACTCTTTCTATATACCTATGTATGTAGGTACGTTTGCTATATCTGGCTATTGTTGCGCTAATCGGCCTTGCACGTACCTACACTATCGTGACAAGACAAATGTCACGGATTTACTTGGATCTAACTTACAAAATGCGACAAAATCCGTGAAACATGTCAGCGTGTTGTAGTACGTGTTCAGCATTTATCATTTTTATTGACTAATATGACATGGTGTTGGCCAAACCATGTCAGGAGAATGAAAGGTTGAAACTAGCTGGATACCTGAGAGTTCTCTCAAACGCGATGTAGAGAGCGTGCCTATTTGTAGTACATCACTAGCTTAGTAGTGGTGTGGTTTGCAGCGGTATGGTTTGCAGCGGTATGGTTTGCAGCGGTATGGTTTGCAGCGGTATGGTTTGCAACGGTATGGTTTGGAGTGGTGCAGTTTGCAGCGGTGCGGTTTAATAATAATAATAATAATAAATCATTTATTATCAGGCATCTAGGCCCATAGACATATACCTTACAGACTAACATATATATAGAGTAATCACATCTTGTCGTTAGTAAATAAGACTTAAATCTATGTTAGTAACACTTCACATTGTACTAAGTTCAGTTCGTGCTGTTCTGTGGCACCTGTCCGCGGAAGCGACGGAACACCACGCCCTGCGGCCAAAACTAACACAGAGATGCGGTTTACAGCGGTGCGGTTTGCAGTAGTGTGGTTTGCAGCGATGCCGTTTGCAGCAGTGCGGTTTGCAAAGGTGAAGTTTGCAGAAGTGCGGTTTGCAGAGGTGTGGTTTGCAGAGGTGTGGTTTGCAGAGATGCGGTTTGCAGAGGTGCGGCTTGCAGAGGTGCGGTTTGCGGAGTTGCGGTTTACAGTGGTGTACTTTAATTACTTTTACAAGAAAGAGGACAAAACGTCTATATAGTCGCGAACGTTAAAAAGGAGCTTATCAAACTTTCCAGTCAGTTTCTGAAGATACCAAATTCATCTTTCTTCAGCAACCTCCCTGTAAGCAAGGTTGCCCACGTGTTCATAATCTAATACTAATTAACTCGACATTTAACATCTAATTGTGTAATTAATCTTCCTTAACGGGCAATATCTTAATTACGATCGACCATTATATAGATGTGAATTGATAAAATGATTGATTGATACAGTCATTTTGCATCTATGTGTAATGCATCCGCTGAAAGATGCCTGTGTAAATTAATTGAGATGTCTGGATGAAAAAAGTTGAAAGTTAAGCTATTACCTTATCCGAAATCAATTTGGACGAGGGTTACTTGTAATACTCATGGCGCATAATGTTCTACACGTGTCTGAAAGAGAGGTCTTCAAATCCGTAGGGGCTGAGCAGGGCCGAAAAGCCTTTTGGGGAAGTGGATCGACTTCTATGAAGAAAAACAGGTGTGGTTTTAGTCAACAAAACTCTGAAATGCCCTCCATCTCCTCTCCTAGAGCGGGAGATATTTTAGTAAGTAGGCGTTTATACATAAGTCGTTGGAAACCACAGTACAGTTTCAGTGGAAAATATTGCTCGGCGAAGGCCTCCCCTTTTCCTTCTTAACCAATTTATATGAATTACTTAAACTATTGCGAATGGAGCAGTGGTGGCCCAGTCAGTGGTAACGGTCTCGACTTTCGACTTGTAGGTTCAAACCCAGCCAGGCGCATTACTTCATTTAATGTATTTTTCACCATTGCTCTCAAAACGAACAAGGAAAACATCGTGACAAACAGGTCAAAAATTCAATGACATGTGACATTCACCGTTTGCTGGATTACGGCCCAATCCCTCTCCTGGAGAGGAGGTCCATAACCATCGAAATACAAAATCACAATGCTGTTTAGGCTATTGCGTTCAATGGTATTTGTTACAAATCACGATTAATTACAGAACAGCCACGCAACGACAATTGCTGCAATGGTAAATGAATGATCAATCAGTTTCACCGGCCGTCTGCTCCACTCTGAGCAAGTGTCGCAACATCCTTAATTAGAACATTGTTGTGTTTTTTGTTACTTATACAACTATTCATATTAATCTACTAATTAAATGTCAAACGCATAGTTGTATACCTTAGTTATACAGGCACGCATAGTTGTGTTGTTATGTATACATTATAACCTATGTATTGCATACACAGCTGTGATGTTTGAATACCTGAGATTTCCTAAATTCAGTATTCATTTTTAAATTTTATTTTGAACTAGCTTTTGCCCTCGGCTTCGCCCGAGTACACGAAATTTATATGCTTATGTCACTCAGGAATAAAGCAGTTTTCTATTGGTGAAAGAATTTTAGCAATCGGACCAGAACTTTCAGAGATTTTTAACTTGACATACGCTGACTTGACGAAGCTGTTCAAAGTCAACATCTCCAACAACCAACACCGCCAACAACACCAACCTAACCATCAATCACCAATATTGGCATTCTTGGCCAGTCCCAGACAAGTACGACTTTGAGACAGTAACATGTCTTTTCTTACCCAATTATAAGACATGCTGTAACTACTGGTACACCATTGCTCGCTGGCTACAATCGTTGAATTCAAGGTGAGTTTACAACATGCGAGTGAGTGTCGCAACTTCGTTGTTTTGGTGGTCAATTCAGATTTACCGTAACAATGTTGGTTAGTACAGACAGCAAAGACGAAGAATTACTACCTATCAGTATTTTTCACTTACAAATTGATTTCATGTAACTAAAGTAGGTGCTGAATTCGGGAATTAACGGTTGGTTTTTATGAAGAGAAGAGGGGCGGAACTAGAGATATGCCGTTGTCGGCAATATTTCATAAAAGTGGGAATATTGGTGGCAATATTGCCAGGAAAATTTGGGTAATGTTGCCGTCAACGACATATCTCTAGGCGGAACTATATGAAGGATAGCTCAAACAAGAAAATGACATTCAGTTTTGATCCATAGTTCTAGTGTAAGTAAACGATATTGACAGGAGTACTCTTTTTTATTGAGGAGAAATTATGGAATGTTTCAGAATTTCAAAACTGTATTAAATGATAATATTTATTTATTTACACAAAAGTACAGAGGCGGACTTAATGCCTTAGGCATTTTCTTCCAGTCAACCTTTGGGTGATGCAGAGAACAATAGTGGTAGGTGCAATAAACGAACGAGAATAAGGTGAATACAAGAATTGATATACTAATAAACTATAAACATAATATAATTATATACTAATATATACTCAATTTAATAAACTACATATATACACTAATATTGTCAAACAATTTGTTCAAATCAACAATTGGAAAACCTTAACGCTGTGATGATACCGCTGCCAACCTCTTATGAATTATCTCGCGAACTTTAGATTTGAATGCTAATCGGTTTGTTGCCATCCTGATCTCCTGGGGGAGCGCATTTCACAAAGAAATCGCTTGAACAAAGAAAGAATAGTGAAGAAAGTCAGTACGGTGAGTGGGACATTGAAGTAGGCAATAAAGACAGTAGATACAATTTTTTTTTTTTAATACCAATGAAAACAAATGTTTCTTTTTTTTAATATAAAAATCAGTTTCACCTCTTTCATTTTCAGATATTGCAGTTTCCTCTTTCATTAGTACATAATGTTCAGATATTCCTTGTACTGTATACATTATGATGTTCAATTTGTTTTGCAGTCGGTACCAGCAGATCATAAACGAATCAGTTACACTCTTGTGCTATCGATTGGCCGAACGAATCTCTAAGCCCTTTGAAATAACAAACATATTTTTTCAACATCTTAACCTAAGTGTCGTGAGAAAATCCAGTTGGTTTATGTTATTTTAATATGTCTTGGCCAGATCTTACAAATTAATCACTTCATGATATGGCCAAGTAAAACTGGCCAGATCATTTTAAATGTTAAAGTTTGATGATATGTCAACCCTCGTTTGGTCTACTTTCTTGTTATCTTTTATTATCATTGAAATCCTACAATCCTACAATCAATGATATGGCAGTTTTAGAGGACAAAAATTATGTCCAAATCTGAGTGAACGTCATATTATACCTAAATGTTAATTTACTTTTCCTCTATCATTATCAGCTTTTTTAATGTTCCCACGGCTGGGACTCAGGCTTCCTCTCTAGTTGAGGGAATGGGCCGTAATCGACCACGCGGGCTCAGTGCGAGTTGTGAATGTCACATGTCTTCGAATTTTTGGTTCTAGGACATGCCGGTTTCCTCACGATGTTTTCCTTCTCCGTTTAAAGAGCAGTGGTGATGAAATTATACAAAGTAATTCGCCTGGCTGGATTTAAGCCCGCGACCTGCAACTCTTAAATCGGGGTCGTTACCACTTGGCCACCATTTCTCTCTTTTTGTTAGTTCTCTATTTGTTAGTTAGGTATTTTATAAGTATGCAACTGTTAAATCAATAAACATAATACGTAGATAATCCTCATCTCCGAGTACAATGAGGATTGGTATCCTCCTGTAATCCCAAGGATTACTGTTAGTACTTGAGAAATTAGTCGCAAACGATGCTTTACGAAAGTAGGAAGCATTGCAACCATAGACAAACCTTGTGCCACTTGTTTGTTTCCTCCAATAGGTGTCCATTTCAAGCATAGGACATTATAATATACCACAACACAATACACAGAGTATTCCATAAATTCGCTTCACTTACTCAATGCTTACATTATTTGAGATGTCGCTTCGCAATGGCGATATCGTTGGAGGCATCATCGTTGTCCTACAATAATATAATAGGGTTGTCCGTGTATTTTGTAGCTATTGTTATGTTGTTACAAATCGTCGCAATGTACTATTAAATATTTGGAGGTAGGTGGAACAGTGAGTAAAGTCCCGCAAACCTCCTTTGAAAAGGGAGGATCCCCCGACCAGACAGGGTGTTATAGTCTGGTGGGCGACTGCCCGATAGTTGATGTCGGGCTGTCGTATATGTTCCAATCGCGCGGAGAACTCTGATTGCGCGATGCAGGATTTCGTGTTTTCTTCGTAGTTCTTATGTGGCGTTATAGATGTCGCTACATCACTCCCCTCCGGAGATCGGAGATCGATGGTTCTTGATGCTTCTTGATGTGTGCCAGGCCAGCGGTAGGTTGGTTCCAGTGAGTCGGAACCGATGCCGCATAGTTCTCGGTGAGTCGGAACTGTCTGCGGTGATGCCCCAGTGAGTCGGGGTGATGATATCCCAGTGAGTCGGGATAATGCCCCAGTGAGTCGGGGTGATGATGTCCCACTGAGTCGGGATGATGCCCCAGTGAGTCGGGGTGGTGCTGTCCCAGTGAGTCGGGATGATGCCCCAGTGAGTCGGGGTGGTGCTGTCCCAGTGAGTCGGGACGATGCTGCAGGCTCCAGTGAGTCGGAGTAGTGCTGTTGGCTCCAGTGAGTCGGAGCGGTGCTTGTGCGACGTAGGGCTTGATTGCTGGCGTCGACCAGGAGAGGTTCTTCATGGCTCTTCATATGACTGGCCGAAGGTGCGGTGTGCCAAGGTCGCTGATGCGGCTGAGGTGGAGACCAGGTATGACCAGGTAGACATACTGGTGGTCAGGATACCCTTAGCCGAGGGTGCTGGCTGTTTGGCTCGTTGCTCGAAAGCTTGAGGCAGTGATGATGACGTCACGAAGTAGTAGCTGCACGAAGGCTGCGCTGACGTTCTCTTGTCTAGGGTCACCAGTTTGGAGATATGCGGAACAGAGAGTAAAGCCCCACATACCTCCATTGAAAAGGGAGGATCCTCCGACCAGACCGGGTGTTATAGTCTGGTGGGCGACTGCCCGATAAGTGATGTCGGGCTGTCGTATATGTTCAAATCGCGCGGAGAACTCTGATTGCGCGATGCAGGATTTCGTGTTTTCTTCGTAGTTCTTATGTGGCGTCATAGATGTCGCTACAAATAAATGGAATGTAAAAAGCGTTAGTTTTGTGATGAGTCGCGGTTTATGACATATCACAGTAATCACATTACTTTTATAAAGGCATAAGTTTGTGAATTTGTATTGTTGGACTGCAATGTAACACAGCACTGACACTTGTCTATGGTTACTAGCTTAAAACTCTCTGTCGATGCTTTTTCTCTTCCCTTTTAATGAAGACTGCTGAATATGTGTAGCGTTTGTTTCTTTGAATAAAAGGCTTCTTAAATAGAAACTCTGTCTTTCTCTTTAGTCCCAAATTATCTAAACCAAAATATATACAATATGTACTTGAATAGAACAGAGGATTTTTTTATATCTTGGGAGTGTGTTCCACGCTTTTCTTTGTTAAACTGTAAAATTGATAACAAAAAGCTTTTTAATTTTACTTATTTTATTGGTACCTCGGATGACAGGGTTCTTAGTGGTCTCCTGGGGGTGCAACTTCAGGCACCAAACAAGATAGCCGCATTGCCATCACAACCAAAAAAAACACCAAATTGAATCAGTAAACGCCCTAAATTATGAAAAAACCACACAGACTCCTCAAATTAATTCACTAGTTAAGGCGAAAATTAGATGCACAACTTCCTGAGAAGAAAATCAAGATAAAGTTCCAGAGTCAATCTTCCTTACAAGGAATTGTGGTTTCAGACCTTAGTTTTGGCACAACCGTGATCTCATTTCCTTTGTTTAAAGGCAATTTGTCCCCACAAAAGGTAAGGTAATTATGTACAGTTAGCAAACCTCTACGGCTACGAATAATAAGGCAATTTCGTCAATTTTGCGTTTAAATAGTTCGTCTATGCAAATTTTTGTTGAATAATTATCTAATGTTATGCATTTTATGGGATTACGGAAAAGGTTTATTCGTATTTTGGTGTGAATATACGGTTTATGTAGTAATTATTAATTCCGCGCCTATCAACATCAGCCTTTTTAATGTTCCCACTGTTGGGACTCAAGCCTCCTCTCTAGGAGAGGGAATGGGCCGTAATCCACTACGCGGGCCCAGTGCGAGTCCGCGCCTATATAAAGTAGGTATTAGCTGTCCCCTGTTGTTTTCCCGCGTCTTCGGTTAAGGTTTTTTAGCTAATACTATTTCCCCATGAAATAGGCTACTTAGGCACACATATATTTTTTCAATCTGTCTAGTAGTTCCAGACACACTTAGTGTCTAAACAAATAACAAAATAAAAAAGAGCTATATGCACAAGGAATGAAGGAATGTAGGTAGACCGTCGACCTGGTGAGAGTAGCAGGAATGCGATGGATGCGTGACGCACAGGATCGGTCGTTGTGGGAACGCTTGGGGGAGGCCTATGTCCAACAGTGGACGTATTTTGGCTGAAATCAATGATACGCAATGAATGTGCTCCCAAAACGTTTTGTGCGTATAGATGGGATGCCAACCTTGTGTATTTGGCATACTACTGTATGTCAAAGACACAACTACAGGTGAAGTTGAAAACCAGCGTCAGGCACTAGTTGTCTGGCAATCATACTGAACTGGACCTATTTTGGTGCAGCCATGAGGCACACAACAACTTTTTTTTTTTTTTTTGCTTCTCGTTTTTGTGTTTGGGCCTTGTGCTGTACCAAATAAATTATTTTTCTTTCTTTCTTTCTATGTCTGTTAGCCGGATAAAGGAATACCTGCGTAAGACCGATTGAAATCATTTACCAATTCACTTAACTAGTGTCGTGTACGTCGCCATAGTTTGCGTCCGTTGTTGAGAAACCTATGTCCGGCACTGGAAGCGATAGGCATAGTATTGCACTTATGTTAAACCTTGACGGCTCGTACTCCAAATTCCACTGTCCATACGTTTAACACCCCTGAGCTATATTTTTTGTAGTACTAGATAATTGTTTAAACAATGAAATATCGCAATCAGTTTAATATCTAAGTTAATGAGCATGCAAAAGCTAGCAAGGACACATTCTTTTATTTCTGATGCCTTTAAACACGTTTAGTGCGGAACGAGGTCTAATAGGCCTCGTACGTATTGTCCTTGCGGTGCGGCTAAGAAAATTTGGTTTGCTGATGCCATATTAAAGCTAGACTACACTGCTCACACGTGTGTTACACACTCCGATCTGGGCACGTCGGTCTCGCATTTTTTGCATTTTTTGAGGAAACTAGACTCGTAGAGCTACACTTGATCCACGTCACATGAC
This sequence comes from Mythimna lalbum, assembly GCA_949319445.1. Taxonomy (NCBI): domain Eukaryota; kingdom Metazoa; phylum Arthropoda; class Insecta; order Lepidoptera; family Noctuidae; genus Mythimna; species Mythimna lalbum. The sequence continues at coordinate 6,808,364 of OX439345.1, read as the reverse complement.
GTTACCGGATGTCGATTTATGTACAAATCAATCTGGCGTGTAACGTGTTACACGTATGCGTCGGTCTAATGTAGTTCTAGCTTTTTACAGAACGCAGTGGTGTATCTACTTTAATATGGAGTTTCTTTGTCCTGTTACCGCACTTAACCAAAGGAAAATTTTTGAGTCTTAATCATTACGGGGTCTAATAAGCCTCTTACTGTCATAATGACAGTTTTAAATGAGGTCTTAAACGCCCCGTACCTCAGGAATGGAAATAATACAAAAATGAGTGCCACTGTCAACGTGTCGATACGAATTATAAAACAAAGTCCCCCACCGCATCGGTCTGTCGGTCTGTTCGCGATAAACTCAAAAACTACTGCACCGATTTTCAAGCGGTTTTCACCACTCGATAGCGTGATTCTCGAGGAAGGTTTTAGTATATAATTTGTTAAGTTTTGGTATTTATTTTTTGGGAATAACCCGTGCAAAGCCGGGGCGGATAACTAGTTAAAAATAAAATGAAAACTAAAGGTTTACCTTTAATTACAAATGCTTATTAAGAGGGTCCTTCTCCACTCGCTTATCGTAAACATCGAAAATGGTTTAAAAGCTTGTACCTTCATTTAATGCAATCCAACGCGATGTTTGACGAAAAGGCAACGCAAAAAAAGATAGATAACGCCTGAAAACTCTGTTAGTATTCGGTAATTCCGAGATTTACTCGAAAATTTCACAAAACTTGCTCCAGGAAATAGCTGTTTTTTTTAAACCCTTAAACGTTTTTGGAAAAAGTTGTAATCATTTAGAATCTTAATAAAATTTGCAAGGTCTCTAGAGGATTACTTTTTTTACTTTTAAATTTTTAGGCAAATTATGAAGTGTCAAAGTTCATACAAAATAGGATATTTTCAGAGGTTTTTACTGGATTAATTTTGCACAAATTTAGAAGGTTTCTTTAGAAACCTAGATAATATCCACAAGATACTGTATTCCCTAAATATCTAATGAAAAATGTGTAATAACGTCATAATCAGTTATGAGCGGTTGTATGAAAAACAGTGAAAATGTGTGTCGTGATGCACCACCTTAAAGGTATTTTGCACTGTTTACGCCATCGTATTTTCATGTAGGTACTTTTGATCTGACATATATTATTAAACAGGTTGCAAATTATCTTTAAACATGTAGAGATTACTGTGATTTCATGGAAATCTTTTAAACTTTAAGTTGTACTGTAGCATTTATGGTAATATAGTCGTAGCGTGGTTGCATTTCCGTGTATGACGCTCAGTTGCTGACAACGTGAATTTTTGTTTAATAAGTGTCAAATTTCAAGTTCCCTGTTGAGATTGGTTTAATAACAATTAATGATTTCATCTAACATCTTAATACGTCGCTTCTCGCGTCGGGCTTTGGTCGAGGCCATGGTTCGGAGCGAGGAGTAATGGCAGGCGGTCGCCTCCTTCTGCGAAGCAGTAATGCTTGCAAAGGAGGGGGCCGACCGCATCAGGCAACGGTGCCCTCGCCGCCGTCACCGGGATTCCGATCCCGATTTCCGGCCACCGTAGACGCGGGCTCGCGGGCGGCGAGCCATGGGTAGCTCGCTGTCCGATCGTCCGGTAATGGACCGAGTCCAAGACGTCAATGGCGCGCACTGTTCCCGCGTGCCTCAAGGAGTTGCCAGCAGCAGGAGGGGGGCCCAGCTGGTTCGAAGCCTACTGGGGACAGGGTTGTCCGAAAGGGAGCTCGTGCCCCGGTATGAAGGCTAGAAGGAACGGCGCGCGGTTTTTAGTCAGTAAGAGTCTGACACTGTCTCCCGCTCCACCCAAGAGCGGGTTTCGTCAATGATGATTTTCCCCGTCGATAAAAAAAAAGCCCCGGTATGAAGGCTAGAAGGAACGGCGTGGGGTTTTTAGTCAGTAAGAGTCTGACACTATCTCCCGCTCCACCCAAGAGCGGGTTGGGAGGAGCCCTGGGTCCTAGCAGTGGTTATGCTATGCTATGCTTATGCAATGATTTCATATTACTGAGACGCTATGCACAGAAGGGTTAGTAACATCTTTAAGTCGAGAGTGAATAGGTTTCTTCTAGGTAAGCGCGTTCTAACGTCGACCGCATCGTCGCTTTCCATCAGGTGAGATAGCGGTCAAGCGCAAACCTATCAATAATAAAAAAATATTACTAACACTTTTCTGTACGTAGACCTTCTACAACTGTCAATCAACCTGGATCAATTCGACTTGTAAATAACTAAAATAGTCTTCCGCTCTATTGTATTAATAGATATAGATATCGATTTTTTTATATCAAACTTCCTAACATAAAAATCAAACAACAAAGCGAAATGAGCTCGCAGATTACCCGATACCCGATTATACCCGTGAGTGATAATTACAGCCCATATAAAGCATAGTTTAGATTATAGATAAAAGTACATTGTTGCAAGAAATGGCGGCGGCCGCATAATGGCTTGACTTTAATATCTAGATTATTATAAGGTAGATAATATATAAGGTAAAGTAGGAGGTACGTCATGACATAATGTAGATAGGCATTGTTATAAATCAGGCATTAGATAGAAGGTTATTAGGTATATTCGAAAATAAAATGAGGATATCAAGTAGTTCGAAGAGCAGTTGCAGTAATCTGCAATAGTTAACTCTAGTAGAAAGCTTCAAATGTACGGGAATGACGCGCTCTCAACGCTCAGTCACGTGGTCAGAACAAAAGAATTGGCTGCAAGGTCAACAACGTTCGACGCAAGCGAAACGGTTGTAACTTGGCTAGGGGGGCAGGTTATTTGAAAGAATCACTACGACTTTGGAACGCAAGCTAGGATTAAAAACCATAGGACCCAGTGTGTTCTAAAACGAGTCTCGGAAAAGCATAGAAAAATATGGATCACTGAGTTTTCAACGCAACACAAAAACGCTTGTTTTAATTTGAGATCAAAGTACAGGACATTTTAAAATGCGGATATAAATATTTGACCAGAACTTGACCCCAGCGCGCTTGACCGCAGACAGTTGCTTTATATCAAAGTAAATCACGGTATGGAGGACCAAAATGTACTCTATATTTAAGTAATTACGGTCCATTTTCGACACATGTACTAAAAAGCTCAAGTATTTTACCATTCACTCCAAACTGCTTCAGATATCTCTAAAATGTAACACTAAAATTAACTGCAAATAACTTTATTAACAAGAACAAAGCAATTTTAATTTGCTGTCCATATCCAGTCCTCAGCTCAAATATTGTTCCAACACAATGAATATGTAACAGCAGCTATAAGTTTGTCTCTAAAACACTAGTGATAGTTGAAAAGGTTCCGCCGTTGACGCAGAGGTCGTTGGCAAGGCCGTCGAAGGCTGTTGATTATAATAATGTATGAATAATTCCTCGGAATCAAGTCCTAGCAGCTAGTGGTGTTAATGAGTAGCGATTGGCCGAGTTTAGACCTAATTAATATGAATATTTAATGTTTAATTATTGGCAAGCTTCGTAAAGCTCTGAATATAAATAGGCTCGCGTTTGATCACTGTAAAGTTAACGATGATGTGGTTGACAGTTTCGTTACATTCCGTCGTTCCATTCCGTTTCGGTCCGTTCCGTTTCGTTTCGTTCCGTTCCGTTCCGTTTCGGTCCGTTCCGTTTCGTTCCGGTCCGTTCCGGTCCGTTTTTTTCCGGTCCGTTCTGTTCTGTTTCCTTCCCTTCCGATGGAAGGCTTCCCATAAGGCCGACCTAAGACCTGGTGAGAGTCGCAGGAATGCAATGGATGCGAGACGCACAGGACTATTCGTTGTGGCTACATTTGGGGGCTTATGTTCAACAGTGGACGTCCTTCGGCTGAAATAATGATGATGAATGATGATGTAATTTCAGTTGTCTACCTAAAACAGTCCAACTATTAATTATTTCCATGTCTAAAACATGTAATGCATTCATAGAACCATTGCTACGTTATACTAGCGCTTTGTGCTCTTAATAGCAGCTACGTACTAAATAAGGTCGTTGCCAAAGAGAATTGAAGCAGCAATTTAGAAAATGCTTTGTTTCATGACCTCAATCTTAGTGAATGAATGAGTGAATGCTCATGACGATGGAATTAGTTTGGACAGTTGTAACGCGTGGAATGTTAAACTGTTTTGCAGGAATTATTATTTTTAAGAGTTTGGCTTCAAGGGCACTTATAAAACGTCAGAAGCTAGTGCACGGTTCCAAATTGGTCATTTCCTATGGAGAAGAACCGGCAAGAAACTCCATGGTTACTTTTTTTATTAGTTTAACCGTAAAAATAATAATAGATTGATAGCCAGAAGCCTCGACCAACACCTTAGGAAGCTTTCTTTAGGCGACTGGATCAAGGGCTTGATTCAGAAAGCTGTACTTCTGGACACGATTAAACGCATTTTAGTTTCTCATAAATGTATCTACGTATTTCATGTTTTTTATCATGGTTAATATGACTTAGTAAACTTGTAAATTCACATAGATGAGGCACCCAGATACAGAATCCATGTATTAACTTGGATGAAAGGGAGCCCTGGGAGCCTAGGACGAAAAGTAGAGAAGGAATATAGGTGTGGTTGTAGTCAATAAAAGTCTGACATCTCCCGTTCCGCCCTAGAGCAGGAGAAGGTTTTTTTTTTCGGTGGGCAAAAACCATGCGACCACCCCCGCTCTTGGGTGGAGCGGGAGATAGTGTCTCTCTTCATACCGGGGCAAAAAAAAGGCAATGGATGATTTTTCACCCTTGAAAGAAAACCAAGATCCAGAATAACAATTTTTAGGCCTTCCAAGTATGCGGGTTAACAGGTTGTAAAGTCTCACAAACCTCCGTTGAAAATTAATGATCCTCCGACCAGACGGGTGTTTGGTCTGGTCTGGGTAACTGCCCCATAATTGATTTTAGACTGTTAAATACGTTCTAATTGTGTGGAGAACTCTAATGCCGTGATGCAGGATTTTGAATTTTAGTTCATTTGTGGCGTCATAGATGTCGCTACTATCCATACAAATATCTATTTTACATTCCACTTTTTGTCTTAGTAAATATATTATGTACCTATGTTGGATTACCAGGTTAAAATGATGGTGTTGAATATTAATATTTTACGTGGAACATTTTATTGGGTAATGCGATATTTTTTTAGGTGGGAAATCATCAAATAACTTATGTCACACTCTAGGCAAGCCGAGAAAAAGCGTCACATTTTTACTACCTAAAACCCTTCCGTGTTTCTTCAGTTGCCATCTACGTTTTAAGGCTGGCTTTCGAAAAATTCCTGCAGTACATCGCGGACCCTTGATAAGTGAATATACCTAAATCAATTAATTTGTATAGTTATTTCTGTATTGTATTATTACGTACAAACCAATCACTAAGCTCGTATTTTTTATTTATCATTTACCAAAACAGACAGACCAAAATTGCCTAATTTCCACTGGAGCCAAACTAACCAACTAACTCTACCTCACGATTAACTAGTAACCCTTACAAAATAGACCATGTTTTCCATAACTAAACGTGACAGTTATCACCTACTAGGGTCACAAGACGGCGCAAGAGACGATACAAGTCGACGTGTGGAATTCGATAAGTGATCTAGAATCACGAACGAACTTGCGCGTGCCATACTGAAGGATTTCCGCATAATTTGCGAGCCAGGCTTGAGGTTATATGCATGGGGTTATAGGACTGATCTGATTCCAATTTCGAATTACATGTCGAAGTTCGATTGTTTTTTTTTGAGGCTATTGTTTTTGGTAGGTGTGTTCTATGGAATTATAAAGTACGTTATGGAAAATAGTTTGATGTTATTTTTTTTTTGTCTTTCATGGTAAAAAAACACCTTAATACAAATTATAGTAATTTTAGTAGGTAATTAGACAGAAATCAACAGATGTAAATCAGCTGGCTTTCACGGAATATATTTCAGTGTTATGAATTTATTTTTGTTTCTTCTAACGACATACATAGAGTTTTTACAAACGATTACAAATTAGGTACTCGTGTACCAATCAACTTGAAACAATGCCTTGAAGTTCCTGACAGATTTATGAAACACTTAGCGATAAAAAAGTAAATTAAGAGTAACAAGAGTAGGTACTCTAAGTGATTTATTGAACAATTGATGAAATTATTACAATACATACTTCAATAGAACCCAAGCTCAAAAGACCTCTGTAAAATCAGCAGTTGTTTTTGAAGAGAGGTCTTGTAAAGTGGTCGTTTAGGAGATGAGGCCATATGATAACAAATTACTTAATTATAATTTCGACAATGGCAGCGTACTTGAAGAACTCTTTTAAGCGGTTAGGTTTCTTTCGAAATTGTTTTGAAAATAAGTGCATATTTAATTATAATATATGCTAAAGATACTACCAGAAATTATTCATTTTCATCGTATATAATATGGCCGATGGGGCACCGGGAAACGCAGTGTTGGAAGGCCTCCCACAAAGTGGACCTATGATCTGGTGAGAGTCGCGGGAATCAGATGGATGCGAGACACATATGTCTAACTGTGGACGTCTTGTGGCTGAAATGATAATGATGATATGCATATTATATTAGAAAAAGTTGAGCATTTCAAATACTTATACATCGGCGTGAAGATGAAGTGGGTCACTAAGTATAAAAAGATGATGTGGCAAATATTTCTGTAATTTTTTATAAGTTTTTCTTTCTCGGAGTCAAGATATACATAACGTACTCCGGAATCCAAGAAGTTCAAGGATATTTCTAGTCTAGAACAAAGTTAGTGCCCATTTTGTAATTTTTCAGTATTTATTTCCAGTTTATAACAAATGTTCGACTTTTTCGCCATTATCATTATGTCCAATTATAGTTCATAATGTCTTCAAAGACATGTGGCATCTACCAATCCGCACTGGAGTGCTGGATTACGGCCCACTCCCTCTCTTAAACAGGAGGCCTGAACATTACGATTATGGTCATAGATTTTATTTTTTCTTGTATTCTTATAATTTTTTACTTTTATATTTTTCCTTTTTTTTCATTTAATTTTATCTGCTGATTCACTATCATTATTGTTATTTTAACTTAATTATTTAACATTTTATTATTGGTTTGATTGTGTTAATAATCATCATGTTACGACCTTTTGAAAAGAATATAATGTACAACTCTGATCCCCAACATCCCCCAGAACGTCTAGTTTGGGCATCACCGTTCTGACAGCCATGTATAATGTACTTGATTATTAATAAACTAAACTATTAAACTATTAAGTCCATATACTGAGTGTGTCTTGACTGACCTTTTCTCCTCATGTAGGTAACCATTTCCTATATCAATCAGTTAGGAGGTCATACAACACCAAACTTTGTTTAAAGGTCAAACAGTTAAATTTACCAGAACAATTGATAACTAACTAGTAAGTAATTGATTGACTAAGGGCATATCTAACTGCAGTTAACTGCGTGCGATCTGTGTCCTTCAAGCGATCATTATAGAGTACAGATCGTAGGTTTTACCGTCCAGTAGTCGGTACTGTTGCAGTTACACGGTTATTTAGATTAATTTAACTAAAACAACTGTTCGTTGTTTCTCATGGTTATTACATCCGGGCATTCGAGATACGGTAGATCTGTTAATGGCTGTGTTTGAGAATATCAATCTATGTTAGCCATTGTCACAGCAGGCTTTCAGTAGACGTCGCTGGGATCCCGACCCCGACTACCAGCCGCGAGAAACGTTGGCTTGCAGATTTTCCGAGGGGGTGGTGGGCATTTTCTGAAAAGAAAACTAATGGTCTCAAAACGCAAAGGTCGACTGAAGGTGTCAGTAAAAGTCTGACACGCCCTCGCACTCCGCTCTAGGGCAGAAGAAGTCATTGCATGATTTCCCACCTAAAACAAAGCAGGCTTTCAGTAGACGTCGCCGGGATCCCGACCCCGACTACCAGCCACGAGAAACGCGGGCTTGCAGACGATGCGCAATAAGTAGCTCACCGGCCGGCCGTTCGGCAAACGGCCGGACCAAGCCCAAGTCATCGACAGCGCGTAGTGGGCCTTCAGTGAGATTTCAGCAACCGTAGGGGCCCAGTAGGGCCAATGCCTTATGTCTGATAGGCATTTTCTGAAAAGAAAACTAATGGTCTCAAAACCCAAAGGTCGACTGAAGGTGTCAGTAAAAGTTTGACACCCCCTCGCACTCCGCTCTAGGGCAGAAGAAGTCATTGCATGATTTCCCACCTAAAACAAAGCAGGATTTTATTAGACGTGACGGTGAATTACTTTTAAATATATTGCACATTCAAATAACTTGCATAAAACATTTCAGCACCCATAACAACTCCAGCCTTAGGGTACCAAGACGTTATCAGCTCAGCAAGACCGATGACCAAAGAATTGGGGCCATTTATATTATGTATCAACAATATCGCGGCATATCTCACCTACTTATCTGATCTACTTATTATACAACCTGTAAGAATATTTTGTAACATACAATTATGTGGGTATACGTACTTTTACAATTATAATAACTCGGTGACTTGGTATAAAAATACCACTTACAAAAATTTCCTTTTTTTTTTTCTGCGAATGTGTAACAGTACTGGCAAGTTCGAAAGTGTTCTTGGAAGCTGGTGTGGAAATATTTATTACTAGCTTTTGCCAGCGGTTTCGCCCGCTTACATAAAGAAATAGCCTATGTGATATATGAAAAATAGGCCTTGGCAATAAACCAGTTTTCTATGGGTGAAAAAAAATTAACAATCGGTCCAGTACTTTCAAAGATTACCTACTATCTATACTTTATATATATTTTACATCTATTATATTTGTGTACGGCTAGCCCTTGACTTCGGAAAAAATCACAGTTCCTGTAAGATAAACCACCGGGGCTTATGTATTTATTAAAACTTTAAGCACTAATAAAATACACTGTACAAAGGTAGCCATAATACCATAGGCATTTTTTAGTTTAAGTTCTTATAATCCATTCCACGGTTGTCTGGAAGATATCGCTGTCAGAGATAAGACGAAGGCCATTGTACCCATAGACTTAAGTTACTGTGACATTTGTTACTATTTTGGTGTACAATAAAGTTTATTCTATTCTATTCAATGAATAGAATAGAATAAACTTTATTGTACCTTAGGCATTTTCTACCATTTGACCTTTTTTTTGCAGGTGGCAAAATCATCCAATTACATCGCCCGCTCTTGGGCGGAGCAAGATGGTGTGCTCCTGTTCCGGTGCATTTCATACTAGGGCTGAGTTACCCTTGGCCCCAGTAGGCTTCGACCCTGCTGGGCCCCTACGGACAAGTCGACCTTAGCTTATTCTGCAGGAAGTGTGTTTTTATCCAAATAGTTAGCATTCAGCGATAGTGTCTCCTTAATGAAAAAAATCTTCTCCTTAATAATCTTCTCCTTAATGAAAAAAAAACTAAATGTATTAAATTTACGATGCCACATGTTAGACAAGTGGAAACTAGTGTACAAATAAAGGGTAAAGAGTTGAGACCTGAAGACACTACAGTGTTTTTGGGCATAACTCTAGATTCTAAGCTTCAGTGGGGCCCACATATTGATAAATTATCTAAAAAACTTAGCTCTGCAGCATATGCTGTTAGAAAAATTCGAAATTTAACTGACTTAGAAACAGCCCGTTTAGTTTATTTCAGCTATTTTCATAGTGTTATGTCATACGGCATTTTATTGTGGGGAAATGCCGCCGATATCCAGTCAATTTTTGTTTTGCAGAAAAGGGCTATTCGTGCAATTTATAAATTGAGTCCCAGATACTCGCTCAGAGATAAATTTAAAAATATTAATATTTTGAGTGTACCTTCTCAGTATATCTATGACAATATTTTGTATGTTCATAAAAACAAAAACATGTTTAAAAAATATAGTGATATCTATAGTGTAAATACTAGGAACAAACACAAATTTGTAGTTCCTGCAACCAGGCTCAAAAAAATAGGAGGCTCATTTAGATGCCAATGTATACACTTTTATAATAAACTTCCCAGTCACATTCAAGAACTTAGCCTGAATAAGTTTAAAACATTTGTAAAGCGGAAACTTTGTCAGAAGGCTTTTTATACTGTAAAAGAGTATCTTGAAGACAAAACAGCTTGGGATTGATCTGCTCCAGTACTGTCTATATTAGTTGTTATATAAGTATTTTCTGATTCTATATATTCTATATATATTATAATGATTATTTTTATTTACATTTTGACATTTGATGATTCTTGTTTAAAACTTTATTTTACAATTAGACTTAGAACTTAGAAGGTTCTTTATTTTATTTTAATTTGATAATATTTTAATGATTTGATAAATATTGATAATAATATTTTTTATTTTATTTTATATATGTCGAGTGTTACATTTTGTAAATACTAGTATTTTATTATTGTGAATGTGGGAACTATGTGGATTACTTTTTTCTTTTCTGTATTTTTATATGATGTCTGGCAGTTTTGAGTATTTGACGCGGCCTACCCAAATGTCCTATCTTTGGTATTGTTCGTCAAGTCGTTGAGCTCCTTGGTAGTCCAAAGTTTGAGCTACACGAATACTGACAAATGCTTGCACTGACTGGACAGGTCCACTCAAATCTGTGTGGTTCTTTCCTCAAAAGGCCATCTGAGACACTGGTCTGCATGGTTCTCATATGATTTGACCATTACATGTTTACTGTATGGACTTTAAAAGAGACTTTGACCCCTGAGTTTGTTTCGGTGTTTCTTCTCAGGGTAGTCAGCTAGGAAACACCGGCCTCATCTCGTTAAAACTGACTGAAAACAAAATTGACGTGTAAAAGTGTTTTTTTAAAAACCTATTTACAAAATAAAGATCATTTATCATTTATCATTTATCATTTAGTGAATGCTAACTTATTTGGTCTCCTTTAACACATAGTTTAAAGAGTTTTCATTTCCGGATCAGAAGTACCTTAGATATCTGAAAAACTAAAAAAAAACAAGCAATTTTATTCTGTTATAATTTTAATCAATAATTATTTTTCTTATTTATCTACTAAAGAAGAGGTATGATTCCCAGCAATGGGAACATTTTAAGGCTGCCTATTATGTACATTTATCTTTTCAAGGATACTACAGCTTCAGACCTAGATACAGCAGTTAGGATCCATTAAAATAACTTTAACTAGGAACGAGTCTTAACGACTTACATCCGATGTAGCAATCATTTAACTGTAAAGCAGCCTCTACAAGTTAGTTCTGATAGTTAACTCTATACGTCCGGTGTACTTTGAACTGTCAATGTCATTATTAATTTTTGAGACGTTTTTTTTAGATGTATATTCAAAGGCGTGTCTAACTTTTACTGAATTAAATACACTCCTGTTTCTTCTTTGCCTTGCGTTTCAGGACTCCAGACTTTTTTTTATGGTAAGGAAAGTCATCCAATGACAACCCCCGCTCTTGGGCGGAGTGGGAGATAGTGTCAGACTCTTATTGACTAAAAATCCACCGTTCCTTCTAGCCTTCATACCGGGGCCCGAGCTCCCTTTCGGATAATTTTGGGCCACTTTAGTTTTGCTGTCATCTCTTTGAGGCGCGCGTAGAACACTATGCGCCGTCGACTTGAGCTCGGTTCGGACAGTTACAAGACGGTCGGACTTCCTTGCCTTTTTCTTACGTGGGAAACCATCAAATAACATCTCCCGCGATGAAACTAGAAAGAGTGTTAGAATTTTATTGATTTATACACACAGTGTTCCTTCAGTTGCCTTTTTCATGAAGGCTACAATAACTCCTTCAAACAATCCGCAGCTCTATCATTGCTAACTTACTTAAGAAGACTTTTGTGATGACTCACATTTTATTTACCAAAACTTCATGCAACATAAATGTACAAATACTTAATGCGTATTTTCTACTATTTAAATAAGTATTGGCAGCATTAATAAATTGGAGAACAGATGGAAATTTAGTAATTGAAGTCCATAATAAATTAAGATTAGTAAGTACACATAATGTAATTGGGCAAAATTGCTCACTATTGGCCGTGTTTTTTAACATACGAAGAAAAAACGAAAAAATCTTGTACAAAATATTATGTTTTAATAGTTCGTGAATTTTTTTTATGTCTTGTTGCAGGTTACTTAATATACTTACTGTACACGCAATTACTTGCTCTAAAAAGTTGTAAAAATGTTAAAGATATCGTAATTGCGCTGAATGTTTAATTTCTCATTTGAAATTGTAATTTATTACCGTGTATTGTCTAATTTAATATACAAATAAATAAGGTCAGGTGCAACATCTTGTGTTAAAAAATTCCTAGATTATCGCATTTCATTTTTTTTACTTATTAAAACATGGAATACTATATTTACTGTATTCCTATTGGTTAATGAGGTTGAGCCAAAGTTACATGTCAGGGCCAAAATAACTCGCCTTTATTTTATACACAATACTAGCTTTTACTCGCGGCTTCGCCCGCGTTTATTAATATACTTTAATTCTTCTCCCCTTTTCTTCCCTCTTTCTCCCAAAATTAGCCTTTGTCCGTTTCCAGACTCCTAACTATCTCTGTACCAAAATTCATCAAAATCGGTTTTGCCATTTAGGCGTGAAGACGTAACAAACAAACAAACACACTCACTTTCGCTTTTATAATATTAGTAAGGATTATTGATGGTAATTGAAGATTTTTGGTATTTTCTCTACTTATTTTTGTGGGTATTCGGTAAACGGAGATTTAATAGAATTTATTTGGCTATAATAGTTGTTAGAAGATTTCAGGATCATGTAGCGGGAACATAAGATTATAATAAGGTTTGGATTTTCAAGGTTTTCATTTCTTTTCTTGGATGAAGAATTGATAAATTTTTAATTTATCTTCAACATGGGTATAATTTCGCCATCGGTTCAGTAATAATCGATTTCAGACCTATGTTTCACCTGAATCATCTGTTAGAACATTTGAATGTGATCAACCTTTTGTCACAATAAAATAACAAACATAATTTTCCTCTTTTAACGGGAGCCAAAGGGAGAGACTTCACCGACAAGAACCTTTTTTTTATTAATCACATTTGACCACTATCTCACCTGATGGTAAATGATGATGTGGCCGACGATGGAACACGCTTGCCTGGAAGCAATCTATCCACTCTTGACGTAAAGACCCCTAGGTTATAGCTATCAGGAAACACAGACTCCGGCAAGGAATTCCACTCCTATCTGTGTTTTTTTTTTTAGATTGGAAATCATTCAATGACATCTACCGCCCTTGGACGGGGCGAGAGCGCGTGTCAGACTTTTACTGACTAAAACCCACTCCTAATTCCTTCGTTGCCTTTCATACCAGGGCCGGGTTTTACTTTCAGAAGCGATGCCATGGCCACAGTAGGTTTCGACCCCTATTATTCGCTGACATCTCCTTGAGGCGTGCGTGGAACAATACGCGCCGTCGACGACTTGGGCTCGGTCCGAACTGTTACCAGACGGTCGGACAGCGAGCAACCCATTGCTCGCCGTCCGCAAGCCCGCGACTACGGTACCTGTGTACCTTCAGTTGCCCTTTACGTTCTAGAGCCGCGGTAAGTCTTTTAAACAATCCTGCTGCTTCGTAACTGGTAAGTACCTACAATAAAAGATGACAACACTCCGATGTCACAATCAAACTATTCCACAAATTCTGAGTAATGAATTTAAATTATGCCACTCACAAGTAACTCATGCGTGCAAAGAGTATCAATGTTTGAGCATAGACAAAAACTTTCGGTGCTCAATTCACCAATTCACTCGTACTTTGACAGTTCCGTATGTAAAACCGCGTCTATGGAAATACCCAAATACTTTATTACACTTATAGGTACATAATATGTCACGAGTACTTATGTTATGTGCCTTAGATACAGGATATTGGTTTTAGTAGTAGTGACTGATTTTTTTTTTGAGGTGGGAAATTATCAAATTAATTATTCCGCTCCGGACCGGAGCTAATCAAAATTTTACTGACAAAAACCCACCTGTGTTCCTTTAAAAAATGCCCTTTGAAAGAAAGAAAGAATGAAAACAGGTTTGTTTGGCACACAGGTACACACAATGAGATAACACTTGTAATTATAGTATACAAACAAACTTAAACTAGAATATCATTCATCTTCTACATTGTATGTCTCATGGTTTCTTTGCGTTCTAAGCCCACAGGTTTCATTTCCAGAAATTTCCCGTGGTTTCCGTTTGCCGGGGAATTTATGGAGCACAATGCACCATTACGTACTTATCAGACTTTTATTCACTAAAACCCACCTATATTACTTCGACTGCCCTTTGCGTTACAGGGCCATGGAAAGTCTTTGGAATATTCCCAGGGCCCTAGCAGCATCGGCCCTACTGGGAGCCTAACAGGACCAAGTAGAGCGGATGCCACTGATCTGGTTACTCATACAACTGTCCACTCATAACATGATTTAAAAGAGTCCCCGTAGTCCGTAGAGGTTCTTACACGTTCTTCTCTATAGAGATCTACGCTTTGGAATGTGCAATTCAGCTTCCCTTTTTTGACTGACCGATATTTTGACAATTCAAAAGTGCCTGTATAATTATGTTTTTTTAATTAGTATTTTCGGTTTTGCTATGCTTGGAGTTTCCTTGAAATGAAGATATCCGCAGGAGAACCAAGGTTACCGACGTAGCTCAAAGTCACCAAACTTAAGTGGCAATGGGCAGGGCACATTGCACGCAGAACAGATGGTCGATGGTGACGAAAGGTTCTGGAGTGGCGACCACGTACTGGAAGACGCAGCGTTGGAAGGCCTCTAATAAGGTGGACCGACGACCCGGTCAGGGTCGCGGGAATCCGATGGATGTGTGACGCTTGGAGGAGGCCTATGTCCAGCAGTCTTTCGGCTGATATGATGATGATGATGATGATTTTATTTGATTTGGCTGGCTTTTGATACAGGATCTCAGTAATAATCAGTAACGTTGGAATTCGTATACCACGTTTTTTTTTTCGGTGGGCCAAAATCATCTTATGACAACCCCCGCTCTTGGGTGGAGCGGGAGATAGTGTCAGACTCTTACTGACTAAAAACCCACCCTGTTCCTTCTAGCCTTCATACCGAGGCTCGAGTTTCCTTTCAGATCACCCTGGCCCCAGTAGGCTTTGACCCAGTTGGGCTCCTCCTGTTGCTGACAACTCCTTGAGACGCGCGGGAACAGTGCGCGCCGTCGACGTCTTGGGCTCGGTCCGGACAGTTACCGGACGGTCGGACAGCGAGCTACCCACGGCTCGCCGTCCGCGAGCCCACGTCTACGGTGGCCGGAAATCGGGATCGGAATCCCGGCGGCGGCGGCGGCGAGGGCGCTATGGTCGTACCACGTCATAAAATATTGTAATCCGATTAATATGACTTAAGTTGTTATGAAATATTAAGTCATTTGAAGGCCTGTCTCTGCTAATACCTAAACTGGATTAATCTTGATAAACATGCTCCATCAGCTAAAAACTTAAAATGTACTAATATAAATCCTTCTAAAACCCAGTCAGAGAATTATATGACGGCATATTGCAGATATGATTTCGAAAACAAATGAAATTACCTAAATATTTCTGAACCTTTGAGGTATTAACTAAAGGAATGGCTCAAAAACTCTAGCCACAAAGTTATTGCTCAGCTGTAATTAAAAAAAAAACCATTTACAAAAATAAATTCTTTGTGGATACCGCTACTGTCCGGACTAAGCGTTTAGTCCGTTGTTCATATCACGCATAACGAAGGACTGAAACAATTTATTTGCAGCGGTCTTCCCAGCCGATTATAATTTTTGTGTAAGGTGTCTTCAAGGCTAGAGTGAATATGCTCTTAATAGACTAGAGCGCTTCAGCATTTACGATTGCATCACTGCTTACCATTAAGTGATATCGCAGTCAAACGCAAGTCTATATGTGCATATTTCGTGGCTAGATCTTTGAATTTATCATTTCATAAAATTTACAAATAAAACTGACTAGATCGTTATAAACGTAAAATTTTGACTATATTTCAAACCTTGTACATACCTATATAAAAATATCCTACAATTTCAATATCAATGAACATAAGATCCGAATCCTAAATTCCATTTTCAATCACGCGTCTATCTATGTCAGTAATTTGAGCAGCGTGACCGTGATCGGTTATCATCGGCGATCTTCGGCCACTGTCGGCTATCAACCGTATTCGGTTCACTTCGTGCGAAAACGAAAGTGTTTCGCGGCCTACTTCACGTTTTTGGGCAGTTGTGTAACGTTGCACTGGCACTAGTGCATTGCTGGGTCGATTGAAAGTAGAAGTAATGGAGTGTTCGCGGCTTCTGGCCTGATCGAAATGAAGTCTGTTGCCTTGCTTTGGTTATTGTCCTGAATTCATTGCATGTATTGTTCGCAAAATAGAGTTGAAAATATTACTTTTGGTATTCATTGAAAATGACAATTATAATTGCATCATAATATTGGAATATTATTTATTGACACTTAAAAAAGAAACTTATGATCAGGGTTCTGAAGCCAATAAATCTATACAAGATAAAGTTAAACCTAATAAAAATAATGATTTGTTTTATTATTATCAATTTTAGATTCTAGGACAGTAGAAACTAAACGGGAGCTTTAAAAAAAAATTAAATAGAGATCAAGAAGTTATTTTTTTAAAGATTCTGTTTCAAATTAAAATTACTTTTCTTTGACCAGTAAAACTATCGAAAGTGAATTTTAGTAAACCGTTTCGTTTGATTTAAATTTTGATCGAAAAAGGAAGTTTTAATAGACATCCTGTACTTTCTTTTTACTTTACGTAGTTAGAAGTTAGTTTTAGGTATTAAGTCAATTGATTAATTAAATACAAGCTGTTCCCGCGGATTCACCTGCGTCTTTGCTTATTGCTTCTCTGGTGGGTCGTAGTGTGATGTTATATGATCATCATCATCATTTCAGCCGAAAGACCTCCACTGTTTGACGTACCGGAAGACGTAGCGTAGGAAGGCCTTCTACAAAGTGGGCCGATGATCTGGTAAGGGTTGCGAGAAACCGATGGATGCGAGACGCACAGGACCGTTCATTGTGGCGACACCTGGGGGAAGCTTACGTCCAACAGTAATGTTATATGTCCTTTGAAGCAGATATTTACTAAGATTAGCGCGTTCGAATAAAGACAATCCTCAACTTTATGATATTAGTATAGATAGATAGGCTCAAGTTTGTTTCGAAAGTGGAAGTAAAACGTCGTAAAGTAATTGAATTTAATTGCAGCGATTATTGTGGAATAAATTCTGACGCTAATTTAGAGGAAATTAATACATAACTACATGCATATTACGATTAATGCGAATTATAGCCTTACATTACGCCTGACTTTCCCGAACTTTATCACGTTTAACCACTATGTTACCTGATCTCTACCGCTCCATCCTAGAGTAGGAGAAGTCATCGGATGATATCCCATCTCAAAAAAAAGCCAATTGACTTACGAATGAATATAATATTTTTGGCGATGAAATCTTTAAGTCAAAAGTTCACTCTTTACTTATGAATCTTTAAGTCAAAAGTTCACTCTTGACTTATGAATCTTTAAGTCAAAAGTTCACTCTTGACTTATGAATCTTTAAGTCAAAAGTTCACTCTTGACTTATGAATCTTTAAGTCAAAAGTTTACTCTTGACGTATGAATCTTTAAGTCAAAAGTTCACTCTTGACTTATGAATCTTTAAGTCAAAAGTTCACTCTTGACTTATGAATCTTTAAGTCAAAAGTTCACTCTTGACGTATGAATCTTTAAGTCAAAAGTTCACTCTTGACTCATGAATCTTTAAGTCAAAAGTTCACTCTTTACTTATGAATCTTTAAGTCAAAAGTTCACTCTTGACTTATGTATCTTTAAGTCAAGAGTGAACAGATTACCAGATTACTGTCTTCTAAGCAAACGCCTGTCTATTAGGTGAGAAGATTTAAATAAAGGCATAGCGACCTTGAACACTTAGGACATCTTATTACACTATTGATGACATCATTCTTACATATTAAAAACGCAACGACTGAATGTCTGTGTGTTTGTTACCTAGTGCGCTTGAAATCTAGAACCGCTTATTTAAATTGCATGATTTTGTTTCAATTAATAAATATGTATGTTTTTGTTGATAGTTTTTTGTGTTGATGATGTGTTGATAGCGATACGTCTGTTTAATATACGAAATTTAAATAAAGGTGAAAGGCCGCCAATTGCATATGGGCCAATTTAGCTTCTCTTTCTTGTATAACCGACATATTGATAATTCAAAAGTGCCAATTTTTAATGGTGACAACCCCCGCTCTTGGGCGGAGCTGGAGATAGTGTCATACTCTTACTGACTAAAAACCCACCCCGGTCCTTCTAGCCTTCATATCGGGGCTCGAGCTCCCATTCAAAAATGCCAGAAAATGGTCTATTTAAAATAAACGTTTCTGATTTTTGACCAAAGATGTAAAAATTTGGACGTCGCGGCGGACCACGAATGAGATAGCGGGATGAAATAGACGGATTTCACCAGAACTGCAAAAAGGAAGCAGGGATCTTCGAAATATGGAAGAAGTAGAGGGAAGTTTATGCCCGGGAATGAGAAGAAAAGGCTAAATAAAATTTTAATGAAAATTTTATTTTCATAGCAAGCTTTTATAGCACGGTATAATTCTTATATGATTAACCCTTCAGACACCGTCAATTAGAGACACAATAGTAAGACAATAGATGCGCGGCCACCGGTGGTCGCTTGGGGATTCATGAATTAATACTTGTCCAGAAGAATCATACGAGCCCAAACTCGATGGGGTTGTATCGTTTAACAACCTATAGCGACCTTCCAGTTCCATAATCAAATCAGCTCCATGTCATAATAATTTTGCATTGTCATCTGATTTACACATGCATGCAAAATTTCAGCGGTAACCAGGAAGTGGATCGAATTCGTTTTGCAAAATTGATTACAGACAAACATCGGGACAGGCGAAACTAAATAAAAGCTTGTAAAAATACAAATAAATAATATTAATATTCCACAACTATCACACATCGCCATCTAGTCTCAAGCTAACCTCAGATCTCTACTTACTCCCTCAGAAAAACGGAGGTGTGATATGATGTGTCTTCCAACTGAATGGAGACCCACCACAGTACCAATTCCTTTCATGTGGTACACAACAGTGTATTGAAAAATGTCAAAAATATAAAATAAATAGTCTTTCTAAACTTTGTTTGGACTTCCATACAAAAGACATCAACGCATTCACATAAACTTAAAACCTATAAACCCTACGTATATCGAGAAAAGTTTAATTTTCGTTTAAAATATTGTGGTTCCCTCTTTAGTAGGGCCTTATTTATTTAAATAATTCCAATAAAATGCTTTGCTGTGTCGTTATTCTGACTTCTTTATAAATATTTCGATATATTTGCAGGTAATAAACGCTATGATGTCGTAAGTACGTTGGAACCGGAACAATTTCATATGATTTTATTCCCTTGGTATTTAAATCTTGTTTTCTTAGTTATTTTACGAGTTTACCATGTCCGAGATTAAACGCTTTAAATTATATTTTGAAGGAAATAACGCACAATACTTGGCAATATAACGCATGTTGCAACATGATTTATTTTTCCATTTCGTCTTTTCAATATTAGTCTTTTTTTTTCGTTCATATCATCACTCTTCACAAAATCTATCCATATTTTTTTTGACCTCTTCCTCTGTATCTATTCACATGCATATTCATTAGTCTTTTACTAACACGTATTTCATCCCTCGTCTTCATATGACTATACCAAGACAAAAGTTTCCCTTTCAACTTTTCTGCCACTGGAGCCATTTTGGAAATTCCTCTGTAAAACTCGTACATGCAATTTTTTTACTTTAATAAGACAGGTACACCACGGACTTATACATTTTTCTCTATATCTGAAGGGGTACCTATTGCCATTTCATCTTACTTGAGTTGATCCAGTGCGTTATGAGATGGCTTCCTTCATCATTCAGCCGATAGACGTCCACTGTTGGACATAGGCCTCCCCCAAGCGTCGCCACAATGATCGATCCTGTGAGTCCCACATCCATCGGATTCCCACAACCTTCACCAGGTCATCGGTCTTACTTACCTACCTATTATTTTCTGAGGAGATTAAGACGGAAATATTTATCACATGTACCTAACATTAATAAGCAACGTAAGTATCTATTACTTAATATTATGTACTAATTGGGTCTTTTTCTTTGATCTAACCAAACTCTTTAAAAAAGTATTAAACTATCTATTTTTTAATTAAAAACAGTTAATTCATAAATATAGATTTTATCGTTTCAAGATTGTTTCTAATAAGTCTATTGTATTACAGATTTATGTTCAAAAAAGGTTCTATTTTGAATAATGCAACGTTGCTCGTTGCTCGCTCTCTATTGTATCTAGTAGCCGCTGGCCGGTCAGTCGGAATGTTGCATTATCCCGCCCTACTCGATATCCGCCTTAGCGCCAAATCCCTGACATTTCGCTCGCTTCCGTAACCCTTGAGCGAGGCTTAACTGCCAGCGGTACTTAGGGCCTTAAGTATTAGCGGAAGCGATTACTGCGAAATAAGTTCCTAATGCAAATATTTAGTAGATGTAAAAATAAAATTATTAAATAATATATTTTATTGAGTAATATACATAAGTGCTGTAATAACTTCAAGGTCAATCTAAAAGTCTGAATCGCATAACATTAATTTAAAATGTAACAAAACTTTCACAGGTACAAAACTAAAGCTTCACTATAGCCAAAGGAAACCTAACCTTAAAACAAGTGCCTTACTCCCATTCCTCTAAAGCCTATCTAAACGCTGTCACCTCCACCCAACCCTCAGCCTTCAAGTGTAACAATTGTATCGCAACCCCCCACTACTCGCGCCCAACAGCGCGGGCGCACCTCGCCGCGGTACGATCACTCTGCGCAAACGCGCTGAGCTTACGCGCGTCGCCTGTGTAATATGCGTCGGTGGTGATAGTGCCAGTGTTGTGTACGATATCGATTTTGTACAAAGACCGTGATCTGTGCTTATACTGCAAACATGAGGTCTTTCAGCGCTGTAGCGCTTCTTACTCTAGCGATAATAACAGGTGAGGATTTTTTTTTTCTAGATTTATCCGCTGAAAGTTGCGTTTTTTTTTTGTAGGAGAAATTGGTTGTGCAGTGTAAAAATGTGCAGTCATGAAATTGAAAGGTGTAGGAAGTTTAGAATGTCAGCGCAAAGTATTGTTGCTTGGATGTAATTATATATTTTTATGTACAATTTCCTAATCATAAAGTTTTTTTTCGTTGATGAAACAATTCTACCAAAAATATAGTGTGCTCTAAATATTTCAAGTCTACCTTTTATCAATTTATATTTCTCAATTGTATAATAAAAACATGCATTAATTACTATTTCGGTCACTATCATATAAATTTCAATGCCACTCAATAAATAAATATTTTAAAAGTTAACATTTCGTAACGATGAACGTCAAATGAAAACAAAGCTGAAGCCTGTTAAAAAATTCTAATAAAAGCCATACTTTCGAATTTTTAGTTTAAAAAGTTAAATATTCATTTTATATTTTTAATCACTTTCGTTCTCTATGACCAGTTGCGCATGCGTCGCCCGAGGCGCTGCTAACAGAGTTTTCATTGCGCGCGCATGGGAAAAATGGCGGGACAAAAAGTCTATACCATAGAATAACTTGGGCAATGTATTTAAGTGTTGTACTTTATGTAGCAATGTTATTTTTATGACCCAATTAATTGTGGGACTTGAGTTTACTTTGAGAAATCAACGAAGAAAAAAATCACACACTTAGTAAAAAAAGAAATAACTCAAAAAAATATAAATTATTTGAACATTGACTTATTCTTGATACAGGTAGTCAGATTCAAAAACCATATTTTTAGTTAAATCTCCTTATGGTTTAACATGCGAAATCCTAAAACTATGGTCTAAAATTGAGTATGGCAAGAAAATTCCAAAATTCACAAAAAAAAATATCCAATTTATTTATACACACTTATCACGGTGTAGTATTTTTTAACTCAAAGATTGACTAGTAAAGCATGCGTAGTTAGGTACAAATTTTTTACACAATAAAAGTTTTTTTTTTGTGTTACAAAGCCAACATTTTTAAGAACTATCGTCTACCCACGTGTCAATGTTCTGTATTACAGCCGGACTTTACCCTGCTGTATTACAATAACAAGCATACAGAATACAAGCTCACACATTGTATTCAGTATGTATATAATTACAATCGCATTTTTTGCGTAATCTCCGTTTTGTTTTTTTCATCATGACGTGCGCAGTACAACGCCACCTCCATAACTGTCAGTGGAAATCTATCATTTGTTTTCCTTTTTGTGATTGGCTTGTAAACATGTTAGCTTATTGATAGTTGCAAAAATTATGTAACGATGATTTGTAGAAAAAGTCAGTTAGAAATGATTACTTGGTCATTGACGTGTGTAATGTCTTTCCTGATGTCTGATTCTTGTAAATTCTTTATGTTCGGTTCGGACGTTGAAACTGCTGTTGTTTGGTTATTTTCTTTTGCTACGTTGTTCATGACGAAGATATTGGTAGTTCACTTAAAATATTAAAAGTATAAAATGAATTTAAAGTATGTGATAGGTATTTAGGATAATCTTTCTAATAATGTGATATGGTATTGACGCTTGAAATATGTTTCTCATTTTTTTTTTTTAATTTTAGTAAAATGTATGCTATTTATTATTAGTGGACGAAATACGCCTCCCTCACTTTTTTTGTACAGAAAAGAAAAATGTATTAGTGGTTTTTGAGCTAAAAAAAAAACAGTTTAATATTTGCAAATAAAATCCCATAACCACTAACGGCATAGACAATGACAGTCATAAACATACATAAATATAATATTTATCATTATGTACCTTTCCGTACAGTCTAGACTGAAGAGGCGTAAAAGAACATAGCAATCCATAATAAAGTATGGTGTAAAAATAAAAAAAGATATGGTCATCATCACACGTCGAAATGTGAAAAAAAAACTTATTAATGCCAATAAATTCTTTTAAAGGTAAATGACATAATTGAATCATAAAATCCCGTAAATGCTATTCAAATGTCTTTGGGTCAATGTGGCAGTATTATACGAGTATTCTTGTCATTTTATTTTGGCAAACAGGTGTAAAAAGAATAAATTAAATTTAAGATACCTAAAGTTTTTTCATCTAGTCTCGAGTGAATCCGGTTTTTAAATTTATTTTTAAACAATAATAGATAATGTGCATTTGATTGAATGCTGTTAAAGTCACACGATTTAAAGATCTGGTTTTGATTTATTTTTTTAATTTATTAATGATTTGATTTGAATTGTTGATTTTATCCTTGTGATGTGTGATGCGCGTGTGGCGTTTTGTCATTCCTTTATATAGTAATATTTTTTACGTTGTATTTTTTTTATGTTAAATTGAAACAAGCAACCAGTTTCAAATAATTCATTAATAGTCAGCAGTGATATGCAGTTGTATTTAAATTATTTCTGTATTTTATGAATCGTAGTGAATGTAATTAGAAAGAAAAAGGGTTTATTTGCGTCAAACACATAATTTTCCCATTGACAGCAATGATTTTTTTGATGTCCAATGAGTTATTTTATACCCGTTTGTACATATAATTATTTTAAGTTTGTGAAAACAAATAAAATCATCGTACTCGAAAAATAAACAACCTTTATCAGCGAATGTATTACTCAAAATGTCTACAGAAAATTAAATAGTACATATTAATTTTTGGCCTATATACTTATGACTTATGATAGGTAAATTCACGCCACGAACCATGAACTAAATCTAAGCTATTATTTCAACACCCACAATTTTCTGGCCTTTATTTACACCCTTTTGTTCCACACGCACAAGTCTTACACAAACCATAGAGCAAAAAAATTGATACAGTCACGGGCATTTTTCACCAGCAGACCAACAAAAGCAACAGTTACTTAATACGCATACGCACATTATTCTCGGTGCTTTTGTTTTGCATAAGTAAACAGTTTTTCCAGTTGGGCTACTGAGTTCTACTGAACTGTGGTCCATGGTCACTTTCCCGCGTTGCTTGGTACTTTGTAGTGGCGACTGGCACTGTCACTTTCTTGACCAGTCATTATTATTTTTGAAGAAAAGGGGCTATGCATCTCCCATAGTGTAGGAGATGTAGTCACTGCGACCTAAAAGATCTATTGTGACTCGCCACCTTGTTAGAGTAACTCTTTTAGCCGGGAGGCTTCCAGGAAGTCTAGAATACTCCTAGCTTTGAGAGTTTTAATCTCCTCCGGGCGAATAATGTGTCGACCCAGATGGATACTCCGTTTGTGGATAAGGGGCCCACATTCACACAACAGGTGCTTAGGCGTCTCCCTCTCCTGATTACAGTACCTGCAAACATCAGTGTCACTCAGTTTCATGTGAAATTGGTGCCTGTTTAATTTGCAGTGCCCGGTTAAGGCGCGGGCTATCGCACAAATGTTCGTCCTGCTAAGCTCAAGAAGCTCAGCAGTTCGTTTTTGTGAGTAGCCTTCTATTAGAGATTTGGCGTGTAGCAGTCCTGGTTGTAACAACCAGTGCTTTTTTGAATCGCCAAATAGGTTGCCCTTAAGGGTCTGCATGGCCTGGTTCTTTGAGATACCACAGAAAGGTTCTGGTCCTATCTGATGACCCTGAGCCCCAGTCCTTGCAAGTTCGTCGGCTTTTTCATTGCCAGTAATTCCAGAATGACCCGGTACCCATCTCAGAATAACTTTATTCCTTTGCCCCAGGTCATTTAGTTTGTTAACGCAGTCTTTTACCAGTTTCGAATTTATTGTATTCGAGTTCAAGGCGTTAAGAGCTGCCTGGCTATCTGAGTAAATCAGAATTAGGTGACCAGTCATACGGTCATATTGAAGTTATGTGTCTATATGTAATGCGTACGCAATGTGCGTGTGTTTGTTATGAATTTTAAACAATCGGAAATTGATTATGTGGTGAATGGATCATAAATTTGATAACATCTAATTGCTATAGGATTATGAAAATGTGATACGTAATATACAAAAGTGAAATTCCTTCGTTGATAGTTTTACAGGGGTCTTATAATGACATGTTTAAATGCCAGGCGTGCGAGCGAGAAAGAGGGATAGAGAACTATACACTCCTATAATAGTCCTATATAGCTCTTTATCTATAACAGTTCATTTTAGGTCGTCAAATGAGTCTCGTTAAGAACTCGTAGTAGGACTTCTGAGCTGTATTTCGAATTGAATTTGTTTGATTTTATAATTAAGTTTTAGAGTCGTTATCATATAAAAAACCTATGAAATTTCAACCTTCATAAACTCACCGCAATATTTGACTTAAAGACCGCAATAACCAAATACTTTTAATTGATTAGCAGTTACCAAATTGGTCATATGAGTGGAAAAGTTGCCGATGAAGAGATGTGTATGGCTTGGTATTGTTATAAAACAGTATAGTTTACATCATAATAAAATTCTTAAATAATATAACATAAGATATAAAATACACTTGCTTAACTTACAGTCAGATTTATAGTCATAAATCCTACAATAGTCGATCGATAATGTTGGCCAAGGCTACACTGCAGTTTCACAAACGTTAGCATTAGACATTCGAGGCATGTCTGTCTGTTAGCTTCGTCCTAGGCACAGATGGAGGAACAAAAGAATCTGGGTCAGTGGGGTGTAACCCCTGGGGTTGGTTGCAAGGTTGACGATAAAGATGAAGAGTTACGTCCATCGTGTTTTGAACTTAATGGAAGTAATCAGTACTAGTATAAAAAAATGACAGATTATAAATTACTACTAGGACTGAATTGCCAAACTTAAGTGGCAATGGGCAGGGCACATTGCTCGCAGAACAGATGGCCGTTGAGGTCAAAAGGTTCTGGAGTGGCGACCTCGTACTGGAAGACGCAGCGTCGGAAGGCCTCCTACAAGGTGGACCGATGACCTGGTGAGGGTTGCGGGAAACCGATGGATGCGAGACACACAGGATCGATCATTGTGGCGACACTTAGGGGAGGCCTATGTCCAACAGTAGACGTCTGTCGGCTGAAATGATGACTAGGACTATAAGCATGAAATTTGGCACAAAGTTTCCTATTATAACGTAGGCGAGTACTAAGAGAGAAGTTCCCAAAATTCAAAGGGAATGAAATGAGGTTTCTAAAGAATGGAGAACCTACTTTGCAGTGAGCGACGCCTCTAGATGGTGGAAACTAGTTTAGATATAAAAGAAAACTATACTATTTTCTTTTCTGATGCGTTTAGTACTGGATTTTTTTTCCATTTATTGGCTTGGTTTTTTATTAAACCCTTAGTTGAAAATAATAAAATGTAATAAAAATACGCACAAATATTGCAAGTTTAATATAATCTACACTAATATAATATAGAGGTAAAGTTATTTTTTTTTTGCGTTTTTGTTTGTAGGAGCCGGTAATCTCTGGAAGTACTGGTCCGATTGGTAAAATTTTTTCACCGATAGAAAGCTGCTTCCCGAGTGACATAGGCTATATTTTATGCGCGGGCGAAGCTACGGGCAACAGCTAGTAACTTATAAAAATGCGCATTATGAAGAAATACATTGAATTTGTGACCTAGGTCTTAATGTCGTAATTTTGGTAACGCACACAGAATTCTAGGTCTAGATTTTAGCACCAGAAATCAGTATGTTTAGTCTGCATAGGAATGCTGGTTAATGAGTTTAGAGTTGACAAATAAATCGTGCTAAAAGTTGTAGAAGACGTAAAACTTAAGTGCGGCCATTAATATGAATATAACGTGGTTCTGTCACAATATAACAATTTTTATTACTACATGAAAGTGTGGTCAGGACATTATAGTGCATTTGCTTGCTTTATCCAAATACTGTAAATAAATTAAATACATTTTCATTATTTCCTACAAACGTAACTATTTATTAATCTATTTAAACTTTATGTAAGTAAGACTTAATGTGATAAGAAAATCTGTACCAGCAACCTTTGGGTTAAGAAGGAGCAAACCTTGGTATGTTAGCACAATAAATAAATAAAAGTTATTTGAATTAAAAATAAAGTATCGTTAACATTAGGTACTTATAATAAAATAATAAATATAAAATTATGCTTAAGTAATAAAAAAATATTTTGATATCTATAAAAAAAACTACGATAATCATATAAGACCTTCAAATATAATTAAAAATTAAGGTTTATAGGTCTTTCATGTTTGAAGAAAAATATACTCTTTTTAAAATAATATAAACTAGTGCTTGACTGCGATCCCACCTCGTGGTAAGCAGTGATGCAATCGTTGATGGTGAGGCATAGTAGTTTATTAGGAGCCTTTTTACTCTAGCCTTGAGGAAATCTAAATTGTAATCGGACGAGAAGACTGAAATTCTCAACTTTTTATCTCTATAAAGCAAGTACAATTAAAAATTATGATAGGAAAGTTTATAATAACAAGAATAGCAATCATATTTGAAATTCGCTTTCTTTGTTCAGCTTAATCGAATCTGTCAGTTTGACAGTTGATTTGACACTGACATAAATCTTGGTGTAAGCTGCTTGTGATAAGCTACTTATTAATACTTAAGTTAACGATTTAAGTTTAGCTAACAATATAATAACGTTTAATAAAAAAATCGACAATAATTCTAATAAAGAAAACTATAAAAAAATCTTTTAATAAAAATAAATATAAAAAAAATCCCTCAATATTTTTAATACAGAAACATATTTAAAAAATCTCTAAACCATTTTTTTTATAAAGAAAAATATTTTTAAAATCCCTCAGTATTTATATCTAGCCATTTTATTGTACAGGTGTTAACAAAACTTTACCATAAAATCAAACTCCACAAAGAACAGGCATTAAAACATTCTTGTTTTAAGTTCAAACCGGGTTCGAACCTCGACCACAATATCTCAACGAGCCGTATGACCTTACGAACTATGAGTCGTTAGTCAATGTCACGCCAGGCGTCGGTATTGTCGGCAGCAGCAGCACGCCTTACTGTTGGAGATACCTGATTGATATTAATGTTTTGTGCTTCTAGGCGATAGAATATTGATCAGAATGATTGGTGGTTCTTGAGTGAGAGGTCCTCCTGTTAGGTACTTTCTTTAAAGAGTAACCATGGAGTTTCTTGAAATTTTCCTCATTCTTCCCTCTATGAAACGACCAATTGCAACCGTGCACTAGGTTCTGACTTTTTATAAGTGCCCAGGTAGGACTCATCATCAACAGCATCATTTCAGCCGACAGACGTCCACTGTTGGACATAAACCTCCCCCAAGTGTCGCCACAATGATTCCTTGCCTTGCGTGATCGAATCAGAAATGACTATATCCGCAGGTAGGACTATGTGAAATAAAATCTTTTTTTCTGTTCTTTTACACTATATGGTGTTCGGTCACCGTATACCCGTACCTAATCATAACCAGTTGCCGTCCGGTAGCTGTCCGGTAGTATTCTACGCGCACCTCAAAGAGATGTCAACAAAATCATAGGGGCCCAATAAGTCCGAAGCCTACTGGGACCATGGATTTAGTTAGTCGAGTTGTCAGCAGCAGGAGGGGCCCAGCTGGGTCGAAGCCTACTGGGGACAGGGTTGTCCGAAAGGGAGCTCGTGCCCCGGTATGAAGGCTAGAAGGAACGGCGCGGGGTTTTAGTCAGTAAGAGTCTGACACTGTCTCCCGCTCCACCCAAGAGCGGGTTTCGTCAAAGATGATTTTCCCCGTCGACAAAAAAAAAACCATGGATTTAGTTCAGAAAGGAAAACCCGTGTTCCTGGAACGCAAAGGGCAAAAAAGAACATAGGTGTGGTTTTAGCCAGTAAAAGTCTGACATGCCCTTTCGCTCCGCCCTAGAGCGGTTGAAGTCATTGAATGATTTCTCACCTTAAAAAAAATCCTTACCAGATTTTTGCGTTTTCATTTTCGTAGTTGTTGACATGTTATGGAGTAGAGTTAACTTAGATTTGAAGGCTTAAGACACGTAAGATATCATAGAGCTAAGCTGATACGGGTCGAGTTAATCTCAAGGTTCAATTGACGTAGAATCACTAATTTGGGTCAAGGCAGTTTTCCGAAGACAAACGCCAATAAAATATCTTGACATTTTATTTGTCTTCGAAACAAACGAATGCAAACAGCAAGCTGATCGTATTCTATATTTCTACTGGGGCCAGGGTTATCCGAAAGGAAGCTCGAGCCCCGTTATGAAGAGGCTAGAAGGAACGGGGTGGGTTTTTATTCAGTAAGAGTCTGACACTATCTCCCGCTCCACCCAAGAGCGGGGTTGTTAGATGATTTTTGCCCACCGTAAAAAAATCGTATTCTATATTTCATCCATTATTTACAAAACATGTGTATTGTGTGTAATTCTTTCAAAATACAATAAATAAATTAGTTATATGTATAACCAACAGCAATATAATTTATCAACAGCAAGACACATGACCGCGACGTTCACGCACACTGAGACATAACCATATTTACCATAAACATTGTGACAAAAATATCGAAGAGGTCAAGGTTGACTCATAGGATATTTTATGGTATTTATATTAAAATAAGACTAGGTCATATAATTCAAATGTTCCATATAATAAACTTAAATATGAGATAACACTCAAGAATATATAGTCTTTGGTTCTGTGAATTTATCTATATTACGCTAGCTTTTGCTCGCGTGGGGGTTAGAAAGAGACAAAAAGTAGCCTATGTCTCTCTTCAATAATTTCCACTTAAAAAAATCCCATCAATTCGTTACTCCGTTTTGCCATGAAAGGCGGACAAACAGACACACACACTTTCCCATTTATAATATTAGTATAGATGTATGTATTTAGTAAATACATAAGTATGTTTATCAGTTGTACAGTACTCATAACATAAGCTCTGCTTAGCTTGGTACTAGACGGCGTTGTGTGATAGTTGTGGAATATTATTATTATATTATATTACTAGCTTTTGCCCGCGGCTTCACCCACGCACATAATCCCAGGATAAAAAGTATTCTATGTGTCATTCTGGGATATGGTCTACTCGTGTACCAAGTTTCATCGAGATCCGTTCAGTAGTTTTTGCGTGAAAGAGTAACAAACATCCATACATCCATCCATACATACAAACTTTCGCATTTATAATATTAGTAGGGTTTGTGTAGGAATTATTTTGAGCACATATTCGAAAAAGAATTTATGTTTTGTTTAATTAATAGTAAAGACTATAAAAGGTCAGCAACTTCGTGACTACCGCAAATGGACGTGTAAAATAAAATATTTGAAACTAATGAAATAGATGTACACAGTAGCATGTGGCGGTCTAGACGAATAATTTCGTAAGTAACGTTACGTCAATTCGTGATGCTTGTAAACACTGATATGATTAAGTGGAGACTTGATCATTTTATTTACATTTTTAAACGGTGATGTATCTTGTGCTTACATTAAGGAGTTATTGATAGCGTGATGAGTGACAGGACAGAATGGAAGAAAATAACGTGTTGCGCCGACCCCAACTAAAACGGGACAAAGGCAAGAAAATGACGATTGTTTTAGTGTAATCTGAATTTATTTTTGAATAACTTATTAAGTTTTAATGCATTTGACAGCGTTGACAGTTATCCATAGATTGCAGCTAAAACATTTTTTTTAAACTTATACATTGATTTGACATTACGATATGGAGTAGGTATTATTTTATGTCAATTAAACTATTTAAATAAATCATGTTCGTGCGATTGCTATCATTCTGATTTACCGTGCGAAGCGTGCCCTTAAGTGTTTTACGTGTAAATCAATTATTTTGTGTATAAATGTTTTGTTGCAACTGTGTGTAGGGTTAACAGCCTTTAGTTAATTGCTTTACAGTGTTGTAAACTTAGTGTTTCGACATTTTATATTTAATTGCTGTAACTTATTTTATTTTATGGAAAGCGGATGCGTTTATTTACAATTGAAACTTAATAATAATTTAATAGAGCTGAGTGAGAAGATTACGAAACCTTAAACCAATAATAATTCTGGTGTAGATACAACTATATACTTAGAATTGATTTTTAATTTTAATAACTTCTATTAAGTAACTCACCATAATGATACTTAATTCGATTACAAATATTATTTTAGTTGCTTAATAGTTTTTAATCCAAAGGTTGACTGGTAGAGAATGTTATGTTGTATTAATTCCGTCTATTACCACTTCTGTACATTCAGTTTAAAATAAAAAATATTTGTAAAATGTATTTGTTTCTGTAGTCATTCTATGTTTTTATGAAATAAAACAAGGGTGGACAAAAACCTTTGAATTATTTCATAGTAACATTATTATAATGTCGTATCATAGCCTCCACTATTTGATGGTGATTTCACATTAGAAATTTTAGTGAAGTAGACAATTTGCCAATAGACAAATAGACAAAACGCCCACGTCGCTCACGACTATGTCAATTGTGGAGAGAATTACTTTGTTTTTATATTAGCTTTTGCCCGCAGATTTGCCCGCGTACATAAAATAACCCATTTTACTCAGGAATAAAACAGCTTTCTATTGGTGAAAACATTTTTGCAATCGGACCAGTACTTCTAGAGATTACCGCCTACAAACAAAAACAAATTTTATATAACTCCTTTTTTATGATGTGAATGTAAAGAATACTGTAAACTCCTTAGACTCATTGATTATTTTGTACTATGATAATAAATCTACACTTCAGATCTATTACTAACCACTATATAGGTCTATTAATAATTGAATAAGGAAACATTCTGAATAATAATTAATTTTTAAAACTTAATGTGTAACGTTTTAAAAATTAGATGTGGAATTTCTTGCCAGTTCTTCACAATAGAAAGCGATCAATTGGAACCATGTTTAAGCTTCTGACGTTTTAGAAGTTTCGATGTAGACCTTTGCGAAATAAAATATTTTGAATTCCTCGCCTAGAGAGGCCTGAGTCCCAGCAGAGGGAACATTGTAAGGCTGATTATGATATAATGTGTTATCATTGTCGGCCTCATAATGTTCCCACTGTTGAGACTCAGACTCTCTCCAGGAGAGGGGATGGGCCGTAGTCCACCACGCGGACCCAGTGCGGGTTGGTGGATGTCATATGTCTTCGAATTTTTGGTTCTAAGACATGCCGGTTTCCGCACGATGTTTTCCTTCAACGTTTTGAGTTAATATGTTATGAATTAAATTGACCTTCAATCACTGTGAAACTGTCTTTGTAATGATATAAACACCAAAATTCTTTAAAACACTGTAGTAATACTAACGTTTATATGAAGTTATATAATATGTCAAAGTTTGCCTAACATATCGAAGCTAACATTTACATACGAAAAAATCGTGTCCCATGTCACGAATTGATAATTGCATTTATTGTTTGGCGATTGCATATGCCGTCCTAAAATTATGTCTTATTGTAATATAATGTTTAGGACTAGCTGACCCGACGATTATTGAAGCGCCTAACAGTCAATGAATGTAGTATATCTTTCGATATAGTCAACTGATTGCGATGGAACAAAATAATATATCAAATTACACACAATTTTATTGTATAAAAGTTATCTAGGAGGGTGAGGAATGGAGCTTAAAAAATGCCTAAGACCTGTTCTCAGACTTAGTAAGTTACTCACTTATCTGTGAAATCGTTTTGGAGGAATTTAATAACAAATACTAACAAAAACGAGATTTTTTGTTTCAATGTACACTGTCCAAAAACTAGCTATTTATAAAAAAAATCCGATTGCAGCGCCACTTTCCGGGTCCAAATACCTACATTTTTAAACCATTCTGGGACTCGCTTAAATATACACACAAAATTTCATCCAAATCGGTCAAGCTGTTTAGGAGGAGTTAGGTGACAAACACACATACAGAAGAGTTTATTAAATGTAAAGATAAAATTCATAAATTAGGTGTGAACAAGACTGATGATATCATGACACAATCATCCGTCGGTTACGAATGTCTGACGAATGGTCATTGGTCAGTCTTTGACACGCGTGTAGGTTTTATTGACACATATTTAACGACAAACTTAGACGCTTCTCATTAATCAATGCGGTTTCTGTTTGGTAGCACTGTTGTGTATGTTATGTAAAATGAAATATATAACGTTTTGAGTTATTTCAACCAGATTTAAAAAGAGACTAAAGTAAATTACTCTGAATTTTTCGGTAGAGTTACCACGCCCTTTATTTGCCTTTGAATCAGCTACCGTCCTCCACGAAAAACTCCAGTGCCCACTAGGGGGCGGTACCGCCCCCGTTAGGAATCTATGATGTAGATGGACCAAAATATTTTATTGCCAAGTTATTTCAATTTTTTTTGACAAAAAAACTACAGTTCAACTGTCCAACGACTTCCAGACAGAACATAAACTCATTAACTACTCGTCAAGTAACACGTTATTGTTAAGTAGCCGGCGATCATTATCCGTTACATAACTTAACTTGTCCGTCGCAAAGTCACGGAATTGTTATTTTTTTTATTGTTTCAACGTTTTAACTTTCACGGTCACATGAATGGTGGATCGTGTGGGTGACTTTCTTTTGGTGCGCAAGCGCATTCAACAGGTGAGTTTTCGCTTGTTGACCGGTGATGCAATGACACTGGCTGTAATTATTTTGGACTAATCACGGTGACGTTTCGCGTAATCGATTGCGTAATGATAAATCGATTTTGGAACTGTGTTGTCTTTGACTAATGATGCGTAAATTCTTTTTTTTTTGTATTATTTTTGTTCTGAAATCATTATCCTCCTCATTAATCATTATCCGAATTTCGGATAGAAGATTTTCGGATAGAAATAGAATTATCTTCTTTTTTGTTTTTCTATTAGATTGTATTTTCTTAAAAGAGGATAATTTAAATGCATATGACAATATGATACCCGCAGTGTTTTGTTTGCAAATTATTTTAAACCAAAAACTTGCTAAATTAAGTCAGATCGAATTTATTACATTAATGACATGTAAATATTGTGATATGTGTATGATTATGTCAGAGGTTAAGACGTAGTATATGTATTAATGTGGTCAGAAATAACATATCTGTCAAATATGTGCATATATTTTTGTCTACAACATTCAAAAAAAAGAAGCGCATCATTTTTCATTGCAAAAAAAACAGTTAAGTAATGGTATATTAATTTTGGTGAGATATTATCAAATCAAATTCGATCCTCTGGGCTTAAAGGGCGTATATGTAAAAATGTGCTATACGCCCTTTGATCCCGAATTAATTAACTTTTTCTTACCTAGGTGTAACTAGAGAGAGTATTAGACTTTTACTGACTAAAATTCACCTGTGGACCTATACTTAAGTAAAATTTAATGTACACTTTATATAATATCAAAATACTTTATTGATCCTCCGCATTTACTTCCACAAAATTAAACGGTAAACGCTCAAGAAATTAAAATATTGTACTGAGAAACGATAAAAAACATTACATTGATGTATATATGTCATATTAGTGTATTTTCTTTCCGTTTCCCCTGTAATAAAAGAAATTGCCTAATAAATTAATAAATATCAATTACGAATGCAACGGAAGGAACACTGACCGTTTAATATGATGAAACTCATTTCCTCATCAGGAAAAGATATCTTGATGCAGTTCGTAAAGAATAAGTTAGTAGATAGGATAAGATTTCCTGATAATGCTTATTTATTACTAGATTTTCCCCGGTTTAGCTTTAGTGGACTTTCTTACAGGTAGCGTAAATGTTTCTTAAATAAAAGTAGCTTGAAGTTCTTAAATATTCGAATTTGAATTTAATAAAAATCAAATAATAAGACTGGCCTGTTAGCCTGGTGAAGCCCTGACTGCTACGCTGGATGTTGTTGGTTCGATTCCCACTCAGGACTCAATGTTTGTGTGATGAGCATGATCATTTGTTCTGTGTTTGGATGTAATGTATCTATACTATATATATTTAGAAATATGTAAGTATGTTTATCAGTTGTCTAGTACTCATAACACAAGCTCTGCTTAGCTTGAGACTAGACGGCGTTGTGTGATAGTTGTGAAATATTATTATTTAATAAAATATCAAAAAATAAAATCATATTTATACAATACTAGCTACTGCCAGCGTTTTTCCTTGTGTAACAATTGAATATTGGTCCCAAGGGAACATACACCCAGGATAAAAAGCATCGTATACTCTATTCCAGGATGTATGACACGCAAGTAGACCATCTACTTGCGTGTCAAATTTCATTCAAATTTGTGTGTCTGATGTACAAAAAGACACGCTCACAAATCGCATTAATAAAATATTAGTGCGATTAGTTTACAAGTATATTACTTAAATTGTAAATCTAATTACATCTTTACGACAACATCTTAAAAGTGTAAGTGACAGATAATATCACCAACCGTGTGCTCATACATCACTATCACTTGTGAACTTAACAGTACTTGACTAACAGATAACCCGTAAGTGCTAATGACTTGTACTGTCGCGCACAGTAATCTGATCATGCGATGTTTGTACAGACAGTCGGTTAGTTACGATCTTTGACCATACAACGTACTTCACTTAAGATGTTATGTTTTGCGTCTATTCAAGGTTCAAGCAGTAGTGTATGTTGAGTGTAACCATTTTGTGTGCACTGGCGTTTACATCATATTTTGTTTTTATGTGATTCTTTTTTTGAGTTTGTCTTTACTAATAATGTGTTTTTTATTTAAAAATATGCTGCTTATTGATGCGCCTGACATAATTGATGATCATTTTTTGTTTGTTTTTCTGTCATTTTGGTGGTTACATCAATTGATTTTGTGGATCACAATCATTATATTTTTTCAACAATGAGCTGCTGATTGATACGCCTATTACACTTAATTATTATTTGTTTGTTTAATTCAAGTTTCTTGCTTATTAGCGGAGTTTATTTACAGGAAGATTATGTTGAAATCAAATACAATTATGACCGTTTTCTTCAAAACCCTCTTAACAATGACATGATTGACGTGTAAATCGTTAAGTATTTAGGATTTATTACAAAACATACAATTAAAGGAACGTGTTTATCTGAATGACCCGAGTTTCCGCTTTGTAATAATGGTTTTTTTTTGTGAACAGATTTAGTGGATGAGTCAAGGTTTTGATCAATGTCAGGTTTATATCATTTAATGGATAACAGCATACCTTACATAACAGCTTCATTTCTAAAGTATTATCCACATTTTGCTTGACTAGGCTACCAGTTGGAAAACCCATTAATGGTGGTGTACACAATGCAAGCTACTGACGAGATAGTACGCAGCTACTCGTATTGCCTAGTCGTATGCCAGTAGTTCAGCTCGCCTTAGCTGTTTTCACAATGATAGTAGCTATCCAGTCTTTTATAGAGTTTATCGCGTCGCGATGTCTACTCTGTCTGGCAGGCACTGGCGAGCTATTGCCGAACGCGTTAAAACGATGTAAATGACGGCCAATCTGCTGCCATAATTACTCTTCCCACCTCTGGATGGAGCGACAGAGAGTGTCAGACTTTTACTGTCTTTATCCGACCCGGGAATTGATCCTAAAATCTCATGCTCAGCAGTACGTACAAATATTATTTAAGCCAAATCATATTTCACGCGATTAAACTCCAGCGTAATGTGCGCAGTCAGTGAGAAATCGCGTCTGCCTTGAGTGAAATGGGCACTTTCGCATTTCACAAGTCGCACTGGCTTATGTAACGGAGATGTCATCTAATTACTTTACATATTGTGATGAATTTTGGTTGTAGTGATGTATAGTACAGGACAGGCGATAGATAAAGAAAGACAGAAAGAAAAATATTTTCTTTGGTACACCAATATGTAGAAACTTGAGATAAAAAAATAGAAAACTGACATTGATGATCCGATAGTATAATTTATCACTACTATTTTTTTTTGAGGTAGCAGGTCATCAAATAAATTCTTCTGCTCTTGGTCGAGCGAAAGGGTGTGTCAAACTTTTACTAACTAAAACCTACTTGTGTTCTTTCAGTTGCCCTTTGCGTTCCAGGGGTCGGTGCCGGTAACTCTTTCGAAAATTCCCGCAGCCAACGTTTTAGTATCTAGTACTTATTGCATGAAATATACCTAATAACGATGAAATACAAATAATGGAGAGAACCAGAGATGACTAAAGCAACCGAGATTCATAAATTAAAAAATAATAATAACAATAATTAAAAAATAAACATTAATATGTAAATATTCACTGAATATTTTAAGCATGTAAATTAATTGTCTTTAAGAAATAAGTAAATAATTGGATTAATAAAAAGTACATAAAAATATTATACTCACTTTCCTTTCTTGATGATTATTATCACGTTCACACCTGAAAAATATCAATTAAAAATATTAATTAAAGTATTTATAAATATAAAATCCTATAATAATATATTATATAATAATAATTTTGTCATCATCATCATCATTTTTATTATTATTTGGGGTCTCAGGAGGAGGGGCTCAGCTGGGTCGAAGCCTACTGGGGCCAGGGTCATCTGAAAAGAAGCTCGAGCCCCGGTATGAAGAGGCTAGAAGGAACGTGGTGGGTTTTTAGTCAGTAAGAGTCTGACACTATCTCCCGCTCCACCCAAGAGCGGGGGTTCTCATAGGATGATTTTCGCTCACCATAAAAAAGTCAGACTTAAATAATAAAGTTAGACTTAAAAAATATTCTAGTCACACAACTGTTTCTAAACAACTTAATATCTCAACATTAACGTAATACCGATCAAGCCTGTGCAATATTTCGCTATTGAGGACAGTTGCGGTTAAAGATACTTGCATTATATTAAATATATTATGATATAGAAATTATTTTGCAAAGAAATACCAAGTGAGAAATGTTAATCCTTTAAATACAAAATATTTCATCGGGAAATGATTTATTGACAGATTACTTTATTATTAATGCTTACATTAATAATATGATTTACATAACTTTTAATTTCTACAATACAATTAAAACTTGTTTTACTGAAAGACAGCTATAATATGTGTGCAAAAAAAAAGTTGCTGGCCAATACTGGCCCAGAAGTTTTGATTCTAAAATACCAGAGGTCAAGAGGTGAGAAAAGAATCCGCAGGACTCATTAATTATTTTTTTATTGGTCTTCGGCAATTATGAACGACACCATCTGTCGTAGACTCTGATGATACAGTAACAAATAAATTAAAAAAAAAAATTGTAAATCTCAAAATGAAATATATATTTATACATTTATACACCTCCTGCTCGATAATTATAGAGCAATGGTGGCTGAGTGTTATCGGCCTCGACTTACGAGTTGTAGGTTGCAGGTTCAGACCCAGCAATTACTTTCTGTAATTTATTTCATCACCACTGCTCTCAAAACGGTGAAGGAAAACTTCGTGATGAAACCGGTGTCCTAGAACCAAAAATTCGAAGACTGTTGACATTTACCAACCCACAATGGGCCCGAGTGATGTATTACGGCCCATTCCCCTCATCTAGAGAGAGAAGGCCTGACTCCCAGCAGTGGGATCATTAAAAAGGCTGACTATGCTATAGTCGATAATGTCCTATCAAACAACCCCCACCTAAAGCATTCCCTCTCTGTGCTCGGGAGTTAATTATATAAACCCTTCACTACGTTCGGGATTAAAACGTAGAAACCTTCGTATCGTTCGGAATTCAACGTGCCGCCCGCGGTTTTAAAATACTGCTTTATCCTCTAGTCACATCATCTACTATTTTTAAAAGTTTTTTTACCATACCGCACATGAACAAAGTTTACGGTATATTTGCCCCTTGACCCATTCATGTTTTATAAGCATTTACTCCTAGTGTAAATTATAAGTAGAAACATGTTATTAATACGAGTTTAACGGCCAATAGTATTAATTTATTGCGCATCCGACCATACCCACAATTTTTTTTTTTAAATTGCTAAATAGGGAACTACGAAAGAAGTGTTATTGACTTCTTAAAATAATAGTACCTAGCTAAGGCTTGTCTTAAAAATTTGGATACCATTAATTATTCGACTTAAATCACAGTATCTTTCAGGGTTATCGGTAATTTATAGGTACATATTGGCACGTAGGTTCAATAGAATACCTATTCCAAACTGTTCGAAGAATGTTTCAAGGTTCTGGGCCGGTGACCATGTACCGCAAGACGTAGTGAAAAGCAATAGCTGGAATCGGACCGTCACAAGAATACGATGGATGCTAGACGGACCGTTAGTTGTGGTGACACTTGGGGGAGGCCTATGTCCAGCAGTGGACGTCTTTTGGCTGGAATGATAATGAAACTGTTAAGAGAGATTTCAATTAATTTAATTCAACGTTTTTAATTGAAAACATCAGATTTCTGTGAGATTTCTATCACTAGACACATTTGCGGAATAGGAAATTATAACTGCTTCCATGTTTGCATTTCTTTATCTTTTAATTAAGTATGTGATCCTAGCAACTATTATTTTGCAAATAATTTATCCATACCGCTCTACATCCGACAGTACAGCACGACGTGAAGGTACTATCACTATATCAGCACCGACGATGTCGGTTTGATTCCCATAGGGAACACATATTTGTAAGGTCTATAGTTAGATGTACTGGTTCTAGGTTAGTTTACGTAATAAAGTAATTTCTAGAGTAAAACAATGTTTATAAGAAAAAATCTGAGTGGTCAAAAAATAAACGCCCTGTTTTGACATTTGTATTTTGACTACCTAGAGGCTTGTCCGGTGTAGTGTAGCTACCACTAAAATAGATACTACTAAACCGGACCCCTATATTATTTCTGACTGGCCGGTTGGTCTAGTGGTTAATGACCCTGATTGCTATGCTGGAGGTCGTGGGTTCGATTCCCACCCAGGACAAATGTCTGTGTGATGAGCATGGTCATTTGTTCTGTGTCTGGTTGTGATTTATCTATATTATGTTTAAATGATAAATGATCAGTTGTCTAGTACCCATAACACAAGCTCTGCTTAGCTTGGGACTAGACGGCGTTGTGTGATAGTTGTGGTATATTATTATTGTTCCTTTCAGTTTCGTTCCAAGTTACATTCTAGGGTTTTTCTCAAATGTTAGAACGGATCTTTTTTTTAAACGAGTTTAGGTATGTATAAGGAAACCATAGAACATAATTTAAACTTTCTAGTTCAAGAATTAGAGTTAAATGCTCTGAAAAGTCCCTCTCACTCTTAAAGTCAAGAATTTTCTTATATGTCTTGATAATAAACTTCTGAAATGTAGGCAAAGAAATGTGACTTGCGCCAATAATACTGAACTATGAAGAAAGAGCTAACAACTCACACATGTAATCCTTACCTATATGTGTGTGTGTGTATGCGCCCGCGCCGATGTCTGTCGTTGCGTTTTCACCTTGTCGCAAACTGGAAGTGTCGGCGATATAATAAGCGTGATTTTTCCAGGGAAATCTTTGTTCAAACGTGTTTGTTAGGTGAATATTTGCTAGGTTTGTGAGTAAAATAGTTTTGTTTTCTGTTCTAATATTGCTTTTTTCTCTAGTTGTAATTTTGCTCCCGTTCGGGCTGGATGGTGAGCAATGGGTAGATTGCCGTTTGGCCATCAGTAGTGGCAGGAGTAATAGAGCCGATGCCTGTTGGGCTGCGAGATTGTTTGAAAGAGTTACCCTGACTCTGGAACTCTAAGGGCAACACAGGGTTAGAGGTAGTTATGTCAGTTTATAGTTGACGTGCCCTTTCGCTTAACTCAGAGCGGGAGAAGTCATTGGATGATATTCCACCTCAAAAACAAAAAAACATATACTTTGGCCGTTATAATATCACTAGCTTTTGCCCGCAGCTTCGCCCGCGTACATAAAATATTAATATGTCACTCAGGAATAAAGCAGCTTTCTATCGGTTTACTAAACTTTAACCATTGGACCAGTATTTCCAGAGATGACCTTCTACAAACAAAAAAACAAACTTTACCATCATCATCATCATCATTTCAGCCGACAGACGTCCACTGTTGGACATAGGCCTCCCCTAAGTGTCGCCACAATGATCGATCCTGCGCGTCTCGCATCCATCGGTTTCCCGCAACCTTCACCAGGTCATCGGTCCACCTTGCAGGAGGCCTTCCGACGCTGCGTCTTCCAGTACGGATCCTATCAAGATCGGAGACTCTATACTCGAAGTAGTGGACGATTACGTCTACCTCGGACAGACAATCCAGTTGGGTAGAGCTAATTTCGAGAAAGAGGTCAACCGTCGAATCCGACTCGGCTGGGCGCGGTATCTTCTCGTCCAATATACCACAGTGTCTCAAGACGAAAGTCTATGACCAGTGCGTGTTGCCAGTGATGACATATGGTGCCGAAACGTGGTCGCTCACAATGGGCCTCATCAGAAGGCTCAAAGTCACCCAGAGGGCAATGGAAAGGGCTATGCTCGGAGTTTCCTTGCGGGATCGAATCAGAAATGAAGATATCCGCAGGAGAACCAAGGTTGCCGACATAGCCCGAAGAATCGCCAAACTTAAGTGGCAATGGGCAGGGCACATTGCTCGCAGAACAGATGGCCGTTGGGGCCGAAAGGTTCTGGAGTGGCGACCTCGTACTGGAAACTTTACCGCTTTATTAAATTACTAGCTTTTGCCTGCGGCTTCACTCGCGTTAAATTCCCGCATTTTAGGGAAGTGGGGGGTTAGAAAGAGACAAAAAGTAGCCTATGTTATTCTCCATCCCTTCAACTATATCCACTTAAAAACTCACGACAATTCCTCGCTCCGTTTTACCGTGAAAAACGGACAAACAGACACACACACTTTCCCATTTATAATAAGTATTAGTATGGATTATATTAAAGTGTAGATTGTGATTCTAGTTTAGATGATCATCGGCTTGTACAAGGTTATGTTTGGCGAATTTTGTCACACCTCACAAGCCAGCTTGCTAATCGTCTGATTTATATCAGATTGCCGATACGGTTGTGTCATTATTATTGCAATTATTTAAATATTTATGTTGATTTTTTAATTAAATAATATAAGATTCTAGACAAATCTGATGCACCGCTTGATCTAAGTGAAGATTTATATTTTGATCTTTGGAAAAGTTGCGTAATTTTAGCATCGTTTGAAGATGGTTCTCATTAAGTTGTTAATATGGAGTAAAACAACAACTTAAGCTACAGTAAATTCAGACTCGTTTATGGCACAAGGACTTTCTAGACCGAAGATGGCCGATTATTGCCGACGATGGTTCATTAGTAGAATGGGGCAGTAATGAGGTGTAGTAAGATATGATAATGATGCTTGGAGTAACTTTATGAACGTTTATTTGTTTACTAGTTTACTTTCTGCCAGCAGCTTCGCCTGCAAGAAAGTTGGTTTCTCCCACGTTTCTCTATACAAACTTTGGATCCCATTAGGGGTGAATTTGTCCGCGAGAAATTCGATTTCTCCATACAAATTTGGGGGATGAATTTCAGAAAATCCATTTTTAACGGATGTCTACATCTTATAAGGAACCTACCTGCCAAATTTTAAGATTATAGGTGTTATAGTTATTGAGATTTTGTGAGTATTATCTATAATAGTATGTCAGTGAGTATTATTTCGTTTTTATATATATACAAATTTAATTATATGTAAGTACTTTATTTATTGTACACACAAGATAAGAAATACTACAATTTTAGTTCTATAAAAACACACAGTTGACCTTGTCGCAAATCGCGATCTCTTGCAGGCAACCTGGAATGGAGAGAAATTACTTGGACACAAAACAAACACTTAAATAGATCGTATAAACGTTCTTATAATTTAGTGAATCTTCTCTATAAAACTTTA
Organism: Mythimna lalbum; assembly: GCA_949319445.1. Taxonomy (NCBI): domain Eukaryota; kingdom Metazoa; phylum Arthropoda; class Insecta; order Lepidoptera; family Noctuidae; genus Mythimna; species Mythimna lalbum. The sequence continues at coordinate 6,765,501 of OX439345.1, read as the reverse complement.
GCATTGAAAGTATAGTCTATTGAATTTAAAAACTTACGAATATTTTTTGTTAACGTATAAACTTTATCTGAATTACGTTAGATTAGAACTCAAGTCCTAAGCTAACATATATTAGATGTCATCTACGTACTAACAACATTTCGTGTCTAAATACGCAATATTGTTAGTGTTGACCATTGCTAATAGCAACAACCAGTTTCATTACAGTTGCAGTTGTTTAGACAAGCTATTACTTTAATTTAATTTGTAATATTTGTATGTTTGTTTAAGACAAATCTTGCGAATGAATTTTGAAACAGTTATTAATTTGACACTTTGCAGATATATTCAGTTTGGGTGACTATGCTTAGCTAAATGACGTCATTCTAAATCCAATATGAAAGAAAGACTTCAGAAGATGGTGGGATAGTTATTTTTTATGCGCTCTTAGTATTTAAATATTAATTAAAAGGGTTAGTTGAGACGAATACGCAAAAAAACTACGTCATAATAAATCCAATATGGCGGATTTTTTCGTATAAATTTTATTTTTTTACAGCATAATGTTGAATGATCAGTATGTTTTTAAATATAAAATATATTAATGGATATAAAAGAACATAGAATATACATTCCAAGATTAAACTTTCATCTTTCAAGAGACAGAGATATAAACTTAGTTAAAGAATCAGGAAACTGTAGTTTTCATCAATCACCTGCTTTTTACTACTACAAATTCAACGGCTTACCTTACTGTATAAGCTGTACCAACATACTAACTTCTTATTAACTCATACGAGATTAACCCGTCCCCTCACTGACAGGAGTACAGTCACGAGCTAAAAGATATTCAGGTCCACTCAAACTTATGTGGTTTTTTACTCAAAAGCTCACCTGTGATTGAACCGTGACATGTTTGCTGTATGGACTTTAAAAGAGACTTTGACCCCTGTCATTGTTTCGGTGTTTCGTCTCAGAGAAGTCACCTAGGAAACACCTAGGAAATGACCAAAAAAAGTGTAAAAGTGTTATGTTAAAACCTATTTGCAAAATAAATATGTCATTTATCAAAGCTTTTATTTTAAAATCAAAGCATTTATTTCAAATAGACCAAATGTAGGCACTTTTGAATAGTCAAATGTCGGTCAGTCCAAGAAAAGTGAAGCTAAATTGCACATTATCATATTTTTAATCATACGAAAAATCAGAATTACCTAACCATCAAATAGTCAATTTAGAACCAATTGTCGTACACATATTTTTTTAATGGTATAAATTAAGATGGATAGAAAATGAGACAATGTATACATTTTATTGCTTATGACTGTACATAATATGAACATTTTAATCAACTTATTACGAAACATCGTCTTATGGCGATGTCACTCGTCACTTCTGTCTCCGGGTGGGTTAGGTATACCACCAGTGTTTGCTGTATAAACGTTCAGAACTACTTTCATCAGATATTGCACATACATCTTGAATATAGGCAGTAGGTGCGGTTCCTGAGCTTCCTGAGTTAGGTGACTTTTTCGTGTTAGTGAGGTTCATAAATTTACAGTTGCTGCTAATTTTGGTGTTGGAAGTTTGTGTCATTTTTTTACACTATCACACTAAAATTATAAAGGCGGAATTTTGTTTGTAAGCTATAGGTGTGTGTGTATTTTTGTTACTTCTTGACGCTCAAGCGGCTGTATGTATGGGTTAGATTAAAAATGGGCACACGGTTAAACCTGTAATAAGACATGGTCTACTAGATTTTATCCTGGGACTATAAACATACTAAAATAAACAATAATATACTAAAATGATTCCATGGAAACCTTTGGGAACATTTTATACTTGCTCGCTGGCGACACTTCTGGCATAAGATAGCTGTGCGATAACTACACAAATCACATATTTGCTTATACACATTATTTTATAGCGAGTAATAGAGATATAATACAAATTCAGTTTGGCCTGATGACCTGGTGAAGGTTGCGGGAAGCCGATGGATGCGAGACGCGCAGGAACGTTCGTTGTGGCGACGCTTGGGGGAGGCCTATGTCCAGCAGTGGACATAGGCCTCCCCCAATGACAACAGTGTATCGGCTGAAATGATGATGATGAATAGAGATATTTATTCCGTATCTAATCCTGATTTCAAATAAAACCTAAGAACTAATGCATAAAAAATGCACGACTTGATTCTACGGTCCGGATTAAGCGTTTCGCCTCATCGTTTACACCGCGTACTTCAAGGACTGGAACAATTTGCCTAATGCGGTCTTCCCGTCCGATTATAATTTAGGTGTATTCAAGGCTAGAGTGAATATGCTCGTAATAAACAAGTGCGCCTCACCATCAGGTGGGATCGCAGTCAAGCAGTAGTTTATATCAATAAAAAAAAACTTATTTATACCTATTTTATTTTCTGCATGAAGAATCACGGAAATCGAACCGATAATAACTTGATTCGAATAAAGCTGACGAAAACGATTTCGCTGTCAAATCCACTGCTAAACAACAAACATCACAACCAGTAAATGTCAAAAGTGTAAAATAGTTTTATACAGTCGTATAATTATTGCGTCAATGTCATAGTTTGCATTATTCTGGCGTCAAATGCGTCTTTATTGTAAGCATATATTAAAATTAAAAACACGTGTTCTTTTTTGCTTTTGACTTGGCACCTTTCAGCCTTTACCCCGTGTCAAATTTGGAAAATATTAAAATTTTTGTTTAGGAACTTTTTCCCTTTGTTTTCTATAAGTACGTGGATGTAACGCATATTCTAATGTTTTTGCAGTATTTGACAGAAAATTTTAGATATTATAAAATCCCCAACTTTGTCTATCTAATAGTATAAATGCAATGAACTCATAAACTACTGAGTGGATTTTCATGCAATTTTTACCAATAGATTGAATGTTTAATGAGGAAGGCTTAAATGTATAATTACATGCATATTATAGTACAGAAAATCCAAGAATTTCAAACATTTCTAACGTCAAACGGCAAAGCTGGAGCAGGTTGCTAGTTACTACAATAAAATTGACAGTATCATTTTACGGAGATCGTGCCTATTTTAATGATTACATATGATTAGTTGCGCTCTAATGAGTGTCTTTATTAGATACAAAATTAAACCAACTTCACATCACAATATCCACAGGAATCAATTTGCGAATAATTAAAATCGTCAATGAAATTCACTTGACAAAATCCCGCTAAAAATAAAAACAAATGGTTATCGGGTTCAAAATTCTCGATAGGCAGTTGTTTTATGCAGTGTTTACAAGAAGCAAGTCAATCGGTCAAGTATTTGAGCGAGTAAAATCAAAAACAAAAGTCGATCGCCTTGTATCGATAGCGTGTTGTCATAATAGGATTGTCACCCGATTCTAAGGCCGGGCGCAAACGTGTGTCTTGTGTCAGATACAAGCTACCGATGAATATTTGATTTCTATAAAACCAGTATGAAATCATCGACTCCCTGCGCATCTGTAAAAATATTTTGTGTCCAGTTATCCATTATATATAGGGCCAGGGTTGTCCGAAAAGGAGCTCGAGCCACGGTATGAATGCTAGAAGGAACGGGGTGGGTTTTTAGCCAGTAAGAGTCTGACACTATCTCCCGCTCCGCCCAAGAGCGGGGGTTGTCATTGGATGATTTTCCCCACCATAAAAAAAAAATAATAAGAAAAAAATACTCATGACGATCAAAAAGTGTTCGGTGTCTGTAACTGAAATAAAAAAGTGTCTCCGTTTGCGCAGCGCCTAAATTCAAGTTGACCAATTTGAATAGTGTCGTTTGAACGCAGCTTAACGCTGAACAAGATTACCTCGAACCTTGAAGGTTTTCTACAAAAACACTGCGTTTTATTAATGTATCGAATTCTTATTTAAATAAGACAATTGGATAGTATACTAACGCTGTTAGAGAGAGATCCGCTTTGGTGATCGACCGTTATAAGTCATTATGAAGTTGGTAAAAACTGCATTGCTTTCTTTTTGCGTGAATAAAAAACGCATATCTTAATAACTCTTATGGTTTTAGCAGTAAGATTAATTTTCCAATGACAATAATAGAAATGAATTTATAGAACTTTCCTTCGGCGTTCAATAGTATTGGTTGATATATGAGTGACGTCATTTTTAAGCACGGTTTAGTCAATGTTAAATAAGTCATAAAACATGTTTGTGTACACCGCACCTAATAATTTATTACACTAGTGTGCTAAAAACCTTTGCGATGAGTTTTGGCTTTATAAGGCGATGATGCAATTGTTAAGAAAGCTTTATTTATTTTATTTCATTAAACATGGTTGTAATCACTACTAAAAATATAAAGATTTCGCTAACTGCTGTTTATAAGTTGATTGGCAAACTTAGACAGTTTATTAATTTATTTAAGTATCTCTTTACACCTATATTTAAAGGCCTTACCCTAATACGATCAACAGGAGGGGCCCAGCTGGGTCGAAGCCTACCGGGGCCGGGGTTATCCGAAAGAAAACCCAAGCCCCGGTATAAAGGCTAGAAGGAGCGGGGTGGGGTTTTTAGTCAGTAAGAGTCTGACACTATCTCCCGCTCCACCTAAGAGCGGGTTTTGTCATAAGATGATTTTCCCCATCGAAAAAAAAAACCCTAATACGATTGTGCAGCTATCAACTAGTATACTTACTTAAACATAAAAATATTTTATAAATTAAATCTAAGCAAACATCGACCGATATCGATATCAAAATTCTGCATCAAAAGTCCCTTTTATGGGACATGCGGTGCTAAACTATAAGAAATTGTACCATTAACGTAGACTATAGATTTTTTTAAATTTTTTTCTGTAATAGCAATAAATTGTTGGTTGGCTCGTAAATTAAACAAATAAATAAAAAAAAACTCAACAAAACAGTCCTAAAACATAAAGGAATACGGCTGAGTTTTAGCCAGTAAAAGTCTGATACTCCCGGATCTCATTCTACCCAGAGCCAAAAACTATTCAATCATTTGAATACAAGACCATTTAAATTTGACAGGCGAAAAGCCTTGCCTAACTAAAAAAGGTAATTAATAAGTATACTACTAAAAAAAAACAAAAGTTTTAATTTAAAACTTCGGGTCTCTACAATTTATCACTATATTTTCGAACGATAATATCATCTGGGAATATACACAGGTAATGAATGAGGTACTTAACTCGTTCAAATTAGATATAGCACTATAATTAGCAGCTCTTACAACAGTCAATTGAATTTCTACATCGCTCATTAGGCCCCGCCCATATTTCTTGATGTTTCGTTACATACTTTTCTCTTAGAACAATCTTATTTCACTTATCGGTGGCTTCTGGGACTGATGCCTGCCAGAGCTGTAAACGCAAAGAGTTACCGCGTTCCTGGATCGCAAAGTGCAAGTCTACCCCCTTCAATTACCTTTTGCGTTCTAAGATTATGGGTTTCCTTTTCAGTAATTCCCAGCGGTCCTAGCTAGCGGGCATGGGCTCTGCTGGGCCCTACGGTTTGCTGACATCTCTTTGAGAGCGCGTTGTTGACCAGGCTCGGTCCAGTTAATTACCAGACGGCCGGAAGGCGAGCTACCCATTGCTCGACGTCCGCAAGCCCGCGTCTACCGTGGCTGGTAGTCGGGGTCGGAATTACGGCGGCTGGGGCGTGAGAAATTTCGTTTCCTCACGCGTGCAGCTTCCTCCTTCGCTAGCATTACTGCTTCGCAGAAGGAGATGACCGCCTGAATGCAGAAACAGAAGATACTCTATCATAAAAAAAACACATGAATGGATATAGAAAATAAAGCATATATTTCAAAACTGTGCTACTTACTGTATGAGATCATCAATTAGACGACGTTGCGCCCGCGCACCGCTAACTGGCTTTGTTTCACACTCTCAAGTCTCACAGGTTGCGAATCTCTGCAATTAGTTTGTGTTTTCTTCTCACAGAATGTTTGTAACCTCTGCTGCGGTGATTAAGACTGGGTTTTGACATTGCGTACATAAGTGTCAGGGTAGGACTTAGGAGGGATGATATTATTATTATTATAGTTAGCCTATATTATCCCACTATTGGGCAAAGGCGTCCCTTCATACTTTCCAATGATCAAGGTTTGTTGCTTTCTCCTTCCAATCCAGGTCTTCCCGCCATCTCCTTCGTGGTCAGCCGCGGGCCCGTGTCGCTGTCTCTGTGCACCAATCCTACGTTTTACGGCCCCCCAGCTCGTTAGACATGCAGCAGACATGTCCTACCCATTTTCATTAAGTTGATATTTTAGCAAAATTAATACTTAAGCCCCCCCTCCCCCGGAACGCAAGGTGAAGAAGGAACAGTGGAGTAATTGGATGACCATAATATTGTCGAGTGTCTAGATGAAACTTCTTCAATCTTGACTAGAGACCTAATTTGCAGCTCGCAGGAAAAATAGGATGTAGTAGAAAAAAAAATTTGGCTAGATTCAGTTGTGCATATTTTAGTTTCTCAGCTAAACGCTTGAATTTCAAGCAACAGTCACACTTACAAAACTAAAGGCCAGACATTACAATTGATAACATACTGTTTAGCTCTCACTAAAATTACAGTCTGAGAAAATGCTAGTCTGAAGAAGACTGTTGCAATTCAACAAAACAATACAACCGAACAGAATTACAGAAACAAAGCGCGATCAACATTCACATTTTAACACCCTTGACCAAATCGTACCGTTCACTAAATCCGGCCCTGAAGTCAGCTGTACTCAACCGTTTCCCATAAGAAATGCGGTTGCAGCAAATTGCACTTATTTGCGTATGGATTATGTAGAATTAAAGTTACCTCACTTAAGCCCCCTTTGTTGTCGAGCCTGTTCGGTGTAGGAGTCTGATTGGCTAATCCTTTTGGGACATAAGTGGTTCAAATGACGCTGGGTTCTGTTGAACTTTGGGATTTAATTTGTAGTTACAGTGCGGGTAATGTCACTACTGTTTTTGGCTTTGTTATAGACTGCTACACAATCAGAAATTGAGGAAAAATCAAATGTTGATTTTATATACGCTGTAGAATGACTCAGTCAGTTGTATACCATATAAATACCTTCCGGAATCTCGGTAGTCCAATAGTAATGGCTCACACACGAGTTGTAGATCGTGGGTTCAAGCTCAGGGAGACCCTTTACTATGTCCAGTTAATTTCATTACTAATGTTCTCAAAACGGTGAAGAAAAACAACGCGGCAAAACTGACGTGATCTAAAAACAAAAATTTGAAGACGATGTGGTGGACGATGGCAAATTCCATTTTCTAGGAAAGAGGCCTGAGTCCCAGCAGAGGGTGAGGGAACATTATAAGACTGATTATGCTTGAGCTTATATTATTATGAACGAACATCTGTTACCAATTAATTATATTTGTCGATAATTACCGACAATTCAGTTTTTGGAGTTTGCTTATGCACTTTTGACCGTAACTGTACATGGGTATAAAATAATCCCATGGACCAACCCAAACCACAAATCACTTGGCAAACAGATTAGTTTATCGCAGCATGATGTCATGATTACACTTAGTGCCCACTTTAGACACCCACTACACGTACTTAACTAGGTGGTTTCTGAAACCACTAAATGCGCATTTCCGAGTATTTTCATACGACTGAGCTCCTACTACGAGCTCTTAACGCGATCCATTTTACGACCTAAATTGAACTTTTAATGGGTTGTAGCTATATAGGCGCACGACTATGCGCCACCGGTACATGGTGGACATCCCACCTACACGCACAAAACGTTTTGGGAACTCATTCATTGTGCGTACAGCTAAGGAGTGGAATCCCGTCCGGAATCTGTGTTTCCTGATGGCTACCACCCGGGAATCTTTAAGTCAAGACTGAATAGGTTACTTCTAGGTAAGCACGAGTGAGATAGCGGTCAAGCGCGACCCTATCAACAATTTAAAAAACACAAAAAAAATAGAGTGTAAAGTTCCATTCTTGTTTCTTGCTCGCACACCGACATTTTAACACGTCATGGTAAGGTCTCTGATCAGATCCGATTAGCATAATAGCATAATCAGCCTTTTTTTAATGTTCCCACTGCTGGGACTCAGGCCTCATCTCTAGGAGGAGATCGGGCCCAGTGCTGGTTGGTGAATGTCACATGTCTTCGAATTTTTGGTTCTAGAACATGCCGGTTTCCTCACGATGTTTTCCTTCACCGTAATAAAGAGAAGTGGTGATAAAATAAATTACACAAAGTAATGCGCCTGGCTGGGTTTGAACTCGCAACAGGACTCGTAAGTCGGGGCCCTTACCACTCGGCCACCACTGCTCTCAGATTCAATTACGCAGATAAAAACAGTATATTTTGAAAAACAATAAAACTTATTTAAAATTTTCTCCGTCCATGCTTTCTTCTTTAAAACAAAAGACTGAACGTTTAATTCCAAAAGATCTTATGTGAATTATTTCACTTTCTAATAACCGCCTTTTGTTTTTGTTACAGGTAAATACTTTACTGATCATGACGCCGTGAGAGAATATTTTACGCGAATCCCCAGGTATGAATGAGAAGGAATAATTTGTACACTTTCGTATTGTCACCTTCGTTAAGTAATCAGTGCTATTTACCTTGATCTTTATTTCCCAGGAGTGAAAGTTTATCGTACTTTCTGTAAGAGATGTTTTTTCTTAAAATTAGGTGTTTCAAGGTCATTTAACCCTCCATAACCTTGTGAGATATGAAACTATCGTAGTGGGTGGAGACGCATATGAAAGGCTTCGTGTTCAATTAACTAAATTATTATATTGTATGAAGCACTTTATAATGTATTTTTATATAAAATTAGTTATCCGTCCCGGCTTCGCACGGGTTCTTTTTTAGAAATAAATACAAAAACTTAACAAATTATATTAAAACCTTCCTCGAGAATCACGCTATCGAGTGGTCAAAACTGCTTGAAAATCGGTGCAGTAGTTTTTGAGTTTATCGCAAACAGACTGACAGACGGACGCGGTGGGGACTTAGTTTTATAATATGTATTGATGTTTAGACTTTTGTTGATATCTCCAATCAGTCTTGTTTCGAATATATCAATGCCTAAGTTTTTGCTTGCCAGTTTGCAAGTTAGTAGTATTAATGTGACCACCATGGTCGCCACACTATCATCACGCTGGGGACTATAAGATTAAGGATAGTTTACCGGCAGCCCAACTTACAGAGCCTGTATGGAGGACGAAACAGCAGCTGAAAGCTATAATGTGGTAGACGATGTACCACGATGGCTTGAAAGCCTTGGTGGTGGGTCTGTGTTTCCTGATAGCTACTATTTGGGGATCTTTATGTCAAGATTGAATAGGTTAGTTATAGGCAAGCGTACTCCAACGTCAATTACGTCAACGCTTACCATCAGGTGAGATAGCGGTCAAAAGTGAGCCAATTTTAATAATAATAATTTTTTTTTTACCTACTAGCGATACTTAAAGATAGCAATATATTTTTATTTTTGTTTATGATTTACGATGACTCAAAAGCCTTTAGGTGATGTTTAAAGTTACATAAGTGCCCTTTAAAGTCCCATGTGGCAACGACCATAGGTTTAGGTTAGGTTAAAGTTCACAGCGATTCGCCGGTCAATGAAGACATGCAAGTAAATAGGTACTTCTTTTGAAAACCAGTTCTCATGTACTCGTAGTTATTACTATTACTATCAGACGGCCAGACGGCGAGCTTTTTATAGCTTGTCGTCCATAAGCCCATGCCTACGGTGGCGGCATTTTTTTTTATGTTGGGCAAAAATCATCTAATAACATTCCCAGCTCTTGGGCAGAGCGGGATATAGTGTCAGACTCTTATTGACTAAAAACCCACCCCGTTCCTTCTAGCCTTCATACCGGGGTTCGAGCTCCCTTTCGGATAACCCTGGCCCCAGTAGGCTTCGACCCAGCTGGGCCCCTGCTGTTGCTGACAACTCCTTGAGACGCTCGGGAACAGTGCGCGCTATCGACGTCTTGGGCTCAGTCCGGACAGTTACCGGACGGCCGGACAGCGAGCTACCCATGGCTCGCCGTCCGCAAGCCCGCGTCTGCGGTGGCCGGAATGGGCGTGAGGACGTCCGTTCCCTTACGCATGCGGCCGATTCATTATGAAAATACAAACAGCCGTACAAAAGTGAATTTGATGTCTCGGATTCGGGGTTCTGTATGCATTATTTAGCTGTGAATCCTAAGAAAGAACTAATTACACAAAATAATTGTTATTGTACAAGCATTTCCCACGTTATTCACACAAGCTAGGTGGTACAATGCCTTACAAACCCAGTGGTTTTGAAATCAACTCGCGCGCATTTTCCCATCTTAAAGGTTAATAGTTCTTTAAGATTATCATTTAATAACACGATATGATGGTGATGCAATTAGGGAGATGTACTATTTAGTAGATTATTTATATATAAATTGATATTTTGTTAGTGATCGTCAAGTTGCGAGATTTGAGAGAAAATTGGCGAGCTAATGTGGCGCTCTGGCGTTCAATAAGATGGCCGGCAGTGGTGACATATAGAGTCCATTAAGTGGCAGTGATCTGTGCTCGCAGATCAGATAATCGATGGAACCGAAAGTTTCTAGAGTAGTGACCGCGTACTGGAAGACACAGCGTTGGTATAATAAGTCTCCCACAAAGTGGACCGATGACCTGTTGAGGGTCGCGAAAATCCAATGGATGCGAGACTGACGGGACCGATCGTTGTGGCGTTGGTTTTAGGGAAAGGATTTAGGGAGGCCTTGATGATGATGATATGTGTTTGACATAGTTTTCTTTTAATGGGTCATACAAATATTATAGGTAATCAACTAATAGCCTAAGTATTCGTTTTGTATGCCAGTAGAACGCAAAGGGCAAATGGAGGACACAGGTAGGTTTCATCAGTATAAGTCTGATTCACCCTCTCGCTCTACTCGGGAAAAGCGTTTTGATGATTTCCGACTGAAAAATAAAGTGGAAGAATGGTCTTATTAAGGCCACCAATGCAAAAATCCCGCAGAAAGCTATCTAAAAAAAATTTAAAATTTAAACACGTTAAATAAAAGAAGTTTTCAGGTTTCATGTTTTAAAGAAGATTGTATTTGTACAAGTATTAATATGACTAATCCTTTCATACTCTCCAAGCGTAAAACTGTATTTAATACAGAATGTATGTTAGAGATGCATTCGCATTTCTCCGAATAAAATTAACTTTCGTTCTCAACTCGCATGTAAATTTATAAGGTCAATGCCACTGTGACCGCCAACGAATTATTTTCAAGGTTTCATATGTATTGGAGTTCTGTTGCATTCTTGGCATTAGAGGCTCAGTTCTTCTTCTTTCTTTACATCCACACTAATATTATAAAGAGGTAAATTTTGTTTTTATGTTTGTGAGTTTTATGTAGGAGGTTATCTCTGGAAGTACTGGTCCGATTGCTAAAATTTTTGAGCGATTGAAAGCTGCTTTATTCCCGAGTGACATAAGCTATAATTTATTTACGCAGACGAAGCCTTGGGCAAAGGCTAATAGTATATAAAACAATGGCGCGTTCTGATTATTCGTTAACTTTTCCTAAACCATGTTACTGATATATTAAATGCAGTTTTAGTTAAGAGAAAAAGTAATAATTGAGCAAGTTTTATGTACGTAATTTACAATCATGCGATGCCGGGGTAGCTTACTATTTTATGATATATAATTGCTAGCTCATGGTGCCTTATGTGTAACAATGTGATGACGCCACAAATCCACAACGGCCAGTCTTGTGCCTCTCGTATCCATCGGATTTCTACGACTCTCACCAAGTTATTGGTCCAACTTGTAGAAGGCCTACCAACGCTTCATCTATCGTGGTACACAGTCCAGAACCTTTCGGCTCTAAAGATCATCTGTTCTTCAAGCAATGTGCCCTGCTCACTTCCACTTAAGTTTGGCAATTCGCCATCGATAAAATTCTACAAACATTATGTGTCGAATTTTATATACCTACTAACACCTTATGCAACTGTGGTCATAATTTTAAATGCTTAGGTGAATTAAATTGCCCATAGAATCCTGTAATAAAAATCTAAAAACTAACTAATATTATCCGCTTGTAGTTAAGATACACAAAGTACCAGGTTTAACGTTCAGTCCGGCCTTTCGAAGGAAATGTTAACTGTTGGCCACTAACCTTTCTCTGATTATAAAATATGTAATATCAGAAACCTAAAACCATTATAATTATGTAATCAACTTGTAAAAGACACCGAGAAGTATGTGGGAGAGGAAAGATGGAGAGGGAGAGGGAGGCCAAAGAAAAGATGGATGGATTGTGTGAGAAGTGATATGAATGAAAAGGGAGTTAGTGATAGCGTGACGTGCGACAGGACAGAATGGAAGAAAAAAACGTGTTGCGCCGACCCCAAATAAAACGGGATAATGGCACAAAGATGATGATGGATAACGAGAAGTATGGAAAGAAGTGGGGAAAAATAAGTATAGGTACAGACTTTATTGTCTGTGTATGCAAAAGTGTGTCTATATGAGGTCTACCAACACTGCTTCTATACTAGAAGCAGCGTTAGTAGGCCTCACACAAAGCGGACCGTTGACCTGGTGAGGGTCACAGGAATCCGATGGATGCAAGACGCACGGAGAGGCTTATGCCCAACAGTGGAAGTCTTTCGACTGAAATAAATAAATGAATTGAATGGAATAGTAATATTCCACAACTATCACACAACGCCGTCTAGTCCCAAGGTAAGCAGAGCTTGTGTTATGAGTACTAGACAACTGATAAACACACTTATATATTTCTAAACACAAACATAATATAGATAAATTACACCCAGACACAGAACAAATGATCATGCTCATCACACAAACATATTTTGTCCTGGGTGGGAATCGAATCCACGACCTCCGGCATAGCAGTCAGGGTCACTAACCACTAGACCAACAGGCTAGTCAAAAAATGAAATGACGGAGTCGATGTATTATTATACTCCCGTACCCATAAAGATAGCTTATAAATAACAAGCGACCCGCCCCGGCTTCGCTCGGGTGCAATATTATACATATAAACCTTCCTCTTGAATCACTCTATCTATTAAAAAAAACCGCATCAAAACCCGTTGCGTAGTTTTAAAGATTTAAGCGTACATAGGAATATAGGGACAGAAAAAGCGACTTTTTTATACTATGTAGTGATGATACAGTGTAGCTACTATACTTAGTAGTTTGAAGCTCTGCCTGTATGAGTAGGTGTTCCCGTCCGAAGCAGTTTGATTATTTGTAATCATAAATCATTTTGCAATAGATCATTGCTACTTGTGTTAACGGCATGTTGTATGCACATGTATTACTGATGGTGTACTTAGCTGAGTAACTTAGTAGTGTAGTAAGTGTTAAGTGACAGCGATTTTGTACTTGAAAGAGATGTTCAGTGGGCTCTGTAAAGTTGAAAATACAAGATAGATGAGTAAAGCAGGGGTCCAGCTGGGAAGCCTACTGGGGCCAGGGTTAGTTTCGAAAGAGTAGCTCTAGCCCCGGTATGAAGGAACGAAGAAACGGGGTAGGTTTTTAGTCAGTAAGAGTCTGACACTACCTCACGCTCCGCCCAAGAGCAGGGGTTGTCATTAGATGATGAGTAAAAATGTAGTTTAGTTTTCGTGTACTAAAAAAAACTGCATTACAGTAGATAAAGGTTATCAATAGATCATTGATAATGCTTATATTGTCGGAAAAAATCAAGCCCCTGGGTTGAAATATGACGATAATTGTTGAAAATTTCTAAAAAATCAAAGCTCGAGGGAATAAAGACATAATAAGCTCTACAGAGCAAGCAAAGCCGGGTCGGGTCGCCGCTAGTTAACTACATAAATAATTGCTTCATCAGCAAGGAAGGGGAATTAATCAATATTTTGATGAAATTCTAATAAATAATTATATACAAATTTTGTAAGTTACTATTTCAAAATAATTGATGCCAGTTTACATAAAATTACTTGTAATTTAAAATTTAAGAAGACCTCGCTCAGAAAATGATTCATAAAATTAGATGCGAAAGATTTTACCCACATCTCAAGCTCACATCTTGCATCGACCTCACATTTCGTAACTAGCCTATAAGAACTGGCCGAGAGCTATAGGTACATTACCGTGAATTGAGCTCAAATACATATTCACATACTAGACAGATAGATAAGGCTGTGCGCTGATGGTGTGAAGAGTATCAAAGTAGAGTTAGGCAGATTCGTTTTATGAAAACCACTAGCACTTTTCCCGCGACTTCGTATGTAATTTCGTACTTTTTCTTATACAGGATATGGAGAATAAAAAATCCACTCTCAAATTAACTTATATACTCTTTTGTACTTAAATTTATTAGCAGAATGCGAGTTGCTTTTGCGTTAACACACACAGCGTTTAGCTCTCTGATTGGTTAAGAGTTTAGAGCGAGCCAATTAGAGCACCGAATATCATAAGGCTAAGGCTAGCTCTACCGAACGACTCGGTCGAATGAATCTGCTTAGACAGATTCGGTTTATGAAAACAACTAGCACTTATCCTGCGAATTCCTTCGCAGTTTCGTAAATAGGATACGGTAAATAAAAAATCCACTCTCAATAAACTTAATACACTCTTTTGTCTTAAAATAAAGAGTGCGAGTGGTTTTTCGCGTTAACACGGCGTTTAGCCCTATGATTGGTTAAGAGTTTAGAGCGAGCCAATCGGAGCACCGAACGTCATAAATGTGTCGATCATGTTAACGTAAAACAAATTCGCACTAGGCACTATGATTCTATCAAGTCTAGGACCGAACCCGAGTTGTCGACGGCGCGTGGTGATCTACGCGGGTCTGAAAGCGATGTCAGTTAACCGTTGGAGCTGATGGCTGCTAGAGCCATGGGAAAAGTATGAAAGGGATACACATTTTTTTTTGTTATTGTTGATAGGTTCGCGCTTGACCACTATCTCACCTGATGGAAAGCGACGATGCGGTCGACGATGGAACGCGCTGACCTAGAAGAAACCTATTCACTCTCGACTTAATGAGGGTTGTAGCCATCAGGAAACACAGACTCCGGCAAGGAATTCCACTCCTTAGCTGTACGCACAATGAATGTGTTGCCAAAATGTTTTGTGAGTGTAGGTGGGACGTCCCCATGGTCCTAGAATGCAAAAAGCAACTGTGTGGTTTTAGCCAGTAAGTCTCGCTCCACCCTAGAGCAAAAAACGATATAAGATGATTTCTCTCTCTCCGACCTCAAAAAAAAAAAAAAAAATCATATCAAAACTACCAATAACTTGTGTGTGTGTACTTGAGAAACTTAATAAAATTTTAGTACATTTACGTCAAATTTAATCGCATCGTTAATAACAAATTATTGTGAAATCTGTTCAAATGCAATTTCAATGTTATTTGGCATTTGTGGGTTAATCAGTTGAAATATGTAATGAATATTGTATAGGTAAATAATTAATGAACCCAAATTAATTGAAATAAGGTAAGTAATGTGCTTTAATTGAATTCTAATAGCTACTGTAATTTTGTTGCTTTAATATACCCATGAGTTTAACGTTTCTATTTTGCATAATAATGCAATAAATATCTTTAAATTAATTTGTATAAAAAAAGATATCACATGCTTTACCCAGTGGTGCCGAAAGTGGAATAGCTTAGGTGCTGAAACCATTGGTGTCAAAAAAATTGGTGCCGAAAGAGGAATACTTCAATTTGCCTGCTGTGGTTTTCCCATCACATTATAATTTAAGTGTCTTAAAGGCTAGAGTGAATAAGCTCTTAATAAACTAGTGCGCCTCACTATCAACGATTGCATCACTGCTTACCATTAGGTGGGATCGCAGTTAAGCACTGGTTTATATTATTAAGAAAAGAAGAAAAGATGGAAAGCGTCCCAGAAAAAAACAAGAACTTAAATGACTATGTTTGTGTTTGTATTTCCTGTTGTCTACAACTTATGGCTCTTTAAGTCAAGGGATAGTTTCGAAAGATAGCTCAGCCCCGGTACAAAGGCAACGAATGAACAGGAGTAGGTTTTTAGTCAGTAAAAGTCTGACGCTATCTCCCGCTCCGCCCAAGAGCGGGGGATGTCTTTAGATGATTTTCCCACTTACCGAAAAAAAGGGTGAATAGGTTACTTCTAGGCAAGCCATCGTCGACTACATCATCGCTTACCATCAGCTGAGATAGTGGTCAAACGCGAGTCTATAAATAATAAAAAAGTCACTATCGATACGCTACTACACGTAGTTATAAATTCAACTCAATTATCAAGGAAAAGATATTTTTACTATGCGTTACTGCATACGTTTCAATTAGGATTCAGTTCAACATTTGTTATTATGAAACCCCATGTGATTCATACGAGCCACCCATCTTCTTACACTGCGTTCACGATTTAGTTTCCAAACATGTAAACAACTACGTGTTTGAAAAACCAACTTTAAGACCAACACAAACAGTTCAGTTTGCACTGCAGATTCAAATATTTTTGCGTTTTTGTCGACAATTTTAGCCATTCTGAATTGAATTTAATTGTTAGAAAGATAGAGTCGATATTCAATTGTGTGAAAACAAGGATTTGAATAGACTACTTACAAATACACTCATTCAAGGATGCGTACACGCATAGTTCGTAGCATTGAGGGTTGCGCAACAGTTGCGACACAGTTTAGCACGTAGTTTGGTCAGAATTGGTGTTTAGTGAGATATTAACATGGATTTAATAACGTTTTATTGTTGTATTTTTGGAAGTACTTAGGAAGGTAGATATGTCCCGTAGTAGTCTATTGGCGCGTCTCAAGGAGTTGTCAGCAACAGCAGGGCCCCAGCTGGGTCGAAGCCTACTGGGCCAGGGTTAGTTTCGAGATGTAGCTCAGAACTCGAGAGGACGGGGTGGGTTTTTAGTCAGTAAAAGTCTGACACTATCTCCCGCTCCTTTCAAGAGCGGGAGTTGTCAATGGATGATTTTCCCACCAAAAAAACCTATTTACCATTTCTATACATATTTTTTAAACAAATAAAAAAAGGAAACATAAAACACACAAACTAATAATAGTTTATAGAGACTTGAAGTAATAGTCAGTCCTGCTAATGATCCATTATTTACGTTAAAATTGATTTATATACGAATATTTCTTTTAATTCATGAATCCCCAAGCGACCACCGGTGGCCGCGCATCTATGGTCTTACTATTGTGTCTCTAATTGACGGTATCTGAAGGGTTAATACTTAAGAAAGATGTACCGGGTAATTCAGATGTCTACCATATTTTCCGCTAGATACCTTTTTCCGACATTAGTCTTATTATATCATACATAATAATATAACATCAATCACTCATCTCAAAACTACGTAACATCATAGTCATGAATATTCACACACAAACATACACAGAGTATTGTTTCTCTTCCGACAGCATTCGTGACAAACACACAGACGGACAAACAAAAACTCAGCATATGAGGTAACTTCCGAACTGTGAGAAAACTCTTTATCCGGTACTTTTAAACAATAGGTTAAGAACAATGGAACTTAAATAACTCATAAGTAGGTACAGGTGCTTTTTAATTAATTAATATATGTACGGAAATTATGTATTGTGATGAAAATTCCATAAGATCTTGGTATATGATGTGACCTTGGTATATGATGTGGCTAAAAATAGATACCACGGAAACCAAAGATTTGGCTTAAAGGCCTCAGTGGCCAGGTCATATAAATTTAAAAAAAAAGTTGGTGTCTTGAAGATTTTTTTTTAAATTCTTTTTGACAGTTTATTTTATTAAATGCTATGCATACAAAAGCACAGAGGTGGACTTAATGTCTCAGGCGTTTTCTACCAGGCAACCTATAGGTGATGAAGAGGAAAATAGTGGTAGGTGCAATAAACGAGAGAGAGAAGACTAATACAAGAGTAGATATAAGTACTAATAAACCATATACATACAAGGTGTCTTTGACTTCGTCGCACAAATGAATACCACGGATCCAGTATATGATTCTGGACCTTGCAGTGGAGGAATTTTTCGTCGGTTTTTCCCTAATTGCTAGCAGTGGGAACATTAAAAGGCTGATTATGCTATGCTATGCTTGACCCTACTGAGGTCAGGATTATCCGAAAGGAACTCGAGCCACGATATAAAGGCTAGAAGGAACGGGGTGGGTTTTTAGTCAGTAAAAGTCTGACTCTATCTCCCGCTCCGCCCAAGAGCGGGTGTTGTCATTGGATGATTTTCCCCACCATAAAAAATACTATGCTTAAGAATCCTTGTAAAAAACTATCTATAACTTAATCATCTCTAATGAATACGTAGATATTGAACATATAACAAGATACGGCAAATTCCATCGGATAATTGTTGAGGAAACCAACCGTTCCGGATGCCAACCATATCACCACTGTCGCTACTGGGATTTAGTTAATTCGATATAAATAACTGCAAACACATCACTAGTGGCCAGTGTAGCGTGTTCATTTGTCCATCCATATTCATCAATGTCTATAGCAGGAAGATATGTTGGAAAGAAAATTGATATGGACAGTTAACGTGAACGTAAACAAAATTGTTTACGTTTTGTTTTTTTGTTACGTTTTGTTTACGTTAAAAATTACGCTGTTCTATTGAGAAGGGTAAAAGTGGTGTTGTTTGGAAGAATATCTTTTGTATTTTATTTGGAAAATTATTTTAAAAGAATAAGAACTATATGTTTTTCCAGAACATGGTCCACTGATTTCATAAATTTCAGCCAAATTCGTTTAGCCGAACTTTCGTGCATACGCAATTCTCTCTAGGAGGATCTCCGATTTAAATAATATTAGGATATTTGTACAATAGTGTGATATCTCTCGTTTTACCTAAGTGATCAATATTATTTTAAAAACTTACTCCGTTTATTCATTATTCCTGTAAAAGAACCAATCTGTGTAAAACAAACATTCGTAGTCAACAAGGAAATGTAAATTTGAATATTTTTGCATCATAAATTCATCAATTTAAACACGCACGTGTATAAAATATTAGTAATACGCCATAATTATAATTGCAGATTTATGACTTCATAAAAAATATGAAATTAAGATGAAATTCGTGACCACAGCCACATTAAAAGGTAATTAGTGGAATATCATCTAAATATCAGTGATGAATGATGATGTAAGATTTACTGTGATCATTACAAAAAGAGAGTTTTCTAATAATAGTGTGTTAGTATTGTTAGGAGGTTCCTTCCTCTAGAGCCCTGACCGCCGGTAGCTTGGACCCTGTTCCCGATATCGGTGGCTATTGAAATAATTATTAATATTGAAAGGTAGCGTGGTGGCCGAGTTGTAATGGCCCCGACTTATGAGTTGTAGATCGCGGGTTCAAACCGAGCCAGGCGCATTACTTTATGTAATTTATTTCATCACCGCTGCTCTCAAAACGGCGAAGGAAAACATCGTGAGAAAACCGGTATGTCCTACGGTATGAACTAAAAATTCGAAAACATGTGACATCCACCAATCCACACTGGGCCCGCGTGTTGGATTGCGGCCTCCCGAGGAGGCCTGAGGCCCAATAGTGGGAACAACAAGGTCGACTATGCTATGCTAATGATGAATAAACGAAATAATTTGTTTATTTGCCAGAATGTAGGTGTGCAAAGTAGTCTTAATATAAATGAGGGCCATTTATTTACATTCTACTAGTAATAGTAGAATGTAAATAATAATAATAATAGTAGTAGTACAAGTAATTGTGATGTGCAAAAATTTATTGATAACTTTGTTTGTTTGAACGTGGTAATCTCAAGAACTACAAATTTGAATTGAAAAATTCTTTATACTGGGGCCACACTAACGGGAAATGCCATTAATTATCGCGATAGTGGACGTTAACCATAGGTGTAGCCACAACTTAACGGGATAATTTGACAATGGCATTAACAATGCCGTTCGGCGTAATGAGCATTCATGTTGACCGTTGAAGTGTAGCCATCCACTTTAATGCGGTAAAAAATATTGCAATAATTATCGCGATAATGGGCATTGACGTTAAACGCTAGTGTGGCCCCAGCTTTAAGTGTTGAATTGCCCATTTATCGAGGAAGGTATGTGATATGTAACATCACGCTACTATTAAAAAAATGGAGCAATAATCAAAAAACGCTAATGAAACCACGCGAGTTAACTAGATATCATATAATTTGATAACTATTGTCTTTTGTTTAATTCGGATTGTAAATCCATAGATAAGTCTGAGTGATGAGATTTCTACACACTCTTCAATTAAAAATTAACACAAAGGAGAAAAAGGTGATGAAAATCACAAATTAACTCAGAATGAATCTTCTTTGCGAGTTAATTTCACTCACAAACAGAACATTGTTTTCAAACTCAACTTCATTGTGACATTATTGCCAGCGTAAAAAAAACGAAAATACCAAAGTGTTTTGTGAAAAAATCAGCCAAGTGTGAGTTGGGCTCACGCACAAAGGGTTCCGTATCATATTATCTATCATCATCATCGTCATTTCAGCTGAAAGATGTCCACTGTTGGACATGGGCCTCCACCAAATATCGTCATAATGAACGATCTTGGACGTCTCGCATCCATCCATTATTATTATATAAGTACCTATTTGTTGTTACAGCGGCAACAGAAATACATCATCTATGAAAATTCTGTCTATTAATCACGGTTCATGATATACAGCTTGATGACAGACAGAGAGTGGAGTCTTAGTAATAGGGTTTCATTTTTACCTTTTGGCTACAGAACCCTAAATACTAGCCTCATTTCAATAAACTCAAACAAAAACTATAATTACACACTTATTCACTTGGCTAGCCATCTAGTTAACGCCTAAAGCGTGTTTATCAATTTACGAAGCAATTTATGTAATGGTTTACAAAATACGGTTTTGCAAAAGCTAACGCGTGTAGAAGTTCGCTTAATGAGACATTTATCATGTTGTGACACCGGCTGTTAGTGGTTAGTAATAGAGGTGCACTGACTAGTCGTGATAGTCGACTATCCGGTTACATTAGTTGGCGACTAGTCAACAATTTAGGCACTTAATCATCGAAATATATTGGTATGTTGGTACTTAGACAGCAACAGAAAATAAAATACATAAATTGAAAATAGGAAAAAAATAGTACCTATATGTATAAGGACAGTCAAGCCAAAGTCCTTCTCTTGTGCCTCCTTGAATCGAAAATGGACGGACCTTACGAAAGAGGTGGCGAAACGACATTTAGGGAAGGTAATGCGAGACCTGGTTTGAGGAAGTGCGAACTGTCAAACAATTTAAAAATTTGGATAGAAGCGGACGAATAGGTATTCGGAAGTCATCGGGAGAATTGACTATTCTGCCTTATTCAATAGTCGGCGACTAAGCAGTAAACTAGTCGTTAGTTGAACTCCGACTAGTCGGTACTAATTCAAAGTTAGCACATCTCTAATAAATATGTAATTATGCATAACCACCCACGTGACTGTCAAACAGGCCTCGAAAATACGGTTTAATAATAATACTGGCTGAGATTGTTATTTACCGCATAATTATATCTTTAATTCTCCGCGGACCCTGGGATTTTGGAGTGGAAACTCATAAATTGAGGCTGTACCTACTGGCGCCTACTTGGTTAAGCGGTGACTCAATTGCTCTTAGATTGTTGTTATATTTGACTTGTCAATATTCTATGAAAGACTAGCTTCTATATAGCGGCTTTAGAACTGAATAGTCTAATAGGCCAGCCTATAGGACTATTTCAGGATAATTCAGGATGAATAATATTGTAATAAGGATATTGTAGTATAAAACATTTTTTAAAAGACTAACCAGTGGGGTTTCTGTTCGGTTCTTCTCCATAAGAAATGACTAAAAATGAATCGTGTACTAGCTACTGACGTTTTATAAGTGCTCATGTAGGCTATCGTGAAGTAAAATAATGTTGAGTTTGACTTTGAGTTTCGACATGACCTTAAACGTGTGGGTAAAACGTATGGAGTACCAAACATACATAAGAACTTTCAATTTTATAATATTGGTGTTAGCTTTTTATTGTGGTATATCTATGACAAGACTGGCACGGCGAGAGGTTTGCTTCAGTAAACGCATTATCATCTTAGTACCAGTATTTCTTAGAGATAAACTTTTATGAAAGTCGAAAAATAACGGGTTCAAAATAATTATGACGCCAGTTGAATAGGTAGGTACGTTTTTGGAAAACTTATGGAGTAATTTTAAATCAAATCGTTTTATTTATCACTGGTTTTTGCCCACAGCTTTGCCCAAACAAAATAAAACAGTACATAAAATATAGCCTATGTCACTCAAGAATAAAGCAACTTTCTATCGGTGGAAAAAATTTTAGTAATCAGATCTGTACTTCCAGAGATTACCATTGCAAACAAAAAAAACTTTACCTCTTTATAATATTAGTGTAGATTGGAAATGTCCTTCACCAGTGTCCTTGACCAATGTATTGAAATCTTCAACAATTATTATGATCATACCAATTTTCATTTCCCAACATCAAAACACACCTTAGTCGAAAAGTAATTTGTAGTTTACATATATCTCATATCATCCGCAGAATTGAAGTTTGCGTTGCCATTAGCATAGGTACACAGCAAAATTAATTAAAATTCAATACAAATAATGATTTAAATTTTAAATTATTCGTAACCTAATGAACGATCGAGCCGTTCTTTATGTTTAGACTAATTGAATTACAAGCTTGCCAGAATTGAGCGTCTCCGACTAGTTCGTCTAAATTGAGGCGTAAAGGCCAACTAGGTCGCAAATACCACAAATCAAGCGAACATCGGTCATCGCCTTATAACGCTCGACTACCTATAGCCCGCGGCTACGCCTGGTACAAATAACGTAACAGCTTACTATAGAATGTAGGTTTACTCCAAAACAGACGATATAACAAGTAAGGTGGATGAATGGAACCGGTAAGCCTACTCTTGTTTTCTAACCTGATTTTTGGGTTGAACTACATTTTTATTATGTAAGAAATGGTATCGGAATTTAGCGGAGAAAATTATGATTATTTGTTATGTGAAGCGTTTTTGTCCTGTTCCGCACAGGACTGTTAAATGTGGCGACACTTGGGGGAGGCCTATGTTCAACTATGGCTGAAATGATGATGATGATGGAGTGTTTTTGTCCTAGTAATACACTTTTTTAGTTTCTTTATTGGATAGGACAACAAAAGGCTCTGACAAACAGAACTCTTGCTTCTAGCCTGTCTGTGAGAGCCTTAAATGCGATGGGCCTATAGGTTTAAAAATATTCTAAATAATATAAATTTATATTTTTACTTTACGATTACAACATAGACATAAAAAATAACATTTTAATACATCCTTTATGACTATTGACTATGCCAAGGATTCAACACAGTTAAAAACAGTAAGAGATTAAGACTGCTTAACTGCTTAAAATACAAATAAATAAAACTTTATCACATAAAGTAACTAGTTCATAAAACATGTTTCAATTGTTCATGACATCACTCATATCTACTTCTATACTAATATTTAAAGAAGAATGATTGGTATGTTTGTGTATTGTTCATAAAATACTCGAAATGTGCAATGTGTCTGGCCCAGTCCTATTTTATGGTTACATTACACGCTTGTAAATGTATTGTTTTAGCAATGTATTGGAGAGCTTTATCTATGCATCTATGACTAAGTCTGTCACCGTGACCTCTGCTATTTCGTTAAACAATTTTATTGAATTCGTGAATCGGACGCACCTTAACAAACGCCTTTTCCACTGGTATCACATTACAATGCCTTAGGCAAGCTACAGATCGGACATAGATGTTGCTTCATTTCATAAAACTGTCCTTGTTTTATGGAAAATGTTTTATGGTATATTAGGGGAAGTTTGAAAGTGGTGCCACTGACTGAAAAGTTGAAAGGGAATCGTTTGTCTTTGTATGGTCATGTGAAAAGTAGGGACGAAACGCATTTTGCTAAAAATGAATTTACATGTGGATGGATGGAGGCCAAACAAAAGATGAATGGATTGTGTGAGAAAGAAAAGGGAGTTAGTGATAGCGTGACGAGTAACAGGATAGAATGGAAATAAAAAAACGTGTTGCGCCGGCCCCAAATAAAACGGGACAAGGGCAGGAAGATGATGATATGATATCCTTGTTTTATGGAAGAATGTATGATCCTTCAACATAACCATAAGCATAGCATAAAATTAAGCCATAACAAGTGCACATTGCACGCAGAACAGACGGTCGATGATGCCAAAAGTTTCTAAAGTGACACGTGCGTATCAGAAGATGCAGCATTGGAAAGTCTTTCACAAGGTGGACCTATAACCGTGTGTAGGTCAAACAAAAGAAACTGTTGAAATGTAAGATGCTCAGGACAGCTCTGTATGGTTTTCAGCTGAAATAATGAAGAAGGGAGTAATTACATTACTTCTGCAATTAGTTTCGTCATCTACCATTAGCTTTATTGAGAAGCAGCTGCTTCCAGCGGCGTAACCCGCGTGATAGCAGAAATTTATCCCATAGGGAACATACTGCCGGGATAAAAAGTATCCTATGTCCTATTCCAGGACATGGTTTATCCGTGTACCAAGTTTCATCAAAATCGGTGGTGCCATTTAGGCGTGAAGACGTAACAAACAAACAAACTCACTTTCGCTTTTATAATAGATTGATTTTGATTCTTCTCTAAACGATACTCTGATTCTGATTGAGTCATCTGGTTATTGAATGCTTTATGTACAAAACGTGTACTCATCTGTTCGTACCTTTACACTATGTTGCAAAACAAATTACGGGTAACAACGGAATTGCCGTGAAACATGAAAATCACTCAAATGTCGCGTCTTAAGGTCACTTAGATAGTTTGGTCTGCACTTTGAGAGGAGAATATCGAATGGTCGTATTTTTCCGTCAATTTGTCGGACAGTTTAGATGGTGACGGGAACTTGGTCAACGTATTTTGTTGGTAAGAGGGAACGGTCAATGAACTCAAGTCGACCTTAGCAATAATCTTTACGGTTGGGGTTCATGTACGGGCCGGACCTCAAATGTACATATGCGGCATTTGATTTTACAACGCATTGAAAGATAAAGAAGATGGTTTATTAGAGACATTTCTACAAAGGTTTGGAAACAACTTAGCAAGCTTTAAATAGTGCAGTTTGTAGGATGGCAGTTGTGACTGCGTTCGCTCAATTTTATGTATTTAGAAATATATAAGTATGTTTATCAATTGTGTAGTACTCATACCACAAGCTCTGCTTAGCTTGAGACTAGACGGCGTTGTGTCATAGTTGTGGAAAAAAAATCTGATATCGATCAAGAGGTTTTACAGACTTTTTGAGCACGACGCTAAAGAGAAAAAATATGTGATGGATACCTAAAAAAAATAAGAAAAAAGATTAGGAAGATTTTAGTAGTGTAGTTTGCAGAAGCTGTGGATTACGTTGGACCAATTCTGATATGGATCAGGAGTTGTCTATGTATCTGTGGCTAAGGTTGTTTGTCCAGATCATCTCGTTAATACTTTTTCTCGCTTTCCCTCTGCAGGACCGGTCTTCTGGGTTTAGCTTCCGACATTCTATGTTAAGATTTATTTATGCAACATTGAACTAACCTGCAACAGAGCCGTCATTGTTTTCTTTAAACATAATGAGAAAATTACTGTTTCTGTAATAGTTTAAAAGTATTAGTGTTAAGGTTGAACCACTAATTGTTCGGTTTTGTTTACTTTGTCAAGTATTAGGCAAATGTATGGTAAACGAGGTTTGACACTTCTTTTCCGTAATAGCAACTTGGTTTATTTATGCTTACACTATTCAACCTGTAATTTTTGTCAGGTACTACATAAACTTCTGGATTATATTCCACTGAATCATCATCTTCCTGCCCTTGTCCCGTTTTATTTGGGATCGGCGCAACACGTGTTTTCTTCCATTCTACCCTGTCACTCGTCACGCTATCACTAACTCCCTTTTCTTTCATATCACTTCTCACACAATCCATCCATCTTTTCTTTGGCCTCCCTCTTCCCCTCCATCCATCATGTGGATGGATGGAGGGGGATAAACTCCATTATATTGGATGGATAAACTCATTATATTCCGCTGAATATAATTTAATTAATTAAACCGGTAGTAAGTGAACGCCGGCGTTCACTCTCTCATTGTCTTTCTTTTGTGTTTCTAATTTAGGTATTCGAAAAGTTAAAAAAGTATTTGGTATTAATGTTGTGGCTTATTTAGGTATCGAGATATAAAAAATAATAATCGATACTGCGTAGAAAATAATGATTTGGAGATTTCTTATCAGCAATCAATGATTCCATAAACATATTATCAAAATATCACTTTTATATTTATTAGAACTTACAACAAACCGCACCGAACAGGTTTCGATGATAATTAAAGCTTTAAATATAATATCGATTCTCTATTAATAAGCATGTTACAATCGATGAGAAGATGACATCAAGTATTAGTCATTACAAAATGCAAGAAGGATTTAACCTTATGAACTTTTAAAAATCTCAAATTCTTTACGTCATTCCATAAATTATGAAATTGTTAAGCAAAATGGCAAGTCCTGTTTGGCTTTTGTCAAGAGACAAGTTTAAAAAAATATTTTGTTGGTTTTTTAGTACGAGAATGTTGCCACATATAAAATAAAATAATCTACACTTAATATGCAGGAGGTAATCTCGGACAGTACTGGTCCAAATGCAAAATTTTTTTCACCAATAGAAAGCTGCTTTATTCCTGAGTGATATAGGCTATATTTTAAGTACGCGGGCGAAGCTGCATGCAAAAGCTAGTGTACTATAAATTTCTACTAAAAGTCAAGTTTGTTTGCAACCTATGTGAAATGCAAATTTAGAAGTATACTTTAGTTTATGATTCAGGTAACTGTTTGCTTTAAACTTTTTTTTTATGAATTTTAAATTAATTTTCTCGTTTTATACTTATTTTCTTGATGACCAGCTTTGTTATATATGATCAACACGATATCAGAGCGTAGGAGGTTGTATTAAAAACCTAATAAATAGTAATTGTAATATTTTATAGCACAGATAAATAAACGATGTCGTTATAATTATGGTTCTCACTAAACAGCAATTTTGTAAAAAAAAAAAACTATGATTAGGTAGATACCTAAATAATTCTGATGCAAGCAAAAAAGTAGAAAACCATATAAAACAACATAAGTAAGGAATTTTGGGAATACCCAAGAAAAGGAAGAACCTCAATGGATCAGATTTATTGGAAGTAAGGAGATATTTTAGGTCCAAGTATTTTGGGTCTGATACACTAATCTTATTTCTTATTAAAGGCTGGGGTCAGTGGCCTTAGGTCTACCTGAGACCTCAAAATTACGTCAATGAATATCAAGAATTCCTAATCTTAATGGAGTTAGGTATAAACATACGTAAACAGTTTGGCTTTAGCTTAAAATAGTGTCCATTTCTAAAGACAGGAGCATGAAACGGGTTATAAATATAATCTGTTTATTTTAAGATACTTAGTTTGAAATTTTGAACTAGGTTAGTTTTTTTTTTTCTGTCGACGGGGAAAATCATCATTGACGAAACCCGCTCTTGGGTGGAGCGGGAGACAGTGTCAGAGTCTTACTGACTAAAAACCCCGCGCCGTTCCTTCTAGCCTTCATACCGGGGCTCTAGTTTCCTTTCGGATAACCCCGACCCCGGTAGGCTTCGACCCAGATGGGCCCCTCCTGTTGCTGACAACTCCTTGAGGCGCGCGGGAACAGTGCGCGCCGTCGACGCCTTGGCTCGGTCCGGACAGTTACCGGACGATCGGATAGCGAGCTACCCATGGCTCGCCGTCCGCGAGCCCGCGTCTACGGTGGCCGGAAATCGGGATCGGAATCCCGGCGGCGGCGGCGGGGGCGCCGTTGCCTGATGCGGTCTGCCTCCTCCTTTGCTAGCATTACTGCTTCGCAGAAGGAGGCGACCGCCTGCCACTCCTCCTCGCTCCGGACCATGGCCTGAACCAAGGCCCGGTGAACTAGGTTAGTTAGCCTTACAATGTTCCCACTACTGGGATTCAGGCCACCTTCTTAGAAAAGGCCGTAATCCAGTACGTGGGCCCAGTGCGGGTTAGTGAATCTCACATACCTTCGAATGTATTGGTTTTTCGGGACATTATATTTTCCTTCACCGTTATAAGAGCAGTGGTGATGAAATTAATTATTACAATTAAAGCACCTTCCTGGTTTTGAAGTCAGGCATATGCATTTCATATTTCAACAATAATTTTTATCAAAAATAATAGTCGACAATTTTTGTTAAACCTTTTCAAGGTTTTTGAAGAACCTCACAGACAGCTCATGTTTTATAATGGTCATTATACAGGCATAAGTAAAAATAAATTAACATTTATAATGGAGTTGCAGCCTACTCATATAACTTTAATGGTATAGCTTCGGATTCATTTGACATTTGAGGCTTCCGAAAGGTCAAATGTCTGCTAGTCTTGGTTTTGTATTTGACACACCAAAGAGAAAGGACGTAAAATGTAGCACATATAAGACTTGAGTTTAAGGACAGAGTGAAGAAAATTATAAGGAAAACTTAAAAAGGTGTGATAAAACAAAGATCATCCATCATCAGACCACTAGATACGGCACGGTACATGGCGGACAGTTCAATCACACATATAAAATGTCTTGGGAACACAATTTTATCGTGCATACAGCTAAAGAGAGGAATTTCCTGTCGGAGTCTTAGTTTTATGATAATTATAACCTATATAATTACAACCTAGGTTAGGTCTCAGGATGGGCCCAGCTGGGTCGAAGTCTACTGGGTTATCTGCAAGGAAACTCGAGCCCCGGTATGAAGGCTAGAAGGAACGGTGTGGGTTTTTAGTCAGTAAGTGTCTGACACTATCTTCCGCTCCACCCAAGGGCTGGGTTTTGTCATTGGACGATTTTTCCCACCGAAAAAAAATAACCTAGGTTAGGTCTTAGGTAAGCGAGCTTTATCGTCGACCTCATCATCACCTACCTTCAGGTGAGATAGTGGTCAAACGTGAGCCTATCAATGATAAAAATTAAAAAAATACATAAGAAATCCAAGTCTAATAATACTAGTCCAAATCCGCGGATTCGGTTCCTGTACAAAAGAAATATTTGTCTGGCCTACAGATGGTGTTTCGGGTCTGAGTGTCTTGTGTTTATTAACGTTTACTGTTTATTAACGTACACACGGTATTTAAAAAAAAGAATCTCAAGGTATTTTTGTAGCAAACCAAACTTATATCTTCTTCTTCCTCTTCACCCTCCCTTCCTCCCTTTTTTCCCTTCTTGCCCTTGTCCCGTTTTATTTGGGGTCGGCGCAACACGTTTTTTTCTTCCATTCTGTCCTGTCACCCGTCACGCTATCACTGACTCCCTTTTCTTTCATATCACTTCTCACACAATCCATCCATCTTTTCTTTGGCCTACCTCTCCCTCTTCATCCATTCACATATAAACTCATAGAAAACCAAACTTATATCTCTCACGAGGTAAATCTAATACGACATACTTGCCTACCTAATTTGGATCAAACAAATTCAGGTCAACAACATCTCCTAAAGGCAAAACAGCACATAAAAATATATGCTAATCATTAATTAATCTGGAATCGGAAATTCTTCACTTTGTCACAAAAAACTTATTGTTACATAATGTCAAACTTCCGTAAAAAGGTAATAAAAACAAAAGAAAAACGACTCGTCCGTCCGTCGTGTAAATGAACTCGTAATAGTGTCTAGTTTTCGGTGAACTTGTTTTGTAGAAAAAATACATTTTATTGTGATAGTTCGCTGGCCGGTACTATTTATAGATACCAGCTGATTTTGATGGTACCAGTTTTTTTGTATATCGATTTGTTATTGTGAGAGATGTTCTAGCGGGATCGTTTGAAAGAACGGCCATGACTCTTGGAAGGAAAAGGCTGATTAAGTAATATAGGTAGGTTTTCGTTAATAATAGAAACACGCCCTTTTCTTTCACATTAAAGAGAGAGAAGTTTGTGAAGGCAAAAACCTGTTTGTTTTCAATGTGTCCATCCATCACTTAAAGAAGAGCTACACTGCGCACACGTGTGACATACATGCCGATCTGGGCGAGTCTCCATACATTTTATATGGAAACTAGACTTGTAGAGCTACACTTGATTCATGCCACGCGACGTCGTTCTACGTACAAATCAGATGTGTTCCACGTGTGCGCCGGTCTAATGTAGTTCTAATTTGACCGTATTCCGAAACTTGGTTCTGTAGGTAGGTTTAAGAGGTAACCTCCAAAAAACAAAACAATTTATTTCTGTGAAAATCGAAGTTTATCTCAAGGTAACCTTAAGGGAACATAGTCTACCATTGTGCGAAGTTTTATCCAAATCCGTTTACCCGTTTGAGTGTGAAAGAGTGACAAATACGCACAGATACACATTTAAAGTTTCGCCTTTTCTTGTCCGAAACACTTTTCTTTTTTGTTTATCTACAGTTCACAGGAAGCACATAACACCGATGTATTAATGTGAGATAAGATAAGATAGGATAGGATAAGATGAGAAAAGAGAATATGAGATAAGATAAGATAATTATTTATTTGCTCAAACATGAACACATACCTACATCACAGAATAAATTGTCAGCATGTAAGAGATTTTAAAATTCAAAATAAAATGTCATGTTTACCTTGGACAACGGCATACAAATAGTTCTAAAATAATACAAATATAATGAGAAATATCTAGGCCTTATTATTCAGAAATATGCAATTATTCCAAAGTAATTAAACGTCCTCATACTATGATTAGTGGGTGCACATGTAGGATGCACTTCTGTTTCAAGGTGCTGCGTTATGATGCATAGTTAGTTAGATCATTCTCATAGTTTTATGACTAACAATCTAGATATAGGTGTGCTAAATATTCAATGTACTATGTAAGTTCAGTGCATAATCTCAATGAAAACACGATAGTATCTTCTAAATGTGGATATAACTTGAAGCCATCTGAATCGTGTCAATCTAGAGCCTACTGTCCACGAACGCGTAGTTTCATAGACGCGTATTCGTCATTATACCTGTTGTATCTCAAAGCCATGGTTTGTGTTTGAGCCATCGTAACTTTGGACCAGAGACGCAAACTGCGGAGGAACAGATATCATATTCCTCCAAACTTCATCTCCGGTAAAACATCTGCTATCTAGACACGAACTGCAGTGGCTAATCTGGTTTGTGAACCGATTGCGGGCTCAAGTTGGCCGCTGCAGAAGCAATCTGGCCAAAAGCGATACTCTGACCCATCACAAACACAGTGCTAGTGTGGAGCCCCTTCACAGAATATGCATCACTTCTGTTCCTGTTCGGCATGCACAACCTGTACTTTCCACGACCTAAACGAAGTTAACGACATAGCATCCAAGTGGCTACTATGGGTCGGACAAAATTTGTGTCAAATAGACTCGAAAGAAGAAGAAAGGCATGAAGATTCTTAATAAACTGATGCTTGACTGCAATTCCACCTGATGGTAAGCAGTGATACAATTGATGGTGAGGCACACAAGTTCATTAAGAGCCTACTCACTGTAACCTTTTTTCCTTTCCTTTATTTTATTCTTTCGAACAATTCAGCAGCCGAAAACAAAATGCATGCTGACTGCCAATAAAATAGAGAAAATACAGGATGCGTCCGAGGTTAAAATAATTGTTAAACAAACATTTAATTAGGTAACACTGTATTTTAACCTTCTCATGTTGTTCGAGGCGTATGAATGTTTTAATTTCCTTTGTAGCCCTGACACGAGTGCGGGTAGCATGAACCACGACGGTGGATTTTATAGTAATTTTAGTATCTGTAAGTTATGAGTTTTAAGAGAGATAATGTGTGAAGAGATTTGGTTTGCTACGGTCTGTGCCTTCTGAATGACTGGCTATGAGGCCACGAAGACTTTAGTAGCTAGGGCCCGATCTAAGAGGGGGCAAGCCGGGCATTTGCCCAGAGCTTCAAAAAAAAGAGGAGCGGCAAAATTGACTTCTTCCTAGCTTCCAACCTAGCCATTAGCCATTCACACCCAAGTTGGCAGGTTGAGAGTTTTATGTGCGACCTTCCAACCTACTTCTGGTTGGATAGTAGAAATATTTAAGACTTATGACTCATGACTTATATAGTTTTGGGTATGTTAAGGGTGGCGAAAATTATCTTTGTCCGGAGCAAGTAAATATCTAGATCGGGCCCTGTTGGTAGCTAAGAATTTCAAACATAGCCACAGCATAGCAAAACTTTTTAATTGGTATTTTTTTTAATGTTGTGCATAGTAGGAATAGAGCATAGAAGGAATAACCGCTTTATGTTTACTGAAATTCTCA
The DNA here is from genome assembly GCA_949319445.1 of Mythimna lalbum. Lineage (NCBI taxonomy): Eukaryota > Metazoa > Arthropoda > Insecta > Lepidoptera > Noctuidae > Mythimna > Mythimna lalbum. The sequence continues at coordinate 6,733,130 of OX439345.1, read as the reverse complement.
TAATGTGTGATCCATTTCTGAATGACTGTGTTATTTTCTTATTTTTGTATTGTAATTGTTCAGAATTAAATGAATTAATTTAACCAAGCCTATGATTGTTCAATATTCGTCTACCAAAGTATGGTCGAAACGTCTTGACCGCTCCGAAATTCGAACGATTGCCTGCGCAGTAATTCTTTTTAAGAATCATATGGCGAATGCATAATGTTTCGAGTATGTTCTCTAGTTCGGAACGCTAACTTCAGACTGGTCAACATATTTTGATTTGAGAAATTGTTAGAAGCTTGATTGATAAACAGAATATTCAGCTAATATCTTGTCATAGATCTTTTAATAATAGCTTAATCTGTTCTTTAATCTTGATATAATCAACTTCGAAGCTACGATTACGTGGGACGCAAATAGCCACAAAAAGCTTATTTTTTATCTCATTTGGTTTATAAAATTTCTTAATACTTAAGATGACGGACTAAAATTTCATAACTGGATTTCGTATTTTCACTTCTGCTTTCAGTGTCAAACTTTTATAACATCGTTATGAAGATATTATTAAACTTTTACTTGTAAGTTTCACATTTGTATTTTTGAGGTGAGTACCAAGGTCAGTGCCGGAATTAAATTAATCACCATTTTTTTTGGGAATCGAGGGTTTAAGCCAGATCAATGCTTATATCTTGCGTTACTGGGTTTTTGCAAATAATAAATTTAAGCGTGTTTGTGTTGTTTCATTATATTTAAGTGATAATATTATTATTATTGATAAAGCTCCCACTGTAGCACTAGCGCATAAAAAAAAAAAACTGTAAAAGAGACAGGAGGCCTATGCCCTGCAGTAGGGGATTGTTAAATTGTATCAATTAAATAGTTGGCAAGTTTTTCTACAGGTAAATAAAATATTGATAATCGCAAAGTATTATTATAGGATCAGTATTAATAATGACAAAAACAAAAGACAAAATAATGAGTTATGGATTCTCTTTCACAATGATTGTACATGTCGAGACCTATAGTTTCAAGAAACACAGGGTTCACCCTAGACAGTGGGAACCAGGCATGCAATGCATCAGTTGTCAAGACCTAGCAAACCCCTGATCACAGTTCAATTGTGCATTATAAGTACTCCACATAGAAAGTGACTTCACATCCGTTCATGTAACAAACAAGAGCTGATTAATCACCTTATTATTAGTGTATTCTTTCCGCGGCGGCCATTGTACAATGGCGGACAAGTCTCCATGTTGTCATGAGCACGAGTGAAAACTCTTGCGCAACTGATTATGATCTGCGACACGTAAGATTTTGGGGAGAATTTAGACAATTTTCCAGTCTTATATCTGTATCAATAAAGTCTGTTTTTGAACTGTACACTGAATGAAAAAGTTTGTAATTATGATGGTAATGCTGACATTGACATGACTGGGTTTTAAATGTGGAGTTCATTGAGCTTGGATTGGTGATTAGTAGATTAATTGATTTAGTGTCTGATTTATTTGTACAGAGTTTAAACTTACAAATAGGGATTAAAATTAGTGCATAATAAACACGGCTTACTGTCCCCCCGCATACGAGCTTCAAAAACAACACCGCTTTAATTCATGAATCCCCAAGCGACCACCGGTGGCCGCGCATCTATTGTCTTACTATTGTGTCTCTAATTGACGGTATCTGAAGGGTTAAGTTGCATTTTGAGGCGGCCTTTTTTTGTGCCTCGTCTGCGGCAGTGCTGCCACAAAAAAATGCTTGATGTCGCTTCAAGCTTCAAGCCGGCCACAAGCTGTCGCGCGCTTCAGCTGTTTTTTCAGGCCGCTTGTAGCGTTTTTTTGTGTTGGCGTTTTTTTGAGGCACATATGCGGGGACACTTACTCAGCCTCCCTTTCCAAATATGTACTATACTATGATTTTTAACCAAAATTATGACTTAGGTACGCTTAAGCATATTTTAAAGTGATGCTGAGCTTATTCACCTACATACCAGCATATTTAGGCGGGTAAGCACAGCTTCACTTTGTTTATTCTATAACAAAAACTGTTGTTGAGTGAAGTATCGAGTTTGCATAACAATAGCATCGTTTTAATATTGCCAATAGAATATTATTGATATTTCTACTTTCTCGAGCTTTAAATAGAATTATTAATGTCTTTCTTATACAGTTGTATTGTGATGTGTAGACCTACAGTAAATTCATATTTGATTTAATATTTTTCTAGTTCCGTTTGATTTTTTATCCTGTTTGATTTCTCTACATCAAGCAATGTCAAGTTTAAATAAATATATAACTTTAAATGAACCTTAATTATATGTAAAGTTCATGAGATAAAAATATACTCTAGATTAAACAATCTAGAGTTTATTTTTATCTCAAGTTGGTTTGGTTTCGTAGAAAAAAATATTGCAGATTATATACGAGTATGTATAGAATTGATATTTATAGAAAACAAAAACAGTAAGTAAGTAGGCAAGCGTGCTCCATCGTCGACCACATTATCACTTAGTGCCTACCATCAGGTGAGATGGTGGTTAAATAAGAGCCTATCAATAATAATAATAAAAAGCAAAAACTAAAACCACCCACCCACCGTCCAGCGGTTCATAAAATAATTTCAGTTACAATTCAAGTTTCAGGAGAGTCCCTCTAACTCTAACTCACCTATGTTTTTTTTTATGGTGGGGAAAATCATCCTATGACAACCGCCGCTCTTGCGCGGAGTGGGAGATGGTGTCAGACTCTTACTGACTAAAATCCCACCCCGTTCCTTCGTGCCTTCATACCGGGGCTCGAGCTCCCTTTCGGACCCTGGCCCCAGTAGGCTAACTCACCTATACTGACTCGCCAGATACGGGAGTACGTATAATGACTTGTCACCATCACCGGTAAGTCCTCCCGGACCTGCCACTTACTGTTTGTGTGATCAATCAATTTTTTAGCAACACTAGTTTGTAAGCTCGCAATTGTACTGACACATACGGATGTACATAGTTGTAGAATCCTTACTAATATTACAAAAGCTAAAGTGAGTTTGTTTGTTACGTCTTCACGTCGAAATGGCAAAACCGATTTTGATGAAACTTGGTACACGGATAGACCATGGCCTAAAATAGGACACAGGATACTTTTTATCCCGGAAATATATTCCCTTAGGATAATTTTCTGCTATCACGCGGGCGAAGCCGCTGAGAGCAGCTAGTCTGAAATAAATGTTTTATTATTATTATAAAAGAGATTCATAATTATTATTATTTGAATGAATCAGGTTAATATTCAAGGTTGAACTAATTTCTTTAATTACGAGAATATCTAAACATTGGTCAATAGATTAGATACAAAAACTATAAAATAGTTGTGACCGTAAATTTTTTAGCCGTGACCTACGTAGGTACTATAACCGTCCATAGAACACCATAGAAAAATGCACTCAATAACTAATAACAATAGAGTTTAATTTCAATTGACTAATTTACGGGTTAGAAAGTATCAATTAACTTAAAGGAACTAGTGAGGTGACAAGTTAAGTGGTGTGATTAATGTTGCCAATAAATAAAAATTATTATCGACTATTTTCTGTGTTGTGACAAATAATTATTGTTAGGAAATTGTGCAATAGGCACGCTTTTTGAAATCAACTCGTTTTGATTAAACGATATGTATTTTGTGAATATCGCTTCAAGTTTTTTTGTCCTTTTAAACTTGTTATGCTTTCGAATACCGTAATTAGAGGCACGATAGAAAGACAATGAGAGAGTAAACCCTGGCGTTAATGAAAAAAAAGAACATTTAAGCTAAATTGAGAACCCTTTGAAACACAAAAATAAACACTATAGTCAAAAAGTATAAAATATTTTAAAATTTATACAATAATATACCTATTTGTTGAAGCGTCATTTCGATTCTGCACCACTAGTTTAAGTTAGCAATAGTTAGATTATGAATAAGTTTTAGCTATAAGGATTTTAGTAGGCGTTTAACTTTTTTGACCTCTAACCTTCATAATTTTTGAATGTCATGACTGGCAAATTAAAAGTGACACACTGCAAGCTACGATCCTGATTTTTTATTCTCCAAAATTCCCAAGAAGTTCCTACAATTTTATACATGGTCCATACGAACCGGATATTATACCTATTATACAACTAGCAAAGAGGAAAAGCTAAATATTGAATATTTTGGAGATATATTGAAAATTACCGGAGTGACGAGGTGACGAACACGTTTTGGAGGGAAAGTGAAGTGAAGATCAAGTAAAATAAAACCATAAGTGTTAAAGCCAAAACATTATAATATTAATTAAATTCACCCAACACTCATTAATATGTATTTAATCAGGTAATATAAAAAATTAGGTAATAAGTAGCGATTATAAAAACTTAAATAAGGTTAGTAACATAATTATTTTATACATATTTACAAATTATTTACACATTTTATTTTATATAATTTATTTACAAGGATTTATTTACAGAGTTTTAGGTTAAATTATATTTGTAAAATATAGTTAACAGTGCTTATTACAGTACAGTAGCGTTTGTGTTAACCTACATTAGTTAGCTATTTATTTTTCAATTTACAAATATTATTTCTTAATTTTAACCTTTACAATTAATTGTCGCTTTGTAAACCTTTTTAAAAATATGAATTATTAGTAAATTAATTTGTTTGTTACATTGTTCTAATATAATAGAAAACCTTACCTACCTACTTAACTACGGTAGTTCTTTATAATTTGCAGTGATCAAAGGTCAACATTGTAAAATTAATCAATAACTCAGACCAATAGTTGCTTTGTCTCATTATTTATTACGCTAGGTATTTTTGTTAAATATAGTTTCGTTATTTAACGTTATAACTGTATAATTTCAGGTCTACGACACCCTCTTGTCAAAATGACTGATATTAAAGATCTTAAAAAGAAGCGAAGCAGTTATAAGGGAAGATTAACCGTCTTTGAAACATATTTAAATAAATTTCAAGATTCTACGGTAAATCCGTCTCAGGTAATGGAGTTGCAGTTGCGAGTCAACAAATTAGATGATTTATATGATGAATTTAACGAAGTTCAATCGAAGTTGGAATGTATGTGTGACGTTGACTCTGAGGTACTCGAACGAGCTACAATTGAATCGCAATATTATGATTTGATGGCTCAAGCTAAAGTATTGCTAAATAAGTTTTCAAATCTGAGCAAGAGGAAGTAAAGTCTACCTCTAGTAGTAAGCGTCAGTTCGTCAAGTTACCCACCATACAGTTACCTAAATTTACAGGCTCATACGATAACTGGCTCGAATTTCGAGATACTTTCACTAGTCTCATTCACGGCAATGATGATATAGACGAGGTGAATAAGTTCCATTATTTGAGGTCCTCATTAACAGAATCTGCTGCTATTGTAATTCAGTCTATCGAGTTTTCAGCTCGAAACTACAATATGGCGTGGGAACTTCTTTGTGAGCGATTCGATAACGAAAGAATATTGATTGAAAATCACGTTACCGCGTTGTTCAATATCGAGTCAATCACAAAGGAGTCCTCAACTGCGTTAAAAGGCGTCGTAGATAATGTAAACAAAAATATCCGAGCATTAAAAACATTAGGTGAACCTGTTCACAATTGGGACACACTACTTATTTACATCATACGACAAAAATTAGACACAAAAACATTTCGAGAATGGGAAGAATACAAAGGGCGTATTGATAAATCGAAAAGAATCACTTTTGAACAGTTCATTGAATTTATGCGTAATCGTGCTGAGCTGATAGAAACACTGGAAAAGTCTCGTCATTCCACAACTAACGTCAAACACAACACAAAAATAAAATCCTTCGTAACGACAGACAACAACAGTAGTTCCTCATCACAAAACTGTCCTAAGTGTAAAGGCGATCACAACCTCAATTCATGCCCACAGTTTCTGTCACTGAATGTCATCGAGAGAATGTCTTTACTACCTAGCTATAAGGTATGCTATAACTGTTTGCGTCACGGTCACTATCCCAGTAATTGTAAGAAATCGGGGTGCAAAATATGTAAGCGCAAACACCACACGCTTATACATAACGCAGAGTACAAACAAAAACCCGTTTCAAACAAATCAGCTGTTACTGATAAGACTAACTGTGAGTCATCCTCCAATACCGACAAAAACGATCACGTTGCACTCTCAGCCAATATCTCCGCTCATTCGCATACGACTAGCACTGGAAACATTTTATTGTCGACTGCACTAATCAGATGCTACGACGTAAATAATAAGGAACACATCGCTCGAGCGCTTCTCGACTCAGGTAGTTCGGCTTGTCTGATGACGGAGACTTTATACAATAAGTTGAAGTTGCCTTACGTAAACACCGAAAGATCTATACAAGGTATAAACAATTCTCTGTCTCATATTAATAAAATGTGTCGAGTGCACATTAAATCGTTGCACGAATCGTACTCAAATGATTTAACTTGTTTTGTCTTACCCACAATTACTGATAATGTTCCCGCTAGACAGGTACATGTAAATATACCCTCAAATATTCATTTAGCTGATCCATATTTCCACACACCGGCTTCTATTGATATGATCATAGGGGCTGACGTATTCTGGACTTTATTAGGATCTGATAAGATTTTATTAGGTGATGGGAAACCAACACTTCATCAAACTAGATTAGGTTGGCTAGTTTGTGGCCCAATTAACAGCGGCTATAATTTTAATATTAATTCATCTCAACTTTCTTTAATAAAATGTAATTTCGTAAACGATTATTACGAAAGTTCTTCTAAGTTGACTGAGTTAGATGACATCCGAAACCAACTGACGCGTTTCTGGCAGCTCGAAGAAGTTATCCATGATGCATCGACTTATTCAGCTGAGGAGAACATGTGTGAAGAACACTTTATAAAAAACACGACACGTTTATCTGATGGCCGTTTTAATGTTAAGATTCCATTGAAGGAATCTCCGGAGAGTTTAGGCGATTCATATCATCGTGCAAAACGATGTTTTCTGTCAATTGAGCGCAGAAACCTCAGCCAACCTCCACTTGACAAAATGTACAAAGACTTTATGACTGAGTACATTTCTTTAGGCCATATGTCGGAGTGTCATATCAATGAAGATCTGCAGTCATATTTTATTCCTCATCACGGAATCCTGCGTGAAAGTAGTAGCACAACAAAATTACGGGTTGTATTTAATGCTAGTGCACCCACTACCTCTGGACTTTCTTTAAATGCAATCCAGATGGTCGGGCCTACTGTTCAGGATGATTTGACTGCAATCCTTCTTAGATTTAGAACTCATAAGTACGTCCTCTCTGCTGACGTAGAAAAAATGTACAGGCAGGTGTCTGTAGATCCTTCAGATAGGCACCTGCAGCAAATAATTTGGCGTGATGATGATACTAGCACTCTCAAAACGTATCAATTAAATACCGTAACGTACGGTACGGCTAGTGCACCTTTTCTCGCGACTAGGTGCATAAAACAAATAGGCCTGGAATGCCAGGATCAAAAGGTCGCTGAAGTCATTCTTCATGATTTTTATGTAGACGACCTGCTGACCGGCGAAGACGTGTATGAGGAAGCTCTCATGTTGCGTCACAAGGTGACTGATGCTCTTGCTTCTGCTTGCATGCTGTTACGGAAGTGGAAATCGAACGAGCCCACTTTAATTTCAGATCCGTCTGACGAGTCTTGCTTCGAGTTCCACAAGGAAGGTGATGTCTGTAGTAAAACACTGGGTCTTAGTTGGCGAACAGACACAGATGATCTCATTTTCCCTATACAAGTTCCTGATTGCATAGAAAACACTAAGCGTGGCATGTTAGCAGTAATTGCACGAATATACGATCCTTTAGGACTGTTAGCACCGTGTGTCGTGAGCATGAAGATGTTGCTCCAAAAACTTTGGCTAGACAAATTGAAATGGGATGATCAGTTATCACCTGACATTGCAAAAATATGGGCGAACATAATTAAATCATTACCTTGCATTCACAATTTACGGGTTTCACGTCGCGTGCTCTGTGACGCATACACACACTTCGAATTTCACATTTTTACCGACGCGTCGGAGCAAGCATATGGCGCTTGTTTGTATGTTCGTAGTTTAAATGAGCAGGGTGACGTAGACGTGCGATTATTAACAGCCAAAAGTCGCGTCGCTCCTATCAAACCACTAACTATACCGCGACTGGAGCTCTGTGCTGCTGTGCTTGGAGTACGCCTATATCAAAAGGTTGCTAATTCTTTTAAAATTAAACCGTCTAGTATTGTTTTTTGGACCGATTCCATGATAGTGTTGGGTTGGTTGAAAATGTTACCAATAAAATTAAATACTTTCGTTCGTAACCGTGTGGCCGAAGTGTTAGAAACATCCGGTACATGTACCTGGAGACATGTGTCGACCCACGACAATCCAGCCGATTTAATAACTCGCGGAGTGGAACCTACTGCTATGCAGTCACTGGACTTGTGGTGGTTCGGTCCATGCTTCTTAAAACACGACAGTACTAGTTGGCCACCCACTTCTATAAATTCAGAAATCTTACCAGACATTAAGCCTAATATTTTAGTTAATTTAGCCCAAGATCATCACACTAATAAAGATTTATTTAAGGGAATAATCGAGTTCAATCGATTTTCTAATTTTAATCGATTACAGCGTTCCATTTGTTATGTTTTCCGTTTTATTATTACTTGCAAAGGACGTTCAATAAAACAAACATCTTGTTTTAGTACTCAGGAATTACAAGATGCGCTTAACTTTATCATTATTCAGTCGCAAAAGGAGTCTTTCCCTGAGTATGATTTATTAATAAATAATAAAAAACTACCCCATAAAAATAGGTTATTAAGTTTAAATGTGTTTTTAGATAACAACAAAATCATTCGTATAGGGGGTAGGTTACACAACTCAGAATATTTATACACAAAGAAACACCCTATATTAATACAGTCCACTCATCATTTTGTTAAACTTTTATTTAAATCTGAGCACATTAGGTTAATGCATGCAGGTCCTCAATTATTATTAAGTACGATTAGAGAGACCTATTGGCCACTTGGTGGTCGCAGCTTAGCCAGAGCCTGTTATCGTCAGTGCGTTCGGTGTCAGCGACTAAAGCCACAGACAATTACTCCTCAAATGGGTAATCTACCACTGAACAGAATCTCGCCAGCCGACTTCCCTTTTCAAAGCGTAGGGGTTGACTACGCAGGCCCTATAACCGCGGTTAGTCGTCAAGGTCGTGGATGTAGATTGGTGAAGGTATACATCGTTGTTTTCGTATGCTTCACCACCAAGGCCATTCATTTAGAGTTGGTTGGTGATTTGACGAGCAGCAATTATTTACAGGCTTTACGTAGGTTCATGTCTAGGAGAGGAAAACCTCTCAACATTTACTCCGACAACGGAACTTCATTTGTAGGAGCCTACAATGAAATATCTGATTTTTTGAAACGCAACTGTTACTCATTAACTGATAGTGCCGCTCAAGACGGTATAAACTTCCACTTTATACCTGCTTACGCTCCACATTTTGGTGGTCTTTGGGAGGCGGGTGTCAAATCGACCAAATTTCATTTGTCGCGAGTGTTGGGCAATTGTAATTTGACCTACGAGGAGCTTAACTCCGTTTTGATACAGATTGAGGCCATTTTAAATTCTCGACCGCTCACACCGCTATCGTCGAACCCAGAAGACCTGTTGCCTCTCACTCCTGGTCATTTTCTGATCGGCCGACCAATCACGTCTCTGCCTGTAAAGGACATCCGGGATCACTCCACTCCTCACTTGACACGCCATCAGCGCATTGAGCAGCTGCGGCAGCACTTTTGGACGAGATGGAGCAAGGAGTACGTCTCTGAACTTCAGCAGCGTGTAAAATGGCGGACCGGCAACGACAACCTGCACCTGGATTCCCTCGTCGTTATCAAGGAGGACAACCAGCCACCCTTGAAGTGGAAGTTGGGTCGCGTTATTGCTCTTCATCCTGGTACAGATGGCATCAGCAGAGTTGCTGATATCAGGACTTCCACCGGAACTGTCAGAAGAGCATTCTCCAAGATCTGTCCGTTGTTGGAAGATAGCTGTTGAAAGGCAAGCTTTCAACGGCCGGCGGCATGTTGAAGCGTCATTTCGATTCTGCACCACTAGTTTAAGTTAGCAATAGTTAGATTATGAATAAGTTTTAGCTATAAGGATTTTAGTAGGCGTTTAACTTTTTTGACCTCTAACCTTCATAATTTTTGAATGTCATGACTGGCAAATTAAAAGTGACACACTGCAAGCTACGATCCTGATTTTTTATTCTCCAAAATTCCCAAGAAGTTCCTACAATTTTATACACTATTGTTACCAGATTTCGATACACAAAATTATGACTAGTTACTAAAAATAAACTACTGGATATTTTTTGTATACCATCTACCGAATAGTTATTCAATTAAAACATTATACGGATTTGGCGGGCGTGGGTTGCCAATTAATTTCCATTCAATTGACATTTAACGAGGTATCAAACGTGATTGTCGAATGAAGTTTTTTAGAATAGGATTCATGATTTTTTGCTCAGTTACTCGTGTAAAATGGCCTTTTTGACTTGAAATTTGAATTTTCCACCTCTACCACAATTTTTAGTATAATTCAATAAAATTTGATCGTACGATTCCCGCATGGACCAAATATTTGTACGATCTCATTCCAGGTCTAGGTGTTTTGGTATATGTACATGTTTGTGAATATACCTACAACACAGGAATCATTTTTAAAATAAGGCATCAATAGAATTGTGTCTTTGATAAGAGTCTGTCTAAAAGACTTGGGTAATTATTACAGTAAAATAAAATCTGAAGTAATCAGCACTGGTTGATTAAGAGATCTTGGTCATGGTTTACTAAAAGAAGAACCTTATAAAAAGTATCGAATATAAGTAGTTTTTTAATGATTAAATGTTATACAAAATTCCCAAGTTGTTTGAATTTTTAGACCGACTATAACTGATGTTTGTAAAGATTTTGTATGGTGTACTTAGTAGTAGTTTTTTTGGTATGTTTGACATATCTATATCTATACTTCTATACTAATATTATAAAGAGGTAAAATTTGTAAGTTTGTAAGTTTGTATGTAGGGGGTAATCTCTGGAAGTATTGGTCCGATTGCTAAAATTTTTTCACCGATAAAAAGCTGCTTTATTCCTGAGTGACATAGGCTATATTTTATGTACGCGGGCGAAGCCGCTGGCAAAAGCTAGTTAAGTTATATTAATAATGACTTATCTACTGCTTACTGACTTGTTTATAACTAATCCAATGGATGAGTTCGTCTTACAAGAGATTATATAGTAGTAATGCGTGTAATGATGTACAACAAATCGTTAGATCAATATTTATTTAGTTATTTATAAATAGTAAAGTTCAGTGTATGTAAATGTGACTATAATGACATCATTAGTAAGAACAAGACATTTAGGTTTTCCTAAAACACAGTGTTATTGACAATATTCTTAAAACTATTGAGTATGGTAACATTTTTGTGTATTTAACACTTGAAATTTTCTTTTACGTAACAATCGTTTTTAAAGACTACGGATGTATCTGAAGATAAAGTAAGCATAAGAAATAGTTCTTTATTCAAATAGAAAATAAATAATTTATCATTTTCAACAAAAAAAAAAAAAAAACTATTAAAAAAACTTTTTTTATCTTTGAATGAGCTTAAAAAATCTATTTAGTATTGATAAGCTCGGGTTTGACCACCATCTCATCTGATGGTAAGTGATGATGTGGCCGAAGATGGAACATGCTTGCCTGATAGCTACCTATTCACTCTCGACTTAAAGACCCCTAGGTTGTAGCTATCAGGAAACAGACTCCAGCAGGGAATTCCACTCCTTGGCTGTACACACAATAAATGTGTTCCCAAAACGCTTTGTGCATATGTACCGGTGGCGCAACGCCGTACGTCTGATGATGAAATTTTCCTTTAGAAAAAATGTCAGCTACAAATTTAATGAATATAACCTGTTAGACCTACTTCTACTCTGAGCAAAATACATTACAGTGTGAAGTTGAGATTATTATCCAACAGCACTTTGACCGCCCACTGTTTTGGTTAAATGGCAGAACAAATAATAATATAATGTACTCTATCGTAATGATAAACAAATTAGGTTTATGTAATAGAGGTCGTGAACTTATAAATCTGGTCGTGGGATGTCTCTGCCAAGATTTTTTGTTATTTTTTTATGTGGCCTTATACTAGGGGTCAGTTATGGCTGTGGGCGTTCATATAACTCATAAAAAAGACATCTAGACCTAGAACAACTAGGTATCTGCCTGACAAACATATTTTCTACGCTGGAAACTATCCTGCGATGCATAGCGAAGCAGTCAATCGCTGAACCGCTGTGGTAATAGTACCATGCGATCAAAAGTATGGGATGAATGGAATGTATCGTATGAATACAATGGATGATTCCATCGATAAATGGGCTACCCAACACTAATTTTTCAATATACTTACTCGAAAACCCGCTCTTATCCCAACACTTTCAGGTACTAGTACAGAAAAGTGCGCATGCTCTCTCTGCCACAATGTTACTACATTCATCGTATCAGGCTGGGCGCGCGTCGACCCCCACGAGTCGCTGGTCAAACCCCTTTTATTCATTTCTGCGTACGAGTATTGAAAAAAGTCAGCAGCCCTCGACTCCATAAGACACTCGCTTATGGCTCTTGCAGATTCCGCCTCGGTCGTAATGACAAACTTTCTGCACTTGTATCAATATGTACTATTTCATTTTGAACTGGTGGTTCGATTAGTACGTTCAAACAAAGAAACACTTCAGATTTATAATATCTACTAAGCATAGATTATTATCTTACTATTTAGAGCCAGTTAAGTCAATTGAAATATGCAAATCAATTTGTCATACACTACATAATAATAAGTTATTAGAGTTCGTAATTTTGCTTGTACAAATTATTAAGCAGCTGTCAAACCGTATCAGGCCTTTCTCTTGTCTATTTATAATTTGTATCAGCCTTTAAATGTCTATTATTACCTAGTATTTAAGGCCCAAGTGCCCGAGAAGCGCCATAAAACAGCGACTTTCTCGCTCGGTAACGGCCAGGTTAATAGGTTTGAAAAAAATATATTATTATGTTTATTATACATTCATGAACAACATTATCATCTATTGATTTTTCGTGCGATTAATACTTTTGACTAAAAAAAATATTTCGAAATTTCGAAACTTTGCCCTACTCTTTCCAAACGGCTTGGGTCTTTAGAAAAAATATTACTCATAAAAAATGGTGGTTAAATATTCTTCAAAGTCAACGTAGCATATATAAATCAATCAATATTTCGCAAAGAAAATGGATTTAAAGTTCAGCGGGACTCTATCCGGGCGCAGCTGGCCGCAATTAAATGCACAGGTACTCGTACTGCCTCCAGGGCGAGGTACGAGTGCTGTGTCCATTTAATTCCGGCCAGATGTTCAAGGGACTATAAGCCTTAAATGTCTATTACTACTTAGTTAAGACCTAGATAATTTGAGCCATTCATCAATGCCATTTGTTAAAACAAAAGACTAACACAGCTGCAATTGATTCGATTCTGAAGTTGGGTTTAGTGTAGATATTACGAAAGCAGTATCCTGTTAGTGGAGTATCCTTGACTTGAATTTTATTGTTTAATCTTTAATCTAGGCCGTATTTTTTTATATCTCACAACTCCAGGGTATTAATGAAACCATATCAAAGCATTACCCAGTTATGAATTATTTTTCAATTATCTTTCTTTTCATACGTTTTACATTTTCCATACGTAATAATTCAATGAGTTCTCGATGAGTAATGTAGAACACCCTTAGGTACGTGAAATATTATATGACAGCGTAAATATGTCATGTCATTATATAAAATACGCTGTCATATTTTTCCATAACTTGATTTGTCATATGAGTGACAATTTTTGATCTAAATCCTTACTATAATATTATGAAAGTGAAAGTGAGTTTATTTGTTTTTTTTGTTTGTTACGTCTTCACGCATAAATGCCAAAACTGATTTTGATGAAACTTGATACCATGTAGACCATGTCTTGGAATAGGACATGGTCAACATATCCTCGGGATAATTTTCTGCTATCACGTGGGCGAACCGCTGGGAGTAGCTAGTTAATTATATGATTGATGTTAATCTATAATCTTCATCTTTACCAGATATTAAACTATTTCGATTTTAAGCTTTAAAACCAATACGGCAAAAAAAATAATTTAAAAATATAAACCGAATACTAGCACGTGCTAACATTCCGAGGAAGCCCCCTAATTGAAATAGCAAAAGACAATCGCAATCATGATGAATGGCTAAACAGACACTCGGTTAACGAGCTTGTAATCGATTAATTAATCGATTTGCAAAATCGAGTACTAACTATTAACGCGTCGCACCAAAAATATCATCAAAAACTGGTGCAAATACTTATGTAATGAAATAGTGAAGGCCGTTTATCGATAGTTTTGAATTAAGAACCCTTGGTAATACGGGCGGAACGAATCGACTGTTATGTCAGTTATGGAATTGATCGGAGGTGAATTGGGGTTCACCTATAATGATGATGTTTGTATGGTAAATCGATTTCATAGTTTGTGACACGCCTAGTTACTGTCCATTCATAAATTATGAATTTTGTAGACATTGAAAAGAAAAACAAAACAGCAACTAGCAAATAAGCAAGGAATTTAAAAATAAACAGTCGATTGTGTGTGTATATTTTGTTAGTGATTCTGCTGCATGTTTTTTAAACAAAAAAACTAACGAATTTATTATTATTTTGTTCCAGGTAATCATCATCCATATTACTCCTGACAGATGTTCTTAAAAATAAATTAAGACCCAAGTAAGTTAGTCTGCCTAGATTGAAGATTTGTGACACTGAGTAATGGGAGTCTGGCTGCTGTATAAGAACAAAAACGGACGTGTTATATCTCTATAATTATAACTCACAAAAAATGGAGCTGACACTTCATTAAAAAAGTTTATACGAGCAAAAAAACTTGGTACAACTTTTCTTTTTACTTGTTACTTTGACGTCAATGAAGAATCAAAGCCACACTTTTGATGGATAACTACCAAGATGTTTTAATGTATCTAACTAGACTATATAAAATGTAATTACCATTACAAATTGTAAAATAGGAGTCGTGGCCATCTTTCATTCAAAACAACTGACAGCCCGCACGCGAAACAATTGCGCAACAGTCAAAACGCAAGACATCTGTTACATTTCGTAAACGGAAAACAACAGTTGCTATTGATAGCTATCTGTCAGATACAGTTTCTTTTATTCTAGTTAATAAATCAATCTAATATGGAGCTTAAGAAGTTAGAGTAACGCCTCTTTCAGTTCTGACAGCCAGTATTAATTAGAACCTTTTTGAACGCGTTACGCAATTCAGCAAGTAGGTTAGGATTTAGATTATCTGTGGAATGATTTTTTAATCTATGTTATACGATTTGAATTTCGAACAATAGAACGTGTGGGGAAGAGTGATGTACTTCAAAAATATATCGATGTTTTGAATTAATGATAGTGTTTCTCATTTGGATTTATTGTTGTAGTGTATTTTATTTATATAGGTATCAACTGTTGAGCAAAAGTAGGTGCCAATTAGACCTGAGGCTCAGCAAGTTGTACGGCTCGATCGTATTGATAATGGCCGTTATCACGACTCCAAGGTCTACAGGCGACTGTTAGGCATTTATTATAAACTATTACTTGGCCCACTTTGTTATAATGGACACGACACAGTAAATAATAATAAAATGTTGTTGACCATTAAGTGGGTATTATTTGTAGGATAGAATTTAGATATTAATTCATTTGTAAATCATAGGTGCGATACATATCTATGCAAAATATAACTAATATTTATTCTTTAGTTAGTAACCCAAGAGACGATCGAAATAATTGATTCAAATCATACCAATTAGCTTATCTTACTTAGTAATAAAAAGAAGATATTTCGTAATGAAAGATACGAAGCTTATCTTCTCAATTTCTTTATTTATCTCTTCGCTAGCTCTAGCTTATCGTAGTAGATAAGCACAGTTAATAGCATAATATCAAAAAGTCAAGATGATACTATTACACAGTTTGTTGTAGATACTATATCATAACTAGATTATAGGTACTATTACATCTAATATGGCACAAAACCTGAGTACCACAGCACTAACTTCCCAAATTAGCCATACAAAATTACAAGTCTCAGATTCGGACAACGCATTGCCTCATACGGTAACAGGTATACATTGTCACTTAATCCGTACCTTACCGAACTAGAAATACCTGTTCTGTTCCGAATAAACAACGTAGGTACATTATAACGTCACTAAGGCCAGACAATTTCAGCAAGACATTACATAAAATGCACTTGTTCCAATTAACTAATCGAATCAGGTTGTCGCCCGACTCGATTCAGAAACGTTTGCGAAATATCGATAATGATATTATCAGCAATCTGTAGTGAAGTAATTGCGTTTTGTTTCAACTTGCGGTTCCATTATGAAGTTAAGTTGTTGAAATAAGAAATTGGGTGTTACGTTTTGTTATGGTTATTTGTGGAATTTTGCATTATTTAATATTATGGGATTGACGTAATTTTCTGCAATTGTTTCTCGATAGTATGTTTTCGATCAGAATGCGGTTTCTTCGTACAATTTTCACTACATGCATTTTCTAAACAAGCCTATGTTTATGAGTGTCTGTTATTATAAAAATTTCCGTATTCAAATCATATGCACCACAAACGCAATATGCACATTCATTCAAATTATGCATGACAATAGAAATTGAGACTACTACATAATTAATGAACAGTATTTACATCTTGATACTAGTTTTACGTAAGGAAGATATCGATAATTCCGCAACAGATCTTAGTGAGATATCGACAATAGGTTACGAAACGTGTCCCTTTACTACGAGTATTTCCTGGACCGTTACATTTAAATCGAGATTAATCTTTCGCCATCACTAAGGTCCGAAGTAGGGCACATTTTGTTCTGCAGTTTAAACGTGTAACCTGCAGCGGTTTGCGTTAAATAACACAGTAGTTTACTGGACCTTAGTTATAAGTCAACTGTTTGTGATACTAAATAGAACTTTAAATACTTCCTAGTGAATTTATACTTTATGTATTTTCCAGATTATTAAACTTTGTTTCAGCAATGATTGATAAATGATCAACTGAAAAATGATCAACTGAAAAATGTTTCGAAAATGGAAATTAGAATCACAAGATCCTCTCTTTTCAGTACGAAATCATCAAATAACGCTTCCCGCTCTGGGTTGAGCGAGATCCCTTTTAATCTATCCTCGTACCATACTTTCATAGACTAATAACGTACCGGTATTCCTTCAGTTGTATTTTGCGATCCAGTGCCACTCATGGTAATTCTATCAAACAATCTCGCAGGCTATTTTGAAAATCCAAAATTGGCAAACTATTCTGTTCATTTTTACTTTTTACTATAATGAACGTTATTTTATCGAATAATTATATAGGCATAGGAAGTGTAGGATTTCTTTTTTTAATTTCAAAGAGTCACTGTGACCCTCAAACGCGAAGGGCAACTGAAGGAATAAACAGGAAGGTGGGTTTTAGTCAGTTAAAGTCAGACACTCACTCTAGCAGTTATTTAAAGAAAAAATTAGGAAGTGTAGAAAGAAACGTACAAGGATATCTTCTTTACATTCGGATATAGTTGAAACTTGTTCCAATTTCCGTTTATTTATTTGCTTCTAGAACAGCCACGCGTTTGTCGTGTTTCTCTCTCGACGTTCATGACAAGAAGGTCGTATGTGAACGCATTGAGTGTGTGTTGACCATGTGTGAACTATGCTATTGTTAAAGGTTTCTGGTAATGTCAATGTTAAATAAAGAAACTCTTTATAAAAGCGATCAAGCGTTTTCGACATTTTCAACAGTTATCGTAATATTTCTATAAAACACCAAACCTTCAACCACCAAAGTCTCAAGTTTCAGTTTCATTCAGTCCTTAGGTGAAAACTCCATAAATGTCCCTTTTAAATCTTTTATACAAAGAGATGTGAATGTAAGGATTTTGTGCATAATTTAATATTGTACACAAGATTGTACCCTCTATTATGGTCTCTCATGCCTTTGCAATGCCTTTTTAAATTTATCTTTGAAAATATTGTTATTAGTTTTACTCCTTGTCTGCCGGTAGACTGTTCAAAACATTATATTATATTTTTTTTAGGGTGCTGTCATGAAAGTTATTGGGGACTCTTGGTAAATTGAATTTACCGCTAGTTATCGTAATATTTTTTTAGGATTTAGACTGCAAGATAATTGGTGACTTCAGGACATAGAATCTGCAAGCAGTCATAAATCGTGCATTATGGTTGTTAATTTATGTAAGTGTAATAAATTAAGTTATGCTATTGGCTATCGTGGTAGTTAACTGTTAGAAGAAAAGATTTCGTCAGCATCTTTAGACCTTTCTCTTATGCCAGTTACAACATTCAACGTTTCATGTAACCCTCACCCTATTACAATGAAAATTGCCATAAACCTACAATGTCCACGCTAACGAGAAACTTGTCCAATAAGGTTGTTTATGTAACTTGTAAACTGGAGCAGTTGCGGCATGGACTTGCGCCACCTGACTGCTAAGGACTTGAAGTTAAGACACTGCGGATTCTAGAGGCAAATCAGTTCTTTAGGAAGCAGACAGAGCTTATCTAAGGAATTGAAAGAATTACCAAGGCCCTAGCAAAAAAGAAGGGCAAGTAATCTTTTATAGATTTACAAAACCCACCAGTGTGCTTACACTGGTGAGTTTTCAGTCAGTAAAAGTTTGACACATCCTCTAGTTTCACCCTGAGCGGGAGGAGTTGATGACAACTTCAGTAAAAAAAAAGTAGACAGAACAGTTTTACTTGTCTTGTAAGTGACAGTTTTTGCTGCAGATCTTTGAATTAAAAACTATTTAATTGTTTTGCTTAGGTGTTATTACCTTACCTTCTATAGCATAACCTTCCTTACCTGATATGCTATACCCCCTCCCCTGATATGCTTACAGCATAATAATAGCATAAGCTGTCTTATAATGTTCCCACTGCTTGGATTTAAGCATCTCTTTAGGAGAGTGAATAGGCTGTATCGTCAACGCGGGTCCAGTGTGGATCAGTTGGATTACACACATCTTCGAACTGTTCTTTCTAGGATATGTATCACGTTGTTAAATAGCATCTATCTACAGCTTTTGTTTGACTCTGGGGAAGATATTGTTTTGTAGTCAATTTTTATTCAAGTCTGCACACAGCACGTGCAGCATTTAAGACGGTAAATAATGCAATGAATAAATAATGCTATTGCAGTTTTTGGAGCATTTCGAGTTTCGTGAAGGTTTGTAGCTTAGATTTTGGGTGTATTTAGAGTAAGTAAAGTCGTGATACGAATTTTGAAATATACTATATAGAGTGTAACGTAAATGGGTGGTGATAATTTAAATGCTGTTTCTGCCCAAGCATGTGAAGAAATTGCTTTAAAGAAATCATTATATATGCTGTAAAAATGTTTTTTCTCTACCAACTTATCATCAGTTAATCGAAATTAGCATGGAAAGTTTAATTGTTTTTATTTTCTTGAAAAAAAAGTAAAAGTGTTTATTTTGAAGTATGATGCAGATGTACATAGTGGTTTAAACGCAATTAAAGCTGTTATTACTTAATAGAAATTATTTCCCATCGTTTGGGCCAATATTTTCCATTTACTCCGTCTTTTAGCAAGTGATTTCGATGATGTAATTTAAGTTATTGATTTTCTTTCATCCATATCTAAATACGATCGCCAATTTCTTGAGAAATTGAAAGAAAGACTTGGAATGATTCGCTCACGAAGAGAAATGTACAGTTTAGATACAGATCTATTACTTTTATGTCTTTTACCGTTTTTGCGTCGATAGTAATTACAAAACGTTGGTATTACGCAAGTTTAATTGAAGTTTCAAGTTGAAAAATAAACGATGTAAAGTTATTATACAGATCAATTACTTTACTTAGAGTAATTGAAATAGTTAATTGTGATTTCAATTTGATAGTCGTAAAACAATTAATATATATGAATCTGATTAACTAGATGATAAAACCATTAAATCCCATGGTCATAAAACGATTAAGAAACAAAATAATTAAGGATTTACAAGTTTTTTGAGCATAGAATGTCCAAACATTGGGAAGCAAATCAGGAAAAAAAAATCTAGAAAAACAAATTCTGTAACAGGAAAACATCACACATCATTATGAACTAGCAGAGAAAAAGAAACAATATGGCATATCAAAAAAATATGTTTTCAAAAGCTTATGCAACGGAACATGTCTTGAGTGAAGGACGAGGCACATATTCGTACGAATTCTTTAAGAATTTCATAATACTGAATGATATGGGACATCAAGAAGATGCTACGCCTCATTTGTCGCTATTCAAGTTGTATGATTCACTTTATTTTTAATCTGTATTGAGTAAGTGTGGTGGCATCATGCTTGACAAAGGTATTTGGTGTATTCTTGAGGAAAAAGCCAAGAGACGATTCTTTATAGCTTCAAACTTCAAACTAGGATATTGATGAATTTATCTATTAGAATACGTTAGAACAGGAGGGATGATTGATATTCATCATCATCATCATATCAGCCGAAAGACGGCCACTGTTGGACATAGGCCTTCCCCAAGCGTCGCCACAACGACCGGTCTTGTGCGTCACGCATCCATCGCATTCCCGCGACCCTGAGGAGTTAAGGGTAGACGGGCACTAGGGGCCATCTTTTTATTATGTATTTCATATGATGATATTAGATCTTTGCTATTAATCTAGTCGATCTTTGAAAGTAGTAGCGTATTTACTTTTAGGTCAAGATGATTATGGTGTGAGGTGACAGATAGTTAGCTTAGTAATGTCTTGTTTTCAAAAGAAAATCAAACATCTTCAACATTTTACATTATATTTATGATATCAAAATTTAGCATATTTCTTCGAAGCGTCGTGCTAAAAATATGAGCTCGCTAATTTTTTTTATTTTTATTGTTAAGAATGGTTATGTAATTGGTACATCTCACTGAGTCTTGATAGTAAACAATAGAATTGTGGGTGGAATTAAATTGGTCACCCCTGTATTAGAACAAGGTTGATGAAGCAAAAAATGATTAAAACAGATAACGATTTCGGCAGGGACGTAGATCTTTGAAAGAAAGAATAACATAAACGTAGAGATTAAGGTATATCTAACTCTTAATGAGAAGGAGAAGATTTGGAAGACACACTTGAAAGTATCAAAAACAAAGAATCTATTTGATAAAGATGATCACTGCCTTAATGATGGCATTATTGTTGTATTACTTCATGAAGTAATGTTCACAATCCGAGAAGAGGTTGACGACCCAATGTGTACAAACAACGTAGATTGCACACTCAAGTCCATGAGATACATACATTATATACATGTATATGGGAAGATGTGTTAACAGATGAGGCAAACCATAATTGTTATTACAGTAATTTGTGATAATCTACACTAATTAATATTATAAAAAGGTAAAGTTTGTTTTTATGTTTGTACGAGGTAATCTCTGAAAGTACTGGTCCGATTGCGAAATGTTGTCACCGATAGAAAACTGCTTTATTCCTGAGTGACATAGGCTTTCTTTTATGTAGGCGGACAAAGTCGCGGGCAAGAGATAGTGATTTATATAATTTCATACCTATAGTGTATATGTATATTGTTATATTCCCTTGCCAATTTTGGTTACGGTAACTGCTTTCAGTTTCTAGGTTGTGATAATGGCTAATATAGCCTATCTTTGTTGTAAAGGCGTATTCTCAGGTCATGCATTATGATTTAAATTCGAAATTTAATACGAGAAGATACTGTAACTTATAAAAATAACATAATCCTTTTGATGCAAAAGTTTTGTTTATTTGTAACACGTTTTTGAGGTCTTCAAAAGGATTTTGTGTTGTTTATTTATTGAGTTTCTTCATTGAAATTATTGAGTTGATCGATCATCACACTTTACCTTACATAAAAATACAATTAAATGGCTCGCAACACACCATATATCTTTCGGAGTCTGATTAATTGGAATCCCTTTCAGTAAAATGAATGAATTAATCGGTACTGAACAATGATGAGTGTAGGTGCAATAGTAATAGCCAATTTGTTCCAACCATATTTCAAATTATTGTTCCGTAAAATTTTGATTAAACTATGTCCTTTATTTAGGTTTGGTGTAGTTACAACAAGATTGCATAAAGTTTTGTCATAGACTAACTGGCAGGGCGTGATGTCTTGCGGTTAAACCTACTTAACTCCTTTGTCTACCGTTTTGTGGGTACCTATTTACCTTAAAATAATTTAGTGTGTTAAAAGAAGACATTACGGTTTTTATCCTTACTCAAATCTAGCGGATCTGTTACCTTTGTTTAGTGCGTGAGACTAACAATAGATAATTAATATTATTTGACATATTATTACTTAATGATGAACCTACTCTCTCTTGACTTAAATACCCCTACGTTGTAGATATCAGGAAATATAGATTCCGGCATGAGATTCCACCTTTTTGCTGTACGTACATTACTTAAGTCATAAAA
Organism: Mythimna lalbum; assembly: GCA_949319445.1. Taxonomy (NCBI): domain Eukaryota; kingdom Metazoa; phylum Arthropoda; class Insecta; order Lepidoptera; family Noctuidae; genus Mythimna; species Mythimna lalbum. The sequence goes on along the minus strand of OX439345.1, from coordinate 6,710,450 downwards.
TCATTAAATAACCAGCCTAATGACTAGGTTCTCATTCGTGCCATTTCTGTTGCCCATCGAGTTCTTGGGCTGCAAAGATTCTATTGAACAACACAAAATGTTAAAGTGCCTTGTATCACATCAATATGACTAGTATTTCCAAAGCATATACACTTCACATATTCTACCCTTTCTCACGAAACACATTATCGTACATTACGACAGCAAAATTATTTAAATAACCATAAATTATTCTAAATAGGTACTTAATAGCCGTACAGGACTTACTTCAGAGTTCAGGACAAAACTGTCACATTATCTGTGGCAAGTTTAGTACCCACGTTTGTTCATATAACGGTTGGTTTTGTCACGAATTCCACCTATGTACTATAAGAAATAATAAGCGTCGTGATCACTACTTTAGTTGACTAAGGCGTATAGTCCCTTAAACATCTGGCCGGAGTTAAATGCACACATACTCGTACTGCCACCTGTGCCCGCATAGAGCCCCGCTCAATGTTATCATCATCATCATCAGCCTTTTTAATGTTCCCACTGCTGGGACTCAGGCCTCCTTTCTTAGATAGGGAATGGGCCGTAATCCACCACGCGGGCCTAGTGCGTGTTGGTGGATGTCTTATGTCTTCGAATTTTTGGTTCTAGGACATGCCGGTTTCTTCACGATGTTTTCCTTTACTGTTTTGTGAGTAGCTCAAAGTCAAGTCAAAGTCAAAAGTTTTTATTTCACTTAGGCCTACATGTGCATTTATAAAACGACAGAAGCTAGTGCACGGTTCCAAATTGGGCGTTTCCTATGGAAAAGAACCGGCAAGAAACTCCGTAAATCCTGCGTTTTAATGCTAAGGAATACTGAATAGAAAATATCAAGTAATTCTCAATACGATGGTGGTAATTGACTTATCAGATTGTCGTACCTATATCAAATTCTTAGTTAAGACATTACGATTTCCAAGATCGACACCAATAATTTCATCGTAACCGATACCATCGGAGAATTCTGCAAAAGTGGCTCAGGCCGGAAATTCAATAATTATGCATTGGTTTTTAGAGAAAAGATTCCGATATAAATTATGATACTGACTAGAAAATGCTTTATGACATTTTTTTCATGGATAGAAAGCTGCTTTATTTCTGAGTGACATAGGCTAATATATTTTATGTATGCGAGCGAAGACGCAGGCAAAAGCTGCAGCTACAAAAGCTTTACCAACGGATCAACAATTAATAATTTCGAAAGTAAACCAAAGAGTTCGCCAAGGATAATGTCTGTTTATTATAACAATAAGAACTTGCACGTCTCCCAACATATATTTATAAGATAAATACAAAATAATATATATCTGTATAGTCATTTTATCGTCGTTAATGGAAGGGTTTCTGTCGGCTGCGTGAGTGTGCAGTATCGAATCTCTACCGTCATGCCAATCCATCTTATTTGAGATTTCTTTAATGACTTTTATTTTTTTTAATGAGTTCCGAGAAATAATATTGTGATTTGCGGTTCTGTAAGTCAAAATAACACGCAGTGATGAGTAAGTTTTAGGAAGTTTTTATTATTGTTGATAGTCTCACGCTTGACCACTATCTCACCTGATGGAAAGCGACGATGTGTTCGACTATGGCGCGCGTTTGCCTAGAAGTAATCTATTCACTCTTGACTTAAAGACGCTTAAGTTGTAGCTATCAGGAAATTCAGACTTCGGCAGGCAGCTCTGGAACGTAAATGGCAACTGAAGGAACATAGGTAGGTTTTAATTAGTAAAAGTCTGACACTCTAGCTGGCTCCACTGAGGGAGGGACTAGCTACTTGATGATTTCTCACCCTAAAAAAATAAATCTAAAATAGCGTGCTCCATCGTCGACCTCATCATCGCTTACCATTCAGGTGAGATGGTGGTCAAACGCGAGCCTATCAATAAAAAAAAGAAATATACAAATAGAGACACTGAAATTAGGGGCCATGTTGAACTTCTTTTTGTAAATTTTCGTAAAGCATCGTACTATGTACGCGCGTGAAAACGTACGCACTCGGTTCCATAACACCCTCGCCTACGGCTCGGGTAAATTCCACATCGATCGCAATGACAAACTCTCTCTAAAATGAACTATTATTTAGCACATCAAAAACACGTGCAAATTCCTTATTATAATCTTTCATGTTATCAAAAGCGTTCATTCAACCTTTATATAAGAAAACTCAAGCGGTGCGTGTTCGTGGTACCCCAACACAACAATATTATTACAAAGAAAATGTTTAATTTAAAAGTCGTTTGTTTCTATTTCATTGAGATTACTGTTCCGCGTCTGTTTATCACGCGTGTAGCTATCTGAGCAATTAATGGTAGTGCAAGGAAAACGATTTGAAGATAGACAGTTACTGGATATGACACCGGTTTTCAATTTTTGTCATTAAAACATTAGGTTTATTTTTAAATTAATAATGAGTAATATTTGAGATATATTTTCACATATCTTCTGCCAAACTGCAGAACAGTTAGTATAGGTACTCGCTCGCCAGGTCAGCCTGAACAGCACTTGTGTCAGCAATTGTTCGACCGTGAGTCTAAAATGTGATAAAAAAAAAAGTTAAATCCTCAACGTTTTCTTATTTTCACAATTGTGTGACTGGGATTTCATACTTATCGATTAATTATACTAAATACTTTATTCAATTTGCGAAGTTTTACTAGATTTTCCAGTATAACCTTTTTAGACTTTACCAAATGCATAAAGTCAGAAATTAAGCTGTCATAATTTCACGGCATCGCATAGTACAATTTTTTTTTAATCTTTTATTTTTGTGAATGTTTTCAGCACAGACGCATAATTTCCAAGTTTTTCCGAAATCTCTGCCCCAGATTTAAATTTCAAATGACTAAACAGATACACTTTCCACAATTCCCCTGCCACATCCAGCACATAAACTAACATTGACTAATCGTCGCTCCCCGGTCCGTCGCATCTCTCCGCTTTCCGCATCGCCCCAGCAAGGAATGCATTTTCACTGGCTCGTATCTCGATATCACTCTTCCGTAGTAAGATCTTAACGGTAGTTAACTCATGTGGTTACCGGCTGTTACTCTATTCGTGGTAGGAAGTTACTCTAACCGCGGGTGCGCGACAATCCAAGCTTTGATGGTTTAATCTGAAGTTTCCCTTGGGTTTGCGTGTCATTGACTTGTTTACTCTTATAATTATAACCTTAGACGAATTAGTCTGTTTTAGAATAATAGACAAATTTACCCTACTGTGAAACTAGCCGCGGTCGAAGGAGATGCCCTGGTCTAACACTACCATACTACCGTAGGCACGGGCATGCTGACGAGGAGCAATAGGCAGCTTATCGTCCGTCCGTTCGGTCGTGTCGACGGTGTGTAGGTAGTGTTCCTCGCTCGCCTAAAAGATATCAGCAAAACTGAAGGGTCTAGTAGGGCGGATGCCTTCTAAGGCTGGGGGAACATTTGAAAGAGTGGCCCTAGGCAACTAAAGGATACAGGTGGGTTTCAGTCAATAAAAGTCTGACACGCCTTCAAATTACACCACATTTTTAGGGCTGGAAATGATTCAATGACTCCTGGCTCCAGGCTAAAACAAAAATTTTTGCCTATTAGTAACCTAGAACACGCTATATTTCCCATACTGTTATTCGGATTAACTAGCCAATGCCTCTGTGAATGCTTGTTGCCATTCACAAGTTAAGAATCATTTAAATCTTTCAGTCGCCTTAAGCAGTGTGTGGTCTAGTTTCATTTGATTTAGCTGGCAGCAGGTGATTATTTTTTTCTAAACAACTCTACTTCATAATTATATTGTCAAGTGTATTATATAAAAGTGAGGTAAGACCGATTATTGCATTGTTTTGTTTCACATTCGGCAGTGGGCAGGGTACATTGCTTGCTAAAATGTCAAGCTCAAGCGTGTGAGTGGGATGGAGCTATACAGCTTTAACAGATCAGTTTAGGTCGTCAAATAGGTCGTGTTAAGGAGCTCGTGGTGAGGCTTCAGATGGTCGATGGGGTCGATAGGTTCTGGTGAGGCAACGACGGACCAGAAGACGAGGTATTGGAAGGCCTCACACAAGGTGGACCGATGACCTGGTGAAGGTCGCAGGAATTCGATGGATGCATGCAAGACGTACAAGACCTGTCAATATGACGATACTTGAGAGAAGTCTATGTCTAGCTTTGGATGTTTTTCAGCTAAAATAGTGGTGACGTAAAATATTATCAAATTTGAAGCCCGTGAATATGTATTTTATGAACAACCTCAAAATTAAACAGAATATAGAAATTTAAAACTTCTAGCATGAATAAGATATTTACATTATTTTTAGTGAGGTCCAACGATAGACAATAAAATAGAAGAACGTCCCATACTTACTTTTTCTCATTAAACTAACGAAAGTTTCCTAAAACAACGTCAATTTTAAATGTAAATTAAGTATCTTAAACACCCACAGCAATCATATTTAAATACACAATTTCCAATCTAAAGAAAATTGTAACCAATTACAAACGTCCATTCCAAGCGTCGCTATGGCCACCATAATGCTGTTTTAATTAAAACTAAATATGTACCGAAGCCTGCGCATACGATTATTACGAAAGCGCCATCGGGCATTCTCGGGCACTCTCGGGTTACCTCGGCTCGAATTACCGAAGCCTGAGAGGCTGAATTATTGCATACAATTTATAAGACTTGTAATCCCTGATGTGTTCACGCGATAATGTTTAACTTGACACCCCCGTATTGCATGCAATTGCATTAAGGCTTTGATGCAACGCTCGTGCAATTAAATTAATCATATTAAGTATTACGGTTCCCGCAATGAAATAAGGTAGTGCTATTAATTTGGTGTAAGATATGGTAAAATATAGAGTAATTGTTTATAGCACCTGTCATTCTAGAATTTGGTATCGAGGTGATCGTGGTAAACTAAGTGCAGGCATAGAATTATATTAGTTGTTACGAAATTAAGCTACTTTATCTAATTAATTTTAGAGTCGAGTACTCGCCGTGTGGCTAATTCTAATACAAAATGATATACATACCTATTTAAATTAGTATCGGATAATTGTTCATTTTAGTTTAAAAATGTTATATCTCGTTCTTATAGTTTAGATGAGGTAATTAATAACACGCACATTGATTAATTGCAGTTATTTTTCCAAGGTTCCGTAGACTACAAACTATAGAGTTGTGTCTTATGGCTAAATACTGAATCCGATAATGCTGCCCTCTATATTAAAAATCCAATTTTCCTTTCGCAGGTATGCTGGAAGTGATTTCTTTAAAAATAAGCATCACCTTTGTACTATTCTTTTATTTCCTTCTTCTGTTCTTTTATTATTAGTACAGACACATAAATTGTTAAATAAATGAATAAATAAAAATGTAACACCGTATACCAACAGGGCCTTTCTATAACATGTTGATTTCGAAAATTTCTAAAGTAAAAAAATACACGGTGGCAAATTTAATAGTAATTCTTTATTTTTGTGGTCTGTTGTACTTTCTTTACCGTTATAAACCTCACCTGTATGAAAGCCCTAAGGACTAAATTCCTTAGTCATCCTTATTTGTCTGTTCGATTTAATTAAATTCCAATCGTGCGTCAGTCGACCGGTAATTAAAATATACCTAGATATAGCATTAAGCTAGGAATGTGTGGCAAATTAAACGATTTTATAGATATATCATAATTTTATACAACACTTGCGCAGATTCCGATTAGAATAGAATAATAATCGATTCTAACCGAACCAAATCGATTACAAACATTAGAAACAGGATGAAATAAATCTCGATCAATCCAACACCGTGTAAATAACAACTACCTAAACCAAAGAGATTATTTACCCATGTCAAATACCCGGAAGATTAAAACAAGTATCTGACAGATAAAAAATAACCGGATCTCATTACAATTGTCGTTTCAATGTAAGTTTGGTGGCAAAGGTATAAAAACTGTGGAGCCCACAAAAATGTTTCGCAACACGATTATGAACGTTGCGTATAAAGAGCATAAAGAATACACTCATTAGCTGCAATTAAAACGATTCCATAACTACGTACTCTCAGTTTTATTGCTTCCTATGTGAACGTAGCCGAAAGTACAATACGAGGTCAAACAACCATGTATTATGGTCAATTGACTGTCAAGATTCAAGATTTTCAAGATTCAGTTCCGCCGGAAGCTAGGGCGGACGCACTAACCTTGCAACGTCGTCTTTGTTTATTTATTCTTTAACCAACACTTCTCTTTTCATAACAGTTGACAGAACTCGAACGCCTACTTCGGCAATACAAGGTCGATTTAACCGGTTTAAAAAGTAGAGCTTTTATAAGATATCGTATTATGCAAAGATTTAGATTACGTTATAGATTTGCCATTAATATTTTGTAGTGATGTGCGCTGTCAGTAAAACATGTGTTTATGTGTTAAGTTCACAACCAATCATTACGAAGTTGAGTACGACTTTATTATCTTCTCTACAATTATTTAGCTTAATTGTCTATAATTATGTTTAAACTTTTAAGTTTAATGCTTACATTCAGATATTATTAAGATTAGTAACAGAATGTATTATATACGTAAGACGGGCTGATGTCCGCAACTCCACGTTCAATGAAAGTATTTTGCGCATGGGTGACACAAGAAGTTCATTTGATCTACCTTAGCTCCTAAAGGGAGATCAGTAGTATCCTAGTTTTAATGTCTACCACACTCAGAATACTTAGGTTTTTGAAGTATTTTACCATATCTACAGCGATTTCGCAAGCATGTGAGTTGCAGTCTCGTCCTTCTCCACTGAGTGGGCTATGTGTAACGCAAATGGTTGAGGTGTGCTTAATAAGTGACCCGTGGTCAGTTGTAACAGTCTTGAATTGCGCCGGTCGTAGGGTATAGTTTGCAACGGTTTCAGGCCCTATTGTTGCAAACGTTTTGGCAAGTTCGTTCGCTGCATCCTTGTTTCGGGAATTAATTTGGTTTTTGACCAATTGAATAATAATTTTACTTCGTTTATCCGGCTAGTTATGGCATTCGTGACACTCTTCGCTGAACTGGACCTATTTTGGTGCAGCTATGAGGCACACATCACTTTATTTTTTTATTTTCTTGTATTTGTGTTTGGCCTTGCTGTATCAAATAAATTATTTTTCTTTCTTTCTTTCTTTCTTCTATCAGATCAGAGTTAACTGAGAGCTCTTTAGGTATAAGCTAAAGTATCTGTGGCTTTTTTGAGAAGGAACATTCTACAACTTGTTCTCAAGGTTTGGTCAGCCGTCGAGTGTCATGTAATGACACCTCGACGTGGATATCGTGATTACGGCTCTGACATGTGTCACCTCACATCTGCGTTCTCATTTCAATCAGTCCTAATTAATTGGACGTTTAAAAAGGTGTAACTCATCTGGGCAATCGTGTTGTCAGGACCTGTTTAATTTAATTAAAGTCACCAGAAATAAAACACAAAAGAAATTTTCATAATTATCAACTCACATCACCGAAAATTTCCGAGTCATTGAAGGCGCGTAGAGTTTTACGCTCGCCTCAAGGAGATGTCTGGAAAGCCGGGCTCAACGAAAACTTTTGATAAGGATACTCGTGGTCCTGGAATGCAACAGGCAATTGAAGGAATAGTAGTGGTTTTAGTCATTAAACATTTGGCATGCTCACTCCAGGGTTGACCTTACAGTGGGAGAAGTCATTAGATGGTTCAACACTTTGAAAAATAAACATTGCAAATTTATGGCACTGGATTTTACCCCTAATCATATAACAGATCTATAATAATACTTTGCTAAAACTTTCTAAAGTATATTACAAGACCGCAAACCTTAAAATTCAATTAACTCAAACTAAATTAGATTTGTTTATGTCACACAATTTCGTATGCAAGCGGTCGCCGCGACAATGTTACGTCGGAAGGCCGGTGACGAGCTGTCGTAAGGGCGCGCTCACAGAATTGAAGAGTACCGTACGTCCTACTTACTGAAATGTCATACACATACATGTGATATATTTGTTAAGTGCCAATGAAATGTTAATCAATTTGTTTTCTGTTTCAGGTAATTATAGTCATCGAATAATGGAGACAAAACATGCATTAATTGCGAAGTAAATTGAGGTCGCTGCAAGTCAACACTCATTAAGTGATAAGTAATTAATTTAACAATATACATTATATAGACAATGTTTGTGATAAATAAAATTAATCAATACATATAAAACCGACGCTTGGGGGAGGCCTATGTCCAACAGTGGACGTATATCGGCTGAAATGATGATGATGAATACATATAAATAATTAAAAATAAGCATAACTAAAATAATTATTTCTAGATATAAACTTAAATTAATTAAAACTAACTTAAAAAAAACAAAAATAAAACCCTAGAGAACTAAAATAAAAAAAATTAAAAAAAATGGCAATAAATAACTTAGATGATAAATCAAAAATAATGTATGGAAGATAACAAAGATAAAACATAAAAAATAAAAAGATCGATAATAGTAATAACTAAATTAACATTAACAAATCTGGAATTTTGAACACTTGCAGAATAGCTAAAAAGTTCGTGCAGATCGACTAAAAGAAATTTCTTGTCATACCATTCATTCTTCATCGTTCTTTATAAATAATTAAATACGCTTCATTGACTTGGCATGGCTCGTTTATCTTAAAAGTAACTACAAAAAAATATCACGTTTTTCCGAAATAATAATAGTAGTCAAGAAAGATAATAATCAAAAGATTCCTCTAATATTACAATCAATCACAAAAAATACAAATACAATAACTTATTGTCGTCGATTGTCGTCAAGAAACTCATCGATACTGTGAATTATGTCTGTCGGTCTGTCTTCAAGAACTTTTGATGATTTTGCTTAGCCATCAATGTCCCACTGTTGGGCAAAAGTCTCTCCCAGATTTTTTCAGAAACTCTTCTCAAAGCATTCAGCCCTCTCCATTATAAATTAGTTGTAGATATTTTAAGTATAAATATGCAACTTAAATGCGCTCGAGCGAGCGCATACATTAAGTGTAATTATAGTAATTACATACCGAAGAAATAAACAAATTATCCGGAACGAAATTAAGATTCCGAACAACACTTTCTTGCAAAAAAAAATAATTACAAAAACAGATGTCTTAAGACAATTTCTCGAAATGTAAATTTTACAAGTCCTATATAATTTAGTCGTGTTGATCAAGTAATTTAAATGCGTGTACTTGCATGTTGGTATGCGGAAGTCCAGTTGCTAATGACGTCTTGGACCAGCCTTGGACATGCGAAGGTCGAAGACTGGTTTCATCCCTAGCCTTTCACTAGGTAGCTGATTGATTCAATTCAGCGGGATTTATAGGTCCACTTTGGTTCGCGGACAGGTTCTGCATGCCAAAGTAATTTTTATTGGCAGTAAAATTGAGTTGGTTAATTGGATTAATTGAATTTTGTCCTAGCAATTAAATAATAATTAAAAACCGAATATGGAACATATATTATTAATTAGCACATGTAGCGCTAATTAATAATATGTTGCTCTGCTCATATTATATATTATTATGCTGTGCTCATTTGATAGTTTAAAATTGTCTTTTCAACTTGCAAAATGAACATCATGGGATTATATTGGCTTCATACTAGTATTATCATATTATACTAATATTATAAAAGCAAAACTTGTGTATGTGTTTGTGCGTGTATGTTCGTTAAACGTTTATTCCGCTTTAGGGATCTTTAGGGATGGAGGGCCAAAAAAAAAAATTTAGGCTCACTTACGACTCGTGGGGGTCGACGCGCGCCCAGCCTGAAACGATAAACAATTTTATTACAATAAAATTGTGACTGATTCGAGCTCGCGCCTTTTCCTGCACTAGTGCGGAAACAGTCTATTGCGTGCCTGTAAACGGTGGGATAAGAGCTAGTTTCCGAGTGAGTGTATTGAAAAACAAATTATAAGTTTTGACTTTAAGCTAGACTACTGGAAAAATACGATTTCCGACGTCAGTAATTCCAATGTGGTAGCTATTAGTAAAGTACCACCACATAGGTTAAACTTGATTCAAGCTACAGGCATTTACATCAAGGTAAGGCAGTGTTACTTAGTTCCTTGCATAATCCAACGACTGTACCTACCTAAAGCCTACATGAATTCGTGTCAAAGTGTCAATAGGACTGTGTCAGACAGAAGATTGCAATTTACCTTAAATGTTTATTTGAGTCTTTAACAATTCCTTTACTTAATATCTGAGCTTTAAATTTATCTGTTTAGGTAGTAGTTAAGTAGTAAAGTAATTATTAAGTGATAATTTAAAGACCCATCTGTTCTGCGAGCAATGTGCCCTTTCCATTGCCATTTAATTTGCGATTCTATGGGCTACGTCGATAACCTCGGTTCTCCTGCTGATGGTCGATGGGGCCGAAAGGTTGACACAGTTTTGAAAGGCCCCCTAAAGGACCGATGAAATGGTGAGGGTCACGGTTATTTTTCGGTGGATAAAAATCATCCATATGACATCACCCGCCCTTGGACGGAGTAGGAGATAGTGTCAGACTCTCTCTGACTAAAAGACCCACCCCGTTTCTTCGTTGCCTTTCATACCGGAACCTTGGCCCCAGTAGGCTTCGACCCTGCTGGACCCCTACGATTGCTGACAACTCCTTGATGCGCGCGGGAACATTGCGCGCCGAGTGTCGCACGGTTGTCTTTATGGCGTCACTTCGGGGAGGCTTATGTCTGACAGTGGATATGTATCATCTAATATGATGATAATAAATCTAAAAATACCTAGCTACTTGAAATAATTCTAGCCATTTGCCCATGTCCTGTAATTCTATTGCTCATAATATCTGATTCTAAATGTCAAATGATAGAAATCTGAAAAAATAAATTGCCCATCTGGTCTTTACAGATTTAATCATTCGGTAAATAAATTGCGCCACTTTATTATAGGTATTAAAACAATGTAACATTGTCGTTTCATTTGCTAAAATTACCTACTTAATTCATTCTTGCACCTGCTTATTGCTGTATGAAACAGTAAAGAACACTGAGCTTTGTTCTTACAATACTAATTAAAAACTGTAGATACTCTTACGTAACGTATATTTTATTTGGGGAAGTAAATTATCAAACATGTCCTCCGCTTTGGGAGGAGCGAGAAGGAGTGTAAAACTTTTACTCTTTGCGTTCCAGGGTTATGGAAACTGTTTATAAATAATGCTGTAGGTATAATAATAATAATCTTTATTTTCAGACAAGTGTCCATATATGTTAGTAAAAATACATAAAAAAGAAACTTAAGATAAATGTTAGGACGAACTTACTTTATACACGTATAACGTCGGCTTAGCCAAGTTGATAATCTAAAATCGTTAACACTAGTAGAAAACTTCAAATGTATGGGAATGACACCATCTCAATGTTATGTCACGTGGTCAGAACAAAGGAATAGGAGGCGTTACCGACTGTTAAAAGAGATTCGAAACGAAACGGTCGTAACTTGGCTGGGCTTACAGATAAAATTAGACACAATGAATTCGAGTACAATCCTTTGGAATAATATATAATCATGCGGAATTATCTATGACTCTGCATCTTTAGAGCCAGATGTACTGTTCTCTCTGTCACGGCAAAGGTTTCCCTCCATTTCATTCATTGTTTTAGACCCTGGGCCATTTCTTGCCAATTCCTAAGGAAAACACCTAAGTAATTCCGCTATCTTATTTGTGGTGTTGTTTCTATTTATCTTTTCAGATTGTTATCCTACTGCAGCTAAATTGTCTCCTTTGGCAAATAGTAGTGAATTTCATAGGTATTCTGAGTTTAGCTACTATGGTATCGTTGGTCCAATGCTCCAATTCAGAAATTTCTGAGCATTTGGCTCCACCAAAGTTGTCGAAGGCGCGCACTGTGTCAGTTGTCAGCAACAGCAGGGACCCAGCTGGGTCGAGTTCTACTGGGGCAAGGGTTTAGCTCCGAAAGGCGAGCTCGACCCCGGTATGAAAGGCAAGAATGGACGGGGTGGGATTTTTAAGCAGTAAGAGTCTAACTAACACTATCTCCCACAGCGCCCAAGGGTCATTTGGACGATTTTTAACCACCAAAAAAAAGCATTTGGCGCCTACACCAGTACTTACTATTTAATTTATCCTTTAAGTCAGAAATTGCCTTTCATGCTTGTAACCACTAACGAAGCCCACAAAGTATTCCAGAGTCCAGTTTCATTAAATTTTGAGCCATATTCTTGCCTTAAAAGTTGCGGAGTTTTGCGGTCACACTGTTTCCCAGGCGGCTTGGTTTCCGCGTGGTAACCAGCCCTTACAAGGCGTGGCTCGAGGTCGCCTAGTCCGCTCACTTACGACTAGCCCAGTCTTAATGATACTGTATAAAACGCGACGTTTGGAAAATTCTGTACACACACATGTTCTACATACACGTGCTAGTAGATATGGACGCTCACATGCATAAATATGTTATGGAGTATTATAAGAAAGTTTGTGAGTATGTGTGTACTTCCGTTTATTACTTTTTCACGCTTGAAGGCTGTGTAACGATATCTATGACGCCACATTAGAACTACGAAGAAAAATACGAAATCCTGCATCGCGCAACCAAAGTTCTCCGCGATATTAGAACATATAGAACAGCCCGAAATCATCTATCGGGCAGTCGCCCACCAGACCATAACACCTGTCTGTTCGGAGGATGCTCCCTTTTCAACGGAGGTATTTGGGACTTTACTTTCTGTTCCTATACCTACAAATTGGTGTCCCTACTCCAAAGCTGAAAGAATTTCGATGAAACTTGGTACACGGGTAGGCCATGTCTTGGTATAGCATAATATACAATAATTTGTGTCCCACGAGATGTTTTCTTGGGATTTTTTTTGTAGGTGGGAAATCTTCCAATGATATCTCCGCGCTCTTGAGCGGGCGAGGGGGTCTTGTTAGGCTTTTACTGACTAAAACCTAACAATCCAAGTTCCTTCGTTAGCTTTCATTTCAAGGCCGGATTTTCCTTTCAAAAGCAAACCCATAACTCCAATCTCTTCAACTCTGCAGGCCCCCTACGCTTTGCTGACGTTTTCTTGGGATGAATTTTCTACGACCACGCGTGCGAAGCCGATGGCAATTGGTAGGCTTGCTACTAAAAGTAGGTTATTGCAGTGAATGCTTAAGACTAAATTAAACTAACTTACCTAATAGGTCATGTTTCTCGTTAATCGTGACTGCAAAGGCCGCGGTACAGATCTGATAGATCTAAGGGCATTGTCCACGTTTGGCATTTATGAATTAGCCTTCAAAGCTGCCGATTAATTAAATACCTGGACTTGTAATTAAAATTTATTAGTCTTAAGACAACTTGTCTAAAGATTAATAGTAATGCTCTACAACTTTCACACTACACCGTCTAGTTCCAAACTAAGCAGAGCTTGTGCTATGAGTATTAGACTACCAAAGAACTTACTTTTGTTTTTTGTTTTTTTATACTGTGTTTACATTGTGTGTATCTGTGTGCCAAATAAAATATGTTTCGTTCTTTCTTTTCTTTATAAATTACACCCAGACACATAACAAAATTGATTGTGCTCATCACACAAAAAATGTCTTGGGTGGGAATCGAAACCACGACTTCCGACATAGCAGTTAAGGCCACTAACCACTAGACTAACAGTCAGGTTTTGGAAGATCAAAAAAATACAAATTGTCTGTTAGCCATTGGCAATTTCATGTGAACTTTAACACAATTTTTTAACGGATTGTCCAAAACTAAAGAAAAATGACTTGCATAATAAACGACGTCCTACGACACTTCCGACAAACGGTAATTGTTAAATTTTATGTAAGTAGGTGATGCGTGTGCGCATGATATAACTTGATTACCTAATGTTCGCCACAATATGTTATATTGTTAGAGATGTGATGGACGGCCGTAATCTTAGCTTTGTTATTATTTTCTGCACCTTGTTATGCCCGTTTGCTCGATTTTGTTGGTAGGATGATAAATTGGTCTAGACTATGGTTAGTAGGAAGATGAATGTTTTGAAAGATTACATAGTGTTCCTAATATAACGTAACATCATGCCTTGTGGTTGATTCCAGAAAAAAAACCCAATAACATGGATTACGTACAAAAAGTTTTGGAAACGCATTCTTTTTCCGAACAGCTAAGGAGTGGCATTCCCTACCGGAGTCTTTGTTTCCTGATAGCTATAACCTGGGGGTCTTCAAGTCAAGAGTAAAAAGGTTACTTCTAGACAAGCGTGCTCCACGTCACCCCCATCGTCGCTTACCATCAGGTGAGATGGTTGTCAAACGCGAGCCTATAAATAATATTTTAGATAACTCCGTTGAAAATCGAGAATTCACCAACTGTTCTAGGCAATTGCCCGATATTTGATTTCAGATTGTTTAGAATATAAACTGAAGGAGAAGGAGAACCCTGAGACCGCGATGCAGGATAATATACAACAAACTAAAACGTATTCACCGGCCAGGATACGAAACCAGGACTCCAAGCTTGGCAATAGCATTTGCAGCAACTAGACCAACGAGGCAATGAAAGAAGATAAAGATATATATGGTCCTCGGATACCAGTATACGCGAGAATTCGATGGATGCAAAACGCACAGGACCGGCCGTGGGAGGCCTATGTCCAACAGTGGACGTCTTTCGGCTGAAATAGTGATAACGACGAGTTTCTAAATAGGTTGACTTTGAAAATATTTGACAACAAAGAAAATGGTTGCAACACATAATACTTACAACGACAAAATATAAAAGACTAGCTTTTGCCCGCACGGCTTCGCCCCCGCTCTTCCCTACTCTACCCTACTCTACCATACTCTATCCTACTCTACCATACTCTACCGTACTCTACCCTACTCTACCCTTCTCTACCCTACTCTACCCTACCAAACTTCACATAAACCATCTACTAAATACTCCGAACAATACCTAAAAATTTGGTTTTGATAGGTGAGCCCGTTCTTGAGTTATAAATTAACAACGAAAAGTGGCATTGATTTTTATATATATAGATAAACTTACAAGAAACGAAAACGAGCTCATTTTGATAATGACAGACTGAACTAACAAGTGCAATATTTCGAAATGTTTGCAATACAAAATTATACTCAATGACACAAGAACTAGGTGTATTATTAACTGACCCAATCATGATGTTGATGAGAATTGACCAAGAAAAGGATATGTTCAAAAATTCTTTTTCTGTACTGTTGTTAGGCTTCTACAACGACCTTACAGCCACTAGACGTCTAATATCAGGCAGTTTTGTTTTGGTTCGCTAGTTCAAGCATGGCGTCTAGTGGCTGTAAGGTCTTTGGGCTCGCACTTGAATATATCACCAGGTATAAAACGACAGATGTCAGGAAAACCATATATGTAAGCAAAACCGTAGGGGTCAGTAGACCATAGAGACGCAGGCTGTCCGCTATTTTAGTTTAAGTACTTATAATTATGGCCCATCCTGGTTGTCCGATAGATATCCCTGTTAGTGAGTGCAATTATTGTAGTCAAAGAATTATTTTTTTACTAAAATTATGTTACAATTTTGGTGTACAATAAAGTTTATTCTCTCAATTTTTTTTTTACTACAATCTCAATATTATTGTTAGATTTTGTACCTATGTACACAATCTATTATTTTAAGATAATGATAGTACAGTAGTTAAGGTACTATCATTGAATTAGTCCATAAATGCCCATTTTAAGATTTAATTTAAGGTTACCAAAGAATAAATGATCAAATCAGTAGACACTAATAAGGCAAATTTCCTACACGTTTTCTCAGTAGCACTCATACGTGAAATCAAGTTTAAAATGTTTGAATATATAATTATAAATACGAAAGGGCCTCAAGATTAATCTCACTGATATTTCGATTATCATACCGATATTAATTACAGTCACAGAAATGGAAAGTAATATCGTTTTAATGTAGCGTTTATAAATGTGACTTTCTTACAAGAAATTACTTTCATTCTTATAAAGAGAACCTACATCTTTGAAAAGACTGTTTTTTTGACAGAATTCTTAATGAAAGGCAATAACATTATTAAGAATGTTTTAGTGATCGAATTAGAAATGAAGATATCCGCACAAGAAGCAAGGTTAACCACGTACCCTGAAGAATCGCCAAACTAAATGGCAGTGGGCGTAGAACAAATGTTTGATAGGGCTGAATTGCTCATAGAACAGATAGACGATGGGACTGAAAGTTTCTGAAGTAGGTGACGACTGCGTGTCAGAAGACGCGGTGAAGGAAGGCTCCCACAAGGTGGACCGATGACCTGGTGACGGTCGCGTAAATCCGATGGATGTGAGACGCACTGGATCAGTCTTTGTGGCAAAACTTGGGGTAGGCATATGTCTGGCAGTGGACGTCTTTCGGTAGAAATGATGGTGATGAACAAATTGCAATTGTCATAAAACAAATGAATGAACTTGTTATAAATGGTAATTGATAGATATCACACGAAGTTCATGATCAGAAGTCACATAATGCGGCAAAATCTTAAAGCCCTCGATTACCTCAGACGTAGCATCTGCTTGAGTATTACAACATTGGTCGGCTTACCTCGATGACGTAGCCAACTTTCACCTTCCGCGAGACATTTGCCCAGCGGCATTGAACTTGGTGCCATATTGTATAATGTTTATGTTATGACGTCAGGCCGATGCTCAATAGATGGAAGCTAAAAATGGAAACTAATGCAGTTGGACGGGTTTGGAAATGAGAGAAAAGTTTTGGATGAAGGGTGCGGAAAATTTTCTTTTAATTGTATACTGTC
Source organism: Mythimna lalbum (assembly GCA_949319445.1). Classification (NCBI taxonomy): domain Eukaryota; kingdom Metazoa; phylum Arthropoda; class Insecta; order Lepidoptera; family Noctuidae; genus Mythimna; species Mythimna lalbum. Next base: position 6,693,623 of record OX439345.1, on the reverse strand, counting down.
TTTTATTGATAAAAACTGTATCTTTACTGGCATACAAGGTCAAAAGGTACACTAAATAAGTTTCTGAGTGAAATTGTTTTTTTTTTTGTTATTGTTGATAGACTCGCGTTTGACCACTATCTCACCAGATGGTAAGCCATGATGTGTTCGATAGAATCTCGAAAAGTCACTTACACACTCTTGATTTAAAAACCCCGTAGATAAGTATAGATTGATACAAAAATAATTGGGTTTTCCTAAAAACCACTCATTCGCACATGGTTCCCAGCGCAATCAAACAAGTACTCAAATAGACTCCATTAAAATAAATCTTGAATGAATTTAATTTGGCAACATGTAAACCCTTATAAGGCATATTTAATTCAAGTAACCCAAAACTAGGCGATATAAAAACGAATCATACATATTCTAACGAAGTCAGTACTTCGGCAGTGAAGGAATGTCGTCGCATTCCGAAAGGTACCGTGTAAATGGTGATGTTTCTTTAATAAAAGTTACTTTACTTAAATTAACTTAAAAGTTAAAGTTTTTGTACAGAGCTGATGTTGATTTTAACGGAAATCATGCAAACCTAGCCAAGTTACAACCATTCCGCTTGCGTCGAACGCTTCGATGCAAGCTTTCGTCAAATTCTTTTGTTCTAATCACGTGACTGAGCGTTGAGATGATCGTCATTCCCGTACATTTAAAGCTTTCTTCTAGCGTTAACTATTGCAGATTAGCAACTTGGCTAGGGGTACTGGACCCATTGGCATAGTCACCCAGCTGGCGACGATTAACATAAAAGAACCAAGTGCTGTAAGAATCTCAATCCAATATCATTTATTTTTGTACGTACCGGAAAACCAGTAAAAGATAAATATAGGTTGTACATAAATATGAGTACAAAGTTAAAGTGTATAAAAGTTTCTTCCAGCAAGGAGAAATTAATAAGAAACGTAGACAATAGTGTGTAAAAATAGAAGGAGAAGAATTGTGAATATTTCGCTTACGAAAGTGCTCTCTCATAATTATTATTATTTTTATTCACTTTTGCTTTCCAGGCAGAGGATTACGAATTATCTAATTATAAAAATTTGGCAGTTAAGATGTTGGCATTCATGTGCATAAATAATGCTTTATTCTTCACTTAATAAATTCACACGGACCATAAACTTCGCAGGCTACCGCTACAAAATAAAACTGTCAAAACCCAAATTATTACTGCTTTGTGTAAAAAATGGTATATTTAAATATTTTGGATATTTTGTACATTTTTGTATATACGCATATGTACTTAGTTAAGTTTAGTATAAATAGTCTTTAAAATAAAACGAAAAACATGTAAATAGTTAACTTATTTAAAAACTGTTTTTTTTTTTAAGTAGACAAAACTATTTTCAGACTTAATAATTTGCATGCTGTATTTCACAGATCATATAGAACTTAAATGCTTCTTGCAAGAAAATAATAATTTAAATTTGAAAACGCTGTATGAAAAGTACCTGAGGTCATTTTAAATTTCGGACGTTGCAACACCCGAAATGCATTCTGTCTGAAATCTGAAGCAATCCTTAAGGTCTCAATTAACATAAATATACATAAACTACACGTATCGTAGCATTTTTCATTGCATGTAATAGGAGCACTATCCTTCAAAAAAAAAACATGCAAAATTACGTGACTTGTAAAATTAACAGCGGAACAGATTTTGCAATAGAACCTTCAATAAAATGCTCTACATATTTTACATATACTATATTAACACTGTCCGATTTCACTTTGTTACAGTTTCAGTATTTATTTCATTTTAGTGCAATTTGACATGCACGTCACATTCGTATTTTTCTAGACTAGACTTGAAAGTAAACGCTAAGGTCAGATACTAGATCAAAAATATTAATAGCTTACCTTGACAAATATTAGAATATTGTTACTGTTAGAGCTGTCAGAATAAATTTGAAATGTCATGTTCTAAGATTTAGTTTATTGGAACTTGAATTAATATTTTACCTAGTAAATTTTGCAGCTTTAGCAGACCAAAATTTAAAAGAAATAAACATGACTTTACTTAATCTGTCAACTGCAAAAAGTATAAGGAAAATTCTAATTGTCACCGTCTTTTAAATCACCATCTTCTAAATTAAACCAGCGAGCGAAAAAAATTCATGGAAACAAAAGTTGAACTATTATCCAATGCTGAGCCGCTGGTGTGTTAAATTGCAAAGTAAATTACATTTTCATTAATTTAGAAACACTGGCAGGAGACAAAGTTAGCAGTTCAGCACCTGTATTATACAACCGACACCTTTTAACGATCCATTGTCTTACAAGAGCGGAAATTATTATTTAGTTCCGCTTCCAACACTAGTGGATCTTACAACATCAATTAAGCCTCATCTTTGCTTCATTTTGGGTTCACTATTGTATGTTAAGCGTTGATAGGGTCGGCTCCATTCGTTGCTATTCACCCGTCCAAGGTTTAGACGCATGGCCTCAGCTTCCTCCGTTATTCTTCATGCGGACAGTACAATGCGTTTACGTGAACCATTGTTGGCGTCGTCTCTGCTGCGAACAATTGCGAGATCTATCTCAATGACATCTGACTTTAGCGATTCGTCTAGCATGTCGCCTGTAGGCCGTGCAACCGTGTGTTATACACGACAGACAGACATTGGACTGATCGCCTTGAGATCGGATCAAGTTAATCCCTTTGAGCTTATATTGATTCGCTTTCATTTTACGAAAGGGGCTCGTTTATATGTAACCTTGTTTATTTTACGGTCATTGTTTCCTTCTCTTAAAACCTTGAATACTGATCGATTCCAATAAAAAAATCTATTCTATTTTCGTTGTCTGTTTTGAGATCTGTCTCCAATAAAACATTCTATATTGTCATCACAAAGACTGTACTTATTCGCAGCAATTTAGTTTTCGATATAAATCAAACAGTTTGCCTTGAAACTGATCCTTTAATTGCATCCGTAATATCAATATAAGTAATATATACTCTATTATCGATCGCTGTAAATAATCCTAAAACCGTATCTTGTTCTGAATCTTGCGAAGCTGTCAGGTGTGCGTTGAATAATTCATTGTAGCCTACATATGGTATTTGTTTAACTTTTTTGGTTCTTAAATATCACCGTTAAGGAATGCGCATACTTGAGTACTGTAGCGGTAACAATACGCGAGTGTATGAAGCCTTGAACATCGCCTCTGAGCATAGTTTCGTAGTGATTCGGAAGAGAATTTGCATTTGAAATGTCCTTGCCTAATTTAAGCTTCGTCATCTTTTTGGTTTGTTTAAATTGGTCTTAGGAAATCTATTGGATTCGGCGTTTTTGACTAGATTATTCAGCAATTACTATAAATAGAATCATGATCGAAAATTGTTGGTATCCGCTGTCTGAGTTTTGTAACCTTCAAGTAATTGCCTATGTATCATTTTGTTTAGTTTTCTTGTGGTTGTGTTAAATATTTACTGTGTATATGGTTTTCCTGCTCTCAACTTGACACTGCACCCAGTTTCAATCCCGTTAAAGACTGAATATGTCCTTTTGCATTCAAGCCACGAATTCGACCTTTTCAAACAATGACGTACGCCAAATGTGATGAAGGCAACTTTAGCTGCGGTTAGATAAAACACGTCGATAGCGGTTTACGGCCAACCCTTTCCTAACTGTAGTTTATAGATTGTGCCAACGACTTGATTTATACCAAACTCATTAGCGATTGACCGATGAACGTGTGATCTATGATTGCTTTAATGTAACATGCGTAGATTAAGGGCACGTTACTTCAAAGCTTCATCATGTATCTAAATCTTACCCAACTTTGTTCGAGTGAACTTTCAGTCTAGTTTAGCGTTAAAAGGTAATTGTGTTGAGCGTTGCAAAATATCAACAATGAACTTTTTTAAAATGTTGGAATAAATGCAGTAAAAGATGATAATAGGTTGATAAATTAAGTGCTCCCACAAATTCTTAAAGCGATCCATTTTACGATCTAAACTGAACTAATAAGAGAAGGAGTCATACAGGGAGTATAGTTCCATCCAACTTTCTTGCTCGCACAACTGACATTTTAACACATTACTGTACAGTGCGTTTCACTTAAGACGTTCCTTTGCCGTAATGTTGGCAATACGGAAAAACAGTGTTGCAATATTTTTAGCAATTAAATTACTTAATATTAGGGAGATTAACTTATATTTCGTTACTTTTAACAATTGCGTTTTTTTTTGTTTTTCTTTTTACTATTTTTGAATAAAGTACAGGGCGCTGGGCTTCATTCAGATTGTCTTGCAATTCTTTCAAATACCGAAAAAGCCATGCCACAATATCGTATCTTTCTATAACAACGTCCTTTTAGACCTGCTTTTTTTAAATAAAGTCCCATTCCCCTCATAATTCTCCAAAAAGTGCTGCAACTACCGTTAACATCGATTTCGTTGCGCATTTCGGGGAACAATTTTGGTAGAGTAGGCAACTCTTTCCTTTTTCCCTTCTTTTTTATGTAGACAAACAGGGTAGCCAACATTACGGCAAAGGAACGTCTTAAGTGAAACGCACTGTACAACTGTTGTCTTGTCACATTTAGCATCGCATATTGACAATGACATGATTGTGAACACAAGAAGCTCGGCTTGAGACAAGACAAATGGTGTATCAGCGATGTTAAATTAAAGCGACAAGACTCATACAAGACAAGTATTTTAGTGACTTTCAATATAGGCGACAAGACCCTTTATACACTGGATACAAGTTTCTACGCTATATAGGACATGATCATATACATAAACTTCACTTACAAAATTTAATTGAATAAATGACTTTAAACAATTTTAAGGCAAAGAATCCAATTAATAAAGATCGGTAAAAGTCAGCTACTGTCATTTGAGTCTCGCCAGAACATTACAATGAAATTTAATTTCACGATTGTCCTTTTTAATATTGTCGTTTACTGATAAATGGCCATGGGTCTCAGTATGATCTTTTTCTTCTTCGATTTAAGCATTGTTATGAAATTTCTGAATGAATTTATTACTGAGTGACACGTTTCCATAGTAATAAGGCCTGACGGTTATGGTTTTTGTAGTGGTCAATGTTATTTTGCGTAAACTTGTTAATTTATTGACCGAGAGATTTTTTTACTTTTAAAGGTTGCTAATGAGGTAAAGAACGCTGGTTGATGAAGGATTTTGATCTTTTTTGGCTGCGATTTGTTCGTTGAAGGACTTCTAGATTATATGTCAATTTTTTTACGATATCGTAAATTGAGAAGAAGTGTGTACTGGCATAACAAAAGGATGGACTTGTACCCATCGTGTGTTGTTCTAGGCCTTAATGATGATAATGATTCTTATAATGACTTTTTATAATTTTCTCTTGATCTGTTTTAGACTCTAACTAATAAATAATTTACTTTGTTCCAGGTAAATATCCCTAGAACTTCAAAGCAGCGTGAATTAAATTATTACAGGAACACCAATAGATCTATTAAGTAAGTAAGAACTTGTTTAACGTGTCGGCGCAATAATTGTGAAGCAATTAAACGGCCGCTAGGCAAATTACTAGCTTGATCACCTAGAACTATGACTGCACATTATACATTCTGTATTGCATTAGATGCATACCTTTAAGGAGGCTGTTACGTAAGATGTATAGGTATGTGTAATAGAGTAAAATGTAATTGGGGCCCAAAATCAGTCGGTGGACGGTAGAGTTGATAAGTATGATCATGAAAAAGAGATGCACAGAAAGTTGTAAAAGAACATGTAGGGATAAGTTAGACAAAATTAGCATTCACCAGCCTTGGACCAAATCAGATGAAAGACATGGGCAAAGCCTTTGTCCAGCAGTGAAGTAAGAAAAGCTGAGAGCAACCAGTAAGAAAAGTTAAGTAAGCACCGAACTTAGAGGTCAAACCAATACGTAATTCCATAAATATAACACCGCTACAGTGGACCACAACAAACTGTACCACGCAATGAAGCGCTGCGAACATCTCATGATTAAATCGTAATCACATAACAATAGTTACAATCGATAAAAAGTGCAACAAGTGATCATTACATCAGCCCACCTAATAACTCGATTGCAGTAATCGTTCACTTTCACTCGATCGATGATTCGATGCATCGGCGCCGGCGCAATCAAAGGTCGACCGACCGAGACCATTTCTTTAAAGATTTGACAGATAGTTTCAATATGTTGAGCAACTCGATCGATGAAATGGAGGATACAATGTTAACTGGTTCATCAATGTAGTTACATTATGTATTATTTCCTTAACTGTGTTTGTAAGGTGACAACATTTTTATTATATGTTGATTAAAATGCATTGCCACCAAACGTGCTACCAGCCTTTTCGTCGGCAGTGATATGGAGAAATTTTGTGACGCCATATTTTAGTTAGAAGATTAGTTAAGTTTTTTTTTTTAAAGTGACATTTGAGATGTAAAATTATCATATTTTATATACATTCATATTGCAAGCAGTTTAGTTGATAATGAAAATGATTAGCATGAAAAAAAAGTAAACACAAATTATAAGGTGTAAACAATAAAAATATCTGCAACCAAAGTTGTAACTGAACTTGATTTACACAATCAATAAAAACCTCTAACATCAAACCATATGAATTCGTTTCCACGCAAGAACGAAACAAACAAACGAAAGCGAAATTAATAGAAGCAAGAACACAATCAATCAGAAACACAGTCATAGAAAATAGAAAGCGATATAGCTTCGAAGAGGTCGCTAATGCACGCGACCTCTGCGCGCTCGCAGCCTCGACCTTGTCGGTCATTAGAGTTGCAACATCGAGTACTGTAAGAGCAACCCTATTACCTAATGTCGATGTCGCTGGAATCGATTACGTGAAATCTTCGACCTGAGATCTGTGTACAAGGTTGTGAGGTTTATGGGTTTTCTAGACGATGTAGGCACCTGTCTACGCATTAAGCGTCATTTATTCCGTCAATAGTTTCGAGAAAATTTCTTTAAAATTTGTCATTTTGATTTTGGTTTTTGGGTTATTCGGTCTCGTAAGGAGGTTTGTGTGAGGAGTGATATGAAAGAAAAAGGAGTTAGTGATAGTATAACGGGCGACAGGAAAGAATGGAAGAAAAACGGGATAAGGGCAGGAAGAAGAAGAAGAAGGTCTCGTAAGGTAGTACAAAAAATAGTACAAAAAAGTAAAAAAAAAAACATAATATCGACATATCTTATTTGAATATGTAATTAATTTTACTCTTAATCAGTTAATTAATCACATTAGAAGTACACCCGATAGGATTAATTTGATACATTGTCAGTACAAATTACTTTCAATCCACTAACAATGTAATTTTCCATCGAGAATCATTAGTCACATTGACACAAAGTGTTGCAACGCGACCTTGCTCGTAAAACTCGCCGTAAATGGTAAACGAGACCTCAGCGGTTGATCGATTGATATATCTATTATCATAAATATAAATTCCAATGCTTTTGCAATATAGAACAATGTCTCGGTAAATAGTCTCTTGATTAAGAACAACCTCTAATCTCGGAACAATCGAGTGAGCAGTCAATATCGATTAAATGCCATCAGTTACATTTAATCGATTACTCCGTTGGTATCTGACACAGATGCAGTAAATTATGCTTTAGTAATTGGAGTGCTTAAGTTTTGATTAATTTTCAAAATCGGCGGTTTCCTGCTCAAGTTTGATATTTATCATAAAACTGGTTACCTGGATGATATAAGAGTAACTGAAGTTACAACATAAACTCCATTAAATCCGTTGGTTATAACAAAATATTCATTATATGTTCGATATACGTCGAATTCTATTTAAAAATTAAAGCTTTCATGCATACTATTATCATCATTGTTTAAATTAGCATTAAGTGCATATTCCTATAAATGTATTTTGAGAAATTTATTTGGAGCACGGTTAAAAGTTCTCAATATACATAATGGGCTAGTTGCCTAAAAAAATGTAATTAGTCCGTCTTTTAGATTATTCTAAAATTAGGGACACGTATTTTTTTATTTGTAAATTAAACCAAAAATTACAAAGATATAGCCCATTAAAGTTACGTGTAACGTCACGCCGTGATACACTTTTTCGCACGGGGTGACGTCACACGTAACTTTAATGAGCTGTATCTTTGTTATTTTTTGTTTAATCTAAAAAAGAAAAAATACGTGTCCCATATTTTTTTATAATCTAAAACACGGACTAAATATAATGTAGTTATTTTGACCCAGGAAACTACCCTATTGTAACACTATCTGATAGATTAGCATCAATTAGATTTTCGTCTTCGTCTTTTGTTAGTCGGCTTCACTAAAACAATATGGACAATATCATTAATAAGTAGTTACTTCATCATGTGTAGTGTTGAAATCTGAAAGTACTTTAAAGTTTCATTGCACGTGTGTTAGGCTGTGTTCGTATAAGAGTGTCAATCTTTGATGGGAAATTGGACATGCAATCTTGATTTTTCGTATAAATTACTTCGTCAGTACTTAAACACTTCAGTGCATCTTGACGTATCTTGTCTCCTTAGTTCATCTCTACACTTTACTCATTTTTTATCTCGATCAGTTACGGTTGATTGACAATACTAAAAGTGATCACATTTTGCCTCCACTCCAATCTTCCCTTTAGACATATCTTTTCATCTCTCAAGCTTCATAACTTAATGCAATGTCGCAACATGTCGACCGCGAAACATTTATTAAACTTCGTTGACTCCATCGATGTTTATGATCGATTATATTGAAGTCTGACGAATCGATTCATCGTGTCACTAGTTAACGATTATATGATTGGCTCGTTCGTTATGATGTTTGTTTTTGTCCATAATTTGTACTATAATGTCCTTAGGTTTGTGGTTATTGATGATATGGTGTAAAGTTTATGGTGTTAATGAGCTTTTGTGGTTGGTTATTACATTGTTGAGGCGAGTGGGAACCTCGTTATATGTTTCTTGTTCAGAACTACTCTAAGCATAATGGCCACTGTTGTGGCTATTTTCTAGGATTCTAATCTCATTTCAGATTTGCACGGCAACAAGAAACAAAACTTACAAACCACAATCATATCCTTTTCTATGAATTCTTTCATTTCTACAGCGATGGATGCACAATCTCATTTCTCAAACGAGTCGATTGCATGCATGCACCCGTACGCAACACGCATCAACGGAGATGCATCAAAATGATCCGTCGATCATCCGGTCTTGGTTCGTTGCCCTCAATAAAATGCATTTGCGGTTGCATCAACCGCGTCAGGCAATCAGATGACCGTGTGTACTGACCCTTATCGAGTGGTGCAAGAAGTGGAAAGAAGCGACCGTGTTTAATACGGAAGAGTGATTTCAGTTTCCTATCTTTTTAATTGTTATGTAATAGGCGTCTTATATACCTGTCAGATGCTGATTGGTACTATCAATATCTATTTAGATGTTTATATTTTGTATTTGATCGGTCATACTCTAATTGAGCTATATAATTCAAAGTTAGTTCTTTTAGGATCAAACCAAAATAGTTGATTGTACCTGCCTTTATTTTCTTTGACAAAGATGTTTCAGATTTAGGTAACCCATTGCCTCTTTTTATCAACTTTAAGTATCTGGCTTCATTAATTCCAACTCAGTCTATATCAATTGTATCTAAAAGCAAGCCTTTTGAGTGTTCCAATGTAATTTGACTGGCTTGTTGGTCTAGTGGTTAGTGACCCTGACCGCTAGGCCCGAGGTTGTGGGTTCGATTCCCACCCAGGACAAATGTTTATGTAATGAGCATAATCATTTGTTCTGTGTCTGGGTGTAATTTATCAATAATATGTATGTATTTAGAAATATATAAGTATGTTTATCAGTTGTCCAGTACCCATAACACAAGCTCTGCTTAGCTTGGGACTAGACGGCGTTGTGTGATAGTTGTGGAATATTATTATTATTTCCATTTCGCTTTTCGTTTTTCCCTCAAACCACACCAGATGAGGCAACCCTTAAAGTACAACCATAAAGAATAATGGCGTAAGTAAATCATTAATATACCAACTAATGTGTTCCGTGGGAAGTAAGATGTGAGAACTGCGCCTGAACGAAATGCGGAGTTCCTAATGGTCCAATATTATGAATTACGAGTGTTCCATCTTTACCGTTGTCATTTGTTTTTCTACGTGTGACTGTTTCCTTGTCTTTTTGTTTCCTTGTCAAATTAGTGATGGGCACGGTTACGGTTTTACGGATTTACGGAAGCTTGACAATTAGATGTATAAATAAAGATTTATTTTATGGTCTTTGTAACTGTGTTGAACGATGTTTGATCAGTTCTTTGTAAACTTGGTGATTACAGTGGTTTTAACGTGGTTTACTTTGTGGCTGGATGCTGTGGATTTTGAGATTTGCACGGAAATGAATTGGAGGCTTAAGTTTCTATCAGGAAGTCTTTTGTTAATTAATACTGTGTTGATAATTTTATGTCCTTTAAGTTACTGGTACATATGTGGTCGAATATATCAATATGTATGTATATATCAATATGAATTTATAAAGTTTCAATTTAGCATTGCACAGGAACACCTCCACATCACAAGTGAAGATCGATGCAACAAACCAAACTATGCCAGGGTTGCAGGTCACCTTTCTGCACTAATACAGAAACAGTAAAATGTCTGTCTTAAAGCGGTAGAGATTAGAGTGAGTTTTCGAGTTAGTGGATTGAAAAGATATTATCTAATGTTGAAACAGTGTACTATGAAGCTCAAATGCGTTTACCTTAAACCTCAGTTTCTTTTTAATTACACGGTCTATTTGCGTCAGAATTAATTAGAGTAGATACTTTGAGCAATATCCGTCAAGTCGGTTCAAAGAAGGGAGGTGACCATACACTGGGTAACGAAGAACGTTGCAAGAAATGTGTGGAGTGCATGTATGAATAATAATAGAATAGCAAATGAAGGAACGTAACCAAAAAATCGACCCAAATAGGTCGAAACCAACTGAGGCTATGGGTTGCACGAAAGAGAACCCTGAGGCTCTAGAATGAAAGCAAAGAAAGAACAGGAGTGGGTTTTAGTCAGTAAAAGTCTAACACAAATAGGCGGGAGATGTCATTGGATTATTTCACACCTAAAAAAAAATGCTAAAATTTGAAATAGATAAATATTTATGTGAGGCATAACAGGAGTCACAGTTGCTTTTTTGTGACTGAGTATAGACAAAACTGCAGCTAGTTTGAGATTTCACGCTCATCAAAATTTTTTATACTTTATTTTACATAGGTCTCGACTACTTATAAAACGTCAGAAGCTAATGCATGATTCTAATGCGTCTTTTTCTATCGAGAAAAACCGGTAAGATACTCTATTTTTACTTAAAACAAAAGGCACATATAATATATTCCATATTAAAATAGTAATTGGTATGAGAAGACAGTGTAGCTCAGTTAAAGTTATATTTAAAAGAAAAAAAAAACGGATTTTCATGGGTTTCCACCAATATACCGAGTGATTCATGAGAAAGGTTGCAATGTATAATACATCCATATTGTAATAGAGAAAAGCTGTGAATGTTAAAAACATTTGTAATATTCGTGCGCAGCTGAGACGAGTCGCTACTTATGCAAATAAAAAAGCAAAGGTGTAAAATAATATGTAGAACACGCATTTTACGCCGCATAACATTGTAGCCCTAGGGCTGGTGTTAATTTTATACTATATTACATTCATATCAACAGTCTCTCATTTCGCATTCTTTCTTACGACATGGCGATACCAATCATGCGTGGAGTTGGCCAACTCTGGTATCCGTTATTATTTGCATTCGCATGAAATTAATTACTTTAATGAAGTACAGTAAAGCAAAAAGTTAAAACACTCATAATTGATTTTTAAATAGTAGTTGTAGTAGAAAATTGAACTGGGGAAATTTTTAATTTCGCTATGTACGCACATTCTTTTTTTTTTACATGCTGTATAGTACTGAAGTAATTATTATTGCGATTTAAATCTGTTTTGTGCGCTTTTATTGTTACAATAGGAATAATATTATGATGTGTGATATTGCAATCTTTTCAATCAACAAGTATCAGGCGGTATGACCCAAGAAATATGAGTTTGTAATGTTCAAAAGAAAATTATTATATTATAAATATCTGTCTGCAATGAAACTGACGCAGTTAAAAACAGACATTATATTAAGCAATAATTATTATTCCTTTCGTCAACGAGGTAATTGTGGGCTTAGAAAGCGACTGTGACCATGCATTTCCACCTCCGAGCTTAACGAAGGTGAAAACTTGCAATATAGCATGGCGGCTTTAGTTCTCACAGTCTCCGCTGGGTGGCGCTGTACAAGGTCGTTCTCGATTATCGTTTATTCGGACGCGTACGTCAACAACTTAACACTCGGCTTACGAAATCGATAATCGATTCCGGACAATGGATAAAAAATAATTGTTGAATTCGTTTCTTTCCGCTATCTTGTTCCCGTCGGATTTTGTAATATAGTTAAATATTTTAATTTATGAGGCTTATGAACTGTTTTGGATCCTGTAGCTTGTGTTAATTAAACTGATTAGTTAATTAATAATTATTCAACGAAAGGACTGAAGTGAATATTGGTAGGCAATTCTAATTAGACGTTCTTGCTTAATCTTTTTGTAATCTGGAAGTTCGAATTTCTAACCATGTAAGGAACTTATTATACTGCGTTCCAAAACTAAAATAAAATATGTTACCCGAAAAGCTGCTAGTCTAAAGTGGGTTTGAGTTGGACATGTCTGCTGCATATCATAATGTATGAGCTATAGGCCAAAATATCCACTTATTGGGTCTGAAATTATGTCTGCTGTATACCGTATGAGCTATGGGCTAAAATATCTACTTACTGAGTCCCATTAAACGTAAGGTGATATCGCGGCAGACCAAGAGACGAACTTGACAATTTCTGGAGGAACTGGCCCGCAACAGCCGAGGACTGACGTGCGTGGAAAAGGGAGAGGGAAGCCTTCGTCCAGCCGTGGAATATAAAAAGCTAACTATTACTACTATTAAGATTCTGATCATTTTCCGTGGCAATTCAAATTAATATTATTTTACTACAAAACTAAAATTCAGAATAAAAGCAATATGCAACACCAACAAAAACTCCATTCAACCTCGTACCACATCTTAGGTCAAAGTTTTTTACCATCAAATTTAACCTCACGTCCTTATAATAATACTTCATAAGTATAATCTAGACGATTTTATTGTATGAAATGACCCAGATTTGGTTGTAGCGGTTATGAAAACGTGCCCGCGGTCGCACGAGACGCGCGACTCAGTCATGATGTCTGCGCCGAAGTCGATTGTCTGTATACCAGGGGCGTAGCTAGTCCTAATGGGGCCCCATATCAAAATATCACCATCATCATCATTTCAGATGAAAGACGTCCACTGCTGGACGTAGGCCTCCCTCAAGCGTCGCCACAATGATCGGTTCTGTGCGTCTCGCATCCTTCGGATTCCCGCAACTTTTACCAGGTCATCAGTCCACGTTGTATTAGGCATTTCAACGCTACGTCTTCCGGTATCAAAATATATCAAGTTTTTTTTTACAACGTAGGCTGTACTGGCACTGAGACATGCGATTGAGTCGCTATAGGCCACGACAAAGATGGGCAGACTAACTGGATAGATTTTTTCCACATCATTATGTATAAAACTGAGACTGATGAGCTTGTTTATTGGATAAAAGAGATTTTTGGGATAAAAGAGAGGTTTAGTTTTTATCGTGATCTGTGTAGAGAATGCTAGAACAAACGGAACCAGATATAAAAATGGAATATCCTATCATTTAGTAGGTATTAATTAACTACGCACCTGTCATCAATAAGTGAATTGAAGGTGGTAGTGGATAGCACGTTACGAATTTTGACACGGGGCCCCTGCAACTTGGGGCCTCGTGTCATTGATACGGCTGATATAGCTGTAGCGCCTCTGACTTTGTATAGACTATGGAATGGTGTAAAGATAAATATTGGGTCGACTGTGGTTTATTGTTCGTTGTGTAAATGTCAGTAATGGGTTTTATTGGTCGGGTTTTTGAGAAATGGAGAGTGGATTCAAGGATGTGTAATAGGAACAAATATTTGGATAATTCTTAGACCGGTTTGGGTATTTTAGGTTTCGTGGAAAATGGTCTTTTTTGACTTAAATATTAATTGTGTACGTGGGAGCTAGAGTTCGAATTAATTTAGTTTCTGTTTTCAGAAAAATAAAGTTTTAATTTGTTCTATAGTAGAAGCCTTTAATAGTAAATAAGAAGATACATATTAACACAGCTGTAACATCTATAGGCGTGGGCTTACGGACGACGAGTTATGATCGCCGTCCGGCCGTCCAATAACCGTCCGTACCGAGTACAAGTCGTCGACAACGCGAAGTGTTCCACGCGCGGCTCAAAGAGATGTCAGAAAAACCGTAGAGGCCCAGCGGGGCTGAAGCGTACTAGAGCCATGAGTCGACTTCTGAAAGGACTTAGAACGAAAAGGAAAACTGAAGGAACATAGGTGTGGTTTTAGTCTGTAAAAGTCTGACACGTCTGCCCACTGTGCCCTAGGGCGGGAAAAGTCATTATATGTTTTCTCACCTTTAATAAAAGCTGCATCTGGGTAATGAAAGTCGATACCAACAGAATTGGGAAAAAGCTAGGCGGTACTAATACCTATTACATTTATATTTGACCCATAATTATTTGCCAACAGAAATGAACGCGTGTTTCATTCAAGAATCATCTCACATTCTCAGCTCTATTTACCCAGTAACCAATGATTACGTCGGAAGTGCGTGAATCTGTGCGCCGGCGCATCGTCACGCCCGCCGCGTTAACGCGCATGCGCAGTTACACAACATGCCACTGAAATTAGGGCCTTATTATACAGCTGCTCATTTATTTTGTAACTCTATAGGATGTAATTGTTTACGTAATATCAATGTAATTGTTTAAGTAATGTTTGTTTTGTGGTACATTATGTGGGTTAGGTTTTGTCTAGACTGTTATGGATTGTGTTCGATAAGCTTAGAATACGGTGAAAAGAGGCTCTACATAAAGTAACCGTATCTATAACTCTCAAGACGAAAGTAGTACGGACTAATATTAAACCATCTCTGACACTAATCTGCATGTTCTCATATGAATTGACCGTTACATGTTTGCTGTATGGCCTTTAAAATAGACTCTGACGCTTGAGTGGGTTTCGGTGTCTCTTCTCAGGATAGTCTTTTCAGGAAGAAAAAAATATCTATAAATCCTTCCTCTCTCAGCAACGCCTTAAACCAAGATCCAAAACCCACAGGAGGTGTCCTTAGCGTCTAATCGCCTAGTTTTTATGCGTTTTACACCAATAGATACAATGATTCATGACAAAGGTTCAAGTGTATAGCAAATGCATAATTGATAGTCGAGAACAGCGGAGATATTTCAAGGTACTCTATTCAAAATAACATTAGATATTTATGGAAACCATTTATTCTGTGCGTTCAACCGATTTTGACTTTTGTTAGGTTGGTGGCAATGACAAATAGCGGCTGCAGTAAATAGTTAGTATTGTAACCACTTTTTTTGCTTTTAATGCCATCCTTATGGCTACGAAATAGAAAATGTAGCAGGTCACTAGTATTAAATAAGATGGGAGTTCTTGACAGTCAATATGGCTGGTCGAATATAACTTTGTCTAAATAAAATCTTCCGCCTACTTAATCATTTCTTGCATCAATAATCTGGTTAGAGATGAACCAAACCCGAAAAAAACACATTAATCTTACAGCTCTTTGGTTGCCATTGCTACATTATGTACCAACTTATAAAAATAATTACTTATGCAGACTTACAAAGACTATTAGTAACACGACACTATTTAGTTACGACAGTCACATTTTCTAATATAGTATAACATACAAAGGTAAATTAGGTTAGAATTTATTGCTCAACGATAGGCAACGCACCGGTATATGCAGAGCAATATTGTATCAAGTATAAAAACATTTGATTAAAAAAAAATGGTATTAAAAAAGTGGTCATTACAAGCTTTCGCTAACACACGGTCAATGCCAGACACTGTCAATCTAGTTTCACAACTGCAACTGCGTAAAGTAACATGTCTGTCTAAGCCAAAGAATGCTATCTATAAAAAACTCGGTTTGCAGATTAATCGATTAGTATTCGATGCTCGTAAGGATGTAATCCGATTTCTATTGTTTACGTAAATCGATAAGATGTCGACTTTTATAGTGCTTTAAAGGAAGGAAGATTTATTTTCAATAAGCAATTTATTTGCTGATTTCGTTCCTGACTCAATTGAGTATTTAGCCTTTCTTTAAAACGCCGTGCCCTCGTGGGGGCGATCGGCGGCGGAGACCTCTCGCGCCGGGCCTTGGTTCAGGCCATGGTCCGGAGCGAGGAGGATTGGCAGGCGGACGCCTCCTTCTGCGAAGCAGTAATGCTAGCAAAGGAGGAGGCAGACCGCATCAGGCAACGGCGCCCCCGCCGCCGCCGCCGGGATTCCGATCCCGATTTCCGGCCACCGTAGACGCGGGCTCGCGGACGGCGAGCCATGGGTAGGTCGCTGTCCGATCGTCCGGTAACTGTCCGGACCGAGACGGCGCGCACTGTTCCCGCGCGCCTCAAGGAGTTGTCAGCAACAGGAGGGGCCCATCTGGGTCGAAGCCTACCGGGGTCGGGGTTATCCGAAAGGGAACTCGTGCCCTGGTTTGAAGGCTAGAAGGAACGGGGTGGGTTTTCAGTCAGTAAGAGTCTGACACTATCTCCCGCTCCACCCAAGGGCGGGGGTTGTCATTAGATGATTTTTGCCCACCATAAAAAAAACGATTTCTATTGTTTACGTAAATCGATAAGATGTTGACTTTTATAGTGCTTTAAAGGAAGATAGATTTATTTTCAATAGGCAATTTATTTGCTGATTTCCTTCCTGACTCAATTGAGTATTTAGCCTTTCTTTAGAAGTTTTATGAATAGACACTGTTCCGGTTACTTTTATACACTTAGTATGTAACACAGACCAACATAATTTATCAATAGTTGATATCAATTTGTAAAAAGTTTTAAAAGTGATTCCTTTCACTTAGATATTTTCTTTTATATTCAGCAATACCTAATTGTTTTCTCGTGCTCACTACAGCTTACTACAAAACGCCGATAGTATTATCCAAAAGTATTATCAACATCTTTCATAACACTGACCAAAATATCAATTCAAAAGATAGTGATGTAATGGCATCAACTATCTCACCTACCATTTTATCTTTTATCATAGGATAACAATGTAGCCTTTTGCATAATAAGTATAGTATCACTTTAGCTAAAAGCATGCAGGATAAGCGTAACACTTCTGTGCTCGTATGTATTCTGGTAGCGTACAGTCGCGACCACTTTCACTGGCCATTGTTGATTAATTCCCGAACTGTGCGGCGAATGTGGGTTGAATCTAATGTTAAGTAGAGTGGAATTGTTAGTAATACCGTCCAGTATGGATGAGCTAATACGTTCTTTAGACTGGCCCTTTGCTTTTTGAATCCGTGTGTATTCATGTCTTTTGAAATTCGAACTGTCAAATGAAAATAAAAACGGAAAAAACAAAAAAGTGGTTGCAATAAAAACCTTTTTTGCTTTGAATGCCATCCTTACGCTTATGGAATAGAAGTCAAAATCGGTTAAACGGACTGTGAAAAGGGTTTGTTTAAATGTGTAATCTTATTGTGAATAGAGTTTCTTTTTTTTTCTCTTTCTATAAGTACGCTTATTTGTAACAATAACATGCACAATAACATGATAAGGGAAGTGCGCGACAGCCCCAACACAAGTACTACTGTAACTTACTGGGGCTACCTCAATTTATTTATGCATACAATGTTATAGATGAAAAAAAATATTTTGTATTTTTAGCTTAGATACTGTAAAGATTAAAACATGCAATACTTCTTTACCCTATCCAAGTCATTTTTAATAATATACCTCTTCTGAACATCGCATTATGAACACATATTTAAAACAAATCGATTTAATGATTAAGTTTCTGATAAACAGGTGAATGTACCATCGAAACATAATCGAGTAGTTTTATATCGATTAAAAAGTTTCTAATTGTTATAATAATTGTTTTTTTTTTGTGAATGGAATGGTTATGCTTTAAAAAAATATTAAAAAAGAGCCTTTATTGGTTTTAACTGTTACATCAGTGTAGAGACTTGTTTTTTTAAGGCAGGTGTATTTTGTGGATTCTTCCTTTGTTAAATTGATATCTTTTATATCTTGAGGCGATTAAAATCAATCTAGCTTAGTCTTTTATTAACAATGCTGAAGTTGGCTAACCTAACCAGTAAAACTGGATAGGACCGGAACCGACCGGATATGTCCGGAACAAACCGGATAGGACCGCTAGCTGGATACCAGTATTTTACATGGAGATACTGGGTAACAGCAAGACCCGTTTGCAAGACTAGTGCTAAAATTTTCTGGCTTCTGACTATCCGTAATTTCTGTCAAAGATCTACAAATGATACCTAGAATCAATGGCTTAACATGCTTGCGGATAAATTTTTTTTACGGTTGATAGGTTCGCGCTTGACCATTATCTTCTGGTCAACGGTAGAGCACGCTTGCCTATAAGTAACTCACTCTTTTGACTTAATTCATGAATCCCCAAACGACCACCGGTGGCCGCGCATCTATTGTCTTACTATTGTGTCTCTAATTGACGGTATCTGAAGGGTGACTTAAAAGCGTTCAGTTTGTAGCTATCAGGAAACAAAACTTCCGGCAGGAAATTCCTCAGCTGTACGCACAATAAATGTGTTCCCAAAACGTTTAAAATTAGAATGAAGGGAAGTGATAATGCATTAGTTTCTCTAATCTTCATCATTGTTAAAATTAAACTGAATTTTCTGTATCCTTATCAAAAACCATTATAGATTTTTATTGGTTCGTTTATTCCTAGAGGAATAATGATCTCTTTTTTAACGTGCTAAATCATCAAATGAAGAGTTTTTTTGCCGCTTTGGGTGGAGCAAGAGGAAGCGACATATTTTTTTTTTCACTGACTAAAACACGCCTGTGTTCCTTCGGTTGCCCTTGTGTTTTATAGCCAAAATAACTATTTCGAACAATCCCACATGAGCATGCTCAGTTCTAATTAATGGTAAGAGATTTCTCTTCCTTGCATAACACCGATCACAGTAACTGAATGTCCACGCTTAAGATAATAGGCATTAGTGCATAACCATTTAAAACTACTGGAAGAACTGTCTTTGCTAAAGTGCAATCGTTCTTATTGTCTTACCAATAAAGATGAAAATCAATTGCCATCAATACATGTTACAGTTTCTTATGCAAGGATTCGAATTACCTCAAATCACGTACATAAACATAGCAAGATCGTTCTGTCTGTCCTTCCGTTTGTCGCAACTACTTTCTCTATACGTGGACGTAATGGCAATACTATTGTATTTGTAATAAATAAGACTGCGTGTCATATGTGGCGTAATGTGGGATTTGGGCCTGCCCTAAGGCAAGGAGCACTAATTATTTGAGCGGAATTTGCGAAACAATTTCACGCGCTTAATTCCGCAAATCGTGACAGGTATACAATGAATGTTCCGGAACATTTTCACTTTCTACGATGCACTGGATTTATTTGTAGAGATACTTATTTTAGTTTGGAAAAATCCTAGAATAAAAGTGACATTTCTGTCAGTTTTAAGGGTGCCTGCAGCATAGGGTCGCACGGCGGCTGCGCAATGTTTTTTGGAGGTAATCTCTGAAAGTATTGGTCCGAATGCTAAAATTTTTTTCACCGATAGAAAGCTGCTTTATTTCAGAGTGACATAGGCATATATATTTAGGTACACTGGCGAAGCTGCGGGCAAAAGATAGTGCCATATAAATAAGAGGTCCGCGATTGCGGCGCTGCACCCGCGCTGCAGCTGCGCATCATTTCAGCAACATTATCATGCTCGAATCTAGCGTCAGCGTCTAATTTGAAGGCGTCCTTAATATTTTTTTTGTCTTCTACTGAATGTGTTTAAATGTTAATTCTAACCTAAGCGGCGGGAAAGTTTGAAAGAATCACCATGATTCTGGAACGCAAGGGGATTTTTTTTCAGGTTAGAAGTCATCCAATGACTTCTAACGCTCTTGGGTGGAACGTGACGGCGTGTCAGACTTTTACTAACTAAAACAACACATGTGCCCTTTTTTTTTTTGTCGACGGGGAAAATCATCTTTGACGAAACACGCTCTTGGGTGGAGCGGGAGACAGTGTCAGACTCTTACTGACTAAAAACCCCGCGCCGTTCCTTCTAGCCTTCATACCGGGGCACGAGCTCCCTTTCGGACAACCCTGTCCCCAGTAGGCTTCGACCCAGCTGGGCCCCTCCTGCTGCTGACAACTCCTTGAGGCGCGCGGGAACAGTGCGCGCCGTCGACTTGGTTACTTCTTGCATTTTAGGACCACGGGTTTTCCTTTTCAGAAATTTCTCGTGGCTCTAGTGGATCATGGGCTGTGAGTGGTTGGTTGTAGTCAATTATATAAAAGTCTCATATTATCTCTTACTTTACACATAAAAAAAGAAGTCATTTGAATTATTACCCAGCTCAAAAAAGTCACTAAATAAACGCGAATTTTTTGCTCAATTTTCTACTGTTGCGTTGCCTAATATGGATCAGATTAGTAGAGTAATTAAGATCGCTGCTACGCTAGTTTACCCAGTGGTTATTTTTAAATACTTTATTTTTAAACGTTTAAGTAATAGTTTGTTTGTTAATTTTGGCCTTTATAATGGGTTGTTGACGTAACTGGGCATGTAGCGTATCTCTTTTGATGTTGTGTACGATGTACACACTTTGGGCGGTATATAATGCATATTAATTTTGAGGCCGATGTAATTTTTAATTGGTTAGTAAAGTGAGTTCTGTATTTACTGAGTGCGTAATTTGGAGATAATCATGTACACACCTACTTCATTTCGTACTTTGACCACTGTTGGATATAGGCCTCCCCAAAGTGTTGCCACAACGACGGTCCAATGTGCGTCTCGCATCGTTCTTAGTCCACTTTGTGGGAGGTTTTCCAATGCAGCGTCTTGCGATACGCGGTCGCCACTTCAGAAACTTTCTGCCCATCGACCATCTGTTCTGCGAGCAATGTGCCTTGCCTACCGTCACAAGTTTGGAGATTCTTCCCTAACACTTTTGTTCAAGATAATGTGTTTTACATTGTTTTTCTTCTTCAGAGACAGAAAGAAGGTGAAAAAATCAGGAGACGAAATAAAAAGAAACATATAAGATGTAATATTATAGGTAGTCAGATGTTACCTGCTAGTAACAACCTGGGGTCTTTAAAGCAAAAGTAAATAGGTTACATCTAGACTACCACATCATCGCTTACCATCAGGTTAGACAGTGGTCAAGGACGACTCTATCAATAATAATTTTAAAAATAATGATCTACCTATCGGATGGATACAATGGCGTTATAATACCACCAGTGTATCCATTTAAGTTTATGTATAAATTAGTGCTCTCCTTCTTCTAACTAACCGATACTATCAATTAAGTAGTCGACCTAAACACTTCCTTCCTGCCCGCGCAACATCCCTCAGAGGCGTTTCCATGTCTGTCTGTTACGTCTTAAACAGTAAAAGTATTTCCCAACGTAATTACAAGTTGTACAACAGTGGAGAATCGTGCATATTCACATGAACATAAATTGGCATCAATCGGCCGACACTACCGCAAATCCATTGACGTGGCTACGGCTACGGAAGGTATGGATGGGGCAGAGTCCCGGGGCCCCGAGTCCTAAGGGGCCCCCAAAACCTGAACAGCAATCCTCATTTTGAACTAGCGAAAAATTATCGCCTATATAATCGTAATTTAAACAAAATAACAACACTACTTCAATCATGGCAACTATAAAGTTTTAGTAAGTAAAAGTTTGAAACTTCCTTACACTTCACTCTTGAGTTTGTTTCGGTGTTTCTGCTTAGGGTAGTCGGCTAGGAAACACCGGCCTCATTTAGTTTTAATTGAAGTTAATAATGATGTGTAAAATTATTAATTCATGAATCCCCAAGCGACCACCGGTGGCCGCGCATCTATTGTCTTACTATTGTGTCTCTAATTGACGGTATCTGAAGGGTAAAAAAAAAGTATTTGCAAAATAAATATCATTCATAATTTATACACCTAAAGCAGAAGTTGAGGGGCCCCAGATTTTGGTCTTAGCGCCTTTAGTCACCAGCTACGCCACTTATCCGACTACCGCTGATCGGCTGTAGATCGGCCTAGCAATTTTCCGTTCAGGAAACGATTTGTGCTACAGTTTCTTACATAACACTTTTGTTTATTAAGCCATTTTATATTGTCGAAGTGTGGAGCAATGTTGCCATACTTAGGTAGTTAGTTTAAGTAAGGAATGTTTATTAAATTGTTACTGTAATGTTACGTGGTGCGGTAACCAACGATAATTTGTATGAGGATATTTGTCACTTAAGTTACGTTGTGTTATCTTGGATTAACAATCGTCACGCTTGTTTCAAATAAGTTACATTACAGCACTTTGTCGTAGTGAGGTGTTGTCATATTTCTGGTTTCTGCTTTTTATCCTTTTGCACAAGTAGGTCAGATTATATTTCTTTTTAATACAAAAGTTAGTTTTACTGAAATACGTTCTTAGTAATCAATGAATAAGAAATTGTATCCTGTACAAAAAACCGAAAGAATGTTTTGCAACTGCAATCCGTGGACACAATAAAAATTATGATTGAAGGTTAATCCTAAAGAAATCTGTGAAATATTGCAATATGAAATCTGCGCCTACGCATAAAATAAATCACAATGAGTTCATAATACCGTTGATTTTGTAACAGCTTTATTGGCCTGTCAAATCTAAGGTTACCTAACCGTCATTGTCCGGTGCTAACTAATTATACTTAAAAAAAAAATGGCTCGTTGAATTTTTTATTTTTGATGGGTTTGCGATCGACCGCTATCTCACCAGATGGAAAGTGACGATGCGGTCGACGATAAAGCGCGCTTACCTAGAAGTAACCAATTGAATTCATAAAAAAAACTTTTATTTATTTCCGTACTAAAAAAGACTTTGCGATAATTAATTTTTCGTGTATGATTAGATTAACGAATGCATGTTTATGTTAATTCAATGTTAATAAAACAATTTTGAAAGATAAATTATTTAATAATTGGTTTTATTTTATTGAGATTCCACTTTGGTTGAGTAAGCTTATAATTTTATTGATTGCTGTTGGTTTTAAAATTTTATTTTTTTATAATGATACATCCAATAAAAACCATAAGCTTTCCTTAAACAAGCTTTGTCAAAGCAAACACATAATTTTAGATAGACACTTAAAATCTGTTACTTTTGTTAAATTTTAAAATATTTGAAGCTTTATGGGACCATATTTTAGCTTTTGCGGACCACCAGTGTTCCGCAGGCTTTAAATTGAGAACCACAACACTATCTTAAGAGCAGTGGTGGCCGAGTGGTAACGGACCCCGACTTACGAGTTGTAGGTCGCGGGTTCAAACCCAGCCAGGCGCATTACTTTGTGTAATTTATTTCATCACCACTGCTCTCAAAACGGTGAAGGAAAACATCGTGAGGAAACCGGCATGTCCTAGAACCAAAAATTCGAAGACATGTGACATTCACCAACCCGCACTGGGCCCGCGTGGTGGATTACGGCCCATTCCCTCTTCTAGAGAGGAGGCCTGAGTCCCAGCAGTGGGAACATTGAAAAGGCTGATGATGATGATGATGATACAATTTCCTCATACAAGCATTTGATTAGTCAATACGGTTTGAAAATACTGTCAGATCAAATTAGCATAAGCTAAAGCAGGTACCAGCTAGTGGTTTTGCGTAATAGCAGAAATGCGCCTGAGTTGCTATCTATAGTCTTACTTAAATATCGTTTGAACTAAATCTGTCGCGAGATTTTCATGCCAAGTCACGGAGGCGCAAGGTTATATAGGCTATGAATAGGGCTGTCGTTTCATTTTATTACCATGGTTATGGTGATTGAGATAATTTTAGTGATATAAATAATATTACACTTACATTTCTAAGGCAAAAGTTTGTATGTAGGTCTGTTTCTGTGTGTGTGTTGGTTACTCTTTCACGCTGAAGGGATTTGCCTAAAATTTACATACGGATAAACCATGTTCTATATGAAATAGATACTTGTTTATCCTAAAAGTATGTTAGCTTGGGATAATTTTATCCTATCACGCGGGTGAAGTCGCTGGCAGAAGCTAGTTATTTAACATTAAATAAAAAGGTGCTGTCAGAAAATGAAAATGAGGAGATATTATTTCAATAAATATTATATTTACTAAATTAGAAACTATCAAGAGTTTTGGGTCCATTGTATCAAGAAATTTTAGCTGCCTAATAAAATTAAGAAAATAATATATTGAAGTCGCATTTCATTTTGGAATAATCGAATAAATCCAAAAACCTCGAGAATGGAATGGAATGGAATGGAATGGAATAGAATTGAACATATCTTTTACATAAACTTAAATGTATGGGCACACTGACGGTCTTATCGCTGACAGCAAAAAAAGGAAATCAGATTTAATGGGCCGTACTCAAATGCAATAAACTTCCTAGTCCGTAGTTTATTATTACTTCACTAACATAATGTATCCGTCAACACTCTAGGAATATTATTCACTGTGAATTAATAATTACAGTTCCGTTCACGAGTTATTTAGAGCAAAATGAAATATTTGCTTCGTTCGCTGGTCACTGGTTAAAGCTTGTTGAAAACTGGATCTTGGTTTGATTTCTTCATCTGGGAAAGTGTATTTGGGTATCTTCGTGAAGTATTTTGCAAAACCAGTTCGTAGTCTGTTCAATATTTCTGCCGAAAGATGTACACTGTTGGACATAAGTCTCCCCAAAGTTTCGCCACAACACGCCACCGGATCTGCGTCTCGCTCTCGCATCCATCAGATTCCCGCGAGCCTCACCAGGTCATAGGTCCGCCTTGTGAGAGGCCTATCAACGCTGCGTCTTACGACATGCAGTCGCCACTTTAGAACTTTTTGGCCTCAGCGGCCATCTGTTCTGCGAGCAATGTACTCTGCCTTTGCCTCTTAAGTTTGGCGATTCTTCGTATTCTACGTAGTACAGACTATCACCCATATATTCTATTGTAACAGAAGTGACAAAGCTACTGTTGAAATCTACACTAAAACTTGGTTTTTATTTTTTATGCAGTACGCAGCGCAGCAACCGGCCCATCTGGGTCGAAGCCTACCGGGGTCGGGGTTATTCGAAAGGAAACTAGAGCCCCGGTATGAAGGCAAGAAGAAACGGCGCGGGGTTTTTAGTCAGTAAGACTCTGACACTGTCTCCCACTCCACCCAAGAGCGGGTTTCATCAATGATGATTTTACCCGTCGACAGAAAAAAAAAACAATTTTTCAACTATTACGCCAAGCTTTCTATCATTGCATAGTCGCCCTTATAATATTCCCACTGTTGGGACTCTGGCCTCCTCTCTAGGAGAGGGAATGGGCCGTAATCCAACACACGGGCCCAGCGCGGGTTGTTGGAGGTCACATATCTTAAAATTATTGGTTCTAGGACATGCCGGATAGATGTTTTCCTTCACCATTTTGAGAGCAGTGTTGATGAAATAAATTACACAAAGTAATACGCCTCGCTGGGTTTGAACCTGCGACCTACAACTCGTAAGTCGGGGCCGTTACCGCTCGGCCACCACTGCTCTCAAATGATTGATCATCAATTATGAAATACAAAACATTTCCCATGTAATTTATCTTTTAAGTTTTCACGAAACTTTGACAGCCCTATTTTAATAAACTTTGAGGTCCATTGCCATTTATTTATCGGTTCCAACATTTGAATATTCTGTTGATTGACGTGACATTTCAGCAACATGTTCGTAATGATGTTGTTGAGGCTGTTGTCGACGCAACGGTTTGAGTGATACGAATGATTTGATCGACTCTATCGTTCATTTGGATACACCTTATAAAAACAAAAAAAATGTGTTGTTTAAAAAAATGGTGTCCCAAATTTTATGAATAGAGAGAAACTATAAGGCCTACATAAAATATTTGAAAATTGCCATCAATAAGGAAGGTATTATTGACTAATCCATACTAATATCATCATCATTTCAGGCGAAAGACGTCCACTGTTGAACATAAGCCTCCCCAAGCGGCACTACAACGACCGATTTTGTGTGGTACTAAACTAATATATGTGAAAGACAATTTCTGACTGTTAGGCTTTCAGGACAAATTCTAATTTATAGAAACAATTTTGATGATATTTAGTACTGAGTAAGCTTGACTCTCAAGGAAGGACATAAGCTACTTTTATCTAACTACAATTACTTAACATTCACGCGAATGAAACCACAGATAAATACTAGTTATAGATTATTTTGGTATCTCTGAAAATGTTGTTAGATACTGTTGTTGTTTATTTTATAAACAGGAGACACTGTAAAATTGTGGTAATCATTACGCAACTATTTCTGTACTTAAAAGAAAATCATAATGAGGTAATCTGAACTAAAAATTATACAAGACACGCTGGGTAACTTATCAATAGATAGACCAATTAAAACATAGAAGCTATAGGTATTGCACATAAACTTTCAATCAATCTTTCTCCGTTTACTGGTTTTTGCTCTGCAATATCACAATTACTGGCTTGCATAATTAATTATTATAACAAGCCTCATGTAAGTACTCAACAGTTTCCATAAATATTCTACACCAGAAAGCCACAAATCAGAAATGACCTAAAAACAAGATTACTTAACATCCTCAACTAAATAATTCCTGTATTTCTTACACAACAGTATATAGTAGTACTTGCATTTGAGATATGGCTGACCAATTCTATCGATAAAGGAAATTATTTCCATTGACTAGAGGGGTTTTATGTAAGGGGTACGTAACTAGATCGGTCTTGTTAGTGGGATAGTGTGGGTCTTGAGTAAGGACATAGCTATAAAGTATTGGGAAGTGGTCCAAGTTGACGAGAATCTGCGGGTTCTGAAATCGATTAGCTGATATTACATTACACGTCTAAGAGTCCAATTAAATGATTTTTTTTTTATATGGCTCTCGTGTAGGAAGGGTACCGTAATAAAAAAAAAAAACTACTTTTTATTTTACCACTTTGTCAGCGTGATTGATATACATATTGATACCAAATTTCAGTTTTCTAGTGCTAACGGTCACAGATTATCCGCAAATGGACGGACAGACAGACATGGCGAAATTATAAGGGTTTCTAGTCGACTACGGAACCCTAAAAAGGATCGTAATAAGTCTTTTAAGTGTAACTTTTTGAACAGGAATAATCTTTTTATAAAAAAAAAGTGCTAATTAGACAGGCATTCTCCTATTATAATTGTCCAATAGATAGTCTGCTTTTCCGTCATCCTAGAAAAGTTTTATCTTTTCATATCTGAGAAGAAACTCCTACATAAACAAATAGTCTAATACTGTTACTTCAGCTATTTTATCAAACTTGGACCAAGCACTTAGGATCGTGGCGTGTGCTCAACAACACGTTAAAGACTTTTATCTGCAAATAGGTACAGACAGCATCAAATATAGCTTAGCTATTTAGCAGCCCACAGTCTTACATATTCAAAATAACCCTTCACTTCCGGAAACCTGAATATAGTTTTTCAGAATCAGTAGCTGAATCCATTTCTATGATTTTTTCACCATGCGATATTTTTTGCCCAAAAATATTTAAAAATGGCCACAAGTTGGACACCATCAAACTAAGTACAACACAGGTCACGGCAGGTCATAATGGGCATTTGGCACCAGTGCATCGCTGGGTGCGGGAACAAATTAACTCCTCAGTTGCCCGGATGGTCCGGTGACTATGTATTTTTGCTGACATAACAAGCTTATAACTTTGTGATTTATGCAGTTTGTACGATACAGTTATGAAATTTTGTACATTGACTCTTTACATAAAAATACTAGACATTTATTCCGGGTTTCGCATTCACTAAAACTAATGGTGTATATACCTACGTCAGGGATCTTTGGGATGGGAAATCATTAATCCTTTATCCACAGATATTTTTAATGCCATCCAAATTTTCCACAGTCAGTCAGAGATTTGTGCAAATACAAATTCAATAGGTACCTAATGCGGGGATTAAATTTGTATGGCGATAAAAATCCCGTTGTACGAGTAGGTATATCTGCTGTCGACTGTACCATGCACATAACAGTACTGCTTCGTCTAATGGCCATAGATAATTGTGGACACTATAGGTCTCAGCGCTGTGAGGGATTATCTTAAGTAACGTGTTTGTGATTGGTCAAGAAGGATTTATAGAAGGGATTTTGTTTGTGATAGGGTTGGTAAGTGGTCTTGTTACTGGTAAATTGGAAGACTGGTTTTTATCCTGTTTAAAAAAAGGCGAGTGTTACAGTATTCGCATTTGATGTGTAACATATCTGTATGTGTAACATTAATTACATATACACACTACAAATGTAAAGACCCATATTCTCTTTCCAAGCCTCACTGTCTCTGGCGATCTCTGGCCACCATAAAAATAGCTATAAACATTAAAAAAAAATAAAAAGTAATGTCATCCTGCATTCTTATCAAAATGTTTGACTTGTATTGGTTGAAGTATCAGTCAGTTCTAATTTTTTTTTCTAAGTTAAATTAAATAAGATGAACTGGACAGTTTTTCTCTTTGTCCTTTTGGCCCCGACTTATGAGTTGTATTGTAAGTCGCAGTTTCAAACCCTGCTAAGTGCATTACCTACTAGTAATTTTTTTCATCACCACCGCTCTCAAACCATGAAACCATTTTCACCTAAACCATGTTTTAGTACCAAAAATTCAAAGACATGTGACATTCACGAACCCGTACTGGGCCCGCGTGGTGAATTACGGCTCATTCTGAAAACCAGGGCTGTGAGCTCATCGCATTATACGTGAGGCTGCAACTTTAACTGAGCGTTCGGCCGTTTTGCGCGGATGTGACGCATATCGTCCCCATCGATTGATGTTTAGTTATATTTGTTAGCTAGTTTTAAGATTACGTCTTTTTCGCGTAAATAACCTGTTTTTCTTTCTATCTTTTCATTTATTCTCCTAGAGGCCTGACTCCATAGCGGAATGTGCAATTAGCATCGTTTTTTGACTGAACTCTCAATAACTTCCCCGTTTAAACTCTTATTATTGCTAGTAAAAGCACATTACAAATTTCAGTATCGCATTTCCATTTCTTCCTCATCCACGCACGCACATTGCATCATAATATGAAAACATCATCGTGTATGAAAATGTTCCTGTGTTTTATGTTACGTTTGTACAACTTAATATGGACCTACATAATTATTATATTATGTATAATTTAGCACATAAGAATCGTGACTTATGTAGGTACTATCACGAATTCACGATCGTTTTGTAAGGAGATGACTCGTGATGATATGTCCCACGCGTCTGCCAAATGGTTCTCCAAGTCAACGACTTTAAGATATGATGATCAGACTGTTTGATAGCGTTGAGGATTCAAGGTTGCAGTGTGTCAAGAACAGAAAGTGTATCTCTTACACAAAATACTTGACATTCGTTGTTGGGTAGTTTTTATTATTTTTATTATTGACTAGCGGCCCGTCCCGTCTTTGCACGGACAATAAATATATAGCCAATGTTACTCAGGGTGAATGTAGCTAGAATAATATCCATTGATAATCCCAAGAATTATCAAGGGATTATTTGTATGTACATGACGCAATGTTTGATGAAGAGGCAACGCGAAAAAAGAGAGATAATGCCTAAACACTCTGTTCCATTTGGCAATAAATTCACTCTCTCGAATATTTGACAAACTTTATTTCTTTAAATACGTTTTTTTTTTAATCTTAAAAGTTTTTGGAAATTATTTTCATTTTCAGAAACTCTTTTAAACGGCAGGGTTTCTCAAAATTTATTTTCTTTTTTTTATTTACATGTCCATTATAAAGGGCCAAATATCGCAAAAAATAGCAGATTTTATGAGGTCTTAACTGGTTTAGTTGCACGCAAATTTATATTTTGATTTCAATAGAAACCTAGATAATATCTACAAGATATCTGTTTCAAAGATATCTAGAGAAAGGTGTGTAATAACGTCATAATCACGTAAGAGCGGTTGTAGGGAAATGTATCTCAGGTTGTGTGCTCTTAATTTAAGTTTACTCTTTTAATATAATTAACAATTTGCCTGCTGCGGTCTTCCCGTCCGATTATAATTTGGGTGTCCTCAAAGCTAAAGTGAATAGGCTCTTCATAAACTAGCGCGCCTCACCGTCAACGATTGTATCACTGCTTACCATCGGGTAGGATCGCAGTCAAGCACTAGTTTATACAAGATAAAAAAAATATCCTGTCGCTAACCAGTGAAAATAGAATTGAGTTCTTGATTGAATGAAAACGAAAGGCCAATCCAATTTTTTTCAATACTATCTCTGCACGCACTGTGAAAGTATGACCAGGCAAATTATATTCCAATCATACATTTGGTTGAGACTTACTATCGTTTTCATTTTAATGATATCCGTGTCTCGATTGTGAGTTACTGAATATATATAGCAAAAAGATTACGAATAATGTTTCGTATTGCACTACCTTAAAATCTTGAGGTTTTGAGGTACCGTATCTACATGATTTTGAGGAGTGGTAGATACTTTTTGTTCTTTTCCATTTTAAGTGTTTGTGTGTACATAAATAAATAAATTATTATACGTTATTATTCATCATCATCATCATTTCAGCCGATACACGTCCACTGCTGGACATAGGCCTCCCCCAAGCGTCGCCACAACGAACGCTCCTGCGCGTCTCGCATCCATCGGCTTCCCGCAACCTTCACCAGGTCATCAGACCACCTTGTTGGAGGCCTTCCAACGTTGCGTCTTCCGGTACGCAGTCGCCACTCCAGAACCTTTCGGCCCCAACGGCCATCTGTTCTGCGAGCAATGTGCCCTGCCCATTGCCACTTAAGTTTGGCAATTCTTTGCGCTATGTCGGCAACCTTAGTTCTCCTGCGGATGTCTTCATTTTTGATTCGATCACGCAAGGTAACCCCGAGCATAGCCCTTTCCATTGCCCTTTGGGTGACTTTAAGCCTTCTGATGAGGCCCATTGTGAGCGACCACGTTTCGGAGCCATATGTCATCACTGGCAACACGCACTGATCATAGACTTTCGTCTTGAGACACTGTGGTATATTGGACGAGAAGACACCGCGTAGCTTCCCGAACGCCGCCCAGCCGAGTTGGATTCGACGGTTGACCTCTTTCTCGAAGTTCGACCTACCTAACTGGACTGTCTGTCCGAGGTAGACGTAATCTTCCACAACTTCGAGTGTAGAGTCTCCGATCTTGATAGGAGTAGGCGCTACATGGTTGTTAATCATGATTTTGGTTTTATCCATGTTCATTTTAAGACCCACTCTTTCGGAAGCTCTACTGAGGTCATTGAGCATTGTGCTGAGCTCCTCCATAGTCTCAGCCATGACTACTATGTCGTCAGCAAACCGAAGGTGAGTGATGTACTCGCCATTGACATTAATGCCTAGTCCACTCCAGTCCAGAACCTTGAAGACATCTTCCATTGCGGCGGTGAACAGTTTCGGAGAAATAACGTCTCCCTGCCTCACACCCCGCTGCAAAAGGATAGGTTTCGAGATCTGGTCCTGTAGTCGGACTGACATAGTGGCGTTTTCGTACAAACACTTCAGCACCTCAATGTACCGATAGTCAATTTGGCACCGTTGAAGAGACTGCAGCACCGCCCAAGTCTCAATCGAATCAAAGGCTTTCTCGTAGTCCACAAACGCTAGGCAAAGAGGCAGGTTATACTCCTCGGTCTTCTGTATAACCTGCCGCAGCGTATGAATCTGGTCTACGGTGCTGAAACCTTTTCGGAATCCGGCTTGTTCGGGAGGCTGGAAGTCGTCAAACCTGCGCGCGAGACGGTTCGTGATGACCCTTGAAAACAGCTTGTAGACATGGCTCAGAAGTGAGATGGGCCTGTAATTCTTAAGCAGGGTATTGTCACCCTTCTTGAAGAAAAGTACCACCACACCTCTGCTCCATGCCTGCGGCGTTTTTCCCTCGAGTATGACGGAATTGAATAACTTCTGAAGGGCCTTTAGGACCGGTTTTCCACCCGCCTTCAGGAGCTCAGCCGTAATTCCGTCCTCACCCGACGCCTTGTTGTTCTTCAACTGCTTCAGAGCCATCCTTATCTCGTACAGGCTGACGTCCGGGATATCTTCAGTGTAATGTCGAGTCAATCTAGCTCTTGGGTCGTTTGCTAGATTTGTATCGGGTTTGGAGACTGACGTGTATAACTGTCCATAAAAAGCCTCGATCGCTCCCAGAAGCTCCGATTTGGCGGATATGACTCTGCCATCATCGGTCTTCAGTTTCGTGAGCTGGCTCTGCCCAATAGACAGATCCCGTGCAAATACTTTGGAGCCCTTATTCCGCTCAATCGCGTCTTTAATCCTCTCGGTATTAAATCTGCGAAGGTCGCGTTTCAGAGACTTCGAGATCCGTTTATTGAGCCGCCGGTACGTGCACACGTCATCTGAAGACTGCAAAGTTATTTCACGCCTCTTCTTCATGAGCTCGAGAGTTTGATCTGTAAGCCTTTTGGTCTTACTTGTACGAGTCTTAAAGAACTGAGACCCGACTGTATGGACAGCTTCCACGAACCCATCATTATATTTGTCCACGGAGCTTTCTAGGCACTCGAAACGATTTTGAAGTTCGAGCTGAAAGCTCTCGGAGTTTTGGATCTGGATCTGTGCAGGACGGAGCGTAGACTTCATCAGTCGAGATCTTTCAAGCCTGACATTAATATTCAATGTGCCTCTTACCATACGGTGATCACTCCCGGTTTTCACCGTATTGATCACAATTTTAGCTATCGGACCAGCACTTTGAGAGATTTACCCCTACAAACAAAAACAAAAAAAAAACAGTTTTTCATGAAGCATCCGCAAATTATTTTGGTCCTTCGAGCCGGATAAAACTTTATAATATTAGTGTAGATACCGTTAGCAACAAATTCCTTGTAATTTCCTTACGGTCCATAAATCCCAAGCCTCCTACCTAATATTCGCAACAATTAATCTCAGTAAGTCCCACGCTATCAGTACCTAATGTTACATAAACAAGAATGCCTTAGGAACATTAAAATGCAAATTAACCTAATCTTGGCATAATATACGACAGTACAGCAATTATAACTTGCGCAGTAACTGTAGCACTTCTGTATTTATCTGTACTTAGACTTGCTTCTTTTGGTGTTTATGAACGAATAATTCATTTTTGATATATGTGTGTACTGTCAGTTTTATTTTTATTATCAATAGGCTTGACCATTATCTCGCCTGATGGTAAGCAATGATGCGGTCAACAATGGAGTACGCTTGCTTAGTCATCCATCCATCCTCAGCCTTTTAATGTTTCCGATGTTGGGACTTAGACCTCCTCTCTTGGAGAGGGAATAGGCACGCGGGCCAAGTGCGATTGATGAATGTCACATGTCCTCAAATTTTTGCTTGCTAATGAATAGTATTTATTACTATTCACTTTTGCCTCAAAAACCTCCAAGTTGTAGCTATCAGGAAACACTGAAAGAAAGATTTCGTCTGGGTATTCCATAGCTTAGCTGTACGCATCATGATTGTTTTTTGAAAACGATTGTTCCGTATGGGTGGGATGTCAACCATCATCAGCTAAAGAAGTGAGATCCATATAAATCAACGGATTATTTAGATATTTAGCATAATATATGATAGTTATTTACTGACCGTTATAAATAGAGATATTTTCAGCGTTACATTCACAGAAAACCACATAACCATAAAGATACATTAGTAGTTCTCTATCAAGAAAATAATCTACTCGACCATTTCCCCTATTCATGAATTTACAACAGGCCAAACTGCATAATTCATTCACACTCCCGCGGTCCAGTTTTGTTCGCGCCAGTACTCAGTACAGTCGAGCTGTCAACACTTGTACAAAGTCCAATTACATCAATTTGCCAGAATGCAAGCGTAACATTGCAATGGCGTAATATTATGGAACAGTTTATGGAATCCGGAACACGAAAGTCTATAAATTAAACGTTTTGCGCACGGACGCCGAACCGCGAACTAAGTTAAGGCTAGTTTTCCATTACAATTGTGCGAGAAACGGAGCGAGAAGTCCACTAATAAAATAGCTATAGAGTAGTTTTACTTTTCTTCACTTTTCACTTTTGCTTCATCGCTTACATTTGGTGGAAAGCCAGCCTTCTTCTCGTGCCAGAGATAGTGTGAAATGAATTGTTTTTTTCGCGTTTTGTTGAAACTAATTGTCTGTGATTTGCGAGTTATTATGGTAAGATAAGAAAGATACCAACCTGCACTGGGCCTGCGTGGTGGATTACGGTCCATTCTCTCTCCTAGAGAGGAGGCCTGAGTCCCAGCAGTGGGAACATTCAAAAGGCTGATGATGATGATGATGGTAAGATAGGTATGTGTATCTAAGTTATAAAACTGGATTCGGTGATTTTAGTTTTCTACTAAATTGGTTTATTAAATGACAATATTTATCGTCATTATTCACTTTACACGAAACGTTTTCAGGAACTTCCAGTGCGAGGGTGGAATATTATCTGTATTGTAGCTGAAACCAGTTTATTCTGTAATTGTTCTCATTTCGCTGCGATTTGTGTTTATTACACATTCCTTGCAAGATTTACTAATACTAACTAAATTAGTTGATGCTTTGTTGCAATGCAGGGAAAGGCTCTCTTTTCCATTCCATTTTTTTGTATACTTGTGCAAACCACTTCTTTCAGTAAGTTTGCGGGATTCATAGAGAGTTATACGTGGCTTTGGAGAATGATATGCGGGTTTTACTCAGTAGGTAAAAGTATGACTCTTTCTCTCGCTTCAACACAAGCTTGAGAAGATATTTGATGATTTCTTACCTCAAAAAAGGCCAGTTCTTTCGGTAAGAGTCACGTTATCTATCTCTTTGCAAAGCTTTCCGCCATCTACGCCTCACTCTGGCGATCATACGTAATTCTCAAACAATTAGGTCTACTATCTCCAACTTCAGGTACAATTTACTCAACTTAACGGCTTTAAAAGCTAGCTATAAATCAGGTCCAGCATAATGAGAGTAGAATTAATTCATCGTATATCTAAATAGCCATCGGCTTCGGTATTGCATAAGACTGTCCGTGCCGCATTTTGTTATGCTCATTCTATACTCTACACGTTCGTTCTGATCAGTGTGCAGTGAATTAGAAGATTGATGGCGGAAAGCAGGGATGGTGCACCTTTTAAAACCTGCGTGCTAAAGGAAAGAAAAAAGTTGGCAAAAAAAAACCAGATAAATTGTCCTAAGTTTCTCCATTCATACGATCAATCCGCGTATTAGGAAACGCCAAATTGGAAGGTCTTTCACATGCTGGACCGATGATCTGGTGAAGGTTGGGGGAATCTGATGGATGCGAGACGCTCAGGACCATTCGTTGTGGCTGTGACGATGATGAGTAAATCAATCCTCTTTAGATTAGCTTTTAAAAGAAATAGTTTTTAATTCCAAGCCATGGTCTGCGTGTGTACTAAACTTCTTTCAAAGTTATTCAATCTTTTGAGCTTTTTTTTAGGTGGGAAAATCGCGAGAGACAGTATCAGAATTTCACTGACCTATAAATGATCCTTCGTTTCGTGCCGGGGCCGAATCTACCTTTCAGAAACTAATCAGCTGGGCCCCAACGGTATCTTTTGAGCTTCTGAAGGAGTATCAAACATACACAGATACAGACATACATAGAAACTTTCGTCTTTGTAATGTTAGTGTGATGTGATGTGATAGTGTAACCGACTTGTATTGTAGACCAGAACGTCCGCTTTCGCATCGTTGTCGCTGTCTGTCACAGGCATCTCCAATTTCTCTGTATTTTGATTTCTTGACAGTAATTGTCACTTAGATGGAGATGATAATAAAACTGCATGACAAACTTAGCAGGTGGCGTATTTTTTTTTTTTTATCATCATTTCAGCCGAAAGACATCCACTGTTGGATATAGGCCTCCTCCAAGTTTCGCCACACCACGCCACCGGTTCTGTGCGTCTCGCATCGTTCAGATTCCCCCAAGCCTCACGCTGCGTCGTACGACATGCTGTCGCCAGTTTGGAACTTTTCAGCCTCAACAAACAATTGTTCTGCGAGCAATGTACTCTGTCCACTGCCTTCATTTTCATTTCCAACAAAATCACCTGCAAACTAACTACCTACATAACGTGCAAAACCCATTGTCCATTTTACGGCTCGCTCATAAGCCAGTGATTTATGATATATAACACTTTACTCCCGATTCGGTGCACGCGCATTATAATTTACGACCATAGATCATGATCCAGCTATTTGTCGGGTATAAAACGCAACTTACTAGGTACTTGCTCAAATAGTTGGTATGTATATGTATATAAGCTGGTTTATGCTTGCGGAATATGGTGTTCTAAATACATATGATATTAAATGTGATATAAAACGGCGTATTTACTTGTTTTATAACTAGGCATAAAGTCGTTTTATAGTTTTACTAGCTGCTCCCAGCGGCTTCGCCCGCGTGATAGCAGAAAATTATCTCAAGGGAACATACTTCCGGGATAAAAAGTATCCTATGTCCTATTCCAGGACATGATCTATCCGTGTACCAAGTTTCATAAAAATCGGTTTTGCCATTTAGGCGTGAAGACGTAACAAACAAACAAACGAACTCACTTTCGCTTTTATAATATTAGTAAGGATACTTGACAGATACAGTGTTCTGTATATTTTAGACTAGATGTTCGTTGCAGCCTCAACTGTCTCAGCTGTCTTTAGTTATTGCTCCGCTGCTATAAATCACATCGTGATGTTATATATCTTATAGCTTTCCTCGATAAATAGGTTATTCAAAACTTACCATTGTTTTCAAATTGAACCAGTAGTTTGGCGCGTTCAAACAAACTCTTCAGCTTGATATAATGTTAAAAGTATAGAACTGGGCTCTGCTTTATATTTACGAATAGCTTTTGCCCGCGGCTTCGCCTGCATAAATAAAATATAGCCTGTATCACTCACGAATAAAGCAGCTTTCTATCGGGGAAAAAATGTATGCAATAAGACCATTACTTTCCGAGATTACCTCCTACAAACATAAAAAGAAATAAAAAAAGAAAGAAGGAAAGAGAGAAAAAACGTTTATTAAAAAAAACCGTTTGTTTGTTTTTTAAATAAACTAATTTTCCACTTTATAATATCTATTAGTGTAAGTAGCGATATTATTTTTGCAAATATTACGTAACTTGATAGGAAATCAGATAATACACATAGCTTGCAATATGTTATATATTCGATAAATTATTTTGATAAACCTAACTTATAATTATTATATAAGACATTCATAAAGTAATTTTATTTTTAATGAGTTTTCATTACAGTGTGCTTTTATTTGGTTTTTATTTGCACTTGTATTTATGAATTGTTTTTGTTTGTTTCAGGTACAAATGCCTTCAAATCGATTGGGGTTTCACGTCATACAATACAAGACGAAATACTACCTAGATTATAAACAGGTTTTTATAATATAACTAAAATAATCCACAACTATAACACAACACCGTTTAGTCCCAAGCTAAGCAGAAGTTGTGTAATGAGTACTAGAAAACTGATAAACATACTTATGTATTTTTAAATGCATACATATTATAGATTAATTACACCCAAACACAGAACAAATGATCGTGCTTATCACACAAACATTTGCCCTGGGTGGAAATCGAACTCACGGCCTCCGGCATAGCAGCCAGTGCCACTAACCACTAGACCGACAAGCCAGTCAATTATATCTCGCTCTTTGCTTTGGAGTCTACTTCGTTAGGCTATTTTCACTAAAACATTTTGTAAAAAATCAATTGACAATTGAGAGCAGTGGTGGCCGAGTGATAATGGCCCCGACTTATGAGTTGTAGGTCGCGGGTTCGAACACAGCCAGGCGCATTACTTTGTCTAATTTATTTCATCACCACTGCTTCTCAAAACGGTGAAGGAAAACATCGTGAGGAAACCGGCATGTCCTAGAACCAAAAAATCGAAGGCGTGACATCCACCAATCGGCACTGGGCCTGCGTGGTGGATTACAGCCCATTCCTTCTCCCAGAGAGAACGTAGAAACATTATAAGGCCGACTATGCTATGATGTGGTACTTTATATACCGAGAGTATGTTCCCTTGGGAAATATTTCTGTTTTCACCAGGCGAAGCCGCCAGCAGAAGCTAGTTCACAAACATAATTAAAAAGCTAAGATGTTTTTACGAAACAAAGTTGTGAAAGTGAGACCGCAATGTTTCCGCAAAACCAGAAACTTGCGATATATTTGATGAATGAATTAACCCGGAGGCAAATAAGCTGGGAAAATTCTAGAATAATCTGTATAAATATAACAGGCAAAACCCTGACTCACTCACTAACTCTTCAACGCCCAGTTGTCAACGTTGTCAGGAAACCGTACAGGGGCCCAGCAGGGTCGAAGCTTACTGGGGCCAAGGATCTGCTTCTAAAACGAAGATTCGGCCCTGGTACAGAAGGTAACGATGGAACAGGAGTCGTTTTTCAGTCCGTAAAAGTCTGAAACTATCTCCCGCTCTACTCAAAGGCGTGGAGATGTCATTAGATGATTTTACCAAAAACAAAAAAAAAACCCAAGGATCTAGAACGCTGAAATTTTCACCCCCTGAGGGGATGAAACGGGGGCCTAAAGTTTGTACCAGGAAATCTAATTTAATGCGGTCGAAGCCACTGGTACAGTAACATATGTAATTTACTGAAGATGTTACCACTTCAAATGGGATTACGGAGTCGTACATCTCCCTACCAGGACTGCAAAATTGTTCGGCCCAGAAACACGAAGGGCAAACACAATAAACCTGGGTGTATTGTGTTTGCCCTTCGTGTTTCTGGGCCGAACAATTGTGTAGCCGTAACAACTATCTTTAGGCCATAAAAATATTTTTTTCTTACGGGAATCGAAACTGCGACAGGCAGTGCAGCAACCAATTGCTCAGCCACTGTGCTGTCACGCCTCTTGATCCATTTCTTCCATAACCCCTCAATTATTTCTCAAAAAACTAGTTTTATCTGTACCAGATCATAATCATTCAGCACGAGCCCAGTCTTAACGTAACATAGGCATGTTTTATTCGAGCACAATCTATAAGCGCCCTGATTATCTGACAACCTGACAACTGACAAGTAACAGTTTGTCACCTGCAGCTTGATCTCAAGGCTCTAAAGCTATTAGTTCTAATTATCTACAACCACTTGTTCAAGGCTGTCTCTACACTTCTTAATAATTACGACACTTACTATGTACCTATATAATATTATATGTTGGTCAATTCTCTTGGTGATTGATAAGAAGAGTGTAAGTTATAGAATTAATTGTCTGTTCAAGAAATGTTAATTCTGCGTCGAATTGATTCGAACAATGTTTTCGTGTCCTATTTGCCAGAGTCGTGCGTTTGCGACTGGGTACTACATCTCGTTTCATCATATCAGCTGAAAGACGTCCACTGCTGGACATAGGCCTCCCCCAAGGGTCGACCAACGACCGGTCCTGTGCGTCACGTATCCATCGGATTTCCGCAACCCTGACCAGGTCATCGGTCCACCTTGTTGGAGGCCTTCCAACGCTGCGTCTTCCGGTAAGTGGTCGCCACTTCAGAACCTTCCGTCCCCATCGACCATCTGTTCTGCGTGCAATGTGCCCTGCCCATTGCCACTTAAGTTTGGCGACTCTTCGAGCTACGTCGGTAACCTTGGTTCTCTTACGGATATCGGACATCTCGTTTAGCTCTTCTTAATCCTCATAGGCGAGAGATGGTCACCTCTGCGTGTAAAGTCCAGAATTACCATTGGGATGGTCCCTTAATCAAATTTTTGACAGAAGGTTAACTTTGCGGTTTTTTCTTGGATGTCCATCCTGGCGAAATAAACGCGAGAGTGTTTGTCGGATATATCTAAATGGCAGTTAAAAGGTTAAGTTTTATGCGCGTTGCAAGTGAAAGGTTAAAACAATAGATACGTTTTACTATAATTTTAATGAGATCTGTGTCAAGTGTTTGTATATGGCAAAAAGATTACGAATAATATTTCATTTTGCGCTGACCTAAAAATAACGTATGCATAATAATGCTAGGGCTGTTCCTTTTAGGAATACCTAAGTAGGAACCTAGAGTTGAAAAAATATGCGAATGTACTAGCTGCTGCCAGTGGCTTAAAAATATCCCGGGAACATAGTCTCGGGATAAAGAGTATCTTTTGTGCCATTCCAAGACACGGACTACCCGTGCCAATGCCAATGCCAATTTTCATCTAAATCCATTCTTAATCGTGAAGGGGTAACAAAGATATTCACATACATACATTTTCGCCTTTATAATATTAGCATGACAGTTGCAAATAATGACGTAGGCGCTGTGGTCACCGAATCATTCAGCTGTTATCGTCAAGTGAGTTTGGACATTATTGGTGGTATTTTTGACTAGTCATTGGAAAGCCCATGTTTTGCGATGTCCATTATGAAATGGACTTTGTCGAAGATAGTTTAAATGCGCGAGTGGTGTGTGACGGCGTTTTGTATCGGCGTTTAGTGGCTAGTTCAGGTCATAAGAAACGAGAAGCGTCAATTTGTAGCTTGTGGCGGCCACCGGCATCTACCGTCTGCGGCGCATCCAAATAAAAATATGTATGACACCTACAGGAAATTTGCCGATGGCGGAGTTTGGTGGACGTGGCGACCCTAAGTCTGTTAGACCGTAAATTTTGACTGATATAATGCCAACGTCGTATGATATTAATATATTTTCGTTTTCACACACCGCTTCACCGCTTTTGACTATCAAACTTTTATGCTTATATGTCTCGAATTTCTGTAACGTTGCTAATCTAATTTTTGTTTTAGTTTTGATACATATATGTGTACTAGCTTTTGCCCGCGGCTTCACCCGCGTACATAATCCCAGGATAAAAAGTATCCTATGTGTTATTCTGGGATATGGTCTACTCGTGTACCAAGTTTCATCGAGATCCGTTTAGTAGTTTTGGCGTGAAAGAGTAACAAACATCCAAACATCCATACATACAAACTTTCGCATTTATAATATTAGGAGGATATTTCGTGCTCTAGCAAATATAATTACTGTTCGAGCGTCGAATACAAACGAGTTTTAAAACCATTTAATTGCATAAAATAATTCCGCTAAAATAATTCGTCTATACTCGATAATCTGTCATATCCTTCCTTTGAATTCCAAATCCTGTTCTTTATATGGACGTCGTCAATCATTAACTAATTCACAAGAAGTCGATCGTAATTACTGTTGACTGTCGAATGTTTGGGTTATTTAAGTTTATGTCAATGCCAAATTAAAACTGGCTCAATAAATGATCTCAATTCTTTATTGCAATACATAATTTCATCATCATCATCAGCCTTTTAAAAGTGGCCACAACACTGCTGGGACCCAGGCCTCCTCTCTAGGAGAGGGAATGGGCCGTAATCCACCACGCGGGTGCAGTGCGGGTTGGTGAATGTCACATGTCTTCGAATTTTTGGTTTTAGGACATGCCGGTTTCCTCACGAAGTACATAATGTACATAATACAAGTGGTATATATCTAAAAAAGGAAACAATTAAGCAAACTATCGGGCACAGCAAATCATTAACTTATAGTTAAAATCAAAACTTACCACATTAAAATGGAATGACTCTAATTCTCCCTAATTCATACTATCTTGGCAAAATACAGGTGGACATAGAAATCTAAGTGATTGCTTTGCCCTATCCTTTATGAAAGGATGTGTTATTAATTATATAGAAGTAGCAGTAAATTTATACTTTATCAATTATACAAAAGTAGCAATAAATACATCACTTAATAAGATAGCTTCTCATTTCTAACAGTGTTTGGAATTATTTATTCATAAATCTCTGAATGTTTGTAATGAATTTTATCTCGAGCTGTCGCGGTGCTGTAGGCTTCGTTGTTAGGGGTAGTTTTCATTGTCATCCGTCACGTCACAAATATTGAGTACAAGTTGCTCTGTCTTACAATAACGGATCTGTCTTAAATGTGTGCGTAGTATATGAATACATTTATTTCTGTGTGTGTGTGTGTGTGTGTGTAAGTAAACATTGTGCATGTGAGTCTACACATACATAATTATATGGCTAACCTTGAGGTAAAAAATAAATTGAGCTTATAGGTAGAACAACTATAGTTGTTATTGGCAATAGTGATTACTTATCTAAACAGCTTGGCGTTAAATCTCTTGGGATGCAAGCGATACCACCTGTTGGTAAGCAGTGATGCAATCGTTGGTGGTGAGGCGCACTTACTTATTAAATTAAAAGCCTATTAACTCTAGCCTTGAAGATACATTTAAAATCATAATTTGACGGGAAGACCGTAGCAGGCGAATGGTTTAAGTCCTTCGATGTACGCGGTATAAATTCCCATTTTGCCTAGGACTTTGACCTTTGCTATGATGCTCGAAATAAAATACCTCTCGTGATTTACGCAATTTAAGTTCTTAGCGCAAACAAACTAACACAAACTATACAAAAGAATCCCATAAAAAAATCATCCGATAATTCCAATCCCGTATTGTATCGCACAATGCAACCACG
Organism: Mythimna lalbum; assembly: GCA_949319445.1. Classification (NCBI taxonomy): domain Eukaryota; kingdom Metazoa; phylum Arthropoda; class Insecta; order Lepidoptera; family Noctuidae; genus Mythimna; species Mythimna lalbum. Next base: position 6,650,774 of record OX439345.1, on the reverse strand, counting down.
CTCTCAGCTTGAATAACTCAGCCATGCCGGATACACGGCAGGTGGTGTCTTGCACAATTTACGCACGCTCCCTTGCAGACGCTTGCAGGCTTGCACATTTCAGTCTAATGTTACTAACTTGCCTGCAAGTGTTGTGACAGGATAATGTAACACCCGCGTTTGTTTAGACTAACATAAAATAGTGGTGTTTTAGATTAGAATTTTAGTTTAAGAAGGTAGAGAAGTGACTTGTTTTGGTGTTTCTAGATGGACTTTTAGGTCATTTTAATAAGGATATATTCTTGAGAATTAGGTATTGAGCTGGTTGATGTGGTGCCATTTAGTACTGGCCTACTTATTATTTCTAGCTGTAGAAATCTTTCAATTGAAATTTCACTTAGGAATTTTTGGTTCTTAATGATCGAACTGCCGGTTAAAAGAGATTTTAATCTTTATTTCTTTTACTCATTATGCATACAGCTTTTTTTTTTTGTCGACGGGGAAAATCATCTTTGACGAAACCCGCTCTTGGGTGGAGCGGGAGACAGTGTCAGACTCTTACTGACTAAAAACCCCGCGCCGTTCCTTCTAACCTTCATACCGGGGCACGAGCTCCCTTTCGGACAACCCTGTCCCCAGTAGTCTTCGACCCAGCTGGGCCCCTCCTGCTGCTGACAACTCCTTGAGGCGCGCGGGAACAGTGCGCGCCGTCGACGTCTTGGACTCGGTCCATTACCGGACGATCGGACAGCGAGCTACCCATGGCTCGCCGTCCGCGAAGTGGATTTCCTGACAGCTACCACCGAGGTGTCTTTAAGACAAGAGTGAATAGGTTACTTCTAGGCATGGGTGCTCTCTATTGGGTTTTCCTGCAAAAGGTAAGCGATGATGACGTGTTCGAACATCATCGCTTACCATCAGGTGAGATAGCGGTCAAGCGCGCGCCTTAGAAGAATAGTTGTTCGAAATATTTTGTAACCTTTCCTATCTAATATCCAACAGAAAATATAATTACATAACAGTTTAGTTACAGCGGTCCGGTCATAGACCTATAAGGTTGATTGACATCGACATTATCATAGAAATTTTATTGTAAGAGGTCACAGAGGTAATGTCTGATACTGTATGTATTATATTATTTGGTTTCGGGTAAGTAGGTATATAGGTCGTATAATGATATAATGTTCTATGTAATAGGTGTAATAATTTCGGATATTAGTACCATGTAATGTGTGGGCTGTTATTTATTATGAGGTAATGTTATGTATAGGACTGTACATTTTTGTGATTGTTTTTTTGGTGGTATACGCTTCCGACTGGTGAGTTTAATGGCATGGTAAACTGAAGATGGTGTCTAAAAGATGTCAGCAAAACCGTTGGGGCTCAGTAGGGCCTATTTCTGATAGAGCCACGGGAATTTCTCAGAAAGAAACCGTTTCTTGGAACCTGAATGGCTACTGAAAGACTCAGATTTATTAGTCAGCAAAAGTCTAATACACCCTCTCGCCTCACCTTAGAACGGGAAAAGTCATCGGATGATATCTCACCTCGAAAAACATAAGTCTGGCTGGCACTTTGTATACTTTATTTCATCACCACTGCTTGAGAGCATCGCGAGGAATCCGGCAAGTCCTAGAACCAATATTTTGAAGACATGTGACATTCACCTAACTATATATTAAATATTGGTATGTATGCCTATTAGAGATCAGATACATGGCTTACACATTATGACCAACATTTATTACTACAGTCTAAGATCAAAAATGAGTGTTGCAAAAAGTACTAAATTCATAGAAAAAAATAGTGTATTAATTTAACATTTAATTGGAAGATTTGTATAAGATCGTACCTCCGAAACTGCTCTCCTCAACTTATTGAGAGAAGCACCGTGTAATGAATGTTTTCTATTTTGTATTTTGTAAATAAAGATCTCGAAATAAACGTGGGTAAAATAAAATAAATGACCACAAAAAGCATTGACCAATTGATCCGTTGATATAACAGGCCATTACAAATGAAGCTTAACAAAATAATCAAATGTACCAAAATAGATAATTGAGTGCATTTCCGGTTCTAAATTTAAGAATATATCGTATCTTCTTTTCTGATATTTAATAAAACATAAAGAGTTTGTAGTTATTACATAAAGCGAGCGCTGAAAGCGTGTCTGATATTAGTTACAATTTCACAGATGTTAGGCTGTTGCTGAAAACTTGTAAAAATCTGGAACCATTCGAAGACAAATAAATGCCTTCATTCTCCATTATTTGTTGTTGTAATTTGATTGGTTGTGAACTACTCGCGAAATCAGTTTATATTTGCTATCAAAAACTAAATTCAACAAATCGATTTTAGCATAGTTCAGACAAAATTAATTAAAAGTTTTGTTCCGGATTGCATTATGATGAGGTATTAATGAAATATAGAATATCATAGATGGATATTTGGTAGAAAAGATATTGATTGAGGTTGTTAGGTCAAAATATGCGAATAAATCATGAAATAATGGATTTTTAGAAGAGAAGAAACATGTGCAAATTGGTGTTGATCTTGACATCGTTAACACTTTTGTATAACATCTCACAATAAATTATGCATTATATGACCTAACATGCATTTTATGCTTTAGTAGCTGACCTGGTGAACGTATCTCTGTCATATAAATTTATCAAATAAAAAATAGAGGGTGGGGTTAAGAGGGTAATTTATATATGTATTTTTTTATTATTGATAGGCTCGCGTTAGACCATCTCATTTGATGGTAAGCAAAGAAGTGGTCGACGATGGAGCACGCTCGCCTAGAAGTAACATATTCACTCTTGTCTTAAATACCCCTAAGTTGTAACTCTCAGGAAACACAGACTCCGGCAGGGAATTTTACTCCTTGGCAGTACGCGCAATAAACCTGTTCCCAAAACGCTAATAAAATAATCCTGCATCGCGCAATTAAAGTTTTCCATGCGATTTAAACATATAGTACAACCTGTAATCATCTATCGGGCAGTTGCCCACCAGACATGACACCTGTCTGGTCGGAGGATCTTTCATTTGCAACGAAGGTATATGGGACTTTACTCTCTGCTCCGCATACCTACAAAGCATCACTAACCTATAGAAGATCATTATAACATAATATAAGTATGTTAACTTTGATAACCTATAAACTTTAAACACGGATTCGCCTGTCAATCATGGCGCACACGCCATGGCAGTTGGCTATATCGGTCAATGGGGTCAGTTGACGTCTATGGGAAGTTATATAAATGTTATATCATTATACCATTGTTATTAACTGTAACTATTGACCCATAGATCAATGATTGAATTGTAATGAAAGGAAATCTGTATGTCTGTTTAACTGACAATGGCCTGACAGGAATTATGGGACTATGAGAATCACAATGATGGTGAAAATAAATAGGTACTTTTTTGGTGAATGTTTTTTTTTTTAAATATCCAACTGTGTGTCCCGCTGCTGGGCAAAAGCCTCCCCTTCCGCCTTCCAAACTTTTCTGTTCAGGTGGCCCTAAACAGAAAAGTTTGGAAGGCTCTTGCTAAATTTGCCTTTCAGGCGCCCAGTGAGTGAATTTCAGGACATGTTCTACCCGTGGGCTAAATTTCATTCAAATCCGTTTAGCCGTTCGAGAGTGAAAAAGTAACAAATATGTACCTACACACGATGTGATACCTACACACACAAACTAATATAGGTTAGACTGTTGCAATTAATAGTTTACCATAAACAAAAAAAAAAAAAACATAAATCGGCAGGTATATTAAACGTTGATCAGAAAATAAAATTTTATAGTCTAATAACAAGATGTTAGTTTAAATATTATAATATACAAATTAATTTATATGAATTTTTAATTTGACCTATAAAAAGATATTAACACTACATAATTTGATGATCCTTATTGATCTTTTCACATTTAGGATCTAATATTAAAACTTAACGACCATTCAATCATTTCTTAACTACTCTACTAATTCTCACCTAATCAAAAGTAAAATATATTAGTCTGTTCATTACTCATACTCGGAAAGTCGGTCTGAAGTTTCCCGAAAGTAATATACTTTTCAGCCTGAGGGAGAATCGCTTCAATTGACAGCTGTCAAATCATAAAAAAAAACTAATTCTATTTTCACAGTCCTATTGAATCATGTCCCAGCTATTATAAATTCTATACAATCACTCAATTACAGCGCGCTGTAAAATTGAAATACCATAAAGATTTAAAAAGAATATTTTTAATAGTATCTTAACAATATTTAGTCCCTCGCTACGCTTGGGCGCCAAACCCCTCCACGGGACTAAATAAGTTACTTTCACCCTTGGGGTATCAATGAACTGTAGCTGTTCTGTTTAAATTTTTTTGGGAACCTAGATTGTCATTTAACGTGTCTCTATTAATAGGTGAACGTTTCTTCGATTTCAAATTGACTTCATGTTACATTTTAAATTGACTCGATCATTTTATTTCCTCAATGTGCAAGTGCATTGTACCGAGGTCAGTAATATTACGCCAGTATGATCAAATCGAAACCAGACGGTTGGTAGCCTTACATGCTCTATAAACTGAATTAAAGTAGGTGTTCGATAAATTGAGAATAAAGTACATTGATCTTTTCTTTATATTTCTGAGTGAATTTAAACAATGAACTGTTTTTCATTACTAGAAAATGTAGAGGATTGCGACAGAAGTCGGTTGAAAACTGGTTTTTTAAATTAAGAATATCAATAAACGTAAGAGGGTCAATGAACGCTATTCTAAATTTATCTGGAACTTCAGTTGCTGAATTTGTTTACGAAGACAGTGTGAATTTCTCTCAAAGAGTTGTCAGCAAAATTGATGGGGCTGATGCTGATGCTAGGGCTGCAGGAGTGTTTGAAAAAATAATGTAGTTCTAGACCGCTGGTGGGGGGTTTTAGTCAGTAAAAGTCTGACACTATCTCTCGCTCTACCCAGAGCGGGAGAAGTTACTTTATGATTTGCCACCTCAAAAATAAAAGTAAAAATTTACTTAATTAAATAAGTTGCAAAAGATTATCATTAAAAGTAGTAACTTGTAGTCTCATATCTAATCTTAGTAATGTTTTCTTTTTAATGTTCTCTTTAAAAGGACAAAGCTCGTAAAGTGGTTACTGAAGCATTATGACCTAATATGGTATGTTGCCCCTACAGTTAATTTGTATTCTGGTAGTGAAAACAAGCTTGACAGCAGGGTTGGCGCAGTGGTTGGCTGCTGCGCTGTGTGTCACCAGTTCGATACCCGAGTGGAACAAACATTACTATACCTAGTTTTGAGAGTGGTTCCTGGTCAGGGTGTCTTGTTAATGAGACTAGACATGATTTTGAGCGCCTACAATTCCAGTGGGGGTAAGTCCGTACTATGGGAAGTGCCTGGAGAATAATAACAATAATATTTTATTTGTTTCTCTCCAAAAGGTGCAAAAGTTAAAAGTAGCCTATGCCACTCAGGAATAAAGCAGCTTTCTATCGGTGAAAAATTTTTCGCAATCGGACCAGTACTTTCAGAGATTACCTCCCACAAACAAAAAAATAAACTTAACCTCTTTATAATATTAGTGTAGATAAAGTAAAAAGAGAAGAGATAAATTAATCTTATTCAAAATCGACACCATATCAATTTTAACACTAAGTAACCTTTTAAGTTTAATTCATTTCACACTTACACGGACCATCAAATCTTCATTATAGATCCGATTAGTGCCTCAAAAATATCTATAGGTACATACATACATATAAATAAAATTGAAGTGTCTGTTTGTAGTTTCAATGTAGCATTGTCTAAATTCATATGAAATTATATTCAATACCTACCCACAGTAAAAATGCTGTTTTTTTAATATTTGTACGTCTGTCTGTTCGTTACAGTTAATCTCCAAAACGGTTTAACCAATTTTGACGGGATTTTCATTGGTAGATAGCTGATGTTTTACGGAGTATTTCAGACTTACTTTAGAAAAAGGATGAGAATTCGGCGAAAAAACTAACTTCAAATAGCATTCTGCTGTTAAATGATACGTAGACAAAGTCGCAGGCATTAAATAGTATTTTAATAAGTTTTGAATGTCCGTCTGAATGTCCATTACTCATATTAGCATAGACCTGTCAATACCATAAACATAGCTTGAAAGCATGTAATCAAATGTTTAGATACTCGTAATATAGCATTACTTTGTCTTATGTAAGTAGTTGCGATAGTCTTGTGATAACGTTAGCTTTGGTGTAACAGTTCCTTTGGTCTACTTTTGTGAAAGGCTACAATCAGGTTTTATACAGCCTTAAAAGCATACGCATAATCAGCCTTTTAACTGTGACTTAGGCCTCCTCGATAGAAGATTGAATAGGTAGGCCGTAATACCCTATACGGGGTCAGTATGTGTCAGACATATTCGAACTTTTCGTCGATTTCCTCACCGTTTTCAGAGCAGTGGTGTTGAAATAAATGACTCAAAGCAATTTGCTTCTCTGGGTAAACTCATGACGAACAACTTCTAGGTCAGAGCTGTTACCCTTAGGTCACCACTTTTTCCTGTTTTATACAGAGACAAACATAATTGTTTTTTGAATACGAGACGCATAGACAGCCATTCGTCGTGGCGATATTTGGGGGACCTCTATGTCTAGTGGTGGACGTCATTCGGCTGAAATGACAATGAAATCAGTCTACGGGATTAGTGATCGTCGGCAGTGCAGAGGGAATTAGAAATCATGGTTGCCTTTCTATGGATTCTGGTTATTAGAGGTTGTAGTGATTAGAAAAGTGGTCACAATAAAAACAAAAATTTATATTTTTTGATATTATGTGACCGTCGTCGCGTGGCCGAGTTGTAATGGCCTCGACTTACGAGTTGTAGGTCACGTTTTCAAACCCAGCCGGGCGCATTATTTTGTGTAATTTATTACATCACCCCTGATCTCAAAACGGTGAAAGAAAACATCGTGAGTAAACCATGTCTTAGAACCAAAGTTTCTAAGACATGTCACATCCACTAATCCGCACAGGGCCCGCGTGGTGGATTATGGCCCATTCCTTCTCCTAGAGAGGCATGATTCATTATAAGGCCGACTATGCTATGCTTCGCGTGATAGTATTCGTGTTTTTTTAGGACGACGCAGTGAGGGACGTGTCTTTAATCTAAATAAGTACCTGTTACGTTCTTTATCGATATTATTATATTGCACAAAGCTGTAGAGACTTTAATTTATGTAACTTGAAAGCGATACAGTACTATCCTGTCACGATTCTTTCGTGATCGACCAGCTGATCCGATTCCGCCCGGAATGACGGAACTGCTTTTGTTACCGAATAATAATTGTTATTAGATTATCTGTTACCGGTATCGATATATGTATGAAAGTTAATCGAGCGTTTGGAGCTGACCGGTTGTTGTTCTTTTTTTGCTGTCGGTACAGTACTGACACCGATCCTAGATACTTAGTGTTGAAGGTTTGAAATGTTGTTTGATGCAAGATATGTCAGTTATTTATTGGTAGTATTTGTGGAACAGTTATGTGATATTATTTATCATGGTATTTTAGTATATTACAGTTGGTCAATACCTCTTAAAAATGTGCTCTAAAATATTATTTACCGTTTTATAAAAAAAAAGTAAAAAATATGGCAAAAGTTTCTATTACTAAATCTATCGTACCAATTTATTGTACAAGCTAAAAGGTAAATCGACAGAATTTGCCGTAAATAATAAAAAAAAAAAAAATTAAAAAGAAGGTAAGCAAAAGCAAGCTACACTTGCTGTTGTATGCACACTTATGATCGTGTTTGTTTACTAAAAAAAAACAAACAAAATCACTCTGATTCGATTTATTTGTGATGGAATAATAATACAATGGATGCGAGACGCGCAGGAGCGTTCGTTGTGGCGACGCTTGGGGGAGGCCTATGTCCAGCAGTGGACGTGTATCGGCTGAAATGATGATGATGATGATGAATAATACAACTTTCTATAAATATAGTGCTCTAATAAAACAATAACAATGTTTAGACAGTCACTATGAATCGTTTTTATTTTTTGAGAGGTCTAAGTCACGACAGAGTCGCGATTTTTTTCAAATTATAAAGAATAGTCGTAAAAAAAATTGATAGAGTACGCCCATTCATCAGACGTAAATACGCTGTCCCAAAATTAATAGCCAAAATAATTTTGATAATTTTGTGACATAAAAAGCGAAAACTGAGCATGTAGGTCGATTTCTGGAAATTTCTTGTTAACAACCCGGTCTGCATTTGTATCTCGTTAATATACTCGTCCGCTAAAATATGGAGATGAAGATTATTGGTAAAAATGTGGATGGTATTATAAATACACAATTATAAAACAGCGTCATATTTGTGACTGTTATTATAAAAAAAAAACATGCAGCGTGAAAAATTTTCAATTAAAAAAAAAATCAGACAAAAACCGTTATAATGTAACAAGTTCCATTTTACATTTCAAAGGCATTATAAAGTCTATTGAATATTATTAAAACTATATTACCGAGTATTTGAAAGGCCTACAGCCCACCTACATTTCCGCCTAACGTTTGACCTTTGCATAGTCAAAATACCTAACAGTCGTATTGCGAGAGTCACGAATTCTCCGTCGATAGACTGCGGTCACTGCATGCTGTCATATATTATTTATTTACCTAATATTATGTAGAAAATATGAATTATTGGACGTGCTAACTCAACCTTTAATATTTACTTGATAAATTATCGCTTAATTGTAATTTTTCAGTGTCATTGAAAATACGTTCTCAAGATAAATTGCACCAGCAATGTATTGGTATTTATTTATCAACTTCTTAATTTAAAAAAAAGAAGATGATTTCTATTTCTTTTATTAAATTTATTTAGGTAACCAATAGCGATACACAAAATATGTTACAAAGTACCTAAGTGCTTTCCTACTGTAAAGCACTTACTTTAAAATCTATTATTAGCCATCGATTACTATCGATGGCTAATAATAGATTTCCCTTTCTAACTGGCATAATTATATCACACGCAGACGGATTAATAACAAAAAGTTCAATAAAAACGTACAATACAATATAGCTTCAAGTTAAAGGAATAAAAATTAGAAAAACAAAATAACAAAATATATAGAATTATATAGGAGATTAATTTTATGTTATTTGCTTTCGTCTCGAGACATAATAGTGTTTAACTGCATTCCTTGATGAAGAATTGCACTAGTTTATTAAGAGCCTAGTCACTTTAGGCTAAAGAAATCTGTATTGAAAATCGATGGGTTTCTAATCAAAAACCATTACTTTCAAAAGATGAGTCAAAAATCTGACCCACTTAATTCAGATTTGAAATCAGTTATTACCAAATTATTTACTAAAACTGCAATAGTCCAACTACTTACTAAATCAAATCCTTAGACTTTTTATCTAAACAATATCTACATTACAAAACGCGTTTAGAGTTTCTAACCCGCTTACCGTTTATTGCTCGCACCATCCCCTCCAGCCATTTGGTATTATTGCGATAGTCACGCGCAGTGTCGCTGTCGTCGGGACCGGGCACTTGCAGCCCGCGCCCACTTGTCACGGGGAATGTAGGAAATGTCGAAATGAATCCAATTGAACGCGAGCACCGAGCAACGACGGCCCGACTGGCTATGAGGTAAGAGTGGCGGTTATTCCGACTGGACACCATTGTCCATTCGCTTAACAAACTCTCAAGTTAGTTCAAGCTAGTTTCAAGTTAGTTTTGTTTTGAGTTTAATGTTGGTTTAGAAAATTATAGGATATTACGGGGTAGTGCTAGGCCTAATTATATAAAAAAGTTTTAATCTAATCTAGTTCTACGTAAGTGGGTGATAAATGATTTCCAAAACCCTACTAAACTAAGCTAGTAGGTTATAAAGAACACTTTTATACGTCATTTTACACGCGTGGAACACACACTACGCTCTGCCAACAATTTGAGCTCGGCCTGAACGGTTACCAGACGATCGGACGGCTAACTACCCATTGCTCGCCGTCTGAAAGCCTGCGTCTTCGGTGGCTGGATATCGGAATTGGAATCCCGGCTGGGGCGTGAGGGGCGTTCCCCGTTCATTATACTGCTTCGCAGAAGCAGGCGACTGCTTACCACTCTTCTTCGCTCCGGTCCACAGCCTAGGTACAAAGGCCTGGCGCGAGAGATCGCTGCCACCGACACATTTTGATGATGCTCATAATTTTAAATGAAATATGTCCTCTGCTGAAAATAAGCGTATCATGGGATAAACTTAGTCTCTTATCGAATTCATGAATTGTCAACTACCAACTACACAATTTCCAATCCCTTTTTGTTGCAAAATACAATACTCAATTATTCCCTATCTATTATTTCGGACAAATAGTCAATATCTTACAACTGACATCCAACAATGGCTCTCGAAAATGCTGAACACGTTTCTGGGCGATAAAATTTCACAACTCACACCTTTCCTGAATTCCTTTATAGTAGTGTAGTGTATAAAGTTACCGAGTTGTCGAATTACTTAAATCTGTTCTGGACTGTCAGCTTTATGACCGGAGTGGGTAGCCTGACCTATCACGAGTAATTATAATAACATAATAGTTGCTAAGGAATACGGAATGGGAATATGGTGTGGCACCCATTCATTTGTTTTAGCTGTTGCGACACGCGTTAATGGATAGTTCGCTGTAAGGCCACAAAACGGATAGGTACAGAAAACAATCTCATGTATGTACTTCACTTTTTATACCTACGCTCGGTGGCTGTCCGTGACGGTGACGGTGGACCGTCTGAGCCGGAACTGTTCGAAGCGTGGGTCGAGACGCTACCGAGATATGGTGTCCGTGAGCGGTGTCTATGTGTGCATTGCTCGAGCGTGCTTTGTGTGTAGATTGACTTCTGTACCTATTTATTTTGTGGTAAGGCTGTCTGGTAATCATCCGGACTGAACCCAAGTCATTGACATCGTGTATGTGATAGTGATCCACGCTCTCATGACATGTCAGCAAACCATAGAGGCCTAGCAGGGCCGAAATCCGCTAGGATCGTGGTCCTAGAACGTAAAGGGCAACTGAAGGTCACGGGTGTAGTTTTAGTCAGTAAAAGTCTGACACGACCTTCCACTACACTCTAGAGTAGTCAAGTCATAGGAAGATTTCACACTTAAAATAAAATTGGAAGATGACTCCAAATATCTGCATTTTACATAAAATAAGTTTCATTTGATTGACATCAATAGCCTGCATAAAACGCTACCCGCCATTATCCATAAAATTGTCATAAATATCTAATTCTGTTTGTCTTGACTTAATGAGTTTTAAGCGAAAGTTTTGAGCATTTTACACCTAAAATTAACAGTTCCATGCGAATAGGATATTACGAGTAGGTACTAAATTTTAACCAAAGCCCAAGTTTCTTCGCACGAATCCATTATTATAATGTTTCGAAGGTAATCAATCGAAGAGCGGCTAGCATTTAAGGTTACAGTGAAGATTCCCATGGTCTATTGCTAAATATTGACGGTACAGACATTTAGTGTGGCCTATTACAGTGATAGTTATCGTCATGGTAAAATTCGAAGTGCATTGTGGGATGATTATGCAAGACTGTCGCTTGCACTAGGTGTAGAGAGCTGTCCACTGCTGGACATAGGCCTCCCTCAATTGTCACTACAACGACCAGTCCTGGGCGTCTTGCATCCATCTTATCCTTCGACCCTCATCAAGGCATTGGTCCACCATGTGTTAGGCTTATTACAACGCTGCGTCTTCCGGTACATGGTCGCCACTCACCCAACCTCGGTCTTGCAAGCAATCTGCTTAGTCCACTGCCATTTAAGTTTGGTGATTCTTCGAGCTATGTCGGAAACCTTAGTTCTGTGGCTCTCACAAGGAAACTTCGGGCATAGCCCTCTCCATTGCCCTTTGTGTGACTTTAAGCTTCTTTTGGAGGCTCATTGTTAATGATCACATCTCAGAGCCTTATTTCATCACTGGCAACATGCACTGGTCATAGACACTGTGATATGTTTGCCAACTTAGAAGCCTTAATAGATGACAGCGGGAAAGAGTGAGAAAATACTGCATTTTTTCCCTTGAAATTGGTAATCGTTTTAATACAAAATTGACGTTTCAGACCCTTATTTCATCTCTGGCTACATGCACTGGTTATAGACTGTTGTCTTAAGACACCGTGATATGTTCCAACTTAGTAGCCTTAATAGATGATGGCTGGAAATATTGAGAAAAACTGACTGTTTTCCCTTGAAATTGGTCATCTGAACGTTTTAGTATAAAATTGGTAATTTACAAAATTTGTCGTTTACCTATATTTTTCGATTTACATTCGGACATTGATGATAGTATTTCTCAAAATGGTTAGTTAGTTGTTTCCAGTGTAACATAAAACCATGTTTAAACGTGTAATAAAATCTGAAATCTATAATCGTTGATATGACTTAAATACCTAGCTATTAATAATTTCTAACACCAATCGTGACTAGTTGTTAGCTGATTTGTGAATGTAAATTGAGATTGGTTGCCCTTTATACACAATAGGAATTTCAAATTATCGTACTTACTCAGATTTACATCAATTTTAACTAATCTAACTTAAGTTTTCCTTTATTTTTATCATATCACCATCAACTGACTTCAACTGAACAAAGTAGAAAACTATTTTAGGAGAACAATTTCTAGTTTAAAAGTATCTTATGTATTATTTCAGGATTTGGTCTACCTGTTTGCCAGGTATCATCAAAATTTGCTTTGCAGTTTGATCGTAAAGGAGTAATAAACAAACATTCAAAACTTCGGCTTCTTCTGATTTTTGGTCTTAGCTGTCTCACTTTAAGGCAAAAGCCCCTTTTTTATGCCGTTCCGTTATTTTATTTTTTGTCATGTATTTTTATTGAACAGTTTATACTAAAATAAGTATATGAAAACATATCTCCACTCATAAGATCTCGTAAAAACTATATTCCTTTTTATCTTGACTATGCCTCGCTCTAAAACATTCCATAAATATTTACCTACACGCTCAAGCAGAAAAACATATTAAAAACTTAATATAATCTCCACTGCAAAGTGTGGCTCTAATAAAACCTTTTTTGTCTTAACTCGACCCTTGTAACATTATCATATATTACAAAGCACTGGCCCTTGTAATATTGAGCCGAGAAAATCTAAAAGGGCCTAGAAGTATTACAATACAAGTCCTTTATAGTACTTTAAACACTAAAGGGCAGAGAAAAATAACCATATCAAGTGTAGCGCAATGTACCTCGCATTTACAACTTGCTGTACTTAATTTAGGTACACCCGGATACAGATTATATATCCTTGACATTCACAAGAGAGAATTGTCAAGGAATAAGAGCTTTTTATTAAGACAAAAACAGAAAAAAAGCACAGTGTCACATTTGACAAATTTACTGGACAAAAATTATGGACGCGATTCGTGATGATAAATTGGATAAGGAGATATTAAGGTATGAGATTTGTTAGTTATTTGCATGTTTCTTTTTATATTTTTTTGACATTTTTAATTAAGACCGATCTTTATATCCTGCAGATCTAATCAATAAAACAAATGGCGTTTTAAAATGAGTTTTGATTAAAGTTTTATTTGCATGACTATTTTTTTACTGCCCATGTCATATTATTTTATGACAGTCATGTCTTTTAATTAAGATCTTTATTACAATCTAGATTAATTATTTAGTTATATTTTTGAAACAACTATTGATGGTATTTAAGATGTTAATAAATTCTAGATTAATATCGATTAAACATCTATCTATACCTATACATATGACGACAGAATCTCCTCCTTTTTGAAGTCGGTCAAAACAGTTTTGGAATATTATTATGTACTATAAATAACAAGCTTGTGATTCATCAAACCCTAAGTAATGTCCTAGAATTTATGAATGGAATTGCCCTAATACCAAAATATTAATAATTCAGTAATAGCGAGAATTATGAAAACTCTTAAAATCAACAAAGTCGCACTTTTAAATAACTACCACGATTTAACATAACATTACTATAGCACTGTATCAATGTAAATTTTAATCTCATCGCTATAGGTATTATCTCTCTCATATCTTGAGCATCACGATCTGCCACCCACAATACAGTTAAGAATCTTGACATTTTGCTGAGTTCAAAGGAAACACTATTAAAAACAATTTGCATATTATGTGGGCAATATCTGCTCGGTATAATCACGTCTAATAGTACACTGAGGTTCAAATGTACCTCGACATAGACAAAATATGTAAATCGAAAACTTATTTAATTTTCTATGAGGATAAATTGAACTCTATTTTTTTTATATTGTAAGCTAAACAAAAACAACAGAATTTAAATGAATCGTTTCGTTTGACTACTGGTCTAAAAGAAACAAAAAGCAGTTTGGGTGTAGTTGATTTATTAACCGCATGCGAATTCCGCTCATGACATTATAAGCGTAATTGTTCAAGGTAATGATTTAAATAGAGCAGGAAGTTATTACGAGTAACCGCTAGGCGATAAGTGGCCATAAATTCACTTTTTGTAAATCGAATTAGATCAAATTATTAAACCACAGACGGAAAATATAAAAGAGGTATGTGGCCTTGATTTTACACCGATATCTACTATTACTTTGCGGTTATTGTCAATTTTTTATGGAAAATGTCATCTAACTTAACAAAATGCCAAGGCAGGCAACTTGTCATAAGATAAGTGTTACATATAAAGATAAATAAATATATGTGTCTGGGCGGGCAGACATTTTTCATCCACATTGACAAATCAATGATAAAATGTCTGTACCTACTGCATATATCTTACTTGCATGTTTATGTAAATGTGTAAACTTGAGTTATGTTGTACAAAAGTTTTGTATGATAAAATAAAATAATGGCTGCAATTTTTACTGCAATTTTGTACTCCATTAAAACACTGTGTGGGAGACGTCATTAACAACTAATAATATGGCCATAGTTAAACTAACAGTTACCTATTAGGAAGTCTAGAACACTGCTACATTATTCTGTAACTCAAAACAAAAGAATTACGTGTGCTTAGAATAACCTTTCCTTCAGAAAAACAAACAGTGTGGACCTTGAGACATTTTCAAGTATCGAATGTTGCAATGTGGAGGCATATTTTAGAGTAGTTGTGCATAAAAAAAAGTGAAAAGGCGGCTATTATTACGATACCGAGGCCGTACACCGTGACAACTAAAGTAACGTTGAGGTTCAAGCGATGAGTGGGAGGCGATAAGATCGTTCCTCACGATGTTACCATAATAAAAAATAATGCTCTATTTTTTCCAGAAAGTGCAGATAGTGGCACACTGTGTACTTTATGCAGAGTGAAACCTTTATTCCTCTGGTTGTTGATAAAATAAATGTGTTCTGCATATATTTTGATTTGTTGTCTACTCTACACTGTTAACCCTTCAGATACCGTCAATTAGAGACACAATAGTAAGACAATAGATGCGCGGCCACCGGTGGTCGCTTGGGGATTCATGAATTAATGCAAAATAAAAGTTATACTGTAGCAATATAATAAACAGTCTTATTGTTTGAAGATTTGATGATTTGGACGCATACCGCGAGGACTGGTTAGAGGTGGCACAGGAGAAAAAAGTTTGAATGGACTTGAGAAGGTCTTTGCCCAGCAGTGAGACAATAATGGATAATTAAAAAAAACTAAAAAAATTAAGAATGGCTGTCTTCCTCAAGCGTTTTCTGAACTATGTTTTTGTCCATTATCTGTTAATGTACCAGTATTTACATGTAAAGAGCCTTTCTGACCTATATTCTCAGTTACTGGGTAAGCGTCTTGTTAATGCTGATTGTCGAGCTATTCATATCCGTAATTACTACCAAAGTTCTACAAAAAAAGAGCTATAAAGTAAATTCAATAAAAATAAAGCACTAATAATGTTTAATTATTTTTAATTCACATTATTAAAATTTTTTTAATATGTATCTGATTTATTACTTTAATATATACCACATTTATTTTATTTTTGTAAGTACCTAACCTTACTAAAACTTAATTTTACTTTCAAACAGTTTTTATTTAACGCACAGGTTGAGGTAGAGAATACCTTGTTGCATAGGACACACCTAAATATTACAACTGTAGCAAAGCATAATCATATAGTAAAATCAGCCTTTTTTTAATGTTCCCACTGCTGGGACTCCGGTCTCCTCTTTAGGAGAGGGAATGAGCCGTAATCCACCATGTTGGCTCAGTGCGGGTTGGTGAATGTCACATATATGTCTTCGAATTTTTGGTTCTAGGACATGCTGGTTTCCTCACGATGTTTTCCTTTACCATTTTGAAAAACTGTAGCAAAATTTTAAATAAATCCTTACTAATATTATAAAAGCGAAAGCGAGTTTGTTTCTTACGTATTCACGCCTCAATGGCAAAACCGCTTTTGATGAAACTTAGTACACGGATAGACCATGTCCTGGAATAGGACATAGGATACTTTTTATCCCGGAAGTATGTTCCCTTGGGATAAATTTCTGCTATCACGCGGGCGAAGCCGCTGGGAGAAGCTAGTACCTAAATAATTGAATACTTAAAACCGCTATTTGTCGATAAGTTTACATCTTGCGCCTTGTTCAAAAACACGGACGCGGAAAGTAATGATATGTCGCAACAAAGTGCAACGATCGACCAAATCCACGCAGCTCTGTAAGTGCCATGTATAATTTATATTTCATATGTACTCTGTGTGAGAAATCACGACAACGTCTATGTTACAAACTAGACTAAAAGGCAGTAAATTGTGTATAATATAACTTTTTGTTACGGTTTTATGGTAAGAAATAGGAAAAATATTTTTGCTACATTTTTATTAGCATAGGAAAAGCTATCCTAATTAATATTGTATTAATAGTTTTAAAACACATAGAATGCAAAAAGAAACAAAAAATTTGTAATAGAATCATTGTTGTTACAAACGGCTGGACGGATTTCGAAGAAATAGGCACACGGATAGACGACGTCCTTAAATACTCATCATCATCATAATTTCAGCCGACAGACGTCCACTGCTGGATATAGGCCTCCCCCAAGTGTCGCCACAACGATCGATCCTGCGCGTCCCGCATCCATCAGACGCGTAAATACTGGTAGGAAAGTATATTTCATCAGGTCCGAAAGCCGCTAACAAAAGCTAGCTAAAATTAAAGCAGAACAAAGAAATAAAACTATAGGCGTTAAGATATAACCTAGATTGAAAGTAAACAGTTAAAATTCTTTTTGCTCAACCTACTAATGTAAATAAAGAAAGAATTTAAAACTATCATAGAAAAGAACAAATTGATTCGAAACACCAATTCTCAAATAGATACTAAATAACATTAATAACAAATGTTGTAAAACAGTTAAAATTCATTTTACTTATCCAGATACACTAATGTAAATAAAGAAATGGATGAAAAATAAAAAAAAGAATTTAAAATTATCATAGAAAAAACCAAATTGATTCCAAACACCATTCTCAAATAGACACTAAATAACATTAATAACAAATGTTGGGCGTGTTCGACCATTATTAGTGTAACATTGCCCGCGGCAATGTTGCCACATATACGAAACTTGCGTCCAAAACTATTAATATTGCGGCAATAAACAAAACGTGCATGAATATTACTCTTAACGAGAGCATTAGCGATAAATCGTACGCAATTATGTAAGAAGTAATAATGATATTGGTCCTGGCACGTGCTCGGTATAAAAAAGTGTTAAGCAACTAGTCCACGATGTAGCAATCATCATCAGCCTTTTTAATGTTCCCACTGCTGGGACTCAGCCCTCCTCTCTAGGAGAGGGAATAGGCCGCAATTCACCACGCGGGCCCAGTGCGTGTTAGTGGATGTCACATGTCTTCGAATTTTGGTTCTAGGACATGGCCGGCATGTAGCAATAGATGAAATTAATTTAGATTACTGATAATCTACATATCCTGTCTATTTGGGATAGACTCAAAAGAAGAAATGGCACAAATTATCATAAGATTCATTAATAGACAGAGTAATTTTTAAGGAAAGTTCAACTACAAAAGTGTAATTTAGGAGACAACAGTCGTCTTTTTAAATGATTTGTCGAGTAAAGCTAAGGTGGGTTTATTTCATGATCATCATTAACAGCCTGCTAGCTGAAATAGACGTCTTCAATCATATTCCTTTTATCTGCATTCTTGTCAACTCTACCACTACTAACTACCACCCTGCGAGAGTTTTTGCTCCACCTAGCCTGAGGTGATTCTAGTCCAAATTATTGCACTAAGAAAAAAAAACCTTGCCTAACAATTTTTTTAAGAAGAAGTCTAAGGTTTCTCTGAAGAGGTGCTTGTATTTAATACAAATACAAAAAAATACGACTATATAAAGTAAAGAAAAACCTAACGAACTGCTCCGCATCTAGTTTCACTGACAAAGTTCGATTATATAGCCTTATTCAAATTGCCTAGAAAACGAATTTGAATAGAATCAATTATTACGTGATATTAAGTTATCACAGTCATTTCCGTTGTCACACCGATACAAAATAAAGTTGTATCAGATGAAACTATTGTTAGTAAACCGATGCTATTTAATAATTGAATCGAGTCTGTTATCTCATTCAGTTTTAATATATTTAATTGCCTATCTGATTGACTCGAGGCATCGATTTATAGTCGAGTAATCGATTTGCTGTGAGAATGATTGTATCATGTATCATATAAAGTATTTGTAGATAGACATATTTTTGCCGGACGTTCAAAATATTGATAATATTTGAAATATTGTCTATCAAAATTAAATTGGATTGCATGAGACAGTCAGAAGTCTCGCCCACGTGACTGTTATTGTTAATAATGAATTTATTGTTAGTGAGAGGTCCAAGGCCGATTTTGACGTATCATTATCTATATTATGCAGGCGAACCACGAATGGGCAGTTTGGCGAAGTGATATAGGTTGTAGATAGGAATTAAAGCTTAAAGGTCAACGCTCCACAAAGGGCACGTGATCACGAATTCAATGTATTGTTCATGTGTAAAGAACGTACAATTTCTGCTCTTGCCTCATACTAGAGCAAACCAATCATAATTGCAGCAATGTTTAAAAATAACGAGGCACTGACCTCTGACTTAGATCTAGAACTAGATGCTCCAATTAAGATTCTAAAGAATTGATCATAAATATGTCTTCTAAGAAATCTTTGGTGTTAATATTGACACAGATTGATATTAAACCACTTTTTACTCACGATCTGTTGTTAAATCGAGCACCATCTCTCAAGTTTAGCCATTTACATGTCCAGGCAACATAAATCTCGTTGGAAACTTCCAAGACTGTTTTCTTCAACATTTTGATCTTATTTGCATTAACTACATTAGCATTACGAGATTACAGATAACATAAATCATTCAATACAATCACGTATGTCCATGCTCGCCTACTCATCCTAGGAGTAGGTTCACCCACCTATTGACTATCCTGGTCCATTTACCTCCCACGTGGTCATATATATATCCTGCCGTCATGTTTTCTCTGGTACCAGCTTTATTGGTGTTGCCCGCTGCGAAAATCTTATATAACCAGTTAACATAGATAGCAGAGTGATCACATATTCATTTCACTTGATCTATTATGACTTTGGTGGGTCCAACATTATTCAAGCATTGTTTGTGAAAACATATCTCACTCATACTTAAGAATATCATGCGCGGATATTATTCTTTCTATTGTTCGTCAATTCTGTAGCAATTTCTTATTACATTAAAATAACTTATTTACTGTGAAACAGTCAGCTTTTATGTAGGTGTCGTAGAATTTATTTGTTTTTGCTTCTATTCTAATTAAGGGAGATAGGGTTTTTTGTGTTGTTTCAATGCAATTAAAATCTGTTTCTGAGAATTTGTAATCACAGTGGGTGTATGTAAATGCATTTAACATGCTGCAGAATGCAAATATGCTCGCAACACTTGGCGATATTCGACGGTTTACCGCCCACACTTATCCTGTAGTTATCGCCTAATAGTCATCGAGTTTCTTTTTTGATTTCACAAACATGGAAACGCAATTGCGGTAGGATAGGAAGAAAACGCTTGAGAATGTCGGAGTCAACGATCTTGAAATGTCGGATCCGAGTTTATTTAGAGCATCGAGTGTATCTACACAATGGTTGGAGAATATTTCAACACGTCATATTGCAATGTGCAGATTAATCGCCTATTGCCCGAGCATTTCCCACACAACTAGGCATTATTATGGATCTCATGCTTCTATGGTTCGTCCACGGCGAATAATTATGGATTTATTATAGTTTGCAACACTTTGAAACCACGATCAAGGGATCTGCTGATTGATTAATAAGCTAATACGAGTATAGAGCTGGTCGTTGCGACAACTGGGTCGATTTCGTTGTCTGCTAATTCTAGGGCTGGTTGCGTTTTGCCAACGATTTTGCCATGGTTAGACTAACCATTAGGATGGGCGTATGTCTACTTTGCATCCGTCGTTTCTAAATTACTGGCTGCTATTATTCCTGTACTGTTTTCATTGCTGACATATTAAATTGTCCAACATTGCCTGACCAATAATAAAGAAGTTTTTTGTTCAATAAATTTATTGGGTGTATGATTTAAATACAATATTTTTTGCGGCACACTAAATTATGATTTGACAAAAAACTGTCCTGTAACCAGCATCTATTGAAGGTCTTCAATCTCAAATACGGACGTTCAAATTTGCATACGAAGTAATTGAGGCATATGTAATTTTAAATATGGTTGAGGCAAACATGTAATATTGAAAATATTGTTAGGCTAAATAAAATTGGATGATTATATTATCAAAATAACACTAATAAACTATTGATGAACATCAAAATCGTATATGTGTAAACACTAAGCCTTAGGGTACTTGAGCAGCGCGTGCGCAAATCACGGCCCGAGCGTTGACGGTCGATGTGTCGACACTGGGATAGTATCTGACAACAGTTTGGCTCTTCTGTTAATAGTTTTATGGACGATTTTCGTTTGACAAGCTTTTGGATTAGCTACTTGTGGGAAACACAAGCATTTGTTCGACTGTTACTATTGTTCACAGATTGTATGTAGTTGTCTTTAACACAAGGTTGTCTTGCAAAATGTATGGCATGATGGTGGCTTATCTAGATAACGCTTTGCTTATTACCTTTGGAGGATAATTATTATATTGTTTGGTTATTTCTACCTGTGTCTTTGTTATTGTATGCAGATTTTGGTATAACGTGTGTATGGAATAATTCTGTGGGTGGAAGGTGCGCCCTTGAGTTGAGAACTTGAATTGGAGTGAGAACTAAGTTATAGGCGCCTGGCGCCTGGGGCCTGTCAACCAGATATATTTATTACTATTTGCTTTTTATTGCTCTGTTAGCAGAATATGAGTGGGTAATTTATAGGTAAAACGCAATAGGTACAAAAATATTTGTACCTTTTATGATTTACTGTGTAGTCTTTCGTATATAAGAGAGAATTTTAGTTAACTAACATTCTCTCGTATATATGAGTTTAAAATTTTGAGTATTTGTAAAAAAAAATAGGTCGGCTGCGGGATTGTTCAAAAGAGTTACCGTGGCTCTGAAACTGAAGAGAAATTATTTGGTGGTATCTCACCTCAAGAATGGCTCTTAGACATAAAACATTTGTACTATAAAGAGGCTATCCGCAGGAGAACCAAGGTTGCCGACGTAGCTCGAAGAGTCGACAAACTTAAGTGGCAATGGGCAGGGCACATTGCACGCAGAACAGATGGTCGATGGGGACGAAAGGTTTTGGAGTGGCGACCACGTACCAGAAGACGCAGCGTTGGAAGGCCTCCAACAAGGTGGACCGACGACCTGGTCAGGGTCGCGGGAATCCGATGGATGCGTGACGCACAGGACCGGTCGTTGTGGCGACGCTTGGGGGAGGCCTATGTCCAGCAGTGGACGTCTTTCGGCTGATATGATGATGATAGAGAGGCTGAGGCTAGTATCCAATAGTGGGAATAATAATAATAATAATATTCCACAACTATTACACAACGCCGTCTAGTCCCAAACTACGCAGAGCTTGTGTTATGGGTACTAGAAAACTGGTAAACATACTTATATATTTCTAAATACATACATATTATAGATAAATTACACCCAGACACAGAACAAATGATCATGCTCATCACATAAACATTTGTACTGGGTGGGAATCGAACCCACGACATCCGGCATAGCAGTCAGGGCCACTAACCACTAGACCAACAGGCCAGTCAATATTACAGGCAAAAGTGTTTTTGATTTTTGTTAAAATTACTTACCTCTTAACTTTCTACCAAATTCTCTGAGTTTTATTTCAACACAATTCTTCTGCTCTAATTCAATTACATCTTAAATTACAATCCGAATTCCATCAGCGTAAATCATGGAACAGTTCACGCAAGTTAACATTTCTACACATTACATCACTAGTAACATTTTAAATATGTCATGATTAACAGTCTGAATCGAGAACAGCCCTATAAAAAGATGGCATAAGATCATAACAAGATCTTAGTGATGTGTTTGCAGCCATTAAACTAAGAAAGTATAGCATAGTTTATGAGCTGTAGTTGCACGGTAGATTTATTATGTGACTTCACACTATACGGAGAGTTATGTTATGGAGGTTATGTTTTAAAGAGTAAAAAGTTGTAGAATAGAGCTTGAATTATAGTTATTGTTGAATTGAAAGTTTTATTTCAGAGTAAAATTATTGGTACAATAAATTGTAACTGTAAGCTGTCTTTGAGAATTTAGGTACCTACTCATTTAACACCAAATGAGGGATATCACCAAATTTTTTTTTTCGAATAGTTTAAGGTGGAGCAAACGAGAGTGTAAGATTTTTACTGATTAAAACCCAGCCGAGTTGCATTAGTCGCCTTTTGCATTCCAGGGCCACGGTTCCTCTTTTGATCAATCCTACGGCTTTGGCAGGTATCAACCCTCATTAAGCTCATTGACTAAGACAAGTTTTATTAAACAATTAAAAAAACATCTCTTCCTAATTTTAGATATTACTTAGTGTTTTTTTTTTCGATGGCGAAAATCATCTTATGACAAAACCCGCTCTTGGGTGGAGCGGGAGATAGTGTCAGACTTTTACTGCCTAAAAACCCCACCCCGTTCATTCTAGCCTTCATATCGGGGCTCGAGTTTCCTTTCGGATAACCCCGACCCCGGTATTACTTAGTGGTTGTGGTGGTACATACAATCGCATCTGAGAAATAAGATTAGATCCAAAAAGATTTTTTCATCACAGACAACGTTAATTTGCTCACCATATTGGCCAAGCAAACAATACAAAAAAAGGAGTTCTTAAAGCTATAAACTCGGTTTCTAAACAGATATTCAAAGCATTACAAATGAATGACAGATGCGATTTTTTTGTTGAAAACTCGAAACAAATCACAATTTACAGCGATAATTTTAGTAGGAGAAACTAGAGGTTAACTACTTAATATCATAATCCATGCGCGAGATTTGTCATCTGTCCCAAATCCCACGTAATTCGTGCTACAATAAGAACGTGACAAAATTGTCTATGATGATTAAGATAAAAGCTCTTTACTCTCGGCTCCTTTTCACAACGCTGATAATAACATCGCCATGTGAATTTAAATATTTTTGTTGCGAAAATGTATGTCGCTTAGGAACTGGTGCCAACTACCAAGCTGTTGATAGAAGGGGTACACAAAACTTAGTGGTGATGAGAAACAACTAAAATGATTTCAACGATCTAGTACTAAAACTAATTTCACTTTGTTAATGTTTAAACTTATGTGGACGAGGCCACATAAGCTATCGTTATAGGCCTTATCATGCCGCGTTCAAATGTCCAGCTTCCAAGTTACAAAGAGGAATGGAGCTATACAACCTTTATAGCTCCATCCTTTTGACAGTTCTCTTTAGATGGTGCTCGTCCTCTGTTCAGACTAAGTAACATTCTATCAGCGTCAATGTTTCTTCAAAAATGTATATTTGATCACGTGATATTGCGCTTACGTTTGGCAATTCTTTCGGTTTTGGATTCTTTGACAATAGTCATCGTTGATAGATTGTCATTTTTTCCGGATTGTCTCGATTCTTGGCTAACGGATTGCATCAAAATGTGGATTAGTTCTTTTACTCTTAAAAATTACTGCCTTGGTTTTACAAGTACTAATTTTTATAAGACACTTCTTTTCATTTGCCACACTAGTATGTGGTTGTAATTACTCCTGCAGGTTTTGTGGTTGATTTCACAAAAATATAAACAAGTCACCTAGACCCGGAAAATCTATTAGGTCATTCCAATATCAACCAATTTCTTTACCACCGCGTTCACTGTGCTGTTTTGCTGTTTCGATGCTATCTTATTATTCACCTAATGTTTGAACAAAGAAAGTACTCCTCAATCAACTTTAGAAATTCACATAGGTTTGGTACAAGTCTAGTCAACGAAAAAGTGTTCAATGGTCTAAGCAGTTTCACTAATTACAACCTGATGTAAGACCATGTAACGTTATTATGTTATGGCCGCCAATTTCATATGTTACACAGCATCAATTGCCAATATGTTTTCCACCATTATAGTGTAAGAATGTGGAAAAAAAAAATACAATCCCTATTGTTGCGATAATTTGATATTACACAATTGAATATGCTAGAAGGCTGACGATTCAGACTTGCACATTTGCGAAATCAATTAGTAGTAGGTACGGATGGCGTAGATCTGATAAAAGGATTACCTACTGTGCAAGATAGTGGGATAAGGAATTCGGTTGCAGGTACGGTGCATGAGCTTGCAAGGACAGTTAAGCAACTGGGTAGTTTAGTGCTGGGAAACGTAACAGAAGTATCGATATAAACATATAAGAAATTGGAAAAGGGAATCTATGTCAAGAGTGAATAAGGTTACTACTAGGTAATCACGCTCCATCGTCGACTACATCGTTTCTTTTCCTCAGGCGAGATAGCGGACAAGCGCGAACCTATCAGCAAAAAAAAAGATGTAGCTAAAAAATATTACTATAAAGCTGATGGCACTAATTTTACTTCAGTTCAAGTGAAGTATATTTTTATGTCCATGATGAATTCTGACAAGTATAACATCTGTTAACATGATACATCGTCAAATAACTCCTCTCGCTCTAGTTGAAGCGAGAGGGAGTGTTAGGTTTTTTACTAACTAAAACCTGTGTTCTTCAGTTGCTCTTTACTTCCCAGAGGGTCGGTACCTCTTTCAATGAACCTGCAACTCTGCCAGGCATTAGCCCTAGTTGCCACTGTCTGTTTAGCTGACATCTGTTACTCTTGACGCCTAGTTCAATATTTACTCTGTAAAAAAATACATCGTAAAAATAATATCGATATCCATCCATTCGATATCCATTTCGAGATCCTACTTTAGTACTATGTACGTCCATTAAGGCTTGCGTCGGTAGTTTCTGCTTATTATTCCGATTAGTATGCAGTTATCTTAAAGTGTATCGGCAGCGGTCTCATTCTGCGTGTTATTGCAACCGCTTGCGACAATTGTTTCAAGTCACTTTCGAAGCGTTTCCAAGACAATGTATATGCGTGTTGCATTCGATATACCTTGCGATATGCTATTATTACAATCAATAGCCAATTGTTGTCGTTTATGCGTAATTTGGTCCACTTTGTGATCAATATTATCATTTATTTTATAGATTTATTGGTAACGATGTTATTTAGAAACATTTCTTTACATACCGCACTCTTTTTAATAAGAAATATGCAAAAAACAGAAAGCTCATTCTATTTATCTACACAATATAATAGCTTGTATCCTTCTTTTATTGTTTCCATTTTAGAATTTCAGAACAGGTTTCTTTTTTTAAATCCTACGGAATAATTTCCATTTTCGAACTCCAAAACTTATTTCCATTTTTGAATTCCAGAATGCTTCGGCGCCCACTCCGAACGGTCGCGGTCCCGATCCGGCCCGGTACGCAGCGTGCCCATAGCAGCCAACGTCAAACGTGACGTCGATTTCGACTGTCCCGAAGAGTTTGGTTATTACCCCCACCCCACCGACTGCACATTGTACTACGTCTGCGTGTTTGGCGGCGCACTACTCGAGTCATGCACTGGTGGCCTTATGTACAGGTAAAGATTCATTATTGTTATTGCCAGCTACTAGTATATTTTCTTCTGCATCATGAGATACCTAATGAGAAGTCTTATTGGTACAATCATCACGCTAAGCTGCTGCATTAAAGAATTCGGTATGTTGCTCTTAGAAAACGGCTCTTTTTGTCCACATAAAGGGATTAGGTTCCATGCTATAGGCACTGTTATAGCTATTCACAATGATGATATAAAAGAGTCTTCACTTAGCTTCCACATCAACACAATTTTCTGATTATTTGTTTATCATATTCAAGTCAACTTATTCAATATATCGAGTACTTAACTATCCCTTTTCCATGTTTAGTAAAACTACATCTCATACATCATGTTATACATGGCTTGAAGTTTTCTATACCAGATGCCAGATCTTGCATGATACTACATTCTAATGAGAAAATACCACTCAAATAACAAACATATGCGTGACTACATTAACATCTATCACATAAAGACATACGCTATACTGGTACCATGGGAACATCTTGTTTAGCGTGAGAAATTCACATCGAAAAAGTTTATATTTAATGAAGATAATGAGTATAGCGTTAACAATATTGAAATCGTTGTGTGGCATGACTTTGAAGTTGTTGAAAACTTGAAAGAACACCAATGACCTAAATACCTCAATGATTTTATACTTTGATTTGATCTAATCACACTCTTGGCAGTTTCTGTGTCATGCACAAAGAATTGGTAGGTATAGTAGACTAGATGTCACATAAACAGCAAGTATTCCATTATATTAAAACTGGATCTGACTGGAAACCTCTAGGCCACCACAAGGTCAAAGTATTACCTTTCAGCAGACCAAGCAACCAAATCTTTGCATTTGACACTATGACCATAGTGGATTATGTTTAAAGCCGAATTTCCGTCAAATTTTCGAACAATTTTTCAGTTTTCAATCTTTCTTTTTCTCCAGCCACGAGCTCCAAACGTGTGATTGGCCGCGCAACGTCGGCTGTGACGGCACCAGCGCGGTCGGCGGTGAGGAGTTGGAGCGCATTAACGAACGCGACCCTCCCCCTCCCCCACCGCCTCGCCGCACACCCCCACCGCCGCCACCGCGAGCTCAGCCTAACCCCGTCATCACCTCAAGAGGACAGCCTAAATTCAACCGACAAGAATACGAAAAGGTACAAAAAAAAATTCGATATATTAAATACCAATGTATTGAAACCACCGGGTTATCTTGTAATTTTCGTTATCTAGTTCAGTATTTAAAATAATTTTGCTTTAATTACAGCAACAACAACTATACGCGGAAGTTGATGACCTACCACCAGTTGAGGAAATCGAAAGTGACAGACAACAACGTGTTTACCGAGGACAACCTCCTACCATAGGACAAGTTCAAAAGGACCGAGATGGTTACGGAGCTCAACAAATCAGCTCAAGAAATCTTAACTCTAACATTATACCCGCGTCCATTCCTCAAAATAATGGTAAAATAGGCTCCTTCTCATTTGGCTCTCAAGTCGATGAACGACGAACTGCTACTGTTACCCCCGCGCCCCAATCTTACAGGTAAGTCATAATAAGAGTTTAACGTGACTAAATATTGACTATGATAAGGAACTAATAGACAGTGTCGTTATTTGCAGTGAAGACAAAAGTGACAGCGTGACTGACTCTTCTAATGACAGACAATTAGACGTTGAGACGAATGAAATAATAACTAATGACCCGACTGAAAAAACAGTCTTCAGAAAGAAAAGGGAAGTGGTAGGAAAAGATTTAGTTGTTAATGAAACTAGTACTACTACAGTAAAACCAGAACAAATGTCTAAAAGAAGTGACAGTGGCGAAGAAATGGAGTATGTTGAAATAGATACTGAAGATGACGAAGATGGTACTCCACTCGATGATACTGAAAGGGGAAAGAGACAAGTCAGATATTATGTTAAAAATGGCTACAAGTCTCCTGGTAAAAATTGGGCTTTCGTAAAACCTTACAAAATTGTAGAATTCTCACAATACAATCCCAATGCTCAAAATTCGAGATACCAACAAGCATATAATAATAACCCAAATAATAACAATTATTATGATACCCATCGTCCGCAAGCCTACACTAACAATTTGTATTCTACAGCCAATCCTTTTTTATCTTTTCAAGCAGGCAATTCACAAACCCAGGGACTTTTTAAACCTAGTTTACCAGATCCCTCTAGTCAGCCCTTAGCTCATAACCCTTTAAATGCCGCAACCCAAATAATAACCAAAAGTCCGCCTATATCATCGCTTAATAGTGACCCATTCACTTCATTAGCTGGTGGTTTTTATAATAACGCTCCAAAACAAAGTAATGGTCAGTACATAAATCAGTTTTATTCTTCAACGCCTTCTGTCGTAAATCATCAAAATAATCCAATCTCATTTCCCGATTCATCGCATGTTCCCAGTACTATTGTTACGGATAAACCTGTCCCAGTACCAACATCATCACGACCTCAAGAGAATTACAGAACTGTAGAACAAGACAGAAATAAATATCAGCAACTAAACCAACATCCAAGTAACAATAACCAACAACCGATAAGAAATGTCAAAGTTTTACAACAACATACTCAGAAAAAACCATCAGATGATAAAGATTATGATGATGATGAAAATTCTAGTGAAGAAGAGGATGAAGATTCAGAAGAAGACGATGAAGATGATGATCACTACAAACATGGTTTCCCAACTCCACCCTATGAATTTACACACCCAAGTAGTAAATATAAAGATATACAAAATCCCTTTGCTAACCCTAACTTTGATTTTGACGCATATTTAACCAAGTTGAGTAATGGTCAGTATACATCAGGAA
This sequence comes from Mythimna lalbum, assembly GCA_949319445.1. Taxonomy (NCBI): domain Eukaryota; kingdom Metazoa; phylum Arthropoda; class Insecta; order Lepidoptera; family Noctuidae; genus Mythimna; species Mythimna lalbum. The sequence continues at coordinate 6,621,762 of OX439345.1, read as the reverse complement.
ACGCGAACAATCGCCCAAAAGCGGCACCAATAATTAATCCCACGATTGAAGTAACAACAGCATCACAACTTCGTTCACGAGTACCAAGTTCAACATTCATTTATGAAGGAATGAGTACACCAAAACCTTTTACTGTGTCTTCTGGACCTGGTAGTTCGGCTGCAACTTTTGTCAGTAGTTTAAGACCATCTGTAGCACCGATAAAACAAACACAGTCATATGAACAGGGAATTCAAAGACCAGAACCGACCAGAAACACTCAACAACAGCGACCACAACCAAATGAGCAACAGCAACATCAACAATATGAGCAACAGCAATATCAACAACAGCAACAGCAACAACAACAACAGCAACAGCAACATCAACAACAAGAACAGCAGAATCACCAAAAACAACCACAAAATCTAAACACATATATCTTTCGACAAACTGCTGGAACTCCTTTAGATGCTAACAGACCAAAGTTAAATCCACCAAATTTTAATGACGATCGCCAGTTACCAATTAGTTATAGCTTTAGCAGGCCAATAAGCAGCACAACTAAGCCAAATCAAGATAATAAATTAAAAGGAGAGACTCATCATACTTATTCCGCTAGTGCAAAGCCATACTTATTAGTTTCTGGGACAAGAGCACCTATCATTGTGTCAACACCCAAACATCAATACATTGTAAAACCTGAAAAGATTATATCACTACATCCACATATCGTGGCAACTGCAAAACCTTACCTAGTATCCTCTATTAAACCTCATAATGCTTATATTGCACTAAAACATTCTACACCTAAGCCCCTGACGACGTTGGCAATTCAACAACTTTCAGCTTTACAACAGTATTGGAATAATCCATCGACGGAATCTGCGTTCCGTTCGGTTTCATTCAAACCAAGCACACCAAAAGACATTCAAAAGCTAGGAGAATTGTTTTCGCAAGCCATAAGATCTACCCAAAATCCGGTAAAAAATCATAGTAATCATCAAAATATAGTAAATTCTTACAACAACCAACAACAATACATCAGCAGCCCTATAACTACCACGACAAGAGCGCCACCTAAACGTAGACCCATACCAAAGCCTTCTCCAGAAATGCCAGATTATTATTATGATGATGATGAAGACGAACAATATTATTACGAACCTGCAGTTAAGCCAAAGTACATGCCAAGTACTGAAGTGAAACCACAAAGACCACCAATGGCCCAAAATTACAAGGAATATGATGATAGTAACGAAGATGATTCTGCCCCTAGCAATGGTAAGCCAAAACCTACAAGAGTACCAATTAAATACAATAACCACAAACCAGAAAGTGCAACTAAGAATCATAACGATGTATCTATTGTAACAAAATCTCCAGTGAAAGACTTCAACAAAAACATCATTGGTAAAATTCCCATCCCTGTATTAGTAGACTACGGTACTCCTACACCAAATACTCTAATTCGTCCTGAAGTGTCTAATTACCAAATCATACACCATATGCCTCGAAATAGAACTATTATGCATATAAGAAGACCAGTTACTGAGAACGGCCCTAACACTGTTAGGCCTCCTAAATATTTGAACCAAACGACTTTGCGTCCCTATACTGTTAGGCATAGGTTAGCTAAGCCGACTACTGTTATTGAAACTTCTCAAAATGACGATAAGCAGAGAGGAAGAATAAGACATCAGAATATTGTTGCACAAATGAAACTGACTACTCCTCGTGATAGCCACAACCAAGAGACTAGATATACAAAGACTGAACATGACGATAAAACAAACAGGTAATTTGAAGAGCATAAAACTATATAAATACTAACTATGAGTTAAACTGGAGATGACCTATGGCACCACTAACTTACATTTCTGTACAGGAACTTCTTCAGTATTTTGATCTATCGCACTAAATGTATTTGGACTAAACTAACATTGACTATAGTGACTTTGACTGTAGAAAAGACTGACCGAATTGCTTTGTATAAATTGTATATTGCCAAATCAACTGTACATATAACTTAGTTGAAGGTTTTTCGTGTTTATTGTGATGTCAACAGAACGAATGGTATTTTTAGCTTGGAACCGACAGAAAACGTAGCTCCAGTCTCCTATTCAGCAAGCCCCCGTCCGAAGATGTTGTACAATGGATCTCAGAACTACAGTCCCGATCAATACGACCCCTTCTATGCTGTTTATGATGAAGATGGTGAATTGTACAAAGATACAGGTATTATTATTATAAATATTATAAAAGCGAAAGGACTGTGAGTGTGTACACAAACACTCACAACCTTTTTAACTTATTTACGTTCGAATGACTGAACGGACTTTAATCCACATAGGAGAACGGCAAATGGCTGGATTAGCCCATAGGATACTTTTTATTCCAGGAGTATGTTCTTTTGGGACAATTTTCTACTTTCACGCGGGTGAAACCGCTGGTAACAGCTTGAGTTTTATAATCTTATAGATTTTTTGACGAATTTATTTTAAATGATATGATATAAATGTGTAAATAAATTATATGATATAGTTCAACGTCATTAATATATAATCAAAGAGTTTAACTTAATATTTTTGCATGATATTATTATATCAAAATATTTAATAAAATTCAGAGTTATTTTCTTGATAAACCTATAAAACTTATTAATTGTTTGAAACTGGTTACAGTCTAACTACTGTGGTGTTAGCATGCCTATAATTTATTTTAAACTTATAAAGATCCTATTTGATAGGTTTTCCTGTCTTTCTAATTAGGTACTTCCTTATTTTCCATGGACAATTTTGAAAAATTTCAAACTAATACGATGAAATTGGAACTTTAACATCTTTCATCGCAATTTATTTTTCATGTGATTAAAAGTATTATAACATCTTCAACTATTTAATATGACGTAACCATATTCCACAGTAAAATCGAATTGTGTATAAATAAAAAAATTAAAAACCATTTTTTAAGAAAGTAAGGGTTGACACTTGATTTTATAACTGGTGATTTAGTCTTCGATCCTATATGCACTAAACGCAACCAATTTTACTTAATATTAATGGTAAAACACCATATAATCAAACTCTTATATGCACCTGACCTATAACCTGACCACTTCTTGCATGTAACCCACTAACTGGTATCGGCAGACTACGTTCAGCAATATAACACGGCCTCGCTCCGCCCAGCAGTCCAGCAGACGTACCGAGGTACCCCTCCTCCCGCACCTGCCCGACGACCCGTTGAGACCTACACGCCGAGGCCAGCACCAGTTGACTACGATGATGAACTTATACGACCACAGGTATCTTTTGCTCTTAGTTTGTCACTATTTTTCTAGTTAATAAGAGTGGGATAGATTTTTTTTTGTCATAGAACTTATTGTCTGCCATATGAAATAAGATTGATATATTTTAAATAAAATTGGAATCAAAAGAATATATTTCAAAGAATAATAAAGTAATTGAAACAGATGCTCATCAAATCATATAAAATTTCAGATAAACAACAACCAGAACCAGAATCAATATCAAGCACCAATTCGCCATTCGACTAGGTATGTTTTAAATGCAAATTCATTAAATCTTAATAATTTATTTAATCTAATAGCGGTAACTGTAATATTAGCAAACAATTAACATGGAAATATTGCCTACGATCCAGGGGCGAAGGTAATGAATTGGGATACGATCATAACCCAAGCAGCGGGAGGACGACTTTGTACGAAGCTACCACTTTACGCACGACTCCTTCCACTACTACCAGCACAAGCACGACAACACAACGTCCTACTACAGCACCCTACACTGAAGCAATGACCCCGTCTCGATATACCCCAAGGTACTACAAAAGAACAATCTTCAAATGTAAAATCATCCCGGCTTAAATCATTCTCTCAAAATTTTCATTAACATCATTCTATCATCTTACGTTTGCATCTAAGTTTCATCACATATTTGCAACCTTTCAACTGATTCAAACTTCTAACTTTTACTAATTTCTATCTTGTCTTTGTATCGGTCTTAAGGTTGTTCAAAATTTCATTTCAGCATCTAGTCTTTATTAGTTCTATTTCTTCACACTCTTATAATATTATATTGATGTAGTAATGTAGCTTTTGTAGTATCTTTATCTGTCTCAGCAGTGAACACTTAACATATCATAACTTGTTTCCGTTTTCACTAACTTAACTAATTTATCTGTAGAACGAGACAGTTTTCCGCCTCTTTAAATAAATATTTATGTAAGTAGTATTGTTTAGAGCTTCAATTAGAAAGATTTTTTTGCTTTGTATTCAACAGATCATCCACAGATGAAAATCCAATTCCTGAATCCTCTACAAAACCTGACGAGACTGCTTCGTCGATCCCTACCACACAATCACCCACTTTAAATTTTTCTTCCCTTGCCAAACCCTTTGAACCGACTGACAATTTGTATAGATTAAAAGAGACTTTACCTACGACTGAAACGCTTTCAACCGCATCAAGACGATCTTCTGAAGTGACTAACAATAATAATAACGTGGAAGTGGTAAGATCCAAGTCCAATAGAAACAATAAAAAAGTGTCACTAACATCTGGTTTTTCAATCAGGCGTAATCTTAACAATACCAATAATCCGTATACGTTGACTGTGCTAACAAGACCATTAGAAGACTTTGATAATGCTCGTAAACCGAGTAGTCGACGTGGTAGTAGTAGCAGTAGGCAGAGTCAGTCTGATAGATATTATTACGATAGCAGTAGTAATAGTAAAGAAGTGTCTGCAGAACCCGTGTCTGTAGAACCGGCTTCTATTGAACCAGTAGTTGAATCCGACAGCAAATTCGAAACGTCTTCCGAAAACTCCATGCGAAAAAATGATTATGAAACCGACAATAGCGAAGATGAGTACGATATTCCGGTTTATATAAGACCAACGAGCAGAACGAAACCCGCAAGGTCTAGATATAGGAGCACCACTTTGCCCTCCACCACATCTACAAAATATTATATCAAATCCGTTAATACACGACCGACCCAGTTTTCTTTGTATAATCAAGAGATTGTCGATTCTACAGAAAATGCTATTAACACCGAAGCATTGATTGATGCCGGTTTGCAAAATGCCCGTTTTAATGAACTATCAACTGCAGCTCTCAATGACACGTTGAATGAGGAACCACCGACAAAGGAGTATGATACATCTGAGTACGCTTGGAGTGATTCTTCCGTTTCAACTTTCAAAACATTGGATAATTTACGCAACACATACAGAAACGCTGATTCACGTGACTACACTAGTTCTACCACATCCACTACTGAATCTACAACTACTACACGCAGACCATCCCGACATCGCAACACTAAGAAACAAAAACTTTTACGTAAGCCTTCTTACTACAGTTACCGAGTAGAAGACGAAGTTGTTCCAGATCAAACAACAGAAATATTTAATGGTAAAGTAAAAACTGTTATCAAAGCATTCTTGAACAATTTTGAAAGTTCTCCGGCGCCACAATTTGTTGAAGAACTTTCAACAACGACAACAACAACAACCACAACCACAACAACAACAACACCTAAACCAACAACCACTTCACAAAGATATGAAGACGAAGTAGTTAATATAGGATACCAGAAGAAGCCGTTGAAGTATGTGGATGAAAAACCTTTGCGCAGCAATGTGAAGCGGTTACAAATCATAACGGAATCTCCACTGAGTAGGTATGTTGCTCCTAGTGATGAATCTGTTAGCTTCACTGAGGCGGAGAGCGACATTAAAGATTTTTCATCGACAACTACAACTATGGCCACTATGAGTAGCACTCCCTTCACATATGCCAACTTACCAACATCTCCAATGTCGATTCAAAGTTCAACTAATGAATTCAGAAGCATACCCAGTAGGGACTCGTATCAATCTAAATTCAGTAGTCTTGTTTCAAGTACGCCCGAAAACGAAGGCTCGCACAAGTTCCATAATATTATTAACGATATTCCATCTACTGAAAGTAATATTCGGGATGTTGATATTAATGATGATGAAATAGTAAAATCGACTCAATATGTTGTGGAGGATAGAGGTACGCCTGAGATTGATGGACGACATAAAGTCGAAAGCGAAATCGCTTCAACGACAAGTACTACGAAATCGACTACGACTGTGAAGTTCGAACCGACGACATCGACGACTAAAAGCATATCCTTTCCACCGCGAGCCTCACGAGTCAATCCCGCCATAAAGTTAGCTGCGACAAACCCAGGAGGTGGGCGCAGGAGTTACCAATCGTCGTCCAAATGCTCATCAGACAACAGTCTGCAAGCGAATCCAAAATGCAACGAAATCAAATACCAGAGGTACAAAACTCGCCGGCTAGTAGTCTAAGCAGCCTGAAGTTATCTCACATTACTTATTGAGGGTGGAGGCTTCGTTTATTAAAAACATCCTTATTTTCCGCCTCGCGAGTAACTAGCATGAAGTCAAACATCTTATTCGACAATCGTTTAATAGCACCTACATCTAAACTCTTTCGCTTAACATACTGTTCTCATTGGGGGACTTCATGTCGGTTGAGTTGAATTTCTGAATTGTTAACTCCTGACGCGACCTTTCCATTTCCTGCACACTATTGGTATTTTGTGTAGTTTGTGGAATGTTTGTAGTTAAGAAAATTAGCTATTTGGGTAGCAAGTTCCTCAATGTAGTTTCACGTAATCGTATTGCACCACATTGCAAACTCATCATTAGTATAAGTGCACCAGAATCATAAGTGTATCGAAATGTGTTCGTGTTTGGTACGCTACTGCATGTTGTGTAACATATTATTAACATATGTGTGGTATCATAATACAGACAATCCTGGAGCCACGTCTGATGATCAATTTTTAGATCATTAATACTTTAAATCAAACATAATAATGATATTGAAAAAATATTGAATCATAATAATTTGAATATAATTTTGAAATGCTTCGTCTTTAAATTCACGCATACTAACTGAGGGTAATATGAGCGAACGTGTTGTTCAATTGATAATGTACTATTTGCAGGCCAACCAGCACTCGAGGTCGTGGTTCCGCGCACTACTCTACTGCGAGCGATTCGCAGTCTCCGCCGGCACCGCCGAACAGAGGAACTCCACCAACGTTAGAACTGAATCCAAACTCAATCATCTATTTCATTTTCACTTATTTTGATATATTTATTTATATATTATAATTTAAATTTTTGAATGAGTTATTAAAATCATAAGTAGTCTTGAGTCAAATTAAGGTCAAATTAATTCAATTCTGTCTCTATCTAGATTTCTACATTAACATATTATGTTGAATATATAAATCTAGTTTTGATTCATATTAAATTCTTTACATGTAAGCAAATTTACAAATCGGAAATTGTATTACAATAAATTCTAGTATCTATACACTTCATCACATCACTTTACGCACAAAATCATCGACTACTTCTTGCAGCACCTTAAACTGTTTTTGTTCTGAGCAGTCGCAGCCGACCAACACTGAAACCGTCGACAGCTATTGTCTCCAAAACGACTGAGTTCGTCGACGTCTACGCTCACCCACCGAGCAGGCCTGACCCAGTCTACCCGCAGCCTACACCTGACAAGACTGCAGCCAAGTGCAGGAAAGACGTCTGTCTTCTACCTGACTGCTACTGCGGTGGCAAGGAAATACCCGGTACGTCAAGGTTTCATGTCCTAGAAAAATACACTTTCTTATTTGTTATTATTACCATAGGAAATTTTACTTAGATCTCTTCTTTAATCTTTACTTTTATTTTGATAATTATAATTTCCCTTTTCTTTTGTAAAGTTATTATGACGTGAAATTCAGAAAATATTTGATAGACTACAAAAAATGATTGTTGTAAATGATATTTGTGACATAGGAAATTTGCCCGTCAACGAAGTACCACAAATGGTATTGATAACATTCGACGATGCTGTCAACGATTTGAATAAAATGTACTACGAAGAGCTCTTTGAAACAGGGCGAAAGAATCCTAATGGCTGTCCGATAACTGCCACTTTTTACGTCTCCCACGAGTGGACTGACTACAGTCAAGTTCAAAATCTTTACGCTGATGGCCACGAATTTGGCTCTCACACCGTTTCGTAAGTCAACGAGCATAGAATTCTCTTTGGATCTATCGGCAGCTTTGGTAGACTGCAGATTTGCCACTAACAGGGGATTTACAGCAACCTTTCTAATATTTATCTAATCGTATATTATATTGACACTAATAATTTTTATTTTTTTTTCTCTTCCTCAACTCTTCCGTCCTTCTTGATACCTGGTTTCTCTATCTTCCTTTTCCTGGCACAACTCACACACCCACACGCACATACATCCTACGATAACAGGCGACATGCCAGTGGAACAAGTACCCCAGATCGTTCTTCTTACCTTCGACGACTCTGTAAACGACTTGAACAAGGGTCTGTACGCTGATCTATTTGAGAAGGGTCGCGTCAACCCCAACGGTTGCCCGATCGCTGCAACATTTTACGTATCTCACGAATGGACCGATTACAGTCAAGTACAGAACCTTTACTCCGCTGGACACGAGATGGCATCACACACGATTTCGTAAGTTCACTGGACTACCTCACTACAGCACATTTGACAGTTTTGTACCCACCCACAATGTACAGATTCTAAAACGACAAAAAATTATTGCTTCTACTTGTATTCTGAATTTCTGATTCTGATTTTTCTATTACTCTGATTTCTGGCTTTAACTGAGATTTATGGAGGAGTTTCTTATTATTATTATTTCTTAGATTTTTATTTGGCTTTATCGATTTGTTTTCTTTTACTGCTACGTTTACTTTCTAATCTGCATATTATTTACTTTATTTATAGTAGTTACTATAAGCAACTACTACATATTATTATTAATGATTTTAGACATAGTTTTGGAGAACAGTTCTCCCAAAAGAAATGGTACAGAGAAGTGGGTGGTCAGCGTGAAATCTTGGCAGCGTACGGAGGAGTTAAACTTGAAGACGTTAGAGGCATGAGAGCGCCTTTCCTTTCTGTTGGAGGCAACAAGATGTTTAAAATGTTGTATGATGCTAACTTCACGTACGATTCGTCGCTGCCCGTTTATGAAAACAGACCACCTAGCTGGCCCTACACTCTTGACTACAAGTTATTCCACGATTGTATGATACCGCCATGCCCCACGAAATCATATCCAGGTAATTAAAAAATATATATAAATATTATGAAGACGATATTAGATGCCGTAACAATCTTTTCTGATATAAAATACTCTACATTTACAGGTGTATGGGAGGTTCCTATGGTGATGTGGCAGGACTTGAACGGTGGCCGTTGTTCGATGGGTGACGCCTGCGCCAATCCTCCCGAAGCCGAGAACGTATACAAGATGATATTAAAGAACTTTGACAGACATTATACTACCAATAGGTAAGTGGTTAATAACTTAACTACTACTATTTGGCATGATCTAGCTGACCAGAGAAAGCAGATGCTATAAAAATATTGAAAATGTCAAACTTTGTTATTGGCTTGACATTCATACTTGATGATGTTCCTAATACTATTTTTTTCACAATTCCAGGGCGCCCTTCGGTCTCTACTACCACGCGGCATGGTTCACGCAGCCCCACCACAAAGAGGGCTTCCTCATGTTCCTGGACTTTATCAACCAGATGCAGGACGTTTGGATCGTCACAAACTGGCAAGCGTTGCAGTGGGTGAGGGACCCCACGCCAATCAACAGACTCAACAACTTCCAGCCCTTCCAGTGCAATTACCAGGTGTGTATAAAACTTACGTATTGAAAGAAATAATTGCACTCTCTGTCTAAGACAGAAAAAAATAAAATAAAACCTTTTTGCAATAATCAGTTTTTGGCACTTGTATAGCCAGAGCTTGTATAGCTACTCTCAAAGGATACTGTGTCACCCACTTGAGATGTTTAGGTCAAACAGACAGTCGCTCTACGTACACATACATACAACATACAATTAGACTAGAAACTGATCACAACATATATTTTAAGTTGGGTTAAATGATTAGATAGATTAATTCATGAATCCCCAAGCGACCACCGGTGGCCGCGCATCTATTGTCTTACTATTGTGTCTCTAATTGACGGTATCTGAAGGGTTAAGTATGTTTCTGGAAGTTAACTCTAACTTGTTATATTTTTACATTCCAGGATCGACCGAAGAAATGCAACAACCCTAAAGTGTGCAACCTCTGGCACAAATCCGGAGTAAGATACATGAGGACGTGTCAGCCTTGTCCTGAAGTCTACCCCTGGACCGGAAAATCTGGCATCAGATCTTCACGCATAGACAACGACATTGGAGAATAAATATAATAGTTACTATAGAGCAATAATCTCACCACCCTCGATATTACGATACTTGTTGATAGTTGATACATCAAATGTATCAAAGCTAACGAGGCAAGAAAAGTTTCGTTTGTGTAACTTACAGACTCTCAGTAGAAATTGTTTTGTCACCAACTGAGTGCCATTTAGATTTTGATGGTCACAAAGCAAACTTTGACAATTTCATAGTAACGAAAGGTGTTCGTTATAATTCTCTAAAATACGTCCTAAATGTATTGGAAACTGTGATATTAAGTGTTTTCAATCGTCTAGCCTGTGTGAAGATAGCGTCGACTTCGTTAGGTTTAGTTGCATGATCTATTTGTAACAATACTCGTGCAATGTTCTTTGCAATAATAATATTTCCTATTTTGTGTTCGTTTTAGTTTGTATTACTCTATAAATTAATGCAGATGTTTAGTTAGATTTGTTTATTTGTCATAACGTGATAATAAAGTTACAGTCTCCAGTATTTATCGCATACAACCTAAAAATGATTACCATTTTCCGAATAATTTTAAACGAAAGCCATATTAAAATTTAGAAAATATGTTTTTCTAATCTTGCCAGCTTTGTGGTTGACACTGCCTTTTATAATTTGTAAATATAGATATAGTTGTTAGTGTGTAATGATTAGTTAGGGTTGTATTGTGTTGGTACGTTCTTAGCTATGTTTAAATCAAAGTCTTTCGTCAAAACACCGTCACTGATTTTAAAACATACAAGAATAAAGTTTTGGTTTGGACAATAAAGTTTGTAGTGTGTAGCATTGTGTAGATGTCTGTCCACATCGCATTTTTGCTCATCTGTGATGTTGCACATGTCTATACAACTGTTAATTCATTCAAGAACGTATTACAGTACATCATTATTATTAGGAGAATGTCTGTTTGAGTCATAGGTTTCTTTTTTTACTTTGCCTACATTCTTCTAGCTTACTTTTCTAAATTACAATAATGTGGCTCAAACGGCATATTCACTTCTTTCTCTCTGACATAGAATTAAAGCTTTGGTCTGCTATTGCAACTAAAGTAATTGGAAGCGCTTGCTACGAATCTTATTTAAAAGTTATTCATTATTTAATAAGCCCTACTGTAAATATAGGATTAGTATTTAAAATTGGTAGTTTCACTTTTTTATTATCGTCTCGGCTAGAACAATGAATCTCGGATATGACTGCACTGAGGTCTTTTAGTGCAAAACTTTAGAACAAGTTGATTTCGTATTTTGTATCGGCATCATTATTTATATTATTGTACAAGAACTGTTACAATTTTGTGACCAGTGCTAAATAATAAAATGCTATAAAGTACTTCTAACTTTTATTTGTCTCTGCCTTACCTTTTTAAATAAATAATTTAGGTTACATCCATTCAAAATTGTATTTATAAAAAATACTGTTTTGTTAATTTTACACATCATGTTTCATATTAAATTTTTTACCCTTCGTTTGATTCAATTTCTCCAAGAACTAGAAACAAGTGTTTCTGACCTTTATAAAAAAATACCAAGTACGAAGAAAGAATTAACTCCACGAAATAAACCTAAAAGTCACGGTTACGACCGTGACCATAAAGAATCCGCAGTGCACATCAAAAATTAAATTTCAATCATAACACCTGTGTTGTGATGTTTTGTAAACCAAGGTCAATGAAAGCTTATAAAACACCAGACACATGAGCAATCGACTCAAATGAAAATCAGAAAATATGGCAGTCTCTTGGTTCTGTGCGGTTATTCTTTTCTATTATGTTTATAGTGAAGAGGTTCTGGTAGAATATTATCCTTCCCAACATTCCATAGACGCGGAGTATAAAGTTCAAAGGAAACGGGAAATAAAAAGTAATAATTTGGTTAACGATATTTATGCAAATAATACTACCCAACAAATTAAATGGAGGCATTTCAATCAAGATAATGATGCAGAAATTCATAAAAGAGCTCTAGATCCTGTATTTCATGGGCATCCAAAGACCAGAGAAGAACTATGGAATGAGCACTTTCTAAACGAAACTACAGTATTTGATCAAACACCATCGCTTGTGAATTTACTCCATAACATATCACTGACTTATTTAAAGGACTGTGTACCAGTTATTCTTTACGATAGTCAAGTAAAATCTAGGGAAAGTTATTTGGTTCAAAAGGTTCTCAAAGACTTCCCAATGAGTGTCATTCATGGATACATAAATGACAGCAATGAATTAGTACAGCCTAAACTTTTACATGCTAACTCAGATTGTCAACATTTTATACTTTTCTTGTCGGATATAAAAGTCAGTGCAAAAATATTGGGAAAGCAACCAGAGAATAAAATTATAATAATAGCAAGGTCCTCTCAATGGGCTGTGAAAGAGTTTCTAGCGAGTGTTAATTCAAGAATGTTTGTTAATTTACTTGTAATTGGCCAGAGCTTCAAAGAAGGAGACGATGAGACTTTGGTAAGTAAATATTATCAAGAAAGCTAGAATATTTAAGGTTATTATTTATATTTACTATATGCAACTAAATTTTATTTAGGAATCACCATACATTCTGTATACTCATAAACTGTATACAGATGGATTGGGTGCTAGTCAGGCTGTTGTGTTAAATTCTTGGACGCACGGAAAGTTTTCAAGAAACGTTAACTTGTTTCCACTCAAAATGACCGAAGGATATGCTGGTCATAGATTTGTTGTAGCTGCTGCTAATAAACCTCCATTCGTATTCAGAAGGTAATCATAAAAAATATCTTATTCATAGAAAAAAAATATACGATCGAGATACAAATAATACAGACTAGATCATATAACAGTACATTACAATATAAGTGTGTAATGTTAGTGATTACCGTCAAGGCGATATTTAGACCCGAACCATGGTGACGGTCTTAAGAGAGCCGAAAAAGGCAATCATTAATTACTCACGTGTATCATACGACGTTTTTCAATACACTTGTGAAGAAAATAACTGTAAAACTAGTAAACTTTTGTGGCAGTAAAAATCTGTTTTCATATATGCGCGCCCATTTTTTTTTTTTTTTATTCTTGGGGGTCAACCTGCGCCTTTCCTGATACGATAAATGTAATAAAATTATGGCGATGGAGAGGTTGAACAATAAGGTTTTAACTACATTATAGCACTAGTGCATAATGGTAATCAAAATGTCACAGTTTGGTAACAAGGGCCATTATGTACTTAAGTGCAATGCTGAGTCACTTTCTGAGCAAGTGTATTGAAAATATTATTATGGATTTATATAATTTTTTCTATAATATTTAGGATAAAGTCTGACCTGGATGGTGGAAATCCTCGAGTTGCATGGGATGGTGTTGAAATACGATTATTAAAATTGTTGGCTGTAAGAAACAACTTTTCTATAGAAATCATCGAGCCTCGGGAACCTGATTTGGGGTAAAATAGAATTATTGATTACAAAAGATTCTTTGTTGAATTGGTAAAAGTTAATGAAAGAGAATTCTTTATTAGGCCAGCAGATTCGGTGGCTAAAGAAGTTATGATGGGACGAGCAGATATTGGAATTGCGGGAATATTCCTGACCAACGATAAAATAAGAGATATGGATATGTCAATGGCGCATTCTCATGATTGTGCGATTTTTGTAACACTAATGTCGACAGCTTTACCCCGGTAATTTCTTATTAAACTCTGTCTGATATTTTCCTTCACCTGATTATTGTTTAACATATCTTTGTATTTCCTCAGCTATCGAGCAATCCTCGGTCCTTTTCACTGGCATGTTTGGCTTGCTTTAACTTTCACCTATCTTTTTGGAATGTTTCCGTTAGCTTTTTCCGACAAACATACTCTTAGACATCTCATACATAATAGTGGGGAAATAGAAAATATGTTCTGGTACGTCTTCGGAACTTTTACGAACTGTTTTACGTTTCTCGGTAAAAATTCTTGGAGTAAGACGAATAAGATTACTACGCGGTTGTTGATTGGTAAGTTTAGTTTTATTGAATGTTGAATTATTTCCTTTAGATTAAGATTTTTTAATAAAGTCTTTTTATTCAGGTTGGTATTGGATTTTCACAATTATAATTACGAGTTGCTACACTGGTTCTATCATAGCTTTTGTGACATTACCAGTGTTTCCTGAAACTGTGGACACAATAAAACAACTACTAGCAGGATTTTATAGAGTTGGCACTTTAGGTAGGTAACCTGATTTTTTAAACTTTTTATATATTACCTACCTACACGAGAATTATCAATTATAGTTAAATCAAGCTCGACAAGCGTCAAGCTTTCTTATTTTTTTCTTTCCGTAAAAGCCGTCAACAATGTATAGAAAAATATGGAATGAGATTGATAAAGTCATAATTTTCGAGTAATGGCTAAACCAAGGAAAACAGTAATTCATTTCTGTATAAACATTTACATGTATATGCTGACACATTTTTATGGGTTTTCACAGATCGAGGTGGTTGGGAAAAATGGTTCCTAAATTCATCTGACCCTGATACAGTCAAATTGTTGAAAAAACTTGAATTAGTACCGAATGTAGACGCCGGCATCAGAAATACAACCAAGGCTTTCTTTTGGCCTTATGCATTTTTGGGATCTAAAGCTGAACTTGAATATATTGTGCAAGCTAACTTTACTGCGACCAAGTAAGATTCTGATACGTTTTCAGTGATAATCCTCTTCTTAGATTAGATATTTAGAATTTCTGTAACTTATAATATTTCAGTATACAATATTAGTTTTAGTGTATGCAAAACCTGAAACACGTATCTAGTATTTTTATGTAAAGAATCTATGTACAAAATTTCATAACTGTATCATGAAAAATAGCAAAGTTATGACAGCAAAAATACATAGTCACCAGGCCATCTAAGTGACTAAGGGGTTGGTTTACTGTTTGCTAGCGCCTCATGCTAGCAATGACCTGCGGTGACCTGTGTTGTACTTAGTGTCAGTGGTGTCCAACTTGTGACCTTTTTGATTAATTAAAACCCAAGCAAACGTTCGTTCGCTCTCTCGTTGTCTTTCTATTGTGTCTGTTTCTAATTACGGTATCCGAAAGGTTAAATATTTATGGGAAAAAATATAACATGGTGTAAAAATTATTGAAATCCATTCAGTTACTGGTTCTGAACCAACTATATTCAGGTTTCGCACAAAATAAAAATAATGTTGTATAATATGCCTTAATTTTTAGTCATTATATACGAGTATATGCAAGGTTATTGTAAAACAGTGGCGACCTCTCAGGATTATGTTACTAACATAATCCTGAGAGGAACAACAACTTTTGTTCTATGACTTATAAAAATGTATCATATTATAGTTCATCAGACTTAATAAAAATAAACGTTCTAAATATTATTAAGTCTATGCCAAGCAAGCGATAGTACACTAAGGAAGAGGAACGGGGATTGGGCGGTGGGGGGGCTTGATGCGCTCGCCTCGCGTCTTATAAACGTGGGTAGGTATAACAAAATACAAAGTTGAAATGTGTTTGATAGAACAACGAAAATTATTAAGGATTCGTTTTTGGTAAATCAATTATGTTTTGTAAACATTAAAAAACAAAAGTTGTTGTTTATGGTGTTAGTAATACAGTCCTGCAAGGTTGTTAGTGTTTTACAAATAACCCAGTATAAGCACAAGTAACCTTTGCACGAAAATAAAAAAAGTTTTTTAGCATATTACGTACATTTGTTCGTATATCACCATTTTATCATTTTCACAGCATGTAAAGAGATATTTTGTGATTCTTTGTATTTTGGTAGTCCTTATTAGAAGTTTTTCACATTTACGAGCGTTTTTGCGCACTAAAATATTGCTATGAAGTTAAAAATCACTCCATAGATACTTATCAACAAAATATTTCAGATCAAAGCGATCCGTTCTCCATATTTCCAACGAGTGCTTCGTTCCCTTCGGTGTTGCGATAAGTTTTCCTAACAATTCAGTATACTCAGCGAAAATTAACTTTGATATCAGTAGGATGGTTCAAAGTGGACTCATTGATAAGATTACTAATGAAGTGCGCTTCGAAATGCAACGAAGTCTGACTGGACATTTTCTCGCCGTAAGTATAACAAAATAAATACTACATTTTCCTTTCTTGAGAACACTAGTGCGCCTTGCTATCAACGTTTGCATCACTGCTTACTATCAGGTTACACCCGGGCGTCTCTTCCGACTTAATCTGAAACAGGTACCTCCCGAACGTGCCATGTCCGGTGAGGACCTGCGTCATGCGGAAGGTAAGGACGCCGTGCTTACCGCCACAATGCTTACTATCAGGTGGGATCGCAATCAAGCACTAGTTTATATCCAATAAAAAAAACTTTAGAGAGATGTATGTAGCGGAAGTGCGGGTGAGCGAAAATAAAAATCATTGCTAGTACTTACGGTTTACTGCACTGGTCCATACACAATACACATTACACAACACAGAAGGAATACACAGAGTAGACAGAAGAAACACACAATAGTTACAGCACAAAACAATAGTCCACATCAACAATAATAGTTCGCGTAACAGTTAATATTCGCGAGTCATAAAAGGTACGAACGATGCGCGGGCGCAGGCGGTAGGCGTCTAGGTTTATGTCCGACTGACTCACACATCTCAAAATGTTAAGGTTGAGCAGGGACGTTCAACCGACCGCGCGCTGGGGTGACCGACACCTACCCCCCAACAGTATAATGTTAAACATTATAAATGCCGTGCCGGTAGCTGGAGTCGGACCGGGTGGAGGACCGATGACGTGAGCGCAGTCGCGCGTCTTGGCTATGGCTGTGGGAGCGGTTGCAGCTGCAGCGTCAGGTCCTTCACTGCCCGCCTCAGTTCGGCGATCTCGGCAGCCATCTCGCTGCTCGAAGGTCCTGCTGACGAGGCTGCTGCGACGTGGCTTGCTGGCGTAATGATGTCCTGGACGCTGTCTGCCAGCTCGGCTAGCGCACCCAGGTTGCTGTGGGCTTGCGATGCCAGGAAGAGCTGGATGCTGGTGGGAAGCCGGCTGCACCAGATGGTGCGCACGAAGTCCTCGGGCACAGTAGGTTCTGCTAGACCCTACAAGTGGCATAGGAACTATGACAGCTTCCGGTCCTCCAGCTCCTGCTTGACCTATCGTCCTGGGAGGCCGAGAGCCTTCGCACCAACTCCGTCTTCAGTTTCTCATACCGGTTTTGAGCGGGAGGGTACATAAGAATGTCTTTCACCTCCTTGGACTGCTGGTGGTCGAGATGTTTGGCGACGTAATTGAATTTAGTAACGACGTCCTCGATTAGTGTTTAGTGGCCCTGACTGCTATGCCGAAGGTCGTGGGTTCGATTTCCACCCAGAACAATAATGTTTGTGTGATGTACATGATTATTTGTTTGGGTCCGTAACGATACTTCGGGAGTCACATGGTCAATTAACCCTTCAGATACCGTCAATTAGAGACACAATAGTAAGACAATAGATGCGCGGCCACCGGTGGTCGCTTGGGGATTCATGAATTAACGGAAAGTCGACCGAACGTTTGATCGAATAGAATTTATTGCGAAACAACCTTTTATTGCTAAACGTTACTTCGACTGAACGATTCATCGAACATTTATTATTCGATAAACCGCTCTTTCGAATGAGTTTTTGTGGTTATATACTTAATAATTAAAATTAAAGGAACAATTTTTTTTTCGTCTTATAGTTTTTCATACCTACCTTTATAATGGAGGAAATCAAACACTTTTGAGATATCATACATTCTACCCGTAGATTTCGAAATATGATTTTGGTAAAAAGGAAAATAATAAAGCACTGATAGATGGATTTTTTATACGGATTGAATAATCTCTTATCGGTGTCTGTGTCTGGGTGTATTTCTTATGTAATGATAAGACCGCCCATTGTACACTTATTTTTTTAAATGTTTGTCCTGTATATTTGTTTCTGTGGTGTAGGTAAAATGCCAGTCTTACCTAGTCATTCTGATTAGAATTTGTGCCATTCAAGTTTATTAACGCGAAAAATAAGAAATCTCTATAAAAACTTTAAAATCCACTGTATATATAATGTACATATTAACAATACTCATTGTTGACATGTATGTCAGTCAGCCAGTCTTTATATGTAAATAGATAAAAGATAGATATAACAGAATTACTTTATAAATAAAACTAACACTACCTCTCTACTATCTCGTAAAGATATTTATTATAGTTATATGTATTTTTATAATTTACCTATTGTATCTATTCATTTGTATATTTATTTACTGTTATTGTTATATATGTATGTATTGTGATATTTAATCTGGAGAATTATAGTCTATTTCATTACTTATTTTGTTTATTTTTTTTAATTGATACACACTGTGTCTACGTTTCTTATCCAACTGTCCTGTCACAGGTCTGCTGGAAGAAATTTCTTTAGACATAAGCAGATCCTTTGTACTCTTCTATTCTTATTTGTTCTTTTCTTTTTTAAGTGTTTGTGTGTACATAAATAAAATAAATAAATAAATAAATAAAATTGCAGGCTGGCAGTGGCACAATAAACATACCATCAGCAGAAGAAAAAGGTCTCACTCTAGAAGATACACAAGGCATGTTCCTACTATTAGCAGCTGGCTTCATTATAGCTGGAACGGCATTGCTCTCAGAATGGATGGGCGGCTTCACTAGGCGATGCAGGTTCACGAGAAAAGTTGATACACCAATCAGTGTCAATTCTGGAGAACTCTTAATTCCTACACCAAACACTGATATAGATAGTGAAATCAAAATTATAGGAGACACAGAGAGTCGACTGAACTTTGATAGTAGACCGTCTACTGCTGTTTCTACTCATACTCTAGATGGACAAATAATAAACGTTACTGAAGACAATTTCGAAGTGCATAATACATTTAATGTTAGTAGATTTGATTCTAGACGATCAAGCTCATTGGATCTGGATAGAGAAGTCAGAGAAATATTTGAGAAGGATTCGAAGAGACGAAGATTTGTTTCTCATGATATGGAATCTTTAGATGAAAATGGGAGCACTGTTTCTCGAGCTGCTTTTGGTGATCCTATAAAACACGAGATATAAGAAAAGCACGGATATGTATAATTGTCATTCTTTAGATTAGGTAGTGCAGCACGCACTCGTCCTAGAATTTACAACAAAAATCTACGTTTTGTGATATTTTAGTACGGAACCGAATCCTTCAATATATCTCTTCTATAAAACTTCCAATGCTAAGGAACCAACATATGAGTCATACAATAGACATAAAAACAAGTAAGCAATAGCTAATTAGTTACGTTAGTTGTATTGTGGGTTATGGGTCCACAAACGAATTACTGTAAGTTCTTAGCACTGAAAGTGTTTACCTGACATACTGAGAAGAATAAATTTATATAATGTCTCTAATGTACGAATTTCATTATTATTGATAGTATTGTTCAATTGTATGGGTAAGGTGTAGCTACAAAATAAAGAACGAAACTTGACATCCAACTCTTTATTATCCTTCGAACAGTCATCAAAATAATTTATAACAATTTTCTAACACTGTCGATAAACATTAATATTTCATTCAGCCACTGAGATGTTTCATTCATCATACAATTATAATACACAGGGCAGAAATGGCTGCCTCGACACGGAGATACAGCGCCGTATGACCTACATTAATGCAATATTTGGCCCGGCCTTATCTTAAAAATAATTACACAATTATGACTTAATATTCCCGAGAAACACCTCCGGAAAGCCGTCGGCGTTCTCTATCATTATCAGTAAAAATATCGATAAAATACAACAGATTTTGCATTCTTTGTAAAATTCAAACGAAAATATACCTAATACCTACCTAAGCATTTTGTTATATACGTATTGCACAACTGTTGTTACAAGAGAAATTAATGTGAAATTGATTTGAGTATTCAATAAGGATATGTATTTATATTCCTATATTCTATTTGGATTGTTCATGATACTGTGGTACAATAGCAACGAGACGGGGGAACGTAAATACATCGACATCTACTGTGAAGAAGTTCAGCAAAATTTTCTGTTATCTTATGACTACCTATCTTTTAAATGCAATGAACTAGATTATAAGTTAACTGAACAAACCCTTTGCTATTGTCACACAGCGAGATAAAATACAGGTAAACACATATATTACGAAAGTAGGTACATATAAAGAACAAACAAACGCTTTTTACAATAGCACACAACACGGTTGTGCGTCCAAATGAATAATTATATTTATTTATTAATTAATTAAACTTGAAACTCATTCCCGATAGCAAAGCTCACAACCTCGGAAATTATGCTCCCAATACCAGCTTAACTGTCGTAATATTATACAATATACTCGATACAATAGTCTGTGCTAGCGATAAATACATAATGTTCTCGCTCTACGCGAATACAAAGGAAACTTTACTTATTGTATACGTTTTCATCCGATAACAATGTGTTTTTGTGCAAAACTGCGTTCATTGATTTGGCTATGACCTCATACCAGTGCAACTGTACTGTGATAGGTATATAGGTAACAGTAATGTGTCAGATATCATACAATGCAACACTTAATTTATATCATACCATGTTCTATAACGGACAAGTAGAAATGAATTCTAACAAGAAACAAGGATTTCGCATCATCGCCGAACATATTGAGCAAATTTTAATACAAAACACATCGACGCTTCCAGAGAAAGGAACTTTTAGGAACGAACGACCGAAAACAGCAGATAACGCAATTGTAGAATTTCAAACTACTGGGCCCGGAGGAGACATTTACAAAAATCGCCACACACACAAAAGGATTACCCTTGTAGAAATGTTCAATACAAAAGTGTGCGGCGATCGCAGGGTGGTACAACAATTAGCGGGCCCGGGACTGTAACACTGTAGGTAATTATATCACATTAACAATTTATTCTAACATTCAAGGTGTACTTACATGATCTTTATAATAGTTCCCTATAAACGGGTCAACATCCATTATGTTCCGGTAATAAAATATTAATTCGTTAAACCTAACCGTGTACTTATTTTACAATGCGAAAATACATTTTTATTTTTTTAAATATTCTTATGCGTTCAGACTTTTGAACTTCAAAAATGGATAACTCCCTGTACAAATTTAACAAATGTACATTTAACATTTTGTTACTGTGATTTGAAGGTTTACACTAATGATATTCTATGATGCAGAGTTGTTCATTACACTTAATTATATTTTTATAGTTATAGTCACATTTATACAGTTTAACTGACAAACGTGGTACAGATATATACTATAGGTATCGTTCTGACCCTGGTACGCGTGTACAGTCGAGTGCAAGAATAAAAAGAGTTAAGACTGCGGGGTCAGATGCCACACTCTAAAAAGCAGGAAACATTTATATTTATCAGGACATCCAACATATATCTAATATTCAATACTCTCCTTACTTCTGCCTCTGACTGTATCTAAACATTACTGCGTGCTACGACCAGAACAATCGACATCATCAAATGACTTAAGATTACCAGGATGTGAATATTAAAGCAAAAATGCTATAACATACAAATTTTGGTACAAAATGGTACATTTAGGCACTGTGAGTAAGGCAACTACAGTGAGACGATATGGGGAGGGGAGAAGGAGGACAAGTGGTTCTTTGGGCCATCATGCAGTCCAGAAGGCCAGAATATATAGAATATTGAGGTGAGGATACGTGCCACAAGGATAGAAAGCAACATCTTAGGAAAGCAGGGAGATGAAGGACGTTATGAACTATGGACGACACAATGTACAGTTTTTTCAGACAATATCATCTAAAAATAGGGCGGATCGTGATATAGTGCATATTTTAGTGTAAATATTTAATGTAAAATATAATTTTGTATGTGCTTAAAGCTGACTCGTAGGTATATTGTTCAATGTTACAATAACTACTAGTATTACACTTTAATTAAGTAGAAATAAAACATACTTCAGATCACATTAACAAAATCAAAAGTAAATGTACTATCAACAAAGTTGTTCCATTCATTTATTTTAACCCATTGTAGTCACTAAATAAACCTACACATACTTAACAAGTAATTACATAAATATGATATTCAAAATTGACTCGATAATATTTTGGTCTGCAAGGAGATACGACCATACATACATACATAATTGTAACGGGATTTATAGTATAAGGTATGATCGAAGCATAGACAGATTTGAGTCAGAATGAAAATTACATATGCAGTGTCCTTTTTCCGAATATTGAAACATCTGCAATGCTATTTGATAATAGCTCAAAGCAAAATTCAGAAAAAGACGCTATATATACTTTTTGACCACAGTTCTTTTCTGTCTTTAAAACTCAACTATGTACTCAAGTGTCGAAATGTCAAGAAATTCTAAATTTAACGATATAAACTGTGTTTACTTACAAAATCTGCTTAGAGTGCAAGTGTTATCATAAGAAATTTTAAAGCTTCGTGTGGTACCTTTATATACTCATCTCTAGCTAACATTACCTACTTAGCTTACATAACATTCGTTCCTAACGGGACGTGTATACATATTATGTAAATATCATTATGATTCTCATGTATAAATATGTCAATAGATAAAGTCGATTTTACAATACATATAATTTATTATCTTCTGTGATGACACTACGACTACTAATTTACAGATTCAAGTTCGGATGTCACACTATTATTATAATTTTTAAAATGGCACAAAAAACTTTTTAAAACACTAACACAAAAGTCAACAGTCGTTTGTTTATAATATAGTCTTCTTCGCACTTCACTCTTGTGGTCCGTGTCCATCGCACTACACAACTCCTTCAGCCGTCGGCCGCTTCGTCCGCACAAATTTCAACATTTAGTGCACTAGTACGTGTTACAGTCACTAATCTTTAAATTGACTAACTTTAAGCTAAACAGACAATGGCACGGATTGCACATATAATGTCGTCTATTTACAGGCGAATTCAATATCTATCTATATGTACTTAAAGGTCAAAATTGTTCTGAAGGGTTGCTATTGTACTTAATTTTAACATTTAATCTTAATCTTTAGTGTACTCGTGTGCATTACAATAATTAATTACGTATTAATAGAGGGTAGTGTAAAGTTGAACATTCAATTATATAGGACCTCGTTAGAGATCTACGAATATGTAACGAACTTGCCCAGAAAGTGGGACTTGATTCTCATGTGAGAAAGTTAGTCGACCGTGCCATCAAAAATTTAAGCACCGTTTGATTTGGATGCACCTTTTGCTTATCAGACTTTTGGAGTGATAAGATTAGCACTGTGCCGCGGGGGTACTCTGTTCAGTTCTAGTGGAGCGAGTCGGGTCGGAGGACGGTGACCGAAGCTCGGTAGAGAGGAGGCGCGGGGCTTAGCAGTGCGGGTGCAGGGGCCTCGGGTACGAGCCGAAGGCCTCATAGCCTAGCTATGTGGCCCAGCCTTCGATTCGTGGCCGCTTCGTGTGCGGCTGCTCATAGTCCAGAGGGCCTGCACTGGAGTGCCGCATGTCCTGGCCGGCCGGAGAGCCCATGTTGCTTGACGATACTGAACCTGCAACGTGCCGATACACTGTAATTGGTAAGGTTAGTGTTGGTTAATAAATTTTAAATACAATTTTAGTTACTAAATTGTCTACAACTAATAGCTATTTCATGCGATTAAGCAATCCAATTCATAAATTTAGCAATGTTAAAAAGTTTAAAAATCTGGTGTACAAAATTACTATTGAAAACTGTAATACTCATCGATTCTAATTATTATGAATTTTAAACAAAAACAACACAGGCCCGAGAATACTACCTTGTACAAAACCAAAAACAAGCAGTTAGAAAAACTCCAGTAAGTATAACAAAATACACACCATCAATTACTCCAGAGAGATGAGCGGGCTGTGGCGCGGGCGCAGGTGGAGGGGCGCGATGCATGTGGTCCGGGGCGCGTGGGGGCGACACTGGTTCGGCTTTGATCTTCACGTTGCTAGGCGATGCTGCTGGGGGAGGCGTCCCGCCGCCACCCAGAACTGGCAAGCTGCTACTGTTGAGGGATTGGGAACATTAGTTATGGTAGATGATGGAACCGGATAAGGGACCTGAAACTTTAATTAGAATAGTTATGTAATTTTTATCTTAATTGAAAACATGGGGACATAGGGAATTGTATTTTTTACATGGACAACGTTTAATGCCTGTAGCTTAGGGTTATTAAATAAATAAACAAATACCGTTAACAGTTTTTACTTAATATAACACACTTTTTCATAGCATAAGAATGGCATAGCATAGCATGCTTATTCAAAACATTATTTCCAGTCTTCTCTACTACTAGAACCTATGCAAAACAAATGAAAAATGTGGTACTTCATCAACCCAACCAACACACTAGTACCTGTCATAACGGCAGTACGTTAACCTGATAAGCCTGTATTAGCATTATGTTTAATTCATAACAGCCAATTAGAAACATGCAAAGAACGTGGAGCCCGTAGCAACCGATATAGTTAATTTATGTTGCAATTATCTCTGTTCGATTGGTGCAGACAAGCACAGCGACCAGGTGAAAGTAAGTACTTCGTTTAACAGTACGAAACCCCCTGTAGCACCCTGATTCTTTACAACCGCGGGGGGCAAGGAAGGTTGCAGTTACTGGTCTTTAAGCAAAGTTCTTAATGATACCGTTGTAGTTTTCGATACAGTGAACAACAGCTCCGATAGCCGTGATCGTCTAGTGGTTAGGACCCTACGTTGTGGCCGTAGTAACCCAGGTTCGAATCCTGGTCACGGCAGTGATTACACTGTTACGGTGGAGCAAATTTTTTGAGAAATAAATAAAATCTTATTTTTTTAGGACTCAGTGATATATATTATCTAAAAACTGCTAAAGGTGGGTTAATTATACCCGTTCCTAATTAAAGTTTTATGTATTAAAATGCATCGAACATTGACAGTGATGATTGAAAATTGGCAGAAAATGTATGTACAAATAATTGATAACTAGACAATTCATAAACCTGTAATAAATTGTAATAATCATAAAATAGCCATATTTCTTATTTTTCATTTATATCTAAGACAATTTACTGTTTATGAAGCTGGTAGTGCTTCTTCTACCTAAAACCAAACTTTATTAACTGTTAGAGGAAATCATAAATCTGTTGATTCATAATTATACTTACTATGCCATGAATCATTAATTTATTTTCTATTGTTAAGAATTCAATAGTTTAAATACGACAAAGCAAATTTCGGAAAATGATGTCCAGCAGACCATAATATAGAATATGAAAGGAGAGATTTTAAATGCCAAAGCAGCAATTTTAAAAATTGTGCTGTTAAATACTATTTTGTTCAGACGCCATCTTTTATGATCTACAAGAACTACTCAGTGAACTGAATAACAAGAGCAAGGGCCGTAAGTCGAACAATGTCAAAGAAACTGGTCAAAGACTTTCACATTGCAAAGCGATCAGTGATTTTATTGATACAACCACAGCCTCCAGTAGCCGTGATCGTCTAGTGGTTAGGACCCTACGTTGTGGCCGTAGTAACCCAGGTTCGAATCCTGGTCACGGCAGTGATTACACTGTCACGGTGGAGGCTTCATCTTTTGTTATTTTTTCTAAAAAGGATGTTTTAGAAGTTAATTCTTCATTACGAAAGGAAGATAATACTACAGTCAAAGCTGTAATATGGTTTTATGAAGATCTAGCGGGCTATGGATAGATGCCAAGAATGACAACTAAATAATAAGAAATTTTAGTATGCATTCTTAAAATTTGCTTTAGTGGCCTAGTTTCTAAGTGGAAGGACACGAGTACTTTATTTTGTAGAAATAGATTTCTTTGCATATTTTTGGTTTCCTTTGATTCCTTGTTCCCACTAAGAAAATGATTTACATCTGTTCTTATTTTAACGTTCTTATAAATTATGCTGATGGAGACATAATTAGCACAATTTAAAAGAACATTTTTCAAAAACCTCTTATCGAATTCCTTATCAGATTCAAGAATTCACTTCTTAGACACAAAAACTCCAACAAATTCATTTGATTTTTTTTCCTTTTTTCGTTGGTTTAATACGAATCCAATCTGAATCTGTTCATGCGTAACGACCATTTGTTTGACACGGTACGCCTCCCGGAAGACAATCTTTTCCAAGATCTTATCTGGCGTGGTGTCCCTGACTAAATATCCTTAAATTTGATGCTAGCCTTCCTTTACTTTAGAAACTTTACTGATTTTACTCTATTTTTTATCTTTACGTTTGATTTAATCGTACTTTTTATTATACCTAGTTAGACACTTAAACTTTTGAAGTTAGAGTTTTTTTAAATTCCAAAATCGTTGAAATTCTGTTTTTTTTTCTTGTGTAGAACATTCTCATTA
Source organism: Mythimna lalbum (assembly GCA_949319445.1). Lineage (NCBI taxonomy): Eukaryota > Metazoa > Arthropoda > Insecta > Lepidoptera > Noctuidae > Mythimna > Mythimna lalbum. Next base: position 6,595,047 of record OX439345.1, on the reverse strand, counting down.
TTTGCGAAATACTACGAAACCATAAATTACTTTTAAAGCTGAAGAATGCACACAAAATAAATAATAAATAATTTCGGTTTTTACACGCGTCTGTTAAGCGTAGTTTTGTTTTATTTAATCTTTTTAGTTCAACTGCCTTCACTTAGCAATCAGTAATTTAAATTCGTTTAGTCGTTTTTTCTATGACATAAATTACTTGGGTTGTAATTTAATTTGGTTTGGTTTTTTCGTCTAGGTTATATAAATTAGATAACATTACGAGTAATGTCAAAACAAAGGATATAATTACTGAAAATATAAAGATACAGACAGACGTGATGATATATAGATTAGCTCCTTTTAAGTGAAGTATTAACGAGGTAATTTGCCATTTTAACGCAATTATAATCACGCTAGCGCACGCAACTGTAAATGTTCATGAAATGTTATGTAACATTTTATAAAGCGATTGTTATTTTCGACGCTGTTAACAGAAGTTCCGACAGCCGTGATCGTCTAGTGGTTAGGACCCTACGTTGTGGCCGTAGTAACCCAGGTTCGAATCCTGGTCACGGCAGTGATTACACTGTCACGGTGGGACTTTGTTTTTGTAACTTTGTCAAAGAAGCTACTCGGAAATAATGTAATATCAAACTTTGTTTGTAAGAAACATTATAAAAATGGGTCCTATACATTTTTCATGCTATTTTTTTTTAACAACTATCTTTGTTAGTTACAAGCATACATTAAAAGACAACAAATACGCAAGTCTTTAACAACTGAGTCTTTTGTATCAATAAATTTAAGTTTTATATTCACCAGCCACTTTAAACGTGCTGCATAGTGTGAATTTGATATACCTACGAAATTCTTAAACTTTGCAACAAAAAGTGTTGCTATCATTGCAACTTTTTTAAACTCAACACTCAGTTAATAAAGATTTCTAATAATCCCTATTCACACGCTCAAGTCATATAGCCAACACTGAGTCACAATGACGAAATGTATGAATAAATTCGAAAGCTGTCGGACTTCACCCATACATTTGCTACTGAGAACTCAACGCAAGCCCACAGGTTGAACGAGTCAAAAGGGATCATAAGCGACACATATAAAAGTGATATGAAAGTGATTACAGACATGTACCTGTTGTGCTGTAGCGTTTGCAGCTGGTGTGCCCCCCACGTCAGTCCGATGCCCATGTCCGAGTTGATGCTGAAGTCTTGTGGTCCGAAGTTGCCGAGTCCTGAGTAGCCGAGAGGTGTCTGGAAAGAGAAATATATTAAATTAGTTCAGAGTTAATTTTCAAACTATTATATTTGCCACTAACATCTACAGAAACTAAACTAATGAAATTAGATTTTTGATTAACCATAATATTTTTAGTCAGGCTCAAATAGATTTGGGAAATAATACTGAATTCTCTGACTCCATCGTCGACCACATCATCGCTTACCATCAGGTAAGATGGTGGTCAAACGCGAGCCTATCAACAATAAAAGAAAAGAATTGATGCTTATTTTTTTATTATTTTGAAGCAAATTGTTATTGCCATTGATATGGGAGGTTAACCAATAACTAGTTATTACTATATTTATATTTTAGTAAAAGATTTTAGATCGAATCTTTTTTAATAAAATTATTTTTCTTGAAACACATCTCATTATCTATATGTTGATATGATTCTTGTTACTACTGCTGCAACTTAGCATTTAACAGTTCTGGAGCTGTATACTATGAAGTATTAATGATATCATGATTCTCTCGTAAAAAAGGAATGGTGCTTTTCATCTTAATATAGTCTTTACATCATTTTATTACAGCGGAATAATGATTATATTTGCACGTCATAGCAGGAGGCCTGATCACAGTAGTGTTATACATACTTGGAATCTATATATATAAAAATCAATGCCACTTTTCGTTGTTATTTTATAACTCAAGAACGGGCTCACCTATCCAAACCAAATTTTTAGGCTTTGTTCGGACTATTTATTAGATGGTTTATGTGAAGTTTGGTAGGATAGAGTAGGGTATAATAGGGTAGAGTAGGGTAGAGTAGGGTAGAGTAGGGTAGAGTAGGGTAGAGTAGGGTAGAGTAGGGTAGAGTAGGGTAGAGTAGGGTAGAGTAGGGTAGAGTAGGGTAGAGTAGGGTAGAGTAGTGCAGAGTAGAGTAGAGTAGTGTAGAGTAATGTAGGGTAGAGTAGGGTAGAGTAGGGTAGAGTAGGGTAGAGTAGGGTAGAGTAGGGTAGAGTAGGGTAGAGTAGGGTAGAGTAGGGTAGAGTAGGGTAGAGTAGGGTAGAGTAGGGTAGAGTAGGGTAGAGTAGGGTAGAGTAGGGTAGAGTAGGGTAGAGTAGGGTAGAGTAGAGTAGAGTAGGGTAGAGTAAGGAAGAGCGGGAGCGAAGCCGCGCGGGCAAAAGCTAGTATATTATATAAACTTGGAAAACAGATCGTGTCATAGAAGATTAACTATATCCGGAATAGTAAAAAAGTGCCTCACAATCACCTCTCCACCATAAGATATGTCGTCTTGCGGCGGCGGCATAGAGCTGGGTATGACAACGCGCAGATTATTGTGCCGCGGCGAGTGATGCGGCGGCGGCTGGTGTCCATGCGACTTGTGTCCATGCCGGTGCGGCGACGGCGCTGGGCCCGGCGACGGTGACGGCGTGCAGCCGGCGTCTAGAGGAGATCCTGAACCTGGGTAGCCGTTTGACATCTCTAGCATTCCACCACTTGGATATACTGAAATAGAAGTAATGATCGAGGTTAATAATGTAGGACTTAGAAATGATTCCATTTAATAAGAACAAAATGGTTTTTCAAATACATCAAAGGCATCCTAAGCTAAAATTGAGAGCTACCATCAGTAATACCATAGGAATTTCAAAAGAGAGATAGGTATATTACCTATCTCTTATTATCATTAATTTAATGGTTGATTTACCTGAATCGGTTTCCGAAGACGAGGGCCGAGGACTAATAGAAGTATGCATCTGTGGACTAGCTTGCAATAGAGTCTGATCGTAGTTTCCAACAGGGACGCTGACAGGTAGATTGTAGTTGCTTCCTGCCACGCCCACTCCCACTCGACTCCCGTTCAACTGGTTCCTCTGCATCATCATTTGGAATTCCTCATCAATCTTTGAATACTTTGCCTCGGTCCTCGGTGTCAAGTTGTACTCGGGCTCAGCCTCAGGGCTGTCTGGTGACATCACTCCGTTCTTATGCTCTTTCTTCGTTAGTGCCTGTAAGTGTCAGCGAAAACAGCTCAGGTGGCTTGACGAGCCAAACTTATAAATACTCTACTCGTACTGTATTAATCTGGCATGCATGAAAATCCAGTTAAATTATTAGATTACACCCTCTATACACACCATTAGCGTTATCAGCTTCAATCGCGTTTAGCGTAATTGCTACTGTTTCGTTTGTTTAGATTTTATCACGTCAGTATGTAGTGGAGGGTTTAACATAAAACAGTGCTCTCAATAAAACTACAGTGTAACTATTAGGTAAAATTGTACGTGTCAAAATTTTTTAGCGTACATTTGTGTGGTGTCGAACGCAATGATGCAACACTGACTTTACCCTTGTATCAAAACATCGGAGTCAGGTAGGCGCGGTTAATTCAAATAAACACAAAATATATACAAAACCCATGCTGGTACAGGAAAAAATAACATAAATATTTGGGGTATCTACTCATAAACTGTTAGTATAAAACGGGTGTTCTGGTGTTTTGTACTTGATCCTTTTTTCTAACAGGAAATAAACATGCTGTTGCTTTATTGGTTGTGTTTGTCTATTCTTATGTGTATATTGATGTGATATCGTTTACACAAGGTCTTCGGGTACGAGATCTACATCTATAATCTAGTAAGGTTGGGCCAACATTTGTTTATTTATGTTGGGGATTGTTTTAGTATCAAATATATGCATTAGGGTATTGTGTGTAAGTACAAAGCACGCGGTTAATGGGATAAGTCAATTTTGCATGGACATTGCATTGCGATCACGGGCACACAGATGACGCCGTACTTAATGTACCTCGATGATGTTGCGGTTTGTCAGAGACTCGTGCGGCTCGTTGTATTCCGTGTATTTCAAAAGAACCTGTAAAGAAACAAATATAATTTTATTTTCAAAAACCTAATTCAAAATCTATCTTTTTTATGATATTTCAGAAATGAGTCAAGATATCCCGCTTTAGATATTTCTACAAGTCATCTTTATTGATTCATTAAATTAATGCTATCTAGAATTTTATTTATTTAGCTATGATATTTTCATTGATTTTGTTTTTATTTAGAAGTTATTCTGGATCATAATGACTTCTTTTACTCAAAGGTATGCTGGAAGAAAGGTCGTCTATATATAGACATGAACTCTGTTATTACTATATATAAGTTATTTTGATAAAGAATTAAATCATACGAACTTTACACTAAACGAATTTATGTAAAATCTACGAATCATCATCGACACAACTTGTTTCATGACAACAATAATGTTTACCTATTCATGTCACATTTGTTTGGAAAAAATATTCTTAGTTTAGAATAATGAGTAGTTGTACCTTGACCTTACGTCGGTAATTACAAAATTACAAATAGTAGCAGGTCATTCGAATAAACCAATCGTTATGAGGGGTTTATTCAATCCATGGTTTTGGTGTTTTAAAAAAACTTACACGTCAATTTAAACTACATAGATAGAAAAACGCCGAAACAAACTCAGTGGTCAAAGAATCTTTTAAAGTTCATACAGAAAAAATGTAATAGTTAAATTATATGAGAGATATTGGTGTCTGAAATGGTCTTTTGAGGAAAGAACCACACAGATTTGAGTTGATTTGTCCAGTCAGTGTAAGCGTTTCTCTGTATTCGTGTAGCTCAACTCAGGATACTAAGGGACTCAACGTTGGAAGTAATAAATTGTTGGCAATATACTTTAAAAATGTTTATAAAATAACCTAAGTCTAGCTGGTATTACTAAGAGTTATAAAACTTAGTATTTATAAGTGGGGCGTGTTAGCCTTATAACGATAAATTACAGCAAACCACGTTCAAAGAAATTAATTCCATTACTAGTGGAATGAAATAATGTTTCCTTTAAACGCATAATTTACTTGAAGTAACAAACTAAGCATCGAAAGAAATACATATTTACAAAATGCTAATTCATCTTACAACGTCATGAGCAATCTTAAAAAACTACCGAGAACAGGAAGCTAGTAAAACTGAATTTACATACATAAAACATAACGTAGATCTACGTTAAATAATGATAATTGAGTACGAATTTACATAATTCGTACAATTCATTATATGCGTTGATATATTTTGGAAACAAATATTTTAGGTTCAAATTTATAAATCCACAACTTCTAAAAAGATGACCTGGAGAATAAATCTGCTAGATACGTCTTCAATCAAAATATCATAGGAAATATAACACTTTTATTGTTATATTGTATATTTTCACTGTTTTTGAAAAAATCGTGGACATCTAATAGAGGGTCGAATAGAGATTATCTTTTTTTGAGGGTATTTAGACTCGACTAATACCTAACTAAGAATAAGTCTCTAAGGGAATTACTGTCAAATAGAAAATACTTGATAAAGTACAAAGATATGAAATCAATTTCACAAACCTTGTCCATATCAGTGCTGGCATATTGGTAGAGTTTGTTGTTGGAGCTGAAGATGATAAGAGCGATCTCACAGTCACACAGTACGCTAAGCTCATAGGCTTTCTTCATCACACCGAATTTGCGCTTGTTGAAGGTCACCTGAAACATTCAGATGACTAATTTAAGAAAAATGAAGGAACACAATGTATGGCAAGTAGCTACGAGAAGGGGGCGATAATTAATGGAGAAATATATTTCAAAGTCCTCGAAATTTATGGAATATTCCTACAATTTTCCCAGGGTCAAACTACAAAGTCCATAAAGCAATTACAGAGTTTTTAACTACTAACACCACTTTCAATTTCAAGCTCGACTACACAAGTATATCATTAAAATACACGGACTCTCCATATATAGTAATTTTGATATTGATAAAATGGAAACAAAAGCATTTTATTGGGTCACGGACGGAATCAAATAATTATTACTGGAACTCATCACAGTTATTTGTCATTCAGTACGTTTAAAATTCCAATATTTCAAGCTATTAAATAATGCACCCATTATTCATACCCACACATCATCTGAGGTTAATTTGTAATTTTCCTTAATACTCTTAAAAAATCGATTGGTGTTCTGGTAGAGTCAATTGTTTAAGAACTATGAGTAAATACTAAATATATTTCCTGTTATTTATAGGCACCAAATGGACATTCTGATTTCAGAATGTTTTATTTCAAGTACTTATTACCATAAATAACAAAGGAAGTTGGACCGCCGAAAGCAAATTGACCTTCGCAATTTTAATTTTCCATGTCTGGTGCTGGTATTACTAGACCACATTCAAAGAGCTTCTCTGCCCTCTTCTAATTAAAAATGTGCTTTGAGAGAGGGGCAGATGAGGAGTGCTTTGTAGGGTCATAATATACTGGACAAGGTTGATATACAGTGTAATCGTATAATTAATAAATTACAAGCGGGAGCGGTCGTTGTCCCGTCCCGATAATGTTTTGCAGTGGGAGTGTTGATAGGCCGCATCTGTTAGGTCATGCCTCATAGTAAGGTCATTTCACTCTCCTCCAATATTATGTACGAACTTCGTGTTGCACGTATCACTTTTAGATTTGGTTACAGTTACATAATTAATATTACATAACATGGCTTAAGGCAATGCTATGTTATACCATGCATCACTCTTCTAATGTCGGTGCGGTTTCAAAATGTTTTTTGAAATCATTTTATTGCCTATACTTATCGTACCTAAGTAGTATAATGGAGATTGCCGAAATTACGCGATGAAATTGGGCATGTTAATATCAGTCATATTTTTAATATGGTACCTTTGGTAAGTGGAATTTTAACTATTTAAAGAAGTATTTTGTAAAAAAATACCAACCTGTCGATTCCGTTCGTCCGTAATCCGGGATATTTGTATTTTTTTCCGACCCATGGTGGCAGCAATCTTGGAAGGGGATGCGGGGAGCGGGGGCGAGAAAAAGAGTTGCCTTTGGGCTGGCTGCTACTGCGGACGTCAACAGCTGCTATCTGCAGACAAACAAAATCAATCGTGAATACAAAAATCATAAAGCTTAAATCATAAACACTTCGAATAAAACAAATTTCCAAGTAAACAGTGATAAATCATAGCATGAATCAATTTTAAATAGTGTCCCTTATTCCTATAGTCATAAAGTCGTAGTAAATGACGATTTATTAAGGCCAAAAGCTCTCGTCATCGCGCTTGTGCCATGGAGCCATGGTCGTGATTGTGACCATAGTGAAGCAAGGCCGATGACAGATATTATAGAACTGGGTGACGTCACACAAAATGCAAAGATAATTACGTAAACAGAATAGTATTTTGGTAAAATATAAGGTAGTTAGTGACCCTTCTGGATAAGTTGTTTTGCTTATCTCAGTATCGTTAGTAACTACGACATGTGATAGACGTTTGGTTTTCGATTTATCCACAATCCAGAAGCTGATGTCCATCATAACAGATAATGTTATCTGTCACCGTTCTCAACGCATTATAGTCGGTAAGTGATTGTTTCGAACGTATGTTTCCTCATGATTGTTTGTGACTGGTGATAAATGGGCTTCATGTATAATAATAAATAATAGTGTGTAATATAATATTCAATATTGCATAAATTTGTTTAAAATTATTGTAATGACTTGTAATGCTATAGATGATGTATGATATCCGAACGAAACTATTCTTAATCATTCACAAATTTCTTTAAGATTTGTAAAAAAAAAACAACTTGTTATCAAACAAAAAAGCACATGTAAATGACACAGTAATAACGAACTTTTATATATATATTGTAAATTAATAATAGTATAAGCACCAAAGCAAGGTCAGAGACAAACCGACCGGACATCACACATTCCTACTTCGAGCTTAACTGTTAAGTGATAATGTTTACAACGATTACGTAATCAGTGGTGGAACCAGCTTTATTGCTCTATTGGGCTCCGAAATATGGTCACTCGTTAATCTATAAGTGTGAGAAGAACGTTGTTAAATAATAATTCGAAACATTAATTTATTATTCAAAACTTGACAGTGCAAGAATTCATTAATAATAATAATATAATTGAATACACCAGAAATACATGTTTACATGATTTTTCTGTGGGCTAATTAAAATTACGCTTATTAATGAAATAGTTACAATTGTGCCTAATATAACATCTACTACCGAATTAGTCTTGAAGTCTGTATTTAGAGTTTGAAGTGCATTCAGAGTAAAATTAATATTAATAAAAATTTAAATCATTGCAAGGATACAAATAGATAATACCTATACACAATATTGCTATCCACAAACCTCTTCAGCTTAATATTGTCATTGACAGTATGAATCTGACTTAATATTGAAATCCATAATTCATGGCCCGCGTTGATGAAAAATAAAGACAAAACAAAGTAGGCGTTTTATGTTTTTAATATTTGGCAGAATTCCAATTCTACAGTTTATTTTCTTGTGGATCAAGTTATCGAAAAATTAATGGAAGAAATGTGAATCACATTAACTGAGAAACCAAAACTGTTTAAGCAGAGAAACAACATATTAAAGATGGTAGGAGTTCCAAACTCAAAATTTTGGTACAGCTAGAAAGTTGTATTCGTAAAATGAGATAGTTACCAGACACAGTGTACCTAACAGGAAAACATTGATTACCAATGTTAACAGCAGTTAGGCAAAAAACGGGGTCATGTGGGCTGATAGTAGGGTCATTATGCAAATCTGTGTGAACTGGTGTCTTGTACGCGCTTAATGGTAAACTTAATGTTTCACTTTGTAAAGATTAGTTGTCACTGTTGTTAGCAATGATATTGAAACTATTTTGTATAATCTACACAGTGACTACTTTAGCAGCGAGTGCGGAGTCAGAAGGATGACGGATGTCCCTCATAGCATGTAAATTGATGGATTTTGACAAATGTTGTATTGATCGTTGTAGTGATATGATCGATGTTTGAGTTTCATTTCACCAGTCTAGTGTTGTATCATTTGTTTTATGTTAAATAAATAATAAAATAAACAAAAAAGATGTGTAAAAAATAGAAAAAAAGAAATATACTTGAATATAAAGTATTCAAGTGTATTTTTTTTGACATCAAGTAATTTAATCGCAATTTAATAACATAAATAATATTATATTAATTCATGAATCCCCAAGTGACCACCGGTGGCCGCGCATCTATTGTCTTACTATTGTGTCTCTAATTGACGGTATCTGAAGGGTTATTATACCTACCTCTTGTATCATAAGACAGGAATCCTGTTAATTATTAAAACTTTTTGCTACCACAGAATTCGAAATTAAATTTCCAACAGACGATATCGGGGTAATAATAGAGTTTAATATTTGCGTACTTGCGTGGGTGTAAGGAAAGTAATATTTGTAAAGTAGACTACTTTATATAATGTTTTGGTAGCAATGTATATTTATGTTAGGATGGTAGATTTTCTAACTTTTGTGATTATTATCTTTCACAGGTGAACTAACAATTTTATTTCAAACTGTCTCTCCCGACAGTGTCTTCACCCGTGTGAAATTAGAGAAGTATCCTAAAGTAACATATTCTTAAGATTAAAAGTATCCTTTGAGCAATAGCTTAGGTTATTATGTACATGGTTCATGTGTACCAAACTTTATAAAAATCCTTTCAGTCATTTGAACGTAAAGGAGTAACAAATCAACGCACACAAACTGTTTCTTTCATGGTATGAGTTTGATTGACTTCACATGTCAATTGTAGTAATTGAAAAAAAAGATTAGTTTTAATGATAATGATTAAAAAAAAAAAACTAATTACCGTTAAAACTATAAAAAAGAATACAGATGTTAATGTATCTTTTACCGTACCGTGGGTGGTGGCAACGGACGATGCTATTACAATAGCACCAATATTCATAGAAACGCATAACCTTTTGTGCGCTTTTGCTATAAATATAATAGTAATGATCTCTGAATTTAAGCATTGTGTCTACGCATACGTGAACGATAATTAAACAACGGTTAACGAACACAATAGAGAGTTAAAGGAAAAATTTTAAATGGTGACACCATTGATTGCTCCTGATACAAATTAAAATATTAGGCAAATTTGGTAAGCAATTAGCCGATACGTATAGGAAAATGATATTTTAATGATAATCATTTGATTACTTCCTGTTTTAATCTGATTGAATTTATCATAAAGAAATTGGATTGAGTTTTTAAAAGTTGAAAACGATATTAAAAATCTACACCAATTTAATAAAGACGTAAAACTTGCTCTCTTTTTATTTGTAGGAGGTAATCTCTGGAAGTACTAGTTCAATTGTTAATTTATTTTTCTATGGAAGAAAGCTGCTTTATTTCTATGTAACGTAGGCTATATTTTATGTACGCGGGTGATGCTGTGGTGTGGGAAAATGAAATAACTAGTATTTCTTTTTTTAATATTTTCTGATGACGTTAATGAGCTTAAGTTTTGAATCCTAATTGACAAGTAGTTATATCAGTAGCGGAACTGCTATTATTGCTGTAGCAAACTAGCAATCCCGTCAGTGTTAACGATGAGTTGCAAAATTAATCTTATTTGATTTCAGTTACAAGACTTCAGAAATTCCCACTGGAGTTCCACCTACGAACAGTAGTTAAAATCCAATTGGATCTACGAGAGTACATGTCTTATTATTTTTATTGAGGAACTATTCACATTTATTAATCATTTTAAACGAAAGTTAAAACATTTTTCTACTTTCAGCTTTCCTGAAATTTTTGTTTAGTCATCACAGCTGGACTGAGGCTTCCCCAAACGTCGCCACAACGACTGATTCTAAGCGGGTTGCATCCAACGGATTCCCGCAAAGATCAATTCACCTTGTGGGAGTTCTTCCGATGCTACATCTTCCGGTTCACGATCACCACTTCAGAACTTTTCGGTTCCATCGATTAAGCTATCTGTTATGAAAGCAATATGTTTTGCCCCCAGTTTTTTAAGTTTGGCGATTCTTGGAATGCCTCATTCACTTTCTCTTAATTACTCTTTTACATAGTTTTCAGTTTCAATTAGCCTAACGTTGCGTTTCTATACACTTTATGAGAGAAAAGAACATAACGATACATAAGTAATTTATCGCTGGTCCACGGTGAACACGCGAGGTGGCTACACGTCAGTCGACAGTCGCGTGGTTGCAAAGGGCGTGTGTTTCTTGCAAGGTTTCATGCTACACACCTTGGTAATAGTACTAAGCTTACGGCAATAATTCTGCTGTTGTTGTGTTAATCATATTATCGGTAAGTTACATCTCACTACTAGGAATATGACGTGCATTAGAATGCAAAGGGAAAATATGTAGGTATATTAAATATTAAAACAATGTTATCAACGTTGTTGTTCGGTTAAAATGGTTCATTAGCAGGTAAAATAGTATTCGATATGTCATCCTTGATTTTGTATATGCCTATTTTATGTTGCTAAAATAATTAGCACTGATTGTAGGTAGGTATGTGGTTAAGAGTTTTTACTAATATCTAAAATATCTGTTATTTATAAAATATTAAATAATGTGTATCACTTCGCCCTGTGCGATAAAATCACCTATTGTATACTTAGTTTTTGCAAATGATTAATCTTGTCTACATTACGGTATATAACAAACATCTAAATGTTATCGCTTAAGAGAACTTACTTTGATCTCTAAATTGTTTGAAAACTGATTCTGTAAACTTTACAACGACCAAAAGTTTCCAAGTTACTAGGGGTTGTGAACACAAATATTCAATATGTAACTTCAAAACTATCTTCTTCATAGTTCACATATCCTTTAAAGTTCCTAGAAATTATTAGTTTCTGTAATAAAGGCTTGTAGACCGACCCCAGTCCCCTTAGTTTCCATTAGTGCGTGATGTGGGGCACTGGTTGACGTGTTTAAGTTCTAGGTTGCTTTTTATGTGACCTAATTTCATAATTCATCATGTTACAAGAAAATTGCACCACATAAACCACGTTCATTTTTATATTCTAGCTGCCTTATAGTTGAGATTAGTTGTAATATCAATTATTTCCTTAATCTTATAAATAAATGAATTTATTTGTAGACGGTTTTTTTTTGTTACTAAACATATTTAAATATGTATATCTTTTTTATTTTTATATTTTAGTTTATTATAATATTCTGCTTACTAGTCACTGTAAACGTGGTTGATGTTAAAAATAACTCTCAAATATTTTGTTTCAAAATAAATGACGTCTAGTTAAGCTCGTAAAACTGAAATTTATTGCATGGAATATTTTCTTTGGAAGCAATTAAAAGTGAAAGCAAAAAATGTTTTCGTTTTGACGCGTCGCGATTAGGACTTGAACAGTCTAAATTAAAGTGTCAACATTTAATTCCACCATTTTTCAGTTGGCAACTGAAAGAAGAAAAAATATTATCGCGCTACCGCAAAATTCCGATTCTGTTGGTGTGTGAGTTGGTGCATGAACGTTCCTATGTGTGCATGAAATATAGTTCACGGTGTCATGTTTGCCCAGTTTCCCCCATTTCGCTGCTTGTGTGCGTTGGCCTACGCATGACAGCTTGTTGGTGTGTGTTCAGTTGAGCATGTGTGCGTTTGTGTGCATTTAACTGGCATTGCCCGTGTGTAGGTCAAAGGGTGTTTGTAGGGGGTGCAGGGTGGCGCGGGGTAGGGGGGTGTCAGGTCACTGTGTTTATAGGTGGCTTGTTACGCGGCACTTGCGTCTAATCATGCATTATCACGTTCCCTCTGCGGGTGATTATCGTGTGGTCTAATTATCAGCTTCGCTTACAGATTGTTACTGAAATATTTGTGGTTTTACCTCGATATAAAAATTTAGTTGCATAAAGCATTAAATTAAGGTAAACTAGGTTTTACCTCAAAATTTTATATGTTGCTGTATTACGCATCCCAGCTTTATAAACAGGACAACTTTTTAGTTTAATAAAAAACTAAAGATACCTAATCATCGCATTCAATGTGCTATTTTTCCCTATTTTAACCACAACTCCATTATCCCTAGAGCTTGCTAATCCTCCCATAGTCATATGTTAATACTATTGTCGGTACTTAACCGACAATAGCATAATCAGCCTTTTAAATGTTCCCACTGCTGGGACTTAGGCCTCCTCTCTACGAGAGGGAATGGACCGTAATCCACCACGCGGGCCCTGTGTGAGTTGGTGGATGTCACATGCCTTTGAATTTTGGGTTCCAGGACATGCCGGTTTCCACACGATGTTTTCCTTCACCGTTTTGAGAGCAGTGGTGAAGAAATAAATTACACCAAGTAATGCGCCTGGCTGGTTTTGAACCCGCAAGCACTCATAAGTTATTTACCATTACCATTCGACAGTAGCTACTATACCGACAATGCGTTCATGGAAAATCTTTTTATTTTGTTTTTCTAATTGAGCTTGCTTTATTTACTTTAATTAAATGAACTGGAAGAGAGTGTATGCAAATTTAAGTGAAGCCTAAGCATTAACAACGACGCAGTCTTTCCCTTTTTTCTCACGGCTCATTAAGTATTTTTCTTAAAAGGTTAACATAAGCGTAAAGCCGTGAACTGGCCTCGCTCAGAGGTAAATAACTGAGAATATCTTTAACGCAACACTCAAAAAGGATAGCCTGGACCATAGATTCATGGGACGAATTATCCCGACAAGCAAAATAAAGAAAAAAATCACTGCAAATTAAAAGCGTTCGTTTTTCTTAGCAACAAAAAGTTGACAGCTTTCAAAATGTTGTAATGAAGTTTGGTGGCATCATTGCTCTATATATTTACGAATATGAACGTGAATTCTGCCACAATTGCTCCGAAATATAGATATAGATTCTACCAGGGACGTATATGATCAATAAAACTCCTTTAAGATATTATGACGTTGTTTTAGAAAGAAATATGAGAACAAAATGAGTGTTAAATGAACCGTGTATGCACAGATGATTCTGCCTGTTCAAGATCGTAGCCATGATCTAGATCTTTACAAGTCACTCTATGTTAATAGAGAAAAAGATGAGCACAATAATAATTTTCTAGATGTAGATGTAGAAACCGATAACAATTTAAATTGTAATGTACATAAAATTAATGATAATTTTATGTAAGTAAAAAATGTTGTGAATTCAGGAATTATGACTGCTGACCTCAATTTCATCTTTCACGTGAATAATTTTAAAGAGAAAATTTTACACGTGGAACGCTTCAACGATTCCCTGAATCCAATAACTCTCTACCTATATTTACTCTGCGGAGAGCTTTCAACAGGAACGTTTCACTGGAACCTTGAAGTGGAAAGTGCAATGAAAAAACAGATAAACAACTGGATAATAGTTACTCCGTTTTATGTTGAACTGATTTTTTTATTAATTCATGAATCCCCAAGCGACACCCGGTGGCCGCGCATCTATTGTCTTACTATTGTGTCTCTAATTGACGGTATCTGAAGGGTTAAAAGAAAGAAAAAGTCCTCCAGTGATGATCAAACAGAGAACTCTTTTCCCAATACGTATTAATCTAACAGTTCATCGTTCGGTTTGAAATTATATTAACATACTTAAAACACTATAATATACGGTAAATGGTACATAACCCGAAACTAGAGAAATATTTTAGATTGCAAATAAAATTATTAAGCCAAATGCAAAATACGCTCGCATAAATTAACTGCGTTCATCGTTTGGTCATGTGGAATCCTTAAGCACACATAAACTAATAGCGATATATTATGTTGCTTTCATTACTAGCTGAGAGACTTCCGAAGACTCTCAATATGGTCCAATTAATGAATTATCCATTAAAATAAACAGGGAAATAGAATATGAAGATAAAGTAGAACATATCAATAACAAAAACAACAACATTATGAATCTTAAAGATAAAGCCCAACCGGGTAGTCTAGAAGTCCGGATTATTGCTAGTAAAACTGAGACAAGTAAATTTAATTGTGATATAGATCAAGTTTTCAATAATGACACTCACTTTTGTAGTAATGAAAAAATCGGTAATCAAGAATTGAGACGCGTGGGCGAATTATATCCAGGTACATCGCCTACAACACCTCGACGTATATACACGATATACTAGATTGATCCAAAAGTAATGATAACATTGGTTCGTACTCGTATTAAAACAGTTGAGGTTAAAAATTGTGTTTATTTATCAACATAAAAATCAATCCAAGCTGCCTATAGTGTTCACCTTTGAAAACATTTTAGTGAACTACTTTTTCAGACAGAGCTTTATCTCCCAATTTTTTTTGACTATATCTAACAGCCCAAATTAAAATGATTTTGCATCCATGAAATGACGGCCTATGCAACTGATATTTTTATTGTGAGTTGTTAAAAGACCTACATAATATAAAAATAATAATATGGGCTATGCCGATTTATATATTTTTGCGGTATTGTTCGAAGAAGTTACAGCTCTCCTGAAAGTCATCCTCTTATTCACTCAGGCGGGAGAAGTTGTGATATTTGACGGATAATCCATATACAAAAAAAAAAAACATTTGGATCTACCTAGCACGTAGATAAATATTTGTATGTTGGTTCTCGTCTAGGTAGAGAGCTTTGAATATATTCTAGGGGTTTCAGATTTAATATCTTTATTGGATTTACAAGTCTTTGATTTATCCCTGCGATGGAAATTCCAAGAAGTATTACGTTATTTGTACAAAGCTAGTATGATGTGAGAAATAGAAGGTAGGGAAAAATATTTCTGTAAAAATTATTATTACAGAAATATTTTCATAAATTGGCCATCATCTTTTTGAGTAATGTAAAAAGAAAAATAATTTTAATAACAGTAGCAAACATTCTTTTTTATATTTTAAACTGTTTTTTTTTAAAGATATATAAAAATGTAAATAATATGTATATATAGAAAATAAATAGAATAAAAACACTTTTATTATACACTCAAATATATTAGATTGCGATTGGTATATCACACTAATATTAATATACGCTTAGGTTGTTTTACACCAATTATGAAGACAAAAGTATATTATGTATCATGTGTGAGTTTGTTACTCATTCACACTCAAACGGTTGAACGGATTTTGATGAAATTTGCTACACGGATAGAACATGTCCTGGAATAGCGTAAAGTAGAGGATATTATTATTATAAATCAACGTTAAATGTTTGGTGCATTACGGGCGGAGCCGTTAGCAGAAGCTAGTTTTTAATAATTGTCAGATTTGTAAAGAGTTTGCAGTAGATTGCTAGTAATGTTTTCCCCACTTCCCACCTGAAACATGCGGGGAATAATAAGAAGCTGATTCACTCCGCTTATCTTTTGTTTGTGGGTCAATATGGGAATTTGCCAAGTGTTACAGACAGACGCAATAGAAATAATAACGGAACGCTACGAATATCCACGATAAATTGTGCTAAGCTCGAAAATACCGGATTTTGAACGGTGCTTAACTCGACAATACTGGTATCAAAAAGTAGCTTTATCGATTTTATTACGATGACTCCAATGTCTATCACTATCTTAAGCTGATATTTTTTTTATCGTCTAAATATCGTTTTAATCATTTTTTTTTGTTGAAAACCAGCGCAATGACCGTTTATACTAACTAAAACAAACACATAAAATGGATACGGGAAAAACACAAAATTATCAGTTGAACACAAAACATTGTAAGCATGGACACAAAATATTGGAAAGTTAATTATCATCAGAATAGCTACTCACGATATTGGTTAATGGATACCCATACAAATCGATTTGAGATAACTTCACTACAATATTTGTCATTGTTTGTTTAAACAAAAAATTATAAGTATGTGTTTTTACTTTCATCCTGTAACACAGATAGCGTATTTGTTGTATTGCTTAATGGGTTCGTATTTTATTTAAAATATTTTTTTATAAAATAATTTATTAAAAAAAATGTTTACTTATTTAGTAAACATTTTTTTCATCATATATTTGTCTAATAATTATCATACTCATTTACCTATACATTTGTTTAACATAGGTAAATAATTCAAAATGATACAGTCCTGTATTACAATTGTTTTACCTTTTTGTAATAAACATAATTATATAAAATGGATACAAAATATTACTTTTAAAATGTGTTCACTTTACACAAATGAATGATGTCATAAATCAAAAAATTAATAACGTTAACATATATTAAAATGAACCCTAATCGTCCATTAAACAGTGACATAAAAGGGCAGTAATATATAGTGAAATTATAGTAAATAACTAACCAAAATCACTCTGTTAACATGCTTTGTATGTCCTTTAAATTGATTTCACTTTGCAAATCCCGAAAACTGCTATATAATAGGCTGTTAACACATCCATACGGAGAAGTGGAATTTCCTGCCGGAGTCTGTGTTTTGTGATACAGCTATAAACTAAAGATCTTAAAGTCAAAAGCGCATAGGTTGCTTCTAGGTAAGCGTGCTCCATCGTCGGCCACATCATCGCTTATCATCAGGTGAGATAGTGTTCAAACACTAGACTATCCATAATAAAAAAAGGTACTGACATACCAGTCTCGCCGGCAGTCTGGTTGCCATGGCGACGCCTCGTGGAACATCTCTATCTTGTTAGGGTACCTAACAATATTAAACTGATTTTCTCGGTTAAGAGCACTAGTGATGTAAGGTAATTAATTCTATTAAATTGCTGTTAGACGGGTAGGAATGTATTGTAAGTTGTGTACTGGTAACTTCTAACTAAGAAAAAAAAGAAGAATTAACAGTAAGATACACACCGTTAACAAAGTATTAATGAGATCATTAAGGTCACTGCACACACGTGTGCCGATCTGGGCGCGTCAGTCTCCGTACAATTTATACGAAAACTAGACTTGTAGAGCTACACTAAATCCACGCCACGTGACGTCGTTCTACGTACATACATACAAGTCAGGCGTGGTCCACGTGTCATCATCATCATCAGCCTTTTTAATGTTCCAACAGCTGTTGGACTCAGGCCTCCTCTCTAGGAGAAAGGCCGTGATTCACCACGCGGGCCACTACTCCGTGACGCGGGCCTAGTGCGGGTTGGTAAATGTCACCTCTCTTCGAATTTTTGCCGGTTTCCCCACGATGATTTCCTTCACCGTTTTGAGAGCAGTGGTAATGAAATAAATTTGTTCCACGTGTGTAATGTAGTTGTAACTTCACTGTGGCGAAAAGTCTACAGGCATTTTACGAATCCCTGCAATTTCAACATAACTGAAACACCTGTTTCACCCCTACCTCGCAACTAGTCGGAGCGGTGCGGCGCGACCTTGTCGGTGCAGGGGGGGAAGGGTGGGTGGGTGTGGTACACCTACGCGGTTATTATGTCCAGAATCCTAATGTACATAATGTGATATCGCGACGGAATCTCAGCTCAATCAGTATTGACTTGTTTTGACAGTCATCTTCGTATTGAGAAAGGATGAATAAATGCGTGGGTGAGAATAATTTGATTGGATTTTAAGACTTCAAAAGATTTTGGTAAAATATTGAAAATGCCCTATTCATTCTTCGTAATTGCATCTAGACAAACTATATCAAAGGAGAAACTGATTAACAATCATATCAATACAGCTGAAACTATTGGATACAGGAGCGTAAAATTTTGCATATAGTTTCCTTTTATGACGTAGGCGAGCACTAAAAATATATTTTTTTAATTCACCCCCTAAATGGATTAAATGGGGGTTCAAAGTTGAAGCCACTGGCCGAAGCTAGTAATTTCCAAAATATTCCTTAATTAATCTACTTAATTAAATCAAGACAAACTACAAAGCAGTTTTTAATTACAATAAAGCACTTCAAATATCCGAATGAGGTATACAATCAATTTGATTGCATTCCGAGCCCGGTCATACCACACAGGTGAGGTGCTCTGAAAGGGGGGTACTTTGCACATCCCACGCACGCATATATACACGTGCACATAGAATACATGTGCCTCTGTGCCGGCACGTGTAAGTCCTGCAGATTTAATTGTTGTCTGCGGATATCCGTCATGATGATATTAAGTGAAATGCGATTTATTTTCGATCTCGGGAATTTTGTGCTGTGTTTTTTTTTTTATTGGTGTTATTAAGCTTGTTTTCCGATACGTTATGGAATTAAAAATGAATTTTAAAAGAATGTAGTGTTTCTTTGTATGTGGGTAGGTTGTACAAATATATGTAGAACATCATTTGTTTTTAGGGTACATTAGTAAAAAGTTGGTAATAGGATCGTCATAGTGTTTTTCCATTTATTAGCTATCCCCACATATTTTCTTGTTGGTATTTAGATTAATCATTTGACTATAATTACATATATTAATACGTACTTACTGATAGCTTCAAAAATTGCAATTACACCTAACGCTATTTGTTACTACACCACCAAAAGGTAAAAAATACCTAAGGCATTATTCGGCTTCAGTATATTTATGTGCGTGAGGCATAAATTAAAATAAATAAGTTTTGATAAAAAAAAAATATGATGAACTCACTAACGTTAAACTGAAACCACTTAATTATAATAATTTAAAAAAAACAGATCATACAAAAGGACTTCCAACAATGAACTCCGGTTTAAAATGACTCACATTTACTAGAAATGATTCGCAAAGTAATAAAGCTAAACAACAGACAAGACTGGAAACCAATCCAGTAAAGAAACGCGTGTGAAAATATAAAAGTAAATTAAGGGACACATAAATAAATTATCAAATAATAGCCATTTATTCAGTGTTACTCAGTTATTTGCAAGTGCGACTATATTTATCGTCACACCCTCTGTGTTTAAGAATTGAATGTTTTATGCGATAAATGTTAGGTTCGCCTGTAAGGTGGAAATTAGTAGCCCAGTAGCTAATATTTGTGGCATATCGTGGTAAGAGAAAGTTTTTATTTGAATGCGGAACGATTTTAACTATATGATAGAACCAAAACCAGTTCGGTATGGTTCGGGTTATTTATAAATTCTATCGGTTACATTTTGGCTATTTATAGTATGTAAATGTTTTAATGATGTATAAAAATAGAAACTCACTAATCGTACTGGTTTTAAAAAAAGTGGATTGAAATTAAAATCATCGCTTGTAAAATGGAAAAAAAAAATATATCCGTTGTTGTATGTTTGAAAATATATCCGCATTTCTTTGACATATTGAATAAACTTGTTTCATAAAAAAGATAAATTACAATATAATACCGTGTTTATAAGGAAAATAAAGGTAGTAATGTCTACAACGGGGTCTATCCATGAGTGTACGATGACGTACCACAAGATGTCATGAGGCCAACGGTCGATCCACACGTTGTAAGAACAAATTAAACAATAATATAGCGGCACGAATAATGCTCTACATTAATTTCCAAGTACTGCACTCACTTAGGACCCCTTGGTACTTTATGAGTAAGGTAGAGCTACAATTTGTCGTATTATTTGATTAATTGGAATAACTCTTGGGCCGTAGGTTCCGAGTGCTTATGCGCTTTTTAAAGAATTGTTCAAACACCGTGACCCAAGGGCTGGCTTTTACCTTGGTCAGAGATTAAGCATTGCCATACAACGTGGCAATGCCGCCAGTCTTTTGGGCACACTTCCAGTCGCAGGTGACGCGGAGGAATTTTTTGACGCCATATTTTAGGTAAGAGTTATTGAGTATATAAAGTTTTAATTAGTTAAGTGATTTTATTTTTCATATTCTTTCTATGTTTAGAGACATTGGAATAACAAGTTGGAAACTTATTTCTAAATAGGTTGAATACCTAATATTATTTGAAAAAATACTTTTGTAACTTCAAACAGACTTTGCTTATGACTGTTATCAAACAAACTTCTTCTTTTCGCGATCAATTAGAAAAACAATTTTCTATCGAGTCATCCCACTAATCTTCGATAAGCGTCGGCAGTTTTATAAATTTATGTAGAAATATGCTTTAGTAGTACAAAATATTAAATTATAAGCTTCAAACGATCTTGTTTATTGGCGCTTTCTATTTTATTTCTGGGAATATAATTTATTAAGTTTGATCGTGTTTTCATCAGTATTAGAGCTTTGTGGAAAAATCTTGGTTACCGGTTTTTTTACTGTTCTTGCGGCCAATATTATCGAGCCAATGTTGGCCGTAAGAACAGTCAGCGAGAAACAAGATCGAGAAAAGCATGGAATGTGGGATTGGCTGAAATAGTTACCGTGGCAGAAAATATTAGAGGGTATCCCACCTGAACAAAACGCATAAGGAAAGTGTTGGTCCTGACTTGGCCCGAGTTTTGCCCA
This sequence comes from Mythimna lalbum, assembly GCA_949319445.1. Lineage (NCBI taxonomy): Eukaryota > Metazoa > Arthropoda > Insecta > Lepidoptera > Noctuidae > Mythimna > Mythimna lalbum. The sequence continues at coordinate 6,573,649 of OX439345.1, read as the reverse complement.
CAATATACCTAACTGACGTTCCTCTTACTTATCGAAACTAATTATTTAGTCCAACCTACCTATAACAGGTGACGCATTGGGGAATTTCTAGGATTATTTATTATTGCAATTTATCCTATGTCTGTACAGGAAAAATATGCAATTTACGTTCGGAATTCAAAATTAAATGAAGAGCAGGGAATTGTGTTTATTTATTTATACTGTCGGAGCTATTTTTGTATTTTCTATTTAAATATACGTTTTTTATACAGGCTGGTTAATTCCGACTACCAATTTAAAAAATCTTTCACACGTCATTTAATGACTTTTTTTATATTTAACCATAATAAACCGTTTTATAAGACACATACATACTAATTATTTTAAAACTAAAAAAAAAATTTAATCTAATAAATATTATAGCTTTATATGTATGTATCTATCAAATTATAAAAAAAAAAAATTAATAAAAAGATTTTATTACATAAATAACACCAAGAAAATGGATCAGTAAATATTGTAATCAATTTCGTAGTTTGGTAGAGTAATTATTTCAACCAAAGAGTTAAGTTGATAAATTATTTCAACCAATTGTGATATTCTACATTCGAAGATGTGTGACATTCACGAACCCGCACTGGGCCCGCGTGGTGGATTATGGCCCATTCTTTATCCCAGAGAGGAGGCCTGAGCCCCAGCCGTGATTAGGACATTAAAAGGCTGATTATGTGATATTCTACATCCTTGTCAAAAAGTGGAATAATTACGATATTTATGTCATTATTGACATAAGCATTGTAAACTATATTGTTTACTTATCATATTTGGCTAGCGTTATCAGGCTGGGTGCCAGGTCGAGTAGAGCTGCTGCCAAATTTTGGACATCCTCAGACAAAGATTGTTGACTCGTATGAATGACCTTCGCAGGTGGAATGGATGGATAAAAATGAGAACATAATCCCACTACGATTAAACTAAATAACAACATGAATTAAGATAGTTTATTCTCATAAGAATGACAAAAATGTACTTATATGATTTTTTTGTTTGTCCTACAAACCTCTGTAATCTCTGGAAGTACTGCGGAAGCTGCTTTATTCCTTAGTGACATAAGCTATACTTTATGTACGCGGGCGAAACTGCGAGCATACCGTAGTTTTAATACAAAGTTAAATAAAATCTGAGACACTATCACACTAACTCTGGTGTTATTAAGCGTTTCAAACTGAAAACTAATTTAATTTTGATTTTCAACGGATTATTATTATATAAGCGATACCCACATCTATGGATTCTCCAAATTGCGGTTTTTGAATTGAGAATCTTGAGTTCACAAGTTCTCAAATTGATTCCGAGAAGTTCTCATCTCGGAATCAATTTGAGAACTTGAAAAATGTATGCATACTTTGACAAGTTGAACATCAAATTCAAAATTCAAAATAAGAAGACTTGACATGACTAGACAGCGCATGTGCTCCTTGACTGCACAGGTATAACGGATACATAGAAATGAAACTTAGAATTCCTGCATTCCCTTAGAAACGCCCTAAAAAACCTGGGAGACCTAGTCTTTGGAGTGGATGTTTAAGCCCTCCAAAGGGTCGCCGCCATGTCCAAGCACAATCATGGTCAGCATAGGACTAAGCGCAGAAACCAAAATCCGATAGATTGATAGCAAACTAAAAAGTAAAGAAAATCGGATCAAAAATGATTTCACGTGTTATCTTCACAAACAGTTGAAGATCATAAAATTCAAAATGTTCTAGAATGAATTATATTGTTTGAGCTTTGACTGTATCAAGACTATTTCCATTGACTCCGATACCTATATCAATGGAACAACTAGACCTTAACATTAACTAATCAACAGAATTGATATTAACATACCTATTTTCGTTTGTAAATACAAAAGATGCTATTTACAACCACAGTACAACGTTTGAATTAATAATTATATAAACTGGTACGCTAATTACATCTTGACCCCACCTTATTATGCCACAGTTAAGCTTTGTTCCTTCACATTTCTGCTTCATGTATCGTTACTATTATTTGCAGTAAGATATCATCACATTTGTGTACTTAAAAAAGATAAGCAGAGTAAAATATATACATGGTGTAAGGGACAGGTCTCCGCAAACTATAAGGACTTGCTCAGTAGACGAAACTGAACTACCTTCCTCAAGATTTTTTTTAGGGAACGAAAAAATTGTAGTATGCGCCAGCGTACAGCTGTGCGAGAGCAAAACCACCCATCAGTCGCTCGGATGGTCCGGTGCCCATGTATTTTTGCGGACAACCAGGTAACGTTATCAGCTTATTGTTAATCTTTGTGATTTTTTATGAAACAGTTTTGAAATTTTGTACATATAAATACTATACACGTGTTTCGGGTATCGCCTATACTAAAACTAACATTTCACCATTCGCGTTTAAATTCCTTGTACCTAATAGGAAACAAATGTATTCTGGGATACTTTCCACTGAAAGATTACTGACAGAAATCCTAATGTGAGTAATCCTACGCTACTTTCAGGTAATCAAAACCTTCATTAACTATTCAATCAGTCACTACGTTATTTACACCGTAAAACCACTTTTCATTTTGCTCGAATTATTCCAAAATGTTAAGTGAATAAGGAATATTTTACAAATTCTTTCGAGTTGTGATAGGAGGATTTTTTATGGTGGGGAAAATCATCTAATGACAACCCCCGCTCTTGGGCGGAGCGGGAGATAGTGTCCGACTCTTTCGTGCCAAAACCCACCCCACTCTTTCGTGCCTTCACACCGGGGCTCGAGCTACAGTAGGCTTCGACCCAGCTAGGCCCCTGCTGTTGCTGACAACTCCTTGAGGTTCCCGGGAACGGTGCGCGCCGTCGACGTCTTAGACTCGGTCCGGATAGTTACCGAACGGTCAGCTTTGGCCCCTCGTCTACTTTGGCAGGTTTACCGTGGCTAGAAATCGGGATCGGAATCCCGGCGGCGTCGAGAGCGCCGTTGCTTGATGCCGTCGGCCCCCTCCTTTGCTAGCATTACTGATGAAGGAGGCGACCACCTCCCACTCCTAATTGTGATAGGAGGTAAGGTAAGTCAAGGTTTTGCAAACACTGAATGTTGTAAAAACAACATGTTGTTGTTGTTTACTGAGTGTTATGAATTTGTAATTTGCATGCCAATGGGATGGCAAAATATGGAGGACTCTGTTATATAAAACCACCTATGTATTATACTCACGTTTGGAACATTTATGATTATTATGATTATGTATACAGGATCCTAAAATGTATGTCCCTTCAAAGCAAAGAGTAATTGAAGGAACACATGAGGGTTTTAGTCAGTAAAAACTGAAACCTGCGCTCCACCCAGTGTGAGAAGTTTTTTTATGATTTATCAACTAAATAGAATACCCCTTATGTCAAGAAAGCGCTTGCAACTACATCACCTAGGGGGTAAAAAATAGGGGGAAGTGAGGGTAAGTAAATCATAAAGAGTCAACTAGGAGTCAGTCAATGTTATCATACTTCAGATCATCATCTTCGTTGCCTTTTTCCGACTATGGTATTGGCTTCCAGTCTACCTATCAGACCTTCATAATCCAGTTAGTTGGACAACACTGCGATACTCCTCAGCTCCTTACTGATGGTGAGACCTTCTGGCATCTAACTATCTACTATCCTATCACAGGGTGTAAAAGTACAATTTTTTTATAAAATTACTGAGTACTTGACTGTATTTGAACCAACCTGGGCCATTACGACACTCTAAGGTAATCATAAATTAGATAAAACCATTTATTAAAGTAAATTAAATTATTGTATATAACAAAAAGGGAGCAAGTATGGCAATTCTTTAAATTTCTTAAATTGAATTTTCCTTACCGGTTCTCCTCATACATCAGACTGTTTAAGCTGAATGTATAAAAGTAAATTAAATTTATAAATATAAAATGAAATTTATGCGTTCTTAATTGTATTTAAGATAAGATTTTAAATTGATTAGTAGTAGTTTTATAGCTTTTTCTAAATATGAAACTTAAGCTTGCCTAGATCGGCTCTCAAGAACTGCTAAGTAATTTTTTTTGCGAAGTATTATTGCTATGTATGCATAGTCATTGCCTATTTTGGTAATTAAAAAGATATTCATATTAATAGGTTCATTAAAAAATATGATAATTTAAATAGCAGTACCTAATATTTAAATTTATACATATATAATTACATAAAGTGTCTGGGAATGTCTGGTGTTCTGTGTTAATTCTGTACGAAAACAGAAATGCATTGTTATGTATTGGTTTTACAAATTTATATTTTTAATAAATATGATAAAACTTAAATATATATAGTCTTTGTCAGTTTTACCTGGAAAATACAATTCTATGACAAGTCTCGGGGGATAAATTGACGCAACGTGTCATGGAGTACATAAATAAATAATGCCTATCATATTGTCGGTCATATTTATCAATCTATACTAATATTATAAAGAGGTAAAGTTTGTTTTTTGTTTGTAGGGGTTAATCTCTGAAAGTACTGGTTCGCTAAATGGTTTTTCACCGATTGAAAGCTGCTTTATTCCTAAGTGACATGGGCTATATTTTATGTATGTGGGTGAAGCCGCGGCCAAAAGCTAGTATTTAATAAGGAGATTTTCTGTATATAATCATACCTAATACAATTGACATAACCATGACCTAATATATTTTCGGTATATATCTATAGATAGTTTCTTGCCGATTCTTCTCCATAGGAAACGACCAATTGAAACCGTGCAGTATCTTCTAATGTTTTATAAGTGCCCATATACATATATAGGCATAACTGTCCCCGCATACGGGCCTCAAAAAAACGCCGCCACAAAAAAACGCTACAAGCGGTTTCAAGCTTCAAGCCGTCCTCAAGCTGCCGCGCGCTTCAGCTGTTTTTACGGCGGCTTCTAGCTTTTTTTGTGACCGCTTCTAGCATTTTTTGTGGCGGCGTTTTTTTGAGGCCCGTGTGTGGAGACAGTAAGTGAAACCAAAACATTTTGATTTATTATCATCATCATATCGGCTGAAAGACGTCCTTTGTTAGACATAGGCCTCCCCCAAGCGTCGGCCAAACGACCGGTCCTGTGCGCCTCGCATCCATCGGATTTAAAAAAAATATATATTAGACGCATTTTTGAACACATACATATCGCTTTTTGATTTGAACAAGAGATCATAATTTTCTCTACAGATAAATTACTTTTTCTCTGTAATTAGTTGTAAAGGAAACCGAGAAAATGCTCGTCAATTTTCTCATCAGATCTTGTTTGAACTTAAATGCAGAAGTTAAAATTCTGAGAAACAAGGCTATCTAACACATATTTCCACAGAAACGCGCATTCCAGTTGTATTAGAAAGACATTTGGATGACTACATAGTTCTACATCTGAACTGCGTAATAACAACAATATAAGTACTGTTTCCCAGCGCAAGCGCAAATATTTGTTACAACGTATTTCACATAAACTTGACTTCATAGTATTTACATTTTTGATAATATTGTAGTCAATGTGTATTACATTGTTTGTATCTCATTTCTGTGATAATCACGGAAAATTGTTTTCTTTGCTGTCGATCAACCGATAGATAAGATTTCTATTTCATCATCATCATCATCATCAACATAATTTCAGCCGAAAGACGTCCACTGTTAGACTTCGGCCTCCCCTAAAGTGTTACCACAATAAACGGCCCTGTGCGTCTTGCATCTCTCACCAGATCAGTCTACCAACAATGCGTCTTCCGGTACGCAGAAAACAAACAAACAAGCTCACTTTCGCTTTTATAATATTAGTAAGGATAGGCTCGCGTTTGAACTCTATCGCCACGACTACACGCACACCCGTTAATGTTGAACCAGCGACCCTGCGCAGGTAATATTCCAGTTTCCGCTACGGGTAGCGCTGCTCCAGAACCTTTTAGTTTTCTTACGGATATCTTCATTTTTAATCCTGTGATTACTATTTAAAAAACAATCATTACCTACTGTTTTGTAAGTTAGTCATGAATATAATAAAAACATGGTGTCATTGTTGCTTGCGATGGTTGTTAAGAAGTTTATCTTCTTTTTTTCTACTCGTAACTTCTCCTATTCTAGTTAGAGTAAGAGTGTTCCTTCAGAGCATCTTTGTATACCAGGACCGCAGTCACTGTTTCAACCAATCTACAATCCTGCAGTTTTATTATCCAATAAAAGTTTCGTCACCTCCCACGAAAAAATATTTTTTTCAAATAAGATTTTGTAATTATTAATTATACAATAAGTAATTTGTAAATATTCTTCCAACCAATGTATTTGCATTATGTATTGAATAATCTGATGTTTGAGATCACAGTAACAGACACTGGATCAAATAAAAAATCTAAATATTCATTTTACATTTTTATTATAAAATTTTGCTCAAAGTAGGTATGTTACGACTTTATGCGTTGGAGGTATTGGTTGTTCGTGTTTTGTACTTCCAACAAATGATTACATTGTAATTAATGAACGCCCTAATTAAGCAATTAAGAGGGTGTTCTGAATCAATTTCGCTTGACAGCTGAAAGCGATTAAACAACCCATGTGCCAAAGAGTCTGCATAATTGGTTTAAGTGTAAAATTGAATGCCATTTTCAAATGTTTCTGAAATTAGATGATATTTCAATTAGATTCTTAAAAAATATTTTTGTCAAATGTAAGTAAAAGATGAATCTACACAGGATGTCATCAATCATTAAAGGTGACGTCAGAAAAGGACGGTCATTTCATAAAAAAAGTGTTTTAGAATAGTGCAAAACCTAAACAAATAATACAAAAAAGAAAATGTAAAATAGGCGTCCATTAAATTTAATACGTATAATTTTGTACGGAAAATGCTAACGAATCTTTGGAGTAGCCATAAAAAAGATCACATTGCATGATAAAATTCGCGATACAACCTGTCTATGTGCGTCGCGTGTGTTCGGTTGCCAAGCAACGCGTCACTGTCGCAAGATGGCGCGGGTGACGTCAGCGGACGGTGGCGGCAGGCGACGAGAGGGGGGCAGGGAGGGGGGGCAAGGTCTCACCGTCGACCGACGACCGTGTCACTTCCCAGTGAAAAAGAGACTCGAGAGAACCCGAATCAAGGGTTGTCCTTGAATTTGGCGGAAGGCAAAGTATAAGATCAAGTTTGGAGTAATGAGGATCCTGGTACGGAAAATTATAGCAGTTTGGTTGGAGCTTTAGTTACAATGTTTCAGGATGAAGTCTTTAAAGACAAAATTAGGTACAGCCACACTCCTGTATCAAGTAGTTGATTGAAGTGCGAGGTTATTTTTCAGCACATCAACTTTAAAACACAATGCGATTAAGACATTAACATTCAAAGATTTAACAATGCCTAAACAATGTTCAATATACTTCATTATGTACATAAGAGTATGTTTACGAGTCGCAGAGTCGCGTGGCTATGACATCAGCTGAGCGCTTTGTGTAGCTGTGTCATCTAACTGTTCGACCCGTGTCAAGTTCAGTGAAAAAGAAAGTGAATCGTTTTATTTTCAAAAGTCCTTTCGATCTGTCACGTGTGTGCTTATGAGTAACCGTTAAGCACCTGTCAAAACAGCAATTGTACCAACAATATCAATGTCACGCGAAAATTAGCCCTATGTATTTCACATTTTGTTTAGCTAAGTGACATTTTCAAAAATAAATTGTATACAAATTCAACTATATCAATAATTGATCAGTATATTCACTAACTTCAATTATTATTATCCTGAAACGTTGAGCATGGCATACAGTTGATCCATTTTAATGAAACAAACAGAATGATTCATATTACTAAGGACTGCAAATTAAACGGTTAGGAATATTAACTTTTTACGAACGACTCCAATGAAAAATGATGGTAGGTACTATCGAGCACATATACATACATTGTAGGTTTACAAGGCGAAGTCGAATTAAGAACACGTGTTAACCCCGCGATGGAGTTGTAAATGATGCTCCTCACTCAGGACACAATGTAACAACGAGAAACATAGTAGCTACGACCCAAACAAGGCTGGAATTGAGTTGTATCCGTAATATAATAATGTATTGTCCTTGTTTGTCAGTGAAGCAAAATGTGGTTTAAACAGGTTCAAACTAAGCTGAATGTGTAGAGTCAAAATATTTCGACACTGGCGGCAAAGCTGAATATAATAAATATTATAATAAAAACGAACTAGTTCTGACAAAAACGTAGATATAAATTCTACATCAATAAAACAAATTTTACAGTTTGTCACAGAACAATGAAAGATTCTAGCAATAACAAACTTATTTATCGCAAACATTTGTTATAATAAACAAATAAAAAAATTCACGTAGAACAGAACCAAGAACAGTGACCGAGTGCCGCTTGTTAGCCGTGACAGCGATGACAATTGCATGACGTCACCCCACTAACACAAGCACACAAGCCCTGTAAGTATTGATAAAGAAAACCACAAATGTTTGTCAGTGGTTGTATGTGTACAAACATGTGTGGGTGTTGGAGATTACATTCTGTTGCGTTTACTGTCGTGATGGTACGATTGTAATTACTATAGGTTCATAGTGATATGTCAAACATTTGTCACAAACATGCATTGTTGGTACTGACTGACAAGGTCGGTTCCAACAATCTGTGAATTGGTTAATGTATGCTGAATTGAAGCTACCTGTTAGCGCTGTTATGTAATTAATGATGATAGGTGTTGCTGAAATATCATTTCACTAGGAAACTAGATCATGCTTGTCAATACAATCAGATTATTTGGATTGAAGCTTTAAATGTTACACTGGTAAAACCTAGTAACTGCTAGAATATAAAAGTCAAGGATAAATTAATCATAGATACCTAATACCTACCTATAATTATTTACAATGAAATAAATAACAGCCTCTAGAACTTTACATATAGCGCAAAAACCTTTACCTCTCGCACAAGTTTCCCCAGGATCAGTACGTTACTCATTGCTTTCATTTGCCCATTATCAAAGTCTGACGCATGCATATATAACTTGTAAAATTAGTTGTGAAAGCCCATCGATCAAACGCCATAAAAATATCAACTAACAGCATTTGGGCATACTATCCAAACATTATCGATTTGAAACACGTATTTATTTGACCAGACGACAATAAATACTTAAAAGGTGGACGTCACTATTTGTTACATTATTTGAAATATATATTATCGTATTAACTTTTCTTCTGATGGAGGACATCGAAAGAGTGACAGTAATCTTTATTGGATTATCAGATACCGAAGAGGAAAGTTTTCCCGAACAAAAGCTGAACTTGAAATTAAATCCGAACAAACTGATGCCATTATTGTGACTTGCGAAAATTGGCCAAGTGTAATTCAATCCGGTAACGGACAAATTGATATGGACAAGTCCCAGAAAAGTCGAGATCTATCTGAAGTAGATTCTGTTAAAATAGATGAAGCATCAAAATTTGTGTAAATGAATTTTATTTTCACTGTAATTGGACTGAAATAAACTTTCTAAGAATTTTACAGCTGGTGTGAGCAATATTTCTATTTTTTTTGGCTGGGAAAAGGTCATATAATGTAGATTCTTGAACCTTCTTCTTAATACTCTACCAGTTAAATTTGCATCAAGACGACAAATAGTACATTAAATTCTGTAAAGGGATTTTCCTCTCCATTGACGTATTTAAGGAAGGTTCTATGGGGAAACAGAAAATAGCACATTCAGAGAAATTATTCTCGTTATAAACAAAAAGTTGTACCCAAACCTAACTCAACCAAATTATTTGGTAAGCATTATATCCTTATAGGTAATATGATTCATAAAGTGTTTATATTCCAGTCTTACCATTTTCACTTGGGAATCTAAGTATTTGTTCAATCCACTGGCACTTTAACGCCATTAATTACTATCCACATTCAATTTGTACTAAACGTGAAGGTGACATCGACAATGCACTTAATCTTATGCCAGTAGTAAGCCATTGTACGGAAGACGTGTGACTACACATGAAATATGCAACTCCTTAGTACGACGCACTGTGAATGATGCATAGGCTTCAAATGCTGCGCTTGATCGTGCTTTTCCAACTATAAGGACATTAGTATCTATTAGAAGTGTAATAAACTACGGAACTGAGAACTATGCCGTTTTATATGCACTTATAAATACTTTGCGTGCCATTAATATTGATTTCAATTTTATTATTCTTCAATATTGATAAAACTGTTTTTGCCTCTTCATCTTTTCAAGCCTCGATTTACATTTCGTTCGTAGAAATTATTTGTATTGGATAAATTTTAAATACTTGAACGCTATTTTATCAGGCTTTTACAAATCAATTAACAAAATTCGAGATGATTTTTTAATACTTCAGCTTGTTTTACCATCGTTAAATAATATGATCCTTAGTTACTGCCAAGGATCAATGAAATCCCAGCTATAATTGAATATTAACAGTACATACTGTTGCTAAGCCAACTTCAAATTTCTCTATCTTATCTTTTTGTTTGCATCGAATGAATCCGTTGTATAGCTTTTTTGTAATTCTTGTATCCCTTTGGATGGTTGAATTGATCTGATTTTTTCCTTAATTTATTAAACTCCAAGGAAACGCCAGCGTTCTCTTTCTCATTGTCTTTCTATTGTGTCTCTAATTACGGTATTTGAAAGGAATCCTATTGAATTTCACAGGCAAGTATGCTAGTAATCAAATTCTATATAGCTTTAATATACCTTTATAGAGATGCAAATCTTGCTATACTGGGCGGCATCGAAACAAAATGCATACATATAATAGATAGATAGGTACTCGTGAATCTGATCAACCTGTTGCATGACGATTTGGGAATTCTCGGCAACAGACAGCTAAACGAAGCTGTGAAGTACAATTCACTCGGATTGTTTACATTCTTCTGAACTTCGGATCAGCTTTGTATCGGATTAGCTCTTCAACTGTATAGTAACATCCTTTAAGGAAGTTGCTGCACCCAAAGAGATCATTTCATTTCTTCCTATTGAAAAGATGAAGCCTGATACTCATTACAAAATTGTATTTTCTGTTGAATACATCAGGCCTCTAGTAAAGTATAAAGAGTTTGTTGTTGTTGAGGTGGATATGATAAAATGGTTGAGCAAGCTACTGATAAGGAGATGTCAGGTCATTCCTTTGTTGTTGGAGATTACAATGTCAAATTGTATTAAGTGCTGTTCTCTTCAGATGCTAATGCGTTGGGAAAATGGCGCCAGTAGCGATGGTATCGGCACTGACACTGGATATGAGAATAAGGCGACCAGATATACCTTAAACGTTATTTCCAACAGTTAAATAAACTGTAGGTACACTTTTTGCAGTAGTAACTTCGTGTGTGGAGCATGAGTATGTAAAATCCGGTTAATTGTAGCTTTCACCGGACCACTATCTTATCGGCATTGTCAAAACACATTGCGAACTAATCTACTAACATTACTTAACAGGTGATTATTTCGCTTGTTGTACAAATGTTTCACAATTTCAGTTTCATTTTTAGACATCGTTTCTATATTAAGATCAAACTTTAGTACAACAGGTATTTGATTAACCCAAGCACTCGAATCTATACCAATTCCTTTTGGAGTATCAAATATAATATAAGGAGGTATCGCAAACAGTTTTCTATCGACCAAACCGAAAGTTTGTACTAATATAAGTATAGTAAGCTCATATAGCGATAACGCTAGACGATTATGTTCCCGAACATCGGTTCCACCGAATTCGTTCTTTCCAATCGTGAGATGTCGTAACGGGCACAGCATTTTGTTTACTGCGCTCTGGCACCCGTCTGACCCAAAACGCGAATCTGTGTCAAGCAGTTTATTCAATCTGCGGGCCGAGAATCTTAAGATTTTTTTCAAGCAAAACTAGCATTTATTTACTTTATCGGTAGAGTTGAAAATCGTTTTGTCACTCTTTATGGGAAACTTGACTACGCCCTTGTAGGTAGGTGTGTATCGTCTCTGTCCTTGAATATGGTTCTAACGATGTGAGGAAGAAAGTAGAAAGATCGGCCCGAGTGCGAGTTTCAACTATTTTGTGCATTACAGTTGTGATTTTTGTATCTTCGGTCATCAGCCTAGATACTTTTTGTATCTGTTTCTTTCGATTCGAGTTATATAACGTAACTTTTAGAACCAGTTTTGTGATTGGCTTTTAATATCTGTGTGTATAGTATATCCAAATCTGTGGATCAACAATTATGCTTATGAATAGGGTGACGTCATATTTACGGCAGTCAATCCAAAACTGATTGAAGGATCTTGAATGATTAGTAAAACGCCTTCAAACTTTGTTGACAAAAAAGGTTTTAAATATAAATATTTAATTGAGGTTAAGAAAATAACTTCAGAAGATGTACAATAACAATAAGCCGTGTTTATTCTTAAATGTATTTATTCTTTATGTTTTCTTACAAACCAAAATGTTCTTATCATTTCAACCGAAAGACGTCCACTATTGGACATAGGCTTCCCCCAAGTGTCGCCATAAAGACCGGTCATGTGCGTCTCGCATCCATCGGATTCTCGTGACCTTCACCAGATCATTGGTCCACCGTGTAAAGCCTTCCAATGCTCTAAGGATCACAAAATCTTGAAGTTAAGTCATCTCAACCTAAAATAAACTGAAGTTTCTAATAAACTAACATTTCCGTTAGAATAGTCTTAACGCTCGATTAGCAAAATTCGTCGGCAAATCCGGCAAACGTGCTATCGCGTCTAGGAAGCGGATTACAGAGCTCCGTCAGGCGAGATAGATAACAACATCACATGCTCCTTGCCAAATGCCTATCGCAATCGATATTTATTTACTTCCACGCGTTATTTGCCCAATAATATGATAAGGTAATTGCAATGTCATCGTAATATAGTAAGTTAATCTTACAATAAAGAGGCAGACTGAGGTATTTACGACATGGGGAGTTTCTGGAAAGGAAACCTCTGGTTCCAAAATGCTAAGGGTAACTCAAGGAACATAGATGGATTCTAGTTGTAAAAAGTCTGAAACGCCTTGTCGCGTCAACCTAAAACAGGAAAAGCCATTAGATGATTTCCTACATCCCAAAAAAACTAGTATTCTGACGTGGAATGCAAGATTTTTCAACAGAATTACTCTAGTCCTGGAACTTAAAGGATAACTAAAGGAACAGGGGATTTTAAGTCAGTAAAAGTATGACAGCCTCACTTCACCCACAGTGGGGGAAGGTTTAAAGCTATTTGATAATTGCTCTCTTTAAAAAAAGTTACTATGTCTCCGCTTCCATAAAACAATAAAAACACTATTTTATTAAAGGAGAAAGTAATCTTACTTTAGGTGTGAATAAAAAATTAATGATAGAGCTATTAGTTGATGCTTCAAAAATTTAAATATAGAAAGAAAACCGATGAATCACTAAAACTATTTTTACTTATGAATATAAACAAATCAAAGTTGTTAGTACGGGTCAAGTTAAAAATAGCACCACGTGACGAGCATATAAGTCATGATACGATAAAAATAAATATACTTCTAATAGTTATAGATAAATTGACCCATTAATGAGGTTGTATGCCTACTGTTCATCATCATTGTCTCTATAAGCTTCCAAACTAAAATCCATTTTGTATAACCTAATGAAGTTTCTCAAAATCATAAAATAATCTCACATTCTGTTGGATGATGTATTACGATAAGTTGATAAATAACATTATCTAGAGTGATTTTGTATAAAAAAAACGCTTATCGTTTACTTGTGGGCGAAGAAAGATTACATTAGATTGCAATGTTAGCTATTTAAACCTTACGTAATTATAGTTTATCAAATTAAAAATAATATGATATAATTAAAGAAATTAACGCCATTAATTGCTGTAATACCTAGTTTGAATAAAAAGAAGTTGTATAACGAGTTTCCTTATAAGAAAAATAAAAACGAAATAGCGAACGCACCGCACGGCGTCGTGCTGGCAACATTGAACGCGCGAAAAAAAGTAATGGCCGCCGTCAAGGTCACAAGAAGCTGTCCTAGTCACGGAGGGCATTTACATTTTTTTTGTACAGGGCTTGCAACATTGCAATTAATAATAATTATGACATATTTCTCAAAGACTTTCAATTATTTTACATTTTAATTTCATCTCAACACCGATAAAAATTATTAAATACAAATATTGACTTAAAGTTCGCGTCAAAAAATCATAAAAATATTCTCGAATAAATTTTATGGCGCCAAGGATGTAAGACAGGTAATGCGGCTTGTAATATGGTCTTCCACAGCGAATTAAGCTCAGATGATGCAAAATTACTTCTCGATAGTAAAAGCCTGATATAATAAATAGTCTTACTGATAAATTGAATATTATTAGCCATTTAATAACACTTGTAAATAAAAAAAATATCGAATTTATACCCAGATAGATTTGTAAAAAGTAGTTATTTTTTTTACTAATTCGTGATACTAAACTGGTTTTATTACGTAGTCGAAAATATTTCCATCAGTTTGTGAATGTTGAGTGTTCAAATTTTCACCTGTCAGATAAATAAGTAAGCGAGTATGAATGGTTGTCAATAATATTTTGAAGCCACAACACTTGTAACGTACTTACATAGATCTAGGTACTAAATTTAATATTTGTTGAACTAATTTTAAGCTCTAACCAAATTACGTCTTGCATTGCATAGACCATCTTGAAATCTTGACATTTAGTTACATAATGCTGCCAACTTTTAAAATCAACCATACAGTTTTTTAAATAAAATTATGCTATCGGTACAAAATTAGGTGTATTTTATTTAAAACAAAACCGAAATACCTATCCAGTCGATAATATCGAGTATCGACATTGCAAGTTGCCTTGCAAAACCAGAATCTTCTCATTGTAGACCCGTTTCAGATAAGCAAAAAAAAAGTTCTGTACGTGAAGATCGCATGGGAACGTCGTAAGCGCATCGGCTCTACAATTTTTTTTATTCAATCATGCTGTACTTTATTCCTCAGCAATAAGGCCTATTTTATATATTTTCTGTATGTCACTGGAAAAAGTGGGTAGGCCCATAAATGGCGTTGCACCTGTCACTGGGCTCCTAGCACTAGACAGGTTGTAGGAATTAGGTTTTAAATCACAATGATTAAAAAATTTACCTACAAATAAAAATAAGGCATGACATTTTAAGCAACGATTATTAAATTTTACTTTTACATTTAAAATCAATGATGTGTGTGTAATCTATTGCAATATACGACAGACGATTAATTAACTACAATTTATAAAAATCTAAAGAATATGCTATATATGTTTTTTTGTATGGTGAAAAATCTATAAATAACTTTTTCCGCTCTAGGAAGGAGCGTCAGACCTTTACTAACTAAAGCCACACCGTTGTTTCCTCAGATGCTTTTGCGTTCTAGGATCATCCTTACCACAGATGTAAAGTGTAAAAAATAAGAAAAGTTTTAATTGAATAATTCTTTATCTTGTAAAATTTATTAAAATTAAAATGAATATGCTTATTTTACGATACGATTTTAGGTTTTAATAAACGTTCATATAAAATGTTTCTTTTACAAAATGAATACGAAGATGTTATCAAAGTACTAAAAACCCTAATCAATTACAAATTTTGTTGAAAGAAAAAACATTAATTGGTTTGTTTACTGGGTAACTGTTGACCTTCGTGAAGCAAACGATATAATTTTGTACCTACTTAGTACTGAGCTTACATTTGCGTATCATTTTTTCTAGAAAGAATCGCAAGACCTACGTTACAGCATGTTTGTAAACATTTATTGTGATTGTTGAGATTACAATAATTATAATTGTGAAGTAACTTATCAATTTAACTACTAAAATTTCTTATACAACTTTGACGTTTCCCAATTAATTTGAAGAAGTCTTATGAAGTCTGCTTGATTAAACTTTGACTAAAAGAGGAATTATTTCACAACACGATTCGATACACTACGTCGAAAAGAAAATTAACTGAAGCCTCACTGCCTTCAAAAAATATTTTCTTACAATCTTTACTAATATTATACAGCTGAAGAGTTTATTTTTTTTTGAACGCTGTACTCTCAGAAACTACTAGCTTGAATTGAAACATTCGTTTAGTGGTGTGTCCAGATGTGGCGAATGCGCCGCTCGCAAGCTGCTTGCTGCGCGCATGCATTTCATGTTCATTGCTCGTGGGCGGCTCGCAAACGGCGCATTCACCATTAGATAGCCATTTATCGAGGAACGCTATTCGTTATAACATCACGCCACGACACAAACGCGGTTCAAATCACGGAGGACAGCCAGTAAAGTATATTGGAATCTCCAGCCCAACATCCGAACTAAGACCAAAAAAAGATCTAAATTTATGTTCGCTGATAACTAATACCCTTTTAACGACGCGATGTAAAACGTGTGCGCTAAAAGTTATTATTTTTAATACTTTTACTGTGTCACTTAATTGCTAGAGAACCGGTTCGGGCTAGCTCGGTAGCAAGTAGCAACGACACTAAATTACTATCTGCGAGCGATGCGTCCGCGCAGTTCACGCTCGCAGTGGCTCGCCTGATTGGTGCCCTAGTCTGCTGCGGTCTAGGGTTGGCATTGCTACTTAAAAAAAAAAAACACTAGCGTTATTCAGTGTCAGCATTTATTTTGTGTAATTTGCAGGTGTACACTTTGAAAGAGAAAATAGTACCAAAAGACCATTTTGTGGTCATCGCATCGTAACCTTCAACAGTGGAATGTTAGATGATAACCAAGAAATACCACTAAAGCTTCATTTTAATACTCATTTTAATAACGCTAGGTAAGTTAATTACCTACGATAATTAAGGTTTTAGAATAATAAAAGTAATTATTTTTAAGTATCTTCAACTTTTTTGTTTTTACATGAGCTGAGATTAAAAACTAGTTTTAGTGTGCTTTAAGTCCTTTAAAATTGTGGTGTTTTTCAAACGAGGAAAACATTTTGTTCTGGCAGAAAACGAGATTGGCAAAACAGCATTCTTGAGGCTTAAAAAAACATTTAATGTTTGGCGACTGATCAAACATTAGTGATCAAAAGACTAAAATATAAAACTACAATTTAAATTGTATCCACAAGATTGTTCTTATAACCTACCTAAAATGATATTTGTTCTGGAGTCTTACGACAAATTAGTGTGACGAAGCTGCTACGTAGTGCCGTCGTATTATGGTCACTTCGTCAAAAAGTTTGATAGTTTTTAATATAAGCTGTGAGCTGCCGAACCTACTCTAAGCGTATAGTGACGAATACGCGTCTACAAAGCTACGCGTCCGTAGACGCGTAGTGTAGTAGGCCTTGGTAGACAACCCTACTAGTACAGGTGTCTACAGAAAAATCCGGCCGTTCCACTAAGATACCTGTCCTCTGTACTGACCGGCTGAAGCAGCGTTATCTACATTAGATTTAATAATCATCGCAGGGTAGTTAGAAAATTAAAGCCCATAAGCTATGAATAGTTAATAAAACTAATGGCAGTGTGCATACGTAATGGCAGGGATTAATACGATAGAATTTCTTATTTATGGCCTTTTAAAGTTATTTTATTTTTACGTATGATTTTTATAGTGACACGAAATGTGATGTACAGGATGTATCTATGTAAAATTAAATATTAATCAAAAAAATAATTTTGCTGTCAAGGATAAAATTGTTTTTAATTCGATTTTATTCTAAAGTCGTAAAACTTAACATGGTGTCGTAATCATAAGCAAAGCTTGTCATTAAAGTCAGAAGGCGTCGTCAATGATGTCATACGTTGGGGCTCTGCAGACATTTTGACATCATTTCAATTGATTTATGATAATAAATATAAAACATGGTTTAAAAAAAGGTTTTATTGTTGTGTAAAGTAATTAGTTTTTTTAACGAAAATACGAAATAATATCAGTTATATATAGTCAAAATTATAAATCGTATTAACACGTCATACTACAAACTAGTAATGTAATCATTCGATAGTTTAGTAATATTGTTGTTTATTCCTTTAAAGAACATGATTGTGTGCAAAAAGCCTTAAACAACTACTAAAAGAACCTTCAAAGTACAGAACATTAACTGTCATTTTCGTTACATGACATAACTTTGGTCTTCAGGTCTACCTTTCTACAAAGCAATCAATCTTAATCTTTTCCGTACAGATAAACTTACATGATTTGTTTACGATAGAGATTATGTGAAAAGTAAACGATAACGTATCAGTTAAAGCCTAAAAACTGAGAACGTGTAGCTATTTATTTGGTCTACCTATCTTTTTATAATTATCAAATTCGTGAGATATTGTTTTGACAACCGAATATGGGTCGCTTGTCTTGGTGCGATAAGCACTATTAAATAATTATTCAAGTTTAATAATATACGATACTATATATTAAAAGCATCTTAATGTTATATTTCTATCTTAAATTTTCCACTCTTCTGCGTTTTCTTTAATACCGTTAGTTTTAAGTTTAGCTCAAATATCTAAACAGAGCGTGTCCATGTATTTTGTTATCATCATAAACTCTCAAAGCCACAAACCAAAATTAAAAAAAAAATACTATTGCGTTTTGAACAGAGGGCATTGTTCCAAAATAAACTTACGTAAATGCTGTGACGTAAGCGCGACCGAAATCGTCGAATACTGTTGAATACCCACCGCGGAGGTCAAGCTGCGAGTACAACCGATTCGATATTACGCTCAACTAGATGACCGTGTCTTGAATTCATTCAGATTGACACCAAGAACTGAACCAGAACATACCTGAAACAAGATAATTATTATGATTAATACATTGTCATTCATGTCGTATTTAATTATAACGATAAAAATAACAAACAGCGTCACGTTTTACGCCAAATTTGACCAGGCTTAAAGAATTTAAATTAATGCATTTCATTTCAACATATACGTAAAACCATATAATTTGTATAAAATTACGCTGCTATTTATTACATTGTGAGTATGGAACAAAAAATCATTCTGCTATCGTCACAAATAACCTTAAAAAAACAATATTATTTGTAGCTGATTTAAAATAAATTAACAATTAGATCTTCATGTCAACCAGTTTTTAAACATAGTTTCAATTTCATCTATAACTCTTTAATCAGTCGTCGTATTCAGCACTACAAATGATTAAGTCAGCTTTTTTTAGTTATATTTGTACAGTTTCGTCGCGAGATACGGTGACCCGAACTAACGAAGTGACATGAGAGACTCCATGCGTGTTCAGAGCTCGTTTCCTAAACTAGCGAGCGACCTAGTAAATAGGTTAGGTGGAAAGTCAGATTGACGCAGGCACAGCCCAAAACTAGGTAGAGATTAAAAAAGTTCTGACAAAAGTCTTTCTATAAGTTTTATTACGAGTAAACTAGCAAAGACATCAAACAAATTTCTTAGTAAGTTATTTATTTTAACTAAACTGGTAATTTTATTTATAGAAATTGTAAATTTAGTCAAATTAACTATTAATGTAATTAAATGTGGTCGAAGTGCTGTAATATTGTCATAAACAACGTCTTTTTTGGTTGAATATATCAAGCACGGTTTTATATTTAGGTAGACATTCAATATCTCTTTGCATTCTCGTCAGGCTGGCGTGTCAAAACGCAATTTTGGATAAACTGTCATGGCAGCGTTCACACTAACCGGTTAATATTTTAGCATTTACACGTATAATGTACGATTTTATATTTCGACATATTTTATAATGGCACTTGGCAGGTATCTTCGTTTGTTGATTATATTTAAAAATCTAGTTAATTCATTTTGACGAAATAATTGTTTAATACTAGCTTTTGCCCACGGCTTCACGCGCATGTATAAAATATAGCCTATAGCACTCAGAAAAAAAGCAGTTTTCTATCGATGAAAAAATTTTAGCAATCGGACCAGTACTAATAGAGATTACCTCCTACAAATAAATAATAATATTAGTGTAGACTAGTTTTGATTAAATTTTACTATGAGAGGAGATTTTCAAGATTACTGTGTTCATGTGTATTCGAATGACTTAATTTTATTAATTCTTTTAAAAGCACTAATTGTTACATTTCAGGGACATTGGCATTGCATAAATTTTGTCGCGACATTAATGGATATTAAATGTTTAGCCCTCAAAAAATACCAGTCGTTGCAGGTAGTCGATTCTGTAGTTCGATGCCAGCCACATTTTTTCAAATATAGAATTTTAAATTATTTTGAAATCACGGAAAAATTACAATGACTAATAAATGAGTTATCATTATGCTCCAATAACAGTACTTGTTATCTTGATACTCTGCAACAAGTCATGGTACCCGACGACTAGGGTCATGTTTACATTTACAATTCGGTAAAATACTGCAAAATGTAATATTTATTTACGCACAGTTGTCGTATATAGGTGGACTATATCTTATATAAGAACGGCAACACTCTAAATGTTGTAACATATCTTTTTCAAAGTGCCTAGTGCGAGTTTGTTTTACGTTAACGCGATCGGCACGTTTATGAAGTTCAGCGCACCGATTGGCTTATTCCAAAATCTTAACCAATCAGAGAACCAAATGCGGTAAGCGTTTCGATTGCGCTAACGTAAAACATACTCGCACTAGGCATGCTGAGCTTTGAATATAAGACGTGGGATATGAAAAACGGAAACATTATCGTGTCTGGTTGATTGTAAATCAACATTAGATACAAAATTTTATTTCAATTTTAATTATAGAACGTTCTTGTGTGTTTTGTTTTAATTTTAGCTACACACATGTAAGTAAATGAGCTTATAATGGAATTATTTCGCTTGAATTTTAGTGACTTTTACTACTAGTTAATTCGTTGTGTAAGTGTGTTGTAAAATGTAATTTTGTGTCTCAAGTGTCTACATATTTGGACCATAAATATATCATCATCATCTTCAGCCTTTTTAATGTTCCCACTGCTGGGACTCATGCCTCCTCTCTAGGAGAGGGAATGGGCCGTAATACACCACACGGGCCCAGTGCGTGTTGGTGGATGTCACATGTCTTCAAATTTTTGGTTCTAGGACATGCCGGTTTCCTCACGATGTTTTCCTTCACCGTTTTGAGAGCAGTGGTGATGAAAAAAAATTACATAAAGTAATGCGCCTGGCTGGGTTCGAACCTGTGGCCTACAGTACTCGTAAGTCGGAGCCATTACTACTCGGCCACCACTGCTAAATATATAATTCAATCAAATCAGGCGCCATCATGGTAAAATGAAACTGAGAATTTTACTGCATTGCCATAAACGAAAGTTGTTGAGATGGCTGACTGACATTTGCTGCCAAAACGTTTCAATATTGTGATATATCTGCATTCCAACTGTTTATTAAAAACTAAATACTTTCTAAACTTAACGCTGGCAAAATGCACAAATCATACAAAGACAACTTATATAAAAACCAGTATATTAGAATATTTGACTTATTTATTTGAATTGAAAAGCAGAAATCGCCTGTGCGTCAATTTTTATTTAAATTAAAACCTTTTTTTAATTATTTATTTATCATTTATTTAATGCATCATTAAAAAACATAGTTATATATTTAAATTAAATTTGTGCATCATAAAAGGAAAAAAAAATGAAATAAATTAGATTAAAATAATATGTAGGTATATTAAAATTAACTAACTAACATCTAAACGGATACACAGAGCGAAATACTTCAGACACTATCTGATACTATTTACCATCACCACCATCATCATCACCAAACATCACAACATCATCATTAATTCTGTTGTATTGTTGTTATGTATTGTATTGCTGTTATTATGTTGTGTTTTTGTTCATTTTTCCTATTGTAATTTTATTATTGTTGTATAATAAAGAATATACGGCTTAATGTCGTATGGGACACGTCATGTTCGGACTCAGTGTCCCAATAGACACTTTTTAATTTTAATATTTTTTGGCGACGATTCGGACACCGATAAAAAAACGGTTTTGTACAGTCAGATGAAAAAGTTTTGTTTGATAAATAGTAATTTATACTACCTAATCTTATTGTAAATATTATTTTAGAAAAGATTATCTTTATTATGTTGTATTTATCTTCTTACTGGTTTGTTTTATCTTACTGTACCATTAAACTAAAATAAAATATCTTTCGCGCCTATGAATGCACCTTTAGATTTCTATTTATAACCGTAAAAAAATTTGGTTAACTGATGTTATTAGATATTCGGAGGTACGCCTTTCACTAGGTAATTAAGTAAGAGAAAGGTAGACAAGACAATGAATCCAACTACCTTCATACAATAGTTGTTGCGTGTGTGGTGAACCTGTAAAAATATATGTATGATGAAGAGCTTCTTTCATCAGTACCTCTTAAAGATCTAGAACTGACATATCCGTAGTTGTCTAGTACTCATAACACAAGCTCTGCTTAGCTTGGGACGAGACGTCTTTGTGTGATCGTTGTGACTAGAGATGTGCCATTGCCGGCAATATGGGAATATTGCTGGCAATATTGCCACCAATATTCATACTTCGGGCAATATTTTCGGCAATATTCCCACGAATATTTATTTATTTATTTATAATAAGCATACCAACAGCACAATCACTTACAATACAAATAAAACTTACATCCAAATATTACATTTCAATAACCATGCAAATAACAGGTATGCATGGCATTCAACAAAATGAGAAATTAGAGACATAGAAAATTAAAAAAGATTGTCCAGTAGGTACAGCTAGATACAGAACACTACAAAGACAAAAAAATACATAAAAACGTACACTATTCACACTTTATATAGGCGGCGTCTGTATGAAGCAAAACTCATCGAGAAGACATCGATAGGGTGATCCACCAAGTTGTATAAAGTTGTATATTCCCACTTCACGGCAATATTGCCGGCAACGGAACATCACTAGTTGTGACAGATTATTGGCGTCTCATGTGTGTGAAGCTGCTAGTATGATAAATAAATAATCACTAATTCAAGTTTTATAATAAAAAATATCATATCAGATTATAACTGCTGTCAAGCCGATAGGCGCGAGTAATCTTATTTAATTACATAATTAATATGAATTAGTAGTTGGTTAGCCTTTTTGTTATTTTCCGGTCCCTCAGAAATCACATGAGAGTCTGTATTAATTTTATAGTAAAAATACTTTACATAATTAAAGCGCTAGGCAACAGTATTATAGATTAAATGATGCACTTGAAGTTAACGATACGTACAAAGTTACCAAAAATAACTTAATTGTTACTGATACTGTATCACTATCTAAGTACCTGTCTAATTATAATTGTTATACTTTATGGTAGAGTCACTGGCTGAATAGAATACTTATAACGGTAAGAAATATCAGCACAGCGTTAACAATAGTGCAAGTTTAAGCATAATCAGCCTGTAGGCCTTTTCCCACTGCTGGTACTTTAGCCTCCTCTGTAGACGAGGGTATGGGCCCTATTCTGGAATGGGAGCCCAGTGCGAATTGGTGGATGTCTAAGAATTTTTGGTTCTTGGACATGCTTATTTTCTGACCATGTTCTTCTTCAACGTTTTGAGAGCAGTGGTGATGAAATATACACAAAGTAGTACACTCGACTGAGTTCGAACCCGTGACCCATCACTGCTCACTATTTGTAAGTACATATTTAAATATTAGCACAGCATAAACAACAGTGCAAAATAAGTCAATATTTTATAATGGCAATATTTTTTTTAAGCAAAAACTTTTTGTAATATAAAAAATACTGGCATAACAAAAAAAATTCCGTCAACAAGAAACGAAAACAAACAATCAAATATGGCGTCGAAACGTCACTCGTACTATCGGTCTCGGGCGCGTTATCACCGAGCGTAGACGATCCGTTTTTAGAAATATTAATTCAGTAATAACTGTTGGACTATTTTTAGTGCGGCCTAGGCTAAAAATACGGCGACCGTAGAGGCGAGCAATGACGCTTACACTTGATAATACTTATGTTACTCATGTAATGTAACAGTGTCAATGACTCGGTGCAATTTATTGGTTTTAATGTGCACACTGACATAGAACGTCGTAACTGAGGTTATCGCCAATCAATGGACTATTAGACAGGTCATTGTAATGAAGAAAGTGCACTTGAGAGCATCACAGTTTTGTAAATATATTTTTGTAGTCTGTTTGCGTTTGAGACTTGAAAACTGCGAGCTGATTCTTTAGTTGAAACTCAGTTTTTTTTGCGGTAGTTTTTTTATAAGACAAAAAAGTAATAAACAATATTTTTATGGCAAGAAAACAGTGGCTGTAAATCCAAGTACACACAAAACAAAGCCTTATTTATACTTGAATAAAGACATGCGAATAAAAACCATCAAAATAAACATACATTAGTATACATGCCTCGATTTAAGTTTTGCTAATCAAACTTGCTACCAATGAGCGTCGCCAACTAACACGATTTGATTTGATTAGCACTCGATTTAAATTCACTACGCGAGGGTACATTAGCAAATTAATAGTTGGCTTACGTAACTAGGTGTCCAGTATTCGGACGATATCGAGCGAGAGACGTGCTTCAGTGCGCTACAAGGCCGCCTAGTCGACATTGACCGTCAAGTTACGACATCAACTCACAAAAAAACTTATTATGTTTCCGCAAATCGACCGCTCCGAACCAAGTTGAAAAGTACAGACTTGTTGAAAAACGTGGAGGTCACTATACGTCACATTTCGTGTACTATTGTAAATATAAACAGCAAATATTTAATAAAAAGGTATCTTAACATCATTGGATTAAAAAATATTTTGTTTTGTCTTCTCTGATGTAGGTTATTTCATTATGTGGTTGTTGTATTCAGAAGTTTTTACATTCATTAATTAAGTTTTATCGAATCTGCGTGGGTTTTGGGTAGAGGACTGTATTCAGGGCTTCATTAGGAGTTTTGAGTTTAGCAAGGATTTAGTTGCTTAACTAAAGCTTAGTTCACATTACTGTGTTGGGTTATGTCATGACCAATCAAACGAATCCATTCAAGCCTAATCATTTGCGTCAGAAGGCGCTTAGCTACACCATTATATGATCCCGGCTTTAGTTTTCTTCCCAAAAGTAATTGATCTAATTAGTTCCGCATGTGTTCTCTAGTTACTCTTGACGCTTAGTTGATCATTTAAAGTTACAATATATACTTGGTTAGGAACTAAGTCCATTATACTTTAACGGGAAGTTCTGACCCGTGCCTATTCTATACTTTGTGGTCCCATTGACAAAATAACTATTGCTGGAATAATAATAGAAATTAGTTTCCTTACATTCATAACAATGTTCAAAGAGAATTAACCAAAAAATCTTTTTTTAGTAATCATCATCATCATCTTCTTGCCCTTATCCTATGTTACGAGAATTTAGGAACGACGCAACACATTTTTATCTTTCATTCTATCTTATGAATCGTCACGCTATCAATGTCTCCTTTCTCCTTCATAGCACTCCTCAAGAAGAAGGATTGTCCTTCTTTCTTTCCTTTACAGCCATTTACATGTACATTCATAACTCTTTTAGTCACATTTGCGTTCCATCCCTCCTCTTCATCAAAATTCCTTTCGTAGTACTGAATAAACGAAACATCTTGTATAACCATTTCATCGTCTTTATTGTTTCTTTTTTACTCATTTCCAAAATAATTCCATTGTTTTAGACGGGAATGTGTGTTAGTTGAAACCGCAGCTTGTAATGTAATTACCTGGTATGCACAAAGAATGTTATCACTCCACATAGATAACATGATAGGCACC
This sequence comes from Mythimna lalbum, assembly GCA_949319445.1. Lineage (NCBI taxonomy): Eukaryota > Metazoa > Arthropoda > Insecta > Lepidoptera > Noctuidae > Mythimna > Mythimna lalbum. The sequence continues at coordinate 6,547,900 of OX439345.1, read as the reverse complement.
CACATAAATTAGCGAAGAATTTTAAGGACAAAACGTACGGAGATACACAAAGCTATTAAAAATATTAAAATAAATTATGAACTAAACACGTGATGGGAAAAATACCTTTAGTATGAAAATTTCATGTTAAATTCTATAAGGAAAGAGGATGGAATGAGTCGGTTAATTGACAGAATACATACTTGGGTTAATTAAAATTGAAACAGTGTCAAGTATGACTAGTAACTAAGCACTTGAAATTCGCAAAAAGAAAGAAAATAAACAGGAAACTGTGAAAAGAATGGAATAGTCCTTCATTTCTTAATATCTTGTACACATAAACTTAATAAAGAAAATCACATTTACAATATTAACTGAATATCCCACTATGCAAATTCACATATACTACATGCAATCACTACATAGTATAAAACAAAGTCGCTTTTTCTGTCCCTATATCCCTATGTACGCTTAAATCTTTAAGACTACGCAACGGATTTTTATGCGGTTTTTTTTAATAGATAGAGTGATTCAAAAGGAAGGTTTATATATATAATATTGAACCTGAGCGAAGCCGAAGCTTGCTGCTAGTATTAAATAAAATAAGGCAGTTTTTTAAAATGAACATGTGTAACTTTATGAACTACGCAAATTTTTTATGCATATTTACATCACTTAAAAATGAGTAGCGGTATTATATCTGGTGGAATCTGGATCTACGTATGTTAGCAGCCAGATAGATAGTTATCATATCAAATATGAACTAGGCACGCAGTCATTGAGTGCACGTGCAATCCCTATTCAAAACGGAACTCCACAATTGACTATGAAGACGGTAGCTTGAAGATAGCAGTCAAGTGCCACAGCAAATTTTCATAGAATACTGAGGGTCTTGACAATTCGCAAGAAGAGAAATAGCTAAAGAAATACTAAAGTGATTGTCTTGTAAAAATAATGGACAAAGGTTAGAAAAATAGACACAACAGTGACTCAAGTTCGCCGAAGGCTGAGTAAGTGAGTAACCCCGGTAGTTTCAGCAACAAAATTTTTATACTTACGAGTATGACCCGAATAGCGAACATTAAAACAACTAGTTACAACCAAATTTCTGGGTCTTATGACAACTGAAAAAGTTATATATAGACGCTCCAGAATCCAAAATTGGTTGGCCAATTGGTCAAGACATGTTCCAAGTCCGTTTCAATTAACAAAAATTATATTAATCTCCGCTAGTTGGCGCCAATGCATCATGAGGACTTGCGTCCTTTTTCTATTGTGGCGTAGGATTAAATGGTCGTTATCGTTTAATATTCACGCTGCATATCGCCACCCACGCTAAGACAATTGTTTGGTAGTGCTACGAATACTCGTACATACGTAGAACGGAAAACTCAGATTTATTTTACGCAGAACATACGGCATGTGAATGGGGTTTAGCGCGAAAAGAAATCCTTATGTGGTAAATAGAACAACACGTTTGGTATCTGAGCTAGTGCAAGCTAGTAAGCGCAGTTCAATGTTGGATTATAATTAGGAAATACTGAAGCAAGCAGGCTAAACAGCTAGACGTGTTTGTCAAACAGTTACGCATACATCGGTAAACAACCCACAAAACGTGATTAAAATCAAAATGATTCCATTTATAATAAATTTTAAGATATTTCTCAAATATTGACACTCTGGCGATACGCCTCAACTGCACTCCGTGCGAAATCGCAGAAAATATCGGTTTTTCTCTCCTGTTATATGCATGTATTACACCTTCTTCATGAATTACTCTGTCTATTAGCCAAAACTGCATGAAAATCCTTTCAGCAGTTTTTGCGTTTATTGTAAACAGACACACGTGTTAGGGATTATTTTTTTGTTTGATGAAAATCATAAGTACCATAACTAGCAAATTATAATGTTACATAGTTTTGCGTTCTCCTTGTAGTAATTTACACAGATGTGTTATTTTTTTTACTTTTCATATAGTATGAGCCACGCGGCCTTGAATAGCTGTAGTAGCGACCAAAATTTTAATTATTCATTATTTAGAATTAATTTGTATGAGACGCTACGTTATTGTTCTTTTATGCAGTGTATCGCGAATTTAAACCGTTTGTGTTTATTTCTGAAAATATTGTTTTTTTTATTATTATTGATAAGCTTGCATTTGACTACTATAAACTCAGATGATGGTAAGCGATGATTTGAACGACGATGGAGAACGTTATCCTGGAAGTAACCTATTCACTTTTGACACTAAAGACCCCTAGGTTGTAGCTATCAGGAAACAGAGACTCCGGCAGAGAATTCCACTCCTTAGCTGTATACGTATGGATGGGATGATCAACATGTACCGATAGCTCAACGCTGTACTTCTAGTTGGCCGATGATGGAACGGACTTGGTGGTATTAAATTATACAATTCCAGCGCACACTCCCCGAAATGTAAACGATATAAACCGTCAGGCCAGCAACTCGGCGTCCATGCTCAAGACTTTGGAGTTTTGACTCAATAAGTGTCACATTACCGATGATCTTCTGGGCTCGTTTCTCAACCGACTCCAGGGCAATAAACTGGTATTTGGCAGACCCATCCCAAAGATCAGAAAATGAATTTAATCCAATTTAGTAAAGAAGCTATTTATACTTATAGATACTAGATGTTAATATTATAAAAAGAAAAAAAATATATTTTTGTTTGTATATATAAACTCTAAAACTACTGGACCAAATTTAAAAAATCTTTCAACACTGGAATGCTATGCTTTATCACTGAGTGACCTATTTTCTACTTTTACGCGGGTAAAGCAAAACGCTGAAGCTAGTTTTAATAGAATTCAGAAAATATTAGCTGTTGTGCAGTCCAGTTTTGATGGCATCGATTTAAATTTTAATCGTTAAGTATTTCATTGCACTTCAGCGACAGTCATATAACTGAAAATGCAAATTTCACAAATAACTTTGAATTTTGGTCAATATTTTTATTATGTGCATTCTGAATTTAAAACATTATAAATATTGATTAAATTCATTGTTGTCTACAATTGCACCCATTATTTAATTGCATGCATTAAATTGTCTGTCTATACAAACAATTTTTAACAGTGAAGTCTGTCTAACAAGTCAAACGACTTGGGAATTTTGAAATTATCGAATATTTAATCATTTAAAAAATACTTATATTCGATACTTTTTACAAGGTTCTTTTATTAGTAAACAATCATCAAAATCAACTTTGATTATTGAACCAGCATTTAATTTTACCCTAATAATTACCCAAGTCGTTTGACTTCTTATACAGACTCTACGCTCGCGTTAAACTAGACAACTATTCCGAGAGAATATACTAAACGTAATTTATTTATTTAAATCTTTATGCACAAAGTTGTACAAAGGCGGACTTAATGCCTTAGGCATTATCTGCCAGTCGAGTTCTGCGAGTCGTAATAAAAGTATCCTATTTGCTATTCTTGGGCATGGTCTACCCTCGTGTGAAATTGTATATAAATCCATCCAAACATTTTAAAGTAAAAGAGCAGAGGAGAAAGAAATTTCCAACTATATAATATTTGTGTAATTTCTCTTCAGTATTTAGCCTTTACATCAATGGTGTGTTCATCATTATCATATTCATCTTGAGACTCTACAGCCTCTTAAACATTTATTCTAGGACGAAGCAAGCCACAATTTATTTAAGTGTCACTGTCGCCGCATTATTGTCTTAATAGTTTCATCATTTAACCGTATTCATTTAGATTAAAACATCTTTCAACCTATTGAATATTATCTGCAAAGTCGATTTACAACCAGCTTGGTATCTGCCGCAATATCTAGATATTTCTGTTAAACCTAGCCATTTAACATTGGTATTCAAATTCAGCTGTATCGTTAAAGTGAACGATTATACTGTTAAAGTGTTTCACGGTGTATTACAATTTACTGATTCCTTTAGACGAACAATACAAAAGAAGGCGTCTACAAAACTGTCTACTGTTACAATTGGGTATTTTCCGGTGTATATTATTCTATTACCTATTTTATTTATCAAAAAAAAAAAAACTATCTTTTCTAACATACTATCGTTAAAGCAGCCTTGAAAATGGTAATTAAAGAGATAGTTGAAGAAAATGGTACTTTAAAGACAGCTTAAAAAGAATAGTCCTTTAAAGACAATTGAAGAATTTCGTTCTTTAAAGACAGCTAAAGAAAATGGTTTATTGAAGATAGTTTAAGAAAAATCACAAGAATTAAATTGTTCTGCGCCATAATGAAACATATTCTTTAGCAAGACAAACCAGCTTAGGAATATAATTTATTAATGTTAGCTTAGAAAAAAGCTAAAGAATTTGGTTCCTTAAAAACTACTTGAAAAAAGCTGAAGAAAATTGTCTATTAAAGACAGCTTAAGAAGAACTAAACAATTTGGTTCCTTAAAAGCCACAATAAAAACTGCGGTTGCAAATTTGGTTAGCAAATTTATGTAAGTATAGGTATACTAGTTATACAAGACTTATTAGGAGAATTTAAAGAAAGCCTTTTTCCGAAATTTTGCCATAGTGATCAATCTAAGAGGAGACAGTTATTTAGTGCTCCTGAATAACTATCTCCTTTTTTCACTTCCTGGGTTGACGGAAGCAATTGGAGAGAGAAAAAGCAATACATTGCAAATTTCTTTGGAAGCTTCGAATTTGGAGGCTATTGTTATACAGTTATAATATTTACTTAAACAATCTAGACCAAAAAAATGTTGTCCTGAAGCTAGTTTTTCGTATAGATAAGAAATCGTAATTATCAACGTGATAGGGAGTAGGACCTAACCAGATCAAATCACCGTAGTGACGAACTGACGACTAATCAAAAAGTCACGGAGTACTAGTAGTATGTTATTGACATACAAGGTGATATTTTCAGTACCTACTCCTTTAAAAAATCCCGTTACAAATTTTACAGTTAATATGAACTTATTTAACAGTACACTCGATATTCGATATAGTGCGTCACTCAAGGTCATAAGTGAGGAAGTGAATAGACAATGCACGGAGCGATTTCGCAACTCAAGAGCAGACTGCCGCCCGGAGTAGGAAGTCTTTGGTTATCACGACAATCGACCAACTACGCCGAGATAAAAGTGACACAAGTCTCTTTAAAAAAAAGAAAACAATTATTTTTTGCTTCATCTCTATGCTCAGTTGTAAAAAATGCACTTTTATTTATTGCATTCTTTTTTTATTTTAGTGATTTATTCTTTACATTTGTTTTGTGTTAGACTTTGTCTGCTGGCGCTGTTCTGTCCAGTGCATTAAATCCAGGAGTTTATAGACCAGCCAAACAATAATTTACTTTCTAATACTGCACGTAATGACATTCTCGGGGACCAGCTTTTTCAAGGTGGTTACTACGAAGATCAAGTTTCATAGGGCATAACTGCAAATATGCACAGTTTTATGTCATCTGTGGTTTCCAACCTTTCTTTTTATCAGGAACCACTTTGGTTTCTTTGTTGTTAGAAGGAACCGAGAGCCCAGAAGGTTTTAATAATTAATAAAAATATATAAATCAAAAACATTCTTCTCATCATCACCCTTTGTCTTATCCTAACTGGCATGGATCCTCTTCCAGTCTACTTGGATGCAGCTGAATACCCACGTTTTAGATAGAGCGACTGCCTCTCAGACCTTTACAACCCAGTTACTGGGAAACACGATACTCTTTAGATAGACTGATATTGGTCAAACTTCTGGTATCTGACTATCAGTAACGACTGTCGACGATCTATGGATGATAACCGGTACCAACAGCTTTATGTGTTTTCCGAGGCATGTGATATTCGAAATGTCCTAAATAATATTAGAAAATACACTTATGGTACTTCTATCGCTAGCATGAGCATGAGAGGCACATACCTTTACCACTGGACCATCACTACATTCAACAGCATTAGATATGAAACTACTAATTTTTAAAATCAAAGTACCTATAGTTCAGTATTGTTACCAGTTTCTACTAAGTAACTAAAAATCAATCTGCATCAATTTAAAATTTTCGCGAATCACATTTAAGCAGTTGCGGACCACCAGTGATAGGTACGCAGACCATCGTTTGAGAAACATTGCTCTAAAAGATGTCCACTATATCGTTGGTCCTCTAACTGTTGTTCTTGAGATGGAATCTTCAGATACAAATAAAGAGAAGATATTAATCGATGTTTTTTTTTTCTGTTAATTATTTGTTTCGCTCTTTGACGTTGTTGGTGTCCCCAGATTTTTTTTTTGTATTATTGAATACATTTGTCAAATAAAAGCGAGTTTATTTATTAAATAGATAAAGTCAGTAAAGTATGACACGCTCTCCTGCTCGCGAGCGGGAAAAGTCATTGGATAATTTGTCACTTTAAAAAAAAAGTAGATCTCTCAGCAGCTATTGCTGTAGCATGAAAAAAATCATTTATTTCAAAACAAACTACCAGGAAAACGATGTGTAATGTACCTATTTTTACATTTTTCGATCCAATTTTACAACAAGCTTTGTCCATTTTACGCAGAAATATCAATTAAGTATCCCCTAAGACTGATAGCGAATTATCTTCCGATAAATTATGATTGATATTGAAGAACTGATAACTCAAGATTACTGAACGTAGTGTAATGATAACAATGATAATATTTTTGTTTTGATATTAAGTTTCCACGTTCCTTGTTCATAGTTTCAAGTTACTAGTGAAATAGGTATAGGCAAGCCGCTTATTAAATAATAGGTGTACTATATCATGTAGACTTATTTCTAATGAAATATGTGCACGCATTCAGGAAAAACGGGAGATATGTGTATGTTTTCATTACCAGTACTCATTTCAATTTAAAAAAAAAGGAAAGTAAAGGATCTAGGTCTTTTTTTTTCTGTCGACGGGGAAAATCATCGTTGACGAAACCCGCTCTTGGGTGGAGCGAGAGACAGTGTCAGAGTCTTACTGACTAAAAACCCCGCGCCGTTCCTTCTAGCCTTCATACCGGGGCTCTAGTTTCCTTTCGGACAACCCCGACCCCAGTAGGCTTCGACCCCGATGGGCCCCTCCTGTTGCTGACAACTTCTTGAGGCGAGCGGGAACAGTGCGCGCCGTCGACGCCTTGGCTCGGTCCGGACAGTTACCGGACGAAGGATCTAGGTCTAAAGCAAAGCAAACGCTACCTACATTAACTAAGAAATAAGATGTAATAATTCTAATAACAGGATTTTAAAACATACATCTATAGAAGCTTCGTTGCAGTTAATTAAAAATAGTAGTAACATATCTATAAATATAATAAAAATAAAAGATTTATAGTTTTGAATCATATTTTTATTTGTAATAAATAAACTCAAAAATTACTGAAATGATTTCAAAAATTCCTTTTCCAGCAGAATGCCACTTTATTACTGAGTGCCGTGTACGTGCCGTTGGCAAAAACTAGTATCGATTTATGAGAAAACAAATAAGTAACAGTGTGAAATAAAGCAATTTAATATAAGAGGCCGTAAATTTGCAGTTATTGTGTAATTTACTTAAACGCAGCTCCCGTGGGAAGTTGCACAACTGCTTTTACTTTAATCCTTACTTATTATATTATACATGGGAGTTTGTTTGATATTTTAGAGGTAAGCGGAACAGAGAGTAAAGCCCCACATACCTCCGTTGAAAAGGGAGGATCCTCCGGCCAGACAGGGTGTCATAGTCTGGTGGGCGACTGCCCGATAGTTGATGTCGGGCTGTCGTATATGTTCAAATCGCGCGGAGAACTTTGATTGCGCGATTCAGGATTTCGTATTTTGCTTCGTAGTTCTTATGTGGCGTCATAGATGTCGCTACAATATGTTTTCACACTTAGACTTTTAATTCCGGGATTATTTTCCCTAGGTAACAATTTTTTTTTTAATTTTACACAGGCAAAGCCGCTGGCAGAAGCGAGTCAATACCAATATTATAAATGTGAAAGTAACTCTGTATATCTGTCTGTCGGTTACGCTTTCTTGGATAAATTTTCGTTATTTGATGTTTGGCCCCAAAGAGGGATATAAGTTAATTATTACCTGGTTTAAAATTCGACTTTGAGTCTGCTTTAACCAACATTCACGCGGACGAAGCTATTGGCAGAGGCTAGTAGACTATATTTAAAAAAATTTCAGTGATCTGTCTATAAAACCGGAAAAGCAATCTTTAACTACATATTGTGATGACCATCGTTGCCAGGCTTTCTGCATTCAGTGGCGTTGATCTTTTTAGTTACGAGTATAACCTCCTCTGATGTTTTATGTCTCTCTAGTTTGCAGAAAGAAGATTATGTAGGTAGATATTGGGTTTAAAATACTAAGTCAAAGAATCCTTTATCTTACTTCCTAATTCAATGTTCAATGTAAATAGTCTAATTTAAATTTTTATTTGAATAGCCTTTACTCTTTGGAATTCTAAAATATTCAGTAGTAATACTAGACTTGGTTATTGAACTATAACAATATTTAATATATTAATATTAAATATTGTAAATGAAATATCGCATAGGTAAACTTTATTGCTTTAAAATTATACTCGCTTTAAGCTAATAAATGAAATCAGAAATGATTGTAACTTGAAAACTTCAACAATTACTAAACTTACCAAAATACGAAGCAAGAAGTTAAATTATTGCAACTTAGCAAACGATTCCTAGAGGACCAAGTTACTTAACCAATATATTTATTTATTGTAAACCATAAAATAATTAATTCTAGATATAAACTTAAATTAATTAAAACTAACTTAAAAAATTAAAATAGAACCCTAGAGAACTAAAAAAAAAAAAAAATGGCAATTTAATGTAAGGCGTCGAAAAATTCCTCCGCATCGCTGTCGACTGGTAATGTACCCAAAAGGCTGGCGGCATTGCCACGCTGAATGGCAATGCTTATCCTTTGACCGAAGTAAAAGCCAGCCTTTGGGTCACGCAAAGTGTCCACGAGGCGTAACCTTAACCAATAAAAAGACGAAAGAAAAACAAAGTTGATTTGCATTGAGAAGAAATTTCGAACATTACACCCAGGTCAAACGGAAAAAACAATAGCTTGTGGGTGCAAATCAAAACAGCCAGGGACCTAACAGTCAGAAGTCACGACATACAGTAATATACACGTAAAATTCATAACCACAGCCGACATGAATCACTTGACATTGAAAATGCCGAAAGCCCTAAACACCCACATTTTGGGGTGGTGGTTCTCGTTCCCATCGATCCTCGTGGAAATGGGTCGGCCTCCCTTAGCCTGTGACCTTGGATGGCGGAGATGGTCGAGGGTTCCCGAAAAGAGCCGAAGCGTTCATTCATTCCGAGCTTAACGCCCACGCAAGTGTTGGCTGGGCGGATTTGAGTTTCCACGGTAGAACCTTCTGCTTCAAATTTTAATGATGTATACTTAATATCGCACGGTTTTTGAATGCTTAAGATAGGTGTGCGAAAACAGAAGGTTTTCTGTGTTTTGAATTTTTAGGCTTAGTGGTAATGATACTCTTGGTTTAGATTTCATTTTTAAATTTTGCACCGATCATTTATAATTATGGCCGAACTTTAGGATTTACATTAAAAGTTTCGAAAGGATTTAAATTTCGAAGCTGTAACATTAAACACAGTTGGGCAATATATTCCAAATATTTGAAAGTGAAGAGCAGTACGAAAAAATCTCAGTATAAAATTTCTTGTAGAATTATTTTAAAACAAATTACAGGGATATCAAATTAACTTTTAAATTAAGGTGTCCACGCAAACTGTCTCAAGATTCTTTAGATATTTTGCCTTTCTCTTTGATCAATAAACAAAATAATCAAGTCGACCATCATGGCCAATGGTGTTTAAGTTATTACTTTAAATGGGCACGCAAAAGGGATAGCTGATAGCCTTGTCAAGTTTACAATTCCCAAAAAGTTTCTTGACATAATTATTTAGTGGACCATGAAAATAATATTAAAATTAATAGAAAGGATGAATGATGAAGGAACTACAGCAGATAGTTGTGAGATTAAGTTAGAGACGAATTACATGTGTGATTAATATAAGAAGGTCAGAATAAATTCAAAACGCAGAAAAAAATCATTAAGCTATTGCAACGATGTGGCTTGGTAGAGATATTATAGCACATTTATATGAGCAAAAAAAAGCAATCCTTAGTGTGAGGTCAAAATTTAAAGGGTGTGCAGTAAAAAAGTTTTTTTTTTATCTGATTTCAATAAACGCTTGACCGCGATCCCACCTGAATATGATGAATTATCTTACACTATTGTCATAGTTTTTCAAATATACCAAATATTTGGAAAACTATGATCAAAAACTCTAACAGCGATAGTGTTTTGTTTTTATTCTTAAAATTTTGCTTTTCAGATTATTTAAAGAGCAAACACGAGAACATTGGGTTCGAAAACTGGACTTGTTTGCTTTGAAAATACTTCAACTGAACGGTAAGTGCACTTATATACCACTCGTTATCGCATTTTGCTCTATCATCTTTGTTTTGATTTTGTACAATTTCGAGTTTTCGAAAGAAGGAATTTTTAACATGAAATTTTGGTTTAAGATTGTCAACTTGCTTCTAGTTAAAGTTTATAAATTTTTTACAAACAGATTAAGTGAAAGTATTTTCAATTGTTGTGTGATAGTTGTGAAATAATTCTTGCGACATGATATGAAATGTTTACAATAAAGATAAGTTCTTCCGATGCGCCAAGGATATTATTTTCTAATAGTTTGGTAAACAGCTTTGAAAACCACGGAAGACGTATCGAAGCAATCTGAAAGACAATGCAGGGTTGCCTTATCACTTCATATCAATATTTGCATGACCTTAAGAAAATTTATCACTATAGATACATCAACGCTTTTAGATGACTTTAATTATGTCGATATTATACAATTGAATACATTTCAAGGACCCAATGGTGGAATTTTTTTGGAAACATAACTGGTTTTGTATCTTCCGTGATGATCAAGTTCCGTAGTTGTTTAGTTTGAATTCATTTGTTATGAATACTAATTGGTCAAGCAGTTATCCAAGCATCAGTAGTCCCCAGAAACGAAAGTTAGAATAGATTAGCTACTCAATCAAATTTTGTTTAAAATTATAATATGTATTAATAAAAAAGTTTGTATCTGTCGAATAGTTTACAATGCTTCTTGCATGTAAAATAAAATACTTTAACTTTAAGTGTGCTACAAATATTTGTAGCTGATCAAGGGTAATTGATACTTGACGTCACAAACATTAGCTTTAGACGTCACTTGATCTTGAAATGTCTTTAAAAAAATAATTATATAATCTAATGCATCCGAATTATGCATTATTTAATTTTTGTTTGATTATATTAAGGCAATGAAAATGTCGTGTTCTCTTACTACATGTAAATGTCTCCTGATTAAAATATATTTTTTTATAAGTAAAGATTTTTAGCTGAGTAGATATATTTCCCGATTGTATCCACATTTGATCGTACATATATTTACAATTATGTAAAATAGTAGTTTATTTTACAAACATCGTTGACATACAAATAATTTTGTATTGGCCAGCTAACCATAAAACGGTGCATCAAAACTAGAACCCAAAACTTGGCTAACTAGTTTTAAGGATCAGTAAAAAAGAAAAAAATTGGATGCAAAAAACGAATCAATTTAAGCATTTGAATCTTAAAACTCTTGATAATTTGGAAACGCGAACCTCTTAAACCGGTTGTTGAAGAAAAAAAAAATACAGAGGCAATTTACATCGTTTATTGTATTCTGGAGGAAAATGATATTGATAAACGGTAAGAATATTTTAAAAATAAGATTATCTTAAGAGATATAATAATTTTAATTAGAGTGGTTTAAGAAAATAAAAGAAACTAAAGAAATAATAGATCAAAATTTGAAGCCCTAGCACATACACTTCCGCATCCACAACTTTTCATACAAAAAACGATAACGATATCAATAGTAATCTGTCAAAGAATAGTGAAGTACAAAATCTGTTTTAAAGTCTAATCCATAAAAGAAAAATCTTCAATAACAGATGAACTATTTGAAGTAACAAACATCAAAGACTTGCGGCCTTTTAGTATTGGCACTTATGATTATTCAAATCGACAGACACCAATACTCAAGTGGTGTAGAACTACTGGATGGATGACGTAATGCGATAGCAAAACAGTCAATATTTGATATGGAGCCATTAGCCACGGCGTGCGATAACACGCGACAAGTTCACTAATGAAAACGGGACACAAAGATACTGTCGCCGCTCCACGAAACGTGTTTCGCGAATAAAATTGTTTTCTTAATGCTTAAATGTTCGACTAATTTCGAGGCATGTCTACGGATTCGTCTGTGTCGTAGTTTTGAAATTACTTAATTTTAATATTTATGTATTGGTTAAGACTACGCGGTAAAAGTTGTGTTTCATAATTCAATTGTTGCCTTAGCTATTAGTGTTTTTTAGGAATATATCTATATTAATAATTATGTTTTTTTTTCTTAATTTAACCTTTGTTGTCCCACTGCTGGGATTAAGTTTCCCCCATATTTTTCTAGCTCTTTTTGAGCCAATTACGTTTGTATGTTGAAGTTTGATTGTTAGCAGGATGAGACGCATTTGCATAAATGTAATTTTATTTTGCATTGCCAAATTGTTAGGTGTAATTATTGCATAAGACCGGTTTTATAAATTAGAATTCTACTTACTGTAAGTAATAACATTTTGGAGTTAACTAAGGAAATTATCTCCCATAGAGAAGATAAGGGTATATTTATTTATGTTGGTTGTTTAAACTTATCTAGCGTTATAAAGAAATAACTTAGAACAAATAATCTAAGAACTCGTTTAACTTCTTGTAAAATGGCAGATTATTTGTTAATTATAAAGGGTGCACCTCATTAAACGAAAAACAAAAAGTACCCTCTCACTTCTGCCAGTCGCCTTTTTTGTATAATTATGGGCTTGTGATAAGGTCAGAGCGAGGTCATTCGAAAGTTCCTTTTCCAGTATTGGATTGTTCATTGATACAGATTACTGAAGTGAATTGGAGCAAAAACTTAAGAATACAAGTTGTTGAAGAAAGCAAGATAAAATAAAATAATCCAATGCTCACAAGAAATATGATACATCGAACAAAAAACTGAACTATACAGCCAAATGCACGAACAATTCTGTGGTTTAAGAAACAAATGTAAACGAGGAAATAAATACTGTAGTGATAGAACTAGAGGTAGAGAGGGAGATAGAAGAGATACAAGAAGCATTTCTGACAGAAACGATGAAAAATACGAAACAAATATTCACGTGAACGGAGATGTAAAAACTCGCATCGTACGAAAAGTCACGAGGTTATCTAAACGTTTGACCTTTGTCTGCAGTAGATCATGCTACTGGCAGAGTAAATTTACCTACTAATACAAACACTTCCGCGATAACGGCTTGTTACTACACTGACAATTGAAACAAAGATGTATCTGTTGTTTTTGAGATCAACACTGAAGATTAAAATGTCAAAGATCAAAGAAAATGAGTAAACGTTATTAGGAATATGAGGATCATCTGAGTCATCAGTAATAGGAAAATCGATGTATCTTGAATGTGTTGGCATTTTTTTTTTCTTTTAATGCTACCTTAACATTATTGTTACTGGTGTACAGTATGGAAATTTCACTTTACGTACGTTTTTTGTCTTTGAGTGCTTCGATTAATATATTATGGTGATCTTTAATAATTTGTTGTTCTTGGCTTGACTCAACATCATAAACATCATCATTGTGCAAATAACTGTTTGAATTTTGTTTATTGAATTGCTTCATTGCAATTTGTAATAGCTAGTTTTGGACTGCATCTCACTAAACTCAGGCTTAACTTTTGATCTTTATCACACACACTCTATAATTTAATAATTTGTATCTAGTCAATTTTGGTGTTCCATTCCTTTGGCAGGTTATGTAATTATTACTGTCTGTTGAGATTTTATAAATAGTGTCGTAAATATAAAATCCATCTCAAAATGTATTTTCTTGATATTTATAGTCGCACTTTCGCTAAAACATCGCATCTCCGTGGTACGGTGCCGGGGGAAGACGTCGGAAGGTTATCAAACGTGATAAGAGCACATCCATCATTCGACGCGCGTCTGTCAAAGAATGCTCTAGGGTGACGATGTACGATTATATGGAAGATTTTGAGACTCGAACCACAGCATCTATCACCAGTGACACAACATTTCTCAGTAATAGAGAAAAATGTATAGTATGTAATTTGTTAAAGCCTTTTGGATATATCCAAAGTATGCTTGGAAGAAAATGTGGAAAGAGTTATCGATATTAACATACTAGATTAAAAAAAAGATCTGGATGTGACCTAAAAGGATATTACAAAAACATATAATACTAGCTTTTGCTCGCGGCTTTACCCATGTACATAAAATATAGTCTATGTCACTCAAGAATAAAGCGACTTTTTATTGGTGAAAAAAATTTAGCAATTGGACCATTACTTTCAGAGATTACCTCCTACTAATAAAAAACTTACCTCTTTATAATATTAGTGTAGATTTATACAACATAGAGCTGGTATTCTGATAAGGTCTGTAATACCGTGGTTGGATCATTGTAACATTTTAACATGCCCTCTGTCATCGGAAAAACCGAACTTTATTGTCTATTTTTATGAATTGTAATGATACTATACAAAAACTTGATAATTATAAACTAAGTGCTAATATTTTTTTATCCAAGATATATTTAGAATAATTAAAATTAATGTAAGCATTTGATTTAATTAAACGTTTCATATCTTTTTTTACAAAAATGAAGGTGAATAATACCTACATGGAATTTTCTCCAAGTTTCACCTAATTGAAATTTGAATCTTTGGGGTACACCGACTGAACGCCCACTTGGTCCTTTGACTGGAAACATACTTAATGAGGACGAAGAAACTGATTGTGGCATTTAATTATATACTTGCTTAGACCTGTAATCAGATATATGATTGAATTTTAAACATACTAATCTTCTTCTTCTAACTACTTCTTCTAATTACGTGGGGTCGGTGCAACACGTTTCCTTCTTCTATTCTGTCCTGTCACTCGTCAAACTATCACTAACTCCCTTTTCTTTCATATCACTCCTCATATAATCTATCCATCTTTTCTTCGGCCTTCCTCTCCCTCTCCATCCATCCACATATATACTCAGACCTCTTTTAGTAATATGCGCTTCATCCCTCCTTTTCACAATTTTAAACATACTAATAATCTAACTAAAAACCTTCAAGTGACTTGATATTTCCTGATATAGTAGAAAGTCAAACGTTAAACTAACACTTGATAGATTTTTTATTATAATTTTTTTATGAATCAATAGTTTATGTCATCGCTTAGAGGCATTGCACTTGAATATAGGTAGTTGTGTCAATGTCAAGAATAACTGCAGATATTTTTAGATCCACAATAAGGATAACATTCACAATACGCGTTCACACTTATCGTAATAGTAACCTTTTAGTTATAGGAAAAAATACTTTTGAAAATATCAACAGTAGTCAAAAACAAATAATAAGAAAAAACCGCTTTAGTATTCTCAACGAAGTGGACGAGATTGTTCGCGTTACGCAACAACTCGTGACTCTTATTACGAGTGTCACAATCAATAAACGTTACATGTCTATTTGGATTCATCAAACAAAAGTGAACCTTCCTCATTTATCAATAAAGTCACAAGTAGAGCAACAGCACTCGGCAGTGTTTCCTCGCCGGGCGAATACTAACATGCTTTTCCTAGTCTAGTCTCAAATTATCATTTTATTAGAGCCTTAACGTTTCATTGATCCTTTTGATTAAGTATTACATTCAAAGTCAAGTCAACTTAATATGACATAGAATTACAAGTGTCTAAAGCAATCATATTTGATCAGTTATGCTCGTGAATTCCACTATCATTCATAATGATCTTTTAATGTAAGGTGACATTGGTATAATAATTATCTCAATCTAAATGCAAGTATGTTTTTCACAAAATAGTTACAATAGTAGCAGATGGTAGCATTATAGCCGTAATATGACCTAATATGCATTACTGCTGTTAACACTAACGATATTTATAAAATTGGACTTAAATAATAAAAGAAAAATTTTCTTATTTACTCAGTAGTAGAGTTCGGTAATAAAATGTACTATATTAATGAAGAAAAAAACAAAAAAGACAGTTGAACACGCACGTTGTGAACGCACAAGCGGACCGCTGGCGCGTACTCGCACATTAGCAAAAAGCGTGTTCGTACACACACAGACAGGAGCAAAAACTTTGCAGATGTGCTCACACGCATCGTTGTCGGGCAAAAAGCGACCGGCGCGTCTTGATCTTGCGACGGAACAGCTCCACCCGCTTGCTTGTATCTCCTCATTTCTCATACTACTGTTTGATAACAATTCTTTGGAATGTTGTTTCTATAAAACCGCTTTTCTTCTTATATTTTTGTTTAGTATGACAACACGTAACTATTCTGGAGTTTTTCATGTTTTTTCAATTATATTTTTTACTTCAGAGACAATTTTCTTCTTCTCTGAAAGATAATGTCGTAAGATTTCAGTTTAATTAGCTAAAAATGGTTCGATAACCGCTCAAACTTTTGTAATCCGTCTTCCGATAAAGTCTTTCATTCGTGTGAAATGTCTGCGACGATAATCATCTTGGCTGCGATCTCCCGCCAGCGGAGGGTTCTCTTTCTGTTTTATTTTGAACAATTTCACTCATTTTTTTCTATTCAGCACCTGTGCAATTAAATCTTTATTATGCCTAAGCCGAGCTGTCGTAGTGGTAACTCGTTTTTAATTACATTTTAAGTACACATCTACTTATACAAAACCACTCTCGAGACGCAACTCGACATCGTCGCCCATTATTTGAATGTCACTACTTGGTGTAATGTTGTCGTCATCATAATAACAAACATGTACAGCAAATTATAGGTACATGATAATAAATGTTGCTGATACTATTTAAATCGTGTGCCGGTACAATGTATTTTCCTATTTAAGTGTATGTTTGTCACCAAAATCTACTTTGGTCACAAACACACTAAAATAGGAAAATACTCTAACGCTAAGATTGTCAAGAGTTTTTTTTTTACGTATATTAAAATATTCTGACTTTAAAAATTTTAATCAGTTAACACACAATTAAGTTACTTAATGAGCAACTGTTTGTATGAATAATATACTTTACGATAAAGCAGCAATGCTTATATTATAAAATACTTCTACAATTACTAGTTTCAATACCTCATAAAACTAGAACTTTTAAATGATTTTTGGATGTGTTTATTGTTCATTTGAAAACACACTAAAAATCAATCTAATACTTGTTTTTATTTTTACGTATATACGTATTTATATATGCGAAACTTGTTTGTGGATTTATATAAAATGTCAAACATGAAGGTCGATAGTGCGAAGAACCGACGATGACATCTAAGACTTCCGATACATTGTAACATTGATTTTATCAGAAGAAGACAGACTCTTGAAAGAACATATGTTAAAATATTCAAAAAGATCAGAGATCAAATCAACAATCAATACGGAAATACTTTCGCTGTAAACCAAACTTCATAAAACCAAAATACAATCTATGTAAACCATCAAACAAGAGCACAAGTGAAATATAATAATAGTCTCTTGTAGGGCTGAGCAAAAAATTACTTAACTCCAATAAGACTATCAATAATTGAAGCAATTGACACAGAAATTTAAAGCCAATAGAATTGTTAGTTACATTATTTGTTGAAACTCTTAAGGTGAATTAACATAAAACTGTAGTGCATTCACCAGTTGGAGTCTGAGAGTTGTAGGGCAGGTCATGGCTGAATGCGTAAGCACAAACGGATGTGCAAACGATAACATTATCACTATACCACAAGTCTGTTTGCAGCAGAAAGTACCAGTTAAGAGAAAACAAATATTTGATCTCTGCTATCTTCTGCAGTATCTAAAATCTGATGCAAAATTCACATAAGTTCAGTATTTAACAAAACCTGTGTTAAATACTGCGTAGTATTTGCATTTTTTTTGCCCGTCTTTGCTGTTGGCATTCTATGAGTAGCCTTGTCATAAGTCCTACGTCCAATTGTCATGTTTGTCTGGAGTACAGTGTCTGGACACTACTTCAAGTACCAGGCTAGCAGCGGATCGTGGCGGTGTCACGTTACGCGGTGGCTGTTGACACCAGCGCCTGATTAATATTTATGATACGGCTGAGCATCTCGCATGGCCGGTTCGCTCACTCGATGCGAATTATCTTCGTCCTACTCGCACATGTACGCTGTTCTTATACGCTAGACAGAACACGAACATATATGTAATACATATGGCAACTGCTCTTTCAACATTCGAATGTGCGTAAGTGCGAATGAGAATCCCAAATCTTCTTAATTTTTGTTAAGTTTCGTTTTTGCTACCAGTTTTTTCAGATTAAACGTGTTTTGACCTTGATGTAGCGGCGTGATGAGATTTTGTTGAACAATTGTACAAGTTTTGGTTTTAAAAATATTTTCATGAATATTTACCATTCCATTCATATAAGTTTGCTATTAGAATTTCTCAAACAATAATACAAGTTGACATATCGGTTGTTGCACTTAATCTTCTTATTGGAGATGTAAATCACTTGATCGGTGTCAGGCCCACTGACCACACGATTGCAAATCGAAAGAATTGAGTATGTGGAACGAGGCGTGGGACCAACGCCTCGAACCTGACCGTATCGAGGTATCTCAACCGGACAGACTTGACTGCCATTATAAAAAAAAATTGCAACAGCTATAAGGGAAACCGTGTTGTAGAAATTACAGCCATTTAGAAAAGAGAACACTCGTTGCATGTTGTTTGTTGAGACAGATAAAATTAAATACTTTACGACAGATGCTTGGGTTCCTCTACTTAAACATATTCATGATTATCATTTGAATTTGTGATTGGACCGTTTCATTAGTCACTTAAATGGTCTTGCACGTCGTTAATTGAAACGCATCCAAATTACTAGCTTGATCTCCTTTGCTTTATCAGTCTCGATGACGGCAATCAATGTCATTTGTTGTTTCGCTCGTTCAATTTGCATATTTGTCTTTACAATGAGATCAGCTTATTTAAATTCGTAATGTTTCAGTTGACGGTGCATATTAAAGATATTTTCTCATTGTGTTTCCTGCACGAATCTCTCACATTAACAGAATTATCATTGTGTTTGCGACACCATTATCGTTGTTTGTCTGGACATTTTCCGTGAGCTCGCGCGCTTCCAGCGCCGGCCGGCGTTCGCGAGACTCCGCTCCAAGGTCACGTTATCGTGCTATCGCCAGCCCTGAACCATTCCAAGGTTAACAAATAAATATCCAGGATTTGAACGTCTACATCAGGGTCTATACTCTCAATTTTTAAAATGACCGCTATCAACACGTCACTCGCACGTCTTACAGGAACTCGGCAATCTCGACCGTCGCGCGCCGACTCTTTATTGTTAATTTGCGAACGTTAGTGGAGCGCGCTCCGGACGCGTACTCTCGCTTTTAAGTAGCAATACCGCAATATAGTCTCAAATCAAATTAGCTGCATGTTTACATTTTATAAATAGAGCGCGTTCACGTGGCGCCGCATCGAGATAAGCGTCCGTCGACTCGCCGACATCACTCACCGTGCGCTGTTAACATCCTCCGCGGGGTGGCACGGGATCCTCCGTCACACTGACACTCGTGCGGGATATAAAGCACTCACAAACGGCGCACTAAGTTGAGCGGCACACGCGAGGACTGCACGGCGCGACACCCACAACTAGAATGCGGGTGAGACGGCTCGTCGCGGGGTGCGGGGGGAGACCGGCAGCGACACACGGCTCATACGAAGGCGCGGCGACGAGGACTGCGGCCGAGCAAGAGCGCGCTCCCCCCCATTGGTTGGAAACGGCGTGACGTCACGCAAAGTGGCCAATCACCGCTTGGTCTTTAGTTCCCGCCGCCTGCAGGTAGAGGCGCTGCTGTCGAGGAAGTCGCCCGCCCTACAGAGCTTTCTTCAGCTAGGGCGTGTGCTTTTGCGGGCGGCCAGCACGGAAAGAAATCACGGCATAATGAATTATGTATTATTATAATTTATTTGGTATTTGTTCCGTACAAATCAGAATAATAATTATTATTTATAGTCATAGCCTTTCCGTTCATAAAAACGTTTCAGGATCTGAAACGATTATTCAAATTAGACCCAATATTGAAGATATAAGAGCTAAATAAATACGAAAATGATTATAAAATTAACCTTGGGTAACATATTGTTTGGGATATAGAGCCTTTAATGTTCAGAAAGAAAATAGAATATAGAGAGGCTTATTATTCTATTGGACTTACTTGCTGTGTTTACGTTGTTGTTTTTGTTTAGAGCTCAAATTACAAACTTCAGTAAGACAAATGAAAGTTTCAGTATCTCTTAACAAGCGAAATATTTATATTTGCTAAACTAACCAACAATTTGTTGAACAAGAAACTGAACTTTGTAAATACAAGTCTGCTTAAATGTTGAATGAATTTAGTTTGGTTTAGTAGAAAATTTTGAATGGGATAAAGTTGGTGGAAATAATTATTTAGCTTTAGGCTCTTGTTTTATGTCAAACTGTTGATTTTACGTGACGGAGTGTAAAGTTTTAGAAGGCGTGGGTAGTGGCCACTTGTGATGTATAGAATTCGTAATTACATTTTGAGCAGTAGTACGTATATTGACCTTAAAAGTAATAATAATAATATTCCACAACTATCACACAATGCTGTCTAGTCCCAAGCTAAGTAGAGCTTGTGTTATGGGTACTAGACAACCAATAAACACACATATATATTGCTAAACACATACATAATTATTTTTTTCTATATCTCTGGAAGTACTGGCCCGTTTGCAAAAATTGTGAAAATTTTCACCCATTGAAAGCTGTTTTATTCCTAATTGACATAGGCTATATTTTATGTACGCGGGCAAAGCTGCGTGTAGAAGCTAGTTTATAAAGACTACCCATCTAGTCGGCATTAAGTGATAGTTGAGGAATATTATAAACTACCCAAGCTAAACAGAGCTTGTGTTGTGAGTACTAGACAACTGATAAACATACTTAATATATTTCTAAATACATAAATACTATAGACAAATTACACCCAGACACATGTATGATCGTGCTCATCGTATAAACCTTTGTCTCGGGTGGGAATCGAAACCACGACTTCCGTCATAGCAGTGAGGGCCACTAACTACTAGACCAACAGGCCAGTCAACAGTAAATAATTAATTGAGTGAATAAGTTGTATAAAAACTCATATTTTTCGTTTCGTTGACTAAAGAAAAGGAAAGAAAACTTTTATTGTTATACGATTAAGATAAGTGTTGTATTTTCTGGGAAAAAACCTTTAAAAGTGTTCCTAAAACGGTTTCCAATAGCTTTATTTTATTTTATTCCTGTCTTTGGTTCTTATTGTGCTGTTATAGGGTACTGTACCCGTCCGTACGTATGCTTTAATTTGATTTGATTCAACTCACACGTGGTGAGTTATTGATTACTTTTTCAAGAAGCCTTTTGTTATTATTAAAAACAAAAAGAAATTGGAAAAATTAAAAAAACTGTTTCTAATTTTTACAAGTTGTTCTGTTACCACGTGAGTTTCTGTTACGTCTGAGAAAGGAAGTGAAGCCGTAATAACAGCAAAATTAAGAACAACAAAATACATTGCGTAAAAGTGTTCCCAGTCGCAACCCAGCAACAGAATTGAAACAGGTGTTATTCGAAGCGTGTTGTTGAACAGTTTTTTTTTTATGGCGACTTACCTCAAAAGTAGGGGGTTAGTATGATTTTGGCTTTTTTTACGTTTTGACATTTTTTTTTTGCATGTTTATCAGTGGGTAATAATGTTTTCGTTAGCTGTCAAATAATTCTATCACAATTCGTGACAAGTATTCATACACACGGTGTATATTTTATAATATTACTAGCTTTCCACCCGAAGCTTCGCCCGCGTGGACTACAGTTTATATCGCGCGGGCAGAGACCCGTGCTCAGCAGTGGAATTATAGGTAGTCTATGTGTTATTCCAGTGTCTCTTCTACCTACCTAGAAAATTTGATCTAAATCCGTTCAGTAGTTTTTGCGTGAAAGCGTAACAGACAGACAGACCGAGTTACTTTCGCATTTATAATATTACTAGTAGGGACTAGGGATAGGGATTACGTTTTTTTTAGTTTATTACTAGAACTAGTATCTATAACGTAGAGGTGTTTATTTAATAAAACTTTATGCACTTATAAATATGTAACTCGTTCAAAGATGGACTTAATGCCTTAGGCTGGTAAATCAAAAAGGTTAAGTATATATATGTTCCAAAATTCGAATATATTTGAAATTACATATTAGGATATTATCATCATCAGCCTTTTTTAAGTTCCCACTGCTAGGACACAGGCCACCTCTCTAGGAGGGAATGGGCCGTAATCCAACACGCAGGCCCAGTGCGGGTTGGTGGATGTCACATGTCTTCGAATTTTTGGTTCTAGGACATGCCGGTTTCCTCACGATGTTTTCCTTCACCGTTTCAAGAGCAGTGGTAATGAAATAAATTACACAAAGTAATGCGCCTGGCTGGGTTCGAACTCACGACCTACGACTCGTAAATCGGGGCCGTTACCACTCGGCCACCACTGCTCTCATAGGATATTATGCTTATTACTGAATATTAGTTCAATATTAGCTTGGCCAATATAAAATCTAATTTTCAATATTCATACTAAACGTGTTCTCGTGAATATCAATGGTACGGTATTTGCTTAGAGAAAGAGTTCCTACTTTAACAGGCTTAGGACTGTCAACGATGAACACACAGGCGAATTTAAAAAGTTAATCATCAAGGTATAACTATTATTCATTTTATTGAATGTATATTTTTAAAATTTTGTTTTATTAGTCGATATCAAACGCTCGTTAATACTTGTCTATGATGTAATATCGGGAACAACCTATTATTTAGCAATATTCAGGTAACGTAAATATATTAGATTTGATTATCCTAATACGAATATAATTTGCTTGTAATATATTACGTGTACTTAATAAATAATATTCACCACACCACTATCCCAATATCAGTGTGTAAGTTGCATTTGGATATCAAGAATTTGCATTTAGAGATCGATTGATTTTTTCTTGTCTCATAAGGCCTTTTCTCGAGAAATTCTGCTTCGAGTTTCAATGAGACGAAACTGTAGAGTTTTATCTAGACTATTCTATCTGCAGTAATGACAGTCAATAACTTTGAAGAATCTCCAAATACAGGGTTTAAGGGACTGCTCCATAAACTTTGAGGGCTTGCTCAGTAGACTGAACAATCTTTCATAAGATTTTTTTAAAGGAAATAAAAAAAAAATTTGCCTCACCATACAAAACTAAAAACTTGATGGGACAGTTTTTATGGAGAGGCCGATTTTTTTATTCGTTTTTCAAGAAAAAAATCTAGAAGGTGGTGCAGTTTGGCTACTGAGCAAGCTGTTAAAGTTTGTGGAGGGCTGTCCCTTACACCCTGTATAAGTGGCAGTGAATAAGGCACATTGCTCGTAAAACAGATGGTCGATGGGGGCGAAAGGCTCTGGAATAGCACCCACGCACCGGACAACTTTGGAAAGCCTGGGCCGATGATCTGGTGAGAGTTGCGGGAATACGATGGATGCGTAACGCACAGGACCGTTCGTTTTGGTCACACTTAGGGAAGGTATATCTCTAGCAGAGGAAGTGTTTCGGCTAAAATTACGAGTATGATGATGAATTCCAAAAAACTTCAGGTTTTCTACCAGTTGCATTTCGGGGAGTGTGCGACAGAATTGCACATTTTAATTCCACCAAGTCTGTTCCATCATTGGGCTTGTGCGAGATTGGGATATTTCTTGAAAGAAATTATACTCGTAGATTCAATGCAACTTAATTTCAAATATATTTTTGTGTTATTAGAATGAAGATTTTTTACAAGGGGGCTGTCAAAAGGAAAGTCATAAAAAAGTGTCATGTTACGCATAGATTATAGCTATCATACTTCTTGCTGTGGATTTACGCAGACGTTCCAACAGGACTACTAGACGTACGGCGTTGCGCTACCAGTACTTGGAGGACAACAATACGTAGAAAGCGTTTTGGAATGCATTCATTGTGCGTACAGCTAAGGAGTGGAATTCCCTGCTGGATTCTCTCTTCTTCTCATCTTCTAGGGGTCTTTAAGTCAAGAGCAAATAGGCTACTTCTAGGTAAGCGTACTCCATCGTCGGCCACATCTGTGGTCAAATGCGAATGTCTATCTACACTTCTACTCTAATATAATAAATAGTTAAAGTTGTTTTTTTTTTTGTAGGAGGTAATCTCTGGAAGGACTGGTCCGATCGCTGAAATTTTTTCACCGATAAAAAGCTACTTTAATCCTGAGTGACATAGGCTATTTTTGAATGTGGGCAAAACCGCAGTTAAAAGCTAATCAATAATAAAATAATAGGCTTCAAATTCGACGTACTTATTCTGCTTCTATATGCCTTTCGAATTTGCTATTTACCAAGTACATTAGTCAAAGTATTGCGGTATTACGTCCCTACGCACACAAACTAAATTCAATCAGCTGTTCGAAGGAGGTTGTCCTTGAAAACCATTCCGTTACGCATTCCACCCCTTATTTGGGGTGACTTCGATGGCAGCTTACGGTAAAAATTCTTGCTCCAATAAGACTTATTGGTATTTAAATTCGGCAATCCTCGTTTATACTTTAAATGGAAAACACTGTATGTGTGAATATTTATTTATATATAAATTAAACAAATTTAATTTTACATAAGCCTTCATAGGCACTTATACACCTTTATTTTTTAATTAGTATAAAAAAATGGGGCTCTATCCGTACCCGTTACTGATCATAGTTTTATAGTCAAAAGTAAAAAATCAATAATAATAATAATACGATCAATAATAATAATATTAATCACGAAGTCATAATTGGCAAATTCATAATAGAATCAATCATTCGTAACAATTGCTAATAGAAAATTTTCATTTTGATCGTCATTTATTCATCATTCATCTATCCATCATCGTTTCAGCCGAAAGACGTCCACTGTTGGACATAGGCCTCCCTCAAGTGTCGCCACAATGAACGGTCCTGTGCGTCTCGCATCCATCGGATTCCCGCAACCCTTACCAGGTCATCGGTCTACCTTGTAGGAGGCCTTCCAACGCTACGTCTCGCATCGTGATCGCCATTCCAGAACCTTTCGGCTCCAACGGCCATCTGTTCTGCGAGCCTGTACAATATTTCCATAAATTGAGTGATATTTTGGGATATAAACAAACACTAATAACTTTGCTGTTTATGAATATTATTTATTGAGACTTTACTTAAATAATAACAAGACCTTTACTCATAAGCCCTTCAAGTATTTATACTAATTAAAAAGGAGAGGTGTATAACGTTAAAAGCTAGTGTATGGTTTTAATTAGTCGTTTCCAATGGAAAACAACCAGCAGAAACTCTACAGTTACTCTTTGAAGAAAATGTTGAGTTATACCATATGCATGTATTTTATGTATATTACAGTATTACGTTTCATACAAAAACGGTTATAGACACAGCGATATAAAAAAAAAACAAAAAGCAAAGAAAAAGTGAGTTGGAGAGTGTGCGCAAGAATTGCATGACTTGATTCCGCCATCTCATTTCTACAATCGGACAAACCGACGTACGGCGAGTATCCACCCTTACGTTGTTGAAACCTCTACGGTCTGGACTAAGCGTTTAGCTTCGTCGTTTATACCGCGTACATCGAGGGACTGGAACAATTTGCCAGCTGCGGTCTTCCCGTCCGATTACAATTTAAGCGTCTTCAAGGCTAGAGTGAAAAGGCTCTTAATAAACTAGTGCGCTTCACCATCAACGATTGGATCACTGCTTACCATCATGTGGGATCGCAGTCAAGTACTAGTTTATTTCAGATAAAAAAAAAAAATAAGCATCAAATGAGCCTAGTTTGGGTTGATAAATGTAACATGTCTGCGATTTTTTGGTTCTCGGACATGTCGGTTTCCTTACAATGCCTTCTTTCGCCATTTTTGAGTAATGATGAAATAAATTGCAAAAAGTAAAACACGTTGGTTTGAATACACGACCTACAACTTACTCGTAGGCTGTGGCCATTATTATTGGACTATTACTCATTACCACTGCTCTTTCTGGGCTATTACGGCATAACGACTGGATTCATTTGGATTTTTGGCTCAGATATAATAATAATAATAATAATATTCCACAACAATCACACAACGCCGTCTAGTCCCAAGCTAAGCAGAGCTTGTGTTATGGGTACTAGACAACTGATAAACATACTTACATATTTCTAAATACATACATAATATAGATAAATAACACCCAGACACAGAACAAATGATAATGTTCTATAACATATAAGTAGATTGAATACACAAATGATTATGAACATATAAGTAGACCATAACCACAATAAGGACAAGATTTTTTTTATTAAACTTATGATGTTCTAACTGCTCGGATTCAGGCCTCCTCTACGAGAAAAAACAAACCGTAATCCACCACGCGGGTCCAGTGCTGATTGGTGGATGTCACATGTTTTTGAATTTTTGGTTCTAGCCTTCCTCACGATGTTTTCCTTCACCGTTTTGAAGCAGTAGTGATGAATTAGATAACGCAAAGTAATGCGCCTGGCTGAGTTTGAACCCACGACCTACAAACTCGTAAGTCGGGGCGATTACCACTGGGCCACTACATGCTCTAAACACAAATAATATCAAGGAAGAGAAAATTCTTTTCAAATATTATTCTAGAAAAATGGTAGTTCAAACGATCAGTTCGATTGATATTCATGAGACCTTGACCATTGTAAATGACAAGCATAAGGGCCAAGGTCGCTTGAAATATTGACGTATGTGTCATTATACGAGTAGATGTAGTACTTACGATGTCGAGTTTTTGAACTGGCTGTTAAATACAGAGCTTGTCGAAGTCATTATTTAACAACTGCGACACAATTCTATAGGCTTCTGAAGATTATGATCATCTATAATAAAGAGGTAGGTAAAGTTTTTTATTTTTTTTGTTTGTAGGAGGTAATCTCAGGAAGTACTGGTTCAATTGCTAAAATTTTTTCACCGATAGAAAGCTGCTGTATTCCTGAGTAACAAGAGTGTATTTCCAGAGTGATTGTACGCGGGCGAAGCTGCGGGCAAAAGCTAGTTATACATAATTCTATGTAAGGTTTTTAGGATACAATCGTCTTTTGCCGTTACTTAAGAAATATAAAAGAACAGATTAGTGAAGTCGCCTGAGTTCAAAAGATTATCATCACCACCTTCCTACCCTTGTCCCTTGACCCTTGTTATTTGGTTTTGGCGTTTCATATGTTTATTCGTTCCATTCTGTTCTGACAACGATGAATTATCCCGCTTGAGGTTAGCACAGGAAGGTGTATCAGATTTTTACTCACCAAGATCTATCTAATTCATTTAGTTGTCCTTACAGAAATTCCCCCGTGGCCCTAGTTTGCATCGGTTGCTGGGCCCTACGGTTTTTTGTCATTTCTTTGAGGCGCGCGTAACTATACTCCGTCAACGACTCGGGCTCGGTCCTGTTTCGTCGGGCAAATGGCGAGCTGACAATTCGTCCGTCTTTCCTTTGGCTGTGTCCATTCTTCTTCCTCCTCCTCACTAGTCGTTCACTCTTGACAGAGTGGTCGAGTTTGACAATAATGTATTTTCGTTGGCGAATGAAGCTCTCGCGATGCGTCTACACTTGTCACGGTTTGCGGCATCTCAAGAACTCTGGACTATGGAGGTTTTATGTTAGTGTCCCCATACACGGGCCTCAAAAAACCGCTGTTTCAAGGTTCTTTTTGAGGCGGCCTTTTTTTTGGCTCGTGTGCGGCGGCGCCGCCACAAAAAAACGCTTGAATCCGCTTCAAGCTTCTTTGGCCACAATATGGCCGCTTCTAGCGTTTTTTTGAGCTTACCTTACTGCTTTGATTCTGTCCAACGCGTACGTGAGCGCCTGCGTGACTGCTTCCCCTCCACTTGTCCCTGTCCATTCATATATGCTTGTATCCTCATAACCTTTTTTCACTAATATATTTGTTTTATCCCTCTTTTCACCATTCCAAGACAAACGATTCCCTTTCAGCTTATGATATTAAAGGTTTAACAAATTTCACATAACAAGTAAAACTAGAAGTTTAATTGTGAAAGGATATATTAGTATTATTAACCACAAGATTCTTGAACACAACTCCACAAAACACGAAGTACCAAAATCCGGGTGCGAGTAAATATTCAGAGCAAAGCAATTCAGTAGGTACCGTGGAGATCTTTGTCATTAGAGCGCGCTGTAAACAAAACCCTTAGTGGTGCCCGGGGGAACGACAGCTGTCTCCAAGCCTCACTCTTGGCCATTAAACACCCACGTCGGTTCATAACAACCATCAACACCACACTCCAAAACAAACCTTAACCTTTACAAGCTAAAGTTGAATTTCGTAACACACAAGTGACGTTCTTTCTTCGCAGTGTATGGCGAAAATTTAAATTGAGTTTTATTAAGTGCCACATAAGATTGGATTTGAAATGGCTTCATGTAATTATATTACAGGAAATTGTATTGGAGATTTAAGTAGAAAAAGTGTTAGTAAAGGAATAATGATTTTAGTGTTGACAACTACTTTTTTAATTTGTCTGCCTTTTTTTATTTGTGACCATTTGAAGTTAGTAATGATTTGACAAAAGAATTTAAGCTTCCACGTCTAAAAAAATATAAATGAAAACTGACACAATTGAATAAATATAAATTGGTACTAAATTATAGAAACTTTTAGACAATATACTATACCTTATACATAGTCTGTCTAAAACGACTCCGTCAACCGACTTGAGAATTTTGTATAATATTTAATCACAACCTGCTCCCAGCGGCTTCGCCCGCGTGATAGCAGAAAATTATCCCAAGGGAACATACTTCCGGGATAAAAAGTATCCTATGTCCTATTCCAGGACATGGTCTATCCGTGTACCAAGTTTTATCAAAATCGGTTTTACCATTTAGGCGTGAAGACGTACATACATTATTCGAGGATTAAAAAAAATACTTCTAAACGACACTTTTTAGGTTAACCTTGATTATTGAACCAGTGTTGACTACATCAGATTTCATTAATTTCAATATAATAACTACCTAACTGTCCACGCACATGGGCTTCAAAAAAACGCCGCTTCAAGCTTCATTTTCAGGCGGCCTTTTTTTATGGCTCGTGTGGCGATGCCACCACAAAAAAAACGCTTGAAGCGGCTTCAAGGTTCTCCGAACACAAGGTGTCGCGCGCTTCAGCTGTTTTTTTGCGGCGGCTTCTGGCGTTTTTTTGAAGCCCGTGTGTGGGGACAGTAAGTCGTTTGACTTTTTAGACAGATTCTACTAAATTTTCTTTTTAATATCTTTAAAACCACGAAAAATGATTTCGCAGTGATTTTTTACGATGATTGGAGATCAAGTTCATCACTTAACCAATGTTTTTACTAATAAACTATGGCAACTAAAAATAGGCAAATTGACGTGTTTAATTAGGACTTTAGTAACATAACTACCAACACACGGAAACAATACCAAGAAATGTAAACAAAGCGAAGGGACATAGATTAAAATAATCGATGGGACTTTTCACACGCGGTGTGGAATTAACTGAAATTATGAACGATACAGTCTAACAACTGCCTTTCTTGAAGTTATTGTGTTTTGATTAATCAAATAGGTAAAAGAAAAGGCTGCAGTATGCTTCCTTGGAGCAGCTTTACCATTTTGTGCCTGTTGCTGTGGATACTCTGGGCAGTTGGAGTATGGAGGCAAGGTGTTTTGTGTGGGATTTGGGCCGTAGGCTCGTGAGCAACGGGTGACTACCGGTCCAGGTCGTTCTTGGTGCAAAATATGGCCATCAAGTTATGGCCACCTTTACACCGGGAACGATCAGGGGCGGGTTATTTATTGACACTTGACGTCACATTTTATTGTATAATATTAATTATTTTAAAGGAAAATGGTATGATTGTTCTGATTTCCAGCCACCGTAGGCGCGGGCTTACGGACGGCGAGCAATGGGTAGCTCGCTGTCCGACCGTCCGGTGACGGACCGAGCCCAAGTCGTCGACCGGCGCGCACTGTTCCCGCGCGCAAGGAGTTGTCAGCAACAGTAGGGACCTAGCTGGGTTGAAGCCTACTGGTTCCAGGGTTAGCTCCGAAAGTCAGCTCAGCCCCGGTATGAAGGCACGAAGGTACGGGGTGGGTTTTTAATCAGTAAGAGTCTTACACTGTCTCTCGCTCCGCCCAAGAGCGGGGATTGTCATTGGATGATTCTCCCACCGAAAAAAAAAAAAGAAAAAAAAAATTACACTAATTTTATAAATTGGGTATCTTCATTTTTGATTCGATCACGGAAGGAAACTTCAAGTATAGCCTTCTTCTTTAGATAACTTTTTATTTTTCTTCTATCAATAGATTCTGAGATAAATAAACGTACTAACAATACCTTGGATTAAGTAAACATAAATGCAATTCAACGACGTTTTTTGTGTGTAACTCAAAAAGTGTTAGATAATGGCATTATAGCTTCAGAATGGCTGAATGATTATTATTTATTTATTTTATTTTACAGAATCATCATCATCAGCCTTTTAATGTTTCCACTGCTGGGACTCAAGCCTCCTCTCTAGGAGAGGGAATGGGCCATAATCCACCACGCAGGCCCAGTGCGGGTTGGTGAATGTCACATGTCTTCGATTTTTTGGTTCTCGGACATGCCGGTTTCCTCACGATGTTTTCCTTCACCGTTTTGAGAGCAGTGGTGATGAAATAAATTACACAAAGTAATGGGCCTGGCTGGGTTCGCACCCGCGACCTACAACTCGTAAGTCGGGGCCATTACCACTCGGCCACCACTGCTCAGAATTTTACAGAATACTTAGACTAATAAACCAATGATTACAATGATAGAGTGCAATGTTGACAAATAGCTAATTTCGAGCCTCTACACATAGAAAGAAAACTGAAAAAACAATTGAATTAAGGAGTAAAATTGTATAAAAATGCGTGTTAGAGATGATTTTCTGTGAGGTACCTATGCTGAAACAATTTCTGTGTTCGACTGTTTTTCTATCAATTTTATATAAAATTAAAAAAAAATATTACTCAAAACACACAGAAAAGAAACTGGGCAAGTACGAGTTAAACTCGCGCCCTGTGAGTTCCGTACAAACTTACCTATATAAATATGTAGTTCAACTCCCAAATGGACCCTCCAAAATTATTCCGAAACGCAAAAAAAAAAATTTTCTGTTACTTAACAACAAATTTACTGTTTTCAGATTTATTGCTGTGTTAAAAGACCTTGCTTTATGCCAAATTTCAGGATTCTGGTTCAACGAGCAGTACCTACCACATGAATTTCACTTGAGAATGTCAAAACATACATTTTTTATGACATAATCGGCTGATTGGCAGAGCCACCCTTGGTAATTGGGTAAAGGCGAGGCAGAAGAAGAAGACAAGACCGTATTTTTTTTTCGTTAACTTAGAAATTTGCTTTTTTTACAGCTTCAAGGGACCGAGAACTTGAGTATATTATGGTTTTAATTTCAACTCGGTAAATCCACGCGCTCTCGAGATAAACGGTTTTGACAGACAGACAGACAGACAGACAGATGAACAACAAAGTGATCCTATAAGGATCCGTAATTTATGTATAATTTTTCCATAAAATTAAGAAAATAAGTTTACAGCGTACAATTTAATTTTCACAGATTTCAGAAACATTTATAATGAAAGTCAACAAAATCAATGAGCAATAAATATTATCTGTAAGTAATTGCTTAATAGCTACAGAAACTTTTGGTGTTTATTGAAATCGAGAGTATCTGCGTTCGAGTTACTAACTTAGTTAGCGATTTAGTTGCGAGAGAATTGTCATGAATT
The DNA here is from genome assembly GCA_949319445.1 of Mythimna lalbum. NCBI lineage: Eukaryota > Metazoa > Arthropoda > Insecta > Lepidoptera > Noctuidae > Mythimna > Mythimna lalbum. The sequence continues at coordinate 6,515,848 of OX439345.1, read as the reverse complement.
CTTGAACTAACTTTATTCACGAATAAAGTTGTGGAGTATATTAATAAATACGTACAGAAGTCAATCTACATACATAACACGCTCGAGCTACGCACACATAGACACCGCTCACGGACACGATATCTCGGAACGTCTCTGTCCGCTCGTCGAACAGTAGGTATCGACCCAAAAGCTCATTAGTGTGACACCGAGCGTAGGTATAAAAAGTGAAGTACATACATGAGATTGTCTTCTGTACCTATCTATTTTGTAGTATTGGTCATCTCTAACATATCTATATAATTCCATTATATTTTAGTAATGTATTCTAATATAACCTTTTTATTTTTTTGACCAATATTTTGTAGTGTTGGTCACCAGAGACCTAACTATCTTTACCAGGTTGTGTAGGTAACCGATGCGGAGTGGCACCATGCTCATGCAGGCCCCATTATCTGCCATGCTCAGGCCCTTTTTGGCGTCTTTACTCGCTGTATCATATCCATACTTTTGCCTTGGACTGACGACCAGTACCCCTAGCCAAGTTACTAATCTGCAATAGTTAACGCTAGTAGAAAGCTTCAAATGTTCGGGATTGACGTCATCGCAACGCTCAGTCAGGTGGTAAGAACACAAGAGTTGGCGGCAAAGTCATCTCGAAGCGTTTGACGCAAGCAAAGCGGTTGCAAATCCATAAACCTGACCTAGAAACAAAAAATTAAGAATGTATGAGAAACAAAAGGAAAATGCTATTTTATTTAAAAAATACTTAAGATCCATTTCTTTATTTGTACCTACTTACATACGGAAAACAAATATTTTCGAAGAGGTTAGTACTGTGATCAATTTCAAGGTTCGATAAAATAACATACAGCTATTTTCAACATAAATATAAAGTTTTAATAGTGTAATAATTGTCGTGAAATGAGATTGCTTGAAAAAACCGACTAAGTAGGAATCGGACTCGTGCCTGAAGGGTTCTTTCCATCAAACTGAAAAAATAAAATAGTTGTAGTTTTATAAGGCCATTTAATAAGCCTCTAATTTTAAATGTTTAAATATCAAAATATATAGTGAATACACTCATAAACTAGCGCGATTCACCATCAACGATTGCATCACTGCTTATCACAAGCACCGCAGTCAAGCACTGAATTATATCATTAAAAAAATATATACCACCCGCTGTTTACGCTCAAGAAAAGCCATATAAATTTCTACAAACATGCGAGAAAAACGACAGTACCTTCTTGTCGTGTGAACTTAACAAAAAAATATATAGGGTGTAAAGGACAGGCCTTCGCCAACTTTAAGGCCTCTCCATACAAAATATCCAATCAAGCTTATAATTTTGTATGGTGAGGCTGATTTTTTTTTCGTTTCCTGAAAAAAAATTTTGTTCCTGAAATAGTTTGCGGAGGGCTTTCCTTACACCCTGTATTTAATATTTGATGTTATAGCGGTAATTGAAATACAGCTTGCTGAAAGACAGACAGAGAACAGAGATTGATTTTTTTATATTACATTATTGTATTTGGTTAATGTGTGGCCACTCTCTCTTCTAATAAGCGATGATGTGGTCTACCATAGAGCACGTTTGTCAAGAATTATCTTATCTTATCTTCTTATCTTATTATCATGCCATCATCATCATCATTTCAGCCGAATGACGTCCACTACTGGACATAGGCCTCTCCAAGTGTCGCTATAACGACCTGTCCTGACCGTCTTGCATTCATTGGATTCTAGCGACCCTCATCAAGTCTTCGTTCCATTTTGTAGGAGGCCTTTCAAAGCTGCGTCTTCCGGTACGTAGCCACCACTCAAGAACCTTTTATACCCATCGGCCATCTATTCTGCGAGCAATGTAATTTCGCAGCATTTTTTCATAACCAGCTTTTATAGCTTGGTATACCTATATAATTAATACTCATCAAGACGAATCATACGAGCCCAAACTCGATGGGGTTGTGTCGTTTAACCACCAAGTTCCTATAGCTACCTTCCGGTTCCATCATCAGATCAGTTCCTTGTCACAATAATTTTGCATTGTCATCTGATTTACATATGCATGCATAATTTCAGCTCAATCGGTAACCGGGAAGGGGTCAAAATTAATTTACAAGATTTGATGACAGACAAACATCGAGACAGTTGAAACTAAATAAAAGCTTGTAAAATAGGGTTTCGTCGGCTTTTCTTGCAGCTAGGGAACCCTAAAGAAGCGCAGTTGCTCTATAGTCGTGCAGTGGTACTTAATTAAATTTAAATAACAACGGCTTAGCTTAGGCGCGTGCTAACGTTCAAGCACCATGGCAATATGCAAGCACAGGAATCCATGAGGATTCTATTTTTGAACGGTTCCCCTCGTCGCCGGCGCGAGCGCACTCCTCAGGGAGACTTTTGAGTTTAATGTAGGTACCAATAAGTGTAATGGAAGTGAGATGTAGGTTTTTTTCTTCATTAAAATGTGGGAGATTTGTCTTATTGGAAATCCGGGTTTTTTAGTAAAGCAGATGCTCATTTAGCCGAAATTCATGAGATGAAGCCTGTACCCTGCCCTGTAATAGTTCACAGGATTGTTGTTATTATAGCCCTTAAACGTAAAGAGCAACTAAAGGAACACGGGAGGGTTTTGGTCTCGCTCCACGCTCCACAAATCTAGCTCCACTCAGATCTGCAAAAAAACGTTAAAACAAACGTCTAAAAATAAAAGTTTTCTTCTTCTTCTTCTTCAAATAAAAAAATATCGCTATCAGCGATAATACCACCAGATTTAGCGTAAAAGTTTTTATACTATTTTGATGTACAATAAAGTGTATCCTATAATATTCGCATTACCTAATGTGAATGGTTGAGTACATTTTCAACAGTCAATCGGCATATATCGATTTGAATATATGATGCGTTAATACATTGTTTTTAGGAAGTAGAAGTAAAATAGCTATATTTTGCAAGGCTTTGTTCTTTTTCATTTCAGTAGACTGACAATATTGTCTATATTATTTAGTAGAAGTGAAATAGCTGTATTTTGTAAGGTTTTTTTTTTTGTTTTAGCAAATTGACAATATTGTCAATATTATTTAATGTATTCATTCACTAAATAAAAACATAAAGAGTCAATTGTACTAAAAAAATGTACTCACGGTTTTTCATTAGCTTCCATATTTTAAGAATCATCCACATACACAACTGTGTCTACCACAGTGTGATATTCAAACACTCTCTCCCCAATTCTTACATAATAATTAAAACCAAAACATAGTAACTAATTGTAAATTATTGAGAATACTTTTAGATTATTTTTTTTGTACGTGCACATCTTTATGGATTCAATTGTTACATGTAATACTAGTAGCCGTAATCCGTAATCATATAATAAAATAAATTGGCCTACGTAACCTATACCAAAAATGTATAAGGTATATAAATATATAATCGTTTTTGAGATAACACTTGTAATTCATATTAGGAGCGTCATTGATCGATATCTATATCATGTAGCGTAATGATGATAAGGTTAATCTATAATTTAGATGTGCAATTACACGATAATATAGATTGGAATTCTCATGGACCCTAAGGCCATGTGTATACATGCGCCGATTTGCTACGGATGTTAAAGGAGGAAGATAAAAGTAGATAACTTTGGTATAAGGTCATCTCTTAGCTGCCAGTGGCTAAATTCAATTTCTATGTTTTCATTATTTATTTTATTATCTACCTTACATATAGAAGCAACAAGAAATATGTAACACATAATATGATTTAAAAGAGTGTCCATGGAGTATCTTGCACGTTCTTCTCCATAGAGATCTACGCTTTGGAACGTGCAATTTAGCTTCATTGTTCTTGGACTGACCGACAATTGACTATTCAAAGTACCTGCTTTTGATCTATTTGAAATAAATGATTGTGTATTTGTATAGAAAAAGCTATTAGTACTTCCATCCCCGGAAACCAAAAGAATTAAACGTCACTTTGTATATCACCTCCACAAAAATCTGACGGTTTTTCTTTTACTGTGGTGGACCCAACGACTTCTCCCACTTTAGGGTGAAGTGGAAGTGTCAGACTTTCGCTGACTAAAACTACTACTATGTCCTTTAGATGGGAACGCAGGTTATCCGTTCAGAAAGAGAATTTCTGCAGCCAGGCATTGACCCTGCTGGGCTCCTACATAGGTATATACCTGCTGGATTTTGCTGACATCTCTGTGGAGAGCTTGAGGAACACTATATGCCGTCAATGACTTGGGTAAGGTCCAGACGAGGCAAGCTAGCTATTGCTTGTCGTCCGCAAGCCCGCTTCTACCGTAGCTGGTAATCGAAAGCTGATGGGTTGCCGTTGTCAACGTCGAGGATTAACTAAATATTACGTCAATTGGTTCCTGTAGAATCTGTTGGATCCTGTAGGATGATGCATGAAACTGAAGAGTATTCAAATGAAGTGCCTAGCTATCTGACCTTCATAACCTAGAACTAGCAGGTAGAAGGGTTATTTGACAAGTTTTCAAAACAAAATTTTCTTTTTGTGCGCCTACCACATTGTCTCTTCACCTCCCTAGGTTGACTGGTAGAGAATGCCTAAGGCATTAAGTCCGCCTATGTACTTTTGTGTTGCATGAAGATTAAATAAATAAATAAAAAACAGCTATTTCTTGGAGCAAGTTTTGTGAAATTTTCGAGTAAATCTCGGAATTACCGAATACTAACAGTTTTAAGGCGTTATCGCGTTAGATTGCATTAAATGAAGTAACAAGCTTTTAAACCATTTTCGATGTTTACGATAGGCGAGTGAAAAAGGACCCTCTTAACACAGGCTCGCTTTGCCACCGAATCTACCATTTCATTGCCATGGATCTCGATGTGTGATTTGTCACAGAAAAAGATATGTGTAAACTCGTTACATATTTATCGCGTTTGGGAACAAGACGATAAATGTTCTACATTATGCACGCAATTATGTGAAATCGATGCAATATATTTTTTAAGACTACTATTAAGACTACTATAGTAGTTTTTTAAGACTACTATAGTATTGATAGGAGTACTATCACAAAGGATTAAAAAACGCACGATATGTACAGCACATTGGTTGTGAAGGGATTCCCCTGAAGGTGTATGTACTTTCGACCCGATATCTTATCTAAATAAACTGCACTAAAGTTGGGGGCAGTGCGTATCAATTTTGGACATCACTGAATATTTTGGAGAGGCACTTTTTGTGTCGGCACTCTGTCACCGTCGGACTTTCGACCACATGATCTGGTACACGACAATGGTAAGATAGCGTACGGCTTGCCTTTCATCATATCAGCCGGAAGACGCCCACTGTTGGACATAGGCATAGGTTAAGTGTTTTTAAATATATAAATAATGTATAATATTATATTTTTAAAACCTATTTTTTTTAGAAATGAGTAAATTTTTAAGTATCTGAAATAAGTAAAGAAGGCTAAGAATTTTTTTCTTTCCTTTCTTTCTGGAATTATTCTTGTATCGAGGATTTGCTTTGCTGCGATTCTTCGTGCTAACCGTAAGTAACCTATACGTCAAAATATTACTAATACAATACTGCCTATATCCAAAAGATACAATCGTAATCAGAATAAAAACATCTAACCAAGTAAGTACAAAAGAAAACTCACTTCATATGCAAGGTATTTGAACTCCTAAAATGTCCGTAACAGGCAAACTTTCAGAATAATAGCCTGCCTATACAAGGCAGCTTATGACCAGTTTCCGCTATTACAGTTAGCACGTATGTGTACACAAAACACTTAAACAATCTCCACCGTACATTAAACCAACGGAACGTGACCGCAGCGCCCTCTCGCGGCCGACAAATAAAAACTTAGACTAATCAGAACAACATCACGGATGGTGGAGGAAACGCAATATTATTGTTATTAAACAAAGTATTGGTTTACGTTTTATACGTAATTAAAACAATGTGGGGTGCCTAATTATTACGTGTAAATTGTAAGACCGAATCGGGACAGGAGTGATGTATTGAAACCCGGGTCACTGAAAAAACAATACCTACACAATGGGTTACAGGAACCGGACACAATTTTTTTTATTTATGCTTAAAGTAATTTTTGTTATTTATTTCATCATTACTGCTCTCAAAACGGTGAAGGAAAACATCGTTTTTTTTTTTTGCGATGGGAAAAATCATCGTATGACAAAACCCGCTCTTGGGTGGAGCGGGAGATAGTGTCAGACTCTTACTGACTAAAAATCCCACCCCGTTCCTTCTAGACTTCATACCGGGGCACGAGCTCCCTTTCGGACAACCTTGTCCCCAGTAGGCTTCGACCCAGCTGGGCCCCTCCTGTTGCTGACAACTCCTTGAGGCGCGCGGCAACAGTGCACGCCGGCGAGAAACAGTGCGCGCGCCGTCGACAAAATACTACTCTACTATCAAATAACTTCTTCGGTCTGGTTGGGACTAACCTTAGTAACTTCCGAACAATTTCACAGCCATGACACATAGAGAGCAGTGGTGGCCGAGTGGCAACGGCCCCGACTTACGAGTTGTAGGTCGTGGGTTCTAACCCAGCTAGGCGCATTACTTTGTGTAATTTATATCATCACCACTGCTCTCAAAACAGTGAAGGAAAACATCGTGAGGAAATCGGCATGTTCTAGAATCAAAAATTCGAAGACAAGTAACATTTACCAACCTGCACTGGGAGTGAGTGCCAGCAGTGGGAACATTAAAAGGCTGATTATGCTTATGCCATGTTATGCCATAAGTTGTGCTGGTTTTTTTTTTGACTTAGGAAAACATTCAACAACTTTTCCCATTTTTTTTTACGAGAATGTGTCAGTCAGAAATTTACTGAGTAAAACCCACCTGTGTTTTTCCGTTACCCTTTGCGTTCTAGGGCCACAGCCACTCTTTCAAACGGAACTGCAACCCTAGCAAGCATTGTCCTTACTGAATCATTTCAGTTTGGCGCGCGGGGAACGCTAACCTTAAAGAATGGTTAGTTTTAAGTTATGAGCAGGCGAGATTTTTTTTTTATTGTTGATAAAACCAAGCTTGGCCACTACATCACCTGATGGAAAGCAACGATGCGGTCAACGATGGAGCGCGCTTACCTAGAAGTAACCAATTCACTCTTGACTTAAAGATTCTCGGGTTGTAGTCATGGAATGGGCTAGGCGGAATTAGGCGCACACACCCCGAAATCTTCTTCCAGTGATGTTGGGCTGTCGGTATCTAATAAATTAACACTTAAAAACAAAAATGTGCCGCCCTTGTCTGTCTGTATCATTTTGTAGATTGAAAGTAACAGTACCCTTGAAACTATGGGCCAAAACATTTTTTGTTACAAATCTCATTTTTTCCCCATCTCAGAGCTGCACGTCGTTCAATGTGGTACGCATAATGTTTAACCTTTCGTCTGTCTCACTAGAGTCTCCCACAAGGTAACACTGATTACCAGCTCCCATCGTAACCACCGTATCTTTATCATCCAAATTCAGATCTTATCTCAGTACTGTTTAGGCTGATTTTTAGTTACTACATTCTTGTCTCTTATGACGGTTTGTTTTGATACCTTCCTGCCGAGGACCCACGTGGTGTGACACATGTTTAGGACCATCGCATCCCGAGCCAACCCGGGAGACGAGAGATAATACAATTTAGGGGAAATTTGTCTTTTCCTAAATGGATTTTGAATTCCAATTCTTGGGTTGTTTGAGACTTAGTGGTTTATTAAGGTTGTTGGTTCAAACCTAACTTTGACACTCAAAAGGTCTCACTCAAAAGTTTGTTTTACAATTAGGTTTAGGATTAGGTTCAAGATATTTAATATTGCTTAGGTTTTGCCAGTGGATATACCCGCGTGAAATTAGTAGGTATTTCTACCTGTTATATATATTATCTCTTACAAGCTCTTGCCAACGTGGACTGATGACCTGATAAAGGTTAAATAATAAAAATATAATAGTATAGATAGGCTCGCGTTTAACCAACATCTCACCTGATGGTAAGCGATGATGTGGTAGACATAGATGATGTGCACTAGCTTCTGACCTTTTATAAGTGTCCATGTAGGCCTATGTGATATAAAACCTTTTGAATTCTGAATTTTAGACGATAGAGTAAGCTTGCCTAGATGAAACCTATTAACTACGTACGTGACCTACCGCTGCGTCGCTCCTGCGATGACTATTACTCCACTGCGGTAGCCGATTCTGAATTAAGTGCTCCATTGGTGTAATTGCTGCAAGGCGTTCCGATGCGAGGATAAACAAATAAATAAATAATAATTAAACTCTTGGCTTAAAAACCCTTAAGTTGAAGCTGTCAGGAAACATAGACTCCGGCAGGGAATTCCGCTTCTTAGCTGTACGCACAATAAATAAGATCCCAAAACGCTTTGTGCGTATGGATTTGATGTTTACCATGTACAGGTGGCGCAACGCTGTATGTCTAGTGGTCCGATGATGGAACGGACTTGGCAGAATTAAATTGTGCAATTCCAGTGCACACTCCCCGAAATGCGAACGATAGAAAACCGACAGGCTAGCAACTCGTCGTGGAATTTTATTGAACTACTCACTATCAATAATAAGTACCTGGCTATATAACTACAATAAAATGAGTCAACATTGTCTTAATGCTGAAAAAAGTTAATTATGACAAAACAAAATTCACTTCAGATATGACAAGAGTCAATGAATCAGAAATTCTCATGAATTCTTAGCGGCGCGGGCGCTTGCACGTGTTCCGCACATTTTGTGTAACCCCCCTGTACCCTCTGCCCCTCACACACGTACCAACCCCCGCTAAGGGAACCGCTGAAAAAATGGACCACAAGGTCTTTTAGAAAAAAGTGACCTTTATATCTATCTAATTACGGTTTATATTGCATTGAATAGTGAATGTGGAGTAACGGTACCCAAAGGGACATTTTTTTCTTTAAATCATTTGGTTAAGGTCGTTGACCTCTTTATTTGGCACACATTTTGACATTATTATATTCTTTGTGTTAACGTCTGTTCCAATTTAACTTTAAAATGTTTAAAATTTCATATTCAAATTAAAAGCAAACCAAAAACCAAGAAGAGCTTGTAAGTTTCATATAATTGTTACTTTGATGTGATTTTTATTAAAGTCTTAACCCTTCAGATACCGTCAATTAGAGACACAATAGTAAGACAATAGATGCGCGGCCACCGGGTGTCGCTTGGGGATTCATGAATTAAATTGATTACATACATTGTAATTAAATTAAATTTTTGAGAGTAATAAATAATTCAATTAAGTGGTTTTTTTTTTCTATATAGTTATTAAAGAGTTTGTAAGTTTCAAGGAGTTGTTACTTTGCTTTGATTTTTATTTAAGTCTTAAATAATAGATTAAATACATTTAATGTCTATAAAATTACCTATCTGTTTAAGAATTTGTTAATATGTCCTCATAATAATAAATAAATAAATAAATAAAATAAAATTTTTGACAGTAATAAATAATGAAATTAAGTGTTTTTTTTTAATACAATTATTTAAGTGGTAGTTTATTATATCTAGATAAATAAAACTAGAAATCTGAATGAAAAAAATAAAATAATGAGTAACAATTTTTTTTTTTTCAGAATAATTGAGGATCCGCTTGATAGACCTGAGAATATTTATTTTATACACCATCTCGCTGCGTACGAGTCGCGGCCGGAACGTTTACCGCGTTTGGCTCTCTGATTGGTTAAGGTCAGGTTCTACTCAGTTTGAACTTTTTAAACCTCTGGACCCACAAATATAAAACAGAACACCATGAAATTTTTTATTAAAATTGTCTGATATGACCAACCGCCGCCGGGCTAAATTCAAAACAAATTATAAATTAGTAGGCTCGATAAAAAAAAATCGCGAATCTGACCCTAACTTTCGATTTCAAACGTGTCTAATTTATTGTCTCGATTATGTTACGGAAATATTTGAAAGTTACAAAAAATAATAAAACTTGTTTTTAAAAGGCCCTCGCAGAAATAAAAATCTTGAATAATGATTGTTTTTTTTTATATAAAAATAAACCGCCGTTACGGAGCCGCGAAATCGACATAGACCCGGGCGGAGTTCATACAAAATACTCAGTGACTATAACCGGGCCAATCGGAGCACCGAACGTCATAAACGTAAAATAAGCTCTCACTAGGCACTCCGAGCTCTACCTTGGGATTTTTATCAAGACAAAGTAACATTCTATTGTTGATTAGTAAATTATCATTTATAAATTTATATTGAATTAGAATTCCTTGCCGGAGTCTGTTTCCTGATAGCTACAACCCGTGAATCTTTAAATCAAGAGTGAATAGATGTCTTCTAGGTAAAAGCGTACCATCATCGACCGCATCGTCGCTTTCCATCAGGTGAGATAGTGGTCAAACGCAAACCTATCGACAACAAAAAAAAAATTAAGAAAAGAAAAGCGAAAGCAAAGACAGACAGACGGACAAGCAAATGATTTTATAAGGATTCCGTTTTTTCCTTTCGAGACACGGAATCCTAAAACCCAGTACACATAGACGTCAGATTTGAACACCCTGTACATTTTTAAGAATTATCTGTATCGGATAATTTGAACATTAATATTTTTAACGCTGCTGAGTTTTAAAAAAAATTACTAGTCTAAGTATAAGCATGTACATATGTGCTTGGTGATTAATTTATCATCGATAAGCACATAATTATGCATAAATATAAATAGGTAGATACATAATATACAGTGGACGCCTTGGAATATTTTGGTAGGTAGGTAATTGGCCGAACCGACGAAAAATAATGAGTAATTTCGAATTGAAAAATGAATTAAAGACCTGTTACATTTAACAAAATTAAAACAATGCTAAACATTAAATAACTTAAAATAAATAAAGTTTGTTCTGGGAGTATGTTTCCTTAACCCTTCAGATACCGTCAATTAGAGACACAATAGTAAGACAATAGATGCGCGGCCACCGGTGGTCGCTTGGGGATTCATGAATTAAGATATTTTTTGCAACCACGCGGGCAAATTGATTTTTGATACAACGGTAGCCCCGTTGTATCAAAAATCAGTTCGGAAATATATAGCTTCAAGCAAAAAATACAACTATGTATATTCATTGATAACAGAGTTCTGAGTTTAAAAATATAAATAATCCAACCTCATTAGGAACCTCCTCCTTTTTTAAAGTCGTCTCAAAATACCTTTCAGGATAATTACTGATCGTCATCAATAAAGCACTTTTTAAAGTATCTATATAACAAGTATAAGTCGTGTTCACATGGAAGAGTTAATTGGTCATCGAAATATCAATTCAGTAGAGGTCGATGTAGAATCGATTTGCCGTAAGCGGCAATCGCCAGTAAAAAAAAAAATTGGGAAATCTGACCGACTGACATAATTTCAACGCAGAGTCAGAACAACTGGGACTAGGTGCGTGAAATTTTGCACAAGGCTTTTTTTTGACGTAGGCGAGCACTAAGAGAGGGTTTTACAAAATTTGCCTCCTAAATGGAAGAAACTTGGTTCCAAATTTTGTACGGAGAAGCGCTATCGAAGCCGCGGGCAGAAGCCATTCGTAATATATGAGCTAAGTCGGCTAGAGAATATGAACCATTTAATGGGAAATTGTCGACCGTGTTTTAGTTTGAAGCTATCATTTTTTTTTTTGTTTTTAGCTTCGGTACGGTTTGTGCATTTAGCCAGTATGAAATCTATACAGCAGGTGCTGGAAGGAGTTGGGTGTGCAAAATATGAGGACCGCAATCTGTGAATAGCTTTGAACTCAGGAAAGCATGCAGATTTTGATTCTGGATGCTGCCGAGAGGTATTATTGGTCCACTTTTTTTACACTCCACTCCCTGAAACAGCAAGTAAATTGACCAAACTAATGCTGAGAATCATTTTATCAATTGTTTATGTAACAATATCTCATTGTTTCTTATGATTAAATATATCTATAGGAAGTCAAGTAAATAAAAAGTGAGTCGGGCTCGCGCTCTGAGTGTTCCATACAAATATACACATGAAAACCATTCAATTCCCGTATTGAATTACATAGATTTTGCGAATGGCAAATTTTTTTTTTGCGTCGTAATTACAAATTTACAGTGTTTAGAATATCACCTACGTTAGTGCTGTAAGACTTTGCTTCATGTCAAATTTCAGAATTCTAGGTCAACGGGAAGTACCCTATGAATTCTGATCCCCTTAGGGGTGTAACAATACACCGCGATCACATCAACGCGAACCTATTTTCTTTTTAGCGTATCGATGGCAAAACTAGTTAAATTTTTTGCTTGGCCCAGAATTCGGCCACGGCAATGCCGTCCACTGATCCTGTCATTAGGTCTTGACTTGAGCAGGTGACAGGGCACGTGTTGCAGGATGGAAGGTGGGACATGGTCTATGGAGAGACACCACACAGACATTAAAGATCGGAACCATCCGAGGACCCCCACCTATGGAGATTATCTTTGCTGCGCCCAACCTGGGTGTGGAGTCTGTTTAGGGTTTTCCAGGTTGGCCATGGCAACTCGTATGCAGGAAGGAAACTCTCCGACAGCTCATCTCAATCATCAGGAGGTTTAAACTTCTCAAGCCAGAGGTCGCTTCTCTCCGAGGTGGTGTTGCTTTGAGATGGGCTCACACTTGCAACAAAATTTTTACGACTTTTAAACCTCTGGGGCACCGAGCTCTAATTGTGTATTGAACGGCGAGGGTCGTTTTGTTGTGTGTGAACCTATGAAAACAGTTCAATTCCCGAATCAAACTGTGACTTTCTTCACATACAATTACTTATTCCTTTATTCATACATCTAAACGAGTCAGCGATCAAAGTACTTTTACCGTATAAACGCGCCTTTACTGTCGTATTGATTAAGTTCATTATCTTGATTCCTTATCACATAATGTCGATGCCATTATCAAAAAGAGTTTTTTTGAATTTATCTAATTAAGTATGATTTCGTTTTCATCCAATATTCAGTTCTGATTCTGCAGTTGCAGAGGAATCATGATACTGTTGTGCGTTTGTTCGGTGCTCATAGCATTCGCTACAGGCCAGCAGTCGCCGACAGTTGATATCGCTCAAGGTACCGTGGTAGGTAGTGTGGCAAGTAACGGAAATTACTTCGAGTTCTATGGCATACCATATGCAGGGTCTACATCAGGCGAAAATAGATTTAAGGTAAATTTTAATTCTAAAATTTTTAATCATCATTTCAGGCGAAAGAAGTCCACTGTTGGACATAGGCCTCCCCCAAGTGTCGCCATAATTACCGGTCGTGTGCGTCTCGGATCCATCGGATACCCGTGACCCTCGCCAGGTCATCGGTCCACCTTGCGGGAGGCTTTCCAACGCTGCGTCTTCCGGTATGTGGTCACCAATCCAGAACCCTTCGATTCCATAGACATCTGTTCTGCGAGCAATGTGTCCATGCCCACTGAAACTTAAGTTTGGCGATTTTTAATTTTTATTAAATGTAGGAAAAAATTGAGACATATTTATTTGAGATTATATTTAAGGTGAATCCTTCGAATAAGCCCGTGGAATTGCATTTTACAGGTCTGTATCAAGTTGTATATTGATAAAAATATGATTTACGACCGCAACACGCATTTATTTATGAAATTATAATATAGATATACGATATAATAATAAACAAAACTGAAATTCAAACCTGTGATGAAACATAATTTAAAATAAATATTATAAACCAAAAAAAACGAAAATTACGTAATTTAATGTGCTCAAAGAATTTTACAAATGATTAATAATAAAATAAATGTAATATAATAATATAAAACATTTTTAATGAATTTATGTGAGTGTGTAGTAGAATAAATAGTTTTAAATGGTTTTTTATAATTACTCGTAAAATCATCATACAACCCTCTAATTTATCTAATTCCATCATATGGCTATTGATGGTTCTATTAATAGTTGTATCGATAATTTTAATGGATTCAATTCTGTAAATAATTAGATGTTACGGTTGCAGATTTTAATCAGCATACAACTTGAAATTGGCCTAAAAATGCAAAAAACTTTGGAAAATTTGAATTCACTGGTCGAATTTCACTATGTTTTTATTACATATAAAATACATTCATTTTCAGGCACCACCAGCCGCACCAAACTTCACGACTCCCTTTGTGGCAAATGTTAAAAATATAAAATGTGTTCGACCCTTGGGTAATGGATTCGAAGGTGTAGAAGATTGTTTAGTAGCGAACATCTTCACGACTACTTTGGATAATACTGCAAAACTGCCAGTCATGGTTTGGATCAAAGGAAAAGAATTTGAACGAGGCGATGAACCAGAACTGTCTTTTCGAAATTTTGTTGAAAAGGACGTCATCGTCGTTTCTCTAAATTACAGAGAATCTATTTTTGGATTCTTGTGTCTCGGAACCGAAACTGCTCCAGGCAATGCTGGATTAAAAGATATTATTGCAGGATTAAAGTGGGTAAAAGCCAATATTGCACAATTTGGAGGAAACCCAGAAGACATAACCCTCTTTGGTCACGGAACTGGAGCAGCTGCCGTTGACTTAGTCACTATGTCCCCCATGGCTAAAGGTTTAGTTCAAAAAGCGATTGCTCAAAGTGGAAATGCATTTGCCCCGTGGGCTGTAACTCGTGATAATTTGGGACGTGCCATTCTAGTAGCAGAAGCTCTTGGTCATGTAGCAATTTCAACTGATCAGTTATCAGATATTTTTACTAAAGGACATATATCAGCTTTGATGGCAATTATTAACATCCTAGATTTAACTGATAATTCACTATCTTTTGCCCCTTGTGTGGAAAGGCATGATTTAGAGGGTGTGGAACCTTTTTTAACTAATACTCCCATACAAATAATTCAAAATAAGGAGTTTCTGCAAATTCCTATTATATTTAGTTTTGTGGATAACGAAGGAACAATCAGAGCAAGAGAGGCATTAGAAAGTAATTGGCTTGAGAAAATGGAAAAATCTTTCGCTGATTTTTTACAATCAGACTTGAAATTCGAAACCGATGCCGAAAAGTTGGCAGTAGCTCAGCAAATAAAAAATTTTTACTTTGCCGGGAATCCAATTAACATCAAAAACTACATCGAGTATCATGGCGACACAATGGTACTAGTATCTACTATAAGAGAAGTCAGCAATCGAATGCTTTTATCACAGTCACCGATTTACCTATATCAGTTTTCGTACTCAGGAAAGCTTGGAGAACCATTTAAGGGTCCTATACCTGTTGAATCTGCGGCACATAGTGAAGAATTGGCATATTTATTCAACAACACTCCTGTCGATGGAACATCCGAAAGAGATTATGTAATAAGAGACATTATTGTAGAAAGATGGACAAACTTTGTTAAAACTGGGTGAGTAAAGATATCTTATTCTTGCATAACCAGACTTGTTATGTTTGTATCAGTTTAAGAATTTATATTAAAAATGAATTTATTTATATTTTACTTCTTTTACAGTAATCCGACAAGCGCTATTTCCCAAGTAACATGGTTGCCATGCAAGATCGAAGATATTAACTACCTCCGCGTTCTCCATAATACTGAAATAAATGGAGGCCAGACTTTAGAGGTTGCCTTAATTAATCCTCATCCTGAGAAAAGTAACTTCTGGGCCAGTACATATGCCTCTCATTTCCTGGATGCTGAAAGTAGTTGGGAGATACAACTACCTGAAAACGCTGAAACTACTACGACACAACCTCCAGTAGAAGACGTAACTACTACGACACAACCTCCAGTGGAAGATGTAACTACTACGACACAACCTCCAGTAGAAGACGTAACTACTACGACACAACCTCCAGTAGAAGACGTTACTACAACGACACAACCTCCAGTAGAAGATGTTACTACTACGACACAACCTCCAGTTGAAGACATTACTACTACGACACAACTTCCGGTTGAAGATGTAACTACCACGACACAACCTCCAGTTGAAGACGTTACTACTACGATACCACCTCCAGTGGAAGACGTAACTACTACGACACAACCTCCAGTAGAAGACGTAACTACTACGACACAACTTCCAGTAGAAGACGTTACTACTACGACACAACCTCCGGATGAAGACGTAACTACTACGACACAACCTCCAGTAGAAGACGTTACTACTACGACACAACCTCCGGTTGAAGACGTAACTACTACGACACAACCTCCAGTAGAAGACGTTACTACTACGACACAATCTCCGGTTGAAGACATAACTACTACGACACAACCTCCAGTAGAAGACGTAACTACTACGACACAACTTCCAGTAGAAGACATTACTACTACGACACAACCTCCGGATGAAGACGTAACTACTACGACACAACCTCCAGTGGAAGACGTAACTACCACTACACAACCTCCAGTTGAAGACGTTACTACTACGACACAACATCCAGTAGAAGACGTTACTACTACGACACAATCTCCAGTAGAAGACGTTACTACTACGACACAACCTCCGGTAGAAGACGTTACTACTACAACACAACCTCCAGTAGAAGACGTTACTACTACGACACAACCTCCAGTAGAAGACGTTACTACTACGACACTACCTCCAGTAGAAGACGTTACTACTACGACTCTACCTCCAGTCGAAGATGTAACTACTACGACACAACCTCCAGTTGAAGTCGTAACTACTACGACACAACCTCCAGTTGAAGACGTTACTACTACGACACAACCTCCAGTTGAAGACGTAACTACTACGACACAACCTCCAGTAGAAGACGTTACTACAACGACACAACCTCCAGTAGAAGATGTTACTACTACGACACAACCTCCAGTTGGTGACGTTACTACTACGACACAACGTCCAGTGGAAGACATAACTACCACGACACAACCTCCAGTGGAAGACGTTACTACTACGACACAACCTCCAGTAGAAGAGGTTACTACCACGACACAACCTCCAGTTGAAGACATTACTACTACGACACAACCTCCAGTTGAGGACGTAACTACTACGACACTACCTCCAGTGGAAGACGTAACTACTACGACACAACCTCCAGTGGAAGATGTAACTACTACGACACAACCTCCAGTAGAAGACGTAACTACTACGACACAACCTCCAGTAGAAGACGTTACTACTACGACACAACCACCTCCGGTTGAAGACGTAACTACTACGACACCACCTCCTGTGGAAGATGTAACTACTACGACACAACCTCCAGTGGAAGATGTAACTACTACGACACAACCTCCAGTAGAAGACGTAACTACTACGACACAACCTCCAGTAGAAGACGTTACTACAACGACACAACCTCCAGTAGAAGATGTTACTACTACGACACAACTCCCAGTTGGAGACGTTACTACTACGACACAACCTCCAGTCGAAGACGTAACTACCACGACACAACCTCCAGTTGAAGACATTACTACTACGACACAACCTCCGGTTGAAGACGTAACAACCACGACACAACCTCCAGTTGAAGACGTTACTACTACGATACCACCTCCAGTAGAAGACGTTACTACTACGACTCTACCTCCAGTCGAAGATGTAACTACTACGACACAACCTCCAGTTGAAGTCGTAACTACTACGACACAACCTCCAGTTGAAGACGTTACTACTACGACACAACCTCCGGTTGAAGACGTAACTACTACGACACAACCTCCGGTTGAAGACGTTACTACCACGACACAACCTCCAGTTGAAGACGTTACTACTACGACACAACCTCCGGTTGAAGACGTAACTACTACGACACAACCTCCAGTAGAAGACGTGACTACCACGACACAACCTCCAGTTGAAGACGTTACTACTACGATACCACCTCCAGTGGAAGACGTAACTATTACGACACAACCTCCAGTAGAAGACGTAACTACTACGACACAACTTCCAGTAGAAGACGTAACTACTACGACACAACCTCCGGATGAAGACGTAACTACTACGACACAACCTCCAGTAGAAGATGTTACTACTACGACACAACCTCCAGTTGGAGACGTTACTACTACGACACAACCTCCGGATGAAGACGTAACTACTACGACACAACCTCCAGTAGAAGATGTTACTACTACGACACAACCTCCAGTTGGAGACGTTACTACTACGACACAACCTCCAGTGGAAGACGTTACTACTACGACACAACCTCCAGTAGAAGACGTTACTACCACGACACAACCTCCAGTTGAAGACGTTACTACTACGACACAACCTCCAGTTGAAGACGTAACTACTACGACACAACCTCCGGATGAAGACGTAACTACTACGACACAACCTCCAGTAGAAGACGTTACTACTACGACACAACCTCCGGTTGAAGACGTTACTACTACGACACCACCTCCAGTGGAAGACGTAACTAATACGACACACCCTCCAGTAGAAGACGTTACTACTACGACACAACCTCCAGTTGAAGACGTTACTACTACGACACAACCTCCAGTAGACGACGTAACTACTACAACCCTAAACCCCGAGGATGATGAACCTACCACTACAGAGGCTTCTCTCGGTGACCCTAATTCTGCATCCAATGCAGTCACTAATACTTTCTTAATAATCACACTTTTTACGTTGCTCAATCGTTTCCAGTCATCACAAATGAGGAACTGCTTAACTTAGAAGCTAAAAAAAAATATAACGTTTAAACATACCAGTATATTCAAATGTATAATATATAATAAAATAATATAATTTTTTTTAAAGATTATATTATTTTATCTATTGTACAGAAATTTACTTCATCATTTTTTTAGTTAAGGCTGCGGTCTTTTAAAAATTCACCCGCGGCAAATTATTAGCGCATCTTTGTATGCTTTTTTTGAACAAAATAATGAAGCAACTTGAAATATTATTATAGCACATATATAACCATAGTATTTGTAGTAGCCAGTTATTTTTTTTAAGTCAATTTGGGTGTATTATGTTTGGTAAATCAAGCAAAATCAAATCAAATCAAATCAAAAACGTTTATTTCAAATAGACCAATTACAGGCACTTTTGAATTGTCAAAATGTCGGTCAGTCAAACAAACAAGTGAAGCTAAATTGCATTAAACATAGCTCTTTCGTGCCAACATCATTTCGACTTATGTTTGTGAGCTTCGTTAATGGCATAATATAACGAATTTACATATCTTACGAATGGAAACTAAGCGCAACATTATCATCTTTGAAATGCATTCATGGCTAGTTCTAATTATGTTTCATTTTCTTATTTCAGAAGTCACAATTTCATCAAATTTTCAACATTTGGCTCTTATTAAATGTTTTTTTTTCACAATAACTAAGCATCGTAGTTACATCATAATTAGATTATTTTGACGCCAAAAGTTCAATAAAGCAAATAATAATAAATTTAAAATCTAAATCACCATAATTTATCCAAAATAATGATTTTAAAAGATGTCCAAAAATGTTTATTTATTGTGAATTTTTAAAAGACCGCAGCCTTAAGTATTTATTTTATTTTAGCCTAATAATAATTTTAAGAATGCTCGTTTGTGTGTGTAGCTTAGCAAGAAAGACAAAGTGCTACATTTCGTTTGTGCAGTATTGTATTATTTTTTGTATACTAATGATTGATTAATAATTAAGTTTTGTACTTAATTCACTGTAAATAACATTGTCATGAATATGATGATAGTATTTTTTTTTTGGGGTAAAAATTATCCGATGACAACCCCCGCTTTTGGGTGGAGCGGGAGATAGTGTCAGACTCTTACTGACTAAAAACCCACCCCGTTCCTTCTAGCCTTCATACCGGGGCTCGAACTCCTTTTTAGATAACCCTGGCCCCAGTAGGCTTCGACCCAGCTGGGCCCCTGCTGTTGCTGACAACTCCTTGAAGCGCGCGGGAACAGTTCGCGCTGTCGACATCTTGGGCTTGGTCCGGACAGTTACCGGACGGTCGGACAGCGAGGCACGCATCGCATCGGCTCGCCGTCCGCATGCCCGCGTCCACGGTGGCCGGACATCGGGATCGGAATCCCGGCCTTCTCCTATGCTAACATTACTGCTTCGCAGAAGGAGGCAACCGCCTGCCACTCCTCCTCGCTCAGGACCATGGCCTGAACCAAGGCCCGGGGCGAGAAAGATTGATAGTACATACTCTTTATTGTTGTACACCATAAAATACAATTACAGTAAGAACTTAAAATTAATAGGATGTCACAATGACTTATCGCTGAAAGTGATTTTATACAGACAATCTTTGGATGAATTTGACAGAAAAAAGGAGAAAAGATTTACGCGGTTAGTTCATTGTGTACTATTTACATTATACAATACGCAATTATTAGTTATAACAGTCATATAATAAAAAGCAATACTTAAGTAATATGTAGGGTGACTGATAATTAGTGACCGATACTTATACAATTGATTGTACTCATGATTACAAACAACTTTCCCTAAGAAACTTTTTTTTTATACTCATTAGTTTTATTACAAATCTGTTTGCGCAAATTCAAGCACGCGGCGTGCACCTGCGACCTCTCAGCTGTTAGCCACGTTACGCCGATGTCTCATACACCTTACATACAATAGTGATAGTGCCTCCGTGCCACTTGCAACCCAACAAAAGTCATCATCATCATCATCATCATTTCGGCCGAAAGACGTCCACTGTTGGACACAGGCCTACCCCAAGTGCCGCCACAATGAACGGTCCTGTGCGTGTCGCATTCATCGGATTCCCGCAACCCTTACCAGTTCATCGGCCCGCTTTGTAGGAGGCCTTCCAACGCTACGTCTTCCGGTACTAGGTGGTACCGATATGTTCCGATTAAATAATATAATTTAAATAATGAGTATCAAAAAAAGTTTCTCCGGGAAAGTTGTCTGTAATCATGAGTACAATCACGTGTATAATTATCGGTCACTAAATACCAGTCACTCTATTTTGATTCCATGATTGGGAACAGTTCTGGGAGTTTGTATTTTATTTTTGAATCTTTGTAGCTCTCCTTCAACACAAAAACTCGTTGAGCTACAGGTCGCTTCTTCTGAGAAGAACATTGTCTGTCCACATCCGCCTTACTGTTTGGTTTTTTAAATTACGAAATAAAAAATAAAAAACTGTTTTTCTAGTTTTGTTTTTAATTTTTAAATATGTAACCAGCAAGTTTTTGTTAAACGAATTTAGAACTAGATTAAATAAAGGGTGGCCAAGTTCACTGTATCCTACTTTTTTCTCACCTTTTCAATTTGTGGCTAATTTGCTGTTGTTTATCATTTTAGATTAAGCATGTCATTTGTTTCTGCTAAAAATAATTTACTTATCTATTAGCTCTACTAATCCAATTAGAAAAAAGAATTAGCATATTTTTATCAGAAAATTATAAATCATCCATATTGATAGTTAGAAAAAAATGTCAGATAAAGATAAAATATTGACAAATTTGTCTAGGGAGTGAGCGAGACAGGGAGATGGAGCATATACACCTTAGTATAGCTCCAGCCCTTTAGCAGTTCAGTTTAGGTCGTCAAATGGCTCGCGTTAAGAGATTGTGGTAGGTCTCTGACGTCAAAATCTTATTCTAAAATGGCATTTACGCAACAGATATATCTCTTTGAAAATATTATATCTGGTTTGTTTTTGGATCTTGTTTTATTAGTAGTAGTCTAAGTTTGTATATTTATCGATGAACTAGTTAGATAATAAATACATTCATGCTTTACAATGACGTCACATGATCTCCTTATGCGCAGTTCAGTACACACATCTACAGTGACGTTTACGTTTATGGCGAGAAGTACAAAAAGAGTATGTAAGAATCGTAGTACTTAGTTTCTGTCTACTACTGTATGTCGAAACTTCTGTTTTTATTACTAGAATGGCTAACAATTGCCAGTAGTACATCCAGTACTAGTGTATGTAGTAGTAGTAGTAGTAGTAATAGTAGTAGTATGAGTAGTAGTAATAGTAGTAATAGTAGTAGTATTAGTAGTAGTATTAGTAGTAGTATGAGTAGTAGTAATAGTAGTAATAGTAGTAGTATTAGTAGTAATAGTAGTAATAGTAGTAGTATTAGTAGTAAAAGTAGTAGTATTAGTAGTAGTATAAGTAGTAGTATGAGTAATAGTAGTAGTATTAGTAGTAGTATGAGTAGTAGTAATAGTAGTAGTAGTATTAGTAGTAGTATGAGTAGTAGTAATAGTAGTAGTAGTAATAGTAGTAATAGTAGTAGTATTAGTAGTAAAAGTAGTAGTATTAGTAGTAGTATGAGTAGTAGTAATAGGTTTGAGATGCCTTGTCATCTAATCTAGAGACAAAACCGAACTCTGAAATAAAGAAACAAAGGTTGGACGACCTAATTATAATGGTTATGGTTTAATTTTTCCCTGGACAAACTCGAGCATAAATCAATTTTACTGTAGGCAAAAAAAGTAAGCAGCTTTGTTAACATTTTCAATAATTCTAAAACCTTAATTAATAAAACCTTTGTAAAACGTATGGCAGATAACACTAATTAGCTGAAGGGTTTTTAAAGGAGTAACGTAGTCCTGAAATGCAAACGACCACTGAAAGACGCAGAAGGGTTTAAAACAGAAAAAATCTGATACACCTTCTCACTCAGCTCAAAATGGAAGAAGTAGTTTGTCGATTTCCAATCTCAAAAAAAGTATCGCAGGCATCACTATTGTTTTTAAAATCACAAAAAGTGGTACACTTGGATTTAAGTGGACAGAGTTCGTCATTGCGGCTAAGGCGGAATTCGCCCGAACCGCCGGCGAGGTTGTTATGGCGCCGAGAACAACTGTGACAAAGAAACAATGAAATTTAACACACTTTCAAAGCAAACTTTTCTGCCCTAGTGCGAAAAACAGTAAATTGCATGCCCAAAAGCGGTAGGATTATAAGCTGGTTTTCGCATAAGTTTGTTAAAACATATTTTGATATTGTTTGTCATCTCAGAGGCATCGTTTTCAAATTCGCTATCGTTTATCTTCATATCTATTGACTCTTCGTATCGATGACATTATCTGACAACATGACATTATCAAACCAAAAAACTCAGAAATTATCAAACCAAGGTGATTCCATTTTTGGGCAGATCTCTATTTTTCCAGTTATAATTCCGCAGTTGTAAAGTAATGATGATATTATTATTGTGCGTTGGTTCTGTGCTTGTAGCATTTGCTACTGGACAGCAGACACCGTCCGTTAACATCCAACAAGGTACCGTGATAGGCAGTGTGGCAAATAACGGGAGTTACTTTGAGTTCCATGGAATACCGTACGCAGATTCTACTTCAGGCATCAACAGGTTCAAGGTAAATCAATTAAACAGAATATTATTTAGCGTCAGCTATATTATAATAATAGTAACAAAACCAGTCTAACTATTTACTCATAAAAATTGATGTCCTTATCAAAACTATAGTACTAGTTTATTCTATTCTATATAATCAAGAACTGCAACTTAAAACCTGTCATATACCTTTTAACTTTTTACAAGATAGTTATTACTGAAATTCAGTTTGCCATGGTTAAAAAATAAATGTGCTAGATTTTACAGAAAATAAATGTATATGATTTTTTGACATAAGTAAGTTTCAACAAAAATAACTAAAATAAAGTTACTCTAAAAATTTTTAATCCAAGTGATTTCTATATCTGATCACGCACGTAACATATAATATTTACACTGTTATATGAAAATATCTCATCTTTCAAGGTATTCTTTACATCAATAGTAAAACAATATGTCTCTTGCTAAAAAATCCTATTTAATTTTAGGCGTCTGCCATGTCTTTCCTTTGGACAGCACTGAATATGGCTCCACCAATAGCTCGGAGCGTGTCAAAATTCAAATAAAAAAATGAAATATATTTCTCTGAAAGTAATCACTGGAAGTTATGAATGAGTAAAATTTCAACATACTTTAATTTTCAGGCACCCTTCCCACCCCCATCTTTTGAAGTTCCCTTCGTGGCGAATCGAAGAGACATAAGATGTGTAAGAGCTTTGAACCCTGGATACGAAGGCACCGAAGATTGCTTGGTAGCTAACATCTTTACGCCAAGTTTGGACTCTGCTAAAAGAATGCCCGTAATGGTTTGGATTAGAGGGAAGGAGTTCGATAGAGTAAATGAACCAGAGCTGTCTTTTCGAAATTTTATGCAAAAAGAGGTGATCGTCGTTGCTCTGAATTACCGGGAATCTGTTCTAGGATTCTTGTGTCTCGGGACTGAAACTGCCCCAGGCAACGCTGGATTAAAAGATATTATTGCTGGGTTAAAATGGGTGAAGGCAAATATTGCAAAGTTTGGAGGAAACCCAGATGAAATTACTCTCTTTGGTCACGGAAGTGGCGCCGCTGCCGTTGATTTAGTTACTATGTCCCCTATGAGCACCGGTTTAGTTCAAAAAGCAATCGCTCAAAGTGGAAACGCGTTAGCACCATGGGCTGTATCTAGAGATAATTTGGAATATGCACTTCAAGTAGCTGAAGCTCTTGGTCATAAAATTGAAAACATTGAACAGTTGTCGGAAGTTTTTACTAGAACTAGTGTACCAGCTTTGATGGGTGTTATAAACGATCTTGATTTAACTGATAATTCATTGGCTTTCGCCCCTTGTGTGGAAAAGCAGGAATTGGAGGGTGTACAACCTTTTCTAATTAAAACTCCCGCCCAAATCATCCGTGATGCTGAATTTTTACCAATCCCAATGATTTTTGGCTTTGTTGATGTAGAAGGTACCATCAGAGCTGAAGAGGCAGTGGTTGATGATTGGTTAGAGCGAATGAATAAAACTTTCAATGATTTTATTCAACCAGATTTAAAATTCGAAACCGATGCTGAACGGACGGCTGTGGCTCAGCGAATACGAGAATTCTACTTTCAAGACAATGTTATTGATAAAGAACATGTTGATAAATATTTGAAGTATCATGGCGATACAATGATGCTGGTATCATCGGTGAGGGAAGTCAGAAGTCGAATGTTTGCCAGGCCAAGTACTCCAGTCTATTTATATCAATTTTCATATTCAGGAACGCTTGGAAAACCTTTCGTTGGTCCCATAGATGTTGAATTTGCAGCCCACAGTGAAGAATTGGCTTACATGTTCCACAACTCTACACCCACGGAAACGTTAACTCGAGACCTTACAGTTGCAAATATTCTTGTAGAAAGATGGACCAACTTTGCGAAAACTGGGTAAGTACATGGAACCTAATATTGTAAAACATAGATTGTTATTTTTTTTTTTTTAATTGATATACACTAGTGCTTGACTGCGATTCCACCTGATGGTAAGCAGTGATGCAATCGTTGATGGTGAGGCGCGCTAGTTTATTAAGAGCCTATTCACTCTTGCCTTGAAGAAATCAAAATTATAATCAGACGGGAAGACCGCAGCCGGCAAATTGTTTCAGTCCCTCGATGTACGTGGTATAAACGACGAGGTGAAACGCTTGGTCCAGACCGTAGAGGTTTCAACAACATAAGGGTGGATACTCGCCGTTCGTAAGTTATGTAATTTTAAAATTTCTTTTGCAGAAACCCAGAAAGTACAACCTCATCAGTAACTTGGCTGCCGTATACAAGCATTTGGTTCAACTACATTCGCATGCTTGACGATTCGGAACAAAATGGAAGTGAAAACTTTGAAGTTCCATTACAATTCCCTCATACTGCAACTATTAGCTTCTGGGATGTCATTTACTCTACTAATTTCCTAGATGCCCAAAGTAATTGGTCGATAAAAGACAGGAATGAAGAGGATACTACCGAAGCGGTTACAACGGTAGAACCAACCACACAAAATCCAGCCACGGAAAATCCTTCTTCGGAAGGACCTACCACTGAAGCTGTTACGACGGCAAGTCCACCAGAAGAAGGTACTACAAAAGCTCCCGACGATGATGGTAATTCTGCATCTACCGCAGTCGGTTACACTTTCTTAATAGTCAGTCTATTTTCATTGCTGAGTCATCTCCATTCCTCGCAAATATTGTCATAAGGAACTGATCAGTAGACTAACATGCTACTGTTGCTGTTCTTCTAAGAGTCAACAAAACCTTCTTTGAATTTTGTATAGAAATCCAATCGAAGGTATTTTTTTAGGTTATTTTTATCTTATATAATTTTTTCTTAAAACAATGTCTGGTATGGTATAAGGGCATAAGTATCTACACCCATATTTCATCAAAGTTACTGTCTCTGGACCTGATTGTACATGACAGAGACTAGCAGTTACCAAACTATCACAAATCTGGACTTTGGACTGGTACTGCGAAATTCTAGAGCTGAAAACATTATCAGGCTTACACTATAGTTTAGCACTATTTAAAAGTTTATGTTTATTCAAGACGTTATAATCACCCATCACCATTTCCTAATGTTTTGCTGGGAAGAAAAAGTAGCGAAACATATCCTCAGCATACGTATCTAATATTCATTATTTTAATATTATAGTTTTAGATATAAGTGTAAGTCATATATATACCTACATACTTGTACAATAAAAAACAGTAGAAATGTGGAGCGATGTTTTCAATTGGTGTGAAAACTACCAAACCAATTCTATTGAAATTTAGCATAAATACCAAATATATAATATTCAATATACTTTTAGCTTTGGCAATTATTTAAGCTATAAATTACCACACTATTTGCTATGGGTACTTTACCGCGAGTTACTACGGCTATACTTATTGTTTTTGATTTTTAAAAATTAAATATTATTTACAATATATTTATCAAATAATAATGTTGCCGTGATCATAGGCAAAATAAAATTGCCTCCCACAAGGTGGACCGATGAACTGGTGAGGGTTGCAGGAATATGATGGATGCAAGAAGCACAGGTCCAGTTACTAGGGGGCACTAAATTACGCCATAATGACTGGCAAGAGCCCGTCTTACAGTGAACGTCTTTTATCTGAAATGATGATTTGCGTAAGCAGAATGACTTCGTACCTAACCATAAGAAAAGTTTGGAAAACATTTCAATTTTTATTTTTTTGGAAATAAAATACGGTCGCCATCATAAATCATAGTGTAACATTCCAATCATAAACCAAACTAGTTTAATTCATGAATTCCCAAGCGACCACCGGTAGCCGCGCATCTATTGTCTTACTATTGTGTCTCTAATTGACGGTATCTGAAGGGTTAATTGATGTTACCTTATTGGAATATTAAATTTCTAACATTTGTTCGGATTTAATCTAGAATATTACTAGCAGATCATCATATTACTATAGTATACAGCTAAGAGGCATTTGTGCAGTTTTACAAAGATATGGATTAACTTGCTAGCTAGTCACCATCATCATTATTTCAGCCCTAAGACATCCATTTTAATTTGGACAAAAGCCTCCCCAAGTGTCACCACAATGATCGGTCAGATCCCTGCTACCCTTGCCAGCCCCCCTAGCCAAGTTACAACTGTTTCACTTGCGTCGAACGCTTTGACGCAAGCTTTCGTCAAATTCTTTTGTTCAAGTGGCTGAGCGTTGGGAAGACGTATTGTATATTTGAAGGTTTCTACTAGCGTTAACTATTGCAGATTAGGTCATTGGTCCACCTTGTGGGAGGTCTTTCAATGCTTGCGGTACGAGGTCACCACACTAGGACCTTTAGGCCTCAAAAACTATCTGTTCTGCGAGTCATAATAAAATAAGACTTATAATAATAAATTAAGGTGCAATTTTAGTAACCCGAAGTATCATTTTATCAACAAATACTGTGTTCCTTAACGAAATACTTGTTGTGATTTGTGACTACAATAAAAATAATAAACCAAATAAATCTTTTTTATTTATTTATTCTTTTAATTACCAATACTTAGAATTATTCCTAGTTTATGATTGCGAGTATCAAACCCTAGACTCGCAGCGCGTCAGTTAATAACTCTACTACTGCGCCAACCATCTCAGCATTATGAATGCCCTTTTAGATCAAAGTCTTCAAGAGATGATAATAATATCACGTTTTCACGTGTTGTTTGTTTCGTTTTAATCTCTTATGGTAGTTGATTAAACCAGACATGATCTACAAACCTTATCAAATTCAATACTTATTCTTCAAACCTTTTATTTAAACTTTTGAGATAACAAATGAACCAATGTATTGGTCAGAGCAGTGGTGGCCGAATGGTAATGGCCCCGACTTACGAGTTGTAGGTCGTGGGTTTGAACCCAGCCAGGCGCATCACTTTATGTAACTTATTTCATCATCACTGCTCTCAAAACGGTGAAAGAAAACATCGTGAGGAAACCGGCATGTCCTAGAACTAAAAATTCGAAGACATGTGACATCCACCAACACGCACTGGGCCCGCGTGGTGGATTACGGCCTATTCCTTCTTCTAGAGAAGAGGGCTGAGTCCCAGCAGTGGGAACATTAAAAAGGCTGATGATGATGATTGGTCTAAATAATAGAAACTAGAAATAGAACTGAACTACAATCTGATTAAAATTTTGAAAAAAGATTTTGATTAAAAGAACAAAGAAGAACAGCAAAGAACCAAAATAACTAAGTTTATAACTGCCGCACTCAGAGACGTCATTTAACTTTAATGTCAATTAAAGCAAAACCTAAGGTACTTAACGTCATAAAGATATAGACTATTATTCAATGACAAAATTAGTAAATCAGAGATTAGCGTTAATGGGCGTCTCTGAGTGCGGCAGTAAGTTACCTACATTAGAATTAAAACTGAACCAGGCTAACCTTAAACCCAAACATTGAAAAAAAAAATGTCTTCTTCATTCAGTTTTGCAATAAATTCAGTAAAAATAAATAATGCCACGTTACTTACGTGTTATTATTTATTTGCAAAAAATTACAAGGGTCATTTAAAACCGGTAACACTTTTCAGAAGAAGAATATAGGAAAATAAGTATATAAATTCAAGCCGCAACTAAATTACAGCGCAAAACTAAAAACTGAAGAGCTTATGAATCAAATCCAACCGTAATAGTAAAGTAACAGTAACAAAGCTATAAAAAACATTGATTTGTGAATCTATTACTTCTCATATCAATTCTTAAAGTGAAAAATTTTCCGGAACCTTTAAAACTAAAATTGAGTGAAAATTTGATGACCTAATCATGACATTATCAAACTTTAAACATATTTATCTCACCAAGATAATCTTCAAACTCTCAATATCATATCTTGAATTCAGTTTTGATTCCGTAGTTGTAAAGAAATGATGATATTGTTATTGTCCGTTTGCTCTGTGCTCGCAGCATCAGCTGCAGGTCAGCAGTCACCGACTGTTAACATCACACAAGGTACCGTGATAGGCAGTGCAGCAACTGACGGGAATTACTTCGAGTTCCATGGAATACCGTATGCAGATTCTACCTCTGGTATCAACAGGTTCAAGGTAAATCATATTAATAAAATAAATTCAAGGTTTCACAAATATTTTCAGTTTCAAATCATATGAAACATTTATATGTGTATCAAAAATAGCATTACATCTTAATAATTAGTGTCTACCATATACCGGTGGCGCAACGCTGTACGCCTTGTGACCCGATCGATGGTGTAATGAACTTACCTCTTTCACCTCTTCTCTTATTCTTCAAGCGCTCGGATTCTCCATTTTTTTAACAATCTTCTTTTGCTTTATCCTTTTTATTCTTCTGATTTAGTTCATTTTATATTTTATTTACAATCTATAATTTTGTCGAAGTCGACATTAGGGCGGCCACCAATCAGTATGCACCTAAATAGTGGATGTTGCGAAATTATTTACTACAAAAATAGCAGTGTCGAGAGTTTTCTTAAATATGCCTCTTTTTTCATAAAATATATATATTATATGAAATATTTAAGTCATCATCTTCCTGCCCTTATCCCGGTTTATTTGGGGTCGGCGCAACACGTTTTTTTCTTCCATTCTGTCCTGTCGCTCGTCACGCTATCACTAACTCCCTTTTCATTCATATCACTTCTCACACAATCCATCCATCTTTTCTTTGGCCTCCCTCTCCCTCTCCATCCATCCACATGTAAATTCATAACTCTTTTAGCAACATGCGTGTCATCTTTCTTTTTTACATGACCATACCAAGACAAACGATTCCCTTTCAACTTTTCAGTCACCGGCGCTACTTTCTAACTTCCCCTAATATACTCATTTCTCACTTTATCTATTCTCGTCACACCACACATCCATCTTAACATTCTCATCTCCGCTACATGCAGTCTTTTTTCATCCATCTTTTTCACAGCCCAACATTCTGATCTATACAGTACAACAGGCCTTATCACAGACTTGTAGATTTTACCCTTCAACTTGACGGGCATCCGTGGGTCACAAGTTGTTCCCGTAACCTGTTGCCATTTCATCCATCCTGCGTTGATCCGATGTGTTACGTCCCGGTCTACCTCACCATCCCCTTGGACAAACGACCCGACTGAATAAATATTTCATTATATCAAATATTTAAGTAAACTTATTTTAATTATGAATTTTTTGTACGAAGGACTTCTTGAAAATATTTATTTTTATATATAATTTTTATGTACTTGTCATGTTATTTCTTCACCACCCTTACTTGACTATTTGATAATGCTTGAGGTAATAAGTCCACGTTTGTACCTATGATGTGTTGCACATGCAACACACGTGGACTTATTAGTTAAATTTATATTCAGACTTCATAGTCTGAATAAATGAATATAATTTTAACTATTACAAACCAGTATAATCACACAAGAGCTAAAAAAAGTTTAAAACTAACGTTCCTTTTCAGGCACCTTTACCACCTCCATCCTTTGAAGATCCCTTTGTGGCAAACCGGAGTGACATAAAATGTGTGAGAGCTTTAGGCCCTGGTTATGAGGGTACCGAAGATTGTCTAGTAGCGAACATCTTCACACCAACTTTAAACAATAGCGCGGGACTACCAGTCATGGTTTGGATAAAAGGAAAAGAGTTTGATAGAGTAAATGGACGAGAGCTGTCATTCCGAAACTTTGTTCTAAAAGACGTGATTGTTGTTTCTCTAAATTACAGAGAATCTATCCTAGGTTTCTTGTGCCTTGGAACTGAAACCGCTCCAGGTAACGCTGGATTAAAAGATATTATTGCAGGATTAAAGTGGGTGAAGGCGAATATTGCAAAGTTTGGAGGAAACCCAGATGAAATTACTCTCTTTGGTCACGGAAGTGGCGCCGCTGCCGTTGATCTAGTCACCCTATCCCCTATGGGTAAAGGTTTGGTTCAAAAAGCAATTGCACAAAGTGGAAATGCGTTAGCACCATGGGCTGTATCTCGAGATAATTTGGAATATGCTCTACAAGTTGCTGAAGCTCTTGGTCATAAAATTGAGAACATTGAACAGTTGTCAGAAGTTTTTACTAGAACTAGTGTGTCAGCATTGATGGGCGTTATAAATGATCTTGATTTAACTGATAATTCACTAGCTTTCGCCCCTTGTATGGAAAGAGAGGAATTGGAAGGTGTGGAACCTTTCCTTATAAAAACTCCCGCTCAAATTATCCATGACGCTGAATTTTCGCAAATCCCTATGATTATTGGCTTTGTAGAAAACGAAGGTACCATCAGATCTAAAGAAGCGGTGAATTATGACTGGCTGGAGCGAATGGATAAAACATTTACTGAATTTATTCAACCAGATTTAAAATTCGAAACCGATGCCGAACGGACAGCAGTCACTCAACGAATAAGAGAATTTTACTTCCAGGAAAATGCAATTAATATGAACCACGTTGCCAAATATTTAAAATATCATGGTGATACAATGATGCTAGTATCCTCTGTGAGGGAAGTCAGAAACCGAATGCTCACTTCAAGATCCCCAGTATATTTATACCAATTCTCTTATTCGGGAACTCTTGGAGACCCATTTGTGGGTCCTATCTCAAATCTTGAGTCCGCAGCTCACAGTGAAGAACTGGCCTATATGTTCCACAATTCTCCAGCTACGGGAGCGTCCGATAGAGATCTTACTATCGGAGATATTCTTGTAGAAAGATGGACAAACTTTGCTAAAACTGGGTGAGTGAAAAAATTCCATATCATTTT
This sequence comes from Mythimna lalbum, assembly GCA_949319445.1. NCBI lineage: Eukaryota > Metazoa > Arthropoda > Insecta > Lepidoptera > Noctuidae > Mythimna > Mythimna lalbum. The sequence continues at coordinate 6,483,814 of OX439345.1, read as the reverse complement.
TTAAAACACTATGGAATTTATAAAAATTTTCTCAAACCAATCTTGTTATTTTTACAGAAATCCACAAAGTACAACTTCACTAATACCTTGGTTGCCTTATTCAAGCATCAGTTTCAATTTTCTCCGCATCCGTTCCAATGAATTTTTGGCTCCAAACGGAAACTTGGAAGATTCAGCACAAAACCCTTATCCTGATACAATTAATTTCTGGGAGAATATTTATTCTTCTTATTTCCTGGATGCCCAAAGCACTTGGTCGATCAAAGACAGGAACGAAGAAGATACTGAAGGTACTACGACTACAGATAGTTCTACCACCGATAGTACGACAAAAGCTCCTGATGATGATGGTAATTCTGCATCCACCGCAGTCGGATATACTTTCTTAATAGTCAGTCTATTTTCATTACTGAGCCATCTCCATTCCTCGCAGATATTGTCATAAGAAACTATCCAGTAGACTAACGTGCTACTGTTGCTGTTTTTAACGAGTTATCAAAGCCTTCTTTGAATTTTGTTCAGAAATCCATTTGAAGGAGTATTAAGATTTCTTCTTTCATTGTTATGATTACATTTATAATAATCATTCTATTTATAAGATTATGTTTTAACGTAATCAAATTAGACGATAATTACGATATGGTGATTCATGGGAAGATATAATATTATTAAATAATTTTGATAACAATACATTAGTACAACATACGAATCTTTGATTATTATTTAATTAATTAAAACCTGGAAAACAACTAAACTGTGCTATTATTGAAATACCTTTTAAGATAAAAAATTTCGCGATCGAGATTTCGATATGGTTGTTGATTGAGTCAGACATGTTATCTGTACCTTTTTATCAAAAATGATTATTTTTCAAGTCATTTTGACTTTGATCTTACAACAGATAGAATATTCAAGAAATACTTCATATATTACCTACAAGAAAGTGTGCAGTACTACTTATACTTTTGACACTCAAATTAATTATATGGAGAAACTGACTGACTGACATATCAACGCACAGCTGAAACTACTGTGATTGAGAATGAGAAATTTTGGATAAAGCTTCCTTTTATGATGTGGCGAAAACTAAAAAATGGTATTTGAAATTTTTTTTTTGCCATTTACTGCAAATTGCTGCAATCGAGATAGCGTCTGTCGGGACTACTAGTTATTATAAAGAAAGGGAGATCCCCTTTTTTATTTTATTTACCACTTAATATAGGGTCAGATATACAAAAAAATAGGTGAAGAATTATTTTATTACAACAAGATAAGTCATCGTAGATTTCTGATACTTAAATTTCAGTAACAGGATATGTTCGATGTACATGTTTTTTTATCATCTGCTTATCGTATATACCTAATTAAAACTAGCTTCTGCCAACGGCTTTGCTTGCGGGAAAATAGAAAATGTAACCAGCTAGCTTCTTCTTCTTTTATGTTGATCTAACTTACGTCTGGTTAGACCAATATTTAGTCACCTAGACTGCTCTGTCGTGGGAGATATAAGTAGTTGTGCATGCTGTAAAGGGGCTACACAGTGGCAGATTCATCTAATATGATATATTCAGAAGGCCTTCCATAAGGTGCACCGATATGTCATGCACCTTATGGGGAGGCCTTCTGAATATTCGAGAGTCGTGGGAATGCGAGACGCAACGAGTCGTTGTGGTGACACTTGGGTGAGGCCCATGCCCAACAGTGGACGTATTTCGGGTGAAACGATGATGACGAATAATTCAAAATAAAATTGACATAATATTTTTAATATTTAGATAACTTTTATCTAAAGAATACAGCTAGAACTACGTTAGACCGTCGTACACGTGGACCACGCCTTATTCGTGCGTAGAACGACGTCGCGTGGCGTGGATCTAATGTAGCTCTACAAGTCTAGTTGCCAAAATGTATGGAGACCGACGTACGTAGCACACTGCACACACAGCTACATGTGTGCAGTTTAGTTCTACCTTAATTATGGCAGCTTCTATACAAAAGCTATCAAATAGCCATTTTTTTTGCGGTATATTTTACTGAGTACTAAATTCTGCGTGACGCACAGGACCGGTCGTTGTGGCGTCGCTTGGGGGCCTATGTCCAGCAGTGGACGTCTTTCGGCTGATAAGATGATGAATAAATTCTGGAGTTACGACCACATACCGGAAGAAACAATTCCTTCAGCACATATGACGATGATGACGAACACTAAACTTCTTGTTAGAAGTTATAACAATCATAAAATTATTAATAACATAACGAGACACTTGAAGTCATGATTGTTTAAAAATATGAGTTAAGTTTGTTTATCAGGCACGGTGGAAGCTATAAAACGCAGATTTGCAGCCCTCTGGGTTCACATCTGGGTATGCATTGTGTGCTATAAACAACATTTGGCAGAAAGAGAGTAAATTATTGTTTCACTCCATTAAATTTGATTTTTGTACTGTCGTTTTTATTGTGTACAATAAGAAATAATTAATGAACTTCTACATTTTTATTTCCTTCCTCTATGCTAGCTTGATTGCATCAAAAAATAGATAGGTACAGAAGTTAATCTCATGTATGTACTTTAATTTTCATTCCTACGCTCGACGGTCTAGGGTCGGCGCCGCTCCATCCGAGCGCGCTCAGGTGCGGTGATAAATACCTAATATCAATTATTATTTTAAAAATATTTCATGGCCACACATTTTTTGTTGCTTCATTATTGCACAAAAAAGGTAACTGACGCGTATCTCAATCGAATGACACTCGCGCTCGCACTGGTTCCAACTGGGCTGAGATGTCGAATCCGCGGAAGCGCGAAGCGGTTTCTGTGTGTGCGTTGCTCGAGCGTGCTTTGTATGTATGTAGATTGACTTCTGCTATACCTTGTGTTTCAAGAGACGGTGTTTCGGTAGCCTATGTAGGTATTTCTCTCCAGGATAGTACAAGAACAGGTAGGTTAGGCATTTCATTTGTGAATGCTTTGTACTCCAAACAAAAAAAAAAATACGCTCAACAACTGAACATCGATAAAATAGATTATAAGCCTGCATTACTTACTGATACTGCATACGACTAATATAGCCAATGAGCATGATATAGAGGAGGTAATCCGTATCGAGATCCATGCAAAGATTGTTGATATAATCGTCTTACATGACGAAAACCTCGTAAAAGCCGAAAAAGATAAGCAAAATTAAGTATCTGGACTTGGCTCGCGAGGTTGTTCACATGTGGGATGTGGATTTCACAATCATAGTACCGGTAGCCGTGTTGACCAATGGCTTAATAGCCACAAGTTTTGATTATCTTAGGAGGCTTTCGTTAGACGATTGGATCGCAGGCTTGATTCAGAAAGCGGTATTTTTGAACACAGCTCACATAGTTGGGATGTTCCTTTCGCTGGAGCCCTGCCCGCTAGTAGACCATAGACCCTTTTTCATTGCGTGGTACCATTTTTTTTTAATATCAAGGATTTTGTTTTTATTGAAACATTTCAAAATATTATTTATACCTACGTAAATGGAGAGATAATTTCTTTAAAACTTCAAGCAGTTTTTCGTATTATATGGTAATAATTATAGTCATGACATGGTTGTCAGTAGCATTTTTGTGAAACTGTATAACATCCGATCTATTCATTGATCAATTGTATTTATAGTGTCTTTAAAAGAATTTCATTCTTTTCGTATCCAATTGAAATCCTAATGAATTTTTTTTACAACTTTTCAAAAGTACCTTATTAGCCCATATGTTCGTAACGACTATTTCTCATATGATAATACAATACCTAATCTATAACGTAGGTACCTGTCTAAACAAAATAATCAAATTACCTGTTATAAACCAATTTACCTTCGAGGGATGACTAGCTTCTGATTACTCCATAATTCTATAATTTAGTAGGTACTGTCACAAAATAGATAGGTACAGAAGAAAATCTCTTGTATGTACTTCACTTTTTATAACTACGCTCGGTGGACACACACTAATGAGCCTTTGAGCCACAACTGTTCGACGAGCGGGCCGAGATGCTCCGAGATATCGTGAGCGGTGTCTATGTGTGCGTTGCTCGAGCGCACTTTGTATGGAGAATGACTTCTGTACCTATATATTTTGTGGTACTGTAGAGTCTGTACCTACGTATACTGAAATAACAAAGACGATGACAAGTTTTTACCCATTCACTTGATTAGATTGGGAATACTCAATTCAATTACATACAGGTAAGAAGTTATATTCTCTGCTAAAACGAGTGTGACTTCTCTATTCTGAGTTTTTTTTTTTAAATCAACTCAATCAAATACATTTTCATTTTCGTTCCTTTTATCATTATAATATTTGCTTATTCTACAAGAACATTTTATTTAAAATTTAAATTCATAAAGCATACAGTTTCTAGCTTAAGTTTTTTATTATTCTCTTAGATGATCCCATCTCCCAGAAAATATTAAAGTAATAATAGTGTACAATGATGTGCGGATCTGAATCATTGGAACAACAGTGCGGTAGTCGTCACTCTGTAACCTGAACAAGGTGCGTCGGATGTGGGGCCACATGGCCCACAGGAGACGGCTGCGGCACGCCTCGCGCCCGCACGAAAGAAACGTGTGGATGTCACCTTACCCCGTTGAATGACTAACGATTAATTTTTGGTCATTTTTTAAAGATTTGTGAATAATTTACTACGTAGTCGCTTACCAGTTTCAGGTGAGATAGTGGTCAAACGCGAGCCTATCAATAATAATAATAAGAAGATTTATTCCAACTTTAGAGGGGTCTACTTTACATATAAACTATAAATAACATTTAGGTTTACACCAGGATTTTGAGCTGAGAGAAAATGACATTTTAGCTTAACTAGAATATTACTTTACATTACATTACACTCCGTGCCTCGGAAAGAACTTAAAGCCGTTGTTACCGGTTGTCATTCGTAGATTTTCACAGTCGTAACAAGTCGTCAGATGTCAAAAGTCTGACCATATAAGTCTATCTCAATCGTATCTGGTTTGACTGGATTATGAAAAAGTGAGTTTAAGCAAAAATAATTAATTGTAAAATATTTCGGGAAATGTTTGTAAGAGTTACTGTGGCCCTAGAATGCCACTAAATAAGTGGGTTTTATTCAGTAAAGTTTGACAGGCGCCTTCTACTGCGCCTGTAATTTTATGATTTCCAACCTCAAAAAAAAAATCAATGATAACAGCTCATTTTGTCTAAGATTCCAAGTAATATAATTAGTAGTCGAATAAAAGTTAAAATACTAATTTAGTCTTTTTGCTGTCCTCTTAAAGACGTAAAGTGCAAAGTACTTAAAAAAAAAGCACTTCAAGAATTCTGTATTTTTTTTTAATAGGCATTTTTTTTTGTATTTTGACTTATTTAATAATAAAGGGTATATATTCATTCCTTACATAAACCCAATTTATTTGATGCCTGCAGTAAAGTTTCAAAGAAAAATATGTATAGGTACTTCAAGTCATATCCACTCTAATCCACACATGAAACAGTGAGTAACATTAAAAATCGTTGGGGGCACGTGTGCAGCGATTTCAGATGAATGTAAGAGTGGCCGCCTAATGCTCTGGTGTAGGCAGTCATAAATATTGTTTCTTATTACATTGCTTAACTACACTGTAAAGTACCAGAGGTACCTTTTATTCAGAAAAACAGTAGGTACTGTTCCGCGAGTAAAACCGCGGGTAGAAGCTTAACCCTTACATAATATTACGAAACAAAATCCCCCATCGCGTCCGTCTGTCTGTATGAACGGGATAAACTCAGAAACTACTTTTCTTAGTTTATCCCGTTTGAAGATTACAAATTTTCATGCAATTTTCACTACAATTCAAATGTATACATGTAATAATATGCGTATACTAATATAATATAATATAATATAATATAATATAATATAATATAATATAATATAATATAATATAATATAATATAATATAATATAATATAATATAATATAATATAATATAATATAATATAATATAATATAATATAATATAATGAAGAGATAAAGTTTGTTTTTATGGTAATCTCTAAAAGTACTGGTCCGATTGCTAAATTTTTTCACCAACAGAAAGCTGCTTTATTCCTGAGTGACATACGCTATATGTTATCTACACAGAAAAAGCGCAAAACTCTCTTTATCTGTTTGTTACCTTTTCTCGCCTTAATAGCTGAACGAATTTGAATGAAATTGGTGCATTGGTAAATCATGTTCTGGCAAAGGGCTTAAAAGAAGTACTTGTTTCCTCAGGATTATATCCGATTGGCATATGAAGAAGAATAAGAAGAAGAACTACATGCCTGAGTGTTGAATCATAGGTAAATCTAACCAACAAATGTTCGAGGTCAGATAGGCTGTTGCTTCAATTGGGTTAAGTATTGGTATTCAACTGGATTTGACTGGGCTGGAAGCCGACTCCAACACAAATTGTTCAAAGCAAGACAATGATAGTAATTACTTAGCAGACAAATACAACATGACGTTTAGCTTTAGATACATTTGTCGTCCTTAGATTTACACAGAATGTTGTCTATGCAACATAGCAGTGCACACAAATGTCGATGTACCTTTGATCTTAGTAAGTGTACCGTAGGGATGCTTCATTCATACATTCCTTACATATTATAAAACAAACTCTGCCACGGACGTCTGTCTGTCTATTCGCGATAAACTCAAATCTATTAGACGAATTGTCATGCTGTTTTCACCAATAAACAAAGTAATTAACGAGGAAGATTTAAAAGTGTATAATAGCATACATAACATAGTCGGCCTTATAATGTTCCCACTGTTGAGACTCAGGCCTCCTCTCTAGGAGAGGAAATGGGCCATACTCCACTATGCGGATCCAGTGCGGATCAGATGGTCACAGTGTTTGAATTGAAATTTTTGGTTCTAGGTCATGCTGCTTTCCTCACGTATTTTTCTTTCACCGTTTTGAGAGCACACAAAGTAACACCACTCGGCCAAGTGTATATTACATGCATATTATAGTAGATAAAAACACAGAATATCAAAGATAATGCCAGTGCAAAACTTAGGCAGATCATCAGTTAGATATACAATCTCTATCTGAAAACAAAAACGGTGCTCACATTCGCCAAAAACAGTAAGTACTCGTACGATAAGACAAGGAAAATACGACACAAAACTCTTGTTTGACGTTTACGACAGACACAGGATGCGACTAAAATAATTCAGTTTATCAAGTAATGAATATATTTTATTAGAGATTATAATGGTTAAAACTAAATCTCTATCGTTATCGACAACTTTGCGTAATCTTTAGCATGCACCTTATAGTTTAACTTTTATCATGAAGGATTATTGCCGTAATTGGTAAAGGCATCTAAGTATTTGTATCACTCTCAATCTCTTTGAGCTACACTGCCCCCCAGCCGTGTTACAACCATTTCTATTCTATTCTCTTGTGTCGAACGCCTCGAGTTGGCCACGCCTCCGTTACCTTTGATCTGACGTCATCTCAATGCTCAGTCATGTTGTAACTTGGCTAGAAAGGCAGACGTCTCATGGCATTTTCAGTTTTCACTTGACGCAGGTTCTCACTGGACATTTGGACTTGGCTGTTTCGGATCAGACAGGAATAAATACTCAAATGGCCCTCTTTGCGGATCGCCTGAACGACACGTTGGAGTATAGATGTTGCTGTGCCCTTCCGGGGTCCATGTTTGAGACAATTTAAATATGTAACAACTATTCGCAACATGAGTGCAAAAAAACAACTAAATAATAAATAAATAGAGTGGAAGTCTACCTCGCTTGGGCAGAGCACCATCGTATTTTTTTCACCGTGGAGGCGATTGGCGACGTCAACTTTTCGCATCTGGCCCTGACTCAAGCCCTAGTACGTGCCTCGAGGGAATGAGAAGCATCGGTTTTCGAAACAGTAATGCTAGCAAAGGTGGTGGCTGTAACCGAGAAGGAGTGAAGATCTTCACGCTTCGACTACCATTGCGGATTACCGTGGCCATAGAACTCATAGGGGAAGTAAATTAATACAACTGAATTTTAGTCGCGCGCCTCAAGGAGATGTCAGCAAAATCGTAGAGGCCCAGCAGGGTCAAAGCTTACTGGGGCCATGGGATGTGCGAAAGTATAACCCTAAAACGAAGGGAAAGAAAAACTAGGAGTAGGTTTTTGTCAGTAAAAGTATGACAAGCACTCATGCGCCACCCAACAGATTAATGTAACCAGAGAAATTTTTAATAACTTTCAACCTCAAAAAATAAGATGTCTTTAAGTTAAGAGTAAAAAATGCAAACGTACTCCATTGTCAACCACATCATCGCTTACCGTCAGGTGAGATAGTGGTCACGCAAAAACCTACCAAAAAAAAAACCAAACATTCACAGAAAAAACAATAGTAAAATAGTCGATTATTCACAGAAATACCTACAGCAAAATAACCGACTAAATCTAATCTGTTCCACTTTGCAACAAAAACTTAATGAGACACAAAATTGCAGGTAAACAAGAAACTAGAACAAACAAAAACTACAGAAGACATTAACAAAATAATAGGTGATTAATTTTTTCCACAATTTTCTAACGAACTGTTAACGAGGGAGTGAAAGTTTACGATTTGACACCATAGTTCGATTTTATGAAGGTTATAAAACACTTTTAAACTTACTACCGTACAATGTTAGACTAACAATATTAACGGATGAGTTACAAAGTCGTTAATACAATCGTTAATAGGTCTGTGAACTTTAATTTAATAATATTTGGGAGATCTTCTTGAATTCCAGTATTTAGTTGGAGTTAAGTTAGAACTACATTACATCGACGCAAACGTGGACCATGTCTGTACCCCTAGCCAAGTTGCTAACCTGCAATAGTTAACGCTAGTAGAAAGCATCAAATATACAGGAACGACATCATCTCAACGCTCAGTCACGTGGTCAGAACAAATAATTGGCGGCGAGGTCAACTCGAAGCGTTCGATGCAAGCGAAACGGTTGTAACTTGGCTAGGGGGACAGATTTGTACGTAGACCGACGATGTCACGTGGTGTGGCAATGTCTGATTTGTATGTAGAACGACGTCACGTGGTACCACATGGTGTGGATCTAGCGTAGCTCTACAAGTCTAGTTTCATATAAAATGTATGGAGACCCACGCGCCCAGATCGGTTAATGCGCCGATTGATGACGTAGGCGAGCACTAAGATTTTATAAAATTTACCTCCTAAAGGCGATGATTGTTGGCCGGGTGGTAATGGCCCCGACTTACAAATTGTAGGTCGCAGGTTCGAACCCAGCCAGGCGCATTACTTTGTGTAATTTATTTCATCAACACTGCTCTCAAAACGGTGAAGGAAAACATCGTGAGGAAACCGGCATCTCCTAGAACCAAAAATTAGAAGACATGTGACATCCACCAACACGCACTGGGCCCGCGTGGTGGATTACGGCCCATTCCCTCTCCTAGAGAGGAGGCCTGAGTCCCAGCAGTGGGAACATTAAAAAAACTGATGATGAAAGGCGATGATACTGGGGTCCAAAGTTTAACTTCACGCAGGTAAAGCTGCTGGCAGTAGCACTGCTAGTATTCGATAAAATGGGTCAAACATTTTATTAGAACATAAGTTACTTCTTTAAACAATGTACGTGGGTCTATCATATCGGCATTTCATTTCCCCACAGTATTTCAACTGTAGTTATTTTTATGTAACGACTAAAGTTTTGAAGGTTCTATGAAATGGTCAGAGGTAATAAGTTGAGTGTCAGTGCCAAACCATATTTACATGTATATTCGATTTGTTCCATAGAGACTTGGTTAGATATTTGCTGAATCCTCTGTTATTTTTTATTTTTTTGAAGTTGGCAAATGATTAATTCATGAATCCCCAAGCGACCACCGGTGGCCGCGCATCTATTGTCTTACTATTGTGTCTCTAATTGACGGTATCTGAAGGGTTAAATAACTAGCTTTTGCCCACGACTTCTTCTGCGTACATAAAATATAGCCTATGTCACTCAGGAATAAAACAGCTTTCTATCAGCAAAAACATTTTCGCAATCGGATCAGTACTTTCAGATATTATCTCATAAGCAGAAAAAACAAACTTTACCTATTTATTATTAGTAACATCTATATTATGTACATGAAAAAACCTAAATACAACTAAACTTTATACTAAAACCTAACTATGTATATAAATATAATACAAAATGACAAAGTACACCCAGGCGTAAAAGTGTTAGTGTTATTTTCATAGATCAAGTTTGAACCCTGTCGAGAAAAAACAAACCTATTTTTTATTCTATTACCTATATATAATACTAGCTTTTGCTCGCGGCTTTGCTTTTAAAAGTAGCTTATGTCACTCTCCATCTCTCCAACTATCTCCACTTAAAAAATGACGTCAATTTGTCACTCCGTTTGGCGGTGAAAGATGGACAAACACACACACACACACTTTCCCATTTATAATATTAGTATGGATTAAGTGTAGATTATACTTGTGAATATTTGTGATTCAGTTGTTTTGTTCCTTAAATTTTTATCTCAGTGTCTTGTCAATATTCTTTCATACTTATACAAAGATAAGCAGAATGATTTACATCTGAAAGTAGTACATCAATTGCGCAGACACATACCTATCTACCTATCTAACGCGGATGAACGATGATGGAATTTTAGGTACCTATGTCGTTCGAAACATGTGCGCTTACAACCTTTTGTTTTACTACTGGCATTGTGCCGAAAACGCAACAATGTGTTCCTGTTGAAGATAGGAATTGTATACTATTGGATACAGTTCAACCACGCCAACGTATTTTGGGCATCAGTAATGTATTTTTCATTCAAGAGCCTTTTTTTTCGGTGGGCAAAAGTACCCCGCTCTTGGGTGACTGAAAAGTTGAAAAGGAATCGTTTGTGTTGGTATGGTCAAGTAAAGAGGAGAGATGAAACGCATGTGGCTAAAAGAGTTTTGAATTTACATGTGGATGGATGGAGAGGGAGAGGGAGGCAAAAGAAAGGATGGGTGGATTGTGTGACAAGTATTATGAATGAAAAGGAATTTAGAGATAGCTTGACGAGCGACGGGATAGAATGGAAGAAAAAAACGTGTTGCGCCGACCCCAAATAAAACGGGATAAGGGCAAGAAGATGTTGATGCTTTTTAATTACTATTTTTTTTTTTAATAATATTTTTTTTTTATTGACATATTTTTTACATTAATTTTTTTACACTATTTATTGACATTTTTTTTTACATTGTTTACTTTTTATTGACATTGATATTTATCTTAGGTTGTACTATTTTTTAATCTATGATATTAATGTGATGATGGTCAATGTGTGTGATTTAATTTATTTACCTGGCAATTTTCTACACCAGCATGTTATAATTTCATTTATTTTTAGTACATAGTAGTTCATTTTTTTAATGTCGTATTACGTATTATTGTAAATTTTTTAAACTGTTCGACACAAATGTGAATTTGTTGACGAATAAATAAATAAACAAACAAATAATACCCGACGGAAAAAAAGGGTGTACCGCTAAATATCAGACCTAACACACATAAAAATAAAAATGCAAGTACATTTCCTAACAATTGTAAGGAATACAGTGGGTAACAGCCTACTATTTACAAATACCACGTAAGAAAATAAACGTGTGAAAAATTCAAGAAAATAGCCCTGTTACCAGCCGTTCAAGATAACCGATAAAAATCCCTACTTCCTCGGCCTACTAATAATACAATTGCAATGTCATCCTTTTCAACTTAAACCACTTTGTCGTTCGCTTGGAACTGTCTGAGTTGTCAACTGTAATGACGCCGATGTGTATTGCCAGTATTTATTTATAAATCCTAGTATCGATCGGTTCGGAGTTCCGTATACCTGTTCCGTAAATACGACTACCGAAGGATCCTTGACCGACTGATTGAAAACGTGCAACACTGAAATACTAGGACCGTGGTAAAATTATCCTAATCGCTAGGGCAGGTATTTCATACTACTTACCATTTTGACTGATGTAAATATAACTTTCTTTAAAAAAAAATTAATCTGGGAGCAATGGTGGCCCAGTGGCCTCAACTTTGGAAGTGTAAATTGTGGGAAAATCCACAATTTACACTTCCAAAGTTTGCTGGAAAAGATATACCGGTTTCCAGCAAATCTTTGCTGGAAACCGGCATATCTTTTAGAACCAAAAATTCGAAGACATGTGACATCCACCAATCCGCACTAGGCTCACGTGATGGTTTACGACCCATTCCGTCTTCTAGAGAGTATACCTAAGTCCTTGTAATCATCATCAGCCTCAGCCTTTTAATGTTCCCACTGCTAGGACACAGGCCTCCTCTATAGGAGAGGGAATGGGCCGTAATCCACCACGCAGGCCCAGTGCGGGTTGGTGAATGACACATGTCTTCGAATTTTTTATTCTAGAAGTCCTAGTAGTGGAAACATTTTAAAGGTGATTATGCTAATCATTAGGCTTCCTTCTACTTATCATTTTGATTGATGTAATTATAATTTTCATAGCAAAAGGGAGCTTGACGGAAAATTATTTGGAGTGACATTGGCATGTTTTATTTTGCTTAATTAAAACCTGTACTGATGTTTATCCAGATCGTGTTTCAGCAGCTTTCAGTTTGAATTTTAATTAATAACTCATGTAATGAATGCGTGGACGCCACGTGTCGGAATTTCTCGTAATTATTCGTGAATCATTATTTTAACCCTTCAGATACCGTCAATTAGAGACACAATAGTAAGACAATAGATGCGCGGCCACCGGTGGTCGCTTGGGGATTCATGAATTATAGCGTAGCTTTATTTTATTGTACAGAACCGTTCACGTTCTTTTCTAATATAATGACGTCTCGTTGGCTATAATCAGTGAAATGCATCGACAATTGAACTGAAACGTTTTATAGCTAAGTCTTGAAAACTGGTCGTTTGCCACTTATTACCTAAAAATAGTAACATTGTCCGTTTCTTTTTCTTTGTAAGATAGCGATTTTTGTAGCTATTTTTATTCAAATGGGTCACAATAATGGTTTTAAAGTATATATCTTTGCATAATAGTCGTGAGAACTTTAGTAGTCCTGAGTTAACTCACACAAATGCAGTCAAATGCTTGCACTGATCGGACAGGCCCACTCAAATCTGTGTGGTCCTTTCCTCAAAAGACCATCTCAGACACAATCCTGCATAGTTATCAAATGATTTGATCATTACATGTTCATACATGTGAAAACGCCGGCTTCATCTAGTTCATATTGACGAAAAAATGTATGTGGTAAGTGATTTTTAAAAACTTGTTTGCAAAATAAATATCATTTATTATTTAACAGTATAGTCAGGTTTTCCGAACCTAAAATAGCGTAAAAGCTGAAATATACATGAGTAACATCGAGGAGGAGTGGCAGCAGGACATTACTGCGCCGCCTTTTGCGAAGCAGTAATGCTAGCAAAAGAGGAGGCCGCATGTGCAAATGATTTCTAGGAGCGCTCTCGATCCACTCAGAGTGGGAGTACCAGCATTTTTACTGGCTAAATCCCTTCTGTATTTCAACAGTATATTGCGCTATTGGCAAGTCCTAATTTCAAAGAAATAAACAAAAAAGTTGACCTCAAAAACCACAAAAACAAACAACAAATCCAATAAACCATTTATCAAAGCCATCAAAACAAAGTCCAAGAATACAGCAAAAGCTTACACTGCAAAATAATATCACAGAAAAATGGTATCAGAGAAGCTCAGGTATGAATTATAGACGGGGAGTCGGCTACGGCATCTCTCCGACATGCTCTCACAGTAATGAACTGACAAACTGTAGTTCGACAGCACTTGTGATGTTCGATGCCTCTCAGACTTCGATAGAGTAATTGGTGCTATATCTGTAACTATCTTAGCAATGCAGTATGGCGGAATTGAGCAAGTATAGTCTGTCTAAAAAGTCAAACGACTTGACATTTTTAAACGAATTAAAAAATCCTTACTAATATTATAAAAGCGAAAGTGAGTTTGTTTGTTTGTTACGTCTTCACGCCTAAATGGCAAAACCGATTTTAATGAAACGTGGTACACGGATAGACCATGTCCTGGAATAGGATATAGGATATAGGATACTTTTTATCCCGGAAGTATATTCCCTTGGAATATTTTTTTTATTATTTTTTTATTATTGATAGGTTTGCGCTTGATCGCTATCTCACCTGATGGAAAGCGACGATGCGGTCGACGATGGAACGCGCTTACCTAGAAGAAACCTATTCACTCTCGACTTAAAGATTCCCAGGTCATTTTCTGCTATCACGCGGGCGAAGCCGCTTGGAGCAGCTCGTCTGTTATATAATACTGGGATGGACTTTCGTCGATTCCAAGTTCTTTGGACATATCTCTAGAAACGAGGATTGGATGGAAAGACTTGTAGTTCACGGTCGTGGTGAAGGCAAGAGAGCCCGCGGTCGATCTCCGAATCGATGGATCGATTTCATTACCAGGGTTACGCAGTCATCAGCAGTACAGTGCGCGCGTAATGCCAACAACCGCCAGAAATGTAGAGACATCGCTCGAGATGCCGCTACCTTGGAAGCAAATGACGGCGGCACGCCGCAGGCCTGTTCATCAACAGCCATGACCACTCTGACAAGAGTGCTCGACTAAGAAGAAGATATTACACACAATACTTTTTATAAAATTCTATTAGCAAATAATGATCATCTCTTTGCAACCTTGATTTTTCAACCGGTGTCGACTATATCAGATTTCAAGAAATTGATTATTTGATTAGATTACCTAAGGCGTTAGATTTTTAGACAGACCCTACCTATCGGAATCATGGAGTGCATCGCTAAAGTTGTGGTGAAATCGTTTGTGATATGGAGGTTTTTTTTTTAGGTGGCATATCGTTTAATGACTTCTTCCCCTCTAGGGTGGAGCAGGAAGGCGTACCAGACTATTACTGACCTAAACTACACCTATGTTCCTTCAGTTGTCCTTTGACTCCCAGGATCACGAGTAACCCTTTTAATAGTCGACTCGGTCCTGCTGAGCCCCCACTAGGTTTTATTGGCAGCAAAAAAACCCACCCCATTCCTTCTTAGCCCTTCATACCGGGGTCGGACTTTCCTTTCAGGAACCTGTGTAAGGCTCCTGTAGTCTTCGGCTCTGTAGTTGTCGTCTTGTCCTTCGCTAGCATTACTGCTTAGCTGAAGGAGGCGACTGCTCCAGATCATGGCCTGTAGGGTGTCCCAAAAAAGACTAAAATATGGCGTCAAAAACCCCTCCACATCGCTGTCGACTGGTAATGTACCTAAAAGGTTGGCAGCATTGCCACACTTTGGTAATACTTATCATAAGTTCAACGTAAAAGCTAGCCCTTGGGTAACGCGAAGTGTCAACAAACGGTTTGACAGATCGTTGTATAATTTGTGAGCACTCGGACCCCTCAATCGATAGTTTCAACCCTTTGGAGTTGAAGCGGTTTGAAAATATAACTTGCAACAAGTTAATTTTATTTCCGCCACTTGAGGTGCTCTGCAGCCACAGTGGCAGCACCTACACAGGACGACGAGCTAGGAATATGGCTGGAGCAAGAGTATCGATATAAGTCTGGCCTCCCACGTTTTCGTCCTTAAATATTAATTGCTAAATGAAAATGGTATATAAAAGGTATTTAAGTCCACGCAACGATTATAATATGTTAGGACTTATTACTATTTTAAGGTTTTTAATTTGACTATCTCCGGAGGAACATCGGCTCCTAAAATACAGGCTCTTGGCCTAGTTTAGGAGGCAGTTTGCGTTTTCTTTGTGTCTCAACGTACAACATTTGTTAGTAACCGAGAACTAAATTATTTAAAATGCTAAAGTATAAATAATGAATTTATTATTAAAAAAAAAAACCATATCAAAATGTTTTTAAATATTAGCTATTCGTATCTGGAAAAGTTTTTTACATCAATTAATTCACATAAATTGAATAAAAAATGAATGATTATGATTATTATAATAATGTCATAAATGTGTACTATGAGAAAGACATGTGTTATATAAATTAGCGACATGTGCGAAGTTCTCATTCAGTTGTGTTGGCTGTAAATGCGTCGTTTAGTTTACTAATATGTTTGTTTTTTTTTTTTATATTGTTGTCTTACTTACTGGAGTTTCCTTCCGTGATCGCATCAGAATGAAGAAATCCGCACGAGAACTAAGGTTTCAAACATCGAAGAACCACCAAACTAAAGTGGCAGAGAGCAAGGTATATTGCTCGCAGAACAGATGGTCGATGGTTCCGAAAGGTTCTGGAGTGACGTCCACGTATCAGAAGACGGAGTGTTGAAAGGCCTTCAACAAATAAATACTTATAAACATACATATTTTGGGGTCATGTTGACAGAAAATGGTCCTTAATTTTTGTCCTGAAAACTTCGCTCAATAAATGCGGAAGCGATTTCCAGAGGCGCACAGCACGAACGGTCCACTGTAGTGACTTGAAAAGTGGGGAGGAAAACGTAGGAGAAGAGAGGATGATGAGCGATAAGGTTTTTCTCTCGGAACAAGACACTAAGAGCGTTCCCAAAGAAACAAGGTGGGGTTGGGATTATGAAGAACAGAGAATAGAAAAAAAAGGGTGTGACAATCCCGACACTGCCGAATAGGTAGCCACTTTAATTGCCTTCGGAATTCCGACACATGGTCATACTTCCAAAGGCCAATTTTGCGATATTTTTTATCCTTTTACTTCAAAAATCAGAAATCAGAAACATTTATTTCAAATAGACCAATTACAGGCACTTTGGAATTGTCAAAATGTCGGTCAGTCAAACAAGTGAAGCTAAATTGCACGTTCCAAAGCGTAGATCTTTATGGAGAAGAACGTGCAAGAAACTCCACGGACACTGGTTTTAAAATCTTCGTAAATTCATAAATCATATTATGAGTGACATAAGCCTACTCGGGAAAGATAAAAAACAGTAATTCAAAATCCCAATATTTGCCACCAAATCCATTCGAAACAAAATGTTTCTTTCATTCATTGCTTACAGTAAACAAAGCAGCATATAAGTGGAATTATAGTGTAACAGTTTCCTTAATTGGAGCCATTAAGTTAGTTAGCGGCTGTTGAAAGCTCCATATCAAGTATTCAGCTAATAAGACACTCGGTGCATAAAGAATGAGGGTGCACGGCCTATCGTGCCTCTAGCTACTGTTTTATTTACTGAGGAATAAAGGATTTGGTTGCTCGTAATTTCGTTGCACATCCAGGCAGGCCTTTGTAGTGGATTTGTGGACCGCGAGTAATGGGTAGTTCTCCAAAACGAGAGTCGATGACGCGTTGTAAGATAAGATGAGATAAGACAAGACGAGACGAGACGCAATGAGACGAGACAAGACGAGACTAGACGAGATAAATTTATAGCATAAAGTTAAGTTCCAAAGCACGCTTTAGAAAGTCAGCAAAAAGAAAGGTGTCCATTGGGGCCGCCGATGCATGTTAAAGTTTCAGGATTGTTTGAAAAACTGACGAAGTACAGGTGGGTGAATCCCACCCAACTGCCCTGCTGCTGGTCCTGTGTGTAGGGTTGGTGGGTGGGTGAGTCTGACCTTTCTTCTTATTTCCAGAGCGAGAGCAGTTATTTCATATTTTCTTTCAAAAATAAAGGCTACAAGCACAAATTGGACAAATGAGAATTTGTACACCCGTCGGATATCATAGATCATATGGCCACCTCTTTCGAGGTCAACCTTTTTTCCATTTTTGGTTGGAAAATCATCCAATAACATCTACCGAAATTTTGGGCGGAGCAGGAAGGCGTGTCAGACTTTTCTGATTAAAAACCACCTCCTGTTACTGCTTTGCCCTGCAGTTTTCATGCGCATCACCCATGGCCCCAATAGGCTTCGAAGCCCGCGTGGAACACTGCGCGCCATCGAGGACTTGGGCTCGATCGGGACAGTTACCGGACGGTCGGACGGCGAGCAACCTGTTTGTTACCTGAGAATCGAAATTTAAAATCACAGCTCAACAAATCCGCTGCATCGCTTCACCACTGACGCCACAATCGGTCCTGCGTATGTTAATATTAAATATAATGACTGAATAGGCGCCCCGTGTTTTAGTCACATTGCCGGTTATGTGAGCCAACACGTGGCTCGACTCATTAATCGTCACATTGTCAGTAAATCATGCAGCTTCATAATAAAGCATAAGGATTATTGTGTTGCGGATTTCAGGTGGTTTTGTATTGATTTTAGTACGTAATCAATTTAGTTTTAATGGTAAACACTGATCTCAGTTGTCCCTGAATTAATTTCGGCTTAACTTTCAGCCGAAAGAGGTCCATAGCTGGACATAGACCTCCTTCAAGTGTTGCCACAACGAATGGTCTTGTGGTTACGCACTTTCGCAAACACGAGGTCACGAAATTACCATTTTCGAGATTTTTTTGCTTAAAAGTCATCAAATATTTTTTCCCAATCTGGGTGGACTGGAAGGGAGTGTCAGACTTTTACTGAGTATACCTACAGTGTTCCTTCAGCTGTCCTTTATTGCGAGGTAACTTCTTCAAACAATCCGCAGTCCTGGCAAGCGTCGACTCCTCCGGAGAGAGTGGCAACGGCGAGAGATGTCATGCGGTGTTCCGCAGGGATCGATACCCGGTAGCTGTATGGTGTGGTTTTACAAGCCATGACGATTGAAAGGTCGAAGTGACTCGTTTATTAAAAGGAAGGTTTGAACAATAACTGGTTAGTTTACATCACACATGATGGCATGATTTCACGCAGACACACGTTTTTTATTACAAGCTTTTATTTAGTTTCACCTGTCCCGATCTTTGTCTGTCATCAAACCTTGTAAATTAAATTTGACCCACTTCCCTGTTACCGATTGAGCTGAAATTTCGCATGCATGTGTAAATCAGATGACAATGCAAAATTATTATGACAAGAAACTAATCTGATGATGGAACCGAAAAGTGGCTATAGGAACTTGGTAGTTAAACGACACAGCCCTATCGAGTTTAGGCTCGCTCTAGCTCGTCTTGACGAGTATTAATTATATAGATATACTGAGCTGTAAAAGCTTGCTATGAAAAATGGTTTTCATTTAAAACTTGTTTTTTCCGCAACATGTACAGATCCATCAACGACGCCATTGAATTTGCAGAGTGTCATTTCAATAATCGATCATGCGGGCAGTAAATTATTTTTAACTTACACTATTGCGATAGGCAAGTGCAAAAAAAGGACCTCTCGCGCCAGGCCTTGGTTCAGGTCATGATCCGGAGCGACGAGTGGCATGCGGTTACCTCCTTCTGCAAAGCAGTAATAAGCTAGCAAAGGAGGAGGCCGACCGCATCAGGCAACGGCGGCGCTCACAGCGCCCCAGCCGCCGCCGGGATTCCGATCCCGATTTTCGGCCACCGTAGGCGCGGGCTTACGGCCGGCGAGCCATGAGTAGCTTGCTATCCGACCGTCCGGACTGAGCCCAAATCGTCGACGGCGCGCACTGTTCCCGCGCGCCTCAAGGAGTTGTCAGTAACAGCAGGGGCTCAGCTGGGTCGAAGCCTACTGGGACCAGGGTTAGTTTCGAAAGATAGCTCGAGCCCTGGTTTGAAGGCTTGAAAGGATGAGGTTGCTTTTTAGTCAGTAAGAGTCTGAAACTATCTCCCAATCCGCCCAAGAGCGGGGGTTGTTATTGGATGATTTTTCATACCATACAAAAAAGGTCCTCCAAAGTGCAGGTGTAGGGACACCTTGGACACTCCAATAAGCACCGCACTCGCACTGGATGCAAAAAAAAAAACCAACAAATACCCTAAAAAATTAAAAAAAAACACGAGTAGAAACGGCATAACCAAAACGTTTAACATAAACTTCGATCTTATATGTATGTACCTGTAAAGAAACTAGTCAACGTATAGAATGCAGGTATAAAGAAAATGAATCAGATATTGTTTAAAGTATATTCAAGTGGTAGCGCCCACGGCACTCATGAGCTTGAAATTTCACTGACTACACTTGAAAAGCCTGTCTAGACGATTATGATAACATATTAAACTAAAATCGATATTCCGAATGGTTTGATGTATGAATTTACCATACATCTTGATTGTAACTGAGATGTAGTATCAGCCACTTACTCTAATTTCTATAATATTTATTTAAGAGGTCTTCATTCGCTTATCGTCAATGTCGAGCTTGGTTTAAAAGCTACTTGCTTTATCTAACGTAATGATGAAGAGGCAATGCGAAAAACATAGAGATAACGCCTGAAAACTATTGGTATTTGGTAATGCCGTGATATACTCGAATATATGTTTTTTTTTTTATTGTCGTAATTCAGAATCTCGATTAAATGTGCAAGGCTTCTATGGATGTACATTCATCATATTTTTCACACTGTTCTATATTCGGCTTCTTTTATCCATGTCATCATCATCATCATCATTTCAGCCATTAGACGTCCATTGTTTGAAATAGGCCTCCAACAAGTGTTGTCATAATGATCGATCCTGTGCGTCCCGCATCCATCGGATTCCCGCAATCTTCACCGCGTCATCGGTCCATCTTGTAGGAGGCCTTCCATTACTGCGTCTTCCGGTACACGGTTGCCACTCCAGAACGTTTCAGCCCCAACGGCCATCTGTTCTGCGAGCAATGTGCCCTGCCCATTGCCACTTGAGTTTAGCGATTCTTCGTGCTATGAAGGCAACCTGAGTTCTCCTGCGAATATCTTGATTTCTGATTCGATCACGCAAGGAAACTCTGAGCATAGATAGCCCTTTCCATGTATCGAACTATTTCCAGCTATTGTTATGATAGCATCTGTCTCGTGCTTCTCAGATCTCCTTTATTGGCTTTTTTCTTCTGAGGCCTGTTCACTAGACTATACAATAATAATCCAACATTATTTTTATTTAAATATGTGAAACCTGAATATAGTTTGTTTAGAATGAGTAACTGAACAGATTTCAATATTTTTACACTATGTTATATTTTTTCTCAAAAATATTTTTAAAAAAGTCACAATTTGGACTAAGTATAACACCGGTCACGGGAGGTCATAACAGGTATTAGGCGCCAGCGCATAGCTGAGTGTGGGGGCAAAACAACCGCTCAGTCGCCCGAATGGCCCACAGAGATAGATTCACACAAAAATACTAGATACGTTTTTCGGGTTTCGCATATAGGTACTAAAACTAATGTTTTAAACATTATCTCATTTGAACTAATAGATCTCAAAAGTGGGCCACTAAAAGGCATCCCTATAACTCCAACCCAAAAAATCTACTGCAACAAATGCTGCAGTTTTTAAGTCGAATACAAACAGAACAGAAATACAATGTGCTAATTTCTTTTCAACTATACAGAAACTTCACTAATTTGCAGTGGACACCAGCTAGTTCAGAAATATCTTGTCCTAGATTCCAATAAGGTCTAGTCTAAAACAGTCGGAGTGTTACAATGGATGTCGCTCAATTTTCATTAATATGCTCTCTGGTTCGGTTAAGCGGTTTTCTGTGTTCCATGGTCCGAAAATAAGCGCTGGATTCGCTGAATGCAGCGCTGGATATGGTTCAGATGTCAGGAATGATTAAAAGTGTCGCGAATTGCATTTAAATTGTATCAGCGCTGCGAAGCGCTTTTAGAACTGTTTTGTTTTGTATTTTGTGATTACTTTGTTTTGTTATTGGTTTGATTGGCTATTTAAAAGCTATTTTTAAGAAGACTCTAGGTAGGTTGGTGTTTATTTAATGGAATCTGTAATTCTTAATTCACTAACACCTAGATGATAAGTTTTTACTAAGCTTTAGATTAATGTTGCCTAATTGAATAAATCATCATTATTTATACATATACAGTATATTTTAGAATATTATCTATATTTTTTAATAAAATCTTAAAAACAAACATTTAAAAACGTAAAAAATATATTATTATTTCTACAAAAATGATATTTGAGTAATAAAAAAGAACACCTTATTTTTTTAAATTAAAATACGCGGGTTTTTAGCAACGTGTAATTTTCCTTGTAGCTTACACTGTAAAATTTGTAAATCAAACGAAAAAAAAACAATCCCTTACCAGTCCTCTCACATGTGATTACACCAGCAGAATAAAAAAAATACCCAAAACAAGGTGAAACCCCAAAAAAGAACGAAAAAAGTTAAATAAACGGACCATTTTACGTATTTACACGACAAGAAAAAAAAATCAAAATGCCCTCTCAACCCTACCCAAGCCGACCTTGCTATCAGTCGAGCCTCTAACCCAAAACACTAAAATAAAAGGCCAATAGGTTTAAGGGTCATTTTGGGCTAAGTGCCTGTGACATTTCAACGTGTGCATAATTGGGAATGGAACTGACGTCTACCACCTCGGGGGGGGAGCGTCAGTGCCGACGTGTCAAGTCAGGAACTGAATAATATATGGGCAGCGAACCGGATGGCTTTGCCACTTAGCGGTGCTTGAATAATGGATGCAGCAGCTATGGCGACGGCCGTGTTTGCATAGCTGGTATGGAAAACTTTGAGTGAAAGAGGGTTATGGAAAATTGTGGGGATAAAGGAAGTTAAGAAGCTTTTAGAGATTATGACTCTGAACGCTTTTAGCGTGCACGTCTTTCTACATTATTTTTACATTTATGCATATGTATTACTTATAATTTCATCAAGGTAAAATAAAAAAATCGCGGGAATCCGACGGAAGCGTGATGCAAAGGACCGGTCGTTGTGGCGACGCTTGGAGGAGGCCTATGTCCAACAGTGAACGTCTTTCAGCTGATATGATGATGATGATGAAAATAAAACAATTGTTTTTAATATTCTTTCATTAAACAGAATTTTGTAACTAATAACATAATTGATTTAAAAGATGGTGTTCTTATCCATAGATATCTACGCTTTGGAACGTGTAAATAGCTTCCATCTTTTTTCTGACTGACCGTCATCTTTATAATTCGTTTCTTTTTTAATTTTGTCTTTAAAAAATAAAAAACTAACAAATGCTTCTGCACCTCAGCAAAACAAATTCTGTCAGTTTTCTTTTTTGAAGTATCGTCTTAGTATACAACCACTTAGTACACAAATATAACACGGTGTAAAAAATATTGGAAACGATTCAGTTACTGATTCTGAACAAACTATATTCAGGTTTCGTTTAAACTAAAATTAATGTTGTATGTCACTGAGTTGCTACCTATAAAATTAAATATCAACTGACGTTATTTTTTCTAACGATTATGAAAAATTAGTATGCATTTTTTTTTCTTTTAACTAATTTAATGTATCCATATATATAAATATACAAATATATATAAATATATAAATATACATATATATAAATATACAAATATATAAATTTAATGTATCCATAGTTTTTGTCTTATAACAGAACATCTTGAGATCGAAAAAACGGCATTTAGTTAATTTTCCTTAGTAAAATTTTCTCTATAATAAATCTATGGGTACAATGGCGGTCTTATCGCTGACAGCTATATCTACTAGACAACCTTAGGATGGATTATAAGAACTAAAACTAAAAAAGGAGATAGTTTGCGGTGTCAATTTTCATTTCCAAAAAAGCCAAACAATAAAATCCACCATCCATCACCCAACCCAACTACCCTTCCTAAACTATCACCACCACCATAATTACAAACCCATTTTTCTATTCAATCATCGTTTAAAAAGTTCATTATTCAGAACCGTAGCGGAGAATTAAAAACTAATAACTCAGTACGCAAGCGTGACATGCGCGCGCGCAGGTGTCCCGCCGGATGCGGCTGAAACGGGGAAGCAAGATGGCGGCCCGGTAGGGGGGGGCAGGAGGGGGCCCAGAGGAACTGAGGGTGCTCACTCCGTGTCGCAAGCCGGATTTTATTGTATTTTTTGTGTTCTTTCCTGTAGGAGTGTAGGGTATCGAGAGATTTGTTCGAGTTTAACGTACTTGCTTGAATGTTTGGGGTTGTAAATTGTATTTAATACTGCTTCTATCTTTGAATGAGTTTATGGTTTTTTTTACGATAATGAGATAGCCACCTTTGCATGTTGCATGAAGTTTTAATCTATACTAATATTATAAAGAGGTAAAATTTGTAAGTTTGTAAGTTTGTAAGTTTGTATGTTTGTAAGTTTGTATGTAGGGGGTAATCTCTGGAAGTACTGGTCCGATTGCTAAAATTTTTTCACCGATAGAAAGCTGTTTTATTCCTGAGTGACATAGGCTATATTTTATGTACGCGGGCGAAGCCGCTGGCAAAAGCTAGTAAGTAATAAATAGAAAATTATATTTACTTTGAAACTTTAGTTAGTACCACTACTGTACATGAAGTTTAAATAAATAAATAAATAAATAAAATTCATAGCTGGTCAGAAAACACACAAATTAAAAACGAATGTTAGCTGTTATAAGTACGAGTACCACAACAAATCTTACCTACCTACACATAATATTTGTTTTTGTTTATAAAGTACACTTACGATATGTCGAACTGGGTCGAAGCCTACTTGGCCCAGGGATATCTGAAAACCAGCTCGAGCCCCGGTATAAAGGCTTTTAGGATTTTTAGTCAGTAAAAGTCTGACACTATCTCCCGCTCCACCCAAGAGCGGGAATTGTCATTGGATGATTTTTGCCCACCAATAATAAAATGTCGAAAAACTGCTCCATATTGCTACCATCTCGAAAAATGCCCAGAAGTCTAGCAGTGCTAACTTTTTGGGCATAAAAACAAGTCCTTTATGAAATTGATACAAGATTTTGGAGTTCAAGAACCAGATCAGAACGATAATGGCGAAAAAGGACAATACTTTCAAACTGTAAGAACATAAAATATTACGTATTCAATATTCTCATTCCTCAAAGACTTCTTTCTAAAAGTATCTTATTTCTTATCACCTGAAACCCAGCTACAACGCAAGACCTAACAACTTTACTTGGTAGACTTAAATAAATAATAAGCCACGCTATTAAGAACAATCAACTAACGGAAAATGTCTTATAAACGAATATACAAAGGCTTTTAATTACAGGCTCGCGAACAAATATGGTCATTATCGACCATACCATTTGAAATGCTGTTTGGTATGAAATTACCCCACTAATAGTCTGCTATTAGTTTCTTGTGAAAATTTACATATGCAGTTAGTAGTGGCGTTTGATGTCTTGGGCGTTTTGCATTTGTCTTTCAGCTATTATTGTTAATATATTTCTTTTGATATTTTGCAGCTCAAAAGAAAATGGCACGTTAATATTTTATACTAGTCTAACAGTAAATGAATGTACATCTTTCATTTAATTTTGTGCTTTTGTGTACAGTGTTGACTGGTCTACACTGTTCTTACATAAATCAATCAATATTGTAATAAACACATTTTTTAAAAGAGTAACCATGGAGTTTCTTGCCGGTTCTTCTCCATAGGAAACGACCAATTTGGAACCGTGCACTAGCTTCTGACGTTTTATAAGTGCCCATGTAGGCCTTTGTGAAATAAAATATTTTGACTTTGACTTTGACTTTGACTTTTTTGATACAGTCAACCGATTGCGACGATGATACAAAGCCTAAATAAGGCAAATTATTGTAATTTGTGTATAAAAGTTATTTACATCGATTTCGTACATTTTACGTAATGCGCGCATAACTAACCTTCTACAAATTGTTTATATGTATAGAATATTTTGTAGTAACTATCTTTTGTACAATATAATTATTTAATTATCTTGAAAATTCGATGTTTGCTATTATATTGTTTATAATTAACTTATTTTTTGTGTATTATTAATTTTAATCCTAAGTAATGTATTATTTTACTTATCATTTTCACACGATGTAAAGTTATATTGTTCTATAATAAATTACTTTATGACTGTGTGTAATTTAGTATTAAGTAATTTCATGTTAACAATAAACTTTGTTGGAAACTTATCTAAAATCTTGATGAAAAATAAAAGTTCAATACCTGTGCGATAAACTTACAGCACCTAATAAAATTATTCTTGAAAGAAAATCTGAGATTAAAATATTAACCCTAAAAAATATTTGTATAATTGATTTATCTCATGAAAGTGAGTTGGTCATGGTTGTGTGTATGTTTTAAGGTGTATATTGTACTCAGAAACCATTTACATTAGAAATACAGACTCATTTTGTTTTACGCACACAAAAAATGTACGTTAACTTACGCACACTTTTAAGACTCATAGATTACAACTACAAGTATTTAGAAATATTTTTATGACGCCTACTAACATTTATCGTATTGATTTTATACTGAACTTTTTTTTCAAAGCAATTTCAATAATTAACTTCCGTTAGAAAAAACCAAGAATTAATATAAAATTTATTCCTAGTTTTCTAAAGACTAGATATTTTCCCAAAAAAAAAAATACACCCAACTCTACATTTCAATGAATAAAAACAAAAAAAAAAAACTTTAAACTAAAACACTTCAAAACGTTAACTAATGAGTTTCAGTCACCCGATGCGCCGGCGCCGATTTTTGTGTAGGGTGACATACAACGACAAAATAATGAACCCGCCATGACAATTGATTTGAAACACCTTTGACGAAATTTTATGTACTGTCAACAAGTTTATTCCATTGGATTTTGGGTGGTAAAGAATATTTCAGATTCAGAGTGGGTTTCTTGTAGGGCAGTTTGATAGCTTTTGCATCGGAAGTAATTATTATAAATAAACATTTTTATTATTCAGCATTAATCTAATACTAATTATTATAAATGTAGTAAGCTCTGTCTGTGTGTTACTCTTTCACACTTAAATCACTGAACCAATTTTGCTAAAATTTGGAATGGAGTAAGCTTAAAGCCTAAGGCTACTTTTTATGGGGCTTTTATTTCGCGTCTGCATGTAACCTATATTCACCCAGATCAAGTTGCGGGCACAATGTAGTGAGTTATAATGGCGATAGACAAATATGTAGATTAAATATATATGTAATATACTCGTGGTATATATGTATAATATAAAAAAATGTTTAAGTCGGAAAACTCTATTTTAAATAAAATACAACGCCATGTATAAATTGACGTAAAATATTGAAATAACTTTATAGATCACTCCATTCACTTATTCACAAATCAGATCCTGGAAATCTGTGACAACACTTAAAATATTAATTCAGAATACATAAAATTAATAGGTTAACTAAAATCCAAATCAATCTAGAATATTAATAATCCTTAAAATACATTCACGTTCGTACTTCGAAATAGGTCCGGGTTGCTCATATCAATTAAAGCAAGGCTGAAATCAGCCTGAAAATTAAGGTCAATTAGGAAATCGGGATCGTTTCACGGCGGATGTATTAAGGGTAGTTACACACAGCAGCGCAAACCCACGGGTCGATGACCGGGCCGCATTTTTTGTGCTTACCGGCTGCGTTCGCTTCCTGTCACAATTCTTTTTTTTCTGTTGTAACACCGTTACAGGGCGGTGTTGTTATTGTTTTGCAGATGACTGTGACGTCATCTGATAGAGTCGGAGAAAAAAGTGTTTAGGTCTACACTGTATGTTTTTTTTGAAATATTGATAGAGGAAAAAAAACGCCATTATGAAGACCGATTAGAATTCAATCAATGAAATGATTAATTTAACTGATAGCGAATTAGTGAAGCGCTTTAAAACTTTTGTATTTTGTTATAGATTATCCCTTACTTTGACGGAAGTAAAATTAATTTGTTTGTTGAAAACAATTCATCATTTTAAAATATGCTATATTTTGGTAAGAATAATTCTAAAACCATTAAATACAATGAATAAAGACTGTAATCAGCTAACTAGTAGTATTGCGAACGTATTGGATATCTACCCAGTATAGGTCAAACATGGTCCTTCGAGCCGGATTGTGTGAGGAGTGATTTGAAAGAAAAGGAAGTTGAAGAAAAGGAAGTGATAACATAACGGTTGACAAGACAGAATGGCAGAAAAAAAAACCATGTTGCACCAAACCTAAATAACAAGGGACAAGAACAGGAAGAAGATGAGCATATAAAACTACGGGATGATAGAGAGGTAACGCGTGATAAAGTGGACAAAATACACCAGAACAACAGTTTTTTGCTAACAATAATAAAATCTACTCATGTAGTGTTAGTAACAATAATCTTAACCTAAGTGTTAGTAAATAAAATTCTGGCACGGTACATGTAACTTACAACAGTGAATCATGTACGGACAGTCCACTCTGTCAGCTATCACCTTCAGAACCCTGTTGAGGCTTATCATGATTCGTCATCATCATCATCATTTCAACCGATACACATTCACTGTTGGTCATAGGCCTCCCCCAAGCGTCACCACAACGAACGTTCCTGTGCGTCTCGCATCCATCGGTTTCCCGCAACCTTCACCAGGTCATCCGTCCACCTTGTTGGAGGCCTTCCAACGCTGCATCTTCCGGTACGCGGTTGTCACTCCAGAACCTTTCGGCCCCAGCGGCCATCTGTTCTTCGAGCAATGTGCCCAGCCCATTGCCACTTAAGTTTGTCAATTCTTCAATTTTCGGCATGATTCGTGATATCCGCTAAAAAAAGCAATAAGCAAGGTGCTTCCCGTCCCTCTCAAAATCAATAAACCTTACTCCAGTACAAAGCTATGGATACGACCTACCACAATCCAGTATACATCACCAACCGAGCGTTAACTCCGTATCTCAATTACCCATTCGGCTGTTACTGCACTTGCTAATTCAAATTGACAGATCAGGCCAGACTAAAATACCTTTGCTCGTCTAGCGGGCTGAGTCGGAGTGTGGGGGTGCAACTCCCCCTTTAGTGTCAGTTTATATCGCAACTCACTGTGGTCATAATGGTTTTTGACAGTGCACCATTTATGTTATGTATTTTTTAGTTTTTTGTAGTTTTGTATTGTTTACTTTTTGGGTCGGGTTTTTAGTTCAAATGCGTGGTAGTTGTTTTGTTTCAGTTATTTACCTATGTATCTTTATCATCATCATTATCATCATTTCAGCCGATAGACGTCCACTATCGGACATCTAGGCCTCCTCCAAGTATCATCATAACGATCGGTCATGTGCTTCTCACATCCATCGGATTCTCACGACCCAAACCAGGTTATCGGTCCAACTTTTTGGACGTTTTCCATCGGGGTACGGGGTCATCACTGCAGAATCTTACGGCCCCATCGACCATATGTTCTGCGAGCGATGTCTCCAACTGCCACATAAGTTTGGCGATTCTAAGGGCTGTGTCGGTACCCTTGGATCTCCTGGGGACATCTTAATTCCTGATGCGATCACGCAAGAAAACTCCAAGCTAATAAATTGCCAAAGGACAATAAAAATCACTGGTATAAAATTGGACTGCACAGATGCACTGAAAATGAAAATCTTTGACCCTTCCAGTAGTTTATTTTAATTTTTGCCACGGCAACTCTTTCGATCAATTTCGTAACCCTGAAAATTGTTGTGCTCTTAAAAAAAAATTGTCAGGTACTGGACTTCGACATATAATACCTTCTTCCCACATCATACATACATACTTCTCGAGGTTTGGTGGCGTTCCACGGGCGCTTTAAAAATGTTGGGCCCAGCAGGACCGATGCCCGGTAAGGCCATGATGAATTTCTGAAAAGGAGCACTGGTTTGGTCCTAGAACGCAAAAAGCAACTGAAGGAAGCAGACCAGGTGTGGTTTTAGACAGCAAAACTCTCACACGCTCTTTTACTGCACCATAGAGCGAGGTTAGTCATTGGATGATTTCTCAGATAAAAATTTACGCGAAACAATTAATGAATTTGATTTTTTTAATTGTTCGATTCAATCTAAATACAAATTTTCTCAAAAGACTAGTTACAAGCAAATAACAAACTTTAATACATAGTAGTTAATCTTTCTTTAAAACAGATTTTTTCTATAAAAGCCCTTTATAAGCCATTTATCGAGGACAAAGAAAATCATAGAGTATCAGTTGCGAAAAATAATATGCACACAATGTAAGAGTTGATATCGGTCTTTTATTAGACACACAAGCGCTCCACTATAGGTTTATCATAAGTAAGGTAATAGGCATTGCTATTTAAAGTTTACTTTGAGGACGGGAATGAAAATATATCATTTTATGCCAAGGACAAGAAAATAGGTCGCTCTAATGTTAAAAATCAGATAGTTGATGGGAATGAAAGGTTCTGGAGTAGCCCCTCCAGGTCACCCACCACCACCACGTACCGAAAAACGCAGCGTGTGGCATTGGAAGGCTTCCCATAAGGTGGACCGACAATCTGGAAAGGGTTGCGGGAACCAGATGGATGCACAGGATCGGTCATTATGGCGGCACTTGGGAGGCCTAAGTCCAATAATGGACGTTTTTTGGCTAAAATAATGATGATGTACCTATTTAAAAAAAACTTGTAACACTGGAAAGGAAAAATGGATACATTTTATGGGAATAGCAATCGATCTTGCAATATTTTAGATATGCCTTGACAAGATCTGTTACTGTTACAAACAGTTATAGACACACCATTAAAAGATCTAATTTAAAAACTTCACAAAATTCAGGACATAATAAATAATAATTTATTCTCAAAAATATCATAAACTTAATCAGACTTTCTTGTTTAATAAACTTGAGTCCATAAGAACTTGATAATTTAATAAAAAGTAAAGAACAAAACCTTATCATCAACTTTTTAACTTATATAAAAATTTCCTTTTATGAAAAACAATTTCCTTCTTTACACAACTTCAGATTCATCAGCTAGAATTTTTTACTTAAATTCTGTTCAATTGAGGTGAGTAGTATAGTGCTAGAAGGCGGTGAGGCTGCTTGATTCATTAAACATCCCTGAATGCCTAAAAAGGGTAGTAATAATGAGCAAACACCAACAGGTATCGCCTATAATGATAATCCATCATAGTAGGTAGACAAGAGATTGAAATTTTACAAATGCTAGTGAGTGTTATAACTTAGAGGTCACGCCTCAGGGTAGCCCTACGCCTGGGAGCTAAGCCGCCCCGCTGCGCGGGAGAGGACCGCATCTCGCGCCGCATAACGCTTACTCCCGCGAGCAAAATCCTCACAATCAATGTATAAATAATCGTTTACCAATGCGTCCGAAAACACGCAAACCACCGGCCGTAGTACGATATTTCAGGAAGGTATTCCCCCGTCCGTCAGACGAAACTTCAGCACATCCTATTTATAAGCGTCTATGTATAAATTCACTAAAAGTTAACACCACAACACACGTAACGAATATAAACTCGGAAAAGCCTCTATTAATAATCGACCGACTGACTTTGCTACCAAAAATAATAGTCTAATTGTGAAAAGTTTATGCGCGATGGGTCGTGGACCGAGGCTATCTTGGGGCGGCTAAACTTAGTGGTGCGTGCGAGCCAGATGGTAAAATTAGTGAGACGCCGTCTACTGCTCCTCATGACGCCAGCGCAGTCCATTCACTCACCTCCCGCCACCCATCGCGACCGATACGTAAGTAACTGCCAAACTTATGACATTCCATTTACGAATTGGCCGCCATGTTGCCAGGTCGGCCATCTTAAAGTCGCTCATTTATAATCCGGTATCACTCACCACTGATGAATTTGGTGTGATGAACTGATTTACGTGGTGCAGCCAACGAAACTCTGGTAGTCTTTTTGGCTGACGTTTAGACTAAAACTGCAGAGTTCCTGTTCCGTTTTAATTTAATTTCGAATTAAAAAGCTTTTAAATTTAAAGTTTTTACTAATTATTCTTTAAAGAAATCCTGTGTTTGATAACCACTTTTAATAAAATTGCCTGCGCTCCCAAGCTTTTATTTTCCTGATAGCTATCATAACCAGGACCATGCCTTTGATTCCAGCCTAACTAGCTTTGTTTAATATAAAATTTATTTTACGAGTGCTCATAAACATAAAAGCATGTTTGATGCCTTAATTTATTTCCGGGTTAGTGTAGATAAGATTTAAAAAAAAATCTTTGAAATAGTACATAAAAACTTTCAAAACTACGGAAAAAGGTTTATGACAGCTACAAAGTGAAGGTGAAATATTATTTTGCTTCTTTTTTAATTTTCACCATACATGCAGAAAATTTTATAGAAATTTATTGAAGCAACACGTGAAAGTAGATTCACTCGAATTTCAGGCCCTATTGAGTTTTGAAGCCTTTGACCCGGGGAAATGTGATGGAGCGGCAAATCAAAGGGTTTTTCAGGGGCTTTTGTTTTCAGCGGCCCATTAATGACGGGATAATTATATGAAATGTCCACTGGCCACAGTTTTGCCATTTTTTGTGACCCTTTTTATAAGTCACTTCGTGTCTGAGTTGACCTCGCGCTTAATTTCTTTGTGGTCGATCAGGTTACAACCCTTGTGTAGAGGTTAGAAAATATTTAAGAGAAAATATTGATTAAAAGTGATCAAAATCACAGCAGAATACAATCAACAATGCACGAGACTCTAAAATGTGTAATTTATTATATTTTCAACATTAATAAATAACAAAATTATCTAAAAGATTTGTAGCATAATTATGAGTGATGTGGAAAATTTGATAAGTTAGACATAGCTACTTACTAATTCACTTATTACTAAACAACATTTTCTTCAAAGTTTCCATAGTTCTATATGAATTTTATTTGAAAATAACAATAACAATTATCTAGTAACAATATCAATAAAAAATTATAATCTTGAACTTTTCAGGAAAATGACAAAAATATTTCTTTGTTTGAATTTCTCAATTCCTAATATTCGTAGCATTATGACGATCGTTTAGTTCGACTCATATGTGTTTTTATGCTATTGAATCCTTGAAATCGTTTCTATAAATAACACTGGCAGCTTTCCAGCTATAGAGTGATGTTAATAAAATGTATAAGATTTGGGCGGACCGGTCAAAAAACTTGTGTAAACTGTATCTTTTAACAATGCTGCCTGGTCAAAAATGTATGGAATTATTTGTTTATTATTATGAGCCCGTTGTGTCCCACTGCAGGGCAAAGGCCTCCCTTTTGTTATTCTACTCTGTCCTTAGCCATTTCTGGCCAATCTTTAAGGTAGGAGTCCAAATCGTCACGCCATGGAATTAATTTTTTTTTGTTCGTTTCCTAAAAGCAGCCTTATAATGTTCCCACTGCTGAGACTCAGGTCTCCTCTTAAGAAGAGGTAACCGGCCATAATCCACCACACGGACCCATTGCAGGTTGATGGATATCACGTGCCTTTGAATTTTTGGTTTTAGGCTATGCCGGTTTTCTTAAGATGTTTTCCTTCACCGTATTGAGAGTACCTAGTGGTGATGAAGTAAATTATACAAGGTAGTGTGCCTAGCTGGATTTAAAACCAGCTACCTATAAGTCGAGACTATAACCACTGGGCCAGCAGATTTCCTATGAATCTGAACTGTATGAGTTTTGGTATACATGTTTGCTCGTCTTTGTTTGTTTATCCTGCATTCACGCCCCAACGCCTCAGTCGATCGTCTAGAAATTTGGCACAGCGATGTTTAGTGAGACAATGAATGACATGATACAGTGGAATTTTTATCTTAGGCAATTTAAAGAGTCAATTCAAGTGGTTTTATCAAATTCAACGGCCTAAAGTACATACAAATATGAACAGGTATTTTAATTAGTTTTAACACGGTTTTAGTTTTAACATAATATATCTTGTGAATTTAAAGATAGGTGCCATTACTCACTTACCCCCCTCTTTGCATCCCAGTGCTGGGAATATTATAAAGCTGATTATGCTTACGTTATACTGAGAGTTTTTTCTGCATTATGAGCAAAAGGTATACCTTGTTGCTATACAGAGTGAATAATGTTGCTATCTTGTTGCTATCCGAAAATGATGTTAGGGCTGCGCGTACGCCAACCTGAACATCATTTTTAGAACGCTAGCTGATAGTATCCCAACGTCATCGAGAATAGAGTTTAAGCTGTCTTTGATCAGGGCTCCTGCAGTGCGATTCTGTAAGACTTCATTCTAAACTTCGCATCTGAATCCGCCGTGAGTTTCTCGATTGGCATTCTGAAACTCGGTTGATAATTCGAATCTACACTAGCGCTGCTCTTGCGAGCGTGTTTGCGAGTTGAACTAAATTGACCGCGGAATTTTGACAGATAAAGTATGAGATGACGTAAGAAGTGGCATTCTATAAGGTAATTCCGCCGTCACTTCGACGCTCACTTCGTACTCGAACCCGATTCAAAGTGTCAAATTAAAAGCATCTATTTTACGAGTGAAAATAGAAGAAATCATAGTTAAATAGTGTTTAAATAAAGTTTTTAAACACACTTTAAACCAAGATTCGTCGCACATTTTAAGTGGTTTGCTTTAAGGAATGTTAAGTGGTTCTAACATATAAAAAAGCACTGCTAACCTTAGTCCACTGTTTGTATGTTTTGATAGTGCCACTTATACTGTTTAGGCATAAACTCTACCAGAGTTTCAACCTGAGCCGACGATCGGTGAGAGGAACGTGTTTCATTTGGACTGAAACGTTGTTGTTGTTTTAGAAAACAAAATAAACACTTCTTTTATTAATATTATTTTTGAACTTTACAACCAGAAATATAAAACTACTTCATGATTATTTCACAATTATTTTTGGCACTGAACGATCAAAAAACAAACAAAACGTAAACTAAACAAAACAATACAACGCACTACGCATTATACAACTTCAACGCATAAATATTGTCCACAGATTACTAATGATATTATCTGTCAGTCATTTTTTTTTGTAAGGTAAGCATAGATTATATTCACGGCACGAACTTAGAGTTTTCTGTTTTTTTTTTTACTTATTAGCTGCCTCAAATTCCTTTAAATAAGATATTTTAGTTTAAACATCCATAATAGCTAAAATTCTGTGTCAAAAACTGGTAAAATAAAAAACCGATAAATCTCAACTTACATTTAGTTGAGTGTGGTAATCACTAGTACAGTATTGGTCGCTTCGGAGCTCACTTCACTTCGCAAGTGCCTAGGTGATGCTTACAGAATGCAAAATCAAGGTCGTTTTGAACCTTATGTGAAGTGAGAGTGAGTATCGAAGTGAAATGCGAGTTGTTGTCTGAATTTTACAGAATCGACGTACTGAGAGAGGAATCTCCTAACATTTCGCGCCGTTCATTCACACAATATCAGGAATTTCTCCGAAATGAAACCAGTTGAAAACGGACCGGCTAACAATTTGGTGTAGGTACATAAGACTTTGGAGCTTCGATTTGACGAGTGCATCATTACTAACGATCATCTTCATTCTCTTGGCTCGTATCTCAATCGACTCAAGCATATCAAGCTAGTATCTGCAGATCCATCCCAAAGATGAGAGCAGCGCTACATACACGATCGAACCTGTGCTTGATAAAGTTTGAGCACCTGTTCCGGTAGTGGAGTGCGCGGTTTCTTGTCCAAAAATAATGATGACATGCATCTCTTTTAGTTATCTAGTGTGTCAATCTAACAGGAATAGCTGCCAAATATATGACTTAATTGCGTTTAAATCATAAACAATGTTTTGTAGAACCAACAATGTAATAGTGCAGTAAATGTGCTTTGTTCTCCAAATAATTATGAAAATACCAAAGGCTTTGTCATCGAATAAAAAAAAATAGTTTATGGTGACCACAGAAACGTTAACATCAATCACATCCATTTTTTAATAACAAAATACAATGAAATGTGGCCTTCTGTTCAGACAAAACACATTTTATGTAGTTCTTCAGTGATTTCGTCCGTATCATCATCATCATCATCATCATGGGCCAGGGTTATCCGAAAGGAAGCTCGAGTCCCGGCATGAAGACGCTAGAAGGAACGGGGTGGGTTTTTCGACAGTAAGAGTCTGACACTATCAGCTCCACCCAAGAGCGGGGGTTGTCATAAGATCATTTTTGCCCACCGTAAAAAAAAAATCTTCATTATCATTTTTGGTGAAAAACGTCCATTCGTAGTGCGCATCGGTCCATCACCGTATTTTTGGTAGGTCGGTGATAGAACGTGCTTGGCCAAATTAAGTTATGCAATTCTGACGCACACTCAAGCTGGTGTCTAGCAAATCGTCCCAAAAATGAGAGCAGGTAATCCATACGCGATCGAACTTGTGTTTGATAGAGTAGTTGTTCCGACATGTAGTACTTTCTCACCTTTGCTACGATTCCCTAATTTTTGGCAGCCACCTAAGCCTTTGTCTCGATATATGGTAAAAAATTTAGAGTAGATGTTTGCGTAAGATGATCGACTATCGACGGTATTTTATAGTATGATGTCAAACTTGTCCTAAACATATCTTATGTACAAGTGACCAAAAAATAGACTCCAAAGCTTACACCTTAACATCAAAACTTGTATAGCATACTCAACTTTTTAATGTTGTTACTGCTCAGGCCTCCTACCTCGGAGAGAGTATGTGTCGTAATCCACCACCCGGGTTCAGTGCGGATTGGTGAATGTCATAATTATGTCTTCGAATTTTTAGTTGTAGGACTTGCCGGTTTCCTTACTGATAAATAATTAAAAGGTGAAACGGGCATAGTTGCTTATAATTCTGATTATGTTATACATTACCTAACCAAGCATAGTTTTGGCATGCCTATGGTCTTTATATCCATTAATTGTTTCGATTCTATCTTCGACATCTATTGACTAATTTAAATGGACTCTGTGAACAAAAGGCAATACACAAGTATCGAAATGGTTATTGTGCGGAAACCATTATTTGTCACGTGTATAGACAAATGCTTTGTTAGGTAATACTGTGTGTCTTCCCCAGAATTAGTGTTTTCAGGAAAATTTACACCGACAGTTAGCGCCACTTCATCATCATCATCATCATCAGCCTTTTTAATGTTCCCACTGCTGGGATTCAGGCCTCCTCTCTAGGAGAGGGAATGGGCCATAATCCACCACGCGGGCCCAGTGCGTATTGGTGGATGTCACATGTCTTCGAATTTTTGGTTTTAGGACATGTCGGTTTCCTCACGATGTTTTCCTTCACCGTTTTGAGAGCAGTGGTGGTGAAATAAATTACACAAAGTAATGCGCTTGGTTGGGTTCAAACCTGCAACCTACAACTCGTAAGTCGGGGCCATTACCACTGGGCCACCACTGCTCCACTTAGCCGGGAGGAATTCTACTTTTAAAAACATATACTTACATGACGTTGACATATATTTAACTAGAGTGTCATGTACATAAGCGTTTTGACTTGACAACTCAGCGCTGCCATGGTGAACATCACTTTAGAAAACGCTCATTACATGGTTCTCTTATTCATCTATTATAGGTTCCTAATACTAGGACTCTTTCCTGTATGAAAATCTATTAAATAGAAATCTCGCGTCGCAGTGTTTTTTATCTATAACAACTGCTAAAGTTCATAACAATCTTCCAATGACAGCCAAACCAACAGCTTTTCGTGTTTTCCGAGATACGGAGAAATCTCAATATTTTAAGATCTCCTATCAGTCGAATAAAAATCAAATCAATTATTTTTTATTTATTTCCACAAATTTATTACACTTCAAACATCCAGTACCTATGTTATTAGGCTGAAAAACATAAGCACTATTAAAAGATGAATTGCCAATTTGTAGGAGACCTGGAGTCTAAACTGCCTGTATCTTATAACTCCAGGCCCTCCCGTCATCAAAAACTTAATCATCACTGATTACTTTTCAGGTATAACTGGGTGATTCTTTGAAACCAAGAGGGTGTCTCATTCGTCTGGCCTAGTTTTTCCTTTACAATTTGATATTTTTATTTTCATATTAGTAGTTCCCTGATCACTAAATATATCAAAGGCACTTATTTGCGCCCAGTGTTGTAAGCCACTGGGCGCCAGCTAGGCCATATGAATGAGAAGTTCTCTCAGTTTCAAAGAATTACCCAACTCCCCAGAAGTACTTCTTAAAATAAAAGAAACGCGCACTACCTTTTCCGCCTACATTAATTTTGCAATGTTAAAGTCGCTGACCTAAGTAAGGCTTCGAAAGTTTTTGTAAGACTTCAAAAATGTTTACCCCCAGCTAAAAATGTGACACAAAAAAAAGAAGTTTCGAAACAAACTTTGAAAATGTTGCAAAAGTCTGCTCGAGTCAAACTGACGTATTTATTTTTGAAAGTCGTGTCATAAGTGTAAAATGTTTATCTAAATACCGTTTGATTAATTAATTTAGTATAATTATCGTCTGTTTATCTAGAGTGGGTGAGAGGGCATTAACCTTTAGGTGCTTATTTGATTTCATATTAATCTAGAATGATATGTATTAGGCGTTACCGATTTTGATCCTGATTATAGGAATCCAGTTCGAAGGACCATAATATCATCTTGTTATCCAGGGTCAGCCCTTCCCGTGGTTATTTTACTTTTTCTAAATTATATACGCAACAATTTTAGTTGTTTTCGTTTTTTACTTGTGAAATCATCCAATGACTTCTTTCGTTCTAGGGTAGAGCGGGAAGGCTTGTCAGACTTTTACAGACTAAAACCCACTCCTATGTTCTTTCTTTGCCTTGCATTTTAGGATTCCGGGTTTTCCTCTCAAGACCCAACCCATGGCCCTAGTGGGTTTCGGCACTGCTAGGACCCTGATTGAACGAATTATAAGTTATCATAGTCACAAAAAAGGCTATTCCATATTTTTTATACATCAATAAAATCTGTCTTCAGCACTTGTATTTCGATTTTCAAACCCCTAACCACCAATAATTTGTTTGAATTCAACTTACAGTTTTAAGTAATAGTATTCCATAAGTTCAAAACTGTCAACATGAACCTCTTTCTCCTCTACCTTGCAAACACTATCCCCATTACCATTACCTCAGTCCACAATGGCCGACTATCGATTGTCTACAACGATACACCACTTGCGTATTCACTTCACTTCATGGTACAGTCACGAACATAAAAAGTATATTCTCGACGACCTCACGATAGGTTACGTTTCAATCACAGTAGCCACGAAGGTACAATTACTTGTGTGCCCACTTATACCTAGCTATTTATAACGAGAGTACTAAAAAATGTGTTTGTAATTTATTTATATTCAGAATAGGTTTTAAACTAAAGAGGTTTATAGCTAAGTCGCCAGTTATTATGATCAGGCCTTTCTTACTTTGTACTTTTGACATTCGCCAAACTTATGT
The DNA here is from genome assembly GCA_949319445.1 of Mythimna lalbum. Taxonomy (NCBI): domain Eukaryota; kingdom Metazoa; phylum Arthropoda; class Insecta; order Lepidoptera; family Noctuidae; genus Mythimna; species Mythimna lalbum. The sequence continues at coordinate 6,444,654 of OX439345.1, read as the reverse complement.
GCCATTTTGGTGGGCAAAAATCATCCAATGACAACCCCCGCTCTTGGGCGCAGCGGGAGATAGTCTCAGACTCTTACTGCCTAAAAACCCACCTCGTTCCTTCTAGCCTTCATACCGGGGCTCGAGCCCCTTTTCGGATTACCCTGGCCCCGGTAGTCTTCGACCCGGCTGGGCAAACTTATGTGGCCTGATACTGGTGCAGGGCACGTTGCATGCAGAACAAATGGTTGATAGTGCCGAAAGGTAATGGGAGTGGCGACCACGTACCGGAAGACGCAGCTTTGGTAAGCCTCCTACAAGGTGGACTGATGACCTGATGAGGGTTGTGGGAATCTGATGGATGCAAGATGCACTAGACCGTTTGGCGACACGTAAGGGAGGCCTGTATCCAACAGCTACTTTTAGCTGTATCAAAGCCAAATGTATACTGCCCCAGTAGGCTTCGATCCTGCTGGGCCCCTACGGTTTCCTGATAACTCCTTGAGGCTCGCGTGGAAGAATACGCGCCGTCAACGTCTTGAGCTCTGTCCAGACGGTAACGGTTTGACGGCGAGCTACCATTGCTCACCATAAGCAAGACCGTGAAATGTGCATACGGTGGCAGGAAATCAGGATCGAAATACAAGCTTTCTGTTCCGCAATTTTTCACAATGCCGTGTGTGTTTGGCAGTGGCCGCCGAAGTGTCTCATTGCTCTGTGCTTATTTCAGTCTGAACCCGGTTAAAACATAATCAATCTTTTCTCTACATAAATACACTGTATAACTTCGTGAACCTTTGATTTATAAGCTTTCAAACATTGCGTACGTATCCGTAATCATAGCGTAGACGGTCAGAAACATTTCACAGATGAAGCTTACATCACTAAAACAACATACAACAGTTTTTATATCCAGTGACGTCATCTCTGTGTGATTTCTGAACCACAAAAATCTATTAAAGTTTTTTTAATGGGTATAAACTAGTGCGTGACTGCGATCATACCTGATGGTAAGCAGTGATGCAATTGTTGATGGTGAGGCGCACTAGTTTAGAGCTTTTTCACTCGAGTATACACTAAAATTATAATCGGATGGGAAGATCCTTATTTCAGTCGATATGCGTCCACTGTTGGACATAGGCCTCCCCGGGAAGATCACAGCAGGTAAATTATTTAAATTCGAGTTGGTTTGTAATTTCTAAAATCTTAAGTTTTTTGGAGTAAAATTTTTACCTAATTTAAAATATCACCACTATTACCTTGATAATGTAAATGTTACAGGTATTGGTCCTCAGTGTTGTGAAGAAACATAATAACAAATAAAACATATAAAAGCTTACTCAAAACCTTCTCCAAAACTGTCTACCAAACTAGAATAGTTCTCTGAAAGGAAAAGCAATTATTTTTGCTGATAGAATGTCTCTGAATCCTATTTTTCTGGAACCTAACGTCTTTTTTCCATTTTTGCTTCTAGCTAATTACTATGTAACTCATAATATAATTTAAAACAGTGGCCATGGAGTTTCTTGCACGTTCTTCTCCATAGAGATCTACGCCTTTTAACATAAACTTTTTTTTTTTAGACTGACCGATATTTGACTTTTTAATGTACCCACTGCTGGGACTCTGGCCTCTCTGGGAGAGGGAATGGGCCATGTCTTCGAATTTTTAGTTCTAGGACATGCCGGTTCAAAAGTGCCTGCAAATGGTCTATGTGAAATAAATGCTTTTGTTGTGACTTTTAATATTTTATAGAAATTTTCTCAACTAGTAAGGACGTGGACGGAAATGAATAAAGAACAACAATCACAACTATTACAGTTCTCAATATCCAACGACCAAAAGTTCAATCTAAAATTTAGTATTCAACTTCTTGTGCTAGACAGTCGACAGACTGTATAAACACTAACTTTCGTAGCTTCACGTCTGGAAGTAGAAGTGAAGGGTACGAAGTAGCATTTATCATTTATTCACGGCTTTACGAGTGCACGGTGTCAGGCCGAAGCCAATAGTTTCCACGGATTTCCTGCTTCTAGACAAGACAGTGTTTGATAGTTTCGCGTTTACGAGAAGGGAACTGCGCTCTATGTTTTTTTAATGTGAGTACTAAGCTTTGTTGGTTTACAGATGTGACTCTTGTAGTTTCTTGTGTTAGGTCAATGTGCAGGGCACGAGAATATACTCTCGTTACTCATCTATATACATAAATGATAACTGAGAAGTTTTTAGTTGTGCGCGCATCATGTAAAATGTGCGAATTTCGTACATTTTATTTAGATAACTTTTATACCACAACGAACGTTTCTGTCCTTCTTGCAACCACGACGCGCGTTCACGTACATTGTGGCGAAGTTTGGGGAGGCTTATGTCCAGCAGTGGACATGTATCGGCTGAAATGATGATGATGAACTTTTATACATTAAAATTGTATAACTTGATATATTACTGAGGCTTTTTTTCGTCGTAATCGGTTGATTATATCGACTATACTTTCATTAGGAGGTACGTAGGTACGTGGTATTATACCTATATTTAATGGACGGTAGAGAAAATAGTTGCGCAAGTAAACGATACCAACAGTGGTAGCGATATCCACTCAGGCATACGAGCGTATATGTAAATATAAAAATGACTCCCAAGATTACGCTCTGTCACGCCACAGCTCAAGAAAAAATGTAACAATTTCATTCATATTTTTTGTTTTCTAATATTTAGTAGAAAGCCAAAATCAGAAAACTACGACTATTTAACCAGTTGTATGTATTTGACAGTTGGAGACGTTGTCAGTTCATGCCTTCTTTTTTTAAATGCTCTTACAGGACAACGTCTGTCGAGTCAACTAGTCAAAAATAAGAACGAATCCCCTGATCACACGTGCCGAATAAAAGAGCGAGGCAGTAAAATGTTGCTCAGCCGAGACACTGATGTTAGCGATTTGTAGACATAAGAGCTTGGCCGAGCACTCGGCGCTGTGTTTACACGTACCGAGTACTCGGCCGAGAGCACTGTCTCGCCCGTTTACTCGGTACGTGTGATCAAGGTGTTAAGATTTTTCGTTTCAGCGTCATAGCATGTTGCGATGTAATTTTATACAAAAAATTATGATATATATATTTTTTTTCTTAAACAAGTCAGTTAGTGACAAGTTTCAGTGATCATCCGCTTGGAAACAACATTCTGAAAAGGTTTGGTTTGACCGAAAATTCCGTTCCAATATTCAGTTAAGGGATCAGGCAGCCTAGTAATTATATTAAAGTATGTGGGTGGTTTAGCCTCAAATATCTAATTACTTTTGATAAGGGTAGATCTGAAAGATCTGATAAGGCATTTGTGAAATTTTGTGATTGATTTTCAAATCTTGTTAAATATTTAACCCACTCAAGCTTTGTCGAATTCAATCTATGTTTTAATTGGCTAGGGCAAAGCCATACGAAATGTTGATCGGAACGCAAGACCGTTCTTGTTCCATAAGATTTTCATCATCACATTAATGTTTTAAAGACGGAAGTATGTGAGTTTGTGTATGCAGGTTGGTGACTTCTTCGGTAGATCCTGTCTTGATACATCTTATAGGATACTTTTTATCTCGCCAAACGGCTCTTATGGGATAATTTTCTACATTCTCAGGAGCGAAGCCCCATGCTGCAGTAAGTTATCTGTAAACTGTAAATTAAAAAGCATTTTCCCCGTTTTACTTCAAACAACGTTTATTATGAGTTAGAAAAATGATTTCTATACCACAATGTGTCAATTAAACTAAGTTGGTTACGGCACATAATTTTATGGATAAGCAACATTAATGAAGATTTTAAAAGCGGCATTTCAAGTCATTAACGCGTAAATTACACAACCCCAACTAAACCTATGACTGCCAAAAAAAAAACACGGAATTATGGTTGTTTACACAACACAATCTGTAGGCCTGTGGACGGCTCATTAAATACGACGTCAAGATGGAAAATGTGAGACGGGCTGCCAGTGACCACTGCTGGGTATGGCGGCAAAGATTATGGGAGAAGGGGGGAGAAGTGACGGAGCTTTGACGAGTGTTCTAGAATTTTTCAGTAGTTTTCGAAATGACTAAGATGAACGAAAATTCGTGTCATAATACGATGACTAATATCAACGTTGTTTACAAGAATTTTTATTGCATGATTTGTAAATGCATATCTTTAAAATGAGAACGAAGCAAAAGCTGTATGTAAGAATTGTAGGAGGCGTTCTGTGGCTACTTATCTACCACCATGGAAAAAGAGGCACATTCTTTTTTCAAACTCAAAATAAAATATTTACAAAAAAGAATGTAGGTATTAACTTTTACAAATTAATACATTACCTAGCATATATAACTGGTACGCTCAGTTAAAAAACGAACATTAAGTCATCCCCTCAACGATTTCAATAAAACATCCACAAACTCAGCCACCCTACAGAAAAGAATAAAATCAAATCAATCGTCGCGTCTACGCAATTCAGTGGAGAGTTAGCGGGGCCGGACGGGGGAGGGCGGGCGCCGCCCAAAATAGCCCGCACGTGCCGCTCGCCCGGCTGCCCACGCGCACACAAGATGGCCGCCGCGCCTGCGCAAGTGTGAATATGCATGTGTGAGTGAGCGGTGCAAGCGACTGTAGCACGTAATGCGCGGTAGATTGTTATGCATGGAAAATCTGTTTATGATGTTTGAGAAGTGAGATTCGATTGCAGTTTTAGGTAAGTGTTTGAGGTCTGGTCTTAACATAAGTTAACGTTAGAATTGCAGATAGAAAATTGAGAAATATTTCATCTTTCGTTGAAAACAGTTTGAAGGAAATTATTATATGATGGCTTCAGTCAATTTAAACGGACATCAAAATAAACGATTACGAATTAAAATAAAGTTTATTAGAATTAACTACCAAATAAAATATTTGAAATAAGCTGCGTGTGTCTTATACTTTTTCTCAAAATGATGCGCACCGTCAGACTTGACATTCCAAGATGATTTTTTAATAAACCCCAAAACAGACTTTTGTTACGAAAGCTATGAATCAACCTATCATCACATCCTGTAGGTATTCCAAACACTCAAATCTTCGCACATGCTGCCACCATCCCACCAGACGCTGCCGACGTTTCAGGAAAGATTTGTGAATCATGCGCATACTTATTAATGAGAAAGTCTGTCTGTTTGACGGGACTTTAGAGTTGAATATATTATCTCAGACAGTTTCTAGTTTTAGAGTATTACTGTGATGTGATAAGCAGCGTTCGTGTTTTGTTTGTTTGAGTGAATACAGTATGTTTGGACAAGAAATTGGACATGTGGAGAGTCTGGATTGTTTCAACATTAATCCTAATTTTTACCTAAAATTCGATAAATTTTAAAAACAAAATTTTTTTTTTTCATTGTGAAATGTCGGGGTTTCCTTGCGTGATCGAATAAAAAATGAAGATATCCGCAGGAGAACTAAAGTTGCCGACATAGCACAAAGAATTGCCAAACTTAAGTGGCAATGGGCAGGGCACATTGCTCGCAGAACAGATGGCCGTTGCGGCCGAAAGGTTCTGGAGTGGCGACCGCGTTCCGGAAGACGCAGCATTGGAAGGTCTCCAACAAGGTGGACTGATGACCTGGCGAAGGTTGCGGGGAACCGATGGATGCGGGACGCACAGGATCGTTCGTTGTGGCGACGCTTGGGGGAGGCATATGTCCAACAGTGGAAGTATATCGGCTGAAATGATGATGATGATAATAGTTTTGTATTAAAAAATATCCGTACTAATTTAAACATTATTTTTAAACAAGCGATTCCTAATGATTTACTCTGTCCACGATATGATACATTGATGTGATGTGGATTATTACTTTTGTTTTGGACGAACGCCGAGTAGGAACGTCATTATTGTCTGCTATAGGTGACTATGCTTTATAGTCTTTGTTATCTTTGCCTTTGATTATAATGACATCACTTTTTCTTTCTTTCACCTTTTCTGACTTTTTTCTTTCGCAAATCTTCACATTTTTCTCCAGATCTCTTTTTGGAGTCTCTCTTTATGCTCTATTGTTTGCTACCTACCTTCAACTGTAATAACATCACTATTTCTTTCCCTCACGTCCTCTTGTTTCTTTATCCTCACATTTTATCTTTACCTACTCTTTCATTAGGTCTCCTTTTGGGGTTTCTATTATGTAAGTGCTTACATCCAATAGTTCACAATACCTTTTCTTTTACATATTCTACACTTTCGTGTCACGTAAATGTGTTTGACATGATATTAATATCCATTCGTAGTTAGTCTGTTTTATCCAGAGGTGTCGTGTTACGTTCACTATTCATTTCATGGAAACTGAGTTGTGAACGTGAGATACGCAGTCTCTCCGTGAATATATACCAGTATTTAGTGTAGTGCCATTAGACGGAAAACAAATTCTCTACTACATCTAGATCGTAGATGATTTGTAGTTTCTTCGGAATCTTCATTAGTCTCTTTCTTTACTGTATTCATCGATCGTTTCCTTTTTCTTCTTTGCTTTCTTTCTTCCCTTCTTTTTTTTTTCCTTTATTTTATATTTTTTCTTTATCAGTAGTTTATATTATGGCATGTTCCATATCTGTATTATTAACTTATTATCTTGCTGTCTAATAAACCATTGTACCATGTTTCTTGTCGAAATTGGTTTTGTTTTATTGAATTATTGGAACGTTGGCAGACGATGGGCCGACCACCTGTCTTGTACTGTATACGAGTATATCAACAAATACTTGTCTTTAGGATATATTATTATTGATGGTACTTGGGTCGTATAGGTAGAGAGAATATATATAAAAAGGAAGATTTTCTCTTTGTTATACTGGATTTATTTTTAAACTTCTGTCTTCGCTTTTAAAGGTGAACCCATGAGTTTTACATATTTTTTCTCTGTCTACGATTCCAGTGTCATGTCATCGACAATATTCAAAGTCTCATCAATGTTTTTAATTTTTGTGTGAGCTTTAGTAGTGGCATCTGATGTAGCAACTGTCTTTTGTTTTCAACAAGCCTTAATCATTCCACGGTATCATAACTCGATAGTTTTGAATTTAGAATTTAATTCAGCTCCTGATAAATTATATTTGCCAAAAGGTCATAAAATATTAAGTCAAAATGGACACTTGGAATAACATAAATATTGGTAGGTATACTAAAATTTGTCATTACTGTTGTGTTCCAAGGGCAAGCTTACAAAGTGTGTCAACAAATTCTTATAAAGTCGTAAATGTTATCATTTTAAATTTTTACTGTAATTTAGTGTCAAAAATCAAGAAAAACAATTCCGAAATTTCTTTTATCGTCGATATTTTTATTACCCTTTTATTTTTATTTTGATAAAGTAGGTATACATAACATTAATAGTTTTTTTTTTTTTTTTTTTTCTCGACGGGGAAAATCATCTTTGACGAAACCCGCTCTTGGGTGGAGCGGGAGACAGTGTCAGACTCTTACTGACTAAAAACCCCGCGCCGTTCCTTCTAGCCTTCATACCGGGGCACGAGATAACATTAATAGTGATAGTACTCTATGTAAAACACTATTAATTTTGTTCAGTATGGTTTTTTCTCAAAAAGTGGCTAACCTATATAGTGTGCACTTTATTTTTCAAATCTTATCCAATTTTATCCAAAAAAAAACAACCATTTTAACTCATAAGAAAGACCAACGTCTATCATTCAATTAAACATTTTCTTTCTTATATACCTGCATCGTAAGTTCACTGCTCTCGCAGGTACATACAGCACAAGTCGCACGCACACATCTCGGGCGCCGCGCATGCGCCGTGAAGCACGCGCACCGGCGCGCGCGCAGCTAAATATAGCCGCCTCCCGTCGAGCGACGTTACCAACCGCTGGAGATCTTGAAGATTCCTTAATTATTGCTTTTTTTTCTCTTTTTCTTTCACTGTTCGGTAACCTGATGATGGTTCTAAGACGGGGAAATAATTTTCTGAGGACTGCTTAAGTGTTTTTGTAGTTCAGTGACTTTGAGTTATGGGCTGGAAAATTACTTTTAAACGTTTCGTTTTTTATTATTATGGGTAATTAGTTTGAAGTTTTAGAAAAGATAAATAATATTGAAACTGACAATAGAAAAATATGCCTGACTTAAGACGGTACTCTTACTAAAGCTTTTGTTATAGGAAGTAGCGAAATCATAAAACTAGACCTAAAAAAATCTAGTCTAAGTATAAATTGAAAATAGCCCACTAACCACAAATTATGTTTCTTCGAAGGAAATCACTTTAAATTAATGAATAAACACTCACTCACCCGGATGGACTATCCGGCCAAAAACTGTTAACCATCAGATATCTCGATCATTTACATTTTGGCAAATTACCACTAAATAGTTGAGTACGTCACAGTCCGGATAGCGATTGTGTCTCGTCTCGACCTATTTGTTTCAAGTCTTGGTTGAAGACGGCGATGTATAGACAGCAATGAGACGATCGCATAAACTTTAGGATGATATCATAAGATTATCTTGGCAGCTAGAAAAATTGGTGTCTTTTTGTCGCTCGGCTGTTGTAGATTTAATATGTCTTGAGCATCGACGCCGAGTTGCTAGCCTGTTGGTATTCTATAGTTTACATATAGGGGAGTGTGCATTAGAATTGCACAATGTAATTCCGCAAAGTATGTTCCATGCACTACCGGTACATGGTGGACCTCCCACTCAATACATACAAAGTATTTTGAGAACAAATTCATTATGCGTACAACTAAAGAGTGGAATTCCCTGCCCGAGTCTGTGTTTCTTGATAGCTACGAGTATAACCTATGGGACTTTGAGTCAAGAGTAAATAGGTTGCTTCTTGGCAAACGTGCTCCATCGTCGGCCACATCATCGCTTTCTATTAAATGAGATAGTTCATAATATACTCTGTCCTCTGTCTGGTTACAAAATTTAAATTGAATTGTGAATTGGACCCTTGTTGTGTTCGTGTATGGAAAAGATTAAAATATAAGATCACATTTGAAAACGAAAAATGAAACAGTATCAAAAACAATACGAAATTAAAATTCTTCAAGATAAATGTACCTACACAGATTGAACGTTCTACGTTGTAAATAATTACACTGTACTGATTTAACAATAACACAAAACATTTACAGCTTCGAAAACCTCGACTAGCAATGTTTTTTTCGGAATCCTCAAAATTTGATTTTGGCTTGTAACTTCTAAACGATGCATCTTACAGAAAAAGAGAATCAGTTCACTGTTGAAGTAAACAAAATTGTCTACAATTTGAATGAAAAAGCTTCTAACTTCAAGCATTGGACATTTTTACCCGACTACGGCAAAGCCAAAGGAGGGTTACGATTTTGACAGGTTATGTATGCATGTGAGTATGTTGATCGGTTCCCTCATAGCTCCTTATCTACTGATCGGAACTCGACATATGAGGTATCGTTAGAACCGTCTTAATCGTCCGCTAAGCATAGGCTACGTACTAAGAAGTACAGAACAAAACAAAAAGCCGCAGTCACACTTTATAGGTTCCAACCGAAATACTTTAGTAACGTGTGACCATGGTTTTTCTTTTTTTTTCCACTTACCTTGTTTATTTCAGTAACCTGAAAATCTTGTTTCATACTTTTTCAGTGTCGTTTTTTTTTGTCGTCACTTTGGAAAAAAAGTAAAAAACCAAATTCGGGTTTTTTAATTTTTTTTTAAAGTGAGTAGTCACTACACTACCTTATTTTTTTGTATAGAAATATCTAAATGCACCTCAATACCTGCATAACGATAAATAAATAAGTCATTTAACCTATTTTGTTTCGAAATAATCTAGAAATGTTGGGTCGCATAGAGTGAATTTTGTAGTAGGTACTTTTTTGATCTCCCTCTCTGCTCGATGACGTATGCACACGAAAGTATAAGTACAGTGACAGCCAAAGTGCATTGGTCTATTCCGAGAATATACAATACTTACCGATATATGTCTTGAATCACTTGATTTATATATTTTTCTGGCCTTTACGGTTTTTGCTTATTATTTCACCAGAAATTTTAAGTAAAAATCTTCGGTGTTGGCAAAAATATTTTGTATTCTATTATTAACTAATTGACCTATATCGTTGATTGACTCAAACGGACTTATTTTGGCAATAGTTTTGTTTGTAGCAAAATGGCTTCTACAGTCTGTCGGATGGTAAAAAAACATGAAGGTCAGTTTAAATTGTCTACTATACTTGGAAATTTTGAAGTTTATATATATTTATATGTACGAGTGGTCGGGAGTGGCCTTAATTAGAAATCATTAACTCCTAAACTAATCTAAAAATTGGCAATATTTGTGTTAGTAGCAAATGTTTTTCTTGAGAAGCTCTTTTCAATTATGTATAATTTTACAGCCTTACAGGGTGATAAAAATCTTTAACTCAAGAACTCACAATTAGTCACTTAATTAACTATGAACGAACTAAAAATTGCTAAAAGTCGTGTTAGTAGCAAAAATACTTCTTGACAAGTCCTTTTTATTACTGCACTCGTGTCGTATTTCATTATTTCATGTGGGTATTTATGTAGTTAATTTAGATTTTTACGTTATTTTTTATTATTATACAATGTCATTTTGCATAATGTATATTATTATTTGGTAAAATCCTGCTCTTCATGAGGCTTTATTTTATAAATAACAATTTTAAACGTTTTGGGAATATTCACCAACTTTAAAGTAATCTATCTCGAAAATTAAACTTAATAAGCTACAATATCACAAAAAATATTAAAAAGTAAAATTATTGACATTTTCAGTATTTATGCATCGTTTGGAATTTACAAGCTGAAACTTGAATGAATATTGAAAATTTTAAGGCTAGAGTAAATAGGCTTTTAATAAACTAGTGCGCCTCACCATAAACAATTGCACCACTGCTTACCATCAGAATGGATCGCAGTAAAGTACTAGATTTCCTGGTTTTCCGAGGATTACGCAGTTAGCACAGTTTTTTTTGAACTAAAAAGGTCCTGACACCATTGGTATCCAAACAATATTCCATAAATGCATATCAGTGGAATGTTTTAAATTTTTTTATACAACCGGGTTACATTTCGTTGGATTTCCAAAGTGCTTTTGCGTGATTAAAATTCTAGTTAAAACATATTTTCATAAGAGATCTGAATTCCATAATGTAAACAATATCACGTTTACTAAAAACATACAGCTTTTATACGTGTTCTGGTACAGAGCGTATCTGCCTTCTAAAACCTGCTATCAATATAAAAGTAGGTAAGTAAAATACAAATTTAAATTTCGAAAAGACGTTCCATTTAAATCGAATAATATGTATTTGCCTACTAAGACCTGCCAGCAATAATTTGAATTTCGAAAAGATGTTCCATTTGAATAAATTGACATTTCTTCTTAGAGTCTGTCTAAAAAGTCAAACGACTTAGGTAATCTAATCAAATAATCGAATTCTTGAAATCTAATGTGGTCAACTTACACTGGTTGAACAATCAAGGTTGCACAGAGATGTTGATTGTTACAAGCTTTTATTTAGTTTCACTTGTCATGATGTCTGTCATCAAATCTTGTAAATTAAATTTAACTCACTTCATGGTTACCGATTGAGCTGAAATTTTGCATGCAAGTGTAAATCAAATCACAATGAAAATTATTATGACATAGAGCTGATCTGATGATGGAGCTGGAAGGTGGCTAGAGGAACTTAGTAGTTAACCAAGACAACCCCATCGAGTTTTGGCTCGTATGATTCGTCTTGTACGAGTATTCATTATATAGGTATACCAAGCTATAAAAGCTTGCTATGAAAATATGATTTTCATTAAAAGCAAATTTACTAATAGAATCTTTTAAAAAGTGTTGTATGTAACACATAAAACATATTATTTAATTCACAATTAATTACTAGTGAGAAAATACATAAACATTCTCGGAAAATGTAAAATATCAGAGTACGTTCATCATTATTTACATACGGTAACACGGTCTAACCTTGAAAAGGGGTTTGGTTACGTAAAGTTGTTTACGATACTATGAGTAGTCATCGTAAATTATGCCAGTTTAATAGGTGCCAGCATTAATGGTAGCAAACAGTTTTATATGAGCTTCGGTTGCGACTTTGATTGATTAGTCAGCAGGTACATAGTAAGCACCTGTGGTAAATCTGCAAGCAAATTTTAACTTCAAGTGTGTATGAAGGAACCAAACTAAATATAAATTATGTAAATGGTAATGGAATTACCAATTATGGCGTAGTGTTTTCGCGCGGGGTGTATACGGGGTCCCAATCAACATCTGTCGGGACCCAAACAGACCTCACCTGCACGTGGTACACCCTGCTGAAAAACGAATGAGGCTATGGCGACCCGCCAACACGCACTGGACCAGCGTGGCGGGTTATGTTCCAAACTCCCCCAATGAATAATAATATAAGACACAGGCCCCAAATGCACGGCAACTCCAGCGGTTGTTCTGACGTGGACGGGCGTGGACGCAGCTCTGGGGTCAGGTGTGATTTTTTTTTAAGTCCAGCGTTGGAAGGCAGGAGGCCTTCCAACGCTGGACTTCATAAGATGAACTGATAGCCTGATGAAGGTTGCGGGAAACCCATGCATGCGAGACGCACAGGTAAGTTCATTTTGGTGACACTTGTGGGAGGACTATGTCCAACAGTGGACGTATATCGGCTGAAATGAGATGTTGGTAAAACCGTAGGGGCCCAGCAGGGCTGAAGCCTACGAGGGCCATGGGTTGACTTCCGAAAGAGAAACCTGGAGTTCTGGAACATGAGGCAAAGAAGGAATATATATAGGTGTGTACAGGTGTGGTTTTAGTCAGTAAAAATGTGACATGCCCTCTCGCTCCGTCCTAGAAATAGAACTTGCTAAATTATGTCTTATCACCAATGGAAGCACACAACTCCCTTTTCATATTAACATAGTATAAATCTTACATGAGTGAAACAATTCATGAGGTAAATCAACAAACTTCTCCCAAAATCCCTAAAGTAGTAACCCATGAGTAAATTCAAAATTGTGTTCTGAAATAGTAGAAAGTTAGTTTAAATATTAATAACCAGGCAACCAAATGAGATGAGTTAAAAGCCGTGAGATTAATAAGCTGTAGTATTGTGACTTCTAGGCCTTTCAATGTCATCAATTCATCACTCCATCTGTGATGTATATATAACATAGGCTTAAACAGCCTTATAATGTTCGTACTGCTGGGACTCAGGCCTCTTAGGAGAAGGAATGGGCTGTAATCCACCACACAGGCCCATTGCGGATTGGTGGATGTCACATGTCTTTGAATTTAAGGTTCTAGGACGTGCCGGTTTCTTCACGACGTTTTCCTTAACCGTTTTGAGAGCTCTGGTGATGAAATAAATTGACTTACACAAAGTAATGCACCTGGCTGCGTTACATACACCTGCCGCTATTTGCCACTACCAAATCATGTTTTTTAGGTGGAAAAATTATCCAATGACATCCCCCGCTCTTGGGTGGAGCGGGAAATAGACTTGTACTGACTAAAAACCAACTCCTGTTCCTTCAAAGCCAATCATACCGGGTCCAAATCTTCCTTTCAGAAATAGATCCTTGGGCCCAATAGACTTTGACCCTGCTAGGCCCCTACGGTTCCACTACCATCTGTGAAGACCACACTAGAATCACACATACTCACGCAAAATGTGTTACATTTTTCAAATAAAAAATAAATAGCTACTAATATTTCTAAATGTTATTTTTTTTTCAAATATGAAGTTGCTTGACACGATATTTTAAAGATATAATCTCGGGGTAATTTTCTTTGTGATTATGTCACTTTACAATGCTTTCAAAAGGGACTCCTATTTATTGCATAGAAGGTTTCGTGGTAACAACGCGAAAACTATACGTGCATATTATTAAATACTCATAGTCATGGATATCGTGAGTCCAAAAGTTGACTACACTGGGAAGCAGTCGAATCGTTGCACCTTTCGAATCTTTGTGACTTCATTTGCTATAAGGAAGAAGCCCTAGCTAGACTTTTTCAATGAATCTAATCAGCAGTAATTTAATTTAAAACCAGATAAAGACTCCCACTTTGCTATAAATAGTCCGTTCTAAAAATAGGCCTCACCGGGACCTCCCGTGGGTGTTAGAAGTGACTCAAAGATTTTAATCAGAAGGATCGACAAGCATCCACCTGTTTCAAGAACATGTAGCGTGTTGAGTATAGCAATACTCAACTCGCTTGCCAAGACAAATGTATGACAAATCAATTAGGCTAATTTCTGAGAAGGAATTAGTGTTTGTGTTTTTGAGAAGGTCAATACTAGACATATTTTAAGTAGTCCGAGGTTGATGATAAGTCGCCATTTTATTAATTCAAAGTGTCTAAATTTGATTGCTGAAATAAATTGTACTATGATACAACGGAATAAAATATTTTTAATAAAAGTTACTGCAATTATCAGATAATCAGGAATTTGCAAATCATTTTTTTCACCCAAAGGGCAATGGAAAGGGCTCTGCTTGGAGTTTCCTTGCGTGATCGCATCAAGAAAGCAGATATTTGCAGGAGAACCAAGGTCGCCGACATAGCCTGAAGGATCGCCAAACTTAAGCAGTACAGGCAGTGGCAGCATATCGCACGTAGAACGAATGCTCAGCGATGGTTCTAGATTGGCGACCGTGCACCGGAAAACGCAGCTTTAAAATGCCTCCAACAAGGTGGACAGATGATCTGGGGAGAGTCGCGTAGGATGCAAGACGCTCAGGACAGTTCTTTGTTGTGACACTTGGGAGAGACCTATGTTCAACAGCGGACATCTTTCGGCTGAAATGACGATGATTATGATGACCAGTCAGTTTATTCGCAATATGGTCTGAATCCTCTGAATCAGTATTAAAACAATAGTTTGAAGGAATCAGAAAAACAACATACATCTCCAAGGTTTACACGAAGCAGCTGTCGCGAACGTGAGAGTACCCACGACAGCTGCGTTTGCGCATTGAACTCGTAAATTCACTTCAAGTGAGGAACGGTAACTTTTACGGGCTTTATCTAATGATGTTACGTCTAAGAGAAGTTTTTTTTTTTGTTGTGAAGATCCGGGTGGAGATTGTTTTTTTTTTGATGGTGCTGATAATGACTGCATTTTTTTTTATCTTGTTATCAGTCTTAGTTTGAGTCATCGTGGTGCAATGATTAGTCAGCTAGATTGTGCGTTACCATGAGCATACAGAGAGGGGACGGGTAGGTCGTGCTCATCACAACATAGTCTAGTGCCCATTTAAAAGGGCAACTAAGGGAATACTATAGGTTTTAGTCTGTAAAAGTCTGACACTTCCTTTCGCTTCATCCAGAGCGGTAGAAGTTATTTGATGATTTTACACGTAAAAAGGACGTTATGCTATTGCCAAAGTACTGATAACTTCACAAAAAATCAGGCATGTAATAGTTATGTTTGTAGCAAAGATGCTTCACAGTTTGTAGGATGGTAAAAAAACATAAAGGTCGGTTTAAATTTGTCTATTCATCATCATCATTTCAGCCGACAGACGTCCACTGTTGGACATAGGCCTCGCCTAAGTGTCGCCACAATGATCGATCCTGCGCGTCTCGCATCCATCGGTTTCCCGCAACCTTCACCAGGTCATCGGTCCACCTTGCAGGAGGCCTTCCGACGCTGCGTCTTCCAGTACGAGGTCGCCACTCCAGAACCTTTCGGCCCCAACGGCCATCTGTTCTGCGAGCAATGTGCCCTGCCCATTGCCACTTAAGTTTGGCGATTCTTCGGGCTATGTCGGCAACCTTGGTTCTCCTGCGGATATTTGTCTATTATACTAGAGAATTTTGAAGTTTATATTATATAGTACATGGATTGTTATCTTGTAATGTACTTTTGAGTTTGAGGTTGAGTCACCGTGGTGAAATGATTAGTCAACTAGATTCTGCGTTACTATAGGCGTATAAAGAGCGAAGGGGCGAGCGGGTTGTGGTTAATCCAATATGGTCTAGTACCCACCTCAGGATTTTAAGCTACCAATTCGAAATTCTATCATGGATGTCAAAATACTGATGACTTTGCACAAAGGTAAGACATGTCAGGGGCCAAGTTCCCTCTGAAAAATAACCTTAGATACGCCAATGTACGTTATCTAGATCCATCTGCCTAGGGTTTTTGGGCGGAGCGGGGCGTGTAAAGTTTTACTGATTAAAATCCACTCCTATGTTCCTTCTTTTTTCGCCTTTCAGGAATTCCCTGGGCCTCCCTGTCGGAACCCACGCCCCCAGAAGGTTAGCTGTCTAGAGTGCGCAGGGAGTTTGAAATTTCAGTACGATATTTTTATCACTGCTCGGGTAGGCTGCTTTCATGTATCCCAGATAAAATTCGAGTCAAATCGACATGAAATAAGAATGTTGTTTTGTTAAACCAGAAGAGTATTAAGAGTATAAACTGATTTGGATGACTGAACCGGGATTCTGAATAAGCACTTGTATTATAAACCTATACAACCTACTGCTTAAAACACAAACTCAATAAAAAAAAAACGGTGTAAAAAAACAGCAATTCTTTCTAAATAAATAATTGGCTGCCAATTCCCTGAAGGAGGCCTCTCAAGCCACACAGAAGAGTCACCCTTTTCTTGTTGGCATAACGAACAGATTGGCTTATGCAACGACTGCGACATATGTCGTTTTTGATAGAGGTGTTAGGGCGACACGTGCGCCGTGCGCAGAGTAAACTGAGATCCTTTGGCAGCTGCGGCTCAATTGTGACGCTTGGCTCTTCATGACTCACACGCAAATGGGCCATTCTGTAACGTTGTTTAATTACTTCAAAACAAAAGTCGATGTTAAAAGCTGCATTAGTTGGCATGGAAAGAAAATAATAAAAAGAAAAGAAGGTGATTGGTCTACCGCCATGATTTACGAAAAAATCGTATTGATAAAAAAACCAGCCAAGACCGTGTCGGCCACGCTCAGTGTAGGGTTCTGTAGTTTTCCTTCCGTCACAATAAGTGTCCCCACTTAAGAGTTACAAAATTACACCGTCATCTTTCGGGTTACCAATTAAACAAACTAGACGGGTTACCTATGTATATTGTTTTCGGTGGTAATTTTACATTGCGTGAACCGATTTTAATAATTATTTTTATTTGAAAGCAGATACGTTCAAAGTAATACAATATTTAAACTAAGTTAAAAAAAATGCTTGCATATACGGTAAAGTGTCATGGCGATACTATAAGGGCACAGTTGACTACGAAACCCTAAAAACGGTGGAATTTATTTTATGTATTTCTATTACAAACAAAATACAACGTTTAACATAATACAAGTGACTTCTTTGGAAAATTTTCCTTTTTACAGTGTGTATTTTTATAAAAAGATAACTACCTACTACCAATAAACATTTTTGTGGCGATTGCCATTGAATTTTTTCAAACTTTATCTATGTTACATGAGGCTGGCGAGACAAGTCTCATGATATTAGTGTCTGTTAGTGTTCATCTAGCATTTTCGGATATATGACGTGCCAAAGAAATAGACAAATACATGCTCTCAAACACATTACCTCTATATCTGGGGCAGTCGGGTAAAAACAAGTCTGATATGTTGATATCAGACTTGTACCAATATGGCCGTTAGCTATGTTTGTATCTGGTGCAGGTAAACAACTAGTTTCACATGGCAGAGACGATGGCATTTGTTTAGAGCTAAATTGTTAAAATGCCATCTTATCAGCAATAAAAATAAGAAAAATTCTGAAAATAGGGTGCTAGCTGCTAAATACTAAATTTAGAACATGTCAAACCCTACTTGAATAGGTACCAATTTTTACTGGAATTATTAGGTTAGAGTTTGAGAAATAACTCAACTTCAAAAACCAGATATTAGAGGTAAGTGGTCAATCTCTTATTTAAATGTTTAACCGACTTCTAAAAACCACTTAAAAGTGAAGTAATAAAAAAATTAAGAAAACCAGTTGCGATGTTTATCGTTTGTTTTTGACACCTTTTTTTCGTTTTTTTTTTATGTAAAAAAGTACTTTTTTCAATATTTTACCTAATTAATGCCATTTTTTAAAGAAGCGGTTTTCACAAAGCCATTTACTCAAAAACACTGGACAGTTTGTTAAAAAATTAACAGAAGTAAGTGCTGAAATTTCCAAACTACGTAATCTCACATTAGTCTTTAAAACAATGATAAGTTTACGGAATAGCTCCACGAAATTGTGTTAATGGCACAACGAGGCAACTCAACTCAACTCAAACGAACATTAGCGAACGTCATTGAAAAAATACTTCAATACCTATTTCTTTGTAAGAAATAGAGAACCAACAATGTCACGACGACTTGCGTCATTAATGTGAATCATATAAAATATTACTCTTTTACCTATGTTTTATTATTTAATATTTTCTTTCATGTCTCCAGGATTAGGCTGTCTACATTAATATTCGATGTTTTTGTAAGTTACGATCTTACGTAATTGGATTTAAAAAAAAAATCGTGTTGTTATGACTTTAAAATTCATCTAAAAGTTCACACGTAACCTATAAATAGCGCTTGATAGGTTTAAAGTGGGAGGGATACAAATCAAAGTTGTATTAAAATAAAATATGCAATTTTTCATCAGTGACGATGTTACAGTCTGTCTGAATACTCTACTAAGAATGCTGTAAACTGAAAAATCATATTAAAAATAAAGAGTTTTTTTTAATCTAATAGTATAACGTCTTTTGAATAACACACGTAGACATCTTTTTCATGTTCTTCTTCGTCTTCCTGCCCTTATCCCATATTACTTGGGGTCTTTTTTTCTTCCATTCTGTCCTGTCACCCGTCACGCTATCACTAACTCCCTTTTCTTTCATATCACTCCTCACACAATCCATCCATCTTTTCTTTGACCTCCCTCTAGACATACTTTCGTGAACAACATTATTCTAATAACTCCAATAGGTGGATCCAAGAAAAATATATTTGAAATTCTATAAACGGAAACCTGTAATGAAATCAGAATTATAAAAACAAAATCCCATTAAAAAAATCACCATCTCCTTAGTTTTTTTTCCAAATAGCTTCAATAAAATCAAACTCCCCTTAAAAAGTAATAAGAACAAAAAACAACGGACATCCAAAGCCAAACACTTCAGTATCCAAGTGGATGTTCCATTGAGTTCACCCAAATGAATAGCCATAAATCTGTTATGATAGCAGCCAACCTATGCTTGTTGAATCGACTCGGATTCAATCGTAAAGTCTACAGCAATAAGCTAGGAATGCGTTTCAACTATGTCCTTAGGTTGTTGATCGCGTAAGCTTCGGCTGTTAGCGGGAGGCGAAATGAGATTCGAATTTCGAATCGAGTCGATAACGAATATTTCAATTATAAACATCGATATAGCTTTAACGATGTCTCGATGCATAATAACGGCCTTTGGCATAATTATATCTATTTAAACAAATATAAAAGGAAAAACTTACTGACTGACATAGCAACGCACAGCCGAAAATATTAAAAAACGTGAAATTTTGTACAAGACTTCCTTTTACGATGTAGGCGCGAACTAAAATTTTCCGAAATGCACCTCGCATGCAAGTAAAACGGGGATCCGAAGTTTGTATGGAGTAACCGACTTTCACGCGGTACAAGCTAGTTCAAGCATTGGTAAAGTTAGTGCCCCCTGCAAAGTATTTATCTGTCATCGAGTTTGTAAAATGAGGGTAATATCGCACGTGTCCTTTCGCTAATTAGTTCGCGCTTCATTATTATTGGACATCTGGACTTTATCTACAGCACATGTATCTAATCATGATAATTCATTTGTATTAAATAACACTTTCTTTCGTATAGCTTACTGTTTTTTTTTTTTTAATAAACAAAACATAATTAAGAAAAAAAACTGTCGAAATATTTTCAGCAATCGATATAATCTTCGCCATCACTATCGAAAGCTCTCCCGCTAAGCGTCAAGAGGGGGTGATTTGGTGTGTTGGCCCTACGCCAGGCGGCGTCTTTGGCCGCGAGCCAAATCCGGAGCGCACAGTGGAAAAGAAATGGCGTCGCGCATCTTTGATATGCGTCAGAGGCGTACGCGCAGCCCGCCTCGCCGGTAACATGTTTTTCACGATGTATAAAAGAGGTTTTATTGCGGTTGGACCATGAAACTGATTGCCGTTGTGTGTAAGATAGATGGTAGGCGTTAGTTACGGGTTTCAGAAGGACGTTGTTAATGATAAGGTGGGGGAAAGAGGGGGAAGGTAATGGTATAGTATGTTGAAATTGACTACTGTAAAGGTGTGGTCGTTTTGCGTTGATGTACATATATTAGTTTCACTGTATTTGGAACTTGACAAAGATTGGATTCTCTTGCTTATCTATATAAATATAAAACAAGAAACTGACTGACTAATAGATCAACGCACAACAGAAACTACAGGAATTAGGAGTGTGCAATTTTGCACTAGGCTTCCTTTTATGACGTAGACGAGCATAGCACAGCATAGTCGGCCTTATAATGTTCCCACTGCTGAGACTCAGGCCTCCTCTCTAGGAGAGGAAATGGGCCGTAATCCACCTCGCGGGCCCAGTGCGGGTTGGTGGATGTCATATGTCTTCGAATTTTTGGTTCTAGGACATGCCGGTTTTCTCACGATATTTTCTTTGACCGTTTTGAGAGCAGTGGTGATGAAATAAATTACACAAAGTGATGCGCCTGGCTGGGTTTGAACCCGTGATCTACCACTCGTAAGTCGGGGCTGTTATCACTCGACCACCACTGCGAGCACTAAGAGAGAAATTCCGAAAATTTACTTCTAAAAGAAAAACAGGGGGTCCAAAGTTAATATGGAGAAACCTACTTTCACAAGGCGTAGTCGCTTGCAGAAGCTAGTATTCCTATATCCAGCAAATCCTTACTAATATTATAAAAGTGAAAGTGAGTTTGTTTGTTAGTTTGTTACGTCTTCACGCCTAAATGGCAAAACTGATTTTGATGAAACTTAGTACACGGATAGACCATGTCCTGGAATAGGACATAGGATACTTTTTATCCCGGAAGTATGTTCCCTTGGGATAATTTTCTGCTATCACGCGGGCGAAGCCACTGGGAGCAGCTAGTAATAAATAAACAAATTGATCGAATTCTTACTCAGAAAAAAAGTATGCATGTATATAAATAGTCATGTCGCGAAATGACTATTCGGAGCATTTCATATGCGTCAATCGGCGTTAACGCATCCATATAAAATGTTTAAAAAACCACAAAGTAATAATTTTCGATTGCGGTTGTACCAGTTTATAGCTTAAATTTTTATAATATACCTCTAAGATGTAGTCATAATAGTTTCCTTTTCATGAAAGACGTGGTCGTAACTTTTGTATGGAATGCTGGAAATCAGCCAGACACCAAATTTTTGTGAATGGAGAAATGTGTTAAGTTCCACTGAGTTATCGGAAGTTGCTTGTGCTTGAAGCAGGTCTACATTGGACACAAGTGGAGAGCCATGCGTTATGACCTCTCTTGTTTTGGTGTGAAATCATTAAATGACTCCTCCCGTTTTAGGTGCAGCGTGTTTGATATAGATGTATCCAGACAGTCCCCTCCCACGGTACCCATGGTATTCCTTGAGTAGCCTCGTGACTGCCACATAAACTTCATCAAAAAAACCGCAGCACAAAGCAGGTTCCCTATGATGGCAACAGATTAGGATGGTAACCTTGATAGAAAGTTGTAAACTTACTTTAATTTAGAAGTTTCTACAAACAATATAGATTTGGTTTCAGTAGTTTTGTAATCAAACATTTACTACATTAGTTTAAATTTAAACTGGGGCAATATTAAATTATTTGAGAGAAGATATTTGTATGAAAAGTTCTAACTGATTCAGACTATATATTATATAGGTAAGGATTTATACAAGGTCTCATAGGAAAACCGTGACGAGATTAACATCGTATTTTGGCCGGACCACAGCCCAGATCGCCCCCACGAGGACACAGTGGTGATCCACCCAAAAAGGGCATACCTCCATACCGTATGTTCCACCGTGTCCTCCAGGTGGCCCACACAATGGTAGCATTCGGGCGTTTTTTTCCGCACGAAACAGGGCCAGGAACCTCCCAAACTTACCTATCCAGTGAAGACCTGCGTCGGGCGGAAAGTGAGAACTCAAAGAGGAGATCTGCCATGATTATGGCATGCTCAAATTAGCTCCGACTGTCACACTGATTTCTTCACCACATCCCAAAAACCTCGTCAGTACTAGTCTACATAAAATAATACTTCTTACATACTGAATCAGTTATTCAATAATATGATAATGCCACACAAAAGGCATCGATACATCACGAGAAGTACTCAACCGTGGGTGATTGATGAACGTACCGACTAGCTCAACGTTCACACCAGTTACGTATTACTTATTTGTTTAAGCAACAAGTATCAAGGTTGAATAAGAGTGATATTATTTTGACTACCCCAATACGTGGAAAGAAGTCAATATGTCAGAAAGCGGGGGAGCCGTAAGAGGCTAAAGGTTATAATTAGAAGTTACTTTTGGATTGTAGTAATAAAATTTTCTATGAATTAACTGATTGGAAGAGAACCAAGGTTACTGATATTGCCCGAAGAATCGCCAAAAAGTGGCAGTGGGTAGGGCACATTGCTCGTAGATCGGAGTGGATGGGCTACATTGGTTTTGGACGAAATAAACAATAATATGTAAATCCTAGAATAAATGTAATTGATTCGAAGACATTTGTGACATTCACCAATCAGCACTGGGCCCGCGTGGTGGATTACGGCCCGTTCACTCTCATAGAGAGGAGGTCTGAGTCCCAGTAGTGGGAACATGCGGGCTCGCGGACGGCGGGCCATGGGTAGCTCGCTGTCCGACCGTCAGGAACAGGACAGCTGGGTCGAAGCCTACTGGGGCCAGGGTTATCCGAAAGGAAGCTCGAGCCCCGGTATGAAGAGGCTAGAAGGAACGGGGTGGGTTTTTAGTCAGTAAGAGTCTGACAATATCTCCCGCTCCACCTAAGAGCGGGGGTTGTCATAGGATGATTTTAATACCGAAAAAAAAAAGAAATCCTAGAATAAATTTGTCATTGAGAGGAGAAGTAAATACGTTATTATATTATTATCCTTTTTTGTTGCTTTCCGGTGATTAAGGATTTTATAATATCTCTTCAATTACTTTTCTATCTGAAGCAAACATAACTTAACCGTTACCATTTACTTAAAATTGCTTAGCCATTTAAGCGAGGTTAAAGATAATATTAGTATTTACAAAATCATTAAATCAAATGTCAAAAATAATGTTTACAAAATCATTAGATGTTGAATTGACCTGTGATTAGTACCTTCTACGTTTCAGTTACAAGGACAAGAGCGAGTGGATATAGTAGTACTATTGTTTTAGTTAAATACACAACAATTATAGTGGTGTATGTTGGATATAAATACCCCTATCGATTTTACATATGTGAGTGTCCTAAAAGTCAACGAAACATAATTCTCAAAAGGTGTTAGAAATTGTTTACTTACTACAAAAGGAACTTATAGGGCATCAAGGGCCTATAAGGGCCATGGGGTCCGAACGCTCATCGAGTTGTTCGAGATATTAGCAAACAGTTGGTCGACTCTTCGCGTGACCAGAGGGCTGGGCTTTTCTTCGGTCAACGAATCAGCATTGCCATCCAGCGTGGCAATGCTGCCAGCGTTCTGGGCACATTTCCCATTGACATCGATGTGGACGAATTTTTTGATGCCCTATAAGTTCCTTTTGTTTTTTACTCGTTTGTATATATTTTTTCTTTAAGTTTGTATATATACCTATTAGTTTATAATATTTAATAATTAAGATGTATATACTTACTACACCTATAAGGATATGTAAGTAGGTACTAAAATATAAAGGACCTGGAGATAAAGTTTTGAAGAAAAAGAGAAGATATAAAAGAAAATAGACTGAAAAAAAAGAGGATGAAGAAGGATGAATCACAATTTCAGTGCAGGTATTTAATTTCAGTAAGACTTTAATTGTATGGAACAATTCAAACTAATCAACAATTTATTTAAACTGCGTTTTTTTAAATGTGATAAACCAATGTCTGACTATGATGACTGACTACGATGTCACCTGATGGTAAGAAGTGTTGCAATCGTCGGTGGCGGGTTATATACTTTTGTAATCCTCTATTATTTTTTAAATAATATTTTTTTTATGCACCTGCCATAACGTCTCTGCCCTACCCTAGGTTGACTGGTAGAAAATGCCTATAGAAGGCGCCAGATAACCGTGAAATAAAGTACCTTGACCTTTTCCTAATATCTCTGCGTAGGTACCCAAAAAACAAACAATGAATTGCTTTTCATTACTAGATCATGTAAAGGATCACGATACATGTCGATTCAAGACAGCTTTACGGCTTTATTTCCGTTTTTTAAATTAAGAATGTCAACAAATGTGGGAGGGCCAATGACCGTTATTCCACGGTTATCTGGCACCTACCTTAAGGCATTAAGTCCACCTACATTTACCTACGTGTACCACTGTACTTTAGGTTGCATGAATAAATAATCGCGTATCTTAAAGAAATTAGATCAAACCATTTCACCACAGGCACTTAGAAACCATTGGCTACAAACCTCTACAGAAGATTTAAACTCTGTAAAACATGTCCAAAATTTTATAGACGACATTATCTAGTCGAACAAGCTGTCGTGAAAAACCGCACGGTTCTGCTGGCGATGCGCCAGGAGCAACAGGCGGCCTGTCCCACTACGGTTTTTGTGTCACGACAAATTTATGGAAAAATATTGTGTTTACTGCACGTTAACATGTTATGGTCGAAGATTTTAGTGGTTTTTTTTGGAGGTTGGAAATCATCTATCAATGGCTTCTCCCGCTCTAAAGTGGAGAAAAAAAGACTCAAAGACTTCACGGGGCAAATTTTATACAAACTTAAATATTAATGCAAATCTTTACAATATGCACACAGGCAGGCTGAAAATTTTCCGACCTAACAAATACACCGCTAAATTTTGATCGTGTCAATCCCGTGGAGGGTCGATCCGGTACATGGAACTCTATCAATTTGTGAAGATAAAATTTAAAACCAGTAAGTAAACACCTGTAGGTAGTAGTCGGCGTTGCGTACTAACTACCTACTGGTCATTGGACTCGCTCTGCTAACGTTTAAAAAACTATAGATGACCTTTGAAGGGCTATCCTTCTCGAAATAAAAAGGTATAGGCAAGAGTATTACTGTAGAATATGTGATTTTTAGAAAAGGTACTATGGCACTTGAAATCGTCAATTGAATTACATGACTGACAAGCGCGAAGTATTTTCCAGAAAATTCAAATATTCATATTACTTTCTTAATATTAATCATTTGCTGTCAGTCTAAAAGGTACTCAACAAAATACAGCGAATTTAACACTAGTAGTCACATATCTCTTGATTCTAGTTACTGACAACGCTAGAGAAGGAATTAAAAGGGTGAATATATTTTTATGGAGTGACAGGAGTGCCAGAATTTACTACATCTTTGTCCTTCAGTTACTCCTTGCGTAGCAGGGCCACAGTAACTCATTTGAACAATCCGTTAGCAATGAGTGAATACATATCGCTAATGACGGAGCCAATATCAATGTTGTCAGCCGAAAGATATCTACACAAAGGCTTTAAGTTCCACAGTGCGACATAAGTGTATTAATTACAAGTGATTAGCATTCAATAGGTTAAAAGTGTTGCGAATTTCATCCATCGAATTCTTGCAACAATCACCAGGTCATCGGTTCAAATTGTGGGAAGCCTTCCAACACTGCATCGTCCAGTGCACGGTCACCACTCAAGAAACTTAGCCCCATTGCCCATCTGTTCTGCGAGCAATGTGCTCTTCCCATTGCCACTTAAGTTTGGTAGTTCTTGGGGCCCTGTTGATAATCTCGGCTCTCTTTCAACCTTGAAGTAATACTGTTTGAAAGTATCTTTTTATTAAGAACGCTAAAATGATACTTCTTATTAGCTTCCTAGTAAATTCTTTTGAAGATTTTTTCAGATCAACGGAATAAGTAGCAATGCATATTTGAATTTATGCACATAAGTATATAAGCATATACATAAGCGTATTATCTATACGTCTAGAAGACTTTACCGTCATTGAAATCGTCGTACACGAATCCAAAGAAAGCTAACAAAATAAATCATTTGCCATAAGTTCTTGTTATCCGTGACGTTTGGATTGAAATGAATAGCGTACAAAGATCACTAAAGAATGGTAAACAGAGTTCTAAGTAGAATACTACGAAAATGTTTGTTTGTGTAATCAGTATATCCCTCATCATTACTGAGATAGCTGCTGGGCAAAGGCCCCCTCTATCATTCCGGCTTTCTTTGCACCTAGTATTTTCTGGTCGATCTGTCAGGAACGAGTTCAGTGTTTTTCACGCCTTACTTGGTGACGACGCACGTCAATTTTTTTTCATTATCACCGACGATTGATCTTCAGACTGGTCCAGTTAGAATATAATTTAACTTATAGGAGCTTCAGCTGCATGACTGCATATATTCTAAATTTCATATGGGTTTAAAGTCTATGCAGCTGTTGCTGTAGGATGTGCTCTACCGCTTCGGTCAAAGTCGATACAATGTGACAAAGAAATGTGCAAAAAAGGTCTTATGGTATTTGATACAAATCTCAAAGTATTTTCTACTAAGTATTTTTTTTAAGGTAAAGAATTATCAAAAAAGTTCTTCCACTAATTGTGTCATGAAAGGTAGTGTGAAACTTACTGCCTGAAACCTGCCCTTTGCATTGCAGGGCCCGGTACTTTTGACGGGGCCAGTTAGGTAGTTCGAAAGAGTTATCGAAGCCCTCAAAAAAAAGACAACTGAAGGAACACTGTGGGTTTAAGTCTGTAAAAGTCTGATATCGTTCCACTCTTCTCAGAGTAGGAGAAGTTATTTAATAATTTCCCACGTAAAAAGGGTCATCATCCCCTTTAAAACAATTCCGCACAGTTCTGGGAAATATATCTGCTGATGTTTACTCTTAATTTGCAACAAATAATAACAATAACAATTTGTTAGTCAGATCGTAATATAATCCTTTATTGTTGGCAACGTCGCTTCCAGAAATCTCACTAAGATTATTCTAAGCACGAAAGACGGATTTTATTTAACAGAAGAGAACATTTTAAATTTTAAATCGCTGCATCTGATACTTTCACACTGTCACTCAAAAATGCCAGAGCATCGCAGACAATTCATGGAACGCTTGGGATTTAAAAACATTCTCATTTGAGACGCATTTTCTTCGAAAGGTATGTAGTTCTTCAGTATTTTTCAAAGATATATTCTCAAAAGATCATAATGCATTTTCATTCTATGTTAAAATGTACGGGGAATGTTTTGACTTTGGTCTTAATATATTCAAAATGCTATTTTAACTGATTTATATCAACAGAGCAGGATTTTTGTACCTAATTGCGTCCTGAAATACAGGCTCGGCCTAGCTCAGACGCAGTTGCATATTTATATTTTTTATGCATTTGTAACTAAGTTCAATTCATTGCTCAATAATTCTATATTTTTTATGGAGAAATAAATTATTATTACCTTTATTTGTTCTATATACATATTATAAGTAATATATTTTTAAATATTTTTTAATAAAAAAATGTATAACCAAACCATAATTATTGATAGGATGAAGTCACGTAGTCAACATTTCTACATCTACTGTTAAGACCTAAGCATCCCCAAGTGTCGCCACAAAGATCGGTCCTGTGCGATTCTCTTCCATCGGATTCCCGACGAAGCTTTGGAAGGCCTTCCACAAAGGGGACCGATGACTTGCTGACAGTCGTTGTAGTGATACCTGGTGGAGGCCTATATTCAGCAGTGGATGTCTTCCATTCCACCTCAAATGATGATGAGATAAACTACTTACTAAGAATTACCCTTTTTTAGGTAGGAAAATCAACCAATGACATCCCCCGGTTTTGAGCTGAGCAGGAGATAGTGTCAGACTTTCAATGACTAAAATAAAAAACCCAGTCCTGTTCCTTCGTTGTCTTTCAAACCGTGACCGAATTTTTCTTTTCTGAAGCAAATCTTTAGCCCCTGCTCCAGTAGGCTTCGACCCTGCAGGGCCCCTAAGGTCTGCTGACAACTCCTTGAGGCGCGAGTGGAACAATACGCGTCTTTGACGCTATGTGCTCGGTCCGGATGGTTACCAGACGGTCAGACGACGAGCTACCTGTTAGTCATCCAAAAATTTATATTGGTTAGGAAAAACAAACCTTTGGAAAATCTATGAGTTTATTTACGTAAGTACGAGTATTTAATAATATATTACTGATTCTGACCATACGTTACATTATAACATTAATTGCTCGAAAACGTCGAACTAAACCGACGTATTTTTCTATAGAACTCGAATATAAGAGCGAATCACAGATAAGTACAGGAGTTTTTGGCTGAAAGCCAGCACTGAAAGTTGTAGTGGTGAAAATTTATATGTGTGTACCAAAGTAGTACGGTCGGCAAAAGAAATTTAGTTCAGCCTAGATTTCGTTGACGTCATCAGTTTATTGCCTGCGTTGGTGGTAAATTAGCGTGATTTGGTGGGTTGAGATGTTTAGATTTTAGATCACGGGATTATGTAATGGAAATCGTAGTTTTACCTGATTTTTGGATATGGGAACGATAAATGTAGTCCTATGGGTAACTCACCTGCCGAAATACCTAGGCCCAGTTCGATGGCATACATACATACATAATCAGATTATATAATGTTCCCACTGCTGGGATTCGGAGAAGGAATAGACCGTAATCCACCACACGGGCCCAGTGCGGGTTGGCGGATGAGTGCGGGTTGATGGCACGTCAAAGAATAAAATATTAGCGAAACGAACTGGGCTTACCTAGGCTGATGCCTGCTAGAGATGAAAGATTATTCGAGAGAGTTACCATAGCCCTGGAACACAAAGGACATTTGAAGGAACACGGGTGGGTTTTAGTCAATAAAAGTCTGATACTTTTACTTACTCTATAGCACATAAAATATAGCCTATGTCACTCAGGAATAAGTCAACTTTCTATCGGTAAAAAAATTTTAGCAATCGGACCAGTACCTACTTCCAGAGATTACTCCCTACAAACAAAAAAACAAACTTTATTTATTTATTTATTTAAATCTTTATGCACAAAGTTGTACAAAGGCGGACTTAATGCCTTAGGCATTATCTACCAGTCGACCTTAGGGTGGTGCAGAAACATAACATGGCAGGTGCAACTTAATAAATGAGAAAACAAATGAGAAAAAAAAATGTAAATACATACTTAGATACATACATATAAATAGAGCTATAGTGAAAAAAAGAAATCAGTGCGATGATGAATCTGCCAACATCCTGCGAACTTTACCTCTTTATAATATAGGTTTACATTTCTAACCCAAATAAAATGGTAGTTTTATTGCTAGGCCTGCTAGTAGTTGATCATATTTATCTTACAAAAGTAACTATTACTCTTGAATTCAACATAATTTCTGTTAGAGTACTTACCTGCTTTGTCAACCAAACAAACGAGATGGGTTTAGCGTCTAGATTGTAAATGAAACAACGTTTTTCAAAAAAATTCTAATAAACTAAGTCTTTTGTTAGATCCCTTGAAAATTTACTGAAAAGAAAACTGTTTTCCCGACGCTACCCGCTAAGAGACGATGACCTCGAATGGTCGTCTAGCCAAATGTCGGCGTGCCGATCTTACGTTACGTCCCTAACGGATAAACAAGAGCGAACGATTTATGCATAAAATATACACGCAATCAGTTGCGTAGGTTACTGAAAAACTATGAAAAATATCCGCAATAATGTACTAAGTGACTGATGTTTTAGTTCGCGTAGGAATTTGGAAGAGCAACGTGGTGAGACGTTTTTCTTTTGTATTTTCTTTGTTTATGTAAGTTCTCGAAGTCAAACTGAGGATGCTGAGATGCTGAGCTTTACAGGATAGTCGTACTTTTTTTTGAGATGTCTCATCTCAAAAAAAACATTTTTCCAATGAGTTCTCCCGCGCTATGGTGGAGTGAGAAGCCCTTAGTTGCGTTTCAGGGCCATGGCAAATTTTCAGAAATATCCGCAACCCTTGGAGAGATAGATAGTATTTGTAAAACGGTTTTTTGTAGAAGATTGGACAATAAAGCACTCACCAGCAAATACGATGAAGACATGTTTTTTGTGCGATAGAAAGGCTGACCCCACATTAAGCGTGCTCGATCCTCGGGAGTGTAAGTAGCGCGGGCGCTGCAAGCGCGCTGCGTGAACGTTGCGTTTCGCTGCCCTGCGGCGTGTGTAGGTAGTGCACGCGGCGCGCACGCGGCTCTCGAGTCACTCACACGTCGGAGAAACGCGCGCGCCTAATATGGGAGAGGCCAAAATTGTAAGAAGCAAAAAACATAATAATACAAATAAACCGTATTATTAAATTTATAAATAAAAATAACATGCAGGCTGTTATAATTTTTCGTTTGAAATATGAAAAGAAATTTAAATTATTTCTGGACCAATAATTAAAAATTCCAGAACATCTTTTATTTTAGATTGTTAAAAAAAAAAACTGTGCCTCATAATATGAAAACTTTTGTATCACGAACTTGTAAACTCACATATATATAAATTTTGTTCCGTGTAGGAATCGACCCCGTGACACGCAACGCCGCAGCCAACCTCTCAACCACTGCGACAGACATGCCATCAAAGTGCCAGTTTAAATATACCTAGTAAAATTGAACATCTACCTTTTCTAAAATTTGTTAAATTTCAAGTAGAGCTGTTAGAAATATTATAATAACTCCACTTTTCAACAGTGAATCCTCTTTTGTCTGAAAATAATACTAGAGACAATGGCGGCTGCGAATTCTAGCAGTTTAAGCTGATTAATTAATCAATGTCAACACAATTGAGACGGTTCAAAGGATCCCCGACCAGACTGGAGATGTTTCCAAACTCAGCCGGATTCAATTATTTGAAAGTCTAACAGATTGCAAGCAATCATTTGGGTCTAAGTTTGAATTAAGTAATAAGTTCCATGTGTTCATAAGATGGTTTATTTCTTTCTTCAGTGCTGGGATTTAATTCATCATTTTATACTAGCTTTTTTCTGCGACTTCGTCCTCGTTAGACTTCTAAAACGATGCAATATACCAATCAAAGTTTTTCTAAGAACCTTACTTCTTTAAACGTCTGATATCTACAGGTAAAAGTCTCGATAGGACATAGGATAGGATAGGTCTCGGTAGGAATTTAATTTCATCATTATATATTAAGTAAAAAAAAAATTGAACATACTCATCTGTTTTATTTAAATGTTTGGACCCATTCAAATATAAATTTAAAAAATTATCAGAATCGGTTCAGCCATTTTGGAGAAGTTAGTTAGTGACAAACACACATTCAGGAAGATTATATGTAGTTAGGTATATACGTAAAAAGACTAATTCATTAAACCCCGAGTTATTTTATCTTTCTATTGTGTCTCTACAAATCTTTTTATACAAATAACTTTAGAGCTAGCGAAGGACTTCCAGTAGGTAAGAAATATTTGATGAAATATATTTAAATACCTAAAACTAATTTGACTGTCCACTTGAACAAAATAATATTCGAATACAAAGAATTGTATAACAGGTTACAGAAATATTTTCATTTTAATACGACTATAAGTTTTATTATAATGAAAGAATTTACGCGTAGACATTTCCCGTCAATAAAAACGGAAAGTTTTATTAATTTAGTTGTTAAAGTGCTTAAAAATTATATCGCAGAGATTTATGTGTAGTATAGAAATTGTAGGATTTAATATAAATTTAATTATTAAAAGGTAGGTTGGTGGTCACGAAATAGTGGCTGCACGAAGGCTGCGCTGACGTTCTTTATCGACGGTCATCAGTTTGGAAGTTGGCGGAACAGAAAGTAAAGTCCCACAAACTTCCGTTGAAAAGGGAGGATCCAGACAGGTGTTATAGTCTGGTGGCCGACTGCCCGATAGTTGATGTCGGGCTGTTGTATATAATAATAATAATAATAATAATTGTTAATCGGGCCCATTTATTGAGTGTGCAAGTCACCCCCTGCCTTTTATCGATGGATATTAATGACATTGTTCAGGCAGGGGCCATAGTCTTAACATAGTTCCATGTTATCAGTCCACTTAAGACTCCAAAAACCATAGCCCTATTATTTAGTTTTCCATATTAAATCGCAATAGTTTTTCAAACCGGGGATTGTCCTTGGGTGCACTAGTATAGCGCGTACAGGGATAATCGTCGGTTGGTATCAAGATTCATTAGAATAACCTAAAGGGCCTCTGCGAGTTGGCTTCGGCTCCTTGTATGCCTCCCAAAGGCCAAGGACCTCAGGGTCCTGTGATAAATAAAGAAATGAAAATAATAATAATAATAATAATAATAATAATAACGTTTATTTTCTCACCACAAGCCAAAAAATACATATAATTTTATACTAAAAACCATTGCTGGCAATTTTTGGTTGTGGATCGCTGGTGCCTGTGGAAGGTAGTAACACCTGTAATACAGGTCACCAGGTCCCCACCTGTTACAAATTACATAATTAGTAGCTTACATATTAATACAGCAAGTAAGACAGATTACAATTTTTTTGTGAGTTTAAAAACCACAAGAAGTAAATGACTAAAGACAGAATATAAAATTAAAATAGCGAATAAGTAATAAAAGTATATATGCATGGAGAGTTTTTAGTGTATGTGTGTGTATGAGAGTGTTATGGTGAAATATTATATATGTGTAGGTATGTATGGGGAGGTTATGGTGTATGTGTGTGTGTGAGAGAGTGTTATGGTGAATATGTATGTGTGACAGAAAAGATGTTTTGGAATTTGTGTGATTAGACTAATACATCCAAGAGAGCTTCAGTGGCAGCATATGTTTGGCTTTGAAGCCAAGCTTGTAGAGTGAGCTTAAAATTATGTTTGTTTAATGAGTGCAAGGAAAGAATACGGTGTAATTTATTGTATAGATGTGGACCAAGGAAAATAAAGAATTTGTGACTAAAATATGTTTTGAGTGGAACAGCTTTAGCTACCAGATGGTTGCGGCGATTTTTTTCCTGCGAATAGTTAGTAATAGCGTGTTGTTTGATAGCAGTGGCCAATACAAATAATTGCCTAACTGTTAGAACCTGGCAATATTCATAGAGCTTAATGGTGGGATAAAGTCTTGGCTTGAAACAGCACACCTTAAGGACGGCTCTCTGTGCGCGTTCTATCTGGATGCAGTGAGTTTTCGCTACACCACCCCAGGAAGAGATACAATAGACCAGAACCGATTGGCACAAGGCTTGATATGTCATTTTCATTATAGCAGCATCCGCCGATTGGCGCAGTTGTTTAAAAATATAAATCAACTTACGCACTCTGTTCGACAGATGTATTATGTAATCCCTAAAAGTAAGGTTGCAGTCAATTATAATCCCAAGATACTTAACCGATGGAACTCGTTCAACCTTGCAGATGTTGTGGTCATGAGTGCCATTTCCGTCGCTAATAGTATTAGATTGATTCAACTGGGCAGCAACATAAAGTGAACTTGCTTCTGGAACATTGGTATATCGGATAGAAAAATCCAACATCTTCGTTTTTGCAATATTCAGTGTGAGCAAGTTGCCACTAAGCCATTTACTAACCATGTTAAAACCCTTCTGTGCAAGGCGATATGTGTCCACCCAACTATCCGATGCAAATACTAGTGCTGTATCGTCCGCATACGAAAATATTGAACCACCCTCCAGGCTGAGGCTACACAGGTCATTCATGTAGATTAGAAATAGGCTGGGACCGAGAATACTGCCCTGTGGCACACCAAAAGCAATGCTTAAGTCAGAGCTAAAACAGGGTCCAATTTTAACACATTGTGTTCTACCTGTAAGATAGCTCTGAAACAGTGAAAGTTGGGCACCTCGTATACCTAGACACTCAAGCTTAGATATTAAGATGGGAATCGAGACCGTGTCGAATGCCTTTGCGAG
Organism: Mythimna lalbum; assembly: GCA_949319445.1. Classification (NCBI taxonomy): domain Eukaryota; kingdom Metazoa; phylum Arthropoda; class Insecta; order Lepidoptera; family Noctuidae; genus Mythimna; species Mythimna lalbum. The sequence goes on along the minus strand of OX439345.1, from coordinate 6,410,604 downwards.
ATCCAGGAACAATGCAACGCATTTCTTACCCTTATCCAGTTTTTGAGCTATGTGATTAACCAGTTTATGAACAGCATCGGCAGTAGACAGATTCTTTCGAAAGCCAAATTGGTTGATTGACAATAGTTTGCGGTCCTCCAAATATGCAACCAGCCTTAAATTTATTATTCTTTCCAGTATCTTGGACATTGCAGGCAGTACAGATATGGGTCTATAATTTTCGACACGGATCGCGATCTCCAGATTTAAAAATAGGGTGAATAAGTGCCTTTTTAAACAAGTCAGGGAAGACACCAGTTTCAAGGCACAGGTTACAAACATATGTCAGCGGAGGTATAATAACATTTTTATGTCGTTTTAAAAAACTAGAAGAAATACCATCCCAGCCGACCGCACAATCATTCTTTAGTGAAACGATTAAGCGTTCCACTTTCAGCTCATTTGTCTTAAGCAGTACAAACGATTCTTTCTGGGGGGTGGGCAGCAATACAGACTGTGGGTCTCTATGTATTTTATCAGCTAGGTGTTTCCCTACATTTGCAAAATAGTAGTTGATTTCATCTAAAGCGCTTTGCTTATCGTTATTTTCCGCCAAAAGATCATGGGCTGAAGACTTTAGTTGACCTAAGTTTGTGACATTCTTAATTACTCGCCAAAGCTGCTTAGAATTTCTACCTGCTTTTTCAAATTCCAGTCTCTCATAGTCTCTTTTTGCTTTTCGTAGTAGGTTTGTACAGAAACTGCGATACCTTCTGTAGGACACCACGAGGACTTCGTTTGATGGATCTTTTTTTAACTTCTTATATAGATTGTCTCTGTGGCGCATACATTTCAGTAATCCCTGAGTTATCCAGGGCTTAATCGGCCTGCGTCTACGTGAGATAGAGATAGTTTTAGTGTTCTTAGATAAAGCCAGGCGAATCGGTTCAATTAGATATTCAGTAGCCAAATTAGGGTCCCCCGTTGAATAGACAGGGTCAAAATTAATGTTGCAGATGTCATTGGCAAGCTCATCATAGTTTATTTTCGTGCTTTGGTTAGAGTTTACTGTTTTGATTCCATTGAGCGATAAAGAAAGTATAACTGCGAAGTGATCTGTGACAGTAGACTCAAGCACCAAGACTGTGCTAGCGAAAGTTGTTTTTAAATTGGCATGGTCAAGACAAGTCGACCCGTGAGTAGGCAACGTGTGTCCCGGGATAAGTCCATGGTGAGATAGTAAGTCCAAATATTCCAGCGAGTATGAATCTTTATTATTGTTGGAAATATCAATATTTATATCTCCCACAATTACAATGTTTCTATAAGATTCAACTTCACATAGAACACTGTCCAAAGATTGTATGAATTTTGAGAGATCCTTAAATGCATAGGGTCTGTAGACAGCAATTATGGCCACATCAGATCCAATCGTTACTAACAGACAGTTTGCTTCGGATACGACCGGTTCTTTAACCATCACATTTGCCAATGAATTATTTACATATACGACCACTCCGTCATTCTGATTGAAAGTTTTTGATGACTTATGGGAAGTATATCCATCCAGAATGGGAATAACGGGGTTGCAGGACAGCCAACATTCTGAAAGAACAACAACATCACTAGGCATTGCAATTCTTTGTAAAAGAGTTAAAAGCCCCGCGTAATTGGCCTTTAAACTGCGTATGTTTTGTGATAAAATAGTTAAACAAGTATTAGCGGGTAACAACCTGGAGCACTGATCAGGGTTGCATGTTGTCACATTTGAGAAGGTGATGTTATCCAGATTTTCCAGCATATCATTTATATTATTTGAATTATCGAATGGTACGGTTTGAAATTAAGGGGACATAGTACGGAATTCGAAAACATACGGTTTTTCCAATGACATATGAGTCACACAAGTATTCCACAGAAACACAAGAGCCACCATCAAAAACCACTACCTGTCTTGATCGTAAATGTATGTATGGTATAAAGTGTGTATTTTTGAGAAATTGTAATTGTATGAAAGTATGTGTGTGAATAAGTGTTTTATAAAATTCATAAAGTCGTAACATTGAATGAAAAAAATTATTGCAATAATTAAAATAAAGTTTTGTGATTAAAACAAAGTAATAACACAAGGAAAATTTAAAAATATAAAAAATGAGCATGCAGTATTTTGTAATTATGACATAGTATTTATATAGTCAACTGTGAATTATCTTAGCTAAGTCTTTCTCAGAATTCACTACGATACGTTGCGTTCCGTCTTCTTTTCTTAGGTAAACTTTACCGTATGCCGTCCAGCAGTGTTTGTATTTATGCTGGGCTGCAAAATCTCTTGCCAGAAAGTGTATTTTTCGGGTTTTTGAGGGCAGGTTATCAGATATATAAATAGGTACCTTGGGGCCGTTGACTCGCAGGTGCGTTGTATTGAGTTTGTTGTCAACGTTGTTTTTATTGAAGGTCCTGGCTGACTGAAGTACTTTTGATTTGAGCAAAACAGTAGTAAAATCGACAATAATAGTGTTATTCATTGAACTCTTAGAGTTTATTCTATATACATCTTTTATATCAGATTCGATGATGGTGGTGTCAAGGATGTTACCAGTATTTTTCACTGCGTTTGCCAGATCCAGTTTCGATTCATCAGCAGTTTTTGGGAGATTTTTAATTTCAAGACTGGTTATTTTTGAATGTTTTTCCAGCTGATCGATTTTTTCCTCAAGTTTACAAATATAATCCCGATTTTCTTTTCTTTCAGCTTCAAAGTCATACATTTTCTTCAACATCTCGTCGTATTTCGCAACAGAAAAATCTACGTAGTCCTGAAGTTTGCTGCATTGATTCTTGATTTCCAGCAACGACGCCGCAGTGTTAGAGTGATGCAAAGTTTGCTCCTTTCTAAGGTCTTTAATTAAGTTGGATATTTCGTCCTTGAACTCGTTCATTTCGAAAACATTTTGTTGATCATCCCGCTTCCTTTTAATTCCAGACGTTACACTTGCTTCCATGAAGGCCTCATTCGATTCCCCGAGCGTACTTATGTTTGTCTCGGATTGATGTAGAGCAGGAGACTGTGTATTACGGATCACGGCCGGAGATGCTGGAGGAGTGCGTTTTAATGACATCATTGTATGGCAAAAAGCTATGCTGCGATTCAGTTTTAAGTAGTATTTATAAACGATCTTAATTGAGATTAAGATGTATTCATAAACATAAAGTTTTAAAATACCAAAAAAACAAAACCACAAAAAGTGCAAAAACACAGATCCCAGATTCGAACTCGAGACAGTGTGAACGGCAGTGCGACGTCAATACCGCAGTACTACGATACAATGATACAATAGCGTTCAAAATTTGCGATCCCAAGCGAGGTGTAGTAGCCCAGTACTGGGTTATAGTTCGTATCCTTTGTATTTGCTAATGAGTCCAAAGTTCAAACCGAGCACTTTTTAGCAATATTGGTGTTAGTTTAAAAGTTTAACTTGTGTTTTGGAATAGATAAAATTGTCATTCCACTACAATTTTCACACAGATTGTCACTTGCTCACTTAGGTTTATGAAGTTATACTTTGTTCGCATGAATAATAACTTTTTTCACTGATTTGTAATTTAAACATTACGAGAGCAAAAAAACACGTCCGTTCGCCGTGAAAAAAAATATGTTCAAATCGCGCGGAGAACTTTGATTGCGCGATGCAGGATTTCGTATTTTCTTCGTAGTTCTTATGTTGCGTCATAGACGTCGCTACAGATTTATAGACTGAAAAGCTTTAGTAAGGATAAAATAAAACAAAAGTTTTTTTTTAAAACAATCCGTGGTTGATGCCACAAAATAAATAGGTACCTGACAGTTCTCATGTGAGATTGTCTTCTGTACCTGTCTACGCTGTCTACTGTCTATCTTCTGTACCTATGTAGTGAAGTATATATTTTGTGTTGATACCTTTCATGGTTATCTTACACGTCCTCGAGCTCCTCTTTAGATCGCAAGAAGTTGTTGAATAATTTTCTAACTCAAAAAAAAAATGCAACTTTTTAGTATGGATAGCTTATTATACATTCAGTCAAAAAAGTATCGAGAATGGATGATTTGTTTATGGTTCCAAATTCAAATTTTTGTTTTTTTGTAGTTGTTAGATTGGCACAACTGTTTTCCATTTTGGCGCGGAGTTTGAGTTGATCCGTTATTTATATTAAATACAGTGCTGGTTTTAGTAATATCATATATAGTGTGTATTGCGAATTTCATAACGGACAAAAATATCGAACAAAGAGTTTGTCTTAAATTTTGCATCGCCAATGGAATTTCGTGTTCGGAGTCACTGAAAATGTTACAGAAGGCTTACGGTGAATCGACTTTATCAAAAACTCGTGCTTATGAGAGGTTCAAAGCGTTCAAAAGCGGTCGAGATGTGATGGAAGATTTGCTTCGCTCTGGTAGGCCGTCAACGTCTGCAACTGAAGTTAACATCGCAAAAGTGAAGGAAATAGTGACTGAAAATCCCCATTCAACTCTGAGAGAGATAGCCGCCGAACTTTCTGTATCTCACGAGTGGATTCGTACCATTTTAACTAATCATTTGGGTATGAAACATGTTGCTGCTCGGCTAGTCCCAAAAGATCTGAATTGTCTCCAAAAACTCAATCGCATGAAAGTCGCTGAGGACATGCTAGAACGAGTCAGTTCGGACCCAACATTCATGAAACGCATTGTTACTGGTGATGAGACGTGGGTTTACGAGTTTGACATGCAAACTAGTCAACAAGCTTCGGAGTGGCGCCTTCCAACTGATCCGAAACCGAAAAAACCACGCCAAAGTCGATCAAAAGTCAAAGTCATGTTGACTGTTTTCTTTGACTATCGCGGTGTTGTGCACTCTGAATTCTTACCGGAAGGTCTAACGGTAAATAAAGAATATTATTTGAGCGTTATGCGGCGTTTAAGAGAGCAAATTTGACGAAAAAGGTCAGATTTGTGGAAAGAAAATTCTTGAATTTTGCACCACGTCCACGACAATGCGCCTTCGCACAAGGCTATCATTGTGAACGAATTTTTGACCAAACACTCAACAAATACCATCCAGCAAGCACCATATTCACCAGATATGGCTCCTGCTGACTTTTTTCTTTTTCCTAAACTCAAATTACCACTTCGTGGCACCCGTTTTCAATCGATAGATTACGAGACATTAAGACATAAAGGAGAATTCGCGGCGAGAACTGAACTCAATTCAGGAAGCAGCGTTTAAAAAATGTTTTGATGAATGGATTATTCGTTGGCGCAAGTGTATCGTTTCTAAAGGAGCATACTTTGAAGGTGATAAAATAAATTTGGATGAATAACAGACATTTTGTGTATTATTGATCTTTTCCCGGTACTTTCTTGACAGAGTAGTAGTTGTCCTAATCAAGACCATAAAATACTCACACCCTAGATTATCTTCTGATTTTTTTTTGATAACAATCTAAATTAAAATCTGTAATCTTTAACACATATAAAAATGAATCGCTAAATGTGTTGCTAAACGAAAAAGTGTTGAGAACAGCTGAACCGATTTCGCTAATTCTTTTTTTGATGTGTTTGTTATTGTGAGGACAAGGTTCCTATGGAAAAAAAATAAAATTAGGATAATGTAGGGTAGAATAGAGTAGTGTAGGGTAGTGTAGGGTAGTGTAGGGTAGTGTAGGGTAGTGTAGGGTAGTGTAGGGTAGTGTAGGGTAGTGTAGGGTAGTGTAGGGTAGTGTAGGGTAGTGTAGTGTAGGGTAGTGTAGGGTAGTGTAGGGTAGTGTAGGGTGGGGAGGGTAGTGTAGGATAATGTACGGTAGTGTAGGGTAGTGCAGGGTAGTGCAGGGTAGTGTAGGGTAGTGTAGGGTAGTGTAGGGTAGAGTAGGATAGAGTAGGGTAGAGTAGGAGAGAGTAGAGTAAGATATAGTAGGGTAGAGTAGGAGAGAGTAGGGTAGAGTAAGGTAGAATAAGGTATAGTAGGATAGAACGGGAGCGAAGCCGCGGGCAAAAGCTAGTGCAGTAATAAAAATTTACCAATTACTATGTTTTAATTCGTGTCAAAGTATATGTACCTACTTTAATTTAAAGAAAGCGAACTGAGTATTCTTTTATTTTGAATTTGGAATTAAAAGATTTTCTTCAAATTTTTGTTATACAAGCTGACTGGCTGGTTGCGTCAATCCCTAGTAGGAAATTGATACTACAGTACTAAAAAAATAGATTTAAATTTTTCACTGTCATTCAAATTACACATCACCATGCAATAACCGCAATAAAAATCTAAAAAACTTTATTTATAAAACAAAACGCAACGAAAAATCGCAATAGTGACAATATTCTGACACACCTATGACTGTTTCAGTAATATTTATGTTTCCTCAGCCAAGTCCGAGTTATGTGGGCGTAGACTACGACCGCCATCTTTGAATTTTATCGCGGACAGTCCCAATAAATTTTGTGTTTCGGAAATATTCTAGTGTCTGTGCTAATTTATCTTAGTGCTGATCTAATTGATTTTAAAGCTACATTATTCATAATTTTAATGACTACAGATGTGCTGGTTGTATTGATTTATTGAGGACATCCGGAATCATTATATGATTGGCTAATAGAGCGTTTTCTTGAGCAAGTTTCTTGCATTTGTAGAAGAACTGCAACAATTTACCTGCTGCAGTCTTCCCATCCAATTAAAATTTAGGTATTTTCAAGGCTAGGGTGAATAGGTTACTAGTGCGCTTCACGATCAACGATTCCATCACCGCTTACCATCAGGTAGGATTGCACGCACCAGTTTTTATCAATTGAAAAAAAGAGTAACATTCTAGCCAAATTATCTTGGCTTGTAATTCTGAAAGTATTTCATAGTTCGTGGCCTAATTTCATTTCTCCCAGACTAAGAATGATTCCTAATTCAAATGATTTAGAACGAACCGAAATTCAATTACACATTCTACCTATTTATCCACTTTTTCCGAATACAATATGGCCGACCTACACTAGATGACGAAATGAAGACGGAGCTAGTAAGCGAAAACAAAATTAATGTAATTTTGAAACTCGCCATAACATAAATTAGTGTGAGCAAAAAACATGGCTTGGAAAAATATATTCTAAAGGTTGTTTCAGATGAAATTAACTGATTCCTTTCATAAAAGTGCTCCTTTAAATGAATTAATTGAAACCTTAAAAGGTAAAGATGGTACGAAGGACGGCATTTATGATAAAACGTAATGGAAAAGTTGTCAAGGTCGTGTCGTCTTCAATATTCTAATGCTCTATTATTGAAGACGACACGTTATAACTAGTTTCTGCCCACAGTTTCACTCGCTCCCGGGATAAATCCTATTCCACGACATGATCGTCTACTTGGACCTATAACTACCTACTTTGAATGCACTCAAAATTATGTAAATACTTTTTTGGCCATTCCGGCAAATAAAATGTTTTTCTTTCTTTCTTCTTTCTATGCCTGTACCTAAATCTGTTCAGCCGTTTAAGTATGAATAAGTAACAAAAATAGATACAAACTTTCGCCTTTATAGTATTATTGTGATGTTAAATATAATAATAATAATAAATCATTTATTATCAGGCATCTAGGCCCATAGACATATACCTTACAGACTAACATATATATAGAGTAATCACATCTTGTCGTTAGTAAATAAGACTTAAATCTATGTTAGTAACACTTCACATTGCACTAAGTTCACTTCGTGCTGTTCTGTGGCACCTGTCCGCGGAAGCGACGGAACACCACGCCCTGCGGCCAAAACTCTCCCTTCAACATGTGGGGCAGAAAAGTGTTCGGGACTCGCATCACAAACGCTTTGAAATTGACATTATGGTGCGACTCCAGCAACTGCACCCTCAGTGTGTACTTCGACTTTTGGCGCACATACTCGACGATGTCCTCCACCTTTGTGGAGATATGTTAAGCCATAGGGCTAAAATTAGAATGAAGATTTTCTTTTCCCAGGTAACTACTCTCACTAACTACCAGGTAATCATCATCAAAGACGTCCACTGCTGGACATAAGCCTCTTTCAAGTATTGCCATAATGACCGATCTTGTGCGTCTCGCATCCATCGGATTACCGTATCCCTTTCCAATCGTCAGTCCACCTTGTAGGAAGGCCTTCCAACGCTGCGTCTTCCGTCATGTGGTCATCACACCAGGACCTTTCAGTCCCATTGACTATCTGTTCTGCGAACAATGTCCTGCCCACTGCCACTTAAGTTTGGCGAATTTTCGGGTTAGGTCTGTATATGATATCTTTATGTCTGATCCGATTAAGCAATTCAAATTCGGCCGGTTCAATCAATCTACATCAACTATACCTACTTATTATGATTTGATTCCATTAAGCTAGTATTGTTCCCTCTGTTGCCCAGTGCGTTTTAGGGTCCTGGTAACTGTTACTTGCAACAGCTTCTGACTACCTGTAACTACAGTCTCTTTCAATTACCATGAGCTGAAGGTTCAGGCAATGACGTCGACGTAGACTGTCGGCTCATTCTGCGAAGCAGTAATGAAAGAGGAGAGGAGGCGGTCGAGACAAGCCTTATTATACCCTGCCTCGGAAACACACCGAGCGTCGGGAGTCGCAGGCCCACTACCGGGCACCTTAGGTGCAGGTTTGCGGATGGTGACCCATGGGTAACTCGCCTAGATCACCGGCATCTGGTAAGAATCAAGCTTGAGTCTACGGCGAGTTGTGTTCCACGCGCGTCTCAAGAGGATGACAGCGAAATTTTTGGGGCCAGTTAGAACTGACGCCTGCCAGGGCTGTGGATTGATCGAAGAAGTTCTTCTTCTTATCGATGGCAAAACTAATTAAATTCCATGCCTGGCCCAGTATTTGGCCACGGCAATAACGTCCACTGATGCTGTCATTAGATCCCTCCGCGAACAGGTAACAGGGCACGTGATGGAAGATGGAACATGCCATGACAATCTCCACAGATGGAAGTTCCTGGACGGTTCCGACTTTCAGAATTTGTGCGGCGTCTCTCCGCAGACCGTGTCCCACCTTCCATCGAAGGAGTTACCACAGCGTAACAATAAGTATTCAATGAACAGTATGAACAGCCATCTATGGATCGGCCTTTGTAAACATTGCTACCTTGACGATCAACAAAATAGGTCAAAATCGAAACACTAAAAAGTGTTTACGCAAACCAAAACAATTCATAAATACAAACATTTGGTGCTGATAAATTAGTAGTCAATTCAAATCTGAATCGTTTTGTATATTTTGGCCATCCATGGTGTTTGTGTTGCCTCACGTTCATACACCATACTGGCCTGATTCTTTCATTGACATTTAGTACTTTTTGTGGCTGGGTTATGGTGGTAAACAGTGGAAGTAGAGCGTACCTATTGTGAAAGGGCCAACTAGATTTCCTGTACTTCCAGCTTCCTCATCACTATTTTTAGTTTTTGAATGTTTTCGTTCAATATTTTTGGGGTTTGAAAGAAAACATGTTTATTCCGCCTAAATAGGAGCACAAATCATTTCAATGTCATATCAGTAATACAAAAGCCAGTATCCCTGCCAGTCCATGTGTGTATTGCGCATAACAATATTGCACCTTGTAACTATAGACAACGGAGTCCAGGTTATCTGTGGCATTTTTAGGTTTCGTACCTCAAAAGAAAAAAATGGAACCCTTATAGGATCACTTGGTTGTCCATCTCTTTGTCTGTCAAGACCCTTTATCTTAGAACGCATGGAGGTATTGAGTTGAAATTAAAACCATAGACTCAGGTCTGCGGTCCCTTGAAGCTGTGAAAAATTTAAACTTCTAAGTTAATATAGCAAAAAATATATATTTCGATACTCTCATGGGAATCAAAATTCATAGAGTAGGTACTTCCTGTTTATTTAGAATCCTGAAACTTGGCATAAATGAAAGTCTTATAGCAAAAGTATAGGTAAAAATCTGAAAACTGTGGAGTTACCTATCTCACAAAAAAAAAAATGTTTTTGCAATTCGGAAAAATCGTCGTAGCTCGGTTTGGGAATTAAATTGTTTTCATAGGGTGTACGGAACCCTCAATGTGCGAGTCCAACTCGCACTTGCCCTTTTTCTTTTTACTGAATTTATTATTATTAGTGAGTAAACATTGGCTATTAAACTGCCTTCTGAAGTTATCAATTTTCACCCAAAAATCTTCGCACTTTGTTCATCGTTTGTAAGAAACCCTTGGTGCGTGACTCCGACTCGCTCTTGACCGATTATCCATTTTATCTCCACAGCCTTCTTCGCTTACTTTTCCGTAAAAATTTTCTCTCTGCTAGTTCATTGATTTAATTTCATTCAAACGTTGTTTCTGAAAACTTGTTCTCTTTTTTTAGGTTTTGCTACTTTCTACATCTGAGGAGTATTGTGTTGTCTAGGGTTGTGAAGGTCTGATAGATAGTCGCTCCATGTGAAACACAGTTATTCAGCCACAAACAGTTAGACTGGAGACCAACCCCAACCTAGTTGGAAAGCGACTAAGGAGATTAATATTCCATAATAATATAATAAAGGAGATAATAATAATAATATTCCATAACTATCACACAACGCCGTCTAGTCCCAAGCTAAGCAGAGCTTGTATTATGGGTACTAGACAACTGATAAACATACTTATATATTTCTAAATACATAGATATTATAGATAAATTACACCCAAACACAGAACAAATGATCATGCTCATCACATAAACATTTGTCCTGGGCGGGAATCGAACCCACGACCTCCGGCATAGCAATCAGGGTCACTAACCACTAGACCAACAGGCCAGTCAAAAGATGATAATGATGATTTATTTTTGCTTTGCTATGTTTTATCCAGCTGTAGCCGTAGAATTCGCCTGATAGATAATGATGATACAGTTAATATTATATACATAAAAAAACCGTTGTTATCTCCAGATCCAGACAGTCCTCTGCTTTAAAATAAGCATCAGGCTTCGTTCATTTTACGAACCTCTCCTAACACTAAATTGATATGGCTATCCTGTGTTATTTTTTTTACTTGGGCAATAATCAAATCACTCTTCCCACTCCGGGTGAAGCGAGTGGGAGTGTCAGATTTTATGTCTTGCAGTCCAGAGCCATTCAAATGACCCTGCAGCTCACACAGGCATCGGTCCTAACAGGGCCCGTTGATTTTGCTGGCATCTGCTTGAAGCGCGCGTGGAACACAATGCGTCGTCAAACCAGGCTTGGCCCATACTAGATGGTGAGCTACCCATTGCTCGACGACCGCAAGTTCGCGCACTCGGTTGCCCTATGACCGTGGGGAATTGCCCTATGACTTCCGATGCCCAGGGCGTCTCCAGTGCGGGCCGGGGCGTGTGTCTTGTCTTCTCACGCCTTGGGCTACCTCCTCTGCTGACATTACTGCTTTTTTTTTTTTTAATTTGTATAAACTAGTGCTTGACTGCGATCCCACCTGATGGTAAGCAGTGATGCAATCTCTGATGGTGAGGTGCACTAGTTTATTAAAAGCCTATTCACTCTAGCCTTGAAGATACCCAAATTATAATCGGACGGGAAGACCACAGCAGGCAAATTGTTCCATTCCTTCGACGTACGCGGTATAAACGACGAGGCGAAACGCTTAGTCCGGACCGTAGAAGTATTTCGAGCTTCGTAGTAGGAGTAGACTACCTCTCATTCGTCCCATACCATGGCATGAACGGGGTCCAAACGCGAGAGATCATGGCCATTACCTATCTGCCATTTCATTAAACCCCAAGCAAACGCCATCATTGTCTTTCCATTGTGTCTTTAATTAACACTATTGAAAGATTATTTCTTAGATATTATTTCTTCAAATCCATTTTTCATTGCCATCATTATCAATTCAGCCGAAAAACGTCCACTATTCGACATAGGCCTCTACCAAGCGTCGCTACAACGACCGATCCTGTGCGTCTCTCATCCACCGCATTCCTGCGACTCTCACCAGGTCGTCGGTCCACCTTGTGGTAGGCCTTCCAACACTGCGATCCATTTATGAGATACCTAGTCAAATGCTGTAATAAGATGACTTATTCCTCTAGATAGCTTCACGAACTACCGGAGTTATAAAAAAATAATGTTTACCTTCAGTTCTTCGAATCGAAGAATTGAACCATTCATAGTAAATACCACGTGGTAAATATTTAGCCGATCACTCGCGGAAAGCGTAACGCAGCCAATGAAAGACATACACCAGCCAGAATCACTGACCTCATTCAATATTTTAGACTATTTTATAGGTTTTAAGAGCAATCTTTGAAAAGTTTGGTGAATGGACTTGGTGATGGTTAGGGCTTTTTTTCCGGTTGGAAAAACATCTAATGACATCCCCCGTCCTTGAGCGGAGCGGGAGATAGTGTCAGACTTTTGGTGATTAAAAACCCACTTCAGTTCCTTCGTTGTCTTTCGTACCGGGGCAACTAACCCTGGCCCCGGTAGGCTTCGACCCAGCTGGACCCCTGCTGTTACTGACTGCTCCTTGAGGCACGTGGAAACAATACGCGCCGTCGACGTCTTGGGCTTGGTCCGGACAGTTACCGGATGGTCGGACAGCGAGCTACCCATTGCTCGCCGTCCGCAACCTCGCGCCTACGGTGCGTGATGGTTAGGGCTGCGGGATGGTTCAATAGAGTAAAGCTAGAACTACATTAGATCGACGCATACGTGTAACACGCCTGATTTGTACGGAGAACGACGTCGCGTGGCGTGGATCTAGTGTAGCTCTACAAGTCTAGTTTCCGTATAAAATGTATGGAGACCGACGCGCCCAGATCAGCGTATGCACACGTTTGCTTAGTGTACTTCCAGTTTTACCACAACCCTGGAACGCAATGGCAACTGGAGATACACAAGTGGATTTTAGGCAGTAAAAGTCTTACACTCCCTCTCGCTATACTTAGAGTGGAAGAATGTATGTGATAGTTTAACCTCAAAAAAAAAAATAACAATAACAAAAGATCTGATAGCTTTTTGCAAATCTGCTCGTATACAACTCTGTTTACTACGTTTACCTAATACTCGTAGTACCAATAAAATTTTGTTATAGATATTGAGCGGTACAAAATTTCTGTAATATAAAAAACTTTTTACAAACAAAAATTAAACCGACTTCAAAAAGTACAAAATAACTTTAATTTCGGAAGTCGGTGTTTCTATAATAGATACCTAATCTTGTCTCTATCTTATCTCTCTCTCTATCTATCTTGTCGTTATTTAACACCGACTTCCGAAATTAAAGTTGTTTTGTACTTTTTGAAGTCGGTTTAATTTTTGTTTGTAAAAAGTTTTTTATTTTTCACTTTTCAGTTATGGTAGTACCACTAAAAAGTAGTTCATGATCAGATCATAATAATATTTCTATGGGACCAACTTGGAAGCATAACCTTTCAAACAAAAAAATATATTTCAAAATCGGTCCACAATTGACCGAAATATCGGTGAACATACATACAAAAAAACAAACATACATTCAGCCGAACATAGAACCTCCTCCTTTTCGAAGTCGGTTAAATACTGATTGATTTTTAACAGATCGCAAATAGTATTTTGTTTTTGTTACGTAGCTTGGAACGTTTTTAATTTTTGGAAAAATACTGGCTGGTTTATTCATGCTTTCCGCACCTACAATGTTCATTTAACATAAAAAGGCCGGGCAAGGACGAGTCGCACTCGCGTGCAGGTTCCGAACAAACTAATTTAACCCCGAAAATCCCGAAATTCAAATCCCGAATTCTCGAAGATTTTTTCGAATCACCCAAAAGTATATTCTTTTTACGACGTAACTACAAATTTATTATTTTTAGATTTTTTTCGTATAAGTTTTGATTTCCTAGCGAGTATCAAAATATGCGCATAAACGGAGCGTAATCGACCTTATCCTTAGATTGTGTTGATTTAGAAGTTTGATTATTTCACCACTGTTTAAGGTAGCAAATTTGAGTACCTACTTGATACAATATCAGCTTCATACCTCCACGCGTACGTGAGAAAAACGGTCATGACAAACGGACACAAGGTCAGCAAAGTGAACTATTTTAAAGGTTTTTTTGCCAACTTACGTACGGAACCCTAAACATGGTATTGTTTCACTTTATTTTTCCCTACCGTAAGACCGACAGCTGTTAAAATACTTTAATATATGAAATAACATTTTCGAATAAAGCAACATTTCCACAAAATCATAGTAGATACTCGTATTGAAGTAGGTAAGCAGGTTTCTCCATAGTTACAAACTTTGGACCCCTGATTCATCCCATTACGAGATGAATTTTGGAAAATTCTCTCTTAGCACTCGCCTACGTTATAAAAGAAAACCTTGTGAATGAAGTCATACTCCTAGACCCAGTAGCTTTGGCTGTACGTTGATATAGCAGTCAGTCAGTTTTTCCTTATATATACTTATATACCTATAGATTAATTGAAATACATTAGCGATTTCATCCGAAGAAAAAAATTAAGCCAAAGGAACATATTCGCAGGATAAAAAGTCCTATTCCAGGACAACATCCAGATCGGTTCACCCGTTTGAGCGTGAAGAAGTAACAAACGTATACACAGGTACATACAATACTATGTTAATGCTCTTAGAATCTTAGTGTAATATCATTGACTCTTAATCAACAGCTATTCACGTTGATTAATTAACTTGATTTCATTCCAATTTGTTCACTTCATGTGCTAATGCTTATTAATATTTAGCTCCTTTGTCTAGAGTTTGTGTGAAACGATATTTTCTAAGCAAATGTATCTGTAGTTTAGTAGATTCAGTTGAAAACCAGCGTCAGGAAATTACTACGTAGTTACCTGGTATTATGCTGAACTGGGGTCTACCATGACATTTTAAAATGTCAGTCGTTTGAGCGGGGGCCAGGGTTATCCAAAAGGGAGCTCAATCCTCGGTATGAAGGTTAGAAGGAACGGGTGGGTTTTTAGTCAGTAAGAGTCTGATACTATCTCCTACTCCGCCCAAGAGTGTGACTGGATGATTTTTGCCCACCAAAAAAAAAAAAATTGTGGCTTTTATTTTTAGTTTTAATACATATGAGTATATCTATCTATAGATATACTCTTCATTGTTCATTAGAAAAATATACAGTAGGCATTGGTATTTTGCAGATTAAGTTTTTCAAACAATAGTTCGCGTAAACGTCTTTGAAAAATAATACGCTTGCTTTTCATTCAATCGTATGTATTAGTTATACTCGTACCACCACCCATCGTGCTGTACAGTAAGTACAGTACAATACCAGTCTTTAGTGTTTTTAGGTGTGTCTTAATATGTTCAAAGGCTTATTATTCTCCTTCTTTAACGATTTCTTTACAATTTTAAACCATTTGAAGCTTAACTTTCTTTGAAAGTTAACTTTACCATTCCATATTTGTTTCAGAACACAATTAGTTTTTTTTCTTTCTTTTAATAACATTGAATCGGGTTGCTGAAAATGTGATATGATGATTACCTATTAAAAATAATATCACAATAGTTCAACTATCAAGAACTACTAGTTTAAATTAAAAAATGAAACGTTTTTTGTTAGACAGTCCAAATATCGGGAAAGGCAACATTATTTTTAGTTTATACAAAACCTGAATATTGTTTTAGAATCAGAAACTGAACGGACTCCAATAGATTTTGCACCATGTTATATTTTTTCCAAAAATATTTAAAAAGGTCACAAGTTGGACATCACCGATGCTAAATACAACACAAGTCAACGCAGGTCATAGTGGCGCTTTCAAACAGCTGGGTGTAAGTGCAAAACAACCCCTCAGTTAAAGTAAAAAATTAAAGTCCCTAAAAATAAAAATAAAAAAACCCCTCAGTTGCCTGGATGGCTCGGTGACTATATATTTTTGCTGACATAACAAGCTTATAACTTTGTGATTTTTCAACATACAGTTATGAAATTTTGTACATAGATTCTTTACATAAAAATACTAGACACGTGTTTCGGGTTTCAAATATACTAAACCCAATGTTGTATAATATCACGCTACAACCAATAGAAAAGGACCTAAGAGACGGGTAATTACGAATACGAAAGCGCGTAATACATATTAGGCTGTAGGTAGAATTTCGTTGTGTATCAAAATTAAGTTAATGAATACGAGTATATTTAGATGTAGATAACATTTTTGGTTATTTGAAGTAATTTGAACATAATATAGTTTCGTCCACGTCAAATATTTTCTTCGTCGAAACCCCGAGCTAAAAACCCACAGGCACTGGACTATGTATGTTATCAGTAAACGCCAACAAAATGATGACCCATTCAGACCACCGCTCTACTGGAACGAAATTCAAAGCATAATCCCAAAAACCCCCGTCTCACGTATCAGAGTAACCTTTAACGCTATCGTCATGCGTTGGCTACACACTGGGTGACTAATTCCTTGGCAACGAGCCAGTAACTCGACCTATATACTCGCCTCAAGTCTTCCTACTAGTACTCCCGGCCACCGGTCAAACTAATTAGGTTATAATTTTTATTTTATCGCTTTATAAGGAAAGGTAGGATGTTAGGCAATGATGTGGTAGGTCTTGGTTTAATATTAGATCTTTATGGTAACCGAAAAATCGATATCGCATCAATTATTATGTAGCTAGTTTATGCCAGCGGCTATGCGCGCGTGATAGTAGAAAGTAATCCCAAGGAAGTACACTTCCGAGATAAAAAGTATTTTATGCGCTATACCAGGATGTGGTCTACCCGTATACCAAGTTTCGTCGTAATCTATTCAGTAGTTTTTGTGTGAAAGAGTAACAAACATCCATGTGTTATGAATTTGTTATCATGAGTTATGAATTTACATATGTGTGGATGGAGAGGTAGAGGGGGAGAGGTAGAGGGAGGCCAAAGAAAAGATTGATGGATTGTGTGAGAAGTGATATGAAAGAAAGGGAGTTAGTGATAGCGTGACGAGCGACAGGACAGAATGGAAGAAAAAAACGTATTACGCCGACCCCAAATAAAACGGGATCAGGACAGGAAGATGATGAGTAACAAACATCCATACACGCATACAATCAACTTTCGCGTTTATAATACTAGTAAGACTAACTAAATATTTGTCATCAAAAAGGCATATTTCACTCACAAGCAAAAATTGTCTTGAGATCACTCATTGTGTATACAGTCATTGAGTGGAATTGCCGGCCTGAATCTGTGTTTCCTGATACCTACAACCTGGGGGTCTTTAAGTCAAATAGGTTACTTATAAGCAAGTGTGCGGTATCGACCACATCATCGCTTACCATCAGGTGAGAAAGTGAGAATAGACTCATCGTCTATTTTTGTAAACAAATATGTTTTTCAAGGAAATCTCGTAGTACTTTTCATAAGCAATTCTTATAAACTTGAAGATGACATAAAAGTTTGTGTAAAGGTCTCGTCGTTCCTTAGAAAGATTATTGTTGTCTATACAAATACGAATCCTCAAGTTCTTAAGACATATCACCCGTAACGAGGACTCGATAAAACCGGTGGTACAAGGAAAAGTTGAGGGCTAAAGATCACGTGGACCTCTACATTTTGGACGGACCTCTTCAAATCTGTGACACACTCCCTAGCTGCCAAACACAGAGCTGCATGGCGTCGTATCGCGAGAGAAGCGGTGACGGCAATGACGCAAGACTCGACCGAGATATGACCACGACCACTCTGTCAAGAATGTACAACTAAAAACGATGAAAACTGTTCTTTAAAAACCTTTCACTAATTTATAAGTTTCTCTAGACTAAGCTTTTTGGTCGGTCAGGTTTGACCTCAAAGATATTTGGTATATCTGTGGCGTCTAGCTATTGACAGCTGTCACTTTTGTCGAACATTAATGAAAATAAATGAACGTTTGTTTCTGAGAGTTCAATGACAATTCCAGGTCACACCTAGTGTTGTCGTGCCAGGTTAACTAGTGATGTACGTATCTAGGTCATGACAGGAAGAGCTGTGTGTCTCGCCAATATAATGTTAGCTGTTACTAATGATTGGGAGTCAAAGTTTTGTCTATATGTCGTATAGATATGTAACAGGTGTTACTCATAGTATGTTTATTTTTATGATAAGTTAAAAGGCTAAATAATCGGTTGTTAATACTGAATTTTATGATGACATTGCACGCAAAATTGTGCAACTGAAAAAGTAACATGTTTTTTATTTACTGTTTTTTTTTTAGAAATTTCAATGTAAGGAGAAACACAATGAGAGGATTTTACAGTAAAAGTTTTTTTCTTAAGTATTTTCTTAATATACGTATGTCAAAAATTTAAAGGTTTTATTCTGAGCCAAAAATATAAATTTTGACATTTAAATAAATTAAGAAATGGATTAATGAATTTTATCTGCATCTTTTCCTAAAAGTTGGATTAGCTAGGATGATTTTATAAAAAAAAAACTACACATTCAAGTACAACACAAAGCTTTAAACATTGCAATGTCCTATACAGACTATCAATATTCTTTTGTTTCCATCACACAAACAGACATAAAACATTATTCCCTGAATCTTCTGGCAGGAAAACCTATATTAAATTTCAGTGGTGTCGGAGTGCTAGTAGCTGAAGGAATGAGTCCGACGCGAGTATGAAAGACTTGTCGGCGTCATAGGCACGCACACAAAGGCGGGTGGGCGGGGCGTCGCGTCGCACGCGCAGCCGACAACAGCCGGCGCCCCGGGGTACAGTCGGGGAGAATCGTGTATTCGTAATGTCGGAAAACAAATGTCGGAAATGTAATGTGATGGTATGGATTTTTGATGATTAGATTAGGTTCAGATAGATGTTTTGTTTCGAATTTTGATTGAAGGCATCTTTTAAAGATTTTTTCAATTAGTAAGGACTGGTGAAAAGGTGTAGGTACTATGGTATACCTCTACATACCATCAATGCATATGGGTGGGATGTTCTGTGTTTTTCAAGTACACTTTCAGTCAGAACTAACAGTAGTACCAAGAACACTCACTTTTGAAGCATTTTAGTTACACTTTTTGATATGTTGTTGTAGAAGAAGTTGATTTAATTAATTTTATCACCGTTAACTGACAATAATCAAAACTAATTTGAATAGCCAAGAGCTGTGTTTCTTTAACTCAAAATTTCATATAATTTGTTAACAAAACTTCACAGCCGTGATTGGTAACAATGCTAAATCACACAAAAATATTTTTTAATTGGAGTTTAGGAAAAGCGTTTTATTTAATTTACAGTCTTATTAATCTAATGCTAACGGTCTGCATGATAGTGAAAACTATTCCAAGAGAACCTCCTCCCGGGACACGGTGTAACCGTGTACGAAGTGTCGTCGAAAGACGTAACTAAACTTTCACCTTTATAAAAAAACCGTCATACACTTTTTTTCTATTAATTTTTTAGTCACAAGCCTACAACAGCTCGACAAAGATTTGTAAACAAATGCACGCCATTTATTTCATTCTTAGCAGTGTCTCAATATTTTTTATTAATTATCGAAATAATATAATGTATTTTAAACACATAAAAATAATTAAAATAATAACAATGGAACCTGGTACATATTTTTGCTCTTCACTGTATAACAACTGCGCCAACGCACGCCATATATGGGGCGCCTCCCCCCTCCGCGCTCTGCCGCGCCGCCCGCCCTCCAACAACGTTTGGCTCACGTTTCGACATAGAGTAAATTGTAGACAGGACATTTCAGTAACCGTCTTTGTGAACTAAGTTTTAGTTGTGGGTCCACTCGCTTGATTGTTTAAAAAATATTTTCATTTTTTTTTATTCTGCTCACATTGTTTACTGCATTTGCTGCAAAATCAACAGTCTATATCAATTTCATCCTAATCTAAGTCCATATTATTACTGTATAACAGCAGCGCAATCGCACAGCATATACGGGGCGCCTCCCACTCTGCGCCTCTCTGCGCAACTTTTCGACAAAAAAAAAAAAATTATAAAATTTATTTAATTCAGATAACCTTGATCCATAATTATAGTCACAACATCATTAAAATTTAGCTTCAGATACGACATCTCATTGACGTCTTGAACTAGGTTTTTTCTATGGATCTAATCGGTGTAAAAAATATGAATTAATGATTTCTTTTTCTACTACTAATTCGTACTTTTCATTAGCTTAGACTGGTTATACCTACATGTTTTTATTTTTATTTTGGATAGGCTCGTGTTTGACCACTATCTCACTCACCTGATAATAAGCGATGAACTTATTCGATGGTCGACGATGGATCACGCTTGATATGCTATAATATTTATTTGGTCCTTGTAATTTTTATATTCCGCAATACTTTATTTCCACTCGAGACTTTAATTTCAGTGTGATTAAAATAACTATTCTTTACACATAATGCCTAAGAGTAAGTCTTCAAACTATAAGGTATGCGAAAAAGGCCATTACAATAAAGTTTTTTTTTTTTTATTTGAGAAACCGGATTTTCAATTTATTGTAGGCAGCGCCGTCTATCGTGGTCAATTATGTTTAAACAATCCAGTGACCTTTTCAAATATACACTCAATATTTCGTACAAATCGAACAAGCCATTTAAGAGGAGTTAGGTAACAAAGCCACGTATAAACAAATTATATAGCTGGGTGGGCGAGACTTTTTCTTCGGATTTCGTGAAAATTAGGAACCCAGGACCCTAATTCACCTAAAAAACTGAAGAGAAAAAACTTTTTCCTCAGTTTTGTGAAAATTGGGGGCCCAGGTCTCTGATTTTCACTTAAAAACTAAAGGTTTCGCCTCCAAAATTGAAATAAATGATATTCATCCACCTACACGATTATACTAAAACATAAAACTAATTTCTGCCTACTTACACATCTGTGACTAGCTTCTCAGAGCTGCGTCCGCGCATGTTTGTTTACACGGCAGCCGCGGTGCATTTGTTTTTTCTCAACGCGGTGTAGTGACTTGGCTCGCATCATATACTTGAGTACGTCGAGGTTTCCACATATTATTTTGAAGGATAAAGAGTATGGAAGAAGATTTTTTGTCAGTTTTGTAAAATGATTTATGACTTTTGACCTAAGTCATTATAGAAATCTAGATTGCGCTTGGACAGTTGCCAAGTTTTTTCAGTAGAGAAACAATTGTCAGTACATTCATTATTATGTTTCTATTCACAACCTACCACAAAAAATGTACAGTATTTTTGAAAGAAATGATATTTTATTTGTACTTTTAAATGTGTTGTAGGTATGGCAATACTCGGTTATTTAAATTTTTCGAATCAGTACTGATTCGAAAAATTTAATGAATGCTCCAAGGTAGACCGCCAAATTCAATTTTTCTTGAGTTCAACCTTAATGAATAGCTACTTTATGAAAAAGACATTCAATTGGGTAAAACGATCGTATTACGGTCACCAATCTGCTACGGTCTTACCATCCGATTATACTTTAGGTGTTTTCAAGGCTAGAGCATAGATAATTGACAATTGTGATGACATATAGCTCCGAAACGTGGTCGCTCATAACGGGCCTCATCAGAAGGCTTAAAGTCACCCAAAGGGCAATGGAAAAGGCTATGCTCGGGGTTTCCTTGCGTGATCGAATAAAAAATGAAGATATCCGCAGGAAAACTAAAGTTGCCGACATAAGTAGCACAAAGAATTGCCAAACTTAAGTGGCAAAGGGCAGGGCACATTCCTCGCAGGATTTTTCGTTGTGGTGACACTTGGGGGAGGCCTATGTCCGACAGTGGATGTTTATCGGCTGAAATGATGCAATTAACGATTGCATCACTACTCACTATCAGGTGGGATTGCAGTCAAGCAATAGTTTTTGTGAATTAAAAATAAAATAAAATCATATTTTAATGGGTTACATACAACTAGACACTGTTGAGGCCAAAAGGTTCTGGAATGGCGATCATGCACCGGAAGACTCCGCGTTGCAAGGCCTCCTACAAGGTAGACCGATAATCTGGTAAAGGAATCCAATGGATGCGAGACGCACAGGACCGTTCATTGTGGCGACGCTTGGACATAGGCCTCCCCACCTATGTCCAACAATGGACGTCTTTCGGCTGAGATCATGATGATGATGATGAATTAGACACTGATCTGCAAAATGCTGAGAACCTGGATGCAGATTGTGAAAATCTGCAACCACGGTTTTCGTTTGGTAACAGCAACCCATCCAAACTCGACCTCAGTAATATCTCAACCGCGGCCATTCAACAAACGTCTGAACATTGTTTAACGTAGCAACCAATAATATTGTTACTACCGTTCGTTGCACTGTAGACCGTTAACTTCAGAACCAGCAGTTAATGTTGCGAGTTAGTTTATTAGTTAGTTCATAAAGTTATTAAGGTTAATTTGGTGTTATCACATTCATTTTCAAGTAGCAAACACCACGCGGGCCCAGTGCGGATTGCGAATGGCACGTGTCTTCGAATTTTTGGTTTGGTTTGGTTTTTGGTAATACATACATAAATTACAGATAAATTACACCCATACACACAAAACAAATGATTGTGCTCATCACACAAAGTCACAAACATTTGTTTTGATTGAGAATTTAAGCCACAATCTCTGGCATAGCAGTGAGGGCCACTATCCATTAAACCAACAACCTCTTCCCTCGTAATGCCTTTCATCTACAAGTATCTGTGATAGATATTGTTAAAGCTCTTCCTATCTACGAGGAAAAATGATAATACAATCAATACTCACCGCTAAACACAATATCCTTCTCACTACCTGATTAATAATAAGGCCTGAAGTAGAGAACTGACAGTTACAGTCGGATAGTAATTACTGAGGTTTCAGATTAAGTTCCTTTGATAATATTCGACTGGCCTGTTGATCTAGTGGTTAGTGGCAGGAGGTCGTGGGTTTGATTCCCACCCAGGAAAAATGTCTGTGTGATGAGCATAATCATTTGTTCTGTGCCTGGGTGTAATTATCTATAACATGTATGTATTTAGAAATATATTACTATGTTATCAGTTGTCTAGTTCTCATAACACAAGCTCTGCTTACCTTGGAACTGGACAGCGTTGTGTGATAGTTGTGGAATATTATATTATAATAACTTACCTTCAAATATGTCTACAGCAAGATAAGAATGGTATACTAACTGAATCTTTGTATGATTTCGTAGGAAAATATAATTTTTTCGGTAGCTGTCGGTACTCGGTAGTGGTAGTAATGAAATATTGGTTTTGAGTTATTTTTTATTTTAAACTAGCGGCCCGATCCGGCTTCACACGGGCAATAAATATAGCCTATGTTACTCAGGATGAATGTAGCTTTCTTATGGTGAAAGAATTTTTGAAAGGCACAGTAGTTTTTGAGTTTATTCATTTCAAACATACACACAAAAATACAAATTTTTCCTCTGTATAATGTTAGTGTAGATTAATAAACGGAGTTCCCTCTCCTAGAGAAGAGGTCTGAGTCCCAGCAGTGGGAACATTAAAAGGCTGATTATGCTTATATGCTTAATAAATGGAGTAACTACTGGTCTATATTATAAAGCTATCTTGTTTAGAGATGTGCCGTTGCCGGCAATATTGCCGTTAAGTGGGAATATTGGTGGGAATATTGCTGGGAATATAGCCCGATGTATGAATATTAGTGGCAATATTGCCAGCAATATTCCCATATTGCCGGCAACGGCACATCTCTAATCTTGTTTGCCTGTAATAAATCGCTTTTAGCGATATGACTGCCGTTTGTTACACCTTTTTTGTATGTGTAATGGTGTACAATAAAGCATAAGTATATTTTTGTTAATTATTTAAAAAAAAAATGAAAAATATATAATTATTCAAAAAAATAAACACGGAAAAAATTACGTAACAATCAAAAAACCCCATTTCGAAGTTTTAACACGTTGCCTTTTGTCTTTTGTAATAAACAATTTTACAGAATTTTTCAATCCATTTTTCCTTAAGAAACCTACAGCCACCCTACAGGTACATTCGCACGTTAAGTGAATTGACGTAAGCAAACAACAAACCTACTTGGCGGCAGTCTTACAAAAAGTTGTCGAGAGTGTTGCGAAATTATAAAGAGTTGGGGAAACTTGGGAATTTAAGAAACGTGCGGTATCAATTTCAGTTTTAAAATGACGCAGGATAAGTTTCCGTTTGTGGGTGACGGAATGGTGGAAAGTTTGTTAATAACGACACGTGATATAGGAATGATAGCATTAGTACCTACCTATTTTGTGGCATTAGCATTCAGCATGAATCATCAAAGCGTTGGTTGGCTGGATTTGTTTTTCTCAATAGCATTGATTATATGTAGGTATGTATCTAACTATGTATTTTTTATTGTACTTATTACATTTAGAATAGAATAGAATAGAAATACTTTTATTCAGAACAGACACAGCACGAAAGTTGTAAACATAAAATCTGTTTCATAACTGTTTGTTTTATTAAGTTGAAAGAAAAGAAAGAAGAAAGAAAATATCTTTATTCAGTCTAAATAAACGCGCAATTATTTATATAAAAAAACAGTTGCACCTACCATGTTATGTTTCTTTACCATTCTGGGGCCAAAGTCTGCTATTTTTATAAATTCGTCATTCCAACACGATCCCATTGTCATTTTGCTAATATCGAACTTATTAATTCATGAATCCCCAAGCGAGCCCGGTGGCCGCGCATCTATTGTCTTACTATTGTGTCTCTAATTGACGGTATCTGAAGGGTTAAAAGCAATAACTGCACAATTATGTTCTAATGGTAGGTCTCTGATCAAAGGAACTGTCAAAATTTTTGCAGATTGCCGCACACGTCAGACATTCAGAATAGAATAGAATAAACTTTATTGTACACCAAAAAGTAACACAGCTTATACATAAAATTAAATTTATGGGTACAATGGCGGTCTTATCGCTGAAAGCGATATCTTCCAGACAACCTTAGGATGGACAAGAACTTAAAATAATACGGGGGGTAGTCTGTGGTGTACTGCTAACAAATTAACTACATAGAAAAACAATACATAACTATAAATATATATATATATATATGCATTATAATATAATATATTACACAATTTCATTAAAATAGGGAAGAATAAAAGAGTAAAGTAGGGTTGGTGGAAGAAATTAAATTACTTAGAATCAAGATAAGCAATGTTACAAAGAACAGTCAGTTCAGTTGTCATTTTATACGAGATTACCGTTCTATATGCTACTTCCGTTAATGGAGTGTCAGTAGTTGACCATTGTAAAATCATAATAACGCCATCATATTAGTAGATTATCAAACTTGTTAAAATCAATAATTATGAAGTCAATGATAGATCATTTCAGCCGAAAGTTGTCCACTGTTGGACATAGGCCTCCCCCAAGCGTCGCCACAACGAACGATCCTGTGGGTCTCGCATCCGACGGTTTCCCGCAACCTTCACCAGATCATCGGTCCACCTTGTAGGAGACCTAATAGTTTAATGAATAAATAAAAAAGATAAATTTACACCTTTTTTAATACAAATAGGCTCGCAATTGACTACTATCTCACCTGATGGTAAGCGATATGTGGTGGAAGATCGAGCACGCTTATCTATTCACTCAAAGCTTCCCAAGGCGGTTTTGAACCTGTTTGTATCTGAATATTAAGGAAAATATTTACTGCGCTCTATCCAAAGGTCAATGGTGAGGGCTATGCTCGGAGTTTCCTTGCGTGGTCGAATCACAAATGAAGATCAAGAATAAAGAAGGAAAAATCAAGATTACCGATGAAGATCGAAGAATCTTTAAACTTAAGTGGCAATGGTCAAGGCACTGGCTCATAGAACAAATCAGAGCCTCCCATAATGTGGACTGATGACCTGGTGAGGTTCGCAGGAATCCAATGCAAGCGAAAAACATAAGACCGGTCGTTGTGGCGATGCTTGCGGCTTATGTCAGACTTATCTCGAGCAGTGGACGTCTTTCGGCTGAAATGATGATGATGATCTGATGATTAAGATATTTATCACGAGACGAGCCTATCGTCACTGTCTTTTAAAATTTTAGGGTTTTAAAATATTAATTTATCTCTGCCATAACTGTTAAAAATCTAGCATGATGTGATGTTACATCTGTGAGTTACACCATTAGATTTTTTCACCAAGAACCAAAATCCGTAGCGGCCCTTATAGGGAGCCCAGTAGGTTCGATGTCTGCTAGGGCTATTGAGAAACTGCAAAACAAAATGCAACTAAAGGAACATAGGTGTGGTTTTAGTCAATAAAAGTCTGACACGCCCTTTCGCTCCACTCTAGAGCGCGAAAAGTCATTAGATGATTTCCCACCTTAAGAAAAAAAACTAGAACAAAACGAATATCTCACAAAAAGTCGCACCAGCCCTATCAAATCTGCGTAAGCGCAGATGTAATATGATACGCGCGCGCTTTCCCTATACGGGCTGTAATGGCCGCCGCTGACCAATCACAGGCGTCCTCGCCTCGCCTACCACATTGTTGTGTAATGCTCATACTTTGCTCTATGTAATCGTTTCAGTTCTATTTTTAAATATGATTAGGTATTGAGTATTGATTTTGATAGTAGATCCTTTGGAGTTGGCATTCTATGTGTGTGTTTATGTGTTATGATTGGAAGAACATCGGTTGTTCATGGGTTGAGTAGAACTGTTGAAGATCTTTATAATATCTACGTTGTAATGCGAGGAACGGCCTTGTTGGCGCCATAACTATGTACAATCAAGGTAGACGTACGACGTTACACCACCGATACATGGTAGACATCCCACCCATAAGCACAAAGCGTTTTAGGAATACATTTATCGTGCGTACAGCCAAGGAGTGGAATTCCCTTCCGGAGTCTGTGTTTCCAGATAGCTACAACTTAGGGGTCTTTAAGTCATGAGTGAGTAGGTTACTTCTAGGCAAGCGTGCTCCATCGTCAGTCACATCATCGCTTACCATCAGGCGAGATGGTGGGAAAATCAATGTAAAGTGGGAACTGCATTACCAAATTAGTAAGTATGGGTATTGTATTTGATTTAATTATTAAAACACTAGTTACTGTAAGCGGTTTCACCCGTAAAAAAACTGTCCCAAAAGAACATAATGCTATTCCAGGATATGGTCTACCTGTGTTCCAAATTTCATCCAAATCCATTCAGCCGTTCGATCGTTAAGAAGTAAAATACATTACGCAAATTTTGTTTTTATCTAGCGTGATATTGAAATGTAATATAGTATATAAATGTAAATGGTAGGTAATACTTTGAGCAGTAGTGTCATTACCAAATTAATTGTTTATATAGTACTGGTAGGAGGCCCAACGCTGCGTCTTCCGATACGTGGTCGCCACTCCAGAACATTTCGGCCCCAACGGCCATCTGTTCGGAGAGCAAAGTGCCTTGCCCAAATGCCCATTGCCACATAAGCCAATAGCAATGGGCCTCATCAGAAGGCTTAAAGTCACCCAAAGGGCAATGGAAAGGGCTAAGCTCGGAGTTTTCTTGCGTGATTAAATCAGAAATGAAGATATCCGCAGGAGAACCAAGGTTATCAAGATGGCACGAAAAATAGCCAAACAAATTATTTATTTGGTATTTTATTCCAATGTTTTCTCTTTCCAGATTGGTTGACGTTTGCAGCTGTGAGCACAAAAATCATCATCTTGAGAATATAATCAATGCCCAGTCAACTATCCTCTTCTATTAAATACGTCCTCACAAAAAAAACCAAGCTGTACGAAAACACGATTTCAATAAAATCCAACATTAAGTACGTGACTACGACTGGTTGCCTTGGAGTAGGGTGACTGTGTTTCATTCTGAATCATTTGGGACATCACCTTGAGAATTTATGTTGGTATAGACATAGGCACGGATCTTGAGCGCTCGGTGTCAGAGCGGGGATCGCTTTGCGCATTCCATACATTGGCGAGTCAATCGTCGTCGTTGTTGCATGCAGCAAGCGCGGGGAACGAATCAAGAGTGACATCTATGACGCGATGATGCGGCGAGTCAATCACTGACGCTCCCCGCCCACGCGTCTCACTTCGTACCACTAAAGATGCCGAATATTTGACTTCTGCGCAACTTGAAGCCACCGCTCAAGATCCGTGCCTATATCTATACTACGGCACGTTTTCACGTCACATGTCCGGTTTTGAAGATTTTTTTTTCAAGCATGCGTATACTATGAAAAGGCATAGTATGGCTAGGCATTTCGCACCAATGAACGATGCTTAAACCCACGTTGAACGCTCTAACTATCTAGTAAGGACCGAATCCGAGTCGACTGCAAGTTGCGTTCAGTACCCCTTGCCAAGTTGAAAATCTGCAATCGTTAACTTCTAGTAGAAAACTTCAAATGTACAGGAATGACATCATCTCAACGCTCAGTCACGTGGTCAGAACAAAAGGATCGGGGGCGTGGCCAGCTCGCGGCGTTTGATGCAATAGAATCGAAACGAAACGGTTGAAACTTGGCTAGGGGGGCAGGGCAAATACCTGCTAGCACTGTAGTATTGTGCAAAATAGTTAACGTGACAGTAAAATGCAAAGAGCAACAGAAGAAACACAGGTGGGTATTAAGTAAGTAAATCTGACTTAACTTTTCGCTCCACGCAAGGCGAGAGGAGCTATTTGGTGATTTCCTGTTATACAAGATGATTTTCCTCCTAAGAAAAATATATTTTATGTTAAAATGTTTAACAACGCATATTTGCAACTTATTTTATTAATTACCGTACAACTTCGGTTTAACCCTTCAGATACCGTCAATTAGAGACACAATAGTAAGACAATAGATGCGCGGCCACCGGGTGTCGCTTGGGGATTCATGAATTAATGGCAGATACTTGCACAAAACCCGAAATTATTTAAAAATAAGATTCATATCTTATTTTTAAATAATTTCGGGTTTCGACAGCTTCAAATTCTATCAGAAACTAACTTCGTTTGATTCGTTTTTGAGATTTAAGGAAGAAAGTCGTAGCGAGAGATTTGAATACTTTAGCTAGAACTTTTATTCAGATAACTCACTACATAAATTCCTTTGCAATAGAACGAAGATCAAATAGCCATAAATTCCCGACGAAACTCGAGCCACCCTATACCAGAGGCTTAGTTGCGTAGCTACGGAGAACCCCTCCCCCTTCACTCCTCAATACCCCCCAAACCCAGCCAGAGCTCCATCCGGGGTAGCCACTTGTTGATTACCCGGGAAAATCGGCGGAAAAAAGTGGAAAACAAACAGTTTTTTTTTCAAAAGATAAGAGGAAAATGTTTAGCTTAAAGATAATAATTTGTAAGTTTATTGACATTCGGAAGTTAAAGAGGAAATTGAGAGAGTATCCATGTTTGTATTTTGCGAATTGCTGAATAACTTTTAGGAGCTATCAACATGTGGAACATGTTGCGTGAAATGATAAAGGAAATACAATTGAAAATGTTTGACGAAATGCCTGAAAAAAAGTGTTACTGGTGTATGTAAGTATTGTTATATTTCCTGTTGCTCTTATTGACTTAAGAACTGGTTAAAATATTATACCCATAAAGATTATTCGAATATAAAAACACAATATTTAGATAATGAATTGTAAAAAAGTTAATAATTGTGTTTTTGTCTGAAAAATAAGACGGATGTCAAGCCACTTGGCGAATTTAATATTATATAAATAATACGATAAAGCGACGTATGTAAATTAATCAAAAAAAGTAAACATGATCAGCCTTGTAATATTTCCACTGCTGTCTCAGGCCTCCTCTCTAAGAGAGGAGCCGGACCATAAACCACCACACGGGCCCATTTCAGATTGATTAATGTCACGTGTCTTTGAATTTCTGGTTCTAGGACATGTTGGTTTCCTTACAATGTATTCCTTCACCGTTTAGAAAAGAAATGAAGAAATAAATTACACAAAGCGCTTGGCTGGGTTTGAACTCGCGACCTACAACTTGTAAGTCGGAATCGCTATTACAGGGCTATTTATTAAATAATTATATCGATCACAGACAGCAAATATTAATGCAATACAAAGGCCACGAGGCGACGTCAAGACACCAAGGTCGCATAATTCCAGTAATTAACAAAACATTCGAAGACATGTTACATCCACCAACCCGCACTGGGCCCGCGTGATGGGTTACGGCCCATTTCCTGTCCTAGAGGGGAGGACTGATTCCCAGCAGTGGTAACATTAAAAAAAGGCTGATGATGATGATGAAGACAAAATCTACTGTATTTTCTCTCTTCTAAGGTATCACCTCTAGGTAGATCAACACTAATTTTAAAT
Source organism: Mythimna lalbum (assembly GCA_949319445.1). Lineage (NCBI taxonomy): Eukaryota > Metazoa > Arthropoda > Insecta > Lepidoptera > Noctuidae > Mythimna > Mythimna lalbum. Next base: position 6,380,389 of record OX439345.1, on the reverse strand, counting down.
CGTGTCTTGTTACTATTGTACTAGTAATGACTAAGTTAGTACTTGAGTTTCAAGATCGTATTGCAATTAATAAAATAGAAGTAGTTGATACTTTTTACAAGATGGCTGTAAACAAATAGAGGATTACCTATAATATACCTATAAATATAAATAATTTATAGGTATTTATTGTTATGTCGCTCTATAAGTTAAGTTGAATTGCACTGAATGTGGTAAGTTTAATGGCAGGTCCTGACGATCCAAAAAATCGGTCAAGTGCGAGGACTAAGTGCACCAGGGGATCCGATCAAAGTTACCTATCTAAGTAATTCTATTATCGAATCGATTCTCAAAAAAAAAATCCTCACAAAATAATACCTATATTACAGCTTCCACACTTTTTTCTGTGCTTGTGCTATGAAACTTCTTGCAAAATTTCAGTATTCTAAATAAGCGGGATACTTCCCTATACATATGTACTGGTTTCTTTGAAAGTGTCAAAATAAACTAAATCTCTAAAAACCTCTCTAAATCTAGCATAAACGACCTTATTTTTAAATTACGATGACTTAAAAGTTGTTTTTTTCTCTGCTTTTAGCTTAATATCCCCACGCGTTTCTGAGAAAAAGGGAGAGACAGACAACAAGGTTATCCTATACCTAAGGATTCCGCTTTGCCGACAGATATTTTTTATTATTTTAAGCATGTTGTCCCACAGCAGGGCAAAGGCCTGCCTTCCAATCTTCTTTGTTCTCTTCTGTTCATGTTCTTACGACTAAGGTAAGGAACCCTAATAAACCGTATCTCGATAATGTATAGATTGTTGTTCCTGGTTTTGTCATAATCCATTAATCGAACCGGCCAATCAGCTGGTGCCAAAATAAATGAAAATTATTGTCTTTGATTGGCTTGACATTTTGGTTTTCTCGACTAAACAAAGTGTCAAACTGAAATGCTAGCACAATTCATAATATAGGATTGATATGAAAATCTAATTTTTACAAAACCGCGTCTAGACGTGACTGAAAACGATGGTCCAGAAATTAATTAAGTACACATCAAAGGTGTTTATGGAATGATTTTTTTTTTATAGAAAAATATCTAGGTAATCATATTTTTTCTTTAGTCTATCAGAGAAAAAGGTAACGACCTACTATAAGATTAATACTCAGTTTTGAAAAAGTAAGAATAAAAATGCAGTTTAAATGGCCTCCATATTCGACATATATGGTTTGTCTAAAAAGTCAAACGACTTTGGAATTTTGTATAATATTTAATCATTTAAAGAATACTTTTATTCGATACTTTTTATAAGGTTTTTTTTAGTAAACAATGATCAAGATGTCTTAATCCACCTTGATTATTGAATCAGAATTGACTACATCAGATTTCATTTTGCCTTAAAAATTACCTTGGTCGTTTGACTTTTTAGACAGATTCTAGCATAGTGACCTTAGACAAGAGTGCGTGTTATGACTTTATAGATAACTATAGAGTCATAGCACGCACTCTTGTACTCTCAATGACCAATGATGAATGAGTATACACGAGCATAATTAAAGATTAGTTTAAAAAAAAACAGACACACAGTCTCGAAAAAAAAGGAAGATAACATCTGAAACAATGCTCTTCGTGTTTTAAGTAATCGGGGTTGCTGCTGATCTAAATGAGACCGGTTCTTCCACCGATTCAAATACTAGCCCACAGAATTATTGATCCTCTACCATATGGAATTTCCTGACGATATCTCAACCGTTCTTGACATTCAGAGGTCCTCCAAACTCGATTACGTCATGTATCCGGCTTCAACCGAAACGAGATACTTTGGAAAAGCGCACAAAATGAATAGCTATGAAAAACCAGTTAGTTAACCTTGATTGTAGCAATACTCGTAGCTCGCCGTCCGCCCGTCCGGTAACCGTCCGGACCGAGCCCAAGACGTCGACGGCGCGTACTGCCTCAGCAAACTGTAGGCGCCCAATTGGGCTGAAGCCTACTAGTGCCAAGGGTCTGCTTCTACAAGAAAGATTCAACCCCGGTACGAAACGCAACGAAGTAAAATGGTAGGGTAGGTTTTTAGTCAGTAAAAGTCTGACACTATCTCCTGCTCCGCCCAAGGGCGTGGAGATGTCATTGGATGATTTTCCCACCTACAAAAAAAAAGATCCCTAAACATTTTTGATACACCGCATATTTCAAATAAAAAAAAAACTTACGATATTTAAAAAAATAAATAAACTACCCACTAAACTTCAAACGTCCAAACAAATTTCGAGAGAAAAACCGATAACACGCCTACACAACTTCACCAAAACTAAACAATTAAACAACAAAATATTCTACTACCCACATAGCTGGTATAATCCTCAGAGAGTACCCTCGGCCCAAAAATTTAGATAAGTGTCCCGGCCCCCGTAATCCGAAGTACTTGGCCCGAACATCCTGAAATATTCATCGCAAGGTCGAAACTCGTTGACTCGAACTTATTATATCGATTTTATATGTGGCAGGCTGATCCGTCAGCATTAGGTACCTGTATCTATGTACATACAATCATTTTGATTGTTATCTATATGTTGAGTAACCATCAATCAATCATCAATCTGTGTATGTTGTTGAGATTGAGTGACATAATAGTACAGTGTACATTTTGATACAAGTGCAAAAAGTTTGTTATTGTAACCGAATCTTTATTTCTTTACCGGAATTCTTTATTTGTTTTTATTTGTTATGAAGCCGAGGCACGGGAAGGGCTGCAGGGACAAATTTACACGTGTATCAAACGACTTTTTTCAATACACTTACGAAGAAATGAATAAACGGGGGTTGACCGGTTCGTGGGGGTCGACGCGCGCCCAGCCTGATACGATAAATGTAATAAAATTGTGGTGGGTAAGAGAACACGCTCTTTTCTGCACTAGTGCGGAAAACAGTCTATTGCATGCCTAAAAGCGGTTGGATAAGCACGGTTTTTCGAGTAAGTGTATTGTTTATTTTAAAAATGACCTGTTTTAGCACCAAAGTAAGTTTGGAAAGTGAGTTTAAAAGGTTCCTCCCCAAACCGTTTATCGTTATGTGAACATAATTTAAAAGCTTTTTGTTTCATCCAACATAATCTAGCGCAATGCTTGATAAAAAAACAACGCGAAAAAAGAGATAAAGCCTAAACGCTTTGTTGGCATTCGATAATTCTATAATTGACTGAAACATTTCGCAAAACTTTTTCTAGAAACTACGTGATTTTTAAAAAACCTTAAAATTTCGTTACTCGGAATCTTGATTAAATATGCATGGTTTCTGTAGATACGAGTACCCATATATTTTTTATATTTGAGTACATTTTGAAGAGCCAAAATTTACTCAAAATATCAGGTTTTCAGAGCTTTTTACTGGATTAATTTTACACAAATTTATGTTTTGTTTTCAGTAAAAACCTAAATAATATGTGTTTCCAAAATATCTAGAGAAAGATGAGTGATAACGTAAGGGCGGTTGTATAGAAATCTACGTCAAGTTGGCCGTTTTTAATTATTTTATTTCGTTGAGAAAAAACCAATAAACTATCGATAAAAATCTCCTAAGTATAAAAGACAGAATCTTGATTTTCTGCGTGTATAAATCACTTATTTTTCCCACGGCTTCATTAACGTGAATATCAGTTATTGCGAAAGCGAAGTCACAAGTATAAACCAGATAAAAGTAGCCTATGTCTTTTCTTGGGGTTCACGCCTACCCCGTACCATTGAGTTTGGAGGTATGCGGAACAGAGAGTAAAGTCCCGCAAACCTCCGTTGAAAAGGGAGGATCCTCCGACCAGACCGGATGTTATGATCTGGTGGGCTACTGCCCGATAGTTGATGTCGGACTGTCGTATATGTTCAAATCGCGCGGAGAACTTTGATTGCGCGATGCAGGATTTCGTATTTTCTTCGTAGTTCTTATGTGGCGTCATAGATGTCGCTACATCACTTCCCTCCGGAGATCGGAGATCGATGGTTCTTGATGCTTCTTGTCTTTCTCTCCTCGCTTGTGGTAGTAGTGGATGGCGTTATGTAGGGGCGAGGTAGTTGCGTGGAGGTGTCGCAGTACACGGGTGAGTTTGTGCTGCCGGTGATCTTCTCTAATTTCAGAGCGGTACCATGGAGCAGCAGGCCTTGCAGTTCTGGATCCTCGTCCTGAAGTTTTGCAAGGTTCTTGTAGTCGATTGTCAGCATCTCAAGAAAAGCGCATTAAGCAGCTTTTAGTTCATGAGGGGTTAGGAGATCGGAAACCATCACAATTCCTGCGACACCTCCAAGGCTTAGCAGGACCATCAGGTGCCGCAGATTTTGTTAAAAGAATATGGACTAGCCGGCTGCCCCAAAATATACAGACAGTCATCGCCTCACAAATTTCCGATTTACAGGTCGAGCGGCTAGCGGAGATAGCGGATAGGGTGCACGAAATCGCCCCAATGACTCCACAGGTTGCGAGCACTTCCACATCCTCAAGCGCTGCTTCCACGGACCTGGCAGCGCAGGTGAGTGAGCTTACGAGGCAGGTAGCCTCGCTCACTGCACAGCTTAATAGCAGAGGGAGAAACCGCTCACGCTCACGCCCACGCAGCAACCATCGAAGGTATGACCGCTCTAGCCATAGACCACAGCAACCACCACAGAATCACCCGCACTGTTTTTATCACTACACCAATGGAGAAAAGGCGCGTAAATGCAAACAGCCCTGCACGTTTGAGTCGGAAAACAAGAAGGGCGGTCGCAAGTAGCGGCCAACGACTGCCCCACCACTTCTTCAGGCCGTTTGTTTATTACCGATCGGACGTCAAAGATGCAGTTGTTAGTAGACACAGGCTCAGACTTGTGCGTTTTCCCCCGATCTGCGGTCAAGACGCCCTGCATACAATCCAAGTATGATCTGATAGCTGCCAACAACACGGTAATTCATACATACGGTCCCCTACAGCTGCAATTAGATTTAGGACTCAGGAAGAGCTACAGCTGGAGCTTTACAATTGCAGATGTGTCGAAAGCAATTATCGGTGTGGACTTCCTCAGCTTTTATAATCTGTTGGTAGATTGCAGGTATCAACGTCTGATCGACAACCTTACGTCCCTGTCTGTCTCTGCTGCACATTGCGATTCCGTTGACATCGCATCAGTAAAGGCTGTAGTAGGAGAGACGAATTACCATCAGATTCTGCGCGAATATCCGGAAATTACGCGACCTCTAGGCAGACAGCTACAGGGAAAGCACAATACACTGCACTAAATTAGGACGACGCCAGGCCCACCGGTAGCATGTAAGCCCAGACGCCTTGACCCTTCTCGATTGCAGACAGCTAAGAAGGAGTTCGAGGAAATGCTTGCAAGCGGCGTAGCACGGCGCTCGGAGAGTGCTTGGTCTGCGCCACTGCACCTAGTGAAAAAGAAGGACGACGGATGGAGACCATGCGGGGACTACAGGGCACTCAACTCACGAACTATACCCGACAGGTACCCAGTCCGTCATATTCAAGACTTCTCTCACCAACTAGCAGGCTGTACCGTCTTCTCAACTATAGACCTAGTTAAGGCATATAACCAGCTAGCTGTAAACCCAGAGGATATCCAGAAGACAGCGATAACTACACCATTTGGGTTATACGAGTTTCCCTTCATGACTTTTGGTTTGAGGAACGTTCAAACCAAAAAAAAAATCCAAAGGTTCATCGACGAAGTTTTACTTGGCCTAGATTTCTGCTACGGCTTTATAGATGACATTCTCATTTATTCTGCATCTTCAGAAGAGCATAAGGTCTACCTACGCCTGCTCTTTGACCGTCTGAAGCGATACGGTATTGTCGTCAACGCAGCTAAGTGCAAGATCGGCCAACCTGAGGTCGTTTTCCTAGGCTATAGCGTGTCAGCGGAAGGTACGAAACCATTACAATCCAAGGTTCAGGCGATCCAGGATTTCCCGAAGCCGAAAACAGTCAAGGAGCTGTGACGATTCTTGGGTATGATAAATTTTTATCGTCGATTTGTCCCAAACGCAGCCTATCTTCAAGCACCACTACACGCCGTACTTGCTGGTCCCAAGGTAAAAGGATCCCATCCGGTTCATATTACGACAGAACTGCTGAAGGCTTTTGAAGACTGTAAGTCCTCGCTGTCTAAGGCAACCCAGCTGGCTCACCCGGATATATCGGCGGAGCTAGCAATTATGACTGATGCGTCAAACACCGCTATAGGCGCAGTTCTTCAGCAACGCAAAGGTGAGAACTGGCAACCTCTAGCTTTTTACTCCCATAAGCTCAATGATGTTCAGAAGAAGTACAGCCCGTATGACCGAGAGCTACTGGCAGTATACGAGGCTATCAAATACTTCCGGCACATGGTAGAGGCCAGAACGTTTACAGTGTACACGGATCACAAGCCACTCATATTCGCCTTCAAACTAAATAGAGAGAGCCTATCTCCAAGACAGTTCCGATATCTACAGTTCATAGGACAGTTCACAACGGCAAGGCACTTACCAGGTAGCGACAACGTTGTTGCTGATGCACTATCGCGCGTGGAGGAGGTATCTGCTGCCATCGACTACAAGAACCTTGCAAAACTTCAGGACGAGGATCCAGAACTGCAAGGCCTGCTGCTCCATGGTACCGCTCTGAAATTAGAGAAGATCACCGGCAGCACAAACTCACCCGTGTACTGCGACACCTCCACGCAACTACCTCGCCCCTACATAACGCCATCCACTACTACCACAAGCGAGGAGAGAAAGACAAGAAGCATCAAGAACCATCGATCTCCGATCTCCGGGGGGAGTGATGTAGCGACATCTATGACGCCACATAAGAACTACGAAGAAAACACGAAATCCTGCATCGCGCAATCAGAGTTCTCCGCGCGATTTGAACATATATAACAGCCTGACATCAACTATCGGGCAGTCGCCCACCAGGCTATAACACCCTGTCTGGCCGGAGGATCCTCGTCTTTTCAAAGGAGGTATGTGGGACTTTACTCTCTGTTCCACCTACCTCCAAAGATATAATCAGTTCAATATTTGACAATATATGTATTTGATTTGATTGGCCAGCCCCCGTAGCCAAGCTACAACTGTTTCGCTTGCATCGAACGCTTCGAGCTGACCTTGCCGCCAATTTTTTTTATTCCGACCTCGTGACTGAGCGTTGAGACGACGTTATTCTCGTACATTTGAAGCTTTCTACAAGCGTTAACTATTGCATTAGCAACTTGGCTAGGGATACTGTTGGTCTAGTGGTTAGTGGCCCTGACTGCTATGTCGGAGGTCGTGGGATGGATTCCCACCCAGGACAAATGTTTATGTGATGAGCATGATCATTTGTTCTGTGTCTGGGTGTAATTTATCTTTAATATGTATGTATTTAGAAATATTTTGTATAAGTATGATTATTAGTTGTCTAGTACCTATAACACAAGCTCTGCTTAGCTTGGAACTAGACGGCGTTGTGTGATAGTTGTGGAAAAAAAATATTAACCGTGTAAGTATAACAGAATGATAGACAGAGCTACTTTCATACTTTATAATAATATAGTATGGATTCCATTATTTTGTTACATTACTTATTGAATTTCTGTAACTCAATAAGTAAGCCTTGATATAACTAAAAAGGTTTTTTTCCGATAGCGTCGTAGTTGGTATGAAAAATCTAACAAGACCAACTTAAGAAAAAAATCTGAGTTTGAATTCGGAACGCTTTGGTGAGCTGAGCTAGGATTTACCAGAGGTAAAGAAGCAAAAGAGCGCGTAGAATAAGTATCAAGCGTTTCGGAAATTCGTGAGCCGTTTTTGCACAAAATAGATAGGTACAGAAGTCGATCTCATGTAACTTCACTTTTTATACCTACGCTAGGCGCACTAGGGTCAGCGCGTTGCGCCGAACTGTACAGCCTGCAATACACGTTGGCCGAGCGTTGCCGAGTGAAGACCAATACCAACATCTGGTCTAGTCTTGCAGCTCGGTGTCAGTCGCCTAGTTAGTTAAGCAAAGACATACGCCAACGTCAGCCAACGTGTATAGACCTCGTTTGGCGTAGCTATGCTTCACTTCGGAGCGGTGTCGATTTTTCTGCACAAATCAAAGGCGCTCGCGCGCGCTCGCCCAACATGTTGGTGTCTTCTCAAACTCGTCTATGTTGGCCATTTGCATTGGTTTCCTTCAAGCTTGCCGAAAGTGTAAAGTAAAGCGCTTGCCTTGTGTCAATTTGCTTATTGCTCTTGCCTAGGCTCGCATTGGTCTTAGCTCGCCCAACATGTATAGCAGGCTTACGAATGAGACCTGGCGATTGAGTCGAGATATCGTGGCCTATTTGTTGCTCACGCGCGCTTTGTATGTAGATTGTTTTCTGTATTTTTTTATTTTGTGGTTTTTGTGTGGGAGTTCGAATAATATACAGGGTGAATTATTCAAGTGAGCTGGGGTAGAGTAATAATATTGCGTTCATATTTTTTTCCGACATCAACGGGTTAAATTCCTGGCTAAGAATATTGATTTTTAAAAATCCAATTATGTATTTTTAGCTAGATCATCATAATCCAGTTCCAGACTCCTTTGAATATTTTTCACTATTCTTTATATTTTTGCATTTCCCATCAAAGTCAACTTGAAAAATTCCTACCATGTATATTTAATTTCGTAATGAAACCGATAGTTCCATGTCATTTGTACTTTTCTACTTCTTTCTGCCCTTATCCCGTACTACTTGGGGTCACCATAATATGTTTTTTTCTTTCTTTCAGTGCTGTCACCCGTCACACTATCACTGGTTCGGTTTATTCCCATCGGCCACCCCTGAGCTTGCAACCAGGGTGGCACTTGAAACTTTTTCATTCCCATCGGCCACCCCTGAGCTTGCCACCGATGTGGTGGTTGGCACTAATAGGTGGCGTCTACCACCCCGGTGGTCGATGATTACTATTTAGTTTCATCTGCCTCCTCGATGCAACTAGTCGTTTATTGTAAATTAAACTGTGATTGTAGCAATTGAGGTTTCATTCAATATAATTTGTACATAAGTCAATTAAAATACACTTCTGGACACATCTATTGGCCCACCTTAGTGTTTAGTGTTCGATGGCCCCTACCGAAATATGATTGCTAGATTGAACAAAAACTGTTGATACAGTTTTAAACCTGATACATTTTACCATCTTTTTCGATCGTATTGTTTTAAATTTGAATTCAGAATACCATACGACATGGAGCTACGCCTAACAAGTCGGATATGCGCCTTGTTAAAGGCAATTGATTTTTGAATAAAAAACATGTTTTATCAAATAAAGGTTTAATTTAATAACGCGTGTTGCCTCCATGGGCATCTACCACAGCTCTCATACGATTAGGCATATAGTTTATCAACCGCTCTATGAAATTTTGAGGGATCATCTCCCATTCTTCTTCTATGGCAGTTTTCAACTCCTGCATCGTCTGGGTAACTGGCTGACGAGCCCTAACACGTCTTTTTAGCTCGTCCCACATGTGCTCAATGGGGTTCATGTCTGGGCTTCTGGCTTGCCAGTCCATAACTGTGATGTTCACATCCCGAAGATATTTCCTGACGATGCCGGCCGCATGGGATCTTGCATTATCATGCATAAAAAGGAAATTTGGGCCCACATAGTCTGCGTATGGTATCACGTATAAGCACTCACGAATGTACCTTTCAGCATTTAATGTTGGCAGCCGTGGTCCTGTAACAACCTCAAGATGAGTTTTGCCGCTCGCGGATATACCGCCCCAGACAGTCCATGAGCCACCGCCATAAGCAACCCTCTCTTCAAAGCAGCATTGTGCGAAACGCTCTCCCTTACGTCGGTAGACCTTCTTCCTTCCATCATTGCCATGTAACGCAATTTTAGACTCATCAGAAAAGAGTACACGGCTCCAATCTTGCTGTGTCCAATTTAAATGACTGCGTGCGAAATGAAGGCGCGCTGTTCGGTGGGCTCGCGTTAGTTTGGGCCCATTAGCTGACTTGTGTGGTACCATATCGCGTTCTTTTAACCTTCTCCGAACAGTTCGAGCGCTCACAGATACTCCGTGGAAGTCGCGAAGTTGGTTTTGTATCTCAATGGGGGTAAGGTGACGATTTCTCAAGCTGGTCGTCACGATGAATCGATCGTACCTTTCAGTTGTGACCCGAGATCGTGGCCTTCCTTGGCGACGAACAAAGCCGCCAGTCTCTAGGTACCTCCGATAAACATTTCGGACCGCAGATCGACTTAAATTAAGTTGAGCACTCACGTTTCTTTGGCTGTGTCCGGCCTGAATAAGTGCCACAGCTTGGGCGGCGACTTCAGGTGAAGTATCCATAGATTATTGATAGAACCTCACCTTAATGTTAAGAATAAGTAATGTTTGTTGCAAAACCAAAGATATCGATCACTTTTTCAAGAATTAAATCCAAGTAAACCAATAAAACCAAGTTTTCTTAGTATTCGATTGTTTGATATCAACAAACAGGCTCCAAATTGTCTTTTGTTTCTTTAAATTCTGTGTTCGAAATTAAAAAAAAGACTTGAATGAAATTGTGAATGTGCCAGGTTCAAAACTGCATAAAAACTTTTTGCTTGACCTAATATAAAATTTTAGCTAGGACCAAACGAAACTGAAAATACAAGGTGGGCCAATAGATGTGTCCAGAAGTGTATTTCCTAAGTTTTTTTCAGAGATTGTAAGTAATTGCATTTGATTAACATCTTATAAAGATTTCACTAGCATCAAATAAAACAATTTTAATAACACTATAAACTCTTATCAAAATCAGTCAGCTTTGTGATATTAGCAATTTTCATGAACCAAGTTATAAAAAAAAAACCAAAGTAATTTACAGAAAAGACTTCCTAGCTATTTGAAAGTTAAATATGCTTTATTCCGCATTAAACTGGTTACAAACTAGGGCTGCCACATAAATAATAAAAGCTTCACAAACGACTAAGGATGTCACTTAAGCGAGCGCTCGCAAGACAGTTCAAAGGGGTTTAATCGCTATAATGACACGTAATTTACGTAGAAAACGTTGACAACACACGGCATCGATGTGTCACGTACAGTCAGCTGCGTGGAAATGTCACAATAAGGTACCTATAAGACTGTTTTTTTATTTTTTATTCAACGTGTCACTTTTTATTTTAGGTGGAGGTGGAGGGTGGTTTTTGGTGGTGCCATCTAATGACATCTCTCGTCCTTGTGCAGAACGGGCGTGTCAGACTTTTACTGACTAAAATTCAATCCTGTTCCTTATTTACCTTCAGTCCAGAGCCCCGGGGTTCTCTTTCGCACAATCCACAGCCCCAGTAGGCATAGACCCTGATGGGCCCCTGCGATTTATTTACGTCTCCTTGAGGAGCGCGTGGATCAATACGCTCCATCGACGACTTGGCCTCGCTCCGGACGGTCACCGGACAGTCGGACGGCGAGTTACACATTGCTCCCCGTGCATGCATACACCGTGTCACTGATATCGACACTCGCTTTTTTCACCTGAGCATCTGAGCTCAGGTGAGCTGATAACTCCTTCTAGTTTCCTTTTTTTAGTCAAATCAAATCAGGAATAAAGCAGCTTTTTATCGGTAAAAAATTTTAGCAATCGAACCAGTAGGTATGATTCAGAAATGTATAACCTCCTAGAATAAAAAAAATAAATAAACACAAACTTTACCTCTTTATACTATTGTACTAGGTACTAGTGAAGATAAACTGGATAAGTTCAAACAATTTTTCACAAGCCGTATTTAATATAAATTATGTAATAATATTTTTTTTAGTAATAGTTACGCGTCAGTGAGGTCGTTTTTTTTTTAGTCAATATGCGGTGGACTGTACTATACACATATTACATTCATTACGAGTTACGACCGTTACTGCAATTGCGAAGAAATGAACTGTGGACTATTATCATTATTATTAATGCATCACCATACCATACATTAATTGATTAATTAGTTAATTAATGTATGGTATGGTCATGCATTTTTCTCATAGTTTGAAAAACTTTTTAATATGTTTTTTTAACATTTTAATTTATAAATAAAAAAGTACTTATCCCTTATTTTTGAATAATCTAAAAGACGGACTATTTACATTTTTTTTTTGGGCAACTAGCCCATTGACTTATAGATGGTACAAAGTTCACCGAATCAGCTAGTTCAAGAATGTAGTCACTTTTGGATTATGTTACGATCGTAGTACATATATATCGATATATGTCGGTTACGATATAATTTTATATTAAAAACAAAAAGTGTTGGGACCCGTGGTTGGGCCAGTCGATATTTTTTTATCATTGTTTATTTATTTAAAATAATCACATGATTGGAGCCTTAAATTTAAATAATGAAACGATATATGAAACGATCTTTGTAATTCTTTTATATTTACCTATTTATGAAAACTTCATGCAACAAAAAAGTAGGTAGATACAAATGCGGACTATCTTAGGTTTTCTCTACCAGTCAACCAAGGGTGGTGAAGAGAAAACATGGCAGGTGCATAAAATAATAAAAAATTATTAAGAAAATAATAGTACAAAAATAATTAACCCTTCAGATACCGTCAATTAGAGACACAATAGTAAGACAATAGATGCGCGGCCACCGGGTGTCGCTTGGGGATTCATGAATTAAACATACAAAATAACACGCAGATTTTGTTTCTAACACTTAATTAAATAACATTGTAAAACAAAAGTAGAAAGTACCTAATTCTATCGTTATATACACGTAAATAACAAGTATTTATGTAGATAGAACATTCACACACATTTAATATACTAATTCGACTATCGGGCAGTCGCCCGGATCAGACCTCACATTATCTCATATAACCGTGCAGCAAAAAAAAATAACAGAGTTATCTTACGTGGTAAAACCAAGTCTTACAAGCAAGTTAACCACACAAGTCCACCAAATTAAGCCTGAAATCATGATGTTGAGCTTTAACCCTTTTGGCAGAACTGCGGGACACTGCGGCCATGAAACACAAAAGCCAACAGAAGGAATTGGGTTTTAGTCAGTAAAAGCCTGACACTCCCTCTCCACACAGTGGGAGGACCTATCTGATGTATTACCACCAAATTTTTTTTGACTTAATTCATGAATCCCCAAGCGACCACCGGTGGCCGCGCATCTATTGTCTTACTATTGTGTCTCTAATTGACGGTATCTGAAGGGTTAATAATGTTGTTTTTTGTTTTATATTAATTTGTTACTCTTTCATTTCAATTTAATGTTGAACCAATAAACGCTTTTTCCTTAGTTTCTCTTTTACGTTATAAAAAAAAAAAAACATTTATTATCAGAGAAGAGTCCATAGTTAGTAAGTACATAAAGTCTCATATAAAAAAAAAAAACAGGATGAAATAAAAATAAAAACAGCAAAATAAATAAATCAATTCAAATCAGAATAAATAAATGAAATCAAATCATAAATTGAAAATAAAATCAAATCTAAAATTAACAAAGTAAATTAGAATCAAAATTACGCGGTACCTACTTGCTCAATGATATTAAAAAAGTTGTCCATATATCATATGTTCCGGTTACTCCGAATTTGGGTCCCTAGTATATTCTCCGTGCTCCTGATCCTGAGCTGGAGCCAGTTTTCGAGGATATACATTAAGAGGGTCCTTCTCCACTCGCTTATCGTAAACATCGAAAATGGTTTAAAAGCTTATTACTTCATTTAATGCAATCCAAAGCGATGTTTGACGAAAAGGCAACGCAAAAAAAAAAGTTTTTGGAAAAAGTTGTCATCATTTAGAATCTTAATAAAATTTGCAAGGTCTCTAGAGGATTACTTTTTGACTTTTTTAATTTTTAGGCAAATTATGAAGTGTCAAAGTTCATACAAAATAGGACATTTTCAGAGGTGGATTAGTTGAACTGGATTAGTTTTACACAAATTTAGAAATTGGTTTCTTTAGAAACCTAGATAATATCCACAATATCCAAAATATCTACTGAAAAATGTGTAATAACTTCATAATCAGTTATGAGCGGTTGTATGAAAAACAGTGGAAATGTGTGTCGTGATGCACCACCTTAACAAAAACAAAAACGATATCAAATACAAGTGCTACAAAGTAATTTAATGTCCCAGAAACATTCTCTTTTACCAACAAAAACCAAGCACAATTAGATACCATAAGAAAAGCCGTAAATACAAATAAATGATTTGTAATAAAATAGCAATGCAATTTACAATAATAATATTTACGGAAAAACATTATGTACAAAAATAAATTAAACAAAAAAGGTAAAGCTCCACTACCTACAATAATCAGAGCCAGATTCCATAATGTTTTTTTATACCGCTAAAATATATAACAAGAATCCAAATTATACTAGCTATCACAGGTACACCCCAACCAATGATACCACTTTTCAAATATCTCCTCTGGGTAAACCCCTTCATAGCCTTCAAATTTTCTACGTAATGCGTATTGTACAACACAATCAATAACCAGTGATTTTTCGCAGTTAATAAGTAAATAAATACAATTAAACTAATATTTTGTAGCAGAGAATCAGTTACGCTCTTTGCGACACCATTTTCATCATGAAAGTCGTACAAAAATACCGTTGATATGGCATATATTAAGCAGTTTGCCAAAATAGTGTTGAGAAACACGTAGTTTGAGAAGCTGCGGAACTTCTTTATGATGCACCATGATATTATTCCGAACACTAACGTAGCTGTAGTCAGGGCGAGTGAAGTGTAGTGTGTATAGAACAGGTAGGTACACATTGGTTTATATACCAGACATGGTGAATGTCACTTTGTTCACATAATTTATTCACTTACACATTGTCCAATAAGTAAAAAGTTTTGTTTGACTAGGATTAATTCATGAATCCCCAAGCGACCACCGGTGGCCGCGCATCTATTGTCTTACTATTGTGTCTCTAATTGACGGTATCTGAAGGGTTAAAGCACTTTAAATTATTTTTCGGTCGTAACGGTGTTATTAATAACTTGTCGTGTAGCGCTATGTATCAAATAGGTGTTGCTACAGAAACTCTTTGCAAAATAATAATAATTTTAAATCAGGTAAATTCCACTGCACCGTTAAGAAGTAAGGAACTATTGTATTACGGGATTTTATTGAGACGATATTTGTGTTGAGCATAATAACAATTAGGATAATTATAGTTTCATTTTCCTTATGACTAGTTAATTATATTTTCGATAAGTATTTAAGCGGTGCGTAGTTGTATTATTGTAATTCTATCTGCAAAATAATTACACACAAAACATTAGCAGTTTTGAAAAATAAAGTCAGATAGTGAGAGAGAGACGACGCTATACAGGACGAATAAGAATGTATATTACTATCCCTTTCTTGCAATGAATTTGGACAAAGATAACCACTGCCAATTCGGGGGGTCTACTCGCTTTCTCCGAAAAACGATGTTTCGATTGAAATTACTCGGGATTCCTACCACGGTTCCTTTTGTTCCCGAAATTTCGCACGAACGAAAATTGTTTGACGTACCGAAGCTCTAAACCTACTCTAATAAGTAAGTTTTCCGAAAAAAAAATTCGTTCGTATACGAAAGTTTCGGTTAAAGCGAGTAGACCCCCAGGCAGTGGTTGAACGAAGGACATAGATGGCGGGACGACCTAGATGGCTTTCTTAAGAATTAGAATGAAAAAGCGAGGAACCGTGACCGTTGGAAGGAGTGGAGGGAGGCCTTTGCCCAGCAGTGGGAAAATATGGGCTAAGTATAATATAATATGATAAAAAAACGAAAATACATAGTAAAATTATTAAAATAACCTTTATCTTTACATTGGATCTTCTTATTTAGCAGGCAAAATTAAAAAAATGCTTATAAAAACTAATAAAAATAGCGTTCACGTGGAGCGTCACTTATCCATCGTATTATGCTCCTACTTTTCCATAAAATTAAATGTTGCAGAATATACTCTATTTAAGAGCTAAGTGACTTTTATTAAACCACTAGCTGCTCCTAGCGGCTTCGCCGGAGATATAGCTGAAAATTATCCCAAGGAAACATACTTCCGGAATAAAAAGTATCCTGTGTCCTATTCCAGAACATGGCCTATCTGTTTACCAAGTTTAATCAAAATCGGTTTTGCCATTTAAGCGTGTAGACGTAACAAGCAAAGAAATAAACAAACAAACTCATTTTTGCTTTTATAATATTATAGTAAGGATTTATAAAACCTATTGCTTGATTGCAATCCCACCTGATAGTGAGTAGTGATGCAATCGTTAATTGCCTATCATCATCATTTCAGCCATTTGGCGAAAGGTGTTTACTATAAGTAGATAGACACATTTGACGTTATACATCAGACTTCATTAAGCCAACAATAATTAGTCTCTATTTCTTTCAGGTCAAAAATTATCAAAATAACACTTAGTGGCCCTGACTGCTAAGCTGGAGGCTGTGGGTTCGATTCCCACCCAGGACAAATGTTTGTATGATGAGCATGATCATTTGTTTTGTGTCTGGGTGTAATTTATCTATAACTAGCTTTTGTCTATAATATTTATGTATTTAGAAATACATAAATATGTTAATCAGTTGTCTAGTACCCATAACACAAGCTTTGCTTAGCTTGGGACGCTCTGAGTGCAGCAAGAGGGAGAGAGGACTTATCTTCCATCTTTGCCTAGGACCTAACTCTTTCAAACAATCCCGCGGCCCAATCATAATTAAGTGCTGACTAACAGACCATTAATGAAGTAACTTCCAAACCGAAGTTACCAACAGTTCGAACAATTTAATTTACCTACCGAAGCGACCCTTTCACTTCCAATTGAAAAATTTGACAAATTAATTTCCCTTTGTTTACAAAACTTTCTTACGATATTCTATACGATTCTGTGAATTAAAAATTCTAAATTTGTTGAATCGATGTATTGAGACTTAAATACTTTTGGTAAGTTTAATTGCAGGTTATTTGTTATAGTTTTCTGGAGATATATTCTTCTACATTTCAGTCGGTACATTCTTGCCAGAGCGGTCGTGGTCATCACTGTAAATCACGATGAGGGATCCTCTTGGTAATACAGCGCTATTCATCGCGGACTGCAGCTTTCTGGGTACTTTCATAAACCGAGCACTTATTTGTGGCCTTGATCTGGTCTTTTCATTTCCTTGGTGACCTATCACGTGGCCTGGCGTCCTCAACTTTGCCCTGCATTACGAGACGCTCTATGGAATCATCACCACGACGAGATACATGGCAGAAGGAGGTCGATAGATAGGCTCTGTCTGATACTGAGTTGTTTATATATTATTACTAGCTTTTGCCCGCGGCTTCACCCACGTACATAATCCCAGAATAAAAAGTATCCTATGTGTTATTCTGGGATATGGTCTACTCGTGTACCAAGTTTCATCGGGATCCGTTCAGTAGTTTTTGCGTGAAAGAGTAACAAACATCCATACATCCATCCATATCTCCATCCATACATCCATCCATACATCCATCCATACATACAAACTTTCGCATTTATAATATTAGTAGGATAAATCAATATCTGCTAACATGTATGAAGTGAAACTGGTGTGTAAATAACAGTCGTAAAGGTTGATAGCCGTACGGTGAGCAATATGTAGATTACCGTCTAATAAAGATCAAACACAGAGCAAAGTCGCGTTGTGTTCCACCTACGCCTCAAAAGCTGTCAGCATAATTAACAGACCGATGCCTGCCAAATTTGCAGCATGGTTCTCAAGAGCTACCGCAGCTCTGGTACGAACAGATCATGCTCCATGCAGATCGGCAGAAGATATTAATTGATTTTCCGCGTGAAAAAAAAAATATGGGTCGATAGTCATACTTATGTAGGTAGCGCTGCCAAGATCATTCCGAGGATGCCGTAATACACCTTCTCAAGTTCCGACTCACGTCAACGTTGATGATCATCATCATCATATCAGCCGATACACGTCCACTGTTGGACATAGGCCTCCCCCAAGCGTCGCCACAACGCACATTCCTGTGCGTCTCGCATCCATCGGTTTCCCGCAACCTTCACCAGGTCATCAGTCCACCTTGTTGGAGGTCTTCCAACGCTGCGTCTTCCGGTACGCGGTCGCCACTCCAGAACCTTTCGGCCCCAATGGCCATCTGTTCTGCGAGCAATGTGCCCTGCCCACCAACCACCGCCAACAGTCGTTCCAAGTGAACCTAAAACGTTCATCAACCATTTTTTGACGAGCAAACAGCGACGTTATCGTGCGTTAGAACGCGGGATGACACTATTCGATGCCTAAAGCTTTTAAAGCCGTTAGGTCCCACTCCCGGCTTTCATTTGATGATCTTAGCCAGTAGTGGTTATATTTTGTTATTCAGGTACTGAGTTGTGGAGGTCAGGCAGTCGCTCCATGTCATAATTTCAGCCAAAAGACGTCAACAAACAGTTGAACACAGGCTTCCTCTAAGTATCGCCACAATGAGCGATCCTTTGCGTCTCGTATCCAGCGAATTCTTACGGCACTTATCCTGCACTGTCCCACAAAATAGATAGGTACAGAAGACAATCTCATGTGTGTATTTTAGTTTTCATACCTACGCTCGGTGGATGCACACTAATGAGCGTTTGAGCCGTAACTGTTCGACGAGTGGGCCGAGACGCTACCGAGATATCGTCCCCATTTCTGGGAAAAGGCCAGACATATTGATTTTAACTTCTTAGAAGAATCTCGTTGCAAGAATTTAATTTGACAGACAAATGTTTAACATAAAGGTGACTTATTGGCTCATAGAAGTACTAACTACGTAATTAGGGATTTTCTAAGAAATAATTTAAAAGTTAAATTTTTATCATTTTGCAGGTCAGTATCAAAAAAATAATTAGAAGACGTATAGATTTACGAAATTATAGTCATTAAAAAGTTCTGCTAGAATTGCATAGCCTTATTACCATAACCAGGCGTACGGCGATTTATCCCCGGTACATGTACCGATGGACATCCATTGCGCGTACAGCTAAGGAGTGGAATTCCCTGCCGGAGTCCTTGTTTCCTGATGGCTACAACCCGAGAATCTTTAAGTAAGACGGAATAGGTTACTTCTTGGTAACTAGATCTATCATCGGCCGCATCGCTGCTTCTGTCAGGTGAGATAGCGGTCAAGCACAAACCTATCAACAATATAAAAAGACCGGTCCGGTAAACCTTTAACTTATAGAACCTTTATTTGATTCACAAAATATCTCGAAGCATCTATAAACAGGAGCTCAAAGATTTCTTATGCTGGTAACTTAATACTCCTTGGATGAACTCCTAAGTCGTTTAAGGGCCCACCCGTGCTCAGTCATGTCTTATTTAACGTACTTAAGGCATAACTGGCCCCAACTAAGTATCTAGTCTATGTTACTTGTGAACAGGGATTAATAATAACTCTTTTTTATTAATCTTTTTTATGGAGTTTATTTCATAATCTTATTAGAAGAGAATTGG
Source organism: Mythimna lalbum (assembly GCA_949319445.1). NCBI lineage: Eukaryota > Metazoa > Arthropoda > Insecta > Lepidoptera > Noctuidae > Mythimna > Mythimna lalbum. Next base: position 6,360,940 of record OX439345.1, on the reverse strand, counting down.
CTAGTAAAATAACAATTTAAGTAGATTATATTATAGGTATAAGTCTTTATGAAGATTATAATATTATCCATTTTGTTTCATCTGCCATTCCGTAAATAAAGACATGTTACATGGCAGGTGAGTTTAGTCAGTAAAAGTCAGACACTCTCTCTCGCCGCTCAACTCAGAACGGGAGTATTTATTTGATGACTTACTTTGGTAATATATACAAAGAACCGCAAAAAAAGAAGACAAATTGAGCTTCCCTCACTATTCTACTTCTAAGACCTGACGGAACTCTGAACAGCGCAGCGTGGTCAGGTTCCGCACACGTCTTTTGCCTTTTTGTGCCATCAACACCATAGATAATGGCACCAGTGTGGCGAGTGTTTTCTTCTCCAGGTCTTAGCGTGGGTATCCAGCTAGTACGCAAGCCGCTTTGTAAGCAATGGTACGGACCAGTGGGTGGACCCAGTATTGCGATGTGATGGGATTTCAGGTAGGTCCCTACGTTTGCCGATTTATAGTTTCTCTTTAAACAAAAACGTGTTTTTGTACACCAATGGCAACTGCCAATAATGACTTTGACCACACTTTTTTTCTTTTTTTTCTTTTAGATACTTCTGTGTTCTTAACAATATTGTTTTTTGTAATCTCATTTGAAGCAACAGGATATTTCACGATAACACCGTCTCATTCACGTTTCAAATGCACCACTTATAAGTCAAGAGGTTCAGGTGCGCCGGCGCCGAGGCGGCGTCTTTGTCGGCGCCCGAAGATTACCGAACGAACACGAGTGGCGATCGTAAGTGGGGGTTTATGACCTGGGTTTTTGTATTTAATTTGATTTAATGGAAGATATTGAAAATTAAAATATCTAAATAGGCTAAACTCACACGTTATAATTATAAGAGGGGAAAGTTGTTTTTTTTTCTCCCTCTTTAAATTCTCTTGTGTATAGAATGGTATAAAAAGAATATAATGGTATATAATCTAAAAAGTAATTGTGACGTGTCCCTTTAAATCTCATTCATAGAAAAAATACAGATCGGTTAAAATCTATCGTGTCGTATTGTAGGCCGCCGTGTGAACAAGGTGTTATGTCGTGGTCGTAGCCCATTTTACATGACATTATCAGGTCAGGGATGTTCGGCGACCTAATAATATTATATTCGACTTTGACACTTCCCTTTTGGAATAGAGAGCAATTAGATATTATTATTATTGTCTATCAAATTCAATCGATAGGATTATTATTCAGGATAAAAAAAATCTAGTTTCTCTCATTTATCTTTCCCTTTTTATATGATCTAGTTATGCACCATACTATTTTAAATAATATGTTGCTGTGCCCAAACAGGGTCTATTATGATTCATAGCTCTAAGCCTGTTTTGTACCATCTTACCAACATTGTAGATGCAAATAAATAAATATGAATATGAATATTTTTTTATGCATTTTTAGTTCTGTGTTATAATAAATGTTGCTACAAGATACCCTTTTAGGGATTGGCTTATACAATATTATTTTTAGTATATGCAAAACCTGACTGTAGTTTGTTCAGAATCAGTAATTAAATACATTTCATAAGAGCTGCCGCCAGATACACCTTATGAGGAAATCAATAAATGTATTTTGGTTATTGTTTCCAAAGTATTGTGTGCAATAGAGAATAACAATATACTTGTTACCTTATTCATGGCTTAAAGAACTGATTTTCGATAAGCAAAAAAACCTCTAGAGAGCTAACTAAGGCCAGCTATCGGCTTTTCCTGGTAATTCTCTCAGGATCGACAAACTCAAAACAAAATTCCTCGGTCGGAGATTAAGTTTTGCTATAAAATGTAGCAATGCTGCCAGTCCCTTGGGCATACTTCCAGTCGACAGGGATGCTAGGAGTTATTGTTTTTAGTGATTGTTTTAATAAGTAAAGTGTTTTTGAAACAAAATTGATCATGACGAAATTAAGACGGCAATCGATTATGCCTATATGTATAACATTTGCATAAAGAAAACACTATCTTATTCTTCTCTCTCTATCTTTTTTTTATTTGATGTAAACTAGTGCTTGACTGCGATCACACCTGATGGTAAACAGTGATGCATTCGTTGATGGTGAGGTGCACTAGTTTATTAAGAGCCTATTCGCTCTAGCCTTAAAGACACTCAAATTATAATCGGATGAGAAGACCGCAGCACGTGAAACGCTTAATCCAGACCGTAGAGGTTTCAACAACGTAAGGTCTAATGGTACAAATGAGATGGCGGAATCAAGTCATGTAATTCCCGCGCACACTCTACCAACGCAGGAGGGGCCCAGCTGGGTCGAAGCCTACTGGGGACAGGGTTGTCCGAAAGGAAGCTCATGCCCCGGTATGAAGGCTAGAAGGAACGGCGCGGGGTTTTTAGTCAGTAAGAGTCTGCCACTATCTCCCGCTCCACCCAAGAGCGGGTTTTGTCATAAGATGATTTTTCCCGTCGCAAAAAAAAACACTCTACCAACCAATTCAACTTCTACACTAATATAATAAAGAGGTAAAGTTAGTTTTTTGTTTGTAGGAGATAATCTCTGAAAATACTGGTCCGATTGCGAAAAAAATCTTACTGATAGAAAGCTGCTTTATTCCTGAGTAACATAGGCTATATTTTATATAGGTACACGGGCGAAACCGCGGGCAAAAGCTAGTATTTAACGAGATCACGATTCACAACCAATAAAATAACTTAAAAAGACACCTAAAGTAAAAGTCAATCACACAGTGAATCTTCTGGAGCCTTCCGTGTCTCTCGCAAATAAAATATTGACTCGATTAAATTGAAAAGAAGGCACTCAAACTGATTGCCTTCAAATATTCAGGGGCAGTCCTCCACCATTACCGATGTGTGTAACTGATACAGTTCTATCGGATTTTTGTTTGTGTATTTTATTTTATGCACTGTCATGGGGTTGTGGAGAAAAGGTAAGAAGGTATTTCGCGATGTTTTGAGTTCATTGGATTCTTCTTCTTTTGAATAGCATAGCATAGCATAGTCGGCCTTATAATGTTCCCACTGCTGGGACTCAAACCTCTTCTGTAAGAGAGGCCCAGTGCGGGTTGGTGGATGTCACATGTGTTGTAAGTCTTTTGAATGGATGGGATACATTTTTAAATACTTTAGGTTAGTTCCTTTTTTAGGGTTCCGTACCGAAAAGATACGAGACCCTAGTATTACTGTCCATTCGTCTGTCCGTCTGTCACCAGACTGTATCTCACGAACCGTTATAGTTAGACAGTTAAAATGTTCATAGATTATGTATTTTTTTTGCCAATATAACAACAAGTACTAAAACACAGAATAAAATAATTGTTTAAGATACAACATACAACAAATGTGTTTTTTTACCGTTTTATACATAATAGCCTTCCCTTCCCTTCTTGCGCGAGTCTGACTCTTACTAGGTCGCTGTTTTTTTTTTTTTTGATGTTACGTGAGAAATCCTAACGCCACCGGTGCCAGCGTCGGAAGTCGTGAAACGACTACCGGCCACCGTAAGTGCAAGTTGCTTGGGCGGAGCATCCCCGTGTCTTCGTGGGGGCGATCGGTGGCGGAGACCTTTCGCGCTGGGCCTTGGTTCAGGCCATGATCTGGAGCGAATAGGAGTGGCAGGCGGTCGCCGACTTCTGTGAAGCAGTAAAGCTTGCAAAGGAGGAGGCCGACCGCATCCAGCAACGGCGCTCTCGCAGCCGGGATTCCGATCCCGATTTCTGGCCACCGTAGGCGCGGGCTTGCGGACGGCGAGTAATGGGTAGCTCGCTGTCCGGACCGAGCCCAAGTCGTCGACGGTGCGCACTGTTTCCGCGCGTCACAACGAGTTGTCAGCAACAGCAGGGGTCATTTGCCTTTTATTTCTAGGATCACGGTAAGTCTTCCTAACATTTCAGCTGCCAATAAAATAATGGAAATAATAATTTCGGCTCGTTGTTGAAATCTCTAGGGCCTAGGTTAGCCTAGGCCCTAGAGATTTCAACAATCGTTAAAGAAGCGTTTCGCCATGTTTTATACCGCGCACGTCGAAGGACTGGACAAATTTGCCTGGAATCGCAGTCAAACACTAATTTACATTTAAAAAAAACCTAAAATCTTGATCCTTTAGTTCTTTAAACATCCTTTGTTTTATTTTCTACCCATCCTCACAACACACCTACTGGCTGGCAGTACATAAAACCTTATATACTTGTAAGTATATACGTTCGAAGGCCCAGGCTCTCACGCGCAGTGCACATCGGCGTTGACCCGTGAAGTTTTATACCCTGCTTGTTCTATAGGCAGGCACTTGAAATGCTATTTATATTGACACTTCTTGTACGGGTTATAAGCTTTTTGTTGGTAAAAAGGTGGTGAAAATGTGTGGGAGAAAGGGATTTTTATATTTATATTTAATTTATTTATGTCTTCTTTGTTTAAGGGACATCCAATGTCAGTGTCAGGAAGATTAGGCGTCTGCCTGTCTGTATGAATCAGTGTATATATCGCAGGTTTTCACAAAATTGGGTTTTTCGAAAAAATCGGAAGATGACAAATTTTAAACTCAATTTCATCATAAACCTGTTACAGTCCAGATTTGATCAAAAACCCTGAGCTAGTTTATGATAAAATTCTGGGCAAAATTGCTTTGTTTTATGACCAAATCAATTTAAATGAAATAAATTAAACAATCATTTGTAATTTCATCATCATCATCATTTCAGCCGATACACGTCCACTGCTGGACATAGGCCTCCCCCAAGCGTCGCCACAACGAACGCTCCTGCGCGTCTCGCATCCATCAGCTTCCCGCAATCCTCACTAGGTCATCAGATCACCTTGTTGGAGGCCTTCCAACGTTGCGTCTTCCGGTACGCGGTCGCCAGAACCTTTCGGCCCCAACGGCCATCTGTTCTGCGAGCAATGTGCCCTGCCCATTGCCACTTAAGTTTGGCAATTCTTTGTGCTATGTCGGCAACCTTAGTTCTCTCTTATTTGTAATTTAGTAGAAAGGAAACAATTTTTTATTTATCAAAATTTTACATCCATGATCCAATCAATATTCTCGTTCTTCAATCTAATTATGATAATGTTTAAATTTTACCTGATTTTTAGTTACTATTAAATACGACTAAACAGAGTCAAATTTAAAAAATATATTAAAGAAAAGTTTACCACGTGCTTGTTTTTTTTAAAAATCTCTTATTATAAATTATTTATTATGACAGTTTGTAAGACTTGTGACATCTAGAGTTGCATAAAACATTTTTTTTTTGCATGCACACCGATTAAGTCTTGCAGCGTACTTTAGATTTTTCACACGAGCTTTTCTTAAAACCTTGACTTCCAAATAAAGACATCTTTGAAACAATTTACGCAAACTCTGTTAATTGGTCGATACAGGTTCATTAAAGGCAGTAGAAGATTGATCATAAACCTAAACCAGTTCAGGTTTTTGATCAAACATCTGAACTTTTCAGGTTTATGACGAAATAGTGTTTAAGATTTGTCATCTACCTGTTTTTCATCAAAGACCTAGGTTTAAAACCTAATTTTGTGAAAAACCTGCGACATGTACATCTCATAACTCATTTTCAATATCTTATTTTTTCACACGCATGAAATCTGCGTCTTCTAACAATCTCCCACTGCTCTGTCCTTCTCATACTTCTGATTTGGTTCATTCTTCCTTCTACATACAGTCCATCCTTCTGTGGAATGCGCTTCCTCTCGATATCAGGACGGCCGAAAGTCGGTATGCATTTAAGCGGAAGTTGTGGAATCATTTTCTACACCAATAGCAGAATCGTCTCAAAACTTCTGTCCATACTTTATATTAATATATAAATGTAGTATATGTATTATATTAAATATATGTGTATGTTTATTTTAAATATTGTATTCTTTTTTCAAAATTAAAAATAAAATTTTCTTTTTATGCGCCTTCCATATTATCTCTGCATCACCCTAGGTTGACTGGCAGAGAATTCCTAAGGCATTAAGTCCACCTATGTACTTTGTGTTCCATGAAAATTAAATAAATAAATAAAATACTTACTGCAACGGCAACTGAAAAAACATAGGTAGGTTTTAAGTTAGTAAGAGACACACACTCTCGTTTTACCCAGAGCAGAAGAAATTATGTGATGATTTTCCATCTAAATAAAAAAAAAACAGTTTATTCAGCCTTAATACAGCTACAAAGCAATGAACACAAATAATATCTTATCCCCTCGTTAGGGAATGTGAAAACCAATTAATTCAACGAACAGACCTTACAATTCTCAGAAACGTTACAGCGAAAATTGATAATAATAACAAGCGTCAGAATCACTAATTACTGGCAGAATCAAACAGGATCCATTTCAACAAATTATGAACAATTAGTACGAACAAGCTTATAAGATAAATGATTTCTTTTGTTAATGTTTCGAAGGCCATTGTAAGTCGTAGCAGGGTCTACGATTTTAAGATCGTAGCCTGCTACGAGCGTCTACGCGTTACGAGATTTCGTAGGCCTTAGTATCAAGAGGAAAAGGATTCGTGTCGTGTCGAAGGTAATTATTTTTACGGCTCTTACGTTACTATTTTGGGGTCTGATTTTGATTTTGCTGATTTTCCACCTAAAAGAAAAACGACACAGGAGTGTTTTATTCAGTAAGAATTTGACTCGCCATCTCACTCCACTCTCAAGAAAAGAAAAGAAGAAGAGAAGTAATTTGGTACTTTCTTACTTCAAAAAAAAGTAAAAAAAGGGCAGTAACCACTGCTTCACATAAAGTAACCGCAAAAAATCAAAGCCTCTCAAATAGCTGTTAACATACAATAAAGGAACTTCAGAGAGCAAAATCATTGATCGCCACATTTGCTCATTACGCTCTGGTAACCAACCAACAGAGATCTTTGTAATATATCATACAAGTCAAATGATATACTTGTCGAAGCGTTGACGCATATCAGTCGGTCTGCATCAGCGCCACCTATCTTTCACTGGAGGAACTATGTAGTTAGATTGAACAGCTTACGTTTGGGAACGTCAAGTATTAACTTGGGGATGGTTAGCGTGGAGTAATAGCAACACTGAGTAAATAGTCGAGTCAAATGTCGATCCGGAGGTATAATCGATTATTCGACATTGACAGGTACTGACGTTGACCGGTAAATTGGCTAACCGGCAATGGGGATAGGGCCACGTGTTGGGTGTCCGTTGATTTGGAGGGCACTTTGAATCGGTCGGGCGGTCAGGGTAGACATAGTTTACTTCACGCTAAACTTCCCGCGTTCCTAAATTCTTAATCAAGCCATATCTCAGGCATCCTTGATTATTTTGTACTGAGTGTGTGTTACGAGTAATTAAAAGTGTTATCGAAGGTTTTTGTGAGTGTTATTTCCGATGTCGCGACCCACTGATATCGACCCTCCGTTATACTTATTACGTCACAGAATATAATTTGGCTACAAGGACCTACAAATTTGGGACGAGACAATAATTTTGATGACAAAATTACAATAACATTACATAAATAATGGATTTAAAATCGTTTTGGGCTTACATTTTTATGATGATATCCGAGCTCTCGCTGGCGCAAGCTGGATGAGGGAAGCTCAAGATAGAAGGAAATGGTCTAGTCTGAAGAAAGCCTTTATCCGCACAGGAGTTACATTTCATTGAGTTTTATAAACAATGAAGTAAATTACATTAAATATTTTTATTTAATTAAAATTGTATAGTGCAGGTTTCAATAAATAAATAATTAAATAATACAATTCTTATAATAAACTACAATAATCAATTGCAATGTCATCATCATAATATCAGCCGAAAGACGTCCACTGTTGCATATAAGCCTCCCCCAAACGTCGCCACAACGACCGGTCCTGTGCGTCACGCATTCATCGGATTCCCGCGACCCTGACCAAGTCATCGGTCCACCTTGTTGGAGGCCTACCAACGCTGCGTCTTCCGGTACGTTGTCGCCACTCCAGAACTTTTCGTCTCCCATTGACCATCTGTTCTGCGTGCAATGTGCCCTGCCCATTGCCACTTAAGTTTCAAATGTTAATTGCAATGTATTAATCAACTATATAATCAATTATAATGTATCGATATTAATCAACTACCTACGAGTATAATGTATTGTTAATTGAAATGTATTATAGCTAAGGGAATGAAATTAAAGGCTTATTTATTTATTTATTTTAACGGAAATTAATATCAAATACTCCGATTTGCTATCCCTTGAAGTAATGAAACGGCGGTGCGCCACCGGTACATGGTGGACATCCCACCTATACGTACAAAACCGTCTTGAGAACACATTCATTGCGCGTACAGCTAAGGAGTGGAATTCCTGCCGGAATCTGTGTTTCCTGATGACTATAACGTGTTGTTGTTGTTGTTGTGGGGGTTGAGCAAACTTATTTGAAGATTTCTCACCCATCTAAACAAAGCATGCGATACAATAGACTGAGAAATCAGACTTACGACTAGGAGTTCACGAGCAAGCCCTTCGAAATCTATGTCCACTAATATAATAAAGAGCCCCATTGTGTGTATCTGTTTTAGTTTTAAGTTTCCTTTTTGTATGCGTAATAGTGTACAATCTATATATATAAAAATCAATGCCACTTTTCGTTGTTATTTTATAACTCAAGAACGGGCTCACCTATCCAAACCAAATTTTTAGGCTTTGTTCGGACTATTTAGTAGATGGTTTACGTGAAGTTTGGTAGGGTAGAGTAGGGTATAATAGGGTGGAGTAGGGTAGAGTAGTGTAGAGTAGAGTAGTGTAGAGTAGTGTAGAGTAGAGTAGTGTAGAGTAGTGTAGAGTAGTGTAGGGTAGAGTAGGGTATAGTAGAGTAGAGTAGGGTAGAGTAGGGTAGACTAGGGTAGAGTAGGGTAGAGTAGGGTAGAGTAGGGTAGAGTAGGGTAGAGTAGGGTAGAGTAGGGTAGAGTAGGGTAGAGTAGGGTAGAGTAGGGTAGAGTAGGGTAGAGTAGGGTAGAGTAGGGTAGAGTAGGGTAGAGTAGGGTAGAGTAGGGTAGAGTAGGGTAGAGTAGGGTAGAGTAGGGTAGAGTAGGGTAGAGTAGGGTAGAGTAGGGTAGAGTAGGGTAGAGTAGGATAGAGTAGGGTAGAGTAGGGTAGAGTAGGATAGACTAGGGTAGAGTAGGGTAGAATAGAATAGAATAGGGTAGAGTAGGGTATAGTAGGGAAGAGCGGGAGCGAAGCCGTGCGGGCAAAAGCTAGTAAAGTAAAAAAGAGGAAAAAGAGGATAAAGAGGTATAGTTTTTTTTTGTTTTTGGTTGTAGAAGGTAATCTCTTGAAGTACTGGTCCGATTACTAAAATTTTTTCACCGATAGAAAACTGCTTTATTCCTGAGTTACATAGGTCATATTTTATGTACGGCAAAGCTGCGGGCCAAAGCTAGTAAATAATATTTTGAGAGCAACTTTAGCCTAAAACGCTTATAGAAGATGAAAGAAACGTATGGAACATTTTTGGCTCTTTGAATAACAAAAGAATGTCAACGTCTTGATTCCGATATGTCAATTTGAAGACTACAAAGCTTTTATTTGTCCTAACAATAAGTATCATGCCTTTACAGAATATATCTGTTGATATAGTACAAGGAGCTTAAGAAAAAGTTGTGCTTTGTCGTCGTCTAGATATCGTAGCAATCAAAAATAGTTTGACATTCTCTGAGTCTCAAAATATCAATATTGAAATTGAGAATAAAATATTGTGTCTCATTAATGGTTTTTTTTTTTCGGTAGGTAAAAATCATCCAAATAATATTCCGTTGGGCGGAGCGGGAGATAGTATCAGACTGTCTAAAAAACCCACCCTGTTTATTCTTGCGTTTCATACTGGTGCCGAGCCTCCCTTTTGGAAACAGACCCTAGCCCCAGTAGGCTTCGACCCAGCTGGGCTCCTACGGTTGCTGAACAATCCTTGTGGCGCGCGGAAACAGTGTGCGCCGTCAAAGACTTGGGCTCAACCCGGACAGTTACCGGATGGTCGGACTACGAGCTACTCAATGCTTGCCTTCCATAAGCCCGCACCTAAGGTGGCCGGAAATCGAAATCGGAATCCCGGCGGCAGCTGGGGCGTGAGCGCCGTTGCCTGATGCCTCCTCCTTCGCAGAAAGAGGTTACCGCCTGCTACTCCTCCTCGCTCCGGACCATGATCTGTACCAAGGCCCGGCGCGAGAGATTGCCACCGCAGATCGCCCCCATAAGAACACGGCGATGCTTTGCCCAAGTGGGGCACGCCTCCACCGGTCTCAGCCATGGTCGCGTAGGTACTGTTCTTCTTCACTAGTTTAAGTTAGTAGATGATTGGAATTGACAGGTTTTAATCGATAAACATCCTGCTTTCTCGGAGAATATCTAGAAGGATTTTCCAACAGCACAAAAGTAACACCGTGAGGAAACCGGCATATCGGAGACATGTGACATCTACCAAACCGCTTTGCCCCCGTAATGGATTACGACCCATCTCCTAGAGAGGAGGTCTGAGTGCCAACAGTGAGTAAATTATTTGGCTAATATCATGAACCAACTGGGTTTACAGGTAATATAAGATTGAAACAACCAACCCGCTTTGAGCAAGTGTGGTTTCTAATGCTCGTACATTTAAGCACGGGAAGAGACCTTTGGCTTGCAGTTGGAGTTTTAAGTTGATAACGAGTAGGTTTCTTCTGAACTATGAACTATAAGTAATAACTATGAAATTAAGTCAAGAGTAAATAGGTTACTTCTTAGCAATTGTGCTCCATCGTCAACCGCATCATTGCTTACCATCATGGGAGATGGTGGTCAAACGCGAGCACTAATAAAAAAATCAAATATTTGGAATATTTTTTTGTAGAAAAATTGATGGTTAGACTTTATCAAAAGCCTTCGTCAGTATAAAATTAATTTCGATTTGCGTTCAGCCGACAACGTGATGACGACGGTCATAAGTAAGATAAGCTGACAGAGGCCCACTATGCGAGGGTCTTATTCCTGTCAGCAAAAGTTGAAGAAACCGACCACAAAGATGTGGAGCTGTCTATGTCACATACAAAAATTCACCGTTCTTGATTCTTTAAATCCTTAATAGCTTAACTATAGGAAAAAATGATATTATAACTCAACTTTACAATTTTCTCAAGTCTGGGAAAATTGTAAGAATGGTCTCTGAAGGTAAGGCAATGGGCCGTAATTTAAAACACGAGTCCAGAGCGGATCGGTAGATGTAACACATCTTAGAATTTTTTATTCTTGGACCTCTTAATGTTCCTACTGCTGGGAGTCAGACCTCCTCTCTAGGAAAGGGAATGGGCTGTATAATCGACCACGCAGGCCCAGTGTAGGTTGGTAAATATCACATACGATCTTCGAATTTTTGGTTCCAGGACATGCCGGTTTCTTCACGATGTTTTCTTTAACCGTTTTCAGAGCACTGGTAATGTAATAAATTACACAAAGTAATGCGCCTGGCTGGGTTTGAACCCGCGACCTACAACTTGTAAGTCGGGGCCGTTACCATTCGGCCACCACTGCTCACATTTCACCATCATTCTAGATGAATACAAAAGATGATGAAGTATTTAGTTATTCGGAAGAGTAATGTAAGTGTGTTTAACAGAACCTGTCGCTGTTTTGTGGTGTGACGCATGCGGCATGGGTGAGTGCAAAAGAATGAGTATTCACTCATCCTGCGTGCGAGGGTCGAGGTCATCGAGCGTGAAAGGTTGAATATACTTGAGTTGTTAGTTGCCTCTCTACTTTGCCTCTCTAATGTCATCATGAAACATAGCACATATCAAACCTAAAAGATAAGCCAGTTAGGAAGGTTAGAATCAACTAGCGGGGCTATCTGCATGGGGATCGCTGGACATACCTATCTAGTACACAGCTTGTCGTGAGGAGGTAGGTCGTAAATAAAAAAAACATACTGCAATTGTAACAATTTAGTAAGTTGTGTGTAGGTATGTCATGTAGTGGTAGTATACCTAAATACTTTTAAGACTATTGATTGTAATGCATATACAGGGTGTAAGGGACAGCCCTCCGCAAACTTTAAGGGCTTGCACAGTAGACGAAACTAAACAACCATCAACATGATTTTTTTTCTTTCAGGAAACTAAAATAAAAATAAGCATCATCATACAAAATTATAAACTTGATTGGATAGTTTTTATGGAGAGGTCGATTTTTTTTTGTTTCCTGTCAATAATTTTTGTGAAAGTATGTTCAATTTCGGCTACTGAGCAAACCCTTAAAGTTTGCGGAGAGCTGTCCCTCTTACACCAGTCTTACAACAGCATTCATTCAATTAAGTTCTACCCTATCACTAATCCTTACAATTTACCCACATAATTATATCATTATCTCCCAAATAGTCATCTTTCCCTAGATTGGAGTATCCCCTTTTCCTCACTAGATTGGAGTCGGCTTCCAGTCTAACCGAATGCGGTTGAATACCCGTTTACATGGAACAACTGCCTATCTTCTTGCTCCTCCTGAAACGGGAGGACAGACTTTTGCTGACTAAATCACACCAGTGATCCCTACGAAACACGTTTTAGTGCGCCTCATCATCAGAGATTGCATCACTGCTTACCATCAGGTGGGATCGCAGTCAAGCACTAGTATATATAAATTAAAAAAAAAAAATAGTTTCCTACGATTGGAAGCTCATTTGGGTACTCGCCCATTTTCATGTCTGACTTCCATAGGATTGGACCGGAGATTAATAACAAATATAAATACTCTAATTAGTTATTAACTGCCACCTAATATTTTTAACTTAATTACTCATATAAAATCTACGAAAAACAAAACTTAAAAAAACTGCAATATATCATGCTACGCGCGTCATTATGTACAAGAAATGTGTTCTCACCGTAATTGATTGACTACCTGGGCCTGGGGTGGCGTAGGCCGGTTGTCATGGCAACGCCCACGCTTCTACCCCGTCCCCCCCTTCGCCGCCAGCCCCGCTCCGCGCAGCATTGACCCGGGGAACCTTGAACTTAGGTACCAGCTGATCGACTCGTGTCGGTATCATGAGCACCTTTGATATCAGTCTTTCAGCTTTAAATTGAGGTCCGTTTGAGAGCTTTAGAAGGATTGATTTTAGAGGTTATTTGGATAGTGAAGTGGATTTGATGGAGGATATTTAAAAATATCTTCTATCAAAACTTACTAATATTTTAGGTTTATGACTATAAAATCAAGTTTTATACTCTTAAACCTAAATTTTAATTAAAATTTGCAGAGAATAATAAAAAAATCATCTAACTATCGTTCATATTTTTCTACGTATCTTTGCTTTAGTTTTTTTCATGAAACACAGAAAAGAAAACTATTTTATTTGTCAGAAAAGACAGAATCAAAATAGTACTAATTTACAAATTATAAACATCTTCTATCTATATATTTATATAGAAGTGAAATACCACTCACTAATTAATCACAAAATCTCAGAAACTATAACACCTACAAACTTAAAATTTGGCAGGTGGGTTCCTTATATGGTGTAGACATCCACTAAGAAGGAATTTTACGAATCTCCACTCCTAAGGGGGTAAAACGGGGGTCCTCAGTTGGTGTTGAAATTTACTTCCACGCGGGCGAAGCCGCAGGCAGAAGCTAGTACAATATATACCACATACCACACAGACAAAGAAAAAATACTATAAACCTTTCATTTAACAAAACAAAAACAAAACAGAACGCTAGTATTTTTCCTGGCCTTAAATTGCCCGCCTCCCTTATTGGAGGGTGGTTTCACTGACGTCAGGTATCATGCGAACGGCCACGAGCGTACGTCACATGCATATGAGGTATTTATTTTGGATTGAAACCACTTTTGTTTACTTGATAAATGCCTCCACTGAGTTATGTGTGAAATTAATACTCTCACTGGTACTGGAAATACGTAATAGAAAATATGTGGAAATGTGCTGTTAAGCAGACAGTTATGTAAGATCATTTTCGTTCTTGGCAATCATACTGGTGAATGTCGCACATCTTTGAGTTTTTGGTTCTAAGTCATGGCGGTTTTCTCACGATCTTTTCCCTCACCGATCCGCACTGGGCCCATGTGGTGGATTACGGCCGATTTCCTCTCTATTAGAGGAGATTTGACTCCCAGTACTGGAAACATTAAAATACTGATTATGCTTATGTTTATGAGATTATAATGTACTACCAGCTTCATTTCTTCCACATTAAGCGCCCCGGGTGCCCGGGGACTCACAGGGTGATCCCGGGCCATCGTAGGCGTGGGCTTGCGATGAGCAATGGATAACGTAGCGCCAACCGCAGCGATTGGCGGGTGCGTAGTTTTCACTAAAACCGTAGGCCCGGGCCTAGTAGGACCAATGTCCGCTAGGGACACGGGAATTTCCGAAAAATATACCGTGATCCTTTATCGTAAAAGGTTTATTTGCATGTTTGATTAATCCCGATGAACGCTAACCCGACAGATCACTATCCCGACCTGCAGTAGACCGACAGAACACTAAGTCGATGGAGTTTATCTCGACTGAACGATATCCTGACCGTCATTTGGTCGACAAAACACTAGATCGACTAACTGTTGATCGACTGAATGCCATCCCGACGTGCAGTAGCCCTAAAGCTAAGCTAAACCAGTAGCATTAAAAGCAATGGATAACGTAGGGCCATCCGATAGCGGGTGCGTAGTTTTCAGAAAAACCGTAGGCGATAGGAATTTTCGAAATATATTACGTGATCCTTTAACGCACAAGATAACTAAGGAACACAAGTGGCTTGTATCAATATATAGATAGGTACTATTTCTATTTCAATGGCATACATTGAAATAGATAACATAATAGGTTTATATGTGTGTGTGTAAGCTTTCAATTCTTATCAGTTCGATTGTAATGTGTATTTTTGTTTAACTTCTAAGTAAAAGGTTTGTTTGTATGTTTGATTACATGACCCGTAAGCTGTATATCTCCATTCGAACAGCAGTTTCGGAAAAGTACATACAAGCTAATATAATATTTACCTATTTGCCTTCAATGAGTGGCTACTACTACTATAGTACTAGAGCTAGCTCGCCGTCCAACCGTCCGGTAACCGTCCGGGTCAAGCCCAAGACGTCAACGGCGCGTACTGTTCCACACCCGTCTCAAGAAGGTGACATCAAAAAAGTCTACTAGGGCCAAGGGGCTGCTTCTGAAAGGAATACTCGGCCTCGGTATGACAGGCAACGTAGAAATGTGGTTTAGATTTTACCGACTAAGGTAAAGACTCTATCTCCCGCTCCGCCCAAGGGTGGGGGATGTCAACTATTCACCTTAAAAAGCCGAGTTTTCTTGGTACTAAACGGTAAACCGATTTTCCAGCAAACTTTCTAAAAGACGTGGTTTGAAGATTTTGAAGTTTTGAGACTTTCAAGGAGAGATTGTTCCGAGACAAACGTGTAAATACGAACTGTCTGAATTGCTAACAGATTCCTGAGAACATGGAATGTCTGGCGTCTTCATTAGTGCAGGATTTCTAGAACTGCCCTTTGACATGAGAAATATTTGAAATTACTTTTTTTCTTAGCGTTATCGACGGTAATATTAGTTCTTTATACATTCGGTGTATGACACAGCAATATAACCGGTCAAGATCGAGTCAGACTCGTGCACCGAGGATTTAGCCATAAAATATATAGGTATAGAAGTCAATCTTCGTACAAAGCGCGCTCGAGTAACGCACACTTATACACCGCTCACGGACACGATATCTCGGATCGCATCGGCCCGCTCGTCGAACAGTTCCAGCTTAAACGCTCATTAGTGTGCGTCCACCGAGCGTAGGTATAAAAAGTGAAGTACATACATGAGATTGTCTTCTGTACCTATCTATTTTGAGGTTTAGCGTACATAACCTGAAACATAATTAGTTTCCCGAATCGAGTCGAAGGTTTTTCGAATCTACAACAAAAGTAATAATTTTGTGACGTAACTGCTTTATGGTTTCCGGATTGTTTTCTATACTTGTGCTAGTTTACCTTATACTGTGGGGTCATGGATTCATTTCTGAAAAGAAAATCCGGCCTCGGAATGCAAAGCAACGAATTAGGAGTGGGTTTTAGTCAGTAAAAGACTAACACGCCCTCACTCCCCGCCCAAAGGCGGGAGATGCCATTGGATGATTTCCCAGCAAAAAAAAAACTCCTTGATAAATTTCAGGGTTCTAGGTCAATGGAAGGAATCCTATAGGTAATGTATTCCCTGATAATGTCAAAATATGCGCCTAAACGGAGTATAAATGGCCATATCTGCTTGCAAGATTGCGTTGACTTAGAAGTTTGATTTTTTCTCTGTTCTAAAGGGTAGCCGACAGTTATCGTCACAATACAAATAGAGAGATAAAGAAAGAAAACATTTATTTGAGATTCGCAAAAGACAAACCATAATAAAATAAAAACTAACTACTTAATCTATAGGTAAATCCTTACCATAAAATAAAAAATAAAAGACCTTTGTGAGGCCAGAAAGATTCCTATCTCAGCATATACTAGACAGCATATCATAGCTAAAATATCTGCTTCATAACCTTTAAATTAAAAAAGTTTTTCCGTTGCACATGGAAATGCAGAACCCACGCTCTCAAAACAACTAGGAAAACAGGGAACACGCTAAATTCAAACTTTTATAAAACCCTTTAAAGTGAAGTGTACCTGAACACTG
The DNA here is from genome assembly GCA_949319445.1 of Mythimna lalbum. NCBI lineage: Eukaryota > Metazoa > Arthropoda > Insecta > Lepidoptera > Noctuidae > Mythimna > Mythimna lalbum. The sequence goes on along the minus strand of OX439345.1, from coordinate 6,344,246 downwards.
TGACGCCAGTTATTCGTATTAAAATTCTCTAAACTCTACTAAACTATGACATATGAAATGGTAATTCATTTAGTTAAATTCTATATTCATAGATCAAATGTTAACGTTTAAATAATCTAGCCAGTTTTACTTGACCATATCATGAAGTGATCAAATTCTGCGACCTGGGGCTCGAGTCTGCTATTTTTATAAATTCGTCATTCGACAGACAACACAATCCCATTGTCATTTTGCTAAAAGTTCGTAATCTGCTAAATCATAATGATCGATCATTGATCGGTCATTATGATTTATATCAAGCTTATTAAAACAAATAACAGCTGTACAATAACGTTCTAATGGTAGACCACTGATCAAAACAACTGTCAAAAGTTTTGCGAATTTCCGCATACGTTAGATATTCAATTGTCATTATGTACGAGATTACCATTTTAAGCCACTTCTTTCAATGAAGAGTCAGTGGTTGACCATTGGACAGTCATTATGACGCCATTATATTAGTATATTACCAAAACTTGTCGAAATCAACAATTATGAAATCTATGATAGACCATTCTGACACTATTGTAATAGCAGACTTGAGGTCCTGCCCACGACATACATTAAACTCCTATATGCTTAACGAAATTATTATTGCACGAAAATATACCTGCCTACCGTTAGAACAAATTTGTCGTCTTTTAGTCCTGTTGGGCTCCCTGGTTCCATACGAAGGCCTTTGCGGCTTTGGCTGGTCATCAGGTACAACAATATCAAGTCAAATCAAATCAATCTTTATTTGTGAACATAAGTACAAAAAGGTGTTATTAATATGAATGGTATTCACAGTGGGTCTTACCAGAATACCAGCGCTACGTTATTTATTGGTTAAATATCGTTGCATAAATGTTGAAGCAGGTGCCTTTTTTTGGTATCGCACAGATTTTTGATCAATTGCTTTTTATTTGGTTTACCACCATCACCATCATCACCAACTATTTGGGACTATAAAATATGGTGTCTTTCCAGAAAAAACATCGTGGTAGGATAGGTATTTTTAGTTCTTTAAGGCTTTTATTTTTAAGTTAGTTTTAATAAGGTTAAGTTCAACTAATTAATTGTATAATTTGTTGATCTTATTGAAATAAAAAATCTAAAGATTAAAATATATATATGTATATATATGTATATACATACATATTATAAAGAATATTTATTTAAAAAAAAAACACATTTACAGGTTGAATTATAAATTAATAAAAGTTACAATGCCAAATCTTAGTACCAAGTTACTTTTTGTCAAATATGTTAGTTTTACCAATTACCAAGTTATGCTATTGATATGGAATATATTGTGATATCACACAGGTATTTAATATCTGTGTTTTATACACGTAGTGTGTTGTTGAGCCACTATTTTTTTTTTCAGCAGTTCAAACACGTAGGTGAAAATAGTGAGCAAAATCCTATTTTCATTTTCAGCAGCCCACTCGTTTTCATTTTGTTTACACTGTGCAGGTTGTGTGGAGGCATAGTGGAGGTGACGTGCGTAAAACAAAGTAACTTTTTTTTTGCTTTTAGTTAATAATATAGTTGGAAACATTACATAACTATCACACAACGCCGTCTGGTCCCAAGCTAAGCAGAGCTTGTGTTATGAGTACTAGACAACTGATAAACATACTTATATATTTCTAAATACATACATATTATAGATAAATTACACCCAGACACAAAACAAATCATCATGCTCATCACATAAACATTTGCCCTGGGTGGGAATCGAACCCAGGGCAAATGACTAATAAAAGTTGGAAACGTTAAAACTGCACTGCACAAAAAAAATGAAGATCTGATCTTTTTGGCTTAGTCGTGAATAAATATAATTTCAATCACTTTTTAACTAACACCACTCTGAATTCTATTAAAATAAGGTGTCTGTCTGAGCTCCTAACCAGAGTAATTATGCCACTTAAATTATGTTTCAAATTATTTTTTATTCATTAAGAACAAAATTACTAAAACTAATCAAAATGTCAATGAATTAAGTAATTGCTAGTCTTAGAAAACCTGTTTGAAATGTAAAGGCTTTTCAAAAATATAGTATCGCACCATAAAAATCTCTTCTTCGGAACTGAATGGGAGACTTGCCATGACGTTAAAATGTGAATCGTGCGAGCGAGAAAGACCCAACCCGCACTGGGCCCATGTGGTAGATTACTGCCCATTCCCTCTCCTAGAGAGAAAGCCTGAGGCCCAGCAGTGGCAATATTAAAAAGGCTAATGATGATGAGCGAGACAGAAAGATGGAGGAATACAGTCTATATAGCTCCATCCCTTTAACAGTTCAGTTTAGGCCGTAAAATGGATCGCGTTAACAGTTCAAGATATAATTTTGGGCCCTTTATGAATAAGCCACTAATTTTTTCGGTACAAAATCTTTAGACAAATATTATCACAACAGACAACACAAAAAAGGACCAAACTAAAATAAAGCAAGATGGTCGCAATAACACAATACAGTTGATGACGTCAAATCGGGATTAATCCTGAGACTAAGGATATACGCACCGACGACCACTGTTAATTAGTTTCCTCTCTCAATATAAATAACTAGCTTTTTCCCGTACCTTCGCCCACGTACTCGTACTTAAATAAAATATAGCCTGTGTCACTCAGGAATAAAGCAGCTTTCTATTGGTGAAAAGTTTTTTTGGTAATCGAACCAGTACTTTCAGAGATTACTTTCAACAAACAAAAAAACACAAACTATAATTCTTTTTAATATTAATATTGTTAGTCTACACTACAATCTTTACCTATGACTTCATTCACGAGAATGTTTTGATAAAAATTTCTGTGTTTTGCGTAGACTAAAGAGAACTAAACCTTTTGTAGTGTTTAAAGTTAGTGTGTGATAGTGATCAATGCTGTGCTATGCTTATAACACATGAACAAACTGTTTTTATCAATACCAGACTCTAAGAAAGTGCTATGGACTTGTAAGAAAGTGCAAAAGGAAGAAATTCTTTATTTTAATAGATAGATAGATAGATAGATAGATAGATAAATTCTTTATTGTACACCAAAAATAAAAAATAAAAATTACATAAGAAACTTAAAATTAATAGGGTGTCACAATGGGCGGTCTTATCGCTAAAAGCGATTTTTTACAGACAACCTTTGGATGGATTTGACCGAGGAGGAGAAAAAGATACGCAGGTAATAAAACGTGGCAAAAGTGAATATGCTCTTAATAAACTAGTGCGCCTCACCATCAACGATTGCATCACTGCTTACCATCAGGTGGGATCGCAGTCAAGCACTAGTAAACTAGTCAAGCACTAGTTTATATCAATAAAAAAAAGTATAATAAGTTACAGTTAAATGGTTTATTAGTCTTTTAAGCTAAATTATAATTATTTATAATCCAATTTTAAGAAAGTTCTTAGTTATAAAGGGAAAAAAATTACAGCCCTGAAACAGTGTTTTGAAGGTAGTTTTGAGAAACTAATAATGACAGTCCGAAATATTCATTTGTATTAGAATGTTTGCCAAGTTTCAAATTTATTAACTCAACAAATAACAATCCCCCATACAATTATTAAAATTCTCCTAAATTGTTCTCTTGAGGGTAGTTGTGAAAACAATGAATGACTTTCTATAATATTTACTTATGTTAGTTATTTGCGGTGGGAAAATCAACTAATGACATCCCCCGCTCATGGACGGAGCGGAAGATAGAGTCAGGCTTTTAATGACTAAAACCCATCCTGTACCTTCGTTGCCTTTCATACCGGGGCTGAGCTATCTTTCGAACTAACCCTGGCCCCAGTAGGTTTCGACCCACCTGGGCCTCTGCTGTTGCTGACAGCTCCTTGAGACGCGCGGGAACAGTGAAAGAGAGAAGAAAGAAGAAAGAAAACTATTTTATTTTGCATACACACTCGTAGATACACACAATGTAGTAACAACATGTAGACACTAATCTATATATATAAAAATCAATGCCACTTTTCGTTGTTATTTTATAACTCAAGAACGGGCTCACCTATCCAAACCAAATTTTTAGGCTTTGTTTGGACTATTTAGTAGATGGTTTATGTGAAGTTTGGTAGGGTAGAGTAGGGTATAGTAGGGTAGAGTAGGGTAGAGTAGTGTAGTGTAGAGTAGTGTAGGGTAGTGTAGGGTAGAGTAGGGTAGAGTAGGGTAGAGTAGGGTATAGTAGGGTAGAGTAGGGTACAGTAGGGTAGAGTAAGGGTAGAGCAGGGTAGAATATGGTAGGTAGGGTAGAGTAGGGTAGAGTAGGGTAGAGTAGGGTAGAGTAGGGTAGAGTAGGGTAGAGTAGGGTAGAGTAAGGGTAGAGTAGGGTACAGTAGGGTAGAGTAAGGGTAGAGCAGGGTAGAATATGGTAGGTAGGGTAGAGTAGGGTAGAGTAGGGTAGAGTAGGGTAGAGTAGGGTAGAGTAGGGTAGAGTAGGGTAGAGTAGGGTAGAGTAGGGTAGAGTAGGGTAGAGTAGGGTAGAGTAGGGTAGAGTAGGGTAGAGTAGGGTAGAGTAGGGTAGAGTAGGGTAGAGTAGGGTAGAGTAGGGTAGAGTAGGATAGAGTAGGGTAGAGTAGGGTAGAGTAGGGTAGAGTAGGGTAGAATAGAATATAGTAGGGTAGAGTAGGGTACAGTAGGGTAGAGTAAGGGTAGAGCAGGGTAGAATATGGTAGGTAGGGTAGAGTAGGGTAGAGTAGGGTAGAGTAGGGTAGAATAGGATATAGTAGGATAGAGTAGGGAAGAGCGGGAGCGAAGCCGTGCGGGCAAAAGCTAGTATTTTATAAAAGAAAGAGACAACTAACAATGTGTTTCTCGCAGTGCGCCCTGACTTACGAGTTGTAGGTCGCGGGTCAAACCCAGCCAGGCGAATTACTTTGTGAAATTTATTTCATCACCAGTGCTCTCAAACGGTGTAGGAAAACATCGTAAGGAAACCGGCATGTCCTAGATCCAAAAAAAACTTGAGAGGTGTCAAGGGACACCCGGACGGAACAAAGTTCTTTTCGATTAATTAGTGAAGGAATTGTAATAAAATTTTATTAAATTATAAAAAAATAATACAAATAAAAAGACACAATTTCCATCTGTAGGAATGTTGACATAAAAAAAGTATCGTTACAACTTTTCGTGAGATTTTTTTCCGTCTAGCCCCCTTTTACAACGCGCGATAAGGAACTTTGTTCCAAAATTCGAAGACATGTGACATCCACCAACAGGCACTGGGCCCGCGTGTTGGATTACGGCCCATTCCCTCTCCTAGAGAGGAGGCCTGAGTCCCAAGAGTAGGAACATTGTAAGGCCGCCTATGTTATGCTATGCTAAAGCATTTCCTACAATCCATGATTTGGACCATCTCAAGTTTAACCCTTCAGATACCGTCAATTAGAGGCACAATAGTAAGACAATAGATGCGCGGCCACCGGTGGTCGCTTGGGGATTCATGAATTAACACAATATCACAACAATGTAGAACAAAATAATCATTAAAGAAACTAGAAACTCCTTAACAATACTCATTAAGTTATTATTCTTGCGCACTAGGCTACGTGTGTTAAATTATTACGAATCTTTAATACGAACAGTAAATTACATGTTGGTATACAAAATGTAAGTTATAAACTGAAGCGACAGTTTTTTTTTTGTCAACCTGTATCTGTGGCGCCTATGATGCCACATATAAACTAAACTACGGAATCGATTAGAGTAGAGTACTACGTTACGATTAGAAGAAATACAACTGCCCGAAATCATCTCTCAGGCAGTTGCCCAGATCAGAATTTTTTTTTTTTCGGTTGGAAAATGATCCAATAATATCCTTGGGTGGAGCGGAAGAGTGTGTCAGGCTTTTACTGTCTAAAAACCCACTCCTGTTCCTGCTTCCTTTCAGAAGCAAATCCTTGGACCCGGTAGGCTTCGACCCTGCTGCGCCCCTACGGTTTGCTGACAACTCCTCGAGGCGCGAACATCCTGGTCGGGGAGGATCCTCCCTTTTCAATGAAGGAATGTGGGACTTTACACCTTGTTCCGCATACTTCTAAATATCTTTTCTAAGAAGGGATCTATTTCAAATACCTGCAATCCAGTGCCTGGGTTACTAGTCCGCTCTTGTTCGTCGTAGTGTGATTTTTTATATTATTTTATATAAATAGCCTTCCTCAATGAATGGGCTATGCGACACTAAAAGATTTTTTTACAACTCGTCAGTGTCAGCATGCGGCTCCATGATACCCCCGCGGCTCGGGCGAATTTCACATCAGTCGCAATGACATACTTTCTCGCCTGTATAAAAATTAAATTAGCAAAAAACGATGTAGTAATATCGCGTGAAACCTTTAGTATTCATCTGTACCAGACACCTACAGGCAGCGCGCTCATAGATCACTAGGGCGCGCGCGCCGGCCGCGTATGGTTTATATGTAGTTAAATCTATGTACCGAGTAACCGAAGAGGCGACTGCAGCGACATATTTTGATATGACGGCGGACCCGCGCACTAGCTCGTTTGCGATTGGTCCGCAATTATTTTAGGAGTTTTGCGTGTACTCACAAGTGTATATATAGGCTAAGCAAACCATCAAATAAACATTCTGTTCTAAGCTCCCACTTGTGTTTCACTTGTTTACTTACCTACCTACCTTTGGTTTCGATTTCTGATGCTGATGTAGTCGACGATGGAGTGCGCTTGCCTAGAAGTAACTCTTGACTTAAAGATTCCCAGGTCCTAGACTCCGCTATCAGGACCACAGACTCCCTTTAAAATATTTACTCTAAACAAGCATTGCCAAAATAAAAGCTTGTCGAAATGAGATTTTTAAACAAACGCGAAAAAATCGCTTAAGAGAGTCCTTTTCCACTCGCTTATCGTAACCATCGAAAATGGTTTAAAAGCTTGTTACTTCATTTAATGCAATCCAACGCGATGTTTGACGAAAAGTCAACGCAAAAAAAGAGAGATGACGCCTGAAAACTCTGTTAGAATTCGGTAATTCCGAGATTTACTCGAAAATTTCACAAAACTTGCTCCAGGAAATAGCTTTTCAGTCTTTTTTAAACCCTTAAAAGTTTTTGGAAAAGGTTTTCGTCATTTAGAATCTTAATAAAATTTGCAAGGTCTCTAGAAGATTACTTTTTGACTTTTTTAATTTTTAGGCAAATTATGAAATGTCAAAGTTCATACAAAATAGGACATTTTCAGAGGTTTTTACTGGATTAGTTTTACACAAATTTAGAAATTGGTTTCTTTAGAAACCTAGATAATATCCACAAGATACTGTGTTTCCAAAATATGTAATGAAAAATGTGTAATAACATCATAATCAGTTATGAGCGGTTGTATGAAAAACAGTGAAAATGTGAGTCATGATGCACCACCTTAAGCTTATGCCTTGATCAGTGTCTTTTGACGTCACTTGTCATGCCAAACGGCGACGTCCATGAGTGACACGCATATAACGAGTAGCCGGCTCTGATTGTCTTCAATATTTGATTATAACACAAAGCGACTGCAATCGATAGTACGTTTTACTCGAGTTTCATTTTATGGTAAGAAATATTGTTTGTAGTTTTTTTATTTGCTCTAAGAATGATTATGAAAGTTTTGTATTAACATTTTAACATATTGTAATGAATTTAATATATTTTGTGTACTTATTTTGAATTTTAAAAGCTACTAACGTAGTTCTAAGTTAATATTGTTACTAACCATTCTATGAGTGTAAACTTGAAATAAATTCTTATTATTATTGGACTTATCTAATCTTTTTTAAAGTTACTGTAAAGAAACCTGGACCTAAAATAAAAAATAAAACTAAATGAAAATATTGATGATAAAATAGATGTATGCTTCGCCCAAGAGCGGGAGTAGTCATTAAATGATAATAATAACAGCTTTATTATTCTGAACTATTCTCTATAAAATCCTTTTTCTTCTTTTAAATTATGTCTCCTAGTTCAGCGTGTCTGTTGGCAAAGGCTCCTCCAGCTGCTTCTGTACTCTATCACGAGTCACTCTCTTCTAATTGGAGCCCGCAGTCAGTTTGAACTCATCCTCCCATCTCAACAGTTGCCTTTCCCTACTTCATTTTTCATCCCTTAGGTACCAATCCGTCACCATTTGACTCCAATTTTCCTTATCCTTGTAACGACATCTATGAGGCCACATAAGAACTACGAAGAAAATACGAAATCCTGCATCGCGCAAACAAAGTTCTCCGCGCGATTTGAACATATACGACAGCCCGACATCAACTATCGGGCAGTAGCCCACCACACCATAGCATCTGTTTGGGTTGGAGAATCCTCCCTTTTCAAAGGAGGTTTGCGGAACTTTACTTTCTGTTCCGCATACCTCCAAATCCTCTATGATATCCCACCTTAAAAAAAACACTTACCTACAATAACAAAGCCTTGTTACCACACGTAATCATAAGCCGCCAAGTAGTATCATCACTGACCTACCTCACCAGTAATTCAATAATCTAACCACAATATACTACGATCAACTTTTATTCGTTGACTATTTCCGGACTAGCATGGAAACCTACTTACCATACTGAATATTTAAATAGAAAACTGCTTTTAGAACTTTTAAGTATTTATACGAGTAGATATGTTAGAAAATATTGAGCGGTGTGTTGTGGTGGGGAAGTGGAGAGTCGTAGTGTGAATGTAGGTGAATGGCCATTTTCAAAGTAGGTTTTTCTTTTCAACAACCCCTCAGTCGCCTGGATGGCCCGGTGACTATGTATTTTTGCTGACATAATACGCTTATAAGTTTGTGATTTTTCATGATAGGTACACATAAGAAATATGCATAGATTCTTTACATATAAATACTAAAAAAAGAATTATACCTATAAAAAACACGAACACTCTAGTGGCGCAAGCAAGATTTATTAAGAACATATCAATCTAAAATATCAGATTTAGGATATAAAAAAATTATTCCCTTAAAAATCTGAAATCGATTTATTAGCTAAACCAATTCTGATACTTTCAGAATGTGAATGTTACATGTTTTAGTTGGCTTACAGACATAGCAGGGCTAACCGTTGAGGGCATTACTAGGGTATCATAAAGGAAAAAAGTTAGGTAACTTATAGGGAAAACCCGCTCTCAGAAAACATTTCTGAAACTCTCCCCCAAGCGGGGTCAAACGGGGGTCAAACTTCATTACGAAATCAAGTTAATAGCGTTGCTACGCTGTTAACTTTGATTTCGAAAAGGGGCAAAATAAGAGTGAGTTTGGCAAGACTCACTCTTTTTGCCCTTTCAATTCATCTTTTAACCGACTTCACACTAATTATAAAGTCGAAAGGTATACAACATTATTTTAGTGTTATGCGAAACCTGAATATAGTTATTTCAGAATCAAAAAATGAATCGATTCCAATCATTTTTACACCATGTTATATTTTTTCCTAAAAAATATTTAAAAAAGATTACAAGTTAGGCAAATCATAGCAGGCGCCCAACGCACAACTGGGCGCGGGAGCAAAACAACCCCTCAGTCACCCGGAAGGCCCGGTGACCATGTATTTGTGTGGAAAACCAGGTAACATAACATCTTATAACTTTGTAAATTTTCATGATACAATTATGACATTTTCTACACAATCATAGATTCTTTACATAAAAATACTTGAGCGTGTTTTAAATTTCACATATACTAAAACTACTCGTAATCTATATATATAAAAATCAATGCCACTTTTCGTTGTTATTTTAAAACTCAAGAACGGGCTCACCTATCCAAACCAAATTTTTAGGCTTTGTTCGGACTATTTAGTAGATGGTTTATGTGAAGTTTGGTAGGGTAGAGTAGGGTATAATAGGGTAGAGTAGAGTAGAGTAGGGTAGAGTAGGGTAGGGTAGAGTAGGGTAGAGTAGGGTAGAGTAGGGAAGAGTAGGGTAGAGTAGGGAAGAGTAGGGTACAGTAGGGTAGAGTAGAGTAGGGAAGAGCGGGAGCGAAGCCGCGCGGGCAAAAGCTAGTGTTGTATATTATCCAAAATCATCGAATAAAAATTCGAAGACATGTGACATCCAACATCCAACCCGCACTGGGCTCGCGTGGTGTATACGGCCCATTCCCTCTCCTAGATAGGAGGCTTGAGTCCCAGCAGTGGGAACAATAAAAAGGCTGATGATGATCCAAAAACATTACTTCCCCACCCCAACCCCAAGCGAACGCCGACGTTCGCTCTCTTTTTGTCTTTCTACTGTGTCTCTAATTACGGTTAAAAGGCATATGTTCGTATGCACTGCCCCGGAAAGACGCACGACCTTTCGGGCGACTGATGTTGACCAGGTTAGGGTAGCATGTTTCCTGTCCAATTTTCCTTTGCCCAACTTCATAATTTCGTCGTTCAATTTATTTCCCATTTTCACACACTTCAATTTCACATCAATACAGTTCACTTTTTATTTTTCAACCAGCCCTCTGCGTCTGGGGTAACCACAATCAATTTTATATTGCCGCTCAAAGTCCAAGGCACCACCATTATTTTATGGTTGATACTCAAAGGTCTAATTGGATTTGGATGGTCATACGAATAGACCATGTCCTGGAATAACAGATAGGATCCTTTTTATCCCGGAAGTATATTCCCTTGGGACAATTTTCTACTTTCACGCGGGCAAACCACTGGAATAAGCTTATAATCCCTAAAATCAGACACTTTATGCCCGCATGACAACTGCAAAATCCAACCAAATTCTCAACTACAGACCCGGATATCCTTTTAAAAGCATTTATTCAGTCGGTGGAGCCCTTAAATGGAATACGGGTTTAACCTTTGATAAATCCGAAAATATTCGGAAAACGTGAAATTGCTTCGGCTGGAAGTGACAGCATTGAAACGAGACGAATCAGACACGTGGTGTTACAAATTAAATTTCAGGAATAATGCGTGGGTGGGGTTGGATTTCAGGGTATTATTTGTTAAAGAATTCTCTTATTGTGTGTGGAGAAATGTTGATGCGGTTTGAGGGTGTGCGGACTGGTTTCACCCATTATGCTTTGGTTAAGAGACTCAAAGGTCAAAGGGTAATCGTACCCTTTGACCTTAGATGCATATATTGTAAATCCTTTGGATGCTTTCAAAGTAACGCAGAAGGCACGTCTTCTAAAGGTGGCAGTTTGCTCCTTGACTGAAAGTACAAGTATCCCGGTATCTCACGTGGTTGTTCACACAGTGACCATGACCAGACTGCGACCAAAAACTGTCTACTTCTCATTCAGTGTTGTAGAATTTGTCGAAGGAGTCGGTTCTATTGCACTGTGACTTTAACTTTTATTGTAATGGAACGCCACGTAGAGCTAGATAAAAATATTGTCCTGTGTTTTTTGATCTTTAGGAGTCTAGTCTAATTTTGCATTACATATCAGAGGTCGCGCTGGTGTCACTCGTACTCGGTTCTTTTAGAATCGGCCCACACAACACGAATTTGAGCTGGACTCGTGCTCGGCTCCTCTAGCATAGACCCACCTAAAAATGAATGACAGGGTACTAACATAACCCTCAAGAACAGCCATTCACAACCACAGCACATTGACCGGCAAATCCAAAGCCTAAACTTGACGTAGGTCACCTTCGCTCTATGACGTCATGGAACACATCGCCTTCAGAACAACACTTTCTCACTTAATCCTTGTGAAGCCTATAATATGATCAGCATGCGGTGCCACGCGACCCTCGCGCCCGTCAACGTACACACGCGATGTCTTGTGAAACAAATGAGGGTAGGTATACATACCTACATTGTGTGTGATTAAGTTGACGTCAGAAGAAAAAAAAGGGGGTTAAGATGGAGAAGGTAAACTGTTGTTTTGTTTTTGTACTATATGCAGTTTTTCTTTAGTTTTTTTTTCTTTTTGATGTGGGAAATCAATGACTTCTCTCTCAAAGGAGAGCGAGAGAGCTAAAACCAAATTCCGTCCGGTGTTGCTAGCGCGTGTTCCATGGGCGCTTCAAAGAGATGTGTCTTTCAGGCGCCCGTGGAACACTCGCCGTTGAGAACTCAAATGGCGAGCAACGTACTGCTCGTCATTTAGAAATTCGACCTTATATTATTCGGGATTGCCTTGCTACTCCCGACGCCTGGGGCATCTCTTGTGGAGGCGGCTGGGGCATGATGTTCATTCCCTCATATTTGCGGCCAACTCCTTCGTTAGCATTACTGCTTCGCAAAAGGCAACCGCATCTCATTCCCTCTCGCTCCGGACCGTAATCTGAACCAGACATTGCGTAAAAGGTCGTCGATGACAATCGCTTCCACAAGAATTAGATACGTATGTATAGATATAGATAATAAATTAGTTTTACCAATTTTTCAGATAAGTACTCACTCAAACTAAAAAAATAATGAAAAAAAGAAAGCAATCAAGGAACATTTCGTTTTCGCGGTTCTTGATAAGACTTCTCAAATCAACGCTCAGTGATCGGTACTTGCTAAAAATTTCTTCTGTAAACTGTTTACATCTTTTCTTCTCACCTCCGAAACTAGGTAGTCTAGCAGTTTAAAGTCATGCGTAACAGCTAGACACAGGGTAATGTCTCGTAACTTTTATTTATAGTCTTCCGCTGGCACCCCCATATTCCTCACAAATGGACGCGGACGCTACGTGAGTTAGAAGGTGATTCACATAGAGCTCGGAGACAACTCGACGGCTGATGCCTTTAAGTTGTATTCTTAACTATTGGTTTTTAACTAGTGGTACTCGTTGACACATTGGTGTATTAAGGTACGCACATACGTGTACCACGTACGCCGATCGGGGCACGTCGGTCTGCATACATTTTATATGGAAACTAGACTTGCAGAGCTACATTTGATCCACGCCACGCGACGTCGTTCTACGTACAAATCAGGCATGGTCCGCGTGTGCATCGATCTAATGTGGTTCTATCTTCACCGACTTCCTATAGAAGCTGACAGTACCTACGTAAAATATTATGAGCTACGACTGTGATAACAAAAACTTATTCAGTACATTCACTTATAAAGCAAGGACCGTAACTTTATTCAAAACTTCAAACAGAAATATTTTTTTCAAATACATTAAATATTGAGAAGTTAGAAAACTTTTAAATGAGAGGTTTTCAAGTAATAGAATAAGGATGCATGCGCAATGTGACGTCACTGCTGTTAGGTACAGACTATCGATGGTTCAGCGAAACTTGTGCAGGCACGAATGAGATTAAGCTAGAATTACATTAGAAAGACGCACACGTGTGAAATGCCTGATTTCAAGTACGTAGAACGACGTCGCGTGGCGTGTATCAAGTGTAGCTGTATAAGTCTAGTTTCCATATAAAATGTTTGGAGACCAACGCGCCCAGATCGGCGTGTGGCAAATGTGTGAGCATTATAGTACTAGCATTAATAATGACGTATATAGTAGTTGCTGATGACGCCGCGGGAATTCCATACTCTATGGTAGATTCACATACTTTACACCCACTTACAGTTGCGTAAAACATAAGCCAGTATAGTGCGAGTTATTTAATTTCATGACGTCCATTGTATCGCCTGTGTTAGGGATTACCTTTATGTAATGCAAAGTAAGCCAGTTACAGACTGAGTTTCAGTCCTAAGGGTGTATTTTACGCCTTGGGCTGTGGGATTGTTCAAAAAGTCACCGCGACCGTGGAAAACAAAGGGCACCTGGAACGCAAAAAGCACATAGGTGGGTTTTAGTCATTAAAGTCTGACAGTCCCTCTCACTCCACCTAGAACTGGATAAGTTATTTGATGATTTTTCAACGTTTTGGGAACACATGCATTGTGCGTACAGTAGAGTGGAATTCATTGCTGGAATCTGTGTTTCGTGATGGCTCCAACGTGGGGATCATTAAGTCAAGGGTGAATACGTTACTTCTAGGTAAGCGCAATCCAGCGTCGACCGCATTGTCGCTTTCCACCAGGTAAGATAGCGATCAAGCCTAATAACAAGCTAACCTAACCTATCAACAATAAAAAAAAAAACTCAAAAAAGAGTACAATTTTTACAGTTATTTTATGCATAAATATATTGAAAAACGTCGTATGATACACGTGAGTAATTAGTGATTGCCGTTCTCGGCTCTCTTAAGACCCACACCATGGCTCGGGTCTAAATACCGCCTCGATGGTAATCACTAACATTACACACTTATATCATAATGTACTATTTATTTGATGAAAGTAGGTACTTATCTACCTTTATCTTACTTAGTCACTTGCCAAGATAATAAAATGATTGTTTTTCCAGCCATACATCCCTATCGGACTTACACATGAGTTGATAGACGTAAACGAACGGTTCGTTCATTTTTATTATAGTTCTATGAACTCTCGCTGAGCCGTTTATGGACTTGGAAAAAATTTAGAACTTTTATCACAATTATCAGAAAACGCGATTATGAAAAATCATCATCATAAACACTAAAGAGCTACTTCCTAAATTATCTAATTAGGATGCTTAGGGGACGCCTGCAGTGACTGAAAAGTTGAAAGGGAATCGTTTGTCTTGGTATGGTCATGTGAAAAGGAGGGTCGAAACGCATGTTGCTAAAAAAGTTACGAGTTTACATGTGGATGGATGGAGGGCTCTACCCCTGGAGGTCAAAGAAAAGATGGATGGATTGTGTGAGAAGTGATATGAAAGAAAAGAGGATTAGTGATAGCGTGACGAGTGACAGGACAGAATGGAAGAAAAAAACGTGTTGCGCCGACCCCAAATAAAACGGGATAAGGGCAGGAAGATGATTATGAGGATGCTCAGGGGAAGGTTGCAATCCAAGTCGTCAACAGCGTGTAGTGTTCCACGCGCACCTCAAAGAGATGTTCAGCAAACCGTAGGTGCTCAATAGGGTGGATACCCGCTCAGGTCGCGGGAAATTTCTCAAAAAGAAACTTGTGGTCTTAAAATGCAAAGTGAAACTGAAAGATACAGGTCTAGTTTCAGTTCTTATAAGGCTGGCACACCCTCCCGCTCCACCCAAAGCAGGAGAAGTCAAAGGATGTTTTCTCACCTTAAAAAAGGATAAGGTTCTGATCATTAGACTAGTTTTTTCACTGGTCTCTATATTTATTTATTTTATTAATTATTTATTTATTTAAACTTCATGTACAGTAGTGGTACATAGGCGGACTTAATGCAACAAGGCATTCTCTCCCAGTCAACCTATTACCTATTATTTTGTATCAAGGTATTACAAAAGCTGTGCTAGTTAACAACAATCAAACTAGTTGAGACGTCTTGGTGGTGACTCATTTGCTCCCCTTTGTTCTGCAGAATTGGAGGCTGAATTTATTTGATGATTTCCCGCACCAAAAAATTGAGTCCTGCTATACTACTTTGAACTGAACTACCTTTTTTAGTGTAGTCCAGCTGGTATAGTAACCTTCCCCTATTTTTAGGGTTCCGCACCTAAGTCAGCAAAAACGAAACCCTTATGAGATTACGTTGTTGTCCGTCCTGGAGACCCTCTTTCTCAGAAAAGCGTAGATGTATAAAATAGAAATTAACATCAAATACTCTAAATCGAATAGGTACTCAGGTCTGCTATTCCAAGCAATAGGGAAGAAATAAAACTTCCAAGTTATCTAACCTGAAGGTAAGGCCCGGCCGTTTATATAGGCGCATATTTTGACCTAGGAAATCAAAAGCTTTACAAATCTTCACATAGACCTAGAATCCTGAAAGGCATGTAGGACACAGTTTTCAGACTTTTTCCCATAGGTTTTTGTGGTCTCACACGAACCTGAGGAAAAGTCTGAAAACTGTGTTACGTTACATCGAAAAAATTATCTTTTGCGATTTGGAAAAACCTTTGTGACTATTCGGAACTGAACTGTTTACAAAGGTATGTTCATACAGAACCTTCAGAGCGCGAGTTCGATTCATTTTACTGCACACAGCTAGCACTTAATCTTGATCTCGCCTAATGGAAAGCGATGAATGACGTCTAAGACTAAGATAGGCCGGTACGTAGATAGTAGGTACACCTAGGCAATTACCTAAGTACCCTTTTGTCAATAAACTTCAGGTACGCAATAGTCCGGAGTATTCACAAGCATAAGGGTGTTATCACACTAGTGTTTTGCGAGCCGCTGCAAAGCGGGGCGGGCGTGCAGCGACTGCATCGCGAACACGCCGAGGCTGCAAAGCAAAGACGTAGCGGACGCGTGGATATACGCAACGTTTTTAATGCGTGTTTGTAGTAAGTTAACGACATACAATACACTCAGTAAGAAAATGGGTTCCGACGAGGAGATACTGATGTGAGTTTTGTTACTTCAAAGAAGGCTGGATCTCGTTGCGACCACAAATTCAGTGCGTATTCGCGGCGTGTTCGTTGCGCGCCCGTAACGTATTCGTTGCACAACTGCTCCGCTTTGAGTAAGTTCGCAATTCGCTAGTATGATAAAGCCCTAAGTGGCTGTAGGCAGGGCATATTGCTCGCAGAACAATTGTCGATGGGGATGAAAGGTTCTGGAGTGGCGACCACGTACCGTAGGCGCAGCGTTGGAAGGCCTCAAGGTGGACCGATGACCTTTTTTAGACTCTTACTGACTAAAAACCCACCTCGTTCCGGGTTCGAGTTTCTTTCGGATAACCCTGGCCTCAGTAGGCTTCGACCCAGCTGACCCCTCTTGTTGCTGACAACTCCTTGTGGCGCGCGGGAACAGTGCGCGCCATCGACGTCTTGGGCTCGGTCCGGACAGTTACCGGACGGTCGGACAGCGAGCTATCCATGACTCGCCGTCCGCGAGCCCGCGTCTATGGTGGCCGAAAATCGGGATCGGAATCCCGACGGCGGCGGCGAGAGCGCCGTTGCCTGATGCGGTTGGCCTCCTCCTTTGCTAGCATTACTGTTTCGCAGAAGGAGGCGACCGCTTGCCACTCCTCCTCACTCCGGACCATGGCCTGAACCAAGGCCCGGCACGAGAGGTCTCCGCCGCCGATTGCCCCACCACCGGTCGTTATGATATATACGATATGTTATTGTACGTCCACCGAGCGTAGGTATAAAAAGTGAAGTACATACATGAGATTGTCTTCTGTACCTATCTATTTTGTGAACAAACCGATCCTGTTGTCGTCATACATTTTATTCAAAACAAACCATCCACTAGAATGTTGGCAGTTGCCTAATATAATAACTTTCAAATTAGTTTAGTAAACTCTCTATTTTCTCTCAGACAAAAATATGAATAAGAAAGAAAACACTCAGGATTCGGCTAATTGGCTTAAAGATAATTCGTAGGTATGGAAACAATTTCTTTTTTGGGGTTCCATACCGAAAGGGTGAAAACGGGACTCTACCCTAAGAATAAAAATGGGACCCTACCCTAAGGGTAAAAATGGGACCCTACCCTAAGCGTAAAAACAGGACCCTACCCTAAAGGTAAAAACGGGACTCTACCCTAACAGTAAAAAAGTAACACTACCCTAAGGGTAACAACGCAACCCTACCCTAATGGTTAAAACGGGACCCTACCCTAAGGGTAAAACCGGGAACCTACCCTAAGGGTAAACACGAGACCCTACCCAAAGGTTAAAACAGTACCATTTTCCTAAAGACGGTACGGAACCCGAGTGTACGAGTCCAACTCGCACTTGACCAGTTTTTTTGCAGTTGTTGAAAAGCATATTTTTTTTAGTTATTATAATATTATCTGTAAGAAAAATGTTCGCTTAGTTGATTGGGAGTAATTAGAGACATTCCAAATTTCAGAATGAAGAATTTATAGTAAGTACCTCTATTTAAAGATTTTTTAAATCTACTAGGGCTAGAAACCTTGCTATAGCATTTTTTTTATGCGGGAAATCATTTAATCACATCTCCTACCTTTGGGCATAGCAAGAGGGCGTGCTTCTTCCGGTACGCCGTCGCCAGAACCTTTCTTTTTAGAAATTTTGTTTGTATAGTACTTTTTTCTTGAGACATTGTTGTGAAAGCCCGCAGCGGGTGTATAAAAGGCATGCTGGTAGATAGTCTTCTATTTTCTGAAGTATTCTGATATGTGACCAGGTACCTACTCCTCCCCACGATACATCTTCACTTAAACCGTCTTTAGTCTCAACTCACATTCCTCTAGACCCAACATAGATACCTAGTAGAGGTACCTATACCAGTAAACGGCGCTAAAGCTAACCCCGATGCAAATGTGTGACCAGGTACACCTCCCCATGATACATCTCCACTTAAACCGTCTTAAGTCCTATTTCACAATCCTCCAGGCCGAACATGGGTACCTAGTACAGCTTAGGTACCGCACGTATACCAGTAAACGGCGCTAAAGCCAACCCCAAAGCAAATGTGTGACCAGGTACATCTACCCATGATACTTAAACTGTATTAAAAGTCCTATTTAACAATCCTCTAGACCGAACATAGATAGGTGACTAGGTGTATACCTAGTAGAGGTACCGCATCTATACCAGTAAACGGAGCCAAAGCCAACCCCCAAGCAAACCGAATTCAAGGTTAACCGCAGAATTAAGTGTACGGTACGCACACTAACCTACTTAGAGACGAATCTTCTCGGAAGCTCATAAAGGACCCACGCGCTGGCTCGGCGGGGGAACTCGGCAGATGTAGAGAAAACGTGCGGACTCCCCTCGCCCCTCACCGTCTGTACTTACCTCAGTGCCGCACCCTTGTGTGGGCGGGTAACAAAGTTAATTTATAGAAGATTCAGTAAGCGCAATATCTAAGGCCGCGACCATAGGTCTTTTATTTTTTTGCAGAAGGAAACCATCCTATGAATTCTCCCACTTTAGGGTGAAATGAGAGAGCGCGTGCGTGGAGCTGTGGTGGCCGAGTGATAATGGCCCCAACTTATGAGGGTCGCGGGTTCGAATCTAGCCAGGCGCATTACTTTGTGTAATTATTTCTTCACCACGGCTCTCAAAACTCGAAGACATGTGACATTCCAACCCGCTCTGGGCCCGCGTGGTAGATTACGGCCCATACAATCCCTCTCCTAGTAGATAGGAGGCCTGTGTTAAAAAAGCTGATGATGATGATGGTGATAGGAGCGCGTGTCAGTCTTTTACTGACTAAAACCACTCTCACATAGCTTAGTAAAGAAAAAGCCCAAAAATTTCATAGATTTCTAAGGGCCGCTGAATGAATGGCAGCGACGCGAAATGGCCAGTGGACCCGGCTGCAGTCAGCCACTGGCAGCCACGAATGACCGCTTGTCTTTATTCTATCAAGTGATACTGCTCAGGATTTAGATAAAGTTTAAAGTGCTCATCACAGTCGTCGCGTCGCTGGCCTCTGCCAATTCGGTATGATAAGACCTAACAGCTGAGCGAAGATACGGCGGCGGGTCGCTAGTAAAAGTTTTGTATAAACCTACTGCTCTATTCTTCGTTGTGGCCATACACTTGTAGCTTCGACCGTGAAAATTAGAAGATTTTCCTTCAGGCCGGCCAGGATATCCTGCCGGTATTATAGGATAGCAATAATAAGAGGATGTAGGAACTCTGGAATTAACGTCGCTAAATAATAAATAGAAATAGAACGCATCCGCTCTAGACAATATCTAATAAAAATAAACAACTTTATCGGATGTAGCCGTGTTGATATCCGACCATCTTGATCTTCTTGGTATCACGTTAAAATAAAATTGACCGTACCTACATTGAGATAAAGGCAGAGCTGACTGTCACTTTGGGAATCCTAGCAAAGGTGAAACAGTTCTTTATGCCGAAAAAGCTGCTCAAACTTTATCGAGCACAAGTTCGATCATGTATGGAATTCTGTTCTCATCTTTGGGTCGGAACTGCTAGATACAAGCTTGATACGCTTGAATTAATCGTCGCTTGAGTGAAACGAAACAAAAGGATGATTCAGTCTTGAGCACCAAGACTTCG
This sequence comes from Mythimna lalbum, assembly GCA_949319445.1. Classification (NCBI taxonomy): domain Eukaryota; kingdom Metazoa; phylum Arthropoda; class Insecta; order Lepidoptera; family Noctuidae; genus Mythimna; species Mythimna lalbum. The sequence continues at coordinate 6,324,353 of OX439345.1, read as the reverse complement.
AGTTGCTAACCTGTCGGTTTTCTACAGGTTGAATTTCTGGGAATGTGCATCGGTGTGAGAGCAGTTGTGGCCGAGTGGTTACAGCCCCGATTTACGAGGGTAGGTCGCAGATTCAAACCCAGCCGGGCACATTACTTTGTGTAATTTATTTCATTTCTACTGCTCTCAAAACGGTGAAAGAAAACATCGTGAGGAAACCGGCATGTCCTAGAACCATAAAATTCAAAGACATGTGACATCCACTAACTCGCACTGGGCCCGCGTGGTGAATTACGGCCCATTCTCTCTCCCAGAGAGGAGGCCTGAGTCCCAACAGTGGGACCATTATAAGGCCAACTATGCTATGCTATGTGCATCGGAATTACACAATTAAATTCCACCAAACCCTTTTGGCGATGCGCCACCGGTACTCCCATACGCGCAAAACGTTTTAGGAATATATTTATTCCATGTACTATACAGCTAACGAGTGGATAATTCCCTGCCGAAGTCTGTGTTTACCATCGAACTGATCTGACGACGAAGACGACTTCATAATAATTCGGGAATTTCATTTTTGCCTTGTTGCATTAAGTCCGCCTATGTACCACTATTGTACATGAAGTTTAAATAAATAAATAATAAACAAATAAATAATTTATTATAAAGCTCCCGTGTCTAGCATCTCGATGGTACCATATAGCAAAGGCGCATCTCATGACAATATAATAAGCCTGTAGCGACATCTATGACGCCACAAAAGAACTACGAAGAAAATACGAAGTCCTGCATCGCGCAATCAACGTTCTCCGCGCGATTTGAATATATACGACAGCCTGAAATCAACTATCGGGCAGTAGCCCACCAGACCATAACACCTGTCTGGTCGGAGGATCCTCCCTTTTTAATGGTGGTTTGCGAGACTTTACACTCTGTTTCGCATACCTCCAAAAGCCCAAACACGGTTAAGATAATTATATTGCCTTATTTTGCAGTTTATTCTGGTTTCTATTCTCTCTGTATCTCTTGATCATCATTATCATCATTCATCATGATTTCAGCTGATAGACGTCCACTGTTGGACATAGGCCTCCCCCAAGTGTCACCGCAATGAACGATGCTGTGTGTCCCGCATCCATCGGATTCCCGCAACCTTCATCAGGTCATCTGTCAACCTTGTAGGAGGCCTTCCAACGTTGCGTTTTCCGGTAGATACGCGGTCGCCACTCCAGAACCTTTCGGCCCCACCAGCCATCTCTTCTGCGAGTAATGTGCCCTGCCCATTGCAACTTCAGGTTGGCGATTCTTCATGCTATGTCGGCAACCTTGGTTCTCCTCTTATCTCTTGATCAGATGGTAGGAAATGTACGTAAAATCTACTTCAGTAGCTGCCTATGGGCAAGCGTAGAACTTTAGCTGTGAACCGTCCCTAGATCATAAAATACTTCTTCCGCTCTGGGTCGAGAGAGTGTGCCTAATTTTTACTGACTGAGACCAAACGGCGTTTTTTTTTTAGTGGGTAAAAATCACGGAATAAAGAAAAGTAGAGGAAGTGCCTCTTAAATATGGCGCGTGTGTCAACAGTAGGCGAAATTCGCCTATTACATATTATATACTAGTGTAGGTGAATATGGCATCTATTTCAAAGGCACTAGCGTTCTGAATAGAATAAATTGGTTACAGCGCCATCTAGCGTTGAGTAGCCGAACTCGTTGTAAATTGGTTAAAACTTCTTTATTGTTCGTGTCATGTCAAATAATAACAACTTTCTTACGTTGTAATAGGACCTAATTTATGAAAGCAATAAGAATATGATTTGTAAAAGTTAAGTTTGTAATTCGTAGCTTCGTAGCCAATCATATTACTGTTTTTTATGTGTGTAATGTACAATTTGATACGCAAATGTGTGTGTTTGGCGACACTGGTTCCCGTGCTTAGCCACGTTAGGGGCACTTCTACCTATATTTTCTGTTCTGTGGTAAAAATCATCTAATGATATCCCCTGCCCTTGGGCGGAGCGGGAGATAGTATCAGACTTTTACTGACAAAAAAACCCACCCCGTTCGTTCGTTGCGTTTCATACCAAGGCCGAGCCTTACTTTCAGAAGTAGACCATTGGCCCCAGTAGGCTTTGTCCCTGCTGGGCCCCTACGGTTGCTGACAACTCGTCGTCGACTACTTGAAGACCTACTGGTGTTCCTTCAGTTACCCTTTGCATCCTAATCCCGCAGTTTTAGGTTTGATCCATTGAGGTAACAATAGCAAGCAAATTATATCACAGTGACATCGGGCAGGGTTCATTGTCCACAGAATAGATGGTTGATGGGGTCGAAAGGTTCTGGAGTGGCGACCGCGTACCGGAAGACGCAGCGTTGGTACGGCCTTCCACAAGGTGGACCGATGACCTGGTGTGAGGGTCGCGGGAATCCGATAGATGCGAGACGCGCAGGACCTTTCGTTGTGGCGACACTTAAGGGAGGCGTACATAGGCCTCCCTTAAGAGTCGCCACACGCCAAACAGTGGACGTCTATCGACTTAAATGAGGATGATGAAGGGTGTCAGGGAAAATTCCCAGAAAATTAAACACCAATAAGTAAAATATATTACTTTTTATTTTCACTTTTCCGATTAGTAATATTTATACATTTATAATTGAGGTTCACACATAGGAATCCAGGGCACATCGATTCAGGCTTAAGCCATGTCTACACAGACATTTAAATACAATACTGGAATCATAATTTTATTTTAATAGACACGTATAGAATAGGCCTAATAGTATAGAATACTTTGAGAAATGGAACGTATATTCGCGGTCAAACAATTCTCGTCGTTCTGTCTTCAGCCAGTGTCGGATTAAGCCTATGTGGGGCACCGTAGCAAATTCTAAGGGACCTGTGGTGTATTGGCTGTGAGGGTAGTCTCATTACAATGTATTTGACACGAAGTTTTAGCCATCCGGCGGTTGACTGGAGTAGTGCGAATATAAGTGTGTCACACTGTTGGTGAGCCGTAAATCCTTCCTAAACGCAATACAAAGGACCTTTCAAATCTTTATAAGTGACATCGAATTAAAACTCCATTAACCTATTTTCGAACAGATCCCAAAGCCGATGTAACGATGGGTCCAATAGGTACATTGTCTATATTTTAATTCATGAATCCCCAAGCGACCACCGGTGGCCGCGCATCTATTGTCTTACTATTGTGTCTCTAATTGACGGTATCTGAAGGGTTAAGTCTGAATGTGGTTAGAATTCATATGACAGAGATATGTTGGCATGTTTTTTTCGTCCTTCTATCTTCAGCAAGTCGGATTAAGCCTAGGGCCCGAAGCAAATTCTACTAAGGGATCTGTGATGTATCGGCTGTGAAGATAGTCTCATTACAATGTGACGTAATGCATTTGACGCGCCCCCCCCCCCCAATTCGCGGGGCCCGTAGCAATTGCTACTCTTGCCAACTGTCTAATCCGCCACTGGTCTACAGAAATAAGGTTGGAAACTGGTTGACCGGGAACTAGCACGTATACCTTGACGGTTATTCGTGGATTTTACAGATCAATACACCTATTGTGGTGCGTGCAGTTTCATACAAGAATAGTAGTGTAAGATTGGAAAGAAATGTACGAAATTCAATCGCTTTTTTAAATATTTCACAATTCATAATTCCCCATACTTCTTTTAATAAACTTGATAGACATAGCGTCTAAAAATCGCACGTTTCGCCTCCACTCTTAACAATAAACGCTTACAGCATACATAACACAGAGATATGATTTAAACATTTAATATTATTTATATTTTATGCTAATAAAATAACATACATATTAACGGGACAATCGTGTTTGACACGTACATCAATACTAAAATGGTTTTGTTTTAAAGAGCAGTTTTTTTTTTTTAAGGAAAATCTTATTACGTCGGATAGGTATATCCGACAAAGACTCTCGCGTTTATTCCGCCAGGGTCGCGCATGCACGAGCAAATACTCCATCTCATCAGTTCTTCTGTCACCTATGAGGATTGAAGAGGTAAATGAGATGGAGTACCCAGTCGCAAACACTTGGCCTTGGTGAATGGGACGCGAAAAAACTCGTCGGACTTATCCGACGCGAGAGGTTATAGGGTTGAAATTATCAACAAAGTTTTTCCCGCACTTGAAGCTTGATTCTTCGCTTGTTTCTTTTATTAATCATTTTAAATTAATATTGGAATGTTTAAAACAGCCATTTAAATTGCCCTTTGAAGCAATTAAAAGTTTGACAATCACTAAAAAAATAATAGTTTGTTTCACGTAAAATCTAATAGAAGCACAAGTTATCAAAGATTATCGAATATAATAATATTTCAGCGAATTTGTGCAAAATATCTGCTAAATAAATAAAATGATAATAATTCTCAAGAGGCACGTACCTTTTCAAGTTACTATAATACGTATAATTATATTATAATAATAATAATTAAGGTATAATTATGAGTACTTATGTCTTATGATATCCACCAGATATTTTTTTTTGTGCTTCGGTTTTATACCGAAGCTCTTTTATTCTTCATCAAACAGTCTATGTAAAATATGTCATCATTACATGCTTAACATTCTCAAAGTTATATCAAAAGATATTTGAAAAGGAAAAATAAACTGTCGAAATAGCATACAAAAATATTATTCGACTCTTAAAACCAATAAATATTGTATCAGAATATTTGGATTTGTATAAGTAAAAAAAAAAGCCGGAAAAGTCACTTTAGAACTTAAAAAATAGAATAAAATTAATTTTAAAAAATCCTTTAATTAAAATATTATTCGACTTTTAAAACAAAAATATTGTATCAGAATATTCGGGTCGGCATAAAAAAATATTTAAAATAAAATAAAAAATCGTAAAAGATACGTTAAGAATAAAAAAAATATGAAAAATTAATTAAAAAAAAAACAGTGAGCTATAAAATAAGTACAATTAGACACTATACACCTGAATGTTTCAAAAATAGGAAATATAAATATAAATAATAGTTTATAAATAGTCATTCAGATAAGTTTGTTAAACACAAATACTTAACAAAATTTACCTGAATAAGTAATTATAATAATAATAATTTATTTAATACTAATGATATTTACATAATCGATTGCATGCATTTGAAATCCAATTTATGTGCGTATAGCAACACTACGACAATTATATTTTTGAATTCAGAATCAGAGATCATTATCAAAATACTGGAACATTAAACTCTATGTCAAAGAATAACATGACAAGTTCGCAGCAACTAATGCTTTTTTTATTTTATTTTTAAATATTTGTGTTATTTAAAAATAAACTTAATGTGAACTTTACTTTAAGTCGATACTTAAGTGAATGACGAATGGTTGAGTTAATCTCGAAATATGTATGAGAAAATATAATTAAAATGCCTGTCCAAAGCTATACAAGTAACTACCATCGAGCCTGTGACAGGTCAAGCATTAGGTCATTACTTATGAATGGCGTTGTTGTAATGGATTACTTTGAGTTATATCTTCCGATTGACTTGAAATTGTAAGTTCAAATAAACTTCATATGAAAGGAACGTTATTCCATTTTTAAAATTTGCCATTTATCGGCTTTTTTGTGAATTGTATTTTCTGTAATTTCGCAGTACATATTTATAACTATTTTTGTGTGAAATATAATAAAATTGTTATTATCTTGGAATTTAAGTAATAAGTACTACCGGAAGAAATGCGTCTCCAACGGTATGCAATATTCATGACCTATACAGACTTAGAACTGCTAATGAATGAAGTATTTATTTTACAAATTTTTCTCAAAAAAAAAATGTATGCCTTTGAAACTAGACTAGCCAAATATTGTGATATAAAAATGCAAAACTTAATATTGATATTAGATGTCATTAAATATCAATTGCATGCAATCTATCGAAGTCCATTATTCGAAGCAGAAGTTTTTTGTTTCACATCAATATTATAATAGTATTCAGTAGATTATACTTAGGAATACTGTAGGTCTTATTATTTACAATAAATATATATTATTTATAGGAGAGAGTTTAATGAGGATTTTCAGGAAAATTCACACCACCAGTTGGCGCCACTTAGGTGAGAGGTATTCTGCTCTTGAAAACGTATTTATGTAGTGGTCAGATCTTAGAATTTATCACTTCATGATATGGCAAACTAAAACTGGCCAGATCGTTTAAACGTTAACATTTGATGATATGTCAATCCTCGTTTTGCCATATCATTGATGTAGGATTTCAATGATAATAAAAGGTCTAAAGAATTTAGGCTAAACGAAGATTAACATATCATTAAACTTTAACGTTTAAAACGATCTGGCCAGTGCTTACTGGCCATATTATGATGTAATCAATTTCTAAGATCAGGCCCCCCGACATACACATGACCGTTGACATTTAAAGTTTGACGTTGACGTTAATTTCTACCTTATGTCATTAGCATAAGCTTTGACAGGTGTCTGGACCTGAAGACTCAGTGCTGCCATCTGGTGAACGTCATTTTAGAAAACCCTCATTGAATGAAATGTTATGTCATCGGTATTCGTTTGTTAGTTGCAAATAATGTTCATTACTTTAGTTTATGTAAAGGTAATTACGTTACAATTAAAGGATTTAAAATTCATTTTAAAATGATATGAGTTTCTACTGTTAGGTACAAAGCTGACTCGTCAAACATTGTTCTGGTGGTTTGATATAAATTATCAAAGAACAATCAAAGGTTAAGAATAGCCTACGACCCATTCTCAGACCTACCAATCTACCAAATATACACAATAATGTCATAACAATCGGTCAATCCGTTTCGTAGGAGCTCGATAGCAAACACTGTGATAGATTTTTATTTATTTATTAGAATATTCCACCGTTTTAGTAAAAAAACAAACCACAATTGCAATATTTTGCAGTTGTAATATTTTGTAATTGCAATATTTTGCAATTGTAATATTTTGTAATTGCAATATTTTACAAGTTGGAACACCATTTTTTTAATTATTTTTTTGTTGAGTTATGCGGCAGTCAAAATTAACATAAAATCCCTTCTAATAAATACCTGTATTCGAGCTTACTTTATCAGTTTTGTAGAAATATAATTTATTTCTTTAAGATCTTAATTAGGTACAATTACGATAAGATTTTCAAGTCTTTCATACTGATTTTGACTAGACGTATAGATTTTAGAGTAAAAGGTAAATATATATTTTTCTTATATTGAAATTAGATACATCCAGATCTTCAAAGTTAAAATACATCGATATATTTAAGTCATATCTACATTAACTAAACATATAATATTTAGGTCGGGATAATGGTAAAATATTCTTTATAATATATTTTTTGAAACCCTTTCCAGTTCAATAAATTAATTAATTTCAAAGATTTTGATTTTCTAATTCGAATAAAAATGAATTATTGTATCAAACATCATTTTCTCAGATCGTTCCACAAATTGTAAATTATTAAATAAATTATAAAAATATAGTGCGTTTGTCTTTTCAATCTTATTCTAAAGTATAATAAATAAAAATAAGTAAAGGTAGTCTTTAAAATGGAATGTGTCGTTCATTATCAGATCTCTTTGTTGGTTAAGTATATTTTTTCCTATTATTTCGCAGTTGGTTTGTAAGAAGCCACTCAAAATCAGGATCCCATCTTTAAACAAATTTCACTATAATTATAATTTGTGCATTTGCAGAAACTGGAAAGGGTGACGTACAATTTGTAGTTATTTAAATATCTACATTTGCTTCTTAAAATAAATATTCCTATATCTATGACAATTAAACTAATAAATTAAGCTTAAAAATTAAGGATTACAACTTATGACACGTTTTTATCAAAATTAAAAGTCTTTGAATAATAGAATGTTCCATTTGTTATATAAGGTATACCAAAAAAAAAAAAACACATTTAGCGATAATTTTTAACTTCTTTGTAAATAAATACACACCCAATGGTTCGATTTAAAAACAAATGAATCGAATAAAATAATCAATAATCGCTTTTTTTAAACTTGAAACGACGATCGTAAAAAGTCATTAATCGTCAGAACGAAATTCAAAATTAACAGATACTAAAATTATTAGTAGATAGGTTTCCAAAAATATAAAAAAAAATAATCTTATAATAAATGCTACAATAGTATACAAGGCGCCAGATAAACTTAAAATATGGTACATTGACCTTTTCCTAATATCTCCAATATATCGAAGGTACCCGAAAAACCATTAATAAACTGTTTGTTCAAAAAAGGTCCTTATCACGATGGATGTCGATTCAAGACAGCTTTATGTCTTTAGTTCCGTTTTTGAAATTACGTATGTCAATAAATATAGGAGGGTCAATGACCGTTATTCCACGTTTATTTGGCGCCTACCTTAGTAGATACTAAAATCATTACATCATATAAATTATAAGAGCAGAATTTCTAATCTCATAATCCATTACCGAATTTCAAGCGTTCTTCAGATCCAATCTTCGTAGTGAACTTTCGATGGCGTTCAAATCTCGCTGAGCGGAATATTGCCGAGGTTTTCCCTGGCTCGGTTCCAGTAGTAGTAGGGGGGGCCGACTGAGAAACAGTACTTCTGGTCCAATGGGGTGTCGTTCTCTACCCAGTACATTAGGTAGAAGTTGCACATCTCATCTTTGTTTGTTGCTCTGAAATGAAGATAAAGTCTTGTCAAGTTATGTACCTGAAATCTGCACTTGCGAGCAACCAAAACGACTCAACGTGCAAGAGCGCACTTGCAGATGCTTCTTTAAAGAATACTGAACTGTTTAAAAAAAAACCGGCCAAGAGCGTGTCGGGCCACGCTCAGTGAAGGGTTTCGTAGTTTCCTATCGACCACAATAAGTGTCTCCACTTAAGAGTAAAACAATGCCAACTAGAGACCAACCGAACAATTCGTCAATACATATTTATAATACCTCATACCCGTCCCGACCCCATCAACTCAGGAAAAATCTTAACAGCTCGAAGTAGCCCAAAGTATAGCGCCACCTCTCGGGAAATTGGGTTACTAATTTATACAAACTAGACAGGTTATGGTTTTCGGTGGTAATTTTGGATTGCGTGAACCAATTTAAATCATTCTTCTTTTATTTGAAAGATGATACTTTCAGGAAAAAATGCTTATATATGCGGTTAAATTACAAACTTGGTTCAGAAATTGCTTGGTGCAACTTTTCAAAAACTGTTCAACTCATCAAGTTCAAAATAACTTTCCTAGAAAGTCTTCATAAAGTTCTACTTTTGTTTTTTTTTTTTTCATATTTTCTAAACTTATGGTTCAAAAGGGAAAACATTTTTTTTTACAATACAGATGTTTGCTTATATAGATCTAACTCGTGCGTAGGTATATATCTTTTTTATAGCGGTTTCGTAAACATCATGAAAAGGGAGTAGTAATGTAAAAATGTTAGGGAACCCTTGCCTAAGGCAATCTCAGTATGGCAAGAAAGAAGGGCTATTTTGGACTCCTATCGATTTAAACCCCTCTGTACGTTGGCACAGAGGGGTTTAAATCGATAGGTGTAGATTTTGATCTAGCAACTTAAACTTGTCAGAAGCAGTACACGACAACACGTTTTACCGTCAAATTCAAAGGTGAGTATAGACTACAACATTTTCTGAAGCATTTCTGTGTAATGTAACGTTCTTACGAATGGTACAATACAGGCAAAAGCTCAGTTTCCAAAGCATTTCCATGTAATGTAACGTTCCTACGAATGCTCGGCGTTATGTTACGGGTAAATGCTCACAGCGAGTGTGCATTTACCAACATTTCGTTGTACCTTGCGTTCCTTTTTTTTTTAATTACACCCCGCAACCGCGCATCGACCGCACTCGTGGCTCGACGAAATGTTACACCAATATGCTCGTTGGTTTGTAACAAAGAGGCGAGCGTGCTCGACGTTTAGTTCGTAAAAGGATGATACACTAGAACATTTCATAGAGCGGCTCGTTGTTCTGTTACAAGTAAATGTTGTAATCTATACTCACCTCAGAATGTGTCGAACTTTTTTTCAAAGATGACGTTATTATCAGTAGAAAAAATACATACCCAATCCTCACGGCATGATCATTAGTGTTGTTCATGATGCACCTAGCGGCTAACACGTCGTCTCTTTCGATGGGCTTGTCGCTGACCACCGGGTAGAACATCTGAGGAAGCTGCGGGTCCTTCTTGCCAAGCAGGGTCCAAATGTCACCGTTCTCGTCTTGACGGACCACGTAACCGGTTACTAGTTTGCCTGGAATTTTATATTTAGATAAGTAGTAAGGCCAATGTTGAAAGCGAAGTTTTTGGGTAAGTATGTTTTGTTAGTCCTTCACGCTTTTCATGAATCCCCAAGCGAACGCCGGCGTTCGCGCATCTAATGCCTTACTATTGTGTTTCTTATTGACGGTATCTGAAGAATTAAACGGGTGAACGGATTATGTCCGTAAGGATTGAGGTCATATGTGCTATTCCAGGACATGGTGTATCCGTGTGCCAAAATATCATCAAATTCCCTTCAGTGGTGTCAGCGTGAAGGAGTAACAAACATACACTAACAAACTTTCGCCTTAATAATATTATTGTGATAGTGTGTCCATAGTATTTCAGGGCTATATGTTACAGGCGAGTCGAAGGTTTTTATTTTTGGGTCATCATATCATAACTTCTGCTCTAGGTTTGAAGCAGGAAGGTGTGTCAGGCTTTTTGTGACTAAAATCTACCAGCTCCCTAGCTGAAGGAACGGTATCCTTGTGTCCCTAACACAGGTTTCCTTTTCGGAAATTCCCCATTGTCCTGTTCGGCCCGTACGGTATGCCGACATCCTTTGAGACGCGCTTAGAGCACTACACTCCGTCGATGACTCGGATTCGGTTCTAACCGGATGGGTGGACAGCGAGCTACCGAATGCTCGTCGTCTGCAAGCCGCGGCCGCGGACTCTCCGATTCCCAACACACGGGTTGACTCTTCAAAGTTGCAGCTTCTTACCTAATGCATGAGTGTGAGTGCGGAACGCGAAGGGGTGTAAAACTTTGTTCTCGTTGATGGTGCAGGCTGTCTCCATGTGCTCCACGCGACGTGGTGGGATCACTCCGCTGGTACCCAGCAGAATCACGCCGGCTTGGCGGGGCATTCTGGAAAATAAAATGGAAATAGATAAATATGTATATGTATTATAATAATATGTAATATCAATACACTTATTAGAAAAAACCTTTATTTTATTTATTAATTCGCTTTTATTCCTACTGCTTTTGTCACTGGTGCGGAAAAATGTGTGAGCTTGCCCCCGCCATAATTTGTTGTATTTACCGTATCAGGCAGGGCGCCGCCCCCATGAATCATCAGGCATCCCCCGCAGAGGTTGCCACTCTAGAACCTTTCGTCCCCATCGACCTTTTGTTTTGCGATTAATGTGCCCTGCCCACACTGCCATTAAAATTGGCAATTTTTCAGGTTATGTCGGTAAACTTAGTTCTCCTGAGGATATCTTAATTTCATGTGATCACACAATGAAACATCGAGCATAGCCCTTTCCATTGCCCTTTCGGTGAGTTTAAGTTTTTTGATGAGGCCCATTGTAAGCAACTATGTTCTGGAGTCATATGTCATCAATAGCAACACGCACTGATCATAAACTTTCGTTTTGAGACACTGTGGTATATTGGATGAGAAGACACCGCGCAGTTTCCCGAACGCTGCCCAACCGAGTCGGATTCGACGATTGACCTTGTTCTCGAATTAGACTTTCTATATTAGGTTAACGTAATCGTCCATAACTTTGAGTGTAGAGTCCCCGATCTTGATAGGAGTGGGTGCTACATAGATTTTTACCATGGAGCTCCTCCAAGTCTATAGAAAACCACTGAAAACGTACAATAATTTAACTAATGTCTTGAAAATAAGCGGAAATCCGATGGATGCGTGACGCACAAGACCGGTCGTTGTGGCGACGCTTGGGGGAGGCCTATGTCCAACAGTGGACGTCTTTCGGCTCATGATAAGCGCTTTGATAGGTGCCTGTGCCGTTACCCGACGGCACGGTATTGTCATATAGTAAACGTCATTTTAGAAAATCCTCAAACAGTCAGTCTCAGTGTCTTAGTACCACAGTTTTAAATACAAACCAGTAGTAAAACATTGAACAATTCTTAACAGTATCTACTAAGACAATATTATCGCAACACACCGGAAGGCGTCTATTACAATTGAACAACTAGATAAAGGTATAACCTGGCCGTCAAACGACCCTTTTGCGTGTTAATCACTCATTATTAGCTGTTCCATTAATTTACTTAATTTTTACAGTAGTAGCAGGATGGAGGTAGCTACTTATCGTGCTTAGATGTCAGGGTGGATATCGGTTATTTACGGTTTAACTGAAGGAGGAAGAAGGATGAAACGCATGTTGCTAAAAGAGTTATGAGTTTACAAGTGGATGGATGGAGAGGGAGGCCAAAGAAAAGATGGATGGATTGTGTGAGAACTTGAGAAGTGATATGCAAGAAAAGGGAGTTAGTGATAGCGTGACGGGTGACAGGACAGAATGGAAGAAAAAAACGTTGCGCCGACCACAAATAAAACGGGACAAGGACAGGAAGATGATGACGGTTTAACTGTCCTGTTGGTTTAGTGATAGTGACTGCTATGGAGGTCGTGGGTTCGATTCCCACCTAGGACAAAATGGTTGTGTGTGATCATTTGTCAGAACAAATGATTGTGCTCAGCACATAAACATTTATATTTATAACATTTGTCATAGCTGTTGGTTCTCCAAGGATTAAATAAATAAATAAAGAAGACGCAGATGTGTGGGTGAAATTTATCTACATCTTCGATACTAATATAATAAAGAGGTAAAGTTTGTTTTTCTGTTTGTAGGATGCAATTTCTGGAACTACTGGTTCGATTGCTAAAATTTTTCTACCGTTAGAAAGCTGCTGTAGTCCTGAGTGATCATCATCATCATCATCTTCCTGCCCTTGTCCCGTTTTATTTGGGGTCGGCGCAACACGTTTTTTTCTTCCATTCTGTCCTGCCACTCGTCACGCTATCACTAACTCCCTTTTCTTTCATATCACTTCTCACACAATCCATCCATCTTTTCTTTGGCCTCCCTCTCCCCCGCCGTCCATCCACATGTAAACTCATAACTTTTTAGCAACATGCGTTTCGTTCCTCCTTTTCACATGACCATACCAAGACAAACGATTTCCTTTCAACTTTTCAGTCACTGGCGCCACTTTCAAACTTCCCCTAATATACTCATTTCTCACTTTATCCATTCTTGTCACACCACACATCCATCTTAACATTCTCATCTCTGCTACATGTAATTTTTTCCTGAGTGATATAGGCTATATTTTATTTATTTACACAGGCGAATCTGCAGGTTTTGCAGATTAGCTAGTCTATAATATGAATGTATTTAAAAATATAAGTAGGTATGTTTATCAGTTGCCTAGTACTCGTAGTACAAGCTCTGCTTAGTTTGGGACTAGATGGCTTTATAAAAATTATTAAAAAACAGTCCGAATAATAATTATTCGGACTGCTGGTTGTTCAAAAGAGTTACAATGACCCTCGCAAAAGGCAACGCTTTTCCCAGAACGGAAGAGTTGAACCGTTGAAACGTTGTCACTGCAACCGAGGTGGAATATAAGCCCGAGCCGAAGGCGAGGTCGTTATAGAGGCGAGATAATGCAATGAGAAATAGTTACGCCATTTTTTCAACAAGCGTGCATTACACGAAAAAAATTAAACATTGATAGGTACTATCTATTAATAAATGATTAGTTCGCAGGTTCTTATCTAAGACCAGCGACCGACCTATGTGGGGACTGACCGACGACCAACCTGATGTCATCATAATGTATGTATGTATTATAAATTGATTAGAACTTCAAACAGATATTTACCTTCGCTTCGTGTATTTGAGGAAAACTCCGGAGTTATCGCGTTTGTCCTCTGAAAACAGATAGAAATAACGTTAGTAACTTAAATAATAATAGCTCTCACTTCCGTCACAGCTGTATGTCTTTGCAGGGTCACGATTAATGGTGATCGATGATGTAGCCAAGCTTACACAATCTCGGACTATCATTTCTGGTTACACCAATATTCTGCCCTTTATGTACAATTTTTTTTTTTCTGATATAAACTAGTGCTTGACTGCGATTCCATCTGATGGTAAGCAGTGATGCAATCGTTAATGGTGAAGCGCACTAGTTTATCAAGAGTCTATTCGCTCTAGCTTCGAAGACACGCAAATTATAATCGAGCGGAAAGACCGCAGCAGGCAAATTGTTCCAGTCCTTATGTACCTACGCGGTATAAATGACCGTGCTTGTCCGGTTTTTCATTATTGACCGCTCACTTTTGACTAGTATCAAATTGGACTCCGGCAGGTAATCCGCACTTATATAATAATTTCTTACTGTTTTAAAATAATAATGACAATCAATGTTTTGTTTGGTAAGAGGATGATGGAATATCTTATGCCTAGGACATGTCGTATACACAGTGAATAGACAGACCAGAGCCTAGACCCTGTTCAATTGTATGTAGGTATTGTTATTGATAATTATTCCATGCTGTATTGACAATACTGACAATACTGAGCTAGTACTAAGAGTGTTGTTAATTGAATTGTGAGCCATGAAACGTATTTCTGCGTCATTTTCTTGCTTATTGAGGTGAGTAGGGAAAGAGTGAATAGGCTCTTAATAAACTAGTGCGCCTCACCACCAACGATTGCATCACTGCTTACCGTCAGGTGGGGGATCGCAGTCAAGCACTAGTTTATATCAATAAAAAAAAAAAACTATCCACTGATATTATATAAAGAAGGGATGTTTGTTTGTACAATTGAAACTCTGTACTAGCTTCTGATGTTTTATAAGTGCCCACGTAGGCCGCGCCATGAGTAATACGAGTAATTATAACTTTAAAAAAATCTCCTGAGCTACTGAACCGATTTTGAAAATTTTCTCTTCAGCTTTCACCAATAGAAAGCTACATTATTCCTGAGTGACATTGGTTTGGCTATATAGACTACATTTGATTATTTATACTAATACTAGCTTTCCGCCCGCGGCTTCGCCCGCGTGGACTACAGTTTATATCGCGCGGGCAGAGACCCGTGCTCAGCAGTGGAATTATAGGTAGCCTATGTGTTAATACAGTGTCTCTTCTACCTACCTACCAAATTTGATCTAAATCCGTTCAGTAGTTTTTGCGTGAAAGCGTAACAGACAGATAGACAGAGTTACTTTCGCATTTATAATATTAAAAGTAGGGATTTTGTTGGGAACCACAGAGAACGAAACACGCCTTCAAATTTTTTGCCGACTTCTAAAAAAGGAGGAGGTTCTCATTTAGTTGTTTGTATTTTTTTTATGTTTGTTCGCACATAACTTCGTCGCTTGTCTCATAGTCACCAAGTTGGGATCAGAATCTTAGCGAAATCGTGAGAACTCCTCGATTTCAATATTTTTTTTTAGTGAAGTCGGTATTTTTTTTTTATAAAAAGGTTTTTTTTTAAATTATAATATATATGATTGCATAGGTGCCATTTTTCATTTCCATTTTTCAATCACTACTTGCATATCTTATGTACAGGCCGATTTTGTCGATGGAAAAGATAAACATTCATATTTGATTGACATTTGACTCAATTGGTCAATAGTACTAATATTGTTTATTATGATGGCGTTGTTGACAAATAGTTTCATTATTAATGTTTTACTATTGTTTACAAATATCAAAGAATGTGGTGACTACTATGTTCAGGTATGATAACAAATTGTCATTTGTATAGCAACAATAACACAAAATCATAACTGTAGGCTGCGTGCTCGTGAGATTTCGCATCGGCGATAATGGTGAACTCCTAAACTCGGTGTATGAGATAGAGGTCGCTGACAGATGAACAGACAGGTAGACGGACCGACGGATAGACGAATAGACGGATGGACAGTGGAGGTCCCAGTGTGTAATCTTTGCGATTACAAATTACGACGGGGTACGTCCTATGAGTGCGTACTCTTCTATAATAAACTATCGCGCCTCACCATCAGATTGCATCACTGCTTACCATCAGGTGGGATCGCAGTCAAGCACTAGTTTTTATCAATAAAAAAAAAAAATAGAACTCTTAAAAAGGTTTCTGCTAAGGTAGGCGTCAGATAACCGTGGAATAACGGTCATTGACCCTCCTACATTTGTTGACTTTTTTAATATTTCAAAAACGGAAATAAAGACATAAAGCTGTCTTGAATCGACATGTATCGTGGTCCTTTACATGATCTAGTAATAAAAAGCAGTTCATTGTTTGTTTTTCGGGTACCTACGCAGAGATATTAGAAAAAGGTCAATGTACTTTATTCCATTATCTGGCGCCTTCTATTAGTAAGCACTATTAGTACAAAATAGATAGGTACAAAAGACAATCTCATGTATGTACTTCACTTTTTATACCTACGCTTGGTGGACGTACACTAATGAGCGTTTGAGCCGGAACTGTTCGACGACCGGGCCGAGGTGCTCCGAGATATCGTGTCCGTGAGCAGTGTCTATGTGTGCGTTGCTCGAGCGCGCATTTGTATGTAGATTGACTTCTGTACCTATATATTTTGTGCTATTAGTAAGCAATATTTACCTGGGAAGCGATGCATGTAATGTACTTGCAGGACCAAGTACTTGATGGGCGAATTCTGTCCTATAAGAAAGCCGACGTCCTTGGGAAGTTGTAGACTAGGTGCATCTCGAGCCCAGGCATATACGATCTGAAAATATTAGAAGAAAAATATTATTTTTGTTACATTGGTATTCCTAAGAAGCATAGCATAGCTTGCTAATTCAAAAGTGCTTGTAAATGGTTTAATTTTTACAAGCTTTTATTTATTTTCATCTGTCCCGATGTTTGCCTGTCATCAAATCTTGTAAATTAAATTTGACCCACTTCCCGGTTACCGATTGAGCTGATATTTTGCAAGCATGTGTAAATCAGATTACAATGCAAAATTATTATGACAAGGAGCTGATCTGAAATTGGAACCGGAAGGTGGCTGTAGGAACTTTGTACTTAAACGACACAATCCCATCGAGTTTGGGCTCGTATGATTCGTCTTGACGTGTATTATTTATATACTCCAGACCGCCGGCTGCGGTCTTCCCGTCCGATTATAATTTAGGTGTCTTGAAGGCAAGAGTGAATAGGCTCTTAATAAACTAGAGCGCCTCACCATCAACGACTGCATCACTGCTTACCATCAGGTGGGATCGCAGTCAAGCTCTAGTTTATATCAATAAAAAAAAAAGTTATACCGAGCTATAAAAGGTTGCTATGAAAAAAATGTTTTAATTAAAAGCTTTTTAGTGATATACGGAACCGAGTGTTAAGTCCCACATGCCTCTTATACCACGATTCAGGATTTTGAGTTCCTATGTGGCAATATAGATGTCGCTACAAATTAAAATAAATGCAAGATAGGGACAAGCATACCTAATAACAGTATTGCTAATATAACCATCTGACTGGCCTGTTGGTATAGTGGTTAGTGACCCTGACTGCTATGCCGGAGGTCGTGGGTTCGATTCCCACTCAGGACAAATGTTTGTGTGATGAGCATAATCATTTGTTCTGTGCCTGGGTGTAATTTATCTATAATATGTATGTATTTAGAAATATATAAGTATGTTTATCAGTTGTCTAGTACCCATAACACAAGCTCTGCTTAGCTTGGGACTAGACGGCGTTGTGTGAATGGTTGTGGAATATATTATAAAACCAGTCCGTTTGCCGATGACTGTGATTTTGTTTAGCGCACACCGTTTGCTCATAGCATATAATGTAAATAGGTGAATGAAGGAACTTTCATTTACCCTCCACAAAGTTGCGTAAATCACCCCCACGCAAAAAAGAAAGGCGACGGGCGGCATCCCACGCAGTCTCGCTAGCGAACATTAATTGAATCACTGCTGGAGGCGAACGATCATCCCCTATTGTTACTGCTCTTGCTTTGGAAAGGTCACATTTCTGAGTCATTTAGAATCTCAGAGTTATGTGTTTAGTTACTCTGTTTTATTATTCCCTACTTGCAAAGATCTAGTATTTCTAACAATCATATGAGCATGCAATGTCAGTGATGTTTATAATTACATAGTATAAAACAAAGTCCCCTCATCTGTCTGTCAATTCGCGATAAAGTCAGAAACTAAATCGCGTACATGAAAGACTGGAACAATTTGCCTGCTGCGGTATTTCAGTCTAATTCGAAACTATTGTCTCATCATCAACGATTGCATCACTGCTTACCGTCAGGTGAGATCGTAGTCAAGCACTAGTCTATGTCATAAAAAAAGGATTAAACGGATTTATAAGAGGTTTTCCAGAGGGAGATACTTAAGAAAAGGAACGAAAAATCAAAATTCTGCATCCTAGTGTTAGTTCTCGGCGCGATTACATGCACAACAATCCGAAATCAACTATCAGGCAGTTGCCCAGACCAGATGCAAAACCCACCTGGTCAAAGAATCCTCCGATTTTTAACGGAGGAGCTTTACAGCCTGTTCGTCATACCTATAAAGTATCTAAATTCATACACAGAAAAGCCGAGAAATCTCAAAAATTTGTAAAACCCGTGCGTACTAGGGGCGGGTCGGCTACTCGGAAATAATACAAGGTGGATTAGACACGTGTTAGTGCCACCATGAAGCCATGAAGTAGCACTAAGCCGTATAAATTCTGTTCGATATCGGCGTAATGTAATTGATAAAACGCCTACGTCATAAATTCAAGGACCGTACAATAAAAACCCCTTATGGAAAACATTCACTCGAATTGACGTGGTAAAAGGATTCTTTGAGAGGCGGTTAAAAATAAATTACCGTTTTGAGAGAGATTTTAATGGTACATGGCAGCTTTGGCGTCAGTAGAAAGGCGTACGAGGTGAATTGGTGATTCAGATTTGATTAACACCAATCTACAAAGCCTGGACTACAGACGTACGGTAGCCAGCCTTTCGGTATTTTACAGGATGAATTGGTGATACAGATTTGATAACACAAATCTACAAAGCTTGAAGCACAGGCATACGGTAGCCTGTTTTTTTTTTGACAGCATGCATTTTGGAGTGTGCGCTAGAATTACGTGGCTTGATTCCGCCATCACCTTTTTACCATCGGACCATCCGACGTACGGCGAGTGTCTTGAAGGTCTACCTTTACGTTGTTGACAGCTTTACGGTCCGGACTAAGCGGCTTTTTTATTTTGCTGACTAATATCAGAACGCGGGATTGTTCCGAAGGGACACATAAGTACATAATCTGGTATGAAAAGATCTTATTTCATAACATATAATAATTAGTAAGGTTTCGAAAGTGGGTACATAGATACTATGTTCATAACACCATGCAATTTCTGACAACACTTTAGAAGGAAATCGTAAGTTAAGAAAGCGTAAAATATTTAAATAAAATCGGAGTACCAGCGCTGCGGTATTTTTATTTTTTTATATTGCAGTACCTATATGTTTTATTGACTTGGAAACGTATTATCAATGATTTTTTCCGCTCTGGGGTGAAGCGTTAGAGGGCGTGTCAGACTTTTACTGACTAAAACCCACCAAGATCTTGAACTTGCCCTATGCGTTCTACTAGGGCCACCCGTAGCTCTTTCAAATGTTCCTGCAGCTTATCACAGCATTTGCTGAAATTACTATTATTGCCAAGATTTTTATAGGGGTTTTATTTTTGCCTTTTGAGGCACGGAACCCTAAAAATCTGAAAACTGTAAATTTTTAGATAGGCCAAAAAAAAAAATACGATTCGGAAAAATCCTCGTAACTTAATTCTGGAATGGAAATGTTTCCAATTCGTTCGGAACTCTCAGTTTGCGATTCCGACTCACAGTTGTTTCTTTCTAACGATCGTCAGAAAGAAAATCTATTCACAATTTACATTAAGACGTAATGTTTTTTTAAACCTATTTTAAAATAAATATCATTTACCTATGCTAAGTGGACTAAAACTAAACCACAAGATTTTAAAGAAAATAACATATATCATGAACCCAAATAAAATATTCACAATCCTAACGAAAGTATAACTGAGCTAATTGACTCACACACTCACACAAACAAACGTGACCTAGGACCGAAGCGCGGTAATTCCCGGTTCCACAGCATGTATCATTAATCGTGAGTTTATCAAAACGCATTGAACCTTATGATATGTAAACTTTTATAGCATCATTGTAATTCTGTTTGTATCTAACTAATAAAGTAAGCATAATTAAATCTAGCTTATAAGGCCGAGACTCCACCGAAGCAGAGACGTGTGCAGTGTGCTGTGTGCTGTGCGAGAAGAGATGTTTTTCAGCTCGGGGGACTCCACCAAAGCGAAGATGTGTGCGTTTTCGTCGTTCGCTGTGCGTCGTCCACGCACAGCTAGGGAATGCAATCTCGATCTCGCGAGATCTCGGCCTTTTTTAGCGAGATTGAATCTCGGACGAAAAACGGGCGAGATCTCGCGAGATTAACGAGATTGTACTCGAGCATAAAAACATCTTATTCGAAGCGCGGATTGACATGGACGTTAAAATATTATAGTCAGATACGTCAAAAAATGTTTAATGCAAGAAAATATATTGAAAAAATTCGTGATAATGAATATTTATCTTATAATACTTTTTTTTGGTGGGTAAAAATCATGCAAATGACATGTCCCGCCCTTGGGCGGAGTGGGAGATAGTGTCAGACTATTACTGCCTTCGTGCCTTTCATACCGGGACTGAGCTACGTTTCGGAACTAACCCTGGCCCCAGTAGGCTTCGACCCAGTGCACGCCATCGACGACTTAGACTCGGTCCGGACAGTTACCGGACGGTCGGACACCAATTGCTCGCCGTCCGACCGCCGTCCGTTTTTGTCGTTTTTTTTTTCATAATTTATTCAAATATTGTGATTATTTGCAAAAAAAAAAACACAAAACTGCCAATCTCTCTCGCGATATTGTATTCATAATCTCGCGAGATCTCGCTCGAGCCTTAATCTCGCGAGATTTGCATTCCCTACGCACCGGTCACATCTCCGCTTCTATCGCGCGAGGAAAATTATTATGTTTTATTATAGAAATATTTATAAATAAGTTGATGATAAATTTGCGAGATCTCGTGAGATTATGAATACAATTTCGCGAGATCTCGCTCGAGCCCCAATCTCGCGAGATTTGCATTCCCTACGCACAGCTCACATCTCCGCTTCTATCGCGCGAGGAAAATTATTATGTTTTATTATAGAAATAGGTATAAATAAGTTGATGATAAATTTCAATTGCTATTGCACATAACGTCGATATGTTATTAAAATACTATGTAGTGGAAATACCGTTACCATTTCGAAAGGACTGCTTCTAATAAGTTAGAAACAAGTGTGATAGCTGTGAAAATAATTGTTGCTATCATGAACACCGAAGTGACAAATTGGTTATTAATCGGGACTGCTTTTGAAGTTTAGCTTATTGTGCCTAAAATTGCTAAGTAAGGGCCCGTGCAGTGCACACCACGTTAGTAGATAAGACAGTTAAAATTGTCACAAATTACGTATTTCTGTTGCCGATATAACAACAAATACTAAAAACTAAATAAAATAAATATTTAGAGGGCACGACAGATCCTACTGACTAGAACCCATGATCTGCGTTTCTTTGGTTACCCATTCTGCCCCCGTTAGTAAAAAAGACGCATCTAAAATTTTTTCCAGATTTGAGTTATATACATTGCCGGAATCAGGAAAACAAGGCGCATATGCCTGTATTTTTAATATTTTGCTAACTTTCTCCAGTGCGGTTTTAACACAAGGAAAAGGATTTCCCGTTTCATTCATTAAAACATTTTTTTATCCGTTTTCGTTTTTATTAGATACGTCTTTTTAACTATCAGGGGCAGCATTACGTTTCAGAGAGTCTCTTTCGAAAAATCCCGCAGTAGGCAATCATCTTAAGCTATAATCTACAAATCCGTGTACCTACGCCAGGTACGTCATAAAGAGGTTCGTTCAGGCATTAATCAACTATTTTCAAAAGCGTCTCACGAAAGCAATTTGTAAAGCAGGTACAAGTTCGTTTGGAGCTTACTCGTACATAATACCATCCCCTTTCATTGTAATGAAGAATACAAAATGGATGAGGTTTACCTGAGATCCGGACCGGCACGGGCTCGCAGTGTTATACATTTTATCTACCTCGTTACTTTGCATCTCGCCACAGCTCCTACAAATAATAAATGGATTTAAAACATACATAGTTATTTTTTATTTAAGTCCGTTCCATCATCGGACCACTAGACGTACAGCGTTACGACACTTGCGACACCGGTATATGGACATCCCACCTATACGCACAAAGCGTTTTGGTAACACATTTATTGTGCGTACATCCAAAGAATGGAATTCCTTGCGGGAGTCTGTGTTGCCTAATAGGCAACTATTAGGCAACACAGACTTCGGCAACTTATGGGGTTGCTACAACTTAGGGGTCTTTATGTCAAGAGTGAATAGGTTACTTTCAGGCAAGCGTGCTCCATCGTCGACCACATCATCGCTTACCATCAGGTGAGATGGTGGTCAAACGCGAGCCTAACAAAAAGATAAAAAAAAAAAATTAGAGCAGTTTTTTTAGAGCATTCTTTGCCCAGTGGTAACGGTCCCGGACTTACGAGTTTGTAGTTCGCGGGTTCAAATTGAAACCCGCATTACTTCATGTGATTTATTTCATCACCACTGATCTCAAACTGGTGAAGGAAAACATCGTGCGGAAACTGCGATGTCCTAGAACTAAAGATTCGAAGACTGTGACTTCCACCAACCCGCACTGGGCCAGCGTGGTGGATTATGACCAAATCCCTCTCCAAGAGAAGAGGCCTGAGTCCCAGCAGTGGGAACATTAAAAGGCTGAATGTAGTGTAGTGCCAATCTAGATTAGATGTGTATTATTTCAATATAGTTTTTTTTTTTATCGTTTTGTGTGTGATGGGATTCTGAGGCAACAAACATAAAAAAAATACAATTGAATTCAAAATCTTTTCCTTTTTTTTATTACTTAAAAATGTTTGCTATGAAGGTGTATTTTTGTGTACTTCCCACTTCCCACGCAAAACGGAATATCATATTATATTTAACCAAATCGCTATAGCACAAAGATATTTGTTTATCTGGGTTACGCATAAAAGGTTACGTTATCATCAATTACCTATTCATCGATTTTCATATCACATGGCTGGGTTCATTTTGTTTGACGGTGACGTCATCATACGACAAATGTGAAGGTTGCCAATATAATATCGTTAGCAGGTGTTAAGTATTATTACACACATCATCACAAAGAAATTAAAAATGCGGTATTTGAAAACTGAATCATAAAACATACACTGTGACTCAATTTTCAAATTTCGAACTTTTGAGAGTATAGTGTCTATCATCAGCAGCTGACGATAGACACTATCGACTATAGACTATAGCGAATGCCTCTTGGCTAAGACCCTAGTCTTAGCCAAGAGGCATTCGCTCCGTATCGAACTCGCATCGAAGTTCGATTTCGCCTTAGCGATGTCGACTATAAAATGGTAACGTCACATCGACCAACATATCGCTAAGTCGAAGTCAGAGCGAAGTGTTGATTCGAAAGAACACGCCGTGACCATGAACTTGATCCAATTTATATCACTTAAATATGCTCAATGTAAACAATGACGTGATCGTAGCGTCTAGCGGACCTCAAAGGCGATTGAAATCTGAGCGTACTGCGTCAGCAGTGTGAGTTGGTAACAATATTAAACTGGATTGGTTAATAAAACGCCAGGAAAATGGAAAAAGGTAGCAGTTGAAAAATGTTAATCATCATAATTCCGTAACTTTCCGACTATTTCTTAATTTTCATTTCAAAATTAATTAGGGAAATAAAATGACTGAAATCGAAAATTTTCTACTCTGGCATATGTTCCACTCTTTCCATTTTTTGCCGGTAACTGTACCGTGAACTGTCTTTTCTGACGCCTCAACAACAACACTTTCATTATGTGCCACCCGTAGTAAATACAATATATGCATTTATATTAAAAAAACAACAACAAAAGACATACTTGATGCAAATAACACCACCAGCTGACTAAAAGCAGCCATGTTGATTTGCTTTTCTACAGGGTTTAAGACTTCGCTAAGCTGTCGAAGGAATATTTCGAAATCTCAGCGAATTAGAATATCGAAAGTGTCACTTGGCTAAGCATTTGTATGAGAATATCGTTTATGTTGATCGAAGTTCGTTGTCGTTTCGTAACGCGTGTGACATTGTTTAGCAATTAGCGCTCGATCACGTGACATTTCGAAAGCTTATGTCAGTTCCATACATTTCGGAGATATCGAATTTCGCTATCGTTGATGAAAATGTAACGTTGTCTAGGCCCCCTAGACTATCATCGCCAACGAGCCCCTCAGATATTAATTTTTTAACAACGCAAATAAGAGAAACGATAATTTCTTATAAGATTTTTTAGCGTTTAAGTTTGTCATGTAGTCGTGACCGTGGCGTAGTGGACACATTTTAATTCGTCACAGGACAATTGCAAACACCGTAAGATTGTAAAATATCGTAAGAAATTGTAAACAATTTTTTTCGCAATTAGACACGGTTATGTTGAAAACTACTTAATGAATTTGTAGTTATGTGATTTATCGTACACAAAACCATTTTTTCATAATATGTCTCATTTCAGTCGATATACGTCCACTGTTGGACATAGGCTTCCCCCAAGCGTCGCCACAACGAACGACCCTGTGCGTCTCGCATCCATCGTTTTCCCGTGACCTTCACCAGGTCATTATCATAAAATGTATATCGAGAAATTGTAATCTAATAAAGATTTATTACAATCATGCGAAGTCTGCAATTTTCCGGGGTAAGGATAAGGAAAAGCTGTTTTTTTTTAATTGTTGCATAATAAGTTACTACTAAGACCACCTTGCCACTTCAATGGTACAGCTACAGCTAGTATATTATGTCAACACATAGTTTGACGTAATGACTATGTTATCGTGCGAATACTGTATGTATTGAGGCAAACCTATTTAATAAGAAAATGTACAGTTTCCGGCAATTGTCACCTAACAATAGCACAAGTACAAAGGATTTAATTGTAAGTGGCAAGTTGATTGCAAATTTATTTTCAAGCTTCCCTGATCTGCTCTTTTGAGTGTTAGAAAATGACAGACCTGACTCTCTGGGTGTACCAGAGTTAGAAGATCCGCTAGTTTCGGTTACAGATATGGGAATTTTAAAATTGACAATTAAATTACAAATACAGTGAGTTTCACTTAAGACGTTATTTTGACGTAAGATTGGCAATACGGAAAAAACAGTGTTGCAATATTTTTAGCAATTAAATTACTTAATATTAGGGAGATTAACTTATATTTCGTTACTTTTAACAATTGCGTTTTTTTTTGTTTTTCTTTTTACTATTTTTGAATAAAGTATAGGGCGCTGGGCTCTATTCCGATTGTCTTGCAATTCTTTCAAATACCGAAAACGCCACGCCACAATATCATATCTTTCTATAACAACGTCCTTTTAGACCTGCTTTTTTTAAATAAAGTCCCATTCCCCTCATAATTCTCCAAAAAGTGCTGCAACTACCGTTAAAATCGATTTCGTTGCGCATTTCGGGGAACAATTTTGGTAGAGTAGGCAACTCTTTCCTTTTTCCCTTCTTTTTTATATAGACAGACAGGGGAGCCAACATTACGCCAAAGGAACGTCTTAAAGTGGTGCATCACGACACACATTTTCACTGTTTTTCATACAACCGCTCATAACTGATTATGACGTTATTACATATTTTTCATTAGATATTTTGGAAACACAGTATCTTGTGGATATTATCTAGGTTTCTAAAGAAACCAATTTCTAAATTTATGTAAAACTAATCCAGTAAAAACCTCTGAAAAACCTCCTATTTTGTATGAACTTTGACACTTCATAATTTGCCTAAAAATTTAAAAAGTCGTCAACTTTTCCAAAAACTTTTAAGGGTTTAAAAAAAACAGCTATTTCCTGGAGCAAGTTTTGTGAAATTTTCGAGTAAATCTCGGAATTACCGAATACTAACAGAGTTTCCAGCCGTTATCTCTCTTTTTTTGCGTTGCCTTTTCGTCAAACATCGCGTTGGATTGCATTAAATGAAGTAACAAGCTTTTAAACTATTTTCGATTTTTACGATAAGCGAGTGGAGAAGGACCCTCTTAAGTGAAACGCACTGTAGCAGGATTTGACTTTTATTTCAAGTCTAGATTATTGTTTGGTTTACCGACCAATAACAAATATCCGTCATTTAGACTCTGTCTTCATCTGGAACTATTCGAAATTTTCGAGGCATATAATAATTTTATATCTGTAGCCATATCTGGAATCAAGGAGTTTGCGTGTACTGTTCCCGCGCGTCTCAAGGAGTTGTCACTAACCGTATGGGCCCAGCTAGGTCTAAGCCTACTGGGGCTAGGGTCTGTTTTCGAAAGGGAGACTCGGCCCCGCTCCGGTACTTTATTTTTCTATCCGGTATCTTTATTGAACGCTGTAGTGGCGGAGGTTGACGCGTGGTTTAAACTAAATGGTCTAGTTTTAAATCTTAAAAAGACCCATTATTTAAACTTTTCCTTAACAGGACGACAAACAAGGTGTTTGAACGTATTTATAGATCAAGTTAAATTGGATCAGGTGGAATCTACTAAATTTCTCGGTTTTCATGTTGACAGAGGTTTGAAATGGAATGGCCATATTGACAGTATGTGTTCAAGGCTTGGCAGTGCCTGTTACGCACTCAGCAGGTTGTCGCGGGTTGTCGCACCAGAAATAGTGCGAACTTGCTACTTTGCTACTGTCCACTCAATTCTGCAGTATGGAGCGGAGCTATGGGGTCATGCTGCTGATAGGTTACGCATCTTTAGGATGCAAAAAAGAGCAGTCCGAGCAATTGCCCACATATCACAAGAAACTTCTGCACGACCTTTCTTTGTGTCGCTTGGTATACTCACCTTGCCAGGGATTGTAATATTTCAGGCTGCCATGTTTACGTGGGATAACATGCACACCTACAAAAAGTTAGGGGACAGACATACTTACAACACTCGACAAGCCAATAAACTAGCGGGAGTACCACACCGACTTGCAAAGTCAAATAAGCTTACGCATATTATAGGCCCTAAAATATTTAATAAATTACCATCATCGGTTACCTCGGCTACGACGAGATCTAGCTTTAAAGCAAAACTTAAATGCTGGCTCACTCAGAAAGCGTTTTATTCTGTAGAAGAGATGATAGATAATAAGGTATCATGTAACACAATAATTAATGATAATAACTAATCAATTTTAATCAACTTTAATCAACTTTAATCAATTTTAATCAATTAAAATCAATTAATTATAATGATAAATCGATTCATTTATTATTATTATTTTTAATTAATTGAAAAAAAAATCTAAATCAATTTATTATTATTTAATTTTTGCTCAATGGAATTATGGATTAGGGAAAACAATTGTAATTTAATGTTATGGATTGATTGTTTTATTTATTTTATTGATTAATTGTAGCAAAATTTTAAACTAATAATACTTCATTTTATTTAAAACATATTGTGACTTGTAAATGCAATGTTTACCAATAAATTTGTTTATCTGTTTATCTGTTTATCTGGTACGAAAGGCGATAAGGAACGGGGTGTGTTTTTTAGTCAGTAAGAGTCTGACTCTATCTCCCGCTCCGCCCAAGGGCGAGGGATGTTATATGGATTATTTTTATCCACCGAAAAAGAACCGTATCTGGGACCAGTACCTATTATATTATTCCTATATCTGTATGAGTATTGTGATCCGAAATTTCATATCCATAACATACCTGTTGTGGAACATCGAAATTCTTCTACAAATACCTACATTTTAAATACTTTAGCATTGGAAGAGTCCAACTGCACTTTTGATCAATCAATAATCGATTAGGACTTATGACCTAACAAATTGATAAAAGCTGAAATAGTAGCTAAATATAGTTTAATTAAACGCCCGGGCAGATCGGCGAGGATCCGCAGTCACTGGACGCCCGAGCCGGGAGAGGGAAGGACGAAGAGTCGTCGAGGTAGGTCGCGGTGAAGGTGTGACGATCTGATTATTTCCTCTGGCAAAACTTGACCAGAAATCGCCCGGTATAGAAAGATTTGAAAGAAGGGAAAACACTTTGCCCAGCAGCGGAACACAATGTAGGCTAAAAAAAAACCAGTCGATTTTACTTCATGTGTCGTTTTCTTATCGACGTAAGTTTGTAAGTAAGTATACTTCGGTTCCAATCATAAGTAAGGTGTGTAATAAGAAACACGTTTAATGTTTACTAAACAAATCCTAAACTAGAAATAACACGCTTTCGATTTACGTGGAACAGGAATACTATATGAGCTATCGAATTCTAAAATGCAGGTAAAAACAAATAACTACTAAAAATGCACCAACCAAAACCATGAATGACCAGCCATGCAATAACCAAAAAAAAGGCGATTTATATTTTTCTACTAACGTGGTTTTTTTAAAACAC
Source organism: Mythimna lalbum (assembly GCA_949319445.1). Lineage (NCBI taxonomy): Eukaryota > Metazoa > Arthropoda > Insecta > Lepidoptera > Noctuidae > Mythimna > Mythimna lalbum. The sequence goes on along the minus strand of OX439345.1, from coordinate 6,295,714 downwards.
GATACGTGATATTAGATTTGTCCGTCATTTTGCACGATTCGTTATGCGCATGCTCTCGGGCAGATAAGTAATCAAAAGCATTGCCGCCGATAAAAAAAAAAACGTGGAAGAAAAGGATTGGTCAAAAAACACTAATCGTCCTCGTGGGAATGAACACTAAGTCCTGTACCTACTGGGGCCAGAGTTATCCGAAAGGGAGCTCGAGCCTCGGTATGAAGGCTAGAAGGAACGGGGAAGGTTTTTAGTCAGTAAGAGTCTGACACTCTTCCGCTTCGCCTAAGAGTGGGGGTTGTCATTGATTTTCCCCACCATAAAAAAAGCACTAAGTTCTGTTTCAATTCAAATTCAAAATGTTTATAAAACCTCAGAAGCTGGAGCACGGTTCCAATTGTTCGTTTCCTATGTAGAAGAACCGGCAATAAACTCCATGGTTGATCTTAAAATATTTCCACGTTACAATATTATATTCGTATTCCACTTACCAGACAGATTCATTGGACCCTGGCTCCGAGCATCCATACAGGAGCATATGATGAGCAGTGTTCATGGTAGCGTTGGGTTGAAATCCCACTGAAACAAACATTAAGTTCATTCGATATCTTAGGAAGTCTTCTTTTGTATCAGCACAAACTATTTGAGCTAGCGCTTGCTCAGGTCATTACGTATCGTGGGTGGCCTTTGAAAAAGGCAAAGATGATACAGTTTTCAAATTGGAGTAATAGTATTATTATTGAAATATGCGTTGCATGATCATCATTTCAGCCGAAATACATCCACAGCTTGACATAGGCCTCGCCGCAAACCCCACCACAACAACCAGGCTAGTGCGTATCGCATACATCGAATTCCCGTAAAATGATCCTTACAAAAGACAGTAGTGTGATAAATGATATTTTGCAAATACGTTTCAGACAATACCATTACACGTCAGTTTTTTCTCCTGTTTAAACTGAATAAAGCCGGTATTTCCTAGCTGACTACCCTGAGAAGAAACATCGAAACAAACTCGGGGGTCAGTCTGTTCTGTCAAGTGAGAACCATGAAGGTGGGTTTCTGAGGAAAGAACCACATAATTATGCCAGTCATTGCAAGCATTTGTCAGTATTCGTATAGCTCAACTCGGGACTACTAAGAAGCCCAACTTGTGTAAAATCACAAAAGGGCAGAAATGAAATAAAGTTTTCATAAAAAGGACTTCTTGAAATTTCCTTGCCAGCCAAACCAGACCACAATACAAAACATTGAGACATTCGTTACTGAGAAGGACTTATACTGAGCCTTTTAGGACAACAATAGTCTAATTTTAGACACGAAATGGGTTATGTTTTCGCAGGGTTCGTAATTCAAAGGAAAATAACATTATCTTGAAAAACATTCTCTAACATGAGACGTGAAGATATTTTTAGACATTTTAGCACTGATAGAAGCTCGGTATCGTGGGAGTCTCGTACATAAACAAACATGATATTGGATGACAAGCTTATAAATTGCGACGAAGCTCGGGGAATTCCTCCGTAAACAGCCTCAATCACGAACAGCTCTGGGCTTCAGAGCCTTTTAGTTCTTAACGAAGTCACAACAGTTCCAGTTTAAAAATAACTTTAAAAACAGTTAAATGCCCATATAGTTTTTTTTTTTTTACTTTTTCGGTTGTATAACTGTCCCCCGTGTTTTAGACTACGTAACGTGATGTTATATAACCTATACCATTTGTAATGAAACTGGCTATCCAATGCGGTAACATTTTTTCACAATCCTACAGGCACTTTTAGAGATTCGCTCATTTAAACCAACAGTAGCCCGATTCACGTAATCAAAACCGTAACGATATCGTAGCGACTTAGTCCTTTTTGACATTTTCGTATTCACATCCATCAATCGAGTTTGAACGACACCGATTTTGAAATCGTTCGATCGAAGAGTTGTTGAAGCGTATTCAGCTATGTGAATCGTCATTCAATCGTTGGCTTGAGGTATTCTCATAGATAAACGTTGTTTGATCGGGTCGGATGCCAACGGCTAAATGTCAAATATTGCAGTTCAAATCACAGAGTACTTTGTACTCTGTGGTATCTGACAACAAGTCTAAAGTCTCAAGTTTGGTTTCGATCCAGTTCAATTATCGTTCTATCCAATCCCGATTAAAGAACAAGTGAATACCGATTTTGGATAGGTCTTCGATCGAACGACTATATCACTTTTCTTTACATAGAGCCACTACGTCATCTAAATCTGGTCTCTAACTATAAGTTTTTTACAAGATTCATCGGTTTGCTTTGAATTATAATTTAATGAGTTCATTGGAACCTTATTCATTCATCTAGTCCAGTATATGTCGTCTAGATTTTATTGCAGTTACGTCAGAAACTGGCTAAATCATCATTAAAACTACATAACAAATGAACTGATACAAACCTATGTAATAATTACTGTGAGGTGAAATCCTGATTGGTGTGCATAGGTAGAGTTCATCCTGAAACAAAGAATAAAATGTTATTTTTATATTCTATAGATCCCTACTAAATACTGTATGGGTCAGAATGTTGGGCTGTGAAAAATACGGATGAAAAAAGATTGCATGTAGCTGAGATGAGAATGTTAAGATGGATGTGTGATGTGACAAGAATGGATAAAGTGAGAAATTAGTATATTAGGAGAAGTTTGAAAGTGGCACCAGTGACTGAAAAGTTGAAAGGGAATCGTTTATCTTGGTATGGTCATGTGAAAAGGAGGCACGAAACGCATGTTGCTAAAAAAGTTACGAGTTTACATGTGGATGGAAAGAAAAGATGGATGGATTGTGTGAGAAGTGATATAAAAGAAAAAGGGGTTAGTGATAGCGTGACGACTGACACGACAGAATGGAAGAAAAAAACGACCCCAAATAAAAAAGGAAAAGGGCAGAAAGATGAAGATGATGATGAGATGCCTACTAAATAAAGCAAAAGCATGCACTTGGCGCCAACAGAGAACTCGCCGACTTCATCCTTTAACAACACAAATAGAGAAACAAGTGGCCGTGGCGCGGTGGAGACATTTTTGGTTTTTCTACATAATACAACTGTGAAGGTCAAATGTTAAGCCGAGTGAAATTAATTTCAGCTAACTGGGTACAATATTTTAGTCTCGGAACACGGTATATTATGAAGAAAACTACCAGTGTTTATTTATTTATTTGTCTCATTGCACGTATCTTGCACTTACGTGTTAATTAGGTTATTACCTACGTCTATCTCTCGAACAGTCACTGGACAATTGTTTCTCATTACATTGTTATCATCCAACTCATCTAGAAGCTTATTTTAGATAACACAATGCGTATTATGTTTGTTTTATAAATATTTTGTTTGGAATAACCAGAACGAAGAATAAATTGTATTTTTCCTCTTTATGGAGACTACATAACCTAAAGCGCAGTCACTATCGGACTGCTTGCGAAAGAAATACGCGCGCAAAGACACAATGCTTGCAAAATATGAAGCATTTTTGCCGATTTACTAAAAATCTACAGATTTGATTATAAAATTAAAACACTATAACGGTAAAACGGTGCTTGTAGAATAATCTGACAAACCATCAGAATGATTGTAAGTATATATTAGTCCAGATTTTTAATTGATAAAAGGAATCTTTAAAAGTATCTTATACTCGTATTTTTTCCTATCGTACTGGATTAGCTGTATTATTATAAATATGCATAAATCGATATCTATCAAGCATTAATCCTGAAGAATAACAAATATTTTTCTGATTCTGTTTACTTCAGTAAGTATATACTTTTGCGCATCATAAAACTCGCGATCAGCTCCAGTTGTTTTCTTATCATAGTAACGCTAACTTGTGAATTATACTGCAGAGTTGAACATAGTAGTAGAATCTTTATCCTTAGGTACATGTAATAAAAAGAAGCCCCCCACCTCGTCTGTCTGTTCGCGATAAACTCAAAAATGTCTGAATGGAATTTCGTGCAAATTTCATCAATAGTCAGAGTGATTTATGAGTGATTTCAAAGTTCAGATGTATAAATATATGCATATTACAGTAGAGAAAAGACGAGAGTTTCAAAGATCTGTGCAAGACCTGTGCGAAGTTTGGGCAGTATGTTAGTAAAAAATGTTTAAAACACAACAGTGCTATCTTGATTGGTTGAGGAGCTCTTATAGCTAACTTCTAGCTGCATCATCAGACTAATGCTAATGATAAGCTAATGACAGAAAGTGCTTTAAAACTGATAGCTAATTTATTCATAATTATTTATCAATGAAAATTCCCACAGATTCCGACATAGAGCTGCATGGTGTGGCGTTATGAGAAGAGATGGCGCAAGACTTGACGAAGACATGACCACGACCACTTGGCAAGAGTGCACAATTAAGAAGAAATTGCAACCACATCGAAGCGAGTAAATATATAATAAGATAAAAATAACGTAGCAGCAGCGAGGTCGTGATAAAGGCACACAGGATGACCTTTGGAATAATGCAGGGGTTCGCGCCGGAAAAAATAATGAAAGGTCAATTTTGTTGGCTTCGGGACTGTTCCTTATTGATTTCGACGACCGTTTTCATTAACAATAAAAGACCCGGGAATTCAATGTCTATACATTTTCCCCTGAATTCATTTTGGTGTTTCTTCTCAGGATAGTCAGCTAAGAAACACGGCCGGTGTTTCCTAGCTGACTACATCATCTAGTTTAAACTGACGAAAAGAAAATTGACGCGTAAAAGTGTTTTTTAAAACCTATTTGAAAAATATCATTTATCATTTTTAGCTTCGTTAGATAGTACAAAAGTTGATATATTTATTTGAGCATTAGATACATGGAGTCTAATATCTTCCAGTGTTTGTGAAAACGGGCATTATTACAGTAACTCTTGTAAGGCAAACTTTTCTGAACAAAATTCAACGTTCACAATGTTTGAAATTATGTTGTGGCTGATGTGGCCACAAGTAGATACCTTGTAGATACCGCCTAATGTTAACAATTTGTACGTGAACTGCCTTCTAATCAAATTCTACTTTCACGGACACAAATTGACGAATTTATTGATCAGGTTTGACATGCGGGCAGTTAAGTTGTTTTTACAAGCTCTTTATTGACATGCAATGTTTGTAGATGTGTTGAGGGTCAATCTTGCAATTGGATTTTGAAACATTTACCCTTAACCATTTGAACTGAAATCTGGAATACCCATGTAACTTGGATGGCAATGCATTAATAGGGTATCATTAAGCTGGTCTTATGGCAGTGATAGGTCCAATTGCATGTCGGATCGTATGAACCTTAAACATTTTTTTTATTGATATAAACTAGTGCTTGACTGTAATCCCACCTGATGGTAAGCACTGATGCAATGGTTGATGGTGAGCCTATAAATAGTATTCTACCTATTCCCTACCTATTCTAAAATAAAATTATTAAGTACAGAATACTTTTTAATAGAACCTTTGAATAATACAAAACCATCCAGGACTGTAAGGGTCAATTTGCCCAGCCTTTTCCCAACTATGTATATGTATTTGACCTTCAAATCAAGGAACGAAAATAGTATCAAAATATATTTTCCCAAGCATTTACAAAGAAATTCTGTGTGTAAGCTTCACGGAACTGCCTATATCATAAGCAGGCACTGATATTTACTCTCACACCTATAGACGATCAGATACGGGATAAAACCAGGTCAAGTCTATAAATAGACCCAGCGGAGTGCTCCAATCAACGTTCAATGTTATCAGCGATTGGACATTTATTGATCCTGATTCGACTTTCATTTTCCATTACTTGTGATAATTTAGTGCAGTCTTGGGGTTGAACGGAATGAAAGACAGGAAGCTGAAAAGTTGTACTAAATTGTTTGAAACAAAAACTGTAGAGAATTCAATGTTCTTCAATTATTTTTGTCGTATATTCAAATTAGAGAGATATTTAGGCAAAGCTGATTTTTGCGACCTATGACCTTGAATATCTTAAGACGTTCATATGATATTGCGAATTTTGTGGTATCATTTACGATGTCAAAATAAAGTCAAAAGGTTTCTAAAAATTGTCAGTTTATTTTTATCTAGGTTGACCCCCTTTTGACTGGAATAACTAGGGATTCTCGTACAAATGTTTGATTTTAGAAGATGTGAAAATTTAGAACTTTACATTGCATATGGTAGGAATTCCTCAACAAAAACTTTAAGGACTAAATTCAGTGGACAAAGCTTCGACACCAACTGTTGCTGTTCGAAACATTATTTGATTTATCGACTCTTTGTGAACAGATGTTTTAGCAAGGTTTTTCAGGGTACCCACTAAAAAGGACGTTACTTCCCTTTTTACAAAAAGCAACTCTCGTATCGACAAGATCTATACTTATAGAAATAACTTATGTCGTGGTATACAAGCTAGTTTGCAAGGCACATTGGATTCTCTCCCACTGGAGGATCTACCAAGAACACATATAAACTAAGAGGAATACCGTAACGGAGTCACTGAAAACATACTGCGGACAATAGTACAAGTACAAACATAGACACCCTTTTTAACCCTTCAGATACCGTCAATTAGAGACACAATAGTAAGACAATAGGTGCGCGGCCACCGGGTGTCGCTTGGGGATTCATGAATTAATGGGTAGCTCGCCGTCGGACCTTCCGGACCGAGCTAAGGTCGTGAAACCATAAGGGCCCAGCAGGGTCGAAACCTACTGGGGCCAAGGGTCTGCTTCTAAAAGGGAGACTGCCCTGGAATGTAATGAAAGGCAACGAAGTAACAGGAGTGGGTTTTTTGTCAGTAAAAGCCTGCCACAAAACGAGCGGGGGATGTCATTGGATGGTTTTCCACCTACAAAAAAGGCACCCTTAGGTATCCACCGTTGCGCAACTTTTGCGATATCTGCAGAATGGTTAATAATTCAGACCTGACCTACCTAACATGAGATTGGGCGCTAATTTAAAATGCGGGTTTTCTTCGTCCCAGGGCAATGGAATTGTTTGAAAGAATTATGAGTATCGCGGCCAGGTAACGCCAACTGAAGGAAAAACAGGTGGGTTTTAGGCAGTAAAAGTCTGTATAGGATAAGTAAGTTTCTTTACAAATACACATTGAAATTTGGAAACCTATCTTGAGGCAGGCAGCAAGTGAATAGATTAATTAAAATGTCATCTCATTAAATGACAGAAGACATCGCGGTAGAATGGGAAGGAGATGGAGGAATGAACTCGATTCCTTCCGGAGGACTGCGATAGCGTGTATGGAAATGAAGACAGGCTTAATTGACAACTTAAGCCTTCGGATGATTGCTCTGCTGATGCTTTAGAAGTTTAGATGATGACTGCTTGATTACAGCAGGTTTTTCATCACTATTTCGACAGAAAGACTGGTCATGTGCGTTATTCTTCAGATTCCCCCTATCTTTTCACCTTGTGGGAGGCCTACCAATGCTGCGTCTTCCATTACACGGACCCCATCGACAATCTTTTCTGCGATTGTGCTTTCTGCTTCTTAAGTTTGGCGATTCTTTGGGCTATGTCGGTTTTACTGACTAAAACCTACTCCTATGTTCTTTCTTTGCCTTACGTTCCAGGAGCCCGGGTTTTCCGTTTTGACCCATGGCCCCAGTAGGCTTCGACCCTGCTGGGCCCCTACGGAATAGAGTCACTATGGAATAACAACTAACCTTAAACCTACGCACATATTGACCCTTCCATATCAGCGAACGAGGCTTTTATCAAAGCTGTACTTTTATCTATCTGTGATAAGGCTAAAGTGGTTACATCCAATATAATTTCTTATCATGATTATTAAGAGCTTAACTTCCTAAATGTCATATATATTTTTAGAAGAAGTAAGTATATTTTTTTAATGATTTTTCCAAACAATCGTTTAGACAATTTTTTTTTTTCATGGATGAAAGATATTGATTTTTCCATAATTTATACATTTTGTAATACCATGATTTTATTGATTAAAGGGGGAATAAACTAACAAAGTAAAAGCATGGTATTATACAGAGTGTAAAGAACAGCCCTCCATAAATTTTAAGGGCTTGCTCAGAAGACAAAACGGCCCGGACGGTTACCGGACAGTCGGACGGCGAGCTACCTACTGACACAAGTTTTTTTAGAGTAGAGCAATAAATGAAATCTTATTTCAATATTAATTTTCTTTGTCTGTGATGGCTCTAATCCTGATGAAGACAGCCACATTCCACATTTTGCCCAAAATTATGAGATTAATAGGAACTCAATTATAAAACACATAACATAATGATGATGAAAAGAATCCTACAATATTACATCTTAACGCAGCATTGAATATAAGTTAAACATATACATTGATAATAGACGATGAGATTTTTTACAACTATTTGGTGAATTGATTAGTGATTCATATAGTTAAACCAGTATCTAGTAGCTTATGTGACCTTTTAAACGAAATCTCAAATATCCATGACAAACAATCATATAACTAAAGATATTATTGAATGAACTATGGAATAGACTTTATTTACCTTTTGAGTATCGTAATTAGACACAATATAAAGGCAATGAGAGAGTGAGCTGGTGTTCACTTGCGGTTTATTGAATATTAAGTAATGTTCTTATAGTATCTTGTCCACAACTTTGGGGAATAGTTAGAAATACAAATAACTGAATACCGAAGCATACATTTATGACTCTATCTTTATTTTAGTACTAGACTAAGAACAATAACAATTTAATTATGCCTCAATCTGCCTCCTGAGTCGTAAACTATATCTTAGCCTAATTGCAATAACAAACTAAACTAAACTAAACTAAACTTTTTACCCAAATTAAGTTAAATATAGCTTTTATTTTGATTTGTATCATCAAAACGAATCTGCAAGTAAAACTGGTTATTAGCTATGATACTTATTTACAAAAATAGCTTCGACAAAAAATTATTACTTAGAAAATTTATAAAATATAATACAATAATACAATGTAGATCTGTTGGTTTTTGCAATAAGGGTACGATATACTATTGAAGTTTTTTTTTTCATACCCAGAACCTGGGCTACAGTCCAAATCAAAATATGATTAGCCATGGATTTTTTAAATTGTGGTTAGACATGATGCAATTTAGACCGATTCTTTTCATTATTTTTAATCACAATTTTATTTCCAATTCAGTTTATTTTTAACTTTGACTGAATGCTAAGTTTACTGTAATTTAACAATTAGAATACTGTCAATTAGAGACACAATAGAAAGACAATGAGAGAATTAATGCCTGCGTTCGCTAGGGGTTTAAGTAATTAATTTATGTAAGCTTCTCTTTTTTAATAGCCGGTAAGAAACGCTGACACCTGAGATACAGAATGTATTCGTAGTTCCAGTGTCAGGCACACAGTTTATTGCATACACTAACATTTTACTAAAAAGTATAAAACAGCTACTAAAAAACCATCTTTGTTATGTTTTAACCCTTCAGATACCGTCAACTAGAGACACAATAGTAAGACAATAGATCCACCGGTGGTCGCTTGGGGATTCATGAATTAATGCACAATTCTTCACATTTTCAAAAGACATTTTTATGATTTTTTTTTTCTTTTTATCTATGATGTTAATACCCTACACAGTGAATGGATGAGATGCAATAACCTAACAAGCAATAAAAACCACTTTCTCTTTTCAAATTCAGAGTTTAAGATATTTGAATTAATTTACTGTTTTTTGTCAAATTATGTAGCTGTGTGAAAAAATGATTTAAGTATTTGGAAATGGTCAGTGCAGGGGTCTTCTGATCATACAGTCATAAATTTATAGTTATGGATATGTTTAATTCATGAATCCCCAAGCGACCACCGGTGGCCGCGCATCTATTGTCTTACTATTGTGTCTCTAATTGACGGTATCTGAAGGGTTAATATGGTTCTTAGAATTATTTTTTGTTATATTATATAAGTTCTAACATGCGTCCCTAATCTCAAGGTTAGAACTGGAAAAAATATTTTGTTTAAAATTCGTTTTTATTTTATAGTTAAAATTTTATAATCAACTCAACCAAAACTAAATATAAAAAATATAAGTTAAGTAATAACCATGCAAGTGGGACATATGTTCAAGTTTATTAAAAAGAAAACTAGAAATATAACAAAACATATATTTTTAATTTATTTAGAAGTAATAAATTAAATTGTGTATGCACTTACCCTGTGAGGCCAAACATTAGGCATCAGAAAATCATAAGTATCGACTTCAAGTGCTGATGTCAATAAAAAGCACCCAAGCGTGGCAAATACAACAAATAGGATTTTTTTATCCATCATTTAAAATTCGAATAAAATTTAAAAAATAAAGTCACTGGCGCACAATATTCCAACTAAATGCGAATTACGAACTTCCACGGTTTTATCACTTGAAGAAGTGCAATAAAATGTTTTAATTGTTCGATTATCGTTTGATTATATACTGCCGCGTTGCTTCAATAACGATGCGTGTTTGAACCGAGAAGCGACAAGTGTTTGTATAAATAATTTCGCAAATAAAATCGATCAATACTAGACCAAGTTTACTAACGTCATAACTATGTTGCCAGACTTTCAGTGTTTTCCCTTCATATGGGGGCTACGTAAAATCAATTTCCTGTTTGAAATAATTAAAAAATGACCTTTTTCATAATATTATTTTGATTAGATATAATCTAATTCGTATGTGTTATTAGTTTCCAAAATATAAAATAATTGAAAAGTAACCTAAAGAACTTTACAAAAGTAAAGACTGAAGGAGATGTAACTGCTGTTAGTGGTATCATTAATTCGTTCTGAAATTTATTTGAAGTTGCGAAAATCGTTTTGAAACACATGTTTTTTAATAGCGATTTTAATATTTTTTTCCTTTCAATATATTAGTAATACGCGTTTGTGTACATAATTAACAGAAAATTGTTACCAAATTGTTATTATCAACAATTCGGTGACATTTTACACTCACTGCAACAAAAATACCGCCATCTAGTAATACATTTCAGTACTAATTTACTAAGGTACTTCACTACTTCGAGTTATCAATGGTAGATGGCGCCAAGCAAGAAATAGTCACAAAATGTAAAATTATTGTTTTTTTACCCCCGACGGAAAGAGGAGTGTTTTAAGTTTTACGTGTGTATATATATATGTCAGTCCGTGGCATTGTACCTAGCTCCCAAACGAATGGACCGGTTTTGATGCGGAATTTTTGTTTTAAATTTGACTTAATCGAGATGGTTCTTAGCTACAATTTATGTAGATTTGTCCAGGTTTTCAAGGCCATCAGCTCGTTTGTTAGCATTTTGTGAGGTACCTATCTACGATAGGGAGCTTAAACACTTAATGGGTATTTACTTTACTTTAACCCTTCAGATACCGTCAATTAGAGACACAATAGTAAGACAATAGATGCGCGGCCACCGGTGGTCGCTTGGGGATTCATGAATTAAAACATAATTATGTGTGACCATTGAGCTGATCTGATGATGGAGCTCGAAGTTAAGAGACGTAACCCTGGATTACATATTAGTGAACCTATCGAGTTTGGGCTCATTAGATTCGCCTTAACCAGGGTCGGACGTGAAAGGTCACCCTTCAATCACGTCCACGAGGACACGGTGGTGGTGCTCTGCCCAAGCGGGGCCGACTTCCACAATCGTTATACCCAGACATTTTTTCCGCCTGATTCCGAAACAGGAACCTCCCATGCTGGCCATCTTCAGTGAGAATTTGCGTCTGGAATGTAAGGACGCCGTGGCGCCTCTCTTAGGTAAGTACAACATATTTTAATTTTAGTTATCTACCCACACCACAACGTTAAATAAAGTACTAGCACCTACCTAATGGGTATGTGTGTGTAAATAAGTATTTGTTATTAGGATCCCGTCCGATTACAATTTAGGTGTCCTTTTTTTAGGTAGGAAAATCTTTCAAAGACATCCCTCGCTCTTGGGCGGAGTGGGAGATAGTGTCAGACTTTTACTTTTACTAAAACCCACTCCTGTGCCTTTGTTGCCTTTGGTACCGGGGTCAAATCTTCCTTCTTTAGAAACAAATCCTTGGTCCCAGTAGGCTTCGACCCTGCTTGACTCCTACGTTTTGCTGAAAACCATATCCATGCAGATAATATCTATACTTTTAGTCCCGGAAATAACACATACAATACTTTTTTATCCCAGGGCCAGGAGTATGTTGCCTTCACATCATTTTCTCCTTGCACACGGACGAACCCGATAACTGAAGCTAGTCCTCTATAATGGAAGTCTCATGTAGTGGTAATAAAGTTAGATATTCTGTCAACTACATCAAACTACCCACGACGTCCCCCCTCCTAGGGAGCAGGTCCGTTTAGCAATATAAATTGACGGCGGCGACTAGCTAGCAGGGGGTGAGCTGCATGATCTGTCACAATAAGGCCAATTTGAGATGATGGATATGTAGATAGGTAAGTAGGTATGTATTTGTGGAAGGAAGGAACGACTGTGTTAGGTTATCTTAGACGCAAACCGTGTAAGTAGGGTATATTATTTAAAACAAAATATGTAATTATGTACCAAACAGTTCCAAGCAAGCACATTCACGAGACAACGCTAGCGAGTTGATACGAGCCCGATCCTCCTCACGTTTAGAGTGATAAATATCTTCATACTGGTAACATATTATGCATAGAAAACTGTATGTATAAAAAAATATCACCAATATACCTCCTCTTCCGATATTTCTTTTGTTTTTGATTTTTATGCCTTAATTTTTTTACGACATTCTTTTGGCAAACCATAGTGTATGCATTTCAAACATGCTTGTACGTGCCTGTAAACCCACTTAAATCATACAAAATAGTTGAATAATGTAATGAGATTTCTCATCGAACCCATTATACAATTTCTTGACACTCAATCTCGCTACCTCTACTTTAGCGAATTCTACCACACATAAAAAAACTAGGTAAGTACATAAAATCACCAATAGATGCCCAAAAAACATAGAACAAAACAAACGAAGTTGTACCGTAAATATATCTTACTTCCCAAATAAATATCCGTGGCATGATTTCGAAACGGAATCGGCCATCATTTTATTTGATACATGACGCGTCCAGTTTTGTTTGAAGACTACGTGATGTGGAAGCGAGTGGAAACGGCCGGGAAAACTGAATAAAATGGTCCCTTTTGAAAATGTTAATGTTTGAATAAGTATGTTCTTGGAAATCTGTTACTGCTATATTACTCGAAATGGTCAATTCATCATTTTCCAACCCTTGTCCTGTTTTTCTTGAGATCAGCTATCCGGTAACCCGCCAAGCTATCAATCTCCCTTTTCTTTCACATTATCACTTCTCACACATTCCATACATCTTGTCTTTGACCTCCCTCTACATTTCCTTTCATCCATCCACAGGTACGCAAGACTCTTTTAGTAACATGCGTTTCATCCCTCCTCTTTACATGGCCATTCCAAGACAAACGATTCCTTTCAACTTTTCACTTACTGGTGTTACTTTCAGACTTCCTCTAATTTAGGTACTCATTTCTCACTTTATCTATTCTCGTCCCACCACACATCCATCTCGACATTTTCATCCCTTAGGGTCAATTGCGTTTGAAAATATATATATAAATTTTAAAATTATGTAAACTAGTGCTTGACTGCGAACGCACCTGATGGTAAGTCAGTGATGTAATCGTTGATGGTGAAGAGCACTAGTTTAGTAAGAGCCTATTCACTCTAGCTTGGTGTCTACCTTAATTATAATCGGACAGGAAGACCGCAGCAGGCAAATTGTTTCAGTCAAATATTTATGAGCGTTATCGCTTATTTTACACGATTGAAGCAAAATTTTAAAACTTACATTGTCATTCTCATTTTCCTAAATGTTATCAATCGTAATTGCCTGTTTCGGGGATCAGACTTGGTTCTAAGAACGCTTGGTGAAAAGTTAAGAATTTTGTATATTTGAAAAAATTCAAGTTTAGTGAATACTTGAATTCGATAAAGTTGAGGAACGCCTAACCATGACGTGTTAAAATATCAGGCGAGTGAGCGAGAAAGAGGGATGGGATTCATCTTTCAGTTTTGGTTCAATACAGTTTTGGTCGACAAATAGATCGCATTCGCATCGCTCGTGGTAGAGTCTGGAATGGCTCAGACTGGTACTTTTTATGACTACCTTTTGATCGCATTTGACTACTAACTCATATGATCTAATGGTAACCGATTGTGTGGTCGAAAATGGAGTACGCTTGCCCAGAAGAAACCTTTAGACTCTTGAGTGAAATATTCTCAAGATGTAGCTATTGATAATAAAGTAATAAACAGTATTTGAAACCAAAAATACTGATTAGGAACGCAGAAATCAAAAGGAGAGATACGACCCAATTGTTACCTTCATACGTAGATCCAGCAATGATAGTCCTTAGGGAAATTCTACCAGAATCAATTCTTGGTACGTCGCGAAGATAAGGAAGAAATATAGAATGATATTATTTTACGACGTTCGACATTTTGGGAATACCCACTAAAGGTCAAAGAACATCCATTAGGTAAAAGGACCTGTTACAAATATTTTACCTTTTCAAATTATTATTTGAGTAAACTTAGCTCAGAAGCCTTATGTTTAAGTTAACCTTTCGATTACCTATTTACCTTTTGAAAATTAGTTTTCTTTCATCTTATAAAATGAATTATTGAGTAACTAAATCTGCGTCTTTTTTTTTACACCAGAATTCAAAGACGCTTTCCAGTTTTCTACAGATTTTATTTATTTAATTAAAGCTTTATGCACAATAATTGTACAAAGGCGGACTTAATGCCTTAGGCATAACAAAAACAAGTACCGAGATACTTACGTATCTTCTTCTAGTGATTTGATCCTCAAATTGAGGAGAATAACTTCAATCAACTTTTTTTTGTGGGAAAACAGTCTATTGCGGGCAGACAGGCGAGAATATCAGAGTTTTACTGACTAAACTCGCCTCATTTCCCCTTTGCGTTTTAAACGTTTCCGCAGGTCCATCAGGCATTGGCCCTGTTGAGATTTTCGAGAGTAAGGCAACTTAATTGCAACCTTATTTGTATCGCACTGTTCAGCAAAGGTATCTCCTAAAGCATTGCGGTCTCCCCAGTTGTCTTCTAATCTCTGTTGCCGTTTTTCTAGCTGTTACTTTTCTCCAGCAAAGGCTTCCTCAGTCCTTCCAGAGACTCTTCCTCTACACTATCTCGAACCAGGCTTTATTATACAACGCTAATTATTAAGGTGGATACAGACTTTACGAGGCATGCGCCGCGAACGGAACAACAAGCGAATGCCTCTGCTTGAAGTGTGCGTGTTGAAACAATATATGTACCAACATATACTCGGGTCGAGCCATGACGTGCGAAGCAAATGCTTCATAATTGGTCTATCTTGTTTGTGGCGAGGCATGCGAAGCATTGACTGTGCGCCGTGCGTGGCACATGCCTCGCAAAGTCTATATCCGCGTTAACTCTCAAGTCTAAAGTCCCGTCTCGTCTGCGTTCTCATCTATGCCCTAAAGCAGTTACCACACAAATCACGTGCTCGCCTGTATCGGCGATGTATCAACCGGGTCGTATGTTGTACGACCTTCAACTGATTTACGTCCGGGCACTAACCCGGTTAATGGCGGCCTTAGTGTTCTATTGATATTTTTACGATGATCGGAAAGTGATGGGGTCGCGTTTTTAATGGTTTTAGTTTAAGATTTTGCGGGAAAAGGGAGTTTGAAGTCAAGGAGCTGAAGAGCAGGATGCTTTTACTTCATACATGCCTAATCCTGTCTCCACAAATATTGCATTTTTATCTTTGTCCTTGTTGATCTAAATTTCTGGGTCTCAGTCCAGCCTGAGGAACCTCCAAACTAAGAGGCAGTAGGCGGGGCACATTGGTTGATAGAGCCAAGAGGTTCTGAAGTGGCGACCGATTGCCATGATCTAAGCTTAAGTAATATACAAAATTACACACAATTTTAAGAGGGTCCTTCTCCACTCGCTTATCGTAAACATCGAAAATGGTTTAAAAGCTTGTTACTTCATTTAATGCATTCCAACGCGATGTTTGACGAAAAGGCAACGTAAAAAAAGAGAGATAACGCCTGGAAACTCTGTTAGTATTCGGTAATTCCGAGATTTACTCGAAAATTTCACAAAACATGCTCCAGGAAATAGCTGTTTTTTTTAAACCCTTAAAAGTATTTGAAAAAATTGTCATTATTTGGAATCTTAATAAAATTTGCAAGGTCTCTAGCGGATTACTTTTTTGACTTTTTTAAGTTTTAGGCAAATTATGAAGTGTCAAAGTTCACACAAAATAGGACATTTTCAGAGGTTTTTACTGGATTAGTTTTACACAAATTTAGAAATTGGTTTCTTTAGAAACCTAGATAATATCCACAAGATACTGTGTTTCCAAAATATCTAATGAAAAGTGTGTAATAACGTCATAATCAGTTATGAGCGGTTGTATGAAAAACGGTGAAAATGTGTCGTGATGTACCACCTTAATGCATAAAAATTAACTACATTGTATTCGTACATTTTACGTGATGCCTGTACAACTAAAAACATCTACAGATTTATTATTATGTAGAGATTTAGCCCATTATTTTACATTTATTTGCGATAAAGTTGCTTTTTGATACAGATAATTAGAAAAAGAAGTTGAACTAACTACCCAATTCATTAAATTAATCTCTTATTACACAAAACAGCTATAAAATATAACTTATAACATCGTTAACATTTCTACCGAGCTAATAAAGAGTTAGGACCGGTAGTAATGAAGCTAAAACCTCATTCAAGAGCTGGTTATTGAGCATAAAATTCAATTACGATATTAGCAGCGCCCGCGGCTTCGCTCGTTAAGCTTGTGAAAAAGGAAGGTAGTCTTTTTATTCTTTCATCTGCAGTGGTCTGTGTTAGATGAACAGCTTATTTTTCTGTATAGTGAAGGTTTTCAGCTTAAGCAGAACCACAATTTTTCCCAGAATTTAAATTGTGGATTTTTCTTTAGGTACGTACATTGAACTACAATTATTTTTTATTTAATAACGTTTATACCATTTTAAATGATTATTGTGTGATTAAAATAAAACTTTTTACAAAAAAAATATAACCGACTTCAATGATAAAAAACACTGAAAAGTATCAAATAACTTTAATTTTGGAAGTCGGTGTTTCTTTAATAGTTTAGTCTCTTCGTTATTTAACACCGACTTCCAAAATTAAAGTTATTTGATACTTTTCAGTGTTTTTTATCATTGAAGTCGGTTATATTTTTTTTGTAAAAAGTTTTATTTATTTTACACTTTTTAGTTACGGTACCACCACTAAAAAGTACCCCTCAGTCAAACTTAAATACCTTATAGTCAGAGCGCATCTCATAACGGTACAAATAATCCCAAACACGGTTAGATTACATTAATTTACCTTTCGGCTTCATCATCAGATCAGTTCGATATATCCTCTCCCCCTCTTCTTTCAAACAGTTATTAAACTAGATGCTGGAGAGGGAAAGGATATATCGAACTGATCTGATGATGAAGCCGAAAGGTAAATCTTTCAATCAGTCATTAGACTAGATGCTGATAATCCCGGCTGTAGCATCAGGCCAGATTTATGTCAACATTGCAATGAACTTAAAATTTAGTCCTGTTTAAAATGAGCCCAAACACGACTACGGTGCTGTAATTTCAAGGTTTGTACTTTTCCTGATGCTCCTGGCTTCAGCATCAGGTCTCTATGTACTTCGGTGTTCTTTATTAGCAGTACGTTTATCCACACATCGAGCCGTTTTCAATGAGCCTAAACTCGAGGACTTAGGTACTCTGCAGACTATCCTGACTGCAGCATCAGGTCATGACTTGATGATCATGAGACCAAATGTGGCAAATGCCCTATCAAACATCAAAACAATTTACTAAAACAGTCCTTGCCTGTTCGAGTAACTTCTTACTGTTAAGGAGTTGTACCTTCCATCATCAGCCCAGCTACCTGAGATGGTGACGACCATACGCAAATACACAAGATACTTCATAAAATATGCGAAAATCAATAAGTGAGCCTATAAAATTTGAAGGTTGCCCTCGATTTCTCCAAGATCCCATCATCAGATCCTAATTTGGTGATAATGGGACCACCTCAGAGCTATCTACTTTCGAACAAAAAAAGAATTTTGAAAATCCGTCCACATTTGGTGGAGTATTCGACGAACAAACATACAAAAAAAAAAAAAAAAAAAAAAAACATACAAACAGCCGAACGTAGTACCTCCTCCTTTTTGGGAAGTCGGTAAAAAGTAAATTTAATTGTTTAAAATTAGACAAGTTCTCCCGGGAACTCCTATATAGATCAGAGACTCTATAGGTACTCAAAGTTATGGACGATTACGTCTTCCTCGGACAGACAGTCCAGTTGGTTAGATTTAATTTCGAGAAAGAGGTCAGTCATCGAATTCGACTCGGCTGGGCAGCATTCGGGTAGCTGCGCGGTATCTTCTCATCCAACACACCACAGTGTCTCAAGACGAAAGTCCCAGTGCGTGTTGCCTGTGATGACATATGGTTCCGTAACGTGCTCGCTCACAATGGGCCTCATCAGAAGGCTTAAAGTCACCCAAAGAGCAATGAAAAGGACTATGCTCCGAGTTTCCTTGCGAAATCGAATCAGAAATGAAGATATCCGCAGGAGCCACGGTTGCCGACATAGCACGAACAATCTCCAAACTTCCAAACAAGGCAATGGGCAGGGCACATTGCTCGCAGAACAGATGGCCGTTAGGGCCTAAAGGTTCTGGAATGGTGAAGCATACCGGAAGACGCAACGTTGGAAGGTCTCCTACAAGGTGGACCGATGACCTGGTGAAGGTTGCGGGAATCCGATGGATGCGGGACGCGCAGGATCGTTCATTGTGGCGACACTTCGGGTGGCCTATGTCCAACAGTGGACGTCTTTCGGCTGATATGATGAAGATAATGAGACAAATTCTCAACAAAATTAAAAATATCAGACTTAAGGGGCAATGGTCAGACAACATTGCGGTGGACCGATGACCTGGTGGGAGTCGCGGGAACCCATTGGAATCAAGACGCACAGGACCGGTGCGGTGGACAGACGCGTCAGGTCTTACATCCGGTAGTGGACCTCTTTCAACTAAAACGCTAATCTGATGACCAATTCTACTTTGTTTTATCTCAAGCAATTTCTTTTTGCCAACTATTTTCTAACTCGTTTTATGTTTCCTCCGCAGTAAACCCACCCCAAGCTCACCCCGTGACATACCACTCGTCAAATGGGGCTGATTTCTAACAAGCTATTTATTGGACATCGAATCGAACATAAAATTTCCGGCTGTTTCCCTCGGCTTATGAAAATTCGTCAGAGGCTTTGGTGCAGGGTTCAAGAGGTAGCGATTAAAGCGACGTTTTTATCTAGCTAAAAGGCCAAATGAAAATTGGATGTAAAATTACGTACGTCAATGTCTAGTTCATGCAAAACTCTTCCTATGAAAAAATAAGGTATAAAAGATATACATATATACGAAGGGAGGTCTAAAATAAAGTCTAAAAGACATTGTAGACTAGGGTCGATAATTTTCGAAACGAAATAAAATCATAGTAGTATGAAACCCACTGGAAACGAAAGAGAATATAACAAAAATGAAAGGAAAAATAAATTACGGGCGATCTGAGGTCGGGAAAAGTATGGGTGTGCGTTTTTAAGGGTAAAAACAGTTCATCTCGATTTCTGACGAAATTACAAGTTCTATGTAAAAAAGTTGAAGTGCAAAGTTGCAGATAATAAAAAGATCTACAACTTTTGTATTTACACTTTTTTCACATAACCTCAAAATGTATGTGAAAAATTCAAATAACGAAGTTTTTGGTTTTTTATTTTTATCTTTTACAAAAATTATTTTTTTTCCACGAAATTAAATGGAAACTTACCTTTTCATGTCCCAGACACACTATTTTTTTTTATTTAAAATGTTTGTTTTTTCACCTTCAGTTTGACTTAATATCGAAAAAGAACCCTAATTTACAAACGAAAATTCTTACGTCAAAATATCTCCTTTTTTAATAATTTCGCTAGGTTTTTTGTTGGTTAAAATCTCTAGTTTCTGATGGTGTAAAAAAAGTATCATTATTATGGTAAATTTCTCAGAAAAAGCCAAAAAACTCGAATCCAAAAAATCTTTTTCATAATCATTACCTAAATACAATTTTGAATTTTTTAATAAAATTTACATTTTAATTACTCGAAAAACATTAATTTGCATTTTACGTTCATAAAAAATCTGAACCCAAATATACTACTATAATCTCGAAACCAAAAATTCTTTTTCATAATCATTACCAATATACATTATATTATTAACTGATTTGATTGTTGATTGAGTTTATAAAAAAGAGCTATTTCCTGGGGCAAGTTTTGTGAAATTTTCAAGTAAATCTCGGAATTATCGAATACTAACAGAGTTTTCAGGCGTTATCTCTCTTTTTTGCGTTGCCTTTTCATCAAACATCGCGTTGGATTGCATTAAATGAAGTAAAAACTTTATACCATTTTCGATGTTTACGATAGGCGAGTAGAAAAGGACCCTCTTAAAACGCTTTCCTCTCATCACTTCTTCCACTCCTTATCATATCCACCCTACGCCAATTCAAGTGGAAAAAATCAAAATACCAACTTCCATATCAGCTGGTTGCAATCGTTGCATTCAGCCCCTAAAATGCTTCGATAGGCAACATTTTTATCAATAAAGAAACCCCAAGATGGGGTGCAATGCGTGAGATAGGACATGTGGTCCGGCTTTTATTATTTTGAGGGTAGTTGAGGTTTTTTAGAGGTTTGGAGCATTGTGTTTCGTAGCTGATGTAGTTATAAGGATGCATCAGACGTTTTGGAAAAAAAAAATAGATAGCTACTTGTGCCTCAATAATCCGGATGTCTGCTTATTCAAAATGGCTGGTATCTTTTCATGCACAACATATTTTTTGAGGTGGGAAAGCATCCAATGACCTTTCCTGCTCTAAGGCGTGTCAAACTCTTACTGACTAAAACTACACCTGTGACCTTTGCGTTCTAAGACCACGGGTTTCCTTATCAGAGATTCCACGCGCCAAATTGTTTTTGCGTCATTCCTAAATCAGTAGTCAACTGTAGCCCATTATTATAATTTTGATAACCAACAACACTTGTAAATTATTTTTTAGTAAACAAACATAACCCTCTATAACCTACTGGGACTCGAACGGGCCATGATAATTAACTCCGTGTTAATATCGTTTGAATTTCCAAGCACCTACTCTATAAGGAAAACCATCAAAGGGAAACCTTGCGATGCCTGTTTTAGGGAAAAGCGTACGCGATACAAAAACTTAATTTATTACACCCCGTGGGAATATTAAAAAAAATACGAGTAAATAATTGTGTGTGAGTATAAATACTAAGGAAGTAACTCGATATCTTACCCTTTTAATTAAGTTATTTTCAGTCGCTGAATACAATTTCTTTTTGTCACGCAACGCAAGGTCATCTGACCACAGCCTAAAAAACACCCAAAAAAAATAATCACCTACTGTTTTTTTTTTCTGTTAACATTTTCACACATTTCTCGCGTATGGCATTTGAATATTTTTATTTTGAACTGGACAATTTATTAGTGATTCGCGTGCATGCGTGTCCTGTAGCAATTTTTGCCGTGAAAACATCTGTCATAGAGGCTTAACTGGTGACCATTGTGATCATAGGGTCAGTGGGTCAACTGACCCCACTTTAGAGGCCATTTCCACGAAGTTTTGTGGGCCCCTAATTGCGTGGTGAAGTGGATAAGTCTTTGTTTATTTCTCCTTACGGGTTAATAAAAAAGTCGTTTGCGGTAGCTTTCTAGGTTTAGTTGGCGAGTTCGCTAGGTGGGGTAATTAGTGGGTGTTCATTGTTTTTAGAAGTAGTTGCTGTTGTTTTTATAGGGATCGTTTAGTGGTTTGGTTTTTAGTATGTGTGAAATCTTATTTGGGTAGAGAAGTTTATGGTTTGTATAAGATTTATGTTTGCGCTGTGTTGGTTCAAAAATAAATTAGTTAATTATCTGACATATCAGATATAATTCTATTGTACGTTTGTTTTTCACCTTACTCCTAATAGGCTTAATCGATTTGGATGAAATTTTATGTGTTTATTTTTGTCTCTGGATGGTTTGAAAATAAAATGAACCCGGAAGGGACCGCTGCAATCGGATTCTCCATTTTTTTTTCCCCAAAAAACAGCTTTCAGGTAGGGCAATGTCTACAGGGATTAGTCCCTCCATTCCATTTAAATCATTTTGTAAATTTCACCTAACTCTTCCTAAATGGCTTGACCGAGTGAGATGAAACTTGAATATACAATTAAACCCGATAGGTGGCGTTGCAAATAGGTGGCGTTCAATACTTTAGTTCTGCCCAAAAGTCTGTCAAGACAGGATCGCTAGTTATAGATACGAGAATTTATGGTAGGTTTCAGTTTTGTTTACTGAGCAAGTCCTTAAAGTTTGTGGAGACCTGTGCTTTACACCCTGTGTTGTGGCAGTTTTATCAATATCATAATTATGTATCTAGCACGAGAAGTCGATGGAGTTTCATAGTTAGATACACAAAACTCGACTTCCAAACCAGCTCTTACCAACAATCACAACAATACCAATCAACATAAGCCAACAAACAATTAAACTGCTAAATCCATTCAAAACTTGACCAACCGATTTTCAACAACAAATATTTATTTTCTACGCACAAAGCTTAATGTACCGTCAAAAAATAAACAACT
This sequence comes from Mythimna lalbum, assembly GCA_949319445.1. Taxonomy (NCBI): domain Eukaryota; kingdom Metazoa; phylum Arthropoda; class Insecta; order Lepidoptera; family Noctuidae; genus Mythimna; species Mythimna lalbum. The sequence goes on along the minus strand of OX439345.1, from coordinate 6,272,915 downwards.
TGAACTTCGGCTATTCTCGGAAACACTCGGCAACTCTCGTGTATTTCCGCCTATTTCCGTCTGTCCCTTCCGCTTCGATAGATTTTCCATATTGTAGTTGCGTACCCCAATTTGAAGAAATTTGTTTGCTTTGATGCTTGATTGGCTATGCAGACCTCTTTGGTATGTATTTATTGCTTATTGGAGCTGGAAAAATACTTTAGTAGTACCTACCTGTATTTATGTATTTTATTTTGTTGACAATTTGAGTAAGGCCGTTCACAGGGTACTTGAAATCGAATGACGCGACATCGAATAACACTTGCTCGAAAACGTTTACTCGATAGTACTTGAAATCGATAAATTATGAGCTCGACAGTTCACTCCCACGATGCATCAAAATCTCGAATAACTATAAGCTCGAATCATTGGTAGCGCGAAGGCTCATTATTCGATGTATCAAAATCTCGAAACATCTTTTCTCGACCGACTATCTAATCGATTTATAGAATATCTCGAATACGGTGCGAACTTTTTTTACCTACATGTTGAGAACTACGTGGCAGGGCGGTTATTATAGGGGATTTTTTTTCATTTTTTTGCGATAGGATAAGACGAATCGTTTTCGAGATATTCTATAAATCGATTAGCTGGTCGCTCAATTCGGGGACTGAACTGTTTTCATACGTATGTATAGTTTTATTTAAATTTGTGGTGTAAATTAAACTAGTGTTTGACTGCAATCCCACCTGATGGTAAGCTGTGATGCAGTCATTGATAGTGAAGCCCAGTAAAGTCTATTCACTCTACCCTTAGAGACATTTAAATTATAATCGTACAGAAAGACTACAGCATTCCATTCTTGTTGTTGTGGTTGTTTTCATTATTAGCGTTTGACCACTTTCTATTCTTTCCTAACCATAAATTGAGTGACATTTTGGGATATAAACAAACGCTCATAACTTTGCTGTTTACAAATATTTTATTTATTAAGACTTTACTTAAATAACAAGACCTATTCTAATAGGCCCTTAAAATATTTGTACTAATAAAAAATTAGTAATGTGTATCAATAACAGTAATTTTGTTTTATGAAACATTGCAAAAATGTAAAAAAGGACGAAAATCGGTTATTCATGGTCATAACATAATGTAACCCCCCAAAGTCACCCACTCCTACGTCACGTAATTGAGTTTCGTATGTCCGATGACAGGAGCTCTTAAAATATTACCTACGAACACGGTTGGCCGAAACTTTTTAGATTTTAAGCCACATGATATTAACTTCATGGGTCGAAAGGGAACCACTTTTTTTTAAAAGAGTAAAGGTGGAGTTTCTTGCCGGTTCTTCTCCATAGGAAACGACCAATTTGGAACCGTGCACTAGCTTCTGAAGTTTCATGAGTGCACATGTAGGCCTATGTGAAATAAAAATTGTGATTATGAATTTTTTTTTGGAACTTCGGTGTTCTGGGACGTATGACAAAGAAGGAACATAAGAAGAAAAAAAGAAAAAAGAAAAAGAAGAAGAAAAGAAAAGAAAAGAAGAAGTCAGTAAAAGTGTGACGCGCCGTTTCAATACGTCTTCGAGGCGGAGAAGTCATTAGACTCATCAGAACAATTTTTTTTTGTCTTTATTACTATGGTGTTTTATCCACGCGGTTTTACATACATTACTATACTTTTATTCTTATACTATAAAATAGAAATTAAAAAAAAATGTCCGCCATATTGGATTTATTATGACGTAGTGTTTTTTTTTAATTTTCACAATAAATTCTTTTAAATGATACCTATGTCATGAGGGTTCAAATAAAAAACAACTCAATCGGTTGAAGATATCTGCTTTAAAATTGAATTGCAACATTTTAACTGAAATAACATAAACATATTATCTACATAATATTTCAAGCTAAATATAAGTTTTTAAAAATAAGAAGTCCACCCTATTGGATTTGGAATGACGTAAGTGACGTCATTTGAAGCTAAGCATAAATTGTCATCAAAGCTGAATATGTCTGCAAAATCAGCTCTTTCGGTTAACGGTAACTGATGCACTACCACGTGTTCATAACACGATCCATTTTACGACCTAAACTAAACTGTTAAAGGAATGGAGCTATATAGGGTGTATAGCTCCATCCATACCCCTCGTTGTCGCTTGCACGCCTGACATTGTAAAACGTTATGGTTAGTTCCCTATTCCAAATAACTTCCAATAAAAAAATATATTTAACAGAAAAAAATATGGCTATAATAAAATTAACTTTATAAAAAATCACAAAAAGCTATGTTTCCGCCCGGGATCGAACCGGGGGCCTTCTGCGTGTTAGGCAGATGTGATAACCGCTACACCACGGAAACGATATTTACTTTGCCAAAATTTTAGACCGCTTTCCAAGACATGTGACATAATCATATAGATATTTATAAAGTAGCGTGTTCACCTTTCACTTACATAAACAATCGACTCGTAACCTTACTATTAATAAATTACGGTCAGCACACAATGACACGTGACTTTTTGGAACAGTGTTACTATACAGAACTTTCATCATCATCATCAACCTTTTTAATGTTCCCACTGCTGGGACTCGGACCTCTCTAGGAGAGGGAACAGAACTTTATTTAGGTTTAATTACAGTGCAAGTTGGACTCATGCGCGAAGGGTTTCATACTGTCCATAGCAAAAAACAGCTTCTTTTTTGTGTCGAAGGAATTTCACCTCTACGATCCGGACCAAGCGTTTCACCTCGTCGTTTAGACCACGTACATTGAGGAACTGGAACAATCTGCCTGCGGTGGTCTTCCCATCCGATTACAGTTTAGGTGTCTTCAAGGCAAGCGTGAATAGGCTCTTAATAAACTAGTGCGCCTCAATATCAGAGATTGCATCACTGCTTACCATCAACTGGGATCGCAGTTAAGCACTAGTTTATATCAATTAAAAAAATACTTATTTATACTGTTTTTAGTCGGTATATTTGTTGTCATAGCGGCAAGAAATACATAATCAATGAAAATTTCAACTGTCTAACTATCATGGCTCATGAGATAAAGCCTGGTGACAGATAGACAGACAACGGAGTCTTAGCAATAGGGCCTCATTTATATATTTTGGGTACGAAACCATAAAAAAGTATATTCCAAGTAGGTAAGGGAATTTAAATAAGTCGAATTCAAATTTGTGTATTCGAAGATTCGAATTCTCTAAGGCCGCGTTCACTTTTGCTAGTAGCTCGTCTGCTAAGAACAATGGCGAAATAATAGTTGATGGAATTATTAAGCATCTAGAAAAAACTTCTTTCTAGATAAAAACTGAATAATTTTGTAAATTTATTCCAATTATGCTCAAGACCTGTGTAAATCTGAATACAAAACTAATAATAAAGGTGTATAAATTTGACTACTAAAAAAAGGTGTTGCCACGTTTTAGAATTCAAAAAGACTTATCGTCAGCCTTTTTTGTACCTATTTTCATATGCTGGAGAGTAGTGGTGGCCGAGTGGTAACGGCCCCGACACGAGTTGTAGGGCGCGGGTTCAAACCCAGTCAGACGCGTTACTTTATGTAATTTATTTCATCGCCACTGCTCTCAAAAAGGTGAAGGAAAACATCGTGAGGAAACCGGCATGTCCTAGAACCAAAAATTTGAAGATATTTGACATCCACCAACTCACACTGGGCCCGCGTGGTGGATTACGGCCCATTCCCTCTCCTAGAGAGAAAGCCTGAGTCCCAGCAGTGAGAACATTAAAAAGGCTGGTTATGTTTATTTATAATTATAAATATCTACTTTTGTATATGTTTCATCAATAGACACTTTAAAAATTAGTATGTTCAGTACCCCTAGACAAGTTGCTAATCTGCAATAGTTAACGCTAGTAGAAAGCTTCAAATGTACGGGAACGACGTCGTCTCAACGCTGAGTCACGTGGTCAGAACAAAAGAATTGGCGGCAAGGTCAACTCGAAGCGTTCGACGCAAGCGAAACGGTTGTAACTTGGCTAGAGGGCAGGAGTTCTGTATTGGAGTGCACGATCGAGCGAATAATCATCGGTAGCCCGTAATGTAATGTTACCTGCATATGTTTTCATCGTTTCCATCTACAACCAACTCGTAAAATTGATTGCAGGCCTAACTCTCGCAGATCTGTAACGTCAGTAGTACCTACTTAAAAACTTTTTTTATTATTGATGCGATGATGTGGTCGACGATGGAGCACGCTTGCCTAGAAGTAACCTATTCACTCTTGACTTAAAGACCCCAAGTTGTATCTATTAGGAAACATAGGCAGGGAATGCCACTCCTTGGCTGTACGCTAAATAATTGTTCCCAAAACGCTTTGATATATCTTATATCTATTACTGCAATTTAAACGATCAAAAACGTAGCAATGTTATCAAAATCGTTATCTCATTGATTTATAGGACCTCAAATAATTTATCACGATATTGGGCACAGTATCAGTAGCACACAACGTTACTGATATCTCACTGATAACATTAATTTATACACCTACTCATTAACTGGTATAATAGGCACAAAATAGATAGGTATGTTTTATTAAAATTAATTGGAATAAATATCCAGTACATATTAAGATACCATCAGTTTCGATTCTGGGCACGCTACAAGGTGTAACGTTAAATGCGCAAAACCTGAAATTAGTTTGATCAGAATAACGAGCAAAATCAATTAAACCACTTTTTAATATAGGTTACATTTTTTTTTTATGAATTGGTCAAGCCATCACGTGCGCAAACCCGCTGAAATAAACACAAATAGTTGTAATCCAATCAATTTCTCATACCTGGGATGATAAGAGTTCTTATTTCAATGCAGATATGAATTTTAAACAAACTAAAACTGCTTATAATACCTTTAATATTTTTGTAATATTTTTTTTTCTCACATAATTAGATCAATCGAATTAAAAATCGTTGGGGGTGTCCGAGATTTTGCGCATTTAACGTTACACGTTGTATAATTATGGCGGTAAGTTCTCGCTTTTTGGAGTGACTGGAAAGAGGTCAAGGCGTCCTCGCCTTCTGCATGACGCAGGTCCTTGTCAAATATGGTAAGTTCAGGAGGTTCCTGCACCGGATTCGAGTGGAACAAACTCCCGGGTGTCACCATTGTATAGATCGCTCGGAGGACACGATGGAGCATATGGTGGAGAGGTACCCCGCTTGGGAGGAGCACCACCGTGTGCACATCTCGTTCTGGGCCTATATGAGGGTATAGGCCATGGTCTGGAGCGAGGAACGGCAGGCAATCGCTTTCTTCTGCGAAGCAGTAATGCCAGCAAAGGAGCCAGCCGCACGCGTGAGGGAACGGACTTCCTTACGCCTCAGCAGCCTGGATCCCGACCCTGATTTTCAGTCACCGTAGGCGTGGACTTGCAGACGACGAGTAATGGGTAACTCGCCGGCCGGTCGTCCCCTTACCTTCTGGATCGAGCCCGGGTCGTCGACAGCTCGAAGTGTTCCATACGCGCCTGAAACAGATGCCAGCAAACCATAGGGTTTGTTGTCTGCTAGAGCCATGGGGAAAAGTATGATAAGGACGCTTGTGGTACTAGAATTTAAGAGGTAACTGAAGGAACATAGTTGTGGTTTTAGTCAGTAAAAGTCTGACACGTCCTCTCGTTTCACCCTAGAGCAGGTGAAGTCATTAAATGATATACCACCTTAAAAAATAATGTATTTAGTTAATGGAGATGGAGATCATTAAGCTAAAACTAACTACTAGTTTAAAACGATCCATTTAAACATACACTCTCGAGTCTAGTTAACTGTTACTATTAACTGGTAAAACAGTAAATTCCTATCTTTATTATTTTATCGCCTAAACAAATTATATTTATTACACTGCAAATGGTATTACAATGATATTTGTTTTAAATAACTCTAGTCTTTAGTTAACATAACGCTATTACGTGTCACAATGAATGTCATAACTATTTGCTATTAATCAAATGTTTATTACTATCGATTGCAGAGAATCAATAAACAAAATTTGTAAGTAGGTATAGCTGGAATGCAGTCAACCAAATCGGGCTGTGGCAGTTCATATCATAGTAATAGTCATAGTGGCCATGGAGTTTCTTGCACGTTCTTCTCCATAGAGATCTACGCTTTGGAACGTGCAATTAAGCTTCACTATTCTTGGACTGACCGACATTTGACTATTCAAAAGTGATTTTGAATTTTAAACAAATGATTTTGAATTTTGAGTACGTCTTTTTCAAACTCTGACGAAATCAGGGTGGTACCAGCTTCAATATTTTTTTTTCATTTTTTTTTTTTTACCTAAATCTCAGAATGGACAAATAATTCAATAAAACTGTCGTAGTAAATGTTGTTCCAGTTAAAAAGATCTATCCAACGCTATATAATCTTATTGTCATTGCTATTGTAGGGGTGTACCAGCTTGCAACTTATATCTCTACTAGCTGCTCTCAGCGGCTTCGCCCGCGTGATAGCAGAAAATTATCCCAAGGGAACATACTTCCGGGATAAAAAGTATCCTATGTCCTATTTCAGGACATGGTCTATCCGTGTACCAAGTTTCATAAAAATCGGTCTTGCCATTTAGGCGTGAAGACGTAACAAACAAACAAACTCACTTTCGCTTTTATAATATTAGTAATGATTTTCATCACATGCAAATGCACCACCCGTTCTATCAACCAATGTACCAGGAGATAATAAAGATGAAGAGCCTCCAGTACCAAAACCTTACCACTCAGGGAACTCCTTACTCACCAAAGTTAATATTTACGGTTCTAAGCAAGGAAAACAAAAGAACGGCGAGGAACCTTCTCGAAAGATTTATAGGAAACGTTAACTTAATGGTAGAAACAGGGAAAGACTTTTTGGATACTTCCACTGAACATCTGTATAGTTGATACTGTATAAATATTGCATTGTCTAGGACGATGTAATTAGGGAAGTGTCTTCTTGTTAATAAGACTTGTGATTATTAGATTGTTGATGAAAGTCATACATCAATGCCACAATATGACCTATTCTTGCTAAGATTTGACGTACAACTTGGATTCTTAGATTTATTTTTGGTTTATTTTTCTGTTTTTTTTTTTTCACTGTTTATGTTTATATATTATATGTTTGTCTCTGTTAAAGCCAGCGTCAAAATGCCAAAGACAACAAAGAGTAGTTGCAACAGATAACCTGCACAACTCTTTTGTCTATGGTGTAGGTGCAATCACAGAGTAAATTGTTACTCAATACATTTAAGCCACGTATACACGGCCTGGCGGGCATTTTTTTTTCTGTAATGATTTGTGCGTCTATTTAGGCGGAATAAACATGATTTCTTTCTTTCAATATGAAACTAGAATAATGAATACCTTTATGTATACACCCTAGTAGATAATTAAGTTTCAATCGTAATTCAACCACTGAAATATTACATACCTATATGCACTTGCAAAGTTTGGTGTGTACATATTTGTATCTTTTTGTTTCTCCTTTATGCTGAAGCTGGTAAAGGGATGAGATATGAGCACACGGATAGAAATAAAAGTCTGGAATCAAATCAAAATCAAAAAAATTTTATTTATCTCCACAAATTACACTTCAATCATCAACATGTTATTTGGCTGAAAAACCAGATGAAATTGCAATTTGTTGGAGATCTGGAGTCTAAACTAGGCCTGTATCTCTTAGAACTCCAGGCGCTCCCATCATCAAAAACTTAATAAAAACTATTAGGCCATGCTATGTGCATTAGAGCATATAGACGTGTGTAGGTACATAGAATACTTTACGTGGGCAAATCAGCTTACAAAGTTCGTACATAAATAAAACATAATATAAACGCAGCCCTTTGAAATACGATAGGCCGGTTATACTAAAAACTACGTTCAAACTCCGCATAATTGGTTTAGTGTCGCTCTCCGGCTTTCCGGCGAAAATGAAAGTAATGATATTATATACGTGCTTTTAAGCAGCGGGCCCCGACATAATAGAATTAAAACGTTGCGAAACGCCAAATAGATTTACCTACACTTGCAAGCTTTTTAATATTTAAACAAAAATTTAAAAGGTCTGTGTTTACTCTCTGAAGGATGCTTGTTCTTCGGGATCCAATATTCAGTTGCTAAGTAATTTGTGGGATGGGTTCGAGGTTTCAATTTAAGTGGTCTGAGAATTGAATGTTGTTATGAAATCTAGTACTTTGTAGATAATTTTTTTCTCGAAGTTTTTTTAGAAGCTTTTATTATTTTTATCTGTCCCGATGTTGGTCTGTCGTCAAATCTTGCAAGTTAGATCTACTTTTCGGTTACCGATTGAGCTGAAATTTTGCATGCACGTGTAAATCAGATGACAATGGAAAATTATTATGACAAGTAGCTGATCTGTTGATGGAACTGGAAGGCGGCTGTAGGAACTTCGTAGTTCAACGACACAACCACATTGATTTTGGGCTCGTAAGATTCGTTTTGACGAGTATTAATTATATAGGTATACCGAGCTATAAAAGCTTGCTATGAAAGAATGATTTTCATTAAAAGCTTGTTTATTTGAATAAAAATGAACTATTATTAATCTTCGTTAAATCCACCTCTTTACCTTTGTTTAATTAAAGTGTTATATAAATAAATTATGCACTTAAAAGTTGTTGATGTATTTTTTTTTACCTTGTTTTGAAAAGTCTACTTCTACTCTTAGCTTATGTCTGCTAGTCTCTGCCATTCCGTTTCCTAATAACATTCACCACATCCAAAACATGCCATCTTGTACGGTGTACAAAACATTTCAATACTAGCGTGTTTGCTGTTCACGCGAGTTAACGCTTGCCTGCCCCGTTTAATAGAAAATGGGAGCCTCCCAAACGTTCTCCGCTTTTGATCTCTGTTTTATTTGTTTATTACAAATAAACAACACGATATGTTTGTTTGTTTGTTGTCTTTTTGTTTGGCTGTTGGTGTGACTAAAGGTTGGTTACCGTGTGAAGGCGTATAGGTATTTACTACCTAATTGATAAATAAAATAATGTCGATTGGCGGTGGCCCGTTTGCACAGAGCCTTATATTAGCAAATAGATTGTGTACATGTGTACGAGGTATCAATTCAGGGTTATTGCCACATCGACCGGTTTTGAGCGTGTTGCATCCATTAGCTTTTCATGACCCTCATCAGGTCATCAGTTCACCTTGAAGAAGTCTTTCAACGCTGCGTCTTCTGGTACGCGGTTGCCACTTTAGAATCTTTCAGCCCCATCGATCATCTGTTTTACGATGAATGAGTTCTGCCCACTGCCACTTAAACTACTGTTGTGATCACCGTGACCTTTATCAACTAATAGATAAGTGACATCGAAGAATTTAAGAGTATAATCCACTACACAGTATCATACTATGACCGAGTCAGGAAAAAATTCCATCACTTTTTGCTTCAAAGTCAAAGTCAAAATGATTTATTTCAAATTTTAAACTTTCCGCCCGCGGCTTCGCCCGCGTGGACTACAGTTTATATCGCGCGGGCAGAGACCCGTGCTCAGCAGTGGAATTATAGGTAGCCTATGTGTTATTCCAGTGTCTCTTCTACCTACCTACCAAACTTGATCTAAATCCATTCAGTAGTTTTTGCGTGAAAGCGTAACAGACAGACAGACAGAGTTACTTTCGCATTTATAATATTAGTAGGGATAGGGATAGTAGGGATTGTTAATAAGTCAGTAAGTCAGAAAAATGATGCTAATCGTAATTGCACATTCCAAAGCGTAGATCTCTATGGAGAAGAATGTGCGAAGAACTCAATGTACAAACTTTTCAATCGTGTTATATATGCATATTACAAATATCTCGGTTACCTGCTTCTTGGCGTTACTATTATGTGAGAAAGTGCAAAAAAAGTAAGAAATCTAAATATAAAAATAAACCACTGTCAGCTCAGAGATGACCAGTTTCATCTGACAGCGCCCGTTCCCGGACATGACGCGTAAATCGACACCACTTAGTTCAACCATTTTAAGGAGACTCGAACCGCTCGATGAACAATAAAATACAGGTATTATATAGGTAAGTACCTAATGCCTTATTCTCTTTGCCTTGTCAAAGTCACACAATGAAATCTAAGTCAAACCCTGTCTATATAATAGTGGGAGCATCATTGAATGGGGTTGTAGGCACCCTAGTCTACGTAATTAGCATCCTACTACGTCTGGGAGATATTTGAATAAGGGGCGGGCGTCATGGCTTAGGGTCGGTGTATACTTGCGGGTAATGAAATTAAGGATGCTATTTTCAATAGCAACTGCTTTATATACTTTTTTTTTGTTGCTATAACTTTGTTTTTCATTGAAAAACTCGTGAGTAGAATAACTTAATTACAGCAAGGCTCCTGGACACGTCACAATCTTAGCCGTAAGTCCTAATTTTGAGGACTGACTGAGAGGCGTCACAGCATTATCACCTTTTGCATAACGCAAAACTTTTCGGACATGGTAAGTTCGGGAGGTTCTCGTACTGGATTCAGATTGACGATGACCTCTCGTGGCTCTGGTTCAGGCCATTGTCCAGAGAGAGAGAGAATGGTGTTGACTTCTACGAAGCAGTAATGGTAGCGAAGGAGATGGCCGCACCCGTGAGGGAGCAAACATCCTCAGGCCACAGCCTAGACTTTGATCTCGACTACCATGCAGTCATCGTAGATGCGAGTTTGCAGGCCAGAGCACCCAACCTTTGGGACACATCTGTTCAATCCCAAGTCAACAACGGCACGTAGTGTTCCATGCGCTATTGAAATTTAAATCGTGTGTCTATTGACAATGCCCTTTTGTGTTAGAAAATCACCAAATGGTGATGAGATGGTGGTCAAACGCCAGCCTATCAACAAAAATTAAAAAAAAAAACTTCTCTGAGTGGAGCGAGAGAGAGTATCAGACTTATGAAAACCATAAACAATGAATAAAATGATGAATGATGCATTCTATGGCACAAGAAATATCCTTAGATTGAGCTTTTAATACCTAATGTTACTAAAATCCATTGTACACTCATTCATGTCTAAATTCGACACTATATCACGGCGATATTCCTGTAAAACGAAACAACAGTCTAAACTCACCCTAGTCCCCAGCTTACACAACTCGCATCATTCAAATCCGGTCTCATCATGTGAACTAACCCTAACGCGGGCGTGTACGCCGGGCGTTAACGCTCCTCTGGACACGTTAATTGAAAACGGATTGGAGGTGACAGTGTAGAACGGGCTTTTTATACGATGCAAGCTCACTTCTGGCGGTTTTTACTGATTTATGTCATGGGGAAAACGAGATTTTTAACAGAATTAAGGAGTTATTGAATGGATTCATTATTTTATGGGGTTGTGATAAAAGAAGGTATGAATGGTGTTTTACTGCAATTGGTTTTATTTGGTTCTACTTTTACTTTATTTACCTTTAGTCAGCTGCTTCTGCCAGCTCTCATTTAGCCACCACTGCTATCAAAAGTGCACTGAGAGCAGTGGTGGCCGAGTGGTTACTTACGAGTTCAAACCCAACTAGGTGTATTACTTAGTGCAATATATTTCATCACCACTGCTCTCAAAACGGTGAACGAAAACATTGTGAAGAAACCGGCATGTCAAAAAACCAAAAATTTAAAGACATGTGACATCCACCAAACCGCACTGGGCCCGCGTGGTGGATTACAGGCTATTCATTCTCCTGAGTCCCAACAGTGAGAACATTATAACGCCGACTATGCTATACTATGCTGTGCAAAACAGCGTTCTAGATCCAAGGGCTTGGATTTTGGTTTTTATATAGATGTAAATATTTTTTTAGTAAAACTTTAAATATTTCTATTACCGTTCATCCAGTTTGTCACAAATGTACCTCATCAGAAACATAATACACGTACACACACATTCGTAAAGATTACATCTACGTAGATGCCCGTGTGTGATATCCCGTCAATAACATTACTGGCTTCAATGCCGCCGTGAAACGTGTCAGTAACACATAATAGTGTCATTTTGTACACAAAACGTTCGTCAATGAGTAATAACATCGTTTATAATAGGAACTGTTTACTTAATACTCTGTTATTGAGGTATGTGTGAATAGAAAAAGTTTTCAATGTTTTATAATCATTTATCTTTCTTTCTACATTCGTAATATAAAATAAATCGCATTAGTTTTTTAAATAATTCAACGTAAGTAGGTTTTCAAAATCATTTGATAATAATCATGTTCCAGAACATTTATTAGTATATAAGTAAGTGTTCATGTCATAATATTGAGTTTAAGTCAAACCTAATCGCTGAAATCATTTTTAGTACCTCTTGCCTCGATAGATGGCGTTGGTTGGTTACCGATGATTGTTTATGTAATAACTAGCTTTTGCGCGCAGCTGCGCTCTGGTTAAATTCCCCCATTTTAGGGAAGTGGGGGTTAGAAAGAGACAAAAAGTAGCCTATGTCACTCTCCAACTCTTCAACTATCTCCACTTAAAAAATCACGTCAATTTGTCGCTCCGTTTGACCGTGAAAGACGGACAAACAGACACACACACTTTCCCATTTATAATATTAGTATGGATTAATAAATTACTACATTCTGAGTACGAGGTGTGGTTTCATTCAGACTCCCGGCTCGTCGACAAAAATAGGGCGAATAGATCTTCGATGATCAGTAGGTACATTCATATTAAACTGATCAAGTTTTTAAAAACATGTGCAGAAAGCTACGGGAAAATATAATGTAAGTATGTATTTTGTGCGTGTATGTTTGCAACTCTTTCTCACTCAAACAGCTGAGCGGATTCGAATGAATATCGCACACGAATATAACTATATACTAGAATAGCATATACAATACTTTTTAGAATTATGTTGCCTTGGGATATTTTTTTATTTTCACGCGGATAAAATCGCTAGCTGAAGTGCATTCACATTTTCTTTCCTGTCATTTATAATAATAATAATAATATTCCTAAACTACCACGCAACGCCGTCTAGTCTCAAGCTTAGCAGAGCTTGTGTTATGAGTACTAGACAACTGATAAATATACGTACATATTTCTAAATGAATACATGCTATAAATAAATTACACCCAGACAGAAAAAATTATCGTGCGCTCACACAAACATTGTCCTGGGTAGGAATCGAACTCACGACCTCCGGTATAGCAGTCAGGGCAACTAACCGCTAGCCCAACAGTCCTATTGTCTGTTTTTACTGGTGTAAACTAAATGTATCCTCAGAGTCACTTTTAGTTACAGTCGTTACAACTGGACTCTTCATTTTGCACCTTTCTATCATAGGAGTTACAGCCCCTCCTATTTTTTGTCGGTCGGCAAAAATCTTCTTATTACTACCCCCGCTCTTGGGCGGGAAATAGTGTCAGACTCTTACTGACTAAAAACCCACCCCGTTCCTTCTAGCCTCTTCATACCGGGGCTCGAGCTTCTTTTCAGATAACCCTGGCCCCAGTAGGCTTCGACCCAGCTGGGCCCCTCCTGCTGCTGACAACTCCTTGAGGCGCGCGGGAACAGTGCGCACCGTTGACGTCTTGGGCTCGGTCCGGACAGTTACCGGACGATCGGATAGCGAGCTACCCATGACTCGCCGTCCGCGAGCCCGCACCTACGGTGGCCGGAAATCGGGATCGGAAGCGGCGGCGGCGAGGGCGCTGTATTCTTATGCGGTCGGTCTCCGCCTTTACTAGCATTACTACTTCGCAGAAGGAGGCGACCGCCTGCCATTCCTCCTCGCTCCGGACCATGGCCACGACCAGGGCCCGGCGCGAGAGGTCTCCGCCGCCGATCGCCCCCACGAGGGCACGCCGATGCTCCGCCCAGGCAGTTACAGCCCCCTCTGCTGAGCCTGTGTAGAGGTTGACTAGACCGCAGCTCATTTACTTCTTAGCTGCCCAGTGATCGCTGGATAGAGGAAAAAGTACTGCTAAAACCCAGGTATCATCCGCGAAATCTTCAGAAATACCAAGACGTTACTGGCCTTCCTTGAAGAGCTGGGATGGATTGGTTGACACAGTTGTACTATCTATATGCAAAATATGTGCTTTGGAGGTGGTGTTGCAAACACCAGCCCCTCATACATCATCACCATCATCATTTCAGCCGATAGACGTCTTCTGTTGGACATAAGCCTCCCCTAAGTGCCGCCGCAATGAAAGATCCTGCGCTTCCCGCAACCATCGGATTCCCACAACCTTCACCAGGTCAAATATGTGTGTACAAAAGGGTCATATAGGTAGATATTTTATTAAATACAGCAGTGCACGTTACTGGAATTTGCTCATACTAGTTCATTAACCTTTTCTACTAAAATTCAACACAGAAACAGCCGTCTCGTAAACCGTCCTCCATCACTACCTCTCTCAGCTCGGCTCATCTCATTTACCAACCCTCGATCGAAACAATAATGAGCAATCACATCACAGCTCAGCTTCCTAAAATCCTGTAAATATATCATGTCAAAGGCATTACGGGTTTATATAATGCCATGAGGATAGAAGTCGACGAAGTAATATTTTTCGCAAAATGTGTCGCGACACAAAATTCAATGTTCAACGCTAGGAGAGACCGCGCCTCTGGCGTGATCATACTCGCTTGGTGCAAGGTTATAAGAAATGAGAAGGTGGAAAGTTGGTGGATAAATTTTAATTTAATATTTCGTAATTGCTGTGATGGCTGTTGGGGCCAAAAGGTTCTACGAGTAGAAAAGCGACCACGGCCTCCTACGTGGTAGACCGATGACCTGGTAAGGGTTGCGGAAATCCGATGGATTCGGGACGCTCAGGACCGTTCATTGTAGCGACACTTGGGGGAGATCTATGTTCAACAGTGGACGTCTTTCGGCTGAAATGATGATGATAATTTCGTAATTAATTAAAAGCTACTTTATGCCTGAGTGACATAGGGTACATGTTATGTATGCAGGCGAAGCCGCATCAATTTTATAATTGAATTCTGTATTTACCGTTTTCATTATTTGTTTGTCACCAAACGAAATTTGGAGGTAATCTTATATTCTAATTTGAAAAATTGAAAAGCCATGAATATGGTACAATAATAAAAAGGAAAGACATTTGTGCAGCTGCTGTGAATTCACTGCAAAATTAGACCCACTTAAGAAGCACACATTGCCCTTAACAGAAATGCAAGTCACAGAAATTTTCGCACCTCTCTAACAAGAGAGCATCCAGCCTAACCCCATACAATATTTATCTATCGCGCCCCATACTTACGAAAAGAATAGCCGAGTAAAGGAAAGATTTATTATTCCCACTCCTCTATTGTGTTACCAACCATCAAAAACCACGCTTCTATAACTTAAGCCAGACCTTAAGGGTCTCTGAATCGCTATCCGTTCTGTTCAGGTCTATTCGCGCGGCAAAATGAGATATCACTGGATATTGAATGACAGCGTTACTGTGGACGCGGTTTCACAATTTCGGATATATTTTCTTTACTAGCTTTTGTTAGAGGATTCGTCTGTGTGGATGTCGGAAATCCACAAAACAATATTTTATAGGTCAAGCGCCAAATTTTTTATTCACTTTTTTGTATGTCACAGGACAGTGTATCCATGTTCATTAAAATATGATTAGCGACCGTAACAAACATGGCTTTATTTCGACGTTTAAAAGGCAAAAAATACTAAGCGACATTGAGTAAACATTACAGGAGAGTGATTTAAAGTTGTTTTTTTTTAAGTATAAAGGATGACGAAATAAAGAATATATAGAATAGTATTATTACTTTTTTAACTAGTATTTTTTTTCTATTAAAATTAACATTAAATCACTCTCATATTAAGCGTGTCCTAACCAAAAAAGCATTTTAAAAGGTTAAAGACTATGTCGAAGACACGCTTGTTTGGCAATGACTGCTTCTGCACATGTGGCCCTGGTAAATCATCAATATTGTGTCTATTAACTGCTCCACCTTTGTTTTAATTTATTTTTCCTTTAACGCATTGCTTTTGCAATATTTTTTATTTTTATTATTTAGACTTCAACTGCATTAAATTTGTTAGTAATTTATTTTGTTAACAGTTGTAATTATTTAATTTTTCCCGCTTTTTTATATAGCCTCTTTTTGGAATGTGAATGTGAGAACACTGTATAATCCACAAACACTTAGATAACTTTCTATTACGACTTACTTTTATTTTATTTTATTATGATTAACTTTGTGCTTTTGTGTACAGTGTTGACTGGTCTACACTGTTTTTACATAAATCAATGAATATTGTAATAAACACATTTTTTAAAAGAGTAACTATGGAGTTTCTTGTCGGTTCTTCTCCATAGGAAACGACCAATTTGGAACCGTGCATTAGCTTCTGACGTTTTATAAGTGCCCATGTAGACCTATGTGAAATAAAATATTTTGACTTTGACTTCTCCTGTAGAGTTTACCTACTCAATGTCGCTTAGTCATTCTTGCCTCTCAAGCGTCGATTTATAATTATTAAAATCATCAATAGAATTCTCTCAGAACCGCTACGCCGCTAACTTTATTGAATGACTTTTTCATGAAATAGCCATTCAATAGGGTTAGACAAACTGAAAGGCTTATTTTAATTATTTTAATAATTATAATAAATAAATACGTGTTACAGTGGTAAATCATAATATTTTAATCAACATACAATTTGACACTGACCTACTTTTTGCAGGTTATTTGTATCCGGGTAATATTTTTCGGGTATGACAACTAGGAAAATAATTATCTTGACTTGTTCAGGATTTCTTTTGTACAGTCACAGTCATATTGATAGGGTTGCACCTTTTTTTAGAAAAAGTAGAGTAAATGATCTGATTTTAGAAGGTCAAAAATAAGAGTAAATTATTAGAAAAAGTGAAATACTCAAGGGTCACTTTGTCACTTCACTTTTTTCAAAACTTACTTGTTGTTTTGCAATTTTTACTGAAAGGTAAAAATTATGTCATTAAAGTACTGTAATGACAATATTTTATTCAGTTAAATTGAAAATCAAACTCAAAATAAGTACAGCATTTTAACGGACTTTATTGTGTTTGAAGATATTAAAGAACTCTTATGCAAAATAAAGTACCTACATTACTTTATAAAAGATTAAGGTTGTTCGCAGAACAGATGGCCGTTGGGGCCAAAAGGTTCTGGAGTGGTGACCGCGTACTGGAAGATACAGCGTCGGAAGGCCTCCTACAAGGTGGACCGATGACCGGGTGAAGGTTGCAGGAAACCGATGGATGCGAGACGCACAGGATCTTTCATTGTGGCGACGCTTGGGGGAGGCCTATGTCCAACAGTGGACGTATATATCGACTGAAATGATGATGATGACGAAGGTTGGCAACGTTACTGGCACTGATGATTATGATTCGTTGGTAGATAAAATTGACTTCACTATCGTGTCCATCGAAATTTACAAACAAACAAACTAACACATCTATCATATTAGTTATATATTTCTTAACATTTTCCTCTTTTTTTTACAAAAGGGTTTTCGGCAGTGAAGTTAAGGCCGCAATATAGGCATATATTGTATTGTCCAATGGATTAGGGGTCGTCAACAGTTTCTTTGGAAACGCAATGACCGTGTCAGCCTGGTCCTTATCTGGCTTGGGGCTGGAATTTTTGTTGTGGGTGGCGTGATTGTTGTTGGAATTTGGTGTTATTGGTTTGATATAGAATGTGATTTTTTAAATTTGGAATTGTTAAAAAATATGACTTTTTAAAATTGACATTGTTTAAGAATATGACTTTTTAAAATTTGAATTGTTAAAGAATATGACTATTTAAATTGTAGAATATTTGTACACAGAATAGTCATGTATGTAGAGTACATATTGGTAAAGTTGTGTTAGTGTCGAAGTTACATGGACATAGTAATTTGATTAGATAAACACGATCATTTGTTTCATCTGTGTCTGGGTGTAATATGTGTGTATTTAGAAATATATAAGGATGTTTATCGGTTGTCTAGTACTCTTAGCATAAGCTCTGCTTAGTATGGGACTAGATGGTGTTGTATTAAAGTTGTAGAATATTATTAATTGGTAAGTTTTGGGTATGGCTAATTAATTGTTCCATTACTATTTTAGCACTTCTTTCACCACCTCGAATACAAACTAGTTCGGGTATTAATTTAGGATAGAGATCCACAGAGTACATAGTTGTAAATAATCCTGCCCCTACTGAATGGAGCTAGAAAGAGTGTCAGATTTTTACTAAACCTATGTTCCTTACGTTGTTCTTGTTCTTTGCTTTCTAAGGCCATAGTTATTCTTTCAACCAATACCGAAGACCTATATCTCATTAGTCTGAGTTTTCTTTCTTAATTTTCAATCAATCCCTCTCAAGTTATGTAATTTCCTACTCATACGCCCCAACAAACTCATCAACGTTGTTCCTTGTCTCACCAATTTAATTCCTTACGAGCTGAACCAACTTCATTATAAGTCTATCAGAACTTAAAGCGTGTAAAGCCGTTCAAGCACCTATCAAGCACTAAATAAGTTGTATAGGATCACTTGTGTACACCCCAAAGTTTCCAGTCAGCTGTCAGAACCAGAAACGATTGACGAGGGTGCTCTTGTTAGCACGATTATATAGTTGACCTCGGTTCCAGCCGCTAATTTTAGTGGCTAGTATGCTCAACGGCTTTGTTCGATTTATGATTTTGACAGTTGAAATGTTTGAATTTCGAAGACGTTAACGGATAAGATGGCGTGTGCGTCGGTTTTGACGGTTCTTAAGTGTCTGACATTTTGGTCCTTTGTGTCGAATTATAATACTAGTTGCTGTTAGCGGGTTCACCTGTATTTACCATCTTCCTGCCCTTGTCCCATTTTATTTGGGGTCGCCACAACACGTTTTTTCTCTTCCGTTCTGCCCTGTCAGTCGTCATGCTATCTTTATTTTTTTAAATATTACTCTTCACAGAATCCACCTATGTTTTCTTTGGCCTCCTTCTCTGTCTCCACCCTTCCACATGTATACTCATAACTCTTTTAGTAACATGCGTAGTTTCACCGGCATTAAAGTTGAAAATTCTCCTAAGAGTAGGTATATATACTTGTGGAATAGAAAATATTCTAAGTGCTATTCCAGGATATGGTTTACAAAATAAATAAAAAGCACACACACTTACAAACTTTTACCTTTGTATTATGAATATGATTAATGTAGTTTAGAATTAAACTTTTTTGAATTACCTTATATTGTACATCGTGCTGTTATCCGCAACTTACTACGTACTTACTGCGTACCGGCAGACGCAGCGTTGGAAGGCCTCCACCAAGGTGGACTGATGACCTGGTGAAGGTTGCGGGAAACCGATGGATGCGAGACGCACAGGATCGTTCGTTGTGGCGACGCTTGGGGGAGGCCTATGTCCAACAGTGGACGAGTATGGGCTAAAATGATGGTGATTATGATCCGCAACTTAACGACTAAAGCACTTATTTTGCGTACAAACTTTGAATTACCTTTTACTGTAAGTGTGATTAAAAAAAAAATAGCAAAACAAAAAACGTATAAAGTTAATTATTTATTTGAAAATTACAATATTTGTTCCAGTTTCTACTGAAAAATACTTGGGTGTGTAAATAAATAGAACATACCTAAAGGAAGAACGTAAATCTATTATATATCACTAAAACGCGGACAGATGAAGGCTACATAAGCTTTATATTAAACAGAATATCATTTTCGTTACTTGATATTGCCTGGGCGTCCAGCTCAGGTGTCAAACTGCCTCGCGACGGAAAATAAAATGTTCTTACAGATTTAATATACAGGGAAATTGTACCTTGAAGAGCATGTATTTGTTTACGAAGGTGAACAAATACCTAAATACCTCATATTATGCTGAGTTAGGCGCCTTTTTGGCCTCGCACTGATTATTATACTTTCGTTTTGTTATATTATCTACATATTATTATATATAAAAAGAAAAACTGACTGACTGACATATTAATGCACAGCTGAAACTTCTGGGCCTAGAAATGTGAAATTTTGCACAGTTTTCTTTTATGACGTAACTGAGTTTTAATGAGAGAAGATAAAGAGAGGATTGATTTTTCAAAATTCACCCCTTATGGGGATGAAACGGGGATCAGAAGTTTGTATGAAGAAAGTCACTTTACGCGGGCAAAGTCACTAGCAGAAGCTAGTATTAGACAAAATACAAATCACAGACGTAGCTAACAGAGTTGCCATATTAAAATCCGGAACCGGGCAGATTATATCTGCCACATAACGCAAGAGGGTTGGGTGAAAATAGCCACAAATTGGATCCCGAACATTAGGAACCGGCGACACGGTAGGCTTAAAACGACATAAACATTGAGAGATTGCTAAACACAGAGGGAAATAGAACATAGAAGGAAAATGGTTGAGCAACTAGCTGCTGTGTTGTGTGTTGCAGGCTCGATTCCGCATGGGATAAATATTTGCTCCGGGATCGGTTCCGGGTTTTACATGTTTCTGAATGCACTCACATCACAAGAGCTATTCCAAGTGTGAGACGGTTTTTTTTTAAAAAAAACAGTATTTTCTGAGACAATGTAACAAAACAAAATGTAAATATTATAAAAGCGAAGGTGAATTTGTTTGTTTGTTTGTTACGTCTTCACGCCTCAATGGCAAAACTGATTTTGATGAAACTTGGTACACAGATAGACCATGTCCTGGAATAGGACATAGGATACTTTTTATCCCGAAAGTATGTTACCTTGGGATAATTTTCTGCTATCACGCGGGCGAAGCCGCTGGGAGCAGCTAGTTACATGTAATATTACTGTGGTAAAAAGTACAATAGCTCCAACAAGGTAAATACTTTCAAACTCAAAATGTTTGTGCTCTCACAGAAAGGAAAGTATAAATAAAACCAATAAGAACGTTTTCGAACTAAAAACCGTGATTTGGAAAGAGCAGGAAGTTGAAACCGGATGTAGCAGTCTGCTGCAGGGGCGCTGCAACCGTCGCGCCGAATATTCACAGCTTCCGGTACAGTGGAGCCTGAAAACAGAAGGCTCAGTTCCATTTTAGTCAAATATAATATATTCCTTTTATATGTATGTATTTTATTTGACTGGAAGAAAATATATTATGATGATGTAGCGACATCTATGGCATCACAAAAGAACTAATCCTGCAGTTCTCCGCGCGATTAGAACATATAGAATAGCCCGAAATAATCTGCCGGGCAGTTGCCCACCAGACAAAACACCCGTCTGGTCAGAGGATCCTCCTTTTTCAACGCAGGTATGTGGAACTTTATTCTCTGTTCCGCACTTACAAACTGGTGACCCTGACGTGATCACCACCGTTGCGGTCGTCACTATTTTGACATCTTGTGACGATTTTCTTGAATCATCTGCCCAATTAGTGGGAACACATTTTTGTAGGTACTAAACCTTTTTATAAGAAATCTATTTGTATTAGACACAGGATAAATTTCGGCTAAGAATAAAAAAAAATACTGAATTTTTTAAAACATTGTTTTTAACAAATGGTCTGCCTATTGATTAGTAGTCTACACTAATAATACATAGGTAATACATAAATATTATAAAGAGGTAATTTTTTTTTTGTTTCTATATTTGAATGATTGCTAAAATTTTTCACCGATAAAAAGCTGCATTATTCCAGAGTGACAATTATATGTTAATGTGCGCTGGCGAAGTCGTGGGCAAAAGCTAGTATTCAATAATTGGCAGACATCACTTTTTTTGAGAAAAAAACACTGTGTAATATGAAAGTTGAATTCGGAAATCAAGATCGCCCTTAATCATAAAATCTTAGAAAAATTAATCGGTTAAATTATGGAATCTTATCTTCCAGTTGAACTACTATGATACACCTGCATCATTCATTTCTGTTCACAACGTACGAATGAGACGTTTAGAGGAAATGAATACGTCTGCCGATTGTAGGATACTATTGAAATTTCAACGAAAATCAAACGAATTCTTCAAGTTCTCTTGTATTACTCATTGTTGACGGCGCGAATGGATGCTGCACTGCGGGTCACGGGTTCGGTTCCCGCACGAAATATTGACCTATAGATTTTTGACTTGACTTTATGAGTTTACATTTTGGGATCGCACTCACGATGCTGGAATAATTCTTAGTGTCAAACAAAGTTTAAAAAAACTGTTGTTGTTGTTCTTATATATAATAATCTTTATTGGCGTAAATAGTACACGTGCATCTATATATATTGTTGGATAAATAAATAAATAGTAAATAAATAAATAGTTGTCTTGAATCGACTCGTATTGTGTTCCTTTATAGTAGTTCCTCTCTAGTATATATTTTCAGTGTTGGTATGTACAATGTTTAAACGTATGCTTACTTACTAGCTTGGGCATAATATTTAAAATCATCCTATTATTATTTGTAAAATCTTTTTGCATGAAAGAGCAAAAAAAAACATAAATCTCTCGTAAACTTTCACATTTATATCATTAACTTTTTGGAGACATGCGGAACAAAGAGTAAAGTCCCACATACATCCGGTAAAAAGGGAGGCTACTCCGACCACACGGGTGTTAGGTCTGGTGAGCAATTGCTCGATAGATGATTTTGGGCTGTTATATATTACCTATGTTCAAATCGCGCGGAGAACTTTAATTGCGCTATGTAGGATTAATTCTTATGTGACGCCGACACATAGATGTAAATACAGTAGGAAGGACTGAGAAGATAGGATTGATTGTGACATTAAAACAGTACATAATTATACATGTGTATTTTTTCACGTAACATAATTATACACGTGTAGGGGCCCTCGCCTTTGTGCGGAGCTCCCAGATAGTGTCAAACTTTTACTGACTAAAAAACCCACCCCGTTCCTTCGTTGCCTTTCATACCAGGGCCTAGCCTTCCTTTCGGAATTAGAACCTTGGCCCCAGTAGGCTTCGACCCTTCTGGCCCCTACATAATTATACCCGTGTAACATTTTTTTCTAATCATATATAATATTTTCCATTTTGCACAAATCAACAAAATAAATCGTAATAACAATCATAAATACTATAACATTCATCCTGAACAATACATGGCGTAATCGGCTTTTATTAATTACAAATTGAATTTATTACTGATCAAATCAATGTAAATTAATAACAATTTTGAATATTAAATCATAGTGTATATCGTGGTTAAAATGATTACGTGATCCAGATCTGAAAATGCATTTGTTATTCACCCGACCGACCCGATTCATAATCGTAAGTTTCTATATTGCAATGTCGATTTGAACTATCAACTATATTATATTAAAAGGAGAAACTGACTTTGACTGGCCTGTTGGGCTAGTGGTTAGTGGCCCTGACTGCTATGCTGGAGGTAGTGGGTTCGATTCCCACCCAGGACAAATGTTTATGTGATGAGCATGGTCATTTGTTCTGTTCATTTGTGTGTATTTAGAAATATTTAAGTGTGTTTATCACCCGTCTAGTACTCATAACACAAGCTCTGCTTAGCTTGGGACTAGACGGCGTTGTGTGATAGTTGTGCAATATTATATTATTATATTGTGATGATACTAAGGTCGGCTCATAAGAAGATTCAAAGTCACCCAAAGGGCGATAGGGAGGTCTATGCTTGGAGTTTCCTTGCGTGATCACATCAGAAATAAAGATATCCGCAGAAGAAACAAGGCAGGGCACATTGCACGCAGAACAGATGGTCGATGAGACCGAAAGGTTCTGGAGTGGCGAACACGTACCGGAAGACGCAGCTTTGGAAGGCCTCCAACAAGGTGGACTGATAACCTGGTCAGGGTCGCGGGAATCCGATGGATACGTGACGCACAGGACCGGTCATTGTGGCGATGCTTGGGAGAGGCTTATGTCCGACAGTGGACATCTTTCGGTTGATATGATGATGACTAAGGTATGTGCCAGATAACTGTAGAATAACGGTCATTGACTAGCCTACATTTGTTGACATTCTTTATTTCAAAAACGGTAGTAAAGACATAAATCTGTAGCGACATCTATGACGCCACCTAAGAGCTACGAAGAAAACACGAAATCTTGCATCGCGCAATCAAAGTTCTCCGCGCGATTTGAACATATACGACGGCCCGACATCAACTATCGGGCAGTAGCCCACCAGACCATAACACCTGTCTGGTCGGAGGATCCTCCCTTTTCAACGGAGGTCTGTGGGACTTAGACTGTTCCGCCTACCTCCAAATAGCTGTCTTGAATCGACATATTTCGTGATGCTTTATATCATCTAGTCATCACTAGATAACCCGAAAAACAAATAATGCTTTTCGTTAAAGCAATTCATTGTTTGTTTTTCGGGTACCTACGCAGAGATATTAGGAAAAGGTCAATGTACTTTATTCTACGGTTATCTGACGCCTTCTTTTCTTCCAAATACCTACTACCATGATTTATGATAATAGTTATATATAATTTGCAAGCTGTCACAGGCGTCAACATACAGTGTCGCTGTTAATAGCACGAATGTGGTTTCAGTGCCTAGTGCTAGAAGAGGTGTAACCAACCGTAGTGTGCAAAGCGAGGAGATAGATAACCAAGCGTGAATAGATTAGCAGATGCAAGTTTAAGCCAGCTAATATATTACTATGCATGTTTTACGCAGTTAATAAGTGAATATGAATGTGCGATGGAAAAGTTTGTACAGTGGCAGAAATAAACACTTTTTTATCAACTTTAAAAATTATGTACTTATTATATTATAACTTTTTTTATAACACCTTTGAACAGCCTAGCACCTTCTCTTTTTAATTCATGAATCCCCAAGCGACCACCGGTGGCCGCGCATCTATTGTCTTACTATTGTGTCTCTAATTGACGGTATCTGAAGGGTTAAATTATTTTTTTTCTCTTAAACCTTTGCCGCTAGCCTTCATTCGGACACATGAGTGTCTAGATTAGAAATGAATAATCGACTAAACTTACTAATTTTATTATAAACTAGCTTCTGCCCGCGACTTCGTACGCGAGTCCTGTTGCTTCTGCCAGCGACAAAGGGGTCGTTAAAATCGAAGATCTAAAACGTCTGATGTCGAATTCTAAGAGCCCGGGGACGGGAAAACAACGTGATGTGCGAGACGATTCGAGTGACAGTGTGCACACACCTCAGATATGGTGTCAATGTCTCCGTGCTCGATGTAATTAATAAATGGGTTATAGGAAAACGTGCTCCTGTCTTTATTTCCAAAAAGTGTTCCCATAGCGTGATCTAACTCGACCGCCATCGCCTCGCCTCGACTCGTGAGCCAACGCCATCTAGTTAGAAAACGGAAACTACTACATACTATTTACCCAAATATTATAGTATTTTAGCCGTGTGCAGCACCCCTTAGTGAACTCCTACGCGGTGACGTAACCTACGGCAAACTTATTATTTGCGGTTGGTACAATAATTGGGTCTAGAGATCAAATCGCAAAATTAAGTTTGTTTTTTTTATATATTTTTCTGCGATAAATAGTACCCAGTGTTATCGTAATCAGACCGGAAGTTTTTGCGTGATACCTGAACAAACAGACAGACAATTTTTTTTTTATCACATTTTTAGGTTCGGTGCCGGTTTAGTAACACACCCTGCCATTTTTTTTAAATATATTTTCAATAAACAGAATTTCCACTTCTACAGATTTATTAAAAGCATAGAGATATTTTCAATGAACAGAATTTTCCCTTCTACAGATTTATTATAAGTATAGATTATTTCGCCCACATGAATCGCTATGTAATTTCTTATGTTACAAACTATATTTAGTACGTTTAGCGACTTATCCGACGACTTTAACGAATCTCTATGTCCAAATAATATACTATATGCTATACTTGTAAGTACAGTACAAACATCAAAACGTGAACGTCCCGATATACAATATAACACACCATTACAGATAAAAGCTTCCATCGAGAGTACTTGGAGCCCGGTAATCATGTTACAATATGATCGAGTTACTATCTCGATTCCAGGTTGATCTCGATTTCTCGGGAAATGGCTGACTGAGATTTTTTGGAGTGGTTTGAGGTACAAGTTTTGTATTAAGTATTTTTCTTGTAAGGTTACAAGTTCTTTATGAAAAAAATATAATTTTTTAGGTTTTCTAATTCTAATAAGGAATCTTTACAACTTTGTTATGTCTGTCCGTTCGTGACTAGTGTACCTTAGAGATAATTTGCACTAGAAATCTGTAATTTTGTATGGTTATACACAGGGCGTCCCACAACAGTGCTACACGGAGAGAAAGTACCATGAATACTGTACATTTACTGAATGAGGACTTAATTTATTGAATTATTTAATTCATTAATCCCCAAGCGACCACCGGTGGCCGCGCATCTATTGTCTTACTATTGTGTCTCTAATTGACGGTATCTGAAGGGTTAAAATAAAAGGAAGCCCTTGTATGATTATTTTTGCAGCAAAATGTAAAATATGTTTTTTAAATCTTTAATACCTCTCCTACATGTAAAGTGACGATATTATTTTTTTCATGTTCCACAACTAAGGGAACCTTAGTGTAGACCATCAGGTGAGATAGTGGTCAAGCATGACATGAAAATCAAAGAAATATCCTAAAATATTAATTCGCCAATAAACTAGCCAGTCTAGCCAGACAACTAAGCCCACTTTAAATAGCTTTCTGAATCTAAAAAAAAAACATAAATAATATGTCCCAGATTAATACGTTCAATTATAAAATCGCTTAACGCTTTTATTTAAAAAAAATCCACTCATATGGACGAAACGCAATAACATTGCTTGAATTTTTTTTAATTATATTTTATTTTATAGACACCATTCTTGTGTATGGTGTCTACATATCTATAATGTAGTATGAATTTTATTTATCATTGACAATTTTGATACATTAAGAAATATATCTTGAAATGCCGAGAATGGATTCAATCAAATAAAATAAATTATTGGTCTATCAATGTACGAGTAATATCGCTTGGAACTCGCTGGTTCGGAAGCAAGCACATTAGGTATTTTTTTTTGGTAATTCTTTCAAAAATGTTGGTGATTTTTGTCGCTGCACCACGCTATGAATGAAAATACACGTGGGTGTGTTCACAAACATGTAAACTCACATATACAAGACATGGCGTCAGCGACTATCGCAACCCAGTGCTGGGCACGCCACAATAATGGCGGTAAGTCCCCTCTTTGAGGCGTGGCTGGAAAGACCTTACGGCGTCCTTACCTTCCGCATGACGCAGGTCCTCACCGGACATGGCAAGTTCGGGAGGTTCCTGCATCGGATTCGAGCGGAAGAGACGCCCGGGTGCCGCCACTGTGCGGAACGCCCGGAGGACACGGTGGAGCACGCAGTTGAGGTGTGCCCTGCTTGGGCGGAGCAACGCCGTGCCCTCGTGGGGGCGATCGGCGGCGGAGACCTCTCGCGCCGGGCCTTGGTTCAGGCCATGGTTGGCGCCCCCGCCGCCGCCGCCGGGATTCGATCCCGATTTACGGCCACCGTAGACGCGGGCTCGCGGACGACGAGCCATGGGTAGCTCGCTGTCCGATCGTCCGGTAACTGTCCGGACCGAGCCAAGGCGTCGACGGCGCGCACTGTTCCCGCGCGCCTCAAGGAGTTGTCAGCAACAGGAGGGGCCCATCTGGGTCGAAGCCTACCGGGGTCGGGGTTATCCGAAAGGAAACTAGAGCCCCGGTATGAAGGCTAGAAGGAACGGCGCGGGGTTTTTAGTCAGTAAGACTCTGACACTGTCTCCCGCTCCACCCAAGAGCGGGTTTCGTCAATGATGATTTTCCCCGTCGACAGAAAAAAAAAAACATATACAAGACACAAAGACCCGAAAGATTAATTTGTAGGCCATATAAATATGATTCGTGTAGAAATGGAACACTCAACCCATGCTAGCCATGCTGTCAACATCATTTCGAAGTTTTAATAAATTTTTAATAACGAGTGGAAGGTTTATATTTCTACGTTTATAAATATCTAACTCATCAGGGCCTTTAAACTCACAATTTAAATATTTTCAACAAAATCTGACAACATATTATCGCCACAGCTGACGGCGGACGGCAGAGGCTTTTCTAGACCATCGCCGTAACAAAACCCTTGATTTTTTGCCCTCGTCCATGTTTCTGTCCGGGAACAATTTTTCAAAGCGCCCATCATGTGGTGTCACTCGCAGCTCGCCTAACAAGGGTGCACATAATTCCAGCAGTCCGTCGGACGCCGAAAACTTGACAAATCCGCTTAAATTTCTCAAATGTGTGCACCCCTTTGATAGGATACGCAAATATTGGGAGTAATCTGATTATTTTGAGTTGTTGTGGATGGGTGCCTGTATGTGAGGTAAATAATATAATTTAGGATGCGTACCTATCCGTGTATTGATATAAAAATTAAATTATAAGGGAAGTGATACACACATTCTTAACTAGATAGGATATTTGACTAGTGCTCCCAGCGGCTTCGCCCGCGTGATAGCAGAAAATTATCCCAAGGGAAAATACTTCCGGGATAAAAAGTATCCTATGTCCTATTCCAGTATATGGTCTATCCGTGCACCAAGTTTCATCAAAATCGGTTTTGCCATTTAGGCGTGAAGACGTAACAAACAAAAAACAAACTGACTGACGCTTTTATAATATTAGGAAGGATAAATATTTCAAGGCAGGTTATGATACTAGTGGGCTATAATTATGAGACACTGCTTGTTCATATATTTCTGCATAGTGCAGAAGATAAATGTCGCCATAATGGCAAAACCTTTTCATAACAATCCACTTGCTTTAAAATGAAAATCATTTTATAGGTATAACTACTCCAGACAAGCTTTCTTTAATTGAAAATAAACCTTGTATTTCAACGTACCTATGTCGTAAAACGTTCAAAAACATAGACAAAAGACAATAAATTGCCATTCACAAAGTAGCATCTATCAATGGAGTTTGTAATCACGTTGCAAACAGAAAACACGGAATAATGAATTAGTGGATAAATACATACACTCTTGATATAACATCGCTATAGTACACTTTTTTATAGGCAGCAGATTTTATTGATATTACCTTATCAATAAAATCTGCAAACATCATCATGCTAAATAAAATGTGAAAAGCCGCATCCAGTTACATTAAAATGTAACTATTAGCTATTGGCAACTGGCTGGAGCTTTGTTAATAAATCTTATTTAATATTTGCTATGGTTGGTTTTTATACTTTATTTATTTGTTTGATATTACGGAATGGTTTTTTGGTACCTGTTTGTACTGACTTCACATAGACTTTTCTTAGTTTCCAAATTACAATTAAATACTACGTGTTAACAACCATCTTCAATGGTGTTCATTTCGTAGTTAATTTTACAGTTCACTGGCTCACCAACAATGTCAGAGCGATAATTCTTCAAGTTAGCACTCCATTTATGAATTACTCTGTGTTATTGCAGATGCAGAGGCCGATGCAATTTATAAGCCATCAATAATACTGCTAATGACCCAAACTCCAATGTCAATCGCGTTGATTAATTTTATTCACTTTGTCATTGCTTTATTAATTTTGTTTACTTTGTTCCGAGACTCGGTTTGTATTCAATATTGATAGTTTTGTACCAGGATTTGCTTGGAATGGAGAATTATTTATTACAGAACAGGTGAGTTCAATTGAAATTAATTAATTTTAAATGTTATTTATATTTACCTTCGAGTATCTTGTTTGTCCTGCTGTGAAAAGAGATATAGTTTGAAATGACACTGAATAAAATATTGAAGTGTACGTTTGAATAAATATTGGTTTAAACAGCTAATAATTGACTAAGAAATGATTATTAAGAATATCGTTTGTACAGAATTGTGCGCTTCCTAAGTTTGATGGTCCTCTAATAAGTACATATGAATGAAGAGAACACTAAAGTAAAAATATAATTGGTACCTAGTAGAATTAGTACTGAAGTAGTTTTTGGAAATTTCCAATACCTAAGGTTAATTTAAATGTTTTATTTTGTATAAATTGTTATTTAAACATATTTAAGATGTGCTAGGTAAACGCATCACTTTGATGAATTATAGGTGTTTAAAGTTTACTGATTGTATTAGCGACAGTTTAACCTTGAGACAAGCAAGACAATTATACTTTTTAAGGTTTATTTATACAAATAAAATGTTTTAATTTTATACATTGAATTTTTTTTAAGTCAGACTAGCTGACACGGCGAACTTCGTACGGCCTAACAGTCAATGAATGTGGTTATATAATCTTTCAATATAGTCAACCGATTACGATGAAACAAAGCCTAAGTTATTTATCCAGCTACACTCAAGTTTAATGTATAAAAGTTATCTATATCGATTACGTACATTTTACATGATGTGCTCACAAATAGGAAATTTTACAAGTTTAATATACGTTTGACTGGCCTGTTGGTCTAGTGGTTAGTGACCCTGACTGCTATGCCGGAGGTCGTGGGTTCGATTCCCACCCAGGACAAATGTTTATGTGATGAGCATTATCATTTGTTCTGTGTCTGGGTGTAATTTATCTATAAAATGTATGTATTTAGAAATATATAAGTATGTTTATATGTTATCTAGTACCCGTAACACAAGCTCTGCTTAGCATGGGACTAGATGGCGTTGTGTGATAATTGTGGAATATTATTATATTATTATTAATATAATATGGTAGAAATTGCCCTGTGCAATAAGACCGCCTATTGTACACTTATTTTTGTAAATGTTTATCCTCTGCTAAGTTAAGATGTGCAATAAAGTTGTATAATAATAATAATAATAAAGGGCTTGATTCAGAAAGCGGTACTCCTGGACACGGCTCGTATAGTCAGGAGGTTCCTTTCTCTGGAGCCCTGACCGCCGGTAGCTTGGACCCTGTTCCCGATACCGGTGGAACACTATTTTTTATATTTTTAAATGTTTTTAATTTTTAATTTAAATATTTAAAAATATAATTGATATGTATGCCAAATGAATAAACGAAATAATAATAAAACTATAATATGTATAGATGTGACAGGACGGCCGTCAGGCTAGTAAGCGAATTTAATGTTTTTATCTCCGTCTATAACTTGTTACCTCTAAAAGCTATCGCACTGAATAACTATTGTTTACGGCCGCACGTGTCAAGTGCGACTGTGCGACACAAACGCAGAGTTAACCCTGCAGCGCCGCGGTCGCGCCGTGTGCTGCTAACTTTAATTAGCCGCTACCTACTGCAGACAGAGGGTTAAAGGGAAGGTAGAGATGGAATATTTAGGTTCATATATGGTAATTATTATATTATTTATCGAATTTTTAAGTATGGGGACGGACTTCTGCAGACAGAGGGTTAAAGGGAAGGTAGAGATGGAATATTTAGTTTCATATATGGTCATTATTATTTTATTTATCAAATCTTTAAGTATGGTGGCGGACTTAATGCTATAAAGCATTGTCTATCAGCCAAAAAAGTAGTTAAGAAAGTATGTACATTGTAGTAGGTGTGCACAATAAATAAATAACAATAGCTATTTGAAATATGTGTAATGAAGTAATACCACAAAATATATAGGTACAGAAGTCAATCTACATACAAAGCGAGCTCGAGCAACGTACACATAGACACCGCTCACGGACACAATATCTTGGTTTGCCTCGGCCCGCTCGCCGAACAGTTCCTACTCAAACGCTCATTAGTGTGCGTCCACCGTGCGTATACTTTAGAAGTGTCACCGCGAATCTGGAACGCAAAGGGAAATTGATGGAACGTGGGCGATCACATACCAAAAGATGCAGTGTTGTAAGACAAGGTAGACTGAAGACCTGGTGAGAGTTACGAGAATCCAACAGATGCAAGACGTATAGGACCGGTCATGGTCCTGTCGGCATGTCCAACAAGCCGTCTACTGCAGTGGACGGCTTTGGCTGAAATGATGATGATGAATGATGCACCAGAATCTCAATCAAAAATTTAGCTAATAACTTACTGCGCAAGTCAAAAAATAGATTGTACTAGCGAACTTACAAAACCATATCCCTTGATTCACAATTTTCAATAGACCCTTTTTTAGGGTGGGTTATCATCAAACAACTCTTAAATTGTTCACTTAAATCTATCTGTGTTTCATTCAGTTGCAAATTGCGTTCCAGGGTATTGATAACTCTTTCGAAAAATGACGCAGATCCAGCAGTCACACCCTAGATCTATCTCATCCTCCTTGCATCGTACTCCTCAATGCTGACCTGCCTCCCTGCTTCATCACTTCCATACAAACGATATTCATCCATCTGTTAATCTAACCTTCCTGCTTCAAAACTTTCATAAAAACGATATTTCTACAACTGTTTCTGTTTCTGGCGGTATCATTTATCTCACAGAATTCCTCTTATACACATAAAAAGCTTCAAACTTATAATATGAAGCTGTGAACTTGCCCTTAACAGTTATAGGGAGTGTCGAACGCGGTGACGTCGTAGAACTTTCATTATTTGCATGCCGCTTTCTGTCTGCCGAGTTTCAACACAATTGTGTACAACAATAGACTTCATAATACACCCGTTATATGCTCTGACCTTTATATTATTGGCTATCTTTTAGTGCTGGGACCTGGGTTCTGGAACGCAAAGCAAAGAAGGAACTAAAAAAGCGTTTCAATCAATAAAAGTCTGGGGAGAGCGGGAGAAGTCATCGGATAATTTCCCAAAAAAAAAAACAGATGCCTATTATTGTAGCAATATCTTATCGCCTAAAACTCTAAATACCTACCACATTACCGTATATACCGTACTTCCAGCGATTAGAACATATACAACCGCCCGAAATTAACTATCGGTCAGTTTATGGGTAGCTCGCTGTTCGATCGTCCGGTAATGGACCGAGTCCAAGACGTCGACGGCGCGCACTGTTCCCGCGCGCCTCAAGGAGTTGTCAGCAGCAGGAGGGGCCCAGCTGGGTCGAAGCCTACTGGGGACAGGGTTGTCCGAAAGGGAGCTCGTGCCCCGGTATGAAGGCAAGAAGGAACGGCGCGGGGTTTTTAGTCAGTAAGAGTCTGATGCTGTCTCCCGCTCCACCCAAGAGCGGGTTTCGTCAAAGATGATTTACCCCGTCGACAAAAAAAAAAAAAAACTATCGGTCAGTTGTCCAGACCAGTTGAAGGATCTTCCATTTTTGTAGGAACGGAAGACCCAGTGTTGCTAGGCCTCCAACAATGTAGATCAGTGATCTCGTGAGGGTTGCATGAATCCGATGGATGCGAGATGTGCATCTCGCTCAAGTGTTACTGCTTACAGGACTGTGAGTGGTGACACTTGAGGGAGGCTTATGTTCAACAGTGGACGATATTTATTTTAGGTACATTTAGAGACAGGAGTTTCAATGCATAATTTTATAATAATAAAAATTCAATTGCATTTGAAAACTAAATAACTTGTTGGTATAGAGAAAATGAAACTAGATTTTAGCAAAACTGCTAGAATGAATACAGCGACACAGTTCTACTTTTAGTTTTCATTGTAGTAGCTTGAAATTGTTGTTAGTTGTTCGAAATACAAATTTGTTTTTTGAACAATAAGCTATTTCATAGTTTTGTCATACAGAGAATTTAGTGCCTGTAGATTTGTCGTAGCTCGTAGCAATGTGCTACGAATTTGCGTAGGCCCGAGCTACGCTTTTAAAATTGTGTGCTACGCGCAGGCATCGTGCATTGCATTGAGATTTATAACTTTTTACTCCCGTGTTGTTAGAAGACTTCTTATTCATTGACTATCTTTTAAATGGTAATAAGTACTTGGATCAGTTATACTTATAGACTGTCATAATTTGTTATTTAATGACATTAATAAAATGAAATATTCGTAGTCATGGCGGTTGAGTAATAGTAGTAATAGTCATAGTTGAAATAGTGGTAGTAGTTTAGTAGTAATCGTAGTAGTAGTAGTGTAGTAGTAGTAGTAGTAGTCATCGTTGTCATCGTTGTAGTAGCAGTAGATTACTACTGCTGCTGCTAAGATATTATTTTAATACAGATCAATCAATCTTCGATACAATACCTTTTGTTGTGTCAAAAATTGATTCATATTAATTATAATCTAACTACAAGATAGTTACATTAAAATAATGATATATTTTAAATTATAATTAATAACTAATAAATTATTAATTTAAAATTCTTATACTAACATTAATTTTATTTATACGATGTCGATTCGATTGAAGTTCAGCATAAGCCCGAAATATTACATTCTCATATGAATCAACTCGTTAGTTATTACGATTAACACATAACTTTAATTGCTTAACCTAAAAACAGAACTCGCACATCATCCCATCACAGAATTCTGACTAATTACCGTATGCACTCTCTAATATTAAAGTGTAACACTT
Source organism: Mythimna lalbum (assembly GCA_949319445.1). Classification (NCBI taxonomy): domain Eukaryota; kingdom Metazoa; phylum Arthropoda; class Insecta; order Lepidoptera; family Noctuidae; genus Mythimna; species Mythimna lalbum. The sequence goes on along the minus strand of OX439345.1, from coordinate 6,238,582 downwards.
CTGTTCATCCACAATTTGTATCCATTACGATATTGTCCGTATATAGTGATTATATAACCATTTGTAAGAATTGCTGTATCGGAACTGTGACCTAGTTATATTGAAATTACTTTATTGTGTTTTTTAGGGTTCTGTATCTCAAATGAAAAGAACGGAACCCTTATAAGATCACTTCGTTATCCATCTCCCTGTTTGTCAATCAAGACCCTTTGTCTCGGGAATATGTGGAGGAATTGAGTTGAAATGGAAACCATATAATAGTGAATCCATGAATCTGTAATAAATCTAACTTGAGTTGACAAAAAAAAACGATACGGTCATTTGTGTCGCAAAAAATAGAATATTCGACACTCTCAAGAGAATCAAAATTCATAGGGTACTTCCCGTTGTCTTAAAATCCAGAAATTTAGCATGTAGCAAGGTCTCTTAGCACAAGTACCTATAGGAAAAAATTTGAAACTGTTTAGTAATTACGTCACAAAAAAAAATTCGATTCGGAAAAATCTTCGTAACTTAATTCAGGAATTGAATTCTTTTCATAGATAAGTTTGTACGGAACCCTCAATGCGTTAGTCCGACTCGCACTTGACCGGTTTTTCTATAGTTTGTTTCTCTTTGTACCGGGAGAGCTGCTAATTAGGTTATTCATTCTGTTGTTTTTCTGTTTGCTCATAAAAAACTAATTGGAACGGTTGCACTGGCATAAACGTAACCAATACAGTAATAAATACTGCTTTAAACTTTTTTTTAAGGTTCCAACCTTAAAAAAAAGTCTCATCTGAATGAGTTCTTCCTCTCCAAGGTGGAGGGTGTGGCAGTCTCACACCATTCTCACACATTTCACACCCCACATACACCACACCTACGATTCTTCAGTTGCCCTTTGCGTTCTAGGACTACGAGTTTCTTGGGACCAAAGCTTAGGGTCACCTAAAGTTCAATAGAGAGACCTATGCTCAGAGTTTCCTTGCGTTATCGAATCAGGAATAAAAATCCCTGCAGTAGAACGAAGGTTCCCGACATAGCCCGAAGAATGCACGAACTGAAATGACAGTTGGTAGAGCACATTGCTCGCATAACAGATTATCGCTGAAACTGAAAGGTTATGGAGTAGACTCATCGTTGGTAGGCCTCTCACTAGGTGGATCAATGACTTGATGGTGAGGGTTGCAGAAATCCGATTGATGCGAGATGCGCAGGACTAGTCGTTGTGACGACACCATGGGGATGCCTATATCCACAAGTGGACGTTTTTCGGCTGAAATAATGATAATGATTATTATCATAAACTGTCCTGGCCTGTTGGTCTACTGGTTAGTGACCCTGACTGCTATGCCGGAGGTCGTAGGATCGATTTTCACACAGGAAAAATGTTTGTGTGATGAGCATGATCATTTGTTCTGTGTCTGGGTGTAGTTCATCTATATATGTATGTATTTAGAAATATATAAGTATTTTTATTTGTCTATTACTCATACCACAAGCTCTGCTTAGCTTGGGACTAAACGGCGTTGTGTGATAGTTGTGGAATATTATTATTATAAACAGCCACCAAGGCTAAAATGAACTACTGGCAGAGGTTAGAATACAATATTCCCAGCCAACAAAAACCCATCAATTATAAACCCATATAAACATAACTTTAATTCGCTTGTTAACAGTTTTTACACCTCAGTAAACTCGTCGTAAAGTCATTAACTTAACGCCATCGTAAACTGATGATTCAAACTGAACGTTTATGGGATACAAGTTTTATTAACTATAGTTAATAGTTATGTTTCATGGTTAATGTTTATATAAATAGTTTTTTATTATTGTATTTTTATACAGGTATAAAACAGGGCTAGTTTTATATGGAGGGATATTTTTGCTGATTTTGTAAACCTACTACGAGAGGCACGGTTGGCGTATTTGCTGGGTGATTGGCTGCTGCGCTGTGTGTCGCAGGTTAATAATAATAATAATTCTTTATTGACATAATAAACATTTACAAAAATAGTGAGGCCCTGACTCCTGCGCTAGGCATAGTGCCTGTGTTACAGGAGCCAGTGTCTTGTACCAATTATATGCGTCGTTTTAAACAATAAAATACAAGAAAAAAAAAAAACATTTATACAAAATGAAAATGAAGTAAAAAAAGAAAAAAAATATGTATGTGTGGTGTTGATGTAGATGTATCGTAGGTTTGATCTCGGTATGGAACAAAAATTAGTATGGTTTACAGATATGGTCAGGTCAAACATCTAGGTCAAAGTTTTACTAATTATAACCTACCATTTAGGTTCCAGAGCCACGGTGACTCTTTCGAACATTCATTCATTTTAGTTTATTAGGGCATTCTTTTAGGATCAGTTTTTTTCGAGATCTTTACTCAACAACTCAACCCTTGGGTAAATAGTTCGGGAGGTTCCTACATCGGATTCAAGCGGAAGACCGCCCGGGTGTCGCCACTGTGCGCAACGCCCGGAGGACACGGTGGAGCACACCGTCGAGGTGTGCTCTGCCTGGGCGGAGCATCGCCGTGCCCTCGTGGGGGCGATCGGCGGCGGAGACCTCTCGCGCCGGGCCTTGGTCGTGGCCATGGTCCGGAGCGAGGAGGAATGGCAGGCGGTCGCCTCCTTCTGTGAAGCAATAATGCTTGCAAAGGAGGAGGCCGACCGCATCAGGCAACGGCGCCCTCGCCGGGATTCCGATCCCGATTTCCGGCCATCGTAGACGTGGGCTCGCGGACGGCGAGCCATGGGTAGCTCGCTGTCCGATCGTCCGGTAATGGACCGAGTCCAAGACGTCGACGGCGCGCACTGTTCCCGCGCGCCTTAAGGAGTTGTCAGCAGCAGGAGGGGCCCAGCTGGGTGGAAGCCTACTGGGGACAGGGTTGTCCGAAAGGGAGCTCGTGCCCCGGTATGAAGGCTAGAAGGAACGGCGCGGGGTTTTTAGTCAGTAAGAGTCTGACACTATCTCTCGCTCCACCCAAGAGCGGGTTTTGTCAAAGATGATTTTCCCTGTCGACAAAAAAAAACCCTTGGGTAAATAAACTGTAAAACTTACACCTAAAAAAATAGTTTTGTTGTTCTAATATCACCATTATGAACATAACAAGCAACATAATACATTTATCTACAAAATAACCTTCCTGGCCAAAGGAGTGGCGTGTCTGCGAAATCCTAATAATGTTCTCCGCTTTAATTTATAGCCTTGGACCGCCATAGATCACTTTGGAGACACCGCACAGACTCGAATCTCTATTTATAATATCGGGACGTTAAAATAATATCTGTTTCATGGGGATGATTAATATTGCTGGTTTTTATTGTTTTTTTTTTTAATTCCTTAGTAAAAGTCAGGTTTTTTTAAGAACTTACATACAAGATAGTGCTTTTCAGCAGGGCTGAAGCCTACTGAGGCTATGGGTCGACTTCTGAAAGAGAAACCCGTGGCCCTATACTGGGGCCAGGGTTTAGCTTACTGGGGCTAGGGTTTAGCTCCGAAAGGCAAGTTCGGCCCTAGTTTGAAAGGCAAGAAGCAATAGGGAGGGTTGTTTAGTTAGTAAGAATCTGACACTATCTCTCGCTCCGCCCAAGGGCGGGGATGTCATTTGGTTTTTTTTCAACCAGAAAAAAAAAAGCAGCTGCGTGATCACTGAAGAAATATAGGTGCGACTTACTTGAGTTAATATCCTTTGTCTCCTAGATGGGGCAGAGGGCGTCCACAGTAATCCTTCATCGCGAACGGTCTTGAGCTTCACGCTTCACTTCGCTCCACGTGTTCCCGCTGCTTACCGCTTCTGTTAATACGCTGCGACGCCAGGTTTGATGGGGACGGGCACGCTTTCTTTTTTCTTGAGGATTCCACTCCAACATATTAGTTAATAAAAAGGTGTGGTTTTAGTTAATAAAAGTTTGCTGTTTCCTGTAAACAAGTTTTCTTAATTTAGATTTATATATTTCTTTTAGAAGTCAGCTCTAGTAACTCCAATTTATATTTAGAGCCAAATTGAATGGGCATTCAATCATCTTTTCAGACTGATAGGTAGGTAAAATAATCGTTACAATTTGTTGCTCTGTAGCGTAATTTTCTTCCACAAACAGATCTATTAACTTAAATACAGAAATAAACCATGAAAGAAGATTCTGATGAATAGTAAATTATGTTTTCAAAATACATTTTGCCTTATAGGTACAAGTATGAACCAATTAACTATTCCACGTAGTTACTCCTACGTCTGTTTTCTAATATTCTACATCTTTCATACAACGCATTTTGTTCTAAACTAAGCAGAGTTTCAGCAATGAGTGAAAGAGGAATCCTTATTCTTACTAATATTATAAAAGTGAAAGTGAGTTTGTTTGTTTGTTACGTCTTCACGCCTAAATGGAAAACCGATTTTGATGAATTTTGGTACAGAGATAGTTGGGACTCTGGAGACGGGCATAGACTATTTTTTTTAAAGTGAGAAAAGGGGGAGAAAGAGGGAAGTTAAGTACAAATATTATTATTAAATTAAAGCATATTAATAAACGCGGGTGAAGCCGCGGGTAAAAGCTAGTACATACATATTTCAGATAACCTACACTCAGGCACAGAACAAATGATCGTGTTCGTCACACGTACATTTGACTTGGGTGGGAATCAAACCTAAGACCTCCAGCATAGCAGTCAGGGCCACTTGCTACTATACTCACTAGACCAACAGGCCAGTCAACGCCTTTGGTTACTGCTCCACTCCCGTGAAATGTAAAGATGATATGCTATATAGCATATAGCTTTCTTCAATAAATTGGTTATTCAACACTGAAAAAAATATTTAACTGGACCAGTCATTCGTAACTCTTTAGCTTTATAGTATTAGTACTTATTTTTATCTCAAAGAAAAAAGAAAACTCAACCACATATTAAAAAAAAAACAATTTATTTACTGTAGCAACACAAAAGTAACACTAACCATCAAATAAATACTTTAATACAATAAACAAAAGCAATACGATAAAACACAGAAAAAATACTTATTTTATCCAAATCTACATTCATATTTGGAATCCTGTAATCTTGAACAAATCTCGATAAACTGTTTGCCTCTACAAAAAACTACGAACCCTCTAAAATCTGGTAAACTTGGGACTGGGGGGTTGTAACAGCTCTTAAGGGCTCTCGAACGGCTGATGTTGATCGTTGGGTGCGAACCGCTCTAGATAAATACCTTAGGGCTGTGAGAGGTTTTAATATGAAATAGTTTTTTGGTAAGGACTTCTTGAGACTGTTTTTTTATTTGATTGTTTGGAATATATCTTGGAATTCGTTTGCACGTTAAATTCGATTTTTAAAGAATGGTATTCGTTTGAAAAAAAAATTTTTTTTTTTAGAACGGTATTTGTTTGGAAAAATATAAGTTCAAACAAATACCAGTGGTATAAGTTTTTGCTGTTAGAATGAAATAAATCGAAATGAAATGTGAGTTTATAACAGTATTAACATGGCCTAAAGGACTGGGAATGTTCAAATTAACTGAGTTGAGAAAAATACATATTTAAAATTTAATTAATTATTTTTATCGAGATCAAAGTTTGCAATAACATCGTTTTTATAATAATATTTGTAATTTAAAACTACCCCTATAAAACGATTTCAGGTGCGATAAAGGTTGTTAAACGCAATATAATTAAATTAAATTGAAAAGATTGATTACCATTTTCTATACATAACAAAGGGGGTATTAGTTAATTGACTGTGGTTCTATATGTGCTGTATTCTTTGTAGGAAAAAGTACAAAATTCAAGTAAACGATCTCGAAACTGACAGTAAAATATACACTTTTCTAAAGCTGAATCTTTTCTTACTTTTTTATTAAGCTTTGCCCCACACGAGGCATAACTCCTGTATTGTGGGTAAATTTACAGGTATCAAAACTCACATAAACAAGATACCCACTCCCGGAACACTTATCAGTAGGCTATACAAATATTGAATTATCATTAAAATCTAGCTTTTGCCCTCGACTTCACCCGCGTACGTAAAATATAGCCTATGTCAGTCAAGGATAAAGCAGCTTTCAATCGCCGTAAAAATTTTAGCGATCGCACCAGTACTTACAAACAAAAAAACATTAAAAAAAGCTTTACTTCTTTATTATACATATAAGTGTAGATTTGTAAATGCAATAAGATCGCCAACCTATTGTACACTTGAAACATAACATACAAAATAAATAATAATTAATAATAAATAATTATTATTATTTCCCTGTGTAATAAGACCGCCTATTGTATAATGTACACTTATCTATACTAATATTATAAAGAGGTAAAATTTGTAAGTTTGTAAGTTTGTAAGTTTGTATGTAGGGGGTAATCTCTGGAACTAATAATCCAATTCTAAAATTTTTTTTACTGGCCGAAAGCTACATTATTCCTGAGTGCTATAGGCTATAAATTGTTTCTATAGCATGTATATTAACCGAGCTATCACAACTTTTGTCTAGCAAGTCGGAAAAAAATACCTCATAAAATAGAATTATTTGCGTGCGCTGCCTAAACAGTTGCTTAAAATTAAAAACAATGTATGGCTACCTGGTTCGTCTTAATTATTTCTACAAAAAAGTCCGCGGTACCATATCTCTATCTTTTATATTTCATCTTTTATACTTCTTTTATTGCATTAAAAATATTTTTTTTCGGCATACTTACGTTTGGTTGATTATTTGAGCAACAAAATATTAATTCTTATGACAATAAATTATTTCAGTATCACAAGAACATTATACAGATAAGATTTGCCATTTACAGCATAGCAATTGGTCATACAGTTTCGAAGATAATATAAAATTACTAAAACGCAAAATGCCCCTAGCGTAACTTTCATTGTGCAGACGTTTTACCTATTTTTTTTTTATGGTGGGCAAAAATCATCTTATGACAACCCCCGCCCTTGGGTGGAGCAAGAGATAGTGTCAGACTCTTACTGACTAAAAACCCACCCCGTTCCTTCTAGCCTTCAAACCAGGGCACGAGTTCCCTTTCGGATAACCCTGGACCCGGTAGGCTTCGACCCAGCTGGGCCTCTGCTGTTGCTGACAACTTCTTGAGGCGCGCGGGAACAGTGCGCGCCGTCGACGTCTTGGGCTCGGTCCATTACCGGACGATCGGACAGCAAGCTACCCATGGCTCGCCGTCCGCGAGCCCGCGTCTACGGTGGCCGGAAATCAGGATCGGAATCCCGGCGGCGGCGGCGGGGGCGCCGTTGCCTGATGCGGTCTGCCTCCGCCTTTGCTAGCATTACTGCTTCGCAGAAGAAGGCGACCGCCTGCCATTCCTCCTCGCTAACGACCATGGCCTCAACCAGAGCCCGCCGCGAGAGGTGTCCGCCGCCGATCGCCCCCACGAGGGCACGGCGATGCTCTGCCCAGGCAGGGCACACCTCGACTGTGTGCTCCACCGTGTCCTCCGGGCGTTCCGCACAGTGGCGACACTCGGGCGTCTCTTCCGCTTTAATTCGGTGCAGGAACCTCCCGAACTTGCCATGTTCGGTGAGGACCTGTGTCATGCGGAAGGTAAGGACGCCGTGAGGCCTTTCCAGCCACGCCTCAAAGAGGGGACTTACCGCCATAATTGTGGCGTGCCCAACGTTTTACCTATTTGCCCATAGATGGCGTTCTGCAATTACGTAATTTTTCTGAATCGCGGTGTTAAGACTTTCTGTGGATTGATGACCCTCTCGAATTATTATGCCCACGTTGTCGTTAGTTGGAGTTCTTCTGTCAGTTGCTTATTGGTTTCGGTTGTTTCGTTCGTATGGTTGTTGTTGTTGATAGATACCTCATAATCGAAAATATCGTAATTTCGTTGTACGTTTTTGTATGTTCGTAGTTTCGTACTTCGTTCTATCGTAATAATCGATACGAGTTATTCGATATTACGATTGTTTTGTTTTGTAAAGGCGGACGGTGGTCGAGTCGCTCTCATTTTGTTCATAATTGTTTTCAAGTCTGTGCGTAGTTTGTTGAGAGCATGTCTAAAAGGAAATCTCAACTGTCCCGGCAGACATCACAGACAAGAGCCGCTCGAGTACGCCGTACGGAAGAATCTGCCCCTGAAAATGAGCAGCGCCTCTCGAGAAATAGAGAATATATTTCGCAAGCACGCGCTAGAGAATCTAGCTCCGAGCGCTCACAGCGCCTCGCTAGCCAAAATGTGAGGACATCGCGGGCCCGTGCTCGAGGAACTAGCGCTGAACGTGCGCACCGTCTATCTGAGTTAAGGCAGCATGTCTCTGAGACAAGGGATAGGGAGACTAGCGCTAAACGCTCGCGGCGGCTTGGTAGGCAAAATGTCATAACATCGCAGGCCCGTGCTCGGGAATCTGGCGCTGAACGTGCGCAGCGTCTATCTCATTTAAGGCAGCATGTCTCTGAGACAAGGGATAGGGAGACTAACGCTGAGCGCTCGCAGCGGCTCGCTAGGCAAAATGCCATAACATCACAGGCCCGTGCTCAGGAATCTAGCGCTGAACGTGCGCATCGTCTAATCGAGTGTAATCTTATTTTAAAACAAGAAATTTTCCGCGGACGAAGTCGCGGGCAGAAGCTAGTTTTTATATATATTTGTCGTGTGATAAGTTAAGGTGTGCAGTAAAGCTTAGCGTCCACGTCGGAATCCGAGCGTACGCAGAGAACGAGTCGTTGGTATTTACAAAATGCCGATAGGGTGCGTCTAAGGCATTCGAATTTTGCATTGGCAATTTCCGATCCAGTGCACGCTGTACTATACAAATCAATGCAAAGCAACGAGTCTGTCCGTTCTGTACGTTCCGATACCAATGTAGTGGATGCTAAGCTGAAAGAAATAAATATTTATTTATTTATGCTACAATTATCATTATTTCTCAGCATCAAAATGTCGTACCTTTCCCCAACCTACTCACATGCAACAGTAAATATTTTGCTCCCAAAAACAACAGAGCATCAAGTGTTTCCCCTTCAGCGCCATGTTACGTGATTAATCGTATCCATCATCGGAAAACACCATGTTTCCGTACTACTGAAACAACGCTGTCTTCGGCAATTTCGTTCAGAAACTTGGCAAAAACGAAACAGGCCAGCCAGCCAGTTTTCATCTTCATATTTTGCTTGCAAAATCTTTGTGGATGATCAGTGACCAGTATAACTTTATATCCCACCCACAGAACCTTGAACCCTAAGTCTTTTTAAATAAAGGTGTTTGATATATTTCAGGAGGTCAAACTAACTTGGTTAGTATATCAGCTAAGTGAAATCGAATATTTTTTTAACATGAAAAAACGTTCTCCGCGGAAATTATTGCTGTTTGTTTTTAAATATGAATGTACGAGATATCTCTGCTTAAGATATTTAGTAGGTAGGAGATTAGCTAACTTGTTAGTGTTACATATTTCTTGAGAAACAACGACAAGCTGTACAGAATTTTTTAATAAAGTAGGTGTGTTTCTAACTATTAGCAACTTGGAGAATTGTGAAAATAAAAGTAACATAGGTTACATTTATTTATATTTTACTTCGAAAACTCATTTTTACTGATGACTTGGCAACTTCAGGGTGTGCTAGTTAACTTAACTTGCTGTACGGCAAAAATAAGGGTAATTTTGTAGCTAACTAAGAAAGCGTGTGACATCCACACACACATAATATTCATAGGTCCGCATAGCTTTGTACTTACTGGTATATATAAACAATATAATATACATATATAGCTTAGCTTAGCTTAGTCGGCCTTATAATGTTCCCCCTGTTGGGACTCAGGCCTCCTCTCTAGGAGAGGGAATGGAATGTAAACCACCACGCGGGCCCAGTGCGGGTTGGTGAATGTCACATGTCTTCGAATTTTTGGTTCTAGGACACGCCGGTTTCCTCACGATGTTTTTCTTCGCCGTTTTGAGAGCAGTGGTGATGAAATAAATTACATAAAGTCAGTGTTTCTGGTTTTGTTTGTTTGTTAACATCGACTTCTAAACTTAATGTCCAGAAAAAAAAAACAAAAGATTTTGAAAAAAAATTAACCAATTTGGAAACATATTCTTTTAAGTAAAACAAAAAATGCAAATCGGTCCTTAAGTGACCGAATTTCAGAGGTAGCTTAAAATTAAAGCAGTTTTATATATATATTTTTATATAGATGGATGCGTGCTATTGATACGTGCTGGTGGGAACCCGTACTTTTATTAATTAATTGAAAAGTGTCAAAACTAACTAACGCTCACACTCAAACCCCAAGCGAACGCCGGCGTTCGCGAGTGATTTCGCGTCATTCGGTTAACCCTTCAGATACCGTCAATTAGAGACACAATAGTAAGACAATAGATGCGCGGCCACCGGTGGGCGCTTGGGGATTCATGAATTAAACGTCAAGTGAACGCCGGGTTCGCATAGATTATTTTTTATTAAAATATTGAACGATTTATTTATAGGGTATGTGGCCAAAAACATAAATAAGAAGTTTTTTATAAAGTAGTCTGTACACATCCGAAAATAAGCAACCTTTTTATTATTCCATATTTATACTTACTTAAGAGGGTCCTTTTCCACTCGCCTATTGTCAACATCGAAAATGGTTTAGAAGCCTGTTACTTCATCTAACGCAATCTAACGCGATGTTTGACGAAAAGGCAACGCAAAAAAAGAGAGATAACGTCTGAAAACTATTAGTATTCGGTAAAAGCGAGATTTACTCGAATATTCCCCAAACTTGCTCCAGGAAATAGCTGTTTTTTTTTAAACCCTTAAAAGGTTTTGAAAAAAGTGGTCGTATGTTGCGTATTTACTTTTTTGACTTTTTAAATTTTTAGGCAAATTATGAAGTGTCAAAGTTCATACAAAATAGGAGATTTTTAGCGGTCTTTACTGGATTAGTTTTACCCAAATTTAGAAATTGATTTCAATAGAAGCCTAGATAATATCCACAAGATAGTGTGTTTCCAAAATATCAAATGAAAAACAGTGAAAATGTGTGTCGAGATGCATCACCTTTTTTTTTTTCTGTCGACGGGGAAAATCATCATTGACGAAACCCGCTCTTGGGTGTAGCGGGAGACAGTGTCAGAGTCTTACTGACTAAAAACCCCGCGCCGTTCCTTAAATGCTCAAGGCCGAAGAGGTAAAAGATTTTTTTTCGGGTACTGGCAATTTCTACATAGTAACTCACATGGATCATTTGTGAAATCTCTATAGCAGACATATAAAAGATAGACTACAAATTCGTTGCAACAAATCAATAAACACTAGTCGGTTGAAAATACAAAACATTTTCACTCGGACACAAACTGGCTAGCCAGCGCTCTTATCTTCTTCGGCATCCGGCAGGAAGTGAAATCGACGGAGGGGGGATTGACAACAACTTTGATTTCTGTAATATCGATTGATAGGTACTGTATAGACTATGTTTTGATACTATGACTACATGCCAGGGGAAAATGTTTTATCAGCAAGTACTTTCGATTCCTTCCCCCCGGACCACGGTAGTGAGCAGACGTGTGCATTTAACAAGTTCTATTTTCGAAAAAACACTTTTTTATTTAAATTTATTAAATATTTCCAAAAGTGAAGTACTAGGCGCGCAGTAACGTACAGGAGTGGAACAGTGTTGTGAAGGAGACAGCAACAGATGAAAAGGAGGTAATCCGACAGCTACGCTGCATTTACTGTCATTTATCAACAAACACCATAGATAACTGTCATCTATCATCAAGCCCATTGTGAACTGTCATCTGTCACCTAACTGTCAACTGTCAACAAGCTTCATAGTGGACTGTCATCTGTCACCAAACTGTCATCTGTCATCTGTCACCAAACTGTTCACCCATCACCAAATTGTCATCTGTCACGAAACTGTCAACTGTCAAGAAGTTGCATATGGAATCTGTCATCTGTCACAAACTGTCATCGGTCACAAACTGTCATCGGTCACAAACTGTCATCTGTCACAAACTGTCATCAGTCACAAACTGTCATCTGTCACAAACTGTCATCTGTTAAGAAACCGCAGTGTTTGGTCATGTGTCACGAAACAGCCTTTAGAGCTGTCATCGTTTAAACGTCAAATCTACTGTTCTGTAGCTGTCAACGCCCGAGTAAACAATAACTTTTGTCGAAAACTAAACTCGCACAAGCGCGCCAAAACACCTTACTAATATGTCGCTGCGACGAACTCCACCGCAATCGCCGCAACAAGTTCCAACACCCGCTAAAGAAAGCGAAACAAGTACGTCCTGGAGTTCAACTCAAAGGGCGCTAAAGCGTAAGCAAGGAGACGAACTGGAATTTTTTATGAAAAAAATGGAATCTATGTTCGAGTCTTGGGCTAAAAAGCAGGAACTTAAATACCAGAAAATACTCGCATCTGTCGAGGATATTAAAGAACAAAATAAGGAAATGAAGGCTTCTATGGATTTAATTTCTAACCAATACGATGATATTATAAGGAAAATTGACAAATTGGAGCAAGAAAAAAAGTCTGACTCGATATATATTCAGTCACTTGAGCATAGGATAGAATACTTGGATAGAGTTAACAAAAGTACCTGTGTTGAGCTTAGAAACATCCCAATGTCCAAGAATGAAAGCGTCGATGTCCTATATACCACAGTTTTGAACTTGTGCAAGACACTGAACGTTCCTTTGGTGCCAGCAGACGTGAGAAATATTTATCGGGGTTATTCAAAAGACATTCTGAAGAGACCAATTATCATAGATTTTTCTTCTATTATGCTAAAGAACAAGTTAATCACCGCTTTTAAAACCTACAATAAAACAAATGTCAACAGTAAGTTAACCACTTCACTAATCCACATGGATGGAACCCCCGCAATAATATATGTAACTGACTATCTTACTCCGAAAATGAAAAGACTTCATTTTCTTGCAAGGGATTTTGCTTCTACAAACGGCTATAAGTTTTGTTGGTCAACTCAGGCGGCTATATATTTGAGGAAAAAAGAAGGCGATCAATTTATCAAACTTAAAACGGAAGAAGATTTACTCAAACTGAGAAGTCAATTGTGACTAAATACATTATATTTTCATTTAGTCAGCACCATGGTTTTTGATAAGCTTCCATTTATATTTAAATTATTGTATGTTGTTAGTATTTCCAAACATTCGCACTGCATGCTCATTAATTACTTAAGCTACACTATATCCAAATATTACACATCACTCTACACACGCGCTCTATCTCCCTTGCAGTCCTCAACGATACTACCTCTGCTCGGTTACCGGTTCCTTGCTTCGAGTTTTTCATTGTTATTTCACAACTTGAGTACTTATACCATAACTGTCTCTTTAGGTTTTATCTTAAAAATGAAATCACTTCCATTTTTCGTCCCAATTATCCATAACAACATAAGTCAACTAAAATTGTTCCCTTTTGTATTAAATTATAAAATTCTCTGACGTAAACGCTTTAATTAACCAGTTGGATGATTTTAAAGTTAGTGAGCTTTTTGTCTGTGATTCGGATCAATGTGAGAATATAGTTAAAAACCCACAAATCTTTACCAAAATTCTTCATCAAAATATCCGAAGCATTAATAAAAACTTTGACCACTTATGCATTTTACTTAAAAGGATGAAAGTAAAATGTGACATTATTATATTAACAGAATGTTGGCTATCCTGTATTTCTAATCTGCCTACTTTAGATAGTTACCATGCATACAGCAGTTCCAAACATTTCAATCAAAATGATGGCGTGGTTTTATTTATTAATAAATCCATAACCCATAAGTTTGAAGAACCGACATTTATGGATGCAAATTGCTTGATAATTAAAATAGGTTTGGAAACAGCAATAATTTCAATCTATAGACCGCACTGCTTCAAAAACATTGACAACTTTTTAATCTCTCTGAATAATATCTTATTAGAATTATCTTCATTCAGCAATATTTTCATTATTGGTGATATTAATATAAATTTACTGGATTCCAACCATAACACATCTCGTTATCTAGAACTATTATCTTTCCATGGCCTGATCCCTGCTTATGACATTGCAACTAGGGGAAAAAGTTGCATTGATCATGTGATATTGAAGACCAAATTACCTTCGTTATCACTGATACTTAACTCGGCCGTAACGGATCATGAAGCGGTATTGTTCTGTCTAAAAACTAAAATAAAGAAAAAAGATACTAGTAGGATTCTTAGTAAAATAAATTTAGAAAACATCAAACTTGACTGTAAAAATACAGATTTTAGCCAAATTTTGCCCTACGAAGATCCAAACCTGGCGACCAGTATCCTGGTAGAATATTTACAAAATGTAATAGCTAATAATTCAATAAAAACAAAGATTTCACATAACAGAGTCACATTAAAACCGTGGATAACAGTTGGCTTATTAAGATGCATAAGAAACAGGGATCGGATGCACCACAGACTTAAAACTGAAACAAGTAATCTAACGTTAGCCACTACTTACAAAAGATACAGGAATTTCTGTAATAAAATTCTTAAAAATTGTAAAATTAGCTATGAAAGGCACGAGTTGGAATTGGCAAAGAATAATAGCAAAAAGCTCTGGCAAAACATAAAAAACTTCACGAATACGAGTAAAACCAAAAGCCCGAATCAGGAACTTTTGACTGTTAAGGGTACCTCAAAGGATTCTGTCAATGCCGTTAATAAGTTCTTTGCGCATATTGGTGAGAACCTTGCTCAAAAGATATCTCCTGTACCACCAATTACTAACGTGGGACTCGAATGTGCCTCGATGCAATCTTTTGTTCTTCTGGACACAGATTGCGACGAGGTCGGAGACATAATTGGTGGCTTAAAATTGGGTAGTAGCACTGGATATGACGGCATCTCTTGCGAACTTTTGAAAAATATAAAGGAATATTTGGCACCCACTCTAACAAGACTATTTAATAGTTGCTTTAAGCTAGGCGTTTTCCCTGATGTTCTCAAGCAGTCAATTGTTGTGCCCATTCACAAAAGTGGAAGTCGAGACTGTGTCAATAATTACCGCCCAATATCAGTCCTGCCGTCC
The DNA here is from genome assembly GCA_949319445.1 of Mythimna lalbum. Classification (NCBI taxonomy): domain Eukaryota; kingdom Metazoa; phylum Arthropoda; class Insecta; order Lepidoptera; family Noctuidae; genus Mythimna; species Mythimna lalbum. Next base: position 6,223,571 of record OX439345.1, on the reverse strand, counting down.
TTGTCTAAGGTCTTGGAGAAAATTATTAATAAAAGGCTCGTGAAATTTTTGGAAAACAAAAACTTACTGTCTGATGCTCAATACGGTTTTAGGCGGGACAGATCCACAGACGATGCTGTGAATTCATTTACAGAATTTATCGTGAAAAATCTAGATGAAAGAAGAAAATGTCTTACTATTTTCTTAGATCTCGCAAAGGCTTTTGACACTGTCTCCCATCCTAAACTTCTGATGAAACTGGAAAGCCTGGGTATCAGAGGAGTGCAACTGCTTTTATTTAAAAGCTACCTTTCGGGTCGCAAACAGAGGGTGAGAATAGGTGACGAGGTGAGTGAAGAGTGTTCTGTTAGCTTTGGGGTCCCCCAAGGAAGTATTTTGGGCCCTTCATTGTTTCTTTGCTACATAAATGACTTATGCCATCTTAACCTTCGAAACTGTAGGATCATTTCGTATGCAGATGACACAACTCTGACCTTTTTTGGGGACTCATTGCCTCAATTGTTTGATTATGCTCAAAAAGGTTTTGATAGAGTGTGTCATTGGTTAGCTGCCCATTCACTTACCTTAAATCACAATAAAACTACGTTCATAAATTTTTCTCTTCGTCATTTTGACACTCCCCAATATAAAATAATAGCGCACTCTTGTAGCCAGACTCCGACGATAAATTGTAACTGCCCTCTTATTAACAGAACAAATTATATAAAATATCTGGGAGTAACTATAGATGAGAACTTCAAATTTACTGAACACATAAGTAATGTGGCGAAGAGAATACGCAAACTCGCTTATATATTTAAACACTTGAGACTTGTTGCTGACTCCAAAGTTATGAGATCTGTCTATCTGGCTCTTTGTCAATCCTGTCTCACCTACTGTATTTCTTCATGGGGTGGGGTGGCAAAGAGTCATTTATTGGAACTGGAGCGGGCTCAAAGACTGATACTCAAAATTTGTCTATTTAAACCGAGACTATACCCAACATCTGAACTATACAGTCTTGCAGAGGTCCTATCGGTCAGGAAACTGTACATTCTTTCTGTTATCCTCAAACAGCACAAACTAGTACAGTACAATCAAAACAACCCAGTGTTAACTCGACGCCGTAACTTCCAAGTATGTCATACTGTGCCATCAAGAACAGCCTTCAGCGGTTATTTCTCCTTCTTTCAAGGACCAAGGCTGTATAACCTGGCTAATGAGTTATACAATATCTATCCCACTACGAAAAGCGAATGTAAGGGTAAGATCACGGAATGGCTCCTTAAACTTGGGTATGATGAGACAGAGAGACTGCTAATTAAGCATAGAGATTGTTAAGGCGAACAAACACACGTACTAGCACTCGAACACACATAAACACACCCAAACACACCCTCACACACACATACATACCATCACACACCTAAACGTACCATCACACATACATATATACCATCACACACACATACACACCCTCAAATGCATGTCAACAATTTGTGTACTTCCGAGAACACTCCCTTAATTTTAAGTTGCTAATCAGTTTTTTATTTTGATCCGTTTTTTATTGTGTCTGGGTAAAGGTGGCCAGGAGACCCATAATACAAGTTTTTCTTAGTATGGGCTCCTGTCTCCCTACCAAAAATATTGGTAAAGTAATGTTGCTGCACCTATGTATTTTGTGGGAGAAATTAAATAAATTATTATTATTATTATTATATTATTATTGGCTTGTTGGTCTAGTGGTTAGTGGTCCTGACTGCTATGCCGGAGGTCGTAGTTTCGATTCCCACCCAGGACAAATGTTTATGTGATGAGCATGATATTTTTTTCTGTATCTGGGTGTAAGATATCTATAATATGTATGTATTTAGAAATATATAAATATGTTTATCAGTTGTCTAGTACCCATAACATTCGTTCTGCTTAGCTTGGGACTAGACGGCGTTGTGTGATAGTTGTGGAATATTATTATTATTACTCATTTCGAAAATAAATTTATGTTGAAACTAATGTGGTGTTCATTTGCAAACCACAGAAGTCTTAAAAATTACATTAATTTTACGGTTTACTATTTTCATTAAAAATACAAAAATTTAAAAAATTAAGTTACAATCATAATTCAAGCACTGAATTTAATTTTTTTACTTAAAAGCACCTAGATAATGTTTTTTTTTTAATTAATGATGAAAGAGAACTGCACTAGCATTAAGTTAGCCTTTGTATAGTACTAGTGGACAAAGTTTTATAAATAAATAAGTACCTACTGTTTCAAAATCTATTTATATGATTTGCCCTAAACAAACAAATATTAAACCACACATACATGCAAATATTTCAAGTTAATAAATAGATTTCACAGAAAAAACTGATAACAGTTTCTGCGATAAGAGATTGCTTAAATATGAATTCTAGAAATCTTCTATAGAAAGTCATCATCATCATCATATCAGCCGAAAGACATCCACTGCTGGACATAGGCCTCCCCCAAGCGTCGCCACAATGACCGGTCCTGTCCTATAGAAAGTCACAGCAAAAAAAAAGTCTTTATCGTACAGCAGAACCACGGTCAAACTCACCACAGTATTTGTCACTGTCTACCTCGGATATAATTATACCACATAATTTAAAAGTTAACTATCTAATAAATTGTAGAAATATGTGAGTATCACGAAGCTAAAATCGTTGGGAAACTAACGACAACTAATAAACTAACTTCATTAAATAACGCAGTGAAAACTTGTCCATTGAGAATGCTAACATATGGAGTGTGAAAATAGTTTGGCCTTTGGACGTGGTATTATGTTGGTGATTTTTAGGGCTTGACATTTATCATCTATAATAATCTACACTAATACCTAAAAGTAAAGTTTGTTTCTTTTAGTAATTTAACAGGAAATAAAAGGTTTTTATTTTATTTAATACTGGTTTTTGCCCGCGGGTACACCCGCGTACATAAAACATCCAGCCTTTGTCATTCAGGAATAAATCAGCTTTCTATCGGTAAAAAAAAAATTAGCAATTGCAGCAGTATTTTCAGAGATTACCTCCTACTAACAAAAAAAAAAAAAACAAACTTTACCTCTTTATTATATTAGTATAGAAATGTAAATGAAAATAAATGAATGTTTAAAATATTTTTACGGAACATAAAATATATCTTTCTTGTTTCCAAAATTTAAGACATTTTATGTAAATTTTCTCAAGTCGTACAAAGAAGACTCGTGAGTATTTTTCTTCAATTAAAAAGTATTATCTCATTTAAAAATGCATTTAAAAGTTCCAAGTGCCTAGGTAGGTACCATATGCAGTGTATTCGACATTGTCCCTTCATTAATACTCAAGTAATATGCATTCACTAATACTCCGATATTGATACCACAACTCGCATAGAACACTAATCGTTCCAACCACAGGTGTACACTACAACCGATTCCCAACACTATAATTTTCATACTGTGAATACCACCTCCATAACTCGGTATAATTAGTACGAACCGTGCGAACTGTTCAAAGCCACATCACTGTACTAGTTATGTATTAGTGTGGGAACAACATCACCTGAAGTTGTGAATGAATTATTATTTACAAAAAATTACATGTAATTAAAATAATTAAATTATAAAAAATAAAATGAATTGCATTATGTTATTCTGATTGCTATGTTTAAATAATTTATTAAGTTCCTTTTTGTAAGTTTATAAACTTGATGCGCAATAAAGTATATATAAATTAATCGAAGCAAAGGCTCAACTGGCTGCAAAAAAACTGGGAATCCTCGCAAAGGTCAGACAGTACTTCACGTCGGAACTGCTGCTCAAACTTTTTCAAGCGCAAGTTCAATCGTGTATGGAGTTTTGCTCTCATCTTTGAGACGGATCTGCCTGATACCAACTTGATGCACTTGAGGCAATTGAGAGGTGAGCCAGAAGGATTATCGGCGATGATACACTCGTCGAGTCGAGGCTTCAAAGTCTTGAGCATCGACGCCGAGTTGCTAGCCTGTCGGTTTTCTACCGGTTGCATTTCGGGGAGTGTGCGTCGGAATTGCATGACCTAATTCCGCCTAGCCCGTTCCATCATCGGACTATCAGACGTACAGCAATGCGCCACCGATACATGGTAGACATCCCACCTACACGCACAAAACATTTTGGGAAAACGTTCATTGTGCTTGCAGCTAAAAAGTGGAATTCCTTGCCGGAGTCTGTGTTTCCTGATAGCTACAACCCGGGAATCTTTAAGTCGAGAGTAAATACGTTTCTTCTAGATAAGCGCGTTCCATCGTCGACCACATCGTCGCTTTCCAACAGGTGAGATAGCGGTCAAGCGCGAACCTATCAACAATAAAAAAAAATGAACATTCCCCTAGCTTAAGAAACTAAATTCGAACTTCGACTGAATTTTATTAACACAGTGAATACTTTTTTTTTCATAGTCTCATTTTAATTACAGTTGATAAGTAATGATTAGTTTATAATTTGGTATCACAAGTTTGATTAAATATATAAAATTATAAGTTCGATAATGAATGCGATAATGAATGTCGCAACAAGTTGAAAATAACTAGTTATTTAATTTTAATTGTCTCTCAAAAGTACGACTGCGTTAGCTGAAAATTATTTCAATAAGAATTCAATTTGGAAAATATAAATTTATTTTTGCAACAAAATTTACAGTGCTTTGCATAATCAATTTATTTTATTGTAATGATGAAAAGACAAACTATTTATACTAAAACCTAAATAAATACATAATGTAGGTACATAAATAAAATACGAAAATTATGAAAAATTGAATTTTCATTTTATGCAATTTCTTTGAATATGACTGACTGACTAAAATTATAATTTATATCATTTTAATTTTGTGCTGTTTAATTTATTTGTGATCATTAACCGACATAATTTTGCTTTTATTGGAATACAATGTTTATGCTGTACGTTCCTAAAATAAATATATTATTAACACAGAAGTAAAATTACATAAAAAAAACATAAACATTTATTAACCTGAATACTATTGACATGAGTTTTATAAGAATATTAATCAATTTAGCAATATTACGATCAGAGGAACAGAGTCATCAATAAATCAACAAGAAAGTAATGAAAATACATGATACCAGATCGCACCGAACAGCTGGCGGGTAGCGTTTTCCCGCGCTTCCGCACGCAACCGAATCCAAACCAAAAAGATGGCGCGTCCCGTTGTCTGCGGTCGTTTTTTTTTTTTTTTCTTTGTTGCCAGTCCGTTTTTCTGGGCAATGGTAAAAGTATCCAACACGACCATCCTGATCTGGCGTCGTCCTCGGCGGCATCAGAGAAGTCCGGCAAGCTCTGCATTGCTGCTCCATGAGTCATTAGTTGTACGGGAAAGCCCAGCGACTGGCTCCGTACCTTATTGGACAGAAGTAGTGTCTTCAGTCAAGTCATCTGCTGTGAAACCAACAAGAAAGGTTAACATCTCACGGAGAGCACACACATTTGCCTATTCTTCAGCTTACACTCATTTCATCTTATGTGGCCTTTTTCTTTCATTCATCAGAAACATGAATTAACTAGCTAAGTAGTCTATGAAGTACCAAGACGTTATCTTAGTACTCCATAGAGTTCCATTCGTCTCACTAAAATTTCATGACTCCTGGCACCGACAGTCATACATCATACAAATCGCTGTCATGTAGGGCGTTTATCGCCAAGAGGAGCGTCTCGCAGTCCATCCTCTACATGACCCATCGTGTAGGGCGATTACCAAATCACCGAAAGGAACGTCTCGCAGTCCGTCCTCTACACGACAAAACACACGTTATACGGGAACGACCTCCGTTATACGTGGGTGGCAAGGCCACACTTTATGAGACCGGTCAGGTACCTCGCAGTTTACCTGACGTAGACGTCTCGCAGTCCGTCTACTGTCTCACCATAAGATCTACATCACCCTCTATAGCAATGTAGATTTCTTACAGTACATGAGTACTCATGCCCAAAGAATGCACCGCAGGTCTCAGGACGCCACTCCCGTTCCAGAGCACCATGTACTGAGCAGCAGCTTGCGTCGTCCCTCCACAGGAGCCGGTCAATAAGCGCCGCTCTTATATTCCACTTGGCAGCGTGCGCATGACCCGGTACGGCCCTCGCATACCATGGTCCATCTTTCCAGTTGCCTGTGAAAACTTAATTACGAAAACCAAATCATTCACATAAAAACTATTGGTGTTTGTCGATTTCGATTTACATAATTGTCCTGGTGAGACCGGTTTCGTTTCAATAAGTTAGTTGCGCGGGCTCGGCGTAACTTTCTTTGTGCTACACGGTTCGGCTGTACAGTGTCTTCCAAAGCGACGTCTTGGACCAGTGATGACGGGGGTCACCGGACATCGGTGCCCACCAGTAAGTAGATTTAACGGTGACAGCAGTTGTCTTCTACTTGGTCACGTTAAAGATCAGCTGGAGTCTCCACAGTGTTTCAGACCAGGCTGCCCCTTTGTGATTGGTCTCGATTCGAAGAAGGTACAGAACAGTTCGGGCGTACCTCTCGAACTGGCCGTTTGATTGGTGCATCTATGGAGTAATTTTTGGCGGACCAAAAAGTGATACTGCGTTTGTGAACACTCTTAGAAGTTCGACGTCCTGCCTATGAATTGGGTAAAGGAGCATGTACTAAGTGAACGCATTAACTTTTTGAAGTTTTTCCGATGAAGTTATATTTTGTTGTGGAGCCCTAAGCACACGTTTCTTGGAAATACAGATCAAACAATGTTCGAGGTACTTTTTAACGAATTGCCTGAGGCCTGGGAACCAAAAGTGCATAAGGATTAGATCTAAAGTCTTGTCATAGCCAATGTGATTGTGCTCGACATGGAATACTCGTAGCATGCTAAGTCTGTGACTTCGGGGAACAAAGCAAAGTTCGTTTTTCTCAACATAGCGATTAGGGTCTAGATTGCCTTCTCTAAGTTTTTGGGGAAATTCCCGTGTCTCCTCATCTGAAGCTTGTGCTATCTAAGCCCAATTGCGATGTTGAGTGATATAAAGCATTTTACGAGGAGTGTTCCTGCTTGAATAATCGTCGTGTGACATCATTGACTCTTTTCGGTACTCCATATCAACGTTGAAATCTTGAAGGTACATCCACCAGCGGACAAATTTTGGCAGCAGATCCTTTTTACGCTCGGTAGACTTGAGAGCATTGCAGTCTGTAATTAATTTAAACTGGAGTCCAATTAGATAATGTCGAAAATTCTGCAACGCTCTCACGACCTCCAACGTCTCTAACTCATAAGAGTGGTATCTACTCTCTGCGCCTTGAGTAGGCCGACTGAAATAAGCCACAACTGTTTTGTTACCTTCCAGGTGCGTTTGCAAAACAATTGCGCCATAACCGATGCTACTCGCATCAGTATGTATCTCTGTGGGTAGACTCGGGTCAAGAATAGCTAACACCGGCTCATTAGTCAAGATTGAAATAATTTCCAGACGCTTTTTTTTTCTGTTCAGAACCCCAATTGAACTGAACTCCTTTTTGGTTAATTGTGAGATTATTGGAATGTTTTCGTGGCATAGCCCACAATGTACCTACTTCCTAAAGCGCCCAGCCAGTCCCAGGAAATGCTTAACTTGTTTGACATTTTCTGGGGAGGGCGAGTCTATTAATTCCTGAATCTTTTGAGGGCTCGGCCAAACCTGACCTTATTAAGCGCTTCACTGCCTATTAAGACATCGACCGGTATGCTATGTACTACGGTGGTGGTTATGCCGGTGCTTTTTTTTTTTTTTGCATGATCCTGACAATAATTTGCGTTACGCTTGTTCTGCTGACCCTGTGATCGAACCGATCTTTCCTTAGCAAAACAAACGTCCTTAGTATGCCCTAACTTTTTACAAAACATGCGGGTTGGAGCGTTGGAGTGTACTTTAGACACTGGCTTGGTGAAAGAAGTGACCTTACAGTTAAAACAGATCTTACGTTTATTCGAGTCTACCTGCCTTGCATCGCGTTTTCGTGATGGAGGGTAAGCAGACCAGTAATAGATTTAGTTGAGTCAATCTTAAATTGATCTGGTTTCGCATATATGGATACCAGATTGTTTGAAAAGAGTTTAGCATAATATATGCCGCCGCCGCCTGCACTTGTGTATCGTTTATGCCACGGACCACAATTTGTGTCATCAACTCTTCACTAATGCCTTTGACGATGCGCAAGCGGAGCAGTGTACGCTTCGCGCACTCGGCGTACGACATGAAGCTGTTAGATGTCGTATTCATCTCAAAAAGTATCGTCGCATAAACTTATTTTCGAGAGGAAAGTGATTTAACCCTTCAGATACCGTCAATTAGAGACACAATAGTAAGACAATAGATGCGCGGCCACCGGTGGTCGCTTGGGGATTCATGAATTAAACTAATATGTCTTAACTAAAACTACTCCACGATGTATCAGAGGCAGCCCATTCATTCAACCACGTTTCCGCGTCGCCCTTTAAACATCCGGCTACGCGTAAGAAGCATTCCTGATCACCCCCGCGATTGACTAATAGGGCGCGATCTACTTCATCACACCAAGAGTCTACGTATCCATGACGTATACCATACGTACGATCATTTCTAGTCAAAATAATATTGATTCTAGCGTTCGCGATTCTGTACGGCTAGACCGCGGTGTTTGGCTAATGTAAGTATGACGTAAGCGGTGGTGTCCCGTTCGATCGTACACTATTGGAATTCTGTTTGCGACGGTTATGCGACTTATTTCGAAGTTTTAGTGAGCTATCTCGCGACCTATCGTGCCTACGATGCCATCGGTGCGATCTGGTACGTGATTTACTCTGCTAACAATGCATGTTAGGCGAACATTACACGGTAGGTTTTGCTGTCAGTTTTGCCACAGTCAAAGTTTTGATTGACGAAATACCTATCGCCTAATGCGATGATTAACGTTTTTTTAGTACTGATTGACGAAAATCATCATTCATGATTGATGGAATTGACTGATGCTTGCACGACCATGTAATGGTCGCTCTTGGCATATTCACACGGCAAAACAAGTTCTATGTTCACTAAACAACAACAAAATTCACGCATGTGGGTGACAACAAAGTTCCTCTGTTATGAAATTCATGCTAGTCAGTTGGCTTAAATTGAGGTTGGATTGTTATCCCACTTCTGATATTAACACAGAAGTAAAATTACATAAAAAAAACATAAACATTTATTAACCTGAATACTATTGACATGAGTTTTATAAGAATATTAATCAATTTAGCAATATTACGATCAGAGGAACAGAGTCATCAATAAATCAACAAGAAAGTAATGAAAATACATGATACCAGATCGCACCGAACAGCTGGCGGGTAGCGTTTTCCCGCGCTTCCGCACGCAACCGAATCCAAACCAAAAAGATGGCGCGTCCCGTTGTCTGCGGTCGTTTTTTTTTTTTTTCTTTGTTGCCAGTCCGTTTTTCTGGGCAATGGTAAAAGTATCCAACAATATCATAATTTGAAAAGAAAAAAATCTGCAGATGTATACAAAAATATATATATTTTTTTTGTTTGTTGGAGGCCATTTCTGGAAGTACTGGTCCGATTGCTAAAACCGATAGAAAACTGCTTTATTCCTGAGTGATTTAGGTTATATTTTATGAACGCTAGTGAAGCTGCAGGCTAAAGCTAGTGAACTATATAATTTCTTACTGCACCATATTCAAAAACAATACTAACAAGCCAAAACGTATCTGTCTAGGATACACTATCCCCACAGAATCCGGCCAAACTGCAGTCCTTGTGTGCCAAAATATTTACACTGGCGTGTCTCAAGTCTGCTTGTACGGGCTACAGTGTGTTTTGAGTGTGTCGAACGGTCGCCTAGATCGGGCTACTAATTGCCTACATACGAAGTTTGAGGTAGATGCCTACCTCACTGACAGCACTTTATAGCCAATGTGGGTATCTACATGAAGGCTTGTAGATCGGCAGGTAGAGTGAACCAATTACGGGAACAATTTTGGTTAGATTTCCTTGCGTCTGTTGGTTGTAAGACAAAGTTTGATAAAGAAAAATAAACACGCTACCTGACACAGGCTTTTTTGAGGTGGGAAATCATAAAATTACTCTTCTGCTCCACGATCGAGAGTGAGGGTGTGTCAGTCTTTCACTAACTACACTTGTTGTTTCTTTAGTTATTCTTTGAAAATTTCATCTAAATCATTTTTAATTGTTATAGTGCCAAGGAGTTAAAAACACACATCTATTCATACAAACTTTTGCCTTTACAATATTAGACTTATAAATATTAACCACCCAGTTGGGTCGAAGCCTACTGGAGCCAGGGTTACACACGGTTGACACGATGTCCCACTCCACTCAAGAGCGGGGGTTGTGATTAGATGATTTTCCCCACCATGAAAAAAATCACCTCCGTAATTAACGTGTATTGTAATATGTATACTAGACCTGACGACAGGGATTCCTAGTGTGGGATGCAGGGAATTTATAAAAAAAGTAATGTAAGATCATCGAATCATATCATTATACTTATCAAAATAAACTCCATAAAGATAGTTATTATTATTGTTACGTTTTTATAAATTACCAACAATAACAATTTAATTATTCATCATTCCATCTACTGAAAATTCCTTCCATTTCTACAATTTTATGTTCACGCTGGATTCAACAGTTTATTTCCAACTAATTAGCAATTCTTCCCGGCACCGCAAGTCGGGAATCTCCGAGTCAGTTCCATTTCCTCTTGTATCATCAACCGCGCGTCTTTAGTAACAATTGTTTTTTGCAAATCAACAGATACCGATTTATATGGTGTTTCACGCAATAAGTTTAAGAGAGCAATCTTGAAAATTCGAGCTTGTAAAAATACACTATCCACTTTTTTATGTCTTTTTTTTTCTATTTTGTATGTATGATTTTTGTGAAATCTTTTTATCTTATACCATAATAATTTTTATTAAAGCCAGTGTTTAGATTATAAATTGTTTTTCATATGCTCTATGTAATGTTGTTGATGTACCAATAAATAAATAAACAATTACAGCATTTTTACAGTATGTAAGCAACGAACATACGAAAGAGGTTAGAATGACCTCGTGGGCGGGGCAAGCGTGCCACAAATTAGGGCAATGCTCATAGTTCAACTACTAATAGCAAAATTGCAATCTAGGTGTGCGTAATCTGTTAGTTGCATAATGCGCGTTCGTATTGGTTTAGTGCCTGTATGAAGTTTAAGGTTGTCGCTTGTCTCACAAGCGGTGACACTGTTGTAGTACAAATCGGAAAGTATTTCCTTTCCAACCTCTTTCATCTTTTCTGTGGTCTTAAGAGCGGTTTCAGCAGTTCGAGTGTAACTGATTGTGGAGTTGACTGTACACACTTAGCTTCGTAACGTTCAGCTTCTGAAATGCATTTTTATTGGTTACTTCCCGTGGCTTCACCGTGTGGCTTTGATTTCCTGAAAGCAATGTTGGGATGAAGTGCAGTTGTATAATTTTTTGTACTTTATGATTGCAGTTTGCGGTCGGTACTGTTACTTTAGTTGCAGAGCTGTAAAAGTAGAGTTCCTAAAAGGCTAATGAGAGGTTTGCTTAACAATCTTTCAGGAACTTGAATTTGGTCAGTAAATGTGTTTTGATGTGTTCTTTTTAAAAAAAATGTATGCATTATTAAAGATGCATACATTTTTTTATTATTATTTAAAAACTCGATTTAATCCAGATATCGACTGTGAACTGGGAACCGGTCACATCTCAATTTTTTTGAAGTGACGTGAACGCGTGGAGTATGAAATATTATTTCATAAATAATTTTTTTAAATGGAAACAACGAATGAAATATTATTTCATACTCCGCAGGTTACAAGAAATCTTATCTCAGATTCATTTAGTGTTTCCATAAACGGACCACAAAAGGGCTCTTGTGCGGCGGTGCCGCCACAATAAAAAACCCAGAAGCCGCTTCTAGCTTCTCCGATCACAAGCTGTCGCGTGCTTTAGCTTTTTTGTGGCTGCTTCTAGCTTTTTTGTGGCGGTTTTTTTTTGGTGGCCCATGCGGGGACACTTAAAGGCGCCAAAATCGACTTCTTTCAAATAATACTAACTTTAACTTCTTTTGTTAGTTTATGTTGTCGATTTCGTTTTTATATTAAAAAAACATATTATGTAACTTTTTTATTTACCAAGATGTGCATTAAAAGTTAAAAAAAACACGTCGTATTTATATTCGGTATGTTATATTAATAACGCTAACCAGAATTTTCTCCAACCTGTAAAGTTGTCAAAATTTAGATAATAACGGTTGCCAGTTTGAAGTCGATATACACCTTCTTACTATCCATAAAATACATAAAATGTAGGTAGCAATAAATTCTAAATCGTCCTACAAATGCCAGCAAAGCACACATTTCTCGTACTTCTCACTGCAAATCCAATGCTGTCACATTTGCATTGACGCAAATCAATTTTATTTCTATTTCAAAATGTCGCTGTCAAACGAAATTCTTCGGTAAGCAGTGATCGTGGCTTCCCGTGTAGAAAATTGTATTCCTAAATCCTTTATTTAGGTGCGTTTTGTCATCTTTTGCTCGGATTATTATTCATTTATTCCTTCGTGTGATGATTGGGTGAAGGAAAATATCAGGAAAAGGATTATTGGCTTATATTTATATGGATTTATTAATGTACTAGCTTCTACCCACGGTTTCGGCGTGAAAAGTAATTTATCATGGAAACATCATTTCAGCCGAAAGTAATTTTGGAAACTATTACTGTCTTCAGGTTTTGGTTCTGAAAAACGACCATAATTTTGATTAATTGGTAAAAAATATGTGTCACAAGCTCTAATGATTTACCTACTGACTAACATATAATATTATATCACTGAACAATTTTTTTATTTTGACCAATATCGTACTACTTTTATTTTGAATTTCTTTAACTTAACAAATCGCTGCGATGCAGGATACAAAAGAGAAAAATAAATTAAAAATAACTTTTATTTACTTTTGTAATATGTTATTTATTTAGTCAAAACCTCTTGTCTCTCCTATAAATTTACACCCCTAATTAAATCAAATTATGTCGCAAAAAAATTATATTTCGACAATCTCAAGGGAATCAAAATTTATGAGCTACTTCCAGTTGACGCAGAATCCTAAAGTTTAAAGCAAGTACTTATAGCACAGGTATAGGAATAAATCTGAAAACAGTTTTGTTAAACTTTTTTTTGAGATTCAGAAAAATAAATAGTTATTTATATATGTAAGTTTGTAGGAAACTCTCAGTGTGCGAGTCCGACTCGCTCTTGCCTAGTTTTTCATATATTTAATATTCTCATGTAAATGATAATTGGTGTGTAATATTGAGATATTGTGTGATATTTAAACTGATATATAAATAACCTCTTATCAACCAATCGCAATGCGAGAATTGAAACTAACAGACGGACGGAGTGACCTAACTCTCTAAATAGTTGCTTTTCAAACCAACATACCCGAGATCTCTAATTGAGCATATTTCACAAAGGATCAAGATTGACCCAGTTAACTATTTTGTGTGAAATACGGTCAGAGTATCAAGTGTGCTTAGAAGCGATAGCGAATTGGTAAGTTTGATATACAAATCATGCATCACATTAACTAAAAGTTTAGTTTCTAGTAAGACTACGTAGAGTTTGGACTTGATAAAATAACCAGCTGGTTTAGAGATGAGGGATATTTACTTGATGCAAGTGTTTCTCGCAGTAAACATCATAATCAGTTATTGAATATAATTTCTGTACATATAATAAATCTGTAGAACTTTTATACATTAAAATTGTGTGTAACTTCATATATCGCTTAGGCTTTGTTTCATCGCAATCAGGTAGATTATATCAAAAGATATACTACATTCATAGACTGTTAGGTGGTACGAAGTTCGCTAGGTCAGCTAGTAGATAAACATTACCACACATTAACATTTTAAACATGAGTACAAAGGAAATGCTTATTTGAAAACAAGAAAAGATAAGTATGTAAAATCTTATAGTAAAATAAAAAAGCGTTTACTAGGCGTCTATTAATAGTTTATTTTTAATACACATTCCATTTTTTAATCCATCTATATATATAAAAATCAATGCCACTTTTCGTTGTTATTTTATAACTCAAGAACGGGCTCACCTATCCAAACCAAATTTTTAGGCTTTGTTCGGACTATTAAGTAGATGGTTTATGTGAAGTTTGGTAGGGTAGAGTTGGGTATAGTAGGGTAGAGTAGGGTAGAGTAGGGTAGAGTAGGGTAGAGTAGGGTAGAGTAGGGTAAAGTAGGGTAGAGTAGGGTAGAGTAGGGTAGAGTAGGGTAGAGTAGGGTAGAGTAGGGTAGAGTAGGGTATATTAGGGTAGAGTAGGGTAGAGTAGGGTATATTAGGGTAGAGTAGGGTAGAGTAGGGTAGAGTAGGGTAGAGTAGGGTATATTAGGGTAGAGTAGGGAAGAGCTAGTCTATATATATAAAAATCAATGCCACTTTTCGTTGTTATTTTATAACTCAAGAACGGGCTCACCTATCCAAACCAAATTTTTAGGCTTTGTTCGGACTATTAAGTAGATGGTTTATGTGAAGTTTGGTAGGGTAGAGTTGGGTATAGTAGGGTAGAGTAGGGTAGAGTAGGGTAGAGTAGGGTAGAGTAGGGTAGAGTAGGGTATAGTAGGGTATAGTAGGGTAGAGTAGAGTATAGTAGGGTAGAGTAGAGTATAGTAGGGTAGAGTAGAGAAGAGCGGAAGCGAAGCCGTGCGGGCAAAAGCAAGTACTTATATAAAAATCTCTTATCACAGTGTGTTTATGGAACTCTTTCAAAACGGCCTGATCGTTTTTTTTTTTTATGGGTAACAGCTTTGAGAATAAGTACCTAGTGGGCAATTTTTTACCCTATCTTCACCCTTCATTATTTATTTAATTTGTATAGCAGAACAATGTCGAATCAGCTAGTTTACATTAATATTTATTTATTATTATCAAAGTTGAGATTTAAGATACTAAAGCTATGATTTACTTAATTTATTAGCGTCTTCCTTTTTTATATCTATTGCTATGAACCTATGTATTTATTAGTTTTAGGTATCTAAAGTGAAGCTAACAAGATTTTGTTTTTAGTTTAATGATAAATATATTTATTTAAAGCTTATATTCTAACGTATTTTGTAGGATCGGAAACGGAAGGAAAAACTTTCAATTAATATCTTTAAAAAACAAACTATATTATAAACCTTATTATTGATTATAGGTGGATTTAAGTTGAAGACATTATTTGGAATATAAGGGTACGATCCAGACAAACTCATTCAGAGCTTTCAAAAATGCAAATTCGATTTAGTGCCTTTACAAATATGTACCTCACTCCTAGTTTAAGTAGTTCCATTGTGGGATTGGGATCCCTGTTGTAGTGAGGAACCCTTGTAGGGGTCCCGGGTTCAGAATGCAATTTCCTTGACAACGGCCCCAAGGCATGGGAACCCTTGCCAAGATTTATACGGAACAAGTGTTTGCTTGTAGGATTTTGAAAGAAAAAAATATTTTTTGTACATAGATCTGCGTAGATTTGAATACTACTGGTACCTATATAAGTTGGGTGAGTACATTTTTAAACAGAATTGTGTTTAGATGAGGATTTTTTTCTTTTAGTACCTAGTTTTTTTTTAGTTGAGGAATAATGACTTCTCTACACCCTCTCGTTCTAAGATGGTGCGAGAGGGTGCAGAGAAGTAATTTTGTACACTTTTAAACAGAATTGTTTTTAAATGAGGTTTTTATATAACCGACTTTAACGTTAAAAAAACCTGTAAATTGCAAAATAACTTTAATTTCGGAAGTCGGTGTTATCCTCTATCTTCTTCACTCTCCAAACTTGGCAAGTCTGACTCAAAATATCCCTCCCTTTTCCAAAAACAATTATCATCATCGTCATTATAAGCCGTTTTTAATGTTTCCACTGCTGGGACTCAGGCCTCCTCTCTAGGAGAGGGAATGGGCCGTAATCCACCACGCGGGCCCAGTGCGGGTTGGTGGATAAAATAATTAACTACTTCTAAAATGTTTTATTGGCTAGTTAATTTCGTTACTATGATAAACCATAATTGGAATAAGTATGTTAAACAAGTTTCCAAATCTAACAGCTTACAAACTATAGTTATAAAACTATTAAAACTAACTCGCGTTACGTAGAAGATAGTTTTCACGTGATTAAGTAAATTACAGGGAAATTGACACGAGTTCGACTTGTGTAACATTTGAATAATTTATGTGACCTATGTTGGATGATGGACACCAGGATATTGTGTCCGTTATTGAATCCATTTAATAATAACTATTATATGTAATGTAACTAGCTGCTACTAGCGGCTTCGTCCGCTTGATGATCATCATCATCATCATCATATCAGCCGAAAGACGTCCACTGCTGGACATAGGCCTCCCACAAGCATCGCCACAACGACCGGTCCTGTGCGTCACGCATCCATCGGATTCCCGCGACCCTGACCAGGTCGTCGGTCCACCTTGTTGGAGGCCTTCCAACGCTGCGTCTTCCAGTACGTGGTCGCCACTCCAGAACGCTTGATGATAGACAAAAAAAAACATTTTTATTAAAAAAAAATAACAGACTTCACAAAAAATTTAATTGAATTTGAGGAGTTCCCTCGATTTCGCCAAGATTTCATCATCAGATCTCAACTTGGTGACTATGAGACCATATGGGAAGTATATCCTTTCCAACAAAAAAATATTTTTTCAAATCGCTTGGCAAGCGACGAAGTTATGCGCGAACAAACATTTAAAAAAATACAAACATCTGAATTGAGAACCTCCTCCTTTTTTAGAAGTAGGTTAAAAATAAACCCAAGGGAACGTGTTCCTAGGCCGATACCAGCCAGGCAGTCACTTGTTTGGCTTGTATCGGCAGGGTCCCCCCTAGAATAAAAATAGCAACTCAAGGCACACGAATGGGTTTAAGTCAGTAAAAGTCTGGAATACTCTCTCGCTCCACGCAGAGGAGAAAGTATTTGATGTTTTCCCTGCGGTGTTACCCGGCCTCAAAAAATATGGATTTAGATTTTTCAGAAATCCTGACTCCAAGCCAAGATGGATCACTTCAGGATCACTCGGAAAAATGGCATTTTTCTTTTGGGATGCATTATTACCTAATGCCTTCTTTCGCTTTAGGGTTGAGTTCAGTACGTTTTAGGACCGCAAATTTTCTTTTTAAAAACTTCCCACGGCCACAGATGCCATCGGCCCTGCTGGATTCTTACGGTTTTACTGACTGGTATTTGAGTTGCACGTGGAACCGCCTCTGATCAACTCGAGCTTGGTCTGGGTTTGTAATATAATTTGTAATCCTTAAGTTCTTGCCTTATTTGACATAGGCTTATCTAAGATACTGTCGCAAATACCGATTTCAAACTTATACAAGGTGTAAGGAACAGCCGCAAACTTTAAAAGCTTTTTTTTTCAGCAAACGAAAAAAAAGTCAGACTCACCATACAAAATTATAAACTTGATTTAGACAGTTTGGGGAGGCCGATTTTGTCCTTGTCCTGATGCGTTCGCCTCACTCACACTCGTATCAGGACCTGTTGTATGTCCTCGATTAATGCACATTTTTCGCAATTAGGTGAAAGCTTAATCGAGGTCGACTTTTTTCACCTAATTTCGTAAATAATACTTTGACAAAGCCTATACAAAAGTCCATGATAACAACACATGGCCCACAAAGTCTATTCATTGTATTATTTAAAGTAAAAATAGGTCAGAGTAGATAATAAATGACTCGGCTTTAATGAAAGCAATCGTGGATAATGATTTAATTACTTAATAGCTTTTAAAACACTTTCGATAAAATGTAAATGTAATAGTTCTTTGTTAGTTTTGTATTTTGTTAATGAATTTGTGGTTATTAAGATACAATTTGTGTAATCATAAAAAGTATGATTGTTTTTAAGAGATATTTTTAACGTTGTATCAAAAATCTTTTTGATCATTAAAAATAAAAGAACGAGAATTGAATAACAGCTGTTAAAAATTACCAATTTTTAATGCCATCTTTATTTTAGTGTTTCTTTTCTAAAAACTTCGCGTCGTAGAATTCGCGATTGCATCACTGCTTACCATCCGGTGAGATCGCAGGCAAGCACTAGTTTATAAAAATTAAAAATAAAATATCGACGAGGTATAGATGGCAAATTCTGCGATTTTCACAATAAAATAAACTATGGATTCATTTTTTTTTTGTTGATGGGGACATCATCCAATTACATCTCCGCGTCTTTGGGCAGAGCGGGAGATAATGTCAGACTTTTAGTGAATACCCGCGCCTGTTCCTTCGTTGCTATTCTTAACGGGCCTGAATCTTCCTTTCAGAAGCAGACCTTTGGCCCTAGTAGGCTTTGACCATACTAGGCCTCTACGGTTTACTGACAACTCCTTGAGGCGCGCGTGCAACAATAAGTGCCGTCGACGCATTGGGCTCGGTCTGGATGGTTACTGGAGCTACCCATTGCTCGCCGTCCACAAGCCCGCGCCTAAGGTGGCCAAAAATGCGGGATCAAAATCCCGGTGGCGACTGGGGTGTAAGGGCCGTTGCCTCACGCGTATGGCCTCCTCCTTTGCTGCTTCATAGAAGGAGCCGACTGCCTACCACTCCTCCAAGCTTTGAACCATGGCCTGTACCAAGGCTCGGTGTGAGATATCACTGCCTGTGGTCGCCCCCACGAGGACACGCCGCTGCTCTGCTCAAGCGGGGCACACTAGATGTGTGCCGTATGCTTCACCGTGTCCAAACTGAGGATACATGGCAGGCGTTTTCGTGGAATGCCAAAAGGAGACTGCCAAGTGAGCTAAACTTATTCGATAAGGTCCCGTGTCGCGTGACATTTTTTTTTTTTCAAATGTAGCTCTGCACCAGAAATAATTTTTGTATGTAGGTGCGCTTACAATCGCGTAAACTTACATACACAAGTCACCCCGACCGGGTACACCTTTGTAAGGCTTACAAATGCATGAATATTTTACACAGCTAACTAACCAAATTTTTTATTGCTGTGTAAGTAGGTATTAATAAATTAAAATTATGTTGAGTGGAAACGAAACTATTAATTATATATTTTTTAAGACTCCTAAATTCGTAACAAAAAAAAAAAATATATTTTATATATCAGAAAGACAAATATTTACCTTCAAATCTACCTGATATAATGACCTATCGAAAACTGTCAAACCGATCCGAAAGAACGAAAATATTGATCAGCCTGTCCCCCAGGGGTCATTGTCCGATGATTACCTTCATTGACGAATAGCAAGGTGTCGGTGAATGAACCGAATAACCGCGTTTACACATAAATTGGAAAGGGAGTTAGGTCATGTTGGTATAACTCGAATGATAGTCGTCGGAGGGTTGAGGTATTGACAATTCGTGGAAGGAAATGAGGGTTAAGTTTTGGACATTGTCCCCGTTGGCTGCTGTTCACATAAACAATATTATGGGTTATAATTCCACTACGCTATTCTATAAAACTAAATACATAATAGAAAAATAAAATGAAAACTCGTAATTCCATAAAATCATCAATCATTATTCCATAAAATCAACAATCGTCATCATTTCAGGCGCTAAACGTCTGTCTTATATACTTCTCATTTATCTTTCACTAATGTCTCTATTTCTCATTCAACTGTCACTAATATGTATCCATTTGTCATTCATCTGTCACTAATGTCTACCCATTTCTCATTCATCTGTCACTAATGTCTCCATTTCTCATTCATCTGTCACTAATATCTATCCATTTTTCATTCATCTGTCACCAATATCTATCCGCTTCTCGTTCATCTGTCGCTAATATCTATCCGCTTCTTTTTCATCTGTTACTTATATTTTTCCATTTCTCATTCATCAGTCACTAATATGTATCCATTTCTCATTCTTCTTCTTCTGGAATGTTTTTGAGTAACTGTTTTAATTATTCGTACATTGATTCCTAACGTTTATTGCAATGTAAAATTGACTGCACGGCTGGACATGTGTAACCATTGAGACAGGCGCAATATCTTTAAAATAGAGCTGAGAATTCCAATACTTGACTACCTCAGCTATACTTGCCGAGAAGGCTGACTCGATACATTTGTTGCCAAATACGGCAAAAACATTACAACGGCCTACATCCGCACCCTAATGGGAAACAAAGTGATTGTATGCTGTAAAAGTAAACCAAATATTAAATTTGATACTGCGAAGTGCATTTCCTGAACCGCTGTTGTCACGATAAGCGGTGACCAGACGGTTGCAAACCAGCTTTCTAACCAAGGTGACCTTGGTTTGTGTTGCGGCTACATCGATATAAACCACGCACCTACACGTTTAGTGGTTGGGAAAACGCGCCATCCAAGCCAACCAAAAGGTCACCTTAGTTGGGATGTTGAATTGCAACCGTGTAGTCATCCCTTATACCTATAATTTCTAAACGCATCCATATGCAACCTGTCAAAATAAATCATAACCCTCGTCTGCTCTGGCAATAAAACCAGCACAACGATTAACACAATTAAAGCCAGTGAATGCAGTGCGTGTGCAGGCGCGATAGGGTTGTGACGTCAACCGTGAGCGATTATGTCGGGGACCGGGCGACGGGTTAAATAGATTGAAGGCATAAGGTTTTTTGGAGAGCAGTAGTAGCTCGGACTTACGAGATTTAAATCATGGGTTTAAACTCAGCCTGGCACATTACTTTGTGTAATTTATTTCATCACCACTGCTCTCAAAACGGTGAAAGAAAACATCGTGAGAAAACCGGCATGTCCTAGAACTAAAAATTCGAAGACTTGTGATATTTACCAATCCATATTGGCCCTTGTGGTCGAATATGGCCCATTTCCTCTCTTGGATATCTTGGAGGTCTGAGTCCCAACAAAATTGGCAAGAAGTAGCTAAAGCCGGAAATAATGGAAGGAATAGAGGGAGACCTTTGTCGGGCAGTGAGACAGTATAGGCTAGATATAATAATAATAATAGGCTAGTTGCCTTAAAAAATATAGTTCGTCTTTTAGATTATTCAAAAATAAGGGACACTTATTTTATTATTTTTTCACGCCGTGTTGCATTTTTTCGCACGGCGTGACGTTACCCGTAATTTTAACGGGCTATATATCTTTGCCATTTTTTGTTTAATCGAAAAAAGAAAAAATACGTGTCCAATATTTTTTTATAATCTAAATATTTTGACCCTGGAAACTACCCTATTGCCCTGTGTGAGTCACAAATAAACATTTTTTTTCTTTTTTTCTTTCACTGAAAGGTAACTTTAAAAACTGAAAGAGATAAATAAAATAAACTTAAAGTAACATGGAGTAAAAAATAATGATCGAATCAATCACGTAGTCCGCATTGAATGATTCGATTGAAACTTTATAAATAACAAGCGGATTCGTTCGAGTGGGCATCGTTAACAAGCTTTAGCTTCGGGCGAAATTAAATTATTAATAAAAAACCCTGGGATTGTTTCATTAAAATAATTACAATCGGTTTGCCGTACTTTAGGAACGATTGGAAATTCAAATTGTTTTAACGAGTGTTTTTTGGTTGTAGGTATGAATTTCACATCATTTCCCTATTATTTTCGTACATATAAAGCTATATATACATTGTATGTTTTTTTTTGCATTTATGTCATCATCATTATAATCAGCCGAAAGACGTCCACTGCTGGACATAGGCCTCCCCCAAGCGTCGCCACAACGACCGGTCCCGTGCGTCGCGCATCCATCGGATTCCCGCGACCCTGACCAGGTCATCGGTCCACCTTGTTGGAGGCCTTCCACAACATCAAACATCTGTTCTGCGTGCAATGTGCCCTGCCCATTTCCATTTAACTTTTACGATTCTTCAAGCTATGTGTATGCATTTGTGTATTTTTTTAAAATGTCATTTCATTTCATAAAATACCACCATATAATATTAATATATAATTATACCATATAGTATATGAGTCTGTGGGTGTGTGTGTTTTTTTTATCGTGGTACTATGTTCTTTAGGATAATTTCCTACTTTCACGCAAGCGAAGCCGCTGTTGGAAGCTAGTACCTATTAAATAAATGAGACCCACAAAAATTACACTTGATGTTTGAAGTTATTTACAAGCTTTAAATCCATAAGATTGCAAAAACCTCATTACTCTAAGCATCACCAGATCCAATATCAACACTACTTCACAAAAAAATTAAGCACACGCAATCGAACTGAGTGTGTCCGCAAACATCGCCTAACACATACTTTGTGATATCAAACATCGTCTAGACAAAACCAATTTACCAAGACCTCTTAACAGCGAACCATTCCCGGCAAATGTATTTAAAGTTTATGGGTAAAGAGGGGAGTAGTAGGTCATCGTAAACTGAAGTTTGTAAAGGATAAGGGTGCATCCAGATTAACAGGGAGATCGACAAAGAAATGCAATTAAATGTAAAATAGGGGATGGGGGGGGATGTTTCACACGCCCGTTGACGCGGCGTGACGAATGGGCCGGATAGGTGTCAGTCCATTTCTTTTTAAGTGATTTTTTAGATTTGTTTGCAGCCATTTCGTTGAGGAGTTTATAGAGTGTTTTGCATTTAAAATTAAGGGTGGCAGATTTGTTTACGTCTCAGTGTTATTTGGACAAGTTGATGAAGATTTTGAGCGTTTTTCTTTTTTTTCCTTTCATGTGCTCTTTTGATCTGGAGATTTTGTTTGTCTAGCTTGAAATTAGAATCAGCACTCTTGCGTTGAAGTAGATAAGGGACAGTGCTTGCCTCTTGCATTATTTTTAACACAGAAAGCAAGATCTCTGCTTCTTTATTATTTTGTGTTCTTACCGTTGAATTTTATCACCTGCATCGGATAAATTCTATTCCGAGTTTAATTATTTGAATTTAAAAAATAAATAAATAATAGAATCTGTCTGTTGGATAGATTATAAGAAGGCCTATGACTCTGTTCCTCATACATGGCTCATGAGGGTGCTAGAACTGTAAAAAGTTGATGCAACTCTGCGCACCTTCCTGACGTCATGTTTGGGACGGTGGAGAACAGTCCACTATCCAGGATGTCAACAGATTTCGGAGAATAGCGAACCGATAAGAATTGAGCATAGCATATTGCAGGGTGACAGTCTGAGTCCACTGTGGTTTTGCCTAGCCTTGAACACTCTCAGCAAACTGCTGGAGGGTTCTGGCTTAGGTTACTGGTTGAAAAGAGGCGGTCAGGTCATATCTCACCTTCTTTACATGGATAATCTGAAACTGTTTGCCCCCAAGAACTTGCTAAGTCGAAGCCTACTGGGGCCAGGGTTAGCTCCGAAAGGTAGCTCAGCCCCGGTATGAAAGTCAAGAAGGAACGGGGTGGGTTTTTTAGTCATTAAGAGGCTGACACTATCTCCGCTCCACCCAAGGGCGGGGAATGTCACTAGGATGATTTTTACCCACCAAAAAAAAACACGCTTGCATAGGTGTTAAATATTTAAAAAAAAAATCCTGCAACATCATTTTCATTACTTAAAAAAAAACCCTGTAATACAAGCAAAAACGATAGTCCATAACGCTACACAAAATAACAGCCGCGCGGACATCCTATAACTCATCCATAACTAGCGCGCTCATATCCTAACAGCTATCATATTCTGGACGTAGATAAATAACATCCCTGTCCACTAGATATCGCATCGCAAACGATTACCTATTCATAAAACGGAAAGTTGAAACTCGGGGGAATCCAGTTAGCGGACCGACTGAGCCAAGGAGATTTATGCATTTTAAATTACTGTCGGAGGCGCTTCTAGTGGGACGACACGGATACGATATGATGATGAGGTCGATTTTAAGGATCTTTGCTTCAAAGTCGGAAGAGAAGTCGACACGTCACACTAAAATAGATTATAGAGCTAAGGTTGACTGGTAGAAAATGCCCAAGTCCGACTCTGTACTAATGTGTGCATATATCGAATTAAATAGAATAGTTTTCACAAATAAGCATGTAGGGTTGAGAAGAGTTACTGTGGATCTGGGACGCAAAGAGTAACTGAAAGAGCCCAGGTGGGTTTTAGTCAGTAATACTCTGATACTGGCACTGATTTTTCACCTTAAAAAAAATCAGATAAGCATGATGGAGGTTCTGGAGTGGCGATCACTTATCAGAATACTCCACTTTGGAAGGCCTTCCACAAGGTGGACTGGTGACCTGGTGAACCTACTGACATAAACCCAGCAATCACAACATTAACACCAAAAAAAAAATATGGATAACGATGCCAGAACTCATCAATTAACGTAGGGACATTTGACCCAAATTGTCCCTAGCGACAATAATCAAGGCACATTTAAATTATATTTGATATATTTGGAATCAATACATTATAATGACTCGCATTGGGAGCCTCTATAAGTGCTAATTTGAAGCTCTTTTTATACTTATCACCAAAATAGAAACAAGTTTTCAATGAAAATCATTTTAGCTTAAGGTTGGCTAAACCTTTATAGCGCGGTATATACCTATAATATAATTAATACTCATCATGAACATTCCAAAAATCTCAAACACAATAGGGTTATCCGAGTTCCTGTGGCCACCTTCCGGTTCCATCATCAGATCAGCTCCATGTTATAATATTTTGCATTGTCATCTGATTTACACATGCATGCAAAATTTCAGCAACCGGGAAGTGGATCTTTAATTCGCAAGATTTGATTACAAACAATCATCGGGACGGATGAAACTAAATAAATGCTTGTAAAAAAGAAATATGTTTGTATGATTGAGGTTATTTAGCAAGAATTTCGCAAAGTTATTTCTTTATACCTAACTAACTGGTGAAAAGTAACTTTATGTACAATACAGAACATTAATTTTACCTTCACGCAAAGTTGTACCCCAAAAAAACAATGACATTCGAAAAACATAAAAAAACTCTCTCAAAAGCTCATGTCATTTCATAACCCTTTCAGCTTCGTTGTGCGTACATAAAAAAGTCGGTAAAAAACGGAAGTCGCAAAAAACGAAAGTCGCATAAAGTCGTGTAATGTAAAAACCGTTCCAGCAGTGGTCAAAGGTCGAAACTTAACATGATAAAGATTAACTTTGATACGATGTTCAACCCAAGTTAGTGTAAGCTTAAATTAACGACCAACGGTTGCTTAATAAATCTATGTTTTGGTAAATTATATTTGAAATTTGTTTTGTTTATGCTATGTTTGTTGTAGCGTGGGAATTTAGGGGTGCTTTAGTATAGATAATAGAATCTACAAGTGGCGACATACCTATATATGTATACAGTTTGAAAAACGTCGTTTGATGCACATGAAAATTTGTTACAGCAGCACTCGGCTCCATAACATTTTCTCGATCGCGATGACCAAGTTTCTTCACTTGTATCAAAATGTACTACCTATTTTTATGCTCGGAGTTTCTTTGCGTGATCGAGTCAGGAATGAAGATATCTGCAGAGGAACCAAGGTTACTGACATAGCACGAAGAATCGCCAAACGTAAGTGGCAATGGGCAGAGTACATTACTCGCAGAACAGATGGCCGTTGGGGCCGAAAGGTTCTGGAGTGGCGGCCTCGTACCGGAAGACGTAGCGTTGGAATGCCTCCGACAAGGTGGGCCGATGACCTGGTAAGGGTTGCGGGAATCCCATGGATGCGAGACGCACAGGATCTTTCATTGTGGTGGCAATTGGGGGATGCTTATGTCCAACAGTGGACGTCTTTCGGCTGAAATGATGATGATGATTTTTATTCAAAGTGTTAGAACAGTTGAGAAGATTACAAAAAAAATATGTGACAATATATTCAAAATGGAAAACATTTTTTTAAAAGTTTGCTTGGAAAAGTGATTTGTTGAAATTATATTGTTTTACAAATATAATGGTTCTAATAAATCAATTTTAACTTTACGTAACTTCTGAAATTGGCTCCTAAAAGTACAGTTTTCATAGACACAAATCAGGGTTGCATGTTTACATTATACCTACACGTACGCTGCCTCATTAATTGTAAGGGTTGATACAAGGGGAGTAACCTCGTGAAATAATTAAAAGGCAAAGTATACAATTTCGGGCACGCATCATATTTTTTTCAACTTCATTAAGGGCTAACAAGATGAGAGGCGGTGTTGATAAAATAATTATATTTTTTAATATGTACACATTGTATGTGTAATGTTTTAGTGAAAGCCAAAAGGCAGGTTTAACAGGGATCAATATTTTTCAAAAAACAATCTTATTATTACAAGCTTTTATTTAGTTTCACCTGTCCCGATGTTTGTCTGCCATCAAATCTTGCAAGTTTTT
Organism: Mythimna lalbum; assembly: GCA_949319445.1. NCBI lineage: Eukaryota > Metazoa > Arthropoda > Insecta > Lepidoptera > Noctuidae > Mythimna > Mythimna lalbum. Next base: position 6,197,233 of record OX439345.1, on the reverse strand, counting down.
GACTCACTTCCCGGTTACTGCTGAGTACTACTCACTTCCCGGTTACCGCTTACTGCTGGTAAGCTGAAATTTTGCATGCACATGTAAATCAGATGACAATATAAAACTATTAGGTATGACATTTTTTTTATTTTTTTTCTCTCGACGGGGAAAATCATCATTGACGAAACCCGCTCTTGGGTGGAGCGGGAGACAGTGTCAGAGTCTTACTGACTAAAAACCCCGCGCCGTTCCTTCTAGCCTTCATACCGGGGCTCTAGTTTCCTTTCGGATAACCCCGACCCCGGTAGGCTTCGACCCAGATGGGCCCCTCCTGTTGCTGACAACTCCTTGAGGCGCGCGGGAACAATGCGCGCCGTCGACGCCTTGGCTCGGTCCGGACAGTTACCGGACGATCGGACAGCGAGCTACCCATGGCTCGCCGTCCGCGAGCCCGCGTCTACGGTGGCCGGAAATCGGGATCGGAATCCCGGCGGCGGCGGCGGGGGCGCCGTTGCCTGATGCGGTCTGCCTTCTCCTTTGCTAGCATTACTGCTTCGCAGAAGGAGGCGACCGCCTGCCACTCCTCCTCACTCCGGACCATGGCCTGAACCAAGGCCCGGCGCGAGAGGTCTCCGCCGCCGATCGCCCCCACGAGGACACGGCGTTGCTCCGCCCAAGCAGGGCACACCTCAACTGTGTGCTCCACCGTGTCCTCCGGGCGTTCCGCACAGTGGCGGCACCCGGGCGTCTCTTCCGCTCGAATCCGATGCAGGAACCTCCCGAACTTGCCATGTCCGGTGAGGACCTGCGCCATGCGGAAGGTAATGACGCCGTGAGGTCTTTCCAACCACGCCTCAATGAGGGGACTTACCGCCACAATTGTGGCGTGCCCAATTAGGTATGACATGGGGCTGATCCGACGATGGAAGCAGAAGGTGGCTATAGGAACTTGCTAGTTAAACGTCACAACCCCATCAAGTTTACGCTCGTATCTCGAATGATTCATCTGAGTATCAATTATATAGATATATCGAGCTTTAATAGCTTGCTATGAAAAAATGATTCATTAAAAGCTTGTTTTTAGTATAAGCAAGACCTGAATAATAGTTTTTAATAAATTACACTGCCGAAGGAATCAAATCGTTGAATGACATGATGGGCGGTCTTATCTTTAAAACTGATTTACCTTTGAGTTGAAATCAAAGATAAAATCTAACAGTAGATATTATAATAAAAAATTATAATAATTTATTTAAGTCAACAATATGGTCCACTTTGTTAGTAAAAAAGAAAAAATATTAAAATTAGTGTATTTAAACAAAAAAAAAAATCAAACAGTCAAATGGTTACCTAAGGCAGGATGTGCAGAGAATGATATAGCAAGGAGAAAACTATCTGATCATTCTCTCCACATAGTGCCTTAGAAATGGGGAGTAAGGACTCTCAACCACTGTTTTCAGGATGCTATTGCCACTGACCCGCGTTCTGTGCATCAGTGATGCGACTTTCTTGCGAATCACTGCATAGAAATCGTCAGTTTGATTCTGAGCAAATATCTCCGACGCACTACAGAAACGGGGTAGTTTCAGCAGCATCCTAAAACTTGAACAGGGTGAATTTGACTTGGTCCGTACAACGAGAGAATCTACTGATCAACATATTACCTCGAACAGCCAGTGCCCTACGTTTTCAATGTCTACATTATGTTTAAGGTCGCCGGTAAGTATATGCCTCAAGTATTTAAATTGGTAGACTTTTTTATTCTTATACTATTTAACAAGAAGCTAGGTTCATGATTAGGGTACTTATCGGCGACCTTAAGGACCATGTATACGCATTTATCAATTACTGCAAAACACTATCTTCTATTATTAGATCCAGCAATAAGCTAATGTTGTGATAGAGGATGTTTCACGTAAGGTCAGCGGCACACTGCATCAGTCTTGTCGGAGACGCGTCATCAATCACTGGCCAGTGGACGAGAATGTTTATGTATTCACGTTCTACTTACGTCTGAGGAAATGGTCTGAAAGTGGTTTTAAGGGATGTGAGAGGAACTGTTACTGTACCTACGATTTATGAGTATGTACTACGAGTATATCTGAAGAAATTGCTTGAAAAACTAACACAGGCTGGTCCATAGAATATACTTTTATAAGTTTGTGCGGATACAATTTGAATTTGAAAGGAAATTGTAAACAATTTTTAAAACAGTTTTTTTAGACCATCATGTAACAGGAGTGTGCGAATATTATAAGTATTAAATTTACACTAATATAATAAAGAGATAATTTTTGTTTTTTTTTTTTTTGTGGGAGGTAATCTCTGAAAGTACTGATCCGATTGCGATAATTTTTTCAGTGATAGAAAGCTGCTTTATTCCTGAGTGACATAGGCTATATTTTATGTAGGTGGGTGAAGCCGCTGGCTAAAGCTAGTATTATTGCTATTCAGAGTTTCTCTTCAAGCACATCTGGAGCTGACGCTCCTTTTACATGCATGTTACATTAGAAAAAAGTCGATAATTACGAAGATTTCCAACACCCTGACTAAACTGGGACAGGTCGCTAGTAAATTATAGACAGTCTGCGTTTTTATTCGAGGTTGGAAATCATCTAATAACTTCTCTCCTACTCTATGGTGGAGTAGGAGGGCGTGTCAGACGTTTATTGACTAAAACCACACATATGTTTATTCAGTTACGTTAAGCGTTCCAGGGGCATGAGTATATCCTTTTCAGCCCTCAAGCAGGCAACGGCCCTGCGGTTTGCTGACATATCGTATAGGCGCGTATGGAAGGTAGAACCTACCTGAATATGAACTTAAGATGTAGGTACCATAGCGTAGATTTCTGCTTGATCACATAAAAAATTTGCTTGAATCCTATGGCGTGGCGCCAAACCAAAACCTTAGAAAGTTTTCGTTTCAAGTGCAAGCAAAAATAAACTTAGCGTTGTTCAGGCGGAAGTATCTTAGATGGTCCTACAAGCCGTGAGTCGGGCTGTTATCATTAGCTTCAAACTTAATTCGGTTAGGAAAAAGAAAAACTGATTTAATTTTATGAAGTTTGAAAGTTTGAGACAAAAAAATTGAATTTCAGATCATATAGAAAACCTTTTTTCTGTAACCTTAGATAATGTTATAGATTTAGAGTCTATTTGATATAAGTTAAACAGGTAAGTGGAAGTCTTATGATTGATGACCACTTATTCGTAGATTTAAACTTTTAATAGATGTTGGAATAATCAGATTAAGTTTAGTTAGGGATTTTGAGTCTGACAGAATTATGTATAAAGTTCAACATAACGTGGAGTCATACTAATATTATCAAGATGAAAGATTGTATTATGTTCGTGTCTAGGTATGTGTTTGGTTCTATTTCAAGATCTAACAATTGAATAGATTTAGAAGAAATTTGGCATACGGATCGACCAAGTCCAAGACGAAGGATATCTTTTTCACGGGATTATATTCCCTTGAGACAATTTTGGAGTTACGCGCGAGTAAAGCCTTCACCAAACTCTTCGCCAAACTTAAAAGGCATTGGGCAAGGCACATTGCACGCAGAACAGATGGTTGATGGGCACGAAAGGTTCTGGAGTGGCGACCACGTACCGGAAGACGCAGCGTTGGAAGGCCTCCAACAAGGTGGACCAACAGGGTCGCGGGAATCCGATGGATGCGTGACGCTCAGGACCAGTCGTTGTGGCGACGCTTGGGGGAGGCCTATGTCCAACAGTGGACGTCTTTCGGCTGATAAGATGTTGATGCATGCCTTCAGGCTGAAGCTAGCGCAAAAGAGAGTGACGTCAATTTTAATTCTAATCATCAAATTGACAGTTATCGTTTGTTATTAATTCGTTGGTTGGAATGGGACTGGGAATGAAAAAAAGAGAGGTTAATCAAAACTTATAAATACTATCGGTTCTAAAAAACCTTTGTCATCTAGTTTAAATTAACGAAAATAATGTACGTGTTAATTACCGTTATTATATGCAAAATGATCCTCATTAATTATTTGTTCTTCGAAGAGCAGAACGATTTTTTTTTATATTCAACTAGCTTTTGCCCGCGCGGTTGCCCGCGCGGCTTCGCTCCCGCTCTTCCCTACTCCATCCTACTATACCCAACTCTACCCTACTCTACTCTACTCTACTCTACTCTACTCTACTCTACCCTACCCTACCCTACTCTACCCTACTCTACCCTACTCTACCCTACTCTACCCTACTCTACCCTACTCTACCCTACTCTACCCTACTCTACCCTACTCTACCCTACTCTACCCTACTCTACCCTACACTACCCTATTTTTTTTTTTTCATAAGAACCTTATCCTCACACATTTTTATATATTCAATGAAACTTTGCTTCACATTAGAACTTTTCAAGACTACACGTAAATCATACAAATATTAATTTGTTGCGGTAATTAAACGAACGACACGCAGCAGTCAAGCTACGCTAGCTAGCTTTTTTTTTTTCTATTTGTACGTAGAACGGCGTTGCGTGACGTGGATCAAGTGTAGCTCTACAAGTCTAGTTTCCATATATAATGTATGGATACTGACGCGTCCAGATCGGCGTGTGTGGCACACGTGTGTGCAGTGTATTTCTAGCTTCAATGGCTCAACCACTGCGCCAACCGTGCTGAATTATTTCAGGTCTGCGTTCAAAATTGAGTTTAGAGTTAACTCTAATGACGTCATAAGGTAAAAACCATCTGTAGGCCCTCTAGTAAAAACCTCTCTAGACTCTACCCTAGCATTTTCGAACGCGAACGTAAGTTCAACTGTCAATGTCAAGCATTGGCCGCTTCCTCCAACCTACCCTGCTCAGACTTAGAGTTAGTTGGATTAACTCTAGGGTAGCTACCTCTACTCGACTCCGGTAATTTTTTAATGCAGGGCTGTAGGTAAAAACAAAGCAGTGTTATTAAAACTACTCTTAAAATGCATTATATTTCAGTCCTTTAATATAACAATACTGCAATAAATTGCACAATAATGAGATTACTTTCACAAAGTGGTTCACAAAAAATCTTTAGAACATAAAAAAATAAAATTAAAGGTGTAGGTACATTCAGAGTGAAAGTGATTTTGTAAAGGGGAGGCAGTTGCACCCTCTCGTCTGCAGGGATGATATTACGCAAAATGTAAGCACAGGTTGCATAGCTACGGCAGACATAACGTGGATCGTAGTTCGATGCCACGCAGTGTAATTTTTTTTTGTTTTGAAATCATCAAATAATATCTCCCACTCTCGGTGGAGTAAGGAGTATTAGCTTTTACAAAATAAATCCCAAGCTTGTTTCTTCAGTTGCCCTTCGCTTTCCAGAGCCGCGGTGACTCTTTCAGACAATATCGAAGCCTTTTTCTCATTAGTTTTTTTTTTTTTTTTTTTTAAATTGCCAAATACCCGCTCGCTCACTCGGTCACTCGGGCTCGGTCGCTTTTAATTTCTCCTGTATTGTGGACGCACTCACAAATATTTAAATTCAAATGCACAAGACACGAATCGGTTACGGGAAACAGATGGATGCGAGACGCACAGCATCGTTCATTGTGGTGACACTTGGCGGAGGCCTTTGTTCAGTAAACTTATGTTGGCTGAAATGATGATAATAATGATGCACAAGACACTAAGGGCCAGAACAACTGTCAGTAGTCCTCGTCACTGTCATCCAGAAATGTGCCCAGAAGACTGGCAGCATAGCTACGTCAAATGGCAATGCTTAATTTTTTGGGCGAAGAATGCCAGCCTGCATGGTCATACAAAATGTCAATTAGTTGGTGTGTAATTCCTTTAAAAGGTTACGCGCACTTTAATTTATAGATTTAATTAACTCAACATAATACTAATAACATATACATATACAGTCTTTAAACCCCACTGCTGGGACTCTGGGACCAGACGGAATCGGCTGTAATCCACCACGAGAGACGAGTGCGGGTTGGTACTCTACATTATGCTACATATTTTGTTTTTTTTTTTAAGATCTTACGTCTTATCCTCTTTATTCTTTCAGCGACTTCTCAGTAACACGGCTAGAATGACAGTTTGATTCACTTAGCTCGCGTTACACGGTATAAACGTGCCATCAACCACTGTGGGGTGAGCAGTGTTACCTCGGGGTTGGTTTGTATCGTAGGATGACAGAGTGTTTTCTTATTTATTGTTTTTTGAAGTAAGTATTTGTAGTTTGCGTTCGATTTTTAAATGTTGTTGATGTTGTATTTTCTGCACATCAAAAGATTTATTTATATGTACCTACCTAATGCGTTTTTGAACAAGGACCTAATTAGGTATGAGAAAGAAAATGTATTCTTCTGTCTCTCTATGACTGGCCGGAGGAAAATTAAAAAACTATGGTATCCTTGTATGTTATTTCGTGATGTTGCGTAACTTTTCAATAGCCGTTTTGTAATTTTAAGCAGTGATATCTAAATAACGTGATCATGCGAAGAAATACCATAAAACCTATTTTTTTGCGTTCTAATTTTATTTACATTTACATCCATTTTTAATTTACTATTGATAGATCGCGTTTGACTACTATTTCATCTGATGGCAGGCGATGATGTAGTCGACGTTGGAGCACTTTTTTTTCCACAACTATCGCACAACGCCGTCCAGTCCTCAGCTAAGCAGAGCTTGTGTTATGGGTACTAGACAACAGATAAACATACTTATATATTTCTAAATACATACTTATTTTAGATAAATTACACCCAGACACAGAACAAAAGATTGTATATATTCATCACATAAACATTTGTCCTGGGTGGGAATCGAACCCACGACCTCCAGCATAGCATCAAGACCCCACAGGTTGTAGCTATAAGGAAATTGACTCCGGCAGGAAATTTGTGGCCAAATAATCTGAAAAATGTTATCTATTTCACGCGACATCTATCTACATGTACTAAGTTACTTAAACCCTCGCTTTGCATACGTTGGTGCCAATATTGGCGCCAGAGTGTGGCGCGCGCCCACCGCACGCGGTTTCGCAATTTCGGACTAACAGTCCGCGCTGTCCGCAGGCGACGACAGGGCACAGATAATGTATCTTGAGTCTATTGCTATTCGAATATAAAATGATAGTCTAAACTTAGGATGTAATAGACATCCTACCCCGAAGCAATAAGCGTTTTGGAAACTATTTCATTGTGCGTAGAGCTATGGAATGTAATTCCCTCCATTGTAGATAATATCATCGCTAACGCTCGCTGCGTTTGACCACTATCATGTAAGATAGTGGTCAAGCACGGCCCTATCAATAATAATAAAAAAATACCGACATAGTCATTTTCAGAAATTGTAAATAGTTTTTCGATTTTGAGTTAGGTCAGTAAAAATAAAATAAAAAACAGCACTCCATTGTAGAGCTGTTTTTTTTTTCTTCTCGACGTTTGGTTGTGATGTCACACAAAACAACGACTACAATTTACACGCAGGCTAGGTACCACAACGTTTTGACGTGTGCTAGTTTCCTAAATAAAATACACAGTTACAAAATGGTGACGAATGGCGATGGATAGATGTTCATTGAATTCAAAATATTTCCTTATTGTAAAAAGTTGAAACCCATACAATTTACTGAAACCAAGCAATTGTACAAATCACTGTTGAAGCAAATGCAAAGCATAAAATATACAGGACAAAAGAGCATTTTCTACATCAAAAACAGTTGAGACCATCCATATGCATTCTCATAATATCTCATATATCATCTCATATATTTTCATATCTATCATTTTAAGGTTGACACATTTTTTTATTTTTTTCGGATGGGATAATCATCGTATGACAAAACCCGCTCTTGGGCGGAGCGGGAGATAGTGTCAGACTATTACTGACTAAAAACTCCATCCCGTTCCTTCTAGCCTTCATAAAATGATAGATATGAAAAAGACCTTTGTGGTCTTTCCCAATTTCCATTGGCTATCTCCACACGTAATACGCGCCAGCTTGTCCGCAGGCGTGGATATCTGAAATCTGTCGGCCGTAAAATCCTTTGGCTTAAATCGCTTTAAAGCGCTTAAGCATCGCCTCATCACGCTGAACGGTCCCAACATAGCATTTATTTGTTGGCCTTTTGTTGATACATACCCATTTTAATTTCTATTCTGAGGTCACTTTGACGAAGAAGATGAACTTTTTTATTTTATATTGGTTTTGTTTATTTAGCTCCATACAGACAGATCTGCGAATCGAAATGAGCAGCCATTGGTTTAATTAGTTTCACTAAAACAAGCTTTGTGTTCAGACTATAATAGACTAGCTGCTCCCAGCGGCTTCGCCCGCATGATAGCAGAAAATTATCCCAAGGGAACATACTTCCGGGATAAAAAGTATCCTATATCCTATTCCAGGACATGGTATCCATGTACCAAGTTTCATCAAAATCGGTTTTGCCATTTAGGCGTGAAGACGTAACAAACAAACACTCAAACTCACTTTCGCTTTTATAATATTAGTAAGGATGTGAACACAAACCTGTTATCATGTAAGCAATAATTGCTTGCTAACAGGTTTTCGATAGTCAGGTCATCATTATTATCATAATTTCAGCCGATAGACGTCCACTCTTGGGACTAGGCATCCCCCAAGTGTCGCCACAATGAACGATCCTGTACGTCCCGCATCCATCGGATTCCCGCAACCTTCGCCAGGTCTTTGATCTACCTTGTAGGAGGCCATCCAACGCTTATGATAGTCAGGTATCGGGGTCGATTAGCAGGTAAAACGCAGCAGATAAGTTGAATTATTTCAATGAATGGAACCGAATGAACCAGCACATGTGCCACCATCGGCAATACGTTTAAGTGAGCATGATATTCATACATTCACAAGGCACATTCAAGTCTTAGTTAGAGCTGATAATAAATAATTGGTAGGTAATTCTAATAAAGTAATATAGTAGTCGAAGAATCGCCTAACTTAAGTGGCAATGGGCCGAAAGGTTCCGGAGTGGCGACCGCGTACCGGAAGACGCAGCGTTGGAAAACCTCTAACAAGGTGGACCGATGACCTGATCAGGGTCGCGGAAATCCGATGGATGCGTAACGCACAGGACCGGTCGTTGTGGCGACGCTTGGGGGAGGCCTATGTCCAACAGTGGACGTCTTTCGGCTGATATGATGATGATGATGAATAGTCCTAGTACGCAAAGGGTAACGGAAAAAGCCATTGGATGATTTCCACCCTTAAAAAAAGAAGAAAAAAACCTAATGGAATGAAATGGGTCCAAAGTTTATATGGAAAAACCTACTTATATGCGGGTGAAGACGCTGACCTCAGCTAGTCATTATTACGTTCAGAACAGGTCTATTCCAAGAATATGATTAATTTATCCTTCATTCAATCCTGCTTACTTGGAGCGACAGTTCGCAGAACCAATCGGATGGAAATAGAGCCGATGTTTGTTCAGTGAACTGGTTTGAGTGATCACCTATCTATTCGTTTAGATATTGATTTATATTTTTACCTGTCTGCAATAAACTTATTGATCCCGCAAATGTCGTACAGTACCGCTTAGGTTCATCAGAGATAACGATCTAAATTTTTAGCCGAAAAAATAGGTTAAGGGTAGGACTACATTGGGCAAATGTGGCCCACGTGGCCCACGTGTGTAGGTACGTACCTACGTCAATCTGAAAACTAGACTTCTTGAGCTACATTACTTAGATTTCTTGACGCGACTCTACATACAAATCAGGCGTGGTCCATGTGTGTCAGTAGTTCCCTTTTTATAGGCTATAGGCACTGTAGGATCGATATAATGGACAAGGGGAAACGTTATTAAAACAAGTTTTTAATGAAAATAGTTTTTTTTATAGCAAGCTTTTACAGCACGGCATATAGGTATATAATTATACTCGTCAAGACAAATCATACGAGCCCAAACTCGATAGGGTCGTGTCGTTTAACTACCAAGCTCCTATAGCCACCTTCCGGTTCCATCATCAAATCAGCTCCATGTCATAATAATTTGACATTGTCATCTGATTTACACATGCATGCAAAATTTCAGCTCAATCGGTAACCAGGGAAGTGGGTCAAATTTAATTTACAAGATTTGATGGCAGACAAACATCGGGACAGGTGAAACTAAATAAAAGCTTGTAAAATAATAATAATGAAAATTAATATTGCTAAACAATTAATAATATTGCTTGCGGTAAATTACAATATTTGTTATAATTCTGAACCCTTTGCCATATAGATAGTGTATTTCCAAAATACGTAGCCTATGAAACATTCAGAGACACAGACCGCAGTTAGGGCGCATCCCACAACACGCGTCGAATGCACGCAATGCCATGGACTTGTGGTTTCAAACGATTACCGCAACAATTCGTTCACAAATTATACAGCTATGTATCAGTATGGAGAAGGGAATAAATTACATATACATAATATAATAAAGAGGTAAAGTTTTTTTTTTTTGTTTGTAGGAGGTAATCCCTGAAAGTACTGGTCCGATTTCTAATTTTTTTTTCACCAGTAGAAAGCTGCTTTATTCCTGAGTGACATAGGCTATATTTTATGTACGCGGGTGAAGCCGCTGGCAAAGCTAGTATGAAATATGTAAATAGAAACACAGCATACCAGCTTTTACATTATAGAAGGACTGAAACAATTTGCCTGCTGCGATCTTCCCGTTCGATTATAATTTAGCTGTCTTCAAGGCTAAAGTGATTGCGCTTCACCATCAACGTTTGCATCACTGCTTACCATCAGTTGAGATCGCAGTCAAGCACTAGATTATAACAATAAAAAAATCAAAGAAACAGCGCTAAAGATTTTCAAAGACCTATTCGGGATTTATTTTACTTAGTAAAAGTCTGATATCATCCAGAACGGGGGAAGTTGTTTGATGATTTCATCATCCATAAAAGGTAAGATACCTACACAGCCATATTATGTATCTGTCGAAACTAGATCTTAGAAATTGATCACTTTATGATATGGCCAAATAAAACTGACCAGATCTTTTAAACGTTAATATTTTATGGGAATTCGAAGACATGTGACGTCCACCAACATGCACTGGGCCTGCGTAGTGGATTACGGCCCATTTCCTCTCCTAGAGAGGAGGCCTGAGACCAAGCAGTGGGAACATTAAAAAAAAAGGCTGATGATGATGATGATGATAATTTTATTGATATGTCAATCCTTGTTTGCCCATCATTGATGTAGGATTATTATTATAATAAAAGGTCTAAAGAAAGTAGGCCAAACGAGAATTGACATATTATCATCAAACTTTTAGTTATTGAGATCTGGCCAATATTTATCTATGTGTTTATTTATTTAGTTATTGCAACCCATTATGATAGTTTAAATTATTTAGAACCATGTTGTTACAAACACAATCCCCTAGAGTAGTTTGCAAACATAATTTTGTTGTTCTCAAAGTTTCGTCAAAAACAAGCTTGCTACTTACTAATAAACTCAACTAGCAAACTCTTAAGTAACTGCAAGTGTTTCCCAAAATTCCCGATACACCGAAATAAGCCCATTAGAATAAGGCTCTAAAGTTTGCTATAAGATAGGAACTCCGTACACTTCAACGCAAAGTAATTACAGAGTTAAGAAATTTTATGCGAACTGATAGTTGAAGAGTTACAAGCACTTAGTGAATTTATATAAGACTAGACAAGCTTTAGCCCGCGGTGTCGTTTCCGTAGCCAGGAAATACTGTTTTTTTTTTTTAGCCTGAGTAATTGTGTAGTTTTCAATTGGTGAATGAATTCGTGTTTATCATTTCTTATAGTTGTTCTATTGATATAGATACACCCTTTTGCAATCATACAAACGAACAAATCAACCTCTTTACAATATTAGTTACAACTACCTTTAGCGGCGGCTTTACACACATTAAATTTTAATAAAGAACTACCGAGGCTGCTCGAAAAGTTACGATAGATTATCGATTAAAAACCGGACTAATTTACATGCAATCATTTTGATTGTTTTCAGATTATTCTACAAGCAACGTTTTACCATTATAATTTTTTAATGTAATAATCAAATCCACAGGGTATTAGTAAGTATTAAAAAATGCTTTATATTTTGCAAGCATTGTATCTTTGCGCATCTCTGTCATTTGTATGCACTCCGAGAGTGACCGCGCTAAGATGCTGTACTCCTCAAAGATAAGATTGATAAATAATAATCAAACTGATGTAGGTAAGGAGGTAGGGTAGGGTAGAGTAGGTAGATAGGGTAAGGTAGGATATGAACCCTATCATATGTATATATATATATGTAGCGTAGGTATGGTAGGGTATAAATCCCAGCGTCCCTAGCTACCCTACTTAGGTTAGCTAAGGACGCTAGGGTAGGATAGGCAGAGTAGGGTTGGTAGTCAGTTGACAGGAGCAAAGCCGCGGTTAAAAGCTAGAAAATAATGATCAAACTGATAAATCCAACTCACTGCTGATATATTAGTTGGTACTACGTAGGAAAATTTCGAGAAGGAAATGCATTAAACTATTATGTAAGTTTGTAGTTGTTAGTAATAAAGTTTGCTTGATGATGGAGGTGAATGTGAAGTGGTAATTACTTTGCTGGTATGTAGGAGTTGAAGTTCTGTTTATGATTGAACTTGCCATTCAGCTTTGGAGCAATTTGCTTACGTTCAAGAAGTTATGGGAGACATTGTTGGTATATTTTGTTTTGAGAGGTTCACATGATCCTTTGTTTTTATGTAAGATCTTCATTATCATTATTATCATCGTTTCAGCCGAAAGACGTCCAGTCTTGGACAAAAGTCTCCCCTAAGTGTCGTCACGATGAACTGTCCTGTGCGTCTCGCATTCCGAACACCGAATTTCCGCGACTCTCACCAGAGCAACGGTCCACCTTGTGAGAGGTCTATTTTATTTGATTTTATTACTTTTCGGAAAACTTACATCTATTTGGTACAGTAAAATTTAAAATAGGTAAAAAACTACACTACACACACACTATACACTACACTTACTATTAATGTGCAATGTCTTCTTCATCTTTAAGTGAGGTCGCCACACCAGACCTTTCAGCCCAAACAATCATAAGTTTGATCTACTTTGTCGGAGGCCTTGCAATGCTACGTCTTCCACTACATAGTTGCCAGTCCAGAAGACCAGACCTGCCCCATCGACCGTATATCCTGCGAGCAATGTGCCTTGAACACGGCCAATAATTTTGGCGATTCATCGGGCTATGTCTGTAATTTTGGATTCGTCTGGTAAATCTTCATTATGATTCGATCACGCAACCAAACTCGAAGCCCTTTCCATTGCCCTTTGCGTAATATATAAAATAGTTGTTGTTCATTGCAACCGATTGGCTCGTTACACTATCTGATCGTATGATCATCCTTAAACCCATCTAAATCTGCGCCCCCATAACCCGATCACATAGACCCAACTGCAAACTATGCGAAAGTCATCCGCAAACACGCGCGTTCTATTTTCGTGGCGAGGCGGAATATTCGGCGATTGCAAGCTATTTGAATAGAGTTAACCCTCTTCCGGCCCGTGATGGAGCGATGATTGATTCCTGTTTACTCAAGGGGTGGGCTGCAATTTAATATCTTATTGTTAATCGCGGGTTCCGTAGTGTTGACTCTGTGGAAACATAGGGAGAGGAGGTCGCAAAATAAGGGCGTGTACGTCAAACTAATGTTGAACGTAAAACACAACTACCTACAATTATCTCAATTCATCGGGCAATATCTGACCAGTTTTTTTTTTATATTCCACAAATATCACACAACGCTGTCTAGTCTCAAGCTAAGCAGAGCTTGTTTTATGGGTACTAGACAACTGATAAACATACTTATATATTTTTAAATACATACATATTATAGATAAATTACACCCAGACACAGAACAAATGATTATGCTCATCACACGAACATTAGTCCTGGGTGGGAATCTAACCCACGACCTCCGGCATAGCAGTCAGGGTCACTAACCACTAGACCAACAGGCCAGCCCATTTGATGACCATTTTGATTGCATGTATAAATCAGATGACAATGCAAATTTATGACAAGGAGCTGATCTGATGATTGAACCGGAAGGTGGCTATAGGAACTTGGTAGTTAAACGACACACACAACCCCATCGAGTATGGGCTTGTATGATTCGTCTTGAAGAGTACCTATTAATTATATAGATATACCGAGCTATAAAAGCTTGCTATGAAAAAATGATTTTCATTAAATATTTGTTATAAATTTTATTTTAATAGCTTTTTTATTATTACATCACTGATTCTATTTTAAAAAATGCTATTCGAAAATTTAAAATTCACAAAAGAAATAGTAAATGCATCATTTGATTCAGTAAAAATACATTTTGATGAGAGGGCAACATTTGACTTGTGTTGTCGATATCGAGAAACTATTTTTATTTATTCTACGTAAACCAAACAGTGGTTTCTCCCATGCGTTGCCGCTAAAAAACACGAAACATTTTATTTTTTCACTTTTTGTAGCGGGCACTGAAATTCAATATGAATGCGTGCTCTGTTATTTTTACCGAGAATGCGTAATTAAAGAATTGGGCTTTGTTATTGGTGAAAAGTGAAATATGGCTAATTTGTTGAATAGTTATTTTTTTTTTCAGATTGGAAATCATACAAAGAAATGCATGTTGCTAAAAAAGTTATGAGTTTACAGATGGATGGAGGGGGAGAGGGAGACCAAAGAAAAAATTGATGGATTGTGTGAGAAGTGATATGAAAGAAAAGGGAATTAGTGATAGCGTGACGACTGACAGGATAGAATGGAAAAAAAAACGTGTTGCGCCGACTTCAAATAAAACGGGGCAAGGGCAGGAAGTTGATGATGATGGAAAACATCCAAAGACTTTTTTTGCTTTACCTAGAGTGAAGTGAAAGTATGTGTAAGACTTCTGACTAAAACTTACCTGTATTCTTCAGTTGCACTTTGCATTTCAAATTCCCGTTGAATGAGGGAGCTTCAAATATATGTCAAAGTACGTCCGAATTGGTTTAAAGATTCCATGAATAGAGCTTTAAAGACGTCAGAATTTCATCAAATTCATAGGAATAATGTATTATTGTCCCCTTACACGGGCCTCAAAAAAGACTGCCACCAAAAAATGCCGCCACAAAAAAAAAAAACTAGAAGCAGCCACAAAAAAAAGCTGAAGCGCGCGACATATTGGACTCTGGCGAAGAAGGATTAAATACGCGAATGGTATGCGGCGGCGGTTGTTATTATCATTATTATAAAAAAACGCCACCACAAAAAAAGGTCGCCACAAAAAAACGTTCTAGCGTTTTTTCAGCTTCAGCTTTTTTAGCGGGGACACTTACGAGTTCATAGTTTATCGCTTAGTAGGTACACCGTAGTAGGTAGACTATATAAGTTGCACCAAGAGCCATAAAGGGATCCATGATTGGTATAGATCACGTTCCAAACGTAAGTGTAAAAAAATAATCAACACACTTGCTCAGAAAGAGTTGTGTCAATTGCACCACATTTATGTGTATGGTGAATGTTTTCAAACCGTGACATTTTGATTACCATTAGACACTAGTGCGATAATGTAGTTAAAACCTTTATGTTAAACCTCTATATTCTCAAAAAAAAAAAAAACTTTTTTTGTGAACATAGCGGTTTAACAAAGTCCGTTAAAATGTTTTTCTTCATAAGTTCATTAAAAAGTGTCGAATGATGTACCTGAGTATATATGCGTGCTTGCGGACAGCAAGCAACGGGTAGCTTGCTATCTGACCCTCCGGTAACTGTCCGGACCGAGCCCAAGACGTCGACGAAGTGCATTGTTCCCGCGCGCCTCGAGGAGTTGTCAGTAACAGCAGGGGCCCAGCTGCTGGGTCGAAGCCTACTGGGGCCAGGGTTAGTCCGAAAGGTAGCTCAAGCCCCGGTATGAAGGCACGAAGGAACGGGGTGGGTTTTTAGTCAGTAAGAGTCTGATACTATCTCCCACTCCGCTCAAGAGCGGGGGTTGTCATTGGATGATTTTTCCCATCATAAAAAAAACAAACTTGAGTATTGAAGATTACTGCTCTCAGCTTTCTCGCAGCCATAAGAGGGTTATGGCCTTTGGCTCAGGTCTAAATATCGCCTCAGCGGTAATCACCATACACACTAATATCATAATGTACTAGTATGGTGTTCATTTAAAGCTGTCACGCTCATTATAAAATCCCGTGTATTTCCAGCTCGTAGATTCAGCCGTTTGCTGTACGGCTCCATTGTTAATTATTATAAACGCTTTCAGTTATTGTTGTGTTTGGTGATTAAAATTTGGATTGTAAACTGAAATGAACCAATCCAAGCGGAAAATTTTCATGGAAATCTAAAATGTAAATGTTAAGTGTTTGACTTGAGTAACGGAGTGAGCTGGCGTTGCAAGTTTTGGGATGTTGTTTATTGGTATCAAGATCTGACAAATATTGATGTTTATTAAGAAGTATTTTGTTGAGAAAGAGAATGTAAAGGAAGATTTTTGATTGCCTGTGCTGATTAAAGGTACCTGCCTGTACCTGAGTGTGTTTGTATTGTACTTATTACTTTTTGGTGTATAATAAAGTTCATTCTATTCTACCCACTTAAAATGCTGTAGACCGTTCTATCTTTTCCTTCCAGGGTGTGTAAATACCTGCTGGAGCCTGTGTTTTAATTAAGACTGAATAGGTTACCTACTTCTAGGTAAACGCGCTCAGTTGAGATAGGGGGATGAAAGTAGAAAATTATCCCAAAGACATACACTCTCAGGATAAAATGTATCTTTGGTCCTATTCAATGATATAGTCCAATCGTTTGCCGAATTTCATCTAAATCCTTCACCCGTTTGAATGTGAAGGGAACAAGATTGGCGGCGGAGACCTCTCGCGCCGGGCGCTGGTCGAGGCCATGGTCCGGAGTGAGGAGGAATGGCAGGCGGTCGCCTCCTTCTGCGAAGCAGTAATGCTTGCAAAGGAGGAGGCCGACCGCATCAGGCAACGGCGCCCTCGCCGCCGTCGCCGGGATTCCGATCCCAATTTCCGGCCACCGTAGACGCGGGCTCGCGGACGGCGAGCCATGGGTAGCTCGCTGTCCGATCGTCCAGTAATGGACCGAGTCCAAGACGTCGACGGCACGTACTGTTCCCGCGCGCCTCAAGGAGTTGTCAGCAGCAGGAGAGGCCCAGCTGGGTCGAAGCCTACTGGGGACAGGGTTGTCCGAAAGGGAGCTCGTGCCCCGGTATGAAGGCTAGAAGGAACGGCGCGGGGTTTTTAGTCAGTAAGAGTCTGACACTGTCTCCCGCTCCACCTAAGAGCGGGTTTCGTCAAAGATGATTTTCCCCGTCGACAAAAAAAAAAAAAAAAGGGAACAAGACTAAAGATTGCATTATGTAAGATACGCTCATCCAAAATGCTATCTTTAGTCTTAATATAATAGTATGTATAATCCCAAGTTATTTTGAAGGACTTTTTAAACTATTATATGTATGTAGTACCTATACACCTATATATATTTATATTTATAGGTGTAATACCTCTAACTACACTTAATTTGAATATTCCAATTACCTTAAGTTTAAACGTATGAGTAAGTGGCCATCAATAAACTTACCTGTATAACCTGGTTTGACTTTTATTACGTTGGCTTTAAGTCCATAACATTATCTAAGGTGGAAAAAAAAGGTTTTCTTTATATATACTTAAGTATCCTATATCGTATTTTAGGGTATGGTATACCCGTGTCTATTTTATCGAAATTCGTTCTATCGTCTAAGCTTGAAAAATGCACACCCATACGTACAAATTTCGCGATCACTAACTCCCTTTTCTTTCATTCATCAATCTTTTCTTTCACTCCCCAACATTCTGATCTATAAAGAATAACAGGTCTTATCACGGACTTGTCTGTTACGGTAATGTCCGATATAAGGGCAATCAAATCTTCCGGCAATCCCTTAGACCTCCTTACATCCTTTAATTTGGAACTCATCTTCAAACCACATTATAATCCATTACACAATCCCATATCCAAGAAACTAACAAGAAACATAGTAACTCCATTATACAAAACGCAATTACAAAATCATCAATCTCAATAAACAGTTAGAAATTGAAAACACTCAGTAGATTGTCTCTGAAACTGTAAAACAAACTTGTACATTTGTCGGGAGTGTGCCGTGCATGGCGACCGCGAAAGGGCTTGATCGGTGCGTGACACACGGCTATATAGATAGTGAAGTAGATATTGGGTATTTGACTCATTTTTGTATTATTTGAAAACTAGCTTTCCGCCCGCGGCTTCGCCCGCGTGGAATACAGTTTATATCACGCGGGCAGAGACCCGTGCTCAGCAGTGGAATTATAGGTAGCCCATGTGTTATTCCAGTGACTCTTCTACCTACCTACCAAAATTGATCTAAATCCGTTCAGTAGTTTTTGCGTGAAAGCGTAACAGACAGACAGAGTTACTTTCGCATTTATAATATCAGTAGGTATAACATTATCATGAAATGTTTTGTTTTTTGTGACCTGTTTAAAATTAAGTAAAATTTTTATAAGTGTTAAAATTCTTTCAAAGATGAAATGAAAACGAAAAAAAGAAGTACACTTGCAGAAGTACGTAGCACTTATATGTGACGACACCACCATTAGTTATAACATTTATTTATTCTTATTATTATTTATTTATTACTTAGTATGTACATATTATCTACATTTTTAAATATTTCTTAAGTAAAACACATTAAAAAAAAAACATTTAAAAATATAAAAAATAGTAGCCCACCGGCATCGGGAACAGGGTCCAAGCTACCGGTGGTCAGGGCTCCTGAGAGAGGAATCTCCTAACGATGCGCGCCGTGTCCAGGAGTACTGCTTTCTGGATCAGGCCCTTGATCCAGCTGCCTAACGAGAGCCTCCTTAGATGTTGTTCGAGGCTCTTAGCTATTAAGCCATTGGCCGTTACGACTATCGGCACAATGATTGCTCTATCCACTTCCCACATGTCGACAACCTCGCGAGCTAAGTCAAGATACTTGATCTGCTTGTGTTTCTCAGCTTTCACGAGGTTCTCGTCATGAGGGACCGCTATATCAACAATCATTGCGCGACGCTCTAGTCGATCTATCACCACTATATCAGGTTTATTGGCAACAATAGTCCTGTCAGTGATGATAGATCGATCCCAATATAATGTGATACTCCCATTGTCGAGAACTGGGTCGGGCACATACCTGTAGTATGGAACTTCTGATTCCACAAGATTATATTTAAGAGCAAGTTGCTGGTGAATAATCCTGGCTACGAGGTTGTGTCTATGCAAATAGTCTCCATTAGCCAGACGAGAACACCCAGAAATAATGTGTCGGATTGATTCCCCGGGCCGGTGGCATGCCCGACAGATGTCAACCGTACCGTCCTTCACAATGTATTTCCGGTAGTTGTTCGTCATCATAACTTCGTCCATAATTGCAAAGACAAAACCTTCGGTTTCCCCGAAGAGGTCACCGAAACGCAGCCAAGATACGGACGCTAATAGGTCTACATCGGGCCCATGTAAGGCCCGGTAGAAGCGTCCGTGAAGCTCCTTGCTCTGCCATACTTCCTTGCGGTCATTAGTATCCAGTACTATAGGTTTGCGCCAGTTCTCGTTGGCCAAGGAGAGCGGGGTGAGGCCCTTGTCCACCGCTACCACATCTCGGTGCATACCCACGTCGGCGGCTAGAAAATATTCCCTGAGACTGCATACCTCGCGGTTGTGTAGGGTCTTAGCATTTAAGAAGCCACGACCCCCACACTTCCGCGGGATATACAGTCTCATCACCGATGACCGTGGGTGATGCATCCGATTTGCGGTAAGTAATGTACGGACCCTCCTGTCCAGGGCATCGAGTTCCGCCTGAGTCCATTTGAGTATGCCGAAAGAATACATCAATACTGGCATGACCCAACCGTTGAAAGCGCGCACCTTGTTTCCGCCTGATAAAAGACTATTCAGTACTTTATTCAGGCGGCCAAAGAAGCGCTCCTTCAACGATTGTTTCACGTCATCAGTATTGATGCCTACCGCTTCCGACATACCCAAATATTTGTAAGTTTCGGTTGAACTGAGGGATCTAAGGTGTATGGAATCCGAGAGTTGAATGCCCTCGGATTCCACAATCTCACCTCGCTTTACATGCATGACTGCACATTTGTCCGCACCAAAGTCCATCCTGATGGCACTACTGAAGGTTTCAGTTACCTTCAGTAGCTCCACCAGTTGCAACTTGTTGGGGGCAAAGAGTTTCAGATCATCCATGTAAAGAAGGTGAGATATGACCTGACCGCCTCTTTTCAACCGGTAACCTAAGCCAGAACCCTCCAGCAGTGTGCTGAGAGGGTTCAAGGCTAGGCAAAACCACAGTGGACTCAGACTGTCACCCTGGAAAATGCCACGCTCGATCCTTATCGGTTCGCTGCTCTCCCAAATCTGTCGACATCCTGGATAGTGAAGGACTGTTCTCCACTGCCCCATACATGACGTCAGGAAGGTGCGCAGAGTTGCATCAACTTTATACAGCTCTAGCACCCTCATGAGCCATGTATGGGGAACAGAGTCATAGGCCTTCTTATAATCTATCCAACATGCCGACAGATTCTTTCGAGAACGTCGAGCCTGTTGGCTAATGGCAATATCGATGAGGAGCAGCTCCTTAGTACCGCGGGACCCGTTCCTACATCCATTCTGAGAGGCAGACATGATAGAATTTGTTTCAATATGACTATTGATTTTAGCTCTCAGAATGGATGTAAGAACTTTATAGACCGTCGGCAAACACGTAATCGGTCTATAATTTTTGGGTTCCGCAGTACTACCTGATTTATGGAGGTACAGTTTCTAACGACAGGGATAACCCACCTGGGGTTATCCCTGTCGTTAGAAACTGGGGCAGCGACCCTGACTCTAAGGCAGATTGGAACTGAGATGCCAAGCGAGCGTGCGACCCTTGAAACCATTTGAGCCAGAAATTGTGCAGCCCGTCCGGCCCTGGAGATTTCCAGTTAGGCAACGGACGGACTGCACGGGCTACATCTTGGGGGCTGATGGTTATTGCCCCCATTTCTGGTAAAAGATCGCACGCGCGCTCGACCTCTCGAATCCAATCACCCTCAGTGTGACTGACAGGCGCCGACCAAATGCTGCGCCAAAATGAACACATGGCATCATCATCTGGTAGGCGCGTGTCAGACACACCTTGGTCCGGTCGCTCCCAAGTCCTGTAAACCCACCTCTCGTTGCTTTGGAATGTACGATTCTGAGTGTACCGCTCCACTCGTCGCTTGTACCTACGAATACGGTTTGCCCATGCACAGATCTTCTGCTTCAGGAAGTCGATACGCTCTGTGACGCAGGGCAGATAATCTCGAGGATTAATATCAGTCCCCAAGAATGCCCGCCTCACAAAGCGCATCACCCTAGGGCGAGTGTTGCCCTCCCTGAAGCAGATAAGCTTGCCGATGAGTGCTCTAGCTTCACCGATACGGCGCTCTATCCTGCACTGCCAAGC
Source organism: Mythimna lalbum (assembly GCA_949319445.1). Taxonomy (NCBI): domain Eukaryota; kingdom Metazoa; phylum Arthropoda; class Insecta; order Lepidoptera; family Noctuidae; genus Mythimna; species Mythimna lalbum. The sequence goes on along the minus strand of OX439345.1, from coordinate 6,175,706 downwards.
TGGCACAGCTGGTCGTGTAGCTCTGTTACAATTAGGAAATTTAACGTGAGCTACACGACACGCTGCTACAGCCGCACAGTACAAGATAGAGTGGGTATCAGTGAGATCTTCACTGCTCTCAAAACAATTTGATAGCTGCGAATCTAGAGCACACACCAGCGCCCTATTTCTCTTGTGCATGGGCAAACGAGGTAGGCGAGGTCTAAGCTCCGGTGGTATGGAGCGGTATTCCCGAAATGCGTCTTCCAAAGCACCCCTCAATCGTTCATTACATTGGGTACTCACAGATATTGCCGCGCTATCATCGGCGTCACCAACATGATCGGGTCGCGATGCAGCACTGGGTTGACGTTGCGCCGCGGCCGGTGGTGTAGCAGGTGAAACACGGCTACTCTGTGATTCCAGGCGCAGTCGATCAAGTACGGCGTCATCCAACATACGATTACGCTGAATGACCCGCACCTGATCCGACAGTCGTTGGACCGAAACGTTGACAGCTGGCTCAAGCACCTGAAACAGAGAGAGCATCCGACCACGATACGCAGTCAGGTTAATTCCCCCCTCTGTAGCCCCAAAGTATGAGCGCATGACATTTTCATTGATGGATGATGTCCATCGCATGCGCTGCACACTTCCACCGACAGCGGGGACCCTATCAGAGGCCGGAGGCCTCTTCCCCGCCGACGCGCAGGTGGAGGTGACGTCGGCGGCGAGAAGTATTCGTCGCTCGAACTCGACGCAACTGCAGCTACCGGAATCACTGGACTTACGGCTGGCGCTGGTCCCGGCGGCTGCGAGGCGGAGCTGAGCGACGAACCCGAAGATGTTGGGTGTGTGTCAAGTTTTCTTGCTCGGCTTCTTGTCAACATTCTTCAAATTTATTTCATCGCCATGTCGTTGTTGTCTTTTGTTGTAGGTAATGTAGGATCGTTATGTAATGTTTCTATTATTTTTTTCTGGTGGTTTTCCGGTGATTAAACATGTTTATGGTGTATTATTGAATTAAATTGAATAAAAAAAATGACGTGAAAAAATTTGCTGACACTTAGTTTGACAGCCGAGCCACAGATTACTATGTTACTATGTTATTATTATTATTATTATGAGCCCGTTGTGTCCCACTGCAGGGCAAAGGCCTCCCTTCCATTATTCCACTCTTTCCTGTCCTTAGCCACTTCTGGCCAATCCTTAAGGTAGGAGTCCAAATCGTCACGCCATCTCCTTCTGGGCCTACCGCGTCGCCGGCTCCTGCTGTTCGGAATCCAGTCAGTAGTTACTTTCGCCCAATTCTGTTGCGACATGCGGCAGATGTGACCTGCCCAGTTCTACTTTAGTTATAAAATAAAAAAGCTTTTATTATTCCTTACAATAAGTAGTTCAGGGTTAGTGTGTTAGTATAATAAAAATAACCACCATTAGTTACGCGTATACAAAAGGTATAGCGAGTTGTCTACCACGCTCGTACAGCCACTCTTACTCATTTGAAATGCTAATTACTGCATAAGGGGTTCCCTTTCCACTCACTTATCAGTCATGAACATTGACGATATACCTCGAAAAGGACGCTTTTAAAGCATATCTTTAGATAGTTTTTAGAATAGCAATGTAACACTTTAAGTAAACATTTGGCGCCATTTCATTCCACAAGACAGCGTTAAATAGAATGATCCAACTTGCTAAACACTTTATCAAGCAGTGTGTATCACAAGTAAAGAAAATTCCTAATCACATTAATGTAGTTTAGTTGCGATGCAACCCACAAAGTTTGTCCATTATGGTATTATCGATGGGTTTCAAATTGCATCAAATCTATGGGGACTCATCCCTATGGTTTTCTTTGGGGGCGCCACCTTTTTTTGAGGTCCATCAATTTTGAAATAGATGTCCCTTGAAATCAAATTATGCATTGTGTTGGAAATAATTTGTTTTGGTTCAAAACAGACGGTTTTATGAAATTGCTAGCTTTCGACAGCGGTTTCGGCCGTGTGTAAATTGAAAAGGAACAGAACATAACATAGCAAGAGAATATAACCACGAGTTCAAATTTTATCCTATAGTCTACTCGTGGACCAAATTATATCTAAATCCAATCAGTCGTTTGAACGTGTTGGAGTAACAAACATTTGTATACACACATATGATACCAGAGAATATCTACTTACAAACGTTCACCTTTGAAATTATACTGTGATTTTTATTGACACAGATGTTGTCATGTCTTATCTATAAACTGTCAAAATACGCAAAATTTACATATTTTATAGACGTCGTAAGTCGTTTTAAATTTTTGCCGCAACTTTCTTAATTTTTTTTCATAGCAACTTTCTTTTGACGATAACTGAACAACTGAACTGAACTGGACTTTGAGAGTCGAGCAGTTGCAGCCGCGTCATAACACTAATTTCAAGTCGTTTGTGGTGCGGGTGCCGACTTAACATTTGGACACCTTCCTCAAAGGAGAGTTTTGGCCGAAGGGTGTCGTGTATCGACGATTTCGCGGAAAGATACCGACCTCGCAGCGGAACACGACGCCGTCACTTCGTGTACAATAGTTTAGCTTAATAATAATTAGTTATAGTATCTTTTATGTATTAGTTTATTATTCTGTAATGATTATTTTTGTGTATTTTATCTATGGGCCTTAGATGCCTGAAAATAAAGGATTATTATTATTTATTATTATAAAAAAATAATTATCGCAATGAGTTTAGCCGTTCATGCGTGATGACGAGACCAAGGGAGCTCATTTTACAAGCTTTTATTTAGTTCCACCTGTCCCGATGTTTGTCTCTAATCAAATCTTGAAAAGTAAATTTGATCCACTTCACGGTTACCGATTGAGCTGAAATTTGCAAGCTTGTGTAAATCAGATGATAATGCAAAATTATTGTGTCATGACGCTAATCTGATGATGGAACCGGAAGGTGGTCATAGGAACTTTGCAGTTAAACGACACATTCCCTTCGAATTTGGGTTCGTTTGATTTGTCTTGACGAATATTAACTATACAGGTATGCTCAGCTATAAAAGCTTGCTATGAAAAAATGATTGTCATTAAAAGCTTGTTATAGATACATAAAAATTACGTCGTAATTTAAAAAGTAAGATTTAAAAAATCTTATTTTCAAATTCATTCCTTTTACAAATCTTGTTGTTTAAATATTACGATGAGCTCATAATTTTACTAAAACAGCAAAAACGAGGTTACAAAGCTTTTATCTCTCCTCAATTTGCATTTAAACACAAAAATGTTTGATACAAAATTTGTCCCCGCATAATTTTCCTATGTGAGCCCCATAGAAAATCCTCTCATCTATTTGACTTGCAAATTGCCAGCCCACTTTCATGGCCAACTTAATCGTTGTCTAAAATTGCCACCCCACTTTAACTTAACGCGAACTTATGTGATAAAAAACATACCTCTAGCTGAAAATTCACAGTAACTGGCCAATTTGGTGGGCGAGGCTCACTTGTTAGCAGAACCCGACAAGTGGCTGCCAAGTAGTGACCAAAAACTTGGCCCAGGCAAGTTCAGTTTGGGTCAAAAAGTTATATATCCTTACAAGAAGACGGAATTGGTTATATTCTCGCTTATATTAAAGTTAGCGGAGTTTATGATTGAGTAGAAAGTTAAGTTGATTCTGTATCCAACTACAGCTTTTTTTTTGGAATATTTTTCGTGTTCATGGAAAAAATGTCAAGATATATTATATTTTTATTTTTTTCGATGGGGAAAATCATCTTATGACAAAACCCGCTCTTGGGTGGAGCGGGAGATAGTGTCAGACTCTTACTGACTAAAAACCTCACCCCGTTCCTTCTAGCCTTCATACCGGGGCCAGCTGGGCCCCTCCTGTTGCTGACAACTCCTTGAGGCGCTCGGGAACAGTGCGCGCCGTCGACGTCTTGGGCTCGGTCCGGACAGTTACCGGACGAACGGACAGCATGCTACCCATGGCTCGCCGTCTGCGCGCCAGCGTCTACGGTGGCTGGAAATCGGGATTGGAATCTCGGCGGCGGCGGCGAGGGCGCCGTTGCCTGATGCAGTCGGCCTCCTCCTTTGCTAGCATTACTGCTTTGCAGAAGGAGGCGACCGCTTGCCACTCCTCCTCGCTCTGAACCATGGCCTGAACCAAGGCCCGGCGTGAGGGCACGGCGGTGCTCCACCCAACGCTCAAGATGCCCTTGAACATAGTTGTATTTGATTTGAAAGGGAGTTATATTAAATTTTTTATACGTTACGAGAGAATGAGGATATTATTTTGGACGAATTTATTTTTCTAAAACTTTTCCAGGAAGTACGACATTTGGTTAATATTCCTGAAAAAGTTATTAATGAACAAGGAAAATACTGTTCGACGTTATTATATTACTTTCCCTAACAGTTTAACTCACGGAGTCGTACTGCTGTGATAAACAAGTACCCTATACATCCTCATCTGGTTCCAGGAATCACTGGTAATTTAAATCTTATTCAAATCCAAGCTATTAGGCAATCTTTACGTAGATGGCATACAGTGACATGCAGTTTTTAGTCAGTAAAAGTCTGACACGCTCAACTCAGAGCGGGAGAAGTCATTGGACGATTTTCCACCTTAAAAAAAGCCCCAACACCGTTCTCTGATCGCTAGCTGACAGGTGGGACTGTCCGATCTTGGAGCAATGGATACGATTGCATGCAGTCAAATAGACATTCCCCAGTGTGCATCACCCGACTTCATAGTCGGCCTTATAATGTTCCCACTGTTGGGACTCAGGCCTCCTCTCTAGGAGAGGGAATGGGTCGCAATCAACCACGCGGCCCCCGTCCGGGTTGCTGGATGTCACATGTCTTCGAATTTTTGGTTCTAGGACATGCCGGTTTCCTCATGATGTTTTCCTTCACCGTTTTGAAAGCAGTAGTGGTGAAATAAATTACACAAAGTAATGCGCCTGGCTGGGTTTGAACCCGCGACCTACTAGTAAACCGCGAATACTACTCGTAAGTCGGGGCCGTTATCACTCAGCCACCACTGCTGCTCATGCATCACCCAGCTTAGAATAAGAATATTTGTTCTCTATGTTACCAACACTAGTTCTAAGTTTAAATTGTAAGTAAAGAAATATGGTGTGTACCGAATTTTTTTTTTACTATTTTAAAAGTTGCGTCATTAGAAATTATTTAAACATACGAAAATTTGATCACAGCAATATTATAAAAGATTTTGTGTGTGTAAGTGTATTTTTTTACTCTTTCACACTCAAACATCTGAACGGATTTGAATAGGCAAGCAAGTAGACCAAGTGCTGGAAGCTATTAAAAGTATCCTATTAGCATTTAGGATACTTTTTATTCCGGGAGAATGATCCCTTGCGGTAATTTTACACTTTCACGTTTGTGACACCGCTGGCAGAAATTCATCAACATCATTATAATTTCAGTCGAAAGACGTCCAATGTTGGACATAAGCCTCAACGAACGGTCATTAGCGTCTCGCATTCAATGCTTCCCCGGTGCTCTCACCAGCTCATCAGTCTATTTTGTGGAAAGTCTTTCAACGCTGTCATCTAGCTTACAGCCGTCTATTAAGAAACTTTTGACCTCATCGACCATCTGTTCTGCAAGAAATGGACGACCCTGCATACTACCACAAAAGTTTGTCGATTCTTTGGGCCCTTAATTCTTCAGGGAATATATGACCGACAGAAGATTAGAACTAGGAAACAGCGAAACAGTAAAATCAACAGATAACCAGCAATAGTTTCACAATAAAATACACTACACCGAAAAAGCCTCATCACACACCGATTACATAACACTCAGCCGTCGATTTTTCCGGCCATGCACGACTCCGGTTAGGAGACAAACTCTATTTGCTGAATAAATTCCAGTTCAGACTTGGCGAATGTCGTTCGTATTTGAAACCGTGCCAAGTCCCGCAATCAGAACAGTATGTAGGCCAAGAGGCTGCGGATGGCGGCTTTCGGCTTTTTTGTCTGGAGTAAACAAAGACAGGTGGAGACATGAGCGTTTTAAGTTATTTTTGTTAGGCTTTGAGCACTAGGCCGGCTATGAAATTTGTAGTGGGACGAGGTTAACAATGCGGTGAAGACAGTTTGGTTTTAGCAACACTTTCACTGTCTTCTTTTGTGCACTTGTGCTGTGGTATTCCAATTTGTTGCAATATGTTTTTCTCCTATGCTTGACATACGAGTAAAGTCAGAATAAAAAAGTATCATGTCACTCACGTATACTACCCGCTGCTTTGGCGATGAGTATAATAGTTTTGATACATGTTCCAACTTGGTACGCCGGATTTGGTTCGTCGAAGGTACCAAAGTCGTGGTCCATCCGTACTAAAGTCGAGCGTGACTCAGCGTAATTAGAATTATCTTTTTTTTTGGTGATAGGATTGCGCTTGACCACTATTTCATCTGATGGAAAGCGACGATGCGGTCGACGATCATACGCATACGCTCAAACTTGGTACGCCGTCCTACTAATTTCGTGCCTTAGCCCTACCCCTACTCATAGGGCTTTGGTCCGTACCAAACACCCTATTTTTGGCAAAATCACATTATTATACCTATAAGCAAATTTTTGAATATAAGACTGAGAGACTGGACCATGCCCAGAGATTGACTATTTTCTCCAATCGCCTATCCTAGTTTTGTCTTCACATCTTATCATTTCTTTTTACCGACTTCCCAAAAAGGAGGAGGTACTACGTTCGGCTGTTTGTATGTTTTTTTTTTTTTTTTTTTTTTTGTATGTTTGTTCGTCGAATACTCCCCCAAATGTGGACGGATTTTCAAAATTCTTTTTTTGTTCGAAAGTAGATAGTTCTGAGGTGGTCCCATTATCACCAAATTAGGATCTGATGATGGGATCTTGGAGAAATCGAGGGCAACCTTCAAATTTTATAGGCTCACTTATTGATTTTCGCATATTTTATGAAGTATCTTGTGTATTTGCGTATGGTCGTCACCATCTCAGGTAGCTGGGCTGATGATGGAAGGTACAACTCCTTAACAGTAAGAAGTTACTCGAACAGGCAAGGACTGTTTTAGTAAATTGTTTTGATGTTTGATAGGGCATTTGCCACATTTGGTCTCATGATCATCAAGTCATGACCTGATGCTGCAGTCAGGATAGTCTGCAGAGTACCTAAGTCCTCGACAACAAACAGCAGATATATCGAGTTTAGGCTCATTGAAAACGGCTCGATGTGTGGATAAACGTACTGCTAATAAAGAACACCGAAGTACATAGAGACCTGATGCTGAAGCCAGGAGCATCAGGAAAAGTACAAACCTTGAAATTACAGCACCGTAGTCGTGTTTGGGCTCATTTTAAACAGGACTAAATTTTAAGTTCATTGCAATGTTGACATAAATCTGGCCTGATGCTACAGCCGGGATTATCAGCATCTAGTCTAATGACTGTTTGAAAGAAGAGGGGGAGAGGATATATCGAACTGATCTGATGATGAAGCCGAAAGGTAAATTAATGTAATCTAACCGTGTTTGGGATTATTAGCACCGTTATGAGATGCGCTCTGACTATAAGGTATTTAAGTTTGACTGAGGGGTACTTTTTAGTGGTGGTACCATAACTAAAAAGTGTAAAATAAAAAAAACTTTTTACAAAAAAAATATAACCGACTTCAATGATAAAAACACTGAAAAGTATCAAATAACTTTAATTTTGGAAGTCGGTGTTAAATAACGAAGAGAATAAACTATTATAGAAACACCGACTTCCAAAATTAAAGTTATTTGATACTTTTCAGTGTTTTTATCATTGAAGTCGGTTATATTTTTTTTGTAAAAAGTTTTTTAACAAACAGAATCTTATCTACTCACAAAGCAAACAGTAAAAAAGGTGTTCAAAATATAATCTACAAGATATAGTGATAGGTACACAGACACACAATGTGTGCCCCGTATTTGTCGGTAAATATGTCTCGCCGATCAAACAACATATCTGGAAGAATATTTGCTCGAACCTTTAAGAATCTTGCACTCTTGAGGCACAAAGTAAAGGCGAAAGCGAATAAACTAAACAACTGAATGAATTTCAAGAGTTCAGAGATAGATTTTACTTGAGGTTCTTTTTCTTATCTATTTACTTATTTGAGTACTTTATGCGGCCTGTCCAAATGCAACAATTTTTTTTGTATTAATTCACATTGTATTATTATGATTGACATGTACTACTTATTTTTGTTTGTTTTTACATCCTTTTCTGACATTTTATTTTTTTTTGTTCTTAATTGACATTTTTATTAGTTTGCTTGACATTATTATTACAATCTTATCACTTTTGTTAGTCTGATATTTTTAGTACATTTATTTTGATTATTGATATAATGTAATTTGCATGCCCATTCAACGGTAAAATGTAGAGGCTCAATATAATTATAAGAAAACACCTATGTATCAATCATCCATTTTTGTAAACCAATAAATGATTTATGATTTATTGTTAGTCGAGTAGTGAGCTCCTTACTACATTCTAAGTAAAGTTAGACGAATACTGGATGTACGAATATTTGGCAGTATTGTCAGTATTCGTTTCAAAGCATTGAGATCAAGGCCTTTCATGTTCTATTGCACATTTTATCCTTCGGGTGGTTTGAAGTCTTTTCCTACTTCTCATTTAATTTTTTTTCTCTATTGAAATATATTACAATATAATTTATTTATGTACAGAAATTAATAAACGGAAAAATACTAAAAATAATTACTATCTTTAAGCTTATGACTTGCACAGAGACATCTCGAAGAAACAGGAATAGTGAATAGTTTCACTTTTCTGCACCGCTGAACTGTGCGCCATGAATATACGGGGAACTTTCAAACTGGAAATCATTCCTTCCAGAAGAATGAACGGGTATGTTTTTTTAGAATTTTATTTATTATTAATGTCGATTCGAAACTCTGGACTTTTCGAGTTTAGAGCTGTGAATTCTTTTTTATTCAGTGTGAAAAAAATATACAGTTAAAAATGTATAACATTTTTCAAAATTGATTTTAAATTAGCGTTTGATTGTATCCCACCTTAATGGCAAGGCATACTAGTTTATTAAGAGCCTATTAGCTCTAGCCTTGAAGACACTTAAATTATAATGAAATTATAGGAGAGGGAATGGGCCGTAATCCACCACGCGGGCCCAGTGCGGGTTGTTGGATGTCACATGTCTTCGAATTTTTGGTTCTAGGACATGCCGGTTTCCTCACGATGTTTTCCTTCTTCGTTTTGAGAGCAGTGGTGATGAAATAAATTACACAAAGTAATGCGCATGGCTGGGTTCAAACCCGTGACCTACAACTCGTAAGTCGGGGCCATTACCACTCGGCCACTACTGCCCACGACTACGACGACTATTTATCATCGAAAAATGTCCAGAAAGTTACCTTAACATAAAGAAGGATAAAACCCAAATCCTGGGTTAAACTCACCTTTGCGCATGAACTATCTTTTTTTTTATATATCTTTCGCTTTGTGTGCAATCACATTAATATTATAAAAGTGAATGTTTGTGAGTTTGTATATTTGTATAGGTATTTGTTATTCTTCACACTCAAACTTCTGGACGGAGTGGGATTTACATGAAAGAAAAAAAATTAAAAGTAAGCGGATATTCGATGGATTCGAAATACACAGGAGCGGTCGTTGTGGCGACACTTAGGGGAGGCCTATCTCCAGGTGTGGACGTCTTTCGGCTGAAATGATGTTGGTGGTATAAAAACCATTCAATCTTAGTTTGTTCTTTGTCACAATATGTTTTGAGTTTTCAATATAATGATTTTTGACATATATTTATTATCTTAGCATATTAATAATGTATTTTATCATTATAAGTACCTACAAACAGACAATATTAACGATATTTTATTCTATTTCTAGTCTTTTTTAATCCAAAGATTGACTAGCAGAGAATGTTGTCCTGTTGCACTAAGTCTGTCCATGTACCACTAAGGGTACATAAAATCTAGTCTAAATAAAAATAATAATAGATAATATAGCAGCATTAACACAGCCAGCCGTTTAGATCAGGTCCGCTCCACACTGGACACCCAATTGCACGTCGCACTTTATGACGCTAAGAAACGTCACTGATGGCGAGATACCAGCTAATCCAGCGAGAACTTTACGACCTTAATAATGAGGAATACGACTCGAGGAGGAGGAACACAGTCAAAACCCTTCAACCAAACAGCCCAGTACAAAAGATCTTAAATATTTTCCACAACACTTAAAAACAAATCGTCAACAAAAACACAGCAGCACTCGTTATTTGCAGTTCAAAGTAAGGGACAGTATCTACGCTCACGGGCCAATCGTCACACTTGCCAATTACTACTACAAAGCGGTATCGCACCGTTTCGCACATAACAAAGGGTCGGTACTCGAGCCACTTAGCCCCCTTTTACTCTTTGTTGTACCGCATTTTAAAATTCCATCTATAAGTGTGTGCTTCGACTGTAGCGTAACATTAATTCATGAATCCCCAAGCGACCACCGGTGGCCACGCATCTATTGTCTTACTATTGTGTTTCTAATTGACGGTATCTGAAGGGTTATGGTATGATTCCGAACCACGCTGCACGCAGCAGTGCTGCCGCAACACTACTGGTCCCCATACAATTTCTATAAGCTTATATGAGATTACATTCCGAGCTAGGCAGCAATGTCGCGGCAGCAATGTAGGCAGTGTGGCAATGTGTGGCAGCACTGCGGCGACAACACTGCTGCTTGTTGCCGAGTTCGGAATCATACCTTTAGAGTTAGGTTCTGTGTTGCGATTTGCGAATTCTATATTTCAAGAAACTTGTAACTATTGAGTTTGCCCTGTTGGTTTAGTGGTTAGTGGCCCTGACTGTTATGCTGGAGGTCGTGGGTTCGATTCCCAGTCATATGTCAATGTTTCTGTAATGAGCATGATCATTTGTTCTGTGTCTGGGTGTAATTTATCTATAATGTGTATGTATTTAGAAATATAATAAGTACCTATGTTTATTAGTTGTCTAATACTCATAACACAAGCTCTGTTTAGCTCAGGTCTAGACGGCGTTGTGTAATATTTTTAATACAATTGTGCTCACATAATAGAACCAACAAGAAATATGTCATATTCATATTCATTTATTTGCATCTACAATGTTGGTAAGATGGTACAAAACAGGCTTAGAGCTATGAATCATTGTAGACCCTATATGTAACCAAGATTATATGTAAATCATAATATGATTTAAAAGAGTGTCCATGGAGTTTCTTGCACGTTCTTCTCCATAGAGATCTACGCTTTGGAATGTGCAATTTAGCTTCACTTTTCTTGGACTGACCGACATTTGACTATTCAAAAGTGCCTGCAAATGGTCTATTTGAAATAAATATTTTTGATTTTTATTTATTTATTTATTTAAAGCTTTATGCACAGAGTTGTACAAAGGTGGACTCAATGCCTTAGGCATTATTTGCCAGTCGACCTTAGGGTGGTGCAGAAACATAACATGGCAGGTGCAACTTAATAAATGAGAAACAACTACAATAGTAAATACATACTTAGATACATACCTACACATAAATAAACAAAGTTGTAGCGAAAAAAGAAACCAGTGCGACGATTATTCTATCAACATCTTGCGAATATGCTCTCGTGCCTTCATCTTAAAAGAAAATTTACAGACTAATTATACTTTGCGCTTTGGAAAAGACTTTTTCTAACAATGATGTACACCGCTACTCACACTACGGTGTGAGTAGCGGTCGTTCAATGCTGAAAGCGCACCGATGCGTTTCGACTCCAGCAATTATTTCAGTTTTCACTCGCTCGAGCGGAAAACTTCTTGAATTCAAAAACTTTTGTTAGATAAAGCTGGTTGGAACTAAAAGGTAATTTAATATTGGTAGTTTTGTTCGACCAAGTTCTTTATAAGAAGTGAATTTGTTTTATCTTGACTCAAGGGTTTTTTAAAGCATTCTTGATAAGTGATTGGATTGTCTGGAGGCTGGGACTGGAGAGAGCACTGGTAGCGAAGTGGTAATGGCCCTGACTTATGAGTTGTAGGTCGCGGGTTCAAACCCAGTTAGGTACACTTAGTGTAATTTATTTCATCACCACTGCTCTTAAAACGGTGAAGGAAAACATCGTGAAGAAACCGGCATGTCTTAGAACCAAAAATTCGAAGACATACCTTTTTTTTTTTGTCGACGGGGAAAATCATCTTTGACGAAGCCCGCTCTTGGGTGGAGCAGGAGACAGTGTCAGACTCTTACTGACTAAAAACCCCGCGCCGTTCCTTCTAGCCTTCATACCGGGGCACGAGCTCCCTTTCGGACAACCCTGTCCCCAGTAGGCTTCGACCCAGCTGGGCCCCTCCTGCTGCTGACAACTCCTTGAGGCGCGCGGGAACAGTGCGCGCCGTCGACGTCTTGGACTCGGTCCATTACCGGACGATCGGACAGCGAGCTACCCATGGCTCGCCGTCCGCGAGCCCGCGTCTACGGTGGCCGGAAATCGGGATCGGAATCCCGGCGACGGCGGCGAGGGCGCCGTTGCCTGATGCGGTCGGCCTCCTCCTTTGCAAGCATTACTGCTTCGCAGAAGGAGGCGACCGCCTGCCATTCCTCCTCGCTCCGGACCATGGCCTCGACCAGGGCCCGGCGCGAGAGGTCTCCGCCGCCGATCGCCCCCACGAGGGCACGGCGATGCTCCGCCCAGGCAGGGCACACCTCGACGGTGTGCTCCACCGTGTCCTCCGGGCGTTGCGCACAGTGGCGACACCCGGGCGTCTCTTCCGCTTGAATCCGATGCAGGAACCTCCTGAACTTGCCATGTCCGGTGAGGACCTGCGTCATGCGGAAGGTAAGGACGCCGTGAGGTCTTTCCAGCCACGCCTCAAAGAGGGGACTTACCGCCATAATCGTGGCGTGCCCAAAGACATACCTTATTGTGATATTCACCAACCCGTATTGGGCATGCGTGATGGGTTACGGCCCATTCCCTCTCCTGGAGAAGAGACCTGAATCCTAGCAGTTGGAACATTAAAAGGTTGATTATGGGGCTACCCCACTGCTGGGCAAAGGCTTCCCTCCATTGCTTTCATTGTTCCGGGCTCTGGGCAACTTCTTGCCCAATATTTTTTTAATTTGAATATACTTACTCAAAGTGATAAAGGCCTCTTACACCACTTGATATTCAGACAGTCTTAATCGATGTAGCGTCTTGTAGCGTCGTCGTATCGCGTAGTGTAATAAGGGTCAGACTGTCTTATTATGAATAAAAAATTAGACGAGTCTGAATATCGTGTGCTGAATAACGTGTAGTGTAAGCTACACGTACTTGTAGTATAAGCCATAAGGCTTGTAGTATAAGCCATAAGATCTAACTTGGGGTATTAGCATCTAATAATATCACGGAGCACAATAACCAGGTTTATTTTCGTTGATATTATTCATGGAGCAAAACGTCGAAAATAAACCACACAATTATACAATTTAATTACTTTACCTGACTATTATTTAAAAATGCTGGTTTAACATAAACTATATCCAACTTCTAAACAGTAATTTTAAATTAAGAATAATTTATTTTGGTAAACCAACTAATTTGAAAGTGTTCTAATTTGCGGTTTACTTCGTATAAACATGACAATATTTTAGTGAAAAACGTTCGTAAATTTAATTCCATGTTGGTTAGCAATTAAAGTAAAATGCTGATAATATTTTCAGTTAGCGGTAAGCAGGATTATTGCCTGGGTTAAGGACGCTTAAGGAACTGTTCACACGCTAATTAATCGGTGCACGAGTAGCCTTATTTTAAAATTTTATGGTTACAGGTATACGACATACAACTTACTTTTTTTTAATTACCTTTTATTTATTGAAATAATAGTGTTTGCCAGCGACTACGCTGACGCGTGGTTTGGTCCACGGGAATAATCTAACGTGTGTTAGATAAATTTATCTAATGTCCTAAACAAGTTCCTTTGATATAACCCCTCAAGCGCCGATTGTACATACGTCTGCACAACATGAATGACCTTAAAAAATCTTAATTTTCGTTTGTACTAAATTTATTTGGCCAAAAATTTTGCTTTTTAGATTTTTGTTTTTTCTAGAAAAATCCATAATTTTTTTTTTGTGATTTAGGTACGTAAAAACGGCAATTTTCCAGGTCAAAAACTTCCTGGCGCTTGCTTGAAGAAAGAAGCATATAGATTTGAGTGGACATGTCCAGTCAGTGCAAGCATTTGACAGTATTCGCAAAGACAGACAGACATGGCATGCAATCTTCTGTTCAGTTTGTTGTTCTGAGTAAATAAATGGTGGTAGCACAGTCATTTACTTTATTAGACTTCAAAGAAACATTTAGCACTACCCTGTTAAATTCGCGACATCGCGATAACTCCCTCGAACCCGCACTTCAAGGCTCTATTTTATTGCTTGAAAATTTCGCGCATATGGAACAAAACAGCCTGGCATTAAACACTGAACAAGGCACATAAAAGGCACATAAAAGTTTAAAAAGTTAGCTGTGTGTCGCCCACATTATGCTCTGGCAGCATGCTATAGTTGCATGACCGTCAACAGTTTGATTCAATGCCTAATGTTGTGGGGCAAAGCATAGGAGATTGAGGTTTTTTTTTGGGACGTTTTGTAACTGGCTGAATTGAAACATGCTATATTGCAGTATAGTTTGTTTTAAATATTGTTTGGAATATTGCAGTAACTGCATTGGGGATGGTATAGAAAACTATTTTTTTTTTCTTGCAGCGGCTTTCTCTTTCAATTATTATGCAGGTGTCTTCAAGAATAAAGTGAATAAGCATAAGATGCATCTCGACACAAATTTTCACTGTTTTTCATACAACCGCTCATAACCGATTATGACGTTATTACACATTTTTCATTCGATATTTTAGAAACACAGTATCTTGTGGATATTATCTAGGCTTCTATTAAAATCAATTTCTAAATTTGTGTAAAACTAATCCAGTAAAGACCTCTGAAAATCTCCTATTTTGTATGAACGTTGACACTTCATAATTTGCCTAAAAATTAAAAAAGTCAAAAATGTAAAACTATAGAAGCCTTGCAAATATTATTTAGATTCTAAATGATGATCATTTTTTTCAAAAACTTTTAAGGGTTTAAAAAAACAGCTATTTCCTGGAGGAAGTTTTGTGAAATATTCAAGTAAATCTCGGAATTACTGAATGAAAAGTAGAATGAAAAGTAAACGTTCCTTCAAAATACGAAATTGGCCGAAAAGATTAACGTAAAGTTGTTAACGCAGTTTATGGCTGCATAAATCAGAAGATCTAGCCCCAAAGTGGCCCAGCTTGGTCGAAGCCTACTGGGGCCATAGGTGATGCGAAAGAGATCCTCGGGGCCCTGGAGCAATGGCAAAGAAGGAACAGGAGTTGGGTTTTTAGACAGTAAATATCTGACACTATATCCCACTCCACCCAAGAGCGGGGGAAGTCATTGGATGATAAATAAAAAAAAAACACCCGGAATCAAATGTACCTACCTACCCTATGTCTAAGGCTATGGTCCACTCCTATGCCAAAATTGTGAACGTACTTTCGTGACCTATATCCGAATTTTATCTAAGTCAAGTAAATTTTTCCTTAATTTGGGTACTTTATAATTTTTAATTATCTTTTTTTATTTTTTGCCTACAACTTTTACATAAAAAAGTAGCTTACACTTCTAAATTAGGCTTTCTCCACCAGCGAATTCTAAGGACTCCAAGTTTCTAGGTTTACGACTTTATAACGACGCGCTAAGCGGTGAAATATGTGCTTGTTGGTACATGATTATGTTAATTTTGACGTACAATAATGCCTCAGGTGTGTTGCCATAATTACTGTAAGCAAATAACTCACACACGATTGCTCCAGTTTTTGATAGAAAATAATAACTTAATCTAGGAATTAGTTTGAGGTTTATTGTTTAGCTTACACGTGTTGGTATACAATATTTATAAAATATGAATTACTTAATTCTATTTTTTACCTACTATACAATGTGTAACGTTAAATGCGCAAAACCTGAAAATAGTTTGATCAGAATAAGGAGCAGAATCAATTAAACCACTTTTTAATTTGAGTTACATTTTTCAAAAAAATCTTCATTTTAAATGTCGCTCTGTCTATTTATGAATAGGTCAAGCCATCACGTGCACAAACCCGCCGAAATAGGTAAACAAACAGAAATGTTTGTAGTCCAATAAAATTTTCTCATACTCAAGATAATAAAAGTTCTTCTTTCAATGCAGATATTAATTTTTTACAGAACTATGTATTTTAAATTAAAAGACTTCATTGGGGTTTTCTGAGGTTTTGCGCATTTAACGATACACGTTGTAGTATTTATAAGCGAAACCTGAATATATTTTGTTCAGAATCAATAGGTAACCGACTCGATTCCAATAATTTTTACACCATATTTTAATTTTTCTAAAAGTATTTAAAAAGGTCACAAGTTTGACACCAACGACACTAAGTACACCACAAGTCACAGTAAGACTTTAGGTGCCAGCGAACAGCTGGGTACGGAAACAAAAAAAACCCTCAGCCGCCCAGGTACCATAACTGGCTTGTGTTTCCTGATAACTATAACTTGGGGGTCTTTAAGTAAAGAGTGAATAGGTCGTCGACCGCATCATCGCTTACCAAATAGATAGTGATCAAACGCCAAACTATCAATAATAAAAAAATATCATAACATAGTTTAGAAATTTTGTACATAGCTTCTTTACGTAAAAATACTAGATAGGTGTTCGGGTTTCACATATACAAAAAAAAAATAAAAAAAAATTGTATAATTATGTACTTCTTTTTTAGGCAGAGGACAATGGTTGCCCAACAGTAACAGCCCCGAATTACGAGTTGTAGGTGGTGGATTTAAACCCAGATAGGTCCATTACTTTATGTAATTGTATAAATAGGTGGAGGTACCCCTTGGTAAAACTTGTATTTATTATTTTCTCCTGACTGAGATCTGCTAAAAATGTACAACTGATAAACTGGACCAATGGTTTTACGTACTTTACGAGTGGGACCACCGTGGGATCTGGAGGCAACAGTCCTTGCACACATGCACGACATGCAACATGTTAAAACATGGCGGACAGAGCTCCGGCGGGATCTCATGGTGAAATGGCGTCAACGGCTATCGCAACCCAGTGCTGGGCACGCCACGATTATGGCGGTAAGTCTCCTCTTTGAGGCGTGGCTGGAAAGACCTCACGGCGTCCTTACCTTCCGCATGACGCAGGTCCTCACCGGACATGGCAAGTTCGGGAGGTTCCTGCATCAGATTCGAGCGGAAGAGACGCCCGGGTGCCGCCACTGTGTGAAACGCCCGGAGGACACGGTGGAGCACACAGTTGAGGTGTGCCCTGCTTGGGCGGAGCAACGCCGTGCCCTCGTGGGGGCGATCGGCGGCGGAGACCTCTCGCGCCGGGCCTTGGTTCAGGCCATGGTCCGGAGCGAGGAGGAGTGGCAGGCGGTCACCTCCTTCTGCGAAGCAGTAATGCTAGCAAAGGAGGAGGCAGACCGCATCAGGCAACGGCGCCCCCGCCGCCGCCGCCGGGATTCCGATCCCGATTTTCGGCCACCGTAGACGCGGGCTCGCGGACGGCGAGCCATGGGTAGCTCGCTGTCCGATCGTCCGGTAACTGTCCGGACCGAGCCAAGGCGTCGACGGCGCGCACTGTTCCCGCGCGCCTCAAGGAGTTGTCAGCAACAGGAGGGGCCCATCTGGGTCGAAGCCTACCGGGGTCGGGGTTATTCGAAAGGAAACTAGAGCCCCGGTATGAAGGCTAGAAGGAACGGCGCGGGGTTTTTAGTCAGTAAGACTCTGACACTGTCTCCCGCTCCACCCAAGCTCCACCCGGGTTTCGTCAATGATGATTTTCCCCGTCGACAGAAAAAAAAAAGGTATGGAAGAGTTTCGGTATGTAATTGAGAGCGAGATCTGCCCCCCTAGCCAAGTTACAACCGTTTCGCTTGCATCGAACGCTTCGAGTAGACCTTGCCGCCAATTTTTTTGTTTTGACCACATGACTGAGCGTTGTGACGACGTCGTTCTTGTACCTTTGAAGCTTTATACTAGTGTTAATAATTGCAGATTAGCAACTTGGCTAGGGGTACCGCTTCCCTTCCATGAGCTCTTATTATTTAACCACAAACTATTCTTAATAATTCAGACCACTTTCAATGGCCAATCTCAACGGAGAATAGACAAGTACATCATCAAAATCATCCGATTTACTTGACACTTATAAGTTGATATTGTTATTTGTTCTTTTAAGATATGAGTCATGTTAGACGCATAAACTGTTTTGCTTTCTTTCTTTCTTTCCTGCCCTGGTTCCGTGTTATTTGGGGTCTTCGAATCTTTATAAAGCCAAAGACGCCGACGGTGCGCACTGTTCCCGCGCGCCTCAAGGAGTTGTCAGCAACAGGATGGGCCTAGCTGTCCAGCTGTTATCCGAAAGGAAACTCGAGCCCCGGTATGAAGAGGCTAGAAGGAATGGGGTGGATTTTTAGTAAAAGTCTGGCACTATCACCCGCTCCACCCAAGAGCGGGGGTTGTCATAAGATGATTTTTGCCACCGTAAATAAAAAAAGGCTTAGAGGTATCATTTCCAAACTACTGAGTCATTCATAATGGAAAACTCCAGTAGCATTTTTGCCTGACCTAGGAATTCAACCTAAGACCCAGGAATACTTGACACTTGAATATTAATTGACCATTAATGTCGTCGAATAAAAATATACTATTAAAAAGAGTTAGGCAAAAAAAAACTTGAAATACTAATAGTGTACAAATATTTAGGCGTTAGTAAGAACAGGTATGATAACACCAGCTACTAAGCGTTCTATACTAAATACCAAAAAAGCAGTATTCCGAAACTCAACAAAACAGTCCCCAGTTCACAAGTCTAATGATTCACGATTCCGTGAAGCGAGCTAACTGCATTTGAATTTCGAACATAGCGCCGATTTCAATGGCCAGCACCTCTTACCCGGAACGCCAAGTTTACGATACAAAGTCTAAACTATCGCGGTTCGACACTACTACCGCTCTAGCGAGATTAAGCGAACTTCAGCCAACTTCGAGGAACTCGGCTAAGTTCGCCAGTGAACCGTAGCTAACGGTTAAGAAGCAGAACAATACAGCATGTTGCTTAAGAAAACTGTTGATAGAGTTTAATATCGTAATTACACAGATAAAGTTCATGAAATGAGGAATGTTAACCGGTTTTCAATATTATTTTACTGAAAGTGCAGCCCAGTGCGGGTTGGTGAATGTCACATGTCTTCAAATTTTTGGTTTTAGGACATGCCGGTTTCGTCACGATGTTTTCTTTCACCGTTTTGAGAGCTGTGGTGATGTAATAAATTACACAAAGTAATGCGCCTGGTTGGGTTTGAACCCTCGACCGTACTGGACCCGCGTGATGGATTACGGCCCATTCCCTCTCCCAGAGAGAGGAGGCCTGAGTCTCAGTAGTGGGAATATTAAAAGGCTGATGATGACGTCAATTATGAGTGCAGCTGAAATTAAATTACATTTTATTTGGTCGGTAAAAAACTAGGGGGAAAAATGGATAGTTGGAATAATATCCCAGTCCTATTGGAAAAGAGAAAAGATGAGTCTTGATTCAAAAAAGATTCCTGTTTAATTCCCAAGAGAAGCATTTCGTTGTTGCATAGTGGAGAGCGCTAACAGCATGCTGACCACGTTTGCAGAGCGACTGGATTTTACCTAGAACTAAATTAGACCGACGCACACGTGTAACACGCCGATTTGGACGTAGAACGAGGTCGCGTGGCGTGGATCTAGTGTAGCTCTACAATTCTAGGTACCAAAATGTATGGAGACCGACGCGCCCAGATCGGCGTTTGTGGCACACGTGTGCGCCAGTGACGTAACATGAAAGTATAATTTAAATTTATCTCTTTGATGATTAATTTTATTAAGTGGACATAATGATATTAATTTAATTAATTATTTAAAATTTAATAATTTTAGGTTCAAAAATTAATTTAATTTTATAAATTATGATTTTAAATGTGACTATAGATATTATTTTTCCTTGGATGTCAATTATGCTTAAAATAATTTAATATATCCAGGTTTAAACTCCAGGAAATAAAATAACAACCAATGACATTGTACATTATTCAGTCAGTAAAATTCTACCAAACCACTTCATTCATTGAACAACTCTATACTGAAACAAATAAACTGAAACCGCTACATAAAACAGGTTTACTCAAAAATTAATCAAACGTAATTTCCAATTCAATTTGCTGCGCTCCATTTTACACAAAATAGATGCGGTCGGACCGCGGCGGTGCCTGTCAGCCACACACTTATGTGAACATTAAGGGTTTGCACACAACGTGATGTAACAACACCTGGAACACAAAAGCGAACTTCTGTAAAAAATGCATACAAGAAGGAATGAAGGTAGAACTACACTGCGCACGCGTGTGCTTCACACGCCGATCTGGGCGCGTCAGTCTCCATATATTTTATTTGGAAACTAGACTTGTAGACGTCGTTCTACGTAAAAATCCGACGTGTTACACGTGTGCGTCGGGTTAATGTTTATTTAATATTTTTTATATTTAACATTTTATATAATATTTAGGTGCCTATTATAACAACATTAACACAAATACACTAACATCAATATTTATTTTAAATATGGGTTATATTTAGATAGGTCGTATGTATATATGAAGTATATTTTATTAACTGAAAATAAGCGCTGGGGGTTTGACGCCCAGCAATTGCTAAGTTGGTGACCCTTTCGGCACTTCAGGCACATTTTTAATGCAACTGTATTGTATTTCTGTACTCTTACTTTTTTTATTTTTCTTGTTGTTTTTTTTTTATGTTGTGGTATTTTATGTTGCTTGCTCCGAATAAATGTTATTCTATTCTATTCTAATGTTTTAGCTTTAACCCTTCAGATACCGTCAATTAGAGACACAATAGTAAGACAATAGATGCGCGGCCACCGGTGGTCGCTTGGGGATTCATGAATTAATCTGCCTAGTACAAAAAAAAGACCAAACCATAATGTTACACTTCAGTTCAAGCACACACTTATAAATTGAATTTTGAAATGCCGTACCTACAACAAAGAGTAAAACGTTAGAAACTTTTTATCCCGGTGTATTTTCCTTTGGAGTAATTATCTGCTTCTATGAGAGCGAAACTGGTAACAGAAGCTAATCTGTATACATAAAAGGCAAAGTCCTGACTGATTCCATGACTCTTAGATGCCTAGCCAAAACCATTGGGCATAGAACAAGAAGTTTTTTTATGATGATAAAGAATAAGAAAAGATTTTCCATCATCATTCATGAAAAGGGGGTCTAAAGTTAGTATGCAGAAACCTACTTTCACGTGGGCGCTGGGAAAAGCTAATATAGCATCTAGAAAATTCTATAAACGATAACCGGTATTCAATGAAATCCTCGTTACAAATGCCAATAGCAATGTTATCTCTTTTGGAAATACTGGAAAGGCCTTTATACTATAGATTGCATCTTGTGGAATTGCTTGCATCTGAAATGATTTAAATTTTCTATTAGAACTGTAAAATTTATGTTAGCAGTGATATGAACAGAAACCTATTTGAAAGTGGGAAATATGAAGTAATCTATGGAACAGTGTAAACTAATTCCATACAATTAATTTTATAATTAAAGCCATTTGATTTAATTTGAATAATATTACCGTAGTTTTATGAAAATGTAATCATCGGTTATAGCTAGTTTTACCGCGAAATAGTCCGTCATAAAAAAAAAATTAAAGCCCGACAGTAAATGCGACTAACGTATGACTGGCTGGATCGATTTGGTTTCTTCTTTTTTTTTGTCCGTTCTGTATGGCCCCAATTTCCAAGAAATGTTCTTATTTCAATGTTATGGAAAATAGAAGGGTTCTATAAATTTTTTAATGAATTTTTCTATAGCGGAAAGGTGGCCCAATTCCACGTTAAACTCTGGAAGTTATGAAAGGTTTTTCTTATATGGAATTTTGAATGAATTTAGACATACAGAAAAGACAAGTCCTATTGAATTAGCTGGTAATGTGAAAAAAGTGAGAAACAAATAATTACCAGGGAAACTAGTTTTGTTAATTTTTTAAAAGACAAAATTAAAATTGACCTCGTATGAGAAATTCAGGAAAGTGAAAACTTCATCCAAAAATGATGCACATAAAATGAGTGCAAAATGGCAGCGGACAAAGCATTAAAACGTAGGTACAGAAAATTCATACTACGCCAGCTTTTCATTGCAGCAAGATAACAAAGTACGTCAGAAAATCTCGTTTCGAATACACTGTCGCTTGTTTGAGTTGCCGAACAAATTGCGCCTTTTTGTGCCGGCAATGAATGGGGTCGGGCTGGACTGCACATTTTGACGCCAAAAACTTTCGATGCGATGCCCTGTTGATTGTCAATTGTTCCAGTATGTACTAGGATAGCAGACGAATGTATCTTTTTATCTTTATCTAAAGAGCTTTCTCGATAATGCGAATGTGACACTCTTTTTTTTATGGTATGCAAAAATCATCCAATGACAACCCCCGGTCTTGGGTGGAGCGGGAGATAGTGTCAGACTCTTACTGACTAAAAACCCACCCCGTTCTTAGCCTTCATACCGGGCCTCGAACTCCCTTTTGGATAACCTTTGTCCCCAGTAGGCTTCGGCCCAGCTGGGCCCCTGTTGTTGCTGACAACTCCTTGCGGCGCGCGGGAACAGTGCGCGCCGTCGACGTCTTGGGCTCGGGAATGTGAAGTGTAAGTAAAAAAGTACAGCTAGGTTTAGGGCGCTTTATGCGTACTGCAACCGACCGGCTGCCGCACGTTTACCGTGCCACAGTCGGCCGCAGTCCGTTAGCAGTCCGACAACAAGCGCCTAAATTGAAAACGTATCTAGCTGCTGTGCGTTTGTATGCAATGATGTGGTACTTATTCAACACCGCACTATTCAACACCGAATTGAAAACGTGGTGTTTGTGACGTTGCCGTCTTGTTGTCGACCGTACGCCGCTGGGTTGCCGTACCGTGCGCTTTTTATAAAAAATACGATCTTCCGTATACTGTACGACTAATGCACCGCATCCGTACCGCAGTAGGCCGTCAAAAACTGCACAAAAACAACGTACTTAGTCAAAAAAAATCGGTTATTTCATAAACGTTACGAGGTTTAATAAGTCCTTTACTGTCATAATGATAGTTTTTAAACAAGGTCCTTTACGCCCCGTACCTCAGGAATGAAGTGGTGGCCGAGTGGTAATGGCCCCGACTTAAGAGTTGTAGGTCGAGGGTTCAAACCCAGCCAGGCGCATTACTTTGTGTAATTTATTTTATCACCACACAACACACAAAATGGTGAAGGAAAACATCGTGAGGAAATTGCCATGTCCTGGAACCAAAAATTCGAAGACATGTGACATTCACCATCCCGCACTGGGCCCGCGTGGTGGATTCCGGCACATTCCCTCTCCTAAAGAGGAGGCCTGAGTCCCAGTAGTGGAAACATTAAAAAAAAAAGGCTGATGATGATGATGACCTCAGGAATAGAAGAAATAATACAAAAATGGCTTCCGCCGTCAATGTTTTAAAACAAGGAATATATACAAAGTGTTCCCACACACGGGCCTCAAAAAATCGCCGCCACAAAAAAATGCTAGAAGCGGCCACAAATAAAACTAGAAGCCGCCGCAAAAAAACAGCTGAAGTGCGTGACAGCTTATGGCTGGAAAAGCTTGTTGCGGCTTTAAGCGTTTTTTGTGGCGGCACCGCCGCAGACGAGCCACAAAAAGAAGCTTGGAGCGTTTTTTTGAGGCCCGTGTGCGGGGATACTAAGGAAACACTTTACCCATTAGCTAAGTATGTAGGCTATCGCACCGACATGGTAGTCTTGAACAGGAAACATTAGAAACTCGACATACCCGATAGCGTAACAAGTTTGAAGCGCAGCTTGATAGTTCTACTATCTGTATCTAGTTCAGTCGAGCACCTTCAGGATTCGATAAGGCTGAAGTGTTCCACTGTAATGAAAGGATATATACTAGTAGATATCTTAAACTTTTCAGCATTAGTAAAAGACGAAGGATCTTCCGGCCTGACGGGTGTCTGGCCCAGTAGTTATTTTTTATTATTATTATTAATAGGCTCGCGTTTATCCACCTGATGGTAAGTGATGATGTGGCCGACGATGGCGCACGTTTGCCTAGAAGTAATCTATTCACTCTTGATTTAAAGACCCCTACAATGATTTTGGCTGTCGTATATGTTCAAATCACGCGGAGAACTTTCGCGATGCAAGATTTCGTATTTCTTGTAGTTCTTAAGTGGCGCCATAGATGTCACTACAATAATAATAATGATAAGCTGTTGTATCCAACTAAGTGAAGATGTGCAACATTTGCTGATGGAATTTGTCCGAAACAAAGACGAACGCGACTCACTGCTGAGCGAACTGAAAGTAATTAGATTCGATGTAGGTATAATTCAAAGCATTTTATCAAAACCGTATACGGAAACGGCCAGAAAACTATGTCGTATAATAGCGGTCTCTCAGCAGTGATTCGTCTTATTTAACATCTATCTTTATATATATAAAAATGACCCCCGTTTTCCGTTATCACGACTTGGCATGAAAACGGCTTGACCGATTTGGCTGATTTTTTTTTTGTTGTGATTGTTATTGTGAGGAGTAGGTTCTTATGGAAAAAAAAATTAGGGTAGTGTAGGGTAGAGTAGGGTAGAGTAGGGTAGAGTAGGGTAGAGTAGGGTAGAGTAGGGTAGAGTAAGGTAGAGTAGGGTAGAGTAGGGAAGGGTAGAGTAGGGTAGAGTAGTAGGGTAGAGTAGGGTAGAGTAGGGTAGAGTAGGGTAGAGTAGGGTAGAGTAAGGTAGAGTAGGGTAGAGTAGGGTAGAGTAGGGTAGAGTAGGGTAGAGTAGGGTAGAGTAGGGTAGAGTAGGGTAGAGTAGGGTAGAGTAGGGTAGAGTAGGGTAGAGTAGGGTAGAGTAGGGTAGAGTAGGGTAGAGTAGGGTAGAGTAGGGTAGAGTAGGGTAGAGTAGGGTAGAGTAGGGTAGAGTAGGTTATGTATAAGTGTATAAATTAATGTATAAGTTAAGTTAAACATATATGTAAATATGTGAAGTAATTGGTATAAGGTACGATGGGGCTGACATATCCTTTTTGGACAAAAGCCCCTAAATAAAAATCTAGAATAAAAAAATAAAAAAATCCAACTAAGTACAGAAACTTGCATTCCTTTTTTATATTAATTATGTATCCTATTGTACCTCGCCAATAGTGTTCTCGCAAAGTATAACCTGTAATCATAATAATTATATGCTTACAGGAAACACTTTGACTGGCCTGTTGGTCTAGTGGTTAGTGGCTGGAGGTCGTGGGTTCGATTCCCACCCAGGACAAATGTTTATGTGATGAGCATGATCATTTGTTCTGTGTCTGGGTGTAATTTATCTATAAAATGTATGTATTTAGAAATATTTAAGTATGTTTATCAGTTGTCTAGTACCCGTAACACAAGCTCTGCTTAGCATGGGACTAGATGGCGTTGTGTGATAGTTGTGGAATATTATTATATTATTATTATTATATTATTATTACTTTGCAAAACTAAAATATTTAAAATATTAACACATGTACCTAATAGTAAGTAGTCCGCTGGTGTTGGAAAGGGTCCAAGCTACCGATGGTAAGGTTTCCAGATACAGCTACCTTCTCGTCTATTCTTCTTCGTCTTCTGTATCAACTGACCCAACCGCGCAACGACAGCTTTGACAGATGGTTGCCGAAAGCTCCGGGCTTTTGGCTATAAGGCACGATAAATCGGCACAATGATAGCCAAGTCCACATTGAACATCAAAATATTTGATTTGTTTCTTTTTCTCAGCTTTACCAAGATTCTCGTCATGTGTGATGGTGACATCGACTCTATTATTGCGCGGCGCGCTAATCGATCTATCAGTACTATATCCGGCCTATTGGCTATTATTATTATTAAGCGAGGTATCCTGGGATTCTTTAAGTCAAGAGTAAATAGATTCCTTCTAAGTATGCGCGCTCAATCGTCGACCGCATCGTCGCTTTCCATCAGGTGAGATAACGTTCAAGCGCAAACCTATTAATAATAAAAATAGTCTATGAAAAAGAGAAAACCAGTTTATAACACTATCCATACATGTAAATCACATTCATGCCTACGTGTACAGCATGTAACTGTAAATGGATTGAACAACTCAATATTCAATAACCAATATCTAGCATAAACTAATTTCGAAACTAATCCGTTCGTCGGTCTGCGTTATTATTCCACACACAAATTCATTCACTATATGCAATCTAAAATAATATTAGGAAGAAAACTTAATACTGGTCTGGTTATAATTTAACACGGGAATATTGGTCATTAACCCCACCTGTATTTTCAATATTAATAAGAAATAAAAATAAAATTAAAAAGATACAATGGGCCTCATCAGAAGGCTTAAAGGCACCCAAAGGGTTATGGAAAGGACTATGCTCGGAGTTTCCTTGCGTGATCGAATCAGAAATGAAGATATCCACACGAGAACGAATGTTGCAGCCATAGCACGAAGAATCGCCAAACTTAAGTGGCAATGGGCAGGGCACATTATTTGCAGAATAGATGGCCGTTGGAGACGAAAGGTTCTGGGTGGCGATGCGTACCGGAAGACGCAGCATTGTAAGGCCTCCTAGAAGGTGGACCGATGACATGATAAAGGTTGCGGGAATCCGATGGATGCGGGACGCACAGGACCGTTCATTGTGGTGACGCTTGGGAGAGGCCTATGCCCAATAGATCTATCTATCTATCGACCGAAATGATGATGACTGATCCTGATTCTGGGATGGAAATTCATTAAATAATTTTTCCCACTCTGGGTGGAAAGCTTTATAGAGCGTCAGAGTTAGTGTCCAAAGCCCACCTGTGGTGACTCTTGAACAGTTCTGCAGCCCACGTACTCCTTAAATTTTGAGTCTTGTCTTGTTTGGTTTTATCAAATCTAATCATTAAATAGACACAACTTGTAACTTATTAATATTGGTTGAGGGATGTTGCTGTTATCAAGTTATCAAGTCGATCGAGTTGAGTGAAAACCCTCTAATATTAGTTTTAATTCATTGAGTAGATAAGTGGGTACTCCTATGAAGAGATATCAAGCAAAGTAGGTACCAAGGGCTATCGTGTTGTACAGTTACTGGGTTGTTGAGGTAGACAGTCTGCTGCTTCGTCTAATACAAGGTATTCAGCCACAGAGCTCCGGTATGAAGGCTAGAAAGAACGGGGTGGGGTTATTAGTCAGTAAGAGTTTGACACTATCTTCCACTCCACCCAAGAGCGGGGGTTGTCATAAGATGATTTTTGCCCACCGAAAAAAGAAACCCCCAAGCTAGTTGGCGAAAGGCTAAGGAGATGATGATGACCTACCACGCTGCTTCTGACATTTCTTATGAGCGGCCAATTCGTACATTTTAATACAATCGGTCTTATGTGATTATGATGTTTTAAGGGTTTAAACTTTTAAGGGTTTATAGAAAAAAAATACGTGGATCAAGTTTTTTGAAATATTCGAGTAAGTCACGGAATTACCGAATGCCAACAGTGTTTTCAGGCGTTATCTGCGTTGCGTTGGATTGCGTTAGATGTAGAAATAGCTTTTAGACTGGCCTGTTGGTCTAGTGATTAGTGGCCCTGACTGCTATGCCAGAGGTCGTGGGTTCGATTCTCACCCAGGATAAATGTTTATGTGATGAGCATGATCATTTGTTCTGTGTCAGGGTGTAATTTGTCTATAATATTATGTATGTATTTAGAAATGTATAAGTATGTTCATCAGTGGTCTAGTACCCATAATACAAGCTCTGCTTAGCTTGGGACTAGACGGCGTTGTGTGATAGTTGTGGAATATATTAAAAAAAAACATGCTCGCTTTGACGACAGGCGAGCGGCAAAGAGCTCTCATCAAAGTCGAGCATGGTTTAAATGCTCATTTTAATATTAAAATAAAATATTCGAATTAGAATTCGAATTTATAAGGGCAATGACCGCTATTGGCATGCTAAAACGACACGACTATGAAACATTCGTTCAATATTGTGAGAAGATCGCTAATGTTTGTCGAGATCAGACACACAAATATGGCGTTTCCCTCCATCCCGAGAGCAAACTAACATGGATGAAAGTGTTTCCTGATATAGTTATGAGTCAGGATTGTGCTATGGGTGGATGTTGGATTTTATTTATGAGCTCAGATTTATTTTAGTAGAATATTTCAGTCATAAGAAAGCTACATTATAATTTTGACTACTACAAATTTTTACTTAGTAAGATACATATATTATAAAACATGCTACTATGCTATGTTTAAAATAGATTTTTAGAATTGTTAAAAAACACACTCCTCACAGTATTCATATAAAGAAAATTCATATTCCGTATTGCACGCACAACTTAAAAAAAAAAGACAATAAAAATAGAACAGTTGATGTTAACAGGCGAGTCTGATATCAGTTCTGTTTTGAAATTTAGAGTTCTACGTTAGAGGAGCCGAGCTCAAGCCGAACACGAGGCGAGCATGAGCCGAGCACAAATTCGTGTCGCGTTGACCGACTTATGAAGCTTCGAACGAGCGCGTTGCAAACGTTTCGTTCGTGCTCAACTCTGCTCCGCATATTGGTTTTTTGACGAACACAAAGGGTTTTGCATTACATTCGAGAATAGTAATAGTTGAAAGTTAGTTCTACATCCAAACTTGAAACCTCGAGTACAGCAGCTTGGCTTGCGGCCTGCTGGTGATCGGTTCCTCTGACTTAGACCCACCTTAAAAGAATAAGAGGTGTGATCCGTGTAATATCGATTATTTTAACACAATCACGTTTAGGCCCACTTGCAGCGTTTATGACCTGGACGTTATCATCATCATCATCATTTCAGCTGATAGACGTCTACAGTTAGACATAGGCCACCACCAAGTGTTACCAAAATGAACGATCCTGTGCGTCCCGCATCCATCGGAATCCCGCAACCTTCACCAGGTTATCGGTCCACCTTGTAGGAGGCCTTCCAACGCTGCGTTTTCTGGTACGCGGTTGCCACTCCAGAACCTTCCAGCCATTTGTACTACGAACAATGTGCCTTGCCTATTGAAACTTAAGTTTGGCGGGACCTGTACGTCGTATGAAGAGAATAAATAGAATTTACAACCCAATGTGATCAAAACAATATACTGACAACATTTCTAGTCAGCTAGCTAGCTCGCAGATATGTACCAACCTAACCCACATAAAAAAAAAACAACTCGATAGCAATATCGTTGTGCAGCATTGTACAAATTGCGCCAGCGTTGATGGACAGTTATTCTCCACGCTGATGTTTAGATAAATTCGAAACTAGGCTCTGGACAATGGACTCTTTGTTAGGGATGTGGGAAATCATCTAATGGCTTCTTCTGCTCTGAAGTAAAGAGAGTGATCTCTAGTCTGGCGTCGCCACAACGACTTTCAATCTATTTTAAATCAATTCCCTATTTTCCTAAAGAAAACAAAACAAAATTGTGGAAACTGGTCAAGCTATTTTGATTTTTAGTGAGACTAACGTACAGTTATTAGTTTTTATACATAAGAATACCATTTTTTAACTGACTTCTAAAAAAGGAGGAGGTTCTCAATTCGGATGTTTGTATGTTTTTTTTAACTGACTTCTAAAAAAGGAGGAGGTTCTCAATTCGGATGTTTGTATGTTTTTTTTATGTTTGTTCGCGCATAACTTCGTCACTTGCCAACCGATTTGAAAGATTATTTTTTTGTTGGAAAGGGTATACTTTCCAAATGGTCCCATAGTCACCAAGTTGGGATCTGATGATGGAATCTTGGCGAAATCGAGGGAACTCCTCAAATTCAGTTCAATGTTTTAGTGAAGTCGGTTATTATTTTTTATAAAAAAGTTTTTATTATCACCACGGCTTTCAAAATGGTGAAGGAAACATTGTAAGGAAACCGGTATGTACCGGTGTAAAATTCGAAAACATGTGACATCCACTAACCCGCACTGGGTCCGCGTGGTGGATTACGGCCTATTCTCTCTCCTAGAGAGAAGGCCTTAGTCCCAACAGTGGGAACATTATAAGAAGATTACCTCATGGTAAAACTGAAAAACTGTGATAACTGCATTGCCACATACTGAAAAGAAAATGAGAAAAGTCAAAACAATCTAAATAATACATGTGACTATACAAAACCCTAACAAAAAAACACAAGCAATATCGCCATGCAGTATAGTTTTTTTTACAAACAATGTTAATAATACTGGCTGGCAATATTAACATGGCTTCTGTTACCAGGGATATATGGATATGCAGATATGTGCGCCGATGAAATGTGTGTCTGTGCGGCTACGAGCCTGAATGGGTTACTCTAAAAGCTTGCTAAGCTCGACAGTAGTTGGATCGGGGTGAAATGGGTGTATTGATCATGATTGGTTTACCGTTGATGGTCGCAAATGGTGATGATTTTTGCGTCCTAATTCGGATAGGGAAAGTCCTGTGAAAAACGGTATGAATTGCGACTTAAAAACCAAAAAAAATCTAATGTTTTTATTCCACACTAGCTGCTCCCAGCGGCTTCGCCCGGGTGATAGCAGAAAATTATCCCAAGGGAACATACTTCCGGGATAAAAAGTATCCTATGTCCTATTCCAGGACATGGTCTATCCATGTACCAAGTTTTATCAAATTCGGTTTTGCCATTTAGGCGTGAAGACGTAACAAACAAACTCACTTTCGCTTTCATAATATTAGTAAGGATAAACGGGCACTTATAAAACGTTAGAAGATAGTGCATGGTTCTATGGAGTGTCGTGAGTCTATGGTTCGTGTTCTATGGGGAACTGGCAAGAAAATCTATTGTTACTCTTTTAAAAATCTTGGCAAGTGCGAGTCGGACTCACGACCTAAGGGTTTCGTACAAACTTATCTTTGTGAGTAGTTCAATTCCGGAGTCTCGGAAGACTTTTCCGAATCACGTAAAAAATTTTGTGACGTAACAACAAATTTATAGTTTTCAGATTTATTCCTATATCTTGTTCTATAAGACCTTGCTTTATGCCAAACAGGATTCTGGGTCAACGGAAAGTACCCCATGAATTTTAATCTCCTCTAGAGTGTCGCAATGTACCTACGTTTTTGCCCTAGAAACCGAAGTATCTTTTTTTTGGTTAACTTACAAGTTTGCAGACCTGAGTATATGGTTTTAATTTCAACTCGAAACCTTCACGCGTTCCCGAGATAAAATGTCTTGACAGACAGACAAACAGGCAGATGAACTACAAAGTGATCCTATAAGGGTTCCGTATTTTTCCTTTTGAGGTACGGAACTCTAAAAATAGTAATGTTAAATGACTTTAACTTCTCTCTATGGAGGTAAGTATAAATATGTACCTTCACTTAGCACTACTGTGGTAAGTCTTTGTTTTTGATGTGAGAAACCATTAAATAACTTCTCCCACTCTAAGTTGGAGCTGCAAGGCGTATCAGGCTTTCACTAACTAAAACCACACCTGTGTCTTTAAATTGCCCTAGGCATTTTATAATCGCGGGTGTTCCAAACTGTGGTAAGTCTGTTATCTTATTAGCCTTAAGTGGAAATGGACCCACATTGCTCGCAGAACAGACTGTCGATGGGGACGAAAGATTCTGAAGTGCGCCACACCATCAGAGATTACAACACTTCTTACCATCGGGTGCGATCGCAGTCAAGCACTAGATTATAAGAATTTAAAAAAGAAAGTGGTGACCACATATTCTCTGCTGGTGTCTGTGTCTTCTGATAGCTATAGCCTAGGAGTCTTTAAATTAAGAGTGAAAAGATGGCTTCTAGGCAAGCGTGTCCCATCGTTGGCCTTATCATCGCTTACTATCAGATGAGATAGTGGTCAAACACAAGCTTATCCATAAGAAAAAAAAATGTACCGGACGAGGCGACGTTGGAAGGCCTCCAAAGTGGACCGATGACCTGGTGAGGATCGAGGGAATCCGATGGATGTGAGATGCACAGGACCAGTCATTATGGCGATACTTAAGGGAGGCCTATGGCCAACAGTGGACATCTTTCAGCTGATTAAGTCTCATATTGTGAAAATTGACTTCAAGGTCTAGACAAAGTGACGTTCTTATAGTAGTAGGCAGTGATGATCAAGAAACCACTACTGAAAGAAAGAAAGAAAGAAAAAAATTTTATTCACGCGAAATAAGACGCATACTTAAAGCTAAACTGGGTGATTTATGCTTATACTTACAATGAATGATGATCTGAAACTTCAAAATAGTACATTTTGATACAAGTGCAGAAAGTTTGTCTTTGGCTGCAGTGACTTTGCACGTGTATCAAACGACGCTTTTCAATACACTTCCTACTAGTGATGGCTAACGCACCCCTCGTAGTGGTCGACGCACGCCCAATTTGATACGATAATTCTAGCGGTGGCGAGCACGCGGACTTTTCTGCACTAGTACGGAAATCAGTCAATTGCGTGCCTAAAAGCGATGGGATAAGAGCAGGTTTTCGAAAAATCTTAAAAATACTAAAGTAAAGAGCAATTACGTAAGTGAACTCTCGTGAACCGCCATAAACGGCTCCATGGAAGTCGTACTGACGTCTTTTCCTCTAAACCAGTAGTTTTTCATTTAATTAGAAGTTTTATGAGGCACTTCAATGGAACAACTAAAATAATAAAGTTTATGAAAAATACCACTTGCACCCGATGTCTATAAACTGGACGCATTATGGGCTCATGTGGTGTTAAATTGTGACCTCCCAATGAGATCACGTCTTGGACATGGAATGGTGTGGTAATGACTTAGATGCCTACTGCATTTTTTTTTTACGATGGGGAAAATTATCTTATGATAAAACCCGCTCTTGGGTGGAGCGAGAGATAGTGTCAGACTCTTACTGACTAAAAACCCCACCCCGTTCTTTCTAGCCTCCGGTATGAAGGCTAGAAGGAACGGGGTGGGGTTTCGGCTCGAGTTTACTTTCAGATAACCTCGGCCCCAGTAGGCTTCGACCCAGCTGCTAACAACTCCTTGAGGCGCGCGAGAACAGTGCGCGTCCGCGAGCCCGCCTCTACGGTGGCCAGAAATCGGGATTGGAATCCCGGCGGCAGCGGCGAGGGCGCCGTAGCCTGATGCGGTCGGCCTCCTCCTTTACTAGCATTACTGCTTCGCAGAAGGAGGCGACCGCCTGCCATTCCTTCTCGCTCCGGACCATGGCTTCGACCAGGGCCCGGCGCGAGAGGTCTCCGCCGCCGATCGCCCCCACGAGGGCACGGCAATGCTGCGCCCAGGCAGGGCACACCTCGACTGTGTGCTCCACCGTGTCCTCCGGGCGTTGCGCACAGTGGCGACACCCGGGCATCTCTTCCGACTTTATCTGAAATAGGTACCTCCCGAACGTGCCATGTCCGGTGAGGACCAGCGTCATGCGGTAGGTAAGGACGCCGTGAGGTCTTTCCAGCCACGCCTGAAAGAGGGGACTTATACTGCAATATTTGACAAAAGGCATATAGAAGAAAGCCACACATGTAATGAAAGTAGTACCTACAACTAAGTCATGGCTACAACGTGTAACGTTAAATGCGCAAAACCTCAGACATCCTAAATGATTTTTAATATTTGACCTAAATACGTGAGAAAAAAAAAACATTTAAAAAATTAAAGGTTTTATGAGCAGTTTTAGTTGTTTAAAATTCATATCTGCATTGAAATAAGAACTTTTATTATCCAGTGTATAAGAAAATTTGATTGGATTACAACTATTTTTGTGTTTTTCAGCGGGTTTGCGCACGTAATGGCTTGACCTATTCATAAATAGATAGAGCGAAGTTTTTAATGATTTTTTTTTGAAAAATGTGACCTATATTAAAAAGTGGTTTAATTGATTCTGCTCGTTATTCTGATCAAACTAATTTCAGGTTTTGCGCATTTAACGTTACACCTTGTATAAAAACATTTCTAAATTATTTTGGTGTTATTTTTAAAAATAGTTAGATTTTCTACACCTGTGATTAAAAAATTCAATTTTCTAGGTAGGACCCATTTTCACGCCACTACGTTTAAAAAAAAAACTAGGCTAGTGCGAGTCGGACTCGCGCACTGAGGGTTCCGTGCAAACAACAATTCCCGAATGGAGTCTCGACGATTTTTCCAAATTGCAAAAAAGTATATTTTTTGTGACGTAGGTAACAACAGATTTACTGTTTTCAGATTTATTCCTATACCTGTGCTACAAGACTTCGCTTTTGTGCCAAATTTCAGGATTCTCTCGGGAAGTATCCTATGAATTTCGATCTTTGAGATTATCAAAATATACGTTTTTTTTGCGATCTTTTTTATTCATTAACTCAAAAGTTTGATTTTTTCACAGCTTGAAAAGACATCAAACTTGACTATATGGTTTTAATTTCAATTCGATACCTCCACGCGTTCTTGAGATAAAGGGTCATGACAAACAGACAGACAGACAAACGGATGGACGGACGGATGGAGAACAAAGGATTCCGTTTTTTCCTTTTGAGGTACGGAACCCTAAAAAATCAATTAAAAATGCGTGGAGCGAATCAAATCAGTCTATTCCATTCAAAACTTGTTCATTCATAGAACCGAATTCGAATTTCAAATCCGAATAAATTGTCGTTCGCACGCGAACCATAAACTCGTTATTCAAAAAAAGGTTGCCTTAAAAAAAAAATAAGCTTAAACTTCGCGGCACTCGTGCATACTTCATAGTCGTGTGAGTTTCCAGAAATTTCCGCTTGAGTGCGCGCCGATCGTCGACTGCTTACATTATGTTAGAGATACGTTGAACTAATGTTATTGAATTGTGAACTGTTTTGAATTTTATTTAAATTTCTACTATGTATTTCTTTTTAATATTTATGTCCGACGTGAGGAAAAATCATAAGTATTGGTACATATTTTTTGTTTGTATAGTTACCTAAAATTTTATTGGCTTCAGAACATATAGTTCAAATTATAGTCATTACTACGAACCTTAAAGGTTGCAATGAAGGGTGTCTTCAAGGTTCTGAACTGGAATGTACTAGGCATTCATATCAATGACGAGTATATTACTCACCTCCGGTTTGCCGACGATATAGTAGTCATGGCTGAGACTACGAAAGAACTCAGTGCAATGCTCGATGACCTTAGTAGAGCTTCCGAAAGAGTGGGTCTTAAAATGAACATGGACAAAACCAAAGTCATGGTAAATAACCATATAGACCCAAACCAAACCAACCTTGGCCCGCGTGGTGGATTACGGCCCATTTCCTCTTCTAGAGAGGAGGCCTGAGTCCCAGCAGTGGGAACATTAAAAAGGCTGATGATGACCCATGCCAAAGACATATCTGAAAAAAAATTAACATTTTAATCAAGGCTGCCCATAAAGGGTTAAGAACATTCCCAAAACAATGCAAGATTAATAAACCCAATCAACACTGTACCTATGCACATTTCTCACGATATAACTAGTAACCATTTACGCAATAATCACTAGTGGAAGTTCCCTTATTAAGTGGGACCATTCATCAGTGCCAGTGTGGGGCGTGCCAACATATTACTTATACATTCGCCTCAAACGGCTAATCTGAACGTAGCGAGAAAACTTGCCGTGTTTTGATGTATTGCGGCGAAGATAGAGGTGAACGCAGCTGAACTTAGTTACGTGTTTGGATATTCTTCAAAATAAATATATGTACATAGTTATAGGACTTTGACTGTGTTCGTAGAAAGGAACTTTTTTGCTGACGCTATGATTTGGGTCTTTATACGATGTTTTTTTAAGTCATCACTGGCGGCTTATAGCTCCGAAACGTGGTCGCTTACAATGGGCCTTATAAGAAGACTCAAAGTCACCCAAAGGGTGATGGAAAGGGCTATGGTCGGAGTTTCCTTGCGTGATCGCATCAGAAATGAAGATATCCGCAGGAGAACCAAGGTTGCCGACCTAGCTCGAAGAATCGCCAAACTTAAGTGGCAATGGGCAGGGCACATTGCACGCAGAACAGATGGTCGATGGGGACGAAAGGTTCTGTAGTGGCGACCACGTACCGGAAGACGCAGCGTTGGAAGGCCTCCAACAAGGTGGACCGACAACCTGGTCAGGGTCGCGGGAATCCGATGGATGCGTGACGTACAGGACCGGTCGTTGTGGCGACGCTTGGGGGAGGCCTATATCCAGCAGTGGACGTCTTTCGGCTGATATGATGATGATGATGATGACGATGTTTTTTAGATGCGTGACTCACAGGACCGGTCGTTGTGGCGACGTTTGGGAACAGTAGACGTCTTTCGGCTGATATGCTGATGATGACGATGTTTTTCAGTTAGCAATAACATAAGTAAAAGCATGCAAGAGAATGAGCTTTTGGACCAACTGGTGTATTAAGTAGTGATATGTGTCAATTTTTGTTTAGCCTACTGTGTCCTACTGCTGGGCAACGGCCTCGCCATTCTCCTTCCAAACTTCTCTGTCTCTCTGGCCATCTCTGAACGAGTTGGCCCCGCAAATATGATCAGATTGTTACACCATCTTCGCCGCTGTCGAGGTGATGGTCATAACGATATTTTAATTTAATTAAATAAAATCAACAGTTAGACGTGTAAATGGAGAAAAGAAATACTTATTTTACTTTGCCAGATGTTTTATTAGTATGTATATGGTGTTTTCAAACCGACATGAAAAAAAAAAGCGAAAGGGTTCCCAAATTATTTGAATATTTTTATTTTTGTATCTTGTTCAGCAGTATCATTGCCAAATGTAAATTGATTTTGATTATTCCTTTTTCTTATAATATTTCGTCTAGGTAAACGCATCCAAACTTTGTGAAAATGGAGAATTTTGAAGACAGTTCCTAATTTCTTTAGTGACCACGACAGTATTCTTGTTTTAAGCAATTAATCTTTGACAGCACGATTGGCAGCCAGTAGTCAAGCGATTGGTGCTAGGTATCGTGAGTTCGATTTCCGAACGGCCCTAATATTTGTATGGCCTACAGACAATTGTTAAGTTTTGGATTTGTGTGGTGTATGTTTGAAATATACAATGTTTCTAAACACACCCACGATACAGGAGTAATCTAGTACAGTTTTTTTTAAATAAATACAAGATTATTTTATACTAATAAAATAATGAAGAAAAAATTTCATTTTTAATAGACCATCTCAAAAACTAATTGACCAATGACCAATCATAAATTTTGTTTCGTCATTAGAGTTCTACTTTATTAACCACTCAAACGTCCGGGCTACTACAGCTTCCTTAATTCATGAAACCCCAAGCGACCACCGGTGGCCGCGCATCTATTGTCTTACTATTGTGTCTCTAATTGGCGGTATCTGAAGGGTTAAGGTAAGTGTTACATTTCTTGACATTCTAAATTTCAAAAACGGAAAGTAAGACAAAGCTGTCTTGAATTGACATGTATCGTATCTTGTATGTTCTAGTAATGAAAAGCATTCCATTGTTTGTTTTTCGGTTAGCTACGCAGAGATATTATTAGAAAAAGGTCAATGTACTTTATTCCACGGTTATCTGGCACCTTCTATAGTAACTGACAAAGTTATATATTTTCTCTTATAGTGTAAAAGCTCAATTGATATAAAGACGGAAGAAATAGAGAGAGGAAGCTTGTCACTTAATCCAATTTCAAGCGGAACTGCTACTAATATTCCTAACCAAATTAAGCCATTCATAAAATAACTTTATTATCCCATCATAAAATAAAACTCTAGTTTTTTACCGGCTTCGATAACCAACTCTTGCGAAGTACTCTATTTATAAAAGATATCGTAATTGTATTAGTACTCGCAGAACGGTCTTAATGCAAAACGGAAACGCCTCTCCCTTGAGACAAACTCAATTAATTCCCTTTAAAACACGAGTCCCTCTCAATAAAAGCCTTTAAAATTTAAACACATTTTGACTATTTGAAAGATAGGGATGATATGCGCGTCCATCACTGCTCTTGTTTGACAACACTTAAAGTGAATTCTTACAAAATGTTCAATGTATTTGAAAAAAGAGTGTTGGGATATGATAGGGTTGTGCTATGCGCATGTCAGTAAGTAACTTGTTGGTTCGCCGAACGGATCCGAACGGCAGTGCGGCGCGGAACCGCGAGCGTCAGACTTGTGTCCGCTTGTGAACGTATCCGAACCACCGGCTTTTGGACTCGAAAATTTCCAGTCGATTTGTTTTTGAACGCGTTCGATTTTGAATGGAGATTGATTTTGCCTTCGTTGTTCTTTTAAAATTTAAGTATTTTTCTAAAAGCATTTTTTAGAATGATTTTTGTAAATAAGGTTTTTAATATCATTCAATTTTAGTAGTAGATTCAGTTGTTTTCATTACTTTTTATCTCACTTTTAAAAATGTGAGCTCTAGACAGTTTTATCATCTCTATGGTTGATTCCATTTTCAAATACGAAGAACGTTAAAATGGATACAACATAAACAAACTTTTGTTATCGTCAAAAATGTGTTAAAATGTACTCAAAAGTGAAAATAAAATGACTGGAAAGTGAAGTGTAATATGGCAGCTAAAATTCTTGTTATCGCTTGGGCGGCCTGGCTAGCGTTGCCATTGGCAACGGGCCATCTGAATGTACTCATCAGCCAAGCTGAAGTAATGAAGCTGTTAGGTAAGTCCCGACTTGATTACTCTTCCAATATTCGAATTTCGAACTGTTATTGAATTTGGAACTATGGATTCCTGGAAAGGGACCGTTATTTGCTTTGAATTGTGTACTTCAGCAAATCTGATATTTAGATTGTTTTTGTAGTGCTATTTCAATTTGATAAAACAGCTAGTTTGTTTTCAGCTCAGTTTCATATGCGTAAAACCCTGCGAATAGTTTTTAGCACGTACAGCACTGTATGCTTATATTTCCTCAATAACATGACTGAAAATTAAAACGTCCGTTTATCTGAAACTTAATTATTAATTAAGTAATTATTTACTACCCACCTGAAAAAAAAATCGGATAAAAGATAAGATAATGGTCAAGCGTGAGCCTATAACAGTACTATTATATGTTTGTTACTGTTTCATGATTACATGGCTGCACAGATTCGGATGAAATTCGACCTACGGGTAGACCATGTCCTGGAATAATATATATAATACACATAGACGAAGCCCCTGATCTTGTTTCATGCCAAATTTCAGGATTCTAGATCAATGGGAAATACTCTATGAGTTCCCTTGATAGTGTCGAAATACAACAATTTTTTTTTGCAACATAAACCTATCTTTTTTTTAGTTAACTCAGAAGTTTGATTTTATCACGGCTTCAAGAGACGGCAGACTGAGTATATGTGCCTGTACGTGTTCCCGAGATAAAGGGTCTTGACAGATAGACAGACAGACTGACAACAATATCTATAAGGGTTCTGTTTTTTTCCTTTTGAGGTACCGGCCGCTAAAAATATTTTATAATTTAAAATAAAGGATAGAAAAATGATAATTAGTGAAAATAAAATAAAATATTATTAACACACCACAATCCTACTAATATTATAAATGCGAAAGTTTGTATGTATGGATGGATGTATGGATGTTTGTTACTCTTTCACGCAAAAACTACTGAACGGATCTCGGTAAAACTTGGTACACGAGTAGACCATATCCCAGAATAACACATAGGATACTTTTTATCCGGGGATTATGTACGCGGATGAAACCGCGGGCAAAAGCTAGTAACAAAATAAAAAGACACGTGCTCACTGCTCCACCAAAAAGACTAATATCACAACACCTATTTTCGTAAAAACTGCAACTTTTTAAAATAAACATTTACGCAATTTTTCAGCACATTCTTCCATAATTTACCTAAAGCTATTCTTTGAAAAACCCACACTCATTTTCCTAAAAATAAAACGCCGATGAAACGTAACCTTACACTCCATTAGTCACTAATTTACTAAAATACGTTCCTCGCCTAACTTCCGTACACAAACAAGGCCTATGACGTCATCACCCATTCTACCCGACTGCTACAAAACGCGAGGTAATGTTTTAATGTTTGTTTCTATTTACACACGTCTCATATCTGTGACACTATCGAAGTTTACGCACAAAGGGCTCTGCGTCAAACGTCATCCCCAGTTTCCGAAGATCAAAAAATGTAATTATCTACCCTCGATCTACCCCAACCATTTATATTTGTTCTACAAATTCGACGTATTTCGTACGCAATTTGGCGGGTGTCCACTGTTTGACACTGCACGTTAAAGGAATGAGGGGTGGTTTTTTGAAACAGATTAACATCTAGATAACTAAAAGAAAACCAAGCAAAGAAATTATAGAATAGAAAAAAGAATCTGGAGAGATAAAAAAGCTGTAGAAAATAATATCTAATTAATAAGACGTCAAATTAATCTTGTATGTCATTCATAAAAGGTTAATTTGACGTCTGACGTCGATATAAACGCGAGTCGGTCAATAATTAAAAAAAAAAAAACACAGTTCTTGCCTTAAATCAACGCCGATTATTTAAAAAACGAATAGTTTTTCAAAAACATATTTGCTAACTTACAAAAAATATTGAGCCGCCATTTTAGTACCTACCTTAGACAAAAGAAGCTACTTTAATTTAAATATTGACTCCGAATAATATGGATTTCGGTCTTTATTCTTTTAGGCACTAAAATGGCACAATTTAGTAGGCATTTATTATGACATTCAATTAAATGAAAACTGAAGTCAAAAAAAACCAAGCATTCATTCGTCAAGCATTCATAGCATAGCTCAATCAAACGCTATTTGACCTTACAGAGTAAAAAATTATCGTGCTGTACCGTGAAACGACGGACACCAACCCTTAGCTCCACTCCACCACTAGTTTATTACTTTAGGGAGCTCGCGACATCAAGACTATCCGAATTGGAATCTTATTACAGATAAAAGAAACTTGCCACCGTGCAATGCATACGCAACGAACACACCCGAATTACTACGAATATCTCCGATTGAGTCGTAAACCAGCATGTCAAGAGATAAGCGAAATATAAATAAGTATAATAGTTACTGTTATGGTAGGTGCCTTGTAATATTTTTGGCGCTATCACGCTCGTAGGAAAATGTATGTATGGAAATTCGTGGTTGATATTATTTTTTGCGAAGTTGTACGAAGGATTTCTTTAGTAATACTAGCTTCTGCGAGCAGTAGTGGCCAAGTGGTAACAGCATCGATTTTGGGTTTTAGGTGACGAGTTCAAACCCAGCCTGGTATCCTGCCCAGTGGTGACTGGGTTCAGGACCTGGACGGCTCGGTGACCTTAATTAAGTCGGCCGCCGCCGGTACCCCGCCCCCCGAGTCCGTCACGAGGGGGCGGGGTTGCGTGGCAGCACGGTTCGGGGACATCGCCGTGGTAGGCGTCTACCTGTCCCCGAGCCGATCTCTCGACGAACTGCACGTCTCCCTGATGGAGCTAAATTCCGTCGTCGCTGGGTTCGGTTCCCTCCCCGTGGTCGTTTGCGGGGACTTCAACGCCTGGAACACGGCT
Source organism: Mythimna lalbum (assembly GCA_949319445.1). Lineage (NCBI taxonomy): Eukaryota > Metazoa > Arthropoda > Insecta > Lepidoptera > Noctuidae > Mythimna > Mythimna lalbum. The sequence continues at coordinate 6,134,045 of OX439345.1, read as the reverse complement.
TGGGGTTCCCGGTTCACGAACCAGAGGGGTCGGATGGTGGAGGACTGGGCCTTGGAGCTGGGCCTGGTCGTACTGAACCGGGGTTCTGTCCCCACGTTGGTGCGGATGCGGAGTGAGTCGGTGGTGGACATTTCGTTCGCCAGCCCCGCTCTGTCGCCGCGTGTAGTCGACTGGCGCGTGATGGAGGAGGTGGAGACGTACTCCGACCACCGGTATATCCGGTTTGACGTCTCCGCCGAAACCTCGGCCGCGCCGGTCCGACGGAGCCCTTGCGGTCCGCGGTGGGCGCTTAAGCAAATGGACCGGGAGCTCCTCCTGGAAGCCGCGACGGTACAGGCCTGGGTGCAAGCACCGGACAGGCCTGTCGACATCGACGTCGAGGCGGAGTGGTTCCGGGAGGCCATGTCGCAAATTTGCGATGCGGCAATGCCCCGTGTCCGTCCAGGACGAGCTAAGCGCCAGGTGTACTGGTGGTCGCCGGAGATCGGCGCTCTGCGCAATGCGTGCAATCACGCGCGACGCCGGTACGCCAGGCACTGCAGGCGCCGCATCCGCCCGCCGGATGCGGAGGTCAGAGAGGCGGAGCTATATGAGGAATACAGAGAGGCAAAACGCACCCTCCGAACGGAGATCAAGCGGGCCAAACTCGAGGCCCGCAACGTGTGGCTGGGGTCTCTGAACGCGGACCCATGGGGGCGCCCGTACAAGTTGGTACGGGACAAGCTTCGCCCCTGGGCTCCGCCGTTGACTCAGAGTCTCCGGCCCCAACTCGTGGAGGGTGTGGTTAGCTCTCTGTTCCCTGCGCGGGAGGAACACTCCCCCCCGCCCATGGCTCCGCCTCCGCCAGCGGTGTCAGACGCGGATCGCAACAGCGACGACGACGAAAATGCTCCAGAAGTGACCGAGGTAGAGCTGAGAGTGGCGGTGCGAAGGCTTAGTGCCAAAAACACCGCCCCAGGACCCGACGGCTTGCCAGGGAAAGCCTGGGTCCTGGCCATGGAGGCTCTCGGGCCTCGACTGAGAGGGCTCTTTAGCGCATGCCTGGAGAGGGGCCAGTTCCCACTTCGCTGGAAGACGGGGAAACTGGTCCTCGTAGCGAAGCCAGGGCGCCCTGCGGACTCTCCGTCCGCATACCGGCCCATTGTGCTGCTCGACGAGGTGGGCAAGCTCTTTGAAAGAGTAATTGCAAACCGCCTCGTCGTGCGGCTAACACGGGTGGGGCCGGACTTGTCGGACGGACAGTTCGGCTTTCGCAGGGCGCGCTCTACAATAGACGCCATCATGCGCGTGCGAGCCCTCACGACAGGGGAAGCGGTGTCCCAGGGTAGGTGTGTCGTGGCAGTGTCCTTGGACATTGCCAACGCCTTCAACTCCCTGCCCTGGAGTACGATCCGGAGGGCACTCCGGTACCACCGGGTGCCCGAATACCTCTGTCTAGTGGTCGAGGCGTACCTGTCAGACAGGTACATTGTCTACCCCGGTCACCAGGGAGACTGGAATCGTCGAGAGATGTCGTGCGGTGTTCCGCAGGGGTCGGTTCTAGGCCCACCCTTGTGGAACATCGGCTACGATTACGTGCTGCGCGGCGACTTCCCTGACGGGGTCAGCGTGGTCTGCTACGCAGACGACACGCTGATCCTAGCGCAGGGAGAGTCGCACCAGGCGGCGGTCGCTCTAGCGACACGCGGGGTTGCGATAGCCGTTGGTAGGATCCAGGAGTTGGGACTCGAGGTGGCGCTGCATAAATCCGAGGCAATGTGTTTCCACGGCCCTCGGAACGCGCCACCATCGGACTCCCAGCTTACGGTAGGAGGAGTTCGCATCGGCGTCGGGTCGACGATGAAGTATCTGGGACTCGTCCTCGACAGCCGGTGGAATTTCGTAGAACATTTCCGACGTCTGGCTCCCAAGCTTCTCCGGGCTGGGGCTGCTCTCAAGCGGCTCCTGCCCAATCTTGGGGGTCCAGACGCCTCCTGCCGGAGGCTCTACGCGGGGATCGTTCGGTCCATGGCCCTCTACGGGGCGCCGGTGTGGGCGCCGTCGCTGGCAAAGCGACCGGCGTCCATACTGAACGCCTGCCAGAGGGTCATGGCAATACGGATGGTGCGGGGTTACCGCACGATCTCCCGCGAAGCGGCGAGCCTTCTGGCTGGCCTACCACCGTGGGATCTGGAGGCAACAGTCCTTGCACACATGCACGACATGCGCGTGGAGATGCAACGCCGGGGTGAAAGTCCACTGCCGCAACATGTCAAGGCATGGCGGACAGAGCTCCGGCGGGATCTTATGGTGAAATGGCGTCAACGGCTATCGCAACCCAGTGCTGGGCACGCCACGATTATGGCGGTAAGTCCCCTCTTTGAGGCGTGGCTGGAAAGACCTCACGGCGTCCTTACCTTCCGCATGACGCAGGTCCTCACCGGACATGGCAAGTTCGGGAGGTACCTGCATCGGATTCAAGCGGAAGAGACGCCCGGGTGTCGCCACTGTGCGCAACGCCCGGAGGACACGGTGGAGCACACCGTCGAGGTGTGCCCTGCCTGGGCGGAGCATCGCCGTGCCCTCGTGGGGGCGATCGGCGGCGGAGACCTCTCGCGCCGGGCCCTGGTCGAGGCCATGGTCCGGAGTGAGGAGGAATGGCAGGCGGTCGCCTCCTTCTGCGAAGCAGTAATGCTTGCAAAGGAGGAGGCCGACCGTATCAGGCAACGGCGCCCTCGCCGCCGTCGCCGGGATTCCGATCCCGATTTCCGGCCACCGTAGACGCGGGCTCGCGGACGGCGAGCCATGGGTAGCTCGCTGTCCGATCGTCCGGTAATGGACCGAGTCCAAGACGTCGACGGCGCGCACTGTTCCCGCGCGCCTCAAGGAGTTGTCAGCAGCAGGAGGGGCCCAGCTGGGTCGAAGCCTACTGGGGACAGGGTTGTCCGAAAGGGAGCTCGTGCCCCGGTATGAAGGCTAGAAGGAACGGCGCGGGGTTTTTAGTCAGTAAGAGTCTGACACTGTCTCTCGCTCCACCCAAGAGCGGGTTTCGTCAAAGATGATTTTCCCCGTCGAGAAAAAAAAAAAAAAAAAAAAACCCAGCCTGGTATATTACTTTGTTTAATTAATTTCGTCACCATTGCTCTCAAAACGGTGAAAGAAAACATCGTAAGGAAACCGGCATGTCTTAGAATCGAAAAATTCAAAGACATGCGACATCCATCAAAAAGCACGGAGCTCGCGTGGTAGAATACGGTCCATTCTCTGTTTTAGAAAGGAGGCCTTTTTTATTATAGGGAAAATCATCCAATGACAATCTCCGCTCTTGGGCGGAACGGGAGATAGTGTCAGACTCTTACTGACTAAAAACCCACCCCGCTCCTTCTAGCCTTCGTACCGGAACTCAAGCTCCCTTTCGGATAACCCTGGCCCCAGTAGGCTTCGATACACCTGGGCCCCTGCTGTTGCTGACCACTCTTTGAGGCGAGCGGGAACAGTGCACGCCATCGACGTCTTGGGCGTCATAAGACGATTTTTGCCCACCGTAAAAAAAAACCGTGAAAGTGTAACAAATTGACATACAATTACTTCCACATTTATATAATTAACCACTCAAACCAAACCCCAAGCAAACGCGTGATTTCGCGCCATTCGGTTAAACGTCAAGTGAACGCCGGGACCACATAGATTATTAAAATATTGAGCGTTTTATTTATAGGGTATGTATCCAAGAACGTAAATAAGATGTTTTTCATAAAAAAGTCTGTAAACATCCGAAAATAAGCAACCTTTCCATTATTATTCCATGTTTATACCTACTTAAATGCCCAAGGCTGAAAGGTTAAGTATGGATTACGATTATGTTGTGTTTTAAACCTTAGGTGAACTGATGGATTAATAAAAGATTGTCTTATATGTACAGGTTACTTCTTCATTTTATTCTACTCAGTTTCATTAGGCAAGTGCTAGATTTAACTCAAAAAATAGTTTTTTGAACTATTTTTTATTTCACAAAGTAGCTAAAAATAAAGGGACTTACAAGCCTTTAGTCGCTCGTGCACGTTTCTAATCTGTTATACACATAGAGAAGAAGCAGTAAGAAACTTCACGTTTACTCTTTTAACTAAATTGTTTTTTACAATGTTATACACTTAATGTTGTGTATAACAAGGCAGAGTCAATAAGTCCTCCCATGTCAGACAAAAGCGATAAGTGTGATTTAAATATAAAAACTGTGTAAAGCCAATACAGATAACGATACCAGAAGTATGAATTATCGTAAGGGACATTTTTACGTTTTGCGTAAAATACTCTTATATCAGTCATCGTAAAGGTACATTTTTAAATTTTAGGTAAATGTCCCTTACGTTATTTCATATTTCCAGTATCGATAAGTGCTGCATGAAATGCCATATCGTTATAACTAAGTTATATATATTATTAGTGTTAGGCTACTACTAGGCTCAATGCTATCATTATGCTACAGCATAATGAGCCTTATATTGGTCTTACTGCTGAAACTCGTTTTTCGAAAAAGAAAGTCTTGAATCTATTTCTTCACGATATTATTGAACGTTTTTCTGCAACATTTTAGTTTCTTTTTTCAGCCATAATATTTAGATTTGTTTTTATGAAATACCTACTTAATGGTGGTGAAAAACCTTGAGACAAATGAATCATCACAGCAATAAACGGCTTTCAAAATCTCTAATCAAATTCTAAGAATGATTCATCACGAATCAACCGCAATTACAACATAGTTCAACAACCCAATCCTTCATTCAATCAAGGAATGAAAGAAATAAAATAAACGACAAATGACAGCTAGGTGTCAAAAAATAATAGACTGCACTGACATCTGTCACTGAGGGGAATTAATGACAGTTCAAACATCAATTTGGGAGGGCCTATGGAGGGACCTTATCGCGTCGCGCCAGTGTGGGGTGCCAACTACTTACGTCGAAGGACAAAGCAAGGAGGCACAGAAGGTTTGCTTATGGACAATGAACAGTTTTGATACTCGCATCCGAATGGGAGGAAATCAATGCTAAAATAGCGTTGATTTTCTCGCCAAGCAAAAACAGTGTCTCCGGTGTTGAATTAAACAACAGATGTATCTAAATGCTATATTAAATTCACAACACCCGAGACGCTATATTTGCATTAGATACTGTTTTAGCTCCTACGTACCTATGTTCAACGGTTCAAAGGTTTTTCTTGAAAAAAAAATTACATATTTGCAGTTATACCCATTTTTTAAGGCCATTGTAGATACTTTTTTCTTGAGTTGAGAAATCATCAAATAATTTCCAGGACCGCGGCAAGTCTTTTGAACAATTTCGCAGTTGTGGTTGATACTTGCATTGCTAATTTGTTTCCAGAACAATTTCTATGAAATGGCCATGCATGACCGGTTTGGCCTTTATAAATATATATTTTCGTTGCTGTTTGAATTACTAGGCCATACTATCTGATACTGGAAATAAACAACTTCATAGTACTCGCAGTATTTCATGGCTATGGGATTTTTACAATTCACAGATAGGTAATACCTACATCACATTGAATTTCTAAAATAGAAAAGGCGATGACGTTGTTGTATAACAAAATTATAGTCAAAATAAATAAGACCCGTTAACGCGATTTATTTGACTAGATTAATTCATCAATTTGGCAGCCTTTTAAAAGTATGACTTGTACATGTGAAATGAAATATTAAAAAATGTTTTACTGTCAAATTAAATAAAAATAAAACAAAAACAAACCAATAAAGGTATTACAAATAAAGATAGATACACATAAAAAACTATTTATCAAAGAGATAAATTATGATTAAATTATTGTTCATGTCAACGTTTAGATCATTTTAAATTCATCAAAAGAATTCATTTTATATTTTTTCAACTAACCTTATTTATTTATTCATTCCCTACATGTTCAGTAGTCGTACATAGGCGGACTCAATGCAACAAGGCATTCTCTTCTAGTCAACCTTTGGGTTAAAAAAGACATCATCATCATCAGCCTTTTTAATGTAACTTTTGGGACTCAGGCCTCCTCTTCAGGAAGGGAATGGACCGTAACCGTAATCCACCACGCGGGTCCAGTTCGGTTTGGTCAATGACATAATTATGTCTTCGATTTTTTGATTTCCTCTCAAAAAGACAATACTTGGTAGGTTTGCACAATAAACAAATAACAGATAGGTACTTCAAACGGAAAAAAAAGTTCTTATCTTCTGTCCTGTACTTCAATATTTTTTCAACTTACGACCGGGCTAAGGAAATTAGACCCCAATCGGAACTTCTGCAGATCACCCGCTGCGTACGATTTAGTCTAACAGGAGACTTACGTCTGCATACGTCGGGCAAGATAATTGGATACTGTTTTTTACGCACATACACACGTCGCCGTCGTATATATGTACATTAGTACATACGAATGCACTCAGAGAGGAATGTGAAAGTGATCGGGATTTAATTAGTTTGTGTGGCTGAAGCTGAACTCGTTATGGTGTACAGATGTAGTAAGCTTTGGGTTAAAATATTCTGTTTCCATTTTTGAAGGATTCTCTGGTTTTTTAGTGGCAGTTGAATTGTAGGTGTTGGATAAGCAAAGGTTTAAAAATATGTTAGTAAACATCGACCCGCTTTAGGAAAAACGTCATAAGCGACAATTTGCATTTTTTGCAGGAATTGATGTTATCATCACTCATTTTCTTAAAAACCTTTCTTTTCTTTTAATTTAAAAGTGGCCTTGCAAATTCAAAGATATCTTTAACACGCTTTTATTAGCTTCACCTGTATGTTTGCTTGTTTGTAACCGCCGCCTTTGAGCTCAATTTTGCCTAACTTTGGGCGATCAGATTTTCTTTAAACTTTGAACACCCATCAAAGACCGATGACAATGCAATAATCCGTTTTTTTTTTTTATAAGTTTCCTTATTCGAAGAATAACTCCTGTATCATGGTTGCTTTTACAAACATGCAAACTCACTTACACGAGACACTCACCCAGAAAAACTACCATTCTAGGACAAACAAATATTTGTTCCATGGAGGATAAAAAATCCCGACACGCAGCGCGTCAGTCAATCAAACAACAACTGCGCCAATCGTGATATCAAATAAAATATTATTTACTTACGTATCTACTTACAAGATGCATTAGCTAGCTACTTAATACTAAATCTTTCAGTAAACGGATAACAACGAGCTTTCCAATCTTTTTCTCCTCTCACAAACAAATCTCTACAATATTATTCCAGGACTCATAAAAGGCCCATATAAATTTATCAGCACGGATGTTTGCACCACATTATGAGGAAATAAACCACTTGTTGAGGTGATGCGTGATGGTGGAACATTATGGTGGCCCAAATTTATGGTGGAAGGTGATATTGATATCTTTGACCTTATTACCCGCCTACCTTGGGTACGTACGCCTGCCACTTTGGTATGGGAATCGGATTCGGGAAATAAATGATGAAACTGGATAAGTTCCGATTTTCCACGGTTTTCCTATCTCGTCAAAACCGTGTTTTGTCCCGAACAAAAAATTAATGCTTTTTCATATAGGCGATAGTGTAATTTTCATATTCTTTATTGGACACACAACTTTTATAAATTAAAAAATAGGGCAATTGATGTGGGTACACAGTCGAACGTTACCTTTAATTAGGGATTTCTTCAGCAAACCTTATCTATGTGAGAGATGAAATATTTTGCACTAGAAGATGGTTATAATAAACCAGCTTTTGCACGCAGCTTCGCCCGCGTTCATAAAATATAGCCTATGTCACTCAAGAATAAAGCAGCTTTCTATTGGTGAAACAATTTTAGCAATCGGACAATTACTTCCAGAGATTACCTCGTACAAACAAAAAAAAACAAAAAACAACCTTTACCTTACAAAACAGAAGCAACAAAACTTAAGCACAATTAAATCATCACTACAACTTGTAACAGGAAAAAATCATTCCTAAATCAATAATTTTTACTGTCTATGACAAAATTAAAGCATTACTAATATTTATAAGAGAAATATCGTATTTCTCACCTGTACACTACTCAAAGGTTCAGTTGAAAACCAGCGTCAGGCTACTGCTACGTAGTAGTCTGACATATGCTGAACTGAACTCATGGCTTCAGCACTGCTAGGGCCCTACGGTTTTTCTGATATCTTTGTGATATATTTCAGGCTTACTATTTCCAAATAACGAGGTTCTATAAACTTCGAGATCAAGGATCCTACCTGATCAGCCTTGTAGATAAGACGCGGCACTGAAACGACTGCGGGTTTTATTACTTAGAAATGAGCTGATATCTTGTTTAAGAGCCTAGGAGATCGTATTCTTCATGAAGTACCTGCCTGGTTCCCAAATAAAGTTGACTTTCTAGCCAAAATAAACGTTGCGTCGACAGGGACCTAGATCCATATTAATAGTATAAATGTGACAGTGGCTCTGTATTATACGCTTTCAGGGTTAAATTACTGAACAGATTTTCATGAAATTTGGAACAGTACAAATAAATTTGGATCCCAAGGAAGGATATAGGCTATATCTTGCTTCGACTTCGATTTAACGTCCACTATAATCGACATTTATGAGCAAATTACACATCCATCACAAAAAAAAAAAAAAAAAAATGGGCACGCCACGATTATGGCGGTAAGTCCCCTCTTTGAGGCGTGGCTGGAAAGACCTCACGGCGTCCTTACCTTCCGCATGACGCAGGTCCTCACCGGACATGGCAAGTTCGGGAGGTTCCTGCATCGGATTCGAGCGGAAGAGACGCCCGGGTGCCGCCACTGTGCGGAACGCCCGGAGGACACGGTGGAGCACACAGTAGAGGTATGCCCTGCTTGGGCGGAGCAACGCCGTGCCCTCGTGGGGGCGATCGGCGGTGGAGACCTCTCGCGCCGAGCCTTGGTTGAGGCCATGATCCGGAGCAAGGAGGAGTGGCAGGCGGTCGCCTCCTTCTGCGAAGCAGTGATGCTAGCAAAGGAGGAGGCCGACCGCATCAGGCAAAGGCGCCCTCGCCGCCGCCGTCGGGATTCCGATCCCGATTTCCGGCCACCGTAGACGGGGGCTCGCGGACGGCGAGCCATGGGTAGCTCGCTGTCCGATCGTCCGGTAATGGACCGAGTCCAAGACGTCGACGGCGCGCACTGTTCCCGCGCGCCTCAAGAAGTTGTCAGCAGCAGGAGGGGCCCAGCTGGGCCGAAGCCTACTGGGGACAGGGTTGTCCGAAAGGGAGCTCGTGCCCCGGTATGAAGGCTAGAAGGAACGGGATGGGGTTTTTAGTCAGTAAGAGTCTGACACTATCTCCCGCTCCGCCCAAGAGCGGGTTTTGTCATAAGATGATTTTCCCCATCGGGAAAAAAAAAATCACAAAAAAAAACTTTCAAGCATATAACATTTTTCTGGTACACAGTAAAAAGACAGTAAATATTTACAAAAATATTAAGGCACTGCGCAAAAGGATACACTTTTTGTTTCAGTTACCGACACCGTAGACTTTTTGATCGTCATGAATATGAGTTAATTGGAAGCAACTGGACACAAAAAAATGATTACGTAAGCGCAGGGAGTGGATGATTTTATACTGGTTTAAAGAAATCAAATGTTAGTAGCTTGTATCTGATGCAAGACACATGTTTGCACCTTGCCTAATTTGCTGGGTTATCGCAAACTATGTAAAAAATGTGAGCAACTACCACGCCACTTTCTTTGTTTTCTCGTTGTCAATACAGGTACTAAATATTTGAATTTAGGGACCAAATAGTAGCAAAATGGTAGTGTATTTTCGTATTTTCTAGACATCAAATATAGCTATTGGCCAGGACCATAGATTGGCCCGGACCATAGATTGGCCCTGGGGGTTCTAATGCTTACCAAGGGAATTTACGCTCGTGATAAACCGTATCGCATGTTAAGGATATGGTCTACCCGTATGCCAAATTTCATTTCAATCCATCACGACATTTGAGCGTTGAGAAGCAAACATACAACAGACATCGCATCGTACTTTGGTCTTTATAAAATTTGACTGGTATACATGAACAGCCGGTTCGTTGTTCGGTGCCGAGTTGCTGACCTAAAATATGTACACAAACACCATGACATTTTGCTATCTAACCCTTTCGTACTAAAAACTTGACACATGGCAGAGTTACTAATGTACGGTCAGCCATTTTGGATCGTAGATATACTACTGTGGAACGGACTTGTTGGTAATCTTTCTGGTTAACGAAACAAAATTGCTTTTCATTAATTTCAAACATCGAATACATTTTTTAAAGTAAAAGAAAAAAAAGCGTTTCTTTTTTCTTCAAAATGTCCAAGGTTACAAGATTTCCAGTTTGTAAAGTTCAACAAATCTTCAACCTGAGGTTCTGTTTTCTTTAGCCTTACTTTCCCACTGCTGGACAAAAGACTCTCACAAATCTTTCTAGGTATTCTTTTCTCGAGGCCCCTCGGACTATCTCTAGTTGTAGTCCACTAGATGTCTCGCGAGCTCTTCCCAGGTCAGTCTCAATGGCGTCGCGCGTCGTCCATCCTCAGGCACCTATTTGCCTTTTTAATATTAGTTCAAAAAAATAAATCCAAAAACATAAATATGTGGGATATTAGTAACTTTGCCTTTGGTTAGTTACAAACTTTCATAAGTCCACAAAAATAAATCCAAAAATATATATCTTTTCTCTTTAAAATATTAGTGTAGATAAAACTACAGCCAAAAAAATATATCACCAAAACTTGGACACACGTTTATCTAAACCTTCTACACTAAATTAAGACACGTGACAAAGTTACTAATGTTTGGGATATTAGTAACTTTGCCTTTGGTTAGTTACGAACTTTCATAAGTCCACAAAAATAAATCAAAAAATATAATTCTTTTCTCTTTAAAATATTAGTGTAGATAAAACTACAGCCAAAAAAATATATCACCAAAACTTGGACACACGTTTATCTAAACCTTCTACACTAAATTAAGACACGTGACAAAGTTACTAATATGTGGGATATTAGTAACTTTGCCTTTGGTTAGTTACGAACTTTCATAAGTCCACAAAAATTAATCAAAAAATATAATTCTTTTCTCTTTAAAATATTAGTGTAGATAAAACTACAGCCAAAAAAATATATCACCAAAACTTGGACACACGTTTATCTAAACCTTCTACACTAAATTAAGACACGTGACAAAGTTACTAATGTTTGGGATATTAGTAACTTTGCCTTTGGTTAGTTACAAACTTTCATAAGTTCACAAAAATAAATCCAAAAATATAATTCTTTTCTCTTTATAATATTAGTGTAGATAAAACTACAGCCAAAAAAATATATCACCAAAACTTGGACAGACGTTTATCTAATCCTTCTACACAAAATTAAGACACGTGACAAAGTTACTAATGTTTGGGATATTAGTAACTTTGCCTTTGGTTAGTTACAAACTTTCATAAGTTCACAAAAATAAATCCAAAAATATATATCTTTTCCCTTTGTCATATTACGAGTAGTACAGATAAAATTACAGCCAAAAAATATAACACCAAAACTTTAACACACGTTTATCTAACCCTTTCCTACTAAATCAAGAGACGTGGCAAAGTTACTAATGTCACACCATGTCGATTCATGTTACAATATAATTGGACAGATTTCTCCTGTCATTTTTCATATCCATGTTTCGAGTAGCCACGGACATAGATCATGGCGGGTGATTGAGGGGTGCGTAGAACGTACAAATTGACTTGAAGCTAATGTATTATAGTTGTTGTCATAAGTTATGGCAGGAGCCATTGATGATTTTAATGGTTGTAGCGTGTCAAGTGACTTTGGAATGGCGATTAGAGTTCTTTTTTTGTTATTTGAAAAATGATCTGTGTCTCTTCACGACGTATATGTTCAGGAAGAGTATGATTAAGTTTTTTTCGTTAATCAGACCACATTAAAGTACTTATAACATTTATCACTCTAATAATGTAAAGATCATGATGATGAAGAAGTAGATATTTGTATGAATGTTTGTGTGTGTGTGTACTTTTGTTAATTTTTCACGCTCACATGGCTAAACAGATTTGAATGAAATTTGGCACACTGGTAGATTTAGTCCTGGAATACCACATATGATACTTTTGTATTCCGGCAGTATGTTACTTTAAGATATTTTTTTACTATTAAACAAGTGAAGCCGCTGGCAGCAGCTAGTTATAGAATATTTCAAGGGAGTTCTAATCTCTCGTGAAATATTCTGTTTTTCTTTGGAAAGAAGTACTTAGGTAATCATATAGGTATTTAAACAGGAGTATTCCAAAAACTGGTTGTGGTAGATTTAATTTGTGTACAAAGTTGATTTTATTAATCTAATCGATACTTATGAGGATCACATGGTCGGTCCTCTTTGGTTTCATTTTTTTTTTTTTCGATTAGTGATATTATTATTAGTAAGCTCATTCGTTTCATCATAATGTCGCCCCATGATATTTTTGGTCTTTTATTTCTCTAAATAAGAGTAAGATCTCATTAGTCATAAAAACAATACCATAATACTTATGCAAGAATTCAAACTTGGAATACAATCAAGTTCATTAACCGCACCCAACTTTTACGTCAACATAAAATGATAACAAATGAACCAAAAGCGTTCAAAGTCCGAAACTTTTTCGCACTCAATAAAACATTTGATAAAATCTCCCGAAGGTCCTCGTAAACTAGGCCCAATGAAGTGACTTCCTTTGGTACAATGAGGGTTATAATTCAAGAGTTATCATTTTTGGCCGCAATTTGCGTTTTCAAGCCCACTGGGGGTCGTTTGATTGGACATGGCGAGTTATAGCTATTTGTTTTTTTGTTCAGAATTTATTGCCGTTGATACACCGTGTCGTTCGAAAAGAATGCATTTTTTCTGGTGGCCCGTGTAAGCCTATCTTTCCAATTTTATACATCGGTATTTATTGTTTCAGATTTTATTTTTTCTTTGTTGTGGCCAGAAATTAGACTGTATTTGGGTTTGGGATCAGTGTACAATGTTTGGGGTCAGTTTATGGATGGATCACCATGAGCTTGCATGATTAACTTACATACGTACTAAGATTCTTTTGTGCCTCAGAAAGTACGCTAAGCCGTAGGTTCCAGTTGTCATTTATTGACTTTTGACAATCATTACGGATAGTCAGAAGTCAGGAAATCTGACACTATTCTTACGACCAGTTCATGACCTGTGAGCACTAGCTAAGCGCGGGGCGGCGAGCGGTAAGATTAAAAGTGTGAAAATGTTTGAAGCACGCCACGAAATCCCACTCATAGCGCTCCGCGCCAGCCTACCGACGCTACCCCGCTCGCCGCGCCGCTCAACGCTAATGCCGAAGTCGTGACCAGGCCGTTACCAAGGCCTATCGCGTTACCCAATTTCTGGGTTGTGAAGATCTGATAGGCGGTCGTTTCATCCATGTACGGATATTCAACTGCAATGGATAAGACTGGAAACCAACTCTAACATTATTGGGAAAATGCTAAGCAAGTTGATTTTGGTTCTTTTAGGACTGTTTACTCACCACGATGCAAGTCTGGCTAAACATGTAGATGTTTAGCCAAAGTTCAATTCCGTTTGAGTGTCCAAAGATAGCACGAAGGCGCGGCAACCCGCGCGGTAGCGGCTGTACCTAGACACCGGCACGGATCTTAAGCGCTGGCTTCAAGTTACGCAGAAGTCAAATATTGGGCCTATTTAGTGGTATGAAGTGAGACGCGAGGGCGGGGAGCGTCAGTGATTGGCTCGCCGTGCTCGTCATAGACGTCACTCGTGATTCGTTCCCTGCGCTTACTGCATGTATCTAACAACGACGACGATTAACTCGCCAATGTATGGAATGCGCAAAGCGATCCCCACTCTGACGTCGAGCGCTCAAAGATCCATGCCGATACCTATATCTCTAACTAATTCGCGCTAACTGCGTGCGTTGTTCCGATAGCTCGACTGTGGACAGGCACAACGCACGCGTCCCCCCCACGTTGCTAGTCTAGCAGAGCACTACGAATATTTACCCATACTAAACCGTTGGACGGATATTAGACATATTTTTACTTATTCATCAGAACAATTCATCACTGTCACATATCCTACAAATATGACAGCTCACTCCACCCCCACATGTCCAATTCCCCGTCTCAAACGACGAAACTAATATAAAATGTCAAAGAACAAATTACGGTGAACGAACCTAGCTACACTTAAGACCTAAGTCTTGTTGGAAACCTATAAATACAGGAGACAGTCCACCGTGGGAAGCATCTGGTGTCCGTCGCGACGTGACGTACGGAACCGTTTATCAACCCCTTTCTTGGCAATTACTATTTACGCGTCCGCGGAACCCTGAAAATTAAATGTCGTTCTTGTAACCACTGTAAGCGGCTGTCGAGGTAATGGCCTATGTTTATGTCGTGAATAAACTGGTGGAAATATGGAGAATGTTATGATAAATGTTGCTTTCAGTTCTGGTTTTTGAAGTGCATTGTGTACTGGGTAATTATGATAATGATTGTTTTGCTGGACATTGTTTATGGTTGTGGTTTTGGTGGGCTTTTAGAATTGTACGAACAACGTCATTAACTGGTTACCCCCCTTTTCTAAGGTATTTTAATGTGAGAGGGTTTCATCAACGCCTCTCTTAAATTACATACTTTAAGTTGTCATCGCAACACAAAGTTTTTATTTTTAGTCTGTGTAAAAATATTGCTCTAAGGGATGTTCTCTCGTCATGGCGCGTTATGTGTATTATTTATTTACTATAGGTACTCCGTGAAAAATTAAAGCAGAATTTTAGGTTACTCGTTTCAATCATTAGGGTGATAATACAGTCCGGTAAACCCAAGAACTTAAAAGGGGTGCCCAATAGATACATCTGTCCGTAGATATGCTTCCTTATTTTTTCTTTTGGTAAACAATTTGGAAATACAGGGAATCAAGGCAGGCTTTGGCTCCTTTCGCACAAGAAATTTGTAGGCAAGAGTATAAGAGATACAGGATATATTACTAATATTAAATTTTGCGACTTTGCCTGTGTTTCTAAGTCACTCAGTGATAAAGTGCCACTTATTGGTGAAAGATGTTTTAATGACAGTTCAGTACTTTTTAAATTTATTTAATACAAACAAAAAACAACTCTTACCTCATTGAAAAATTGGTTTTTCAATATGAATAAATTGATTTGTCGAAATTATAGTCATAATTAAAATAACAATATTCCCACTTCGATAAAATCTTCCTTCATAAGATCAGCATCACTACGAAGGTGCATATCCCTAAGTAAAACAATCTGGCGTACACTTAGTGGCAAAGTAAACGAACCGCGAAGTGTTTACGTTTCGTGCGACTCATGTGTACGCCCGTGAAAGTGTCTCCTCAACTTGGCCGAGAGTGCACGTGCGTGATAGACTTATTGCTTGCTTACACTATCTGAAGATTTATATTTAGTTCGATTTTTCTTCTGATAATGGGTATTTTTAACCGACTTCCGAAAAAAGAAGAGAAAAAAAAACATTCAGTCGAATTAAGAACAATTCATTTGAATGTTTATTTTTTGTTTGAAGCGGTATCTTTGCCAATATTATTGACCGATTATGACGATTCTTTTTTGTTTTGAAGAGTTTGTCTGCCTGGCAGTCCTTTTTAAATTTGGTGATAATCTGATAAAAA
Source organism: Mythimna lalbum (assembly GCA_949319445.1). Lineage (NCBI taxonomy): Eukaryota > Metazoa > Arthropoda > Insecta > Lepidoptera > Noctuidae > Mythimna > Mythimna lalbum. Next base: position 6,118,356 of record OX439345.1, on the reverse strand, counting down.
ACTTCGGAGATTGAATATGAAAAACCAGAATTAATATTGATTTCTGAAATTAAAATTATTTGATTTTGTCGTTGAAGTCGATTGTATTTTTTTTTTATAACAAGCTTTAAGTGTATTCTTTATTATTATATTAGCGTTTAATTAGTTACAAAATAAAACTTCCATTAAAAATTTTGGAAATTCCCGACCTACAGTTTTGTAAATTGTACATTTAAACCCTTTTACTTCATATTAGGCCTTACTAATTTTACATATATGTAGTTATTCTCATATTCATTACCACTTTTACTCCTCATAATTTGTAAACTGCTGAACCGATTTATATCGAACCTGTGTAAAAACCGCTGTGAGACGGCCTAATGAAAAAAAAACCGCTTCCAAATGAGTTTACTCTTTTTAGTGCTACAATGCCATAGATAGTCACAACTAAAAACGTGGTAAATCTCTAATAACCTTTTTTGCGTTATGGGTTACAATTACAAACAAATTAAAAAAAAAAAAATCTTTTTATTCGACGTAGGCCTACATAACGTAACGCTGGTATTCTGTTAGGATCCGCGGTGAAAAAATTGAATTGAATCTGAGGAGTTCACTCGATTTCGCCAAGATTCCATCATCAGATCCCAACTTGGCGACTTTGAGACCATTTGGGAAGTATACCCTTTCCAACGAAAAATAATATTAAATCGGTTGGCAAGCGACGAAGTTAAACATAAAAAAAATACAAACATCCGCATTGAGAACCTCCTCCTTTTTTTAAAATCGGTAAAAAATTAAGTCTAATTTTCTAAAAAAAAAAATGTATCTACCATTTTGAATTCGTAGCTACTATACAATATTATACTGAAACATTTCTGTTATTTTTACCAACGCTAACTTTCAGAAGCAGAGTGAACTTCGGCAAGATGCGAACCGCAAGAATTATTTATGTAACACAAAACTTTCACTCGACACTTGTTGATGGCAAAGTTACAGTTATTTTTGCTAAATTATGACCGAACCATAATAACACGACCACCCGGGGTTCTTCTTTTATTGTTCGGAAGTTTATTAGGTTATTTTTTCTTTTTCTGACTGTCTTTTTGCTACAGCGACTTGACAGTTAAATAATGCTATTATTGCGTTTAGATTACTTCTTGTTCTTGGATAAAAATGCAATAAGGCACTATTAAATTATTAGTAAGGCCAAAGAAGAGCTTGTGACTTTTTCCCTATGGGTAAAAATCATCCAGATGACATCTTCCACCTTTGGGCGGAATGGGAGATAGTGTCAGACTTTTATTGACTAAAAAACCTACCCCGTTCCTTCGTTGCCTTTCATACCAGAGCCGAGCCTTCCTTTCAGAAGCAGATCCTTGGCCCCAGTAGGCTTCGACCTTGCTGGCCCTACTGCGGCTGCTGACAGCTCCTTGAGGGATATTGTAACTTAGCAGTATTTGTTACTATCATCCTACAATCTAAATCTTGTATTCTTTTACACTAATACCTAATAATGAAAACTAACTAATAATGGCCAAAAGTGTACGATGCATTGAATTTTATATATTCTACTACCTCATGATATACTTTTTCTGTACTCAAAATTGATGTATAACATGAAACTGGAATAATGCACACCTGACACATAAATTCTAAAAAAAAAATAAGTTAAAATCATAATTGAAGCACGAAAATTTTACTCAAATGAAACGACATGGTTTTTTTTTAGAAGTAGTACTTCTAATAGTCAGCAAATCGCACTATGTTGATAGTATATCGGTAGTGGTATCTACGCACGCATATGTAAACACGCGAGTGACACCTATATATCAATAATATTTATTAAATTATTTCTTAAATATTTCACGATGAAAATTTACCATTTTCAAAAATGCAGCTAATATTGATTCAGTAGCTAATTCTGAATGTATAACTTTAAAGATATGCGTTTATCATATTACATGTTTTATACAAGAATTCGTCAAATAATACGGAGCACCAGAGAGAACCCCAAAAAAAATCAATACATCACCAAAAACATACAGAGCTCGCATCCCAAATTCTCAAGGTCCCCAAACTATTACATCACGTGGCGACCCACAGAATATACTCGTATTCCCTAACATACCTAATATTATCTTCTGCTTCGGCGGTCAATAATACAATATTTGGCCTCCCAAATGTAGGCCACTTGTTGCCCATCCGTACGTGCGTGTATCCACTTACTCCTAAAAATAATGTCGTCCTGGTCCCGTCGCTTACGTTCGGGGGGAAATTAACCGGAAACCAGACATTTTTTCATATTGGATGATATATATTTTGTATGACAATGGAGGTGGATAATATATTGGAGATATTATTGAGTTCTATTTTTAGATGGAGGTATTTTTCTCCTGTAATTTGTTTATGGGAAAAATAGATGATGTAAAGCTTGTTATTTTTTATTGGAAAATTATGTTTATACCTAAGTGAGTCATAGAAGCCGGGACTTAAGTGGGGGCCGAAAGGTTCTGGAGTGTCGACCACGTGCTAAAAGACGTAGCGATGGAAGGCCTCCCACAAGGTGGACCTATGTTCTGGTGAGGGTCGCGGGAATCCGATGATTGCGAGACGACAGGGCATTGTGACAACGCTTGGAGAAAGCCTACGTCCAAGCAGCGATGGAAGTCCTCCCACAAGGTGGACCAATCCCCTGGTGAGGGTCGCGGGAATCCGATAGGTGTGACACGCACAGGACCGGTCGTTGTGGCGAAGCTAAGGGAAAGCTTATGTCCAAAAGTGGTTGCTTTATTCCTGAGAGATATAGGCTATATTTAATAAACCTACGCGGGCAAAGCTGCGGGCAAAAGCTTGTCATGAATATGGAAGATTAGGTTAGTACTAATGGTCTGAATTACTTCTGGTTTCTGAATTAAGGATTTGAAGTTAAATGTTAGTCAAAATTAGTCTATAAACTTGACTAACTTTGGGACATAGTAGGTTTGTGTAGCATAGTGTAACATAAGCAAACTTATAATATTCTCACTGTTGGGACTTAGGCTTCTTTTTAGGAGAGGAAATAGACGGTAATCCACAATGCGGGCCCAGTGTGGATAGGTGGCTGATCGTATGTTGTCTTCAAAAATTTTACTTTAGGACATGCCGATTTCCTTACGATCGATGTTTTCCTTCATCAATACTGCATCCCAAAAGGAGCAGTAGTGATGAAATAATGAACATAAAGTTACGCGTTTTCCTGGTTTCTCGCGACGTACCTACTCTCCTACTAGGTACTCAAGTGGGTTAAAAAAAAAAACCCGGGTACCCGTTACCATCACAGAACCAGATTTAGAATTTATTGATTACTATTATTACATTTGATGCGCTTTAAATTCTATATAAAAAAATCAGAGATTTAATTTTAGAAAAACTCAATTTTTTAGCTCTGATATTCTTCAAAAATTAAGATTTTTGTCTTTCTCATTTCTTGAAATATTTGAGTTGTTTTGAGCAAACAATTTTTATACGTGTAGTCAAAAATTGACGCTGAAATATTTCTACTGCATTCTGATTACATGATTTCTAATATACAGTAAGGGGATTACAAAACCAAATTACTTGTAAGAAGCTTAAAAGATGATCATATTCGAAACTCCGGAATAAGCATAGCCTTATGTATTTTTACTTTGTAGGTTAATCAGCTAAGTAGATTACATAAATCCAAGGGCGAAGCATTTCTTCTTTGGAGCTGTAGGGCTATGGTTATTTAGCTCCATATAATCTTTATGTAAACAGGCTTAGATTTAAATTAAGGAAGCAATGCTTCGCCCTTGGATTTATGTAATCTATCTGTAAAACAAAATCAAATAATGTAGAAACCAGTAAGAATTTAGACCCCCGCTGGATCGAGTGACCCCAGGCATCGAGTGACTCAGAGTGATTTACAGCCATTGAAGGCGCAGGCACAAAATATATAAGTACAGAAGTAAATTTACATACAAAGCGCGCTCGAGCAACGCACACATAGACACCCCTCACGGACACGATATCTCGGTAGCGTTTCGGCCCACTCGTCGAACAGTTCCAGCTCAAACGCTCATTAGTGTGCGTCCATCGTGCGTAGGTATATAAAGTGAAGTACATACGTTTTTTTATTTTTTTTACTCTGGGCAGAAATCATTCAATGACAAAGCCTGCTCTTGGGTGTAGCGGGAGATAGTGTCAGACTCTTACTGACTAAAAACCCACCCCGTTCCTTCTAGCCTCTTCATACCGGGGCTCGAGCTTCTTTTCAGATAACCCTGGCCCCAGTAGGCTTCGACCCAGCTGGGCCCTTGCTGTTGCTGACGACTCCTTGAGGCGCGCGAAGTGCATACATGAGATTGTTTTTTGTACCTATCTATTTTGTGGCGCAGGCTATCGGACACCGAGCAATGGGTAGCTCCCCGTTCGGCTGTCTGGTAAGGGCCTAGCCCAGGTCGACAGCGCGCTGTGTTCTACGCGCGCTTCAGAGAGTTGTAAAAAAAATTATTGACGTGGCCAGAAATCCAGTCATCACGACAACCTGCATCCTCATCATCAAACTTATTAATGTTCCCACTGCTGGGACTCAGGCCTCCTCTCTAGGAGAGTGGGAGTGGTAGAGGAATGGGCCGTAATCCACCACGCGGGCCCAGTGCAAGTTGGTGAATGTCACGTCTTCGAATTTTTGGTTCTAGGACATGCCACTTCCTCACGATGATTCACCGTTTCGAGAGCAGTGGTAATTAAATAAATTACACAAAGTAATGCGCAGGGTTTGAACCCGCGACCTATAACTCGTAAGTCGGAGCCATTACCACTCGGCCACTACTGCTCTTACTAGCATCTTAAATAAGTCAACTTCATTTCTCATTATTATACGAAAAAAATATAAGTACTCTCGCACCATTGAAGTGATGAATCGACTAAGACGTTAATGACGCAAAACTTATAGAAAGGAATTCTTTTTTTAAAAAAAGGGTGACATAATTAAAAAGGTGACTTTTAACGAGGCTGATTGTGAGCACCTCAGCAGATGTCACTGGCCATCAGACATTCGCGAAATGAATATAATAATTTTTTCGCTTTCATTTTGGTGTATAATTTCATGTTTACGTTTCGTGGAATGAACTTTAGAATCTAAGTGAATGTTTCACAATGACTGGTGTCTATATGAACAATGACGATAAATATCGGTTTTGTGTAAAATTTTCAAAGGCCATTTCTCTTACCTACTGAAAACAGACGTAATATTTATTTACTATCTCATCTTGCGACAGTCAATATGGAAAAAAAATATTGAAAATCAATTATGTGCATATTTCAAGGGTTCAGTACGACTTTTGTAACTGTCCTCGCACACAGGCTTCTAAAAAAAACTGCCACAAAGCGCGCGAGTCCGGAGAAGGTTGAAGCGGCTTCAGGCGTTCTTTTGTGGCGGCATCGCCACAAAATAAAGCTTGAAGAGGCGTTTTTTTGAAGCTCGTGTGCAGAGACAGTAACTTGTATTTACAATAAGATTTTACGCTTTATGAGATACAACTCGGTATGGATGAACAGTAGAATTTTAGTACGGTTCGATTGCTACGATCCATCAAGAACACAAAAAAAAACATAAAAATAAACTGTAACAAATTCAAATTAAGACTAGATAAATTCCATTTAATATAGTAATAACATGTTAGAAAAATAATTTCAGTCAAAGTAAAACAATATTTTTCTTCGGAGAAATTCTTTGTTATTCTAAATGTAAGATTTATCTCATAGTAGAACTTTACCGCAATCTCTCAAAGCAAACTGAACTCTCCCTTGGCTTGAAACATAAAGCGCTTACCGAAATGTGCATCTGGTTAACGCATCAATGGGTCATAACTAATCGTATCTGCACTCCAACTGGTAGCTAGATGGAGGAGTTATGCCTTCAACTTACAGCAGCTATACTCACTAGCTGGCTGCGTTATCAAAATTAAGATATTATATAATAATTATATAATCCACAACTAGCACACAACGCCGTCTAGTCCCAAGCTAAGCAAAGCTTATGTTATGGGTACTAGACAACTGATAAACATACTTATGTATGTATTTATAAATCCATGCATATTATAGATAAATTACACCCAGATACAGAACAAATGATTATGCTCATCACACAAATATTTGTCCTGGGTGGGAATCGAACCCACGACTTCCAGCATAGCAGTCAGGGTAACTATATACAGAACTGAGCCGTGCACTATTTTTTTAAACGTTTACCTCTCATTTTTCCTTCTTCTTACCCAATCATATATTATTTTAATATGCATAAGTACATTATTTTGAATTATTGTTTGAATTTCGTTTTATTTTCTACTGGCTTCTGCCAGCGACTTCGTACGCGGATCCTGTTGCTTATGCCAGCGACATTCAGTGTTATAAACGTAAGAGTAGACAAAAATAAACAGAAAGCTCAGAACTGCTAAGCTATCGGGAGTTACACGTGTTATTGTGAGTTAACCATAAAAAATAGACGTATGCTGTCGTGGGACATTTTTTATATAATTTTGAGGAGAACATTTCCGTCATACCTACATGTTTTCTATGTAGCTTTAACCATTAAGGCTGCAAACGCGACGGAAGCTTAAAAAATGGAGTAATTTCTCCCGTTTCCCCAACATTTACCTTCACTGATCTGCTCCTATTGATCGTAGCGTGATGAAAAGTATACTATAACCTGCCCAGGAGTATGAAGAATGATTGTACCAAGTTTCGTTAAAATCCATCGAGTAGTTTTTGTTTCTATAAAGAACATACAGACAAACAGACAGACAGACAGACAGACAGACAGACAGACAAAAATTTTACTGTTTGCATTTTTAGCATCAGTATCGATCACTAATCACCCCCTGATAGTTATTTTGGAAATATATTTCATGTACAGAATTGACCTCTCTACAGATTTATTATAAGTATAGATATAGATTAGTATTATTTCTAATGATTGTAAGTACAATGATGGCTTTAAATATATTTCCTTACATTGAGCCCATCCAAAGGTTGTCTGTAGATGCTAAGATCTCTCATACACTTCTATTTATAATTGTTTGACCTGTATTTTTTATGAGGTCTAAAAAAATATAATAAATAAGTAAATGAGTCGTGGTAAAAATATTTTCCAGTGAGCATTGCAAAATTCTGTGCACAATAAGTATAATTGTACAACTAAAGTAATTTTCATAAACAACTATTCCAGATATAAAATACACAAACATCTCTTTCGAAAACAAAGCAATACTTTACCGCCAAAATACTTACCCAGAACTAGTACATTCCTAACTACAAAAGCACGCTAAAATTTACATATCAAAGTTATAAAACAAACTTCAACAATAAAGTCTGTTGCTTTTGCTGACGAACATTACTGAAAAACTTAAGTCAATAAAACAAAGAACTGAACAGTCAAAAATCACTTTGAATTACGATCAAAAACTTGAAACTGTTCAGTAAATATTGTGAAAGCTGATGGTTTATAGGATAAGGCGATGGAAAGTCAGTTTGTCAGTCTGCTAATAATTGCAATTTTCGTGCCAAAGGTGGGGTTTCTTAAGGGAACCTCGGAGTCCTGAGACACAAGGCAAAGAAGGAACAAAGAAGTTGGTTTTGGTCAATAAAACTCTAAGATGCCCTCATGCTCCAATCTAGAGTGCGAGAAGTCACTGGATGATTTCCCACCTAAAAAAAAACCTTAAAGAAGTCAATTAAACCTAAGTCAATCTACATACAAAGCATACCAGCTACCTTTGGTTCTACAATTAATAGCTTTTGCTTTGAGCTTATGCAATAAGGTAATTATCTCCTGAAGAATAGGATAAACTTTATTGTACACCAAAAAGTAACATAGCTTATATATAAACTTAAATCTATGGATACAATGGCGGTCTTATTGCTGACAGCGATATCTACCAGAAAACCTTGAGAAAAAAAAAGCTTGTAGAGAAAATTAAAATATTCATCGGTAGGAAATCTTATTGGTTACGCAACTTATACTATGAAACGTCTGTTTTAGTATACATAACACGTCATTTCATATTATATTAGAGTGTTAATTACAACCATGCATTATTGTTATATCTTAATTATTACCTTAAAATGCCTCAATCATAGTATAATCAACAGAGTATGTTCTCAAATTGAGGTGTAATTATCGACAATTACCACTTTGTGATACCATATTCGACTGGCCTGTTGGTCTAGTGGTTAGTGACCCTGACTGCTATGCCGGAGGTCGTGGGTTTGACTCCCACCCAGGAAAAATGTTTTTGTGATGAGCATGGTCATTTGTTCTGTGTCTGGGCGTAATTTATCCATAATATGTATGTATTTAGAAATATATAAGTATGTTTATCAGTTGTCTAGTACCCATAACACGAGCTCTGCTTAGCTTGGGACTAGACGGCGTTGTGTGATAGTTGTGGAATATTATTATTATTATATTTTGATAAGGATTTACGTATTCGCGACAAAGGATTATGAAACTGATACAATATGATAATAATATTTGAAGGATTAAGGATTTTTCAATATCGTATTAGTTTCCCACCAGCCGAAGGTTGTCCGTGGTTGCACTAGCATAGTGCATACAGGGATTATCATCCATAGGTACTAGTACCACGATCGATGAAATGTGTCTAAGGGACGTAGGTGAGTTGGCGTCGGCCTCTCGTATTCCGTCCAAAGGTCTAGTATCCCGGAGCCCTGAAAAATATAACGGCATGATAAAGATATGACATGAGGGATTAATAATCTTGTGTTTTGTCAAAATTATGTTTTTTAAAGAAATATTTAAAAATATATTCAAGGCCAGAGTGTATAGGCTCTTAGTAATTTAGTGCGATTTACCATTTATGATTGTATCACGGCTTACCATCAGGTGAAATCGCAGTCAAGCACTAGTTTATATCAATTAAAATGTAAAGTCAATCAATTAAAATAATAAATAAAAGGAATAAAGTGTTTATTTCAGACTTTCCCATGGAATCACACTCAGAATATATAAAAATGCAATATGAATAAACAAAAATAATATTAATGAACTGAAAGTTATTTTCATTATATAAATTATATAAAAAAGTTTAAGTTAAGAAAAACCAGTTTATAAAATTAAAGTTATTTTCAACTGTTTTTGTTTTGTTTTGGATGTCGTTTTTATGTACATATTCCTACTAGTATTAGAAACAAATGATTGGTTCGAGTTAGCTGCACTTATTTTTTTCGGCGACTATACTCCAAATATTCGCAATGTATAGATATCAAAAGTCCCGACTGGTAGTTTTCCCAACTCTGTCTATTAATAGCTCATCCAATCGTACACCAAAAATATTCTAATTTACAAGCAAGAATAGCAAACTCCTCCACAGAATGAGGCACAAACGCAAACTTGAATTTATAGCAACGATAACAAACTCCGAAGAGGCGGCATAAATTTTGTTTGGAGTACTTTCGCGTTCAGTACAGTTTGTAACAGAAAAGTTAAGTGATAAAAATAATTCCAAATTGTTGTCTGGGTGATGTAAGGTAGTTTTGCATTATAATGTGGTAGTTTTAAAGTCCTTAGTGGTTTTGTTTTCAGGCAAGTAGTTTTATAATAAATCTTAGCATGAAGAACAGGAAAAACTATAGATACTCGTACCACAAAATAGATAGGTACAGAAGACAATCTCATGTAGGTACTTCACTTTTTATACCTACGCTCGGTGGACGCACACTAATAAGCGCTTGAGCTGGAACTGTTCGACGAATGTAGGTCCCGAGATATCGTGTCCGTGAGCGGTGTCTATGTGTGCGTTGCTCGAGCGCGCTTTGTATGTAGATTGTTTTTTGCTTTGTATGTAAATCACAGACGTAATTTTACGAATGGCGTAAACGTTGGTAGTCTCACTATCAACGACTGCAAGTGCTTATCGTCAGGTGGGATCACAGTCAAGCACTAGTTTGTATGAATAAAAAAATCACAGGGTGATTTCTGAGTTGCGGACGGCGAGTAGTGGGTAGCTCGTCTTCCGATATGGAGAAGACCCGGGTTGACGGCGCGTTGTGTTCCACACGAACCTAGAGCAGATGCCAAGGCTGTTAATATTTCCGAAAAAGATTTTCTACGTATCTTTAGCTTAAGGAAAACTAACCGGTTGTTGTCCTAATGATAGAGAGAGCTCATTCCAGAGAGAGATCGCTTCGATAAACAAGGATGAGTGGATAAACCCAGAGTGTACATTACAACGTTAACTTAATCAACTCGCTCATAAAATTTTACAATTTGATAAACATTTGACAATCAAGTTATTCTTAAACATATTCTCGTTACATATTAAAATCTTTTTACTATAAAACATTCACAATATACTTTTGAGCTTTTTGTATAACCAGTTGCAAATACACTCCATATTTACACAAAGTCTCGGTGCTTTCATATTCAAATCTTGTTTAGTAATATGAATATAGCATCAACAGCGAGATCGTCCTTGAAAGACCGTCTTCCTGGCTATAAGCCAATGTTGAAGAAAGTAGATATAGATACTCGTGTTGGCAAGTTACTCGTTAGTAAAACTATCTACTATATCAAGTATATACGGAGGGTAGTTGCACGCGAAACTACGCTGTCTTATCTCAGCTTCCGTATCTTCTTTAGCTTGCAGCACTACCACTGTACATCCCAAAGAAAGATGATACTGTTAGATATAGATATCGAGGTGATTACATTATCCCCAAGAAAAATAGGTCACCTGTTTTGATACGACACCGGAAAACCGCATTTTCCTGTTGAAAATGTACTCCATTTAGAATCCTCTGACAAAAAAAGTGTTTCTCTTTCCAACAACAACAAAAAACATCTAATTCTTTTAAGCAGGGTGAATCAGAGTCGTGGTATTCTCGACATTCCTTCAGCATTATCGTGTCAACCCAATTTAAATTTGCGGAAAAAAAACGACAAAATGGCGTTCGTTGCTCGCGTGCTAACCAAACACGGAGACAATAAATAAGCCTTTATCGCTATTTTAATAAATGTACGGGGAACCTCTTCGGAATAAATAAACGTACTCAGCAATAAACGAACGCTTGAAGGAGTATTTCCTTTGCGACAGAAACATACGAAACTTTATAAGTACATGACATATGTAGTTGCATATTCATGCGAGTTCTGTTAGTAAATTATAATAACAGAATTAGTAGCTGTAATTGGATGCAAGCTAGTAGGATACAATTGGATCTAGTTACTTAGTTTCTGCTAGTTTTCTGCAGCACTAACTAGTTTAGTGAATGAAGGCAAAATGGCTGGTGGAAGATTAAAAAAGTATGACCTGACAATGAAAATTGATGACTTAGCAGTCATTAACTTCAATGAATTGTCTGTTGATTCAAGTGACTGGTTTTTGTTCTTATACAGTTTATAAAATAGATAGGCCGCCATTGAAATTGAGTAAATTTGCTCAGTTACTAGGTTGTTTGACTAAACGTACTCAATTTTTTACCATCTGTCTTTCTTTATAACTTTCACCTCTCTTTTGTAATCTCTGAGTAAAGTATTCTTACTTTCATACAAATGAACGTTACGATACCTCATTATATTTTGTGCTCTTATTTCTTTTTGATCCTTGGATCGTTTTTCATCTACCTTGGATGGTAAGTTTTTAACATCTCAACAAAAAGTCTATGTCACCTTCAGCTATACACAAATCACTAGATTTAATACCACTAATTCCCTATCAATAGCTCTTTAGTCTTAACCAACCTCGGATTTATTCTCGAAACCTCGGAACATCACCATAAAATTCTACTAAAACTGGCTCTTAAAGGTCTTAACTACCGCATGAAGCCCAAAGGTATCGTATCACCTGACAATTCGCAGTATAATGGTTCATTAAAGCTACGAAGTAGAGTGCGTAGCCTCGTCACAGTGGACGGCGATCTTTATGAGGACATTAGTGTCATTTACTCAGGTGTTACGGACTTTTAAATATCATTTTGTTGCTCTGCGTTGTAAGTTTACGCTTCTTTTTGTGGCTGGCTTTATGGCTTGCTGTAATTAGGAATTTGGTGCAATATGGTTATGTGGATTATTTCTGTTGATGAAGATAATGTAAAGTGTATTAACGTAGCTGTACATAATTTTTTGAGATATGTGTTGCTAATTTAACAATCAGAAGAAATAATAGTGCGTAGATTTTTCATTTAAAAGTATTGTACCTAACAAATCAACTACATTTTCAACCAATCCTCTATGCGGAATAGATCCTAATAAAAAAAAAAAAACGATCAAAATTTAGAGAGAGAAAAAAATAAGAAAAATTGCAAATGAAAAATCTAAAAGCAATACATTTTGCAAGCAGAATAAATAGACATTGGCAAAATAAACGAATTCAATGATACAACTACAATCTTTGCAAGCAATACCGCGCACAAATCTAATATTCACAGTACTAAGAGCTAGATCAACTCCAGCTTTATTATTCAAATGCAGCAGTTCAGTGACTTTACGGTTAATTAATTTTATATTAAAAAAAGTAAACAAAGAATATATGTTCACATTCAAAAAGATTTTTAAAAACCAGCAGCTGAACAAGCCTGAAAATGGTAATTTGATAAACTAATTCAGTCATTTGCATACTGCTCCAGGCGATAAAAAGACAAAAGCGAGCATTTCAGATTGTTCTCAGTTTTGTTTTCTACCAGATAAAAAGTGCATAGCATTTTTTGGAATGCTTATCTCTGAATACTCATACTGTTTGGAATAAAATAAAATTTAAAGTAAATTACTTAGTTGATTTAAGCGAAGCTTTTAAAACCTTATTACATGACTTGATCCCTCCATCATCTTTCTACCGTCTGACTATCTGATGTAAGGCAAGTGTTTCTTACGTTGTTAACACCACACTCTTCGTTTAAACTGCATCCATCGAAGGCTTGGAACAATTTGCCTGCTACTGTCTATAATGCTTGAATAAATAGGCTACAGACTACAGGTTAAGGTGGTGCATCATGACTCACATTTTCACTGTTTTTCATACAACCGCACAAAACTTATTATGACGTTATTACACATTTTTCATTAGATATTTTGGAAACACAGTATCTTGTGAATATTATCTAGGTTTCTATAGAAACCAATTTCTAAATTTGTGTAAAACTAATCCATTAAAAACCTCTGAAAATCTCCTATTTAGTATAAATTTTGACACTTCATAATTTGCTTAAAAATTAAAAAAGTAAAACTATAGAAGCCTTGCAAATTTTATTAAGATTCTAAATGACGACAACTTTTTCCAAAAACTTTTCAGGGTTTAAAAAAAACAGCTATTTCCGGGAGCAAGTTTTGTGAAATATTCGAGTAAATCTCGGAATTACCGAATATTAACAGAGTTTTCAGGCGTTATCTCTCTTTTTTGCGTTGGTTTTTCGTCAAACATCGCGTTGGATTGAATTAAATGAAGTAACAAGTATTTAAACCATTTTCGATGTTTACGATAGGTGAGTGGAAAAGGACCCTCTTAATAAACTAATGCAATTCACCATTAACGATTGCATCACTGCTTACCATCAGGTGGGATCAGAGTCAAGTATTAGTAAATACCATTTTAAAAAAACCTTTGGTTTTCAAGATTTAATTAAAGCTTCTCGGCAAAAAATATATAACTAAGCAAAAGTGTCAATATCACGGTGCGTAATGATGAAAGGTAAGCATGAAGCCTGGTTTTGACAGTTTCCATTAGCAAAATTGATTATATCGGGGTTATTAAAAATTCAATTTCACTTTTAACATCCGGCCTATTTTTTTTATTTTTTCAGCTTTGTAGATTTTATTTTTAGCCACGTTTATTTTTTCTGCCAGATTTATATTTTCACACCATCACCCGTCTTGCATTTAAAATTGCTATTGTCTTCCCCTAAGGCTACGCGCTCCCCCATCTAAGCCTCATTACACAGCTCCAACTGGGTGCATTCACGCCTTTGAGTAATTAATACTAATATCTGTCGCATAAACACCAATGAATTTAAGGGATACCAGCTTAGCTGTATGATCTATTTTACCTAAAGTTTATGATTTGTTCGTAATTTTAATGTAATGTTTGCTAGTGTATTTTTTGGGTTCAGTGTTGTTATTATCTTTTCTATTCTTTCATTTTATTTAAACCATGTGTAAGTTGCAAAACAATGCTTTTAAATACGCTTTCTGTTTTTTAGGAAATTCATTTATTAAAACGTGTATATGTATGTACAATTACCATATAAGTACCTATGGTGTAAAGGTTTTCACATTAGCTAATATAATTATTTCTCTCAAATTATCGTCCTTGTAATATTATTCATATAATATAATTATTTAAATGATTCTCAGAATCTCATCTTACACTGAAATTATCCACAGATTACTCCCCCAGGTCTCATTACACAGGCGCACGATCGTCTTTGTATAATTAATACAAAGACATCGCTGCAAGGCTCTCACGTATTGTCTACCATTAAAACGTTTAATTCCAAGTATTTTATTTTTGTCTCTATCTTTCTTTTCATTATCTTGGAATTATGTGTTTGTTCCGCTTGCATTTGTCTCACTACATTTTATATAATTTTGGCATCTCTGTATTTTGTTTTTGCATTTTCGACGGTCTGTAATTTTGCGGTTAGCTTTTTAATCTTGATACTTCTCAAATTCTATATTGAGTTAGTATATTCTGATTTTTTTTAACCTTTCCTAAACTTTATTATTACAATACCTTCGACACTGTTAAAAACTTTATGTATACCTCTGTTCCAACAACTATTTGATCTATAACTAACTTAAATTATATTTCCATTTGATTTTCAGACTGTAATGTTAATTTCATCACCCTGTCAGTCATTTTAGTCTCATTACAGACTAGTACATTATAGTTTGAGTAATTCATTCAAAAGCTTAGCTGAGGGCTCCCATGTATTGTCTGTCATTAACGCTTACTACGTTTAAATTATAAACGTGACCGCTTCAAAGGATCGCCGTGCGAATGTGTGAATTAGATTCTGAATATTTGAATACTACTGCTACTGTTTTGGTTCGATAATCTGTCTTAGTTTTTGGTAATTTCAATTATGAATAAGTTGTTTTTAGGAAATTTAGATCTGTTGATGATGTTCTTGTGAGTTATGAATTAAAATTAGAAGTTGTGATTTAGAGCTTTTTGTTTTCAAGTAGAGTAATTTGTTATCTAATCAGCTTCACTTCTATTTCATCTATTACTTCATTGGATAAATTGGTTCAATATTCTTTCTGAACTGTCTTCGGTGGATCTTTACATTTTATTGTTTTCGAAACGTTCCTTGTATTTTTTTTTTAAGTCAACTATGTAATATATATTAAAGCGGTAATGGCCTCGACTTACGGGTTGTGGAACGCGAGTTCAATCCCAGCCAGGCGCATTACTTTATGTGATGCAATAATTTATTTCATCACTACTGCTCTTAAAACGGTGAAGTAAAATATTGTGAAGAAACGTCTTAGAACCAAAAATTCGAAGACATGTGGCATCCACCAAGCCACACTGGGCCGGCGTGGTGGTTTACGAGGTGGAGTCCTAACAGTGGGAACATTATAAGGGCGATTATGCTATGCTATAAAACTTATATATATTAAGTTTTGTTTTATTTTATTGTTAACTGTATGCTATACACAAAGTGTGAGGAAAAATAAATTTGAAAACAACAAATATTTCTTTTAAAAGCGTTCAACAAACTCCAACTGAATAACAAGCAATAGCCTTGCATGTGCGAAATATACAGAGCGTATTCATCCTTTGTATACCGAAAGGATATACAGGGTGTACAAAGTAAGTGGGGTAGCACGTAGCGTAGATACAGTACGAGCATTTTGCACTCTTTCTATAGGGGTGGTGATTCATCAATTGTGCAAAGTGCCACTTCATATTCGGCCCGTTTCACTGTCGCTTTGCGCCTTCAAATGTACGCTGATTGGATCATCAGATTTATTTTTTCGTTTTGACGATTAATTTCAGCGTTTGGGCGACCATTTTGAATCGAGTAGCTTTGTGTGAGGTGTTTTATTAGCATGTAGATGAGAGATACTGAGGTTTATTGGCTTTTGGTATCAGGTGATTGTAAATTTGTGCTGATTGAAACGTACTGATAGGTTCTCTTGCTTTTGTTTGACTACCAATTACGTCACGACTCTTTGTCATGAATGTATTATGTTGGTTTCAAAGAGGTTAACTACTATAGACTTTGTTTGGTGCTACTCGTATTTTTTTTTTTTTACAAGCTTTTATTTTGTTCTACTTTCCGGCTACCGATTGAGCTGAAATTTTGCACGCGTGTGTAAATCAGATGACAATGCAAAATTATTATGACATGGAGCTGATCTGATGATGGAACTGGAAGGCGAGAACCCCATCGAGTTCGGGCTTGTAAGATTCGTCTTGACAAGTATTAATTATATAGGTATTATACCGTGCTATAAAAGCTTGAAATGTAAAAATATTTTTTATTAAAAACTTGCTATTATTTTCACTTTTATAAGTAATCCAATGGCACCTATTAAAAGTTTTAAACTAATGAATATTCACATATACAAAACGTATATCTTAAACTGTAAGGGCTCAGCTGGGCCGAAACCCACTAGGACCATGGGTAGTCCAAAAGGATATCCCGGGTTCCTAGAACGTGAGGCAAAGATGGCACATAGGAGTTGGCTTAGTAGTTAGTCAAAGTCTGACTCCCGCTCCACCCCAGAATGGAAGAAGTCATTGGATAATTTCACACCAAAAACATTGTTTTGATTTTCTAAAATCATTAATGGTTTTGTGCTTCAAAACGTCGTATAAAAAGAAAACTCCCTGCAAAACTTAAAGTATCAAAACCCCATCTTCGAACTATACCAACACTTCTTTGTCGCTAAGCAAATAGAGTTAGTTGGATAATTTGACGCGCTGTCCCCCCGGGAATTGAACCAGCATCTGTTAGAGGGAGCCACACTCCCATACCGTGCAATCGTCCGTAATGCACTTCGAATTAGAATAATATGATTTTAGTTTCCTTGCTATGTGCTTAAATTTTTTATGAGGGTGACTATTTTCTTAGAATTATTCTTGGTGAGTTTCTTGCATGAAATTCCTTCTTTATAAGATATCATTGTAGCATATTATGATGGACTGAAAAAAAACCCTAAAGTTTGTCTTTTTAAAAAGTAGGTACTAGACTAGAACACAGATTTTGGTATGTTTACGGAACAAGAACGATAACGATATTGTCAAAATGTATGAAATTTTGTGTGATGATAATATATATGTTTATCATACTTATTAATAGATATTGTAGTGTGTGGAGACGCAAATGAAAGGCTTCGTGTTCAATTATAATTATGTTATATTGTATGAAGCGCTTTGTAATATACTAGCTTTTGCCCATGACTTCTTCCACTCAGGCATAAGGCAGCTATCTATCGATGAAAAGGATTTAGCAATCGGACCAGTATTTCCAGAGATTACCTCCTACAAACAAAAAAACATAAAAACAAACTCTACTTCTTTATTACGTTAGTGTAGATTTTTATAAAAATTACGTCTTAGACTTTTGTGACAGCTCCAATCACAATTTTTTCGAATATTAATCCCTAAACTTTTTTTAACATAAACTTTAAATGGTATTACTTTGCTAGTTTGCAATTTTATGAGTAGGTATGCGACAACAAACACACACAACACACAACAACACACGACAGACACACAACACAAAACACACCACAACACAGACAACACACGCCACAACAAAAATCAACAACAACAACAAAAAAACAAACAACAACAAACAACAACAACAACAACAACAACACAACAATCAACAGACGTCACAATAAAAATCGCGTGAAAAATAAATAATTAAAAAAAACCATTATTGTTTAATGCTTTGTATTCTATCTATGTTCGGCCATTCTGTTTAAAAAAAATATGAACGTACTAAAAAATCTCACCAAAATCTGTATTGTTCCAGGTCTAGATGCCGAGCTATACTACGTAAGAGAAGGCGTAGTTAACAAATACGCCACCAGCTTCATCGTGCCCGTACCAGCCCACATAGCAGACTTGGAGTTCATGTGGCAAGCTCTTGGTGGGAAACCGGTAAGAAATGTGTAATATTGTCACTAATTATGCTGAAATTTGTGTGTATACATATTTTCGTAAGCAATAGTGTGATAGAGGAAGCGTATTTTACAATTACAGTATTAAAAGACCTTTTTTTAAATTTTTAGTTGAAACAATATATTGTATTCAGATAACCAATTTAGCATAACATATTTAGATACATATTTTTTTCTTTTACAAAACCATATTGCTCTTTATAATTATAAAGGGAGTATAAAAAAAAACTAAAAAAAGTATTATCAGAAAACTAGGAACAACATGGAGACGGTAACGTATTTTTTTTTTTGGAGACTTGGAAAAGTAATTTGGTTATAACCTGCTTAGGCTGAATGAAAAAGAAAACTTATACCGAATAAAATCCTCTCGTTTGCCTTTCAAATAATCCTGTAGCCCTGGCAATGCATACCATCAAGTCTTGCTTAGTCGATATTTTTTTTTTTATATATCTGGATGATTGGTTCGGTATTTCTTTAAAAAACATAAACCACAATTTCATGCACAATACCACTGAAATAAATATCACAGTAGCTTCTCTTTCACATTCAATTACTCACATCCATACTTCACAATTAAATAATTTATTTGTTTACAAGTTATTCTTTAGTACAAAAGCGTGAACAGCGTATAATTTTATTTTCGAACTTGTTTATTAAATTTTGTATTCCATTGAGCAAACATTCGTCCGATATTGAGCGTGGAACGCTTCGCATTTTCCAATTTGGTTTGAAAGCGATTTAATTTTGAAAAACAAAGGGACTGGATTAAGTTCTCATTTTTCGCAGTTCCGCATGTTTCCGGATTAGGAGAGAGGTTCTTTTGTGCATTTTCCTTTGACAATGGACGTTTTGGGCAACTTTGTACTTAGTGTCGATTAAGTTTTTAAAACAAAGTGTTCAATCCAAGCTCCAGACTGTAATGGTAAAGTATACAAACAACAGAAAAAATTTCGACATCTTATTATGAATGGAAAATTATTATGGAATTTTAATCGTTTCAGAAAATTATTTCGTTTGGTTGGATTTATCGGTCACTCCTCAATTCCTCACACAACCCATCCATATTTTCATTGGCCTCCCTCTTGCCCTCCACCCGTGCACATTTGTACTCATAACTCTTTTAGTTACATTTTTTTATTGTTAGGTTTGCGATTGACCACCATCTCATATGATGGTAAGCGATGATGTGGTCGACGATGGAAAACGCTTGCCTAGAAAACCCCTTAGTTGTAGCTATCAGGAAACACAGCATGCGCTTCATCCCTCCTCTACACCTGAACATATTAAGACAAACGATTCCCTTTCAAAATCTAGTAATAGTCTTTTATTTGATAAGTACGAGGTACCTTTTCCATCACGACTAAGAGACAATGGCGCTACCTCACGTTTTCATAAAAAATACTCCTAAAATTGCTTTACAAATGGAACAATTTCTAGAAAAGAACATCCATATTAATTCTCACCTTCATAAATTCTCTTCGAACCGCCAACACATATCTCATTGTTCACATGACACATGCCCGAAGGTAAACACACGAAGACAAACACCCTTCATTATAATAATACACATTAGGATCGATCGGTGACGATAGAGGTCACGGCTGTAATGACTCATCGCAAATAAAAGTTCTAATGAGAACGAATAGCTTGTAACCTTGGGAAAAACGGGAACTGAGGTTAGATTCCTATCAATCTTGTTGGTAAACTAAAAAATATTGGGACGGAATTAATAAAAGTATTATAAAAGTGAAAGTTTGTTTGTTTGTTACGTCTTCACGCCTAAAAGGCAAAACCGATTTTGATGAAACTTGGTACACGGATAGACCATGTCCTGGAATCCATGTCATGTTCCCTTGGAATAATATTCTGCTATCACGTTGGCGAAGCCGCCGGGAGCTGCTATAGAGATATATAAATGTTGTCTCCTTTTCGATTAGACTGTGGTTTGGAGCTAGGGTACCTAATCCATAAAATGTTGATTTTAATTCAAATTCACGCCCCTTATTTTTTCAATTAACTTTTCTAAATTAATTATTAGACTAAAAACCCGCCTCTCTTTTACCCTTTGGGTGCTAGGACTGCAAGATTGGAATATTCAACTAGTTCGAACTGCAGTTCTAACTAGTTCAAACGTACCAAGGCAAGTCTTCAAGCACGCGCTCACGGTGGCCAGGAATCACCTTGTGACTTTTGACGACCAGGGTTTCTCCTACAGCGGCAGCTGGTGCGTGAACATGTCTTCTTCCTCAAGGTTTCCGTCACCTCTTTCATTGGAATTAAAAATGTATCAAAATTGTAGTACTAGGTGCGGTTGTTCTCTCTGATTCCGACGATGTGAATAACTTATTTAAAAAAAAAAAACGCAGATGTGCCCGTTGTTCTTTGAACGATAGTACAAGTGATATATTTTGTATATTTAATTATGGAGTTGCTTATTGGCTTAGTAGGAAAAAAATAGTGACAGAGGAAACTAAGGAAATGAAGACTATTTGAAGTTTTTAGAAGAAAAGTTTCTCTACTTGCTACAATTCGCTCTGTCGTCTGACAACATAAAAAGCTTTTGATTAACGATAGATATAATAAGTAACAAACTGTAACTATAAATTTGATAAAATGAGTGAATGAAATTATGGCTACACTTGAGGGAGACCTATGTCCAACAATGGACGTCTTTCGACTGAAATGATGAGTGAAGGAAATGCTTGTTTTAAAAAAACATAGCTCTCAGCAGTCAGCACTGAGAAATACGACGCAAGTAGAGGAGAGGAGGAAAAGAATATAGAGGTACCAGGGCTACGAGATTTTTCGAAAGAGGTACAATAGCCGTGGAACGCAAAAGGCAACTGTAGGAACACAGGTAGGTTTTAATCAGTAAAAGTCTGACACTCACTCCACCCAGAGAAAAACCGCATAAGAAAAAAACCGGACGCAAGATCAGCCACTGAAAAGCAGTTTTAGCTCTTAGTTTATAGCAAATGCTGTGAAAAAACTTGAACATGGAGTGTATATGCGACTGAAAAATATGTAGAATCATTGAAACAGCTCCCCTGTGAAATGGAGCTGAGAATCTGATTGTAGTATTTTTGTAGTACTTTGCCGATAAGGCTAACTCGATACATTTACTGCCAATAAAAAATATTAGAATGCGTTACTTACACGTATATTTATGTACATTCTAATGGAAAATACAGTGAGCACAAAAAATATAATAATATAATAATAATAATAATATTCCACAACTATCACACAACGCCGTCTAGTCCCAAGCTAAGCAGAGCTTGTTATATAATAATAATTTTATTCACAAATATGAGACAACCATACATAATAACTTAAAACTACTACTTATGTATGGGTATTAGACAACTGATAAACATACTTTTTCTAAATACATACATATTATAGATAGGTAAATTACACCCAGACACAGAACAAATGATCATGCTCATCACATAAACATTTGTCCTGGGTGGGAATCGAACCCACGTCCTCCGGCATAGCAATCAGGGCCACTAACCACTAGACCAACATGCCAGGCTTAACTGTTTAAGGCACACACCGAGTGGAGCCAAAAGGAAAAAACAAACAAATAGCTTAAGAGGTCTTGAAAAATGTAGTAATTTTTAAGACACAATCACATTCTATCAGCAATAACAATAATAAAAACAGTTTATTTTGCCTTATAGAACTTATAAAAACAGTATCCTCACAAAATATCTTACTTCTGTTGTTTACTTTCGCAGAAATATAACTTGAAAACAACGACATGAGTTTTTTTAAGGTATAGGGTATCTTTTTAGGGTTCTTACTTCAAAAGGAAAAAACGAAACCCTTACAGGATACTTTGTTGTCCGTCCGTCCGTCAGTTCATCTTTCTGTCTAACAGGGGGTAATTATCTCGGGAACGCGTGGAAGTATCGAGTTGAAATTAAAACGGTCCATTGGAACTATGAATCAAACTTCTAAGTTAACGGAAAAAGATGTGTCCGTTTATGTCGTAAAAAACGTATATTTCACATTCAAGAGAACCAAATCCTCAAATTTTGCATAAAGCATGGTAGGAAGTACACAAGTATAGGAATGAACCTGAAAAGTGAAAATTTATTGTCACATTATTTGCGATTGGAAAAAAACTTCGAAACTCCAATCGGGAAATGAACTCTTTACATAGGTAACTTTGTATGGAATCACATAACACTATCATCTTAATCCTTTTAGAATCATAAACGTAAATCAAAAGTATCTCACGTATACTATACATATCTACACGCAAAATTCATGGTGTTATTCCTCCCCAGATGCCGTACGTGATGGGGATAGACTACGAGAGCAAAGGCGCCATGCTGCCGCCGCAGGTCAATATCTCCGAGCGAGGGTTCGTTCCCACGACCTTGCAGACTTTTAGGTAAGATATATTAAACTAATGTATCAGGTTATTTTAAGCCAGCTTTGTCTCTCACAAAATGGTTTTGTGATCTTCGCCAGCGATCGCCATTAAGTTTTCGTCATCAGGTATTGTTTAGTATGTGTGTCATCATATCCTAGCTAGAAGATAGGCAGTAGCTCTGGACAGCGGATGAGTTGATGCTTCCAATGGGAAGCCTCTCCTCATAACAGCATCACAGAACAGATTTGATCATAACCCTAAGGCTGATTGCAAATAATAAAAAAGGTAATGTTTAGCAGTCAACACAGCTTTAGACATTAGACACAGGTCCAGAGGCATCTATGTAAGCTGGTATGCTTCGCAGAGATTATACGGAAATGTCTTATTCTATCCTAAGCGGGTGTTTATGCCTTTTTGACCTCACATATGTCTTTTTATTTCCTTTAAATGTTTTATTTACTGTTATTTATCCTGTACGAATCACAAAAAATAATGGTTTGCTTCTTTCTTTTATAATTATACGACTGCCCAAAAAAGAAGTGTTATGTTTTTAGGGTTCATGTGTTGGTCTTTGTAATTATTATGATGTACACAAAAAAGTATATAATACCTAAAACAAAACCTCTTCACTAAATAAACTTTTTACAAAACAATACAACCGACTTTCTCAAAACAAAGACGTTTTTTAACACCAACTTCTGAAATTAACGTTCTTCTACACTTTTAGTTTGATTAGATGTCTTACTTTTCATAATTCAATAAAACTGATGGAATAAGTTGATTAGGCATATTTTTTTGGGAATGTTGTGTCGCTATTTCGTTGGATCATAACCACTTGGTATAATTTTCAAAGCCAGGCATTATTCCGTCGGATATACCTACTTAGCTAGAGTATAACAATATTTCAGGGTGCACAAATAGGGTTTTTTAAGTAGATGGGTGCATCAGTAATGAGGATGAGTCAATTTGAAATATGGGGCGATTTATTTGCTACGAGTTTTCCTGGAATGGGCATGTAGTCGAATTCTGGTCCTGTGAGTCAACGTAGACTAGCAACTATTGAGATTAAAGTTCATGTGCACTGACAACATAAACTTATTCTAAGCACACACACATAATAAGTACCAATGAAATTGCTTTTACCTATAGGTTGCTTTGAAGTATTCTGAATCTTTGAATTGACTTGGAAGTTCAAATAAACTTTATATTACAGGTACGTTATTCTTTTTTCGAAATAAGGTATTTATTGACTTCGATGTGTTTTGTATTTTCTGTAATATTGTAGTACCACTTAAATCACAATTACTATTTTGTGCTGTGCCTTAATTTTTGTATTTATTTTCAATAATATTTTCAAAAAATATTTAACCACGGCGGGGTCACGGCAGACCAAGAAGAAGCTGGCGGGACGACTTGGATGTCTTCCTTGGGAATTGGAAATAAATAGCTCAAAACCGGAAACATTGGAAGGAGTGGAAGGCCTTTGCTCAGCAGTGGGACAGTATGGGCTAGAAATAATAATAATAATAATATAACCACCTTTTTGTGTGTTACAAATTATCAAAACCCTGCCTGTAATGGAAACTATTCTTCATTTTTTTTTCTTTCCCAGGGTACGCTTACCATGCACGGGTACCAGGAGCGCAGAGATCCTAGTGACTATGCAGCTCACCATCTCCGCTCCAGACCGCGCTCATAAGGACGTGCGGTTGGTGTTCAAAAGGAATAAGATTTGCTTGAAAGGTCAGTATTTTATTTATACAACATTATTTTTAGTTTATGCGAATCCTGAATATAGTTTGTTCAGAATCAGTAACTGAATGGATTCCAATAGTTTTAACACCACGTTATATTTTTTCGCAAAAATATTTAAAAAAGTCACAAGTTGGACACTAAGTAACAGCACAGGTCAAGGCAGGTCGTAACGGGCATCATGTGTCAGCAAACAGTTGGATGCAAGTGTAAAACAACCCCACAGTCGCCTGGATGGCCCGGTGACTATGTATTTTTGCTGACATAACAAGCTTATAACTTCGTGATTTTCCATGATACAGTTATGAATTTTCGTACATAGATTCTTTACATAAAAATACTAACCACGTGTTTCGGGTATATAAATAATGTTGTATAAGAACAAAACTTGATAGTATTATTATACTAGAATAGTTATGATGCTACATGCTACCGAAAACAACTCAAATCTTGAACTAAATAAACGATAGTATAAAAAAAAAACTTTTAGAGTTATCCGCCTTTTTGGATGGATCCAATCAAATTACTTGTCTCGCTCTACACGGATTCGAGTTCACTGACTAGAACCCAAGCGCGTTTTCTCGGTTGGCTTTTGCGTTATTGGGCCGCGGTGATTTCTTCAAATAATACTGAAGCATATGTATGTACCCGCGTGGTACATACATAATGTCCTCACCTGGGCGGCGCCTACTCGCCGTCCACAAGTCAGTGCCTATGGGGGCCGGAAATCAGCTAGGGACTCCCGACGTCTTTCGGCGTTCAAATTAGACTTCACTATCAATAGTTAACAGTGAAAAACACCGTAAGAAAACTTAGAGAAAGAGAATTATTGTTGCAATATCTGCGATCATTATCTGTTTAACACAGTTCTTAGGTCGTCTCCAAAGTAGCTGCAAAGTGCCGTACGATGGCAGTGCGGCAGCAGCGCAGCCGCCGCGCTGCAACCACTAGTTTCGGCCATGATAATGTTGTTGAACTGATGCGCGGCTGCAACGTGGGTGTACCGTTGCAGTAACATGTCTTTTATTTATATGGAATAAAAAAGCAGTGCGGTAGCAGCCCTGTAATCGTGCTGCCACCGCGGTTCCTTGCTGCAAATTTGAAAGCGCCATTAGCCCTAGGTCAACATTGTAATTTTGAACTACACGTTCCAGTGTATTTGAAACGCTCACTTCATATATTATCTAGCTTTCATAAAAGAGAAAAATAAAACAGTATTTCTAGTTTTACTGCTAAAGAAACTTCAATAACTTTTGAAACTAGGAAAAGATATGTGAGTATGTGACTTGTGACCTACTAGTACTGAGTTAGTTTTCACGTACACTATCATACTTTTGTCTCTCGTGTCTAAACTTGTGCGGATAAAACTATGTCTGTAGAACCTGCATACTTCCTGCTAACTCTGGACAAACTTCCGTAGTTGTACGAGTATATGTTGGTCCATTGAGAATTGATTAGTGAATACCAGACTGGGAAATTATATTGTGTCGTCTACAGCAACTTTAGTTATGTAACAATTAACGTTCATACATAACATAAACGGAAAAATAAATATAAATTTAAGTTAAAAAATGTCTTTCTGCGAAATGAGAGTAGTAGATTTTTTTTTTATAAAAATATATGTGGGAAATTATCCAATGACTTTCCACGCCCTAAGATAAAGCGAGAGGGTGTATCTGATTTTCACTGATTATAACCACACCTATTTAATAATTTATTTTTTCTATTTATATACACCAAAAATTGAAAAGATAATACATAATAGACATTGCTAAAAAGGTCCTGCTCATTTCCAAAAAAAAAAAATATACACCTAAAAAAAACAATTGTTATTTATTATTATTATTTTATTAGGTATTTTTACGTTTTCCTCCTGTATCCTTAGCGTGCATCTTGCCCGTTCCATGACCATGGATTTTCCTTTCCGAAGTAAATCCATGGCCCCGGTAGGCTTTGTCCACCGTTTGTAAGAGTAGTTTCCAGATAGTATAGACAAATTATCACAATTATACGTACTTAACAAATTGAATGCAGACAACGGATATATGGAACAGCGGTTACGATGGTTGCGGTAACTGTGGTATGGTTTATGGTATAATATGGTTGCTACGTCGGACGTCGGCTACCGGATATATACGTAGGAGTTCTCTATAGAAGAACACGAACACGAGAAAATGTGTCGGCCGGGTACGTACGGAGGACGCTAAAATGTAATTGAACAAACACGTATTTAATCGTATACTGGCATCTAGGGCTCGACTTTTTTCGCTGGTGAAATATTGTATATCGTACGCTCCGTTGTCGACTGCACTATCGTTTTCCATCAGGTGAGGTTCGGCGAGAAACCTATCAACAATAAAAAAATATATACACACAGATGAAGTGGTGAAGGTTGCGGGAAACCGATGGATGCAAGACGCACAGGATCGTTCGTTGTGGCGACGCTTGGGGGAGGCCTAAGTCCAACAGTGGACGTATATTGGCTGAAATGATGATGATGATGATGATATCTACAAAGATCAATGTATAGTGACAACCAACTTTAACTTTATAAGAGAAAAAATAATACGTATCTACTTATAACTACTAGCTTCTGCCAGCGGTTTCGTCTGCGTAAAAGTAGGTATCCATACAAGCTTTGGACACCGGTTTCATAAATTAGGAGGTGAATTTTGAAAAATCCTCTCTTTGTGCTCGCCTACCTCATAAGAGGAAACCTTATGCAAAATTTCACGTTCCTAGTCTCAATAGTTTCAGCTGTGCGCTGATATGTCATTCAGTCAGTATTTTTTTTTTATATATAGGTAGATGACAAAATAGAAAGCTTATAACACCTCTCTTTTCTGTCATTCTTATTTAGAAAGTACGATAGTCATGTCCTATCTTTATGCTACGTATGCTGTTCAAAACGGTAAAACAACGTGAGGTTTTTCCTCATGCATGCATTTTCTGCACGTCCTAGGATAAAAATTCTAAGACGTTTTTGTATGAAATTCTTTAACCCACGCTGACCCCGTGTGGAAGATTATGGCTCATTCCGTCTGGTACTTGTAGGTACATGTTTTTTAGCTGTTCTTTTTTTATTGATAGTGTCAAAATAGTTAAAATGATTCTTTGGGCATTAGAAGGCCAGCTCAACTTCAAAAACTATCTGAAAGTTAAATTTCTCTGCAAATGTCTCAATATACACTTTTTCATACATAGCCCAGTGGTAATAGTCCCGACTTCAAACCTATTCAGGCGCATTCATCATCTTCCTGCCCTTACTTTGTGTGATTTATTTCATCACCGTTGCTCTCTAAACGGTGAAGGAAAACATCGTGAGGAAACCGGCATGTCCTAGAACCAAAAATTCGAAGACATGTCACATCCGTCAATCCGCACTGGGCCCGCGTGGTGGATTACGGCCCATCCTCACTGCCAGAGAGGAGGCCTGAGTCCCAGCCGTGGGAACGTTATAAGGCTGATTATATTATATTATTATTAAGCTATTCTACGAGAATCTTTATTAGTGTCCACAAGACTCCACTCATTATTTGAATCTTAATTTTGATCAAGTCAAGTTTCATTATGACTTCTTTTAGTTTATACTTACTCCTTACATTTACTGCTATATCTCTTTGATACCACTTAACCTCCCACAAAAATTCAATGAAGTGGAAACATTATTTGCTTAACTTAGTCTTAAGACTGGACCTCATTATTCAAGACTTTAAACTTGGGCAAAAACCATTACTGCAGAGAAAGCCTTTAGTTTAATTTACTTGTTAAGTAGTTTTTCAGTTATTTCTTACTCTAGTCACGTTTTGTGAGCCAAGAACTCTTCTTTAGTTTGAAATATTTAAGCGTCTCGCGTTGGAATATTTCTTGACTTCTCGCGTTATTGTTTTTTGAGTGAATGCGAAGGAATTTTAACGGTACTGTCGCGAATGCGAGCTTTCCATAATGTTGGGAGTTGGCCAGTATGTGGTAGTTATTCGTAA
Organism: Mythimna lalbum; assembly: GCA_949319445.1. Lineage (NCBI taxonomy): Eukaryota > Metazoa > Arthropoda > Insecta > Lepidoptera > Noctuidae > Mythimna > Mythimna lalbum. The sequence goes on along the minus strand of OX439345.1, from coordinate 6,090,098 downwards.
CTTAACCAATAATAAAAGTCTAGCTTTGTATGTAAGTAGTAGATATTATAGTATTATCTAAGTAAAGTATCCGGCTCGAAGGACAAAAATATGTATAGTGTCATGGGTTCTCGGATGTGGTCAGAGATGAGAATGTTGACATGAATGTAATAAAGTGAGGTATCAGCATATTAATTCATGAATCCCCAAGCGACACCCGGTGGCCGCGCATCTATTGTCTTACTATTGTGTCTCTAATTGACGGTATCTGAAGGGTTAAAGGAAGTTTGAAAATCGCATCATTGACAGAAAAGTTAGAAGGAATAGTTTGAATTTGTATTTTGTATGGTCATTTAGAGAGGAAGGATGAAACTCACGTTATTAAAAGAATTATGAGTACACTTATGGATGGCTGGTGAGAGAGTAAGACCAAGGAAAAGGTGGATGGTAAGTGTAAGGAGTAATATGAAAAAAAAAGTTGTGATAGCGTGACATTTGACAAGACAGAATAGAAGAAATAAAAAGTGTTGCTGTGACCCCAAATAAGACGTGACACGGATGAAGAAGATAATGCAGTGATAAATTCCTTGTACTGTGAAATGTTGAGTCACTGACAAAACCAAAATAAGTACGATTTTTTTAAATTGTTTAAATAAATACGTAACTCAAGCTCTAAAATTGCTATGTGGATGACTGTTAAGAACTTACTAAATAAAACGCAGAACCTGCTACGCCAACAACTTAACATAAAAACATAAATCTTTCCTCTAAAGAAAAAGAAACTGCAATTTCCATTTCAAATACCGACATAAAGCAATTGAAAAAGTGACAAACTGTCGTTCCCCTCTGAACAAATCATTTTATAACTACAATTGCCACTAAACCGTACGATGGGTGCAAAGTTTCACGATATTCACAGCAATAATAATAACTATAAATTTATTGATGGAAGGGTTATAATAGCGCTTCAATAAATGTGTAGAAAGTCCGTACTTTCTACACATTAATAATAATAGCTAAGAGCCTCGGAAAACATCTAAGGAGGCTCTTGTTAGGCAGCTGGATCAAGGGTCTGATCCAGAAAGCAGTACTCCTGGACTAACGCATTGTTAGGAGATTCCTCTCTCAGGAGCCCTGACCACCGCTGCACCGGTAGCTTGGAACCTGTTCCCGATGCCGGTGGGCTATTATTGTTTATATTGTTAAATGTTTTTTTAAATGTTTTTTTTATTAAAGAAATATTTAAAAATGTAAATAATATGTATAATATACACCCCTATTTTTTAATTAGTACACAAAAAAGTTAGGCTTAATCCGTTCCTGTTACTGGTCATATTTGTGTAGTCAAAAGTAAAAAAAAACGAAATTCCAAAATTGACCACAAAATTTTTCATAATTGGTAAATTCGTAATTGGATCATTTATTCATAACAATGACTACTAGGAAATACTACGCGCAGCGATTGTCTATTGTTTTTCATTCATAATCAATATTTTATACAATATTATCATAAATTGAGTGACATTTTAGGACATAAACAAACTCTAATAAGTTTATTATTTATGAATATTATTCATTAAAACTTTACCTAAATAATAACGAGATCTATTCTAATAAGCCCTTTAAGTATTTGTACTAATTAAAAATTAGTGGTGTATAGAGTAATAAATGGAATAATAATAATAATATTCCACAATTATCACACAACGCACATACACTTATTATACATTTATTGAAGTACCCCCGTTTTAAGTAAACCTGTGTTTAAGGCGTATGCAGACCGGCATTACGTGACAGTGCGACCATTGTGCCAGAACGCATCATATTTAAAACCATCACACAACGCCGTCTAGTCCCAAGCTAAGTAGAGCTTGTGTTATGAGTACTAGACAACTTATAAACATACTTTATTTATTTGAATGGCCTGTTGGTCTAGTGGTTAGTGGCTCTGAATGCTATGCCGGAGGTCATGGGTTCGATTCCCACCCAGGACAAATGTTTATGTGATTGGCATGATCATTTGTTCTGAGCCTAGGTGTAATTTATCTATATTATGTATGTATTTAGAAATATATAAGTATGTTTATCAGTTGTCTAGTACCCATAACACAAGCTCTGCTTAGCTTGGGACTAGACGGCGTTGTGTGATAGTTGTAGAATAAAAAAAAAAATACTTATATATTTCTAAATACATACATATTATAAATAAATTACACCCAGACACGGAACAAATGATTAAGCTCATCACACAAACATTTGTCCTGGGTGGGAATCGAACCCACGACTTCGGCATAGCAGTCAGGGTCACTAACTACTAGACCAACAGGCCAGTCAATACTGCAGGGGCATCCCAGCAGGATCGATGCCATGGGAAAACTTCTGATCAGGATACTCTTCGTCCTAGAACACAAAAAGCAAATGATGGAACTTAGGTGTTGTTCAAGTCGACATGTCTTCCTACTCCATTCTAGAGCAGATGAAGTCATTGAGTGATTTGCACCATCGCAAAAAAAAAACTTGAAAATTATGTAAACCACTATTTTGTAGTTCCTTTGTGTCTAAGATAAGTTATATAAGATAACGTCTTAAGCTAGTTAGACACTGAATATACAGTGAGTTCACAAAGGTGCGAAATAAGGCTTAGGAAACATAGCCGTCCAAAACGAGATAAACCTCTCGCAAAGCTGGCTTTTGTAGCTTGAAGTCATTTATTAAAGACGATGTTTATCAAATAGTGAGCAAACGGCTGGCTCTAGAGATTTTGTTTAGGTATCATATTAGCTTACAAAGGATTTATGTGTATGTGAACATCCTTACTTCCTTACTAATATTATAAAAGCAAAAGTGAGTTTGTTTGTTACGTCTTCACGCCTTAGTGGCAAAACCGATTTTGATGAATTTTGGAACAAAGATAGTTGGGACTCTGGTGACGGACATAGGCTTAGGCATTTTTTTTTAAGTGAGAAAAGGGGGAGAAACAGTAAAGTATAATATTAATAAACGCGGGCAAAACCACGGGTAAAAGCTAGTTTATTATAGTCTGTTTAAAAAGTCAAACGACTCGGGAATTTTGTATAATATTTAATCATTTAATAAATACTTATCTTCAATACTTTATATAATGGTTCTTCTATTAGTAAACAATGATCAAGATCTCTTAATCAACCTTGATTTGAACTAGTGTAGATTACATCAGATTTCATTTTACCCTAATAATAACCCACGTCGTTTGACTTTTTAGACAGACTCTATAATGACTAGATAATGTTCTAACCAATATTATCCATAATATCAATACTCCAATAGCTGAACGGATTACGTCGTATTTTAGCCATTTTCTATGTAAACAATACAGACACAGGTGTGTTCCAAATATATATTTCCTCGTAAACCCCTTGAGTATTAGATTAAATTATTAAGAAAAATCCACGTAATACTCGTAGGATTATATGTTTTGTATCATGTCGCACGTCCCTATGGACATGACCAGCTCAATTTGACTGGCCTGTTGGTCTACTGGTTAGTGATCTCGACTGCTATGCCAGAGGTCGTGGAAATATTTGTGTGATGAGCCCAATCATTTGTTCTGTATTTGGGTGTAATTTATCTATAATTTGTATTTAGAAATTTATAAGTCTGTTTGTCATTTGTCTATAGTACTCATAATACAAGCTCTGCTTAGCTTGGGACTAGACGGCGGTATGTGATAGTTTTTAAATATTATTATTATTAATTAGAGCACGATTTTTTTTTATTGAAAGACTCCCATTTGACTACTATCTCACCTGATGGTAAGCTATGATGAGCACACTGAATTAGAACACATATTTATTAAACTTCCTTATAGGTTCGCATTTAACTACTATCTCACCTAATCGTGAGCAATGATGTAAACAAATATGAAGCACGCTTGGATAGAAGTAACCTATTTACTTTAGAGCAGAGAGCTATATAACAATTTACTGTTAAAACAAAAATCCCTCTCAAAATTCAAACAAACATAACAAGCCTTTCAATTTCCGAATCATCATATTCCGTACACTCCCAACCGAAGTTACATACAAACTCCTTTAGAAGCAGTAATCAGAAACAATAACGCCTCCAATGTATCCTTATCGGTGCTAAGTCAGAGTTTCGTCCCACAAATCACTCCTCCGCACTCTTTATTAGCATGTAGACGGGAGCGCAACAGGATATTCTTAGAGGGATGGAGATGTATCGAGGGATGTGTAGGGTTGTCACGGTGTAATTGGAGAATGTGTAATAAAGGTTGTGTTAATGCAGCATGATATATAAGACTATAACCTATACATATTGCAGTGACCTTATGCAAGTACGAGTATGTATATTAATTAAGCATATTAAGGTAGAACTGTATTGGGCCACGCGTTAAACAGTTTTAAAACAGTTCTAAACAAGCTTTCAATGTAAATGATTTTTTCATAGCAAGCTTTTATAGCTCGGTATACCTATATAATTAATACTCGTCAAGACAAATCATAGGAGCCTAAACTCGATAGGGTTGTGTCGTTTAACTACCGAGTTCCTATAGCAACCTTCCGGGTCCATCATCAGATCAGCTCCATGTCATAATAATTTTGCTTTGTCATCTGATTTACACATGCAATCGATAACCGGGAAGGGGGTCAAATTTAATTTACAAGATTTGATTACAGACAAACATCGGAACAGGTGAAACTGAATAAAAGCTTGTAATAAAACTATATTTTTGTTTGAATTTACTAAACTACATGTTTTAATGTATTTTTTAATTTGTATGTTCTTTGACACATAGTCACCTGCCTAATTTTGAAACGTACGAACAAAAAAACCAGACCACATCTTAACACAAAATTGTCACTTCGTCTACAGATTTATTTACATAGAAACAAAAAAAAAATGTAAGTCACAATACACTTTTCCAATAGACAAAAGTAAAAACCCTACCTGTTTTTTTCCCAAACATTCTCAATAATCCATGCGTTACAGTAATCCCAAGAAAATCCTTCGCCAACCCTACCATCCCCTCTTTTAATGTGTTTACAAGACAATATCGATTGTTCTATTGTACTTGCGTTTTATTTGACTTGGAAATTTTCTTGTTCCTTTTACACGCGTTAGCGTCTTTTATGTTTATTTTTTCGCCATTTTTTTTTTCTTTTTAACAAAGCAAGAAGGTTTATTTCGAGCTACATCAAAAGATTCATAATTTTCATGTACAATATGGTAATTTTTATCGTCTTTACGATCTTCCTAATTGATATTCAGTTGGGGTACATATGTTTTAGGTAGTGATTTTGTAGAATGTTCTTTTATTTTCAGGAGTTTTGTTATAATAAGGAATTGATGAGGGTTTGATTGTTAGTTTTTAACGATCAATTCAGTTTTCTCCCTAGTAGCTACTTAGTTACTTATTTATTATGAGTATGCTATGCCTAGAGTCGTCAAACATAAATGGTAATTAACAGGGCACTTTGTTCGTAGAATAGATAGTCGATGGGATTGAAAGGTTTTAGGTGGTAACCAGGACCACGTACCGAAATACGAGGTGTTAGAAAGTCCAACGTGAACAACGTGAACCTACGACTTGATGAGGGTTTTATTAATCTATATATATAAAAATGACCCCCGTTTTCCGTTGTCACGACTTGGCATGAAAACGGCTTGACCGATTTGGCTGATTTTTTTTTTGTTGTGATTGTTATTGTGAGGAGAAGGTTCTTATCGAAAAAAAAATTAGGGTAGTGTAGGGTAGAGTAGGGTAGAGTAGGGTAGAGTAGGGTAGAGTAGGGTAGAGTAGGGTAGAGTAGGGTAGAGTAGGGTAGAGTAGTAGGGTAGAGTAGTAGGGTAGAGTAGTAGGGTAGAGTAGGGTAGAGTAGGGTGGAGTAGGGTAGAGTAGGGTGGAGTAGGGTAGAGTAGGGTAGAGTAGGGTAGAGTAGGGTAGAGTAGGGTAGAGTAGGGTAGAGTAGGGTAGAGTAGGGTAGAGTAGGGTAGAGTTGGGTATAGTAGGGTGGAGTAGGGAAGAGCGGGAGCGAAGCCGCGCGGGCAAAGCTAGTTTATTATAAGAAACACCAACGACATATTTACAAGAGATTTTATATATAGGTATTTCTATAATAGTTTAGATTAGTGCAAATATGTGAATTACAGGTCACATCACATCTTCTAAAATTTTACAATAATTAAAATTGTACATAAATAAATAAAGTCCGGGGCGCGGAAATCCGATGGATGCGAAACGCACAGAACCGGTCATTGTGGCGACACTTTTGGGAGGATTATATCAGCAGGATATCTTTCGGTTATATGATGAAGACTCTTTTTCCCGAAGTCCAACTCGTCACCTCATTTACATTAATAAAAGAAAATAATTATAAAATTAAATTTAAAAAAAAAATAATTTAAATATTTAAGTAAATATAAAAAAAAAACATTCTAATTTTGATCTTACCACAAAGTCAGGATATCTATTCAAAACCCGGTTATAATATCACTTTAAATCAAAATAGTCTAATGGCTACTCTTAATCAAATACCACACGAACCAAACACTAAGAAAAAACATTCCAAGAAAAATAAAATTACCCTTAATCGTCTATCGATTTCATCAATATATACACAAAGTGAACATGCAGTATTGATTATATACACAAAGTGAACAAGCAGTATTGATTAATTCTCGTTCTTCTAATGAATTACCCTGTAGTCGGACAAACACAAACAAATGACATTCAAATGCTAACATTCCATGGCCTTATTCTACATGGAGTCAGGTCAATGCTCTTTTTTACCCTATATCTATTCATAGCTTAAGGTAAGGGCAAAAAAAATCCTGCGTTTTACAGTGTCTGGAGAATAGTAATTAAGCATAAGCAAAATCGGCCTTATAACTGCTGGAACTCAAGCCTCCTCCTCCAATTTTGAGGTAATAATTTGATTAAGCTTAATAAAAAAATTAAATAAAGTGGGATGTTCGATTTTCGTAATTACCATTTCCATGATTATAAAAAAGCATAGCATAAGCATAATCAGCCTTTTCTGGTCCTTTTAACTCAAGCCTCCTTTCTAAGAAAGGATATGGGCCGTAATCCACTACGTGGGCCCAGTGCTGATTTTTAGATGTCAGCATTTGACAGCATTGCTGATGAAATAAATTCACAAAGTCATGCGCCTGACTGGGTTTGAACTTATAACTTGTAAGTCGGGGCAGTTACCACTAACCCACCACTGCTCGGTAATCTAATCATTAAAATCATCAATGCAACCTTTTCAGTTCGAACTCTATTAAATTTCTATTCCATGAAAAAGTTCCGCAAATAAATGCGCGTTACGGCCGCAAATTATATTTTAATCAACATATACTATACATAACTTGACAACGACCTTTTAAATAAAAACATGTAATGAAATTAATTAATTTCACATAGACCTACATAGGCACTTATTAAACGACAGAAGCTAACGCACGGTTCCAATGGGTCCTTTCCTATAGATAACGGTTCTTCTCTATAGGAAAGGACCCATCAGAACCGCAAGAAACTCCACGCTTACTCTTTAAAAAAGATTATAGATTCTACAATATTTTCATATTACAATATTAATAGGTGTAAGACTACACTACACTGTCTAGTGTAGATCAGTCCCATTTGTAAGAATTCGTGGAGGTTACAGTGTTCTAACATTAACAAGTTTATTAAGTGGATAAGTGTTATCACAAAACGGATTAACATTATTTGCTCTCCAGAAAAGTTAGCAATTGCTGTTAAAACTGAAGTAACGTATTGGGAAACAGTCAAGGCCAATCCAAGCCCAATAATTTTCTACCTGAATGAAAAGCTCCAATCTATTAGTAGACTTTGTTCAGCCTCACTAAACTTGAGAACTCCTTAATGGTAAAAGTCTTATTCCTCGGAGCCCCTGTGTCCTTAATCGGTTGAGTAGTCTTGGAAATTACCTGTAGCCAACAACTGGAAGTTTGTAACAGCGTTTATAAGGGTTTACCTATGTTGTTAGGACTTGTTAGCGGTGGTTCTAAAGTAGAGGTAACTACTTAGGTAACTTTACGCGTGTATTCCTCAAAAGGTTGGCGCAGGTATTTAGTATGACCACGTTTTGGTCGATAGTCTTATATCCTTATTTTTATATGTCTAACTTCTGCCAGTTGGTTCGCCCGCGTAAAAGTAGAAAATATATAGCATATGCCACTCAGTGAAAGATTTTAAAAAATCAGCCCAGTTGTTTTTGAGCTTATTCATTACAAATCCTTACTAATATTACAAAACCGAAAGTTAGTTTGTTTGTTTGTTACGTCTTCACGCCTAAATTGCAAAACCGATCTTGATAGAACTTGGTACTCGGATAGACCATGTCTTGGAATAGGACATAGAATACTTTTTATCCCGGAAGTATGTTCCCTTGGGGCATATTTCTGCAATCACGCGGGCGAAGCCGCTACAAATCTTTACCTTCTCTTATATAAGTATATATGTAGATAAGTAAAACAAAGCCTCCCCCGTCTGTCTCTCTAATCACGATAAACTCAAAAATAAGGTTGAATTGAAGTTGTAGTTTGGGCTCATATGATTTGTCTTGACGAATATTTATTAAATAGGTATAGCGAGTTATAAAAGCTTGCTATTAAAAAATGATTTTCATTAAAAACTTGTTATCAGGTGAGATAGTCGACAAGCGCAAGCTTCTTAACAGGTAATAAAAAAAATACAAGCTGTGTTATTACATCATTCGATAATATCGTTACTTAAAATCAAATTCTTCGAAGTAGTGACTTAAGCTAGTGCATTTCATCCTATTATTTATAATTGAAATAAGGCGTAATTTCATTTTTTTAAGACGCTTAATTTCCATAACATTTCATTTTCCTAATATTCACAGTTTTTACATGTTTTATACCCAAAAAGCTAGCGGCATTGCCACGTTGTATGACAATGCTTATTCGCCGGCCAATGTAAAACCTTACCCTTGGGTCTCTTCTAATTAAAAAGTACTTTCCCTCCTTAACTAATTACTTCACTTATAATCGTAATAATATTCCCATCCACCAAAACTCGGCTTATAATTGCAAAACATAAAATAAAACCGTCATTTACGAGCTGAAATCGTCCAAAGCGTCCGTAATTGGTCTAAAAACCTTTCAAAACCGTATCGTTTCCCCACTTAGTATAAATTGACACTTAACAGGCAATATCCCCACTTTTTTCTAGCTCATCCACCTGTAAATCGTTGACGGCTTTAATATTAGGGGACGGTGTAATAAAGGCAGAGTATCTTGGCTCATTATGTCAACGTTATACACCCTCCTTTATTTCCAAGTTTTTTATTTCACTCGGTATTCAATTTAGTGGTCGTAAGCAATAGGTGTGTCTTGTTTTATGGAAAAGCGTTGGTATTGTCGCAGTTATTGTTTTGGAGTGATTTACAGTACTCTGTTTTAGATTGCAGATAACTATGTTGTTTAAAGAGCTTGTTGGCCGTTTTTCATTGTCAATTGATCTGCCTGAAAATACCACCTTATTGTTAGTATGTGTGAATCATGAAACACTGGTCTTGTATTTTTATGTAAAAAATCTGTGTACAAAATTTCAAAACGGTATTATAAAGAAGAAAAAGTAAAAACAAGCTTTTAATGAAAAACATTTTTTCATAGTAAGCTTTTATAGCTCGGTATACCTATATAATGAATACTCGACAAAACAAATCATACGAGGCCAAACTCGACGGAGTTTGTCGTTTAACTACCAAGCTCCTATAGCCACCTGCCGGTTCCATCATTAGATCATTTACCTTGTTATAATAATTTTGCATTGTAATCTGATTTACACATACATGCAAAATTTCAGCTTAATCGGTAACCGGGAAGTGGATCAAATTTAATTTACAAGATTTGATGACAGACAAACATCGGGACAGGTGAAACTAAATAAAGGCTTGTAAAATCACAAAGTTATAAGACAGTTACGGTACTTGGCTGGCGACATAAATACCTGATCACCGAGCCACCCAAGCGACTGAGAGGTTGTTTTGCTTCCGCACCCAGCTGTGTGCTGGTGCCACTAAGTAGAAAACAGGTGACGGCAAATCATAGTGGGCATTAGTACGATATTTTAGTAGTGGCTATACTACACCGGGTAAGCCACTAGGTAGTCAAAACAACAAACGACAATTTTACCAATATTAATTCCATTGTTTCCCCCACAGGTCTATCAACAGTGGTTACCCACAACGAGACCGCCCGGCTTGCAGGCGATGCGTCACAGAACACAGGGGGCGTCCTTTTTGCGGCAGGGGGCTGCGCGGCGGCTGCGTTGGCGCTGCTGACTGCCGCCGCTGCAGCCGGCACCCTGTATAAGAGAGGCAGTAAAGCGAGGCATCATGATTCTATACAGTAAGTAATCTTATTCCTAGATAGATTTTTGACATTTCAGCCTCAGAGTAAAACTAAAATGGCTGTCAAATCAAGTTCCCTCTTAATCTATAAATACAAAACAAAGGTTTAATTTTTCTCATAACTCGACAAAAATATATAATTGATTATAATTATTATGAGAAGAAGAAACAAAAGACTTTTTTATTTTTATTTTATATTATTACTAAAAACAAAAAAATAATAATATAATTTTATCATTTTTGTTTCTTATAATTTCTATATTTAATCTTAATTCCATAGAATGTAATTAAATGATTTCACACTATGATTATATAATTTATTTTATTTGAACTGTTTAAGTATATTTTGCTGGAGATCTAAATAAAAAATAGAGTAATAAACTAATTCTAATATTTGAGCATGGACCAGGCGATTGCTATATTTAAGTATGGGCCTGAAAATCTCTATTTAAGACAGTACAGAGTGCTTTGTTAATTTAATTGACTTCTTGAGAAACAGTCTCGTATCTTTCCAGTTTTTGACATACATATTCAGTTCAGCAAGTTTTCCAGTTCATTTACTCGTTCCAAGTTCAAGTCATGAATTTTATTTTCAAAGATGACATGCATGAATCAGTCATCATATAGCTTAACCGTATTTTAGGGAGCTCCACGACCTGAAGCTCAACTCCACGCCGTCGTCTACTGGATATGTACGCAAGCATATCGTGCTTAAAGAGCCGGACAGGTATGAAATAGTTTTGACTAAATAATAAAATAAATTAACAAATGGCCCCGACTAACAAATCGCTAGTTCAAATCCCGCCAGGCGCATTAATTTGTGTAATTTTTACAAGCTTTTATTTAGTTTCACCTGTCCCGATGTTTGTCTGTCATTAAATCTTGTAAATTAAATTTGACCCACTTCCCGGTTATCGATTAAGCTGATTTTTTTTTTGACATGAAGCTGATCTGATGATAAAAAATTAATCTATCTATCTGATGATGGAACTGTAAGGTACTTGGTAGTTAACCGACACAACCCCATTGAGTTAAGGCTCGTATAATTTGTCTTGACGAGTATTAATTATATAGGTATACCCAGCTATAAAAGCTTGCTATGAAAAAATGATTTTCATTAAAAACTTGTTTTATTAAGTACCCTACTACTCCCAAAACGGTAAAAAAACATTGTAAGGAAATGTCTTAGAACAAAAAATTGGAATATATGTTATACTCAGCAACCTCCACCTCTTTTCCTCCTATCCTCTCATAGGACTCCTCTATATAGAAGAGTCCTGAGTCCCAGTTACGGAACAGATTATGCTTTATGCTAAATAATAAAATGAATGTTATATCGTGCTTACATTGCCTTCCTAGTTTATGTAAAGCAGCTTACACTGTATTGCAATGCTATGTCAATTTAGCTACATATAAAACAATTATTTGTATTTAAAATTTAGAAGTTTAAAATTATCTAGAAGAGTCTTTTTCTATAATTCAATTTACGAGGAAGCCAGGGCTAAGGGTTTTTTTTTTAAATTACCGCAAAGAGCAACTGAAAGATCACAGGTGGGTCTTAATTAGTAAAAACCTGACACTGCCTTTAGCTCCACTCAGAGGGAGAGAAGTCACTTGATAACACGCCATTGCAGAAACATAATTACGTGGGAGTACAACTCTGAGTCCAGCTAGCATTTCTATATGAAGTCTACTATGACTAACAATTAAAGAATACTCTATATAATTTTTAACCGATTTCTAAAAAAGGAGGAGGTTCTCAATTCGGATGTTTATATATATATATTATTTATGTTTGTTCACGCATAACTTCGTCGCTTGCCAACCGATTTGAAAAATTGTTTTTTTGTTGCAAAGGATATATACTTCCCAAAATTTGGGAAGTGGTCCCATAGTCACCAAGTTGGGATCTGAGGATGAAATCTTGGCGCAATCGAGGGAACTCCTCAAATTCAATTCAATTTTTTAATGAAGCCGGTTTTTTTTATGAAAAGGTTTTATTCTATTGCCATTACTGTTCATTGTTTAACAATTTTTAATTAAATCAACAAAAAATAATTAAAACGTAAAGAAAACAACAATAAATCACTAACTAAACAAAGTAATTAACTTCGTTAATATTTATACGCATCAACAACATTTAGCGTCCGATTTGTATTTAGCAAAATATACGGCTTCGAAGTTTGACGCAAATTATCTCACTCGCCAACTTTACTGAAGTTAATTCTCAAAGTTTGAGAATAAAGTTTTTGTAATTTATTTAGCTTTTGCATAACAACAATATCGGGGAAATATCAAATGAGTTGGTATATTAAAGGGATATGTAAACAGTTTTGTTATTTATTTCTCAGAAATATGTTGCTATGGAGGGAGGTATATTAGTAATACGCCAGATAGTGTAATATGGAAATATTGAAGAGTTTATCTATTTTTTTTTTTAGTACCATGGAGTTTGTATAATTGAAGACACAACGTTAGAAGACCTCCCACAGGATGGACTAATGATCTGGAGAGGGTTACAGATGTGTGATAGATGCGAAACGCACAGGACTATTTGTTGTGGCGACACTATGTCCGTCTAACAGTGGAAGTCTTTCGGCTGTAATGATGGGGCGTTCAGGGCGTCTTTTCCTGCCGTTAAATTCAAATTCTTTTAACATATAGGCCTACACGTTTTATAAGTACCCTTGACTTATAAAACGTCAAAGAGTGAGATTTCCAATTGGTCGTGTCTTATGGAGAAGAACCGGCGAACTCTAGAATTACTTAAAACAAGACTGATTTGGTTACTTAATAAAAAATATTTAGTCTACAATATTTCCATATTACAATATCTGGCGTCATATGAAGATGAAATATCGATGTTAAAGCGCAAAACTATTTGATTACGTGACTGTACCTATATATACGCTGTTAGCTTTAGAAGTACGCGTATTCTTAGAAGCGTTAATTTACTAGTTTCCTAATATAAATTTCGAGGAATTTCTCATATATAATCATGTATGTTGAACTGATTCTCATCTTACTAAATTGTTAGGCAAAATCTCGAATTTCAAGGATATATTTGATTTCATACCATTCAGGTTTCCGCTTATAAAATTAGAACAACAGAAATTAAAGAACTCGTATCAGCCTTACACTTTGCGTAAACAGAAAACTGTTGAGGCCTTATAAAGTACCCAGTAATTGCTGCCGAAGAGGCAAAGAAATCTAATCACATTATATTGAAGAGGGAAATATTTTAAGGAGTTTCAAGAGTTTCGCTACTCGAAGTAAATTCAATAGCCGGCTCGTTGAACAAAGTCGTTTAACTAGAAAAACAAACATTACGTTTGACTTAGAAGTTTAAGATTGGGTTTTGGCTTCTATGAAAATATAACAAGAAAAAAAAAACAGGAAATTGGTTTTTAAAATTTTGCGTTTGATGAAAACCATCGCTGTAAATAATTTTCAGTGGAGAAATTCAATTTTAAAAAGCAATCTATTAACGAAAATATTTTTCCGCCGAAAAATAAATTTGAAATATGCCAAATAAAAACTCGTAGCACTGAGCGCTTTGCTCGTAGCCACGTTCGTAGCTCCGGACAGTGATGTAGTACGGTTCAGCGACGCGTAGCGCGCTACGTAGCCTGGCGTAGCACAAATGTATCGATACCTAGCTCTTTGTATCGACTGATAATACACTAGGCAGACAATCGGTTGGACAGCGGATAAAATATCGAATAATTTTAGCAACAAAAATGTACTGTTATGTCATTGTATTTCATATCGAATAACATTGATCAGATATTGTGTTTTTCAACTGTAAAATATACATATGCCGTGAATTCGGAGGATTATATTGTTGTTTAATTAAACCTGGCTCTAATTCATATTTCAATTTATTCGCATTTAATTATTATTACACTATTAATAAGTTAATGCGAAAGTTTGTATGACAATCGAACTGGGAATGAATAAAATAGCACACGGATAGACCATGTCCTCAAATAGCACATTGGGTAATTTTGCTATCTTCACGCGGGTGAAGGGCTAGGGTTAGCTACTGGGGCCAGGGTTAGCTCCGAAAGGTAGCTCAGCTCCGGTACGAAAGGCAACGAAGGAACAGGAGTGAGTTATTAGTCAGTAAATGATACCGATGAACCGTCATGATAGCCAAAGTTACAGCAGTACAACATAATTATTATTCCAACAACAAATAACATCGACATCACCAAAACTAAATAGCTGAGTCGCTTATTTTTTCCCAACATACGAATTTTCCGTCTACGCAGTATAAGAATTAGGGCCGAAATTTGCTTACTACAATAGCAAGACTCAGCACAAAGCATACAATGGCTTACATTATGCATGGCATATAAACTGCCCGTAAATTAAGGAAAACTAAATTCTTAAGAAATATTCTTGTATAGGGGACCCAACCCTCAATGCCCTCCCCACCAACCGTGTTCCCACGTTGTCGTCGTGGTGGGGCTTGCGTGTCTCAATGACCTTGAGGGCTATGCCGGTAGAGCTACTCATGCCGGAAGGCCTCAAGCGAGAGACCAGACCAAGAGGAACACATGGCGGAGTCCAGTCGGACCGCCCGGAGGGTGCGCTGTCCAGGAGCGCTGGCACCAACAGCTGTCGGCGCCTTCTCGACAGCGAGCTCGGTTCGCCTCGGGTACGTGTCTGTTTATCAGACACGACCACGATGGCGAACGTGTATTGGGGACCCCACCCCATTGCCAAAAAGGCAAAGCTGAGTACAGCAAAATTATGGCCGCGCATCTCCAAGAAATACTACCCCAGGAGGGTACCGCCTGCCCCGCAGGCGGAGAATCCCTCCCCGAGCAGAGCTCGGGCTGCCCCTCGTATTCTGGGGGGGGCAAAGATCGCGCCAGGTCCGTAAAGGACCTGTTATTACCGTCCGTCATGGACGCAAGGAGCCAGGGTGGCTCACTAGCCGGCAGCGCGGAGTCCCTGGGACCAGTTCCCAGCACGTCCGCGACGCCGGTGGAGGCCGGCCGTACTTTCGGCCTCAGAGAGGTGAGTGAAGACGCGGCGTCGGACTCTGATGCCGCGTCTTCACACAACTCTGACGTGATGGAGGTGGAAGAATCCACCTCCACCAAAAGGAAGGCGGAGTTTTTGCGCTCCGGATCCGACGACGAGGCGGCACCTGCCCGGAAGGTCTCGACCTCGGGGCGGGGTACCGCCCGAAAGACGGGCAAAGGGAGAGGGCTCCCCGCTGAGAGCGCCAGCGAGGGACGCCAGGCCAGCCTCACGCCGCCGGAGATCCCTACCGAGCTGCCGGAGGGAATGGAGGTTGCCATGGCCAAATTTAAGGAGGTCGTGGCAGCCGCCATCATGAGCGTAGCCAACAAGCGGGAGAGAGTGGCCAAGAAGCGCTCCATCGAGTTGGCCAATGCCACTATTGGGGGGGCTTTGGGGTTCGTGTTCGAGCCCTACGAGCAGACCCTCAAAGGGAGGATTGGCCGGCTCGAGGCCTTGGCCGGTCTCCAGGACTCCTGCCCCGAACCGTCATCGGAAGGGCGGAGCACGCAGGCGGAAGGCGGGATGCTGACCTTGCTGCGGCAAGAGCTGGCTGCTGCCAGGGAGCAGCAGCAGGAGCAGCAGCAAAGGTTCCAAGAGCAGATCCGGCGCCAGCTTTCCGTCCTGGAGGGCATCGTGCTGCGTCCCCCGCTCGCGGCCTCCAACCAGAAGGGAGCGGTGACATATGCCGCTGCCGCCGCAGCCACTGCTGCTGCGCCGAGGGCAGGCCCATCGGGGCAAGTCGGGCGCAAGGCCACGGCGCCGGAAGCGGCGAGGCCGGCCCCGGTCAACAAGCGGCAGCAGCAGGGGAAGCCTGCCGCCCCCCCGGAGGGCAAGGTGGCGGCTGCCACCAAACCGGCGGGGCCTCCTGCCGCGGCGGCGACTAGGTCGCGCCTGCCGCCTCCTCCGCCCGAAGACTCCTCGGCTGGCGCCGAGTGGACGGTCGTCGGCGCCAAGGAGAAGGCGAGCAGGGCGGCTAGGGCGGCCAAAAAGCGCAAGAGGCGACAGGAGCGGAAGAAGCGGGCCATGGCTGCCAGACTCCGCGCCCCGACTTCCGCAGCTGTAGTGATCACACTACAGCCAGCTGCGGAAAAGAGGGGCGTCGACTATGATATAGTCATGGCCAAGGCGAAGCAGGCGGTGGTGGGCCACCTCGACGAGTTCGGAGCCTCCGGGGGCTTCCGAATAAGGCGGACCGCAACCGGAGCCCGAATTTTGGAGGTCCCTGGGGCAGACAGCGGCGAACTCGCCGACGCCCTGGCCGACAAGATCAGGGCGTCCCTGGACGTCGAGGAGGCCCGAGTGTCCAGACCCACCAAGAGCATAGACATGCGCATCATGGGTCTGGACGACTCCGTCAGGGTGGAGGAAGTGGTGGCCGCCATCGTCAGGGCGGGAGGGTGCACGACCGACCAGGTTCGGGCGGGCACCATCCGCGCTGACAGCACGGGCATGCGAGCCGTCACGGTTAGCTGCCCCGTGTCGGTGGCCAAGGCCATCACGACCGAGGGCCGAAGGCTGCTGGTGGGCTGGGTTTCAGCCCAAGTCAAGATGTTGGAACCCAGACCTCTGCGGTGCTACCGATGTCACGTCGGGCA
Source organism: Mythimna lalbum (assembly GCA_949319445.1). Taxonomy (NCBI): domain Eukaryota; kingdom Metazoa; phylum Arthropoda; class Insecta; order Lepidoptera; family Noctuidae; genus Mythimna; species Mythimna lalbum. Next base: position 6,073,084 of record OX439345.1, on the reverse strand, counting down.
CCACGTGGGCGCCTATTGCGCCGCAGAGGTGGATCGCAGTGACCGCTGCCACCAGTGCGGACAGCCCGGACACAAGGCCGTCGAATGCCGTGCATTGCCGCACTGCTACGCATGTGCGGCGGCCGGCAAGCCGGCCGACCACCGGGCTGGGGGTAGGTCCTGCGACCCTCCCACCAAGGCCAAGGGCAAGGTCAGGAGGGGCATCCACCCTGACGTCCTCACCGCCGCAGCCACTACCCTGGCTGCTGCCGCCATCGCCGCCGCTCCCGCCGCGGCAGGACCCTCGCAAAGGGCTCAGGAGGAGACGGTAATGGAATACCAATAACCACGCCATTACGTCTCCTCCAGGCGAACATCAACCACTGCGCCGCCGTTCAGGATCTGTTGCTCCAGAGCATGGCGCAGTGGTCGATCAATATCGCCGTCGTCGCCGAGCCGTACTTTGTCCAACCCCGTGGAAACTGGGTTCAGGACTTGGACGGCTCGGTGACATTAATTTCGTCGGCCGCCGCCGGTACCCCGCCCCCCGAGTCCGTCACGAGGGGGCGGGGTTGCGTGGCAGCACGGTTCGGGGACATCGCCGTGGTAGGCGTCTACCTGCCCCCGAACAGATCTCTCGACGTGTTCCAACTCTCCCTGATGGAACTAAATTCCGTCGTCGCTGGGTTCGGTTCCCTCCCCGTGGTCGTTTGCGGGGACTTCAACGCCTGGAACACGGCTTGGGGTTCTCGGCGCACGAACCAACGGGGTCGGATGGTGGAGGACTGGGCCTTGGAGCTGGGCCTGGTCGTCCTGAACCGGGGCTCTGTCCCCACGTTGGTGCGGATGCGGGGTACATCAGTGGTGGACATCTCGTTCGCCAGCCCCGCTCTGTCGCCGCGTGTCGTCGACTGGCGCGTTATGGAGGAGGTGGAGACGTACTCCGACCACCGGTACATCCGGTTGGACGTCTCCGCCGAAACCTCGGCCGCGCCGGTCCGACAGAGCCCTTGTGGTCCGCGGTGGGCGCTTAAGCAGATGGACCGGGAGCTCCTCTTGGAAGCCGCGACGGTACAGGCCTGGGTGCAAGCACCGGACAGGCCTGTCGACATCGACGTCGAGGCGGAGTGGTTCCAGGAGGCCATGTCGCAAATCTGCGACGCGGCAATGCCCCGAGTCCCCCCAGGTCGTGCTAAGCGCCGTGTGTACTGGTGGTCGCCGGAGATCGGCGCACTGCGCAACGCGTGCAACCACGCGCGCCGCCGGTACGACAGACACTGCAGGCGCCGCAACCGCCAGCCGGATGCGGAGGTCAGAGAGGCGGAGCTGTATGAGGGGTACAGAGAGGCAAAGCGCACCCTCCGAACGGAGATAAGGCGGGCCAAACTCGAGGCCCGCAACGTGTGGCTGGGGTCTCTGAACGCGGATCCTTGGGGGCGCCCGTACAAACTGGTACGGGACAAGCTACGCCCCTGGGCTCCGCCGCTGACTCAGAGTCTCCGGCCCCAACTCGTGGAGGGTGTGGTAACCACTCTGTTCCCTGCGCGAGGGGAACACTCCCCCCCGCCCATGGCTCCGCCCCCGCCAGCAGTGTCTGACGCGGACCACAACAGCGACGACGACGACAACGCTCCAGAGGTGACCGAGGTAGAGGTGAGAGTGGCGGTGCGAAGGCTGAGTGCCAAAAACACCGCCCCAGGACCCGACGGCTTGCCAGGGAAAGCCTGGGTCCTGGCCATGGAGGCTCTCGGGCCTCGACTAAGAGGGCTCTTCAGCGCATGTATGGAAAGGGGCCAGTTTCCACTTCGCTGGAAGACGGGGAAACTGGTCCTCATCGCGAAGCCTGGGCGCCCTGCGGACTCTCCGTCCGCGTACCGGCCCATTGTGCTGCTCGACGAGGTGGGCAAGCTCTTTGAAAGAGTCATTGCAAACCGCCTCGTCGCGCGGCTAACACGGGTGGGGCCGGACTTGTCGGACGGACAGTTCGGCTTTCGTAGGGCGCGCTCTACGGTGGACGCCATCATGCGCGTGCGAGCCCTCACGACGGGGGTTGCGGTGTCCCGGGGCAGGAGCGTCGTGGCAGTGTCCTTGGACATTGCCAATGCGTTCAACTCCCTGCCCTGGAGTACGATCCGGAGGGCACTCCGGTACCACCGGGTGCCCGAATACCTCTGTCGAGTGGTCGAGGCTTACCTGTCGGACAGGTCCATTATCTACCCCGGTCACCAGGGAGACTGGAAACGTCGAGAGATGTCGTGCGGTGTTCCGCAGGGGTCGGTTCTAGGCCCACCCTTGTGGAACATCGGCTACGACTACGTGCTGCGCGGCGACCTCCCTGACGGGGTCAGCGTGGTCTGCTACGCAGACGACACGCTGGTTCTAGCGCAGGGAGAGTCGCACCAGGCGGCGGTCGCTCTAGCGACACGCGGGGTTGCGATAGTCGTTGGTAGGATTCAGGAGTTGGGACTCGAGGTGGCGCTGCACAAATCCGAGGCCATGTTTTTCCACGGCCCTCGGAATGCGCCACCATCAGACTCCCAACTTACGGTAGGAGGAGTTCGCATCGGCGTCGGGTCAACGATGAAGTACCTGGGACTCGTTCTCGACAGCCGATGGAATTTCGGAGAACACTTCCGACGTTTGGCTCCCAAACTCAACCGGGCCGGGGCTGCTCTCAAGCGGCTCCTGCCCAACCTTGGGGGTCCAGACGCCTCCTGCCGGAGGCTCTACGCGGGGATCGTTCGGTCCATGGCCCTCTACGGGGCGCCGGTGTGGGCGCCGTCGCTGGCAAAGCGACCGGCGTCCATACTGAACGCCTGCCAGAGGGTCATGGCAATACGGATGGTGCGGGGTTACCGCACGATCTCCCGCGAAGCGGCGAGCCTTCTGGCTGGCCTACCACCGTAGGATCTGGAGGCAACAGTCCTTGCACACATGCACGATAAGCGCGTGGAGATGCAACGCCGGGGTGAAAGTCCACTACCGCGACAGGTCGAGGTATGGCGGACAGAGCTCCGGCGGGATCTCACGGTGAAATGGCGTCAGCGACTATCGCAACCCAGTGCTGGGCACGCCACAATTATGGCGGTAAGTCCCCTCTTTGAGGCGTGGCTGGAAAGACCTCACGGCGTCCTTACCTTCCGCATGACGCAGGTCCTCACCGGACATGGCAAGTTCGGGAGGTTCCTGCATCGGATTCGAGCGGAAGAGACGCCCGGGTGCCGCCACTGTGCGGAACGCCCGGAGGACACGGTGGAGCACACAGTTGAGGTGTGCCCTGCTTGGGCGGAGCAACGCCGTGCCCTCGTGGGGGTGATCGGCGGCGGAGACCTCTCGCGCCGGGCCTTGGTTCAGGCCATGGTCCGGAGCGAGGAGGAGTGGCAGGCGGTCACCTCCTTCTGCGAAGCAGTAATGCTAGCAAAGGAGGAGGCAGACCGCATCAGGCAACGGCGCCCTCGCCGCCGCCGCCGGGATTCCGATCCCGATTTCCGGCCACCGTAGACGCGGGCTCGCGGACGGCGAGCCATGGGTAGCTCGCTGTCCGATCGTCCGGTAACTGTCCGGACCGAGCCAAGGCGTCGACGGCGCGCACTGTTCCCGCGCGCCTCAAGGAGTTGTCAGCAACAGGAGGGGCCCATCTGGGTCGAAGCCTACCGGGGTCGGGGTTATCCGAAAGGAAACTAGAGCCCCGGTATGAAGGCTAGAAGGAACGGCGCGGGGTTTTTAGTCAGTAAGACTCTGACACTGTCTCCCGCTCCACCCAAGAGCGGGTTTCGTCAAAGATGATTTTCCCCGTCGACAGAAAAAAAAAAAAAAAAACCCTCAATGCCCTTCGGCGCTTTATAAATTTTCCAATAATATACCAATTTCAACACAATATCAGGTTGAAGTTGACCTTAAACATGGTCGTTGGCTCGATTCATAAGAGGAAGCGGGTTGCATTGTTGAGCAGTTGTGACTTTTGATTCTGTATATCATTTTTTTTTTAAGAAAAATTGTTTCTTGACTTTTTCATGTTTCAATAACTGCAACCGTTGCGGGTTTAAACCCAGCTAGTCGAATTAAATTGTGTAATTTATTTCATCATTGCTGCTCTCAAAGCGGTGATAGAAAACATCGTGAGGAAACCGGCATGTCTCAGAACCAAAATCCACACCAACCGGCACTAGGCACGCATGTTGGATTGTGGCCTATTCTCTTTCCTAGAAAGGAGTCCTGAGACCAAGATTTTTTTAATTTATTAATTAAATTCAAATGTAGTGTGCTAAACTCAGAAACAGTAGTGCGTTTACAACACTAGGGGCGATTGGGTTCCAATCCTGCAAGATACTTTATTTATATAGCCTACTTTTTATAGGTTCCGGATTTCAGTATTTCGTGTATGTAAATTACATGTTCATAAGTGCACTCACGATATAGGAGTAATTTCTAGTGTGAGACAACCTTTTTACTGTCACCTTCAAATCGCTTCAACTCCTGACTTGGAGCAAGCCCCAAAAACATATGGGGGCAGCGACCCCCCGACATACGTGATGGATGATGTGGTACGGAAGGTTCGCTGATAGACAGGCAAAATGTATTTTTATAGTTACTCGATATCCTACGACTTTATCACGAAAAAGTTTATGGCATATGAATTTATGTTTCTACAAAAACGTTTATGGTGTCTGCTATCATGACGTACATGGCTTTTTACTTGTAGGTGAAGGGAAGAGAGCTCAAACATCACTTTTTATGCGAGGGAAACATTACCTAGCGAGTATGTGTGCATTTAATTCCGCCCAGATGTTCAAGGCACTATAAACCTTAATAAACTAGTGTGACTCACCATCAACGATTGCATCACTGCTTACCATCAGATAGACAGACAAATTCTTTATTGTACAAAAAAATAAAAAAATACATAAGAAACTTCATCAGATATATCATTTAAAAATATAGGTACACAACCTTACTTTTATTATATGTGAAACCTGAAACCCCTTTTTTTGCGGTCAAAAATCATCCAATGACAACCAGCACTCTTATCGGAGCGGGAGATAGTGCCAGACTCTTACTGACTAAAAACCCTCCCCGTTCCTTCTAGCCTTCATACCAGGGCTCGAGCTCCCTAACCTGAAACCCCTGTCTAGTATTTTTATTTAAAGAATCTGCACAAAATTTTAAAATTGTTCTATGAAAAGTCACCAAGTTATAAGCTCGTTTGTCAGCAAAAATATAACGTCACGGGGCCATCCAGGTGTCTGAAGGGTTGTTTTGTACTTGCACCCAGGACTTTGATGGCGTCTAACACCCGCTATGACCTATCGTAACCTGTGTTCTGCTTAATGCCGGCAGTGTAAATCTTGTGATCTTTCTAAATATTTTTGAGAAAAAATATTACATGGTGAAAAAACTATTGAAATATTTATTTTTATTTAATTACTGATTTAGAACAAACTATATCAAGTTTCAAACTAAAAATAATGTTGTACCTAGTAGGCTTCTATTTCTATGCAAATTTTGTGTTAAAACTCAAAACACATCGAGGTTTAAATTAGAATGTTCCTGTTTATCTGAATCTTTTCACGAGAGAGAGGTTTTCAAACAAAACATTTTCCGAGTAGAACGGGGATTGTTTTCTTTGCCTGGCAGTGGCCTTGTGCCTATTCGTAAACAAGAGATTTTTCAGCACAAAACCTTAACGCCCGGTTTTCTAAAACGGTAAAGGTAAAGGTCGCCGCACACAGAACAAACGCGACAGCCACAAACGTCGCTGCGAGAAGCTGGAAGCGTCCACAAAGGAAGTTGAAGTGCACGATAACCATTTGTGGCTGATGGCTGCTATTTTTTTATTGCATGCACGGAGTATCTTTTAATTTAATAATAGCCTTATTATTCTGAACTATCCTCTTACGTTTTTCTTCCTTTATATTATGTCTCTTAGTTAAGCGTGCCTCCTGGCAAAGGCCTCCTCGAGCTGCTTCCACTGTACTCTATCACGAGCAGCTCTCCTCCAATTTGGGCCCGCAGTCAGTGTGAACTCATCCTCCCATCTCAACAGTTGCCTCCCCTACTCCGTTTTCCATCCCTTGGGTATCAATCCGTCACCATTTGGCTCCAGTTTTCCTGGCTTTCCCTCATCATGTGTCCTGCCCATCTCTACTTTTGCTGGTCGATTCTGGTCAATATATCAATAACCTTTGTTTTAGATCTCAGATGTTCGTTTCTTATGTGATCCATTTAAGAAAAAAGAAAAAAATGGATCACGGAGTATCTTTGACTAAGAAAATTTAAGTGCTCGAGTGCGTGTGTCAGTGTTTAGTGGCCAATGCAGGCCACCAGAAACGAGCAGCAGCAATTTGTAGCGTTTGTGGCCACCGGCGTCAACTGTGTGCATTGAATCCATATAAAATGTAACGATATTTATAAGAAACTAGCTTTGCTCGCGCGGCTTCGCTCCCGCTCTTCCCTACTCTACCCTACTCTACCCTACTCTACCCTACTCTACCCTACTCTACCCTACTCTACCCTACTCTACCCTACTCTACCCTACTCTACCCTACTCTACCCTACTCTACCCTACTCTACCCTACTCTACCCTACTCTACAGTGGCGAAGCGTGAAATATTGAGAGAGGTAAGCCGGAGCAAAAAAAAAAATGCTTGCCTAGCCTACTCCGAGCGCGGGCACGCAGTCTTGAGTCCTTACCGAAAATCTGTGATTGGCATCCTGGCTTCAGTCTTGTATAGGCAGATGTATCTTCAGTCCACTTTTACTATACGTGTAAGCACTGAGATATTGAAACAGTGTCTTGCAAGTAGGGTTGCCAGGTCCTGGAACTGAAAAGCCGGACAACCTATCCTATTTAGCCGGACGTTTGGTCAAAAAGGCCGACATTTTTTTTAAGTCTAATAAAATTCATGAAATCTTTTTAAATTCTAATGAAAAAACCATAAGATTAAGTGATATTATTGTTATACTATTACATGTCCACTTTGCTTGTGCTAGCGATCAGTGGCGAAGCGTGAAATATTGAGAGAGGTAAGCCGGAGCAAAAAAAAAATGCTTGCCTACTCCGAGCGCGGGCACGCAGTCTTGAGTCCTTACCGAAAATGTGTGATTGGCATCCTGGCTTCAGTCTTGTATAGGCAGATGTATCATCAGTCCACTTTTACTATACGTGTAAGCACTGAGATATTGAAACAGTGTCTTGCAAGCATAATAGAAGTGGCTTTGATAAAAGCCGTTTGTGGTGAAATGATGATATGATGTAAATTAAACAAAACTTAATCGACTAAGTACCTACTAATAATACTACTTATACTCTAAAGCTATTAAGAACTTTTGCGTAGGTGTAGTTTTGAGAACGAATCTAAAAAAAATCGCACGAAAATTATTAGACTTCGCGAACGACCTTACTCATAGATCTAAACTCCCCTCCCGCACGCTCACCGGCCTTGGTGACGCTTGGGCCCTGCAGCATAAATCGTAATATTTTAATTTCGCCATAACTTCAAAACGAAACGTCCAATTTTAATCGTTCAAAGACCAAATATTATCTACATAAACTGTACTTAGTGATGAAATACATTATTTTGATAAGGGTTAATAGCATGAGTAAAATAAATAAATGCGTTTAAATGTAGTCCAAAAAAATTCAATATGATTAGATAAAAAAATGGTTGTTGTGCCTCACTCGACATAGATAGGTATACTGTCTCGCGGACTTTTTTGTAGATATTTATAAGATCTACAATTAATTAGAACATTTTACGGTCCTATCTTTTTAAGTTTAGGCAGCGTACGCAAAATAAGTAACTTTTCTGGTTGATTTTTTACACCTTGTGTCCGAAAAACCCAAATATCTTACGGAACCCTATTTTTTTCCAAAATAAAATTTAGCCTACGTTACTCGTGGATAATGTAGCTTTCGAATGGTGAAAGAATTTTTAAAAACAGTCAAATAGTTTTTAAGCCTATTCAATGCAACTCTATCAAATAACTCGAAAAAAAACCGGCTTGCCGGAGCGCTTTGAGCTTTGAAGTTTATTGAACTTTATGTGACGTCATGACGTATATCTTGTATAGAAATTTAAACGCTAAAAAGCCGATTGCGCCTGCGGCTTATCTTAAAGCAACATGTGGTTGAAAAGCAAATTTTGTTGATTTAATGTCCATAGTGTATACTTAGTGTAGGCGTTTTGTAATGTTTCTTTGTAGTTTTATAATTACTGATTGTGCCATTTCTCAATTACGGTAGAGAGTGGTTGTGTTCTAAACTTCTGAAGGGAAGCCGGTGGGAATCGAGTTGTATGGAACCTTCGTCACTGCTAGCGATACAAGGTAAGGCAAAACTCTAATGACAATTCTAAACAAAATGGTCTTTAAAAAGCCTAACAAAAGCCAAAAATGCTCAAATTTGGCCGGACACGCCCGACCCTACCGGACCGCCTGACTATGTCCGACTTTATCCGGACGCCTGGCAACGCTACTTGCAAGCATAATATAAGTGGCTTTGATAAAAGCCGTTTGTGGTGAAATGATGATATGATGTAAATTAAACAAAACTTAATCGACTAAGTACTAATAATACTACTTATACTCTAAAGCTATTCGTCTATTCTTTCTTACAAAGTGCGCTAAGACAGAAAAGCCGGGAAGATTCTTAATTTTTAGTAAAGAACGTTTTTCTATAGAAATAATTGCTAGGTCAGATAATCGTTCTTGTTTTTGAATTACGCATGTTGATATTTATTGTAAAGGGATATATGAAAATGTTTAAAAAAACCAGCTCTGAGAAGAACTTTTGCGTAGGTGTAGTTTTAAGAACAAAATCTAAAAAAAATCGCACGAAAATTATCAGACTTCGCGCACGACCTTACTCATAGATCTAAACTCACCTCCCGCACGCGCACCCCCGAGCCCCGCCTTGGTGACGCTTGGGCCGTCCAGCATAAATCGTAATATTTTAATTTCGCCATAACTTCAAAACCAAACGTCCAATTTTAATCATTTAAAGACCAAATATTATCTACATAAACTGTACTTAGTGATGAAATAATTTATTTTGATAAGGGTCAATAGAATGAGTAAAATAAATGCGTTCAAATGTAATCCAAAAAAAAATCAAGATGATTAGATAAAAAAATGGTTGTTGTGCCTCACTCGACATAGATAGGTATACTGTTTTGCTGACTTTTTTGTAGATATTTATAAGATCTACAATTAATTAGAACATTTTACGGTTCTATCTTTAATAGTTCAGGCAGCGTACGCAAAATAAGTAATGTTTCTGGTTGATTTTTTACACCTTGTGTCCGAAAAACCCAAATATCTTACGGAACCCTATTTTTTTCCAAAATAAAATTTAGCCTATGTTACTCGTGGATAATGTAGCTTTCGAGTGGTGAAAGAATTTTTAAAAACAGTCTAGTAGTTTTTAAGCCGATTCAATAAAACTCTATCAAATAACTCGAAAAAAAACCGGCTTGCCGGAGCGCTTTAGAGCGCGCAGGTTCATCGACCTTTGTGTGACGTCATGACGTATTCTTGTATAGAAATTTAAACGCTAAAAAGCCGATTGCGCCTGCGGCTTATCTTAAGGCAACATGTTGTTGAAAAGCAAATTTTGTTGATCTAATGTCCATAGTGTATACTTAGTGTAGGCGTTTTGTAATGTTTCTTTGTAGTTTTATAATTACTGATTGTGCCATTTCTCAATTACGGTAGAGAGTGGTTGTGTTCTAAACTTCTGAAGGGAAGCCGGTGGGAATCGAGTTGTATGGAACCTTCGTCACTGCTACTCTACCCTACTCTACCCTACTCTACCCTACTCTACCCTACTCTACCCTACTCTACCCTACTCTACCCTACTCTTCCCTACTACTCTACCCTACTCTACCCTACCCTACCCTACTCTACCCTACTCTACCCTACTCTACCCTACTCTACCCTACTCTACCCTACTCTACCCTACTCTACCCTACTCTACCCTACTCTACCCTACTCTACCCTACTCTACCCTACTCTACCCTACTCTACCCTACTCTATCCTACACTACCCAATTTTTTTTTCCATAAGAACCTTCTCCTCATAATAACAATCACAACAAAAAAAAAAAAAAACAGCCAAATCGGTCAAGCCGTTTTCATGCCAAGTCGTGACAACGGAAAACGGGGGTCATTTTTATATATATAGAAGATATGGTGGCGGCGTTTTGTGGCCGGAAGCTTATAAGCAACGACCCTTAAATGCTCAAAGCATAAACACCGTGTTTCAAACATCAGCACACAAACGTGTACCACAGACTGTATAAAATCTTTATCCTAATTAACTTCAATGATTTATAAAATTAAAAATTTATCGACTCACTTTTTTCATTAAAAACATATTTTGTAAACTAAGACTAGGAGTTATCAGCTCAGCTGTGCTTAGATGCTAAGTTAAAATTATTTTTTAATTATAAATGTGATAGGGGTTTATTGGACTAGAGTTCGTCTACTGAAAGCGTGACCTGAGAAAAGGAGGTTGAAACCCAAAAATTTGAATATGGTATTATTGAAATAGTAGGAGAAAAAAGTTTTGGTACTTGAGTATTTTTTTATATATGACGATTGTACAATAGTTGTATAAGAACTTAAAATTGTGTAGATTTATTTATTGGTAGATGTATGGTAAAGGTTAATAATACACAAAATGTTAGATATTATTCCAAATTTATTTTATCTGTTCTCTCAAATGCCGTATATAATATTCTTTATTTACAATTTGGCATTTTGGCCTTCCGACAAGAATACCAAGAGCACAAAACTGCGATAGTCAATTAAAATAGTCATCATCATTCATACGGTAAAAATATCTAGTGGTCAGTCAACAATGATCAAGATTAAAGTGTCACACTAACTTAAAAATCCAAGATCGTGTATAAACATTGTTGTTTTTCTTAGAAAACAACTTCTTTCTCTTCTTGTTTTTGTTTAAACTCACTGATGATAGTGTGTAGCAGCTTTCGCACATAACTTTATATTGTTTTACCCATGATAAAGCAGTTATTGTTGATAAATAAATATCTGTTTCAAAAAACTGACTATTGCAGTCATAGACTTAGACGTGATTTTGGCGGCAAAATAATGTTGCCACTTTAATTTAAAAAAAAAACTCCAGGTTACGCTTTCATTAGACAGACTCTATCAATTTTATACACTTAATAGAATGTTTTTGGTTTACGGTTCGAGTTTCTTTTCCATAGACATTTACACTTTAGACGGTGCAGTTAGCTTCCTTTTTCTGACTGACCGACATTTTGACATAGCTAAAGTGCATTAATGGTTTATTTTATGAAATAAATGGCATGAATTTGAGTTTGGAGAATCCTATTTAATAGGCCGCTTACAGAAACCACGTGTTGCCATTGATGATACATAGCTCTGAAACGTGGTCAGTTACAATTTGGCTTCAAAGGCACCCAAAGGGCTATGCTTGAAGTTTTCTTGCTTGATTGCAACAGGAATTAATATAAGCGCAGAAGCGGACAAAACAAGCGGACTAAACAATCTAATTTAATATAATACGTATTACTTTTGATATACATGACATTGCCAAGTCAATCTAGATCATCAAAGACCCTTAAATACGGATTGAATAAATTAACCGACTTGATATTAGCCACTCCAGAACCTTTCTCTGGAGTAGCGACCGCGCACGTTAATACCAAATGGTGCGAGATGCATTGGATCATTCATTGTGATGACACCTGGGAGAGGTCTATGTCTGCCGGATGAAATGATGAAGATTATAATGACAGAAACGTCTTGCCTCACGATAGATATTAAATATTTCATAACTTTTGCGCGGGCAAAGTTGTGGCGTGAAGTGCAAAAGCTAGTATATTAGATAAATAGCTAGTACATTAACTAGTAGGTACACAACATCCTACATCCAGCTAGTAGAATCAATATTAAGCTCACATGCACTAGCAACGTACTAGCTATAAATAATAAATAACGTTTACTGGCCACTCTAACCTACTTTCCCAGTTTAGTGATCATGAAAGAGATATTATTTATTTATCTCTGGTGTATGGGAGAGTAATTTGCAGTTGCAGCGTTATATCTGCATTATGTTCTACTTTGGATAAGAGCTAAGTAGCATACTGTTTCAGTAAAATGTTCGTCTTTTATTAAAAAGATGTTAGGAATGTTTTAGCATTAAAATCAATTATTTTGTAATGCTCTATTATTACGGAGACCTCCCGTGCCGGAACTTGGTTCAGGTCATGGTCCGGGGCGAGGAGGAGGGGCCAAAACTGTATAAAAAATCACAAAGTTAGAATTATGGTACCTACCTGTTTGGCAACATAAATACATGGTCACCGGGCCACAAGGGTGATCGAGGGGTTGTTTTACTTCCGCACCTTGCTGTGCGCTGTCTAATGCCCGCTTTAACCTGCCATGACCTGTTTTGTAGTTAGTGTCGGTGGTGTCCAAATTTTGACCTATTTTAAATATTTTTGGAATTGATTCAGTTACTGATTCTGAACAAACTACATATATTTACGTTTCACATATACTAAAAATAATTTTGTATACTATTGATATCAATGAGCTGACAGAGTCAACTAAACTGATGGGAGTGACCATCAGTTCAGTTGACTTAAAACAAAAAAACACCACAACTCAATTATATGAAGGAAGACATATTCAATATAATATTTTGATTATAAGTCCATACATCAAAATATTAACACCGATTTTCTTTTCAGCACATCATACACTACAGCAGCATACGGCAGTCATCAAAACGTGCTACTTAGACTCGACACCCTTGGGAGACCTCCTAGCTCTACAGGATCATACGCCACTATTGCAAGCTTGCACAAGTTTCCTTTTGGTAAGTAATTGTTAATACACTTAATAGTCTATTTTGTGTCCCACTTCTGGGAAAATCTTTCTCTTTCCAAACCTCTCTGTCTAAGGTGATCTTTCGCCAAGTTTGCCTCGTGAAAATGATCAAGTTGTCAACACCATTGAGGGACAATCCTCACTCCGTATGTATTCTTGTGACGTGGTCAGCTCACTCCCACTTCAGCCTAGCTGATTTTTCTCCCTCTATATTAAAAAAAAATCCTTACCGCGTCTGTCTGTCTTTATGAAAGCGATAAACTGATATCAAACGGATTTTCATGCAGATTTTACCAATATATTATAGTAGAGAAGAGAACTAGGACATTACTGACACCCATAGTCACTAGTTTTCTATAATCTAGTAATAGAGATCGATGGATTTAAAATCATTCATTTTTTCACTTTTTCTTTCATTTTTACGGCTCCATATTATGGTGATAAAGGATCTGCTGTCGCAACGGGATTGTTCGAAAGAGTCCTTGCAGCCCCAAGGCTCCAAGGCCCAATCCCAAGATTGAAAGGGCCACTGGAGGAACACGGGTGGGATTAAATTAGTACAGTCCCTCCCTCACTCCATCTCATTACAGAGTAGTTACTACTCTAAAAGACGGCCAAAGTAGAAACTATTACATGCTATCCTAATCTCAAGAAAAATGATCTAAAAAATTCTTTTTTTTTTCTAAAAGTCCACGTTTGGTTTAATTTAATCGACTCCTGCAATTTTGTAATTTTTATACGATGTTCAAAAGCTAATTTAATATTGTACTGTCTCTGAATAGGTAATAACTGTTTTATTATTGTCACAAAATACACTAAAACCATTCACCAACAAAATATTTCTCAACAAAAAGGAATTTATAGCAAATGAGAAAATGTAACGTACGGAATGTCACATAAAATTTCAGTTTAGTGTATTTTTATATTATTCGCCGGGAACATTCCTTACAAAAATTCTGGAACGAATATTACAGTGACATATATTCGTAAATGACCTAATTATATGCATGTTCCCTGTAAAAATATATAATTGTTTGGAATTTGCTTTGATTATTTTATTTTTTTGTTAGCCTCTATTATGGCCCACTGTTGGACAAACGCTTTCCCTTTGTCCTCCCAAAATTCTCTGTTAAGGTAAAATAGTAGGCTTGGGTGACTCAGAACCAGATCCGCACGTTTCTTGACTCCACGGTATACAAGGCCCTTGAAAAGACAGAAATCTGAACATCATAAAGTTGAGAGTGATGAAGCAGGGTCACGACCCTCAGCATTGAGGAATACGACGCAAGGAGGAAGAAGAGGGTATGTCAGAAACATGTTCAGTTTGACACACCACCTTTGGAGGACGTGGCTAGCCCCCTGACACTTTAGCCTGCCTGTTTTTCCTGAACATCCACATTAATCTCCTAATTGAGATATAAAGCGGAGCAATATTCGTCCAGTATAACTCCGACTCCTTAAAATCACGTTTGTTGTATGGTATGAATAAATTAAATATTAAAGTGGGGTACTTTAATATTTAATTTATTTAATTTTTATTATTTGTGGCTATAGCGCCAACTTCAGTTGGTGTAGTACATCGTTTGTGAAAATTTTAACTGTCAAGCTATCACGATTCATGAGATACAGCCTGGTGACAAACGGACAGACAGACAGAAAGATGAACAGACAGCGGAGTCTTAATAATAGAGTCGCGTGTGAAACACTTAGGGTCAAAAATTAAGAAAAATCCTAAACTTGCATATTAACAGTGAATTATATTTTATCAGGTGAGAAAGCATAAAATTCTCCAAATGACATTTATTTCCAGATTTATGGTAAAAGTATGTCGCCAGCGACTGCTCGCTGATGAATTTCGCTTAATTCCAACTTGATTTATACTTTACATCCACACCGCACATTCTCCAACATTTTCTTGAAAATACGAAAAACCATTTTCGAAGAAGGTATTACTTTGTTGTACTTGATTTAGTTCAAATGAAAATTTTACTTTGAACGGGAAAACAGGTTATTCTTTTCTCAAAGCGCTGGAAGTTTTTTTTTTTTTTATAATGTATAGGCTCACGTTTGACCACTATCTCACCTGATGGTAAGCGATGATGTGGCCGACGATGGAAGATATTCTTGGTAAAATTTGTGTGTAGGCAAGTATTATTTAATCGAACAAGAAAATCGCAGCAGGCAAATTTTATTGTTCCAGTCCTTCGATGTACGCGGAATATAATAAACGACTTAGTCTGGACCTTAAAGGTTTCAACATCGTAAGGGTGGCTACTCGCCGTACGTCAGGTTGTCCATTGGTAGAAATTTAAATGGCGTCATCAAGTCATGCAATTTCCACGCATAATCTCCAAAAATATCAATAAATTTCTATTGAGATTGGTCACGGTGATCAAAATTTGGTCCGAAGGAGTTTTTTTTATGCTAATCAATTCAAACATTTGTCCACAGGTAGTCGCCGGTCGCCTTCTCCGTATGCGACCACGCATATAGGAGAACACGTGTACGCTAAGCCCGAGTCAAGAGTGTCGTATTACGCCGCTTCCAATCTCACGCATGTTTCACAGGTAAGTGTGGGTGTATGGAATATTTACTAGCATTTGTTAGTTTTGCACAGGGAAAGGTAGGGCCAAGGGTTGACTTCTTAAAGGGAAACCCGTGGTCCTAGAAAGTTCTTTCAACAATAAAAAAAAGTAGCAAAGGCAACGAAAAAACTTGGTGTGGTTTCAGCTAGTAAAAAATTGACACGGCCTCCCACTCCACCCTTGAGCGAGAGAAGTCATTAAATGATTTCCTACGTCAGGGAAAAAAATGGTGGAAGTCGAAAATCTGACGGGAACATCATCATCATTTCAGTCGAAAGACGTCCACTGTTGGACATGGGCCTCCCCCAAGTGTCAACACAATGAACGGTCCTGTGCGTCTCGCATCCATCGGATGCCTGGAACCCTTACCAGGTCATCGATCCACCTTGTAGGAAGCCACGGCTAACGGGAATATACCTACTTCGGAGTTAAAAATATTCTATATGCTATTATTCTAGGACATGGATTGCGGGAATCCAATGGATGTGTGACGCACAGGAACGGTCATTGTAGCGGTGCTTGAGGGCGGCATATGTCCAACAGTGGACGTACGTGGATATGATGATGATGATTCTAGGACCTGTATATTTGAGTCGTATACAAATTCTTACACACCAAAATATATTTTTTTTGAGCTGTCGACTTTTCTCTTAAGTGGAACGAGGGGGGCGTGTCGGAATTTTACTGAATAAATCCCACATGTCTCCTTCAGTTTCGATGGCACAGTTGACGAAGTGGTTGAAAGATTGGCTGCTGCGCTACGTATCGCGGTATCGCTTCTCGCAAGGATAAAATATTTAGGTGGCCTACAGATTGTTGTTCCGGTTCTGAACGTCGTGTGTATACCTATGTCATTACATGTTTATAAACGCAGCCACTAGAAGTAAATGTTGGTGTGGAGAAAAGAACATAAAAAGAGTTGTTTATTTTATAATATTTAACCTTGAATCAATTTGAGTTTGACGTGACCGGGTGACATTAAGCGAAACAGGAATTATCAAATGACCCTTTTACATATTTTACAGTTTTTAAACAATTAGTGCACAGTTGCCATTAATTTAATATGTATTATTTGACCATTGCACGTGAACAGTGGTGGCCGAGTGGTAATGGCCCCGACTTACGAGTTGTAGGTCGCAGGTTCGAACCCAGCCAGGCGCATTACTTTGAGTAATTTATTTCATCACCACTTCTCTCAAAACGGTGAAAGAAAACATCGTAAGGAAACCGGCATGTCCTAGAAACAAAAATTCGAAGACATAACTGTGACATCTACCAACACGCACTGGGCCCGCGTGGTTGATTACGGCCCATTCCCTCTCCTAGAAAGGAGGCCTGAGTCCCAGCAGTGGGAACATTAAAAAGGCTGATGATGACGATGATGATAAATATATTGTGAATGCGCTGACTGCTACGCCGAAGGTCGTTGATTCGATTCCTACCCAGGACAAATATTTGTGTGATGAGCATGATCATTTGTTCTGTGTCTGGGTGTTATTTATCTATAATATGTATGTATTTAGAAATATATAAGTATGTTTATCAGTTGTCTAGTACTCATAACACAAGCTCTACTTAGCTTGGCACTAAACGGCGTTGTGTGAAAGTTGTGGAAAAAATAAGCAAGAAAACAAAATCAAAGCGCAGCAATATGACAATGTTGATGCAGCTCAGTGGCGTCACATATTGTCTCAAAACAGTTTGCTAGTTGAATGGCCAGTGGGCAAAGCGAGTAACAGTCAGCTAAGGCTGACATCAGACGGACTTCATCGCAGCGACCGCGCGCGGTCGATATATATTTAACTCCATGCAGTTGTACGTATGACTTCGTGCAGTCATGATATCAACTGCACGCGGTCGGCTGCAGTCGAGTGAAGTCAATATCAACTGCACAGTCGTGCCTTCAACTTTATACGGTCGAATACAGTCGTATAGTGTCAACGCACGCTGTCCATCGCTAACCGCATACCATCAGTGTGCAGTTAATCAATGAGCAAACGCACATTGACATTGTCAACTTTATTTTGAGGCATAGCATAGCATAGCATAGTCGGCCTTATAATGTTCCCGCTGTTGGGACTCAGGCCTCCTCTTTAGGAGAGAGAATGGACCGTAATCCACCACGCGGGCCCAGTGCGGGTTGGTGGATGTCACATGTCTTCGAATTTTGTGGTTCTAGGACATGCCGGTTTCCTCACGATGTTTTCCTTCACCGTTTTGAGAGCAGTGGTGATGAAATAAATTACACATAGTAATGCGCCTGGCTGGGTTTGAAGTTTGAACCCGTGACCTACAACTCGTAAGTCTGGGCCGCTACCACTCGGCCACCACTGCTCTTATATTTTGCGGCACTTAAAGTTTATTTTGAAGCAAATCATACACTAAGCTCCTGAGCTAGATGCGTGGCGACAATTGCGCAAAGTCAGATCAAACTGCATGCAGTTGAATATATGGACAGCGTGCGGTTGCTGTGATACAGTCCGTCTGATGGCACCCTAAGCAGTATTTCTCACTGTTTAATGCGTAAAGGCTGTCTCGTTTCTGTGTCAGACTGGCGCCTGCGATGAGATGCGGTCAGCCGGCCATTGCCCTGGATTGGCCTAGATAGTCTGAAATAAACGAATAATGACTACACATAAATACATTCTCTATTAAGTATCTATTTGCAGTGATGTCACTACAAATAGATACTTAATGCCACATAAGATTTAAAAAAACAAAATCCTGCATCGTGGTATTAGAGTACTCTGCGCGATTAGAATACGAGTATAAAGAGTTATTTATAAAACATCAACAACCTTGCAGGATTGTATTAGGTACTAACATCATAAACAACAACTTTGTTTCTATGACTTTTTACAAAACATAATACATTTACCAAAAACAAACCTTCAAGATTTCGTTGTTCTATATATCACATTTCAATTCTGTATTTTGCTATATTTACCTACGTCTGTATGATGCGAAGCAAGCGCATCTAGCACGCCCGACACCCGAACCCACTCTCATCCGAAATTGTACTATCGCTTGCTTCGCATAGATTTTATAATTTTTAGAACGACGAAATTCAAAAAGTCTGTGGTTCCTTCAAGCTGTGAAAAAAAAAAAACTTCAATGTTAACGAATAAAAAAGATACGGCAGTTTAAATGTCGCAAAAAACGTATATTTTGAATAAATCTGAAAACAGCAAATTTGTGGCCACGTATGCCACATAAAAAAAAAATGCAATTCGGAAAAATCTTCGAGAATCCATTCTCCATTCGGGAATTGTTAGTAGTTTGCACGGAACTCTCAGTGCGTGAGTCCAACTCGCACTTGCCCAGTTCTTGTGTATATAAAGATAAAATATAAACATGGCAGCAGGTTCAATGACCGTTATTCTAAATTTATGGGCACCTACCTTAGTTCTATGTATTCAAATACATATACGAGAGTAAAGCCAGTGGATTAACAACTAACTAATTACGTTAGCTTATTAATTAAATTAGCTAATTATGCTAATTCACATTTGGCTGTGCAAATAAACTAGACATAGTCGTTAGACAATTAGTACTATGTAAGTACCGTAATAACGCCATTTTGTCGATAATGTGACCAATTTTGTACCATTGTGGTTAGCTACCACCCAAAATGACAAGCGGCTGTTATTTGGTAATTACTGCATGCTTTTTAGTTGCCAAAATATGTACGTACATAAAATATACATGTTAAATGTAGTTATAGATATAAACTTAAATTAATTAAAACTAACTCAAAAAATAAAAATAATACCCTAAAGAACTAAAAAAAATGGCAATTTAAAGTAAGGCGTCGAAAAATTCCTCCGCATCGCTGTCGACTGGTAATGTACCCAAAAGACTGGCGACATTGCCACGCTGAATGGCAATACTTATCTTTTGACCGAAGTAAAAGCCAGCCTTAGGGTCACGCGAAGATAAAATAATATACATAGATGGGTACATCTCTACTTATGTGCGTACTTATAATACACATAGATGAGAGCGTACATCTCGACTATCTTAGTGCAGGGTGTCTCAGTAAAGCTTATTTTTATAAATGCATCAAGATAGAACTATAATGGGCACACGTGGCCCACGCACGCGGGTCTAGATGCGTCAGTCTCCATACATCTTAAATGGCAACTAGACTTGTTGAACTGTCATTAGATCCATGCTATGCGATGCCACGCGACGCCACGCGACACCACCTGACTTGACTCTACGTACCTACGTCACGTTAATAAGTCGTGTGTGCGTCTATTCACGTGTGCATCGGTTTAATGTAGTTTAATGTAAATTTTCCACCCGTATATAATTATAAATTATTCCATTTATTACTTTATATATACATATTATTTACATTTTTAAATATTTCTTAAATAAAACACATTAAAAAAAACATTTAAAAATATAAAAAATTGTAGCCTACTGGCATCGGGAACAGGGTCCAAACTACCGGTAGTCAGGGCTCCTGAGAGAGGAATCTCCTAACAATGCAAAATATTAATTATTATTATTAATTCATTTACTTCAGACATTCTTCATGTCACCAGGACTCACTACATTCTTCTGTTCTGTGGTCCATGTGTACACATAAAATAATACACATAATACTATCAAATAATTATATGTTCAGATAGTCATGATAACAAACATGTTCAAAGGAACATAAATATTTTTAAAACCACTTGGAAGTTTCTTACAGTAAAATATGTTTATGATACATTATTATTATAACAAACGTGACATAATAAAGACATTTGGCACCGTTGGCAAATGTTTCTCCAAATTCACCGTGTAATAAATTAGTTTTGTGTGGAAGTAAATTTTAGTTTACTGCCGGTCTCGAAGCGGCGCGGGCGATGTGGCCCAAGTTTGCGGTAGAGGCGAAAGCGATTTGATATAAGGGGATAGAGTATAGTTGACTTAACGTGATTAGTAACGTCGCCTACGTTTAAATTTAAAGAGCTATTGCAACCTTTGAACACAAAGGGCAATTACAAGAACATAGAACGGGAAGAATGATAATGATTTCCCAACCCCAAAAAAATAACGGCTACGTTAGAATAGAAAGACCAACTTTTTGGCTTTGATTTTACAACATTATTATCAACGGTTATATAAAAAATACGCGATCCGTTTCAGAAAGAAGAAATTAAAAAAAAAAGAATTTATTCGCGTCCGACATGACGCATATCAGCGACGCGTTGCAGTCAGAAGGTCATTGCGCAAAAATGTCTCACCCACCAACAGATTCGAGACAGGTGTTATTCGAAGCGTCTAGTTGAATAGAGTATTTTTTATTATAGCAACATTTCTGTAAAATATAGGGTTTAAGTTAACCTATTGCGTTATGTTGTTGATGCGGTGACCCCTTTTGGCTTCTATGTCCAAGAACCTCTTCATTTCACTTTTGTTTGTTTCCGTTATAATTATTTATCAGTTGCAATAAAACAAAAAAAAAATATTAAAAAAACATAGTAGGAGGTATTTTCAAATTTCTCTTGCAGGTTGGTTTTTACTGGCACTTGAAAATTTTTTTCATCAAGGCAATGTTTTTCTTTTTGTTTTCACCGGCTTCTTATATTTATTTATTATTATACACCAGTCGTATTATGTTATACAAGTATTGTAATATGTTTATTTGTTTACCCTGGTCCGTGCGTCACTGCGGGGTGCCAACTGAAAATCAGCGCTGGGTGTCTAACGTCCAGCAAATGCTGAGGTGGTCACCCTTTCGGTGCGGGTACGCTCGGCGCACTTTGTAGTTTTGTTACTTTTTAAATTAACTTTTATGCTTACAACTGTCGTGCTGTGTCTGCTCTGAATAAAAGTATTTCTATTCTATTCTATATTCTATTCTATTATATTTTAACCTGTACGATTTTGCAAAAATAGTGGACAAAGGGCATTGTGTAAAACTGTCCCCAAAAATGACACCTGTTTAAAATCTGTTGGTGGTTACTAACTGATAGAGAGTGGGGACGGTGCCCATACATCCTCCTTTGGTAAATATTGTTGGTATTTTGTGTGCTTTTCAGTCTGTGCTAAATTATTTTGATATATTTTTAATTGTTTGTCGAAACTGAACCAGCGAATCAAAAATGATTGATACAATTAGTATTATTTTAATATAGATGGAAGCTGTTTTATGTGTACTGAGAGTCTGGTTTGCATATTCTGTTACCAACTTTTGAGTACCTATACAACATGTAACTGGAATAATTATATGTATTTTAAAAACAGCTGAAATCGATTCAGTAGCCGATTCTGGACATACTACTTTAAGAATGTGCGTTTATTATCTTACATGTTGTACAACATTATTTTCTGTTTAAGCGAAACCTGAAAATATTTTATTCAGAATTAGTAACTGAATGGATTCCAATAGTTTTTAAACCATGTTATATTTTTGCCCAAAAAAAAAAAATCACAAGTTGGATAATACCGACACTAAGTACAACACAGGTCACGGCAGGTCATAGTGGACATTAGACGCAAGCAAACAGCTGGATGCAAGCGCAAAACCACCTCTCAGTCGCCTGAATGGCCCGGTGACTATACATTTTTGCTGACATAACAAGCTTATAATTTTGTGACTTTTCTTGATACAGTTATGAAATTTTGTACAGGCATAGATTCTTTGACACGTGTATCGGGTTTCGCATATACTAAAATTAACGTGGTAAGTATAACACAAGCAAAGAGATAAAAGACTGCCACACCAAGCAACCACGAACCACTCCACATACAGCCATAACTCACCATATTTAATTCCTTACCTTAAACTCGGCTTCACTTGCCCAGCTCCCCACTAAATTCAGCCACTCTCTCAGATAAATTAACCCACATTACAGGGTTACTCCTGATCTTCGCCTGAACAATCCGCAAACACTTTAATGGCACCATATGTCGTAGGAAGGTAACCGTAGGAATTAATCGTGGCAAACCCTTCACGTCTTTTTCTTAAGAGGTAAACATGGATGGAATTTAGTCATTTATTTTTGAGGTTAGGAACGGAATTGCTGTTTGGATTGTTAATTTGATTCGTGGAAAGTTGTTGAAATTAAATTAACATGCGTGGAAGGTAAGAGGATGGAGGTAACTAGTATATTATTCCGTACGTATGTTTATTACGCATGTATATTCTTTTAACCGGCTTTAGCGATTCAGATGATATTTCGTGCCTATATTTGTCTAGATTCTTGGGTGGTTTAAAATTGAACTCGGTAGATGGCGTCGTGATCACGTTATTAACTTGCGCTTCCTTTACGACTGGATCGATTTGAATGAAACTTTCCGAGCCCCTGAATTGTGTGTAAATACAATTGAATCCAATTGAATCCGAAAGGAAAAACTGCAAACGAGTTATCAAAAAAACAGAAAAGATGAAAGAAGGTAGGTAACTTATGGACAAGTCTGTTGAGATCGCATGTATAGATATAATATTGATATCTATCTATACAATATCATGCTTAAATGTCATGATGGATGCTTGTTATTTACTGTGTATGGAAGTTCACAATCATATCTCTGGCACGTAGGGAAAGGATTTTTTGACGAAAAGCATAGAAAGACAGAATAAATATTTATTCCAAACGGATTTGTCAAATAATCGGTAACCTGCTTTTATTTTGGGTACTTGTATTTACGTTGTTGTTTCAGTGATCAGCATCTATGATCAACCATAGGTCAGTGATTACGTTATTAAACTTTGAAAATTGCCTTTATAGTTGCTTCAATATAAAATCGTTTTATAAATGTCGTAAAATTTTCAATGGACTTGCGGTACACAAAGTGCCATTTTTATAACACCAATCAGGAGTGATTTCTTTACTACAAAATTGATATTTGAGGAACACTTACTCAAAACTTATAATAAAAAGTCAAACAATTTTGGGGTTATAAACATTGACTAGTTTTAGCCCGCGGCTTCGCCCGCTTACATAGAATATCACACAGGAATAAAGCAGCTTTCTATTGGTGAAAAAATTTTGGCAATTGGACTAGCATTTCCAGATATTACTTCGTACAAACAAAAAAATAAAATAAAAAAAAAATACTATAGGCTCGTGTTTGACCACTACCTTGTTTGTTGGTCTGTGATGATGTGGTCGACGATGGAGCACGTTTGTCTAGAAGTAACCTATTCGCTCTTTACTTAACGACCTCTAGATTGTAGTCCTCTTATAACTTATTCCTGCAAAATCTCACTCTTAAACTGTATGAATAAATTTGTTCCCAAAATATTATAATAATAATAATATAACATATAATGATTATAATTTATGACAACTCTTTAGATAATTTAGAAATAAATATGTACAATATACATAGATAATTAATTTATTTGTTACAATACAAAACATGCTAAATAATAATTAAATTATAAAAATTAAGCACACGGAAACAAACTAAAAAATTAATTAGCAAAAGTGACAATAAGGAGCAACCAAAAATGTTATAAATTATGCGTAAAAAACACAATAGACAAAAATCCCCCTCTACCCCAAAGCATATTTTCCACACCTCCTCTATTACAAGTTTCCTGCATTACAAGCAAGGAGGAATGGTGCATAAAACGAGCCCTTTACTTCATTAAGAATCCAATTTAAGACGAGTTACCAGAGTTACCCTCTCTCCCCTGCAGGTGATACAAACGTAATGCAATTAGCGCTCTTCTTAGGCAAGTATTGAAAACAGAGTTAGATTATGTCTGGATGTGTCTTGTTTTCTTTTGAAGATGTTTTTAGTGAAAACCAATAATTTTGTTCAACTTTATTTTTTTAGGATTTTTTTTATGTGACGTAACTAGAAAATCTCTGGCCTGAATAAAATATATGGCTTGTCAAGGAATCTTATTTATTTATTCCTAAAAATTAATAATGATTAAATAACGTTTTTTTTTTTACAAAATATATTTTCTTAAATTTGAGATGTTCACTTTTTTTTTGCTGATTGTACTACATATACAGAATTTTTATAATTTCTTAAATCATATCAAATTCCCTTCTATTATTAAAATAAAACAACAAAAAATATACCAAAAAGTTCAAAAAGAATATAGCTCCGCCGCGACAGTGAAATCACTGCCGTGACCAGGATTCGAACCTGGGTTACTACGGCCACAACGTAGGGTCCTAACCACTAGACGATCACGGCTATCGGAGCAGGTGACTGTGGACGCGAAATAACGCAGTACATTCAGAAACTGGAGCACTTTCACTGTTCGTAATTTGTCACGGTAAGCGCAAGATAGCAGTTATAAACTCGTTTATGCAATAACGGTAACTAAATAACGAATAATTAAACGGTAACGATTTCTTTACTTAAGTCATATTTTTTTTTATTTTGTTACAAATTATTAAAATTTTACATAATCGATTTACAGTTATTTTAGATTGCCATAAGAATGGTTACCTCATTTTTAGACAATCATAATTACGTAAGAACTTAACTAAAATACGAACCTATTTGAAATTAAATAAGTGCTTAATTTATTAAACCCTTTTACATAATCGATTTACAGTTATTTTAGATTGCCATAAGAATGGTTACCTCATTTTTAGACAATCATAATTACGTAAGAACTTAACTAAAATACGAACCTATTTGAAATTAAATAAGTGCTTAATTTATTAAACCCCAAGCGAACGCCGGCGTTCGCGCACCCGTTGCCTTTCTATTGCGTCTCTAATTATCACGATTGAAGAGTTATAATATAACTCTGAACTTAACTACAGGTGTTTTAGTTAGGATAGCCGATAAAACAATAAAACTATTTTTTTTTATTATTATTAGAAAGGGCTTGATCACTATCTCATCACAATAAAAACTCACGATAAGGTTGACAATGGACCGCTGTTTCATAGAAGTAACCTTTTCACTCTGGAATTAAAGGCCCCCAGGTTGTACCTATCAGGAAATACAGACTGAGAGGATATTCAACTTAGCTATACGCTCAATGAATATGTTCCCAAAACTTTTTGTATGGAAAAAAGACTGAGTAGTTTAGCAAAAATAACCTATTGATTCGAATTCGTATCCATGTGGATAAAAACTCCAAATTCAATAAATAGAAAAAAAAACTTTTTGTAGACATACGCATGTGTGAGATGACTTTATTTATGTAGGAATTTATGTACGTATGTCCTATTGCTAATTAGTGGAATTTACTGTCTTTCATACATTCACATTGCAATCCTTAAACAAAAGTAAATTATTCCTAGAAAAAAACGTCAGATAGCAACCACGCCCCAACTATCAACAATTCTGCGCTCAAGTCTCTTCCATCAATATTAGTCGTTTCATTATTGGTCTTGGCAAGGAACCGAGTTTTTAATTTGCAATCCCCTTTGTCCGTGAATTTTTCGCACCGTTGAAAGTCTTTGGGAGGAAATATGAATTAGTGTCCTTACTGAGGAGGGAACGCTAATGAACGGAGGTGTAAATAAGAAGTTTCTTATTAAACGAGACGGTTTTGGATACAAAGCTGA
Source organism: Mythimna lalbum (assembly GCA_949319445.1). Lineage (NCBI taxonomy): Eukaryota > Metazoa > Arthropoda > Insecta > Lepidoptera > Noctuidae > Mythimna > Mythimna lalbum. The sequence continues at coordinate 6,047,142 of OX439345.1, read as the reverse complement.
GGAAATTTCATTCCAAGAATTTTTGACGCGAATTTTATTTCGTAATTGGGACTTTTGTGGAATGAATGAAAGAGCTGTTTGTGGCTACAAATAAATGATTGATGTTTTATTTGAATACCTTTGAAGGTGTTTTCCTTTGTAAATAACGTGATTATGAAAATATATATTATTTTTTCATCTACATTATTCACTGATTCATTCGGATTTTCAATAGTATAACTATGTAGGTACCTATGTTCATGATAACAACAAGAATATATAATTAAAAAATCGTTACTGCACTCCTCCTATTATAAAAGGCAGTACAATATTCACTTATAAATACAAACAACACAGAAAAACAACAACATACAACAAACAAGACAACAAGACAACAACACAGCAACAACAAGGCAGCACAATTTAAAAAATATAAGAATAGAATCAAAATATATTGTACCTACTGTACAAAAAATTTATAAAATGTATGTAGTTGTGAAAAAGTGAGATATAGACCATGATATCTAAATCAAACTATTTAGTCATTTTTAAATTATTTTTTTTTACATTAACTTTAAATCATTCACCTGTTAAGTTAACAAATGTCGCTTAGTAATGTTTGCCATCAAGCATAATTTTTTTTTATTATGTTTAAGGTAACGACATGTTTATTGTGGTCCCAGTCCCTGAAAGAAAAATATTTAATTTTTACGGATCCGGTGACTGGGACCGCGGTCACAGTTAATTGCGGTCCCAGTAGCCGGAAACCTCTTATTATGCATGTACCGCAAATATATAAAAAAAAAATTGAGTTTTGCTTCCCTGGAACATTCACCTTAAACAGCTTTTAAAACAATATCACCTCGACAAACCCACCTCAACATACTCTGTTCATTAAAGCGTTATTTATCTACCCTCGCCTCCCCTATCAAAGCACTCTGACAAAATCGCTTCGCTGCAACACTTCTACCTACTCTAGCTGCTATCTCGCAAACTAGATTAAGGATATCGTTGGACGCTGTCCGACTCAATGCAATTATGTGTGCGCACCTGCCTCTAACTAAAGACTGGTACACGTTGGCACTAACTGGACAGGTCGGTGGCACTTTTTAGAGTACCGAGCGTTGTTACCGGACTTGCTGATTCGGTGGAGTGGTACTTTGTGTTGTTGAGAGAAAAGAGCTGTTGCTAAGTTAGTTACAGTTAGCACACGTTTGAATATAGTACGACGGATTTGGTCCGTTTTGTACTAAAGTTAGCGTGACATAGCGTAAGTTTGGTACATTGTACCAAGTTTGAGCATTTGTTGATACGCTGAATCACCCTGGATACAGACGCACTGCAATCTTGATATGACGGACCACAGCCGTCTTACCAATTTGAAGCGTGTGTTAACTCTGCTAAGCTGATGCGTTAGACATGTAAAAAATACCTTTGTTGCTCAGCTAAAAATAACACACTTGATAGAATTTTGTAACGTAATTACTATTTTCACTCCGTTTATAGAAGTCTTATAATAGAAGAAGAAGAAGACTCCCTTTATAATCAGCCTTATAATGTTCCCACTGCTAGGACTGAGGCTTCATCTCTAGGAAAGGGAATGGGATCATCTACAATGCAGCTCCAATGTTGTGTTTACTAGAAGGTACTATAAAAAACTGTCACGGTTGTATTATATAAAAAGAAGCCGCGAAAACTCCGACTCCTAAGACACAGGTCTGCGTACCTAGTTTAGGAGCTCAAGAATTGGACAACAATTTTGACTAATCTGTACAACCTACCTATTTCTATCTGCTATGTTCTGTGCTGTTTTTATGTACAAATAAACTTTTATAATTATTAAAAAAAAATGCGGATTGGATGTCATATTTCTTCCAAATTTTGATTCTAGGATTTGTAGATTTTCTCATATGGTTTTCATCAACGTTTTGAGAGATGAAATAAATTACACCAAGTAAAGTTTGGCTGGGTTTGAACCCAAGATGCACAACTCGTAAGTCGTGGTTTTTAACACTGGGCTAATACTGCTCTCGCCATTCTCTATAAATACGAAAATAAAGGACTAAGAAGTCGAACACGAAATACAAGCGATCACTCAAATGGATTACGTTTAGATATTGAGTATTTTGTGTACCCATTTTCGTGGAAGGATCATCCATCCTTCTACGAAAAGGTGTTTATACCGATCAATACCGGAAAAAATATACAGTTGTAAAAATCGTATCTGACATGGAACTCCATTTATTCCAATTTAAAACCGACAACTAAACCACTGGTATTTGTTTGGACTCGTATTTAAAATTGATTTCGATGAGGTTTGACTGATTGCGTTGTTGTATTTTCAAAGGCTCAACTGGCTGCAAAAAAGCTGGGAATCCTCGCAAAGGTCAGACAGTACTTCAAGCCGGAACAGCTGCTCAAACTTTATCAAGCGCAAGTTCGATCGTGTATGGAGTATTGCTCTCATCTTTGGGACGGATCTGCCCGATACCAGCTTGATGCACTTGAGGCAATTGAGAGGCGAGCCAGAAGGATAATTGGCGATGATACACTCGTCGATTCGAAGCTTCAAAGTCTTGAGCATCGACGCCGAGTTGCTAGCCTGTCGGTTTTCTACCGGTTGCATTTCGGGGAGTGTGCGTCGGAATTGCATAACCTGATTCCGCCTAGCCCGTTCCATCATCGGACTACCAGACGTACGGCGATGCGCCACCGGTACATGGTGGACATCCCGCCTACACGCACAAAACGTTTTGGAAACACATTCATTGTGCGTGCAGCTAAGGAATGGAATTCCTTGCCGGAGTCTGTGTTTCCTGATAGCTACAACCCAGGAATCTTTAAGTCGAGAGTGAATAGGTTTCTTCTAGGTAAGCGCGTTCCATCGTCGACCGCATCGTCGCTTTCCATCAGGTGAGATAGCGGTCAAGCGCAAACCTATCAATAATAAAAAAAAAAAAAAATGTCTTATTTAATCAAAGTTAACCTACTAATACTCAGTACTGTGGTGGTACCTTAGGTGCCACTGTATGATAAAATGGTCACCCAACTGAGAAGGGTGACCATTTTACCGTACTTTTCTGTGCCTCAGAACGTTTAACGACCAACGAGTCCCGGCTATCATTTGTAAACCTTTGACTATCGGTACGGATGAGGTACAGATAGATAGTCGATTCGTGAAATACTTATAATTAGAAGCATCTAATTTGACTGAAAACCGACCACAATATGGTTGGTAAAAGGCTTGGCAGATTAATTGAGTATACCTACAGGGCAATAAATATATCCTTACAAATATTATAAAAGCGAAAGTGAGTTCGTTTGTTTGTTACGTCTTCACGCCTAAATGGCAAAACCGATTTTGATGAAACTTGGTACACGGATAGACCATGTTCTGGAATAGGACATAGGATACTATTTATCCCGGAAGTATGTTCCCTTGGGATAATTTTCTGCTATCACGCGGGCGAAGCCGCTGGGAGAAGCTACTATAAAATATATTTTTTTTAATGTCGCCCGATGTTAGGAATTACTGATATATTGTGGAAGTGTTTAAATATAAACTTATGAGCAAAAGATACTTAGATTCAGAACAACCATCTGTAGGCCATGAAAATATTTGTTCCATGCGGGAACCGAATCCGTGAGACAAAGCACAGCTGCCAATCGTTCAACCACTCTAACCGTGTCATAACATAAATGTTATTTAGATAAAGCCTTCGTATGTACTAAAAGCCACATTATTTTCAGCAAACTATAACCAAGGACCGTATCACTGACCCTGCGGAACAGCTCCGGCTTTTAACCACTCCTCGCTCCAACATTCGCCTTGAGATCCTGGTGCATGAAGGAACCTTCGGCAGGGTTTACAAAGGAGTCTTCAAAAAAGGAGACACCTATGAGGAGGTCGTCGTCAAGACTGTTTCAGGTAAGTTCATAACAATTACATATTTTTAAGACCGCCCAACCTGAGATACATTTTCATACAACCGCTCTTACGAAATATTTTGGAAACAGTTATCTTGTTGATATTATCTATTTTTTTGAAGTCCAAACATAAATTTGTGTAAAACTAATCCACTTTAATACTTTATAATGTATTCATAATTTAAAAAGTATAGATAATATAACTATAGAAACCTTGTACAATATACAAAAACTATTACTTAAGGTTTTTAAAAAATCTCTTATTTTCTGGAACAAGTTTTATGAATTTGTTTTGTGAGAGACGGAATTATCCAATACCAACAGAGTAATCAGGCGTTATCTCTTTTTTTCACATAGTTTCTTTATTATACGCTAGCTTTTGCCCGCGGCTTCACCTGCATACATAAAATATACCTAGCCTATGTTACTCAGAAATTAAACAGCTTTCGAGATTTGAAAAAAAATTAACAAACCGGTCCAGTACTTTCAGAGATTACCTCCTTTAAACAAAAAAAAAAAGATTACTTTATAATATTAGTGTAAATTACGTTAGATGAAACAACAAGCTTAAAGCTTGTTGCTTAAACCATGCTCATGTTCTATCACATAAACGAATGGGCCCTCTTAAGATCAATTTAGTGAAGCAGAAAACAAAAATTGTTTTTTACAACAAACTTTTATAGTTCGACATAGTACGACGAATATTACTAGTAAATATTCCTGAAATCCACAAAAGCAAAACCAATCGGTTTGACTGTGTACTGTGCTGAATATTGACTATTTGGCTACGTATTGTGTGGCTCAAAGGGTTAACTTCAAACCATTTTTGAAGCGGGAGTGTACAATATGCCTTTACACACATTTCTGTGCCCCTCTTGTGGCTGGAATCACTCTACTGGTTGAAAGGAAATGGTAGTTGGCTGTTGAAATACGATTGCCCTGTTTTCTGGTCTAGCGCGGGATTTCAGTTTTATTCCTCATTTTAAGACTTAGTGATGACTGACTTGTTCTTATAAAACTTTATTTATTTACTAGCTGACCCAGCAAACTTCACACCGCCGAATAGTCAATAAATGTAGTATATCTTTGGCTATAGTCAATAGGTGGACCGATGACCAGTTGAGGGTCGCGGGAATCCGATGGATACTAGACGCACAGGACCGGTCACTATGGAGACACTAGAAGGAGGCCTATTTCTAACTGTGGACGTCAATGACGAATTATCACCTCAATGAATGGTCCTGTGCGTCTCGCATCCATCGCATTCCCGAGACCCTCGCCAGGCCCTAAGGTAGACTTGGTGATGAGAGACCTTCCAACGCTTCATCAAAATAAATCTTAACCCTTCAGATACCGTCAATTAGAGACACAATAGTAAGACAATAGATGCGCGGCCACCGGTGGTCGCTTGGGGATTCATGAATTAAAGTCGAGAGTGAATAGGTTTCTTCTAGGGCGTCCCATCTTCGACGGCATCGTAGCTTTCTATCAGGTGAGATGGCGGTCAAGCGCGAACCTATCAACAATAAAAAAAGACTTCAGGTCACCCAAAGGAGCCTAGGAAAAAGGTTTTGCTCGAAGTTTCCTTGCGTGACCGCATTGGGAATTGCAATAACCGCAGTGTCCTGCGGATATCTTCATATTCGATTTGTCTTTCCGACTCTTGGTTGTCACCAAAGTGACCGAATTAGCCCGAAGAATCGCCAAACTTAAGTAGCAGTGGGCAAAGCTCATTGCTCGCAGAATTTTACATCTAAAATGATTAAATTTTTGGAGATAAGCGGAACACAGAGTCAAGTCTTTCAAACCTCCTTTGAAAAGGGAGAATCCTCCGACCAGACAGGTGTTATGGTCCCGTGGGCGACTGCCCAACAGATGATTTCGGGTTGTTCTATATGTTCTAATCGCGTGGAGAACTTTGATTGCGCGATGCAGGATTTCGTATTTTCTTAGTAGTTCTTATATGGCGTCATATAGGTATGTCGCTACAAATTAAATAACATTTTATCGATACCGAAATCAGCATACCATGAAAATCGTAAGTTAAATCGGATGCAGGCTTGATGGCAAATTGACGCTGCTGCTCAGATTTGAGCGTATTTTTATGCTAACAGGATTGCTTCTGATCTCATCTCGGGAGATAAGCAACGAGGATATTTGAAGCAGAAAATATCAAGTAGGTGCCTACCTAATACAACTTTCTAGGCAACTGAAATTGTTTTGAGTTTCAGGAGTTTCTGGGCGGGATTTTATGTAGTGAAGTTTAATGGTCATTTTGTTTATTCGTTAATTGTTTTATAGTGGATTTTGGATTTAAAATTAATGTAGTTTTCTCAATAAAAAAATGAGTTAAGAATTTTATTGTACTATTGATTAGATCCGTAGTCAAATGGAAAAAGACATTGTATTCAGTATCGACATACGTACGTACGTTACGTAAATTCTAAACTTGATAATGGCCAAATGCACAAATAGTGTGAAACTCAAAGAAAAAAAAACTAAACTCAAAAAAAATATAATCCAATAAAGAAAAAAAATAGATTTGCTGGTCAGATAGCAATCTGGAATATTGAAAAAACTTAGAAACAATTTGTATTTCTATTTATCTTTCTTTTTCTGTGCTAAATGATTAACGCCTGAACGCAATATCGTAATTATCGATAGAATAAAGAAACAATTCTTTTTGAAAAAGATTTGTAGTACTAAAGATACTATTCTTTAGTACTACAAATCTACTAAGATCTTATTGCGTTTAGAAGTATTTGTAAATAAACATTGAAAACAATTACCGCGTTTGCAGTATAAAAATATTTCTAGCAAAGCACAAACGTGCGAAAACTTTAAACCAAGCGTTCTACGTTTGTTAAGTTCTATAAAATATTTTCATTATGTTTCAACATCGATATGTTTGTCCTAGATGCAGCATCAGCTATGCAGGCAGCGTTGCTCGTAGCCGAGGGGCTGCGACTGTTCGGGTTAGTTCACACAAATGTGCTCACTCCGATGGCTGCGTGTGCCGAGGAAGCTCGCAAACCACTTCTAGTTTATTGCTGTCCTTCTCATTCTTCAAATCTTAAGAGGTAAGAGTTTTATTTTATTCTATTTGGGAAAATAAACAATTTTGTACAATTTTTCTTACGTCTAGATACATGTTAACCCTTCAGATACCGTCAATTAGAGACACAATAGTAAGACAATAGATGCGCGGCCACCGGTGGTCGCTTGGGGATTCATGAATTAAAATAGGCTATTGTATAATTCACTACGTTTTCACGTATTACCTTTTATACTATAATTTAAATAAATATTTAAGTTTATTGGTAACATTTTTTTTTTTTTATAACTTTTATCAATCTTAAAATAAATAGATGGATGCAATGTAAAGGATAGTTTATATCTTGTCCCAACCTTCGTTAGAAATACAATAAAGCAAAGATGGTTTAAATCATTGAAAATAAAAATAAAATCAATCGAAATTACTTTTCTATACATATTAAAAACATAGATACAATAACTAATTTATTTATTTTTACTTAAACTATTGCACACAAACAATGCAGTACTGACTATTACAATGAAGCTAAAAATATTGCAAAAAAATATTGAACTATATTAAATTCTGCATCGTATTTTTCAGTTGCAATAAATTCTGTATAAAAAACTAAATACGTTCTAACTTTAACATTGGCTAACTGCTCAGACCATATTAAGCCAAACAAAAAAAAATTCAAACGTGACCAAAATACAAGTGTAATAATTTTGTTACTTTCCACACTAGGTTCTTAACATCTTGCCGGCTAGGCCACCAAGCGGCCCCCGCCACGAGAGAGTTAGTGGACTTAGGAGCGCAGGTGGCTTGCGGCCTGGCGTACTTGCACGTGCAGAGACTTGTACATGCTGATATTGCTGCCAGGAATTGTGTGTAAGTACCACTTGCAATATTTCAACAACAGTACACACCACCGCCAGTACCACTTACAACACTTAACACTTAGAACTATTTTGTGCTTGTTTCATAATGGCTGTTAGGGTCTATACTTGGACTTGAATAAAAGACGAAAGTCTATGATCAGTGCGTGTAGCCAGTGATGACATATGTCTCCGAAACGTGGTCGCTCACAATGGGCCTCATCAGAAGGCTTAAAGTCACCCAAAGAGCAATGGAAAGGACTATGCTCGGGGTTTCCTTGCGTGATCGAATCAAAAATGAAGACATCTGCAGAAGAACTAAAGTTGCCGATAGCACAAAGAATTGCCAAACTTATGTGGCAATGGGCAGGGCAAATTGCTCGCAGAACAGATGGCCGTTGGGGCTGAAAAGTTCTGGAGTGGCGACCGCGTACCGAGAGACGCAACGTTGGAAGGCCTCCAACAAGGTGGACTGATGACCTGGTGAAGGTTGCGGGAAACCGATGGATGCGAGACGCACAGGAACATTCGTTGTGGCGACGCTTCGGGGAGGCCTATGTCCAACAGTGGACGTGTATCGGCTGAAATGATGAAAAAACAGTAGACTGTAAAACTGATATAGTACATCCAAATCATTAGTACAGCGACTGAAATATAAGGCGCGCGAGTGTCGTCGTCCGAGATCGGTAGCGAAGTGAAGTCGTCTCGAAGGCACCCGAACAATGGCTGAATAGGAAATTCCACTAGGTACATACTAAATTCTCCAAAAAACCTATACTGTCTATATTGATACTATTAAGAGGAAAGATTTTTGTGTGTAATTATTAAACCCATTCTAAAATTTTATTTCTTTCACTAGGCTATTTAGGCTATACTTATTTTAGATCTGAGAAGCTACCAAAAGCTAGTTTTAATATAAAATGGAACAGAATTTGTATCAAATTATCTAAATGGAAATTGAAGGTTGCAAAACATTATCTACGTATACTATTTTCAGTTTTTAAGGATAATATTAATTTTATCAAATAAGCTGATTGAAATCTCAACTAATTGTCAGAGATATAAAATGATAAAGTATTTTTTTTTTCAATAGAAGATAGCAATAAAAAGAATTAGTTCATCGTCATGTTTTTACAAGCTTTTTTTTAGTTTCACCTGTCCCGATGTTTGTCTGTCATCATCATCATCATCATCAGCCTTTTTAATGTTCCCACTGCTGGGACTCAAGCCTCCTCTCTAGGAGAGGGAATGGGCCGTAATCCACCGCGCGGGCCCAGTGCGTGTTGGTGGATGTCACATGTCTTCGAATTTTTGGTTCTAGGACATGCCGGTTTCCTCACGATGTTTTCCTTCACCGTTTTGAGAGCAGTGGTGATGAAATAAATTACACAAAGTAATGCGCCTGGTTGGGTTCGAACCTGCGACCTACAACTCGTAAGTCGGGGCCATTACCATTCGGCCACCACTGCTCAAAAAATCATCAAATCTGTCTGTCATCAAATCTTGTAAATTAAATTTGACCCACTTCCCGGTTACCGATTGAGCTGAAATTGACAATGACAATGCAAAATTATTACGACATGGAGCTGATCCGATGATGGAACCGGAAGGTGGCTATAAGAACTTGGTAGTTAAACGACAGAACCCTATCGAGTTTCTGCTCGTATGAAACGTCTTGACGAGTATTAATTATATAGATATAATAACTTGCTATGAAAAGATGATTTTCATTAAGAGCTTGTTTATAGTCTATTGAATTTTTATTCTCTAATAATAAAGGTGCTTTTAGTAATATTAGCACTTTTATTTTTCACTAGTTTTTACCCGCGAAGGGTTCAAGCTTACTCTGTAATAAATTTCATCAAAAACTGTTCAATAGTTTAATTGTGAAAGCGTAACAGACGAACAGTTATTGTCACATCGGAATCGTGAATCCCATTGAGATACAGCTTTTTTTCCTTATTTTTAGCCTAATTGTTGTTTTAGAACAAAGGGTTTTCAGAACCATAAATTAAAAATTAGTCCAATTGCTTCTAAGTAAAACGCGCTATCTCCAAAACTCTAATTTTACAGATACGAAGTTTAACTTGCGAACTCCAGTCGAGTGGCGAATAATTATAACCATGGAATTTTTCGAAAAAATAAATTATCTCCGACCCACTTAAAAGTGGGTCAAAGAAAATTTGATATAGCTTGAGCAGTCACGATAATTTGTGTACTAAAAATTCGCTGTTTGGGGAAAACCAAGAGCGGTTTCATTATATTTGTAAATAACTCTTGAATTTCTTATGATTTTCATTGACTTTAGCTACAGTATGTATGTAGTATATAGGTATACTCACACTAATATTAAAAAAGGTAAAAGTTTGTATGTATGTGTGTGTTTTTCAAGGAATGACAAACACAGACACTTAGGTACACATGGCTTATTAATTTGAACCTGGTTAATTTGGGAGAGTCCTGGAATAGCACCTATGATTATTCTAGTTAGTTAGTCATATTAGTTTAGGTTCCCTTGCGACGTACTTAGACTTTTTGTTAAATTGGATAATGTCGGTCGTTGGGGCCGAAAGGTTTTGGAGTGGTGACCCCGCACCGGAAACGTAGCGTTGGAAAGCCTCCCACAAAGTAGACCGATGACCTGGTGAGAGTCGCGGGAATGAGGTAGATGTAAGTTGCACAGAATCGGTCGTTGTGGCGACGCTTGGGGGATGCCTATGTCCAACAGTAGACGTCTTTCGGCTGAAATGATGATGAATATAAAAAAAAAACACTTGCTTTTATATGCAAAATATATTCCATTTTGGGTTTTGTTGAACCTATTCTTTATCTATATATTATAAATCCTTACTAATATTATAAAAAGTGAGTTTGTTTGTTACGTCTTCACGCCTAAATGGCAAAACCGATTTTGATGAAACTTGGTACACGGATAGACCATGTCCTGGAATAGGACACAGGATTCTTTTTATCCCGGAAGTATGTTCCCTTGGGATAATTTTCTGCTATCACGCGGGCGAAGCCGCTGGGAGCAGCTAGTAGTAAATATTTGGATGTATGCCTATTTATTTGCTAACTACTCTTAACCCTTCAGATACCGCCAATTAGAGACACAATAGTAAGACAATAGATGCGCGGCCACCGGTGGTCGCTTGGGGATTCATGAATTAAATCGCGTAAATATTTTTTTTATGCGGTTCTCATGTATAGAAAAAAACGATGTATACCTACAATTTGGCATCCATGTAAAACTGAATTATGTTATTAGTTATTATAATAAATATTTATTAAACAAGTTAAAGTTATAGTGAACAACGAAAGATATCAAAAAATTATCATTTCCAACACAGGGTGGACGAGAAATTAAGGCTGAAGGTGACTGACAATGGTTTATCAAGGGACCTGTTTCCTGATGACTACCATTGTCTGGGAGACAATGAGAACCGGCCAGTCAAATGGATGTCGCCGGAGACGTTACTCCAAAATCAGTATACTACAGCATCTGATGTGGTAAGACTTTGAAGAGATACTTTGATTTTTGTGAAATATAAAATCTGATTACAGAAGAATACAATCAAATACATAATGTTTTTAAAAGACGTTATCTTTGAATATTACAAATAAGAGGTTGAGTTTGTATGTAACAAAGATTTGGAGTTTGTAGAAAGGAAATGGTCGATTGTGTACCAATTGTAATTAAGAATCTATTATAACTTAAAATCCTTTCAAGATTGATTTCTGATTGAGCAACCCAAACTCGACCTTATTCTTATTTTCGGTTTTAAAAATATACTGTACAATTTTATTTTCTTTCTGTATAGTGGTCATTAGGAATAACTCTATGGGAGCTAGCAACTCTAGGAGCCTCGCCATTGGCGGAACTGGACGCTGCTGATGTAGGAGCATTCTTGAGTGGTGGTTACCGCCCTTCGCAACCGCACAACTGTCCTGATGAACTGTGAGTAACCCTTTATTTATTTATTATATATGTTTTATTGAGAGCAGCGGTGGCCGAGTGGTAATGGCCCTGACTTACGAGTTGTAGGTCGTGGGTTCAAACCCAACCAAGCGAATTACTTTTTTTAATGAAAAGATGGTACATATGTAACTGGTAACAGATAATACAATATTTTTTGATTCTACGCATAATAAAACTAACGCAGAAAGAATATCGAAATGGGTCAAAAATTAAACGCCCGCTGAAACTACTTTTAAAGCAAAAATAAACACATTTGTTCTTAATCTTGCATTTGCTATTCAAATCCAACTATCAGACAATGCAACACAAAGTCTCTTCAGTGTAAATGTTTGCAACGATTTAAAAGTTCAATCCGACTTAAAAGCAACGTTGAAAAGTGTCAACTACGAAAGACCGGAGGCGAAAACGTAATTTACTAAAAGACTTTTCATTGCCAGAGAATGTTTTGGTATTGACATCGTCTTAGCTACGGCGTAAGTTACTCCGTGGTCTTAGCTTTCCATTTCATTTTCGAAAAGAACTGTGAAATCTCATTTTGATTTTGAGTTTGCCGTAGCTTTGTCATTTTGTATTCTAATAATATTTGGATTATTTAGGCTCTTCCTGATTCTTTTCTTTCAATCTTTCCTTTATTTGATTGAAAAAGTTTTATAGATTGATTTATTTACATTATCATAATTAGAACATTTAGTGACGTTTTCAATGTTTCTTATTGTTTTCAACAGGTACGGCCTAATGTCATGGTGTTGGACTTTGGCTCCTTTAGCTAGACCAACAGCTCCACAACTCCTAGCGGCTCTTCATGACTTCAGGCAAGCTCTTAGTACTTACATCTAGACAATTTTAACACTACCAAAGTTTCAACACTTAAACTAGTCCTAAAATGTACTTGTCAATTTCTGAAAACTCTTGGCACTATTACTATCGTTTTCTTCATTACCAAAGTGCCTGCCAAAGTATCAAAATTAATCGCAATATAATTTTAAGTAACACATTTTTTGTTGTTTTTGTAAATTAAGTATTATATCTTTGACGATAGTTCCAATTACAACATTTATCCTAGTCAGTCAACCAAACCAGGAAAAAATAATTTTATTTCATGAAAATATTTGAATTAAAAAAAAAAAAATTAAAACTGTACATGATAACATTAGGGATTGAGGTGAAATGTATATTTTCAAATAAAATAAAAGGTGATATATTAATTAATCATTTCTTAGGAATGACTTTGAGACGCTAGGTAAAAGTAATATTAATACATTTGGCGAGAATACCAATATGTGAAATAAGTTTTCATTAAATAATTTAGCACAAACGTTAATATTAAGAAAATAATAAAAATGTACAGATAATCTTGATTAACTAATCGGTGTAAGTATGGAAATTAAGGATCTAATGTAATCTTTCTATTCTTAAAGAGTTTTACTCACTAAATGGTATTTCTTAAGATTTTATGATTAGTTTATTTAAAAATAATAATAGATACAAATATCGCTCCTTTAAAACAAATTATGCATATAGTGGCAGTTTTGCTTTGAAAGGCCATTTTTAGATAAACCTCTAACTTTCAATCTAAATAACACAACCCATTTGTAATCTTCGTTCCAACAGTTGAATTTCCTCATTAATTGATTCGAAACTTTTCATCAAGTAAATAATTACATTGAAAACTTTATAACTGATGAAAAATCACAATTTTCGCATAGTGCTACTTTTGTTTTAAGGGTGCGATATGTCGTTTAAAAGCCTACTATTGCAGTAAAAGTTAAACAGTGCACGTGAGTATACATAGTTAGCAATATCAATAATTTACACGCACTTCTAACAAGCTTAGGGTAGGTATTGATAATTATATTAAACGATTTTTTATTTTTTTATTTCGTATAAACTAGTACTTAACTGCAATCCCACCTGATGGTAAGCAGTGATGCAATCTCTGATGGTTAGGTGCTAGTCTATTAAAAGCCTATTCACTCTAGCCTTGAAAATACCCAAATTATAATCAGACGGGAAGACCACAGCAGGCAAATTGTTCCATTCCTTCGATGTACGTGGTATAAACGACGATGCGAAACGCTTAGTCCGGACCGTAGAGGTTTCAACAATGTATGAGTAGATACTCCTCGTACGTCGGGTTGTCCGATGGTAGAATTGAGATGGCGGAATCAAGTCATGCAATTCCTGCGCACACTCTCCAAAAAGCATCCTGTATTTCAAAACTCTTTTGACTTTACAACTAGATTCAAAATTTCTATAAAATAATTATGAAAATAATATTAAAAAAACTACACCATAATTCATATAGAACCAGCTAAAAAAGCAAGTAAATTCCAATATATAAAAAAAATATTATAATTACAATAAACATCAGTACCTACTCTAAACTGAAATACAATCTAAAATGAGATACCATTATCTAACTGCAAAAAGTAGTAAAATGTAGAACCAAATTAATTTTAAGTCTGTACATAATACGGATTCGATGCAAAAGGAATTTAATTTTTGTATAGACAAAGCTGACTGCTTTTTTATTGATAAAAACTATAGATAACTTTTAGATTTATGACTAGTATGTGTCGGACATACCATCTGCTTGCACGACTAGTACGACTACTGACTATCAAAATACTGTATATTATAGCGTTATAAATGTAGTGCCGTTTTTCTTGTGGAGTTGGTTGCCATCAAATAACTTCTTTCAACCTGGTTGGACCGGGTTTTCGTCAATAAAAATTTGACACTACCTCTAGTGTTAGATTTTAATTGACTAACGGTCTAGTCACGATTTTTGGATTAGTAGCGAGCGGTGCGTGGGGCGTGGCGAGAGGGGAGATATCAGCAAGCGGGCGCTTGCTGATGGGCTATCTTACCGCTCACCACCCCGCGCTAAGCTACCGCTCACAGCGACAAGCGGTGCTATTCTCTAAGAAAACAGCCTTGAACACAGTGCTGGCCGCAGCGACGAGTCGAGAGCGTAGTACATTGAATTAACAATCTAATGTATAGGTCCATGGGATTGTTAATGTATGTATTTGGATTTCGTCACTGTGGCCAGCGCTGCACTAAAGGCTGTTTTCTGACAGAATAGCACGTTAGGTTAGCAGCGTAAAACTCACCTGTGTTCCAGTTCTCCTTTGTGTCCCAGAACCGTGGGGTGTTGTTCAAACAATTGCAGCCCTTATATCATCATCATTCATAACAATAACAATCTCTGACCAGTTTTCTACCTAATTAGCAGATTCTTAATTCTAATTCTCTACAGAGAATTTTGATACTTAATAATTTGCTTAACAGGTACTAAAAAAAAAATTCTATAAACAAAAAAAAATATCATCGAGTGGGAATAATTAATAAATTAGAAGACAGCTGTTATTGTACTTTAAATTACACATACAGTCTAGTTTCTAAATTATCTTATCTTTGAAGTTTGATTTCTGTACTCAATCCACGATCGATGGGCTAACATACGTAAATCGTAGCAGATTTCATACCATCTATGCCACCTCTCTTTAGAAGAATTCCTCTTCAACCAAATCATGAAATAATGAAAAATTATAATGAAATCAAATTTTAAGACTATTCAAATTACGATTACTTTTCCAATAATAATCCAGTCGTGCAATCGGGCCTAAGATAGTGATAATTTACCATAATTGTAATTAATTTAAAACCCGATGAGTCAACTAAACACAATTTATAGAATAAGTACCTAGATATTTTTTTTTTGTCTAGCGATATGTTGATCATAAGACAGTTATTGATAGTGTATATTAAATTCTATGTTATTAAACATTTTGTAGTCCATATTTTGCTATAGGCATACCGGCCATAAATTTGTTCATCAGTCTACGTAAAAACAGTTTCTAATTTTTTTTCCTTACTCCAAATTAAATTAAGTCAGTATTTAAGTGAAAAGCCAATAGGCATATTACGATAAGTATCTAGATTTAAGTTAAGTAAGTTAGTTTTAGAGTTCCTGAGGACTTTCAGTCCGTCCAGGCCAGCAAAAAGGATCAAACACCAAAACAGTAGTTAGTTCATGGCTTTGTTAACGACGAGGCTTCAACGAATTTAAACTTTGTGTCTTTATGTTAAGATTTTAAATGAATTGATTTGTATTTATAGCGTGACTGTATGATATTGGTCCTTGTGTATCGTGTGCAATATATCGATAGGTTTATTAGAAATTTTAAGTATGTACGGTATAAAACGTTTATTTTTGTAAATGTATAGTTATAACATTTCTTACAGTAGATTATGTTATTATCTATTTCTGGGATTTATACATTATTTATAAATTCCTTGAAGCCGAAACTCAGTACAACAAGCATGAAAAAGAAATATATGTCTATTATACCACAATTATAAATAAAAACATAGATGTTATACTGTATTCAATATATGTTACAGATGAAATGGAATCTGAGCAAGGATAGTGAATTATATTGTAAATATTAGGAATGTATTTGGTAATATATCATATTTTTTGTACTAAAAAAAGTGGAGTAGATGTCGATTTGAAAACTTTTCATGGAATAAATTATAGGTCATAAAATTTTCTAACTTCTCTTGAAGCTAAAGTCAATGTTAAATTAATGATGTCAAATGTTGAAGTAAACATTTGCTATAAAAAATAATTCTTCGATATCAATTGTAATGATAAAACTTACTTATCCAGTTTCAACTAAAGTATCAACTCTATTTTTAAATGTTTCACATTATCACATGTTTTTATTAAGTTTATGTCGTCCTGTTGTAAAGCTGTTTCTTGCTTTTTATATTTTTGCATCCTAACTTAGTTGTTATTGAACACCTCAATATACGCAGTTTCTGTTGTAGCATTTTAGCTTTTATTGAAGCATTTTTTGTAATTTTAAGCCCAGCAGCAAGAATAAATTTAACCAAAGACCCCTGTACCAATTTTTTATTGTGTAAGTATGTACATGCTAATCTATATTACGTATACTGTATTTGAAAACGCATTATGGATAATACAGGGTGTAAAACTCTTAGGCATTATAATGCATTAGACGTGTTGATTGGATGACATTGAGTTGCGCTTTCGAATTAGCTGGTAATTTTGACATTTCTGCTATTGTAATTCGATGTTGTGAACTATCTTGACGAATTTTTGCTACAATTCGTGTAATTTTTGTTTTTCAATTTAAATAGATGTTCCATGTTGTCCACAGTTTTATTGATTCAATAAAATAATTAAATGTTTTTAAAGAACAAGCTGTATCATAAAAAGTAGAATAAAATAAAATATCTCATTTATATCTAATAGATGTCGCTAGATTATTAAATTGGAATATTCAGATAGTACTAATAAATGTCTTAGAAACCATTCCTTAAAAAAAATAGGATATCTTTTTTCTTTTAAAAACTCCTTTTTCCTCTTAAAACTTCAGTTTAAATTGCTAAAATACCTAATATTTTTTTAAACATCACCAAAAAATATATTTACGAATAATAAATTATTGTGTGGGGTAAATTGTATGAAAAATGACGTCATAATGTATGACTCGAGTGCCAGATGAATGTGATTTTGTACGTAAATGTTAAAACGTGTTTAAATGTTAATGATAAGTGAAGTAACTGTTTACTTAATGTTAAGTGGATGTATGTAACATGTAATCGATATGGCTTCAATGATAATTATGACGAACGAAATAAAAATGTTATTTTATAATATTGACGGTGTTTTATTTGTACCTTGTGACTATTATTTTTGACACCTTACTCAAAACTTTGCCAGTGATGACATATGGCTTCCAAAGAGCAATGGAAAGGGCTATGCTCGGGGTTTCCTTGCGTGATCGAATCAAAAATGAAGATATCCGCAGGAGAACTAAAGTTGCCGACATAGCACAAAGAATTGCCAAACTTAAGTGGCAATGGGCAGGGCACATTGCTAGCAGAACAGATGGCCGTTGGGGCCGAAAGGTTCTGGAGTGGCGACCACGTACCGGAAGACGCAGCGTTGGAAGGCCTCCAACAAGGTGGACTGATAACCTGGTGAAGGTTGCGGGAAACCGATGGATGCGACACGCACAGGAACGTTCGTTGTGGCGACGCTTGGGGGAGGCCTATGTCCAACAGTTGACGTGTATCGGCTGAAATGATGATGACAAAAAACTTTGGACGCTCCGGTTGAGCGATTGCTTGCTGCGTTGCACATCACGGGTTCGATTCCCGCTTAAAACAAAAAAAATTGTATGGCTATATGGATATAATTATTCCGGGTCCTCGAGATATGTTTTTGAACGCCCATAATACAATACCTGGGGTAAAGTAATATTTATTAAATAAAAAAGAATACCCTTTTACGGTAAAAAAGAAACATTTTCAAAATCTTGAAATAAATTTTATCGTCTTCTCAATAAATGTATCAACGCTTAATGTTCTAAAAAAAAAAAAACCAGATATTAAATCTTGGATACAAGTTATTCCATTGAAAACTAATCTTGTTCATGGGTTATAAATCACCAAAGACAACGGACACTCCTTAGTGTTGTTATCACTTATCAGATAAACATCACGAACGTTGTAGCTTTTGCCATTATAATAATTTTGACCACAACTTTGTTTACTGACTTTGAACGTTTGGTATTTAAATTCTTTTTGCTTATCAAAAATAGATAAGAGATCACTACATATGTCCAATAACGGGCAAAGCAAGCATGGGAATTTTGGGGCACTCGGATACGGACAGATTAAAAGATAATAGTGGAGGCTAGCAAACCTCACAAACAGAAAAAAGCGGTCCCCGCAAGTGGACTCCGTGATTCTACTCAAGCCATCTTTTTTTAGGTAGGGAAATCATCTAATAACGTCCCCCACTCTTGGGCGGAGCGGAAGATGATGTCAGACTTTTACTGACTAAAAACTCAGTCCTATTCCTTTTTTGCCATTGCTCTTTCGCATCATCCATGGCCCAGCCATCTGAATTTAGCTTTATATATTAATTTTATTTTACGGCATAGCTTAATCCATCGATATCGTTTATTGTGGCGACACTTGGGGGAAGCCTATGTCTAACAGTGGACGTCTATCGGCTGATATGGTGATGTTGATGTTCAACTTAAAAAGGAAAATATTTTCATTTCTACAAACAACACTTCATGAAACCCTATTTGGTAAGCATTTATCCATTTTGGCAGGTATGTATTTACGTTTTTAATTAGAAAAGATAAAATCTTGTTCCGTAAAAAAACGCTAAGTGTCACTTACGTTGTTCTTCCTAAAATGGCTCGAATTTAGGGTTATGCAAAGTAAACAACCAGAAAAGGATATTCACCGTATAAGGAAAATGTATGTTCATAATATCTTATAGATTCCTTTACATACATGTATTACACCCTATTTTACTCAACGCGTTCATGCGTGTGGTGTCCTTGAATTTGAGGAAAAGTTACCTCTTGTCATCTCAACCGTGGATCGTTGGTTATGGTCCTAACTGACAACCGATTTATCATCCATTCTATCCTTGGCTGTTATTGACAATATAATGGTATTGGTTTTTACCAAAATACACACCTACTTAATACAACATTAGCAAATATCGTAGCAGAGTGTTTGGCACTTTTTTCCATAGCAACAAATAATAAAAATATTCCATTATTAAAACTAATTAGAGCTTGTGCTGTAGGTACTAGATAACTGATAAACGTTCTTATTATTTCTGAATAGCTTAATTTCTGACCAAGGTAAAGCCAGCCCTTGGGTCACGCGAAATGTCAACGAGGCGTTTGGATAATTCTTTAAAAAGCACTCGGACCCCACGGCCCAAGAGTTTCAACCCCAAACGGGTTAAAAAATATAACTGCTGATGAAGTTATATTTCCGCCGCTTGAGGTTCTCCGCAGCCGCAGCAGCAGCACCAGCACAGCACGACGAGCTAGGAAAATGAGATGGCGCAAGTGTGTCGACTCATGTATCGTCCCACACTATGCATTTTCCATGAGAATAAACTAAGCATTGTCGTTCTAAATATGGGGGCACGGTAGTGTTAAATTTCTTGCCACCATGATTATCACTCCGTTTTCCAAAAGTAGATTTATCTTTGAACTCATGCGCCAACAAACTTGCAATGAAGATGTAGTGACATCTATGACACCATATAGGAATAAAAAATCAAAACCCTGCATCGCGGTGTAAGAATTCTCCGTAAAATTAAAACATATCGATATACAACAGCTTGAAATCAGAAATCAACTATCGCGCAACTGCCCGGACTAGACATAACAGTCGTCTGGTTAGAAGATCACCCCTTTTAAATGGAGGTTTGCGAGAAACCATTTTCCATATTTGTTTAAAAAGATACGTGTCGTAGCATTTGATAACTATCAACAATGCTAATAAAATCTGTAATGAAATCTAAACGACGAATTTCTTGAGAAGCATTAAACTTAATTTAAAGTTGTATATTGTACACAATCAACTATATTGATGAACAAAATGTCCAGTGGTCTACGTACTAATAAAAGCAACCTTGGCCTGAAGTCATTAAAAATTCTTAAACACCTACGTACTTACTCACACAGACAGCTAGCTATAACAAAGTTTAATTATTTCGGCCTTTCAAAGCCAGTTTCTAGCTTTATAAAACTTTAAAATATCCAATATTTTCCTTCGACGGCGGCGGAAAATATTGCAATTTCTCTTTTGTATATAAACAGCCCGCGGGACTCGCGACAAAGTGGCAATATACTATCTCGACGGGGCTTCTCAAACAAGGGTTCGAGACAAGGATAGGGATATTTGAAACTGTACAAGTGTGAAAGGGATAGGATGAAGTTATTAATTGGAGAGAATTGACGGAAGTGCACCGGAGCGGTGTTTTTGACAAATTCTGCTTTGATTCGACGATTACTTCCACCTCAACGCTTAAGGGTCGGTTCTTAACCGTGACTCGCCCTAGATGGCCTGTTAAAAATGTAAACGATTATTTTAGGGGCGCCTGTATCATATTTTTTTGGGTGAAAATAAATTCGTAGTATTTTGTTTTTTTATTCATGGTTGGGTTGGCAAAAGATGTTAAGCGTAAATTGGAGCATTTTTTTTTTTCGTTTGACCCCGATGTTTTATACTTTTGATCTTACCTGAAAATGGAACTTGGTCGTAGATTACAAATATCAGACTTTGGACCTTTAGAACCGCTATTAACTTTTAAGTTCATCAAGTACACTAATAATCATAACAGAGTGTAAATCTTTTCATATGTGTTAGCCTGAAATTTCGTTGACCTCAAACCCAAACTATAAGGTGGTGCATCACGACTCACATTTTCACTGTTTTTCATACAACCGCTCATAACTGATTATGACGTTATTAGACACTTTTCATTAGATATTTTGGGATCACAGTATCTTGTGGATATTATCTAGGTTTCTAAAGAAACCAATTTCTAAATTTGTGTAAAACTTATCCAGTAAAAACCTCTGAAAATGTCCTATTTTGTATAAACTTTGACACTTCATAATTAGCCTAAAAATTCAAAAATTCAAAAAGTAATCCTCTAGAGACCTTGCAAATTTTATTAAGATTCTAAATGACGACAATTTTTTCCAAAAACTTTTAAGGGTTTAAAAAAAACAGCTATTTCCTGGAGCAAGTTTTTTGAAATTTTCGAGTAAATCTTGGAATTACCGAATACTAACAGAGTTTTCAGTCGTTATCTCTCTTTTTTTGCGTTTTCTTTTCGTCAAACATCGCGTTGGATTACATTAAATGAAGTAAAAAGCTTTTAAACCATTTTCGATGTTTACGATAAGCGAGTGGAGAAGGACCCTCTTAAGTATTGTTTGGATAAAATATACCATGGTGTAAAAACTATTGTAATCCATTCAGTTAGGTATTGATTCTGAACAAACTATATATATTCAGGTTTCGTATATTTTAAAAATAATGTTGTTTATTTTGCAACCCTCTAAATGTCGATGTTTCTTGCATTAACCTGTAACTTCCTTCTTCATACTATCCAAGTTAATTAGCTAACTAAGCTTAAGATTATTTAAAGTCAATACATACACATAGCTAACTAAGATTTTTTTCTTAATATTCAAATAAAATAGATAGCAATTTTTCTTTATTTAACAGAGATACACATGTTTTTGCAAAAACTTTAATATCTCAGAAGTATGAATTTGCTGGGTGGATCCTTTTTGCATAGTTATAATCAATTATCTATTATTTTAAATTTTTTGAGTTGCTTTAAATCTAAATTTGTTAAAAAATAATAATAGCCAAATCGTGCTTATTAATGAGCAAATTGGGACCTCCTGCTGAAAGCTTATGGCTGGATCACCATTTCGAACTAAACTATAACATATTGGTAGTTTGGCTTCCTATTACACTGTTTTAGTTTTCAATTAAGACAATATATTTTTCCTTTTCGACAGCATTTAATCAAAATGTAAAGTTGCACTTAGGATTAGCAACTTTTATTTTATTTTGGTTCAGTTGAATTTAAGGGTTTAAGCCAAAATTTCAGCTTGTTCGTCAAAAGACGAGAATGTAATTAAAGGGGTCCAGTCAATATTACTGGCATCTTCTCGAAGACAATTAATGCTCATCTCATGAAAATTACGAATCCGAAGAGTTTTAGATATACACAATGTAAGTAACCGACTGACTGACATATCACCGCACAGCCAAAACTACTGGGACTAAGAGTGTGCAATTTTATATTTCATAAGATTTCTTTTTATACTGTAGGTAAGCACTAAGAAAGGATTTTCTAAAATTCACCTCCTAAGGGCATGAAATGATGATTCAAAGTTCGTATGGAGAAAGCTACTATCACGCGGCCGAAAGCGCTGGCAGCAGCTAGTAGCTTATAATTGTTATGGTTAATAATAATATAATAAGATAATATTCCACAACTATTACACAACGCCATCTAGTCCCAAACTAAGCAGATCTTGTGTTATGGGTACTAGACAACAGATAAACATACTTATATATTTCTAAATACATACATATTATAGATAATAAAGTGATTGTCAAATAAAACAATTGATTGGTAACCCTGTAATCAAGAATCATCAATCCATCACAATTCCCGTTCAACGAACACCAAATTAAAACCAAGCGATCCATGAAAAACGGATTAAAAAAAACTGTATTGTAAAAATTGACGCCAAAAAAAAACTAAATAAAATTCGTCCGTCACGCTTTCCAATTGTATTTGGATTCAATTTAATTGAATTACTATTGACAAAGCTATTTTTCAATTGTGACATTGTTCGACGGTTCCGTTTAATCAGATTAAGTCTGTCGTATCAGAAAATTGTACTTTATTAAATTGCAATTTATATTGAAGCGTTTACTCAATTAAATGGATTTTAATTTAGTTATGATGATAGGATGTGTGAACGTTTCATATTCCGCCGGTAAATTGCCCAAGATCACTTTGATTCAAATGGCATATTTTTGATACGCCGTAATAATATTATTATTTATTTTAATTTCACACACAACAAACGATCTACAATATGTTAGTAACCAGCTTTTAATGAAAATCATTTTTTCATAGCAAGCTTTTATAGCTCGATACCTATATAATTAATACTCGTCAAAACGAATCATACGAGCCCAGATTCGGTGGGGTTGTATCGTTTAACTACTACGTTCTTATAGCCACCTTCCGGTTCCATCATCAGATCAGCTCTTTGTCATAATAATTTTGCATTGTCATCTGATTTACATATGCATTTCAGTTTAATCGGTAACCAGGAAGATTTGATGATAGACAAACATCGGGACAGGTGAAACTAAATAAAAGCTTGTAAAATTGCCTTAGGTAAACCTAGTGTTATTATGTTGTGTGTATGTATGATGTTCTAAGGTATACACATTAGGGTGTACTTGACAGGTTTGCCTGTACAGTTGAGCATGTATGTTGCACAACTGTGCAGGTTTCCTTACAAGCTTACCTGACAGGTACACCTTAACGTGTATGGCCACCTTAATTGTCCCCGCACACGGACCTAAAAAAAAACGCTAGAAATGGCCACAAAAAAAGGCCGCCTCAAAAAGAAGAGTGAAGTGGCGTTTTTTCGAAGCCCGTGTGCACTTAGTTGTAACTAGTCACATAACCATGTGTGCTAACGTCATATGTCAAGTTGTTCAAATTAATGAATACGAAAACTCAAATGTAAGTGTGACTTTCCCGAAAATTGGTAAGAACAAAGGAATGTGTGCACAGCAGGACATTAATGAAATGACGGCGTTGAATGACGATGGATGACCAATGATTTCTGAATAAACGTTGTTTCCAAGCAAAAACCTCAAGGAAGAAGGCATTCATATTGAAGAATCCAATTCTATGTTTTTTTTTTTTTACGTGAAAAATTATCCAGTGGCGTTCCCCTTCCTCTTCTTCTTTCCTTGGTCTTGGTAGAGTGGCAGGGCGTCTCAGATGGTTATTGATTAAAAGCCACTGTGTTTCTTCTTTACCTTCGTTCCAGAACCCAAGGGTCCTAGTTCTCACAACTAGTGGGCTTCGAACCTGCTTGGCTCCTACAGTTTTGCTGACATCTTATTGAGGCGCGCGTGAAACCTTGTTACCAAGCGGCCGGACGACTAGCTATACATTGCTCCCCGTCCACTCCTAGGGTAGCTGGCAATCGGGGTTGGGATCCCGGCGGCTGGGACGTGAGGAAGACCGTTTGCGGAAAAAGGCGACCGCCTGCCATTGTTCTTCGATCTGAACCATGGCCTATACAAGGGCGCGTTGCAAGAGGCCACGACGGTACGTAGGTGCTCTGCCCAGGCGGGGCACACCTCTACCGTATGCTCCACCGTGTCCTACAGGCGGTGACACCCGGGTGTTTCTTCCGCATGAAAACAGTGCAGCAACCTCCCGAATTTACCATGTCCGGTGGGAACATGCGTAACCTGAATGTTGAGGACGCCGTGACGTCTTTCCAGCCACTCCTCAAGGAGGGACTTACCGCCATAATAATTATAGCGAGCCCAACCCAATTCTAAGTCATGTTTTTACTCAGCTTTTGTGTTAATATATTTTGGGTGTCCAATATACGATATAAAAGTTTTCAGACATCATTCTTTCACCAAAATGGACCACAACGTTCACCACACGAGCCATAAAACCAACACAATATACGAGTACCAACATAGAACATACAAAGTTAATCGCCGACCAAGCCTGCACTTCGTAGAGCCACAAACAATTCCTAAGATCACTAAACTTGCTATAAAAGTGAACAAAATGAAGTAATTCCGTTCCTCTAGCGACACTGCTGTGTGTCGTAAAAATGGTGTTTATATCGAAACAATATACCTTTTATGGCATACAGCTATAGGTAATGTATTAGGAAGTGTTGTATTCTTTAGATGTGGGTTTATTGATTGTTATGACGCTAATAAACAGTGACTGTGTAAAATTTTTGCGAGGTTTTTGTTAGGAATGTGAACAAACATGAAAGCTGAAAAATGGCTTAGATTTTATTTTCAAAAGGCTCAAGTGAACATATGATGTGTGTATATATTGACCTTTTTGAAGAAGTCTAAGTTATCTTTTCCATAATTAAAAAGTATTTCGAAAATATGTTTCTAAAAAAATATATAACTTATATTAATTGCTTACCTTTATGTGAGAAAGACGTCAATCGCACAATAAAAAAACTCTGATCTAATAATATAGTTGCTATTAACATATTCCCATAAATACTTTTTTAGTATAGAAGAAAACCTATTCCTACAATAAATGCAAATTTTCCATTCTGGGGCATAAATTATAATTAGGCATACGTGCCCCAGTCGGTAACGTGCCCCACTTGTAAAACTAAGACACGCATTTAAACTTAAACAAACTATACAACGTAAATTAAACTTGCTTCGTATAGTTTACCTTGCCGATCAATTCAAATAAACATAAAATTTTAAATATGCGGTTTATCAAGTGGGGCACGTATGCCTAAATATAATTTATGCCCCAGAATGGAAAAGTTGCATTTTTGTTGGAATAGGTTTTCTTCTATAATAAAAAAGTATTTATGGAAATATGTCAATAGCAACTAGCAGTTGAAAAAAACTTTCCGTCGGTTTACTGATGGTAAAGTGCAAAACTATAAGATTAATAGTCACTAAAGCCCTTACAAACTGTCTTGACTTAACATTTTCCATCAATTTGCTGAATTGGGGCAATAAAAGGCTCGTAACTAAAATCAAGACAGACTCACTTGAATGCAACTTCAGCCCCGCGAGCATCAGTTACATTAAGGACCGATGATTGTAAGCCATATGTCACTTGCAATAGATGTTTCTTTGCGCTAGTGATGTCAGTGATTCGATTCCATCGAGTGGTTCGATTTTAAAGAGAAATAAAAAAAACTCTCTTCTGACATTCATCTTGTTGTTACAATCGTCAAGGCCTTGAAACAACTAGGGCCACGATTTTTTGTTAAAGAATTATCGTGGCCTTGAAATGTAAACATCAACTGAGGGTGGGTTTTAGTCAGCAAAATTCTGACACACCATCTCGCTTCACCTTAGACCGGGAGAAGTCATTTAATGATTTTCCTCTCCAAAAAAAAATAGGTCTGTATAACTAGCGTTGTATAGCGTAGGGCGTTCAGCATTTTATACAGCAAATAAATAAATAAAACGTACAAAAATGCAGTACTTTTGAAAAAAATTGTCTACAAAAAGCTTGAAATTCCAACCGTGTAAAAATATATTGCATATTGTTTTGAGCGTCACTTGTATCGACATCCGGATTTTCCGTATTATGCAATACAATATTTTTAACAAAAAATATTTTAGTAAAATTAATCTTATGGGAACTGAAAAGCATTGTAAACGAATTGATATTAGGTTTCATTTGTGTTTCGTTAAACCACTCGTTTGTTCTTACTATCATCATCATTATCATCTTATTGATTCATATCCTAAACTCATATTTATTTGGAATTGCCGCAATATTTTTTTCTTCCATGCGTCTATCATTATTATCCATCATTGTATTCTATATTTTCACAACAAATGTCTCCTGTATCGTGAATACGTTCACTGACATGTAAACTCACATACCTACACAAATACATCATCATCATCATCATTTCAGCCGAAAGACGTCCACTGATGGACATAGGCCTCCCCCAAGTGCCGCCACAATGAACGGTCTTGTGCGTCTTGCATCCATCGGATTCCTGCAACCCTTACCAGGTCATCGGCCCAGCTTGTAGGAGGCCTTTCAACGCTACGTCTTCCGGTACGTAATCATTCCAGAACCTTTCAGCCCTAACTGCCATCTGTTCTGCGAGCAATGTGCCCTGCCCATTGCCACTTAAGTTTGGCGATTCTTCGTGCTAAGTCGGTAACCATGGTTCCTCTGCGCATATCCTCATTCTTGACTCGATCACGCAAAGAAACTCCGAGCATAGCCTTTTCCATTGCCCTTTGGGAGACTTTAAGTTTTCTAATGAGGCCCATTGTAAGCCACCACGTTTCGATGACTCGATTGTTCTCATATCGTTTCAAATCGTCACTCGACTAAAACAAAGTCGCTTCACTAGCCACGATTTATTGTCCTTCATTACAGTCAGTCGGCCACTTGAGAGCCATACCCAATCTTCGCACTTATCTCGAGAACAATCTTAACATTCTCACCTTTGCAACATGTGTCCTTAATGTTGTCTGTCAATTTTGTTACTGAACAACACAAACACCTCTACTTGCCACACGATTTCCAACTTCAGCTTGAACGTCACAAGGCTCAATATCAAATTTTCCTGGATTTGGAGTTAGGTCAGTTTTAAGAAAAGATTTAGTTTTTGTGTTTTAGCTAGGTCATCCATTTTAGGACCGGTCGTTGACCAATGGTGGCCTATTGTTATCATTACTTTTGTTGAGACAAACTGTAAAACTGTTATGGCACACTTTATCTTCCTTCTTGTTACGGCCGTGAGATTTTCTTTTTCTTACTTAGTTATTTTCTTTCGTTAAATTTGTAGACAATGGATATTAAACGTCCAATCTAGAAGCGCCTTGTAATATAATTTAGGATGGATTTCACTTTGAACTATATATTTTAAAATACTTTTGGAATTTTTTTCTTTAATTCTGTATGGTTCATATAGTACACAATGATTTGACAATATGTATAAATGCGAGCTTAACTCAATAATGAGTTTTTTTCCAGATAACTCGAAATTAATTTTATTATTTTAATAAATTCGTAAATTACACTACACTTGTAAAAATAATTTGACTATTTTCTACAATGCATCTGTGACGATGCTTTGTAAACTTCTGTAACGATTTTAGGATTATGTAGCATTTCTTATCCTAAAATAATAGATTTATTGTGATTTATTTTATTTATATCTAGCCTATACTGTCCTACGGCTGTATCTCCCTCTATTCCTTCCATTGTTCACGACATGTGACAATGTCGTGAACAATGGAAGAAAATGGAGGCAGACCAAGAAGGAGACAACAGGACGGCTTAGATGTATGCCATAGGAACCGACAAGAAATGGTTTAGAGGCAGGAACAATAATCAATTATTTGAGAAAATATTTATTCAAAAGCCGGTTCTGAACTTACTAGTTTCAAAAAATATGTACCCAAACATAACAAATGAATAAATATTGTATATGTTTAGAAAAGGAAGTCTGTGAAGACGAGACGGTTGACAGAATTATTTTTTTCTCAGCTAGTAGCTTATAATTGTTATGGTTAATAATAATATAATAAGATAATATTCCACAACTATCACACAACGCCGTCTAGTCCCAAGCTAAGCAGAGCTTGTTATATGGGTACTGGACAACTGATAAAAATACTTATATATTTCTAAATACAACATATTATAGATAAATTACACCCAGACACAGAACAAATGATCATGCTCATCACATAAACATTTGTCCTGGGTGGGAATCGAACCCACGACCCCTAGCATAGCAGTCAGGACTAGAACAACCACTAAAGCAACAGGCCAGTCGTAGAATAATAGATAAAACCGTGTAGGACAACATGGAAAAAGGGCAGGATGATGATGAGATTCCGGTATCTTCATCATCATCCCAAGCGACATCCATTCTTGGACATAGGCCTCCTCCAAAGGTTGCCACAACGACCGGTACTGTGTATCTTATCCATCGACTCTACACGACCCTCATCGGTTACCGGTCCAGCTTGTGGGAGGCCTACCACCACTGCGTCTTACAGAACGCGGTCACCACTACAAAACCTTTCAGCCCTTCTAACATCTGTTCTGCAAGTAAATGTGCTCTGCCCACTGCCACTTAAGTTTAGCGATTCTACAGACTATGTCTTTCAATCAACTTTCGTCAAATTCGTGCTACACTTTCAAATAATTTGGTACACAATATCAATTGTAACTAAACTCAACTCCACTTCAGAGCTGTTATAATTAAAACTTTCCAGCTGTTTGTGTACATACTTCTGTAGTTGACTCAAGTCAAAACGGATAAAGATATCCGATGGAATTATTGTTTACTTTGTTACTCCGACATTTTTAATTAAGTCTCTCGTTGATAATTTACGCTCTTGTCTAGACTTACTTAGTTGTTAGAGTTATAAAGAGTGAAGTTTATTATTTGAACCTTTCATCCAATTAAAACAATGTATTATCTTGATTTAGGTTTTTGTAAAATTAGGTTACTATTTTGATGTACAATAAAATTTATTTTATTCTGATCTATGGTTCTATAAAATTGAACCTACATTGCATCTTAAATTTTGGTGTCAGAGTGTTTGTAATTGAACTCCTCCATTCTCCAATCGGCTTGATCGATTTTTGCGATTGATCTCGTGAGGTGTACCTCTCCTCTCTGCTATGCGAAAAGACACCACACATAGAAGATTGGAACTATCCGAAGCCACCTGTGGAGAAATATTAACCCTCTGTCTTTGCTGCGGTCGACCTGAGTGAGGAATCTGTTTAAAGTTTTTCAAGTTTGCCACGTCAACCCATGCCCAGGCAGGCCTCCGATGGCTTGATTAAATTATCAGGAGGTTATCGTCTCCCGCTTAACATTGCAATGAAGCGATGTAAAACATAATGTAATATAATATTCCTTAACGCCATCTAGTCTCAAACTAAAACGAGCTTGTACTATGTATACTAGAAAAGTGATAAATATACTTCTATAATTCTAAATACTTGCAATTTGATAGATAAATTACACCAAGATACAGAACAAATAATCCTGATTATCACACAACTATTTGTCTTAGGTGTGAAACGAACACAACAACCTAACCTGAAACATAGTAGATAGAGCCACTAACCACAAGCAAATGAAAAAATCAAATGAAAAAACTTACTTTATACATTTAAGATTTCATTGCAGTATTTTTAAGAAACACACTCGATTAACTGCCCGTATAATTTTCGTCACCAAAATTGAGCAAAGACATTTTTGGTCCTTTTATTTTTGTTGCAAAAACTGAATTTACACTCAGTTTAAAAGACGTAATATCTTCTGACTTCATAGTCTTAGGCTGCACTTCTACAATGTGGAAAATTTTCTACCACAATTGTTTCTCACTGGTACACTGGTAGTAACTTGCAAGTGTAAGCCCCATAGAGAGAGTATGTTTATGCTTACAATCTGCTGTGAGCGAGGACAGTGGACATTTCTCCTAGAACTTTAGTAGGAGGTCAGAAAAACGTGGTTTTAGCATCAAAAATATGTATGAGGTCTTCTAGATTTAACTTATTGTTCAGGTATTGTAAAGTATACTAGTTTTTGCCTGCGACTTCGTGTTCTTGTATGCTGGTTATTGCGGACATAAAGTTAAAGCCAGATGAGAAGTAGCCTATTCTTGGGTTTCAAGTTTAACCCGAACTAAATTAGATTAAAATCGGTTCTTTCACATCCACACTTTTACACTAATACACTGTTT
This sequence comes from Mythimna lalbum, assembly GCA_949319445.1. Taxonomy (NCBI): domain Eukaryota; kingdom Metazoa; phylum Arthropoda; class Insecta; order Lepidoptera; family Noctuidae; genus Mythimna; species Mythimna lalbum. Next base: position 6,016,439 of record OX439345.1, on the reverse strand, counting down.
TTTTGTTTGTATGAGGTAATCTTTGAAAGTACAGGTCCCATTGCTAAATTTTTTTCACCGATTGAAAACTGCTTTCTTCCTGAGTGACATAGGCTATATTTTATGTCCGCAGGTAAAGCTGCGGGTAAAAGCTAGTTTATAATAAATTAGTATGGATAATTTTTTTAATACCTTTAAGAGATGAAAATTCATTACCTTTTATTAATTTTTCTTCAACAAATAGAACTGGGGCATTGTCACGACGCCGCGACGTGTTAAATTCTTGATATTTGAATACTTGCAAGCAAGAAAGAGGGATTTTTTTAGGTGGAAAATCATTCAATGACTTCTCTCACTCTTGGGCGAAGCGGGAGGGTGTGTCAGACTTTTATTGACTTAAAGCTCACTGCTGTTCCTTTTTTACCTTTGTCTCAGGCCCGAGTTGTCCTTTCAGAAACAAACCAAGAAAGAGGGATGGAGTTATACATTCTATATTATAACTCCAACTCTCAGACAGTCCAGTTTAGGTCGTCAAATAGATTGCGTTAAGTGCTCATGGTAGGGTCTATCATCAGTTCTATTTATTGAACTAAAATCACTCTATTTCCATTAGACTGAATGGTATACCTGCCTGAGTTTGTATTCCTAAAATCACATAAACATAAATATCCATGTTAATACCTGAATTTAGGTAAACCGGCAAAGTGAAACGCACCCCAGCTACATTTAAACTGCAAGCATAAATTCGGCGACCAAAAAGTACTAAACACACAACCGGCGGGCAGTTAAACTAAAAACTGTAGTTCCGAATAACGGACAAACTAATTTAGGGATGCAGTATTGTTATACGCTTTGTAGTAAAAGTCAGAAAAAAAGCACACGATGCGGTCACTGTCTGAGTTAATTTAGGGTTTTAAGAATTAACTTAGATACAAAGTAGTTTAGTTATTATCTACTAACTTTTAGCAATGGTGGTCGAGTGGTAATGGCTCCAACTTGTAATTTATTCCATCACGACTGCTGTCATAAAGGTGAAGGAAAACATCGTGAGGAAACCGGCATGTCCTACAACCAAAAATTCGAACACATGTGCACGCGTGGTGGATTACGGCCCTTTTCTTCTCCTAGAGAGGAGGCCTGACTCTCAGCAGTGGGAACATTAAAAAAGCCTGATGATGATGATGATGGTGAACTTCTAGCAGCAGATCCACGCCACGCAACGACACGCGAAGCGACTTTAAGTACAAATCAGACTTGGTCCACGTGTGCGTCGGTCTAAAGTAGTTCCGGAGTTTCAGAGGTTTTACCATGAGCTCTTAAAGTGACCTATTTGACGTACTAAACTGAACCTGTGAAAAGAATGGAGCTATATAGGGTGTATAGCTCCATCCCTTTTTCTCGCTAGTTTCGTTTAAATCTCTTTCTACAGTCGGTAACATCTCCAATTCCTTTGTTCTGACCACGTGACTTAATGTTGAGATGATGTCATTCTCAATTTAAAGTTTTCTACTAGCGTTAACGCCTGTACATTATCACCATGGCTACAGGTTTCTGTTTTAAAAGCCCCCAGCACCTACACACAAAGTGACATTTTATAAAAATCTTTTATCGTCATCCAATCCCATTCCATAACCGATTAGGCCAAGAGCACTTTCAGCACGCAAAAAGCGCTTTCATAAAAATGTGATTAAAATACTAAGCGTATTATTTCGGCGCTGAAAGCCACCGGATATGAGAGAGCACGGCTTTTCAGCTCACAACTTCCGGTCACCATGCTAGTGCCTCACAAAAGGCAACACGTGCAGATTCTAGTTTCCTTGTGCCTTTTTTAAATTTCGAATGTTCTTTTTTTTCTCCATTTCTCTATATTGTAGCCTGCCTTTAATTTTTCAGATTGGCCAAAAGGATTTTTATGGAACGCTTTTATGAATATTTTTTTCGCTGGGTATTTGTTTTTTTTTTTTGTTTAATTAAGCAAGGTGGTTCTTTTGTTTGAGCGTTTAATGGCCAATGTTTGCACTGAAAACTTTTTTTTAAGATAGGAAATATTCTAATAACTTCTCACGCTTTACAGTGGAGCGAACGAAGTAAGACTTCTATTGATTAAAACCACACAGTATGATCCTTTACTTGCGCTATGAGTTCTTGGATTACAGGTAACCTTTTCAGAAGTCAACCTATGGCCCAGGTAGGTTTCGGCCCTTCTGAGCCCCTGCGGTTTTGTTAGCTAATAACTCTTCGCGTGTGGAACACCACATGCCGTCGACAACTCGAGTTCGATCCGTACTTCAACTTAACCATTGCTCGTTGTGCTCAAACTCGCACCTACTGTTGCTGATCTGCATCATGCGGAAGGTGACGACGGCGACGCCATGACAAGTTTGTCATATCGTCGACGGCGCGCACTGTGCCTGCGCGCCTCAAGGAGTTGTCAGCAACAGCAGGGACCCAGCTGGGTCGAAGCCTACTGGGGCCAGGGTTAGTTTGGAGAGGTAGCTCAGCCCCAGTACGAAGGCACAAAGAAACAGGGTCGGTTTTTAGTCAGTAAAAGTCTAACACTATTTCCCGCTCCGCCTAAGAGCGGGGGATGTTATTGGATGATTTTGCCACCAAAAAAACATCTCTCCAGCAACTCTTCAATAAGGGAACTTATTGCTATGATTATGGTGTGCCCTGAAACTATTTTGTAATTAATTAACTGATAATAATGTTATTAACTGATATTTAACTCAGATTCTTAATTTTGAATAGATTGCTTTTAAGCAAGCGTGTTCCATCGTCGGCCACATCATCGCTTACCATCAGGTGAGATTGTGGTCAAACGTGAGCCTATATACTATAAAAAACAAAAATAAGACATATTACGTGTTCAATAGGTACTGAACAATCAAATTTTATTTCATGAATAAAACAAAACAGAATGGAAATAACCAAAATAATACAAGAATAGAAGTTAAACTTAGTTAATCCAATTATTATTACTCAGACCTAAAGGCTAACTTCAAAATAAACTTTGTAATAAAATTTATTTTCTTGTCACGATTTATCAGGTACAGCCCTAGTAAATTTTGAAAGTAATTATCGACCAATTTGTGCCTATAAAATAGTAATTAACCTGGACTGTAATAAAGTTAGTAACACACTAAATTAGAGGGCTCGGAGAAACTAAAGTTTAGTTTATTTTGACTAGGTTTATAACGAATTCAGATCAGGTGCCTAGAGAACGGAATTAATTTAGTTATTTTTTTTTAATCCAGTTAAGCATAGCTAATTTCGAAAAAGAGGTCAAACGTCGAATCCTACTCGGCTGGGTGGCGTTCGGGAAGCTGCGCGGTGTCTTCTCGTCCAATATGCCACAGTGTCTCAAGACGAAAGTCTATCTCTATCAGTGATGACATATGGTGCCGAAACGTGGTCGCTCATAATGGGCCTCATCAGAAAGCTCAAAGTTACCCAATGGAAAGGGCTATGTTCGGAGTTTCCTTGCGTGATCGAGTCAGAATTGAAGATTTCCGCAGAACCAAGGTTAACGACATAGCACGAAGAATCGCCAAACTTAAGTAACAATGGGCAGGATACATTGCTCGCAGAACAAATGGCCGTTGGGGCCGAAAGATTCTGGAGTGGCAACCGCGTACTGGAAGACGCAGCGTCGGAAGGCCTTCTACAAGGTGTACCGATAACCTGGTGAAGGTTGCGGGAATCCGATGAATGCGGGACTTGTGGTGACACTTGGGGGAGGCCTATGTCCAACAGTAGACGTCTGTCGGCTGAAATGATGATGATGAATTTTGTTTTAAAAGATGGTTGGATTCACTATAATTTATTTAATTTTGTTTGGAATATCTTTTTTAGGTTTAGGTACTTCATTCGGCAAAAATGGATCCATTGGTTAATTTTGTTGATCATCTGTCCGCCTGTCAATACTGTTTTTCTCGGGAACACATAGAGGTATTAAGTTGAAATTAATACTCAATACTTAGATCTGTTGCTCGTGGATGTGTGGTGTGACAGGAATGGATAAATTGAGAAATGAGTATATTAGGGGAAGTTTGAAAGTGGCGCTAGTGACTGAAAAGTTGAAAGGGAATCGTTTTTCTTGGTATGGTCATGTGAAAAGGAGGGTCGAAACGCATGTTGCTAAAAAAGTTATGAGTTTACACGTGGATGGATGGAGGGGGAGAGGGAGGCCAAAGAAAAGATGGATGGATTGTGTGAGAAGTGATATGAAAGAAAAGGGAGTTAGTGATAGTGTGACGAGAGACAGGCAGAATGGAAGAAAAAATAGGGTTGCGCCGACCCCAAATAAAACGGGACAAGGGCAGGAAGATAAAGAAAGAAAGAAAGAAAAATAATTTATTTGGTACAGCAAGGCTAAACACAAATACAAGATAAGATGAATGAAAGAATGAATGAATGATGAATGGTAAGATGATGATGACTTAGATCTGTTGCTCGTTGGAGCATTCAAAAACTTGTAAATTAACGCCATCTACTCGCCCTGCCGAATATACTCGGCTATATCTTTAGGATTTAAGATATTACCTGTGAAATAATTCGAAAGAGTTACCGGGGTCTATGGCTGCAAAAGGCTACTGAAGAAACACAGGTAGCTTTTAGTCAGTAGAGTAGTAGTAGTAGATACTGACACGTTATCTCGCTTCATCCAGAGCAGGTGGTATCATCAAAACAGTACTCATTTGATGATGTTCCACTTTAAAAAAAGATTATAAAACTTATTATTGACTGGCTTGTTGGCCAGTGGTTAGTGGCCATGACTGCTATGTCGGAGGTCATGGGTTCGATTCCCACCCGGGACAAATGTTTGTGTGATGAGCATAATCATTTTTGTTCTGTGTCTGGGTGTAATTTATCTATAATATGTATGTCATCATCATCATCATCAGCCTTTTAATGTTCCCACTGCTGGGACTCAGGCCTCCTTTCTAGGAGAGGGAATGGGCCATAATCCACCACGCAGGCCCAGTGCGGGTTGGTGAATGTCACATGTCGTCGAATTTTTGGTTCTAAGACATGCCGGTTTCCTCACGATGTTTTCCTTCACCGTTTTGAGAGCGGTGGTGATTAAATTAATTACATAAAGTAATGCGCCTGGCTGGGTTCGAACCCGCGACCTACAACTCGTAAGTCGGGGCCATTACCACTCGGCCACCACTGCTCTAATATATATGTATTTAGAAATATATATAAGTATGTTTATCAGTTATCTAGTACCCATAACACAAGTTCTGCTTAGCTTGGGACTAGACGGCGTTGTGTGAATTGATGAATAACTGTTTGATGGACATCAGAGACACAGAACTGTTATCAAAACAGCTGATCTATCTTTGCTTTCCAAATTATTTCAGCATACAAACTCCGCCCTTCTATCAATAAATCTCAAGGAGTATATAGCTTACCTTGGCACGTACATCTCCCATAGTAAAATTTATGAGTGGTTCCTCGGTCAGGGGCTATCCATCTCGGTTAGGCAGTAATGGCCGCCGCATAGGACATTTGTCACCGAGTCCCTGTTATTAGCTGGTCTCTGAAGATGTGGGGACCAGGGCTTTCATAGGAACAGTAGAAAGTAAAGGGGAGGTCAGGATACTGCCAGAAAAAAGCAAGAGTAATAAAATTTTCAACCTTATTAACAATATTTTGTGTATTTTATTACTTCTGTATTGTATGTTTGTAAGTAAGTACACCACGAACTAATTGCGTACCTTTACGCTTTCTCTGTCAAATCTATACAAAGGTTGTCTGAAAAAAATCGCTTTTAATGATAAGACCGCCTAAAGTTACGCCACATTAGTTATGCTCCTACAGTATTTTTTTATGGTGGGCTATAAAGAGGATATCCTATCTATCTTCCTTACTAATGTTATAGATACTATTGTCTTGTCGTATTTTTTTTTCGGCAGAGTTACTGTGACCCTGGATCTCATAAGGCTCTGATACTCCCTCTCACCCCACCCAAAGCGGGAGAAGGTATTGCGGTCACTGACCCACATATTGACCTCTGCAAGGATAGTTTGTTGGAAAACTTTGAAGATCAACCTTGCAGTTGATTCCTAAATTGCCAAAAACTCTAGAACAGATTCTGCTTGATGTTTTTGTATCCTCAGAGCTTGGCGCTATAAATCTTTTATACCTACGTACGATACCCGCTACCGAAATCGCCATACGAAACCCAACCGGCCGTACACTGTACCAATAGTCGTTACACCATCAGAAATCCAAGCCCTTTTTTTTCGCCCGACCTAAACTGGTTTTGTTACCCGTCCACTGCGTCCCTAGTACTGTCGCAGTAAATTTAAAAGCTAACAAAATGCGCAATGTGCACTTTACGGCTGGGAGTGTTGGCCAGGGAGTCGATAGTAAAATTTACGATACGACTCTTGTGTAAACGCAGACTGACTACTGGTTCGCGGTCGATAAACTTAATTTGTAAATAGGAGAGGATATAAAAGGGAGTTATAGAAACTTTGTTTAGAGATACTTGGAGTCTAGAGAAAAAGTACATGTTAGTATAATTACACCTATGAATAAACTGAGCACACCTCTTTAAAAAGTTGACAGTGTCAAAAAGACCGAACACAAAAAAATACTGGATAGTTAAGTTCGTAACAACAACAACGACAGGGCACATTGCTCGCAGAACAGATGGCTATTGGAGCCGAAAGGTTCTGGAATGGTGACCGCGTACCAGAAGTCGTAGCTTTGGAAGACCTCCTAGAAGGTGGGCCGATGACCTGGTAAGAGTTGCGGGAATCTGATTGATGGAGACGCACAGGACCGTTCATTGTGGTGACACTTGGGGGAGGCCTATGTCAGTGGACGTCTTTCGACTGAAATGATGATGATGAACAACAAAGCATTTTAAATAGTTTGATGCAGTTGGTAGAATTTAGTTTAGTTATAGATGACGAACTGCATCAGATTGCTTAAAAGTCGAACTTTATAGTCATTTTTTTGCTGGTGAGTTTTCCATAATTTTTAAATCTTTTGAACCTTTTCCTCGAACCTTTTATTTTGATACTCTAGAAATCCAAAGAAATATACATATCACTCTAAGATCCCTATATTCTAATTAATTATGCCCCGATAATGGCTGAAAATGGTGAACTATGTATAAGTTTATGGCAATATCTACATACAAATACCCATGTCTGCAAAAATAAATGATTCTATGTTAATTCATGAATCTCCAAGCGACCACCGGTGGCCGCGCATCTATTGTCTTACTATTGTGTCTCTAATTGACGGTATCTGAAGGGTTAAATACATGATAAATGATATTTATTTTGCAAATAAGTTTTTTAAGAACACTTTTACACGTCAATTTTTTCGTCAGTTTAAACTAGATGAGGCCGGTGTTTCCTAGCTGCTACCTTGGGAAGAAACACAGAAACAAACTTAGGGGTCAAAGTCTCTTTTCAAGTCCATACAACAAACATGTAATGGTCAAATCACATGTTAACCATAAATATTGGTGTTTAACCCTTCAGATACCGTCAATTAGAGACACAATAGTAAGACAATAGATGCGCGGCCACCGGGTGTCGCTTGGGGATTCATGAATTAAGACGGTCTTTTGAAGAAAATACCGCACAGATTTAAGCGGACCTGTCCAGTCAGTGTTCGTGTAGCTCAAACTTAGTACTACTAAGGAGCTTAACGACTTGACGACCTATACCAAAGAAAGGTCATTTGGGAAGGCCGCATTAAAAATTCAAATATGATTATGACAAGAACTAATAGTATACACATAACAAGATCCTTTACGCACTATAGAAACAGAAGTCTTCAATACTGTACCAGTCCCCCACGCAGTTTGAGAAGCCACACGCAGCTTAGAAATATGATATTTCAGTTCTAAAGCCCTCGTTATGAAACCTTGTCAGTCCTTTAATGGAATGGATATATACAAGACCGCCTTTTGTAGTAGTAATGGTGTTAACTCGGTTATGAAAGGTCCTAGATTTGTTATGCAATTTGTGAATAAAGAGTTTTGTAGCGATTTTTAACCTTTCGATTACCGTAATAAGAGATACGATAGAAAGACAATGAGAGAACGAAAGTCGGCGTTCGCTTTTGGTTTAATGAATTAAATCGGACACTAGATCTGTACCACAAAATATATGGGTACAGAAGACAATCTCATGTATGTACTTCACTTTTTATACCTACGCTCGGTGGACGCACACTAATGAGCGTTTGAACCGGAAATGTTCGACGAGCGGGCCGAGGCGCTTCGAGATATCGTGTCCGTGAGCGGTGTCTATGTGTACGTTGCTCGAGCGCGCTTTGTATGTAGATTGACTTCTTGTACCTATATATTTTGTATATGTACTGTGTACTGGCTTTTGTTTTATGAAAGTACTAGCTTCTTTCAGCAGATTTGTCCGATTCAAAGTCGAAAAGTATTTCGAAAGAAAATACTACGGGCATGAAAAGTTTATGATCTGATTGTTTATGGAAGACAGGAGTATTCTATCTCAGACCCTGGCATTATAACTTTAAAAAATAAATAGAGGCGGCTCTGAGACATTTTATAATTCCAACATTAGTATTACAAAAACCAAAGTGTGTATGTGTATATGTTTGTTACTTCTTCATAAACAGATTTTAATGAAACGTGGTACATGGATTGACTGCAATAACAAATAAGATACTTTCTAGATATTTTTATCTGGAGGGTATGTTCTTTTGGGATAATTTTATTGAATCACGCGCAAAAAACCGCTAACGGCATTTCGTCGACTAAAATTTCAGTTACTTACTTAGTACTTTAGGTTTTATTCGTATTTTTGCAGTCCAGAAACTCACAGTAAATTACTAATAATCCTACTAATATTATAAATGCGAAAGTTTGAATGTATGGATGGATGTATGGATGGCTGTATTGATGGATGTATGGCTGTTTGTTACTCTTTCACGCTAAAACTACTGAACGGATCTCGATGAAACTTTGTACACGAGTAGACCATATCCCAGAATAACACATAGGATACTTTTTATCCTGGGATTATGTACGCGGGTGAAGCCGCGGGCAAAAGCTAGTATATTATAAAACAATTTAATTTACAACGCCGTTTAGTCCCAAACTAAATAGAGATTGTGTTATGAGTAACTGGCAACTGGTAAACTTACGTAATATTTATAAATGCATACATGATACGAGTATTATAGATAAATTACACTCTGACACAGAACAAATGATCGTGCTCATCGTACAAACATTTGCACTGAGTGAAAATTGAACCCACAACCTCCGATAAAATAATAAAATAAATAATAAATCATTTACTATCAGGCATCTTGGCCCATAGATATATACCTTACAGACTAACATATATATAAAGTAAATACAACTTGTCGTTAGTAAATAAGACTTAAATCTATGTTAGTAACACTTCATATTGCACTAAGATCACTTCGTGCTGTACTGTGGCACCTGTCAGTGACGAAACACCACGCCCTGCGGCCAAAAGTCTTCCTTCAACATGAGGGGCAAAAAAGTGTTCGGGACTAACTGTGTTTGGTATAGCAGTCACTAGACCAACAGGCTAGGTAAAATAAGCTTTGTTTTTACAAAACTGAAAAAAGTAAAACTATTTGCTTAAAGAGATGCTTTTCAAACTATACGATGCCGGTAAACCCTTTACCTACATCGCGTGCAAAAACTTTCCTGTCAAGAAGATGGAAAATGTCACAATTTCTTCCACGACCTACGTCAGCAAAAACAAACGGGGTTATGACAGTGCTACGTCAAAATATTGCGGCAATTTATCTCAGGAAAGTTGACGAAACTTGCGTACGGCGACGTGATCGATGTGTTACTACGGAGGTAGAACAGGGGACAGTCATCAGTGTTACTGTGGGGCCACGGAATCTGCGACGAAGGGTCCGGTTGTCTTGTGTACGTGAGGTTCCATGTCTGTGAACGCACCTACGATACAGAAGTAAATTCTAGTGTATAGTCTATACACATATTGTTATCAACAAAAGAACGAATGAAATAAGCAATAAATAAAATAAGTGCATGAAGATCTTGAATACGTATTGAAAAATAATCTCTGACAGTAATGGTGTTAAAAATAATTTCATGTAAGAAATTACCCAAATACTCGTATATTAGATTAAATGTTTTGTGTTGTGTACTTTAGTATTACTGTATAACGTTTTTCTTTTTTGAAAATGAAATGAATTAAACCAATAAGAACCCGGTTATACCAATTGAACAACACTTAAACTTTTTTACAATATTGCTTAATATTGTTAAAATAGTTGTGTTCCATCGCTGACCACATCAACACTTACCTTCATTAGACAGTGGTCAAACGTGAACCAAACAATAATGTATAAATACAATAAATACAATGAAGTATATTTGCAAGAAGAGCCTTTAACCCTTCAAATACCGTCAATTAGAAACACAATAGTAAGACAATAGATGCGCGGCCACCGGTGGTCGCTTGGGGATTCATGAATTAATCCATAATTATTGAAAAATGTTTATTCCTCAGATCTAAATATAAATGCCAATTCTCCACCAGCGAGCATTATTATTACCAGCGTTGCTAGCGTTTGACTACTATCTCACCTGATGGTAAGTGATGATGTAGCCGACGTTGGAGCACGGTTGCCTAAAAATATCCTAATCACTCTTGACTTAAAGACCCCTATCACGTAGTTGTCTGGCATTTTTCTGAACTGGATTTATTTGGCGCAGCATGCCATGCATGTGTCAGTGTTCTTTTTTTATTTTTAAGTTTCTAAATGCTGTTTTTACATTATTTGTGTGCCAAATAAAATATTTTTCTTTTCATTACAAAAAAAAATCTCTAGCAGACAGCGATCACCGGTGAATTCATGGCCTCAAATACAGGCGTACGTAAGATCAAACGTTGCTATGTCTACACCCATTTTACAATGGATATTAGATATCCAACGTTCTCCTGTTTCGTCAATATCCACCTATTATTTTATTGGTAGAACTCGAGTTCTTTGTTCTTGGTTGTATTGACACTTCTCAAAGAAAATTTTTTGGCTCCCGTTACCAGGCGTGATGGAAGTTTTTCTTCAGTTTACAATGTATATGAACAATATTGTTCTCGTATTGTTGTCACGTAGGTAAGTTCCCCGTGCAAATTCTTTAGGTTTCCCTTTAGGCTGTGATAAAGTTTGAAAGAGTTACCCTGGACCGCAAAGCGCAACTGAAGGAAATAAGTCGGTTTTAGTCTGTAAATATCTGAAAACAGTGTGTCCCACAAGCGTGCATTCGAATTATGATGAGTTGCAGCACAGTTTTGTCGCACAAAGGTAGTAGGTACACTTCAATATATCTGTATGGCTCGCGAGCGCCGCATTTGCCAAATCTGGACACACCATAAGGTTTTTCTCAAATGTCAAACCAAAAGGAACCTTTCATTTTTTAACGAGTATAGTTGAAAAAAAAAGTTACTTCCAAAAACTGTCTCCCATTTCTTAGAAAGTTTAAAAAGAATTTCGTATATTAATCAATGTACCACTTACCTACACACACAAAATAACAAGCACATTTCATTACAAACAAAGTTCAAAAGGACACAAGCAATTGAAAAATTAATAAGAAATCTTAATGAAACAGGGAGACATGTAAACAAGAGTGATCTCAGTAACAAAATCGTTGATTCGCCATCAACCAAGACGGGGTCCTACCCTCAATTCAATTAAACTTTAACCAACTTCCAGTAAACAACACAATTAATATCGCTCCAATGCATTTTGGACCCTATCTTGAGTGTGATTTGATTTATAATTGAGTGGTCGGATGATATAATGTTAATTATCAAAATGCTATTGTTTTGATATCATAGGACCGAAGTTCAAATGAGTTTATTATGATGGAACTATTATAGTGACGACAATATATTGTGTGATGTGTTTTGGAGCAGTTTATCACTGTGTAAAGTTTGTGGGTGATGTTTGTTATTTCTTCACGCTCGAATAGCTGGATGGATTTCAGACGGGTAGATCATGTCCTGGAACGGCCCATAAAATACTTTTTTATTCCTGGAACAGTTTCCTTGGGTTGTTTTTTACTATTACATGGATGAAAATTTCGTAGCAGCTAATTAACCCTTCAGATACCGTCAATTAGAGACACAATAGTAAGACAATAGATGCGCGGCCACCGGTGGTCGCTTGGGGATTCATGAATTAATCGTTCAATAAACATATAAAGAAGTAGTAGCCCAGTCTCACAGAAAAGAGATTTTTTGTTTCTCTCAAAAGTAAAGAAAATATATTAATTTTATTGACAGTCACCTTCAACGACAAATGATAAAGTAACAATCATTAAATATAGGTAAAATCCTCCGTTAGAAAAGAAGCTGGCAGATCCTATATTAAACATTCAAAGATATGTGACAACCGCTAATCACACAGTTGGCTCGTGTGGTGGATTAATTCATGAATCCCCAAGCGACCACCGGTGGCCGCGCATCTATTGTCTTACTATTGTGTCTCTAATTGACGGTATCTGAAGGGTTAATTCATGAATCCAAAAGCGACCACCGGTGGCCGCGCATCTATTGTCTTACTACTGTGTCTCTAATTGACGGTATCTGAAGGGTTAAACTCGTTAAAAAATAAAAGGCCCGTTCTGACAATTGAGAAAAAGTCTAGAACGTAACTCGAAACGAAACTAGTCGTCGGCCACATCATTGCTGACCATCAGATCAAACGCGAACCTATCCATATTACACAAAAGCTGAAATAAACAATAAAACAATAATTACCGTCCAAGCGTGTCCGAAACGGCGTTTTTTTCACATTTTTGTCGGCTTTTTTGTGCCTTGTGTGCGCCTGTGCCAACACAAAAAAAAAATGCTTTAAGCGGCTTCAAGCTTCTCCGGACACATGGTGTCGCGAGCTTCAGCTGTTTTTTTGCGGCCGCTTCTAGCTTTTTTGTGGCCGCTTTTAGCGTTTTTTTGTGGCGTCGTTTTTTTAAGGCCCGTGTCCGGGGACGTTTAGAGAGGTCCGGTTAAGTAGTAACTATTTTAGTAGTAGCTATACTACATGTAAAAACAGGTTTTTATTTTTGATGATGATGATTACTACTTTCCTCTCTTAGAGAGAAGGCTTCAAAACAGCAGTGGTCAGGCCAGTAGAAAGAACATTATAAGACTGATTATACTATGGCCTAAAAACAATAGTGAAATAAAGACTTTCATAATCATCACTTTTTCTGTTAACTCCTACATTTTAAGCTTAAAATATAACGTGCAATATTAAAAGAAAATTCCATTTCTTTTGACAAAGGCCACGCAGTTTCGAGGCAAAGATGAAACTTTGAAAAACTCTATTACGACGGCAGATTAAAACTGTATAATGAAGTTTAGGTGTAAATTCTAAGGAAAAGTAAAGTCTTTATGCAACGAGCTTTCTTCTACAAGGAATTTTGTACTTGATGGTGAAAGTTAGGTCGAGTTATTTGTTGTTAATACTGTTATTTAGAAGTATGTAAAGACGTATTTTATAAAAGTAACACATCAAAACTTGATCTATTTAAACTTTTTTCATTAATGTGGAAAATAAGGACGATTGATGAAGTTGATGAAGGTGGGCCGATGACCTGGTAAGGGTTGCGGGTATCTGATGGATGCGAGACGCACAGGACCGTTCATTGTGGCGACACTTGGGGGAGACCTATGTCTAACAGTGGACGTCTTTCGGTTGAAATGATGATAATGAAGGATGATTAAGTTCTCAACATCATCATCTAAGTCTCGACTTGGCTTACTCCCTTTACATGAGTCAATCCTTACTCCAGGTAAGGGTGAAGTATTTTCTTAGTGACATCCAAGTGATCAGAAAAAGAAAACGTTAAAAAAAAACGAATCCGTGAACCTCTTTTAGTCAATTATCACGCTGTCACGCACTACGCATTGAAGCGTGTGAATGTGTGTCCAACTCCAAAAATGCATTCACGCGCGTTCATGTAGATCACGCACCTACAAACAGAGAAACATGCGCACACGCACTTGGGTGGCGAAATGCAAGGTCACACTGATTATCGTATTTTCATGCGTGATTTTGGATGAAATGAGTCAGTGCTGCCTTGAATCCACTAAACACAAGTACGCACTTATGTGCGTAAAAAACCGGCACGATGATGCAGATCTGCACTCCCACAAGTACGCACGTAGGTGCGTTGACACACAACATGCAGATGATGCGTAGCAGTGTGATAATCGCCTTATATTCGCCTTAAATGCAAATCCGACGCCATCAATCTCTTGTCTCAAAAATTAGTTCTGAAGACATTCTGCTTCACTAATCCCATGTATTCCTCAACGCAACATCCTGGAACGACATTATGCAAATGGCGTCATTACAAAATTACTTGGCACACCCACTATTAAGGTATTATCACGGAATAACATGCAAATTGTGTCCCGATCGGGAATCAAGTCTCTCAATGATGTATAAAAGCGGTTTAAGCCGGATTAAACCAGATTAAACCGGATTACACCGCTTCGAGGCGGAGGCGTTCATTTATTATGTAAATACGTGACAAATTAAATCCAATGGGAATTTCGTTTGACAAACGGTTGGGCCCGTTGTAATGTATTGCCGTGTTTACTAGTTTCAGGTTTAGTCGAAAAGTTGAATCGGCTTTAGAGGAATTTGGCTGTTGGACGAGACGAGATGTTTAGTTTATGTCGTGTGAGAATCACGATGTGCACATTCCAAAGGGTTGGGTAAAGGATTACCATTGCACAATTTTGACATTATTTTTTTTTTTGAGGTGTCGTTTTGGGTAGAGCGAGAAGGAGTGTCAGACTTTCACTGACTGAAACCCACTTGTATATCTTCAGTTGACTTTTGCATCTCATAGAGTAAGGATATTAAGTTTCATGTTATCACTGGTAAATGCTGGTAAATAATTATGATTGGTAACAATAACAACTTATTAGAAGTTCTCAAAATCCAATTTAAAATTGCCAGAGCCTAGCAGACATAATAGCATTATCAGCCTTATAATGTTTCCATTGCAGGAACTGAGTCTTTCTTTCTAGGATAGGGAATGGGCTATAATCCACCACGCATGTCACATGTTACTAAATTTTTGGTCTTAATAGAACTTATAGGTTTCCACACGATGGTTACCTTCACCATTTTGAGAGCAGTGGTATTTATATACACAAAGTGTGTGGGTTTCAACTAATGACGTATAAATGGAAAGTTGAGGCCGTTATCACTGGGTCATCCCTGCTATACAGCATCGCCTCGATGCTATCATCATCATCATCAGCCTTTTTCTTAACGTTCCCACTGCTGGGACTCGGACCTCCTCTCCAGGAGAGGGAATGGGCCGTAATCCACCACGCGGGCCCGGAGCGAGCCCGCGTGGTCCGCAGTGCGGGTCGCTTCGATGTAATATCTTACTATTGACTTACAATTGACACTTTCAATATCCTATTAGAATTTAATTACGAGATTCTGCAGCGCGGACTGACCCATTAACCCTTCAGATACCGTCAATTAGAGACACAATAGTAAGACAATAGATGCGCGGCCACCGGTGGTCGCTTGGGGATTCATGAATTAAGTAATTTAAATTAGTCTTAATTAGATGTTGAAGAAAGAATTCGAACAGACTCCTTCCAAGACTCAGAGAACTAAAAGATCCCTAAGGAAAGATTCACCTCAGGAGCTTAACTTATACCTTTCTCTTTGTAATTTAAGTCAAATAACAGGACCTAAGTCGTTTCTCTGTCCAGCAACCATCCGGACCGAGCCCAAGTCGTCAACGACGCGTAGTGTACCACGAGTATCTCAAGGAGATGTCAGCAACCGTATGAGCCCAGCAGGGTCGAAGCCTACTGGGGATATGGGTGATGCGAAAGAGAACCCTGCGACCCTGGAACGAAGACAAAGAAAGAACAGGTGTAGGTTTTAGTCGGTAAAAGTCTGACACGCTCTACCGCCCAGCCCAAGGACGGGAGATGTCATTGGATGATTTCCCACTTTAAACAAAATGGTTTTTCTATATTTTGTTTATACCAAATATTTTTATATTTAGAGGTTTTTAATGCTCTTTAATTTGAGTGTCTTCAAGGCTAGAGTGAATAGGCTCTTAATAAACTAGTTCGCCTCACCATCAACGATTGCATCTCTGCTTACCATCAGGTGGGATCGCAGTCAAGCACTAGTTTATATCAGATTAAAAAAAAAACTCAAAAAAGTTTGAAGGCAGATTTTTGAACGTGTCAAAATTCAAATTCTTTACATAAGCGGAGGCATTATGTGAAAAGAAAAGAATTTGTGAATAGAAATACAGATTACAACTGATAAAACGTCAGAAGCCAGTGCTCGGTTCCACTTTACCGATCTGGGAACCAGTCCCAAGTCTCATAGTGAGGCGAGATTTCAATGACCTAATTCTACCTGTACAAGTTTGGTTTAGATATAGTTCCGTGTTTCCATTTCCTCAGAATATCTTCGCCTGACTTGATCGCTTGACGGAACAACTCTACAATTGAATTAGTCTGAGTTGGACTGCAGTTCATTGCATGCATTTGCTGTTGGGTCTGGCGCCGTTTCTGTTGTTCGCCTGCGAATACATTACCTCTTTTTGGGTTAAATGTTTGACTTAAAAATTTCGTAAGCATGGTTTAAAATAAATATCGAAAACTTAAAATATTCTATTTTGCGTAATTAGTATTAACAAACGCTTTATTATTATTTGAATAACAAATGTCAGTTATAATATATTAGTGCCAAATATTGAAGAGTCTTTTCAATAGGTTCACAATTCCAAATAATTATCTCGATTTAAAAAAAATCATTAGTTTTCTTTATCTTATGCTATTTGAAACAATCGATTGTCATTAATTTAATAATAGACGTCCATTCTTTTAGTGTCAGATAGTGATGAGTCATCGATGTCTGACACTAAGCACTAAGTTCATCGCTGATAAGCTTGAGTATAAATTCATTGTTCATGTTAATTAAAAGATTTATTGTTCATGTTAGTTATCTCGATTCGGTTCATTTAGTTCTAGCTTTGACAGTGTGAATTAATTCAACTTGAATCGAGTAAGTAATCTGTGGATTAACAATTAGTTAGTTGCTGCTGATTTTTTTTTTTCAGTTTTTGTACGTTAAAACGTTTAAATACGTGCATTTTTATGACTATGACGCTCATAACCAGGACTTTTCAAAATTAAAAGTGATTTTCATAATATAAATACTCGTAATCAACACAAAATTGTATAACCTAAATGGAGATTAGCTAAGACCAGTAAGTCATTTTTAGTAAGTAGCATACACTTTTATAACGAGCTACCAAAGGCGGTGACTGTGTGTGGTGACTTAGCGAAGGAAAGTTCAAAACCCATATTAAGCGTGTCTTAACCAAAAAACATATAACATAGAAGTGAATTCCAAAAATATAAGATTTCGTAATTTCGGTTAATGAATACGGGTGAGTTTTAGTTAGTAAAAGTCTGTTACTCCCTCTTGCTCCACCTAGAGCAGGAGTAGTTTAGATTGCCTACTAAAACAGAAGAGTATAATTACAGTTAATTTTGATCTTAATAGACCTTTCTCCGATTCAACGAAAACAGGTAGAAAGGTAATCACTATGACCCTCGATCGCCCAACTTGACAAATAACCTCAAATTCTTCGGATCTTCCTTAAAACTGTCAGTCCTACCATTCCGTTTCATTTAGTTTCAATTGTTCCGTGTCCATAAAGTCGGGACACCGCTTAATCGGCCGGTGTCACCGTTCGGCAAGTCCATTAAACTAAGGCTTAAAGTTTGTTGTTGACGTTGACGTGATTAGATGCGCTTAGTTCAGTTAGAGCTAGCGCGCTGGACTGTCATGTTGGGTTCATAAGCACGATAACTTTTTGTCAAAAGTCACTAGTGCGCGCTAGCTCTTAGACGCTGCTGTAGAGGGTTTTATTTTGTTGTAGAAAATTTGGAAGGCCTGCCGTAAAGCTTCACTTGTCAATTTACTATAATATTAGTATAGACGTCAATTTATTATTATAATATTTTTATAGTATTACCTCTACTTATGGTGGTGAAGGGGAGGCAGTAAAGACTTCTACTGTCATCATTTTAGCTAAAAGTGGCTCAAATAATTACGATGATGATGAATTACAAAAAAAAAGCTATTTCAATCGTTAATATTTATAAAACGTCTAAGAATTAGAACAATTTGCCTGCAATGGTCTTCCTATTCAATTATAATTTAGGTACCTTCAAAGCTAGAGTGAATAGTTGTTTAATAAACCTTCAACGATTGCATCACTGCTTACCTACCGTCAGGTGGAATCGCAGTCATGCACTAGTTTATATTTTTTATTATTATTCATAGGATAGTTTGACCTATTTACTCTAGACTTACAGACTCCTAAGTTTTAGCTATCAGGAAACACAGGTCCACTGATATTATCATTAAAAAAAAAACTATTTCTCTTTTGTATAGCTGTATTCAGCTACAACTGCTAAATATAATTTAAATAAACTTCTTGATTCTAATAGCAACTGGATAATGAACTAACCCAAACTGTATTTCGTAGTTCAACTATTTTATGACCATTGAAATCGTAAAACTAAGTCCAAAATTCGTAAACTTGTAGTTATGTTAGTACTCAATTGGGAAATCATGGTGTTACTCAGTGACACGTTTTATTTGTGGCCTACTTCCATGTTCCTGAAATCCAAGTTTAAAAATCAAAAACGTACGTTGTGGTTTATATATTAGTCCAACTATCACACAATGCCATTTAGTCCCAAGCTTCTAAGCAGAGCTTGTGCTATGAGTACTGGACAACTGATAAACATACTTATATTTCTAAATACATATAATATTATAGATAAATTACATCCAGACACAGAACAAAGAAGATCGTGCTCATCACGCAAAAAATTGTCTTGGGTAGGAATCGACCCTACGACCTCCGGCATTGCAGTCAGAGCCACTATCCAATAAACCACAAGTCAGTCACGTTTATTTTTCATCTTATCCAGTGGTCTACATTTAATTTTAGTATTTTGGATTAAAGTCATTACAGTTTGAAAAGAACATAATAATACATGTGTCGTACACTGATAAATAAAATTTATAGATAAATATAACTCAAATTTAATGCATTTATTTCAAACAAATACAGATACTTTTTGACTGCCAAAGTCGTTCAATCAGAATAAAAGAATGATGCTAAATACACATTTGATCTATTTTAATGGAGAAGAACATGCAAGAAAATACAGTAGGCATAGGCAGCCTTCAGAGTATTAAATAGATAATTAAAATATCTAAATGGACTAGCTATATAAACTAACAAAGATAAAAATGAGCGTGATAGTAGGAGTGTACAAAATATTCTACAACCTATTTCTAATTCAACCAAAAACACAAGCCGTTTCAGAGGAGTTAGTTATATTTTAGATGTAGTATAACCGCATTTTGACAGTCTTAAAATTTCACTTATAATTACGGTACGGTAATACCTCTTATCATATGAACTCAGAAACATCCTCACCAAAATTCCAACCCCGAATATTCCTCTATGCTATTGCATCAGCTCAATTAGCCATTTCATTACCAAACTGATCGGCCATTTGCAATATTTGGACAACGCACAATGCTATCATGTACCAGGGCTACATATGTACCTACTAGGTGCTTCAATTATACGTGTGGAGACTACTGCGCCTGCCGTGTCCTTCTATCCAATTAGGATTAAAGGTAGGGTTCCAGTTGCAGTGACCAGGGGCCCATTGTCATTTTACTAAAAGTTCGTAATCTGCTAAATCATAATGATCGATAATTGATCGGTTAATGGTCTCGTAATAGAGTGGTGGTAGAATGACAATATCGAGCTTATTAAAATCAATAACTGCACAATAACGTTCTAATGGTAGATCTCCGGTCAAAACAACTGTCAAAAGTTTTGCAAATATTAGTTTGTCATTATGTACGAGATTACCACTTTAAGCCACTTCTTTTAATGAAGTGTCAGTGGTTGACCATTGGAAAGTCATTATGACGCCATTATATTAGTAGATTACCAAAACTTGTAAAAATCAACAATTATGAAGTCAATGATAGACCATTCTGACACTATTGTAATAGCAGACTAGAGGCCCAGTGATGTTACTCTTCACTTGCATTGATTTAGCTGTCTGCTAATAAGTTACTGTCTGCAAGTTCCTGGTAAGAAAATTGCAAACCACGATTTTATCATCTTCATCTTTATCTCAGTTACAAGACATCAACTGCTGTACATAATTGTCCCCCAAGTGTCACCAAAACGATCGATGATGTGCGTCTCGCATCATTTTTCGATGATGCTCTCTTTGTCATCGGTACACCTCATAAAAAGCCCTCGAATAAATTCAATCAAATCCAAGAAGTTTCGGCCTTATCAATCATGAACAAATTCCGAATTCAACAAAAAAAAAATGTAGTTATCATATCGTTTTAAATATAAAATATATATTCAGTTGTGATATTTTTACGTTGCTGACACTGCTCCACTAGGTTATTTGGTATTTTATTGGTGTCATTCGATTGCTTTTAAGAATTTTTATTTTAAACAGTTCCACTGATAAACCATAAAACCTTCCAAAACATTATGCAACCTCTGTAGTTGATTTTGTTTGTTTTAGGCATTATAATTTTTTTGTTTATTGTAAATATTTTACATTAAGGTTTTGTGTGTTTAATCTAAAGAGATTTTACGAAAACTGGCGTTTCAAACTCATATAGTAGCTTCTCCAACAAAACAACTACTGGACGTAAGCCACATCTCTTTAGTCACGCAACTAGCGACTGATAAAAAGGGTCACAGCGATCTCAATCCGTCTCGTAAAAAAACGTAGACGCCATAAACATGGGTCATCCATCTTAGAGCTAAAGGGGCCCTGAACTGAACAAGGGTCAATAGCGATTACAAAAGACTACATTTCTAAGCACAACCTACGTTCATATCCTTACTTTGTGTATTTTATTATACTGAGCGAACATATTGCGGATAAAAAGTATCCTAGGGCACTCTAAAACTGGTTTTTTGTCTAATGCGTCACAACCACAGGTTCTGTTGAAAACCAGCGTCAGGCACTAGCTGTCTGGCAATCATGCTGAACTGGACCTATTTTGGTGCAACCATGAGGCACACAACAACAGTTTTTTTTTTGTTTGTTGTGTTTGGGCCTTGTGATGTACCAAATAATTTATTTTTGTTTTTTTCTTTCTTTTCTTTGATTTAGGTCATGGTTCATCCGTATAATGAGTAGGTGTTATTTGAACAAGGCAACAGACATAGGTACAGAGTTATTTCGAACTAATCATATTAGTTTCACTCGCCTTTACTTCTGAAAATATCTCGAGGGTGTCTTTCTCCAGGATATAATCTTTTTCTTTACTTACCAAAATTAATAAAACTGCCTCAGAGATTTAAAAGGTAACGAACAGATGTAGTACATTTTCTCTTACATTTATATAATATATTTATTATTACTAGCGCTCCCGTCAGATGTTGCCTTGCCCGAAAGTTGACTTCGCGTCAGTAAAAAATTGACAATCCGATTGCATATACTTAACACAATTTCATCCAAATCGATCAAATCACTTAGGAAGAGATAGGTGACAGACACACATACCGTAGAATAATTTATATAAACACACTAGCTTTTGCCTGCATCTTCGCCCGCGTACATAAAATATAGCTCTGTCTTTAGGAATAAAGCAGCTATGTATCGATGAAAAAAATTTTGCAATTGGACCAGTACTTTCAGAGATTACCTCCTACAAACAAAAAAACAAACTTTACCTCTTTATTATATTAGTGTAGATAGTAGTACTTGTAAAGCCGTTGATCCCGATGACGGTCATTTATAGATCTTTATTTTGAATTAGTCAATTGCTGGTTGTACAGGCCAGAAGACAGTTACTCCATGTAAAATACTTATATACAGTCGCATTCTGTAAAGACTAGAAGCCTACCCCAATTCATTTGTAAAATGGCCAGGCATGCAGGTAGTGTGGAATTACGGCCCGCCTACACTGGGACCCCAACCTTAATAGGTACTGATCACAGGAACATCGTACCGTATTAGTGGCTGGCTTTTTGAAAGGTGTCCGTGATTGGTTTTTAATTATTTATTGGTCCACGTATGTGTCGTGTTTCAGACGTATTACAGGTTTATAATTGCAGGTTTATTACATATTTATTATGAAGCTTATACTGATTTAATGGTGGTTGGTTGAACTATTTGTTGTGGTTGGCTGGTCATTATAAAATTAATATTACGCGTGATAGTGTTGGTTTTCATTTTTGTTGTTCATACCTACACATAGAATCCTTGAGGGATCAGAGTAGAGATGCTTCACGTGAGGGTGCAAGCTTTTTGCCATTGTTCATGGTTTATTTTTGAGTTGGGATAGCATTCAAAGACTTCTCCTACTCTCTAAGGCAGTCTTTCCCAAAGTGGGCGATAACGCCCCATTGTGGGCACTGCAGGTCTCAAGGGGGGCGGGAAGAGACCCAGAAAGACCCGTTAATATACATATCTAGGTCACAATAATTAATTAATTTAATTTGAAGTTATAGTGGTTTTTAAATAGGTGAAAAAATGGGGGCGCTAAAAAATATTTATTCTCAAAGTGGGCAGTAGACAAAATAAGTTCGGGAACCACTGCTCTAAGGTGTGTAAGTGAGAGAGCGTGTCAGACTTTTACTGACTAAAACTGCGTTTCAGAACCGCAATATCTCTATCAGAAATTCTCCGCGGTTCTAGTGGGCTTAGGCGTGTGTGAAACACTACGTGCCGTTGAGGACTCGGGCTTGGGCCTTATCAGACAGCAAGACGACGAGCAATGTTACGTAGCCCGCGCCTGCGATGATCAGTTATCGCTGTGCAATTACCAACTCCTGCGGTGGCGGCTAAGGTGAGAGGATGGCCGTTACCTTACGGTTGCAGCCATTTACTTCGCTAGCATACCTGCTTCCCAGAAGGAGGCGGACATATCCCATTTCTACTCGCTTCGGACCATTGTCTGAACCAGGGTCCGGCGCGAGACGTCACTGCTGTCAATCGCCTTCACAAGGATACGCCGGCGCTCCGCTTAAGCGTACCAAGTTCTCCAGGTGGTCTGTATAATTGTCAAGCTCGGGCGTTTCATCTTTCTAAATTCGAAAAACGAACCTCCCAAACTTACTACGTCCGGTGAAGACCAGCGTCATACAAAGCCGAGGACACCGTAACGTCTCTCCAGCTACTCTGCGAAAAAAAACCCGCAATTGTAGGGTGCCTAGATTGTTAACCATCTAAAGAGTAAGGCCGTCTGTCCACCGCCGCCGTCACCGGGACGTCACCGAGAACGAGATTATTTCGGGCCGAGTTTAAGTTTAAGATGCGCTCGAGTGACAGGCGTGTGGTAGACACATGGCCATAAAAATTTATGTATCGCTAAATCGGCGCCGTCATCTCGTTCTCGGTGACGTCCCGGTGACGACGGTGGTGGACAAACGGCTTTAGTCAGGGAAATAAAAAGTTATTATTGTGAACAAAGTTAGTTATGTTGGAGTAGCCATCTTACAAAAATACTTGCTTGACCTTTCCAATAAAATTATCAGTAAAAAACCATTTACAAATATTACTAGAACTGTTTGTTCTATTTTTGTAACTCATTAAAATTAGAACGTAACTTTTATCTCATTTTCATAACACTAATCCGTCGGTTTTCTATCATTTACATTCCGGGGAGTGGGTGTTGGTCCACCATCATCGGACCATCATTGGACGTCCGGCGGTGCGCCACCGTTACATTGTGGAAACCTCACCCATACGTACAAAGCGTTTTGGGAACACATTAATTAAGCGTACAGCTAAGTAAGGTGTGGAATTCCCTGCCAGGGTTTGTGTTTCCTGATAGCTATAACCTAGGGGTCTTTAAGTCAAGAGTGAATAGGTTACTTCAGGGCAAGTGTGCTCCATCGTCGGCCATATCATCGTTTACCATCAGGAGAGATAGTGACCAAACGCGGGCCCATCAACAATAACTGTCCCCGCACACGGGCTTCAAAAAAACGCCACCACAAATAAACCCTAGATGCGGCCACAAGCGAAGTGCGCGTTAGCCATAAAACATAACTGAAGCGCCGCCGCCACAAAAAAAGGCCGAACGCTGCCGCAAAAAGAAGCTTGAAGCCGCTTCAAGCGTTTTTTATGGCAGCACCGCCGCACACGAGCCACCAAAAAAGGTCGCCTCAAAATGAAGCTTGAAGCGGCGTTTTTTTGAAGCCCGTGTACGGGGACAGTAAGAAAAAAAAAACTAGAATCGTTTGTTCTATTTTTGTAACTCATTAAAATTTGATCGTCAGTTTTGTGTCATTTTCATAACACTCATTTGAAAGTCAAATGTCGTTTAATTTTGCGTGGGACTTATCAGAATTGTTGACAGACTATAAACCTTTGAGTAAATACATTTCTAAGAATAGTTTTCAGAAAAGGTTAACACCTACGTCTGACATAAAAGGTTACTTATACATTTTTGTTTGCGTGTGGGAAGAACTGGAGAACAAATCGTTTGGGTGAAGCTCTATTAGGGATACAGATTGTCAATCAATCGAAATCTTTGCTTTGTGTAGTATCTAACTTTAGGATATTTATTCTTGTTGAATCCTTACTAATATTATAAAAGCGAAAGTGAGTTTGTTTGTTACGTCTTCACGCCTAAATAGCAAAACCGATTTTGATGAAACTTGGTACACGGATAGGCCATGTCCTGGAATAGGACATAGGATACTTTTTATCCCGGAAGTATGTTCCCTTGGGATAAATAAAAGAATCTTTAGTCTTTTCTTATTGCCATTATTTTTTGGAGTGAGTCTGAATGTGCCATCTGTTCGCAGAACAGATGGCCGTTGGGGCTGAAAGGTTCTAGAGTGGCGATCTCGTACCGGAAGACGCAGCGTTGGAAGGCCTCTTACTAGGTGGACCGATGGCCTGGTGAAGGTTGCGGGAATCCGATGGCTGCAAGATGCACTGGATCGTTAATTGTGGCGGCACTTGGGGGAGGCCTATATCCAACAGTGGACGTCTGTCGGATGGATGATGTTTTTTTTATTTTTCTTTTCATTATATTTATATATTTTTTCTTTTAATGTGTAATATAACATATAATTATATAGGTGGTTTTAATGATTATTTTTAAATGTAAATAAAAAAGACCATACTTCTATTTGCTAACAGAAATTGTTCTACGAGCCTACTGAAAATTTGGATTTCGAACTTCAAAGTCATTTTTCAAATACAATTCCTTTGCAAATCGAATGGGCAAACAAATCGATACCTAGGAATCGAGCCAGTCGAGTGTTCGATTCTCAGATAGTTTTATTCATTTCAGGAGATTTCACGGGCGAGAGGATCGCAAATTGCGCCGCTCGCTCCCGGCGCGACCCGTAATCGATTGTGCTGCCATCTGTTGGCAAAATAATGACTCCGTCTGGTATGCTCCTCCTTTATTTAGATAGAGTATATGGTGGGTGAGGATATGCTTTATTGCTTGGATGTGAAGATCAAAGATTTTATAATAGATTTTTTGTAAAGATGCCAGTAATTTTTTTTTTTATATTCCTACACTTTGGTGATGTGAGTTTTTATGTAAACACTGTGAATTCACTGCTGTTAGCATCTGCGACTGTCATTAAGCCAGCGAGCTATTTTTTTTTGTTATATTGCAAATAGTCACTATTTCCAATGACGATTCAGTAATTTTAAAATTAATTAAACTAAAAAACTGTTGAAGTTAGTCATTATTTTAAAATGATATAAATTAAACAAAAAATGTTGGAAATAATCTTTACTCATTGGTCAGTTTTATTTTTTCCATTCAAATGTTTGGTGTAATTTGAAAAAAAGACAAAAAGATTATTTATGACTTGCCTAAAACAAAATAAAATAAATGAGCAACAAATTACAAACCAACTAAAATAAAATAACAATATATTTTTGATCAACTTGCTAAATAATATTTATAATTTTCTGTAAATTGTTACTATTTTGGTATACAATATAGTTTATTTTATTCTATACTAGCGACCCGCCCCGGCTTCGCTCGGGTGCAACATTATGCATATAAACCTTCCTCTTGAATCACTCTATCTATTAAAAAAAACCGCATCAAAATCCGTTGCGTAGTTTGAAAGATTTAAGCGCACATAGGGATATAGGGACGGAAAAAGCGACTTTGTTTTATACTATGTAGTGATTTAACTGTTGATCTAATTGTAAACCAAAACATCTAAAATCTTTGCTTATACTACACAAACGTCGAGGAAGACCAAAAGCCGGTCATAATGAAACTATTTATCTCTCGAACGCACTGATCGGCGCATTCTCGGCACCGCGATACAATGTGGAGTAACTGCCGATATTACCAACACCTTTGATACAGCGCTTTTGTATATGGAAAGGACAGAAGACGTTGAAAATTTTGCTGAGGACGGAATTTTTTGAGTTTTGAGTGTCTCAAAGATTTGATTATAAAACAACTCTCACACTAGCAATTTTTTTTTAACCCTTCAGATACCGTCAATTAGAGACACAATAGTAAGACAATAGATGCGCGGCCACCGGGTGTCGCTTGGGGATTCATGAATTAATAATTAAAAAAGACGATGCATCAAAACGTCCCCCCAACTTTTACATTGACCAACAGATTTGAAATGTATCCCAATCGAAAGGAAAATATTTTACTATGGTAACATCTCTCTAAAGTTTAAAAAAATATTTTAGTGTATTCAACAAAAATATTGAATTATGTCTTTTTTTGTAAAAGATCGTGACACACATGATATTTTTGCACCAAACAGAAACCTAAAACTTTTTCCAGTGTGACAGTCCCAGTGACTGTTTAGGCTTCGACCCAGCTGGGCCCCTGCTGTTGCTGACAACTCCTTGAGGCGCGCGGGAATAGTGCGCGCCGTTGACGACTTGGGCTTGGTCCGGACAGTTACCGGATGGTCGGACAGCGAGCTACCCATGGCTCGCCGTCCACAAGCCCGCGCCTACGGTGGCCGGAAATTGAATTTAGAATCCCGGCGGCAGCTAGGGCGCCGCCGTTGCCTGATGTGGTCGGCCTCTTCCTTGTTTTTCTGGTAAAAACTGTCATTTGAAATTATACCTAGAATATTGGCAGCAATGCCACATTGAATGGCAATGCTAATTCTTTGAGCAATAAATGAGCCAGCTATTTAGCCACACAGTGTCGATCAGTCAGTGAGCAATTTCAGCTCGTTTATATTTTGAATAAACTGCGGTACCTTATCGTTCAAAAGCTTTTATGATAAATATATAGAACCCTAATCTCGTTGCAGTGAATTCAGAACCAGACTGAGTGGTACTATAAAACCCACGCTTTCAAATATCGATATCGATAAATAGAGGATTTCTATTGCAAGACAAATGCTAAAAGTTACAGCGTTTTGAAGATTAGATTATTCGAAAAAACAAAACACATCGATTTCTAAAGTTCTTTTTTGTTTGTTCAGTAAACTTTATTTATTTTATAAATAAAATTCTTAGTACTCACATTACGTACAAAAACTTAAATAATAATAATATATCGTTTATTATCTGGCATCTTGGCCTATAGATATATACCTTACAGACTAACATATATATAGAGTGACTGAGACTGAAGTTTTGTAGTAAATAACAACAACAACTAACAAACAAAAGCAATATTAACTTACTACCAACATACGAGTATAATACGAGTATACAAAAACAAAATACACTTAGACATCGAAATATTCCTCCACATTATTGTCACTTAAAAAGGTGCCCAGATGACTGGCTACATTGCCACGTTGAATGGCAATGCTAATAATTTGGGCATAATGCAGAATGGAGGCCTTTTCACTATTTTATATATATTTTTATATTGTAAAGATCCAATTAAATCTATAAATTTATGTTATGTTAGCTTTAATTTTTAAATTTAATTTTTGATTTTCGTAATAGTCCAATTGTATTTATGAATTTATGTTATGTTTTCTTTAATTTTTAAATTTAATTTATTTGTTTTATAAATTAATTGTAATCTACATTATTTAAATCAATTAATGACATTGTAATTTTATTTCTAAATGTAGCTAAATAATCTGATTTTAATTTTATTTTCTGATATTGTTAATTGTTATTTCTAGTTTTAGTTTTACTTCAAAGGCTTGTCTTAATAATAGCTATCTGAAAAAGATTGTATAGACTTATGGGAGAGCGCTGATGTCTGAAATACAGATTTTTTATCTAGTACAGACACAGATGTTCCTCACTAGATTTAACTTAATGTGCAACTCAAAGGTCTACAAAAATTTTAAGGTGTATTTTTTTTTTTTTTGGAAACAATAAATAAAAAATAAATAAAATAAAATAAAAATGAGCTGGCCATCTGATAATGCAAAGTAACACTCAGTCGGCCTAAAAAGAAGACGTGCATTTGGATCTCATGTCAGGTCGAAATGCTTGGGTCATGGGGTGGCTCTAAACTGTAACTAAGTAGTTAAATATTTTGTTTAAACTTTAATTGGTAGGCACCAATAAATTAAGGGTTTGTACCATGACGTACGACGTATGAGCAGTAGTGGCCGATTGGTAATGGCTCCGACTTACGAGTCGTAGGTCACGGGTTGAAACCCTGCCAGGTGCATTACTTTGTGTAATTTATTTCATTACCACTGCTCTCAAAACGGTGAAGGGAAACATCGTGAGGAAATCGGCATGTCCTAGAACCAAAAATTTTAAGACATCTGACATTCACCAACCCGCACTGGGCCCGAGTGGTGGATTACGGCCCCTTCCCTCACCTAAAGAGGAGGCCTGAGTCCATGATGATGATGATGATGACCATGACGTACAAAGTGAAACCCTCATAGAATCACTATACTGTCCAACCAAAATCCCTGGTCTGCCAAGACCCTTTTTTTGACAAAAAAAAGAAATTTGAATTTAAATTTGTATCAAACTAACGTCTGCTTACATCATGTAAAATTTTGTAAAACAGAAACAACACTATAACTACTAATAACTCTGTCGTTATTTATTTCCTTTATTATTGTACCACGTACAAAGGCCAGGACAATTCCTGAAAATTCACCAAATATAATAAAGCCAGTTGAAATGAATAGCTACACTTGTGCTCCTATGCTACGAGCAAAATTAGCCACCAACGCTAGACCACTCACAGTGACATTAGATAAAGGCCTGTGTTTGTGGCACGACTTGTACGCAGAGATATGTTAATTTGCACCCCAGTGTAGCACGGCTCTGTTGTTGTATAACGTGAACACAGCCTACACTGGCTTGCAGTGGAACGTGTGTAGCTGTAATAGGTTAGGAAGTGTATGACGCTGGCGTAGGTACCATGATTTTGGAGTTAAGGTGTGTTCAGATTTGCAGAAACGTCGTTTATTTTTTGAATGGTGTACCTGTATAGTTTTTGATCTATTAGAAGTGTAAAAAAGGTACTTGACCCAAAATGTCAGTCTACTTTATTCAACATCTACACTGATATTATAAAGAGGATAGAAGATATTATACAGTGCCTCAAGACGAAGGTCTTTGACCAGTGCAGGTAGTCAGTGATGACATATGGCTCTGAATTGTGGTCGCTCACAACGAGGCCTCATCCGATTCAAATTTACGCTAAGAACAACAGGAAGGGATTTTAAAGTTCACTCGCGTAATCGAATCAGAAATGAAAAATCTCTCTTTGAATTATCGATAAAGCCAGAAAAATCGCCAAACTAGCTCGCAGAACAGATGATCGGTGAGGTCAAAAGGTTTTGGAGTTGCGAGCGTTTACCGGAAGATGTAGCATTGGAAGGCCTCCTACGAGATAAAACACATTGTATGCGATGCAAGACGCACAGAATCTGTGACTATGCTTGACCTATGTCCAGTAGTAGGCATCTTTCGGCTAAAATAAACATGACAATGACCACTGATGTAATGTTATATTGCAGTGTTTTTCAATGTTTTTGAATACATGACCTCTTTTTAAAATAGGCAAATAGTAGCGCCCCTATAACTGTAAAATTGCGGTGAGCGGACGGACACACTGAGCTCTTGACACCACTTGTTAAATTTAGACGTCGAAAATGTTTGAAATGGCACACAATTTGCTTGTCAAAAGTAGATCAAAGATCAAAAAAATATTTATTGAATTGTCATACTTCGTGTAGCATAGAGTCGGTAATCCTTACTTTTTATTTTTACCTAAATCGCGATCGCGACCCCCTAAGCAAGACTTTGTGACTCGCCTAGAAGTTGCAGCCTACATATTGAAAAATACTGTTATATTGTGTAGGTCCTCTGCTTATCTAATAATTTCAAAGCATAATTGAATTATCTACAAGAGACTTCGCAGCCCTGAAACGTTAGGGGTAATCGAAGAAACAGGCACACATAGGGTAGGATTTAGTCTGTAAAAGTCTGAAACTGAGCGAGAGGGACGCTCCTCGCAGAGCAATAAAAGTTATTTGATGATTGCTGTCAAAAACTGAAATACTTTTTTTTTAAACTTTGAAAGACCTATGTCACCCCAAATAACTGCCAAATCAAATTTAATATAAATCAAACGTTTCTCTGATTAACTAGAGGTCCCTTGTTCAACGGGCACAAGTTCCCGAAAGGGGAGGATGTCAAATTGATGTTTAATTAACTCATAGCCCGATTTGTCGGGAGATCAAAGCTGTTTGATATACGGGTCATAGCTTTTCGACGCTCCGAGGAGATGGAGCACACTGACTTATGTTGAGAAAGAGATGAAGAGTTTGGAGCAACGATTTTGTTGAGTGTGTTTAGTTTTTTTAAGATACGATGAGGAAAAAAGGAGTTAGTTTGTTTATTGTTGGTAAATCTGTTTGCATTTGTTTAAGAGCAGTAGTGGCCGAGTGGTAACGATTCCAACTTACGAGTTGTAGGTCGCGGGTTCAAACCCAGTCAGGCGCATTACTTTTTGTAATTTATTTTCATCACCACTGGTCTAAAAAAGGGTGAAGGAAAACATCGTGAAGAAACCAGCATGTCGTAGAACCAAAAATTCGAAAACATGTGACATATACCAACCCACACTGGGCCCGCGTGGTGGATTACGGCCCATTCCTTCTCCTAGAGAGAAGGCCGACTAGGCCTGATAATGTTCCCAATGCTGTAGCTTTGTTATGCTATGTTTGCATTTATGTACATATATTAATGTATTACTAGCTGCTGCCAGCGTCATCGCCTGCGAGGAAGTAAAAAATTATTACGAGGACACGCATACCCCTGTGATAAACAAGTACTATACAAGACATCTTCTACCCGCGAGCCAAATTTCATCTAAATCCGTTCAGTCTTTTGAGTATGCAGACGATTTTGACTGCAATAAAGCATTGCGAATGTAACAATAATTAACTTAAACTACTCAGTTTTCCGCAGGAAAGGGATTTCAAACAACGAAACGGTTGAAAAAATTGAGAGGATTATTTTAAAGAATTACCACAGCCCTAGAATGCAAATGATAAATGAAAACCAAACAATGCAACACAGGTGGATTGACTTAAACCCGCCAGTAACCTTACAAAGACAAATGATTTCCTTTCAATTTTCCAGTCACTGACGCCACTTTCAAACTTCCTCTAAAATACTTATAAAAAAGAAACCCAATACTCTCAATTTCTCCCTAATTTAAAGGAACCGTTTTAGCAAACACGATCTATCTTAATTTCTGGGAAGTCCTCGATGAACAGTCCTAGATGTCAGTAATAACCTGGATGAACTTAGAAAAGTACATGTATGTATGCACAAAACAGAATATATGTATGTATGTACATAATAATATGTGAATTTTTCAATGAGAGCTGGGCCAGTGCCTGCTAGGCCATTACGACTATATTATTCAAACTTAATTTTTTTTTAATGATACTAACTGGTGATTGACTGCGATCCCACTTGACGGTAAGCAGTGATAAAATCATCGATCCCACTCATCATCATCAGTCTTTTTAAAGTTCCCACTGCTGGCACTCAAGCCTCTCTAGAAGTGGGAATGGGCTGTAATCCACCACGCGAGCCCAATGCGGGTTGGTGCATGTCACACGTCTTTGAATTTTTGCTTCTAGGACATGCCGGTTTCCTCACGATGTTTTCCTTCACCGTTTTGAGAGCAGTGGTGATGTAGTATGCGCCTAGCTGGATACAAAACTGCGACCTATAACTCGTAAATCGGGGCCATGACCACTCGGCCACCACTAATCCCACTAGTCTATACTAATATTATAAAGAGGTAAAATTTGTAAGTTTGTAAGTTTGTAAGTTTGTATGTAGGGGGTAATCTCTGGAACTCATAATCCAATTCTAAAATTTTTTTTACTGGCAGAAAGCTACATTATTCCTGAGTGCTATAGGCTATAAATTGTTTCTATAGCATGTATATTAACCGAGCTATCACAACTTTTGTCTAGCAAGTCGGAAAAAAATACCTCATAAAACAGAATTATTTGCGTGCGCTGCCTAAACAGTTGCTTAAAATTAAAAATAATGTATGGCTACCTGGTTCGTCTTAATTATTTCTACAAAAAAGTCCGCGATACCATATCTCTATCTTTTATATTTTATCTTTTATACTTCTTTTATTGCATTAAAAATATTTTTTTTCGGCATACTTACGTTTGGTTGATTATTTGAGCAACAAAATATTAATTCTTATGACAATAAATTATTTCAGTATCACATTTACAGTATATCAATTGGTCATACAGTTTCGGAGATAATATAAAATTACTAAAACGCAAAATGCCCCTAGCATAACTTTCATTGTGCAGACGTTTTACCTATTGGCCCATAGATGGCGTTCTGCAATTACGTAATTTTTCGGAATCGCGGTGTTAAGACTTTCTGTGGATTGATGATCCTCTCGAATTATTATGCCCACGTTGTCGTTAGTTGGAGTTCTTCTGTCAGTCGCTTATTGATTCCGGTTGTTTCGTTCGTATGGTTGTTGTTGTTGATAGATACCTCATAATTGAAAATATCGTAATTTCGTTGTACGTTTGTTTCGTATGTTCGTAGTTTCGTACTTTGTTCTATCGTAATAATCGATACGAGTTATTCGATATTACGATTGTTTTGTTTTGTAAAGGCGGACGGTGTTCGAGTCGCTCTCCCTTTGTTCATAATTGTTTTCAAGTCTGTGCGCAGTTTGTTGAGAGCACACATGCATGCCTAAAAGGAAATCTCAAATGTCCCAGCAGACATCACAGACAAGAGCCGCTCGAGTACGCCGTACGGAAGAATCTGCCCCTGAAAATGAGCAGCGCCTCTCGAGAAATAGAGAATATATTTCGCGAGCGCTCACAGCGCCTAGCTAGCCAAAATGTGAGGACGTCGCGGGCCCGTGCTAGAGAAACTAGCGCTGAACGTGCGCACCGTCTATCTGAGTTAAGGCAGCATGTCTCTGAGACAAGGGATAGGGAGACTAGGGCTGAACGCTCGCAGCGGCTTGGTAGGCAAAATGTCATAACATCGCAGGCCCGTGCTCGCGAATCTAGCGCTGAACGTGCGCAGCGTCTATCTCATTTAAGGCAGCATGTCTCTGAGACAAGGGATAGGGAGACTAGCGCTGAGCGCTCGCAGCGGCTGGGTAGGCAAAATGTCATAACATCGCAAGCC
The DNA here is from genome assembly GCA_949319445.1 of Mythimna lalbum. NCBI lineage: Eukaryota > Metazoa > Arthropoda > Insecta > Lepidoptera > Noctuidae > Mythimna > Mythimna lalbum. The sequence goes on along the minus strand of OX439345.1, from coordinate 5,982,726 downwards.
CGTGCTCGGGAATCTAGCGCTGAACGTGCGTAGCGTCTATCTGAGTTAAGGCAGCATGTCTCTGAGACAAGGGATAGGGAGACTAGCGCTGAGCGCTCGCAGCGGCTTGGTAGGCAAAATGTCATAACATCACAGGCCCGTGCTCGGGAATCTAGCACTGAACGTGCGCAGCGTCTATCTCATTTAAGGTGGTGCATCACGACTCACATTTTCACTGTTTTTCATACAACCGCTCATAACTGATTATGACGTTATTACACACTTTTCATTAGATATTTTGGAAACATAGTATCTTGTGGATATTATCTAGGTTTCTAAAGAAACCAATTTCTAAATTTGTGTAAAACTAATCCAGTAAAAACCTCTGAAAATCTCCTATTTTGTATGAACTTTGACACTTCATAACTTGCCTAAAAATTAAAAAAGTCAAAAAAGTAATCCTCTAGAGACCTTGCAAATTTTATTAAGATTCTAAATGACGACAACTTTTTCCAAAAACTTTTAAGGGTTTAAAAAAAACAGGTATTTCCTGGAGCAAGTTTTGTGAAATTTTCGAGTGAATCTCGGAATTACCGTATACCAACAAAGTTTCCAGGCGTTGTCTCTCTTTTTTTGAATGAATGAATGAATGATATATTTATTTGCATGAATATAGGTATATAACATGTTCTTAACATTTAGTAGGTCTCACTATATTCGGCATATTTCAGCCGTACAAATATTTAGATTTTACATCTTTAGCATGCAGTAGGTACACATTTAGTCATTAATATTATCTTAAAATAATTTCATCATGTCAATTTAAATAACAATTTTACCAATAAATTAAAAGTTAATACTTAATATATTAATAACACAAATCATTCATAATAAAAATAATTTCATGTCATCAAAATTAATAATAATAATAATAAATAATGAAAATTGCGTTGCCTTTTCGTCAAACATCGCGTCTTATTGCATTAAATGAAGTAACAAGCTTTTAAACCATTTTCGATGTTTACGATAAGCGAGTGGAGAAGGACCCTCTTAAGGCAGCATGTCTCTGAGACCAGGGATAGGGAGGCTAGCGCTGAGCGCTCGCAGCGGCTTGGTAGGCAAAATGTCATAACATCGCAGGCCCGTGCTCGGGAATCTAGCGCTGAACGTGCGCAGCGTCTATCTGAGTTAAAGCAGCATGTCTCTGAGACAAGGGATAGGGAGACTAGCGCTGAACGTGCGCAGCGTCTATCTCATTTAAGGCAGCATGTCTCTGAAACAAGGGATAGGGAGACTAGCGCTGAGCGCTCGCCGCGGCTCACTAGGCAAAATGCCATAACATCGCAGGCCCGTGCTCAGGAATCTAGCGCTGAACGTGCGCAGCGTCTATCTCATTTAAGGCAGCATGTCTCTGAAACAAGGGATAGGGAGACTAGCGCTGAGCGCGCGCAGCGGCTCACTAGGCAAATGCTATAACATCGCAGGCCCGTGCTCAGGAATCTAGCGCTGAACGTGCCCAGCGTCTAATCGAGTGTAATCTTATTTTAAAACAAGAAATTTTCCGCGGACGAAGTCGCGGGCAGAAGCTAGTTTATTATAAAAACTTCCTCTAAAATACTCTTAAAAAAGAAACCAATACTCTCCATTTAATTCTCTCTGGTTTAAAGGAACCTCTGTAGCAAGCACGATACATCTTAATTTCAGGGAACCAGGTCGCCGCCTCGCCGGTACCTAATTAAGTAATTCCTCCGGTTCGGCCAGCCAAGCTTTTACTTAATGACAATTTAATGGCGGGAGAGCCTTAAAGTGTTTATCTTATTGTTTGTCGTATACTGTGGCTTACAATTGAACATTTCTTTTGTCCATTTGGGGGGTTATTATGTTTTAAATGGTATTATGGGGAGAGGTGATCTATTTTGAATACAGTGTTGAAATTGGTATGACCTAATCAGTACCCGTAGCCAAATTGCTAATCTACAATAGTTAACGCTAGTAGAACGCTTCAAATGAACAGGAACGACGTTGTCGCAACGCTCAGTCACGTGGTCAGAACAAAGAATTGGCGGCAATGTCAACTCGAAGCGTTCGACGCAAGCGAAACGGTTGTAACTTGGCTAGGGGGGCTGGGCTGGATAGCAATGTCGCGGTCAGCATTTTTGGCATTTATTTGACTTCTAGCTTTTGCCCGCGGTTTCGTCTGCGTGCATAAAATATGTATAACCTATATCACTCAGAAATAAAGCAGCTTTCTATTGGTGATAACATTTTACCAATCGGATCAGTATTTCTAGAGATTACCTCCTATAAACAAAAACACAAACTTTACTTCTTTATGTTAATAGTGTAGATAAAATGAAGAGGTTACGAGGTGATTTAGAAGTGAAGAATAGTTCAAAAGTATGCAGAAAAAAGTTTGGAAGAAGTTCGGGGAAGCCTTTGCTGAGCTGTAGGATACTTATGACTAGAAAAAATATATACTATACTATACCAAAAAGGCTGGACAAATTGATTCATTTACATGTTGACATTTTCTTGTTTGAATGGAAAGAGTTGGATAACGTCTGCAGAAAAGGCGAGTTTAGAAGTGGCCTGTTTACACTTGCTTTGAAGGTTGACGGGTGTTGACGGGTAGTGATAGGTGGTGATGGGTCGTGACGGGCAGTGACGAGTTTTGACGGGTGGTTACGAGTTGTGACGGCTGGTGGCAAGTTGAGACGGCTGGTGACGGATATTGATACTTATATGTTATTAAACAGTGACCAGTGGGTGTACAACAGAGAACTTAGTTAACAATAATTTGTCGTTTGTTTTGCTGTCATAATTATGCTGAGTTACAGTGCGTTTCACTTAAGAAGTTACTTCGGCGTAATGTTGGCTCCCCTGTCTGTCTACACAAACAATGATGGGAAAAAGGAAAGAGTTGCCTACTTTACCAAAATTGTTGCTCGAAATGCGAAACGAAATCGATTTTAACGGTAGTTGCAACACTTTTTGGAGAATTATGAGGGGAATGGGATTTTATTTTAAAAAAGCAGGTTTAAAAGTAAGTTGTTAATAGAAAGGTACAATATTGTAGCGTGGCGTTTTCGGTATATGAAAGAATTTCAGGACAATCGGAATGGAGCCCAGCGTCCTATACATTATTCAAAAATAATTTTATTAAAAAAAACAATAAAAGGCAATTGTTAAAAGTAACGAAGTATCAGTTAATCTCCCTAATATTAAGTAATTTAAATTCTAAAAACATTGCAACACTGTTTTTCCGTATTGCCAACATTACGGCAAAGGGACTTCTTAAGTGAAACGTACTGTAGTTGGTTAGTCTTAGTCAGATTTTAAAATTATTTTTCCATACTTATTTTATTTCTACTTTATGTGTGAGGTACGAATAAATGTTTTTGTTTTCTTTCTTTATTTTATATTCACAAATATTATTAACGATTTTTTATCCTTATTATCTTGATTGCAATTTATTTCAACATAAATTAATTCCGACGACAAAAAACTCTTTTAATAAAAAGTCAAAGCTATGAAGGTACACAGACTAAAACTTTGTCTCGTTAAAATTATGAGAAAAAAAGGGGCTTTATTTTTTTTCTTGTGATTATCACTAATTACTACGGGGTGTCGGTCGTTTGCAAATTCGGGAGGGGGCGTTACGGTTCAATGACCTCAAATAGATCGACGTGCCAATGATATTTTTTGACGATGAATTTACGAAAATTTATCTTTCAAGATTGTATTTTTTTTATGTTTTTTGTTCGTAACAAGTAATTTCTGAAAGTACTGGTTCGATTGCTAAAATTTTATCATCGATAGAAAGCTGCTTTATTCCTGAGTGACATAGATACGCTATATTTTATGTACGCGAGTGAATCCGCGGGTAAAAACTAGGTTCTTGTATTAGAGAACAGATGGTCAATACACATTGTAATAATAGGTTTAAAAATAGCAATACAAAGTATGGCTGCGTTCTAGCCTTGCAAAGAATAGAAAGACGCGAAGAAACCCTATAAAAACGTTTGCAGAAAAACTACAGTATTGTATAAAACGAAGCTTAAACAGTAACAGAAGAATGATTGGCACAAACTGCTCACAATTCAAAACGAACGCAAAATGTTTATTCACTTAGCTTCCATCAACAACCTCGCGATTCCTTATAAAAACCATTTTAAAATGCAAAGCCATCGTGAAATGCTTTCACGCAATACTTTGAAAGAAAACTCTATTGAAAGCTTTCACTTCAAACGTTTAGTAGAACCTATTCTATGGATACGATTTATACGGTAAAATATCGAAGTATGGAATTGTGAAAGAATTTTTTCCATGTAAGTACCTAAAAGTACGTACTCGTAGGTACTTATTTTTGGTTCTGTAAATTTTTCAAACGTTTTGTGCTACAATGTAGGATGTGTTCTGTAGCATGTGTAATGCTACTATTTTACCACATGGAGGAAAAGTACCTGAAATTCTGAAGACTTTATTATTTTTTTAAAAAGAGAGGTAGTTTTTAACGCCCGACGCAAAAAAAAGGAGTCTCAAAAGTTGTGCTCTACCTAGGTATATGAGTGTGTATCTACCGTAGCTCAGTTTTTAAATGAATAAATCGATAACCCTACCTATTTCATTATAAGTTCATTATTAAGTTACAAGATTGTAAAAATCGGGACAAACCTCTAATTCAAATGTTCACAAATATGACCAAATATGGTATCAAATTAAAGGACATAAGAAAAACATTTGAAATGATCATCGTATGACCTTTTGTTCAACTATTTGCTATAAATCATGAATTCGTACTTTGCATACGAAAAATATTAGTGTACCTAAGTTTTGTAATCAGTACAATGCTCGGTGACCTCAGTAGAGCTTCCGAAAGAGTGGGTCTTAAAATGAACATGGACAAAACCAAAGTTATGGTTAACATCCATGTAGCACTCACTCCTATTAAGATCGGAGACTCTACACTCGAAGTTGTGGACGATTATGTTTACCTGGGACAGACGGTCCAGTTGGGTAGGTCTAACTTCGACAAAGAGGTCAATCGTCGAATCCGACTCGGCTGGGCAGCGTTTGGGAAGTTGCACGGTGTCTTCTCGTCTAATATACCACAGTGTCTCAAGACGAAAGTCTATGACCAGTGCGTGTTGCCAGTGATGACTTATGGCTCCGAAACGTGGTCGCTTACAATGGGCCTTATAAGAAGACTCAAAGTCACCCAAAGGGCGATGGAAAGGGCTATGCTCGGAGTTTCCCTGCGTGATCGCATCAGAAATGAAGATATCCGCAGGAGAACCAAGGTTGCCGACGTAGCTCGAAGAGTCGCCAAACTTAAGTGGCAATGGGCAGGGCACATTGCACGCAGAACAGATGGTCGATGGGGACGAAAGGTTCTGGAGTGGCGACGACGTACCGGAAGACGCAGCGTTGGAAGGCCTCCAACAAGGTGGACCGACGACCTGGTCAAGGTCGCGGGAATCCGATGGATGCGTGACGCACAGGACCGGTCGTTGTGGCGACGCCTGGGGGAGGCCTATGTCCAGCAGTGGACGTCTTTCGGCTGATATGATGATGATGATGAAGTTTTGTACTCGGTTAAAACTGCCCAAAATTACTGACATTTACAGAAAAACTGATCAGGTAAGTTGAATTTCTTTTTCTGACTATTTTAAAAACATACAATATTTAATTTTTATAGTGATTCTAGGTGAGTACAGACTAACACAGACAGCAAAAATATTTCCTAGTTTTTTTAGAATGGTAAAACCACCGTGTTTTATCTTGATAAGAGTTGACCAGTGCTGTCAGTTGAGACTGCTCATCTCTTAGCTGCCAGTGGCTTAACTTTTAATTATTTTTTATTTCTATTTTATTTTCTACATTGTGCTCACATAATAGAAGAAATCAGAAATATGTAACCAAAATTATATTTAACTCATAATATGACTTAAAAGAATTTGTATGGAGTTTTTTGCACGTTCTTCTCCATAGAGATCTACTTGAGCTTCACTTTTTTTGGCCTGACCGACTTTTGATTATTTTGAAACAAATATAGACTAATAAACAGTATTGACTGTAACACATACCCGTAAAGAAAATGTGTACCTACACAACATATAGATCGTAAGGAAGCAAGTTTACTTGAACTTATTCTTTTGTTCTGAGCCATTTGTTGATCGAACATATGTTGTAACAATGCATTAACCTTTTCTAGAAAATTGTAAAGGGTAATTGAAATAAGTAACTGGAAACTTTCTGTGTGAGTCTACGTGCTTTCTAACTTTTAACTAATACCTCGCCACCAAGAGGTTTATTGCATCGTCCATTTTGTTAAGTTATGCGAACATATATTGTAAAGCAGTGGTGGCCGAGTGATAATGGCTCCGACTTACGATTTGAGGGTCGCGGGTTCAAACTCTACCAGGCGCGTTACTCTAATTAAATTAAAACCTCTTCCTGCATCAAGAGCGGGATGAGTTATTTTATGATTTCAGATATTAAGAAAACCCTAAGCCCAGTAAAACATTAGACAGTTTATTTATTTATGCATGTTTTTTAATGTACAGTTTGGGTATGCCTTTAAATCAGGTATATATTTTTACATAAGTGATTATCGTAAAAACGTTAAACTTGGTGAGCTTTTCGTAATGAATTCTTACGAGGTATATATAGATTACTATCTTAATCTAAATAAATACATAATTTAAAAATGATGACAATAAACATAAATAAAAATACCTAGCATAATTTAGTTAAATAAAGACATTATAATAATACACATACATAAATTCATTTCAAAAATAATAAAATTTATTAATAATGACGAAAATAAATAAATAAAATATACCAATACTTATGCAGAGACATAATAATACAATATCATGCATACGCAATTTAATTTAAATAGATGGGTACTTAATTTATATATATATATATATATATATATATAAATGATGATAGCTTTGCTGTGCCCGACAGGGTTCATATTGATTCTTTTTTTTATATATACCATCATATACACATATGGAATGCAATAAAGTATTGAGTATTGTATTGTACTATTTTTTTTACATAAAATTAGGACATGCATCCGGCTTCCTTACCAAAATTGTAATAAAATAAAAATTACCAAAGCTACAATCCCAAACTTTTCATTTTAAGTCGAGAATAAGTACCTTAGATATCGATCTTAACTTTCTAGCATCTGATGCTAAGTGGCGTCCTTCAAGCATTACTTCAGATCCCCGTAGGTCACGTCCAACAAAAACGATCCCTACGTGCTATTGATCTGAACCTTTAATTTTATCGACAGTTGCATTTCATGGCGGTGGAAATAAGTAAAGTTAAATACGGTGTTAGTATACCTAAAGGAGGGTTTATATATGTATGTGTATTTTAACTATATTGTATTCTTTTTTTCCAAAACAAAATTCTCTTTTGTGCGCCTACCATATTATCTCTTCACCTCCCTAGGTTGACTGGTAGAGAATGCCTAAGGCATTAAATCCGCCTTTGTACTTTTTGTTGCATGAAGATTAAATAAATAAATAAATACCTTTACAGTCTTTATCACGGAGCTCTCTTTTGTAAATTTTAGTTCTAATGAAAAACCAGCAATAATCTCATTTAATTCATTAAACCCTAAGCAAACGCCAGCGTTTGCGCACCCTCTGTCTTTCTATTGTGTCTCTAACTATCATGATTAAAAGTTTAATTGTAAAGTAGTTACCAGAACGGAGACGGTCAGTTTCGGCACCCTGTCACTTATGGTTTTAGTCCGAGTTTAGGTACAGGATACTTGTTCTCTTGTCTTTTTGGGCATACCAACTACTAAGCTTAGACACGTCCTTCTACGAAGCAGTGATGCGAGCCTAGGAGGTGGCGGAATGCGTAGGGGAGAGCTAATCTTCACACACCTAAAAATAAGGAGTCACCAAGAAATTGGTGTTGCCATAATTTTGGAACTTGATGTTGTCATAGACATTAGCTATGTGAGCAGCATTCTTCATAGATGCATTGCTATTACTGCAAAAAAGCTGTAATGCATCCTGTGTCTATGAAATTATAGCATTCGTTTCAGTTCGTAACGGGACACAGCCTCTCAAAGTTGGACTAGTTCTTATAGAAAAAACTCTACTCCTCTATTTAAACTATACCTACATCATAAACCAGACAGGAGGAATTTATGCCAATACCTATAGCTACTCAATACCCTCACCTGCTTAATATATTCTCCTGTCTTAGACCCTCAAGTCTCCCATCAAACAGGGGCTGTTCAATTGATGAATCACTGGCTTCCCCCCCTTAATATAATATACTTAGGGTTGGCGATATTGTGTTTGTATTGTCATTTGATACACGAACGACTTAATGCAGTTGCTTTGACGAATATTTGCGATTGACACCCTTGAGTAGGGTGTGAAATGTGGAGGTAGCATGTTTGTAATTTAAAGTTATAATAATAATAATGGTGATAAACAAAATACTGGTTTAAAACAAGTATTTAATGAAAGTATTTTTTTCATAGCAAGCTTTTATAGCACGATATAATGCTTATATAATTTTACTCGTCAAAACAAATCGTACAAGCCCAAACTCGATGGGGTCGTGTCGTCGATGGGGTCGTTTAACTACTGAGTTCCTATAGCCACCTTCCGGCTCCATCATCAGATCAGCTCCATGTCATAATAATTTTGCATTGTCATCTGATTTACACATGTTTTCAAAATTTCAGATCAATCGGTAACCGGGAAGTGGATCAAATTTAATTTGCAAGATTTGTTTACAGACAAACATCGGGACCGGTGAAACTAAATAAAAGCTTGTAAAAACATAATTTTTATTGATAAAATAGCTGCAGTGATGAAGATATTGGCGGTTGCGCTGCATGCCGCGAGTTCGCTTGCTGCACAAAACAAATATTTGATAGTGTCTTGTTTCTATGAGTTTTCATGTTTGTGTTACGAAAGCAACCACAATGCAGGATGAATTAATTCCTAGTATGTTGCACCGAGTTTATTAAAAAAAACTACACGTGCACACATCGCTAAGGTTCAGCAACGCTTACCGAGATCGGTTTGAAGATGGGTAACCATTTTAACATACTGAGGTTCCTCCGTGCCTCTGAAAGCACGTTAAGCTGTTAATCCCAACTGTCTTTTGTAGACCTTTGACAGTATTTACAGAGAATTTGAAGCCGGGAAATCTTGCCTCAAGGAGACTTTCAGCAACGGTAGGGGCTTAGTTAGGTCGAAGCCTACTGGGGCCAAGCGTCGGCCGGCCCTGGATTGAAAGGCAACGAAGGGATGGGGTGGGTTTTTTAGTCATTAAAAGTTGGACACTATCTCCGGCTCTGGCCAAGGTCGAGGGATGTTATTAGATGATTTTTATCCATCAAAAAAAAAAAAAAAAATACACCCACCAATCTCTTTCATTACCACTACTACGTGAGATATACAATGTTACTTTTTTTTTGTTTGTTTTGTGTTTGTCATAAGTTTTTGCTGTCTATAATGTTTTGTGTGCCAAAATAAATACTTTTCTTTCTTTCTTTACTAATCCAACAAAGAATCACGCCGTATACTACATTAACACGCTATAACCCATCCCACTGTTATATCCCATGAAAACTGCTCGTTCATAAGCCGGTGTTAGTATTTAATTCACTTAGCCAGGTCTGCCCCGGGCGGACGGATCGCAATAAAACGGCACTAGGGATTACCTCGCAAAATGATGAATGAAAATGATGTTGTAACAGCACTGAATATATGAGGCGCTTAATATTTGGTAAGTTTTAAATTGGTGAATACTGATTGGCGATAAATGTTTTAAATATTATAATAACTTAGGTACTACGAACACAAAATTATAAATAAATAATAATAATATTCCACAACTATCACACAACGCTGTCTAATCCCAAACTAAACAGGCTTGTTATGAGAACTATACAACCCGTAAACAAACTTATATACAAATGATCGTGCTCATTCATCATTTGTTCTGTATCTGGGTGTAATTAATCTATAATATGTATGTATGTAGAAATATATGCATGTTAGCGGGAGATGTCATTGGATGATTTTCCCACCCAAAAAAAAAGATTTTTAGGCAAGAGAAGGTACAATACATAATAAGAGATTTTACATATCTTTAATTTTTTAGTTCTAGGACATGCCAGTATTCTTCAGCGATTTAGAGAGTACCATTTAGCACAATAATAAACAAAAATTAAGAAAACTGAAAAACATGAGGCAACAATACCTGTACTATTATGAAGTGCACTCCAAAGTACTTATTCTGTTAAAAGTATATGGCAAAGTGGCTATCTAAGACCGCAGAGGGGGAGAGCTGTTGTGGACCAACGATAATGATATTTACTCAGACTATATCCCTTTATTACGAAATAGAATATATCGATCAAATTCTACAAAGGAAAAGGTACTCTAAGATCTGAAGAGGAAGATTGGAAATAGATTGTGTCAAGGTAAGGACAGTCTAGGTCATTCTTGCACCACTTGGCACTCTAAAGATTTCTTGAAGAAGGAACTCTACAATTTACTTGTTTGAAATTCATTCTGACGACTGAAGTTTGTTTAGAGGAGTAAATAAAAGTTTAATACTTGAGATTGGCGTGGAAATGTAAGATTCGCTCCAGCTTTTAGCACGAAATTGTCGTCTTAATAAAACGTCCGTGTGGACTTTGTTTCGCTTTTAATTTTATAGAAGTTTTGTTTATGAATATTATATTGTTTGGACAAGTGAAGCGCATTTCGTATTAAAATATTATGAATAAAACTTGTCTTTGGTTCTTGAATAATTGTGAATAGGAAACGATTCCTCATTCGAGCTCATAAAGGCACTGCTTTGGGTGATCGAATCAGGAATTAAGATATCTGCGGGAGAACAAAGGGTCATCATCATCATCATCATTTCAGCCGACAGACGTCCACTGTTGGACATAGGCCTCCCCTAAGTGTCGCCACAATGATCGATCCTGCGCGTCTCGCATCCATCGGTTTCCCGCAACCTTCACCAGGTCATCGGTCCACCTTGCAGGAGGCCTTCCGACGCTGCGTCTTCCAGTACGAGGTCGCCACTCCAGAACCTTTCGGCCCCAACGGCCATCTGAACAAAGGGTATCAAGACATAACTCAAGAATCGCCTTTATGGGGCAGTGAACCGGGTTCATTTTTTGCAGAACAAATGGTCGATGTAACAAAAAAGTTATTAATTGATTGATGTTTGAGAGATTAGAGATTTGATGATATTAAAAAAAGACAGTAAATCTGCAGGTAAATTATAGTGTACCTACCAATATACGACCAAGTGAATCCTTACTATCCTTACTTAATATTATAAAAGCGAAAGTGAGTTTGTTTGTTTGATACGTCTTCACGCCTAAATGGCAAAATCGATTTTGATAAAACTTAGTACACGGATAGAAAATGTCTTGGAATAGGATATAGGATACTTTTTATTTTATTTTTTTCTTGGGATAATTTTCTGTTATCACGCGGGCGAAGCCGCTGGGAGCAGCTAGTTTCTTATAATTTTAGAATTTTAACAATCCTTTAAAATTATGAACAAATCAATATCCTGGCTATATAGGATACTTTATATCCCGGAAATATGTTCCCTTGGGATATTTTTCTGCTATCACGCAGGCGAAGCCGCTGGGACCAGCTAGTTTCTTATAATTTTAGAATTTTAACAATCTCTTTAACATTATGAACCAATCAATATCCTGTCTATATTTGCCACACTCTAAAAAAAATAACGACACGACTATTCTAAAAAAAAATGTACAAAATAAAAAAAATTCTTACCCAACTGGCTTTCCCTATTTCTATTCTCCCACCTTTTCCGATTATTTATTTAAAAAGCTAACAGTGGCCGGTACGGCACATCAACCGGCTATTATCCCGTCACAGACCGGAACGGACGTTTGTGACGACGGCTAACGACTTCCGGCCGGCACAAATGACGCTTACAACTGTTAGTTTCAGGTTCTATTTAAATTGTAGGCAAGAATTACGTTTTAACAATGTTTTTCTTTGGTGTTTGATATGCAATTTTAATGTCAATTAGTTATTTTTTGAGGTATCTTGATACAAGTCAAGAAGCTGTAAGTGACATTTATCAGTGATAATTACATTTACATTTTAATAAATATCATGAAATATAAATTGAGTACATTACTTTTACGCCGACTTACAATTGTTTTTTTTTAAGATAAAGCCGTTAAAATAATTAAAAAAAAAAACGATATTTTAACAACAACCATAGCGCCCCCATGTCATAGACAAAACTGTTTTGTCTAAGACACAGAACAGAAGAATGATGATTCCTTTGTTCTGTGGTCTAAGACGTCATGTCTCAAGTCAGCGCAGGCCTTAAGTCATCTTGTACTTCTATTTTACACAAAGCGTCATATTAACTAATTTACGATATACACAGTGAAAGTGAAACCTTTATTAATTTCCGCCATCTTGAAACAACGATTTTGTTGCGTTTATTATTATATATTACTAATTAATAAACACGATCTTTGAGAGTTATTATGTGATAGTTAATTTTGTTTTATAGAGGCTGTAAATTAGGTTCATGTGTTCGTCTATCACTCATTAGTATGCTTAGCTAACGTACAGGTGTACATGACGGTAGTACTTGGTGAACATCCCACCTATATACACAAAACGTTTTGGGAACATATTCATTGTGCGTACAGCCAAGGAGTGGAATTCTCTGCCGGAGTCTGTGTTTCCTGATAGCTACAACCCGGGAATCTTTAAGTCAAGAATGAATGAGCATGTTTTATCGTCGACCGCTTCGTTGCTTTCTATCAGGTGAGAAAACGGACAAGCAAAAACCTATCAATACATAATATAAAACTTAGTCCCCCGCCGCGTCTGTCTGTCTGTCAGTTCGCGATAAACTCATAAACTACTTAACCGATTTTCAAGCGGTTTTCATCACTCAATAGCATGATTCTTGAGGAAGGTTTTAGTATATAATTTGTTAAGTTTTTGTATTTACTTCTAGAAAAGAACCCGTGCGAAGTCGGGGCGCGTAGCTAGTCAAAAATAAAAATTGGTTTACTTACACAAAAAGTATTCCGTTTCTGCTCAATTTTAGGCCGAAATTCTCCAGTCTGTGCCACCTACAATTTGCTGCAGACATCTTAGCGTAACTCCACATAATTTTAACCATGAGCATAAAACGAACTGTTTTAAAGTTTTCATTTTTGAGTACGTTTTTAGTAATCGTATCAATCGATTTTTAATATCGAACGACAGAGCAACTAATTTAAAGTGAATCACTCCTTCTACTTTTACTTTACCAGTACCTAGTAAATTGTTATATATTTTATACTAGTAATCCATCCAGTTTTGCACAGGTACACATTATACACAAAAACCTTCCTCATTTACTATTACGAAAAACCGCATCAAAATCTGTTGTGTGTTTTAGGAGTTTGCGGAAATAGACTTTGCAATATGACACGATTTATACATAAATCCTCGTTTCTTTTTTTACGATTAATTAATAGTTTTATATTATTATTATTTTTTATTTGTCTGAGTCGCAAATAACCAGTTTTTCTTTCTTTCATCAAAAAGTCTCTGCACACCCGAAATTATCTGTACAGCCTAACTAATAGAAATCCAATAGGACGTTTACTTAACCGGTAATCGAACCCACGGCCCCTTGTACAGTAGTCGTGATGAGTGCGGGTGGGGGTCAGCAGTCCATGTGATAATCGCAAACCTACCAGAAAAAGTAATATTAGCTTCGTTCGTTCTTATTGTTCGCAATTCCCCTTTTTTTTCTTTTTTTTTTGAGGTGGGAAATCATCCAATGACTTTGTCTGCTCTGAAGGTTGTCTGTAAAAAATCGCTTTTAGCGATAAGACCGCCCATTGTGACACCCTATTAATTTTAAGTTTCTTATGTATTTTTTTTAATTTCTGGTATACAATAAAGAATTTATCTATCTACCTATCTATCTATTTTTTTTTTTCATTTATTAATCACTTAAAGAAAATAATACAGAATTGTCTAAGTTAAATAGCAACTAAAAACCAATTAGGTTTAAACTTGTGCTATCATGAATCTAACTCAAAATCGAAACAAAATTACATTTTTTATATGTATATGTTAATGTCGATAACAATGTAACTCTTCTACTAGTAAAAACATTCTTAAGTAATACCTAAGTAATATTGCTTAACTTTACATTTGATATTTTTAGGTGTAATGTTTTTTTTTATTTCTGAGGGTAGATTATTAATAAGTCTCTGTACAATACACCCAAGTTCGCACGCCATACGTATTGTTGGCGCGCTGTGTACGAAGCGCCGTGTAAGTGAAATGAGAGGTCATTTCAGACTATTACTGACTAAAACCCACCAAAGTCCTTTAGTTGCCCTTTAAGTTTAAGTTTGGCAGCACGTGCCATTAGATCCCTACGTGCACATGTAAGAGGTTACCTGTCCACGTAAAGATTTAATGACAGTATCAGTGGAGGATATTGCTGTGGCCGAATAGTGGGCTAGGCAAGAAATTTTACTAGTTTTGCCATCGACACAATAATGCCTCGTTTACACGTTGGCCCAGCCTTGGCCAATTACCATCCCTAGTCATTGTGTGAACGGGGAATCACCGTATTCACAATGGCGATTGGCCGAGGCTGGCCCAACGTGTTAACGGGGTATAAAAATAAGAAGAAGTTGCTCTTTGGGTTCTAGGTCTACAGTCACTCTATCAAACGTTCCCGCATCTCTAGCCGGCTCTTTACACCCTTTCGTGGAGGTTTTAACAACGTATGGGTAGATACTTATCGTACGTCGGGTTGTCCGATGGTAGAATTGAGATGGCGGAATCAAGTCATGCAATTCCAGCACACACTCTCCGAAAAGTATCCTGTAAAACACCGAAAGGCTGGCTACCCTACGCCTGTGCTCAAAGCTTTGACGGTTGGACTTAACCAAATCTGGATCACCAATTAGCCTATTCGCACGCCTTTCCTCCGAGTCACATTTTGCAGCACCAGCCCATATGTGGCTGCAGTACTCCACTCACGAACGGACCTGTGGTTTGTATAACATTAGAAGCTGTTCCGGTGTGTCGCCGGACTTTTGCAATAATGCGAAAAAATCGACACTCTAAACAATACTCTCCCATAAAAAAAAAAGAAAAGTAAAGTAGTTGAAAAGTATAGTTTTCGAAAAAATCTTATTTGCGTTTCTATGGTTTTGTTTTTGTTTAACTGAGCCTTATTAAGAAATAGATAAAAAAGTTATTTATAACTATTTTTTTTTTTGAAAGCTATGCTTTTCAATAAAAATTTGACAGTTCGAGTTCATTGGCTTTCCTGTTCGCATTTGGAACGCACAGTACGAAACTAAATCCTTAAAAAAGTAGCACACAAAACTTGTAACAAATCACTGTTTCATAGCTTTCTAACTCCTCTATCATGGGCAGGAACACGTGACGCAGTTTCTTAAACATTTTTCTTTTACCGTATGCTAATGTCGGGATAAGCGGCAGTGGCTTGCAACTTTGTTGTTATCAAACTATCTTGTTTTTTACGTCCCGAAGGATTTGTTTTGGTAATACAGGAAATATTGGTAGCTTTAAGACGTGTTTGAGCGGAGAATTGATTTTGGTTTTAGTATTGTTTTTATTTTTGAAGGAGTTGGGTGGTAATTTTTTATTAATTTTTAATGATTGATAGGCTTGCGTTTAACCACCATCTCACCTGATGGTAAGCGATGATGTGGTCGAAGATGGAACACGCTTGCCTAGAAGTAATTCTATTCACTCTTGACTTAAAGACCCCTAAGTTTTAGCTATCAGGAAACACAGACTCCGGCAGGGATGCATCCCTGCCAGAGTCTGTGTTTCCTGTAATTCCACTCCTTGGCTGTATGCACAATAAATGTGTTCCCAAAACGCTTATTTTTAGTGTAGTATTTAGCTTATATTTAGTGTAGTATACCTATACAACACAAAAGTAGAACTACACTGATCATACGTGTGCCACACACGCCGATTTGGGCGCTTCTACCTTCAATCATTTTGTATGGAAACTAGACTTGTAGAGCTACACTTGATCATACAAATCAGGCGTGTTACACGTGTCGGTCTAATGTAGTTATATCTTTGAAACAATACTATATCTACATTAGTATATTATTTAGCTCGACGATCACTGCGCCGACGAGGTTGGGCAGTTAGTGTGGCCCACAGATGAAATTATAATATAGTCTGTGGTCGAATGAGGGATCTCCTCTGCTAGCCCAAAAGCACAGGGTGATGTTGGGTAAGCCGAAAACATTACAATAATTCAGATAAAGAGTCACCATTACCCTGAAATGCCAAAGGCAACCGAAGGATAGGTTATAGTTATTAAAAGTCTGACACTATATGATGATTACCAAGCCAAAAAAATGGACTCGAATCTTATCAAGCGTTCTTACATTAAGGACACTATACACTAGCTATAAGCGTGTGCTGTCATATATTATACCAGTGATTTATTATAAGCAGGTAAACAGAATTGAAAATATTATATTTCAGTAATTTATTCCCAGCATTTCGAATACAAAATAAGCTGTACCACAATAAATGCCAGGTGTTTATCATTAAAATATTTCAGGTGCATCGCTCAAGCGACTCCAGTGCGCATGAACGGGTCCCGACCGAGCGACGCGACGCGCCGAAGATTTTATACCGACGACGAGTATTTTCTATGTTATAAAATTGTTTGCAGATAGTGTGAACTTGGGTATTAAATTTTTAAAAAGTAAGTTCATTGCTGAATTAATTCCAATAGTTTTAAGAATAAGTTACATCAACTTAAGCCAACTAATGCCTTATTAGGCGTCAAATCTTTGGTTAACCAAATATGTTACCATTTTAGCAAAGGTTGTTGTCTAATACTCATACTACAATTTCAATATTAGGACTGAAAAAAAAAAATTTGGTCATGGAAGGAATCGAACCCACGACTTCGGGTACAGCGGTCAGGGCCATTTACCACTAGACCAACAGGCCAGGAATGGGTGACTACGTCGCACAACCGTACGGCAGTGAAGCACCATAAATAATTTATGTCGTCTAGCATGGCAATAGTAAACAAAAACAAAAAAAAATATATAAGATTGAATTTTAAGTTGAATATTTGTCAAACTCTACGTTAGACATTCATCTTTGCAATTTTATCTTTGGCATTATTTTAGACTGTGACAAGTTCTTAACTTCTGGACATCAAATCAGAATTGAGATAAAAATTTAATCTAGCTAACATTTATTGGAAGAAAAAAAAGAAACAAGTTCCTAGTCTTCGCAACGTCTACTTCCCAACAAACACAATTTTATAATGCGGTCTCTCTTTTTTACGCAATATCGAGTATTTCAACTTGGCTCCTTTTGATATTTTTTCGAGTGTAAAATTCGCTTTCATCCCATTTACTTTCAACTTAATGAAATTTTCGATACTGATCGTCCGAGGGGACTGATACAACGATTTTTTATTAAAAAAAGAATTAATCATGTTAATTTATGCAATTAATTTTTAAAGTTTTATTTCGATTGGATTTATTGAGTCTGATAAAATGGAGATTGCGTAATTGCAATTTTCAATTCTAGCATATATCATTGAATGATTGATTTTGAAATTTCTTTATTTTCACATAAATTAAATAGTTAAATGACAATTAGATCTTATTCTAAAACCATTAACCACCTTACTCAACCATTAATCACCTTATTCTAAAAACATAAATATACAGAATTATCATTTTCTGTAGACTTCATAGTCGCTTAAATAAAACGTTTAAGAATACGTTATACTCTAATAATCTATAATAAGTTGCTAACATCTAAAAATAGTCTAATTTAACTCAAAAACTACAGTGCCGATTTTCGAAATTCTTACACAAGTAGAAAGCTTCTTTATCACTAAGTAGCATAGGTGATTTTTTATTTATGGGCGGGCAAAGCAACGTTCAAAACCTAGTATTATATAAATACTCAACCGAGTCAAAATACTCGACTTCAAATTGAAAATATCTTTTATTATTTTTCTGTACCTATCAAGTATCAAACCGCCTGCAGCTAGATTCATTTATTAAAAGCAGGGGTGACCAACGTTTGTAGCGCCCCTGCCTAGTAATCTTACAATGTCCCGGGGCAATCGATTTCCTTTGTATATTGAAATGGTAAACAAAGATATTGGCAATTTTTGACATTTCTTCTATTATGAGAACTTCCTTTACTTTTATATTGCGGATATTAACGATTTTTTGAATGGATTTATAAAACGACTTTTATGTTTTTAAAAAGACAATACATTGACTATGTCAAAGTAGTAATTGAGATTCACATATCCTAATAAACATTTTTTTTTTAAGTGTACAACGGGCAAATTTATCGCACAGGACCATTTCTTACAGACAACCTTTGGATGGACTGGAAAAAACGGAGAAAGATTTAGGGCTGTATATATATACAACATCAGAAATAATAAGGAATAACAACATACATACATTACAAAAAATATACTAATAAATATCAAATATGTAATTATGTCAGGAGAAAGTAAAAGGTTCACTAAGGGCTTCTTCACTATTTTTCAAAACGTTGATAGTGTTTGAGCACGCTTCACTTCAATGGGTAACCTATACCAGACACGAGCAGCTTGTACGGTCAACGATTTGTCAAAAAAAGATGTGGAATGCATACGAATACTTAATTTCAGATTTTTCTGACCGACTGACTTCTTGACTATTCAAAAGTGTCTGTAAATGGTTTATTTCAAACAATATATAACAACAATATGATGATTATGATGATTTATTTTCTCCACAATATTATTCTTAATTGCTAGCTTTATTTCTACGGTAATATATAGGAGGGCATTATATTGTGGGAGACTGGTGCCAAACTAGGCTTGGGGCCTGTATTTCAGGTCACCAATATACTAAATAAAATACTATGAATCTGTAATCTATTCTAGATATGGACTGGAATTTTAATTGAATTATATACATTTTTCTGTATCTGCATCAGCTCATTAAAACAAAAAGCCAACCCAAAGCAAGGAAAACCATATGACTAAAATTACGATGTACTACATCCAATTATGGTGGCAACAAATAAGGAGGTTGAATGAGAGGCAAGCCCCGGACTAAACTGCGGAACCAATTCCGAGCTCATCCGTGTTTGTCAAAGTGCTTCCTTCGCGGCTACTAAGGATTAACGACAGCAATACTTATTTGTTAAGTAGATTTTGTTAATTTTTTCGGGAAAGCTGAAGTAGTGAATAGGATGGGATTAGTGGTGTTTGCTAAGGAAGTGAGTTTGGGCTTGAAATCATTGATAATAATGCAGATAATGATAAGAAAATGAATCAATCTTTAAACCATATTTAGGTAAAGACATAACAATGTTTTATTAAAATTCTTACTAATATTCTACATGTGAGAGTAACTCTGTCTGTCTGTTACGCTATCACTGTTAAACTGTTAAAACAAATATGACATTTTGGTAAGGAGGAAGCTTGAACTCCAAGAATGTACATAAGCTATTTTTCGATTTCGACGTCACGTTCGCAATAACCAATATTCATGCGGACACAGCCTCTAGCCGAAGCTAGTAATATTATAAGTCTTACAATATTATGCTGAGTTGCCCATGTATAAACAGAAAATCTATAATTTAAATATTCATCCGCTGGACCAAGTGGTTCAGCGGATATGAAATTCTTTCAGAAACAATAGTTTGCATTTTATGAAACCACGAACAGTTTCAATGCTAATATAAAAAATGCGGCATATATTAGAAGTTACATCGTCTCTTCTCAAATTCGACAAGAATCGATTGACGCAAAAACGATTAGGACTCCAATCGAGAACTCTTAGTAGCTGCTTAAAACTAAGGTACGGGAAGCAGGCGCCCAACGCAAGGCTCTTTGAAACTAAAAACCGGAAATTGCGTCGCGTCGCGTTGTCTTCCCTCAATGCCTAGACGCTCAACGTCTTCATTAGCGGCATAAATTAAAATGCTTTGCGGAGATAAGGGAGGGGAATATTTCGTACGGTTATTGCTTTAGAAATTTTCATTGTGGTTGAAGATAGTCTGTTGTGTGCTTAGCTCTTGTAGTTTCTTTTCCTTTTTGTTTTGAATATTTTCTGTTTCGTTGGCTACAGGCAAAACAAGGTCTTACTCTTAGTGGATATTAGAGGATTTAGTTGCATCTAGTAGATGTCTTTATACATTGAATGAAATTTGAGATTTTTAGATATTCGTAATCATCCAAGCACAAAATTTTTGGGTCTTTTTTTTAATGTGGGAAATCATTCAATGACTTCTCCATTTTTCCCTCACTAGGATGGAGTAAGAAGGCGTGTCAGACTTTTACTGACTAAAACCATACCGTTTCTTCTTTGCCCTGCGCTTCAGTACTCCAGGTTCCCTATCGGAAGTCAACTCATGGCCCTAGTAGGCTTCGAAAATATTATGTGGTTTTTCCTATTGCCAGTCTTTAATTCTATGGATACGATAAGCGCAAGACCGGCCGCTGAGGCATAACTTGGAGAAAGTCTATATCTAGCAATGGACGTCTTTCAGCTAACATGACGATGATTGTGATGACGTATATATCGTCTTTCTGTATTTCTTCTCACATCGGAATAGATACTCTAGATCCACGTTTATCAGCTTGTACATATCAGCTTGTATATAACTTCGATAACATCACCCACTATTCTAAAAAGAAACATACACTCAGATACCAACAAACCACAAATGAAAACATGAAGAAACCCAACTAAACCGCCCTAACAGCTCCACTTACACCAATTAACATATACCCAGAAACAAAACGAATGAAAAATAAATGAATAAAACCACTGCGTTCCAACAATTTTTGCAAGCAAAGTGCAATATTCCATCTATTCTTAAAACAAACAGCGAGCGCGGAATGGAATTAAAATTTCCATCAGAATTGTTTGTGTAGGCTAGACAGGAGATGGCGAGAGAAATATGACGTCACAATGTGGTAGTACATCAATGTCAGTCGTTGTAGAAGTTGAAAGGATATGGCTGTTGGCTGAGGAAAGTTTGAAGTGTCTTTTGAGGATAAGCATCTAGTGAATTTATAAGTTTCACTCGGACATGATTGCTCGACACGCCCAGTCTTATCCAAAAAATCTCTGAACTGTATAGCGAGCAAGTTTGAAGTGTCTTTTGCGGATTAGTACCGAATTCAATATATAAGGTTCACTTGCACTTGTTTGCTCGAAACGTCCAATCTTATGCATAAAAATCTATGAATTATGCAGCACGCATAACTCAGATTCCAAATTCAAAGTCTTTATAAAAAATTCTGTATATTAGTGATCATATGTACCATGACGTGCTAAAAAGTCAATGGAATGGAACTACTGTACTGTTAAAGCGATGTAGCTATATAGGGTGTACTATATAGCTGCATCCCTTTAACAGTTTAGTTTAGGCCGTCAAATGAGCTCACCCCTGAATTTGTAAGGTTCACTTGGACACGTCCAGTGTTAAGCATAAAAATCTCTGGATTGTGCAACACAAGCTAGGTAGATTCCAAATTCAAATTCTATACAGAGAAATCTGCATATCAGATCCTTAAATCCTTAACTTAAGTGACAATGGGCATAGCTCGCAGAACAGATGACCGTTGGGGCTGAAAGGTTCTGAAGTAGTGACCGTGTACAGGAAGACGCTGCGCGGAAGGCCTCCTACAAAGTGGGCCAATGACCTGGTGAAGGTTGCGGGAATCCGATGGATGCAGGACGCACAGGATCGTTCATTGTGACGACACTTGAGGGAGGCTTATGTCCAACAGTGAAAGTCTATCATCTGAAATGATGATGTTGATCCTTAAAGGTTGAACAGTTCAGAGATGTTCAGCATATGGATTGTTGTATGTTTTTGAGAGCAATGATGTTGAAATAAATTACATAAAGTCATGGGCATGGATTACAATTCATAAGTCAATTACGACTGAGCCACCACATTTCAAGTTACAATCTACCCAAAATAGAAAAGTCATATCCTATTTCTGTAACAACGTCCTATCAGTTCCATATCATTCCAAGGAAAACCGTTTTATCAATCGGGGGTAATTGACTGATTTATCGAAAGGTTACGCCCAACCCACTTCCTGACACGCTATAATATTGGCTCAATAGATTGGCTACCAATATTCGTCACGCAACAAATTGTCAGGTTTTACAAGAAAAAAATAAAATACTCCAAGACTCGTCGAAAGTTTTAATGAAATTAGTTCTCAAGTTAGAAAATAGCATAGTTTTATAACTTGCAATGAGACCAACCTTAAAGTTCTCGACGTCAGCAAACTACTGTTCATAAGGCTGAGTTTTGCATTTTCTAGTCTTCGTGTTCTCATCTGCTAAGTTTTCTGAGAGAAAGAATGTGTTGAGCAATTCTGGGCTTAGTGTTTGGTCGTCGTGACAAATGTTTACGTGAAACGGTGAGAACTTTAGCGTTTTTAATTCTCATAAGATGTTTTAGTTGTTTGGTACATTATACAACGAGATTTAATAATATTTTTTTTAGCAGCACTTTATTCTTAAAGGACAGTAAATTATATAGGACCTCCGTATTTATGACCAGTGTGCAAGTACATATTAGCTATCTGCATATACAACGTGTAACGTTAAATGCGTAAAACCTCAGACACCCTAAATGATCTTTAATTTAATTGACCTAATACAGAGAGAAAAAATCATTAAACAAAATGAATGGTGTTATGTGTAGTTTTAGTTTGTTTAAAATTAATATCTGCCTTGAAATAAGAACTTTTATTATCCCTTGTACGAGAATATTTTATTGCACTACAACCATTTGTGTTTGTTTACCTATTTCAGCGGGTTTGCGCATGTGATGGCTTGACTTTTTCATAATTACACAGGGCGACATTTTAAATAAAGTTTTTTTTTCAAAAATGTAACCTATATTAAAAAGTGGTTTAATTGATTCTGCTCGTTATTCTGATCAAATTATTTTCAGGTTTTGCCTATTTAACGTTGTTACACGTTGTATAATATGTCTCGCGACTTTTATTTTTGCCAGTACTTTTAGAAAGTCTCCTTAAAGTGGTCAGGTGTTTTGGACATGATTTTTTTTGTGTAAGACAAAACTTCTTTCTTCTTAGTTGTGTACTCATGACAGAGTGGTCACGGTTATGCTTGGTCGAGTCTCAGCTTCTCAAATGATGCGATGACATGCAGATCTGTATGTGTGTGCAATTATTTTCGTTTTTTTTGGGTTCCAACGTGATTTTCAGCACTGTGTGTATCTTTGGGTGCCAAACAAAATATTTTTCTTTCTTTCTTAAAAACATATTTTTTATTTATTCGTAATGATTTGGTTTCATCATAATCACATTATGTAAGGATTACTAGATCGCCATTTGCAGGACAACCAATGTTACCGCTCTAGCCTGAAGAATCGCCAAACTTAAGCGGCAGTGAGCAGGACATATCGCTCGCAGAATAGATGGTCAATGGGGACGAAAAGTTCTGGAGTAGCGACCACTTACCGGCAGATTCGGCATTGGAAGGCCTCCCACAAGGTGGATCGCTGAAGTAGTGAAGGTCACGCTGCCGTCCACTAACTAAAAGGCCGTTAAGCCACAGTTGGTCGTTTTTCACTTTTTAATGTAGTCTTATACAACTTTCGATGCTCTATCTTTTGGTTTAAGACTCATTTTTCTATGATTGCTAGTTTTTGAGATACAGAACATTAAATCACAATGTCTGTGTTTTAATTGCTTAGCTAAAAGTTATAAAATGAATTTAAATAAAATATAATTAATATAAATGAATAAAATATATCACATATTGTGCACAAAGACTATGCCTACATATATAACTTGTAACCTTGTTCCTAGATAGCATACTTTTCAAGAGACATCAATTCCCAATTTTTGTGTTTTCTCGAAAAATACTTTTTGCACTTAGCTGCCTTTTAGTTAGTGGACGGCAGCACGGGAATCCGATGAGGATACTTAGGAGAGATCTATGTCTAACAGTGAACGTCTTTCGGCTAAAATGATGAATGATGACCGGATCAAGGAGTATAACTAAAGAAATAAATGGCAATAGGCTAGCTCCTGTAACATGGATTTTAAACTCAGCTAGCGAAAATTTCGGTGTACCAAGCAGACCCACACTTTGCCAGTTCCGTTTAAGAGTATGTTCCCATGGGACAATTTTTTACTTTCACGCGGGAGAAGCCGTTGGCTGCAGCTAGTTGTTATATAAATTAACATTTATATTAAAGCTCGAAAATTAAGTTCATGCCTCATTGTCCATTATGTTCTTAAACCTTGAATTGTCATTTGGTTAACCCCAGACAAAAAACGTTGCAAAAATAATGTCATGTAAAAGCGTGCCAAATTAACAGAATCACGGGAAAGTGCCGCAAAGAGATAATCGCGCAGTTACACCACTGTGCGCTATCAGAAACATCGCAATTTGCGTAAACAGCTATCTTGTGCTGTGCCCAACGTTTTGCCACTTACTTCCTGCATTTGGTCTTGAAATATTTATTATATTGCAGTAGTGTCTGCTTATCTGTGGTTTGATAATCATGGCCTTTTTGTTTTTGGATTTGAATTTTTACGAAATAATTTCTCCTAGTCTTGGGGTAGTAGAGAGCAGTGGTGGCTGAGTGGTAATTGCGATCTTGTGCCCAGCTTGGCGCATTACTTCGTATATTTTATTTCATCACCACTATTCTCGCCTCGAGTTCACCACGCCTCCGATTCCTTTGTGACTGAGAATTGATATAACGTCAGAACAAAAAAATCAAAGGCGTGACCAACTTCGACACACGCGTTCGACATAAGGGCACAAAATAGAATCGGTTGTAACTTGGCTTGGTACTGGCCATGTGTCGGAGCGAGGAGGAGGAGCAGGCCGGCGCCGCCTTCTGCGAAGCAGTAATGCTAGCAAAGGAGGAGGCCGACCACGTCAGGCAACGGTACTCACAGCGCACCAGCCGCCGCCGGGATTCCGATCTCCCAATTTCCGGCCACCGGAAACGGCTCAGCAGGGTCGAGGCCTACTGGGGCTCAGCAGGGTCGAGGCCTACTGGGGCTCAGCAGGGTCGAAGCTTACTGACGAGTGGGTTTTTTAGTCAGTAAAATTCTGCAATATCTCCAGCTCCGCCCAAGGGCAGAGAAATGTAATCTGGATAACTTTTACCCACTGAAAAAAAAAAACAACACTAAAACGTTTGCATTGTATTAAAAAATAAACATACGTTAAATAAACTCCACATTTTTCTGTAAACTAATTCTTATCATTCAAGAATCTCATTAGTTGAGAATAATAAAAAAAGATTCTGTTCATAAAAAACCTTAAATCAACAGAACAAAAACTACATTAGCATATATAACATTGAGAATGCAGAGTTTTCAAGAACAATGGAGTCTCCAAAGTAATTTTCTTTTCTTTTAAAACTGCGTTTTAAATGTATTAAAAGAGGCATTACTCGGAACAACAGCTCGGAACTACTTTAACGGAACTTATTTAGTTTTTTAATTAAAATTACTTTAGTTTTACGTTTAGTTTTAGTTGTCAACGGAGAATTTTAATGAATAGTTTAACTGCCGCACTCAGAGACGTCATTTAACTTTAATGTCAATTAAAGCAAAACCTAAGGTACTTAACGTCATAAAGATATAGACTATTATGCAATGACAAAATTAGTAAATCAGAGATTAGCGTTAATGGGCGTCTCTGAGTGCGGCAGTTAGTCTCACAAAAACTTTCAATTTATTTATTTTTAACTACCTACTGGCTTAGTCCTCATGAAATTACACCCGGTTTAGTTACTGCCCAGGCCAATGTTCAAAATTTTGTGACAATAATGCGTAAACGTTACACTACGACCATCATCACACCACACCATCATCATTTCAACCGACAGACGTCCACTGCTGGACATAGGCCTCCCCCAAGTGTCGCCACAACGATCGGTCCTGCGCGTCCCGCATCCATCGGATTCCCGTAACCTTCACCAGGTCATCGGTCCACACTACGACCATAAAGCTAGAAATAAGCCTCCCACAGAACTTCTCGTTTGAAATAATAATGGCTAATCCAAGACGTATCCTTCAAATATCAACACAACGACCAGCCTTGTGGGTCTCGCATCCATCTAAATTCCCTTCACCAGTTCATTAGCTCACCTAGGGAGACCTTCTAACGCTACTCTTCTCGTACACAGTTGCCACTCCAGAACCTTACGAGTCCAGTGACCATCGGTTCTGCAAGTAATGTGGTCTGCTCACAGCCACTTAAGGTTAGTGTTTCTACAGGCTATGGTGGTAAACTTGGTTACCCTGTGGATATTTTTATTTCTGATATTACAACGCAAGGAAACCCTCAGTATAGGCTTCTGGATTGCCATGAAATTATTTATGATATTTATATTGAAAAGGTTTTCAGGAAATCTTTTACACAATTTTCTTTTATATAGGTTCGAGCTTAACCGCTATCTCACCTGATGGAAAGCGACGATTCGATGCGGTCGACGATAGAGTGCGCTAATCTAGAAGTACCCCTATCCAAGTTACAACCGTTTCGCTTCCGTCGAACGCTTCGAGTTGGCCACGCCACCAATCCTTTTGTTCTGACCACATGACTGAGCGTTGAGATGACGTCATTCCCGTACATCTGAAGCTTTCTACTAGCGTTAACGATTGCAGATTTGCAACTTGGCTAGGGGTACTGTTCACTCTTGAATTAAACATTCTCGGGTCGCAAACATACATTTTTTCGTCAATTTAAACTTAATGAGACTGACATTTGGTATTTTTTTTTTCGGTGGGGAAAATCATCTTATGAAAGCACTTGGGTGGAACGGGAGATAGTGTCACACTCTTACTGACTAAAAACCCCACCCTGTTCCTTCTAGCCTTCATACCGAAGCTCGAGTTTCTTTCGGATAACCCTGGCCCCAGAGACTGACATTGGGTGACTTAAGCTAAGTGCATTCTATAAATATGTTTATTAATTTTAAAATACTTTGGTACAAACGTTTTTGATAACATTGTATGGTCATCATCATCTTCGTGCCCATGTCCCGTTTTATTTGGGGTCGGCGCAACACGTTTTTTTTCTTCCATTCTGTCCTGTCACCCATCACGCTATAACTAACTCTCTTTTCTTTCATATCACTTCTCACACATTCCATCAATCTTTTCTTTGGCCTCCCTCTCCCTCTCCATCCATTCTTAAACTTAAACTCTTTTAGCAACATGCGTAACATTGTATGGTGTTAAAACTATATTATGACATACGCGTAGCAACAGATTTACTATATATGGAATTATTGGAATTCCAATAACCGATATACTTCTCGTATCTATTGGAATTCTAGGAACACGAATATTATGTTTACATAGTCCTAATATAATCAGTAATCGATATATGTACATAGAGTAGTGATGTAACTCTGACCAAATAACGAAATAGCTTCGATATCGTTTTTTTTTTTGCATATTACCATTGGGCAAATTTCTGCAAGACAGCAGTGGTATCCTAGTAGTAACAGCCCTGACTAAAGAGTTGTATGTAGGTCGCATGTTCAAACCCAGCCAAGAGCATTACTTAATGTAATTTATTTCATCACCACTGCCCTCAAAAAGAAAAAGAAAACGTCCTGAGGAAACCGGCATGTCCTAGGATCAAAAATTCGAAGACATGTGACATTACCAACCCGCACTGCCTGTGTGGTGGTCCATTCCCTCCCAACATTGGGAACATTATAAGGTCAACTAAGCTATGCTATGGCTTTGGTAAGCTCTGCTCAGCACTGCTGGGCAAAGGAGAGGCACACACCATAATAACCAAAGGTTTCTTTTGTTTAAGTTTTTTTTTTTAAATTAAAGTTGAGTGAAGCCACTAGTAATAAAACGCACTAGTAATAAAGAGGTTAGAAAGGAAATGCTTACCGATTTGTACTACGAGTGTCGCCGCTTGTCTCCCACTCTTAATCTCTACTACAGGCAATAAACCAATACGAACGCGCATTACGCAAATAACCGACCACACACACTTAGATCGCAAGTTATAGAATAGAATAGAAATACTTTTATTTGGTTGTTGGCTATTGGTTGTGTCAATTATAAGCATGATCATATTTTGAGGCACGCCTGCCCCGCCCACGAGGCCATGCTAACCTCTTTTATCTTTTCTGATTTTTTTTTACGGTGGGTAAAAATCATCCAGATGACATCCGCCACCCTTGTGCGGAGCGGGAGATAGTGTCAGACTCTTACTAACTAAAAAACCCACCCCGTACCTTCGTTGAGTCTCATGCCTCTCTTTATGAGCAGACCCCTGGCCCGCGTAGGCTTCGACCCTGCTGGGCCCCTACGGTTGCTGACAACTCCTTGAGGCACGCGGGAACAGTATGGCCCGTCGACGACTTAGGCTTGGTCCGGCCATTTACCAGACGGTCGAACAGTGACCTACCCATTGCTCGTCGTCTGCAAGCCCACGCCTACGGTTTCCGAAAATCGGGATGGGAATCCCGGCAGTGACTAGGGTCGTGAGCCTGATGTGGTCGATCTTTTCCGTGATGATAATCATCATAAACATAATCTCCAAACTGCCAAAGCATTACACAGCCGTACATCAAGATAACATAAACGACCTTCATATTCCTCCATTATCATAAATGAAAGAGCCAGCGAATAATAAAATTACTTTTGTTTTCTTAATGTTGGCAAACTTTCAGCTGGATTTGTTTGAGCGAGTCCGCGAATTGTTATTAAAATTCGTACCGACGCTGCTGAAGTTTTTACGTTAAAAGGATTGGTTAGATAAAAAGGTTAGAATAGTGCTCGTTTTCTGAATTCTAGGGACTGTTATGAGAGTATATTAATAAGGAAATGGGAACCATGTAGACTGTTTAACTGGGCGCATGCATGTGAAATTTTTGTAAAAATGCTCGCAGGTTTTGAGAAAACTTAAAATGGAGCTGGTGAACTGTTTTCGGCTTTTTTTGGAATTAAATTGACTGTGAATTTTAGCAATATTAAAATAATTGTTAATTAACATTCTCAGATATTTATAGTTGATTTTAAAAGCCCTAATGTGAAAGTAGTATTTAAAATTCCTTTTTTTACACTTGTGTAGAATTTTAATGAGTATTGTGAGGATTGAGATATTTAAATATCCTATGCAATGTTAGGAATGTCTTACTTATTATTGGGGCAAATATTTGTATATGTCATTAAAATATTTATCTCTCCAATGAATGATAGTACAGACATTGGTGAACTATTTTTCAGACACTTTTGCAAACCAGTCCTAATAAAAAAATCAGAAATATCATATTCCCATCTTACATTTCACTCACTTAAACACACTTTAAACTTCGACATGCTCTCAACTAATTAGCAAGAACTACATTAAAATACCGAGGAACTTTTAACATCTCAAGGCGAAGAACTAATAAAACTAGAACGTGACCCACTCCGAGTTTCCTTCACATCTGCATTCCTAAAAGTATTATTTTCTCTGGACCTTTTCTGGACATGTCAAAAGAAGCCACTTTTATTTCTCGCTGAGAAATACGTCTTCTCCTGTGGCATGTTATCGTAAATGTTTTTTGGTAATATGAATGCTTTTGGGATAATAAGCTGTTTTTTTTTTTTGTAATGGGATATATTCTCATGTTAAAGATGTAACTAAAACTATCATAGACGTATTTTGCAAGTGCAATAAACAATGTAGTGTATATGAAAACGTGACGTTTTATTCAAAAGTGTTAGTGTTTTATAATGTCCACAAATGACGGACGAAGTATGTTAATAATATAAGAACATTCATCATTATCATCAAATTATCAGGTCATTATCACATTCTTGAAATATTTTCATTCATACACTCAGTCGGCCTGAAAAGAAGACGTGCATTTGGATCTCATGTCGGGTCGAAATGCTTGGGGCTCTAAACTGTAACTAAGTAGTTAAATATTTTGTTTAAACTTTAATTGGTAGGCACCAATAAATTTTTTGGGTTTGTACCATGACGTACGACGTATGAGCAGTGGTGGCCGAGTGGTAATGGCCCCGACTTACGAGTTGTAGGTCGCGGGTTCGAACCCAGCCAGGCGCATTACTTTGTGTAATTTATTTCATCACCACTGCTCTCAAAACGGTGAAGGAAAACATCGTGAGGAAACCGGCATGTCTTAGAACCAAAAATTCGACGACATGTGACATTCACCAACCCGCACTGGGCCTAGGTGGTGGATTATGGCCCATTCCCTCTCCTAGAAAGGAGGCCTGAGTCCCAGCAGTGGGAACATTAAAAGGCTGATGATGATGAAATATTTTTACTGTTGATAGGCTCGCACTTGACACTAGGACTATCTTACCTCATGAAAAGTGATGTGATCGACAATGGAGCACGCTAAGAAGTATCTTAGTCACTCTTGACTTATAAATAGATCCTCAAGTTGGAACTATCAGGAAACAAACCAGGCAGGTGCGCTAATATTCATAACAAATTATCGACATTATTAGTCATTTTCTTAAAGGCTCCTGTCAAATCACACTAATATCATAAGCAAAAAATGTATGTATGTATGTGTATGATTGTTACTCTTACTTTTTATTCTTACTTATTATTCCAGGAGTGTTATCCTGTAGGACAATTTCCTAAAAGTAGCTAGTCTTAAATAATCAACAAAGGACATTATCCAGTCCTTGCTGAACATCAGGCTAACTCTGCACATTGACCTTAATCACATGTCTCTTTAGCCCAAAATCTCAAATCACAAAACGTATCCCTTATCAGTCCTTCCAAATTCATAATTACTTCCAGCTAGTGACTGACCAAAACATGATTTAGGACGAAACCGAAACCGTGGCCGAATGCTCATTCCAGTTTCAGCTGTTATTTATTACCAATGAGGCCGAAAGGTCCAAATATCGAAGTACGCAGCGTTAGAAGGCTTTCCATAAGGTGGTACTAAAAGCACTAGTTTATAATAAATTTAAAAAAAAATTGATCTAACTTGATGGGGGTCACGGGAACCCAAAGGATGCGAGACGTACAGTACTGGTCGTTGTGGAGGCCTATGTCCTACGGTGGACGCCTTTCGGCTTGAATAATAAAGTTGATCAAATAAAAATTGGAACAAACATAGACGAACCATTCAGTATTTAAGTATATATCAAAACCGTCAGCTCAAAGACTGTGAAGTTTTGGTTGAGCCGAATATTCGGCCCCTTTTTGCGAAACTAAAATTCAAGTCGAAACCACGTTTTTTGGCCTACACCTAGCTGAAACCAAAACTACACCTTAGATAGTTCTCTACTCCCAGCCATCCATGTAAGACCCATCTGACCATCTCAAGTCAAAACTTGGCAGCTTAAGCCCGAATCTTGGCACGTTGTCAAGGCCCATCGTACCTAGTAATTTGAACTGGATTGAAATGTAAATGTAATGAAATGCAAATGTATTCAATTAATTGGGTGTTATAGCGAGTCATTGAGGGGTGGTTCGACTTCCATTAATTAACTGCAGTGTTGTTCTAGACTTGGTGTAGACCTAGCTTGTGGTTGTTGGAATTGGAAATTTGAGATATTTTTTTTATATTATGATAGGCTTGCGTTTGACCACCATCTCACCTGATGGTAAGCGATAATGTGGCTGACGATGGAGAAGCGAACCTTTTGAATAGCGTAATTAGAAACACAATAGAAAGAAAATGAGAGATCGAATGCCGGCGTGCGCTTAGGATTTAATGAATCAATAATAAAAAAAAAATCTCCGGGGCTTTTTTTGGAATTCAGCAGTCAGAATTAAGACACCTGAAGTAGCCTCCAAAAATAAATAAAGCTTCAATGACACTTCAGTATTCGTATTAGATAAGAAAAGATTTTTATTCATACGAAACCATCTGGTGACAATGTTACTGAGTTTATTTTTAATACAAAATACCATAGTAAAAACATACAAGTTTAATACATATGTACATAAAAATAAACTTAAATACTAACTAAACTATTTATACTAAAACCTAACTAACTGGCAACGCTGCCAGTCATCTAGGCACATTTCCGGATGACAGCGATGTGGAGGAGTACTTTGACGCCTGAGTGTACTTTGTCATTTTCTATGTACATACAACTTCAATTCATATGAACATACAACTTGAAACTGACCTCAACATCATCATTTAAGCCGAAAGACGTCTACTACACTGGTCATAGGCCTCCTCGAAGTGTCGCCACATCGATCAATCTGCTACACTTGATAAATCCTACTTATTTATGCAGCAACATTATTTCCATGTAGACTTAATTTGCTGATGCTGAAAGAGTTGGTGTATGCTGTATCAGCACTTTTCATGCAAATTTCAAGAGTCAACAGGGGGAAATTGATTGATGTCGCAAACAAACACAGCTACTGAATAACCATAGACAGTGCTGTGTTGTGGGGCAGGCGATTGAGTACTTACTTGATGATACAACTGTAAATATTAATACTAAGACTGTTAATTTTAATTTGATTCAAGTTCAAATTGGATGTAAATAAGGGTCAATTCTTATTATGAAAAAAAAACAAACTGAAGTTTTTTTTTTAATATATTTTCTGTCGTCTGAATTAGGCTCGTTAAATGATAATGATAAATTATATTTATTTTGTAAATAGGTTTAAAAAAAAAACACTATTACACGTCAATTTTGTTTTCAGTCAGTTTTAACTAGATGAGGCCGTACTAATATGCTATTTATAAAAAAAAAACCTTAAACATGTGTGTGGATGGCATAAACGTAGTCGCTCTAAGCAGACTGGTTATAATCGCAGAGTTGAAGTACATAGGGAAGACCTGGATCGAAATGAAGCACGAAGCTTAAGACCGAACGGGATGGCGGTGCAGTGTGGACGCCCTCTGCCCCATTTAGGGGACAGATGAACTTAAGAAGTAGTTGTAGCTTTATGATGGATTGGGATGGGCTTGGATGACAGACTTTACTGACTAAAATCTCAACTATGTATCTTATGTAATTTTTTATTTTTGGTGTACAATAAATAATTTATCTATCTATCTATCTTCATTTGCCCTTTGAGTCAAAGTGAAAGTCAAAATCAAAAGTTTTTATTTCACATAGGCCTACATGGGCCCTTATAAAACGTTAAAAGCTAGTGCACGGTTCCAAATTGGTCGCTTCCTATGGAGAAAAACCGGCAAGAAACTCCATGGTTACTCTTTTAAAAAAATGGTTGTTTATACAATATGCGTTCCAGGACCACGGGTTTCCAGAAAAATTGAAGTGGTATTCCTATTGCACACTGAAGTGGTTATAGCTTCAGACGTCTTCTTGTTCATATAATTTCTTTTCCTTTTAAAGGTGTTGCTCTCAAATCCAATTTCATATAGCTAAATGAGTTTTCTAGTTTCCTAATACTCGTTAGTTACTGAAATCCACAACTCAATTAAACTTTAAACGTTCTCAACAGAACACCTTAGTTGATAGTTGCGTTAAAGATAACATTTCAATTCAATTTGAACTTTCCATCTTAGAAGTTAAGGTTCAAATTGTGTTTGAAGGTCATGTTGTAGTTTGAGATTATTTTTATTCTCACTGGCAATAAAGGTAAAGAGCTTAACGACAAACTTCGACTCTTCGGATCGGGGACTTGAAATCGGATAGCTTAAAGAACATCTTAATACGTTTAAATTAAATTCAGACGTTTAGCTTAGTTTACCTGAGTTTTTTGCTGAATCGCAGACTAAAGAATCTATGGGACGTGAGAAAAATGGTTATTTCTAGTTGGAGAAAATGAGTTCTGATAAGAATTAAATTGGTTTATTCTTTAGAAGAATGCAGAACAGGGTGCATAGTCTTGTAAAACTCCGTTGAAATGTTGAGATTTCTCCTATCAGACGGATGTTGTGGTTGTGGGCCCGGGCAATTGCTCGATAGTTGATTTCAGATTGTTTGTTTATTTATTCTAACTAAAGACGACTTTTTGTAGTGATGCAAATGCGACAGCATCGCCACTAATGCGCGTTAGTCGCATTTTTCGCGCTCGCGGGGTGGATTACGGCCCATTCCCTCTCCTAGAGAGGAGGCCGGAGTCCCAGCAGTGAGAATATTAAAAAGGCTGATGATGATGATAAAAACAGTATTTTGAATTTTAGTAGTTCCTATGTGGTTTTGTTTTTGGTGGGTAAAAATCATCTAAATGATCCCGGCCCGTGGGCGGAGCGGGAGATAGTGTCAGACTCTTACTGACTAAAAAAGCTCAAAGCAAAGCCTGTTTCATCTTGACTTTCATACCGGGGCTGAGCTACCTTTCGGAGCTAACTCTGACCTCACTAGGTTTCGACCCAGCTCGGCCCCTGCTCTTGCTGACAACTCCATGAGGCGCGCGGGTACAATGCGTGCCGTCGACGACTTGGGCTCGGTCAGTTACCGGTCGGTCGGACAGCGAGCTACCCATTGCTCACCGTCCGCGAGCCCGCGTCTACGGTGGCCGGATATTGGGATCAGAATCCCGGTAGCGCAGCGCCTGGGCTGCTGTGACCGCCGTTGCCTGATGTGGTCAGCCACCTCCTTTGCTAGCATTACTGCTTCGTAGAAAGAGGCGACCGCCTGCCACTCCTTCTCACTCCGGACCATCCATGGCCTGTACCAAGGCCCGGTGCGAGAAATCACCGTTGCCGGTCGCACCCACAAATACGATAGTTCCTATGTGGTGTCATATATGTCGCTACATTTTCTGTTTCTCGCATAGTGAGCGCCGCACTTGTTAATAAAGATGTTGGTCAATGAAGCTCTGCGAAGAACATGTTCTTGCGACGTTCTTCTTACGTTTACTAACCTATTGTTCCTCTTAAAAAAATATGTCAGTATTGGTAAAATTTTGAAAGAGTACCGTGGTTCTGCAACACAAAGGGCAAATAAAAGACACATGTGGGTTTTAGTCAGTATAAGTCTCAACAAGCGCTAGAATGGAATAAGTAATTTGATTCCCCACGGCTAAAAAAATAGACTCAACTACTTTAGCCTATTTTTAACGTAAACATTTTGATATTCTTCTGTTTACAAAATCGTAAGTGCGTTATTATTTATTTTGAATATCAGAGTAACTGTAACATTCGTTACGTCGTCACAACTCGCAAAATGTCGGCATACTTCAAATGTAATTAAATAACCTACCTATAAGCTGTTACCGTGGCAACGGAACTGCTCTTTCAAATAAGGGTGGGGTACTAGTGTTAGCGGGAGTCTTGTGTCCAAACAGTATTAGTGAAGAAAGTTTTTCATGACATCCGAGGCAAAATTCACAGGATCTTCAGGTGAGGGTGTAATGGAACCGACTGCTACCGTGACAAATTTTCACGAGTATCAATACCAATTGACACTTACGAAGAAATATATAAACGGGGATTAACCGGCGACTTACGGCGGTCGCTAAGCACTTAACCTGACACGATAGATATAATAAATTGTGGAGGCCAAGCTTGAGCACTATTTTGCACTAGTGCGAAAAATAATAACTTGCGTGCCTAAAAGCGATAGCGACAACAGCGGGTTTTTAAGTAAGTGCATTGAAAAGTTATTCTTAACAAGATGTTCTTACGACGGACTAGACGTGTGTGGCGGTTGAAGTGGCTCCCGGCCTCCTCTCTAGGAAAATGAATAGACCGTAATCCACCACGTAAGCTCAATGCAATGGTGGATGTCACATGTCTTCGAAAGGAGAAGGGAATGACTCCATAGATTCCTGGGCCCAGGTGTTAACTGAATCAAATTAGCCTCATTTGTAAGAGGATATAATAACTAGGCCTCACTAAAAATTTTGTGAAATTTGGCTATCCAGGAACCAAGTTCCATGAATTATAGTAAAAGTGAGGTTATATTATAAAATTGTAGTTTTTGTAATGTTATTTACGAAATACTTAATATTGAAACAGTGTTGGCCGTTGTTTATCAACTAATTAGCTATTGATTTAATATATGCTGACCAATAAAAACACAACTGATAGGTTAGACATGACGCCAACACGGCTTGATAGACTAAAAGCACGATTTGAATATGTAAATGAATATGTAAAAGAAATGGGTAAAAACTTTCAGGCAGAGATGCACGCCACTGACGAATAACTGATAAAATCGCCTCATCTTCTAAGACTCTTCTACCAATAGAGTTACTGCGACCAGTCGCAATCGTACAATTTACACAGCGATCCATGTCATCAATATCCGATCGATAGGCGTAAACAGTTGTCCAAAATAGAGAGCCAGGTAATATAGAGTAGCAAGAAAATATGCAAAGCCGAGGTTAAACAATTAAACAAGGAAAATATCAGAAAATATGAGCGCACTCAGAACGAAAAAAACGAACGAGTGCATCTGTCAGTCAGTGATTGATAGATGTCAGACACAAGTGTTACCAGACGAAAAAAATCACTATGTATCGATTCAATCGATTTCACGAAAGCTTGATAATATGCACTTGTCACTCGATTGTCACATATTTTTCCGATTTATTAATAATCGATTACTAGTAATTCAGGCATTATTAATCGATTATTTAGTTTCATTAACTTAATTTAAGTTTTCTTGCTTCCTGGGTAGAAACATGGTACCATATTTTGTGATTTCTATAAGAAAAATATAACGGTTTTTTTGTGCAAATTTCAACTAGTTTACTGCTGGGCCCAGAAGTCCCCTTCTCCTTTGGTACTTGGATATGCCGGTTTCATCACGATGTTTTCCTTTATCATTTTGATAGCAGTAGTGATGAAATAAATAAAACAAAGTAATGCGCCTGCCTGGGTTTTGGACCCGCGACCTACAACCCGTAAGATGGGGCCTTTACCACTCGGCTACCACAGCTCACAGAAAAAATAAAAGGTTCAGTATTACGTTTTAGGAACACATTCATTATGCGTACAGCTAAGGAGTGGAATTCCCCGCTGGAGTCTGTGTTTCCTGATAGCTATAACCTAGGGGGTCTTTAAGTCAAGATGAATAGATTGCTTCTAGGCAAGCGTGTTCCATCGTCGGCCACATCATCGCTTACCATCAGATGAGATAGTGATCAGACGCAAGCCAATCCATTATAAAAAGGTAACATAAAATATCTAAACACTAGATACGTAAACCTGAATTTACTTTGTAACTACCTACGTACCTGCCTACTTACAATTCTGTTCAACCAGTAAAGGAAGACAAGCGTAGATAAGATTAGATTTATTGTTCATATGCACGGAGAGTGAAAGTAAATACGCTTCATGGATACTAGGGCTAATAAATCCTAAAGAAATAAGAAAGAAAACTCTTTTATTTCAAACCCTTTTATTTAAAACACGTACTGAGAACCTTCATCAGTAGATATTTTTTCAAATACTTTATTGTTTGCGAAGCAGCACGCTGCACGTGTGAGAGAACGGATATCCTCAAGCTTCAGCCTCTGAAACCTTGACCCTAACTACCAGACATGTTAGGCGCAGGCTTTGTGGACGACGAGTAATAGGTAGTTGGCCGTCCGACCGTCCGTACTAAGCCCACGTCATCAACACCGGGTGGTGTTCCGATCGTTGTAGCAACATCTTTCAGCTGAAATGATGATGATGAAAATATGATTTAGAACTTTGATAACTTCCAAAATATCAGTACAAACTTTGAAATCAATGTGATATTTTTTAAGGTGTGCTGAAGTCGAAGTTGAAGAAAAGATTTAATGTGGATTGAGATGTACTTAAATATGGTCAAATAACCAAAATGTTATTGCCATTCAGCGTGGCAATGCCGCCAGTCTTTTGAGTACATTACGACAGCTATGCGGAGGAATTTTTCGACGCCTTACTTTAAATTACTTTTTTTTCTAGTTCTTTAGGACTTTTATTTTTATTTTTTAAGTTAGTTTTAATTAGGTTAAGTTAAATTAATAGACAACATAATTTGTTGATCTTATTGAAATAATAAATCCCTATTCTTAAAATGTTATCTATATAATAAATATAATACGTTAACTTAATTTTGACACAAAAACATTCTGTGTTACTCGCTGTCTGCCAGTTTCACCTGCGTCTTTATTTATTAAGTTCTCCACTTCTAATTGGTCGTAGAGTGATGTTATAAACCTTATAGTCTTTTTCAAGAGATGGATTATCCAACACTGTTTTTTTTTTAAATTGGAATACTCGTAGAACTATTGTAATAATATTATTTTTTTGCTTAAAACCGGGGTTAAAATTTTTTCGACAGGTAAACATTCTTGCACATATTATTAGCTAAATAAACATATATCATATTTGCTTTTTACAGTAATTGTAATCAGAGGTAATATTTTAACGCCCCAAGCACTGTACTATAGGTCGTTTGAGCTTTATTTAGCCTTTCTATAAGCGTTTTTATAATATGTTAAAGCATCATTAAATTTAATGACTACGTTAATAAACTACTATTTTTACAGCTTCCGTAAACTAGCACCCCACCCTATTGTCGTCAAATCCATTTCTACCAATTCATGTAATTTGTCATTAATTTGCGTCGAATTTAATTATTATGTATTACAGTGAGCACGAAATAGTTGTTTGCGTAAATTATTCACAATTCTCATTAATAATTACGTCCCCCAAAAGGGGGTGAAATCAAAAGCGTCATCTTGTTTATGCACAGCGTTCCAGTTAAGCGTTTAATTGTGGGTAATTAATAATGATATTTTAGGCCAACATTTTCAGTGATTAAAGAAAAATAATTTGAACAAATTTCCGGGGTACAAATTATCGATTTGCAGCGCCTAGAGGCAATTTATAGAGCCACCAATTATTTTCATAAAATAGGTTACGAGCGTTGTGTTGTGTGACATGAATTTTCATTTATTTATACTAGCTTTCAGCTTGTTAGTAACTTTTAGTTTGCTGCCGAAATATGTACAATTAAAAAGTTCTTTACCTTTATGTATCGGTATACTTATGAAAATTTAATAAAAAAAATAATTAAAACTTTTAAACACGTTAGTGACCATGTCGGACAATGGTGACCGATAATAACATCCCTTACTTCGACTTGTGTTAAAAGGTGACTGGTCTCATACGTATCACCTGAAAAAAAGGGCAGGGCGTCAAAAATAAGAGCATGGCCGACAGTGTGACCCACGTATATAAAATAAAATAAAATATTTATTTGATTCAGACCACAGTGAGCTCATGTGGCCGCCAATAGTAAACAAGCACTTATATACAAATTAACTACATATATAAGACGTCTGCTTATTTTTCATCATCATCATTGATTTTTATCATTTCAGACGTCCACTATTTGACATTGGCCTCCCAAGTGTCGCCACAATGAACGCTCCTGTACGTCTTGCATCCATCAGATTCTCGCGACCTTCACCAAGTCATTGATCCACCTTATGGGCAGCCCTTCAACGCATCGTCTTTCGGGAAGCAGAGTTTTTATAAAAGTCCCAACGGCCATCTGTTCTGTGAGCAAAGTGCCTTACCCACCACCAGTTAAGTTTGTTAAATCTTCGGTAACCTTAGTTCTCTTGCTAATCAAAGATTGTAAATAACAAATCTATTCCCAAGATGCCAATTACAAACTCCGATCTTCATAATACCTTCATACAGACCTGTTGAACAGACCCGAAACTATAATATAATATTATATCCCCAGTTATCCCCGTCCTAAAGATCCTATACTCATTGTTAACAATGTAATCACATAGGGATTCATTTACTTCAGTTACAGTATCTATAAATAACGGCACCCTTGTCAAAAGGCTTATGGGGGCTTATGATTGTTTAATACATGTTGTGTTATACTAAATAATGTTTTAGATATGGTCCGATGATTTAATTGGATTATTCCTTGGTTTATTTTTCTGCCTTGTAATTTTCCTGCTGCTAGGACTCAGTCCTCAGTCTTCCTCTCTAGGAGAGGGAAAGACTCCCTCTCGCTCCACCCAAAACGGGAAAAGTTATTTGATGATTTCACACCATAAAAGAAAAAAAAAAGAAAAATAGGATACAGATGTAATTTTGGTAACTTTTAAACAGCATAAAGCGTTAGCACTTACTGTGTTCCCACTTCTAGGACTCAGGCCTCCTCTCTAGGAGAGAGAATGGACCATATTCCACCACGTGAACCCAGCGCGTATTTGGAAATACCACGTGATTGTCTTCGAATTTTTGGTCCTAGGACATGATGGTTTTTCTTCACCGTTTTGAGAGCAGTGGTGATGATGTAAATTACACAAAGTAACGCCTGGTGCGTTACTTTGTGTAATTTACATCACAAAGTAACGCCAGATGCGTCGGGTTTGAACCGGCGATCTACAATTTAATCAGGACAATTACCACTGCTCTATTCTTTTTACTCTAAAATATAACCGTTCTTTGCTCTTACTTTTTACGAGGAAATAATCATATAAAGGCAAAATAATATAAGACGAAAGACTGTGAGTGTGTGTTTATTACTTCTTCACGCCTAAACGGCTGAACCAATTTGAATAAAACTTGGCGAATGTATAGACTATGTCCTGGAATAGTACACATGGCACTTGTTGTTATCACGATGTTCCCTTGGGACTACTTTCTACTTTCACCCGCTTGCAACACCTATTAAAATATATGTACAAAGGAAACTCAAATATTATCTCATTAAGTTAAAGTTCAGTGTTAACGTCGTACATATAATAAAAACAGAATACTCTCAGGCGTCAAATAATCGTACGGTAGATGGCGGTCGAGGCGCGTGTGGTATGCCACGCGCGCCTCAACCGCGCAAAGAGACGTTAGCAAAAATTTTAGGGCCAGTTTGAGCCGAAGCCTGCCAGCTGCGAGATCCTTACCATGGCCCTGGAACACAAAATATATAGGTACAGAAGTCAAGCTACATACAAAGCGCGCTCGAGTAACGCACGCATAGACACCACTAAAAGAGACACGGACACGATATTTCGGGAGCGTCTCGGCCCACTCGTCGAACAGTTTCGGCTCAAATGCTCATTAGTGTGCGTCCACCGAGCGTGGAAATAAAAAGCGAAGTGCACAGATGAGATGGTCTTCTGTACCTATACTGTGCCTGGAACGCAATGGACAATTGAAGGATTATGAGTGGGTTTTATTCAGTAATAGTCTTACAATCCCTCTCGCTTTTTTTTTAATTTTTTATACTGATGTACACTTTGAGTGAGAAGTCAAAATATAACTGTACAAGTGTACATACAGATCGGGCCTATGCTGTTATTTTTGTCAAACTGTCTTAGTTTTGTGATTTTGTATAAAATAATATGAAATATTGTATTCAATTGATTCTTAGAAAAATTACTGATATCTAGAAAACCTATCGTACTCATATAATAAATCTTTGGAAATCATTAGTTGTGCGCGCATCACGTAAAATATACGAATTCGATGTCAATAAATTTTATACGTTCAAAAGTGTAACTTGATAGTGAATCAAGTGTAGTGTAGTGTAGTGTTTGGTAGTGTATTTTGTTGTTAGGCTTTGTTTCCCCGCAATCGGTTGACTACATCGAAAGCTATACTACATTAATTGACAGGTAGGTGGTACGAAGTTTGCCGGGTCAGCTAGTCAATAAAAATAATAACGTACTTATTATGATTGGAAACAGAAATAACTAAAGGTCTATTATTATAATAATCACCTTCCCATCGTCCTCGTACCTCATTAAGTACCTTTCACAAATTGTCAAAATACAATACAAACACTACATTCAGGAGTCATCATCATATATCTCTGTCAGCAACTACAATAATAATGACAAATGATGTATAATTACAGTTAAGCTTATGCTAATTATATTACGGAAACTATATCAAGAAACAAGATGTCTAGCTTTACTAGTTGGGTCAGTTACCAGACTTTTTTTTTTAATTGACGTATACTAGTGCTTGACTGCGATCCCACCTGATGCTAAGCAGAGATGCAATCGTTGATGGTGAGGCGCACAAGTTTATTAAGAGCCTATTCACTCTTGCCTTGAAGACACCTAAATTATAATCGTTTAATCAATTTTAGCCTGCACCTTTGCCCGCGTAGATACATATAATATAGTCTATGTTCATCGTTTCCCGTTCATCGTCTTATATATGATAGCCAGTAGAGTGGACTGCCTGTACATAAGTGGTTGTATTAATGCTCACATGCCTCATATTGACATATTTTATATATTTGAGCGAATGTCGGAATTTCAGAATAATGTTCCACAACTATCACATAACACCGTCTGGTCTCAAGCAAAGCAGAGCTTGTGTTATGTGTACTAGACCACTGATAAACATACTTTTATATTTCTAAATACATACATATCTATATATATAAAAATGAGCCCCGTTTTCCGTTGTCACGACTTGGCATGAAAACGGCTTGACCGATTTGGCTGTTTTTTTTTTGTTGTGATTGTTATTGTGAGGAGAAGGTTCTTATGGAAAAAAAAAATAGGGTAGTGTAGGGTAGAGTAGGGTAGAGTAGGGTAGAGTAGGGTAGAGTAGGGTAGAGTAGGGTAGAGTAGGGTAGAGTAGGGTAGAGTAGGGTAGAGTAGGGTAGAGTGGGGTAGAGTAGGGTAGAGTAGGGTAGAGTAGGGTAGAGTAGGGTAGAGTAGGGTAGAGTAGGGTAGAGTAGGGTAGAGTAGGGTAGAGTAGGGTAGAGTAGGGTAGAGTAGGGTAGAGTAGGGTAGAGTAGGGTAGAGTAGGGTAGA
Organism: Mythimna lalbum; assembly: GCA_949319445.1. Taxonomy (NCBI): domain Eukaryota; kingdom Metazoa; phylum Arthropoda; class Insecta; order Lepidoptera; family Noctuidae; genus Mythimna; species Mythimna lalbum. The sequence goes on along the minus strand of OX439345.1, from coordinate 5,939,960 downwards.
GTAGGGTAGAGTAGGGTAGAGTAGGGTAGAGTAGGGTAGAGTAGGGTAGAGTAGGGTAGAGTAGGGTAGAGTAGGGTAGAGTAGGGTAGAGTAGGGTAGAGTAGGGTAGAGTTGGGTATAGTAGGGAAGAGCGGGAGCGAAGCCGCGCGGGCAAAGCTAGTTATAGATAAATTACACGCAGACACAGAACAAATGATCATGCTCATCACATAAACATTTGTCCTGGGTGGGAATCGAACCCACGACCTCTGGCATAGCAGTCAGGGCCACTAACCACTAAACCAGGTGAGTCAAGAGTATTGATACCTTGATTCATGGGCAGGAATTGGGTGAGTAGATTAAGCAATTGTATTACTAACACTAGTTTTAAGTTTTTATACTATACTAATAAATTGGATTCCGGTTATCTGAATTAAATATTTATTATTATGTCACTCAGGAATAAATCCGCTTTCTATTTTATTATTGACTAGCTTTTACCCGCGGCTTCGCCCGCGTCTATTAATATATTTTACTCTTTCTCCCCTTTTTGTCACTTTTTTTTAATTAGCCTATGTCCGTCTTCAGGGTCCCAACTACGAGTATCTCTATACCAAAATTCATCAAAATCAGTTTTACCATTTAGGCGTGAAGACGTGACAAACAAACTCACTTTCGCTTTTATAATATTAGTGAGCATTAAAATAGAAGCCTAGATAATATCTACCTGATATCTGTGTTTTCAAAATATCCAGTGAACAATGTGTAATAACGTCATAAACTCGTAAAAGCGGTTTTATGAAAAACAGTGAAAATGTACGTACGTAGGGTTTTTTCTTTTTTTTTCTGTCGACGGGAAAAATCATCATTGACGAAACCCGCTCTTGGGTGGAGCGGGAGACAGTGTCAGAGTCTTACTGACTAAAAACCCCGCGCCGTTCCTTCTAGCCTTCATACCGGGGCTCTAGTTTCCTTTCGGATAACCCCGACCCCGGTAGGCTTCGACCCAGATGGGCCCCTCCTGACGTACGTAGGGTTGGACGGTCTTAAGCACTTAGAATCCTAAGTTAGGAGCACTAAAGGACCTAATTGCTAGCTACAGTAAAGTCAGTGCACAATTAATCTGGGCAAAGCTATAGAATTGTCTGGGAATTGGCCATTTACTTGAAACAAGAACTATGGAATTACTGCAAAGATGGGGGATTATAATACGAACCGGCAACATTGTTAAAACGTGGCATTATGGTTCTTATGGTATTTAATTGTTTTATAGTAATTATTACATCTAGCCTGTCCCACTGCTGGGCAGAGGCCTCCCTACGTTCCTTCCATTTGACTGGCCTGTTGGGCTACTACTGGTTAGAGGCCCTGACTGCTAGGCCGGAGGTCGTGGTTTCGATTTCCACACAGGACAAATGTTTATGTGATGAGCATGATCATTTGTTCTGTGTTCTGGGTGTAATTTATCTATAATATGTATGTATTTAGAAATATAAAAGTATGTTTATCAGTGGTCTAGTACACATAACACAAGCTCTGCTTTGCTTGAGACCAGACCACGTTGTGTGATAGTTGTGGAATATACATATTATTATTATCATTGTTTCCGGCTCTGAGCTACGTGACCATGTAAAATGCATGTTAAAGTGTATCCTAACCACAAGAATGCCTACCTGGTCTTACCTGGACATCACCATCAGTCTCATCAGCCGTCTTTTCTAAGTACCTACACTGCACCTTTGGCCAGCCACATGAAGACACCTGAACCTGAACCTCTCCTGGTCGACGCAAGCATACAAGCCATTACATCGCCACACAGCACCGCATGTTTTATTTTAATCTCTCAGGCCTGTGTACCGAAGACGGTACACTGCGTACCAGCTAACAGCTTTTACCAGCTAAGGCCAAAGCTAGTAGATACGCGGTGTACCGTTTTCGGTACACCAGAGCTTGAGAGGTTAAACACCGCACATGGCAATCGGACCCAAGATAAACAGGCTACTTCCTAAAAACAGAAACCCTAACATTATCTACCAAATAACCATCACAATGATGCTTATCACCATAATAATAATTATGGCAACTGCTTAACAGTTATGTTAATAAGCTTTAAGTTCACATTAGTTGGACATAACACTAAAACTCGTTAGTGTTCAACTACCAGAGAATAAAATATAAATTCACAAATCTACCCATTCTACACAATAAAACGGTTTCAGGAATGAGGGAGACTATTTTCAAAGCATTCGACAATATCTTTGAACTGCCGTATGTATCTACTGGTAATTCCTTCAGTGGAAAGACGTGCTTTTGATTCGATACTGTGTCTCTAAGGCCTTCGCCACACTTAGCGGAAATTCCGTCGCGGTTCTTCCGCGTCGGAATGCCAATACATGTTATAGCTTATAAATGGCTTATAACGGATACACTACGCGGAAGATCGGTCGTTCGTCATTTATATGCAATAAAATTTATTAGCGTTCCGACGCGGAAGATCCGCGACGGAATTTTCGCCAAGTGTAGCGAAGCCGTTTGGGCTCTCGCCCACGGCGAATTTGTGTAGCGATGCTGTAGCGCGTTTGCATCGATTCATTACGATGCTGTAGCGCGTTGGCATCTTTTCTATAGCGCTTGCAAATGCTTCTAAAGCGCGTTAGTGGCGCGATAGACCCGCGCTTACAAAATGCGCGTCAGCCAAAAAGTCGGCGTGGGCGAGGGCCCAATATACAGAGTATCGAATCAAAAGATACTACTCACGAGTAGTATTAAGTAAAAGGAGCGACAATTTTCACGTACACAATATGTCATAGTAATAATAATAATATTCCACACCTATCACACAACGCCATCTAGTCTCAAGTTAAGGAGAGCTTGTGAACTATGAGTACTAGACAACTGATAAACATACCTATTCTAAATACATACATATTACATATACACAGAATAAATGATTTTCCCATAATTAAAGACCAAATAAAAATATTTTTAAGTTATTTACGTATATAATTATTTAATTAAAACTAAGCAGAGTACAAAATAAAATTCATATACGTAATACCTACTCATTTATCTATACTCATTTATTGGTAAGTGGTAACAGTTAGAGGCGTCCCCAGCACATCACAATTTTGAACAGGCAATGTTAGTGGTTCCCTCTCCCAGAGAGAAGCCTGAGTCCCAGCTGTGGGAACATTATGCTATCCTATGTTAGTGATAGTCATCAAAATTTATTACAGTTGTAGCGACATCTATGACGCCACATAAGAACTACGAAGAAAACACGAAATCCTGCATCGCGCAATCATAGTTCTCCGCGCAATTTGAACATATACGACAGCCCGACATCAACTATCGGGCAGTCGCCCACCAGACTATAACACCCGGTCTGGTCGGAGGATCCTCCCTTTTCAAAGGAGGTTTGCGGAACTTTACTCTCTGTTCCGCATACCTCCAAACTGGTGACCCTCGACAAAGAACGTCAGCGCAGCCTTCGTGCAGCCACTACTTCGTGACGTCATCATCACTTCCTCAAGCTTTCGAGCAACGAGCCAAACAGCCAGCACCCTCGGCTAAGGGTATCCTGACCACCAGTATGTCTACCTGGTCATACCTGGTCACCACCTCAGCCGCACCAGCGACCTTGGCACACCGCACCTTCGGCCAGTCATATGAAGAGCCATGAAGAACCTCACCTGGTCGACGCCAGCAATCAAGCCCTACGTCGCACAAGCACCGCTCCGACTCACTGGAGCCAGCAGCACTACTCCGACTCACTGGAGACTGCAGCATCGTCCCGACTCACTGGGACAGCACCACCCCGACTCACTGGGGCATCATCCCGACTCACTGGGACAGCACCACCCCGACTCACTGGGGCATCATCCCGACTCACTGGGACAGCACCACCCCGACTCACCGGGGCATCATCCCGACTCACTGGGACATCATCACCCCGACTCACTAGGGCATTATCCCGACTCACTGGGATAGCAACACCCCGACTCACTGGGGCATCACCGCAGACAGTTCCGACTCACCGAGAACAATGCGGCATCGGTTCCGACTCACTGGAACCAACCTACCGCTGGCCTGGCACACATCAAGAAGCATCAAGGACCATCGATCTCCGATCTCCGGAGGGGAGTGATGTAGCGACATCTATGACGCCACATAAGAACTACGAAGAAAACACGAAATCCTGCATCGCGCAATCATAGTTCTCCGCGCAATTTGAACATATACGACAGCCCGACATCAACTATCGGGCAGTCGCCCACCAGACTATAACACCCGGTCTGGTCGGAGGATCCTCCCTTTTCAATGGAGGTTTGCGGGGCTTTACTCTCTGTTCCGCTTACCTCCAAACAGTTTTTGTGTAACGAGTTTCGTTCCATATCACGAGGTAGTAGTTCACGTGCTAGGCTGATTGTAGTTTTGTTTATTTTAGCCAAAAAGTTACTAGCGCAACAAAAAATCAGCAATTAATACCCGCGCGAATTTTATCGCAGTATAAATTTACTGCTATTTAATATGCCTCCACTCTAGCGTGTCAGTATATTTTAAAATGGCGCATTTTTCACAAAATCTACTAAAACAATGCAAATTTTAGAGGTGTTAAATGTTTGCAAAGCGTTCATGGTGTTTATTTAAGTGATTGAATATCAGATGGAATTTTATTTTCTGTTTAAAATGGATATCATGCTAGTGAATGCTCTAATGATATAAAGGCCCTACCCTTCCCTTTATATACCTAATGTTTGTTATAGTTTGAGGCAATTATTTCAAAGTCCTTTCGGCCCCAATGGCCATCTGTTCTGCGAGCAATGTGCCCTGCCCATTGCCACTTAAGTTTGGCAATTCTTTGTGCTATGTCGGCAAATTTAGTTCTCTTGTGGATATCTCTATTCATTTCTTCTTCGTTTAGGTTCTGAAGTGGCTTTTATATATATACCATTAACGTGCTTGTCGATCACTAGAATATAGGTTGATGACCTTGACTGTAAGATTGGTCGAAAAAGGCATGCCGATCCAAGAACGCAAATAAAACTGAAAGAACATGGATATTACACCAAAAAAAATTACCTAGAATACCTACCTCATATTTTATCTCGTATTATTATCTCGTATGGTTTACAAAATTTTAAAATGAATAGAAAAGGCCTCCAACAAGGTAGACTCGTGACCTGGTGAAGGTTGCGGGAAACCGATGGATGCGAGACGCACAGGGTCGTTCTATGTGGCGCCACTTGGAGGAGGCCTATGTCCAACAGTGGACGTATATCGGCTGAAATGATGATGTAAATAAAAAAAAAACACATTTTTAATTTTAAATACCTCTTTTTAAAGGCTGTAAAATGAGAAAGTTACAGTCCATTTCTTCAAAGTATTCGTACGTATCAATATATATTATAATATCGAGTGATACTTTGATAGGCCCACCACCGCAATCTCTGAGTGTATTTCCACTTTTATTTGAGGATAAAAGCAAAATTTGGACAGACTCCAAATTAACTCTTAAGCCAACGACGCTATTATATGCATCAAAACTAATACCCACTGCATTTTGAGATAACTGAATTTCGTGTTTAATTTTAGTATCTACTAAAATTTCACTTAAAAAAAAATTGTTGATCTAGTATTTACTTCTGGCGGTAAAGGATAGGACAGATAATAATCTAAGTCCGTCTAAAAAGTCAAACGACTTGGGAATTTTGTATAATATTTTATCATTTAAAAAATACTTATATTCGATACTTTTTATAAGGTTTTCTATTAGTAAACAATGATCAAGATGTCTTAATCAACCTTGATTATTGAACCAGCGTTGAGTACATCAGATTTTATTTTAGCCTAATAATTACCCAAGTCGTTTCGACATAACTAGCTTTTGCCCGCAGCTTCGCCCACGTACATAAAGTATGTAGGTACTTAGCGGTGGGCAGGTGGAAGTGTCTTTGATGGTACATAAAATATAGCCTATGTCACTCAGGAATAAAGCAGCTTTCTATCTGTGACAACATTTTAGCAATCAGACCAGTAATTTCAGAGATAACGTCCTACAAACAAAAAAACAAATTCTACCTCTTTATAATATTAGTGTAGATTGTGCCATAGTAGTCATGGCTGAGACTACGGAAGAACTCAGTACAATGCTCGGTGACCTCAGTAGAGCTTCCGAAAGAGTAGGTCTTGAAATGAACATGGACAAAACCAAAGTTATGGTTAACATCCATGTAGCACCCACTCCTATTAAGATCGGAGACTCTACACTCGAAGTTGTGGACGATTATGTTTACCTGGGACAGACGGTCCAGTTGGGTAGGTCTAACTTCGAGAAAGAGGTCAATCGTCGAATCCGACTCGGCTGGGCAGCGTTTGGGAAGTTGCACGGTGTCTTCTCGTCTAATATACCACAGTGTCTCAAGACGAAAGTCTATGACCAGTGCGTGTTGCCAGTGATGACTTATGGCTCCGAAACGTGGTCGCTTACAATGGGCCTTATAAGAAGACTCAAAGTCACCCAAAGGGCGATGGAAAGGGCTATGCTCGGAGTTTCCCTGCGTGATCGCATCAGAAATGAAGATATCCGCAGGAGAACCAAGGTTGCCGACGTAGCTCGAAGAGTCGCCAAACTTAAGTGGCAATGGGCAGGGCACATTGCACGCAGAACAGATGGTCGATGGGGACGAAAGGTTCTAGAGTGGCGACCACGTACCGGAAGACGCAGCGTTGGAAGGCCTCCAACAAGGTGGACCGACGACCTGGTCAGGGTCGCGGGAATCCGATGGATGCGTGACGCACAGGACCGGTCATTGTGGCGACGCTTGGGGGAGGCCTATGTCCAGCAGTGGACGTCTTTCGGCTGATATGATGATGATGATGATGATGATGATGATGATGATGATGATGATGATGATGATGATGAGATAGTGCCTGTGCGAGTTGGTGTATATCATATGATTTGGATTTTTTGGTTCTAGGACATGCCGGTGTCCTCACGATGTTTTCCTTTACTGATTTGAAAGATGAATTAATAAATTATACAAAGAAATGCGCCTAGCTAAGTTTGAGCCTGCGATCTACAACTCGCAAGTCGGGGTCGTTAGCACTCGGCCACCACCGCCTTTTTTAAACGGTTTGCGACAATTTTCCCATAAAACGGTTTTTCCGACTGAATTGCCCCTTGATCATAAGGTTGCATGCCGCGCCCTAATGAAGCGGTCACATAGACTAGCCGTCAACCCCGATACTACCAATTTACGGCCTATAATTATCTAATACAGTGATTGTCAACCTTTGAACTGCATAATTTTCCATGTGCATATTCACATTTAACAGAAGAAAAAAATAATTTGAGTTGTCACTTATTACCCTAATATTATAAAGGCGAAAGTTTGTGAGTATGATGTGTATGTATGTTTGTTGCTTCGTCACGTTTAAACATCTGAAAAGATTTGGATGAAATTTAGCACACTGATAGACCATATCCTAGAACAGTACATCATCCTTTCAGCCGTAAGACGTCCACTGTTAGACAAAGGCCTTCCCCAAGCGTCACTACAACGACCGATCCTGTGCGTCTCGCATCCACCACACTCCCGTGACTTTCACCAGGTCGTCGGTCCACCCCGTGAGAGGGTTTCCAACGTCGTCACTCTAGAACCTGTCGATCCCATCGACCATCCGAACACAGAACAGAACATACAATAGGTACTATTTATTCCGTGAGAAGGTATGTTCCCATAAGATAATTTTCTTCTTTCCAACGGACAAAGCCGCTGGCAACATTTGGTCAGGTATATCTATAAATGTTGATATTAAATTTTAAACGCAAAAGTTTGTATATGTGTGTGTTTATTTATTTATTAAAACTTCGTGCAACACAAAGATACAAAGGCGGACTTAATACCTTAGGCATTCTCTACCAGTCAACCAAGGGTGTATGTTTTTTACTCCTTTACGCTCAAATGGCTGTACCGATTTGGACAAATTCATAAGATATAGGGGCGTGTTGAACAGAAACGACGTAAGTAGGTACATACTTATTTAATATTTTATATCAGCAACTGAACAAAAACGACGTAAGTAGGTAGGTACGGAAAGATAGGCCTCCGACGCCCACGGTACGGAGCACGTGCGCGCGCGCGATCGAGGTGGTGGCTTACAGCGGACTGGCGCTAGCGCTCCGCGCATTACAACAGCGCGCGAGCAGGCGCGCCGACCGTTGAGGTGGCGTGATTTGAGGGGCGGGCGAGGTGCGAGGGGTGGCACGAGCTGGCAACGTAGCCCTTTTATTATGGCGCGCTATAACCTCCCCCTCCAAGTCACAAGAACGACCCGGCTGTGACTTGGCTGGTCTGCCACGACGGCGCTGATGAACGATGACCGAGGTCGAACCCAAATAAGGTGTCAGAGCGCTGGCATGGTATCTCCCTTTGTTCATCCCCTCACTATCAACAATTACGAATGACGTTGGACTAATAACTTGTGAGACACGATACGGGCCTTCCCGTCTCGGTGCAAACTTGCTCGTGAAGGCTTTGGCTGCACTACTCATCAAGTGGGTCTCCACAAGAACCAGATCTCCCTCCTTATAAGGAGGAACGTCCCTTCGAGACTGATCACCCGTTGACTTCCTGATATCCTGCTGTTCTTCTACTCGGTGCTTCACATCCTGAAGAACGCGTGCGAAATCCTTCAAATACGGCGTGATTTGGGGCACATAATTCTGCTGCGAGACAATTCCTCGGAGATCCGTCTGTACGGTCGGTGCAGCGGTGTGTCCTGTACCTTGGTTGTGTGCAGTATTGAGCGCGAATCGCACCATCGGTAAAGCGGACGGCCAGCGGCGATGCTCGGATCCAAGTAGAATAGCTAGATGTTTCTTAAGCTCGCGATTTTTACGCTCTGCTGGATTCGCCTCCGGGTGGTACACAGGAATTAATGATTGCTTCACTCCTAGTACAAACATCGCCTTTTGCATAACTGATGCGACGAACTGACTGCCGTTGTCGGAAATTACGCGACGAGGCACCCCACACCGGAGGAATACCTCCTCGATGAGGGTTTTCGCACATGCCTCGGCAGTTGCATCACAAAGGGCAAAAAGCTCCACCCATCGACTACCTGTGTCCTCTACTAGAAAAATCCATTTTTCACCCTTTTCCCCTTCGGGTAATGGTCCAAATAGGTCCATCGCAAGAACCTCAAATCTTTGCTGGAGCACTGGGGTCTGTAACAGACCTGCAGGTTTTAGATTAGTAGCTTTATATTTCTGACAAAGGTCACATGACTTTAGGTATTGGGCCACATAGATCTTCATGTTCTTAAAATAATATCTTTCTTTGATCTTCCGCAAGGTCCGCTCCAAACCCAAGTGTCCAGCAGTAGGCGCATCATGAAATTCTTTAAGAAGTTCCGCCTGTAAAGACTGTGGAACCACTAACTGAGGTTCTTCGGAATCTACATCCGGATCACAGCGGTATAAGACACCTTGCGAAAGATAATACCCTCTATCAGTCCAGCGCACGGCTGCTTCTGGATTATTTGTATCTTCAAAGTCTTTTATTATTTTACTGACGTCAGAATCGTTCAATTGGGCTTCACGAACATCTTCAGCTTTTCGATGAGGTAAATCAACGACTATCGGACAAAGACTGCAAGGACTTGATTCAAGATCCTCGGGTTCGGTGGTCACGGGGCGACTGAGCGTATCGGCAATGACATTAACCTTACCCGGTGTATATTCGATGACCAAATTATACGACTGGATTTTCATTGCCCAGCGGGCTAATCTGCCACTAGGAGTCTTTAAGGATAAGAGCCATTTCAAAGGTTGGTGATCCGTAGCAACACGAACCTCGGCTCCCTCAATATATCCTCTAAATTTATCCAAGGCCCAAACAACAGCCAGAGCTTCCCGCTCAGTTGTATGATAGTTACGCTCGGCAGGGGTCAGTAACCTGCTAGCATACTCTATCGGTCTCTCTTCATTGTGTGTCGCACCTTGCATCAATACTGCTCCAAGCGCATAGGCGCTAGCATCAGTGCGCAATACATATGGTTCTTCAAAGTTGGGCTGACGAAGAATAGGGCCACTTGCAAGACGTGACTTGAGCTCTTCAAACGCTCCTTGCTCACTCTCGCCCCATTGCCAGCGTCGGTCCTTTTTGGTCAGATTTGTGAGAGGACGCGCAACATCTGAAAATTTTGGAATGAATTTTCTAAACCAGGAACTGGTTTGTAAAAATGTTTTGAGTTCTTTTAGGTTCGTTGGCGGCTTCATATTTATAACCGATTCGACCTTGGTGGGGTCCGGTTCAATACCCCGAGGTGAAACAACGTGTCCCAGGTACGTAACTCTATCTCTAGCGAAGACACACTTATCCCGGTTTGCCCTCAAGTTAAACAGGCGAAGGCGCTCGAAAACCAGGTTAAGATCCTTCAGGTGCTGATCTAGATTGGGAGAAATTACGAGAAGATCATCAAGGTACCCAAGGACGCAGACGTCTTTCAGGCCAGATCTCATGCGATCCATCAGACGCTGGAAGGTGGCTGGGGCGTTCTTCAGACCGAACGGCATGCGTCGGAACTGAAAAGTACCGAATGGTGTCGTAAAAGCAGTCTTGTGTCGATCTTCTGGTGCTACCATCGTCTGCCAGTAGCCGGCCTTCAAATCAATAGTAGACATAACACAATCAGGCTTTGTACTCTGCAGCAGCTCGTCGATCACCGGTAACGGATACTTATCAGTCCGAGTGACGCTATTAAGCTTGCGGTAATCTACGCAGAACCTGGTCTCACCATTCTTCTTCGGTATCAGCACTACAGGTGAGGCCCATTCCGACTCAGCCTCCTCTATTATACCATCTTCAAGCATTTTGTCAATCTCTTTTCTAATTATTTCCTTCTTAACGGGGGAAACCCTATAGGGTGGACTTGCAATCGGTGCGGCATCTCCAGTATCAATGCGGTGGACGGCGAACTGGGTAGGTTCTCCCCCTGGAGCAAAAATGTCCTGGTGAACATTCAGGAGGTCGGATAGTCGCTCTCGTTCCGTCGAAACTAGATGGGATCCCTCGTCCTCACGAAGACCCACTGACGAACAAGCAAGTGAGTTCAATGACCTCGCTTCGAAAACAATTGGTTGAGGCGTCTTATCATGTCTCACAAACCATATCCCACTGTCAAAGTCCAACACCATGCCAACGTCCTGAATGAAATTCATCCCTAATAAGCTCTCAGTTGCATTCGGCAACATAATAAAACTAACAACTAGTGCCCTCCCTCGCACAGTTACGTTAACGTGCGCCATTTCAACAATTTGCGCACAAACGCGGCCATCAGCATATTTTAAATTAGTGAAGACATTATCGAAAGAATGACCATTATTAACTAAATGAGATCTTAACGATACAATACCAATACAATGTTTGGCACCTGTGTCTAACAACAAGCTACCTGTTGCACCATAAATGCCTACATTAATTACAGGACGCACACGCGAATCGACTTTATCATCACTCGCGGACACTGATTGAAACGCGTTAGACACTGCACTTTTCTTCTCTTTACACGTCGGACAATTGGAGCGAATTACCCCGGGCGCTCCACACCCGAAGCACGTGACCGCAGACGCCAGCGGCTCTGCTCTCTTCGAGTTGTCCTTTGCGGTCTTTTGTTTTGCGAGGCGCTCACAGGCCTCTTTTAGGTGACCATACTGTTTACAATAATTGCAACGGGGCCGCGATTTATTCACACTAGGCGCAGTCGGTGACTGCGTAATCGGCGCAGTAGAAGACGTCGACGGTTTGACATCAGCCGTGGTCCGTGGACGACTCTCATCCAGGATCTCCTCGACACGGCGCGCATGAGTCAAAAGGTCCGTGAAGGTGGCGAAAGTGGAGCGCGGTACCTTCTCACGGATACGTCGATGTAATAACCCATAAGTCATATCTAACTGAACTGTCTCCGTAAGAGAAAAAGGCGGGAGCTGCGCGATTATCGCTCTAATGTGACATACAAATAAATCAGTAGGTTCATCAACTCGTTGCTCTCGTTCGAATATCTTCCTATATATTTGAGGCGGTGGTAATCTTGGTCCAAAAGTCTGCCTCAGCGACTCAACAGCAGCTTGCCAGGTCATGGTGCTATCCTTTACACCCTGCCACCACGTGGCAGCAAGCCCCGTCAAAAGCATAGGTAATCCACGAAGCGCATTATTATCGTCGACTCGAACACATTCCTTGTACGTTTCTATGGCGTCAATAAAAGCCAGGACGTTACTTGACTTTTCACCGTCAAATCGAGCCGTACACTTGGCAAAGTGGCCAGAAAAAGATGGTACTGGTGTACTTACAGGATCGCTGCGACTTAACCTGTTTATCAGCAACATTAGCTGGTCAGTCGACATGGTGACCGAAGCAGGCGAGACACCAACAGCAGGTTGTGGTTCCACCACAGCCGCGGGGGCAACGGTGTCGGCGCCACACAAAGCGGCATCCGGCTCGGGCGCGGGCGCCTGATTTGGCGCCAAGTCTGCAGACAGAGCGCTGAGAGAAACCGGACTCGCAGCACGCGATCTTGTTCGCACCATCGTAAAATTGTCCACAATTCACGACAACGATAACAAACAGCGTTGTTAGGTAGTTAGGTATCCTAGGCTAGGTTTTACCTAAACACTAAAAATGTCCATCGTATCACACAATCACGCGGGAACGAACAGTCTACTTTACGTACGTACGCGATCAAAATCATCACTTTAATTGTTACGTAATGATACCTACTTTTGTCTTTAAATCGCGGGAAAAAAACCGTCACAGTCACAAAAAATTTGCACTTATTTATATAGTTCTGCACCACGTTAGGCTGCCAGTTATAGGGGCGTGTTGAACAGAAACGACGTAAGTAGGTACATACTTATTTAATATTTTATATCAGCAACTGAACAAAAACGACGTAAGTAGGTAGGTACGGAAAGATAGGCCTCCGACGCCCACGGTTCGGAGCACGTGCGCGCGCGCGATCGAGGTGGTGGCTTACAGCGGACTGGCGCTAGCGCTCCGCGCATTACAACAGCGCGCGAGCAGGCGCGCCGACCGTTGAGGTGGCGTGATTTGAGGGGCGGGCGAGGTGCGAGGGGTGGCACGAGCTGGCAACGTAGCCCTTTTATTATGGCGCGCTATAAAGACAAAAACGTCAAAGGTTGACTTTAATCGTGTCTTTGCTTATAAAAGCACATAGGAGGTTTGATATACCGAGAGTATGTTCCAAAAGAACTCTATTCTATTTTCACTCAGGCAAAGTCGCTAGCACAAGCCAGTACACTTATAAAACTTTGAGAACATAATCTAATCGATAGGATGTACGTAAAATGATTGATTCGGTGATCGCGTGCTTCGATGATTGGGCGGCCGATTGATGAAACAATGTCCATTGTCATTCGCTTGCATTGTTGGACAAACAGAGTAATAAATCAATCAAATTCGCGCTGGACAGAGTATTGGAGTCTGAGTTGTGAACTGTTGGAGGTAAACTAAGATCTTGCGTTGATTAGAGTGTTTAGAAGATATGTGCTATAGAAAACAGTAATATGACTGACCCAAAATATCGTTACATGAAAGTGTACGCCCACATATTTTAATCAACTATTTGTATCTCAGTTATCACTTATTTTTCCTTTAATAATAATAATAATCTCTTTAATAGTCTCTTTTGTGCGCCTACCATATTATCTCTTCACCTCCCTAGGTTGACTGGTAGAGAATGCCTAAGGCATTAAGTCCGCCTTTGTACTTTTTGTTGCATGAAGATTAAATAAATAAATAAATAAATAAATAAATAATAATTTAACTTTTATTTCACACCAAGTCCATAGTATTAGTAGTAACAAAAGCTTAATATGTAATGTTGTATGTGTGTTGTTGTTGTGTATGTGTTGTTGTTGCTATGTGTATATGACGCCTCTCAAATATAAATTGAAGTAACTAAATAGCACTAAAAAGGAGATATCTCACAAAACCTCACGTTTATCTTTTTATTTTTCAGATACCTACATATTTACATTTACTGTACTTATTCTATTATCAACTGATTAGAAGATTCTGAAGAGAATTATATGACACACTGGACAGTCCTGCAGGGCAAAAATAACTATACCGGCTTACTAGAATAAGAGAAAGAAAGACTAGAGATGTTTGCCAGGTAAAATGTGTAAGAGATGAAACTGGAATGATTATATCGGATGATGAGAAAATCAAAAAGAGGTGGAAGGACTATTTTGAAAAACTGATGAATGTTGGAGAATAAACAGTGAATGTGGGATTAGTGAGAATGGTTAGTATGGATGAAGTTAGGATAGCAGTAAATGGAATGAAGAATGGTAAAGCCATTGGTCCAGACGGAATACCAGTTGAAGTGTGGAAGTTATTGCGAGTGGATGGATGGATGTGGTTAGCTTTATTCTTCAATAAGTTGTTGCAGGAAGAAGCCATACCTGATGAGTGGTGTAACAGTTCCTTGATGCCCATTTTTAAAAACAAAGGTGATGTGCTTGAGTGCAACAATTATAGAGGAATAAAGCTAATGTCACATACTATAAAAGCTTGGGAGAAAGTTATTGAAAGGTGTCTGAGAGAAGAGAGTGAAATTTCACAGAACCAATTCGGTTTTATGCCGGGTTGGGGTACAACGGATGCCATTTTTGCTATACGCCAGCTGTGCGAAAAATACAGAGGTGCGCATAAAAACTTGCACATGGTATTCGTTGACCTCGAAAAGGCATACGACCGGGTACCTCGTGAGGTTCTGTGGTGGGCCCTTAAGGAGAAAGGTGTGCCTGGGAAGTATGTGCAGTTGATCCGAGCTATGTACAGTCGATGCAGTACCCAAGTCCGGTCTACAGTGGGCACTACACTGACAGCTTCAATGTGGCTGTCGGCTTACATCAAGGGTCGGCCCTCAGCCCTTACCTCTTCCTGATGATAATGGATGCTCTGACGTCGGACATTCAGGAAGAGGCTCCCTGGTGTATGTTGTTTGCCGATGACATTATGCTGATTGCCGAGAGTGGCCTAGAGGTCCAGAATAGATTGGAGGTGTGGTGGCACAGACTAGAAAGTGTTGGCCTGAAATTGAGCAGAACCAAAACGGAGTACTTGTTCTGCGATTTCGGCGGTCTCTCCACTCCAGTGCCTTTAGCTCTCGCCGGAACGCCCATACCGATCTGTTCCGACTTTCGGTACCTCGGGTCGCTTGTCCAAGGGGATGGTGTGGTAGACCGGGACGTAACACAACGGATCAACGCAGGATGGATGAAATGTCGACAGGGCACGGGAACAACTTGTGACCCCCTCAAGTTGAAGGGTAAAATCTACAAGTCCGTGATAAGGCCTGTTGTATTGTATGGATCAGAATGTTGGGCTGTGAAAAAGACGGATGAAAAAAGATTGCATGTAGCGGAGATGAGAATGTTAAGATGGATGTGTGGTGTGACGAGAATGGATAAAGTGAGAAATGAGTATATTAGGGGAAGTTTGAAAGTGGCGCCGGTGACTGAAAAGTTGAAAGGGAATCGTTTGTCTTGGTATGGTCATGTAAAAAAGAGAGATGAAACGCATATTGCTAAAAGAGTTATGAATTTACATGTGGATGGATGGAGAGGGAGAGGGAGGCCAAAGAAAAGATGGATGGATTGTGTGAGAAGTGATATGAATGAAAAGGGAGTTAGTGATAGCGTGACGAGCGACAGGACAGAATGGAAGAAAATAAACGTGTTGCGCCGACCCCTAATAAAACGGGATAAGGGCAGGAAGATGATGATTCGATTACCAACTGACTCGGCCAATTTTGTTCTACCATATTAATAATTATCAAAGAAAAATATTGTAGTGGGGGTAAGATGATAAAACTATGCACGTGGTAGACTCTGCCATCTAGCGGCAAACAATTTAAACTTATAAATATATAACATTTCCATGTAAGTGCTAACGTTTATACTTTATGCACACTCCCTACCGACGGAGCTGAATAAGTTTTTAAAAGCACAACCATAAAAATACCATTCGCTCGGCCTCACATCTTAGACCACAATGTAACATCATGCATCCCGTAATCCCGGCGTGGTGCGACAACCATTGACAGGATTACGTGCAGCGGACCGTACTACAGCGGTATTAGGAGACAAATAAGTATTAGCCCAGTCTAGCCCTGCCCAGGGTGGGTAATTATATAAAAAGATTATATGGCTTATCAAGGAGCAAATACTTTTAGGCATTTAATTCATGAATCCCCAAGCGACCACCGGTGGCCGCGCATCTATTGTCTTACTATTGTGTCTCTAATTGACGGTATCTGCAGGGTTAAGGACTGAAGCAAGCTATTGTGGCCCTGTGGTAACTAACGGTCCAAAAAACACTAAATTAATAGGTAATTGTTTTTTTCATATTCACTTAGAAAACTGCTTGCGATGGTATGGGCATGTAATGCGCAGAAACAAAGACCATATGACCCGACGCATTTTAGCCACAAAAGAGGGCATAAGAGGAAGAGGATGGCCACCAACTACGAAGCAAACTATTCAGAACGACCTTTTTTTTTGTCGATGGAGAAAATCATCTTATGACAAAACCCGCTCTTGGGTGAAGCGGGAGATAGTGTCAGACTCTTACTGACTTAAAACCCCGCGCCGTTCCTTCTAACCTCCATACCGGGCCACGAGCTCCCTTTCAGACAACCCTGGCTTCGACCCGGCTGGGCCCCTCCTGCTGTTGACAACTCCTTGAGGCGCGCGGAAACAGTGCGCGCCGTCGACGTCTTGGGCTCGGTCTATTACCGGACGATCGGACAGCGAGCTACCCATGGCTCGCCATCCGCGAGCCCGCGTCTACGGTGGCCGGAAATCGGGATCGGAATACCGGCGACGGCGGTAAGGGCGCCGTAGCCTGATGCGGTCGGCCTCCTCCTTTGCAAGCATTACTGCTTCGCAGGAGGAGGCGACCGCCTGCCATTCCTTCTCGCTCCGGACCATGGCCTCGAGCAGGGCCCGGCGCGAGAGGTCTCCGCCGCCGATCGCCCCCACGAGGGCACGGCGATGCTCCGCCCAGGCAGGGCACACCTCGACGGTGTGCTCCACCGTGTAAGCGACTACATATGTATTCAACGCTTGTCTAGAAGTAATCTATTCAGTCTTGACTTTGAATTCCCACCCTTGAGATCCAGAATCATATACCGAATTCATCATACACATTTTTGGGACAATATCTTAGATAATCTAAATAAATGTGGATGAATAGGATAATTCATTGCTTAAAACCCCCATTAAGATTAAAGAAAAAAATGTAAACAAAATAAGACCTTAGTTGCTGTAAACTAACATAATCAAATAATATTAAATAGCTCACTATGCCTCTTTAAACATACCTACACGTTTATCGACTACTAATTATTTAACAAGAAACTAATTAAAAAAATATATTATGGATAAATAATAATTACTTTAACGCACTGTCTCCATAAAAAACCGCAACCATAATAAGCCTACAAGACAACTCTCCGTACGAATAATTCCCGCTACGGCGTAGCAAGCTGCGTAGTCAAGTATCCGTAGCACTTGAAGCTCTACGAATGGTTTCGTAGCACCTTAAATATGAAATATCATCCGGATACGTATCCTTTATGGGTACCTTTACGAAAAGGGGTAAGGTGAGTTATCTGATCTGAGATGCGAGATAACTTGTATGTTATTGTTTGGATATTCATAATAAGCAGGTTGAACATTTTAGTAATTTTTGGGTCTCAATTTTGGTCCAAAAACTAGGACAATATTTTTTCTATTTATTTTCGGAAATCCACTTAAAAGTTGACTCAAAATATAGAACTGTTACTACCATAATTATATGGTTAGTACAAGTTTTTTTTTTTCTAATTGATATAAACTATTGCTTGACTGGGATCCCACCTGATGGTAAGCAGTGATGCAATCGTTGATGGTGAGGCGCAATAGTTTATTAAGATAGATATTAGTAAGAGAGAGATAGTAGAGTTAGTAGATAGTTTTTTATTTTTCTTTTATATTATTTTGTTGTCTAATTACTTTTTAAAATACATTGCTTTTTTTCAATAATTCCAACTTTAACAAAACTAAGTCATTCTTCAGCAAAACGTAAATAAAATAAATGCCCCACAAGAAACAAAGCGCACAGCTCAATTCTCAAGTCACTTCGCCAATTTCCCATAATCCTATGAAGGAACGTATGATATTTCCTGTAATATTTCAAAAAGAGAACAAGACCACACAAATCCCGTCTGTCCAGTCCTGTATTGGATTATGAGAAAGTCGGATTGAATGTGATGACGGCAGAGAGGGACAGAAATAGCTACACAAAAGAGACAAAGCATACGTTGGCTATTAAGCCCTGCAGCGTAAAATTTCACGACACCGTCAACACTTCTTTAAAAGAAATATGATCTAAGCAGCAAGGACGATTGCAAATAAATTTAAACTTTATTTGGCTTACATTGGAGTTGGTTTTTTTTTGGTAATGTATTTAAAAAGGCTTAATTTTGAACGCGTGCTTAGTTGGTCGTCGTAGGGATTTGAGATTTGTCGCTCATTTTTTTATTGGTGTTACGGTGTTATTATCGCCGCAAGGCACTTGTAGACAAATAGTTATTTTTTTCTTTTTTTAAGGGTGGTCTCTTTAAAAAGCGGATGGTATTGAGTTTTCTATGATGGAGCTTGTTTTTTGTGACTGTTCTATTTAGTCTCCCCGTTCTCATTTGTGCTCAAATATTTAGGTAGCTGCTAGACGAACTTTTGGAATTTCTAATTGATTCCTTTGAGAACCATGAACGATTAGCGAAACATAATAAACGAGAGTGAATAGGTTTTTCTAGGTAAGCGCGTTCCATCGTCGACTGCATCGTCGCTTTCCATCAGATGAGGTAGGGGTCAAACGCGAGCCATAAAAAGACAGACAAATTCGGTAATTACTTAAGCTAGAACCGCGGGGATTTTAAAAGCCAAGATGTGGTTTTAGTCAATAAAAAAAAAGACAGACAGATCCGGTCATTACCTAAACAGAACAAAAACCTGACAATACCTCCATAACTAAGCGGCTTCCTACCCACAGCTGATTACGAAACACCGCATAATGGTCACAATTTACATTAATAAACACGGACCTGCTTTTGAAATTATAATCAAGCAACTTTGATTCATAATTCTCGAATTGTTACAAGTTATAAAACAAAATGGAAGTTTGAATAAATCATACGTTTATTTTGACATAACTTTTGCCATTGGCTGTACTCTCGTGTAAGTTGAAAATTATCTCACAGGAACATTCTGTTTTATGAGTTTTCTCATTATTCCTTTTTTTGATGGGAATTATTTTTCCCACTTCAATTATTCTTCACTAAACTACTCCTGAATAAAACCCACTTGTGTTCTTTTAATTGCTTTTTGTGTTCCAAGGCGGTAACTCTTTTAAACCACCCCGCATACCTGGTTGGCATCAACTCCAGCAGGCTTCGCCTGTCATGTTGACACCTCTTTGAGGTGCGCGTGAAACTGGATGGGCTGTCAATCCGGGCCTGGTTCTTAATGAATAGAGAGCTACCCATTTTCCGCCTTCCACGAACCCGTGCCTACCGCGGCCGAATGTGGCAGGGTAATTTCCAACGCCCAGGGCGTTTCTATCGGTGGCCAAGACGTGGAAAACGTCTCCTCGTCACACTTTCCATAACCCGTCAAGTTTTATCAAAATATATCTAATAGTTTGCCTTTTTATTTTCAACCTTCTACTTTTAATAGACTAATAAAAATCTAAACTTTTAGACTTTTTTATATTAACAGTATCTTGGTTTGTTAAAAAAATTATCTCGGAATAATATAGCTAGCTTTTGTCAACGGCTTCCCCCGTGTGAGATTCTATGTCTTACAAGAGTATCTTCGGTTCTGACTATGTCTACCTATACATGAAACAGAATGGCTCAAGAAAGACATGAGTGGAAAAGATTGGAGGAGGCCTTTGCCGACTGTGATACAGATTTACAAAAAATCATCGTTGCGCCACCGGTACATGGTGGACATCCCGCCCATACGTACAAAGCGTTTTGGGAATACATTCATTATGCGTACAGCTCAGAAGTGGAATTCCCTGCCGGAGTCTGTGTTTCCTGATAGCTATAACCTTGGGGCCTTTAAGTCAAGAGTGAATAGATTGCTTTTGGGCAAGCGTGTTCCATCGTTGGCTACATCATCGCTTACCATCAGGTGAGATAGTGGTCAAACGTGAGCCTATAAAAAAAAACAACAATTAAAATACTAGGTTTACATTCTTTAAGTTTTCTATGTATTATATGGATCTGAATAAAAGGCTACATTATTATTATGTCTATTTGTGCGTTCTAAATCCATTCCATACAGTCAGCAAAACATGATCGGTTTACAAACAAACATGCTTAAGGACTTCCACAATCATAATGTGAGTAGGTATGTCTGTTGGCGTGTTACAAATGGCGAAGTTTCTTGCTTTGTTTTATGTTTAATTGAAATATCCGCGCCACCTTTAATGAAGTCGAGAGGTAAGGAAATGTTTCCTGAAGTTTGTGAACGCTATTGTTACTTAGTCGTGTTGTTGAGATATTAATGTTTTATGCTGTTGAGAGATGTGAAGTGACATGAATGGAAGAATGGAAATAAAGTTGTCAATACAGTTGACATGTCTATTTTATATTGTTGCTATTCTGTAGAAAACATCATATTCGTGAATTCCTACTGTTGTTTTATTTATTTTGCACTAGCTTTTACCCGTGGCTTTGCCCGCGTTTATTAGCCTATATCCGTCTCCAGGGTTCCAACTATATCTGTAGCAAAATTCATCAAAATCGGTTTTGCCATTTAGGCGTGAAGACGTAACAAACAAACAAACAAACTCATTTTTGCTTTTATAATATTAGTAAAGATTTATTGGTACTTCAAGTTAAAATAAGACTGAGATCTAGTTCCTACTGCTTGAACTCAGATCCCTTCTGCAATCAGCTTACTCAGGTTTGAGTTTTGACCAGTCGAGTTGAGCCTTTTTAGTATCGTGTCTTAGAGGACTAAAAAAAATGATGCAAAAGCTATTATATTACATTATTTTACTATGCCAGACCTAACTATGTAAGCGTGACTAGGCTAGACGAGTTAACCGCCTACCGATCAAGCAGTGGGCCTTTAAAAAACATTTAGTCAGTAAGAGTCTGACACTATCTGGGAGCTCCACCCAAGAGCGAGTTTTGTCAAAGATGATTTTCCCCGTAGACAAAAAAAAAAAGTTTTGGTAGCCTGTAATTACACGACGGGTTCGCAGCGGACCACAAAAGTGATGGTGGGACTTAGATTGTTTAGGTAAAAACTTAGGAATTGGCTCAAAGGCGAGCAATAGAAATAATGGAAAGAGGTCTTTGCCCAACAATGGGACAGTATATGTTAGATATAGTAATAAGCTTAACAGCACAGCAGAATCCTGGTAACCGAGCAAAACTCACCTACGATGTCTATAAAGAGACCATTTTGTGTCATTTGAAATCGGAAAAAAAATGAATGACCCCAAATTATAAACCTTTAAAAATCCAACATCCATCAATCCATCTCCAATTAAAATGCATCCTTTTCACGACAGGTCCTCGCGTTTTTCAATAGCGCCCCTTGTCACCGGAGACCGTGGGTTCGAGCCCGGGCGGTGATTAGCACCAATTCAGGAGGGTGCATAATGTGAACTTAATTTGGTTTCGGTATGTTGATGATATGTGCATATTTTATGTGTAATATATGTACATGTGTCGCTTAAGGTTTCTAATGCATGTTGGGTCTTAAAGACTGTGGTGATGGTGGTATTTAAAGCTATTTTAGGGTGTGTTTATATGAATGAGGCTCTCGCAGGGTTGCTATAAGGCTGGGACTACAAATGCGCTGTTTTACGTTGTCCGTATCCTACAGTCTTGTTATTCACACAGTTGCGTCCTTATTCTTTATTCATATATGTTCTCACATGTTCTCCACTTTATGTGTGATATGAAAATTAAAGTGGGTATATAAAAATAATTTCTAGTCGAAAAAAAAAACGTTGAAATTGGTCGATCGTTGTTAGCCTTTTATTGTGTATTTATTGTCATCATCATCATATCAACCGAAAGACGTCCACTGTTAGACAAAGGCTTCCTCCCAAGCGTCACCACAAAGATTTGTGGTGTATTGTGTACAGTATTTATATTAAAAAATATCAAAATTTAAATTCGAAATCATTTATTTCAATAGACCAAATGTAGGCACTTTTGAATAGTCAAATGTCGGTCAGTCCAAGAAAGTATCTTCATGGTACATTAAGGATTTGGAGGTATGCGAAATAGAGTTTAAAGTCCCGCAAACCCCCGTTGATAAGGGAGGATTCTCCGACTAGACGGATATTTTGTCTGATCTGGAACACTGCCCGAAAGATTATTTCGGGCTGTTGTGTAGGTTCAAATCACGCGAAGAACTCTAATTACACAATGCAGGATTTCATAGGTTTATTTCTAGCCGCATGTATAGTCAAGGCCAGCTCAGAAAAAAGTGGCCTGATGATTTAGACACCTACCACAATTCAAGACACTGCGTAAAAAGAAAGTCGAGAAAAGCCTTTGCTTAGCAGTGGGACAGAAATATCTAGGAAAAAAAAGAAAGAAAGAACACAAGTTTATTTAGCATACAAACAGACACAATGAAGAAACAAGAGCATTGTGTGTGCTAAATAGGTCCAGTTCAGCGTAATGCCAGAGAACTATGTGGCAGTTGCCAGACTCTGTTTTGCAAATGAACCTTTTTTTATGGTATAACAACCCCCGCTCGTGGATGGAGTAGGAGATAGTGTCAGACTCTTGCTGATTAAAAACCCACCCCCTTCCTTCTAGCCTTCATACTGGGGCTCAAGCTCCCTTTCGGATAGCTCTGGCCCCAGCAGGCTACGACCCGGCTGGGCCCCTGCTGTTGCTGACCACTCCATGAGGCGCGCGAGAACAGTGCGCGCCATTGACATCTTCGGCTCGGTCCGGACAGTTACCGGACGGTCGGACAGCGAGCGAAACATGGCTCGCCGTTCACAAGCCCGCGTCTACAGTGGCCGGAAATCGGGATCGGAATCCCCGGCGGCGGCGAGAGCGCCGTTGCCTGATGCGGGTGGCCTCCTCCTTTGCTAGCATTACTGCTTCGCAGGAGGCGATCGCCTGCCACTCCTTCTCGCTCCGGACCATGGCCGCTTGCAAATTAACCTTACTATGAATCTACGAATCTAAATCAGTTTTGTTAGACGTTAGGTAAAAATTGTTAGCTATATAGCCTACTCAGTGTCCAAATGATAGCACAGAAACACACAAGCCAGCTACACCAATTTAAACGAGCCACAAATTCTCACCAGCTAGCACCAATACGGCGCACTATAACGTCAATTTCTATCGGATAGTTTTAGTGCCGGAACACATGAATATTTGGCACGTTCACCGATATAGTAACTAGTTGTTTTGGCACTTAACACCGGAGTCATTGCCGATTTGGCAATCTTCGTTCGAAGGCTGTTAGGAGAATGCTGATGCAGAGGACAATCAGAGATGGTGGCACATTTGAATGGGTTTCGGGTGTCATAGCTATGAGAAGTAAGTGTTATTTTGTGGCTGTTGTATGGGGAAGTGATTTGTGTTATAGTTTTGGGAGGACGTTGGGTTATTTTTATGAAGAGACTTAGTACCGCTTTGCTTATGAGATTCATTGTATAATCACAATCAATATTATACCAAAATTATACAGACGAAAATTACGTCTGTGTATTATATTATATAATATTTATTGCATATATAAAAAAACTTAAACTGCTTACTTGCTTATACTAAAACCTAAATAAATACTTATCGTACATACATAAAATACAAAAACACAAAATACACTCAGGCATCGTAGTACTACACATCGCTGTCATCCAGGAATGTGCCCAGAAGATATATATATATATATACTAGCTTTGCCCGCGCGGCTTCGCTCCCGCTCTTCCCTACTCCACCCTACTATACCCAACTCTACCCTACTCTACCCTACTCTACCCTACTCTACCCTACTCTACCCTACTCTACCCTACTCTACCCTACTCTACCCTACTCTACCCTACTCTACCCTACTCTACCCTACTCTACCCTACTCTACCCTACTCTACCCTACTCTACCCTACTCTACCCTACTCTACCCTACTCTACCCTACTCTACCCTACTCTACCCTACTCTACCCTACTCTACCCTACTCTACCCTACTCTACCCTACTCTACCCTACTCTACCCTACTCTACCCTACTCTACCCTACTCTACCCTACTCTACCCTACTCTACCCTACTCTACCCTACTCTACCCTACTCTACCCTACTCTACCCTACTCTACCCTACTCTACCCTACTCTACCCTACTCTACCCTACTCTACCCTACTCTACCCTACTCTACCCTACTCTACCCTACTCTACCCTACTCTACCCTACTCTACCCTACTCTACCCTACTCTACCCTACTCTACCCTACTCTACCCTACTCTACCCTACTCTACCCTACTCTACCCTACTCTACCCTA
Organism: Mythimna lalbum; assembly: GCA_949319445.1. NCBI lineage: Eukaryota > Metazoa > Arthropoda > Insecta > Lepidoptera > Noctuidae > Mythimna > Mythimna lalbum. The sequence continues at coordinate 5,915,353 of OX439345.1, read as the reverse complement.
CTCTACCCTACTCTACCCTACTCTACCCTACTCTACCCTACTCTACCCTACTCTACCCTACTCTACCCTACTCTACCCTACTCTACCCTACTCTACCCTACTCTACCCTACTCTACCCTACTCTACCCTACTCTACCCTACTCTACCCTACTCTACCCTACTCTACCCTACTCTACCCTACTCTACCCTACTCTACCCTACTCTACCCTACTCTACCCTACTCTACCCTACTCTACCCTACTCTACCCTACTCTACCCTACTCTACCCTACTCTACCCTACTCTACCCTACTCTACCCTACTCTACCCTACTCTACCCTACTCTACCCTACTCTACCCTACTCTACCCTACTCTACCCTACTCTACCCTACTCTACCCTACTCTACCCTACTCTACCCTACTCTACCCTACTCTACCCTACTCTACCCTACTCTACCCTACTCTACCCTACTCTACCCTACTCTACCCTACTCTACCCTACTCTACCCTACTCTACCCTACTCTACCCTACACTACCCTACTCTACCCTACTCTACCCTACTCTACCCTACTCTACCCTACTCTACCCTACACTACCCTACTCTACCCTACTCTACCCTACTCTACCCTACTCTACCCTACTCTACCCTACTCTACTTGGGGTTTATTGACTCCAATATTAGGAATAATTAATACGTTTGTGTGCATACCCTTGCTTGTGACAAGGACGCTATCCCCCTTTACAGAGATAGCACAATTACTACAGATTTTTACTAACTAAGACTGTCTTCTATCCCTCCTTTACAGGGCTAGTAGAATCACTATTTTATCAACTGACTTACCTACTGACGCTTTTCCCCATATGCCGATCACACATACACCCCGTAAGATGTCTGCTGCGAACTCAAAGTCCAATTCCCCGATTGATACGGAGAAGGCAGGACCTTCTTCCAAACATCTGACGCAAGCTCACAACGTTCGCAAGAGTATTGGGGAGTGGGAGAGCAGCAAAAGTGATGGAATGACAGCTTCCTCAATCTCTGCCACTGTAAAAGTCTCACCGAAAAAGCTGGCACAGGCACCGATGACCAATCCAGCACATAAAGCCACCTTGTCTTCAGATAAGATGGTAAAACGTGGAGGACCCGTGGAGGCCGCGGGTGGGTCGCCAAAGCTGGTTCCTGCAGTATCTACTGACAGAGTGAAGGAGGCTCGAATTTGGTTGCAGAGGGCGAAGACACATTTGAATGAATCGCGCAACTTAAAGTCGGATTTAAAGGCGGGCATCACTCTGGCTGTGGAACAACTCTACCAGCTTGTAAAAGATAGCACAGCAGAGGCTGTAAACAAAATACCAGCCATTGGCATACAAGGAAAAGGGGATAAAAGTACACAATTTGGGGATACGGGGGAAAAAGGGATATTAACAGGAAAGGAGGGGGAGGAATTACTTAATATGATACGGGAACAAAGTCTTAAAATTGATAAAACTACAGATGAATTAAAAAAGTTAAAGGAAGCCGTCGCGTCTCACGCAACTTCACAAACCGTCACTTACGCGAGTGTGGCAGCGGTTCCGTCCAGAAGGTACGTATCCGATAAGAGCTCTTTACACTCAGTCGTGATCACGTCTAAAGATGACAGCCACACTAGCGATCAGGTGATGAGTGAGGTTAGAAAAGCGGTAAACGCCAAAGACGGCTGGGTGACAGTGGAGAGAGTGAGAAAGATTAAGGATAGGAAGGTCTTAATAGGATGCAGAACAGAGGAAGAAAGGAGGAAAGTAAAGGAGCGACTTGAAAGTGCAGAAGGTGGACTTATTGTCGAGGACATGAAGAACCAGGACCCCATGCTGGTTCTCAAGGACGTGTTATCATATAACACTAACGAGGATGTACTCTTAGCCTTGAGGAACCAGAATGCGGAGGTGTTTCGTGACCTCGACAAGAAGGACGACCGAGTCGAAGTTAAGTTTAGAAAACGTGCCAGAAACCCACTTACGAATCATATAGCGCTGAGGGTGTCTCCACATATTTATAACCGCATAATGGATAGGGAGTTCGTGCATATAGATATGCAGAGAATTCAGGTTGCAGACCAGTCTCCGCTCGTACAGTGCTCCATGTGCCTAGCATATGGACATGGTAGGCGGTTCTGCAAGGACACCCTCCCAAAGTGCAGTCATTGCGGTGGCCCGCACATAAGAGCGCAGTGTGCCGATTATCTGGCAGCAGCACCTCCAACTTGCTGCAACTGCACAGCCGCGAAAGCAGAAAACGTACAGCATAATGCTTTTAGCTCTGAATGCCCAGTGCGAAGGAGGTGGGAAGCACTGGCGAGAGCAAAAGTTGCGTACTGCTAAGGTGGTCACAAGTCGTTCCGGGGCAGGCAGCCCCACCAGTAAATATGCAGTAGCCCAGGCGAACCTCCAGAGGAAAGAACTGGCGACCACGGAACTCGTCATAGAGGCCAGTAAGCGAAAACTCGCATTTGCGCTGATACAGGAGCCCTATGTGGGTGGGGTGAGGAGGATGAAGGATTACCGTGGGGCGAGAGTTTTCCAGTGTGCAGCAGTAGGAGATGGGACTGTGAAGGCGGCTATAGTCGTCTTTGACGATGATCTCGACGTCATCCAGTGCCCGAAACTCACGACCAACAATATCGTTGTAGTGAGGATCCGAACCTCCGCCTGGGAAATCGCGGCGGTATCTTTCTACTTTGAGCCAGACCAACCCATAGGGCCATACCTGGATCAGATTAGAAACATCAGAGAGGAGCTGGGCCCAAGAGGACTGCTCATTGGAGGCGATAGCAACGCCAAGAGTAGCTGGTGGGGAAGCACCATAGAAGACCTCAGGGGAGTTGAGATGTCCGGTACCCTGGAAGAGTCTGGTCTGCAGGTACTCAATAGAGGTGATACGCCAACTTTTGACACCATGAGAGGTAACAGAGCGTACACCAGTTTTGTAGACATAACAGCCTGTTCAGAAGATCTACTGGAATTGGTGGACAACTGGAGGGTAGACCAGGAGATGACGAGCTCGGACCACAACGCTATCCTACTCGATATTAAACTCCGCAAGAGTAGAGGCCTAAAGGTTCAGAGAACAACAAGGCTTTACAACACCAAGAAGGCAAAATGGGACCTCTTTAGTAGCACACTTTTGGAACAAAATTTGATTATCAATTTTAACGTAGAGTCAATAGTAAACATCCATTCAAAATCAGAATTAGAAGATACCATTACAAAATTTACAGAATCCATTACCGAAGCATGCAAAACCAGTATGCCTATCAAGAAGAGTACAGAAGTACTCGAGGTTCCATGGTGGAATGATGAGCTCGCAAGGCTGAAGAAAGTTGCTACTACCTTCAGGCGTAAGATTAAGAACGCGGCACCGTACCGCAAAGAAATAGTGGTAACTGAGTACCTGAAAAAGAAAGAAGAATATGAGTGCCAAGCCAAGAAAGCCCAAATAGAAAGTTGGAAGGAGTTCTGTACAAGACAGGACAAGGAGGGAGTATGGGACGGTATTTACCGTGTCATAAGAAGGACCACCAGGAGACAGGAAGACTTGACCCTAACCAAGGACGGTGCATTTCTGAACCCAAGAGAGTCGGCGATCTTACTTGCGGAGACGTTCTACCCACAAGACCTGGAGGAAACTGACAATGAAGACCATCGCCGCACTAGAGAAGCGGCAACGCGGGTAAACGAGTGGCAGCTTGATGAAATTCATGATCCACCGTTTACACTGCTAGAGCTGAAGACCGCGGCGGGCAGTTTCAATCCCAAGAAGGCCCCGGGAGCGGATGGCTTCACAGCAGATATCTGCAGCAGAGCTCTCTACCAGGACCTGGACGCATCCCTTGCCCTATTCAACAAGTGCCTAGAGATAAGTCACTTTCCGGACATCTGGAAGCAGGCAACCGTGGTAGTCCTGAGAAAACCGGGCAAGGACGATTACACGAACCCCAAAGCTTACAGGCCTATTGGTCTGTTGCCGGTTTTGGGGAAGGTCCTGGAGAAGATGACAGTAGCAAGGATTAAATGGCATATTGTACCGAGGATTAGTACTCGTCAGTTTGGTTTCATGCCCCAAAAGAGCACCGAGGACGCCCTCTATACTCTAATACACCGAATCAAGGGTCTGATTAATTCATGAATCCCCAAGCGACCACCGGTGGCCGCGCATCTATTGTCTTACTATTGTGTCTCTAATTGACGGTATCTGAAGGGTTAAGCAGAAAAAGCTGGTTACTCTAGTGTCATTGGATATAGAGGGGGCCTTCGATAGCGCTTGGTGGCCAACCATCCGAAACCGTCTGGCTGAGGAAAAGTGTCCGGTTAACATCAGGAGGCTACTGGACAGCTATCTCGACTGCAGAAAAGTCAGTGTAAGATACGCCGGGGAAGAATGCACGAGGAGCACCAACAAAGGTTGCGTGCAGGGGTCAATCGGTGGTCCGATCCTATGGGACCTTCTTTTGGATCCTCTGCTGCGTGAATCGGAGGGAATGGGAGTGTATGTGCAGGCCTTCGCGGATGACGTCGTCATGGTCTTCGACGGAGACACTGGTCTTGACGTCTCGAGGCGTGCGAACGCAGCGCTCGCCTACGTTCAGCAGTGGGGTGTCAGAAATAAGTTGAAGTATGCGCCGCATAAGACTTGCGCAATGGTTCTAACCAAAAAACTCAAGTACGACACCCCACAGCTGAGCATGGGGGGGGTCAGCGTTGGCATGTCGCGGGAAGTCAAGATTTTAGGACTGACTATCGATGACCGACTAACTTTTAACACTCACGTAGCGTTACAGTGCCGGAAAGCCCTGGATATCTATAAACGGCTATCCAGGGCTGCCAAGGTAGACTGGGGTTTGCACACTGACGTCATTAGAATAATTTATACGGCTACTATAGAGCCGATAATCATGTACGCGTCTGCTGTGTGGGCTCCCGCAGCTAGAAAGATTGGGGTGCGTAAGTTGCTTGACACGGTTCAGAGAGGTTTCGCTCAGAAGCTCTGCAAATCTTACCGAACGGTCTCCCTACATTCTGCTCTGATTTTGGCGGGGATACTACCTCTCGACCTTAGGATACAAGAAGCAGCTGCTTTGTACGAGGCAAAGAGAGGGTCGCCCCCGCTAGAGCTAAAAGATAGAGAAACGGAGCGTCCGGTAAGGTTTGCAGAAACTCCTCACCCGGCAGAGCATATGGCCTTGGAACTTACTCAACTGGTGGACCAAAGCCTTGTGGACAGGTACAATGTGCAGCAGGTGCGAATCTTCACCGACGGCAGTAAAATTGAGGGGAAGGTCGGGGCCGCGCTATCCTTATGGAATAGCGAGGCCGAAGTCCGGAATCTCAAGCTTAGTCTGTCCGCGTACTGCACAGTCTACCAGGCGGAGCTCCTTGCTATATGTAAAGCCACGAGCGTCATCCTCAAGGGTAAGGAGGTCACCTATGGTCTGTACAGCGACTCGAGAGCCGCTTTGGAGACGGTCGTTAACCATTGGTCCCTCCACCCACTGGCCGTGGAGACGAGGGAGAACCTGCGGAAGGCTGTGGTCCAGGGCAAAGTTGTATCTTTGTTCTGGGTCAAGGCCCATGCAGGACTGCCCGGGAATGAGCGCGCCGATGATCTGGCTAAGCAGGCGGCTCTGACGTCGAAAAGGAAACCTGACTACGACCAGTGTCCCATTTCATACGTAAAGCGGCTAATACGTCAGTCATCGCTAGAGACATGGAACAGTCGATATGTAGCCGGAGACACTGCGTCGGTCACTAAGATGTTCCTTCCCGACGCCAGAGTGGCTTACCGCTTTGTTCGCAAGGCCAAGCCCGAGGGCAAGCTCACCCAGATGCTGACGGGGCATGGTGGATTCTCCCAGTATTTGAATCGGTTCAAGTTAAAGGAGAGTCCATCATGCATCTGTGAGCCAGACGCTATTGAGGACGTCTTGCACGTGCTCGCGGACTGCCCGGTTCATGCAGTACAAAGGTACAATTTAGAGATCGGATTGGGACTGACACTGAGCAGGCAGAACTTGTGTGAAGTACTGACAGATAGAAAAAGCTCACAGCAATTTATAAATTACTGCACGGAAATATGCACTTTAGTAAATAATAGAAATAAAACTAGATAAATAAGTTTGTTAAATTATATATTTAAGTATATATTAATGTTAACAAAATGTAAATTTAGATAAGTAATATCAGGTAATTAGTGTAGTAAATTAAATTTAAAATAAGACTAAAATCGACTGTATGTTGAAAAAAAAAAAAAAAAAAAAGCTACAAAAAACAAGACGAAAAAAAAAAAAAATGATAATAAGTATATGCATAAAAGAAAGAGAGTGATATAGATATTGAGTAAGTAAACATTTATTATTATTAGGTAAGAAATAGTGATAAGTAATATGCTTTGCTATGGTCGTAGTTCCATTGAGAAATTATAAAATATGTTGAATTAAATAGGTAAATGTTGTTATGTAATAATAAGAAGTGTATGTAATAGTTAAGTTTTGGAAATAAAATAAACTAGGCATTAAGCCATAAGTAGACTAAAAAAAAAATGAAAAGAAAAATATAATCCTGGACATTATCCAGGGAAAAGGTACAGTATAGAGCAGGAGTGGTTTTTAGCCGGTAAGAGTCCGACACTGCCGCGACTGTCCTATTCGTGGGACAGTCGCGGCGTCCATGAGGATTTTCCACCCTACTCCAATAACAAAAAAAAAAAAACCCTACCCTACCCTACTCTACCCTACCCTACCCTACTCTACCCTACTCTACCCTACTCTACCCTACTCTACCCTACTCTACCCTACTCTACCCTACTCTACCCTACTCTACCCTACTCTACCCTACTCTACCCTACACTACCCTAATTTTTTTTTCCATGAGAACCTTCTCCTCACAATAACAATCACAACAAAAAAAATATCAGCCAAATCGGTCAAGCCGTTTTCATGCCAAGTCGTGACAACGGAAAACGGGGGTCATTTTTATATATATAGATTATATAGAAATGATTATATTGTTATCATCTTCTTTACGATCAAATGGCTGAACTGATGAAATTTTGGACATGAGTAGACCATATACAAAGCAGCACAAAGGATACTATATATTTCTTATCAATTTTCTACCTTTACGACGGCAAAGCCATTGAGCATACGGTGGCAGGAATGACACTTGAGGTAGGCCAATGTCCAGCAGCGGACGTCTTTCAGGTGAAATGATGATGATGACATAATAATTATATCAAATACATTAGCAAAAGAAAAGAGCGGAGCGGTCGCGACAGGCCTATAAATAGGTGGCGGAATGATTTGGAAGTTTATCGTGAGGACTGGTTTGAGACAGCGGGAGAAGAAAGTTTCAAAGGACTTGCAGGTGGCTAGGCTAGAAAAAAAAACGGAATGATTTAAGGATGATAGTAGAAAATGATCTCAAGGGAACATACCAACATAACAGGTAGGACCTAATTCCCTGCCGGAGACTGTGTTTCCTGATGGCTATAACCCAGATAGTCTTTAGGTCAAGACATTGAATTCACTCTTGACTTTAAGTCAAGAGTGAATCCGCATCGTCGCTTTCCATCAGGTGAGATACCGGTCAAGTGCAAGCCTATCAACAATAAAAAGAAAAATACTCTTGAGCTAAAAAGTATACATAGTCTACCCACGCGGCAAGTTTCATAGAAAACCGTTAAGCCATTCAAGCGTGAAGAAGTAAAAACATAACACACACATACAAACTTTCATCTTCATATATGTAATATTAAATGACAAACACAAACTTACTCTTAAGATAAGACATGCGTGTAATATTAAAGATAAGATAAGGGAAAAGATTAATGTAATGACATTGATCCTTTGAACTTACAAATTACAAAGAGTAATGTTATTAAATAAACTCACGTACTTCATTTTACGCGTCCCTTCACATTACCCGCAAGAAATAATATGTATAAAGTAGGTAATTATTAGTACCTCGTAGTCAAAGCCTACGATGGAACGACATGGTCTAAATTGAGTTTCTTCTTCTTCTGCCTGCCCTTATCCCATATTACTTGGGGCCGGCGCAACACGTTTTTTTCTTCCATTCAGTCCTGTCACCCGTCAAACTATCACTAACTCCCTTTTATTTCATATCACTCCTCACACAATCCATCCATCTTTTCTTCGGCCTTCCTATGGTCTAAATTGAGATAAAGCTCCATAATAAAAATAAAAATAAAAAGTGAAGGAATTAAAATATTAATTCATGAATCCCCAAGCGACACCCGGTGGCCGCGCATCTATTGTCTTACTATTGTGTCTCTAATTGACGGTATCTGAAGGGTTAAGTACAAAAAGATATTTGCAACATATATACTTTCGATTTTAGGCACGCCGTTTACTGTTTTCCACACTAATGTGAAAAAGTGAGCGACCTCGTCACTGTCATAATTTATTGTATTTATCATATCAGCGGCCGTGTTATGACATCTTAAAACCATCATGTTTTCTGTGTGAGAAAAGGATAGTGCTATTCGTCCTGTATAGCTCCGTCTCTTTTTCACACCGAAAACATGATGGTTTTAAGAGGTCATAATACGGCCCCAGGCTGGGTGCTAAGCAACCTCTACGAGTCGCACGATATCCTTAGTTAATTTATTTCCTCGTAAGTGTATTGAAAAACGTCGTTTGATACACGTGGAGAGACACTGCAGCACTCAGGTTCATAAAATCTAACTAATCTCCACTTTTTCAAAGTGTACAATTTTACTTTAAGGGCCTAAATGAAATTCTATCTGCGATAATGTTGTTTAAAATTTGTTTATCAACCAAAAATGTGTGAGGTTGCAAGGTAGTATGAAGAAAAAACCACCAATGTGTACACTTTAATTTCCTTAAGACATTAGTGAGAGATACGAGCGAGAAAAATATTATTTGTGCTTGAAAGACGGAAAAGAATTCGCAACGCATGTTCGTTTTACAGCTCCGCTTCGCTCCACGTAAGTTCATCGGAAATAGCATAGCATAGTCGGCCTTATAATTCCCACTGTTGGGACTCAGGCCTCTTCTCTAGGAGAGGGAATGGGCCTTAATCCACCACGTAGGTCCAGTGTGGGTTGATGGATGTCACGTCTTCAAATTTTGGTACTAGGACGTGCCTGTATCCTCACGATGTTTTCCTTCACAGTTTTGAGAGCAGTGGTGATGCTGGGTTTAAGGTCACGGGTTCCCCGCACAACGTTCGCATTAATTAGTCACACATATTCGAAGAGTCCGAAATGTTTTTAATAAATATAATGTTGTGTCCAGATATGGCGAATGCGCCGCTCGCGAGCCGTTTGCGAGTCAGTCTCGAGCCGCTTGCAAACGGCGCGCATGCATTTCGCGCACGGTTCGTTCGTCCAAAGCCTGCGCCGCACTGCATGAAATGCAAGAACGCAGTTCGCAAGGAGCTCGCGTACGGCTCGCGAGCAGTGCATTCGCCAGATCTAGACGCACTTTTACAGTTTGGATTGGTGACATGGTAATCATTTTTGGTTCTTAATCATACACTATTAGGCATCCATATACTTGTAATGGCTATCATTATTTATCATAATATATTTCATTATTAGGTACATATTCACTGACAAAGTCACAACAGAACCCTTGTTTTAAAAGTTGTTGTAGTCTGGTAAAAAATATGGCACACTTATTTTGTTAGTAATACATGTAGGTCCCATGGTGTAATGGTTAGCACTCTGGACTTTGAATCCAGCGATCCGAGTTCAAATCTCGGTGGGACCTTGAAATGTTTTGTAGTTGTTATTAATCAATGTCTGATAAAAAGCCATTTTGCCTAAGATAACGATAAGAACCAATGACATTTGCAAAGTTTAAATGAATGATAATCGTGTATAATAATATCGTATAATTTTGTTGTTTATTAGAATTATGATAGAGGGCGATCCAAACTTTAGAACTGTATTGGAGGATATAATATGTTTATATTTAGTTTTGCTTATTATCCCGTCTATGAGAAAATTTGATTGGATTACAACCATTTGTGTTTCTTTACCTATTTCAGCGGGTTTGCGCACGGCGGGTTTGCGCACGGCGGGTTTGCGCACGGCGGGTTTGCGCACGGCGGGTTTGCGCACGGCGGGTTTGTGATGGCTTAACCTATTCATAAATAGACAGATCGAAGTTTTTAATGAAGATTTTTTTGAAAAATGTAAGCTATATTCCCGCGCGCCTCAAAGAGTTGTCAGCAGCAGGAGGGGCCCAGCTGGGTCGAAGCCTACTGGGGACAGGGTTGTCCGAAAGGGAGCTCGTGCCCCGGTATGAAGGCTAGAAGGAACGGCGCGGGGTTTTTAGTCAGTAAGAGTCTGACACTGTCTCCAGCTGTACCCAAGAGCGGATTTCGTCAAAGATGATTTTCCCCGTCGACAAAAAAAAAAAGCTATATTAAAAAGTGGTATAATTGATTCCGCTCGTTAATCTGACCAAACAAATTTCAGGTTTTGCGCATTTAACGTTACACCTTTTATAGGAAGATTCAAGATAGGAAAGTACCTGTCTTGAAATAAAAATTTGGAGAACTCTGCTATCCACTAAGCTGTTATAATTGCCCCATGAGGCAATGGACCTACTTGATTCTGTCATAGAGAGAACCAGTTTCCCAGTAGTGGGAATATTATCAGCTGATATTGATTTATCCTTATTCTATTCTTCTATAAAAAATATCAATGCTCGCATATCTACATACACTTATGTAGGTACTACCTACACGAGTCTATATTAAAATTTCTATATTATATTTGTATGTAGGTTACTTTTTCCGATACGTCTCAAATTGTCGCCATGGTGACGTTTGCGTCGTCTCTTGTTGGTTCATTAACTTTTTTGTTTTTAACATTTTCAAGTTAGAAGCGATGTGCGTTTTAATTAATATCATATTACCCAAATTCTTTGTCTTGGGAGTTCCGATTCAGTAGTGATAGTTCCTACTCAAAAAAACTAATTTTAGTTCGATCAAAATTTAAGTAGATATTTTATATGACAATCAACTTTATGACAACTAAGGCGCTAGATTAATTCATTAAACCCCAAGCGAACGCCGGCGTTCGCGCCAACATTGTCTTTCTGTTGTGTCTCTAATTATCACGATTGAAGGGTTAAGAGGCATTCTATCAGCGACTTTTCATCCCCCGGACAAGATATGAAAAAAGTAACCGGACAGGGTGAAGTGGGAGGGGCAGGCGCACAAATGAACCCGGACATATGGGCGAGGATTGTCACTCACTGGATAGTCAAAAAAAAGTCAAAAACGTTTATTTCAAATAGATCAATTACAGACACTTTTGAATTGTCAAAATGTCGGTCAGTCAAACAAACAAGTGAAGCTAAATTGCACGTTCCAAAGATTAGATCTGTATGTAGAAGAACGTGCAAGAAACTCCATGGACACTTTTAAATCATATGTGTTACATATAGTGTTTGGTTACATATAGTGTTTTGATACCTCGAGGTTGACCGCGTCGAAAGAGGTGTGACGATCTGATCACATTTGCGGGGCAAACTTGGTCAGAGATTGCCCTAGAAAGAGAGGATCGTACGAAGAAATGGAGGTTTTTGCCCAGGCAAACTAGGTCTGCCAAAAATCTTTTCCCTTGAACCCGTCATACAAGTAAAAGTGAGTAAAAATCTCTCCAGTAAATCTTTATTGCCGTGTTGTTTGTCCTGTTATTTCTGCCTACGAGCAATATTTCGTTTCCTTTGACGACATTATTTCGGTTGCCCCGAGTAATTGCTCGTATGTTCTCTCAGAAATAAAACATGTTTTACGCCACATTTTTCGCATGTAACAATAAAAGTAATGGTAATGAAAATTGACAAGGCATGTTGAAAAGTACTTGCTGGGTATTTGGTATGTTGTTGTGTTTTTCTTTTGTTTCCAAATGTGCGTAATAGGGCGAACAATAAATGCTTATAAATGTCGCATAAGTGGGTATGTTATTAAAATTACGGCGCGTGTCTTATATCGGCATAAATTGTATGAAAAAATTCTAACACGCTGTTGTGAAAATATAAAAATACAGTAACGAAATTCGAAAACTAGGTTGTTAAAATTACCTACTTGGCAATCCCGCTGGAAAACCTGGGCAACACCTTGGATTGACCGATGGTCAGACTTCGTCTGACTACCTGTAGCAACTGTCAAAGATCTGTGAATAACAACCGGGACCAACGGCTTGGCGTGCTTTCCGAGGCAGTGTATATGATAGATACAAGGTAAGTACATCTAATTGAAAAATTCACATCAGTACTTACCTGATATCGGAGCTGGGCACGCCACAATAATGGCGGTAAGTCCCCTCTTTGAGGCGTGGCTGAAAGGCTAAAAGGAACGGGGTGGGGTTTTGGTCAGTAAGAGTCTGACACTATCTCCCGCACCACCCAAGAGCGGGGTTTGTCATTAGATGATTTTTGCCCACCGTAAAAAAAACCGATATCGGACCCGCAATCTCATGCATGAGAACCGGGTCCATAACCTCTGGGCCACCACGAGACTAACACGAGAAATGTGTAGGCATCTCAACAAAAAATACATTACAATCAGGGCCGGGTAATGAAAGGCGCGCGTCACAAGTGACACGGTCGTAATTAGAAAAGTTGACTCCCCGCGATGTTTGTAAAAATTCCATCTCGCAGTATCCCAGCAAGGCCGATAGGAAAAATTTTAATTGGATACACAATACTGTGGCAAGTTGTTCTCGTGTTGTTCCGTGAGTGTAGTTGTGTTCCTTTTTTTTTGTATCGCAGTGTAAAATTGAGAAAGTGTTGGGAGAATTGATTGGGGTTTCAGAGTTATTATAGGAATAGGTTTTGTCAAAGTGTATTTTAGATGTTTAGTTATTTTATTTAGTTGTTTTATTTTGCGAAGAGCAGTTGCTCAATGCAAAAACACATTTGTATTCAGGGGTATTTGTAAAACACTAGCAACCTCTTAGGACTATGTTAAGAACATCATAAACACAACTTATGTTCTATGACTTTAGTTTCATTTTCATACAAAATTAAGTTGCGAAGTCTATGCTGGCGTACAAATTTTCTAGGGTAATGAGTGAGGTGTAATGACAATATTTCGGAAGCCTGCTTCCTATTATTGCGAGAACAGTGCATGGGAGCCGTAAGTAGATACGACAAAATACAGAGTTGAAAGGTGTTAGATAGAACAACGAAATCTTGAAGGTTTGTTTTTGGTAAATGTATTATGTTTTCTAAAAAGTCATAGAACAAAAGTGGTTGTTTATGATGTTAGTGACATAGTGTTGAGAGGTTCCTAGTGTTTTGAGGTTCCTAGTGTTTTACAAATAACCCTGTATATAAAAATTAAAGTCCTGACTTTCTCACTGACTCATCAACCTGGACCTAGAACGCTGAAATTTTGCACTTTCTATGTTCCAAATAAAATATAGGGAAATGAAACAAAGTTTCAAAAGTTTTTATTATAAAAAAAATCATGCGGTCGAAGTCGCTGGCAGAAGTTTAAAAAAAAATCTTTAAATTAGTAAATTCTTTAATCGACGACGATAGTCGCGTCAAAATTAAATACCAATATCAAAATCCCGCCGATTAATTTCGAAGTACAAATCGAACTTGCAAAGAAATTTCATATAAATCGTTTCCGTTCTTTCCCGTAAGTAACAGTCCAAAATCTGTTCAAATTGGATAGGTTACAAGTTGGATGTGCCGCTGTAATGAACGGGATTCCTTACATACCAGAATGCGAAGACATTGCAGGTAGGACTCGCCTTTTATTGGATTTCTCCACTTCAACTGCGAAACCTTTTGAGGAACGCTATATTGAGTTTTTCGGAGTCACAGCGCGAATAGTTTTAGAAAGGCACGGTTTTTGCCGCTTTTTTTTGAGTTCTGGTTCGCTGATTTTTAGAGGTGGGATTGCTGTTACCGATTCTAGGCAAGCTGTTGCGTGGATCGTTTTGGTATCTTTTAGCCTTTTTGTAGGATGTCGATTCCATTTCACGGATTTTGTGTTTGAATTTTTGTGTAGGATTCTAAGTCGGATTGTCGGTTTTAGATTTCTGTATATGCTAATTAATGGTTTTGCAGGTGAAATAAACCATCTTTTTCAGATTATTTTTATCTTTTATTTTTATAGCCATGTTTTAATGTTATGCTTTTCGTCATTTGCATTAAAAATAAACTATTACTACGACATTTAACAAGATCGTTAATTTCACTATCATAATTTCAATCGGAAGACGTCCTCAGGTTGACATAAGCCTCTTCCAAGTGTCATTTCTTCCGATACGCGGTCAACTCCAGAACTTTTCAGGCCCATTGACCATGTGTTCAATAAGCAATGTGCTCTGACCAACCTTGGTTCTCTTGCGGATCTTCATTCCTGATTCATCACGCAAAAAAACTTAGCCACTTATGTCATCACTACATCACTCATCACTATTCGTAATGTTAAACCTTCTGACGATGCCCTAAGCGAGCGACCACGTTTCAGAGCCATATGTCATCACTACTGACAAAACGCACTTGTCATAGACTTTCGTCTTGTGTTGAATGATATGTCCAAAAAATAATACCGCGCAACTTCCCAAACGCTTTCCAAAAGTAAAGTAAATCAAATTTATTTTAGAACTCTCAAAACTCTAACAAAATAAACCAACGTCGAACTGAATTAACCTCAAAACGACCCTATTCTCAAGGCACTCGTTACTTCGATAACGGAAAGTGGATAAAGATGGCCCATCGTCGCTGTGGATGGCCGTCTGGAGACGAAAGTGTAATTGTCCTACTATCAGCCAGTATATTTGTGAACCGCTTAATTTGTGTCAGCTAAAACGGTTTTTGATGAGATAAGGTAGAAATGGAGGTAAAACGATTTTTGATGACGTGATTGGACAGAAATAGTGACAGTTAAAATAGATTCCTAAATAGACACCTAAGGGCTATTTATATCAGTTTACTTTCGTTGCCTCGATTAAATTCTATACAATATTATTGAAATCGATTAGATTTTAGAGGTATGCGGAAGAGTGTAAACTCCCGCGAACCTCCACATGTGTTATGCCTGGTCCGGGAAACTGCCCAATAGTTGATTTTGGGGTGTTATTATATTCTAATTATGCGAGAAACTCTAATATTTGCTGTATTAGCGTTCTCCACGCACCAGTAGTGGCTTGACCGAAAGGTTCTGGAGTGACAATTGTGCGCCGCAAGATACAGCGTTGGAAGGTCTCCCACAACGGGAACCGATAACAATAGCGGGTAAGCGATGGATGCGAGATACACAGGGCGTTCGTCGTAGCAACACTTGGGGGAGACCTTCTAACAGAAGAAAGCTAAAATGATGACGAACCATTTACAAATAATATTCAGACACATTGGTAAAGTAAATGCACTTTTGACCCTTTTTTAAGGTGGAGAAAATCATCCAATGCCTTACTGACTAAAAACCCATCCCATTCCTTCTAACCTTCATACCGGGACTCGAGCTCCTTTTCGGATAACCCTGGCCCCAGTAGGCTTCGACCCAGCTAGGCCCCTGCTGTTGCTTACAACTCCTTGAGGCTCTCGAGAACAATGCGCGCTGTCAACGTCTTGAGCTCGGTCGGGACAGTTACCGGACGGTCGGACAGCGAGCTACCCATGACTCGCGGTCCGCAAGCCCGCGTCTACGGTGGCAGGAAATCAGGATGGAATCCCGGCGGCGGCGGCGGGAGTGCCGTTGCCTGTTGCGGTCGGCCTCCTCCTTTGTTAGCATTACTGCTTCGCAGAAGGAGGCAACCGCCCGCCACTACTCCTCGCTCCAGACCATTTTTTACCCTTGACTATTTATACAAACTTCCACCTTACAAAAATGATTGTGATTAGGTACCAACCAACATGTAACTCTACAGTTTCTTGTAACGTCCATGTTTGTTCCAAAATGTAATAAAGTTACCAACGAAACTAGCTTACAAAATGTTTTATGCCAGAGCTAAATCTAGCGTCGTGTGCTTGCTGCACTCTTATAGGTGTAAAAAACAAAGTTGCAGGTCATGAGTTAGAATGTTACTGAGCTCTAATTTTTGATGTTACCTGTTCTGCTGTGTAATATCTGCTAATTTAAGAACATCGTCTTTTTTATGCACAGAACATATTTTCTGATAGCTTTTTTTATGTGGAAAAAATTCCAGTGACTTCTCCCACTAAAACTACACCTGTTTCTTTTTTGCTTTGCGTTTCAGAACCCTGGGTTTCGAAAGTAGGTACGCATTGTCCCAGTAGGCTGCGGCCCTGCTGGGTTCCTATAGTTTTTCCAAGATCTCTTAGAGACGCGTGTGAAACTCTCGACCTCGGTTAGCTCATCACTCGGATTACCGGACGGATGGACGGTGAGATAATCGTTGCTCGTCATTCATAAGCCCACGCTGGTTGATAACACCACATGAATTTTGACTGGCCTGTTGGTCTAGTGGTTAGTAGCCCTAATTGCTACGCCGAAGGTCGCGGGTTCGATTTCCACCCAGGACAAATGTTTATGTGATGAGCATGATCATTTATTCTGTGTTTGGGTGTAATTTATCTATAATATGTATGTATTTAGAAATATATAAGTATGTTTATCAGTTGTCTAGTACCCATAACACAAGCTCTGCTTAGCTTGGGACTAGACGTCATTGTGTGATAGTTGTGGAATATTATATTTAAAAACTAGCTTCTGCCAGCGACTTCGTACGCGGATCCTGTTGCTTATGCCAGTGACAACGGGGTCGTCAAAATCAAAGATTTGAAACGGCTGATGTCGAATTCTAAAAGCCCGGGGACTGGCAAACAACGTGATGCGCGAGACGATTCGAGACGTTCCAGATCTCTCCCTTCCACTTACGCGCGTGACAGTGTGCACACACCTTAGACATGGTGCCAACGTCTCCGTGTTCGATGTAATTAATAAATAGGTTATAGGAAAACGCGCTCCTTTCTTTAATCCTAAAAAGTGTTCCCATAGCGTGATCTAACTCGATGCCAACGCCATTTACGAAACGTTTAGAAAACGGAAACTACATATTATTTACCCAAATATTATAGTATCTTAGCCATGTGCAGCGCCCCTTAGTGAACTCCATAGCGGGTGACGTAACCTACGACCAACTTATTATTTGCAGTTGGTTCAGTAATCGGGTCTAGGGATCAAACCGCAAAATTAAGTTTGTTTTTATTGTATATACTTTTCCGGAATAAAAAGTACCCAGTGTGGTGCCCAGAATATTAATTCATGAATCCCCAAGCGACCACCGGTGGCCGCGCATCTATTGTCTTACTATTGTGTCTCTAATTGACGGTATCTGAAGGGTTAAAGAATAATTATACCAAGTTTCATCGTAATCGAACCAGTAGTTTTTGCGTGATGCCTGAAAAAACAGACAGACAAACAAAAAAAAATTAATCTCATTTTTGTGTTCGGTGTCGGTCTAGTAAAACCCCCTGCCGTTTGTTTTTTTTATATTTTCAATGTACAGAATTTTCACTTCTTCAGATTTAATTTAAGTATAAGTACGTACCTAAACTACGTCTAATAGAATGAAATAACCTATTTGATACCTAGGTACTTACCTATTTAAAACTAGAGCTAAAAATTGTTTTTTAAAAGTTTAATTTATAATTAAGCTAATACTAAGAAATATTTAAATACTACCAAAATAACTAATACCTATTTTATAAAATAACAACCAAAGAAATCTAAAAATAAATTATTAAACGTAAGAGTAGACTAAAAGTCGCGCTGATAAGCACGGTTTGTTAAAATCAATTATTGTCTGTCAATAAGGTCTAACACTCTGAACGTCTGTTCGCATCAACAGCCAAAAATTGCCGTCGCAAGCCGCGTCGAGCGCGGCGACCGTTACCCAAAAATAATCCTTATAGCATGATTCAGTATTCACGCGCGATGGCTTATTAGCGTATTTCATGTATAACTTTGGTGTTTCTATACCGATTTCTATGATTCTTTTTTTATTGAATAAATATTAATGTTCACTTTTTTTAATCAGGGATGAGTGAGAATGTTATAAACGTAAGAGTAGACAAAAATAAACAGAAAGCTCAGAACTGCTAAGCTATTATGAGTTACACGTGTTATTGTGAGTCAACCATAAAAGATAGACATATGCTGTCATGGGATATTTTTTATATAATTTTAGGGAGAACATTTCCGTCATACATGACTTCTGTGTAGCTTTAACCATTAAGGCTGCAAACGCGACGGAAACTTAAAAAATGGAGTAATTTCTCCCGTTTCCCCAACATTTCCCTTTACTGCTCTGCTCCTATTGATTGTAGCATGATAAAAAGTATACTATAACCTGCCCAGGAGTATGAAGAATGATTGCACCGATTTTCGTTAAAATCCATCGCGTAGTTTTTGTTTCTATAAAGAACATACAGACAGACAGACAGACAGACAGACAGACAGACAGACAGACAGACAGACAAAAATTTTACTGTTTGCATTTTTGGCATCAGTATCGATCACTAATCACCCCCTGATAGTTATTTTGGAAATATATTTCATGTACAGAATTGACCTCTCTACAGATTTATTATAAGTATAGATAGATAATAATTATATCCTACTTTGACTACCGTTAAAATAAGCTGATTAAAAGTTGCCGTTTTAACCCAAACTCACCGAACAAATCTAAAGTACAAATTCTCTGCCTTTCGACTGTTTTTTCAGCTCCACAATTATCAGTGAAAAATAAAATCAACAAACCACCCCCGTGTTTGTGACGTCACACCTGCAAGTTACGAACTAAGGCCCGGTTACACCGCTTTTGGCAGAGCGTCGAACACGTCAATTTTGTAAAAAAAAAAAAAACGAAAAGTAACGCTGAAGTTAAAGTAAATCCAATGTCTTTTAATATAAATATAATATTCGTATTTACCCATACGTACAAAGCGGTTTGGGAATACATTTATTATGCGTACAGCTAAGGAGCGGAATTCCCTGCGGAAGTCTGTGTTTCCTGATGGTTATAACCTAGGGGTCTTTAAGTCAAGAGTGAATACATTGCTTCTAGACAAGCGTGTTCCATCGTCGGCCACATCATCGCTTACCATCAGGTGATATAGTGGTCAAACGTCAGCCTATACATTACCCATAAAAAAAACCTACTGTATGTTAAAAAAAAAAAAAAAATTTATTAAATACAACTTTAGGTCGCAGCCATATCGTAGAATTGGCCATTTTATGATATTGCCGAGGTTTGGTTAGTTTTGAGGTGGCCATGTCATGAAGTAGCCGAAAACAGAATAAAGTCAATTCTACGACATATACACTAGAATATAAATATAAATAAAAATCCTTAACCTAGAAAAACTTACTAAAAACATCATAAAGTCGAAAAACTCCTCCGTATCACTATCCACTGGTAATAATATGCACAAAGTTTGGCAACCTAAGGTAAAAGTCAGCCCGGATTTTTTGGTGAAAATGTCAAATTTCTTTATCTGCTTAAACACCCCTACCATAATATGTGGGTCTATGAAATGATACAACACTACACTACTTTTTTTGCTATTATATCGCAGCTACTTTTCAACAAACATATAAACTTAAGCATTTGAATTTTCAAATAAAAGACATTTAAGGCAATTCAGATGTGTGTTTCTAAAAGTGTTTTGGAGGTATGCGGAACAGAGAGTAAAGTCCCACAAACCTCCATTGAAAAGGGAGGATCCTCCGGCCAGACAGGGTGTTATGGTCTGGTGGGCGACTGCCCGATAGTTGATGTCGGGCTGTCGTATTATGTTTAAATCGCGCGGAGAACTTTAATTGCGCGATGCAGGATTTCGTATTTTCTTCATAGTTCTTATGTGGCGTCATAGATGTCGCTACAGTGTAAATAAACAAATAAATATTTGACCACATGTGAAAACCACGACAGTGGGTACTTGAAATCTCCCCTCTGTGGGCCAGACATTGGGACTGTGTACACACACCTTAAAACGCATTTAATCACAGTTTAATCTACTAGATTGCGGCAAGACTTGCTTTGTTCTTCGTCGAACTTCACACCTGCGCTTTGGGAAGAATTGATTAAGGAAGGTGTGGTGTAGGTGTGTTGTATAAACAGAACTATTAGTTTCTTATAGTCGTTTAGTGTATTTATTCTATTTTCTTGAACAAAGTCGTCCATCAATTAATCATGCTTGCACCACTGTCATTTTACAACTCTCACTTATCAACATTCACTCATTAACACTCTTCAACTACTCACTCGCAAACTGAGATATCCACAACCTAGGTGTACTTTATTGTTTTTTTACTTATTTTTCATTTTTTGTGTCTTGCATAGTGGTATGGTCTCGGCGGGTTCCCTATTTGATTTCGAAAGTTGATGAATTTTTATTATATCGAACATGGTATGTCGACAATTCAGTTGTACGATGTTTTATTCCATCGATGCTTATTGGTGCGATGTAACGTTTATGCGAAAAACCCTACAGCAATTGCTCATTAGTTCGCCAATTTATTAATTCGATAGTGTCGGTTCGAAACGCCTACTGTTGTCCGTGAAATTTAATTAATAATCTTATTTTGCATTATCGACGTTAAGGAAATACATTAATTCATGAATCCCCAAGCGACCACCGGTTTTTTTTTTTTTTCTCTCGACGGGGAAAATCATCATTGACGAAACCCGCTCTTGGGTGGAGCGGGAGACAGTGTCAGAGTCTTACTGACTAAAAACCCCGCGCCGTTCCTTCTAGCCTTCATACCGGGGCTCTAGTTTCCTTTCGGATAACCCCGACCCCGGTAGGCTTCGACCCAGATGGGCCCCTCCTGTTGCTGACAACTCCTTGAGGCGCGCGGGAACAGTGCGCGCCGTCGACGCCTTGGGGCAAGCGACCACCGGTGGCCGCGCATCTATTGTCTTACTATTGTGTCTCTAATTGACGGTATCTGAAGGGTTAAATACCGTACATTATTTTCACATCTATTTTCGTAAAATGAGGTAGACAGGTAACAATTTCATCATCGCTTGCGCTAAGCTAGTGCATCTAAGGACAACCCCTGGTTGGTGGGAAACTATTGCGACATGTGATACAAGGCTATTGTTTTTTGGAGTCTTAAGTGGACTGGTTATCAGGAATTAAGGCTTTGGCCCCTGCCTGAACAATGTCATTATTACCGTATTAAACTTCCCAACGACATGAAAAATCTTTGCATTTCAAATCAGTTGCAAGCCAAACTTTCTCGGAACAAAATCCAACGTACCACGTCTTTCTAAGCTAACAATCAAGCCATAATATATTCAAATTACGGTACAATACAGAGAGAAAAAATCACTTTCTTCCCAAGCCTAATCTGGTTCGTTACATTCAGGATAATTTGACAGTAAGAAACTGAAGGGAATGAACTGAAATCCTTTGGTAATGCCGAATTGCCAGGTTGTGTGTTGGGGTACGCGCAATATGAGATTTCGTCCCGAGTGAAATATAATTTGCGAGGCTTTTAAATTTTGGTTTGATACCGTTTTACCTTGTGGTTTTAGGGGAAGGCTGTGTGTTGAATTTAAATATGTGTTGCCAGATTTGTTTGTAAGTCTTTGCATTTTATTAACTTTGTAAACATCAGCAAGTAATTTGTACGGTGTTACTTTATCAAGAATATAAATATGTTTGTGAAAATGATTTGAGTGGTGGAGAACTCTTTGTTGCATTAAGTCCGCCTATGTACTACTACTGCACATAAAGGTTGATATAGGTACCGTTTACCTCGGTGCTTTATTTGAATTACGTACTCCATCATCGACCGCATAATCGCTTTCAATCAGGTGAGATAGCGGTCTAGCGCGAACCTATCAACAAAAGAAAAAAATCGTGGATTTTTTTTTCTAACAATGTCTTTAAATATAATATGTCAGGAGTCTTAATAGATGTTGCTGATTAAGCAAATAATTTAGTTGACAGATACTCCTGGTGCATGGAAACTGATTCGATGACGCATGGCTAGTAGCAGCAATAAGTTATTGTAATAAGTTTTTCATTTGACGTTTGTCATTGGTAACGTGTTCATACCAAAAAAGCGTATTGCGTAACACAATATTAAAGACTACGTTGAAGACACACTTGTATAACAATGACTATTTATTACTGAAATCTAGGAAAGGTGGCTTATTAATTGCATTATCGCTTAAATTTCCATTAATTTATTCATTTCTGTTTTAATTTCAATTGTTTTTCAATAATATTTAAACGTGAAGTTTCTGGCCTATTTTCCTACATAGGAAATGGCCAGTTTGAATAGTGTACTAGTTTCTGACGTTCTATAAGTGCCCATGTAGGCCTATGTGAAATAGAATATATTGAATTGAATATCCTAAGACAAATCCGATACATCAAAACAACATGTCGATTTCAGTAAGCCTCTATAAGTCTTCATTTTATTAAACAACAGCCAACCAGCCAATTAAACCCTAGTCAGAAGCAAAAGCATCGACTCAAAACCTTCAAAACAGACGAAACACACAGACAGTCGAATCAAAGTACATCAGTTTGAACAACACAATTTAACGGGGAACACAATTGTTACCGAACTTCCCCCAGCCGTGCTATTGACGCGTCCAAAACGCACAATGCACGTGAAAATTTGCATATAGATACCCGTGTATCCTATAGGATACATGTAGGTAACTCTCCAGACTGGCAATGTTATGAAGTGGGATGCGAGCTGAAATAGATTTAACTTTGGACAATAACGTTGGGTGGACGGTAATGCAAGTGTGATGAAGTTATTATGTGGCTGTTGACGTATGTGTCTATGATGATATATAAGAAAGATTAGGTTTAGTGGGATGACACTAATATTTTAAAGTCTGTATAGTGTATATGTATATTTGTTACTTCTTCACGCATAAATGGCTGAACGGATTTGTATAATATTTAGCACACAAATAAACTAAGTCTTAGGGATAGTACATATAATAAAAACGCAAATGTTTGTGTGATGAGCATTATCATTTGTTCTGTGTCTGGGTGTAATTTATCTATAATATGTATGTATTTAGAAATATATAATTATGTCTATCAGTTGTCTAGTACCCATAACACAAGCTCTTAGCTTGGGACTAGACGGCGTTGTGTGATAGTTGTAAAGAAAAAAAAAAACCAAAATATTATGTACCTTGGGATAATTTTCTACTTACACGCGACGAAGTTGCCCTCATAAAATAATCAACGGTAAGTTCAGTGATCTTAGACCAGAAATGTTTTTTTTTTTTCAATATACTTACTCGCTAACCCACTCTGATCTCTAACATTTTTAGGCATGGAATTTACGGTTTATCGGTCTATCGGTTTCTAGTGCGAAAAACTGAGCACTAAGTGTCCCCTAGTCGTCGCCTTAAGTTGGATGACAACACCCATTAATTTATTCCTTTGTAAAAATATTAAGAAACGTCGTTTAAAATACGTAGAAAGTCGCTGAATCATTCGGTTGAGTCCTTCGCGGCTCCAGCACTCTCCTCCTATTTTGCAAAGAATAGTTTTTTTTTTTCAAGATACTCACAATAATAGGTGTAGTATGTCTATAATGATCTGGGTTTTATTTTCCTTTCTGTTTTCATTTTTGTTTATACTCATTACACACAGATTTTGGCTTTACACAGAGCAATAACAGCAGCCCAGAGAAAATCCTGACTAAGCATACAAAAATTTGATCTTATTTCCCACTAAAATCCACCGGAACAAAGCCAGTTCCGAAGAATCCTGGTAGCTAGAAGCAAGTTTATAAACTAAAGGAATATTTCTCCTGCCCCAAGATCCTTAAGGTAAGCTCTCCAGAAAAGCGTTTGCATAAACTGGAAGTACTGGAATATTCCAGACTTGTATACGCACCACAAAAGGACAGGTCCGTTTCACAGTTAGACGTCATAAATTGCATAGACGTCTGTGTTTGTGATGATATTTAGTTTAAGAGCTGAAGCGGGTTTTATATATCTAATTATGCGTGAGCAAAAACACAAAACAAATTTTTATTGAAAATATTTTTTTCATAACCAGTTTTCATTGAATGATATAACACTTTGTAGCGACATCTATGACGCCACATAAGAACTACGAAGAAAATACGAAATCCTGCATCGCGCAATCAAAGTTTTCCGCGCGATTTGAACATATACGACAGCCCGACAACAACTATCGGGCAGTCGCCCACCAGACTATAACACCCTGTCTGGTCGAAGGATCCTCCCTTTTCAAAGGAGGTATGTGGGACTTTACACTCTGTCCCACTTACCTCCAAACTGGTGACCCTCGACAAAGAACGTCAGCGCAGCCTTCGTGCAGCTACTACTTCGTGACGTCATCATCACTTCCTCAAGCTTTCGAGCAACGAGCCAAACAGTCAGCACCCTCGGCTAAGGGTATCCTGACCACTAGTATGCCTACCTGGTCATACCTGGTCATCACCTCAGCCGCATCACCGACCTTGGCTTAGCACACTGCACCTTCGGCCAGTCATATGAAGAGTCATGAAGAACCTCTCCTGGTCAACGCCAGCAATCAAGCCCTACGTCGCACAAGCACCGCTCCGACTCACTGGAGCCAGCAGCACTACTCCGACTCACTGGAGCCTGCAGCATCGTCCCGACTCACTGGGACACCACCACCCCGACTCACTGGGGCATCATCCCGACTCACTGGGACATCATCACCCCGACTCACTGGGGCATTATCCCGACTCACTGGGATAGCAACACCCCGACTCACTGGGGCATCACCGCAGACAGTTCCGACTCACCGAGAACTATGTGGCATCGGTTCCGACTCACTGGAACCAACCTACCGCTGGCCTGGCACACATCAAGAAGCATCAAGAATCATCGATCTCCGATCTCCGGAGGGGAGTGATGTAGCGACATCTATGACGCCACATAAGAACTACGAAGAAAATACGAAATCCTGCATCGCGCAATCAAAGTTCTCCGCGCGATTTGAACATATACGACAGCCCGACAACAACTATCGGGCAGTCGCCCACCAGACTATAACACCCTGTCTGGTCGGAGGATCCTCCCTTTTCAACGGAGGTATGTGGGGCTTTACTCTCTGTTCCGCATACCCTCTAAAACTTATATAATTAATATTCGTCAAGACGAAACATACGATCCCAAACTATCGAGTTTGGGATCGTATGTTTCGTCTCTATTACTATCGGCCTCCTACAAGGTGGACCGATGACCTGGTGAAGGTTGCGGGTATCCGATGGATGCGAGACGCGCAGGATCGATCATTGTGGCGACGCTTGGGGGAGGCCTATGTCCAACAGTGGACGTCTGTCGGCTGAAATGATGATGATGAAGCTTTCATAGCTCGGTATACCTGTATAATTAATACTCGTCAAGACGAAACATACGAGCCCAAACTCGATGGGGTTGTGTCGTTTAACTACCAAGCTCCTATAGCCACGTTCCAGTTCCATCATCAAATCAGCTCCATGTCATAATAATTTTGCATTGTCATCTGATTTACACATGATTGTATGCAAAATTTCAGGCCAATCGGTAACCGGGAAGTGGATCTTTAATTTGCAAGATTTGGTTACAGACAAACATCGGGACAGGTGAAACTAAATAAAAGCTTGTAATAAACAATTACCCTAGAATATAAGTTTTACGAATTTATTACCTACCCATTAGGAACATTACATAGTTCACTTAATAATGAGCTTAACTAAAAACAATAATTATAATACACTAGCTTTTGCCCGCTCGGCTTCGCTCCCGCTCTTCCCTACTCTACCTTACCATACCCTACTCTACCTTACTATACCCTACTCTACTCTACCCTACTCTACCTTACTATACCCTACTCTAGCCTACTCTACCCTACTCTACCCTACTCTATCCTACTCTACCCTACTCTACACTACTCTACCCTACCCTACTCTACCCTACTAAATAGTCCGAACAAAGCCTAAAAATTTGGTTTAGATAGGTGAACCCGTTCTTGAGTTATAAAATAACAACGAAAAGTGGCATTGATTTTTATATATATAGATACAACGATTAAGTAATCTACATCTACACTAACATAATAAAGACGTAAAGTTTTTTTTTTTTGTTTGTAGGAGGTAATCTCTGAGAGTTCTAGTCTGATTGCTAAAACTTTTCATCGATAGAAAGCTGCTTTATTCCTGAGTGACATATGCTTATTCTATATATGCAAACGAAGACGCGAACAAAAGCTAGACATGTGTATTTGAGAATCGACGCTGAACTTCTAGCCTGTAATTTTTTTTACCGATTCTTTTTTTGGATTGTGCATCGAAACCGTACTATAACGTAGGGTAGTGGGAACGGTTGTAGGTTATCAACTTGGCAAAGCCCTCAGGTAAGCTATCCATTGTTCATTGTGCGCTTCTTACCGCGCCTTCTGAGGCCCGGACCATTATAACGCTGATTATACTTTTTGGGCTTGGTGATCCGTCGCTTCTGTGGACAAATACCACAGGACAGCACCAAGACGATATAGTGCGAAGTGAAGTGTGAGGGCTCAAACACATTAACACGTTACGACGACGCATCGTGCCACGGCATAGCAACGTGACGTGGAAGTCCATGTTCACCGTAACATGAATCAATACGTGGAAATCGGCGTCGAGCAACGTAAATAATTACGTTACGACAACGCATCGTGCTACGTTACACGTCACGTCGTTGTGACATAAAATTTCACGCTGTGCCGTAGGAGGAAAACACGTCTAGTGTGATCCATTTCTCGAAATTAACTGCGACCATTCTACAAATGCGCGACCGTAAATACGACGTCGTTCAATGTGGCACGTTGCATTGTCGTGACGAGATTATTTACGTTGCGAGTCGTGACGTGGACTTCCACAATATGTTACCATGCCGTGCTACATTGAGTCGTCATAACGTGTCTATGTGTTTGAGCCCTTACTAGCATAGTTTAAAATCATAATTAGTATCAAAATAAATTGATATATTCATGTATTTTTTTTCCACAACTATAACAAAACGCCGTCTAGTCCCAAGCTAAGCAGAGCTTGTGTTATGGGTACTAGACAACTGATAAACATACTTATATATTTCTAAATACATACATACTATAGATAAATAGCACCCAGACACAGAACAAATGATTATGCTCATCACATAAACATTTGTCCTGGGTGGGAATCGAACCCACGACCTCCAGCATAGCAGTCAGGGTCACTAACCACTAGACCAACAGGTCAGCCCAGTATGTTAGTCTATAAGGTATTTGTGATATGAGTACTGTTTACCTGAAATAAAGTGATGATTATTATTATTAAACGCTCTTCGCTTGTAGCTTACGCTACCTCATCTGTTTCATAGCAGCTAGCATGGAGGTGAATAAAGTAATTTAATAGTCCCCGAAAAGATGAACACTTGTCGACTCCACGCCAGCTTTCGTCTCACGAACATCTAACGTTTTCCTATGTTATTAGTTGGAAGAATTTATGAATATATGGAGTCGTGTTGAATATGTTTTTGTGAACCTCTGCTTGCGCTACATATTTTAGAAGTGAAGTTTAAATGAGATTTTGAATCATGGGAAATAAATTGCTTTCTTCTGTGCAGGTTGAAGTTTTGATAATTAATGGAATGTATGGAATAGTTTGTTGGTCTTTTTAACCCCCGACAAAAAAGAGGGGTGTTATAAGTTTAGGGTGTCTGTGTGTCTGTGTGTCTGTGTGTCTGTCTGTGGCATCATAGCGCTTAAACGAATGGACCGATTTAGATGCGGTTTTTTTATAAGAAAGCTGACGTTACCGAGATGGTTCTTAGATACAATTCATGAAGATCTGATCAGGCGTTCAAGGTCAGCAGCACATTTGTTGGCTGTGGCTGGGATCTTAAACGCTTTACGGATGTATACTTTACTAATAAATACTTATGTGTGACCTAATGTTTGAAATACTCGTATACATTTTTCATGATGACGAGGACCTGATGCTAGAACTGGGAGATAGCTGATGGAACCCTGGAATTCTTACTAGTAAAGCCGTCGAGTTTGGGCTCATTAGATTTGTCTTAACCAGTTCCAAACATTTTTCATGATGACGAGGACCTGATGCTAGAACTGGGAAGTAGCTGATGGAACCTTGGGATGCCTTCTAGTAAACCCGTCGTGTTTGGGCTCATTAGATTCGCCTTAACCAGTTTTAAATACTTTTCATGATGACGAGGACCTGATGCTAGAACTGGGAGATAGCTGATGGAACCCTGGAATTCTTTCTAGTAAACCCGTCGAGTTTGGGCTCATTAGATTTGTCTTAACCATTTCCAAACATTTTTCATGATGACGAGGACCTGATGCTAGAACTGGGAGGTAGCTGATGGAACCTTGGGATGCCACCTAGTAAAGCCGTCGTGTTTGGGCTCACCAGATTTGTCTTAACAAGTTTCAAATATTTTTCATGATTATGAAAACTTGATGCTAGAACTGGGAGGTACCTAGCTGATGAAACCCTGAAATGCCTACTAGTAAACTCGTCGAGTTTATGCTCATTAGATTCGTCTTAACCAGTTCTAAACATTTTTCATGATGACGAGGACACGATGCTAGAACTGGGAGGTAGCTAATGGAACTCTGGAATCAATATTATAAAATAGGAATGAAATTTAATTTAATGAAATTAATTAATTATTATTATTTAGAGGGAATTAATTTTCTAATTGTCTTGTCAATCAAGTTTTGAATATGAATGCCAAAGTTGTTTAAAGATAAACCTTAATAAAAAGTACATCTAGCCAGTTTGCAAGTTAGTAGTATTAGTGTGGCCTTCATGATTGGTACAATATAGAAAAGATAATATCACAATAATGGATTTCTCGATTAATTTAAAAAAATTAAAATAAAACTAAAATTAAAATTTTTAAAAAACCCCCGACGCAAAAAGAACTATAAAAAGTAAAAAAATAAGTTAGTAAATTACTCTTTCAACCTTTTAACGTCATTAAAGGAATCTATAAATATTTAAAAGATGAGTGTCACTAAGTCGGGGGACCGCAATTTTCATTTTTAATTCGTTTAAGTAAAATAATAATTTTCATATTGCGGTCCCCCGACTTAGTGACACTCATCTTTTAAATATTTATAGATACCTTTAATGACGTTAAAAGGTTGAAAGAGTAATTTACTAAATTATTTTTTTACTTTTTATAGTTCTTTTTGCGTCGGGGGTTTTTTTAAATTTTTAATTTTTAATTTTTGAGGTCAATGATAATAATTTACTATCAGACGTGATTGCCCATAGATAAAAATATTCCTTACAGACTATCATATGCCAGAGAAACAGTAGGGGGCCCATCTGGGCCGACGCCTACGGGGGCCATGGGTCAGCTTCTCAATGGGAAACTCATGGTTCTAGAACAAAGGAGCAACTGAAGGAACTTAGGTGAGGTTTTAGTCGTCTGCCCGCTCCGACCAAGAGTAGGAGAAGATTTCACTTACATTAGATGATTTCCCACCTTAAAAAAATACTATCATAAATGAAGTACAATTTACAAACTATTGTTAGTAAATAACACTTAGGTCTATCCCAATGTTTTCTACGGTGCAATACGTATAATTTTATTCTGAGTAAGTCAAGAAAAACATGTGATATTCACCAACCCGCACTGGGCCCGCGTGGTGGATTACGGCTCATTCTTTTTCCTAGAGAAAAGAGGCCTAAGTCCCAGTAGCGGGGACATTAAAAAGCTGATTATACTTTGCGAAATCAAGAAAAAAATATCTATCTGCATTTCTAGACTGCACGGTTCCTTCACATAGCAACCACCAATTAGTCTTCTATCCAAAATAGCAACTCCACTCAAACTTTAGCAGCAAAGATTTAGCAATATCCAATCCCAGCCTGAACCAAAGTATCCCAAATATCCAAGACCATATAATCAAAGCTTCAAAATCGCCCAAACCTGAACCAACAACCCCTCACTAAAACTAATAAGCAAACATATTCAAATTCGCCCACGTCCCTATTTTATAAACGTCAAACCACTTTCGTTCGGTTGAACGACTTAACGCCAATCCGCCAATCATAGCTTAGCGACACCCGATACAGACAGGCAAAAGGATTAATTGAATATATTTGCATTTCATCCCGGTTACATTTCCATTCATTTTGTATTAACGTATAAGGAATAGTGATGCGAGGATGTCATTGTTTATGGACGGTTTGGTTTAAAATTATATCTCGGGAGTGTAAAATATTATGATTCTTGTGGGTTACGAGTATTCAAGTGTTTTAGTTTGTTGGGATCAGTTTATCGGGTATGATGAGTTTTTTTTAGGAGGGACAGTCATCTAATGATATCCTCCGCTCTTGGGTGGAGAGGGAAATAGGGTCAGACTTTTATTGACCAACAACTCACTCCTGTTTCTTCTTTGCCTTTGTTCGAGGGCCGCAGATATCTTTTTCACTTCATCCATGGCATAACAACTACTCACGTAGAACGCTTCGCGCCATCAACGACTTGAGCTCGGTCCGGTCGGTTACCGGACGCTTGGACGGCAAGCTACCCTTTGCTTGCTGTCCGCAAGCTCGCGCCTATGGTAGCCAGAAATCGAAATCCCGGCTGGGGCGCGAGGGCCATTGACTCGCGAGTGTGGCTGCCTCCTTTCCTAGCATTACTGCTTCGCAGATGGAGGCGACCGCCTGCCACTTCTCTTCGCTCCAGAGCATGGCCTGTACGCTTGTGATAAGAGTACTAAGACAACTGATAAACTTAAATATTTCTAAATACGTACATATTATAGGTAAATTATATCCTGACACAGAACAAATGATTGTGCTCATCACACAAACATAGCTTGGGTAGAAATCGAACCTACGACCTCTGGTGTAGCAGTCAGGGCCATTAACCACTGGACAATCACGCCTGTCTGTGCTGAACTGTTTACCCATACACGTTCATGTCATTTGATATAAATAAAATAATACCTATCTGTTACAAGACATCAAAATAAAAAGTCCTGCTATGACCTTTCAACTTGATGTATTACAATATTCATTTTCTCTGTACACGGGGTTGGTGAGATATTTCATTTTCCAGTCCACGTATTTTGCTGTTTTCAGACTGTATTTCAGTTTAAACTACTCGTATCATATATCATATTAACGTCATAATCATAACTCAACCTGCATCATACAAACTGACAGACATAAACTAAGTAATCTCTGTTATCAGTTAACATACAAAGGACAGTTTGTAGCCTCAGGTTCTATAGAAAAGGCAGATCATAATGTAAGTCAAATAAACAGAGATTATGACTTTGGTAACAAAAAATCACTCTAAATAATGGGTTGCATGACAAAGCGAATGATGAACAATTAGCGTAAATGTAATTTGATTTTTTCCGGTTGTTTTTATCACTAGGAGCTACTATCTATCGTGGGATTTTTTAAGGTGAGAAATCATCTAATGACCCTCCCTAGGGTGGACTGGGAGGACGTATCAGACTCTTACTGACTTAAAATACACCCATGTTCCTTAAGTGTCCCTTTGCTTTTCAGAACCTCAGGTTTCTCTTTCAGAAGTCAACCCATGGCCTAATGGGGCCATGGGTTGACCTAAGGTTGGTTCCTTGGTTTCGACTTCTGCGTTTCTATTTAGCTGACATTTCACTGAAGCGCACGTGTAAGTAAAAAGTATTTATTTAATAAATTCATGAATGTATGTGGAGTTTTACCTACCAGTAGAGTTTTACCTACCAGTAGAGTTTTGACATAATAATAAATTGATATGTTTACGCATCAGAAATAAAGTCGAAGTATAATTATATACTTGCGACTAGCTTTTGCCCGCGGCTTCGCTCGCGTTAAATTCGGGATAACATGGTTTCCCTAGGAAGTGAGAGGTTAGAAAGAGACAAAAAGTAGCCTATGTCACTCTCCATCTCTTCAACTATCTCCACTTAAAAATTCACCTTAATTCGTCACTCCGTTTCGCCGTGAAAGACGGACAAACAGACACATACACTTTCCCATTTATAATATTAGTATAGATTTCAGAAGATCCTCCTACTACGGTACATCATTTGTTTGTTCGTATGTGTTTGATGTCACGTCTCCGTAACATCAGGAGTGTTTAACAAACTTCAGGACGCAAGCGTGGCAGAGAATACATTATTAGTTTTAATACTAAGAGCAAAGCTGCAAGTTTTTGTCACTTCTAGCATAAATTATTTAAGTAATTTACATATATATTTTCTTTGTATATTTTGAGGTGCTAAAGGAGACTTGGCCTTGTGTTTTTCACTGCAAAGTGATTTTTCATATCGTCGGTGAAGTGCTAGTAACTCTTAAATATCGTTTATATTTCACATTGGAATTGCACAATGTAATTCCGCCAAATCCGTTCCATCATTGGAACATTAGATTGTATGGCGTACATGATGAAAATATAAAGCGTTTTGAGAGAGGATTTGTTATGCGCACGGCTAAGGAGTGGAGTTTCCTGCTGGAGTCTGTGTTTCTTGATAGCTACAACCTAGGGTTCTTTAAGTCAAGAGTGAATAGGTTACCTCTAGGCAAGCGTGCTCCATCGTCGACCACATCATCGCTTACGATCAGGTGAGATAGTCGTCAATCGCAACCATTCCTAATATCTCGTCTATCCATAGCTCGCCCTCCATAAGTCCTCACCGGACGGCGACTTACATATTGCTCACCGTCAGCAAGCTCGCACCTAAGATTACCGGGAATCATCCTGCGACTCCCGACGTCAGGGTCATCTTTAGGGGAGGGAAGGTGAAACAGTCTCTTTCCTCCTTTGCCAATAGGAGCAACAGATATTTTATATATTAGGTAGTACAAGCTTTTATTTAGTTTCACTTATCTCGATGTTTGCTTGTCTGTAATCAAATGTTGCAAATTTTTGATCCACTCAAACGATAATCGTGATCGTTTGAGCAGAAATTTTGCTTGCATGTGTCAGATGACAATGAAAAATTATTATGACATGGAGCTGATCTGATGATGGAATCGGAAGGTGGCCATAGGAATCCAATTTAGATAACCTTATCATGTTTGAGCTTTTTGGAATGGTCTTGATGTACCGCGCTATAAATGCTTGGTATGAAAAATTATTTTCAATGAAAACTTGTTTTATCTCTTCAAAATGCTTCCTGGGTAATTTGCAGCAGCTGTTAAAATATTACAGGAAGGGAAGAATGGAAACGTGATTATGAATATATTAGTTTAGTTTCCTAGTTCCCAAGCTTCAGCGAACTTCATTACGTAAAACTTTACAAAGCCTTTTATTAATACTACACAGATCGCAAAACGCCAGTATATGCGTGCTTCCTCGACTTGTCCAAAGCCTTTGACCTTGTTGGGTACGAGTTACTGTGGGAAAAGCTGAAAAACATTAATTTACCACAGGAGCTCATTAATATATTCCAGTATTGGTACGCAAACCAATCTAATACCGTCAGGTGGGCGGGGACAATGTCGGATCCGTATCGGCTTGAGTGTGGTGTCAGGCAGGGTGGATTAACTTCTCCAACCCTATTTAACTTATACATTAATGGACTGATCGTGGCGCTCAGCGGGCAGCATGTCGGATGCCATATTGACGGTGTCTGTGTTAACAACTTTAGTTATGCGGACGACATGGTTCTGTTGAGTGCCTCGGTCTGCGGCCTGAGGAAGTTAATGCGGATATGTGAGGAGTATGCCTGTGATCATGGTCTATTGTACAATAGCAAGAAAAGCCAATACATGGTGTTTGAGGGCGGTGGTGCTAAATGTCCTGCTACTATACCACAAGTTAAGCTGTATGGTACCCCTCTCGAAAGAGTTTTTCAATTTAAATACTTAGGACATTTGCTTACTACCGACCTGAAAGACCATGTAGATATGGAGAGGGAACGGAGGGCGCTGTCTGTCAGAGCAAATATGATAGCTCGTAGGTTTGCGCGGTGTTCTGTTGAGGTAAAAGTGACGCTTTTTAGAGCGTACTGTACCTCACTGTACTCGTGCAGCCTGTGGGCTGATTACAGCAAGAAAAGTTACAGCGCTCTTCGGGTCCAATATAACAACGCTTTCAGGGCGGTGATGGGGCTGCCTCGAACTTGTAGCGCTTCGGGCATGTTCGCAGAAGCACGCACCGACTGCTTCCATGCCACTATGCGAAAGCGTTCCGCATCTATGTTGCGCAGAGTGAGGGGTAGCACCAACGCCGCACTGGCGATGTTTGCTGCAAGGATGGACTGCTATATCCTTAGGCATTGTAGTGACCGACATGTAGCAGTACAAAAGAAACTACTTTTTTGAATATGTAAATTGTAAATGTTTATTTATTATTTTTGTAATATTAGTGTAATTATTGTATGTTTTGTGTCAATTTAATGATATGGGTGTAACTTACCTGAATAAAGATGATTATTATTATTATTATTATTATTATTAAAATTCAAATGTACCAGTTACCAGTTAAGTTTTAACAGACCACTAACTTAGAATTAATTATCTGCACTTTAATAATTCAGTTAATTTTTCAAAGTGCTTCTGGTTAGAATTTCGCTTTTCATCAGAAAACTTGTTTCAAGTTTACTTTTTATGGAAGTTAATTTATTTACGGTTTATTGCTAAGAGGAAAAACTTTGCAAGGCCAAAACCTTGAAAGTGATCTTTCTTTGGAAATTTTAATTAGTTCAATTACTTCCTTTATACGATAATTAAAGCTCACGATGTTTTTCTTCAGTGTTTGAAAGCAGTGGTGATGAAATAAATTACACAAAGTAATACGCCTGGCTGGGTTTAAACCCGCGACCTACAACTCGAAGTCGTGGCCGTTACCACTCGGCCACCACAGCTCGCGCGCCTCAGCACCTACAATAAAATCAGCAAAAATAGCTCACAACTGACAGGCTCCACAAAAAAAATCTTAAACACCATACAAATGCGTTTAAGTGGTCTTAAACGTACAAAAGAGCCATTACAAAGATACTCATCTAAAAGAATACATTAAATTAAATTGACTTCAAGCGACAAAGAGTACAAACAAACCGTCGCAGAGCGTAAGAAAGTGCTCATTAAGAGTTCTAGTATATAAACAAAAGATAAATTACTGCACGGGCGACAAAATATTTAAAAAAAGCATGCAGATTTATGTCGCGACTAGTCGTATGGCTACAGAAACAGCGAGGAAAGTGATAATAATAATATTCCACAACTATCACACAACACCGTCTAGTCCCAAGCCAAGCAGAGCTTGTGTTATGGGTACTAGACGTACTGATAAACATACTTATATATTTCTAAATACATACATATTATAGATAGATTACACCCAGACACAGAACAAATGATCATGCTCATCACATAAACATTTGTCCTCGGTGGGAATCGAAACCATGACTTCCGGCATAGCAGTCAGGGCCACTAACCACTAGGCCAACAGGACAATCAAAATGTGATGGCGACTGACCTCGTCTGTGTATGGTTTCCGCCCTTAGTCCTATGCGTCCGCATAGGACGGACCATTTTACTTGGGCCATGGCGGCCATAACCTTAGGTGGGCTTATTCCAGCCAGCCTACCTCACTCCAAAAACAGACTAAGCCTCTTAGGATTTTCAGGGCTTCAGTAAGGGAGTTCGGTGATGGCTTTTTTTTGAGTCAAATTACCTAAGCACCTTTTTTCCATATTTTTATTTTTGTTTTTTTAAGTTTGTTTAAATTTATCAATTTAACCGTTCTTATAGCCCCAACGGAGAAACATGGCGCAAGCTACAGTGTCAGTTACACTGGAAAAAATATTGTCGAGAAAAAGTAAATGTGATAAGATACGAGAGGCGAATATTTTAAACAAGCATTTTTTAACCTTTGCAGGGTTGAAATATTATCAATAAAGATAAGGTTTTGAAGAAAATATTTTTATCTAGATTTTAGAATAATCAAAGAAACTGTGTTTTTATTTTGATTCCATGTTTCTTTTACTCAATGAGTTGCAATCTTTAAAGCGATTGCAATGACGTAAGTAGATGCTGTTATAAGGCATATAAAAACAAGCTTTTAATCAAAATCATTTTTCATAGCAAGCTTTTATAGCTCGGTACACTTAGATAGTTAATACTCGTCAAGACGAATCATACGAGCCCAAACTCGATGGGGTTGTGTCATTTAAATACCAAGTTCCTATAGTCACCTTCTAGTTCCATTATCAGATCAGCTCCTTGTCATAATAATTTTGCATTATCATCTGATTTATACATGCATACAAAATTTCAGCTCAACCGGTAACCGGGAAGTGGGTCAAATTTAATTTGCAAGATTTGATGACAGACAAACATCGGAACAGGGTAAACTAAATAAAAGCTTGTAATAATAAAATCAAAGTCGAATTATCTAGCACTTTTTGTTGAGGTTGAAAATCATCCAAAGATTTCTTTCTAGGGTGGACTGGAAGGGCGTGTCAGACTTTTATTGACTGAAAGCACACCTATGTTCCGTTAATTGCCTTTTTGGTGCATCTTTTTCAGAAATTTTGGTTCTAGCAGGCATCAGTCTTTCTGGACCCCTACGATTTTGCTGACATCACTTTGAGATGCGCGCCGAAAGCACCGATCCATAGAGGATGAAAAAAGAATTATCTCTGTGGAATATTTAACCAAATCTACTGATCTGATCGGAAGTACTTACTTTCATCAAAATCCTCCAAGTGCGATTCCCCATCAACGATTGCATCACTGCTTACCATTAGGTGGGATTGTAGTCAAGCACCAGTTATCATTTTTTTTAAATCCGGGTGGCCTTTCGAGTGTGAGGAAGTAACAAACATATACATCCACTCACAAACTTTTTACCCTTATAATATACTAGCTACTCCCAGCGGCTTCGCCCGCGTGATAGCAGAAAATTATCGCTTCCATGTCTCCTTGTTTGTCTAACTCCTCCTAAATCGTGCTACTGATTTTGATGCAACTTTCAGAACTACAAAAAGCTATAAACCAGGAAGGTAAAAGTATATAATTTGCACTCGTGTGTAGTCAGGGCGGGTCATACTTTATTATTCAAATGTTGTAAGCGATAAACTTTATTCCGATTCGTTTTTTATTTTATTAAAAAACAATTTTCCTACCGCCTGATAGTTTTACAAAAAAAAAGAGAACAAATATGTAGTAATAAGATAAGAAAAACATTATATATTCTTTTTTTTCAACTTGTTTATTTTTTAACACTTCAGTATAGGTATCGACATGGATCTTGAGCTCTCGGCGTCCAGCATTCCATACATTGGCGTGCTAATCGTCGTTGTTAGATACATGCAGCAAGCGCAGGAAACGAATCACGAGTGACGTCTATGACGCGATGGCGCGGCGAGCCAATCACTGACACTCCCTGCCTCCGCGTCTCATTTCATACCACTAAATAGGCCCGATATTTGACTTCTGCATAACTAGAAGCCAGCGCTAAGATTCGTGCTGGTATCTATACTATACTACAGCATTTTAGAAACTAATATTTATACATAAACAACACTAAAACAATATTTTAGAAACCAATAAGCTTGGCGCAGACAACTCCCAGCGGTAAAGTATTACGGGGAACATAGACATATTGACGGCTCCTAATAGTTATAATCCCCTATACAAGAATGGACGAGAATATACTAGAATTCATAGACAAATATGTTTGAGAATGAATGGTATAAAATATTTATATTTATGATGCTCGTGAGAATGCTTTATGTCTTCTATTTTGATGTATAGAAGTCTCGACGCCGCGGCTCATGTCCAATATACTATTTATTAGCTGCTGCAAACAAAAAGAGTTCTGAGTATACATGTAGATGGATGGAGAGGGAGAGGAAGGCCTAAGAAAAGATGGATGGATTGTGTGAGGAGTGATATGAAGGAAAAGGGAGTTAGTGATAGTTTGACGGGTGACAGGACAGAATGGAAGAAAAAAACGTGTTGTGCCGACTCCAAGAAACATGGGATAAGAGCAGGAAGAAGAAGCAGAAGAAGAAGCTGCTGCAAGTGACTTTGCTCACGTGATAGTAAAAAAACATCCTAAAACAAGTGTTTTAATGAAAATATTTTTTTCATAGCAAGCTTTTATAGTTCGGTATACCTATGTATATAATTAATACTCGTCAAGACGAATCATACGAGCCCAAACTTGATGGGGTTGTGTCGTTTAACTACCAAGTTCCTATAGCCACCTTCCGGTTTTATCATCAAATCAGCTCCATGTCATTATAATTTTGCATTGTCATCTAATTTACACATGCATGCAAAATTTCAGCTCAATCGGTAACCGGGAAGTTGGTCAAATTTAATTTGCAAGATTTGATGACAGACAAAC
This sequence comes from Mythimna lalbum, assembly GCA_949319445.1. Lineage (NCBI taxonomy): Eukaryota > Metazoa > Arthropoda > Insecta > Lepidoptera > Noctuidae > Mythimna > Mythimna lalbum. Next base: position 5,876,996 of record OX439345.1, on the reverse strand, counting down.
ATCGGGACAGGTGAAACTTAATAAAAGCTTGTAAAACATACTCCTGGGATAAAAAGTCTTATGTACTATTTCAGGACATGCTCGAACCATGGTCAGACGATTAACATCATCATGGTAGGACTAGTTTTATTTCATCTTAAAGGAACATACACATAGCACCGGATCGATTATTATGGCGACGCTTGGGGGAGGCCAGGTCCTACAGTCCAGTACACACACACACAGTACAGTCCAGTACAGTGTCAGTATCTTGCTTCGTTGTATTAGATTTTGGCGTTCGTAGAACATCCCGAAAACAACTTTGAGCAGTTGCCCAAACCAGACACAACTCTCTGGTCCGAGTATCTTCCTTTTACAACGGAAGTTTGCGGGACTTTACACTCTGTTCCACATTCCCCAATTTTCCGCAACCCTTCATTATCCCATACATTACTCAAGCTTCATATTCCTCGAAAAAAAAAAGAAAATAAATACACTCAGAAACTTCCTATTTATTAAAACATGATTACCTCTCTCGATCCCTCTATTAGTGGAGTATTCATTTAGTGGGGTAACCCCTAAATCGTTTAAGTTAAACCCGGGATTTTTTCCCCAAGGTAAGGCATTAAAGGTGCATTTGCTGGACTAATTGAAAAGAGGGGAAATATTATTGATTAGCTGCCTTTTTTGTTTGGTAACCCCGGGATATTGTTTTTCTTAATTCTGATCTGAATTGTTTGTATTAGATAAGTTAATTGGGTATCGATGTTTATATAGGGTGATATTGCGGATTTAATTGGCTGCTCTATTAGTGCTTTGGTTTATTTAGCAGTTTATCTTTGATTAATTATTAGGGATCATTTTTCTTCTTCAGATCTTTTATATTGAGCACAAAAATACAATGATTTGTTTTTGAAATATTCATTAATTTATTATTCATATAAATTTTATGTTTGGAGTGAATAATCGTCAAAATGTCTATAAAGGACCAAAAATAGATAAAACATTCATAATTACGTTGCGATAAAAAATACATACCAAAGTGCTAATTAATTGGTAAAAACACTTAAACAAAAACCAACACAAAACTCTACTAAAATCAAAAATATAATAATCTTCATGTTTTGATTTCAACATTGGTAGTATACAAAAAATATTTAAAAATCAAAATAAAGAAGATAATATTAAAATGAAAAAAAAAATGACCCATGTTGTATACTTTGCAAAAAACAGAAATACAATAGGTAGGAGCGTATCTATTATGTACATTGCAACAAAGGTGAGTTCATAGCAGTATGTGTCAAGCAAATACACGTGTCGAAATTCTGCTGGATCTTGGACGTTTAAATGGATTTGAGTGAGAAACTACACCCTTCGAGTGCCCCTTCCCCACTCCTCTATCGTCGTTTGATAAAGAGGCTACGCGAAAAAAGAAACAACGCCTAAACGCTCTATTGGCATTCAGTTATTCCGATATTTACTCGAATTTTTCACAAAACTTATTCCAGGATATATTTGTTTTTTTCATTTAGAATAAAAAAAATTCGTCACTATATCTATTAAACGTGCAAGGTGTATTTAAACATATATTTTAAATTTCTGAATATATTATTATGAAGGGCCAAAGCGCATAAAAATAGCATATTATCTTCTGCTTGGCACAAACTTATGTTTTGATTTTAATAGACACCTAGATAATATCCAAAATAACTAGATAAGGATGTGTGTCAACACCATAATCACTGAAGAGCGATTGTATAGAAAATATATGTATATTGGGATGGCCTCTATGGATCTTAAATTGCTAAGTAGAACACTGAATATCATACATAACATAACATACGAATCATCCATTACGACATACTCAATTTACGCATCCCCATACTAACCTACCACTATAAGACCTCCCAAGCTGACCCAAAAAGCTATGTCGCAAACTCACAACACTACCTTCCTTATTTAGCTTGTCTGAAAAACAAATCGGTATCATCAGGAAGTTACAAAGAGGGTAGGTGTGACAAAAACAACAGAATTTGCATAATTAATTAATCCAAGGTACCCTGTGACGTCGCGTAAGGGGATTACGTTCGAGCAAATTGGATGTGGCCACTCTATTATGTGTCATGCAGTTTTTCTACCTGTGTTCTTTTTTTGTGTGGTATGGATTAGAGTCTAGACAGGTATGGGGTTTGTTTATCTAATACTAATTTCTGGCAGCAGCTTTGCCGGCTTGAAAATATATGCTATGTTACTCAGTCATCATTCATCATCATCATTTCAGCCGATACACGTCCACTGTTGGACATAGGCCTCCCCCAAGCATCGCTACAACGAATGTTCCTGTGCGTTTCGCATCCATCGATTTCCTGCAACCTTCACCAGGTCAAGAGTCTACCTTGTTGGAAGCCTTCGAACGCTACGTCTTCCGGTACGCGGTCGCCACTCCAGAACCTTTCGGCCCCAAAGGCCATCTGTTCTGCAAGCAATGTGCCCTACCCATTGCCACTTAAGTTTGGCAATTCTTTGTGTTACTCAGTGATACAGTAGTATTGTACTAGTGAAAGATTTTTCATTTTAAAATAATAATAGTACATATAGATATAGAAATCTCGTCTCAAAGTGGTTGTTATCGAACTCCTACCGAACGACCAATTTTTATGTTTTTTTTTTTTCGTGTATGTTTGATAGAATAAGTCGTAGGCTATTTTTTTTCCTCCTACTCTTTTTCTTGTAGGTGGGAAATCATCCAATGACTTCTCTCGCTCTAGGAAAAATTTGGAGGACGAGTCAGACTTTTACTTTGTCAACCGCTTGCGATGAAATAAAGCCTAAGTAATATATCAAGTTATATACAATTTTAATGAATAAAAATTATCTACGACGATTTCGTACATTTTATGTGACCTAAAAACTTCTACAGATTTATTATATTTATGTACAGTCAAATGGGGTTAATTGAAACGCAGGGGTTAATAGAGACAAAAGTTTGAATGGATTTTCACGATAATTAACAATTTTTCCCAGCATTTAAGTATTTTGGTTTATTCTTTAATTGTAATAAAAATGGATGCTTTGATAGAAATCAATAATATAAATATGTACCAAAGTGAAAAACCTAAGCCAAGTTTTGTTCCAATTCACCCCAGCGTTCCTATTTACCCCGTTTGACGGTATAGATAAATTAGTTTGTTAAGTAAACCACAAGAGTGAAGCAATATTCTCGACAATTTGATACAATTTTGATCTAGATGAACGCGCAGCATGACTGAGTGGTCATCAATTTCTTGGATCGTGTCTCCAAACTAGAACATTGTCTCTGCTCCAGATCCTTTATCGCCTCCAAATTCGTCTTCCAAATCGATTCAGTGATTTCAGATTTATACCTTTTCTATCGGTTTCCTTTTTCATATTTTTCCATGAAACTTATCAAAATAGAATAAAATATTTGTGATACTTTTAGATTTCTTTTTGCTAAGTACTTTCACGTTTTTCATAACAAAATATTTTCATACTTAGGCATTCAATTCAAGGTATTCTTGACAAACTGTGCTTCGTGATTTATAGCATCTTATTGAATGTCTAATTACCTACAAAAAATAAAGCATAATTAGCTGATATAATATAAGTTTGGTATAATGACAAATATTACTGGTCTTTAGTTTATTTGTAATTGGAATAACACGAATTAAAATTTTACTTAAAGTTAATGGTTTTTTATTAGTTATCCTAATTGTAAGTAAATAATGCCTATGAGAATCGAGGCACAGTATTAGCACTAAGTATATCGACATTGCTAACATCGACACATAAAAAAAATCCTAAAATAATAATTCTTGGTAAAAAGTACCTATTCTATGGATGGGGCTCAAATGAAAAGGCTTTGAGTTCAATTAGATACTTGTTATATTGTTGGAACGTATGTTAATATAAAATTATGTCTAGATTATTTTTGTTGATATCTCTAATGAAACTTGTTTCGAAGTCTTTTTTTAACTTTTTATTCGATCTATTATCACCCGTACAATGGACCGCATAGGACTAAGTGCGGAAATCATACTCAGAAATAGACATATCTCGTGGATCTGTTATCTTGCCAGTTTGCAATCTAATTAATATGTAACCTTTTTAGACACTATGTACCCACAGAATTACAAATGTACCAGTCTCACATTTCTACCACTTCTTTGTTGGTACCTACAGATTTCCAATTAAAAAAAATAAAATAAAAATAAATAGGAACGCTGGGGTGAACTGGAATAAAACTTTGGTTTGGTTTTTCACTTTGGTACATATTTATATTATTGATTTGCAAAGCATCCATTTTTATTACAATTAAATTATAAACCGAAATACTTAAATGCTGGGAATTTTTTTTAATTATCGCGAAAATCCTATTCAAACTTTTGTCTCGATTCTCCCCTGCGTTTCTATTAACCCCGTTCGTTTGACTGTATACCAAACAGTCTCACTTTCACAACACCAACATTTTCTACTTACCACTTCTTTGTTTCAGCAAGGCGACATAATCACTTCCCACTAATCCACTTCAACACACAAAAACCTCCAATTTGCCCAAAATTCCGAACAATAAAACATCTTCAATTCCTTAGTATAAATAATAACTCACTCTCAGCAGGCGGAGAACCCGTCATAAGCCGATTACCTTGCCATTCGGCCTTCCAATTTGCAGGGTTGCCAGGGTTCGCCAGGCAAATCTCCTCACACCTCGAGCTCAATGGAGTCTTATAGAGGCGAAAATTACAAGGGATTGACACCGGTTTTGTGTATGGCTTTACCGTCTTTTTTGGATAAGTGGGTAGCTGTGTATGGTTTTTTTTTGTATGTGAATGTGGCTAAATAGAAATTTAATTATGTTGAAGTCCGTGTAAGGTAGAGCGGTGTTAGCCCTGTGGAAGGGTTCAAACACAGGCAGGTGTTCTACTTTGTGTAGTATATTTCATCACAATGGTTTTCAAAACCGTGAAATAATAATAATAAATTTTATTCACCAAAATAATTACACACAAAATTACAACTTTGGAAAAAGAAAATGAACAAAAAAACAAAATGGCTTACATTTGTAATATACCTAATTACTAGGGGGGGGGGGCTAACTGTATCCGAACTAGGCGGTAGCCTGAATCTCGGATTACATTTTGACCCCTCTAGATTAATTAACTTTTTTACATAAGACTTATTGTTTTGTCGGAAATCGAGATAAACTGTTTTTTACCCTTAAAAACGCACACCCATCCATTTCCTGACCTCAGATTGCTTGTAAATTATTTTTCCTTTTATATTTGTTATATTCTCTTTATTTTTCAGTGGGTTTCATCCTACTATGGTTTTATTTCACTTTTTACCATTTTCAACGGCTTCAGCACTGGTCTATTGTTCTAGGTTATTTCGTAAAACAACTTTTTGTCTGGCTTTCTTAGAATAATATTACAGAAAATATACCTCATTTTATCAGTATTTCGAGATATCGGAAAAAGTCTATTGAATTATTATTTTGGCACCATTCTTTCGACCCAGTTAAAGTCTGGCTTCTATCATTTTGCGAAATCTTTACATACTTCTGGAGTTATAAAATCAATTCTAATTCAAGACAAAATTTGCTGGAGAATACATAGGGAGAGAGAACACATATTATTCCAAAACGACTCTATTTTTCTGAGTTGGCGTAACTTACTGGAAAAAATACTTGTTCCATAAACTGAAATAAACCAAGTGTTGTTTTAAAATAAGTCAGTATATTAAATGAAACATTTAAAAAAAAATGTTGGCTCGCGCTTGACTATTATCTCACTTGATAGTAAATGAAGATTATAGTCAATGATACATTCAAGAACACTTACATTAAAAGATAAACAGATTAAAACTAATTAACCTATACTCAAGATAATTGATAGAGTTATATTCTGAGTCATCGCGTTTATTACAAACTGCATATTAGACCAAGTGGACACAAGACTCCGTGGCGCAACGGTAGCGCGTCTGACTCCAGATCAGAAGGTTGCGTGTTCAAATCACGTCGGGGTCAAAATGCACTTTTTGGTTGAAGTTTGTAACATTTTTGTGTTTAAAGAAATTTATTCTTATAAAAGACTATAGTCATTTACATGAGAAACATGGTACAAACAGTGCTTGTATTAGTATTTTCGTCGCTCATAAACATATTTTTTTGTATGAGTAGGTACTTCTATTATGCATTCATAAATGATAAATGATTTTTATTTTTCAAATCCCTACTTCCCTACTAATATTATAAATGCGAAAGTAACTCTGTCTGTCTGTCTGTCTGTTACGCTTTCACGCAAAAACTACTGTACGGATCTAGATCAAATTTGGTAGGTAGGTAGAAGAGACACTGGAATAACACATAGGCTACCTATAATTCCACTGCTGAGCACGGATCTCTGCCCGCGCGATATAAACTGTAGTCCACGCGGGCGAAGCCGCGGGCGGAAAGCTAGTAGGTTATAAAAAACCAACTTTTACACTTCAATTTTGTTTTCAGTCAGTTTTAGCTGACTACCCTGAGTAGAAACACCGAAACAAACTCAGGGGTCAATTTCAAATTCAAAGTTGACTGCTATAGTCTGTCTTAAAAGTCAAACGAGTTGGAAATTTCTAAACTAATTAAAAAATCTGTTATATATTATATATTACATACAATACTTTTTTATAAGATTCTATTACTAATAGAATCTTATAAAAAGTACATCTCTAACAAAGAACATCTCTTTGCAACCTTGATAGTTCCACCAGTGTTGACTAAGTATAATTAGAATTTAAGAATTTGATTATAATTTGATTAGATAACCCAAGTTGTTTGACTTTTTAGAAAAATCTAGTGGAGTATGGTTAATATTTTTCGATTACCAGTCGGGCTAGTTGTACTTGAATACATTATAGGAGCTTACATATGTAACGGTCAATGGTAGTTTAGGTATTATAAATATCTGCACCTGCTTTTTATTGTTTTTGATATTTATTCCGACACTGTAATACTGCTCCTCTGGAAATTTAACTATTGTAACCTCATGATATTGTACACTACTGTTTTGAAAGCAGTGGTGATGAAAAAAATATACAAAGTAACTTACCTGGCTTAGTTTTGCCGTATGTTACGTCGTTCCGTCCACCACGCGGATGTAAATTTTTTTGGTTTTCAGGTAAAAAAATTAAACCATTGAATGACTTCTCCCCTCCAGGGCGGAGCGGGAGAGTGTGTCAGACTTTCACTGACTATAATCCACTTCTATGTTCCTTCTTTACTTTCTTTCTAGGGCCCTAGGGTTCTCTTTCGCACAACCCATAGGAGTTGTGTCCCTACGATTTTGATAAGATCTCTTTGAGACGCATGTGAAACACTACGCGCCGTTGACAACTCGAACTCAGTCCGAACGGTTACTGGACGGCCGGACGGTGAGCTAGCCATTGCTCGCCATCTGTAAGCCCACACCTATGGTGGAGCAAGCAAGTGTGACGCAGGCTTAGTAAATATGTATTGGTGGATGTCAAGTGATATCATATATCACTTATATTATCTTCTTTCTGAAGAGGTTGCATTGTATGACTATGTTTATTAGCCCACTCTTCACAAGACTCCGTGGCGCAACGGTAGCGCGTCTGACTCCAGATCAGAAGGTTGCGTGTTCAAATCACGTCGGGGTCAAAATTCAGTTTTGGGTTTGAAAAGATTTTTTTTTAAACTAGAAATAGAGAAACTAGAAATTAGTAAACTAAACCGCACTAACCTCAACCTCAAAACCTATCAGAATTATGCTCTTTTTTGAGTACATGCATTATGTACATAATCCTATATGGATTGTTTTAAGCTATTGCATAGCTTCTATCGCGGGCCTTGAGCGTGGAGACCAAATCCAGAAATTCCGTAACGAAAAAAACCTAACACCCCCCACTAAATGGTTGTCATGGCAACTTGTCAACTTCAATCACAATTTAATTGCATAAGTTGATAAAAAATGCTATGCAATAGCTTTACTGCGGCAGTCTCCGTGTGCCACACATCTTTTTTAATAGTATACAAGGTGTACCACAATTTTTTTTTTCTGGAAACGAAAGAAATATCAGCCTCACTATACAAAATTAAAAACTTGATTGGATAATTTGTATGGCGAGGCTGATATTTTATTACGTTCCCTGAAAAAAAAAATTGTGTCAGGTGGTTCAATTTCGTCTACTGAGCAAGCCCTTAAAGTTTGCGGAGGGCTGTCCCTTACACCTTGTATACTATTAAAAAAAATCCATACAGGATTATGTACATATTTTACGAGATACGGTTTTACTTATAAAAAGTACAAAAGTTTTAAACTAGCTCATTCATACACTTGTTCTCAACAAAAATACAAAAAGTGCAATTTGACCCCGACGTGATTTGAACACGCAACCTTCTGATCTGGAGTCAGACGCGCTACCGTTGCGCCACGGAGTCTTGTGATACAATAGCTAATTTAAAGAGATACCTGAAACAATTTACCACTTAACGAGTCTTTATCTGATAGGTACTCATTCTTAATTATTAATTAAAAGCACTTTAGTGGAGCACAGCAAAACTTTGAATAGATTATGAGATAATTGGCAGTATAATGCGTTGTATTCTATGTATTTGTGTTTGTGTTCAACCACTATGAGAGGCCTAAGAATGCGGTCGCTGTGGCCGAAATCCGCTAGATGGTATCATTATCATCATCATTTGTGTTTGGCATTGGAAGGCCTCCCACAAGGTGGACCGATGACATAGTGAGGGTCGCGGTCCTCGTTCTAGAACATACCGGTTTCCTCACGACATTATTATATTATCACCTTTTTGAAGGCAGTGGTGTTAAAATAAACTAGGTACACTAAGTAAAGTACCTGTCTAGGTTTGAACCCATATCATACAACATTCTGAAAGAAAACTTTAGGTGACTATTTAATTATTATAATAATTCTATTGTATTTTGATAGAAAAACAAAACACAATCAACGTAATTTCATAGAAATCTGCGTCATTTAACACAATATATTCTAGACATCGACCTCTAAACAAAAGATCGTCGTCTAGAGGTCCTGATGTCCTTCTGATAGCCCAACACAGACAAATACAAACTATCTACTATGTATCTGTTAAGAGCACCCAACCCGTGATACTAATTCCATATAACTACTTTTATGTGATTATAACGTTCTTACACATTTTTCTGTAGATATCTTTGCAAATATCTTGTGCTTATTAGGCTTTTAATGAAATTAAAATACATTTTTTTTCAAACTAATTCAGTAAATAACTCTGAAAATCTGTTAATACTGTACTCAAAATTTAAAAAGTAATTCTTTATTGTACACTATAACAACTTATAAAATATTTGTATAACAAAGTTCATGTATATAGGCGAGCTTAACTCATAGTTGAGTTTTCTTCCATTGAGCGATAGAGATAAAAAAAAAATTGTTGTTGTTGAGTAAATAACATATATTAGAAACCTTGCGCATTTACGCAAAATTTTAAACGAAATTTACTAGAACAAGTTTAGTTTTATACAACGTGTAACGTTAAATGCGCAAAATCTCAGACACCCCAAATGATTTTTAATTCAATTGACCTAATTATGTGAAAAGAAAATCATAAAAAAATAATTAAAGGTTTTATAAATATTAAAATTCATATCTGAATTGAAAAAGAAACTTTTATTATTCCGTGTATGAGAAAGTTTGATTGGAGTACAACTATTTGTGTTTGTTTACCTATTTGGGCGAGTTTGAGCACGTGATGGCTTGACCTATTCATAAATAGACAGGTCGACGTTTTTAATGAAGATTATTTTTAAAAATGTAACCTATTTTAAAAAGTGGTCTAATTGTTTCTGCTCGTTATTTTGATCAAACGAATTTCAGGTTTTGCGCATTTAACGTTACACGTTGTATTCAAGTGAGCGATGGAAGTTACCATATACCAACAGAGCGTTCAGGCGTTATCGTTTTTTTTCGCGTTGCCCTATGATAAAAGCTTTTAAACCATGTTCGCGCTGACGATGAATAGATCAGGAAAGGCCCTCTTAAGAGGGTCCTTCTCCACTCGCTTATCGTAAACATCGAAAATGGTTTAAAAGCTTGTTACTTCATTTAATGCAATCCAACGCGATGTTTGACGAAAAGGCAACGCAAAAAAAGAGAGATAACGCCTGGTTCACAAAACTTGCTCCAGGAAATGTCTGTTTTTTTTAAACCCATAAAAGTTTTTGGAAAAAGTTGTCAACATTTAGAATCTTAATAAAATTTGCAAGGTCTCTAGAGGATTACTTTTTTGACTTTTTTAATTTTTAGGCAAATTATGAAGTGTCAAAGTTCATACAAAATAGGACGTTTTCAGAGGTTTTTACTGGATTAGTTTTACACAAATTTAGAAATTGGTTTCTTTAGAAACCTAGATAATATCCACAAGATACTGTGTTTCCAAAATATCTTATGAAAAGTGTGTAATAACGTCATAATCAGTTATGAGCGGTTGTATGAAAAACAGTGAAAATGTGAGTCGTGATGCACCACCTTAAGGGAAGGTACTAAAACAAACAGTTGAACAAAATACGTTAATTAAGCTCCATTACGTTTGTTTCCATTATCTTATTTAATCTGTACCGTAATAGACACGCGATGGAACAGAGCATTGGCTTTCGTTCTGTTAGTATTAAGAATTTAATTACTTTAGTAGGTAGCTATAGGTTCTATAAATGGACGACGTATCTACAAGCTCTGCATTTATCTTTTCGTATCGATAGGCCTACTGTCCACACACAATTTTTTTTTTTTTTTACTTTTAGAGTGATTATTTCCGAAAATAGTAACATTATTAAATAAGCTTTTAATGAAAATCATTTTTTTATAGCAAGCTTTTATAGCTCGGTGTACTTATGTAATGAAATGACATTTCATTAATTCAAATTTGCCGCGCTTCGCGCGTTGAAGTTGTCAATGGAATTTATGTTCTGTGGAACGGGGTGACGTGTGATTGAATGGCAGATGATGTTTAGATTATTTTTCATATTTTATTGTTAAAAATTCTATTGTAAAAAGATAAAATAAAGGGATATAATTGAGGAGGCGATATTAGTAAACTTTAAATGTCGTTTCTTTGATTTTCAGGTAAGTTATAGGTGTAATGATCATAGTTAAACGTTGTAATATAGTAAGGATGTATTAAATAAACAAAACTTTGATTTTCAGAGAAACAATTTGTGGTTTATTTGGAAAATCCTCAATAACATACCTTATACTTATATGCTTAATACTCGTCAAGACAAATCATACGAGCCCAAACTCGATGGGGCTGTGTCGTTTAACTACCAAGTTTCTAAAGCCACCTTCTAGTACCATCATCAGATCAACTTCATGTCATAATAATTTTGCATTGTCATCTGATTTACACATGCATGCAAAATTTCAGCCCAATTGGTAACCGGGAAATGGGTCAAATTTAATTTACAAGATTTGATGACAGACAAACAACGGGACAGGTGAAACTAAATAAAAGCTTGTAAAAATTATTTTAGTAATATATATATATATATTCATTTTTAAATACCTATCTAACAATATATCACACATTAGGGTTTTTTTTCTGTCGACGGAGAAAATCATCATTGACAAAACCCGCTCTGGGTGGAGCAGGAGATAGTGTCCGACTCCTACTGACTAAAAACCCCGCGCCGACGCGCCGTTCCTTCTAGCCTTCATACCGGGGCTCTAGTTTCCTTTCGGATAACCCCGACCCCGGTAGGCTTCGACCCAGATGGGCCCCTCCTCACACATTAGGGTTGAAATGAAACAAAAATCACTCTCCACTTTACGTGTAGGGGGGTACCTTAATAAAAAAAAAACACTTTTTATTTTACCACTTTGTTGGCGTGATTGATATACTTAAATTACTAAAAATTTCAGCTTTCTAGCGCTAACGGTCACTGAGATTATCCGCGGACGGACGGACAGACAGACAGACATGGCGAAAGGGTTCCTAGTTGACTACAGAACGCTAAAAACCGCAACTCAATTATTAATGCACTACTACCGTCTCTCAACAAACAAAGTGGATAATCCAACTACGCTAGAGTGGTTGGACCTACTCGGTGTAAAGAGTTGAAGCTGGTTGGAGCTAGAGGGTTCTCGTTGTCAGAGGAAAGTGCGCGCATACGTCAAGCCGCTGCAACGCCCACAGCTCGAGCAGTCAGTACATTGATTTGGATATCTACTAGGACAAGTCGAACCGTAAATCATTATACAGGGTTTTTTGCACAACACTAATAACCTCTTAGGTGCTAGTTAAGAACATCATAAATAACAACTTTGTTCTATGACTAACCACCACCTAATTTCTCCTAAACAACTAGACCGATTTGGATAGAAATCCGTGTGTAAATTTTAGATTCCTATCCAGGTTTGAAAATGCAGTTAAAGCCGTTAGATAGAGCTGCAATCGGATTTTCAAAATTTTATAAAAAAAATTATGGACAGGGCCTCAAGTCAGAATGGTTTATCGTTGTTTTCATAATTGTTGATTTTGACAAGTTTAGTAATCAAGTAATATAATGGCGTCGTTATGACTTTCCACTGGTCACCCACTGACTCTCCATTGATAGAAGTGGCATAGAATGGTAATCTCGTACATATTGACAAATGAATGTCTGACGTATGCGGTAATCTGCTAAAATTTTGACAGTTCCTTTGATCATTGACCGACCATTAGAACGTCATTGAGCAATCATTGCTTTTAATAAGCTCGATATGGCCATTCTACCACAACTCAATTGTGAGACCATTGACCGATCAATGATCGATCATTATGAATTAGCAGATTACTGATGGTTATTTTTATTTTACATTTTGACATTTGATGATTCTTGTTTAAAACTTTATTTTACAATTAGACTTAAAACTTAGAAGGTTTTTTATTTTATTTTAACTTGATAATATTTTTAATGATTTGATAAATATTGATAATAATATTTTTTATTTTATTTTATATATTTCAAGTGTTACATTTAGTAAATACTATTGTATTATTGTGAATGTGGGAACTATGTTAATTACTTTTTTCTTTTCTGTATTTTTACATGATGTCTGGCAGTTTTGAGTATTTGATACGGCCTACCCAAATGTCCTATCTTTGATATTGTTCGTCAAGTCGTTGAGCTCCTTGGTAGTCCTAAGTTTGAGCTACACGAATACTGACAAATGCTTGCACTGACTGGACAGGTCCACACAAATCTGTGTGGTTCTTTCCTCAAATGACCGACTGAGACACTGGTCTGCATGGTTCTCATTTGATTTGACCATTATATGTACTTTACTGTATGGACTTTAAAAGAGACTTTGACCCCTGAGTTTGTTTCGGTGTTTCTTCTCAGGGTAGTCAGCTAGGAAACATCGGCCTCATCTCGTTAAAACTGACTGAAAACAAAATTGACGTGTAAAAGTGTTTTTAAAAACCTATTTACAAAATAAAGATCATTTATCATTTACGAACTTTTAGCAAAATGACAATGAGATCGTGTTGGAATGACGAATTTATGAAAATAGCAGGCTTTTTTTTTTTTTTTTTTTTTTGTCGACGGGGAAAATCATCTTTGACGAAACCCGCTCTTGGGTGGAGCGGGAGACAGTGTCAGACTCTTACTGACTAAAAACCCCGCGCCGTTCCTTCTAGCCTTCATACCGGGGCACGAGCTCCCTTTCGGACAACCCTGTCCCCAGTAGGCTTCGACCCAGCTGGGCCCCTCCTGCTGCTGACAACTCCTTGAGGCGCGCGGGAACAGTGCGCGCCGTCGACGTCTTGGACTCGGAAATAGCAGGCTTGGGCCTCGGGATGTCTTTCCGGGCTGCTAGTATTATTATATATGTCGTAGGTTTTTCACAAAATTAGGTTTTTGATCAAAAACCTAGGTTTTTGATGAAAAACCGGTAGATGACAAATCTTAAACTCTATTTCGTCATAAACCTATAAAAGTTCAGATTTTTTATCAAAAACCTGAACTAGTTTAGGTTTATGATCAATCTGCTACTGCCTTTAACGAACCTGTATCGATTAATTAACAGAGTTTGCGTGAAATTGCTTCAAAGATGTCTTTATTTGGAGGTCAAATTTTTAAGAAGTGCTCGTGTGAAAAATCTAAAGTACGCTGCAAGACTAATCGGTGTGCATGCAAAAAAAAATGTTTTATGCAACTCTAGATGTCACAAGTCTACAAACTGTCATAATAAATAATTTATAATAAGAGATTTATAAAAAAGCAAGCACGTGGTAAACTTTTCTTTATTACATTTTTTTTTAAATTTGACTCTGTTTAGTCTTAAATAATATAATATAATAGTAAATAAAAATCTGGTAAAATTGAAACATTATCATAATTAGATTGAAGAACGAGAATATTGATTGGATCATAGATGTAAAATTTTGATAAATAAAAAATTGTTTCCTTTCTACTAAGTAACAGATGTTTGTTTTATTTATTTCATTTAAATTGATTTTGTCATAAAACAAAGCAATTTTGCCCAAAACTTCATCATAAACCTAAACTAGTTCAGGTTTTTGATCAAAAATCTGGACTGTAATAGGTTTATGATGAAATTGAGTTTAAAATTTGTCATCTTCCGGTTTTTCATCGAAAACCTAGGTTTTTCATCGAAAACCTAGGTTTTTGATCAAAAACCTAATTTTGTGAAAAACCTGCGACATATAAATAAATAAATCACTTGTATATGGCAACCTTACTACCAAGTTTATCTCAGTAATAAGTCCCTATAGTAAATTCACATTATAACTTACCTAATTCCGTCAATTTACCCAACTTCCTCTGCTTCGTGAAGTCTGTATGTAATGTTATCAAACTATCTACTAAATTACGTGATGAGTACCTACGTAGTGCCAGAGGTTGGCGCAGTTATGTTAATTGCATAATATTTGGAACTAAATTAACTGAAGCAAATGCGTGGCAGCTAATTAAACATCTCACAGCGTGTATAACTGACTTTAATTACGTAATAACTAATATTTTGCTACTCAAAAACCAGCTCTACTACTTACAAAATATGATTTGTTTTTAGTTTTGGCATGTAGCAGGTTGGATTCGCGTTATTTAAATTGGTGCACTCGTTTCAACTGTTTGTGATGTTATTCAATAATTTAACTAGAATATTTTATGTTGGATTTGCAGCGAGGCTTTCATGAAGAGGTGCTAATTTTTTAGCGAATAAAACAAAAAACAATTTGGTAAAAAAATTGCTTAATTTTTTACCAAATTCTGTCAAAGCTAGAGCCAGGAAGTGTTGGATTAGTACCAGTACTTACTTTACTAAAACTATACCGGTATTAAAAATAAACCTTAATATGATTAATAACCTATCGCTTGCTGCGGCTTCGTCTACGTAGATAAAATATAGCCTATGTCACTCAAGAATAAAGCAGCTTTCTATCGATGAATAAATTTTAGCGATCGGTACAATACTTCCAGAGATTACCTCGTACAGATAAAAAACAAACAATATATCTTTATAATATTAGTGTAGATAATATTCTTTATGGTGTACAAGTGTACAACAATATTAATATACAATGGAAACTTACAAACTAAAAATACATTTAATAATACAATGAAAACCTTAAATCATAACTTACTCATAAAAATTGTGAGAAAAAGAAACTATAACCAAACATAAAATGTTATTCATCAACACTTGGAATGGGTCCCATGGACTCTTACGAGATCACTCCGAAACCCATACTGTATTACAAAAACCTTTACATATATCTTTTTAGCTTAGCTCTTTTCCAAAAATCAACTGTCAAGATCGAGTCCTGCGGGGTTACCATGACGTTCAAAGTAAGATTGTTTTAATCTTGTTTTAGTGTGGATAAGAGATTGCGCTAGACAACTAGTATAGCTCTGTCTCTTACCCACACTGAAACAAGATTAAAATAATCTTACTTTAAATGTCATGGTTTAGGTCCTGATCATCGAACCAGCATTTTTAGGCCCGTCTTAGTTTGCCCATCTGTCTTTATGCACCTTGAGATTTACATTGCAAAAACTAAGGCAAACAAATCTACACAACATCGAAAAAGGAAGCCTACAGTTCTCCTAACCTAACCCTCCAACTCACACTTAAACAAATCCTCCTTTAGCTTAACTTAACCTCCGAACATTTCATCAGACGAACGCTTGAAACCGAGCAATGTAGACACTACTTCAGCCAAATGAAGAGGCGGATCACGCATCGATACGTAGCCGAGAAGCAGCCGTATCGATTCGAATCGAATATTACTGATAAAGGTCCTCGAGTCGAGTGGCGAGCGATTCAGTAGTGGTGGGTTAAGTAAGGCAAGAATGTGTGATGTATTCAACTTATTACTCGACCATTAGAGAGCAGTGGTGGGCGAGTGGTAATGAACTCGACTTACGAGTTGTAGATTGTGGGTTATAACCCAGCCAGGCGCATTACTTTGTGTACTATGCGTTCCAAATGAGAATAGGATCGATTGCATGTTGTGACATTACGATTTACTGTCAAATCGAAGATTTTTTTTCAAAATTGAGGAACTCAGAGATGAGTAAAATTAAAGAACCAGATTCTGATTAAAGTTTTTTCGTTCACAGTTCGTAAATAAATTACATTTTTCGTAAAATAGTTAAAGTTTAAAAATTTCTTTCCTCGATTTGATAGTAAATCGTTACGTCACAACATGCAATAGATCTTATTCTCATTTGGAACGCATTGTAATTTATTTCATCACCACTGCTCTCAAAATGGTCAAGGAAAACGTCGTGAGGAAACCGGCACGTCCTAGAACCAAAAATTTGAAGACATGTGACATCTACCAACCCACACTGAACCCGCGTGGTAGATAACGGCCCATTGGTTCTCCTAGAGAGGAGGCCTGACAACGCTGGAAACATTATAAGGACCGACTATGCTATGACATACTCCATTATAAATGTGAAAGTAAGTCTGAAACCTCTTGATGGGCATATATGTATTTGTATTGTGATAGTTGCTTAACTATCTTCACAGTGACCTTACTAAAATCACCATATACCTAGTTGCCTAACATTTGAGGAGATCCCTCGATTCTTCACCGATTCCAAGAATCAGAACTGTATTTTGAAAACAATGCAACCAATCAGGAAGCATATTTTAGGGAAAGGAAATTTGCAAATCGGTATATAAACGAAAAAGTAACCAACATAAAATAACATTATTATGATAAAAAAAATACAACCTGAGGACAACAAATTGAGAACCTTTTATGAAGTCGCCTGAAAAACACTAAGTAGGTACTAGAAACATTATAATAATGCACTATTAAACACATCATACAGGAATATCGTTTCAAGGTATATGTATTATGTTTAAACGGCTTATCGGATCTAGATAAAACTTAGCACGTTGATAGACTATGTCTGCGACATACCTACGCCTAATACTTTTGCGATAACAACAAATTGCACATTCATGTCGTGCTATAACTCCATTTGTAGTTACTATTTAGGTACATCATATTTATCTATATATATAAAAATGACCCCCGTTTTCCGTTGTCACGACTTGGCATGAAAACGGCTTGACCGATTTGGCTGTTTTTTTTTTTTGTTGTGATTGTTATTGTGAGGAAAAGGTTCTTATGGAAAAAAAATTATGGTCGTGTAGGGTAGAGTAGGGTAGAGTAGGGTAGAGTAGGGTAGAGTAGGGTAGAGTAGGGTAGAGTAGGGTAGAGTAAGGTAGAGTAGGGTAGAGTAGGATAGAGTAGGGTAGAGTAGGGTAGGGTAGGGTAGAGTAGGGTAGAGTAGGGTAGGGTAGGGTAGAGTAGGGAAGGGTAGAGTAGGGTAGGGTAGGGTAGAGTAGGGTAGGGTAGAGTAGGGTAGGGTAGGGTAGAGTAGGGTAGGGTAGGGTAGAGTAGGGTAGAGTAGGGTAGGGTAGGGTAGAGTAGAGTAGGGTAGAGTTGGGTATAGTATGGTGGAGTAGGGAAGAGCGGGAGCGAAGCTGCGCGGGCAAAAGCTAGTACGTTATAAAAATGAGAGAGAAGTAGTTTGTATGTAGGTATACAACATTATTTTTAGAATATGCAAAAACCTGAATATAGTTTGCTCAGTATCAATAACACGTTTTGGACCATATGTCATCACTGGCAACACGCACTGGTCATAGACTTTCGTCTTGAGACACTGTGGTATATTGGACGAGAAGATACCGCGAAGCTTTCAAAAAGCCACCTAGCTGAGCCGGACTCGTCGGTGTCTCGAATTTAAATCTACCCAACTGAAAGAATACCTAAAAGTATATAAGTAGTAACCTAGCAACCAACATGTGGCCACAGCTGCAACCGAAGCAAGTTCTTTAAAAAGATGGTAGCCACCATGAATCTTGCTTCTCAAGCTACTATAAATTAGTCTGAAAAATATATAATAAATGAAAAATATATTACGGAGGAAAAGTCGCGAACGATCGTAGTCGTGCAATAAAATTGAAATATGTATGCGTAAATCAATAGTAAGCCATATTAGTATGTAATATGTTGGAGCAATTTGCAACTTTACGAAGTGTTATTTTTTTTGGGAATATGTATTTGGATAGTTTGCGATTTTTATTTATGCGCGATATACCATTATTGTTCTCTCGTGTTATGGTGACTGATAAATAATGATAGATCGTTTATCTTTTGTTTTTAAAGCCCAAAATCTACTCTAATATAAAAAAGGGAAAATTTGAATTTTTGTGTGCTGCTGAAATGTTTGGCCTCCTCTCTGAAACATGCTGTTTTCCTCACGACGTTTTCCACCACCGTTTCGACAGCATTGATGCTAAAAAATAAATACACAGTAATGTTGCAGGCTGGGTTTAAACCTACGACCTACAAGTTGTAAGTCAGGGCCATTACCACTGGGCCACCACAGCTCTCCCACCAACATACGCCAGCTCTCCACTAAATACCTGTTAGATGAATTGTCCACTAGTCCATGAAACTACCACGGGCTATAAATTAAGGAGCCGACACGATTAAGTGCAGAGCCGGTAAATTAGTGAACTAATGATACATTAGATTGAAATTAGTGATGTTACATGACATGCGGGACGTAATGTTAGTGTAAATGTGATAGTTTATTAGTGTTTCAGTTCGATATTGAGTAAAATAAAGGTAGGACTATACTGCGCCTAACACTAATACAGCCAAATGTTTGACGCCACGCCTGTGCCCCTAGCCAAGTTGCTAATCTGCAATAGTTAACGCTAGTAGAAAGCTTCAAATGTACGGGAACGACGTCGCCTCAACGCTCAGTCACGTGGTCAGAACAAAAGAATTGGCGGCAAGGTCAACTCGAAACTTTCGACGCAAGCGAAACGATTGTAACTTGACTAGGGGGGCTGATACTTACAAAATTTCCCCAATTAACCCTCAAAAATCACTCCGTGCTACCATATTTACAAGTTCCCACAATTCCCACAGATAGTTGTTACTAGTAACCAAGGCGCCCGCGGCACGGACGGGTTGAATATTCATGCAGCTATCAGTCATAACAAGGGTTGAATCCTGACTGCTATCGACGCGAGTCAACAAGAGCTGTGAACTGTATTTAACTGGTATATATGTTGGTATATGGAGATGGAGTTGGGTGGTGAATATTGAGGAACTATCGTTATTTGACTTGGATTTTTGTTTGAATGTGTTTTGTGTGTGGTATGGTCAAAGAATGCCACGGACAGTGTGATAGTGAAATCCGGGGATCTGGGAAGAAGGAAAAGAAGAAACAGAAGTTGGTTTTTAGTCCGTAAAAGTCTGACACACCGTTCCGGACAGCCCAAGAGTTGAAGATGTCATTAGACTGTCCAACCGTCCGGTAACTGTCCCGGGCGCTTCAAGGAGTTGTCGCAACAGGAGGGGCCTAGCTGGGTCGAAGCCTACTGGGACCAGGTTTATCCGAAAGGAAACTCGAGCCACGGCTAGAAGGAACGGGGTCGATTTTTTGTCAGTAAGAGTCTGACGCTATCTCGCGCTCCACCCAAGGGCGGGTTTTGTCATTGCATGATTTTTCCAACCGAAAAAAAAAAGATGTCATTAGAGGATTTTCCCAGATAAAAAAAAATTTGCAAAGAATGTGTTTGGTATGGAAAAATTTGTTGCTATCTACATCTAAAGGTTAGTTAAACCGCCAAGCAGTAGGGGGAAGTCCCCTAGTGACGGACACTTAAGGTATTTAAACAATAAAAAAAAAACTGTTTCGACAAATTCAGCTTTAATAATGAAATTATTTTAATAACAAAACATAAAATCAAATTAAATTAACAAAACTTATAACTCTGCTTAAATACAAAAACAATCTTAAATCACACTTTGGCAATAAAAAAATGAGTCTCAGCAAATGGCACCTAGTACCGGACGGACTTTACTTCAAACTCTTAGTACCGGACATCTTCAACCCATCGTACATCGATCGCATATGTAGCATTCTGAACATTCAGGGATATCTGCACATGCTTCATGTGCCCATCCATGGCAGAACTTGGGGTTTGTTAAACCCCACAGCCCTCATCATGCTTGTTGACTCTGGTGATCTCAGCGATACGTCCTGATGTCTCTGCATGAAATCGTAGTAAAAGTGTTTACCAGCAGCTCCTTTTTCTTTATTAAATCGATGAGGAATCTTCAAAGCTTCAGCCAAATCGTATGCCAACTTCAAAAATTCCTGTTTTTTTAACGCCAGACACCTATTAGATAAATCTTTTACATGCTCCACTAGATTTCTTCGTATTCTGGTGTGAAGGTATTAATGAATCTACCTAACTTTGTTTGCAACGACACTTCTTGTCCACGGTTTAATGACGATGTTTTATCATGTAAGGTGCTTTTTGGAATATTATACCGCAATGAGGCTTTTCTCCAACTAATTTCTTTGGACAGAATTTTGTCTATTGTAGTTTGTAAATTTCTTTGGTCCCATTTTCCTTTCTTTTTCGGCTTGTCCAATATATATCTCAATGTTCTCCTAAAACAATAGATAATAATGATCAAAAAGTATAATATTTCATGAAAAAGATGTATTTTTAGTGTCCGATATTAGGGGAAGCTTTTGTGTCCGGTACTAGGGGACAGAGAATCCTTTAATTAATTGTCGTATACAAAAACTGCTATGGAATTCGACAAAAAATATTACAAATTTTGGATATGTATTAACTACGACATAAAATAACAATTATCAAAACCACTTAAACTAAAAATCATTATAGTTATACTCACTTGGATCTTACGTGATGCAATGTATTTCCGCCAAAAGCAGCAATTAATTGTTCCCACCTAGGCGTTGCGCGACACTGGCGAACCACGACCCGCGCTCGTGTATTGTTACGTTCCCCCGAGCCCCTATCACCCGCTTTTTAAACAAACGCGTTGCGACTTGTCGGGATAGTTCGAGTGTCCGATTTTAGGTGCCGTCCGGCGTTACGGGACTTCCCCCTATCAACGTAGGTATGTAGGTACCGATTTTCAAAGTGTCTCGATGAAATAAGTATTTGCGCTTGCTTTTCCAGGAAAACTGATCATGGTATTCATTTCAGCTATAAAACGTCAACAGCTGAATATAGGCCTCCTCCAAGCGTCGCCATAACGACCAGCCTTGTGCATCTCGAATCCATCGGATTGCCGTGACCCTCATTAGGTCATTGGTCCACTTTATGAAAAGCCTTCCAACGTTACGTCTTCCGCTTCTTGTTGTCGTCGCCAGTCTAGAAACTTTCATTCCCCTTGACTGCCTCTTCTATGAACAACGTGCACTGCCCACTTTATTTTATAATTTTTTAGGGTTGGGAAAATCATCCAATGACATCCCCGCTCTAGGGCGGAGCGCGAGATAGTGTCATACTTTTACTGACTAAAAACCTACTCCTGTTCCTTCGTTGCCTTTCGTTCCGACGCTTGAGCTCTTTCACTTACCCCGAGTCCGTCACGAGGGGGCGGGGTTGCGTGGCAGCACGGTTCGGGGACATCGCCGTGGTAGGCGTCTACCTGTCCCCGAGCCGATCTCTCGACGAACTGCACGTCTCCCTGATGGAGCTAAATTCCGTCGTCGCTGGGTTCGGTTCCCTCCCCGTGGTCGTTTGCGGGGACTTCAACGCCTGGAACACGGCTTGGGGTTCCCGGTTCACGAACCAGAGGGGTCGGATGGTGGAGGACTGGGCCTTGGAGCTGGGCCTGGTCGTACTGAACCGGGGTTCTGTCCCCACGTTGATGCGGATGCGGGGTGAGTCGGTGGTGGACATTTCGTTCGCCAGCCCCGCTCTGTCGCCGCGTGTAGTCGACTGGCGCGTGATGGAGGAGGTGGAGACGTACTCCGACCACCGGTATATCCGGTTTGACGTCTCCGCCGAAACCTCGGCCGCGCTGGTCCGACGGAGCCCTTGCGGTCCGCGGTGGGCGCTTAAGCAGATGGACCGGGAGCTCCTCCTGGAAGCCGCGACGGTACAGGCCTGGGTGCAAGCACCGGACAGGCCTGTCGACATCGACGTCGAGGCGGAGTGGTTCCAGGAGGCCATGTCGCAAATTTGCGATGCGGCAATGCCCCGTGTCCGTCCAGGACGAGCTAAGCGCCAGGTGTACTGGTGGTCGCCGGAGATCGGCGCTCTGCGCAATGCGTGCAATCACGCGCGACGCCGGTACGCCAGGCACTGCAGGCGCCGCATCCGCCCGCCGGATGCGGAGGTCAGAGAGGCGGAGCTATATGAGGAATACAGAGAGGCAAAACGCACCCTCCGAACGGAGATCAAGCGGGCCAAACTCGAGGCCCGCAACGTGTGGCTGGGGTCTCTGAACGCGGACCCATGGGGGCGCCCGTACAAGTTGGTACGGGACAAGCTTCGCCCCTGGGCTCCGCCGTTGACTCAGAGTCTCCGGCCCCAACTCGTGGAGGGTGTGGTTAGCTCTCTGTTCCCTGCGCGGGAGGAACACTCCCCCCCGCCCATGGCTCCGCCTCCGCCAGCGGTGTCAGACGCGGATCGCAACAGCGACGACGACGAAAATGCTCCAGAAGTGACCGAGGTAGAGCTGAGAGTGGCGGTGCGAAGGCTGAGTGCCAAAAACACCGCCCCAGGACCCGACGGCTTGCCAGGGAAAGCCTGGGTCCTGGCCATGGAGGCTCTCGGGCCTCGACTGAGAGGGCTCTTTAGCGCATGCCTGGAGAGGGGCCAGTTCCCACTTCGCTGGAAGACGGGGAAACTGGTCCTCGTAGCGAAGCCAGGGCGCCCTGCGGACTCTCCGTCCGCATACCGGCCCATTGTGCTGCTCGACGAGGTGGGCAAGCTCTTTGAAAGAGTAATTGCAAACCGCCTCGTCGTGCGGCTAACACGGGTGGGGCCGGACTTGTCGGACGGACAGTTCGGCTTTCGCAGGGCGCGCTCTACAATAGACGCCATCATGCGCGTGCGAGCCCTCACGACAGGGGAAGCGGTGTCCCAGGGTAGGTGTGTCGTGGCAGTGTCCTTGGACATTGCCAACGCCTTCAACTCCCTGCCCTGGAGTACGATCCGGAGGGCACTCCGGTACCACCGGGTGCCCGAATACCTCTGTCTAGTGGTCGAGGCGTACCTGTCAGACAGGTACATTGTCTACCCCGGTCACCAGGGAGACTGGAATCGTCGAGAGATGTCGTGCGGTGTTCCGCAGGGGTCGGTTCTAGGCCCACCCTTGTGGAACATCGGCTACGATTACGTGCTGCGCGGCGACTTCCCTGACGGGGTCAGCGTGGTTTGCTACGCAGACGACACGCTGATCCTAGCGCAGGGAGAGTCGCACCAGGCGGCGGTCGCTCTAGCGACACGCGGGGTTGCGATAGCCGTTGGTAGGATCCAGGAGTTGGGACTCGAGGTGGCGCTGCATAAATCCGAGGCAATGTGTTTCCACGGCCCTCGGAACGCGCCACCATCGGACTCCCAGCTTACGGTAGGAGGAGTTCGCATCGGCGTCGGGTCGACGATGAAGTATCTGGGACTCGTCCTCGACAGCCGGTGGAATTTCGTAGAACATTTCCGACGTCTGGCTCCCAAGCTTCTCCGGGCTGGGGCTGCTCTCAAGCGGCTCCTGCCCAATCTTGGGGGTCCAGACGCCTCCTGCCGGAGGCTCTACGCGGGGATCGTTCGGTCCATGGCCCTCTACGGGGCGCCGGTGTGGGCGCCGTCGCTGGCAAAGCGACCGGCGTCCATACTGAACGCCTGCCAGAGGGTCATGGCAATACGGATGGTGCGGGGTTACCGCACGATCTCCCGCGAAGCGGCGAGCCTTCTGGCTGGCCTACCACCGTGGGATCTGGAGGCAACAGTCCTTGCACACATGCACGACATGCGCGTGGAGATGCAACGCCGGGGTGAAAGTCCACTGCCGCAACATGTCAAGGCATGGCGGACAGAGCTCCGGCGGGATCTCATGGTGAAATGGCGTCAACGGCTATCGCAACCCAGTGCTGGGCACGCCACGATTATGGCGGTAAGTCCCCTCTTTGAGGCGTGGCTGGAAAGACCTCACGGCGTCCTTACCTTCCGCATGACGCAGGTCCTCACCGGACATGGCAAGTTCGGGAGGTACCTGCATCGGATTCAAGCGGAAGAGACGCCCGGGTGTCGCCACTGTGCGCAACGCCCGGAGGACACGGTGGAGCACACCGTCGAGGTGTGCCCTGCCTGGGCGGAGCATCGCCGTGCCCTCGTGGGGGCGATCGGCGGCGGAGACCTCTCGCGCCGGGCCCTGGTCGAGGCCATGGTCCGGAGTGAGGAGGAATGGCAGGCGGTCGCCTCCTTCTGCGAAGCAGTAATGCTTGCAAAGGAGGAGGCCGACCGTATCAGGCAACGGCGCCCTCGCCGCCGTCGCCGGGATTCCGATCCCGATTTCCGGCCACCGTAGACGCGGGCTCGCGGACGGCGAGCCATGGGTAGCTCGCTGTCCGATCGTCCGGTAATGGACCGAGTCCAAGACGTCGACGGCGCGCACTGTTCCCGCGCGCCTCAAGGAGTTGTCAGCAGCAGGAGGGGCCCAGCTGGGTCGAAGCCTACTGGGGACAGGGTTGTCCGAAAGGGAGCTCGTGCCCCGGTATGAAGGCTAGAAGGAACGGCGCGGGGTTTTTAGTCAGTAAGAGTCTGACACTGTCTCCCGCTCCACCCAAGAGCGGGTTTCGTCAAAGATGATTTTCCCCGTCGAGAAAAAAAAAAAAAGCTCTTTCACTTAGGTTTGGTGATTATTCTCGCTATGTTGACGGATATAATCAAAAAATATAGAAACAATTTTGATATGTAATTTGTACAAGTCAACAACAGAAGCGCAAAAGAATGTTCAACCAAAATACATCCGTCGACGGCGCGCACTGTTCCCGCGCGCCTCAAGGAGTTGTCAGCAACAGGAGGGGCCCATCTGGGTCGAAGCCTACTTGGGTCGGGGTTATCCGAAAGGAAACTAGAGCCCCGGTATGAAGGCTAGAAGGAACGGCGCGGGGTTTTTAGTCAGTAAGACTCTGACACTGTCTCCCGCTCCACCCAAGATGGGGTTTCGTCAATGATGATTTAGCCAGTCGACAAAAAAAAAAACAAAATACATCCATGAAACTTACATAAAAAGGCACATCTACAAAGACAAACAACGAGAACCCTCTTCGCACACAATTTAATCCTCTGAAAACTGTAAAACATAAAAAACCTGAGTCATAAAGCCAATAATATTAATACAAACAGCACTTGGAAGCAATTCAAAGCCTTACAAACAGTTGCATAAAACTACAATAGTCGTCGAATAGGGTTATCAAAACCTTTATTGTTAAGATTTTCAGAGATATTTTTGGAGTTTATAAATATTATATTAAAAAAATTGACAATGTCAAGAACCCGTCCATAAAATACAACTAAAGAGTTCAAAATAGTGTGTGATGCAATTGGTGGAATTTATTCTAGTCCAATTGCCAGAGAGTATACTTACATGATGTAGGTAGTCCATAAACCAAATTTTATCCGAATCCGTTCAGCCATTTGAAGGAAGGAGAATTAAACATACATACACGTAACTCTCGCCTCTATAGTATTAGTGTGATTAGCTTCCACAATTTAGGTAAGAAACAGGCTTAAAGCTATGAATCTTGGTTAACCCTGTTAGAACACAGCAATGATAATAATAATATAATATAATAATAATCCACAACTATCACACAACGCTGTCTAGTCCCAAGCTAAGCAGAGCTTGTGTTATGGGTACTAGACAACTGATAAGCATACTTATATATTTCTAAATACATAAATATACAGTTAAATTACACCCAGACACAGAACAAATGATCGTGCTCATCACACAAACATTGTCCTGGGTGGGAATCGAACCCATGACCTCCAGCTTAGCAGTCAGGGCCACTAACCACTAGACCAACCGGCCTGTCAATATACCAAATCATCTTCCTGTCCTTGTCCTATATTACTTGGGATCTATTCTATCTTGTCCGTCGTTCCGTTATCACTGTTTCTTTTTTATTTCATACCACTTTGCACACAATCCATCTATCTTTTCTTTAGCCTCCTTCTTTCTCACTGTCCATCGATATTTATTTTAAATTAATAGATAACTCTTCTAAGTGCGTTTCATCAATATACTTACTAGTATTAAAATTAATCTAAAAATCTTCCAATGACATCTCAATTCAATTCAATTCAATTCAATTCAATTTCTTTATTGTGGATCTCCCGCCTTTGGGCGGAGCGCGAGGGCATGTCTGACTTTTACAGACTAAAAACCCACTCCTGTTCTTTCTTTGCCACTGTTCCAGGGACCCGAAGATCTCTTTCGCATCACCCATGGCCCCAGTAGGCTTCGACCCTGCTGGGCCCCTGTGGTTGCTGACAAATCCTTGAGGCGTGTGTGGAACACTATGATTGTGCCGTCGACGGCTTGGGCTCGGTCCGAACGGTTAGCGGACGGTCTGACGGCGAGCTACCTATTGCTCACTGTCGTGGTGGCTGGAAATCAGGATCGGAATCTCGGCGACTGGGGCGCGAGGGCCAGTGTCCATGTAATATATATTTTACTAGCGACCCGCCGCGGCTTCACTCGGGTGCAATATTATACATATAGGTCTTCCTCTTGAATCACTCTATCTATTAAAAAAACCGCATCAAAATCCATTGCGTAGTTTAAAGATTTAAGCATACATCCGATATAGGGACAGAAAAAGCGACTTTATTTTAAACTATGTAGTGATTTAGAATCATTCAAACATAACGTAGAAGCAATCGAATTATAAATGCAATCTTAACATTTATATAATTAATAAAAATTAGTTATTAAATTAGACGACAAATTGTACTTTCAAAATGATTACCAAAGCGTGTACTTTTAATTAAAAAACTGTGAAACACGTTATACAACAAAATGCAAAAATAAACACATTCAAAATGGTATTGACACTCTGAGCCTTCGCAATTTGGTGTGGAGCCCCCGAGCCAATAATTCCCGTGATTGTTGCAGTGGTTCGGGATTATATCAGGACTTTCTGCAGCAGATGCATACAACGATCGGCATTCGATGTTCAGCGTGGTGACTACGTCAATATTGAATAGGGCTGTGCGGGGAATGAGGCCTAATTGTTGTGTGTTTAAAATATAGACTTTAAAGAAGTATATCTTCTCCAGGTTGCTTTTTTTATAATAAATCTTCGATTAACTTCAATCTTACCTAACGAAAAGAAATGAATGAAATCTACGATAGAATATGAATGACCAGAATTTGTTGTTTGTTCAATATTTATTAGAAGGCTAAAGAGGATGTAGTTACTTGAGAACACAGATATTGGTAATACACACTTTGACCGAACGTTTCATAAATTTGGACAAGCGCTAAGTACGACTAGTCGTAAGACATAGACTTCCCCTAGGTGCCCGGTCATGTGCGTCTCGCATCCATCGGATTCTTGCGACCCTCACCAGGTCGTCAGTTCACCTTCTGAGAGGCAAGGGCATCCCAGAAAAAAAAATGCCTATTTCATGAAAATTTTAATTTTGCAGGCTACACGTGGCGCTTCACCTAAAGCTGATATATATATCTATATATCTAGCAGATCCATCCCAATATATATACTTAATAATTAGCTTTATAATATCCCTATAGCTGAGTCTCAGGCCTCCTCACTAGGAGAGGAATTAGGTCCGTAATTCACCACTTGGGCGCAGTGCGAGTTAGTGGATGTTCCATGTCTTCGAATTTTGCTTAGAATTTTCCGTAGAGGGCGGGGATCGTTCGGTCCATGGCCCTCTACGGGGCGCTGGTGTAGGCGCCGTCGCTGCAGAGGCGACCGGCGGCCATACTGAACGCCTGCCAGAGGGTCATGGCAATACAGATGGTGCGGGGTTATCGCACGATCTCCCGCGAAGCGGCGAGCCTTCTGGCTGGCCTACCACCGTGGGATCTGGAGGCAACAGTCCTTGCACACATGCACGATATGCGCGTGGAGATGCAACGCCGGGGTGAAAGTCCACTACCGCGACAGGTCGAGGTATGGCGGACAGAGCTCCGGCGGGATCTCACGGTAAAATGGCGTCAGCGACTATCGCAACCCAGTGCTGGGTACGCCACAATTATGGCGGTAAGTCCCCTCTTTGAGGCGTGGCTGGAAAGACCTCACGGCGTCCTTACCTTCCGCATGACGCAGGTCCTCACCGGACATGGCAAGTTCGGGAGGTTCCTGCATCGGATTCGAGCGGAAGAGACGCCCGGGTGCCGCCACTGTGCGGAACGCCCAGAGGACACGGTGGAGCACACAGTAGAGGTGTGCCCTGCTTGGGCGGAGCAACGCCGTGCCCTCGTGGGGGCGATTGGCGGCGGAGACCTCTCGCGCCGGGCCTTGGTTCAGGCCATGGTCCGGAGCGTGGAGGAGTGGCAGGCGGTCGCCTCCTTCTGCGAAGCAGTAATGCTAGCAAAGGAGGAGGCCGACCGCTCCAGGCGCCCTTGCCACCGCCGCCGCCGGGGTTCTAGCCCCGATTTCCAGCCACCGTAGACGCGGGCTCGTGGACAGCGAGCCATGGGTAGCTCGCTGTCTGATCGTCCGGTAACTGTCCGGACCGAGCCAAAGCGTCGACGGCGCGCACTGTTCCCGCGCGCCTCAAGGAGTTGTCAGCAACAGGAGGGGCCCATCTGGGTCGAAGCCTACCGGGGTCGGGGTTATTCGAAAGGAAACTAGAGCCCCGGTATGAAGGCTAGAAGGAACGGCGCGGGGTTTTTAGTCAGTAAGAGTCTGACACTATCTCCCGCTCCACCCAAGAGCGGGTTTTGTCAATGATGATTTTACCAGTCGACAGAAAAAAAAAATGTCTTCGAATTTTTAGTTCTAGCACATGCCGCTATCCTCACAATGTTTTCCTTCGCCGTTTTGAGAGAAATCCGATAGATATTAAAAAACTTTGTCATAATTATGATTAATTAAATTTAACAAAAAAAAATTGTGCAGCCAGCCCTACCTAGTTGCAAGCAAAGCCGGAAATACGCGGCTCACTTTACGATTATTACTTCCTTTGCGCTCTCTGTGACACTAGTGGTACTGAACGTTTGTTTTATAGTTTATTATTCTTTCAGGGCGGAATAAAAGAGGCGATCATGGACAAATAGGGGTGAGAGGGTGAATAAGTTCAGTGTTATGGATGTTGTTCAGAGATTTGAAGGAGTTTTTATTGGTAAGGAATGAGGTGTCAAGTCTCGGTTTAGAAGTCAGGACGAATTACGGAGGCGGCCAATTTTTAGGACTCCGTATGTAAAGGGTGCCAATGGGCCCTGAAAACTAGTTCTGCTGTCGGTCCGTCCATCCATGTGTCTGTCTGTCAGTCCATCCGGCTGTCAGTGGGGTGTATCTAATAAACTGTTTCTTTTGAGTCCGACTAGCACTTTGCCATTTTTTTTTTTTTTAGCATTGACTCGTTCTGATATGCTGCAACTAAAACTTATCAAAAACAAATTGCTGTGGATAAGTAATGGGACTATCATAGAGTTATATAGCTTAACTCAACATAAATAGAAACAATCATCAAAACATCAAAATAAGTCCATAGACAAAATGATTTTTCCCAAATTCATAACCTCAATAATATAGAGTTTGTTATTTGGATTAAAATAAAGAACGCTAAGTAAGCAGGTAAAGCATAAGCAGCCTTCAAAAAAGACGAGGTTTTCACTTCACAATTTTTTTTGCTTAGCGGTATCTTCTTCACATGTTAACCGATTCAGTTAAGTTAGTAGGTCATCATTTCAGCCGACAGACGTCCACTGTTGGACATATGCCTCCCCCAAGTGTCACCACAATGATCGATCCTGTGCGTCTCGCCTCCATCGGATTCCCGCAACCTTCACCAGGTCATCGGTCCACCTTATAGGAGGCCTTCCGACGCTGCGTCTTCCAGTACGAGGTCGCCACTCCAGAACCTTTCGGCCCCAACGGCCAGTTCTGCGAGCAATTTGCCCTGCCCATTGCCACTTAAGTTTGGCGATTCTTCGTGCTATGTCGGCAACCTTGGTTCTCCTGCGGATATCTTCAAGTTAGTAGGTATATCACAAAAACCTATAACAATATTTTACACAACACCATGCCAAATCTCGAAAACATAAACTGAATATACTCCGAACACCATACAATTTTGCCCAAAACCTCAAACTAATTGCACTACATTCCCTTTTTAGCCTATCTCTAAATAAAAACAGAGATACCAAACCTTTTGTAAAGTTAATCCCGCATTTGGAATCCCGGGATTAGGCCCATCCGTGTACAGCGCGCAGTAATCACGGACCAAGTGTGTCCTACAAACAAGTCAATCTTAAAACGGGTTTGCATAGATTAGCACAGCACTCGCTTTTAGAACACATTTGGGTATGCCGCAAGGTTAAGTTTTTAGCGTTTGTGAATAGAATTTTGGAATAATTTTCTTTTAATTTGACACACAATATAAGTGTATTTTTTGACCTTAAGTTTGTAAATATCGTTTCTGCACTGTGTATGTCAAATAAAATTGTTCTTCCTGTCTTCCTTTCTTTCTTTCTTTCTTTCTTCCCTTCTTCCTTTCTTCCTTTTTTTCCTTTCTTCTTTTCTTATTTTCTTTATCCTTTATTTATTCTTTCTTCTTTTGTTTATTCTTTCTTTTTTCTTTTTCTTTCTTCTTTTTGATTTCTGGTTTTTTCATTCTTGGATACCGTAAAATACAAGAGGAATTAATACAATCGGAAAAAGGGCTCGCACTACACTAAACAGTGACACTTGATGGGAGGGGTGCGGGGACTAGAGGAAGAAGAAATTGCGTTCATCTTTAAGTGCAGATTAGGGCAAAAGGGTGACAACGTACTCTCTAAAATATTATATTTAGTAAGCGCAGAGCTATTTGATAACATATTGAAATTCGACAAAAGAAGTCCTCATTCCTACCAGATCTTCCCGCTGGGATCCCACAATTTGGGACGTCTCCATACATCGTACTCCTCAGTCGTTGGCCGACGAACGGCAATCTGCATAATACGTAGACACGCTGCTATAAAAATGGTAATGCACTCCGCATTGGCTTTGCTGTGCAGGGTAATAGGTCGCTTGTTCGGCAGTGGCGGTACCACGAAACTGCAAGGAGCCTTAATGTCTTTTAGATCTTGGGTTTCTTTAAAGTTGTAACTAGCAATCTTGCTGTTTTCGCCGGAGTCTGTATTATAGAAGTAGTTTACTTTAATAGCGTTTGCGTTTTTAAGTATTAAGATAATGGCTCAATAGAGCCACCCAAATCCCGACCAGTACCGACTTGAGGTCACGCTTAGACGGCGAGTTCAGCACTGGGTGATCCCTCATTGCTCCCCTTGCATTCTCTTCGCGCAGTTTCCGAATGGATCTCACGCTGTCCACGAGTAGTTCACCGTTACTCTTTCCTTTATTTTTACCTTTAACCAAAAACAGAAGATTACCTAATATTTACGTCAATAAAAAAATTGGGTTGAAAAATTTATAGTAGTTATGGCTGAGACTATGAAAGAGTACAATGCTCGATAACCTCAGGAGAGCTTCCGAAAGAGTGGATCTTAAAATGAACATATACAAAACCAAAGTCATGATATAATCATGTAGCAACCACTCCTATCATAATCAGAGACTCTAAACTCGAAGTTGTGGACGATTACGTCCACCTTAGACAGACAGTCTAGTTGAGTAGATCTAATTTCGAGAAAGAGTTCAACCGTCAAATGTTAATTTTTTGGGCGGCCTTTGGTAAGCTGCGCGGTATCTTCTTGTACAACATACCCCAGAGTCTCAAGACGGCGTGAGCGCAAATGGCTCCGAAACATGGTCACTCACAAAAGGCCTCAACAGAAGTTTTAAGTCAATTAAAGGACAATAAAAAGGGCTATGTTCGGAGTTTTCTTGCTTGATCGAATCAGGAATGAAGAAGTAGGAGAACTAAGGTTACCAAAATAGTCTGAAGAATAACTCAACTTAAGTGACAATAAGCAGAGCACATTACGCAAAACAGATGGCCGTTGGTGCCAAAAGGTTCTGGAGTAGCGACGCAGCGTTGAAAAACCACAAGATGGACCGATGACCAAGTAAGAGTTACGGTAATTCGATGGACACGAAACCCATAGGACCACCAGTCTTTCGAATATTTTCATAATTATTTCTGAAGCTAAGATCAAAAACCGATCTATCTTGACCTTGGCGACAATTTTCTTAATAATAACTTAACAGGAAGACACAGCGGACATAACCAAAATTGAACATCCTCTAATTAGCACAAAATGTTTAACGACCCCACGTACCCATAAGTAAACCCATACCGAAGCCGACGATACCACTGTTAAACTTGTAAACATAACTTACATCGGAACAGCACTAATAAAGGACAATGGCGCGTACATAAATTCTCCTCAAGCAATAAATAATGGAAAATTGCCCACCCGTGTCACGCAGTATCAAATTGCTGCCGATGTCAGGAAGACTGGAGATACTAATAGAGGATGCGACATGGACGGGTTAACCGACACTTTACACGGTTATGCCACCTTAGAAAATATCACGAGACTACAGAAAACAGGTTTGTTTATTTTGAATTTTCTTGAGTAATTTTTCCTTTTTTTGGATTCCGTACCTCAAAAGGAAAAAGACGGAACCTTTATAGGATCACTTTGTTGTCCGTTTGCCTGTCTGTCTGTCTGTCTGTCAAGACCCTTTATCTCGAGAACGCGCGGAGGTATGGAGTTAAAATTAAAACCATATACTGTGCACCCAGGCACGGTTTTTTAAAGGTAAGCGGGGTCTGAAGGTGCATATTGGGAAGGCACACAAACCTCAAAATGCACTCACTTCAGACCCTGATATTGGTTCTACAACTCTTACGCCGACTACATCAACATTTGACGCGCTTTGGAAAACTCTCACAAAATTCAAAAACTCTGTTTCTGTTTTAAAGCGAGTTCCTCGCGGCGCTAGGCCTGTTGTAGCGCAACACTTAGCAGGATGCATTCGTCTTGCTGCCCGGGAGAACTCGCTAAGTGCCTGGGAACAACTGCTCATCTTCCCTTACAGAATATTGCATGTTGAAAAGAATTTGGCAACCAAAAAGACCTTAACCACACAAATTAAAGAAAATTGTAATATTTCGGCTTATAATTTGGATTCAAAATTTTCGACACAGACACAAAGTTATACCTCTGCAAGAGGTATTCCATATCTGGTCGAATCTAAATTAGGGGAAGGTGACATTAGCGGAGCAGCCAGAATTCTTTTCAGTAGTGATGTGATGGCTCCGTGTTCTCCAGAAACTCTAGTAGCTCTGGAGAGTAAACACCCTGCCCCAGCGGATGGCCTCTCTTTTCCTGACCCTCCTGATTCGGACATTTATACCCTCACCGTTACAGGTCGAGAGGTAATCTCAGCCGTTTACTCCTTCCGGAGCGGCTCTGCTGGCGGCCTCGACGGCCTAAGTCCTCAACACCTGAAGGACCTCATGTGCTCAGGCGCCGGGGAAGCTGGTGAGTTGCTCTTGAAGGAGCTTACGGCTCTGGTTAACCTAATGCTCTCAGGCAAGGTGAACGAGGCCGTCATCGACACTCTGTACGGGGCCAATTTATGTGCCCTTCGCAAGAGAGATGGCGGCATCCGACCCATTGCCGTGGGCACTACATACCGTCGTATGGCAGCCAAGATTTGCTGTAAATTTTATGGTGAGACAGTTTCGAAAAAATTTCAGCCCCTGCAGCTAGGCTTCGGCTCCAAAGGGGGCTGCGAGGCTGCCGTACACGCCTTATCGACCTACCTAAATTCTAACTTAGGAGGGGTCATCCTGAAAGTTGACATAAAGAATGCCTTCAATTCGGTTAATAGGGACACCTTGCTGGCAGAATCTAAAAAAGAAGTACCCCATATTTTTAGTTTTCTTTGGCAATGTTATAGACAACCTTCCAAATTACTATATCGGGAAAACCTTTTGGAATCCGCAGTCGGCTGTCAACAAGGTGATCCCCTCGGGCCAGTGATCTTCAGTTTAGCCATTCACCCTATTATTCGGCAGTTAAATTCCAAATTAAACGTTTGGTATCTCGACGACGGAACCCTAGGAGGCGATGCAGACATAGTTTTTAATGATTTACATTTCCTAAAAAATCAACTCCACTCAATAGGACTCGACCTCAACTTTTCTAAATGTGAGTTATTCTTATCTGACAGTACTGACAGACAACAGACTCTTTCCAAATTTAACACAATAGCCCCGGATATCAAAATTATAGACAAAAACTCTCTTCGTCTCCTTGGGTCTCCTATTTTCGAGGATTCCTTTCCCAATTTCGTTGAGGAAAAAATTCAAAACTTTAATGATGTTTCGGAAAGATTGCTTGAAATTAATATGCATTCGGCCATCACTTTAATTCGCTTTTGTTGTTTCGGCCCTAAATTAACATATTTCCTCCGCGCTTCTCATTTATGGAAACACAACCATCTTCTGGAAAAAATGGACCAAATTATTCGAAATACTCTTTCATCAATTTTAAATGTGGCTTTGGACGATCGAGCTTGGGGTCAAGCTACCCTTCCAATCCGTATGGGAGGCCTCGGTGTCCGTAAAATTACCAGTATCAGTTTACCAGCTTTTATATCTTCGGTTTACGGCACTGAAAAATTAATCAGGAATATCCTATCTTCCTCACTGATTGATTTTGATGTGCCGTGCTTCACCGAGGCTATAGACGCTTGGAGACTCGCTTGCCCGAATTCTAAACAGCCCGACAACCTTTCTTCCCAAAGACGGTGGGATGAGCCGCTTTGCAAAGTAGTACAAGAAAATCTGTTGGCAACATCAGAGACTACTGCAGAGCGTGCGCGCCTGCTAGCTGTGGTTGAATGGGAATCGGGACTCTGGCTTCACGCACTTCCGTCGTCGAACATAGGCACCTTGCTCGATGATACTACTTTCCGCCTCGCTACTGCCCTACGTCTTGGCGCTCCTTGTTGTTCTCCTCATCGCTGCCACTGTGGCGAAGTTGTCAACAGCCTCGGTCACCACGGTCTGTCATGCAGCCGAAGTGCGGGACGCATAGCGCGGCACGCAAATATCAACGACATCATCCGTCGCGCTCTTGTCACCGTCGGCGTTCCGGCCGTATTGGAACCTCATGGCCTGGCACGCGACGATGGCAAAAGACCGGACGGTATGTCTCTATTTCCATGGAAGATGGGTAGGCCTTTAGTGTGGGACGCTACTTGTGTCGATACTCTTGCGCCATCGCATCTTCCTA
The DNA here is from genome assembly GCA_949319445.1 of Mythimna lalbum. Taxonomy (NCBI): domain Eukaryota; kingdom Metazoa; phylum Arthropoda; class Insecta; order Lepidoptera; family Noctuidae; genus Mythimna; species Mythimna lalbum. The sequence continues at coordinate 5,841,214 of OX439345.1, read as the reverse complement.
GCTCGTCGTGCTGTGCTGGTGCTGCTGCAGCGGCTGCAGAGAACCTCAAGCGGCGGAAATATAATAACCTTGTTGGTAATTATGTTTTCGAGCCGTTTGGGGTTGAAACTCTTGGATCGTGGGGTCCGAGTGCTCACAAATTATTTAAAGAACTTTCGAAACGCCTCGTGGACACTTCGCGTGACCCAAAGGCTGGCTTTTACTTCGGTCAAAGGATAAGCATTGCCATTCAGCGTGGCAATGCCGCCAGCCTTTTGGGTACATTACCAGTCGACAGCGATGCGGAGGAATTTTTCGACGCCTTACATTAAATTGCCATTTTTTTTTTTTTTTTAGTTCTCTGGGGTTTTATTTAAATTTTTTAAGTTAGTTTTAATTAATTTAAGTTTATATCTAGAATTAATTATTTTATGGTTTACAATAAATATCAGATCATTTCAAACCATATACTTAAATCTGCGGTCCCTTTAAGATGTGAAAAAATCAAACTTCTGAGTTAACGAATAAAATAGATATGGCCGTTTATGTCGCAAAAAAACGTATATTTTGATACTCTCAAAGATCAAAATTCATAGGGTACTACCCGTTGAACCAGAATCCTGAAATTTGATACAAAGTCAAGTCGTAGCACAAATGTAGGAATAAATCTGAAAATAATAAATTTGTAGTTATCTAAGTCACAAAAAAAAAATTGCAATTTGGAAAAAACTTCGAGACTCCATTCGGGAATTGTAGTTTGCACGCCTCAGTGCGCGAGTCCAACACGCACTTGCCCAGTATTTCAGGGTTCCGTAGCTCCAAAGGAAAAATGGAACTCTTATAGAACCATTCAGCAATATTACAGGAATAAGCGAATTTAAATAAGTATCTCAATTTCTCTTCCACTTTCAGCTACTTAAGGAAGGTTAAAACATTTAGTTACTTAACATATCCGTGTAACATTAATCATCCGTTAAGGAAACCTTCGAAGAATGGCGCTGACAGTATCAACAACTTGCAATCTCCAGCATTAAGCTTCATTAATCACGAAAACTTCTGTTTTTGCTCCGCAAACGGCTAATATTTTGGGGCGGTGCAAAATAAATGCTTGGATCGATTTCTTGTTGAGTGTATAGGTAAAACTGCTAAATGGCTTACCAGGCCATCAATGTCTGCCGGGGCTGCTCTCAAGCGGCTCCTGCCCAACCTTGGGGGTCCAGACGCCTCCTGCCGGAGGCTCTACGCGGGGATCGTTCGGTCCATGGCCCTCTACGGGGCGCCGGTGTGGGCGCCGTCGCTGGCAAAGCGACCGGCTTCCATACTGAACGCCTGCCAGAGGGTCATGGCAATACGGATGGTGCGGGGTTACCGCACGATCTCCCGCGAAGCGGCGAGCCTTCTGGCTGGCCTACCACCGTGGGATCTGGAGGCAACAGTCCTTGCACACATGCACGATAAGCGCGTGGAGATGCAACGCCGGGGTGAAAGTCCACTACCGCGACAGGTCGAGGTATGGCGGACAGAGCTCCGGCGGGATCTCACGGTGAAATGGCGTCAGCGACTATCGCAACCCAGCTCTGGGCACGCCACAATTATGGCGGTAAGTCCCCTCTTTGAGGCGTGGCTGGAAAGATCTCACGGCGTCCTTACCTTCCGCATGACGCAGGTCCTCACCGGACATGGCAAGTTCGGGAGGTTCCTGCATCGGATTCGAGCGGAAGAGACGCCCGGGTGCCGCCACTGTGCGGAACGCCCGGAGGACACGGTGGAGCACACAGTTGAGGTGTGCCCTGCTTGGGCGGAGCAACGCCGTGTCCTCGTGGGGGCGATCGGCGGCGGAGACCTCTCGCGCCGGGCCTTGGTTCAAGCCATGGTCCGGAGCGAGGAGGAGTGGCAGGCGGTCGCCTCCTTCTGCGAAGCAGTAATGCTAGCAAAGGAGGAGGCAGACCGCATCAGGCAACGGCGCCCCCGCCGCCGCCGCCGGGATTCCGATCCCGATTTCCGGCCACCGTAGACGCGGGCTCGCGGACGGCGAGCCATGGGTAGCTCGCTGTCCGATCGTCCGGTAACTGTCCGGACCGAGCCAAGGCGTCGACGGCGCGCACTGTTACCCATCTGGGTCGAAGCCTACCGGGGTCGGGGTTATCCGAAAGGAAACTAGAGCCCCGGTATGAAGGCTAGAAGGAACGGCGCGGGGTTTTTAGTCAGTAAGACTCTGACACTGTCTCCCGCTCCACCCAAGAGCGGGTTTCGTCAATGATGATTTTCCCCGTCGACAAAAAAAAAAAAAAGGCCATCAATGTCTGCCAGAGCTGCGAAATTTTTTGAAAGTGTCATCGCAACCTTGGAATGCAAAAACAAGATGTTATTTTGGAGTTAGGAAATCATTTTATGACTTCTCCAGTTTTAGGGCGGAATGGGCCTTCCCATTCCGCCTTTTATTGACTAAAGCCCAAGTAGGCTCGGCCCTGCTGGGCCCTTACGGTTTTGCTGACATCTCCTTGAGGTGCGCGTGGATCACTACGTGCCGTCGACGACTTGGTTCGGTCCGAATACTTACCAGATAGCTTGAAGGTACGGATATCCTCAAGCCCAAGCCACCGGGAGTCGGAGCTCCGACTTGTGCCAATAAGGACAAGGCCCGAGTTGACCGACGGCACGTCTCGTTCGAAGAGATGTTAGAATAATTTACGGGGTCCGTCAGGGCCGATACTTGGCTGGACTGAGGCATTGTTTAAAAGAGTTACCATAGCCTTAAAAGTCTGACCCTCTTTCTCGACTCACTAACAGCGGAAGAGATTATGTGGTGGTTTACCAACTACACTACAATTGCAACTGCCATAAGTTGGTGCTGGTGGCAGCTGTCAATCTATACAATGTAGCTACATTAATTAAAAGATAGGTAGCTAGGTCCTCCTAGGTAGCTAGGTTATCCTTTTCTCTTATTGATGTATAATTAGGAAGAAATTAAGATGTATAATTTCGTCCTGCTGTCATCCCACCCATGCTATGTAAAGAAATTAAAAAAAAAAGGATCGACGAAGACAGTTTGTTTTAAATCTCAATTAAACTAGTGCTTGACTGCGAAACCACCTGATGGTAAGCAGTGATGCGATCGTTTTTAATGTTTGGATTGATAAGTAGAATTTTACGGCCGCACTCACTCCGTTTCTTTTTCTACCCTCATTATCCAAAAACAGAAACACAAAACAATACTGTAAAATAATTTACACCAGCCATTAATTCCTCTTCCGACCTTTAATAAATTAGCCCAATTTACATTCTTAAATACCAATTATCGCAGACAAAAGGCATTCAATTTGTTATTAACGAAACATTTTAATTAAAATTGCTACTTTTATGGGCGAATAGGTGTTCCCATGGAGGATTAATAATATTTGATTATTGGTAATTAGTCAAACATTTAATAATAGCTTATGGGCCACTTCTTTCAGGTTTGTGGGATTGTTTGAAAGTATGTCGATGCCATTGGTAAATATAATGCCATCAAAAACATAACTTGTAATAAAACCAAGGCTTGCAACTCATTTTTTGTACCGTGAAAAAGTTGTGAGATAGGTTAATTTATTCAGTCCATACTTAGGGAACCTTGATGACCTAGATTGACTTGGCAACTGAACAAAACATCTAATTTAATATAATACATATTTGTGATATACATGCGATTGCCAAGTCAAATACGGACTGAATAAAATTGACAATGGTCCAGTATTCAGCCACATATTCAAAGATCATAATTTCAGCCAGAAGACGTCCACTGCTGGACTAGACCTCCTCCAAGTGTTGCCACAGCGACCGATACTGACCGTTTTCCGTGGCACTCACTAGGTCATCGACCTACCTTGCGGGAAACCTTTCCAACGCTGCATCTTCCGATAGGTACTCAATTGCCACTCTAGAGAAGCTCATGAGGCCGAGCTTCTCTAGAGTCGACCATTTGTTTTATAATGTGTTCTGCTCACTGCTCTACTTTGTCGATTCATCAGGCCATATCGGTAACCTTGCTTCTCCTACGGATACATTCATTTGTGATTCGATCTCGCAAGGAAACTATAGCCCTCACCTTTGCCCGTTGAGTGACTTTACTGATGACACCACATTTCAGTCATGTACCGGCAACACGCTCTAATCGTAGACTTTGGTTTGGTTTACTAATTTATAACGTTTAATCTTTAGAAATTAATCAAGGTCATATTAGTTACACCATTTATAACTTACAAACGGCTGGGCCGATTTTATTAAAATATCGAATAGATTCACGTAATAAAAAAAATAAAAAAAAATATTCCACAACTATCACACAACGCCGTCTAGTCCCAAGCTAAGCAGAGCTTGTGTTATAAGTACTAGACAACAGATAAACATACTTATATATTTCTAAATACATACATATTATAGATAAATTACACCTAGACACAGAACAAATGATCATGCTCATCACATAAACATTTGTCCTGGGTGGGAATCGAAACCACGAAATCTGGCATAACAGTCAGGGCCACTAATCACTAGACCAACAGGCCATTCATTGACTGTAAGGTGGTACGAAGTTCGCTGGGTCAGCTAGTAATATCACAATGTAAAACTTTGTGCAATAATTAAAAACATATAGGTACACATTACATAAAAAAATATAAATTAATTGTATAAGCAAAAAAAATGTATAGGATCTGGCCTACGGGTTGCATGATTCTTATCAAGAATCATCCCGTAGGTACCATATAGTGTGTAGCAGATATAACTGGTACACCTACAGGCAAAAGCGATGTTGGCTCAATAGGCCATGATTATAATTGGATTACATTCAAACCAATCACGTGTAAGTACTTTCTCTGCCAACTGACATACTAGTTGTTAGTGGACATCTATTTCGTCGGCTCTCATATCGTTTCCGTGGTGTAGCGGTTATCACATCTGCCTAACACGCAGAAGGCCCCCGGTTCGATCCCGGGCGGAAACATAGCTTTTTGTTGAGGGTCTTTGTTTTTTTATCTAATTTATTTATTGGTAGTAATTGGCGTAGTAAGAAGTAACTAAGTATGAAGAGATAAGATATCCTTATCTTAATGATAAATGCGCCTCACATTTTTTAGGAACTCTCTATACAAATTCCAATGCATAAAAATCATCACTGTTCAACTGGTCTGTGACAACTTCAATAAATAAATCATAATCTTCAGATTTTTTTAATCTTCCTCTTTTCTTTATCTTCTTTTAGGGTAAACTATGTATTATAACCAATTCAACTGTAAATATTTCCGGCTACCGTAGGCGCGGGGTCGCGGACGGCGAGCAATAGGTAGTCCTCCGTCCGACCATCCGGGCCGAGCTTAAGTCGTTGACTGCGCGTAGTGTTCCACGCGCGCCTTAAAGTGTTGTCAGCAACCGTAAGACCCAGCAGGATCGAAGCCCGAGGTCATGGGTGATGCGAAAAAGATCGCTGGGGACAATGGCAAAGAAGGAACAGGAGTAGGTTTCTAGTCAGTAAAAGTCTGACACTATCGCCCGCTCCGCTCGAGAGCGGTAGATGTCTTTAAATCATTTTCCTACCTGAAAAATACTGCAAAAAATATTATTAGAGACAAAAACACTAATAAATAAATATCGAATAAAAACGGATTTACGTAACAATATGAAGGTACAATTAGATGCTTTTTTTGGTAAGAAGCAATCAAATAACTTCTCTCACTTTGAGTGTATCGAGAGGAAGAATCAGACTTTTACTAGCTAATCTCGTCGTGTTTTTTAGTTGCCTTTTGCGTTCCAGGGCCTCTTTTATTTATTTATTTAAACTTCATGTACAGTAGTGGTACATAGGCGGACTTAATGCAACAAGGCATTCTCTCCCAGTCAACCTTTGGGTTAAAAAGACAACACTGTGGTAGGTTAATACCCAGAACCCCCAAATAAAATTTGGCCGAACAGGACAAAACCAATTAAAAATTGGGTAGAACCTATTAACTAAAAATACAAATTATCTACTGTACTACTATTAACGAAATAGCAAAGATACGTAGAGCTACAAAACTTTGCTATTATAATTTAAACGTTTTTAGTTAGATAAGAGACATATTAGCACTCATTTCGAATATTAGCCATAAAATTAAAAAATATTATCTTCATCATCATCATATCAGCCGAAAGACGTCCACTGCTGGACATAGGCCTCCCCCAAGCGTCGTCACAACGACCGGTCCTGTGCGTCACGCATCCATCGGATTCGCGCGACCCAGACCAGGTCGTCGGTCTTCCTTTTTGGAGGCCTTCCAACGCCAAAATATTATAAAGAGACAAAATTATTTGGACATAAAATCGCCAAACTTCTTTGGATGTTGGCAGGGCACATCTCTCGTAGAATAGATGGATAGCGACGAAATGTTCTGGAATGGCGACCACGTATCGGAAGAGGCAGTATTGGAACGCTTGCCTTCAAGAGACACAGAGGATTGGTCGCTAGATTACACTTGAAGGAGGCCTATGTCCAACAGTAAACGTCTTTTGGCTGAAATGATAATGATGATGATGAAGTATTTGTTAATTTATTTTATTTTATTTATTTATTTATTTATTTATTTATTTATTTATTTATTTATTTATTTATTTATTTATTTATTTATTTATTTATTTATTTATTTATTTATTTATTTATTTATTTATTTATTTATTTATTTATTTATTTATTTATTTGGATCTCCAACAAAGGATACACAGAAACCACATTAAACATCACAAGTAGTACAATGGGTCCGTTAGCGTGTGCTCCTCCAATTACAGGAGACCACAACATGCACACATAACTAGGTGAAAAAATAATTTATTGTACAATAAAAAAAAAGATTGAGTCAAAATACATTTCAATTTAAAATTATCAATTAGACTGACATGAAAGACAATAAATAAAATAATAACTTATACGATGACATTCACAAATTAGAATTAAAATAATATCTCATTATAATATTAGAATTTATATGATTAAATTAATAAGTAAGTAAGGACTAGTCAAAGAAAAAGGAACATAGGCAAATACATGCGTCGTTATCTATATATATAAAAATCAATGCCACTTTTCGTTGTTATATTATAACTCAAGAACGGGCTCACCTATCCAAACCAAATTTTTAGGCTTTGTTCGGACTATTTAATAGATGGTTTATGTGAAGTTTGGTAGGGTATAGTAGGGTAGAGTAGGGTAGAGTAGGGTAGAGTAGGGTAGAGTAGGGTAGAGTAGGGTAGAGTAGGGTAGAGTAGGGTAGAGTAGGGTAGAGTAGGGTAGAGTAGGGTAGAGTAGGGTAGAGTAGGGTAGAGTAGGGTAGAGTAGGGTAGAGTAGGGTAGAGTAGGGTAGAGTAGGGTAGAGTAGGGTAGAGTAGGGTAGAGTAGGGTAGAGTAGGGTAGAGTAGGGTAGAGTAGGGTAGAGTAGGGTAGAGTAGGGTAGAGTAGGGTAGAGTAGGGTAGAGTAGGGTAGAGTAGGGTAGAGTAGGGTAGAGTAGGGTAGAGTAGGGTAGAGTAGGGTAGAGTAGGGTAGAGTAGGGTAGAGTAGGGTAGAGTAGGGTAGAGTAGGGTAGAGTAGGGTAGAGTAGGGTAGAGTAGGGTAGAGTAGGGTAGAGTAGGGTAGAGTAGGGTAGAGTAGGGTAAAGTAGAGTAGAGTAGGGTAGTGTAGGGTAGAGTAGGATAAAGTAGGGTAGAGCAGGGAAGAGCGGGAGCGAAGTCGTGCGGGCAAAAGCTAGTTTTATATATATAGTAATACAGATAGAGGGTTATTTTATATATATAGTAATACAGATAGAGGAGAAGAGCAAGAGCAACAAATATTATTTAAAAAAAAAATCAGCAGACGTTCGACAGGAGAGTTTGGTGAGGGATGTAGACCTATAAGTACATCACATAACAATGCATTAATTCTTGTTCCACCTAAACTACAGTCTGTTTTCAAAAACACGTACAAATTAATTGTATTACGTATAAAGACAACAAAAAAGGCGCTTCTTCCCCCACTCTAGTGATAGTCGTTAACGAGTGCGCGTCCAAACTGAATGTACACTACACAAACAAGCTCATATTATCCACGACAGGAATACTCCTTCACCATAAAAACAACTAACTGTATACAAATTATCCTGTCACCCCACCTCCAACGGATTAAACCTTATTGCAAGAGCAGAGGGTCTATTTTTGAATGGTAGGACTAGAATAGGGTCGGTGCCAGATAATGATGTAGACGAAACACTCTCGCTTCATTTTGCAAGACTATTAACGCGTAAGTTTGCGTTTTGTTGTCACAATAATAGTGGTTCGTATCTAAATAAATAAAAAAGGGAAAGATACATTGCTGTCTGTTCTACATTTTAACGCTGGCTTCCCACGTCAGACTTTTTGTAGGACGGATAATCGGACCGATTTTGTATATTTGTAACATTGTTCTGTACTTCTGACCGACTTTTTGAAGGACGTGTGCGTTGTGCTATAGCTATCAGTGTGTTCTATATCTCGGGATCGCGTGGAGGTATCGAGTTGAAATTAAAACCATATACTCGGATTTACGGTACCTTGCAGCTGTGAAAAAATCAAACTTCTGAGTTAACTAAAAAAAAGATACGGTCGTTTATGTCGCAAAAAAACATGTATTTCGACAATCTCAAGGGTATCTAAATTCATAGGGTACTTCCCATTGACCTAGAATCCTGAAATATGGCATGAAGCAAGATACTTAAGCAAGAATATTTTTAGCGTGGCATAAACATAGCTAACACGTAAAATATTTACACATAAGCAGACTTTTCTACTATTATCGTGTAACTGAGTATACGTGAAGCCTAACAAAACAATTTAGGCAGGCAACACGCACTAACGAAGGCAACACAGTGTAAACTTGTTACTGCTAGGACAAACAGCCTCGTCGCTTTCAGGCAACCATTCCCACAGTACAAAGAAGGAACAGAAGGCTTAAACATTTTTTTATAAATATATAAATATTCCACAACTATTACACAACAGCGTCTAGTTCCAAGCTAAGCAGAGCTTGTGTTATGGGTACGAGACAACCGGTAAACATTTCTAAATACATACATATTATAGATAAATTAAGCAAATAAACGATTATTATTATTATTACACCCAGACACAGAACAAATGATCATGCTCATCACATAAACATTTGTCTTGGGTGGGAATCAAACCCATGACCTCCGGCTTAGCAGTCAGGGAAGGAACCACTAGACCAACAGGCCAGTGCAGTAATTAATGAGCAAAGAATAAAATAGCATAGCACAGCATATCAGCCTTTAAATGTTCCCACTGTTGGGACACAGGCCTCCTCTCTCGGAGAGGGATAAGGCAATAATCCACCACGAGCCCAATGTGGGTTGGTGGATGTCACATGTCTTTGAATTTTTGGTTCTAAGACATGCCGGTTTCCTCACGATGTTTTACCGTTACTTTCACCGTTTTAAGTGGTAATTCTTAAAACGGTGAAGGAAAACACCGTGAGATTAGAATAGACTGAGAATATTTACGTACCCAAAGTTCGTGAAATTCACAATAACTTCTCTAAAATCCATGATCATGTTAACGATAGATGACTGGGGAAAGAACGCACTTCATCATCAGCCTTTCTAATGTTCCCACTACTGGGCCTCAGGCCTCCTCTCTATGAGAGTGAACCCACTTATTACAATGTTAAGTTCAAATTCCTTGTTCAATGTTGACCTACTGTATATCACCTGTACTATGGCACCACCCTTCACCTTATACTAAGAAGGGTGACATGAGCCTGATTGTGTTTACCCCACGCTCACAAACACCATGTAGGTAAAACTTAAAAAAAAAAAATCATCAGCAGAAAATATTTTTCGTGAAAATGTTAATACAGAGGATCTGGTGTTAAATCTCTAAGGTTATATAAATATGTATACAAGCCTTAATTTATTTACATAACATGATGAAGGGGATTTTCATGAAAGAAATATTTTTGAACTAGCTGTTGCTAGCTGCTTTGCCCGTATTATCCTAATTTAAATAAATAATGATTTTCCTTGCCGGAGTCTGTTTCCTGATAGCTACAACCCGGGAATCTTTAAGTCGAGAAAGGTTCTTCTAGGTTTCTTCTAGGTTTCTTCTAGGTAAACGCGTTCCATCGTCGACCGCATCGTCACTTTCCATCAGGTGAGATAGCGGTCAAGCGCGAACCTGTCAACGATAAAAAAACAAGTTTAGCAGTTCGAGTGTGAAGATGGGGAAAATTTGTGAGTGCGTATGTTTGTTACTCCTTCACGCTGTAACTACTGAAGAGATTAGATTAAATGAAGGGCACAGGCAAATAAATAGGAATGTCACAATATTTAGAGCAGTGGAGGCCGAGTGGTAACTGCCCCGACTTATGAGTTGTAGGTCGCGGGTTCAAATTCAGCCAGGAGCATTAATTTGTGTAATTTATTTCATCACCACTGCTCTCAAAACGATGAAGGACAACATCGTGAGGAAACCGGCATATCCTAAAACCAAAAATTCGAAGACATGTGACATTCACCGACCCGCACTGAACCCGCGTGGTGGATTACGGCCTATTCCCTCGTCTAGAGAGGAGGCCTGAATTCCAGCAGTGGGAACATTAAAAAAAAGGCTGATAATGATGATGATGAAATATGATCAGTATCGGGTACAGATAGAGCCAATTTTTTTTTTTTTGTACTAATTAAAAATCCTGTATAACCTTTGTATGACGCAAAACAATATCCTCCTCCCTATATAAAATACAAATTCAAAATGAATACAATTGAAAAGCGCTGGCAACAATACCGACTGACTGGATGAAAAGCGAATGCATTGTAATAATATCCATTCAATTTATAGTGCTTCAGCTCAACTAAGTGTCGTTTATGATTGAAAATATTTTCAAAAGAATTTTATTGACTGGTTGAATTTTTTTTTTCTTTTTTTTTTCTTTTTATAACTACACGCAACGCCGTTTAGTCCCAAGCTAAGCAGAGCTTGTGTTATGCTGGTAAACATATATGTACTTATATATTTCTTAATACATACATATAATAAATTACACCCAGACACAGAACAAATGATCATGCTCATCACAAAAACATTTGTCTTGGGTGGGAATCTAACCCATGACCTCCGGCTTAGCAGTCAGGGCCACTAACCACTAGACCAACAGGCCAGTCCAGTAATTAATGAGCAAAAATTAGAATAGCATAGCATTATCAGCCTTTTAATTCATGAATCCCCAAGCGACCACCGGTGGCCGCGCATCTATTGTCTTACTATTGTGTCTCTAATTGACGGTATCTGAAGGGTTAATGTTCCCACTGCTGGAAACGAACCCATGACCTCCAGCATAGCAACCAGGGCCCCTAGTACTAGACTAAAGGGCCACTTAAAAGAATAAAAAAGTCAGTCAGATGAAAGAATGTCCTTGATTGCTTAGTCCATGGTTCAGTTATCGTGTGGCTCTGTAACTGGCCACATGAAAAGTCAGCAACAGCAATGGCCCAGCTGGGTCGAAACCTACTGGGGCCAGGGTTAGTTTCGAAAGATAGCTTGAACCCCGGTACCTCTAAAGGCTTGAAGGAACGGGTTGGGTTTTTAGTCAGTAAGAGTCTGACACTATCTCCCGCTCCTCCCAAGAGCGGGGGTTATCATTAGATGACATTACCACCATAAAAAAAGAGATACCTACCCATCAGGTCAATCAGGTCTATGGAGGTTTAGCAGGTTATTTAATTTAACATTGTACTCATGAAAAATAGATATTCTCGAAAAAAAAAATGTTATAATTCTAAACAAATTGAGTATAAATTACACTATATTATAAAGGTAAAATTTTGTATGTGGGTATGTATGTGAGTGTTTGTTTGTAGCTCCTTCACCCTTAAACGACTGAACGAGATTTAATGAAATTTGGCCACCACCATTTTTATACACCATGTTCTTGAATTAGGACATAGAATTCTTAAATGTATGTATTCCAGAATAAGACAATTTTCTTTTTTCTCATGGCACATATATAAACAAGTAAAATTGTACGGTTATTAACTATCACAAAACCAATTTAACGAATTAAATATTTAAAAGTACACAGTTTTACACAGATCTACAGAACACAGCCAAATTATAATTATATCACCATAGCCCACACCAAAGAGAACGTAATTCCAATCAAACATACACAAAACTACCTATAGCCAATCACTTCATTACTGAAACAGAGAGTCCTCAAAGTCAGAGCTCAATCAATCCAGCCAGTGGACCAAACACTTGGTACATACAGCCGTCCAATCTACCATGACCTGTTCAAACCTTACACTTACCCTTGACACTTCATTGAATAGGTGTTTTAAGGGGGGAGGTTGAGGTCTTTGGAAGCTGGTGCGTGGTCAATCACATTGTAATTGCCTGCAGGAACAAGATACCCATGAAATGATGACTGCCTTGTGACAAGGGTCTCGCACATGCTCCAGGGGATTCGATTTAGCGTTGCACCCTCTTCTCATCTTTAGTGATAACGCCTTGTTTGTTTTTACAAGGCCATTCTTTTTTTGTGACGAAACGGACCGTCCGTTTCGTAACAGAGTTGGATTTAGTAGCATGTGTTTAAAGTTCTTTCTTTATTTAATCATTGTACCTACCTACACACAAACAGTTCAAAAAACAATCACAGATAGAAAAGCTCAAAAGTGTTGCTTATTTCGAAATAATTTTTTTCCAGCAAGTTTTTTTTAGGTGGGAAATCATTCAATTACTTCTTCCGTTCTAGGGTGGAGTACCAGGGCAGACTTTTACTGACTAAACCTTCATATGTGTTCTTCAGTTGCCCTTTGTATTCGCGACTTTCATTTCCAGATCCACGGCCGAATTACATAAGAGTTATGTGAGAGATGTAAACACATTTCTTTAGCTTTGTTTCAATATTAAGTTTGATTCCGTTCTTTTAACAGGACCGTTCTTTGTGGCGATACTTAGGGGAGGCCTACGTCTAACAGTAGACGTCTTTCGGCTGAAACGATGATGATGATGAAGCTATGTGGCAGTACTCAATAAATAAAAAAGTAAATAAAGTCACTGGTATAAAGCTACTACGAGATAAAATCAAATTTAAAAAAAAACAGCAGTAGTGTTTAATTTCAGTACAGTAAAATATTATTATAATGATGATACTGTAACAACTTTTCTACAAAGAGCTGAACGACGGTAAAATTCTCCGAAGCAATCGTAAAATATTTAGACCGAATTCCTGTCTCTTTGAACCTTTTTTCTCAGTAACTGATAATCACTTCTGCAAAGGGTAAACTAGTAAATCCTAACTACATTTCTAGAAATAATTTAATGAAAACCTGGCTCTACTGAAAGAATGTCGGAAGCGACAATGTACGGTTTTTTAACAATAGGTTTTCTCTTCCATTAATTATGGAAGAGAAAGAGAAGTATTTATGAAAATATTTTAATGGCAACTACTACGTGCTACTACTCTGTTAGAATAGTAGTTATATAAATAACTATAGCTGCTCCTAGCGGCTTTGCCCGCGTGATAGCAGAAAATTATCCCAAGGGAACATACTTCCGGGATAAAAAGTATCCTATGTCCTATTCCAGGACATGGTCTATCCGTGTACCAAGTTTCATCAAAATCGGTTTTGCCATCTAGGCGTGAAGACGTAACCAACAAACAAACTCACTTTCGCTTTTATAATATTAGTAAGGATACTCATAAGTACTTACTTTTTAACACGTTACTTGGGATCAGCTTTTGGTCTAACCAGATGCGGTTGAATATAATTTTTCAGGGTTACGTACGTCAAAAGGAAAAAACGGGCTTTATCTATTTTTTTATTTTTTTATTATTGTGATATTTATAAATAGTGCGTTATTTTGTTAAGTTCATTATTGTGTAACCGTCATATCAGTCTGCGAATATACGCCCTACAACAAAGTCATGGTTTCATTATCAATCCAGATATTCCTCAATTATTATGCGTGACGCACAGGACCGGCCGTTGTGGCGACGCTTGGGGGAGGCCTATGTCCAACAGTGGACGTTTTTCGGCTTATATGATGATTACGGAAGAGTAATCTCATTTCCGTAAAAAACGTAAAATGTCGTAAGTGACTTACGACATTTTTCCTAAAATGGGTCGATATTATAAGTATAATAAAAACTATACCAACATACTAACTGCTATATGATCATGAATGCAGTTTCCTATCAGGCTTTCTATTGTAAAACAATATTAAACTTTTCCATTTGCAGTTCATAGAGACTCAATCCAGTTTCACCTAAGGTCGAAATTCCTTTAAAAACTGTTTCGCTGCTAACTGAATAAACTTGGTCGTTTAGAACGCAAGCCATGTGTGTATGACCGCAAAACAAACACTAATATTTGATATTAGAAGTTCATAATATATTAGTAGGTAGTCTGGCTTTAGATATTACAGTTTTAATATTATGTCTATTTGCTAAGAGCGGTTATTAAAAGTCTTTGTATAACTCTGTAGTAGCCGTTTTGTGACACGAGAGAGACATAATTAAAATTTTGGTTTACGTACTTATTTTTAAAATACTGGTGGACCAGCTATGCGCAAGTGTTATTTATTTTTTAAATTCTCAGCTTTATACACTTTCTGTTTTAGACGGCGAGATACCATCAATAAGAAGCTAATCCAGCGAGAACTTCACGACCCTCAGTAAAGAGGAATACGACTCTGATGAGGAGGAGGAGGTTATTTATTTACATAAATATATAAAAGGGAGAAACTGACTGACTGACATATCAACGTACAGCTGAAACTATTAAGACTAATAGTCTGCATAAGGTTTTCTTTTATAACGAAAATTGACCCCCTAAGGGGATAAAACAGGCGTCCAAAGTTTGTACGAAGAAACCTATTTATTAGCGAGCGAAGCCGCTGGCAGAAGCTTAGCTTTTTATATAGCTTTCCTCTTGAATCACGATGAATGGAATTTCAATAGATATACTTACTATTGAAATTCCATTCAGTCGTTTGTAACATAATATAATTGGCCTTGTAATGTTCAAATTGCTGGGACTCAGGCATCCTCTCTAAGAAAGTTTTAGTGGATGATACATGACTTAAATTTTTGGTTCCAGGACACGGTTCTATTACGATCACTTCCTTCACCATTTTTTGAGCAGTGCTGATGAAATAAATTACACAAAGTAATGTGCCTAACCCTGTTTGGACCCGTGACCTATAATTTGTAAGTCGAGGTAGTTACCACTGGGCTATCACTACCCCACTTGTTTTTGAGTTTGCCGTAAACAGTCAGACGCGGTTTTATGTTATCTATAGATATAATAAATCTATAGATAACATAAAATACTGTGCGCGTGCACCACTAAAAACTTTTATATATTCGAAATTGATGTAGATAACTTTTGTATAAGTGTGTAACTTGATATATTAGACTTTGTTTCTATTCTGTGAAAACAAGCTGAAATATATTTCAGAAACGAACCATCACTTAAAACCTACAATACGAGTAAACTAATCAACAACACAATGTTGGCAAGCGTATTTTACATAAATAGTTATCTACAGCAAAGAAAACAGAAAATGAAAAGACAAACTTTATTTCAAACTAGGCCACACATACCCAAAACTTTTGCCCATACAAATATTCATATTACCTCAATAGCAAGAACAATAAAATTCGAACGTGTCCCGAGTCCCGTAACATTAATTTTTCTTAGGCATAAACTACACTCCAAGCGCTCCCTTTGAAATCCATCCTTTTTTTTTATTAAGTTGTCCCATAAAAGGGACGTCTGCCATCCTTTTTATTAAAAGGTTATAATAGAAAAAAAAAGATTGCGTCCGTTGAAACGAGAGTGGGCACTTGTGTAACGAACCTTAAATTAATTATTATTGGGCTAAGCGCTCTCAAAACTGATTATTTCGTAGGATAATTCTTTTGATCTGAATAAAAATAAGGAAATGTTTACGCTAATATTTTAAGCGTTCCAAAAATGGGTCAACGATTTTACGAGAGAACGTTTTTTAAAAGTGGAAATGAAAATTCTGCTGGGACCGCCGACGGTCACCACAAAAACGCATAAAGTCAAATTAATCTCGTGACGACGGCAATAATTTATTTAAGTAAAATAAAAGCGAATAAATAAAACGGAAATGTGTGTAAGCTTTTAACACTTCGGTGAAAAACCGAAAATATATATGAATGTAATGAAACAAAATAGTAAAAAATGTAAAATACTGTAAACATTTAAATTTAAGCTCCTTTCATTCAGACCCACAGAAACAAAATCTAGCTGAAATTTAAGTTTTTATTTTGCAACTTGAAAATTAATCACAATTTGAAATGTCAAATTCGACAAAATCGTTCGATGTGATTTGACTGTGCGTAAGAACATAATTATCTCTTTACCAATACAAAGTCGTTTTCAAGGGTCTAAAACCAAAGGGTAAAATGGGACCATATGCCTAAGACTCCGCAGTCGGTTCGTCTATCTGTTCGTCTGTTTCCAGGCTGTATCTCATGAACCGTAATAGAGAGTTGAAATTTTCACAGACGATGTAATTCTGTTGCCACTGTAACAACAAATTAAAAAAAAAAAAACAGTATGAAATAAATATTTAAGGGGGCTCTCATACAAAAAACTTATTTCTTTTTGCAGTTTTTATCGATAATGATATGGAACCATTTTGTTCACAGTTCCAACTCACACTTGGCCGAATTTTTTAAATAGGTTTTGTATATAGCAAAACCAATCATAATCAGCTTACACCACGACCCCAGTAGCCCATCAAACATCCACAGATACCTCCACAGTAATGAAACTGCACTCAGACATGTTGATAATGAAGTTAGGCCCCCTCCTGTCTGTTTTGGAAACAATTAGGTATTATTATAGAGCCTAATAGGAGGGTGCTGCGGCAACGCTTCCCCTTCAATAACAATACGTTGTTATATGTAAGTAGGTACCTCTATCTATAAATGTGAGTACAGTTGATGCCAAACTTAAGTGGCAATAGCCAGGGCCATTGTACGCAGAACAAATGGTCGATGGGGACGAAAGGTTCTGAAGTGCCGATCACGTAACGAAAGAGGCAGCGTTAGAAGGCTTCCAACAAGGTGGACTGATAACTTGGTCAGGGTCTCGGCAATTGAATCGACCGGTCGTCGTGGCGACGCTTGGGGGAGGCCTATGTCCCACAGTGGACCACTTTCGGCTGATATGATAATGATAATGATGATGACAGTTGATGATAGAAATCAGTAAGTATGCAGTTTTTTTGAGAAAGAGGTCAATCCAACTCGGCTGGACAGCGCTCTACGAGTATCTCATGAATGCATTTCAAAGATGATAATGTTGCGCTAAGTTTCCATTCGTAAGATTTGTACATTCGTTATATTATGCCATTAACGAAGCTCACAAACATAAGTCGAAATGATGTTGGCGCGAAAGTGCTATGTTTAACGCTTGATTTACCAAATATAATACACCCAAATTTACTAAAAAAAAAAATACTGGCTACTACTCATACTATGGTTAAATATGTGCTATAATAATATTTTAAATTGTTTCATTATTTTGTTCAAAAAAAGCATACAAAGATGCGCTAATAATTTGCCGCGGGTGAATTTTTACAAGACTCCAGCCTTAACGATACATTAACCATAAAGGTTTAGTTATGGGGTACAACAACTAAAAACTCACTAGTTTACAAAAAAATTGCAACCTAGCAAGCAAAATATCTACTTTTAATTTTGGAAGTAAGTGTAAAATAACGAAGTAACAAAACCTACATGATTTTTTATTTGGATGTCAATTTTATAATTTGGCACAAAAAATTTTGATCGACCAACTTCCAACACAAGATCTAAAGACAGATTTACTAAAGCCTTCCCTAACCTAGTGTCACCAAAACAAAGACGACACACAAACATAACATTATATAATAAATTGTCACAACGTACCCCGTCCAATTAGTGCACTAGTTACAAAACAACGTTAGTGTGTGGGGCACAAGGTGCACAAACACTGACGTGTGCACACGAAGCGTTGGAGCGTGTTAGCTGTCTTGTGCAGGTGATTGCTAATAGACAAACGGGTGGTACATATTTGGTACAGAATTATACTGCTGTGTGCTTAGGTGATGTGGGGTTATGTGATAGGATATTTAGATCCTGTACTTTTTTTTGGAAGTAATGAAATTGTCTAATTACTACTCCCACGTGACACGTTAGACTTTTACCGACTAGGAAAGCAGGAACGATGACCGCTAGGACCAAGAAGAATTTCTGAATAGGAAACCCGTGGTCCTTGGCAACTGAAGGACACGTGTGTGGTCCCAGTCAGGAAAACTCTGACACACCTTCACGCTTCACTCTAGAACGGAAGAGGTCGAAATGATCTAATCATTTCATCACCTCAAAAAAAAGACATACTTACAAACTTTCGTTTTTAGTTAAGTTGTTATGTAGTTTTTTATGAAAAGTTTTGTAATTTTCGTAAATAAAGTTGTTGCCGTCGGTTATTTCAAAACAAATATGTTAGTATTTAGTATCTATGTGGTATATTCTCGTATTATACTATGAAACTTTGTGATATTATAACGGTAAATATATCGCGAATTCTTTGTATTGACGTCGGCAAAACTTATCTTATTAAGGACAAAGTTGGACGTGTAATCCTTCTTAGAAATGAAACAAAACTAATTATAGTTTATATGTTACCGATATGTGTTTGATCTTGGACATACTGATACGTTATAAGAAAACTTTTAATTTATTAACTTGATACAGAAGTAGGACAATATATAGGCTGGTTAGATTTTTGTTATTTATGGGCTTGCCGGTATCCTCACGATGTTCCTTCACCGTTTTGAGAGCAGTGGTAATGAAATAAATTACACAAAGTAATGCGCCTGGCAGGGTTTGAACTCGCAACCTACAACTCATAAGTCAGGGCCATTACCACTCAGCCACCACTGCTCTACAACTACTACTACTGAGTGGAACTCTTTGGAATGGCCTTGATCGGTACTCCTTCTCCTCCTCGAGTAGTATTCCTCATTACTGAGGGTCGTGAAGTTCCCGCTGGATTAGCTTCTTGTTAATGGTATCTCACCATCTGTGACGGTTCTTAGCGTCATGAATTGCGACGTGCAATTGGGTATCCAGTATGGAGCGGACCTGATCTGCCCATCTTATTGGGCTGCGGCCCCTTGGTCGTTTGCCATCAACCATGCCAGTTACGATGACCAAAGTACTCTAGTACTCTACGCATGCAGGTAGTCGACAGTCTGATCTTGATGTTCAGTTCGCGTAAGATAGAGCGGTTTGTACGGAAGGCAGTCCAGGAAATTGTGGTGAATAAAATGTTTTTCATTCAAAACTTATTTAATAACAAAAATCATTCTTCAAAAAAAGTGTTTCCAAAAAGTTCTGTAGGCTGAAGCATCTTATTTAAAATCAGTAGATGGTTGAATGTTTGCAGTGAAGAAAAGGAGGCGCTTCCAATATCCGTGTTCAAACATGGCGTAATAGGAAACATCTTGCTTCCGGGAGCTTCGAGCAAACAAGGGAGGGAGGTACAACTCTTTTTACAATAGCTTTTTGAGTTGAGAGAAAAAATGTTTCTTGAATTTTTTTTTTTCGATTTGCAAAATTGTGTTGACATCGTCAGGTACTGTTTCAAAATAGGTACCTACTGAAAAAAAGAAAAAATAAAATTGCTATCGTTGTCTCATTAATTAGTAAATGAACAAGTAACTTATCGGATTTCCGCGACCCTAACCAGGTCATCCGTCTACCTTGTTGGTTGCCTTCGAACGCTGCGTCTTCCAGTACGTGGTCGCCACTCCAGAATCTTTCGTCCCCATCAACCAATGCGTGCAATGTGCCCTGCCTATTGCTACTAATCCGATGGATTGGTGACGCACAGGATCGGGTCGTTGTGGCGACGCTTGGGGGAGGCCTATGTCCAACAGTGACCGTCTTTCGGCTTGGTATGATGATGATGATCAAGTAACTTATACAATACATGTCTTCAAAGTACAATTATCGTTCGTATTTTAGTTTTTTTTTGTCACCAAACCTAGCAAATTCAAATCAATGTTTTTCTTTAAAAAAATCACAAAATCGGTCGGCACTACATTAAAGTGAAGCAACTAAACTAAATTAAAGTGATGTCTTGGACATCAACTTCAAGTAGTTCGTGGTACGACTTCCAATGCACCAGCTCTAGACCTTCTTGATGGAAGTATTTTTGCTGAAGGGTGTAATACATGAACGTTTTCAAGGATGGTTATCCGAAAGGATGCGCAGCGAAAACGTTTTCGATTAGTTTTAGTTTATTATTGTTTAAGATTGACAATGCTTGCACTAACTAGACAGGTCCAGTTAGAGTTGTATGGTTCTTCCTTCCAAAGACCATGTCAGGCTCAATCTGCATGGTTCTCATATGATTTGACCATTACATGTTTGCTATATGGACTTTAAAAAAGACTTTGACCCCGGAGTATGTTTCGGTGTTTGGTGGTAGGCAGTTAGGAAATATCGGCCTCGTCTAGTTTAAACTGACGGAAAAATTTACGTGTAAAAAGTGTTTTTATAAAACCTATTTGCAAAATAAAGATCCACTTTAATTAAAAAAAAAAAAAACAAACCTTCCTTGGGCCTATAAAAAAAAAATCTGTAATCGAAACTTTCAGATCGTCGAAACTGCTACATACCTATACAATTATACCAGTTACTCAGGAAATAATTTAATTTAACCTACGTATGATATCAAAATTCAGCAGCACAAATCTTCGTTCCGGTTGATCCAATAATAGTTCTGTACTTGCATGTACACGTACATAGACAGTAGTTTATACGCAAGCGGTTGGCAACACTGTCTCGCCCCGAGCTTGCGGTAACTTGCTTTTGTACTGAATTATTGCGGTAATGTTGGTAGATTTGATACTGAATATTTTTGTAACTAGTATTAGAGTAATTAGTTTTTATAGCATAGCGACGGGCGCAAAGTAAAAAAAGTTATCTGCAACTTTGCGATTTTCTGATAATTGCAGTAACTTAACAAATATTTAATATTCTAAGACATAATAAAAAAAAAAAATTACCTACTAAATAACTGCTTATTGTTACTAATTCAATAAAGATGATAGAAAATCACAAAATTGCAGATAAGTAACTTTTTTTACTTTGCACCCGTCGTAATAAACCTCTACTGCACTTTTGTTATGATGGCACGGTTGCAGTGGGTCAGCGATTGGCTGGCGCACTGTAGGTATCTTGCGGGTTCGATTCCCATTCGGAACAATATACATGACTTGACTGCTTGTGTGATTTTGTTTGTAAACGTACACAATACAGAAAATAATGGTGTAGGGCAACCAACGTTTCATTTTATAAAAAATACTTTTACAAAGCAAGTAGTTTTTTCAAAGTATTTTCTCCCAGTTGAATGCTAGTTTTTACTAGCAATAAAATTTCGACAAATATGTAACAACTAACAGACTGATATTCAGGGCAGGGTTAAGAAAGCTAAATTTTTCGTAGCACAATGCGTAGCTGCGTAGCATTTGTGCTACGCGGCATGTACGTAGTAGAAATAAACATCATTTTTAGGATTGCGTACCCGAAGAGTGCTATCAGGACCATATTAATAACTGCCCGACCGTATGTTTTTCTGTTTGTCTGTCCATCTGTCACTATTGATAATGTGACCGACAGTGGAGCACGCTTGCCTAGACGTTACCTATTCACTCTCAACTTAAAGACTCCTAACGACCTGTGCAACAATTCAGTCTTAGGGTGATGGCGCGGCATCTGTAAGAAGACGCGGTGCTATGAGCACCTTCTCGTGGCGTGCTTCAAAAATTTTCATACTTTTGTTCTTACCGCTCGCCGCCCCGCGCTTAACTACCGCTCACAGCGGCAAGGTCGTGAACGGGCCGTTATTTGTAGTTAGAGATGTGCCGTTGCCGGCAATATTGCGCGAAGTGGGAATATTGATGGCAACATTGCCCGAAGTATAAATATTGGTAGCAATATTGCCAGCAAAATTCCCACTTCGTGCAATATTGCCGGCAACGGCACATCTCTAGTTGTAGCTATAAGGAAACACTGAACCCAGCAGAAAATTCCACTCCTTAGCTGTACGCACATAAATGAGCTTGATCCATAGCTCAAATGGGTTAACAGTCAACCTCGATACAAATTCGGCATCAAATCCGCTATCCTAAAGACAAGTACACCCCCATATAATAAGTTTACGTAGTACATCGTTCCTCCATTCGTTTCACGGTGTGCACTTGCTAACCGAGTTTTTCGGCGTTACTTAAACTCAAATCTGTTTACAGACTAACATAGTTATCTGTAATTCGATAGTCTTCGACATTGTCGGTTCTACAGAGGTTTTATGCAGTAGTTTTATAGGATTATAGACCATAAAGACAGTAGTAAGATATTTTAATGGGTTGTTTATAGTTCTGGAAAGTGATAAGAAAGAAAAACATTTTATTTACCGGAATGGCCAAAAAGTATTTACAATTTTTTTAAGTGCATTCAAAAAGCAGGCGCCACTTCCGAGCAAAAGGGCCGAACGCTCAGCATAATGCCGAGTCCACAGCGTTAAAAGCGGTGAGTCTACGGCGCTGGTTTTCGGCGTGGGCCGTAACAATATCGACAAAGAAGTCAGCACACGGTGCTGTGTGCCAAAAAATTTAAATAAGTAAAATAGAATAAATATAATTGTTTTAGGGAAAAAGAAAAATATGCAAAATAAATAAAAAATCAATAACGAATATATAAATAACAAGGAAATAAATACGATAAAATAATAATCATCATCATCATCATATCAGCCGAAAGACGTCCACTGCTGGACATAGGCCTCCCCCAAGCGTCGCCACAACCACCGGTCCTGTGCGTCAAGCATCCATCGGATTCCCGCGACCCTGACCAGGTCGTCGGTCAACCTTGTTGGAGGCCTTCCAACGCTGCGTCTTCCGGTACGTGGTCGCCACTCCAGAACCTTTCGTCCCCATCGACCATCTGTTCTGCGATAAAATAATGTGTATAAAAAATGGCAACATTACGTCGACAGCAACCATCACAGATAAGAAGATCACATATAAATAAGAAAAGTGAATGCAATATAATTGAATATAGATAGTAGTACTACAGTACAGCCTTCTAGCCAAGTTACAACCGTTTCGTGTCGAATTCCGATCTCCAATCGGTAACGCTTTGGTGCCGGCAATTGAATAAAACGATAAGTTGGTAGCCATGTTGACGCGCCTAAGAAGGCCGCGCGTTCTACAATGTAGCGTTTGTATAACAAAGGATGTAGCGTTGAACATTGTAGAAACGTTATTCTATCATTTTGAACGATGTGAATTTGGCTACAAATTTTCTATTTGTTTGTTCTGACCACGTGACTTAAAGTTGAGTCCCATACATTTGTAGCGACATTTATGACGCCACATAAGAACTATGAAGAAAATACGAAATCCTGCATCGCGAAATCAAAGTTCTCCGCGCGATTTGAACATTTACGACAGCCCGACATCAACTATCGGGCAGTAGCCCACCAGACTATAACACCTGTCTGGTCGGAGGATCCACCCGTTTCAAAGGAGGTTTGCGGGACTTTACTCTCTGTTCCACATACCTTCACATTTGATTAATTTTATTTTCGTCTAGCGTTAACGATTGCAAATAATCAACTTGGCTAGGGGTGCTGGTACGTTCGTATAGGTATTGTCGTACAGGTACTATCGTTCAGGTATCATAGCTCAACAGTACAAGAATATTGATTACTTCTGAGTATAGCCAATAAAAATCCAATAATCCGCCTCGCTGAACGCAATAACCAGATAGTAAAGCCTTATTTATGCGCAGTGAAGAATAAAAACTTCCTAGATATCAAATGAAATAATTATCCGTAAACACCGTGTACTTTACGTAATGCACACTAGGTTTCATAAAAACGGATTTATGCTACGAAAAGCGAGCTCGGTAGACCGAAATACCGCTTTTTGACTTGATTTATCCACTTTTAGCCAGCTCGCTGTTTTCATACGAGATATATAATTCCCCATTGCAGATAATTTGTATGCAAAACGTGCGTATTTATTAACATTGGATTGTGTTGCCTGATGATATGATAAAGTTGAGTTGGGCCTTTCATTTTGGAATGATCTAAACACGCAATTATGTATTTGATAAAACAATGTTTTGATAACTTTTAAATTTGACTAATTGACACCTATATTATATACAACGTGTAACGTTAAATGCGCAAAACCTGAGACATCCCAAATGATTTTTAATTGAGTGGACCTAATGCTGTAAGAAAAAAAAAACATTTAAAAAAATTAAAGGTTTTATGAGCAGTTTTAGTTGGTTTAAAATTCATATCTGCATTGAAATAAAAACTTTTATATCCCGTGTATGAGAAAATTTGATTGGATTACAACTATTTGTGTTTGTTTACCTATTTCAGCGGGTTTGCGCATGTGATGGCTTGACCTATTCATAAATAGGTCGAAACTTTTAATGAATTTTTTTTTGAAAAATGTAACCTATATTAAAAACTGGTTTAATTGATTCTGCTCGTTATTCTGATTAAACTAATTTCAGGTTTTGCGCATTTAACGTTACACCTTGTATGTTTATTCCAAAATAATAACAAACTACTTGAAACTTAAAACTTTTGATAGCTTTTTTTCTTTTTTTTTTTTGTCGGTCATGACCAGAGCACATAGCTCATAGAGCAGATGGGCGATGGGAATAAAAGGTTCTAGAGTGGCGACCACTTACCGGAAGACGCAGCGTTAGAAGTCCTCTCACAAGGTAGACCGACCAATCCGATGGGTGCGAGACGCACAGAGCCGGTCATTGTGGCGACACTTGGAGAAGGCTATGTCCAACAGTGGACGTTATTAGTCTGAAATGATGATAACTTCTGACTTAAAAGCTCCTAGGTTATAACTCAAGAAACAGACTTCGGCAGGGAATTCTATTCCTTAACTGTACGCAAAATGGGTGAGATATCCACCATGTACCGGTGGCCCCTCGCCGAACATCGTGTGGTCTGATGATGGAATAGGCTTATGAAAATTGAATTATGCAATTCAGAGGCACACTTCCCAAAATATAACCGACAGGCTAGCAACTCGATGTCAATGCTCAAGACTTTGAAGTTATGACTCTACGATTACATCATTATAACATTTTATAAAAGTCCATTTAAAAAAAAAACACTAATAGACACATCATAACACAATTTGAACACGTTTATCGTCATACGCTGTTCATAATCAGTCAAATTTTAATATCACAACCAAAATTCAACCTTGTTACTTACTCTCTAAAGCTCATTTCATGTTCCACATTACAGACCTACAGTCCAGCATGCGAAATCCAATTATTTTGGACACAATCAACTCGGGATCATTCCGATATGTAGATGTCGCTACGCTCAAATCGAATGAGCGGTGTCGAATTCAACGAATGATTGGACTTATCGAATGATTGTTATTTGCGAATATCGAATTATCATATCGATATTGGAGATTTTGATAATAATGAGTGAAATGGTGTTGTGAAAAACATGGCTGATTCGAAGTTATTGTGAAAACGGATGGTTTTGTAGGAGTTTCTTTATTTTTCAAAAAACTGTAATAAAAAACTATGGCATAGGTTTAAAGCTTCAATGTGTCAATTACTGCCCATTCCAGATTGCCTGGAAGAGATTGCGGAATGCGATAAGGCCGCCCATTGTATGTATGTGTTTTAGTTTTAAGTTTCCTTTTGTATGTGTAACGGTGTACAATAAAGTATATAATAAAAATAACAATAATAACGAAAAAAAAAACTGTGAATTACAACAAAATAAATAGCATGTTTGCAAGAATTATGAAAATAATTGCAAGCGAACTTGCAACGAACTAAACTAAAGTCCACATTTGATCCTTCAGATCAAATGTGGATTTTAGTTTAGTTAGGCTCGCTTTACTTCGAGCAGGAAATTAGTTTTTTTTTTTATTTGATATAAACTAGTGCTTGAGCCCACCTCATCAAATGGAATCGCAGTCCAGCACTAGTTACAACAATTGCATCACTGCTTACCATCGTAAACAGTGATGCAATCGTTGATGGTGAGGCACACTAGTTTATTAAAAACCTATTCACTCTAGCCTTTGATGATTTTTCACTTCATAAAACAAATAAAAAGATATCCATGGAGACAAATAAAAACTAGACTCTACAGACACTTAATTCAATACATAAAAAACATTAAACATATACTACCAATAGACAGGACATAGCGAACAAAATTCTAATCTGAGACTTGTTACTAAAGTAGTAACAAGTAGCTGTCACCTGTACCTGTCAAGTCGCGTTTGTGTCCGCTATACGCACCAAAACAAAATATTTTTTGGAGAAATATGCCAAGTTGCGCATTGCACCATTGTAAATCGTATTATGGCAAAACGACTGGACCTAACTCCAGTTTATTTTCGTAAATATTTTTCGTCTTCACTGAAGCATAGGATGACAGTTTTTCTAAGACATTTTTTCTGATGGCCACTCTATTGTATCTATTTAATTTCTTTGATTCAATACTTTGATCATTTTCCACATAAAAAAAATTGCAAATTAAAATCCGAAGAAAAATCTAAACCGATTGATCATCATCATTATTATCATTTAAGTTACGTGTAAATCTTGAGCCTTTACATTCTGTCACAGAGTTATACAAATAACATTTCCTTTGAATCATCTTATACTAACCCCCTACAAAATCCCTGTCATTTTCATGATTTATAATCATAATTTTGATACTAAATCATACAACTTAGTAGCTAGGAAGGTCGCACAAGTTTATCGACAAATAAACCAATAGACAAGCTGAATGACTTGTTTTTCCATCCGACTATCATTCACTTCATTGTACTTCCCGCGAAAAAACTCGTGTTTACAATCCAAAGCGAAGTTTATGGGGATTATTGCAAGTCTTAAGCGAAGAGCGTTTTGGGTATAATAATGAACCATTGTTCGAACAATGGTTCATTGATTGTTCATTATTATTATTTAATTAAATACTAACACTAGGCTAAGTTTTTAACTACTAATACATATGGATGTTTATCTAAAATAAATATTTTGAATTTGAATAATAATAATAATGGCACCCAATTACCATAAAAGGCCAAAGATATGAATTACACACGTAGCAGCCAATTAGCTTAACAGCCTAGTCTGGTAACGAAATGGCGGCAGCGCGATCCAACTAGCAGCCTGAATGATAATTCAGCCCATGAATCTAATACAAAATTTAATAAACATGGTTGGCTAATGTGTAGACAAATAAATTAACAAAACTTGGGGTACACACAGACAATCCAAACAACAGACCAAATTTATTTAATTTTAGGCTCCTTCAAACATATTTTTTTTTTTTAAATGGCAAATCGTCAAATAATTTCTCCCGCTCTTGGCAGAGTGAGAGAGACTTTTAGACTTTCTCCTGTGTTCTTATAGTCTTCGTAAAACCCACAACATGGGGAACTTCTAAAGTTAACCGAAGTATTTATTTACTACCTCAATTTCAAGATAATGACAAATTTTGAACAGCTCCATCAGATCTTTCGAGATTTTTTTCAATAACACATTCCCCATCCAAAGTCTTATATTATTTTCTGAATTGCTGTTTACAAGTGGTATGACTCAACCGATTATAATCAGAACGCTAAACTCCCATAACTTACACCACACCACAGACATCCCCTTCTTGTACCACAAAAGACGGCGTTCACAAACCAGTCTGGGTACTTCGTAAGACCAATATTTTCTTCGTATAGAGGGGTTTGGTACTATAAATTCTATCCCTATTGATACTTAGTAGAGCATTAGTTCTTCTTTTGTACTTTGCAGGCTATTCAGTTGAAAAAGTGGCTTATAAATGCGTAGAGGCAACTTTATGGGCAAGTATTAGTAGCTATTATTCTTGGGTAGTCTTTATCTAATGTTTTTAAGATTAGGTATAAAGATATCGCTATTGTTTTTTAAGTAATTCATCTATATTTTTCTTGTTTTTTTTTTTATATAGCCTCTTTTTCGTTTTGTAATGTGAATGTGAGAACACTGTACACCTTACAAACCTTTAGATTACTTCCTATTTAAATTACTTTTTTATTTGAATTACTTTTTTATTTTTTGCTTTTGTGTACAGTAGGTATTGATATACACTGTTCTTACATACTATCATATTGTAACACCTACCACTTTTTTTTAAAAGAGTAACCATGGAGTTTCTTGCCGGTTCTTCTCCATAGGAAACGACCAATTTAGAACCGTGCACTAGCTTCTGACGTTTTATAAGTGCCCATGTAGGCCTATGTGAAATAAAATATTTTGACTTTGACTTTTTTTTTGACTTTGATGTTATTCATCTGCTATGCTGCCCATCTTGCACCTGGACTATTAAGGATTTGTACACTTGTACAGGTTGCCAGAAAATGGTAAGAAAAATTTCATCTTCATTATCAGCCTTTTTAATGTTTCCATTGCCGGGACTCAGGCCTGCTCTTTAGAAGAGAGAATGGGCCGTAATCCACCACGCGGGCCCATTGCGGATTGGTGAATGTCACATGTCTTCGAATTTCTTCATGTCTCCAACTAAAGAATTTTTTTTTAAAAAAAGAAGGGAAAAATTTTGTTTGTGTCCATTGACACGCAAAGTAGAAGAAGATATTATTATAAGGCTGAAAGTCATAATAAATGATAGGGCAGTAGAAAACGCTAAATATGCACAATTTATTTGCGTGATTGAATCGAGAATGAAGATGTCCGCAAGAGAACCAAAGTTACTGACATAGTATTAATTTCTTGTAGAGATTTTGTAGAATCAAAGGCAGAGATAGTACACAGTAAAAATATATTGTAAAATAAATTCACATTAAAAAATACATGAGACCATGCCATCAGGCGATCTCGTTGACGAACTAAGAAAAAAGTCTATCTAACTTCAAATATACGACAGTTATATTATAAAGAAGAAAAACTATGCATCAAATAGCGACTGTTGAGAAAGTCGACTTCAACACATAGGCCAAAAAATCGCCAAACTTAAGTTGCCACTGATAGGGTACATCATCGTAAAGCAGAAGGTCCATGGGGACGAAAAGTTCTGTAGAGGCGATTTCGTACGAGAAGACGTGGCGTTGCTAGGCCTCCTACAAGGTGGATCGAGAGGGGGTGCTGATGGATGGTGAGGTTAGAGAAAATAAGACGGATGCTAACCGCACAGGATCAGTCGTTGTGGCGATACTTGGGACTATGTCCAGCAGTAAACGACTTTCAATTGAAATGGAGATGATGTTATTACGGCAAGTTGGAAGACATAGACATATCTGCCGCATACCAAACAAAATGTGGGATCTAATAGCACAAAATTTGTGCATTGAGACAGTGAGACGAGGTCGCAACAGACCACGAAAAAGATTGTGGAGCTGCTTAAAATATAACTCTCCCCGCACACAGGACTAAAAAAAAACGCCAGAAGCGGCCACAAAAAACGCTAGTAGCCGCCGCAAAAACAACTAAAAAGTGCGACACCTCTTGTGCCCGGTGAAGCTTGAAGCCGCTTCAAGCGGTTTTTTTTGGGCACTACCACACACGAGCCACAAAAAAAGGCCGCCTCAAAGTAAAGCTTAAAGCGGCGTTTTTTTGAAGCTCGTGTGCGGAGACAGTTAAATGAATGAACCTACGTCACGAGCTACACTAAAAAAAATTGCAGAGAAAACCTATTTCTGTGAAAACGTAATCAGTTGCTTATGTATGATTTCCGAAAAAAGATCGATTTATTAAAAAAACAATTACAAAATCCAAATTCACAAACTAAAACTTGCTTATCTAATCTGGCAATATTTGATTGTCAACAAAGTGTACAGTGCAATTTGCAACAGGCTCGTCTGATGGCCAGAGGACTGTGATTGGCTGAGTTGATTGAAGCCTTTGTTCCAATCCCTGTTATTATATCCTGTGAAAATCTGATATTTTGAACCTAAAAAACTGGTTTATTAGCTTTGTATCGATAATCAATATGAACTTTTAGGAAGTATTATAGTTTTAAATTAAACAGTATAATATTCACATGCTTGTTCGTTCTCACAAGTGGTTTTGTTTACACTTAGAATTTATTTATATCAAACTTCAGTCGGCAGAAAGTAGAAAAGTATCCTAAAATCCTTACTAATATTATATTCGTAATAGCGAAAGTGAGTTTGTTAGTTTGTTACGTCTTCACGCCTAAATGGCAAAACTGATTTTGATGAATATTGGTACAGAGATAGTTGGGACCCTGGCTGGATAGACGGACATAGGCTATTTTTTTTAAGTGAGAAAAGGGGGAGAAAGAGTAAGGTATATTAATAAAAACGGGCGAAGCCGCGGGTAAAAGCTATTCACATATAAAAGAAAGAAAGTAAAACTATTCAATAACGCGCGGGATATTACGTAATCTTAAGACTAGCTAACAAATTTAAACATTCTATAAGTAAAATATGTGCCACGTCCGCGCAAAACGGCTGAACGCTCAGCATAATGCTTTGGCTACCTTTATAATGCGACGAGTCCACAGCGCTGTTTTTCAACATGAGCCGATAACGATTTCTGAAACAGAAAGTATTTTGTACCAGTGTATCAAATTTTTTCGTTCAGCTGTTTTGTTACGAAGAAGTAACAAACCCATACTACAAAACTTTTACCTATATACAATTAAATTAGTGTAATATCTTGGAATTCGCCAATTTGATGGAGTTGCCTTACAAGCAGACAGGAGGTGCTAAACCATCAACGAATCAAAAATACATATCCTTTAAAAAACCAGACACCCTAATAAAAAAACCTCTTCAAAAACTCACAGTCGTCAACATTTTAAAAAGTGCCATCACACTATATCGGCCACCATTCCACTCACAGCCACGCTATGAGACTCGTCAAGCGAGATCAAAGCGATGTTGCGTTTATAATTGCCACCCTTACGCCTTTCCCCCTCCGAAGGGCTGTAGTACAGTCAAGGTAAAAATAGGTTCGTCACTTTAATGTTTGTGTTTGTTTAATTTGTGCATAATAGGAATTGTTATCGCGATTTAGTACCTATTGTCAAAATAGATAGAAGTCATTAGATGATTTTCCACCAAAAAAAAATTTTTCAGAGGGAAAAAGCTAGGTTCTGAGCTTCAAAACTTTATTTTTAAAGTGGGAAATCATCAAATAACACTTCTTGCTTATCTTTTCTTGACTGAAGGAATACAGGTGGATTTTTTTCACCTGTATTCCTTCAGTTACTCTTTTCGTTTCTGGGCCTTGTAACTTTCGTTCAATTCTAAAGCCCTGGTGACATCCAACAGGATGAGAGACAGTGTGTATAAATAAGACAGTAAAGTTAAAATAGACTACATTTAATACATTACCTACCTAAATTAAATCATACCTTCATACATCTTTGGAAGTAGGCGGAACAGACAGTAAAGTCCCGCAAACCTCCGTTGAAAAGGGAGGATCCTCGACCAGACAGGTGTTATGGTCTGGTGGGCGACTGCCCGATAGTTGATTTCGGGATGTCGTATATAGGTATTCAAATCGCGCGGAGAACTTTGATTGCGCGATGCAGGATTTCGTATTTTCTTCGTAGTTCTTATGTGGCGTCATAGATGTCGCTACACATCAATATACATACAGTACATAATTGTACACATAAATAGATAAAACACATAAATCCTTACTTTCTTACTAATATTATAAAAGTGAAAGTGAGTTTGTTTGTTTGTTACGTCTTCACGCCTAAATGGCAAAACCGATTTTGATGAAACTTGGTACACGGATAGACCATGTCCTAGAATAGGACATAGGATGCTTTTTATCCAGAAGTATGTTCCCTTGGGATAATTTTCTGCTATCACGCGGGCGAAGCCGTTGGGAGCAGCTAGTTTAATAATAAAAATATATATTTAAAAACCTAAAAGTTGTCTTAATTGAGAAAATATTTTGTAAACTGACGAAGCTATTAACGCCTTGACTGTACCTAACTATTAGGGTCGTATAGGGTTGACGGCCATTAAGAATGGACTCGAAATGAAGTGCCGACCAGTTCAGTGGATGAGTATGGCTGGTTAATTTCGGGTTAAAATATAATTAACGGTTATGTGTGCAGTAGTTAGTTATAAGGTAGTTTAGGGAGTCGTACTTACTAATATTTATCTTTTAGTTTTAGTTTTATAGCTTTGGTGGAACTGTGAGTCAAATAAATGCAAGGTGAAACTTTGAATAAATGACATTCAATAAGGAATTTATGCATAACACTGGCTGGAAGGCCTCTCACAAAGTGGACCGAAGACCTGATTTTTTATGGTGGGAAAAATCACAATGACCACCCCCGCTCTTGGGCGGACTGAGAGATAGTGTCAGACTTTTACTGATTAAAAGCCCACCCTGTTCCTTCGGGCCTTCCGTACCGGCCGTTGGGGCCGAAAGGTTCTGGAGTGGCGACGCGTACCGACGCAGCGTTGGAAGGCCCGGAGACCTGGTGAGGGTTGCGGGAATCCGGTGGATGCGAGACGCACAGAATGGTCATTGTGGTGATACTTGGGAGAGCCTATGTCCAACAGTGGACCTCTTTCAGCTGAAATAATGATGATGATGCGAGTTTGATGTAGGTACTTTCAAGAAGTTCATATCAGATTCTATTTCTTATAAACAGCTTTGATGCCTTATAACTTTGGTTTTTAATAAAGATGTTTTAAACAATATTTCATACATGTTTACTGAAGCTAAAATCTTCTTTTTTTTAATATTAGTGTAGATAAAATTACCTGAAATTGCATACCCAAGGTTCTCTCTAACTTCTAAGCCATCGATTTAAGGCTTAATGTTTAATATTTATTTTGCTTTAAACATTCGAAAGAATTATCTCTCTATCAGACAGACATAACACAAAATGTATTCAATCTTTACAAAACATCCTTGATAACACAATATCCTCTGACCTCAGCTACAGATACTGCGAACATGTTTCCCCGAGGGCCGACAAGGCAC
This sequence comes from Mythimna lalbum, assembly GCA_949319445.1. Lineage (NCBI taxonomy): Eukaryota > Metazoa > Arthropoda > Insecta > Lepidoptera > Noctuidae > Mythimna > Mythimna lalbum. The sequence continues at coordinate 5,808,113 of OX439345.1, read as the reverse complement.
CAGTCACGCGTGACTGTTCCTGACACCAAACTATCGGAAAACTTCACGCTGTGCAGGATAATATCAAGATTGAAATAGATGCAGTATATTTAGCTCATGCATATACATGATGGAAATAGCGTATTTTTATCTTCTATAGCATAGCATAATAAGCCTTAACAATTTGCCTGCTGCAGTCTTCCCATCCGATTATAATTTATAATTTTTACTTTTTTCCGTAATTATATTTAGGTATTGTTTTTCTGTAATTATTATGTTTTTTTCTTTTGTAAATTATTGTTTTTGAAGCACAGTTTACACGTATCGGATCACTGTAATCGGGGATACCTCAGCCCCTGTCAGACAGATTGTCCTAGTTCAGGGGTTGAGATCACATTGATGTAATGTTTTTGAAAATTTGGAAATAAACTATTATTATTATTATTATTCATTTGGGTCTTCAAGGCTAGAGTGAATACTTGAATTGGCTCTTAATAAACTAATGCGCCTCACCATCAAAGATTGAAGATTGATGAAGATCTTTGATGGTGAGGCGCATTAGTTTATTTCTGCTGGAGCTCGATTTACGAAAAATATGGCACAAAGCGCTTCACGCTTTTATCACAATTATATTCATATTTTTTGGTAATTATTATTACTTTCTACCTAAATTAAAAATGTATTTTACACTTTTTAGTTTGACACGCTATGACAGCATGCTTTTGAGTTTTTTTTAACTATATTTATTTTTCACTTTTTAGTAAAGAGCCACTGAATGTGATAAAAAAAAAATCGGATTATTGCATTGTCATCGGTCTTTGATGAATGTGCAAAGTTTCAAGAAATCCTTATCGCCCAAAGTTGGGCAAAATCGAGCTCAAAGGCAGTGATTACAAGCAAACATACAGGTGAAGCTAATAAAAACGTGTTTTCTTAACACGTCTTACAATGTGAAATGAAATGATAAAAATCCTTACTAATATTATAAAAGCAAAAGTGAGTTTGTTTGTTTGTTACGTCTTCACGCCTAAATGGCAAAAACAATTTTAATGAAACTTGGTACGCGGATAGACCATGTCCTGGAGTAGAACGTAGGATACTTTTCATCGCGGAAGTATGTTCCCTTGGGATAATTTTCTGCTATGACGCGTTTTTTTTTTTTTTTTGTCGACGGGGAAAATCATCTTTGACAAAACCCGCTCTTGGGTGGAGCGGGAGATAGTGTCAGACTCTTACTGACTAAAAACCCCGCGCCGTTCCTTCTAACCTTCATACCGGGGCATGAGCTCCCTTTCGGACAACCCTGTCCCCAGTAGGCTTCGACCCAGCTGGGCCCCTCCTGCTGCTGACAACTCCTTGAGGCGCGCGGGAACAGTGCGCGCCGTCGACGTCTTGGACTCGGTCCATTACCGGACGATCGGACAGCGAGCTACCCATGGCTCGCCGTCCGCGAGCCCGCGTCTACGGTGGCCGGAAATCGGGATCGGAATCCCGGCGACGGCGGCGAGGGCGCCGTTGCCTGATGCGGTCAGCCTCCTCCTTTGCAAGCATTACTGCTTCGCAGAAGGAGGCGACCGCCTGCCATTCCTCCTCGCTCCGGACCATGGCCTCGACCAGGGCCCGGCGCGAGAGGTCTCCGCCGCCGATCGCCCCCACGAGGGCACGGCGATGCTCCGCCCAGGCAGGGCACACCTCGACGGTGTGCTCCACCGTGTCCTCCGGGCGTTGCGCACAGTGGCGACACCCGGGCGTCTCTTCCGCTTGATGCTATGACGCGTGCGACGCCGCTGGGAGCAGCTAGTTAAAACTGTAAGAATACTGTTCATAGCTCAACATAACTGTCTGGATTTCTGTAGAGTATGCGCTTAATTGTCCAAATAGATCGCATCACCATTTTAGTCTTTAGTCTAAAATCCAAACCAAAGATTCTTTCAGCCAATGTAACAAAACTAGCAAAACGCAACTAAACACAAAATGAACAACGTTTGGACAACGACGAGCGGCGGCACATGCAAATTATATGCGTGCGGCAACACTGGCAAACGTTACGCGTATCCTGTTACATAACACGATGCTAGTAACGTGTCACGTGTAGCGTGCATATCGAGTGTGAACATTGTTCGTTTATTCAGAACATTGAATTGGATAATACTACGTTGACATTAAATGTATATTTAAAAGTGTGGAACGTTACGCATCTCGTTACATAACACGATGCTAGCAACATTTTACGTGTAACCTGCATATCGCGTGTGAACATTGTGCGTTTATTTAGAACATTGCATTACATGATAATACTAATTTGACTTTTCGAGTGCCGATTGATACGTTTGTACAACTTGAATGACCTTGGAAAACGCTTGATTGTCGTTTTGTATACATGTTAGTATGACATTTATTTGGCCGAAAATGTTGGTTTCTATTTCTTAGTTTTACCTAAAAAAAAAATTTTTGTTTTTACCATCTTGATAGTTTGGAGTCGGTTCCTAGTCTAACTGGATGTGGCTGAATACTTACCTAAGTTTTTTCCTTCAGCTGCTCTTTGCATAAGGACTGCCGTAACTCTTTCGAACACGTCCGTGTAAAACTACGAAAACCAACCACTACATAAGTCACCCAGACCCGGAACAACAATCATTAACCCATACAATCATTTGTTCCGTGTGAGAACCGAACTCGCAATACTTAGCGCAGAAGGCAAACGCTCAACCACCGCGCCATCGTTACCGTTCATTTGTTAACTATGCATTTTCTAGTTTAAATAAGCCTTCTATAATGTGTGTTGCCATACATTGAAACACCACATCATCAAAAACGAACAATAATGTTGCAATGTGCAAATATCAGTTATGTTGGAACAATTTGTGTAACACGCGAATTCAGTGGGTTTCATGTTTTATCATCAAAATCAGCTAAATTGCATTAGTATGTAAATGGATCCTTATTATGTACAAATGCTAACAGTAACAAATAAAATACATAAGAAATTGTTTGCCCTTCGGTTTTATTTTATTCCGTTTGTTTGAGACTTATAAACTGCTATCGATTGTTTCAATCCGTAGTTTTTTTTAGTAAAGCAATACTTAAAAATAGTAATTTATTTTAAAATTTTGTCAAAATTCGTCGTTTAATTTTTCGTGTTTAATCTATTTGATCTTTATGTTATTAACTTTTGTAAAAGAATTACAGAAAAAAATGGTGTAGGGTAGCACAATGAGCCTTTTAATGGGGACATTAAAAGGCTCACATAGGCAACACACAGTTTGGACTCAGACGTCCTTTCTGGGTGATGAAATAAATAACAAAGTAAAACGCTTGCCTGGATTTCAATCTGCCACGGGTTGTGGCCACCACTGCTCAATACAAATCTACATCTTCTATTTTGCCGTAACACTCATTGCCAAAGTGATAGTAATCATCACGACATCCTACATAGCAAAAAACCACAGATATAGATAGACATAGATAACGTAAGTATCACGATCTGTATGAAAACCAAGCGTACTATTTTTGATTACCTATTATGTAATACAAATGTTTTGTTTTTCTCAAATTTGGTATTCCCAGGTATTACTTTAAAAAGAATATTTTTTAAATTAATTACACATATAACTGACGTCTGACTAGCGCTATACACGATGCAGACTGAGCGCAAAAGTGGCCACTTACGATTTTTGTACGTAAGCTAGGCACGCCTTTAGGCACGCGAAGTATTTGTTCTTGCGTTATCTATGTCTATCTATATCTGTGCAAAAAACAGGAAAAACAACTACTACAAAAATAAAATTCAACACTAAATCAAACACTAAAGGCTGCCTGTATAGTGTACGTACTCTCCAGCTTCATACATAATTGTATTGTTTCCGATAAAACCTAGGCTTTTAAAGTTTCCGCTGTATGTAAAATTCAATTGCGACGGGTGTGCGACACAAACCGCTCTGAAAGCGTTGCGGTTTGTGGCGCCACGCGGCAATACCTTGGTGACGTTACTACGTTGATACTCGTAACACTACCTACCTGGGACTGAAACTGTTAAGTACTATAATAATATCGATATTTTCGTTATTTCCAGATACAAATTCAGAGCATAAGTACTATAATTAACCCTTCAGATACCGTCAATTAGAGACACAATAGTAAGACAATAGATGCGCGGCCACCGGTAGTCGCTTGGGGATTCATGAATTAATCAAGAAGTAAACGTTTGCCACAGTTTGTTTGGTTACAACGCACAAGCTGTATATGTTGCCTGAGAGTATAAGAACTCATACTGGTACACCTAGAACACACCACCTCGGTGGTGCACCTACTAGTATATCCCGTGGGTGTACCTAGTTTGAGATATTACCAATATTTTTAGGTTTGGCTGAAAAAGTGTCTACCACATTTCTGTCTACATTTATGATAGGGAATATGCATGATTTTTTTCTTATTTGCTATATAATTAAATACTTTTTTTTTGTTTTACTAAACAAATATGAAAAAATAACTAAAATATCGCCATCAACAACGAAGTTATAAAGCTTAGAAGCTGCTATTATGAAAAAGAATTCCGACATGGTCTTTGACGTCAAAGGCCATGTTTTTAAGGCGGGGAAAAACCCAGTTTTCCTTTTCGGGAGTCAACCCGTAGCCCCAGTAATCTTTGGCCCTGGTAACATCTCTTATTTAAGGTGCATGTGAACACTATGCGCCAGCTTGGGCTCTGTCCGTAGGAATACCGGACGACCAGATGGCCAGCTACCCCTTGCTCGTCGACCTTATGCCCACGCTTACGGTGGCTAACTCCCATACGGCCACCATAGTAAACGGCGTGTTGGGGGAAGATACAGTTATATTTGTTTTAAACTATTTTATCTCGTTTGCTTTCCTACCAATTTTGATAAAGTTTTTACAAATTAGTATTCTATTTTTGTATATTTATTGATGAACTGGTTAATTTATGCAACAGAGAACATTTTCCTTTTGCGTTGCAAAATATATAAAATGAAATGCAGGCTTTTAAAGGTTCCACGCGTTTGATACAAACCGCTCTGAAAGCGCTGCGGTTTGTGGCACCACACGTCATCACCTTGGTGACGTCACTACAATGTAAATTACAACGTAAATCATAAAGCTTGACGGAATATTATGAAAGTGCTTGTTTGCAAAGAAAGTTATTAAACAGCAAGTGTTGTTTATTAAACTATTCTATCCAAAATCACATTGCACATTGATTTCATCGATTAAACCCCAAGCAAACGCCGGCAGTCGCTCTCTCATTGTGTTTATTATGTCTCTTATTACGGTATTTAAGATTATATTTTACAAGAGTAGACTTTAAATTTTATAATAGTCTAGTTTTTTTAGCGCTCGCGTTAAATTAGAAAATTAATAACACAGTGTCAGGATAAAAATGTCCTATATGCTGTTCTAAAGAGTTATAAGTATACATGTGAATGGATGGAGAGGGATCGAAGGATTTATTGTGTGAAGAGTGACATGAAAGAAAAGGGATTTAGTGATAGCGTGACGGGCGACGAGACAGAAGAGAAGAAAACAACGTCTTGTGCCGACCCTAAGCAACGTGAAATAAGGGCAAGAAGGCGATGATGCTATCTGAAATGAAAGGAAACGAAGGAATTAGAAATGGGTTTAGTCAGAAAAACTCTGACGCCCACGCCCTTGCGCTCCACCCAAGGGTGGGAAATATCATAGGATGATTTCCCACCGAAAAAAAAAAACAAAAGGACAGGTTCTACTCTTGTGCCAGATTTCATCATCATTACATGGGTAACAAACATAATACACATGTACTACAAACATCTTTCGTCTCTATAATATTGCACTGCAGCACAAAGGCATCTTCCCTTTTTATCCTGTTTGTAATCTAATGAGATTGTACGACAATCTTTTGAAAATGAGTCTAGCGCATCTCCTTTTAAAGTTGCAAATTAGTTTTGTTTTACAATTTTTTCTTTTCATTCAAACCGCTTAGATTTCAAAGACACCCTCTTAAAAATCATTGAAAACGTATTCCGAAACTAAAACCTCTAAACGACCCCAGACATTTGGAAGACGCCATCTTTAAAAAAAAAAAAACAGAAACGAATCGTAAAAACATCAAAGTTATAAACACTTCGCTAAATCACCTTGATTTTTGTATGTACAGAAAAAAAATTTGTCGCCATCTGCCCTTCAGAAAAAAACAAACATCACAAAAAAAAAAATATTCCCATTTATAAGGAAGTTACCTATTACAAAATATTTGAAACCTATTAAAATTAAGTCCCTTTGAGCAGGTCTTACGTTTCGATAGATGGATGTAAACGAAGAAACAAACAAATACTTGCGACTAACATCAAAAAGAACCTAAAATGTTTTCAAGGATTCTTTGACAAATTTAATGTTACCTCAAGATTGGGGCCGGGGAGTCGGCGGGGTAGCCATGGTTTTGCAAGGGAGTATGCAATTATGAATAAAGATTTTTCTAAGAGAAACGCACGTGTTTTGGTGTGGTATCAAAGGATAATTGGCCCGTTTTAGTGCATTACATTGGGTCCTGGTGTCATCATCATCATATCAGCCGAAAGACGTCCACTGCTGGACATAGGCCTCCCCCAAGCGTCGCCACAACGACCGGTCCTGTGCGTCACGCATCCATCGGATTCCCGCGACCCTGACCAGGTCGTCGGTCCACCTTGTGTGGGTCCTGGTGTGCTATTCTCTAAAGAAAACAGCCTTGAGCGCAGCCCTGGCTGGGTGGTACATTGAATTAACAATCCAATACACCTATACATTGGGTTGTAAATTCTATGCACTGCGCTCTCTTCTCGTCGCTGCGGTCAGCACTGCGCTCAAGGCTGTTTTCTTAGAGAATAGCACCGCTGGGGCCTGACCATGACGTGAAATGCCAAGCGTACGAACGAGAAACAGAGATGTAGCTATACAGCTTATATAGCTCCATCCTTTTAATAGTTCAGTTTAGGTCGTCAAAGACATTAAGAATTCGTGGTAGGGTTTCTGAGTAGAACGTAAAGAAAAAAAAAATAAAAATGAGTCTACATTTATTATTATCCCAATTAAATTTTGTTTTGGTTTGTTTGCGATAATTGAAGACATGTTGAGGCATGAGAACAGGTGAAGTTTCAGGTTGTCAGTTTTAGGTTGAGATATATAAAGTCCTTTCAAAGTTTCAAATTCAATTCAAATTCAAAATCATTTATTTCAAATAGACCAAATGTAGGCACTTTTAAATAATCAATTGTCGGTCAGTCCAAGAAAAGTGAAGCTAAATTGCATGTTCCAAAGCGTAGATGCAAAGCGTAGCTTTATTTAGAAGAACGTGCAAGAAACTCCATGGACACTTTCAAATCATATTATGTGTTACATATTTTTTTCGTACAATAGACACAGATATGGAAATTGGCAGTATTCATATTTTACAGCAACTAAATTCAAACTCATGATAAATAGGTAGAAGTACGCTATTTTTTACGACTCGATCGTTCGAAAGAATAAAAAACCATCCCAATAACTCCTGCCGCTCTAGAGTGAAGCGGGAGAGCGTGTCAGACTTTTACTGACTAACCACACCTGTGCCATTCAGCTGTCCTTTGGTTTCTAAGACCTCGGGTTTGAAAGAATAAATCCTAGGTCTTCCCGTCCGATTTTAATTTGGATGTCTTCAAGGCTCGAGTGAATAGGCTCTTAATAAACCAGTGCGTCTTACCATCAACGATTGCATCACTGCTTACCATCAGGTCCCAGTCAAGCACTAGTTTAATTGAGATAAAATAAAATAAAAAAGTAGATATTATTAGAATAATTTAGACATCACCTCTTCGTTGCTTATCATAAACGCTGCCTTCAAAGACACACCCAAAACGTTTGAAAATGTTTACTTACACCAAAAAGTAATTTATTTTTTTACTCGTCAAAGTGAATGTAGCGAAGAAATCATAAATCGAAAATACCTACCCACTCAATTTGGTACTTAGGTATGTGTGTTTAGACAAGTGACAAAAGTATATGGAATGTTTTGTAAACAGACATTTCAATTTATTTTTAATACTTTTTATATCATTCCAAATAAATATTTAAGATTTTTTTCTTTTTGTGATGTATAAGGTAATTATGAAAAATATCTGATAATTTTTGTGTGTTAATAAAATTATTTTAATTTATATTGATCGAAGTTTATAGTGAAGCCACGGTTTATTTGACCTCTAGAACTCAGTACCTAAGGCTGTGTTCAAACCAAACTGACTGTCAGCCGCCGAATGTGAGCGAACGTTACGCAGTTTATTGTATTTCCATACATATTCACTTTTTCGGTCTCATCTAACCGACGTTACGTTGTTACGTTATGCGTAGACGCTGACATTGGCGGCCGATTAATATAGCGTGTCACTACGCTCCGCCAGCTCCGCAGACGCGTATTGTATATTGTATAGCGTATAATTGTTAGCATACTGTGAACGAAAAATACCGTTTATTTTCACGTTTACACTGGGGCTCACAGTGAGTCTGCCCACAGTCGGCGGCTGGCAGTCAGTTTGGTTTGAACACAGCCTTAGTGTATAACCTCTTGATAAACGGTTATCAGGCTTTCGGGCTCCTTATTATCCGTAACAATTCTCCAATTCCAAAGATCTACAAAAACTGAGAGGTCGAAACAATGGCTAATCATACTTTATGAAGCACATTACCAACGTGTCGAACATTACCAAAATGAAAACAAAATCACATGAAACTGGGGACTTTCTGAAAAAAATCGGTTAGTTGCAAACCACAGTTTTCTATAACTGTTGATACGCTCACGCTTGATCACTTTCTCATCTGATGGAAAGCGATAATATGGTCAACGATAGAGCACGCTTGCCTAAAAGTAATCCATTCACTCGTGACTTAAAGATCTCCAGGTTGTAGCTATAAACAAGTTTTTAATAATTTTTTTTTTTTTTTTGGTGGCACGCTTTTATAGCTCGGTATAGCTATATAATAAATACTCGTCAAGACGAATCATACGAGCCCAAACTCGATGGGGTTGTGTCGTTTAACTACCAATAAGTTCCTTTAGCCACATTCCGGTTCCATCATTAGATCATAATAATTTTGCCTTTTTATCTAATTTGCAAAATTTCAGCTAAATCGGTACCCGCCCGGGCTCAAATTTAATCTGCAAGATTTGATTACAGACAAACAAAAGGACAGGTGAAACTAAATAAAAGATTGTAAAAAACACAGATTCCGGCACTAAAACTAAAACACTTAGTGTATCCTTTATAAAAGTTCACCTTGCTTACATCCAAGCTACAACGTCCAAAAAGCCTTTCGCTTCGCAAATAAAACTTCAGCATAGCGGCTCCAAGATTAGCAACTAAACGAAGTGACGCGCGATATTGCCCACCACGCTTCCCATAAAGAAATTTTAATGTAATAAGCTTTCTTTGTGAGCTGGAAATTCAAAGGCTTTTAGTTTATTATCCCAGGTTATGAAACTACCGTTGGCGTACCGGGGCTTAAACTGCAGAAGAGATTTGGTTTAAGTTGGAGAAGATAGCGGCTTTTCTTTGCAAGAGATGCATTTTCTTTTTTCGGTGAGTAATCGTCAGCAAGGCCCGATCTAGCTATTTAGCCACTCCGGGCAAAGATAATTTTCTCCACCCTTTACATAGGACGGTACTCTTAACCATTTAAATCACAAGTCTTAAATCTTGAGGTAGATTTGAAGGTGGCACATAAAATTCTCAACTTTTTTTTAATTGTTGATAGGTTCGCGCTTGACCGCTATCTCACCTGATGGAAAGCGACGATCGGACGCAACAACAACAACAAACAACTCATGTTTTCAACTTTCCTACTTGTAGATGGCTAATGGCTAGGTTGAAATCTCTGAGTAAATTTTGGCCGCCCCTCATTTTTTGCCGCCCTGGCCTTAGGTCGGGCCCTAAGGGAGGGCCTTAGATCGGGCCCTGATCGTCAGAGACACCTCGCTCCCTCTTCCCCTCTTTCTAGCCGGTAGATCACGAGAGCGGGTGAGACTTTTACTGACTAATGCAGAACCTATCATCCATTCCTGTATCCTTCGGTTGCCCTTTGAGATCTGGGGCCACGGTCACACTTTCAAACGTTCTTGCAGCCCTAGCAGGTGTCGGCGCTACTGGCCCCTTTCTTTTTTCCGGTGGGAAAATCATCTAATGACATCCCCCGCTCTTGGGCGGAGCGGGAGATAGTGTCAGACTTTACTGAATAAAAACCCACTCCTGTTCCTTCGTTGCCGCTCGTACCGGATCTGAGCTATCTTTCCTACTGGCCCCTTTCGTTTTGCTGACATCTCTTTGAGGCGCGTATAGAACACAAAGCGCTTTCAATTCTTTCTGTGTCCGCTCATCACTTGGACCACAAACGCAGCGATCCGCGGATTTATTTTGTTCTAAGTACGTGAGTAACACACCATGAGGTGGATTTTACGATTATTTACTTTGTAAGCTTTACTATTAAATCTTTAAACTAATTTGTTATACGAAAACAATAATATTTACTCAATACTTACCATTTTATTATTTTTATATACTCCGATTACCTACATCTAGGTTGCTTTGTTTGTCATTGTTAGATGCCTAGTTATCGTATAAGAATTTTGTGTATTTTTTTAAATCATTTCCAGGCACCAACTAAAAATCTAGAAATACCTAAAATTCCTTAACAGTCTGTGACATTTAATTTATTGGAAAGAAGCAATGTATTTTTACTTAGTTACACAATTTTTTTTTATGTTATTTCGTCTTATGTTTTGTTTTAGGCTCTGGAATCCGCAATTTTGCCAGAAAAAAACCTATTTATAAAACTTATTCAGATTTATAAACGCTGATGATCCTGCCATCCAACGAACAAGTTTGTAAACTATATCAGTACAAGCGAACTGGTTCATCACCGTCGTTACTAGTTTTATGCTCTGCTAACAGATGGCAGTATGTAGAGTTCCTACTATGTTTGTTTAGTTTTAAAAAAATGAATTATAACGTTAATTTTGTAAACTATTCAATTTTATCCAAACACTTTGTTGTATTAATAGTTTTTTTTTTTTTTAATAAATAATTAACAAATGTTCGGTAAAGAATAGACATCGTGACTCTTTAAGTAGCCAAAAGATGGCGCTTACAGTAAGTTTAGTTCTTGGATGTTGTGAAAAAAAATCTCCTGGGGCCCAGCGAGGCGAATCCTACTGGGGCCATGGGTTCGTTTCTGAAAGGAAAATTGGGCCCTGAGTGAAAGGGAACGAAGGAACTAGGAGTGGGTTTTAGTTAGTAAATTCTGACGCGAAGGGGCGGAAGATGTCAAACTAAAAAAAAAGAGACCTAGCTGCGGGTCGAAGCCTACTGGATTCATGGATTCGCTTCTGAAAGGACACCCAGCGCATTGGAACGCAAGGCGTCAATAAAGTTTGACACGTTGGATGATATCCAACCAAAGATTTTATATATATCCTACTCTAGTAGGATATATAAAATCTTTGTATCCAACCTACAGGTATTTCATTATACTGACAACATTATAAACTCTTTTAGAGAGGAAGCAGTAATAATCAATTAAAACCCAGAGAGCAAGTTGCACAAAACTAGACTACTCAAAAGAACCAGCTTTCTTTTGAAAAGCAGGGCTTTTTTCTCAAATGAGACTATAGCAGATTCTTCACACCTTAAGATAATGGCTTAAATATGATTGAAACGAAAAAAGAAAAACATTCGGATTATGAAAGAAAGATCTTCATTTTATTACATCATAATCATCATTTCAGCCGATAGAGGTCTACTGTTGGACATAGGTCTCCCCAAGTGTCACTACAATGAACGGTCCTGTGTGTCTTGCATACATCGGGTTCCCAAAACTTTTACCAGGTCATCAGGCCATCTTGTAGGGGGCTTCCAACGCTGCGTCTTCCGGTAGACGGCCTCTCCAGAACCTTTCGGCCCCAACGACCATCTGTTCTGCAAGCAATGTGCCCTGCTCATTGCCGCTTAAGTTTAGCGTTTCTTGCGATTTTATTACGATTGTAGATAATCTTGTCTTTATCATCATCATCATCATTTCAGCCGACAGACGTCCACTGTTAGACATAGGCCTCTCCCAAGTGTCGCCGCAATGATCGATCGTGAGCGTTCCGCATCCATCGGATTCCCGCAACCTTTGCCAGGTCATCGGTCCACCTTGTAGGGGGCTTGTCCAACGCTACCGGTAGGCGATCGCCACTCCAGAATCTTTCGGCCTCAACGGGCATGTGCCTTGCCCATTGCCGCTTAAGTTTGGCGATTCTTGCGATTTTATTACGATTGTAGATAATCTTGTCTTGTTCATTACCTATCAAGGATATTGCCGGTGGCTTAATTCAGTTTCTATATTTTAATTATTATCTACATTGTCCTCACATATATAGAAGCAACAAGAAATATGTAACCAAACATTATATGTAACACATAATATGATTTAAAAGAGTGTCCATGGAGTTTCTTGCACGTTGTTCTCCATAGAGATATACGCTTTTGAACGTGCAATTTAGCTTCATTTTTCTTGGACTGACTGACATTTGACTATTCAAAAGTGCCTATATCTGGTCTATTTGAAAAAAATGATTTTGAATTTTTTAATTTTGAGATTAAACCAATGCCACAACCAAAAGGAAGAGGCCATCTTTACAATTTTCCCACGTAGGCGAGAAAACACAAAAGCAGTAGGCAGTGTTCTTGAAAACACCATCAAATTAATTAACCAGCTTTTAAATAACCAAACCCACGAACTAACTGCCTACACCACAGAAGAACCAACAAGGAAATGTTCCCACCTACTTTTTTTTATCAAATAAACACAAGGCTAACTACTGAACTTAAATACCAAGATCTCACGACCCCTAGATGCTTGAAACTACTTCGTTACAACGGCTCAAATTACACTAGGTTTAATCCAACACCAATGGAGAAAGACTTCTTCTGACCTATATGTTTTGGGTGATGGTAGACCAAGTTAGGTTGGTGCTATGTTTTCACACGCGTATTTTAGTATACTCAATAATCGTGATTGACGACGTTGTATGTTTAAGATAGCATCTGAATGTCTGTTTATCTGTCGTCACCCTTCATGTGTCGAGTTTTATATATCTACGAACACTGTAAATATACTAGAAGTTACTGTCAGTTAGTATTCTATTACAAGCTTTTATGCACTGCCATACGAATATTTGTGAAATCATCATCATCATTTCAGCCAATAGACGTCCACTGTTGAACATATGCCTCCCCCAAGCGTCACCACAATTAACGATCCTGTGCTTTCCGCATCCATCGGATTCCCGTAACCTTCACCAAGTCATCGGTCTACCTTGTAGGAGGCCGTCCAACGCTGCATACGGTCCCTACTCCAGAACCTTTCGGCCTCAACGGCAATCTGTTCTGCGAGCAATGTCCCAAGTCCTACCCCTTACCACTTTAGTTTGGCGATTCTTCGTGCTCTGTCGGCAACCTTAGTTCTCCTGTGGATATCTTCATTTCTGATTCGAACACGCTGGAAAACTCCGAGCATAGCCCTATCAATTGCCCTTTGGGCATTTGTATTGACTTAAGCCTTCTGATGAGGCCCATTATAAGTGACCACCGATTGTGCAGCATTGCGAAATCGTATAAAATAGAAAAGGCAGGGTGAGGCAAACCTGGTAAGGGTCGTGAGAATCCGATCGATGCGTGACACACAGGACTGTTAATTGTGGCAACACTTCGGGGAGGTCTATGTCCAACAGTGGACGTCTTTCGGCTGAAATGATGATGATTACATGCCGGTTGACACCCGCACTAGGCCCGAATAGTGGACTATGGCCAATTCCCTCTCCCAGAGGAGAGTCCTTGGACCCAGCAGCAGGCACATAAAAAGGCTGATTACGCTTATACTTATGCATTAATAAAAAAAAAATTAGAAAAGGAAAAATCCCTTCTACATAAAAACAACAACTGTCGGTCACGTGTTGAAGGCTTGCATGAATGTAGGAAGTGTGAAGTCATATTTTGTTAACATTTTGTATGGGAACCTTTTCAATTACGTAAAGGTATTTTTTTATGGTGAGTAATGTTGAGCTTACTTCCTTCTAAAAAAATATTGTTTGCCCGAACTAATTGTATAAATAAATAATAATAAATAAATAAAATAAAAAATAAAAATAAAAATAAAAAATAAAATAAAATAAAATAAAATCTTTTTATTTCAGACATTTCGTCCATACAGTTAAATATAATAAAATATTGTAAGTACAGTTTAGGCTTCTTTCTTTCTGTCTACAATTTTCTTTAAATGACTCTTGAAAAAGATATAATTATTATTTCGCACATTTTTTATTCTATACTATTTGATGATTTTAATTAGATTGGTCTATTTGCATAATTTCCTATGCATATAATACAGCATTGAACGTCATAACGTGTTATAGTTTATGTCCGAAGTGAATCTGAAAGCTTTACGTTACTGTATGTGGTATCCGCCTGGTCTAAACTCAACTAGATTCACTCACTCATTACACTACACACATACACTATACAGCTACACACGTTTTAATAAAAATGTAAAAACTATTATGTTAAAATGTAATTAGTATTGTCACCTTTTTAATATTTACTACTTACTGCTCACTTTTGTAAGACGATGGAGACTAGTCTCCACGACACAGGGGATCCTAGTGTGGAGACTAGGGCCATATCAATTATTGTAACACATTTATTCTGAACAATAAAATTATTATTATTAAATTATTATTATTATGTTTATATTTCTATATAGGAATTATTCATCACTTTTTCCCTTAGAGATTGGGGTGTCCCTGACCCTGAAATGTGGAGGTTCACTTACTGGTAGATGACTAAGTGGATTAACAAGCAACAAAATATACCTGATACTTAATGTAGATCCATTCACAAACCGGTGGGAACTAATACATAACAACATAGCCTCGAGACATAAACGAATAATTACAAAAATGATTGCGCTCATTACTTCAAACATCAGATTCAATCTTGGACCGCGTGAGAAAAGTCTTAAAGCTACGGTACAGAATTGTGCTATTTAAGTAAGGTCAGCATAAGATAATGATCATTATATATATAATAAAAAAAAAAACACCAACTTCTTCTCGTCAATGACGAATTACGAAACTAGAATTAAGATAAAAACTATCTGGACTTGATATTTTCACGTAATTTTGCGTAATGGTCGGATTTGGACTTCATATGGATTATGTGAGGCCATCTTTGTTATCAGCTTCTTATATGGTGTTCACTTGATTTTGTACTTAAAGACTTTACGAAACCATCACAAAGCCCATTTTAGTTTAATTGAATATTTTCAAACATATTTAACATAGTCAGCCTTCCCATTGCTGGGTCTTAAACCTACACTATAAGAATGTAAACAGGCTGCAATCTACTACGCGGGCACAGCCCAGTGCAGGTTGGTGGATATTACTTGCCTTTGAAATTTTAGCTCTCACAAATGCAGGTTTTCTCATGACGTTTTGTTACACCGTTATAAGAGCAATGGTAATGAAATAAATTACTCAAAGTCTTACACATGGCTCGGTTTGGACCCGCGACCTAACACTGGTAAGTCGGGGCAGTTACCGCTTTGCCACCACTGCTCATTTTCAGGCAAATGAATATTAATTCAAAATTCTAGAAACATCTCATCATCGCCATTTCTGTCGACAGACGTCCACTGTTGGACATAGGCCTCCCCAGTCCTCGCCACAATGCCTGGTCATGTGCGTCTCTCATCAACAAAGTAAATCAAGCTAATATGATACTCGTGCACTGTTTGACTCAGATGGACTATATCTACAACCGCTAGCCTGTTAGTATATAAACTTAGTGACTCATTCAAAATGGAATTTGTATATTTTCATAGTACTTTTTCATTTACGAGGGAATTTGTGCCATTACGAAGAAAATATGAGCAAAATGCAAAATTTACTCAAATATTTGAAGTACTCAGTTGTTTGATCAGAGGGGCTTCCCATCTGATAAGAAGATACAAGGAGGCTCTTACAGTATAATAAAATCTTTCCTATTCATACATCTGTACATCGATCAGTTCGGTTGTGTTTATACTTTTAAAAATGAAACGTACTAATTCGGATTCTATTGAAATGATCATTCATGAGATTATTTCGTTCCGCCTATCAATCTAAATTCTACAAGAAATAATCCAAAAAAATATTTACTCTTTGAGTAAACCGAACCTCATCTTACCCTACTCAAATCTTTGTAGCTCTCTATGCTCTGGCTAAAATACCATCAGATTCAGGTCTTGAACGCCAAAATGTCACTCAGGAATAAAGCAGCTGTCTATCGGTGAAAAAAAAATTAGCAATCATACCAATACTTTCAGAGATTAATTTCGAAAACCAAAAAATAAACATAAAATCCAAAATAAAAACTTTACCTCTTCATAATATTAAACATATGTACATATTTACATATATTATTCAGTGGTGGCCGAGTGGTAATGGCCCCGACTTACGAGTTGTAGGTCGCGGGTTCGAACCCAGCCAGGCGCATTACTTTGTGTAATTTATTTCATCACCACTGCTCTCAAAACGGTGAAGGAAAACATCGTGAGGAAACCGGCATGTCCTAGAACCAAAAATTCGAAGACATGTGACATTCACCAACACGCACTGGGCCCGCGTGGTGGATTATGGCCCATTCCCTCTCCTAGAGAGGAGGCCTGAGTCCCAGCAGTGGGAACATTAAAAAAAGGCTGATGATGATGATGATGACATATATTATGTAATATAAACATAGATCAAATTTGAATCCTATTGATTTCAAAACTATCGTTTTGATGGTATTCCTAATAAATGAGATAACAGAAACGAAATATCCAGGGATGTATAGAAAAATTGTCAATAAAAAGACAAAAAAGATTAGTCATCGGATCATTAAAAATATATATATATTACCACCATTTTTGACCAGTTCAGAGATCATAAAACAGTTAATACCAATCAATGGCTGATTACAAAACGAAAGTATAAGGAGTACTCGTAGGCAGAAGTAGTGGGTAACCTTGGTAGATAATTGTTGGAACCATAAAAAGCTTAGGTGTGTCAGAATGTGAGTCTTAAGCGTAGATGCGATGGAGTTCCGCAAGGAAAAGAGAATGGTCCTATTATGTCTAGTTGACATTTTACCAATATTTGCACTAGCTTCGGCCCGTGACTTAGTTTGAAGAGTTTTATTTATTTAATTGAAAGTTTATTTGTTTTATTTTATTTTTGGCTTTTGCTTTTGCTTCTGAAAGTGACTGGCTTGAGTGGAAATATGACTCAATTTTAAAATTTTGGGTTGTTTACTAAATTATATGAGCGTTATGATTAACCTTACATAATAAAATTCAAAATATTTCATAAGTATCAAACAATAGAATAGAAATACTTTTATTCGGTACAAACACAGAACGACGGTTATAATTATACACAAACTAAACAAGAATAAAAGTACAAAGTACGCTGAGCGTGCCTCGTACCTCAGCATTTGCTGGGCGTTAGACACCCAGGGCTGATCTTCAGTTGGCACCCTGCAGTGACGCGCGGACTAGTTTAATCTAACGTGGATACTACATCTACCTAATCATTCAATACTTTCTTCAGCTTTGAATCAATACTCGCATATCTGCTTTGTCTTGCCCTTTCCAATTTACGTGGGATGGTGCAGCATATTTTTCATCCATAATTCTCATAGCATCATCATTACTGGTCATATCGTCTTTAACAGCCTTTCATCATCCATTTAGTCTTTTCCAACCCGTCTACTTTCATACTCAAAATTTTTACTTATTGCTTCATATCAAATTCACACATAATTACAACCGATTTCCACACAAATTTTTAGAAATTCGTAACTTGACACAAACGGACTTCAACAATAATTCTATTATCTATGAAACACTCATTGCTAAGAAAAATGCAATGTAATGTGAAATAACAAGTTCCTAAGTAAGGTTAAAATGAAAAGCATTAGTTATTGAAGACATGCCACTGCCTTGCACGTAGTAATGTGATATATTAAATCATAGGGTAATTAACGTGTCTGATTTATTGCTCATCTTTGTACTATTCATTCATCCTAGACCCTTTTGAATTTTACATAGATACTGCTGTCGGTGCAGGAGACTCAATGAGTTCTACTATCCTTACCATTATGTTTAAAGAAAGTAATAAAGATAAATTGTAATAGCTGAAATGCACGTTTCCAATTCCGAAATGAACTAACAATAGAATTACATCTTTATTTATTTTTATTCTTTTCGTTTCGATGTTTTCAAGTTACTTTTTTTTTACTAGTGTTTAGTAACCTGTACTACAGCTCTGTTATTGACCTTGTACAGATGCTAAGAATCATCTGATCCTCATCATTATTTACTGATTGGTTTGAATTACCAGTAAAAATTACTTTTTTGGTTGGTTATGTTCCATGTCAAAATCTCGTAGTTGTTCCTCAGAGATTGGCTGCTTTATCTCGAGTGACGGTCTCAAAATCTCTTTATAAAAAGTGAGAATTACAAATTATCTCAATGTTCACTTTATCCAGTATAACACAGGAAATCATTAAGAAGTATATAATTTTGTATCAATTTAATGAATGAAGTTGGTAACTCAAACAATTTAATTTTTTATGAGACTTAACTTTGTCGGTAGCCTTAATATATCAATGACAAACAACATTATGGTTGCAAAACAAAACAAAAGAAAACATAAACCTCACGAATTTAATATGATATTGTATGCAACAAAACCTCAGACACCAAAATTAGACAAATCACGACCCGACTCACAATTTGAAATCTACTTTTTTTCGCATATCCTAATATGAAATTATTCTTTAGCCAAATACACATACGACCTTTGCGTGACTCCGCTTCATGTATGTATGACATTGCCGAAAAAAACTCAAGTAAAAACACACAGGCAGACAAGAATTCTTTGTGTACGTCTAGCCAACGACCTTCGGCAGTGATGAACGACTTTTTAGCTGGCAAAAAACTGTTCGGTGAATTTACCTAACTTTTTGTTAGCACTTCTAAGAATGAACCTAAGTCTTAGGTACCTAAATGCATTCTTTTCGTATAATAGCGCCGATATAAAAGTTGAATGCCATAATTTTAGAAGATAAGAATCGAATATTGGTCCGCGTGATTCGAATGTTTGTTTGGCCAATATTGGGATTCCATTTAATTAATTAGATCTTTTCTAGAGCAGAGAAACGGAAGTCTGGTTGGATGTGCCTATATTTAGGATTTGTGGAAGGAATTTCGAAACCCGGTTTGATATTCGTTTCTCTGTAACTTGTGTGAGAATTTTATATCCCATTTGAATTAGTTTCTGAATTGATAATCGAGTAGATAAATTGCTTAAGGTAGAAACTAACGGTAATTTGTTAGATGACTGACCTCCCTATAAGCGTAATGACATATTTTTGTGGTTTACGACATGTAATAGACTAATTAATTGTCGTATGTTCAGGGCTGTTTTGAACCTCACTAGACCTTTAGTGAGGTCGATAATCATAGGCATTTATCAAAGTAATGAGCAGCACCATCCTTAAATCTATGGAAAGGTTAGATTGATTCTTTGGTTATTACACAAATTTTATAAAGGCATAAGTTTGTGAGTTTGTGTTGGTTTGTTTTTCTTCTTGTGCATTCTTCTTCGTCTCTAATGGATTTGAATGAAATTTAGCACAGGGGTACCTAGACCTTGTTCTGGAATAGCACCTACGATTTAGGTATTTCGGGAGTATGTTCCTATTAGACGATTTTCTACTATCAAGTAAGTGAAACCGCTGGAAATAGCTAGAAATAATATTAATTCGATAAATTACCCGATTAACGATTAACGTCTGAAAAGATGAACTAATCCATCATAACATAGCAGGTCAAGAAAAAAATATTAGCACGAAATATAAAACGGGAAACCAGATATTTTTATAATTGTATCAGTGAAAGAGAGAGGAGGCCTGAGTTGAGAGAGGAGACCTGAGTCCCAGCAATGGGAACATTAAAAGACTGATTACGATAGCAGTGAATATTTTACATTCATTTCCAAGCGAGCTAGTAATGCAATTAAAATCTGCCCACAAAACCATCTTCATTGTGATTAACCTCATCCTTGACGGTAGCTTATAGGTAAAATGTCATTTATTAACCTGTCAACATTAGAGAATACCGCAAATTGATTTATTCATAATTATGAATGCAAAACAACAGATGGATTCCTCATATTTGACAGTATTTCTAATTTCAATATTATAAATATTTTGCGCTGAATCTTTAAAGATTTACTTAGCGTGTTAATTTTGGACGTAAAAACATCCACACAGTAATAGTAACGTAATAAATTACTTATTATCTGGAGTTAGTTCCAATTACACTGCACAAAAAAATTACAACCGGAGAGTTATAGCTCTCCGCTACAGTTTAACACAACTTATAACTATATTTTTAAGGCAGTTTTCAAAAGCAAATAATGCCAGTCTTTATAATTTTTCATTTTCATGCAATTTCAAGTTTATTAACTCTGCTTAGTAAAAATCTTCTTAATAAGATCTATTAACCCCCTAAATTGTGCTATTGGAAGTAGTTTTGAAAAACAAATTATTACTACTTTTATAATTTACGTAAGTTAATATTTGTGCTAATTTACAAGTATATTAAGCTAACGGAATGAAATTTTGCATATAAAAGAAATTTCCTTTTTCACCCCCTCAAAAGTTTAGAGCTTACTTTCTTTTCTCAGGTACGCTGGACGCCCAAAAACCCTTTCGTAATGCTCGCTCACGTCATAGAAGGAAGCTTTTTGCAAAATGTAATATTCCTAGTCCCAGTAACTTCAGCTGTGCCTTAATATGTCCGTCAATCAGTTTCTACTTTTATATATTTAAAGAAGATTGACAATACTTATTCTTTCTTTATCGTTTAACAGGATTGATCTTTAAACCTATTCGTAGTAAGTGTAAGTTGTTCAGCATCCATGATGGGTTTATTGTTGTGATGCCCTTTTTCACCTTTGGCTCTCCTTCACTATTGCTAGGGATCATGACCCTTATTGTGAAGAAATCTATGACTTAGACCTTGCTATAGGTAGGTACAAGAGCTAAGCAAGTTGGTATGAGAATAATATGGAAGAAACTTTTCTATATCATATAGTTCAAAAAATCACTCTTGTTTTGTGGTTCTTGTTAAGCTCGCAAAATTACTTTAAGATTCTGAGACCAATTTCGGTGGATGGAAAGCAAAAAAGTTTCAGCATTAAGACGTCCACTGCTGGACATAGACAGTAGCCTAGGGTTTGACATCTATCGGATTACCGCAACCCTCACCAGTTCATCGGTCCACCTTATGGGAGCCCATCAAACGCTGCGTTTTCCGGTACGTAGTCGCCACTCTAGGACTTTTTGACCTCGTCAACTATCTATTCTGCAAGCAACGTATCCTGACCACCGTCCCTTAAGTTTGGCAATTTTTCGGGCTATGCCGATAACCTTGGTTTTCCTGCGGATATCTTCATTCATACGCAATTATGCAAGGAAACTGTAAACATAGCCCTTTTTAATGCAAATAATACTCTGATGAAATCATGGGCATAAGAATAAAACACATCAACCTAAATCAAATCTTTCTGAGAGCAAAAGTATAATATAATTTACAACACCAATAAATAAAATGAATTCAAAGAACCAACTTAATAATAAAAATGTTAAAGCTCAACAATTGTAGTAATCAATTATTACAGCAGACATTGCTATATTGATTATATGTTTTTTCTCGTATACGCTTAAGGGCCGCCTCGCGATCGTGACTGATTAACTCATAAATCCGACAATGGTAAACTTAATGTGACTCCATTATGTGGTGGGTATTACGAGTATCCTTGCCTCCTACATTATGCTGTAGGGCTGGCTAGGCTAAATTATGCTAATTCGGATAATTATATCTGTTATAGACTTTTTTAGTAGGACGATTTGAATTCCTGTTTTCATCTGCTTATCATCGACATCATTTTAGCCTAAAATGGTCCACTGTTGGATATAAGCTTCCTCCAAGCGTCGTCACAGCCAGTTCTGGGCGTCTTGCCTCCATCAGATTTTCTCCTAGTCATCGGTTCCAATGCCGTATCTTCTGGCACTCTTTCGCCAAGCCAAAATGTTTCAGTTCCAACGACCACCTGTTCTGCGAGCAATGTGCCCTGCCCTCGGCCAATTAAGTTTGGTGATTCTAGATTCGGCTTATATAAGGCTACGGCAGCCTTGTTCTTCCTCCGGATAACAACATCCTGTAACAGCCTCCTCCTTTCCTCTTTTCCAGAGAGAAAAAGCAGGTAGGTTGTTACATGTCTGTGGCATTTGTTCCAAGGCATGTCCTCAAGTCTATTAGGACACGACGAGTCATCAATTTGACAGAAAAAGATTGTTATTTGAGTTCTTTTTCCGTTTTTATTGTGACCAACTCACGTGGAAGTTCTTCAGACTGACTTAACATATAAAATGGGGCAAAGATTTATAGGGAAAAGGAATTAAATTTCCTTGGATTTAAGTTCCTACCTCATCATCATCTTACTTCCATTATCCCGTTTAATTTGGGGCCGGCGCAACATGTTTTTTCTTTCATTCTGTCCTGTTATCCGCCACGCTATCACTTGTCCTTTATCCTTTTTCTTTCACATCACTTTTCACACAATCTATTCATCTTTTCTTTGGCAATAGCTTTTTTTTCTAGCTTTTTGGCTTATTTGTACTTTTTAATCAACTACTGTAGCTTGTTAGTGTATAGTTGGCTGGTTTAAACTTCTTTATTTTCAGTTTTCTTCATATTCTTATCAAGTTTACTGCTCCAGCGCTCTTGATCATGCTAAAGTATTTGAACATTTCGTATACCATTACCTTATTTTTCCTCGTAACAATTCAAACTTATTGTGATGCCCATAATATCTAAAAATATATTTATTTGAAGAATATTCAAATAAATCAATAAGCAAAAGATTGATTCGAACATAAAAGAAATTCATATCATTCTTATGAACATCGTAAACTAATATTTATGTGAACATTTGAAATGAAAGAACGAGGCACCGCTAATTTCTTAGAAGGTTTTAGGACAAAGCATTTTAAGATCCAAAAACTGATTAACGATAAATAAACATATTTTATGCAAAATTTCACGAAATCGTTTGATAAACGTATTAATGGTTAATCTTTATTATTAACTAACTTTTGCCCTCAGCTTCGGCTGCTTGCTTAAAATATAGCATGTCACTCAGGAATAATGCAGCTTTCTATCGATGAAAAAAAAAATTTGCAATCTGACCAATACTTCCAGAGATTACTTCCTACAAACAAAAAAAAACCTTAAATCAAACTTTACTTCTTCTTCTTCTGAATCTACACTACTCTCTTCTATATATAATATTTCTTAATGTTTGGTAGAATTTTACTCAGGTATTTCCATTTGCGTTGATTTATAACTAAAATATTGATCTAGCGAATTAGTTTTTCTTTTTCTATTCTTATATCTATAGTACCTATAGTTTTTCGTTTGATAACTTTAGCTGGAAAACCCCTTGCTTTTAAAATAACAACTTTTGATAATTTAATTTGTAATAATTTAAAAACTGGTGATTTTATTTTCTTTGGGAATATCATTCTGATTTTTGAGATGAGCAAAGTCACAGTTAGTTATGTAAATTTTTCTGTAAGTATATAAATAAAAAGATAAACTGACTGACTGACTGATATGTTAACGCACAGCGGAAACAACTGAGACAGTGAAATTTTAAACAAGGTTTCTTTTTATGACGTAGGCGAGTACTAAAAAAGATTTTCAAAAATTCATCTCCAAAGGGAATGGAATGGTCGAAAGTTTGTACGGAAAAACCTACTGACGCAAGACGCTGGCAGAAGCTTACTACATATAAATGCACACGAAGATATAATTACTACGTTAATAGATGGCGTTGTCAACGCTGAATACTGAACCAATAGAAAAAAAGCAGTTAAAAAAAGATCTATAGAAACTGATGCCACAAGTGGAGCTAGTCATGGACCTACAGTCCATGGATGTATAGCTTCACAGACGAAATAATGACGAATACGCGTCTATGAAGCTACGCGTCCGTGTACGTGGCTTTAGACGTAAGAAATAGCGTGGGCGATATAGCGAAATAGATAAGCTAGGAATATGTCACGATTCCTATTTTTAAATCCGACACAATACCTTTTAATAAATAGGTGACAAGGTAATTTGCATAACTTAATCATTGCTGGTGAGCTAGCGAAGAAAATTGATTACCAAGAAAACATTACGTGGTCTTGAACTTCCGGGTCCGGTATGGTGACTGATCTAAATATTGTGACTAATCGTAGCCTATTTCTTTGGATGTATCCACACTGCCATAAATCTTTCTAGGTAATCGTACCTTGTTAAGTTCATATAAGTAAAAAAAAATTTTTTTGGTGAGGTTGAATTCTCTCATCATCATTATCAGCTTTTTTAATGTTCCTACTGCTGGAACTCAGGCCTCCTCTCTAGGAGAGGGAGGGGGAATTCTCTCATGCTATAATTTTACTAACCTGTGTACAATATAGGAGGAAACAGCCATGTCCTAGAACCAAAAATTTATATTCTTGTAACATCCACGAACTCGCACTGGGCCCGCGTGTTGGATGCCCATTCCCTTAGTTATTTCTAGGATCAAACCCGAAAATCTGCAGTAAATGTATCAAGTCAACCTTCTTGGCATGCTTTGCTGAGGTAGTCTGGTACACTACCATAAAATACTTAGCTCTATTATACCGAAATACATAATTATTGTCTAGTATCTTGCTTCTTTTTTCTTTTTTTTGTCTCTGCACGATACTCAAGATAGAAAACTACACCAATTTCCCATTCATCATCATGTCCACTGTTGGACATAGGTATCCTCCAAGTGTTGCCACAATGAACGATCCTGTGCGTCCCGCACCCTGCAATTAATTTGCCAATACCTAAAACAACCACAGATCTTCACTAAAAAAAATCCTCACACTTGACTTAAAGATCCCTAGGTTGAAGCTATCAGAAAACCGGCAAAGAATTCCATTCTTTAGCTGTAAGCACAATGAATGAGTCCAAAATATTTAACGCTAATAAAGACCAAAGAAATGATGGATGGATTATATGAGGAGATATAATAGAAAAGGGAGCTAGTGATAGTGTGTCGGGTGACAGGCCAGAATGGAAGAAAAAACGTGATGCGCTGACTCCAAGTAATATAGGATAAGTGCAGAAAGAAGAAGACGACGAAGAAACTAATTGAAGTACTTAGCATGTCCTTGCCAACCCTGCAAATTCAACTAGGTGTGAAAATGACATGTGGATTACCGCCGTACCTAATAGACACCTAACTGGCAATTAATTGGGACCTCATAACAAGCATCATCATACATATTCAGTTAATGTTGTCTGTCATTCGGATCTATTGTTCAGCTGACACAAATTACTCGCGTAGGCTCTCTTGAAGCATTAAGGTTGGAAGGTAGATGAGAGATGCAAGGTTTTCTGTTATTGTTACAAGGGTCAATTAGGGACATGTTGTATCAATTTTTTATGATGATGTAAAGGCCATCTAACTGATTTCAGCCATAGTTACTGCATTCGTTGTCTCCTCATTGTAGTTAAGAGCTTAGATTTGCTGTTCTGTTATATCTCATATGATTTTCATATTGCATATTTTATTATAAATATATATCCCTGCTTAATTCATTAAACCCTAAGCGAAGGTCGACATTCGCTCTGTATACGAAAAGTTAAATTCAAAAAGGCTACAAATCAAAATAATCAAATGAAATTTTTATTGCAAAAATTTCATCACTCGTCCTTATTATAAATATAAGGACGATAATTTATATACAAAAAGTATTATTTCATTATATTTAATTTGTGGAGCAGTAATTATGTCAGTATCGTCCTCCTCCCCTGTCCCATTTTTATTAGGAGTCAGCGCAACACGCTTTTTACTTCCATTCTGTCCTGTCTCTCTGTCTGTCTGTGTACTGGAAAGATGGATGGATTGTTTGAGAAGTGATATGAAAGAAAAGGGAGTTAGTGATAGCGTGACGAGCAGCAGTAATTATGTGTGGCCTGCATATAGGATGTTGTATGGGTTTGGCTATCTTGTGTATGAGAGTTTTAATTTTCGTAAACGCACCTACGATACAGGAGTTATTCCACAACAGAATTACTGAAAACTCCAAGCAATGAGCAAAGAACGGACATGTGAGATCACCATTGGCTATTTTCCATACGATTTTCTAGGTTAGTAAACTTAGGTTAGGAAAACATAGATGTAGTCCTATCATAAACAAAACTGGTTTAATATTTTATCCAACTTGTAGTATTAAGTTAACCCTTCAGATACCGTCAATTAGAGACACAATAGTAAGACAATAGATGCGCGGCCACCGGTGGTCGCTTGGGGATTCATGAAGAGCCATTTACGAGTATCTTTTAAAACCGGATTGTACGCTAATTTTTGAATACACAAACGATGAGTCGAGTGCTTTCTCAAAGAACTAAATACAAGCCACATAGATTTTTTATGAATCTTTTTAAAATACCGCCTGAGAATTCTAAAAACACCGAAGTGATTCGTCATCATATCAGCCGAAAGACGTCCACTGCTGGACATAGGCCTCCCCAAGCGTCGCCACAACGATCGGTCCTGTGCGTCACACATCCATCGGATTTCCACGACCCTGACCAGGTCATCGGTCCACCTTGTTAGATGCTTTCCAACGCTGCGTCTTCCGGTACGTTTTTTTTTTTTTTGTCGACGGGGAAAACCATCTTTGACGAAACCCGCTCTTGGGTGGAGCGGAAGACAGTGTCAGACTCTTACTGACTAAATGAATCCCGGCGACGGCGGCGAGGGCGCCGTTGCCTGATGCGGTCGGCCTCCTCCTTTGCAAGCATTACTGCTTCGCAGAAAGAGGCGACTGCCTGCCATTCCTCCTCGCTCCGGACCATGGCCTCGACCAGGGCCCGGCGCGAGAGGTCTCCGCCGCCGATCGCCCCCACGAGGGCACGGCGATGCCCCGTCCAGGCAGGACACACCTCGACGGTGTGCTCCACCGTGTCCTCCGGGCATTGCGCACAGTGGCGACACCCGGGCGTCTCTTCCGCTTGAATCCGATGCAGGAACCTCCCGAACTTGCCATGTCCGGTGAGGACCTGCGTCATGCGGAAGGTAAGGACGCCGTGAGGTCTTTCCAGCCACGCCTCAAAGAGGGGACTTACCGCCATAATCGTGGCGTGCCCAGCACTGGGTTGCGATAGCCGTTGACGCCATTTCACCATGAGATCCCGCCGGAGCTCTGTCCGCCATGCCTTGACATGTTGCGGCAGTGGACTTTCACCCCGGCGTTGCATCTCCACGCGCATGTCATGCATGTGTGCAAGGACTGTTGCCTCCAGATCCCACGGTGGTAGGCCAGCCAGAAGGCTCGCCGCTTCGCGGGAGATCGTGCGGTAACCCCGCACCATCCGTATTGCCATGACCCTCTGGCAGGCGTTCAGTATGGACGCCGGTCGCTTTGCCAGCGACGGCGCCCACACCGGCGCCTTGTAGAGGGCCATGGACCGAACGATCCCCGCGTAGAGCCTCCGGCAGGAGGCGTCTGGACCCCCAAGGTTGGGCAGGAGCCGCTTGAGAGCAGCCCCAGCCCGGAGAAGCTTGGGAGCCAGACGTCGGAAATGTTCTACGAAGTTCCACCGGCTGTCGAGGACGAGTCCCAGATACTTCATCGTCGACCCGACGCCGATGCGAACTCCTTCTACCGTAAGCTGGGAGTCCGATGGTGGCGCGTTCCGAGGGCCGTGGAAGCACATTGCCTCGGATTTATGCAGCGCCACCTCGAGTCCCAACTCCTGGATCCTACCAACGGCTATCGCAACCCCGCGTGTCGCTAGAGCGACCGCCGCCTGGTGCGACTCTCCCTGCGCTAGGATCAGCGTGTCGTCTGCGTAGCAAACCACGCTGACCCCGTCAGGGAAGTCGCCGCGGAGCACGTAATCGTAGCCGATGTTCCACAAAGGTGGGCCTAGAACCGACCCCTTTCCGGTACGTGGTCGCTACTCCAGAACCTTTCATCCCCATCGACCATCTGTTCTGCGTGCAATGTGCCTTGCCCATTGCCACTTAAGTTTGGCGATTCTTCGAGCTATGTCGGTGTTATCTCATTGTGTGTACCTGTATTCCAAATAAACGTGTTTTCTCTCTTCTTTCTTTCTTTCTTTCTAACCTCGGTTCTCCTGCGTATATCTTCATTTCTGATGAGATCACGCAAGGAAACTCCGAGCATAGCCCTTTCCATCGGGTGACTTGAATTGATTGTAATTTCCTTAAATAATATCAATTGAATTAAGCTGATATGCTCATCAATCACCCGTAATAGACATTTGATTATTGGAAAATATGAAATCCTGGATGTTCTTGTCTTCCAAATTTATTAAAAAAAACCTATAAATACTAACTAGTATTACACTGAATGCTATAAAGGTTTTTTTGTTTGTAGGAGGTAATCTCTGAAAGTACTGCCCCCCTAGCCAAGTTACAACCGTTTCGCTTGCGTCGAACGCTTCGAGTTGACCTTGCCGCCAATTCTTTTGTTCTGACCACGTGACTGAGCGTTGAGACGACGTCGTTCCCGTACATTTGAAGCTTTCTACTAGCGTTAACTATTACAGATTAGCGACTTGGCTAGGAGTACTGGTCCGGTCACCATGTCCGATTCTCATTTAATGGGGAAGATGTCATACACTGTTTCGTTTGTATTATTGTTTTTTTTTTTTTTTAATATTGCGTTTTAGAATGATGCACGCCTAAGCGAGCTTGATCTTATAAATCTCAAGGATATTCTTTGAGCAGAATTTCAATGACTCAATCATAAGGAAACACATATCATTAGAAAGACGTCATCTTTTAGCTCGGCTATAATTTATGACTGATCATGACTTTAGATTAAAAACTTCAACAGAAGGGAAAATTTTTAGGTAAATTGTTCGAACTGTTTTATTAACGAGGCTTCCGGCGACTGGGACCGCAATTAAATAAAAAAATATTTTTCTTCAATTATTACATCAAAATTTTTTTCGTTTGACTGTACATTTTTTGATTTCAGTTATCATTTATGAGTGGTCCCAGTCGCCGGAAGAAAATTATTTAATTTTTATGGATCTGGGGACTGGGACCGCGGTCCTAGTTAATTACGGTCCCAGTCGCCGGAAGCCTCCGTTGCTACCTCGAAAGAATTTATTGCTTTGGCATCGTAAATTTAAAACCTTTTGAACCTAACATTTGAATAATTAAGTATTTATTGAGAGACAACGATGAAATTTTATGTAACGGTGGTATATTAATAGGTACTTCTTATAATATAACTTTTAAGTAAGTAAGGGTTTTTAAATCAAGAGTGAATAGGAATGGGTAAGATATTTCTCAAGCTTGCTCCATCGTCGAATACATCATCGCTTACCATCAGGTGAAATAATGAAAAAAAATCCATAACAAAAAATATTTTTTTTTTGAGTTTTTAACTTTTCCTTTCCCGATTTGAACATATAGGTACAACAGTGCAAAATCATCTATCGGGCACTTGCCTGGACCAGACATAACATCCGTCTAATCTGAGGATCTTTCCTTTTTAACAGAGGTTTGAACCATATTATTTCACTGCTAGTTTCTTCCTGTTTTCGTTTCAATTGACTTCGCAACTCAAAATTTGCCCAACCAGTTTGTGCTTACTTCAACAGCTTTTAGTACCCAACCAGCTAGTAGAAGCACCTAGTTGAGCATCAAAGGTAGCTCAGGATTGATAGCTGTCACATTAATAATGAAAAATCAGCTACATTATACAAATTTATTACAAAACACCAACTATTGCCACACATAATATTCAAATACATGAAGTTCTCATGATTTTGATGATCCTAATTACCATAAACATATTTCGTTTCTCGTTCAAGGGAATCTAGTATTTTTCTTAACAATTTTAGCACATTAACACCTTGTGAGTAGTATTTCGATGACCTTGACCGCTAATTCGTACGACTTTATGTAAACTAGCACTTTTTAAACTTGTCTTGTTCCTATTTTCAACTTGAGTAATGGTCAAGATGCTGTCATGCTCTGACAAGAGAGAAAGGTGTGTCACATCACAGATAACGATTAAATTGAAAATGAAAATTCGATTTTGTTACCTTAGTAATAACTCGAAGTATTTTGGCTGCGTTCTCAGACATGAAAAATCACATACAAAGGCCGCTTTGAAACAAAACATCTTTCTGCAAGAAATAAAAATATTTGTTCGGTACAGGAATTAAACCCAAAACACGCAGTGCAGCACACCAACGGTGCCGTGAAAGTTGGTGAATAATATCGTACCTATTTCTATACGAAAGTGTTTCTTGACAATTATGAGAAAATAAATTAAAAAACCATAAAGTACATCAAAAGATTTTTAAAATTTGAGATTGGTAAACCTATTTGTAGTTGGTAAGCTGACGCAACCTATGTGTATCAAAGTATAATAGGCAACAATAGCTAAGTTTGTCCTTTGACTTGACCATCAGTCAAGTCAAGACGAACTGTTTACGTAGCTACAACTTTGTATGTACGGAAGTCTCGGTAATGTGGCCGACTCACAGTCTGTTGTATAAAATACTAGCTTTTGCCCACGCGGCTTTGCTCCCGCTCTTCCCTACTGCACCCTACTATACTCAACTCTACCCTACCCTATTCTACCCTACTCTACACTACTCTACTCTACCCTACTCTACCCAACTCTACCCTACTCTACCCTACTCTACCCTACTCTACCCTAGTCTACCCTACTCTACACTACTCTACCCTACTCTACCCTACTCTACACTACTCTACCCTACTCTACCCTACTCTACCCTACTCTACCCTACTCTAAATTTTCTTTGCTATAAACCTCACGGAGCCCGAGACCTTTCCAACGAATGCAAAACCATGGAAATCGGTTCGTGCGTTCTGGAGTTATAGCGTCAGGAAGGAAAACCCGACTTATTTTTAAGTAGATGTATTTGTTAAAGGAGAGAGAGAGAGCAAAAGCTCTGTAGCGACATCTATGACGCCACATGAGAACTACGAAGAAAATACGAAATCCTGTATCGAGCAATCAAAGTTCTGCGCGCGATTTGAACATATACGACCGCCCGACATCAACTATCGGGCAGTAGCCCACCAGACTATAACACCTGTCTGGTCGGAGGATCGTCCCTTTTCAATGGAGTTTTGCGGACTCTCTGTTCCGCCTACCTCCAAAGCTCTATTAATCCTGGTATATTTTCTAAAACTTACCTGAATACAGAACTTGATTATGAAAATATATTATTTTCATATCTAACTGTATTAAGTGTTGTTTAGGTAAATATACAAATTATGCAAACAATATCTAAATAACTTCTCTTTAGCTAACTATCTACAGTTGGGTTAGCGTTATGACAAAATGACGACACAGAACATTTAACAATAGTATTATGTAAAAATTCTTTCTCATAACAAGGCTGTACAAATATTGGCTGATGTAAACGATGTTATGTTTGTGGTTTTCGTCCTAATATGGGGAGAAACTTAGAAAAGATACGAAATACTCCCTTAAACGTCAAACCACTGATTCATTGTAAGTCGTTCTAATTTCACTAAGTATTTATTTAGTTTTCAGCTTGTAGCCAAGTAAATAACTACACTGGTCAAACTCTGTGTGACTGCCACTAGAAATAACAATATTTATTATTATAATAGGCGAAAGTTTATGTTAGTTACTTCTTCAGTCTCGAACTGACATAGTCGGCCTTATAATGTTCCCACTGTTGAGACTCAGGCCTCCTCTATAGTAGAGGGAATGTGCCGTAATCCATCACGCGGGCCCAGTGCGCGTTGGTGGATGTCACATGTCTTCGAATTTTTGGTTCTAGTTTTTCAAGTTTATTCACGATGTTTTCCTTCACCGTTTTGAGAGCAGTGGTGATGAAATAAATTACATAAAGTAATGCACCTGGCTGGGTTTGATTCCACGACCTACAACTCGTAAGTCGGGGCTGTTACCACTAGGCCACGGCAAGGTTGTGGCCATTTTCCTGACAAAGTGCCTAAAAAACTCCAGTACTCAGTACCCATGCATGTAAAAACACCATACAAATACTATAATTTTAATTCTCAAAATGGAAACACACTTTGACTAAAGGGCGTAAAAGGGCGAGACAGTAAATTGTTGCTCGACCGGGCACTCGGCAACGTGTTTACACGTACCGAGTACTCGGCCGAGAGCACAGTCTCGCCTGTTTACTCGGTACGTGTGATCAGGGCATAAATGCCTGACACGCCCTCCAGCTCATTGGATGATTTCCTACATTAAAAAAGTATGACAACACACGTTTGCTTTGTCACGTTCTGTTTTAAAACTTTAAAAAAGATTTATTCATTCAATACCAAAATGCAGTAACATAACATTTACTAGGCGCACACGTATAGTATATAATAAACGGTTTGTCATAAGCTATGGTTATGTGCGAATGATGTGAAGACCGCTCCACTCGCCGCCAAGGTCTTGTGGTAACTGCTAACCTTCCGACAGCATTTGTGATTAGAGCCGCTAATCTGTGTTTCTTAACACGACTTTGTATTTGTATAGTATTCTATTAAGTAGGCTTGTTCTTGTTGTTTTTTTTAACCCTTCAGATACCGTCAATTAGAGACACAATAGTAAGACAATAGATGCGCGGCCACCGGGTGTCGCTTGGGGATTCATGAATTAATGCTTGTAGTAAACTTTTCTAAGGCATTTCTTTTGGAAAAAGTAGGAACTTAATTGTTAATTTTTTTTTTTATTGTTGACTAGCTTTTGCACGCACGCGTAAAATATAGCTTATGTCGCTTAAGAATAAAGCAGCTTTCTATCGGGAAAAAATTTTGCAATCGGACCAGTACTTTCAGAGATTACCTCCTACAAACAAAAAACAAACTTTACCTCTTTATAATATTTGCTCATAGACTAATCAATGCACAACCCAAACCCTTTAACTAAGAATGCTGAAATTTCACCTTTTATAATGTACAGAATATAGAAAGGATTTTCCAAAATTCACGCCCTCATCATCATCATCATCATATCAGCCGAAAGACGTCCACTGCTGGACATAGGCCTCCCCCAAGCGTCGCCACAACGACCGGTCCTGTGCGTCACGCATCCATCGGATTCCCGTGACCCTGACCAGGTCGTCGGTCCACCTTGTTGGAGGCCTTCCAACGCTGCGTCTTCCGGTACGACTACGTAAATTCACGCCCTAAGGGGGTGAAATGAGGGTCCAAAGTTAGTGTGGTGAAAACAATTTCACGCGGGCGAAGATTCGGGAAGAAGGCAGTCTGTAAAAGTGAATGATAGTCCATTTATATTTCTTAAAATTCTTTCCTTATTCAGTCATTTGCTTACGGTTGAAGGTCATGATGTGTCCGACTTAACTTTCTGAAGGTCATCATTATCTTAAGTTATCAAATTAAATATCAACTATTTTATTTTCTTGATTGTACCCAGCTAATGGCAATAGACTCAATCCATTAAGATTATGACTTGAGACCGTGTTGGGTCAAAGCAGGCAAAATTTAGGTGAATGTACTTTAAACCCAATGCCATAGAGATCTGCCGCTATGATATCACACAAATATTATAAAGGTGTAAGTTTGTATGTTTTGGTGTTTGCTACTCCTTTACATTGGAACAGCTGAACGGATTTGAATGTTTATATCTTGGACTATCACACTTCTATTCCTCTATTGAAGTTTGGTTTCCGCACTTAGTCTTTATGGATCATTGTGCGTGGGCCATGGTGCCCATTATAAAGAAGGCTTCATTCCAGGCACCCTACTTTCCTCCAGAAGTAGATTAGGCTTACCATCAAATTCAGGACAACTTTAATAGAATTCAGTGAATCTATAGTACTAAGCGTAGCGTATTTCGGTAACACCTGGGCACGGGCATTAAAGGAGAATAGAATAGAATAGAAATACTTTTATTCGGTACAGACACAGCACAACGGTCGGTATCACATTGCGCCTGTCTGTGGGATCCTAAGGATATAGATTTAGGTGAACTTTGTTTTAGACGTTTAGCATTATTTATCACGCGGCTAATATTAATTGATAAGACAACCGTCTTGCAATCCATTATGCATTGTTGATTGATAGGTATTGTTTAACTAATGCAATTTATTTTTGCAATTATGAGGTTTTTTGCTGCACTAATTATTGGGTATTGATGTAAATATTAATAATTGTAATATGTAATTATCCAAAAGTAATAAGAGGGTTGTAACTTTAGCTTGAGGTGCTAGAATCCCCCCTAGCCAAGTTACAACCGTTTCTCTTGCGTCGAACGCTTTGAATTGGCCAAGCCCCCAATTCTTTTTTTCGGAGATGACGTCATTCCCGTACATTTGAAATTTTCTACTTGTGTTAACGATTACAGATTATCAACTTGGCTAGGGCACAGATCTTTGTGAAGATTTTAAATTCTGCCAGCGGTTTCGCTTACATGAAAGTAGAAAATTATTCCTATGGAATATACTCCTGGGATAAAAAAAATATCTCAGGAGCCAGGACATTGTCTACCAGTTTGCCAAATTTTATCCAAATGCTTTTAACAGTTTCAGCGAGAATGAATAACAAACATAGAAATATACACAAATACAATACTTAATAAATTAAATTTAATCCATACTAATTCCTATTTAAAATTCTTACATTCCTATTTGTGTAATTTCTCCACCTTTTTTCTTAGAGAGGAGGCCTGATTCCCAGCAGTAGGAACACTAAAAAGGCTGATGATGATGATCCACCTTTAGTATTACAGAAGGCGCCAACTCAAAGGTATGAATTGATTAGATACATTGGCACTTTCACAGATTTGCACACACAACTTCAAAATCGCCCCTGTTACACAAAAGTGTAAAAGCCGGAAACAGAAAACACAATTTGGAAACCTGTGCACACAAATCGTTTGTTTA
The DNA here is from genome assembly GCA_949319445.1 of Mythimna lalbum. NCBI lineage: Eukaryota > Metazoa > Arthropoda > Insecta > Lepidoptera > Noctuidae > Mythimna > Mythimna lalbum. The sequence goes on along the minus strand of OX439345.1, from coordinate 5,773,004 downwards.
TTTCGGCAATGATTTTCCGTGAAAATTCATAGCTAATGTAAAATTCCTTGTATCATTTTACGTCACTGTCTATTGTCATACGATTAACCAACAATAAATTATTATACCTATTTTTTACCATAATAAATATGCAAATCATCATAACCGGACAAACCGTCTCCTCTCCCCCATAAGGCCCCAATCAGGGTGAGGAGCGCGCGCGGGTGTTGAAGCGGGTACGAACTACCAAACGTATGAACTGTTGTTGTGTGAAACGTATGAAGTAACAGTTGCAGGCGCCACGCAACGTGCGAGCAGCATCGCTCGCAAGTGTTTACTGTTTAATCATAGGAAGCAGGTGTAACCGCTCCTACCTGCCACAGCTGGGATCAGACTCGTTGCTCTAGTGCTTGAATGGCCAACGAATAACTTTAACAAAATTGACTGATTTATTTCAAAGAATAGCAACAAATTGCTACAGTGTAAGTTTATAACTTTTAAATTATTATTCAGATCTATATAAAGAAATACTAAATAATTCTATTGTAAGAAAAATTTTAACGAGCTTCTGATGATATCCGTTAGTTTCTTAAAAAAAATGTCTCCTGAATTTGTTCACTGTTTGATTGGCCACTCAACCATTTATGCGGCGACTTGTCACGTAACTTCACCGTGCGTAATTTCATTACCATACCTTTTTAACTTAGTGTTTTGCGGGAATGCTTACAGAATAGTACATTGTTACATTAGGGTTGAAAGTTACTTATTTCGTCCCGAGAAGGAGTTGGCGGCCGAGCGTAGCGGGGTCGCTAATTCGAGGGACTAAATAAGTAACTTTAACCCCGAGGTAAGCATTGTGCTTTTCATTACGAATACAAGAAGATAGACCTAGTTTTTTTTTTTAAATCATTTGGCAGCTGTTTGTTGAAAGTAAAACTCCCTAGGGATGAAAAGTGTAATACTTTTTACCCCGCTCCTTAGGCAACTTCAGACCTACTTTCAGAGTATGAGTAATGAAAAAGTCATTTGTGTAAGTCTACTGATGCACTTGGCTCACGAGCCCACCTAGCCCCTTCTCCTGCCACAATACCCCCCCTCCACCGTGCCTCCACCGCACTCGCTACCACACCCGCTCCCGCTATAGTCACAGACTCACAGCGTGTGCACTCTGGACAAGGCCTTACTATTTGCGCAGTCGTCATGAGATGATACGCAAATGCCCATTGTTATACATAATTACCCTAATTGCCATTTTCTCGTGTTATAACTTTCAATGTACGGAAGCCAATGAAATAATTGTGTGCACATTTGCATGTCATTAAAACAGCTCTTTGTTACTATGATAGAAATCAAGTTACAAGGTCAGTTGCTTAATCACATTAATTGTTGTATGAAGTGTTTAAAGATGATTACTTACTTCTTTACTAAGTTTTTGTTTGGATTCGAGAGTCGGAATGGAAAATGCCCTTACACGTGTATCAATGATGACTGAGGTGAGGTAGGTCGCGGTCTGACAAAAACCAGAACGATGTACACGCCATTCAGATACTTTTACCTTTTTGTTGTCGAAGACCGACTTTCGTGTGACGTTTCTTACCAAGCTAGTTGGGAAGAGTTTTTCACTTTTTATTTTCTGCTTAAGTAAGAAATGATTATTGCAAAAATAGAGTTAACTTCCTAAAAAAAAACTAAAGAGTAGGTAACAAGTAAAGAAAATTGTGCCAAGATGACTAAGCATCGGCGCTATATTTTTGACTATCATTACATCGTAAAATTAAATCGTAAAATAAATACATTATAATTGACTGTTGAAATTGAGATATTTATCATATATTTAAAACGCGTACGTTTTGACAACAATAAAACCAGTTTGTAATAGGCCCATGAACGGTGATATTATTCAATGCTCAGCATACAATATATTGACACATACAATATTTTATTATTATAATGTTAAAATATATTAATGTTACTATTTATGTAGTTATTAGTCGTATTGACAGTTCAGCATAATTTGCAAGATAATTGGCTTTAGAAATTTTCGAAATAGTGAGTTCATTTTAACTGACTTCTAGAAAAAGGAGGAGGTTCTCAATTCGGATGTTTGTATTTTTTTTTATGTTTGTTCGCGCATAACTTCGTCGCTTGCCAACGGATTGGAAAAAAAAATTGTAGGAAAGGGTACACTTCCTAAATGGTCCCATAGTCACCAAGTTGGGATCTGATGATGGAATCTTAGCGAAATAAAGGGAACTCCTCAAATCAATTCAATTTTATAGTGAAGTCGGTTATTTTTTTAAGGCATATACTCAGTTATGAAGTTGTGGAAACACAGCAGGTTATTGATTTTTGAAGCCTGTTTCTTTTTTAGGATTTCTTTGAACCTGTATTTCTGGTGAGAAACATTTTCTTTCTTTTATAGCGCGAAAGATGGAATGAGTGAGAGAGGCCTTTGCCCAGGAGTCGGACAGAGAAGGCTACCGAAAAAAAAATTAGTAAAATGCTTAAAAAGTAACTATCGTCCTTGGATGTAGACCTATGAGGAAATTAATTTATTGTTAAGTTTTTACAAACAGAAGAAACCAGGCAAGTGCGAGTCGGGCTCTATATTCAAGGAACCACAGACCTTAGTATATTAATTTCTACTAGATACCTCCATGTGTTCCTGATATAAAGGGTCTTGACAAACAGACAGACGGACAACAAAGTGAGAGATCCTATAAAGGATCCGTTTCTTTCCTTTTGAGGTACGGAATCCAAAAAATTAAGAAATGCAAGTCTTTTGCAAGTGAGGAAATTATGCAAGCTTTTATTTGAATAAGTAGGTTGAAAAATATTTGATTAATTGACTGACTGGCCTGTTGGTCTAGTGGTTAGTGACCCTGACTGCTATGCCGGAGGTCGTGGGTTCGATTCCCACCCAGGACAAATGTTTGTGTGATGAGCATAATCATTTGTCTTGTGTCTGGGTGTAATTTATCTATAACTAGCTTTTGCCCGCGCGGCTTCGCTCCCGCTCTTCCCTACTCCACCCTACTATACCCTACCCTACCCTACTCTACCCTACCCTACCCTACTCTACCCTACCCTACCCTACTCTACCCTACCCTACCCTACTCTTATTTTTTTTCCATAAGAACCTTGTCCTCACGATAACAATCACAACAAAAAAAAAATCAGCCAAATCGGTCAAGCCGTTTTCATGCCAAGTCGTGACAACGGAAAACGGGGGTCATTTTTATATATATAGATATGTATGTATTTAGAAATATATAAGTATGTTTATCAGTTGTCTAGTACCCATAACACAAGTTCTGCTTAGCTTGGGACTAGACGGCGTTGTGTGATAGTACTAAAAAAATTGAAAGTTTAATGATGATGTAAGTAGCCAATACGCACTATTGGAACGAAAGAGACCTAACTCAAAAATTGCAATTTATAAACATTGAGCAAAGTTGTCTTCAAAATGCATAGTGTTGAGTAAATTTAAATGTCTCTCGTGTTTCTTTCTTACTCAGAATTTAAACTCTTTTTGATCACTTGATGAGACAAATGATTCCATTTTCAAATGAATGATTTTGAATGATTTTCAAATACCATTTGTGTGAGGAAGATGATAGATCCTAAACAACGCTAATAAATACTCGCATAGACAAGAAATACATAATGCATCGATGAATTAACGGGAGGTCAAACCAGCCATTCATCATTCTCTAATACTGCACGACCATTTTATTTTGATCTCTGTGAGTACTTAGGTACATTCCTCAAGCTATGTATTTTATACCGACATAGATTTTAAGAGTAGGCTGACGATGCCGATGGTATTCGCGCCAATTGGTTTGTTAATCAATACCATTTTTTGGATATACAGACAGTTTTTTTTAATAAATATTAGCTAATATTTTACTAGTATTGGTAACACGGCCTTAATTTATAAATCGTCTTGTTCCGAAGTGGTATATGAAGTGAAAAGATGTTATAAAAGTCAATGTAAAGGAAAATTTAATAAAAATTTCCATCTTTGATTAATTATTATTGAATATTGCCGAAGATATGAAACATTTGAGAACTAGGTTAAATCTGGGGTAAAAATCATTCATTTAATTAAATTTATTTTTAGTATTTCCTTCATGATGCTAACACTTGATCACGGTATCTTTAAGAATCGCGCACAAAAGGTTCCGTATCGTCTGTAGCAAAAAAAAAACGCACGTCTTTTGTATGGGAGCCTCACATAAGTATTTATTTTGTTTAGTTTTTAGTAGTAGAAATACATCATCTGTGAAACAACTGTCCAGCTATGCTTCATGAGATACAGTCTGGTGAGACAGATGGACATCGGAGTGATAGCAATACGTCCCGTTTTTACAAGCTTTTATTTAGTTTCACCTGTCCCGATGTTTGCCTGTAATGAAAACTTGATTCACTTTTCGGTTACCGAAATTTTGCATGTATGTGTAAATCAGATGACAATGCAAAATTATGGAGATGATCTGATGATGGCAATGTAAGATGTCCATAGGAACTCGGTAGTTAAACGGCACAACCCCATCGAGTTAACGAGTAAAAGTTCGCTATAAAAAAATGATATTCATTAAAAACTTGCGCGGTCATTTTGTGCATATCTTTAAGAATACATAGCTCAACCATCACTGGCTGATATTTCCTAAGTCGACGAAAAAGTGCGATGTTAATCTCTTCCTGTTAGAAATAGGCGAGGTAAAGTCATAATTAATGTTAAGTTTCTGCTTCCATATTAATTTTCGATGAAGCCAAGGACTTGTTATTTTAAACGTAAATGAAAAGGAAATGTTAAATTGTGTAGGTTTTTTTTTCAAAAGACGATGATGTCATAGTCAATGATAAAACAGAAATATGAGAACATATATTCGAGAATATTACAGTAGAGAATATTGAAGATATATATCAGCTTCTGCCGGCCTGCACAAACTAGTGCGTCTCACCATCACTGCTTACCATTAGGTGAGATCCCAGTCAAGTACTAGTTTATATCAATAAAAAAAAGTTTTAAATCATCCTAAGCAAAAATAGGTACAGCATAACAATCTTACTTTCAACGTCATGGTAACCCCGCATATCCTAGTTTTTATTCATTAACGATGTTCACATTATATCGAAATCAATATAAATAAAAATTCACGTAAAAAAAAAATTGAAACCATCTTATAAACCATCAACAAGAAAATGACAGTAAACTTAATTACTTAATAGTAATATTTTGCAATCTTCTTTTATATAGAGTATGTCAAATAAAATAATATAAAAAAGAACTATAATAATATACTATAGAACATAGGTATAAAAATACCTAAATTTTATTCGATGAGTCATCATATGATAGTCCGCCTTTGTACTCTTCTATCAATGAAGAATATAATAAATTAAAAATGTATTATATTTACAAAAAAAAAAAAATATTTAAAATTAAATAAATAATAATAATAATATTTTTTTCCCCATCGTCGTATCTCTACGTTGACGTCGTGGTGGGGCTTGTGTGCTCCAACATGCTCTAGGTCTGTATCGGTAGAATTTCCTTTACCGTAACATACCAGACTAAGAGAGATACAATCCGCAGGGCAGTTTTGTGGCGAACTGTTGGGTATTAGCGACCCCACGGACCCGATCTCCCGGGAGAATTCCTGTTCTTCATCTCCGGCTTGCCTTTATTAGCCGGTCGTAGTGAACACTGACGAGGAACAGAGCTCCCACCTCTCTCTTGCCATTATTGGCTGGCTTGAGTGGAGAGTCACAAGAGCAAACATGCTCGGGAGATGGATGCATAATCCAGTAAGGTGCTGGTAAGGATCTTGACCGTACTTCCGGGATTGTCCTGATAGCCGTGGTATGCCTCTCCACTCCTCAAGCGCCTCAGGATATGTTGCCTTCTTGTTGCTACGTCACTTCGTGCTAGCGGCCGTTTAGGGGGCCCATTTATTGAGTGTGCAAGTCACCCCCTGCCTTTTATCGATGGATATTAATGACATTGTTCAGGCAGGGGCCATAGTCTTAACATAGTTCCATGATATCAGTCCACCTAAGACTCCAAAAATCATAGCCTTATTATTTTGTTTTCCATATTGTATCGCAATAGTTTTTCAAACCGGGGGTTGTCCTTGGATGCACTAGCATAGCGCATACAGGGATAATCGCCGGTTGGTACCACAATCCATCATTAAAAGCATCTAAAAGAGCCTCTGCGAGTTGGTTTCGGCCCCTTGAACGCCTTCCAAAGATCCAGGACCTCAGGGTCCTGAGATAAATAAATATATAAAAATAATAATTTATTTATTCAAAGACAACTTTTGGTCCACATTATATGTTAGTATCCCTTATTACTATGTTACTTCAGACATGGTTCAGACGCTCAATAATATTACACTGTTATACATTCTTTCCTTAAAATAACATAGGTAATTCTAAAAATAAATAAATAAATATGATCAACAAATATTTAAACATAATTATTTTCTTGCATATTAAGAATAATGCCAGATATAGACCTTTCTAATCTATACTAATATTATAAAGAGGTAAAATTTGTAAGTTTGTATGTTTGTAAGTTTGTATGTAGGGGGTAATCTCTGGAAGTACGGTCCGATTGCTAAAATTTTTTCACCGATAGAAAGCTGCTTTATTCCTGAGAGACATAGGCTATATTTTATGTACGCGGGCGAAGCCGCTGGCAAAAGCTAGTAATTAATATAATATATTAACAACTGGAAAATCGTTTACTAATCAAAGAAATATTAAACTTACCATTGTTAATTAGAATTTCAATAAAGATTGCTACAATGTAATAGCAAAAATATCACCCGATTACATTAATAAAACATCTATTTATGAACACATTTAAACAAATAAAAGTAATCTAGTTGCAATCTCTCGACCACATGGCGAACCAACTTATAATTACTGCAGCATAAAGGCTGTCCAAGACAAATGGTTAATTTTAAAAACTAATTAAAATATAATTCCTAATTCTAGTTAAGCCTAATGAGTCTATTGCAACGCAATTATCAACACATATGGATAATTACTTGAATCCAATTTAAATGTATCTATCTGAAGGTGCTTTTATTAAAGCTGAGCAGAGGCGAGCAATTACAATAAATAATGTCGCTTTAAGCTCAGATGAAAGCCGCTATAAGAGCAATAGTGGATTTCTTTAATAGTAATCTGATGTGTTTGTCTGTTTATTCATGTCTTCTAATTTGTTATACTGAATTTGACAGAACCGTTGAAGAAAAAATCTTACGAAACATAATAATTTTACAACAGCTATATTTTGATACGTGTGCAAAAAGTCTGTCATTGCGACCGAGGCGGAATTCGCAAGAGCCGTAATCGAGTGTGTTATGGAGCTGAGGGCTGACCAATTTGCACATGTATCAAACGATGTTTTTCAATGCATTTACAACGATGTGTTGACGCTAATATGAAAAATGTAATAAAATTATGGCAGAGAGAGCACTCGCTGTTTTCTGCACTAGTGCGGAAAAAGTCAACTGCGTTCCTAAAACCAATGTGATAAGAGCGGGTATTTAAGTAAGTGTATTGATTTTTTTCCCTGACCTTTTCCACCATGACATTTCAATTTACACAACACCAAATTTTGATTAAAAAAATCGATTTCCAATCACCGACTTTCGACTATCAACATCCGCATTAAAACTTCCAAGAACAAAACAGAATTTCTCCCGCTTAACTTCAAATAAATGTCACAGTATACTAAAATACCGTACGAAGTCAGTACAACGAACTAGTTTTGAATAAAAAAATGGAGAACGGCGATCAATCGAGGTTCAAGATCAAGGCTTCCCACGGTTGGGAACACCTGTGTCCTGTGGCCGTTGTAATGCATGTACCGATGAATAATGTGCCAACTTTATCAACGTAGCCGTATTTTTGTATCTGTGGGGCGTTTTCGCTAATTATTTTCGTTGATTGGTTGTTCTGTTGGCGAATTTGTTCGAAATTCATTCAAGATGAATGGTGTGGGGAAGTGATAATTTGTGTTAAAGTAATGGGTTACGTTGGCTTTATTTTGTATGTTTTATTGTTACAGTTTCATCACCACTGTTCTCAAAACAGTTAAGGAAAATATCGTGAGAAAACCGGCCATGTTCTAGAACCAAAAATTCGAAAACATGTGACATCACTAACCCGCACTAGGCCCGCGTGGTGGCTTCTAGAGAGGAGGTCGGAGTCCCAGCAGTGGGAACGATGATGATGATGATGACAGTAATCAATGAGGACAGTGCTTAGTTTAGCTGGAACTCTCTTCCTCACCTTTAAAACTTATCCAACTAATCCTGAGTGTAGATCTCCTCTATCAACACTTAACTAATTCTTTCCCTACCTATATTCAACTTCCTTTTTCTTCTCTTATGTTTCTCTCCCTCCACTCCGGATGGATCGAAAGAAAGCGTCATACTTTTACTGACTAAAACATACCTTTTTTTCCAGGGCCACAGTACTTCTTTTAAACATTCCTGCAGCCCTGTATCCAACCCTAACTTGCTAGTTTACTGCAGCAGTGAATATGAATGTTGATTCTTTAAGATATAAATGAGATTTCAATTACTTACCCGATTTCAATTCAAATTGGAATACTAACATTTGTATAGATAATAAAAAACAGTTAAAGCTACTAGTAATACAGAATACTTTAATATTAACAGTACCCTATCAGAAGAATCAAAATACCGAAGCATTCAAAACGAAGATCAAGAATACGGTGGAAAAAATAGCAAACATCGCATCTGGCTTCATCGTATGACCATTAAAGGCTGGGATAGCTGGCAATAGTGCAGAATTAACTGCAATTATAAGAACAGTACGGGGACCGAGCCTGCCTAGCCGGTATTATAACGGTACCGAGCTGAGATGCGGCGGAAACTGAAATGGGGTGTGGTGCAAGGAAGAGGACCTAGTATTGTAAGTTTCATTTTAATACATATTTATAATAGATTATTTTATGTACAAAACGTAATAGCATTGAACTTCAGCGACAAGAAGCACTCTATTTATTTATATTGACACACCAACGACTCACTGGTACAAACATTATAAAAAAGACAATTTGCTAATGAAAAAACTCTAGAACAAAAACATAGTCGTTCGTCTTGAGACATTGTGATATATTGGAACGCTGCACAGCCGAGTCGGATTCGACGATTGACCTCTTTCTCGATGTTAGACCTACCCAACTGGACCGTCTGTCCCAGATAAACGTAGTCATCCACACCTTCGAATGTAGTCTCCGATCTTGATAGGAGTGGGTGCTACATCGACTCCTGTTTTGATGCAAAAATAAAACCTGCTCAGCATGCAAACCTCTCCCAACTTAGACCACAAACAAAAAGCTAGCGCAAAAACTAGATTTTGTCACGCAAACGGTCATTAAAGCTTTAGAACGGATATGATGGCGTTATTCGACTCTAATTGGGTTTCTTCATTTCTCCTTTTGCTGGACCGACGGCAATTTCAGTTGTAAGCAATCTTATCACACACACATATCTCGGAATTTATCAGCACGGGTATTAACGGCGATTGTTGAAACGGATCAAAGAATTATAAATGTAAATTGGGATAGTTTGAATATTATACATGTGTAGGTATATGGGACAACGGTAGCGAGGTACAGTTGTTATATTTGCATATGGATATGTAGAAACTGTGTTTATCAAGACTTAATGTTCCGTTGAACTGTATCTCTATTTTTTTGTCTCAAATTTATCCGTGCATAGAATAAGGTGGAGGGTCCTTTTCTGATGTGGGAAATTATCAAATTACTTCTCCTGCTTTATGTTAGAGTAAGGAGACGTGTCAGACTTTTACTGACTTAAACCATCCTATGTTCGTTCATTTGTTCATGTAAAGTCGAGGGTCTTATACGAGCTGAAATTTTACCAACCAGTACTGAATGGTTACTTCATTCACTGATTAGTAACTGGGGCTGTGTGATATCAAGGTGACTGAATTGATGCTTCTTCTCTGCTGTTTTGGTAAAAATTTCAATTAGAATTAAGAGAATTAGTAGTAGAACTAAGAATTATGCAGTAGGGATGTGCTTCTATTTTACCGACAACCGCTGGTCTTCCTCGAAAAATTATGTAAATATCATAATTACACAGAGGTTTTTAAATTTTTCAATTCAGTGTCATTTTAAAGTTCTAATATTATTATCATTTTACTTTTTTAGTTTGCGTAACAGAGCAGACACGCCGTTACTCCTCCTCCTCTTCACACTTTTTTGTACTGATCAGTTGTAGCTAAAAAAAAGATCGTACCACTACTAAATATAAATTATGGTATTTATTTCTACGACACCACTTTTTTTTAATTATAATTCGTAAATGCGAAAGAGGTAACTCTAAAAGAAGACATAACAACTTTACACTGTAAAATTTTATTATTCAGCTTATTTTTTAATATCTATTTTAGTTTTCAATTACCACATGCAAATTATAACATGTTTTTGAAATTCTCGACGTTAAGTAAACTTGAAACCCTTTTCCCCTTTTCGTAAAAAAAACTTCCGAATTATAAATTACGAACTTTCATTCTCTTAGACCATCATACGATTATTTTATTTCTATATGTTCTATGATAAATAATATTTATTATGCAAATAGGTTTTTTAAAAACACTTTTACACGTCAATTTTATCTTCTGTATAAACTAGATGAGGCCGTTCATCAGGGACAGACCAGATTTGACACATAGGACTGGTAATGATGTAACTTGCCTATTTTATCACCTCGATTAATTTAATTTAACCTTTCCGAAAATTGAGGCCAAAAGAATGATGTTTTTTTTAATATTTTAGAGGTCAATTCCGCAATAAAACTAAGAAGTAAAATATTTCTTAAAACCTTGTAATTTTTAAAAAAGTCTTATCTACAAACATAAAAATTTACATGATTTATAATCGTCGTAACATCATTATTTTATTTTATTTTTTATCATAATTATTATATTAAATGCATATTATATCAATTTATATTCAATAACCCATAATCGATCAACATTCAAACTGTTAATAATTTTTAATAAATTATTTTACAAAGAAAAAATGTATATGCATACTTTTTATCTCAAGTTAGCACCAACGTAAATAACTATAGATGGCCAGTATATCTTGGCAGTGGCGGAATTCGGAACTACATTTTTGAGTATAGAATTTGACAGCTTTATGACGTTTGCTCTCATGAACAGCGCCACTGTCAAGGCTCAAGAAATACTGGTATTTCTCATCTAGATGTTATTAAACTAACCGCATACGATAAAAGCAAGTCCAATAAATGGCTATCGGTAAGCATCCAATAAGCTTGCATTTTATTTTTCGTTTACTTTTTTTTAGCCAGTGACTATTTCACCGCATCCTGTTGGAACCGTTATGTAGGCACAGATGTACGAATAATTTCTTCTATTAGATATTATTTGCGGGTAAGGTGATTAATTTACATTGTTTTTTTTTTATTTTTTTCATATTATCGATGATACCTATTACCTTTTTTTCAGACTCAAACATTTTTTTATGAAAGATTCTTTCCCCCTTTTTTAATTTTATTTTTCTGTTCAATTTTCATTCAAAACACAATATAATAATCCATATGTGTATTTTTTTTGCAAATAGGTTTTTTAAAAACACTTTTACGCGTCAATTTTTTCGTCAATTTAAACTAGACGAAGCCAGTGTTTCCTAGCTGACTACCCAGAGAAGAAACATCGAAACAAAGTCAGACGTTCAAGTCCATTTTAAAGTCCATACAGCAAACGCGTAATGTTCAAATCAACAATCACATATATATATTATAATCCATATGATAGTTTCCTGTCAGCTTTAATCATCATCATCATCATATCAGCCGAAAAACGTCCACTGTTGGACATAGGCCTCCCCAAGCGTCGCCACAACGACCTGTCCTGTGCGTCACGCATCCATCGGATTCCTGCGATCGTCAGGATCGCAGGAATCCCAAGTCGTCGGTCCACCTTGTTGGAGGAAACCAACGCTAGGTCTTCCGGTACGTGGTCGCCACACAAGAACCTTTCGTCCCCATCGACCATCTGTTCTGCGAGCAATGCGGCTTTTAATAGCTCAAACTTATTATATTTATAGCGTTTTTCAAATTACCAAATACCACCTCCACTTTCATTTACATTCAGTACCTTATCATCCCTGAAAACCAGATTGCCAAGATCACTTCTATCCGCCCTTAATTACACCACAACTTGAATTGCCCACCTGTCGCTGGTTTTACTTTTATTTTCCATTTCATGGGAAAAGTAAGGAGACACCTGTTAATAAGTAAAAAAATATTAAAATTCACACCACGTTTCACTTTTGATGATATTTCTGTGTTAATTCGCGAGCTGCTTGGGTGTTGAATGGTCGATCATGTTTTATTATGATATTTTATTTATAGGGTAAATATTTTTTCAATTTATTCATGAGCGAGATGAAATTTTAATGATTTTTGACCGATTCTATTAACGCAATATAGTAGGACACCTATTTAATAAATCATACTAGGTCGAATCCGACTCAAAACGCCGAGACAAAACCTCATCATCATCTGCATATTATGTTCTCATCTCACATACCACAGGGTTTCAAGACGACAGCCTATGACCAGTGCATGTTGCCATTGATGACTTATGGCACTCAAACATGGTCGCTCACAGTGGGCCTCATCAGAAGGCTTACAGTCACCCTAAGGGCAATGGAAAGAGCTATGCTCCGCCGCCGCTTCGCCTATAGAATATATAGCCCGAAGAATCGCCAAACCAAAGTGGCAGTGGGCAGGGCACATTGCTCGCAGAACGGATGGTTGATGGGGCCGGAAGGTTCTAGAGTGGCGACCGCGCACGGGAAAACGCAGCGTTGGAAGGCCGATCATAATGGTGACAATTGAGGGATGTCTAACAATGGACGTCTTTCGGCTGGAATGATGATGATGATGATGATGAATATATTTACGGCAACACTTTGTAAGTCTGTGTGTGTTTGTTACTTTTTATTCAGGCATTGTTTCCTTGAATTTTATTTCTAATATCACGTGTACGAAGCCGCTGCTAGCTAGCTGCTGCCTGCGGCTTCGTCTGCGTGTATAATATTATAAAGACAAAAATTTGTATATACGCTAGAACAACTTCTATACGCTCAAACAACTGATCGGATTTGTATAAAATTTGGCATGCGGGTAGACCATGTTCCACTCTAGAAAATTATTTGAAGGGAACTAGGTTCTTTTCCAGTAAATCTGTAATGTCAATAGAAAAACTTAAGTTTTAAGATCATGTAGTGCAAATAATAGTCTGTGTTTTTTGATAGTTACAACCTGGGGATCTTTAAGTGAAGAGTGAATCGGTTACTTCTAGATAAGTGTGATTCACTGTCAACCACATCATCTCTTACCATTTGGTGAGATAATGGTCAAGCGCGAGTCTATCAATAATAAATAAAAAAAAAAAAACAGTATATTAATTCATGAATCCCCAAGCGACCACCGGTGGCCGCGCATCTATTGTCTTACTATTGTGTCTCTAATTGACGGTATCTGAAGGGTTAAAAGACGGTAATTCAGATGTCATCATCATCATTTCAGCTGATACACGTCCACTGTTGGACATAGGCCTCCCCCAAGCGTCGCCACAACGAACGTTCCTGTGCGTCTCGCACCCATCGGCTTCCCGCAACCTTCATTCAGATGTAGTCGACTGTTAATAAAAACGAGTACCTACGTTTTTAAATATAGATCTGGGTTTCTCCTGACTGACTTCTTTGATGACGCACGCGGTATTATCCCGTAAGTGTTTTGATATCCTTACTTTTCAAACTAGCCAATTATGTTGCACTTCACTTGAGTAAACGTTTCCACTACAAGCTTGCAACTTGCAAATCCGACACTTGGTTTTTTTGACTGGAAAATCATTAAATTACTTCGTCTGTTTTGGGTAGAGGAAAAGGAAATGTCAGATTTTTAGTGACTATAATAACACTTATATTCCTTCAGTAGCCGTTAGAGTTTATACTCTTTCAATCACATAGCCCTGCCAGGCATCAGCCCTAACGGGCCCCGTCAATCAAGCTGTCATCTCTTTGAGATGCGCATGGAATACATTATACAACGGTACCGTGGACCAGAGACCGGTCCATGGGAAGGGGAGTTACTTTTAGTTTCTTACCACTTTGCCAATATTTGTGATTGATACGTCTTTGATAGAAATACGTCATTTATCATTCAGTTCAGTTATATCTGTCAGTTGTTTTTCAAACAAGCTTTTAATGAAAATCGTTATTTCATATCTTTTATAGCTCGATATACCTACATGTATAATAAATACTCGTTACGACGAACACAACCAATGTCGTTTAACTAGAAAGTTCCTCTAGCCACCTTCCGGTTCTATCATCAAATCAGCTCCTTGTCATAATAATTTTGTATTGTCATCTAATTTACACATCATGAATGGAAAATTTCAGATCAATCGGAAACCGGGAAGTGGATCAAATTTAGTTTGCAAGATTTGATAACAGACAAACATCGGGACAGGTGAAACTAAATAAAAGCTTGTAAAATCACCCCATTTCACGCTATATCATCTTTCATTCAGTCTATCTTTGTTTCTTCATTTGTGTTCTACTTTTATAACAATTCTCATTCATTTTTCAAGTATTATGAATATTTACAATTCCTCCAGATCAAAATAATAATATTTTTTGTTTTTTATTTATGTACGTTATGTATTTATTTAGGGTGCAGTATAAGTAAGTAGTTTAAGTTTTTTTTTGTACATAATATGTAAATTTTTACATTATTCAGAAATTATAAAAAATTAGTATCCATAATATTCATACATTCATATAATATCTGTATGTAAAACTAAATTGTATCTAGATTCCATATTAAGTATTTTTCATTTCAAAAATAAATAATTATGAGATCTTTGAGCAAATTAGTGTGATATCGCAAAATGTCATATATATTTTTTTAATTATGATAATTTTGCTGCAAAAATTGATCTTAATAACCAAGAGATAACTATTAAGTATAGCAATTATTTATCCAGTCCTTAAACATCTGAAACTGTTCTAAAGATTGATATATCAATATCATTATTCAAAGATGAATCGATAGCGTCAATACTCACCTCCATCCAATATTTTGTCGGCAATCGGTTCAAAGGGGTATTTTAATTAAATATATTCTACTTTGTTGCGAATACCAGTTCTAGGGAATAACATAGCATGCTTATGACCAAACCTACTTAAGGAGCTAGAATAATTATTGAATAATGGTAAAGTTATGACAGAGCAAGCTGGAGCTAACAACACCACAGCCAAGCCTAAACGCAAAAGCTAGAAAGCATCTGTTGCTCCAAAAGAAAATATAAAAGAATACTGAAGAAGCAAGCAAAAACTAAGAACGCATCTAATAGATCAATATATGAACAAGAACAACAAAACTCGCAGCAATAAAACTAAAGTTTTTCATTCACATGATAATTTTTCTTTTCCTACGCCTGTCCGCACCATATATGGTGGACGTAATATACACCGGTCCAAAGGTGCTGGCTACCACGTGGTTGCACAAAGGTGTTCTAAGCAAACACTAGTTAAGAGGCCGGAGTTCATTGCTCATGCGGTGATGTGTTCAATAAATTATAGATCGTTGGGGATCCGTAGATGGTCTTGATAAACTTGGGAGCACAGGTGGGGTGTGATCTGAACTTGTTAAACACATCGCCAGCTGGTTACTGACAAATTGTAGGGTGAGCGACTGTAGTTCGCCGTTCAGTAAAGAACGTGTTATGTTCCACGTGCTCCATATAGAGATATCAGCCAAATTGACGGGGCTCATAAGGGCTGATGCTTGTCTGCTAGAACTACGAGATTGTTCAAAAGATCCTGAAACGCAAACCTAGCGTCCATGGATGCAACATTGTGCCGTCGTCGTGACATAACCGATTCATTGATAGAATTGCATAGGTTTGTATTTAAGTCAAGAGTGAATAGGTTACTTTTCAGTAAGCGTGCTCCATCGTCGACCACATCATCGCTTACCATCAGGTGAGATGATGGTCAAACGCGAGCGTATCAAAAATAATTTAAAAAAAAAAATGTAAGCAATGAGCAGTCCTCCACCAAGCGTATAATGATTGATTGTTGTAGCTACGAGTATATGGACCTTAGACCTAACTAAAGTCTAAAATTTTTTCTCGCAGATGCATCATCCAGAGCAGGACAAATTATTTGATGACTTCGCTTCTTCAGAGGCTAAAAATCATAACCAGAACTCAGTAGTATGAAGAAAAAAAAATTACCTATCAAAGAAAAGAAATTGAAAAAAAAAAACGCTGACGATATTTGAATAAATTACACGTTAAACTTTAGCAAGTAGTGCAGTTGCTACAAAAAAAAATTATAAAGCCATGGAAACATCAAAAAGTCAATTTAAAAACAAAACAAAACTGATAAAGTCGTGAACACACTATAAAACGTGCGAAACTACATAAAGAGTGTACAGATAATGATGCGTTTAGTCTGAAAGGGAAACTTGATATCGAAATGTGAAAGGACATGCTCCGATAGTTGGGACACGTTGAATGAATAAAGTGGAATATTTAATAGTAAAAAGAAGTGGAGAAGTGTCTGTACATAAATTAGACTGGCATTAAGTGCGAGGTGTGCCCTCGGATTTATAATTTAAATTGCTAAAGCTTTCTGTGTTTTGCGTTGCTATCTTTTAAATGGTGTCTGATTATGAACTAACTTTATAATGATGATCATGATTTATCTTTTTGGGATTGCACATATTTTAAGTAGATAATTTTTCAAATACCATAATTAGAGATAGAATAGAAAGACAATGAGAAAAAAGTTATGAGTTTACATTTGGATGGATGGAACTCGTGCCCCGGTATGAAGGCTAGAAGGAACGGCGCGGGGTTTTTAGTCAGTAAGAGTCTGACACTGTCTCCCGCTCCACCCAAGAGCGGGTTTCGTCAAAGATGATTTTCCCCGACGACAAAAAAAAAAACATGTGGATGGATGGAGGGGAAGAGGGAGGCCAAAGAATAGATGGATGGATTGTCTGAGAAGTGATATGAAAGAAAAGGGAGTTAGTGATAGCGTGACGAGTGACAGGACCGAATGGAACATAAAAACGTGTTGCGCCAACCCCAAATAAAAGGAGACAAGGACAGGAAGATGATAATGAGAAACACAACGAGATAGCGAACGCTTGCTGTTTAATTGATTAACAAATAGAATGCTAAGAATTTAAAGGAATCAAATTCAGTTCCCATCACACATTGTCAACATATACCTACGAGAAATCTTGTAGCTGGCGTCTTAAACGTCTTAAACTAATAGCGCCCATATACGAGATATTTCGAGTACGAGATATTTCGTACTGAGGCACCAGCAATATTAAAACTTTAAAAAGAAGCTATTTACTGTCATAAATGTCCTAATAAATAGATATCTCACATGTGGCACCTGTGAAGAAATTATCTACGAGATATATCGTAGATTATGCATCCAATGTGTCAGCCCTATTCTCACGTAAACATAAAAAACTACAAAGATCCTTACTTCTATCACTGATCGCCGCTGCATTTCTTCTTACATTTTTTCCGTTTCTTCCTTTTCAGATCAGAGATATTGTTGTTTTTTATTTATTTTTTCTGTTTAATTTAGGTTTCTGCATACGTGCTTGTTCATTGTATGCCAAATAAATATGTTTTTTCTCTATCTTTATTTTTTTACTTTTTTCAATCGTACTCTATCACCATCATCATTATTTCAGCCGAAAGACTTCCACTGTTGGACATAGGACTCCCTTAAGCGTCGCCACGACCGCCGATCCTGTGCTTCTCGCATCCACCGCATTCCCGCGGCTCTCACCATGTTGTACTTATTTCCACATTACATTAAAATTCACAACTATAACAAACGTATAATTTAACTATTCTACAGAACCCCGCTACATATCATGTTGCAGTCATATCAATTTTATTTTAAGACTAGCTGACCGGAACTGCAGATGGCCAGCGCATCACATCCTGTGACATCGAAGCACGATTGACAACCTTCATTGACAGGTTAAGGCCTATGAGGCCTATGAGGTTAGCGAAGCGGTTAGCGGGTTATAGTCTGTCTAAAAAATCAAACGACTTGGAAAATTATTAACGAATTAAAAAATCTGTTAAATATCCATACTAATATTATAAATGGGAAAGTGTGTGTGTTTGTTTGTCCGTCTTTCGAATTGACGTGATTTTTTTAAGGTGGAGATAGTAGAAGGTATGGAGAGTGACATAGGCTACATTTTGTCTCTTTCTAACCCCCCACTTTCCTAAAATGGGGGAATTTAACGCGAGCGAAGCTGCGGGCAAAAGCTAGTATTACATACAATACTTTCATAAGGTTCTATTACGAGTAGTAAACAATGATCAACTCTTTGAAACCTTATCTATCTCTTTATTATACTCGTATTAGTGTAAATAAAATATCCCTCGATCGAAGCCGAGAGCGAGGGCCACTTCACCCACGCCAGAGCTACGCTACTGGGTAAGTACAAGCACGTGAAAGGAAGAGGTTACTGGCAAAACTATGACTGTATTAACTCTTTCATATTCCGCTTCAACAAACGCTACCGCCCCTCCCAAGTTCCACCCCTAACATCCTTTTAACGAGCGGCTAAGCATTACAAGATTAAAACAACAGGTCGAACACTAATTACGGGTCCTAGGTGTCTTGCAACGGACCAATATGGTCAAGAACACCTGTCCACGACATCCTTAGGTACCTGTTATCACTATACCTGTTCTTTACTTAAAACTCTATTAGGTTATCAAGCGGTTTCATTGGCGTACCACGGTAGCTGGCCGTTAATATTTATGATATAATAATAATAATTAGGTACTTATATTATTATGTATCATAGGTATCATACTTCACAATACACATCACACTTTTATCATCATCACCTCCTTAGCCTTTTCCCAACTGACTTTTTCTTAAGATTGAGAATCATCCAATGAAATCTCCCGCCTTTGGGCCCCACCCAAAGGCGGGAGATGTCATTGGGAGGGCATATCAGACTATTACTGACAACAACCCACTCCTGTTTTTTTTTTTTTTTTTTTTTTTTTTTTTTCTCTCGACGGGGAAAATCATCATTGACGAAACCCGCTCTTGGGTGGAGCGGGAGACAGTGTCAGAGTCTTACTGACTAAAAACCCCGCGCCGTTCCTTCTAGCCTTCATACCGGGGCTCTAGTTTCCTTTCGGATAACCCCGACCCCGGTAGGCTTCGACCCAGATAGGCCCCTCCTGTTGCTGACAACTCCTTGAGGCGCGCGGGAACAGTGCGCGCCGTCGACGCCTTGGCTCGGTCCGGACATTTACCGGACGATCGGACAGTGAGCTACCCATGGCTCGCCGTCCGCGAGCCCGCGTCTACGGTGGCCGGAAATCGGGATCGGAATCCCGGCGGCGGCGGCGGGGGCGCCGTTGCCTGATGCGGTCTGCCTCCTCCTTTGCTAGCATTACTGCTTCGCAGAAGGAGGCGACCGCCTGCCATTCCTCCTCGCTCCGGACCATGGCCTGAACCAAGGCCCGGCGCGAGAGGTCTCCGCCGCCGATCGCCCCCACGAGGACACGGCGTTGCTCCGCCCAAGCAGGGCACACCTCAACTGTGTGCTCCACCGTGTCCTCCGGGCGTTCCGCACAGTGGCGGCACCCGGGCGTCTCTTCCGCTCGAATCCGATGCAGGAACCTCCCGAACTTGCCATGTCCGGTGAGGACCTGCGTCATGCGGAAGGTAAGGACGCCGTGAGGTCTTTCCAGCCACGCCTCAAAGAGGGGACTTACCGCCATAATTGTGGCGTGCCCAGCACTGGGTTGCGATAGTCGCTGACGCCATTTCACCATGAGATCCCGCCGGAGCTCTGTCCGCCATACCTCGACCTGTCGCGGTAGTGGACTTTCACCCCGGCGTTGCATCTCCACGCGCTTAACATGCATGTGTGCAAGGACTGTTGCCTCCAGATCCCACGGTGGTAGGCCAGCCAGAAGGCTCGCTTCGCGGGAGATCGTGCGGTAACCCCGCACCATCCGTATTGCCATGACCCTCTGGCAGGCGTTCAGTATGGACGCCGGTCGCTTTGCCAGCGACGGCGCCCACACCGGCGCCCCGTAGAGGGCCATGGACCGAACGATCCCCGCGTAGAGCCTCCGGCAGGAGGCGTCTGGACCCCCAAGGTTGGGCAGGAGCCGCTTGAGAGCAGCCCCGGCCCGGTTGAGTTTGGGAGCCAAACGTCGGAAGTGTTCTCCGAAATTCCATCGGCTGTCGAGAACGAGTCCCAGGTACTTCATCGTCGACCCGACGCCGATGCGAACTCCTCCTACCGTAAGTTGGGAGTCTGATGGTGGCGCATTCCGAGGGCCGTGGAAAAACATGGCCTCGGATTTGTGCAGCGCCACCTCGAGTCCCAACTCCTGGATCCTACCAACGACTATCGCAACCCCGCGTGTCGCTAGAGCGACCGCCGCCTGGTGCGACTCTCCCTGCGCTAGAACCAGCGTGTCGTCTGCGTAGCAGACCACGCTGACCCCGTCAGGGAGGTCGCCGCGCAGCACGTAGTCGTAGCCGATGTTCCACAAGGGTGGGCCTAGAACCGAACCCTGCGGAACACCGCACGACATCTCTCGACGTTTCCACTCTCCCTGGTGACCGGGGTAGATAATAGACCTGTCCGACAGGTAAGCCTCGACCACTCGACAGAGGTATTCGGGCACCCGGTGGTACCGGAGTGCCCTCCGGATCGTACTCCAGGGCAGGGAGTTGAACGCGTTGGCAATGTCCAAGGACACTGCCACGACGCTCCTGCCCCGGGACACCGCAACCCCTGTCGTGAGGGCTCGCACACGCATGATGGCGTCCACCGTAGAGCGCGCCCTGCGAAAACCGAACTGTCCGTCCGACAAGTCCGGCCCCACCCGTGTTAGCCGCGCGACGAGGCGGTTTGCAATGACTCTTTCAAAGAGCTTGCCCACCTCGTCGAGCAGCACAATGGGCCGGTACGCGGACGGAGAGTCCGCAGGGCGCCCTGGCTTCGCGATGAGGACCAGTTTCCCCGTCTTCCAGCGAAGTGGAAACTGGCCCCTCTCCATACATGCGCTGAAGAGCCCTCTTAGTCGAGGCCCGAGAGCCTCCATGGCCAGGACCCAGGCTTTCCCTGGCAAGCCGTCGGGTCCTGGGGCGGTGTTCTTGGCACTCAGCCTTCGCACCGCCACTCTCACCTCTACCTCGGTCACCTCTGGAGCGTTGTCGTCGTCGTCGCTGTTGTGGTCCGCGTCAGACACTACTGGCGGGGGCGGAGCCATGGGCGGGGGGGAGTGTTCCCCTCGCGCAGGGAACAGAGTGGTTACCACACCCTCCACGAGTTGGGGCCGGAGACTCTGAGTCAGCGGCGGAGCCCAGGGGCGTAGCTTGTCCCGTACCAATTTGTACGGGCGCCCCCACGGATCCGCGTTCAGAGACCCCAGCCACACGTTGCGGGCCTCGAGTTTGGCCCGCCTTATCTCCGTTTGGAGGGTGCGTTTTGCCTCTCTGTACCCCTCATACAGCTCCGCCTCTCTGACCTCCGCATCCGGCTGGCGGTTGCGGCGCCTGCAGTGTCTGTCGTACCGGCGGCGCGCGTGGTTGCACGCGTTGCGCAGTGCGCCGATCTCCGGCGACCACCAGTACACGCGGCGCTTAGCACGACCTGGAGGGACTCGGGGCATTGCCGCGTCGCAGATTTGCGACATGGCCTCCTGGAACCACTCCGCCTCGACGTCGATGTCGACAGGCCTGTCCGGTGCTTGCACCCAGGCCTGTACCGTCGCGGCTTCCAGGAGGAGCTCCCGGTCCATCTGCTTAAGCGCCCACCGCGGACCACAAGGGATCTGTCGGACCGGCGCGGCTGAGGTTTCGGCGGAGACGTCCAACCGGATGTACCGGTGGTCGGAGTACGTCTCCACCTCCTCCATAACGCGCCAGTCGACGACACGTGGTGACAGAGCGGGGCTGGCGAACGAGATGTCCACTACCGACTCACCCCGCATCCGCACCAAAGTGGGGACAGAGCCCCGGTTCAGGACGACCAGGCCCAGCTCCAAGGCCCAGTCCTCCACCATCCGACCCCGTCGGTTCGTGCGCCGAGAACCCCAAGCCGTGTTCCAGGCATTGAAGTCCCCGCACACGACCACGGGGAGGGAACCGAACCCAGCGACGACGGAATTTAGCTCCATCAGGGAGAGTTGGAACACGTCGAGAGATCTGTTCGGGGGCAGGTAAACGCCTACCACGGCGATGTCCCCGAACCGTGCTGCCACACAACCCAGCCCCCTCGTGACGGACTCGGGGGGCGGGGTACCGGCGGCGGCCGACGAAATTAACGTCACCGAGCCGTCCAAGTCCTGAACCCAGTCTCCACGGGGTTGGACAAAGTACGGCTCGGCGACGACGGCGATATTGATCGACCACTGCGCCATGCTCTGGAGCAACAGATCCTGAGCGGCGGCGCAGTGGTTGATGTTCGCCTGGAGGAGACGTAATGGTGTCGTTATTGACATTCCATTATCGTCTCCTCCTGAGCCCTTTGTGAGGGTCCTGCCGCGGCGGCGGGAGCGGCGGCAATGGCGGCAGCAGCCAGGGTAGTGGCTGCGGCGGTGAGGACGTCAGGGTGGATGCCCCTCCTGACCTTGCCCTTGGCCATGGTGGGAGGGTCACAGGACCTACCCCCAGCCCGGTGGTCGGCCGGCTTGCCGGCCGCCGCACATGCGTAGCAGTGCGGCAATGCACGGCATTCGGCGGCCTTATGACCAGGCTGTCCGCACTGGTGGCAGCGGTCGCTGCGATCCACCTCTGCGGCGCAATAAGCGCCCACGTGGTGCCCGACGTGGCATCGGTAGCACCGCAGAGGTCTGGGTTCCAGCATCTTGACTTGGGCTGAAACCCAGCCCACCAACAGCCTTCGGCCCTCGGTCGTGATGGCCTTGGCCACCGACACGGGGCAGCTCACCGTGACGGCTCGCATGCCCGTGCTGTCAGCGCGGATGGTGCCCACCCGAACCTGATCGGTCGTGCACCCTCCCGCCCTGACGATGGCGGCCATCACTTCTTCCACCCTGACAGAGTCGTCCAGACCCATAATGCGCATGTCTACGCTCTTGGTGGGTCTGGACACTCGGGCCTCCTCGACGTCCAGGGACGCCCTGATCTTGTCGGCCAGAGCGTCGGCGAGTTCGCCGCTGTCCGCCCCGGGGACCTCCAAAATTCGGGCTCCGGTCACGGTCTTCCTTATTCGGAAGCCCCTGGAGGCTCCGAACTCGTCGAGGTGCCCCACCACCGCCTGCTTCGCCTTGGCCATGACTACGTCGTAGTTCACGCCCTTCTTTTCCGCAGCCGGCTGTAGTGTGATCACTACAGCTGCGGAAGTCGGGGCGCGAAGTCTGGCAGCCATGGCCCGCTTCTTGCGCTCCCGTCGCCGTTTGCGTCTATTGGTCGCCCTAGCCGCCTTACTCGCCTTCTCCTTGGCGCCGACGACCGTCCACTCGGCGCCAGCCGAGGAGTCTTCGGGCGGAGAAGGTGGCAGGCGCAACTTAGTCGCCGCCGCGGCAGGAGGCCCCGCCGGTTTGGTGGCAGCCGCCACCTTGCCCTTCGGGAGGGCGGCAGGCTTCCCCTGCTGCTGCTTTCTGGTCACCGGACCCGACCTAGCCGCTTCCGGCGCCGCGGCCTTGCGCTCGACTTGCCCCGACGGACCTGCCCTGGGTGCAGTAGTCGTCGTGGCCGCTGCGACGGCGGCATATGACGCCACCCTTTTTGGGTTGGAGGCCGCGAGCGGGGGACGCAGCACGATGCTCTCCAGGACGGAAAGCTGGCGCTGAATCTGCTCCTGGAAGCGTTGCTGCTGCTGCTGCTGCTGCTCCCTGGCAGCAGCCAGCTCTTGCCGCAGCAAGGACAGCACCTCGCTTTCCGCCTTCGTGCTCCGTCCTTCCGGTGAATGTTCAGGAGGGGAGTCCTGGAGACCGGCCAAGGCCTCGAGTCGGCCAATCCTCCCATTCAGGGTCAGCTCGTAGGGCTCGAACACGAACCCCAGAGCCCCCCCAATAGTGGCATTGGCCAACTCGATGGAGCGCTTCTTGGCCACTCTCTCCCGCTTGTTGGCCACACTCATTATGGCGGCTGCCACGACCTCCTTAAATTTGGCCATGGCCTCCTCCATTCCCTCCGGCAGCTCGGTAGGGATCTCCGGCGGTATGAGGCTGGCCTGGCGTCCCTCGCTGGCGCTCTCGGCGGGGAGCCCTCTCCCTTTGCCCGTCTTTCGGGCGGTACCCCGCCCCGAGGTCGAGACCTTCCTGGCAGGTGCCGCCTCGTCATCGGAGACGGAGCGTAAAAACTCCGCCTTCCTTTTGATAGAGGTGGATTCTTCCACCTCCATCACGTCAGAGTTGTGTGAAGACGCGGCATCAGAGTCCGACACCGCGTCTTCACTCACCTCCCTGAGGCCGAAGCTACGCCCGGCCTCCACCGGCGTCGCGGACGTGCTGGGAACTGGTCCCAGGGCCTCCGCGCTGCCGGCTAGTGAGCCACCCTGGCTCGATGCGTCTGCGAAGGACGGTAAAAACAGGTCCTTAACGGACCTGGCGCGCTCTTTGCCCCCCCCAGAATACGAGGGGCAGCCCGAGCTCTGCTCGGGGAGGGATTCTCCGCCTGCGGGGCAGGCGGTACCCTCCTGGGGTAATGTCTGTTTTAAGTGCGCGGCCATGATGTGCTGAACACAGCTTTGCCTTTTTTATGGGGTGGGGTCCCCAGTGACACGTTCGCCATCGTGGTCGTGTCTGATGAGCAGACACGTACCCGAGGCGAACCCACTCTTCGAAATCGCTGTCCAGAAGGCGCCAACAGCTGTTGGTGCCAGCGCTCCTGGACAGCGCACCCGCCGGGCGGTCCGACTGGACTCCGCCGTGTGTTCCTCTTGGTCTGGTCTCTCGCTTGAAGCCTTCCGGCATGAGTAGCTCTACCGGCATAGCCCTCAAGGTCATTGAGACACGCAAGCCCCACCACGACGACAACGTGGGAACACGGTTGGTGGGGAACCCACTCCTGTTTCAGGGCCCCGGGGTCCTATTTTGCATCACCCGTGGACACAGTAGGCTTCAACCCTGCTAGGCCCGGTTGTACATCTCATTGAGGCGCGCGTTGAACACTAAGCGCTGTCAATGACTTGGACTCGGTCAGGACGGTTACTGGACGGTCGGACAGCGAGCTACCCACTTCTCGCCATCGGCAAGCCAGCGCTTCCCAACTGGCTTGGGGTCGGCTTCTAGAGTAACTGGGTTCAATACCCACCCGTGTTTTATATGCGACTGTCTATCAGACCTCCAGAACCCAGTCACTGGGCAACAGGATACTTTTTGGTGTTATCGATCATCGATCAATGCCATCGACCGACGGGAGAATGGATTAGTCGACGTCGATCGACAGTTTCTACCAGACCAATCGATCGATTGTCGATCGATGGTGGAATAGGTACGTCCTCTTGTGAGTACATTTCGAAAGAAACTAATGGAATATAACCGGGGTTAACCGATTAACGTTGACCGATGACATCGACCGGCAATCGATCGATTGGTTAGTCGACCGGTGTCAGTTGATCAATTAAAGCTACCACACCAAGCGATTGGTTTGGTAACACCCTTAGACTGATGGTCAGACTTTCTGGCTACCTATAATGCCGGTCAAATATGTACGAATGACCACCGGACCAACAGCTTTACGTGCTTTCCAAGGCACGAGGTGTCAGTAATGAGGTCTTCCAACGCTGTGTCTTCCGTTATGTGGTCGCCTCTCCAGAACCTTTCGGCCCCATAGACCATCCACCCCCACTGACCATGCTCAAACGGCGAAACGGATTTGGATGACATGTACCACATAAGGTGACTATGTCCTGGAAATAGGAGGGTACTTTATGTGGCCATACAAATATTGGTTCCAAACGGGAACCGATCCCGCGACACGCAGTGCAGCAGTTAATTGTTCAACTCATGCGCTAACCATGCCGTCAAAAAGAAAAAACCGCAATCCCATCAAGTTGGTACCCATTAATTTAATGAAAACGGGTCGCTCTTAAAGCTGTCACTGACACCACTACCCGACATCCACCATATTTTAAAAATATTTTACTCAATGATAGGGTAATTTAATTGGAGTTACAATGTTGCAGGATTACGTCCTAGAATTAAAAGTAGCCTTACTAGGTTCTATATGTTACCGTTTGGCAGAAGACAACTCCTCAGGCAAATGAAATTTAAATTCACAAAGTTGACTTTTTTCATAAAACACCTCACACGAAGTATCAATGTAAAAAAACAACATGTATAAATTGTCTCTTTCATCGAGAAACAACAAAATGCGAAAAAAATTCTGTTCAGCATTCATATCGGTTTTAATGATAGCTGACCTAACGTGAAACATAGATAGGTATCGTACAACCCGGTTCACTGATGTCAGTGCTGGGGACACGAAGCAATAAGCCACATGACCAGATAAACAAATGGCCAGAAAAAAAGTGGCCAACATTTTTGATCACCTTTTTCGGGTGTCGGTTTGTGGTCAAGTCGACAGAAGTAACTGTCTGTTTATATTACTTAGTTGACCAAAACCTTCTCAGGCAAATAAAATTTAAATTCACACCATTCACAGTTGGCTTTTTTCACACGAATTATCAATGTAAAAAAAAAAAAACATAATGTATAAATTCTTTCTTTCATCTAGAAACAACAAAGTACGAATAAAAATCTGTACAGCATTCATATCGGTTTTAATGATAGCTGAGCTAACGTGAAACATAGATAGGCATCGGACAACTTGGTTCACTAAAGTTAGTGTTGGGGACACGAAACAATAAGCCACATAACCAGACAAACAAATGGCCAGAAAAAAAAGTGGCCAACATTTTTGACCACCCTTTTGGGGTATCGGTTTGTGGTCAAGTCTACAGAAGTAACTGTATGCTTATGTTACTTAGTTGATCAAAACCTTCTCAGGCAAATAAAATTTAAATTCACACCATTCACAGTTGGCTTTTTTCACACGAAGTAACAATGTAAAAAAAAAAACACAATGTATAAATTGTCTCTTTCATCGAGAAACAAGAAAATACGAATAAAAATCAGTACAGCATTCATATCGGTTTTAATGATAGCTGAGCTAACTTGAAACATAGATAGGTATCGGACAACTCGGTTTACTGAGATAAGTGCTGGGGACACGAAACAATAGGCTACACATGGCCAGAAAAAGATTGCAGCCAACATTTTTGATCACTTTTTTGGTGTGTTGGTTTGTGGTCAAATCTAAAGAAGTAACTGTATGTTTATATTACTTAGTTAACCAAAACCGTATCAGGCAAATAAAATTAAAATTTACTTTGTTCACAGTAGAATTTAAACACCTTAGTCTTTAATTCATGAATCCCCAAGCGACCACCGGTGGCCGCGCATCTATTGTCTTACTATTGTGTCTCTAATTGACGGTATCTGAAGGGTTAAATGGGAAACTTCTGCGCTTAAGTGTGAAATAATTGTCATTCATTACTTGCCAGCATTTTCTGTGTCTTTCACTGTTCATAGAATTTTGTAAACTTAATCCCAACATAGAATTTAACCTAAGTACTTAAAATTTGAGTCAGACTTCATTAAAAAAAAATTGACTGGATTTAGAAAAAAAAACCAACTAAAATTAAGTTGACTACAACTACAAAATAAGCAAGACAGTGTACCCAACACTAACCGAGGTACAGTTTGACATTTACTCGAAGAGCCCAACTTGTTTATTTTTAAGCGGAGAAATGATCCTGGGCTATTTCCTCCGGCCGAGAAATGCGGCCTTGACAGGACACCGAACCTGCACTCAGTGCGAACAACTTTTTCTGCACGAAAATAAAACAGTACCCGCAGTGGGAACTCTCAATTAAAATTCGCGTCCATAATGTATAGACGTACAGTTACGGAAAAAATAAGTCCGTCACTTTAGATTCATTTTTTTTACTGATTGTAATAATGATGAAAAATGACACTAAAAAAAGAAATGATTTGGTTTTGAAATTAATAATACTAATGTCACAAAATGATGAAAAATTACACTAAAAAAAGAAATGATTTGTTTTAAAATAATGCTCACAGTCCATATGAAATTTTAATTTGATATCAACTAGATAATGAAAGCTAAATTGAAACTTTGTTACAAAATGATCTATTAAATATAGTGTTGTATACAGAAGTCTTCTAAATACCTTAGCTTCAAAAATACTTATTACCCTTTGAAACAATTTAATTAATACCATTTTTACCTAGCTTGAATAAGGAAAGAATTTAGAAAACGACGAATGTATTAACGACTAGACTGTACAACGTAATTATACTGATCGTCTTTTGAGAAAATATAACTACATTTTATTCCTTGTCGATTACACATAACTATGTGAAGGAAATTAAAAGCATTATTTTATCATTTCGATTGGTTAAATGGCCTGTTTCAATTTGTTTCAGATCACTTATTAAATTATGTGTATTCGAAACAGTACTATGTATTTTTATAATTAGCTTAATGGATGGTAAACAGGTAAGCTTACAAATGTAATGTGGACGAATATTATCGTAATTATTGATGAGATAAACAAATTAGCAATCGCAATGTGCTCTTATTTACGTCCTGGAGAGGATTACTTATTCACACATGCTACTTGCAGCCTCTTAACATAATCTTTTCATCACTTCGTATAAACAAGAAAATGGTCTTAAAATTCATAATGTAATATGTGCAAGGATACATTGAGAAGGTTACGCGAGTGTTCGGAGGAACCTTGGAGAAGTTATTTGATGTGACTGAAAACAAGATACAGCATAGATACTTCTAATAAAAAACTTTTTACAAAAAAAATTAAACCGACTTCAAAAAGTACAAAATAACTTTAATTTCGGAAGTCGGTGTTTCTATAATAGATACCTAATCTTGTCTCTTCGTTATTTAACACCGACTTCCGAAATTAGCACCACTAAAAAGTACCTACCCTTCAGCTAAACATAAATTACAGAGTGCATCTCATAATGATTCTTATAATCCCAAATACGGTTATATTACATGAATTTACCCCCTCCCCCTTTCCCCTCCCCCTGTCCCCTCCCCCTTTTCTTTCAGTCAGTCATCGACTACACATGATATAAACAAAGCAATTTTACTTATTACGACAATTCTGCTATGATTCTATGAGGAGTTGTGTTCCATATCTTCGAAGTTCATGATCAGATCATAACAATATTTCTATGGGACCAACTTGGAAGCATAACCTTTCAATCAAAAAAAAAAATTTCCAAATCGGTCCACAATTGACCGAAATATCGGTGAACATACATACAAAAAAAAACATACATTCAGCCGAACATAGAACCTCCTCCTTTTCGAAGTCGGTTAAAAAGGAGGAGGTTTTTGTTTGTAGCAGAAAATCTCTGAAAGTACTGGTCCGATTGCCAAGCTTTTTTCACCGATAGAAAACTGTTTTATTTTTGAGTGACTATAGTTATGTAGTTATGACTATAGTTAGTGTTTTTAAGTGTATACTTAGGAATATAGTTTAGAGGTATGCGGAACATTATGTAAAGTCCCGACTCCGACCAAACTGGGTTTGTGTCTAGTCCGGACAATTATAATTGGATTAAAGTCCGGACAACTGCCCAATGGTAGATTTTAGACTGTTGTTTATGTTCTAATCACACAGAGAATTCTCAATACCGAGATATAGCATTTTGAATAATAGTTCTTA
The DNA here is from genome assembly GCA_949319445.1 of Mythimna lalbum. Taxonomy (NCBI): domain Eukaryota; kingdom Metazoa; phylum Arthropoda; class Insecta; order Lepidoptera; family Noctuidae; genus Mythimna; species Mythimna lalbum. The sequence goes on along the minus strand of OX439345.1, from coordinate 5,743,110 downwards.
TGTGGCGTCACAGATGTCGCTACATAGTACAATTAATTGTCAATACTTTTTAATGTTTAGTTGTTTATTAGTAGCATAATTGAAATTATATTCTGCTGCTAACAAAATTAAACAAAACTTTAACTGTAAAGTGATTTTCTCTTTATAATATTAAGTAAATTAAGCAAAAACATGGCGCTTGAATTCCATCATTCATTAACGCATTAACCTTCCCTTGACTCCTCAATATATTATTATCTCAAACCCTGGAAGAAGAGTCAACTGCCTATAAATACAACCGATATTTTTAATCGATTTAAAAAGAAAAGAAAAGATTATGTCGTAGCAAATGACTGTGGCAATGACAACACCTACACAGCCATGACACATACCGTATAGTCTTTTTTTAACACCCACTCAAACATTTCAATAAAGTTTAAAGATTTTGGATGGCACTATTTTAATGCCCACTGTTTTTTTTATTATTTATAACGTCATTATAATCAGATGAACGGATTGCAAAAATAATCAAGTAGATAGTGGGTAGTATCTTCAGTTTTATAGTTTTTAAGTTAACCCTTCAGATACCGTCAATTAGAGACACAATAGTAAGACAATAGATGCGCGGCCACCGGTGGTCGCTTGGGGATTCATGAATTAAGTTAACCGTCATACGAGATACTAAACAGGCGTAAAAGACTCTGACATTTAATCAGTCTGTTGTAGCATTAACTATTTCATGAAGTAGTCGGTCATTTCACACAATAGTCCGTCATTTTATGGTACTATACATTAACCAAAAAAATCTTTTTATAAAAAAAAAATAACCGACTTCACTAAAAAATTTAATTAAATTTGAGGAGTTCCCTCGATTTTGCCGAGATTTCATCTTCAGATCCCAACTTGGTGACTATGGGACCATTTGAAAAGCATACCCTTTCGAACAAAACAAAAAGTTTTCAAATCGGTTGCGAAGTTATGCCCGAACAAACATAAAAAAAAATACAAACATCCAAATAGAGAACCTACTTCTTTTTTAGGAGTCGGTTAAAAACGATGACATTTTACGTTTTATCATCATCATTTCAGCCGAAAAGTGCCCACTGTCGAACATAAGCCTCCTCCAAGCAGCGCAACAACGCCCGGTCCTGTGCGTCTAGCATCCATCGGATTCTCGCTACTCTCACCATGTAATCCGTCTCATTTTACGCTCCCATCATCATGATCATCATTTCAGCCAAAAGCCGCCCACTGCTGAACATAGTTTACCCTCAAGCGTCACCACAACGACCGATTCTGTACATATCGCAATTTTTGGATTCCCGCGACTCTCGCCAAGTAATAGGTGAAACTAAATAAAAGCTTTTAATGAGACTGCTCATTAAAAGCTTTTATTTAGTATCACCTGTCCCGATGTTTGTGTCATCAAATCTTGCAAATTAAATTTGACCCACTTCCCGGTTACTGATTAAGCTGAAATTTTGCATGCACGTGTATATATATCATTATGACATAAATAATAATTGACAATGCAAAATTATTATGACATGGAGCTGATCTGATGATGGAGGTTATATGAACTTGGTAGTTAAACGAAACAACCCTATCGAGTTTGGCCTCGTATGATTTGTCTTGACAAGTATTAATTGTATAAATATACCGAGCTCTAAAAGCTTGATATGACAAAGCGATTTTCATTAAAAGCTTGTTTTAAGCTTGCACCATAGAATATGAAACAAACAACAGGCAATCTACGAAACAGAAACCCATAAGAGAAGATAGGATTATCTTCTCTTTCCTTTCTGCCCCCTCAGGCTCTTCCATTTTGTTGTCTTTCTCTTTTTTTTTTTAAATTTATGTATTGGAAAAGGTAAGCTGACTTACTGCAAAAGCTGGGCTGAAACCAGAATCACACGGCATCTGAAACCAATTAATAAATAAATTAAAAGTTCTCTAATTATTTTAATTACTTATTATGATATGTTAATCACCATAAAAGTACTCGGTATCAACTAATTAAAATAATCATAAACTTTGATAAATAGGTACATTGGTATTGAAATCGAATGCCATTTCAAATGAATTCTAATAAATTTAATTTAGAAATGACGATATTAAGTTAACGCTTATTGATAAGTGTAATAAAAAACTGGACAAAAGCGAGTCGGACTCGCGCACTGTGAGTCCCGTACAAACTTACCTAAGTAACTAGTTCGTTTCCCGAATGGAGTCCGAAGATTTTTCGGCATCGCAACTTTTTATTTTGTGACGTAACTTACTGTGCTATACGATCTTGCTTTATGACAAATTTGATGACTTTGGATGAACGGAAAGTACTTTCCTTAGAAGGGAAGAGGGTCGAAATATACAATTTTTTACGGCAATAAATGGTCGCGTATCTTTTTTTGTTGTTAACTTAGAAGTTTGATTTTTATACACCATCAAGAAACCGCAAATGTGAGTATATAGTTTTAATTTCAATTCGATACCGCCACTCGTTCCTTAGATAAAGGATCTTGACGGACAGATGAAAAATAAAGTGATTCTATAAGGGCTCCGTTTTTTTTTAGGTTACGGGACCCTAATAAGTTATGCAGTAATGAAAAATATTGATTACATGCCTTACCTGCATTCACTTAGTTATTTTTAACGATTTTAGTCAAGTTTTCAAATCCAATTAAGGATTAAATTGAATCATTTGAAGAAGATGTTACTATGTAAAAGTGAACAAGCCGCTTTTAATTGAAAAATGGAAACTTTGATGCCTCACGTTTTAATTGAACGTTGTTATGTAATAAAAAATAATAAGGCAATACAATAAAATTTTTTCTGGGAGAGATCGAGGCTTTTTATGGACAGTTATACACGTCAGTCTCCAAACCCGATACAAATCTAGCAAACGACCCAAGAGCTAGATTGACTCGACACTACACTGAAGATATCCCGGACGTCAGCCTGTACGAGATAAGGATGGCTCTGAAGCAGTTGAAGAACAACAAGGCGTCGGGTGAGGACGGAATTACGGCTGAGCTCCTGAAGGCGGGTGGAAAACCGGTCCTAAAGGCCCTTCAGAAGTTATTCAATTCCGTCATACTCGAGGGAAAAACGCCGCAGGCATGGAGCAGAGGTGTGGTGGTACTTTTCTTCAAGAAGGGTGACAATACCCTGCTTAAGAATTACAGGCCCATCTCACTTCTGAGCCATGTCTACAAGCTGTTTTCAAGGGTCATCACGAACCGTCTCGCGCGCAGGTTTGACGACTTCCAGCCTCCCGAACAAGCCGGATTCCGAAAAGGTTTCAGCACCGTAGACCACATTCATACGCTGCGGCAGGTTGTACAGAAGACCGAGGAGTATAACCTGCCTCTTTGCCTAGCGTTTGTGGACTACGAGAAAGCCTTTGATTCGATGGAGACTTGGGCGGTGCTGCAGTCTCTCCAACGGTGCCAAATTGACTATCGGTACATCGAGGTGCTGAAGTGTTTGTACGAAAACGCCACTATGTCAGTCCGACTACAGGACCAGATCTCGAAACCTATCCTTTTGCAGCGGGGTGTGAGGCAGGGAGACGTTATTTCTCCGAAACTGTTCACCGCCGCAATGGAAGATGTCTTCAAGGTTCTGGACTGGAGTGGACTAGGCATTAATGTCAATGGCGAGTACATCACTCACCTTCGGTTTGCTGACGACATAGTAGTCATGGCTGAGACTATGGAGGAGCTCAGCACAATGCTCAATGACCTCAGTAGAGCTTCCGAAAGAGTGGGTCTTAAAATGAACATGGATAAAACCAAAATCATGATTAACAACCATGTAGCGCCTACTCCTATCAAGATCGGAGACTCTACACTCGAAGTTGTGGAAGATTACGTCTACCTCGGACAGACAGTCCAGTTAGGTAGGTCGAACTTTGAGAAAGAGGTCAACCGTCGAATCCAACTCGGCTGGGCGGCGTTCGGGAAGCTACGCGGTGTCTTCTCGTCCAATATACCACAGTGTCTCAAGACGAAAGTCTATGATCAGTGCGTGTTGCCAGTGATGACATATGGCTCCGAAACGTGGTCGCTCACTATGGGCCTCATCAGAAGGCTTAAAGTCACCCAAAGGGCAATGGAAAGGGCTATGCTCGGGGTTACCTTGCGTGATCGAGTCAAAAATGAGGACATCCGCAGGAGAACTAAGGTTGCCGACATAGCGCAAAGAATTGCCAAACTTAAGTGGCAATGAGCAGGGCACATTGCTCGCAGAACAGATGGCCGTTGGGGCCGAAAGGTTCTGGAGTGGCGACCGCGTACCGGAAGACGCAACGTTGGAAGGCCTCCAACAAGGTGGTCTGATGACCTGGTGAAGGTTGCGGGAAGCCGATGGATGCGAGACGCGCAGGAGCGTTCGTTGTGGCGACGCTTGGGGGAGGCCTATGTCCAGCAGTGGACGTGTATCGGCTGAAATGATGAATGATGAATACAATAAAAAACTAAATAGTTAAGTGTTCATCAGTTCAGAAATAAATAATACTATTAAAGGAAACAAAAATTAAAACAAAAATCCAATAGGTAACGAAATTAAGCATTGCCATATAACGTGGCGATATCGCCAGTCTTTTGGGCATACTAGAAGTATAAAAAGACTCACAGTCGATTGCTATGGGTAAAAAAGAATGTTTTTTTTTTATGGTGAAGGTTTTTTATCGGAAACTGTTGAATGGCCCTAAGTGCTAGATTGGCCAAATTCTTTACTGTGATTGTATGAGATGTACTTAACTACGATTATTTGGTCTGCTCTACATACTAAATATTTACTTAAAATACCAATGGCTATTCTTGAATTGAACGTACCCTAAGAGTGAAAGTGACCTAACTCTTCTAAATTTTGACTTTCAACCTTTCAGAGAATGAAATGCACAATTTGTTTGTGCTTATAATTATTCAGTGTTGCAATACATAAAAATTGTGCCTAAATTAAAATTTCCTGCCGAACCAGGACCCGTATTTCGGCACTCAGCGCCTCAAACCCTGGAAAAAAATCCGCACTATGAGAAAGACAGCAGTGTGATTCTGTAAGACTTCATTCTAAACTTCGCATCTGAATCCGCCGTGAGTTTCTTGATTGGCATTCTGAAACTCGGTTGATAATTCGAATCTACACTAGCGCTGCTCTTGCGAGCGTGTTTGCGAGTTGAACTAAATTGACCGCGGAATTTTGACAGATAAAGTATGAGATGACGTAAGAAGTGGCATTCTATAAAGTAATTCCGCCGTCACTTCGACGCTCACTTCGTACTCGAACCCGATTCAAAGTGTCAAATTAAAAGCATCTATTTTACGAGTGAAAATAGAAGAAATTATAGTTAAATAGTGTTTAAATAAAGTTTTTAAACACACTTTAAACCAAGATTCGTCGCACATTTTAAGTGGTTTGCTTTAAGGAATGTTAAGTGGTTCTAACATATAAAAAAAGCACTGCTAACCTTAGTCCACTGTTTGTATGTTTTGATAGTGCCACCTATACTGTTTAGGCATAAACTCTACCAGAGTTTCAACCTGAGCCGACGATCGGTGAGAGGAACGTGTTTCATTTGGACTGAAACGTTGTTGTTGTTTTAAAAAACAAAATAAACACTTCTTTCATTAATATTATTTTTGAACTTTACAACCAGAAATATAAAACTACTTCATGATTATTTCACAATTATTTTTGGCACTGAACGATCAAAAACCAAACAAAACGTAAACTAAACAAAACAATACAACGCACTATAAAACTTCAACGCATAAACATTGTCCACAGATTACTAATGATATTATCTGTCAGTCATTTTTTTTCGTAAGGTAAGCATAGATTATATTCACGGCACGAACTTCGAGTTTTCTGTTTATTTTTTACTTATTAGCTGCCTCGAATTCCTTTAAATAAGATATTTTAGTTTAAACATCCATAATAGCTAAAATTCTGTGTCAAAAACTGGTAAAATAAAAAACCGATAAATCTCAACTTACATTTAGTTGAGTGTGGTAATCACTAGTACAGTATTGGTCGCTTCGGAGCTCACTTCACTTCGCAAGTGCCTAGGTGATGCTTACAGAATGCAAAATCAAGGTCGTTTTGAACCTTATGCGAAGTGAGAGTGAATAGCGAAGTGATATGCGAGTTGTTGTCTGAATTTTACAGAATCGACGTACAGAAACAAGAGAGGGATACATTTAGAGTACACAACAAATTTAGAAGAGTTTTTTTACTAATTTTTAATTGTCCAAATAAATGGTATTGTGATTACGAGCCTTCTTTTTAATTCATGAATCCCCAAGCGACCACCGGTGGCCGCGCATCTATTGTCTTACTATTGTGTCTCTAATTGACGGTATCTGAAGGGTTAAGGTGGGAAAACTTCTAATGACATCTTCCACTCTAGGGCGAAACCTTGGTCTTGCGTTCCTTGGTTTTCTCGATCGGAAGTCAATACATGGCCACAGTAGGTTTCGGCCCTGCTGGGCCCCTACGGTTTTACTGAAGCCTCTTTGAGGCGCGCATTGAACAATACGCGCCGTGAACGACTCAGGTTTGGTTCGGACGATTACTGGAAACCCAGACAGACCTGAAGACCCATTGCTCGTAGTCAGCAAACCCATGTCTATGGTCGCTCAGGGTCAGCGGGTCGGTGGTTGGGGCATGAGGGTGATTATGACACCGCAGTATATTTTTATCCTGGTTCATTATTTCATTAACCGGATCTTTCATATCACTGGCCATTTCCTACCTACTCAAGACTAACACTTTAAAGATTACTTTCCGCGCTTTCATTAAGCAAGGATCATCATCATTAAACAAAACGTAGGTATACTTCATACTCTAAAATAATGTCCAATAATAACATATCAACGTATATTGAAATGATTACAGTTCTTATTTAGACTATAATCCTATAACTAGACTAAGGGCTGGCAGATAGGAAAATTGCGTATTTTTAATTAACCCTTCAGATACCGTCAATTAGAGACACAATAGTAAGACAATAGATGCGCGGCCACCGGTGGTCGCTTGGGGATTCATGAATTAATGCATTCACATAGCAGTCGCAATCGGTCAATAACACGTCTGATTTTCTGAAATATGCGATATTGTGACTTGTATCTGAACGTGTTTTTAAATCGGTACGAAAATTATCCGGGAAAATTAAAAAAAGCTGAATTTCATCGCGTAGACCTCCAAAAACACACACGTTTTGAGAACACATTTTTTGTACGTACAGCTAAGGAATTGAAATGTATTTTTAATTCATGAATCCCCAAGCGACCACCGGTGGCCGCGCATCTATTGTCTTACTATTATGTTTCTAATTGACGGTATCTGAAGGGTTAAGTATGGGTTATAAGCTCATTCAAGAGTACATAGGTCACATCTAAGCAAGCGTGCTCCATCGTCGGACACATCATCACTACCTATATATATATATCTGCTGAGATGGTGGTCAAATGCGAGCCTTTGAAAATAAAAAGCCTATCTAAGTGTGGTTGTATTTGCCTGACAACCTTATCTAGACCATTAGCCACTTATGGAAGCAAAAATTATTTTTATAATATCACACTTAGTTCACTCAGCCTTTGATCAGAGGCGACAGCTGTCAACTAAGTATGAATTATTCTTGCGTATGCGCACGAAATTGAATAAATAGAAAATAAAGTTTTTATTTTAGAAATATTAAAATGTTTTAGATATAAAGAGCTTTTATGACTGTTTTGTTATAGTTTATAGGTGACATTTAATTTCTATATTCTAAACTAGTTTTTTTTTTTTAAATAAAATAAATATTTTTACTCTACACTCGCTTCTCTTAGAAGAAAAAAAAAATCCTGTGCTCTTTTAGGATATAGTCTATCCCTGAACTAAATTTCATCTGCATCTGTTAAGGTATTTGAGTTTCAATTAATGTAAACCCACACACATATAAACTTTCACCTTTACATTGTTAGTGTGATTTGTAATTTACTAGTATGTGCATTTTCGTCATTATTATTCTTATGACTCCGTTGTGTCCCTCTGCAGGGCTAAGTGGTTCCATTCTTCCACTTTTCTCTGTCCTTCACTAACTACTTCTGGTCATATCTTTAGGTCATCATCATCTTCCTGCCCTTGTCCCGTTATTTGGGGTCGGCGTAACTTTATTTTTTCTTCCATTCTTCCCTGTCACATGTCACGCTATTCTTTCGTATCACTTTACACACTATCCATTCATCTTTTTTGGCCTTCCTCTTTCTCTCTCCATCTATCCACATGTATACTCATAACCCCTCGCCTCGGCTTTTCGGGCAAATAAAATTGTCGCTTTCTATCAGGTGAGATTACGGTCAAGCGCGAAACTATCAACAAAAAAAAAAAAACAATATGTAGGTACTTAAATAAATTTATGTAACGTATTTTTTTTCTTATTCTAGACGCGTGACTTGATCCCTTACCTTTTAAAAATAATTAAAGAATAATGCAATTAATAAAACCCGCCAGTAAACAATGTTGCAATGAAGACATAAACGTCATTATCTAGGTAAATTATCCACCATAACTAATTACTAAAAAGATACTAAACAAGGTAAAAGATTAAACGTCAAATTATGGTTAGTACTATCTTGAAAAGACAGCTGACATAAAGTTTTTCTTAGATCATAGTAAATTACGTTGTCTACAGGGTGTAGCATAGCATAATCTGTCTTTTAATGTCCCCACTGCTGGGAGTAAGGCTTTAAGAGAGGGAATAGGCCGTAATCCACCACGCGGGCCCAGTTGGTGAATGTCACATGTCTTCGAATTTTTAATTCTAGGACATGTGAAAATCACAATATTTTCCTGCGCCATTTTGAGAGCAGTGGTTATGAAATAAATTACACAAAGTAATGCGCCTGGCTTGGTCTGAACCTACTAACTATAGCTACAACTCGTAAGTCGTGGCCGCTTCCACTCAGCCACCACAATCCTAGTCGGGGCAACTACCATTCAGCCACCATCTGTGACTACTGGGTGTAAAGAGAAAGACACAAACAGAAACCGTAGGGGCCCAATTGGGCCAGCGGGGACCACTCGAGTCCGATCCTAGTTCTGGCCATGGCACGGTGTGAGTGGGAATGGCAAATGGACACCTATTTCTGCGAAGCAGTAATGCAAGCAAAGGAGGCAGCCGAAACCGTGAGACGGAGGCAAGCCTCACCCTCAGCCCCCCAGCGGGGATGCCCCCAACATCGAAAGTCTACCGGCCACCATAGGCACGGATTTGTGGACGGCGACCCATGGATAGCTTACCAACAAGCCCGGACCAAGCCCACTTCACCAGTGCGTTGTATACCACACGTACTTCATAGTAAAGACAGCAAAATTATAGGGTTGAGTTAGGACCGACGCATGATGAAATCCGCACGATATTAAAAACACCCTGTATACTAATTGACGAATTTGTAATAATGAATTCTAAAATAAAACTTATCGTTATCATCGACCAGCCAATGAAAACTGAACTTGCAATAATTATACATAAAAATTGGAATAACAACACAAGACAAATATAATAAATTCTGAGTGACATAATGTGTTTGACGTTTCCATGTGCACGTTTGATTGCGTGTCTGTCTGTCTGTCAATTTGTCTGTTTCTTTGCTAGTTGAATGGATTATGTGCGTGTATTGGGATGATAGATAGTCTTTGAGAAAAGAAGAAAGCCTGTGAAAGTGTGAAAGCTTAACTATTTTATTCGCTTATTCCAAAATGACATTTATTGTTTTTGTGATTAGTAGTTACAGTAGAGTGTGGGTAATGTTTTACTAATATGGAACAAACAATTGATTATACTATTGATATAATTTGGCAATAGTTGTTATGCTTAACAGTTGTAAAAATAATTATAGCCAAGTTACAACCGTTTCTCTTGCGTCAAACGCCTCGAGTAGGCCGCGGCCCCGATTCTTTTGTTCTTACCACTTGAATGAGCGTTGAGATGACGTCGTTTCCGTACATTTGAAGTTTTCTACTAGCGTTAACGATTGCAGATTATCAACTTGGTTAGGGGTACACGAGTTATACAGTTGTATAACTTCAGTACAATTTTATGAAATTGTAAATGTCGTGGCTAGATCTTAGAATTGATCATTTCATGGCATGCCGACTAAAACTGGCCAGATCGTATAACATTAAAATTTGATGACATCTCAATCATCGTTTGGCCATATCATTGATGTAGGATTTCTATGACAATAAAAGGTCTTAAGAAAGTAGGCCAAACGAGGATTGAAAAATCATGAAACTTTAACGTTTAAAACGATCTGGCCAGTTTTACTAGGCCTTATCAAAAAGTGATCAATTTAGAAGATCTGGCCATGATTTATATCTTACTTAAAAAAATTATGAAGTGGTTAAAAATTAATATTTATATTTGTAACCGCTTTCCAAGTCGCTTGCTTTCACATTCGCGAACAAACAGAATCGTTTTAATTTTCATAATTACTTGTTCAAATTTTCCAACCATTTTCCACAGACAAACCCACAAACCAAGCTAAGTGTCACGCATACAGGTGCATGCCTAAGCGAGTTAGATCTAAAAATAGCTCCCCATGCGCAGATGCGCCTAAAGATGCACCTAACTCTTGAAAGGTCACTCCTATTTACATAGCAAATATGCACATAATATACTCAACCAATATATAACCAGCATTCAGCATATTTTGCCTCTAATTAAACGTTGAATAAAATTAATCTTGATGTAATTAAGGGCATATTTATCGCTTCCTAACTTCGCGTGCATTATGTCAAAGCAGTTGAGTTCTCGGGAATTATGTTTTTAATTTTTTGTGAAGACAGGAAATAAATAATGATTTGCAATGTTCCTTCGTTGAAATATTAATTGATTTATAGGCAGGTTAAATGGTGGGTCGGTGAAGGTAAAATTGTCGGCAATATGCTCAAGTTAGCGTATGGAAACACTTTATTTTAGGAAGGAAATCATTTAATGATTTCTCCCGCTGTAAGACGTAGGGGATGTCAGACTTTAAAACCCACTCCTATGTTCCTTCTTTACCTTCGTTCCAGGACCCTGGGGTTCTCTTTCGCACAACCCATGGTTCCAGTAGGCTTCGACCCTGCTGGGACCCAACGGTTTTGTTAACATTTTGAGGTTTGCGCGGAACGCTGATAACTCGGACTTGGTTCGGACGGTTACCGGACTATCGGGCGGTGAGCTACCCATTGCTTGCTGTCCGCCCACACCTAAAGTAACTGAAAATCGTATCTGTACTACGTGATCTTTATTACCTACTTGAATTATATGAATTGTCTATTGTTATAAAACTTAGGGATGGAAGGGGAAATAAGGCCTTTACGCTGCAGTGATTCTTTCGAGGGTTTTAATTCATGAATCCCCAAGCGACCACCGGTGGCCGCGCATCTATTGTCTTACTATTGTGTCTCTAATTGACGGTATCTGAAGGGTTAGGAAAATAATGCATACTGTAATATTTTAAACGAAACTCTGTTTGACCGATTTCGATGAAATTTAGTATGGAGAAACTTTAAACCTCAACAAAAGATGTAGGGTACTTTTTACTAGGCTTCGATTTTGACTTCGCATCTGCTATAACCGACGTTCATGTGGACGATTTCGTGGAGAAAAACTAGTAATGTATAATTTACATATAATTTGTTTACCATATACCAAACCCTGCATTTCACAGAGCAATCAGAGTACCTACGTATTGGTTTTATGTATATCTACATAACCTACCTATAAGAGCAGTGCCCCCAACTTATGCCCCCCAACTTATGCCCCCCAACTTATGCTTAGAGCCCCGACTTATGTATGAATGGTAGGTCGCGTTGAAACCCATCTAGGTGCATTACTTTGTGCAATTTATTTCACCACCACTGCTCTCAAAACAGTGAAGGAAAACCTCATGACGAAACCGGCATGTCCAAGAATCAAAAATTTGAAGACATTTTACATTCAATAACCCGCATTGGGCCCGCGTGGTGGATTACGGCCCATTCCATCTCCTAGAGAGGAGATACTCAGGCCTCCCAGTAGTGGGAAAATTAAAAGGCTGATTAAGCCATGCTATACCTAAACCTAAAGGTATAAAATGGTTAATTTAAATAATCCATTCACAAATCAACAGTCACAATCAAAAGGTATATGCTAATGGTGGAAAACTGATTAATTATACATGATAATACCACTTGATTAATTAAATCTAACTGAGCTGGACTTATTGAATCATTTAAATACTACACGGAATACATTTCGCATAATAAATGTTTTTAAATATGCCAAGGTAAACCAAAATGTAGACCATAAATCTGCGCTTTTCTAACGCACAAATAGAACTATTAATTGGTTGAGATTAAATCAGAATTATAATTAGCTTTTAGCAATTTACTTTTAGACTAAGAACTCATAAGTTTGTTCAAATTTCATATTCACAGATGTCTCAGTCGGAGTCCATTAGAGTTATATATGTGTGTTTGTTTGTTACCCTTTAGCACTGAAACGACTGAAAGGATTTTGATGACATTTGGCACACGCATAGACTTTACATTCACATTATAAAACTATATAAAATAAAAATGGATATGATCACAAATATTAATACTATTTGCCTAATCATCATATATCAGCTAAAAGACGTCCACTGCTGGACATAGGCCTCCCCCAAGCGTCGCCACAACGACCGGTCCTGTGCGTCACGCATCCATCGGATTCTCGCGACCCTGACCAGATCGTCGTAGCTCGAAGAGTCGCCAAACTTAAGTGGCAATGGGCAGGGCACATTGCACGCAGAACAGATGGTCGATTTTCCTAATACGAGTATTTAGACAAAATAAGTAAGACTATTAGATTAGATTACTACTAATCTTTTTTTTACTTACACCTACGTACTAAGTAAAAAAATGTAATCAATCAAATAAAAATTTTAGAACTCACATAAACACATTGTTATGTGTGTTATATTACAGTTTAATTTAAAAACTTATGATTATATTTCGAGGGAAAGCTCGAGTAATATTTCAAAGAAAATTATGTCAAGAACTTCACAATAACAATCATAACATACCCATAGTACATAAAATCTGTGAATGCCGCCTTACACAGATGACTTTGTGTTGCATGAAGATTAAATAAATCCCTATCCCTACTAATATTATAAATGCGAAAGTACCTCTGTCTGTCTGTCTGTTACGCTTTCACGCAAAAACTACCGAACGGATTTAGATCAAATTTGGTAGGTAGGTAGAAGAGACGCTGGAATAACACATAGGCTACTTATAATTCCACTGCTGAGCACGGGTCTCTGCCCGCGCGATATAAAGTGTAGTCCACGCGGGCGAAGCCGCGGGCGGAAGTAAATAATGATGAGCATGCCTGTAATTAGTTTTATAAACACAAGACTATCCTCAGAAAGTTTAATGCAAAAAAATCGGTAACCGGTTTGTTTGTCTTACTAATAAAATAAAAAATAAATACCTAAAATGATCGCAATGAAGGAAAAATATTAGCAACTTGCGTAGGATGATCACCTATTACCTAATGCATTTGTTTTTCTTTTTTTCCAGATGCATCACAAACCAAAGGATGAAAGGACACACAAATATGGCGATGACGTTCTCATTGACTTAAAAGGATAGGTACGCCTTTTAAAACCTATAGCAACAAATAAAAGATATTGAATTCTTGATGAAATTATAATGGTTTTACTGTATTCTATCTATATATAATAAAGAGGAGTTTGTTTTTTTTTTTGTTTGTGGGAGGTAAAGTACGTTGGGGTTGGCGGTAAGTCCCCTCTTTGAGGCGAGGCTGGAAAGACCTCACGGCGTCCTTACCTTCCGCATGACGCAGGTCCTCACCGGACATGGCAAGTTCGGGAGGTTCCTGCATCGGATTCAAGCGGAAGAGACGCCCGGGTGTCGCCACTGTGCGCAACGCCCGGAGGACAAGGTGGAGCACACAGTCGAGGTGTGCCCTGCCTGGACGGAGCATCGCCGTGCCCTCCTGGGGGGCGATTGGCGGCGGAGACCTCTCGCGCCGGGCCCTGGTCGAGGCCATGGTCCGGAGCGAGGAGGAATGGCAGGCGGTCGCCTCTTTCTGCGAAGCAGTAATGCTTGCAAAGCAGGAGGCCGACCGCATCAGGCAACGGCGCCCTCGCCGCCGTCGCCGGGATTCCGATCCCGATTTCCGGCCACCGTAGACGCGGGCTCGCGGACGGCGAGCCATGGGTAGCTCGCTGTCCGATCGTCCGGTAATGGACCGAGTCCAAGACGTCGACGGCGCGCACTGTTCCCGCGCGCCTCAAGGAGTTGTCAGCAGCAGGAGGGGCCCAGCTGGGTCGAAGCCTACTGGTGACAGGGTTGTCCGAAAGGGAGCTCGTGCCCCGGTATGAAGGCTAGAAGGAACGGCGCGGGGTTTTTAGTCAGTAAGAGTCTGACATTGTCTCCCGCTCCACCCAAGAGCGGGTTTCGTCAAAGACGATTTTCCCCGTCGACAAAAAAAAAATGTACGTTGGGGTAAGATCGGCATTGGGGTAAGAACATATAAATATAAATTATACTACTTATTTAGCTTTATTTATATGCTAGTCATATTGTGTGCCACGTCATTATGTTTCACCTTGCCAAGCAATGTACCTAAATGACATCAAAAATAAAGGGAAAACTAAATAAATGGTGTAATTTATATTTATACGTTTTCACCCCAATGCTTGCACATCTTACCGCAACGCACCTTAATCTCTGAAATTTCTTCTCCGATTGCGAAAATTTTTACACCGTTGGAAGGCTGCTTTATTCCTGAGTGACATAGGCTATATTTTATGTAGACGGGCGAAGCCGTGGGCAAAATCTAGTTACTTAATATATATAGATGCAGTCGAATGCTGAAGATGATAAGCGAATAAGATGGGTCAAACCAAAAATAAATCCTTACTAATATTATAAAAGCGAAAGTTTGTTTGTTTGTTACGTCTTCACGCCTAAATGGCAAAACCGATTTTGATGAAACTTGGTACACGGATAGACCATGTCTTGGAATAGGACATAGAATATTTTTTATCCCGGAAGTATGTTCCCTTGGGATAATTTTCTGCTATCACGCGGGCGAAGCCGCTGAGAGCTAGGAGCTAGTTTAATTGCCGGAATGCTGGAAAAAAAAAAGTGAATAGTAAATACTAGGCAAGCGCGTTCAATCGTTCTATCGTCAACCACATCGTCGCTTTCCGTCAGGTGAGATAGTGGTCAAGCGCGCTTATCAAGGGGGGTACCTCTGACCATATGAGTGTTGTGTCTGATCTGGGCAACTGCCCGACAGTTGGTTTTAGGCTATTGTGTACGATCAAATCGAAAGGATAGCTAATACTGCGATGCAAGATTTTGAATTTTAATTCCTACTAGTTGACCCGGCGAACTTCGTACCGCCTAACAGTAAATGAATGTAGTTATATCTTTCGATATAATCAACCGATTGCGATGAAATAAAGCCGATGAATATACGAAGATACCCACAATTTTAATGTATAAAAGTTATCTACATCTATTTCGTACATTTAACGCGATGCGTGCACAACTAAAAACTTCTGCAGATTTTGTATACTAGCTTTTACCCGCGGCTTCGCCCGCGTTTGTTAATATACTTTACTCTTTCTCCCCCTCTTCTCACTTTTTTTTTAATTATCCTATGTCCGTCTCCAGGGTCCCAACTATTTCTGTACATCAACATCGGTTTTGCCATTCAGGCGTGAAGACTTTACAAACAAACTCAGTTTTGCTTTTATAATATAGATATTATATTATATTATATTGTTACGTACAATCCTCTCAAGTCGTCTACCCCCAATTGAATGGTTATGTCATGAAAAAGTCATTCAATAGGGTTATCAGAATTGATTTACGCGGATTACTATCGCTTCCCTTAAAAAATACTAGAGTCTGTCTAATGAAAGCGTAACCTGGAGTTTTTTTTTTTAAATTAAAGTGGCAACATTATTTTGCCGCCAAAATCACGTCTAAGTCTATGATTGCAATTTTCAGTTTTTTGAAACAGATATTTATTTATCAACAATAACTGCTTTATCATGGGTAAAACAATACAAAGTTATGTGCGAAAGCTGCTACACACTATCATCAGTGAGTTAAAACAAAAACAAGAAGAGAAAGAAGTTGTTTTCTAAGAAAAACAACAATGTTTATACACGATCTTAGATTTTTAAGTTAGTGTGACACTATAATCTTGATCATTGTTGA
This sequence comes from Mythimna lalbum, assembly GCA_949319445.1. NCBI lineage: Eukaryota > Metazoa > Arthropoda > Insecta > Lepidoptera > Noctuidae > Mythimna > Mythimna lalbum. The sequence goes on along the minus strand of OX439345.1, from coordinate 5,726,871 downwards.
CTGACCACTAGATATTTTTACGGTATTAATGATGATGACTATTTTATTTGACTATCGCAGTTTTGTGCTCTTGGTATTCTTGTCGGAAGGCCAAAATGCCAAATTGTAAATAAAGAATATTATATACGGCATTTGAGAGAACAGATAAAATAAATTTGGAATAATAACTAACATTTTGTGTATTATTAACCTTTACCATACATCTACCAATAAATAAATCTACACAATTTTAAGTTCTTATACAACTATTGTACAATCGTCATATATAAAAAAATACTCAAGTACCAAAACTTTTTTCTCCTACTATTTCAATAATACCATATTCAAATTTTTGGGTTTCAACCTCCTTTTCTCAGGTCACGCTTTCAGTAGACGGACTCTAGTAACTTTGTCAGGTTCTCTGAGAAGAATGCAATGTAACTACACATTATTGTTACAACAAATAGGTACAAAGCTAAAATAATAAGCCTAGCTTTTCCACGCAATCTGCTGTATGCAAATCAGTGTTTAAATGTCACTTGCAAGATTACTTGGAAAGGGTGATGACCTAGAGCGGAGTACCTGTATTATCACAACGATGAACGGGTACTGTTATTAGAAGATTTTATGAATAGGTACAAGATATGCTAGGTAGTGTAATAATGGTTGAGGAATTTGTGCAATAGCAATGAGGTAGGTAACTAATATAGCTTTAGAAATATATGAATACTCATATCCATTTATAAATAGGTGGATAGATGTAGTCTTCAATGTAAAAAATCCTTACCAATATTATAAAAGCGAAAGTGTATTTGTTTGCTTATTTGTTTGTTACGTCTTCACGCCTAAATGGCAAAACCGATTTTGATGAAACTTGGTACACGGATAGACCATGTCCTGGAATAGGCCATAGGACACGTTTTATTCCGGAAGTATGTTCCCTTAGGATAATTTTTTGCTATCACGCAGACAAAGCCGCTGGGAGCAGCTAGTAGCTTCATAAAAAATACAGTAGGAGCTTGAAATGAATACCGCACTAACACTAGCTTCTGACGTTTTATATGTGCCCATGTAGGCCTATATGCAATAAAAATTATTTGAATTTCGAATTTTCGAACCCTATGAATTTCGAGGCCTATGTCCAGCAGTGGACTTATATCAGCTGAAGTTATGATGATGATGATGAAAACCAGCAGGACCGCCAACGCAACGACCTCTCGCGCCGGTCCCTGGTACAGGCCATGATCCAGAGCGAGGAAGAATGGCAGGCGATCGCCTCATTTTGCGAAACAGTAATGTCCCGATTTCCAGCCACAGTAGGCGATTTTAATCAATAAAAATCCGCCCCGCACCGCCCTAGAGCGGGAAACGTCCCGTCACCTTTAAAAAAACCTTGAAATGAATAAGATATGTAACAATTAACGGTCTATTAAATACCTACGTCACAAATAATAGTCAGTCATTAATAAAGTAGCCTTCTCCTGATGAAAGAGATTCTAAAATTGGTGCCGCAGCCGGTCTACACTGTTCCTCTCATACAATAAAACTGTAATTTGGAAATATGGTAAAATCAATATATTTTTGAAAAGATAACCTTGTAGTTTCTTACCAGTACTTCTTTAAAGGACACGACTATTTGGAACCATGCACTAGTTTCTGACGTTTAATAAGTGACCACGTAGGCCTATGAGAAATAAAAGTATTTTGTTTTTTTTTTTATAAAAAAATTACTTTTTGTTTTATTACGGGTAGGCTCGCGTTTGGTCACTATCTCACCTGATGGCTGACGATGGAACACGCTTGCCTAGAAGCAATCTATTTCCTCTTGACTTAAAGACCCCTAGGTTATATGTGAAAATATTTGTGCTAACCAAAGTACAAATATTTTTTATGGTTAGTAATGATAATATTAAAAGTTTTTTCGATTGTTCTTAAAGTTTATCAAGCGCACACTGTCATATAATCTAGTGGATAGATCTATAAACCCGTTACTTAAAGGTTTAGAACCTCTCTAAATGCCGTTACTTAAAGGTTTCTTCATATTTAATTCACAAAAGACCCTACAAAAAAAATAGAAAGTCACTAAACCCCTTAGTATGCTGGTCGTGTAAGCGCAATCTCTGGGGGAACTCTATAAGGCTATCTCCGATCGACACCTTGTTGAAACCACGCTTGTACGTAATGCGGCGCCATTGACGTGTGCTGTGACAAAATTGACGGAAATGAGGGCTATTTATGGTGAGAAGATTGTACAATATAGACTAAATCTTGACAAAGAGTTATTGCGACTTTTAGCTGCAATTTCTTGGTAAATTCAAACTTCACTTAGGTTCAAACTAATTAACACATAGGCAAAGGCCTTGTTATTTTAAAATATGCAATTGATATTCAACCTTATTGTATCAAGAAGGCTTGCAGATGGCAAGCAACAGGTAACTCATCGTCCGACTATTCGGTAGCCGTCCGGACCGTACCCAAGTCTATGACGGCGCGTATTGTTTCACGCGCGCCTCAAGGAGATGTCAGCAAATTGTAAGGGCCCAGCAATATCGAAGCGTACTAGGACTATGGGTGATGCAAAAGAGAACCCTGGGGCTCTGGAATGAACTCAAAGAAGGAACAGCAGTGGGCCTTCCAGCTCCACCCAAGGGCGGGAGATGTCATTAGATGATTTCCTACATAAAAAAGGCACCCCGGCTGAAAGACCCCAATGTTATTATATTTCGACTCTTGAGGTTTTCTGCAACCGCAGCGGCATCATCAGCACAGTACAACAAGTTCTCTTCACTTCTTAGTCGGGCACTCTTGTGAGTGATCATGGCTGTTGATGAACAGGCCTGTGGCGTGCCGCCGTCATTTGCCTCCAAGGTTGCGGCATGTCGAGCGATGTCTCTCCATTTCTGACGGTTGTTGGCATTACGCGCACACTGTACTGCTGTCGACTGCGTAGCCCTGGTGATGAGATGGATCCATCGAGTTGAAGATCGACCGCGGGCTCTCATGCCTTCAACGCGACCGTGAATCACAAGTCTTTTCATCGAATCCTCGTTTCTGGAGATGTGCCCAAAGAACTTCAGTATTCGCTACTGCACAATCGACGAAAGCCAACAAGTTAGAAACATGAAATGGCGAGCTACCCAATGTTCGCCATCCACAAGCCCGCGAAACGGGGCGTCTTTCAAGTCAATAGTGAATAGGCAAGCGTGCTTCACCGTTGACAACATCATCGCTTTCCTTCAGGTGAGATAGTGGTCAAGCGCGAGCCTGTCAATAGATATTTAAAAAATAAAAGTATTTCAAACACACGCGTCAGAGCCAGTGCTACGACAGCTGCTAGTGTGTCTTATCAAATAATAATAATAAATAATTCTTAATATTTTTGTCCTCAATAGAGAAAAGCATTGTCCACCGTTACTTATCATTCCAAGCAAGTTCTAAGGACCTATTGAAAACCATAGATGTGTATCTTCAATGATGAGTGTCTACGATGTTAGAAGGTGATAATTTATAAATAACCTGTCTCTTTTTATACTCTACGACCATATTTATAAAACTGTTTGCATATTAATAAATGGATAATGAGGAAGAGTAATCGATGTTACGCCAATTTAGTCGCGAATATCAATAGACAATGTCTGGGGCTCGATGTATGCGTTGGTAGTGTGAAAAAGTTATTTATAACTACATATGTTTCATTACATTCTGTCTTTGTCGAGAAACAAGTTAAGCCCGTTGTCGATTAATTAAATATATATTTATATTAGTCAGTTATTTTTTTCCAAACTATAACTGTCCCACAGCTAGGAATTTTGCCTCCACACCGCCTCGAACCAGTCCTCGTGGACCGTGGTACGAATCTAGATCATCACACTTCCTGTTTTTGGACAGTAATGTCTGTTTCATCTAGTTCATGCAAATGTCCATCGTATCTGAAAAAGAAAAGCATTCTATTTTTTTTTTTTTTTCATTTATTTAGTTTCTCTCGGAAAAGTTCTGAAGACAATAATATTCTAATAAATTCTAATAGTCTCAGGTGATAACACAAGATATAGATGCTTGTTCAGCTCTATTGTGGAGCGAGAGGGCGTGTCAGATTTTTACTGACTAAAACTGACCTGTTCTTCAGTTGATTTTTGCGTCCCGGTTCCTCTTTGAAAGGTTTCCGCAGTAATGATGAACTAAGTATAGAAAAAAACAAAACTAAATAAATTTGGACAAGAACTGCAGGAGGACGATGAGGAAGTACACCTTCAACTATATGAATGGATACAGTAAAGCAACAGAAACCAACTGGTTGCAATATAACACTAGATCGGATGATGTGGTGATGCGTGAAGAACTGCGGTGGAAGTCTTTCGTCAGCCATACTCAAAGTGTGCAAAGGGAATACAAATTATAATGTGGAAGGACGTGTAAAGACCAGGGCCTTGCCATGACGTGTTAAAATGACAAGCGTGCGAGCGAGAAAGAGGGATGAAGATATACACCTTATATACCTCCATCTCTTTAATAGTTCAGTTTAGTCAAATGAATCGGCTTATGAGGTCGTGGTAGGGTCTAAGTATTTTAATTTTTGTTTAATTGCTAAAAAATAGAAAGCAGTATTTTTTTACGGTGGACATAAATCATCTTATGATAACCTCCGCTCTTGGGTGGAGCGGGAGATTCAGACTCAGACTCTTACTGACTAAAAACCCACCCCGTTCCTTCTAGCCTCTTCATACCGGGGCTCGAGCTTCTTTTCAAATAACCCTGGCCCCATTAGGCTTCGACCCAGCTGGGCCCTCGCGGGAACAGTGCGCGCTGTCGACGTCTTGGGCTCGGTCCGGACAGTTACCGGACGATCGGACAGCCAGCTACCCATGGCTCGCCTTCCGCGAGCCCGCGTCTAAGGTGGCCGGAAATCGGGATCGGAATCCCGGCTGCGGCGGCGAGGGCGCCGTTGCCTGATGCGATCGGCCTCCTCCTTTGCTAGCATAACTGCTTCACAGAAGGAGGCGACCGCCTGCCATTCCTCCTCGCTCCGGACCATGGCCTCGACCAAGGCCCGGCGCGAGAGGTCTCCGCCGCCGATCGCCCCCACGAGGGCACGGCGATGCTCCGCCCAGGCAGGGCACACCTCGACTGTGTGCTCTACCGTGTCCTCCGGGTGTTCCGCACAGTGGCGACACCCGGGCGTCTCTTCCGCTTTAATCTGGAACAGGTACCTCCCGAACGTACTATGTCCAGTTAGGACCTGCGTCATGCGGAAGGTAAGGACGCCTCAAAGAGGGGACTTACCGACATAATCGTGGCGTGCCCAATAGAAAGCAGTGTCATACCTCGCCTTAGATTTTACTGTAACTCATTCAAAATAAACCTATTCACTCTCGACTTAAAGATCCCCAGGTTGTAGCTCAACACAGACACACACAGACACACACACAGAAACACAGACTCCAGTTAGTGACAGTGTGATTAATCAATTTCTAAGTACCATCAGAAACAGTGATCGCATCAGAAATGAAGAAATCCCCAGGAGAACCAAGGTTCCGACGTAGCTCGAAAAGTTGCCAAACTTAAGTGGCAATGGGCAGGGCACATTGCACGCAGAACAGATGTTCGATGGGGACGAAAGGTTCTGGAGTGGCGACGAAGTACCGGAAGACGCAGCGTTGGAAGGCCTCCAACAAGGTGGACCGACGACCTGGTCAGTGTCGCGGGAATCCGGTGACACAGGACCGGTCGTTGTGGCGACGCTTGGTGGAGCCCTATGTTCAGCAGTGGACGTCTTTCGGCTGATATGATGATGATGATCAGAAACAAAATCCCAAATTACAACAAACAGGCCTACGTTATTAAACTCAAAATACAATCAAATTCGTCAAGCCTTGCATTCATTGTTGTTAAGTTCACATAATTCAACATTATCCTAACATCTCAGCCACAATAGTCTGGCGATGTGTAGACAATCTAATACATAACGCTGTAGGCACGTTTAAAACAATGGGACCAAGCCTATCTGGCATGGAGATAGAGCACGCTAATTGTAGGGCTGGCAGTACCTTGTTAATTAATTTAAATATTAATTATATCAATCTTAATAATAATGTAAAGAGAAATATAGATTTTTTTATTAATTTATACATACCTATGGTACTAACATCATAAACAACAACTTTTGTTCTATGACTTTAAAAATATATCATATTTTAGTGCATCACATTTTCATACAAAAATAAAAATATTTAAATTGAACGTCTCAACACTAGTGGCTACTAATCTGTAGGTGCCCAAAGTGGAATAAAAATTTAAATAATAATGTGTTCCACTTTGGGCACCTGCGAAAAATATCAACGGGTGCCCAAAGTGAAATACCCCAGGTGCCATTCGCTCGGGTGCCGTTTTAGCCGGTGCCCAAAGTAGAATACCTCGATTTTCCGAGATAAAGGATCTTGGCAGATATACAGACAGACGGATAGACAACAAAGTGATCCTATTAGGGTATCTTTTTTTTACCTCTTTATTAGGGTACCTCTTTATTATATTAGTGTAGATTTAGATTATTTATGACTATAGAATAAAATAAAAACGTAAATAAACAAGACCTAAAGTATCTTCATGCTACGTAAGATTTTCTCAGTGCAGTGAAGACTTGCAAGAGATACCTGGCATGGTATGGTCATTGATTATCTGGGGCGATAATATTAAGGTCATTGTAGCCATGACAATAATATAACGTAGCAGAGAGCAAGGCTAAACCTAGCTTGTAATATGGTAATCCAGATGTAGTGCTTATAACAAAAACAAGAGTTATGAACAACTAGCCAGCGATAATACCAAAATATTCGAAGACATGTGACCTTTACGAGTCCGCACGGGCCCGCGTGGTGGCATTCCCTCTTCTAGAAAGGAGGCCTGAGTCCCAACAGTGGGAACATTTTATGACCGACAAAGCAAAAAAGCAAAGCCAGCGACTTTGCTCTGGAAAACTCGAATATTATCCTGAGGGAATATAGTCCTGGGATAAAATGTCTCGTTCCAGGACAACTTCTACCAATAGAGCAATACTATAGCACAGACAGCTGTATCAATTGGGTGCCTCTCTCAGATTAAAATACTGTAGGAAAGGGGGTAACCAGTTGATGTTCAACTATTTTAAATATAGTACTGTATTTAAATAAGAAGGGTGGTGCTAGCAATGCCCAGGCACAGGGGCAGTCCGAAAGACGGCCACAGTTAGTCCTGTGCGAATCGCATTCATCCGATTCCCGCAGCTTTAACCAGGTCTTCCGTCCGCCTTGTATAGGAGTCCTTCTAACACTGTGTCTTCCGGTATGCGATCGGCACTTCAGAACCTTTCGACCCCAATAGCCGTCTGTTCTGCGAGCAATGTGCCTTGTCCATTACCACTTAACTTTGGCGATTCTTCACGCGTTCATGAAAAATTTTATACCTAGTCGTTTTTACTGTAACTCCTGCCAGCCCTGTTTAACCAAAACTAGGTTTAATGTCACCAGTCTACTAACTACAAAGCAACGAACACTACAGGGCAGTGTCAATCACGACCTACCTACAGCTATAAATCTTCAGCTATCTTCTTGATCTAATTAGCATTAAATGCGACAAGCACAAGTTAGTACTTATTGGGTAAAATCAGATGATCGGTTACCTTTCCTATAAGGGATTTTGTTGAAAGAAATCTTGTTTGTAGACTGAATGATATTATAGAATTCTGATGAGCCATGCATTGCTTAGGAACCACCACATACTTTTTTTAGCACTAATAGTAAAACTCGAAAAAAGAAAAGAGATCGTAAGGGTTAAAGTGATGAAGCAGGGAGGTCATGACCCTCAGCATTGAGGAATACGACGCAAGGAGGAGGAGGAATAGTAAAACTATTAATGATAAAAAAAAGTATCACTGCAGTCGAGATACTGAAAGAGCGTTTTCTTTCACAATGACATTTAAAAAATACTTAAGTTACTATAATAATTACAGTAAAATAAAAACGGGCAAGAGCGAGTCGGAGACGTGCACTGAGGGTTCAATACAAAAAATTACGAAGATTTTTCCGAATCACAATTTTTTTTTTGTTTTGTAACGTTAGCTACAAAACAGTTTTTAGATTTTCCCTATACTTATGTCATAAGACCTTGCTTCATGTCAAATAACTATAATGATTACAGTAAAATAAAAATAAATTAAAAACTTAAAACTAATTACCACTAAAAACAAACTGTAATTTATTTCATCACCACTGCTCTCAAACAGTGAAGGAAAACATCGTGAGGAAACCGGCATGTCCTAAAATCAAAAAATTCTAAGTCGGACATCCACCAACCCGCACTGGGCCCACGTGGTGGATTACGGTACATTCCCTCTGCTAAATAGGAGGCCTGAGTCCCATCAGTGGTAACATTATAAGGCCGACTATGCTATGCTAAAAACAAACTTAAATATGGCTATCAAAATGGTATAAATAAAGAAATAAGAATTAGGAAGGCCTGCTTCTGTATTTCAAATATTTATTATAGATACAGGAGTAGGTACATTAGGATTTTTCGAAAGATCAAGCAAAGGTTTCACCATGTTTCGCTTAGATTCTAGACTCATGTATTAATGTCCAGCAGTTTGTTGGTGGTCGTATATTTACATCGTAGGCGGTCCCATGTGAGAATGTAAGATTTTCGTGTTTGTGCATAAACAGTAGAACATTGTAAACCTAAATACCTACTTGACATCTCGGTCTTCACCATGTTGAGTATGAATGATGAAACCCTTCGAAATGTCTTCTCGTATTTATCTGTTTTGAATTCCTACCTTGTTTTTAATGTCAAATCCGCGCCTCAAGGAATTGTCAGCAACAGCAGGAGCATACTAGGGCCAAGGGTCTGCTTCTGAAAGGAATGCTCGGCCTTGGTATGAAAGGCAACAAGGAACGGGATGAGTTTTTGAGTCAGTAAGAGTCTGACACTATCGCCCGCTCCGCCCAAGGCCTTAAAAAATACATCTCGCAGTTCTGGCTGGGGCAAGAGGAAATGTTAGACTTTAACTGACTAAAACCCACCTGTGTTCCTTCAGTTGTCTTTGCATTCCAAGGCCGCGGTAATACCTTCGAACAAGATCCCAGCAATGTTTCCCGTCCGTTTTGTGGTTATCTCTTTGAGGCAAGTACGGAACACAACGCGCCGTCAAGTCACCCCGGTTACTACTTAATTCTTACCCTAAGACAATATTCAACAAAATCCCAATGGAAATTCCAAAATTTTATTGAATCAAAAGCATTCTCTTCTCGGAATAAATTTAAAAATAATTGTTTACTAACCTCACGATTTATCAAAGACAGCTTTCCCAGAATTTTACCTTAATCATTTGATCTTGAGGAAATTTCGGTATCCGTCGTCGTCATCAATGATTGTCCAGCTAGCCCACACCCACGGTGGGTGGTTAGCATCACAAAAAAATGGTTTATTTATCCTTTATCCTTCCTATTGTATGATCTAAAACAGTTAGGTCTTACAGTCATCTGGCAGTAAAAAAATCGTTCATGAGAGTGTTAACACCTGCTGAGAATGTGTGTATCCTGATAGCTACAAGTTAGGGATCTTTAAGTCAATGAATAGGTTACTTCTAGGCAAGCCTACTACATCGTCGACCACATCGTCGCTTTCCATCAGGCGAGATGAGGTCAAACGCGAGCCCATAAAAAGTAATAAAGGGGGTAAAGGGCAGATTCTCCACGTGATCTGCGAGGTTATTCGAAAAAGTTGCTTCGGGCCTGAAACGCAAAGCACAATTGGAGGAACACGGTTGCATTTTATTAAATTAACACGTAAAAGACTTGAAAGAAGAAAATGAAAGAACAAAAAAGAGTAGGGTAGGGTAGGGTAGGGTAGAGTAGGGTGGAGTAGGGTAGGGTAGAGTAGGGTAGAGTAGAGTAGGGTAGGGTAGAGTAGGCTAGGGTAGGGTAGAGTAGGGTAGAGTAGGGTAGAGTAGGGTAGAGTAGGGTAGAGTAGTGTAGGGTAGGGTAGGGTAGGGTAGGGTAGGGTAGGGTAGGGTAGGGTAGAGTAGGGTAGAGTAGGGTAGAGTTGGATATAGTAGGGTGGAGTAGGGAAGAGCGGGAGCGAAGCCGCGCGGGCAAAGCTAGTTATTAATAATATCCTTACTTTAGTGAATTATAACATCTGTGAAGATTATTCACCAAATATTTCTGATCACTCTGAGCAAAATTACCAAAGCTGACGTCACTTAGCGACAGTGCTTACCACGAAATATGAGGTATCAGTAGATCCACTTCTTAGCAACGACTTTTTCTTCATCTTTGTCAGCAGGGGGGTCTATTCACAATTCTGCGCCAAGATAATATGTCTTGGGTTATCGTTTTTTCCAGTTGGGTTTTTTTTTGAGGTCTCTCTCGATGTTAGATCAATGGCGAGTGGCTTCTTACTATCTTTTGTTTCGGTTAATTTAGGGCTATATAAACCACATGATCTTCACTACGTTTTATTACATGACCATACCTTTTAAATCGGAGCTCTCTGATTTTGAACTTAGGAATCGAAATCATAAAGAAAATATTTTTTTTTGGAAAAGTTGAAAATTAAAAAAAAAATTAAATAAAAAAGCACGCTGGTATTATAATAGAACACGATAACAGATATACATAATATATCGAGTCAAAACCAGACACTTTTTATTAGTCATGACTTAAATTGAGTAAATTTTTTTTTATACAAAACTAGCTTTTACTTAGGCCGCGTGATATGTGTATAAAGCCAAAAAAAAAAATAGTATAATTTCTATGCCGTCCAAACTTATTCCGTACCTAATTTCATCAAAATCAGTTCAGTAGTTTTACCGTGAAAGTGTAACTAACAGACAATAGCTACTTTCACATTTACAATTTTAGTTTGGATTAAGTTTATTTACCCTAACTAACTTAAGTGTATTGCAAAAACAGTCCTCTTTCGATCAAAATTTCTTTGACCAGAACTCTATAAAAGTACGTACTTTAGTTCTTGTTGACCCATTAACACACATACAAAGCTCAGTATCGTCCATTGTATGATATGGTCCTTCTGTGTCCTACTTTCCTAGTACATAGTTGTCCTAATTCGCTAACCAATATGACGTAACTTCGGCCGCAGCCGAATGGGGTCGAGCTTTGCGCACGCGTCGATTCTCTATCGAAATGTGTTCACATAAACATCTTGCCTGTATTACTTAAAGGATTAAGTAGACGTATATCTATGTATAGTACTTCCACATTTCATCAGATATGTGTTTAAGTCACAGCCAACAGTCATCTAAATGACAGCGTGAAATGACAGGGCTCACCGCTAAAAAAGGAAGAAAATAAAAAAAAAACAAAGAATAGAATCAAAGGAAAGGAAAGAAAGGAATGAAAGGAAAGAAAGGAAAGAAAGGAAAGAAAGGAAAGAAAGGAAAGAAAGGAAAGAAAGGAAAGAAAGGAAAGAAAGGAAGGAAAAGAAAGAAAAGAAAGAAAGGAAAGAAAGGAAGGAGAGGAAAGAAAGGAAAGAAAGGAAAGAAAGAAAAGAAACAAAAAAAGAAAAGGGTGGCATTGTAATGCTTAGGGAAATTGGGGGTTGGTTTTAGACTAGACAGTAAAAGTCAGACATCTTGAGTGGTAGAAGTTATTTAATGGTTTCCCGACCCCAAAATAAAACACTATTCATCAACTGGGCTTAAGTGGCTCACCAAGGGTGTAGCACTTTGTTTGACCCGAACATCAAACTTAGGACCTCATGCTCAAAAGTTCTACTTATCACCAGTATCTAGATCAACCAGTACCGACTTGGAGTATTCTAATTGCGAATTAAATTGTGTAACGTGTTAAATCACAGGTTGGTTGAATGGAGTTGCGTGTTTAAAGGTATTCAAAGGGATTTCTTAAGAATTCATAGTTTATTGTGGAATTTTAAAGCAGTTTGTAGACTTGCATCGGCATCAATTTTATTATTATTATTTTTATCTATGCCGTTGCACATGAATTGATTACCTAATTACTAAATAGCAGGTTATTCAAGTAATTACAGATTTGACGTAAAACAAATCCCAAAACGGGTGTCAAAGGTCTTCACGTGATATGAACATACCTATTAAAACAATCATTCTGAAACAACTTTCAGGTAGTTGCCCTGTATAACACCTGTCTAGTCGGAGGATCCTCCCTTTCAGGAAAGGTTTGTGAGATTTTATATCCTATTCTGCAAACCTCTTAAATTTTATAGCAAACCAAATGACACAATGGTATAAACCACTCATATTATTTACTAGCTTTTGCAATCGGACCAGTACTTTCAGAGATTACCTCCTACTAACAAAAAAAAAAACACCCCAAAAACCTCTTTACAATATTAGTGTAGATATACTAGCTGTCCCCACAATTTCACTCGCAACATTGGTTTCTGCTACGCTCCTATTAATCTTACCGTGATGTTATATAGGCTTCTTTGATAAACGGGCTACCCAACTCTAAAAGAACTTTTTAATTCAAACCAATGGTTCCTGAGGTGAGTGCGTTTAAACGAACTTCAGTCTTCAGCTTCATAAAGTAAAAATAAATTGTACTGCTTTGAGCAGTATCCTGATGGAAAAATCCGAGATTTCCGACCATGTAACTAAAAAGGCGAAAATTATTCTACCAAACAACATTGCCAAACATTCCATGCATAAACAGTTTCACCTGATCACGGTAATGTTCTTTACAAACAAAAAAGTAAAATTGCTTAAACAGTCAAACAAAAAAACATCCAAAGTGTATGTTTATAAAAAGTAAATTGAGAAGCATTTCTTACGAATGGCGTTTGAAAGTCATTATGTTTGTGACGGCCAAAGACCTAAGTTAATTAGAGATAGGGCGGCCAAGGTTACTGTGACAGACGGACGGACTGTAGGTACTAATTTTGGTGTAAGATTATATGGCTATAAGCCTGACCGCACACTACGCTACTCCCGACAGCCGAAAATGCCGCGAGTTAGAATCAGAAGCGGCTGCAAAGTGAGCAGGTGCGTGTTATTAGGGTTACCAGATGAAATAATCAAAAGTCCGAAAAAAATCAGGCCGATTTCCATTGAAAAATCTAGAGATTTTATAGCGGCAGCGGCTCCCCGGATATAACCAAATAATAACTGTTACCCAAGGAAGATTATTTTTGTTTTACTTTTTATTAAAAAGATCTTTAAAATGAAACCTGTATTTTTGAAAATTCTAAAAATCCTGAGATTTCATGAGATTTGCAAAATCCAGCCACCATCCTAGGATGGCCATAAGAGGAGCCAAAAATCCTAAAAACTTAGGACAAATCCTGAGTTATAGTAACGTGCGATACCTACGTGCGATAGACACTTGTGGTCAGTGGTAGACACTGGTGGTCGATGACCTCTTTTTTAACCCATCCTTGATGGAATGGAATTTCTAATTTACATTTATAATTCTATATTTAGATATATCCATTAATCCAATTAACGTTAAATAAAATCACTTTCGTGCGTTACCTTTGATTAAAATTCTTAACAAAAACAAAGGGAGAGAGGTGCGTGTATCAGCTTTAGAGTTAGCGTATAATGGTCGGTACCACTTACCAGCCACAAAAAGCGCACAACGACGATTTCTAGCATACGTAGCAACCATTAGCGTCATCTTGTTTAGCGAGCCTAATAGCCTAATATAAAATGTATGAAAAATAAAGAAATTAGATCGGTGCTAGCTAGCGTTTTGTGGCTGTGGTCGTTAAAGCGCGTGTGCGGCTAACCTTAAAATTTTATGGAATTAGAGTCGATTTTTTCTCATGTACATGATAGATCCATGTAATTCTTATGAGATTGGTCACTATGCAAATATCTTTACCAAAGTATTTCCGCTCTCGCAAAAGTCAGAACTTACTTTGGGCTTTTTCTGTGTGAGAAATCCACGAATCCACAAAAACTTCTTTCGCTCTGGTTGAAGTTAGAGTAAGTATCAGACTTTTACTGACTAAAACGTATTCGGAGTCCTTTAGTTGCTCTTTACGTTCGAAGACTGCGGTGATTCTTTCGAAGACACCGAATATATTTTTTCGTCACAAAAAAAATGTAGCTTGTTTTACTAAGACAGAGCTTTTTTTTTTAATTATTGATAGGCTCGCGTTTAACCACCATCTCACCTGATGGTAAGCGATGATGTGGTCGACGATGGAGCACGCTTGCCTAAAAGTAACCTATTCTTAAAGCTTAAAGACCCCCCAAGTTGTAGCTATCAGGAAACACAGACTCCGGCAGGGAATTCCACTCCTTGGCTGTATGCACAATAAATGTGTTCCCAAAACGCTTTGTGCGTATGGGTGGTATGTCAACCATGTACCGGTGACGCAACGCCGTACGTCTTGTGGTCCGATGATGGAACGGACTTGGCGGAATTAGATTGTGCAATTCCAGTTCACACTCCCCGAAATGTAAACGATAGAAAACCGACAGACTAGCAACTCGGCGGCGATGCTCAAGACTTTGGAGCTTTCAACAAACTTGGTCGAAAACCAAAACAGATAGTGTTCATTGAACCTCATAGTGCACTGCATCACTATGCCATATGCACGTACCAGTTTATACACTACAAAATATATAACGTCAACCATGGCGAGATAAAACGCATCGTGTCTGGTAATAAATCTTGATCTCGAAGCAGCTAACCCTGCCCTTACGAGTGCTATATCATTTGATTGCATTTTCCTCAATTAATCCAACACTTGTAACATAATGGCTGACAACTGGCGATCTGTATCTAGGAATGTCTTCCTATGTGTTGAATAGCAGTGTTATGTAGTGTCGGCTAGTTCAATCATAGACTATGATCGACCGAGTATGTAGATTCAGTAGATCATATTATACATATTGCAGACTCTATTATGACTATTATCTATCATTATTAGAGATGCGCCGAATAGTGGGTTCACCGAATAACTGAATACCGAATAATATTCGATTAAGTTTTACCGAACCGAATATACTGCCGGATAATTCGGTTCCCCGTTCCAAAATTTTGTGTTCCATGTTATCCGATATGGTTCAGGTTATGGTTCCAGCACCAGTGGCTGGGCCACCATCAATTTTGTCATAAGATGATTTTCCCCATCGAAAAAAAAAACAGGGTTTCGATTGTGCAACAAACATTACAAAAATAATTTCTTACAAAATGGAATGTTAATAATAATGGATATAGATAATAATGGAATGATGATTCATTAAACCGAATTTATTCGGCATTTCAACCGAATGATTAGGCCGAATACGAATACCTTAAATTTTTGCCGAATACAAAACGAATATTCGGCGCATCTCTAATTATTATGTAGGTCGCAGGTTCGAACCCAGCCAGGCGCATTACTTTGTGTAATTTATTTCATCACCACTGCTCTCAAAACAGTGGAGAAAAACATCGTGAAGAAACCGGCATGTCCTAGAACCAAAAATTCGAAGACATGTGACATCCACCAACACGCACTGGGCCCGCGTGGTGGATTATGGCCCATTCCCTCTCCTAGAGAGGAGGCCTGAGTCCCAGCAGTGGGAACATTATAAAGGTCGATGATCATCATCATCTTCCTGCCCTTATCCCGTTTTATTTGGGGTCGGCGCAACATGTTTTTTTCTTCCATTCTGTCCTGTCACTCGTCACGCTATCACTAACTCCTTTTTCATTCATATCACTTCTCACACAATCCATCCATCTTTTCTTTGGCCTCCCTCTCCCTCTCCATCCATCCACATGTAAATTCATAACTCTTTTAACAACATGCGTTTCATCTCTCCTCTTTACATGACCATACCAAGACAAACGATTTCCTTTCAACTTTTCAGTCACTGGCGCCACTTTCAAACTTCCCCTAATATACTCATTTCTCACTTTATCCATTCTCGTCACACCACACATCCATCTCAACATTCTCATCTCCGCAACATGCAATCTTTTTTCATCCGTCTTTTTCACAGCCCAACATTCTGATCCATACAGTATGACAGGCCTTATCACGGATTTGTAGATTTTACCCTTCAACTTGAGGGGCATCCGTGGATCACAAGTTGTTCCCGTGACCTGTCGCCATTTCATCCATCCTGCGTTGATCCGATGAGTTACGTCCCGGTCTACCTCACCATCCCCTTGGACGAGCGACCCGAGATACCGAAAGTCGGAACAGATCGGTATGGGCGTTCCGGCGAGAGCTAAAGGCACTGGAGTGGAGAGACCGCCGAAATCGCAGAACAAGTACTCCGTTTTGGTTCTACTCAATTTCAGGCCAACACTTTCCAGTCTGTGCCACCACACCTCCAATCTGTTCTGGACCTCTAGGCCACTCTCGGCAACCAGCACAATGTCATCGGCAAACAACATACACCAGGGAGCCTCTTCCTGAATGTCCGACGTCAGAGCGTCCATTATCATCAGGAAGAGGTAAGGGCTGAGAGCCGACCCTTGGTGTAAGCCGACAGCCACATTGAAGCTGCCAGTAGTGCCCACTGTAGACCGGACTTGGGTACTGCACCGACTGTACATCGCTCGGATCAACTGCACATACTTCCCAGGCACACCTTTCTCCTTAAGGGCCCACCACAGAACCTCACGAGGTACCCGGTCGTATGCCTTTTCGAGGTCAACGAATACCATGTGCAAGTTTTTAAGGTCGATGATGATGATGATTATATTTTCATTCTCCCTTTACTTTTGTTTCGGAATGGAAGTAAATGATGCACAATTCCAAAAAAAAAAAATTATATCTCTGCCTTCTGTGAAGAGTGATACAACTCGGCTTAAGTATTTTTTTTTAAATTTTCACTGTAAACACACATTAAAAAAAAAAAAATTTTTTGTCTAACTTACGTTTTTCCATCCCCTACGGTTGGGGAGATCATTTTGGGCAAAGTGATTTAACTAGCGGCAAAATTCCGAAAAAATCCTGCCAAAAAAGAAATCATTAATATTGATACGAGTATATATAATTTATTATCCAATCTACTAATTTCACACATCCTGACACTCGAATCTTATCAAACCTTTTTTTGTATCTGCACGTGTCCAAAACACTAAAGGCAAAGCAAAGAAAACAACCTCAAAGGAAAGACCATAAAGATTGCGCAGACGGCAAAAAAAAACATGTCGGGCAAATAATCTAACAGTAACTATTAACAGTACCCTTCGCTCTATTTACAAATGAGGGGAAGACATGCTGACCTATATCCTGTAGAGCATAAAGACCCACTGTCCTAGCACACACACATGGCTACACCCGTCACTACTTGCGCCCACAAACTCATCGATTTGTATCACAGTGAGCGTGTGTGTTGTGTGAAGCGTTAGACGATGTGCCCGTGTGTGTGAGCGTCTTTGAATGACATGTGTGTTTCGTGTAGAAACTGTGTAGTGCAATTGTAATAGGTTTTCAGTATGTTTCTGTTCGATAGTTTTAGAGCCTTGATGTAAAATAAGTAATAAGTGCCTGTTCTAAATACAACTTCTTGTAGACCATAATATTTTCTTTTTATCTCTTTTTTTCATCTATTTCAAGCCAGATTCTAATTGGTATAAGATCACTTAGTGGTGATGAAATAACCTTGTAAGAATCTCATTAGAAATTAAAAAAAACGAAGGAATCTAATTTTTTCATTCGTCATTGTCATTGTATACTCAGCTTACAAAAATGTTATTATATCGTTCTATAAGTTAATTAACATATTAATGTAATTAGATACATGGGGTACTCGAAGACTTTCAAAATACATTACAATTTCAAATCTAAGATTTGTCTATGTAGGTTCGTCTGATCGTTAAATCAAACCTGTTTGTGCCTAACTTTGACCACCTATCTCGACAAAACTAGGCCTAATAACAGCCATTAGCATTTAAATGGTACATACAACTAAAATATACGCTATTAGTCAGAGACATGCTACATTGTATGAACTAAAATATTTAAATATTGTACGAAGCTTGCTTAGAAAATAGGTCTCTTGACCCGACGTTGTACTGTGTAATAATTTAGAAATATTAGTGGACGTAGAATCCCTGCAATCATAGGAATAAACCCAAAATGAGTCGTATAACAATCTCCTCTTGTAATGTCTTCCATCTATATTCAATCGTATCATTTTCCAAATAAAAACATGAATATTAAAAGAATAGAAATCTCAAGTTTAAATTTCCAAACATTTAATTTGCATAGATTTGCATTTTCCATTAAAAGTTGACATTTTTAGTTTAATTGTTTCATCGTGCTCGATTTGGATCGATACAGATTTCTTTTTAATCTAATATAACAACACAAGAAGAAATCTGAAGGAGGATTTTGTAACCAAAGTTTTTAAACTCTTTCGTAGTAACGCAATTAAATCATTTTGATTTTGGACCTGTCATTAAACCTCTTATTTCCCACTAGGCTTTACCTTAATCCTCTTTTACCTACTGCTTTCATTTCTTGTCCTTCATTGCTTCTTTTGTAATTTCTTTATCCAGATTCTTCTATTTCCATATTTCTAACTTTTTTGGATCACTTGGGTGGATCTTTTCGACTATAAGGTTCTGTATTGATGTACTCTTGCAGACCAACTACTAATTTTGTTTTTACTACGTAGTCAGGAACACAGGTTTAATGAAATTAAGGTAACAAAGTATTATGATGTATCAAATAATAATAATAGGAACTGTTTTACTATCATGGGGATAAGTATTCTTTTTAGTAGTTTGCCAAGGACGAAAATTTTATTCTATTTAATAAATTTCTCAACTCATTTTAATGTACCTTTAAACTTACGGCACATAAAAAAGAAATATTTAAACAGAACAAGCATTATCCTTCACCAAAATAAACGTGATTTCCAGGTACAACGCCCCAGTTTAACGTTCGTTCGTTCAATATACAATAAAAAGTAAAATATTTAAAGGACATTGGTTCAACGGACTGTCTCCATAATTGCAATAAAGAGCAATCGAAGATCACTCTCCTGACCTTGGGAGCAGCCTTTTTCTTTACATGCCTATCCACAAAAACTTACTTATACATGTATTGAAATTGATTACTGTGTGAACAAAAGGTTCTTTATTTAGTTGTCGTTTGCGATTTTGTTTTTTGAAATGCATATTTGTTTTTATGTCTCAATATTTTGTTTAATTATGTGTGATTTCTAAAGTTTGTTGTATTCTGTTATAAAAAACTTATGAGACTTTTGTGTAAGTATAATAATAAGATTTATTTTGTCGTCACAATAAATAAATCATTACAGTTTCTAGGGTAAAGGTACATAGACAGTAAGCATATTGTGGGAGACTGGTGCCCAAACTAGGCTTGAGGCCTGTGTTTCAGGATAACAGAAATTCGATTCAGGATACCAGAAATTCAGAAATTAAGAGATAAGAATAATGAAGTATCTAAAAGGTAATTGGCTGATGAGTTAGAAGGATACCAGGACTCCACCATTAAGTTTTATTAACATTTTTATATTTACGTAAAACGCTTTAACAAACAGTTGTCACAATCATTAACAATATATATTTTATAAATTCTATACAGTTTACACTAGATTCTGTATGGTGAGTATTATGTGGGAATATTTGAGTGTATGGTTCTAAATAAATCATATAATAAACGAATAAAAGGTGAAAATAGTTATTCTTTTTTAAGACATCCTTTTGGATACCTCCGTTACTTGTATCGAATTGATTGAAATAAGTGGTATGTGTAATTTTAAACCTGCATTTTGGATGTTAACGTGACGATCAAAGTTTTACAGAAAGCAGATAAAGTTTCCAAAATATAGGAACAACTCAAGTCAAAAATATTATCTGCATGAGAGGTGAAGAAGAGGGTGAAGGTAATATGTTTCAAAAAGGAGATTCCAATCTCAAATTCAGTCCTCAACGCTATTCAGAATCAACGGGAATCCATATTTCTATACATTCAGTTTTTTTTAAGCCGTAGCTTCTTATAAATAAACACAATACAGAATCTTATAAAATTTTCGCTAAAAATCCAAAAATTGGTTCGATTCGACCTGTATATCTAAAGCCACACGTGTTGCACAAGGTATTGTCTAAACCATTGTTGTTATTATACAAAAGCATATTTTTTCAATCGTTTATAAAAACAATTCTAAACATGAGAACGCTTTTACTTTCTTCAACATTTTTTGTTGCTCCGGACAGGGGAATCGTCGCTGCTCAGTTATATTTTTTATAAGATTCCATCCATGCCATCGGTTAGGCTCGCTTGAAAGTAGAAAATTATCCGAAAGGAATATACTCCCGGAACCAAAAGTATCCTATGCTCTTTTCCAAGATATACTATAACGAAGAGAGAGAGCAGAGCATTGGTGGCCGAGTGGTAATGGCCCCGACTTACGATTTGTAGGTCGCGGGTTCAAATCCAGCCAGACGCACTACTTTGTGTAATTTAGTTCATCACCACTGCTCCCAAAACGGAGAAGGAAAACATAGTGAGGAAACCGGCATGTCCTAGAACCAAAAAATTCAAAGACATGTGGCATCCACCAATCCGCACTGGGCCCGCGTGATGGATTACGGCCCATTCCCTCTCCTAGAGTGGAGGCCTGAGTTCCAACAGTGGGAACATTATAAGGCTGACTATACTACACTATAACGAAGAGTGTACGAAGTGTCATAAAAATAAATACCAATTAAACCGTTCAAGTGTTAAAGAGTAACAAACATACACACACATACATACAATATAACTATATAAACTTTTGCCTTCATTTGTGTTATCTGATTATCTTAGCTTACCCCACATTCTACTCAGTAAGGTATTTTACTAAACCTATGTGGTTTGAGATACTGGAATGCTGACCACAAACCGCATGACGTTGCGCTAGAACCTAAAAGGCCTCTTTCTCGAGATGCATCGAAGACTTGGTGAGGGTCACGAGAGTCCGTTGGATGCGAGAAGCACAGAACTATCGATTTGGTGACGTTTAGAGTTTGCCTCTAGACTAGATTCAGTAATAAGTAAGTATACTATTCAGGTATATCTGTATTTTAATAGTATAACTAGCATTTTTCTTTCCTTTGCTAATTAAAGATTGATGAAATGCTATTTATAAACGTCACTAAAATTTGATTGTTAGTTTGAATTATGTAAGTAAACAGTGATTCATTGCATAGCAAGAACCTTGACCACGATTAGCGTTTGTAGTTATTTTGCTTGTATTAAAATCCTACTTACGTGATTTTAGCATATTATGTGTTAAAAATTCACCGATGCATGCTTACAAATTTGAACCGCAACGATTCCCAACTTTTACTTGAAAGCATATTGCATCGTTACCTGCACGCATTCCCACACTTCATCTCATATTCTATCTCCTGTCTCTTTCATTTGCACTACTGTTGGTCTTGCCGTCTCCTTCTAGCAAAATATCCACTCACGATTCGACGTCATCTTTCACTCTCACTATCGATAGAAGTATATCTAAAAATATCAGATACAAATTAATTACTTAACAGAATACAATGGAAGTTTAATTCTTTTTTGGGTAAAAATAATCGACAAAATCTAAATATCTGATCAGGTGTATTAAAGAAAAAAGTTCATGATATATTTTTTATTATTATTTTATTTAGATTTACTGCAGACAGATGTTTGGAAAAAGTTTTAGATTTTTGCAATTTTTTTACATACTTTATACTTAGAATTATCTAAAATTAAATCTACATTGCCTTGGTCTGTGAAATTATATTATAAAAAAGATGTGGTAAGTAAAACAAAAGACCTATGTATCATGTAAATAAATTAATTCATATTATATTCGCATTCTCAGCTTTGTTTAAAAAATATGAATAGGCACACTAATTCTTATCTCGTAGTCCATCAAATTTTGTATTTGCATAAAAAAAACATGAATACAAAATTTTTCCATATACTATGTGTGACGTAAATATGTTCAGCTGGATGAGCGTGCGCACTTTCTTCAAAACGAGACAGCGATACTCTTTTCTTTACGTTAGAAAGAGACGGGGTTAGAAAACAATGACGCTTGAGTTTTTTCCCTTGCAATGATACTCTGGCGTAACATCACTTTCTTTCAGATATTAGGAGTCCGCAATTGAATGGATCGATTGAATTGTGCTGTTTTGTGTTCGTTCTTAGAAATTTTGGTTCTGTCAATATTAATCGACCGGAGATAAATAATTATAAAAATAGTATTTATTCATATTCGATAGATTTGCTTCCAAGTGATTGTTTTTAATGTATCGTTTTTCAATAAATTTTAATTGCAATATTAAATCTATTAGTTTACGGATCAAAAGAGTTACCCAGGCTCTGGAACAAAAAGGACAGCAATAATAAATTAGTTTATTTGGTACCTGAACAATGACCCAAATTGTTATGTGTTGGACCATCTGTTATGACGATTGTGTGAATAGTGTTTTGCGTCAGTAGATCCCATAGCAAGCTTGGAGACAGTAGCCTAACTATAGGGGAGCAAGGCTAGCAAAATGTCTCGGGCCCTTAGCTAGGTCGATCTGAGAAGCCTTGAACTCAGAAGAAATAAATATACAAATTCAAGTAAATTATTAGATAAGATTTTTTCAACGCATTTATAAGAAAAAGATTAATTTCCCGTGGTATTTTGCCAGCCTTCGCCACTGGGAAGCCCACCTTCAGAGACCAAATATAAAAGTTTTTATTATAGAGAACCTGCCGACTTACTAATAATATTAACGAAGTTGAAGATTTTTCTGGGGCCCCATCCAATGATTTTGCCACAGGCCTCAGATAATGATAATTCCACAATTATGCCACAACGCCGTCTAGTCTCAAGCTAAGCAGAGCTTGTGTTATGGGTACAAGACAACTGATAAACATACTCATCATCATCATCATGCTCATCACATAAACATTTGTGTGGAATCGAACCCACGACCTCCGGCTTAGCAGTCAGGACCTCTAACCACTAGACCAACAGGCCAGTCAAGATAATATAATTACGTTACTGCCTGGAAATGAAAATTTTTTTTATGTACCCATATGAAATGATAATTTTCCATATGAAAAGTAACCGAGAACACTACAACCGTGTCCCCTATTCGAACTTGGCCGTTTTTTATTCTGATCTATCGTGTGCGATCCATTGACTCCAGTTAATTGGTGATAGAGTGAGAGTTTAGTGTCATTGTGCATGCGCCACTTTGCCACTTTCGACTCCGATGACTGATGATCAATAGTTTTTCTCCATTTAAACTGTCATGCTTGGAATGACGCGAGTGAAAATTGTTTTACTCTTTTGTTCTTTAGTTTATCGATGCTTTCTATTAAAAAGTGAGGTTTTTGATTGAATTTGTGTTTGTATAAAATTATACTACTAACCAAATGGTGAGAGCAGTGGTGGCCAAGTGGTAATACGGACTTACGAGTTGTAGGTTCGCGGGAAACCTAGCTAGGCAAGCTAGCATTACTTTGTGTAATTTATTACACTACCACTGCTTTCAAAACGGTGAAGGAAACCGGCATGTCCTAGAACCAAAAATTCGAAGACATATGACATTCACCAACCCGCACTGGGCCCGCGTGGTGGATTACGGCCCATTCCCTCTCCTAGAGAGGAGGCCTGAGTCCCAGCAGTGAGAACATTAAATGGCTGATGATGACTAACCAAATATGAACATTGTCTGGAATAAATACTAAGTTACCACTGCTACTATTAGGTACTGGTGATGTTTACCTGTAATAAAATTATTACCTATTATTATAAATGCAATTATTGTCATTATTTTCTTTATTTGTCTCAATTCCATTATTTTTTATATATATTTCATTAAAAAAATATCATGAACATTAATCTGACTTAAAATCTCCCTCTTAAATAATTTTTATTATACATAATTAACTATAAAACAGATTTATAGTTAATTATAATATGTTTTTTAAAGAAAAATACATTTGTTAATTAGGTAATAACAAAACATGTACATGAGAAACTTAAATATTAACTAACTACTAGTATTTATAATGTATATAACTACGTAGATGTACACAAAACCAAATTTACCTCAAAATAATGGTGTATTTGTTTTTATTAAATATAGCTTTTACCCGCGGCTTCACCTGCGTTTATTAATATACTTTACTCTAGCTCCAACTTTTCTCATTCATTCATTTTTTTAAAGAAAAAAAACTATCTCTGTACCAAAATTCATCAAAATCGGTTTTGCCATTTAGGCGTGGAAGACGTAATAAACCAACAAATTCACTTTCGATTTTATAATAAATTAGTAAGGATTCGTCGTTTTGTTTTAAAATCTAAGTAACAGATGGTAGGACAAGTTTGACTCCTATAAACGACACTACGATACAAACATTTATCCCAAAATTGAGGTTTATTCTATTTTAATACCAAACATCTAATACCACTAGTATTTCTTTGAACGCATTTTTATTGCCTATTCTGAACGGAGATCACTCTTTAAATAATTTAATTTAATAAACGAACAGATACCAGTGCAGTGACTTGAATTTTGTACAGTCAGCTCAAGACAAACATTTTGTATGGGCACCGTCCCAACTCTCGTCTCGTCATTCAAAGCTTCTAGGTAAATAGAGATTTTTTTATTATGGCAACACCTCTCCCAAGTATGGGGTTTAGGTTTTATAAAGCTATATATTTTGACCTAATCTAACCTAACCCAAGTGTTTTGAACCTACAAAATACTCATAAATTCATAATATAGTACTGTTATATATTTTTAATGCGGCCTTTAGAACCGTGACCGTTAACAAACATGAAAAAAAAAATTAAACTCTCTCTCTCTTCTCTTCTATATCTAACTAAGTGACTACTTAAGTAATTTTTCTTCGTCTATTGCAGCCAGAAAAAATACTAGCTTTTGGCCGTGGATTCACATACGAATATAAAATATAGCCTATATGACTCGAGAATAATATTTTAGCAATCGGACCAGTACTTTCAGAGATTACCTACTACGAACAGAAAAACAAACTACCTACCTTTGTAAATATTATTAGTGCAGGAAATACTGGCATAAATATTTGCTTGGTATTCAATGACCATTTTATCACTAGAAAAAAATCCATTTAAGGATGTAAAAGTCCATATGTAGTGTTAAATGTATTATGCTTGGTTTGAAGATATAGTCATCACAGTAGGTGCCATCAAGGTGGTTCATCATGAACCTCATTCCCATAAAAAAAATGTTCTGACACCTTACAATTACATAGCATTTTGTTTTCAAAGTTAGTTATCACATATCAAGGAAGTTATTACATTCCAGCTTTTCACACACAGAGCTTAGTCACAAAATAGATAGGTACAGAAGTCAATCTACATACAAAGCGCGCTCGAGCAACGCACTCGTAGACACTGCTCACGGACATGAAATCTCCACTCAATTCCCGGTCGCACTCGGGGTCCTAGACAATGTTACATTATTATTAACGATAACGAAATGTATGGAACTGGCATAAGCCTTCGAACCGTCACGTGATCAAGCGTTTTCGATCGCTAATTGCTAGACAATGTCAAACTGTGTCACGAAACGACAACGAAATCGACCAACACAAACGATATCCTTATACCCGAGCGCGACCGAAAAGCGTAGGTATAAAAAGTGAAGTACATACATGAGATTGCCTTCTCATCATCATCATCAGCCTTTTTAATATTCCCACTGCTGGAACTCAAGGCTCCTCCTCTCTAGGAGAGGGAATGGGCCGTAATCCACCACGCGGGCCCAGTGCGGGTTGGTGAATGTCACATGTCTTCAAATTTTTGGTTCTAGAACATTTAAGGTTTCCTCACGATGTTTTCCTTCACCGTTTTGAGAGCAGTGGTGATGAAATAAATTACACTAAGTAATGCGCCTGGTTGGGTTTGAACCCGCGACCTACAAGTCGTAAGTCGGAGCCGTTACCACTCGGCCACCAATGCTCTACGCCTTCTGTACCTATCTATTTTGTCGCTTAGTGTCTAGGTATTTTTCTATGCAAAGCTGAATTGCACCTGTAGCCGTTTTGAGCTAGATGTTAAATAGACATGCATAAATAGATTGTATAATTACTCTTCATTCTGCTCACATACCTTCTATGGCAGAAGCTGTATTTATTTTGACGCTAAGAAACAGATAGAAATAAAACTGTAATCTATTGAGCATAATACGGTTAACGTTTTAACATACATGCACACTTTACACAGTTTTTATTTCTATTTAATTAAAATTTAAACATATTTTAGACCACATAACTTTTAGTTTATGCGAAACTCATGTAAAGGATCTTTGTACAAAATTTCATAACTGTATCATAAATAATCACAAAGTTATCAGCTTGTTATGTCAGCAAAAATACATAGTCACCGAGCCATCCAGGCGACTGAGGGGTGGTTTTGCGCTTGCACTCACCTGTTTGCTGGCGCCTAATACCAACTATGACCTGCTGTAACATGTGATGTACTTAGTACCGTTGGTGTCCAGCTTATGACCTTTTTAAATATGTTTGAGAAAAAATTTAACATGTTTGTAACAAAAACGATTGGAATCCTTTCAGTTACTGATTCTGAACCAAACTATGTATATTCAGGTTTCGCATAAACTAAAAATAATGTTGTATTAGTTAAGGCTATACTTACAACCTTACAACTATCGTACTGAAACAACTAAGTCACAGGTCCCACCTAGTTTAGGAGACAGGGTCCTAATATTAGAACATACTTTTCCTACATTCCTTCAATGTAGCGAGTACCTATTAATTATTATTATCTCACCTGATGGTAAGCGATGGTGTGGTTGACGATGGAGCACGCTTGCCTAGAAGTAACCTATTCACTTTTGACTTAGAGACCCCTAAGTTGTAGCTATCAGGAAACACAGACTCCGGCAGGGAATTCCACTTCGCCCAACAAATGAGTTCCCAAATACATATGTATGTACTTAAGTCGTAGCTTTGTTTATAAGGTTTCATTGCTTTGATAAAGTTATTATTATTTTATGCGGTAAATCCATATGCATTTAAAATCCTCTCGTCTTTATCTCCGCATGTGTGTGTACCCAATTACGTTCAAAAATTTCAAAAGATTAAAATACACACAGATTTGTTCAATTTCTTCGCTTCGTTCACTGGATTTATAGAGCCTTTCAACCAGACAATGAGCACGTACAATACCTATTTATCCGTAGGCACACGTAACCTGCAATTTGAAAAAAAAAACGCAATATATTTTTTTTTGCCCCCATTATTGCCTTACGAACGTGCTCACAAAAACTACTGGCCTGATCTAAATCGGAATTCTTAAGGGTCGCTTATAGAAAAAAATAGAAAGAGACAGGAGAAATCAGAATTTTTTGTTCGTCTGTCTTTCACATAACTTTCCCCGGAACACAATGGAGCCAGGTAGGCGGGGGCAAAAAAAGGACCTTCTGGTACCCCGATTGTATGATAGTGACATTTTATACATTCGAGGTCATGATTCGAAGGATTTTTTCTACCTTTTATTGGAATAGCGTCGAGTTTTAAAACTACTAACTTAGGTGTGAGTGGTCTTTGTTCCCTATTTTTTTTCACGGAATTTCGTTTGGCGATCGTTACTATGTCGTTGGTGACTCATTTCTAAAAATACATCACGAGGCTAAAACTGGCGTGTTTCTGAGCTAGATGCTTTTACGACTTCTAAAGCACATGTCAAATGTAGGTAATTAAATGTAAGGGGCTCGTAACAGCTTGCGATACATTATTATGGACTCAAATCCGATTGGTTCAACTATTGAATAAGAGATGGCGCTAGCATCGAGCGAGAACTTATGAAGTGTTGAACAAAACTTTTTTTTTTTTGTATTATTTTGATCAAAAATGAAAAAAGAGTATATAGCATAAGCATAGTCAGCATATAGTGTTTTCACTGTTAGGGTCACCTCTCTGGAAGAGAGAATGGGCCGTAATCCATCACGCGGGTCCAGTGCGAAGTCACATATCAATTCAATGGTAACTGAGTGTTCAGTTTACTTTTCAATATTATAATTTTTGGAAATAGCGTTACTAAAAATATTATTTATAAGCTAAATCATAGCACTTATTAAAGTTTCACAACATTCAAGATTGCTCTTTACTTCAAAAATAGAGCTATTATTGTTTGATCTTAGCACACTCTTGTTATTTTTCTATTTATCGAAAGACATCTTCAAGGAGTGTTCGCGCAAATATGCCATAAGGTATAACAGAACTAATAAGTCTAATGTCAAAGCAAAGGTTACGTGTCCCTTATCAATTCGACCCTGAAAGACCGTCAACCTTCGCACATTCTACTTATGTTTGCTAAGCATGTTTGTACGTTTGAGCAAATAAGCATACTTTGTAGTATATTTCTTCGGGCATTTTTTGCCAGAAAGTTATTCCAAGAAATGTTTTTTTTTAATGCTAAGTACTATGATAAACTGAAAACGTTGTTGTACTTTTAAAAGATCCCAAAGACAGCGCGATGCGATAATATGACAGCAAGTTTTCGTAAAAATTTCAAAAACCGATCTACAAGACTGTGCAGTGCAAGCACGCACTTTACAAATCATTATGTCAGCACTAGCTACGCATGGTCTATACTATAGACCAATATTATTAGAATCGCGTGCACTCATTATTTAATAAATATCATTATTTGTCAATAAACTCTTTCTTTCTTTCTTTAATAAACTCTATTATTACATGCTCTTGCCTATCCCTCAAAATTGTCATCTATAAAAAGTGTAAAGACCCTACAATTGCAATATTGTCAAGTCCTGTTGGTCTGCTTGAACTATCAGATGTTGCAAAAATACTAAATAAATAGACAGCTTTTATTAAGTATTTTAATTAACAAGCTTAAGTAACCATAGATACCATAGATACCTACTCATTGAATTTTAGTTAATTGCTTTCTTATCATCTGTAACTTCTTGGGGTTTTGCAATCTTTAAACCAACGCTATTTATAAACATCCCAATAAAAAGATTTAGTAACGGACAAAGAAACTATCACTTGGTTCTTAAAGTTCTTAGAAACGATTTCAAACTCAAAACTACCTAGATCATAAAAAATCCATTTGTATGTTTATTTTTGCTACTGTTTTTTATTACACGTATTTTTAAAAGCTCCCAGACTTTCTGTTAGACAAAAATAAAGAATGACTTGAAATCAAAGTCCATTTCATGAGAATCAGAATCATTAAAATAAATGTTCTCGTACTGAAGTATGAATATCATTAAATCCGTTGCTCATCCAGTAATATTCATTAATTAAAATGTCACGATAATTTCACAATTTCATAACGAGATCTTAGCAGAATGATTTGCAAAACATGTCCTTTCTCACCGCAACTACTTGCATCCAGCGATAAATTGCGGACTAAACACAGATGGCCCCCTATTTGCGGAGCCTTTACAAGCTTACCACATAGAATTGCATCAAAATCCTCTAATAAACCTCTTTTAGATAACGTAGAAGTTATGAAAATTAACAAGTTGAAAGGAAAGTGGCTATGCACCTGGGCTGTGACGAAACATCGACTCATGCTCGCAAATCGCAATATGTGAAAGGGGATCTTGTATCGATATGGCCTATATCATTCTTTTTATTTTGATTTTAGTCTTGCTATTAGTTGTCTAAGATCAAGATAGTTATAGATCAAAAAAGAAAGAAATAATCTTCATGAACAGTATGAGAAGTGAGCAGAAGAGATTGTATTACATAAGTGCAGCCAAAAATTAAAAGTGTTTTACTCGAAGCAATACCGGCATAATTACAAACAAGTAGGTATAGCAACAAAATCAATCAGCGAAAATAAAAATGAACCACAAAAAAAAACATAATATGTTTACTGAGCTAAAAATACAAATGCTAAATATAAATACGCAAGAACAGCATGGACCTAGAAGATGTGCGATGATTCACACGGTGGTCGTAATCTTTATAATCAAAGTTGGAGCTGTGACCCAAATCCGTGCAACCGCCGAGTACTTTCATTGTGAACGCTAAACTACTCTCACACTTACATAAAATACTAACACAAACCTAAAACATGCTGTATCAACGCATACATACATACTAACACTAGCGAAAATATTTCGCACACTGATGCAAATATGAATATAGAATGTACACATTGAGTTACCAACACTAACGCAATTCGTGTCTAGATAGACGTATGCGTGAAAGACATTTGCATATATAATGAATTAGGTATATTAGGGCAAAGGAATTCTATTTTGCTTAATTTCGAGTTCATTGCATATAACGGTATTATTATATATATATATGGAACTTATCACAGAACATGCACACATAGACGGACAGTATAGGACAACACAAGAACACGTGTATAGTGTAAAGTACACTGCGAATGTGTGACAGTAGAGTATTGTGCTTCGGCATTAGAGCGAGAAGAGATGCGTATAATGTATCATTTAAGATCTAGGACATCATTCCCGCCTTGTTCTAATTACACATGAGAATGTAGAATTGATTGATGACGACAGCTAATACAGCTACTGAAGAATTGTAAAGAAAAAGAAAGTTAGTTAGGAAACGAAATTGTGGGTCAATAATGAAAGACTTGATGACATAGTTTGGTACCTATGTTGGATAAATTCACTATAACAGTGAAAGTGAAGACCATGTAATTGCAGCCAATTATATAACAATGAGCACGATAGTGTCACAATGACAAACATCATCAAAAGACGATTAGGCAAATAGGAAAATGAGCATAACAAGGCGGGTAACTTTGTCGTAAGGGTTTGTGTAATCCCATTTAGTAACGTTTTGCTAACCATCTCATTTTAACCGCTACAGTTAAATTTCAAGTCGTTACTAATCTCGTTGCTATGCAATTTCAGTGGAACTAACTCAAACGCAGAGCTGCAATAAATTTTGAACATATTATTTTTATTACAGGCTTGTAATATGAATTTTATTATGCTAAATTCGAGTCATCGTGTATTCAGGGCACGCTTTCGAATTTCTAATACATTGCATCTGTTACGTCAGTAATTTTTTTGTGTGACCTTTTACATTTTCGACGACAGAAAATCCTTTGTGCCGAGTCAGTGATGACTTAATTAAGATGTTATCAATGATCAAGGTTTAAGACAGTTTAATATCGCGCAATCGACACCGGAAGCGAATCTAAATGAAATTGATTACTTCCAACGATCATTCAAATCAGTGTCATACAGTCATAATCTCTTCACAACGGTTGCGTAAGTTGCGCTGGCGCTGCCGTGACGTAACCGAAACGAGCTCAGCGAAAGTTGCTACGGCAATTTCACTCTCCTACCTATCTTTCTCTTGAACTGCTATCTCTATCGCACATGCCACTTTCACATCATCGTGTCTTACTTCCACTTCTGAACGTTTGTTGTCTTTATCGTTTGTATTGCTTTCTGATATATTGCTTTCTCTGTCTGTATCTTCTTCACGCTTGGTGTGGACCATTTTTTCGGTTTCGCACGCGTTGGAGGTGTTGCCACTACGTAATCAATTGTCTTCTCGTTTGTTTATTCTGCGGTTGCGCCTCAAGCGAAATGTTTTTATCCAATAAATATGTTATTAAGTACAATAAATACTCTGGTAATTAATGCAATTACATGTTGTTAAGTTTAAGGTTATATGTAAACATATAAATGTCTTTAAATGCTCTCAAAAAGTACTAAACCTTTAATATTTGATTAGTATTCCAATATGATTTTTATGAATGATTTATTAAGTGGAGGCAATAAATGAAGTTCACTTAAATGCCGAGCCTATTTCCGCATATTTAAGCCGTAGATGTTGCCTTGAAATGTAGGTACCCTCACATTTAAATTTCTACTACCGTGTGATAAAATCCGGATAATTTTTTATATTAATATCTACCATGATACATAATGGGTGGTGTCTAATAGTTAGGACAAAGAATTTTTAAGAAAGTTACCCCTTCGGTAAAATGGATTTTTGTTATCATCATCATCATTTCAGCCGATAGACGTCCACTGCTGGACATAGGCCTCCCCCAAGTGTCGCCACAACGATCGATCCTGCGCGGAAGGCCTCCTACAAGGTGGACCGATGACCTGGTGAAGGTTACGGGAATCCGATGGATGCGGGACGCACAGGATTTTTGCTAACCAGACTTTAATTATTGAATTGTTTATAAGTAATTTGTCTACCTCAAGCTTTTTGGTAAAATTACTACTTGTAGGTCCAAAACAGTGTATTTAAATATTCCTAAAAAGTCACGGCAGCAGACAACATACTACTAGCAGCACGTCGTTCAAGGATCACATATTTCTAAAATAATCAAACAAATGTAGTTTACCTTTAAACATAGACTGCACCTACTCTCAAAATTGTCCACAAATCTATTCAAATCTTATATTTCTAAACAGCCACGGAAATAGCCTGCTCGGAGTCAAAAGGGCGTATATCAAGGATCGGATATTTCCATGAGATTCGGGCGATTGTGGCTGCCTCAAGGTTGGTGATGAAAGTAGCCCCGCTAGCATTCCGGCGACGGTTCACAACGCACTTTCGTCCCACAAGGCTGCCAGCTCCCAATGAACTTATAGCAGCTATAAGTTGCTGTCGTGTATGAAAATGAGAGGAAAATATTTAATATTTTGCGAATTATTGATATTCATTGAGCAGTGGTGACCGAGTAGTAATGGCCCGGACTTACGAGTTGTAGGTCCAGCCAGGCGCGTTACTTTGTGTGATTTATTTAATCACCACTGTTTTCGAAACGGTGAAGAAAAACATCGTTACGAAATCGGCATGTCCTAGAACCAAAAATTCGAAGACATGTGACATTCACCAACCCGCACTGGGCCCGCGTAGTGGATTACGGCCCATTCCTTTTCCTAGAAAGGAGGCCTGAGTCCCAGCAGTGGGAACATATAGCTGATGATGATGATGATGATTGATATTCATATTTAACTTGAAGATACTAACAAAGCAAAAAGTATTGCAGCAGATGTTCATCCTGTACACGTTAAAATAGTTAAAGGAGCAGAGGTCAGACTTGGTAGAAAACCAATTACATTACAAATATATTCACACGTAGGGCTATCTTGTAGACATTTATGACAAACGGTTCTCTTGTAATTGCCTTATTGGATAGGACTCTGATTGATTTATCTGTTTACATCTGTACTAAAATGGGAGTAGTGAGATGCTATTTAGGATATACACAGGACAAATCCATGAATAATATGAGAAAGGAGTTTTATTACTAGACATTTTGCAGTCTTAGTCAATGACACAAGGTATCGACGTTACTTTAAATCTATTAGATTCTGTAGTTGAATCGATGAAGTCTACGTATTTTTTAAATTTAAGTTTGTCATGGTTGCCTAAAAATTCATATAATCAAAGAACATTTGCCTCAATGTCAGGATGGTAAACCAGTGTTTTTGTGTGAGGCAAATGTTTTTTACACTTTTGGTAAGTATATTCAGTAATAAACTTACTTAACTTAATTTTTGAAGTACAAAAAAATTTGAAAGCTAATCTCAATTTCTTTTCTTTGAGTCTATAATTTTTTTCTTCTTCAATAATATTGATATATCAACGAAAATATATTACAAAAAAGTCTTCATATTCAATACTCTCAGATCAACAATACAAAACAGATCAGACATAATGAATTGTACCACTAATTGTCCTACGCCAGACACAATTATAAATTCCGTTAACCAACTTCCACTGAATATTTACGACACAAACAGCAATCCTTTGCCTCCCAAATAGGATATATATATCATCATGGTTGAAGTAGTGGGTGAGATAAACTACAACTGCACACCTGTTAGGACAGCCTAGCCAATACCTAAATAGCTGGGGGCACATTGCGAAGCATCGAAGATTGCCAGGTTAGAGCCATGGATTATCTGATTCTGGTCTTTGGTAACCGATGTTGTTATCTTTTGTGTTTTATGTAAAGTACCTATCTGTTGGATAAAGTAATTGCTCAGATTATAAGTACTATGGGAACTTGTTTTGGTTTTTGAAGTTAAAGGGTAATTCCAAAACCAAACTTGACTTTGACTGGCCTGTTGGTCTAGTGGTTAGTGTCCCTGACTGCTATGCCGCAGGTCGTGGGTTCGATTCCCACAAATCTTTATGTGATGAGCAGGATCATTTGGTCTGTGTCTGTGTGTAATTTATCCATAATATGTATGTATTTAGAAATATATAAGTATGTTTATCATTTGTCTAGTACCCATAACACAAGCTCTGCTTAGCTTGGAACTAGACGGCGTTGTGTGATAGTTGTGGAATATTATTATCATCATCATTGTCACCGACAGACGTCTACAGTCTCACCTGGGCCTCCTGGTCTGGTCCGGTTACATTCATCAAGTAGTTTAAGTAGTTTAATTTAATGATGCGTAAATGGATATGCAGAAATAAGTTAGTTAAACATCTTCTTTTTTAACTTCGTACCATTATCATCTTCCTGCCCTCGTCTTGTTTTATTTGGGGCCAGCACAACACGTTTTATTCTTTCATTCAAATCAGAAACTTTTATTTCAAATAGACCGATTGCAGGCACTTTTGAATTGTCAAAAAGTCGATTAGTCAAAATTGTGAAGCTAAATTGCACGTTTCAAAGCGTAGATCTCTATGGAGAAGAACGTTTATTCTGTCTTGTCAGCCGTCGCACTATCACTAACTCCCTTTTCCTTCATATCACTTCTCTTACAATCTAAACTAGGTTTCTTAACTTTTTAAAGGATAAAATATTATTTTTGCACAATCCGATTGTCTCTCACATATTCGTCTTGTAAGGATAACTTAGGGCTGACAAAATACTACTCTACTATCAAATACCTTCTTCGCTCTGGGTGGGACCTTAGTAACTTCCGAACAATTTCACAGCCATGAAACATAGAGAGCAGTGGTGGCCGAGTGGCAACGGCCCCGACTTACGAGTTGTAGGTCGTGGGTTCGAACCCAGCCAGGCGGAATACTTTGTGTAATTTATATCATCACCACTGCTCTCAAAACGGTGAAGGAAAACATCGTGAGGAAACCGGCATATCCTAGAACTAAAAATTCGAAGACATGTGGCATCCACCAACCTGCACTGGACCCGCGTGGTAGATTACGGCCCATTCCCTCTCTTAGAGAAGAGGCCTGAGTCCCAGCAGTGGGAACATTAATAAGGCTGATGATAATGATAATGATGACAGATAGATAAAAAAGTTGGCTAATGTTCTTAATTTCACAGTATACATACTCAAGCTCTTATCCAAAAGTTTCATTCTAGTAGTGGTATATTTATTACTTGGATGTAAATAGAGCTAAGCCG
This sequence comes from Mythimna lalbum, assembly GCA_949319445.1. Taxonomy (NCBI): domain Eukaryota; kingdom Metazoa; phylum Arthropoda; class Insecta; order Lepidoptera; family Noctuidae; genus Mythimna; species Mythimna lalbum. Next base: position 5,691,581 of record OX439345.1, on the reverse strand, counting down.
ACTTGATAACAAGATGATAGGTGGCTATCAAGTTACGTTAAGTTTATTGCTTGTCATGTTAAGACATGAATTAGTGTTTCAAACTAGTCTAGGCTATAAACGCTCCCTTTAATGGATATTGATGAACAAATTAACAAACTTGTCGCTAAGAACTCTTTGTTATTTAATTAATAAATGAATAACTTAAATATTAGCCTACTAATCAATATGCCATAAAGGGAAAAAATCAAAGAAAATGCTATATTGTAACTATAGAGAGACACCTGTGTTGAGAGAGTCTCTGGAGTCCTACCGTAACGTGTTAAAATACAAGTCAGTTCAGTTTAGGCCGTAAAATGGATCGCGTTAAGATCACGGTTGCTTAGAAAGTAACCTATTCACTAGATCCCAGGTTGTAGTTATCAGGAGATACTGACACCACCTGCCAAGGAATTCCACTCCTTAGCTGTACGCACTATGAAAGTGTTTCGAGAACGTTTTGTGCGTATGGTTGGGATGTCTACCATGTACTGGTGGCGCATTACCGTTCGGCCTGGCGGCGTGTTTTAGTCTCATTATTTCTCAGATCAACTCGCCTTACTATTCCTAACCCCTGTAGCTCCTGAATACCTGAATCAACAGTTGTATGTGGTTGTGACAGCGGAGAAAGAACTAAGTAAAAATCCGCCATAACATAACAACCCAGGTGCTGGCGTCGTCGCCTTAGTTCTTGCGGATGGCGAATCATAGTTAGCTCGTAATCCAACGCGCGCCTTAGAGAGATGTCGGAAAACCGACTGAGTCCACTAGGGCCGATGACTACCAGGACTGCGGGATTGATAGAAAGATAAACTGCGGCCCTGGAACTAAAGGGATACAGGTGAATTTTAGTCAATATAAGATTCCTAATAAAAAAATAACGTCATCGGTTACTCATGAGTCTCTAGACAAACACAAAAATTTCTCCCGCAAAAAAATGCCACCAATAAAATAAAAAACTAGAAACCCATTATCACCTTCAGAGAAATCACAAAAAAGCCATAAGTTTAAACCACGCATCTTTATCAATAAGCCGTCCACACATGATGACATAACATACCATAACCCACAGGTAATTGATAACAGGCTATCGAGAGAAAGTCGCCTATAGATAAGTTTCTCACTACTGTTGAAAAGATCTCGGGTCGATTTTTACATAATGGTTAGTATAAATTCGTGATTATTACCATCGTTTTATTTGAATGTGTGAAAATAATTGACTTGTATCGGCGTGGGAGCTTGTAAGAAAGTAAAGACAAGTGGAATTGACGTATCATAGTTGATATTTCATTGGCAAGAGATACTTTTTTTTAATAGCCTATTTTGTATTCCACTGCTGGATTAAGGCCTCGTTTTTCTCCTTCCAAACCTGTCTGTGTACAGCTATCGCTAGCCAAGTTTGCCCCACTAAAGGGATCTCCAAGTCTAGTCAAGTTACGAATCTTGTTCTACAGTCGGTAATATCTCCAATTCTTTTGTTCTGACCACATGACTTAACATTGAGATGATAAAGAATGAAAGGTCATTGGTCATTCCAAACATTTGAAATTTTCCGATTGTAAATCATTAACTTGGCTATGCCCTCAAATCATCACACCACTTTCGACATTGACGGCAGTGGCGTCGGTCCTCAGACGTCCAGTAAGTGGCAATAAGGGATTCTTACGAAACATAAATAAGTTTAAGTAAAAAAATAATTAAAAATACGTTACATCATTAAACAAATAATGTCAAATCAATAAAAATAAAAGATATCAAGCCATTAAAAGTATTACATATAAATAGAAGTAAAATTAACATAATTAAATACATAAAAAAATAGAAAAGTTCCAAATAATTGCGGTCAAATTATGTATGTATTTAGTGGAGGACTTGTAAATAGTAATTGCTCTCCAAATGACCAGCAAGAGCAGTGATGGCTCATTGGCAATAAGCTCCGACTTATGGTTGTCGGCCGAGGGTTCAAACCCTGCCAAATGCAATTTATTTCATCACCACTGCTCTCAAAACTGTCCTAGAACCAAAAATTCAAAGACACGCGACATCGACCAATCCACACTTGGCCGGCGTGGTGGATTACCATGGTATCCCTTTTATTAGACAGGAGGCTTGAATGCCAACAATCGCAATCTATACTCTCCAAATTGTGAAAAATCCTTCAGGGAAGACCATGATAATATTTTAACGACAACATCATGTACATATCTCCACACATATTTAGGAAAGTATGACGTTTTTTATGTGGAAAATAATCAAATAACTTTTCCCAATCTGGGTGGGCGAGAGGGAGTGTCAGATTTTTTCCAACTATGACCCATGACATAGCTCGAAGAGTCGCCAAACTTAAGTGGCAATGGGCAGGGTATTACACGCAGAACAGATGGTCGATGGGGACGAAAGGTTCTGCAGTGGTGACCTCGTACCGGAAGACGCAGCGTTGGAAGGCCTCCAACATGGTGGACCGATGACCTGGTAAGGGTCGCGTGAATCCGATGGATGCGTGACGCACAGGACCGGTCGTTATGGCGACGCTTGGGGGAGGCCTGTGTCCAGTAGTGGATGTCTTTCGGCTGATATGATGATGATGAGAATGATGATGATGATGATGACCCATGATACCTAACACGTATTGTTATAGGAGATATTATCTACAGCACTTAACTTGCCATAAGCTAAATCCAGATAAGTTAAGATAATATATCCAAGAACTTAAAATAATTGTGTCGAATCTTGACCTATTGACTGCGAGATAATAAATATTATTATAATATAAATTACTTGAAGTAATTTAGAACTTTATACATATACAATATGTATGCTAAGGTGAGATTAATCTGTAATGCTCACAGATTAAGATCTATTTTACTTTGGTCATAAAAATTTAATTCTCCTGCACCATTAATAAGTATAGCTTAGTAATAAGACTTTAATTGGATGGATAAATAATTATTCTTAATCCTTCACAGTGTTTAATTTATTATTCTATTAAATTCAAAGGATGTACTGAATTTATTTGGCACTTCAAAGAGCTAACGGATAAGTTTTAAACAACCTAGTAAATATTTAATTATGGATCCTGTTTAGATCGTGACCTGGTAAATGTGGATATCATAAATATTGTGAACATAGATTGTGAATATTTGAAATAAATTGACATTTAGGTACAACTGATATGTCAACGAACTAAGGGGCTTACCACACGCACAAGTTTTGGTGAAATTTTGCACGGAACACCGTGAATGTGTATAAAAATATGCCATGTAAAATTATATTGGTGCTTTTACACATGGGCCCAGTCCCGGCCAATCGCCATCCCTAGCCATTATGTAGTGAGTCTTGGTCATGAGTCTTCAGAGGACCAACCAAACATTCAAACGCAAAAAAAAAAAACTGTTTTTTTTTCTCACTATCCTTGAGTTTTTGTCTGTGTTTCTACTCATTTCTTTCTTTCCACATTTCCCCAATTTTATTTTGGTGTTTCTTCTCAGAATAATCAACTAGGAAACATCGGCCTCGTCAAATTAAAATTGACATATAAAAGTGTTTTTTCAAACTTATTTGCAAAAGTAAATATAGTTTATCATAAAAAGTCACAAAGATAACACACATTTCCATGACAATCTGGACTATTTAACCGCGTTTTTGCGAACATAATATGTCCTTAATCTTCCAAACTTGTATCACATCTCGCCAATTTGGTCCCGAGTCACCTTTAAACTGACTCATATCGGTTTCTGTGACCTTTCCTTTTTATTTTTAGGTCTTAAATTACCGCCGGAAGTACCTAATCAGGATTCCTGAGCACCCTTTTTGGTAATACCGGCCATTTTTTGTTTGGTTTAAAAAGTTTTGGGAATTCCGGTCCGGATTAAATGATCTTAATGTTGTTTTTAGGTTTTTGTTAGCGGTTTTAGAAAGAGAGAAGGTTTTGTTAAGGATCCTGTTAAAGGAGTTCATTGATTTTTTTTAATTGATTCAACTAAGTATGCAAAATGGAGCATTGCAGATTTGTAATAGAATCAAGAGATTCCCATGGGAAATAGTGATGGGACTTAAAAAACTGTTTAGGTTTCCTTACCGTCCGAAGAGTGCAAATCATCATCATCATCATCATCATACCAGCCGAAAGACGTCCACTGTTGGACATAGGCGTCCCCCAAGCGTCTCCACAACGACCGACCCTGTGCGTCATGCATCCATCGGATTCACGCGACCCTGACCAGATCATCGGTCCACTTTGTTGGAGGCCTTCCAACGCTGCGTCTTCCGGTACGCGGTCACTACTCCAGAACCTGTCGTCCCCATCGACCATATGTTCTACATGCAATGTGCTCTGCCCATTGCCACTTAAGGTTGGCGATTCTCCAAGCTATGTAACCTGGTTCTCCTGCGGATATCTTCATTTCTGAAGAGTGCCAGTGATGATACCTTATTACTAAACCTCCGCTGTCCATCCGTCCATCTGCTTGTCTTTCTATCCGTCTGTCTGTAAGCTGTAATTCATAAAATGTAAAATGTAGAGAGTAAAAATTTTTCACAGATTGCGTATTTCTATAGCTGCTACGACCACAAATAATAAAAATAATCCATACTAATTATCATAAATGAGAAAGTGTGTGTGTCTGTTTGTCCGTCTTTCACGGCAAAACGGAGCGCCGAATTGACGTGATTTTTTAAGTGGAGATAGTAGAAGAGATGGAGAGTGACATAGACTACTTTTTGTCTCTTTGTAACCCGCCACTTCCCAGGGGAACCGTGTTACCCCGAATATATCGCGAGCGAAACCGGGGGCAAAAGCTAGTGTTAAAATAATTAAAATGAAATCCCATACAAGAAACAATATTTTGTCAACGGTTTTTTTTCGATTTTAATCATTTAGTTTCGTGACGTGTGTGACGAGTCCGATTAGCACTTGACCAGCATTTTTTTTCTCAATACATAAACGTAAAATTGCCGAACTATTGCAACAATAGGCCACCACAAAGACATTAAACATATACTACCAATAGACAGGACATACATAGTGAACAAAATTCTAATCCGAGACTTGTTACTAAAGTAGTAACAAGTCGCTGTCACCTGTACTATTAAGTCGCGTTTGTGTCCGCTATACGCATCAAAAGTAAATATTTTTTGGAGAAATAAGTCGAGTTGCGCATTGCACCATTGTAAATCGTATTATGGCAAAACGACTCGATCTAACTCCAGTTTATTTTCGTAAATATTTTTCGTCTTCACTGAAGCATAGGATGACAGTTTTTCTAAGACATTTCTTCTGATGGCCGCTCTATTGTATCTATTTAATCTCTTTGCATTTTATTGACATTATGAAATGACATAACAAGAAGTCAAAAGCACCGATACAAACTTTTTGATGAATGATAATCCCAAGAATATTTATTGTATTGTTTATGAAATCTAAAAAGTTCTCTTCAAACGAATTCGCCACGGTCTGTGAATGGGTCATTAGGCATTATCATTAATTATCATAAATCGCCTGAGGAAGTGGTTAGCCAAGAGAAAGCCGACGTAATTCGGAAGCCTTCGGCCGATTTAACGAAGCTTAGTTTAGAGAGCTGTGGTGGCCGAGTGGTAACGGCCCCGACTTACGAGTTGTAGGTCGCAGGTTTAAACCTATCCAGGCGCATTAATTTGTGTAATTGGTTTCATTACTACTGCTCTCAAAACGTTGAAGGGAAGCATCTTGAGGAAACAACAAAAACATTCGAAGACATGTGACATTTACCAAACCGCACTGGGCCCGTGTGGTGGATTACGGCCCATTCCCTCTCCTAGAAAGAGGAAGCCGGAGTCCCTGATTATGCTATTCCATATTATGCCTGAGGAAGTTGTAAGCTAAGAGAAAGTCGACGTAATTCGGAAGCCTAAGGGCGAAAGCTTAGTTACGTAGCCAGACACTTTATCAAGACTTCAAAAGTCGAGGTAGGTATTATGAACTTAAACAATGAATAGACTTTATTCAGGGTTCCGTACTCAAAACACAAAACAGAACCCAAGACTGTCCGTCCGGCGTCCGTCTGTCTGTGACTAGGCTATATATCATGAACCGTAATAGCTTGACAGTTGAAATTTTCACAGGTGATGTATAACTATTTTTATTGCCGTTATAACAATAAATACTAAAACCAGAATAAAATAAATATTTAAGTAGGGCTCCCATACAACAAACGTGATTTTTTTGCTACCGTCGGTACGGAACCCTTCGTGTGAGAGTCCGACTCGCACTTAGCCGGCTTTTTTTTAAGGTGCGAACTTATCAAACGACGTCAAACTTTTACTGACTAAAACTGAAGAAAAAGTGCGTTAAAACAGGACACTATGACCAATATTATTAACTAATCCATGCCATTAATTCATGAATCCCCAAGCGACACCCGGTGGCCGCGCATCTATTGTCTTACTATTGTGTCTCTAACTGACGGTATCTGAAGGGTTAAATTAGTCAAAGTTACAGAAGTCTTTCAGTTTCTCTGCTAGGGCCATTAAAAAAAAACCACAGTCAAACAAAAGTCACAGAAAAACAGTCGAAATATCATAAGGCTCTTAACTTTAAATATATGTCTGACCGTAATTTAAAAAGATCTAATACTAGATTTGAGTAGGGATTATAAAAAAAATCTGACAATGTTAAATCGAGAATTCGTGATTTAATATTAAATAGATACCAATCTTCTAAAGTACCAGCTAAAGCTTCCGTTTTTAAAAACAAAACACAGTCGGCCATATTGCGTCATGACGTCATTTCTTCGAAACTCAAATGTCACTTTGACAGGCATGGACACAAGTTGAAAAAGGAGCGAATCAAAACATGACACATACAAATAAAAGCAGGATATTCTGATCTGAACCCTTAATAAAAATTCTAGGAAAGAGCTCACATAAATATTTCTTAGGACTTTTTCCTCTTTCAATACCTACGCATATTTTTGGTGATCTTGTTTCAAGGTTAAATGTCTAAAGACATTAGAGGTCGCGGACGATTTATGATTTTAGAAGTCATGTGCATGACTGTGTATAAGCGATCTGCCCCCCTACCATGACACCTTCAAAACATCATAATTCCGGTTTATGAAAGTGAGAGTTGTATTCGTTCTATATAGCTCCATCTCTCTCCCACGCCGGAATATTGATGGTTTTAACAAGTCAAATTAGAGCTTCTAGTCCTCCCATTACTTAGTATAGATAAGTAATGCAATACTTTTTAATTTTACCTGATTTTCAATATCTCGGTAAATTAGTGGTTTTGCGAAGAAAGTATTTGTTTTAGATCCAGCCTTTGGAAGGAAAAATGTCGCAAAATAAAAGTGACAATAGTCTATCACGCATTAGCAGCTGTAATTTAGTGAATGAATTTACAACCGCCATTTGCATCACTCAATGTAGATGAATTCTTTTGAGAAATAGTTTGTATTATCATAATTAATTTCAGCCGAGAGACGTCCACTGTTGGACATAGTCCTCTTCCAGTGTCATCATAACAAGCGATCCTGTGCGTCTTGCATCCTTCGGAATCCTAAGACCCTCCCAGGTGGTCGGGCCACCTTGTGGGAGGCGTCACTCAAAAGCCTTTTGACCCCATCGACTATCTGTTCTACGAGCAATGTGCCCGCCCCTCTAGCCAAGTTACAACCGTTTCGCTTCCGTCGAACGCTTTGAGTTCACCTTACCGCTAATTCTTTTGTTCTGACCGAGCGTTGAGACGACGTCGTTCCCGTACATTTGAGGCTTTCTACTAGCGTTAACTATTGCAGATTGGGGGTGTATACGGGGTCCCAATCAACATCTGTCGGGACCCAAGCCAACCTCACCTGCACGTGGTACACTCTGCTGAAAAACGGACGAGGCTATGGCGACCCGCCAACCCGCACTGGACCAGCGTGGCGGGTTATGGTCCAAACCCCCCCAAATGACTAGCAATATAAGGCACAAGCCCCAAGTGCCCGGCGACTCCACCGGTTGTGCTGACGTGGACGGGCGTAGGCGCAACCCTGGGGTCAGGGGTGCTAAAAATCTCCGGGCGAGAACGTCTAACCGTCGACGACTGGACCTGGTAACGTTTAACGTCCACGTCGTAACACTCCGGTCCGACGAGAAGATCACCGAACTGGAGGAAGAGTTGAGCGGGTTACGATGGAGTATTGTGGGATTATCTGAAGTCCGAAGACAGGGGGAGGACACGATAATCCTCGAATCCGGTAACCTGCTCTATTTCCGGGAGGGTGACCAGCAGTCCCAAGGTGGTGTCGGGTTTATTGTCCACAGGTCCCTCGTGAACAATGTGGTGAGGATCGAGAGTGTGTCGGCCAGGGTGGCGTACCTCATACTCAGAATATCATCAAGATATTCGCTGAAGGTCATACAGGTTTACGCCCCGACCTCGGCACACCCCGACGACGAAGTGGAGTCCATGTATGAGGATATATCCAGAGTCATGCATGGCTCTAAGACTCACCGTGGTCATGGGGGACTTTAATGCGAAACTGGGCAAACGAGACGGTGATGAGCTGCGAGTGGGGCAATTTGGATTTGGACATCGCACCCGCCGGGGACACTTACTGGCTAGTTTTATGGAGAAGGAGAGCCTCTACATGATGAACTCCTTCTTCAGAAAGCGTGAGCACAGGAAGTGGACATGGCTAAGCCCTGATGGTGTAACTAAAAATGAGATTGACTTCATCATGTCGACGAAGAAGCAAATATTCAATGATGTCACTGTGATCAATACGGTGAAAACCGGGAGTGATCACCGTATGGTAAGAGGCACATTGAATATCAATGTCAGGCTTGAAAGATCTCGACTGATGAAGTCTACGCTCCGTCCTGCACAGATCGAGATCCAAAACTCCGAGAGCTTTCAGCTTGAACTTCAAAATCGTTTCGAGTGCCTAGAAAGCTCCGTGGACAAATATAATGATGGGTTCGTGGAAGCTGTCCATACAGTCGGGTCGCAGTTCTTTAAGACTCGTAAAAGTAAGACCCAAAGGCTTACTGATCAAACTCTCGAGCTCATGAAGAAGAGGCGCGAAATAACTTTGCAGTCTTCAGATGACGTGTGCACGTACCGGCGGCTTAATAAACGGATCTCAAAGTCTCTGAAACGCGACCTTCGCAGATTTAATACCGAGAGGATTAAAGACGCGATTGAGCGGAATAAGGGCTCCAAAGTATTTGCACGGGATCTGTCTATTGGGCAGAGCCAGCTCACGAAACTGAAGACCGATGATGGCAGAGTTATATCCTCCAAATCGGAGCTTCTAGGAGAGATCGAGGCTTTTTATGGACAGCTATACACGTCAGTCTCCAAACCCGATACAAATCTAGCAAACGACCCAAGAGCTAGATTGACTCGACACTACACTGAAGATATCCCGGACGTCAGCCTGTACAAAATTGGGATGGCTCTGAAGCAGTTGAAGAACAACAAGGCGTCGGGCGAGGACGGAATTACGGCTGAGCTCCTGAAGGCGGGTGGAAAACCGGTCCTAAAGGCCCTTCAGAAGTTATTCAATTCCGTCATACTCGAGGGAAAAACGCCGCAGGCATGGAGCAGAGGTGTGGTGGTACTTTTCTTCAAGAAGGGTGACAATACCCTGCTTAAGAATTACAGGCCCATCTCACTTCTGAGTCATGTCTACAAGCTGTTTTCAAGGGTCATCACGAACCGTCTCGCGCGCAGGTTTGACGACTTCCAGCCTCCCGAACAAGCCGGATTCCGAAAAGGTTTCAGCACCGTAGACCACATTCATACGCTACGGCAGGTTATACAGAAGACCGAGGAGTATAACCTGCCTCTTTGCCTAGCGTTTGTGGACTACGAGAAAGCCTTTGATTCGATTGGGACTTGGGCTGTGCTGCAGTCTCTCCAACGGTGCCAAATTGACTATCGGTACATCGAGGTGCTGAAGTGTTTGTACGAAAACGCCACTATGTCAGTCCAACTACAGGACCAGATCTCGAAACCTATCCTTTTGCGGCGGGGTGTGAGGCAGGGAGACGTCATTTCTCCGAAACTGTTCACCGCCGCAATGGAAGATGTCTTCAAGGTTCTGGACTGGAATGGACGTGGTAAATGGCGAGTACATCACTCACCTTCGGTTTGCTGACGATATAGTAGTCATGGCTGAGACTATGGAGGAGCTCAGCACAATGCTCAATGACCTCAGTAGAGCTTCTGAAAGAGTGGGTCTTAAAATGAACATGGATAAAACCAAAATCATGATTAACAACCATGTAGCGCCCACTCCTATCAAGATCGGAGACTCTACACTCGAAGTTGTGGAAGATTACGTCTACCTCGGCCAGACAGTCCAGTTAGGTAGGTCGAACTTCGAGAAAGAGGTCAACCGTCGAATCCAACTCGGCTGGGCAGCGTTCGGGAAGCTACGCGGTGTCTTCTCGTCCAACATACCACAGTGTCTCAAGACGAAAGTCTATGATCAGTGCGTGTTGCCAGTGATGACATATGGGTCCGAAACGTGGTCGCTCACAATGGGCCTCATCAGAAGGCTTAAAGTCACCCAAAGGGCAATGGAAAGGGCTATGCTCGGGGTTACCTTGCGTGATCGAATCAAAAATGAAGACCTCCGCAGGAGAACTAAGGTTGCCGACATAGCGCAAAGAATTGCCAAACTTAAGTGGCAAATACCTAAATTAAATTCAATGTCAAAGTATGAATATTATTTCAAAGGAAGTCCTCGTGACTTTTTTCGATCATAATGTTAATAGGTTTCTATGACAAATCTAATATCGTAACGGATTCTGTTTTTTAGTGTCTGTCTTAAAAAAAAAAGGTAGTAAAACATGTGTATTCTCAATGAAAATTATGATATCAATATCGATGCGCAGTTGAGCGGTAAAAACAAAGCCGGCGTTCCATTACTGCTGAAACACAAAAAAGCCATATTAAGGCTTTTTTTTGTTGGAAAACCATCTGATGACTTTTTAAGAGAGCGAGTCAGCCCGACTAGGTTTTAACGCTTTTTGAAAGTTTTATAGAGACAACACTATTTATTAGTCATTCTTGAAAACAAAGTTTACTAATCTTATTTTAATTCTGTTCGTATGTTAAATTTTAATTATAGTTATAATGAAATATCAGTCTTAAATTTTTCCCTTGTCACTACTTCTTCACTTCTGGAGGAAATAGGCCCTTCCAGACATTCTCCTCCTCTACGGTATTGAACCAATCCACGTGGTACATGTCCAGATCATCTCACCACGTATCTCTGGGCCGGCTTCAACGGCGCTTTCTCTCTGCAGGAACCCACAGGGTGGGTTTACCCAGTGGTTACTGCATATGCTGCTGACGTCACCAGCTTAATCCCATTTGAGTGTAACTTAGTCAAGTAGGAATTATTATTATTTGGACTTATTATAAATAGACAGTTTGCAGATGCAGGAAGATTATAATTACAAATTCTATCAAACGACTTCATTAATTTCTACAAAGCGCTCGCTTCCTGAGTATAAAACGTATACGTAAACGTATTTATCATATTAAATAGACATATTAATTGTATATAAATAAAGATGAATTTTATCACTTTATTACCTATTTTAAAATTACTCTTTATCGTTGCTGTTTAATTAACAAATATTTTATATGAACAAATATATCCCTACTAATATTATAAATGCGAAAGTAACTCTGTCAGTCTGTCTGTTACGCTTTCACGCAAAAACTACTGAACGGATTTGGATCAAATTTGATAGGTAGGAAGAAGAGACACTGGAATAACATATAGGCTACCTATAATTCCACTGCTGAGCACGGGTCTCTGCCCGCGCGATATAAACTGTAGTCCACGCGGGCGAAGCCGCGGGCGGAAAGCTAGTTATAAATAAACGATTTATTATTTTATTTTTTGCAAAGTTTTGTTCAGACTAGCAACTTTTTAGCCACGAAAAGTCGCTGACACAGTCACCCATTCATTATTTTTATTGGAATTTCATTTAGATCTCATAAATCAAACTAAGTAGTTATAAATGTGTCAAGGTGAACACAATGAAATAAATACTTATAGTAATATTTCACTTGCAACTTACGTCTAATTGTATTTTATTTGTAAAGTTATGCTCAATTTAAGGTTATTTAATATCATAGAATACTTTCATAAAATTATTTTTTTGAATCTAGTTTGTAGAATCATCTCAATCATATACCATATTTTTTTTAAGAAACCATTTTTGTGCTGTGTTGTTTAAATTAGAGTTCAACGCAGATGGAGTACATCCATCTGAACATCCACTTAAATCTGTGTGATTCTTTCCTCAATAGATCATCTCAGACACCAATCTGCATAGTTCTCATATGATTTGACCATTACATGTTTGCGGTATGGATTTCAAAATTAAAAAAAAAATATGAAAATATTTTTATTTTACATAGACCTACATGGGTTCTAATAAAACGTCAGAAGCTAGTACATAGTGTATAGTTGTATACTTTAAAAGAGACTTTAAATCTGTATTTATTTCGGTGTTTTTTTTTCAGGGTAGGCTAGGGAACACCGGCCTCATCTAATTTAAATTGATGTGTAAAAGAGTTATTTAAAAACGTATTAACAAAATAAATATCATTTGAACTGAGCTTTACAAAATGACGATGTAATTGAATCTTGATGTTACTTTATTATCAATAGATTAACTATTAATTAAATGGCTTGCTTGCACATAATACTTTATATTGTATGACCTACACCATTTAGTTTAGTTATGACATCATTAACGAAGAATTATCTATTAAAACTTTGTTTTGTGAGACCTCGTAAAATCCAGCTTGTAGGTAATTCAGGACATGTGTTAAAAGTCTAGAACCTATTTGCATTGAAGTTTCAAAGTTCCCGTTTCATTAAATACGTATTCTTGTTCACCTTTTTTAATGTCGGAAATCATCCAATGACTTCTCCCGCCTAGCATGGAACAGAAGGGCTTGACAGACTTTTTCTGTCTAAAACTCACTCCTAAGTTCCTTCTTCGCTGTGCGTTCCAGGCCCCCGGGGTTTCCTTTCAGACTATCCATGGCCCTAGTAAGCTTCGGCCCTTATGGACCCCTTCGATTTGCTGCCATCTCTTTGAAGCGTGCGTGGAAAACTACGCACCGTCGACATCTCGGGCTTGGTTTGGATTACTCGTAGTCCGCTAGCCCACGCCTACGGTGGCTGGAAATCAGGGTTGGGGTCCCGGCGGCTGCGGCATGATTCTTATTCTAGATATCCAAGAAAATCATGTAGTGTTTCTTGTCGGTTCTTTACAGACTAGTTGGACTGAGCTTCTGACGTTTTATAAGCGCCCATGTCGATTTATGTGAAATAAAATAATAATTTAAATTGAAATCAATTCCCTAAAATCCCAAAGAAAACCGTTATTCAAAACAAAGCATATTTTTTATTATAAATAAACGCCTGTATGGGGTTTTTTTGAAATATCAAGTCTGTCAGAAAAATTACGCTATGTGCACATTCCATTCCAAAGCGTAGATCTCTATGGAGAAGAATGTGCTAAAAATTCCATGGACACTCTTTTCACATTAAAATCACAAGCACAATAAATAAAGGGATCTGTACTACCCACGCTAACACAGCGACCTACATGAGCATCCTCAAAGAAGTCAAAGTTCGCCTCTCAACCTTCGAGGTACCCGAGGTACCTAATCAACTATCTAACGAACTGGCACGCGAAATAAATTACATGCATTCAACATTGTTAATAAATTTACCCATGGGCGTAACTACGAATATGTTTACGAGCCATATTAGATACATAAATATGTTATGTATGTAATATATCAATTAATTATCTTAGTTGCATTTGCATACGATGTATGATAACTTCCGAGCAGGTTATCTGATAGAATGTAGGCACTGAAATGTTATGTCAACTACTTTCTGCAACTAGACCGCGTAAATCTTTGATAGTCTACTCAAAAAAACTGGGCAAGTGCGAGTTGGGCTCGTGCGCTGAAGGTTCCATACAAACTACAATTCCCGAATGGAGTCTCGAAGATTTATCCGAATTGCAAAAAAACTACTTTTTTTGAGACGTAGGTAACAACAAATTTACTGTTTTCAGATTTATTCCTGTGTTTATTTATTTATTTATTTATTTAATGCTTTATGCACACAAAGTACAGAGGCGGACTTAATGCCTCAGGCATTTTCTGCCAGTCAACCTTTGGGTGATGCAGAGAAAAATAGTGGTAGGTGCAATAAATGAGAAGGAGAAAAGGAATACAAGAATTAACATAAGTACTAATAAACCATATAATATATATAGTAATACAATTATGTGTTGTATGACCATGAGCATACTTTTTACCCAATTTCAGGATTTTGGTCAACGAGAAGTACCTTAAGAATTTCGTATCCCTTGAGAGTGTTGAAATATACGTTTATGCGACATAAACGGCCATATCTTTGTTATCCGTTAACTCAGAAATTTGATTTTTACAACTTCAAGACTACAAACCTGAGTACATAGTTTTAATATCAACTCGATAACTCCATGTGTACTCGAACTAAAAGGTCTTAACAGACAGATAGACAATCGGACGGACACCAAAATGTTCCTATAAGGGTTCCATTTCTTTCCTTTAAGAAACCCTTGGAGAGTATCGAAGGAGATCCTTCGATACTCTCCACTATCAGGGCAGGGAGACAGGGAGCTTACCCTTTACAGCAAGAGACGAATCCAATGGTAAATAAATGTGGTGCTGATGTGTGTGCTGTGCTGTGTGTGTGTGGTGTGCTTTCACACCAATTTGACCGGGTTCGTCTCCACAAGGACACGGTGGTGAGGTAAACTTCCACAGTATGCTCTACCGTGACCTGAAAGCGGTACGTAAGTGACACTCGGGCATTTCTTCCACCTGAATCAGAAACAGGAATCTCCCCACTTTCACACCTTTACCTCACCATGGGGGTGGATACAAGTCTGATGATATCATCAATTTATATTACCTATTACATTTTCATTTACATACGCCATTAAAATATGTCGGCGGTTATTCCAGCGTGTTCAAAAAGTTAATTATAGACAAAGGTAGGTATGTCGTTGCGTGGACCGGAACTGTCAATATTTAAGTTTTTTTTTTTATTTTAAATAATGTCTTTGCAATTATACACCTGGTTGGTTGCACTTGGTTTTTCTGTTCGAAAAAAAAGATTAAATAAGAATGTTATTTGCCGTTTAATTAAAATTGTGTATATAGATTTGGCTTTGGTAGCAACATTGTATAAATATATAATGTTTTTAAATGTATCGGATAGTTGACTACTTTTTTTTTAATTATTGGTATCAAAAAGTACTTTATTTCAAATCGCAAGTAGAAAGAATTTTTCAAATCTCAAGGTTATCTCTGAAAGTACTGGTCCGATTGCAAAATTTTTTCACCAATAAAAAGCTATTTTATTCATGAGTGACTTAGGCCATATTTTATGTTTGTGGGTAAAAGCTAGTTTAATTCATGAATCCCCAAGCGACCACCGGTGGCCGCGCATCTATTGTCTTACTATTGTGTCTCTAATTGACGGTATCTGAAGGGTTAATAATAGAAATCTAATATTAGAAATCATTCATATCTGGTGGTAGGGTCCAAAATAAGGACGTACACTGAAATGTGTTTTTTTTTTAAACTAGTGATCTACACTAATATTATAAAGGGGTAAAAGTTTGTTTTTCTTATGTTTTTTTGTTTGCAATCTTTGAAAGTACCTACTGGTCTGATTGCGAAAAATTTTTCACCGTTAGAAAGTGGCTTTAATACTGAATGACATGGGCTATAGGTATTTTATGTAAGCGGATGAAGCCGCGGGCAAAAGCTAGTGTGTGTACAAAACTCAACCTCCTCTCCTTTGTACAACTCTGTGCATAAAGATTTAAATAAATAAATAAATAAAATAAAACTGTTTCCACAGAATAATTCCTTTAAATATTTTTAATTGATTTTTGATGATATTTTTAGAGGGATTTATTTTGAGTGCTATTTGTTAAAAGTATTTTACAAAAAATAAACACAGAAGATTACACAATTAAAAAATATTCTAAGCACACCTTTTTAATGGGTTTTCTGTGTGGTCTCGGTATGCCATATTACCGACCACCCGTAAATGTCATAGGCTAAGCTGGTTCTGTGCCAACCTGGTTTTGCCAGGTGTACATACAGCATCCACCTGTGGACTTACTAATATGATTATAACGCACACATTTTGAGCCCATTAGGAGAGGAATAATATTAACTTGGCATTGGATACCTAATAATCATGGGTGGAAGAATTTTGTCGCCATCGTTATTTGAATTTCGTACAGCTGCTAATTAAAATACGTTTGAAGATAAAGTTACAGAAATTAATGCGTGAAATATGGAGTACATGGTTCCATATTTCAGACAATAAATGCAGAAGTTTGTATGGTTTTATGTATGTCAGCATGTTTGTTACTCTTTTATGCTTAAGTGGCTAAACGTATTTTGATGGTAGGAAGCCGCCCTGGAATGCAAAGCGACAAGGGCAAGTTTTAGTCAGTAAAAATCTTAAAGTTATTATTTTGATGATTTTCCATCTAAAAAAAGGATAACTCATACCGTAGATTAGTTTTAGCCATAGACTATAATTTAAAAAGGTAAGTAAGCATTAATTCAAAGCAGGCGGAACCGCGAACGTCAACTAGTTTATGACAGTCTGCGACTTAGCCTAATAAGTGAAGTGATAAAAGAAAATTATTCCAAAAGGATATAATCCCATGATAAATGTGCGCACTGAGCATCCTATGTGCTATTCCAGTACATTGTCTACCCATGAGCAAAACTTTTATCCCAATTTTGTTCAGCCGTTTGATCATGAAGTCGTTGCATACATACATACATACCAATTACCAGTTTTATAATATTACTTTGACGTATGATTTATTAAGACTTAATTAAGCCATCTAATAGAAGTTGTTTATAAATTTACGAGTCAATCAAAGCTATAATATGATTTTTATGTCCTGCAGTTTTGTTTTTCTTCATAAATGGTAGATATTATTTCTGTTTCTATTAAAGCTATTGCGGATACCAAATGCCAATGAAAATGAATAGAACTTTAAATCATTCATCTATATGTTCATATAAAAAATTTAAGTTAGTTAGTTAGTTAGTTAGTTAGTTAGCCCATTTATGTCCCACTGCTGGGCGAAGGCCTCCCTCTCCCTTTTCCACACACGTCTGTTTTCGGCCATTGCGGGCCAGTCCCTCCGGTACTTATCAAGCTCATCTCTCCACCTTCGCCTTGGTCTGCCGCGATGTCGCCTTGCATTCAATGGGACCCAATAAGTGGCTCTTTTAGCCCACCGCTCATCCGACATGCGGCAAACATGTCCGGCCCAATCCCACTTTAGAGTGGCAGCTTTTCGGGTAACATCTTTGAACTTAGTTTTGGCGCGCAGTTCTGTGTTCCTTACGCGGTCGGAAATTCGAACACCCAGAGGTCAAAAATTTAAGTGTTTGTTTTTTTTACCTAAATGTCCCTGAAAGGCGGAACGCATTAACAGATTTTAACGGGACTTTTACTAATGGATAGCAGGTATTATAAACAGTAGGTGACAGGCTACTTTTCATTTCCCCGCGAGAGTAGGTTTTCAAACTACAGAATATGATATCGAGCGGTTGAACAAATTTTGACGGGACTTTCATTAGGATAGCTTCACAGGAGGCGTCTTGATTCCCGAGAGTAGAGAGGGATATCTTAATTACTTTGAATCGCATAACATTTTTTACATAATTGTCCCAAAAATAGAGACAGAGATAATATTATTATTAATCTCTACGTGAACGAAGTTGCGGATAACAGCTAGTGAAAAATAATGTACTATAAAATTATCACACATTAAAAAACCCAACTAAATATTTTCACATAATATGTACACTATTTTACTAATGAATGATATAAAAGCTTATTAGCATAGATAAAATAATACAAAGGAAAATTGCTTATTCTGTGCATCGTACCCGCTGACCTCTGGGCGTAGTTTCGCAAACCCATGGCCGGGCATAGTCCCATGATGGTGTAACCCTTTACACGATGGTTGTGAAATTTTTGTCACTAAGCCATGCCGGGATAATGGTAAATGCTTGTGCTAAGTGGCTAGATAAACTGCGGGATTATTATTTGTGAACATTCGCTAGAATTTTGTCGTGAAAAGGATCTGCTGTTACGCAAATTTTAAGACCTTTTATGATAGATGTTTACGATAAGCATCTATTGAAGAAAATTCTTTACTCATGTTCCATTATAGGTAATAATTTATCTCTCTTTGCTAATCGGAACTCAATATTATTCATAATTTCTATCTTACGTTATTGCTTAACAAATTAAAAAAAATATATATCATTTTCAGCACATTTCCTCAAAAATTAGGGTTTTCATTACCAACATGTAATGTATACTACCCTCGTACTTTGTTTTCATAGGAAGTTATTTTTTTTACTTATTTACTTATCTGTTCAAAACATTTTTCGTCCTATTATTTTATTTTTTCATAAGTGTATTTAAAAACTTTGTAACACTCAACGCCATAACACCCTGCCTGCGGCTCGCGGCGAATTACACCTCGTTGACAAAGTGTACTTGTACCAAAATATACTATTTGGGTGTTGTCAACATATACTGTTCCCCAAAAAAAAAAGAATATATTTATCTTGAAGCATGTTTCATACTGACAAACATGCACGTGCAACTTGGCTTCACTTTTTTTTGAATGGCTAACATTTTGACTACTTTCATTCGATCCAATCTTCAGGCGTATACCACACTATTGTTTTATACTTACCTAGGTTAGTCAGTTTCCTAATTTTCATGTATATATTTTTTTAGTTAAAAAATAAAAATAAAACCGGTAATGATCACCAATATTAATATATTGGGTAATATATTGATATTGGTGATCATTACCGGTTTTATTTTATTTAGGTGCTTAGTTTTGTAACTTATTTGGCTGACCCGTGTAAACTATCAAATGCGAGAAGGCTAAATAATAATTTATAAGTTTGCTGAAACTTTCCAATTTTCTTAACTTTTTCTTTCTATAAAGTATAAGAAAACTTAAAATAAACATGAACGAAATCGTAATCAAATATAATTTGTCTATCCATCTAAACTATTTATCAACACTTGCTACTAACTTTCAAGGTTATCAGAACTACTTAAAGTTCACTTAGCAACAGACTAACTTACTTAGATGCAACTTTATATTACATTAGTGCATCTTAGTACATACTAAGCAGCTCTATCGCTGTACCGTCATTGAATAGAATACTAATTTAATAGTCGGTTGTAGTCACTGAGTATTTTGTATGAACTCCGCCCGGGTCTATGTCGTCGTTGTCGTCGACCCCCCCCCCCCCCTCACGTGGGAACAATGTGTCTCAAGCGGTATGCAATATTGATTGATTGAATTTTTCTTTTTTTACATTTTCTCCTTTTGGAAAACGAAGAGACCCGACCCCGAATAATGGGACCAGGGAAGTAAAAGACGACATTTTCTCCTTGTAACTCTACTACTTTCTCCCGGCAATGCCCCCACCTCTCTAATAGTAGTTGGCGTTTTTCTCTGCAAAATAATTATTTTCGAATTTTTTCTGTAAAGGCGGATGATCAAGCAGTCCGAACCGAAATTGGTGGTTTTTAGCCGTGGCAACCGCTGAGGCCCTCTCCTAGAGAGGAAGCCTGAGTCCCAGCAGTGAGAACACTATAAGTCTGACTATGCTATGCTATGCTATGCTAACTGCTGAGATATGAGACAGCGCATTTTCCTTGATGAAAAAGTATTTCCTTTTTTTTGCACCTCACATCGACTCACCCAACTGACTGTCAAAAACACTGACTGCCAAAAAACTGGTTGTCCAAAATGGCTGAAACTTTGGCAATTAACAGTCAAAAGATGCACAACTATACATACACTAGCTTTTGACAAGTGCTGCTATCTTCACATTGAGGTCGGAAACTTTTCAGAGGGGTCTATCAGAAGCGTCTTAACATGATTTTATGGATTCTTCTGAACTGAAATGTCTTTGTGTTCTGGATAGAGCAAGAGAGTCAAACTTTTACTGAGTAACCACTTGTGATTTTGATTTTTTTTTTATGTGTGAAAATTATCTAATGACATCCCCATCTTGGGCGGAGTGGGAGACAGTGTTAGACTTTTACTGACTAAAAACCCAATCCAGTTCCTTCGTTGCCTTTAGCTAGCTAACCCTGGCCCCAGTAGGTTCGACCAAGCTGGGCCCCTGCCGTTGCCGACAACTCCTTGAGGCGCGTGGGAACAGTGGGCGCCATCGACGACTTCGGCTCGGTCCGAACAGTTACCGGAAACCCACCTGTGATCATTCCGTTGCTCTTTATGTCCCAGAGTAATTCTTTCCAAAAACCAACATCCCTTGCCTTCTGGATACTGTCTTGTGGACTTCGCCTGATTTGTACGTAGAACGATGTCGCGTAGCGTGGATCTACTGTAGCTCTACAAGTCTAGTCTCCATATATAAATTCTATGGTGAACGACGCGCCCAGATCGGCGTGTGTGTCACACGTATGCACAGTGTAGTTCTACCTTCAGATCAACTTACATTCCTTGGAGTTTGGAATATTATACCATAAATTCCAATAAACAACGATAAAACGAGAATAACTATGAATAAAATCTTAGGTAAAGGTGAAGGAAACAAAAAATATTATAATAATTATACCTACTCCAGGTTGGGTTGGTTTATTTTGGCAGGTTTTCCGAAATGAAAAACCAAGACAATTTCTGAAAAAATGTCTTCTGTTATTGTTATGGAGTAATTTCAAATTCAATAAAGATCCTTCATCATCATCATTTCAGCCAAAAGACCTTCACTGATGGACAGTTCGTCTCGTATCCATCAGGTTCCCACGATCCTCACCAGGTCATCAGTCTGCATTGTGGCAGGCCTTCCATCACTGCGTCTTCCGGTACACAGTCGCCACACCAGACCCTTTCGATCCCATCGACAATGCTACGTGTGGAATTACGAATTACGAATAAAGCCCAGTATTACGAAATCGAAAGGTTTAACCTTTAAACTGAAAATGGGGTAAAAAAACATGTCAAAATTAAAGTCACCCTGTACAACATCACGTGCATAGAGGACTTAAAAAAATAACAGGTGAGATTGATAAATTTATGGAACGTTTGTAGATTTCATGAACAAAGGAATAGACTGTTTACATTTCATATTTTTACATAAATCACTATAAAATACAAAACAATGTTTCTACTTTAAAACTAGAAATAATTTCACGTATTGTAGTTAGTATGAAAAAGTACATACCGACATTATTAAGTATTTTCTTTAAAACTAAGCTGTATATAATTGTCCTTTTCCTGCTAGTTTTCAAGGACAAACATTTTCTGTAAATTATTTTAAAAAAATATTATTATATCTAACCTGTATTGTTCCACTGCTGGGCAAAAGCCTCCCTCCACTCCTTCCAATGTTCCCAGTTTTGAACCACTTCTTTCAGAAAGACATCCAAGTCGTCCCGCCATCTCCTTCTTGCGATTTCAGGGCACCAAATTTGCGTTTTCCTGGCCCACCGCTCGATCGGCTTGCGACAGACATGTCCAGCCCAGTCTTACTTAAACTGGGCAGCCTTTGAACCACGTCAATGATTTGCGTTTTGGAGCGCAGTGTAGTGTTTCGAACGCGATCCGTTATTTTAACATCTAGTATGGTGCGCTCCATAGCACGTTGGCAAACCTTAAGTTTGGACCTTTAGATGTTAGACAAAGACCAAGTCTGTGCACACGCTTAAGTGATTTAGGCAAGGTGCTTTTGAATAGTTCTTTCTAGTAACTCTTCAAGGCATTTTCTGTTCGGCGCTTTATTTCCATGTCTTGCCTTTCCTGGAAGGAAATTACCTGTATTGCCTGTGCTGTTACCCTGTACTGTTCCACTGCTGGGCAAATATCTCCTTCAATTCCTTCGATTCTTTATGCCATCTGTTTTGTATTCTGCGACGCGGACGTCCACCGAAAATGTAGCATTGGGAGGTCGTCCACAAGAGAGATTTTTTTCGGTGGGAAAATCATCGAACCTGATAAAGGATTTTTTTTTCCGTGGGAAAAATCATCTAATGACAAAACCCGCCCTTGGATGGAGTGGGAGATAGTTTCAGACTCTTACTGACTAAAAACCCACCCCGTTCCTTCTAGCCTTCATACCGGGTCTCGAGTTTCCTTTCAGATAACCCTGGCCCCAGTAGGCTTCAACCCAGCTGGGCCCCTCCTGTTGCTGACAACTCCTTGAGGCGCGCGGGAACAGTGCGCGCAACCTGATAAAGGCTACGGGTAACCATTGGATGCGAGACGCATATCACTGGTCAATGTAGTAACACTTGATGGAGGCTTAAGGCCTGCAGCTGACATATTTCTAAAATGATGACAATGATATGGTGAGCCTGTTATGTCCAATAACTGCTGGAGACTTCTTTGTGAAAGTGCTGTCTGTAACCAGACACGCAGGTTGGATTTTATTTACATACTGATTTCTTTCAGTACCTCGGGTCGCTCGTCCCAAGGGGATGGTGAGGTAGACCGAGACGTAACACGTCGGATCAACGCAGGATGGATGAAATGGCGAGAGGTCACATGAACAACTTGTGACCCACTGATGCCCCTCAAGTTGAAGGGTAAAATCTACAAATCCGTGATAAGGCCTCTCATACTACATGGATCAGAATGTTGGGCTGTGAAAAAGACGGATGAAAAAAGATTGCATGTAGCGGAGATGAGAATGTTGAGATGGATGTGTGGTGTGACGAGAATGGATAAAGTGAGAAAGTAGTTTATTAGAGGAAGTTTGAAAGTAGCGCCAGTGACTGAAAAGTTGAAAGATAATCGGTTGTCTTGGTGTGATTATGTGAAGAAGAGGGATGAAGCGCATATTACTAAAAGAGTTCTGAGTATACGTGTAGATAAATGGAGAGGGAGAGGAAGGCCGAAGAAAAGATAGATAGATTGTGTGAGTGATATGAAAGAAAAGGGAGTTAGTGATAGTTTGACGGGTGACAGGACAGAATGGAAGAAAGAAACGTGTTGCGCCGACCCCAAGTAATATGGGATAAGGGCAGGAAGAAGAATAAGCATTCCTTCAAGAAGTTTTTCATTACCGTTTTGGGAGCAATACACATTAACACTGCACTTATGGTCTTTAAAATACTTGCGACTTTTTTAATGAGATAATGGTCGTTATTTTGTTAGACAGTAAAAAAATAAAGAAAAAAACATTTATTTGACGACAGTACATCAGGTATACAGATACGATGATGAGGATACAATGTTAGCTGATTAAAAAAAGAACAAAATTAACACAAATGTCGGTTTCAATCAACCAAAATTAAACACAAAGTATTTTTCCCCATTTCACGGAAAATTACGTAATTTAAATTCAATTAAAAACTTAACTTTAAACGTTATAAATAACACAATTAGTTCGGTTTCACTTTCGAACAGTTTATTTGTAAGGATTACGTCATTCGGAGTTTAGTTTAACCTTCATGGTTAAATACGGATGAATAGTAAAGAAATTGTTCTCAAAATGGTTTCACGTCGATCTGGATATGAACAAGTCGTCGAGGTCGTGCGTAGGCTAGAATATTTTGTATTTGATTTAGTAACAGTGTTGCTTTTTCGCCTAAATTATGTTAGATTAACCGTAGAGTATGATTGAGAGGTGCCTGTTTACAAATTATTTTAGATTAACCGTAAACTATTATAGAGAGAGGTATGTGTACAATAAATTACTGTTTACTTATTTACACAGAATTTTATACTCTAGTAAATAGAGCGAATATGCTTTTAATAACCTAGTGCAACGAAGGTAATTATGGCACCACCGTACTGCTTACCAGTTATAAAAAAAATACTCGCGCATTTTTAAATTAATGGATGCAGTTTTAATAGATTTTACACAAGCTACCACAAACATTTACCAAAACTAAGGGTGAATTTTAAAGGATGAAACCTAACGTGATCTAAAGGTACGTCTACGCTGCGTTCTAATTTTTCCTGGTCTACGTGGAGCAAACGGGAGTGTCAGATTTTTACTGACCAAAATTCCATTGGTTCTTCTAATTGTTTATATCTCTCAAAAACAGTTAAATCGACCTTCTTTTTATATTTAATTTTTTCTCTAATTTAAGGATAAGTTTGCAAATATCTCGCGGTAAAACTGTTGGCACATCTATATAGGTTCTCCATTATTATTTATTTTTATTTTGAAAACGGTAAGTGCCTTTTTAGGTGTTTCATAAGGACTCTCCTCTTAAACAGTCACGATATCAGTCAAATGGAGCTAACAATTTTATTTTTGTATTGACTACTTCAGTTAAGCTTGCCGAGAAGACGGACTCGATTTTGACATTAGATTGTGTTACATCTGCATTCAAATAGAAAACAAAATAATTGTATTCTGAATTTAAATAAATACTTTCTAAACTTGACACTGGTTAAATGCACAAACTGTGTGAAGCCAAAAAAAGTACAGTAAAAACCTCATTGTGAAAACGAAGGTGATATGCAACAAAGATCGACTGATAGCATTCAGTTTTATTCGCGAAATTCTACCTCAATGTCAACTTTTTTAGGATTTCGTAACTACTCAGCACGTAGTCGTACAAGGGTGGTCCTAGAACCGATCCCTGCGGAACACCGCGCGACATCTCTCGCCGTTTCCATTGTAGACTAACCAGGGTAGACTAAAATACCTGTCCGATACGCAGGCCTCGACGACTTGACAGAGGTAATCGGGCACCCGGTGATACCGGAGAGCCCTCCAGATCGTTTTCCCGGGCGGGGAATTAAAGGCGTTGGCAATATCCAAGGACACTGCCACAACACACCTGTCCTATACACCGCCGTGAGGGAAACTATGCAGAGCTTGTAGTATGAACTTAATACTAAAGTAAATTACACGTAAACACAGAACAAATGATCGTGCTCATCACACTAAACTTTGTCTTTGACGGGAATCGAATGTCCGGCATAGCAGTCAGAGCCACTAACCAAGAACCAAGAGGCCAGTCAAATGATTAAAGCAGTAAAATTGGTCCAAACATTAAAAGTAACATCCGCAAAGTGCGTCCGATTCTGAAAGCGTTTGCAATAAACAATCTCGATCGACCCTGAGCCACGCACGTTGGCCAAGCACAAGGAACACGGAAGAGGCTCTCAAAATTCACGACGCAAATCTGACGCTAGTAATTTTCGGTGGAGTACGTGTTGAGTATCTTCCTCGTAAGGCTTGAGACGTACTGGCGTATCAGAATAAGCCTGCCGGAAGATACGAGTAATTATAAATCTCGAATGAACATCGTGCATCGGTTTTTGGAGGTTAGATGAGAGAATGTTTTTTTTTAATTTGCCTGTCAGTATTATGTTTTGATTTGATTTTGGTAAGCAATTATAAGTGAAGGTGTGATGGGATTGTTTTTGTTCGACGCCCTTGTAAAGTAACAAACTTTCTGATTGAATTGGCTTGGTCTTGTAAGTGCTTTCAAATGACATTCACTTTTGATCATCTATTGTGTCGGTTTTTGTACTAAAAGACTGTATTTTCCTTGTATTTAACTGAAAATACGATCTTAATCTGTTTTAAAACAAATAGAGAATCAGCTTAAAAGTCATAGCATATCGCGTTTTGTAGTTTCTATCAATCCTATTGATAAAAAAATGCGTGTATTTATGTAATGTACATAGATTCATATTAACCCTTCAGATACCGTCAATTAGAGACACAATAGTAAGACAATAGATGCGCGGATACCGGTGGTCGCTTGGGGATTCATGAATTAATAATTATTTAGTAAGTATGTCGGTAGATTTAAGTTGTACATGTGATCAGTCGAAATATAGCTCTGTCGTGAAACGCTCGACTTTTATTCTTTACCCTAGATACTACAGTGGTGACGAGGATTTCAAAATTCGAACTATTTCGCGTGTGACTCGTGCAGTTACCGAAAAAAAAAGTGCATATTTACGATTATCGAGTGTACGAACATAATTTTGTGTGTGTATAATTTTGCAAAGCTTTTATTTTGATTACACAAACAAGGATATCACACTAATTTATTTATTTATATACACACAACATTTAAAATCAAAAAAAGAATAATAATACTTATATTTTAAAGGCGAAAGCTTGTGCTGTTAGAAAAATTCGAAATTTAACTGACTTAGAAACAGCCCGTTTAGTTTATTTCAGCTATTTTCATAGTGTTATGTCATACGGCATTTTATTGTGGGGAAATGCCGCCGATATCCAGTCAATTTTTGTTTTGCAGAAAAGGGCTATTCGTGCAATTTATAAATTGAGTCCCAGATACTCGCTCAGAGATAAATTTAAAAATATTAATATTTTGACTGTACCTTCTCAGTACATCTATGACAATATTTTGTATGTTCATAAAAACAAAAACATGTTTAAAAAATATAGTGATATCCATAGTGTTAATACTAGGAACAAACACAAATTTGTAGTTCCTGCAACCAGGCTCAAAAAAAATAGGAGGCTCATTTAGATGCCAATGTATACACTTTTATAATAAACTTCCCAGTCACATTCAAGAACTTAGCCTGAATAAGTTTAAAACATTTGTAAAGCGGAAACTTTGTCAGAAGGCTTTTTATACTGTAAAAGAGTATCTTGAAGACAAAACAGCTTGGGATTGATCTGCT
Organism: Mythimna lalbum; assembly: GCA_949319445.1. Classification (NCBI taxonomy): domain Eukaryota; kingdom Metazoa; phylum Arthropoda; class Insecta; order Lepidoptera; family Noctuidae; genus Mythimna; species Mythimna lalbum. The sequence continues at coordinate 5,664,815 of OX439345.1, read as the reverse complement.
CCAGTACTGTCTATATTAGTTGTTATATAAGTATTTTCTGATTACTACTATATATATTATAATGATTATTTTTATTTACATTTTGACATTTGATGATTCTTGTTTAAAACTTTATTTTACAATTAGACTTAGAACTTAGAAGGTTCTTTATTTTATTTTAATTTGATAATATTTTAATGATTTGATAAATATTGATAATAATATTTTTTATTTTATTTTATATATGTCGAGTGTTACATTTTGTAAATACTAGTATTTTATTATTGTGAATGTGGGAACTATGTGGATTACTTTTTTCTTTTCTGTATTTTTATATGATGTCTGGCAGTTTTGAGTATTTGACGCGGCCTACCCAAATGTCCTATCTTTGGTATTGTTCGTCAAGTCGTTGAGCTCCTTGGTAGTCCTAAGTTTGAGCTACACGAATACTGACAAATGCTTGCACTGACTGGACAGGTCCACTCAAATCTGTGTGGTTCTTTCCTCAAAAGGCCATCTGAGACACTGGTCTGCATGGTTCTCATATGATTTGACCATTACATGTTTACTGTATGGACTTTAAAAGAGACTTTGACCCCTGAGTTTGTTTCAGTGTTTCTTCTCAGGGTAGTCAGCTAGGAAACACCGGCCTCATCTCGTTAAAACTGACTGAAAACAAAATTGACGTGTAAAAGTGTTTTTTTAAAAACCTATTTACAAAATAAAGATCATTTATCATTTATCATTTATCATTTATCATTTGTATGTGTATGAGTGTCACTTCTCCACGCTCGAACGGCTTAATCGATTTTGATTAAAGTTGGTACACGAATAGACCATGTACTGTAATTGCACATAATATGATTTTTTATTCCGGGAGTGTTAAATGATAAATGATATTTATTTTGCAAATAGGTTTAAAAAACACTTTTACACATAATTTTTTTTTCGTCTGTTTAAGCTAGATGAGGCCGGCTGTTCCTTTGGGATAACTTTCTTCAGCAGCACGTCAGTTTATAATAGTCTGGTTTATTATCAGGTCACCCTCAAAGGAAGAGGTCGACCGCATCAGGCAACGGCGCCCTCGCCGCCGCCGCCGGGATTCCGATCCCGATTTCCCGCCACCGTAGACGCGGGCTCGTGGACGGTGAGCCATGGGTAACTCGCTGTCCGACCGTCCGGTAACTGTCCGGACCGAGCCCAAGACGTCGACGGCGCGCACTGTTCCCGCGCGCCTCAAGGAGTTCTCAGCAACAGGGAGGGGGCCAGCTGGGTCGAAGCCTACTGGGTCCAGGGTTATCCGAAAGGAAACTCGAGGCCCGGTATGAAAAGGCTAGAAGGAACGGAGTGGGTTTTTAGTCAGTAAGAGTGTGACACTATCTCCTACTCCACCCAAGAGCCGCTGTTGTCATTAGATGATTTTTGCCCAACGTAAAAAAAAAGGTCACCCTGTCAATTTTCGCCACATTCGATCAGAGGACCAACCAATCTTTCGTATGCAAAAAAATACAGTTTAGGGTAAGTCATATCCTAGACTAGCACATAGGCAAAGCTGCTCGCAATAGTTAGCAGAAAAAAATACGTGTTTAACCTTTCGAATACCGTAATTAGAATCACAATAGAAAGACAATAAGAAAGCGAAGTTTGCTTGGGGTTTAATGAATTCATCATCACCTTCCTGCCCTTGTCTCGTTTTGTTTGGGGTCTGCGCAACACGTTTTTTTCTCCCATTTTGTCCTGTCACCCGTCACGCCATAGGCAGTCGCCTCCTTCTGCGAAGCAGTAATGCTAGCAAAGGAGGAGGCAGACCGCATCAGGCAACGGCGCCCCCGCCGCCGTCACCGGGATTCCGATCCCGATTTCCAGCCACCGTAGACGCGGGCTCGCGGACAGCGAGCCATGGGTAGTTCGCTGTCCGATCGTCCGGTTCCCGCGCGCCTCAAAGAGTTGTCTGCAACAGGAGGGGCCCATCTGGGTCGAAGCCTACCGGGGTCGGGGTTATCCGAAAGGAAACTAGAGCCCCGGTATGCAGGCTAGAAGGAACGGCGCGGGGTTTTTAGTCAGTAAGACTCTGACACTGTCTCCCGCTCCACCCAAGAGCGGGTTTCGTCAATGATGATTTTCCCCGTCGACAGAAAAAAAAAACCCGTCACGCCATCACTAACTCCATTTTCTTTATTATCTTGGGGTTTATCTTTATTATCTTGGGGTTTAATGAATTAAACCTTTTAAAATAAAAAGATGTGCCCGGTGTGCCTCCGAGGAAAATCGTCGGTGCGCATCGGGCCTATTTTACTTGCGCACAAGTCGCTCCAACGTCTGCGCAGTCCTTTGAATGACAAATTTCATTGGGCCTTGGACATGTACATATTTTCCTCGTGCGTGATTCAAATGTAAAACTTTTATTAATGCGTTCGTTTTTGAGAATAGGCTTTTCGTCGAATTTGACAACTGGATTGAAAAATTTATAACATGATTTGATTGAAATGGTATTTAACTTGGTAAGATTTAATTTTTAAAGTTGACCAAGGTGTTATAGCACAGATATAGGAATAAATCTGAAAACAGTACTTTGGTTTTCTCCATTCAGGAATTGAACTGTTTACTTGTAAAGAACGGAACCCTCACTTCATGAGTCTGGCTCGCACTTGCCCAGTTTTATTTTTTAATAAGCGAAACAAATATTTAGATAAATGAGTATATTAATATTCTTATCTTACAGATGTTGAGAGCAGATGGTTTAAAATAGAAACCGGATCAATAGACGTAATAAATAAATAACATTAGCAGTAGTTAGGCATGAACGGCTAGTTCAAGCGAAAATTATTTAGATTCAGTAATATAATATAAAAAAAATAGAAGCCTTACTATTTTTTTAACTGGTTAATGTCCAGTTTTTTTGTCAATCACCTGGCATATCTGTATTTTATCTATTTGTTTTTTTTTTTTGGTCTTTTTATCTGCATTATCAGTTCAGTCAGATCGCATCGTAACCAAAGACCAGTTATGACTATTCTTGAACTTGGACTGTTTCAAACTAAACAAGACTTCGGACCGCAAAAAAGCCCGTACGTTGATTTTGGACACTTGTGCAAGAAAAAAAATCCAAACTTTTTTTTTAAAGAGAACAGTCATCAAATTTTTATATTATTCACTTTATCATGTTACTGCCCTTGTTCCGTATTATGTGGGGTTGGCACAGCACGAATTTTCTTCCATTCTACCCTACCACCCGTCCCACTATAACTGAGTCACTTTTCTATCATATCATTCCCCTCAAAATCCATTCATTTTTGCTTTGGTCACCCTCTCCCTTTCCATTCATCTACATGTATGCTCATATTGTACTAGTAACATGCTTTTCATCTCTCGTCTTCACATGACCCCTTTCAACTCCCTTCCCCCGCCCCTCCTCCCTCCCCTCCCTCTTCTCCCTTCGATTCCCTTTCAAATTTTCAATCATCATCATCTTACAATTGAGCTGTAGTCAGTGCACTAAGCCTACTTCTTCCTTTCAACCATCAGGCTAAATTGATTCTCTTTCCTTTTATATTTTTCCTTTTTTTAGAATAATAAGAACGAGAGGGAAAGTCCGACTTTTACTGACTAAAAACCACCTATATTCTCTCATCAGCCAGAAACTCTACGGGAATGACGTCTTTTCACCCGCATCCAACTGGCATTCAAGTTACATTACATTGTTACATTACACTCCTGTTTCTGCTTTTCCGTAGTTCCAGTGCCCCGGGGGTCTCTTTCGCATCACCTATTTTTTTTTTTTGTGATCGGGAAAATCATCCAATGCCAACCCGCGCTCTTGGGCGAACCGGGAGATAGTGTCAGATTCTTACTGGCTAAAAACCCACCCCGTTCCTTCTAGCCTTCATACTGGGGCTCGAGCTCATTTTCGGATAACCCTGGCCCCAGTAGGCTTCGACCCAGCTGGGCCCCTGCTGTTACTGACAACTCCTTGAGGCGCGCGGGAACAATGCGCGCCGTCGACGACTTGGGCTCGGTCCGGACAGTTACCGGACGGTCGGACAGCGAGCTATTCGCATCACCCATGGCCCCATGTGGTATATAGCTTGAACATATGCTATTCGCCTTGAACGGTGTTACTAGCTGGTAAAAAGACAGCTTTAAACTATCCATCCATTTATTTTCCAGAAGTTCAGTACTATCAATTAAAGCCAGGGCCGGCGTCGAGATCAATGCGGCGGGTGGGAGGACAATTACAGAGTGAGCAAACATCTGAGCCCACCTAAATACCTACCGCGGGACTAATTAATTATTGTTGTTACAAAAACAATGTGACTATACAGGGTTCGCACTTGTCCTTTGAAGTGTGGACACGTTATATTTAGGAAAGGATATTTTTGGTTGACTAAAATTATCCTTTTTACCCGACTGCCAAAAATAATTGTGTTTTTTATGAGGGAAATCATCAAAGGACTCCTAGGTAGAAGGTAGAAAAGTGGGAGGCAGAATCAGACTAAAACTGACTAAAATCCACCTGTTTTTTTGCCCTATGCGTTTTAGAGCCGTGGTAATACTTTCGAATATTCCATAACATCTCCCGCTTTGGGAGGAGTGGTAGAGAATGTCATATTTTCATTTACTAAAAGCCGCTCCGCTCTTTGCTTTGCACCGCGAACCCCAGGTTTTCTTTTTGGAAGCTAACGCATAGCCCTGGTAGGCTTCCACGTTTTCTTTTAGTCGCCTGTTATTGCGAGGCCTGTGGTATTTTTGGCATGGCCGCGTCGCTGGCTCTGACTATGGCCACTTCAACACGAGAGGTACCTTCCGTCGATTTCTACAACCCTAAGGACACGTGAATTTTTGTTTTTTTTTTTTAAATATGGATAGGCTTGCGTATGACCACTATCTCACCTGATGGTAAGCGATGATGTGGCCGACGATGGAACACGTTTGCCTAGAAGAATCTATTAATTCTTGACTTAAATACCCCTAAGTTATAGGTATCAGAACTCAGACTCCGGCAGTGAATTCCACTCCTTACCTGTACGCATAATTAATGTGTTCCCAAAACGCTTTGTACGTATGAGTGGGATGTCCACTATGTACCGGTGGCGCAAAGCCGTACGTCTTGTGGTCCGATGATGGAACGGACTTGGCGGAATTAAATTGTGTAACTGCAGTGCACACTCCCCGAAATGTATACCATAGTAAACGGACAGGCCAGCAACTCGGCGTCGACGCTCAAGACTTTGTAGTTTTGACTTGACAAAACCATTTGTTGAAGCAGGTCGAATGTCACTTTGTCTAGACAAAACCGTTCCTATTTCACAAGAAACATGGTGATACTACTCAAGCGGTTGTAGTATCACGCCACGTTGATAGTACGTGGGCTCCGATTTGATTAATTGATATGGGCTTAAGTCGCTTAATTGCTTGTTCGCTTACACCAACAATAGAGCATTCAAGTGTTTATGTTAATACGTTATTGTGAAGCTCGTTATGTCTTCTGAAGACGATTTTCTTAGAAGATTTTGATGCACCGCGTTTCTATGCAAAACGATGAATGATTTTTCTAGTTGTTGGCAGAAAAGAAATATGAAAAGCACTTTGCAAAATTATCAAGGATGAACTTAATTAAAAAAACACAGCACAATGACGGTCGGTGGAGCATACGGTGGAGATGTGCCATACACCACTTGAGCGAAGCAACTCCCGTGTCCTCAAGGAGGTGACTGGCGGTGGCACGAGAGGCCGCCATGGTCCGGAGTGAGAGAGAATGGGAAGCGGTGGCGGCCTTTTGTGAAGCAGTGATGCTGATGGCATTCTTCTCAAACATCTAAACCTACCTACATACCTAAACTAAACACCTAACTTCCTACATTTCAAACCGAACGAATAGCCCTTTCAAAGATGGCCACAAACGTGAGGGAACGGACGTCCTCACGCCCCAGCAAGCCACACGAGACACCCTGGGCATCGGGAGTCACAGGCTTACCATAGCCGCGGGCTTGCAGACGACGAGCAATGATTAACTCACCGTACATACCTTCAGTAAGGATCGAGCCTGGGTAGTCGAAAGTTCGTAGTGTTCCTCGCATGCTTCAAAGAATGTCAGCACGCCAGGGCCACGGTGAGAACCTAAAAAGTAAACTCGTACTCCTGGAAAGCAAAGACTAACTAACGGACATAGGGGTGGTATTAGTCTGTAAAAGTCTGACACGCTCTCCTACTCTACCCTAGAGTAACGGTTTGCTATTACAATAATAGAAAAAGCAACAGAACTAATAGAAACTTGAAATCAGTTTGCATCAACACTACTTTTTAGTTAGAAAATCAGAAATTACATCTTTAGCGTACGGTATATTTTAGCTCTTACGGACCACCATGGTCCGTGGATATTAGATTGGGAACCACAGCTGTAGATAGTAAGGAAGAAACACAAAGCGTCTCTAATGTCTATATTAGCGATGACACTATTGATCCCAAGCCAGTTACGTAATAAAGTTATAACCCCGCTAATCAAGCCAGATACAAATCTCTTTATATAGAGAAGTGATTTTTTAATCTACGCAAATAAACCATATTTCAGCTTAAAACAATACACAGCATAAATTAAGTTTTTCTTTAATTATTAAATTTCCTTTCTTTCTTCTTTTCTAATAAAAAAAGAGATTACATTTTCCGGTTTAATACTTAGATATCAATTTCTTTTCGTTGTTGTTGACTCATTTATAAATTATTTGACTCAAAAAGTAAATATACCAAATCACCAAAAGACAGATTTTTACAAATCCGTTAAATAAGCAAGATAACCTTTCAAATCAACTGCGGTTTACAGAAACAGACTTCTTTTTAGTTTTGTTTGTTCTAAAGTATAAAATATTTTGTACAAATAAATACAGTCAAACACTTCATTATTACCTTCCTATTTAACTCGCCATAGAAACAACACAAACACCTAAACCTACCTACATACCTAAACTAAACACCTAACTTCCTACATTTCAAACTGAACGAATAGCCCTTTCAATAGCGGAGTTTCCTTAAACCGCTGTGTCTTACGAATGCGCCTGGGCGCTAATTATCCATTGAGCGGCGATAATATCGAACAGGGCGCTATTCACACCAAGAGCGTTCACACTCGCGTTCAATTAAACGCGATAGGTACGCAACGGGTATCGTTTTTAAGGTGTAAGCAAATGACGGAGACAGTTTTATCGTAATATTTTTATTCCATTTTATCATCTTTACGGATGCTGGCATTTTTTACGTGGAAAACCATCAAAATTCTTCTTTCACTAGGTGAACCGTGAACCGAGCGAAAGTGTGACTTTTGCAATAATTAAAACCCACAGCGTTTCTTCAGTTGCCATTTTGCAGCCTTAGCTGTTATAATATAGTCCCTTCTCTTCTCAGTCGGTCGGGGTCATGGATCGTCTGGTAGTTTGGTCGCGGCTTTTACGTGACTTCTCCATCTCTCTCTATTCGTGAAGATGATTTAATGAGGTCTGTCCATCTAGTAGGTGATCAACCGCGAGAACGTTGGCTCTAAGTAAGTACCTGGAGTACCTTTTTTTTTGGACTTATCCCCAAAGGCGCTCGGACTTTGGAGATAAGTCCGAGGAGTGTGGGATTTTTACCTCATTAAAACCACCCGGTGATCACCATCAGCACGTAGAACCGTTACCTTTCAAAAGACCATTCCGGAACCCCCCTTTTTATAGTGGGGAAAATCATTCAATGACAACCCCCGTTCTTGGGCGGAGTGGGAGATAGTGTCAGACTCTTACTGACTAAATACCCCCCCGTTCCTTCTATCCTTCATACCGGGGCTCGATCCTTTTCGGATAACCCTGGCCCCAGTAGGCTTCGACCCGGCTTGGCCCCTCAGTGCTACACCTGTTACGACACATCCCTGAAGAGACTACCTAGCAAAGATTTAGGTAAAATTTCTTGTATTTCCGTAGTCTTGATCCACTAGTAGAACGAACAGAGGCTGTAAACAAATCAACAGTCTGTTTGATCAGCGATAACGACTGTCGGAAAGTCAAAATGTAGCGATTGACAACTTGAAATTTTACAAGTATGATCGCTCTTAGCGATAAGACCGCCCATTGTTACACCTCATTAATTTTAAGCTCATACTGTAATTTTTTATGGTGACAAAGAGTATAATCTGTATATCTATCTACGAGTAACATTTCAATAACTTGTCAACCATACATTTCGGACATTTTGAAAATTATAGTTCTTTAGCTGTACTTTGTGTTCCAGGGTCACTACGGTTTTGAAAATATATCTTTGAGGCGCGCATAGAACATTATCCTTCAACCTGGATTCAGCCTAGACGGTTACTGGACGGCTGGAAAACGGGCTACCCTTCACCTGCAAACACACACCTACTGCACCTTTCGACTATAGCCATCTAAATCGCTAGCATTATTGGTTCCCAGAAGGAGACAACCGCATCCCCTCTCGATCCAGACCACGGACAGATTGGCCAGACATTAGAGGTTGCCACCACTGATCGCTTTCACGAGAACGTACTCCACTCAATCAGGGTATACCTTCACCGTATTACGTTCCACTGCGTCTTCCGTTCGCACAATTTTGACACCAGGATAATTATTTCTACCTGAGTCCAGAACAAGAACATTCTGAACATTCGATTGCATCACTACTTACCAGATGGGATCGCAGTCAACCACTAGTGGTTAAAAGAAATTAAAAAAAAAAACTTAGGTCACCAGTGAGGACCTGTGTCATACGTGCATGGAAAGTGAGGACACCGTGGCTCCTCTGTAGCTATTCCTCAAAAAGGGAATTTGCAGCTATGATTTTGGAGGATTTTTAACTAAACAAGCTTTTAATGAAAATCATTTTGTCATTAAAAGCTTTAACAACTCGGTATACCTATATAATTAATACTCGTCAAGACGAATCATACGAGCCCTGACTCGATGGGGTTGTATCGTCTAACTACCAAGTTCCTAGAACCACCTTCCGGTTCCATCATCAGATCAGCTCCTTGTCATAATAATATTGCATTGTCATCTGATTTACACTCAAAATTTCAGCTCAATCGGTAACCGGGATGTGGATAAAATTTAATTTGCAAGATTTGATTACAGACAAACATCGGGACAGGTGAAACTAAATAAAAGCTTGTAAAATCGCTTTCGCTCATGCCTTGTGACAAGGAACTATGAAAGCACTAGATTTAATGTTTTCCGTGTCGTTCGTTAGTAGCTATTGAACAAATTGTCTGCATGTTAATGGTTGGCCAGCGATGATTTAGAATGTGCCTTATCATTTACATAACAACGCCAATAAAATAAATTAATTCCTATTGTTTTTATATAACAAAGGATTCTTTATATAAACAGTTTGAGTTATGTTTTGTTTGTGTTAGATATAGTGTTTATTACGTTAACATATGTAAGGTTGTTTTCTGTTTAAATGATGTGTTAGAAGTGCCTGAAGCAAGTGATATTATCACATTCTTAATTTAATTCTCAAAAAGCGCCAATATGGTAACTTTATTTGTAATAACTGTCTCTATTGTTTCGTTTTCGGTTTTTGTTTTTTTTTCCAAATTGTATCCGTTAAAAGTGTTAGTAATAATATTAAGTCTCTAGATTTAATCTAGAATTGCAGGGAGCGTTGTGCATGTGGTGTTTGCCTGTAATTGGTTGTGCAGTTAGGATCGAGACACTTATATATATGTAATGAAATGACATTTCATTAATTCAAATTTGCCGCGCTTCGCGCGTTGAAGTTGTCAATGGAATTTATGTTCTGTGGAACGGGGTGACGTGTGATTGAATGGCAGATGATGTTTAGATTATTTTGCATATTTTATTGTTAAAAATTCTATTGTAAAGAGATGAAATAGGATAGAGATAGAGATAGAGAGATGAAAGGGATATAATTGAGGAGGCGATATTAGTAAACTTTAAATGTCGTTTCTTTGATTTTCAGGTAAGTTATAGGTGTAATGATCATAGTTAAACGTTGTGATATAGTAAGGACGTATTAAATAAACAAAACTTTGATTTTCAGAGAAACAATTTGTGGTTTATTTGGAAAATCCTCAATAACATATCTTATATCTACGTTAAAATATATGTAACAACTGTTGGCGAACCTTAAATAAATAAATAACAGTTTTAACTTAGGGCCGAAATGGGTACGAGGGCGTGTCATCTTTTCAAAGACATTTCTTACAGATTGATTCGTACTTTAAGTAACCAAAGTGCTGGCTCGTTCTTTGCCCAAAAAATAAGTATTGTCATTCAACGTGGCATTGCTAACAGTCTTTTAGGCACGTTATTGGCTTGAGCACGCCGATGACAATAATGTGAAGGAATACTTCAAAGACAATTTTTTTTAATATGTTTTTTATATGTTATGATTACGAAGTTTATAATTCTCGTATTTAGTCCCTAAATATTAAAGCTATTTATGCATATATATTTGGTTACTTTACTAATAAACAACACATCATAACACGAACATTCGTGAACTTATGTTGTTATCATCATCACCATCATATCAGCCGAAAGACGTCCTTTGTTGGGCATAGGCCTCCCTCAAGCGCCGCCACAACGACCGGTCCTGTGCATCACGCATCCATCGGATTTCCGCGACCCTGACCAAGCCATCGGAGTTTCCTTGCGTGATCACATCAGAAATGAAGATATTTTGTTATATTATGTTAAATTTGATTTAAAGTGTTGGACACTATTAATAACTTCACATAATATCTTGAATTTTATAGAGAGATACTCATTAATTTGCAGAACCAAAAACCACAAGGTCATTTGCTCCAGATTGCTCGAAAGAATAAAAGGCAGCTGATGAAAGAGACAAGGGTTGGATTCAGTCAGTAAAATTCTGACACTCTCTCTAACCCTCCAGAGCAAGAGAACTTATTTGATGATTTTCTAAACTTAAAAAAAGCTTGTCCTCTTTTTATTCTACGATCTCTCAGTCCATCCAAAGGTTGACTGAAAAATATCATTATCAGCGATAAAACCGCCATTGTACCTTTAGATTTTAGTTCAATAACAAGAGCTGTGTGACTGATTTGGTGTACAATAAAACTATTATTCAGTGCCCTACTCTTCTATGCAGCAGCCACCTAAAAAAGGACTTAATATTTCTAAGCTAACTAGCCATAAGATGTCAACAATACACCGAGGCATGCCAATACAATAGTGACAATAACGTCGAAGTAGAGCAATTTATTCGCCATTGAATCGAAATCGAGCATCTGATCAGACAAGTTTATTATAGGCTTTAAGTGTTAACTCGTTAATTATCGCTGTTTATTGCATTCTACATATTAATGAGGTGTTAAATCGATATTATTGTTACAGTAAAGGGATTCGATAGTATCTTATACCGTTATAGGTTTCTGTGCAGCCTTTACAGGACAATGGGACTCGTCAGAAAGCTTAAAGGCACTCAATGGAGACGGCTATGCTTAGAGTTTACTTGCTTGTTCGAATTAGAAGATTTTGGAGAGTGTGCGCAGGAATTACATGACTTGATTCCACCATCTCACTTCTACCATCGGACAAGCCGACGAACGGCGAGTATCCACCCTTATGTTGCTGAGACCTCTACGGTCCGGACCAAACGTTTCGCATCGTCGTTTATACCACGTACATCGAGGGACTGGAACAGTTTACCGGCTGTGGTCTTCCCGTCCGATTATATTTAGGTGTCTTCAAGGCAAGAGTGAATAGGCTCTTAATAAACAAGAGCGCCTCACCATCAACGATTGCATCACTGCTTACCATCAGGTGGGATCGCAGTCAAGCTCTAGTTTATATCAATAAAAAAAAAGAAATTAGAGATCCACAAGGGATCCGATGGAACTGAAAGGTTCTCAAAACTAAAGCGATTGCAATCCATCATACCGTAATTTAAGGCTAGGAAGCCTTTAAAAAGAGTTTGGAGGGCCGATGTTTTGACGAGGGTTTCGGGAATCCTGTGAATGTGACCCGCACAAGTCCTGTGATTGTGGCGATGCTTGGAGGAGGTCTCTGTCCAGCAGTTGACGTCTTTCAGTTGAAATGAGATTGATGATGCTAATGACGATTACCTTCCCTGAAAATTGTCTAAAAGGCATCTGCGAGTGGGCTTCAGACACTCGTACGCCCTCCAAAAGCCCAGGACTTTAGGGTCTTGAGATAAATAAATAGATAATATATATTTTTTTTTATATGTTCTTACAGTATATGTGTCTTGGCTTTTGTTACAAGAGGATTGCAAAACCTGCACTTAAGAAAAAAAGAAATACAAATAGTCTAATAACAGATAATAACCACCTAAGCTTTTTTCTATACCTACCTAACCCTTTATACAATTAATTAACATTCAGTCACTAAGTATGATTTATGATAACACGATCGCCTTATACAAATGCTGATAATGTTATGACGGTTACCCTTAATTGATATACAATGAAATAATAATTGATAGAGCCTTCAATTGTTTCAGACTTAATGTCCTTTACTAGCATTAGATTAAGTGGTTCTACGCATAAAAACAAGAGAATCCAATATTGATCTCGCAATACCGGGATCCCGTAAAAATTATCGGATCCCGCAAAGAGCATGCCTTTGAAATCTTTGCGATTTGCTGCATTGGATACAAACTTTTCCCGTAGTCACTTGCGTGTGTATCTTCCTTACTTAACTGTTTTTTTTTAATATTTTTTTTTAAACCGGCCGGCTTTTTGTCATTTGATCAGAACACATCAATGAAAACGCTTTATGTAGTTTTGTCTAATGCTCCATAAAGAAATAAGCCATAAGCTGCAGGAAGTTGTTAAGGCCTCGTATGCGATGTACCAGAACCGCCATTCTTTTGCGATTTATTAGTTGAAAATATCCAAATGAGCGTGTGTAAAACATACCTGAACGCGTTATTGTATTGGAAACGCAGGGCGCTGTATAAAAAGACTAACAGTACGCCTTAAATTAAGTTATTTTTACCTGTGCAATTACAGCGTGAAACCTACGGGCTAGCATATCAGCTCTGACTACATCCACATTGTCTACGAACAATCGTACTTAAAACAAAATGGAAAAAAAGCTCAGATTACGGGATCCCGTAAATACCGGGACAACAAAGAACATACCTATTAGATGCCCTAAGCAAAATAGTAAAATGTGCCGTTTGGCAATAAAATCTGTTTACGAGTCTTACAATACAGTGGTTGAAAATATTACGTACGTGAATTATGAATACTTAATACCTAATAAATTTAATTATTTTATCACGAATATGTCTAGCTTGAAATAATGCTTGGAAACAGTGAAGGGTTAACTTTGAGTTTTGTTATTAGCTATCGTAAATGATGCAAACTTAAATGCCTGAATATTTTTAGTTTTAGGAATCGATACTGAATGAACGATTGGTTGATTGTTAATCAAAATAATTAGCTAGAGGTAGAAGAAAATTAGAATCCTACCAACTTATCTGTCATTAGTAACTATTAAAGTGTCTAAAATCCTCGCGCGACTGAAAACCTTGAAATCTAAAAACTGTTTAAAACAAATAGAAATTATCTAAATAAAAAGTCTAATTAAAATCACTACTTATCTGTGTCTAGGTCCCAACAAAAATTACTTACTTTAAATTTTCTTCAAGCAATGACGATAAAAGCAAAAAACCTGCAAGAGCAATTTATTTTCAATGTCTATCAAGCAACAGTGAGCAAAAACTAGTCATTTCTACAATTCAAACAAAAAGTTTAATAACAATATAATAAACACAGCAACATAAAGAAACATAGTAGATACAAATTGTACTATGAATTCTTTGCTCAAGGATCTTACGAATCTTAGCTAAGATAGAACGCATGCTACAAGTATTGTCATCTTCCTAGCTGTTTCCTTACTATATGTATATTGGAGATTGTCCCCTTTTAATCAAATGCTGCTGATAACCATTAATTTTTTCGGCTACCTCTCTGAGCCAACCCAGTAATTGGATAGAAACAAGACAGCCTCGAGTTTACATATTGTCTTCACTTTTGATTTATTTCTTGTTTATTGTGTCCAATCTGAGTAGAAAGGTAGTCCACCTCAAATTTCACACCTTTCTCTGATTTACTTGCAATACATTACTGGAATTTCATCAACCTTTTCATCATATTATTTGCTATAATATTTCCACAATCCGACTTTCCAAATAAGGAAGTCTTACGTCATCATTTGCATCTTCCTGACCTTGTTCCACGTTACTTGGGGTTGGCGCAACACATTTTTTCTTACATTCTATTTTGGTAACCGTCACTTTCATTCATATTACTTCTTACCCAATCAATCCATCTTTTCTTTTGCCCCATTTAGACCTGCATCGCCGCTCCCAAAGAAAGTATTAGGGCAAAGGCATAATCTTCCTAAACGAATTTCGATCACAGTGGCTAACTTCAACGAAAATGCTTATTTTCTTTTGCCATTACGAAAGAAATATGGTTATAAGATATGGCACAAATATGTGGGCACTCTGTTTTTTTACTATCATAGTCCAATGTGATGGCAATCTGATACGACCAACGACGAGGGAACAAACAACTGCTAAATGTACTTTCGGAAGCGCGAAACACACCAATTGTCAAACTTTCCAACGAAGTGATGCGTAATGAAAAAACCCAATAGCACTTATGCTTGATCCAGGAATCAAACTTAGCACTTCATGCCCAGCAGTCGCACTTACGATCACGAGATCAAATAGGCAATTAAGATCAACAAGAAAAAGACTATCATGACGATGAATAATAAATGCAATTTACTTCTTCTTGACTAGTGAGCCCTTTGTCCAATCAAATAAAGAGACAGAGCAATCTGCCATTGTCACATTGACTGGGTTAGAGATGACTTATTATTCTAGGCCACGAAACTGCTCGAAACGTCTGAGCTTTGCTTGGCCCTTATGTCAAACAAAACTAACATATTATAGAACAAACAATGTATATCAAAGCGCAAACTCGGTATGCTAATGATGTTAAAAGCCATTAATGTAAACATTGTCATTTGGTGCAAGTCTTAAGCAGATAAGTTTGGTGTCACTCGATCTGGATGAATTCCAAATATAATTTTTAAAGGATACTAATAATATCAAAGAATACCAAGATATTTTTGGATCTGTCGATATAGATATATCATAATTATTGCATGATGCTGTAAATTTTTAATTCAATTCAGTTTTTATCAAGGACAGTTTCCATGTAGGTATGTTCAGTCTGAAGTCTGATAATGATTTAGCATGAAATCTCTCATAAAAACAAACGCAGTCGAAATAATATATTTCTATCATATTTGAGCATGCAACTACTCATTCTCTAAATTATTCCCTTTTGTCATCTTTTAAGACCAAGTAAAGCGTGGGAGTATTCATTTGTATCAAAGGCTGCTCAAGAAACATAACACCAATATTACATAATAATGTCAACATAAACACTATACTTATAACAATCGCAAGCAGGAATTCTCAGCTTGGCATTCAATTGAAATAAACCAGTGTACCTACAATATTAGCATTGTCTATCTGGTATTCTTAAAATGTAGAATGAATAAACTAAACATGAATAAATACTGTTCATATCGTGTAATAATAACAAGAATAATTAATTTTTCCAACAAAAAATTAATGGACGGAAGCAAAACGCAGAGGACTTCATATGTTACTATAGTCACTATGCATGGCTATAGAAAAGATACAATGGTGTTCAATCAAGCCAATAACTGTGATGATGATCTGCTAAATGTTAATGTTTCTAAAAAATATTTGCAACTAGAAAATTAAATATACGATGACATTATCAACGACATACACAGGTGTTGGTTTCATAGCAAAATATTCTTGACTTATGATATTGAAATGTATCATGATTGCAACTAGAAAACTCAAGTAACAGCACCAGTGTCTGAAGTAACATAGTAATAAGAGATACTAACATATAATGTGGACCAAAAGTTATCTTTGAATAAATAAATAATTATTATTATTACTTACTTACGACACCAGCATGGTTTCTTAGTGAAATATTCTTGAATATGATATAAATGATAAATTATATTTATTTTTGCGAATAGGTTTAAAAAACACTTTTACACGTCAATTTTGTTTGTTTTTTTTTCCGTCTGTTTAAGCTAAATATTGGAATGTATCATGTGATTACATTCAAATTACGTATATCTTACCCCATTATCATGCCTATTACTATTATACTCAATTCTTCTTATTTCATACCTTTTTTCTGCTAATTTATAGTATATCTGCTAGATATCTTATGTGTTTTATGTAGGCCCCAACCCAATTATAATGAGAAATGTCTCAGCTATACGGATATACAGACTTGTTTCGCCATTATCCTCGTCGTCTTTTTAGTACTTTCCTGCTTCCCATCTTCCGCTTCCTCCTATGGCATGTTACCACCATAAGCCCGATGGTTACAAATAGTTGGAGACAAAGACGCAACCTTGAGGCAATTAATTAGATTCAGTCCGTCGACATGCATAACGTATGCTGAACCTTATATTTATTGATATAAAATTCTTTTGAAGTCCGATTACTATGTTGTGGTTGCAAGCAAAAATTGTTTCACTCCTTGTACTTTTTTTTCGTCAATATCCGATTTTTTATATTTTTATAACTTTCTAGATCGTACTCCTAGATTAAATATTTTTAATGTAACTTACTAGAATTTTCCTTAATTTTTTTTTAACAATCAAGAAATGTTGTATTAATACAACAACATGCTACTCGTATCATGATATGTAGAACTATATACACACATATATCTATAGACATCATGCCTAATACAGAAGAATGAAAGAAATGCATGTTTGCCCGAGATATCTGACGTTTGTATGATATATTCAATGTAATATTGAGAAACATCACTAAGATAAATATCACCAGAGTACTGATTTTTAAGAGGATACTAAAATTCGTTCAAACCCAAAAAAAGGAACAACTAAATCTAAACAACCAACATCTGGCCGAAATGTTACACAATTTAACAGTAAGAACCTTACCAAGTATACTATGAGAAATTCTCACAAAGAAAAAATTACGTATTCCATTCAGCGTAGACCGCCTAATTTTAGACGCATTATTAACGCATTACAAGGTCTTCCTTTGTGCACAACAGAGGTCTATTGTGCCTAGGCATTAATGTACTGGTCTAACAATTTCAAGGGAGTCATAATTAGCTAGACTGTGTGCGATTGACTTGTTTGTAAGTACTTGATGATTAACTTGAGCAAAGCAAAAAATATTATTTGTGAAATATTGTGTGTAATCTTTTGTGATTGGTGTATACTATCTATCATCCAATGCGTCCGATGGTTGTCTTATGATTTAAAATAATATTTAGGCTTCGAATACTTTATTTTCTGCAAAATATTATAGCCTTGTATGTTGCCACTGTAAAGGCCTCCCCTTTCTCCTTCGAAACCTCTCGTTCTTGCATAATCTCCAGCCAAGTTAATTCCGTAAACGTGATCACGTTTATTTAATAGGTACTTTCCTCATATTTACTTTATCATAAATTCAGAAGTAGCTATAAATAAGAGAACTTAGCAATATCTAGCAAGAAGTCTTGCGAACTTCCCAATAACCTCAGTGATTAACAAATTTTTAAATCAGGTTTTGTGAACGCAAAGTTAGATAATGCCCAAATGCAGAATTTCTTAAATCAAATCACCCTAATGAAACTAGTGAACAATATCAGAAACACTCGAATGCACCGCAACCGTATCTACTTTACAATTAAACCGTATAAATTGCTGTCCTATGAATTAAACATTTATCAGGATATTAAAACTAACGCAAATGCAAAACGGAAACACTAGATCACTTCGATACGATCGACAAACCAAAACTGCACTTGCCGTTTTTGGGCGACAGGTGGCGCTTGCGACTAACTCTAATCACGTACTCACTGACAATGCAACCTTACTAACAAAACAAGCAAAATTAATCTCTATTGACAGAGAACTAGAGGTGACCGATCCATTTTTTGCTCGCAAAATTATACCAGGACTGCATAGACGTAACCTTGGGAAGTCGGGGTATCGCAGCATATTAATAACGTATCATGTATGCAATCACCGTTCAGAAGACATAGCCAGCAAGGTGGAAGAAAGGGCATGGTATGTCAGCTAACCTCAAGGCCGACCACTCTGTATAATCCAACTATGTTATATACTACGTTATTTACAGGAAATCGCATCACATATTGTACATACTACAATCCCCCGCATTATAGTTAATTGCCTGCAGTGTGATGTTCTCTTAGAAGGTAAATAATGTTTAAGTACGATCCGAGGTCGAGATGCTTCTTTTCTAAAATGTCAAGGGTTTCTCTCTAATCTTCATTAAGCGTAATAGTTATTACTGACGGGTTATTTTGTTAAATCGTCTAGAATTATTATGTATATTATTGTTGTATTATAATAATTTTGTCTGATTTTCTGATATATTTTAAAGTGTCAATGCCATTGGACGGTATCGCGTCTCGCGCTGTGTTATTCAACAAAATTGACGTTATGTTGCGTGGATGTAATGTTTTTCACAAGTAAATATTATTGACAATATTGTACCTCTATTCACTTGGTTACTACTGGTACTTCGAGATGTATTACGTTGTTCAGATCTTCACATACTTAGGTTCAATCGTCATTCACAAGACTGCAACCTAACTGTTACAGCTTACATATGTATATCTAGTAGTCGAAATTGCAGACGGTTCTCTGTGTTAATATTTTTAATAATATACATTCCTGCTACCCCATTCACATGTTTTACCATATTAATTTAGGAATAATGCTTTTTCTATTGGTCTCAATCAGACGTCATACCATCGTTCACATTTTTGCTTGCTATATTATCTTAGAATCATTCGATCGATAAATTTCTAAGATCTGTCTGAGTTCTAATAATAACATGCCTTCAGTTTGATACCTTTTCATTGAATATCAATAAAATTAAACCTTTGATGTTGCGAAACCGCTTAACATCATTGATACCTACCGCACCTTTATCGATTACTACTATTTAAATTTGACTTTAACTAAATTGGATTGAATTGATATCATAACGATACTGACTTGCATAGCGGCTTGGCCCACATTAATGTAGATACTCCTAGGATAAAGGGAATGGTCTACCTATGTGCCAAATTTCATCTAAATTCATCGAGTGTCAAAAAGTAACAAACATACAAGCAATTTAGAAGTATGGTATGTGGAACAGAATGTAGAGTCCCACCTACATACCTCCGTTGACAGGGCGGATTATCGAACCAGACGGATGATCTGCTCAATAGATGATTGTTGTATTTACCTATATCTTCAAATTACGTGGAGAACTTTAATTGCGCGATGCAGGATTACGAAGTTTATAGTTCTGATGTGGCATCATAGATGTCGCTACAACTTTAATCCCTTTTACTTTTAAACCAGCTAGGGCGCTGGCAGCAGCTAGTTGTAAATAAAATACTTAAAACAATAGCTAACGTTTTATGCATAGAAGAGGGCAAAAAGGGAATAGGTCGGCCACCGACTACCTGGAGGTGACACATCCAGAAAAGATGCAAAATTGTCTATAGGCGTAAAAGAATCAGGAGGGTTGATCCCAAAAACGGAACTAGCCAGGAGATTGATTGATACACAATATGATTAACTAGCACTATGATTAACAATAGTCATGTCCCTGACTCCCCGTTCAAAGTGACTAATGGTAATTACTACAGTAGGTGGAAATTACGGTTTCCTTTTACACCACATCAATTTTAAAACGAAACAAAAAACCTCGTCCAAGTTATTTCACATTACCTTAGCTATGTAACGACCAACACATATAAGCGTTTACATAAAAAAACGTACATTGTGAAGGTAAATAACTTGTGCGACAAAGTAAATAAAGTATTTTCTAACATCTATAACAGTGAGTAAATTATTTACTGTTCGAATCAATTATTTGTAGTATTCAATAATAATCCTATAAATTGCTATCCTTTACTTGCAGTATCTATAGGGAAAAACTATGCGATGGAAGTACGTTCAACAAGTTATTTATGTGTAGTTTTATAGTAAGTTATAACCATAGAAGTGTGACTTATGGGGTACACAAAGACAATAGTCAATGTCAATTAGTGTTTTAGATTGTGTAAAGAAATTTTGTTCTACAAAACCAATTTTCTCTTCTTAGATTCAGATAATAAATAATTCTATGAAATCGAAGAAGAATAATTGAAGCGTTTATTTCAAATAGATTATTTACAGGAACTTTTAAATTGACATTATGTTGATAAGTCAAAAAAGTGGAGCTAAATTGCATGTTCCAAATAGTACGTCTCTTTGGAGAAGAACATGCAAGATACTCCATAGACACTTTTAAATCGTACTATAAGTACTCGTAGTTATTATTTTGCACCTTTAATAATAATTTAGTTTTAGTATATTTTTAGGCATTGAACTGTATGAAAAACCTTATTATTGTTGGCTTTACGTTAATTTTTTGTAAACGTTATTTGAATAAAAAATTATTATTATAAAAAAATTATTATAATAGTTTTGATCGAAATGTAAATAACAATTCAACGTATGCAATGTAAAAAAAAAAATTGGGATTGCGACATTTGCAGTCAGTTACAAAAACTATAGTAATAATATTCCATAACATAGTATTTTTTCGCCAGAAAATGGCCTTATTTTTTGCCCTTTTAATCTGAATTATTCGATACTTTTTATACGATATTTTAGTCATCATCATCATCATTTTAGCCGAAAGGCGTCCCCTGCTGCTACCACAATGGTCCTGTCCTACCGGTCCTGTGCGTCTCGCAGCCATCGGATTCTCGCAATTCTCACCAGGTCGTCGGTCCACCTTGTGGGAGGCCTTTCAACGCTACATCTTACGCCACATCCGAACCTTTCGACTTTCTTCCTGTCCTATGCAATGTGTTCAGTCCACTGTTATTTACGTTTGGTGATTTTTCGGGCTATGTTGGTAACCTTGGTTCTCCTGCGGATATCTTCATTGCTGATCTGATCACGCAAATATTTCAGTAAGTTACTGTTATTATCAGAAAATTTTAGATAGCTTCCTTTGCTTCGCAATCAACAAATTTTCTTCTGCACAAAATCAAAAAGTCCAGTTAGAAAAACGAATATAATAATATAAGTAATCCGCTAAGTCCACTTAAATTTTTCTTACGTCCATGGATACTACAAAGTCAGATTGCCGCCCTCCCATTCATTGACAACGTAAACAAACAATATACCACCCCACTGTATTCAAATACGATTGATTGCGACATACCAGCATTCATACAATTACGGGCCATTACTTCGCTCCATATCCACAAGGCCGTCTTCGTGTGAAGTCGACGGCTGATGCGTTGGTACAGACGAGGAAAGAATTACTAAATATGTTTTCTTTGTGACAGTACTTTATGTGCGCAGTACGGTTGTAAAGATTGTTGGGGCTAGACATATGTCCGTAGTACATTAGCAGTATGTAGGTATATGTATGAGTTGGTGACGGCATCAACTGCGTTTGGTACTGTTTACATACTAACATTGTTGTTATGGGTAAGGGGAAAAATATGTAGTAGGTACACAACGGAGAAATTAATATTATGTTAGTCAAGATTATTATTATTACCTCCATCTTGTGTTTAGAGAATGATGTCCGTAGGTGTTTCTTGATCTTCAATATTGCACAGACCTGTAAAATGTTTACTTACTACTTCAGACTACTTATCATCAGATCCATCCCACGTACCTCTCTAGTTAATTATATTCTTAATCATAACTGGCTAACTTAGCTGTCACCTTCGTCGTTACCTCGGTCTTATGAAATAGGTAAAAAATATCATTTTAGCATATGAAGCAATTATAACATTACTGCAAACTACTTCAACAAATAGAACGAAATCAACCCTGTCAATCTGTTGCAATTTGCTTACAATAAAATTTAAAGGAACCAGTAGCTAATAAAATAAATAGGAGTCATTTACCTAATACAAGAACTGCAGACTAAGAAGGACATGACCAATTTCATTTGAATGCAAGTTTTACAAACTGACAACCAGTGGACGTTACAAATACAGTAAATAATTTAATGAAAGATGTAGAGCTCCCGGGATTGACTAACAATAGATGCCTAATGACTGTTACAATTATGAAATATATTTACCAATATTTTGTATAAATATTAATGAATAAAAGATTTGATGCCATGATGGAATAGCATAGCATAGCATAGTCGGCCTTATAATGTTTCCACTGTTGGGACTCAGGCCTCCTCTCTTCGAACTTTTGGTTCTGGGACATGCCGATTTCCTCACGATGTTTTCCTTCACCATTTTGAGAGCAGTAGTGATGAAATGTGGTTTTGAACCCACGGCTTACAACTCGTAAGTCTTGGCCATTGCCACTTGGTCACCAATGACTACTCCCATGATGGAATGTGTAAAGAGTAATATGAAAGAAAAGGGAATCAGTAATAGAGTGACGGTTGACAAGATCGAATGGAAGAAATAACGTATTACACTGACCCTAATGAACATGGAAGAGGGCAAGAAGATGATGATGCTAATTCCTTTGCCTTATTCTATGGTATTTGAGATCGGTGCAACATATATCTGATTCATTTGTGCCTCCATATGTCGTTATTTCAGTAGATGTTCGTGTTGATTCTATGGTATTTCCTTTGTCTAGCAGCAATCTATTTTCATATTCAAAGCTTTCTTCATGACATCCTTTTTTCTTTTCCATTTCTTTACATTTTGGAGGTAAGTGGGACAGAGTGTAAAGTCCCACATACCTCCTTTGAAAAGGGAGGATCCTCCGACCAGACCGGGTGTTATTAGTCTGGTGGGCGACTGCCCGATAGTTGGTATCGGGCTGTCGTATATGTTCAAATCGCGCGGAGAACTTTGATTGCGCGATGCAGGATTTCATATTTTCTTCGTAGTTCTTATGTGGCGTCATAGATGTCGCTACAACATCACTTAGGTACCACGACTATCGACATAACGTTTGTATAATGCCTAAAAATCATGTCAGTTCTATTGTTATTTTTACTGTTGCCTGAAAATTTCCACTCATGGAAATGTATGTGCATATTCTCTTGACTTGAAAAGATGGAGCACAACTTGGATAGAAATAAGAATATTTTATATAGTTTTATATAAACCTAAACTGTAGATGAAGGGAAAATTATTCATAATTTAGCTAATTTTATATTCAGCACCAAAAATTTAACTTTTAACGAGACAGAGTTCCTTTGATCCTTTCAGCATGTTTGTACAAAGAATGTGAGCTATCTCATTTACATACGAGCACATACATACATAATGTCGGACTTATGATTCTTTGGAGGGTAAGTAGTAGTTACATGTACGGGCTGACGACCTACTCTGAATTATAAGTTGATGATACATGTTTTTTATTAAGTCATCGATCAATTTTACTTATTGATTAACTTGAAGTAAGGAATTCCTCTTCTTAGCTGCTGCGGACTCCAGGCACCTTGATCTGCTGCATCAGCTGGTTCACAACCGCTACTTTAAGAGTAAAAGTAGGTAGTCGGTTATGCCGAAAGGTTGGGTTCATTTTATTGGAACTGTTTTTAGGTGGTAAATCATCTAATGCCATCTCCCACCCAGGCAGGGCGGGAGGTCATGTCAGGCTTTTACTGACTAAAATCTACTCCTCTTCCTTCTTTGCCTTCATTTCAGGCCCCAGGGTTCTCTTTCGCATCACCCATGGCCCCAGTAGGCTTCGACCCTGCCGAACCTCTACGGTTTGCTGACATCTGAAGGTACGAATGGAATACTACGCGCCGTCGACCCAGGCCCTGGCAGGAGACACCTCTAACGTATGCTCCACCGTGTTCTCCGGGCGATCCACACAATGGTCATACACTGGCGTTTCTTCCGCACGAATCCGGTGCAACATTAATTCTGTGAACAAAAAAGAACCTCATACATATCATAATATTAATAAAATATGAATTTAGATATTATTCATAAATAATATCTCTAAATTAGTTCTCTATTACTTAATAAGGTAATAATATAATTGTTTGACGAAAAGGTCATTGAAATATTTATTTTTTTGGTATGGTTGACTCACTTCCGCGCAATTTGCAGCTTTAATTTGATTATGATGATCTTTTTTGTGTGAAATTATTATAAAACCAGCT
The DNA here is from genome assembly GCA_949319445.1 of Mythimna lalbum. NCBI lineage: Eukaryota > Metazoa > Arthropoda > Insecta > Lepidoptera > Noctuidae > Mythimna > Mythimna lalbum. The sequence continues at coordinate 5,640,614 of OX439345.1, read as the reverse complement.
TAACTTCGTTTTATTTTAAAAATGGCATTGTAACACAAAATAGGAGTAAAGAATTTTTCTCTTCATAGAGTCTTTACCTTATTATTTTTACATTATTAGAAAAGTCAATAAACGATGATGTACATTATGATATAAAATATCCTTAAAGCAAAAATCATAAAGAAATGTATACTTTCATCATGAGTATTAAGTTCTACTAGTGACCCTTCCTGGCTTATATCAAAGAGAAGAAAGATTATATTTTTTTTTTTTAATATAATTTTGTATTCATCTCAAAAAATAATAGACCGATTTAAAAAATCTTGTACTAAGAGATAAACACAGATACACATAAACATCGTATTATATAATATTAGTCGTATTTAGTCAAGAGTAAACTAATTTTTCTAAATAAGACACGGCTATGTTAGTAACAAATGAATTTGGAAGTGAATTATCGTTAACAAAACGATATTTTTATAATATTTCGAGAAATTATAATCTTATAAAGATTTTTTTACAATCAGACGAAGACGATCAATTTTCAAGTTTTTAACTTTCTTAATAAACATTCTGTTACCTACTAATTACGTCATAATGAGTATGATAATATCCCAGTGAAGAATGTGTGAAGTCATGCTTGGACTACGCGAAGAATGAAGAAGTAAGATTTGTACTCAGATTATGAAAAGGTCAGCTTGAAAGAAAAATGGTGTTGAACAAATAAATAAATCAACAGAATGTCAGCAATAAATTTACCGGAACAATGAAAAATTCTATTTATAGCACAAAAAAAGGAAAATTCGTTCAACGATAAATCAGTAATTTTTTGCATCTGAAAATAATTTGACCTTTTCCCGTTAAGTGGGATAATTTTCACTAATTAATAATTATTAATATTTCAGCCTGGCAGTTTTTTTTCAACATCTGCTATTTGAGTTATGGAACGCTTTTTTACTTTTTATTATAAGTGTAAACACGCTTAGAGCAAGCCACACTAGTTTTCGGGAAAACTAATAGAAAAGTCATTTATTTGTCTGAGCCTGCTGACCAACTAAACTAGAAATGTTTATAAACTCAGGTATAACTCCAAAAAAAAACTTTTCATATAAAACATTCAATATTAATCTAACATCAATATAATGTTCGGTTCGACTGTACACGCACATCGCAAGTGCGTCCGCACACCGCGGAATGGAGAGGAAGGTCGGGAGATTTACAACCTTTTGTGTAGCTCCTAGATGCGTCTGACGTTTGAGCAGTTTGCGGTAACATACAATAGATTGTTTATTAATATATTCTAGTGTTAATGCTTATTCTGATTAGGAGTTGTCGTGGGTGCTATTTGTAGTATGGCAACAATGTTTTGGCAAAAATGCCTCTATGCAAGATTTTTAAAACTAAATGTCGTTGATAAGGCACATATATAACAGACTTCAAAATTATAAATGTACCTAAGTTACAGAGAAGATACTACACAAAGCCAAACTTGTTATAAAGTTTGGTCATAACAACAGCTACGGGAAAAGTAAAAATTACTAAAGGCTGGTTTCCTAATGAACAATTTGGAGATAAACACTTGTCAAACCTGGTTAGGTAAGGTTAGGTTTGATGCCAAATTTTTAATTCTTCAAGTATGACAATAGTCAAATTCGAATTATTAATTCAGAAAAAGAAATACAGCAGGTATAAAAATATCTTCGTGTGTATCACAGACATCCGTTTCTTGCTGTGTATTATGAAGGATGAGCAGATCCGCAACAAAGTAAATTATCTACTTGGCGTAATTGTTAACGAAGATAGACAGAACATGAACGTAGAAAATTTAATATTTCTGTAATTTAAAAAGGTAGTAAGAGTGATCCTTCTAATTATAGACCAATATCTGTGCTTCCAGCATTGAGTAAAATCTATGAAAAAATCATGCTCGACCAGATGTTGTCTCATTTTAATTCTAATAGGATTTTGCATAGTCATCAGTTTGGCTTCACGAAAGGAAGGTCAACGACGGATGCAGGAGTGAAACTCATCAGTCACATTTTGGAATCCTGGGAGAAATCTCAGGATGCTATTGGCATATTCTGTGACCTCTCTAAAGCATTTGACTGTGTTGACCATAATACTCTGATCTGTAAATTACATCATTACGGAATTCGTGGACGAGCTGCTGATCTTGTTTTTTCCTATTTATCTTACAGGCAGCAAAAAGTATCCATTAATGGGGCGACGTCCTCGGGATCTTTAGTAAAGATGGGCGTGCCTCAGGGTTCAATTCTTGGCCCTTTCCTTTTTCTGGTTTATATTAATGACCTTCCTTATATGATGGCTAATTTATCCGATATAATTCTATTTGCTGATGACACCTCTCTTATTTTTAAAGTAGATAGAAAAGATGGGGATGTCTTGCGTGTTAACGAAAGTCTGGCTGTTCTTTCGAAATGGTTCGCAGCTAATAATCTCCTATTAAATGCGAATAAAACTAAATGTATAAAGTTTTCATTACCGAATGTCCCTCAAGTTGGCGTCAGTCTAATTCTTGATGGCAAAAAACTTGATGTTATTGCGGACACTATGTTCTTAGGTTTAACTATCGATTCTAAACTACAGTGGGGCGCTCATATTAGAACTCTCTCGGGAAGATTAAGCTCAGCTGCATATGCAGTTAGAAAAATAAGGCAATTGACAGATGTAGCCACAGCTAGGTTAGTTTACTATGCTTATTTCCACAGTATTATGTCTTATGGCATTTTACTGTGGGGATCTGCAGCTGATGTAGACTCAATTTTCATATTGCAAAAGAGAGCTATCCGGGCTATTTATAGGATGGGTCCTCGCGAGTCCCTCAGAAATAAATTTAAAGAAATCGACATTCTCACTCTGCCTTCTCTTTATGTCTTAGAATGCATTTTGTATGTTCGTAAAAACTTAGGACTCTTTAAAATTAGAAGCGATTTTCACAACAAAAATACGCGTAGTAAACACGAAATTGTATTACCCAAATGGAGATTAGCCAAGACCAGCAAGTCATTCCTAGTAAACAGCATACGCTTTTACAACAAGCTGCCAAAGGCGGTAACTGAACTTAGTGAGGGAAAGTTCAAAACTCATATTAAGCGTGTCCTAACCAAAAAAGCATTTTACAAGGTTAAAGACTATGTCGAAGACACGCTTGTTTGGCAATGACTGCCTCTGCACATGTGGCCCCCTGGTAAATCATTAATATTGTGTCTATTAACTGCTCCACTTTTGTTTTAATGTACATATATTTATTTTTCCTTTAACGAATTGCTTTTGCAATATTTTTTATTTTTTTTATTTAGACTTCAACTGCATTCAATTTGTTAGTAATTTATTTTGTTAACAGTTGTAATTATTTAAATTTTTCTGTTGTAATTATTTATATAGCCTCTTTTTGGAATGTGAATGTGAGAACACTGTATAATCCACAAACACTTAGATAACTTTCTATTACAACTTACTATATTTTTATTTTATTATGATTAATTTTGTGCTTTTGTGTACAGTGTTGACTGGTCTACACTGTTCTTACATAAATCAATCAATATTGTAATAAACACATTTTTTTTAAAAGAGTAACCATGGAGTTTCTTGCCGGTTCTTCTCCATAGGAAACGACCAATTTCGAACCGTGCACTAGCTTCTGACGTTTTATAAGTGCCCTTGTAGGCCTATATGAAATAAAATATTTTGACTTTGACTTTGACTTTGAATTAATTGCACATTCTTGCATTCTTTACGACAGGATTCATAAAACTTTTGGCACAGCGTTGCTGAGCCACTTTTTTCAAAACGTATCTAAATAATACTACTAGCTACTCACAATTATTACGATTCTGTCAAAAGACATTTATTGGATATATAAGTCATCATCATCAGCCTTTTTAATGTTCCCACTGCTGGGACTCAGGCCTCTTTTCTAGGAGAGGGAATGGGCCGTAATCCACCACGCGGGCCCAGTGCGGGTTGGTGAATGTCACATGTTTTCGAATTTTTGGTTCTAGGATATGTCGGTTTTCTCACGATGTTTTCCTTCACTGTTTTGAGAGCAGCGGTAATGAAATAAATACTAATAGCTACTCATAATTATCATCATTCTATCAAAAGATGTCTACCATTTATATACACCTCCCTAAAAATCGCCAAGTCACGACGCCATATTATTTTTTACTTCCAGTGTACTCTGACAACCCTCAGCAATGCAATGACTTGTATCAGTTCAACACATAAAAAGCCTTCTGACACGTTCACCAGACTATATCCTTTTGGCTCTATCAGTTACAAATTCTAGCAGTTCTGGAATGGCGACCGCGTACCGGAAGACGCAGCATCTGAAGGCCTCCTACAAGATGGACCGATGACCTGGGTGAAGGTAGCGGGAATCTGGTGGATGAGGGACGCACAGGATCGATCATTGTGGTGACACTTGAGGCCTATATCCAACAGTGGACGTCTATCAGCTGAAATGATGATGATGTTGATGATGAGTTACATATTCTGCGTCTTACTCCTCAACATAAATCACACCTAAACTTTATACCTACAACACGCTAGTGTCAATTAAATAAATAATTTTGTCAATTTCCAATACCACTGTCGCCGACATTGAACCGTTTTGACATTTACAAGAAGAACATGTAAATATAAACAGCAATCGATGTTTCAAGGAAAAATCCTACAAAAATGTATAGAAATATGGCGATTGCTTAATTGTTGTGTGAGAGGATTGACAGTTTGTTGAATAGTTTCTTATTAGTATTGTTAATGACGTTATTTTCGTTTACGTCTTTACAATGGTTGTAGGTCTTGACCTTTGTGGAAAAGTTTTCGCTACCATTGCTTTGAAAATAATAAAGTAATTAGACGAGGTTACTCTGAGAATATTAAAAAGACTTACCTTGCCAAGCCATATCATCACCTTACCTATTTATTTTTCTAATAACGTGGACTTTTTGAAGTTGAATCAAGCTCAAAAGTTTGGGATTTCTATAAATGACATCGAAGCACCTATTATTCTCTATGTAGCTTCTAAAGTGTCGCCCCAAATGTTCATCATACTTGATGTCATGAAAACGCCACGAGCCCTCATCAAACTTTTTCAACAATTTATCAATATATGTCTGTTTACTCAAATTTTATTTGATCAATTAGTGAATTTGATTATTCTGTGGACATATTGTGGGGTTATATAAAATTTACCCTTGTAACTGTATAATACGTAAATAAAAAAACCAAACTTGAAAAAGTATCTCCAGAACTCCAATGATATTCGACCTTCCTGAACACAAAAATGCTGCTTGGCGTCAGATATATAAAACTAGCATTAGACATAAAGTATCTTATTCTGTGTGATAAACTACTGAACTAATAAGCTGGTAAGCTGTCATTATTAATCGATATTTATTCACCTCAGCTCTCAATGGAACATAAAAATAAATATGTAACGCGATAATAAAGCCACTAACGCAAACTGAGCGGGTATACACTTGGCAGAGATAATTGATTAAATTAAGTGTTATATGGATTATATTGGTCTAATATGGTAACTTTACGCGATATGTGAGTGCCGCAGCTAGATGAAGAAAAGCGAAATATGTATGATTTTCTTGAAGATTTTTATTTCATAAAGAGGCAAAGTGACATACGTCCAGTGATTGATTTTTGGAGATGAGTCTTGCGATTTTGATATCGCACATCCACCGTATACATTTTTATATATTAGTAAATATATCTTACAAATTACTTAGTAGGTATTATTGTGTTATTTACCATACATTATTAAGTATGAGTAAGTATATTATATGTTTACGTTATCTACTTTTCTTTTTTATTAAGCCTCTTTGTGCAGGTATGCTGCAAGAGATTTCTTCAGAAATACTCCTCATCTTTGTACCAATTTTTCTGTTTCCTTCTGTGTATAGGTATATTAAAATTGTTTCTTAAAAATTTTTTTTTGTGTTACTGAATTAGGTCGCAGGAGAGTAAATTATTCTAAAGGTTTCGCACTGATTACAACAGCTCTCTGATTTCATGTTATTTTCGCAAAAGTTTCTGTCAAAGAGTTAACTAAGCCTTAATGGTTTTTGAACTGCTTGGTTTCTATCTATGTTTATATCTCTGCTGATATTTTTCCAACTCGTCAGGAATTTTCATCGAAACTTATGACAAATTGATAAAGATGATAAACCAATTCTATGGTCATCATCCTGTACCTCTTTTTAGGTTTAATAGCATCAAATAACTGCTCTCACTCTGGTTAGAGTGAAAGAAAGTCTGCTCTTACTAACAACATGTGTCCAATTTTGTTCTCTATCATTTACAATTGACTTTTATGAACAATGTGTGATTGTGTTCATATCAATCTTCTCCTAAAAAAATTGAACATATATTCCGATATTCCAGATGCTATCAAATCTCATCAGAAATCTCTACTTTACTATTTGACTGCAACGTAATCCATATCGCATCGGTATATTATGATAATGTGACAGCTGGCGCCACTCGCAGGCATTCTCATCACGAACTTAATTTTATTAAGACAAGAGCATGTAGAAGTATGTAGAAACAGGCAAAAAATCAGAAATGCCTGGCAAGAGAACAGAAACGCATGATATATTAATGTTATTCCCATCAAAGAATTTGTCTGTCATAATGTAGTTAAAGCTAGCTGGAGTAGTAAAAGCTACTGGGATTGTTAGGAATGGATAAGAGAAATTACTTCAGAAAAAAAAACGGAAATGGAACTTTAGAAGTATAATAAACTATAAAGATCCAAAGTTCAACGATCACCAGAGAACAAAATAATCTAAAATTGTCACAGAATGTTTGTTACCTTATATCCTGTAAAGGAAGGCTATTGATGGCCATTGAAGGCCAAGATGGAGTGATGCCATAGTGGCAACGGCTGAAATTACCTGGATCTGATTGCAAGAGATAGAGAAAAATAGCAGAAAACTAAAGAGGCTTTCACTGTGAAAGGGGTTTTTACAACAGTACGCGTAGTTGTCAAATAAAAAAAATATACTAATAAATAAAAATAAGCAAAAGACTAACACAACCAACAATGTATCGTAATGCGTGTCGGGCCAGTAAAAGTTTGGTTAAATGAGTCTGAAAGGGAAGACGCATGGTTATGATGAGGCATGGTTGGTATGTCAGAATAAACTGCGTTGATACTCTAGTGAAGAGAGTTTCCAGGAGCAGTGGCGGTCGAGTAGTAACGACTCTGACTTACGAGTTGCAGGTCGTAGGTTCGAACCCAGCCACGCGCATTAATTTGTGTAATTTATAATGGTGAAGGAAAACATCGTGAGGAAACCGGCATGTCCTAGAACCGAAAATGCGATAACATGTGACATCCACCAATCCGCACTGGGCCCGCGTGGTGCATTACGGCCCATTCGCTCTCCTACAGAGGAGGCCTGAGTCCTAGCAGTGGGAACATTAAAAAGGCTGATGGGTTGGTGGTGGTGGTGATACTCTAGTAATTAGGATCCTGTCAGTCGGAGTGAGGATGTCCCTGTGAATCAAGATGATGCTACAGGCTCTATTGGGTTGGAGTGGTACTGTAAAGGATAAGAGGGTAGAGTCTGAAAATGCTGACTAGGAATGCGCGTCCGTTAAATGTACGTGGGCTTACCCTTAGAAGAAGTGTTGATGATGTCATGATGAAGTACGGAGGTTGATAAGGGAAGGTTCTACAACCAGACGGGTGATGTGAGTAGTCTGGACGACTGCCCAGATGGTTGTTGTAAGCCTATTGTATCGTTTCAAATCGCATGGATATCTATAGATACTCAGTGTAAGATTTCTGTGACAGAAGTTTTGTAATTTGTCCATGGAGGCATGGGACACACATCAGTGTGTACCATGCAGTATCTGTGTAGTTTGGGTATCAAACCTAAGTCGATAGATAAAAAGCCTAAAATAAACGCAGTAACTGAAAAAAATAAGTGTATCAAAATCTGCTTCATTAAGACCTAGTAATATATAAAACAATAAAAACTGGCAATCTCTAGGAAAATATATAATATCGACACCCTATCTTCTTCATAATGTAGTTTTTCTTGCTCACCTAACCACCAGACTGTCACCGCAAACCACTTAACATAATTCTAGTTATAATCTTCCTACGCAACTCAGGGTCAATAGGATAGGTAAAATACATCTCGTTCAAGCAAAAAAGACAATGCATGTGACCTTGGCAGCTAAGTCAAATTCTTCTGATGGGCCAATGTGTAGGCGACCGCAAAAACTATCCTATGACATTGCCACGCCTTATTACCACACGGTCCTAACTCTAATACAATCGTAAACTAGTTGGAACCTTGTTGGATTAAGAACCAGCTTGAATGTTAGCTGGACAATTGCTTCAACCCACACCTCTAAGTATTGTTGTGGGGTATAGTACAAGCGATGATGTAACTATAAAATAAATTGTCTCACGGTCCTAACATGTGACTTGTATAATTATAGTTTTATTGAAATGGGCGTGAAGTTTACTTAGATATCTCATGGTCAGGGAAATAAAAGTATATTGCCTACTTGTGTTTATGAGAGCTGTAATATCATAAACTTAAGCTTTATTAGTACTAGTGCTAGTTTTAAAATTATTTTAATCAATATTTTTATTGGTCGTTTCTTTTTGATTTGTTACACCGCCATTTAAGTTACTTGAGTAATGTTTACTTCGGAAAATATATTATCTTCAAAGCCATCGTTACGCGTGGCTACAAAAACAGATGCAAAGTAATTCGTAACTAAATATGCGACAATTTTATTCAATTCCATTATTTATAAATATTACTCTTAGTTTCAATCCAAATGTAGTCAGCTGTAGGTAATTGATTTATACCGTTAAATCAAAGTCCGTGAAATAGAAAATAATTGTGAATTAAATGTTTAAAGTTAAATAACAAATTAATTTTGTTTTTTCCTTATTATTATTCTTATTTTTCCCTTTAGAATCCAAACATGCGGTTGCAATACCATATTTTAAAAATATTAATGCAAAATACGACTTTTATTTTAAATTCATAGGACAATTTGACACATGTCTCGATTCTTATATCAGTCATTTTCACTCTCATTCATACAGTCAAGCTATGTTACCAAGTCAATTTGCATCTCAAGGTCTCCTCGCACATCTTCGCTTACATAGTAGCGTCTGCCTAAAGTCTTGTAGCGTAGGCAAGGAAATTTCGGCAGGTAGGTAGCCTCATAATAATTTAGCATGCAGGATCTTTTGTTGATATCATCGCGTCGGGCTCTGTTGCATTCACGATCTTAAGTGCATTCGTACCAAGTTCTGATTATTTCACATTGAATATTTGATCGCCATCAACATTTTTGGGTTCTTTTGTAATTATATCTTTAAATGTAAAAGGTTTATGCACTCGCTATGGGAGTGTTTTCCATTCGTGTGTAATTTTACGCTTTGTAGCTTTGTTTCCACATCTTACAATTTCTGTTCATCGTCAGTAACAATTTAATGTAAATTTTGTTTGGACTACACAACAATTTTCTTTGTCTTGAATTTTCCAATTTTTTTCTGGGTTTTTGCTTGTGTTGTAAGGATTTTTAGACGAGCGTATAATTTAAAATAAATTGTATCTTTTCAAAAGATCTATACTACGTAATTTTAATTTCTTTGTTTGCTACTTAATACTACGTTATCTTGGGAAGCCATCTCAGACATAGTCATTTCCTTTACATCGTCCATAAAAACGTTAGAATCAAAGGAACAAAAAATCTCTTGCACGTGTACATTAGAATCTTGTTTTCTCTTTAAAGAATGAATTAATCAATAAATACTTATAAGGTGACGCGATTCATTCTTCTATTAGATATATTGCATCATAACGATCTTGTTCGAAGTTTCCTCGTTTTAAATCCTGAACGTGTCTAAAATTTTTGTATTTTCGCTTCGTAGAGGTACCTAATAATACAACACAATATTCGTGCTACTAATGCTCGGATAATAACTGTGGAAGTATTTTTTATTCTCGTGTAAGGTTATATTTTTTACCGAATAAGTAATACAGACATGAATGTGCTGAGAAAATCTTTTGTCTTCTGTTCAGTGTAGTTTTTGGTTACATATTCTGAATTCTATCAATGCGAAACTTGAATTTATATACTGTTTGATGAGGTTTCTATAGAACAAAAGAAGACCTTGTCAAATTGACAACTCACGTTGTGTAATTTGTGAATTTTCATTTCCTCAGCGCGAGGTCAAGCTTTAAATAGACATATCATGAAAATTACCTGTTCTTTTCTCGTTTATAGGTATAATGTGAATACAATGGGAGTTTCAATTGAGATTTTATCGTTACCTACTGTCATTTGTTGTGATAGAGATTTACTGGTTAAGCCAACTATGCAGCTGCCGTGTCTTTTCTTGTGGGTGTCTAATGAAACAGCTTCTAGAACTTCAATATTTTAAATTAGATCCTTTGTTATGCTTTGTATATATGTTGGCTTATCTTTTAATTAAAGCAGTAGTGCCTTAATAATATCATCCTCATCTAAATCTAAAGCTAAACTGATGAAATTTACGTATAAAAATGTTTTTGAAAACCTATTTGCAAAACAGAAATCTAGCATTTATCATTGAACGGTCCTGATATACGAGTCATACGCCACGGGTTCAAACCCAGGCAGGTGCTTTACTTTGTATACTTGGTTTTAACACCACAACTCCCAAATTGGTGAAGGAAAACATCTTGCTAAAACCGTCATGTCTTTGAAGGAAAAATATTAAGACATGCGACTTACACCAACCCGTTTTGGGCCCGTATGGAGAATTGCTGAACTTCCTTCATATGGTAAGGAGGCCTGAGTCCCAGTAATGTGAACGTTATGCGGCTGATTACTACAATCATCATAATCATCATTACAGCCGAATAACATCTACTGTTGGGTGTTGCCCATAACGACCGATTCTGTGCATCTTGCATCCATCGGATTCCCGTGACCCTCACTAAGCCATTGGTCCATCTTTTGCGAGGCCTTCCAACGCAGCATTTTTTTCGGTATGTGTTCGCCACTTCAGAACCTTTCGTCCCCATCGATTACTGTTCAATGTGCCTGCCCACTGCCACTTTAGTTTGACGACTCTTCGGGCTGTGTTAGTAACCTTGGCTTGGTGTTTGATTATGTTATAGTTAAATGGATTTGCAATTTTGATGCCCTGAAGCTGATCATTATTATTATGAGCCATATCATCTATGGAATGAATGTGAATGAATTCCAAATCAACCAGTTAGTGTAAATGATTGTAATTGTAAACACAGTTGGTAAATATGTCGGTAGTAGATTTGCTCATTCATTACCCTTTACAGCCAATTAAACTCATAGAGGACTTACTCACGATACGACGTACTCGTAGGTACAACTACCTACGAAATTCTTACAATATGAACTTATATTCTAAGAACCAACTAGAACGTATTTAAAACCATAACAAGTCGATCGGAATGTTTTTTTTTTTGTCATAATGATTTTTTACTTGCGTTCTATTAAGAGGGCCCTTCTTGATCCCTCTATCGTCAACATGAACATGGTTTAAAATCTTGTTGTTTCATTAAGAGGATTAATAAAGAGGCAACGCGAAAAAAGTGAGATAACACCTGGAGGCTCTGGAGGCTTTTGAAAATTCCATCACTCACTCGAATATTTAACAAAATTTATTTCAGGAAACAAAGTTTTGGGAATAAATTTATTTATTCAGAATTCGATGAAATGTGTAAGATTAATAAATTTTCGTTCCTTTTTTAATCTATGAGTTGAAGGGCTAAAATACACGCATATTTTCAGAGGTGAAAATACGTGTAAAATTAATGGATTGATTTTACACTTTATGTTTTGATTTAAATAGAAACCTAAATAATATCCACAAGACATATAGGTACGGTTCCCAAAATATTTAGAAATAAATTAATAATAACATCATAATCATGTACGAGCGATCGTATGGAAATGTGTCTCGTGTTTGGGGCTCTTAAGGAGGGCGACTAATACTTTATCGACGATGAAGTGACAAGAACCTTTATCTACCAGAACATAATTTTGTTATTGTGTTAGTTCATTAGGTGATCTTGTCAGCAAATTGGATGCATAGTTGCTTAATAGTTATTGTCAGTTACAGTTAACTCGTTAAAAAATAAGATATAAAGTTAGCTGCTTTTGCCAGCTCACGCAAACGATTATTTAAAGTATATCTACGTAAAAAAAAAATCCCAAAAATGTCACTTAGGAGTACTTGTCACTTCATCGTCGTTATGTAGCTAATACAATAATTCTATATCGTGTAAGTATGACTGTTTGAAATGAACCTCATATAAAATATACTCAGGTTTTACCAAAGTTGACAATCTTAATTGTCCAGAAAATTGCTTTGATAGAGCAGAAAATGAGTCACAATAAAAATAGAAACATACTAACAGAGGTATATACATATACCTATCACGCATTTGTTACGTGAATTACAATGATTCATTTTCTTCGATTTTTCTTTTTCTTTCTCTCTAAACCAAAGATTGGAATCTTGGTTTAGAGGATTTGGTCTTGTCACTATCAAAACATTCTTGTTCGTGAAATTTCATTTGCACAGTAATTGACGCAGTAGCTATTGGATTGACTGTTAGCGCTGTTGCACTTGACGCAGTAGCTATTGGATTGACTGTTAGCGCTGTTGCACTATGTCGCGGGTACAAATCCTGCATTTGAGTGACATAATTTATACTTAGTTATGACTAATTTTTGACCACACTAACCTGGCCTTTTTCACTGAATTGAAAAACAAAAAGTTGTTATTGCTAATTTTTGACCGCACTGACCAAATGCTTTTTTCAGTGAATTCATTATCAAATCCAACAGGACAATATTACTTGTTTTATTGGAGTAATTACCCGAAAACATACATTTCTCTTTGTAAACACATTAACCAAATTTTCCACATGATATCTGCTTTTAGTATCATTATTTACATTTGCAACTGCTTTTTTACTTCCATCAGTCGCTTTCTCAGTATTTACTACCTTTCTAGACATATCATCATTCATAGTGTCCGATTCTATAGTATTTCTAAGTTTTAAAGCCACTTCTATAATTGGATGATATATATGTAGGTTAGTACCTATTGTATTCTATTTCATTCGTCAGTATTATACTCGGGAAGTATTTTGGGCCTCTGAAGGTGTTGTCTGGTTTTTTGTTCATGTTACGTGCAGTCTCTTTGTGTGAATCAAACACTCTTTAGTCTGGCGCGATATTAGATGAATCATTCATGTCTTGATCTGTATTGTTTTGTTCTTTTACTACTATACTTTGTTCTAATGGCTGTGTATATTGTTCAGTCTGTATGACAAGTGCTTCAGGTTTTTTGTTAGCTTTATTTAATTTGCTAATTGCAAAGGGAATGTCTGAGTGCATTGTAGTCGTGCATAGATCGTTAGTATTACTTACAAATCAATTAGTTTGGTGCAGTTTTTTTTTTGTGTCAAGTGCAATTTGGTTTAGGTTTTTTATGCCATGTCCGCTCGGCTGTCAGAAGTCAATTATTCAACAAGAGTATATCAAATAATTATTTCTGCTTAAATAATTATCATAATTTTATTTCTATATCCTGAGCTTGAACTATATGTGCCTCAATTCAAGAGAATATTGTGTTGGGCTGTATTTTTTTCTTTATCTCGTTATCTATGTTTAGAAAAGGAGAAACTGACTGAGGAGCATACCAACGTACCGCCAAAACTACTACTACGACTAGGAACATATTTGGCATAAAACTTCCTTTTATGACATAGGCAGAATTCACCCTCTTATAGGATAAAAAAGGGGTCCAAAGTTTCCTAACCTACCTTCACGCGGGCAAAGCCTCTGGCAGAGGCTGGTACAAAAATGTTTAGTATCTACATATAGATCTGAAGTAGGTGAGTAATTATGCGCGTGATAAGCTCGCCTCATATCAACAGCATCTACTTATACCGTCATCAGAGACTTAAGGCTGTGGGTGTGAGTCCGTACACCTCGGAGATCAGAGGCGTGACGGTTGTTATGTTTAAGGTCGTTTGATACAGCGAACGTGATCTTAATCCTTACATACCTACCTACCTATAGGTAATTACCTACCTAATGAATGAAATACAATGTTGTTTTGTAAAGCGAGCGAATTTTCTCACACTACTGCTGCCTATATACGTATATATTTGTATGGGTACAAGGAAGTTTCCATTAAGAAAGAAAACTTGAAATAATAAATAATAGCGTTTGAAAAATTCACAGTAGCATAATTCAAATAACTGATATCATCATTGTCATTTCAGCTGAAGGACATCTATTGTTGAGTTTGAGAGACCTGGCCTAATGATCGTGACATTAACCAGTTCTATGCTTCTCACACCCTGCGGATACCTGCCATCATCAGGCCATAGCATGTAGGAAAACTTCTCCAATAACTTTGTTTCCTCAGCCACATGTTTAGGAAGGAAAGTGCCCTGCCCACAGCTAATCATATTCAGCATAGTAGCGTAATCAACCTTATGTTAAATGCTGGGATTAAGACCTCCTCTCTAGAGCGAATGGTCCGTAATCCAACACGCGAGCCGAGTACGGGTTAATAGATGTCACAAGTCAGATGTTTTCCTTCACTGTCAGATGTTTTGAGAACAGTGGTGATGAAATAAATTACACAAAGTAGTGTACCTGGCTGGGTTTAAACCCGTAACCTACAACTTGTAAGTCGGGGCTGTCACCACTCGGCCACTACTGCTCCTTACTTTACGAACTCACGATTCACTTTTTATTTTTATTAACTTTACAATTTGTACAGTTCATAACTTAATTCATGAATCCCCAAGCGACCACCGGTGGCCGCGCATCTATTGTCTTACTATTGTGTCTCTAATTGACGGTATCTGAAGGGTTAATAAATAAGTGGCAAATAATTCACCACAAGTTTTCTGCCATTTGCATATAGTTTTTTAAAAAGTATTTAATTAGTGAATAATTAGTAGGTGGGTCAATAAATAAAAAAATAAAAGATTTTGAATTGAATTGGATTTAGCCAGCAAAGTCGGTATAAAATCCTAGTAGGTTACTAACAGGTTGTTGTAGCGCATTTCGCTAAACAGTTACGATCTGCACAGAATGATAAACAGCCGATTCACCCGACGATGCTTGCTTTTAAATTAACATAACATTCCATACACTCTGTAACGGACTTGGCAAGTTTTTCGATGATTCAGTTCGTAATATAGGCTCTAGATAATGTGAAATTTCATCGCCCATAATGACTTTAAAAATACTCCATCATTTTTGACATCATCATCACTTCAGCTTAAAGATACTACCACTGCTGAACAAAGACCTCTCCCAAGTGTCACCATATCCCGTGATCCTGACTAAATCAGTCTCCCTTCATTAATACTCTAAATCAGTCCACATTATAGAAGGCCTTCCAACGCTGCGTCCTCCAGTAGCAGACCTAGCTATGTTACGACCGTTTTTCTTGCGTCAAATGCCTAGAGTTAGCCACGCCTCCGATTCCTTTGTTCTGACATCATCTCTACGCTCAATCACGTGGTCAGAACAAAGGAATCGGAGGCGTGGCTGATTCGAGGCGTTCGACGCAAGAGAATCAAAATGTCGTAAGTTGGCTACAGGAACAGACCGTCGACCCGGAAACCTCTTACACATAGGGAACTGAATGTCGTTAATAAAGAAAATCCATCCAGCACAGGATGTCAATCGATCTAACAGCAGTTATCCACATTTAAACGCTACATAATAGTGTTACTCATTATCATCACAGTCGCGTCAACGGAAGAGCTCCAAGGACAATCACGGTAAATATAAGCCATTCTCGACCACTTACTATTTACACTTAACTGAGCATATATGGCCTCACTTTTTTATAACTTCTTACCCAAATATATTTCCGAATTATCTTGCAACTAATTTTTGGTTGAGAGAGGAAAGTTTTTATTCAGTAAAAGATTTTGCTTGAGTAAGAATTCATGTTTTTAAATTATTTTAAAACTGCATTATAATCACAGTAGTAGCATTGTTTAATTTTTATTTATTTTTTTAGCGTATCGATGCCAAAATGCCACTGATGCTGTTATTAAATGCCTACGTAAACAGGTAACAGTACACGTCATGCAGAATGGAAGTTGGGACATGGTCTGTGGAGAGATACCGTACAAACACTGAAGCTCGGAACAGCCCAGTGCGCAGAGTGCAAGTTGTTCTTACGCTAACGTGATCGAAGCGTTTGCCGCGTTTGGCTTTCTGATTGGTAAAAAGCTTGGAGCGGGCCAATCGGAGCGCCGAACGTCACTAACGTGTCGATTGCGTTAACGTAACATAAACTCACACTAGGCACTCAGGCAATACATCGTTCATCTGTGGAGATTGTCACTCCCAGCATTGATTTTTATTTATTTTTTCGTTCGTTTTGTCGACTTATTTCAGATTATTATGCATAAACTAGTTTTTAAATGTTCTTAAAAAAAAAATATATAATTAAGTATTAATTTTTCTCCTATGGTGTTGCCACTTACATCATCACATGTGCTTCAAGCCATAATTTTCCCGAACCGTCTCCTAAGAAACGACAACTTTTTTTTCCAAAAGCAGTTCGCTATCCCCCCAGTCAGTTGATTAATTTTATTACCAAGCCGTTTATTTTTAGACCAGCATTCCTATCATACCGTTACTAGTTAATAAGATCAACCCAATTCTAATCACACACACAGTAGGTTAATGCTATGTGAGAAACAGTGTAGAGTGCAATAAGTAGAAATGTGCAGGTAATCGTGTGCAGTTATACGATCGGCCGCGTAAGGTTGCAGGTGGAGGACACAACGCTGATATAATACTTTACAACGAGCTAGGAATATTGTGATAAGACACGTTTGAGGCATTGTGCGTACAGCTATACATAGAATTCCCTGCCGAAGTCTGTGTCGCCTGATACTCGTAGCTACAATCTAGAGGTCTTTAAGTCAAGAGTGTGTGGGTTATTTCTAAGCAAGCGTTCTCTATCCGCGACTACATCAGCCCCCCTAGCCAAGTTACAACCTTTTCTCTTGCGTCGAACGCTTCAAGTTGATCTTGCCGCCAATGTTCTGACCACGTGACTGAGTGTTGAGATGACGTCATTCCCGTACATTTGAATCTTTTTACTTGCGTTAACTATTACAGATTAGCAACTTGGCTAGAGGTACAGGAGTGATAGTATTCAAACGCAGCAGTCAATGTTTTCTTTTATATATATAAAAGCTTTTGCCAGCGACTTCACCCGCGTACAAGTAAGTTTCTGTATACGTCCAGTATCCGTGTCCCGTGGACCCTATCATCTTCTTGAGAGGTGAATTTTGAAAAACCTCTCTTAGTACTCGCCAACGTCATGAAATAACAGCTTGAAAAAAATGCCACACACCTAGTCCCAGTACTTTTAACTATGCGTTGATATGTCAGTCAGTCAGTTTGTCATTCTAAATATCACACACATCTGCTACACACAATGAGACTAACAAAGGTAAACCTTGTAATACAAGAGTCAATGGCCCAACCAATATATGTATCCTTCTTCTGATTACGAGAAGGAAAGTGGAAACAAATAATTATAACGTGTCAAAAATAATGATATCAATAAAGGAAATTCTTATCATGTTATTTTAGACTCGGTTCACTTGGTAACCAATTATATTAAAAATGTTTTTACAAAAGTAGGCATTATAATCATTTTAATTTAACCGGGATTATGCATAAAAAAAACCGTTATCTGACAAGTTTATTAAAAAATACAAAAATGGAACATTAACTGTGAAAACATTATAAAAATTGGTAAAAAATAATAATATAATAATAAAAATCTTTATTTGGAACTAAAAACACCTTTAACAATTTATTTATACACGATGATAACTGCAATAGTTGAAACTGAGGCGCAGCTATCAACGCCAACCTCCAGAAACAAGAATTTCAGTAGTTCCATATCTTATACAATATAATATAAGTAAATCCTAACCTGTCCACACACCACAGTGTCTCAAGAAGAAAGTCTATGATCAGTGCGTGTTGCCAGTGATGACATATGGCTCCGAAACGTGGTCGCTCACAATGGGCCTCATCAGAAGGCTTAAAGTAACCCAAAGGGCAATGGAAAGGGCTATGCTCGGGGTTACCTTGCGTGATCGAATCCAAAATGAAGACATCCGCAGGAGAACTAAAGTTGCCGAAATAGCACAAAGAATTGCCAAACTTAAGTGGCTATGGACAGGGCACATTGGTCGCAGAACAGATGGCCGTTGGGGCCGAAAAGTTCTGGAGTGGCGACCGCGTACCGGAAGACGCAACCTTGGAAGGCCTCCAACAAGGTGGTCTGATGACCTGGTGAAGGTTGCGGGAAGCCGATGGATGCGAGACGCACAGGAACGTTCGTTGTGGCGACGCTTGGGGGAGGTTTATGTCCAGCAGTGGACGTGTATCGACTGAGATGATGATGATGATGAAATCCTAACCTATAGTAGTGTGTGTTGTGTAGTGAGTATGTAGTGAAGGTGTGGAGTGGAGGGGTGTGTAGGGTGTATGTAAGTAGAGTGCATGTATGTAGTATGATTTTGTAATGTTAAATTTCAATAAGTTTTTCACTTTCATCATAAGATTTTGATGTTAGCCAAACGGTTAATTTATTTTTAAGCACATGCCTCGTTAGAAAATCAAACGAAATAAAAACAATTTTGAACAAAAAATGTATCTTGATCTCTTGCTAAGATGCCGTCTTTCTATGGCGGTCGTAATGACGGCATGGGCATGACGTCAAAGTCCATGTCAGACTTGTCTTTCTTGTTAGCAGTTTTTAGCTTTATAGCTTTGTTGCTGGTTGAAGATATTTTATTTAAAAATCTGTCATATTTTATAACTTCTCCCGCTCTGGGTAAGTCGAGACGGAGTTTCAGACTTTTACTGACTAAAGAAAGCAGTGGTGGACGATTGGTCACGGCTCCGAATTACGAGTTGTAGGTTGCGGGTTCAAACCCAGCCAGGCATTACTTTATGTAATTCGTTTCATCACCATTGCTCTCAAAACGGTGAAGGAAATCATCGTGAGGAAACCGGCATGTCCCAGAATCAAAAAATTTGAAAACATGTTACATCCACCAACCCGCACTGGGCCCGCGTGGTGGATTACGGCCCATTCCGGAGGAGGCCTGAGTCCCAACAGTGAGAACGTTATAAGGCCGACTATGCTATGCTACTGCCTAAACCCACCCGTGTTCCTTCGGTTACTCTTTGTATTTCCCACAGTAACTTCATAAAACCCTACCTACACCTTCGGAGAATACCAACTGACGTAACGTAACTTACGTAAGTCTTTTTTTAGCTTGTTTGAAATCATCCAACAACTTTTCCCGCTTTAGAGCGGAGCTGGAATTCGTGTCAGACATTTACTAAAAAAAAACCAAGTTCCACCTTTGCTCTGCATCCCAGAGGACTCTAGGACTCTCTTTTGAACAAACCATGGTCCGAGTAGGTTTTAGCCCAGCTGGGTCCCTACGGTTTTGCTGACATCTCCTTGAGGCGCACGTGGAACGCGCCGTCATCGACTCGGGTTCGGTACAGACGGTTACCAGACGGCTGGACTGCGAGCTACCCATTGCTCACCGTTCGCAAAGCGTTTCAGGGCTTTTGAAAAATTCTGCTGTAATTTTCTAACCCTGCCTACAACCTTCGGAGAATACTGGTCATATGTGGTGTTCATAAAATAATCTCCCAGCCTTGTCACAACCACTTTATTAAATACATAGCCAGTCAGAGGTTTTACACAAGCAATTATTAGTAACATCAAACAAGCAACGTTCACAATTAACTAATCACCCGTGAACGCAACGCGTAGTATCATACTCGTTACAATACTGCGGCATGAGAGAAGGATTATGTTCCTATATTACATACTCTAAGGTCTCTCGTGACGAAGTGAAGACTGTCGTGATGATCCAATGGTTAAGTCTCCCGCCTCTCATGCATGAAGTACGGTTTCGAAACCGGGCAAGGGGACATTCCACCAGTTCCACTCAAATCTGTATGGAAGAAACATATAGACCATCTCAGACACTAATCTGCTTGGTTCATTCAGACTTTAAACCCTGGGGTTTATTTCGGTGTTTTCTAGCTGACGGGCAGTCAGCTAGTGTAATAAGGAAACTGAAAAGAGGCCGGTGTTTACAGGCCTCATCTCTGATTCAATTTCTACTCGATACCTCCACGCGTTTCCGAGATAAAGCGTCTTGGAAGCCGACCTTAAACTAGTTGGGAAAAGGTACTCTAGAGAATTTTAAAAGAAGTATTTACATACATCCCTAAGTAACCCTTTTAAAATTCCCAAACCACTGCAAAACTCTAAAGAGCGACTATCTGATCTCCACAACTCAATAACTGGATAATACGATACCCGTTGGCCAGACTGATGTCAGATTTTCTAGTTCTGACTATCCGTTAGGACAAAGTCAATGTTTTGATGACAACCAGAATCAAGGACAAAACTCGGTATGTTATAGATGGTCAATCATCCAAATACCAACCTCGATAGGCGTAGCTTAACTTCAAAGATAGATTGTGGTCTATCTTTGAAGATAGATTGTGGTCTAGCTCCAAAACTGAACGTTAAATATTAAACATTGCCTATCCACAATTTAAACCTATAATATTTCCGTCAAGGCGTCCAAGTTTCGCAACAGCGAGCCATTCAAAACTTAATTGCATGCTAAACAAACCCTACATGAGCATATAAGCTTGGTAAAATCGCTGTAAATTATTAACAAACTGTTTACCTATAATTACATACATAGAAAATAATTAAGCTGTCTCTTGAAATATACATCGAAGGTTTATAATTACAGTTTAATAACTGTGTTAGTTTGAATAACCTTTTAGTTTACAGGCAGTAATTAGCAAGTGCTGAACATGAATTTTTATTAAATTAAACTGAATGTTTTTGCTCTACTTTTAATTCTCGGTTGTTTTTTTTTTTTAGTATCCGTTTAAATAGATGTCATTACTATCCGCTTTTTGGTTGTAGGTTTTTAGGGTTCCGTAGTCAAGTAGGAACCCTTATAGTTTCGACATGTCTGTCTGCCTGTCCATCCGTCCGCGGTTGTTCGGTTGGTCTCGCGGTGGCATTAATGGTATTTATTCTTGCTCGTTGTCTGTCATTCATTGTAATTAATAAGAATATTTGCCTAGTGGGAAACTGTAGATATTGTGTGTTGGGACACTTCTTGTGACGGACGGGAAACTACGGAACCCTACACTGAGCGTGGCCGGACACGCTCTTGCCCGGCTTTTTTGGATTTGAAGTTAATAAAAAGAAAGCTTAATTTTATTATGGTTTATTTAATTGTTGTAATTTGGTTTGTTGCAAACATTTGTATGGTTGGTGTTTAATGTAATATATTTTTTTAATAATTATTTATTTTCCTTTTATTTTGAAAAGCAAGTAAGTACTTGTTCGTATTAAAACAAAGTAATATGCTGTACAGTTTCTCGAAATCCTATTTTCTAATCAAACAATATTTGTTTCGTCTATACTAATATTATAAAGAGGTAAAATTTGTAAGTTTGTATGTAGGGGGTAATCTCGGAAAGTACTGGTCCGATTGTTAAATTTTTTTCA
This sequence comes from Mythimna lalbum, assembly GCA_949319445.1. Classification (NCBI taxonomy): domain Eukaryota; kingdom Metazoa; phylum Arthropoda; class Insecta; order Lepidoptera; family Noctuidae; genus Mythimna; species Mythimna lalbum. Next base: position 5,618,935 of record OX439345.1, on the reverse strand, counting down.
CTTATAGAATGCTGCTTCATTCCTGAGTGGCATGGGCTATATTTTAAGTGCGCGGGTGAAGCCGCTGGCAGAAGCTTGTTATTAATATTATAAAGAGGTAAAGTGTGTTTTTTGTTTGTAGGAGGTAATCTCTGAAAGTACCGGTCCGATTGCTAACATTTTTTCAACGATAGAAAGCTGCTTTATTCCTGAGTGAAGGCGTCATTTATTATCTTATTTACGCAGGTGAAGCCGCGGGTATAAAGCTAGTATGTCAATAAAGAAGATAGAAAGCTATTGTATGACTAATAAATAAATTGCAACCAGACGTCACGTCAGAGTCACAGGACGTTTCCAAGCCACCATACCATAGGTGCAGGTATGCGGACGACGAGCAATAGACTGCTCACCGTCTGGCCCACCGATAAGGTCCAAGTACGAGTCGATAGCACGTTGTGTTCCAATCCTCTAAGAGATGTCACCAAAACTAAAGGGGCTCAGAGCAGGCCATGCCTGCTTGTAGGTGCTGCGGAATTGTTCGAGAGAGTTATCGCGGCCCTAGAATGCAATTGGCAACTAAAGAAAACTCTACCCAAAGTGGGAGTAGTTATTACATGATGATTTAATAAATAAAGCGCAATATTAGAAACGTTGCATAGAAAACAATCTTTGACACTACCATAAGCCAAACCAACAGCAATCCTTAGATAATAATTCTAACGGACTATGTCCTTACAAACCTATCCTAAATAATTCTTACGGATTATTATTTCCTAACAAAACTCTCATTCTAAAATGCCGGCCGTTCCATAGAGAAACTAAGTAGGCCCAAACTATTTCGTTCTTTCCAAGGTCTACAGCATTCTTCAAACATTTGTTTTAAACAATGGTTGCCTAGCAACGCTTGTTTTAGAATATCATTACAACACCACACCTTCTTTTTGCACTTAGGTCCTATGTGGTAACAGTGACGTCCCATTTCAGTCAAGGCTCTAACTTCAACCACTAAATCTATAGATAAAAGGACACAAGTATCCATTTTTTTAACACAAACAAAATTAGCCTTCTGTTATGTTTTATTAAGGTACATATTCGTATAGCAATAGAACACTGATGATACTGTTCCACGTCCCTGCCAAGGTCCTACCGCGAGGCAGTGCACACATTTGCATAGGCGTGCTAAAAGTCTAAAGCTTTACGCAACTTTCATGTGAATTTAAGACTTGTACAGAAGAAATAAGGTTGAAATTTAAGTGCGCTAGTTTATATAAATAACACGTTTCACTTATAGTAAATTACACAAAGCAATAACGATAGTATTGAAGTGTTACGCCGCTGTACGTGTAACCGCGAATGTCACGTACTTTTAACCATAATCTACTCTTGATTTTTTATCTTGTAATACACATAAATTTTCTAATATCAACTCTACAAAATATGTAACAAAGTTGAATTTTCTTTGAAGAATTACGGTATCAAAAGCTTTAGTAAATTCCAAGTGACATAGAAATTATGCCTGAGTACCGCAGGGCATTGTGGTCTGGACCAGAAAGTATGTGATTAAGATTAATGCGCCCAAAGTGTGGGTGGTGGACTGATTAAAGATTAAATATATTGTTATTGTTCCTCGGAGCTATGACAAATAATTAGTTTTCGTTGTTAATAAATATTTATGGATTGTCGCGGCCTTTTCCATCACAGCCTGTGGAGCTATAAGCTACCGTTTGGAATTAACTTGTTTCTTGACTTGGTACCGAGTCGTTCAACAACTATTGAATTTGGTTGTTACTGTCAAATCCTGGTGTATTTAGGACGCTTTCAGGGCCTGTTGTGCGTAACAGAATTATTTTGTAAGCGCGTTAGCTAGTACCTGCAACCACACCTACTTAGTCAATTGTCATTTAAATCAAAATGTAGCGTTCAGCATAATTGAGCTAAGATGTTTCACTTGCTGGTCCAAGTCTCTCTCTTTGCGAGGCAAACTGCCATTATACCAAAATTCCCGATTTGGGATGCTAAATGTACCCTTTTTTAACCGACTTCTAAAAAAAGAAGGAGGTTCTCAATTCGGATGTTTGTATTTTTTTAAATATTTGATCGCGCATAACTTCGTCGCTTGCCAACCGATTTGATTTTTTTTTTTTTTGTTGAAATGTTATACTTCCCAAATGGTCCCATAGTCACCATGATGGAATCTTGGCGAAATCGAGGGAACTCCTCAAATTCAATTCAATTTTTAGTGAAGTCGGTATTTTTTTTATAAAAAGATTTTTTCTTCATCACTTTTCTAAATTCTAGTCTAACCTAGTATTTATTTTACTTTCCATACTTACAAGTTTAAGTAAATCCACTTATTTTATTAGGTGCCGAATTCGTTCGAAATTGTTTGCTCAAAAGTCATTAAATTTTAAAAGCATAAATCCAAAGGAAAACTAATCCAAACTATCACCCATTAAAAGAAAATGCATCAGATACTTTCTCAAGTTTCCGATCTGACGTTCCCATGGATTGTGGAGATTTCTGACTTACTAAATAGCTAAACGACCGTGGAAAAGCTTTAGTAGAAAAGAACACGCCTAAACGGAATATACCAATTTGATAAAGTGGGGATATCTCAGCGAAACGGTTAATCAATGTGAATGTGCTGACTATACCTTACCTAATTTCCTGCCCATAGAGTTTCGAAGCCTACAACAGCCACTCTCAATGACACAAAAAGAAGAACTGAATATAGTAAGTAAGAAGTGTGTAAGTATTTTAAAGATCTTGTATATAATTATCACCTATAGCATAGCATAGTCGGCCTTATATTGTTCCCACTGTTGGGACTCAGGCCTCCTCTCTAGAACAGGAAAAGGGCCGTAATCCACCACGCGGGCCCAGTGCGGGTTGGTGGATGTTACATGTCTTCAAATTTTTGGTTCTAGGACATACGGTTTCCTCACGATGTTTCCCTTCACCGTCGGGACCGTTACCATTCGGCCACCACTGCTCTATCACCTATGTTTACGAATAAATGATTCTGATTCTGATCCTCAAAGTGTCTCATGAATGATCTGATCAAATCAACTGAACCTTTCCTAAGTGTCTTTACAATGACCGGTCCATCGAGTTTCTGTAACTTCATCCAGATCGTTGGTCCGCTGCGTCTTCAACAATTAATCAAACAAAAAGAGAATAAAAACTCAAATAAAAAAAAATAAGAAAGAAATCAGCAGTTGTAAATAAATTTCAACATTAAAATAAGATCACCAAACTTTAAAAACAAATAATGAACAAAAACCATAAACATTTAGTTAAGTTGTACAATTACCAGCGGTCGTTGTCGCTGCCTCACAATGACGTACTATTTCTGTACATTTGAATACAAACACTATTGCCAGGCATTCTTTTACAACCTGATGTAGATATTGTACTAATACCTGAGTGAAGTCAAATGCAGACAGATTTACTGGGCAATATATTTCAAAAATTCCATTAACTTGTTAACGTATTTCTAGAATCTTCTTTTTTCTGTCTTTATCGGGTGTCTGCAAAATAGTACTCTCATATCATTTGCGGAAACTATATCTTGTCTATCATCTATTGCTATCTTACCATGTTTTTTTTTACTATATATAACATAGCCTTTTAATGTCCCCACTGCTGGGACTCAGGCCTTCTTTTAGAAGAGGGGATGGGTCGTAATCCACCACGTGGTAGTACGTGTTGGTGAATGTCACATGTCTTTCGATTTTTTTGGTTCTAGGATATGCCGGTTTGCTCACGATGTTTTTTTTACCGTTTTGAGAGCAGTTGTGATGAAATAAATTACACAAAGTAATGCGACCTACAACTAGTAAGTCGAGGCCGTTACCACTCGGCCACCACTGTTCTATTAAACCATAGGATATCTCTATTAATTTTTTTTTGTCTCATACCAGCACTATCATCAAGAAAAATTTCCACACGTCTAGTCTGTCTTTAAATAAATCATTAATTCATTGCTTAAACGTTTCTCTCTTAAAAGCCATTTGCTTGTCGTAAAATTCATCTTGGGTTTTTAACCAATAAAATTAGCTGCAGGTATATAACTTAACATACTAACATAGCTATGTACATAAGACTAGTAATAGAAGCAAGGCGGATGCGATCGAGGACGTCTGTATACACGAAAAAAGCGATGCAAAAGTGAACGGAGCATAAATGAGTATAGATCCCATTGTTCAATTATCTTTTTCACGTACCAAAAGGTCGTGAGTTGCTTGATGAGAATTAGTTCCGCTATCAGATTTTGGATTTTAGTCCTTGATAATGAAACTTTTGGTTTTGAGGTGAACTTAGAAAAAAAAACTGGCAGATTCGATTTTGTTTCTTTTTAATAAGTATTCATCAACTACTCCTCTCTGTCCTAGAAGAGGGTGGAGAGGCCTCCTTCTTCTAGAGTTTATTATCCTTAGTGTGAGTCTCAAGAGCGAGGAACATTACACGCATTGCTTATGCATATTTATTAATTTCTCCCACTTTAGGAGGAGTCAGAAAGAGTGTAAATTTCACTGAATGAAACCTGCCTGTATTCCATCAGTGGCCCTTTGCTTTCCAGAGCCAATAACAGGGGTAACCCTTTTGAACAAGTCCACAGGATATGATTTGGATTGGGGAATTAGACATCCATCTTATACTTAATATTTATTGTAGTAGGTACACTTCAATGTACAATTTTTATTTATGTGCACAATAAATATATGGAATGGTAAGTGCATCGAACACACCGATCATATCATTCTCTTATATTGACACCTGTCGATCAAATCAATCAGTTTCTTATTTATGTACCAACACAATACTTTTGACAGTTTTATAGCTAAAGAAAAACTAGTTCCAGCTTACGTCCACTCTAGCCTTGGAATAAACATGTCCAAGACATACCATGGCATGTTAATTATTTAGTAAGAAACCAACTTAGAACTACAAAAATTCAAGAGATTTCCGTAAGATAGCGTTAGCATATTTATTTGAGTTATATTTAGTCACAGCCAATGACGGTGTCTATAAAAAAATCAAACATAATGGGAATGAAAAAAAAAGTGTAACCCAGAAACAAAACGAAATCGACAGTAAAAATGCTGTCCAAAGAGTCAGTCGAAGTTCGCAGAACTTAGAAAAAGGACCAAAACATTTGCCCACAATTTGATGATCCCTTGCGTCACTAAAGAAACTCTATTGTTCCGAAACATTACTATATAATCACTTATTTGTCCGCCGAAAAAAAAGCGGTCGATCCGAAATTTTAACAAAAAGGAGGCAAAATTTCGCGTTGACATTGAACACGCGCGTTTCACGGTCTTCTCGGACATGAGTTCATTGCAACTCTTATTTGCATACGAAAAGGCATAGTTACGGCTTTGACTTTGCCGGTATCTGTCTCGACTTTCGTCGAAAAAGGCAAAATACGGATCATAAACGACGCAACTACCCAGAATTGTTTTTGCACTAATAAAATCGTAAACGCTCATTTGTCCCACTTTTTGTCGCTTGATCCAATTTTTTTTTTCGAAAGCCGATTTCAATGGCAGAATTATGTCGTAATGTCTGAACAATGGTTTGTTTGTATTGGTTCTTTGTAGGGGTCTTTGACGGGTACCGAAGGGGGTCGGAAACAAAAAATATGTTAGGCCTGAGACGTAGCCTTGTTCACTTTCGATTTCAGTTTAGTAAAGATGATCAAAACAGTTGAACAAACAACGTAGGTATTAATTATTAGTAGCTTTTTCGTCAGCTGCCCGCGTGAAAGTAGGTGTCTTCATACAAACTTTATCATCATCATTATCATTTCAGCCGATAGACGTCCACTGTTGGACATAGGCCTCCCCACTGTCGCCACATTGAACGAGCTGTGTGTCCCGCATCCATCAGATTACCGCAACCTTCACCAGGTCATCTGTCAGACCTTGTAGTAGGCCTTCTAACGCTGCGTTTTCCGGTACGTGGTCGCTACTTCAGAACCTTTCGGCCCCATCGGCCATCTGTTCTGCAAACAATGTGCCCTGCCCATTGCCGCCTCATTTTGGCGATTCTTCGTGCTATGTCGGCAACTTTTGTTCTCCATACAAACTTTGGACCCCCAGTTCGTCCCCTGAAGGGGCGAATTTTGAAAAATCCTCTCTTATTGCTTGCCTGCGTCATAAAAGGAAACTTTGTACCAAATTTCACGCTCCTAGTCCTATTACTTTCGGCTATGTGTTGATGTGTCAGTCAGTCAGTTTCTCCTCTTACATATAGATAGATATTATTTCATTCGTTTCATAATTTTATTACTTTTTTTATTCCCTCCCGGTAGTGTTGTTACACGCATTTTGAACTCAGTTTTTGCAGTCTGACGTCATGTTCATTTGAACGTTCTCTTTCTCAACATAATATTTGATATTACTTAATGATTTGCTATCACTTGTCTTTACTTCGTGTATGACTTTCATAACAACAATATTTTACATCGGTGAAATCGGTTTGTAAGACCAAATATGTGTATGTCTTCATATTATCAAATAATAAATCAATCAGCTGAGGATACGAAGCCTTACTAATATTATAAAAGCGAAAATGAGTTTGTTTGTTTCTTTGTTACGCTTCACGCCCAAATGGCAAAACAGATTTTGGTGAATTTTGTTACAGAGATAGTTGGGACCCTGCAGACGGACATAGGCTATTTTTTTTTAAGTGAGAAAAGGGGTAGAAAGAGTAAAGTAAATTAATAAAAGCGGGCGAAGCCGCCGGTAAAATCTAGTGACAAATAGAATTTTGATTAATAGTAGAGGCCTCGATGTGAATGTGTATGACTTCATTAAAAGCACAAAAAATATCCTAGTGATGATTTTTTTTTTGGTGGGCAAAAATAATCCAATGAAAACCCCCGCTCTTGGGCGGAGCAGGAGATAGTGTCAGACTCTTACAGACTAAAAACCCACCCCGTTCCGTCTAGCTTTCATACCGGGGCTCGAGTTCCCTTTCGGATAACCCTGGCCCCGGTAGGCTTTGACCCAGCTGGGCCCCTGCTGTTGCTGACAACTCCTTGAGACGCGCGGGAACAGTGCGCGCCGTCGACGACTTGGCGCTCGGTCCGGACAGTTACCGGACGGTCGGACAGCGAGCTAGTCCTAGTGATGATGATGATTTTCATCGTAATCATTTGCCAAACCAATAAGAAGTCCCTAAGGACCATTTTCTTCTTTATAAATCAGGAACGCTTACAAGATCATAATACAGTGATTTTTTGAGGTTAGAAATTATCAAATGACTTCTCTCGCTCCTGATGAAGCGAACGAAAGTATCCAACGTTTACTGCTTTTGTTATGGTTGGTATATTACAATAATTTAAAATAACTTAAAATTCATAATTTTGCTATGACGGAGCGCCATAGTCAATATTGTGATAAAGCTCCCTAATAAAGATTGAAAAAAAAAAATCACCCAATATCAACTCCCATTCTAGGGTAGACCGGGTAAGCGTGTCAGAGTTTTACTGACTAAAACCTCACCTGTATCCTTCAGTCACCCTTTGTTTTCTAGGACCACAGGTTTCCTTTAAAACAATCCTTGAGGACCGGCCACATGCAGAAGGTAAAGACTCCGCGATACCTCGCCAGCCACTCCTCAAAGAAGGGATTTACTGCCATGATTATAACGTGCCCAGAAACTAAGCTATTGACTAAAACCCAGCTAAATTCCTTCCTCCAGTTGCCTATGGCATTCCAGAGCTGAACGTACGGTAAAGCTAGAACTACATTAGACCGACTCATACGCCTGATTTGTACGTAGAACGACGTCGCGGGGCGTGGATAAAGTGTAGCTCTACAAGTTTAGATTCCAAATAAAATGTATGGAGACCGACGCGCCCAGATCGGCGTATGCATCACACATGTGCACACACCTACTGACTAAAACCTACCTGTATTTCTCCAGCTGCCTATGGCATTCTGGCGCTAAACGCGCGGTAAAGCTAGAACTACATTAGACCGCGACGTACACGTGTAACACACCTGATTTGTACGTAGAACGACGTCGCGTGGCGTGAATAAAGTATAGCTCTACAAGTCTAGATTCCAAATAAAATGTATGGAGAACGACGCGCCCAGATCGGCGTGTGTGTCACACCTAAGGACGTGCCGTTGCCGGCGATATTGCAGTGAAGTGGGAATATTGATGGAAATATTGCCCGATGTATGAATACCTGATTGCCGGCAACGGTATATCTCTATCACACGTGTGCGCACTGTAATTCTTTTGATCAATGCTACAGCTCAATCCGAGTACCTAAATACGTAATTCCCACGCAAGCAAAAAAGGTGTAAAATACTTTATCACCTTAGTTAACCCTGAAAATGCCAAATTACTAATACACCGTCTATGATATACGTTCTAATTTTTCATACTCGCAATCCGTAGGCATAATAAAATATTTGATCCAAGTTAAATTAATGGAGATTACAGTCATTAAACATGGCGTTTGTTACAAAGATACTTTAGTTATAATAAAACTAGTGTTGATGACCAAAATGGTAGCAAAGGCAGGTAAGAGACAGAACTATAACTTTTGATTTCAAAGGGCTTTTGTTGCGTAATTACAAAAATAGGCTTCGGACCTTTTTTTGCAAGTGAAAGTAAGAGTTATAAGTTGTTGTAAACTTTTATACGTTTGCTACTATGTTCCTTTATTTTTATTTTTTTATTGCAGACCTTTCTGTTAGTCGGAAGCTCATACCGCTCTCACTTTTTAAAAAAAGGCAATTTTTATTCATGCAACTTTGTTTTGGGTAGTTTTGCCGGATTCAAGGTCGAAAATGGTGTTGAAGATTGTTTTAATTGCTTTGCTTTTGTTTTTGTCGGCTTCTTTATGGGATGTTTTATATGTTTGTATTTTATTCATGAAAGGTATCCTTTTATGACATTCATTGGAGCAAAAAGCAAAAGCGAAAGTTGTTTAAACGTTTCTTTGATAAATAGCTCACTCACTAGCTCTACTCGATAGTTCGAAATTGTTACCGTAGACCTGGAACGCAAAATACAACTGAAGAAGCACGGGTGGGGATTAGTCAGTAAAAGTCTGACACTTCCTCCATTCCATAGAACAGCAGCAGTTTTTAATTTCCTATTAAAAAAAATCTAGCTGATATTTGTTTCTAAACAGGGCACGGAGTTACGTATGTACGAGTATGTTAGTTATGTATGATTTCGTTTATATCCTCGCTTAACTATGGAGATCGATAATGTCGACCATTATTATTCTAGCCACATGTCTTAATTATAACTGGCAATACAACTACCTATAATATTTCGGATCATGGAACTCTTTGAACCGGGACCACGGTACAAACTTCTACCTATAATTTTTTTTTTTTTGTAGCACATGTTTTTGTTTTTGAGTAGTATTTTGGGACCACAAGAAAAAAAAACACTAAAATATCGATGCAAGTTGTATTTATTTTATTCGTGATCCCAAAATACCACTAAAAACAAAAATGTTTTTTATAGGTAGAAGTTGGGTCCTCGGTCCCCACGACCCAATATTTCTCCTGCTGGAATTCAGACCTCTCTAAAAGGGGGCGTGGTAATCGTAGGTATATTGTCACGTGTCTTCGATCTTATTTTTTATCCAATTTACCTTATAACGCTCACTAATGACATTTTAATTGTAAACATATTAATTAATATTTCTTTGGAAATGATGATTGAACGTGACCTAAAAGAGATAATAGAAAAAGCATTAAGAAAACACATTTAATTGCTAAAATCATAATGTTAAAGAGGTTAATTTGCTACAAAATCTGGTGGAATCACGGTAATTATGATATTGGATATGATTTTTATTCGAAAACACCTTATCTCGTGAAGGTAAAAACAGAGTACTACGACGATAGCGTCGTGGGGATCTTTGGACCGGGACCGCGGTCCCAACTTCCATATACAAGGTGTAACATTAAATGCGCAAAACCTGAAATTAGTTTGATCAGAATAACAAGCAGAATCAATTACCATTAACCATTAACCATTTTTTAATATAGGTTACTTTTTTCAAAAAAATCTTCATTAAAAACTTCGACCTGTCTATTTATGAATAGATCAAGGCATCACGTGCGCAAACCCGCTGAAATAGGTAAACAAATACAAATAGTTGTAATTCAATACAATTTTCTCATACACGTGCTAATAAAAGATTTTATTTCAATGCAGATATGAATTTTAAACAAACTAAAAATGCTATTTGCGCATTTAACGTTACACGTTGTATAATTTTTTTTTTAATGGTATTTTAGGACCAAACTAAAATAAATACAGATTTTTTTTAAACTGTAGTTTAATGCCTTTTTACTTGTAGTCTTAAAGTACTACTCAAAAAAAATATATAATACTCGTACACGAAGGATTTCAAACAACAATATTGAAATCGTGCAAAAAACGTTGCCAAAATAACGTCTTTTGTGTGGACATGAATATCCTCTTTCATTTTGACTTTATTTTAATTTTATTATTTGTGGTTGTAGCGGTAATAGAAGTACATATTCTGGGAAAATTTCAACTGTCTACCTCTTGCGGTTAGCCACCGACTGACGGACAAACAGACAGACGGCGTACTGACCGACGAACAGCGGAAGCTTAGTAATAGGGTCCCGTTGGCACGCTTCCGATCACTAAAATAAAGTAAAGGTATGATTCCGAAATCGGCAACAAGCAGCAGTGTTGTTGCCGCAGTGCTGCCAAACATTGCCACACTGCCTACATTGCTGCCTAGCTCGGAATGTAATCTCATATAAGCTTATAGAAATTGTATGGGGACCAGTAGTGTCGTGGCAGCATTGCTGTGTGCAGCGTGGTTCGGAATCATACCTTAAACATATTTGTATTTTTTTTTTCTAGCCGTTACTGTCCCGATTCTGGGCAAAAGCCTTCCCAGGTCCTTCCAATCACTCTTTTTCCGTTCCATTTCAAACAAGTTCTCGTAGTATTTACTACTTTTACCTTCTTTACTACCTTCAGTACTTCTTTTTTTTCGGTGGGAAAATGATCTATTGATGACATCCCCCGCTCTTGTGAGGAGCGGAAGATGTCAGACTTTTACTGAATAAAAACCCACTCCTGTTCCTTCGTTGTCTTTCGTACTGGGGCTGAGCTACCTTTCGGAGCTAACCCTGGCCCCAGTAGGCTTCGACCCAGCTGGGCTCCTGCTGTTGCTAACAATTTCTTGAGGCGCGCGGGAACAGTGCGCGCCGTCGACAACTTGGGCTCGGTTCGGACAGTTCCCGGATGGTTGGACAGCAAGCTACCCATTGCTGGCCGTCCGGAGGCCGGGAATCGGTTTCGGAATACCAGGGGCGCCGGCGGTTGGGACGCTGAGCGCCGTTGCCTGAACGGTCGGCCTCCTCCTTTGCTAGCAACCTCTATTACTATTACCTCCTTTACTACCTCTACCTTTTCTTTTATTTTAAGTTACCTTATGGAGATAAAAGCAGCTTCAATTATGACTTCTTTCCATACAACGGAGATAACACAATTAGTATGAGTTTCACACGTTAACATAAATTCTACATCTACGATATTTTCATACCAATGAGCTGATGGTAAGTAATATTTTCCCGTTCAATTAAGGGCGACTAAGACACAGTTTATTACGTTGTAAGTCGTTGTAGGTAATTGATGATACTTCCTTGTTCAATCGATTACCTTTGCATGTTATTTAATAAAATTATATTATATAATATCATCTAGACTAAGATCTTCTTCACATTTATCTCCACAGTCCATCGTTTCTTCAACATTCAGAATATTATTTTCTTCAGGTTATAACTGATTTGTTGATGGTATTCTCTGAGTATTCAAACAACCACACTGCTATCAGGTTCATCATTAGTGTAGGGCTCCCAGCCCCAAGGGTGCCAATTCCGATTTCCAGCCACCGTTGAAGTAGGCAAGCGGACGGCGAGCAATGGGTAGCATGTCGTCTGTTCGTCCGGTAACCATCCAGACTGAAGACAATTCGTTGACGGCGCGTAGTGGTCATCTTAATCACCACGCAAGGTAAACCCCAAAAAACTAAAAACACAATGGAAAGATGGCCCTCAGTGCTCGGCAACCCGTCTACCCTTGACTTCGGTAACGATCAAGACCGATGACCTGGTGAGGTTTGCGAGAATCCGATGGATAAGATTCCCACAGGACCGTTATGGCGACGCTTGGAGGAGGCTTATGTCCAACAGTGAACGTTGGCTAAAATGATGATGATGATGATGGCAAGAATGCAGCTACAAAAATATAAATGCTTTGCCGAAAGAATTGGCAAGAGCCTTCTGGAATGAATGTCAAATTGTTGATTAGTTCTATAGAATTTGTAATTCAAATACTATCAAAACATACCTAGGTAGCATATCATAGCATAGTAGGCCTTATAATTTCCCCACTGTTGGGACTCAGGCCTCCTCTCTAGGAGAGGGAATGGACCACGCGGGCCCAGTGCGGGTTGGTGGATAAAACATGTCTTCGAATTTTTGGTTCTAGGACATGCCGGTTTCCTCACGATGTTTTCCTTCACCGTTTTAAAAGCAGTGGTGATGAAATAAATTACACAAAGTAATGCGCCTAGCCGAGTTTGAAACCGCGACCTACAACTGAGTAACGGCTCAGTTTGCTACTACTTGGCCATCACTGCTCTCATACATAGGTATTACAAGAATATTCTCTCTCTGTAATGTTAGTACTTAAAACAACCTAGATATCACCGACTAAATCTAAAGTACAGACCAAAATAATCTCAAATCTTAATGATTCATAAAGTTACACAAAAGCGGCGAGCTAATGCCGCATTTTAAACAGATTAACTTTCGGGTCAGTACGAAAATTAACGCCCAGCCTTAGATACGCAAGATTAAGTTATAAAAACGTCTGTCAATGCCGCACGTACGATCCGTCAGCTGTCAAGAAATTTATCCTTACATCAAACGGCCATAAGTGTGCCTCAAGAAACACACACATAACACACACACACACACACATAACACACACACACATAACATCACGTTAATATATATCCCAATATATATCCCAACAACTACCACACAACGCCGTCTAGTCCCAAGCTAAGCAGAACTTGTGTTATGGGTACTAGACCACTGATAAACATACTTATATATTTCTAAATGCATACAATCCCTACATCCCTTCCCTACTAATATTATAAATGCGAAAGTAACTCTGTCTGTCTGTCTGTCTGTTACGCTTTCACGCAAAAACTACTGAACGGATTTAGATCAAATTTGGTAGGTAGGTAGAAGAGACACTGGAATAACACATAGGCTACCTATAATTCCACTGCTGAGCACGGGTCTCTGCGCGCGCGATATAAACTGTAGTCCACGCGGGCGAAGCCGCGGGCGGAAAGCTAGTTATAGATAAATTACACCCAGACACAGAACAAATGATCATGCTCATCACATAAACATTTGTCCTGGGTGGGAATCGAACCCACGACCTCCGGCATAGCAGTCAGGGCCACTAACCACCAGACTAACAGGCCAGTCAAAACGGCTAGGAACCGCCGCAAAAACAGCTGAAGCGCGTGACAGCTTGTGGCCGGAGAAGCTTGAAGCGGCTTCAAGCGTTTTTAAAGGCCGCCTCAAAAAGAAGCTTGAAGCGGCGTTTTTTTTTAAGTCCGTGTACGAGTACGTTCTCACTGAGACAGTGCTGACCGAAGACGAGAGGAGAGAACTGTGGATTAGACAATCACAGTGTTCGAAATCTCTATTCGGAGCGGAGCGGAGTGTAGTGGAGCAGAGCGGTGCGGAGTGGAACTTAAGTCGGCCATTCAAATATTTGTTCCACGTGGGAATCGAATTCGCAACCCACAGCGCAGTAGCCAATCGCATAACCACTGCCCAAACCGTGCGTCGTCATACGCAATTAGATTGCGATATGAATTTTAGGTTCTAAGAACCGCGTATTTATTTGTGCAGTGAGTTTTGTGGAATTATCTATACCTAAATTGGATTTTAAACCTAGTCATGTTTTCCAAGAATTCTCATTTAATACTGCTAGGTGGTAATCGGTATGTAAATAAACAAACTATTAGCGCCAATTAGTGCTAGAAGATATTTATTAATTTTTAAATTAAATTATGCAGTTCAAGTTATAAATTGCAAGATAATTCAAATCACCGTTCAACTATGATCACGATACTCTACACTCTACATTTTATTGCAAAAGTTTTACAATATTTCATCATCATCTTCATCATTCCAGCCGATATACGTCCACTCTTGGACATAGGCCTCCCCCAAGCGTCGCCACAACGAACGATCCTGTGCGTCTTGCATCCATCGGTTTTCCGCAACCTTCACCAGTAGGTACAATATTTACCCAAATTATTATAAAAAATATAAAAAAATAACAAGACAATACAGTACTACTAAATAAATGATAAAAAAATTAGTCAATTGCTTGAGTAAATTAAATAGACCGGTACATGGTGCACATCCCACCAATTCGCACAAAGCGTTTCAGGAACAAATTCATTGTGCATACAGCTAAAGAATGAAGTTTTCTGCCGGAGTCTATATTTCCTGATAGCTACAACCTAGGTTTCTTACAGTCAAGAGGTTACTTATAAGCAAACGTGCTCCGTTGTCGATCACATCTTCGCTTACCAACAGGTGAGATAGGAATCAAACGCGAAAATATCCATAGTAAAAACAAAATCATAGATTAAATAATAACAGTTAAGGCAAAATGTTCAAAGATTATACATATTTACTCGAAATTTGGTCACAATAAACTTTTCTTTTCAGAGAAAAATAGTCACTCATTTTAAATCTTTGAGAAAATAAATACATTTATACACAGAAAATCTTTCCAAAGGTCATATTACCAAGTTAGGTAATTCTACTCTCCTCTTTGTAATTCAAATTTTTATAACTTCTTTGTCAACCATATCATCGCTTACTGTGGTCAAGCGCGAACATATCCTTAATAAATAAAACGGAATTGTTATTGATAGAAAAATTACAACAATATTGAAAATAATGCTCAAAAATTATACACAATTAAATTGGTTACCATATACTTCACTTTTGGGAGAAAAATAGTCACTCATTTTAGATTTTTTAACGCCGAAAGTCTTTACAAAGGTCATATAGCTACATTAGCCAACTCTTCTCTCCTCTTTGTAATTTAAATTCTTGCAACTTGTCCGTCTGACTGTAAGTCTATGTCCAATACGTGGCCGTCCACTGTCTTCAAGCCGTCATTTGTCAGATGTCAGTCCGTTGAAAACTGTTGCCTTATACAGAACTGGTCGTTTATGCAAACATACATAAATATTAGAAGTGACGTCATCACGTCACAGACATCGACAAAGGACGTTGTGGTTCTCTTACTTTCTTTAGTTTTGGTTTTTTGTTATGTAATTGCAACTCTCCTTAGAAAGATTGTTTATAAGGTTTTCAAAATTCCAAGTGAAATTAGAAAGAAAGAAAAACATTTTATTTGCCCGAAAAGGCGAAAACTTAAGACTAAAATAAAACATCTTTATATTTTTACATTACAAAATTTTACAAGAAAATATAATTAATTAATTAGCAACATCAGCAACTCATAAAAAAAGTTACCTCTAGCAGTCAAAAGATAAATGTTCGAGTTGAGAAAAACGTATTTCAAAAGAATACTCATTACCATGTAAAACACAATGACATTAAGCTAATCAAGATATCAAAACATAATCCAAGTATCCTGCAGATTACCTCCCAAAACAACAGCTTACCCAACATTGTCATCTCAAAACACTCTTCTTAAACCTGACACTGAAATCTCCCAACAACCTAATTTTGCGGCAAACAGTAGTTTCCGTCTTAACACAACAAAGACTGACAGACGTAAGCTTTAATCCTTTCTTCCTGATCAGGAGGATGATGCGGAGATGCGGTCAGCGATGCGTCACTGCCAACCTTCTAACGAGAGCGTGATGTGTGATTGGCGCAAATTTATGAGAGTTGCCGTTTGTGTAAAAGAGATGAAGGTGGATAGAATTGCGGGATCGTTTGAAAGTGTCATTGCGACCTTGGAATCCAAAGAGCAATTTAAAGAACATGGGTGGGTTTTTCTCAGTAAAAGTCTAATACTCCTTTTCGCACCAGCTAAGTTAATTGAATATCAAACTAAAAAAAAATGTTGATGAAATTTAAAAGTCGTATTAGTAATGACGCCATTGAAAGTTACTAGGGTCGGTTCAATAATGTTTTTTTAACCTAAATGCGCCAGAAAAATTATATAATATATTATGTAGGTACTATATCTTTTCTCTTTCTTTTTTTCCCTACGGTCAAAACGGCTTGTCATATTTTAACTTGAGAGATGTTACTTGTGAGAGTGAGACTGGGTAAATCAAAATGATTATAGCCCAATCAAACAGGCAAATCTATGAAGTACCGTTTGACAGTTCTACACATAGGACATTATAGTTTTATTTTTTTTATTAAAAATTTTATATGTTGTGATAAAATAAAAATAGCTTCATTATTCAATGGTTTTACGAAAAAGATTAATATAAATAGTGTGAGTTACGCCTATACAAAGCTATTTTGTAGAAAAGTGTGAAACGTCAAAAGAGGATATTTGGCGCCAAATTATGTTTTTCCGTGATGAAAATTTTAAATATAGTAAATTAAAAGAGTTGACGGTGGCAAAAAACCAACCACAAAAACACAACTAAAAAGTTGGAAACTAACATTATTTTAAGCAGTCTGATGCAGTAGGTGGCGTCAAATCTATGATTGAATTAAGTAAAATAAATTCCAACTGCACCAGTAATTTATTTCAAGATTTTTAGTTAGTTTTTGCTATCGGATTTTTTGTTTAAATCAAATTTTCTCTATTTCTTTAAAAGTGTTAATTGAATATTTTAAATCAATTATATTTTTCCTAAATCGACAAAAAAAAACCCAAACAATAGTCAGTTCAGATAGTGCAGTATTTTTTCTTGAGTAGTTTTTCGCTACTAATAAAGATAAACGTAATTTTAATAAATTTAATTACAACTCCAAACTATTAAAAAAGTATAACCCCGTGAAAAGAGCGCGCAATTCCCTGTTCGAATGTCCAACATGCTAGGGCGGAGACGATCATGCGCGACGTCATTAGAGATGCGCATAATCATTGACTTTTAGTCTAACACTACTAAAGTGACAATAAACTCAACCTGAATTGAATTAAAGTTCAAAATGGAATGTACAAGACCAGTGCACAAGATTTTCGCGCATATATTCTCTTTAACTGTGACAGCAAAAGCACTGTCCGTGCTAAGCTGCTGATCATTGGGCTGATATGATTAGATAAGCTAAGCACTAGGTTTGAAGAGAGTGGTGTCCCAGTAGTAAAAGCCCCGACTTTCGAGGGTTTACAACGAGCTAGATTCTTTACTTTTTGTAATTTATTTAATCACACTCCTATCAAAGAAGAAGATATGAAAATGTTAAGACGGATGTGTGGTGTGACGAGAATGGATAAAGTGAGAAATTAGTATATGAGGGGAAGTTTGAAAGTGGCGCCAGTGACTGAAAAGTTGAAAGGCAATCGTTTGTCTTGGTATGGTCATGTGAAAAGGAAAAAAAGCTAAAAAAGCTTTGTTGCTAAAAAAGTTATGAGTTTACATGTGGATGGATGGAGAGGGAGAGGGAGGCCAAAGAAAAGATGGATGGATTGTGTGAAGTGATATGAAAGAAAAGGGTGTTAGTGATAGCGTGGTAAGTGACAGGACAGAATGGAAGAAAAAAACGTGTTGCGCCGACCCCAAATAAAACAGGACAAGGGCAGGAAGATGATGATGACCACTCCTCTCAAAATGGTGATGGGAAACATCGTGAGAATACATCCTAAAACTAAATAAGTGACATTCGCCAATCGTCACTAGGCATACATGTTGTATTGTATTGGCTCTTTTAGAGAGGCCTGAGCCTCTCCCATTGGCTCTTTTAGAGAGGCCTGAGTCTCTCCCATTGTCTCTTTTAGAGAGGCTTGAGTCTCAGCAACATTATAAAGCTGATTATGCCATAGGTATGCTTAGTTCTATCATGATTAAATCGTAGAATGATACACATAATAATGACTCATGGAAAAACAGAGAAAAACCTGCTAAGTAGTTTTAAATGCAAATTATACCGTCGACTGACCATGGTAACTTTCAAATGCATAATTTCGGGCGTTTCGTTTCGTGCAATTCCGTATGCCACTTAACCATCCGTCCGTAGAAAATCGTGATTATAAAATAAAACGAATGCTTTATATGTTTCTAAATAACTATAAGCCCTTTACTTACATTAAAATGCTCACGAGATGTTATTACAGGGGATGGAAGCGTGAATGGTACATAAACAGAAGTGCATTCGGAAGTTTCAATACAACATTGAATCTTACGACAACCACCAGACAGTTCAATTTTGCAGAACAAATTTTTATGATCTTGAACACGTGTGGCGCTTAGAGTTTTAAAATTGCAACTCTACGACGTTACAATAAGATTTATACTTGCATGATTGTTGAAGTAACACAAATAAATAGACATCACTGCATGGATATTTCATATTGATGCAAAGGATACATATATTTCTCTATGTGCACAAAACGGCCAATTATATGTATATCATTTTCACAATTAACATAAAATAGAGGAGCATTAAAATTTAATTATACTAGTTAGTTACCATGACCAATGGTGAAGAATTCTGAACAACAATTAAATATAAGACTTGTGAGTTGAAACGACAATGAATGGAAGCAATTAAAACGGGCGACAACGCGACTGCGAGATATCATTCGAAGAACACTGTTTTATTAGTCATAAAATATCTCGAACTAGTCCCCTGAAAGTATATGTAAGAATAATATTGTACGCCAGTATACATTTAACTCTAAAAAGATAAATAACATTGTGAGGAATACCGGTATACCCTAAAACCAATTTGGGCCTTACATTGGCCCGGCGTGGTGGATTACGGTCTATTTCCTGTCCAAGAAAGGACGCTTGAGCTGCAGTAACGGGAACTGATAACATTTTTATATCAGTTTTTGAACTCTGTCACTTTTGATTGTCCATGATGAAACTACTCCATCTTAAGGACTAATTGTTTTCTCTTTGGCAAAGACATGACCAGTTTCATCATCCCACATTAACAACAGTCTGTAGTTTCAATTTGACCTATGCAAATGATGACTTTTCTACGAAAAAAATTTCATCGGTTGACTCATCTAGATAATGATAAATTCAACTGTAAACCAAAGGATCAATATGAAACGATAAACAAGTTATAGGACGATATTTGTATGGCATTACGATAGTATTTTCTCTTTTCTAGTCCTTTCACATCCATTTCTTTTTACTTAAACGCAGATGTTTTTTCAAGAACATCATCATTGATTTCCTATATTTGCTTTTCAATATCTGGTTTATTTGTTTTATTACTTTCGTCTTTATCTTCTTCATCATTAATTACAAAACCACTGTCACCCACTAATTATTCCAAACTTTTAGAACCACTTTAGATTCAAAATAGATCATTAACTATAATACAGAACTGTCTCAGCTCTCAATTGTGTGGGTGTGATCTTGTGAGCATTTAATTACTAGGAAGGTGCTGTACACTTAATGGGTTTGCTCGTAAATATAATTGGATAATCTATTGACTATCGCTTAATCTACTATTGTTCGATTTTATTGTTGTTTTTCTATTGTACTGTCCGATGTTATGTTCTTTTTTCAATTAGAAACTAAAAATAAATTTAGGCGTGGTATGGTGTGTTCAATTTCCTTGCTATTTCTTTTTATCTACAATAAATTTAAAAAGGTTTTTTTAAAACAACTTGTTTTGTTTAGTGCTGTGTAGGGAGACCTTTTCACATAGCTTTCTAATCTTATTTGTGAAAATATCTAAAGCCTTCCATCATTATAATGATCACTTCGTAAAGAACACTGAACAGTTATAGAATAAAACATTATAGTTTATTATTTTTCCATCCATAAATATAATTATGTGAAACTGTTCCTCAATCTTTTTCTTACAAAATATATGCACATTTCTAAATTCCCCATAACCAACTTTCTACGATTACCTTGCAAAGACTTGCATCTTATTTTGTACAACGACTTTTTACTTGCCATTCTAAATAATGCCTTACTGATGATTAATCTAGTAAGTACTTGCTCTAAGTGCGTCTACTCAAAGCCACGTGCAGACAATAATGTGCACCTACTGGGTTCATAGATCATACGACATAAGTATTATAGTATCGATATTAACTGACTAGAAATTATAATTGATTGCCTTAGCTCCCTGGTCATTTAACCTTGCTCTGTCTGTTGCTTGGTAAGAGACAAGGTCATCATCATTCTCTGGTCCTGAGAGTGAAAGAAGATTAATATGTACTTAGTCTTCTTCACCGTATTCAGCGATAACAACCAAGGTTAATAATATTTTCCTTGTCATAGTAAGCTCTTGGATGATAGGTAAATTACCAAGAAGAAGGTCAGTAAAATTCCCGTATAGTCCAAAAAGGTTTTTTTTTATGATAGTACATTGAAAAGCTTTATGAACCGTACTGTTGGCCAAAGGCCTTCCCCATATCCTGCCAGAAACATTTTGCCACACCGCATCGGATTAACTTTTTTTAGGGTTCCTTATCTCAAAAGGAAAAAACGGAACCCTTATAGGATCACTTTGTTGTCCGTCTGTTTGTCTGTACATACCCTTTATACCGGAAACGCGTGGAGATATCGACTTCAAATTAAAACCTACATAAGTAAGTTTGTACGGAACTCTCAAGGCGCTAGTCCGAGTCGCACATCGCCAGTATTTTTACACGACGTATTTCCTCACGAACATATTTGTTGTTCGTTTTGAGAGGACAAATTCAGTGCCTCTGCACTCTTTGCTTTTGACGCAACTCTACCATTTATGGCACCACCACAAGCAGTGGTAACCGTCATCAGTCAACGTCGTCATTTCAACGGCGCTTAGTAACGTGACACATTGATATTAATATTAAGCGAATGATTAATCATATTTAGTAAAGTATGAATAACAGGACATCGCTTGCCTATCACAGTGACTGTCATAATTCGATCACTGTTTAATTTATTTATTTTCTCAGTATATGTTTCACAGTCTGTAATATGGAAAAGTTTGAAAGTGTCAAAAATGTCAAAACTAATAGCGGTCATAACTAGTAGTCACGAGAAGAATTTAAGAGTGTCAAATCACTTCTTACGGTCTATATGGTACTGGCTTACGTAGATTTCTATAGAATTTGATCTGTGCACAGCAGTACAGAATTTACAGTACCTTAAGTGTACTCCACTATAAGGCGGTGTTCACTTAAGGGTGACCAGAGGGTTGCAAACCATCGTTCCAGCCAAGGAGACCCTGCTAGTTTCAAATCGTGTATACAGCAGTTGTAATCCATGACCTTCAACACCCCTGGTTAGGAGGTGCGTTTGCAACCGTCTGGTCACCTTTTTAGAATTTTGGTTTATCTAAAGCCAGTTCACTATCACTCACTTATTCCCGTTAGTTGCTTTTTAACACTTTATATTTATAATTTAATGGAGCTCCAAAACAAAAACCTAGGCTTATTTTAGACTCCAGATCTCCCATACGTTACTATTTTTAAAGTATTAATTAAACCCCAAGCGAACGCCGGCGTTCGCGCTGTCATTGTCTTACTATTGTATCTCTAATATTGACAGTATCTGAAGAGTTCTTTGACAAAAAACATAAATGACCTAACTGTATGCACAAAAATTTGCACGCTTATAATGTTAAGTAAAAACTTGTATGTTACACGGTATAAAATATGGTTTAAAGATTAACATACAGGTTAATCTTTGTACCATAGTTTTACCGTGTTTTTATGCAAATAAATATTATTGTATTCTACTTTAAACTATCTAATGATCCAACCAGTTTGTCTAGGGCACTAGGGGGCCCAGTGGTAACCCAACCAGGCTCTCCAGAATGATGAAGGAGAACATGGTGATGAAACCAGCCAATCCTATAACAAAAAAATTGAAGCCTTGTGATAAACAACCCTCTGGGCCCACGTGATAAAACGGGGGCTGAGAGCGTGCCCTTGCAGAAACCCAGGAATGTAAGTATTATAAAGCTGATTATGTACGCTTTTACCTAGTTAGGGAGCAATTAATGAATGACGTCATTCAGGCCTTATTACTAACATCATTATAAATAATTATGATGAAAGGAAGCAACGAGGGAAACGTGAACGATATCAAAATCCCTTCACATGATTCAGTCAGCAATTACAATCATGCCGAAAGGTTACAAGTGATTGGTAGCAGAACTGATTTGACGATGATCACGATGAAAATCAAAGGAGTTACGTAATATCATGAAGTGTACGACCTTCACCTTTTGCATCGTGGTAATATCGTGTAGTTGTGCTTGTAAAGTGTGAGAAGGAGGGAAGAATTTGATGAGATTGTTATCTATTATGATATTTGTCCTGATCCGGGAGTAAAGATAAACATTCTAAAAGATCATTCTTTTTTTATTGTTGATAGGTTTGCACTTGACCGCTATCTCGCCTGATGTGAATGCAAGCGACAAAATCTTTGGTTAAGATCATTCTACAAAGCCAAAGCACAGGCGCACGGTAGCCAGCCTTTCGGTATTCTATAGGATGCATTATGGAGAGAACGTGGAAATTACATGACTTGATTCCACCATCGCCTTGATTCGACAAAGAGGAGGTTGTATAGTCTTAGCCTTTCTACCATCGGACAATCCGATGTACGGCAAGTGTCCACTCTATTATTGACACCTCTACGGTCCGGACCTTGCCTCGTCGTTTATAACGCGTATATCGAAGGACTGTACGTCGATTCTGTAAAATTCAGACAACAACTCGCATTTCACTTCGATACTCACTCTCACTTCACATAAGGTTCAAAACGACCTTGATTTTGCATTCTGTAAGCATCACCTAGGCACTTGCGAAGTGAAGTGAGCTCCGAAGCGACCAATACTGTACTAGTGATTACCACACTCAACTAAATGTAAGTTGAGATTTATCGGTTTTCTATTTTACCAGTTTTTGACACAGAATTTTAGCTAT
Source organism: Mythimna lalbum (assembly GCA_949319445.1). Lineage (NCBI taxonomy): Eukaryota > Metazoa > Arthropoda > Insecta > Lepidoptera > Noctuidae > Mythimna > Mythimna lalbum. The sequence continues at coordinate 5,595,820 of OX439345.1, read as the reverse complement.
TATGGATGTTTAAACTAAAATATCTTATTTAAAGGAATTTGAGGCAGCTAATAAGTAAAAAAAAACAGAAAACTCTAAGTTCGTGCCGTGAATATAATCTATGCTTACCTTACTAAAAAAAATGACTGACAGATAATATCATTAGTAATCTGTGGACAATATTTATGCGTTGAAGTTGTATAATGCGTAGTGCGTTGTGTTGTTTTGTTTAGTTTACGTTTTGTTTGTTTTTTGATCGTTCAGTGACAAAAATAATTGTGTAATAATCGTGAAGTAGTTTTATATTTCTGGTTGTAAAGTTCAAAAATAATATTAATAAAAAAGTGTTTATTTTGTTTTCTAAAACAACAACAACGTTTCAGTCCAAATGAAACACGTTCCTCTCACCGATCGTCGGCTCAGGTTGAAACTCTGGTAGAGTTTATGCCTAAACAGTATAAGTGGCACTATCAAAACATACAAACAGTGGACTAAGGTTAGCAGTGCTTTTTTATATGTTAGAACCACTTATCATTCCTTAAAGCAAACCACTTAAAATGTGCGACGAATCTTGGTTTAAAGTGTGTTTAAAAACTTTATTTAAACACTATTTAACTATGATTTCTTCTATTTTCACTCGTAAAATAGATGCTTTTGACACTTTGAATCGGGTTCGAGTACGAAGTGAGCGTCGAAGTGACGGCGGAATTACCTTATAGAATGCCACTTCTTACGTCATCTCATACTTTATCTGTCAAAATTCCGCGGTCAATTTAGTTCAACTCGCAAACACGCTCGCAAGAGCAGCGCTAGTGTAGATTCGAATTATCAACCGAGTTTTAGAATGCCAATCAAGAAACTCACGGCGGATTCAGATGCGAAGTTTAGAATGAAGTTTTACAGAATCGCACTGCTGCAACAATTTGCCTGCTGCGGTCTTCCCATCCGATTAAAATTTAGGTAAAAAATAAGATTGATGCCCAGACACAGCGACACTAGGCCGTGACAGACCACGATTCGCCTGCATGATAGAAGAAAATATATAACACTCAAGGACTATTTCTGAGTGTTATATACAACTACATGTTAGTGAAAGAATTTTCAGAATTGATTCAGTAATTTTAGAGATTATTTCCTACATACAAATTTTACCAATTTACAATATTAGTATAGATATTAGTATTAGTATAGGTAATCGGTTGTCTTGGTACGGTCATATGAAGAGGAGGGATGAAGCGCATATTACTAAAAGAGTTCTGAGTATACATGTAGATGGATGGAGAGGGAGAGGAAGGTCGAAGAAAAGATGGATATATTGGGTGAGGAGTGTGCGCCGACCCCAAGTAATATGGGATAAGGGCAGGAAGAAAAAGATAATATTAGTATAGATATCAGTTGATTGTACTCACATCGACGGTTTGAAAATGAAAAAATACAAGTGTTAGTCGAGAGTATCATATTAAATTAAAACCTACTAAGACATATGTCATCTAGTAACCCTATCACGGCTTACCATAACAAACCACGTGCATCATAAATACAAGGACTTTCCCACACCTTCAGAAAGGTTTTGTGTCCATAAATCTAAGCTACAAGTACGTGTATGAAGTTTCAAAATGTATGCAAGTCATGTAACGATCCGAAGGGGAGCGAACATGTTAGAAAGTCGACGTTGAAATGCGAGATAGAAGCCTAGGATTAATGAAATATCTTTGATATTTACATATTTCGAAATTCACATTATATCGCACGTTTTATTGTCTAGAGTAAATAGGCTCTTAATAAACTAATGCGCTTCACCATCAATGATTGCATCACTGCTTACCAACAGGTGGAATCGCAGTCAAGCACTAGTTTAAATATCAATTTAAAAATATGATAATTTTAAATATAATACTTTATGTTTTAAATGTATTTTTTTATTTTTTAGTTTAATTTCGTACTGCTTGATAGATATCGCTGCCAGCGATAAGACGAGACCACGAGGCGATAAGACACCATTGTACCCAAAGATTGAAATTTCTGTAAAATTGTTTATCTTTTGTTTCTGGTTTTGTTTGTTTTTGTTTCAATAAAATTTATACTATTCTATATCTGTTGCAGTTACCTAATACAAAACAAACAAAAAACACAGAAAACGCAATACGAATTTCTTAAGAAAATACAATATTGTCTTGTCCATTTGGAAGGTACAACTACTAATTCTAGATATGATTCATAGTTTAAAAGACAATGCCATTATTTATGTGAAAGAACCATTCCCATTTTTGGAAATTCATCTCCGATGTCACTTTGGTGTATCATTTTACTCAATAAATTTATTACTTAGATACTTACAAAGTGACATTTTGTTAGCGATTAAGAATTAAGAATCAAAGAAGAAAAAAACAAAAGCATTTATTTCAAATAAACCATTTACAGGCACTTTTGATGACAGTCAGTAAAAAAATGATGCTAGTCGCACATTCAATAGCGTAGATCTCAATGGAGAAGCAAACACGCGACTCAAGCGATTAAATTTAGAATCATTATTAAAATTAATGATAGAATTCTGACTGTCAGTTTGATCTACATTTATTAGTATATGAACCTTTAGTTCATGTAATTCCACTGACTTATGAGTTTGCTTTGGCTAAGCAGGCGATCCCTCCTTTAAGAAGGAGGGTCCTGTGGATATGTAAGTAACTCCACGGACACTATTTTCAATCATTATTATTAATGTGTAATACTCGGGTACACGAGGTCAACCTGTAGCTTATACGATATTAGAGTCATACTTGAGGCTGAGGGAAAGTGGCAAAATGATTAAATTTCAATGGATTCCATCACATGTAGACGAAATTGTAGAAGAGTTAGCAAAAACAGGAACATATGAGGGAACTGCTATTGGACATCTACCTTTCTTTACAGATGTATTAGGAGCTGTTAAAATTCATTGCAATGTATTATGGAAAGAGTACTTTGACAAAAGATCTGAAGAGAAGGGTATATGGTACAAGACGATTCAGTTTGAGCCACCTAGAATACCTTGGTTTACTGAAACTCCGATGAATAGACGTTTATTAGTTACAAACATGCGTCTGCGATCCGGGCACATTCCGTTGAATGCTTTCGGTCATCTCATGAAAGTTGTTGACACCCCAAACTGTCTGACTTACAAGGTTAGAGAGGACACCTACCACGCTTTGGTGGAGTGTGCACGGATTGGTGACGAACGGAGGGTTTTAAAATTAGAAAATAGATTAAGTTTAAGGGATGTAGGTATGTGCAATCTGATCCTATCTAAACCTACATCCAAACTAGCTGTTAAGTTATATTATTTGATTCTTAAATTAATTAAGTTAAGTTCATAGAACCACCTATTGTTATGTTTTTTTTTGTAAAACTACAAGGTTGGCATAATCGCTCTGCGATTAAAACCTTTTTCCTAAATAAAGATTAAAAAAAAATAAAAAAATATTAATGTGTAATATTTTGGTTACATGTTTCTGGTTGGTACGGCTATGTGAGAACATTATAAATAAAGTAAAATATACTCTAAATATAGAAATTTAAGTAAGCTAGGTGCAGTTAAGAGATGACCAGTCTCAACCCCTGTTCTCAAACATGACGCGTCTATCAGCACCACTCTGCTCAACCATTTTTGAGGGAACCGAATGATCCAACACTTGCGATGCCATTGGAGAGACATTTGTGTAAGCATGACAAACTCTCTATCTCTAAGATCTTAAAGTCCAATAAGTGCGATAACCTCGTGACATTTTCTCTGATTTAAATTTCTTGATTATATTTTCGCTTTTTTGATGATTATCGCTATCGCTGGTCAAGTTCCATTTCGTCGAAGATCTTGTAACTAAAAAAAGGAAAAGAAAAAATGTAATGTAAGTTCTTCATAAAAAAAGTTACTCAAATTGGTTAACCAAAGAACGATAAACTAGCAGTTTAGCAGAAAATGTAACCACAAATGTGGAGGCTGCATATGGTAAAGCCCACATCAATGAGTAAAGATTTTCACCACTACCACTGTGGCATCTGCGGCCTTATCAACATCATGAAAATACTACAACTGCAAAATATATTTTTTTCCAGTGCTAGGAACGCGGCGTTTTGTCTTAAAAAAATGTGCCATATATAATTTGGATTTCAATTTTTTTTCGAACTTATGTGTTATTTCATCAAGATACCATGGCAGCGCGACCAATCGTCGCTACCAACATATACAGATCTCTCAGACTCTCCATAGAGAGTTACTCACCAGCCCTAGCCAAGTTACAACCGTTTCGCTTGCGTCGAACTCTTCGAGTTGACCTTGCCGCCAATTCTTTTGTTCTGACCACGTGTCTGAGCGTTGAGATGACGTTATTCCCGTAAATTTGAAGCTTTCTACTAGCGTTAACTATTGCCGATTAGCAACTTGACTAGGGGTACTGGTGTCCGTTTGTTGCTCAACCAATTTGGTGACGCGACCAGCTCAGACGTGTGGCGACTTTGGTGTCTGTATGGTATCTAGTTTGGTAGCTTAGGACTATATTCACCAACTCGCACTGGGCCCACATGGTGGAAAACGGCCCATTCTCTCTCCTAGAGAGGAGGCCTGAATCCCAACAGTAGGAACATTAAAAGGCTGATTATGCTATGCTAAGTGTAATTTCTATATTTTCAGCTGCTATTATGCTGTCTAAGTCTAAACTTATTGACAAAATAACAAGAACCAAATCTACAATGACTGTACAGGTAAACCGCCATATTATTACAAGCCTAACCAAAAACATGCCTATATATACTCATAACCATATATATATTAGCTTAAATAAGGATCATGAAATAACTAATGAATGATCAGACATTCATATCCAACCGGAAATGACCATAGCGTAAATTATCCGCAACATACAAAAACAGCTTACAGGACAAAATATATTTTATTAATTAATTAATAAACTCAGTATCAGTTCCTCTGTGGATACCGGGAGTATTTCTAATGATTTTCCACAAACTGGGGAGTGCCTACATTTATAATAAATAATAGTTATTATTACTTTAGTACCGCGACCTGAGTCATAGTCTGCATTAGTGTTATATACTTAGACTAGCTTGTGCCAGCGACTTCACCCGCGTGAAAATTGGTTTCTCCATGCAAATTTTGGACCCCTGTTTCATGCCTTTAGGTCTTCACTAACTTAAGATCCTATGTCCCCTAGCTGGGGCAGAAGGCATCGACAGTTATCACACATGGCGATCAGTCTTGAGCTTAACGCTTCCCGTCACTTCATGTCAATCCGACGGCTGTCGCTTCTGCCAACACGGTAAGTCACCAGGTTTGGTGAGGATGGACACGCTTTCTTTTCCCTTGGGCATTCCAGTCCAATGCCTGTTTAGGTTCCCCTCATAGGCGTGTGACCAATCCATTTCCACTTACGATGCTTGATCTGGAGGTAGATCGGGCTTTCGTGGCATTTGCCCTACAGCTCTACGTTTGAGATGAGATCCCCTTTAGGGGGTGGATTTTGAAATAGCTCTTCGGACTCACCTACGTCGTAAAAGGAAGGGTTTGTGCAAAATTTTCCACTCCTAGTCCCAGTAGTTTCTGCTGTGCGTTGATATGGCAGTCAGTCAGTTTCTTCTTAACTAGCTTCTGCCAGCAGCTTCGCTCGCATGAAAGTAAGTTTCTCTGTACAAACTTTAGACCTCCGTTTCACCAGTTTAAAAATTAAACTTCTAAAAATCTCTTTTTAGTACCCGCCTACGTCATAAAATGAAGCCTTGTGAAAATTTCACATAGTCCCAGTAGTTTTTTTTTTATACGGTGGGCAAAAATCATCCAATGACAGCCCCCACTCTTGGGTGGAGCAGGAGATAGTGTCAGACTCTTACTGACTAAAAATTCACCCCGTTCCTTCTAGCCTCTTCATGCTTGGGGCTCGAGTTTCCTTTAGGATAACCCTGGCCCTAGTAGGCTTCGACCCAACTGGGCCTCTCCTATTGCTGACAACTCCTTAAGGCGCGTCCCGTCGCGCGGATATATCAGTCAGTTTCTCCTTTAATATATATATATAGGTATATAGATAACAGTTATTATTACTTCAGTACCGCGACCTGAGTCATAGCCAGTAATAGTATTATATACTTAGCTATTTGTACCTTTGTACGTTCGATGATTGCTCTTTTATGGTACATTTACATGGCAGAGGGAATTAGACACGATTTATGTATAATTTAGTCAATGAGATCACGAGAAGTCAAAGGTGATTGAGGCACGAACTAGATATCTTGTTAATTTAGTCTTCCAGTAGTCAAAGACTAGATTGTAATTTGATTGTAGACGTGGTAAGTTGTCAATTCTTTTCTTGAGCCACCTCAAATCAGCACTCGCGGTAGGCGATTCAGGTACCCTCTTAAAGAATACCTGGAAAAAGTTGGGAGAGGTCTTTGCCCAGCCGTGGGACAGTAAAGGCTATAAAAGAAAAAAATCAAATGAGTCTTCTCGCTTAGGTAAAGTCAAACTTTTTCTGACTAAAACCTACCTGTAATTTTTCAGTTGCTCAAATAGCCGAACTCAAATCACCCATGAGACTCATCACCATATGCCAAGAAGAATCTGTGTTTTCTTTGGCCACTTTGCCAGAAAAAGGTGATAATCTGGAAGTTGCTACTTACAGAAAAAATAGATGGGAAAAGACCCAGGGGCAGGAGTCCGATAAAATGGTCAGACCAAATCTGTGCTACACTAGAGACCACAGTCTGTGACGCCGTCCACATCGAAGATAGGACAACATGGCGAAAAATAGTCCACAAGAACGTTATTCGTCGAGGTCACGACCCTCAGCATTGAGGATAAACGATACAAGGAGGATTATCTAGAGAAAGATAGAGTCGAGATACGAATAAGGATATGTGATAGGAGAATTTTTTCATCCAGAGAGTTTATTATCATGGTTTCATTTTGAATAATTACACAAGTAGGTGAAACAGCTGGCAGATGCTAGTACGCAATATAGTATTGTAATGTAAACCTTCCTTAGGCACTTATTCAGCGGAGATTAAAGTTCAATGCGTTATGATCAACAATAGTAAAATACCTGATCATTACATAAACATTTTCCATGAATATAATTATACCTACGAAGGAAACTGCTTTACTGCATTCGATGTCTATATTTTGTTTAGACGCTAATGTTTATTTAAGAGGCATTATGTATATAGCTGTAGGATTACAGTAGATAGGTTTTACCGGGAGTGATTTCTTTCTTGTTGATAATCCACAGTTCTTTTGTGAATATATTTACTTAGTAAAAACTTAATGTTGAACAAAGTGACCTTTTCCATTGGAATACGTAAATGATAGAGATTTTTTCTTAAAAATACATCAAATCATATTACATACATTTATTTTTAGAGTTACTACTCGCGGACGCCAACAGCGATGGTGCTTTTTTTAAGGTGGGCAAAAATCATCCAATGACTACCCCCGCTCTTGGGCGGAGCAGGAGATAGTGTCAGACTCTTACTGACTAAAAACCCAGCCCATTCCTTCTAGCCTTCATACCGGGGCTCGGGCCCCCTTTCGGATTACCCTGGCCCCAGTAGGCTTCGACCCGGCTGGGCCCCTGCTGTTGCTGACATATCCTTGAGGCTCGCAGGAACAGTGCGCGCTGTCGACGTCTTGGGCTCGGTCCAGACAGTTACCGTACGGTTGGACAGCGAGTTACCCATGGCTCGCCATCCGCGAGCCCGGCCATACCGGTGCTGAGTTTGACGAGCCGCAAGTATGATGAACGTAACAAAAAATGTCATCTTGTATTGTATAAGGCGTATAGTCCTTTTAACATCTGGCCTTAGTTAAATGGACATATACTCTTACTGCCGCCTAGGTAGCAGTACGAGTATGACGCCGATGGCAGCCGGATTGAAGTTGGTGGCATATTTTTTTGTAAACCACCTAGGGGTCTTTTAGTTGAGTTATACCACACACTACTTACATATTTGTTTAAAATCAGGTGATATAATGCCAAACACGAGCCTACATAATAAAAAAAAATATCTATAGTCTGGACACAATGTCATATCAACAACAAATACAATTATTTATGCACAAACGACTAGAAATAATGTGAATATCTGATTAAGATAGATAGACGTTTACTGTATGATTGACTGCCCAGACCTGCACAGTAAATCAACGTCTGACAAATATCTCAAGGCAGATGATGAATACATTAAACTCGGACTTACCATAACCAACACAATGCAAAAACTATTAGACGATATTGTTATGTAAGTAATGTTTGAATGTATATGAAAATAATATGTTAATAGTTGGACTACGAAAAAGACGGATGAAAAAAGATTGCATGTAGCGGAGATGAAAACTTGTAACCCATGGATGCCCCTCAAGTTGAAGGATAAATTCTACAAGTCCGTGATAAGGTCTGTCATACTGTATAGATTAAGATTAGAAAATTGGACTGTGAAAAAAACGGATGAAAAAAGATTGCATATAGCGGAGATGAGAACTTCTGACCCATGAATTCCTCTCAAGTTGAAAGGTATAATCTACAAGACCGTGATAAGGCCTGTCATACTGTATGGATCAGAATGTTGGACTGTGAAAAAGACAGATGAAAAAAGATTGCATGTGGCGGAGATGAAAACGCACGGATTCCCCTCAAGTTGAAAGGTATAATCTACAAGACCGTGATAAGGCCTGTGGTGACGTGGTCTGTGTGTGTGATACTGTATGGATCAGAATGTTGAGCAGTGAAAAAGACGGATGAAAAGAGATTGCATATAGCGGAGATTGGAACTTGTGGCCCATGGAAGCCCAAGTAGAAGAGTAAAGTTTACAAGTCAGTAATAAAGCCCAGTCATACTATATAGATCAGAATGTTGGATTGTGACAAAAACGGATAAAAAAAGATTGAATCTAATGAAAATGAGAACTTGTGACCCACTGAAGCCCCTTAAGTTGAAGAGTAAAATGTACAAGTTCGTAATAAAGCCTGTCATACTGTACAGATCAGAATGTTGGGCTGTGAAAAGACGGATGAAAAAAGTTGTAGATGTGTTATAGCGAACATGAGAATGTTGAGATGGATGTGTGGTGTGACGAGACTGCATAAAGTGAGTAATGATCAGAATAGAGGAAGTTTGAAAGTGACACCAGTGACTGAAAAGTTGAAAGGGAATCGTTTGATTTAGTATGGTCAAGTAAAGATGAAGGATGAAACATGCATGTTGTTGATTATTCTATTATTTCGTTCTATAACTGAGCAGATGAGCTGGTCACACTTGTACTGACTAAAACCCCACCCATATTCCATCATTTGCTTCTTGCGTTCCATGACCATGGAACGTTTGAGCGTCATGAGTTTATCCTTTTCAGAATCAATCCCATGGCAACAAATTCTATAAATTAATCAATCAATAATTTTACAATTATTAATTACCGCGATAAGCGATAATGTTCTGTAAAAGTTGTTTAATATACAGTAAAAGTTGTATCATTCAATGAATATGTTTATTTTTATGCATATTGAATTGACATAAATCACGTTTTAAGTACCTAACTTATTACACTGGTACCGAATGGAAGATGGCTCGTTGATTAACTTGGAAAATAAAAAGTGAAGAAATTGAGTACACAAGACTAAACCTCTTCAAAAGTACCTACTACTGTAAACTTCTTGTGAGAAAATGATCTAATGACAACCCCCGCTCATGGGCGGAGCGGGAGATAGTGTCAGACTCTTACTGACTAAAAACCACCCCGTCCCTTCAAGCGAGGCGCGCGCGAATAGTGCACGCCGTCGACGACTTGGGCTCGGTCCGGACAGTTACCAGACGGTCGGACAGCGATCAACTCATAGCGCCCGCGTCCACGGTGGCTGGAAATCAGGATCGGAATCCCGGCGGCGGCGAGAGCGCCGTTGCCTGATACGGTCGGCCTCCTCCTTGGGTATATGTTACGGCTAATAGCCGAAGTGCGGCTACACCTAGTTTTAGCCGACTAAAACTAGTTGCAGCCGGCCACATGCGGTTAAACTTAGATGTATTCTACTTATCTTCAGTTAGAACTAGATTTAGCCTTTTTTTTCGGTGGGTAAAAATCATCCAGATGACATCCCCTGCCCTTGGGCGGAGAGGGAGATAGTGTCAAACTCTTACTGACTAAAAAACCCACGATGTTCCTTCATTGCCTTTCAGACCGGGGCTGAGCCTTCCTTTCGGAAACAGACCCGACTGCGGCCAGTGCGGCTGACGGTCGGTGTGCGGCTGCACCTAGTTCTAGCCGCTATGATGAAGGCTTAACATCCTCGACGGCGCGCACTGTTCCCGCGCGCCTCAAGGAGTTGTCAGCAACAGCAGGGGCCCAGCTGGGTCGAAGCCTACTGGGGCCAGGGTAAGTTTCGAAAGATAGCTCGAGCCCCGGTATGAAAGCTTGAAGGAACGGGGTGGGTTTTTAGTCAGTAAGAGTCTAACACTATCTTTCGCTCCACCCGATAGCGGGGTTTGCCATTAGAAGATTTTCCCATCATAAAAAAAGCAATAGGAACATTAAAAAGGCTGATTATGCTATTTTTATGAAATACACTTTATTTCTAACACCTACCTAAAGGTGCATTTTCAAGCTATCATTAGGACACATTAGGTACCAAAATACTAAAAGGATCTAGTTTTTGCATCCTATCAAGTCTTGGACCGTTTAGAATCTCAATGTCAAAAATGGCAGCACTAAATGGAGAAGGCATATGTTATTATATTGTCGTTAGGATAATTATTATGCAGTGGTAAGAAACTAAATTAGGATCAAATTGTAGGACGAATTTTAATGGCCGGATAAGATTTATCAGTTTAAGTTCAGATAAAAAGCCTACTGGGGCCAGGGTTATCCGAAAGGGAGCTCGAGCCCCGGTATGAAGACTAGAAGGAACGGTGTGGGTTTTTAGTCAGTAAGAGTCTGACACTATCTCGCGCTCCACCCAAGAGCGGGAGTTGTCATTGGATGTTTTTTGCCCACCTAAAAAAAAAAGTTCAGATAAAAATCATTTTGGACAAGCTAATAGATTTTTGCATTGTATCTAACTCTATTAATTTACAAACGTGTTAAAAGTGTCTAGATAAGATAATTTTTTTATTGATTTGTCATGAACAATTTGTCAAAGAAAACAATCGCTGACCTGCTTGTGAACCGCTTTTTTTACGACTTCTTCCATTTTAAGGTGGTGCAAGATTCTGTATCAGACTTTTTACTGACTAAAACCTATGTTCCTTCAATTATCCTTTGAGTCTTAGTCAACAGAATTCTAACAAACCCTCTCGGTCCATCCTATAGCAGGAAAAATCAAATAATGATTTCCAAACTCAAAAATCTTTTTCTAGCTTTCCTTCCGGTTTCCTTTCTTATTTTCATACACTCAGAAGGAACAGGCGTGGGTTTTTAGTGAGTAAAAATCTGATAAGTACTTTCTTCCGCTCCGCCCAACAGTGGGGGATGTCATTAAATGATTTTTCACCTAAAACCAAAGGTACGTAAGGTTCGAACAGTACCTACGAGAAATATATAAAATTCGAAATATTCTCGGAATGGTTATGTCAACAAGATACCTACTCATACCTTCACGCACAACATCCCTTGAAGGCTAAACAAAGTCTTTAATGGACACTCAATAAAATGTTTGTTATCTCTCAATATTATGAATTGTGATTGGTGTAAATAGGTGGTACCTATTAATAGATAGCATAGTATATAGGTATTCGTATGGCTTGAAAAGAAAATACCTGTTTATAAGTAAATAAATACATTTTTCGAGGTGCACCTGATATAAAACACATTTTTAAGCAATAATATTTTTCATATCTACGCTTCTAGTACGTTTTATGTCAATCCAATAAAGTTAAAACCAACCAAGTCCACCTATGCTACGATAAGTCTAGATGTCATAATCATCGTGACTCTAGAATTTGCTTGAAAAGAGTTGACTGGCATATGCAACTCTGTCACACGTGCCCCACGCAACATCAATCCAGATCACTGTGGAAAGGTGGAAAGGATAATACCTACACTCGAGTAAGATATACACTTACTGTAGTATATATATATAGATACACTTTCCTTTATTTATGAATATGTCTATCTATTGGTAAAAATTCAATAAAAATGCGCTCGGTAGCTTTTAGGTTAACTCATTCATACAACCAGACACTCCCGGTGGGGGACTTTATAAGGATAATTTTATTTTCTACTATAATCAGAAATCTAACTTAAATATTTTTTTTTGTTGCTTTGAAATCCTTCCCTACGCAGCGAAAGTGTCGAAACTGCTGACACAAAACATTTCCAGTTTTGCGTTTTATAGACCACTAGATAATCTGAAACCAAAATCTACTATTTCATATATTAATCTCGCGAATTTATGCCACCATTTCAACAAGAATTTTCATTAAATTTTTCGACGCTTTCCCTGCGACAAACTACACCCTACCTCGATAGATGGCGTTGTTAGGTCAGACGCAATTCCTGAATCGCGCTATGGTTTCGTTACAACAGCCCCTGTATAAGCTCGCTTGATTTATGAGCAGTCGAATAAGTTACCGCTTCGATCGCGACTCTGTGTACTACAGTGTTACTACAGTGAAGTGAAGTGAAGTGCGCGGACTAACGTTCATCGCCTCGCATCATCCGTATGTGATGCGATAGTGCCGATCGAAGACATTTTTTGCAAAATCGTGAACTCGCTCACGATTTTAATAAGCTCTTGTTATATTGGGATACTAAAATAAACATTGTGTAAGCGAAACAAATGATCAATGTTGGGGGTTGACTTTTAAAAGTACTCAGGAATCATCATCTTCCTGCCCTTGTCCCGTGTTATTTGGGGTTCGAGCAATACATTTTTTTCTTACATTTTGTCCTGTGACCCGTCTCGCTATCAATAAGCCTCTCTTTTATTTCACACAATCTATGCATTTTTCTCTGGCCTCCTTATCCACAAAAATACAAGGCGTAAAAAAATTAAATTGAGTTGGTAATTTCACTGTTAAAAATAAAAACACATTTATCTAGGTTTCGAATATCCTTCTAATTTATGAACTATTGAGTTCATAAATTAGAAGGATATTCAGGAGATTGCAGACACAAGATGTGTAAGCTCCGACAAAGACGATATTAAAAGCCACTTAAGTAGCACAAGTTTGAATATATGATCATACTGATCATACTTGCGCTAAACCAACAAACATTTTGATGTCACTCAAGTTGAGGAGTGGCAGGCGGTCGCCTCCTTCTGCAAAGGAGGAGACCGACCGCATTAGACAACGGCTCTCTCGCCGCCGCCGCCGCCGGGATTCCGATCCCCGAAAGGAACTCGAGCCCCAGTATGAAGGCTAGAAAGAACGGGGTGGGGTTTTTAGTCAGTAAGAGTCTGACACGATCTCCTGCCCCACCCAAGAGCGGGGGTTGCCATAGAACGATATTTGCCCAACGAAAAAAAAAATGTCACTCGAGTTTATCTGGTAGATGCCTCAGTAAGATCGCGATAACTTACAGCAGCGTAATCAAGGATGGGGAGTAAAAGGAGCTGTGTTTTGCATTTTAGAGATAGTGACCAATAACTTATAGATATATAACAATAGTGTACACTAATAACTTACGCAATGGTCTTAGACACTTGGCATAAAAAAATATTTTGCGATGTACCTATAATAATCGAAATCTATTCAAACCCCTCGAAGTCTCATGCTTGTAAGTTAGGAGTTTCAATCAGTCGTTATGGGATTTAGTCTTGAAAACAATCCATGGACAGCTGTCAATGGTGGTGGTAGTGGGTTCACCACTTGGCAAAAGCCCCTATTTCTTCCAACGGTCACGATTCTTCGCTTCCTCTTTCCATACCCAAAGAAGATATCCAGGTCCTCTCACCATCTATTTCGTGGTCTGCCGCAGCCCCGTATCGCTGTGTCTGGTTGTCAATCCAGTAAATTATGGGCCCACAGCTAATTAGAGATATGGCAGACATGTCCTGCCCAATTCCATTTAAGTCAGGCAGCTTGAGAGATGTTATTAGCCAAATTTTATGACCGTACAGATTAGGTCAAACTTCCATACAGTTTTGAGCAACTTCATTTAAAATCCATTACTCATTCGTGACTCCAAGATAACGATATAAAACACAAAGTACCTACACAAGTACCTTCATAAATCGACACGTGATGTATAGTCAGTAGTCACCGATCATTAAAGCTATAGGAAATGATTGGTTGGATATAATTGTAATATGTAAATATCTGATAAATACTGCGGACGGTCACGGTTTAAATCCCTAAGTGCTGGTACTGCCATAAGAACTTGCCAGTTGTGAGTGTAATAATAGACCATCTTGAGATGCGTCCTTGCTGACCGAGGTGCGTGAAGATCATTAATAAGTAGTTGTAAGAGTCAATAGAACCCTACATAATGATGGGTAAGTAGGTAGATCTAGTATGTTCTGGACAATCACATAATCAATCAGACACCCCACCCTTAAGCACTAAACCGGCAATACTTTCATTGTCCATTCCCGATTGGTTCCGATTTTCTTTTTCTTTCTTTTTTCATGCTTCTTCCTTCCTCATTTGTTTTTCTTCTTCTTTCCTTTCTTTTCTTTATTTTTTCCTTTACCTTTAGGATTGCCATTAAGGCCAGTAACTGAAAAGTTGAAAGGAAACCGTTTGTCTTGGCATGGTCATGTAAAGAGGAGGGATAAAACGCATGTTGCTAAAAGAGTTATGAGTTTACAAGTGGATGGATGGAGAGGGAGAGGGAGGCCAAAGAAAAGATGGATGGATTGTGTGAGAAGTGATATGAAAGAAAAGGGAGTTAGTGATAGCGTGACGGGTTACAGGACAGAATGGAAAAAAAACGTGTTGCGCCGACCCCATATAAAACGGGACAAGGGCAGGAAGATGATGATGATGTTGACCTAAAGGTAAATTGGCCAATTTACACAGATATGAACGAATAGTAATTCACTAATATAATAAATAGATAGGCTAATCCGCAGGTAACGACTAGACTAAAGCCCAGACAATAAACAAAAAACGTAGATATTAAGATTAAATTCTTTCACATTTTTTGTAACAATATGAGGCAATAGGTCCCGGTGACTTCACTCTCGATATAGTCATGGCATTCTAGTGTAGTTTTCACGCTTCATTTATTAAAGGTGTGGTTCTACTATGGGTTTTTTCTTCTGTAATTTATGGCAAGAGTTATTTATCAATGGATATACTGTGTGTAAGGGACAGCTCTCTGCAAACTTTAAGGGCTTGCTCAGCAGAAACAAACTGACAACAAGATTTTTGTTCAGGAAACGAAAAAAAATCGGCCTCTCCATACGAACTGTCCAATCAAGTTTTTAATATTTTTAGTAGGCTGATTTTTGGTTTCGTTTCCTGAAAAAAATCCTGTGGATGGCTGTTCAGTTTTGTCTACTGAGCAAGGCCTTAAAGTTTGTGGAGGGCTTTTTTTTTTTTCTCTCGACGGGGAAAATCATCATTGACGAAACCCGCTCTTGGGTGGAGCGGGAGACAGTGTCAGAGTCTTACTGACTAAAAACCCCGCGCCGTTCATTCTAGCCTTCATACCGGGGCTCTAGTTTCCTTTCGGATAACCCCGACCCCGGTAGGCTTCGACCCAGATGGGCCCCTCCTGTTGCTGACAACTCCTTGAGGAAGTTTGTGGAGGGCTGTCCCTTACACCTTGATTATGTCACTTGTAATTCAGTAAACCATCTTTCGAGAAAATGGTGTTTGATTACCAGTTACTTTTTTCGACCAGTCGTTCTTAATAAACTAGTACCTCATCATCAACGACCATACCATCAGGTGGGTTCGCAGTCAACTACTAATTCAAATAATAAACATAAAATAAAAAAGAACGGTAATTCGAACAACTGTTGTTTAGTTAACTAAACGTCGGACAATAGTGATCTTTTTTAGAGGGGGGAAATCACTCAATGGCGTCTCAAACTTGAACAAAACCACTAGTGTCATTTAGTTGCACTTTGAGCTCCAGGACCACAGTATCCCTATGAGATGCCTAAGGTTTTCCTGGCATCTCTTTAAGGTATACGTGGAAAACTACGAGCCGTCAACGACTTGGACTCGGTCCTTACCACGCGGTCGGACGGCGAGTTACCCATTGCTCGTCGTCGGCAAGCCCGCACTTACAGATGTCGGGAATCACCCTGAGAAACCCGTCGCCTAGTGAGGACTTTTCTCTGAGGATGTGTCTCTCCAGGCACTCCTCAAAGAGGGGACTTACCGTCGCGATTATGGCCTACCCAGACAATATTAATGCACTCTTGATGTTATCACTACTTTTTACATTCACGATGTAAATAAACAGAGCCAACGTGAGTAAGATATGAAAAATGTTAACAATCTCATGTGACAGTGACCGACTTTTAAAAAGTGTTAAAAAAAATCGAAGCCTACAAATGACCAGCTGTTTACCTTGATAAAATCTATGATTTTTATTTAAATAAATTATAAATTTATAAGCTGATTCTTCGAAAAAATCGTCAAACTTAAGTTGCAGTGGGCAGGGCACATTGCTCGCAGAATAGATGGTCGATGGGAAAATTGTAACGTTGGTAGGCCTCCCACAAAGTAAAGCAATGATCTAGTGAGGGTCAGAAAATGATGATGATGATGAAATTATATGCTACATCTTTTGGATAAGCAAAATAATGAATGTCTTACTAATCTTATTATGGAGAATGACACACCTACATATCAAAGAATAGAAAGATTATTTTTTAACCCTGAAAATATTTTCTTTGAAGAACTCATAGAAAGAGCTTTGACATTTCAAAATGTGGAATCCTGGAGGAGCAGCAGCCTGATGCTGCGCAAGCGAGCCTACGTGACCCACCGCGCCTCTACTTTGATGCCTATCACTTTACCGCGCACATGATGTTAGAAAGCAGCAGAATCCAGAATAATTGTGCTTCATTGGTGTAATTGCTAAAAGGCATTCCGTGTGAGGATAAACAAATAAATAAATAAATTTATTTTAAATTGTGCCAAAAGTGTTAGTTTGTGTTTGAACATCAAACACGCAAACTAAAGATAAAATAATAATAATAATATTCCACAACTATCACACAATGCCGTCTAGTCCCAAACTAAGCAGAGCTTGTGTTATGGGTACTAGACAACTGATAAACATACTTATATATTTCTAAATACATACATATTGTAGATAAATTACACCCAGACACAGAACAAATGACTATGCTCATCACACAAACATTTGTCCTGGGTGGGAATCGAACCCACGACCTCCGGCATACCAGTCAGGGTCACTAGCCACCAGACCAACATGCCAGTCTAAAAAATTAAAGATCATAGCACGTTTAAAAGCAAAAATACACAAATAAAACATTTTCTCTCAAAACGGCGCACGCGCAACATCGAATTCAGATTTCTTTCAACCACTATTAGATACCATTTAATCAGTTACAAATCGATATTAATAGAGGGAAGCATTGCTATTAAATATTTGATTGCAAATCATTGGTTAATTATAAAAAATTACGCAAGGATAAAACCCTTTCTAGATGATGCAATTTTTCGTTATATTTCATAGTTGCTTAATCCTGTTTTAAACGAGAGTGATTTTCGACATTGCCTTACTGTACCTACGCTTGACGGATCTTGGCGAGCCTGAACATAGCCTATGTGCATCTCTCTCTGTCTCTCTCTCACGTTGTTCATGGCAAACAACGAGAGAGAGATGCGCAGAGCCTATGTTCGGGCTCGCCAAGTTACGTTGGCCGTATTGTACTTACAGGTCTAGGTGACTTGGCTCATTTCGCTTAAAGTACATAGAAAGTCTGTGTGTACGTGGTTTAAAATGATAAGAAAGTACACGCGATTATAGACTTTAGTTTGCAAAAAATAGGATCGCAAATAGTGTGAGTCACAAAGTAGTGTGTAATGTTGCATTCAGGGTGAAAACCTTTTTTTTTTCTCGTAATTATCTCTGTTTTTTTTTGTTATTGATTTCAAGAAAGTCGCTGTTGCCTTTATAAATCTAACCTAACCCATGCAATTTTGTAAGTTATGTTGCTGAATAAATTATGAATTTATTCACTGATTAGGAAATTTTCTTTTTGCACAAACATCTTACAAGAAAGATAATGGATTGATGTTGATTTAAAATCATTATTGTTGACATTTAAAAGACATCCACTGCTGGACATAGACCTCTCCCAAGTGTCATCACAACGAACGGTCCTGTGCGTCTGACATATTTTTTTAAATTATTGCTAGGCTTGCGTTTGACCACCATCTCACATGATGGTAAGCGAAGATGTGGTCGACGATGGAACACGCTTGCCTAGAAGCAACCTATTCACTCTTGACTCAAGTTGTAACTATCAGGAAACACAGACTCCGGCAGGGAATTCCACTCGCCTTCGCATTCGCGTCGCCGCAACTCTCACCAGTTCATCGGTCCATCTTGTGGTGGAACGAATGCACGAAGAAGACGGCCATCAGAGAGGAGTGGCGGCGTGTTGTGAAGCTTGCCACCAACACCTGAAGTGATGACCACGACCACTCTGTCAAAAGTGATACCGACAGAGAAGAAGATACAGACAGACTCATCCAATGAGATGAACTCTAAACACACATTATAACAATTTTTTTTATCCACAACTATCACACAACGCCGTCTAGTCCCAAGCTAAGCAGAGCTTGTGTTATGGGTACTAGACAACTGATAAACATACTTATATATTTCTAAATACATACATGTTATAGATAAATTACACCCAGACACAGAACAAAAGATCATGCTCATGACATAAACATTTGTCCTGGGTGGAAATCGAAATCACGACCTCCGGCATAGCAGTCAGGGCCACTAACCACTAGACCAACAGGCCAGTCAAAGTACATTAGTCAGTAGTACCTACATTATGTATGTATACTATATACATTATACATATGTAGGTATGCATAATATCTCTATATGTATTGTTAGTATAGTACATTTACCAAAGGTGACACCGAGTGCCTCTTTTACAACTTTGAGACAGGATGTGACTCAATTTGTTGAGCAAAAAACACTGATATACACTTTCTGTTAGGTTACGTATATACTAAGGGCTGGCTGAATCTTCCTTTTTTAGATCAGTCATACTTATTCAATTTTTTACTGGCCTGTTGGTCTAGTGGTTAGCGGCCCTGACTGCTCTGCCGGAGGGCGTGAGTTCCATTCCCACCTTGTGTGTGATGATCACAATCATATTTTGTTCTGTGTCTAGGTGTAATTTATCTATAATATTTACCTATTTTTTTAGAGGTATATATAAGTATGTTTATCAGTTGTGTAGTAGTCATAACACAAGTTTTGCTTAGCTTGGGGCATTGTGTGATAGTTGTGATATATTATATTCTTTATTAATTTTTAAAGATACTTCTTACATTTCTAAATATTTTTTTTAAAAATTGAACAGATTTTTTTTTATTATTTATTCTTCTGTACTTTGAAATATCATAAATCATTCAAATTATCAGTAGCCTCAAAGATTTGTAAGCCTATTTGATAGGGCCTGCTAGGGTTGACTCCTACCTACCAGTGCTGCGGAAGTGTTCGAAAAAGTTACTGAAAGCATTGAAACGCAAAGAATAACTGAAGGAACACAGGTACGTTTTAGGCAGTAAAAGCATGACAAGCCGTCGACCGTCTGGGTCGAGCGAGAGAGCGTGTCCTGGAGAAGGAAGAGTCAAAATAGAACCATATTGGGAACACGTGTGCCACGCACGCCAATCTGGGCGCTTCGGTCTCCATACATTTTATATGGCAACTAGACTTGTAGCCACGCGCCACGCAACGCGTATGTGTCGGTCTATTGTAGTTTCTGCTTTGTTTAACTAGTCTTAAACTTAAAAAGAAAATTTAAAAGAGAAAAATACCACAACAGAGGTTCCTGTCTCCATAAACTTTTAAAAAAAAAGGTATCGTAGTAGTAGGTATAGTGGCGCCGGCGACTGAAAAGTTGAAAAGGAATCGTTTGTCTTGGTATGGTTATGTAAAAAGGAGAGATGAAACGCATATTGCTAAAAGAGTTAAAAAAAATTACATGTGGATGGATGGAGAGGGAGAGGGAGGCCAAAGAAAAGATGGATGGATTGTGTGAGAAGTGATATGAATGAAAAGGGAGTAAGTGATAGCGTGACGAGCGACAGGACAGAATGGAAGAAAAAAACGTGTTGCGCCGACCCCAAAATAAAATGGGATAAGGGCAGGAAGATGATGATGTATAGCAGTAGTAGGTATCTTTATTCATAACAATATAGATAATTGTGTTCGAACATATTGTAATTTATATTCTTAAAACTAAATTAATTTAGAATGTATGTCTATAACCTTCTTAGGTTTAATTGTGCAACAAAAAAAAACTTCACTATTCACACATATCCTTATTCCCAAAAATCAAGATGACAGCCCTAGGCATGCATTGTATCGACAAATGAAATAAAGGTCATTCTAATCGTTACTTAGATACGACTCGCTTTAGGGCACAATGAATTACGTCTTATTTAATTGCTATTAGTGTTAAGTCATTATTTTAATAGATACCTACAAAAGTATTTGTTTTCTTAGAATTACTCAAAATTAAACACAGTTATTGATTAAATTAGCTAAGAAAACTGAGCTGACCTGGTCAGTTATTGTTGATGAAATGAAAAACCGGCGATATGCGAGTCGTATATGGAAACGTAAAGAAAACAAATACTTAACTTTACTAGATATTTTTTTTTCTTCAGGAAGTCACTGTTTTATGGCACTTACCGGGCACTTGGGCCTTAAGAGAGCGAAGCAGTAATCGAAGACGCCAGTGAAAATGCGAGAGACAGCAGCTAGTAAAATTAAATGTTATAAGACCTTGTAGTGCACACAGGATCGTTTGTTGTGGCGACGCTTGGGGAGGCCTATGTCCAACAGTGGACGTATATCGGCTGAAATGATGACGATGAAGACCTTGTAGTCAGTAAAATGAAAACTAATATAAAATGACTTGTTATTCGGTCTCACTATTTACTTTACTCCATATAAAACTTTCTAGGTCATGGTTCGTTTTGGAACAAAAGACAACTTATTGAAATTATTTCAAACCAATATTAGTTTCATATTTTTGAATTAAGAAGCAGCTGTGCAATCATTTTGAACTAAATATAGAATGACTTTAAATGACTTGCATATGTTTGTCGTATCATGTACCTACTGCCTGGTAGTATCTTTCTAGATACTATTTAAGGAATTTTTCTTTCAGGCTATAATAGGTATGAAGCTATACTGGATTTTTTGTACCCTACTTTTTTGGAACAACATTGCTCCAATATAATAAAAGTTATATAATATTTTATTTATTCTTCTGAACTTCGAAATATCTTAAATCACTCATCTTTTATCAATAGCGCAAAAGTTTGACTTATGGCTCTGACGTCACTTATTGGGCCACATAAAAAGACTTAAAGTCACCCAAAGGGCGATGGATAGGGCTATGCTCAGAGTTTACTTGCGTGATCAAATCAGAAATGAAGATATCCGCAAGAGAACCAAAGTTACCGACATAGCTCGGAGATTCGCCACACTTAAGTGGCAATGGGCAGGGGCATATTGTACGCAGAACAGATGGTCGATGAGGTCGAAAGGTTCTGGAATGGTGATCATGTACCGGAAGACGCAGCGTTGGAATGCCTCCAACAAGGTGGACCGATGACTTGGTCAGGGTCGCGGGAATCTGATGGATGCGTGACGCACAGGAACGTTCATTATGGCGACGCTTGGGGGAGGCCTATGTCCAACAGAGCACGTATATCGGCTGAAATGATGACGATGATGAAGCCGCGGGCAAAAACCTGTAATATCTACACTATTACTATTTTCACACTTTCCCATAAAACACCAGATGAACTGATTCCAAGCCACTTAACTATCAAACCAAAGACGGTTCAACTCTTTCACTACGGGAGGCGAAAATGTTCAAAAAAAATACCTTAAAAAATGGCCTACCCAAATGTCCTTTGATTAGTATTGTTCGTCAAGTCGTTAAACTATTTAGTAGTTCTAAGTTTGAACTACACGAATACTAATAAATGCTGTATTGACTGGACAGGTCCACCCAAATCTGTTGTGGTTCTTTCTTCAAAAGACCATCTCAAAAACTTCCATGGTTTTCATATGATTTGACCGTTACATGTTTACTGTATGGACTTTAAAAGAGAATTTGACCCCTGAATTTTGATTCGGTGTTTCTTCTCAGGGTAGTCAGCTAGGAAACATCTCCCTCATCTAGTTCAAACTGACGAAAAAATTGACATGTAAGTGTTTTCTTTAAAACCTATTAATAAAATAAAAAATAAATATAACTTATCAATATCATTTATTACCGCGGCCCTGGAACGCATACGCCACCTGAAGAAACACAGATGGGTTTTAGTCACACACGATAAAAGTTCGAGAAAGTGTGTTCTTTGCAAGAGTGACTGAGCGAGTTTTGACTGGCCTGTAATGTTGGTCTAGTGGTTGGTAGCCTAGACTGCTATGCCGGAGGTCGTGGGTTCGATTCCTACCCAGGACAAATGTTTATTTGATGAGCATGCGAATTTCTTCTGTGCCTGGGTGTAATTTACTGAACTGAACCAGTTTCAATGGCCTCTACGATAATGCAGCTTATCTTAAAAATATATACACAAAAGAAAAATACAATTCTGAAGAATGAACAGAATTGGCTTATTTTCTACAACATTAATTTAATTCTCACATTTCTATCTGAGTAATAAATACCCGAATTGCTGCTCCAATACGCAAAATGCTTTTTACCCAATTTATTCAACAAGTACTTTTGGGTCATAAAATCGACGCCTACGCGCCTAGCTCCGGCCCAAACCCACTGATTGCCCAATAAAAGATAGTTCGAATACTTCCACTCGAACAAGTTAGCTGGTTTGGCACTGGAGAGCGTCCATAGACGAGCTACTTTTTATCCTTACTGATACAATTGATACACCTACTATAGGCAACCTTGAAAAATCTTTCAAATGAGTAAGTAAAACTTATTTTACTAAATAAAAAATAGCAATCTTCAAAAATAGCACCTCATTTATCTCAGGAAAAACTAATAATCAGGAAAACAAGGGTCGGTCGTAAAATAAGCTTTCAATAAAATTTTATTATTATATATTGCGTCTGTGTTAATTAGTTCAGGCAATTGACAACAAGCTATGTATAAATATTTACCATAATATTGAATATTTTATCACAACTTATAAAATATCATATTGTGCCATTGAGCGTTATATCATTCAATCAGTTGATTAATTAAGCAGTGCTGTTAATTGCTACTGTTTAAAATGCCATATTTGTTTACGTTTCAAAAAGCGATATTGATTGATTTTACTTCATCATTAATTTACATACGTTCACTTCGTAGATTAACGCAGTTGAACCATTAATTACAGCATGATAAATTAAACAGCAGTCTCATTTAGGGATGTGGTGGTTAGTTTTATATGAAACAAAAGCAACAAAAAAGTGGTGAGAAAGTTGCCCGTCTACATCCCCCGTGCTGACACAAGTGAGTTAGATTTATTTGTGGTACAAATGGAACAACCTGCTAATGAGGCCCTAGTTATCCGTTACATTTGCAACAATTAATAATAAGTTTACATTTAATAGACTAGTCTTGTTGAATATTGTTACAATTCATATTGTCTCAGATTATAATCTTTCCTACCTACTTGTAATTATTGCGGAACCACGGTACTTAGTATTAATATATTCTGTACCTGCACACGATGATAAAAATGCTTTTAATCATGTCGTGATTTTATTGCCGCGATCTTTGAGCAATTAATTTCATATTCTGTACCTATATCCACCTGTTTTTATTTCATCATCTAGTTGAACAAGAATTTTGTAACGCTTTTGTTATTCTATGGATATTTTTGAAGAGGAAAGACCAAGTCACTTTTCCAATGAATTGACCAGAAAATCATTAGGCAGAAATTTATAGAGTTATCACTGTAACCTTTGACCAAACTGTTGAACAAACAGGTTAAGGAAAATTCTATTGCATTGGTTACGATCCTGTCAAGGTTAAAAAGCTATGTCAGAAAGGTGGATTAACCCAGGAAAATAAAGATGACCTCATTTTAAAATTTTACAGAATGACTTCAGAATCATTATGTAATATGTGATGACTGATAATAACAAGATTTTAATTAAAGTAGAATTGAAATTATTCAACGACACGCGTGAGGACTTAAGATCGATCTCGTTCAAGATTCCGATCAGAAGTAATTAAATTAAAGTTAGGTGGGCGCACTCACAGATTACATACATATATAATGTGGTGTAACTTTACATAACAATATAAACCATACCTGCAATATTTTTATTAGGTCAATTAAATACTTTTAAGTCTAGTAATTACAGAGTAAAAAAAATATTTTCATCAACTACGAACTTATAAAGCTTCAAAGCTAGCATTTTTTTTTTAAAGAAAGAGAGGTCCGACATGGTCTCTGACGTCAAAGGTCATAATACCCGTATAACCGAAATAGAAAACGGCTTCTTAGCGAGAGAGATAGATATATTGGTTTAAATTTTTTGTAGCTCGTTTGCTTTCCTAAAAATATTGACATGACAATTAATATTCTATTTTTGTATATTTATTGATTAACTGGTAACAAATATTTCTTTTCATGTATATTCCCTATTCATAAACAATATACTACTGTGAAAAAGATGATCAAAATTGTATTATGGTAGATGTTTTCTGCTATAAATACAGATTTACATATTTGCTTTGATCATAAACCGGAGATGAGTAATAGCATGAAGATCAAAAAATACTTGTCTAAAGTAATGTTAGTGGATGGAAACCAGTGAATAATGATCGCATTGTAATAAAATATACAGTGACCGATCATTTGTTGGGACTTACAAATTTCGAGGAAGTGAAACCAAACACTTGTGCAGTCACCGCAAACAATAATCTACCTAATTTTAAGTGGGTGTTCCAACAAAAAAACAATTTTCAATAAGAAATTTATTGTGCAAAATAACAAAATAAAATCTTAGTTTTTGTGAAAGTTGATCTCACAAAAGTTTGGGTGAATGATGTGACCTTGTCCCAATATATTTTCCGGTCGGTACAAGAAGTCGTGTCTTCTTTGTCCCATCATTGGCGTCTTCACATCTTTATTAGGCTTCATCGTCATTCCTAGCTATAATTATCATGTTTCTCACTTTAAATCCGTGTTGTCTTCATTATGTCACTTTTCTTTACAGCCTTTCCACGTTGATTCTTATTGTAGAACAAATATCTTCTCCAGTTTGAGCGAGAAAGAGTGCCAGACTTTTATTGACTTAAACTCAACCATGTTCCTTCAATCGCCTATAGCGGATCCCAGCCATGGTGACTCTTTCGAACAATTTCGCAATAATTGTCTTGCCTGTATTTTCTTTCTCCTTCTATACATCAGTATTTATCGTCACTACATCAATTGTCCCTTTCTACCCATTGCATATTTCCCTAATTCCATCCAACGGTTACAGACACGGCTTCGGTCTTCTTCTAAGATTCTTACATTCAAAATTCAATACACACAACCTTCACAATTAAAAAAATTAGCACATTTAAAATGTCTAAATCTCATGTATAGTTTCCATTGCCTCTGCGCCAGGTCTGTCCTGGGTGGTTGATTTTGGCAAATCAGCTTTCTTCTCCATATTAGACCACCAGTTTCATTGCGGGCGGCCACTACCTCTCTAACTTATGTTTTGTTATTTCTTGTCTTCTCACCAATCAGCACTGGGTCCGCGATCTGGATTGCGGCCCATTTGCTTTCCTTGAGAGGAGGTCGGAGTCCAAGCATAGGGAACATTAAAAAAAGTCTGATTATGTTATGTATGAAGTTGGTTTTTAACCGACTTCGAAAAGGAGGAGGTTCTATGTTCGGCTGAATGTGTTTTTTTTTTGTATGTATGTTCACCGATATTTCGGTCAATTGTGGACCGATTTCGAATTTTTTTTTTTTATTATTGAAAGTTTATGCTTCCAAGTTGGTCCCATAGAAATATTGTTATGATCTGATCATGAACTTCGAAGATATGGAACAGAACTCCTCATAGAAACATAGCAGAATTGTCGTAACAAGTAAAATTGCTTTGTTTATACGTGTAGTCGATGTCTGACTGAAAAAAAGGGGAGGGGAAAGGGGGAGGGGGTAAATTCATGTAATATTTACCGTATTTGGGATTATAAGAATCGTTATGAGATGCACTCTGGCTATAAGGTAATTATGTTTAGCTGAAGGGAAGGTACTTTTTAGTGCTACCATAACTAAAAAGTGAAAAATAAAAAACTTTTTACAAAAAAAAATTAAACCGACTTCAAAAAGCACAAAATAACTTTAATTTCGGAAGTCGGTGTTAAATAACGAAGAGACAATATTAGGTATCTATTATAGAAACACCGACTTCCGAAATTAAAGTTATTTTGTGCTTTTTGAAGTCGGTTTAATTTTTTTTTTGTAATACGTACATAACAAAAATTTCGACAATATCTTACGATATGTTCTTTATTTGTTCTTAGATAGTCCACATGTCTCCATGACTCACTTGATGTGTACCTATTCGCGAAATGGACCACGTTTTCTTCGTTTAATTCTGAGTCATCCAATTACTGCTTGTTTACTTAACCAGTCAGATGCTCCAGAATCTCTCTTAAACTCTTATGAATGAACGATGACTAAAATCATTGTAGGTACCCGTTTTTATTTTATATAATGGTGGTTATTCTTAGAAACATTGTGTGGGATTTGTCGTTACATTGTAATTTGCATGGAAAATAAACGTTTCTCTTTTACGTCAATTGGTGAGTTGTCGACTGATTAGTGATGTGATGCTGTTGTTTCTAGTGAAGAATGACTGGGATATATTAAATTTAATTGCAATATATGAATTATATTTAATATACGCAAAAGGGGCTACGTGAACATTTGTAAGAGTGGCTGTGGCCCTAGGGCGCAAAAATAAACTGAAAGACACAGATGGAAATAGTCAGTAAGAGTCTGAACCCCATTATCATTTTATTGTTTCTTTCCTTTTGACCTGGCACTGTCCTCCTTAACACAGGTCATATATTAACCTAGCTAGGAATACAGCACATCACCCACAAATTTGTCTTTGTACACTGTAATCAATTCTGTAAATTCTCATAATGTACTGCAATATTTTTGATGAATGAAGATATTATTATTATTATTGTCATTGCACCCTGGAGTGGGAGAAGTCTTATGATGATTTTCCACCTTACAAAAAGATACCAGCACAGTTCAACCAGAGAAGATACCTATCAGTTCTGTATCACTAAAAAAATTATTGGACACAGCTTTGTTTTCTGGCTAAGACGATCTTGTTATTGTTAACGATCATCTCATAATCCTTGGGTAAAAAAGCGAGTAAAAATCTATCTTAAAATACCCACAAAATAAACTAACAATACCAAGTTCAATAAACTTTCGACCACGTCGAAACAGACCTCGAAAAAACACTGTAACCAGTTACTGTGAACATTCACCGGAAAATAAACATTGCCAATGATAAAATAATTAAAACTGGAGCATTTTTCCAATTGCCGTAATTTCGACAATAACCTTTTTCTTAATAGTATGAGTAATAGTAATGTTGTATTTCCTTATGCTATGACGTCACTTGTAGTGTGAGAAACTTGGTTAGAAAAAGTTGCCGAATGAAGCAAGGTTTACTACTTTTTTATTGCTATGTGATATAGCCAACAAGCGAACTGAATTTTGCATAGCGATTGATCTTATGCACTTGATAGACGATAATAAAATAATAGCCTTCGCTCTTTGTAAAGGATTTTTTGCGTAGATATTTGGTTTATTATACAGAAAATTTAAAGTACGTGGCATTATTTATACACACACAGGTAAACTAATATTTAGATACCTAACATAATACTTTACAAATGAAATAACTAAAAAAATTGCGTATTTTTATAGAATTTTCTCCAACGAATAAAATAAAAGAAGTGTAGATATAGAGAGATCTTAAGTAAAAAAACAAGAGAATAAAAGTAGTGGAGTGTTAAAATTAAGCAATAATCACAGCAACACATTTTTTTTTTGTTTTTGCTTGTTCTTTCTCACTCCTGAGCAAAGGCCTCCCACAATTCCTTCCATATATCGCGGGCCTTGGGCTCGGCCCTGCTTACTTCCAATTCTGGCGAAATCTATCCACTTTGTCCCGCTATTATTATTATTATTTCTTTATTGTCAGGCAACTAAGGCCCATAGATAAAATACATAACATTACTCATCTTATAAACAAAATAAACTAATACATATTAAAATATCACAAACAATAAACTAGAGGGACTAGAAGCGTAACGTTTTGCACAAGGTTTCCTTTTATACCATAGGGGAGCACAAAGGGAGGATTTTACAAAATTTACCCGCTAAGATAAAATAGGCTTCCAAAGTTTGTATGAAGAATCCTACTTTTAAGCAGGCGAAGCTGCTGGCAGAAGCTAGTTCGATATATTTGAGGTCGGTTTAACAAGTTTTTTTCTTCTATTGTAAACACACTTACAGTACAGGGATTATTCTTAGTATGTGGCAAAGTTTTATAAAAATCTTCTTTATCATATTTCATAAAGTCCACCTAGCTATTCCTGACTGCTTGATTAATATAACCTCACAAAACTCCAAAATCCCGAGTATTCAATAAGTACTAGAATCGTGGCCCATCTAAGTCCCAAGTATAAACGGTTACTTGCCCAGCGGGTGGTGCAGCCACTACCCACAGCGTTGCGCAAGCGCCGACAATTTCGTTAGGTTGGCCAACCTTACCTCATTTCACGTAGATTGTGTAGCCGATGCCTTCCTTTGCTGAGAAAATATGTTGTATTTTGAACTAGGTACTATTTTTGAGTTTCATTATGAAGTAGCAAGTGGAGGCAGGTTTTTTGATATTCTTGAAAAGTGTTCTTAAAAAATAAATAATAGTATTTCTTATCTAAGTTTTTTTTAAATAAAAAAATAAATATGTAATTTATATGTTTAAGAAATAAGAAATTAATAAAGGAAATAATAATAATATTTTTTATTACGAGCAACAACGTGACAAAACTGTTTTATGAAGAAAAGAAAGAAAACTATTTTATTTGGCATACACACTCGTAGAAATATACAAACAAATACAAATGACAAAACACACAATAAAATAATCATTGCTTCAGCACTCCAGCTGAGATACAGGAGCTTAAATATTATAATAAGTGGTTAATATAGGGTAGATTCAATTATGGAAGTCCAGCCTGTCAGCAACCATGCCCAGGATGCCGCTGGGACTGGCTCACATCTAATAATAATAATGCCAGGTAAATTTACTAAAAATCTGAGCCTACTCGCTTTTGAAAACAGTGTAAACAACACAGACAGACATATACGTATAGACAGGCCTAGCATCGATTGGATTTTTTTATTCACTTTGGAATTAATATTATTTACATTTCTACCCTCCCCATTACTCCTACTTTGTTCAAATATGATGACGAAATACAGGCTACGTCAAAGTAATTTTGTATGTATAATTAAATAACGAAATTCCCATCAAATAACACTATAAATTAAACTGTCAAGTTTTCTATGGTAAATTGAGAAGAATAACATAGAAACACTGAATACATCAGCTTCTCAGGGAAGTGGGAAGTGGTATTGTTAGAAGTTGATAGCTGATGCTCATTAGTAAGAATTTATCACTCATGTTGACGTAACTAAACTATTTATTTATCTTTCCCGCTATAACAATGTATGGAAAAGGTATTTAAGAGGGTCCTTCTCCACTCGCTTATCGTAAACATCGAAAATGGTTTAAAAGCTTGTTCATTCATTTAATGCAATCCAACGCGATGTTTGACGAAAAGGCAACGCAAAAAAAGAGAGATAACGCAACGCTGCCGCAACGGAAACCCTGTTAGTATTCGGTAATTCCGAGATTTACTCGAAAATTTCACAAAACTTGCTCCAGGAAATAGCTGTTTTTTTTAAACCCTTAAAAGTTTTTGGAAAAAGTTGTCATCATTACTTTTTTGACTTTTTTAATTTTTAGGCAAATTATGAAGTGTCAAAGTTCATACAAAATAGGACATTTTCAGAGGTTTTTACTGGATTAGTTTTACACAAATTTAGAAATTGGTTTCTTTAAAAACCTAGATAATATCCACAAGATACTGTGTTTCCAAAATATCTAATGAAAAGTGTGTAATAACGTCATAATCAGTTATGAGCGGTTGTATGAAAAACAGTGAAAATGTGAGTCGTGATGCACCACCTTAATATAACAATTTCAGTGTCAAGGGGATTCCCTCGAGACATTTCCTCGAGTGAAATAAAGAGGAAAGAGATTCAGATTTGGCAATTTTTGATTCTAGAACATTCTCATGATGTTTCCCTTCACGGTTTTGAGAGCAGTGGTCATGAAATAAATTGCATAAAGTAATGCGCCTGGCTAGACTTAAACCCACGACCTACTAATTCGTAAGTCAGGGAAGAATAAAAAATTCGGAGACATGAAACATCTACCAACACGCACTGGGCCCGCGTGGTAGATTTTGGCCCATACCCTCTCCTTGAGAGGAGGTCTGAGTCCCAGCAGTGAGGACATTAAAAGTCTGATTATGTTGCTTATGCTAGATTTGGCAAAACCTTTATGTATTCTTTCGAGGCTCTGAAAAGTGAAGTTATTCGACCCGAACACGTTGAACGAATCGAAAGAAAAGAATTTTAGAATTCTTTATAAGAAATTCTATGAAACCTCGCATACCTAACCGCGTCGCATCGTCCGAATCTGGAAGGACTTCGGAATAAAGCTTTCTATAATTATTTTCTTTCAATTCGATAACTGTAAGTGCACCTAAAAATATACAACTCTATTTTCTTCCACTCAGGTTTTAGGTTTCATATAGACACAAATTATGCGAAAAATCAAATCTACTTTGTGAAAAATGTAACACAGTACCTACTATTTTTGTGATTATTTTTTTCTTCCAGTGCCAATTTTTGTTTTCTTCAAGGAGACCATCATCGTCATCATTTCAGAGAAAGACGTCTACTGTTGGACAATGACCTCCTCCAAGTGTCATCACAACGACCGGTCCTGTGCGTCTAGTATCTATCTAATTCCGGTGACGTTACCAGGCTATCAGTTCACTTGTGGAAGACCTTCCAACGGTGCGTCTTCTGGTCCGTGGCCGCTATTCCAAAACCTTTCAGCCCCATCGACTATAAATGTTCTTCAAGCAACGTGTCCTGCCCACCACTTAAATTTGCCGATTCTGCAGGCTATGTCAGTAACCTTGTTAAAAAGATCTTTATATTATGACTAGCTTCTGCCTACGGCATCGCCTGCGTGAAATTTGGTTTCTCCATACAAACTCTGGACCCCCGTTTTACCCGCTTAGGGATGGAGTTTCATAAAATCCGTTCTTAGCTGAAGTATACACCCTAACAGGAACCTACCTACCATATTTTAAGGTGTTATAGTTTCTGAGATTTCATGATTAATCAGTGAGTGATATTTTGCTTTTATATATTTACAGATATACATTGAAGATACCCCGTATAGGTTACCGACTTCGTTTGGCTTTTACGTGCAAGTAGGAATTGCATATATTATCGCTAATAAGGATCAAATTCTAGTAAATAATGTCATGCAGCGATACAATTGAAATGCAACGTGATGAGTGTATTCAAAGCTGGCTAAAAATAGCTAAAGTATTGTGGTATTAAAATCAAACTAGGTACCTAACTGCGGAGGAGACCGCACACGTGTGGCAATGGCCCTCACGCTCCAGCCATAAAATCGATAGATACAGAAGACAATCTCATGTATAAAATGTGAAGTATATCTTCACATTTTATACCTACGCTCGGTGGACCCAAGCTAATGAGCATTTGAGCCGAACTGTTCGACGAGCGGGCCGAGGCGCTCCAAGATATCGTGTCCGTGAGCGGTGTCTATGTGTGCGTTGCTCGATTTGCATGCAGATTGACTTCTGTATCTATATATTTTGTGCCCCAGCCGCCGCCGAGATTGTGACTCCGATTACTGGCCACCGTAGACGCGGGCATGAGAACGGCGTGCAATGGGTAGCTCGCCGTCTTATCGTCCACTAACCGACCGGACTGAGCCCAAGGCGTCGATGGCGCGTACTGTTCTACCCGAGCCTCATAGAGTTGTCAGCAAACCGTGGGAGCCCAACAGGATTGAAGCCAATTGGGTCAAGGGACTGCTTCTGGAAGGAAGATTCGGCCCCGGTTCGAGAGGTAAAACGAAGAAACCAGAGTGGGGAGTCGGTTTTAGTCTGTAAAAGTCTGACACTATCTCCCGCGGTGCGGAGATGAATGACATCACGGATCAGATGATTAATTTCCTCCTACAAAAAAAAGGTACCTAACTGCAAGTTCAGATAAAATCTTCCTTACCTACCCATACTGAGTTTTGGCTGTAATAAGAGCCAAACCACAGTAAAATTGATATTGAAATTGAATGTTGGTTACTATCGCTACCCTCCATTACATATTTGGTAAAATTGTACATACTCGTACTTATATGTATAAGGAAAATTAAAATTAATTATCAAATTAATTTTGTTAGTACATGCCTGTAGGTATACAGTTGCGACTAAAAATAAAAGTTTTTATTAAAATAATTTTAATTATTTATTATTATTATTTTACCTATTTGTTCGTTCGGAAGAGAGGAAAAACCTTGTATGCGGTTGCGACACATTCCTAATCACGTGAGCTTTTTTTTCAACATCATCATTATTTCAGCCAATAGACGCACTATTGGACATAGGCCTCCCCTCCATTGTCGCCACAACGAACGTTCCTGTGCGTCGCGCATCTATAGAATTCCCGCAACTTTTATCAGGTCATTGGTCCACTTTGTAGGAGTTTTCCAACGCTGTGTGTTCCAGTTAGTACGCGGTCACCACTCCAGAACTTTTCGGCCCCTACGGCCTTTTTTCATCATCATCAGCCTTTTTAATGTTTCCACTGCTGGAACTTCCTCAGGCCTTTTCTCTAGGAGAGGGAATGGGCCCTAATCCACCACGCGGGCATCGCATTCTCATCTTTTGTTCATTTCATAACTCCGTTGAAAAGGGAGGATCCTCCGACCAGACAGGATGTTATAGTCTGGTAGGCTACTGCCCGATAGTTGATGTCGGGCTTTTTTTTTGTCGACGGGGAAAATCATCTTTGACAAAACCCGCTCTTGGGTGGAGCGGGAGATAGTGTCAGACTCTTACTGACTAAAAACCCCGCGCCGTTCCTTCTAGCCTTCATACCGGGGCACGAGCTCCCTTTCGGACAACCCTGTCCCCAGTAGGCTTCGACCCAGCTGGGCCCCTCCTGCTGCTGACAACTCCTTGAGGCGCGCGGGAACAGTGCGCGCCGTCGACGTCTTGGACTCGGTTCATATCGCGCAGATAACTTTGATTGCGCGATGCAGGATTTCGTATTTTCTACGTAGTTCTTATGTGACGTCATAGATGTCGCTACACGCTAATCTAAGTTTATCCTGGAAGTAAGTATGCAAATGAAACCGCAAAAGTATAATTTTTGTATATGTAAGTAATGTATAAGTAAACATTTGCGGCTGACCGTCAATACAAAATGTGGTTGGCCATCCAGAGCGCGCTGGAAGATACTGTTATGGTATTTTAGTGGGTATGGCTAAGTGAGTGCAGCCTTTTATGTTTTAATGGTCTTCAATGGACGATCTCTCGCGCGGGGGCTTGGTCTGGAGCGTGGAGGAGTGGCAAGCGGTCGCCTCCTTCTGCGAAGCAGTAATGCTAGCAAAAAAGGAGGCCGACCGCATCAGGCAACGGTGGCGCTCACAGCGCCCCAGCCGGCGCGCCTACCATGATTCCAGCGATTTTTTTTGAAGTTGTCAATCTAAAATGACACGATGGTACAACTACTGTACAGTTTAAATAAATAAACACAGGATCGGGTTTACATTAACCTCGACCGTGACAATAGCAAGGATATCCGAGAATATGATAACCACAGCAGTAGGTAATATGCCTGCTAGTGCTAATTACTGCTCTGTTATCCTACTGTTGGAATGTATTGAGAAAAACAAGTGACTAAAATAAATTCCTTGTTATAATTGACACAGTAATTCATTTGTTTTCAATTCAGGTAAATTCTTATCCGCCATTGCACCGCAGGAAAAGCTAAAATTAAACTAAATTATTTCTAAAAGTAAAATAATTAATATATATTATTTAGAATAGGTTTGGTTTAAACTGTTTGTTTTTATGTTGGTACCTACATAAAAATAATCACCATCTGGCACACCTAAGCCACCTGGCCCAGTGGTAACAAAGGCAAGGCGCATTACTTTGTGTAATTTACTTCATCACCACTACTCTCAAAACGGTGGAGGAAAACATCAGGAAGTAACCGGCATTATCTTAGAACCAAAAATTCGAAGACATGTGACATCCACCAACCCGCACTGCACTCACGTGACGGTTTACGGCCCATTCCCTATCCTCAAGTCCTCTCTAGAGGCCTGAGTCCCATTAGAGGGAATATTATAAGGATGATTATGCTAATAAGAGTAATAAATGTACCCAATGTCCAATGTCCAATAAATAAATAATAAATAAATCATATTAATGAAATTCATATGGGTTAGTAACCAATTAAGAAAAACTTATACTCTGTAAACAACAGTGTAACAACGTGGTCGCTTACAATGGGCCTTATAAGAAGACTCAAAGTCACCCAAAGGGCGATGGAAAGGGCTATGCTCGGAGTTTCCCTGCGTGATCGCATCAGAAATGAAGATATCCGCAGGAGAACCAAGGTTGCCGACGTGGCTCGAAGAGTCGCCAAACTTAAGTGGCAATGGGCAGGGCACATTGCACGCAGAACAGATGGTCGATGGGGACGAAAGGTTCTGGAGTGGCGACCTCGTACCGGAAGACGCAGCGTTGGAAGGCCTCCAACAAGGTGGACCGACGACCTGGTCAGGGTCGCGGGAATCCGATGGATGCGTGACGCACAGGACCGGTCGTTGTGGCGACGCTTGGGGGAGGCCTATGTCCAGCAGTGGACGTCTTTCGGCTGATATGATGATACTCTGTAAACAACATAACTTAACAAAGGAGAATCGTCCCTGCTATGGTCTTCACAATGCAGTTGAAGCTAGCCTGCACTCTGTAGAGCAAAGAGGCTGATATCTATCTGATGATAGCGTGGAAGTCAACGACGTGTGCCTCTGCGAACATACCTGATGCACTGCCGATATAAACATCTCTTCCCTCATCGGACCACCAGGCGTACAGAGATTCGCCACCGATACATGGTGGACATCCCACCTATAGATACGCACAAAACGTTTTGTGAGCACATTACCTAATTGTGCGTACAGCTAAGGAGTGGAATTCCCTGCCAGAGTTTGTGTTTCCTGATGGCTACAATCCAAGAATCTCTAAATCATGAGTGAATAGGTTAGCTTTTAAGTAAGCGTGCTTCATGGTCGACCGCATCGTCGCTTTCCATCAGGTGAGATAGCGGTCAAGCGCAAACCTTTCAACCAAAAATAAATCACAACAATTATAGTTAGATAGATTTATACTGTTTATTGTACATTACAGATTACAGTAAACATTAGTTTAACTTAGAATGACAGTATTTTTAAAACTAATTTTGTACGAGTTACATATTTTAAATCGCCAATAAAATCAAGGCGAAGTTACAAGTATGGCCTTTTCAACACTATTAAAAAGAACACTTTCTCAAATGTTAATCTTATCTCTGAAACTATAACTCAAAGCTTTTAGTCTATTATTAATAGTAGCTAATATGTAACACCGAGTTCGCACCCCGGTCGATGCAAGATCACTGATATGATATAATTTACACTTTCACGCGTTCAGTTCTTGCTTGAGATGTGATAAGATCCTTTCGTTTTGAAAGTAACCATTGGCTTTAGACAAAGCTTCATTTAATCATCAATAAAAAAAGTTAAAAGTCAAAAATGTTTTTCGATTTAGGGTTCCGTACCCAAAGGATAAAAACGGGACCTCATTGCTAAGAGTCCGCTGTTCGTCCGTCTGTCACCAGGCTGTATCATATGAATTGTGATAGAGTCTGTCTATAAAGTCAAATGACTTAGGTAATTATTAGATTAAAATTAAATCTAATGTAATGCACTTAAAAAAAAAATTGTAAATACTTTTTGGCCATTCCGGCAAATAAAATGTTTTTTTTTCTTTCTTTCTTTCATGTAGTCAACACTGGTTCAATAATTAAGGTTAATTAACAGATGTTGATCATTGTTTACTAATAGAAGAACCTTATAAAAACTATCAAATATAAGTTTTTTTTTTAAAGATTCATTATTACACAAAATTTCCAAGTCGTGTGACTTTTTAAGTAGGACTATAGATAGCTAAGCAGTTGAAATTTTCACAGATGATGTATTTCTGTTGCCACCATAGTAAAAAATACTAAAAGCAAAATAAAATAAATATTTAAGTGGTGCTCCTATACATTAAATGTGTAATTTTTGCGGTTTTTTGCTACGGACGGTACGGAACCATTCGTGGACGAGCGCGACTCTCACTAGACTCTGTGATATAATATATTATTGTTATGATAATATTTTGTACGTATAACTGTCCCCGCACACGGGCCTCAAAATAACGCCAGGAGCGGCCGCAAGAAAACGTTAAAAGCCGGCGCAAAAACAGCTGAAGCGCGCGATACCTTGTGTTCGGAAAAGCTTGAAGCCGCTTCAAGCATTTTTTGTGGCAGCACCACCGCACATGAGCCACAAAAAAGGCCGCCTCAAAATGAAGCTTGAAGCGGCGTTTTTTTGAAGCCCGTGTGCGGGGACAGTAATTGACCTCACCTGCACTCACAGGTGCAATCTCTCACGAACATTTGAGACATTCTTCTCCAAAACATCTCTCGCGTACAATGACGTAAGTGCATCGAGTATTGCGGCAGATGGTTCATTTATTTATTTTTACTCGTTGCGTATATTGCCCTGCCCTATTTTTGTACGAAAATAATAAATTTCTTAGAATATACTGTGGACTCGAGAGTGGTACGATTTCGTCATACTTGCACGTTTTAAGTTTACGCTAGTAATTTGAATAACTACTTCGACCGTGTTGATCATAATAAGCTGCTACAAAAGTTAAGCATGTATGGCATAAGAGGTAAAGCGCTAGACCTCTTCTCTTCATACTTGCATAATAGACAAAAAATAACAGAAATTACCCACATATGTCAAAAAACACGTAGAGAGATCAAACATAGGTCAATCACAAAAACTATAGAATTTGGTGTCCCACAAGGTAGTGTTCTAGGACCCTTCCTATTTTTGATATACATCAATGATCTGCCTAAACATATAACTCAGCCGATGGTACTTTTTGCAGATGATAGCACAGTACTAATAAAATCCGAAAACGAAAATGACTATGAGCACGTAATTAATCAAACATTAAATACAATAATACAATGGTTAACAGAAAATAATCTCAAAATAAATATGGACAAAACAAAAATTATTCACTTTCATCAAAAGAACACAACCCATCAATATAAATGTCAGTTACCATGACAAAGCAGTACATCCTGTGACGAACACAAAGTTTTTAGGAATCGACATTGATGACAAATTAACATGGAAAACACATATAGAACATGCATGTAAAAAAATTAATAAATCTTCATTTGCTCTCTACAAGTTATCTAAAATTGTAAATAAAGAAGCCGTATTATCTGCATATCACGGAATTGTTGCACCTGTCTTAAGATATGGTATTATATCTTGGGGCAACTCCGTTGATAAAGAATCCATATTTAGAGCCCAGAAGAAATGCATAAGAGCAATTTGCAATATAGACTATACTACGAGCTGTGAGCCATACTTTAAAAGCTTAAAAATTTTAACATTGCCCTCGCTATATATCTATTAAATAAGTTTATTTGTCAAATTAAATCCAAATTATTTTAAGACTGCTTTTAAAAGCTATTATAGAGAATTGCGTGACAAAAATAGACTAGAAGTTAAAATACCATATGGAAAAACAGCACTTGTCAATAAAAGTATTATCTGTATGACATCATTGATCTACAACAAACTGCCTGACCATATTAAACAATTACCTTTTCCACAGTTCAAATCGAAACACAAAGTCTTAGTAAATAAATGTTACTATAACGTCAAGGACGATTTGCAGGATAAAAATTTTGATATGCAGTAACAGCTCACACAATGTATATTTATTAATAATGATAGTAATGTATTATAAAATTATGACAACAACAAAAATGTGACATGATTTAATCAGTTAATTGGATCAATTTTTATTTTATGTTTAATTTAATCTTTGACTTTTTTTCTCTGCTTTTTTTTTCCTTTTTATTTGATTGTTTAATGTGACATAAGTTGTATAATCTGATCTTGACATTTCTTATTTATTTTTATTTTGTTTTTTTTTTTACAAATAACATTCCACTTTTAATGTGAATTTAATCTGGACTCAATAATTGCTGTCTAGTTTTGTCAGAATTAAATTTTAAATTAATTAATAAATTTGCACACCTTATAAGGTCATAGTACAGCGCACCTATTATATCTACATGTAACAACTTTTTATACTTACCTGTATTATGCAAATAAACGTTTTGATTGATTGATTGATTGATTGTTTGATTGATTGATTGATTGATTGATTGAATACACTTACTCGAAAACCTGCTCTTATC
The DNA here is from genome assembly GCA_949319445.1 of Mythimna lalbum. Classification (NCBI taxonomy): domain Eukaryota; kingdom Metazoa; phylum Arthropoda; class Insecta; order Lepidoptera; family Noctuidae; genus Mythimna; species Mythimna lalbum. Next base: position 5,556,943 of record OX439345.1, on the reverse strand, counting down.
CCACCGCTTTTAGGCACGCAATGGACTGTTTTCCGCACTAGTGCAGAAAAATGCGCGTTCTCTCCGCCGTCACAATGTTATTACATGTGTCGTACCGGGATGGACGCGCGTCGTCCCCACGAGCCGACGGCCAACCCCTTTCGGCTTATTTTTTTCCGACATCTTCAACAAATATCGTTAATATACACAGAAATAAATACAAAAACTTAACAAACTATATACTAAAACCTTTCTCAAGAATCATGCTTTCGATTGGTAAAAGCCGCTTTAAATCGGTGCAGTAGTTTTTAAGTTTATCGCGAACAGACAGACAGACAGACGCGGCGGGGGACTTTGTTTTATAATATGTATTGATTTATGATAATGTTATATGTCACTACAGTTTTGAGTTTGATTATAAATCGTTCAAACGAATATTACATTATCATATATCGCCCATGACTGGTAAAATACTTATGCTATGCTATGTAGAGCATCTACAAATCGCCCAATGACTGGTAAAATACTTATGCTATGCTATGTAGAGCATCTACAAATCACCCAATAACTGGTAAAATACTTATGCTATGCTACGTAGAGCATCTACAAATCACCCAATGACTGGTAAAATACTTATGCTATGCTATGTAGAGCAATATATCCATGACATTTATAACAAAACGTGTAGGACTGTTTATATCTCAAACAAGAAACTCCAATGGGAATGCCTCAGTTCCCAAGATGCACATCTAATAAACATAACATTTCTTTTAATAGTGATGATTTCATAACACTACATACTGGTCTATCGGAGCAAAGTCGCAACCTTGTGTGTTGACCACATGTTGTCGAAATAGCTCGGTTTTTTGTGACATTGTACATAATGTGGGAACTAGAAGTCGGTAGGCACCTTAGGAAGTCATGCATCAACGAACTGAGGTCACATTATCTAACCACAATTGTTAGATACCATTTGTTTGTAAAAAAAATGCTTTATATTAATCATTTTGTTTTGCCTTGGCCGACGGAAAGTGTTGGGAAACCCTGGCTTAGATTTACGCTTTCTTGTTTTAGTAATTTTTAAGGAAAAAACGGAACCTTTGTAGGATCATTTTTTTGTCCATCTGTTTGTCTGTCTGTCAAGAGCGTTTATCTCGGGTACGCGAGTAGCTATCGAGTTGAAAATAAAATTAAATCAGAAATTTAAATTGAATTTAAATCATTTACTCTAGTCTGCGGCTTCTTGAAGCTGTGAAAAATCAAACTTCTGAGTTAACGAAAAAAGATGCCGCTGTTTATATCATAATACTAGCTTTGCCCGCGCGGCTTCGCTCCCGCTCTTCCCTACTCCACCCTACTATACCCAACTCTACCCTACTCTACCCGACTCTACCCTACTCTACCCTACTCTACCCTACACTACCCAAATTTTTTTTCCATAAGAACTTTCTCCTCACAATAACAATCACAACAAAAAAAAAAACAGCCAAATCGGTCAAGCCGTTTTCATGCCAAGTCGTGACAACGGAAAACGGGGGTCATTTTTATATATATATAGATAAGTAGATTTCGATAACCTGAAGGGAATCAAAATTCATATAACCGTTGACCTAGAACCCTGAAATGTGTCGTGTATCAACGTCTCATAGCACAAATCTAAGAAAAATCTGAAAACTGTATATTTGTAATTACGTCCTTTATTTTCTAATCACATAAAAGTAGTTACGTTATTATTACGTAGGTATATTTTTTTCGATCTGGAAAAATCTTCGTCACCCAATTCGGGAATTAAACTGTTTTCATATGAAAGTTTTTACGGAACATTCAGTGCCGTGAGTCCCACTCGCACTTGCCCAGTTTTTAAACAAACAGGATTTATTATAAATTATCTTACTATATATTCAGATTACTTTGTACTCCATGGAAATATTTTCTTCGTCATACGTTTAGCTATAAATAAATTTGTAACAAATGCCTGAAAATTAGGCACAATTGGGACGACATTGTGGTAATTCTATTTTGGAAATTCACGTCATACTTCATCAATTTTGTTAGACTACTTTTATATTAGGAAAATCAAACAAAGAAATACGTTTAGCTGCAATATGGAGTTACCAACCGTTCGCATATCCTTAAATATCCTAGTTTTTGTAGTGTCTGGGGTGTCCTGGATAGGTTTTAAGCAGCGTTTTAGGTTTTTAAAGCGTTTTGATAAGGTGTTTTAAAATTCGTTTTACAATTCTTACTTTACGGGTGGCCTCGCGCTGCCGTGCTGTTTTAAAACAAATGTGCGATTTTTTGTTAAATTTACTTCTATATAAAAATATGATTATTGTCATAACTCTCCAATATGATTACTAAGAAATACAATTTCATTCAAAACATATTTAGATAAAATATCAATTTAACTATTGCAACTTTATTACTCGCCCTGTTTTTAAACTGAGTTGTCCTGGTTTTTAACCAACTTCTAAAAAAGGAGGTTCTCAATTCGGATGTTTGTTTTTTTTATGTTTGTTCGCGCATAACTTCGTCGCTTGCCCACCGATTTGAACAAAAATTTGTTGGAAAGGGTATACTTCCGAAATGGCCATAGTCACCAAGTTGGGATCTGATGATGGAATATTGGCGAAATCGAACTCCTCAAATTCAATTAAATTTTTTAGTGAAGTCGGTTATTTAAAAAAAAAGGTTTTTTTTCAAATATAAATCCTAGTTTTTTTTTTTTAATTTGGAGTTGGTAACCCTATCATGTACAGAATCGCAGGTCCATTTACCGATCTCTTTGTTTGTAGTTATTAAACTGTAATTGATAAATAAAACCGGAAAAAATAATTAGAGGTACTTCAATGTGTGTCACGTTATGGGAACTATGGCTAACTAACAAAGCGACTTGCGTCCTTTATCTCACACTATTCGTTTATATTAGGAAGTTGGACCCAATCCGACGTGTGAAATGTTTTGTTGTATCAATAATCAATAATGTTTACAATATTGTTTGTATCCGACATCTACGGTGGCCTGTTCCCACCAGAGTGTGCGATCAAACTCGACGTAACAAAATAAATATTCAACAGTTTGTGACTACATATAAACAAAGTGCGCGCAGTTGTTCCTGGGCGCGGTAGCGTCGGCAAAGTAATCGTGAGATAGGGGATTTTTACAAAATGTCTTCGGTAAAATTCGGAAGTGATCGGAGGGATTCGGATTTCATACATACGTCATTCAAGAATTGACATCACACTTACTATTTATAAAGATGAAAATTAATGAGTACGTTTGTATATTTGTATGTTTATCGTAAGGGCTTGGATGAAATTTAATACATTGTTAAGGATCACTTTATTGTCTGTCCGTCTGTCTGTCTGTCTGTCTGTCTGACTGTCAAGACCCTTTATCTCGGAAACGCATGGATGTATTAAGTTGAATTTAATACCATATACTTAGGTATGCGGTCCCTTGAAGCTGTGAAAAAATCAAACTTCTAAGTTAACTGAAAAAAGATATGGCCGTTTATGTCGCAAAAAAACGTGCGACTCTCAAGAGAACCAAAATTGTACCTGTATTTCCCGTTGACCCAGAATCCTGAAATTTTGCATAAAGCAAGGTTTTATAACACAAATGTAATGTAGGAATAAATCCAAAAATTAAAAATTTATTGTTTAGTCAGTTTTTTCCAAACTATAAACTTGATTGGACAGTTTGTATGGAGAGGCTATTTTTTTTTCGTTTCCTGAAAAAAAAATTGCAGAAGGTGGTTCAGTTTCGTCTACTGAGCAAGCCTTTAAAGTTTGCGGAGGGCTGTCCCTTACACCTCGTATAGTATGTATGTATTTAGAAATATATAAATATGTTTATCACTTGTCTAGTACTCATAACACAAGCTCTGCGTAGCTTGGGACTAAACGGCGTTGTGTGATAGTGGAATATTATTATTATTTATTATTATATTTACCTGGATCTTAAATGGAAAATAACATAATAATAATAATAATAATAATAAAGTTGTACTAATAAAGTTTTGTTTGCGTGAATTTTAATTGGCGAGTAATGAGTACTATAAGAATTAAAATTAATTAACATGAAAAGCAATTAAATCTACAGATCTCGTTTTAAAACAGGATTTCCTGTTTGTTACCTCTTCACAATTAGGTACATTTACTATCGTTACTAATGAAATAACTAATATTTATATACCTTTTATATAAACTTATTTAAAATTTTCCTTATGTGTTTCAGTGTTTTTCAACGGCTGCGTTATTATTTCCTTTACTTATTGTTATTTTAAGCGATTCTGAAATTTTGTCCCCTCAGACAATAATTGGTGCACTTGCTAACCACATTGTTTTATCAATTTAATTTAATGAGTGTTTGCTCATTGTTTCAATAGAATTTTTGAGGAAATATTGCATATTTTCCTATCGTATTTAGGTGGACTTAATGTTAAAAATAAATAGGATAAATTTGTGACGGTAAAGCAAGTACCTGTGGTGTCTGATAGGGCCTGCGCACATTTGAGACAAGACTGTCTTAGACAGACTTGTCTACGACGTCTGTGACGAAACGGTTTTGACGACGACACGGAGCACAAAGCCCACACCTTTGTGCGCCGTGTCGGAGACGTTGTAGACAAGTCTGTCTAAGACAGTCTTGTCTCAAATGTGTGTAGGCTCTAAAGGTGGATCTATGCTAGAGTCGAGCACGTGCTTAACACTAATCGAGGTCTCGTGTAGTGTGAACTCTAGAGCAACCGACCACGAACGACAGTACACGATTGCTTCGCTAGTACTCGGCTCTTCTAGCGTTGAGTCATCTTTAACAGCTGCCAACCTTGAGATACATTTTCATACAACCACTCGTACATGATCATGACATTATTACACATCTTTCTCCAGATATTTTGAAAATACAGATGTCTTATGGGTATTATTTATAGAGACCTCTATTGAAATTGAAAAATCAAAGAGTGTAAAATTAATCCAGTAAAGACCTCTAAAAATTAGCTCATAATATACTCATACATAATTTTATATATATATATTTACAGAATTCTTGCACCTATCTCCTGGAACCAGATTTGTGAAATATTCAAGTAAATGACGGAATTACCGAATCCAGAGATTTCTGACGTTATTTTTCTCTTTCTGCGTTGTCTATTCATCTAACATGTCTGCGTTAGATAAATTAACAAGTTTCTAAACCATGTTCATGTTGGTGGTAAACGAGAAGAGGAAGGGCACTTTTATTTAATACAATATCATAAATATTATTATGTACTTTGATGAGTAAGTTTCTATAACTGTATTTTAATCAACTAACATCCTTACCGTTAGAAACAGCATTTTATGTTGTATATATGGTTTCTCTCACGTACATTTTTGTTTAAGGAAATTATGTTTATTCGAGGTGTTGCAAATAAATTGAATGGGATAAGTTTACCTATTTACCTACTTATTTCTGTCACGTACGATTTGCTTGTTTGGGGAAATTATGTTTTTTCGAGGTGAGGTAAATAAATTGTAGATTTTGATAAAATAGAGAAAGTTTGTCATTACGACAAAGGTAGAACTCGCCCGACCCTTAGGCTCTCGGCTACACCCTCGGGTGGAGCCGAGTGCTGCGGTGACAAATTTCCACGTGTATCATACTACGTTTTTCAACACACTTACAAATTAATGAAATTGTGTGGGAGCGCCACAATTTTATTTTTCGAATACGTGCACTTTTACGCACTAGTGTGAAAAACTACTGCTTTGCGCACTAGTGCGAACGCTGTTGACTAACAGCGTGCCTAAAACCAAGTTTTCTAGTAAGTAGGTATATTGAAAAAAACAATTGACCTATTTATCCGTACATGAAGTATTCATTTATTTGCTATCTCTACGCTTGCGCTGTCTACGTCGCTAGCAGGGACACGGTATGTAGAACGTAAGTGATCTGTCAGTACAAGATTATTAATTATTTTTACAAGCATCCAATTGTCCTGTTCCAGCTTGTATAGTCAAATTAATTGGTAAGAAAACGTGAGACGGACACACAACATAAAAAGTACGAGCGGGTTTTCAAAATACGCGCTTTCGATGTGAAGTACTTAGTAGTACCTAAAACACAACACAAAAAGAAAATGAACAATATATCTGCCTATCTATGTATCTATCTACGGCGAAGGATTGGACCAATTTGGCTGCTGAGCAGTGGCGGATTAAACCAGCGTCTGTAGTAAATTCGGCCAAAGGGCCCCTTTATAAACCTATTTATTAGTATTATTATTCTCATTCTTATTCCCCAGTGCATTTTAAGTTTGGGTAAGATACGTGGAAATTACGGTAACGAATGAAATCGTAGAGATAATAAACTAGTGCGCCTAACCATTAGAGATTGCATCACTGCTTACCTTCAGGTGGGAACGCAGTCAAGCACTAGTTTATATCAATAAAAAAAAAGAATTGACTATCATATTCAATGAAACAATCAGCTGTATTCGGATTACAATATTAAATACTTTGACTACATTTTTTTGGGTTAAAGTAGGTCTGTAGCATTTGCTACTCTTGCTACATGGCTAATCCGCCACTTCTCATTCGATTATAATTTATGTCTTCAAGGCTAGAGTGAATAGGCTCTTAATAAACTAGTGCGCCTCACCATCAACGATTGCATCACTGCTTACTATCTGGTGGGATCGCAGTCAAGCACTGGTTTATATCATTTAAAAAAAAGTAGCGGTCACCAGCCCGACATACAATACAATATACAATGTATTCAAGGAATTTCAATTGGTTGTGAAATATTTCCTATGTATTCTAAATATAGATGTCATGTCGCATCACATTTGTAGGACCCAAGTTAAAAAAGTAATGTATACAGGGTTATTTGTAAAACACTAGCAAACTTTTAGGACTATCATGGTACCAACGTCATAAACAAATTTTGTTCTATGACTTTTTACAAAACATAATACATTTACCAAAAACAAACCTTCAACATTTCGTTGTTCTATCTAACATATTTCAACTCTGTATTTTGCTGTAATGCAATCTAACATATTTCAACTCTGTATTTTGCTGCAATGTGCAGGGCACATTGCTCGCAGAACAGATGGCCGTTGGGGCCGAAAGATTCTGGAGTGGCGACCGCGTACCGGAAGACGCAACGTTGGAAGGCCTCCAACAAGGTGGTCTGATGACCTGGTGAAGGTTGCGGGAAGCCGATGGATGCGAGACGCACAGGAACGTTCGTTGTGGCGACGCTTGGGGGAGGCCTATGTCCAGCAGTGGACGTGTATCGGCTGAAATGATGATGATGATGATGATGATGATGATTTTGCTGTATCTACCTACGCCTCCTGCACACTGTTCTCGTAGTAAAGGTTGCTAGTGTTTTACAAATAACCCTGTATAAGTAAGTACCTATTTTGTTTGTTCTAGAAGGTTCTGGACTTTCCCAGCAGTGATTCAATAATGGCTAGGAAATCAAAATAAGTTCGTATACACAATTCATTTAGGAACCTGTTATAACTAACAATATATAGTATAAAACCAGCTTTTTATATATCCTACTGCAGTGCAAATGCGTTCAAGAAGGCACACGATTTATCACCCGTACTGCTTGCTTCGTGTTGATTGAAGATATCGTTTTTAGTTCCTATGGGCCCTACTACGTCGTCTTGTAATCATCTTATATTTAGCAAAAAATATTTCGCTGACAGAAAGATTCACTAGTTGGTATACTCCATTCCATTCTATTCCAATCCAATCCATTTCCAAATCAAGGATTCTTCGCGATATTATCATTTGACCAAAAAAGAAGAAAAGCTAGTAGATTACTGTCATTCTTCTATCTATACAACATTATTTTTAGTTTATGCGAAAACTGAATGTAGTTTGTTCAGAATCAGTTACTGAATGGATTCCAATAATTTTACACCATGTTATATTTTTCCCAAAAATATTTAAAAAGGTCACAAGTTGGACACCACCAACACAAAGTACAACACAGGTCACAGCAAGCCATAGCAGGCATAATTTGCCAGCAACCAGCTAGGTGCAAAAGTACAAAATAACTCCTCAGTCGCCTGGATGGCCTGGTGACTATGTATTTATGCTGATATAACAAACTTATAACTTTGTGATTTTTGATGATACAGTTATAAAATTTTGTAAATAGATTCTACAAAATAAAAGTGCTGGACACGTGTTTCCATATACTAAAACGAATGTTGTATAATAAGACGGAAGTGACTATACATAAAAAATCCAGTTTTCTTCACGTTTACTTCCTTTGAGTAACTTTAGTAACAAAAATAAACGCAGGAAACTATACAGACCTTGTTTCGGTGGTAAATGATCAAATACAAATAGTGAAGTGCACTAATATAAAAATAACTTATTCATTCTAGCCTTGAAGACGCCGACAATATAATTGGGCGAGAAGGGGAAGACTACAAGAAAATTGTTCCAGTCCTTCAATGTACGTGATTTAAACGACGAGATTGTTCAGTTCCGTTAGTTGACCTTTGCGTTCCAAGACCACGATATATAACATAGCATAATCAATCAGCTTTTTAATTTTCCCAATGCTGGGACTTAGTCCTACTCTACCACCACGTAAGACCAGTGCAAGTTGGTGGGTGTCACGTGTCTTCGAAATTTTTTGACACTCCAGTTCTTTTCTTCTCCATCGATCATCTGTTCTTCGAGGTTTTGGGACACTCCAGTTCTTTTCTTCTCCATCGATCATCTATTCTGCGAGCATTATGCCCTGCCCACTGCCACTTAAGTTTGCCGATTCTTTGGGCTATATCGGTAACGTGGGATCTCCTGCGGATGTCTTAATTTCTGATGTGATCACGCAAGGAAACCCTGAGCATAGCCCTGTCCATTGCCATTTTGGTGACTTCTGATGAGGCCCATTGTAAGCGACCACGTTTCGGAGCCATATGTCATCACTGGCAACACGCACTGGTCATAACTCATAGACTTTCGTCTTGAGACACTGTGGTATATTGGACGAGAAGATACCGGGCAGATTCCTGAACTCAGCCCAACCAAGCCACAAGATCACGGTGACTCTTAAATTATCCCACAGTTATAGACCCACAAGAGGATATGGGCTCTTGTTCCCTTGCCCTAAATACCACAAAGAGATTAATAATAATTAACCCACAACCGCTTTCACTGTCTAATCGCCGAACATTTGTTTTGTTTAACCCTACGCAGATGTTGGCGTTTAGTCTACATACCAATAAATAGGCCAGATTTGTTTACAAGGTTTAGTACGAGGAATATTTTGAATGAAATATGTATGTGAACCGTGTCATAGTTCACTTAGTGAATGTAGGTTAGTGTGAGATAGGGCTTATGTGTTTACACGTTTAAATTACATTCAAAAGAGAAAAAGCTTGCATGTGGGAGGCCACGACATTTAGGCAGGTCATCGTTGGTATACTACTTGCGATTGGGGGACTGAAGACTCTTTACTCCAGTAGCCATCATTATCATCGTCTTCCTCCCCTTGTCTCTTGTTATTTGGGAACGGCGCAGCATGTTCTTTTCTTCCATTCTGACCTGCTATGCTAACTCCCAGTGACCATCCTCTTTTAATTAGTTCTTGTTGGTTAAGTATTTCATAAAAAAAAAAAAAATGGCCCGACGGGTTACCGTCGACAACGGTGGGTTACCACAGGAAGGGTTATTTCTTGAGAGCCCCCGATCCTCGAGATCCCCGTTCCGGAAATACTCGGTTTGTTTTTATCTTTATTAACTCTAATAAATGTCAGTTTATTTTAAAAGTACCATCAGCAGAAGATGTTAATAAAAAATTTATAACTAGTTTACTAAAATTATTATACTTAACTTAAAGAATTAAGAAAAATATATTTTTGCTTGGTTTCAAACTGTTTTTTCCAGATTTTTTAAGTTAAGTAGGCCTCTAAAGAGCAGAACCTCCTAACAACGACTTATCTACAAAACAATATCAACATTTACAAGGGGATACTGTGTAAAAAAAAAACACAGGCAATACAGGGAATATTTAAATAGATTTATTAAAATGTCATTACTCACAGGTACATAATATTTCCAGCAGGTCAATTTATTAAAGTACTTACTGTTGAAGCAAATATCCAATTCTTTTTTTGCCTTTTTATATTCAAACTAGCTGACTCGACAAACGCCGTTTCACTGTATCTAAGAGGGTAGTGGTAGGAAAAAAATATTGAAATATTGCCTACGACCTGTTCTCAGATGTACTAAATATACTAAAAGAATTCATGAAAATTGGTCAATCCGCTTCTGAGGAGTTCCATAACAAACAGTAGTGACACGAGATTTTTATTATATTAAACTTAAATATCCGGAATGAAGATGTTGATGGTTTTCATTTACCGGAACATCAATAACGTAATCATTACTTAGTGCAACAAGTACATAATATGAACGGTATTTTAGCCACCAGAGACAAAATTATCAAAAGAGGATAATACGTACATGAGGAAGCTGGGTATCTCAAACATAAACTAATTAGTACCACTAATCGTCCAGGTGACCTTGATGAAGCTTGAGTGTAGCTCTAATTTATTTGTATAATAATATTCTAAAATCAGCACACATTTGGAACAAGTGTGTGATATTCTGTGGTTAAGCGTATGTGTATCGCACCAGTTTCTAGGTCACCATAATTACAATGCAAATAGAAGCAAAAAAAAGTTATTATTTTTATGACAAACATAATCATGATCTCCTTTTTTTCAAATAAATATATTTAGGTATTTGATAGTTTGGCTGGCGCAACATATACATATAGTACATATACATAGACGTGGTGACGCTTGGGGGAGGACGTAGGCCTCCCCCAAGCGTCACCGGACAACAGTGGACGTCTTTCGGCTGAAATGATGATGTTGATGAGCAATCTTCTAAAATTTTCGTCATATATCTTTCACTTGTCTTTCTTTTTCTTTACCTTGGGCTATCCGTTTTATATGACAGTGTCGTGGCAGACCACGAAGGAGATGGTGGAACGACTTGGATGTATTTCTTAGGAAAGAAGAAAGCAAGAAAGAAGAAGCAAGAAGTGGCTAAGAGCCGGGAGTAATTGAGGCCTTACCTAACAGTAGTACAGCTCATGCTAGATATAATAATAATAAGTCATTTTGAAGCTCTTATTTGTTACCTATTTGGTTGCCTCTTAGCTGGTCTGGCTGGTGGTGGGTGGTTAGCTGGTGGTTGGTATTTTGCTCCGGTACGTGATCTCCAGAACCTTTCAACCCCAACGACCACCTATTCTGCGTGCAATATGCCCTACCCACTGCCACTTAAGTTTGGTGATTCTTCGAGCTAACCTTGGTTCTCCTGCGGATATCTATGTTTAAAAGTACACGACCCTAAAAATGCTCGCCGTGTCGCTGTTGGTCACTGCAATTTTAGTATAAATTTGCCCATAAACATTACCTAAACCCTCTCATATGCTGCATACAGATCTTTAAAAACTTCACGTTATTCTCTTCTTACCTCATCATCATCTTCTTGCCCTTGCCCGTGTTATTTTGGGGTCGGCGCAACATGTTTTTTTCTTCCATTCTATCCTGTCACCCGTCATGCTATCACTAACTTCCTTTTCTTTCATATCACTCTTCACACAATCCATCCATCTTTTCTTTAGCCTCCCTCTCCCTCTCTACCCATCTACATGTTTGTATTTTTTTCTCCTCTTACCTCATTCAATTTAAAAATAGTCTTCAATAATATTGATCTTTTATAAACATCTTAAAACAAAAACAAAACACCTGTTTTACTCGTTATCATTACTACTATGTTTACTATAACGTACCGCAAGATAAGATTGTACGTTCTGAAGTATTGTGAAAGTACATATATAGTACAGTATAGGTACACAATTCACTTTTATTCTAAAGATAAGACAATGGAACGCGGTATCGAAGATTTCGACCGCTTGATAAGAGTAAAGATTACAGAACAATCTTTAAAATATTTTTAATTTTCTTTAAGATATTTTTGTAATATCCGAAAGTTATTTTTTTATCAAGATTACTTTTGCTGATAATTTTATTGATGTGGAAATTTTTTGAATGGTAGATAGGAATTCGCCGATTTTGGCATTACTGAATATGTGATATAAAGTAGGTTTTTGATTTATAAAAAAAGTTATTGTGTTTTTTTATGAAATAGGTATTAACAAGTAAGTACCTTGATAGTTGGCCTGCTATCAGGGGGAAGCAATTTTTAAAATACAATGTTTTTTTTATGTATGTGATATAATTAATTAGTGCTTAACTACGATCCCACCTGATGCTAAGCAGTGATTCAATTAACCCTTCAGATACCGTCAATTAGAGACACAATAGTAAGACAATAGATGCGCGGCCACCGGTGGTCGCTTGGGGATTCATGAATTAATAATGGTGAATCGCACTAGTTCATTAAGATCTTAACTTTACTAATCTTATAAAAAGGTAAAATTTGTATTTATATGTTTTTTTTTTTTGTTGGAGGTAATCTCTGAAAGTACTGGTCCGAATGCGATTTTTTTTCCACGAGAGAAAGCTGGTTTATTCCTGAGTGACATAGGCTATATTTTATGTATGCAAGCGAAGTCGCGAGTAAAAGCTAGTAATATTACAAAGAGGTAATGTTTGTTTTTTTCTTTGCAGGAAGTAATCTCTGAAAGTACTGGTCGGATTGCTAAAACTTTTTCACCGATAGAAAGCTGATTTATTCCCTAGTGACATAGGCTATATTTTATATATGCTAGCGAAGCAGCGAACAATAGACAGTTAGAAGTTTTATATTTACTATTTATTCAAAATAAGTAAATATTTTTGACTGGCCTGTTGGTCTAGTGGTTAGTGGCCCTGACTGCTATGCCGGAGGTCGTGGGTTCGATTCCCACCCAGGACAAATGATTATGTGATGAGCATGATCATTTGTTCTGTGTCTGAGTGTAATTTATCTATAATATGTATGTATTTAGAAATATATAAGTATGTTTATCAGTTGTCTAGTACCCATAACACAAGCTCTGCTTAGCTTGGGACTAGACGGCGTTGTGTTATAGTTGTGGAATATTATATTATTATTATTATTGTTGAAATGATGAATCAGTACTTAGTTTGTTTCCCTGTTGAAATGGGGAAGTACATGTCGAAACAAAGTCAGTACCTACATTTCGATGACTTCAGTGTAGGTTTAAATTTTATCAAACAAAAGTCCTATTGTATACAAACAGTACGTGAATTATTTTTACTTACCCATTGAAGCTAAAGGCCATTATAAAAATGTTTTGTTAAGGAAACATACTTTTTCCTTGTGTGAAAGGAAAATATATATCGACTAGTAGGTAAAAGTCTGAATTTTAAATCAGTCTCGTGATAGTGTAATAATGAAACTGGGCACTTATATTTTATAGAAAGCTAGCTAGCACCATTAGTATTATTAAAATCGGTTCAGTAGTTTTTGAGATTACTTATTGATTACCAACAAAAATACAGAAAAACTTTTTTAAATAAATAAATATATTTTTGACATTTATCATGAATTTTATTGAAATGTAATTTAAATTTTTGACATTTATTATGAATTGGATTTTATTGGATTTTTATTTTTTGATTGTAAAAAAAAAACTTTGAATATTAATAATTATAAAAACTTATGAATTTTATTGTGTTGTTTTTAATTTTATTGCGTGCATTTGTTAAACTTTTATGGGTCTAGTTACCTGAAATAAATAAATGAATTGAATGGAATTTATGAATAATATAATACATCAAATAAAATATAAGAAGGAAACAGAAAAATATAAGTACAAAGTTGATGCTTATTTCTATAGAAATTTCTTCCAGCATCAATCATTCATCATCAAAATTGAGATGTAAGAGTAATAGGAAAATAAATTCACCCAAAATGGTTATCAATGAAATAATACTATCATAATTATATACATACACAACAAAATAAAGCAAAGTAGGTTAGGTATAGTAACTTTCCTCTTTGTAGTATTAAAATAGACAACAGGAATAACTCGACCTTCTTTATTTTGCAGGAAAATCATGAAATAACCCCTCCCACTCTGAGTGGAGCGTGAGAGGTATTAGACCCATACGGATTATCACTCCACTGTGTGTGAGCTACATTTCTGTAAGGCCTGTTATACTGTATGGATCAGAATGTTGGGCTGTGAAAAAGACGGATGAAAAAAGATTGCACGTAGCGGAGATGAGAATGTTAAGACGGATGTGTGATGTGACGAGAATTGATAAAGTGACTGAAAAGTTGAAAGGGAATCATTTGTCTTGGAATGGACATGTGAAAAGTAGAGATGAAACGCATATTGCTAAAAAAGTTATGAGTATAAATGTGGATGGATGGGGGAGAGGGAGGCCAAAGAAAAGATGGATGGATTGTGTGAGAAGTGATATAAAAGAAAAAGGAGTTGATGATAGCGTGACGAGTGACAGGACAGAATGGAAGAAAAAACGTGTTGCGCCGACCCCAAATAAAACGGGATAAGGGCAGGAAAAAGAAGAAGAAGTGTGAGCTACATTTCTCTCATCGTTCAACTTAATCACTATTCGCTATTACTTTGCTTCTTTTAGCGATAAGAGCACCCATCGTGACACCCTTTTAGCGATAAGACCGCCCATTGTGACACCCGTTTAATTTTAAGTTTTTTATGTAATTTTTGTTTCTTTTTATGTATAACTAGCGACCCTCCCCAGCTTCGCCCGGGTGCAATATTATACATATAAACCTTCCTCTTGAATCATTCTATCTATTAAAAAAAACCGCATCACAATCCGTTGCGTAGTTTTAAAGATTTAAGCGCATATAGGCATATAGGGACAGAAAAAGCGACTTTGTTTTATACTACCTATGTAGTGAAAAATTCGAAGACAAGTGACATCCACCAACCCGCACTGGGCCCGCGTGGTGGATTACGGCCCATCCCCTCTCCCAGAGAGGTGGCCTGAGTCCCAGCAGTGGGAACATTAAAAAGGCTGGTGGTAATGTAGTGATAAAGAATTTATCTATCTATCTACTCAATATTTCTAAAGGTATTCCAAAATGCAAGACATTTAAGCGTGAGTTTATGAAATGATCATCATCGAACCACCAGGAGTAGGGTTGCCAATTATACTGTTAAAAACAGTATTATACTGTTTTACACTACATTATGTATTATTACTGTTGAAAAATAAAGTATACAGAATAATGTTTCAGCATCAAAATGTACGCTTTTCCACAAAAAGATGGGTAATATTGTTATTATACTATCAAGTTTTTATTTCCGCGTTAGATAATTCGGCGTCAAAATAAAAATATTCAGATTTCATATCTACTATACTGTGTTTCCGTTTTGTTTTGAAGCCTCAATTAATCTTTATGTTTATGTGCATTGTAATAAATTTAGCTATGTTTTTGTAATGCACCCAATTCCTTCTTACCTTTCATACCCGGGGCTAAGCTACCTTTCGGAGCTAACCCTGGCTCCAGTAGGCTTCGACCCGGCTGGGCCCCTGCTGTTGCTGACAACTCCTTGAGGCGCGCGGGAACAGTGCGTACCGTCGACGACTTGGGCTCGATCCGGACAGTTACCGGTCGGTCGGACAGCGAGATACCCATTGTATGTTGGTACGTGATCGCTATTCTAGAAACTTTCAGTCCCATCGACCATCTGTTCTGCGAGCAATGTGCCCTGCCCACAACCCATTTTTGGTGATTAGTCGGGCTATGTCAGTAATAAATCTATCAATCTCTACTAAAACTAATATGTATTTCAACATTTAATTCAGAATGCCAAACAAGATAACATAACAAATTAAAGTAGGTACTACATCTAGCGCATAACATGTCTGGTGTAGTAACAAAGTCGACCATGAGTCGTCCTCAAAACGCCTCCTCAGGCGCCCGAATGTGACGCCTACAAAAAACCGCACAAAAAACTACATATAAACAATAAAAAAATGCTACAAATGTATGAAATATTCAAAGATAGTCGGATTGGTTACAATGGCTGGCGCGGGAGTTTGTGAGCGATAGGCAACCCGGCCATGTGAAGACGTCACTGCATTTTCCTCTTCCCTATAAAATCCCATAGAATGTAGGTACATCGTAATATGGTCATGTAATATGGGTGTAGAAAAAATGGTCGGTGAGATCAGCCGTTCGACCTTGAATATGCGCGCGGAGAACGCGCGATTAGAATTGGCCGTTGATGAATTATATCAGTTAACGTCGTAATAACTGCATTGCAGTATGTGCATCATTTTTCTCATCTATATAAATAAAAAGTGTCTGACTGACTATATATCAACGCACAGGCGAAACTACTGGGACTAGGAATGCGAAATTTTGCAAAAGACTTCCTTTTATAACGTAGTCAAGCACTAAGAAAGGATTTTCTAAAATTCACGCCCTAAAGGAATGAAACAGGGGTCCAAAGGTTGTATTGAGAAACAAGCTTTTATGCGGGCGAAGCCGCTGGCAGAAGCTAGTCCAATATAAAATGACGCTTATCTTTACGGTCGCTGCAAAAATGAAGCTTCTAGTTGTATCCTTATGTTGTATACAATTGAGTTTATTTTTAAATATTTACGTAATGAACAGGGAAAGGGTGACAACAAATTAACTGCGCAATTGACCACTTGCATAATTATATGAAACATTCTATAATTAAATCATATCAATTTCCTCAAATATACCAATTAATATAAGCAATGCGAAAACAAATATTAGTAACAAGGATTGTCAATCCATGACAGGAAAACCAAAGCCACATTTCTCTTAAAAAAAAAAAAACAGAATTCCAAATCCTTTGTTTGATAGAAAACTAATAGGTAAGTTAATTGTGTATGTGTTAAATATGTGGGTACCTGTGTGTGTATGATGGTGTGTGTATCAAACTGTGAAATTATAAATAGAACTAAATGTGTGTCATTCTACCTTGTTACTTCGTAGTTAGAGGTATTATTATTTTTATTGTGTTCAAAGTCAAGGATCAAAATCGCTAGAACTACAACACAAATTCAGGTTTTCGATAGATGTGTATTAAAACTAACCTACGTTCCTTTAGTAACTCCTTGGTTACTAAAGGAACATAGGTTAGTTTTAGTTAGTAATAATCTGTATCATCATCATCATCATATCAGCTGAAAGACGTCCACTGCTGGCCATAGGCCTCCCCCAAGCGTCGCCACAACGACTGGTCCTGTGCGTCACGCATCCATCGGATTCCCGCGACCCTGACCAGGTCGTCGGTCCACCTTGTTGGACCAGTGTAGTGTAAATCTCATTATACCCCGAGTGGGAAAAGTTATTTGATAATTTCCACCTCAAAGAAAAAAGTAAATTAAAAGTAAAAGAAAGAAAACCGGTGGTGTAACACTCGTTCAATACATTAAAACTAAGCAATAATAAAATATGAGTAAATTACGAAAAAGTATCAAGACATTTCAAATCTTATCCTATGTCACCAAGTTAGTCCCAAGCTAAGCAGAGCTTGTGTTATGAGTACTAGACAATTGATAAACATACTTATATATTTCTAAATACATACATGTAATAGATAAATTACACCCAGTCACAGAATAAATGATCATGCTCATCTTATAAACTTATTTTGTCCTGGGTGGGAATCGTTCCCACGATCGATCCGGTATAGCAGTCAGGGCCACTAACCACTAGACCAACAGGCCAGTCGATGAAATGCAATTTACTCATGTTTTTTTTTACGGTGTGCAAAAATCATCCAATGACAACCCCCGTTCTTGGGTGGAGCGAGAGGTAATGTCAGTTGGCAATACTAATCAACCGTAGTACATTAGAGAGAACGAAATTCGCGATAGCGTCTCGTCTCGTTTCCTGCTTTGCGGACCGACGTATATACAAACAAACACACTCCGCTTAGAGTGCAAAAACACTAAGTAATTAGTTGAGTATCGTGTCGGTATTTGCTTTGCTTGAGGTACCGGTAAGAAACTTTGAAGGATAAGTAGACTTATATTATGTAAGTACCTATGTCATGATTCCCCCTTAACCCTTCAGATACCGTCAATTAGAAACACAATAGTAAGACAATAGATGCGCGGCCACCGGTGGTCGCTTGGGGATTCATGAATTAATCAAAATTAAGAAAAAGTTATTGATATCGAATCTATCTACATTAATATAATAAAGAGGTAAAGTTTGTTTTTTGTTTGTAGGAGGTAATCTCTGAAAGTACTGGTCCGATTGCGATCATTTTTTTACCGTGATAGAAAGCTACACCGCGTATATAATCCCAGGATAAAAAGTATCCTATGTGTTATTCTGGGATATGGTCTACTCGTGTACCAAGTTTCATCGAGATCCGTTCTGTAGTTTTTGCGTGACATCCATCCATACAATCATACCACTTTCGCATTTATAATATTAGTAGGATAAATCTATACATCTAAACATATTAATAAAATTGGAGTGTCTGTTTGTAATATTGAAATAACCGCTTTTTATTACATGCATATGAATATATATACGGTACTTACACCAAAGTAACATTTTTTTCTGTCTGTCTGTCTGTTTGTTCTGGCTAATCTCTGAAATGGCTGGACCGATTGTGACGGGACTTTTATTGGCAGGTAGCTTTTGTAATAAGGAGTAACTTAGGCTACTTTTATTATAGAAAAAATAAATTCTAAATCCTGTAGTCCACGCGAACGAAGTCGCGGGCACAGCTAGTAATAATATAAAAACCTCAGAGATAAAACAAATAAAACGAGTATAGTAGTTAATTAACATACCATTTTTATAAGTATTTTTCATTGAAAAAGTCTTTGTAAACTGAGGTGAGGTTAATAAAATACACTTCCTCCTCGTCATTACTGCAGAAAGAATTTTTTTCTGCTATATTTCTGGACACACAAGACTGGTCGTTGTGGCGACGCTGGGGGGAGGTCTATGTCCAACAGTGGACGTCTTTCGGCTAATATGATGAGTATGGTATTTATGACAGTTTCATAAAAAAAATTCGCTGTATGAAATGAATTTAAGTACATGAATACCTACCTACCTAATTTATTTACCTCTGGTTATTAGTTTCTGTGTACGGCTTTGCCTGCAATTCTAATCGTAGGACTTTTACAAGACTGGATCATTTCAAGAACAAAAGTCGTTACAATACGAGCTATTTTTAGGATTTTTGCAAGTTTTTATTCGAGGTCGCCCTAGAAAGAGGTGGCCAGATGATCTGGACGCGTGTCGTGGGAACTGGTTCTAGACGGCGCGAGAGAAGAATGTTTGGAAGGAATTGGAGGAGGCCTTTGCCCCGCAGTGGGACAATAATGACTAGGAAAAAAAAATTGATAGACAACGTGAATTTTAGCATATTCAAAACATGTAAATACATAGGTAAGACACCAAGTGTGTGTAAACACAAATGGAAATATATCACAGAATTATGTGAAAAACATATATTATGTTAGGTCAAGGCCTCGCTTCAGCCACAATGTAAGTCTAAGAAAAAATATCTAAGATTTCACAATACTTTTCAAATACAAATTATCTAATGGAACGAATGGTCTAATGGTCTTTTAAAAGAATTGGGATTAGCTTCTCGAATCATTGAACTATGATAGACTGTATTTAATTAGGTAAGTATTTTTTGCAGATAACAGATATCCATAGTAAAAGTAGTTACAGTAATAGTAAATTATGTGACTAGGGGATAAAGCACACTTTAAGTCGTGTTGAATTTCGAACGAAACGAAGTCTGCTAATCCCAAACCCAGTAAGGAATTTAGGTATACAGGGTTATTTGTAAAACACTAACAACCTTGCAGGACTGTATTATTAACATCTCATCTTTTGTTCCATGACTTTTACAAAACATAATTAATTTACCAACAAAACCTTCAAGATTTTGTTTTTCTATCTAACACATTTCGACTCTGTATTTTACTATACCTACTTACGTCTGTATGTCGCGATGCAAGCGCATCAAATCTAGAATTTATAATATCTAAAACGTTCAATTTAAATGTAATTAATTTTGTATGATAATCTGATGAACTAAAATACATTTTTAAAAGCCATACAACAAAAGTTGTTGTTTATGATGTTAGTACCATAGTCCTGAGAGGTTGCCAGTGTTTTACAAAAAACCCTGTATAATTAACTCCTGAGCACAGCGAGGGAATAAGCACATTGCAATAGGAATAGGTAGGACTAGGCAAGCTTATTCCATCGTCGCTCTCCATCAGGTGAGATAGTGGTCAAGCGCGAGCCTATGAACAATTAAAAATAATTGAGAATGTATTTGAGAGACGGAGATATATGTAGGTATAGTTACTCCGCGGATTGCTCAACTCCTCCAAAGAACTGTCTCGAAAAACATTCGAGAACCTAGCGTGACAACTAGAGATTTAAATACCGAGCTCGCTCCCCCAAACCAATAAAATTGACTTTTATAGATCACAAAAAACATTTTCCATGTGTAAACCCCGTGTTGGGTCACGTTGGCGAGGACCACGTGACTCAGGATTATGTACTAACACACTCGATAATGGCTTCCTCTCAACACTTTTAAATCGTGGAACTTTCCTACAATGTGCATTTTATTCACATTTTGATATAACATATCCTGTAAGTTGAGATAAGTTTACATGATTATGTTAAACTATCCTCGTCGGAGAATTGTTAAACTTTGTAGGTTTTTTTTTTGTTTTGTTGTGTTTATACTATCGTTTCGGTTTACGCGAGTTGGATGGAGATCGATGAATCGATCGATTTTTAGTCTCTTTTTTTCTGTCTACCGGACAGCGTTTCGCCTCGTCGTTAATACCACGTTCATAGAGGGACTGGAACAATTTGACTGCTGCAGTCTTCTCGTCCGATTATAATTACCTGAATTATATTATATTATATTATATTATATTATATTATATTATATTATATTATATTATATTATATTATATTATATTATATTATATTATATTATATTATATTATATTATATTATATTATATTATATTATATTATATTATATTATATTATATTATATTATAGATTATTTATTTATAATAGAAGGTTTTGGAGTGGCGGCTGCGATCGAAAGACGCAGCGTTGAAAGACCTTTCTCAACATCGACCGATACCTTGATGAGGGTTACAGAAATCCGATAGATACGAGACGCGTTGGACCGGTCGTTGTGGCAACGCTTGGGGAAGGCCTATGTCCAGCAGTGGTCGTCTTTTGGCTGAAAAGATGAATAAAATATAACTGCAATATACTTATAAATAGCTAAGCTATGTATTACTTATATATATAATATTATGTTAGTTTAATTAATATAAAAACATGTTTATTAAAATTTTAAGTGTTCGTTAACAACTACATTAGTTACCTATATCATTATACAAAGTGATATGAATAGTATGTACAAAAGCTTCTAAAAATAATTCATTGGGCAACAAAAAATTATTTACATCGTTATTAATAGGAAAAAAGGCTAGAAGGTTAAAGGTTACAAGCATTAGTTTATAAAAATTTAAAAAAAGGGTGAAATTTTTCAAGCACGAGATTAGAAAAAAAAAAATTGCGACTTCAAGTGGCTTTGTTTTTAGGGATCCGCACCCAAAGGGATATATCGATCCTGAAAGAACTCAATATCAAAGAGAGATTATCGTCGACTGTGCAAATACGAATCCTCAAGTTCTTCGGGCATTTCACCCGTAACGAGTACTCGATGAAACGTTTGGTGGTGCAAGGGAAAGTCGAGGGCAAAAGATCTCGAGGTCGCTCTCCAACACGGTGGACGGACCTCATCAAAAACTCACTGCAGCGTAAATGAAGGCTCCTAAGCCGCTGAACACAGAGCTGCATGGTGGTGCGGGACTCGACTGAGACACGATCACGACCACTCTGTCAAGAGTGTAGGACTGAGC
Organism: Mythimna lalbum; assembly: GCA_949319445.1. Taxonomy (NCBI): domain Eukaryota; kingdom Metazoa; phylum Arthropoda; class Insecta; order Lepidoptera; family Noctuidae; genus Mythimna; species Mythimna lalbum. The sequence goes on along the minus strand of OX439345.1, from coordinate 5,535,031 downwards.
AGAAGACCCAAAGGGTAAAACGGGGCCATATTACTAAGACTCTGCTGTCTGTCAGTCTGTCCGTCTGTCCGTCTGTCCGTCTGTCCGTCTGTCACCAAGCTGGACACACTATGTCACAGGGGGCATATTATCTGTATCTGAGGCTTGAAGAATTAGGAACTTAGGCTCCTTTGCTTTCGTGTGTGACAGAGATAGATATTCCGTGAAAGAAAAGAGTACTCATGAAGCTTCTTGCTCTCTATAGGTTTCTTAGATCTCTATAGGAAACGACCAATTTTGTAATTGCTCGTGCACTAACTTCTGAAGGTTTTGTATGTGTCAATGTGAAATAATAGTCCATTTTGATACAAGTGGGGAAAGGTAGGAATGTTTGTCATTGCGACCGAGGCGGTATACTGCAGTGACTTTCTGCGTGTGTCAAACGATGTTTTTCAATTCATTTACAAAGATATAAATAAACCAGAGTAGACTGGCGACTCGTGAGGATCGCTTTGCAAGCTCATGCTCTTTTCCGCACGAGTGCGAAAAAATAAATACGATAGGGATAAGAGTGAAGACTCGGTTTTCGAGTAAGTGTATTTAAAAAATATTATGAGTTTTAGTTTGAGTTTCCCAAAAAAAACCTTTTGCCCTCTACTCTATTTTTCTTATCATATCTAACATGTCCGTCCAGCTAATAATTATCTACTAACCGCTAAGCCAGGGCCCTTATCATATTCTTTTATTAAACCTATTATGTCCATTTTATAAAATCAATCCATACAAAATCTTATCTGAATGATAAGTACTAATTTTATCACATTACTATTTCAACTGTAAACTAGCAACTAATTGATTATTTGACATGCCTACTTAGGATATGGTGATAATTAAATGGCCAAGATTTTTATTGTTTAAAAAAAGGTCCTTAGGTGCTGTTATATCTGAGGCGATTGCATGAACTATACGTACTTTTTTTATCACCAGGCTGGTCGACAGTAGCCTGTACCCCAAGCCAAGTTGCTAATCTGCAATAGTTAACGCTAGTAGAAAGCTACAAATGTACGGGAATGACATCGTCTTGGCGCTCAGTCACGTGGTCAGAACAAAAGAATTGGCAGCAAGCAAACTAGAAGCGTTCGATGCAAGCGAAACGGTTGAGACTTGGTTAGGGAGGGCAGGGGTCTAGAGGTGTGACCGATTGAAAGCAGTATGCTCGCTCTAGAACTACAGATATTTATTCAATACTTTCAGTCTCAAGCTACAATTTAATTGTCATGATTAATTTAATGGGTTATGGCTGATTTAATTGATGAAAATATGAAAGAAATAAAAAAACGTTTGATTCGCTTCTACATAGTTTTAGACTCTAGTACTGGTAGAATGCTACTGCACTTTTGACCCTTAGCAGTACAAAATATATTGCACTATTAATACGGTTAAATGGTTTAGTCCACTTCTGTCTTTCAGTGCAGCATCCGATCTCAATCCGCGGAGATAAATAGGGCAACACACGATGCAAGAACGAGCATTCAATTGAAATCTATCGTAGTGCACAGCTGCATACCTAGATAGTTTTTGCAGCTTGTACTAATTTATTAACCCTTCAGATACCGTCAATTAGAGACACAATAGTAAGACAATAGATGCGCGGCCACCGGTGGTCGCTTGGGGATTCATGAATTAAGCACTAGCTGCAGACAGCGGCTCCGCTTGCGTGATTGTAGAAAATTGTCCCAAGGGAACATACTCCTGGAATAAAAAATAGAAAACAACCGGACAATTGCAAGTCGGATTTGCGCACTAAGGGTTCCGCACAAACTTACTTAAGACAACGACAAAGATTTTTCCGAAACACAAAAAAGTGTTTTTTGTGATATAACTATAAAACAGTTTCCAGATTTTTTTTCCTTTACTAGTGCTAAGAGACCTTGGTTTATGTCAAATTTCTGGATTCTCGGTCAACGGTAAGTAGTGACGTTTGAAAGAAACGAGCTTGTATCACCAGTTTATAAAGTTTTAACGTCAAATAATATTATATTTATAGGCTATAAATATTAACATAATCAGCCATACATATTTCCATATTTCGTAGCTGGGACTCAGACCTCTTTATAAGAGGGAGCCGTAATCCACCACACGGGCTCAGTACAAGTTAGTGGATGTCACATGTCTTTAAATGTTTAGTTCAAGGACCATTTTCTCACAATGGAGTTTCTTGACGGTTCTTCTCCATTAGACACGACCTATTTGGAACCGTGCACAAGCTTCTGACGTTTAATAAGAGCCTTAGCAAGCCTACGTGAAATAAAAAAAAAGAATTTTGTTTAAATAGTTAAATAAAATAAACACAAATTTTTCGATCAACCGATGATATAACGTTTCCCACCACACTGGATCCGGATTCCGACATACTAGACAAATCATCCCAATCCGGATAGTAAAATACAGTTCAAGATCAATTTATCTCGATTCGAGGCCGAAATCCGAGGACGAATATACAAGATAAATAGTAGCACCGAAACAAAGAACATTACGAAATCCTATGGCTTATCTGTGAATCGACTATTATTTTATATAACACTACTCAACACTTAAAAAATATCTGACCCAATTCATATTATTTCATAATAAGCTTGACCAATATAAAAATACTGTATGCATTTTATTTCGATATCACATCTGGTTATAGGGATAAATATTTTTTTATTTTTTTACCTACCTACAAAAGTTAAAATGCGGGTAGTCTGGAAACTTATTACTTTTGCAAATGGAACATAGTGCATTTGTTAGTATATTAACTGACTTCTAAAATGTCGCGAGTGTGTGTTAACAGTCCTGATTTATTTTGCTATATTTGTGGCGAGTTTACGCCGAAATCGAAAAAAAAACCACTTTCTGACTTAATTAAACAGTGCTATCAAGCTTATTTTAACCGTGTCGTAAGGAATCAAGACAAGTCATGGGTTCCTAAAGTGTGCTGCTTAAGATGTTATACATATCTCAATGGTTGGTGTAAGGGAACAACTAAAAAAATGCCATTTGGTACGCCAATGGTGTGGATGGAGCCAACGAATCATGCCGTCGATTGTTATTTTTGTTTAACGCAATTAAAGGGGTTTTCTGAAAAATCAAAACGAAGTATTAAGTATGCCAACGTGCCATCGGTAATAAAACCTCAGCCACATTCTGACGAGTTACCTGTTCCTGAGTGCCCAGTGAATTTAATTCAGACAGTTGAAGTCGACTCGAGTTCGACGGATAGTGAAAATAGCGAGGACCCCCAATATGTCCCAAAATGTGCATCTGAGCCACTTTTATTGAATCAAACTAGGCTTAATGACTTAATAAGAGAATTAAATTTACCCATTGATAAGGCAGAATTATTGACATCCAGATTACAGCAATGGAATCTATGTGAATCAGATGTGAAGGTATCTTTTTATCGTAAACGACATAGCTCACTGGTTCCGTACTATTCTAAAGAAAATGGCTTAGTTTTTTGCAATGATGTAAATGGATTAATGGCAGAGCTTGGGCAAAATCATGTAGCTGCTGAATGGCGTTTATTTATTGATTCCTCAAAAAGTAGCTTGAAAGCAGTATTGTTGCATAATGGAAATGAGTTACCGTCCTTGCCTCTCGCTTATAGTGCTAATTTGAAAGAAACTTATGACGTTATGAAACTTTTATTAGAAAAAATTAAATACAGAGATCATAAATGGCCAGTTTGTGCAGATCTTAAAGTGGTTGCTTTGTTAACAGGCTTGCAGTCAGGCTATACAAAATATTGTTGTTTTCTTTGCGAGTGGGATAGCCGAGCTCAAGCTCAACATTTTATTAAAAAAGATTGGCCATTACGTCACTCTCTAGTAGTGGGCCAGAAAAACGTAAAATTTGAACCATTGGTTGAGCAAGATAAAATTATTTTGCCGGCATTGCACATCAAACTGGGGCTCATAAAAAAATAAGCAAAGAAGGTGCGGCTTTCCAGTTTCTCAAGCAAAAGTTTCCCAAGCTTAGTGACGCGAAAATTAAAGAGGGTGTTTTCGTAGGTCCAGACATAAAAAAGCTGATTCAAGATCCATCTTTTATATCTGCTCTCAATAATATTGAAAAACAAGCATGGAACGCTTTTGTCGATGTCACTAACAATTTCCTTGGTAACAAGAAATCTGAAGATTTTCGCGAAAAAATAAAAGTTTTATTGGACTGCTACTATAAAATGGGATGCAATATGTCACTTAAGTTGCATTTTCTTCACTCGCATTTGGACTTTTTCCCTGAAAATATGGGATCAGTCAGTGACGAACATGGCGAACGCTTTCACCAAGATGTTGTTGCATTTGAAAAGCGATTTCAAGGCAGATGGGAGCCTGCTATGCTCGCGGATTACTGTTGGAGCCATATTAGAGAGACCCCTGCTACTGAGTACAAGAGAAAAGCCAGCCACTCCAAAAAAACTACGCCATTTCAATTAAAATTACAATAAAATTATGGAAAATTCGTGATTTCGGACATGGATGTTTATCTGGACATTGAGATGTGATGGTGTGTGTATATTTGCATATTTTTATTACTTTAGTGGCAAGAAATAGTAATCACATAATGCGACCTCAGATAAAATCAAAAGTTGAAAATTTGTTGAGTAGTGTAATAAAAGCTTAGTGAATCTACTCAGACAGAATTATTGGAGATAAAAAATAAACACTTCATTTTAGACATATTAATAAATAATAATAATATCCCACAACTATCACACAACGTCGTCAAGTCCCAAGCTAAGCAGAGTTTGTGTTATGGGTACTAGACAACTGATAAACATACTTAGATATTTCTAAATACATACATATTATAGAAAACATGTTCGTTCTTTGCAAGAAATACTCAAAACATAAAAAATATCGTTCATGAAAATTATGAATAATTTTAACTGAAGGACACAGGTAGTTTTAATTCTGACATGGCCTCTCGCTCTACCGTAAAATATGAGAAGTCCTGTCCGTACAGTACGCGTCAAATAACTTTGCCACTCTGAAGTTGGCTACATTCACTGCGCATTAGTCAATTTTACGAAAAAGACAGCACTGCGCATGCGCGAACCTCAGTGTTACGTTTCTATCTCAGTCGTTCGTATACGTCCGATACTAGCTTGTGTTCCGCTCGCACCTATACCACTCGATAGTACCTGCGCCGTTGTAAGGAAAGCCTAACTTCAGAGCGGCAAAGTTATTTGACGCGTACTGTACAAGACATTTTGGTCATTTATTGCATACTGACGCCATTTCCCATGGAGGTCGTCAAAAACTATTTATTAAATTGAAAAAGCCATTTAAAATATTCTATTTTAATAGGGGTATGGCCTATTAAATCGCACTTTGCACTTGGACCGTAGATTAGATTGTGATCAAAAGATCCGTCTATGTGTAGTATAGGTACATGTAAAATCATATTCCAACGAAGAAAAAATATTTTTGACTTGCACAGGACAAACAACATCATCATCATCATTATCAGCCTTTTTAATGTTCCCACTGCTGGGACTCAGGCTTCCTCTCTAGAAGAGGGCATTCCCTCTTCTAGAGAGGAGGCCTGAGGCCGTAATCCACCACGCGGGCCCAGTGCGGGTTGGTGAATGTCACATGTCTTCGAATTTTTGGTTCTAAGACATGCCGGTTTCCTCACGATGTTTTCCTTCACCGTTTTGAGAGCAGTGGTGATGAAATAAATTAAACAAAGTAATGCGCCTGGCTGGGTTTGAACCCGCGACCTACAACTCGTAAGTCGGGGCCGTTACCACTCGGCCACCACTGCTCAAACAAACAACAAGATTCAATTAAATGGTAAATATAAAACAAAAATGGTAGGAGTGGAGGGAGACTTTTGTCCAGAAGTGAGACAGAAAAGATGGCAAAAAAGAGACCACTGCTCGTTAGACTATGTGTGACGTGTGATTCTGTTCTTCTTCTTTTCGTGTCGATGCTCTCAAACTATACTTTTTCTGACCAATATTTGGCAACCTGTACGGCTCTATTGTTGGCCTCATATAGATCCTGAAAACTGCAGGTGGTAATGCAGGATGGGCAGCATAGCAGGTGGCGCATGTCCTGTGGAGAGGCTCCACATTAGCACTGTGCTAGAGATGGGTCGAGGAAGCCCCACTTGGCCAGATTGCTTTTACAGCGGCCAACCTGGGTCCGCAGGCGGTTTAGAGATTTCCAAATTGGCCACTGTAGTTCGATTCCAGGATAACCATTTTCTTCTTACTTTTGTATAAAAATCCAATGAGGGAACAGGAGAAAAAAAAACAATTTCTGTTTTAGTGCTGAGTAAATATCCTTTTTTTCCTTCATCCTTTTCGGGCAGGCTAAGGTCTTGGACCAAACGTATAACGCCTTGTGACCAGTATTAATAACATTTTTCTCATGTCACTGTAGCACTTGGCTCCACAACACCCTCGCTTGTGGCTCGGGCGAATTACGCCTTGGTCGCATAACAATTTTTTAAATTTCTGCTCTTGATATGTGTCTCATCCATCTACCATTTTTTCATAAACCCACCTTTTTTTCATAAAGACCCAATTTTCTAATTTATTATTGTTGAAAAATACTTACAAAACACAATAATATCAGCTTCGACCACATAATACGGTTTCCGCTTGCGTAACAGCCGAATCTGAATGATAGCCGATACCAATCCCCGACGGGGTTATCAGTACTGTAACATAATATCGAGCCAATCAAGGTTGTGACACATTTTCTTTTAACTATGTTATCGCCAAGTGTTTCTCAGTAGGTATTATCGTGTATATAACAACATTTACTTTGGGATATGTGATTATTTTTAGATAGTTCTTTAGAGTATTTGTATTTTTTTTAATGATATAAACTAGTGCAGAAGGAGAGGGAGGCCAAAGAAAAGATGGATGGACTGTGTGAAGATTAATATGCAAGAAAAGGGAGTTAGCGATAGCATAATGACGGGCGACAGGACAGAATGCAAGAAAATAACGTATCGCGCCGACCACAAATGACACGGGAAAGAGCAGGAAAATTTGGTAACTTAACTGATGGTAAGCTGTGATCCAATTGTCAATGGTGTACGTTACACCCTCTTGCCTTGAAGACAGCTAAATTATAATCGGACGGGAACACCGCAACAGACAAATTGTTTTAGTACTTCTTTTTGGCTTCTGATTTTTTTTAGTTAGGTACTAACAGCATGTTGAAGTCAACTAGAGTAAATTATCATTTGTTTTAAGAAAAATAAATAAAAGAGGCCTGAGTCCCAGCAGTGGGAACATGAAAAGGCTGATTACTCTATGCTTAAATAAATTTTATTTCTATGTGCAACAGGTTAAACAATAGGTATCTACTTGAAATTTTGACAATGTATTTTTCTTTTCGTTAAATGTCACGTCTTATATTTTGTAATATATGTAGTAAGTTGTACTGAGCATTTAAATAAAGAGATTATATTTTCAAGGTTTCTGTTAAAAAGCATCTATTAAGTATATTATCTTTTAAAACATTATTAAAATAAATAAATACGTTCGTCAACCCTGAAATTATCCATAACGAACCAATTTCTGATTTTATTTGGAGCGAGTAACACCTGACCTACCTCACCTCTGACAACACAGTTTTATTCACAATATTATTATGAAATAGTGTTTGAATCACTGGTCGGAGAAGGCAATACTCCCCTTTACCTTCTTCTAATACATCATACAAATAGAAAAAATAATAATTTGTGACCCGGAAGTAAATGCAGCACAATGACGTACAAAATAAAAAATATTAATAAATAAACAATAAATTATAATCAAAAGACCAGACTTTATGACGTCTCCTCTACACGTCTACGCTGCGTCTACGCAGTTACACGGATACGCGGTGGCTACGCCGCTATACTGCTATACAGCGGCTACGCGGCTATACTGAGTTTGACCTACTGCAAGTTGGATCTTCGCCGCTACACTCAGCCTACTCTACTACGCTGAGTTCGAACTACTACGTTGAGTTCACGCGACAACGCCAAATCTGAGTTATCACGCTGCGTCTTCGCTTCCCACGAAGCATGAAATCAGATCATACTGTCTTTCTTTGTTTATTCTGATCACGCCACGTCTTTGCTACGCTGTATCATTTCCTACGCTGAACTAACGCCTAGCGCGAAGACACATAAAGTATTTAAACAGACAGCCCACACAAACAACCGCGAACCGACAAACTAATTAACAGACAACATCAGAGCTTATCCATGCCAATTATAATCATCCGAAATTAGGCCACATGCATTTGAAAGAGAGAGAATTTCTTGATAAACGATAGGGTTATCAAATTAAACTCGTTGCTCTAATTTATGTAGAAATGCGAGGAAACACCGCTTTTGAGATTATAAACAAACCTTGTCTTTGTTTTATTTGAAATGCAGATAGCAACGCGATTACCTAACAGGTTATTACAGTCGTATATCGTCGGGTTACTGCAAGAACTCATTAACTTGTTAGTTAATGAAAATACAAAACTTAATTAGATAATAAGCATCAGCCGACCATATACAACATTATTTTCAGTCCAAGCGAAACCTGAATATAACTGAATCGATTCCAATCATTTTTAGGCCATGTTATATTTTTTCTCAATAATATTTAAAAAAGGTCACAAGTTGGACACAACCGACACTAAGTACAAAACATGTCACGGTAGGTCATAGCGGGCATTAGGCGCCAGCGCACAGCTGGGTGCGGAAGCAAAACTACCCCTCAGTCACCCGGGTGGCCCGGTGACCATGTATTTATATCGCCAACCCAGTGCCATAACGGCCTTATAACTTTATGATTTTTCATAAGACAGTTTTGAAATTTTGTACATAGATTCTTTTCATAAAAGTACTAGGGTTTTTCAGGTATCGCATATACTAAAAATAAAGTTGTATACGTGAAACTTTGAATAAAGCCAGTAAGTAGACAAAAGAAGATTTATTCAAAGCTTTGAATTGGTCAGTTAATGGGTTCTTGCAGTAAGTCGACGAAATGTTACCTAAAGCGGCCCAGTGAAAAACCCAGGCCACGTGACACCGAGTACACACCCTAGGCAAGTGCTTTACATTGTGTAATTTATTTAATTATCAGTGCTCTCAAAACAGTAAAAGAAATTATCTTTAGGAAACCAGCGTGTCTTCGAACCAAAACCGAAAAAGTGATATCCAATAACTCGTACGGGTTCATCGTGGTAACTTATTACCTAGTCTATCTTATATGCTGAGTTTGCCTTTTCGGAAATTTTTTATGGTGGAAAAATCATCTAATGACATCCCCCGCTCTTGGGCGGAGTGGGAGATAGTGTCAGACTCTTACTGACTAAAAACTCACCCCGTTCCTTCGTGCCTTCATACCGGGGCTCGAGCTACTCTTTCGAAGCTAACCCTGGCCCCAGTAGGCTTCGACCCGGCTGGGCCCCTGCTGTTGCTGACAACTCTTTGAGGCACGCGGGAACAGTGTGCGCCGTCGACGACTTGGGCTCGATCCGGACAGTTACTGGAAGGTCAGACAGCCAGATACCCATGGCTCGCCGTCCGCAAGCCCGCATCTAGGGTGGCCGGAAATCGGGATCGGAAACGGGGCGCCGTTGCCTGTTGCTGTTGCTGTTGTTGTTAGCTTCTGCTTCACAGAGGGAGACGATCGCCTGCCACTCCTAGAACTTCCTAGCTAAAAAGTTATATATGCTTTATTCCACATTAAAGCATATATCCTGTGCCTGTTTGGCCTCACACAGATTTTATTGGTGTTTTCTATTATGCATTTCGATTGTGTAAGCCACGAATAGTTAAACGTTTCTTTCTTTCTTTCATTTCTTTGTCTAGAGAAGCTGCCTGAGTCCCAGGAGTGGGGACATCAAAAAGCTCATGGTACGTGCATGATACCTACTTAGGTTTAATATGTTATACCCATAAACTGAATCGTATGTATAATACAATCTTCCTCAATTGCCCAGTTACCAACCAAAGATAAACCTGTACACCAGAATTTTAATTAAAGCATACTATCTATGGTCAGTAATGATAGCCTAATTTTATTCTTTAGGTACTCGTAAATATGCAATTTATTTTGGGAACACTAATGACCCCGCAAGTCCGCGACTGCTAATTAGTTTTCCTTGTTACCGCAAAGTAACTGTTTTTTTTTGTTTTTAGTCTCATTATTATCGTTCTTTATTCATCATATCAGCCGAAAGACGTCCACTGTTGGACATAGGCCTCCCCAAGCGTCGCCACAATGACCCGTCCTGTGCGTCACGCATCCATCAGATTCCTGCCAGGATGACTAAGTCATCGGTCCACCTTGTTGGAGGTCTTCCAACGCGACGTCTTCCGGTACGTGATGGCCACTCCAGGACCTTTCGTCCCCATCGACCATCAGTTCTGCGTGCAATGTACCCTGTTCATTGCCACTTAAGTTTCGAATATATGTCGGTTACCAAGGTTCTTTAATGAAAGTGTTAAATATTTATAGAGTTTGACCTTTTCTCTATTTAGGGTGGAGAAACGAAAAACACAACGGTATGTGCCGCTTGCACCCACTAAAACACTCCACTGTATCTGCTAATATGAGGTACCTACTCATACTCATATATTGCAGAGGGATCCGTAAATCATTTCCGACTTTTACTTACTGACTAAAAACCTTCCAGTTTCGTCATTGCAGAAGGATCCGTAAATCATAAAAGCGTTTTTTTTTTTTATGTGGGTAAATCATCCTAATAATTTAATCTAATAATTATTTGGAATGGATGTTTAGAATGATGAAAATGAATAAATGATGAAAACAGGATGTTTAGAACACTACCCGCCGTCGACGACTTGAGCTCGGTCCGGGCGGTTGCCGCACGGTCGAACGGCGAGCTAACTATTACTCCCCGTCCAAAAGCTCGCCTATGGTAGCCAGAAATCGGAATCGGAATCCTGGCAGCTGGGGCGCTAGGACAATTGTCTCACGTGTGCGGCCACCTCCTTTGCTAGCATTAATGTTTCACAAAAGGAAGCGACCGCCTGCCACTCCTCCTCGCTGCAGACCATGGAGCGCGCGAGAGATCGCTGCCGCTGAGCGCCCCCATGAGGACACGGCGGTGCTCTGCCTAGGCGGGGCACACCTCTACTGTATGCTCCACCGTGTCCTCTGAGCGGTCCACACAATGGTGACACCCAGGTATCACTTCTGCATGAATCTGGTGTAGGAACCTCTATGTCTGGTGAGGACCAGCGTCATGCGAAAGGCAATCATAAAAGTGTTTCTAGTAACATACATTTTCTACGATTTTTTTTACAGATTTTAAGTTAATTAAATAATGCAGTCGGGGTGCTTTTGGGGTTGCTGCGGCATGCAAGATGTAGCGAGTCAGGAATATTCGTGGACGCGTATGTTGACGGGATCGCTTCGATCATGCGATCGATGCACTTCCTTGATGGTGCGCATACGCTTCTCCACCAATGGAATCCTGAATGTGTTTTCAGACCGGTGGGACTCTGGTGTGTTAGTTGTTTATTAAATTAATTTAATTCTAACACTAGTCTAAGTATTACTAGCATTATATCTACACTTATAAAATATCTGCACTAATATACGTGTAATAAAGATGCAAAATCTGTTTTTTAATTTTTTGTTTGTATTAAGTACTGGTCCGATTACTAAAGTTTTTTCGCCGATAGCTGCTTTATTCCTGAGTAACAGGCTATATTTTATGTAAGCGGGTGAAGTTGCGAGCAAGACCTAGTCTGAAATAAACTATTTGGATTCGAAAAAGGCACTTACTGCCGCACTCAGAGACGTCATTTTACTTTAATGTCAATTATAGTAAAACCTAAGGTACTTAACATCATAAAGATATAGACTATTATTCAATGACAAAATTAGTAAATCAGAGATTAGCGTTAATGGGCGTCTCTGAGTGCGGCAGTTAGTTTCTCTACCTGCCTTTCCTAACGACACAAGACTTTAAAGAAACCTGCAGGTACTTGAGACACTCTACTGGGTACATCATCAGACCACGAGCGTCGACTGATATTCAATACTTGCCTTGTACCGCTGTTTCTAATGTTACGTAATTCAACGCCTACTTTCAATGTCGAGTCGCTGAGCATTATATGCACTATTATTTGTTTTCTTCAATAATAATAATAAATTGCACAAGTGTTCCTTTGTGTAGCCAAACGAACGAGATAAGTCGAAAATAGACACGCGATTTCAGATCGTATGTGTAGGAGATAGATTATAGTTTTGCATGAAAGGTTTTGTTAAGTGTGTCAAACTTTTAGTTTTGCTATTTGAAGAAGAAAGTAGTTGCAGACCTTATGTAAATATATATCTAGTTGCGGATAGGTATTTAAAAAATGTATGTCTATTTTTGGCTTAAGTTATCAAAGGTTACTGTAAGATTTAGTAATCTACATATATATACTAATATTATAAAAAGGTAAAGTTTTTTTTCGTTTTTAAGGGGTAATCTCTAGAAATCTAGTGCGATTCCTATAATTTTTTCACCGATAGAAAGCTGCCTTATTCCTGGCTCCTGGCTTAAGCTGCCTTATTGCCGTATTCCTGGGTGACATAAGACTGTGACTGACTAAAAACCCACTCCTGTTCCTTCGTTGCCTTTCAGACCAGGGCCGAGTCTTTCTTTCAGAAGCAGATTGTTTGGTGGGAAAATCATTCAATGACATCCCCCACTCTTGGGCGGAGCGGTAGCTAGTGACAGACTTTTACTGATTAAAAACCCACTCCTGTTCCTTCTTTGCCATTATTCCAGGGCCCCGGGGCTCAACTCCTTGAGGCGCGCGTAGACGTCTTGGACTCGGTCATGACGGTTACCGGACGGACAATTGCTCTTAATTGCTCTTTACGTTAAAGAGCTATTGGAGGAACACGGATAGCTTTTAGTCAGCAGCGAAAACTGGCAATAACGCAGCCATAATCGAGATTCCTGAAGGTTCAGTTTCCAATTCACAACCAACTAGTGGTCGTGCATTAAAAACTATCCAGCCAATGTCACACGTTTCTCCTGTGAAAGACACTACCAATTAAGGCTATTAAAACCAGTTAAGGCCTCATTAATAATCATCAGGCAATTGACTATTGCTCCTAGTTACAACTGATGACTTTCAAGGTATAGGTTAAATAGATTTTCCACTAGTTTCAGAAAAGTATTTATTAAAACACAAACATTGTAATATTTTACTTGATATTACAATTGAAATTACAATATTTTTTTAATCTTACCTTATATTAATGATTAATTAATCCCATCCATTTTTTAAATAATATTTGATATATCTATCATCAGCATCATATCAGCCGAAAGACGTAAACTGTTGGACATAGGCCTCCCCCAAGCGTCGCCACAACGACCGGTTCTGTGCGTCACGCATCCCGGATTCCCGCGACCCTGACCAGGTCATCGGTCCACCTTATTGGAGGCCTCGCAACGCTGCGTCTTCCGGTACGTGGTCGCCACTCTAGAACCTTTCGTCCTCATCAACCATCGGTTCTGCGTGCAATGTGCCCTGCCCATTGCCATTATCACATATCTATAATTCTTAGTTATTTTTAATTAGTTTAGGGTTTCTATAGTAATTTTTTGGTTCTAGTGTGATTATAGTAAGTAAGGTAGTTTTGGTAAATACATAAGCGTTTGTATAAGTTACAAATACATGCATACAAATACGTAAGAGATCAGAGTTTATGAAATTGGATACAATACGTGAAATAAGAAAAGAGGCAGGGCTAAGATAAAACGAATACATTGTGAAAAAGAAGATATGCCAAGCATTGATGACAACACTGAGATAATAACAGATAGGTAGCGATTAAAATGTATCAGATGAGAAATATATATATTGCATTGAGAACAGTGGTGGCCGAGGGGTAATGGCTCCGACTTACGAGTTGTAGGTCGCGGGTACAAACCCTGCCAGGCGCATTACTTTGTGTAATTTATTTCATTACCACTGCTCTCAAAACTCTGAAGGAAAACATGGTGAGGAAACCGGTATGTCCTAGAACCAAAAATTTGAAAGACATGGGACATTCACCAACCCGTACTGAGCCCGCGTGGTGGGCCCTCTTCTAGAGAGGAGGCCTGAGTCCCAGCAGTGGGAACATTAAAAAGGCTGATGATGATATATTGCGCCGACAGCAAAACAGTACTATTTTCTCATAGTCGTTCAACCATATTAATCGAGATTTTAGTGCCATAGGTCTTCTTTATTATTCTTATGTGTTACTTTCTGAAAGCTTTTTGACTTTTCGAAGAACATATCTGTAGCGACATCTATGACGCCACATAAGAACTACGAAGAAAATACGAAATCCTGCATCGCGCAATCAAAGTTCTCCGCGCGATTTGAACATATACGACAGCCCGACACCAACTATCGGGCAGTCGCCCACCAGACTATAACATCCTGTCTGGTCGGAGGATCCTCCCTTTTCATTGGAGGTTTGCGGGGCTTTACTCTCTGTTCCGCTTACCTCCAAACTGGTGACCTTCGACAAAGAACGTCAGCGCAGCCTTCGTGCAGCTACTACTTCGTGACGTCATCATCACTTCCTCAAGCTTTCGAGCAACGAGCCATACAGCCAGCACCCTCGGCTAAGGGTATCCTGACCACCAGTATGCCTACCGCTAAAATCGCTATCCTACTAATATTATAAATGCGACAGTTTGTATGTATGGATGGATGTATGGATGTTTGTTACTTTTGTTATCAATTTATTGATAGTTGCAATTATCTATATTTCTATTGGTTTTTTTTTATATAGCCTCTTTTTCGTTTTGTAATGTGAATGTGAGAACACTGTATACCTTACAAACCTTTAGATTACTTCCTATTTAAATTACTTTTTTATTTGAATTACTTTTTTTATTTTTTGCTTTTGTGTACAGTATTGATATGCACTGTTCTTACATACTATCATATTGTAACACCTACCACTTTTTTTAAAAGAGTAACCATGGAGTTTCTTGCCGGTTCTTCTCCATAGGAAACGACCAATTTGGAACCGTGCACTAGCTTCTGACGTTTTATAAGTGCCCATGTAGGCCTATGTGAAATAAAATATTTCGACTTTGACTTTGACTTTGACTCTTTCACGCAAAAACTGAACGGATCTCGATGAAACTTGGTACACGAGTAGACCATATCCCAGAATAACACAAAGGATACTTTTTATCCTGGTATTATGTACGCGGGCAAAAGCTAGTATAACAATATATTTGAAGCCCATACCATATTGAGTAAATTATGTTTGCGTTATTAAATTCAAGGTCAAAAATACCATAATAATATTATCCTTTTCACCTTGCGCCCTTTTTGGCAAAATGTACCAAAGTCCTGTTACATACTTTCATAATATAAAAATTGAATACTTTAAAATAAATACTACTAAACTTCTGTGAAGAATTCCAATAAAATTATTTATTGGAATTCTTCACAGAAGCATTACTTGGTATGTTTAAAACAATTTCAAAAACTATGAATGAAAACAAATTAATTCGCACACCAAACAGATCGAAACTGAAGCTTACAACTCAACATGAAGGCTGAGGCTACAGTAGGGAGCGATTTGCGATGCGACTGGAAGAGCGAAACGAGAAAAACATGGTATGGCTACATTACAAGCGAAATTCCGGCGTATATTCGGCGATGACATGGCTACAGTACACATGCTGAATGGATCGGTCGTTTTCTTAGAATGCGATCAAATCATCCATCGCGGTTTACTATACGCATAATGTAGCCACACGCATATTTAGCAGCACTATTGAACTAGTCGTGCAAGTGAGAAATTTTCTAAAAAATTCACTTCAATTTCGCTCATATGTTGATGTAGCCGATGCCGTGATTTCAGTAATGTTGTTCCTATCGCATAAAGAAATCAAAGATCGCTAGTAATAATTGATGTACGGTGTAGCCATATACGTGAGCATTCATTTACTTGTTTTAATCGCTCATGTGTCGCAGGTCGCGTCGCGGCCTAATGTAGCCTCAGCCGAATAACCAGCAATTTATTAATATCTACATTTTAATTAAAACGAGTACAATTAACACTATCGTATCTCTAGGGATCAGTTGCATCTGACAGTTGTCCTGTCACAAACGCCGGGAAATGTCACTTTGACAGCGAAAAGAAATAAACGTTGACAGCTCCCAAATGTCATGTAGCTTCATCTCAATTCAATGATAGGTATAAGTATCGCCGCACACGGGCCACTGACCACAACCAACAACGCCACCACGTGAAACTATAAGCGGTCACAAACGAAGTCGAAGCGCGTGACGGCCACTTGTAGCTGGTGGCTGCTACTTTTCTTAACCCTTACGCATAGTATCATAATTGACTCTGACGAAGTATGTTTAAATGCGCGAGTGAAATGTGACTGCGTTTTGTATCGCGGGCCAGAAGAAGCGAGCAGCGGCGATTTGTAACTTATGGCGGCCACCGGCGTCAACCGTGTGCGGCGAATCCATATAAAATGTGTGTGGCGGCGTTTTGTTGTTGTGACCGGTGGCCCTTAGTGTAAACCAGTTAATTCTAGATCATTTAGTCGATAATATAATTAAATTGTGTCATTTAAATTGGACACGCTATCGAGAGAATATTTTTAAATAACTTTACACATTTAACCTGAGAGCACAATGCTAGTTTTGCATGGAATATCGATAACTTATTGTAGATACTAGTGATCTGTCACGCATAGGACCAAGTAAGGATCGTGACACTATGTTTGTCACCCGGAACTCAATATGCAGTTCAGGATACGCTCCTGTCTATCTTGTATCGTGTTGTGTGGTAATTATGTAGGTATAGATGCTCAACTGTCGATAAATATAAGACGATCGATTTCATCTTCCTTTGGTAGTAAGTAATTTAATATTTTTACAATTTTTTAATTTCATGTTCATGTTTTTGCCCTCAAGCAAACCAACTACCTATCCTGCTGGAGTTGGGGGTTTGAAAAAGTTATCGTGGCCTTAAATGCAAAAGTGAAGGAACACAGGTGCGTTTCTGCCAGTAAAAGTCTGACAATGCCCCATGCTCCGACCAGAGCAGGTTTTTGTTAATTTCCTACCTGTATCTTTAGAAGCACGTACTGAAATTTTAATAGTCAGCTTGATTGAAAACAAACCCATGACCTTGACCCATGAGCGTAAAGGGCATCTGAAGTATTCTGAAGGTTTTGGGGTATTTTCAATATCATGCAGATTTTATCACGCATGCGAGATTTTCTTGCCCCGTACGCGTCCCGCGTGTGTTTTTCCTGCATTGCAATAAATACTTGTACGAAAAGGACTTTTGCGGGGGGGGTTACGCATCCGTATTCGTGATGAAATTAGCACGATATTAAAAACTTCCTTCGTCGGCTACATCATCGCTTTTCATCAGTTGAAATAGTGGTCGAACGTGAGTCTATCCATAATTTAAAAAAATCCTTAGTATAAGTCTTATACATACCCTACTTTTTTTATAAGTTCACGCTTGACCGCTATCTCACCTGATGGGAAGCGACCACTTACCTAGAAGTAGCCTATTCACTCTCTTGACTTAAATATTCCCGGGTTGATGGAATGACTTTCCACCACAAAAAAAAAAACAAAATGGTTGACATTGCAGCTAAACGAATACATTACAAAACAATAATTCAAAACCTAACGATTCTATGACCCATATAAATTGTTACCAAATCCAAATAACAATGAAGTATCAATCATCGACAAACGTCGTAGTGACAACAAAATAACACGAGTGTCTGGCAGCAGCCCAAATATTGTATGGCGAACAATCGATTTGTTTAAACGAGTGTAACTGTCCCCGCACACGGGCTTAAAAAAAACGCCGCTTATTTTTTTTACCCGCTCTTAGCGCTGGCATATTCGTCGCGTACGCAACAAGCGGACGGTGGTCACTCACACATTCCCCGCGCGCTTGTAGTAGTGCAACCGATTCGAGCGGTTGTTTGAAGCTTTGCCTCTGTACGGATAATCTACTCATGTGCTTGGGTGGAGCGGGAGATAGAGTCAGATTCTTACTGACTAAAAACTCACCCCGTTCTTCTAGCCTTCATACCGGGGCTCGAGCTTCTTTTCAAGCTTCATTTTGAGGCGGCCGTTTTTCGACTAGTGTGCGGCGGTGCCGCCACAAAAAACGCTTGGAGCGGCTTTAAGCTTCACCGGACACAAGAGGTGTCGCGCGCTTCAGCTGTTTTTTGTGGCCGCTTCTAGCTTTTTTTTGTGGCCGTTTCAAGCGTTTTTTTGTTACAGCGTTTTTTGAGGCCCGTGTGCAGTTAGTTGAAACGCTAAGTTGGTCGAGTCACGTAGAAAGTGAACGGAATTTATTGACTGTGTTCTTTGACATGAGGCGGTTGAACTTTCTGTTCAATTGCAACATTTAATTGGGTGGTTATTGGTGGGAGTTGCGAAGATGGAATTAGCAAGTCTTCTGTTTCAGGCTCTCACAGAAAGGCAGGAATCCAGTAGCTACGGCGAACTACAGTGGCCAATTTGGAAATCTCTAAACCGACTGCGAACCCAGGTTAGCCACTGTAAAAGCAATCTGGCCAAATGGGGCGTCCTCGACCCATCTGTAGCACAGTGCCAGTGTGGAGACTCTCTATAGGACATGCGCCACCTGCTATGCTGCCCATCCTGCATTACCACCTACAGTTTTCAGGATCTAAATACGAGGCCAACAATAGAGCCGTACAGGTTGTCAAATATTGGTCAGAAAAAGTATAGTTTGAGAGCATCGACACGAAAGAAGAAGAAAAAGGAATCCAGTGTGACAATTTCGGCCATATTTCAACCGAAATGGTTTTCTTCATACTTTAAAGCTACATTAGATTGACGCACATGTGTACTACAACTAGTTTACAAGTCTAATTTGACTGGCCTGTTGGTCTAGTAGTTAGTGGCCCTGACTGCTATGCCGGAGGTCGTGGGTTCGATTCCCACCCAGGACAAATCTTTGTGTGATGAGCATGATCATTTGTTCTGTATCTGGGTATAATTTATCTATAATATGTATGTATTTAATAGTAGTTTATGTGACTAGGGGATAAAGCAGTGTCTTTAAGTCGCGGGCGGCATGTTGAATTCCGAACAAAACGAAGGTTGTTGATTTTAATCCTGAACGCCAGTGAGGGACTAATATAATTAACTCCCGAGCATTGCGAGGGAGTTAATAAAAAAACCTGAGTGAAGTGAGGAATTCAAGCCGCCCAAGACAAAGACAGCTTTATCCCCGTGTTGCATAGTCTACTTTTTACACCATCTCTGAGATAATTAAAAGACAATTTGGTCGATCAAATCATATATCATTAGAGATATATGTATAAATATTATATTTACAAGTTCATCAAACAAACAAAATTCACTACTTCAAGATTCTATAGTTTCAATTTTCTATAACGCTCCCAGTTCGCAGTCAGTAAGCAGATTTTATTCTATTTTTTTTTTTTGTTAGTGGCCAGTTTGAATTTCGAGTCAACTTGTTCGATGCACGTACATTTTAATTCACAATGTTGACGATTTTTGATGTTCCAAATTGTAATCTCATTATTCCCTAGGGATCGGCCATACTGCATTATTTCCCTAGAGAATAATGACCTGCTTTAAGTGAGGTTTGTATGACGTATAAAACGACATTATCGAGCAGGTGGTGTAAAAAATAAATTATTATGTTTATCAGTTGTCTATTACTCATGACACAAGCTCTGCTTTGCTTAGGACTAGGCGGCGTTGTGTGATAGTTGTGGAATGATTTTTGTCATACTTATTATTATTATATTCTCACCGGTACTTATTGCAATAATAATAACTAATGGGGTAATATTTCTTATATTTTTTTATGTTCATTTTGAAAAGAAATATTTAAAAATAAAATTTGACTGCACGGTTGACGCAATGGATGAGCGATTGGTTCCTACGCTGCGTGTCGACGGTTCGATTCTCGCACGGAACTAATATTTGTATGGCGTAAAGATAAGTGTTTCGGGCCAGGGTGTTTTGTGTATATTTGTGAATACGATCACGATACAGGAGTAATTCTTGGTGTGGAGTAAGAATTAAAAAAAAACAATTAAAAATTACAAATACCAACCCACATTAATTAGCACTTGCCTCATTCAAAATACTTTTGGTAATCACTCACGTCACTCTCGCAAATTGCACTAATCAACGTTGGCAGACATACATAGCTGCTTTCCCTTTTTGCATTAATTTGGCATTTTTATTAAATTGCTTTTAAATTTTTATAATTTTTGACAATGTTCTGGTGCCCTTTGTTTATTATTGCCTTAACCCCTCGAGGGTCAGTAGGTATTATTATTACGTAATTGCGCGTTTTTTTTAGTAAAATCACAAAAAAAACAATAATTTAAGATATTATATTAATTATATTAAAAAGGATTTTTCCAAGAAAAACGAAAATATACAGACCAACATTTTCGGCCGAATTAATTTCGTACACCTATACACCACATGTACAATACGCCAATTATTATTTATTTATTATTTATTTATTTATTTATTTAAACTTCATGTACAGTAGTGGTACATAGGCGGACTTAATGCAACAAGGCATTCTCTACCAGTCAACCTTTGGGTTAAAAAAAGACAACTAAAACAACACACAAGACAATTAAAACTTCATGCAACATATTAGTACAAAGGCGGAGTTAATGCCTTAGGCATTCTCTACCAGTCTACCCAGGGCGGTACTCGTAGAGACAAAAACATGGCAAGTGCATAAAAAATAAATAAAAAATAAAGTTTATTAAGAAAAAAAGTTTATTAAGCGTTTTGCAAGGTCATTCAAGTTGTACAACCGTATGTACAATTGGGTGTTAAAGGATTTAGACGAAAAATAAACTTGAAACGTAAAACAAATATTTATTAAAATAAAAAAGAAATAGACATTATTAGTTTTTCAAAACTATCCTCAAAAGACGGTTTAGGGAGCGACAAAAGTTTTTATGAAAATATTTTTTTTTTTTGCGAACGAGGTCGTGGTCTAAGAGCTAGTTAAATTACAATCCCTGAGGTAGGCATGTCCGTTTTTCATTTAACAATCAACACTAAAGCTAGCGTCCACCGCGTTAGAATCGGAGCGTACGCAGCGTCGGTATTTACAAAATGCCGATACTCCGAATGCAGTAGACGTATATCTACTGCATTCGGAGTTTGCATCGGCAATATCCGATCCAGTGTACGCTGTACCATACAAATCAATACTTTTTTTTATGGTGAGGAAAATCATCCAATGACAACACCCGCTCTTGGGCAGAGCGGGAGATAGTGTCAGACTCTTTCTGACTAAAAACCCACTTCGTTCCTTTTAGCCTTCATACCGAGCTCGAGCTTCCTTTCAGATAACCCTAGCCCCAGCAGGCTTCGACCCGGCTGGGCCCCTGCTGTTGCTGACAACTCCTTGAGGCAAATCAATACTTGAGCAACGAATCCGTCCGCTCCGATCCCGACGCAGTGGACGCTTAACTTGATAACATAAATTGTCGGCTGGCAGCAAAGATTTTCACCGATCAGCTTTTAAAATACGCCGTGGAGAAAGTAGACATGTACTGTGGTACTACTGTGTTTCTTTCATTTCCCGTTTGCGGTAGAAAAGCGAAAGCATCGCAGGAAACCTTACAGTACCCAGTCCAACGTGTTATGGTTGAGAGAACGGTGATCAAGGCATGATGTAGTTATCATTGTTTTAGTTTTTTACTGAAAGGAAGTCGTGGTAGAGACCTTGAATAAAAAAGTAGATAGTGGCATAAACGGCAGATGCGAAAACTATGGGCATGTGACAATCGCGGCAGTAAGTATCTAGACACTTCCACATAGACTCACTAGTGTAAAGTCTTGAAGTGTGTGGCTAGGGCGACACCACAGCGACCTTACCTTCTGCATGACGCAAGTCCTCATCGGACATGGCAAGTTCGGGAAGTTCCTGTGTCAAATTCAGGCGGAAGAATCGCCCGGGTGTAACTATTGGAACATACGGTGCAGGTATACCCGCTTGGGCGTAGCACCAGCCTGTTCGTGGTTGCGGTCACCTTCTTCTGCAAGACAGTAATGCTAGCGCAGGAGATGCGGCATGATACTGCAGCCATGAGAGAACCGACATCCTCACGCCCCAGCCGCCGCGAAATCAGATGCTTCGGGTGTCGGGAGTTGCAGAGCGATCCCTGGCCACCGGGCGGGCTTGCGGACGATGAGCAGTAGGTAACTCGCGATCCGACTGTGTGGAAACGACCGAGCCCAAGTCGTAGATGGCACATAGTGTTAACGTGCGAGGCGTGCCTCAAACGAATGTCAGCAAACCGTACAGGCCCGGCAGGGCTGATGCCTGCTAGGGCCCTGAAGAATTTTTTTAAAATAAAGCCATGGTCAGAGAACGCAAAGACCAACTGAAGGATGCTGGTGCGGTTTTGGTCAGTAAAAGTCTGAAGTGCCCACTCCACCATAGGGCGGCAGAAATCATTGGATGACTTCCCAACTCAAAAAAAAGATGGGACACTAAAAACCTACAGTTTTCTTAAAATCTACGAAAAACAAATGACTAGGAGAATAATTGATAATTGATTACTTATTAATAATTGTTTAAAGCACTTAACATACATGAATTAATCGTTGATTTATTTTCTTAGTATGAATGCGGATCTTAGGCTCAAGTTTTCGCCTGGCCTCCGAGGGCGGAAGAGTTGTGTAGAGCCGTTTGTAGTAATTTTCTCACGCACACTTTTTGCGTCTGAGTCATATCTGTAAAAATACTTTTATAAAAAGTACCTCTGTTTAAATTCGTAATAGTTGTAATGACTGTCTGTTTTTTAGTCAGGCCTAGAAAATTTGTGGTTTTGAGAAATAATATTAGCTTAAACACCATAATCCCGATGCGTGCGAGACGCACAGGACCATTCATTGTGGCAGCACTTGGGGGAGGCCTATTTCCAACAGTGGACGTCTTTCGGCTGTGAATGATGATGAATGATGAAACACCATAATCAGCCTATAATGTTCCCACTGCTGGGACTCAGTCCTTTCTAGGAGAGGGAATGGGTCGTCATCCACCACGTTGGGCTAGTGCAGATAAGTGTATGTCACATGTCTTCGAATTTTTGGTTCTATGATTATGCTGATTTCCTCACGATGTGAACCCAGTGTTGTCTTTTTTAACCCAAAGGTTGACTGGTAGAAAATGCTTAATGCATCCGCCTATGTACCACTATTGTATATGAAGTTTAAATAAATAAATTAGATTTTTTTTTCCTTCACCGTTTTCAGAGCAGTGGTGATGAATTAAATTACACAAAGTATTGCGCTTGGGTGGGTTTCAACCGATCTACTCGTAAAGTCGTGAGTTGGGCTGTTACCAATGGGTCACCACCAAATATTTAGTAGATGTAAGTACTTAAAAAAAACATGTAACATTGTTACAAAAGACTTTTGGTAGTACAAATAATATTATGAAAAACACATCCGGTACGTTCTGACGGAATTTTGTAATAAACAGGTAAATATTAAATTAATGAGATTTTCTCATTAAATTCTGAAAATAGTATCCTGTTTTGTCGATAGTTTTTGAGGGAAAATACCCATTATTTTGTTCAAACATTGAAATTATTGCCCCGTTCATTGATATCCTCAGGAAATAGGAATGTCAAAGGTGTTTTCCCCCTTAATTTTCCTGGAACTTTTGAGAAATGCAATTGGGGCTTCCCGTCAATGGCAAACTTGTTTTTACGTAGATAAGGATTTCCACGAAATCCCACGTACAAATAAGGGAAAATTGGGTATTACGTTTTCAGGAGACCGCATTTAAAACTAACTAACCTAACCATTATGTAATTTTAAAATACCACAATTGGTTTCTTTTTAGTTCATATTTAAAAAAATATACAATAAATAACCGAACTAGTTGGACTCGTCTACGAAGGGTTCCGTACATTATCTATACAATATTAGACACTATATTATATACCTTTTGTTTCAATTTCACCCATCCCTGTTTGTTTATTGAAAAATCACGTTTATTGTATAGGAGCCCTCTTTAAATACTTATTTCATTCTGTTTTTAGTATAGCTAACAACAAAACAAAAATACATCATCTGTGAAAACAGTCTAGCAATCACAGTTCATGAGATACCGCCCTAGTCACAGTAAGAAAATTTTTGTAGTAACATTAAAAGACAGCATGAACAATTTCCAGATAACTACCTCATCTCAAAACATCTACGCCATATTAACGTTTATAAAAGTTAATAATTTATACATTTTCATAAACAATTTTATAATTATATTTAATTTAAAAAAATAACAAAACCAGTCTAATCTTTCTGCACCAGCAGTGCGATTCTGTAAGACTTCATTCTAAACTTCGCATCTGAATCCGCCGTGAGTTTCTTGATTGGCATTCTGAAACTCGGTTGATAATTCGAATCTACACTAGCGCTGCTCTTGCGAGCGTGTTTGCGAGTTGAACTAAATTGACCGCGGAATTTTGACAGATAAAGTATGAGATGACGTAAGAAGTGGCATTCTATAAGGTAATTCCGCCGTCACTTCGACGCTCACTTCGTACTCGAACCCGATTCAAAGTGTCAAATTAAAAGCGTCTATTTTACGAGTGAAAATAGAAGAAATCATAGTTAAATAGTGTTTAAATAAAGTTTTTAAACACACTTTAAACCAAGATTCGTCGCACATTTTAAGTGGTTTGCTTTAAGGAATGATAAGTGGTTCTAACATATAAAAAAGCACTGCTAACCTTAGTCCACTGTTTGTATGTTTTGATAGTGCCACTTATACTGTTTAGGCATAAACTCTACCAGAGTTTCAACCTGAGCCGACGATCGGTGAGAGGAACGTGTTTCATTTGGACTGAAACGTTGTTGTTGTTTTAGAAAACAAAATAAACACTTTTTTATTAATATTATTTTTTAACTTTACAACCAGAAATATAAAACTACTTCACGATTATTTCACAATTATTTTTGGCACTGAACGATCAAAAAACAAACAAAACGTAAACTAAACAAAACAATACAACGCACTACGCATTATACAACTTCAACGCATAAATATTGTCCACAGATTACTAATGATATTATCTGTCAGTCATTTTTTTTAGTAAGGTAAGCATAGATTATATTCACGGCACGAACTTAGAGTTTTCTGTTTTTTTTTTACTTATTAGCTGCCTCAAATTCCTTTAAATAAGATATTTTAGTTTAAACATCCATAATAGCTAAAATTCTGTGTCAAAAACTGGTAAAATAAAAAACCGATAAATCTCAACTTACATTTAGTTGAGTGTGGTAATCACTAGTACAGTATTGGTCGCTTCGGAGCTCACTTCACTTCGCAAGTGCCTAGGTGATGCTTACAGAATGCAAAATCAAGGTCGTTTTGAACCTTATGTGAAGTGAGAGTGAGTATCGAAGTGAAATGCGAGTTGTTGTCTGAATTTTACAGAATCGACGTACAGTACGATAAAGTGCGCGAGCTCGCCACCACCACAATTTAATTAACAAATTAATTGTAATTATAGTATCAGGCTAGTTGCGTGTAAGCTCCCGTATATTTAAAAGTAGATAAATGAAGTACTTGCCTCCATAACACCAAATTTTGCCTTGGAGGCAATGAAAAACTTTTTCAACTTCTATCAAAATGTACTAAACCGCCATTTTTTCCAAAAACCAGAAAATTTTAATGATTAAATAACAAATATTACTAACCTTTCCTAACACTTACAATTTACAAACATTATTGTTCGATCCACTCCGTCCATTAGTTCAGCGTATTGCACCTAGTGGGCAAAATTCCAAGTTGTAAAAACAAACGTACTATGTTCTTGTATAGTTTTAAACATATATATCGATTTTCGTAAACATTGTTGTGCTTGATTATTTTGAAGCTGGGCCTTCAAATAGCTGAAATTGGTTTAAAAAGTAGGAATGCAGAGGTAGAGCTAGCAACTGATATAACACTGCAGGTGTTAGTATGTAAAAGTCTGACACTAACACTTCCTCTTGCTTCAACCAGAGAGGGAGAAGCGATTTCATGATTTCTTACGTAAATATGAAAAACGATGCTAAACTTCTCGGTGTAAATACCAAAATCACTATACGTACTCGTATATAGTTGCCTACAGTATTTGAAGAGATCCATCAATTCCTAATAGACTCCATAGTCAGACAGTTCTAATGATTTTGAGAAAAAATGGGAGTAATCCAGAAACATTTTATAGTAAAAAAAAAATACAGGGTCGAGATAACTCAATCGAAAAATGCCGCAACTTTGGAAACATTGGTAACACTACTAACTACTGTGATAATGTTATCACAAAAATATGCAAAAAAGGTAAATAAATAAACAATTTCGTGTCGACAGACAGACAAGTTTTATGTAGCGAGACGCGTCACAGTTGAACACACTGCACTTCAACAATAAATCATGGTTTGATTGCAAGCGCCAAATTAATGCTTTTAAAGAAACACATTGTTTATAAACATCGCTTATTTCAGACACCTTTTTGTGCTCATTACCATTTGAAATCCTTACTAATATTACAAAAGCGAAAGTGAGTTTGTTTGTTTGTTTGTTACGTCTTCACGCCTAAATGGCAAAACCGATTTTGATGAAACTTGGTACACGGATAGACTACGTCCTGGAATAGGACGGAAGTATGTTCCCTTTGGATAATTTTCTGCTATCACGCGGATGAAGCCGCTGGGAGCAGCTAGTCGTAAATAAATGGAATGGCCAAATCCGATGTCTACAACTTTGTTTAGTAAGCACCATCGTTATTACACTACAAAACTGATTTAGCATAGCATAGCATAGTCGGCCTTATAATGCTCCCACTGTTGGGACTCAGGCCTCCTCTCAAGGAGAGGGAATGGGCCTTAATCCATCACGCGGGCCCAGTGTGGGTTGGTGGATGTCACATGTCTTCGAATTTTTGCTTCTAGGACATGCCGGTTTCCTCACGATGTTTTCCTTCACCGTTTTTAGAGCAGTGGTGATGTAATAAATTACCTAGCAAAACCCAAAACAGATTTACGTCCATAAAACCTACCTACTGTCCATAGACGCGTAGCTTCATAGATGCTGCTGTCTGTCTGAGTATGGTTTTCGCACTTCGTTCTATGCGGACCATTGTAAGTGAGCCCTGGTAGCCATAACTTTAGGTGGGCTTATTTCCATTACCCCGCTTCTCCAAAAACAGATTAGGCCTCTCAGGTTTTTCAGGGCATCAATAAGTGAGTTCGGGGATCCTCCATCAGGTTTACAAGAGAAATTCACAAAATATGTCGAACTTACTGTCCCCGCACACGGGCTACCAAAAAACGTCGCCAGAAAAAACGCTTGAATCGGCCACAAAAAAAGCTAAAACTGGCCGCAAAAAACAGCTGCAAAACCGTCTTTTGACCATTGTTGCACCATTATTTTGACATGATCAAAATCGTCTCAATTTTATCTTGACTTTAGTGAAACATATCTTTCAATGCTGATAAATCGATGATGTCAGATTTTTTCAGATCCCCTGAAATGGCGCTTCTATTTACTTTGATAGGCAAAGTTATGTATCTAAATAGTTCTATAATTATCATTTTTAAAATCCCTTACAAAAAAAAACGAAACAAATAAGAATTAATAATTAAAAATATAAAAGACTGGCTTTTGCTTGCGGCGTCGCCCGCGTACATAAAATATAGCCTTATAATATGTCATTCAGAAATAAAGTAACTTTCTACTGGTGAAAACATTTTAGCAATCGGACCTGTACTTTCAGACATTACCTCCGATAAACAAACTTTACCACTATATAATATTACTGTAGATAACTGAAAGGAAATGGAAAAAAAAACTGTCAAATAGGTATTTAGAATTCAGTCTCCCATTTCACTTTTGGAAAGAGTTCAAGAAATAAATAATGCATTGTTAATTTTGAAACGGTCGTCAATCGTAGAGTCATAGACTTCCTAGAACAATGAAAGGTGACTATGTTTTTGACACGACGATACGGGACAAAAATAACCACACCGCTGAAGCTGAAAGTGAGGCAACAAGCTTCTCATTTATCATTGATGAAATTTTCGATTTTATTGTACACCTCTCTTTTATTTTTGAAGTGAGAAAATGATAATCCAATGAATTCTCTGCTGTAGGATGAAACGAGAAATTACTGATAAAGTGCTAGTATTATAAAGAGGTAAAGTTTGTCCGATTGTTAAAAAAATTGTCGCCGTTAGAAAACTGCTTTATTCCTGAGTGACATAGGCTATACATATATTATGTACCTACGTGAGAGAAGCCACAGGCAAAAGCTAGTCGCTTATAAATTACAAGAAGTAAAAGAGTAACTTGAATTACTGAATGTAAGCGTCTCACTGGTAATCAGTAAGCAACAGTTCCATATTATGCAACGTTGTATAATTTTCTCTTGATAACTACATACTTCGACTATGTAAAGTGATTTGTCATGCGTTTTATGGTGTAATGTAAAGAAATCTCTATATATAAGGAAAGTAGTTACGGAAGATCCCTTGGTCTTTGTGCTTTGCACCTTTGTAGGGCTAGCCCTTTGTTAGAGGTTTTCAGAAGGAGAATTAGAGACATTTCCTGTCAACACAACCGTTCGCATTCGCAACACCCATGGCTTCAAGGCTTCGACCCTGCCGGGCCCCTACGGCTGACAAGTCCTTGAGCGCGCGTGGAATAAGTACTACGCGCTGTCAACTACTTGGGCTCGGTCCGGATGGTTGCCTGACGGTCGGACGGCGAGTTACCCATTGCTCGCCGTCCGCAAGCCAACGACTACGATGTTGTTTACGTAGGATATACTGTACACATATTGTTAAAAAAAAAAGTTTATTTTTAAGTAGAATTTAATTAATATACTCACGAACAGTAACTGCGCACTGGTTTGGGAAAAGGTTCTCCTTTGGGGTTTAAAAAACAACTAGTTTTTGCCCGCAGCTCCGCACTCATAAAAAAGTATAGCCTATATTACTCTACAGGAATAAAGCTTTCTATCGGTGAAAACATTTTCACAATCGGACCAGTAATTTCAGAGATTACCTCCTACAAACAAAAAACAAACTTTACCTCTTTATAATATTAATGTAGATATGCTTTATCGCAGTGTTGGGCAAAATTTAGTTTGATTGATGACTACGACCCCTGGCCTTATAGCGCAATGTTCATATATTCTAGGCATCAGAATAAAATACGCTAAACACAAACTCCACAAAGTTTATGAGAATTAACGATTATTAATTCATATAATATAATAATATAATATAATATTCCACAACTCTCACACAACGCCGTCTAGTCCCAAGCTAAGCAGACCTTGTGTTATGGGTACTAGACAACTGTTAACATACTTATATATTTCTAAATACATACATATTACAGATAAATTACACCCAGACACAGAACAAATGATTATGCCCATCACACAAACATTTTACCTGGATGGGAATCGAACCCACGACCTCCGGCATAGCAGTCAGGGTCACTAACCACTAGACCAACAGGCCAGTCTGAACAGTCTGTCCAGGTGGACCGATGACCTGGTAAGGGACGAGGGAGGAAAGGAGAACCACAGGACCGCTCATTATGTCGACACTTGCGAGAGGCCTATGTGAACCTATGTCCAACAGTGGACGTCTTTCGGCTGAAATGATGATGGGTCTAAGTCAGCAAAGTGATTCTCTTAATACGTCTTGTTTCAAAAGTTCAAAAAAGCCGCCTCTAGTATAGCATAATCAGCCTTATAACGTTCCCAATGCTGCCTCTAATCAATACTAAATAGCTCGAGACTCTCCTATTTCCATGACAACTCTACCAAGCTAAACATGGCATCGGCGGTGGAGACCTCTCGCGCCGTGCCCTGGTTCAAGCCCTGGTTCGGAGCGAGGAGGAATGGCAGGCGGTCGCCTCCTTCTGCGAAGCAGTAATGCTAGCAAAGAAGGAGGCCGACCGCATCAGGCAACGGCGCCCTCACCGCCGCCGGGATTCCGATGCCGATTTCCGGCGACCGTAGACGCGGGCTTGCGGTGCTATGCAGCTATGGGCTGTCTGACCGTCCGGTAACTATCCAGACCGATCCCAAGACGTCGATTGGGGCCAGGGTGATCCGGAAGGGAGCTTGAGCCCCGGTATGAAGGCTAGAAGGAATGAGGTGGGTTTTTAGTCAGTAAGAGTTTGACACTATCTCCAGCTCCGCCCAAAAGCGGGGGTTATCATTGGATGATTTTCCCCACCATAAAAAAGGCAGCCATGACAACAATAAGAAAGTAACCCACACAACTAAAACCAAATCCTATTGAAACACAGAATAATAAAAAAGTCAACTGCGTCAACTGCCATTGACATTTTCTCTTATAAGTACTTATATACTTACTGCTAATGAAAGTCCGCTACCCACTTATTTCCCAAACACGGTTGCATATGGCCGACGACATGTATTCTACACAACAACCAATTTCACTCGGTTTGGGAAACTGTCACTCATTAACTTTAAAACTTAGAAAGTGAATATTTATTTGAATTAATAGCTACCAGTCTTGACTAAATAATGTACTTATTTAGAAAAGTTTCATTGGCACTCTTGTGCTTATGTACACGAATGGCGGTTTTTTTTCATCATCATCATCATTTCAGCCGATACACGTCCACTGTTGAACATAGGCCTCCCCCAAGCGTCGCCACAACGAACGTTATTGTGTGTAAAAATCATCCAGATGACATCCCCCGCCCTTGAGCGGAGAGTTAGACTTTTACTAACTAAAAAACCCACCCCGTTCCTTCGTTGGCCTTCATACTGGGGCCCAAGCCTTCCTTTTGGAAGAAGACCCTTGGCCCCAAAAGGCTTCAACCCTGCTGGGCCCCTACAGTTGCTGACAACTCTTTGAGGCGCGGGGGAACAGTGCGCGCTGTCGACGATTTGGGCTCGGTCCGGAAAGTTACCGGACGGTTGGACAGCGCAAGCCCGCGCCTACGGTGGCCAGAAATCGGTATCGGAATCCTGGTGGCGGCTGGAGCGCGGGCGCCGTTGCCTCATGCGGTCGGCCTGAAGCCAGCAAAAGAGCCTAGATTACTAGATTACTAGTTTCGCAGAAGAGATTTAGGTAATAATAATATGAGTTAAAAACCATACATTTTTCCTTCTGTCCAGTACCACGGAATGTACATACATTTATACACTATTTATTTGTTTGCATAGAAGCTCACAGTAGTAAGAAGCCGTAAACTCGTAATAGCTAGTACTATAGCTACTCGTATGTGTGTGTTCGTATGTCTGTGTGGCGCGCACTTCCGAATAATAACGTGTTTGTGTGAAAACTGCGTAGAATGGGATAAAACATGTTTATGTCTATTGATGAGTCGCTTCGTAAGTTTTCCATTCATCTAACCATTGAAATGAACATAAATAGCATTTTACATGTTGAAGTTATCATCTTATGCGCTTGACATGGTTACTACAAGATGGAGGGCCTCCGTCAAATTAGCCTAGTTTTGGTATCTCTCTCCCATTCCTCCACTCTTAATCTTATCACATGGTACATGTTATGGAACAAAACACGATGTTGTAATGCGCAAAAATACAATTTACATCACAACATTTAACGCACGCTTCAAGTACCTCTCACGGTAGGTGCATGTACTTTCAAATCGTAATGGAAACGTGTTCTGCGGTGCACGCTGGTGGCTGCAGCGCGACGTCACGCTGAGCGGCAGCGGCGGCTTCAGCGAGCGGCGAGCGCGGGACGTGCCACCACGCCGGGAGGAGCGGCCGCGGGAGTTGCGGGAAGCGACCTTGACGCCGAACGAGGAATGAATCACGGCAGCGAAAGTGGGAGAAATGTGCCGCCGCGCCCCGCGCCGCTCACTTTTACTTTCCAGTGTGGCGCAACCGAGAGCGGCGCCGCAGCGCGCGCGCCACTCGCCCGGCGCCCGCGGCCCGCAGCGCCGTCGCGCCGAACACACCGCGCTCCCGATACCGTCCGCGACTGTGACTCTGCCCGGATTACAGTGATACTACCAGTGCATCACAGGATTCAGTTTCAGTGATTCCCGCAGCGAAAGTAGAAACCGGGTCGCCGATAAGCGTTGTGCAAGTTGTTGCGCGCGGAACTCGCGCGCGGCCTCGCACTCTCCCGCAGGAAGCGTGTCGCAAGCGGGGAAGTGGCGCAAGCGCCGGGAAGCCGACGCGCGCGCTCCACAACACACATACCCTGGATTGCCCCGGCAACACTGGATTCTCTTCTAACATTGTCCCCTGGTAAGCATCATCGACGTTTACTTGTTGCTAGGATATCATTGTGTGGATTAGAAAGTGACATTCTATAGAGAAAAGCAGTAATTAAAGGTCGAGCGAGCATAATGCTCCATCCCGCGCACTCGGTTCTAAACGTCGGAGATATTAGTGAAGGGGACTGGTGTCAGCAACACACTCAAAGCGCACAATTGGCGTCACCGACGACTGAACTTCGGCTCGGGTGTCGGAAACGCTACAAATAAAGAAGTGAAATATCCAAGGACAATACAACTTTCAAGTGATTTCGCGCGCGGCCGACAATAAAAACTTCGTAACGCGCCTGCGCAACCTCTCGGTCTCACTTTCGACGTCTGCGCCGAGCCTCGCTCGACGAGCCGCGCTTTCAATAACTATTACAAAACCTCCGGCATGTCGAATTTTCTTTCGAAAGTTATCGCTGCTAGAAATTTGATTTGTGAAGTAATGGACGTTTCGACACTCGGTGGTTTGCTCAGTGATGAAAATGTGAAAAGTGCGGCGAGCACATGTGGCAGAATAAAACCTTGTACTCTCCGTGACCACCACTGAGTCATTGAGTTGGAGCTATTACAAACAGCACGTTCCGAGCAACTGTCATCATTAAGGAGAACTGAAAGGAGCACGGTCCAAGGCCAGTTGAATAACGAATTTTCGTTTAATATTAATAAATGGCAAGCACGGCCGATCGTGACGGATCCGATGGAGCACGCGGATGCAGAGGATCTCTGTGACCGAACACTTTCACGCGACCAGCCGCCGCGATCACAATAACCGAGCCAAATCGAAACAATAAAACGACACGATATAGATGATATAATCGTCCGTAATTTACGAAATTCATTTCACGGGATCAGATAGTTGCTATGCTAGCGATACGAATTCTTTGTATCGTTACAGCGAATACAATAATTTGTAGAAAAATTGCTTTACCATTTTAGACTCACAATTTCACACGCTTTGGGAAACTATTACTAATACACGTGGTAGGCGAAAAGGACACATTGTTCTCATATGACTAAACCTGTATATTGTTGTAGCCGAACATGATACATAGTAGGTTGTTATAAGTCTTTCTCTTCCATAAGCCATCTTTCTTCGACGCAAATATTCATGATCCTTTCTAAAAGATCCGTTGATATATCAATACATCGTGATAAGAAACAAGTTATGCAATTCACGCGTGCAATAACAGCTTAAACGCTTTCATTTTCAAATGCGAACATTAGTGGGCGTGGCGCTAAATGTCAGGATTAAGATTTATGATAAACATCGTGATTAGCCAGTGACAAAAGTACAATGAATTTAGTTAAACTTTCACCCGAAGAAATGGCGCCGCGAAAGTAAGGCCGCTGTACATCGGATGATTTCATCCCGATTTCACAAACCAATGTAACGAAATTATAAAGTTGAAATTCGAGGATGTGATGTATGCACGGACGAATAAGCAACGCTTTCTGTTTTCATGCTTGACTTCACGAACGCTTTAAGGTCGTAGAAAGATTTATCAAACTACCTTTTTTGCGAGTGTAAGTTTATTATCAGGAAATGGCAGAGTAATTACGGCATGTTTCCGAGTTATTTTACTGTGAATCATAAAGATGGTCGGTGACGAAATATGATAATAGACTTTGCAGACCGTATCACTAAAGTAGACTTTGCATATATGGCGTGTGATTTTTTTTATCTCTCTGTTGAAGCATGAACTGACGAATGTGAACATAAAACGGTCCATGAATTAATACGATATTTGCCAAATAAGAGTGTGAACGTATTTTTATGAAAGAAACTATTCAATTGTTGATATTTTACACTAATGACTGTGTTTTAGTAAAACATAGATATTTCGTAAAACCGTGAACAGACCATTGTTTTGCAACGCATATGAAAAGGCCTGTTACAAATACTATGATAAATGAATAGTTCTGCACAACGACAGTTCACTATTAATTTATCAATAGATTCATTTATAAAATATCACTTTTGCATGATATCATGTTTCCGTGTTTAATTAATTCAATGGCAATAAATATGTAGTTAATGTTCACATCGAGATAAACAATAGAATTATACACGACCCGGGCGATGTGGGAGCCCCTTAGTTTGTTACGAAAACAAAGTCTCAATAACAAAAATTAAATTGAGAGCCAAACACAAGGAGCAATTAAAGTCATTCTCACAGTAGCTGATGACGAGTTTACGTAATTTGTGTCTTTTGAAGAAATTCTCTGTGTTATCCAATCTGTTTAGACAATGATAGTGAGGAAATGAAAGTGAAAAGCTGTTACGAGAACGGAACGAGCAGTTTATAGACGCATTAGCACATTGTAAACTATAGACAGACATCTGGTCTGTTCTCGGTGATCCATATACAAATCTACATATGCATCAATGTGTTAATGATTTGTAAAAAATGATAATAGAAACAACATCAATGATTTTTTCTTGCACGTTACCTTTATTTCACATAATATTATTCAAATATCAAATGTTTTGTATGTAAATGTCGCGAGGACATCCGTATTGCTAAAACTTTTGCTACGGAAGGACAATTCAGATTTTGACCCAAAAATCTGTCATCGTTTTAAGGTCATAGTTAATTTTCATACTACCTACCTAAGTTTCTTCATGAAAAATTTACTCTTACAGCTTAAAAATATAATAGTGTTTAATGTAAGTTTTAACGACTTTCATAAAGTTTTCACAAATAATTTCACGACGTATGTCTGTGTTTCCAAAAATACAAAATCCATTAGATTTTTATACGTTTGAAAACAGAACTTAAATCCTACAAACTCATCTATATTTCACCCAGTATCAGCATTATTTACTTAAAAGAAATGTGTTTCATTCAAATCATTTGCGAACTCGTTAACGACCTACTTAACTGTATTATCTTGAGCGTCTTCACGTGCTATAATAGCGCCACGGTTTTCATTTCTCAGTGACCACCCACGCGAAGTGTCAAATTGCTAATAGCATTATCAACTTTCATTGCATCATCGTCATCATCGGTTGTAATTATAGTGTTTGTCCAGGCGTCCAGTGCTTGTTATAACAATAAAGCTATCTGCTACGCTCATTAAATTATAACTACTCCAATATTTGTTTTCGACCTGAGCCTGATTGTTTGTTTAGTTCTGCATCCCATCACTAGATAAATAAACATCTTATATGGAAGCATCATTTAATCTGTCGGTACCGTCAAGTAGGTAACAGCGGCGTAGGCGATGGCGGTACACATTGCAACGTGCCGATTCATATCCAAGGTCTTTCCTAGTGGAAGAGAACGGAGTTTCCTGCGGCCGCCTATCTCTCGCGCACACCGACATTCGCACGTGAACGCACACGCGCCCACGTGTCGTATTCTTTGTGTTCAATCTTTCCTAGCTACCGTTGCGAGGCATCTTCTTTTTGTGCCGTCCGGTGGCGTTTGAAGTTCGAGCCTCTGAGCGCTTCATTATATAGGCGACGTGCGATGCGCGCGCTTCGCAGTTAGTGTGTCACTAGAGCCCGCGCGAGAGGTGGCCTGCAAGGACTGAACCGCGCCAACCTTTTTTTCTGTGCGTGCGATGTTTTCACTTTCGTTCTTTTTGACCGGCCAGTTTGATTTGACGTCGCTCGCGCACGGACGTGCCTGGGTTCCGGCGTTGTGATATCCTGTGATCGCTGGTGCTCCGGATTGTTTTTGTTTATGAAATTTATTTTGTGAAAAATATGGCTGTGATAAAGTGTTAATATGTTCGATAGTAACATTCTTTTTAATTTCTACAATGAGATTGCTAATAGAAGTGCACTACAGTTGGCAAGGTAAGGTTGTTTTGTTTGTTTACCTTAAATTTAGTAGGTATGCGGGGATGCGCATGTAGGTGTGGGCGGTGGGTAGGTAGCCACATCGTCGGTCCGGTGGGACGGTCGACACAACCTTGGCTCTAATGAACGCACTATTCGCCGCTTCATCCGCCTCTCGCCTTCGCCTGAGCCTCGCTCGGCGAAGAGGTTAATAGGTTCACATTAGATGGTGGTTTGCGAAATCGACTGACTGAGCTCAGCGTATGAACTGCGCCCGCGCCGCTTTTCCACGGTTGGTTTCGCGCGCATTCGACACACAGTCTTTAAAACATTTTAGAAACGATCACTTCCAGTAATATAAATAACCATCAAAATAATAATTTAAGCACTTGATAGGTACCTTATCTATTATGGGATACCATTCAATATATATCAGCATTCAATAGCGGAAACAAAAATATGACCATTGGATTTAAAGTTAGCAATCTGATTACCATAACACAATTTTTTAATGTTATTTAATTTTGTACCAACCAATCAAACTAATTGAAACCAATGAAAAATTAACAAGTTTGTTTCCAAACAATCATTTTTGAAACTCTCATCGTTTACCGAAACACGATAATGAACACCAATTAATTACCTGTTTAACCGCGAATTTCACTTCTGATTGCTCGAGCATTAAATCGATTTCAGAACTGATAAATACTCGTTTCGCAATAGTAAAAGTCGATTCATTGCTTTTGGCACTTAATTACTGAAAATCTTTATGAGAATCGATTATTCTTGTAAATATAGAGTCCCCAGTAATATATTCGTTTCTCTACTTTGCTTGTTCATGCGAATTTTCTTTACAAAACTTAGTATTTTTGTTTTACTTTGTTTCATCTCATCTTTGTGCAACGAAAAGTTAAGCTCATTGAATAATTTGTGTTATTTTCTATTTCTCGTTGTTATCATTCATTAATTACCTGTCCAAGGCTTTGAAGTAATCTATTGATAATGAGTGGTATTGACTAATATTGTTTGATTGTAAGATTCGTGCGTGATCAACAAACGATCACTTCCTTAATCAACTACCTATTTTGATTAATAAAAATATAGATTCCTGGAAAAATTGTTATCGTAGCAGCAGTATTAAATCTCTTGTTATTCATATTTGATATAGAATCTGAAAATTCTCATTTTTATTTTAGTAAATTTTACATTTGGAACTAATTAAATTATAAAATAAACTTAAATAATTAAAAATAATATATACACTAAAAGCCTAGCTAAATATGACGTCAAAAAACTCCTCCGCATCGCTGTCGACTGGAGATGTGCCCAAAAGGCTGGCGGCATTGCCACGTTGTATGGCAATGCTTAATCTCTGACCGAGGTAGAAGCCAGCCCTTTGGTCACGCGAAGAGTCAACTAAGCGTTTGGATAAATCTTTAAAAAGCATATGAGCACTCGATATAGAATTGATAAAATACTTGATTGTATAAATAATAAAACATATAACTTACTCATCATGCACGAAAACAATTCTGCCTACAATATTATGACGCATATATGTTAGATTTGTATGTTCTACTTTAACCCGTACAAAATACACAATTAAACCTTTGAATTCAATACGTGATGTATCTACATGAAGAGTTTGAAATATTTACTCAATAACTAAAACTACAAAGGAAACGAAAGGTCCTTGTAGCTTGTTGATAGGTCCGTAGACGGCCTGCCACTGCGCAGTTTTAAAATATTATGTGATAAATACTTGACCGTATCCAAAATGATAACAAGTTTTTCAATGTGTAAATATTGGCTGTTTATTGTTTACTAAGACTGTAAACGAAGTTAAAACCGAGAAAATCACTCGTCACGTTAAAAACAACAATCATATTCAAAACACCTCGGAATAGAACGAAGAAGAAGCATTAATTTATTCATAAAAAATATTGTTTCTTTAATTCCGAAAAGAAATCCTAAACAATATCAATAACACAAACATGCTTCGGAAAACTATATTAAGGTTAAAAGCAATCAAAATTCTATGTATTGCAGCTGCCGCGGCTATTCTTGACATTTACTCTAAAATTGATGAAGACAATCGCGTTGAGAACAAAAATTACGCAACGAGAATTGATACTGATGCTAAGAGAGAGAATTGTGTCAATGAAGCAGAAGTGTCGGCAGTTGGCACGAGTAAACAATTAAAGGGCGAGTACGAATGATCGCCCAATGCCGTTTTTCTATTTGACTTAACGAATATCACGCGTATTTATAGTGTTCCGGAATGAAACTGAAATAAACCGAATACCATTGTTGATTAATTGTATCAGTGTTCTAAGATAAGAAAAGAAACCAATTGTTTTGACGATCATGTAAAAATGAATTGAGGATCTTGAGTATAATGTTCAATATTGTTAATTAACAGCTGTGCCTGATGTGTCTGTAGCGCAAGAGTTATATTTTATTGAAAATAAAGCCTGAAATACCAAAAACTATATTCCGTAAAAACATGTTTCAATTTATTAAATTTAACCAAAATCTTCATAAATAAAATATGACTTAATCGCTAGTCATATATAATTGTAATGAATAAGTTTTCATATATCAAAAATGTCGCTTTCAGGTGACTTGTCTAGCTTTGCTTCTAATATCGATATTATGATAATGGCTCCTTGAACTTTTCTATGTTGATGATATATATTTAATATACATATTTAATAAATTATGACGAGTTTAACATCAAAAAATTTCGTCTTATAAATATTTTAATAAACATCAAACCTTGGTATTCAAATGTGTTATGAAACCTTTACGAACTGTAGCTGTAATATTTTAAAACATGTCTATTGGCCTTCGTATTGTCTGATTAACACGATGGTCACTTTGATAAGACCTACTGTTAACAGTTTGATAAGATTTTTGATTTCTGTAACCTTTAAAGTTTCGATAAACTTAACCGTAATTACTATCTACTATACTCTGGGCTTACAATTCTAAGAAGACATTCTGACCTAGCTAATAAGACTGTTGTCTGTTTGTCTGACATAATTCTGTTGGTTGTGTGTTTCTTACAAGATTGATTCTAATTAGTTTCTCTAGTTAGCAAGATTCCTAACAAACTGCAGTCTCATGTTTTCTTCTTCGTCAATATAATAGAGATTCTTTGAAATTGTTTGAATATTAATGTTTATTGTATGCGCTAATAGACACAGGTACTTGTCCTGCGGTCGATTAGTCACAATTGTGTCATTATATTAAATGGTACACAATCAAATAATTAGTTTCGCATAGTCAAACATAGCATTAATTACACAATAATATTTACTGTACGCTATATTAATTGTAACTTCCGAGGGGAACAGTCCACTATGTTATCATTACACGTGGATAAAAACTAGATCTTTTCCGTCTGCAGTTTGCATAAACTAATTATGAACACGTCCAAGGGCCACTGTTTGTTTAGTAATAATCTATTCGTTACTAATAATTGTAATATAACCACAAATGTAACTGGTGTAATTAGGTCACGCTATGATTCGATTGTAACTCCTATTTCCTGGAAATATGGCGCTGGTACTATGAATTTATCACGACTATTATACAAACGTTGCATAGCAATAGGAAAAATCTTGAATCTAGTTAATATTACCATCTGTAATTATTGTCTTGAATAATAGACGTAGGAAGTATAGAAAATAAGGCAACGTAAACGGTCTTAATAACAGCGGACGTTAACTGGCAAAAACTTAACTGACAGAACTGGTTGCGCGAAAATATGAATTTTCAATGGAACACAATTAGTAAAACGCATCGTTTGTTAGCAGGCTTTGTGTACGTATTTAACGTTCCAAGAAACTAGGTTTACAGCGTAGAAACGCAAACATTTCTAAAATCCCAAATGCGAGAGCCGAGCTGCTCGATGCTATTTCACAATCGGCATTTACTCCTTGCAAAGTCGACATAAACATTTTCTCAGAACTACAAATATATTCGGCAGTTCGGAACGACTTCGGATTTCCATCCAAACAGAAATGTGTCAACTTCTTTATCGTTTCATGTAATTTCTTCATACTTCTGCGTACCATTTGACATTGAACTGAATTAAAAAGCGTTATCAGAGGGCTCGATATATTTGTCAGTAGTGTGCGCTAGTTGTGAAACACTCGTAACATTCGGACAGTATTTATATTGAGGCTCATTATCATCTTTTCGTTTTAGTTTAATCATTATTTAATCGAATTTTAATGCATCCTTACTATCCGAATGTGACGGTCACTATCCATGTTATTCTATTAGCACAGTCTACCAGTTTCAATTCGTATAGTTTATTACAGTCATAATCCGATATTATAAATTCTAATATACTCTTAGATAGACTTAAAACCTGACGTATTTTTAAGCTTTGAAAATTGAAATATTCAAGGCCATAAATGACGCCATTTTAAATTATTATAAAAGTAAGCATAATAACCAAGCGGCAGATATGGTAGTTCAAAGAGATGTATTGTGTGGGACAATAAAATTCGGAATGGTCGTTGTCAAATGACTCCCAGCCCTTTCTTGTTCCCGTTCACGGTACAAATTACCGAAGGACGTTGGAACTGGGTCACTTCGGAAATAGTTTATTGTTATCGGCTAGTCTGCGCACACGCAATGCTCACACGCACGCCCGAGCTGAGTTCGATTTTCAAACGTTTACGCACACGAACGAACCCCCGACTCAATTAGGGTTCATCCTTTATAACTCTCGGAAGTCCTTGTACTAGTTTGCCTTCAGAATCTTCTATATCATCGTTGATGTGTATAGGTGCGGTTTCAAACGGCTTCCGCTTTCGTACCAAATCCAAAACACACTTTCTTAAGGCCGACGGGTCAATAAAATTGAAAAGGTATCGGATTTATATTTTCATAATATAATGTCATTACGAGTCTTAAAGGCCAGAGTGTTTTGGTCTATTAGTTTTATTACGCAGTTACCCTTGCGTTGAATATTTAATATTTATAGTCTAACGCTTTCGACAGACCCTTGCTAGCGCGTTCTTCAGTAGTAAGTACTTTGTACACAAGGTTCTTCGTTTCATTATTTCGAATTATACGATGCACCTCGACATATGCATTACACTGACTACTTTATGGTCCTACCAATACACTCAATGCATCACTTTAATAATAACCTTTAGAACCTTGACCACGCCAATAAATTAATTATGGTCGCTTGTCACAGTTGGCAATAAAAATTCTCATCTACGCATAAACTCTGATTGTTCACAATTTTATAGGCAATTCGATTAGTGGCAAGTTGTAAAATAACTTAAAGACCTCAAGGCTTCCAAACAATAACCCACACACGGCCATGCTACTGGCACACCGCCACACAATGAATAATAGTGTTTCATAGATAACGCATAGACCTATCAATTTAGTCTAGCACATTCACAGGCGCACAAATCTGCGCTCACATCCGGAGTAGGGCGTGCTGCGTGCGTGTGAGTGCACTCACACTGTCGCAAAATTTCCCACAAACCCCCTCCACTCGGCGCACGCGCGCGCACACAAACAAACCCCAGAGTAAAGAGTAATAAAACTGAAGTAACGTGAACGAAAGCACACGTTTCACACCCAACACATGTATTTTTAGCAAAATGCGAGCGTACGGGTAGGTCAGTTACTATTATGACTGAAATTTTGATAAGAGCCATTGACTATCGTAATGAAAGTTACGTAACAGCTTTCATAATTTCTTATCTCTCCATTCATTTAGCCTCGGAAGTACTGTTAATGTTCTTGTAAGTGTCTGTAACGTTAAAGGCTTTACTTTCAATTGCTTCTTCAATAAGCTGTCCTGTTGCTATTGTCATCTAATTTTTCACGACCGTCTTATTTATGTTTAAAAATTCCAGCACACGGAATGTGTTTTTTAATTAAATGTTAAAGTAGTATTCTAGTGGTAAAATAAAATTGAATCGGTAGTATTTGAAATTATGCATTACAAATAAAAAAAAATCTTTCCTTTACATGAATAACTTGGGATCACCAATGCCAGTATTTTTTATTGGTTGTCTATGAATATATAAATTTATTATTCTGACTAGAAATATAAATAATGTTTAATATGCTGCCATAACTTAAACATGCTGACCAAGACCATAGAAAGTAAAACATAATAGCGTCACATGTGCTCAGAATATTAGGTACGTTTTTATGAGTCAGCGTTTCGACTTTGTCAATGTATGATTCAATTGTTCCAACCACAATTTTAGCGAAAGACTCCGCTAATAGATCATCGT
Organism: Mythimna lalbum; assembly: GCA_949319445.1. Taxonomy (NCBI): domain Eukaryota; kingdom Metazoa; phylum Arthropoda; class Insecta; order Lepidoptera; family Noctuidae; genus Mythimna; species Mythimna lalbum. Next base: position 5,492,610 of record OX439345.1, on the reverse strand, counting down.
TGAATTTAGATCCATTATGAGGATTGTTCCTAGTACTGCTCTTTTTTCCGTCATTGAATTTTATTGTTACACATTTCTTCATTGGATTATGACTCATCTGTACAAAGTTCGTTTTACGTCTGCAGATCCTTAATCTGGTACTTTTCAGTTGCCTGAATTAAATTAGAATTTGAGAGTTTGATCCTTACCTAAAATAACAAGTTGGATAAATGTTAAAAACTTATATTGCCAACCCTCTTTACCTAAAACAATTGCCATGCGGTAACCGTTCAAGATGTCAATAACTTACATAATTGACTCCGTCTTCCTTTTTACAACTTACAACTTTAATAATATACAAAATATTATTAAAGTAACGCATCCTTGCTATAAACTTAAGTTTTATAGCTTCATTGTCCTTACTTGAAGAAGTATCTTCACCGTAAAAAGTCATACCTATATTCGTACTAAATATTTTACAATCTTTCGAAGCACCATAAATAAAAGCACCATAATGATAGCTGTATAAGTCTAATGTTCGATCCAGCCCGTACAGCGAAACCTTTTTATTTAACTTTTTTGAGGTAGGAAATCATAAAATCACTTGTCCTGCTCTAGAAGAGGTGTCGCGAGAGGAAGTATCATAGGTTTAACTGACTAACTGTTCTTTCAGCCGCCCTTTTCTACATCTCTAATGACGATGGATATCACACAATGGGGTGCCCTTAGCGTGTAATCGCTTAGTTTTTGAGATACATATTTATAAGTTCTGGCTTAGAGGCTTTAATTTTATTAAGGTCACCACAAGCACATCAGATAAAACTGACGACCACTTCGTTACTGCGCGAAATTATTCATAAAAAAAAAGTTGCGCAAGTTCATATAACGTACATCTTTAAAGCCCTTATCTCTTCCACCTTATTCAATACTTCCACTAACACACTAGGTTAATATTAAAATAAATTTTGATTTGGACTCTGAAGAAAGCAATTTCTATTACAGTTGATACTTTGTGAGAACTCAAACAAAGATTTGACAATTTGATGATCGATCCCAAATAATTTCTTAAATTGAAATTCGAAAAAAGTAGGCAAATTAGATATTTAAGAAGTTCAATGTCAATGTTATACGAGTTTAAACTGCTCCACATATTTATATAGAGACACCGTAAGGCAAAAGAAGTCACAAACAATACATAAATAATACATTTAGACCATCATTAGCTAAACGCATTAACCCTGTTAGTAATCAGCCGACTATTCTATAGATATTGTCGCTTGTTCCACAATTCTACATAAAATGCATATAGTAATTTCATGATTATATAGTTTCCTCTTATAAGTTTTCCTGTACCATTATGAATAATCGGGTCCACTTTAACAAGTATTTTTATAATATTCACCACATAAACGTTATAGTTAAATGTAACAATGCTATTTAAATTTTGAATCGGCATTTCTCATAATAATTTCACTTCAGTAGCAATAGTATTGCATTTGGGTGATCAGATTTAAAAAAATTAAAGTTAACATTTATAAATTACAATTTCTTCTATCTTCATTTTCTTTTTAGATCCTTAAAAACAATTTCTAAATCAACAGTTTCATTGTAAACTAGCATATACATATATTTTACCTTATATGTAATTTATTCTTATAACAACTGGAGCAGTGATGAAATTACAAAAAATATTATTTTCGTTTCCATCGCTCCATTTTCCAAACGTGTTCAATGTTTGCACTGGTTGCGAAAGATGATGGTTATCTCAGTAAAATTACGGCACATTTTCCCACTTGAGCAACCGTTACAGTTGGTTGATGCAAATATAACAAAAATTATATTCTTTGTATATTGTCTTAACTCTTTTCTTGTGTATCCTGAGAAATATTTTTTTAAAAGACTTTTAAATGCTTGTGATATTTTTGGTAAAGCTAATTCCTAGATGTACACGTAGGCTTTTGAAGTTTCATCTTTATTGTAAAGTTAGCCCTTTTATTTTATTGTAAAGCTTCCGTCTTTCATTACCATCGATCAGCCTTTCATCTTCAATCTATTTATCAGCACCAAAGTCAACAAATCAAGTCGTTTGAAAATGCAATAATTCAAGTCACAAATCCGTGGTTTTGCTTATCTCCTGCAGTAGCATGCGTACCGTTCCGTTGATATTTGACTTCACTGATAACTCTGAAATTAGGACAGAGATTGTATTGTGGTTCTCAGTGGCGTTCCGTGCATCTTCTCTTATAAACTTCTTGACGTTGAAGGGTTAATCATTCTGCATATGCGCAATATGTCAGTTACTTTTATGCGTTCATAAAGTTTTCTTACTTGCGATGTCGAATCAAAGTTTCATTGGAACAATATACTTCAATCAAGATAAGAATCACTAACCCGCACTGGGCCTGCGTGGCGGATTATAGCCCATTTCCTCCCCTAAATATGTGGTTTGAGTCCCAGCAGTGGGAAAATTATAAGGCAGATTATGCTAGCTATAAGATTATAGTGTTGTAAAAAGGAAAACTTAAAAAAAAGTCAACCATTTGCCCGTGACTCTTATAATAATAATTCAAAATTAGTAGAGTATTTGTTCTACTAATTCACGATATTAAATTACTTTTTTTACAAAACGGTACATATATAATGAATTGCCTCATCAATGATTTTCACAAGCGTATTTTCCAACTTTGTTTACTTTTTATCACTTACCTCCTGATTCACAGAAACTATGAAAAATACGTGTCTCTTAGACATAATGTAAAAGGAAAATTTTGCTAAAAATATCTTATGATTTGTTATATATTTGTAAATTACGATTACGATTGTGAATTACTATCTTGTATCGTAGCAATCAAACAATAATCCGTATAAGGATACATACAAGATATAAGAATTGAATAAAGATCTTCAATTATAAAAAGATATAATTCCATAAATATGCATGATGACAGACATAAAAGGAAATGTCTGTATGAATGGCAAATAAATTCTTGAAACTTGCTCCTAATAGATACTGGTAGTAGGATAAGATTTGATATACATACTAACGACTTGAAAATTAATAATAAGATAAACAAGGTTGACCTGCATGATGCAGTAGAGTCTATTTCAATACCGAAATTGAAAAATGATGAGACTATCAAAGAAAATAATGCAGAACAAAATGAGGCTTCAGATTACAACATCAGCTAAACCGGGGCTTCTCAAAATTACCCCGAAAAATATTCACGTAACCGTGATGGACATAAAAGCAAGGAAATCAAAACTGAGTCGCTACAACAGTTACGTGGTCGCATTACGTAAAGCCTTTCGCATACTTTCTCTGACAGCAAAATTTAGCGTTCGCGGTTATGCAACTTTACGAAATGGCAGTCGACTAAATTTCATCATTTCGACTACAGAGAAGATCACGGCTCATATATGGAAGTGAGCGACGATGTGGTGAAATAAGAAATGTTCGAATGTTATTTTTAAGAAAAAAACTTGTCGTTTTTATTCGTTTTATGTGCATTCGGACACATCCGGCTGATTTACCTCGCTATTATTTACACCTCATTCGGAAATTACGTCACTGCTCAATTTAGAAACCTCTTTTCAATTACGTTCAGTTGTCTGCATAAATTAGGAAGGTTGGACTGGAATAGAATAATAGAAAACTATTCATATCGGATTAAAATTCATAACTGCTTTTATAGTCTATATAAAGAGCAATTTATTAATTATTATGCAAAACAATCAATAACAACAAGTACTTCTTGGGAACAGTAGGTACTGGAGACCGGTATTCGTTATTAACCATAACCACTCAAGTTGGAACAGGAAATTTATAATTTAAAAAATCAAACATACCTGTAAATTACCATAAATGCTTTAATAATAACAATAAAGTAATTGTGACTTAGGGTTCAGTGTTGACTGGAACGATGCAAATGTGAGTTTTTACCTAAGACTTGAGTGAAGTGACTTTCTAAAAACTGCTCGAGTGACCTTGAAATAAAACGCTGTTACAAAACCGCGGCCGCTCGCCGGCGCTACCCCCTCCCCCTCCCCCCACCGCGTGCAGCGTGCGGCGTGCCCGCGGATCTACGCACGCTCCACCAGCACACGCGCGCGCCTCCGTGCGCGTACTCCAACACACACGCGCGCACGCACACTGACACATACCCAAACAAACACAAACTACACGTGCTACTCATGTGTGAGTTAATCAGTTGAATGTGTAGAAAGGAGTGGTGAAAAATCTAGTCCGGTCCTACAACCTTACAACATTCTAAAGATTGGCATGTAATTCTTTGAACACGTGAACAACAGAAGAAACTTCTAACAACAGTGTGATTAATGAAATGAATCACTCGACACTCCCGATCTATTGTGCGGTCTTCGTTTGCGTCATTATAGGCATGGAAAAACCAAAGAAAATGACTTACTTTTTTCATATTAAAATTAATTCTCAAAGAACATAAAATTATTCCATTCATCCATTTATGCATCCGCGGCACGCTAACAAAACACACCTTTAAAATTCTGTCAGTTTTGAAATCATCGAATTCCAAATATGTAAAATCCTTGAACATGGATGTGGGTCATGATCAGGTTCCAATATGTGTCTCGAGCTCGGTTATTAGCATAGAGTGCTGAGGCGCGCGCCGATACGTTGCGCAATACTGTTGACTTTCATCCTGAAGGTCAAGTGCCATCCTATTTCAAAACGGACCTTGGACGAGTCTGGTTTACCTCGGACCGCTTGTAGAGAACAGCCGAGTAAACGGAAGAGATTGGTGCTAATAGATATTAATCAAACAAAGAAGACGTCTTTATGTTTCGTTAGCTGTGCGCTTTCAAATATAATTGCTTGTGAATTGTGAAGATCAATCGCACAAACACTTTAAACAATTGAATGTAACTTTTTAAATAAGTTGTATCGATATAATAATAGTTGTATTCGTACAAACTTATGTTCGGGTTGCTACAAAGCGCCCACAGATGCGAAGGTCAACTAATTTCGCGGCGTGAGAACGCCTCTACATAGACGATTTAATTCATCATAATTTGCTGTAATAACACCAGAGATATTCAAATGACTGCCGACAATCAAATCCGACCTTTTCTTAGACACGTTCTTTATAAATAGTCATCTAACTGCCGCAGTGATCGCAAAATGTCGAACACGAACTCGATTTGTTTCCGAACCAAAACAGTTGCGAAAATGTAGAAATACGCCAAAGGCGTTCGTTGATCACTGCCGCGCGACGCCATTACCACAGGAACAGAGGAAATCTTCATCTGACTCGACAGGTGTCAAAGTTTCTCAATCGCATTCCGAAACGACGATACATTTGTAATAAGTGAGTATGTGCTTACATTACATTTGTTTGCAGTAACAGTTAACAAGTATCTGGCACAAGGGATCGATCGTCAATCAAACGCAAGGTGAGAGTGTAACCGAGCAGCTATTTTAGCATCATCGAAGGTAAAACTGATTTGCGCTTTCGGCCCAAGACTCTCTCGCACAAGGGTACGATGGCATTTATAAATAAATACGTTTGTCAGTTGCCAACGACGGCAATGTTATGTTTGATTATTGATCAGTCTGCTGACCGCTGACATTCCAAATCACCCACAGACAAACGAGACAAATCATCACACGAAAGTTTAGCTGCCGCCGACCAAACACAAAAATAACTCATGGTTACCTGCAAACGCCTAAGCACATTGATAAATTTTACACAAAAATAAACGAAGATCTTTATAAAATACTTGAGTGATGAATGAAACCATCAAAATATTTAAAACATATTGTAAAACGTAAAGCCAATTTTATCATACAAATTATCGTAATGGCAATGATCTCATTTGACTCAAGTCGACACTGATTATAATAACTAATTTGGATAGTTCCTTGTTTTTACAACGCAAAAGGAAATTATCTGCGATAAGCTTATCGATTGAGACGTGAATTCCATGGTTGCGTTTCGTAAAAGCTACAAGATGTTCGGTGACAATGAGTGTGGGAACGGTGGGGATTCGATCGATGGGGTTTAGAATGCTGAGCGAGTGGTCGGCATGAATGAACTGGCATTTGTTGTGGAGTCGGCATTACATAATGTGTGGTGCAGTCGGTGCTGCCAGCGAACATTTCGTCCGAAGGCCAGCAGCACAAAGCGTGCGGCGTATCGCTGGCCACGCGCGCCCCGCGGTTTCCTGTTTGACGACTATCGACTTACATCACTATCGCTTTCTGTCATACTTCGCCCGCCTGTTAGAAGCTTGTAAAGGGGTCTGGCCTGTTGCTAAGTACCTTTGTACATATGTTTGTCATTGAAGCCGTGTACTACCGGCATTATTATTACGACTTCCCAAACTCGTAACTTAGAACTCTTCCTTATTATTAAAATATTCAAATGCCAGTATTCGTTATATCATTCTGATGCTGCATAGCGTGTTTAATTGATATATTTGCATTTCGTAACCGATCGGCGTGAAGTGAGTGCCTCGGCGATTGTCGCAGAATTTCAACGGCTTAGAAGTAGCGTTAAAATGGATACAGACAATTTAATTTTGCCGATCATTTCAGTTATGTAAATAGAGCAGAAAACCGTTCACGAGCATGTAAATGCAGCTCATGAGATTATCTGCGATTGTGACCAAGCGGACCGAATGGCGTCGATTCGGTGTCAATCGGGACGCATCAGAGCATGCTGAGATTTAACCTGGATACACCATCTGGTAATTTGTTAGTCACATTTTCAACGTACAGATTTATCGCTTTGTTTTCTAACGTGAATGTGTTTTACTCGTACCAATAAGTCTGTGGTAATTATTAATTATCTTATAATATCTTCATTAACATTAGAATACAATCACTCCTACTATGGGACCGTGTAGAACTTCAACTCATCGCTACAAAAATCTTAAATGCTATTAAGTAACCATCGGACATCATTATCTTTAATAATAGCATTCCTGTTTTCGATTTGTCCAATTATTTCCACGGCATCTTCATGATTGTTTAGCATAACAATGTTTCATTGACAATTACCTACGATGACATTTCTATGAGAGTCATCTCTTGCAAGAACGGTAATGCGAGTGACCTCCGCAGTGACGACACCTCTGACGTCAGCCATATCTTGGTCGCTAAGATTTATTTATTACTTGAACTTCATAAAGATCATAGATTGTGAAATTATATCAATCAGTTGGAAACAATGAAGTTTTAATAGCAACTGTGAATGCTGTTTTTACTGACACAGTTTTGATATTTGTATTCAATTGCTTTGAGTTTATTTTTGATTGTTTGGTGACAGTGTGGACATTGTTTAAGTCAACATTGTAAGTTTGTGTTTTTTTTTTTTTTTTTTCTTTCGACGGGGAAAATCTTCATTGACGAAACCCGCTCTTGGGTGGAGCGGGAGACAGTGTCAGAGTCTTACTGACTAAAAACCCCGCGCCGTTCCTTCTTGCCTTCATACCGGGGCTCTAGTTTCCTTTCGAATAACCCCGACCCCGGTAGGCTTCGACCCAGATGGGCCCCTCCTGTTGCTGACAACTCCTTGAGGCGCGCGGGAACAGTGCACGCCGTCGACGCCTTGGCTCGGTCCGGACAGTTACCGGACGATCGGACAGCGAGCTACCCATGGCTCGCCGTCCGCGAGCCCGCGTCTACGGTGGCCGGAAATCGGGATCGGAATCCCGGCGGCGGCGGCGGGGGCGCCGTTGCCTGATGCGGTCTGCCTCCTCCTTTGCTAGCATTACTGCTTCGCAGAAGGAGGCGACCGCCTGCCACTCCTCCTCGCTCCGGACCATGGCCTGAACCAAGGCCCGGCGCGAGAGGTCTCCGCCGCCGATCGCCCCCACGAGGGCACGGCGTTGCTCCGCCCAAGCAGGGCACACCTCAACTGTGTGCTCCACCGTGTCCTCCGGGCGTTCCGCACAGTGACGGCACCCGGGCGTCTCTTCCGCTCGAATCCGATGCAGGAACCTCCCGAACTTGCCATGTCCGGTGAGGACCTGCGTCATGCGGAAGGTAAGGACGCCGTGAGGTCTTTCCAGCCACGCCTCAAAGAGGGGACTTACCGCCATAATTGTGGCGTGCCCAGTAAGTTTGTGTTGCGGTTGTTTGCGTCACTTCGGAATTAGCTGTTTCATAATTTGTGTTTATCTATCACGCTACCATTCATTGCTGGGCAACGTGTTAAATATTTTTCTTATTATCTAAACAAGGCCGCATTAGTTTCGCTTTGTATGACAACTTGGCTTTAACGCTTCTATCGTCGTCGTCCGTAAGTTGCTTAATACTAGTCCTTGAAGTTCCTACACGTGTTATAATATAAATATTGTTAAATAAATCATATTTAAACATTTCCATCATTGCCTTCAATTTCTATGGAATTTAAATAAATTTTAATAATATAATAGTTTTGTATTGAAACAGATGATGATTACACATCTGTCGAAAAGCTCTTGTAACGATTTATTCAAAAAAATAATGTGATTGTATGTTTTATTCATTTATCGTGTAGTGCTTATGTGACTCGATGTGATATTAATGAACTTATTTCCAACTGTTTGAGACTTTCTCAGTCAAAAGATAATGTAATTTTTATGGTTGTTTCTGTTAAACTTTTTAAATAGTCAATTTACTAAAGTAGTATTTCATTGTGAATGTCCTCTGACCGCATAAAGGTATTCAACTTTTCCTCGTGAGGAAAGAGCACTAAATACTTTTCTTAAACCGCACGCAGGGAAACACCCGGTGTTCCAAGATATCATATTTATATTGAAAAGTTGTTAATTGTTGTCTGTCACTAACCGACAGGGAAAACATCACTGTTATGATGTCAATGCGCATATTTTTCCGTTCATTTCATAGGCGGAAAACATTCTAACGTGGAATGTCAATATCGGAATCGGGTCTTCCCTAAACAACATTAGAATTTGGACGATAATAATATAATTAACACAACTTATTCATATCAAATCAAATACACAGCTGAGTCATTTCAAAGTTAACTCAAAACAAACTATAGCAACAGAAATTGTGTCGCCTGTTACGTTCTGTTGCAAAAATTCAATCTCAATCTTCTAATCAAATCTCTAAAATAATCCTTAATCTTCTAAAATAAATCATTTATTATCAGGCATCTTGGCCCATACATATATACCTTATAGACTAACCTACATATAGAGTAAGTACAAGTAAGTGCAAGTATATATAGATATATGCACCAGATTAACTAGGCAAATAACAAAATTATTTTTCTCGGCTCAGCATAGTTCATGAATCAACTGATTTGACATAGACATTTTCGTAACTTTCAATTATTTGCCAATGGACAGCGAAAGTTGTAACTTTTTTCAATCATACGCTCCAGTAGGCCAATAGTGGTCTTGTACAGTTTCTATGCTTGGCAACAATGTTTCGTAAACGTTTATTAACCGTTAAAAGTCCACAGTCTCGATTGATATGGCCAATTAATTGACTTCCGAATTTTCTATCGCTTTCGTTATTAGGATTTGGATCTGCTTCAGCGATTTCTTGGCTATGTCAATTGAGTGTTGCTTCCTGACAGCCTTTATTCTTGTCATGTAGAATTCTATTATCTTCTTATATTTTTACTTAATTATGATTTGCGGAGAAACTGACGAAATAAACAGTTGTAGTTGCGTTTGTTTTTGAAGTAAAAACAAGACAATTTTGGACTTTTCAATATCCTTGTACCATTTCATTAACTGCAAGTTGCGTACATTCTAAATCCATTTTGGGTTTGCTCATACAATTATACAAAAAAAAAATATCATCATAAAACATTCCATTGCGTTCAATTTTATACGATGTTGTTAGATTAGAAATAGATGTAACATTATCACTGCTAAATTTATAGCTACAAAATCGACCGGACCAATCAATTCTCTAATAAGTTTAAAAAAAAATAGTACTCGTTACAGAAACACGCCATTACTTTTGTAAATTGTACTAGTTACTAATTATTTATAAGTACATATTGAGTTACAATTATGTCGTTCTATTCCTCCTTTTACAGTGACATGACTGTCATAAAAACCATTAAGAGTGCAACAATCTAGAATCGGTGCTGATCGAGTAGGATCGTAATGTGGACGACCATTCTAGGTCGGTACATGGTTAATTAGTGTAGGTAGTTGTAGTTATGTAAGAGTCAACCTTGATACTTGGATTATTTTTATGGATGTTGTTGGTATTGTAACTGCAGCTTATTCTTCCTGATTGGGACAGCTGTGGTTTTTTTCATATGTGACGTTTATTTATTCAGTTTTGAATTTGCCTTTTCAGCAACATCATTATCAATAATATCTTTAACAACACTTGGACTTTCTACTTCTTTTCCGTGACTTTCATAGTCTCATGATTCAATTCCTACATTAATCTGTCCTAGATAAGCCTCAGTAGGCCCTAACATACCGTATTGCTAATGAGTATTTTAGCCACAGTCCAAAACACTAAATTATTCTAAATACGATACACGAAACAGCGACAGAGCACGATAATTACTGGTTACTAACCTAGCCTAACCCACTGACCTATTTCACTAACTTTTAGAACTTGCGAAAGATAAAGAGCTGATAAAGATAAGTATCTGCATTCTGTTCCTACATCGTTAATGCGCTACTATTTAATTTTATAATTGTGTTTTTATTTTTATTTGAGCACTGTTTACGCTTTAAAAGAGACACAATTAAATACAATGTTTTGAACTATATTGCTTCACCGAATTACCTTCGTTTGCTCCCAAATGAGTAAGTAACAGGTAAAGAGATTGTGTTTATTATTAAATATCCGGAATTTTGTTTACTGAAAAGTGTTGGCGAAAGTGAGTGTTTATTGAATGAAGGTCGCTTGTATAAGGCCATGCAAACGTAAAAAAAACTCTGGTTTAATCTTTCATTCACGTTTAGATAAAGTATCGTTGTGTAAATCTATAGATCGCAGAGACATGTGGTGCCATCTGTTAGACAATTAAGAAAGTTACTGTTAGCGCCATCTAGCGTGATCTAGGGGAAAGTGAATAGAAAGGTAAAGTGATTGTAGTGATCAATATTGACATTAGAGGGCACTATACTTAGGAGACCTAGATATTCGAATTATCTTAATGTAGGGTCTGTAAAATTTTGTATAAGTTAGACGCTATTTCAGAACAAATTTTAAAAGTATACTACAGAAAATGGATTCCAAAAAAAAAAAAGATAATAATATACAAAACCTTTGCTTTGTGGAAACTTCTTTAGATAAAAGATCATAATCTGAGGAAGTGGCAGTAGCATACAGATATTATACTGAAACTTCCTCTGGTTGTAATTAGGGTTAGCAAAAAAATATTATGAGTAAAAAAAAAAGTGTTCACTATCAATAGAATCATCAATCACAACAGAACCATTTAAATATTACCTTTATGATAGTTTTATTTTCGCAAACAAAATCTTCAAAAATATCTGCTGCTTTGTAATATATTTAAGAAATAATTTACAAAGCAGCTTTACCTTCATGGCTATTGAATAAAAATTCAAATATAAACTATCCGAAAACGTTTACAATTCTAACAAAACACTAGACAGTACCAGTTCAACCTTGAACATTCAAATCATCTCAAAATGATTGACCCACAATAAATGTTACATCCAACTATACAAACTATTATAAACATCAGTTGATGCTGTTCTATTTCTTTGAATAAAGATTTTACCTACTAGCGAGCAGTCACGTCTCTGGTCAAGTAATTTTCCCTTTGATGCAATGAAGCGAAAACTAATTATGTAGTGGCTATTGACAGCCTCTTTGAGTCATCGGTACAATCTTGTAATCAACCCTGAAATAGATTAGATATAGAAAAAGTTTTCAATAGTAAATGAATTCAATGAACTTTGAATTAAAAATGAACCTTCATGAGCGTATTAACCCAATTCTTAAAACTATTGATATAAATGTTACACAAGATAAATTTCAAGTCAATGACTCTTTGTAAATGAAAATACTGTATTAGGAATTCAGGTTAATCTGACAAAGGAACATCAACGGTTATTTAAAAAACCTTGAACCGCCTTCAGCAGGCAACCCTAGATATTGCTAATTTGATGCAAAACATGGGAACTGCATCGTTTCGACCGGCTACGCACGGACAATGGCGGGTGAGCCAGACGCGCACCGCTGGCTCCAATCCTGAAAATAACACTATATATCCACTTTAGTACATATACGTTTTAGATAGTCACTTTAGTATAGCCTTTGGTCCCGCCCACGGCCGCCCAAGGACGCACGGCGTACGCCCATGTAGAAAAGAGGCATGACATGTTTTATGGGCAGGAAAATTACAACGTGACTGTGATGAATGGAATTTTTAATTAAGTAGCTTTAAAGCCTAATTATATCAAATGCATTTTAGTAATTTATGAATGTATTTAGAGCAGGAACTTAAATCAGCTGATAGCGTCAACACTTAATAGAAACATGTTAATTTATTTAAATTAAAATCCAACCGGTTTTGTTTCGTGGTTACCGGATTTATCTAGTTTTGTTTAAAATTAAACACAGGAAAAAATTTGTTGATAAAATAAAACTAGCAGCGAATATTTAAGTTACAGTTATATTTTAAATATCATTCAAAAAAATTATTCATAGATTTAAGAATAAGAATAAGAATCATTTATTTTGCAAACATGGGTATAGTACACAGGTGTTTTTTTTTTCGGGTAGTTCAAACCATCTTCAATACTTTTAACTCTTGCTACAGTATTCTAACCTTCGATTACTTCCACATTCGTTATGAATTTCAAAACACAATATCTTGACCAAATATTTTAAGTCAGTTTTTTTTTTTAATTCTTCTTTATCATGTGAGTTTTTACATTTGGCTTTAATTAGTTAGCCTTCAATTAGAGACTCATTAAAGCAGACTCAGCCCACAATCATGGGCCAAGGAAAATTTAGCATCGCAGTCTTCAACATAATACATATCTCATTTTTTGTGGCCATGTACAGATACAAAGCACTTAATTCTCGTTTCAATGACTGCCCGTTTCCCGCGCTCATGGAAATGTTCACTCTTTGTCGACGTGTAAGTAATTTTTATCCAGTTTTTAATTAACGCCCGGAAAAGTACACGTGTATTATAAATATGTAAATAAGGTGCTGCATATTCTAGACGATTAACGTTCTATATTTGGCCGTCAAATCCCAAAGTTTAATCATAGCACATGTACAGTGCGTTTCACTTAAGACGTTCCTTTGCCGTAATGTTGGCAATACGGAAAAACAGTGTTGCAATATTTTTAGTAATTAAATTACTTAATATTAGGGAGATTAACTTATATTTCGTTACTTTTAACAATTGCGTTTTTTTTTTGTTTTTCTTTTTACTATTTTTGAATAAAGTATAGGGCGCTGGGCTCCATTCCGATTGTCTTGCAATTCTTTCAAATACCGAAAACACCATGCCACAATATCGTATCTTTCTATAACAACGTCCTTTTAGACCTGTTTTTTTTAAATAAAGTCCCATTCCCCTCATAATTCTCCAAAAAGTGCTGCAACTACCGTTAAAATCGATTTCGTTTCGCATTTCGGGGAATAATTTTGGTAGAGTAGGCAACTCTTTTCTTTTTCCCTTCTTTTTTATGTAGACAGACAGGGGAGCCAACATTACGCCAAAGGAACGTCTTAAGTGAAACGCACTGTAGAGTGTGATGACATCTGTCAGTATTGATTGTAAATATTAGCTCAGATGTTTGGTTTCATTCAGGTAGGTTCTATAGCATCACATGAAAACGGAAAGTTTAATAGCTAGTAGCAGACAATTGAAAACGAAATCATTACAAAGTCGTGACATGACCGACGATCAAGATCGTCTTGTGCGAGAACATTCCGCAGTGTCCACACACGCTTACTTGTCCCTCGTTGCACTTTTATATACCACCGCAATTAAATATGACTTTTGAGTGAAACAGTGCAACAATGGAGCAGCAGTTGCCGACAACAATGAGTACTGTTCCATTGCCTGTGACCCCACTGTTGCTAAACTCCGACACAATGCAAAAGAAGCGCCTGTTGATCGTCTTTTAAACGATCTTGCGCTTCTATCGCAACGCTAATAGCACGTTGCGATGGTTTATCGGGCCAAGGTCCTATTGCGACAGGCTTTCTAACACCTGCGACTAGGACTTCTGTTGCTACTTTTGGCAGTCCAAGAACACGTCAGCTGTTCACGTTCATTTAAATTCTTCTCACCTTTTAACCTTTTTAATTTGGTTGGGAAACTAGAATTGTTTGGTTAAAAGCTATTGTGTTCTATCTGCATCTAAATGGTCTATGTGAACGTTGGATTTTAAAGTAGATATTGGATTCAATTTCGCGAGCACTATTATTGAATCATTTGTTATCGTAACAGTCGGTTGGCTATAGCCTTGTCTTCCTTTAAACTAGTAGTTTTCAGTCTGGCATAGAACAAGGCTAATGAACCGAGCACGTCATGACGAGCCTCAGTTTCGGCATGATTTCACTTATTTACGTGTTACACGCGTCTGATCACGAAACAATAATTGAACTCATCTTCCAATTAGATAACATTATTCATAGAAACATAGCAGCCGACGAAATTGATCATTTTGTAAATCGATTCTGTTAATTGCCACGTTTATATCGCAATCAAGTTTGGATTATAATAGCTGCACTTCCTTATGACTATGACTGACAACAAAAACTTAGATGTAATGATTTCAAAGTCTTCACACGTTAGTCAAGTACAATAGGTATTTGTTACGCCTCGAATTTCACACAATTGTAAAAACTGGGGAGTACGATGATCGTCAAGATAGGTTTTATGATTTTAACACGAGTTTTATTATTGTTTAGTTCTTTCAATGATATCGATGGGTTTATTATTAAAGTTATTTTAAACTCTCCCACTTAGCTCGTTTGTAAATAATCGTTTCATAAGCTATTTATGGAGTTTTAACCCTGCATGTTGCTTCCCTTAACTCATACAATTACCTCATGCTAAAGCTAATCTTTACAGGAAGATAAATTCTAGCAAGCTGTCTAAGTTAAGAATAATTTTAAAATTATCTGCAACAATTATAAAATAAAGTCCTCTGCCATAATCCTTCTTGCTGTCCGTCTGTTCGGGATAAGCTCAAAAACTACTGAACGGACTACGATGCAGTTTCATCATTAAACAGTGATTTCGGATGTATAACATATTAAAGTTTTGTATATATTTGTTGAAATGTGATGATAATTGTTGAAAATGTTGGATAAAGTCAAGCTGCCTGTGCGAAGTGCAAAAACTGGACAAGTCGTTAGTATTGTAAAATTTACAATACACAGACGTAATTTTTCCAACAGATCCCTCTCTTCCATCTTTAGACATGTTAACAAGAAGATAATATATTGTACTTTAGCTTCACTACCTCATTCAAAGTGTGCGAAGATTGAATTTCTGTGTTCTTATGGTATATGTCTTGTTTCAGTGCTGGAATGATGGGCGAGGGCCTGCTGACTCTGACGTACGGCAAGCACCACGCCTGCATCCTGAACGAGGTGGGGGCAGCGTGGCGCGGCGCCCGCTACTCAGACCTGGTCCTGGTTTGCGACGACGCTGTGCCGCTAGCCGCGCACAGGATCGTCATGGCCGCCGCTAGTCCACTCATCAGGTATGGAAATCGAAAAATTGATAACGTCAAAATCAACAATGAAAGTTAAGTCCAACTTCCAGTAGTACAACTGGTACTAGATAAGAATTAATAAGATGAAGTAATAGTAATTATTGATGAAACTTTCAACACTATATTTTACTTTCAAAACTATATTACGTAATACACTGTTAATTTTCACTACTACAGTCCTACACAATAGTTCTGTAGCAGACCATCACTGTAATCTAATCTTAATTATTTAATAAGGTTAATTGGTAAGCCAATCCAATAACACACTGAAGTAACCGGTATCTTGTAGGTGTAAGGTAATGAATGTACACGGAAGATAGATACATACTGTCTTATCTGGACTTTAGACCAGGATATATGAACAAAATTACAATTAACAACTAGCACCTCGCATTTTATTCAAAGTTAGGTTATCATCAAGTCTAAGTTTCTAAGAAATGTTAAGCTAACTAATTATTTGTTTTCTAGGAAAATACTGGATGATACGCCATCAGTCGAGAGTCCGGTCACGATCCACATGTCGGGCATCAGCAGTACTCTCATGAGGCATCTCCTTGTATTCTTGTACAGCGGCCAAGCCTACATAGAGGTTAGCATCCAACTAGTATTATTTATTCACTAGACACTACTATATTATCATAACACTAATTAGTTTCCAAGTAACGCATCAGACACCGAGTAAATATTTGCATGCAATTAATTCAACAAGGATATCAAAACACACTGTTTTTCTTTTTCAGTCAGGCGAAATAGATGACATGCAAGAATTGTTTGAATTATTGGAAATCAAATCGGACGTATGGAAATCGACAAAAGAACGACAACAGGCAGAAGAACGGAACCGATCGTGTGACCGACTAAAATCAAAATCATTAAAAACAGACATAAACAGCAATGAGAGCAGTAAACACGATGCACCTTCAGGATCTTCACATTCAGAGAGTGAGCTTGTCACTCCTGGAGCGGGATACAGCAAAGACAAAGGCGATGAAAACATGAGTATAAAAAAAGAAAATATGTCAACCAGCAGTAACGATGAAAGAGAGGACGAGGAACAAGACGGAGAAAACAGAAACAAGGAATGTGGACGACTTGTAGCACGACGAAGAAGTTCTTCAAACCCGGTCAACTTATCTTTAGCAAGGAATTCAGAAAACACCGGCAGTGAACAAGAACACGAGGACTCACAGGACGTTGATGTTGAAACAGTTGCCGCAAAGGTAAATACAAGTATATTTAAAACTTTTCCTACTGCAACTATTTAGCAAAGTATTATCAAATAGATACTTATTTTATTCTGTTTTTTTTTTTCAGAACATCGCGAGAAGAAGAACGACATCGTCAAGCCAAGATGATCAACCACAGGAAACACACTACAGGAGACAGTTGCTAAGTGATCGGTTAGGTCGAGGAATTGAAAGAGCTAAAAGGAAATCACATTACCTAGAACCACCAGAATTAGATTTACGAACTGTCAAATTAGAAGATTACGCGCATCTTAAACCTCCTGATCAGGACCTTATATCACTTGTGCAGACTTCTCCCGAAAACTATGTTGTCACGCCCCATCGAAAAAGAAGACCAGGCTTTCATAATTCACCGTCACAGAATCCTCCGTTTGTATCATTCCCCCCAAGTTACTTAGAAGAAATGGCACATCTGCGGTATACACAAGGACCCGGCAGTGCCGCCGCAGTCGCCAGCGCTCGGCTCGGAGTACTACAACACCCGCTGAGCACATCAGCACCGCCGTACTTACCTGAGAGGAGTGTCACTCCCCCCTCAGCGACGCACGAGGACGTTCTCAAGTATCGACCTCCAAGTGCAGGATCGTGGGGTCCATGGCTGTGTCAACCACAAATGGGTGGCGACGACACGCCCGCGACGGAACACGACCAGGGTTCAAGTAAACAGGCACCAGTGCGGGAATACCGTTGTGAGTACTGCGGCAAGCAGTTTGGTATGTCGTGGAATCTCAAAACTCACTTACGAGTGCACACCGGAGAGAAACCGTTCGCTTGTCGACTGTGCGTCGCCATGTTCAAACAGAAGGCACACTTACTGAAGCATTTGTGTTCTGTACATCGTAACGTGATATCGTCGAGCGAGAATGACGGGCGGACCAACACGCCCGGCCGGTTCAACTGCTGTTTCTGCCAGCTCACGTTTGAGGCGTTACCAGAACTCATCCGGCATTTGTCGGGACCACACAACAGTTTGCTTCTCAGCAAAAACCTACACGAATGACGCTCGCCCACATGACGCGGGCGCTCGCGTAACTTTGGACTTTAAAAACTTCTTCTCTCATTGTGAGAGTTCAATTGTGATATGTGTTTAGAAGGATAATGTTAAGTGTTTAGTTGTAAGACATGTGATATCGCAGAGCGATACTCATAATGAGGCATTCGCAGGAGGTTACTGCGGATGTGATGTTGATGACTAATTTAAAAAAAAAAATCACATGTTTGCCGAATGGGTCCAAATTGTTATAATTTGTTTAAAAATTATAATTCGGGACCAACACCTTCCAAGATAGTATTTATTTGAAAGATGTATTTCATTAGGGTAAATATTATTAAAAGCCACCGACACATTAATTCCTTAAGCATAGAAAATAGACATGTATGTCACGGAAAAGTTGCGAAGTATGTGTAAGACCTATAGGGATGACGTCACATAAACTACCTCCTAATTTAAATCAGTATCTTGATGAATCTACTGTGGCGTTAACATAGGTTCATATTGACTTTATACTTAGTTACAAGTATATAGTCAATAGATCTAGTCAGAGTTGGAACATAGAATTATCACAGTTTTTAGTTTAATCCATTATGATTGGTACCAGTTTTATTGCATCAGTACTTTGGTGCTTGTAGCAAGATATTTACTACTGTAATAACATAACTTTAAATGTTATCAATAAAAACTCCGTTTACTGTATTTTCAGGGTCACTGATCGCTACTTTGTTCCAAACAATCTGACTTGACATTTCGCAGCTTTTTACGACATTTACAATCTCAATATTAGGTTTTATCATTTTATGTAACTTCTAGAAAAAAAAAATGTGTTCGTAATAATATTATAATGTATAGTATGCACATCCTTCCATTCGTTCGTGCCGATTATTGCAATGTGGATAAGCACCAAAGATTTGTAAAGCAATGAAAACGTTTTGGTGTACAATTAAGAGAAATTAAAGGGACCTGAAATGATTTTGATTTTGTTAAACTTAAAGTATGTAGGTACCAATTTAATAATCTCATCTGTAGTTACTAACGTTCAATTTTCTGTAACCACTTCTTTAATTCCGTTGCGAACTTTATAAAGCTTGAATATCTTCTTATTTTTGGATTAATTTACTTTAGTGTTAATACGAAGCTTACACGGCATTATTTTCAAATGAATATTTTTATCAACTAGTACTTTAGCTTTATTAAAAATCTTCGAAACTTATTTTCGATGTCGCTTTTTATCGAACACATTACTGTGGCCAGTTATATTAAAGCTATTATTGTAGTGAAGGCTGGATGTTCAACTTAATTAAGGCTTCTATTATACAAAGTATACAAAATTAGCGATCGATTGTTTCGTCAGTATGATGCCAAAAGTTTTTATTCATCAATACATTGTATTGTGCGCCTCGATTCTTATAAAACTGTATTCCAATAAGTCAAAATGATACTGTACTCAATTGGAGAATATTTTCCGTAATACTCATTTTGTACAATCCGTTTATACGTACTATTATTTGGAATTCCACTTTTATTTTTATATTGTCATTCATGCGGATACTTGTCAATGCAATTATTGTTTATGTTTACTTCAATAAAACTAAAGTTACCAACGAGTTGTTCAAAACATAGAGTAAACTATGAAATTGTCGAGTTGCTTTAATGCTCTTTCGAACGTTACCTATTTACCTGATTTTTATCGTTTTTTCGTGTTATATTCGACGTCGATATTGACGTAATTATTAATTGGGGAACAATTTAATTTTAAGGATCGTGATTTCAAGGAATCGTTTAGGTTTATTCTATGTGATAATTGTCTGTTTTGTCTTAAGTAGGCACGTTGAGAACGCTGTCTTCCATTGCGTTTTCCATTTTAAAATCTTTAGTACTGGGACACTTGGGTATATTGCAAGCGGTACTTACATCTTCAGAAATAATAAGTCTCTTGTTATTTATTACTGTTTTATACATGTTCTGTATATAACGTTATTTTGGTTCTACAAATGCGTCAGTATGTCCACGTGCCCCAATACTCTGTAAATAAAAATTAGAATTAAGTCAACGATGCATGACAAAAAAAATCGTCCACAAAACCGCTGCCTAACCTATACGTAACTTGAACAAATTGTATTTTTATAAATATTTTCTTCGAAACCACTTGTAGTATAGGATCGTTGTGATATTATGTCGGCGAAAGTCGGAATTGCCTTAAAATATTAAATATCAATGCAAGTAGGTAACTTACTTAATACGTACTTTTAGTGTTTCTTTGATATATTACTGTAAATCTGAGACCAAAGTCTCCCTAAGCCAAAACTTTACAAAATATTTGTCAATTTAAAAAATGAAAAAGTTGTTGTATTTTTCAAAATTCAAGCAATAATCCTTTTAAGTTTCTTGTAGAATAATCAAATAACAATCAAAATATCTACTTAGCAGAGTATATCTAAGAAACACCAAAAAACCGATTCGAAATATTAATTTGTAAAAACATGACGTTGTTAAGTATAAAAAAAAAATGTAAATAGTAATTAGTTTTAAGTTCTAATGGTAAATAAAGCTTAACTTAATCTTGTTGAACTTGAATATTGATTTTCTGTTAATTGTAAATTAAAAAGTATTTGATAAGTTTTCACATACTTGTACAATTTTATGTAGATATTGTTTAGAAAATAACATTCTGTAAAAATGTGTTCTTACCGTAGTAAATTAAATAACGAGAATATTTTAGTTACACACTCCACTGTTGTTTATTTCATTCCAATTGACTGATATTCACGAGAAGATAATAAAACTATATAATTATCTAATACTCAACCGATCCGATGAGCAATAAAAATTTCGAAATGATTGAAATCGATTAAAGAGTAATGTATAGGACGGCATATAGCCTGGAACTTATGGCAAACATGAAATGATGTTACAAAGTGACAACAAATAAAAAGAACGTAATGATACAGCTTCCAATTATTTCCTTAGTCCCACCACCACCACCAGACCCTGTATTCATTACCTTGAACTTGAAGAAACAAGTAGTGATGAGTTAAAATATGCTGCTGATATCAACAACCTCAATACTAAGCAGTCAGCGGAGGAAAGCTAAAATTGGTAAACTGGTTTCAAGTCCATAAACCAACAAGCAACTGTAAACCAGCAGATGATAATGGCAATGACCAAAAAACTGATAACAATGAGTATAATAAATAAAGCATACATCATCTACTGGCAGATATTATAGCTATACATCATGGTAAGGCTACAATTAACTTAAAAAAAAAAAACTTAACATAAAAATAGCTCATAAGCTTTATTTCCATTCAACATTGTAGAGACGTTGTATAGAAATAAACAGAGAATTATTACCAACAATAAATTAGAACCACAAAAGATGATGAATGTGACCTATCCTCAAAACCCTGAACTATTAGCGCCCTAGATCTCGTACGATACAAATAGACATTTGTTTACACAATACGTTATCGATTTAGTACACACAGGCCAAGTCTAGGTAACCTAGTGTTTAAATAAAACCACAGATGGCGCTAAACAAAGCTATGAGCACAGTAATATTATCTCTATGAGTCGATATAGATGGAAATGATATAGATATTATCATCATCATCATTTCAGCAGAAAGACGTCCACTGTTGGGCATAGGCCTCCCCCAAGTGCCGCCTCAATGAACGGTCCTGTGCGTCTCGCATCCATCGGATTCCCGCAATCCTTACCAGGTCATTGGCCCACCTTGTAGGAGGCCATCCAACGCTACGTCTTCCGGTACTTTCAACATACTACCTAATAGTGTTTCAAGACAAAAGTCTATGACCAGTGTGTGTTGCCAGTGATGACATATGGCTCCGAACGTGGTCGCTTACAACGGATCTCATCAGAAGGCTTAAAGTCACCCAAAGGGTAATGGAAAGGGCTATGCTCGGAGTTTCTTTGCGTGATCGAGTCAGGAATGAGGATATTCGCAGAGGGACCAAGGTTACCGACATATCACGTAAAATCGCCAACTTAAGTGGCAATGCGTAGGGCACATTGCTCGCAGAACAGATGGCCGTTGGGGCCGAAAGGTTCTGGAATGGTGACCACGTACCGGAACGTAGCGTTGGATAGATATTATATACACATAATATCTATATGCATAGAAGCAGAAACCCTAATGTAATGTACGTTAATAATCGCCAATGTAATAATATAAAAATATTTTTAAGCCAAAAATATATGGTATATAAGTACATTGTATAGTTTAAAAGAGATCTGGTACTAAATATGAGCATTAAAACAGTCGCTTTTATAATAGTTTGATTACATAGCAATGTATAAGATGCATAGGCCATATATAGACGTAGATGACAATATCATCGTGACAATTTCTTGAATATATCAATGTAAAAGAAAAATTCAATCGTCATGTTAAAGAAGCGATTTAATCTAAAATATGAAAATTATTGAGCCAATGTTACTATTGCAAGAAAGGCTTTAGTATTTCGAATATGTACAGTACAATGGCTACTAACAACATAATCTACAATCTCAGAACATTGTTTTATTATTGAGAGTCTTTCGCTTGACCACTATATCGTGCCCAAGTCGTCGACGGCGCGCACTGTTCCCGCGCGCCTCAAGGAGTTGTCAGCAACAGGAGAGGCCCAACTGGGTCGAAGCCTACTGGGGCCAGGTTTATCCGAAAGGAAACTCGAGCCCCGGTATGAAGAGGCTAGAAGCAACGGGGTAGGTTTTTAGTCAGTAAGAGTCTGACACTATCTCCCGCTCCACCCAAGAGCGGGGGTTGTCATAAGATGATTTTTGCCCACCGTAAAAAAAAAAGCGATGATGTGGTCAACGATAGAGTACGTCTACATAGAAGTAATCTATTTACTCTTGAGTTAAAGACCACCAGCTCGTAGCTATCAGGAAACAAAGAAAACATAAGCGCGAAACTAAGTGCGATATGATGTAAAGCCTCTCAAAATAATAATGACTAAGGAGCATTATGAAAAATTAGACACCAAAGTGGATAATGTGAAGAAATTAAAAGGAAAGCATTTGATTGGTTCAAACAAATTGTATTACGTGGAGTCACGCGTGAGGAAGCCTTATGTTACATCGAGGTGGAGAAGCATTGCAAGTTGTGACCTAACGCTGGACAGGTGAGTTGTGTTCACGATTTATTCTTTATTATTGACAACCATTTCTTTAACCAACACTGTCTATCTGGTAAGCTGTTGCGTCTCCCATAGTCAGCTATAAAATATGTCTTTATAAACAGTTTTCTGACCAGTCCTCCATGAATATATGAGTTCAGTTGACATCACATCCAACTCTCTAGAATATTGGTGTAAAACAAAAAGTTACGTTTTTCACTGAATTCCTTTTCAATACTCTATTCTGCTACTTGATATTCTCGTGGTTGTTCAGCTACATCAATTTACGGTGGAATAGAAGGTACAAGTGTGATTAACTGTCGCCAGTCAAAAAAATAATATAATTAGTTAATGTCTTAAGATTTGTCGAAAATCATCTTCCTAAGAGAGACGGTGGCAGTCAGACTTCGTCCGCAGGCCGGCAGGCAATCTTGAAAAACGTAAAATGGTGCATAATATAGCTCTTCTAAGCCTACAAATAATTAGTACATATGTGATTAGCTGAGCCCATCGGCTTCGCACGCATGAAAACAAAAAATTGTCCCAAGGAAAGATATTCCTGGGATAAAAAATATTCTATGTGCTCTTCCAAGCACTGCCTGTGTATAATTTTATCCATATTCCTTCAGCAGTTTCAGCATGAAGGTGTAACAAACACACATATACTTTCGCCTTTATAATATTAGTGTTATTTTTTTCCCTAGTCCTTACTGTCTCACTACTGGACAAATGAACGACCTTGTCATCTTCTTCAATCCTAAACATAGAGAATTAGTTTAGCCAGATAAGGACAGGAAAATATCTATTAATTTATGATGATGACTAAATTTCCACGCTTAACCTGACCAAATTCTTTGGTCATTCAAGGTAGTCCTTCTATATCTTCAAAGTCTTCAAGATAGTCCTTCTGTACCTTCAAAAATCTACCAAATTTTGGTTTTATTCGTGTACTAATTAGTACCGATTATTTCCTAAATATAATAGCGATTGACGATGTTGTTCCAGTAATAATCACTGACATGTTACAATACTATATAATAGCGTTTTTTTATCAAGTCCCAAGTCTAATTATTTTCGTTCTGTTTAAATAGTTTTGCAGCTAAATATAGCTAAGCTTGAATTCATATTATCAAGTGAAGTACTTACAGAAATATTTATACTACTCATAAACTTTATGATTCCTATAATCATAACTTGAAATGGATAGTAAAATGTTGAAATTTTGCACTTCTGCAAGTAAAATGCATTATTTATTAACGTAACAAATAACAGTAGTATCTACCTTATGGATATGATATTCAAGAGCATCCTGGTATAACGATATTAATTTTTTACTGCTACGTCATTAGCAAGACACAGTTAGAACCTCATCTTCTGAGGAGCTGATTATATCAACTGTAGTCTTATCAACAGTTTCCTTTATATAAGAAAACAAAAATATCGTTATTTCATGTACATCTTTAGGTAAGTCAGCATCGTAAATTTTAGGTTGATCAACGTTTTCTGTTTTTGATGCTTTTCAGAGATATGTGGCTTGTAAATTGTCATTCTTAGAGGTTAAATGATTATGCTTTACCAGGATCTTGTCATAGTACATAAAGAGCTCAGCACTTACCTGCCTAATTATATTTGGTAAAAACATCATCATCTCATCATTTTTCCGCTCTTGTCCCATTTTACTTGGGGTCAATACAACACTTTCTTTTCTTCCATTTTGTCCTATCAAACGTCATGCTACAACTGAGTCACATTTCTTTCATATACTGGCCTGTTGGTCTAGTGGTTAGTGACCCTGACTGCTATGCCGGAGGTCGTGGGTTCGATTTCCACCCAGGACAAATGTTTGTGTGATGAGCATGATCGTTTGTTCTGTGTCTGGGTGTAATTTATCTATAATATGTATGTATTTAGAAATATATATAATTACGTTTATCAGTGGTTTAGTACCCATAACACAAGCTCTGCTTAACTTGGGACTAGACGGTGTTGTGTGATAGTTGTGGAATATATTGTTATTGATATTATATTTTTATATTGCTCTTTATACAATCCATCTATATTTCCTTTGGCCTTCCTAAAGCACACACAATTACTGAACGTTACAATGTAACGTAGTCAACATACTTATATTTTCGAACGGATAGCAATTTTATTCGCCGATGAACAAATAAGTCATACATTCCTGTTCAGTAAGGACTATTTATTATTCTTTTTACAAAACGAAGCCTTTTTAAAAAGGCATAACCATAATTAGTAGACACAAGTAAATTATAAAAACTTGGGTTAAATTCTTCTCTTAGCATTTAAGGGTTCCGTCGAAATTTAACTTCTTAAAGCTTATCACTGTTTATTTCAATAGGTACAGTTAAAATATATAGTTATAGTAGGAGTTGAATATAATGAAAGAATTTACCCAAATAATACATTATATTTGTTTTGTAAGTTGGTATACAACTTTAAAGTAAGATATTTTTTATTTCACACTAATTACCAGGTACATTACCATAAGGTTTTACAATTTCGTCTGGCTTTCGTAGATGTTTATCTGTAGATTAACTAGTAACCAAATAATACAGCAAATTTCAGAACCTGAAGAATTCGGAGAAGATTGATTTGTTACACAAAAAAGTAGTTGAATTTATTTTTGTCATTATTAACAGGTTAAAACTTTAGAATTCTTGGTCTTTGAAATATCCAATACTTCAAACACACAGAAAAATTTTACAATTTTTAACTAAAAAAGTGACACTAAATAACTGCCAAAAATGGCCTTAAGAGGGTCCTTCTCCACTCACTTATCGTAAACATCGAAAATGGTTTAAAAGCTTGTTACTTCATTTAATGCAATCCAACGCGATGTTTGACGAAAAGGTAACGCAAAAAAGAGAGATAACGCCTGGAAACTCTGCTAGTATTCGGTAATTCCGAGATTTACTCGAAAATTTCACAAAACTTGCTCCAGAGAAATAGCTGTTTTTTTAAATCCTTAAAAGATTTTAGAAAAAGTTGTCATCATTTAGAATCTTAATAAAATTTGCAAGGTCTCTAGAGGATTACTTTTTTGACTTTTTTAATTTTTAGGCAAATTATGAAGTGTCAAAGTTCATACAAAATATTACATTTTCCGAGGTTTTTACTGGATTAGTTTTAAACAAATTTAGAAATTGGTTTCTACAGAAACCTAGATAATATCCACAAGATACTGTGTTTCCAAAATATCTAATGAAAAGTGTGTAATAGCGTCATAATCAGTTATGAGCGGTTGTATGAAAAACAGTAAAAATGTGAGTCGTGACGCACCACCTTAAATAGAATTGGTGGCAAAACGAATTGACCAGTCTGTATAAACTTTTAGGAACCAATTTACAAAAAGTTTTTAAAACCATATCCTGCTGAGGGAACCCTAAAAGAACTAGCTAGGCGAGCAATTTAGTCCTACAGGTCTCGGTATAAAAATAGACGGGAAAGATAGAAAATAAAAAGTTGGTCTCGGGACTTGGAACCGGTAAGGAAGCAGATGGCTAGTGCCTTTTTGCTTGGTCCTGGGAACATTCTTTGTTTGTGCGGTTCTGTGGGTAAGCAATACATGTAGTGGATATTGATAACCGTACTTGATGATACGGTGATGTGGAATTGGATAATTTAATTTTGTTTCTCGGGGATAATATATTTAGAAGTGTTATTGGAGGGAAAAATATTCAGAATGTGTCAATCAAAAGACGAGAGAGTTAAAATCCTAAAGCCCTACCAGAAGCTCTTAATGCTATCTATTTGACAACCTAAATTGAACTATTAAAGAGATGGAGCTATATAGGATGTGTAGCTCCATCCCTCTTTCTCGCTCGTATGCCTTACATTTTAACGCGTCTTGGTAAGGCCTCTGAAAACAATTGTTTGGAATTTCTATTCAAAGACCATGACCAAATAAACGATTCTATTCTTAGAATCGTACAAAAAAAAATATAATTCTTTAAAACTATGAAGCCATCACTTGTGATAATCTCTTTTCATCAAACCTTTCAAACAAACTAGCTAAGCATGTCTCTCTAGGCTTAGCCAATATTTATTTGCTTCTCACTTAAAGATAGAATTGCTAAGAAGACATCCGGCGCAGGAGCACAAAGCAAACAAAGCAACCCCATTAACGCACACTTGCGCACACGCACGTTACCTAACAAGGAACGCTGCAAAATTCATTACAGCAGCGGCCGTCATAAATCAACCTTGACAAGTGGCTTTCAAAGTTTGCACCCTCGGGAAAACTGGAAAAAATAAGGCATATCATAAAAAAAGTACCGATCAAAAAATCTCTTCATTTGCCCTTCATACAAATATTTACATAAATCAAAACCAAAAGCATTTCAAATAGATCATTTACAGGCACTTTTGAATAGTTAACCTACACAGAGTACATTGATACTCAATACAGTGAAGCCCTGCATACACGGCCTGGCGGGGAATTTTTTGTTAAAATTTGTGCGTCTATTCAGGCAGAATGAACATGTTTTCTTTCTTTCTTTCTTTATTCTGAAATTAAAATATATTAGCACAAACTTGTATTTAGTCAAAGTAGAAATATCTATAATGTTAACGATATGAATATGTAAAATAGAGAGATGCTCTGAGTCTAACAGTCACGATCAAATCACATAGTTTTATCATGGGGCCTGGAACGAAAAACAACTGCAGAACATAAAGTAATGTTTTTTTCTGCTTACAAAATTTTTACATAGAGGTGCTGATACCATTTAGTAAATATCTTTTTGTAACGTTTCGGCTGGTCACTTTATGAACCCCACACCGTAAAGGGTAGCTCCATTTTGAGAACCACTGCCCTAGTGCTTACTAGATAAGGTGTCCCATTAGATGCGTTTTCAAGTTCCAGACCGGTTCGGGCTGTACTGCGAGGGTTTATAAGCGTGGTTCGGGACGTTTGACGCCATTCCCGTATCGGCTCCCGGACCTCATCTAGTCTCCCTTCATCCCTTGGATCCTGGTCATCACTCTTCAGCTTCAAGATGTTGCGGCTCCTGTTATTGGCTTTTGTTGCGACTGCGTCGGCGCAGATCCCTTCGCTCGGGTGGTGTCCTGATTTTCAAGTAAGATTTTTTTCTGTTTTGTATGCTATGTTTATTTCTGAATGTTTATTTTGAATTGAAGTTACAGGTTCTTAGGCAAACAAAGAAATATAGTTAACTAGTCTTTGCACCTCCTTAGTTCTTTGTGTGTTATTGAAGCCTTTTTAAATTGTTAAACATTTTTGACTTGTTTTAAATCATTTCCTTACCAATGAAAGTAAACGTCTTCCATTCAACATTACATTGTTTGTAAAAACACAATTTATTGTAGTCAAAACGAACAAAAAAAAAACTCGAATTAAATTTCTTAAGCTTCAGTCAATATTATCCTCCTCATCGCTAGAAAGTTGACTTGTAGGGGTGGATAGCCAGCTATCCGCCCTAGCTTCAGACAAGTCTAAGAAATAACTAAAATTCTTTTAGACTTTGATCTCCTTTAATATCCAAGTCTCATCTCAACTACAATGCACCTAAACCTTCAAACTTCCTCATGGATAACTCTTGAGTCTATTTGTGAAAACGATATAAAATTCGGAACAGTACTTGTTTTTAGCACGAACAAAGAGACAGCCGAGGTAGAGAACCTTTGTTTTATAACATGGAAGGATAAGAATAAGCAGATAAATTATATTTATTTTACAAATAGGTTTTAAAAACACATTTTTTTTCGTTAATTTAAACTAGGTAAGATCATACAAGCAAACAGCACATTTACACCTTTAATATACCACTATACCAGACACAGCAAAAATCATCCTTCGGCAGTCGTAGAAGAACTCACCATGACCTTGACCTTGGTGTACGTAACAGCCGTCACTGACCATGGTCAACTCGTAACTGGTTGTCGGGCCAGACGCCTCGGCCATCGACCGGAGGATCCACCTTACTTATGGACTTTCATTTTCATTTATCTTACGCTGATGTGTAGTGTATTTGATTGGGAGAAAAATGTTCTGTTAGAAGTCGTATTGGAGAGAGGATTATTTTAAAATGATTAATCTTTGATAATATAATGTAGTAACTGTGTCTTTTTATTTTAGAACTAAATGTTTTACTAAGACTCGGTATTGTTAATTATCAATTAATACAAGAAGCGAGACAACCTCAACACAAAAGTTATGAATAAGGTATTGGGGCTGTTTTACTCACATTTATATATGTAACAGTTTGAGACCCGATAAACAATTTCGTTTTATTTGTTTAATGTAATTACAAGGAGAAGTAAAATTAAGTTAAGGCAGGAGTATGCAGATTGATCTTTTTGCGCTTCACTGTTCGCAATTTAATTAAAAAGAGCATTTAGACAAATATTAAATAGTCTTAATATATAATATGTATCGTGTCAGTCTTTATGGCAATATCAACTAAATCTTCATTTACAAACCTATCACCACAACCATTTTTGTACTTAAAATGAGTTAAAATAACCTCCTTTGTTATGACCGTCTTCAGTTGGTTTTCTGCGTCAATCACTTTTACTTTCTTTGTTAGTCCTCTCAATATCTTTAGTTAAACCACCCTTCTGCTCCAAAGTAGTGGAAATAACCTTTGTTTTAATCACCTCCAGTGAGTTTTCTGCGAAATTTACTTTTATATTCTTTGTCACTTCTCTCAATAACTCTAGTTTATTCATCCTTCTGCTTAAAATTTACGGAAGGAACCTCCTTTGTTTTACCCGTTTTCAGATAGTTTCCTGGATCTTTTACTTTTACTTTCTTTGTTGATTCTCTCAATACATTTGGTTAATCCATCCTTGTACTTCAAATGAGTGAAAATAACTTCCTTTGTTTTAACCGCCTCTGGGCTAAGTGTGCTGTGTGTAACTCTGTTCGTTCAAAAAAAATTGCTTTAACTAATCTATCTTTCTATTACACCAGGCGATGGCAAACTTTAACATGAACCGTTTCCTGGGCACGTGGTACGAAGCTGAGAGGTACTTCACCGTCACCGAGTTGGGCACCCGGTGCGTCACCACTCACTACACCTCCACTCCTGAAGGCAGGATCCTCGTCACCAACGAGATCACTAACTCCTTGTAAGTTTACTTCTTCTATCTTTTCTTATTTTGTCTTTGCACGGTTTGTACATATAACCAGTGTCTAGTTTTTTTTTGACGTTTGATGCTGTATTTTTTTAAAATCTTAGAATAAGGTTCCTAATGTTTTTGCTGTAGTCGACAGCAAATATACCTTTTCAACATTCTTGGCAACCTTTGCTGAGGTAGTCAATACTACAAATAAATTCTCAACTCCATTTTACCGAGACGTTTCAATGGTTAGAGTTACTTCGCCAATTTTAAATAACAGTATCTACCAGGATTATTTATGCAAAAAATTTAACAGCCATTAAACTTGACTTTAAAAAATCCAGCTACAAAATCGTCTAGGAAAGTTGCTATGTAAAACTGTCTCGCAAAAATGCTACAATATTCTCACAGCATACATAAAGGCGTGTTCGACATTGTCATCAAAACATCAGTTTACAATGACGAATGTATGGAAATGTGGGTGGAGAATATCTGGGCGTGTGAGCCCCTCCCTCGTATCAGGCGGCACGTACGCAAGAACGCGTGACGACCTCTTATCAATACCTACGTATTTATTATTATCTGTTACATATGAATTTATGTTCAAAATAAAGAGGTGTGAGTTAAAAATGAATTTCTTTAAAGAATTTAAAAAATCATGATCATCATCATCAGCTTTTTAATGTTCCCACTGCTGGGACTCAGGCCTACTCTCTAGGAGAGGGAATGGGCCGTAATTCACCAGCGGGCCCAGTGCGGGTTGGTGAATATCACATGACTTCGAATTTTTGGTTCTAGGACATGCCGGTTTCCTCACGATGTCTCAAAACGGTGAAGGAAAAAAATTACAATAAAAATATTTTCGAAAATTTTCTGTTAAAACTGGTTTCTGCTCTAAAAAAAATCACATCAATTTTGGGTTCATTTAACAATAGTAACCTTTCTTTTAAAAAGTAAGTGAGTGAGTGATTTTGAAAAAGATTATCTATTACTAGGCATACTAGTACATTAGGTACCTACAAGTAATGGGAATAACTATGAGAATGATTATAAAATCAATAAACTACTGCCAAGCAGGAAGATCATTTTTTTCATTTTTTGGCATATTAATGATCTTTAATATGCCAAAAAATGAAAGTAATCTTTTCCCCCAGGACTGGCTTCAAGCGCATAATGGAAGGTCACCTGCAGAAGGTGGGCAGGGAAGGCGAGGGTCGCGTTATGGTCAAGTATTCCTCTGCTCCTCTTCCTTATGACTTCGAGTACAGTATTCTGGATACTGATTACGATAGCTATGCCGTCATGTGGGCCTGCAGTGGAATTGGACCTGTGCACACACGTTAGTATTTTTAGTTTATTTTTTACAATTAGTTAATTTCTAAAGTTCTATCCATCTTCGAAACTGTTTGAGATGTTGGTTAGAGCTGAGATCTTTTATTTCCTTACGATATAATTCATTCAATAACATAAACGTCTAAAATATATGGAGATATTCTGAGGGGAGTATCAAAACCTTCTTAAGATGCTGACGCTTGTTGCATAATCTGCCTTTGCCAACCACCTAAATCACGAATCACACAGAAAAATCATTTTGTTGAGGTCCGGTGGAACTAAACAAACTCAGTTGGTGAGTTAAGACAGAACCTAATTGGTAAAACATTTCTTCACAGAAAACACCTGGCTACTCTCCCGTGACAGACTCCCATCTCTTGCCGTAATGCAAAACGCGTACGCCGTCCTCGACAGATACAAGATCTCCAGGACTTTCTTCCTGAAGACCAACCAGGCTGACTGCACGGTGCTGCCCGAGCCTGCTGCTGCGATGATGGATGCTAAGAGTGCTGATGTACCTGTACCTGCAGAGGTACCTGTTGAGAAGGCGAAGGAGGTTGAACAACCTGTAGAGGTATGGGATAGTTAATATTCGCAAAAAAAATAAAAATGTTGTCATGTGTTCTTACACAAAAGCACTTGATTTTTACAATAATGAAGATGATTTCAAATAACGACGTTTAGATCTCTCCAGCATCCGTCTCACATACAATAACTTGATAAATAACGGTTATAATGTTAAAAAATGCCTGTAGTATAAATACGTTTGTTACAATTATTTGCACCTAATTTCCTGATCACTCCATCATCTGTATGTCTGTCTAAGTAAAGCAGTTATTATTAATATTAAAATGACAACAATTTCAAGTAATAATATAACTGTTGAAAAATACCTGGAATGGAAATATTTACGCTAACATTACTAAATTAACCTTTGTTTCATCAACAGAAGCGAGTCGACCCAGAAGTTAAGGTAGCCGAGCCAGAAGTAAGATCAGCAGTGCCAGAACCAGCTGAGGAAGCCAAACCCATGCAAGTCCCAGAACTGATCATGTCCGAATCCGAGAAGAAAGAAGAAAAGATTGAGAAAATAGAACCAGTGATAGGACTAGCGGCAGAATTGAATGAATTCAAGGAAATTAAAGAAATTCCTGTTGCACAGTAGAAAGATAGAAACGTTCGAAGGAACTATCCAAGTCTGTAAATTAAACTTCAAGGGACATGGCAGCAAGAAATAAAAAAAAAAATCTATTTTATAGAAGTTGCTATTGATTATGAGTAATTTAGAAATGAAAATAACCGAGTTTTGCATTCCTAAAACAATTGATATAGCAAATTCTATAAAATTGCTGACATATCAAACACTCAACAACCTGAGTTACTATTGTTTAATTTTGTATTTTACTTGTCCTTTTTACAGAGTTTGGGTTAGTTAACAGTGTGATGATAAGAAGTTTTCAATGGTGTCTCAAATAGGGCTACTTTACCAAATAAGTAATCAGTACCTACTCGACACGTAGCAACGCTTATTTTGCATCATTGCTTAGTTTTAACTTGATAGTCATTGTAATAAGCGAAGTCAGCTCTGAAATAAAATAGTAAGTTAATTTTGTAGTTTGATTTACCTAAACATAACTTTTTTACACATCTCTCTATTCCCTAAAAGGCTAGGCTACGATATAATAATAATAATATCCACAACTATCACACAATGCCGTCTAGTCCCAAGCTAAGCAGAGCTTGTGTTATGGATTCTGGACAACTGATAAACATAGTTATATATTTCTAAATATATACATAATATAGATAAATTACACCCAGACACAGAACAATGATCATGCTCATCACATAAACATTTGTCCTGGGTGGGAATCGAACCCATGACCTCCGGCATAGCAATCAGGGCTACTAATCACTAGACCAACACGCCAGTCGATTTGCTTATAAAACACGAACTTAAATTAACAAAACTTTAGAACGATTAATCTTTAAGTACCAACATGGTTACTACCAGGCTAGATGGTTAATTTTGGTTTATATTTATTCGTTTAAAATAGTTTCTTATTCTCCAGTAGCTGCGAGTTATGTTAGTCCTACACCATTAAAAGCCATAGTAGCGTCATAGAATGTAAAGATTTTAGTCGATTTAAGGGGCGGCAACTCGATATACAGTTTTCACTGTTTTTCATATAACCGATCTTACCCGATTTTTCATCAGATATTTTGAAAACACAGTATCTTGTGGATATATCTAGGCTTCTATAGAAATCAAAACATAAAGGACATGTCCGGAAATGGTTTTTTATTATTTAATAATTCTAACCAGAGTAAGCTAAACATATTTGGATAGACATCTCAAAACCTAGTGCTTCTGATTATATCATACATTTTTAAACACCTCCACTTTTGAGAAAAATCATTTTTTTATTTTAGTGAGAATTTACTTCTAAAACGAACAAACCTTTCTAATTATCTAGGTTAATAAAGTGAACACACCCAAAAAAAGATTGAGAAGAAGATATGACATTGTTACAGAGTGACGGAGCCTTTTTTAAGGGCTGCCAACAATGAATAAAATATGAATACTATCAATTATTATTTTATGATTTTTCGCGTAAATGGAGGGGTTTAAAAATATTATTTCTGTAGTTCCAAGTTCCATATTTTTGTCGTATTTATTTGAGTACACTTTGATGCTGGTTAGATTTTTCTCAGAATAAAAAACCAACGTCCATACAAAAAGCGGACATCTCCTTTGTCTAAAACTAATATAGTAAAGACCTCTGAAAATCTGCTATTTTACGTGAACTTTGGCCCTCCACAGTGTGCTAATATATTAAAAATATACAAAAGTACATCAATAGAAGCCTTGCTGCACATTTAATCGCGATTCTAAATGACGACAATTTTTCTGAAAAATTTTTAAGGGTTTAAAAAAAATCAGGTATTTCCTGGAACAAGCTTTGAGAAATATTCGAGTAAATTACGGAATTACCGAATGCCAACAGAGTTTTCAAGCGTTATCTCTCTTTTTTTGCATTGCATCTTCATCAATCCTCGCGTTGGATTACGTTAGATAAAGTAACAAGCTTTTAAACCATGCTCGATGTTGACAAGTGGAAAATCAGCCTCTTAATTCATGAATTTGAATCCCCAAGCGACCACCGGTGGCCGCGCATCTATTGTCTTACTATTGTGTCTCTAATTGACGGTATCTGAAGGGTTAAAATGATTCCATAGTCTAAGAGATTCGACGTCGGTATAATAACGTAAGTTTAATTAGTAACTAGTTGATCCAGCAGACGCTGTCATGTGTTACGAGTTACAGTTAAATACGCAAAAGTTAAATAGTCGTTAAATTTTCTAACATTTTTAGTTTTTTGCGCTATTTCCATAATTTTCGATGAACATTCTACAAAGTAACAAAATGGTTTTAAAATAAAAGCGTGTTAAAAAGATGTATGATATCGATAAAATCGATGTCAAGATATGGTGTGACCAAAGTAAATAAGGATTTATTTTGTATACATTATACATATAGATAATAATTCTTACTAAAAGTGCTACCTATTTTCAATAAATACTAAAACTACTATTAACGATATTTTTTAAATCTGGGACGTCGGCTGAGAATCATTTTGAATGAATTGATGTAGAACCTCTGAGACAGAGAAATCATAATTCCTTCTCAAACTATGAATTATTGGAACAGAAGTGGATGATAACCTTCTCCATGATATCGATGATGACCACAATTATTAATGTAAGCAATTATTAAGTATCGTAAATAATGCTTCATAACAACCCCTAAATTGGTCGCTAGGAAGTAATTTAATTTGGCAAATAATTACATTTTACAAAAACTTACTTTTCACCACACTTCCAGTACATAAAAAAAACATTATATAATGTTTTTTTATTATATTTTTGCTAATTAGATAATCAAGAAGACTATCTGTGAGAATACTGCCGACAAACTGTACTGCAGTTTGGCTGAACATTTATGTGAACATATTTATGTAAATTTTCTTGACAAACCATTAAAAAAATATATAATTATTTAAAGATTTTCAAATAATTATAATTATTTGAAAATCTCACTTTGAAATAGCGATTCTGTGAAAGGTATGAAATTAATATTCTACAATATGTCTTATAGTTAAATAAGTTATAACAGAATACTAATGGTAGCTAAATTGCAATTGATCGATGATGACAAAGTGCAGACAAAAGTGATGAAATATAGCACAAAAATTAATAAGTAAAGATTGCATTGATATTTAATAGAGGTATTTATTTAAAGATAGATATATAATCAATTATAACTTAACCTAATTAAAACTAACTAAAAAAATAAATCCCTAAAGAACTAAAAAACAGCAATCTAAAGTAAGGCGTCGAAAAATTCCTCCGCTTTGACTGGTAATGTACTCAAAAGACTGTATTAATATAGATTAACCTAAAACTATTTTAGAATACATTGTGTGCATTTGTAATCAACCAAAATCGGGTTATAGAGTGAATCCGAGGAACATCGCTCACTCATCCCAAAATATACTAAATGTTTTAATTTAAAATACAACAGCATTTTAGTTTATACAAAACTAAACAACAAATGAAAATAGCTTTGCCATAGAAAATGGCAAAAGGAACGGGTCTGATTATATTGGTCAGGCTGATACTGAGCGCCCACTCCCGGCCGCTATCCCACTACTGCCCGATGCGGGGACTTTTGGCTGCTGGGTTTCCCCCCTGGCCCGATTCGCCCCTCCTTAGTTAACCTGCATCCCCCAGACTCCTCCGGGGGATCCATATCAACACCGGGCTTAGTGTGGACGTCCAGTCAACATGGGCCACTCAGCACCAGGACCCCCGACCTCAAACCATCCTCCGTGCCCGACCTCCGAGAAGCCGGATTACAGGAGACGCCACGCTCCCAGTCGAAGAGACAGCCGAAATATTTGACTACTTGCTTCAATAGTGACGTGGTTTCAAATCCAACAAAAATATATTTAATTTAACTTGCACAAAACATGACAAAATTTAGTTTTATTGCAATTTCCATATTTTGAATTATGTTTTTACATCGAACATGCATTTATTTTTAAGCATTTTGGCAAAGTTAGTTAAGATACTCGAACGCCACCTCTAGGCAAACCTATGTACTAACATTGTATGTACTTACCTAAACTTAGCGTTGACGTACCTTCGTATCAGTTATGACGACATCTAAAAGAGGGCGCTAGTGAACAACCGGTCTTACTCTCTACACCTTGATATTTTTTTCTCCACAATATAATTAATATTAATAGTACATTCAGTCAAAAAAGTATCGGGAATGGATGATTTGTTTATGGTTCCAAATTCAAATTTTTGTTTTTTTGTAGTTGTTAGATTGGCACAACTGTTTTCCATTTTGGCGCGGAGTTTGAGTTGCATCTGTTATTTATATTAAATACAGTGCTGGTTTTAGTAATATCATATATAGTGTGTATTGCGAATTTCATAATGGACAAAAATATCGAACAAAGAGTTTGTCTTAAATTTTGCATCGCCAATGGAATTTCGTGTTCGGAGTCACTGAAAATGTTACAGAAGGCTTACTGTGAATCGACTTTATCAAAAACTCGTGCTTATGAGTGGTTCAAAGCGTTCAAAAGCGGTCGAGATGTGATGGAAGATTTGCCTCGCTCTGGTAGGCCGTCAACGTCTGCAACTGAAGTTAACATCGCAAAAGTGAAGGAAATAGTGACTAAAAATCCCCATTCAACTCTGAGAGAGATAGCCGCCGAACTTTCTGTATCTCACGAGTCGATCCGTACCATTTTAACTAATCATTTGGGTATGAAACATGTTGCTGCTCGGCTAGTCCCAAAAGATCTGAATTTTCTCCAAAAACTCAATCGCATGAAAGTCGCTGAGGACATGCTAGAATGAGTCAGTTCGGACCCAACATTCATGAAACGCATTGTTACTGGTGACAAGACGTAGGTTTACGAGTTTGACATGCAAACTAGTCAACAAGCTTCGGAGTGGCGCCTTCCAACTGATCCGAAACCGAAAAAACCACGCCAAAGTCGATCAAAAGTCAAAGTCATGTTGACTGTTTTCTTTGACTATCG
This sequence comes from Mythimna lalbum, assembly GCA_949319445.1. Classification (NCBI taxonomy): domain Eukaryota; kingdom Metazoa; phylum Arthropoda; class Insecta; order Lepidoptera; family Noctuidae; genus Mythimna; species Mythimna lalbum. The sequence continues at coordinate 5,455,001 of OX439345.1, read as the reverse complement.
CGGTGTTGTGCACTCTGAGTTCTTACCGGAAGGTCTAACGGTAAATAAAGAATATTATTTGAGCGTTATGCGGCGTTTAAGAGAGCAAATTCGACGAAAAAGGCCAGATTTGTGGAAAGAAAATTCTTGGATTTTGCACCACGACAATGCGCCTTCGCACAAGGCTATCATTGTGAACGAATTTTTGACCAAACACTCAACAAATACCATCCAGCAACCACCATATTCACCAGATATGGCTCCAGCTGACTTTTTTCTTTTTCCTAAACTCAAATTACCACTTCGTGGCACCCGTTTTCAATCGATAGAAGACATAAAGGAGAATTCGCGGCGAGAACTGAACTCAATTCAGGAAGCAGCGTTTAAAAAATGTTTTGATGAATGGATTATTCGTTGGCGCAAGTGTATCGTTTCTAAAGGAGCATACTTTGAAGGTGATAAAATAAATTTGGATGAATAACAGACATTTTGTGTATGTGATCTTTTCCCGGTACTTTCTTGACAGAGTAGTATAAACATTATATATATAATACCACGATTGATATTTTTAAGTAATGTTATAAAACAACATAGTTCTAATTACGTGACTTCCTCAATTTTTTTTACATTAGCACAAAATAAAACTTGTATCAATGCTACACAAACAATTTTGCATATCTTCAAGTCCAATATGTTTGCTTCAGTCAGTAGTTTCATTGAAATTTTTAAGTGCTAATAGCCAGTTATTTTTGAAAATGATAAAATATCGCAAGCAATTATCATACTTCGGTGCACATAAATAAATATTCCTTGCACATTATTTAGATACAATGTTATAATTGTAATTTTTCCGTTTAGGATCAACTAGTATATTTGTTCCTGGTTGTAATACTAACAATATTTCATCCTTGTATAGCACTCATTGGTGCTAATTTTATTAACTACTTATTATTTATTTTTCTGCATTAGATAGAACAACATCTTCTTCTTTATTGGTTAATTCTGATTCTTATACCTTCCTACGTTTAGCAATTTTTAAGGAACTATAGCATGACTTCGTTTAACATCTAACGAACGAGGTCCTTTTAACTGAATACAACAGATACTAATAAAGTTGTTGAGGTTTAAACAATTCAAATATGGAATATCAGTAGCAGCACTTGCTACTGTATCAGCAGTATCTCTTCTGAAAATTTATCTGCAGAGATTTTGCAAAATCATATCAAAGGCATAGAGCGGGTTTCGTCAAAGACGATTTTCCCCGTCGACAAAAAAAAAAACCTTAAATAATTAAGACTGTATAATCGAAGCTTAAAATTGCCCGAACGTGTACCAAGAGCCCCTTACTAAAACTAATAAGCAAACATATTCACACACTCTCCTAGAATTGGTTAAATTTGGATATTTATAATCTTTCTATACCAAAGAAATTTGTAAAAAATATGAGTAAATACTTAAATTAAGTAGTAGGTTAATATCTATACAGTCAAGAATATTCATCTTTAAGCAAAAACATGCTTACCCTTTCATCTTTAAATAGAAATAGAAAGTCAGTTTCAGCTAAAGCGAATTTCTCTTTTATTTTTAATCAGCTAAGTCAGTAGTGTGTGCAACAAAAAACGCTTTATCAAGGTCATCAAGGTAAACTGTCTTACTTTTTTCATGTAGTGATCGGCTGCCATTCAAACTAAATGCGTCAGAACATTTAGTTGAAAATAAACTTATGGATATATAAAAATAAACTCAATATTTACCATCAATTTACACGGAACGACCATTATATATATCAATAGATGAATTGAATATGTTAAATCAACAGACAACAGAAAAATACAAAAAAAAATGAAATACATCAGGAAAACCGGTAGTAGAACGATATTTTTGACAGTGAGAAGCCTGGTGTGACTAATTGATCCTTAAACATAACATTAACGTACCGAATCTGCGCACACGCATGTAAACAGTTGGAGCGTCTCAGATGGTATGCAACGGTCAAAGTGAACGCACGTGTGTAGTGATTGTGTAACATCAGTCTATTGGTTGTGATAAATAAAAAGTCAAGGTAAGGATTTATTTGCATGTTACGGCCAAGGTTTTATTGAGATTTTATAATATCATCGTCATATAATCGTCTATTACTTAATTGACCATGAAAGCAAAGTCACCGAAAATATTATTTAATTTCTGCTAGGATAACAAGATTTTCTACATAACTTAATTTGCAGTGTACTTATCATATTCTAGTTTTTAACAATGAGTTCATAATCCACCTGGCACGCATATATACCTGCAAAACGTGCGTAGAGATGTTTTTTTTTAATAATTCAGTTTACCGATTTTGATAACCAGGAAAAATCAATTCTAAATCTTTTAATCTATCAGGAATCGAACTGGTGTTGTTACAGCTTAGTAGAGTAATATTTAATCATTTAGATATACGTATATATTAATTGATTTATATCGTGAAAATTTTATGTTGTCAATGTCATATACAGCAAGGGATGATACCTTGAAGATATAGTGTTACTGATAGCTAGATAATGTATGAGACGAAGGTAATCTTCATAAATGTGGTCTAGGACAATACTTCATTATAATACCAATATATAATATAGAACGACACTATTTAGTTACAAGACTTACAATGTTTGACCAGACGAAATATTTTTGATATTTTTTTTTCTTTTTATGAAATGGAAAAATTAGGAGAATAATCTCTGAAAAATGAATATGAAGCATTGACTTCTCAATTTCTTTATATTATTTATTTGTATCATTAGCATCTCTTTTCGTTTTAGCATTTTTTTTTCTAATATGTGATATTCATTGAAAGCAAAAGTTAAAAACTGTTGAATTAATAAACTCGATCTTTTCTTTGGTGGAAATAAAACAAACTCACTTATTTTTCGTTTTCTGTCTATAAATACAGATTTTGAATACATAAAATTTACTTTTAGACAGATATATAAAGAAACATGGTTTCAAGGTAAAAGAAACAACATTTACTTATGTAATTATTGAACTAGTCTAAATTACTGCATAATTTATTCAACAAATCGTGTTGAATAAATTATTTAGTAGTAGATAATTCACGAATCACTTTTAGATGCTAATAAATCTAGCAATTTCGAAATAAAGTGGGAAACTTAGTACACGTGCCTTGTATTTTTTTTTTTTTGTTTTAGCTATAGTAGCAATTTTGGTCAATTTTGATGGTATGAGCCACCAATAAGTTTTTTTTTTATATATAATATAAACTACTGCTTGACTGCGATCCAACATAATGGTAAGCAGTGATGCAATCGCTGTTGGTGAGGCGCACTAGTTTATTAAGAGCCTATTCACTCGATTGTGGTGATTCTTACTATTAAATGTTTGGATGTAAGTAGATAAGAGAGAAGAGATCTAAAATTAGATGTCGGCAAAATTCCTCCGCATCGCTGTTGACTGGTATACGTGCCCAAAAGACCGGCGGCATTTTCTGTCTCAGGTAAAAGCTAGCCCTTGAATCACTAGAAGTGTCGACGAGGCGTTTAAAAAGGTCTTTATATAATATGTGAGCAATTGGATTCCAGGATCCAGGAGGAGGAGAGTTTCAATCTCAAATGGTTTGAAAATATAACTGCCATTAAATTTCCACCGCTTGTGGTGATTCTACACAGGCGTATTTATGACAGAATACATTTTTTGGACACCAACACAGCATAACAACAAAGGGAAATATAAAATTGTGCTGACCGTACACGTACCGTAACGATTTTTCAGAATTTACTGGCAAGTTACCCAGCACACGTTTTTTTGGTGCCACCTTGACGCACGAACTAGGGTCAATAAAATGCTTTAAAAAAATTGCCATCAACGTCTTCGTGAAGAAAAAAATAATTACGCATTAGTTCTGCTGCTAGAGTGCTGCCTATTCAAAAATATAGTGGTTTAAATTTTAACCTATAGTGAAATTGATGAATGTAATCGCAATCTCTGATCTCTATGATAGCTATTGTATGGTGTCATTTAATCGTTTCTGTATAGCTTGCATGTTAAATAATTCCGTAGTGAAAGTAGGGAAATCCTCTTTCCATTGTTTATTTTCAATAGGTTTTTACCTCCAAGCAGAAATTTCATGCGAAATTACAGTTTTCGTATTAAACAAAATCAAAATAAACACAATGTAGTTGTTATAAAATTACAACTACGTAATTATACTACTTGTCAAAACCAGTGCGGTGCCGCGCTGGTAAGATCCAACATGCTGCTGCGTCCAGCAGTGCCCACGACGCAGCTGTATGTTTCGAAGCTAGATCACACCACGAAGGTTAAGGAGATCGTGGAGTATGTTCGGGTCAAGATGAACTGGTCTTTGAGAGTCGAGCAGTTGAAGCCGCGCCATAACACTAATTTCAAGTCGTTTGTGGCGCGGGTGCCGACTCATCATTTGGACACCTTCCTCAAAGGAGAGTTTTGCCCGAAAGGAGTTGTGTATCGACGATTTCGTGGAAGGATACCGACCTCGCAGCGGAACACGACGCCGTCACTTCGTGTGCAATAGTTTAATTAATAAGTAGATGTTATTTATATGTATTAGTTTATTATTTTTAAGATTATTTTATGTATAGTGTCTATGGGCCATAGTAGCCTGAAATAAAGAATTATTATATTATTATTATTAATTATTTTATCATTAGTTTAGGTTCATTATTATTACTAGTTTTTAGTATAATTACATTTAGTTAAGTGTTTTAATATTATGCAAATAAGTATTTTTAAATAAATATAATATTAATACTGCTATAAAATAAAAAGTAATTATTTTAAGTCAGTAGTGTCTTTATGCTTCGCTAATTTGAATCAGCTTTGGCTTAAACATATACTTTAACTTTAGCTAATCATTTGACGTCACATTAATTTATTTACATATATTAAATAAATTGAATTTATTATTATTTTCATGCATTTATTTATATCAGGAGGCAGAAGCCAACTCGCAGAGGTCCCTTAGTTAATTTTCATAGAATGTGGTCGATATTAACCGACGGTTAACCCTGAATGCGCTGTGCTAGTGCACTCAAGAAAAACCCCCGGTTGGTGGGAACTACTCGTATTGCGACTGGAAAACAAAAATATTGGACTTATTGTTATGGGAGGCTTTAGTGGACTGGTTATCAAGAAATACGTTAAGACACCATAGTCTGTGTATATTGTGTGTCTTGTTGATCTGTACCCACAAACCGGCCACAAAAAAGCCACCACAAAAAAGCTAGAAGCGGCTTCTAGTTCATTTTTTTTTGTGGCGGCGCCGCCGCACACGGGCCGTGTGTACACTATGTGTCCGTGTAAATTCATTACTTTGTTCAGGCAGAAGCCTTGTAATGGCAATGTAATTAATATACATGGATAAAAAAGGCACTATTATTATTTAATAGCTAACCAGGCGAACTTCATACCGCTTAAGAGTCAATTAATGTAGTATATTTTTCTATATATGTAGTCAACCGATTGTTATGAAACAAAGCCTAAGTTTATATATAACACTTACTATATTAGTTTATTAATAATCAAGTACATTATACATGGTCGTGGACAGCGAGCCATGGGCAGCTCGCTGTCCGATCGTCCGGTAATGAACCGAGTCCAAGACGTCGACGGCGGGCACTGTTCCCGCGCGCGTCAAGGAGTTGTCAGCAGCACGAGGGGCCCAGCTGGGTCGAAGCCTACTGGGGACAGGGTTGTCTGAAAGGGAGCTCGTGCCCCGGTATGAAGGCTAGAAGGGACGGGATGGGGTTTTTAGTCAGTAAAAGTCTGACACTATCTCCCGCTCCACCCAAGAGCGGGTTTTGTCATACGATGATTTTCCCATCGCAAAAAAAAAATAATCCCCAAACTAGACGTTAATCTGTATCTATAATAATATATTAAACTTAGTTATGTAGGTTTATATTGTGCACTGGATCCTTCCCCCAAATATGTTCTCTTTCTATTACTCAAGAGTTTGCTGGGAGAAAACACATTGCTGAGTTGAGCTCGCTTTTGTACAAAACACACTCCTACCTGATGTTCAGCGGTGATGTAGTCGAAGATGAATCACGGTTGCCTAAAAGTAACCTATTCACTCTTGACTTAAAGACCCCAAGTTGTAGCTATGAAGGTACACAGACTCCGGCAGGGAATTCCACTCCTTGGCTGTACGCAGAATAAATGAGTTCCCAAAACGCTTTGTGCCTAGGTATGGGCACGCGGCATACAGTCTAAATAGTTTCGTCTGTGCGTTGATATGTCAGTCAGTCAGTTTCTCTTTTTAACCCATTAACCGCCTACGTCGGATATATCCGACAAACATTCTAGCGTTTATTCCACTAGGGTCGCATATTCACGACCAAATACTCCATCTGGTCTGCTTTTCTGTCATCTATGGGGATTAAACAGCTAACCGAGATAGAATACCCAGTCGCAAACACACTGCCTTAGCAAATAGGACGCGAAAACACTCATCGGACTAATCCAACGCGGGCGGTTAAAGGGTTAATATACAACATTCGTATTAGTCTTAGTGAAAACCGAAACACGTGTCTAGTATTTTTATGTAAAGAACCCATATACAAAATTTCATAACTATCATGATAAATCACAAAGATACCTATATGCGTGTTGTGTCTTTTTGTCTGTGCGAAAAAATATATGGTCACCGAGCCATCCGGGCGATTGAGAGATTGTGTTTGCTCCCGCACCTAACTGTGCGCTGGCTCCTAATTCCCGCTATGACTTACCATGAATTGTGTTGTACTTAGGGTCAGTTGTGTGGAACTTATGACTTTTTTAAATATTTTTCGGAAAAAATATAACATGGTGTAAAAAATTTTGGAATCGATTTAGTTACTGATTCTAAACTAACTATATTCAGGTTTTGCATATACCTACTAAAAAGAGTGTTGTGTAGATTAGAAACGTATGATTTAACACCTCGAATTAAAGATCTATGACCGGACAATGAGAAAGAAATAGAAATAAATGACAAATTAACATTTTAAGCATGCGAGTTGATTGGCTTTATCGAATTTAAAGTAAGGACAATGATAGGGCGACACCTCCAAATCCAAACACAGACAATGCAATGCTGAATCAATTAATCATTATGTGTAAATAAATGTTATATGTAAATAAAGACGTGTGTTTTTACATTTATTTGAATGTAATTGGTGATATTGTGAAAAACAAACAATTAATTCGTTTAAAAAAAAAATTAGGTACTGCATACTGCAATGTGGCTTACTCCTTATTAATTCATTATACCCCAAGCGAACACCAGCGTTCTCTCCTTTATTGTCTTTCTATTGTGACTTAATAACGCTTTTCGAAAGGTTAAGTACCCTATTTTTATTTTTTGACATCATGGAGAGTTTTTTTTAATGATTCAACAAGAGAGGAAGAAGTTTTCTTCCGTGTTTTTTTCCGTTCGATTATAATTTATGTGTTGTCATGGCTATTAAGAACAGGCTGTTCACCATCAGCGATTGCATCACTGCTTACCATCACTATCAAGGACTAGTTTATGTCATTAAAAAAGGACTTAAAATATAATTCCCGACTATATTATTAATAATAATAATAACTCTTTATTTGGGGCTACTAAGGCCCATTAGACACTATCTTTACCTAAATAACAATCTTAAAAAACAATAAACTAATAATTTGACCACTTTAAATTACTATTCTACTAAAAAAACGAAATAACTAATTTTATACAACTACTTGCCAGTCTTCTGGGCACATTCCCGGATGACAGCGATGTGGAGGAGTACTTCGACGCATGAGTGTACTTTGTGTTTTTGTATTTTATTTATGTACACTACTTAGGTACGTATTACATCGACTTTATATTAGCAGCGTACTTAATGTTTCAATAAATATCATAGGTCATTGTCAAAGTTTGAGTCAATATATATACCAAACACAAACAAGCTGACTCGCTAATGCATCAAACTCGGTTCCTCCGTAAAAATTCCGTACATTTATAGGTGTGAAAGTAGTAAGAATAGGTGTGTAAATAAAAATTGTTTATAGAAGAAATGATAAGATTAACTTTACGGTGTTAGGATAATTTAGTTTGCCGACTAGGCGTACCTATGTATTATTTATTTGTTTTCAAAGATTAGAAACTATGTAGACTTTAAAGTCCATTTAAAATGGAGCGGTATAAACATGTTTTTTTTTTAATAACTTCATTATTTTTTACAAGCTTTTATTTAGTTTCTCCGCGAATGTGAGCAGGCTCACTGTGAGCCCCAGTGTAAACGTGAAAATAAACGGTATTTTTCGTTCACAGTATGCCGACAATATACAATATACAATACGCGTCCGCGGAGCGTAGTGACAAGCTATACTCGTAGTAATCGGCCGCCGAATGTCAGCGTCTACGCATAGCGTAATAACGTATCGTCGCAGTCGGTTAGATGTGAACGAAAAAGTGATATGTATGGAAATACAATAAACTGCGTAACGTTCGCTCACTTTCGGCGGCTGACAATCAGTTTGGTTTGAACACGGCCTAAGGCTTCACACATTCTTCTTTTGCTTCTACACACTATGGTCTACATTTCTTTTTGATTTCTCCTTTCGCAGGCCTGCTGGAAGAAATTTCTTTGGAAATAAGCAGTACCTTTGTACTAATGTCTCTTATGTATTATCTTTTTCTGTTATTTTTGTGTGTACAAATATAGTAAAATAAATAAATACATCTAAACCTGACTGAAATGAATCATGTCATCACCCAGTGTATTGGTGAAAACCACATCATCATTACCATTAAAATGTGCTCAGTAGTTTATGAGAATATCAGATACAGTAACACTTTTTTTTTATACATATATTTGAATATAATGAAACTTTGCTAGCCTCCCACAGAAAAGAGGCCAGTGTACTAAACCGTAAGAGCATTATACTTTTTATAGTCATTGTTCAACCAAATATTTATTTTAATACTGAATAAATTTACTGACCTTGCTCTAATATAAGTACATTATATTAATTTCAATGGCAAAAAAGTGATACAAAAAATTATGATAGATCAAATCCATCATCATTTTTTTATACAGGCAATAAACTTATTTATGACAGAACAAAAACTCTATCAAAACAACAATTCTATTTAGATAGTCGTATGTAAACTTAAAAATACCTTTAATTACCATTCATGTGTTCTCTTGGATCTTCAAACCATATACTGTAAAAACCGGTTACCTGTATACTACTATATACAACCTTATCTACCTATTGGTAATAAAATTATCTACCTACTGTATGCAGGCAACTATTTCTGCCATACTTCTTAATGCCGTTTTCCTGATCACTCATTCATTCATGCCAAATCCAGGCTTGAAAGTTAAACTGTCCCCCTTCAAAGAAGAGGGCAAAACTTTCTTCTATATGACAGGTATTACCGATACTTGCATTTTGAAGTGTGATGATGTCCTCGATTCGCTTGCAGCATACAAACGGCTCTCAAATTGAGTGCATCTCAGTTGGCTTTCGACGAGTCGTTGGTAGTGCACTTTCTTGAAGGCTAAGTTATGGGATATAGCGTGAATAATATCCAAACTACGCCAAACTTTAGTGGCAGTAGACAAGGTACATTAATCACTGAACTGACGCTCTATGGGGCCGTAAGAACTGTCGGTGTAGTGAAACTTGGGAGAGACTTATATCCAACAGTAGATGGCTTTAAGCTGAAATGATGATGATGATGATGACAATTGTGATATATTACTGATTAAAACCCACCTAAGCGCCTTCAGTTAACCTTTGCGTTCCAGGTCTGTCAAACGACAAACTATCACTAACTCACTTTTCTTTCATATCACTCCTCACACAATCCATCCATTTTTTCTTCGGCCTTCCTCTCCCTCTCCATCCCATCTACATGTATACTCAGAACTCTTTTTTAATAATATGCGCTTCATCCCTCCTCTTCACAAGTCTATACCAAGACAACCGATTACCTTTCAACTTTTCCGTCACTGACGCCACTTACAAACATCCTCTAATATACTAATTTCTTACTTTATCCGAATATTCCGGTATTCAAAAAGTTAAAACACACAAAAATGAACATTCTAGAACACAACACGATGACACTGGCCAATTAGGTACCCTCAATTAACTAACAATACACTCATAATGTACAACTTCCCAGCTCATTAGCGGTACCCACATCTCACCAACCGCTTTCGCTCATGGCCTGTCGCCGACATGCGCGGGCGCCGAGTACCGTTACTCGGTACGGTAAACCCCGCAGCCACAGCTAACACACTTACTAAGGACATTATTGACCCACTGCTTTTTATTGAATGTTATTATTATAGCTTGCTGCATCATGATTCTATTGTGTTCAGTAGTATTGATCGTAGTAGTTTTGACATAATTTCTCTGAAAATTATTTTTTTACTAGCTTTTGTCCGCGACTTTGTACGCGGACCCTGTCGTCAAAATCGAAGATCTGAAACGCCTGATGTCGAATTCTAAGAGCCCGAGGACGGGAAAACAACGTAATGTGCGAGACGATTCGAGATGTTCCAGATCTCACCCTTCCACTTACGCGCGTGACAGTGTGCACACACCTTAGACATGGTGCCAATGTCGCCATGTTCGATGTAATTAATAAATGGGTTATAGAAAAACGCGCTCCTTTCTTTATTCCCAAAAAGTGTTCTCATAGCGCGATCTAACTCAACGCCAACGCCATCTAGTTTTTTATGTGTGAAAGTTCTTGAATTTGCATGTACGGACAACCGTGAATTATTGTGCACTCTCAGTTTTATTTACGTATGTAAATCTAGTATTCTACGTGGTTGAGTGATTGGCTGCTGGACTGCGTGTCATGGGTTCGAGTCCCGTACGGGGCCATTATTTGTATAGCCTACATGTATATAATTGTTTCAGGTCTGACTGTCTTGTGGTATATGAGATTACAAGTTTGTGAACGGACCCACAATATAAGTAGGGCTAATTCTTAGTGTGAAGCAAAGTTAAAAAAAAAACTTAAAAAGAAATTTCTTCTTCCTTACACGTAAACACATTCTTAAACTGCATGTGAATGAACTCACCAGATGAATCAACATCATCATCATCATTTCAGCCGATAGACGTCGACTGTTGGACATAGACCTCCCCCAAGTTTCGCCACAGTGAACGATGCTGTGTGTCCCGCATCCATCGGATTCCCTCAACCTTCACCGGGACCTTCAAACGCTGCGAACCAGATGAATAATTCGATATTAATATTATGACATCAGGTCCTCCTAACAAGGGCACACTTCTCAGAACATCATGCATATATCTATAAGTAGGTACTACATCGAAACCCTTGACAACTGAAGGAAACATGTGTACTTTTAGTCATTTTTGACACATCCTGCTGCTCCACCTTAGAGCAGGAGAAGTCATTAGGTGATTTGCCACCTCAAAAAAATATCTTCTAGAAGAGAAATTACTATCGACTAGCTATTGCCTGCGGCTTCGCCCGCTTACATAAAATAGGCCTATGTCACTCAGGGATATTTTTTGTCACTCAGGGACGTTTTATAAGTGGCCATGTAGGCCTATGTGAAATAAAAACTTTTGACTTTGATAAAGCAGCTTTACGTTGCTTACTATTGTAATTTAATGTTATCGATTGATTATTTTATTTACTTTATTAATTTGTAATTATTTTGTTTTTAATTTGTTTTTAAGTAGCACAAATTTTCACACACACATTTCATTTTATTTAATGATGACAGCGATGTGGAGGAGTACTTTGACGCCTGAGCGTGCTTTGTCTTTTTGTATCATATTTATGTACATAGTTAGGTTTTAGTTTAAATAGTTTATTTAGTATTTAAGTTTTTTTTATGTATATATGTAATAAATTTCTGGTCAATAAATTACCTATTTTATTTAAAACATATTGTGACTTGTGAATGCTTACCAATAAATTTGTTTATCTGTTTATCAATCAGTGAAAAAATTTTAACAATCGGACCAGTACTTACAGAAATTACTTTCTACAAACAAACTTCACCTCATTAACTTTGTTTGTGCCACAGATGTGCTTCAAACATTTAAATCTTGTTTTTTACATACAATAGTTTTTGCTTTGATTTGGTTGGTTCAGTCAGTGGGGCAACTCCCACTGACTGACTGACTGAACTGACCTTTAGAATCAATACTTCAATACTTCTCTGGTCGACCTATTAATCACTGTAACTAATTGAAATGTTAATAATTTTACTCCATGATTGATGATTGAATATTAGGTGCTTAATAATTTTCGTAAATATTTTTTTAATAGATTTTATTTAATGTGAAAAATGTTGACGCAAATATTTTTGTGAATTTATTCACATTGTAATCCATAAAAATCTTAATTATGCCTTAATTTACATAGGCTTAAATAATGCACAAACCTACAAAATTCCAACTTTATTTCCTTTTCCTATAAATACGTATGTTATTTTTTTAAATATGTGGACTATGTTAAATATTATTAAAATGCGTATTTCATTTTATTTCTAGATAGCGCATGGAGATTTATTTTTAGTGATGACATTTACATTTTTTTTAATTTTAATAGTTTTTTATGAATAATTTATGAATGTTAATTTATATTATTATGTAATAAACCAACAGCATTATTTAAAAATAATTGTAAAGAAACTGGGCATATCAAAAAGTTATAAGAATGGTTGTCTACTTATCTACTTCTTTTGGCGGTCTACTTCATTAAAATTTCCCGTTTAATCTCCTTCTTTTGTGTTTTCTATCCGGTTCATCTCTCATCAACATCCAGCTGTAGCCTGTCATCATGTTTGCGTTCCACGGTATACCATGAGAGAGACACCACAGCTCTCCATAACCATTACATCATGGTAGAAGCGCTCACCTTGTCCTTCACTTAGGCTAGTCACCAAGATTCTCTGGAAAGAAGTCAATATAACTCATATTGCAACCCAATTTATGAAATCCACGTTTCCTGCTGGAGGCTCAAGGTGGGAATCGTTTGGTCGATAGCCCTTTACAAAGCGCTGGTGTTTTTTTTTTTTTGTTGTGTATGGGGAAAATCATCTTATGACAAAACCCGCTTTTGGGTGTAGCGGGAGATAGTTTCAGACTCTTACTGACTAAAAACCCCATCCCGTTCCTTCTAGCCTTCATACCGGGGCACGAGCTCCCTTTCGGATAACCCTGGTACCAGTAGGCTTAGACCCAGCTGGGCCCCTCCTGCTGCTGACAACTCCTTGAGGCGCGCGGGAACAGTGCGCGCCGTCGACGTCTTGGGCTCGGTTCATTACCGGACGATCGGACAGCGCAACCCATGGCTCGCCGTCAAAGCGCCGGTGTGGGCGCCTGTGCTGCGAAAGCAACCGGTGCAACGGCCAAGCCAAACGCTTCCCAGACGGTCATGGCCACCCGAATAGTGTGGGAATTTTTATTTTTGTGCCGTTCATATTTACCTAAAACCTACCCAATCTATATATATAAAAATGACCCCCGTTTTCCGTTGTCACGACTTGGCATGAAAACGGCTTGACCGATTTGGCTGATTTTTTTTTTGTTGTGATTGTTATTGTGAGGAGAAGGTTCTTATGGAAAAAAAAATAGGGTAGTGTAGGGTAGAGTAGGTTAGAGTAGGGTAGAGTAGGGTAGGGTAGAGTAGGGTAGAGTAGTAGGGTAGAGTAGTAGGGTAGAGTTGGGTATAGTAGGGTAGAGTAGGGAAGAGCGGGAGCGAAGCCGCGCGGGCAAAGCTAGTAGTTTATAAAAGTATATATAATACCAATAGTTTTATAAAAGGATAACTTCTTAATTTTCTTTATTGTTTTATGTTAAGACAAGACATTAAGGTCTATCTTGATGAACGTTTTTTACCGCGAAATTACTTGAACAGAAATAGGTACGGTATGTTCAAATTGTAACGTTGAATAACTAGAAAAACTTTGCTTTGTTGTTCCATCACGTGTGTCTATTGCCTATGCTTAATATTATTACATAACAAATTGTTTCATTTGGAACAACCCAGTTCAATGCTTGTTATGTTACATTGGACTTTTGGAGTTAAACTTTTGAGAAATAAATCATAAATTTATATCTCTTATAAGTTCAGTTCATAAAAAATAGGCGTTGGTGATAAAAAAGTAAAAATTTAGGGTTGTATGTACTTTTTAAAAAAATAAAAACAAAAAGTTTCGTCTAAAAATAAAAATAAAAAATTTAAGGGTGAACAACCCTTATTATTTAGGGCTATGGAAAATAGATAGTAGCCGATTCTCAGATCTACTGAATACGCATATAAAATTTGGTATAAATCGGTATAGCCGTTTCGGAGGAGTACGGTAACTAACATTGTGACATGGAAATTTTATATATTAGAAGATAGATAGTCATGTTATTGTTTAAGTAAAATCTCAGTAAATAATATTCATAAACAGCAAAGGTGTTAGCGTTTGGTTATATTGCAAAATGCAATTATGGAAGTGCAATTTATGGCAATACTAGCTTTCCGCCCGCGGCTTCGCCCGCGTGGACTACAGTTTATATCCCGCGGGCAGAGACCCGTGCTCAGCAGTGGAATTATAGGTAGCCTATGTGTTATTCCAGTGTCTCTTCTACCTACCTACCAAATTTGATCTAAATCCGTTCAGTAGTTTTTGCGTGAAAGCGTAACAGACAGACAGACAGACAGATAGAGTTACTTTCGCATTTATAATATTAGTAGGGATTGTACAGGCTTATAATTAAATCAATGAATGAATGTCGATAGATAATGGCAAGAATGATACCCACGGACAAGTATAATATATTTTTTAAATATTATAATAAGAGGTACTTAATATGTTATGAAAAAAACTAGCACTCAATTTTAATACGGAAGTTGAAATTTAAACGAGTTTTTTCATGATTTATGTTTGGAAATTATAAAACGTTAGAATGACTGGCAACCTTATTTTTTGCTAACATTTTTTCTATCATTAGCTCATTTATATCATGTTACTTCTTCTTGTCTATGCTTTTTATTTATTCTTAGAAATCAGAAGTCAAAACGTTTATTTCAAATAAACCAACAGGCACTTTTAATTGTCAAAATGTCGGTCACTCAAAAAAAAAGTGAAGCTAAATTGCACATTCCAAAGCGTAGAGCTCTATGGAGAAGAACGTGCAAGAAACACCATGGACACTCTTTTAAATCATAATTATGAGTTACATAAATCTTGGTTACATACTTGTTGCTTCTACTATGTGAGCAAAAATAGAAATTGAATTAAGCCACTGGCAGCTAAGAGATGACCAGTCTTAACTGACGGCTTATTATAGTTAGAGGCAAAATATTAAAAACTGCAAACATCATAACTTATTTCCTTTCAAAGTATTGTATGTATATTGCCAGCTTTTTAAAACAAAGAAATATGTTTCAACGCACGACTGTCTCGCACTTGACCGGTTTTCTCTTTCAATATTGAACAAGGAAAACAATTGAGCGGCAACCGAACATTTTTCTTGTCACGAAGATCATTTACATTTCTATGCGTCGTTAATTACCGTGAAATTCGTATTGTGGGCCGTTGACCCTTTTCACATACATAATATACATTTGAATGGTTTACTTGTAACTAATGGTCGATGCCTACTTTTCTTAATTTCAGACATCACAAGTTTTTTGTACACTTTTCTTTTTACAAGCTTTTATTTAGTTTCACCTGTCCCGATGTTTGTCTGTAATCAAATTTTGCAAATTAAATTTGACCCACTTCCCGGTTACCGATTGAGCTAAAATTTTGCATGCATGAGTAAATCAGATGATAATGCAAAATTATTATGATATGGAGCCGATCTGATGATGAAACTGGAAGGTGGCTATAGGAACTTCGTAGTCTAACGACTCAACCCCATCGAGTTTAGGCTCGTATGATTCGTCTTAAGAGGGTCCTTCTCCACTCGCTTATCGTAAACATCGAAAATGGTTTAAAAGCTTGTTACTTCATTTAATGCAATCCAACGCGATGTTTGACGAAAAGGCAACGCAAAAAAAGAGAGATAACGCCTGGAAACTCTGTTAGTATTCGGTAATTCCGAGATTTACTCGAAAATTTCACAAAACTTGCTCCAGGAAATAGCTGTTTTTTTTTTAATCCCTTAAAAGTTTTTGGAAAAAGTTGTCGTCATTTAGAATCTTAATAAAATTTGCAAGGTCTCTAGAGAATTATTGTTTTGCCTTTTTTAATTTTTAGGCAAATTATGAAGTGTCAAAGTTCCTACAAAATAGGACATTTTCAGAGGTTTTTACTGGATTAGTTTTACACAAATTTAGAAATTGGTTTCTTTAGAAACCTAGATAATATCCACAAGATACTGTGTTTCCAAAATATATAATGAAAAATGTGTAATAACGTCATAATCAGTTATGAGCGGTTGTATGAAAAACAGTGAAAATGTGAGTCGTGATGCACCACCTTAATGAGTATTAACTATATAGGTATACCGAGCTAAAAAAGCTTGCTATGAAAAACTTTCGTAATATTTCAAAAAAATATGATGAACTTACTAGTTTTGAACCAATTTGGTATTTTATATATACCAATTTATATACACATATTAAACGTTTGGAATACAACAATTATTTCGTATATTATTGATTAGTTACTGTCTGGACAAGTAGGAATTAGTAATTCCATTAGAACTAAATGTCAACGACCGCATTTAAAACAATTAATTAATGAAACTAACTAAATCGGAATCTATTGTTCTCAAACATTGTTTCAACGTTTGGTGTGTCATAAGGCACAATGAATAAAATTAATAAAAAGTATTGGTTATATGTTGTGATATTGTGGTATACCAACAAAAAACATTAGAGTAGTCACAATTATAGTTGCTATGATAAGAAAAAATCTAACTCGCAATAAAGATTATAATATGAGAGGTTTCTATAAGTGTCTCGTTTATTGTAGTAAAATTTACATATGTACATAAAAAAAACTTAAACTACTTACTTATACTAAAACCTAAATAAATACATAACGTACATAAATAAAATACAAAAACACAAAGTACACTCAGGCGTCGAAGTACTCCTCAACATCGCTGTCATCCGGGAATGTGCTCAGAAAACTGGCAGCATTACCACGTTGGATGGCAATGCTAATTCTTTGAGCGAAGAACGAGCCAGCTCTGGTCACGCAAGGTGTCGATCAGTCGGCGAGAAATTTCCTTAAAAAGGAGACGCGCACATCCAACGCGCATGAACCAAGCGTTTCAACCCCAAACGGCTCAAAACTGTAATTACCATTAGCATTGAGTAGATAGTAAATTGGGTGATGCTCTATCTCCCTAAGTTCTGAAAAGTGATTTTTAATCATATTTATGGTGATGCTTTGGGGAAATATAACATCACCGAGCAAAATATCGCTAAAACGAGAGGCACGTCGTTTTGCTACTGACATTTACCAAAATAGCCCGACGACTCACCTCTTAACTCAAGTACTATATACAGCTTTAGTATTAGGTATAAAACCATAAATATAAATGAGTATTTCTGAAGCACTTAAATTCTAATAGCTAAATATTGAAGGTGAATAATTTGATTAAATATTAATTAATTATTATTTTAGAAATAAAAAATTCAAATTTGAAGATCACTAAAGTGAAATAAATATGGAGTATCATGACTAATGAAAACCATGACCTTCTAATTTGCATCTGAGTTGTTATTTATAAACTATCTGATCTTCACATTCGACCAATTAAAATTTCCTCTACTTATTGGACTTGATACAAATATATCTATCAAAATTAATCAAAATAACTTTATTAAAGCAATTCGATATAATGGCATCTGACAATGCAATTAACGTTATTGATACTTTTGAATAACGCTTCAAATAACATATACATTGATGCAAAGCACAAGATTACATGAAAAGAGTACCTACATATAGGTAATCATCTCATTATTAATCATCATTTACCTGCCTGTATCCCATGATATTTAGAGACAGCGCAACACGTACTTTTCTTGCATTCTATATGTAATATCACTCCTCACGCAATCTATCCACCTTTTCCTTGGTCTCCCTCTGCCTCTCCTTCCATTCACATGTATAGCTTCATTAAAGCCATGATGAAAATTTGCCTTAGTATGGACCAGGACAAATTTCTTTTCAATTTTTCAGTCACTAGTGCCACATTCAAACTTTCTCCATTATATATTTATATATTCATGAAAACACAAAAATAATACCATTTCTTTGATAATTCCAGATGTCAGTCCTAAGAGCGATAGCAGTATTCCTGTGCGGTTTCCTGTCCCTCAGGCTATGCAGGGCTCAGATCATCATGCCCGGCTCCTGTCCTGACATGAAGGTTATGGAAAACTTCGATGCATCTCGAGTGAGTCACACAAATATAAGTTTAAGTAAAGATGAGTCCACAAGCCTTAACTAACATAGATGGTATCAAATTAAAAATATAAGTGGATGAAAATAAATAGTCGACTACTGGTATCCTGCTATTAATATTTATGTGATAAGTCCAAATTTAATTTATAAATAATTTGATTGTGCAAAAAAACTAGTCTACTCACAATTAATTCCGGATCTATGCACTGTCTATGCCATACCACTTACTTGTCGTTTCTTTGGTCTTAATAGATTTTTATATTAATTCATTACTAATATTATAAAACCGAAAGTTAGTTTGTTTGTTTGTTTGTTACGTCTTCACGCCTAAATGGCAAAACCGATTTTGATGAATTTTGGTACAGAGATAGTTGGGACCCAGGAGACGGACATAGGCTAATTGGTTTAAAAAAAAAGTGAGAAAAGGGGGAGAAAGAGTAAAGTATATTAATAAACGCGGGTGAAGGCGCAGGTAAAAGCTAGTATTTTATACTTTTAAAACTACTCTCACTAAACCCAACCAAAAACAACACAAGAAAAGAAAGTAATTTAAGTTACTGAAAAATGTACTATTGCTTATACTCGTAACTAAACAAATTTTATGTGACTTCATAAAAATATTTAAAAAAAAATACATTGTTGTCCCAGAAATCTCTTCCTTTATCCTTGACCCATTTTCAAACTTTCTGAAGAATGTCTTCGAACCAACAATCCATATTCCTAATTTTCAAACTAGATTCCTAATTTTTCAGTACTTGGGCAAATGGTACGAGGCAGAAAAGTACTTCTTCCTGTTCGAGTTTGGAGGCAAGTGCATTACAGCCGACTACAGCCTGAAGGAGAACGGAGTCGTTGGCGTTGTCAACAAGCAAATTAATATATTGTAAGTATGGATAACAATCACCATTATCATACAAACAAGATTAAGAGCAGTGGTGACCGAGTGGTAATGGCCCCGACTTACGAGTTGTAGGTCGCGGGTTCAAACCCTACCAGGCATTACTTTGTGTAATATATTTTATCACCACTACTCTCAAAACTGTGAAGGAAAACATCGCGAGGAAACGATGTTCTAGAACCAAAAATTCGAAGACATGTTACATCCACCAAGCCGCACTGGGCCCGCGTAGTGGATTACGACCCATTCCCTCTCCTAGAGAGGAGACCTGAGTCCCAGCAGTGGGAATATTAAAAAGGCTGATGATGATGATGATGATGATTATCATACAAACAGACATGGGCTTTTCTGTGGCAGCCATAGCGTAGCAACACGCTTGAAGGAGCATTATAGTCAATATAGAGACACAGCTCCATAATAAAGATTAAAAAAACACATATAGGTATATACGAATTTAGACGTGTAGAGGAAATAGGCGAATATTTCATATAAAAAATCCGATGAAGACTTTTCCTAATTCAAGCCTAAATGGGTGAGTCATAACCTCTACAATGGAATCCAATAAATAACTGTAATTGCCGATTACTCTGAGCAAAATTCGATTGCTGGAAAGTGTTGATTTACCTCCCTAAAAACATTGGTGGTCTCTTTCGATTCTATATAGTAAGGTAAACTATGACACATAGATTAGATGTTTTTTGTTCTATTTTATGTAATTACTAGCTTTTGCCCGCGCGGCTTCACTCCCGCTCTTCCCTACTCCACCCTACTATACCCAACTCTACCCTACTCTACCCTACCCTACTCTACACTACTCTACCCTACTCTACCCTACCCTACTCTACACTACTCTACCCTACTCTACCCTACCCTACCCTACTCTACCCTACTCTACCCTACCCTACTCTACCCTACTCTACCCTACTCTACCCTACTCTACTCTACCCTACCCTACTCTGCCCTACTCTACCCTACTCTACCCTAATCTACCCTACTCTAACCTACTCTACCCTACTCTACCCTACTCTACCCTACTCTAACCTACTCTACCCTACTCTACCCTACTCTACCCTACTCTACCCTACGCTACCCTAATTTTTTTTTCCATAAGAACCTTATCCTCACAATAACAATCACAACAAAAAAAAATCAGCCAAATCGGTCAAGCCGTTTTCATGCTATGTCGTGACAACGGAAAACGGGTTTCATTTTTATATATATAGATAATTCAATTCTTTGTCGCATGTCATGCTTAATACAAAAACTAACGGTTTATTATTTGCCGTTAGTTTAATTCCAAAACAATTTCCTTTCTCTTTTGAACTCATGTTTTGCCAAATTGTTTTCTTGATGAGTGTAAAAAACAAAATCCATATTTGCTTAATGAAAGATTTTTTAACTGCCTTCGTCTCGTTAAAACTATTTTTTTTTCTCGACCTAACAATTTTTTCCTGTCCAACATTGCTATCAGTAAAAATCACAGTATCACCCTATATATCGTCACAACTACATATATTATACCCATTTCAACACACTTTCGTCTTACATCATTTCTTTTCAATATTCTTTATTTTAAATAGGTATATTTTTATTCATATTTAATCTACTTACAAGGGATTCCCTTGTAAGTAGATTAAATATGAATAACTGAACTGAACAACTGTTAGACAGCATGGATCTAGTGAGTAGGTTAAAGATAATTAAACCTTTTGAGTTAGTGTAGTGTTTATAGCTAGTCGTGAGTGATCGATGCTATGCTTACACTTGAACAAATTGTTTTCATCAATACCAGACTCTAAAGGTGGATCTAGTTAGGTAGTCTAATTAGTAGGAGCCGAGCACGAGCGGAGCACAAGCAAAGCTCAAATTGGTAAAGTGTGGACGGACTCTAGAGAGCACGAATGACACTTCGAATTTGAACTCGGCTCGTGCTTCGCTCAAGTGTAAAGCCACTTTTAGAGAGCTTAAAGTGGCTATACACTTGAGGAGCCTTGCTATGAAATGTCAAGGTGCAAAAGGAAGCTAAACCATTTAACTATTACTTATTATTACACATTATAGCGTATAATATTAAGTTACAATTAAATTGCTTATTAGTCTTTTGGGCTAGATTGTAATCAGTTATTAAGTTATAATAGAGTACTAAAAATAAACTCAATCTACTTTCATACTGTTTGATTAAAACTTAACGAATACCTCGGTAGCAAAAGCACTATTTTAGTTACAAACATTTTGCGCAGTTTGATAATTTACTGCTCAACGTCTGTCGTGAAAATAGTTATTAACTCCCAATTTGCTAATATAACGGCCTTAGTGCGGCCTTGTGTTCGTAAAATTGTACCTAAGCCCAACTAGCTGCGTGACTTAACCTTTAGTAGTAATCGTATAAAACAAAACCTATTTAGTAACGAAAAATATACTACGATTTGATTGATTCAAAAATTTTACGGTAAGTAAGTAAGTAATAATTTATTGCGCAAATAATTATAAGCCTTTATGTAACATCAGTGACGAAACACTAAAAATGAGAGTGGCTATTTTACATGTAAGATCACTGTCTTTCAAACTAGGAATCCGTCCTGTATCTTGAAGAACAGTACATTTTTAAATGCATTGATTGATAAATTATGATACAGTTTCATAGATTATAAAATGAACGTGGATAACTAATCATGTCTTCCCATACAGCTGTAGTCTTCTTTTACTTGTTGTTACAAAAGTTTTCTGCCACTTCTATTTCCACATGCCATTTTTTATCCTTCATCACCTTTACCAAAGCATCATATTTTAAGCACTATGCAATGTCTACACAATAAGCCACATTCACAATGAGAATCTCTCTAACCTCAAAACCATTGAAACGTTTTGTCGGACATGCCCTCAATGTCCTACGACTAGACCTCGGATCCGTTGTGTCTGTTTCTTGTCCCAGATTCCTGTGTTCTGTACCTTTGTGTAGCGATAATAACCCTACGAAGCATATTCATGTGTTTGTCGTTCGTTACGTACGTACTTGTTTTTTGTCCAACTTATATGATGAATTTCTCCACAAAAAAAATATTTTCTTTATACATTTTCGCAAACTGAATTACAAATTCTTCCAATTACATTTGTTCTGTTATATTACTATCATCAATTTTTTTTATTGAGTCCTAACTATCCCACTGCCTGCAAAGGCCTCCCCTCATTTTCTTCCAAACATACTTCTCCCGCACCGTCTTAAACCAGTCCTCGCGGTACGCGTCCAGTTCATATATATCTTTTTTTATCTTTATTTTATATATATCTTTATTATATTTATTCTATATCTTTTTTATTACTGTAACTAATATCGGTTTATAATAAACTATCTCTTAAAATTACTCAAAGGTTACACAGTGCTCTCGTAAAATAATATTTCCTCGTGACTTTGTTTTCTTCATCGTTACCTACGCTTCATGAGATATCAATTCTTACACATATCATTCATGTACTTCTGTTATTTCTTCAATAAGTTAAATTTCTTACATTTCTGTTACCAGATCTGGAACACAAACAGAGATCCAAGGGCAAGCGACTCAAGTGAGCAAATCAGATGAGGCGAAGCTAGCGGTATCCTTCCCGTCCCTTCCGGTCAACATTGAGGCTCCCTACTGGGTCATCAAAACCGATTACGAGACGTACTCTGTCGTGTGGAGTTGCTACGAGTTTGGGCTGTTTCATACGGGTTTGTTTTGACTACTTAATATTATTTTTGGATGTTGATTAATGATATTTAAAATCAGGATAATATTTTACATTACCGATTCTTTCTCGTGCCTTACCATTAGCGCAGCTATCATCGGTATGATTTCTTTTTATAACCATTTACATTGTACAAATTATTTTAATCTTACAATAACAGAATATAACGTAATAACAAAACCAAAGTAACGAATAAATTCTATAATTACAGTAAACGCATGGATCCTAACGAGAGAAAGAAACCCTCCTGGCCCAGTGCTGGAGAAAGCGTATTCAATATTGGACAAAAACAAAATCAGCCGGGCGTTCCTCATGAGGACAAACCAGCGTGATTGCCAAGAAGCTTCAAACTAATGCATAGACAGGATATAAACACCAGTAAGCTGTAAAAAATATAGAAATAATAAGGACACGTGAAATAAAAATCATCAGATGATGAAGGACCATTGTAATCCTTTGAGAGGCTAGAATACACAAACTACAATCGAAAAAGCCAAAATTATGAATACTCATATTAACAGCTT
Source organism: Mythimna lalbum (assembly GCA_949319445.1). Taxonomy (NCBI): domain Eukaryota; kingdom Metazoa; phylum Arthropoda; class Insecta; order Lepidoptera; family Noctuidae; genus Mythimna; species Mythimna lalbum. Next base: position 5,431,461 of record OX439345.1, on the reverse strand, counting down.
GTTTCCAAAGTCAGTTTAATTTGGGAGAAAATTGCGAAAGTCTCAATCCGTGCAAAATATATATTTTATTTAGCAAGTAAGACGCTCACAAAACTATATAATAAGTTCGATTTCGTGATAAGCAGTCATGCATTTATACTCTTTATAGATTCTTTTTGTGTCCATTTTCATGACCATATTATAAATTAGCTTAAAAATCTTATGAGAATGGACACAAGTAATGAATATAAGTTCTATTGAAGTATTTAAATATTTTAGTTTAGAAATATTCATTTACTTAATAGTGCACCTTCAAGTACATTCTAATTAGTGTCATGAGAATGTAGAAATAATTTTATTGAATCATTTATAAGATATTCATATTGTTCTCATAAAAGAGGATTATTTAGTTTAGATTAAGAATAAAACAAATATTTCCAACAGAAATGTATAATATCCATTATCTACAACTTAAATAAATTAAGCCTTTACATTACAAAAGTTGCTTACTTTTATTACTATAATAATAATGTGATTAAACTTATAATGCGGTTCGATGACGGCGAACATTTCGGTCTTCCTCCTGATATTGTAAGTCAAAAACTTTAAACACCTAGAGAACATACCCATAAGCATAGTCAAGATAGTCAGATTGAAGATCTCTTTTTTACCTTAGCAAGAAATTCTATCTGGATTACAAATACTACAACTCCATCTATATACGTGGACTACAAAGCAGTAATTTTAATAATGCTCCTGATCCATTAAAATTCGACCGCAATATTCCATGTCTATGAAATTTTGACTATGCTCATGGACACTTCATTCTTTAACATGATTCTTGAAAAGCCGAAAACTTTAAAGATCTTGAAAAAGCCGAAGACTTTATACGTCTTGACGATTTTGGAAAAGTCGATAACTTTTACGATCTTGGCAATGTTTAACAAACTGTTGGCTGATCTTAAGTTGGCGTGCTGTCATCCGAATGCCAACTTTTCCTGTGTTCTCCAGTAGCTTCGTCATAGCTAGGTGGTGGCGGAAGGTTATCACTCTTTGTCTTTGTTGGTGGTTTAGCTGGAACAGCCAGGCGATCCTCCTCAGCCTCTTCAGGAATAGAATCACGACGTCTTGGGTCGTATTCAGAGAGAGCCGGTTGGGATATATTGTTCCTTTGTCCCAATCCTAAAAGGACTAGCTTTGGTGCGCTTTGTGCTTGCTGAAATATTTAAAAAAAAAATCAAAATAATGGAAACTGTTTATAATTTAAAACTATTACTTTGCAATCTGTTACAGGAATTAAAGGAATGACTTTCACTGCGTTAGTTTTAGTTCAAGAAATGGCAGATCACGCATCAACGTTCAAGAAATGGCACGGCAGTGAAACTTTTTATATCTATTTTTGTGTTTGTCGTGTGAAAAAAGTAGACAAAAAATTCCATAAAACTAATGTACCAAAACAATTTAATATAAAATCTGAAGATGATTTACTGCCTAGGACTTACTCACTTATTTACAACTGTGTATACCTATATTTTCTGTACTTTTTTCCTATCTTAAGCTACTACTTGTGGTATTAATCAGAGTCGTAAATTTTAAATGCTACGTCACTGTAGATAGAGTGAGCAAATAAAGGAATAACAGAGATCATACGCAAGGTTTCTTACTATTTGCTATTGTATCAGCTATTTAAATGATGCCAATACATTTATAGCCTTCACAAATTACGTACATATGAAAAACTGCTACTAAAATATTTGTTAAGATTCCCAGGAGAATGAGGTTTCATGAGGTAGTTGCCCTATGTTTATATTTTTAAACTTAAGATAATGATAGAAACAAAGGAATGTTATAATTTAAAAATCAAAGAGTTTTATCAGCAGTAAGCTGCAAATTGTCTTTGCTAATAACTCAATGGTAACGTTGCCAGTAATTTAGATAAAGTTGCGACTTCGTAAATCATACCTTATAATGATTAGAAGTCCTGTTACTGTTAAGACTGTTATTCGAGATGTGTCCTCTTCCATGGTGATGACTGATCTCTATGGCAGAGCGAAGCATGTCGACCTTCGAAGCAGACCCTTCGTAGTTGCTGCCCCTTCTCTGGGTATTGCTGCCGCTGCGGCTGCGACAGTGCTCGTTAATGTCGCCTTGAGAGAACTGCAAAAGTAGGATAATATTGATAAATATAAATTTTAATTCTCTATTGGAAATGCCAAATTGCAGAAAGCTAAAGCGTCTTAAGAGAAGAATGAGAAAATGTAAAAGGCACTTTCATGATAAGAAATGCAAAACAAATTTTTAATTAGTTCAAATATTTAAAGGGCTTATTAGAAGAGGTCTTGTTATTATTTAAGTAAAATTTCAATAAATCATATTCATAAACAGCAAAGTTATTAAATTTTGTATTTAATTATTAATAGCTTAGCTATATTGGAGAGTGGGGATGGAGATTGGAGAATTTAAAACGATAAGGGATAAACACTGGTAAAATGGTTTTATAGATTTCTTTGTTTTAACATATAGCTATACTTACTCTTGATCTTGATCCTCTCGGCAAGGAATGTAGAGAGCCCAGTGGATTGAACCGTGTGATCATGTGCAGTCGCTCCAGAGATATCATGGTCTCTGCGTCTTTAGTTAGGGGCTCAGCATTCAGCTTGTCACCTTCTCCACTTTCTGTAAATGTAGAACTAGAATGACATATTTGTTGTACTAAAACTAAACTCTAGTAAGGTGACGGTGCCTATAATAAAATGCCACCTCTTACTAGTTTAAACGACAAATCAGAAGTTTGAAGCTCAATAATGACCTCTAGACAATAATAAGTTTTGACATTTTCAAAAATAAGAAAAGCAACCGAAGAGTTTTAGTCCTCTTATCTAATAATAATGCTTTCGGAAAAACAGAAACTGCTATATGCTAACACGGTGGACTTAAGACCACAACCTGCCACAGAAACTGCTACAGCACTTATAGACACATATAACATAGACAATGTTCTGCATATTTACCGATAGTTTCACCTTCTGGTTCACAAGCATTCTGCATTCCAGTCATGTTGATATTCTTGAGCCAGAAATAATGCAGCAAGCCATACAGGACTCCACCGAGGAATGCTATGAGTCCCATATAGCGGAAAGCTTCTCTAGTACCAAGTGTTGCGATGAGAAGGCCACCACCGAAGCTCCCACTGCCTCTTCCTGAACAGATAGAAAGGTGAATCAAAATGCGAACGATACAGACCTGGTAGTAAATAAAATTAATAAACACTCAGTCTGGCCTATATCCAATAGTGCAAGACCTACTATATCAGAGAACATTTTCAGTCTTCTCATAGGAGAGGTTTCAATAATTCCCCAGTACATACATCTAATGTTCTGAAGGGCTATTTTTGCTTCTATGATATACATCATCTTTACTTTATTTATTGAATTATATACTAAAAATAAAATTTCGTAATAAATTTAACGCATATTTCTACATCCAAAAGCACAGCAGTGGGCTTAAACGATTGTTTTCACATGACGTTAATAATGTTATCTGAATTCGAACGGTAGCAAAAATTGTAATGCTTTGTGTGGCTTAGATTTTTTTAATATTTGTGCAAGGATGAGAAGACGAACGTTTATCTTATTTCCTTCAAACAGTTTTATGTTTTCTTTTAAATTATTCAGCTTAATGTAATTTCTCATTGTAGTTTAAAAATAAATATTTGACTGAATATCTTTAACACACATTGAAATGAAAGAGAACATGACAGAACATGTAGAATCAAAACCATTAACAACTAAACTTTTTTGTCTCTCTAAAATCATTTTTATCTGCAAAAACACTTGTAGAAAGCTTTGGCCTCTCACTAAAAGCCAAAATAATGTTTCCATTAGACTCATTAAACGCTGGAAACAAAATTTACATTTTACAAGTCGTTTATTTTACCGTTTATAGCTGCTTCACAGTAATTTATAGCTTTACAATCACCATTAAGTAGTAAAAGCTACTAACCAAGACTGAAGTGAGCCATTCCAAGTACACCGATCAACGTGGCCAGTAAACTCTTAGGAGCCAACATCGCGCAGTACGTAGCTGCTGCTACCCACATGAGGTGTACTGATAAAGATTCCATGGCTTCGAACGGGAAACACCACCAGGAGTTCCTGTAAGTAAACATAAGTTGAATTACATAAGAGAACAGAAAATTTAAATTAATGTGAAGATGATAATGATAAGACAGGACTATGAAGATGACGGTAAATACTAAGGGATGATGATGACCAAGAAAGATTCGACAAAATGTTCACAATACAAGTAAACCTGTGCAGTGGTATCTATAATCCACTACCATTTATAAATATCTGGAACAGGGTGTAAAGTCCCGTAAACCTCCGTTGAAAAGGGAGAATCTTCAGACCAGACGGATGTTGCATCTGGTCCGGGCTGATGTCAATATATAAAAATATAAACTGCCAATATCCTTTCAGGCTAACAGTACTTAAACTGCTAACCTTTCGAATACTGTAATTATAGACAATAGAAAGATAATGAGAGAGCGAACGTTCGCTTGGGTTTTAATGAATTAAGTAAGTCAGATTTAATCTGAATATTATCACTCACCCCATATGTATGTACCATATATACATACATGTGCTATGCATACATACTATACATTCATGCCTCTTCCTATGAGGACACGTAAAAAATAAAGAACACTTCTGAAAAGCACAAAAATTTTCCTTTATCAATATTGATAAAGGAAAAATTTAATGCCTTGAGTGCATAAGTATATCAAACATATTTTCTTTCTCTTCATACGTTTCCATTATCTATTATTCAATCCATTGTTCGCAGTCTGAGTTACTACAGTACTATATCAGGTAAGTGTTTGCATTAGAGCCCTCCCACACAACATCATTGTGCTCATAAACTTGGCAATGCCGTCGTAAATACGTTAATCTTGAAAATGGAGTTTTAATGCCTAAGGACATTTCTCGTGACAAGACGATCCAGAAAGTTTGCGAACATTTTCAGGTACTTACTGAGTAATCTTCTAATAGATGACATCTCTCGCTGTTAATTATAGTGTTATTTGTCATAATTCTGATTGATTGTGAAGAAGATTACCGTGAGAAACCTGAACTTGACCTAAATGTTAGCTGTAATCACAAGCGAGTTAAATGCTCTTTCCTTCAATTTACAAGAAATGTGTTTACCCTGTAGTTAAATAACAATACCTACTACGTCATTTTTTAACTCCCTGACGTAGCATTTTTCCATGATTGGAAGGATGTCATGGATCAAAGGAAACAGGCCATCATGGTGTGTGGGATGGGATAAGAATCGGTTGTACCTGAGCATTATCGTAATTTTTCCATTGAATAGATTATACAGTTCCAGATATTTCCGCGTACGTCATTTTGGTCTATATCCATTATGAGGATCAGTTTCTAAACCATTGTATATTTTGTTATCATCATCACCTTTTTAGTGGTTCCCCTGCTGGGACTCAGGCCTCCTCTCTAGGAGAGGGAATGGGCCGTAATCCACCACGCAAGCTCAGTGCGTGTTGGTGGATATCACATGTCTTCAAATTTTTGGTTCTAGGACATGCCGGTTTCCTCACGATGTTTTCCTTCACCGTTTCGAGAGCAGTGGTGATGAAATAAATTACACAGAGTAATGCGCCTGGTTGGGTTCGAACCTCCGACCTACAACTCGTAAGTCGGGGCCATTACCACTTGGCCACCACTGCTCTCAATATATTTAGTATATTTTGTAACAGATTTTTATTTATTTTCGCAACTTGTGTCTGATCCAGAGTGTTATTGACCTATAAGTTGCAATAGCTACATTTATTATTCATTTCACAAACTCTCAGTCAATGGAAACTGTGCATTTATAGCCTACATGGATACAATGTATATAAATATGTCAGTGCCAGGGTTGCACTTATCAACTATTGTGTGTAAGACAATAAATAGACGGTTCTTATATTGATTTTAACATTATACTTCAGACATTGTTGTGTCATTTCACATCAGTTTCTACAAACACGTAAATTGGAATTTGGAAGTGGCAAAATTTATGGTATTCATAGTTTACCAATATTCCCTGTACAATTCGCGAATTAAAGAAATTGTAATGAACTACCTGATAACGATAGTAGCAATGTTATCATACTCCAGCTTTACAGGATAATCAAAGACTACAAAGCATAAATTAAACATACATAAACATACAATTCACGTGTAGACTATGCAGATGGCACGAGTAAACTTATACGGAAGAGACTAGAGATACTCACTCGATAAACGAGTAGCCGACGAGTCTCGCAGCGTGGGAGAAGAACGCGACGATGATGACATTCACGTGGCCGATGCGCGCAGTGATGGCATCTGCGCCGTAGAGGAACGGGATACTGCTCAGCGTGCCCACGGTCACGGTTATTCCTGGACACAAGATCCACTCAATATTATGATCATTACTAAAATTGCTTGCACTGATAAGCTCGACATTGCAACGCAATCTACAAACATATACGTATATACCACACTCACCTAGTAAGAAATTGGGAGCTCCCAATTCTTTTAAGTATATAAACAAATAAGATTCGATAAATCCCCAAAAGTTTCCTAAAGCAAACAGGAAAAATATGAAAACGATTATATGCGGCATTTTGATAATGTTAACTAAATCTCTTAGTAAATTATCAGCGGGTAGTTTGGCTCCTAGAGGCATGACTGCGACAGTTACTGCTGATATCAAAAGCAGCACATCGTACGTATAAAACGCAGCTGAATAGTCGGTGTATCCTGTAATCAACAAACCGATGTAAACATTTAGTAACATGCTATTGACATTAACGATAACAATTACAAGATGCCAACAATATACGTACCAACTTGTTTACTCCTCATATCTATTAACATGCCTGTTATGGGGGAGAATATGGCCATGCCGATACTAGAAAACAGCCTTTCTCTGCCGAAATCACCACCATATTTTTGGATCATAGTCAAAGCTATAGGATCCATGATAGTGACTCCGGCAGACAACATAATAGTCCCCATAAATCTTAAGAAGAAGTAAATATAGAATGTTTTATCGTCGCTCTCCTTATAATCCGGTGGGCACGTATCGGGGCCGCCTCTCCTGTAATATTCCAATGATATTTACTTTTAGATAGCCGTTTATGTATCTTTAGATAAATATTAAGTAGTCGGTTTACAAATAATATTATAATCAAATAGTAGCATTAGTAGAAATGCCTATTGCTACATTACCTGAAGTCACATTTTTGTACCATGCAATCTGCAGATAGTATCTCAAGACGTTGCTTGGAGAGCTTAGTCATATTATGTAACATAACGAGGCCGCCGCAGCGGAGGTCCTCTTTATCAAGTGCTGTTATGTTTATGCCTTGAGCTATTAACAGTTTTTCCCCAAACCTTGATCTGAAATCTGTTATCTGATCATCTTCATCCTGTAAAAAAATATTTTATTTAGAATTAACATTGCTGCATTGCAATATAGAAGTGGTTTAAGCTGATTATTTTATGCTCTCTTCCTTTTTTTAAGGTGAGAAATCATCAAATAGCGTTTCTCGCTGTGAGTGGAGCGAGAACGAATGTCAGAATTTTCTTAATATGACCCACGCATATTCCCTTTTTAGTTGCCCTTTGTGTTCCAGGACCGCTGTGAATTTTTTAAACAATTCCGCAGCCCTGACAGGCTTCGGCCCTAACGGAACTCGTGGAATACAACACGCCCTCAACCCAAGCTTGGTCATTATCGGACAGCGAATTGTTTGATCATTATTTCAGCTGATGGTAAGCGGTAATGTGTGACCAGCCATCGCCATTGTATTCTTCTTCTTCTTTTTGTGTTCTTTTCTATGCAGCTCTATTGTTGGCTTCGTATAGAAGTATTTAAAGTAGCCTAAACTATTAAAAAGTTAACCATCATCTCAAAACGGAGTTACAGTTCTTACCCGTTCCATTTCTATGCCGAGTTGTTCTTTTGGTTCTTCCAAATCATCGTGTACTTCGATCAAGAAGTAAGCTGCATCATTGTAATCTTCGTCATCGGTACCATTCAATAAACTGCAATAAAAACAGCTTTACTTAATACCTGCTTCTCTCTACTTAATTACATAATTTTGTACAGTAACTCCTATTCGAATTCGGATGAAGGTGCAGTTACAAAACTTTAAGATAAGTAAAATTGTCATTAACTCTTCATGGCATTTTTACATTTTGAACTATTTTCAAATATAGGTAGGTGATATTGCTACAGTCAAAATTAAGAATGTTTTGCGAAAAATAGTTCGGTTACGTTTACCTTACAAAGCCGTTGTAATTCCTACTTCTAAGGAAACTTGCCTGGAGGCTTAACAATAAACTTGATACACAGAACCGAGAGTTACCAAGAAAGTACCGTAATGTTTGTCTGACACTACAGCACATTGTTATCACTGTTATTTAATGTGAGTAATGGCGCCATTTACATGATTACTGCTGCGCATTTAACGTTATTAAATTCTAAGTTATTATCACAATTAGTATGGTTTGAAACTACGCGAATTATCCCTACAGGTAAAAAAAAAGACAAAAAAAGAAAATTCTATATTAAAGTAGGTCATGACAAAGGTGAAAAATACTGTACATATATCAGTATTAAAACGTACCTAGTATTGGTCTTCAAGTTTGGCAGTTGGACTTTATGACTAATGTGGAAATCCAAGTCATCTTTGTCGTCAGCTGGATCACTAGATGGACTCTCTGTAGGTTTTGTTAACAGGCAATGATCTACGCAACGGTCTAGTACAAAATCTACTGTTTCGTCCTCTCCAGGACATTCCCTGCTAGGACAAGGGCTCCACCAAATCTACAAAGATAAATCATAATATAGATCGAATAATCCCGAAAGGTTATGACTGTACTCTAAATTGAGCAACTAATCAACGACCGTCCTGAGGAGTTTAATTTTTTCACCGCTTCTCGTGGATAAAGCAAAATTATAGGTTCCAAACGGAAGATCCATTACACCATTCAAGGGTAAAGTCCAACGTGCATAAATTTAGCTTAATTCCCTTAACTAATTCAAACAAACAGGATCACAAGACACTACTAGTTAATTCGCCCTGGGGCCGGATGAGAACGATTTGCTCAAATTCTTAGGTGTATACTCTGTTAGTACGTAACAAGGTCTTAAGGGGTCGATTTCGAAACAAATATATGTATGTACCTCCACGCTATTCGTGATCGGGTGTCGCATGACGTAAGCTGATGGCATCATCCCTGGAGTCTCTTGATGAGGTATCAGCAATAACGAGTGATGGAATGCAGCATTCAGAATCAAAGCAGTGATCACGACTGGCTTGTACTCCCCAAAACGATCCACAAGAAACCCTAGAACCATTAAAATCACCTAAAAATACTGTAAGTACAGTCACTTTATTATTAAACATTCAAACTTACCGGTAATGGGTGGACTTAAAAATGTGGTAAACGGCAACGCTAAATACACAAACGAAATTTCTGGCACAGTCAGTCCTATGCTCTGCATGTGTATCGTCAAATACGGCAAGAGAGACGCAGTGGCTCCGTACATTACAAACAGAGTCACTTTCAGCATGATTAGGTTGGGGTTGATCCGAAGCCGGACCATCAGCCTCCCTATGCACCCCAGCTCCTCATCACTATCCCCGTCCATGGCGGAATCGTCTTCACTGTTTTTATTCACTTCAACAGACTTGGCCATCTCTGAATCACTCACATTCACATATTCATAACGAAATGATGTTTGTTCGTGGGCTATATCTTATCGACTGGCGCTCGATTCGGTAGCAAAGGCTGTCGGAGGTGTGACGACTATTTACATAAGGGTTCTTGACTGAGTTTTACTTTGTGCTTTACATGCGTGAGATCGTAGGCACCGGGAGAGCCAGGGAGGGTCCCGTGCTCCCGAGCGACTGCGACGCGGTCAGCTCTCGGCGGACGTCGCTCGCCACACCAATTTACAAATAATAGCAAATTACCTTCGTTTAAGAAGTGTTACGGCGATTGGTGGGGATGTTGGCTAAATCGGCTGGCGATCCGAAGACCTTGTGGGTAATGGCTGGGGTCGGGGCGATCGCTCCTTTAGTTCCCGACACGAAGGCGCGCATCGCGAATTAGCGCGAACTTTGCAGCTGCTCGCCATTTGTAAGTAAGTTATTTTTCTTTTCTATAATATATCATAGAAATATGGTTAATAATAATATAATCAGTGACCATTTAAAATTAAATTTTTCGATCTTATAGCAAACTGTTATTATGTAGCGCTAGCGCTTCCTGATTTTCTTTGCGATGTTATTGTATGACGACGGTCATCTACAATTCGTACTGTTTTATTTCGGCAATATTTATAGAGATCAAAAATTGAGTTGGTTTTTTTATATAAAAAGTAGATATTATAACCTAAATGTGATCTAAAAACCCCATACATAAAAAATCCTCATACATGAAAATTCTCTTAATTATTTACCACACCCTGAACTTGACACTAAATACCTACCTACTCATTTCAGTCAGTTAAAATACCTACATTCTTATTGACTGATAAATTCATAAATTCTACCCTTCTGACTTTTATAAAGGTCATATTAATTACCTAACATACGTACCTACGTATACGTACGAAGTATCTAATACCTAGTAGGTGCGAAAGGTTCTAGTATTAATCTAAAACGCAGTTCGTGGTCTGAGATTATGTTAGGTAAAGTATTGCCCGGTGGGGTTCAAACCTAAAAAATCCTATAGGTGCACACAAAAAGTCTGATCATCATCATTTCAGCCGATATACGTCCACTGTCGGATATAGGCCTCCCCAAGTGTCACCACAACGAACGATCCTGTGCGTCTCCATCCATCGGTTTCCCGCAACCTTCACCAGGTCATCAGTCCACCTTGTTGGAGGCCTCATCAATCTGTCTCAATCGGAAAAGGTGTAAACTGGTTCTATCACCAGGTTGGAATGTTATTCCGTTTATCTTTTACACCTACAGAATTAATATGAGTAACATTTTTAATTTTTTAAATAAAAAAATTAAGCCTAATAAGCCATCGGTATTGAAAACAGCGGCCAAGCTATTGGCAGGATCAAGAAAAAGGAACCTCCTCACAATTACGAGTCGTGTCTTCTGGACACGTACATGTACCACTTTCTGAATCAAACCTTTATTCAGCAAATCAATCAAAGCATTTGTTTCAAATACCAACCATTTACAGGCATTTTTGAATTATCAAGAAGTCAGAAAAATGATACTAATTGCACATTCCAAAGCATGGATCTTTAAGATGAATGAGCAAGAAGCTCTATGGACACTCTTTTAAATCATGTTAAGTGCATAATATTTCGTGGTCCTTCATAATCTCCGGGGTTTGTTCGTCATCATAACTTCGGAGATACTATGAATTTATTTAATGAATGTATTATCTTATAACTCTGGGGACTTGGACCTTTGGAAGGCGTACAAGAGGCTGAAGCGAACACACAGAGGCCTCTTACCTACACCCTGAACATGATCCCAACCGATGATTGGATGACTGTATGCACTATGCATGTGCACCTAAAGACAAACTTTGGTTAGTGGGAAACTATTGTGATTGGAAAACAAAGATAGGCTATGGTTTTGGGAGGATTAAATGGACTGCTCACCAAGAACTAAAGACTATGGCATCTACCTGAACAATGCTATTAGGGTCCATTTATTGCACACTTGATAAATGGGCTCCAAAAAAAAAAAATTATTCAGTACAAACTGTCGTAGCCACAAGAGGGCAAAATACATCTAATTAGTATCCTGAGGTGCTTAAGGAGTTGGAAACTATTTTTTTTTTTTGATAGCCTTGACCACTATCTCACATGTAGGCGATTAGGTGGTCGACAGTAGATCATGTGCACTGGCTCCCAATGCCCGCTATGACTTTCCGTGACCTGTTTTGTACTTGGTGTCGGTGGTGTCCGATTTGTGACGTTTTAAAAATATTTTTGGGAATAAATATAACATGGTGTAAAAATTATTGGAATCGATTCAGTTACTCATTCTGAACCAACTATTATTCAGGTTTTGCTAATCTCTACTATATTTATATATAATATTATAAATGCGAAAGTAACTCTGTCTGTCTGTCTGTCTGTCTGTTACGCTTTCACGCAAAAACTACTGAACGGATTTAGATCAAATTTAGTAGGTAGGTAGAAGAGACACTGGAATAACACATAGGCTACCTATAATTCCACTGCTGAGCACGGGTCTCTGCCCGCGCGATATAAACTGTAGTCCACGCGGGCGAAGCCGCGGGCGGAAAGCTAGTAAGTAGTTACTAAAAATAATGTTGTTTAATCTATGCGCCTCAAGGAGATGTCAGGGCCCAGGGTCGAAGCCTACTGGGGTTATGGGTTCGCTTCTGAAAGGACCACCCAGGGTCCTGGAACGCAAAACACCTTCTTGGTTTTGCGTTCCAGGACCCTGGGTGGTTTTTACAAAGGGGTGGGTTTTAGGCAGTAAAATTCTGATATGCCCAATGTCCATCCTCTTCGCTCTAGAGCGAGAGAAGTAATTAGATGATTTCGCATCTATAAAAAAAATCCAGTACCCAAAAGTACAGTCAAGATCCTTATCAACACCTGTCCTTACTGCCTCATCGATAAATACAATCTTCTCTCAAGCACGCCACAAGTCTCCTCTTATGTCAGTCAGTATAAAAAGACAAAAAGTGGAGTTTCAAGTTCACTTTTTTTTTGTAAAACTAGCTTTTGCCCGCGGCTTTGCTCGCGTTAAATTCGGGGTAGCACGATTCCCCTTTCAGCTTATTTTTCCTGACATCTTCAACAAATATCGCAAATGTACACAGAAATAAATACAAAAACTTAAAAAATTGTATATACTAAAACTTTTCTCGAGAATCACGCTATAAAGTAGTGAAAACCGCTTGAAAATCGGTGCAGTAATTTTTGAGTTTATCGCGAACAGACAGACAGACAGACGTGGCAGGGGACTTTGTTTTATAATATGTATTGATACAATATCGCTCGCCATACAAATTCATCTTAAGATACGTCAATATGAAATATTATTTATTATCTTCGTCGAGTGTGATAGTCCTTTGAATTGTATGGCGAGCGATATTGTATCTTAAGATAAAATATTATAGTATCTTAGTCATGTGCAGCGCCCCTTAGTGAACTCCACTGCGGGTGACGTAAACTACGAAAAACTTATTATTTTCGGTTGGTACAGTAATGGGTTTAGGGATCGAACCGCAAAATTAAGTTTGTTTTTTATTGTATATGCTTTTCCGGGATAAAAAAGTACCCAGTGTGGTGCCCAGGATATTAAAGAATAATTATACCAAGTTTCATCGTAATCGAACCGGTAGTTTTTGCGTGATGCCTGAACAAACAGACAGACAAATATTTTTTACACATTTTTGAGTTCGGTGTAGGTCTAGTAACACCTATTGCTATTAATTTTTTTGATATTTTCAATGTACAGAATTTTCACTTCTACATATTTATTATAAGTTTAGATAGATAAAAGGGTTTATCTTTATACCTAGATCAGTAAGCTTTAATTTGTACAATACTAAATGACAGCAAACAACATTTTTTTTTCCCACATGACTAAGGGCCGTCGTCCACGGCGACTTTTTCGCATAATTACTAACGTTCGTTAGTCGCATTTGCTACGCACTACATAAGCGATACCAACGCGCTACAGCATCGCGACTGTAGCGATGCAAAGGCACAACCGTGTCCGGGCCTGATCTAGCTATTTAGCCTCTCCGGGCAAAAATAATTTCCGCGGCCCTTTACATAGGTAAACAAAACTATATACTTAAGTCATGAGTCTTAAGTCTTAAATATTTCCACTGTCCAGCCTTAGCCAAGTAGGTTGGAAGGTGGCACATCAAAATGTCTTGCAGCCCCTCATTTTTTGCCGCGCTGGGCAAATGCCCAGCTTGCCCCCCTTAGATCGGGCTCTGGCCGTGACGGACAACATCAGAAAAAAAACGGAAGAAGTTTTTATTTATTTATTTATTAAAAATACACACTGTCTTTACAGGCTTGCTGGCCCAATACAACAGTGGTTTTAGAAACAATAGGAACAAAATAAACCATCTTATGGCTAACTCTTACCTAAAAAAACTTAAACGACTATAAAAATACAACTATAAAAAATAAAATAAAAAAATAAAGTGAAACATTCTACATACAAAAACTTAATTTTTGTTGCGACAGAAGCGCCACAGTATCGCGTTTGCATCGCGACTGAGAATCTTGATGTGGGCGAGGGCTCAGCTATCATCAGCTGCATCGGGACTGTATCGATGCGAACGCGCAACAGCATCACTACTGCATCGCTACAAAAAGGCGTCGTGGGCGAGGAGCCTAAATACTACAATAACATTTTTTTTGAAGAAGAAGTGATCTTGTTTTCTGTAGTTGGGTTTTATTTTTTATTAACTTTCTGTTCCTTTATCCACCATTTCTTTTTCAACCACGATTTTTATGCGTACCTAGCAACGTTAGTAATTTTTTATTTGAAGATTTATTTTACGCCATCTATTGACGTTTTTCCTAAGCATGTGCGTTTCTTTTAGCGCCATCTGTTGTGGAATAGCAGTACTGTCGCAAATTGTATTAACGTTCAATCTAATTGGAGAAAATATTGCGTGTTTTGATTATGTTAGTGATGTTACTCATTTTATACTATCTCCGTCGACTATACGTAAGTAACTTTACTTATTTATTAAAATTGTGAAAACTGTGAATACAGATAACAGATACCAATAAATTCACTTGTTCGCGATAGTCTTTACTTATAAGGTTTCTTTGAATTGATTTAGACAGCATCGGAATGTTTTACAAAGATCTAAAAATAAAACTAAATCAATTTGCCAGTTGTGTTTCGATTCACGAATTATATACGCACGTTTAATACCAACCCACAAAACGTATAGAAGCTGGTTTTATTTAGGCCAAAATTTATCAAATATTTTTTAATTAGTTAATACTGATGTAATGAATAATTCGTTTTATGTTTTTTACTCGTAGTAATAATTTTTTCATTTTCCCTCATTTATTTTAAACAGTTTTGTTGCCATCTATCGGCCATATATATAAACTAAGCCGAATAACTCTAGAATGTCTATAGTCTACTGCAAATTGTCAACCATAATGCATTGCGCATAAATGGCCGCCATGTTGCTGCCGTCTGAAAGATGTTCGCAACTGTGTGTGTTTACTAATGAATTTTAAGAACTTTAATAGTTAAATTACTGTGTTTGTGAAATTGTGAGTGTACAATGATTTTATATTTCATGTATTATTGTGATTGAAAGGTCTATCAAATGTCTCTGAAGCCAATAAACAGTGAAATTTTCTTTAGATAGTCATTCGGTTCGGACGGCATAATGGCTGACAATCTGATTCAAAAGTCACATAAAACTAGTGAGAAAAACAAGTATAACAACGTTGTTCACCGTACGACGAGTGAATCTCTTCGACTGAACGAGTCGGAGAAGGGGGTGACTCACCCGACAAGTCTGCAAGCCGCCCATAACCCAAGGAAAATATCTTCATTTCAGATCACCAGTGTTACGGTCGGCTCACGGGTGAGCACTGATGCTGGCGAAGATTCTGCTGATGATCTTGATGAATCTCACACCGACGACATATCGAGAGTGACTGACATTGAGAATGAAACGCCTAGTTATTCCGAGGACACGTTCTCGAAAGATGATGTGTTTTACAACGCGTCGAGTGCATCATTAGGTTGCGCCCCCGTCATCCCTACCAGCTCGCAGTACGGGCTCGCGATCGTCGGCCAGGACAACGCTACCAGCCAGATAGGAGGAGCAGTGCCAAATAGTAATAATACAGAAGTGTCTGACATGCATGTCAGCGTTACTAACGCCGGAACTGGCAGCATTATTAATCTCATAGGAAATGCTAAACCCCAAGAAGGTATGAAAGAAATACAAGAACATGTTAGGAATGAACGTTTTAAAGTTGTGAAAATAGAAAGCACTGAACCTTTCCGTAGAGGTCGATGGATGTGTATGGACTACTTGGATCACACTACACAGCAGAATGCACCTATAACGTTAAACAACAACCTTGATGTGACGGAAACTAATACTCTTCAGGCTCCTGACAGTGGTGTAGTGATTAACGATAGTCAACATGATGAAATGTCTAATGATCTGACCAACAAAGGGCCTAAAGATATGCAAGGTAATGCTCCAACTGTGCAGCAACTAGAACAAACTCTTCAAAAACAATTTCCAATGGCTTCTCCGGGCCAATCATTGACGCAACCTCTCAATGCGGTGCAACAGCAAATGCAGCCTGTTTCTCAGTCTGTATCGGTACAGTCTCCGCCTTTAGAAATACCACAACAAATGCCAAATCCAAACCTGCAACCAAACCAACAGCAGGTTGGACAGCAGCACCCTCAGAGCATGACACACATCACTATGCAGAATGCAGCTCAGAACCACCCGCAGCAGACACAACAACAGCAAGTGCAGCAAATCCCACAAAGCTTTCCTCAACACCAGCTTCAGCAAGTCATTGCTCAGTCTCAGGGTATGGCAATGCAACAGATCCCAATGCACCAACAGATGCCACAGCAAATGCAACAAATACCAAACCAGCAAATGCAGCAAATGGGTCAACACATGCCTCAAGCGCAAATGCCTAACATGCCACAGATGCAGCAACAAATGCCTCAGATGCAGGCTATGCCTAACCAGGGCCAGATTACTCAAGTAGCTCCTCAGCAGCCTCAGATGCAACAGATGCAGATGCAGCAAATACAAGGCCAACCAAACCCTCAAATGCATATGCAACAAGCTCAAATGCCCAATATGGGACAGACTCACCATATGCAGGGACAGCAAGCGATGGGAGCTCAACAGGCACAACTTCAGCATTTACCGAGTCAGGCTCAGATACAGGCTTTGCAAAATCAACAATTGCCTAATCATATTCAGCAGATGCAAATGCCCACCCAACTCACTGGCGCTAATCAACAGATGCCACAGATGCAACCTCAAATGCATCAGATGCCATCCCAGCCCCAGCAGTCAGTTGTGCCGGGCATGCATCCTCAGATGCAGCAACAAGGCATGTCAGGAGTGCAGCAACAATATAATCAAGTCAGTCAGCAGTCTAATGCTCAGTCAATGATTACTGCTTCCATGCCATCTACTCAGCAGCAGATGGTTCAACCTCAACATAATGTTCCTCAATACCACACACAGCAATCACAGATGAGCCAGCAGGGTCAAACGTTGCCACAAGAGGTGCTCACTTCTATTGTTACATCACAGCAAGGTGCGACATTGCCTTCAAACCTACAACAGATGCCTTCTCAGCCACAGGGCTCGACATTGCCTGCTAATCTCCAGAGTCTCACTGGTCAGCAGCAGCCAACTACAGTGCATACTATTGCTCCTCAGCAAGGGAATGTGCCGCAAGGAAACATTCAGATGATGACTGCGGCTCCGCAGAATATGCAGATGACTCTAGACGGGAATCAGCCTAGTATGCAGATACCCGCCTCAGATCCTATATTCATGCAGCCAACGAACGTCGGTCAGCAAATGCCCGTCGCGCAGCACATGGGGCAGCAGAACCTGCTCCCGCAGCAGGTGGGCGGGCAGGGGCAGATGGGCGGCGTGCAGTACGTGCCCAACCAGCCGGTAGCACAGGTGTCCATGGCACACCAGAACATTCCGATGTCGATGCAGCCGAACATGCCGGTCGGTATGGGCGGTGGAGTCCATCCGAACGTGGTGCAGTCCCAGACCAGCATGGGTCTGGGGTACGGGAACGTGGTGCCGGTGATGTCTCAGAGTAGTGTGGCGCCGGTAGAGGCGACCGTGTCGGGGACCAACTCGCCGGTGGTGTCGATGCCAGTGAGTTCTACTGCGTACGTGGCGAACACGGCGCAGCCGGGCCATGACAGTCAGGGCTTCGGTAGCCCCGTGAGTGCGGTGTCTCATGCGATTAGTGGCGCGGTGATGAGCAGTGTCAATGTGAATGCGTGTGATAGTGGTGCTCCGGACGTGTCCGCGGACACGCTGCAGGCTGGCGACACTGGTGACGGCAAGGACGAGGCGCCGGCCGCTCCGCAGCCCGAGGATGAAAGGTCAGTTTTAATTATTTTCTATGGCAGCTATTTATTTACACACATTTCCTGTGACATGTATTTATCTTACCTAAAGTGTACAGATTGAAATATCCTCAAAGGGCCATTTACCCTGTGTGCATTTAGTATTCCGTCCAATTATTATTTTTTTGATTACCTATGTTTGTTTTGTGACTGTTGAAGTTCACTTTGACATAGAGAAGCCTGTAGTCTAATAAACTAAGATTGCATTATTTATACTAAGATGGCTATAGGAAGCCAAAGCCCATATTACTTTCAGTAATATGGGCTTTGGCTTCCTATACTTTTTATATTAGCGGGTTTATTTATTGTGGTGTCTAAAGCTATTTTTAACCGACTTAGTTTTAACTTACTATTTTTTTTGGCAACTTTTGAATATTGACTAAGTACTATTCTTTTATATCTGTTAAAAATATAAAAATAGTAAGTACCTATATACCTAATTATTTGGATTTTTATAAAGTCTAAAAAAAATATTTAAAAAGAAAATTTTAGTGATGCAACATGCTCAGGATCTAAATTCATATTTGAACAAACTGAAAAAAAAAATTATAGTAGGTATGTTAAAAGCATTTTACAAAGGAAGGTACTGTTGTTAGGTAATACAAACTCAATTCAGGAATTAAGAAATCTTGAATTGTTTATTCAGTACACCAATTTAAAAATGTTTCTTACTCATAAGTAAATTCAATAACCAGCCCTGCATTCAAATTTAAGTTTAGAGTTAACTCTAATGATGTCATAAAGTAATTACTCTACCCTGGATTTTTTTACGAGAACATGAGTTCAATTGTCAATGTCAAGCATTGGCCGCTTACTCCAGCCTACCCTGCTCAGAGTTAGAGTAAGTTGGGTTGCCTCTAGGGTAGCTACTTGAGGTATAAATATAAGAACGACCCTGGGTTGCAACTCTACTCGACTCTGGTTATTTTCGAATGCAGAGCTGGAAAGAATTTGTCATTATTGATAAAAATTCTTTCCACCATACCACATCATCATCATCATCATCACATACCATTAGAAAACACACAGTCACTTTGGTAAGGATTTAACTCAAGTTTTTCACATAAACCTTATTTTCTTATATGAACTTACATTGCCCAATATAGCAATGTTGTATTTTGTATTTTTTTTTTATTATTATTATTGATATGTTCACACTTGACCACTATGTCACTGATAGTGAGCTATGATGTGGTTGATGATGGACGTTGCTTGCCTAAAAGTAACCTAATAAAGAAGATTGAGGAAAGTACTATGGCAGTTGGTCGCGCAACTTTTGACACAGTATAGTAGTGAAAATTAGACACAAAAAAGGTAGTGTCATACTTTAAAACAAGGTTAAATTCAAAATAAATATTGTGGGGGATAAATTAATTGATTAAACCCCAAGCGTTCACTCTCTCATTGTCTTTCTATTGTGACTCCAATTATTCATCATCACTGCTGGGACTCAGGCCTCCTTTCTAGGAGAGGGAATGAGCCATAATCCACCACGCTGG
Source organism: Mythimna lalbum (assembly GCA_949319445.1). Classification (NCBI taxonomy): domain Eukaryota; kingdom Metazoa; phylum Arthropoda; class Insecta; order Lepidoptera; family Noctuidae; genus Mythimna; species Mythimna lalbum. The sequence goes on along the minus strand of OX439345.1, from coordinate 5,411,760 downwards.
CCCAGTGCAGGTTGGTGAATGTCACATGTCGTCGAATTTTTGGTTCTAAGACATGCCGGTTTCCTCACGATGTTTTCCTTCACCGAAATAATTAGAAAAATTAAAAAAAAAACAATATTCTCGGCTTGCCAGTTATACTTAGTATATTATATGCTTATTTATAGTTAACACGGTAAATACTTAACAGAAAACACGATTTTCTTTGACATTTCATTGAATAGTGTCAAAAATAGACTACAGTGTCATAAACATTATCCGACTATATTTTAATTGTTTTATTTTTGCCTAGAAATTGCACTTTAACGAAAGTTACATAATTTTAAGAATAATAATAATGACAACTCTTAATACTTTTTAATTGCGAATGTAGATTATGAACAACATATTACACGGCTTACTTTTGCCCGTGGTTTCACCCGCGTACATAAAATGTAGCCTATGTCACTAAGGAATAAAGGAACTATCTATAAGTACAAAAAATTTAGCAGTTGAACCAGTACTTCCAACAAACAAAAAAACAAACTTTACCTCTTTATAATATTAGTGTAGATGTATGTTAATGTTTAATCGATGGATAATAATTTAAAAAGAAGTCGTTTCACTATAATGGAACAACTCACGTTTTTATTGTATTAAATACTAATTAAAATGAAAATAGAAACCCCACAAATGATTTCAATGAATTTAAGAAAGAAAAAACATATTTTATATGATATGTTGATTAAAATGGCCATACGCGTCAAAAGTGAATCTATAAGTGCCCAATCTCCTTTTTAATTGTTCGATAAACAACAATTCATTTAAAAGTTTAATTATAATTACTAGTACCAAGGATCATCAACAAAACTTCAGTGATTCAGAATAACACAATCATGCTGTTGATCAAAATTACATGAGTCAACTAATTTAAATTTCAAACAACATTCAGCAACAGACTGAGACCTAAATATCAGGCAGCTTATTTCTAAAAAAGAAAGCTGTAGGAATCTTAACTTAGCATCCCCGGATAGCGACAGAACTTGCATACAGCAAGTGGCGAATCCGTATCTATTTGCGAAAATAACTCATCCGTAGACAATGGTGGTTGTTTTCGTTGCTTTAGGTTGGTGCTCGCACCGTCGCCGAGCGGAATCCAACGTCCCTTTGATGCAGTTTATTTGCGCTTCGTCCTGCGACCAGCGACATAAATAGGTGGTTGACACGAACGGTGCATGGTGCGCGCCGGTATGCCGCCGGTGACTCACGCGCAACGCACCCGATCTACCGCCTGGCTAAAAAAGCAAGCGTCCTGCGTTCTTTTTCGTCTGGCTTGCTCGCTGACGATGATACATACTTCTTTTTAAGGCTTATAGTCCCTTGAACATCTGGGCGAAATTAAATGGTCACAACTCTCGTACCCGCGGCGACAGTACGACTATCTATAGCTACAACTTGGGGGTCTTTAAGCCAAGAGTGAATAGGTCACTTCTAGACAAGCGTGCTTCATCGTCGACCGAATCGCTTACCATCAGGTGAGATGGTGGTCAAACGTGAACCTATCAACAATAAAAAAATTCTGTGCATTTATTTGCAGCCAGCTGCGCCCGGACAGAGCCCTGCTGCTGTCTTTTAAATCCATTTTCTTTGCGAAATATTAATTGATTTAAGTACATACCTATGCTATATTCACTTTGAAGAATATTTAGCCACCAATGTTAATGTGTAAAAATGTTTGTAAAGATTCAAGCCGTTTCGAAGGAGTAGGAAAAAGTTGCGAATGTAAATTGTTGAACGTAATATTTTTTTTAGACAAGTTTAATACTTGTCTGTAATCGCACGAAAAAATCTAATATTGATAATCTAAAAATGGTCATGAATCTATAATGAATCAAACTTATTTTAACCTGGCCGTTACCGAGTGGTAGGCTTCAGAAAGTCAGGTTTATGGCACTTCTCGGGCGCCTGGGCCTTAACCAACCCCAAAAAGGAAGAGGTTATTTTGCACTAGATTTCTTGCGGTCCTTTCTCGGCTCTAGTTCGTCTAGTTTATTCTCTTCACATTTTTACTGTCTTGTCATTAAGTAACTGTACAGGACGTACAAATTATAATAGCTGAACTCAAAGCTCACTCAGTACTTTAAACCGCATTCCTGAAGTAACCCTGAGTTAAACCGCGAATTTATTCACAGCACTAAAGACTTCCTCATGTATTCTGACACGAAGCCGCAGAGTTGGTATAGGCGCCAGCGCACCGACGTCACTGGCGTCATTGGTAATCGAGTAGAGGACCGAAGGCCGTGAAACCCGAACCTTCCATTCGCTTCTGATCGACTCACATGCACTATCATTTGTGCTTAAAATAGTTCAACTTAGTACTTACTTAATGACTAAGATCTGCACAAGACTACATAAATAAAAACTATTTCGATTTCCTTGACTATCTTGAACATTTGTTGTTTTTGTGTAAGAGGGCATAGTACATAAATATAGCACTTATGTCAGCTTCCGTTATTTTATGTCTTGTAAAGATACCCGAGTTTTTCAATGGCCCATTATCTAAACGTACTGTTTTTGAACTCCTGTTCATTCACGGAATCATGTCGTGTATAACAGCACCATGGAATGAAAATCAATCACGTTTACGGTTTTAAAAGACGGCAAAGATTTGTACTGGAAGAGAGTAAAAAGTCAACAGGAGTGACAAATGAAGAAGCAACATTCTTCTGTTTATTTTGTTCTGTTAGACAGTTGTGATTGATCTTAGCTCATCTTAGAAAACAGTTGGACACAATATTGCCTTTCTGCAATTGATTAATACAAGCCTTAATAGGGCGTAGTAATTCCATTGTTAAATCAGGTCGTAGTATTTATTATCTGAATGTACAAGCTTTAATCACGAGAACTATTGACCCTATTTTAATGGATTTCATTATTCATAATTGGCATATTATACACTACGTTCCAGTGCACGTAGCCCATTGATCATCGCGAAAATGCTTACTTTACTAAATGGTGTCGCTGCTCAAACCGTGTTGCTTCAAAATTGTTAACATTTACTTACTTTAGTAGAATGTTGCATGAACACTAATGAACACGTATTAAACAGAGACCAGAACAAAGATCAATTAATTAAATGTTACGTGCAAGCCAAGTAGATTTCTAACCCACTTAATAATGTAACACACTTATCTCGGGTACATTACTTACTAGTGTGACTGTTTCTGATAGCGATTGTTTAAGTGAAAATGGAGCATTTGCCTTATGGATGCGTATGTACCAGGCGTCCAAAACTCCGGGCGTTTTTCGCGTCTGGAACGGATAGAATATTCGCAATTGACAATTGAAGAGAATTCATCCGCGCGTACGTTTTCCACCTCGCGGTACGATCTATTGGCGTGCTTATATTGGTGAAAGTGGATGCACAAAATGCCTTCTTGGCAGCGATCTGCGCGCTGTACATTGTCAAATAAAACGGCCATTTATAAAAATATGTGGGAGTATTTTACAAGCTTGTTATTTATATCAGAAAACAAGTTTGACAATTTTATTGATATTACACGCTTTATGTCATGATGATCGAGCTAATTTTAAAATACTCAAGATGAATTTAGCATTAATTAAACAGTTTTGATCTTGTTTACTTAATCCGGTACTTAATATATTGATTTTAACATTTTAATATCCCAGTTGTGTAGATAAAATGGCGTGCATGCGTCATCATTTCACTAAATCAACCGCTGAATCAATTTCACGAATAGGAACGTCATACACACTCGTATGCGTTCACCATGTGCGATAACAATTTGTGGAGTCACCCGATCGCCATAATTTTTCCATTGGTGCGTTATAGATCTAGATAGGTCGACGCCTCATGGGTACGTCACAGCGGTCGTGTGAAGTGTTACCATTGAATATGCTTTGATAACAAGTTCCATATCACGTAGTTTGTTGTCAAACAAACAGCTGTAGGCCGGCGGTGCGTGACGATGGCGCGCCTCACAAGGACGTCCAGGGCTTGAAAAAACGCGCCGAACAGCGCCGAACGCCGCGTGCCCACCGTCTGATACTTTTTCATCTCGCAAACGCCCCAAAAAATAAAGATTTTTTGCATAGCATTGAGGAACTACTCGGCCCCGATAAAGTGTCTATTACTGCGCAGTTTCATGTCGTTATACTAATAGCCAGTAGTCTAGCGTTGTAAATAAAGTATTGTTTATTTTAGGGACGTAACACACGAGGTGTAAGTAATTTGTTCAACATTTTCGGTAATAGAAGCTTTAAACTAAACGATATTGTGTCGTGAATATTTCGCAAACGTTCTTCCACGTGTATTATGAAAACTGGTTCAAATTCTAAATAAAACAAAGTAGGTTAGGTAATATTGACTGCAATATAAAAAACTGTATCAAACTTATGGTCCTCAATATCACACTTCAATAAAGTTTGTTGACTGATAATAAACAGAGATAATATAACTCAACGAACCGTACCCGTGATATGAAAACTATTAACAATTCCAAATATCGATAAGATAGTGATTTATTGCAATTAAGCTTGTACAATACATTATATTCAACGGCAATAAATTTTAAAGTTGCTTTCACTTTTGCGATCGATTTGGTCTTAGTCCAACCACGCATTGTTCAAATAATTTTAACGAATTTGCTTGTTCTTGTGCATAATTATGATAGTGATCCGCTTAGCATAATGTATGCCACAGTTTAAATTGGTTCGTGCAAATAATTAAGCCAGTTAAGAGGCTGATGTACTGGTGGATCTCACGTGCATTCTTCGAATGTTTCCACGCCAGCTAATTAGCGCTGTGACCTCAGATTGAACAAAATAATTAAACAAACTATTATCCAGACGATATCGTTTAATAAATCAAATATTCAAGTGTTATAGCGCTAAAAACTCTGCAAACTAGCAAAGTGCCTACGTACATTGATTCAATAACACAAAAACCTATTTACTTAACTCGTTTAATGACGTTCTTTTACATAATTTAACATCTGTCAACTGTGACAGACAAGCGCGAAAATTGCAATCAGACTTATCAAGGTGGTGTTAAAATTCCAACAAATTGATATCTTTGATTGTTCGCTGATAGACTACACGTAATTGAATTATCGGCGATCCTTTGTTACCTACCTACCTACCTATAGAGGAAAGGACATATCTAGCAAATATAAACTTAGTAAATCAACGATAATGCGTTGATAAGTTCGTGACAAAATACAGGCGCCACACGAAACAAAATATATCTTGATAGGATGCATTATAAATCCATCCGATACTAACATTTTGTAAGATACAATATGACGGGCTACTAACTTACGTTAGGTTCAATAATCTGATAAAATGTGTGACTATTATAAAATACAACCAAGCCATTGGAAAATGCGAGGCGATGCGTGTTGACCTCTGCACCAGCACAATATTTCTAATTATAAACCGTTTATCGGTCTTTGTTTTCGAAATGTTATTAATGTGACAGTAGACGCGGTACTTTAGATATTAAACTTTAAATTAAAACTGACGGCTTGAAGGACTTCAAGAGATCAGGCTTGCTTTGCCCAATTCGACCCACTGAATTCCGAACGTCACTTCACTTCGAATTCACTGTCATAGTCTATGTTTAGTATTCTATCAGCCTCCCTAGAAGGCAGTTGTTTCATTTACTTACCTACTTTTTTGCCTGCAATATTAATCATTCTTTCAAGTACCAGGTTTTTAAGTTTCCCAACATGCGATGCTTTGTTGAAAAAATATTATAAAAAGCTAGCTTCAAGTAAAATGTGTCATAATTTGTTCGTACAATTCACAGATTCTATTCAGACTTTGTTTAAGAAATAACAAGTGCAAAGGCTTTATAGCGAAGTGGGAAGCGTTGGAGTTTAGTTTAGATAAGGTTCGCACGCCGCGTGCGGCTCCACTCCGCTATCGATACAGAAATATATTGCGTTCGATATAAGTTTCTCGGTTTGTTGACCCACATGGATAGATGTTTCTCCGACACCGCCAGTCACTAAACTTTGCGTGAACTATTAAACTGTACAATTTCCTCCTTTCTAAGCATTATTTGCTCCAAATGCGATCAGTTTTTCTGGTGTTTTAATGACACATGGCAGAACCCCGTCCGCTTGCAATTGTAATTCAGGCGTCGCCAGAACGAATCGGCGGCTGCCGGCGCTTGCCGGAAACGTCCTCAGAATGGCACATTGCCAGTCTTAATGAATGTAAGTATCATCCTTACAGAATTTATTGCGTTACAATTGCCATAAACTATTTATTTGCGCTTAAAATCGGTTTGACCGAGCTTAAATTATCACACGAGGTATTTGACTCGTTCTAACCCGTAGCGATGCCCTCTAGCTTCGCATTTGGATCTAATAGACGTGGGAATATATCTACTTTGCCGTTGCATTTTGTGGAGGCATTTGTAATTCAAACGCAACGCTTTATTGGCTGTACGTAGCGGTTCGCCCAATGAAAATTCAAGCGATAAATTGTGTGCTAGGCGGCTAAATTACGTGATAGCCGTTTGATACTGGGCCGTTATGAATTTATGGTGTATGCGAAGGTGTTCGGGTAGCGTTCGTTCCGCGACAGTACCTGTGTGACCCAGTGGCGCGAGGCTGCATTTGCTTTCCCGCCAAGTTCATTGGCACCGTCCGATCCCCCGCCCGCGCGCCGGTCAAGCCTAAAAACTGACACGATATTACTCTTCGTAAATAGAAAGTAAGTTTCGCTATTGATGTATATTTTGGCGAATGAATCGCTGTATGCCAAACGCGGCATGTAACAAATCTATCAATAATTGAAATCTTCAGACCTCATGTCGTCTAGACAGATGCTGGATCAATATTGCATAACGAGATCAAACAAAGCCTGTAATATCACAGATTACTTAATAGGTATTACTTCCTATTTTTTATCTAGTCTTTCGTAATCGATCATGTACCTACCAATTTATTGATTGGGATTGTATTATTTTTATTGTATCATCTCTTGGGCAATACATAAGTATCGATGTATTTTGAATTTTAAGAATGAAAAGTTAATTCTAACAACTGACAGCGCTAGTCTGGCAGTTAATTATCTTTTTTTTTTAAGTTATTTGAATCATATTTAATGTAGGTAATTTAAATTATTTTACATATAATTGTAATATAATATGATTTAAAATGCTCTTCCAACTATTGCTCAAGGAGATACAAAAATTAAGTACCAGCTCTCGTTAAAGCTATAAACTCGATTACGATTCGATCCTGCTAGTTTAACTTTAAAATTTTTTTTAACTAAAAAAAATCACGTCCGCCCTCATCTAGCTTAAACTGACGTGTAAAAGTGTTTTTTAAACCTGTTTGAAAAAATAAATATCATTTATCATCACATTTAAAGTCGACAGTTTTTAGGTTTGTTACTTCTTCAAGCTCGAACCGCTGAATGGATTTCAATGAAAGTTAATACACGGCTAAACTAATCTATGTCCTTGAATAGCACATATTTTTTAATGTGGGAAATCATCCAATGACTTCTTCCGCTTTAGGGCGGAGCAAGAGCCCGTATCAGATTTTGACTGACTAAAACCCAATCAAAATACTTTTTATCCTGGGAGTATATTCTCTTGAGATAATTTTCTACTATCACGCTGCCAAAGCTAGCGGGCACGATATTGATATGGATGATAGTGGTGACCAGGCTGCAGCTAATTGGTTCAAAGTTTCTTCCCAATCAGATAATCCACTAGAATCACTGCATGCATTTCGTCGATGCATTTGTCGCTGATAAATTGTCATTTTGTCCAAGCCAGCTTCCAGTATGCAGCCAATCTCGAGTTTACGAGCTGAAATGTCAAAAAGCTATAAAGCAGGTCATGCTCTCAATAAGTCCCAAATTCTTTTGCGACTATTTGCGACACACGCCTAAAGATAAGTTATCTAGCATAAATCAAAAACGTCAAGTATCTGAACAGGAAAATCAACAAATTACTTTCCTTGCTGATTTGACAGTTCCACTTTTTTTTGCTGAAGTCATAACGGAAAGTAAGCACTCGGTTCTATTTTTAACTCTCTGATAAATACCTACACTCATTTACCGCTATGGTGATGCTGCTTCGATTCATCCTCATTGATAAAATGTAATTACGGCAAACGTGTGGTTCGTATCGTACGTTTGTTTGTAATCGAGACGTAGCACAGCCAATTACATGTTAGGTTGACACATGTCACAATTTACATCAACAAAAATATATATATATTTTTTTTTTTATTCCTGGCGAATCTAGTCAGCATAATCAAATATTTTAGTCGGATTATTGTATTGTCATCGGTCTTTGATGGGTGCGCAAAGTTTAAAGAAAATCTGATCGCCCAAAGTTGGGCAAAATCTAGCTCAAAGGGGCCACTCCCTTTGAGCTAGATTTGCAAGCAAACAAACAAACATATAGGTGAAGCTAATAAAAGCGTGTTAAAAAAGCTAAGAACGTTAGATTTTAAAATTTAAATGGCTCGTGTGAAATCTTACCTAAGTGAATACCTAATTGTTGTTTGCGAAGATTCGATTTGCAACAAAAAATTATCTTAGCAAAAAAATATCAAGGTTCTTTATCGAATTAAGTACTTTTTTTGTTTAATCTCATAATTCTAGTGAATTTAATAACGTGCTTCGTTGTCTCATCAATAGTTATCAATGAGAAATCGATTAGCTCACTCATAGTACTCGATAACTCGATGCTCGATGTTTCATGTCTGGCACACCTTGTTAATCTGAGTTTAGACATGATCCGGGCTTATTTGCAATGAATGAATGATTAACATAAAGTGCGTCGCTGTCGGATGCAGCGCGGATGCCGCTTGCCTCGTGCATACGAAATGGACATTTTAAATTCACATTCAATTTGACATGGTTTTCCGTTTTTTGTGGGTGTGGTACAGACAAGAGCTAAGATTATAATTAACTAGCAGCTTCGCCCGCGTACATAAAATATAGCCTATGTCACTCGGGAACAATGCAGCTTTCTATCGGGGAAAAAATTATAGCAATCGGACCAGTACTTTCAGAGATTACCTCGTACAAACAAAAAAAAAAAACTTTACCTCTTTATAATGTTAGTGTAGATATTTTCTTTTAATTCAAAAGCCTTTTTGTATTTCTGTCCTTGGAAAGTTTTAAGTAAGTATAGACGCTTAACCAAAGATTTATAGCCTAATTAATGATAATTAGAATTTTAATATGCGTAATGGAAATGTTAAACAATTGACTCCGGTAAGGCGAGCTTCGGAGACTTGATGAATGGTATTATGTGTCAAGCAGTCATGATTTATTTAATCGTTGCGCTCTGTATGGAAATAGATACTTTAGAAATCAGAAACGTTTATTTCAAATAGACCATTTACAGGCACTTCAATTGTCGAAAAAGAATATAATGTATCTGTCTTGAAGAATGTATTTGAATTACTAGCTGACCCGGCAAACATTTTTTAGCAAAATAATATACATTTCAGGAGAGGGCCAATTTTATCATCTAGTGGTATAAAAAAATAATCTACGACCTATTTCTTCTCAGACCTACCAAATGTGTAACACAAATGATCTCATATAAAAATCGGTCTAGCTGTTTCGGAGTACTTCGATTACAAACAACATCATTTTCATCATCAACATCGTTTTGCGCGGATGAGACGCATATCTTCCCTATTCACTGATTTTTTTGTTACTTTTGTTATTTAGTTATAAGAATGCGTCTAATTCACGTAAATTAAATGTTTTTCTTTCTTTCTTTCTTTCTATCATTGCAGCTGAGATACTGACTGTATTCAATAGACCCTTTGCTTTTTTATTATTGAACTAGCTTCTGCCCGCGACTTCGTCCGCGGAAAATTTCTTGTTTTAAAATAAGATTACACTCGATTAGACGCTGCGCACGTTCAGCGCTAGATTCCCGAGCACGGGCCTGCGATGTTATGACATTTTGCCTACCAAGCCGCTGCGAGCGCTCAGCGCTAGTCTCCCTATCCCTTGTCTCAGAGACATGCTGCCTTAAATGAGATAGACGCTGCGCACGTTCAGCGCTAGATTCCCGAGCACGGGCCTGCGATGTTATGACATTTTGCCTACCAAGCCGCTGCGAGCGCTCAGCGCTAGTCTCCCTATCCCTTGTCTCAGAGACATGCTGCCTTAAATGAGATAGACGCTGCGCACGTTGAGCGCTAGATTCCCGAGCACGGGCCTGCGATGTTATGACATTTGGCCTACCCAGCCGCTGCGAGCGCTCAGCGCTAGTCTCCCTATCCCTTGTCTCAGAGACATGCTGCCTTAAATGAGATAGACGCTGCGCACGTTCAGCGCTAGATTCCCGAGCACGGGCCTGCGATGTTATGACATTTTGCCTACCAAGCCGCTGCGAGCGCTCAGCGCTAGTCTCCCTATCCCTTGTCTCAGAGACATGCTGCCTTAACTCAGATAGACGGTGCGCACGTTCAGCGCTAGTTTCTCGAGCACGGGCCCGCGACGTCCTCACATTTTGGCTAGCGAGGCGCTGTGAGCGCTCGGAGCTAGATTCTCTAGCGCATGCTTGCGAAATATATTCTCTATTTCTCGAGAGGCGCTGCTCATTTTCAGGGGCAGATTCTTCCGTACGGCGTACTCGAGCGGCTCTTGTCTGTGATGTCTGCCGGGACAGTTGAGATTTCTTTTTAGACATGCTCTCAACAAACTACGCACAGACTTGAAAACAATTATGAACAAAGGGAGAGCGACTCGAACACCGTCCGCCTTTACAAAACAAAACAATCGTAATATCGAATAACTCGTATCGATTATTACGATAGAACGAAGTACGAAACTACGAACATACAAAACAAACGTTGTACGTTTGTTTTGTATGTTCGTAGTTACGATATTTTCGATTATGACGTATCTATCAACAACAACAACCATACGAATGAAACAACCGAAACCAATAAGCAACTGACAGAAGAACTCCAACTAACGACAACGTGGGCGTAATACTTCGAGAGGGTCATCAATCCACAGAAAGTCTTAACACCGCGATTCAGAAAAAATACGTAATTGCAGAACGCCATCTATGGGCAAATAGGTAAAACGTTGGGCACGCCACAATTATGGCGGTAAGTCCCCTCTTTGAGGCGTGGCTGGAAAGGCCTCACGGCGTCCTTTCCTTCCGCATGACACAGGTCCTCACCGGACATGGCAAGTTCGGGAGGTTCCTGCACCGAATTAAAGCGGAAGAGACGCCCGGGTGTCGTCACTGTGCGGAACGCCCGGAGGACACGGTAGAGCACACAGTCGAAGTGTGCCCTGCCTGGGCAGAGCATCACCGTGCCCTCGTGAGGGCGATCTGCGGCGGAGACCTCTCGCGCCGGGCCCTGGTTGAGGCCATGGTCCGGAGCGAGGAGGAATGGCAGGCGGTCGCCTCCTTCTGCGAAGCAGTAATGCTAGCAAAGGAGGAGGCAGACCGCATCAGGCAACGGCGCCCCCGCCGCCGCCGCCGGGATTCCGATCCCGATTTCCGGCCACCGTAGACGCGGGCTCGCGGACGGCGAGCCATGGGTAGCTCGCTGTCCGATCGTCCGGTAATGGACCGAGCCCAAGACGTCGACGGCGCGCACTATTCCCGCGCGCCTCAAGGAGTTGTCAGCTACAGCAGAGGCCCAGCTGGATCGAAGCCTACCGGGTCCAGGGTTATCCGAAAGGGAACTCGTGCCCTGGTTTGAAGGCTAGAAGGAACGGGGTGGGTTTTTAGTCAGTAAGAGTCTGACACTATCTCCCGCTCCACCCAAGGGCGGGGGTTGTCATAAGATGATTTTTGCACAACATATAAAAAAAAATAGCTAAAACGTCTGCACGACTGCACAATGAAAGTTATGCTAGGGGCATTTTGCGTTTTAGTAATTTTACATTATCTCCGAAACTGTATGACCAATTGATATACTGTAAATGGCAAATCTTATCTGTATGATGTTCTTGTGATATTGAAATAATTTATTGTCATAAGAATTAATATTTTGTTGCTCAAATAATCAACCAAACGTAAGTATGCCGAAAAAATATATTTTTAATGCAATAAAAGAAGTATAAAAGATGAAATATAAAAGATAGAGATATGGTATCGCGGACTTTTTTGTAGAAATAATTAAGACGAACCAGGTAGTCATACATTGTTTTTAATTTTAAGCAACTGTTTAGGCAGCGCACGCCAATAATTCTGTTTTATGAGGTATTTTTTTCCGACTTGCTAGACAAAAGTTGTGATAGCTCGGTTAATATACATGCTATAGAAACAATTTATAGCCTATAGCACTCAGGAATAATGTAGTTTTCTGCCAGTAAAAAAAATTTTAGTATTGGATTATGAGTTCCAGAGATTACCCCCTACATACAAACTTACAAACTTACAAACTTACAAACTTACAAACTTACAAATTTTACCTCTTTATAATATTAGTATAGATAACTTCTCGCGCTTTGATTGGAACGAAAGTCTGACTTTTACTGACTTCACTCAACCTTGTCCCTTCAGATGCTCTTTACGTTCTAGAGTCACGATGACTCTTCAATCAATCTGGCAGCCCTGACAGGTTCTGAACTACCTACCTCGATTTCTATCCCTTGAATTTCTTACTTTTGTGTGGAGTACCTACAAATAAGTCGTTTCTATTTTTGGTACGCTTTCAACGCTTTACATTATTAATTCATGAATCCCCAAGCGACCACCGGTGGCCGCGCATCTATTGTCTTACTATTGTGTCTCTAATTGACGGTATCTGAAGGGTTAATTCAGATTATCGATCGTTGAACTCTAATTTTAGTTCACAATTCCAAATGTTAAAAGATTCAACGTTTATAAATACAAAAATAGTCCAGATTTAGACACGACATTGATTTGTTGTGAACTTCAATTAGTCGATCGTGGTACACAGTGTTCCCTATGTTTATGTACTAAGACCTGCCCATCGATTAGTTTCAGGTTCATTTCGCAAACGAGCGTACCAAGGTCATGGTACCGCACCAGTTCGTACCACGTAAATTTCTTTGCTCTTTACTCAGTTTATTGTCTCGTGTCCCTTTTGATATCGATTTTGTAAAAAAACGGAGGGAGAATCTTTATTGATTCGCAAATGGATAGTTTCCTGTACTTTTGTACTACATTTTATACGAAACAACAAATAACACTAGTAAAAAATGTATTTCTAAAAGCAACAAATAGCATTTTAAATATTGGTATGGGGAAAAGTGGGGGCGTGGTGACTTGATAAGACCGTCTCTTTTAAGGTAGAACTACACTGCTCACACGTGTGCCACACACGCCGATCTGGGGACGTCAGTCTCCATACATTTTATATGGAAACTAGACTTGTAGAGCTACACTTGATCCACGCCACGCGATGTCGTTCTTCGTGCAAATCAGACGTGTTAGTAATGCTCGCCATAACCGCTAGGGTATATCTGACAAGTTTGCCTGTACAGGTGAGTTGTACAGGTAAACCGGAGCGTGTATGTTGTACAACTGCAGGTTTCCATACAAGCTCACCTGACAGGTATAACTGTGCAGGTAAACCTGACAGGTATAACCCTAGCGTGTATGGCTACCTCAATGTAAAAATGTATTTCTAAAAAAAATGTATTTGTAGAAATGTATTTCTAAAAGCAGCAATTAACGTTTCAAATATTGGTGTGGGGAAGAGTAGGGGGCGTGGTGATTTGGTGAAAACATTTCTTTTGTACGTACGTAACCTAATGGCAGTGATGTCACATGTCGTCAGTGTGGATGCACACACTGACATGACAAAATTTAGAACCGACTTCCAAAAAAGGAGAAGGTTCTTATTTTATTTGTTTTTTTCTTGTCAATTTTTTTTCCCGCCAGATATCTAAGTAAGTAATTCACTTTAAGGTTTATAACGTACTTAATTTTTCAAATTAAGGTGACTTAACTTTTTACAAATTATGTAACTTAGAAAAAGATTTGAAAAATTCTGTTTCATCATCATCTTCCTGCCCTTGTCCCGTGTTAATTTTGGGGTCGGCGAATTAAGTAAGCGACAACGGAAGTATTTAAAAATAACTTTATTCCGACAGAGTTACAGCGAAACAGTAATTAATTAAATCTAACAAAATATTCATCTTATATACTAACTTAATTGCTAACGTGGTACATCCACAGCGTGATCAGATTGACGCATGTTCTAGATAATTATAAATGCTGATCGCGCAGTGGGGAAATTGGGAAATAATAATCTAGTAAATACTTATTGTCTGACAAAGCTAATATTGGTAGGTTGGGGTTCCTTAACTCCTCCCTCCCTAAGAGAGGAATTATCCGAAGGTGTCGCAGACGGTTTCGGAGAATTTCGACAAAAGTTTATGAACTGAAATTTATATATTATAAAGATAACTATTGCTATTACAATAACCACATACTCCAAGATGGTCCATATACTGATTTCTATTGTCACTGTTTGTGTTGTATCGTCTATCTCACTAAATTTTGCACTTTGTAACACTTCTTTCACATCACTGAAGTCCACATTTCTTAAATCCACTTTCTTTGATCTTCTCTGAATGTCCTGTTGTAGGTCTGGCATCTGGATCAATGGCAGCTGGAAACTGGAAACTGTAGTGTTTGTGGTGGCGGCAACGATGACTTCGCCTATTTGTGTCTCGCATTGTTGGCCAGGTGTCACGATGTAGGTCCCAAGAATAGTGTACTTCAGGATTTCTGTATTGCAATTCTCGGTGATGATGAGATTTTCCTCTGAGTAAACCAACCATTGGTTGTCGGTTATTTTTTGTATCTTAGTTTTTTCTATTTCAATATGGTTCTGTATGCAGTTTTTGTAGTTGTTCTTCATCAGCATTATTTGTTCAATGCAGGTCTCGGTTGGAAACTGGGCTAAATTAGTTTCAGCGCAAAGAAATTTTCCATTTTCAATCTCAGTACATGGGCTTACCACGGGCATGTATTTCAATCTATTCACCATCAGGTAAGGATATTTGGGTATTATTGTAAAGGTATTTGGAGAATGGAATATAGGGATGGGTATAGCCTTGTAATAATTATATGTTTCGTTATTTATTAGGGGAACTTCTAAAACAAAAACTAACTTGTTGTTATTTATATATGATTTAAGTATGATATTACGTTCTAATTTCATTAAATTATGTTTGCTTACTGGGTATATTGTTCTAGCATGTTTAGCAATGACTTCTAACGTATTATATAATTCTGTACTATTTATAATGGATTGGTGCAATGTGTTCAGTTTGCTAAAGGCTATTGCCGTTTCAATCTCTTGTATGTTTTCGTAACAGGTCCAAAAGTTATTTAAAATTTGATACATAGTATTTAATATTTGGAAAAGTTTGTTAAACCTGAACTCATGTTCAACTAATTTTTCCATTTCATTGGTATGTAAACCCAAGTTTTTAATATTTGAATTTATTATTTCAGAGTCATTTACTAATTTATCAAAAGCTTTTTGCATTGATGATACTTTACGTTCGACCACATGCTCTTTGTTCTGTATCATTTGGATTTCTCTATCATATTTAATTGCATCGTCTTCATCTAAATTTCCTGTGATAGCTTTTACAAGTGAGCCTAATGGATTAAACAAAGCTCTTTTATTTCTATAATGGAAAGGTAAGATTTGAAAAAATCTATCCTTAGTTAGTTTAATAAGATATTCTATTTGGCTTTCTATTCCTATAGTTTCGTTACTAAGACTATTTTCCTTAATTTTAATTTTCAAGTTAATAAAATCCCGAATATTATTATCTATTTGTAAGTGTAATGATTCTAAATCTACACTTTTGTATATTGTCCAATAACTATTCCTCTTCACTGCTACTCCCCGCTTTATCGCTGCTATCCCCGGATTCTGACCGAGGTTTTGGAGGTCCAGCGTGAGTGTTGGCACCACTAGTACCAGAAGTACCAGGCACGATCTGTGGAGGACGTTTTACATTTTTTAAGGCTACTCTAGTTTTCCTTTTCTTTACTTCTACTGGGACTATATTTCTTTCAACTTCACCTATTACTTTCGCTTTTTCATATCGAGGTTTTTCTTTAGCTTTTCTAGTCCTAGTGTCTTTCATGTAAATATTATCGTCTGGTTCGAGTACCGGTGTCGTTTCGCCACCTTTTTTATTAATTATTTTAATTTTATCGGATTCTAATTTTTCTGTTATGAATTCGTAGAGTATTTTAAGGCGTTTTCTATGATCTAACAATAATTTCTGAGTTAAGTTCTTCTCTCTATCCACGTTAAATACATTATCGGAATAAGTGTGACCAAATACTAGTTCAAAAGGCGTAAAATCTGTTGCTGAATGTATGGTGTTGTTATAAGCCATGATGGCATAAGTCATAACTGATGCTGCATCTAAATCGCTTTTATCGTATTTTGCTATACGATAAATCTCAATAATGGTAGAATGAAACCTTTCTACTATTGCCATTGAACTGGGATTATTTGGCGTCCCAATATGAAGTTCAATTTTGTAAAAGCTTAACATTTCTTTAATCAAAGTATTGTTGAATTCTGTACCGGAATCGCAACTAATTTTCCTAGGCAGACCATACATGCTGAAATATTTAATCAATGCTCTAACTATCTCTGGTGTACTCCTATTCGGTACCTCTATGGCTTGTGCTATTTTACTAAATGCATCCACTATAGTTAAATAATATTTCCCTTCAATATATAATAAATCCATAAAAGCTTCCTGAAAAGGGGCATCCTGGGTTTGTGTTAACTGAATGTGGGGTTTAATCGGTTTTCTATCATATTTCATGCGTTTACATGTTTCGCAAGCATTTATGATTGCCGTGACTGTCTCTTTCATGTTTGCCCACCAATAATGTCTTTTAAGTTTGGTTAAAGTTTCTTTAATACCTCTATGACATGTTTTCCCGTCGTGGTATTTTAAAATAACTTCTTTTTGATCTTCTTCGGATCCTGTCAAATTTATAACTCTTTCTGTACACTCGATTAACTTAACTGAATCCTTTTTAAATAACTTAATTACCATGTTTGAAAAAGTTTTTCTAAAAGATGTGTGTTCGAAGTATATAAAGTACTTATGTTTTGGATCAATATACTCTTTCAAAAAGTCTTTAACTAATGTATCGTTATTTGTCGGTAAGTGAACTTCGAGAATTTTTTGTTTATTATTTGAAATATCTTTTACGTCTAATTTATTTTTAAACCATGAATGAATTAAAATCTGTTTTGGTTTAGTATCGACAGCTTCGTTTAAACTAGGAATGCCTTCGTGTTCCCTATTTGAAACTGAGTTGGCAGTGACCCCATCATCAGAATCCGAAAGTTCTATCGTTTCTATTGGAGTTTCGAGGTCTTGCAATTCGTTTTCTATAATTTTTTGTATACGTTCCTGCCTATCTCCTATATTTACGAATATTGAATCTAAATCGTCGTCAATTGCATTAATCTTAATCCTAGATAAGGCATCTGCATTCGTGTTTTGAGGGCCTTTCTTATATTTTATTTCGAAATCGTACTCTTCTAACCTTAACCGCCATCGCGTGAGTTTACTATTGGGCTCTTTCAATGAATACAGCCAAGCTAATGGTCTATGGTCTGTAAATATGGTAAACTTATTACCATACAAATACGGTCGAAAGTGCTTAACTGCCCATATTATGGCTAAAAGTTCCTTCTCGATAGTGCTATATTTTACTTCTGTGTCGCTTAAGGTTCTACTAGCATAGGCTACAGGCTTATCTGAGCCTATCATTCCTTGTGACAATACAGCCCCGATCGCAAAATTGGATGCATCCGTGGTTAAAATAAAAGTTTTACTAAAGTCAGGAAATTGTAACAAAGGTGCATTTGTTAAAAGCTTTTTACATGTCTCAAAACATTCTTTATATTCCTCATTAATTACAATTTTGCGACCTTTCTTTAAACAAGCTGTTAATGGTCTAGTTATTTTGGCAAAATCTTTGATAAATTTCCTATAATAACCGATTAGTCCTAAAAAGCTTTTAATCTGTGTAACCGTTTCCGGTATAGGGTACCTAAGAATAGCGTCTATTTTATCATTATTTGGTTTCAAACCTTCACTTGTAATAGTATGCCCTAGGTAGAGTACTTCCTTTCTAAGAAAATGAGACTTATCTAATTGAACTTTTAAATTTGTTTGACGGAAGCGGTCAAAAACTGCTCTAAGTTTTTCTACATGTTCAGGCAAGCTTTTAGAAAAAATAATGACGTCATCGAGATATATTAAGCAATGTAAGCCTTGAAGGCCTCGTAAGACGTTATCCATCGCTCGCTGAAAAGTTGCGGGTGCGGTCTTTAACCCAAACGGCATTCTGTTAAATTCATAATGACCTGAAGGTGTGCTAAACGCAGTTTTAGCTCTATCTTTCTCCTGAACCTCTAATTGATGGTACCCGCTAGCTAAGTCGAGAGTTGTAAAGTATGTACTATTACCTAGCATGTCAAATAAATCGTTAATGTTGGGCAAAGGGTATTTATCATCAATTGTGATTTCATTGAGCCGTCTATAGTCAACTACCATCCTCCATTTTTGTTGGCCTGACGCGTCTAATTTTTTCGGCACTAAATGTACGGGAGCACTCCAGGGAGAATGAGATTCCTGGATAATGTTATCCTTTAACATTTTCTCGACTTGACTACTGATCTCTTTTGTTTGGATAGGTGGCAATCTATGTGCCTTAATGTTTATTGGGTCGTCATTTTTTGTTCTTATTCTATGTTTAACCTGATTTGTGAAGGTTAACGGAATATTTTCACAATAAAATATATCTTTGTATTCTTTACAAAGTCCCTCAATAACCGTTCGTTCTTCTGAATTCATATGATCTAACTGTAATTTGTCTAAATTCTTTGTTAGCAAGCTGTCCACTTCTATATTATTATCTATGAAATTAACACTAACAGATGGGTCCTGTATGTATTATTTTATTTATTTATTTATTTTTATTTTACAATTTTTGGAAAACTTACAGCTAGGATACAGATAGTTGGAAAATATTGAAAGAAGGCCAATTACAAGTTTTCACAGATAATTTTACACACAGATACAAGAGACAGTAGACAGACAAAAAAGAAAAGAGTAAAAATACTCGGAGCCAGTACATAATTATAATTAAGTATAGTTTACACACACGACAGTTTTAGCGATCATTAAAGAATCTAGCATACATAATTTTTCTAAGTTTATTGGTGCTGGTGGAGAACAGGTCAAGATCATCAACACTTACACACATTGCGTTGTACGCTTTGCTAGCTCTTATCATGTAAGAGTTCTGCCTGTAAATACACCGCACTGAGGGAACATATAGAGGTCGATGATTCCTAAAAGTAAAAGATGGAACACGCAGCCCAATTTTGCCGATCAGTTCCGAGCAGTCGACTGAACCATTAGCAATATTAAACAAAAGTGTCATGTCAGCAATTTTTCTCCGCTCAATTAATGGTAGAATGTGGAACTTCCTGCAGCGACTATGATAGTTAGGCAGGTAAGTTTTTGATTTAAACTGAATGTACCTCAAGAATTTCTTTTGGATACTTTCGATGCGATTGATGTAACAGTTGAAAATAGGGTTCCATACCGGTGAACAGTATTCGAGATTATTATGGTTCCACTTGAAAAGGTCCCGTAACTACTAATTTTCTATTTTCATGGCTACAATTCTGAATAACAGTTGTTGCATAGCCTTCAATACACGTAACTAATGCGGCGGGCATTCGAATCCCTTCCGTAAATTGTTTAAAATCTAACACAGCTTCCCCGTTCAGTACGTTGACTGGGAGTCTTACTCTAAGTTCACTACGAGATGGTAGATTATATATCTCTCTCATAGGCGGTGAATATATGATAGGAATATCAGTATTTTTTAAATGTAGTATCTGATTTTCCATATTAATCTTTGCCTGTAATTGCTTCAGCAAATTGCTACCTATTAACCCATCATACCTATCGTCGACACTATAGACATAAAACTTATGGGACTCTTGACTTCCAAAGGTAACCGGTAATGGGATAATAGCCGTTTCACTATGAACACTTGATGCGTGAGTGCTAACAACTTCGAAGGGTTCATACTGTAAATAATTTTTAAAATATTTATTCGCTATATACGGGCTTATAAACGATCTAACACTCCCCGTATCTATCATAAAAACTGCCTTTAATTCTGGTATAACTATATGTGGTAAGTTTAAGCGTTTATTACAATTTATTTTTATTCGTTCTCTAGGGTAGAGGCCGTTATGCAAAAATTTCCCGCCCCGGGTTCTTCGGGAGAAAATTCTTGGCACTCATTGTACGAATAACTTGAACTCAGTTCATTATTATTAGAATTATTTATGTAATTAACACGTCGTGAGCTTGCAGTACGCATGGTGACATCAGTATTCGCACCCGACGTAGATGCTTGCGCTGCAAAAGACGGCGTGCTCGGTGCATGTGCCGCGAACTGTTGGTTCGGTTGTGCAATCGGAACAAATGACCTACTTGACTGCGGTGACGCATTATTGTTGTTTGTACGATTAAAATTGTCTTGATTTCTTTGGATATTATTATGTTGTTTATAATGTCTGGGCTGATGCGAATTGTTCGGTGTAAATGTGCTGTTTGTAGCACTATTCGGTACATGTGTACTTGATATGTTATGTGAATCTTTCTTTTGATTATTAGATTCGATTGCATTTTGGTTATTTGGCAAATTGGGTCTGTTATTTCTGCTAAAATTACGTCTGTCGTTTGTTTTCGACTCATAGACTGTCTGGAAGTTTTGTTCTTCTAAAACTATTTTTAATGCATCCTCTAACGTTGTGACGTCGCGCAAACGTACTAATCTAACTAAAAATGGCGGTAAATTAAACAAGAAAGCATTCATTGCTCTGTTACTATAAATGATTTGCTTTGCCTTACGTAGAGATTCATCAATGATAGTTTCTGATATTTTAGCAAATAAAACACTTCTCATCCGCTGTATTCTATGGCAAAAATCTAAATAACTTTCACCCTTATTTATTCTACACGATTATAACTCCATCGCTAAACAATCCTCTGTGCGTGGATCACCGAAGTGTTGGTTTAACAACTTCTTCAGCTCGTCCCACGTACCTATAGCTTCTCTTTCGCCTACCAAACTGGCTGCTTCGCCTGATAACCTACTTGTTATTACATGAAATAAATATTCATTTTGGGCTGTGGTTCCTAAGAACGTAGTCAAAATGTATTCACATTTTTTTATAAATAAAGGCAACATTCTAGTGTCGCCGCTGAATATTGGTATGATGTTAACCAATTCCTGTGGGACATGGGTTACGTTTTCCATTGTGAAAAGTTATGAAAGAAACCAACGCGGAGAAAAAAAAAATCACACTAATGTGCTACTAAACTATCACTACTCTAAAATATTAGTACAATTAGAATCTATGCAAATATTATTACGGCGTTGTCCAATCCCTAATAATACACAAACACATAGACTATTACAAGGTTGGGATATAGATGGAAGAGCTGAGAGGAAGGTGAAAAAGATTTACTCACAATTCCGCAGCTAGCTCCATGCTCCCTGAATTACTGCTGTGGCTGGTCCTCTTCCGTAACTCGAAGTGGCTTCTTAATGAATTTATTTGTTCGGCGATCTCTGCTAAACCGTAGACACGGACGTCGGCTACTCCACGTAGAATTGTATACACGGCAAACTGACTACAGAGATCCTACCGGCTGCGCCAATTAAGTAAGCGACAACGGAAGTATTTAAAAATAACTTTATTCCGACAGAGTTACAGCGAAACAGTAATTAATTAAATCTAACAAAATATTCATCTTATATACTAACTTAATTGCTAACGTGGTACATCCACAGCGTGATCAGATTGACGCATGTTCTAGATAATTATAAATGCTGATCGCGCAGTGGGGAAATTGGGAAATAATAATCTAGTAAATACTTATTGTCTGACAAAGCTAATATTGGTAGGTTGGGGTTAACACGTTTTTTCTTCCATTCTGCCTTGTCACTCGTCATGCTGTCACTAACAATAAAAAAATCTATTTTCAATTTAGATTTTTTTTTTGTGTACAATTGCGTTAAATACTCAATAATTCCTTTCACAAAACCGCTAACGATGACATATCTAAATACACTCAGGTTAAATTGTTATTTGAATGTTACCTTGTTTTGAACAAAACTTGTTTTGGACTATTTATTGCAAAATATATTCAAATTTTATGTAAGCTACACATGTAGCTGATGACGTCAACAAAGTTTTTTGTACGAATTTCAATGGGCTGACTATACAAGTCCGAGCTTGATCAGAATCTGATCAAACATCGTTTGGCCGGATTATGAAATAAGCGGACCAATTCTGCCCTCGTTAGTAAATTATACAATAATTCATTGCCGGAATCAGGAAAAAAAGGCGCATCTGCCTGTATTTTTTATATTTTGCTAACCTTTTCCAGTGCGGTTTTAACACAAGGAAAAAAGGCCCGATTTCCCGTTTCATTCATTAAAACATTTTTTATCCGTTTTTACTTTTTGTTAGATACGTCTTTTTAACTATCAGGTGCAGAATTATGCTCTTGCTTATTATTTGATTAATCGGTTAAATGCACACCGTTTAACAGATTAAGATTTCAATTACGATAAGTGCTTCTTCTGATTCTGTCTAATGAATGCGGCACCCAGATAATTCACTTCCATTCCTGGTTTGAAATTAATTTAATAGTTGTTTCTCACGTGAGCCGAGATATCTACGATCGTACTAAAAATATCGATGTCTGGAATTTTCATCGCGGTAAGAGAATGCGATACGGTCATATGTACCATCACTGACGTTGATGCCTGTTATACAGCTTGATGCTCGTAAAATCTTCACCTGCGTCTGTTGGTCAGCTTTTGTTGGCTCATTGGCTGCCGTTATCATAAATACTTTAGACTTTTTCATAAATAGAAACTAATGTAATTAAGCACAAGGCGTCTCGATGTCTAGTTTATTTTTGTAATTCCTGTGTAAAATGTGATTTTTTTTTCTAGTCAGTGTTCAAGGCAGTTACTTGACCTATTTTTCGGCATACGCCAGCAATTTTCTGAAGCTTTTTGCGGTATTCAACCAACTCGTTATATCAAAGTGACTTGTACGAACGTGTATTTATATATTTTTTTATTTTGCTACTAAACTACCTAAAAAATGTTATGTTCTATCTGCTAAATGTTTATTGCTATTTCCCAATAATTTAGGATATCAATATAGGTAGGTGTAAATTAATATCAATATTGATGCAATTGATATTTCCTCTCCTGTTATTTAATATCCGGCGGTATTTAATAAAATTTATCACTTATGCCAATAGTGTAATTTAAATATTATCTAATTATTTATTATAGGTTCAACAAAAATATTTGCTAGTAAATTGATTCATTAGTAAAAGAAATAACCATAAAGTGTCTGTATGTCGATATAATAAGTTTGTGGAAATATTATTCACGTAAAGAGACGTTTGGTAACCCATAGAAAAGGAAAACTTTTGAATAAATAGTAATTAATGTGTACAACAAGTTAAATGTGATTGGAATACTAAAAGTTATTAATTCATAATTAAATGACAATTCATCAATTACCAGTAATAAATATATTCACGAATATATAATTACTTGTACTGCAAACATTGTAACAGAATTAATGAATACTCGTTACGTTATTTTGTATAATCCAGCTTGGGATGACGTATCGGCGTCACTTCACAATTGTGTACATAGTAATACTAAAAGCAGTCATAGTAATACCCATTCACGCCAAAGAGTATTATATGCTCACACGCGTGAATAAATAAATATGAAAAACAAATACATGTGTCCTGTCCACCTATTATGTTCTACAAACCACGCATTTACGACTTCGTATCAATCTTTTTCATACATAACTGCCTAACAGGTTACAGCTATGCTATCGCAATGGAAAATCTACCAAACAAGTCTTCGTCACTTCAAAGTATGTACTAATAATAAATATGATGTAAAACTGCTAAAAACAGGCATAACAATTAACACTTCGATGTAATGGTAACTTTAAAAGCGGCGCTGAAAGTTAATGGGTGGTTTAACAAAGAATTTACCACTTAAGGAAGACTACTCAAGATCCATATTCATTTGAAGAAACGGCTTTATCGAGAATCCTTCGCTTGAAGTTTCGCTCTTGTGGCAGTATGCAGCGCTTATATAACCGAAAAGGGTGATGAGCATTGTTCGGAATATCGTGGAATATCGCCAGCCATATATTTCGCTGTTAGCGATAAGACCGCCATTGTACCCATAGATGTAAGTTATTTTAAAAGTTTTGTTACTGTTTTGGTGTACATAAAGTTTATTCTATTCTATACTATGAAAATAATAGGTACCTATAATATATATACATTCGAGGCCAAGCAAATCAATTAAAGCAAGCAACTCTCTCCTTGGGAAAATTCATCACTCCCAATCTTATGTACGTATTGTTTTTGGGACTCTCAAATTATCACGACATTTAGAGCATGCCATACCCTCCAAAATTTACCATAAATCATAATCCCACGGATTAAGATCGGGACTAGAAGATAGCCAGTTTTCAGCTCTGATGAAATCCAAAACGTTCGTTTCCAACCATGATTGCCTCGATCGAGCTTCATGACCCAGTGCTGAGTCTTGCTGATCATTCTTGGTTATAGAATATGATGTTCTTGAAACATGTGCCGTTATTTTGACGACTTTTTCACAAAAATATGACTCAGTCTCTCCTTGATAACTATAGCACTCCACCAAATCATCACTGAAGTTGGAATTGTCCACGATGTACTCTGCTGACTAATTGGGAAACTTTATAGAGCTTTGAGCATATACTACTACTACTACTAAAATATTGCTCAACATGTTTCAATACAAGTCCCAAGTCATCTTCTAAAATCAAGACGTGGTTTTAAATGCTATTTTAATTTCTTGACATATAATCTTTTGCTTTCGGACATAATTTCTTCCAATTCTTTCCTTCACTGCTTTGATCGCCTTTTTCGTACTTACTGTTACTACGTGGACGACCAGGTCTTTTTCTGTCACAAATAGAGGTTTCATTGTACCTATCAATAGCCCGGTACAGAAACATTTGATTAATACCAAGCAGATGAAGAGTTTCAAAAATTGCATTTGGCTCTATAAATCTATACCTACAAATTACAAATAACCATCGATATAGGTATCACCTATATTTTTACCAACACTGAAATTTGCTGATGCGAAGAAAATAAACTTCAGCTTTTTTTGTCTGTACATCATTTGGAACCTTACAGTACATCTCAGGACTGGGTCATTCATCACTCATCGTTCAGAATCAAACAAATACAGTTAGCAAAAACTTAGCAGTGTGCAATTCTTAGAATAGTGTTCGGACTATTCGCTCTTACCAATATTACTCTTTTGTCTACTGATGTTTAAAGTCAACTGTTATTTCCTGTTCCGATTTGTACTCAGTGATTTCGAATTGACTGGTCATTTATCATGTTATTAAATATGTTTTGTATTGTAAGTTTTATTTATGTTCTCAGTTGCATTAGTAAGCAATTTGCCAATTTACTCCGGATGCGGTTAAACATGCATCTTGACATCAATTATTTCCTGCTCTTTGGATGTAGCCTAGTCGAGCTCCGATTTATGTTGAATTAGATGTGGTAATATTGTAACATTTACAATGCTAATCAGTATTACATGACCATCTATTAAAGGACAGGCTTTATGAACATTTTCGGTCGACGACCCCTCCCCTCTTCACATTCAAATTTGCCACTTTCTAACAAGAATAAAGTTCGCAAGATCACGCGAGCGCAAGATGACGCGCATTCGGAATGCAGCCACCGCAGTGGATAATTGCATCCGTCGCCGCTAATTATTATATCCGATGCAAAATCGCTGAAATTCCGCTTATCAAACAGTTACTGCAATCATGTTCTTTTTTTACAACTTTAATAACATCAATTTAAAGAGTCGCCGGGTCCCATAACGCGATAACTCTTAATTTACGAGATTCTCTAGAAAAAACATTGATTAAGTTCTCGTTGACTTTTAATGTCACCGATTCATTGAATCGTTTTACTGAACGTGTGCAATTATGTTCTTGTGAAGCTAGAGATCGCAAGGGCAGACAGGCTTTCACCGTCTTGTCTCGTGAAAATCGTGTAATACGAAACATGATCCTATCACATTCAGTTAAAGTCGTTATTCCCTCGCCATCTTATCTCTTCCTAACTTTCTGCTGCTGTCGCGTGGAGGAGTTATTGATTTGACACTTAATATTACGTGCCTTTGTACATTATGCTTTATGCTCTCGTACCAAAGTTTAAGGTCGTTCAATCAGGTGTGCTTCGGGCAACCGCACGAGCGTCGACACCGCAGCCCAAAGAGGATTAGCCCAATTTCGCAGACTGTTTTCTCGATGCCGTCTGACGGGTAATCCTTTTAGTGGGCATGAAAGCGGTCTCTGAGGTCGAGGCCTCCCAGTCAAACGAGCACTGTTTCATAAAATATACCAGCTGTTTAAAGATCATTGTCCCAATAAGTGCTGAACAGACTGATGTATCGCTCCTCGTAATTTTCATTTACCACAGCGTGCTGTATAATTTTATAACGACGGACAACACTTTATATTCAAGAAAGCAACCATGATTATATCTGTTGAGGTTGACGAGAAATGTCGATATAGTCATGTCCCCGTTTGAGGCGAATTCCTTTAGGTCAAGATGGGAATCGATGACTGGAAGCGGAGCTTTTAGCGGGCAATTTATTGGATTTTTATGAGATAAATGCTTGTCGTAAATACTTCATGCCATTCTACGCACACAGAATTCATTCGCTTCCGAGCGATGGTTCAGTTTCAGCTTCGGCCAAGATTAGGCTAGAGTATTGGTTTCGGCTAGAAAGAAGCCGAATGTTCGGCTCGACTAAAAGTAGCGTCTCTGAGTTGATGATCACTACCACTACGTACCTATTTTTTATGTACTCGACGATTTATTCGGTTGTTTAGTATTTAATGGAAATGAAGTATATGGCATAACTTTTTCGAAAGACATATCTATTATTTAAACAATTTTTCTGAAACCACGAGAGATTCGGTTTCGGCCGAAACTGAAAGAGGAACCAAACATTCACGAAACGAAACACAAAATGTGAAAAATGCTCTTATACATATTAGGGCGTTCTTTGTTTAGAATTATGACTCAGGAGGATTACTAACACATACCGTTACCTTCGAACGATTGAAATTCGCTGGAAGTAATTAAGCAAAATAAACATTTCACGATTGAAAACAAACATGAATAATGGATCTTAACTCCCACTTGGGTATGTAAAGTAGTCCATCAATTCGGAAGGCGATTACCGTTACCTCTGACTATAGACAATTCACATGCTGATTTGATAGCCGCATGCATCTCGATTTTATGTCACTCGTTTTCGATTTACAAAATGATATTCGATCGATGCATTGCTTTTTGCTTTTTATGGCGATGTTATGTTTTCACTTTATGACATGTTATGAATGTTAATAACACCCAGCGTCACGAATTACGAGTACAACTTCATACATTTCCGAGTTCCGAGTATTCTATTCTTTTGGGATTTTTGCCAAGAATACGCGCTACAGTTTGTTACGTATGGTTTATACGAAATGTGTGATTTTTTCTTTAGTTTTCTTCTTGAAAATTGAGGAAACGAAACGTAGAAGCTTGATTCGTTGTTCGTAAAAGTTGAATTGTCAAATATGTAAGTAAAAGGAAGTATATCAAGTACGTTAGTTATAAGAGGTCCTGCCTTAAGGCTTCCGGCGTTCCTCCAATGTCGTATCTGTTAAAACATTCGACGTATGCTGATATTATCTCGACGCTTAAAATAGCCTTTATCTCGTCGGCGTTGAGGTCAGTGGGCGCACTGCAGGCGTACGTTCGATCATTAACAACACTGATTAAAAAACCCTTACTGTTGTGCGTAGTAACTTTTGTTCCATCCTTCTACCCCTCTCTTTCTCTCTCACACACATTCTCAATGGAAATAAAATTAATACTCAAGTTATGATTCACTTTGATCAGCTTTCAATCTAGTTTAACTAGAGTTTTATCTTGCTGCAGTCTATTAAAACTTTCATTTTAATTATGAACATTTTTATTGAGTGTAGTTTTCTATTTTTCAATATCACGTCACGTTAGAACACGTAGTGTGAAAGTCTGAAATGTAAAGTTTTCAATTTAATAAGCTTTCATTTAAATTTTAATTGTGGTCGTTTTAGTCTTATCAAATAAATAAACAAGTAAAAAAAAATACTCAATGCGTCTTTATTATTCAGTTGGTTAAAATTAAATGTGAATCAGCTTATATTAACTTTTGGTCCCACTGCCATCTGTCGCTTGTCACGTATCAGTCTGTTAAGTTGTCATCTGCCAAACTGACTGCCGTATACACACTGACCGAACAAACTACATTTTCTCCTTTTTACTGACGTTGAACTGTCTAGACAGTGAGCTTTAATATTTTATTTATGTAATCAGTGTGTACACAACCTATAGTTACAGATTTACCAATATCATTCAAACGATTGATCGGTGATGATTACAGAATAGATAGGTATTTATTTTAAGAATTGCAAATTGGCAATTCGTTGTCTTGCACAAATGCACTCAGTCTGCCCGCTCATCGTTTTAGCCGAAGGACGTCCACTGTTGGACATCCTCCTCGAGTCGTGTTCCTCATTACTGAGGGTCGTGAAGTTCCCGCTGGATTAGCTTCTAATTGATGGTATCTCGCCATCTGTGACGGTTCTTAGTGTTATGAAGTGCGACGTGCAATTTGGTGTCCAGTGTAGAGCGGACCTGATCTGCCCATCGTTTTGGGCTGCGGCCTCTTGGTCGTTTACCATCAACCATGACAGTTACGATGAGCTGTTCAAGGTGGCTATTTTTCCTTGTAATGTGGCCATAGAACTCCAGTACTATGCGCATGCAGGTAGCCGACAGTCTGATCTTGATATTCAGTTCACGTAAAATAGAAAGGTTTGTACGAAAAGTAGTTGGACATAGTCCTCCCCCAAATCAAAGACGGGCTGCCGGGAATTAGGGGCAATTTTTTGGTTGTGCTTTTAATTTTGGGGGGCTTTGCTATAATCGTCACACTTGGCAAGCGGGTTGGCGATCGCAGTGTGGTTGTTGCAATGCACAGACAATGCTGCTACCCATTTTCTGGTGTGTCTCTTAGTCGCCTCTAACGACAGCCACGGGAAGAGATGGGATGGAGCTATTTTTTATTTCATCGGGCTTCTGTTAAGATTTGTAAAACTAAGTCACAGAATATGTTTACCAATTTATATACCTACACTAGCTGACCCGATAGACATTGTCCTGTATTAGCTATGTACTGTCAAATGAGTGAACGTTAGTCATTATGATTTTTTTTTTTAATTTTTCTATGTTCTGCGTTTTTTTTTTCTCTTTCATAAGAATCTTCTCTTTACAATGATAAACACAAAAATAAAATGCGAAATTTGTTCAGCGAAATAGAGATTCATTAGATGTTAAAGGTAGGTATCACTAACCCTGCTAACAAGGTACCACGTTTGTATGCAACCTTAAAATATTGTACCATAACGAAGCTTCAATGTGCTTTACTATATTATATACCATTTTCAGCGCTGTTTAGAATTTTACAACGAACCCTATTCAAGTAAACGAAACGCACTTAGGGTCTGTTTCACAATGTACGGATAAAGTGCCACATACCTATGTTACACATAAATTATTCGGATGATAAAAGTTCTGAATAACAAACTCTGCGTTTCACAAACATATTTTATCTGACACTTAACTATCTGGGACCTATATGGAAGCGCGGTGGCAACACCATATACATACGTTCCGTTTTTTGATGTAATTTTATTAGTTACAAAGAAAGTTAACACAAACTATTTATAAATTTATTTTATTTTACACTAGAAGTATGGTTTTACTTTAATATTTTTGTATGATTATTTATTATTCACATAACGGTTAATATTCTATAAAAAAACTTATACAAACGATTTAATGGTAATTGAATATTGCTTGTAACGAAACGGGATATTGTTTGACAATGACAATTGACAGTCGGTAATACCGTGGTATTTTTAAACTGTTTCGTTTATTTGTTGTTCTGATAGTTTTGTTATTCTTGCGATTTGAGTGAACTTCTTTCTTTAAATAAATAGGTATCTTAAAAGTGAAAAATGACCACACCAAAACGTGAACGAAGTGTTAACTTCAGCCGGGAAGAAGTTGAGCTTCTAACTTCTCTTGTTGCTCAACATAAAAATATTTTTGAAAATAAGAAGAGTGACGCAGTCACTTGGCACGAAAAAGAACAGTGCTGGAAGACACTGGAAGCATTGTTTAATAGCACAAGCGGTACGAACTTTCGGAGTGCTAAAACTTTAAAAGCGAAATACGAAGGGATAAAGCGGACAACTAGAAAAAAGGCTGCTTTAATACGTGCTGAAACATATCGCACGGGAGGGGGGCCCAGTGCTGCTCCTCCTCTGACGCCTATAGAGGAGAAAGTTAAAGAAATGATATTGTTGTCTGTTGATGGAACTCAAAGTGAATTTGATTCCGATCATGTTGGTAAGATCTTAAGTTTTAAATTGTTATTAGTTGTATACTAGTGTATCAATTTAACTAGTCAATCAATAATTTGTATATAAGTGAATTAACTTATTCAGCCTTGTGGTGAACAGAATACATCTGTCCCACCCCTTCTCACCTTATATAATTTTCTTTATGTTGCAGATTCTATACAAATACAACCTAGCCAAGAAATATGTTTTACTGTAGGCTCAGAAAATATTGAAATAACAGAGATTGTCGCAGACAATAAATGTGTCGAACCAGTGGATGCAGATGAGCATCACATAAGTAAGTTAATTTTTCTACATGTAAAGGCCAGTTCTACTACCACCAACTAACTTTTTATTTTAAACTCTCCTACTTTTTGCTTTACAGTTGAAGACCAACCTACACAAATTGAAGATTCTGATGAGGAACAGGCATCAAGTAAAAAGATAAGTAAGTAGTGTTCCTGATGTGACTCAGTATTACAATACTAGATAAGCATACCTTCAACATGATCTCACCTTTTCTTTTTAATTTCAGCTCAACATATTACACCTAAAAGAGTTGCCAATGACGAGAAGTGGACTAATTGGAAACCAAAATCTCTGCGTTCCAAAAAACATCCTGCTTTATGTAAGTTCTTTTATATTAGCGTTAACATGAACGAAGTGCTTAGATTATGTTATTATTTAGAAAAATTTGGGGTTTAATTTGTTTTAGCATGTAGCAATGTAACTACCTACTAAAGGAGACCTACATGTCCTGCAGTGAGACATGTATGAGTCAAAAGAATGATATTGATACAAGCTTGTTTAATTTTTACCAATATTCAAAAAGTATATAAAAAATCTTGTTTCAGCTGCTGAAAAGACGAAAAAGCCGTTTGAAAGAGTAGCAGATTCAAAATTAGTTATTGCAGAGGTGCAAAAGCAGATTCTGGAGGAAGAATTCTTAAATAAAAGAAGGAAATGGGTCTTTGAAGAGGAAGAAAGGGAGCGCAAAAGAAGGCAATGGGCCTTTGAAGAGGAAGAAAGGGAGCACAAAAGAGAAATGTGGGCATTGGAAAAAAAATACTTTTTAAATAAATTTGAAAATTAATCCGTTTTTTTTTATTTTATAACTTAACACAGAATACATAATAGTATATAATAAAATTATAAGCTGCCATATTTTTAAATCTTTTGCTGCCATAATGAAATGCAAAATTCTGAAATAAATGACTATTATTATTATAGTAACGAAGCAAAATAATCATTAATTAAATTACTTCGCACTGTTGCATCCCCCATATTTTCTAGTCTACTTTGATTCACATCATGTTCATCTGGCTCATCTACTGGGTGGATGACTTCAAAATGTTCATCTCGCATATCTATTGCAATGTTGTGCAATATTGCACATGCCACTATTACGGCCTGTACACGAGATACAGACAACAAAATTTTTTTTGATAATATTGGGAATCTATTTTTCCAAACACCATAGGTTCTTTCCACTACATTTCTGCTTCTTATCTGGGACTCATTATAGAGATGTTCTGCTGGAGTTATGGGAATTTGTAGTGGTGTAAGTAGGTATGAAGTATTTTCATATCCTTTATCACCGACAATCATACAATTACCAAATTCTCCATTTTGAAATCGTTGCTTGATAAAAGAATTATTAAATATAGTTTGATCATGTGCTGCTCCTGGCCATCTAGCCACTATGTCCAAAATCTTTAACTTTGCACTCACTACAGTTTGTACATTAAAAGAAAATTGTGACTTCCTGTTTCTCCAGTCTTCTGCACTGTTTCCACCTGAAAATAATGAAAACAGAATTTATAAAACACAGGAGCTTTATTTAATCATATAATATAGATACATAGTATGATAGATAGCTACTGGATACATAAGTAGGTATTATATACTATTTAGAAGGTTTATTCATATTATATAAGTAATTTATTTTTTACCTGGAGATTTTATAGGCACATGGGTACAATCGATAGCACCAATGAGTCTTGGGAATTTAGCTACATTATAGAACTCTTGCTGGATTTCTTGAGTGTTGGTTGGAAATTTGATAAACTCCGGACACAATCGTGCAATAGCTTGTGAAACCAGGTAGACAATGCGACTGGCAGAAGCTTTGCTGACACCAGAGAAATCACCTACTACTGTGAGAAAGCTTCCCGTCGCGTAAAACCTCAATGTTAACAGTAGACGAGTAATTGGCCTTATAGCGCGATTCCTGAAAAAGACATAGTTTGAGTTAGATAACCTATCTAAAGCTAGACGGAGGCGTACCATTATAAAATAATGCAAGTTGTAGGTTAGGTTAAACACTTACCTTTCTGTAGTTACAGATATTGCTTTCTTAATAATTGAATGCACAAACATTACAGCTTTCTTAGTAAGTCTGAAGCGCGCCCTAAAGTCCGTTTCGTCTAATGTCTCCATATAGTTTATTCTTTCCCGATACACAGGATTCCTGCGTGGTATTGTGAGGCTTTCAAAATATTCATCAAACTCATCTTCAAGAGTCTCAAAAATCTCCATTGTTGTTATAAGTAGTCTACCTCGGTTATTAATTAAAACAAAACACCACGCTGATTCCTTTCTGATAATATCGATATCCGTGGATAATACAGACAGAAAGACAAATGTGTTTTACGTGAATAGACAACACGACACGAACGAAAGAAAGACACCGTTATTAAATTTTTACTGTTAAACACACTACTTATGTTTAAGATAAATGCGCTATTTGCCACTTCGTCTGACCTATAATTTATGGTGGACTTTATGTCACACATACCGCTATTTGACAGTCGTGAAACGCAACAATTGTGTTTATCCTACGAATAAGTAACAAATAGCCTATTCGAAACTTGTGCAGAACTTATCGGTACATTGTGAAACAGACCCTTAGAGTTTTAGTGTTGTCGTAAACGCGCTTGATCACTGTGATATTAAATTCGCGACTCTATGGCTTGCTGAGAAATGCAATAAATAACTGGAAGCAGACTCTTGGCATATGCCCATAGATGATTTAATGCTGGGCGGTCCAACCGCTTGACTTGTTTAGGATTCAACGTGCTGGCGAAATGAAATACAGGCGAAGCTACAGAGCTCCAAGATGCGAATCACTTGGTTCAATTGCACTGAATATAAGTGAATTCCAAAAATAAAGTGAGCCTCGCTTCCATGAAATTGGATTTCATTTTAGAGATTCTAAAATGAGCTTAAATGCGGACGACGCTTGCGATTCTGAGTATTTTTCTGAATTTAAATTGCCGTGTTAAAAAGATTTTTAGGTACATGCGAATAAATTTAAATCATACAATTGAATTTATTACTTCAAAAGGTGTGCGTTTTTTTTTTGTTCTATTCTGTAATCATTGTAACATTGGGTGCATTGACTTAGCGTTCCTTAAGTACTTGCAAAATTTACATTGCAAACAGATTGATCTTTGCTTGTAAGTCTTGTAACTGGTTATATTGTCGCAACTTGTTGTGTGGGCCTAAGTTAACGCACAAAAAGTGAGCACAGCTGTCCATTATCTGAAGAAAAGATTGATTGAGCCACTACTGAAGTGATTGATTGCAAAAACCAAAGTTTGAAACCATTAAGCAATTTGTTATACTTTCGATTTTATATCCCATAATTATTAATCAAGAATGAAACTTTCTCTTTTTATCGTGTTACGTAATGTCAAAAACGTAATTGTAGTGGTAAATAATACCTATTTAACTACAGTTATCGTAAGATCTATCTTCGCATAACTTCTAGTACTGCCTACCAGCTATTGTGAGTCATTCGGCGCAACTGCGTAGCTTAGATTACTTATCGTTTCGTCATTAACACTAGATATAGAAAATTAATTACTTTTAATTGTTAGTTAAACGCCAGCTCCTTTGTCATATCTGCCTAATTAGACGCACTGGATATGTTTATTTTGAAAAAAAAAGACGTTGAACTACACAATAGATATTTAGAAAGAAACCAATCAAAAGTTTTTAATTCAAATTTTAGATTAGAAAATATAATCACTACATAGTATAAAACAAAGTCGCTTTTTCTGTCCCTATATCCCTATGTACGCTTAAATCTTTAAAACTAATAATAAATAGAGAAATAATAGATAGAGTGATTTAAGAGGAAGGTTTATATGTATAATATTGCACCCGAGCGAAGCCGGGGCGGGTCACTAGTAGTTCATAAAACATTAAACGTCTAGCTTTAAACACTACCGTTCATAGTGTCAGGTTACATTGATGTATGTAATTTATGAGCACGAACCGCTTTTAATTCGATAGTGTAGAAAAAAGTTAAGTTATAATCGCGGTTTCGTGAACATTTACTTAGTTTCCAACTTTGTGAGGCAATCAATGTTTGTATAGCATTTCCAATTAGACTTTACGTGCGGTTCAACTCGTGTTCTAGGTTAGGAACTATTAATTTGTTCCGACGTAGTTTGAGTGACGAAGTTCTTCTCCATATAGATCTACTCTTTGGAACGTGCAATTTAGCTTCACTTGTTTGTTTGACTGACCGACATTTTGACAATTCAAAAGTGCCTGTAATTGGTCTATTTGAAATAAGCGGTTTTGACTTTGCTCTTTCTATCAATCCGGTTGCATAGTACTTTGTCTTTCTAGTGACACAAACACAGTGTAGCGCAAGATTTCATCGCCAGCCATTGATTTATGACTATAAACGTTGAACAGCATAAATAACAAACGTACAAGACGTCACATTAGATAATATCGAGCGTAATGGCATTATTTGTTTCGCTACAAACACAACTATAAATATGTGTAATATCTGTGGAAAAATCACGAGTGTGATATTTGAATTTTTCAACGGAATCGTGTTTAATTAGGCGCACGCGCAACCTTGCCCGCGCTGAGGGCTGCACGCGCGTCGCTCAATATTAGACAACTGCGCAGTTGTGAGATAAATAAAATTTTATTGTGGAAATATTGGATTTGGACTATACAATAGAATCTAATGCTGTCAAAGTTTTATTGAATGATCACTTGTGAAAATAATCAATATTTTTAAAAGCATCGCTATTTTTAGTTTGCTTGTAATAATTACCTAAGTACTTCCGTTTCTGCATCGTGTATTTTTATGGTGGCATTGCTTTTGATACTGAACTAAACCCTTTTTTAACGTGGGAAATCATCAAATGACTTTTCTCGCTCTGGGTTGGAGAGAGTCGAGAGGACGTGTCAGACTGTATTCTTTGACGGCGAGCCATGGGTAGCTCAATGTCCGACCTTCCGGTAACTGTCCGGACCGAGCCCAAGGCGTCGACTGCGCGCACTGTTCTCGCGCGCCTCAAGGAGTTGTCAGCAATAGCAGGGGCCCAGCTGGGTCGAAGCCTACTGGGGCCAGGGTAATCAGAAAGGTAGCTCTAGCCCCGGTATGAAGGCTAGAAGGAACGGGGTGAGTTTTTAGTCAGTAAGGGTCTGACACTATCTCCCGCTTTGCCCAAGAGCGGGAGTAGTCATTGGATGATTTTCCCCACCATAAAAAAAGACTGTATTCTTTCAGTTGTCCTTTAAGAGGGCCACAGTAACTTTTTTTATTTAAATTCCGCAACCCTGGAAGGATGCTAAATCTACAAACCTACACTTAAATATAAATGCATATTTTCTCATTTCACATATTATAATTAATACCACTTTTAACGTACACACATTTTATATCTTCCTGTAAAATTATACCTTCACAGTTTTTTATTGAAGTTTATTGTTGCCACATTAACGTCGACACTCAAGTAAATGTGAATAATATTAGCTTGAAGCGGAGATGTTAATGCTCACAAGTCGTGGTTAGTTTTGTTAGCGCTAGTACTTAATTCATGAATCCCCAAGCGACCACCGGTGGCCGCGCATCTATTGTCTTACTATTGTGTCTCTAATTGACGGTATCTGAAGGGTTAATTATAGGCGTATTCAACGAATGTGTAAGGCTTATGTCTAACTGGGATGCTTTGGAGGTGCTGCCAGTTAGCGCAGTCAAGAAAAGGCGTGCAGCTCTATGATGTATCGCCGCAGGCGCGTGGTTGCGGGCGATGAGCAATGGGTAGCTCGCCGTACGACCGCCTAGTAACCGTCCAGACTGACCCAAAGTCGTCGACGGCGCGTAGTGTTCCACGCGCACTTCAAGGAGATGTCAGCAAAACCGTAGAGGCCCAGTAGTATCGAAGCCTACTGGGGCCATGGGTTGTGCGAAAGAAAACTCCGGGGCCCTGAAACGACAAAGCACGGACAGGAGTGGGTTTTATTCAGTAAAACGCTGACACACCCTTCCACTTCGCCCAAGAGCTAGAAATGTCTTTGGATATTTTCCCACCTAAAAAAGTCTATGGTGTATACCTTACCTGGCCTCTGTGTTGGTCACACAATCAACCGTTCATTTTTTTACAATCTTTTATTTAGTTTCACTTGTCCCGATGTTTGTCTGTAATCAAAGCTTGTAAATTAAATTTGACCCACTTTCCAGTTACGGATTGAGCTGAAATTTTGCATGCAAAATTGCCATGGAGCTAATCTGATGATGGAACCGGAAGGTGGCTATAGGAACTTGGTAGTTACACAGCACAACCCCATCGAGTTTGGGCTCGTATGATTCGTCTTGAGGAGTATTATATAGGTATACTGAACTATAAAAGCTTGCTATGAAAAAATTATTTTAATTAAAAGCTTGTTACGCCTTGTTCTGAGGCTCTCCACGAACTCTTAACGCGATTTATTTGACGATCTAAACTGAACTGTTAAAGGGAGCTGTATAGGGAACGCTCCATCACTCTTTTTCGCTCGCACGTCTGGCTTTTTTTACACATCATAAGAACGCTTGTGCACTACAAGGAATTTTACCGTCCGGCAGTCTGATTTCTTACAATTGTATGAATTTCAATGAATTCTCAATGAAAGTTGAGGTAAACCTGACTGCCGGACGGTAAAATTCCGTGTAGTTCACAAACGCCCTAAGGCCCCTAGCTACGCCACCATGAATAGAGTCCTAAAGAGGCAGGACTTAAACCAAAAGCTTTACATTTTTAACATTATTTTTCACAGAGCTTGCTTTCAAAAGTTTAATCTCGTGTAAAGGGAGAAATGTAAATTTTACTATTCATGTCTGAAATCTAGACATGCGAGTTTAATTTGCTATTGAGTTAATTTTCTAAAAGCTAAAGTTACAGTTGTCCATACAGAAGTTAACCTAACTCTAGGTTGGGTGTTGTGTGAGGTAGCGAGAAAGATTTATAGAAACTTGTAAATTTTGTCTTTACTCATTAACATAATCTGTTGTAACATAACATCACCTAAAGCATGATCACTCTCAGACTGCAAACACCAGAAAAAGATGCGTAAAGACACAATGCTTGCAAATAAGAAGCGTTTTAGCGATTTATCAAAAACCACAGATTTGATTATAGAATCAAAACATTATACCTACGGTAAACGTTGCTTGTAGAATAATCTGACTAACAATCTGAATGATTGCATGTAATACATAATATTAATCTGGTTTTTAATCGACAATAGTGTTTTTAGAGGCCTTTTTTTCTGTCGTAATGAACTGTATTATTTTTATAACACTATATAGTATTTATGCTGATGAATAACATGTTTTTTTCTAATTCTGTTTATTGCAGTGGATTATATACTTTTGCACATTATAAAACTCGCAATTAACTCCAACCAGTCGTACTATGACGTCTTAAAACCATCATCGTTCCGTTGTTACAGTGAGACAGAACTATACAAAACAAATAGCACTATCCCGTACTCCCAACTGAATCATGATAACATTAGCACTTCGTAGTATGGCCCCCTTAAGTTGTTCCCCTTGTGTGTTCTGTTTTGTGAGTGTGGGTGCTTTTGGTTCCTGAAATACATGCTTTTTATTTTAGTTTTTTCGTTTTTGTTCTCTTTCCGTCTCCAACAGGATAGCAGACAATTTAAGATTACAAACTTTCGACATTTTCTCAGTCTCCGATCCACTAAAAGAAACTGGTCTCGCGCTAACTATCAAGCGCTCTAGGTTACTTCAACCAACCATAATCTAGCTAGTTTATGGTGTTACCAGTGCAGATACTGCCGATTTGCTCCTTTAATCGCTTTTGCCATTGACTATAACTTTTGCGTTATTGCAAGCTTCTACATTCGAATGCAAATAACGATCGTTAAATGGAAGTTTTTTTATCTTATTTCTAAGAATATTTAGACAATCTAATGACACTTCCTTAAACGTGAACGTGTATATTGTTTTTGCATGCTTTAGCTACGGGTTAATCATTTGAGGCCCTACATGGCGTTAATGAGAGACTTAGCAGATATTAAAACTGCATCAATAAGATATTTCTAAGCATTCTCTATCTGCCAGTGTAGTAACAAGTCCTCTCAGTCAACTTCTACAGCTGGTAAGTAATTTACAGATACTCGTACTATAGTCATTCTCATTTCCAGTTCAACTCACCCGTAGTTTTTACGATCACGACGAAAGAATTTTCAAGAAAGTGGTCTCTATATGACAGCCAAACGAGTTATCACGGACCTGTTTCTCTCTCACTATCCATTGACCTTGAGGAGGTCGACCCTGTCTATTCGCACTCATTCGGCAATAAAGCAGTGGCTCAATGAATTAAAACCGATTAAAAAGAACCATTGGACGAATGCCAGTCCGCGTCCGTATAAACAGTGCGAATTTTAAGAAAATGTCGTTACGTAACTCCAAGAGATAACAGTTTTGAAGTATTTTGTGGCTCGCACGTCATCTAGCTCTGATATCACTGTGGAATCAAATAAGAATAAAACATCTGCTATTTTAGTACGCTTCGGTAACAAAGGGTTGAATGAACAATACTAAATTCTTTCTTTCTAGTTCCCAACTTCTAATCGCAAGCTAAATCTGTTACGTTGTCACGAGAGCTCTAACAAAATCTAGAATATTCAGAAGGTTTTAGAATATAATGGAAACTTGAGTTAAGTATGTTATTAATATTTGCATCTTTAGAGTGCCCGAAAAGCACTCAAAGCAAATGTAACACCACTTTTTATAATTACAATATTCAAAACGTGAAGCCCACCCACAAAAATGTTCAGATCCATATCTTGGTCTAGCACAAAAGGCCGCCTAATGTTTTGTTTGCAACAGTACTTATATTACAAAGGCGCCGTGCTAAATTCGCCTAGTTAAATCTTAGAATTGTACGCACTTAGCTTAGTCTCATATTAAGCCGCGGCGCGTCGACCTAACTTAAAGCCAACAAAGAAAGTTATGGAACAGTCAGCTTCCATTTCTGGAAACAGATACAATTCGCTCACTACGCCTACGGAAATATTGTTGTAAATCACATCTCGGCTGCGACTGCGACTCATACTATGACTAACTTTATATACGTGTTGCTAGCTGTGTTTTCAATTATTTTATACCCACTAATGGAACTCTGGAACTCATATTGCTCTGCATATTTTAATTAATGCACGAGGAATATGACTCCGCTAAGCTGTTCAGTGAATGGAGTGATTTGATTAATCTGCATTCATTCTCATATCATGTACAGATATCGTTTATGGTTCAAAAACTCAGCTCTAGTGTTGAAGGGAGGAACGAAAATACATTTTTGAATTCTATTTATACGAAAGCTGTCACGTGCCCCTAAATAAGATGATCAAACGGCAACAGAGCGTGGGCTAAATGCGTGGACCCAGTTACCAATCCGATACACGTGTAGTTTTTTTTAATAGAGGCTCCTTTATCAATCGATCGTCAGATATCATTGTGGCACTTCGGAAAGTGAACGTAATGAATCTTTATACACTTCGCTATTCATATCTTCACAGTTTGAATTATTAACGAGTTCAAACAGTTGAAATGCCGTTCGAGGAGCTTGTTTCGCATGTCCTGTAGTGTCTTTGCCTTCACCATAATAATTGTGTGTGCCGGAGACAGGTGGCGTCCTGTCCTGTACATTGACTCCACGACCTTGGCGTCCCTCGTTTCAATGGCATGCTACAGCCGTGTTATGGCATGGGCTTAAGGTTTTTTCTGTCAAGGCCAACAGCTTTATATTCGCTTGTAACGCTGCTATGGACGTTGGCATTTTGTTCTAGGCAGCTTTTTATACGTAATTTACATTCCTAACATTCAATTTTTTTTTTGTTAAATATAGACATCAGCGTTTTCTTCTTTAATTATTCTGAATTCATGAAACAAAGTTTTGTCAACGAAGCCGAACTTTCAGTTTTACAGAGCATAGTTTAGACGTGAATATGGAATGGCACTGGGTTTGCCAAACGCATTGTTTTCTTTGTGGACGATGTATGTAGGTAGAGGTACACTAGTTGGTAGCACATTAGCATTTTAAACCACGCGAAATTTTCCTCGAGTTGGTATATATGCTGGTTTGCTTTATTGCCTCCTCCTCT
Organism: Mythimna lalbum; assembly: GCA_949319445.1. NCBI lineage: Eukaryota > Metazoa > Arthropoda > Insecta > Lepidoptera > Noctuidae > Mythimna > Mythimna lalbum. Next base: position 5,370,658 of record OX439345.1, on the reverse strand, counting down.
TTGAAACAGCAAAGCTTGAAATTTTATTTTCCGACTTAACAAAGACGTCACGTCACGCAGTCGTAGTGTTTATTTCAATGCTACATTAAATCCTCAACCGAAAGACAATACTTAAAATATATCATATTCAAATGAAAATAAATGAAGCAGCATATTTTGTTATAGTAAAAGTGTTTAAAATAGTAAATGAAGTTAACTAAGGCTGATAGGCCCGCTGCCCTAATTGGCTGATCACACTGTGACGTCATCGGTGTCTGCGCATCGTCTGCCGCCCCTTCCCGGAACGGTTGGCCACAGTGCCTTCCTGCTGCTCACGCACTCATTATCTCTATGAATGAACTCTTGTATAGTTCAATATAACACTTGGACGTCGTATTATAAAGAATAAAAAACACTTGCCCTTATTGGCTTTCGTTTTCGTGACGTCATCAATGTCTGTTACTTGTCTGTCATTGTCAGCACTACTGCTCTAGTAATGGTTAATAATGATGAATGGATTTGACTCTCAGAGTCAATGAACTTTGATCTACTTTTCATGTGTGTGTAAAAATGACAGTCGACAAATGTTCTGTATTCATTTTGGCCGACTAAAATCTACACGTGCTGGCTTTTTTCTTAGAGTTTGAAATATTATAAGTATTACTTTTCGTCTCCCGTTGGTCTTCCTTGAAATGAAAATGAAGAACTATATTTAATTTGCAGTTCGGACAATACAGGGACATTGTGCAAAGATAAATCTCAATTATACAAGTTACTGGTGCATTGTAGGCTTAATAATGTATTTTCAAGGTTTGTCACAAGCGCTATTGTGTATCGGTTAGCACGAAAGACCATAGTTTGAGGCCACATTTAGTATTCTTCTCGTATCCATTGGCCAGGAAGCGGTATACCGTTTACCTCACATTACGTTAGCTTATTGTGTTCACGCCTTCACTGATGTATTGTTCAGCAAGTGACGCTTTGCATTAAAATTGAACTTGTATTGACACTTCCAGCCGTTTGAATGGATGCAATTCGTTACTTAAATAGAAAATGTCGTCCAAATCCTCAAAAAAAAATACAATGCTGTGTCATGTTGCAATGGCAATTTTGATGATTTTGAGCGACCATATTTTAGTAAATCAGTGAACGTCTTTTTGTGTTAATGCCACTTCTTTTCTGGAACGATGACGCAAAAAACCGCTTTATCATTTAGCTAGGTTAGTGTGATTTGAAAAGAATTGATGGAAGATTACGATAAAATTGTCATTTTCCATCAGATTTCTAGTCCAGACGTCTCAGAAATCAATGTAAAAGGTTGGTGTCGCACTGCAGATACCTACCTACGCCGCTTCGGTTACCGGAGAAAGTAACTCGACCTATTTTCAGGATTTACTCGTACTTCCAGACTGAACACGAATAGTCTGCGCATTCTCACTAATTTCAAATTAGTTAGATATTGATTTCTCACGAGAAAATTCAATTTCTTCGTGTTGAGTTCGCTGCTATTTGTTGTTATTCTATAAAACAGTGCTGAACTTGTATTTTCACTTATTAGAAAGACTTGTTTTATATTGCTGAAGGCTGTATAAACTTCATTCTTGATTTGCAGAGGCAAATCGACAACGATATTACACTCACCGGTTCTGTTCATAATTCCGAATGAATAGTTTATTACAGTATTAATTTAGAGGCGCACACAGATCGGATCTTGCCGTCAGCCGGCGGCGATGGGCGCTGTTGTCTTCAATTAACCCAGTTCTGGTTCGACCATTGTGTGCAGTCTACCCGGTGTCTGCTTTCTTCCACTAGCCAGTAATGAGTATAAGTAATGAGAGACTTGCGGAGAAGGCTTTGTTTAGGCGTCATTTGAGAACCGTACACACATGTGCCGTAAGTAATATTATGTTCAATCCTATTGTTATGTCATCGAAGTTGGGCGCAATTATCTGATCTGGTGGATCATTTTTTGATTTCGCATACTCTTACATAATTTGAATTAATCTAATATAATTTGTCCGGTAGCTCTTTTAAAAAAAATTCGACTGCGCCCATATAAGCCCTCTTCACCTGAAGTGATTTGTTTTAAAGCACTTTGTTAAATTCGTTTTACGATGTAACTCTTAAAAGTGAACATGCAATAAAACACAAACGTCGGCCCACAGTTCATCATCCGTACCTCAATTTATATCTTGGTTAATAACAATTTCTGTAATAAAAATTAAGCTCCCAATTAATATTCTGATTCACGTTTCGATTCTACATCAACAAGGTAAACAAACAGTAAATTCTGATTATGTAAGTGTTATTTAAAAGCTCTAAACTGCGTACTAACAAGCTTTATCATGAAAACAAGGAAATTGCTTCTGTAAGCGTAGTTCGTATAAGTTGTCTGATTGCTAACATTAGTTTTTAGGACGTCTATATCAAGTTGTATGGCCGACCTTCGCCTTGTATAATATTTTTTCCTCTCCTATGTTCGAACCAAATTTATTTCCAAAGCTTTTTCCTTATTAGTTTAGCATATCCTTATATATATCCATAATACCACGGAAGCAACTCAATATTGACTGAAATAAAAATTTGAAGTGAAGTGTTTGCGGTGCAATACAAATACGACTTGAAGTCTCGGTGATTTTCATAATGCTAAAACAAATAATGACATGTCTGCAGCTACTTTCTCTGAAAAGTTCAATGAACTCAAAGTAATAATTTAGCTAGCCAGCATGAATGATGGCTTGGTAATACAATAGATTGGAGTTAATGTTGCAAAGATAGTTATACTGTGAACATAGTTGTGGGAAATCTTGTTCAAGCTTTTGCAGTTTGCACCTTTCTTTTCACGATCGTTGAAGTGAGAAAGCGACCACGAGCTAGACACCGCCCAGACGCTGTAACAGTACAACGTCGGTCGTTACGTTAAATGATCCGTCACATGGTTTTTACCATATAAAATGCAATAAATATCTCAAAAGGAGGCTAATTGCCTGTTACCGTGATCATAAGCAATATAACAATTAGAAATATGTTGTTTCTTTTAACAAAAACGCTGTGTATTCATATTTTCTCACCCTCGTCTGGATTTTTCCGCTTCTTCGTATTTAGGTTACCAATAAAAGGAACGTCAAATTGGAACGATACCCTTGGGTGTAACACACACGTTGCCGTTTTTATGAAATAATTTATCGTTGGCGATTCTGAATTCTTAGAGAAAGCTTACCTGCTATTTTCTTGTTATTCCTTGACAGACAAGTGACCCATTTGGCACAAAAGCAAATTTTTGCACAGTTCGTTTTATCGTTCCTTCCTTGTTATTATTTTACGACGCAATTCACGTTTACAACTAGGTAAATCAAACAACGACATGAAAATTAGGTTCTTCCTGAACTTTATGTTCATTAAAAACATTTTTGCAGTACTCTGGTTTTAGTTTTAATTAGTGAACAGAACAAGTGCCCCGTCAAGATGTTCTATTAATATCCAGCAGTGATGACTTGTAAATGCGCACGCACAAATCTTCAGTCTGAGAACTTTACTAAATACTCGTCTCAGTTTTGGCATGTGACATAAGTGTGCCATCTTAATATTATTAAATGCCACTGTATCTTTTATCAAAGCAACAAATTGAACACGAGCTTACGAACGCAGTCCAAAGAGAAATCTTAATAGTGACGGGAATACTGCCGGGACTGGGAGACGTATAACAAGTAACTATACGTACAAGATTCATGCTAATATAAACAGTGAAACTAAAAATATATTAAAATTAGAATTTTTATGCAATGTAACTACAAACAGTCGTAATAAAGATGATGATGTAGTTTAATATCGGGTGAAATGAGCGGAAGCAAACGTCAGAAAACAGTGTAAGATAGTCGGTGAGAATTGCGAGAATTTACGAAAAAATACATGACGGGCACCGCCTCCCGTGACGTGTGACCGTTCCTTACGTCCAGTTGTGTGCCGGCTGAAAAAACTTGGCAATGATACACGTTCGTTTTATCCTATGGCGCTCTCGTGTCAGTGGCGTCTGAAAGCGGCGCTAGCGCATGAATGCTGAACGTTACAGCTTTGTGTTCACACCTGTACTGTACCTATAGCTTTTCTGTTTATGTACTGTATTTTTCTAACTCTATAGTCTTTTTTGTCGAATTGTTTTGTCTGGATTTTTTGCGAAAACATTTGCTAAAAGCACGCCACCGTGTTGTTTTGAGATTCAAATTGATGTTTTCATAGAGTTCAGTGATTTTCAGACAATGTTATTAATAGCCACTTATGTTTCTTGCTTTTAAAACATTGTTTGTATAATGTCGTTTGCCAGGGCTGCAGTTTGTCAGTTTAGAAATTTTCTCAATCGTTAATTTTTTTACTAGTAGGTACGCTGGGTGTAGAAATTTTAGTTGAGTGTGGAGCATATCAAAAGTACATTAGACGCTAGCTGAAGCTTTAATTGGACGCTTGTCATTTGGCACGTATATTGGAACGATGTCCCCCTTTCGAGTTTTCATGTACAATCATCTTACTTAAATTCATTGCGAACATATCATATCATGTTCAACAAACTTGTCAAAATTTCTATAGCATAACATTTTATTTCGCAAAATCTAAAACTGTAATTTTGTAAATAGGTGTATCTTCCTTCAACTAGTCGGTAATACGTTCTATTGCTAGATGCATTTGAAGAGTTGAAATTCGGATGTGAGTCATTACATGAATTCACTTGAATTTACTAATGCAATGATTTATTATCACTGGCGCCATTAATTCACTACGATCGATCACCGTCGGAACTTATAAAAACATACTCGGCTATATAACAGGTTGTATAGTTGTAATTACAAGAAGCAGACTTTCAAACACCGCGCCGTCTGTCACTCAGAGTGGTTTTCTATGTTGTAAAATAGCTGGATGTATTGCCGGCCACACACTGGAGACCAATGTGGGCCAACTTCTATGAAAGTTCCTCCATTACTCCACCCAGACAAGCAAGTTCTAACGAAGTTATCAGCAACAGAGCGATGAACGTTGTTCGTTGGCGATAACTGGCCAACATGTGAAGCCAAGGCTGTACAAATATTTGCAACTCAAGCATCAAACCAGTCTTAACGTACTCAAGACTAGAATTCTACAGTTTATTGTGCAAAAAGCTACAGAACTGCAGTAGTACATATTTAACATAGTCCCGTACTACACGGCGATTACCTTCACAGCTTTATCATCACAAAATTATTAGTTTCCTTATATCACTCTATTAACCTCATTGCTACACAGATAACTTAAATACTTCGCGATGCTTGAAGCATTTACCACCACTTATGTTTATAGGATCCCATAGTAAAAATGGTTGTGACTTTGATATCTAGGCATTAAACTTTACGTTTGATCCCTACTGAAAAGTGCACTTCGTAAAAATTCTTCAAAAGAAGCTTCAAGAAAGTCCACCCACGCAGCATTATTATTGTATGTTAGCCATTGAGTTTTTTTGTAAACTATCGTTGACCTATAAATAAAGATTCTTTATTGCTAAACTATCTAACATACGAGGATGGATTGAAAAGTTCGCGGCCTCAGCCAGAAAACAATATAAAATGTAAATAAAAGTAAATTTATTTTTCCACGTAATCTCCACTTAACATAATGCACTTCTTCCATCTGGTTTCCAACGCCTGTATGCCAGTCATAAAAAAAGTTTCTTCAAGGCCTTCAAAAAAGTCACCCACCGCAGCTTCGACCTTCTCATTTGATGAAAATTTTTGACCTCCAAGGTGTTTTTTTAGGTTTAGGAATAAACGAAAATCTGATGGTGCCAAATCAGGGGAATAAGTGGGATGGGGCAGTATTTCAAAGCCACAATCACGAATTTGAGCCATAGATTCAATAGACGTGTGAACGCGTGAATTATTCTGATGGAACAACACTTTCTTACTGAGTAATCCTGGCTTTTTCTCTTTGATTGTTTCACGCAAACGACGTAAAAGGGTGCAGTAATAAGCCGAATTTACAGTTTCACCTTTTGCAAGGTAGTCCACCATGATGACACCCTTAGCATCCCAAAAAACTGAAGCCATCACCTTGCCAGCTGACAAAATTGCTTTAGCTTTTTTGGAGTCGGTTTATCAGGTTTTTTCACTGCTTGGATTGCTGTTTTAACTCTGGGGTGTAGTGGTGTACCCAGGTTTCATCCATTGTCACAAATCTGGCCAAAAAATTTTGTCGATCACCCTCAAACATTTCCAAACAGTCGCGAGAAATCGTGAGCCGTATTTGTTTTTGTTCAACTGAAAGCAATCTGGGTACCCACCGCGCAGAAACCTTATAAAATCTAAGTTTATTGACTATGATGTTTTGTGTTCGTTCACGCGAGATGCCAATAGTGTCTGCAATCTCCTTGATGGTCAATCTCCGATCTGCCAATATCAGATCACAGATTTTCCTGATGTTTTCTTCAGTCGTAGACGTCGTAGGCCGGTCGGAGCGAGGGTCATCTTCAATACTCGTCCGCGTTTAAATTCTGCAACCCTCTTTTTCGCAGTCGTATACGACGGAGCAGATTCCCTCAATATTGTTAACATATCTTCGTGAATCTCTTTTGGAGTTAGTTTTTTTTTAAACAGGTATTTGATGACCGCACGTTGCTCAATTTTCTCCATTCTTTAAAAACGCTGCACTTAGGCTCACAAAATTCAGTCTAATTTAAAAACAGATAATGCTATTGCGATAGAATTTTACAATGTGACAACCAGAGAGTAAGCAAATCGAATGAGGTCAGTTACATTAAATTAGTTCAAGTATTTATGTGTTCGGCCGCGAACTTTTCAATCCACCCTCGTACCTTTATAATGCATTCCTCTGATATTATTAACAGAAATATCATCGCTTACCATCAGGTGAGATGGTGGTCAAACGCAAGCCTATCAGTAATAATTAAAAAAAATAACGATAAAACAGAAAGTACTTGACAAATAAGAATCTATTTGGAAAGTGATTAATAAAGAGGAAGCGTTTCATCTGTCTTATTCATGTACAAAAACAATCGTTATCTCTCATATCAAAAATATTTTCACGAATACCAAGCTACGTAATGTAAATGCTTACATTCTGCACGAAGCGAACATCATGCACTATATTTTGGCATTTTCTAGGAACTGTTTCGTAAACGATTGCCGTTTAATCAACTGTATATAAACGGTGTTGCCTAAACTGTTGTATATCTACATACTTGCTAAATTGCGTGACAAACCGTGATGGTTCGATCCGATCGCACGCTCTTGCAAAAACTACTTCCCTGAAATTAGAATTTTGTATTTATTACACGGTCTGGCATTTACGTATTTGACTTTATGAACTGGCACATTGATTTGTTTTGGAAATTCTTCATTGATGAGCGTTATATAAACAGCCACGCTTATCCGTTGAATCACGGAGTTACTCCAAATGACTAGTTTTAATGAGAATTCACTCTCACCCTTTGGAAGCATGAGGAAGCAATCGACTTGGCTCTATTAACATCTTTGAATCATCAGAAATATTTTGGCCCTGATTGTAGATAATACCTAAATATGTTTCCTTGCGTGACCGAAACAGGAATGAATGTATCCCCAGGAGAACCAAAGTTACCGACATAGCCCGAAGAATCGCCAAACTAAAGTGGCAATGGGCAGGAGGGACATTGCTCGCAGAACTAGTGGCCGTTAGGGCCGATAAGTTCTAGAGTGGTGACTACGTACCGGAAGGCGAAGCGTTGGAAGGCTTACAAGGAGTACGAATGACCTGACAAGGTTTGCGGGAATGCGATAGATGCGAAAAGCACAGGATCGTTCATTGTGGTTACATTTGGAGAGGCACACGAACACTTCTCATAAAACCAATGCAAAATAACAGCTTTACTACGAATAATACGTTCGATCGGACAAACAATTTCCAGTGAGTGAACCTTTTCAACCGACTAGCTGTGAGAGGATTTAGAAAAAGATTAAGTGTCTCTATTACATATCAATAAGCGTTCAGATGATTTGTGCGACCTTGATGCCCATTAACCTCAACATGTAGTGACCCAGTTATTTAACAATTATTACAGACACGATGCATTTTTCAATTGAATCTGTGGAAGTAAACACGGTCAGCTCTTCAAGATCGTAAGGGCTTTTGAAGCATCTAAGAGCACACTTGTAGATATACGAGTGCCATGAATAATATTTGTTCAAACGTGAAGTTTTATGAAGTCCCATTTGGAAGCAGTCGCAGATTATGTTACAGATAAACAGACCTAATAAATTCAATGACATCACGGCACTGAAATTTGTTGATATGCATCGCGAAATTTGGATCGGATAAATTGTGCATTAAGAAATTTTAGTACATTACCAAACTGACACTAATCTTGCCGAAAAATATCGTGTTACCCAGTTACTGGGCTGCGAAGATCAGATAGGCAGTAGCTTCATGTAAAGTACTGGTATTCAGCAGCATCTGGTTATACTGGAAACCGACTCCAACATAGCGAAGGAGGCGGCCGCACGCGTGAAGGAACGGACGTCCCCACGCTTTAGTCGCCGGGACCCCGACCCCGATTTCCAGCCACCATAGGCATGGGCTTGCAGACGATGAGCAATGGATAACTCGCCGTCTGGACCGAGCCCGAGTCGTTGACAGCGCGTAAAGTGGTCCAGCAGGGTCGAAGCCTACTGGGACCATGGGTTAACTTCCGAAAGGTAAACCTTGGATTATGAAACGCTAGACAAAAAGGAACATAGGTGTGGTTTTAGTCAGTAAAAGTCTAACACGCGCTCCTGCTACGCCTTAGAGTAGGAGAATTCATTGGATGATTTGCCATTTTAAAAAAGGCAAACAGAAGAACGATTAGTATTTCGTGAGAAATATCTCGAGATCAAATGGAGTCTTTTTGTCTCGCATAATAATAATAGACAATCGATGATTTCATCAACGCGTACATCCGAATTAAAATTCCAAACGCGTAATAAAAAATCTACGTTTTATCGCCAGTCGTCCACAAATTATGTAATTGGTCGGAAGGTCAATATAATACCCAAGGCCGATCGTGGGTGATATGAAACCTGTTCAAGTGGTTAGCCGTTGGTCATGTGGAAGTTCTTGGGGCAATTGGCGGTCCCTTAACGTAGAATTATGTTGTTAAAGGCTTACTGTCCACGTACGCGAAACTACACTATGTGCGTAGCATCGTAGTTATTTATGATCACTCCAAAAAATTTCGCTTGAAACCTGCGACTCGGCGCCAAACCAAACCCTTTGAATTTTCGTTTGGAGTGCAAGCAGAAATGAACTTAGCGGTGGTCAGGCGAAAGTGTCTTTCATGGTACAAAACTATGAAACTGTCGACAAAGCGGCAATGCTATGCCGTCTTTAAGTTTTGTATATAAGCTTCACGCAGGCGTATAATGACGAATACGCGTCTATGAGGCTACGCGTCCGTGGAAAGTAGGTCTAAAGATTTAAGAGGTGACACGCTTCAAAAGATAAGTGCCTATCAAATGACTACTTCCAATAAGTCGCTTCTTGGGAGCTCAAAGGTTGGAGAAGCCAGAGTTGAAGTACTTTATGGAGGTCAGAACTTCAGAACATAAATCTAATTTTCCAATACATGAGAACAAATTATTTGAAGTATCTAAGTAACGTTGTCTTGGTATGGTCATGTGAAAAAGAGGGACGAAACGCATGTTGCTAAAAAAGTTATGAGTTTACATGTGGATGGATGGAGGGGGAGCTGGCCAAAGAAAAGATGGAAGGATTGTGTGATATGACAGAAATGGGACTTAGTGATAGCGTGACGAGTAACAGGACAGAATGGAAGAAAAAAACGTGTTGCGCCGACCCCAAATAAAACGGGACAAGGGCAGGAAGATGATGATGATGATGATGATTTTTTTAAAATAAAACTAGTAATAAAATAATAAAAGTTAAGAAAAGTTTTTAGTTACTATTATGTAACATAGATTTATCTATAATGTATGTATTTAGAAATACATAAGTATGTTTATCAGTTGTCTAGTACCCATTACACAAGCTCTGCTTAGCTTGGGACTAGACGGCGTTGTGTGATAGTTGTGGTATATTATTATTATAGATTTTCAAATCAAATTTAAACTCGACGTTCCTATTATAACTAAATGGGGGCACAAAGTTGAAAGCTTTACTAATAGCACTTTAAATTGGTACTAAGGAACCATTTAACCTAAAATAGAAATTGTACACGTTGCTTAGATCCTTTTATCTATGTTAATAGTTACACTAGAATAGACTACTGACCAATACAAATTTTGCGGCGCTACCCCAAACAGACTGGTTTACCATCGTCCGAAATTTCATCCTAAACAAATGTTTAAGCATCTAAAAGCATATTGATTATTCTTGCCTGACTGATAGGCATATTAATTGTAGAAATGGCGCTGAGTGCCTGCCTTTCTGTCTAGCCTAGGCGCGTCATTGGGCGTGGGCGAAGCTAATTTTATTATAGTCATTATAACTAACAATATTACTGGCACCGCTAGTGATAATGTTCCGTCGATATCACTGGAGCACGGTTCATTCACTTTGAGCGCTGTCACCGAGAGGCTGCAACCATTTATGTGTTTATGAAAAACGTCACTTATATATTGCATCTGTGTTGAACTGTTCGTTAAAAGAATGAGTGAGTATTTTTACTACATACATAACAATCGATGCTTGATTACTAACGGGCTCATCATTAGTTTATCACGAAATAACCAAGCGTTCGTTAAAGATTTTAATGTGTTTGAACATTCCTAGACTATATTAACGAGTGTTATTTAGTCGTTAAATATTCATTTTTATCTTAGACCCTCGTTACATGTCTGATATACAGGCTGTCTTAGAAATATAACACTTTTTAGGTGCATAAAAAATTAACAAAATATTTGTGTATATGCGTTAGATTACTAAATCAGAAACTGAAGACAGAAATTTATCTCTTTGTAAACAACATTATTCAAATGTCGTCTTTCGAGGCACTAGCACTCATCAAAGCGATCTTCATGAAAATGTGCCTCAGAAGTTGTGTAGAGATGTTGTTGATTTCATGTCTAATGTTTTCCTTCAATTCACATATGGTTGATGGATGACTGTTTTACACCCTACTCTTCAGATAACCTCAGAGTAAAAATTCCGAAGATGGCGAGATCTGGACTCTGATGCGATCAAGGAAAAAAATTAAGCGTTTTTAGGTGTTTTTTGCCAAGGATGACATTTGAATAAAGTTATTTTAAAAAAGTAATTTTTTGATTGGCTTTGTTCCTGATTTTGTGAATTAAGATTTATCTACCTAATTTATGTAATATTTAATTTTTTATGCATCTACGAAAGTTAATTATTTTTAAGACACCCAGTAATAAGTTTCGACCTAGTAAATATTTAAATATTAATATTTTTTTACATAAAGGAAGATATAACATGTTTTCGATTAAGCAATTCTCTTAAATGGTAAGGAGACGAAACCCGCTACCATATGGTCAGCCAGCATGTAGCAAGTCAGTGAGTCACTGATTGAAATTGAAAAGTAAAGAGAAAATGTCATCGACATGACACATGTCTGATTATTCTGATTAATTCACTACGTCGTTGTTAATATCCATTTGTTTAACGACATTGTAATGTTTACATAGGCGAAATGTTACATGTGTTCCGTTTAGATATCAAATTGTACATTAACTATGAATAGAAGTGGCGGTAGTATTAATTTATTATGGCGCCGTTGCACATGATTGATGCCCTACCACAAACTCTTAAGGCGATCTATTTGACGACCTAAACTGAACTGTTAATAGGGTGGACCTATACAACGTTATTTTTAGTTTATGTGAAACCTAAATTTAGTTTGTTCAGAATCAATAACTAATTGGATCCCAATAGATTTACACCATGTTATAACTTTATCACATATCACGGCTCGTCATAGCGCGCATTAGGAGCCAGCAAACAGCTAGGTGCAAGTGCAAAACAACCCCTTAGTCGCCTGGATGGACCAGTGACTATGCATTTTTGCTGTCATAACAAAATTAAAACTGTGATTTTTCATGATAAAGTTTTGAAATTTTGTGCATAGATTCTTTACATAAAAATACTAGACTTATGTTTCAGGTATCGCATATACTAAAACTAATATTGTATAGGGTGCTCCTGACACACGTCATGGTAAGGCCTGGTACACGTCATGGTAAGGCCTCTGGAACTGGAATAAAAGTATGCAAGTACCTTGCATGTCACTGCACTATAACATAATATATTCTGATTGGTGGATGTCACTATAGCATGCATACTTTTATGCAATATACAGGCATATGTATTGCAGTCTTTACTGTCATAAGGCTTTTTTTTTTTTTTGTCGACGGGGAAAATCATCTTTGACGAAACCCGCTCTTGGGTGGAGCGGGAGACAGTGTCAGACTCTTACTGACTAAAAACCCCGCGCCATTCCTTCTAGCCTTCATACCGGGGCACGAGCTCCCTTTCGGACAACCCTGTCCCCAGTAGGCTTCGACCCAGCTGGGCCCCTCCTGCTGCTGACAACTCCTTGAGGCGCGCGGGAACAGTGCGCGCCGTCGACGATCAGACAGCGAGCTACCCATAGCTCGCCGTCCGCGAGCCTGCGTCTACGGTGGCCGGAAATCGGGATCGGAATCCCGGCGACGGCGGCGAGGGCGCCGTTGCCTGATGCGGTCGGCCTCCTCCTTTGCAAGCATTACTGCTTCGCAGAAGGAGGCGACCGCCTGCCATTCCTCCTCGCTCCGGACCATGGCCTCGATCAGGGCCCGGCGCGAGAGGTCTCCGCCGCCGATCGCCCCCACGAGGGCACGGCGATGCTCCGCCCAGGCAGGGCACACCTCGACGGTGTGCTCCACCGTGTTCTCCGGGCGTTGCGCACAGTGGCGACACCCGGGCGTCTCTTCCGCTTGAATCCGATGCAGGAACCTCCCGAACTTGCCATGTCCGGTGAGGACCTGCGTCATGCGGAAAGTAAGGACGCCGTGAGGTCTTTCCAGCCACGCCTCAAAGAGGGGACTTACCGCCATAATCGTGGCGTGCCCAACTGTCATAAGGCTGGACAGTGCCCTTGTTATATTAAACGACGTGATATTCCATTTTTTTTTTCCTCCACGATCTCGTACTATAGCTGCCTACATCAAAGAATTCTTTTAGACTGCTTCGGAAAAAAAAAACCTTGAAAGCAATAAGTACATGCGAGTGAATCTGAAAAGTTTTACTCTTATTTGCTAGGGTTCAAGAAAAACGGGTCCAATTGATATAAAGCCTTCAATTTCTGGAAAACTATTTATAAAGCGTTGCGTGGTCTGGCTGGGAGGATATCCTGTGAATTGGCGATAAATTTAGATAATACCATTTCGCTTTTACTTTTCTTTGTCTTGGGTCCAACCTTCCAAGTTCCCTTTTATTTCCTTATTTATTGAGATCAGAAGTCGTTTCATGTCTGCATTCAAGAAAGTTACTGAGTGATCGTAGACTTTTATTTATTCTAATTAACGCCAACGCTAATACAAATGTGTCTTGGCTTGAGATTTTTGAATGTTACCTGCTGAATCCTAATGTACCTAGTGAATTTCTTCTACAGCTAGAATTGTTTTTATTAAATTTCAAGCGACCCTCTGTTACGATCTGTTTACATCGCTTCAAGTTTAATGTTATCAACAAAAGGTTGACCATTTTCTGTTTATTCAGGTACGATCCAGATTTCCTTAAAATAAATAACCAACCTATCATCGAACTCAATTATCGCACGAAACTCAATCGACAACAATATGCTTTAAAAGCCTTAGTCTAAAATGTAGTGATCGAATACTACCAAGAAACATTTAAAACTTCAAATAGTTTTTGCTTTTATTTTTCTTTAAACGGTTGACGGTTGTTAGTGAGCACTGAGTCAGGTCTGGTCACATCAAACGGACAAAGCGTCCGGCATGGCGTCCCGCGTCCGTTCAAATACTCCAGGAGAATCCTGCGAACCATAGCCTTCTGTTTACTGCGGTTACATTGTTGGAAAAAATATGAAGAATATTTTAGAATCGGATTAAGGACTGCTAAACGTGAATGTTAATGTTTGCCACGCCTATAGTCTTTGTCATTCTATACGAAAACTTAATCTTCGCGAAGACCTCGAAATTCAGAGATTAAAAGAATAAAACTGTTTTCATCATCTATTATCATAACTTTCCCTTGCATGTATATTTTGGAAATTGCAATTTTCGTTAAATGTAACATGAATCTTAACAGTACTATGTCAGAAACTAGGAATAGGCCTTTGAGAAGTCAGTATAGATACCTACTAAATGTTGAGAGTTGTAATACTGCTTTGCTTAAAAAAAGTGTTGTTAATATGGGTCCAGTAATCTGTAATAAAATACCCAATATAATTAAAAATTACACAATCCAAAACTTTAAAAAGAGACTGACATCACTGTTAATTGAAAAATGTTATTATTCTGTAACTGATTTTTTAAATGACGCTGACATAGTATCAATTTCTTAGTAACTTGTATCTAGAAGAAGTCGAAGTTGATTAATTCATGAATCCCCAAGCGACCACCGGTGGCCGCGCATCTATTGTCTTACTATTGTGTCTCTAATTGACGGTATCTGAAGGGTTAACCAGAAGATAGAAGTAAATACCAACAAGTTACTTAATCGTAACATTGTATCACAACATTCAATGGTCTTTGTAAAGACTATATTTGTAGTTATGTTCACAAAACCCTACTTATTTTATTGTATCTACACTTATAAAGTATTTAACTGGTCGGTGTTAATTGGCTGTTTACTTACAACGGTCGCATACAGATGCGTAAAAAACAGCATTCTAGTCGTTTGGTATCCGGTTTTTCAACCACTGGTCTCTGGAATATTAATAAAGCTTACATATTCTTGTCTTTATTGGTACATATCTACATTAAAACCGCTGATTACTCCCTTAAGCTTCTTATAAAAAGAATCTTCATTTTATCGTCAATCTGTCTCATCGCCATTTAGCGTGAATTGAACAATTTCTTTTATTATTTTCATGTAAATTGATCAGGTCTGTTTCTTTTCACTTGGACGTTTTATGTTTCGACAAATGAAACCTTTACCAATTGATCATTCAAATGTTACATGGCACTAGCTTGACACAACTAACTTTCGTTTAACCTACAAATGACAATTGCGCCATTGACACGACACAACCAAGCAGTCTGGTGCGATTGTCATCGGGCGCTAAGTCTTTCTCCATAGCCCTAATTCATTTAACACCTGCTGCATAGCTTTAGTCTTTATGCAACATTTCCATGATGTAAATGGAAGATCTCCAATACTGATTCTGTTCTACAGGCAAACTCTTGTGTACACACTTCTGTTTTAACGTGCACGTAATGAAACCTGAACACACAATTTCCTACACAGATCAAATTCGCCGTGCCGAACAATGGCGCGGCCCGTGCGGAGTGCCGACAGCCGGCGCATCGACCACACCACAATGCTAAAACGCACTAATCACAACTGACCAACTTTCCGTTTGTTACAGGTACTATGACAGTTTGCGCCGCACACCGAGACCGTGAGTCATCCGTTGATAAATGACGCCGCTGACGTATCGCAGAAAACATTGACACTATTATCATTCAATATATTAATTTAATTAAAGCAACGTAGAAAGGAAAAGAGGTTAATTGATTAAGCAATTGTTTTTAATATCAACGCATTCGATACAGATTCGAAACGTATTAAAATTTGAAGCTATAAAACAACTACAAGGGTCAGTTGTCTTTCAGATAGAAATCTCCCATTAGAACGAATTGCTGGCTTGATTTTTGTACAGATGTAGATATATCTGTCTACTCAAGCGAGCAATCTCAGTAGGTATTTGTAATAGAATACTGTGTCAGTGTCCGAAGGTGACTGATTCTTTTAGGAGTTCATTTACTTCCGTAATGATGATGATGTCATAATGATTTGATGTGAACCGTCAGCATGGCGCTTTTTGTGTCAATTGAAATTGTATAGCGTCATCGTTCCTACTAAGGTCTCTTTCCTGTCTATTGGTTAAAAAGTATGTCATGTCATGACTTGTTACAATTTTTTCTAACGGCCCATTAGCTTTTAGATGTCTGACTCACTTTGGCCCGATGTCTATAGATATTCGATCCCAAAGCAATTTTTGTAGAATATTTTGTGAGCATTGTAGAAGATCACATAAGTAAAGTTCTAAAGTACGTCAACGATAAATATTAGATCAATAAACGGCCTCTGTTGTTCAAGAAAGTTTCGGAGCTGTTTATTATTAATATACCAATGAAAAAGCCTCGAATATCCCAAGTAGTCTCACGGAGACTGAATAAAATCTTTTTGTTAGTCATCCATCATAATACAATATTTATTTCTGTAACATACCTTTGTGTAGGTACCTAAACGAATTTCTGGTGAGTCAAAAATATTATACAATAGATTGTCAAATATTCGATCTTGTTTTTTTTTTCTCTTCAGTCCGCTTTGTCAGGTAAAGAGATTTTACTAGGAAACGTTTCTCGTTATATTAAAATGTGCCCAGTACGTACGTGACTCTGAGTCGTTTTGCAAATCTTTGTAACGCATTCAAAATGTAACGTATCAAGCCATGTTTCGCTAAATTGTATTTAGGATTATCGTAAATCGTCCGCAAACCAGTTGGTTTTGATGGTTTTATGAAACGATGGGTTTCACGTGTTAATGATTCACGGAATCGGTTTTAATAGGATTTTTTATGGTGAACGTTTTGTGTAGATTTTAAATTTGTGATAATAGTTTTATAGACAAAAAAGTAAAACCTGTGATGACTGACTCTTAGGGATTCAAAATAACCGTTTTTAAATATCGGTTGATTCTGCCTCTAAATCTGAATAAAATTATACAAGAAAAGCACAGTGGTATAAACTGTATTAATTCATTACAAGTAATAAATTCACAGGTCTTGCTTTTATGCAACTATCTATAATGAATATTTGGTTTCCAATAAATTAGGGTTTCTACACAGCGAGAATATTCGCAGTTTTTGTGTCATAACGCCATTCAATAGATCGACCTTTGTTTTTGTAAATTTTTTCAACACCGACAATGCAACACCTGACGTTGCAAGGTGCCTGTCTATCGGGTTCGTTGGCCTTTTTGCGTTGTGCAGGAAAAAATATGGATGGCGTTACGAAACATTTCTAGCCTTTTTAGTTCTATTTATCCTGTGCCCCGCCAAGAGAAGCCATCGTGAGCAGATCGTCCTCAGGGTTTGAAGTCCTACATGGTTTGTTGGCAAGGCTACCACGATTGGTTTTTGATTTTAATATTTTTTTCTCATCCATTTTACTTGACTTACCATCACTTTCTTTTTTTTTTACTAATATCCTTATCTATAGAGCATGTAACGTATTATCTACGTTACCTAATTAGATGATCACGCAAATTCTAATCTTATGAACACAATCACTAACGTAACGTTTGAGTTTGTAACACATAGCGCCATCTAGTGTCGAGTAGCGGTATTGGCTACTCGTCTAGTTACCACTTCACGTTAGACACGCGGTTGTCTTTCGGGAGGCAACGAAGCTTTAATTCTGTGCTATGTTCTAAAATAATCTTGAATTATGACTTAAGATTAATTTCGTCATTCAAATATTTTATTTACATAGTTACGTCACTGTTATCTAATAAAACGTGATAACGTGCGTGTAACGTCAAAATTATGTTATGTTTTAGAGCGTTATAACCTAAAAAAAAAAAAAAGTAATAAATATTTTTTTAATTATGTGTCATTGTAAGTTTTCCGTGCCGTTCGCAACTGAACATGTTTTACGACGACTTCGGTACGAGCCCGGATAGCTCAGTCGGTAGAGCATTGGACTTTTAATCCAAGGGTCCAGGGTTCAAGTCCCTGTTCGGGCGGCTTTCTTTTTGCATTTATATTTCTATTATTTTATTTATTTTGTATAATATTTATCAAAATATACAACATAACAATATATTTATTTCTTGAATTCATATTTTGAACCGACATTTACCTACCGTTAAATAATATTCTTTAAAAATTCATATCTTAATATGTACAATAAAATATAATTTAATGGATTTTAATAGATACAGTAAATAATATCAACAAGTATGTCGATACAGCAAGATCATTTTTAATAAAATACTGCATAGGTACAACTTGTTAAACTGTTCATTTTTTATGTTTGCTTTAGTATGAAATTCACGTGCTAAATTTTGGTTTTCATCATAATTTATTTTATGATTAAAAACAATTCGATAAATGTTACACTTTTTAGTTTTACAATGTAAATTTTGTAACTATCTCAAATTAAACATTAAACAGCGCCATCTGTGTGAAGCCAAGCGAGATATTTGTACGACTGTTGTCACAGAAAGTACTCGTTAAAGTTTTACACGCCAAGTAACTACCACTGTAGCTACTAGATGGCGCTTTAGTGCTGTTAATACAATTCTTTGTACAGCTAACAGAGGGCAGTAGTAGTATCGAAGACGACATTTTTTTGTTATTATTATAATCATGTTTGTGAAAGATAATTTACTGGAATTATTAATCTTTTTTTTTCTTTGTCCCTATTAATCTGCCAATAATAATCGATTTATTTCCAATCAAGTAATACGATAATGACATAAAAAAAATGGAAATCTAAGTACCTAGTAGTGTACAATTTAAACCCACTATTTATAGTCACTTGTTATTTTAATTTGAAGAGTAGGTAGGTGTGTAATGAGACCTTACACGAATTGTTTGTTTGGCACATCCGTTCGTTTTTAATAAATATTAGAATTAATTAACATTACCTAGTTCAATGATATCTTACGTTTCATGATAGGTGGACATGACAGTATGTTTGTTTACTTTTTAAATATGCTTTGTGACAACACAATCATTTAGATATTGTTGGTAGGTATTTCAAATTAAAACAAAAAATAATTCCCTGCCGGAGTCTGTGTTTTCTGATAGCTACAACTTGGGGGTCTTTAAGTCAAGAGTTACCTTCTAGGCAAGCGTGCTCCATCGCTTACCAACAGGTGAAATGGTGGTCAGACGCGAGTCTTTCAACAATAAAAAAAAGATACTGACTGCTATCTTAAATAATTAACCTACCTCAGGTTTTATTTATGAATAAATTGTAATGTTATCGACCCCAGGATATCATATCAAAGCTGATAATGACTGAACATAATTTATCAATTACTTTTTTTTTTAGGTGCCTACTAGGAACCGAATCCAGTCGACAAACAAAAACAATTTTATCATTGTTTTCTTGAAATGACCTTGCAACCAATGTAAACAATAAAGTTGCTAACAAACCAATTACATAACGTACTCGGTTAATAATTTGTAATCAACGCTTATGGCCGCAGACTTAGCGAAGATAACGCGGTCTAACCTAGATAATTATTACATTTATGACTGTTAAGACATCTTAGGAACACGTAATAGTTACGATAAACTAAACATTTATTGTAGGGGTCAATTAAAATACCATTTCGAGACGGGCCTGCTATACCGGAGGTAGTGGGTTAGATTCCCACCCAGGACAAATGTTTATGTGATGAGCATGATCATGATCACTGGGTGCAATTTATTTATAACTAGCGACCCGCCCCGGCTTCTCTCGGGTGCAATATTACCTTCCTCTTGAATCACTCTATTAAAAAAACCGCATCAAAATCCGTTGCGTAGTTTTAAAGATTTAAGCGTACATATTGATATCGGGACAGAAAAAGCGACTTTGTTTTATACTATGTAGTGATATGTATGTATTTAGAAATATATAAGTAGGTTTATCAGTTGTGTAGTACCCATAACACAAGCTCTGCTTAGCTTGGGACTAGACGGCGTTGTTTGATAGTTGTGGAAATTATATAATATTATTTTAATAAAACTGTTCTGATTTAGTGACATGATTCTCAAGAATATTGACCGGTCTATTAATTATGTAATTACTGTGTCACAGAGGATATTAACGTCATTAGCACATTTGGAGATGCAAAAGCATCTACACTAATATTGCAAAGAGGTAAAGTTTGTTTCTACTGTCTCTGGAAACACAGGTCCGGTTGCTAAAATTTTTTCACCAATAGAAAACTGCTTTATTCCTGAGTGGCATAGGCTATATTTTATGTACGCGGGCGAAGCCGCGGGCAAAAGCTAGTATGTAATAAAATTGTTCTGATATAGTGACATGATTCTCAAGAAGATTGTCCGGTCTATTAATTATGTAATTACTGTGTCACAGAGGAAATTAACGTCATTAGCACATTTTGAGATGCAAATGCATCTAAACTAATATTTTAAAGAGTTAAAGTTTTTTTTTGTAGGAGGTAATCTCTGGAAGAACTGGTCCGATTGCTAAGATATTTTTAATTATTTTTTTTTAATTTTAAATCATTTGCATTGATTTCCTAGGTAGGATCTGCTAAAAAAAGGCAACTAAAAGAAACTGGTGGGCTTTAGTCAGTACCTAAAAGTATGACACAGATTCCCGCTCCACCCTAGATCGGTAGAAGTCATTGAATGATTTTCCACCAAAAAAATGGCTAACCGGACGCAGCTAAATGCCAGTATTTTACAAGGAGTGATCTCGCACAAGCTTAACATTAAAAATTCTATTTTGGTCCGCAATTTAGGTATTAAACTTTTTTGTCGTGTTAAAAACACAGCAATAAAGGGTATTATAGAAGCTAATAAAATACAAGTTATAAACAATTTATCAAATCGATTATGCTGTTTATGCGTAAGCAAATTCAAATTAGTAATTTATTGAAACGTGTCAAGACCGCTCATGGTTGACACCTACGATAGGCAATAAACTTAAGATCGTTTAATGCGAAATTTAACAGGATTCAAATAAAATACGACATTATTTACTTACTGTTAATTGTTCTACTGAAAGATTTAATACACAGTAATGTTTGTGTCAGCACTAAAACATTATAGGTTTACGACGAACCATAAAAAATAATCTTAAAGTAACAACTCGTCATAAAGTAGAGAATTTGTCGCGATAATACTTCAAATATATGAAAATTGTGTCAACTCTTATAAAGATTCTAAAATATAATTCCCACACCTATACCCTAATTGCGTTAAGAATAGACATTTAAAGAAATCTTTTTTACTGTCAGTTCAACCGATTTTAACGTCTATTTCGTAGGAATAAGGATGGCGTTAAAAGCAAAAAAATTGTTACAATACCAACTATTTGCTGCAGCCGCTATTTGTCATACCACCAACGTAATAAAAGTCAAAATTGGTTGAACGGACAGTAATAAAAAAAAACTTTTTACAAAAAAAATATAACCGACTTCAATGATAAAAAACACTGAAAAGTATCAAATAACTTTAATTTGGAAGTCGGTGTTTCTACAATAGTTTAGTCTCTTCGTTATTTAACACCGACTTCCAAATTAAAGTTATTTGATACTTTTCAGTGTTTTTTATCATTGAAGTCGGTTATATTTTTTTTGTAAAAAGTTTTTTTATTTCACACTTTTTAGTTATGGTACCACCACTAAAAAGTACCCCTCAGTCAAACTTAAATACCTTATAGTCAGAGCGCATCTCATAACGGTTCTAATAATCCCAAACACGGTTAGATTACATTAATTTACCTTTCGGCTTCATCATCAGATCAGTTCGATATATCCTCTCCCCCTCTTCTTTCAAACAGTCATTAGACTAGATGCTGGAGAGGGAAAGGATATATCGAACTGATCTGATGATGAAGCTAAAAGGTAAATCTTTCAATCAGTCATTAGACTAGATGCTGATAATCCCGGCTGTAGCATCAGGCCAGATTTATGTCAACATTGCAATGAACTTAAAATTTAGTCCTGTTTAAAATGAGCCCAAACACGACTACGGTGCTGTAATTTCAAGATTTGTACTTTTCCTGATGCTCCTGGCTTCAGCATCAGGTCTATGTACTTTGGTGTTCTTTATTAGCAGTACGTTTATCCACGCATCGAGCCGTTTTCAATGAGCCTAAACTCGATATATCTGCTGTTTGTTGTCGAGGACTTAGGTACTCTGCAGACTATCCTGACTGCAGCATCAGGTCATGACTCATGATCATCAGATCATGAGACCAAATGTGGCAAATGCCCTATCAAACATCAAAACAATTTACTAAAACAGTCCTTGCCTGTTCGAGTAACTTCTTACTGTTAAGGAGTTGTACCTTCCATCATCAGCCCAGCTACCTGAGATGGTGACGACCATACGCAAATACACAAGATACTTCATAAAATATGCGAAAATCAATAAGTGAGCCTATAAAATTTGAAGGTTGCCCTCGATTTCTCCAAGATCCCATCATCAGATCCTAATTTGGTGATAATGGGACCACCTCAGAACTATCTACTTTCGAACAAAAAAAGAATTTTGAAAATCCGTCCACATTTGGGGGAGTATTCGACGAACAAACATACAAAAAAAAAAAAAAAAAAAAAAACATACAAACAGCCGAACGTAATACCTCCTCCTTTTTGGGAAGTCGGTAAAAAGGAGTATAGATCTGGACCACGTCTCTCTGATATTTTATCAAATCTGGATCTTTCAACTACAAATAGTATTCAAGTACGCCTTTCATCTCCACTTGAACAAAGTTGCTTACTTTCAGGTGTATGAATATCCAACAAGATATTCCACTATCTACAATAAAAAAGGTGATGTTTTGAAGATAGTTTTCATATATTATTTTCATAATGTTATAGTTCTTTAATCAATAGACTGGTTATCTCACGTTTGTCCACAAGATAGTCCACCATCTAAAATAAAGAAAGCTAATATTTAGAAGATAGTTTTACATATTATTTTCATAATGTTATAGTTTTTTAGTAACTGGTTATCTCACGTTTTCGAAATCGTTTTTTTAACACCTACACAACACCACATGGCAAATCGACCTTCGATCTCTAGCTAGCTCATAAATATATGTAAATTATTTATTATAGAAACTGATATTGTTTTGCTGTGGTTATTCTCAAGAAAATGTTTTGTTTGGTTCGTCTATTTTTGTTCATAAAAACATTGAGAATCTGTTTAGAGTGGGCTATATTCTATTGTTGCTCTACTCGTTATAGTCTTCCTAAATAGTTATACACATCATCCTAATCATCAACTTAACGAAAGACTACTCCACTGCTGTACCTATGTCTCCCTCAAGTGTCTTCAAACGTCCAGTCTTCTGCAGGTAGCATCCATTTAATTCCCGCGAACAATTCATCACCAGCCCAACTTGTGGGAGGCCTTTAAACGCAGCGATTTCCGCTACGCATTCATCACTCCAGAACCTTGTGGCCCCATCTACCATTTGTTGTGTCGATAACCTTGGTTCTCCTGCGACTCCGAGCATAGCCGAGAGGGCTTTGCTCGGAGGCGTTGTCCTCTGAGTGACTTTAAGCCTTCTGATTAGGTCCATTGTAAAGTGAGCGATCACGTTTCAGTACCATATGTCATCACAAGCTACACGCACAGGTCATAGACTTATTCATTAAGACAGATTATGAGAGACGAGAAAATACCGCTGATCTTTCCAAACGCTGCCTATATATTTTTCTGTTGTACTAAATCATATTAAATATTTATCAATTTTATAGCAAGTATTCGGAATAAGGTTTTTTAAACCATGTGATGATTAGACGATTTTTCATTATTTTTTGTGCTTTTTTATGCTTTGTTGCATTAAGTACACCTATATATCACTACTAATACAAAGTTTAAATAAATAGGATTTCATCTTTCAGACAACGTAACAGTCAATATCATTAGCTTACTGCTGAACAATTTATGCATGAATGTTTCTACTAAATAACAATTTTAAACATTGACGTATCTTCATCGTGTATTTTTCGGAAGTTCGCAAATATTATGACAAGCTGCTCTAAACAAATAGTTGGAACTGTGTTTTCAAGGTTTTTGTTTTTATTATGAATAACTTATGTATGTAGGTAGAATAAATGCCATTATTTTCAATACCGTATTCAAGTCAGGTTCTGGAAAGGGAGATAATAATGCAAGGTTACAATGATTGCAGGCTTAAAGGCGTTCACTGTAGGGTGCAGTTATTGCATAGGTTACGATAACAACCATAATTATGTGGTCACAAATCTGATTATTGACAAGCAATATCAATTGTGGTTTCAATACCTCCACACTTACGTAACCCAAAATAAAATGGCCACCATAACAAAATTATTTGCGTACAAAAACCACTCTAAACCGGTTCCTCGGCTACTTTAAAAAACATCAAAATGAACGTCGATAAAAAACGTAAACGAATGGTCACAGATATAAATAGAAATGCGTGGTAAACAACGTGCGAATGAATACCTGGTGGTATCGCAAAAAATACTGTTTCTTTTTTTTTTCGCTCGAAGATTTCAAGTTCCATAACGGATTTCAAATGACTGGGTAAATGCACGAACAAGAAAAAATGAGATTACAATCAGAATAACATCACCCATTGTATAATCATTTTTGTAGCTGAAGTTTTTTGTGAAACTAAATTTCAGTTAGGCACTTACTGTATATTCAACCTGGATATTCATGAAAAACTTGCCTACATAAGTAATCAAGATAACACTCAGGTTTGGTCTCCAGATTTTATCTTTTTTATTGTAGAACCTAACATTTATTAGGAACGTTTCAGCTTATTTCGAAGTTTTCTTATTTACTTGCTTCAATCAGCATAGAAACATAAACAAAGATTTTTTTTGTTAGATTAACTCATTCGTGACTAAGTTATTTCATTGTTGTGCTAGTCTTAAAGGCGATATGATAACTAATGTTGTGCCAGGTTTAGACTCGATTCATAGTATTCTTCGCAACCTTCATTATTCTTATCTCTAACTATATACTACCTTAACTAGACAAATAAACATGTTTTTGACTTTTGGACCGTAACCGTAGACGCCATTTTATAGAGTTATTATTATGATAAAAACCGTAAGCCAGTTGTTTAGATTTTTTCTTGTTCCGTCAAAACAAGAAGTTTTGCTTAATATAACAATTTGTATTCATCTTTTTCACATAGACCGCAAATTAGAATTGAAGCCGAGGAATAATGCGAATATTAATAATATTAAGCAGGTGTATTTTAATTATACAGCAACGTTGTTTTATAAGCTTATTTTTTGTTAATCTCCATAACTGATGTCTTTTTAGACATGTATCTTATCATAGATACTAAATATATTTTTCGACACTATGACTAATGTCATTCTTAATTAGATATGTGTTGTGTCCAAAGCGCTACGTGGAATTACTAACAGCTCTGTCTTCAGCTAAAAATATTCAGGGAAAAGCTGAACGTTTTGCAGTTTTTCAAAGCGAGAGCTTCAAGTATTTAGTTCAAGGCCAACTTGTGACCCTGACTGTTTCAGGGAACTGAGGGTGAATAATACAGCTCAGTTTCAAGTGCCACTCATCGGAAAAGCCGATCCCTCTTGGCGATTCTACGTCGGAAACTATTCCACATAAACATAAAGTAGTTATGTGAAACGTGGAATAATAAACATCGTCATTATTGGGAATTTTCTCCAATTACTGTCAGCACTCACTACCGCCGTTGATCTCGACTAATCGACTGCGGACGAAGGAAAATTACTCACGTGCCGTCTGCTCTGCTTCGTGGAAACACATGCCGCAATGCGGTATAACTAGCCGATGGTAAAAAAATATACTTTTCAAAAGCCTTGCCTTTGAAACTACCGTTACTTATGTAGAATGCTAGAGTGTGATAAAATGCGGGATTCACATACAATTGAAATTGAAGCACGTCTATTTAATAGGAACGTGAAAACGAGTGAGAATACTCTGTTTGGGATAGCCGTATGTTTATACTATAAATTCGAAACAGACTATAATGCAATGAACTTTACGAGAAAGTCCAAACTGATAGAAACAACAACCAAGCCCAACAATAAGCTGAAAGTGCAAAAGTAGCTATTACAAATCCTCAGTCCAAACACCAAATGTTTGCTGACCAAGTATCGATACGGGCTATTTGAGTAGCGTTAGTCATAATGCAAAGGAAAGCTTCGTGCAGCCTGCTTCCAAGAATGACGTCAGTAGGAGTCCGTGCAGTGACATCATTAAACTTTATGACGCCTACAAGGAAGGAGAATTAGTAAATGTCAATGATTTACCAATATTTGATTGAAAATTACATAAATTAATGGTAAGGTTTTGTCCTTTCTGGACTATTGGATATTCCAATATTGGTCATTCATAAAAGGAAAGGAAAGCTCCAAATGGCCTGCATAACCACTACAGCATGGCGTCAGAATCAGGGATCAGTCAGATGACATCATGAAACATGATGACGCCTACCAGGAAGACAAATAAATACCAATGCATTAAGCACAGATTAAATCCACTTGATATTTTATTTATTTACTTATTAATTTGTTCCTGGTTGTCCTATAGAACAAAGACTTCAAAGATTCCTTGAGTACGAAGTATTCTTTGTTTTTGCTCCTCGTATCATCTGTATTTTCCTTTCTGTTAAGCTTTTCCAAAACAGATTTTGTTCGTGTAACAAAACTACTGGCTGATAAAATTTGTAGATTTTTGTCTTCGTAGCTACACGCCTTCGACCTCATTTTACTTGCTACGAAACTTTTATCTTACAAGGTTGTCTGGTGTAATAGCGTGTCTGCAGTGTCGTCCTAACGATCCAGGATAATTTTTCATTATTTAATGAAGCTTAAAAGGAATATGTTTTAGCCATAACTTGAACATTGAGGAGCATATGGTGCCATCTTCATAAAGTTCCGTTTTTACTCTTCAATCTCAACCTATGCATATTTTTATATTGGTTCGTTGTACTTAAAGCGTGTTAGCTTTTACGTGAGGGGTTGCTTGTAAATTTTAAATTTATTACTGCTTGAGCTTCATAGCCTCTACCTCTAAAAGTCCCACAAACTTCCGTTGTTTGAGGATCCTCCGACCAGAGGGGTGTTGTTTCTGATCCAGGCAACTATCTGATAGATGAGTTTAATAGCACAGATAATTTTAATTGCGCAATGCAGGATTTCGAATTATCTAGTTCTCATATTGCGCCATAGATGTCGCTACTGTCACACCTAACTGTATACTTAAACCTCTTCTATAATTATTTACACTACAAAATATTTGAAACTTCGCCAACCTTATCTTCTTGCAACTTGGCGCAATCTGCTGGAAACTGCAGCGATATCGTTTTTCCAATTTTGTTGAATAAATAATCCTCTCCGAATATTGCGGAGCAAACCTTATACGAATTTCCCGGAGGAAATGAGCCAAAGAAAAGAGAGCAAGCAAAGATTGCATGATCGATTGCTACATGAAGCCATTTCAATTTGGTTTATGATGTTTTTGTCGAAGGGTATGGCAACAGTGGGTGACATCGCGCATTGTGTACGTTTTCAATTGTTATTTTATTACACGTCGTTCCAATACGAGTTTGTTTTTTTGCAATTCGATTAATTTTATGCGACAATTTCATTGATTTGATGATTTTGTTGTTTGTTTTCCAACGACTGTTGAGTCGTATTGTTTACATTATTTTAATTTATTTAAAATAGACTTTGTTCTGTAAGTGGCTATGTTAATTTATGTGGATTTGCTATTTATTTATGTTCTTGGAAAACCCGTATTGTTTGTTTCTGGCATCGCTTCTAAATCTTTCTAGTAATTTTGCTTTTCTTACTGAACTCATCTTTCTAAACGTTTCGCTGAAAGGCTCTTAAAGCTTTACTCCGAAATACTGAAATACCGTCTATTTGTAATTTACTCCGAGCTCATTTCTTTTTAATTCTGTTATTCCAACCCTTGAGACGTACCTACTTGAGACATCTAAAATGTTCAACACAAAATATTATTAGAATGTCTGAATGTGGATTCCAAAGAGTCGGTTTTTTGAATGGAATACTCATTATAGTTGTAGAGTAATAATGTACAGTCAAGGGCAAGCATCTTAGCTATTGTACCATCACACGATAGTTGCTGTAACAGTAATTACATGCACTACATATGTGTGCGTAAAGTTACATCAGCTGATGCAACGCGCCATGTATAATATTTACGCTTTTACGGTCACTTCAGCTGATACTCCGATTAGTTCGTTAATTTATACAATAAATTGGACATTTCCCTGACAGCTCCATGTGCTTGCCCCTTTGACGTAACACCTTGATGATCTATAGTCATACAGGTTTAACTGGTTCTATATCCGTGTGGATTATTAGCCATGTTATTGTAGATAAACTAATATTATTTCTGTTATATCTAGGTAAATAGCATTAGTTTATGAGCATTTTCCTGAAAATCCACGTTATAAATAAATTAGCTGTTATTATAAAACAATAGATGCGTATGTAATAAGCATGTATCAGATCGGTAGAACATACCGATTTAATCACCAGTTTTCCTCACACAACTATAGCTTAAAACCGACTATTATTAAAATCCAATTTTCATAAAACTTGTAATTCTTAGAACTATTAGAAAGCCGTTAACAAGCGAATCGGCATTACGCTCAATTTTCTGTTTTAACAAACTAATCAGTACAGTCAGTCACAGCGGTGTTATATGCGGTGCGTTACGTGTTGAGTTACACAGTTGCACTTGTGTCGTAACAATAATGCGTAATGTCGTAGAAAAATGGCCGATTAAAATAAATATGCGTGTGAAACCGGCGTAGCGCAAGTGGAGCGCATCTGAAGCACTGACAACTGACTGCTACACATTTTCGACGTGACTGTACGCAGTTCCTATTTTGAAAATCGTTCTGGATAATTTTGAAGAGTTTATGGTTGTGGATGTCGTAAATATGACAGTGTCTTGTAAATAACGTGTTAATTAATCGCACATTTCCACATTTGCTTTTCGGTCGATGAATGTGGGTTTGATTTTCCTAACCTGAATTACATGATGCCAAGACAAAACAAACTTATTTATGTATTTTCTTTTCAAAGTTTAGATTCCTGATAAACAAAAAAAAAAAAAAAAATCCAACCTTCATTTAGAACAGATTTTATGTCCCCTTGATTCACAACACTACATAAAATGGAAAATTAATGTATCTGAATTTGTTATTCTTTAAACGAACGGACTTAAAAGGTAAAATATCCACTTAGGTGACACACTATATCACTTCCAAAATAATAAAGGATCAACACTTTGACAGCTAGAATGCAACAAAAACAGACATATTTTTAGGTATATCCCTTTGAAGGTGCCCTGACCGTAAAAGGAACAAAATAATTTAAGAACTTCCTGTGACATCTCTGGGAACTGTTAATGTGTTACGATGAAGTTTTTCTTCCTCTCGTCTATTTTCGTTATGTTCGTGTAAACAAATGGTTTCTGTAACAGTCGACGTCACTGAACAGTTTTCTTGAAAACGGTGTGTTACAGTTGCCAGTTCAAGTTTTCGGAAGCTCTACCAGTTGTTGTTATGAACGATGTGAGTTACGTCAGAGCGTCGGGAGCAGTGGTGGCCGAGTGGTAACGGCCTCGACGAGTTGTACGTCGCGGGCTCAACCCCAGTCAGGCGCATTACTTTGTGTAATTTAGTTCATCACCACTGCTCTCGTAACGGTGAAGGAAAACATCATCAGGAAACCGACATGTCCTAGAACCACAAAATTCGAAGTCTTCCACCAACCGGCTCTAAGCCCTCGTGGTGGATTACGGCTTACGGCCCATTCCCTTTCCGAGAGAGGTCTGAATCCGAACAGTGGGAACATTATAAGGCCGACTATACTACGCTATGTTATTTTACGTCAACTGTTAGTTCATAGACTATTGCGTTTTACTGAATCAAATACATAGACTAGCTAAATATTTCCTTTATATACATATCCATATGTGAACTCTGGCCATGGGTGATGCAATGATCCTGAGGCCCTCGAACAACCGCAAAAAAGGAACAGGAGTGAGTTTTTAATCAGTAAAAGTCTGACACTCCTTCCTCCTGCATGAGCGAGATTTTATTTGATGTTTTCGCACCCCCAAAAAAATATTTTTTACCTCATTTGAATAATTATGTCAGAATTATTTATTGTTAATTATGTGTGTTGTTTTATTTTTTTAATTATTATTATTATTATGTCAGAGGTGTATAGAGCTATATTTGTAAATACTAGTCAAAGTAAATTGTACTCGAAATTTCATAGGAATCGGAATACAAAGAAAATTACTTGATAAAACAGTGTTGTCATGTCTCATATACCTACGTTTATTGTACATTACGTGATTTTATGGGCTTTCAATGTAGACAAAGCGATTAGCAGACGTGCGTAATAAACTTGGGGTTATCTATCAGGTTAGGAGATACGTCTAACATCTCAGTTTCTATTTACTTAACCCTCTGAGCCGCTCTTCACTGTAAGTACCAAGCAATCATGATAAAACTGCAGATTATAATCCAACTCGTAAGTAATCGTTAACGTATAATAATCTCATTAAAACTATAAATGTAATCGCAAATGACTTAGAAAGCTATGCATCCATATTTGTTTATAACACGATAAATATTGATACATTGACTGTACGACTTTCTTAACATTTAAATACATTTGTAGGTCACTTAATATTTGCTGTCCTTTTAAAGTTATTGCTGTAAAAGCAACTTGCTTGGAAATCTGTAAAGAAACCATTAAGTAAGTTATCGCCAATAGTTTTGTTCGTTCCCTATCTACATAATCGTAAATTCTTTCAAGACTTCTTCCTTTCATAAAGAAGTCTTTCATTAATTTAAACCTTTAGAAAGTTTACCTTTGGCATGGGTCGATGTAGGCGAAAGGAAAATAAGTTTATGCCAATAAAATTGTGTAAACAAACGATTTAAATACAACTCCCAAGAGAATAGTGAAAGTAAATTGAATTCGCATCGGGTCGGTACAGCTGACGATCTTGTTTTCTCTTTGTTCTTTTTTTCCTTCATTATTATCTTTAATGTTTCATTCATGTCTAGGTCAGTGTTATAAGCGGAGGTGATCAAATGTTTATGATAGCTTTTACCTCCAACAACCGGTCTCAAACTCAATGTATGAAGCAGATCTTAATTCATCGATGCTATTGAGATAATCAGTGAAATCCTATCGGCACAAATAAATTAATAAGTCTGTTGAAACTTTTCATCACTTCCCTGTTAGACTAACAAAACTCACTGATCCAATTTTTTTTTACCTACAATTACACACAAACCCAGTGAACAGAACGCAAGCCCATAATAAAGATACCAGTTTTCCATAATACACGGCTAGTAACAATTTACATAACAAATTGCAATGCACTTAGGTGTGCGAGGTACGAAGGCTCCTGTCCACCGGCCAGGCATGCGATTGTCGTGATTTACATCGCTGGACGGCTGGACGTCCATTGCATCGTGTCTGTATGAATTATGGCACGTCACAAATTTGATGGATAGGGTAGTTGAAAAATGTAGTGCAGTGTACGTAAAACGGGGACAGTTTCGGCTAGTGCAGTAAGTTTGGTCGTTAGAAATGTGTACTAGAAAAATTCGATGGATTAGTTTTAATGGATTTTATCTTGTTTTCGTAGTTATTCTTCCACAAACCTAACATGCTGATCGTCACTATTAACACATTACACAGCGCTGGAAAGTATCGCAAGACAGGTTCTAAAATGTTGTCCTTAGTCTTCATTCGAGACGAGACGACCTCGTTAGTAACACTAATTAGACCACTTGCATTCTAGAAAAGTATTTAGATTCGTTCGATACATTACTTTGCTTAAATCCAGTCATTAACTTAATTTAGCAAACGGAGAAAGTATCCGTAGTAGTCTGTTTAAGGTAATTTATTTAAAACGTTTTGTTTATTTCTTACTTCCAAATATACTGAATGTTTATCCAGTTACGGAATCTTAAATTACCTAATTCCCTTTCTCTTTTTTCCCCGCTCCTTTTATGCAACAAACGTCATTTGCAGATAAGAGTAATTTGTTACGTTACGATAAAGCCAATTGACAGAACATAGGAAATTACTTGACTGCAAGAGTACAGTAACGAGATCAAAAAATAAAATCGATTTCATGTTTTGCATAATCTGAATCGTGCCTGAAAACGAAAGAGTTTTTTCCGTCGATTACAGTGTAGCAGATTTTGTAAACATCCTGGATCCTAAACGATACATTAGTGAAGACATTGCTGTGTGTAATAGTTATTGAGTTTTTGGAAATACCCATGTTTATAGTATATTTGCACATCAAAAACTAAAATATGTGTAAATAAAGTTAAGTGGACAATTCATCTTCTAACCTCTTATTTAAAACCACACAATTAGCCTTAAGCAGAACTTCAACACAATATAAAATTACTTGTACCTTGATAGATTTATGTCCAAGTAATCATGTGCAATCTAATTATGGTCATTGTGTTGCGAAACGTGAAAATAAATCTTGTATTAATGACGATACTGTGACGTCCAAACCTCTATCTTTTGTATGAAAATTGCACATGATAAACGAGCAGTTGATTTGATTTAATGCCGACCGGTATTGGCCATAGAATGTGGATCGCAAATACCTGAACGGCGATAGAACAATACTTAACTATTAGTTGCACAGTTTAACTTGTGTCCTTTCAACTGTGTGTCATGATCGGCATATTCCATCCGCTTACGATAATAGCTTATAATTTACGTTCAGTTAATAATACCTTGATGTATTGTCTGATGGAAAATTATAAGGAAATCTCAGTAAATGAAACAAACATTTATTAGACCTATAAACCTTTAGACAAGACCTACTGTAGATTCTCCTTGGTTCCAGCTTTAGCTGTAGTAACTGACTAAAATCTACCTGTATTCCTTCAGTTGCACTTTGCGCTCCAAGACCAAGGTAACTCTTTCGAACAATCTCTCGACCCTGACAGGGGAAAACTGCTACAGCCCGTATAAATGTCAGGACAGTACTATATTTATGTGTTTCCATTATGGTATTTATTATCTTAACGGATTCTTCTACTCATTCCAATATATCAAAACAACTCCTCAGTCTTTCAAGACAGGGTGGTCTATTCTTACCAGAGACCACGCGTCGGTTAATAATAACGTTATTATTTATTCTCATCTAATAATACTTTGATTTAGTATGACAGAACAGCTATTAGGAAGTCACTGTTAACGGCACAGTTTCGCTCCGAAACTATTTAATTAAACTCTTCTCCGCTCAGTTGATTGAGGAAACTATGAGCTCAGAACTAGGATGTAAATTCCTGACTCGGTATTTCGATCGACGATTATCTCTGGTTCAAATAGCTCACGAAACTATGCTTGGATCACATGTTTTCTGTTTTAAATTGACGATGAACAGAGTATATTGTATATTGATCCAAGTATCTGGCTAACTCAGTGTTATAGATTAAAATGTTTTTATTTTATTTTTTTGCATTTAATAGCTAGAAGATTTTTAACTTCGTATACGAGTAGACTCACAGATGCAATTTGATTCTGTGGATTGCTTAATGGCGCCCAACTAACATGTATGCCTAGTCCAACAATGAGGAAAACTATTCTCATATCACCTTGCGTACCCAACTAATCTTTTACAAACAAGTAACAGTACTGTCAAACGAGAGAAAAAAAGTTATATATCACCGTCATTACCTGTCTCATGATGCCCTACATACCTGAAAAAACATCCGGCACGATGACGCATCATACGGCAGCCTACGGGGTGTAATAGCTTAATTTGAAATTATATAACACCACTTCTGATACAAGTATGTATGTCGGCGTTATATGAGTTATGACAACCTCATTCTGTTGACCAGTCTAACAAATCGCAGTAAAAGTGGTGTAAGTGTTTCATGTCATTCCTACACCAGATGAGTTTGAAAGTTTATATGTATCATATAATTTTTAATTACATATTTTTAAGCATACAGTATATCAAGTGATGATGAGCTATCCCTACTTGAATGGCTCTCTTACATCACTAAGGACATCATAAATAATATGTATAATATTCTTAGTATCTTTTTTATGTGACAAATCATGAAATAACTCCGCTCACTCTGGCTAAACTTAAGTCAAGAGTAAACAGGTTACTTCTAGGCAAGCGTGCTCTATCTTTGACCACATCACTTTCATCGCTTTCCGTCAGGTGGCTCAATCAAGCGCGATCCCATAAACATTAATAAAAACAACCTGTATTCCTAGTTACTCTTAGCGTTCCAGGGACTCGGTAATCCTTTCCAACAATCTTGCGATCCTGTCAGGCATCGGCTCAAACGGGCGTCGTCAATGAAAGGTTTATTACTCCCTGACCTTTATCTTGACGAAAGTTAAAAGCAGGCGTGTCACCAACCTATTAGGCCTTCGAATGACAATTTGACGTAACAATCGATTCGGTTTTCCAACCCTAATGGACAGGGTACGCTAAGGTCAGTGTGAACGACCAAAATGATCTCATTGGGCTCTTTTCAACCAGTGACGTCAACTCCGGTAAACAAGTTGGGCTTGGTACCTTTTTAATCTTTTGTTTTGAAGCCTTTTCGCACGCGCTCTGCGTGTTAGATTAACCTATCCGCCGACATGAGGATTAATGGGATCGTATTTTATTTAATACTTTATGGTACAAACAACTCGCCTCTAGATCTTACGTCATCGCTTGTTTATTTTGACTGACCAAACGCCCAGCTGATCGGGCTACCGATACCGACCGAATTTGTAAGCTCCTTTAAACAAACAGGATTCCTTGTAGGAAGCCAGATAAACAGCGTATTATTTAGTAGAGAAAATATTATGAGCAGTAGCTTGAACGGTAGTTGTCCAAGTTTAATCTTAGTTTAAGTCTATAAAGCAAGTTCATAGCAACATAATCTTAACATTATCGTTAAGAGCTGACTTACTAATTTTCGCATAACAGTATTAGTGGCATGTTAAACAACTTAACCGTTGTGTCGGCAACGTTTTGCAAGCATCCGCTAAATTTGACGGCTGCTAAACGTTTTATTTATATGTCGATTCCGCATTCCAGTCGGGGACAGGTGTAGTTTAACTGTCGCACATAACAATAAAACAACATTGCTGTATACAATTATGTGCTAACAGATCTGAGAGCGCCATTAACTTCAAATTGCCATGTGTGCCAATAGAACGTATCTCACAG
Source organism: Mythimna lalbum (assembly GCA_949319445.1). Taxonomy (NCBI): domain Eukaryota; kingdom Metazoa; phylum Arthropoda; class Insecta; order Lepidoptera; family Noctuidae; genus Mythimna; species Mythimna lalbum. Next base: position 5,335,491 of record OX439345.1, on the reverse strand, counting down.
AAACTTGCAAATATGTTAATTGAAAGAATGGAATCCGCAATACTTTCAAGGCCGAACATGGTGAATTGGCGAACCATAGCTGGTTGGAACACAAATTACTATTTCATAACGAATGTTAGATCAAGTCTTGCTAATTGCACCTGCATTTTTTGTATGCAAATCAAGTTAGATGAATTTGAGTGAGGTTTGTGTAACCTCTTCCATGCTCGTTTGAGTTTAAGAGTGAATGATGTACAAACATGACGAGTGCGGCGCCAACAAATATTGAGATATGTATTAAGTTCAATATTTGTGGCGCCAATGGAGAGGCGTTGAGCTATATTACTCTTATACATATTTATATAAGATTTCTGAAATATCTTCTCCTGGAACAAACACTTTTACGGTATTACAGCTTCCTGAAAATACTGGAACATGTAACGTAGATAGAATGCGTCACTTGCTTGAATACAGAAAAGTTATATTATTTTGACCCTTTTTTTTGGGTGTAAAGGTCCAAGCTTATCTATAGGTACATAAAAGGATTGACTGAAATATCAACGCACAGCCAAAACTCTGAGGGATTTCTGAAAATTCACCCCTTAAGGGGATGAAACGGGGGTCCAAAGTTGTATGGAGAAATCTATTTTCATGTGGGCGAAGCCGCTGGCAGAAGCTAGTTAACGAATAAAAACACTGGACTATGTTTAACTGTGTTTCTATTGGTCAACGAGCTTAGGCAAAATTAATACTTTACAGTATTCATTTTGATATTTTTTTTTTTATTGAACCAATATTGACTAAAATAAGAAAATAAAATGACCCAACAACAAATAATAATTAAAACGGCCCGAGTCCCTCACGCACATAGTTAACGCTTCGTTGACAACACTCGGTTATTTTAGGGCGCGATCATGTAAAGCAACGCTCCAATGCGCCGATTGACGTGTACACAAGCATGTGGAACTATTCCTGTGCCCGATAGGTTTACAGGGATCGTCAGTTTAAAGGGATCATCAATTTACAGGGCTATTTGGTTCAATGAACCTGGAGTAACGGTCACCTACTATAGAAACAAGAGATTATATTTCCTTTCCTTGTTTGTATTGGGTTGTGGTTCATTGTGATTTTTTTTTTTCATTGCATTGACTAGTGCTTGACTGCGATCCCACCTGATGGTAAGCAGTGATGCAATCGTGGATGGTGAGGCACACTTGTGTGAGATTGTATTTATTTGTATTGCTATTGAGTGTCTCTGAAAATAATACGAAGATACGGATAGATTAGAATCATAATATTAATTATGATTTCAAAGAAATCCTAAAAGGGGTCTTGTCGATAAGAAAACTTTGATTTTATTCGTGAAGTTTACATGATTCAGAATAAATCAGTGTGGGCTTTGTAAATGTACAATAATAATAAAAATAAAGTTATTGCCTTATATGGTTATCTCTACGGTTTCTGCATTACTAAAATATTTATTATAGCGCGAATATAACAATGATTCACTTTCCGGATGTGCGATATCTCTTTGGTAAAATGTCAAAGTTGAATTCATGAAGCGATGTGTGATAAATGTGATAATACAAACGCTTATATTATATCACTGGGAATATTATAATGATGATTGCCTTTAAATAAATCTTGGAAATCCTTATTTTACCTTGACCAATTCCCATTTACCGCTTCAACCAGATTCTTCTCTTCAATCCAAATTAACCTTTTTCATTGCTAAACTTTCAGCCTCTCACAATTTAAATACTGTTACGATACTTTCCAAATATTATAAACAAAGCAGAGGGTCAATGAACTTGTTCAAAATACTAAGGGGTCAAAGTCAAAAGAAATAAACACACATACAAAAAAGATTTCACAAAGTTAATTTCTCATAATCATGGCGGCATACAAACATTAATTTGCAACATCATTATGTTGGCCGTTGAACCGCTAATAGCTTCGGTTACTATGCGACCCCATAACGCCCCATCAATCATCTCTTTGGCACACGGAAAGCAATAGAAAGTTCGATGTACGGCCTTTGCATTCGACCTTGGTGTTAAATCACAGCCAACCCTAACAGATAACCCTTTATAAATATATATTTCCCTGTTATTTACCTGTTCCCTTGTTTTGATCCATACTGTGACTGTTGCTGCAAATAAATAATGACGTGTTTCATAATATATGTTATTAAACTCTGATATTTTATTTTATTTATGAACGATTTTCGTAGGTGGACACTGTAATTTTAAATTATGTATTCGAATCCAAAACATGCCAAATAAAACAGATTTGGATACGCAGTTGGACTACAAAGATGGCAAGCTAAGAGCTCGGAAATATGTTAATTGATGGAGTTATTCCCAAATCGCATTTGCTGCTAAATAATATTCCACCTGATCACCTGACCACTGTAACGCATTTAGAGTATAAGGCAGGAATAGAAAAAATTATGAACATAAAGCACACTATTTCTATCGGTACTTACTCATTTAGAATTCGCCCCTTGTCATCGTCATTCGTCATCGGTCACTACCCTCGCGAGCTCGGTCTCACCCTCCGTGATTGTTCAAGGTTCACCGCGCGACCTTCACTGCTCTGCAGGTGTCAACTTACTAATGTCATTAGCGTCAAGTTACTGCACAAACACGCCTGGGGGCCAATTCTCGATATTCGCCATTTATCTCGAGTTCGAGATTGCAAGTCTATCTCTATGTCTATCAAAAATATCTGTATCTCTACCAAAAAATGTCGAATTTAGCAGAATTCCGTATTCTCAGTCAAAATAGAAATAAATTTCACGAAAATGTCGAGTCGAGTGAAGATAATGTTACCATTAGGAAGAACTATAGACTAAGTTCGTGTAATCGGACGTTCCGTTTTATGTAGTTATGAATGAATGAATGATTTGGTTTTAAAACGCTGACTAGATCTAATTCTTTATGTATGAAACGGAACGTTTCGTGCAAAAATAATTAGTTTGACAGTTGATTGTCAGAATTCGCGGTTCAAAACTTTTGATTTTGTGAACTGTGCTGTTTATTGTTGTGCGTTTTATACCATAAGAATAAGTACTGTGTTTTATACTTTAAAAAACATGGAGGGGAAAAAATACTTGACTTCTGTTTCGCTCAAGTCGTAAACATCGACGGCGTGATAAGTGGACTGTTGTCGCCGTATATGTGCCAGTTGCTCACTACTTTCAACAACACCGAGATAAATATGTTAATAAACTCGTCTATTTTTTAGTGGTTTCGAGTCCAATCGTGAATGTACAAATTACATGTCCGTTATTGTACGCGAAGGTCGTTGTTCCAAGAAAATACACGATCCACAAAACACAAAGCAAATCGTAATTCCAATATGAGGACCCAAGCCGTATTTTAAAACAAAGAAAACACAGTGTAACGCACTAAAAATCTAACAAAACCAACGAATTCACTCAGAAATGACATAACTTTACAATCGACATGACATCTCTACTGCTCAAAAGCACTCGACATGAACTCTAACGTTGGCCTTCGACAAATGTCGAATTCGACATCCCCAGAATAGCGACTTTTAAAATTTGTCGAAAAAATTACGTCATTAGAAATTTTTGTCGAGTTCGACACCATCTCTAAAATCGAGAATCGGCCCCCTGGTCGCTCTTAAAATACGTACTTTCTTTGTTCCTCTGTTATTCTTCAACATTTTTATTTTACACGTATTTGATTAAATTTTCAAGTCATACGTTTTCTGAATTCTCAGTAAACATAACAACTGCGTTTACAGATTTCGTAAAGTCGTTTGGCTCAGCTATTGTTTTTAATATTTGCAGCGTGTCTGCAATCTGTTAGATGGATATTATGACTTTGTAAACAAAGATCTCGTACACCATTACAGTTTACAAATTGGAATTGTTCATCTATTTTCTTCTCTAGTTTTTTTTAATCATCTGCTTTTGCTGTCGACTGCGTTTATCGAATACGTCTCGTCGGTCTCGTAACACTTCGAATTCGTCATTCGTCTAATTTTGTTAGCCGTGGGTGGTCGTCGACAATCTTTACGATCTCCACGAGATTCAATTAAACCACGTTATAATATTATTGTATTAGTTGTTATATGCGTCACATCTTTAAATAACGCAACATTCAAAATAGTTTGTCTTCGAAATACTATAACTACAAATGTGTCATTCAAATGTTCAAGCGACTCGCTTTCATAAATATCAAATATATCAACTTTGTTTGCAATATTAACACCCTCTTAAACATTGACTGTTATATTTCCATAATATTTTCACGCCAATATATGCGTGTTGGAGTCGAGACAAATTGCGCTCTTAAATGTAGCAAGTTTTATGCGATGATTTTAGCGCGTGTGAGTGCTTTTATAAATCTGGCCATTTCCGAGTGGAAAACCACCGCTGTCATAAGATTAAGGATTCTAATTTCTCACGACACAGCAGTACAGTGTGTTATTCGAAATTATTCCAAGGCTATGACCTGATTCACTTTGAGCTTGCGTACCTACTAGTAATGCTCATTCCGCTCCACAGTTTTCATAAATACAATGAACGAGCACGTTTTTAGTTTCCTTTCGGGTTTACTGTTGCTATAAAACACTTTGTTTAGCAAATAATTAAAATAAACTAAACGTTGCATCAACACACGGTTCAAAATTGATCAATTACAGCCCACACGGTTGATTCAGTTCTACCATGTTATTAACGATCTGTGTAACTATCGTAAAGTTTCGTTCATCGAGGTGTGTTTCGATGTACGGCCTGGAGTCTAGACTTGCGAGTCAATAACGACGACTCGACCTTCGGACACTAACCTTTCTTTTTGCCTGTTTTGGCTGCAACACTCGCATATTGCATAACAAAACCGATCCAAGATGATGAAAGTAGAGCTGGACTTATAAATTCATCACCAGTTGCGAGTTTCATAAATTATGATAGTATATTATTCGATTTCAGATGGGTTCTTTTGTACATGACATTTATTCTGAGAGCACTAATTAAACCTTTTATACATTCGTCTCATGATGCTGTCTCGCTGGCAATAAAAACTAATGGACATTAGCAGTTCTCATAGCACCGCATGGATCTAACGCATCGTTGTGAAATCACACTTTTAGATTTTACACCGCTAATAAATCGTGGCGTAACCCGGAATCAAAATAGATTTTAAAGCTTCACCTCAGCTTTGGAGTAAGAAATAAACATGCTAATTTTATTAAGTATTTTTTTTGTAAACATTTACTTAGTGAATGAACTACATCGTTTTGATCGTTCAGCTATTAGGATCCATTTAATAGTTCACTTAGAAGCTCTTCGATAGTTTCTTGTCTTCTACGATATTCAATCGTTATTAGATTTTATTCTTTATCACTAAACCTTGCTCTTGCCTGGTTTAAACTTTTCCATTTGTCAAATTAAAGTTTTTAAATTCGCGTTCCTCAACCACATGTTTTTATTCCTTATCTCTAAACCTTGCTCTTGCCTATGTAACGATTGCGAAGAGGTATAAGGCCAGCCTTCCGTGGTTTGTTGCTCCGAACTGCGGTCAAGGCGAGTGTGGCGCCAGTCTGGAGCCGACACTAAAAATACACCTTCGCGCAAGTGTGAATAATTTAGAAAAATCTGCAAAGTGTCCGGATGCAGCCACTTCCAAAGGTGAGCCGTAGGACTCTCAGGGGACACGTGTTTTAAGATAAGCAGCCGGGGATATTGAAGCTGCCTCTTATAAACTAGAACCAGTTTTCAGAACCGTTACGTTTCATTCACCACTTGGAGCTTTAACTGATAACAAAATACACTCTTCGTTCTGCATTTAGAATCTGGCAAAACTTGTGTTGAATATAATCGAGTAGACGAAATAACAGACGCGGTTTGAGAACGTCACTGACGCAACATAGCAATTTTGTGTCAAAATATATTACACATGACATGTGGCGTTTTCTCAAATTTAATTTTCTATGACATTTAATACGCCATGTGGACAATAATAATCTTTGATATAAATGTTTCTGTTTTCGCGTTGGCATCACGGAAACATCATTCCGTTTATTTTTATTCAAGGGTTTTGAAGTGAAGGATCATCGTGCGGTATTAGAATATTTTTAGTTAAATCATTCATTTCTTCTACGACAGGGATATTCTTCATCGTGTTTATATTTACTGCTTGTCAACAAAATAAATCTAAAATAAGTTTTAATGATATTTCAATAGCGACTGGCATTCTGGAAATGCTTCTAATGAATATTTTGACGGTAAGATTTTTTTAATATCTGCAGTAGATCTGTTGATTGTGCACAAACTAAGTTATGTATAATAGTAAAAATAGTGCTTCGTGGCGCAAAATATGAATGCGTTTTGCACATGATGCGCTTACAGAAAAATTATGTTGGTAATATGAATGCGGAAATGATTGACAAAACATATAAACTGGTTTTTATTATACCTATTAGAACTTACCAGGTGTCGCGTTCTAGGTTAATATATGTCGTTAAAATTGATTATTTTCTATATTCCAGTTAATTAATCTCAATGTTCTCATTCAAATGCTTAGCTCATTTGCGGCAGCTTTTATCTGTTTTGCGGTCACGAACCACAATACCTAGGTACCTATTACTGTTTGTAATTTATTCAAATGGTAACTCTTTCACAGAATAAGGGTTATATAGCAAACGTGATTTCGGAAATAAAGGACAATTGTTCTCTACTATTTATCACAATTCATGGTCCATTGCGTTCACAATGAGCTCACCTCAACGTAAATCACAAGAATTGAACTTTATGCTTATTGGGTTTAAGTATAATTTGTTTTGTAACGGATTAGTCCTATGCGGCTGATTGTGTCTCGATGTTATCGTGTCGTATCGAGTGGCGCACGCGCCACAAACGACCGCTTGTATGATTTACAACGTGCTCCACTGAAAGGTACCATTGTCTGCTTAACAGCTTCGACGGCGATTACACAATCGCATCGTTTGACGCCTGTCGAAGGTTATCTCCGGCCGTACGCCGCGACGCTCTGAAGTTGACCGATGTTTGTAATGTTAGAGCCCTTTGTTGATGGTATTTCACGTTTCTGAACTTTTTGTTAGTACCACGGCTACCATTGACCGTTTACAGAGGAATTCTTGCCCTTTCCCAGGCTGCGTTCAAAATGATGGCGTGATCTTTTTTTTGTTGCCCAACATTAAGAACTGGTCGAACAGCTGTGTAAAGACCAATTAGAAGCTGTTAAATGCGTTACTGTTGAAATTGTCGCATAAATTAACTGTTATACGATCGTAAAACTTCAGTCGTAATAATCTCCGTATAATATCCTGAATGTTTGCAATATATATCGTAAGCAGAACAACAAACTAACTGGCAACAGATCCGGTCGTTCCAATTAGTGTTAATCAATTACATGGTTTCGAAGATAACTAACTGGCATGAGGTGGATGTGATGAATCACCAGTTTTGGTGATTTGCCAAACAGTTGGCACGTTGGATTCTAAAGCTACATAGGAATTTGTGTTTTTTTATTAATATCGGGATTACTATAGGTACCTGTCGCGATTGCGCAGTATGTTTTCTATTTAAACGGCTGCGAAAATAGTGTCGACAGCTGAGTTGTTATGTTTACATACATATTTCAGTAACTATTGCGTCGCTTATTTACCATTGTCCCGATCCATTGCATAAGTAATGTAGAAAACATAAAAGAACATTCTATCTCTTGCATGTGAAAATGAGCACATGACCACGATTTCTTTGTCTTTCTCGTTTCTGATCGTAAAATGAATGGCTGCTGTTTGTTCTCCTCGACTTACGTTTTACGCTTCATTCTGATAAGAAATTAAATTCGTAGAATTACTGTTGTTTCTTTTCTTAATTCAAGACAATGCTCCAAGTCTTATAATTTAATTACTGCTTAAAAATGGGATTCGCATACGGTATAAGTTCCAAAGTTCACATCTTTAAAAACAACAATTGGGTATTCAATAATGCACTAATCTGCTCATACATTTCAGATATGTTTGACCTATTTACTTGCGTAAACCACAGCATAACAAGTATTACCTTATTATTATTGAATTACTAATACGCACTGCTCCCTACAATAAACAAACCATTATAATTAATCAACTTCCGTAGAATAACGATAAAACATTTATTATTTTGATAGCTGACTTTAATAATAAACCATGTAATATTAATAAAAAGAGAAATATTAAGCATTATTAGCACTGAGACTTTTACGACTACTAACCTGGCTAGAAATAAATACGAAACATATATCACCTACACCAGTGGTTTCCAACATTGACTGGACCGCGACCACCTATGGGATTAATCTTTTAGGGTGTTCCACGCCACAACTCCTACAAATGTCCTTTTCATACAAAATATTTATTGTAATGGGGGGAATAAGCTCGCGAGACGTATGCATGGCGGGTCAATCCCGCATGCGTGATAAAATCCGCATGATATTAAAACACCCTTAGGGCTGAAACTGAGTAAAGCGGGCATCCGTGCGGTTCCTAACTAAACTATCTACCGGTTTCGGTTTTGTCTTGGGCCTTAGCCTTCATGAAGAAAAAAAAAATTATAACTAAGCATATGAAATAGGGGAGGCTTATGTCCAACAGTGGACGTCTGTCGGCTGAAATGATGATGATGATGATGATGATATGAAATAAGGACTGTTTAATAAATAAGAAAAGAAAGTTCAATCGATTCAGTTCTAAAATCACCGTATAAGTTATACTTAGTCAAAAATCAAGCCCTATTTCAATGAAAAGGATGTCTTTGTAGGTTAGATGTCATGTGGGTTTTTAGGGACGCATCCAATATTCGCTCGCGACCCATCAAAGGGTCGGCGGCGGAGACCTCTCGCTCCGGGCCCTGGTCGAGGCCAAGGTCCGGAGCGAGGAAGAATGGCAGGCGGTCGCCTCCTTCTGCGAAGCAGTAATGCTTGCAAAGGAGGAGGCCGACCGCATCAGGCAACGGCGCCCTCGCCGCCGTCGCCGGGATTCCGATCCCGATTTCCGGCCACCGTAGACGCGGGCTCGCGGACGGCGAGCCATGGGTAGCTCGCTGTCCGATCGTCCGGTAATGGACCGAGTCCATGACGTCGACGGCGCGCACTGTTCCCGCGCGCCTCAATGAGTTGTCAGCAGCAGGAGGGGCCCAGCTTGGTCAAAGCCTACTGGGGACAGGGTTGTCCGAAAGGGAGCTCGTGCCCCGGTATGAAGGCTAGAAGGAACGGCGCGGGGTTTTTAGTCAGTCAGAGTCTGACACTGTCTCCCGCTCCACCCAAGAGCGGGTTTCGTCAAAGATGATTTTCCCCGTCGACAAAAAAAAACCCATCAAAGGGTCAAAATCTAGTTTGAGAAATACTGACCCACACGATTTAAGGGTGCTACTCAACAGTAATGGCTTCTCGAGAAAGAAAGAAAAATTCGAGTTTATGGCAGGTTGGCGTGTCGACATGTTACCTGGTCGTTTGTTCGATGACTCACTAGTACCAACTATCAACGCTATCTAAGGTAATTTATGTCACATTGCGCATGCAGAAAGTCATAATGCTTACCCAGTAATTATAGATAAATATGAAAAACTAAATGGTGTAATCGTTACTGTAATTCTCATGAAGTTAGCAGCAGCACAGTAATTTATGATTATGATTTCGTACCGTTTCTATAGGTTGTTGCTTTAGCGATTTTCCAGAAACGGATACACGATATTTCATTTCACTTAATAGTGAAGTCAAGTTTGGGACTGCCTTTTCTAATCTTTGCAATATTCTGGTATATAAGCCTCCTAGAACAGCTGTCCATGCAATTCATTATCTGCGAGATTGTTCGAAAAATTACTGCTTTTAACGCAAAAGGTAACTGAAGGAGCACAGATTGATTTTAATAAAAAAAAAGTCTTATACTCCCTCTCACGCTACCCGTTGAGCTATTTTACCACCTTAAAAAATTCAATAATATCTTTGGAACAGGGAATGGCCCATGATCCATTTTCCGAGAATTCGCATGAAGAAGCTGAAAAATGACGTAGCAAACATTTGTGATTATTTTGGGTTTCGTATGAAAGCAGCAGGGCTATATATTGCATCAGCTTGGTAATTTAGAAATTACTTCTTGTGAAGCAAGACAACGGCGGGAATAACCCATATACGTTAAGGAATTATTTACACATGTGAACATCTGCTGCAATGACTAATTTTCAAGATTCTCAGTTCTCTTTAAAAAACCTGGTAACAGATAATTTCCTTTTAGAAAAACGTTTTCAAGTTTCCTGTATGTTTCCTTAAACGGACGACTATTTCTTGTAATATCGTTACTGATTCTGCATCGGCATCGTACTTTAGGTGGATTTGACTGTTTTGTGGGGGTACCCACATACTGTATATAACAGACACCGTTCGTCTATTTTCAAGTAACTGTTCTACTTCTATTGCATTCGATTTCTTTTTAATTAAGAATGAAAAGAAAATTGTCTATTATATCATAGTAGCTTTAAGTACTTCGTTACGAGTTATAAGCTCCGATACTATCATGATTTGTAACCTTAGAGCCGGCCTTGGCGCCAGCAAATAGTGAAATGCATCGACATGATGCAATGTCTCGCTGCGAACAAATATTATACTTGTATCTATAACATTTGATATGTCGGTTTTTAGAAGCTATTGTATGGAACTCGTTGTTTAATTTTAGATAGTCCTGGCATTAAGGTTGATATTTCTAATGGCACGTTTTATAAATTGACTTTGTACTAGGCTATACAATTATTTGAATATACATTATTGTGTATTATTAATTAAATCGTACGATGCTTGCAAGTGATTTTCAGTATCTACTGCAAAGCAAATCTTCTTTCTTATACAACTTCAACGATATTACTTTTCTTTAAATATGTTTTCTTATCAGAGATATGACAATGCAGCTAGGTACGTGATGCATAGAAAATGCAGTTTTATTATTGTTTACTATTAACTTCACGTCCTTGAAATATCCGAGAAATCAACGTTATCAAATTCATTACAGTTTGCATGCATGCATGTATGGTAATGCCGAGGTTGCATGCATGCACAACAACATTGACCCATGCGATAAAAATATAATCACTTCATGTGGTCATATTACTATAAAATTTGTAATAGTATACAAGAATGTGATATTATTTGTAGCGTGTGGTTTCTACAATGAATTATGTTATATTTGCATTATAAAAAGTTGCCTTCAATTAGGTTATAAACAAACTGCTTGATAAGCTTTTTCTGGCGATGGTGTGTTTATCAGGCCTGTAAAAGGAAAGTTGGAACAGTGTCATGGATGCCGCTAATATTCAGGATATGAGCACTTAGTGCAGTATCGTCTATTGGTACATTGCACTAATCTAATATTATAAAAGCGAAAGTTTGTATGTATGTGTGTGTCTGTAATCCTGCACACTCAAAAGGCTGAACGAATTAAAATAATATAATAATTTTCTTTTTTTACCTGGGCAAAGCCGCTGCCAAAAGCTAACCTAAAAGGAATGCCATAAATAATTTAGAATATTACAGAATTTTCATGAATATGAAATACCGTCGTGCATGAGTCATTGAGTTCCATATGCACCGAAGGATAGCTAAGACAAAGAACCCGCAGTAAACTCATTTAGGCCTTTATTATTGTGAACGAGAAACCCCATTGCAAGCGACTGGCTGGAGACATGTAATTGCTGTGATCTATAGGTAGGCTACAAAGTAGTTGTTTCGAAGACAACAATGGCACTTGGTTGTTGCAGCCGTCCCAAATACACATGCGTTTCCGACTTGAATAGAATGATTTTACGCTTATCAAAATCAACGATTTAACTTGGGATACCTCAAGGTAAAATTAGGCAGATTTGGAAGAGGCGTTCGATTAAATGAATCACCTGCAGAATAGAAAAGAAACGTTACTCTCCTGCGTTGGACAACTGGTTTTTGTTTAATAAGCAGTTTTTAGGTGTATATAAATAAATCAATCACTATGAGATTTCAAGGTTCGCTCATAAATAAATTTTCGAAATATCTATCCATTTGACAATTGAAAGACGTATGCAAAAGCAAACGACCTTAGCTTCATGTAGATGATTACAAATATTTCATAATCAGAACTTATTCATAAATATGCAATATGCATTCATGGAGTATCATATTGCTGTTTACAATTTAAATTGTGTAATCGGATTTAATGACACCAGTATCTTTTTCTTAGCTTCATAGTAACAGTTAAACCGATTAATAAATACGATATTAAATTATCTATCATGATTATAAATTGCTCAACGATGTTATTGGTTTTTAAAATCTCAGTCTAACAATAGGTATATTTAGACAAGCAACCAAAAAGTATGTAAAAAGTTAATGCATTATTAAACTTACAACGCTCAGTCAATATAATTGGTTTCAACTGAATTGACGTCAGAAGGCAATCAAATAATCATACGATTTACAGCAGGATATTTTTCATTACACACGTCACATGAATTATTATATTAATGGACTTTAAATGCATATGCAAAGAAACTCGTACACATTTATCTATTTCCAAACTCCTCCAAGATTTGGAATGCACTTCACATTTTGTTTGTACACAGTGCTTCAAAGTGACATTTCGAAGTATAAATACGACAGGCGTGGGCAGAAACAAGTTCTAGTCTAGAATTCTCATGCATTAACCTTTTTTTAACCCATAGACAGGATATGTGTTGAATACGTCTTCCATTCTGTATATGCTTCGAACTCAGGCTGTTGCATCATAACCGTTTTCAATCTGCATATTTAGGGCAGTAGAATTTTACGTGATATGACGAAGGATTTGGACCATTTGGATCTTGTTGCTTTGAAAATGTACCTAATGTAAAACTGTATTTCAATGAAATTCTGAAATATGAACCAATAGATGTTGCAACTTGTTGAAATGCAGTCGCGGGAATTCACCATATGGGTACTAGCTCCATAATTTAAGACTCTACCATACGAGTATCAACACCTCTTCCATAAGTCGCCCTTCTAATATTTATGTTAGCCTAATTAGTAATCCCACTGAGAAATACACGGCGTGCATTGCACGCTCTTTCGTATAAATGTATCTGTTTTCCACAGATGTTAACAATAACAATTTGCGATTAATTCAAACTTCCGCCAAATATGACCTAGTGGGACCGTGATGTCCGACCTTCACATTTTATGGTCAAGTAAAAATTACAATTTGCGGAAATATACACTGTTAATGCGAAGGTGGCTCAAGACAATTTTATTATAACGCACTTTTAACGGAAATGCATAAATTGCTCTGTTTGTACAGACAACTCGTATATTTTAGTTTTAATTTCATTTATAATGAGAATAAGTGACACTTACTTTGTTTTCACTTCCTAGTTATTTGTGTACTCTGGAAAATTCTGAAGGAAGGTTCGACGTACTACGTTCACATACACAAATACCTACAGTGAATATAAATTGTGCAAAATTTTAATTTAACTGTGTTTGGCTAACGATTACGATCACAAGCTAGCATTAAATGAACTTTAATGGCGGACTTTCATTGTAACATTGATTAGGTTCCAGTCAAGATAAAATCTAGCCGCATTCTCTTTGTAGTTCCAGTTTAAAAGTGGTATTTTAAACACTTTTTCTCTGAATTTGTTTGTGTCGCACACTAGTCTTGAAGGTTATTTAATTGCTAACACCATCGGTTCCATCACGCGAACCGTTCATTATCGTCTTTCTAATGTGTAAGTATTTCGTTACTCTATATCACAAACTTTAAAAAAAGGTAATTAATATTGTGGTTAAGTATTCGGCAAATCCTATGCCCCGAGTTTGTGACTTGTTATTTATTTATTTCCTGTATAAATATAAAAAATCGTTCAACAAAATATATAATAGCAATTTCGCATTGGAATATTTGACGTCAATCATATTTGTTACTAACTGAAAATGTTAACTACTTCCCGTTTTACAGAATCTGAGAATTATTCTCTATCAAATATATATTTTAAAGAGTACAGAATACAGAACTCAATATAGGTGCAGTTGATTAGTATAACTGCAAGTGATTTCAGTTCGTATTATTGCAACAAAGCGCAACCTTGACGACGGCGACGCCTCGGCTGCTTTGTCTGACGAGTCTTACGCATTCGTCCCATTCATACTCAAGATGCGTTGCGTGCTATATAATCCTACAGCATTGACACGACCAGATCTACTAATTGCCTGTTCTCGCCCACTCCTTGTTACGCGAGTGATCTTCGGTGGTTTCGTCTTGAAGGTTACCTTCCTCGACTCCATAATTGGCATCACAATCGTCATTACTATTATTCTGTACAAATATCCTATTAAAGCTCTTCAATCGCTAACACTCTAGACAACTCTTTGTTCTCTCAGTGATGTTACTATAATTTATTTCGATTGCAACAAATGGACAATAGCCAATTAATATTGCATTTGACATGTTTTTTCTTTTATTTTGATTGTCAGATCTTCATCTAAGAATGAGTTTTATTTGTATGATAATATTGTCACCGGCAATGTCTATAACAAATTGCGTGCGGAATGCTTGCTTGCCAATAAATACCTTTATTATGACTGACACTCCCGTTGCCTTGCCACTAACTAAACAACACTGCTTATGTATCTTCACCCCGCTGAGAATGTTCTGCTTCGCTCGGCTGTTCGTAGTCCTTTAACAAGTTTTAAACATGATCGAGTAATCAAGACAGCAGAAGTACTCTAATATAAACTTGGCGGGATATAATCACTAGGTTCTTTTGTCTTAACAACTAAATTTTTGTGTTATACCTAAATTAGAATAGTACCATTGTGATAGTAAATATCGATCCTAGTATGAAATTAGCTTTGGCTTATCTGCTCCAAGGTTTCACTGAATGTTGTCTAACCATAGTTTAGTATCATATGTTTCATGTAGTGTCCTTGCGTCGAGTAATTTCGGAGGGAAGGTTGGAGCAGCTAGGTCTCGTTCGACGATAGGGCTGTGGTGACGTGGTCATGTGTCGGCAGCATCAACGGGTTGGCGTTGGCGCTGGGCGGCAGCGGTGCTGGCAGCCCTGCGACGGCGAACGACTCCCGGGACCAGACGACGACCTCATCTCGCGCGCCCTCCCCACCGCCAAATGAGAGGCAGCAGCACTCCAGGTAGACGCGCTCCACGCTCGGAACGTTTGGCTTCTCTGGCTATGGCTGTTTTTGTTGCCAATGGAGTACCAGCTTTGAAAAAAAGAATGAATACTTTTGTAGTAGCATTCAAGCGTTTCTGAATGTTTGTGTATATTTTAGATTATACGTTCAATTCAAAGCTAGTGTTTCATTGATCAAACGTAAAGGTGTTGGTTTCGTTTCTGTACTGTAAATTTATGTGGGTCAAGGTCGTTTCCAAATTTTGGTTATACTATTAGAACGCCATACAACGTTCCTAGTATGTGTGCATGCTTGCCTGCTGAGTGTTTTTTGTTTTTGTTGGTGGTAGAAAAATGTTTGTGCTGTTTGTTTTGTATTTCGCCGAGTGTATGAACAGTGTATTTATTTTTGTACTGTTAGATAGTTTTTGTGCCCTGTTCAAAGGTTAGCGAAGGTTTCAGCGTCTTCGAACATTTACATCAACATAATATTTTCTCCTACTCGTTAAAATAACATTGTTCAGTCGTAATTGCACACCGAGCTGCCGATATCAGTAAATAAAAATGTATAAATAATTCAAAGAGGAAATTAAGTTTAATGATCGTTCTAAACTGTGCAATGTCAAAGTCAAACACATGTTTTCCTGTCGACAACGGCTGACGTCAGGACTAAATAAAACAATGATGGTCCTTGTTATTGCCTTACTTTATACCTGAACGACTGCATTCGTTTCAAAATGAGGCTATTTTAAAATTCTACCCAACGAAATTGATGGTATCGAAGGTAACGAAATGACACTACCAGTATTTGTGTAGCATATAAATGTAGCAACAGTTTTTTTTGTGAAAAAAAAAGGCTCGCAAGAAATTGCAATGTCAATAAAAAATCCTAAACAAACACAAAGAGATTGATAGGAGGATGTTTAACAGGCTTCAAATCTTCTCATTTAGATATTTCGACAGGTAAGTCGTTAGCTTCAAGGATGGCATCAGAAGAGTTACGAATTGGATGGAGGTAAAATTATTATGAATAATTTAGTTTCACAGAAGGTGCGATACTATCGATGAAGCGTAGGTAATGTTGGCTGAGGCACGTCTTGTTGGAGTGAGACTCTGCTCTGAATCTTAATAACCCAAACTTATACCTTCAATTCATAATCTGCAAGACGTTAGGCAATTGATCAATATTTTACTGGAGTTTGTCGTCAAAGTCAAAATTAAAGAAAGGCCAAATTACTATAGGTTCTTAAATTTTGAACATGCACCTAATATGAATAGGCGTGGGAGCAAACTAATTAGTAGGTAATTAACGACGTACTGTTCAACTCTGTCCTATTGTTCAATGAAGTCTAGAACAATACCGAAAATTCAAGTCTAAATCGAATGCCAAAAGAAGTAGGAAGTAGAGCCAAATCTTGATATAGAGCGCCGCCTGTTTTGTGGGCGGGTCTTTGGCATTGTCACGTGATACTATCTGTACCTACCGACTATGTCACTTGTCAGTTTAGTCTCTCCAAGACAAAAATTAAAAGCTGTGAAGGTTTTGACTTGACATGACACCACAGTAAAATCCAATAAAATGTCGGTACTTTATGAAGTTAACATAAAAGATACATTTTTCACTCACGTTTGTCACGTGAGTGTCACTGAAGAACCAAAACAAAGCTGAAATTAAATTTTCCTTCAAGCGCAAAATTCAAAACTACTACTGTTTTTTGTATTTCTATGCTACTACCTAAAGTCCTCTCAAAGTTAATTTGGTCTTCGTCATAGTTGATTATTAGTTTATTTTGGCATATAATATTATTTGTATGTTTTGTGGGCGGGTCTTTGGCATTGTCACGTGATACTATCTGTACCTACCGACTATGTCACTTGTCAGTTTAGTCTCTCCAAGACAAAAATTAAAAGCTGTGAAGGTTTTGACTTGACATGACACCACAGTAAAATCCAATAAAATGTCGGTACTTTATGAAGTTAACATAAAAGATACATTTTTCACTCACGTTTGTCACGTGAGTGTCACTGAAGAACCAAAACAAAGCTGAAATTAAATTTTCCTTCAAGCGCAAAATTCAAAACTACTACTGTTTTTTGTATTTCTATGCTACTACCTAAAGTCCTCTCAAAGTTAATTTGGTCTTCGTCATAGTTGATTATTAGTTTATTTTGGCATATAATATTATTTGTATGTTTTGTGGGCGGGTCTTTGGCATTGTCACGTGATACTATCTGTACCTACCGACTATGTCACTTGTCAGTTTAGTCTCTCCAAGACAAAAATTAAAAGCTGTGAAGGTTTTGACTTGACATGACACCACAGTAAAATCCAATAAAATGTCGGTACTTTATGAAGTTAACATAAAAGATACATTTTTCACTCACGTTTGTCACGTGAGTGTCACTGAAGAACCAAAACAAAGCTGAAATTAAATTTTCCTTCAAGCGCAAAATTCAAAACTACTACTGTTTTTTGTATTTCTATGCTACTACCTAAAGTCCTCTCAAAGTTAATTTGGTCTTCGTCATAGTTGATTATTAGTTTATTTTGGCATATAATATTATTTGTATTTTATTTTTATAAGGAGATACTTAATCATAATGATATTTAATTGTATGTTATATGACCTATAACGGTGTAGTCTTTTGAACGCAAAGGTTGACTAGTATAGAATGCCTTGTCGCATTAAGTCCACCTATGTACATAAAGTTACATATTTATGTTATTGAGTAACTACCTATTTAAATAATAATAACGATATAAGCAATATTACTTAATTATTACTTAAGAATGTTTTTACTTAGTTGAAGACTTAAATTGTTATCGACATAAAAAAAAACTCATTTTGTTTCGATTTTGAGATAGATCATGATAGTACAAGTTTAAAACTTAGTAGTTTTTAATTGCTATTTAAGTTAGACAATCCTGTATTATTTTGTTTACGTGATAAATAAATAAAAAAGTAAGTACGTGATATATACAGTGCTGTAGTTCCGAATTCAATTTAACTTATACCCTAATAATTGATTGATTGGTCCTTTGGTACCTACTGAATTCTGAAATAGTTCATTAAATAGAATGTGTTTGACCATGACCATAATTAATTCTCAAATAGTTAATGTATGTAGCGCATAGTTATACGTAATTAGTTTTAGATCTTTGTCTAAGACATGATCATGTGATATGTTCCGTATTAGGTAAGTCATCACTTAGCATCACAAGTCATTAAAGCAAAAATGTGGAATATTAACCACTGTCAATATAGTTTTACAGTTTATCTGCGCGATTAAAGACATCACCTTGCACATGTAAATTCAGAACATCAACGAAACATTTGGGGTTCTTGAAATATATAATTGACCAACCCTAATGTGTACGAACATTTATATCCTTCATACCATTAACTGCTAACGATGCGACGTTGAATAATCACGATAAATATGCAGGCCTTGCCTCCCAAGGCATCCTCAAAAACTACGTGTTGATCATCTTGTAATTTAACTCATAATTTCTGAGCCACCACGGCGAGGCTTGCGTCATGCTCCCAGAATAGAGCGCGGTTGCTTTCAGTGTGTAGTTATTGTAGATTTTTTGCTGGCAGGTTATTGACTTGAGCATTTAGATGTCACGGCAAGGGTACCGAACACGACTCCGCTACAAGGCTCCGAAAGCTCGAACAAAATTGCAAGTCTGCAACATAAAAACATTGGCGAATATTGCTACGCTGTATGTTATACTCATAATACCTGTTTTTTCGTAATTAAAACATTAATTAAAAAGTCATGATAGATTTCTAGTACCGATATGAATTGATAACAACTTAAAGCAGCTATGTCATACGAGGAAATTCTAAAAATAGTTTTTTGTCTTTTTGGTTACAACAATAAACATATTATGTTGATTTGCGATACCTGTTTTCGACTGCCAGATGTGAAGGTCATTATTGTTTATTTACCCATCGTGATTATACGATTATATTATGAAGGTATATATCGGTAGGTGGGATACAAAAACAATACAAGTAGGTGGGTGTTGTGGCAGAGGTGTGAATAATGTGAATATTTCAGTGCTGGTATAAAAATATCTTTACGTAGTTTTTTTATGAATTCGGATAACATTGTTATTAACAAATTAATTTTATAATGACTTCATGTTTATCGTTTTAGCGATTTACACTTATATGTGACACCTAGGTATTCAAAAAATACTTAAATTATTTACTGCTTGTAGTGTTAGATTAATAACCGAGACAGCCATAATGGCTCTTGAAACTATACATTTAAAAAGGTGTTAGCAGTAGGTAAGTCACTTCAATTGGTAAATAAATATTGAAATAGACAAAGTCCACTTCAAAACTGTGTAGGCGTATTACATTAGGTATTTGTCTAAGTTGTAAAGTATCTGCACGTAGCTTAGAAGTTTAGATAAAAAATGTAGTAGACTTTGTAGATCTGCGCTAGTGTATTGATCCGACATCTTACAATGAGATCTTTGAACTTTGTGAATTATTTGATCCGATTAAATCTGCAATGCTTTATCAATATTTACTGGTAGCCAAATTAGTTTTTACTTGAATGTCTACATACATGAACTACATGTCAATCAATTTACTATTTATATTATATTAATGCGGTACATCAGAACATCGCTTAAGCCTATTTCGCAGCATGACTGACGAATATTAAATTGATGCCCTCTTTGGATAAGAGCCTACAATTTAATTTGCAAAATAAAATGGAAACGTGCTCTTAATATCTCCCAAAAACTTATTGAACGAATAAATCTTCAGTATCCCACTTAAGACTCGAGATCTGACAGAGAAGAGGATCTTGAATGCGTAATATATGGGATATGTATGTAGTATCCGCAAAAATGTGCGAAAGCGTTTATGCTCGACTAAAGTGAGCAATTATACCCGCGTTAGTTCGCGCGGTCGCGCCCTTCATGCCCTTGGTAGTTGGTAGCACGCATTCGTGCGGATCTGCAAAAACTGTACGAGCCTAAATGCCTCTTAACAACAGTAGGGCTGTACGAAATGCTACGTTGTTTAGCTAAACCTAATGAGAGAACCACAGTGTTCCAAATAAAAACTGTTTCCACTAAAGATGCAATTACTAGGGGGAAGTCCCGTAACGCCGGACGGCACCTAAAATCGGACACTCGAACTATCCCGACAAGTCGCAACGCGTTTGTTTAAAAGCGAGCGATAGGGGCGCGGGGGAACGTAACAATACACAAGCGCGGGTCGCGGTTCGCCATTGTCGCGCAACGCCTAGGTGGGAACAGTTGATTGCTGCTTTTGGCGGAGATACATTGCATCACGTAAGATCCAAGTAAGTATAACTACAATGATTTTTAGTTTATGTGGTTTTGATAATTGTTATTTTATGTCGTAGTTAATACATATCCAAAATGTTTAATATTTTTTGTCGAATTCCATAGCAGTTTTTGTATACGACAATTAATTAAAGGATTCTCTGTCCCCTAGTACCGGACACAAAAGCTTCCCCTAATATCGGACATTAAAAAAAACATCTTTTTCATGAAATATTATACTTTTTGATCATTATTATCTATTGTTTTAGGAGAACAAAGAGATATCGAAATGGAGAAGACGAAAAAGAAAGGAAAATGGGACCAAAGTAATTTACAAACTGCAATAGACAAAATTTTGTCCAAAGAAATGAGTTTGAGAGAAGCCTCATTGCGTTATAATATTCCAAAAAGCACCTTACATGATAAAACATCGTCATTAAACCGTGGACAAGAAGTGTAGTTGCAACCAAAGTTAGGTAGATTCACTAATACCTTCACACCAGAATACGAAGAACTCTTAGTGGAGCTACATGCTCATCAAAAGATTTATCTAATAGGTGTCTGCCGTTAACAAAACAGGAATGTTTGAAGTTGGCTTACGATTTAGCTGAAGCTTTGAAGATTCCTCATCGCTTTAATAAAGAGAAAGGAGCTGCTTGTAATCACTTTTACTACGATTTCATGCAGAGACATCAGGACGTATCGCTGAGATCACCAGAGTCAACAAGCATGATGAGGGCTGTGGGGTTTAACAAACCCCAAGTTCTGCCATGGATGGGCACATGAAGTATGTGCAGGTATCCCTGAATGTTCAGAATGCTACATATGCGATCGATATACGATGGATTGAAGATGTCCGGTACTAAAAGTTTGAAAGTAAAGTCCGTCCGGTACTAGGTGCCATTTGCTGAGACTCATTTTTTTATTGTCAGTGTTATTTAAGATTGTTTTTGTATTTAAGCAGAGTTATAAGTTTTGTTAATTTAGTTTGATTTTATGTTTTGTTATTAAAATAATTTCATTAGTAAAGCTTAATTTGTCGAAACAGTTTTTTTTTTATTGTTTAAATACCTTAAGTGTCCGTCACTAGGGGACTTCCCCCTATTCATCATCTTCCTGCCCTTGTCCCGTGTTATTTGGGTTCGGCGTAAAACGTTTTTTTCTTCCATTCTATCCTGACATCCGTCATGCTATCAATAACTTTCTTTCCTTTCATTTCACTTTTCACACAATCCATCCATCTTTTCTTTAACCTCCCTCTCCACCCATCCACGTGTATAGTATACTCATTACTCTTTTAGTAACATGAGTTTCATCCCACTATTATTATTACTAATAGATATTGTATTTAATTAGTCTGAGCCCCTCGTCAGCACTTGACTGAAATCCTTAGTATGATTACAGTTACTGTATTTCTTTAGCCTTGCTAAGGAGCATACTACTCACGTTATATTACTGAAACATACCTTCCAATATAAAGAAAAGCATAATAAATCCGCCTATGTACTTTGTGTTGCATGAAGATTAAATAAATAGTTATTATTGTAATCCTTAAAGCAGTCTTTCCTTTAGTGTCCTACTAGCTTTCCGCCCGCGGCTTCGCCCGCGTGGACTACAGTTTATATCGCGCGGGCAGAGACCCGTGCTCAGCAGTGGAATTA
Source organism: Mythimna lalbum (assembly GCA_949319445.1). Lineage (NCBI taxonomy): Eukaryota > Metazoa > Arthropoda > Insecta > Lepidoptera > Noctuidae > Mythimna > Mythimna lalbum. The sequence continues at coordinate 5,313,374 of OX439345.1, read as the reverse complement.
TAGGTAGCCTATGTGTTATTCCAGTGACTCTTCTACCTACCTACCAAATTTGATCTAAATCCGTTCAGTAGTTTTTGCGTAAAAGCGTACCAGACAGACAGACAGAGTTACTTTCGCATTTATAATATTAGTAGGGATTAACCCTATCAATTACTGCTTGTCACGCTTGTGTAAAACTAAACATAACGCAGTTGACACATAGTCCCCAAAATATGAAACTCATTTGGATCTCTCCTTTGTACCAGCAAGATTAACCCAGTTTTTATTTTCGTCCGAACAATAAACGAATAAAATCTGACAACGTTTTACTTAAACATTTATTGCTTTTTGAGTAAGACAATAAAACAACGTCGTTAAAAATAAAACATGGAGTTTTATAGAACATTAAATTGACATTCGCATGTCAAGGTGATGTTTAATTGAACGAGGGCGTAAGTGATCTGAATAACATAAACTTTAAGTCAAAGGTCAAAAGGATTTGGGAAAAACAATTGACAATTTAAAGGCTAAAGGTATCCGTACATGAAGACCATTAAAGCATGATCAGCCTTTTTAATGTTCCAACGGCTGGGACTCAGGCCTACTCTCTAAAGGTATGATTCCGAACTCGGCAACAAGCAGCAGTGTTGTTGCCGCAGTGCTGCCACACTTTGCCACACTGCCTACATTGCTGCCGCGACATTGCTGCCTAGCTCGGAATGTAATCTCATATAAGCTTATAGAAATTTTATGGGGACCAGTAGTGTCGCGGCAGCACTGCTGCGTGCAGCGTGATTCGGAATCATACCTTAAGAGAGGAAATGGGCTCTAATCCACCACGCAGGCCCATTGCGGTTTGGTGGATGTCACATATCATGTCTTCGTAAGAAGTTTTGGTCATAAAGACTCATTAGGTATTACTCAATAAGACATTAACGTATATTTGCAACATAATTCATCTGTTCTTTTTTTATGTTTCTTTCTTTCATTTTGTTTTATTGTTTGGTTATTGTGTAACTATTTTTATCATAATTTAGTTTTTAATCTTTGTTTTTGACATCTTGATTCCATGCAATTTCAAATTGCATAGAATCATCATCATTTGATGGTAAAACATTTGTGTTTAACATCAAATGTTTTAATTTAATGTTATGAATGTTGTGTTTGTCTCTCAGTACTTGAATAGTGTTAAAATATCTACTCATAACATTCGAGAATGATGATAATCCTAGTAAAAAACAATATATAAATGCGGGAATTTCCGGAAGAGTTACCGTAGTCCTGGATCGCAAAGGGCGAGTAATGGAACAAAGGTAAACTGTCAGAAGCACAGCAGGATCGAAGCCTACTGTGGCCATGGGTTCGCTTCTGGAAGGAAAAACTGGTCTTGGAAAGAAATACAACGAAGGAACTAGGAATGGATTTGTCAGTAAAAGTCTGACACGCTCTCCCGCTCCGCCCAAGGGCTGGTGGTCATTGGACGATTTCCCACCTAAAAAAGGTGCCCATCTGTCTGTGTTCAGTAAAAATCTAACACTACCTCTCACTCCACCCACAGTAGAACAGTTATTTGAGGATTTCCCACCTCAAAAAAAGATTTAGTATTCTAAAGTAGTAAAAAATTTAAAACAAATGTTTGATTTGCGTAACGATTGTTCGTGAGATTCTAGGAATTCTCAGAGTAATTTAATTACGAGATCATCAGCAGTTTTATGCACAACAATGCTGTATCATTCATGCCCTCGTTTGTCACGTGGACCAACACATTGCTGCAACAATTAATAAAACAACAAGACCATATAGAAATAAAGTAATGTAATTAAAAATGCAGAAATAATAGCAAAGGTTATTATGCCTTGCAAGCGTGTACCAAACACGTGCTCTTTGCTGCATTTAAATGTGTTGCGTCACTACTGTAAATATGCTACTATACATAGTCATTTACAACGTAGGTATATGAGTTCCCATTGATTCCCCCAACAGCTATTTACACGCTTCGTTCGCCTCCCTAGACCCCACAAGGGTTGCCTACTAAATACCTGACCCAAGATTTTAATATCGTGCCATATTACACGAGTGAGTGTATTATTATTGTGTATTATTTCATTCATAAGGGAATATTCCGAAGAGTTCAAAAGCAGGCTTTTTAATTAACTATGATTTATTCGTCTGAGCTGAAAGTTCAATGTCAAAATAATACTTTATGTATAAATGAAACGCCACGTATTCTGTTAAATTAAAAATCTTCGCCTCATTAAAAATAATGATAGAAAATGAATTATATCTTGAAGGAATTCAGGACGAAGATACAGAAAATCAGAAAACCTCGTTATAAGAGCGATTATTTCAATAGCTTTTTGTCAATCAATTAATGTACACATCCATCACTCTTGTTGCCGCCAAACCACTCTTTGCTGTTACTCCAGCTACCACCGCTCCATTTTGAATCTTATGCTGTACACGGAACAGAAGCATTTCTATTATCAATAATCGCGAACTTGTTAAAGCAACGGCCTAATTGCTGCACAACTTTTGTAATTTGCTGTCTTGTACCCGTAAAGAGGCACTATGATGTGACCGTTATAATCTACCTAGCAACAACCAACCAGTAGAGAGTTCGATGTCCGAAAGAAATGTAGTGACCTCATAGATTCGCCATTTGCGATTCATCATTTTGTACAAGCTGCGCACCAGCCACGCGGCGAAATTCTGCTATCTTTGGCAATATTACCTTTCTAATAAACGCGGTTACAACAGAGATAAGTTAGCGATTGTACTTTGATCATAGATTGTTAGAGGAATCGTGATCTATGAGGGTTTGTGCAAATTATAAGTAGATAGCAACTAATATAATTCGTCAACATCATAAATCGATAGAGCATGAATCGCTCGTTTCTGATAAATCTTACCCGAAGATGTGACAAATACATTACCTATAAATAACGCAACTCTAATTGAAGTTCAAATAAGATTATTTGAAGATTTCATAAATCCAAAAGTTTTCCATTTGTTATGTGACTAGTGAATCATGTAGGCACTAAAGCAGACACAAATGCAGGCGTGCCAGCTAAAGACGCTTCAAACTTTCAAAAAGGTTTGGCCGGAAAAGGCAAGGCTTTTAAAGAAGAATGGAAAGATATGGGAAAAGCGTTTAAGTATGCATTTCAAAGTAATGGACTTTACAACAGAAATACATACTTTTGTTTAGGCAAATTCAGATACACAAAATCGAATAAAAGTTTCCGTTGCAAAAATATTAATTTCTATTTGAATTCTTGCATTGCGGTTTTCTACTTATAAGTCAACCCTGGCTGTACTTTCATCCGTACCCTTAGCAACAACGCACTAACGTCATCTCACATGACATTGAAACATATCCCGAGTGGTTGTAACCGCAGCCTCGGGATGCGTCGGCGCACCCAGCCGTACAAGGACTAAACATGACGTCACCTACAACAATACAATTACGCACACGAAATTACATCTTTCTCCATACTAGCAGAGGCGAAATTCCCTTACAGAAAGTTTTCGAACCATGGAAGCCTTGTGCGAGGTTTAACTTTGTTGCTTTGCGTAACCGTCGCGATGATAGAGCTTCACCGTGGAATGATGTACTGCGAATCGAAAATTTTATGCGCTATAAAACGTGATCCAATACCTTATACAAATCGCTCAATTTAATAACAACATTTATACTAAGCGGAAATGTAACCGCATTTCCTAATGCATGACTAACTATTGTCAACGATAAATTACTAGTGCCGACACAGTTATCTTCGGAAATAGTGGATCTCGTACACAAACAGTCATCTAAAGCGGTGACATCAGTGTTTGCCAGAGATTGTCGTCAAACATGAATTACGTGGATCACATATTATACAACCGATTTGCCAACTGATTAACTTGTCACTTTTTTTTGTTGGGGACACTTTCTATTCATTACTTGATTTCGAGAAATAATTTATCTGACAGTAACAGCTGTTTGAACACGAACTGTCACTGAAGTATATAAATCTAATTCGAAATTCCTAACGTCTTACTTACAAGTGAGAGAATAAAGGAAATTCACGATATTTGTGTCAAAAGCACGTATGGCATTCTAACTTGTTATCCGATGACATAAGGTGTCACAAACATCCAATTAATTCAATTATCTTACAAAGAGGCAAAAGGAAATCCGTCTCCAGTTGACTCATCACGTAACTTGACGCTCAAAATGAATTACTTCTTCAACCACATCCGATTTCATGTTCAGTAAATACGTGTGACTTTTGTTTAAACATAACATTTGAGTCTTGACCCATATTGTCCAGCGTTTCCGGTTCGCCGGTGATCGGCCTTCATGTAGCACCCACAAAGGTCGACCGTGGCGAATGAAACATTCGTACACACTCACTTGATTGGTGCCGAGATATATGTACCTATCTAATTAATCAATATGGGAGCCAAATTATCGCTTACATAATTTGAAGTCATATAACAGCTATTTGATTGCTTTACTGAAAGGGCTCTAAATAATAAAAAATATGGCCGTATTGGTTGAAAACAGTATCTATTGAAAACTTTCATGGTTCTTGGGGTTTAGAAACTCTTATAAAACTCCTTTCCTTTTTATGAAGGAGAAAGCAGAACTGTGCCTAAGGCAACGCAGAGCAGTAACGTGTTAGGATCAACGATTGGAATAGTGCATTAGTAATCGCTAGTTACATATGCATAATTGATTTTCATCCACATACATATTTATGAGTTATCCTGTTTTTATATGGTTATTATACAGTTCTTTTCTCAGAATTTTAGGGTCAGGAAAGTACTCTGACATTTTCTAAGTACCAGACAATAAGTCCTCAATTTATCAGAGGAGTTGATATCAAACTGAGTCATGAATACTCATTCAGCGAGAGTCAATTTGTCAACTATAAATTCCCTGAAATAAAAATATCTTTAACAGAAGACCAAACAAATCATTTGGTGTTTTTCCAACATATTATCACATTAATTAGACAGATGTTAGTTTTTCTATACTTGTATTTGTAGTACCAACGACCTTGCGTGATAATACGTAACAGTGACACCGATTTGCAGGGCAATCCTCCTCCCCGATTCGATTATGCAAACGCTACAGCTGATAAAATGTTACTCGCCGATGGCCTGCTTTATTTTTATTGATTATTTACTTATATTATGTGACTGACGTTTGTTTTGTGCGAGATAATTTGATAATTGCCGTTATCGATATTGACACCAATACTGAAAGTGGTTTTAGTGTGTTTTCTTTTCCGCTTTCCGCGTTAGGTATACAACATTATTTTTAGTATATGCGAAACCTGAATATAGTTTGTTCAGAATCAGTAACGGAATCGATTCATAGCTGTCATTAGACGCCAGCGCACAGCAGGGTGCAGAAACAAAACAACCCCTCAGTCGCCCGGGAGACCCGGTTTTTTTTTTCTGTCGACGGGGAAAATCATCATTGACAAAACCCGCTCTTGGGTAGAGCGGGAGATAGTGTCAGACTCTGATTACTGACTAAAAACCCCGCGCCGTTCCTTCTAGCCTTCATACCGGGGCTCTAATTTCCTTTCGGATAACCCCGACCCCGGTAGGCTTCGACCCAGATGGGCCCCTCCTGTTGCTGACAACTCCTTGAGGCGCGCGGGAACAGTGCGCGCCGTCGACGCCTTAGCTCGGTCCGGACAGTTACCGGACGATCGGACAGCAAGCTACCCATGGCTCGCTGTCCACATGCCCGCGTCTACGGTGGCTGGAAATCGGGGCTGGAACCCCGGCGGCGGCGGCGGCGAGGGCGCCTGAAGCGGTCGGCCTCCTCCTTTGCTAGCATTACTGCTTCGCAGAAGGAGGCGACCGCCTGCCACTCCTCCTCGCTCCGGACCATAGCCTGAACCAAGGCCCGGCGCGAGGGAGACCCGGGGACCATGTATTTATATCGCCAACCAAGTAACAAAACTTTTTTTAAACTTTTTTAACTTTTTTTAGATTTTTCATAATACAGTTTTGAAATTTTGAAAATACATAAGTAGATTCTTTACATAAAAATACTAGGCAGGTGTTTCAGTTTTCGCTTATATACTAAAAGTAAGGTTGTATAACTGATCATTTGTCATGTTGGACAGCAAATCATTGATAGTTTACGTCCAAAAACCTTCATAGGAAGCGATCGATGCGAAAAATAAAGTTAAGCAAAACCAATATTTAAAGGTCTTGACTTTCAAATACAATGGTGTATGATTTAAATATTTAGCGAGTGCCATCTTAGACCCGTTAGGTACAAAACGGGGGCGTGACTTTGCCGTCTGTGCCAAAGATTCCCCTCTGATTTGCCAAGTATTCGCGACGATGTTTGCCTAACATCGGAGCGCGAGTAACGTTCCATGTGTACCACATTGGGTATCTTATTTATTTTCATGGTGACTTAATGAAAATTACAGAGCTCTGTTTAAGTATCGGAATGGGTTTTAAGCTAGAACTACACTGCGCACACGTTTTCCACACACGCCGGTCTAGCGCGTCGGTCTCCACGTCTCTATACAATTTATGTGGAAAGTAAACTTGTAGAGTTACACTAGATCCACGCCACGTGATGTTATTCTACGTACAAATCAGGCGTGTTACTCGTGAGCGTCGGTCTAATGTAGTTCTAGCTTTATTCAAATTGTAAGCTGGGCTATAATAGACGGTCAGTGAATAAAGAATAAATGATATTGCTCAAAAAACATTAATATTTCTCAAGAACCATATATAGGTAAATATAGAAATTGATAACCTATGCTTATTGTAATAAATCAGAGTAGTTCTTTTGTCTGTTCAAACCCACTAATCTCGAGGACCACCAGTCGGATTCGAAAAAAATCTCGGTATGAGATAGCCACTAGCCAGGTTCATGACGAATTGTGTAGGTTATACAACATCACGCTATGACCCATGGAAGTGGAGAATTACCCAAAGATGTGGTTTGGTGGATAGCTAGATATAGATATTTCTAAACACAATCCTATCTAAAGCTAGCTTTCAATATCTGTATACCTTAATTAAAGTATGACCCATGGAAGTGGAGAAGTAACCAAAGACGTGGTGTGTTGGATAGCTAGAAATAGATATCTAAACACACAATCCAGCTAGCTTTCAATATACAGGGTTATTTGTGAAACACTAACAACCTTGCAGGACTGTATTACTAACATCATAAACAACAACTTTGGTTCTATGACTTTTAAAAATGTATCAATTATTATACAAAAATTGTTAGTAACAGACTTGAGAGGTTGTCAGTGTATTACATATAACCCTGTATACTTAAATTAACATTCCCTCTCCTAGACGGGAGGCCTGAGTCCCAGCAGTGGGAACATTAAAAAGGCTGATGATGACTTAAATTAAGGTACCCAGTGAACTCTGCAAGTTTTTCCAAAAATGGTCATAGGTACTTATTGGATGTGCGTCACAGATGTTGTATACTTCCTAAAGCGTTGACCTTTTTATCCCGAAAGGAAAAACTTTTAGTTACTTAGTTACACTTATTTTTGTTCATGTCCTGTGGTAATTCCATTCATACATTTAACAATGAATAACGTAATGGAATTTTTGTCGGTTTCTGATAGGGTATATATATGGCTATCATATATTATAGTGATAATAAATATGCTAAAGTTATATATCATTAACCTCTGCGGCAAATTAATACTGATGGTGTAGCAATAATTTAAGGCACTCAAAAATATTAGTGAAAAACTTTCAGAATCGGTTCAGTAGTTCTAGAGATTACCCCTTACATACAAACTTACATCTTTATATTTATTTATGTAGCTTTTTTTCGAAGACAGGAACTATTCTATAAAAGTCACCGAAAACAAACACCTAGCCAAATTGTTTTTTTCTTTAGTGAAGTGTTTTTCCAATGTCCATCCAAGATATATATTTTGTGACTACTTGTTTGTACAAACTGTTTTGTCTGCAAACATTTATTACCTATCACTTGATAACCTGGGCCTTTCGTTTACTTGTTCTCTTGTTCCATTTCATATCTAATTTACTTGTAGAAAACATTTATCTGCAGTCAGATTGATAAATTATATTTCTTGTTTTGACGTACAAAGCTTTAAATTACTAATTAAAGTTGTAGCTACACGACTATTGAGCCTTGAGGTCAAAAAACTTTTTTCATTATGATTGACGATATTTTTCTTGTCTAGGTAAGAGGCTAATGATAGAAACATGACTCGTTTATCTTCACCAGTCATCGTGGTCACTGCGGAAAATTCTTACTAAGGAAAATTAATAACTCATAATAACACTAACGTTGAAGTATGACTGTAAAACGCGGTTATGCTAGGTAGCGGGATCAGGGACTGTCATACTTGTCATTATAAAGCAGTGTCAACCTGAAGATAGAACCAGCAGTAGAAAATTATTTATTAACCCGTATTGTCCCTTAGTTGGCAACACCACAGTCACTCCTCTTGGAAATCGGCTCCGCAAATGGGCATTGCGCGTACGCACCTAAGCACGTATTTCCCAACTAAATGTTTATTACTATGATCCTCTTGATAAATTATAATTTATCCGCCACGTCTCAGTGCTCAGCTCCAATTAATATATTCCCAGAATAGCCTAAGAAACGTATTAACTTGAGACAAAATTAATATTCCTTTAACGAACGTCTATTTACCGTTAGGAAAAGTACGTGTGTACTAATTGCGAGGCGTACTGCGATGAAATTGAGATTGACAGCCCTGTACACGCGGCGTTGTTTAACTGTTTCAATCAACCGTAGGCTAACATTGACCCGGCCCGCAAATAGATGTAACGAGTAATTAAACATGCGCGTGAGTTAATCTCGTATTGAGTTATATTTTTTTGTCGAGACACGGTCAATGTGAAGAGGGTAATGGTTGAATGTGAAAGCATATGTAATATCGTGGGTCCATCATCGGACCACCAGACGTACGATGATACGCCAGCACATGTGGACATCCCACCCATACGAACAAAACGTTTTAGGAACATATTGATTGTGCGTACTAAATAGTGGAATTCCCTGCCGGAGTCTGTCAGGAAACTGACCATAACCTAGGACTCCGTAGGTTACTTCTAGGCAACCGTGCTCCATAGTCGACCACATCATCGCGAATCAATAATAATAAAAAATACAAATATTTTTCGCATTGAAAAACCTTTCACCACTCCCTTTCTTTACCTAGGGGGCACGTGGGTCGTTTTGGGTTCGTCGAGCAAATAAACAAATGGGGACAAGTCTGACCTCCTCACTTTATTCGTTTTATCGACCAATACTGCATGTCTTTTTTTACAAGCTTTCATTCAATGTTTTTATGTTTGTCTGTTTAGGGCGGATCTTGCAAAATGGGTTTTGAAACAGTTTTCTCTAACCGATTTAGCTAAAACTTGGCATACCTGTCTAACTTAGATGACAATGCATCCACACGGTAGCATGGAGCTGGTCTTGGGTACGCCATAATTATTCCTAGGGCCCTGGAACAAAAGCAAAGAAGGAAGAGGATTAGGTTTTTAGTTAGTAAAAGTCTGACATCACCTTCCCAGGGAGATGTCATTTGAGTAAATAATTCTTCCACCAAAAAAAGACAAAAGTGGAATGGTCTGAAGATGGAGTCAGATAGTGGCTATCTGAACTCCTGAGCACAACAGCATAACCCCATCGTGTTACAGCTCTCTGGAATGGTCTGGATCAGTAGATACTTTATAATACCTTGCGATAAAAAATAGTTTTATATTTTCAACGAATACTTATCTACTTGATATCAAGAAATTCGTCATCGAAACGACTATTTTAGTATTCAACTAAAAGAGAATAGATATTAACTTAACCAGTTTGAACGAAACAGCTGATGGACTTTTTTCCAATCAGTTGTTCAGTTATATCATAGCTATTAAAATAACCAACACATATTGCTTTGAACATAACGTGTTATATTGATTCGGAATTCCTCGCATGTATGATTTTACGACTGTTTTGATGTTCGCACTTAATAACGGTATTTACACACACAAAGCGTTGTTCTATTACAGTTCTTGTCATCGCTCTATTCATCGTATTGGTCGATATTTATACCTTTTAACAGCAATAAATAATTAAGCATCATTTGCTAATCATAAAATTATTCCACTGAATTTGGGGATGCAGACGTGTGTAGTCTCATCATCATTTCAGCTGAAAGATGTCCACTGTTGGACATTGGCCTCCCCCAAGTGTCCTGTGATTTTCGCATCCATCAGCTTCCCGCGACCCGTAGTCTCAACTTGGAAAAAAAATATAAAATGGGCTATGATCATCTACCTTGATCTCTGTTAGAGCTCCCGGTGACTTTTCTATTTTCAAACCTAAATAAATGGATGGCGAAAGGAGATTTGGGTCTAAGCAAGACTTCATCACTGAAGCATACAAACACTGACCCTTGAGAACTTTTTATTTGAAAGGAATAAAAAAATAATTGTAACAGATTTTTTTTTCTAAATAGAGACTACGTTAAGAAATAAAATGCATTTCGCCTATTTTTTTTTTAAGAAGTCACTGTCTGATCAAAACGCTCTTTTATTAATCATGATCAACAGACGTTACAAATCAAACTTAGATAAAGAATAGATTTTGTGTGCCAATTCATCTTACCTCCCACACAGCTCCAATCACTCTTCACATCACCTGCCCATATATGGGCATCCTCACAAAAAACAGCGAGTACATTGACATGCAATACCACTAGCACTTTGCCCGCGACTTCATTCGCGAGAATGTTTTCATAAAAACAAACCGTATTTTGAGGGTAGTTTTGAATAACTAATAAGTACAGTCTGTTTTATTCATTTTGGTCTGATTTTTTACAAATTGTCAAGTTTATTCATTTAAGTAATAAGAATCCTCCATATAATCTTTAAAAACAAAAAATGATGGCTGATGACCTTTACTATTTGAGCTACTTACACGGAATTTATGATTTAGCATACAAACAAAATTTCTCCTTTTCACCCATTCAAAGGTGTTTTTAATCTCGTGGGGTTTGATTACGCATGCGGGATTGCTCGGCATGTGTCACCTACTCACCTACGTCACAAAAGGAAGCCTTGTGCAAAATTTCACGCTCGTAATCCCAGCATTTTCGGCTGTACGTTGTTATGTCAGTCAGTTTCTCCTTTTATATGTATAGGTTTCTAGCGTATAATACCGCCTTAATGCGGCCTGTCTTATGTCAAGATACATCATGTAGAACATTGAATAACGTCGTATGTCTGTGGGCTGTAGTATCGCGCATAAGAAACGTTGTCTGTTACCGTTATCGTCTGTCAGTAGGTTTTATATCTGATGGACGGTGCCAGCCGCCTAACGGTGCTCCGTGCATACAATGCTAGGCTGACTTGCCTAAGGGTGAGGCTGGGGTAAGAATCGTAAGCGGGATCTATAAAGCGGAAAACGTCTAGGCAACAAGACAATTCAATGTCAGCAAAAAAATATTGTGAAAAAGACAATTTCTATGAAAGAAATACGAGTATAAATGCAATGTTTCATATATTTTCAACAGAAAAATATATATGAAACAGGAAGCAGCTGTTGATTTTAAGTACTGTGAATATATTATATGAAAGTGTAGTGTAAGAATTTTTTGCGTCTAGCTCAAATAGCGAACAGTATATTTTTTATTCATCTTTTAAAACAACTCCCACGTGAAGTATATGTTTCCGAGTGCTTTTCTTAACCCATAGTTTTTGCTAAGCACAAACAAAAACTTCACACAAACAAAACAAATATACACTCATTATTTATTCGCACGTTAGTATCTCAGTCTCAATCGTGAACTTTGTAATGTCTATAAACAAGTATAAGCGAAGTTGCAAAAAATTCTAAATCTTTGCAAAATCATTTTTCCTCTTTGATCATCACACTAGATCTTTTTGCTTTTTATTCACTGAGCAAGGAGATTCTACTAAAACTATTTTCCCAAAAAAATAAATTTCATCCCTCGCTTTCAATAAGACCTATCTCATAGCTCATACTACAAGGGTGGACTCGGGCGTATTTATAATAAGTCTACATAAAAAACAGTGGCTTCCTACTGAAGGAAAGCGCCATCGAGGCCGGACATAGAAAGAGGTGGCGGTATGATTTAGACACGTACCGCGAGGACTGGGTAGAATCGGTGCAGAAGAAAAAAGTTTGAAAGGACTTGGTGGAGGCCTTTGCCCAGCTGTGGGACTGCAATATCTAAACCTATACCACAACAGAATAAGTAATAGTACAAGACCATACTAACATTGATCAACATATGTATCTCAATAAGTCTTCTACAAGAAACTACATACATTTAATCTATATACAGCGTGGCGATTAGGTTATCACATTAATTGAAGCCACATACCCTTTATTAGGTATTTTATCATATTCGGTTAAAATAATTTAATAATAAACAATATTATACCCGTGGGAGATTTTTTTCCATTTTAATATTTCTCAACATCATGTATTGCATGAACTTAATCAGCTGACCAATAAAAGCAGGTCAAAGACCCGAGGTTGGTGAAGATACCTAGTTCACAACTTCAAACGTTGCCATTCCGTATTACCTACAAGCTCTAAACTATCATTTTACAAACTGTTTACGTTTGAATTGTTTATGTTTCTTCTAATCATTACTACAAACGTAAACAATTCAAGCGAAAAATGTCCATATGACTAATAACTGAAGGTGATTTTTGTGTGCTAAATTAAAAAGATGAAAATGGACCGCATGGGAGGTATGAAAAAATATGCAACAATATTCTTACAAATGACGACTTAAGGTTTAAATCTCTATGCGCGAAATCTTTGGTGTGTCCTATGAATGAGTCTAACTCTAGTTCGCCGCCAGCCCAAAATATTTGACGGATAGTTGACGAGTAAACTATCTGCGCGCCGGCCCTTCGTAGATATTATTGTTATTTTGTGGAAATTGTTTTGTGTTTTATTTTTGTAAAATAAAGTAGATTAATAATACGATAGTATTATTAGTTGCACATTGTACTACATTAGTGAAAATAGTGTGTGTGACAGTAGATGTAGATTTTTTTTAAATAGTGTAGATTTCAAAAGTTATTTTGTGATTATTTCATAAAACAATATCATAAAATACCTATGTTGTCAAAATGTTAATGCGTGGTACAGTCGCACCACGCGCGCGGGCCTACTTCCACAAGTAGGTATTCATTCATAACTCGCGTACGCGTAGGTACGGCGCGTTCTCGCCAGAGCCGCGGCGTTGCCGCTTTTACAGGACAGTAAACTGTTATTATAAAGGATGTTTTATTTTTTACCAATTATAATGCTATTTATTTTGTTTGAAAAATTCATTTTCTTAATTTTAGTAAAATTGTTTATTTTATTATTTTAACGGAATAATAACAACTTGTAATGCCTGCTGCATAATTTAATGTGATAACCTAATCGCCACGCTGTATACTCATATTATGTAGAGAAAGGATATGTATTTTGGTTTGAACAAACTCAAAAAAACTAGTAGACGGATTTTATAAATTCTTTCACCAGTAGAATGCTACTTTATCATAGAGTGAGACTTAGGTTATATATTTTCTACATTCACACGTCCGAAGTCACTGACAGAAGCTGGTTTTATGAATATTAATTCATTCAGTTCATATTTTATTTTGCATAGTTTAACATGAGCGCTTCTAACATCAGAAGCTAGTGCATGGTTGCAAAGATCGCTTCGTTTGGTGAAGAACCGGCAAGAAATAAAAAATATATATATATATATGAGAACACCGGACATCAAATACTTAATACCACCCCACAAAGTAGTGATTTCATTCCTACATAATATTTCAGTTAGTACCTGGTCGCTCACTAGTCTATGAATAAATGCTGCAAAACATGTGGTCTCCAATGCAATGTGTGTATTGCATTCACCAGATTGCAAATATCCTATTACATGTCTTCATAAAATATCTTTGTTAAGTGAAAACTAGATACTAAAAGTCACACAAAACTTAAACGACCATGTTTATCTCTGAGATAATCTGATACTCGGTTGTAAATCATTTTGAAGTTATTTCTATGTATTTATGCGATAGCGATAGTAAAATACTTGAAATTAAATATTTTTGTAATGAACAATGAATGCTGACAAGATTTTCAATTCCCTACCTTCCAAATATGTGTATGTATGACATTATGTTTATTAGATCTTACCTTCAAATCACATTTATTTATGACATACTAGTGTCCTGCCCCTGCTTCGCACGAGTGTTAGAAATCTGTAATTTTTTTCGACTTTTCTTCTTTTCAATATGCATGTATTACATACCTAAACCTTTGTCATAAATCATTCAGTCTATAGGTGAAAACCGTAAGAAAATTCGTTCAGTAGTGTTAAAAGTTTTTAAGTTTATAGCGTTCACACAGACAGACAGTTGCGGTGGAGGACTTTCTTTTAAATATAATATGTTCGGAAGTGGTGCCTACCTGTAAAAAAAGCTTTTGGGCTATAGAATCAAGCGAAGTATTTTTTTGTTTTTTTGTGTAAAAAATTTATTGTTGGTGAGCACAATAATTAGAAATGCAAAATATAGACATCTCTCTTATTAGGTGGATCTCTATAATCAAGTAAAGTTAAAAATCGATGGTGTAGGTACCAATAGATTTATCAGTGCAAAATAATATAAATTAGGAAGATACATATAATGAAGCTAGACTATCGAACATGATTTTCCAAAACGCCGAATAGTTCGGATTACGAGTTGTTCACGCTCCAGATATTGCATTTAAAAGCCACACCGAACACAATGACAGAATTGTAACAACGACGGTTTATACCTGTAACTAATGGTTAAATACTTATAATATACCTGTAACCACTTACATAACGTCCTCTCTCACATGGTAACCAGCTATGACTGCTGCACTATTATTATAAAGAACAATTATCAACTAAAATCAATGCTATATAGGACACTGCGCGTGTATGTATTGCGCAGCATCTGATTTTCACATTTAAAATCATCATGTCAATTGAAAAAGGTTTGTTCTATAAAGTGCTGAAAAAATTAGCTGTAGCATAGCGTTAAAAGACAACAATTTTTTGGATCTATTTGTATACAGCAACTGGAACGTCACATGATCAAAATTCCAAAAAACAAAAATAGTTTTGCAACTATAGTAGAGACAGAAATATATTCTCCAAAATGAAAACAATATATTTTGAGTACCCAAACGAAATCGTATGTATGTTGAAATGGTAAGTTGTATAAATGTTTTTTGTTACCACAACAAAATGGTTGTCAGCGTAAATTAATGGCACTCGTAAAGGCTCTGCATAATAGAGATCACACTGCTGTGTCGTGCGGCGGAGCGCAAGCGCATGGGGCACAACGTGATTTATGCATTTCAAATCGCGCATGCGCCATGCCGCTGTTCACTTATACAACCAAGTGTGCCTCAGTCAATAATAGTAACGTTGCCATGCAATACATACGGAAAACTTTGTGTAACAGAATATTTTTATGCCTTATTTTATGTTGCAAGAGCGTCAAGGTTCAATGTCATGAGTCAATATTATGTGCTAGATTTTGTAACGTTACACCTATCTGTTAGACGTGATTTTCTGTTCAAGGCCTAATTTATCTTTATGTGCTGTGTCTTCTAGTTTTTGTTTGTTCATAAGCTACCGGCCTTTGTCTTCTGTCTAGATTACTTTACTATATCGTTGTATACGGACTTATATGCTTCAGATAAGCATACTCACTCATCACTATCAAGAAAGCTAGAGATCTAGTGTCATTTCATATTATAAAGAAAAATGTTTCTCATGATTAAATTCTCATCAACAAACATATTAATCTCATCATTACATATTTGAATGATACAAATCAGCATACATAACTTACCGTCTGGCAGGTGGCCCGTCGGCCGAGCATGTTTACTACGTGAATCAAACCGATTGTCTCATCCACGTGTCCTCACAAATCCGCGCCCTCTGTTTACTATAACTTTTATTCAATGACCTTGTTCCCTCTCAGTTCCGTTTCCATTGTTTATTGGGTGTAGGAAAATAATGACGATTGAGGTAGAGTTATTCTGGTTAAATTTAGAATTTTTCCATCTCAATATGTACAATGTAAAAAGATGAAAGCAACACTAAAATACCACTCCGATCTTAATCGCACACCTGCAGCAATTAGTGACAAAAGTGACATACATAATACTATACTAACATGACATATATTTCTGTTTCAGGTAAGGCAATGTCTTCTAAACGGGTGACATATTTTTCCAGAAGAAGGTAAGTACCTACGTCAGACATGGTGATCAATCAAGAAACGTCCACGATGCTCCAATCCTGAGAAAAGTCGACCAGGCCATTGTACCAGTTTCTGTAAATCCTACGAACATATTGTTTCATGTCAAATTTGTCCTCACCTTTGTCTGAAAGCAGTTTTTTAAGCAAATGAACCTGCCCTCTGAGCAAACGACAAACAGACACGGTCATCCACCCCGGCAATGGTTACTTAATGTCCAACGATTAGTCATACGGCTCAAAGCAAATATTTTGTTAGTACTCGACTCACCGCACCATCGTATGATTTGGCTGAAAACCGCAAACAAATGGTAACACTACAGTTCACATTTGTATGTAGGTAGGTATAGTAATGTATTCATCACTATTGTTATGTCATGGATGATCCTGTTCTTTTGAAGTGTCAGGCCTGAATCAGGCAATTAGCAGCTTGAGTGTGACGTCAACAATAAATGTTGTCATCACTGAAACTTAAAGTGACATCATTGAGGCACAGAAGGTATAACGTTTCGTGGCTATACACATCCATATAAAGAGCTCCGCCGTCAGGTAGAGGGAAGTGGCCCGTTAGAATATAACACACCGAATCAACTCTCAGATCTGAAATAGATTGTTTACGCCATGTCCGGGCGCTATGCCAACGGTCACCTGAAGCCGCACTATAAGGTTTTGGCACATAATTAAATTTTTATCAACTAGTCTGGCGTTTGAGTCATTTCTGACTGGCATTAGGTGTGCGATGTCTAAGAAATTGATCCAATACTTTATTGTAACTAATTAGATTCTGTTCATGTCCGCAGTATTGCCAGCTTGTCACGTTTTGATGCGTTCGAAATGTAAGCAAAGATGCTTTGAGAAATGAGGCATTTATTTGCCAATATCTACAACATTTATTTTGAAAAATTACTTGACAACGAATACACTCAATGACAAATAAGCAACGACATAATTATATTCATTGATTTATTACTTTTCAAAGGGGTAATTTATCAATTATCTACAGATTCTAAAATATTTTAAAGAAAGATCAATGTTTGACATTTTGTCGTACGTTGGATAATGTGAACGACACGCGACAATGGTCGATTGTGATGTTATCGTGGTGTGGCTCATTACCACATCACTATCTTCGAGAGCCTGATCTCCAGCTAAGATACCGTTTGATAGCAATCAATAGTTTTATTGTTCTTACATTCGTGCTTTGAATTTTCCCTTTTGACACTGACGTCATCCCATTACGAGTAGTTGTAAGGAGTGTACTGCAATTAACTTGGGCAAGGCCCTGCTATTGTTTAACTAAAGCTTTCAATTGATGTACTTGCATTGTATGGACAGTGTGCTTCAAAAATCCATTAGATACATTTGAGCATTTAAAAAAAAGATCGTTGCGCCACACTTTTGACCTCTGTCTCGTTCATTTCTTTCTGCGTTAACATTCTGAAAAGAATAACGAGATTGATGAAATATTTTCCTTCTTTCTTGCTCTAAAAATCTTCAATGCAATCGCTTCCTCACCGCATTTATTTGTCGACACACCTATTAGATAAACGCAATTAAAAGAAATATATTGCTTTTATAAAAATCTGGGTCGTATATTGTTAGTTTAAAAAACAATTTAGTGGTTTTCAGTCGAATCGTTATCTCTTTGATGCTAGATAACCTCTACTGAGACAGGGTTAGCATTCAATAGATCCCCGATGTCAGCCATCTTTGTGTAACCAGTTATCAATGTTTATCCAGCGAGTGTTTACATTTGCACGCTGCCTCCGATAACGGTAATGATGTACGAGATTAGCGTCAATTTTAAAATTATTAATGTGAGAACTAAATTGTTCAGGGTACGAGAGACGTGTGTAGTTTATTACCTTATATTTACTGATCAATTTTGTCTGTACAAATGGCTTGGATCTTTTGGCTTACATAATTTATATTTTCATCTTTATTAGTATTGGTTCGCTCGAATTCTCATGTATCTAGATCAAATTCTCTTTCAATATGGTTGAGTGTGCGTTTAAAGTAGTATTCTATTTTAATTTAAACAATGACATTTATAATTTAAATATACACCACCTGCTGAGTAACGACCACAGAGAGACAATATTTCAAGAACATTTACGTCACTCTGTATATTTGTATTTGTATTCAGTTAATCTTATAACATAAATATAAGTGAAAAAGTCCTGCCGGTAGTATTTTGAAACATTCTTACGTAAAACTTGAAGTGTTTAGACACGGTGCCGAGTGCAGCTTGTTATGAATTAAAAGTGCGCATTATGCATTTGGCCTACTTGTTCTAGCATTAATGCTTGGTAGCAACCATTCTGCCACTGTTGCTATGTTTCCGGGTCGAACGCATGTTCCACATTCTTGAGAAAAATGCAATTCATCAAGAAGTACACTAAGAAACCAGACGAAAACATGACTCATCTTCTGTATATAAATGCCAATTCCTGACTCATTGACTCATCAATGCCCAGCTGTACTTATGCGCAGAGGTCCCTCTTACATCCAAAAAACAGATAGGATTTTCCAAAATCACCCAAATATTGTATGAGGAAACCTACTTTTACGCGAACGAAGCCACTGGCAAGTAGTAGTTTCATAAAGCAGTAATTTATCAGCTCTCACAATTAGTCACGATAATACTCTCCAGGTAATTATAATAAATCCGCCAACAGCTAAGCTTACTATAATTCACCACACCGCTTCGTTGTAACGCGATTGTCACGCTAAAGGTCACAATCAGCGTTTCTAGAAGCTGCCGTTGTCTCTCGGCCAAGATCCAACGTCAAATCAATCTTATCAAAGTGTCTAAAGTGCAGACCTAAGCGGATATACTGTGAAAACAGGTCTTAGGTCACCTAACAGCACGTGTCTCATTGACGTCAATCAACACACATCTCGATAGCTTTCTAACGCGCCTAACCCTACTTAACGCTTTATTTATGTTTAACTTGAAAGCTGCCATGTTTTTACTTTAATTACCCCCAAAGCTATCGATCTTGCACACGTGGTTGCAGAAGATAAATATTTAGCAGCCCATCAACATATTTATCATCCATATCGCTAATGTGTGTGTCCCCCATTGCTATCACAATATTGAGCGCGTACCGATAACCTACATCTCGTCCACGAGTTGTTTATTTCACAGCACCTAATTGTCAAAATTCTATTGAGAAAAGAGCATTTCCTTTCACAATGACATAATACATATACATTCAGTCAAAAAAGTATCGGGAATGGATGATTTGTTTATGGTTCCAAATTCAAATTTTTGTTTTTTTTGTAGTTGTTAGATTGGCACAACTGTTTTCCATTTTGGCGCGGAGTTTGAGTTGCATCTGTTATTTATATTAAATACAGTGCTGGTTTTAGTAATATGATATATAGTGTGTATTGCGAATTTCATAATGGACAAAAATATCGAACAAAGAGTCGTTCAAAAGCGGTCGAGATGTGATGGAAGATTTGCCTCGCTCTGGTAGGCCGTCAACGTCTGCAACTGAAGTTAACATCGCAAAAGTGAAGGAAATAGTGACTGAAAATCCTCATACAACTCTGAGAGAGATAGCCGCCGAACTTTCTGTATCTCACGAGTCGATCCGTACCATTTTAACTAATCATTTGGGTATGAAACATGTTGCTGCTAGTTCCAAAAGATCTGAATTTTCTCCAAAAACTCAATCGCATGAAAGTCGCTGAGGACATGCTAGAACGAGTCAGTTCGGACCCAACATTCATGAAACGCATTGTTACTGGTGACGAGACGTGGGTTTACGAGTTTGACATGCAAACTAGTCAACAAGCTTCGGAGTGGCGCCTTCCAACTGATCCGAAACCGAAAAAGCCACGCCAAAGTCGATCAAAAGTCAAAGTCATGTTGACTGTTTCCTTTGACTATCGCGGTGTTGTGCACTCTGAATTCTTACCGGAAGGTCTAACGGTAAATAAAGAATATTATTTGAGCGTTATGCGGCGTTTAAGAGATCAAATTCGACGAAAAAGGCCAGATTTGTGGAAAGAAAATTCTTGGATTTTGCACCACGACAATGCGCCTTCGCACAAGGCTATCATTGTGAACGAATTTTTGACCAAACACTCAACAAATACCATCCAGCAACCACCATATTCACCAGATATGGCTCCTGCTGACTTTTTTCTTTTTCCTAAACTCAAATTACCACTTCGTGGCACCCGTTTTCAATCGATAGAAGACATAAAGGAGAATTCGCGGCGAGAACTGAACTCAATTCAGGAAGCAGCGTTTAAAAAATGTTTTGATGAATGGATTATTCGTTGGCGCAAGTGTATCGTTTCTAAAGGAGCATACTTTGAAGGTGATAAAATAAATTTGGATGAATAACAGACATTTTGTGTATTATTGATCTTTTCCCGGTACTTTCTTGACAGAGTAGTATCTATACATGTTTGTATGTATATTTTCTACTACTTTTTGCCAACGGCTTCATTCGCGTGAATGTCAGTTATCGCGAATGCGAAATCGAAGATAAATATAAAGTAGGCGGTTCTTCCTTGGGGCTCAAACTTATTCCATAAAAATTTTCATGAAAATCTCTTCAATAGTATTACCGTGAAAGTCAGACATTCACATTTATAACATTAAGGATGGATTTTTTAAATTGTACAATGAATCCTACATTCTATTGTAATCTCTCTATCACTCAATGGTTGCTGGGAAACAACTCAAATTATTTAAGCTTGCCTATGTGATGTCATGAACTCTATTATCACTGTATTTTATAACTTTTGGTGTGCAATAAAGAATTAACAATTGATTATGTCAGTGGCTGACTTGCTGCCCACGTCTATTGTCCGCACAAATTCGTCGAAAACTCGATTAAGTATCTTATTTATTGCACAATTGATCGTTTACCTAAATAGACATTTTGCAACTTGTTATGATTCTTATCTATTGGCTGTAAAAGGATGCTGACAATATTTTACTGCTCGAGCAGCTCGACCTCACCGATATTTGTAAACCCTTATGGTAAAGTTGCTAACAGTTCTGTTTACTTGTGTCCATGTTTCTAATGCTTGCGTAATTGACGATAACTGCTTCGTGCCCTTCTATATTTAGTACCATAAACCATCACTTATTCGTTTATTGTTAGGCAAGTATTCGTATGTTGCAATCATTATTTTCAAATTCTTGGGAGTCGCTATCTACGTAGATAAAGTAATGCCCTAAATCTTTTGAGTATGCATCACGTTGCGTTCAGCGAATATTATGCAAAGTTTACATAAGTGTAAGATAATTTTGTTGACTTCAGTCCAGATTTCAGTTGATAATGACTCACATGTAGTCGCGTGGCTTGTTAAAAATCTAGTCGTTTATGTCGCTACCGCGTTTCGTAACGCTGACGCTGCTTGTGATTTACGTACTCCTGAGACAACTATGAGCTGCTAAGAATTTTGTAACCACCAGCTCCCTCGTCGGTCTCGTACACTAGACTGCAAAATTACCGGCTGTGATAGTTTCTTTTTTTAAATACATGAGGGAAATTCGTGAAACTGTAGTATGTTTTTGATTATAATTAATACAAAAAGTACCGAATACATAACACGTTCGTCGTTTTAATACTTTGTATTTTCTCTACGAGCCCATATCGTTTCATTAAAATACTGTGGCCTGATGTAAATCAATTTTTTAATACGGTTTTGGTCTTTGTCCATTCTTCCACTAACGCGCTCTTTAACTCGTTTGCCGCTAGCTGGTGCTAAAGAGCTTTTTCTAAGTCATCTTACGAGCTCATCTCATATATCGCTTATTTGGTGCAACAACGGCGTAATTACACTTTTTTCAAAACAAGTTTTATAATGTTAAAATGTACGAAAGACTATTTACATCGGGAGAAACATCATTTACGTTGATTTTATTCAATAAGACGACCCACTGACCAACGATTAGAATCGTAATAAGTTTCGCTAAATTGTCATAACCATTAATATTAATCTTTGACTGTATCTCCTGTAAAATTTCTAAAAGTGTAATTACGCCATTGTTGCACCAAATGAGCGATATGTTCTATAGAATTTGAAGTCTAGGCTCTCTGCAGGTAATACCGACCTCTTGAATAAACGCATTAACCAAATGAACAACCTGTGACGGCGCATTACCGTGTATAAAAATTAAATTATCGTCCATTTTCAATCAGAAATAAACCACGCTCATTATCTATACAAATCTGAGAACAGTCGGAGAACCGTTTCCTATCTCAACTAACTCCGTACAACTTGAAGATATCCTACCCCATACCATTTTGATCCTCCATCAAATGTTCAAAACACGCATGATGATACCGTTCTCTTGGTCGGCTAAATACGAAAAGTATTTATCATCGTGTGTAAATAAATAAAATCTGGCCTCATCGAAAACATCCTAGGACCAATCGTCGTCTGTCCATCGAACGTGTCCTCGAGGAAACTGTAACATCAAGTAACATGTTAACTCTGTCTATGTTCCCAGAGAAGTTTGAGTTTGAGCTATAAGGCTTTATACTAGCTTCACAAAGTCGTCGTTGGATCGTGTCAAGAGTTTACATTGTTGTGGTGTATTTCTTAAAGAGTTACAATTCAGTATCTGATGAAAACGACATCCCTCGATTGCTCAGAAAAAGCCGTGGGATGATTTCTTCGCATAATGCTCATGATGAATTGGTCTTCTCGTGTAACCCTCGAGATGATACTACATGGTATTTCATTTTTTTTAACACACAGGTGTTATCAACACATGTTGCCCTGAACTTAGTGTGAAAAATCCAAGAAATTGTTTATTATGACAGCTTGGTTAGAAACTAAAGTTGATTTTTTTGTCTTAATTTCGTTTTTTTTTTTTTGTTTAAAATTCAGATATTCTGTTTTATAAACTCTACATTGAACAACAACTACAATATATTATTGATACGAACGATCTTAAATAACTTTGAAAAATATTGCGGTTGTCCTATGTGACATGTTATTTTTTGTCCAATCTATCTACCAATCCGAATTATCCGCGAAATAATTCTCTTATGACGCTATTCCATCTGATAAATTTACACACACGTAATTTTTTTTTGTATGCCATAAAAATCCAGCGCTGGTAATTTATGTAAGTGGTCTAAAAACTGACTGCGTAGGCTTCTGCGACTGATTCTTTTAAACCGGTTTCTATTTATTTTTGTGCTGGATTCAGAATTTGCTGTTTATAAAGTTTGTCTAGCGAAATTTATTTATTCTCATACTCGTACATTATCAATTTTACGTCGTTCTTCACTGTAACATCATCGGACGCGAATACGGATCCGATTAAATGGTGTTAACCTAGTTGAAGTAAGTTTTATTGTAAGGCTTCCACACCTTTACTCCTACATTAATTCTTGACCAATATAGGTGTGTCTTTAAGTTTTAGTTACGAGTTCTTGGTCCATATTGAGATTGAGGTTTATTTACAAAAACAGGATTCCCAGAATCCGCTATTGAATTTACATTCTGCATGTGAATATGCAATTTTCTACTTTCAATACTTATTGGATGATGTCACGAATTGTGATGTCATTGACTTCGTAAGTTAACATCATTACTTGTTTTGGATTATTACAAAATATGTGAGCGACACCCATGGGAGCCACATAGAATTAAAATAACATGTTATGATGACTAATTAATTAGATACAAATGTTAATGTTTTTATTTTTTGTTGTGCCACATTAATCAAATTCAAACCAACTTTGCCCGTATTGTCTTTCAGACAAGACTGTTTTAAATGAATAATGGTTAAGTCTGCTTTGAAACGACGCAATTTTTAAGAATAACTCATTGTTAAGATTCTTAAAAATAACTGAGTAATACTTGGCGATATGCAAATAAAAGCAATTCTCCACTAATAATAAGGAGGTCCTAAAATCTCGACCACTTCCTTCTCAACCGGTTCGATACAGTAAAATCGTACGATACGTAATTAAGATCGCGAGTGACCTCATGGCTATTCGCGAATGTGTGCTCAATTTTTATAATACTTACCATTGCAATGTCTGCAAGAATTAATGCATTCGAGACGATTTCGATAAACCGTCTTGTAGTTTCCGATGTTTGGATCAGTTCAGTTCAGCACATCAATAAATTATTTTTCTGTTGCCGTTAATTAGACAGTAATTTTCCTTTCTGATCTGGATTCCCCCGTTTTGATTTCATCATTCATCTTTGTTTTTACGTATTCTTGCTTTTCTTATTTTTCCTGCTTTCGAAGATATATTTACGAGTCTAACTGTATCTTCAAATCGGTGTCTAGAATAAGCCATTTGGATCAGGCTATTGAAATTGCATGATAACTGAATCACATGGTATGCGATACCGCTCCTTCGATGATGTCATGTCCCACAATTTCCTACATAATACGCATAACATGAAAATTACATATATTGCGGTCAAGATGTTTTTGACTAACGCTGACAGGAAAATAGATGTATCTATTGACTTATAATAATTCTGAACAACAAGTATAGACTCATGTTGGTTTACATCATCGAATTATTCTCAACATTCACTTCTAATAAACATCATAATGGCGGGACCAAATCTTGTAACCGAATAATTTTAGTATGTATATTTAGTACGTTTTAGTACGATTTTGTACGCTTCGTGAAATTTTTGTACCTCACACGGTTTAAGCGGAATTTCACGATATTGTTGGTCCCGCCATTATAACGCGTTATAATGGCGGGACCAAGCTTGTACGCTAAAACTATAACGAATTTCATCATTCTGATAAAACTAGTATTATGTACGCGATTTTGTACTTCCGAAAATCAACAATAGGTAACGGAGATATTATTAGTTTTTTGTCCAAAATCTTTTTTCTTATTTTTGACATTTACGCGCCTGAACAATTTGACGACCAAAAATACGTCATGTAAAAAGTTGCAGTTACATTTCGTGCAGGCGCTTCATTATTATTTATGTGTTTTATTTATATCATAGTATAACACTATGTTATCAATAAATATTGAGTGTGCCATATTGGAAAATTATTGTTTTACGTTTTAACATACTTTATAAAGTTACTACTATAAATAACCTATAAGTATATCCTACTTTTCTACCCTCGGTAATAGTACCGAGGGTCAGTCTGCAACATAATACTTAACAATTTTCACTTAAAATTGAAATATTGTATTCTGAGTCAATAAAGAAACAATGGTAAAGTAATCGAACAGATATATTTTGATCTACTCAGTTACTTGGATAAGCAAGATGAAAAGCAATCTATTATGATATTTAAATTTCTTTAGTGACAAGAGTTATACTGTACTGTATGGTGTCGGACGTAAATAATAGTACCATCCCATATCTTCCCGTGGGTGTCCTAAGAGGCGACTTAGGGATATTTAGAGACTGCACACTATAGCACCTTAGGTCACCTCATGGTGGCGAGTTAAGCACCAACAAAAGCATTCCCAAGGAGGGTTGGTATCACAGGCTGGCGGCCGACTTTAAAAAACTAGCCAAATCCCTCAGCTCATGTTTGGTTTTGATAGAATACGCGATAGGACTAAGGCGTACGCCACAGGCGACGCGCAGGGGCAGCACCTGGCTTCTGTGGGAAATAGACCAGAGTTGTTGCACCATTCCGGGTGGGTGCAACGTAAGAAACAAGCTCGGGAAATGAGATTGAGGTATGCAAGTTGGAATGTAGAGACTATGACTGGGAGGGCGAGAGAGCTAGCGGTCGTATTTAAAAAGAGACGGATAAATATAGCATTAAATTAATATTAATATGTTGTATCTATAACATGTACGTATTAAAAAAACTTTTTACAAAAAAAAATTAAACCGACTTCAAAAAGTACAAAATTATCACCAGATCAGTTCGATACATCTCCTCCCCCTTTTCTTTCAGTCAGTCATCGACTACACGTATAAAGAAAGCAATTTGACTTGTGACGACAATTCTGCTATGATTCTATGAGGAGTTCTGTTCCATATCTTTGAAGTTCATGATCAGATCATACCAATATTTCTATGGGACCAACTTGGAAGCATAACCTTTCAATCAAAAAAAAAAATTTTCAAAATCGGTCCACAACTGACCGAGATATCGGTGAACATACATACAAAAAAAAAAAACATACATTCAGCCGAACATAGAACCTCCTCCTTTTCGAAGTCGGTTAAAAATAAGTATGTTTATCATATCAGTTGTCTAGTACTTATAAGTACACAAGCTCTGCTTAACTTGGGCCTAGACGACGTTCTGTGATAGTTGTGGAAGATAATTATTATTATTTCGTTAATTCATTTTCACAACATATAAATAATATAAATCTCATAAATGGCAGCATTCAAAAAAAAAACAGACAAAAATGTGTCGTTGTTGATGTTTCAAATTTCATTCATCTTGTGTTCTTATTTTCGTTTATTTTGTTATAATAATGCGTAAACAATAAAATAAAATTTAAAAAATACGGGAAAAATTTATTATAAGCCTACCTTAGTCGACACTTTATGTTGCAGACTGACCCTCGTTACCAGCGCCTGCACGAAATGTAACTGCAACTTTTAACATGACGTATTTTTGGTCGTCAAATTGTTCAGGCGCGTAAATGTTAAAAATAAGAAAAAAGATTTTGTAAAAAAACTAATAATATCTCAGTTACCTATTGTTGATTTTCGGAAGTACAAAATCGCGTACATAATACTAGTTTTATCAGAATGATGAAATTCGTTATAGTTTTAGCGTACAAGCTTGGTCCCGCCATTATAACGCGTTATAATGGCGGGACCAACAATATCGTGAAATTCCGCTTAAACCGTGTGAGGTACAAAAATTTCACGAAGCGTACAAAATCGTACTAAAACGTACTAAATATACATGCTAAAATTATTCTGTTACAAGATTTGGTCCCGCCATTATGATGTTTATTCACTTCTATTCTTTGTGATGTACAATGTACATATTTGTCAATCATGTCCCTTGATCTGTTGTGATTTTCCTATTATATTGTTCCGTACGTACTTCTCCCTGGTTTAAAAGTATAGGTATTAGCAGAATGATTTGAAATCTTTCCCTAAGTATTGGAAAGCTGCCCAAATTACTCTCCTGAAAACGCGACATTTTAACAATATTACCATGTGGTACTTCCACTTACACACATATATGTATTTATAAGTAGTTACACTCCGATATTCCTAGAACCGGCTGGAATTTTGCCCACTTCGAAATAGAAAAGAGATACAAATGGTACGATAAATGTTCATACCTGTACCGAGTGCAGTAAAAAACGTTCACTGCAAGGAGGTCGTGGCTTACTTAGGTACACGGATCAGCCATTGCGGTTAAGCAATGTTCAACTGACCTATTTGTGCCATGCTACTTTATAGTTTTATTTTTTAAAACGTAAAATTTTTATGTGTGTGTGTAACTGGTTTATTGAATGGCCGGCCGTTCAGATTATTTTCCTCGTTGCTTTAGATTTAGTCTTCTTTATTGTAGGTGATATTTATTTCAAAAAGCATAGTTACATCATGACGTAATTATGTTTCTGCTTCAAACTTTGTTGCTTGCAGTTACACAGTTGCCTTAGATACTGTAGAAATTGTTATATTACTCGGTGAAAATATGACGTTGAATATAAAAATAGATAATAAAGACACAGCCATCCACACCACCCTTATATGGCAAGCCACTTTCAATTTGACCGTTTAGCTACTTTCTATTTATTCTAATTCAGCGTCAACATATGCGTTTCTTATGACACCAAGATTAGCATTCAGACGCCGACGTGAAGTCTGGGCCGTCATACAAGGCGTGCATAACGCACTTAAACGATTTCATTGCGCACGCGACGGTTAAGAGATAAAAGGGATTATCTTGATGTTAGCCTTGTTGACACGACGGATGATGTTCTTACGTGACACGACGATTACATATAGGCACACACTTAATATTTATATGTCCATTTACTTATACTAGGCAATATTTCCTTTGAAACCCATGCAGAAATATTTTCCTTGAAAGGCTCAACCTACACCCGGAATTGGAATGGCGCCAAATAAACTGCAGAAGCCTTTTCAAATTCTCCTCTTTTAAACCGCGTTTGTCCCACGGTTATGTATGTCGTTTACATATATTAAGCGATTTTCAATCTGCGGTTAGACTTCCTATCTTTAAGGACAGCAAGATCACTAACTTAATCATATTTTACTGGCAAGGTAATGTAAAAGATTCGAGTGTTTAGAAATAGCCTTGTGGCTCGAGTCAGTTACCGCCCCAACATTAATAAGTGTCAGTTTCTATCTAAACGAGACATGCAATTAAAGGTAGATATGATTTGAACTTTAAAATTCAACCGAGTCTTATAAATATTTTTGTTACTTGAAACATCGAAACTCTTACAGGGTCACCTGTGAATTCACTAAAACGAAAGATATTTTTGAGGGCCAAATAGAAAATTAAAAAGTTGTTGAAGTTTATCGCACTATACTGAACAAAAAAGCCTTTGTAGTGAAGGTTTCAGATGTATTTATTTTAATTTAATATGATTTCACAAGTAATAAAAATTAAAACTATGAAAATTGGCCATTTTCACTTATCTCCTGAAAACGGGTCTTAATTAAAAATAATAAGTGATCCATTAGTAATAGTATACAGTCAAATCTATAAATAATATATGGTTTTATAAAATTACATATTGAATAATTTTTTTTTTCGTTTTTAATCCATGTGAATTGGACTAGTACTTGACTGAATTTCTTTTTCTATGATTTTTTCCTTTACCCGGTTACCTTGTTAGCGTATTTTTCTATCCTACGTGAAATCAGAATAAATTATTTCCGCGAACGTCACCAAGCCGATGTTCCGTATATTGTTTTAAGCTTGCTCATTGTCATGGTAAACAGGGATCTTAGATAAATTATCACTTTGCTTATGATTCACACCATTATATGTTTTGGTAACGTTTCATCACCAGTAGCTAACGATTCAATGAAATTTTATCTTGTTTCTATAGAAATCTGTTCTTCAAACAATGTATAATTGAGTAGGCCAACTTTAAAATCACGAAGTCGTTATCTTTTGACATGTTCAGGTTATAAATCAAAGAGATGAATCATATTCCCGAAAAGTTTCTTCTTTCTTCCGTCTTATCTAAAATTACCTGAATTATGAGAAGGAAAATCGATTTATACTGTTTTTAGACGGGGCATTAAGAGTAGGTAATCTTAACCGTCCTTTCCTGTCCCGTCGTAATAATCGACCAGGTAATTATAACTTCGAATTATTTTGAGAAATAAATTTTATCACCATTTCATGAATTAACATGAGAAGGCCCGAGTCCCATCTGTAGGAGAATGAAAAGGCTGATTAAATGCTACGCTATGAATGAATATAATAAAAAAAACTAGTAAAGCTCTCGAAAGTAGTTTTTTCGACTTTATCAAAAACTGTTATAGCTAGTCAGATAAATTAGTACTAAAGCTTTATACCTTTTACAGATAAGGCAAACAAAATACAAATTAAAAACATGACAGTTCAAACAAACATTATAATTGCCAATTGAAAATATGATTGAGTTAATCAACAAATCAATTTACTATGAACGAACAGCCGGTACCGAGGTCTGTCTGTACACACGTCTATTTACTAACTGAATTATTAAAGTAATTAGGTATCAAAGCAAAGGTAATTATCGATACATGTTTCTTTCACGGTCAGTTCATTTATAAACGTAACCACGGACGTTACTTCATTAATTACTTTTGGAATGTCACCAATCTGAACGAAAATTCCTGAACATGAAATATGTGAGTTTCATACATCACATTTCAAAGTAAACGCTCAAAAAACATGTCATACTGTATTTTTGGAATGTTTTCAGAAATCCTATTGTGTCTGAAAATAAGTTTTATTCACCTTAGTTTGGAAGATTCTATTTTTTTTTTAAATAAAATTTAATTTTTTTACTCATCTGCCATAATTATTATCTCTGCACCACCCTTGGTTGACTGGTATACCTTTGTGTTGCATGAAGAATAAATAAAGAAATACAGAGCTCATTGTAATTAGACCATCACATTTACGGTTTTTGTAACCTGCCTGTTGGAGCATTGACTTTTTTATCGACAACAAACTTGTGCGTAGTAAAATTTTATTGGACAGTCAAGTTTAATTTAAATTTCTACATTTTTATAGATTTTCACTCATCCCTGTTCTAATCTATCATTTGACAACATATTTTTTTTAAATTTATTTTACTATTAATATCAAATATTTGCTTGCTAATCTAATGACAACGCCACTGGAAAATGTTAACATTGATCATCATAAAATTGCGTTTATGCTCAGTCGCCCGTTCTATTACGTCACTCGTTTCAACTCGTACAAGAGAGTTTTTATATCCACGCCATGGTCGGCTATCTGTCTCTGTCACACTCCTCATTAAAGTATTTCTGTCTATCTCGCTCTTGCGCTGGCGGCGACAAGCAGTCTGGGTCTTTCTGGCGGACACTGCGTAGCAAACAAAACCCTAGGTCACGGGCACTGGACACATTTTCGTACAATGCTTCATCTGAATAAGTTTTCGTAGTACTCCCTCGCGATTGTATCCACCTTGTTGGGATGGCTTAGCCTTCAGGTGAATAATACTAAATTCAGACTTATTTAGGTGCCTTCTTGTAGTTAATATTAAGGTGTTATTCAGCGTTTCCGACTTAATTTACTTTTTCTATTTTTTGGAGCATGTTTTAACTTTACGTGAAGATTACGCTCTTCGATCTTCGTGAAAGTCCAATTTCGGAAACAGAATTTGTGGCGGATGTTTGCGTTAAAATTAATATCTTATTTTGCATATAAATTCGCTTATGCTGAGTAATAATTTATTTTCATCAGCTTCTCTTTCCGCTAAATATAAGAATGCAAGGTCAGGGATACAGTACCAAAGGGACTTGCTGAAAAACAAGGGTAACGTGAAAACACGATGGTACAATGAACGTGCTCAACAGTCCCACTCCCTTACTCACTGTTAATAATACAGTAATCTGATAGGCTGAAATCTTGACAGGCGTGCGTGCCAACTAATACATTAGCATCTCATTGGAGATAGCATCGTGCCAAAACATGGGTTGGAGTGACGGACAAACGGGACTGCTTAAGATTTCATGACTCGGAACGACAAATTGCAAATATGTCTATCTCTATTCATGATGCTACCAACCACAACAGCAAAAAAAAATGAAAATTCGTTCAAGAGATTTTTATCTCCTTGTCACATAATCCATCCAAAGACCAGTTGCTGATCTGGTTTCTTTTGATTAATTTGTGATCAGGTTATAAACATGTTATATAACAGTCTCAGTATGCAAATAACTTGACTCAACTAGTTGTTAATAGGGAAATATCAGCCCCATAGCCAATCAATCACTTCTGCTAATTTCAACAGCGAAACGTTCTGAACAACTGTCTCTAACAAGTTACGCAAAAACTATTTCAGATCTTTTCATAGATTCAGATTATTCGAGATAACACGTGATTTTTGCTGCCTAAGTTAAAACTGTTTTAGCCTTTACCCGTTGTACTTTTTTCTCCTGAAAGCTTGTACAGTTATTAGAGAACTGGCGGTTCTTTTGAGATTGGCATTATACATTTTTTGTTACCTGTGCTGTTTACGTTTTTACCCTTTTCTAGTTCTTTTATCAGTTCATTCTCCAATGAACGGTATTTTAAACCATTAAGAAGGAAGGCTTTTTCGACGAAGAATAAACTTAACCTAGCTTAAAATAAATTACAAGATTTGAGGAAACTTATCAGTAAGCCAAACACGTCTTATTTTTAGTATCCGCAACCACCGCGTTGATTTCCGACAGCACTGCATCGACATTGCGGTGGTCTTTATAGTTTGTTGTGCTACAGTTTTTTTATGGATTCCCTTAAATAACGACTGACTCACACAGGTTGTTTTATGGCCGTCCATTTTTATGACTGTTTTATTGCTATCGATGTCTTTTGCTATGATTGATATGCTTCTACCGTGTGGCGCTTCTTTTAACGATATATTTATCGTTTCGTGCATTATTTATTTGATCTTGTTGTAGGAGTTGTACTTGTATGTAGTGTTCATTCATTGATGCTTCATCGACGTCACTTTTCTTGTCATCTTTTACATCAGTGGGCAGTTCTGTCAGACACGTGGCATCAGCCCATTCCCGGAATGAGCGCAAGCGTCTATGATTGCCGTGTTGATTGACGGATGTCTTCCTGCCAGTTACTTCGTTAGCATCAAAATATCACAGTAATACCAACCTTAACACTTGACAATAAGTCTCTTGGTCGTGTTGATCAACATTGTAGCGGCACTTTTCACGGCTGCGATCTATTTGGCCTCTACGGGTTTAGGTATCGCCGAAGAGCCAAAACCGATCATCGACTTCGAAGGTCTATTAATAGCTAAATGTTACACTGGTAAACTGTTCACGTGTGAGTGTGTTATTGTCAAATGTTTACTGTTTGCACTTTGAAACTTGGCCAGTCAGCCGTGCGTCGTGCCATTAACTAAAATGTTGATGAAGTCATCGTTTTGTTCAGGTACATCGTTTTATTCACTCTTCATATTCGGTTTGACTATTGTGGTTATACGAGTACCTACTGCTGAAATCAAAGAAGCAGAAAGAATTACTCTGGCAGTTTATGGTGTTTTAGCAGTTAACTTCTTTGCCTTAAATGTTGTGAAAAATTGTTCTGTGTTAATTTAATTTATCAAGAGTAGTAGTACCAACTATCGGTGCAGCTATGTTATTTTATTTTCATATTTCTTTCTTTGCCTATATTGCTGATATTTATTCAATAATAATGGAACTATAATATTGTATTTTGTATAATATACTCCCTAAGTCTCGATTCATTTTAAGCTCTTAATAATACAATTGAAGCGTGTTGCGAAACTAGATTGAATACATCTGTTAAAATACTTATACCATGTTGTTATATACATACATAGCGGTATATATAACTTATTTAAATGCAAACGAAGCATTGTAAGCATTAGTCGAGCACGAACAAAAAACAATTCATCTCACATTAACATTTACCAAGTGCCCACAAAAACTAATGACATCACTTTTTATTTTGACTCGAGCGTAGCCCGTTTGAAAGTAGTCAAAGAGTACTCGCACTTAGCAACAAACGAACGTATTTATCGATAAATCTAAGATTACAGTTAACCTTGCAATTGTATTGACCCAAAAATCATAATGAAAGTTTAGCAAATAGCGGTAGGCGTCGGTTTGGTCGCAAACTAAGCTGGATCAATCAACCTAGACAACGGAAATTGATGTCACAGAACAGCTATTTTGTAGGCAGCATCAATTTTCGTTGATGTCTCAGACAATGGACTATTTATCCCCCTATTATTATCCAAATTGATTAGGGAAATCGTTCAAATATATAATACTGGTAGGTACTAGTTGCGAATTTCGTCTCAGTACTAGTCAGGTCACGTTTTTTACACGAACGTTGACGAAGCAGTCTAAAGAACAAGTTATGCACGTAATTCATTTAATCAGTACGCGGAATCTGAAACTAAACGGAGTTGTAATCATAACGCAATTTTCTAATAATTTTAAATCTGCTCAGTCACCAGACTCTGCAACTTTGTAACTAGTAGTAACTTCGCTTGGGACCTTTCCATTGCCGTTTCTGCTTTTCATTGCTTTGAGAATAGCCTACATTTCGAGTGACCTACGAAGTAAAAACCGGGTTGGCCGAAGCATTGCGTCGTTCACGCATTCACCAACACGCGCAATTTCATCCTGCGCGGATTTTTTTTTTTGCGAAGTTTTTTTACTCGCCTCTCGCATAACAGTGGAACAAAACAGAATAAACAGGTCTGTTTTTGTACAAGATTTTTCATGGTGAAGATTTGGCTTTAAGTTCACGTCACGGTATGATGGCAGCGTTTTAAATTACGGCCTACAGGCTTTTTTGAACACGAACGTACAGTACCTACTCACTGCTTGTACAGATCTACGTTGTAAAAATAAAGAATGAAATAATTAAACCATTATTTCTGGTATCTAAGAAATTAGAAGGTGCCTATTTAGTTATTTCTATTTTCAATTTACATTTGTATGTTTTTGTTCGAACATTTGGTTTTTATCGTCTGAGGAGCTCTTGATTTCCGAACCCATAATTATCACCATTAACTTCACAGCACTCATAAATTCTTCGTTCAAGATTCCCATAATATATGTAGTTTCTTTCATTAGTCCATTGTCTTTGTTATTGTTTCAATTGTCTCTAAATATAAACTTTAATTTGTAATTTATGCTAACTACCACTGTTTCCGTAACCGTTATATTTAGCACTTTCTCACTTGTGAACTACACTTTTTCAACTCATCGCATAAGTGTGCTTCGTGCTCATTACCCTCAATTTGCATATAGAGTGGGACTGGATGTTAAAAGCCACCCTCAACTCGCCCTCGGGCATAATAGGAACTCTCATCACCCAACTTTAATTAAAAATCATTTTACCCTTTACTTTATTCATTAGATTCAACAAACTTTCCTCGTAGTCTAGACATTACCTAACAGTGATTGTCTCCATGAGCAGCATGTGCTTTGTTTCTAAATCCAAAGGGCTGTTCTGCAATTAATTTTCCATGTCTAGAAAAACCAGTTCGTTTGATTACATATGAATGAGGGACGATCCGTGTGTTTACTTTACAAATTAAGTCCTGACTAGAATGTCCTTGTTTTAATCAACGACTAGGTTTTTCTCTGCTTATTTAAACATTATCTAATTTGAAGATCGTAAGTTCAATAACTAACACTTCATTTTTTCTGGGCTTTGGATGATACGATTTCCCTTTCGCGTCTCCTGATTTAAACTTACTTGTATTGTTTCAGTTGCTCTTTTGCGTTCCAGCAGTGTCTCTTTCGAATAATCCCGGAAAAACAATTTTTTTTTAACAAATATAAACTAGTGCTTGCATCAAGTGGGATAGCAGATCCCACCTGATGGTGAGCAGTGATGCAATCGTTGATTGTAAAGAGCACATAGTTTAAATTTATTTTTAGTATCATAACACATATGCTAAATATATTTCAAGTCTAGACACAAGTGACAAATGTATCGTTTGCATACTAATAGAATAGATTTTGGACATAACATCTATTTGTTTATTCAATGTGCCACATATGGACCTATCAATGGATCATTTAACACAATGCGTGCAAATTTGATCGCGATAAAATCAATGAACCGGTGAATAGTTGCGTGTAATCCGACGCCCGTGGCATTGAACTTCGCAGTCCTACTTTGAATAAGAACAATGCTATTATAATACTTATTAACACTTAGATATATTTTTAAATATTCTCAACAGTTGCTGATAAACAATCTCCTTTCGCCAGTGGAGTGCGCAGCATAACAACAATAGCCGACCGCTTCTAACTTCGGCGATGATGTCAGCTTTCCTTTAATTACAGCTCGTATCGCCTGCAGCATTTCACGACCGTAAACAACTTGTGTTTTTTTCTCTCTCTTTTACACAAATTCATACTGATGATTACCTGTAGCATCAAACGTCGAAGGAAAATAACGAGCTTGAATAAGAATCATTTGGTCTCGTTGCATGTTTCCTGTTCTACATTGTACTGTTTTACGACCAATATAATTCCTTGCTAACTAGTATGTGTTTACATATTGAAATAAGTTTACATATATCGTGTAACAGAACCGGTTGTTTTGCAATTGGGCACGCATGCGCGTTTGCTCCTAAAGCCAAGTCTGCCTCGGCCCTTGAGATCCCCGAAACCAATTATTAACATAATACCCCGCCACGAGCATTATTTGGAGTACAGAATCCATCACAAAAATGATTGAAATTACTCACAACTTTGGCCTCTTCTTCTCAGATTCTTTAAAGATTATATTTTAGTCTGAATTTCAACAACAGCAAAATTATTATTGAACATGTTCAAAGTATCTGACGCGGTTGAGCTTCGGTCAGGCTTTTACCGCATACTGGATATGTATGAATTAAGTTTCCTTCTTCACGCATTAAATTAAACCTGAGAAAGCACTCGCGTCAAATAACCGTGAGGTTATTCAAGGTTGCAAGACTTAGAAACGCAATAGGAAGCTCCGGTGTCAGATCGTGCAGGAAGCACGTGGTCATCGGTTTCTCCAATCGTCAGTCGGCCATAATTTTGTTTTATTACTTCCCACCATGGTTTTCATTCGTATGCGATTTCTATCGTATATCCTTAATAACAATGTTATACGCCTCTGAAATGAATAGTTGCAGACGATAAATAACTGTCAGAGAACAAATTGTAGAAATCATGAACATAACGTCCAATCGTATACAAAGTAGGAACTTCCCGTCTATTGTGTCTGGTACTTGACTTCCGAGCAAAAACTCGTAAAGCCCACATGCAGCCACTTGCAAGCACCACATGCAGCCACTTCTGAAAATGCAAATGCCAGTGTCCAAAGCTAAATTACCTTCAATCTGTTCTTCAACATGTAATGGGAGGAAAGCGCTTTGAAATGACCCTGCCCCTCTCGGTTAGGCAAGGATAAATTGAATGAACTTTTTGTGTCTGGCACTCTCAAAGTGAATACTTTATTTATTTATTTTTTATTTTGTCCATGTAATATTTCATGCTAATGGCTCACTGTTTTAGCAAAGGTGTCAGAATTAATTACAAATAAATTTGACACGTGTCCAGCAAACTTTTTTTAGTTGCTATTTACGAGTTATCATCACTATAATACAATATAACCAAATACGAGTATATATACACCAAGGGGTTTTTAAATAAAGAGTGAATAGGTTACTTCTAATTCTAGGCAACGTGCTCTGTCGTCGACCACATCATCGCTAATCATCACGTGAAATAGTGGTAAAACACGAGCCTATCAATTATAATAAAAATATCTTAGTTTTTGGCACAGGATCTTTGGTGCAGATTACAGTACACCTAAAAAAACCACAGATTTCAATTGAATAGTAATTACAGCTTGAGTTGAGCATGAAGCGCTTACAACTCACAAATTGCGGGTTGTTGGTTAGGATCGCGCTTTGCGGCGTGATGTGCCCCTCACGATGGTACCTTTAGACACGTTAATTTGTATAATCACTTGATGCAAAATGTTAAACATTGTAGCTCACCTCCAATTGCTGTACTTGATCCTAATTCTCACCTAACAACCTTGCGAGATATTCTACCTCTGTATTTTTCTCCAGAAAGTTCGAG
The DNA here is from genome assembly GCA_949319445.1 of Mythimna lalbum. Classification (NCBI taxonomy): domain Eukaryota; kingdom Metazoa; phylum Arthropoda; class Insecta; order Lepidoptera; family Noctuidae; genus Mythimna; species Mythimna lalbum. The sequence continues at coordinate 5,275,812 of OX439345.1, read as the reverse complement.
ATAAAATATTTAAAGCTACAATAAAAAGTCGACTGAACGACATTGATTTCTCAAATGAAAGTTGTTGTGCTGTTATGCACGACAGAGAACGCTATAGTTAATTAAATTCATAGTTCTTAAACTTCTGATAAAAGAGCGAAGGTCACAAATTCAATTTTTAAGAATGAGTTGCAGATTCTGTTCTGTACTGATATTAAATTGCTTTAGTGTTCCATGGTGATTGATTTGCACCTTTCGTTCTTGTCTTATGAATGTAAAGTGATGATAAAATTTAAATAGTGCAACTCAAATAAAAAAAAATATTACTTGCAGTTGTATCAAGATGAATGATTATTTTTATTCATACACAATCCGTCCACACATCGAATGTTTGTCTCAGAGCTTCTTGGAAATTGTGATGTCTTCCGGCTGTATTTGGCATCAGACTTGTGTCAAAATTATGGCTGTTACTTCCAATCGCAAGTAATTTTGCTATCATCGGATCAACCGGTGGGTTGTTTATGCACACTGAAATTATAACGTTCTTGTATCAAAGGGATGTAGAAAATACCACCAAAATAACACCGTTTTAGCAATTTTCGACCATACATTTCGAAACTGGATCCTTGAACAGAGACATTCTCAGTACATTATTATAATTAGTTTCTTCGTAAAATAGTTTCTAATTTAGTCTTCAAAGATTAGAAAAAAACGTCCCCGACGGAAATGGCCGATATTTCATTTTAAATTTTACTTTGTGCGTTTTATTCTTTTGTAGTCTGAAAATTCGTCATTTTGCATTACTGAAATAGTCTTCAAGTTCTGCAACTTTGTTGACGGGACTTTGTTGAGAGCTTTACGGCCTTTTCCTTATAGTAATTACTTTTGTGTTGCTCTCTTTGTACCAGAGTATAGATCCTTGCTGTGACGATGTGTGAATTTGTTAGCTTTCTAGCAATAAACATCAAGTTACAAAGTCCATTTGTGCTTTATATGCTCTTATTTGCTTAGCAATAAACGTTTGCAATCGTTGGTACTATGTTGCATGATTCCATCATATTGATTGGTAATTATTATTATAGCTACTAGTTCACAGCAGACTTTATTAATATTATTTGCTATAGTGTCGTATCTACAATGTTTATTTTTTGTTGCAGGTATAATAATTTAATGTATAATTACTGCCGCTTTCTGGTTTGCTGTAGTGAAGGTAATCTACTATAGTTTTTATATCGTTAGATGCAGCTATTAGACCCAGTTAAAATGACCGACGTGAATAATGAATATTGAACTTTAATACTCAATTAATTAAATGTCTCAACATCCTATTTATTGTTACACGACAGCTGGCGATAGCTTCGCAGAATATCGTCTGATTTAAAAAGATTGACGTTTATTAGTTAGACATGGACTCGTTTAGAATAGTACACTATTCTACACCAAGACAGTTTATTTTAATTGCTGCTTCCTCCAGGTTTAACGTTACGGTCGTTATAGACAGTGACATACATTCTTCACGCTTTTGTATTCTTAGAAGCACTCATATTTATCTTTTTACTCACATGTTAATAACCCTTTCGCAACAAATAACATGGAATAATTTTAGCGACGAAAATGGTTCTCATTTTGCGCTTCGAGCGTTGATCAAAGCAGTGTGTGTGAGGCTGGTTTTCAAAGTGACGCTTATACTAATTGGTCAGATTACAGAGGTCGCTTTTGTCGTGCGACTGTCGCACGGTTGTTGCGCGACGTCGACCGTGACAGATACGCGATGCGGACAAGTTTGCGGAAACTCGTATCATGTGGATTCAGTTCTGCTTAACTTTGTCAGGCTTAGGTCAGCATTATGCCAACTTAGAATTTATAGATTATATTTCCCAGCAGGTATCTCGGTACGAACCTTTGGTTGATATAATTAGTGTGTTACTCTTAGGTTTTACATGTATGAAAGATTAAGTGTAAATTGTGCAAGTCACTACGCAGCTGCATATTGAAATTGAACACAGTATCTTCTTCGAAATAATCAACACTAAGACAATATCGCTCGCGGGTTATCCCTGCAATTAACGCACTCTTAATTCTTGCCAAATGTGATGTCACCAAAGTTGCTCTATTTAATTTAAGAGAGAATTTTCCCTTTGGCACTTTTAAATGTTATTCTTGCGTTCTAAGAAAAATAACTACATCGGCGAATTTACTGTATGACGGGGGGGCCAAAGTTAGTTATTTTCTCGAAATAGCAAGCAACTGTTGCGACTAGTAACTAATGACTGCAATGTCTCGGGGCGATTGCAGGAGTGCAACTGTATGATAAATTGTTAACCAACCTGATCGTTTATTCCTGACGTGCAGGTATATCATTCTCTAAGCAAATGACCAGCTAAAATTTTACAAAGTATATGTTATTATTTGGATGGTGCATTCTTGGAAACGTTTCATTTATGCCGTGAGATCTGCAGCTGTTTTGAGCGGGTTTTTTGATGTATCAATTTCTCGCTTTCAGTTAGTAATTAAGCTCTCCAAGGTTGAGTGTAGTAGATTTTTAAACGGTTTGAAACTATTTTAATATTAAAGAATTCCGTGAAGTTAATATTAATCGTTACTTTACTAGGAATGCCGTCTCGGCGCATTGTTTTAATTGTAGTCGAAACATAAGCATGGCGTGAGAAATTCGCCCACTGGCCGTAGACGGGTTCTCACGGGCATGCCGCCTAACTGCTACACGCGAAACGTAGATTTTGACTACAGTATAAACTCTACTGACTGTCACAATTCGGCTTAGCTCCAAATTTTATTCCATTAATAGCATGAACTAAGGCATTAACTTTGTTAAAATGATTAGGAAGCGGTTAAATCTAGTTCTTGTCTGCGACCCCACCTGATGGTAAGCAGTTATGCAATTGTTGATGGCGAGGCGCACTGGTAGTTTATTAGGAACCTATTTACTCTTAGCCTTGAAGACACCTAAATTATAATCAGACAGGAAGACCGCAGCAGGCGAATTGTTACCGTCCTTGGATGTACGCGGTATAAGTGACGAGGCGAAACGCTTTGTCCGGACCGAAGAAGACGATGTTCGTCTGGTTATCCGATGGTAAAAAGGTGATTGCGGAAACAAATCATGCGATTTTCGTGCACATTTTCGAAAATGCATCCTGTAAAATACCAGAAGGCTGGCTGCACTATGCCACCGAATAATACACCTAAATTATACTTAATAATGTCACGATCTTGTATGCCTGCCCACTAAGTATACGTACATTTTCACCCCTAGGTAACTATACCTATATTACTTTTTTAATATCATACTAGACTCAGTTTTCCTTATATTTGCGGTCATTATAAATTTCGATTCGTCATGGTAATGCAACATTTTCCTTATTTATTTGCTTCTCGGAATGCTTCTGGCATCGCGTGAGGTTTTGCTAACCTTTTCTTAAACTAGCAAAATTTTATTATTATTACTTTAAACCTTGATTGCCATTCCATTCTTGCTCGTTGACTAAGACATAATGTCTCCAGTCCAGGTAGATCGTAAGTGAAATCGCTTACCAATGTCCCATGCGTTAGCTTATCTATATTTGCATTTAGAGACCTCAGATTAATTGCTACATGATTGTGTACCTTAACGAAGCCTTGCGATCTCTCAAACTGTGTGTGGGCAACTTCTATCAGCTTAGATTAATGTAAGACATATTCTAAACTAATTTAATCTTATCAATGGCGGCAAATTGAGACATTAATATTCATTGTCTCATTCTGATAGTGCTATCGTCTTGTTTACTTTTCATTGACATAACGAAACAGCATCATAATCGAACACCAGCAATTAACGATAAAACCCAATAAAGTAAGAGCGATTGATAAAAACGTCAACGCTAATACGATACATATTCTCCGAAAGCCAAGAAATCAGAATTCGAAGCTTTTAAAACCAGCTGGACCTTCTAAAAATTTGTTGCCTCCGCTACCGTAATTTGTAATCGATTCAAGTTGAATTATGCAATACATAGTGTACGTTTAATGTATCGTAATCCGACACCGTACGACGCGATGTCGGCTGATAAGGTGACAGACGATGTATCGCATTCTTTCCCAGCGTACACCTCAGCAAATAGCAGGCTCAAGTCACCGTCGGAGTCGGTCTCACATAAGACGTAATTAAAATCTAAAATCGTAGCAATGTTGATTAACAATCGTTTGTTTGTTACGGCAAAATTGAAAACTTTATTAGCAGGAATAGCCAAATGAAACGGTCTGGCAACAGCCACGTGCGCAAACATGCTCCTGTGTTTTCATGCATCTCGTAATGTTTGGTGACAGGTATACTACAATTCTCTATTTAGAATTACAAAAATAACCCTGTTAGACCATGTAATATGCGCGCGTTAAACCGAAATATCAACATTACTAGACGAATTTATGATAACATCAAAACCAGAGGACGAAAAAATGTCCCAGACATATTGATAATAATTCCAACATTCAAATGACTTGCGTAAGTGCGTAAAAAACTTCGTTTATTTTTCACGTTCACGCACAATTTTATACGATCTGAGATTTACAGCGCCATGATCCTGTTAAAATTTTCTAAAAATATATTTCAATTAAAATATTTCAAATTATTTTTCATGCCAATTGTTTTTGCAATGACTAGTAGACTCTTGCCAAGAGTTTTGATCTGGAAGTTTATTTTTAACCTATGCTACCGACACACAAGCGCTTGCATCATCTGAGCTTTCACTTAACTGATTTAGCAAGTGTTTCCCGCAACAGCCCACATTTGTACGAAAACGGTGTGCACAGTGCGACCTATAAAAGGGGTTTAGCCTTTTAAAATTACGTATCAAACTACTTGTAGTAATATTGTCAAGTCACCATTTGGCACGAGACGGGTGTGCCGCAATTGCGAACACGCTCGCCAGTTCGTAATGAGAATAATGATGGAAGCTTGCGCCATAGATCAGTTTGTGCGCGTGCGCAGCCTGCCGATAGCGGGAAATCGCTAATACTTGCGTAAATACGGCAGCCGCTGCTGGGCTTGAGATTAGATTTAGCTGATCGAAACTACTCACAAATGAATTTGTTATATTCGTCATTCATGGTTTTGCCTACATTATCTTGCATTTCATAACGACGTCAATTTACTTGCTGCTACTTAGATTATTTTACATTACCATTGGAAATAAGGAAGCCAATCCTCCAAACAAGTTGCAGATAAAATACCCCAGTAACGTTTATAGAGGCAACGATTTCATAGAAATGACAAGTGGGTCATATTGCATCAATAGAACGATGCACGCCAACGTTAAAGACACCATAGCGCTGATTGCGAATGCAACTTTGTAATTTTCTCGTGTCACGAACAACTACAACGTATGCATTTACAGGCGAAGCACTTCACGGGAACCACTGTTATATTTGCAACCAGACTCATTATCTATAGCGCGTACTTGCGCCAAAATCGTGTCATTGATATTACAATCGGAAATACTCGTAGTATCGATTTCACTGAAAAAATATTCATTTATTCGTTTTCTAAAGCAAAATTGAATATTATTATTAAACAAATTTATTCTGGCGTAATTATGTGGAAGGATGAAGTGATTTACATGGTTAACACTTCAACGGGTTGTCTTACATATTTCCCATTGCGTATCGCAACGGCTCCTACTCAATAATTTACGCACCAAAGAGTAATTAGGTAGTTAACTTCCAACAATTATTTACGATTGTTTAACTACTTCTACGTGTAGCTATGATTCTGCTGCCAGACGTGTCCTATTGATTAAAATAAACAAGCAGTTTGTCATTTATGATGGTATTAATCATTTCAAATTGGTATTAATATTGGTAGATCAACAAAATGTACTTTATTAGGGTGGGTAAATGTTTTTTTTGTAATCACAAAGTGGACCGGTGACATGATGAGGAGTTGCGGGAATCCGATAGATGCGAGACGCTTAAGTAGGACCGGTCGTTATGACGACACTTGGGGAGGCCTGTTTCCAGCAGTGGACGTCTTTCGGCTGAAATAGTGATTTTATTTTATTTGGGTGGCTTACAGCTAACAATATAAAACATAACGATAAGGTAGATCACGATGAGCCATTTACAAGCCTCCACATGAATTATTAATAATTATTGAAGTAATTGAGATATACAAAATTTGGTAGGAAGATAATAACGTAATGCAATTACAAAACATTGCTTTTAGACATAACAATGTCTGTGGATGCCAAGTTGCTTGTAAAGATATCAACTGAGGTGCGTTCTTTGACTAAATTGATGATGATTGATTGAATAATGATGATGAATGTTAAATCATCTTGGATGGCTTGTTCTTTTTTTTTTCATTTGACTCTCACTCTCAACTATTATAACTCAGTCCCTTTGGAGACGTGATCATAGTGGTTTGCCATGATATCACTCGACAATTCAACATAAGGACAAATTGTTCACAGGTATGCAATAAATGTATAAAATTACCTATTTAAAAGTTATATTTATTAGGTACGTAAAATTTTGGGATGCTAAATCTAAACGTTCTATTATCGATGTCTGCCAGGGATGCGGGATTATTTGAGTAGCGACGGCAGAGGTAACTGAAGGAACACTTTATTTTAGTCATAGAAGTGTGACACTTCTATCCGCAGTCATATAAAATGGACATCTCAATTTGCCCCACCTAAACTTACAAAGTTTTATTCTATTTTAAACAACTGTACCCATGCATACCTGTGATTTTAGTCCGGTTCAGCTCCATAACCATAATTGCTTCCTCAGTATATTAAGAAACTTGTTGGTTTTTACCGTCTTAACGGTTATAATCCCTTCAGTCTTCTTTTTGCTAGTTGCGCTAGGTTTCAAGTCCAGCCGATCGCCACACCATGTCTTCCGCTTATACTTTGGACATACTGTAAGTATGAAAGTATATTTTTTCTGTAACCGCAGTCACCGGCCAACGTTCACGTACCTCGTCATAGAGATGTTCACGTCCTCGTCTAAATTCTCCAAATCACGAAAACACAGATCTGCGAGATAGTGCTTCATCACCAAATGCCTATTGAAGTTTCTGGCAACTCTCTTGTTGACTTAAGCCACAACGGAAATCATAAAAAATCATTGAACGAAAATGTTTAAGAGTTAAATTCGTTTTGATAGCGAAAGAGAGAGAGATCGTTTCTAGATCTAGACGCCTTTTTATCCGCTTGTAATAACTTAATAATCTCATTACTAAGTCTTCTCCTTTGTCGATTTCTCTATTGCCATAATGCCTGCCTGCAAATATCTACTGAGAATTAAGCCCTAATCGATGGCACTATTAAATCATTACATGGCTTTTAAACTTGGCAGCTATTAGTATTTCAAAAGTAGGATTCCATGATGCATCTCTCTGAGCACTTCTTGGAAATCAAACAGCGCTACGCCGGGAAGTCGAATATTATTTTCTTAGAAGTGGACTTGTTGTTGTCCCTCACGTTCGACAAAAAGATTATCAAGAGATGCGATGACACTTGCCTCTTACTTTATTACTATGTGAAGCGTAATTTATTTTACAGCTCGAGGAATATATCGACACTTCTTCTCTGAGTTCATATTCTGCAAAAAACTACTAATAAATACATCAGCGGTAGTATTAAGCGAAGCTTCTACGCCAGAGATAGTCATATTCGGGTCGATGTACTCAAGAAATTCGATATGTCGTCGATGTTCGCGCAGCTCATGGAGCGTTGCGGTGAGCGGGTCACATAGAACCGGGAGTTCATTAGACGAATTCTGGGCACCACTTGTAGCGATGGCAAAAACTCTTTTACGTCATTTCGCAGCGACTCTTGATGGACGGTGGGAGAGCTGTTTTTTTGTCCTCTTGTCAGATCGCTCTATTCGCCGGTCCGTCACGCGGACATTGACCGTGGTTCAACTATTTAGGGTGCTCAGTTACTATGAGTATTTTGAAACTTTGCTTTTCTTTTGGGGTATAACATTGAATACTCTGTTTTGTCTATCTATGTTTTAGTCTTAGTTCTTGGCAAATATTTTGGTATGACTCCGCGTTAGTAGCAGATCATATTTAATAAATTACAATATACTCGTAACTTTATGAGGCATATTAATTCATGACAGGTTGTATCGTCAGTTAAATTATTAATAAAACCAGTTAAAGGTCTTGACACTTCCTAAACATATTATATGTATAGTCTGTCAGCACGGCTGCTCCAATTGTAAAGTTAGCAAAAACTTTTCGCGAGCCAATGCTGTGCGTGCCAAAGTTTTGATGTTTCTTAAGATTCATTATATCGGACTTTTTATCAGTATGAAACAATTTATCGTTTTTGCTGCCGGGTTTAATACATATCTAAATATTTAATGATTTTAGAATTTAAACCTTTGGATAATATTTGGTTAATTGTGTTCTCTTATAGCCTAAAATTTTGATCTTTAAATTACTTAAATTATTTACGGCACTTCCTTTTTGAAGTGTTATGATTGTCACACCTTCAGTATGTAAATCAAGGTGTGCAGGGTGTGCGTGAGCAGTATATAGTGAGTATAGATAGCGTGGTGAGCGGATATCGTGCGGCCGGTGAGCACGCGGCGCGAGCGCGCCCAGTCAGAGTGCCGCCGCGCCGCCAGACGCACGCGCGACCTGCACGTGCTAACCACAACTTTTGTACGACCAGCTCATCACTGAACTTTGCGTCTGAATAAACTTTATCTTACATACAAACAAACAAATGATGTCAGTTTGCATGTACCTCGTTTGTCCCTGGTTCTTTCTCGTGATCTACTTGGCGTTCCTTATGCTGGACGTGTGAGACCGGCTCCGAGTCTCCGTACTAGTGTCTGTGGAGGGTTGAGAGCGCAGACGCGGCGTCGCGATCGATAAGTGTCGGTAGTGGCACTGGTCGGTGTCAGCCGTGCGCCGCGCGGGCTAACACGCGGGTGGTTTTGGCGCGCTCCGGCGACGGTGCGAGCGGTGCCGCGTGCCGGGAGCGCCGGTGGTGTTATGCGGGGCGGGTGCGGCCGCCGCCGGGCCCACTGCTGAGCCAGCTGACCGGCCGTCACGATCGCTCCGCACGCGTCGGGCACGCGGCCGCGCGGCGCGCCCGCCATGAGCGCGGCCACGCCAGAGGTGCGCGGCCCGCCAGCCGACGCCGCCTCGCCGCATGTCGCACTGCCCAGGATCAAGCCGGACCTCGGCCTCAATGATGCGACCCTGTTCGCAGTCTACTGCTTCATCAAAAATTTCATTGGGTGAGTCGTATGCAAAAGGAAATTGTCCTAAGTGCTACGTCGTCCCGCTTTGTCTTTGAATTCTTATGTAATAGATGGAATAAGGACACTTGTAAAAGGCTTCACGATCGACAGTATTTACCATTTATGTGCTACATAAAACTTTTGCAACATAAACGATGCAGACGAGGCAATATATCTCCAAGAATAAAATATGTATTAAAAATGCTCGAAGTTGCATTTATAATCAGCAAAGACCTTAGGCTACCTAAAGTAATTAATCTATCGGAATAAGTCAGCTGATATGTTATTACCGACGTGCACAAATTAAAGCTGCAAGGCCAGATTATGATTAATGCTTGACCCTTGTATTCGGAGCCGCAGATTAAGTAACCGTTCAATCAACGAAATGTTCAAGGAGTTAGACTAAGAATTATCAATATCCACATTTATTCATATGAAATCCACTTCACACCTCGTTTTCAATCAATAGTAAAATATTTAGAATACTGCGGGAATTTTATTCAACTGTAATTCTGTTATACAACACAATGGATAGCTCAACCTTGACTGCTTGAGTCGTCGGTAAAATCACTTGTTTATATCGGTTAGCAACAAGACATGAATGTTCGTATGTTATTTTCTTATTAGCCGCTAATTGAGTCGAACGACCATGCAACTATTCGGCCTTAGCACTAGGCACCCTGACACAAAAAAATATTGACAAATTAACGCACTGTCGAAAATATTTCACATCTGCAAACAAGTTTAATGTTTGTATTGATCTCTCTATCAGCAACTGATAACACATTGTTTGGTCCAATATTTTTCTGAGTAACCTTGAATTTTACATAAGCCGACTCATGTTCTGTCCACACCTATGTTTACGTTTTTTATCGCAAACTGGGTTTGGCACGATGGACAGAAAAAAAAGCAATTTCGACTGCATACATTTTCCTCTAATAATTTCAGTATTTAAATAAATAATAATACTCAATTTAAATAAATTATTCCTATTATAACCGTCTAGAGCGTCATGTTACTGACAAATATAGAAAAAAAAAATCGTATTAATTAAAAACTCTGCGCCGCTTTAAAACAATAAAACCTCGTTAAAGTTTATGTTTTCAACCAACTTAAATTGACTAACAACAACAAAATTGGCGGTTGTTGACTATCACTGAGCAATTATGGAATTTCTCGACCGGACCATTTAGCAACTGCGTGTATTGCTCCACATAATTTTCTTTTTGCCATAAACAGCGCCAGTGTCTGTAGCTAATTGTTGGCAATAAAGGGCGGACATTAGCCGTGCCGAACTTCGTCAAGAGAAAGTCTTCGTTTAGAAAGTACGCTTTGTTTTGTTTTCGTGTTTTGCTGTTTTGGTCCTGATATACAGATACAAGATAACTCATGCTCTTTAAAAGCGTACTGATATCGATAGTCGTCTTAGTAATCTACGTTACTTGGCTACTGTTTTCTATAAATGAATTTGCAATTAGTATTCTGAGTTTCCATTTTGCATATCTAAGCAGATTGACGTTCTATTTACTAGCGGCATGATAGAGTGCATCGCCTTGCACAGTTGCACGTGACTACGGTTGCTATGAAATTTCGTTTTCTTTTGCAGTAAACGTTTGCACGTGTACGGGTAGTTACTTGGTTTTTATGATGAGCCACTCCTTGTAACTCCGAACACGGCCTAGCATAACTTTTCAACATAGCTACGGATGATTTGATCGGTGGTTGATTTTAGATGCAAACTGTTGCTTTGTTGCAGCGGGCATCATCACTTTCACAAGAAGAAAAGGGAAAGTCTCGGTGGCGCCCGCTCCCTTGCGGTCAGATTAGCTCAGGCTATCGGCCGGCGCTAATTCCTCTTGTTTATTTCATTTCACACTAATGGTTGCACACTAATCTACCTCGATTTCACTACCAACACTGCAGTTTTAAGAAAAATTTCACTTGCCTTTGTCTGCTTCTGACCCTGTCAAAATAACTTTTGTTATGAAATATATGTGAATTTCACTAATAATTATGTAACATTGTAAATGTAGCTGTACATTTATGGTCGATTACATAACAAATAAAGGTCATATCGACATCACGTCTGTTGATTTTTATCTCAATCAATGTTCTGGGGATGCTTTCGGCGATCTATACTTGTCAGTTTTTTCTACATCGTCTAAAATTGTCTATCATGTCTTGTTCCTTTTCTTTTCGTTTGCTCTGTTGTTATAGATATGACGTCATTTTAAAATGGAATGCAAATTTCGTTTTCCTCCTTTTACTCTGCACATCGTGTTGTTGCCAGAGCGATAGCCTCATTAACTTTTTCTGCTCGATTTATATTCGATTCATCTCTTTTTTGCCATAAACCAGTGTTTTGATCGCAATTAACAGAGCAATTTTTACAGTTCATTAACATTCGTTGTTTGGAATAAATTTTTAAATTATATCCCTTTTAACTCTAAAGAACATAGAATTCTCTTTAGTTTTCATTGTAGATTACAATATGTTTAGATGTATCGTTAATCAATTGAAATACAACTTGAAACGGTGCCAAAACAATGTATTGACTATTGTATAACAATTCTCTGCCTACGAGTACCAAATGCATTAATTAGCTATTAATGCACCAGCTGCAGTTAGTCCATCCTTCATCTTATATTCACGCTTCAGCTTTCTAAAATATGTATTATGGTTAAATAATTTCATTATCACTTTTGAAGCTGTTTTGTTCTTATTCTATTAAGATTTGGCTCTTGTAGAAATTGACAGGAACTGATTCAAAGTAATGTTTAAACTTCGTCTATAACTTCTTATGTCTAAATAATACACGTCAGGTCAGACGTGATCTCTAAATGAGAGTTTCAGGTAAAACGGTTTCACATCTTTAGTTTTGGGCACGCCAGATGTGCCCCACTTTTTTTCGGTAGGAAAATCATCTAATGACATCCCCAGCTCTTAGGCGGAGCGGGAGATAGTGTCAGACTTTTACTGACAAAACACCCACTCCAGTTTCTTTGTTGCCTTTCATACCGGGGGCTGAGCTACCTTTCGAATCAAACCCTGGCCCCAGTAGGCTTCGACCCAGCTGGGCCACTGACGTTGCTGACAAGTCCTTGAGGCGTGCGGGAACTGTGCGCGTCGTCGAGGACTTGGGCTCGGTCCGGACAGTTACCAGAAAACCGTAGGGGCCCAGCAGGGTCGAAGCATAATAGGGCTATGGGTTCGCTTCTGAAAGGAAAACCCGGCTCTGGAATGAAAAGCAACGAAAGAACTAGGATTGGGTTTTAGTCAGTAAAAGTCTAACACGGCCTCCCGCTCCGCCCAAGGGCGGGAAATTTCATTAGATGATTTCTCACCTAAAAAAAATACATATTCAGTTTGTCAAAACAGTGACTCTGTGAAGTCTTTTTACTTTTGCATCTCAATTATCGGCTGAGTGTGGCAGATTCAAAGAATTAGCTTAAACAAGCAAGTCATGTTATGTCTGCAACTTGAAAGACTACAATCTTAGTTTGAGCTCATAACTCTTTAACGGCAGAAATAAAATGCGAAACCGAGCAACTAACCCAGTAACTCAAGGAGAAACTTCTATGCTACCATTGCATCAATGAGTAGACAACATTATTAATGTAATTTGTCAAGAACAATGTATTAGTAACCCACAGGCTGCAGCACTTGAATTGTTCGCTGCGGTTACTGTCGATCAGCTGTCGGTTCTCGCAACGATGCGTCTTGATATGATAGAAGATAGTGCGTGTCCGTACCAACTGCATATACGTAACTGTTACCTTGCGTAACAGACGCTAACACAGTATTCATATCTGTTCGATATACCCTCACCGTTATTTTATTAGTACCATTACACTTTTTAACATACCGTAAATTATTGATTTCAATTCGCCTTATGCAATCGTTTTTGTTTTTCTCTCCAACATTTGCCATTGTAATGAAAACGTTTCGTCATGCCTGTGGTTCCGTTATTTGTTTACATGCAAGTATCAAGGGAATGGAAAGTTTATAAGGTGAAGGGTCGGAAAAAATCACCATGATGCAGTTATGCAAGGCCGTTTGCATCTGCTGTGATGCGCATACGTAAACCTGTTGCGTATGACTTACTTGTTGTGGTTACTTTTACAATTGCACAAGCGTTTTGCATCAACTTCTTATCAGTTAAGAAAAAGGAAATATTTTTTTCGCACTTCCGTAAACTTCCGTTCGAGATTGAGTAATCACGCGTTTTATGCGTGACACTTGGACGATTAGCCAGGGATCTCATCTCGCATATTGATTGACGCGTTGCCTTGACGTGCTACTATGGCGCCACCCTACAAAACCGCCCCTTTCACGCAAGGACGTCGGGAATAGGGACGCGCGCATACTCACTACACTCGGGTTCTACATTCAGTGTGTACAGATCCATAGCACTGAGAGCACGCTTTCTCTCACCTCCGTACAAAATTGACCCGCGAAAGTGCCAAAAAGTGATTTTCTGAATTAAATTCAATCATCCAGTGCGCTGGAGGACTCTCTGAAACACCATCTGTAAGTACTACATTACTTTATTACAATAACAAACCCAATTCTAAATCTAGGTCAAGCTTCCGCGTCCTCGGCCCTAAGGTTTTTATTTATGAATGGGCGTGTTGTTTTTCTACGCTAGCTGGCATCTTCAACAATTGTTTAAAGCAAATTGTGTCTAATTATTTCCGATCCTATACTCTACATAATTCCGGTTTTACTATTAAAGGTGACGTCATCACCCTTGCAATGGGCGCCATGGATACGGTCATGGGGTGGTAATTCCCATTCCCTGCCATTGATTATTAAAACTATGACAATGGGATAGAGCATTTAAGTGTTGGTTCATGTTACTGTAGCTCTTTTTTCAAGTGATGTTATCACTATATATATTATCTACATTTATATCTAAATAAATTATGCCAAATTCGGCATCTTTTGTCCCTGGAAGATAACTTTAAATGCCTTTTGAAAAGTTTCGTTCAACTCTTTTGTTTAAACTTTCCCAATTTGATTTCCCCCTTTTTATGTCTACAAACAGTGCATCTTTTGACGGACCATAAACGATACAAGACAAAAGATTAAAAAAAAAAAAAAAACTCTACACAGAGCAAATGAAATGGCTTGAAACAAAGAGAGTTCAACCAAAAGCACGGTTGTCTGAATTTCTGTATTAAAAGTTTATATGGGTTGAGCTTTTATGTCATCTAAATTGAACAAGTCATCAAATTATAAGATTCTCTTTGAAACAACCATCAAATGTTGAATGTAAAGGTTAGGTTACTAACCGCACACATGCTTTGACATTAAGTTACTTGCCGTTTCAAACTTGTGCATGGGTATGTGCATGATGATACCCTATATTTTTCTGCAATTCCGAGATCAACATAACGAAAGTTACAATTATCCAGGAACTCGCAATACTTCCTCTTCAGTGTTCTCGATTGTGTACGAGTAGGAACTATAAGGCCGTGTTGATGATTACGCTTGGATAATCTCAATCTAATCTCGCTCCCTCTCATTCAGAGAAAGTTGTTATCGCAGGACACGAGCAACCCGTCGACCGTTCCTTCTCTATTAATTTATTAATACTTCTAGTTGTCTGCGTCGTAATTACAGAATTCACTTATCACTTCATCTATTTACGCCTTTATTCCTAAACATAATACCGCTACCATTACGTTTATTATGAAAATATTAAAATTTTATAGTTCAATCGCTCTCATTATTTGTACCGAATTGGGCAACACAGGCGCAGCTGTCGTCCTCCGAAAATAAAATTTTGTTTTTAAACACAGCTGTAAACTGCAAATTGCTGAAGTGCCTTAAGAAGACGGATATGCCGAAAACCAGATCTCTATTCGGAGCACTCGTGTTGAAATAATGCACGTCGTTTTTTTACTTTAATACTACAAAATAAGACAAAGGAGTGTTCAGAAATTTGACAGATAAGTTTATGCGTCAATGTGTCTAATACATAATGTCAGATATGATGGTGGGATGATGTGGACGCAAACCGTGAGGACTGGTTTGACAGAGCGCAGGAGATAAAAGTTAGGAAAGAGTTGGGGTAGGCCTTTGCCCAGCCATGGGACAGTAAGGGCTAAAAACAAAAAATAAGTTTCATTTCTTACACGCGTTGAAGCATTGCTTAAAATTTTGCAATCGTTTCTGATCGTTGGGTATTCGTTACCCAAATTCCAAGTATTTGTTTGATATCATTAGAAATAACTAGATATAACGAAAGTTACTTCTGTAATAAGGAATTAAAAGTTTTCAGTTATGTTACTCTAGATTTCACCATATTAAAACTACGTGCATGTTTTCACTTCGTTTCTGAGTATAGTGGTGTGTTCGGCCGTCCACACTTCCTGCGCCGGCGGCGTCAGGTGGTGCTATTTCTACCTCTCCATGAACCGAGCTGTCTCACAATTCACGTTCAAAGTCGATTATTTTAAAAATCAGAACGGAACTCAACTTGTTTTTCGTATTTAAGATTCAAGGATTCTCTTCTCGGTTACATACCTCGAATTTCTTCAACGTGTTTGTTTACACGATCTTGTTATAATCTTCCTGATTCCAAAATACTGTTTCCACTGCATGTTTTGCTTTGTACCTACTTGTACTAATTTGTTATCGGAAGCGTACCAATGTCCCATTTAATTTAGCCCAACTCTTCGTTTCGAAGCCGAACAATGCTCGTATGACCCCGTTTTCTCTCACTGCTATTGTGATCTGCTGCAACTGACGACCTACATTTGCCATTGTTTATTTCAGTATAATTAGTGTATCGCCCATAACTGCCTTAAACGTGTTCATTGGCCATGGCCATCAAAATTTCATTCGAGTCTCAAGGCAATTAAAATTTTTGTATGGACTTCATGGAAAGTGAAAAACGCAGTGTATCTAATCGTATCAAAGCGTGCGTATCGTGCGTCCTGAAGATCCCGCCTAAATATAAACATGTTTATTCCGTCTCACATACACCACCTTGCGCGCTCATCGGGCACTTATAAAAAGCGGCGGCGAGGTCAAAGCGTCGTACGCTGGCCGACAGTGTGGAACCCGCACGCGCGTTGTAACGACGCTTGTATCGATATCGATGCTTTATTATCACGTGCAGCAGTGACGTCACGTGTGTATGCAACGGCCGAGCCAATGGCTCTTGGCAAGTTAGCTGCGATTGATTGAGGTGTACGTCTTCACTAGTGTGTGTTGCGCGGTTGAGTCTAAACGTGTCCGTATGGTGCAAAAGTTGATGGCAGAGTTGAAGGTGCTCGTTGGGCAACGAGCACCGCCAGGGGGCGCGGCCCTGGCGCCGTCGCCCCCTACACCACAACAACAACAGCAACAACAATTGCAGCAGCAACAACAGTACACACGAAGAGATCTCAAGCAGAATCTGCACAGACATATGAGTATCGTATTAGACAGGTCAGTAAATGACTAAGCGTAACTTTCGACTTTGTGCCATCAACCGAACTTTGTGTTGAAATACGTAATAGTAAGCACACTACATATTTGTAACAGTTATTTTTGATATAAATTTATTAATTATAGCGTCCGATAACATGTTAGCAATAACAGATAATGATTTCGATAAGGACGAGTCAGACATGATAAGTGAAAGCATTTTCACAAACTTGAACGTGTTATAATGACGTAAACGGGACGTTTTCTGTACACTGCGGTCAACCATAACGTCGATACTATTGAATATTTTATGACCGTTTTATATCTTTGCCATCGTGTTATGAACGATATCATCCGACACCGCAAATTGATGCTCAATTTCAACGATGTTGAGGCTATGATTGGCTTAAATATCTCTATTAAAAGTCTCTTTAGAGTAATTACTTATTTAAGGACATTAATCGTCAAATTGACGTCAGAGAAGAACAGGACCATGGAACGTCTGACCTCATAGAACTGTGACTGTTTTGAACATCTGACCACTTCATATTTAATTCACAACAAAAACACTGCCGTATTTGTAGTAAACATTCGCATTAATATTCAGCGTATAAATTCTTAACAGAAACAACTATTAAGCAACACTGGTACTTGGAGCTGTTAATTTGACCATAAACTACATGAATACACATTAGAATTCCAAGGTCGGACATGCCTCCACAATGTTATAAAAAACAGCTTTATCACATCTTGGAAATAACGAATAACCGAAGACCCAGTAACGAAGACAGTCAACACATCGTATCAGCTGCATGTATTCCCACGCGCGGCGTAACAACTGGGGACAAAGAAAACCAACATAGTATCTGTATATGTGTTTTCATAGTTTGCAAATCAATAGCGAATCAGGACTGATTCGCTTAATATGGCTTGCTTGTCCTGATCTGGTAAACTATCATTGCAGAAGACTGGTAAGGTTCAACATTAGAACTGCATGATAATAATAGATACAAAAGATGATAGAAGATGCGACGGCTGATTCCATGTCCTTTCGCACTTTGACCTATACCGTCTCTAGCTTCTATTCTCTCACTGTTTATGAACACATTGATTTCATTGACAAGTTCCTATTGAGAATCTATAAATTATGCTCAACAACATATTTCATAACAAACATTTCAAAGAAAACACATTATAGTTCATTTTGTTCGCACAGGCAACTACCAAGGTGCACTCAAAATATTACGTTAATTATTCGAATTTTTCAAAATGTTATGTTTTAATTTAAACATCAACAATAAAATATTACAACGTAACTTTCAAGGTGAAAACCTTAATTGGAAGTAAAACTATTTGATATTATGAAATCTTACCGCATACAAATTCGTGATTTTCGTTGCAACTGCTTTTTTGCTACAAAAGATGATGGAAGATGCAAAATGCAACAAGCGAATCAGTTTCGCTAAACGCCAGTAAGTCGTTTGAGGAAAAGAATAGGTCACGGTCTTACTCTTAAATAACATCGACAATTTTGTTAAAGTTAAGTATTCTAATGGCCAGAATATAACATTCATGAGGTCCAACAAATATAGAACAAGATATGATATTAGAGAGATATGATATTTTTTACTCATCCAGTTCAAACTTTTGCAGTTACTATTGAAGTATTGACTCAGTTTATATATTTGTTACCTTTGAGACTGATATTATTGATGTTGATGTATGCAGTAGTCTCTTACCTACATGTATTTCATTCGGTATAATAGGATACAATTTATAAAATATCTTTATTTCTTCTGTATTAAACTGAACATGTTCTTAATATTTCCTCCTCGATATATGCCACAACGTATACACTCTGCAATTGTACTGTGCAGTATAATTGTAGACTCGCTATGATACGTGATACTCTTAATCTGTGTTATCCTATTCTATGTGGAAATTAGCTCCAAAGCTCAACAAGCAATTTATACTATACAAAAATTTTCAAGGAGAACCTTACGGAGAACTTGATTTTGAAGATTAAAATCGTCTTCAAAATTATATGTAATATCTTATTTTAAGATAAGATAAACACCAAATTATCCGATTAAGATATTAAAAAAAAACTATTTTTGGTATGCAGGAACCAAAAATAGTTTCTTTTTTAATATCTTAATCGGATAATTTAATTACCTAGTAACAGTTTTGGTGCCTTATAGCGGTACGGTAAGCTGAACACTAATGGAAATGTATTTTCAAGAAAAATTTTTGCTTGAAAGAAATAGATTCGATAACTCACCTTTAGAGCCCTGTAACTTCTCTCGTATCTGTGATCCAAAGAAGTCATCTGAATAAGGCATATTCAGATTAAAGAGATCCAATGATAATATACCGATATCTTGACGACATTAAAGTGGAGGGCAGACCTAACGTTTGGTCTGACAGAACCGACTTTTAGAACATTTCTCCTAAAACTGCATCATGGAAGTCAGTATTTAAAAGCGAACACATATAGGCTTATACTTCGATGTTTGAATGACACAGTACTAACAAAAGAAATTAACAAACAAATACTTATCAGATTATCGTCGTCTGAGCAAATATGAATCCTCAAGTTCTTCGGGTAACGAGGACTCGATGGAACGTTTGTTGGTGCAAGGGAAAGTCGCTGAGCGGACCTCATCAAAACCGCAGCGTGAAGGCTCCCAAGCCGCCAAACTTAGAGCTGCATGGCGTCGTATCGCGAGAAAGGCGGTGGTGCGGGACTCGACCGAGACATGACGACGACCACTCTGTCAAGAGTGAACGACTGAGGGGACTTATCAGATTTTAAATTAAATTTGTAGAGTCACATTTAAAGCTCAGCAGCTCCTGATGTATTCAAAATTAAGGGAAGCGATCCTAATAAGAAATATTTTACTTGATCTTAAGATATCATATTTTAACATTATGAGTGGGGCAAAACTACCCCTTCTCTTTTTTATATCAATATATTTTTCTTATATCATCTATAATATATTTATAAAAATATGATAGTCATGTATTCAAAATCATCACAAGTTTTCTTGGTAAATATTTCCTGGTATTACTGCAGGAGCATGAACTAGAAGTGGAGCGGATGCACCCAAATCTTCATTATCAATATTTAACTCGCTTCACCAACACCATGTGCAAATGTTTTGCTCACAATCATGTTCTTTATCGTATAAACAACGAAGCACCTCTCTACACGTGCATTCTATTTGAGTACTACTTCACACCGTCTACCCATGTAATAATTTAAATACCCACAAGATCATAATGGCCATAGCTCAGAAGTACTTGGCCAGGTAACAAATTTTCTCCAATTTATGTTTACGACTTCCAAAAGGTGTTACGACTTCCAAAAGATGGTATTTTTCCTTCAGTGATACACTAATTACGGAAATACTATACAAGCCAAACCTTCAAAGGATCTAAGGCTTAAGACTATCTCTTTATTTGCTCCATCTACGGAGACCTTTATGTTAGTTAATCCGACCAAGTTGATGAGTTGCGCACACAATTTTACACCAGCTTAGCCTCTTAAATACTCGGCTTTAGAAGTTAATCCTATATCTTGTCGTTCCGCCTGTTTCCTTCAAGTGCGGATAAGTTGCTTGGTATCCCTTTTCAGAGCACCACAACATCTTGCTATATATAAACTCATTTGCGTAAGGTCCTTAAATATAGGCTGTACAGGAATGGCTTCTGTTGAGTGTTTCCATTCTGCTTTTATTCTTGTCGGGCCTTTTGACGTCATTGCAAGGTAGATCGGGTAACAAGTGGACTTTATAATCCACCTTTGATCTCTGCTCTAGCACCACTGCGTTGCTGTTTATAGTCATTATCTACTTCTATATATTTTTGATCTACGCTTGCGTCACCAGTACTTTGTATCCGTGTACTATTTCTCTTTTAATTATGCTACAATTTAGCTGTCGACATTCATCATGTAGTGTCATTATCATTAGTGACCTGTTTGTTATTACTAATTACGTACATGCAAAGGAATATTGTGTTATTCGACGCTATTTTGATCAAAATTCCCCTTGTAAAGACTTGCAGTTTTATCTATACTTTAATATCTAGATATGCTTCGATGATAAGCTCTTTAACAATAACTCTATCAACATTGATTTTAATAGACTTTGAATAAAATATAATTGTTGAAGTAGATAAGGAACTTATGTATCTACCAGGAACATAATATTTTAGCCTATATCTCGAGGGAAATACTTATCCGGTCGGGATAAAACGTTGCCCATTTCCTTTTCTTGACGTAAGCTATCCGGGCAGTTTCCCGTTCATCGCTCCACAGAGACTTGGTTCAGTAATATCAATAGATTTTCACATTTCTAAATGTAAGATAGGATATAATCATGGCGCGGATGAAGGTGAAGTCAAATACATGTTAAAAATATTTGATGTCCATAATGTCCTTCCAGAAGAAAAGACTATTGATATAAACATACAAGATGCAACGGATATGGGTATATGGGGAATATTTAAGATATTGGTTTTGCACATGGAAATAACTAGCTTTCATTAAGTGGTTCGATTTGCGTAACATCCTATATAGCGATACGCGTGTTAGAGTGTGACAGGTAATATTTAGTATTGACTTCATAGTGATGCTTGTCAAAATGTGTCGAACACTTGGCACTGGTAGGTGTCACGCCCTTTGACGTCTTAGCAAATTAAAATAATTATAATACGTGACGAGAATTTAGTCTATGACCAGTGCGTGTTGCCAGTGATGACTTATGGCTCCGAAACGTGGTCGCTTACAATGGGCCTTATAAGAAGACTCAAAGTCACCCAAAGGGCGATGGAAAGGGCTATGCTCGGAGTTTCCCTGCGTGATCGCATCAGAAATGAAGATATCCGCAGGAGAACCAAGGTTGCCGACGTGGCTCGAAGAGTCGCCAAACTTAAGTGGCAATGGGCAGGGCACATTGCACGCAGAACAGATGGTCGATGGGGACGAAAGGTTCTGGAGTGGCGACCACGTACCGGAAGACGCAGCGTTGGAAGGCCTCCAACAAGGTGGACGACCTGGTCAGGGTCGCGGGAATCCGATGGATGCGTGACGCACAGGACCGGTCGTTGTGGCGACGCTTGGGGGAGGCCTATGTCCAGCAGTGGACGTCTTTCGGCTGATATATGATGACGAGAATTTATCTAATAATGATCACTTCCCAAATTATTTGTCACGCGGCTCCAATAATGCAGATGGCATAAATTTTATACCATTTACACTATTGTATTGTTTATTCGTTTTTATCTACCCACTTTGTTTTAAACGATTGCTGAGCATTTTTATATGTGAGGCAAACGCTGTTTCAATAAATACTTCAAATCCAAAATCAGGCATTAAGAATTGACAAAGCTTGAAGGCTCGATACGAACAAACCAAACGTTAGGGTTATTATGTTTTCATGGAAATATAGCATTGACACGATCGATCGTTGCTGAAGGTTGTAATACCAATCGGTATAATGCAGTGGACAGATATAATTTTTTGCTCATGTTTTATACACTTTAAACACACGGTAAAAAACCACTGTTTATTTTCTGACAAAAGTCATCCAGAATATTTATGTTTTTTCTAATCGGACTGTTCAATGTCAAATAACAAATTAGGTGGAAACGGCAACAAAATGAACAAATTAATGTCGCCGACAAAATGTCATATGATTAATACTGTTAAGCAATTGAAAAGCCGGTCAGTGTTCCGAAATAACGGCTCCAGAGCGACTCAACAGACAACCTTGTGCTGAATTACTTGCTCTAAAATCTGCAAGCGTAACTCATAGGGACGAACAATTCTTGTTCATGATCGAGAAGATTCATCTCGAACGATTAATTAAATCGGTCACCTGCAACTATTGGCATTGATTTTTTTGGCCAGCACCCACTTGTCAATACGTCTATAAGAACTTCACCCCTTCTTATCTAATGCCTAGAGACTGAAAACATACACATATCAAACACCGTCTAAAAGAAATTTAATGAAATACTGCTAGAGTTGTGAATATTTTCTTATTACTAATTCAAAATTGAGGCAAATACTTTGATGTACGGATGACCCAGGTCAAACAAATTGATTTACTATAAGTAGGCCGCACCTAGCGTAGGACGGACACACGTTTCGGAAATAAACGCTATTGGAATTTGTCAAATCTACGAAATTCCGCGTCACATTTATATTTAGATTACGCTTATGGAACTTCTGCATGATTTGTGCGAGAGATCCCATCCCATGACCCTCAATTATTTATTCTGATCACCTGGACGGAGTCCAGAGGAATGCCGGAATGACACCTCGACGAGCGACTGTTAGACACATGTAAATCATACGTTGTTCGTGTATCGTGGTATTATTCACCGCAAATATCAATATCTTCGTTAACGTTCGGATTACGCCCGGCGGCGGGGGTGCTTTGTAGTGGTGACCGCAGTCGCATGCGCCGAGCCGCCCGCGCACGGCCGCCCGCCGAGGCCGCACCGAAGCCGTGCTATGCCACACCGTCTAGGTCATTACACTTATTCGCGTGTACACCTTATCGCGTTCTTATTATCGCATTAAACCTATTTCATTCGAGTATCGATCCGATTCCGGCGTCCGTTCATAAAGACTCTTGAATTTTTCGTGCGGCGAACGTGAACGGTCGCGCGTGTAGCGCTCGTCTGTCGGATGACATCAGTTAAGCCACCACGTCCGTTGGAAACAATACACGCTCAGTGTCCGCGCCGTGGCCGTGTCGGACGCACGAGGACCTTCATGGAGGACGGACGGTGCGCAACGTGCGAGGCCTTAGGCCGCCGGAGCCTCTCTACGAAGCTGCTGCAAGTGGCAACCGCGCAGGCGCATATGAAGACATGCTCGCATGCCGCCTCCCCACCTGAACAGGTGCATGACTCTGACCTCGCTTCCCGGGCTCTCGCAGCCAAACGACGGAAGTCTATTGCTGGCTTCAAGCTCAATTTGACTGTAGATACACAACCGAAGTCGAAGTCCACCGAAACGGAACAACCCCGATCGCCTTTCGCTCGTAGGAACACGTGGTGCTCGTAAGTGACCAATTTGTATTCAAATCTTATTGATTTTAACTAGTGTATCATTTAAATGTTCGATTCAATACACCACTACATACATCGCACATAAAACTTATACAAACATCAATTCTTCCTTTTACAAGTTGTCTGTTATATCCGCTACATATCTTATCGCACTTGTCGTTATTGTTACGGATTATGTGTTTGTTTGTATGATTTGATTGCACACATGTCTTCTGCTGTCTAATCTTTATGACATTATCGTATCATATAATCTGCGAGCTATACTACAATATGCTTCTGATGTTTTGTCTTCATGTTACCTTGAATTCAATTGGTGCTTCTAAAATTGTATAAGGTGTTTTTTCGACAACAAGCAAAGGTTTCCCACACTTGCGCCTCAGTAACTACTAACTATGATCGATACAACCTTGGGCCTATCACCTCATTGATACAATCCCTCATCGTAATCAAATTGTACTTAATGTAATTAATATTTCTAAATATAAAAGGTTGCAATCTTGCGTGACTTCTTCATAAATAATGAATACTTATTTTGATTATATTGTAATAATCTTCTTCGATACACGATCTATCTGCAAAGAATTAAATTTAAATGACTAATGGCATACTTTGAGCGCTTTGATATTATGATGCAAGCTGCTTGGACTTAATATACAAAATTCAGCAATTATTGTACTTGTTCGTTAGACTTTCAGATTTCTCAGGCGCAGTCATGTGAATCAGGGAAATTTTCTGGTTCAATCTAGATTGCAGCTCTATCTTTTAATTTGGAACCGGAAATTTCAATTTATGCGGCTCTGTATCCTGTTAAAGCAATAAAGAGCGAAATCAGGAACTTGTCACTTAAGAGCATTTCTTTCTGCATTATGACGATGTGAATGCAGAAACTGAGACTAATAACTCTTTCATATTGTTCGATTCGTTTCGGTATAACCCAACATAAATACCATACACATACCACGATGTATACATTTACGCAATAGATTAATTTTTTACTTCTCTCAATTCCGAATAGTATTTATTTTCGATGACAGTACAGTATTCCAAGACTAAGTACAAGTGGTTAGAAGCTCTTTTTATATGATGCCAACGATGACGTAAACATCTTCAGAACTTCACAAAAAAGCGGTGAAAAACTGCTGCTTACACGGTACTTGTCTTTGTGTCATACTCCACAGATTGAAAATATTGCTCATAACACAATAATGGTAACTCATTAATAATTGCTTTAAGATTTAAAAAACACGGAAACACTTTTTTTGTCCACAAAGGTTTTAGTTGATGCAGTCATATTCCATAGAACAGAAAACAAAGGTCAGAAGGCACTTGAAGATTACTAGTATATCGTTATTAATCAATCTAATCACGATCACAGATGTCTATCACAATAACAAGTGATTGATTTCAATATGTCGATGCAGAAAAATATGTGCATCTATGAATTTGCATTATGTTAGTACCTACTCCTACAAGTTATCACTCAATATAATATCTTGATTGAAGTACAATTGTGAAATGTAACATCGTTCGTAATTGTGATAACGTAATCCTTTATAATACGTCTGATATGCATTCGTTTTACACTATCTATGTTATTTGATCTTTAATTTTGATTGATTGCCAACATCTTCACTTGAAGAGCATCCGGGTCCAGGTGTTTTGCTTTGTTGTGCTATGTTTTATATAGAGAGTAGTTTTTATCAGTGCTTTGAGGAGCAACAAGAAATTTTTCAACAAAAACCAAGTACGAGTATTCACATTTACCTTCCTTCGTTACGTCGAACGAAAAGGTTGTCCAAATAATACATTACGAGATAAAGATGAACAGAGTCGGTATCAAAGCCTTCGATTAGATCTAAAGACAAGATTTTGGTTATTTTATGAGAAGGTAATCGTTAATTTATTTTAAGCATAGTTACTCGTGTTCCGAAGGTTCGTTTGTTTAATAACCCGAAAATTATCTGAAGTTATTTATGATCATTTTCGGATTGAATGTTGTGAATCATTAGTTGAATGGTTTAAATCCCAAACCATAGTAATACTTTAAAATATTACAGATAAAATGGTTTTAATTCATATCTTAACAATGCTTCACAATTTAACTCTTCAATTATATATTTTATGGTCCAGACACAGCGGCACATAAACAACATAATTAAAAAACTGATGAACAAATAGATAAGCGATGTAGTTGCAGTATGGACCAAGAATAAATAAATATTTATGCTGTGGTATTATTCCGCAGAATATTTTTTTAAATTAAGAAACAATTAACACAGAAGCCAAGGTTAATGAATATCATGTACAGTACACGTGTCAAATGTCATTCTCATTCATAATAAGTTCCTCTCGTTGTGTTAATAACAATGATATCACATATCTAGCTATGACAGGTATTACTGTGCAGATACAGATACAGAAAAGGATTCAATATTCTAAACACCTAATGGATATGCATACAGTTACGAAAATAGCCTAACACATGATTGTTTCATAATTTATGAATTTCGTAACGTGAATCATAATGTTAAATAAATCTTGCAAAATTTGAGACCGGAAGATTTATTTATGTTTAGAATTTATTGTTAGATTATAACAACAATCCACCTTGAAGTCTCGCCAAGCCACTACTTCTTACAGGTTGTTATGGTTCTCGGTTCATGCAAATTAGCATTCTGCGGATGGGAAGCTTGTCAGTATCCCATTGTGATGCATCAGATTTATTGTTAAATCGTTTTTTTTTTCCAAATTATTCTAGAGATATACCGTTAGCTTATTTATTTCCTAATTTCATGCCTTTTTTTCTGATTTGTACATTTTTATCATTTAATTTTTTTTGTACTTGCATTCGATTCATTCGTTCAGATATTATATTGTAAATTATATCGTTGGAAGAATTTTCTAGTTCTTATATTACGCGAAACTTGAACTCCACAGAACAATACGCGGAAGCGTATTCAGTCGTCGTCAGTAGTAATGACTGTGGCAATTGTTTGACGACACTCGTCTAGCCGTGTCTGTGATAATGCCTTGTTGAGACAGCCTTGTTTTTTGACTAGCTTATGCGTTAATTTCAACTGCAAGTTTGGTCCAGACTTGTCTGTTTCTCATGTCTCAGTTTTTTGTTTGGAAAGGGCCGTATATTTTATTTATATGAATACAAATAAAACCAATTCAAATCACGATTTATAATTAAAATAGAACGACAGAAGTGGCTATTCTCTTTGTTGTATTTATAATTCAAATCAAACAACTGCAAAAAGCACTGACCAAATCTAGTTAGCCTTGAACCTACGCGATAGATTAAATTGAATGAGCTTCAGCATTAAATGCGAGGTGCGGCGACTGTTAGATTTATTCTCGTTTTTGAGGTACAACGGGTGTGTCGCAAAAGCGTTGCCTTGGTGTTTCGAGGCGCCATCGTAGTCCGTAGTAGGTAGAGTCGTGCGCGCGCCACTTGCTCGGATCCCCTCCCCCACCGCCCCGCCTAGCTGCGACCGGCCCGGTCCCAGTTTGCCGCAACGCGTCGATCCGGTTGCCCGCGCGCCGTAACAAACATTTTTTTTTTACCATTGCTACCTCAGCACGCACAACGTTTTCCAACGCACAAAACAACCAAAACGGCTCCGTTGAACCCATCGACGGGGACTCGAGGGTCCCGCGCAGTAAAATCGATAGGCAAAGTGGAAACCATGCAAACAAAACTTACAAGTGGAAGCTACACGTCCATCATGAACAAGCAAGATCTGCTCAGAGAGGTCGTCGTGAAGTACATAGACTACTTCTACCCCGTGTGAGTACCGTTAAATTTACCATTTTGTCTGCTACATTTTGATAAGCTGACGCATTGCGGGCCTGTCGCTGGCTGTTGGCCGGCCGAGCGACGGTGGTGTG
Organism: Mythimna lalbum; assembly: GCA_949319445.1. Classification (NCBI taxonomy): domain Eukaryota; kingdom Metazoa; phylum Arthropoda; class Insecta; order Lepidoptera; family Noctuidae; genus Mythimna; species Mythimna lalbum. Next base: position 5,248,173 of record OX439345.1, on the reverse strand, counting down.
AAGGTTCTCACACAGCTCGGCTAATTACCGAGGCAGTAAGTCGGTGAAGGTTCCACAGCAACGTGGCCGGCTGCAGCCAGACAAACCGTTGCGCCTGACGTCAGCGCCGCCTACTGATCCTTGGCGTCCCTATCGCTGTACTACTGTATCGATCCGCTGCACTAAACACCTTATTATTCTTAAGGTCTAGGTCCGCTTTATTGCAATTTTCAACCTTGCGTCTTTTGAATTTTGTCCGTTGAACCTGCTTCTGCACCGCTCATTCGCTCGGCAGACGTTGAACCTTCGTGTTTAAACTCATTCACATTTTTAGTTGCCACCAGGATCTTCCGATGACTAATGTCTTTTCACGGCCATAACCAGCCACGCGTAAACTGCATAATTTCGTTTATTTCTACACGTTCGTTTTAGAACTATAAATAATATTTTTTATGAGCTGGAACTATTACGCTTTAATAATTTAATTCTAGATTGAATTCATTATTTGCTAGGTCAGGGCGTTAATACCGTTCATAATTAAGTCATTCATAACAGCAGCGGTGTTTTATGAAATCCTAAGGAAAGCACCGTTGCGTGACCGTTTCGCGTGACAAACACTGACTACCAGCACATTATGCCCCTCTAGTGTCCCACTAATGCCCTTTGTGTCCAATTGGTTTTAGTGTTCACCTCCTACCATCCATTGTTCTTTACGAGCGACACGTGAACTTAACTTAAGCTATGTTATTTTACGTTGTTCAAGTTTATGGTAAAGTCTCGAAATCTCTGTATTTCGCAAAGCGTTTATGCTTCACTTCCTTCATAATCAGTTACAATCATAAATTCTATCGTGTACTAACAATCCGCTCAATTGAATTCGTACAACCACTCATTTCTTAGCGCTAATTGAAAGGAACTGTGAGTGTGTTATGAAACACGGCTGTAAGATGTAACGCCTCAGCCGCTGGCGCCAGCCATGTCGACACGACACCCAACGATTTCCCTTCAATGACCTTGCGCGTGCACACTCGCCTCGGTACACGATAACAATACACGACCACACTGCACACCGATAATGCTGATAATCCTCTGTTACTATGAATGTTCTGTAGTTTTAAATCCTTGTGTAAATTGAACACGCGGTTGAACAATGATGATCACTTTACAAACGCAAATGTTAGCAAAGCAATTCGAATCAATGGAGCTTATTCAAATTGTCAACAGGTTTCACTAATTTAATGCTATCTGATGAATGCCGGTAGTGGACAAACAATGTGCGCTTTAAGTGTTCATGACTAAGACATTAAATTTTCATGCGACTCGTATAATTTCTTCAGTTGACCTTTGTTTTCTAGCTGGTATTGTTGTTCAACTATATAGCGCAATTGTTTGATGCGTCATGATTCATCGCACTATATTCCAGTTTTGATACTGTTATCGTTGTAATGTTTTCTTTGACGTCTGCTAATTGTGATACGTGATATCCAGACATGTGCTCCTGAAGTTTCTTGAGATGTCATTGTATTGTTCTTGCCGCTTAAATATGTAAGTACATTGTCTTGACTTGCTAATCTGGTTCATATCCAGGTATCACAGTATTGAAAATGGCAATGAATAATTTGAATTCTGCATATTTTTCCCAACGGCCATCGAAAAATGATGTAAAATAATTTAAACGAATTCTTTCTCAATCTTTGTGGTTTGCCTTCTCTGATTCGTATATATAATATACGAATCTTGTGTTTCTTAACAAAAGATTTCCATAAAACCAGTTTGGTGGTAATTCACTAAACTCAAAGCAGCCATGAAAAGGCAGATGTTATTTTCGTCGTGATCAAAACAGAAATAAAAAATGAGGCATTATTATTTTTGCTCATTATAACGAAAATCTTAAAGGTTCTTTTGTTCTTCGATGAAAGTCTTGAAAACGTCTTTGAACCTTTGTTTGAGATATGTGTGTGTGTTTGAAGTGCAGTAGAGTTGAGTGTGATCTACGCAAACACACACGTGCGTGGTGACCAAACGTTTATCTCTTTGTTTGCTTCTACTATTTGCTTAACATCTTTTAAACACATCTTCATTTTTGTTCTGTTTCAACACTCATGTTGGTACAGTGTATCCAGTTTCTCCATTAGCGATAAGAGTGCGATACTAACTAAATAAGCACAATTGAGGTGCTATACTAATTTTGAAATTCTATTTTTTCATTTTTACTGTGGCTGACCTGCTTCAAACGATGCTTTGTTGCCAGGTTCTTAGCGTTGACTGACACAAATATGAAACCCACCACTGAAGTTATATTTGGAAACATATTTTTAATAATATTTAACGTGAAAGTCACCTCGCACTATAAGAATAACTGATTTTTTTTTTACTTGGGACCGGATGAATTTTGAACGCTAGAATAAACAAAATGAGCCGGACTTTGTTTAATTTCATAATTATCATCGTATAAGCGTGGTCTTGACGGAGAAATGTCGTCACCTTCACAAAATACTTTCTCCGCTTCTTGGGTTTCGTCGTCTTATGTTTCAACTTTTTCATGCACCTCTCCGCCGGTGGTTTGCAATTTTGTCAACTCCCAAACTTGCGTAATCACTCACGAAATACTAAAACTTGTTTTTGTAGAGTTCCGCCTGGAGAAAGCAACTTTTTATTGTGTGACAACCAAAGTCAACACCCCTGTATTAGATTTAAGACTTTCAAAGATTATCTTGTATTCGGTTGGAATTTACATAATTGCCTCTTTGCGCCGCTGAGACGGTCGGCTCGGCAGACGTTAATGTTCCGGCGGTCCATTGTTGCGGTGGTGGTCATGTGGTCCACGGCCGTTGTTTTATATCGGAGAGCTCGGTGGCGAACCGGTCGAAATCGATCCGCGACGCGGTCCTCAACGGTCGAATGGCTTCAACTTTAGCGTTGTGTTGTTCACCTCGTTGACGCGACACGGAATCCGTCGGAGAAAGTCAAGTACGCAGCCGTACGTCGTGCTACATACTAGCTACTGGACGATTACACCAGCGAGATTGGATCATAATGGATAAGTCCGGCAATCGAGTCTAGTAATGGTATCTCTCCAGTTGCTAAGTAGAGTGTGTCGTCAGTCTCGCGGTGCACGTGGCGGCTACCGCGTGCTGCGCTCGTGACACGTTGCTGCAGTTGTGCACCATTGTTTTACTGCATTCGCTACAATTATTACTAATGACGGCACCGCCATGACAAAATTATATACAAAATGCAATTTCGCATTTACAGTTACCTACGAGAGAGGTTTTAGACCTCGACGATGGTTCGCTGACTTGTAACGTTACATCGCTTTAAATTAACTTATTTTTCTCGAATCTTGCTCGGCGGCCGGCTGTCTGAACGGATCAATAGGGGTTTCTAGGTCAAGTGTCCACATCTAGCGAGAGAAGATATATTTCTTAATTATTATCACAATTTATTTCAACTGTCTAAGCGATTTGTTGTGACAGGTACCTACATCCTAACCTTCTACTACAAGTAATCATAAATTTGTTACCACGACCGAGGAAATAGGCTGCAGGTCACACCAGACGGTGGTCCTCCATTGTTCCCTACTATTGTTACGAATACCGATCAGTTCAATAGGCGGGTCAATGATTTTGCAATATTTATCCACAGCGCTCAGTGTTAACGTAATCATCCGCAGTGTAACCGACGGAAGCTTTCCTTAAAATTACCGCCCCCCTGTTTATTTATTACAGAAATAATTACATATTGAATGTGCATTATCTTCGAATGCGATCGCTCGCCCTTGCGCCACCACTCCATTGCACCATTGCTGGCTAACGTCCGCGGTTATTCTATTGTGACGTACGCACAATATTCGCTGCAGCGTTTTTAAAACATGAAAGCGTTTCGATAATACGATTCATGTCCACATTCCAATGCACCGATAATATAATCAATCAAGTTGTCGTTTACGTAAACGATAAATCTCCTGTAAATTTTCGTTCATATAGAGACAAGGCGACAAACGCGTGCGTACAACGAATCGATAATTTTACGGAAACTAGCAATTATATGGGAAATGTAAACTAACGCGTTATACGCGCAAATTCTTGTATTTGCCAGGACGGTGCGCATCCGTGCGTGCATGAATTATGAATTATGCAAACATGATTATGGCATTGGCTTTCCGTATCCCGAAAACTTGAACGGAACCTTGTTTATCAAATATCTCTTAGATCTATAGACAATTAAACGCATTAGGAATCATTTGTGTGTAATTTTAATTAATCTAAGTATACATAACTGTTGATGTTGCCAATGCAAATTACAACATTAATAGCTTAGAATGTAATTTATTAAAATTACCACGTGCGGTCAGAAGTGTCTAAGTTGCCATTACCTTACAAAGTATTTAGGTAAGCGAATATATTGGTAAACACATGAATCGCATTATTCATAATATGATATGTATGACTCAAGCAAATTGTTGATTTTACGAAATAGGTAACTTATTTAGTTTGTGGTTTTGTGTGCTCAATATTAGAAACATTGCCTTATTGTATTTTCTCTTTGTTACAGCGCATCGGGGACAAGCGCGGTGGCCATCGACAACAAGATCGAGCAAGCTATGGTGAGTACTTCATTTTATCCTATTAGTTTTATGGACGGGCTCTATAGACAGTCGACACCCAATTATTGAAGCCATAGTCACAAAAATATATAATAAGTTCAATAACCGCAAATCACGCGTCGGTTTTTAATTATCGCCTATTTATCGGTAATTTCCTTCTATAAACTTTACTACTGCATAAGGAAATCGTTTTTCATTTGATTGGTCCATTACCGTGAATTCATAACGTGGAAATTATAGAATCAGTCTAATCTCAGCGATTTATGGGGTTCTTTCATCCGCACTTTCAGTTAACAGACTCCGGATCTAAGATAAGAACAAAAGGAAAGCAATGTAAAAACCCATTGTATGGCTAGCACTAGCGCGCGGTTTCCAGTAAACAATAACAGATCCAATCATTATAAAAGAATGAAAGAACGAATTGATTGCGCACATTTCTCATTCATAACTCGGCCTAAACAATACTTGACTACAAATTAAATGAATCTAATAGCCTACTGCACTTAATAATTACAAGACCTATAAAACAATACAATACAAATGGTGCAGGCACTTTTCCTAATATATAAAAAAGAGATTGAACGAATAATCGACTTGATGGTCATACCAGGAAGTTACTCGTATTATGCTGCTAACTAATAATGAAGGCCACCCACATTTAAGAGAGAAGAATTAAAAAAACGTCTACCAGATTATAATAATAGGTATTATAATTATACTACCTAAGTCTAAACTCTAAAGAAGAATTATTCATGGACTAAGTACGAAAACTAAACTCCAATAGATCTAAACACTTTGATGATAACCAATTCAATATCGATGTCGATTTCATTAGATAGATGCCTTTCCCCCTGCTCTCAAAAACATTGAAAACTAAGAAGCCTAAATCCTAAAGTAATCCAAGAATCTCCCAGTTGTCTAGCCAACTCTTGATATCAGCTATTCTAACAGTACAGGTAAGGAAAACAAAATACCACCTTGGTATAAATAATATAATTCAATCCAATACCTGCACACATCGTCCTAAGCTTTTACGTGACTTGGTTAAATAAAACTACTTTATACTTACCGCTATTATCATAATTGACTTTAATAAAGGAAACGGCATATAATAAAGTATCATACACTAGCTTCGATAAAGGTGTTCGCATATATTAGAAAAGTGTGGTTTTTTGAGCTAGATGCATTTGTAATGAGCGAGCTAACGAATTTACTTCACTCAACTGATTTAATCCTGTTCGGATAACACTTCGTTCCTTTTTTAAAGTTTTCATTACTTCTGGTATTGTTCTTAGAGACATAATCTTCGCCAGAATTCTGTCCTGTAATTTCTTGGTTAATCTCTTTCTCTTGGATAAACTCTTCGAGAATTTGTAATCCTGTTTCGAATTGTTCTTAAAATTTTGTCGGTGCCTTATCTGGATGTTGAAAAAGGGCTTTTCAACTGCTTCTTAACAGGTAAAATGGGTTGAGGAGCCCGTTATTCACATTCGCCAAATCTTTTGTTATTGATGGACAATTAATCTTCCGGTAACAACAGCAATACCTTTCAAACCAAGACACAAGTGCTGTACGCTGTAGGTTTAATTGATTAATGAGAAAAATCCCAGATACAATTAAATACATATTTATGTTCTGTCCCATTATCGATCCTTTCTGAGTATTTAATCTATCTGTCGCTTGAATTCCATCGACTAGAGATCATTACTTTTTATTAGACATCGCGTTGCAATCTAAGTTATCCAGAGTGTGGCGTGTCAGTCGGACGCGGTGGTTCCGCATGCTCTCAATACTAGTAATTCGTGGAACATTTTATAACCGGCTTTGTAGACGCCGCGTCCCTTTTGTGCTGTAAATCGCCGCATTCAGATAAACACCACGCGCGAACGGCTACGGCGCGAGTGCGCGATAGCTTTCGTATGTTTTATCTGTACCAAACAAAAATAGCAGCATTACCACTGATATCGTCCGTCACCCAATAACTTGAAAGTCAATGAACTCCAATACTTGGACTCGGCGAGTTTATATTACGATTAATGCAAACTGCAAATTTCGCTTATGTCATCTATGTATTAACGCCGATCAAATATTTAGGGTAATAAATAATAACGTCTCCTTGAACGAAAACTTCTCAGATACATATTATATCGGTCAATCGTAGCGTCGACCGATATCGCGCAGCGTTCTACGTAACGCCGATAAACGCATTCGCGTACATCATTGAGGAAATTTCGACATTATCATCATTTTTCTCGTTACACACACTGAATCGCGGCTATTACGATTCCGTTTTACGCAGCGGTTGCGTAAAGATGCAATCTCCCGAGAGTTTATCCGTGTTTATAATAGCAATGGTTGAACTGCATAACACCGTTATTAGATTGGAGTTATTATTTGAATCACTAATGACTTCCCTTTTTTAATGGCCAGGAAACGTCCCGTTCTGCCCCGCAGCATATAATACCATGAGACCACAGTTTATAAATTGTTTTATTTACGATAAATAGGATTGTCCTACTTCAAAATTGAATTGATTGTAAGATAAAAAAAAAAAACAATTTATGACAGTCTTACGAAATTCGTACACAGTACGTTCTTCATAATCATCGAATCTTGTATTCCATTTGCACATCATTAACTTCTCAATGCATTCATATTTGTTATATTGTCGTTTTTGTTAAGAAACAATGCAACCTTTTTTCTCTACCGCCCAAATATTAGATACGTCCTACATTTTAAGTCTTACATAATTGTCAAACGTCTCGACATTTGTATATTTTGGTTTCGCTAGTAACATCAATTTTATTATTCGTCTGTTCTGTTTCTTGTTTTGTTTGTGCATTTGTTACATCCTTAACTTTTACATTGTAATCTGGGTGGATGCAGTATTCGCAACAGATTTCACTTCTTCCATCAAGTACATCTGCTATCGCAATTGAGATTCATCGTCGTGCACTATTGGACGCGTCTCACATCGGCTATAATTAGCCGACGCAGATGGCCTCAAGCGATTGACCCCAATCCAGCCCTAATGCTCACTACCATCGCATCATAGTATTTTTATCACTCCTCACAACACGCTCGTGCAGTTTTCCTAGCTCCATATATGTCTTTATCTTGCTTTAATCAAATGTTAGCAAATAAATTGCAACTACACTAAACACTTCGTTAACCACTGTTATTGTATTACTAATTATTAATTCTGCTCAATACCGTGAGTCTATTTTTAGCACGATCGAACCATTTTATCATTTTGTTTTTCATTAATCTCAAAGTATGTTTACGTCACGACTTTTTGATTATCAAAAGATTAAAAGTGTACCCGATTGTTGTAAATACGTAATACTGTATTTTTTTTTGTTTATCAGCACTGTTGAGTAGCTTTCCGTACGAAAACATTTCACAATATGCCTGGACTCAACGTATAAAACACGTACCTTTTTCGTGTCACAATCAATTTCATATGCTGGTCTTTACATAAGTGTCCTAATTCTTTTAGATTACTTAGTCGTAAAATCTACAAAACAGAACGGCGGTAATTGAAATTGCAACTTGGCAAACAATTTATTTTGCATACATTTTAATGTACACAGTAGTATATTAACATCTCAAGCATCAGGCAAACGTAGCGCGACCAGTATTTAAACCGGTCCACCTTGAAGAACGCCATCTTACATGGCGCACGATGAATGTACCTGCAGTCCGTATATATTTCGGATTCAGTTGTACACGGATTCTCTCCGGTTTTCGTAACTTCTACGCTTTACGTTACGTCATCCGGGTAGATATGTTTATGCGTACCGTCATATTGATGTGTAGCAGCCATAGCTTACACCACTGACCCGATTTCACGCATCTGTTCAAACATAAATTTCTTTGATTCTGGTCAACAGTTCAGAATCAAAAAAATTTTTTTACAATTCATTCTACTATTCAAAGTTTCTCCGTGATGATTGACACAACGATCTCCGTGTGTATGATGTTGGTACCGTCGCAGCGGCCCGTTAGTTTCTGTCGTGTTTCCAAGATGTCATTAGCAAGTATTATGAACACTGTGCTTATTTATCCGGAGGTGCGTTTGAAGATTTTTACTTACTTTAGCTCCATCGTATGCTAATTCCCTCGTTCTTGTATACGTGATTTGCATGAGCTAAACGTGACCCGACGGGACTCGGCCGGCCAAGAATAGACACGGAAGGAAAGCCGGCACTGGCGCGGAGCTGGAGTGGAGACACGTGCTCTCTTGATTATGCGGCCGATTCGTGTACGCCCACCAACTGGATAAAGACCCGGAGACGTCAGGAGGTCACACGATTCGGTCGCGTGCCGCCAATAACTTGAACAAGCGTCTAGTAATTTGCAACTAAGAACGACTCCGAGAGAGCACGCGCCAGATCGGAATCGAATCACGAACCCAGGAAACGCTAGAAAAGTTTTCTTGGAAAACAAACCAGCTTCCTGTAATGAAGCCGTTGTCGCGTCCGTAACGGTAATCGGTTTTGCAATATTTGGTGTGTGAACCTGTCACCAATTGAAATTTAGATTTTGGAAGGACTCCATTATCACATTTATCACACTTGTTATTATCATATTTATTAAAATTAAACACGTTAAGATCATCATGAACCTTTATGTTTATAATAATACTAGCTGCCCGTCCCAGCTTCGCAGGGGCAATAAATATAGCCTATGTTACTCAGGGTGAATGTAGCTTTCCAATGGAGAAAGAATTTTTGAAATCGGCTCATTCGTTTTTGAGTTTATTCATTACAAATATACACTTTATAATATTAGTGTAGATAATCGAGTGCAACCTTGTCGGTGTCCCAACTATGATTCATTAAATTCAATTTCATTATTATGCATATTTTATACCTCAACCTGAATTTGCAAACAATATTCAATAAAAACAAATTATGTACTTTCCTTGAGAAAATATTCAAAAGATACCTATCGCGGGAACACTGTTTCATAAAACGTAATACTAACGGTAACCTTGCCTATACGTATCTGCATTGAGCTTATCTGTTGTTTATTTTTCGATATTAATCATATTTCCATGCAAAAAAATTATCTAAGCATTGGAAAAATATAATATTTTTGGAAATCTACCAGAATTTAAAGTAATTCTATAGATTACCACAATCATACACATACGATTGTGTAGATAAACGCTAAACAGATTGCAAAAACTACGATAAACATGTTTTCGCTGAAAATATCCCACATTTTTCACAGACATCTGCTGTTTGTAAGGCCGTCAGCTTGCGTGTTGATTCCATAGATTTTTCGTATCTGAAAGTAATCAATTATATTTATTGTTGTTCATATTTTTTCCATTTACTGAAGTTTGAAGATGAAGATTTCATATTAATATATCCGCTTTGCCACATTTCTTTAACTTCTTAAACCACAATATTGTTTACGCTTGTCCCATATATTTTCCGGTTCAAGTGTTATTATTCATCTGTATTGCTACCTTAATAAATAATTGTGATGATGTTTATTTTTCTTCAACACACGATGGGATGAGTATTGCAATGACATCACCTAGGGTCAAACGCACAGTCTTGATTACGGAGTGTTTGACCGCTACAGAACGATTTTCACTTGTTTGTTTTAACTTTATCGCTGTGATAACGTAAGCTACGTCAATACGTATTTACATTCATTTATTTATTGGATTATTTTATAAAGTTTATTAATTCCATAAGGAAATTGATAAGAGCGTCTGGCATGTACAAGGCAGGTCAAGGATTGGCGCGCTACTAGTTATTGGATAGATCTGACCTTATAATTTATCTAAAACTTGATATAGAAAGACGGTAATAACTAATAATATCCGAGTGAAACACAAATCAATACGTTCATTTGCAACTAAAGAAAGTTACACATGTAATTATCGCGCAGAATCTAAAATTGCACGCAATAAAGAAAGGCTGATATCAACTAAAACTAGCAGGCGCAATACGAATACAGTTACAATTATCAGTAGTAGACATAACACACCTATAAAATATATATTTCAATTGTGTCACGAATATTAATAGACTATTGTTTCAGACTGCAAATACACCCTAACATAAGGTTTCACATAATTCCGACAAGGTCTGATCATAAAAATATTGATACAAATGTTTTTCACATAACTTGGTTGAGTCACTTAATGCGTTGTAATCAATTTGCAAATTTTGTTACCGACTGCGACATAATGTGGCGCCATATGATGCTATATTTAGTCTAAAACCAACGACACTATTGTTTAATTTATGTATTGTTAATACAACATTTATAATAATTTAGTCATTGTGGGAATTAAAAATTTAATAATTGTATTATTTGTTTATTCATACTTACGTACTGTCACATTTATTTTCAAATCCGCATATATATATGGTTAAGGAAATTTACGACTTCTTACAGAAGTCGTAAATTTCCTTAACCATATATTTGTCCTTTTAATACGGATTACAGCAAGCCAAAAAATTATGGTAAAGAAAATGGCAAACCCAATGTAAGTTGTAAACTTTACCTTTGTATAGAAAACATATATACATATGTACATTTGTTCGCGATGAGGTGAAAACCGAAAGAGTGAAGTGCACCATGTGTGGAGAATCATGCCTGCGTGACCACTTTTACGAATGTTCTTTGAAAGATCGATAACCCGTTTCACAGGCTGATGCATATTGATGACTTAGTCAGTCCCCACAAGTTAGCTTTTATGGAAGTTTAATTTATATATTCCTGTCAAGGAATTTTCATTTTATACTTAGTAGAAATTCCCTGCAGCACTTTGATGTAGTCGTAAAGTTGCCTTATAATTTAATTATTCAACGTGTAAACGCTATCTGTTTACTCTGCTAACATTAATATTTACAAGTTATGTCACAGAATGTCAACTAAAATGTGATTGATATCCAAGACTGAGGTGTAATAAACATAATAGTTAACAGCATTAATACTCAAATCAACATTGAAACAATTGACAACGGAACAGATAATTTCCACACCTTCAATATCGTCCTTTACACCACATCGGTGTCACACAACGTTGGCGTCTGTTATAACAGTGTGACTACTCAAGCTGTGCTACATATCACTAATAAGTTTTCAATAGATCTGCGCCACGTCGATAACATATTTAGTAAACATCAACTTAGCGCTGCACCTACTCAAACGCTTCACTTAAACCCAAATACAGTTAATGTACCATATTTGTTCAATATCAATTGTAAACATCACCCGTATCTACTGCTGGGATCATTGCTATGGAAACTTCGTTTATCTGTTGTTTTGGTGCTTGGCACACATGTGTACAAACAGAATGTTTTATAATTGAGATGATGTCACTAATACAATTAAATTCAAACTCGTCTGCTCAAACTGTTTACGTCTTGTGTTCAACTTCAAAACCCGTTTTCTTACCTCTCTACCTCTTTGCTTTTTTATATTTCGTGTTTTGTTTTCATATTCCACTATTGATGATAAAAAAGTAGGTTTACGTAAGTGCAGCTAATAGCCGAATAGATATCATTATATTTCTACGATATCTTTGTTATGATATTGATAAGTCTTAATCTTGGATTACAGTATTTTTAACTTATGATAAGAATACCTAAGTACGTCTTAACAATGTACGTTATTCAAAATTTATTGTTCATACATTATTCCTTTAAGATAACCACCACACATAATTAAATCTCTTGACGATATGAATAAATTGTATTTGAGATAGATAAATTGGATCTAGATAGAATCTCAATGAATGGTCCCAAGTGTCTACTATACACGTCGTCGTTTTCGCCGGTTCGGCCGGTTATAATTAAAAACAATGCGACAGGTTTTAACGTATGCTGCCCTTGGACTGGTTATATCATCGGACGCTGTATTTGGTGCGCGGCTGCGCAAAAAGTTCAGTGCACTCTCCGTCGCTTTATGAACTTTCTTTCAATCTTGGGTTTCATCTTATAATTTTTCTTTAACGTTTGTGCTATTCACATGTTTTTCATGTTCTCTTTCTTTATCTAATTCACCTACTGACATGAAAATGTTGGTAAACATTGATAAGTGCTATTTTACATTGCAAATAAGGTGCGAAACGATAGTAAACTGCGTCTAATTACTGTTTTACATTTGTATTAATTTGCACGCGAAATTTTCTAGTTTCTCTTGAGCTTGTTCTCAATTGAACGCCTATATGTATATTCTTGTAATGGTTACATTGGCGCCCCATCAATCTGTTAGAGACGCGAGCTTCAATATTGTCTAACGAGATCCGGCGCAAACCGGTGTAATTTCAGCACAAATTCTTTTAATTGAAGGTCGTGACACCCACGTAAGTGCAACCATGCTGAAGATTTCATCAAGCCTTCTATTTATATCCTGTTCTAATTATATCATTACTGAAATCCACTCACTCCACATTTAGCCACTCAACGAGTCTAAGTGCATATCTTGACTCACCTATCTTCAGGATGAGTCGAAGTTTGCTCTTAAAATTGTATTTGTGTCGCGGTGGTTGTAGGCGTACATGAAATGTCTCGGAACATGAGAATTCTTTGGCGTACAATTCATAAGAGCGTATAAAAAATTACTTCTTACATTCTCGTCCATTTATTTATGACATAAACATTGTATTGCAATAATATGGGCATAAGATCAGAATTTAAACTTGCTCTAAGATGTGTTAAAATGCTTGTTGCCGTCCTGTTTCATTCATTATCCGCATTCTTTGGATTTATTACGTTACAAATGATATCCATAAGTAACGTAATCTCCTGTCTATTTTCTAATAATATAGCAGATTTGTTGTCTATACCGTCTTTATTAGTTATTCTACCATTCGAATTTGGGATTCTTGGCTTTTGTTTATTTAAACAGTTATGCAACCTCGTATTAGAAGCGCCACTTGTGTAATTAGTTACATTCCGACACAGTTTAATGTTTTTATTTTTGTCGTCCAATGCGAAGGCTCTTTATTAAGGGCGAAAATTTTCCAATGAAGCTTAATTTGTCCGAGCAAACAAACCTCACGAGTGTCGCTAACATGTTCTAGTCACATGTAAATCTTTATTTAGCTCCCACCTTGTTTGTTCTTCATGCTAAATCCAAAGATTATGTTTGAGCTATGTGTTACTTCTTTACTTAGTTATTTTTTTTGTTCAGCAATTTCATTATAAGCCTACTTGTCTGATGTCTTTTATACTAATTGTTAGTGCGTACTTAGAAGCGGTCGTGGAAACTTTTTATTTGCTCCAATTTACAGCGGAGTGTGCGTTAATTACTTCGTAAGTTTGTACTTACATCCGCATGCTACGACCGTAATTTTTGTTCCCATTGATAAGTTTCTTAATTGCACATAATCGATTTTTGTCATTCCTCTTTAATTTTTCGATGTTACGTTTTTTAAATTAGTTTTCTTAACGTGCAGATCGCTAGTTAAGCCATTTATCTAGATTTGCGCGTGAGTCGATACAAGATTTGGAAAATAAGGGCTTCGTTGATATCAATGTAGGTTGTGGCGTTGAGTTCAGGGTGCACGGTCGGCTCGCGTGGCGTGGTGACGTGTTCGCCGCCATTTTAAATAGGGCGAGCGCGCGCGCAGACCATCAGTCGCCTGCTAGGACGCAAGAGAGCAACTTCGTGGCAATCGTTCGCGAGTTCCACGTTATCGCCAGTCGAGTTTCAGTCGTTGCCGGCAACGCTCATACATTCAGTGACCCTGAAAATAAATTTATCACTCAATTTAAACATGATAGACGTTGTGCAAAAACCTAGGGATGGCTGCCTGTACGAAATCAGACAGAAAGGACAAAAAGATACCTGTTATGTGGTCGTGCCAAATCCAAAAGTACGTTTTGTTTTAAGTCGATATTTTTTTCATTGTTCTTTTAATTCACAAACATGGCCTTTTTGTAAAACGCATTACGTTTGGCTTTAGATAACGATTCAATCGCGCGGTTATAATCAGTTTATAGAGCCTGTTTATATCCACATTTTCTTTAAATGTTTTCTTTTTTTAATGTATAAAATTTAGAGACTTTTTTTAAATAAATGTCTATGGCGTATTTTGGTGATATGTGACACATTACTAACTTATTTTTTCATGTTGTTTCAGGATCTGGTTAAGAGCCACTTGATGTTCGCGGTGCGCGAGGAAGTAGAAGTACTAAAAGAGCGCATCGCGGAACTGATGGAGAGGATCAACCAGCTCGAAGTGGAGAACACATACCTGCGCGCGCACGCGAGCCAGGACACGCTGGCGCAGCTGCCAGCCGCCGCGGGCACGAAGCCGCCGGCGGCGCCGCAGGGTCCCCAGCCGCCGGTGTCGTAGGGCGGCGGCGCGGCGCCGCTGAACACGCCCGCCGGCCCCCGCCGGCCCCAGAGGTCCCCGGCCGAGCCCGAGCCCTCAGCGCGCGACCCCGCCCGCGGCACCCCTCCCACGGAGTCACTATGGCTGTGCTATGTTAATTCGTAGGTTAACAAGGAACGAGTGTAAGTACACCGGTCGAGCGCCGAGGGACGCTGCGCGCGCGCACGCCCGTCCTCGTATAAATCACACAAGTGTCTAGTTAGAGCGGCCGCCGCCCCGGCGCGGCTCGGGGCGGCTTCCGCGCACGCACCACCAGACATTATGCTTCGGATTCATAGATATTATATTTTTCTGTTATTAATATTTAGGGTGCAGAATTTCGTGCTAACTGCCATGCTTTTGCTACGCATCTCAGCAACGAGTCTTTAGTGTTTTGATGTACGTCGTGTATATTTTATTTGGTTTAACGTTTAGGTATCCACGTAATGTATTCCATTTAAGATAACTATAAGACGTGTGTTAATATAATAAATGTAATGAAAAAGTTAAATATTCCTATGCATTGAACAAGGACTGTGTGTTAATTTATTATCTATATTTTTTTAAATTGTAATTAAGTTATTTATCACATTTCTCTGTATGTATCTACATTGCATTAAATTGCAAGTGTTCCTGTAGGGCCAATAATAATGATCTGTCGATAGCAATGTACTGAATGAGTTGTGTGCAATTTTCATTTAGTTGGTACTGTTAATTACATATTAACGATTAAATATAAAAGTTTGAATGTATGTTATCCGCAGTCGTTGTATATGTAACGTATACTGAGCAGTCGTTTAGAATTAAAATCGTTGCGAGAATGTGACCTCGGCCGATGCTGGCTTTAGTCAATTTTGCACGCTGAAACTGAAAAAAAAAAATATACTATTTTTATTCCAACCCTATGATAATGGAGGTATATAGTAATTTAACATTGTATTTTTTTAAATAATTAAAAATTGTTTGTATATAGTACAAGTTGTAATAGATTGTGAGTCGGAACGATGTATATAACGAAAGAATGTGATTTAAAGGAACCGATTCCGTAGTCTGCCTTCTGAGGTCGGTATCAGATGTTATCGCAAGAGGTATATCTAAACGTTATAATTTAAAATTATTCGCTGTATTTAAATAGCTTGATTGTTTATCATTAGACAAGCGAACAAAGTGGCTGGTGACTGACTGTATGGAATGTAACTAGTGGGATGAGACGTGAAAGTCAGGCTCTATGTTTGTTTAAAAGCCAAAGTTAGGAAGGCGTGTCCCAGCGACTGAAGAATGACTATTTTACCTATAGAGTAGTATTTTGTACAACGCTACTACATTGTATGTGTATAGACGATTTTTGTTAGGTCTTCATAATTATTGTGAATATACAGTAATTTACTACTAGAAGCATTAATCTAGATCTAGATATGGTAATATGAACTATATTATATACCGAAACTTGTAAATATACTGTAAACAAAAGTCCATTGTAGCTTATGTTGACCAGAAAGGTTCCTCATACCCAATAAATGCAAAACTACTCAAAACATTGTATTATTTTTATTTACCCTTTACCCTTGAATGAATATCAATTTGAAAAGGCTTATTTATCGATGAAACACTTTTTTAAACTTAGAAATGTTCATCTTGATGTCAAAACTTGCAAAGGTTTAAATATCGACCTAAAGTTATAAATAGTTTAGTAAACCGACAAAAAAAACAGGAAATGAGATGTCATTTTAGATGTTTTTGGCATCGCACTAGGTAGCTATTTGGGAGGAGGTGTAAAACAATCGACCCATTCCAAGAGTAAACAAAAATAAAAATCAGTTGAAAATGGAGCTTGAAAACGGAATTCCGGCTGTAGTACGCAGTACCGGTCCAAAAGTTCATAGAAAGCATTGTTTACTAAGTAACAAGTGACTTTTCCTTCTTGTTGTGTCCGTCCGCTTTGGGCAAGACCAAATATGTACGATCCCCTGATTCAATGTTTACATATTTCCTTTGTCGTTCCAATCGGAGTGCAACGCCATCTATGAGTAGATATTGTTGAATATGTTAACTATCTGAAAATAGAGGGCGCTAAACAGCTCCAAAAGTTGGGTAGGTCCACGGTAGGTCATAGCTAGCGCCATCTGTTTTTCTTTTAATAAATAAACGTTAGCATAACGTAAAATCTTTTGTATTACGATCATAGATGGCGTTATTCCTATATAAAATAGAAACAAATCTATTTCACACTTTACTCAAATGGCACGCACACATATGCAAAGTAATTGCGTCTGAGTAATAAAGCAGTTTGTTTCATCTTTCTAGAATGAGAAACTAAAGTCGAAGGTGACTATATAAGCGTTGAGAAATCTTTTTTTTTGCTACTCGACAAAAGATGGCGCTGCATGCAGCTCATAATTATTATTTTACCATAAACAAGCCTCATAGCTAGCTCCAACGCATTCCATAATTTGATTACTGAACGAAAATATTTATGTCATTTGAGCATCGCGTTCCAGTTCGCCTATGTGGAAATGGTGGGAATATTACGAGCATTGGAATAATTTTACATCCTTGTCTTTTGCATTTTGAAACCCGTTAGCCATCACATGAAGTTATAGAAAAGGAACACGCATTTCCATAGAAATTGTGCACGTCACTTGTTGTCATGGAACGTCAACCAAGTTGAAAAATATACAAAACAATTGCAAATATGGATAATATGAGTTTAAAGGAAATTCAAAGCAAGCTATTGCTATGGGAAGCTTCAGACAATCCCTTAGCACCTCTAACATCTGATCAGAGAGAAGCTATCCTGGATTTAGAGTCCATAATACTCGGTGTTTCCGGCGGTTTGGATGATGTTTGTATTTTTGCCATTTATTACTTGATTCTGATCTTTCTTAAACTTCAACAGTTCATAACTGACTGCCACTGCTCACAAAATGTAACAGATCAGTTATGTATTAATAAACAATTTATTAAACCTACAAAAACTTGTATTAACAGCAACTTCTTACCTACTTAGTTATCCCACCTAAGAATGATATTCGTCTGTTTACTGCTAAACAAAACAGCTTTTTTAAAAAAATATTATATATCAGATGAACTAACGACATCCCACCATGAATATTTCCAGGAGAAATCGGAAAATGTTGATGAAGAGTCGGATAAGAGTAATATACCCCCTGTGGATACAACTTACGATTTTCTGGAGTGGTATGAGAGTTTGTGTGATGATAACCTAAAGTCTGATGATACACCCTATGAGGCTTACCATAAGCAGCTGGACGACAGAAGAAATGAATGTGTTTCGTTGACCAACCAGGTAAAATCTCAATGTTAATTTTGCTTTTATTTGAAAACTGCTCATATAGAAACACAAGGCTGTTGTCTTCTACAGATGGGTTATTCTTTAACAATTGGGTGATTTTGTAACTTGTCTCAATAATAATTGATTCCCAATTAGATTGCCAAGTGTGTTAATTATGGTAGATAATTAAATCATTTTACTATAACATGCCATGGGTTGATCTTAAATGTATTTGTAAATTCATATGCACATTTTCTTCTATCAACCAACACCAACCACTTTTTTTTTTCATTTACACACATCCATTACTTCCACTGTACCCAATTCTGTATCATTTTTTTCCAATTCTCAAGGAAGACATCCAAGTCATCCTACCATCTCGTCTTGCTGTTTTGAGGACTCAAATCTGATATTCAATACATGGACACACATGGAGTAGTTCATGAGTGTACATAGAATATCTTGTACATTCTTTTCCATAGAGATATTATTCGCTTTGAAATGTGCATTTAGTATATTTTTTTTTTACTGACTGACTGACTGACTTCTTGACAATTTGAAAGTGCCTGTAAATTGTTTATTTGAAATAAATGCTTTGATTCTTGATCTGATTTCTACAGTTTTATGCAACAAATTATAATAACGCATTTCAGATTGGTGCTACCATGTCTGACCTAGACAAACTCTCCGAGCAGTACAACTTTGTTTCAAACAAAACGAATGCCTTGCACACCATGAGTGAACAGCTACTTGCTGACCAGAACAAATTGTCCAGTATAGGTAAGGTGGTAAATGCTTCAAATCATCATCACATTAGTTCATTGTTCGACATAGGCCTCTCCCAAGTGTCACTACAACAAACGGTCCTGTGCGTCTCACCTCCAATCGACTTTTACAATCCTCACCAGGTTATTGAGTGAGAAGCCTTCCAAAACTACATCTTCCGGGACGTGCGACGAGCGTGTGATGCTTATTCATCATTTCAGCCGACAGACGTCCACTGTTGGACATAGGCCTCCCCCAAGCGTCGCCACAATGATCGATCCTGTGCGTTCCGCATTCCATCGGATTTCCGCAACCTTCACTAGATCATCGGTAGGAGGCCTTGCGACGCTGCGTCTTCCAGTACGCGGTCGCCACTCCAGAACTTTTCGGCCCCAACGGCCATCTGTTCTGCGAGCAATGTGCCCTGCCCATTGCCACTTAAGTTTGGCGATTCTTCGTGCTATGTCGGCAACCTTGGTTCTCCTTTCTGATTCGATCACGCAAGGAAACTCCGAGCATAGCACTTTCCATTACCCTTTGGATTACTTTGAGTCTTCTGATGAGGCCCATTGTGAGCGACCACGTTTCGGCACCATATGTCATCACTAGCAACACGCACTGGTCATGCTTAAAACGCTAGTAAAAAAGAAATGTATTATTTTTATTTTGTTTAGACCGTTACACAATCCCTTTTTAACTTGATGTTAACTTTTGCAACGGTCTAAAACCATATTCGCTTCATTTTCGCCTCTCTAATGGAACTGGTTTGGGGCACATCGAAATATTTATATTTTTTATCTATTAGGATTTGAAAGAAAATTAAGCTAGAACTACATTAGACCGACGCGCACGTGTAACACGCCTGATTTATACGTAGAACGACGTCGTGTGTCATGGATCTAGTGTAGCTCTACAAAACTAGTTTCCGTATAAAATGTATGGAGACCGACACGCTCAGAACGTCGTATGTCGCACATGTGTGAGCAGTGTAGCTTTACCTTTAGTGGGCATCAAACCACTAATTATGTCCAGCTTTCCGACTCACAATAAAATAGCTGTTAGCGCGTCAGCAAATCGTTGATAAACGCCCTAAGGGCCAACGTAGCTTTACACGGGCACCCGTTGTGTGAACACGCGCATGTGCACGCTCGTGTTCACGCGGACGGTTTCCGTGGGACTGCAACGAGTGCAACGTTGGGACAGTGTCGCTAATTCAACTTTAAATTTGTACAAGCAGTCGTTCTTGCAGAATTACATGAACCACATGTTCCTTTGAAGTTTTCTAAATGTGCAATGATTGTAATAGAAGACTAATTTAATTAAAAAGATAAGAAGAGGCTTTTAATATACATACATTTTAATTCCAATTTAATAGCAAAATTGCAGTTAGAGTTCAGTTTTGATCAACAACTCTTTTTTTTTTAAATTTTAGTTAAGGGCTTTGTCGCTTAGCGACCACATCGCCCAGTACAGAAAACACAAAAACATACAATCTACCTTAAGGCTAACTCGAACAATTGTTTAGCTTCATCGGACATTGGAAAAGAGAGGATTGTATTACAAATGCCAATATCATACGTTTTACAGAGTCCAAAAATATTGATTCTTGTATTTTCATTCCGGACACACTCCATCAAGATGTGGACAACATCAAACTACTCCTTAAATACAAAAAGTCCATATTCAAACTGCAACTGTGCAGCCAGCCTGTCTTAAGCCTTGTAAGTGGTATCATCCTCACATTAAATTTGTGTACAACCAAGTCTAAAGAACATTATTATATTTCCAGGTGATGACATCAAGCAGAAGCTACACTACTTCACGCAGGTGGAGCACCTGTCTCAGCGACTGAACAGCCCCACCATGTCTGTCAACAGCGAGACATTCTTCAATGTGCTCGCCAAGATCGACGAGTGTCTCGAGTATATGAGGACTAATGTAAGTAAAGCAGCATTTCTTTGTCCAACTACCTTCTCAAGCTGCTGTTGCTGGGGTTGGTGTAATATCTGTAATGCGAACACACCCACTAGTTTATTAAGAGCCTATTCACTCTAGCCTTGAAGACACCTCTAAAAAAACTGGGCTAGTGCAAGTCGGACTCGAGCACGCAGGGTTTCGTACCGTCCGTAGAAAAATACGGTAAAAAAATTGCGTTTGTTGTATGGTATGGGAGCCTCCTTTAAATATTTATTTTATTTTGTTTTTAGTATTTGTTGTTGTTATAGCGGCAACAGAAATACATCAACTGTCTAGCTATCGCGTTTCTTGAGATACAGCCTGGTTACAAATATACTGACAGACGGACGGCCAGACAGTGAAGTCTGAGTAATAGGGTCCCGTTTTTATTCTTTGGATAAGGAAGCCTAATTATAAAAGGAAGGGAAGGCCGCACCACTCAAATTGTCCTAGTCCTTCGTACTTTAACTACTACTACTTCGTACGCGGTATAAACGACGAGGCTGTAGAGGTTTAGGTTTTAACAAAATAAAGGTAATATACTCGCCTTACGTCGGGTTGTTTGATGGTAGAAAGAAGATGGCAGAATCGAGTCTTGCAATTCCCGCGCACACTCCAAAATGCATCCTGTAAAAATACCGAAAGGCTGGCTTTCTATTCATTTATCTATGCAGTTATGGTTCCCAAGTTATTGAATATGGGATACCAAATGTGGCGCATCTTGGTCTACGTTCCGTTATACAGTCTAATGCTGAGAGAGGAACCCACTCCTCGTCAAATAGAGATTTATTGTATTGAATAAAATCGATGCTTCTATATTAATATCATATAACTGAAGAGTTTGTTTGTACGCGCAAATCTCATGCACTAATGGTTCGAATTGAAAAAATCTTCTAATATTGGAAAGTTATCTAACCAGCTATTTATCGAGGAAGAGTTATATTAAATTTATTTATTCATTAAGACTACAGAAGTCCACCGTGTCCACAATACAATCAAAACCTTTGAACATTGCAGAACAACTTCAAAGAATCGCATACTTACCTAGTGAAGTACCGTCACCTCCAGAATCGTGCTATATCGCTCATACGCTCCTACGTCACACACGTGCTAAACCACGCCACGGAACAGATGCTAGCGCCCAAGGACGAAGACCAGAACGATCAGGAAACCATGGACACTGCTTATGCGGTATATTTCGGGAAGTTCCAAGCGGCTGCACCTAAGTTGAAGATGGTTATCAGCGAGGTTGAGAGTAGGGCTGAGAAGAATGCTGAGTAAGTAGAATTGTATTAAATCTCTTTTCTATCCAGGTTTGTAAAACACTGACAACCTTGCAGGAATGTATTGGAACCTTGTAGGCAAAGAATTTGACTGATTTTGCCATCGATACGCTAAGAAGAAGAAGAAGGAATGTATTACTACCATCATAAATAACAACATTTGTTCAATGATATTTTACAAAACATAATTAATTTACCAAAAACAAACCTTTAAGATTTCGTTGTTTTATCTAACACTCTTTATTCTACTATACCTACCTAAGTCTATATAACGACGCAAGCGCATCAAACACCCCCGCCGCCTGATCTCGCTCCCTTTGCTATTTACTATCGCTTACTTCGCATAGAATTCGTAATATTTAGAACTTTCAATTTAAATATTTATATTTTCGTAGAAAAATCTGATCTGATAAAATATGATAAATTACGACAAGTCATAGAACAATCGTTGTTGTTTAAAATGTTAGTGACATAGTTCTTAGAGGTTGCCAGTGTTTTATAAATATCCCTGTATAGATGAAAATTACAATTTAAGTATGTAGTTTTTACTTAAAATGAGATTACTTTTTCGCATCCGCAGCTACGCCTCTCTGTTAGCGGACGTGCAGCGCGAGTACGCGGCGCGGCGCTCGCTGGTGGCGGGCGCGGCCACGGGCGGCGCGCTGCGTGCGGCGGCGGCGCGACAGCTGCGCGACCACTGCTCGCTCGCGCGCGCCGCCTGCTCGCTGCTCGCGCACGCCTGCAGGGACGAGTGCGCGCTCTACAACCACTTCTTTACCAACCCCTCGCCGGCTTTGGAGTAAGTACTACCTTTTTGTGGCGTCTCAATTAGAAAACAGTGGCGCAACAGTTGCACGATAGTTGCGCAACAGTTGCACGATAGTTGCGCGGCTGTAATTCCCTCGCACGACATTTTGCTACTGGACCATACATGAAGAGATGAATGTGGCCGTGGTCTGGGCGAAGAAAGCTTCGCCAACATGCTTGCTACTGGACAATGCTTGTAGGGAAGAGTGTGCGCTTTACAACCACTTTCTTAGCAATTCTTTGCAGGCTTTAGAGCAAGTATTACGTTGTTTTGTTGAGCCTCATTTGAACAACAGTGACGCAACAGTTACACTGCCGTAGTTCCCCTCCTTGCGCGACATGTTTGCACCTATTCCATGCTTGTAAGGATGACTGTGCGTTGTAAAACCACGTCTTTAGCAACTCCTCGGCATTGTTATAGTGTTACGGTTTTTGTAGCTATTCAGTTGAGCAACAGTGGCGCGATAATTACGCGACCGTAGTTCTTTCCCTCGCGTGACATGCTTGCTACTGAACCATGCATGTAGCGTTGTGCGTTGTTTGTACTTTAACAAACCTTCGCTGTTATTAAAGAAAATGTTATTTCTTTTTTCGAGAGACTTAGGTGGGCAACAGTTGGGTACGCCACGATTATGGCGGTAAGTCCCCTCTTTGAGGAAAGACCTCACGGCGTCCTTACCTTCCGCATGACGCAGGTCCTCACCGGACATGGCACGTTCGGGAGGTACCTGTATCGGATTAAAGCTAAGAGACACCCGGGTGTCGCCACTGTGCGCAACGCCCGGAGGACACGGTGGAGCACACCGTCGAGGTGTGCCCTGCCTGGGCGGAGCATCGCCGTGCCCTCGTGGGGGCGTGAGGCGGCGGACACCTCTCGCGCCGGGCCCTGCTCGAGGCCATGGTCCGGAGCGAGGAGGAATGACAGGCGGTCGCCAAAAAACCATTATCCTTTCGGTACAAAAATACACGGTATGCGCAGAAGCTAAGTAATTGGCTAATGCACTGCGTCTGCGTGTCGCAAGTCAACAGCCTGCACAGAAAATATAATTTCATAGCCTACAGGTAGTTACTGGAGCTGTTTTGTGATATGATTTAGATATATGTTTGTAAACGCAACCCATGGTACGGACCACGAAATTCCTGAGAGCACGCTTTTGATTTTAGTATTCAAAACGCAACGTAATATTTTTTTTATGGATAGGCTCGCGTTTGTCCACTATCTCACCTGATAGTAAGCGATGATGTGGTAGAGGATAATAATCACTACATAGTATAAAACAAAGTCGCTTTTTCTGTCCCTATATCCCTATGTACGCTTAAATCTTTAAAACTACGCAACGGATTTTGATGCGGTTTTTTTTAATAGATAGAGTGATTCAAGAGGAAGGTTTATATGTATAATATTGCACCCGAGCGAAGCCGGGGCGGGTCGCTAGTATTTTTATAAAATAATCTTTATTTACAAAAGACGTTTTTAAAAATTGAACACCTTACTTCTGTGCTAGGTGAGTATGCTTGCTTAGAAGTAACCTATTCAAGACGCCTAGGTTGTAGCTATTAGGAAACACAGACTCCAGCAGGGAATTCCACAAATGTCACCGTCATAATGTAATTCTGTACATTTTCCAGGGAATACCTCCAGTCCCTTTGCACCGGTCTATACGAAACGTTACGGCCTCACATCATCCACATCAACCATCTGGAGACCCTCGCCGAGCTCTGCGTTATACTGAGGGTGGAAGTTATCGAAGAACAAGTCAACAATGACCGTGAGTAGTCTTTGATTTCGTTTTTTGGTTTTGGGGAAAGCGATTTGTTGTTAGCCACCATCTCTGCACCGTGGACTGATTTTGAGTCGGTGTGGAAGTGGATCCCTGGCTGAATACATTTTGAGTACATGCTGAGGTATTGTAAGGGGTGTATCACCATAACCATTTTAGCCTATTTATTTTTCCACTATTTTGTCTACCTATACATATATATTTTTTTATTAGCTTCTTCCAGGGGCTTCGCCCGCGTGAAAGTAGGTTTTACTATACAAACTTTGGACCACAGTTTCATCCCCTTAGGAGGTGAATTTTGCAAAATACTTTCTTGGTACGAGTACTTCGAGTAAAATTTCATGCTCCTAGTCCCAGTAGTTTCGTCTATACGTTAATATGTTAGTCAGTCAGTTTCTCCTTTTACATAAATATATGGACATCTTAATTCAGTACCAATATAACACGCTTGTTTTCCGCGAGCATTTACACAAAAGTGTATCTGTCTAAATAGTACACACCACATGTTAAGTGAACAAAGTTACCGATATAGCTCAAAATCCCTGTGTTGCATACTCTACTTTTTACACCAAATGTGAGGTAATTAAAAACAATTTGATCGACCAAATCATATATTAGAGAAATATAAGTATTATATTTACAAGTTCTTCAAGCCTGGGGATATTCGGTAAAATAATTGGCTTCTAATTACTGCCCTGTATTTTTGCTATTTGACGATAGATGGCGACTTGTTTACAAAATTATATAAAAACTACAAAAATAATATTATGGCGATTAAAGGACCTTTAGGAATGAATTTTGATCAAATTTCAGTACGTATGATTATTAAAATATATTAATACTGAGCTCTACGTACCTAAATATATTTAGTTCCCATGACATAAAGTGTCGCCATCTAATGTCGAGTAGAATTATATTTGGAAATGCTGACGTTAAGATTTTTCTAGAAGTATTTTAATAAATTATGCATATAAAATAACTTACAAATGAAATGTGATGGCATCCATAGCATCAGAACGTCTATCTGACTAATTTTTACAAGATAAAATACAACACTTAATTTTTTTGGTTTTCTATCGCGAATATGATGCCAAATAAGTGGGTTTACGAAGTTGTGCTCAGGACGAACGCCAACAATACACTGATTTAAGCCACGCCCACCGTGATGACGTCAGGACTCAGTTGAGAGTCACAGTGCACAGTTGTTTAGGCCGCCTCCTCTTCTATACTAACTCCGTGCCAACGACTAAACGACAAATATTGCAGTCCAAATCACAGAGTACTTTGTAACATAGTAGCACTCTGTGGTATCGGGCACCAAGTCGTTGATAGATCATTTAGTTTCGATCCAGTTCAATCGTCGTTCTATTCAATCCCGATTATAGAACACGTGAATACCGATTTTGGAAAGGACTTCGACCGAACGACTATAAAACTTCAACGATATTTGACTTATATGATTTTACGTGAATCATGCTACTGGTGGTAGATTGCGTCGAAAGGATCTAGAGTGGCGATCGCGTACCGGAAGACGCAGCGTTAAAAAGCCTCTCATGAGGCAGACGGAGGAACTGTTGATGGTCGCGGCAATCCGATGGATGCGTGACATACAGGAGTGGTCGTAGTGGCGACGGGGAGGCCTAAGTCCAGCTGCGGACTTTTCTTTCAGCTGAAATGACGATGACGTTTGAAGTTGTTCATACACCATAAACCTATTTTTTGTTTTTTGTTTCCGTTTTGTTTCCATTACCATTCATCTAATCTTTACCTGCACTAGTGGCCCTGTCAGTGGAAACGGCCCTGACTTACGCCATCCAGGTGCATTAATTGGTGTAATTTATTTCATCACCACTGCTCTCAAAACGGTGACGGAAAACATCGTGAGGAAAGCAGCATGTCTTAGAACTGAAAATTTGGAGACAGGTGACAGCCTAACCATACTGAGCCTGCTTGGTGGATTTCCCCCTTCAAGAAGAGGCCTGAGTCCTTGCAGTGGAAACAGTATAAGGCTGATTTATGCTTCTAATCCTTATGTATCTGCTCTGGCAGCAATCCGCCTGGCCGCGCTCGGACAGTGCGCGCGCGCGCTGCTGCAGGACGCGCAGGAGCGCCTCGTGTTCCGCGCGCACGTGCATCTGAGGGCCGACGTGCTGCTGTACCGGCCTGCACAAGGGGACCTCGCCTACCCGCAGAAGTTGCTCATGATGGAGGTGGGTACACATTCAGTAGTAGCTTATAAGACACACATGGTCCTGAGAGCTGACATGTTGTTCAAAATATGATCCAATGTTGGAATCCGCCTCCCCCTCTTCTTTGGGTCATTCTTAAGGCCATCTTTGTTGACTATTGACCACACATTTGATTATGTCTGGTGATATTTTATTTGCAATCTCCTAACCTGTAATCGACAAAACTAGTTAAAGTTTTTTAATCTTAAATCATAGAAAACACCATTGCTAGAGAAAAACTAAGTTATGATTCTTTGATGGAACTCCCATCCGCATACGTAACATTTTTATCATGTTCAAATAAACATATTTATTTCTCGTCCCCAGCAAATCGCAATGTCAATCCAAGAGCAGTCTCTCAAACGGAGTGACTCCCGAAACTCCATGGTATCAGACATCTCCGCAACGTCACAAGAAGTCGCCAACATCAACGTGGAGGCCCAACGAAGACCTCAGGGCTCCCCTGCAGACTTACACGGCATGTGGTACCCTGGCGTCCGAAGAACTTTAGCAGCCCTATCTAGATTATACCGATGTCTTGAGAAGAAAGTCTTCCAAGGTCTAGCCCAGGAAGCGATTTCGCTATGCGTCCAAAGCGTAGACAGTGCTGCGAAGCAGATTACAGCAAATACAACGAATGTTGATGGAGAACTGTTCCAAATTAAACACTTATTGATTCTACGAGAACAGATTGCTCCATTCCAAGTTGATTTTATCGTTAAAGAGACTACATTAGACTTTAGTAATATGAAAAATGCAGCATACGGGCTGATCCAAAAGCCAAGACAGATCTTCTCTTTGAACAGCAATAATGCCTTGTTAGAATTCCTGCTAGATGGTACTCCGTTGGTGAGGGAACACCTCTTGGATTCGAGGAAGGAGGTCGATAGACAGTTGAAGAGTTGCTGCGAAATGTTCATCAGAGATGCTACTGAGATACTGGCGGGTCCTATGATAGCGTTTATTGAGAAGGTAAGTTCTATACATCGTTTTTAAAGAGAATGGTATTATCTGCATAAAGTCGACTACAATAGTTCAGTCCTGCAAAACTACTAACGGATTTTTTCCCGATTTTTTATTATTATTGTTGATATGACTACTGAGGCCTTTGAGTCAACGGTTTCTTTTAGAATCATAGGATTTATAATGAAAATGGGTGGATTTAAACAGGCAACATGAGAGGGCTTTTTTTAAGGTGAAAAAGATTTAATGACTTCTCCCATTCTACGGTGTGAAAGGTGTGCAGAAGAGCGTGTCGGACTTTTACTGACTTGCCTTGCATCCAAGGACCCTGGGTTGGCCCTTCGGATGCAAACCCGTGGCTCGAGTAGGCCCAGTTTATTCTGTAGCTATAAAATTTTGCTGATATCTCCTTAAGGCTCGTGTAAAACTCTATGCGCTGACGATGACTCAGGCTTGGTCCGAACGGTTAGTGGACGGCCCACGCCAGCGGTGGCAGGAAATCGAGGGCAACAAAATATTATAAATGTAAAAGTAACTCTGTCTGTTACGCTTTCGTGGTTAAACTACTGAACCGATTTTGTTGAAATTTGGAATGGAGGAAACTTGAACTCCATGGATAGACATAGATACGTTTTATTCGTTTTCGACTTCAACTTCGCGTCTGCAATACCCAACATTCACGCAGATGAAGTTCCTGACAGAAGCTGGTCTGAAATCAACACATAAAAAACAGAAATCAAATCTATCGGCAAAATTACTTTTTTCAGGCAACTGCGTTCACACCAATAGAGCAACTGAAGTCCCAACCGTGGGCGGCGCCGGAAGAGATGGCGGTGGCTGTGAAGGAGGCGCAGAAGAGGATCCGCACCCACCTCGCTCCGCTGCAGCGCTCCATGCAGCTCTACCTCGCCAACAAGGAGACCGAGTTTATACTGTTTAGACCTATTAGGGTGAGTTGAATTGTAGTCAAACTCTCCATACTTGTAAAATGCTGTACACAAAAGCTGTTGGTTTTACCTTAATAAATAATAACTCTATAGAGATCTACGCTTTGAATCATGCAATTTAACTTCACTTTTTTTTTGACTGACCAACATTTTGATAATTCAAAAGTGACCGTAAATGGTATATTTGAAATATGCCTATAAATGGTTGTGCTTTCCTGCTTTCAAGCTGATACGCACGCTAAGCCGGACGATATAATGCTGTGGACCTATAGTAAATGTACAATATGATAAACTTGTTCCATGGGTCGTGTGCAAGTGTACCCCGCTCTGGAAAGAAGGCAAAGAAGGTACAGGAGTGGGTTTTAGTCAGTAAAAGTCTGACGCGCGAGTAGGAGAAGGCATTCGATGATTTCCCACCTTAAAAAAAATGACAATCTCATTCATAAACGTCGTCGTCTCGTTCGTTTTTTTTTAATCGTCGCTTTCGCTAAAGCTTTTGACGGCACGATGGTCGCAGTGGTTTAGCGATTGGCTGCTGCGTTACTTACGTGTCGCGAGTTCGATTCCCGCACGAAACAAAATAAATATTTGTATGGCCTACAGATAGGATTTTTGGGATCTGGATGTTTGAGTTTACATGATTGTAAACGCATCCACGATACAGGAGTTATTCCTAGTGTGGGGCATGTAGAGCGACGTTTATTTAACCTTTCGAATACCGTAATTAGAGACACAATAGAAAGACAACGAGAGCGAACTTCGGCGTCCGCTTGGGGTTTAATGAGTTAAAATAAGATAAATTACATATATATTGGTTAAAGGTAATGTTGTCATAGTGTAATAAAAAAAAACTGCCGCCCTGTCCTTACTATGAATTGCTATTCTAATAAAATAATTATATCTGTAATAAAATACTGAAACAAGTTGCATGCTGTGCCAATAAACTTAACAAATGCGTCCTTCCATGGTCGCCAGTTTATTGACGTGAACGTTCCATAGTCTAGCAGAGCAATGAACTGGCGCGTCTTTCTATTGATCCAACAGCATGGCCCGCTCGCATGGCGACGCGGTTCCAGTCACTGACCTAATTTCAGGAATATACTAGTGTAGGGTAGTATTACAAATTTACAAATAATTTCATCAATTTATCCAATAATAAGCGATATTTTGTTTTTTTGTCATTTACTTGCTTGTACCAGCGTCTTTGTCCGTATGAAAGTACAAAATATATGCCTATGTCGCTACATAAAACAGTGTGGTGAAAGAATTTTTAAAATGGGTCCAGTAGCTTTTGGGTTTATTCCTTACAAACAAATATACAAATCTTTCCTCTATATAAACACATGGACATGGACATTTGCAATATATTTGAATATCCCTATAATTCATACTATTGAAAAGGAAAGTACTATACAACTCGCTTGTCGGTGATGTCCCAAGCTGGGTAGTCTTGGTACCTTCCGAAAGCTACAACTACATTAGACCGATGCACACACAAGGATTTTATTTATTTTAGAATTTAAATTAATCAAGTTTTAAAGACATATTTATAATTTATCAATCTGTTCGACACAATTATGTTGTTATGAATAAGGATACTACCACACATGTAACACGCCCGTTGTACGTAGAACGACGTCGTGTTGCGTGGATCAAGATTCAAGTGTAATTCTATAACTTTAGTTTCCGTATAAAATTTATGGAGACCGACGCGCCCAGATCGGCGTGTGTGCCATGAGCAGTATAGTTTTTTTTGAAGCCCGTGTGCGGGAACAGTAATCTAGCATTACTGTCACCGTGTGCGGTGTTCAAAAAAAGGCCACTTCAAGCTTCATTTTGAGGCGGCCTTTTTTGTGGCTCGTGTGCGCCGGTGCCGCCACAAAAAAACGCTTAAAGCCGCTTCAAGCTTCTCCGCTGACGCGCTTTTTATTTGTGGCCGCTTCTAGTGTTTTTTTGAAGCCCGTGTGCGGGTACAGTTTGTCTTTTCCACACACGACTGTCGTTTATCAATGCGTCACAAAACTACTTCACTATTTACTCATCCATCTTCTATCTTCATTACAGAACAACGTCGTAGGCTACTTCGTTCAAATCGAGCAGCTGCTTACAAACGCAGGCTACACTTACGAAGACACCCTCATCGTAGCCTGCCCAACTCCTGAACAAGTGTCAGTCTTCATATCTTCGGCCAGCCTCATCAGCCACAGTGAGGCGGTACAGCCTTACGGCAGTAAAGTCAAGCAGAGTGTTATTAGGAAGCCTAGTGTCACTAGTGTGGCTGAGAAGGAAGAAGTGCCTGTTGGCGTAGAGGCTAAACCTAATACTATTACTATTTAGGTAAAATATAGGGGTAATGCAAGATAGATTTATATGTATGTAGTATTTACTCAATATTGATTGCATAGTCATAGCATAGCATAGTCGGCCTTATAATGTTCCCACTGTTGGGACTCAGGCCTCCTCTCTAGGAGAGGGAATGAGCTGTAATCCACCACGCGGGCCCAGTGCGGGTTGATGAATGTCACATGTCTTCGAATTTTTGGTTCTAGGACATGCCGATTTCTTCACGATGTTTTCCGTCACCGTTTTAAAAGCAGTGGTGATGAATTAAATTACACAAAATAATGCGCCTGGCTGGGTTTGAACTCGTGACCTACAACTCGTAATTCGGGGCCCTTACCACTCGGCCACCACTGCTCTGTCGAATATTGATTGGTGCGAACATTATTGTATTAGCGCATCTCGTCCGCGAAACGTGATTTTTACCCATGTGTGCGACACAAAGAAGGGAAATGTGTTTAAAAACTCTTGCAATTCTTGTCTAGATTGTGAAATATCACACTGACATGTATGTATAATTACTGTATAATGTATTCGCCATTGAACTATTGTACAAGGCGTGTCTAGCATACCCAACGAGATTTATTATTTATTCCAAAATCTAATTACATAATTTATCCTACTAGATTATTATATTCT
The DNA here is from genome assembly GCA_949319445.1 of Mythimna lalbum. Taxonomy (NCBI): domain Eukaryota; kingdom Metazoa; phylum Arthropoda; class Insecta; order Lepidoptera; family Noctuidae; genus Mythimna; species Mythimna lalbum. Next base: position 5,216,233 of record OX439345.1, on the reverse strand, counting down.
AGGAATAATTCAAATGTTATGTTGTGGCCAAATAAAAAAATATTAAATACAGAATCACTCATGTTTATTTACACATTTATTTCTTACTGTCCTATAATAAATACAGTATTCACCAAGATATTGTGTTTTATTACAATAAAACGACAGACTTTGGGAGCAAAATGTTTAATGCTTTTTTCGATCTTAACTGATTTAAATAATGTTTCTATAATGTACAACTATAACTTTTTACACCCTAAGCCAGTACTGTCCAGCACGGATCCTAGTGTAGTCTGGCAGACCCTCAGTGGGTCCAACGGCAGCGACAGCAGGGCAGCGGTCATACAAATACTTGTAGCACACATCACGTACATTCTGTACTGAGACAGCTTCAATACGGGCATCCAATTCATGGATAGGGATGCGGCGGTTATAACATAACATTTGACGGCCAATGTCTTCACACACAGGGGTGGTGCCGTCAAGCTGGAGTAGCATGTTGGTCTTCAAGAGGTTCTTGGCACGCTCTACATCTCCTTCCGTGACCGATGTGCAGAGCTTCATCCACTCCTTCTGGACATTGTACAGCATATCATCAAGCTGCAGAGGTTCAGCTACAAAGTAGATTCCCCAGAGTCCAGTGTCCTTGTAGCAAGTGTTGAAGGACTGGAAGCTGTGGCAGAGGTTGCCAGCAGATGCAGCACGAGCTAGGAAGGAGGCATTGTTGACACCACCTCCCTGTGAACGGTCCCAAGCTCCAATAAGAGTGTTGGCAACCATCAAAGGAATGTTGTCAGCATCAGTCCAACCTGCACCTTCAACAGCGATGGCAACATGAGCAAGGGGCATGGAATCATCACGCACCCTGATCTCAGAGCCAGTGTAACGGCAAGGAGCCAGCTCTACATCCGAAACGGTATTTTTCAGTCCACTGAAGTTCTTGTTGGCAAGGTCTACCAACTTCTGGTGATCAACTCCACCTGCACCAGCAAGTACAATGCGGGAAGGCTGGTAATGAGTCTTGATATAGTTCTGAAGATCGGCCTTGGAGATCTTCTTAATATTCTTAGTGGGTCCAAGGATGGTCTGGCCCAAGGGTGTACCTTGGAAGGCAGTGGCGTGGAGGTGATCAAATACAACTTCTTGTAAGTTACTTTCGACATCTTGCATTTCGCGAAGAATCACACCTCGTTCTCGTTCGATTTCGGGTTCTGCGAGCGATGAGTTCTGAATGATGTCAGCAAGGATCTCGACGGCGGCTGGCACATCGTTAGCAAGGCATTTAGCGTAGAACACAGTCTGCTCCCGGGACGTATACGCATTCAGATGGGCACCCATGTTTTCTACGAGTAGTTCCAAGTCGGTTTGCGACCTCTTGCTTGTACCTTTGAACGCCATGTGTTCTAGAAAATGGGCTACTCCATTGTTCTTGGAGTTTTCGTACCTGGATCCGGCGTCAATCCACAGTCCTACGGTGGCGGTCGCAGCACCGGAATCTTCAGACGCAACGCGGATTCCATTATCTAACACTGAAAGTTTTGTCGGTGGGACGTTCACAAGTTTTTCCTTGTAACCTGCAGCGGTGGCTAAACAACGCACCTGATTGCCCTGTTTTGAGACTAATCTCAAAGTAGTCGCCACCTTCAACATTTTTGCTGCAATCCTGATCCTTTTTGTTGTAAATTTTTGCTCGCAGATTTACGTAATAAATGGGCAATAGTTCCAATCCAAGATGTCAAAAAAGGGTTAAGTGAAATGTTGCCAATAGAAACTTTCAAAAATACAATAAATTAAACTGTGTTATTCAAATTATATTCATAGTTTTGCTCGGATTTAATTCTCGACCCGTCACATACCTGAATATCGCAAGTAGGTTTTTTTTCTAAAATATAAACAATAAATTTTGTTTTTTTTTGAGATTTCTTGTAACTTGTAATTCCTACCAAATAGACTCTTTTCATTAACTGGCAAGTTTTGTATAGATTATACGTGATTGCTATGCTTAATAATATTAATATAATAATTGGAATTAATTTTATTTTAACAGTTTTATAAATCCTGATAAATAAAGACATTAAAATTCATATTTTTTGTTACTATAATTTTTATGCCCTATAGTCACATCAAGTCGATAAATGTCGTCCGTGACGTCACTTTTTGTCTTTCCATTTCACGGTCGCTCTCATAATGACTGTTTCGATTTGTGTCTATTTTTGTGATAAGACTATGTAAAATGTTATCAAACCTTTTTGCCTGATAACATAATCAGTTCAAAGCAGCTTACAAGAAGACAATCACGTCAATGTCATAATTTGCCTTAAATCCTCCAATGGCCGGAGTGAAATAGTAATTTAAAAAATATCGAATCCCTAACGTTCCGGAGAAAGGAACGGCATGTTCAATTACTCGGGAAATCGTTCATTTTTTATCGCACGTAATTCGTGGGATTATTACGAGAGCAACGATGTTTAGTGAAGATTGCATTAAATTCAGTTTCGTTAAAGATTTCTGGGAAAGTGTGTGCCGGTAATACATAGGTGTGAACAGGGTCCCCGCAAGATGCTATCAAAAGTTTTATCTGTGATCTAGTAAATTCGTCATGTCTGCTATGAAAAACCCTAACCCGTCGTCTACGAAGGCATTGTTTAGCCACATCAAGTACGAGCACCTGGTAGCTGGTATATCAGGTGGCGTCACCTCCACACTCATACTGCACCCGCTGGATTTAATTAAAATTAGATTTGCTGGTGAGTTTTGCGAATATTTTTTCACGTAATTACCATGTGAGGTCTCGTGATTTTATAAGGTTAAATATTATCGATTAGCTTAGTAGACTGACACTCGAGTAGAACGTGGTCGGTGAAAGATAATCAATGAATTAATTTGTGCTGGATAATTAACCCTGTGCAAGTTTCAACCTTGAACTTCACATAGTGAAAGTGAAGAGACTTAGCTGCTTTGTTTACATGCACAGATAACTTCCTCAATGATGCAACATGAGGCAGGCAGACTGTGTCTCTTGCTTCATGCTATGAATTAATAACTATGTGTTTGCTGCCATTATTCCCTTCACTATTGTGAAATTTTTCTTCAAGTGATATGCATCCATTAGTACCTTCAGCTTACTCTTAAATTTAATTTTTTAATACACATGTTAATTTCTTTGGTATTGGTCAGAAAGGGTAGGTAACACACATTACAAGAACCAACCAATGGTTTAAAGTGTTTAGATTTAGAATATGCATGATAATGGTGACTTTCTTTTTGCTATTAACCCTTCAGATACCGTCAATTAGAGACACAATAGTAAGACAATAGATGCGCGGCCACCGGTGGTCGCTTGGGGATTCATGAATTAAGTAACCCTTCAGATACCGTCAATTAGAGACACAATAGTAAGACAATAGATGCGCGGCCACCGGTGGTCGCTTGGGGATTCATGAATTAACTACACAGATGTCATTAAATAAATATAGGTAACTATGTACTTTGTTAGTGATTTTTGTAATTCATTTTCTAGAATAAGTCGATAGAAGAATACAAAATCTTTTGTTTTACCATATTCTTCATTGAGTCAATAAATTGCATCTGCATTCATTATTACTTATTGTATAATGTTTTATTCATAACTTTGAATTCACCTACCACAAGGGGGGTTCAAGGCAGCTCAAAAAAAAAAAATTCCTGGTAGGATTCAAAGAAGGCCTTTGCCCAGCAATGAAAAAATAGAGGTTATCAAGATTAATTGTGACTACGAAATTATTCATTGGTCCATCAAGAAAACAGTTGTCTATTTTCGTAAATTGCTTTAAAAACATTGTTAATATTATTTGTAGAAGCCAAACAATGTCAATTCATTAAATGGTGAACTCCGGCGTTCATGCTGTCTTTCTATTATATCTCTAATTGATGGTATTCAAAAGGTTAGAGCTTCATCCCATCCCTTTGACAAGTATGCTTCTAATACAAAATCCAATCAATCGACTGATACAAGCAAATGTATTGTATGACCAAGGAGAGTTAGGCAGTGGTCTGACCACCAGCGAGTTATCGAATAACTATCGGTGATTTCCTCTCTCTAGAAACACACAATATATATACATTCTGAGTAAACTAAAGAGATGCATATATTAAAAGTGGCTCACTGACTGCTTTGTCACTGAGCGACGAAAAACAAAAATAAACTTGCTCAACGATACGCATTCAGCGATGCTCGCTCGCTTGATAATTTCTTTACAATGCAGCATTGAAACTACCCTTGCTCATGCCCGGTGACAAAACTATCGAAACCACACACTCCCTTTCTGCTGTTCGCCAACTCATTTATAGTTTCTAGTTCTACTTGTTACTTGTTCAGCGTCGACGATCAGGCCAGTGCCTTAAGGCAGTGGCTTTAACCCACCAAAATTTCTATCTACTACAAACTCTCTGACTATAGTCTACTGGACTGATCTCAGAATTGTATACAAAAAATACTTGTAGAGATTGCTAATAGTTTAGTGTAATTTCAGTTAACGACGGCCGGACCGCAACAGTTCCTAGGTATGATGGACTCAGCAGTGCATTTGTCACTATCGTTAAGAAAGAGGGAGTAAAAGGACTGTACCGAGGAGTCACACCAAATGTATGGGGATCAGGCTCTGCTTGGGGCTTCTACTTTTTATTGTGAGTATTTTATTATTTAGAGACCAGAAGTATGAATTAACATAAGGGAAATGTTTAATGTTTTGCGTAAAATACCCTTAAATCAATCATTGTAAGGATCATTTTTACATTTTAGGTTAAAGTTGCTTATATTAATTCATACTTCTGGTATCAATTTGTTTGTGACCCGATTCTACATTTGACATCTATTTATAACTATTCTCTTTTTTTCCTCATAAAATTGCTTTTCATTGACCTAATTAGAACCAATTCAGGTCCTTCAATTATTAAGAAAAAATCAACCTTATTTACTAAGCAAATATAATAAAAAGTAATATTAAAAATGATTCTATTACTAAAACTGATGATAACAGATAACAGAAAGATAATCTGAAAATATCATAATGATAGGATTAAGAATGTTTTGAATACATTGCTATAGTAGTTCTACCTCGCAAAGGCTCGGAAGTGTTGGTTGTGTGTGTAGGTTCACATGTTCTTATTTATTTCTTCTTTAAGTGCAAGAAGTCACACAATAAAAAAAATTGCATAGATCTAAACTCACATCAAGCACCAGGGTAAGATTAGCACTGCAGAGGGCTTAGTCAAGTTAAGAACCTACAATTGTTAACGCTAGCAAAAAACTTCAAATGAATTGGAACAACCATCTCGGATGTTAAGTCACGTGGTCAGAACAAAAGAAGTAGAGGCATTACTGACTAGAAAGAGATTAGAAACAAAACAGTCGTAACTTGGCTAGGCCTGCTGTACAACATCATAAATAGATATGAGAATCATCATCATCATAATCAGCCTATGACTTACAACAACTACACACAATACTGCCAGTAAAAAATAATCAGAAGCTTCATATATTTCTCTTATCAACAAATTCTTATCTTCAAATGAATCTGACACAATTGACACACCTTTCGATAATCTGTCATGAATACTAAAGCTGTCTTTCCACTGGACCAGAATAGCAAAAATAGCCAAAATAGACATATAGCCCATTATGTCGCACTGCAGGTCAAAGGCCTCCCTTTCATTCTTCCACTCTTTTCTGACCTTAGCCACTTCTGGCCAATCCTTTAGGTAAGAGTCCAACTCGTCACACCACTCCTGGGCCAAAATAGACCAATAGCATCTTACTATAAAATAGTGCTATTTGATACAAATGCATAACAAAGCTACAACTACATTAGACCGATGCATTCCTGTAACACGCCTGATTTGTAAGTAGAACGACGTCGCGTGGCGTGGATCAAGTGTAGCTCTACAAGTCTAGTTTTCAACTTTTCATATAAAATATATGGAGACTGTCACGCCCAGATCTGCGTGTGTGGCAGACGTGTGAGCAGTTTACTACCTTAAATATTGCCTTCCTATTGGTCTAAATTTCTTCCACTTTTCCTTCACTTCAGTGGACTGGCACCCGAAGTACGATAACATTTGTCGTTATCTAATGACGCTATTTGGCTCTGCTACTTAATAATTCTAATATACCTATTTGAAGTAGGTAATGGGGGGCGCGCCTATTGCCAATTTCCGGGCATATTTCCAATGTGGCATATTTAGGAATTTTTACTAAGCAAATTATGTACAAACTAGCTTGTGCTAGCGGCTTTGCTCGCATGAAAGTAGGTTTCTCCATACAAACTTTGGACTCCTGTTTCATCCCCTTAGGGGGCGAATTTTTGCAATTATGGAAATTTCACGCTCCTAGTCCCAGTAGTTTCGGTTGTGCAGTCAGTAGGTACTGGCTTCTGCCAGCGGCTCCGCCTGCATAAAAGTAGAATTTTCACTACAAACTTAAGAAAATTTATTTCTTAGTCCTCGCCTACGGCGTCGTAAAAAGGAAGTCTTGTAAAAAACGCGCACGCTTCTAGTCAGTTTCAGCAGTGCTGACTGACTTCTAGTCAGTTTCAGCAGTGCTGACTGACTGACATATCAACATATCAGTCAGTTTCTCCCTTTATATATTTCAATAAAATATAGATAAGCTTCTCCTAGCATCTCAAAAACTGCTGCCTATATAATAAAACCATATAGTAGACAAATTTTCGAAAGATTTCTAACATCCCATGCCAACCTTAGTCGTTTCGCTAGTTTATTTATAAGAATAATATGGATACGATTGGTTATGCAGTCGCTAATTAGCCTGTAACACTTCCAATCCTATACAGCAATCCTACTGCATAGCATATGCATACATCTGTACACATCTACTACTACTGCAGTGGCGCATCCGTATCGACCCACGTGCCATGACTAAGCTCTTGGCTATTGCGCGAAAACTTGCGCGTAAATATTTAAAGGGCTAGCTGGTCTAGGTAACTATTGATCACAGTTAAACTGTGTGCTATATGCAAGACTTAATACCTACTTAGCTTAAGTACAGTCAAGGAGAAAGTCGTAAGTGATAACTTGATAGAGAATTTCATTTTGATAGTGATCGATATATGTATTTGCATGCCTTGTACAGTAAAGCTACATTAGACTGACGCACACGTGGACCACGTCTGATTTCTACGTAGAACGACGTCGCGTGGCTTGGTTCTGGTGTAGCTATACAAGTCTAGTTTCCTGAAATGTATGTAGTTCTACCTTAATACTTTACAATATAATGCACTAGCTGGATGGATGGAGGGGGAGAGGGAGGCCAAAGAAAAGATGGATGGATTGTGTGAGAAGTGATATGAAAGAAAAGAGAGTTGATGATAGCGTGCCCAGTGACAGGAGAGAGTGTTGCGCCGACCCCAAATAAAACGGGATAAGGGCAGGAAGCAGAAGAAGATAATGCATTAGCTGTCCTTCGCGGTTTCGCCTGCGTCTTTAGTTAGTACTTCTCTCCTATGAGATGTGTTTTAATTTAGCCCATAACCTGAGCAACTCGGCGTCGATGCTACTTTTTGAAGAGTTTTGAGAATGAATTTTGACAAAGAGAGGAGAACGAGTGTAGATTTCGCGAAAAAACTAAAGGGTCTATTACACTACGCGATATTCAGACCGTTTTAGACTATAGTTCGACGTATCTAGTCTATGGTTTGACGTATGATGGTATCGCGTAGTGTGATAGGGGTTAGACTTATATGAATGAAAAATAGGACGAGTCTAAATATCGTACGCGATATTCAGCATAGTGTAATAGGCCCTTAAATGAACTACTTGGCTGGCACGTGTGTGCTTTTGTTATCATACAGTGAGAACTAAAAGACAACATTGTTTATTTTAAAAAAAATCTCATGCCGTCCAGTGTGTCAGAGAGAAAATACAGGGCACTTACGACCTTTTTTCACAAAAGCAATAAATCTGTGTAAACGACTCTACTGAATTCTCAACGCGTAATTATTCTGAAGTCTATGAATTTCAGTACCTACATTGCATGAGCTGTCGTCGTGATTGAAATTGGCAAGATTTCCGATTTTATGAGCGGGTACGAAGTTCATTTAGTGGAACGGGAAATATATCCCGTAACTCAATTACTGGGTTTTAGGAAGCAATTTCGGTATAGAAATTAGAGCCAGAGATAATAAATATTATAAAAGCTAAAGCCAAAAATAATATTATATGCAATTGGAACAAAAAATAGGCCAATTTTCTCTGTCTGTCTATAAATAAAATTGAATTTATTTATTTAATCTTCATGCAACACAAAGTACATAGGCGGACTTAATGCCTACGGGCCGTTAGGCATTCTCTACCAGTCAACCTAGGGTGGTGCCAAGACAATATGAATTGTCTAAAATGTAATGTAATTTTGTTTTTACTATAAGCAGTACATAATAATTAACAAAAAGGAAACCATATACTTACTAAATAACATGTTATAGACCATAGCGCATTTCACGTATATCTCTTAGACAACCTGGAATGGGAATAATTCTCTGTAAATAGTCATAAGTAAATAGAAATAAAGTACTCATCATCATCATATCAGTCGACGTCCACTGTTGGACATAGGCCTCCCCCAAGCGTCGCCACCACGAACGGTCCTGTACGTCACGCATCTATCGGATTCCCGCGACCCTGACCAGGTTACCGGTCCACCTTGTTGGAGGCCTTCCAACGCTGCTTCTTTGGGTACGTGGTCGCCACTCCAGACCCTTTCGTCCCCATCGACCATCTGTTCTGCGTGTAATGTGCCCTACCATTAAAATAAAGTAGGTAAGTACTAATTAAGTATTTTTCAATAAATGTTTCGAAAAACATCGTAAACAAAAAATATCTACGGAATTTTAGTAACATCTATAATAACTTAATGAATACGAAAGTAATTATACCTTTAGGCTCAATATATACCATTGCGGAATAGAATGGAATGGAAGCGTCAATTTCGCCTCATGACGCGTGAATTTATGGTAATTCGCGCTAGGGCAATTCTCGAGAATGCGCGAGAATTCTCCTGAAGACGCGCGACCTTTTTTGGCTCGTATTTAGTTTCTATGTTATTACAATCGACATAAAGTTCATTCGGGCTCGTGGCCGACGAGCCATGGGTAACTGTCCGGACCGAGCCCAAGACGTCGACAACTCCTTGAGGCGCGCGGGAACAGTGCGCGCCTCAAGGAGTTGTCAGTAACAGGAGGGGCCAACTGGGTCGAAGCCTACTGGGGCCAGGGTTATCTGAAAGGAAACTTGAGCGCCGGTATGAAGGCTAAAAGGAACGGGGTGGGTTTTTAGTCAGTAAGAGTCTGACACTACCTCCCGCTCCACCCAAGGGCGGTTTTTGTCATTGGATGGTTTTTCCCACCGAAAAAAAAGTTCATTATGCTATGTACAATTTCGTTGAAAAATTCGCTTGCATTTCATTCCGCGGCGGCGGCGGTGTAAATTGAGCCTTAGACGAGCAAAAGACCGCTAATAAATCTTTCGTAAATTATGATTGTAGCATACTCCACGATCAGCCATTTCTACACACGTTTTTGCCTTTTACTAATCGAGTAATTACTAATTAGCAACAAAGATAACGAAATAATCTTTATATAGAAGAAACATTAACATTACATAATTGTTTTGTTTCATTCATTATCGATTTGATAACTTTTCAATGTTATGGCCGTGATTTTTTTTCCATTACTTGTCCTAATAACTATAGAAGAATAGAATAATATTTATTCGGCATAGACAAAAAACTACGGCAATAATACAAAATTAAAAGTGGGCAAGTGCGAGTCGGACTCGCGTATTGAGGGTTCCGTACAAACTTGTCTATGAAAGCAGTTTAATTCCCGATTAGATCCGGATCGCAAAAAAAATTACGTAACTACAAATTCACAGTTTTCTTCCACTTCCTTCACTTCTGTGGACTGTGCGATAACATATTTTGTCGTTATCTAATGACGCTATTTGGCTCTACTACTTAATATTTCTAACGTATTTAAGTAATGGGGGGCACGCCAATTGCCAATTTCAATGTGGCACATTTTTGGTATTTTTATTAAGATCTGGGACATCGGCGTGTGGCAGTGTAGTTCCTAATACAGTCATGTTGAACATACTATCTTTTTAACACGTGTGATGTATTAATCCCTTCGCGGAATACAACTGGACATTCTCGTTTACAAATTAGTTGTGTTGACAATGAAAACGTAAATTTTCCACTATGTCCATTCGTCTGGTGTTGAGAATCCTCTTGTTTTTTTTTCCATTCACGGAAAAATGGTATTGTAAAAATTTCATCCATATTAAACCGGCCAAGTGCGAGTCGGAATCGAGCACGTAGGGTTCATTCTATACAACTTTTTTTTAACAATTTATTTTATTCTATTTTCGCCCCAGCCAGGCTTTTGTTTCTGTATTATGTATATTAAATGTTATCGGGGAATACCTATTCACGTTATTTTCCTTACCATTGTCAATTTGCTTCTAAAATGGTCGGAGATGTAACGCACTGAAATGGCTCAATACTCGTACATGCATAGAATTACTTGTAGATATTATTGTGATAAAATAGAGGGAGGTCAGTAGGGCCGATGCCTGCTAGGGCTGCTAGATTATTTGAAAGACTTCTATGATCCTGGAGCGCAAAGAACTACTGAAAGAACAAGGTGGGTTTTAGTCAGTAACAGTCTGATAATCCGCCTCGATCCACCTGGAGCAGGAGATCGCATTTGATGATTTCCTACCTTAAAAAAAAATATTGATCTATCGGAATGCATGCCTACATACATAACCCTCAGCGTTTACAGCAAACTTTTTTTAAACGTGACTTCTGATTCACGTGGAACCAATTGTTCCGGTGAATATCGTCGGTTTCAGAGCAATCTATTGATTCTTATCAATAACATGTGTTGTAATTGTGATATGACGAATTGACGACACCGATTTATAATAAGTCTGACGTGCTTCTTGATCTTACGAGAAATATCTCTTCATATTATAAGTGCCAGATGATACCAGCATGGGGCCTGCAGCAAATACTACAATGGGGCTCTAAGTCCCGTAAGGATCTCTTTGTTGATATAAAGGGGCCTTTAACAACAGCATGCTACAACCCACGGAGGCGGGACAGTTAACAAAGACTCGGGTAAATCCACATGGGACAACTAGTCAATTATATCCAGCAGGGCTTTGAACGAACTAACCAATATTCACTCCCATTCACAAGAAAGATGACGGGACGAGATGTAAAGGGACAAGACAAAGTGTTGAGCCGGTCCCTTAAAACGGGTAACGGGTAACGATAAGGGCCGGTAAATAAATTAAATCCCTTTGTCAAAAGCTAACAATTTGCATTAGTAATAGTTAGTCGTAATATTAGTAACAGAAACGTTCGTTGTGGCGACGCTTGGGGGAGGCCTATATCCAACAGTGGACGTGTATCGGCTGAAATGATGATGATGATTATAGTTAGTCTATTATGTACCACTGATGGACGAAAGCCTTCCTCTACCTTTTCCACACAAGTCTGTATTTGACCATTACGAGCCAGTCCCTTCGATGACGGTATTAGTAAACTTCGCTAAATACAATCTGTTGCGTCATTCGTCATCAAATTAGAAGCTTAAGCGCATTATTCCCAAAATAAAGCTGTTAATCAGTTCTGTTAGTCGAAATCAGCTATAAAATGATTGAAGTATAGTAACACAGAACTGCGGATACAAAACATATCAGAATACTTTGGACTCTATTTGTGACCTTGATACAAAACCGCGTTGGGTCGGCGATGTCGTCAAAGTCGCGGGAAACACCTGTATGAAGGACACACAGAATCTGGAAGTCTGCCAGAAGACAGCAGTACCTAGCAGAGAATGACTCCGGGCTGAAATGATGACAATCCTTCATGATGATAATGATTCAAAGGCGAAAGAAGATATAACTAAGCAGTCTATAAGTCGCTATTAAATAAAACTAGTGCAGAAATTCCCGTTTAGGAACACAAATGCACTTCTGCATTGTAATTTGCGTGGAATGTCAATTTTGGCTCACTGCCAAGTCACACTTTGTTGCCATTCATCATCTCTGAGCCCTTTGGCTGCATTTGATCAAGCGTCACATTTCTCTTTTCTACATCTATTGCGTTTGGGAATGTTTTTGTAAAAAAATTCGTCATAGCATTCTTTAAGGTGTAACCTCTCATTTTCCTCGTGTGTTGTTTATTTATATATATGGATTGTATAGGTACGTTAGCTCACGTGCCATTTCGTGAAATCTGCCAAAACAAACAGACGCGTCACCTCTGAATGGGTTAATTTTAATGATATGTACGTTACATTCATCGAAGTTTTAGATTTAAATTATAATTGTATTTTAGAAGAGTACGTAGGTGGTGGATAGAAAACATGCGACTGTCATTGCATTAAAGTAAAATGGAGTGGAAGAAAACAGAATTTAGTTGCTAGCGTTAAAAATACAAAAGCTGCTGAGATATTATTATAATTAAACGTCTCCATCAGTGTTGTCCACTTTGATGGAGCGCATGGGTCTTCTGATGAAATGAGTTTAATAAATGTAGGTAAGTTGTAGTACCCAGTAGCAATTGGTGGCTGGTGGTAGTTGCTGCTGCAGCCTGTGTGCTGGTAAATTGCACGCTTGTCTTGGTATGACCCAACGACTTATGAAGGCATAGTCACCAACAAACCCAACCTAAGATTACAAAAAAAAAAGCAGGCTACATTGTCATTATTGAACAGAGAGAAAATCTTATTGAAGTTAGAAGATCCCACACACACTCATACATTCCCTGGAACCTACAGTAAGATTCTCAGTGCCCTAGAATTGCAAGAAAATACATATTTTCTTATGTAATATCACGCTCTTTACTTACATACAATAAGTCACTAGTACACGACGCATCTTGCGTCACTCATAAACATTATTGTCTCATTTCTCAGACTTATCGGTTCATTAAACATAGTTTATGTCCAGACTGCATGCTATATGAATGTGCTCCAGTGCGGACTTTAGGAAAAACTATCCATTTCAACTATTCTTCAGACAGCTATGCATAAGCCTTCTGTTCTTTGAAAACGAGAGCAAGTACTTTCACTACGAGTCAAGCTATTCGCATCCTGCAATCTATGCCTCTGCTGCCGTATCATGTTCAATGGGATCTAGCGAGCCAATCTGTAGTTCTTTAACCCTCAGCTAATGATTCCTTGAGCTATGCCATAATTACCATCATCATCATCATCCTCATACCCTTAGCTTGTATTATTTGGGATCGGTTTAGTATGTTTTTTTTTTCTTCCACTCTGTTCTGTTACTCGTCACGCAGTCCCTAACTCCCTCACAGTTCACACAATTCATGCATCTTTTCTTTGACCTCCCTCTTCCTCAACATCCTCTACATGTATATTCATATGTTTCATTCCTACTCTTGACAAGACCATACCAAGGCAAACGATTCCCTTCCAACTTTTCTGTCACTGGTGCCACTTCCAAACTTCCTATAATATACTGTGTGATGTCCTCGTTTGCTGCTAGGTCGATAAATAAAAGTCATACACGGGTTTCTCCAAGAACGACAGACAATCCGATCCAGCCGACAGACAATGCTTTTTTTGTCCCGCGCACGTGTATACGTCACTTAGTGTGTAATTACTTATCTTGCTTCTAAGTAATTTAATGTCTTCCACCTTACTTTACTCTTTTATTCTTCCCTATTTTTTTTTGAAATTGTGTAACATATTATATTATAATACATTATATATATTTATAGTTATGTATTGTGTTTTATATGCAGTTAATTTGTTAGTAGTACACCACAGACTACCCCTTGTATTATTTTAAGTTCTTGTCCATCCTAAGGTTGTCTGGAAGATATCGCTTTCAGCGATAAGACCGCCATTGTACCCATAAATTTAATTTTATGTATAAGCTGTGTTACTTTTTGGTGTACAATAAAGTTTTATTCTATTCTATTCTAACGTCACATACTCATTTCTCACTTTATCCATTCTTGTCACGCCACACATCCTCAACGTTCTCATCTCCGCTACATGCAATCTTTATTCATCCGTGACTTGCCAACATGTCGTCAAATTTTACACATTACACAATACCTAATATGATTAATTTGTCCACAGTTATAACGCAATAAAAACATGGATACAAGGCGGGAACGCGCGGACCCCTCTCGGCCCTGGCCTGCACATGCTAGCCGCTGCAGAAGCCGGCGTGCTCTCCCTCGTCATGACGAACCCCATCTGGGTGGTGAAGACCCGCCTCTGCCTTCAGTACAGTGAGGAGACTGTGACTGACAACAAGCGGTACAAAGGCATGATTGATGGCCTGATGAAGATCTACAGGACTGAAGGGATCCGCGGACTATACAGGGTAAGTGATTTTCATATTGTTTTCAGCAGATATCTTTTTTTCCATTGTAGGGCGGAATCGATTTTAGATGTATCCTCGTTTTGGCCTCCCTTAATTTAGATTGACGTTACACGAGTTCGGTTTTAGACCTTGTTGTTTTGTGCGGATCCTTTCGTGGTATCTATTTCATTTACAAATAAGTATACCGACTAAAACTCTTTATAACAGCTATACCGACTAAAACTCCCGATGCTTCTTCTGTTACTATGAATCGGCAATTGGTATTCCAGTACTCCTAGCCAAGTTGCTAATCTGCAATCGGTAGCGCTAGTAGAAAGCTTCAAATTTACGGGAATGACGTCATCTCAACGCTCAGTCACGTGGTCAGAACAAAAGAATTTGGCGGCGCGGTCCACTCGAAGCGTCCGGCGCAAGCGAAACGGTTGTAACTTTGCTACGGGGCAGATACAGCCAAACATAGGCTCATCATTAACATCATTTCAATCGAAAGAAGTCCAGTGCTTAACATAGCCTCCTCTTACCTCTCTCACTTTTGATAGGAATTGTTACATTTTATCAGTAAATTTTTGTTTTAACCCTTCAGATACCGTCAATTAGAGACACAATAGTAAGACAATAGATGCGCGGCCATCGGTGGTCGCTTGGGGATTCATGAATTAATAACTTTATGTGATTTCTATGTCTGACATTTTAATTGACGTTATTTAATAGCTTTAAACGATGTCTAATGTCCTAGTCTTTGTTGTAAAATATTTACAGTTAATTGCAGTAAATGGCTAATAGATCATTAACCTACTTTTGAGACGAGCCTACAAATTAATGAGTAAGTTTTTGAGTAATTACTCAATTTAAATTGTTCAGTTGAAGGTTCCATATTGCATCAATAGTAGACTAAAGTTTTTGAATCGTACAACATTATATTTTTAAGTTTGGAATATGGAAAATCGGTAAAGAATTGGAGTTTAATTTTCCCTCTTCATTTGTCATCCACCGAATGTTGAATGTACATCTCTTCCATTTCACTCTCAACTTGACCGTTGGTCAAGTGATTCCTGGAGTCATGACCTGCCCGTTACATTCTGTCATCATAGTTTAGCTATTATACCAATGAAGAAGTTTCATAATGGTATCATCATCATATTCCTGCCCTACGTTTTTTTCTTCCATTCTATCCTGTCACCCGTCATACTATCACTAACTTCCTTTTCTTTCATATCACTCTTCACACAATGCACCCATCTTTTCTTTAGCCTCTTTCTCCCTCTGTCCATTATGCTTTTTCTGCTTTTCTGTCCAAAATGCGAATAGAAGTGGTCCTAATATCTTATTTATCGAAAATTAACATAAAGATCAATAAAACGCTTTTAAAATCCATCAATAAATGAGTGAGACATTTGTATTTAAGTTTACGCACAACGGTGATATTTCTTACTATTGTAGTGAGAAACTGTTACCCTTTGTGTGGTCATTTGACCTAAATGAGATTCGCCGACCCGCAAATCATTTAAATGCAACAACGTTTCTGAGCCGCACGTTAAGTCTTGCGCTGTTTCTGGTTATTTTGCGTACAGTTGGCTTATTTTTGGTTTATTGGTAGCATTTTTTATATCTTACCACACAAAAGAGTCTTATGAAGACTGACGTCATACACTTGGATTACCACATTTTTTTTAGGTGGGAAAATCATATAATGACATCCCCCGCTCTTGGGCGGAACTGGAGATAGTGTTAGACTTTTACTGGCTAAAAACCCACTCCAGTTCCTGCTCCGACATTGTTCCAGGGGCCGGAGATCTCTTTCGCATCGCCCATGGCACCATCTTCATTATCATCATTATTTCAGCCGATATACGTCCACTGTTGGACATAGGCCTCCCCCAAGCATCGCCACAACGCACGATCCTGTGCGTCATGGCCCCATTGAGTAATGAAATGTTACTATTCTTGCAAGCGCAACTTTAATATTTCCGTTATATTTTACTAGCTATATCATCACATAATTCATTAATCGTATTGTTTTATTATTATTATTATTATATCTAGCTCGTACTGTCCCACTGCTGGGCAAAGGCCTCCCTCCACACCTTCCAATGTTCCCGGTTTTGAGCCACTTCTTTCCAATTCCCAAGTTAGACATCCAAGTCGTCCCGACATCTCCTTCTTGGTCTGCTGCGACCCCGTCGTGTCGTATGATATAAAATCTCTTTGGTACTTGCCTCATCTGAAACTCCTTTATCGTATATATCTGTAGTTTGATATGTCCCGGACATGATGCGTAACAACGTGACGTCATTAATTCATTTCGTGATGATAATGTAGGATGCTTGATAATGTTGTAGATAGGCCATTATTTATATTGTGCCAAAATGAATGAAGTTTAGTGTTCCAAGGTCTTGTTAGAATTGTGTTGATTTTGTCATTTAGGAAATACTTTCCGATTTGTACTACAACGAGTGTCGCCGCTTGTCTTTCATCCTTTAACTCCACTACAGGCAATAAACCAATACGAACGCGCATTACGCAACTAACAAAGCACGCACACCTAGATCGCAAGTCTACTATTGGTAGTTGAACTATGAGCATTGCCCTATTTTGTGGCTCGCCTGCCCCGCCCACAAGGCCATTCTAACCTCTTTCATCAGTTCTGTGATAGTATCATAAATATGGTGTTTTTAGCATCAATGTTAAAAGTTATTAGAAGTCTGCATAGCTTAACCAGTGCTGGTTTTTAACGCACACGTTGAAATCGTATGTATGTATGTATCATTAAAATGATAATAAACATAATCAGGTTCATCTCTAGGGTTGTCAAAAATACTTTATAATAACGTATCTTGCTTTATTTTTGGTAATTATATTTTATACTTTTGCATAAAAATAAATTATGTGAAAATACTCTATTTTAAATTTTTACTGTGATGCGTGAAATGAAACACTAATATGAAAAATTACTAAACTATTTATTATTTATCGATGCTCTTATGTTGGTTCGAAACTTATGTATGATTTAAGCATACCTTATGAAAACTGTTAGTCTCTTCAAGAGAAGACACTAATATCAAATTTAATACATATTTAAAAAAAAAATGAAATTATGAAATATAATTTGGTACTTATATTTTTTTTTCTTTCAAATTCATTTTTTTTCTGTGATTACTAAAAAATCGTGAGACGTTATTTTGCTTTAACAATAGTTGGCAACCCTATTCACCACATGGCTGATAAGATTCGAGGTGGTCGCTATGGACTACTTTAGTCACGTGCAGATTGTAACAGCTGCGAATAATATTTATTCAATCTAGAATTCTATATTGTAGTAGTTACACAATGAGTTTGAGTCATCGTGGTCAGCGGTTCGGACCAGAGTCGCGAACTGTAGAGGAAAAGATATCCCACTCTTCCAAAATGGAACATCTGCCACCGGGACACGAGCTGCAGTAGCCAATCTGGAAAGCTCTGAACCGACTGCGGACTCAGGTTGGCCGCTGCAGAGATAGTCTGGCCAAATGGGGTTTCCTTGACCCATCGCAAATACAGTGCCAGTGCGGAGACCCCTCACAGGATATGCGTCACCACCTCTCCTGCCCAGCTTGCACAACTACCCTCCACGACTTGTTTGAAGCCAACGACAGAGCTGTCCAGGTGGCTAAATATTGGTCGGACAAAATTTGAGTCAGATTGACACGAAAAGAAGAAGAGTAGAAACGTTCTTGACAGTTTTCCTATTGACCAATTATTAGCAACAGCTAAGCTAGTTTTGTTATGATTTAAAACTAGCTTCTGCCAGCGGCTTTGCCTGCATTAAAAAAATATGTGAATCATTGATAAAGTAGCATTCTACTGCGTTCTACTGGTGAAAATATTTTTAAAATCAGTCCTGTAGTTATTGAGTTTATTCATCACAAATAATAATTGTTCGAGGCTTGTAAAAGAACTACACTGCACAGTGCACACACCTGTGCCACGTAAGCTAATCTGGGCGCGTCGGTCTTCATACATTTTATATAGAAACTAGACTTGTAGAGCTACACTAGATCCACGCCGCCACGAGACGTAAATCTACGTCCAAATCAGGCGTGGTTTACGTGTGCGGCGGTCTAAATTAGTTCTAAGCTTTATGCAAAATTTAAAAATATTCATGAGTTTAAATATTTTGTTTATGTATTTACATTGTGACGTCATTAACTTGAGATAAATAATATCGGAAGAAGGGATGATTGATTTCAATATCGATTGTTACAAAAGGAAATCAGTTATGATAGCAGCTGATTTAAAAGGCTTATCATTAATTCTGACAATGTTTTTACTTTATAAATGGAATAGCTGGTATCTGCTCACGTTTTAAATGATTAAACAAAAACTTTCTCTCATCCAATCTCTATGATTGATATCACAGAACAGATGAAAGAGGTTAGAATTGCCTTGTGGGCGGGGCAGGTGTGCCACAAAGTAGGGCAATGCTCATAGTTCAACTACCAATAGCAAACTTGCGATCTAAGTGTGCGTAGTCTGTTAATTGCGTAATGCTCGTTCGTATTGGTTTATTGCCTGTAGTGGAGTTAAAGGGTAGGAGACAAGCGGTGACACTCGTTGTAGTACAAATCGGAAAGTATTTCCTTTCTAACCTCTTCCATGTTTTCTGTGATTGTTATCAAAATCAGTACAACCGTTTTCGAGTTAGCTCAAACATAAAAAAATCCATGTATGTGATATTTATGTGCTAGGCATGTCACATAATTATGCCAGACATGTTGGTTTGCCATAATTATGTTTTTCTATGTAATCTAAAAATAGCAGACGTTTTTTTGGGTTATGTCGTGTCTGTCTACAACACTTTATTCATAGCGTTTTTTTTTGTACTTAATAATAAGCCTCGTAATATGAGTGACGTCAGAAGTTCAAGCTTTTTTAATTGAGCTGGGAGATCATCAGATAAATTCTCCCGCTTTTAGTGAAGCGAGTGGGCAGACTTTTCTTGATTAAAACACCCCGTTGTCCTTCAATTGCTCTCCGTTTCAGGGCTTTTTTTTAGGTGGAAAATTATCCAATGGCATTTCCTGTCCTTGGGCAGAGCGGGAGTGCGTGTCAGACTTTTACTGACTAAAGACTAAACGCATTCCTGTTTCTTCTTTGTCTTCGTTCCAGGACCCCGGGGTTCATTTTCGCACAACCCATGCTCTCTCTCTCCTAGACCTATTAGATAATGATATGAAACAATTGACGTCAGAAACAATAAACAAAACACACGCTGTTATGATCATTTTGTCACGATTCGATGGACAAACAAATCAACAAGATTGACTGTCCAAGGAAATAGCTAACACATTTCTGAGATTAAAACCAGCATTGGAAATGACCTTGTGAAGGCTCCCGACAATCATCATCATTTCAGCCGAAAGATGTCCACTGGTGGACATCTGCCTTCCCTAAGTGTCGCCATAATGACCGGTGGACCGATGGGCGAAGATGGACCGATAACCTGGTGAGGGTCGCGACCCTCACCAGGGTATCCGTTAGGCCGAAGATGGATGGATGGTGAATGCGACAATGAAGAGATAATACTTTTTTTTAAAAGTATCTATAGGATTTGTTCTCTGTAGAATAGTAAGAAAAAAAGGCATTCTCATTGTTTAGTCGCGCCTCTTTTCAGAGGCATTGTTTAGGGTTCCGTACATGAGTTGGCAAAAACCGAACTCTTAGGATCACTTTGTTGTCCGTCAGTCACGCAAGACCATTTTTCTGAGAAGCTCATAAGATTTGCCACCCCAACAGCAGTGAAAAAATCAAACTTGTGTCAACACAATCTATACTAATATTGGATGGCGATGGCGAATAGTTAAGATGGCGTTCTGCAATTACGTAATTTTTCTGAATCGCGGTGTTAAGACTTTCTGTGGATTGATGACCCTCTCGAATTATTAGGCCCACGTTATCGTTAATTGGAGTTCTTCTGTCAGTTGCTTATTGGTTTCGGTTGTTTCATTCGTATGGTTGTTGTTGTTGATAGATACCTCATAATCGAAAATATCGTAATTTCGTTGTACGTTTGTTTTGTATGTTCGTAGTTTCGTACTTCGTTCTATCGTAATAATCGATACAAGTTATTTGATATTACGATTGTTTTGTTTTGTTTTGTAAAGGCGGACGGTGTTCGAGTCGCTCTCCCTTTGTTCATAATTGTTTTCAAGGAAATCTCAACTGTCCCGGCAGACATCACAGACAAGACCCTCTCGAGTACGCCGTACGGAAGAATCTGCCCCTGAAAATGAGCAGCGCCTCTCGAGAAATAGAGAATATATTTCGCAAACATGCGCTAGAGAATCTAGCTCCGAGCGCTCACAGCACCTCGCTAGCCAAAATGTGAAGACGTCGCGGGCCCGTGCTCGAGAAACTAGCGCTGAACGTGCGCACCGTCTATCTGAGTTAAGGCAGCATGTCTCTGAGACAAGGTATAGGGAGACTAGCGCTGAGCGCTCGCAGCGGCTTGGTAGGCAAAATGTCATAACATCACAGGCCCGTGCTCGGGAATCTAGCGCTGAACGTGCGCAGCGTCTATCTCATTTAAGGCAGCATGTCTCTTAGACAAGGGATAGGGAGACTAGCGCTGAGCGCTCGCAGCGGCTGGGTAGGCCAAATGTCATAACATCGCAGGCCCGTGCTCGGGAATCTAGCGCTCAACGTGCGCAGCGTCTATCTCATTTAAGGCAGCATGTCTCTGAGACAAGGGATAGGGAGACTAGCGCTGAGCGCTCGCAGCGGCTGGGTAGGCCAAATGTCATAACATCGCAGGCCCGTGCTCGGGAATCTAGCGCTCAACGTGCGCAGCGTCTATCTCATTTAAGGCAGCATGTCTCTGAGACAAGGGATAGGGAGACTAGCGCTGAGCGCTCGCAGGGGCTTGGTAGGCAAAATGTCATAACATCGCAGGCCCGTGCTCAGGAATCTAGCGCTGAACGTGCGCAGCGTCTAATCGAGTGTAATCTTATTTTAAAACAAGAAATTTTCCGCGGACGAAGTCGCGGGCAGAAGCTAGTCAAAAGATAAAGCCGTTTATGCTCCGTTTAAGCGGAAATTTTGACACTGGCTAGGAAATCAAAACTTTTACGGTACTTCCCGTTGACCTTGAAGTGATCAATGAAGCGAGGTCTTGAAGCATAAATATAGGAACAAATCAGAATATTGTTTTGTTGAAATTTACGTCATCGAAAAAAAGTTTTTTTTTTTTGCACTGCGTATGGAAAAAAAAATGTTGAGCTGCGTATTATTGCAAAGAAAAATGTTTTTTGAGCTGCATATGGCAAAAAAAAATTTTTTGAGCTGCGTATGCGCATCACGGTTTTTTGTGAAAGCCCATAGTTATCGTGGATTAAATCCTTTTAGAAACGAAAACTTTCAAAAGCAATAAAAAATTTAGAACGACTTCAATCGACCATGTAACTAAGGCATGCGAGCTATTAGTAGCTCGCTGTCTGACCGTCCGGACCGAGCCCAAGTCGTCGACGGCGCGCACTGTTCCCGCGCGCCTCAAGGACTTGTGTCAGGGGCCCAGCCAGGTCGAGGCCTACTGGGGCCAGGGTTATCCGAAAGGGAGCTCGAGCCCCGGTATGAAGGCTAGAAGGAACGGGGTGGGTTTTTAGTCAGTAAGAGTCTGACACTATCAGACTGAAAATCAGCGCTGGGTGTTTCACGTCCAGCAATTGCTGAGTTGGTGACTCTTTCGGTTCAGGCACATTTAATGCAACTGTATTGTATTTCTGTACTCTTCTTTTTAAATTTTCTTTTATGTTGTGGTTTTTTGTGTCGCTTGCTCCGAATAAATGCTATTCTATTCTATACTATCTCCCGCTTCGCACAAGAGCGAGGGTTGTCATTGGATGATTTTCCCCACCATAAAAAAAGGCATGACACATACTTCGTAGAATTTGAAATGGAGAAACCCACAAAACAAAGCATATTATTACCATTTTACCTGTATGTCGAGGGAAAAAAGTCTAACAACAGATTGCTTCAAGGACCTTTGAAGGTTTGACGTCATAAAGCTATTGGATTATACCTACTTGATAGATGATACTTGATTGCTCAATAGTTTTATTGATCGTGTGTGCTGTCAAGTGGACTAAAGCTTTCAACCTACATTCCGAGTCACGATTATGTTTATTAATTTAATGAATTATGCACCCCATGCAGTGGTGACCGAGTGGTAACGGACCCGACTTACGAGTTGTAGGTGTTTTTAATATCGTGCGGTTTTGATCATCCCCGAAAATATTAATTACATACAAGTTTTTATTGTAATGCGTGGAATACGCACGCGAGACGCACATTTTGAAATTTTCTGCATGCGGGGCAAACCCGCATATTGATTTCATTAATATTAAACAACATTTAAAATTCGAATCGCAAAACTTGTACCGAAAAACAAAAAAAAACGTCATAAATTTTCCTGTAAAGGGAAATTTGATTCTGTCGAGGAAGGTCACACGACATGCCATGGATATTATCAATCTATGTAGGCCAACATTAGACCTTGGTGTATCTTGGTATCCGTTCAAGGCTGCAGGGGCTCATAAAACAAGCATGTGAAAAGCTTCGACAAGGTCAACATGACATGTGTCGCAAAAGTTGAAGGGAATTCGAATTTTGAATATGAAGGGAAGAATGATTGAACGATGATGAATAATTAAGTTTTGACAAAAAAAAAGAAGAAAATAAGAAGTGTTCCACAAATGAATTTACAAATTAGACGGTATTTTACAAGCTTTTATTTAGTTTCACCTGTCCCGATCTTTGTCTGTAACCAAATCTGAAATTTTGCATGCATGTGTGAATCAGATGGCAATGCAAAATTATTATGACATGGGGCTGATCTGGTGATGGAACCGGGAGGTGGCTATAGGAACTTGATATTTAACGACACAAACCCATCGAGTTTGGGCACGTATGATTCGTCTTGACGTGTATTAATCCTATAGGTATACCGAGCTACAAAAGCTTGCTATGAAAAAATTATCTTGTTGATTATGATACTTTCTGGGAAAAAGTATTCTATGTCTTATCCACAACAGTTCAGGGGTCTTCACCATTACATGTTAAAATGTCAAGCGATCGAGCGAGAAAGAGGGATGGAGCTATACACCCTATAGAGCTCCATCCTTTTAAAAGTTTAGTTCGTCAAATGGATCGCGTTAGTCCATTAAACCCCAAGCGAACGCCGGCGTTCGCGCTGTCATTGTCTTACTATTGTGTCTCTAATGAACGTTATCTGAAGAGAGAGCTCGTGGTAGTGTTCAAAGAGAAATATAAACAAACACACACATAAGAACTTTTGCCTTAAATATTAGTGTGATGTAACTATCTATATTATTGTGTATTTTTAACTAGCTTTTGCCCGCGGCTTCACCCGCGTACATAATCCCAGGATAAAAAGTATCCTATGTGTTATTCTGGGATATGGTCTACTCGTGTACCAAGTTTCATCGAGATCCGTTCAGTAGTTTTTGCGTGATAGAGTAACAAACATCCATACATCCATCCATACAAAAAAACTTTCGCATTTATAATATTAGTAGGATTAAAGTTTTGATTATAGTTAATGGCTCTGAGTTAAGTAATCCGAAAAGATTTGATGGCCCAAATATGATATCTTTTGTATTTAAAAGCCAATTATGGAATGCTTGTATTTAATACGCATTTAAGAATAACGCAACGTCTTGTGGTTACGCGTGCTAAATAGATAAACAATAAAGATATACACGTAATTTTCTTGTGTAATAATTAATTGAACATAACAGAGAAATCAATTAACTTGGCGCGCCAGGTGGCCGACATGTTGGTAGGAAGTGTAGGAACCCGGTGTTTCTTATATTTTAACATCCTTACGTATGAAACTCACACTAGGCCCGCGTCACGTGTGGTTGATCGCCCAGGCTCTCTCCTAGATGGGGGCCCGAGTCTCAGCTGTAGGAACAATATAGACTAGAATAAACTTTACTAATATAAACTTTACCATCAGGTGAGATTGTGGTCAAACGCCAGCCTATCCAAGCCATTATTAAAAAAAATATTTTTACTTTTTTTTTAATTTAACCCTTCAGATACCGTCAATTAGAGACACAATAGTAAGACAATAGATGCGCGGCCACCGGTGGTCGCTTGGGGATTCATGAATTAAGGCTATCCTAATGCTACATTGTTTTTAATAATATAAATTAGTGATTAATTGCGATCCGGCTGATGGTAAGTGATGCAAAGCTCTCCGGGAAGAGATCTCCGGGGCCCTGGAACAATGGCAAAGAAGGAACAGGGTTTTTAGTCAGTAAAAGTCTGATACTATCTCCCGTTCCGCCCAAGAGCGGGGGACGTCATTGGATGATTTTCCCACCAAAAAAAAAAAGAAATACAAATGAATTTCACAAAATATCCATTCCAAGTAAGGTTTATTATAGCTCCTTAATGCTCTTATGTAAATTTATTAATAGTAGAATCAAAGTAGATAACATTATTATAATTGGGTCTGTTTTGAATACCAAACGTAGAATCCAGTTCGAACCGGTCAGCTGTTATTCTCACCCGATCACAGTTTGTAGATAAGGAATTCGGATTGCAATATGTTTATTGAGTTAGTGACATATTCTGTATATTTAGTAGGCAATGTCTGGGAAAATGCATTGTATTATTTTTAGTGAAAGGTTGAAAATCGATTGTAGGTATACGTAACCGTATATATCGAGTAGTGTTGAATATAGACAAGGGAAGCTACAAGAAAAGATACAGTCGTTTGCGTCACCCAACTGAGTGCGGAGTCTAGTTTCTTTTAGTTCTAGTTTTCCAGGTTGTCATCAAAGACAACCTGGACATGTTAGGATCCTTGAACAGTTTTTATCTTCAAGGTTTATGTGGCGCTTCTCTGCAGACCATATCCCACCTTCGATGTTGGCCCACTTGCCCTGAAACCGGCATGTCAAAAATAAAATATTTCGATTATTTTTGTAAAAAAACCAGCAGATATAACCGTTATGAAATATGGCTTAAGACAAAAAATCATAAATAAATAGGCCTATAACCACCTGTAAGGATGTTACGGTTATGTTTGCCGTTTCCAAGATAATTAGATTTTTCATAGCACATACAAATTTTTCGTAAAAAAATTATAATTCCTTCGATTTTGGACAGAATTAACTTGGGTGTCATTTTTACATACAGTGATTGCTGTAAAAGCCATATCTGGCGAAAAACCGGTATTTGTAATTTAAAATCCCTAAGTTAATGAAAACCGATTTTCGATCCAACGTGCGTCGGTGTTATGTAGTTCTTGCTTTAATCTCATCAAAGATGAATGGATTGTGTAAAGATGATAATTATATTTTGAAAGAAGTGAGACTACTCACAACTCAGTAGATCATATCGATTGAAAAAAAAAATCAAATACACGATTTTTTTTTTTTTCTGTCGACGGGGAAAATCATCATTGACGAAACCCGCTCTTGGGTGGAGCGGGAGACAGTGTCAGAGTCTTACTGACTAAAAACCCCGCGCCGTTCCTTCTAGCCTTCATACCGGGGCTCTAGTTTCCTTTCGGATAACCCCGACCTCGGTAGGCTTCGACCCAAATGGGCCCCTCCTGTTGCTGACAGCTCCTTGAGGCGCGCGGGAACAGTGCGCGCCGTCGACGCCTTGGCTCGGTACGGACAGTTACCGGACGATCGGACAGCGAGCTACCCATGGCTCGCCGTCCGCGAGCCCGCGTCTACGGTGGCTGGAAATCGGGATCGGAATCCCGGCGGCGGCGGTGGGGGCGCCGTTGCCTGATACACGATAAATACACGATAAGGATTGAAGAATACAAATGATTTTCAAGGAACATTGTAATGATGAAGGCATCTTTTTGTTTGTTCCGGAAACTATAGTCTCGTTCTAAATCTGAACTAACCTTCGCGGAATGTTAAAGTGAATAATGACGAAACTCCGGTGGTCGTTGCAACAGCTGTCTATGAATATTTTATTAAACCCGGTTTTAACCGATCAATGTGTGCCGGTTATCTTGAAATTCTTAGTTCACATTCATTAGACATTCATTGAATAATTGATATCGTCAAATGAATTAGAATTTGCGTTACTTGTTTTGATGATATAGGAAAAGTATATTTAAAGATACATTTACAGAATAAATGTACTTCTTAGTTAACGAAAAAAAAAAAGATACGGCCGTTTATGTCGCAATAAACGTACCTACCTATATTTCGACACTATCAAAATTCATAGGGTACTTCCCGTTGACCTAGAATCCTGAAATTTGGCATGAAGCAAGGTCTTATAACACAAGTATAGGAAAAAATCTGAAAACTGCAAATTTGTAGTAATAGAGATAAAAACTCGTAGCACAAGTATAGGTAAAAGTATTTTTTCCTATCGCATTTTTTTTTTTTAAATTGCTATTCGGAAAAATCTTCGATTGTTTTCAAATGTAAGTTTGTACGGAGCCGTCAGTTAGTGCGCGAGTCTGACTCGCATTTGACTGGTTTTTTACTGTTGATAAGCTCGCGCTTGACCACTATTCACCTGATGAAAAGCAACGATGTGGTCGACGATGGAGCACGGTTGCCTTACCTTTGTACTACTAAGTAGTAATATTATAAAGAGGGATTTTTTTATTTTTGTGTGTGTGTATGTTTGTAATGAATAAACTCGAAAACTACTATGTCCATTTCAAAAATTCTTTCACCACTGGAAACCTACATTTACCCTCAGTAACATAGGCTATATTTATTGCCCGTGCTAAGCCGGGACGGGCTTCTAGTAAGTTATAAAAGGTTCATAATAGCTTTTAGTGTTGAAGTTCAATTGAAGACGTGCCTAGAATAGTTTGGTTTCGACTTTCGAACAGGCTGCGTTTTTTTTTTTGAAGATAAGTATATTTTGCAATCAGTCTTTTCCGCCTATGAGCATAACGAGCAGATGCGTTGAACGAATAATTCCGGTGGAGTGATATTTCTCATTACAATTATCCTCCATACTAATATGGCTCGTATATTGCCTAGTTCTAATATTCTGTGTCTCTTTAATCTGTGCACACAGTCTGGTAATGTAAGCTGGACAGCTATCTGATTTGGATATTTCTCCAGTCTAGTTTTTTCACTGTTGACTTTTCTTGCCTCGATCTGGTCCATTTGAACTGTCTGCGCTTTAACTATTTTTCTTCGAAGGCTGAAACTACTTATTTCCAGATATCGGAGTTAGGCTGAAGCTAGTATAAAATTAGAATGCGAAAACCTTCCCTTTAAATGACTTGACTGGTTTACAAAGCCATTTAGACGGAGACGTTACCCCTTTGTTGTCTGAAACTAACTACATACATGCTACATCATCAAGTTTTTATGTCTTTGAATGAAACCTGTCGCGTTTCAGAACGTAGGTATAGTAAGTTTCAAGTGTTCATGTCAAGATGTCTTTTTTACAGCATTTTTAGCTTGACCAAATGCAGAGGTCGATTCATGCCTCTTTTGTTTTATAAAACGTCTTGACACTAGCTAAACTGCTTACTAAGCAAGCAAATTGTATTATACTTACACCCCCGTTTTTTAAATAGTACAAAAAAAATTGGGCACCATCCGTGCCTGTTACTGATCATATTTTGTGTAATCAAAATTAGAAAAAACTAAATCTTAAAATTGTCCACGAAATATTGACGTTATTGGTAAATTCATAATTGAATCAATCATTCATAACAATTTTATTGCTACTAGAAAATGCACGTCCAGTTGTTTTTCCATTTTGATTACCGATTATTCATTCATAATATAATCGATAGACTGTACAATATGTCCATAAATTTAGTGACATTTTGGGATATAAACAAACGCTAATAACTTCGCTGTTTATAAATATTATTTATTGAGAATTTACTTAAAACTTGCTTTTTAAATATTAGTACAAATTAAAAATTAGTAGTGTATAAAATAAAGACCACACGCGAATCATTTAAAAACTTACTCAGTTTTATGTTACCTCATAAAAATATTATGTTGGTATAAATGTGAAAAGATTCAGTTCAGAAGAGTATTACATAAAAAACGTTTTTATGATTTAAGTCCTATCTGGACGTAAATAAATCATATAATATGTTATCTGTTATGATGTATGATTGTGATGTCACTGATAAGGTGCTGAAAATGTCCACAAATATTTACATGAATTGCAACTAGAAATACACGATTTCATTGCAACAATATATTATGTTATGTAAATAGAATTGATATGTACTGAAGTGTGTTGAAAATAAAATCCGTAATCCGTATTGGACCATAGGAAACCCGTGTTACCCGATCATCGGTACAAACAAACTGACAGTGGAAAGTACATTATTTCAAGCTCAAAGAAAATAATGAGAAAATATTAAAAGCAAATATCTTTTAAACAGTTTTCATTCATGATTTGACGTTATTATAAATTCGAGTGAGTTAGGACGCTATCACGTTTTTTTTCTATCGCTCATTCGAAATTCGAACGGCCGATGTAACAATTTCACAGGTGTAGGTAACGGGTGTTTTATTTTAGGATTTAAATTAATTACATTACAAAAAAAATAAGGTTTTAATTAATTACAATCTAAAATAGTATGTTGTAGTATAAAGTGTACGCAAAAATAGAACTAATTTTTATTCAATTGTTGGAATTAATTTTATTGGACTATTGAAGAGATATTATTATGTACCTATATTTAATTTCGTTTGCTTCGTGCACTTGAAAACCATGCTTCAGAATCTTGTATAGAAATAAATATTTGTTTGTATTGCAAAAAGCAAGACCGTTATGAACTATACCTGCTAATAACCGTTCTGAACTATTAAATAAATCAAAGCTGTCCAAATCTTTCAGTTTCACATTCATACACCATAATATTCTCATAAATAAATTTTAAACAGAACTAGACGACCTGAATACAATACATATTAGTTTCAAACAGGAACAAACCAATTTCCATCAATTTCAAATGACGTACAATGCAATACAATATGTTGGCGTTTTTTTTAACAGCACTCGGCGTTTAAATGATGGATGTCACATTGGCATCCTACGTAAGATCGGATCGGACAATAATTATTATTAAAGAATAATTTATTAAAAATTTACTGAAATGAGTAAGGATATTTGAAACATCAATAAAATTTGATGGTAGTAGGATATTTATACTTTAGCGTAATGACTCGTAAGTTGGGGCTGAAAATGGCCCCGACTTACGAGTTGTGGATCCCTGATTGAAACCCAGCCAGGCGCATTACTTTGTGTAGTTTATTTCATCACCACTGCTCTCAAAACGGTGAAGAAACATGAAGGAATGTCCTAGAACCAAAAGTTCGAAGAAATGTGATTTCCACCAACCCGTACTGGGCTACGTCGCGCACTACGACGCTTCGACATCAGGTCATCTCGACTAAATAAATATACATACATATATATATATACTTATTATCTACCACTAAAAAGTAACTGAATATCTTCATAACTTTTATAGTTTGATGCAGGACCTAAAAGTAAAATTTAAACCTAAATAAAACAGAAATTACCTAATCAAAAAATAACCATACGTCAATACTTTACGAGTAAATTTCAAATATGGCAACCCCATCCCTCCAGTTTAAAAAACGAATGACCTAGATTGCAATCGGAGGGGCGCGGCGAAAATCGATAGTCTACGACCTAGCAATCATGGCGACTGCAGCTCGACGAGAGTTATAGTCGCCATTAATGTTCATTTAAATGGTATAATTTATCGTTTTAGTGTTTTAATATCGTGTAATGGATTACTCTGGTCACCCAGCAGTCTGTGTATCGTTTTCTAAACTGTATAGTGCGAATATCTACAGGCTGGTGTTTTTTCGTTGAGTGTCTTTGTGAACAAAGGAGTTATGGACTCGGTGATTTTAATTTTGGGTTCTACCATTATTGTGATGTTGCTTCTTAATGCAATATGTTTCGTTTTGCTGAGGAGGTTGGTGAGGAACCTCGGTATATGATTTCGAATACAGGTGTGTTAAAATATTTGATGAACCAAGTATATACGCAGTTACCAAATGCTCACCGGAAGCATTGAAAGGCCTCCCCACAATGGAGATCGATGATTTGGTGAGAGTCGCGTGAATGCGATGGATGTGAGAAGCTTAGGGGAGGCCCGTTCGTTGTGGCGACACTTGGGGAGGCCTATGTCCAACAGTGGACATCTTTAAGGTGAAATGTTGATGATGATGATGATGATGATGATGATGATGATGATGATGATGAAGTATTTAATGGCGACGTTATTTGTAGATAGTAGTTTTATTTAGGGGTCTTCAAGGCTACAGTGAATAGGCTCTTAAGTTTATTAAACTTTTCTAGCCTTAGATGCGCGAGTGGGTGCGCCTCACTATCGATTTTTTTCTTATACTCTTAATAAAAATATGTCTTTTTTAGTTAGTGGGTCGTCTTAGGGGTGGTTTTTTTAATTCTGTAAATGTCCTTTGTTCTTGTCTATTGTATTTCTCTTTTATGTACAATGTATATTGAGAAGGTGTGGCTCTTATGATACAGGAAATCCTAGTACAAGAGTCAAAGCTACACTGATAACTGTGTCTTGGAGTGTGAATAAAAATATTATTATTAATAATATTATCAACGATTGAGTCACTGCTTACCATCAGATGGGATCGTAGTCAACCACTAGTTTATATCAATTAAAAAAAAAACTTGTAGATATTTTTTTAGGTTATTATTCGGCTGTTCTTATAAATCATATTGATGAACAGCCTCTAACTATAATCAGGTTATCTAATGTAAAATGTTGTGCGTTCCAGGGCTTCGTTCCCGGCATGTTCGGGGTGTCTCACGGCGCGCTGCAGTTCATGACGTACGAGGAGATGAAGAATAGTTACAACCAGTACAGGAACCTGCCGATTGATATCAAATTGGTAAGTCTAATATTCCTCCACCTCTTCGAATCGTATTCCTCATCACTAAGGGTCGTGAGGTCCCGCTGGATAGTTCGGGAGGTTCCTGCACCGGATTAAAGCGAAAAAGACGCCCGGGCGTCGCCACTGTGCGGAACGCCCGGAGGACACGGTCGAGGTGTGCCCTGCTTGGGCGGAGCATCGCCGTGCCCTCATGGGGGCGATCGGCGGCAGAGACCTCTCGCGCCGGGCTTTGGTTGAGGCCATGGTCCGGAGCGAGTAGGAATGGCAGGCGGTCGCCTCCTTCTGCGAAGCAGTAATGCTAGTAAAGGAGGAGGCCGACCGTATCAGGCAACGGTGCCCTCGCCGCCGCTGCCGGGATTCCGATCTTGATTTCCGGCCACCGTAGACGCGCTCGCGGACGGCGAGCCATGGGTAGCTCGCTGCCCGACTGGTAACTGTCTGGACCGAGCACAAGACGTCGACGGCGCGCACTGTTCCCGCGCGCCTCAAGGAGTTGTCAGCAACAGGAGGGGCCCAGCTGGGTCGAAGCCTACTGGGGCCAGGGTTATCCGAAAGGAAACTTGAGCCCCGCTATGAAGAGGCTAGAAGGAACGAGGTGGGTTTTTAGTCAGTCAGAGTCGGAACTATCTCCCGCTCCACTCATGAGCGGGGGATGTCATTAGATGATTTTTGCCTACCGTAAAAAAAAGGTCCCGCTGGATTAGCTTCTTATTGATGGTATCTCGCCATCAGTTACGGTTCTTAGCGTCGTGTAGTGCGACGTGCAATGTGGAGGGGACCTGATCTGGCCATCGTTAGGTTGCGGCCATTGTTTACCATCAACCATGCCAGTTACGGTGAGCTGTTTAAGGATGCAAGTTTAATATTAATGGGGGAAGAATAATTTGAGCTCCAACGAGATGAATAGGATAGTAGACCAAAAGAAAACTAGCTAGCAAGTTTATTTTGAGACTATTTTGGTAACTATCTGTATTCTTTCACCATTTTTTTTTCTTTTGTTAAAAAATCAATTGCTGTTATTGCTAAAAAACGGTTGAACAGATTTTAATAATTTTTATATTGTTTTGAGAACAAAACAAAGTGAGTGAGAGAGTGAATAGGTTTCTTCTAGGTAAGTGCGTTCCATCGTCGACCGCATCGTCGTTTTCAATCGGGTAAGATAGCGGTCAAGCGCAAACCTATCAACAATAAAAAAAAAAAACAAAAATTAAAGAAAAGAAATGGGGAAAAACAATTGAAATATCTTTATAAAACTAATTGAAAGTCGGTAGTTAATTAGTTATATTTATATTCACCATTAAAATAATCTTCTATTATTCATACATAGAATATTACTAACGTAATTTTCAAAAAATATTATAGTCAATTAAAGCTGCTTCGATGTAAGTAATAAACCTATAAGTTTTATTATTCATACGTACATTACTGAGGTAAATGCCAACTTATTTCAACCTTGTCTTTTAATGTTCAGAATTTTAATGGATTTAGGGAAAATGTGACATCAATCCAATGTTTAGTCAGCCATTTTGTAATGGACAACTGAGATAAATCATATGCAAAGCTTTTTTATTATACGGACATAATAATAATTAGTCTGTCTTGAATCAATCGCTACATAGACAATATCATACAAGTGGAACATCACTACATAGTGTAAAACAAAGTCGCTTTTTCTGTCCCTATATCCCTATGTACGCTTAAATCTTTAAAACTACACAACGGATTTCGATACGGTTTTTTTTTAATAGATAGAGTGATTCAAGAGGAAGGTTAATAACATCCATTAAATAGTGCAGAATACTGTTACACGAGCGAAGCCGGGGCGGGTCGCTAGTTAAATTATAATTGGGAGAAATGGATCAGCATTTTCTTTAATAATAATGAGTTACCATGGCCCTAGAACGCAAAGATCAACTGAACGCCCTCTCACTCCACTTTAGAACGGGAGAAGTAATTTGGCGATTTCCCACTTCAAAGAAGGGTCATATTCCCAAAACTGAAGCAAGAATTACAAGTTAACTGAAGTAACTTATTTAAATAGAATCTAGGACACGGTTCCAATTGATCGTTTCATATGGAGAAGAACTGGCAAGAAACCCCGTGGTATTCTTAATTTTTTTTTATTAATAGGGTAGTTTCCATGGTTAATAACTACATTTTATTTAGTCCGTATTTTAGATTACAAAAAAAATTTAGACCCGTATTTTGAAAAAAGAAAATTGAATTTGATTTTTTTTCTTTTTTCGATTAAAAAGAAAATAAGAAAGACATAGCCTATTAAAGTTTCGTGTGATGGCGCAAATAAAAAAATACGTTTCCTTTATTTTTTAATAATCTAAAAGGCTGACTAATTACATTTTTACGGCAACTAGCCTATTTTACAATATTTCCATATTGCAACTTGAGAGAAATTATATCTAAACACCTATACCTCTCACTCATTACAATGTACAAAGAATGACATCAATCAGTTAAACCACACGACACGCTTTCCACTAATCGCAAATTAACACAGGTTTGCCATAAAGCAAAATCGATCACAAAGGAAAATCACCCGTAATAAACCACGGTACTCATACAAGGTCAATGTCATCGTATTGCCATGATATTGTCCTCGTTTAATGTCCACTGACTATTGTGGTACTACTATACTTATGCAAATTTGTCATTATGGCTTAATATGACTTAATCGTTCGCTCTATTTAGTTAATGGCTTGTGTTAGTTGTACTGTTATGTCCACGTGGCGTTATAATGATGGAAGGTTTTAGGGAATGTGTGAGTAGTTGCGGAATTATGATAATAACTAGCTTCTACCCGCGGCTTCGCCCGTGTTTATTAATATACTTTACTCATTCTCCCCCGTCTCTCACTTTAAAAAAAAGTAGCCTATGTCCGTCTCCAGGGTCCCAACTATCTCTGTACCAAAATTCATCAAAACCAGTTTTGCCATTTAGGCGCGAAGACGTAACAAACAAACTCACTTTGGCTTTTATAATATTAGTAAGGATAATAATATTCCACAACTATCACACAACACCATCTAGTCCCAAGCTAAGCAGAGCTTGTGTTATGAGTACTATACAACTGATAAACATATTTATATATTTCTAAATACATACATACATACATAATATTATAGATAAATTACACCCAAACACAGCACCAATGATCATGCACATCACACAAACATTTGTCCTGGGTGGGAATCGAACCCACGACCACCGGCATAGCAGTCAGGGCCACTAACCATTAGACCAACAGGCCAGTCAAATATTATTATTATAACTAGACTGTAGTATCCCACTACTGGGCAAAGACCTCCTTAAGCCAACTGGGGCCACAGGTCGTCGAAAAGGGAACCCCGAGGATGGGACGCAAGGCAAAGAAGGAACAGAAGTAGATTTTAGTTAGTAAATGTTTAACAGGCCCTCGCACTTCACCCTGGATCGTGAGAAGTCTTTGAGTGATTTCTCACCCAATATATAACCTATCTATGAATATTTTAAGTTTTTGCTAAAATTATTTAGTATTCATTCAATATATTATCATAATGTATGAAGGTAGCTTTATCTGGATAAAAGAGATTAGGGCAGTTTGATCCGGAATGGTCATCCTGTCTTTAGCTTTGAATGAAATGACGAACACACACCCAATGATTCATACAATTTGAATTTTGCTCATAGCAATGTATTTTATGCCTTGTATTGTAGCCCACTTAAATACACAATTTGCAAGTGCATTACTGATTTCAATTGTGGTAGAATTGGTGGTCATTTACTGTTGGTACTTTTTCTCTATATTTATATCTAATAACATCCCCCACTCTTGGGCGGAGCGAAAGATAGTGTCAGACTTTTACTGACTAAAAACCCACTCCTGTTCTTTCGTTGCCTTTAGTACCGGGGCTGAGTTAGCTATTTTTTGAAAATAACCCTGGCCCCAGTAGGCTTCAACACAGCTGGGCCCCTGCTGTTGCTGACAGCTCTTTGAGGCGCGCGGGAAAAATAAACGCCGTCGGCGACTTGGGCTCGGTCCGGTCAATTACCGGACGGTCGGACAGCGAGCATTGCTCGCCGTCCGCAAGCCCTTACTGTTGATATTGTGAATTTTGCAATGATTACATACAAATCTTTATATGTTGATGTATTTTTAACGGCATCTCTACAGCAGTACAAATTATAATTAAATCAATGACATAAGTAGTTTCCTAGAAATCAAAGTTACTTATTTGTTGTGGTTACTGTGGTTTAGTTAAATATTTATTGTTCATTAACCTATTTTTAACTGCGTGTTTACAAAACGGTTATTAATTTTATATATCTTCAACAGAAGTTGCGATGATTTTACCAAGTTTTATATGAGGAAAATGACGACGAAAAACATTGAAATAAATATTCCGAAATACCTTTTTATCGACTAAGGTTACTTAAAGACGAGCAGCACTTTGCTGTCGACAGAGGCCTGTCGGTCGGCATGGCATGTTGATATGATAGGCAGCAGCCATCGTCGTATTGAATACTGCCAACCAATATCGACAACTGCTGTGGTTTTTGTCGACAGCTGAAGTTTGCTCTGTCAACAAAGTGCTACTTGTCTGTAAGTAGCCTTAAGTGCAATACTATTAACATATCTCCTGAATATAGTCAAATGATTTAAAGATGCAAATCTTTTTATTTCCAAATTAGCTGACCCGGCTAGAGATGTGCCGTTGCCGGCAATATTGCCGTGAAGTGGGAATATTGGTGGCAATGTTGCCAGCAATATTCCCAGATTGCCGACTACGATCTCAGACCCGTGCCGCCTCATAGTCGTTCATTGACTATTAGGCGACACGAAGTTCGCCGTGTTGTTGCGGTACCTTTTAGCTGAACTGTCAATGTATAACGCAATCTACTGGCATTACCAGTACCAGCATAATTACTTTTAAAATTACATTTTAATTGGAGGAATTTTTTTCGTGAATTTTTCCACTTTGTCTCCCCGTTTAAATCTTCCCTGGACTTGAAGAATATTTCAAGACCTGCATAGCCAAATCAATCCAGCCGTTTTCGAGTTTTAGCGAGACTAACGAACAGCTTATCATAATTAACCACTTACCTTTTTCTTGTCTCAATTCCAGACATCTGTTGAGTACCTAACGTTCGCCGCCATCTCGAAGCTGATCGCCGCCGGCGCCACGTACCCCTACCAGGTGGTGCGCGCGCGCCTGCAGGACCAGCACCGCTCCTACGACGGCGCCTGGCACTGCATCAATGAGACCTGGAGGTACGAACGAATCAGAGGCTTCTACAAAGGCCTAACGCCGTACCTCCTACATGTAACGCCTAACATATGCCTAGTTATGCTCATTTGGGAGAAATTCACCAATAACGATTGAGTCTATCGACATCTGATGGGAAATCGCGTACAGCACTATTTTTTTTTTTTTAATTTTGTTTTTTTTTTTTCTGTTTATGTTTTTGACAGTTCGCTCGCAGGGTTTATTATGCCGCAGATCTTGTTTAGTCTTTTTTTTTTCGATTGTCTTTGGAGTGTTAAGGTAAGATTTTAATTTTAAGCGGGATAATTTATTGTTTAGACTATAATTGTATGATTATGCATTTTTTTTTGTTTTGTATTGTATCATAAACTAACATTGACGTGACTTTGACAGTTCGAAATGGATTTAACAGTTTCCCCGCATTCTAGTAGAAGTTTTACTATTAATAGTTATGACTTTAGCAAATTTTGGCATAGTTGCCGCTAAAGGAACAGTAGTTGGCACGATTTCGAAGCGAATTTGTAATAATGATGATTATGTATTTAAAAATAATATAATTACTGTGAACATGTTTTGAGAATTTGTGAAACTATGTATAGAAATTATAATTGAGTTTTTTTTTACTTTGTTTTACAGTCTGTAACACAACTTGAGTTAATTTTGACAGCGATGCGATTTTATACAATGTGGCTCATAAACTAGTTAATAAATTAACATTAAAAAAGAATTTTTAAATATATGTCTAGTTACGTTAGCAAGTTTTAATGTTGCATGCAGTTTGTGTTACCGACTGAATATAATATATTTTATTAAAATGTAAAATCTGTCTCACGACATATGTTGTGTTTTTGTTTTTATTTATTTATTTTTCTAACAATATTAGTAATCTCTTGTAAATAGTAGTGGTACTCTTTCCCATCAGATAGTGACTGACTTAATTTTAAATCTGGCAATACCTTGACAAGAAGTGTTGCCAGGCGTAGCACAATTTAGTTTTAATTTATCAATTTTTTGTGATAATAGGGTATGTACTTAAACTGTCGCGCTTCCCGAAGTATTTAACATTTAAAAAAGTAAAAAGACAAGTTTTTCTTTGATATAACGTTACATGTGTGGTGAGACGACGATAGGTTCTTTATTATGTAAGATAGTTTCGTTTCTGCTTGCTCACAAATATTATTGAAAATGAAAAAAAAAATTTAAATGTATTCTTCTCACAAATGTTACGATGTTATGCAAGTATGAAGCTAATCTGTCTGAAATCTAAATATTAAATGTAACCCGCCTTTGTTGTAAGTCAAAAATATTTCATCTCCAATATAAGAAAAAAATGGCAAAAAAAAAATTCGACCATCTCCCTTTCATCATAGCTAAGTGTAGTACAATCACGCACAGCAGTCGCTCATTCAACTTTAATTCATAAGTAGGGATATTGTAATTTTAAATACTCTATTTATTTCATACAAGATTCACTTAGTGACGGCTATTACGTAAAAATTAGACTTCTTAAATATTACAGTTAACGAAAAATATATATTGATAATATAAAAAAGTAATATTGACTCGTGGATCGAAAAAATACATACACCAAATAAAATGTGATTAAATAAGTAATCTGAAATCATTAGATGTTGTTTTAATGTATGGTTTCAACGCTAGAGATTCGTGAAAGCCTGCTATAGTATTTGTCAAACTTGATGTTGTGACAGAGAGTATTTCGATCCCTTATCGTCGACTTGTCGTAAGTGACATTCTTTCGAAAATGCATTTTATATCTTAAGCCAAGAGGTTAAGATACATAATCATATTTGATAAAATGACGCTTGCAGTAGGTAGGTTGGTAAGGACTCAATGTGTGCATGGGTGGACAGGGTTGGGTGAGACACTTCGTACTTTTTACTCTGTTTTTAAGAGAGATGAAAAAGTTCAGTGTACTTTTATGATGAAATCACTGTAGTTTGACACAAGCTGTACTTATATTAAGCATGTAATGCTCAAGGTAGCCAGACGTATTGACGTTTAGGTTTAAATATGTTCGTGAACGTCAAAATGACGGTCGTAATATGACAGCGATGACCTGACTGCTTTATGCATTGTGTGCTTAACTGTACACTATGAAGTATCCTGCTTTTTTGTCCGTTTTCTGCCATGTATAAAATTATATATATTTGTAATTTATTATTTTTCATTTTATATGCTTTTTTTAAACGAATTTTATGTTGTGATGTCATATTTTCAAGACTGCTTAAATAAAATGACCTCTCAAAGTAAGATTTTTGTGTGTTTTTACTGCATATAGTTTGGATTATATTTTTAGTTTTATTTTAATTAATGTACTCGTTATTTTAAAGGCTCGAACAGTGGTGTTTACTTACATATCATCGAGAACAGCTGTGTAAATTGCTTTGTCATAGATTTAGACAACAACACAGTTTTAAATGATACACACTTATTTTTTTTACTATTGATAAACCTACTTATTGCAATAGGCCAGGAGTTGCTTCTATTCGAGCCTTTAGAGTAACAAATCGATATAATTTATTGAAAAAATATCACTAAGCACATCTCTAGCGTTGAAACCTATCTGTTATGATTATTGTCTTATTCGGTGGCTGGCCACATAGCAATTTGTAAGACATATAAAATAATCAATTATTATTATATTTTTATATAATCACTCAAGTTCAATTGTTTCGACTCGCCTATTCAATTTGTTTCATCAATAAATGATAGCAAATTGACAATGAGTTTGTTATTTCGTCAAACTATCATACATATTCTTCTAAAAATTATCTGTTTTAAAATTTCCTCTCATCATGTATTCGAAAAATTACTTTTTTTAATATTATGGCTTCAATAAATTGAATCGCATAAAATATCGTTATGCAAAATGGTTTCCCAAATATTCATATACCCTTGATTGATCTCATAAATAAAATAATACAGTAGATTTGTTTTATAATTAATAACAAATAAAACATTAAAATATTTCTCAATTTTAAATATAAAGAAGCCTAACTATATTTGTTCTGCCCTGGCTACATTGCCACAACTTGCAATATTATTGTCATCAATTCAAAAATTTCATAAAAAGTGTCATAGATAATTCAAAAACTCCATAAAAATGGTAATAAATTATTCAAAAACTCCATAAAAAGGGTCATAGATTATTCTGAAATTCCATAAAAAGTTTCATAGATAATTCAAAATCTCCATGAAAAGTGTCATAGATAATTATAAAACTCTATAAAAGTGTCATAGATGATTCAAAAACTCCATAAAAAGTGTCATAGATAATTCAAAAACTCCATAAAAAGTGCCATAGCTAAATCAAAACGTATTTCGGTGTTCAAGGTAAGTTGTGTACACATTGAAACACTATTCACACCACTTCTAACAATTTTTTTTTTACAATTTCCAGGCACGAAGGATGGCGAGGCTTCTACAAGGGTCTCAAACCGAACATAGTGCGAGTGTTGCCAGCTACGATGATCACATTCTTGACTTACGAGAATGTTTCCCACTATATGTTGAACAGGTCACGCGAGATTAAGCTGCCTGTGTAAAGGAATGAGGTTCAATTTTATTTTGTTGGTCCGTTGTTCTAAAAGGCCCCATACACGGTACGATTTGTGTTTGTCGAGTTAAATCGTTAATGATCTTGAGATATACTATCGTTTAGTCATTAAGATCGGTCTGAAGCGACCGACGAATCGTACAGACAAATCATACCGTGTATGGCGTCTTTTATTTATGGACAACTATGATTTTACAAATGGTGATGAATGCAGAATCGTTGGAGAATGGACTTTGGTTTGTTTATAACTGTAGTATCTTTTGTGTTGCCAGCGTGCGGTTTTATGTTAAGTTTTTTTTAAATTGTTTATGTTTCAATATCGTGCACATTCAAAGTTACACCCAGTATAAAATAAAATATTTGCAGTAAATATAAAAACTAACTCAAGCCTTACATTAAAACTTTATAGCTTCAATATTACCAAAAAAAAAAAAGAAAATAAAAAAATAATAATTAGAATCAATATAGTTTTCAAATGAAACAATAATCAGCATGTCAAACATACATTGATATGAGAAAGAGTGGGGGTGTAGGGGGGATATCTTGACATCTTCGGAGTATTACCTATTGGCGGTGACAAAACATCTTGTCTCTTGTACGCGAGTTACCTATTGGCAGTGATCTCACACTTCACTCATAAGGTAATTTAAAGCCGAGTTATTTTGGCTCAAGTTAATTAACCAATACGAACCCGGGACACTGTGTTTTTATTGGTTTACGACTGGGCCAAAGTAACTCGACATTACGGTAATTATAAATTAATATAGGGTTATAGTTATGTTTTATGCATGATATTCTAAAATAAGATGCAAACGGTCTCACTAATTAAACTTAGACAGTTTCAACTTTCGTCTAATGATAAACTATCATCAAATACCATACACAAATGTTGTGTTTATCATTTGAAGACTACCCCGCCATCTATACTGCTAAAAACGTACTACAAATTAGACTTGACGTCAGACATTTTAAAATAGCATACTCAGCAAATGTTATTCTGCCATATAAATTAACAAAAACAAAATGGGGGGTGGGAGTAAAAACCTACGACCTATCCTCAGACCTATCAAATATACCCAATAAAACTCATGGAAATCGGTAAAGCCGTTTCGGAGGAGTTGGATAAGAAACACACATGACACGAGATTTTTATATATTAGACAAGCTTTTGCCTGCGGCTACACCCGCGTACATACAATATAGCCTATGTCACTCAGGAAAAAAACAGCTGTCTAATGGTGAAAAAGTTTCCAGTCAATCGGTCCAGTACGATTGTAATTTAATGTTATCGATTGATTATTTTATTTATTAGTTGTAGCAAAATTTTACACAACTAAGTACACATTTCATTTTATTTAAAACAAATTTTGACTTGTAAATGCAATTTTTACCAATAAATTTGTTTATTTGCTATGTTTACTTTCAAAGCAAACAAAAAAAAAAAAAAAAAATTATCTCTCTGTAATATTAAAGTGTAGATTTATTTGATTATTCAGGTCGTTAAATTCGTAAGAAGGTAAAGCGAATCAGTAGTGATAAACACGATTTTGTGGTAGAATGAGAGGTATTATTTATTCCTGTCTTATTTCAAAATATCATGCAACATTCCTTTTTTCTTTAGGAAACGCGCAAATGTACATAGAAGCCGCGTTATATAAACGTTTACCGTTTATTAGGATAACTTAAAATTAAAACTTAGATTTAATCATAGTTTAAGTAATCCTTAAGGGCCTTCACAAGTACTTCAGTGAACATTTCAGCGAATACCGAACGTCTAAGTACTGGTAAGTTAAAAATTACCTTAAGATTTCAGCGTTATGGTTGAAATTGAAACAGCACAAGTTCTTTTGTCGCTGACGTTTGGTAACATTATTTGGTAACATTGGAAGCATGTGATTTAAGATCTTTCAGGCTGGAACAGATATTTAAATAACTTAAATTTATAATAATAATAAGTAAGTTAATTATAGGAAATAAATAGGATATTCGTTTAGATATTATAAGGTTTCTTTTTTTTTCTAAATACGAAAAGCGCCAAAAATTGTAAAAAGTAGTCGCGGTAAATAAGGCAAATTGGGTTATAGTTAAGAATATAGGTACGTAATAACTAATTAAGGCTACATATATTTTAGTTAAAACTAATTTTAGGGGTTAGAGCAGTCTTCACTAATAGTATTAAAATAGTAAGTTAATATACGACCTAATGTGCTTAGTGTTAAGGTTTTTATTGATAAAACAACAGTTCACTTTGACATTAGACATTTATCTAAACCTTTGATTACTGTCCGTTGAATAGATTTTGACTTTTATTACGTTGGTGGCATGACAAATGGCGGCTGTAGTAAATAGTTGGTATTGTAACCAGTTTTTTACTTTTAAAGCCATCCTTATGCTTATGAAATAGAAGTTAAAATCGTTTGAACAGACGGTAAAAATTGTTTGTTTAATTGTCTAATCTTAACGCGAATAGGGTATAGGCAAGCTCACTAGTTGTAGAACTGCTATTTAGAAATAGGTAGGTTATAGGAAATACGTACAACTCTATTT
The DNA here is from genome assembly GCA_949319445.1 of Mythimna lalbum. Classification (NCBI taxonomy): domain Eukaryota; kingdom Metazoa; phylum Arthropoda; class Insecta; order Lepidoptera; family Noctuidae; genus Mythimna; species Mythimna lalbum. The sequence goes on along the minus strand of OX439345.1, from coordinate 5,173,499 downwards.
ACTACAACATACGACAAGTTCTTTACGTAGTGCCTAATCGAAGGTTATTTCGGTCAAAAGTAAAACTGGTTTTGTTTGGAATTGTTTTTAACTTTGTGAGTGGACACCGATAATATGTAACAATAATAATATGTAAATGGTTTAACTTGAGTTTTCTGACGAACTCAGCGACAACACCTTGACAATTTGAAAGTGTCAGTAAATGTAGCTTCAACTGTCCAACTAACCCCCTGACAATATCTTGACAGTACAAAAGGGCCTGTAACTGGTGTAGCTTTAACTCGATCTACACACTGACAATATCTCGATAATTAAAAAAACCCTGTAAATGGTGTAGCTTCAACTCTCTGACTAACACGCTGACAATATCTTGACAATTTAAAAGGCCCTGTTTAGTTTAGCTGCAACTTTCTGACAATCTGACTGACAACGCCTTCGCAACTAAAATGGCTGTTTCGCTTCAACTTTCTGAATTGACTGACTGAATCATTGATAATTCAAAACTGCCTCAGTTGTAGTTTAAAAATTGTTCACAGAATATGCGGTCGTTACCAATTCTGTCACATTTTGTAATAAATAGAGTTTTACGGTTTCAAATATAATTATTACTAAGTTGCGCGTAAGTCCTGTAAATAAAAATCGCGTTAATTTGAAAGTCATATACAAAAGGAACAATAATATTGAATAGTTATCTATAAGATTATCTATAAGAAAGCTAGTGTGAAAGACGAATGGAAGTAGAAGACAGAACGATGATGAATGATGTATTTTATAATGGGCATTCTCTTTGACAGTAGATATTTCAGAAAGGAACGTGGAGCAGTACATTACATAATGAACCTTAAGGTCTGAGTTACACAGTGCAAAGTTTGTTATATAGGTTTATAGCACCAAAAGCACGGTCACTTTCGGACTACAAAAAGAAAGAGATGCGCATAAACACTGCTAGCAATATGAAACATTTTGGGGGATTTCCTAAACATCTACAGATTTGATTATAAAATTAAATAAAACACTGTAACTATAAAATCGTTTGAACAGACGGTAAAAATGGTTTCTTTAATTGTTTAATTTTAATGCGAATAGAGTATAGGAATGTTCACTAGTTGTAAAACTTTAAACTGCAATTTAGAAATAGGTAGGTTATAGGAAATACGTACAACTCTATTTACTACAACATACGACAAGTTCTTTACGTAGTGCCTAATCGAAGGTTATTTCAGTTCAAAGTAAAACTGGTTTTGTTTGGAATTTCTTTTAACTTTGTAGAGTGGACACCGATAATATGTAACAATAATAATATGTAACTGGTTTAACTTGAGTTTTCTTACGAACTCAGCGAGAACACCTTGGCAATTTGTAAGTGTCAGTAAATGTAGCTTCAACTGTCCAACTAACCCCCTGACAATATCTTGACAGTACAAAAGGGCCTGTAACTGGTGTAGCTTTAACTCGATCTACACACTGACAATATCTCGACAGTTAAAAAAAACCTGTAAATGGTGTAGCTTCAACTCTCTGACTAACACACTGACAATATCTTGACAATTTAAAAGTGCCTGTAATAGTTAAGCAGCAACTTTCTGACAATCTGACTGACAACGCCTTCGCAACTAAAATGGCTGTTACGCTTCAACTTTCTGAATTGACTGCCTGAATCCCTGACCATTTAAAACTGCCTAAGTTGTAGTTTAAAAATTGTTCACAGAATATGCGGTCGTTACCAATTCTGTCACATTTTGTAATAAATAGAGTTTTACGGTTTCAAATATAATTATTATTAAGTTGCGCGTAAATCCTGTAAATAAAAATCGCGTTAATTGAAAGTTGTCATGTATGGGGACATAATTAGACTAAATACCTATCTATAAGATTATCTATAAGAAAGCTAGTGTGAAAGACGAATGGAAGAGGAAGACAGAACGATGATGAATGATGTATTTTATAATGGGCATTCTCTTTGACAGTAGATATTTCAGAAAGGAACGTGGAGCAGTACATTACATAATGAACCTTAAGGTCTGAGTTACACAGTGCAAAGTTTGTTATATAGGTTTATAGCACCAAAAGCACGGTCACTTTCGGACTGCAAAAAGAAAGAGATGCGCATAAACACTGCTAGCAATATGAAACATTTTGGGGGATTTACTGAATATCTACAGATTTGATTATAAAATTAAATAAAACACTGTAACTATAAAATCGTTTGAACAGACGGTAAAAATGGTTTCTTTAATTGTTTAATCTTAATGCGAATAGAGTATAGGAATGTACACTAGTTGTAAAACTTTAAACTGCAATTTAGAAATAGGTAGGTTATAGGAAATACGCACAACTCTATTTACTACAGCATACGACAAGTTCTTTATGTAGTGCCTAATCGAAGGTTATGTCGGTCAAAAGTAAAACTGGTTTTGTTTGGAATTTATTTTAACTTTGTAGAGTAGACACCGACAATATGTAACAATAATAATATGTAAATGGTTTAACTTGAGTTTTCTTACGAACTCAACGACAACACCTTGACAATTTGAAAGTGTCAGTAAATGTAGCTTCAACTGTCCAACTAACCCCCTGACAATATCTTGACAGTACAAAAGGGCCTGTAACTGGTGTAGCTTTAACTCGATCTACACACTGACAATATCTCGATAATTAAAAAAAAACCTGTAAATGGTGTAGCTTCAACTCTCTGACTAACACACTGACAATATCTTGACAATTTAAAAGTGCCTGTAATAGTTAAGCAGCAACTTTCTGACAATCTGACTGACAACGCCTTCGCAACTAAAATGGCTGTTACGCTTCAACTTTCTGAATTGACTGTCTGAATCCCTGACCATTCAAAACTGCCTAAGTTGTAGTTTAAAAATTGTTCACAGAATATGCGGTCGCTACCAATTCTGTCACATTTTGTAATAAATAGAGTTTTACGGTTTCAAATATCATAATTATTATTAAGTTGCGCGTAAGTCCTGTAAATAAAAATCGCGTTAATTGAAAGTTGTCATGTATGGGGACATAATTAGACTAAATACCTATCTATAAGTTTATTTATAAGAAAGCTAGTGTTAAATAACGAATGGAAGAGGAAGACAGAACGATGATGAATGATGTATTTTATAATGGGCATTCTCTTTGACAGTAGATATTTCAGAAAGGAACGTGGAGCAGTACATTACATAATGAACCTTAAGGTCTGAGTTACACAGTGCAAAGTTTGTTATATAGGTTTATAGCACCAAAAGCACGGTCACTTTCGGACTGCAAAAAGAAAGAGATGCGCATAAACACTGCTAGCAATATGAAACATTTTGGGGGATTTACTGAATATCTACAGATTTGATTATAAAATTAAATAAAACACTGAAACCGTAAAACCTTGCTTGTAGAATAATCTGACTAACAATCAGATTTTTTTAAATAGTAATGTTAGTATTAATCCGATTTTTAATCAATAATATTTTGGACACAGTTTTCACTTTATTTTCTGTTTACTGCAGTGAATTATAATTTTGCGCACTATAAAACTGGTGATTAGCTCTTTTAGTCCGCTCATCTTGTTGTCAGCAATCGCTCATGCGTCTACGAGCAGGCTCGTGATGCTGGTTTGTTATTGAATGTGACGCTCTGAGCTCCACAGTTTCTTTTCAGCATGCTAACAAGAAATGGTCAATAAGTTTACTGTCAAATGGCTCCAAAACTTGTATTTTTTAATTTTTATTTATCTTTAAAAAACGCGAGTAACTTGTAAATATTAACCGCGTATAAAAAACGTCGAGGACCCAAAACTAATAATATATAGAGTAGTTAACCAAATAAGATATCTTTAATTATTTAAGGTGTATTTCTAGTAAATATTTCATGCGATGATTACACTACGTAATAACTAATTAAGGCTACATATATTTTAGTTAAAACTAATTTTAGGGGTTAGGGCAGTCTTCACTAATAGTATTAAAATAGTAAGTTAATATACGACCTAATGTGCTTAGTGTTAAGGTTGTTATTGATACAACAACAGTTCACTTTGACAAGTTCTCCCTTCAGAACACTTATACTCTGTTCTAAATAACATTAGGCATTTATTTAAAACCTTTTATTACTGTCCGTTGAATAGATTTTGACTTTTATTACGTTGGTGGCATAACAAATGGCGGCTGTAGTAAATAGTTGGTATTGTCACCAGTTTTTTACTGTTAAAGCCATCCTTATGCTTAGGAAATAGAAGTTAAAATCGTTTGAACAGACGGTAAAAATTGTTTGTTTAATTGTCTAATCTTAACGCGAATAGGGTATAGGCAAGCTCACTAGTTGTAGAACTGCTATTTAGAAATAGGTAGGTTATAGGAAATACGTACAACTCTATTTACTACAACATACGACAAGTTCTTTCTGTATAGTTTTAGAAAGTCTATAAACGTAGTGCCTAGTCAAAGGTTAGGTTTCGGTCAAAAGTGAAATTGGTCTTGTCTGGAATTTCTTTTAACTTTTTAAAGTGAACACCGAAAATATGTAACGATATGTAAATGGTTCAACTTGAGTTTTCTGACGGACTCACCGACAACACCTTGACAATTAAAAAAAACCGTAAATGGTGTAGCTGCACCTGTCAGACGAACACACCGACATTATCTTGACAATTTAAAAGGGCCTGTAAACGAAGAAGTCTTGACAATTGAAAAAAACCTGTAAAAGGTGTAGCTGCACCTGTCAGACTAACGCACTGACAATACCTTGACAATTTAAAAGGTCCTGTAACTGGTGTAGCTTCAAATGTCTGACTAACACACTAATAATATCTTAACAATTTGAAAGTGTCTGTACATGGTGTAGCTTCAATTCAACTGTTTGACAATATCGTATATCAATATTTTTTTAATTGACAATATCTCGTCAATTAAAAAAAAACCGTAACTGGTGTAGCTGCACCTGTCAGACTAACACATTGACAATATCTTGAGAATTAAAAAGAGCCTGTAAATAGTTTAGCTGCAACTTTCTGACAATCTGTCTGACAACACGTTCCCAACTAAAATGGCTGTTTCGCTTCAACTTTCTGAATTGACTGACTGAATCATTGACAATTCAAAACTGCCTAAGTTGTAGTTTAAAAATTGTTCACAGAATATGCGGTCGTTACCAATTCTGTTACATTTTGTAATAAATAGAGTTTTACGGTTTCAAATATAATTATTATTAAGTTGCGCGTAAGTCCTGTAAATAAAAATCGCGTTAATTTGAAAGTCATATACAAAAGGAACAATAATATTGAATAGTTATCTATAAGATTATCTATAAGAAAGCTAGTATGAAAGACGAATGGAAGAGGAAGACAGAACGATGATGAATGATGTATTTTATAATGGGACATTACCAAAAACATTTGAAAGATATTTGGGGTAGGAACGCAGATCAGTAAAACTTGTACTTTTACATTTTTATTCATCTTTAAAAAATGCGAGGGACTTCTAATTATTAACCGCTTATGTAAACAGACCACCAACCCGCACTGGGCCCGCGAGGTAGATTACGGCCCATTCCCTCTCCTACATAGAAGGCTTTAGTCCCAGCAGTGGGAACATTAAAAGGCATATCTTGACAGTTTAAAAGGGCATGTAACTAGTGTAGCTGCAACTTTCTGACAATCTGACTGACAATGCCTTCACAATTAAAATGGCTGTTTCGCTTCAACTTTCTGAATTGATGACTGAATCATTGACTGCTCAAAACTGCCTCAGTTGTAGTTTAAAAAATTGTTCACAGAATATGCGATCGTTACCAATTCTGTCACATTTTGTAATAAATAGAGATTTACGGTATATCATAATTATTATTAAGTTGCGCGTAAATCCTGTAAATATAAATCGCGTTAATTGAAAAAGTCTAAAAAAGGATCAATTAAACTAAATACTTATCTATAAGATTATCTATAAGAAAGCTAGTGTGAAAGACGAATGGAAGAGGAAGACAGAGCGATGATGAATGATGTTATTATTAATGGGACATTACCAAAAATATTTGACAGTAGATGTTTAGAGAAGGCACGCAGAGCAATACATTAGAAAATGAACCTTAAAATCTGAGTTATACAGTGCAAAGTTTGATAAAGAGGACTACATATAACACCTGCGTTGCGGCTACTCTCGGACTTTAACAAAGCATTTTAGAAATTTACTGAATATCTACAGATTTGATTATAAAATTAAATAAAACACTGACTGAAACTGCCGCATGTCGGATGAGCGGTGGGCTAAAAGAGCCACTTATTGGGTCCCATTGAACGCAAGGCGACATCGCGGCAGACCAAGGCGAAGGTGGAGAGATGAGCTTGATAAGTACCGGAGGGACTGGCCCGTAATGGCCGAAGACAGACGTGTGTGGAAAAGGGAGAGGGAGGCCTTCGCCCAGCAGTGGGACATAAATGGGCTAACTAACTAACTAACTAACTGAAAAACCTTGCTTGTAGAATAATCTGACTAACAATCAGATTTTTAAAATAGTAAAGCTAATATTAATCGAATTTTTAATCGATTAAAGTATTTTTTTAGAGACATCTTCGTGATTTTTTTCTATCGTACTAAATTAACTGCAATATATTTTGGACACAGTTTTCACTTTATTTTCTGTTTACTGCAGTGAATTATAATTTTGCGCAAACTGGTGATTAGCTCTTGTAGTCCCTTGGCTCATCTTGTTGTCAGCAATCGCTCTCATGCGTCTACGAGCATCTAGGAGCTAATGGTTTGGCTGTTAAGGTACCTAATAAGATTCCATAAGACAGTCGATATAGTCTTTGCCTTTTTATTAAAAATAAACTGGGGTTCTTTGTAATCATTAAACGCGGGATGTCTCAGGCAGATGTAAATTGATAATATTATAGAATAATAAATAAAGTAAGGCAGGATTTGGTGAGCAGTAGCAGCCCAGAGGTAACCCCCCCGACTTATAAGTTGTAAGTCGCGATCAAACCTAGCCAGGCGCATTACTTTATTTAATTTATTTCATCACCACTGCTCTCAAAACGGTGAAGGAAAAATCGTAAGGAAACTGGCACACCGGAAAACAAAAAATTCGAATATATGTGAAATCCACCAAACCACACTGGGCCCGCGTGGTGGATAACTGCCATGCCATCTCCTAGAGAGTGGGCTTGAGCTCCGCAGTGGGAACAGTATCAGGCCGATAATGCTCCAAGACAGGATTAAATAATTAGAATTGAGGAGTAAATAATTTTCAACAAAACTGAAGTCTTAGTAAGTTTTAATCAGTTGCTCTGTGTTTTAGTTTCCTACCTAATTATTAATTATGTTAACTTTAAAAAACCTGTCAAATATTTTTTGACAGTACATAAGAATACGTACATCCCAAATAATACGGTCGTTTTTGAAAAATTAGTTCAATAATATCTAAGTATATAATATGTAGGGTTAAATTACAGATAACGTTTATTTTTATTTTAAAGTAGAATATTTAGTGCTCAGAACTTTTTTGTTTTATATTTTTGTTCGAAATGCGAATTTATTGTATATTTTATTCGCGTCGTCGTCGCGCGGTAGACATAGCGATCCGAGAAAATAATATTAATAAACTTAATATAAGATAGATTGTAATTACTATTAATTAGAATATGCTAAAAATATATAATTATAATTAAATATTATTAAGTTTAGTCTTCACCTAAAACATTTCCGAGCGTTTGAGCATTAATAATTATCTTTATTTATCTAATTTTGGAAGTACATAGCTCTTATGTGCAAGCAGTAAAAAGTAAATAAGTTTTTTCGAAAATCGAAAATAATAATTTATTATAATACTCACTAGCAGTATTACCTTACTGCTAGTTGAACCAGATTTTTTAAACCATAATTGGTCAAACTCGAGATGCCTGGCTTCTTCTTCCTGCCCTTATCCCAAATTACTTGGGGTCGGCGCAACACGTTTTTTTCATCCATTCGGTCCTGTCACCCGTCAAACTATCACTAAATCCTTTTTCTTTCTAAATCCTTTTTCATATCACTCCTCACACAATCCATCCATCTTTTCTTCGGCCTTCCTCTCCCTCTCTTTTCATCTACATGTATACTCAGAACTCTTTTAGTAATATGCGCTTCATCCCTCCTCTTCGCCTGACTACTCTGACTCGAGATACCTGCGTATGAAACTGAAATACACCCGCTGATAGACATCAACGTTGATGCGCATCAAGCAGATTTCAACTATCTCCAGCAGGTCTGCAGTCCATCTCATGGAGAAGGAGAGTCGTTTAACAAATCGTAAAGAGCCACAAACGGTAATGCTACAGCTTCTAGTACCTTCAGCGTACAGCTAAGGAGTGGAATTTCCTGCCGGAGTCTGTTTCCTGATAACTATAACCTCGGGGTCTTTAAGTCAAGTGAATAGGTGGCTTCTAGGCAAGCGTGCTCCCTACGGCCACATCATCGCTTACCATCAGGTGAGATGTGGTCAAATGCGAGCCTATCCGTAATAAAAAAGCAACATTTCTTGCAATTAATCGCCAGTCTGTTTCCTAAGAGCTAGTATAAACTGGAGTTTTTTTTTTAACTGGTTTGGTTATTTATAAGGTAAGTGTGATCCATATCAACCATCTGATCTACATCGCAAGTCTATCAAAACATAAAAAGTAAAACGTATATAAAACTACTCTCTAACGTGTAGAAAATGCTTTAGTGACGACCTGAAATATCTCTAGGATAAAATAATTTTTATTTTCTTTAAAAGTGTATGATGATTTTAAAGCGATTTTTTCCCAGGACGCGGATATCTTGTAAATATGATCCGCGTTCTGTTAGTTTGTGGACAAGACCAGAAAAAATACTAGATTAAATCTTAAGGTTAGTTTGAAATAAGTATAGGATAAGTTACTACTCACAGAATTAAAGTTAAAGTTAGTATTAAATAGTATAATAATATTAAAATAATAAATAAAATAAATATAATAATATTAAAATTTAAATTATCGAAAAGTTTTGAAATACGGTAATATTTGTGTGTAATGTCTGCCAATTAAAGTGGCGTTTTTATTTAATTTATACTTATTACCTTATAACAGCACTGCTGAGATAGCACGAGAGAAATGGCGCTAGACAACCTGTATAGCTGTCTCTTTCTCACACTGGAATAAGAATAAAACAATCTTACTTTGAACGTCTTGGTAATCCACCTGGTCAAGCATGTCAATGAAAAAAACTCAAGAATGTATTATTCAGTCACATCAGTTTTTTTTTAATGTTTTGGATATTTTAGAAGTTTAGGTGTGTATAACAATCGATTTGAAAAATTTATTAATTTGGTATTCGTTAGAAAGAATTAATTAAGTTAAATAAGAATTTATTATCGATACGAGTGATGACGAGTTTAAAGTTGTGACAATATCTGAATGTAGCTAGGGTTATGGAGGCTTGAAATAAATGGATACGTTAGATTATGTTAATTCCTAATTAGATGTATCTTTTTTTAATAATAGTTAAATCGGTAATTAAATAAGAAGTAAATTTAAAAAATAGGTTACATAATTTTAAGAAACTAGATTTTACAAGTGTACAATTAAAAGATATTTTTCAAAAATTTTTATCAAATCCTATCGTAATGTTTTTAGGCTTTATTGTAACAAATTGTAACTCAGAAATTCATTTAGATATCGTAAAGCTTATGCCAGTAAAGGTGAGTTTTAAATCAGCAGTTAATTCAATAAATAGTCAAAAATAAATTTTATCGTTATGTAACAATCAATTTCTATTTTTAACCTTTGTTTCTACTGTTGTAATATAGGTACAAATAAATGAAGTAAATTACCGGAGACTCTGAATTGCAGCTAAAAATCTAATTATCTATCATATAGCGTTTTCAACAAATTAAAATGCATTAACTCAATAATTTTATGTTATATCAATCACTGATATATCGTCACCAAAAAACCTGCCATCACCAGAAATACAAAATATTACTTAGATTATTGTTTAATAATTTATAAGGTTTAAAATTTTGAGTTAAGTTCCTTGCCAATGTGCACGATGTTCCCTAGTGAATAAGGTTGATTTTAGAACTGGCTGTGTCCGCACCGAGTTCCTTTTAATTTATTTAAATACATATCGTTGGATTAATCATAGACCTAACTCAAAAAAAAGGGTATTTGAATTTGAAAACATTATGTTACAAAAATAAGGTTGAATTTTCAAGTACCCTCTTTTTGAGTTACGTCTCTTTTCGATTAAGTATTCGAATTGTTTTTATTTTTACAACTACTCAAAGACATTTTTTTTTTGTAAAACTTGAAACTAATTATGTTTTTTGTAGGGTAGTAGTATTTTTGTGTTTTAAATATTATTTATAAGGACTTTTAGACTGTACTCACAATACATACTCACTTGAAACACATCACACAAATATTTAAGATATTATTGTAGTTATCAAAAACGATAAGAAGTTTTCTGATTTTGATCAAAAATATTCGTAACCTGTCACAAAAATGAAATTATGTTGATCATTATGTAACTAAATTAAAAACTGTATTGTACACAATTTTGTATGTGTCTGTATGTTATATGGTGTCGAAGCAAGCCGGGTCCACTGCGCCAATGTTTCTAACAAAACATGTTATTAAAACATGTTACCCATTCGTCTCAGCAAACAAAAACTGTTAGGCTACGCCCCTATTCGGTTAGCAAACAATGTTATTCTGTTAGCAAACACGAAAACACGGCGCAGCGGACTCGGCTTAACAGTGACATTGGATTGGCAACTAACACTCAGTCGTCAAATTGTTACCGCTTTGTCGACAGAGTTTCATAGTTTTGTGTGTAAGCTACTGTAGGCCTAAACCAAGCGTATAATGACGAATACGCGTCTATGAAGTTACGCGTCCATGGACAGTAGGCCCTCGTAGACCCTCGCCTACGACGACTTTTTGTAGCGATACGGTCGCGCGTTTAACAAGCGCGCGACACCATCGCTACTAACGCGCGTTAGTCGCATTTGCAAGCGCTATAGAAATAAATGTCAAAGCGCTACAGCATTGCGACTGTATCGATGTGAGCGCGCTACAGCATCGCTACATAAAATTGCCGTGGGCGAGGGCTCTAAGTGCTTGTTAGTTGAAATTCTACCCGTAAAACTATTAAAGCAGATATTTTATAGGCAACATCTTGGAGTTTGAAGGTTCAGAGGGAGACTCCTACACTCAGCTTTGTCACAATTTTCCATTCAAACCAAACTTGTCTTTGAGTGACACCGTTTAATCATAGAAATTGACAGCCTGTGGTAATTCTGATTAGACTTATGTACATCGTGTATACGTTTGATTGCATTTCTGAGGATGTTAGGTATAAAATGGCGAGCTTAGCATATCATAACTATGACCACAGAGCATTAACACGATTAAACTTGTACTCAGTGTACCATCGCGGCCATTTCTGCCAGAACTAAAAAAAAAATCGCATGAATCCAGCGGCGCGGCGCCAAACCAAACCCTTTGAAGTTTTCGTTTCGAGTGCAAGCAAAAATGAACTTAGCGGTGGTCAGGCGGAAGTGTCTTACATGGTATATTACACAGGCACGCATACATTAGTTAGGTACGTTTCCAGTAGTGGCAATACTGGGCTATATTGTGTCCAGCAACTATGCCATAGTTATGTTTCTGCTACAAATAGTTTGTAGTCTGTTTTCATATCCCATCGTATATAATTATCAATTATTTAGTCTAAATCTTGTGTGTACGTAGAATAGTTGTTTTATTTTTAATAAATGTCTAAAAACTACTTGTGTGATTTTATTTATCAAGCTTACAACCTGTTTTTGGAATATTAATAGAAATATTGACGAAATAAAACGCTTAGGAAGGATTTACGCCTTACCAACAGTGTGACTCACATATATGCGCACTACACAGTTACTCCAGTCACCCGCCGGGTGGCTACTGGCTCGTGTCAAATACATTACGTCACACTGTAGTGAGACTACCCTCACAACCTCATTATCGTCAATTAATTATCTATATGACTTTAATTTTATTCACCCTAGGAACCATCTCCTGTATCGTAGGTGCGTTCACAAATATGTATCTAAACTTACATAGGCAAGCACATCTTTATCTATATGTGTCGCAGGGAAATGAGGATATCAGGGAGTTCACAAAATCCCGGTAGATGGCGAATATTTTTGGTAATTACGTCTTCTTACTAAAAGTATCTAGTGATATGACAAAACACCAATTTATCGTCAGTGATTTTTCGTTTCACCAAACTAAATCTAGTAAAATGTCAAAAAAGTGGATAAAAATTAAGTCATGTATTTTTCTCGCTCGCTCTAGTACAGCTGCACGGTACTGCGGCACTCCTACGGATACTAGGGATTTCGTGAAATCCCTGATATCTTCATTTCCCCGCGACATATACAACGTGTAACGTTAAATGCGCAAAACCTCAGACACCCCAAATGATTTTTAATTCAATTGACCTAAGGGGGCGTCCATAAATTACGTGAGGTGTTTTTTTTAATTTTCTGCCCCTCCCTCCCCCCCGTGAGATTTTATTCAACCCCTCCCCCATCCCCGAATCTCACGTGAGATTTTTCAAAATGTGAGTTTCTTATAAACTAATAAACAAAGCAGGTTGGAACCTGTCCGTGTGTCGCTGCCACTCAGCTCGTACGCTCACGTTCATCGAGTCGCGCGTTCGGCTGACAGTGGCGCGAAAATAAAGGACGGGCTACACTGTACCGTAAAATCAGATTAAATTGAGCTATTTGGTATAAAACAAATATGGTGGTTTGACAGTCAGTAAATGTATAACGTCGAAGTATGAATAAAATTATTTTCTTTCGAACGAATTAGTAAATGATCTTAATCGTACTACGATAACGCTTAAGATTAAATCTTAAGCATGTACAATCAATGGATTAAATAGACCAAAATAGTATAATTTGTTTTTGTTTCAATCAGAAAAAAAATTGCGTGATATTTGCCGAGACCCCCCTCTCTCCAACGTAAGATTAGATGAGATTTGACTCGACCCCCTCCCCCCCCTTAAACACCTCTCGTAATTTATGGACGCCCCCTAATTATGTGAAAAAAAATAATTAAAGGTTTTATGTGCAGTTTTAGTTTTTCTTCATTGTTCTGGTTGCCGAGAGTGGCCTAGAGGTCCAGAACAGATTGGAGGTGTGGGGGCACAGACTGGAGAGTGTTGGCCTGAAATTGAGCAGAACCAAAACAGAGTACTTGTTCTGCGATTTCGGCGGTCTCTCCAATCCTGTGCCTTTATCTCTCGCCGGTACGCCCATACCGATCTGTTCCGACTTTAGGTACCTAGGTTCGCTCGTCCAAGGGGATGGTGAGGTAGACCGGGATGTAACACATCGGATCAACGCAGGATGAATGAAATGGCGACAGGTCACGGGAACCATTTGTGACCCACGGATGCCCCTCAAGTTAAAGGGTAAAACTCTACAAGTCCGTAATAAGGCCTGTGGTACTGTATGGATCAGAATGTTGGGCTGTGAAAAAGATGGATGAAAAAAGATTACATGTAGCAGAGATGAGAATGTTAAGATGGATTTGTGGTGTGACAAGAATGGATAAAGTGAGAAATGAGTATATTAGGGGAAGTTTGAAAGTGGCGCCAGTGACTGAAAAGTTGAAAGGAAATCGTTTGTCTTGGTATGGTCATGTGAAAAGGAGGGACGAAACGCATGTTGCTAAAAAAGTTATGAGTTTACATGTGGATGGACGGCGGGGGAGAGGGAGGCCAAAGACAAGATGGATGGATTGTGTGAGAAGTGATATGAAAGAAAAGGGAGTTAGTGATAGCGTGACGAGTGACAGGACAGAATGGAAGAAAAAAACGTGTTGCGTCGACCCCAAATAAAACGGGACAAGGGCAGGAAGATGATGATGATGATGTGCAGTTTTAGTTTGTTTAAAATTCATATCTGAATTAAAAAAAAAAACTTTTATTATTCCGTGTATGAGAAAATTTGATTGGATTACAACTATTTGTGTTTACCTATTTTGGGCGGGTTTGAGCACGTGATGGCTTGACCTATTCATAAATAGACAGGTTAAAAACAGGATTAAAAAGAGGTTTAATTGATTCTGCTCTTTATTCTGATCAAACTAATTTCAGGTTTTGCGCATTCAACGTTACACGTTGTATACCATATACAAGCCCAAGAGTGGGACATCTCCTTCTCTTGGGCTTAATAACATCTCATCGGATGATTTTCCCACCTTATTAAAGTCCTAAAATATCGTCTATCGCATCGTCGCTATCAGGTGAGATAGCGGTCAAGCGCGAGCCTATCAATAATTTAAAAATCTATACTTATAATAAATCTGTAGAGAGGTCAATTCTGTACATGAAATATATTTCCAAAATAACTATCAGGGGATGATTAGTGATCGATACTGATGCCAAAAATGCAAACAGTACAATTTTTGTCTGTCTGTCTGTCTGTCTGTCTGTCTGTCTGTCTGTCTGTCTGTCTGTCTGTCTGTCTGTATGTTCTTTATAGAAACAAAAACTACTGGATGGATTTTAACGAAACTTGGTACAATCATTCTTCATACTCCTGGGCAGGTTATAGTATACTTTTCATCACGCTACGATCAATAGGAGCAGAGCAGTGAAGGGAAATGTTGGGGAAACGGGAGAAATTACTCCATTTTTTAAGCTTCCGTCGCGTTTGCATCCTTAATGGTTAAAGCTACACAGAAATCATGTATGACGGAAATATTCTCCTTAAAATTATACAGGATCCGCGTACGAAGTCGCTGGCAGAAGCTAGTATGTAAATAAATGTCTATAGGCACCTACTCTAAGACGCAGCGACGGAAGGCCTTCTACAAGGTGGACCGATGACCTGGTGAAAGTTTCGGGAATCCGATGGATGCGGGACGCACAGGATCGATCATTGTGGCGACACTTAGGGGAGGCCTTTGTCTAACAGTAGACGTTTGTTGGCCGAAATGACCTACTCTAAACCTAACAATGTGCTAAACTAAAGACTATATTAATAAACACCTATTGTTCAGGTGGACTTTCATTATCGCGTCATACTCACGCGTCACACTGGCCTCATATGAAAAGATGAGCTAATCTATATGAAACAATAAGCGACATAATACGCCACTAAACTTACTCGATAATCCGCTCTTACTCATTTAGTTGTGCAATTTACTATTTTCCGCACTAGTGCGATAAAGTGCGCGACCTCGCTCCCGCCACAATTTATTACATTTATCGTATCAGGGTGGGCGCGCGTCAACCCCCACGTGTTTGTTTATATCTCTGTAAATATAAAACGTCGTTTGATACACGTGAAAATATATCAATGCAACACTCGGCACCATAACACCCTCGCCTGCGGCTCGGGCGAATTCCACCTCGGTCGCAAGGACAAACTTTCTCCACATGTATCAAAATGTAAATATTATATCTAACGTAACGAAGCCACACCAAATTGGGATGCTGACTAAAGCAGGAGGTAGGACCGTAGGTAAGTATACCTGTCATCAAGGTTTGCAGGTTTGTTCGAAAGAGTCACGATGGCGGCTCTAGAACTGAAAGGGTACCAGAAGGAATACGAGTGGCTTTTTGTCAGTAAAAGTCTGACACTTACTCTGGCTCCAGCCAGAGCGGGAGGAGATTATTTGATAATTTCCTTTATTAGCATTACTACTTCGCAAAAGAAGGCGACCGCATCCCATCCCATGTCTCTCGCTCCGGATCATGGCTTGATCCAGGCCCCGCGAAAGGTAGTTGCTGTCGATCGCCTCACAAGGACATAGCCGATGCTCCACCCAAGCGGGGCACACCTCTTCCGTTTGCTATACCGTGTCCACCGGGCGATCCGCAGTTCCACACAATGATGACGCCCGGTCGTTTGTTCCACCTGAATCCGAAACAGTAACCTCCCAAACTTGCCAAATCCGTTGAGGGTCTGTGTCAGCCGGGTTGTTATTATCTATATAGGTAAGAAACTGACTGAACTCTGACATATCAATGCATAGCCGAAACTACAGGGACTAAGAACATTAAATTTTACACAAGGATTCCTTTTATAACGTAAGCGAGCACCAAGAGATGATTTCTCAAAAATAACCCCCTAAGGGGATGAGACGGTGGTCCAAAGTTGGTGTGGAGAAACTTACATTCACGCGGGTGAAACCGCTTACAGAAGCTAGTTTTTTTTTTTTTGTCGACGGGGAAAATCATCTTTGACGAAACCCGCTCTTGGGTGGAGCGGGAGACAGTGTCAGACTCTTACTGACTAAAAACCCCGCGCCGTTCCTTCTAGCCTTCATACCGGGGCACGAGCTCCCTTTCGGACAACTCTGTCCCCAGTAGGCTTCGACCCAGCTGGGCCCCTCCTGCTGCTGACAACTCCTTGAGGCGTGCGGGAACAGTGCGCGCCGTCGACGTCTTAGACTCGGTCCATTACCGGACGATCGGACAGCGAGCTCCCCATAGCTCGCCGTCCGCGAGCCTGCGTCTACGGTGGCCGGAAATCGGGATCGGAATCCCGGCGACGGCGGCGAGGGCGCCGTTGCCTGATGCGGTCGGCCTCCTCCTTTGTAAGCATTACTGCTTCGCAGAAGGAGGCGACCGCCTGCCATTCCTCCTCGCTCCGGACCATGGCCTCGACCAGGGCCCGGTGCGAGAGGTCTCCGCCGCCGATGGCAGAAGCTAGTTTAGTCATAAGGTTTTACAAGTGTACACCTTTTTTTTTGGTGGGTAAAAATCATTCAAATGACGTCAACCGCCCTTGGGCGGAGCAGGAGATAGTGTCAGACTCTTACTGACTAAAAAACCCACCCCGTTCCTTCTAGCCTTTCATACAGAGCTACCTTTCAGAGCTAACCCTGGCCCCAGTAAGCTTCGACCTAGCTGGGCCCTCGACAACTCCTTGAGGCGCGCGTGAACAGTGCGCGCCGTCGACGACTTGAGCTCGGTCCAGACAGTTACCAGACGGTCGGAAAGCGAGCTACCCATTGCTCGCCGTCCACAAGTCGCGCCTACGGTAGCCGGAAATCGGGATTGGATTCGCGGCTGTGGCTGGGGCGCTTTGAACGTTGCCTGATGCATTACTGGTGAATTAATAGGTACCTACATACATTTACTTACCTACTTACTAGACCCATACATTATGTCATTAAAGTAGTAGATAGTCTAGTTTCTGTTAAACTGAAACACAATTCAAAACAATTTACTTACTACGGAAACTCAATCAACCCATTGACATAAACGACCAAATTAATCTTTGTGTCCACAATAACCTGCATTGTTCCCATTATCTTTTATAGTTGACATAAATACCGCTTTAACCTTATCTGTATTGAAATAAGGTTGATTTTGCGCTGGCTAGGTTCTATTTGGCCGAGGCAGATAGGTAGGTATACCACAGTACTTATGTAATTTCTCCTTAGGTACTGAATGAAGTGGTTCTTCATAATGGCTTGGTATAAATACAGTGCTCGCTTGTAATCTTGTCTTACTCCGTCTGATATTGCCTGACAGAATTTTAAGACCAATTCCTATTTTATACGTCTTTTAGAAATATTTTTCCGCGTAAGTTCCCGCGAGTGATTCAGTAAAATTTTATTTTATTGACGACTTTCCTATTTTCTATACACACCAAACTTTAGGGAGTCGTTTTTTGATGAGCAACCTAAAAATTTATGTTATAATTATTTATGTAAAGTTAATATCTAATTATCTAGTGAAACCTTCTAGAAACATAGAACTTAATTATTTTTAGGCCCGAGTTATTTACATACTTTCTCAAAGTAGGTATTTCTAGGGTCCAAAACGACGGGTTACCGCGATAAAACTTCAATAGCCTTCCTAGAACCGCCGCGATCCCACAAACCAGTAATTAGAAACATAAACATAATCATAGCGTTATCTACACGCAAAACATGTGCACGGCAGTCGCTCGCATCGCGGCAGTCACCTCGCGAGAACCGGGCAGATGTTTACGTCAAGAACCTCCCGTGCCTCTGAAAAAACATAAGCTACACTGCCCTAAATACCGACCAATCAAGAACTTACAATTTGCTACCATGGTAAGTACACAATAATTTAAGTTCTTTTTTTGTCTATTTTTGCTGTCATAGTTCCGGATTGTGCTAATAGATGGCGTTGTAATTAATTTCTTTTGTTTTCCTTTCGCGTGTAATGCACCTTTCATTAGAAGTGTGTCATAGTCATACAGTAGCATAAAAGGATGTCTCGTTATGTTATATTTATGTATATAAAGTTTCTAACTCTTGTACAGTGTTGATAAATGTTATAGGGCTGTTATCTTGTTCTTTATCAGTAAGTAGCTGGTACTTTAGTGTAGGAATTAAAAATGTACCTATTTACCTATCTATTAGGTACTTTGTAGTAAGTAGGTAATGTTATCTTGTCATTCATATGTGTTCCTAAGCGTGATATTGATAAATAAACACGACTTTATCGTGACGTTTTCTTGTAGGTATCTATCTTATTTTAAACTGTTGATGAAGTTAGAAAATTATGTTTTCTAAGCTGAAATCAGGACGGAAAATGTTTTTAAGCGTTCAGCTAGAGCTAATGCAAAATCACACTAATTACTATTCGCACTTGAATAGTAGGTATGAAAAATAAGTGCATACAATACAAAGTTGTTATTATTGCAATTCCTAGGTTTTTAAACGGGTTTAGTGTTAAGATCATCCGTTAAGGTCCCAGCTGCCGAGCAGTGCCATAAAACAGTGACATTCTGAAGCCTACTCCTCGGTAACGGCTGTGCTTAGTAAATAAAAAAAATATAGTCTTAAACAATATTAAGTCCGCCTATGTACCACTACTGTTCATGAAGTTTAAATAAATAAATAAACATTATTTTAGTCTATGCGAAACCTGAATATAGTTTGTTCGAAATCAGTTACCTACTTAATGGATTCCAATAGTTTTTTTAAACATATTATATTTCTCCCCAAAAATATTTAAGAAGGCCACACCAGCGACACTAAGTACAATACAGGTCATGGCAAGTCATAGCAGGTATTAGGCGCAAACAGCTGAGTTGAAGTGCAGAACAACGCCTCATTTGTCTGGATGGCCCAACGATGTATTTTGCTGACATAACATAACAAGCTTAGAAGTTTGTGATTTTTCATGATACAGTTGTGAAATTATTATATAAATTATTTACGTAAAGATACTAGCCACGTGGTTAGGGTTTCGCATATACCTTTGGAGGGTATGCGGAACAGAGAGTAAAGTCCCACATACCTCCTTTGAAAAGGGAGGATCCTCCAACCAGACAGGATGTTATAGCCTGGTGGGCGACTGCCCGATAGTTGATGTCGGGCTGTCGTATATGTTCAAATCGCGTGGAGAACTTTGATTGCGCGATGCAGGATTTCGTATTTTCTTCGTAGTTCTTATGTGGCGTCATAGATGTCGCTACATCACTCCCCTCCGGAGATCGGAGATCGATTGTTCTTGATGCTTCTTGATGTGTGCCAGGCCAGCGGTAGGTTGGTTCCAGTGAGTCGGAACCGATGCCGCATAGTTCTCGGTGAGTCGGAACTGTCTGCGGTGATGCCCCAGTGAGTCGGGGTGTTGCTATGTCAGTGAGTCGGGATAATGCCCCAGTGAGTCGGGGTAATGATGTCCCAGTGAGTCGGGATGATGCCCCAGTGAGTCGGGATGATGCCCCAGTGAGTCGGGGTGGTGGTGTCCCAGTGAGTCGGGACGATGCTGCAGGTTCCAGTGAGTCGGAGTAGTGCTGCTGGCTCCAGTGAGTCGGAGCGGTGCTTGTGCGACGTAGGGCTTGATTGCTGGCATCGACCAGGAGAGGTTCTTCATGGCTCTTCATATGACTGGCCGAAGGTGCGGTGTGCCAAGGTCGCTGATGCGGCTGAGCTGGTGACCAGGTATGACCAGGTAGACATACTGGTGGTCAGGATACCCTTAGCCGAGGGTGCTGGCTGTTTGGCTCGTTGCTCGAAAGCTTGAGGAAATGATGATGACGTCACGAAGTAGTAGCTGCACGAAGGCTGCGCTGACGTTCTTTGTCGAGGGTCACCAGTTTGGAGGTAGGTGGAACAGTGAGTAAAGTCCCACAAACCTCCGTTGAAAAGGGAGGATCCTCCGACCAGACAGGGTGTTATAGTCTGGTGGGCGACTGCCCGATAGTTGATGTCGGGCTGTCGTATATGTTCAAATCGCGTGGAGAACTTTGATTGCGCGATGCAGGATTTCGTATTTTCTTCGTAGTTCTTATGTGGCGTCATAGATGTCGCTACATACCTACTAAAAATAAGGTTGTCTAATGTCTATACAGTATTTAAATAATTGACTTGAAACTTGAAAATAATAATCGAAGAAGTTGATTGAAGTTTTGGAATCATTTTCTACACCAATAGCAGAATCGTCTCAAAACTTCTGTCCTTACTTTAAATTTATATATATATAGTATATATATATTATATTAAATATATATATATGTATGTTTATTTTTACTCTTTCTCAAATAAAATTTTCTTTATATGCGCCTACCATAATGTCTCTGCACTACCCTAGGTTAACAGGCAGAGAATGCCTAAGGCATTAAGTCCGCCTATGTAAGTATGTACTTTGTGTTGCATGAAGATTAAATAAATACATAATCTCGACCTACGCCACCAGAACAGGTACGCATAGGTAGTATATTGACACAATGTATAAATAATTAATTACACACAAGAGGTGAACTGCTTAGGTACATATCTCTAGTACTTTTGCCAAAAAAGAAAACTAACAACATGATATTTTTTAACCGACTTCTAAAAAAGGAGGAGGTTCTCAATTCGGATGTTTGTATGTTTTTTTTTAATGTTTGTTCGCGCATAACTTCGTCGCTTGCCAACTGATTTGAAAAATTATTTTTTTGTTGGAAAGGGTATACTTCCCAAATGGTCCCATAGTCCCAAGTTGGGATCTGATGATGGAATCTTGGCGAAATCGAGAGAACTCCTGAAATTCAATTCAATTTTTTAGTGAAGTCGGTTATTTTTTTCCGGTTATTTTCCCCTCTCATTTCAAACGGCTTTAGGTAATGTGTAGAATATGTTGACACGATGGTTATGTGTCCTTCAGAATATACATAGCATATGTAAATCAATCAACATTTTAGTGAGCGCTCTATGTGGGGCGCACGAGTATGTATGTATCTAACTCCGGCCAGATATTTAAGGCGATTATCACACTGGCACGCATCACGCTGTCAACGCACCTACGCGCATACTTGCGGGAGTGCAGATCTGCATCATCCGAGCAAGTAGGTACTTTTTAGGAACTGGAAGGCCTCCAAAGGACAATCCGATTTACCATATAATAAATTTATACCTCCATAGCATATATAGCATAGTCAGCCTTTTAATGTTCCCACTGTTAGGACTCCGGCCTCCTCTCTAGGAGAAGGAATGGGCCAAAATCCACCACGCGGGCCCAGTGCGGGTTGGTGAATGACACATGTCTACGAATTTTTGGTTCTAACACATGTCGGTTTCCTCACGATGTTTTCCTTCGCCGTTTTGAGAGCAGTGGTGATAAAATAAATTACACAAAGTAATGCGCCTGGCTGAGTTTGAACCCGTGAACTCGGCCACCACCGCTCTCAATAATAAAATTATACCTCCGAATAAACATATTATGAATTTAAAGCCGCACGAAATTACGTAACCGTTTTTAACCCTTCAGATACCGTCAATTAGAGACACAATAGTAAGACAATAGATGCGCGGCCACCGGTGGTCGCTTGGGGATTCATGAATTAAAACGAAACCACGTGGTTGGGATTCTAGAAATAGGTACCTATATAATTGAAATAAAATCACAAAAATAAGTACTTAGGTCAAGGACTCACCCTGATGCCTGTTTCAAAGCTTAGAAAAAAACACCATCAGATGGCGATGCGTCGCTCACATATATAACCACATACAGTATAACTAAACTTCGAAGTTTTTTACTTAAATAACTATAATTCTTGCACTTATCACTCTTTCTTTTTAGTAATTTGGGGCTTAAATTTTAAAAATTTGTTTGAAATACTTTAAAAACAATAAAAAGATGATGCAAAACAGCGAAGCACTGAAACGTGAATGAGCTGGCTAGGTGAAAATGTCATTGTCAAGAACAAAATTTTAAATCTACCTTACATTAGATTAATATTTTTAGTTTTAAATTATTTGTTTTTCTCCTAAAATCAGTGCGAAATGGCGAGTCTGTAAGTGAAACTACATTTCGAATGTGCGACGCCATTAGGGTTGCATATAATCATCGACTTTTTAATCTAACAATACCATGTTATATTTTTTCCCAAAAATATTTTACTAAGATCACAAGTTGGACACCACCGACACTAAGTACCAAACAGGTCACGGCAGGTCATAGCAGGCATTAGGAGCTAGCGCACAGCTGGGTGCGAAAGCAATACACAACCCCTCAGTCACCCGGGTGGCCCGGTGACCATGTATTCATGTCTTGTCTAATTGGCTTATAATTTTGTGATTTTTCATAATACAGTTTTGAAATTTTGTATATACTTACTTAGATTCTTTACAACATCTTTACAGAAATACTAGACAAGTGTTTCAGGTTTCGCATATATACTAAAAATAAGGTTGTATAATGTCCATACAGTGTTTAAATAAGTTTATTTGGAATAATCTTGACCTACACCACTAGAATACGCATAGGTACATACAATATTAACACAATGCATACATAATTACACAGAAGAGGTGATCTGCTTATCTCTAGTACTTATATTTGAAGTATCTAGGTATTTGCAACAATAGTAGGCACCTGGGTAATGCTAAAATAATAAACAGCACTTGACAGAAAGAAAACTATATAGCAGATGAACGTATTCAGGAGTGGCAAGCGGTCGCCTCCATCTGCGAAGCAGTAATGCTAGCAAAGGTGGCGGCCGCACGCGCGATGCAATGGCCCTCGCGCCCTAGCCACCGGGATTCCGACCGTCCGGCAACCGTCCGGACCGAGCTCAGGTCATCGACGACGCGTGGTATCCCACGCGCACCTCAAGGAGTTGTCAGCAACCGTTGGGGCCCAGCAGGGTCGAAGCGTACTGGGGCCATGGGTGATGCGAATGAGATCCCCGGGGTCCGGGCACAATGGCAAAGCAGAAACAAGAGTGGGTTTTTCGTCAGTAGAAGTCTGACACTGTCTCCCGCTCTGCCCAAGAGCGGGGAATGTCATTAGATGAATTTCCCACCTAACAAAACCGACCGTAGAGGTTTCAACAACCTAAGGGTGGATTACGCGCCGTACGTAGGTTTGTCAGAAATGAGATGGCGAAATCAAGTAATGCAATTCCTACGCACACTCTCCAAAATGCAACCTGTAAAACAGCGAAAGGCTGGTTACCCTACTCCTGCATACGGCCATCTGTCCACCTCCACCGACACCGGGACGTCACCGAGAACGAGATTATTTCGGGCCGAGTTTAAGTTTAAGATGCGCTCGGGTGACGGGCGTGCGGTGGACACATGGTCATAAAAATGTATGTATCGCTAAATCGGCGCCGTCATCTCGTTCTCGGTGACGTCCCGGTGACGGCGGTGGTTTACAAACGGCCTAAGTGTAAATTTTTTAACGTTCCTAATAAAATTATTTTAGCAAACAGTAGTAAAACAATTACTCGTTGCAACCAAATATTAACAGGAACCTTACAATCTAACTTTTTGTCTCTCTCCTACTAGACGCGTCTCTGTATGCTACTATTCCAATCTCTGTTTCTTACAGTTAAAATACCAGACATAATATATTAAGATTTCTGCCCTTGATCAGTAATTTTTTTGTTCAGTGATTGTGTTATCATTGCGGCGCCCGACGACAATCGCTAGGTTTCTGCGGGTCAATAAGATATTAATGGCGACATGCTCATTAATATCTTACAGTGTTGTTATATCCGTATTTATACCTACACGTAGGGTTAGACGCGTCGTGGTTATATGGAGTTTCACTTTAGGATCTACGAGGCAAATACTTACAAACAAAGATATAAAACTCAACTATTAGATTACATTGTGACTAAGAGATAAGATGGTGTCTTAAAGTCGCGGGTGGCATGTTGAAATCCGAAAAAAACAAAGGTTGCTAAGTTTTAATCCCAAACGTAGTGAAGGTATAAAATTAACTCCCGAGCACAGCGAGGACGTTAATATAAAAACGTGAGTGAAGTGAGGAATTCAAGCCACCCAAGACAGACAGCTTTATCCCCATGTTGGAACTTGGATACTCTACTTTTTACACCTTCTGAGAGATAATTACTACTACTTGAAGTCTTCTCAACCTTAGTTTGGTCTTCGTCAGAATTACTATTAAGTTCTCTTAATGATTTGTTATTTTTCATAGTATTTATTAGTTTATTATTTTAACATATATATCGAGCCTTTTTAGGAAGAACATCGTAAGCGACAGTGAGCGTTTTTGCAGTACTAGTAGGTTTTCTCTTCCATAATTATAAAGTATTTACGAAAATAAGTAGTAGAAACAATTCTTTTATATCGGTAGTTATATAAAGTTATATTTATTTTATTTTATTTATTATCATGAATTAATACTTTTTAATTATGGAAGAGAAAATCTACTAGTACTGCAAAAACGCTCACTGTCGCTTACGATGTTCTTCTTAAAAAGGCTCGATATGTATTTTATTTTATTTAATTTGTTTTTTTTTTCCATTTAAAGTATTTGTTATTTGTTTATTGTACAAACCTACCACAGTGTTGTCTTTTTAACCCAAAGGTTGACTGGTAGAGAATGCCTTGTTTTTTGAAGTTTAAATAAATAAATAAATAATTACAAGAATATACTGACACAAATTATATAATTATTAGAGAAATATAAGGACATGTTAATGTTTACTATTACTTACTTGAGATTTGAAACGAACAAAATTCACTAATAAATTGAACTATAGTTTTAATTTTCTATAATGCTATTTTCAAAAGTAATTTATTAATATTTCCAGTTTCTGGTTTTTTAATATAACGCGTATCTATATATAAATATGTTCGTTATTTTGAAAATTCTCTTTTCTAATTATACTTCTTTTAGAAAAAGTACCTTTTTTTTAGGGTTTGAAATCATCCTATGATTTCTCCCGCAATTGGCCCTAGTGGGAAAGCGTGTCAGACTTTTACTGACTAAAACCTATTCTTATATTCCTTTTTTGCCTTGCGGTCCAGGGCCCCGGGGTTAGTTTTCACTTAACCCATGGCCCCAATAGGCTTCGACCCTATTGGGTCTCTACAATTAGGGTGGGTAAAATTAGTCAATTCGTTAATTCACCCCACTCAACGAATAGATAAATATCAATGTAATGAAAATGTGGAAAATAACTAGGTGATGCACCTTCAGTGAGATTAAGTGATAAAATGCCACTTGTGTGTGTCACCTCACCTAGTTTTACAGTAGGTATGAAAATAGATACCAGCACCAGGTAGGATGGAATTTGAATTCCATCTATTACCTGATATATTAATTTATATTTGAAAAGGAGCTGACCCGGCGAGCTTCGTATCGTCTAACAGTAACAGTCTATAAATGTAGTATATCTTTCGGATATAGTCATCCAATTGCGATGAAACAAAGCCTAAGTAATATATTACACACAATTTTAATGTGTACAAGTTATCTACATACATTTCGTAATTTTCGTACAATTTACGTGATGCGCGCACAACTGAAAACTTGTACAGATTTATTATACCTATGTATAGATATTTCTCAATCGTTCCATTGTAGACCTTGCCTGCTTTTCATCACGAGAAGTTAGGTCACAATTTAAGTTGACACAAAACAACCAATCGAAGTAAATATTATAATTTTAGGAAAACCTAAACTTTTTTATAATGTAAGAACGTTATTTCAAACATGCCTTTTACTGCAGATAAAAAATGTGCTTTAATCTAAGTATTTAATTAACGGTTTCAGAATAGGATAGTACAATATAAATCTCTCCAGAAATCTGCTTATTAAATTATAGTTACAATTAGTTACTATTACTAATAAATAATGCTGATAAACCCAGAAAAATAAATTTAAAAAAATTAAAATAAAATCAAAACAGCGAAAGATAATGTGACTCGCCTAGTCGCCTCTAGCGCGTGGACCGCTGAAATCAAGCCCCCGTAACTTAATTTCACTCAGTCACATAAACGGGTGCGTTCATCATCATCATCATCATTTCAGCCGACAGACGTCCACTGTTGGACATAGGCCTCCCCTAAGTGTCGCCACAATGATCGATCCTGCGCGTCTCGCATCCATCGGTTTCCCGCAACCTTCACCAGGTCATCGGTCGGGTTTCGGAGTTTCCTTGCGGGATCGAATCAGAAATGAAGATATCCGCAGGAGAACCAAGGTTGCCGACATAGCCCGAAGAATCGCCAAACGGGTGCGTTACGCAAAAAAAATTGTTTTATGTGGGATATAGTTTATCAAAATGCATTCGTGCGCTTTTATGCGTTTGTACAAATTAATCATACAAATCACATTTTACTCGAGTACATGTAGTTGTGCACAGAGTCCAGGTTTTCAGATTGCAATGATAGCGCGTAACGTATCTTTCCTTATAATAATTATTTCAATGGTGTTATGTGATAACTTGAGAAATAGGAGCAACATAAGCTTTCGCCCCAAAAAAAACTTAGGTAACAAGTTCTTATCTGTGAAAGTTCGCAGTGAAGACACTAGAAACTTCAAGCAGACAGATTTGTTTTAAAATTCTCGTCGTATCCGTAACCTTATTAACCTGCGAAGTTCAAGAGATAAAAATATCTGGCTGAAGTAAAACTGTAGATATTAATTAGCCAAGTAGGTACTTATACGTTTGCCAATTTACGTCTAATTGTACTATCACAGAATTCGTCACTAGCCCACCCAGTGTAAGAGGCGATTTAATTCAATGAATGATTTATAACGAGCCACAAACAGTATTGTTATTGTTAACTGCACATTGACCCAAGTTGCTAACCGCCGTAAACAATCTTTTACTGAAAATTAATATTGTGTTGAAAATAGGCATATTATAATGTACTTATTCTCAGTTATCTTACGAGAGGGCAGACCACAGACAATGATGTACGTCGAAGCTTATTTCGCTGCGTTCGATAGATAAGGTTACTTGTGCGTACTCCATTTAAATTTTTTAAAGTTTACCTTTCGCGCCAATATTTGACATTTCTTTTTTTTTCTACAGTGAGTATAAACGGTAGTGTTGGCATTATCAATATAAAAGATTGTCATTAGCTACGTCATAAGTAGTTTTTCGCGTTAGTGCACTTGAGTGAGCGTATCGAAATGCTAGCGGGAAATATTTTGTTCGTGTTATAAAGTGATTGTTTTAAGTGTATATTAAAATATGATAAAACATCTGAATAAAAGCACAGTACACGAGCATTTGTTACAAAAGGAAAAACTGCTCGAGTCTAAAACGAAACCGAAGTACAGTGACAATATGTCGACCACAAGGAATGGGAGATGGCTGCAACAGGTGTGTCTTATTACCTTTATTCACCTTTATAATTTTGTAATTAATTATGTACATAGCCAGAAAAAAGTTTTTCGGCCGTTGAAAATAAAAACCTTATATAAGTAGTAATTTTTAGGTAAAACTTTATGCAATGCAAAGGTACAAAGGCAGATTTAATGCCTTAGGTATTCTCTCCCAGTCAACCAAGGGTGGTACAGAGAAAACATGGCAGGCGCATAAAAAAATACGCTCACAATTTCAATTTTATAATTGTTTGTGCAGAACCATTATTCTTTTTCTAAAATAAAAGTTTAGACTTTTATAACTCCTTAAAACAGGAGCTATTTACCAGTGAAAGTCCCTTCAAAATCGGTCTAGCCGTTTCGGAGATTAGCCGGAACAAGACAGGTAGATAGATAAACATTTTAAAAATTGAATTTTTATTGTAGGTATCGAATACTTTCGTATGCATTTAGTAACAAAATGTAATTTTGATGTTACGGACACTTTCATTTTACTTATTTATTTATACACTAGCTGCTGCCCGCGACGTCGTCTGCGTGAAGGCTCTACAGCACCAAAAATACCTTGCAAAAAAAAACTAAAATATAAGGTTTTTTTGCAAGTGAAGAGAGTTATATGGGAATTCTGCTGCGTTCAGTCATAAGATGTGACTGAAGGAAATAGAGAAAATAATGCAGGAATACATTCCAGGACATAAAAGAGTAAAAATACATACAAAGGTATAATACTTGTCTGTGGAGCGTGATAACTTTAAGAGGGTCCTTCTCCACTCGCTTATCGTAAACATCGAAAATGGTTTAAAAGCTTGTTACTTCATTTAATGCAGTCCAACGCGATGTTTGACGAAAAGGCAACGCAAAAAAAGAGAGATAACGCCTGGAAACTCTGTTAGTATTCGGTAATTCCGAGATTTACTCGAAAATTTCACAAAACTTGCTCCAGGAAATAGCTGTTTTTTTTAAACCCTTAAAAGTTTTTGGAAAAAGTTGTCATCATTTAGAATCTTAATAAAAATTGCAAGGTCTCTAAAGGATTACATTTTTTATTTTTTTTATTTTTTAGGCAAATTATGAAGTGTCAAAGTTCATACAAAATAGGACATTTTCAGAGGTTTTTACTGGATTAGTTTTACACAAATTTAGAAATTGGTTTCTTTAGAAACCTAGATAATATCCACAAGATACTGAGTTTTCAAAATATCTAATGAAAAGTGTGTAATAACGTCATAATCAGTTATGAGCGGTTGTATGAAAAACAGTGAAAATGTGAGTCGTGATGCACCACCTTAAGGCGAATCCCGTTACACAACTTCGGAGGACATAGGTTCCGAAGAAGCATAATCGGGACACCAACCTTCAGCTTGATGGTATGCGCTGAAAGTCCACTCGCTGACAGGGAGTTCAGAAATCCCACGGGATAATGTGAAAATCATCTTATGACAAAACCCGCTCTTGGTTGGAGCGGGAGATAGTGTCAGACCCTTACTGACTAAAAACCCCGCGCTTTTCCTTCTAGCCTTCATACCGGGCTCTAGTTTCCTTTCGGATAACCCCGAACCCGGTAGGCACGGGGTAATGTGTGGCGTCATCTTGCACGACGACAGTGTTTACCGAAGTGTAGACTACTTCTCATTACCCTCAATTTCCAAGAGAATGCATTCGTTAATTGGTGCAGCATTTTTGGTCTCACACATCCAAGAATTCTGCTGGTGCGGTATACGACTGATGTCCCCGTACACACAGCGAATGAGTTCTTCTAAGCTGGATTCCACTCTACCGAGAGACTCTGGAAGCATCGCCTTTACACCTCTGTCTTCTGGTAGAGTGCCTTCGCCAAGACTTAGAAGGACATCGGACAATTCTCGAGCACGTGCATTGCCATCGAGCCGAGCTCTCATATAAATGGTCAAGCGCAGCGTACGATCTTAAGACCACAACGAAGATCTGGTTTTGCCCAATGATTTCAAGGACGGTGTCGTAAATTTGTTTTTGCTCTGAATAAGCGATATGGTAATTTCGTATGGTGGTCACGGTGGTCATTTCGCCCGGATCGTAATTGGTCTCGGCGTTATACTCCCGATTTCCACGGTCTTGATGCGGTAATGATTGGGGAGCTGGTAACCCATAATTAATCAGTGGATTGCCGCCGATAGAAATTACCACATCTTGAAGTGAACTGAGACAGGTGTTCAGCACGCGTTCATCAATTACTTTGACTTCATCTCCAGTAGCACGCTTCAAAGCTCGTAGAAAATCTTCGGACAGATGATGGATATACTTCTCCCACAAAGCTACCGGGTTCGCGACTCCACAAAACACCAAGATGACGGCAAACAGATGACGCATGCGGCTGGGACTGTTACTGACGCTCGCCGCGAGGGTGTCATCCCAATTTTTGTCACGGTCGGGAAGGTGACGTGCTACTCAGGCTGCGCGGTAAGTGGGATACTCCACGCCATCAAATGTCTTCAGAAAAGCGAAAAATGTTGGCCATCGGACAGTGTGAAGTAACAACCGCAGAAAATAGCATTCGCCATTATTCGGATGCACGGTATAAACCCTACCCAATGCGTTGTCCTTGAAAATTCCCGGAAAACCTTCCACAGCACCTCCTCGTTGATGTAGGTTATATACACCCCTTTGCTTGTCGTAAGTGTAATATGAAGGCACCTCGTCATACGTAAGGGATCTCGCAAATTAGTCAACTTTACAGAGCCTGAAAAATTTTAACAGAATTGGTTGTCGCGGATTTTCCAAGCGCTCAGCAACGTTTTCGGGATCAAAATATATGCGCTGGCCGCTTCTTCTCTAGGTGGACGTCTACATGTATGACGGTAGGATGCCTCTCATGTATAGAGAACGCCAGTATCCGCCAAACCGCTTCAGACGTGCTGATGTAGCGACCGACCGTTATCAGAGCTCTGTAAAGCAAACGTCGCTTGATCGCTCCTTATGTTGGAAAAGGAAACATTTTTATGGTGAAAAATTATTATGACTTTACACTATTTTAACATAAAATAAATGTGTCCGAGTGAGTAAAGTTTATAATTAGGCATACGACATGAAAATATATTAATTGCCAAGCAATAATCACATAGATTAATAGGTACCGAACAAAAGTATTAACAGTCAATGTTTATTTTGTACTAACTACATGAAATTGATGATCATCAATGAACATAACTCTTTTGTAATACTTAACACAGTATTTTCATTAAATTGTCTTCTTCAACTCTGCTCAAGATTTTGAGAGTTTTGTTGGAACTTGAATTTGTCAAAACGAAATATGCGATACAACTTTTATGAAGAAAATGTACATTGCCATCTATGAATTTTAAGAATAACTAACTACTAACCTCGCCAACATTTTTAAATTTAAATTTAAATTATTAATTTCCAAAAAGTGTCATGTAACTTGATTTGATTTTTATGAAATCTCATAGATGGCGCTGTTTTAAAATTGTCTTTATACTACTAACATTTATTAAAATAACTGTTTCTCTGCTCAAGTTACT
The DNA here is from genome assembly GCA_949319445.1 of Mythimna lalbum. Taxonomy (NCBI): domain Eukaryota; kingdom Metazoa; phylum Arthropoda; class Insecta; order Lepidoptera; family Noctuidae; genus Mythimna; species Mythimna lalbum. The sequence continues at coordinate 5,142,427 of OX439345.1, read as the reverse complement.
TAAATGACGTAGTTTTTATAGTGTAAAGCTAGATAATAGTATGGCTTACTCAAAAACAACATTTAAATATGCGTCGTTAGATTACACGCTGTCACAGAATGCGTAAGAAAAATAAAGATTCACAGCTCCTCTCCCGTAGGTGATAACGTGATAATATGTAGCCTATATGTTGACCCGACCTCTTAGTAATATTCATGCAAAATTTGAAGTAAATCTGTGCAGTACTTTTTGAGATTAGCCCGGACATACATACAGACAAACAGACAAACAGACAAACAGACAAAAATTCTAAAAACTATATTTTTGACTTCGATATCGATTGTAGATCACGCTCCAAGTATTCTTTTAAAAAAATATTCAATGTACAGTTTTGACTTTCCTACGATTTTATTATATGTATAGATATATTATATGTGTATTTTATTTATGAATAAATTTTCTTTTTAATTTGATTGGAGAAAAATCGTCTCATTTGTAATCGGAAAAATACACTGGCTCCTGTAAAGTAGGTATTAAGTACGTACCTATGCCTTGCGCAGGAGTCAGGGCGTCACTTTAACATTAGTCATATTTTTAAGTCATCTTTTTACAACGACCGATTAATGAGTTTTTTCTTCATATTAGTAGATAAGGTAGTCAGCAGACTGTCTTGATGGTAACATCAGTATCTAGTGCAATTTTGTAAAACACCATGAAATCTTTGGTGAAGATAGTATTTTTTTTGCGTGGCGAAATCATCGTTTCGACGTTTAGTTTAGGACGTGATTATGATTAGAGGAGTAGATAAATTTATTACAAAAACAGCTGATTTTGATTCGGATCAAGATTAGGAGCGGCAGCACGTCAGTATTAGTAAATATCAGTTCTATCAGTTTAAAAGCTACGTTGCTACAAACAGACAAACACTTATAATCCAACCAACCTTTTTGAGGTTAAGTTAAGTTTAAGAGGTTAAAAAATATTCATTGTGTTGCTATTTAGGAGCTGAAGTCATGCAAAATATGCAGACTATATCGATATGTACATTATCTACTGATAAAAACTGCGATAGCCAGATTAACACACGTGTAAGACCGATTAGTATTGCGTTATACTCGGTACGGGATAGGCATAGTATTTACTAAAATACAATATTAGATATATTATCGCCTCATGTCCGTTTAAAACGATAATGTGGCATAAATAAAGTTATTTCAATGCCAATAACAACTCCTTAGATAAATAACAACTAAAGATCATCAACCTTACGAATAATAATTAATTACGAACAGTGCTTTGTTTAAAAAAACAAAAAAAAACTGATTTTTGAACTAGTGATGTGAGATAGGTCTTTTTATGTCGATATCAATTGTTTTGTGATGTGTTTGTGACGTGGAGACGTTTAAATCTGTCATGATGTATGCTGAAGAGGCGTATAGCGCTGAACTCAGTGGAAGTTTGAGAGTAGGTGGTTTCATGAGTATCTAATCTTCAATCAATTTGCCTAACCTTTTACCTACTGTGTTGGTATCGATTTCCAATCAAACAGTCTGTGTGCATTTAAGGGGAAGTTACGGAATTATTTTCTACACAAAGGAGTTGTCTCAAAGACTTCTTTCTTTTGATTTTGTTAAAAACATAATATCTATATATAACAAAAAAAACAATTGATTGATTGATTGATTGACAGTGGAAAGGTAAAATCTCTTAACCGCCACTTTGGTGACATAATTATGTAACTTATTTTCGACTAAAGTGGCGGTTAAGCAATTTTGCCTTTCCACTGCCGACATATAGGTTTATATATTCTATTGCATAAATATATCCAAGTTTTAATAAATAAATAAATAACTGCATGTAGCAGAAAACCAGTTTAACATGCTATTCGAAGCGCACAGGAGGCTCAGGGTGTAATAGATGTACACCCATCCAAAAGTCGGCCTCGCGAAGTGTTGCCTAACCTTAAAATCTTTAAGGCTTGGGCGGCTGTTATTATTTTGCCGAAAGTTTTTTTTCATACCTACATACATTTGTTAATTTTCAGAGTTCATTGACTGATTTAACTGATTACTAGATCGTTTATTTATTTTTACGCCATACGCAAAATATTTATTTTTGTTTCAGTACATAAGTACTTAGCTGCTGAAGGTTGTTCTTACTATTATGAAAATTATCGATGAAAGAAATTCTACCTATCTTATTCCGCATATCGCATAAAATATGTCACTTTTTTAGATTATCATTATTTAAATAACTGCACACACGCTCTGGGTGGAGGGAGAGGGAGTGTCAGACACAACTCTCCTATGTTTCTGTAGTTAAGTACCCTTTTACAGTTTCCATAGGACCACGGTGACTCTTTCGAACGTGATTGCAGCCCTAGTAGACTTGGTCCTAATGCGCGCGTTCAAGCTAGAACTACACTGCGCACACGTGTGCCACACACGCTGATCTGGGCGCGTTGGTCTTCATACATTTTATATGGAAACTATACTTGTAGGGCTACACTTGATACGCCACGCGACGTCGACGATCGACTTGAACTCCCTTGTAGCTGTCCTGAGGACAGGTAGATCGGATCTACGTACTTACAAATCAGACGTGTTGACGTGTGCGTCGGTCTAATGTAGTTCTGGCTTCGGTTTTACTGAAAACTTTTTGAAGCACTGGTATGGAACACTACGTGCTGTCTACTCAGGCTAGGTCCTTAGGTCCTTACCAAGTTGGCAAGATACCCTTGCTCGTCGTTGGTCGGCTCTAGTCAACGATGGTCCTTCTTGATGGGCGTCTTCTGTTACCCTATCTAAGTTGCTGATCTAGTAGAAAGCTTCAAATGTACGGGAATGATGACGTCGTCTCAACGCTAAGTCACGTGGTCCGAACAAAAGAATTGATTAACTTGGCTAGGGGAGCAGTAGCCGCGGCTGGGGCATGAGGATATCCATTCCTTCACGGTTGTGTCCATCTCTTCCACACGCACTTCTCTCGCTCCGGAAGGGCTTGGCAGATCATATAATATAATTTATTAGGGGCAATGAAAGATAAAAGCACATAACAGTAATTAAAGTTCACAATAACGTTTATCATTTGCGTCACACGGCCCTGTACTACAATAATATAAAGCTAGAACTACGTGCCCTCGTGGGGGCGATCGGCGGCGGAGACCTCTAGCGCCGGGCTTTGGTCGAGGCCATGGTCCGAATAAGGAATAGTAAAGAGCACTAATGCTAGCAAAAGAGGAGGCCGACCGCATCAGGCAACGGCGCCCTCGCCGCCGCCGCCGGGATTTCGATCCCGATTACCGGCCACCGAAGACGCGAGCTCGCGGACGGCGAGCCATGGGTAGCTCGCTGTCCGACCGTCCAGTAACTATCCGACCGAGCCCAAGACGTCGACGGCGCGCACTTTTCCCGCACGCCTCAAGGAGTTGTCAGCAGCAGGAGGGGCCCAGCTGGGTCGAAGCCTACTGGGGCCAGGATTATCCGAAAGGAAGCTCTAACCCTACCGGGGTTAGAGCTTTGAAGAGGCTAGAAGGAACGGGGTGGGTTTTTAGTCAGTAAGAGTCTGACACTATCTCCCGCTCTACCCAAGAGCGGGGGTTGTCATAAAATGATTTTTGCCCACCGTAAAAAAAAGCTAGAATTAAATTATACCGATGCACAAGTGTTACACGCCTGATGTTTACGTAAAAAGACGTCGCATGGCTTGGCGTGGATCAAGTGTGGCTCTACAAGTTTAGTTACCATATAAAATGTATGGAGACCGACGCGCCCATCGGCGTGTGTGGCCCACGTGTGAACAGACGAACAATGTAGTCCTATAGATACCAGCACGGATCTTGAGCGCTGGCTTGAGCTGGCTATTTAGTGGTATGAAGTGTGACGCGGGGCCGGGGAGCGTCAGTGATTGGCTCGCCGCGCCATCCTGTCATGAACGTCACTCGTGATTCGTTCCCTGCACTTGCTGCATGTATCTAACAACGACGACGATTGGCTCGCCAATGCATGGAATGCGCAAAGCGATCCCCTCTCTGACACCGAACGCTCAAGATCCATGTCGAACCTATACCATAAAGGTTATAACCTAATATTAGTATGATTGGCGTTTACGTTATCGCGATCGAGTACGGTAAAAATCTTGCACTAAGACTAAGGTCACAGAAGGTATCAAACAACTCATTGATAGGCACATGTTTTCTCACGTTTACATAATTTTTTTCTTCTACGCCACATAATTTCAACCTGATGCGTAGGAAGCGAACCAAGTTTCATCGTCGCAGTAACTGACTGCGTCACTGAGGTTATCAAAGGTATTTCTAGCTGTTCTGCGCATATTTTTTCAGTTGCGTATTTATTATTATTATATTATATTCCACAACTATCACACAACGCCGTCTAGTCCCAAGCTAAGCAGAGCTTGTGTTATGGGTACTAGACAACTGATAAACATACTTATATATTTCTAAATACATACATATTATAGATAAATTACACCCAGACACAGAACAAATGATTATGCTCATCACACAAACATTTGTCCTGGGTGGGAATTGAACCCACGACCTCCGGCATAGCAGTCAGGGTCACTAACCACTAGACCAACAGGCCAGTCAATCAGTATTGTCAGTCAGTATTGTTTTATGACTACGTAGTTACTTGAATTTTAGGTTAATTGGGTAGTGTAGACTAATCAATTAAATACGATGTAAGTATTATGCTGTTCATGTACCTACTCGTAAATTCGCAAACGTGAGAGACTAGGTTAACTAAATCTAGTTTTCCATTTTTTAAAGGTATGCGGAACAGTCTTATTACCCAACTATTTTCCTATTATCTATTGTTATACACGGTGTCTTAACACAAAGTCACGCAATCTATCGCCTATCGCTATATCTTTCATATTGCCAATAGGCTTGTCGACACATTTTGAAGTCGATTTTAAAAGGTCTCTAATTTATTCAATCAGGTCGAATTAAAATGTACTTAATGTATTTTTAGAGAGCCTAAGGCGTTGCGCATATGTAGACACTTTTAGTTTTCAGTTACCGCCACCGAACACTTTTTGATCGTCATGAGTATGTGATAAGTGGAAGAAACTGGACACAAAAAAGGTTTTTTTTAGGGAACATTATCTTATGACATAACCCGCTCTTGGGTGGAGTGGGCGATAGTGTCAGACTCTTACTGACTAAAAACTCCATCCCGTTCCTTCAAGCCTTCATACCGGGGCACGAGCTCCCTTTCGGATAACCCTGGCCCCAGTAGCCTTCGACTCAGCTGGGCCCCTCCTGCCCAATTAGTACCTTGTTACTTATTAATGTACACGAACGGGGTGGGGCCGTTCCTTCTAGCCTTCATACCGGGGCTCGAGTTCCCTTTCGGATAACCCCGGCCCCGGCTGTTGCCTGCATGCCTGCAGGCAACAGCTGCGTGTCATGCATGTGCTACCGGTATTCGCAGCTAGCATCGACAGCTTACAGCCGAGGTTCGAATGGCACCTTCAGTTAAGTTTTAGTTTACGGATATATGCTAATTAAATTAAATCTAGATACATACGTAAAACTTATACCCAGTCTGAATAACCTATCAATTTCAATTGAATCTGCTATCTTATATAGCCCTAAATAAGTACCTATTTGTAGCCATAGACAAACTACTGACGAAAGGGAACCGTTTTAGGAAGGAGATGAGGCAAGATGTCGAAACTGGCTCAATGATAGTACGATACAGGAAATATCAATGATTGTCGTAACGACGTCTAATCTACGCGTTACTTCTACCGAACCCTATGATGAATGGGAATTTTATAATACTTAGGCATGGATGAAACGAGATATCTATTTTTAGAATCACTTTGTTGTCCGTCTGTCTGCCAAGACCCTTTATCTCGGGAACGCGTGAAGGTAAGGAGTTGAAATTGCAACGGTAAACTCAAGTCTGCGGTCCCTTGAAGCAGTGTAAAATTCATTTTTTTTAGTTAACGAAAAAAAAACACTCTCAAGGGAATCAAAATTCATAGGGTCCTTCCTGTTGACCTAGAATCCTGAAATTTGGCATGAAGCAAGGTCTTATAACACAAGTATAGGAAAAAATCTGAAAACTGCAAATTTGTAGTAATAGAGATAATTGTCATATTAACTTATAAATATATTTAATTACAACTTCAAACTATTCAAAAAGTATAACACCGTGAAAAGCGCGCGCAATTCCATCTTCGAATGTCAAAGATGCATGCGCGACGCCATTAGGGATGAGCATAATCATCGACTTTTTAGTCTAACAGTAGTTACCTACGTCACAAAAAAAACTTTTCGGGAATTAAAATGTTTTCATAGGTAAGTTTGTGCGGAACTCTACGTGCGCGAGTCCGAATCGCACTTGCCCTTTAATCAAATGTCTCCTTCCGCTCATTGTGGAGCAAGAGGAAGTGTCAGACTTTTACAAACTAAGACCGTTTCAAGGCTGAAGTGACAGTGCAGCACTACTCGACCACTGTACCAACCGTACTGTCAAATATTATAAGATTTGTACCATACTATTATGTTTCTTCTTACAACATACTGTTGAAATCATTGACTCACTTTAGTTGCAGGTCAATAGTTAAACCAAATAAAAATAGTATAAATGTGAAGTAATCGGTTTAGTACTGTAATAGTTTGCATAATACGGCCGGGCAAGAAATTGCAGCAGTACATTGCAAGCTGTATCGAGCTTGGTGCTAAAATGTGTAGTAATTTCCTATCCTAGAGAGGAGGCCTGAGTCCCAATAGTGGGAACTGGGAACATTATAAGGCTGGCTATACTATGCTATTGCAAATATCTCCGATGAAACTGTTGTCACATTTATTTAAGTACTTAATTTTTATTTTATGTATTTTTAGAAATTTTGAAAACTGTAAATACTAAGGGGAGAGTACTCGTTTTCTACTAGAGCTTAAGGGGAGGGGGACTCTCCCCTTAGTTTTAGTAGAAAGCGTGGACGAATTTAGACGTGGGCGAAAGCACATCAGCGAGGCCTTATTCATTCATAGATTCGAAAACTAGACCGCGACTGTCGCAACCCAGTGTTCGACCACGTCGTTTACCACCAGGTGAAATAGTGGCCAAACGCGAACCTAACATTTATAAAATACCCCTTGTTCTTCATCCAGAGTCCTCGCTTGTGCGAGGCCGCTTTGAGTGCGAAGCCGTGAGCGACGGCCCACTTAGCCCATGCCTTGCTACGCTACTGTGTCATCATATCAGCCAAAAGACGTCCACTGCTGGACATGGGTCTTCCCAAAGCGTCGCCACAACGACCGGTCCTGTGCATCACGCATACATCGGATTCCCGCGACAGGGTCGCGGGAATCCAGGTCATCGGTCTACCTTGTTGGAGGCCTTCCAACGCTGCGTCTTCCGGTACTACTAAAAGTGTTAAAACTAGGCGATTGAAACACATTAAAGATAGGCAGATCAAAATCAAACTTACTATCGTTAAAAAATAATGTCCGAAGTTCATAAAATGCCGATTAATTTTACACTAATTAGGCGCCATTGTAACACGTTACCGAAAAAATTACAAATTATGTTTATTATTTACATTGATTCTTTGACATTGTTGTATAATTATCTCGTTAAATACTATACTTATCTTAACACGCGTCATTTTATTAAATGCGTCATGAATTCCAATCGTTTACTTTGAAATTCATGTATTTTAAACTATTTCATTCATACTACCAATAATAGGCAAATTTTATTTAAATTTTTTGCGTCAATTTATTTTTCTAAATATACCAAGGATATGCGAATTTAAAAGATTAAAAGTGCGAGTTTTTGTATTTTGAAAGAAGCGTGGAAGAGATCCATAAAGAAGAGTGGGCCCACTGCTTCAGTCACAAAAAGAAAATAAATTTTAGCAATCGGATCAGTAGGTACTTTCAGAGATTGTCTCCCACAAACAAACAAAAAACATTAAAATAAAACTGTTCCTCTTTATAATATTAGCGACCCAATCCAGCTTCGGATGGGCTCAAGTCCCAGCTTTCCCAGTGATTAAAAAAAAAACTTTTGTAAACAATTAAAAACATAACGAAAACAAAAATCAGCCAAATCGGTCGAGCCGTTCTCAAGCGATGCTTCATTATCTGTGTGCGTCATACATAGTAATTGATTTTTATTTACACAGATTGAAGAAAAAGTCACTTCCTAACCTATTTTTAAGCTATGACACTTCAAGACACTTTATATAGTTTATATTAATCGTCTTTCATATCTCCCAAGTCACAGTACAAAAGAAGTGGAGTCAGTCGGACCAAAAATCATCATTTAAAATTAGGAATTTGTAGAACAAATATGATTTTTCCAAGCGTTGTATCTGTATATTGAGGTGTGATGAAAAACTATTATTTATGAACTTATTTTTGTGATCACAGTATATAATAATAAAAGCATAGAAAGAACTCAAAAAGTTTTTATGGTGGGAAAATCATCCAATGACAACTCTTGGGCGGAGCGGGAGATTGTGTGAGACTTTTACTGACTAAAAACCCCTCGCTGTCCGACCGTCGGGTAACTGTCCAGACCGAACCCAAGACGTCGACGGTGCGCACTGTTTCCGCGCGCCTCAAGGAGTTGTCAACAACAGGAGGGGCCCAGCTGGGTCTAAGCCTACTGGGGTCAGGGTTATCCCAAAGGAAACACGAACCCCGGTATGAAGAGGCTAGAAGGAATGGTTTAGGTTTTTTAGTCAGTTAGAGTCTCGACACTATCTCCCGCTCCACCCATGAGCAGGGGTAGTCATTGGATGATTTTTGACCACCGTAAAAAAAGCCCCGTTCCTTTGCGCCTTCATACTGGGGTTGAGCTTTCTCTCGAAGCTAACTCTGGCCCCAGTAGGCTTCGACCCAGTCGAGCCCCTGCTAGTTTCATATTTGTTGATCGTATGACACTGACGATAATTCCAAAGTAGACTCGACCTTTTCGGCATTTATAATGCTAGATCTATCACGCAATTGAAGGGGGTCGATTTAAACTATCTATAGTACTTGACAGCATTAATTTAATCCCCCAAAACCACGAAATAGCCACTAGTCCATCACGACTTGTTGAACCGGGTGTAGACAACTAGGCAGTTGTAGGGGCTCGCGTTTAACGGACGAGAAACCCCACAAGATATAACTAAAGTATCTACCTTTGATAGACCGACGACATTCAGCCCATGCGGAATAACACCGTATTATGTGTCGAATGGAATCTGGCGGTGACTCCGGTTTGATGTAATGAAGTACCTACTTCATTTTTTTTAAGGGTGGAAATTATCCTATGACTTCTCCCGCTCTGTGTGGAGCGAGAGCGCGTGTCAACTTTTACTGACTAAAACACACCTGTGTCCTCCAGTTGCCCTTTGCGTTTTTTCTAGGACTACGGGTTTTCTTTGAAACAGAAGGCCCTAAGGTTTCCTGACATCTCTTTGAGAAGCGCGTGGGAAAATTTAATATGCGTAATTCTTACGACTTTTTTATTAAAAGTTTATTGTACGTAATTTTATAGGATAAAATTAAGTAGGTACAATAAACTGCTAATAAAGAAAGTCGTAAGAATTACGCATATAAAACTTTTAGTTAGAGTATAAATTTACCGAAACATAACAGAATATATGAGTTTGAAAGTGATAAAAAAATATCCATGCAAATCCGTTAAGCCTTTCGATCGTGAAGAAGTAACAAACATATACACTTTCACCTTGAATAGTTTGAAATGTGATTTGCGAATATTTGAGTAAAAATTCAAAATTCAAATGGTTTTTATTTCACATAGGCCTACATGGGCACTTATAAAACGTCAGAAGCTAGTGCACGGTTCCAAATTGGACTTTTCCTATGGAGAAGAACCGACAAGAAACTCCATGGTTACTCTTTAAAAAAAAAATTTTGTTCTTACAATTATCATCATCATCATCATCAGCCTTTTTAATGTTCCCACTGCTGGGACTCAGGCCTCCTTTCTAGGAGAGGGAATGGGCCGTAATCCACCAAGCGGGCCCAGTGCGTGTTGGTGGATGTCACATGTCTTCGAATTTTTGGTTCTAGGACATGCCGGTTTCCTCACGATGTTTTCCTTCACGGTTTTGAGAGCAGTAGTGATGAAATAAATAACACAAAGTAATGCGCCTGGCTGGGTTTGAACCTGCGACTTACACCTCGTAAGTCGGGGCCATTACCACTCGGCCACCACTGCTCTTCTTAAAATATTTACATATTATATTATGTAAGGTGTAGACCAGTCAATATATTGAACTTAAAAGCACAATAAAAAAGAGAGGCGTAAATTCGTAAAAGGAAGTAATCTAAGAACTCGTGAAGTGTTCATATTCACATAATAAAAAAAAGGCTATATAAAAAAGAAACAAGAAAAAATTAATATTGTAATTATAACTATCAATATGAGATATCAAAAAACAAATCACCTACAAATTTAAGATGTTTTGGGTTTCCTAAAATAAAAAATATAATATAGGTTGAATATCTTTGTGCCTTTTATATGATGATATGTTTTGGAAATTAGAGGTAGGTCATTTAGGATTTCCTTTTTTTATATTTACTTTGCTTATGTCATAAGACAAGGCCATGAATGCTTCATTAGTTAAAACGTGCGTAAGCGGAAATCATGTCAAAATTAACAAATCTATAATTGGCCTTCTAAAGATAAAAACATTGCATGCGTGTAACTAAAGTAGATACACCGATCTATCTATTTTATTATTTAAATAATACGAATGAAAAGACACCGACACCGGCCTTCGACTTAGGCTACAAACCAGAAAATGAATGGACTATGACATATCTATGCTAGGTGTCTAATTTCGCGTCCATTATAATATCTTAGTATACATTTCGCCTTTCAATCCATAGGACGCTTTGCCGAATAAAAAACTTGTCACATTAGATAGTGACTGGAGCAAGGACCACCGCGGTTCACGGCCTGAGATATGCGCTGGGTGAGATGACTCAATTCCTTATCATATTTTGATTACTCTTCAGTACACGAGCTATTTAATAGTCCATTTCGTAACTCGTTCAACAGACGTCCTGTCAAGTGCTCTCCATTAAAGTCGTTGGAATCTTTTCAATTAGTGCTCTAATTAAGTTAATCAATCACGTCGTCGCTAGTTTAAGTTCGTCAGTGAGCCGTGGCAGGTAGGTACCAGGGAACAAGGCCGCGTCGCCGGAGCCGCGGGCTGGACGCCGGGCGCGGCAGTCGAGGCGGCGCGCTCGTGGAGACCATGCGGGACGAGGAGCCCCCCCTGCCGCCCCCCTCGCCCGCGCCCCCCTCACGCGCCGCGCCCTCGCGCCTTCGCCGCACTCTACACACGCTGCGGACGCCGTTCCGGCCTGGTTCGCCCTTCCACATCGGCTTGATCAAGCGCACAGGCTCCTCGAAGTCCGTCGCCTCAGACGACGAGATCGCCCGCGACGAACGCACGATGCGTAAGCGTAATAAAAAACAGCGTGACGCAGCGTCTGACGCTTCGCGCAGCACCGACAGCTCGCCCAGCGTCGACAAGAAGAAAAAGGAGCAGGGCAGCTTCATGCGCCGGATGGGCAGCTTCGGTAAGAAGAAGGCCAGCGGGTCACCTCAACCACTCCTAGAGTCACAACCCACAGACTCACAGCCAACCACGGTAGAATCAACCCTAGAGCATCCCTTAACACCACCCCCCGAACTGGAATCACCTACCCCGGATCTGCCTACCCCTGAGACGTCTACCGTAGAGCCGGCAAGTCCTATCGCTGTAGAGCACCCTGTCGCGACGCGACCCTTCTCCAAAGCCGCTTGGAAGCGTAACAGCGAGCCGGAAATGGAGAAGCCTGTGGAGGACCCCAGCCCGGAGAGTGCACTGCGCAGGCGCATCGCGTTCGTAGCGCAGGCGTCCGCGTGCCTAACGGAGGACCACGACGACGGAGAGAGGGGAGCGGCCGAGGTGGGGTCGCTGGAAGAGGCGGTGGCGCTCGCGCGCGTTCGGCTGGCCGTGCCTGCGCCGCCCTCGCCGGCACAGTCGCACGAGTCCGACACGGAAGAGGAGGGGTACACGGACGCGATGCCGGCTTACGGAGACCTCATCGAGCCCGACGCCTCCGGGACCGACGCTCCGGTGAGTGTGTGCGGCGAGTGTTGCGAGCGGCGCGCGCTCAGTGGCCGAAGGGTCGCCGAGCGATGCGCGCGCGCCATGACCTTCGAGGAGGCGGGTGACGACTCCTACCTCACAGTGTGCGAGTGCTGCGGCTTCAGCGCCGAGACGGCCGTGTTTGTCCCAGTACGTTACATTTCACGCTAGTTTACAGCGGACGTCCCGAGCGCGATGCCCTTCGTGAGTACGAAATGCTTGCTCGTGTGCGCTTCGCTTTACCAAATGTATCTTTCATGCGGTGTTTTGTTTGTACAGGTGCACGCATTATCTTTGTGTTACAACGGTAGCTTATTCTACTTAGTTTAGTTTTAACGTCGAAAACACATAGTACCTAACCTATGGCTTCACATGTTTCTAGTCTCAATACTTCTAACTTTAACTAGTTCTAAAGATTAGGTATTTAAAACCCACCAAAACCGATTAAACTACTTTTTTAAAAGCCAAAAACGGGTTCTCGTCGAGGCAACATAACTAAGTGTTTTAAATTAAATCAAACGTTTTGGTAAGTGCTAATCATTTATATTTATGTAAATTGATTATTTATTTATTGAGTGACACACTTTAGCGAAAATAATGCAACAAATGAACACATTTTATTGGGAAAATCCATTAGAAAAAACGATTTAATGTTGTTATTTACATACAAAGCTGTATCTGACATTTGAAATGGCTAACAATGCTAAATAGATTATTACGAAAAGTAATTTGGCATTGGTGTTTTATTTATACATGTAAGAACTGGTCAAGTGCGAGTTGGACTTACGCACGAAGGGTTCCGTACCGTCCTTTAGAAAATTCGGCAAAGAAATCGCGTTTGTTGTATAGGAGCCCTCCTTAAATATTTATTTTATTTGGTTTTAGTATTTTTTGTTATAGCGGCGCCAGTACTTATTACATATAATTTGTGAAAATTTCAACTGTCTAGCTATCGCGGTGCTTGAGACATAGCCTGGTGACAGTCAGACGGACGGACAACGAAGTCTTAGTAATAGGGTCCCGTGTTTACCCTTTGGCTACGGAACCCTAAAAACGGTTTATCACATTGATGAAAACAGATACAGTTCGTGTATTATTTATAATCATATTATATTTCAGCTAGTTTACCTTTAAGGATATCAAGTCACTGACCTATGTATATCGGAAAACATATTATAATTAGTATGCGTTCAGTGGCGTAGCTACTAAGGGGCTAGGCGGGGCATTGCCCCGGGGCTCTCAAGCTTGGGGGGGGGGGGAGGCCCAAAACCTGATTGAATGAACGAAAAATTTTACGAAAAATACTTCTGTTTATAGTAATATTTAATCAGATAGTGTGACCACTGCAGTATTGGTTGAAAAGCCTACTCATGAAGAATTGGTTAACTACCGAAGTTTTAGTTAACGTAGGCTGTACTTAAAAGATATCGTTGCCGATCATATTAACAACGACCAGGTCTCCTTATCATTGTCTGTGCATGTTAATGACAAATCTCTTTATAACTTGGGATTTGTATTACAAAAGATAAAGTAGCGTTGCATTTGTAAAATACTAGCTTCTGCCAGCGACTTCGTACGCGGATCCTATTGCTTATTCCAGCGACAACGGGGTCGTCAAAATCAAAGATCTGAAACGTCTGATGTCGAATTCTAAGAGCCCGGGGATTGGAAAACAACGTGATGCGCGAGACGATTCGAGACGTTCCAGATCTCTTCCTTCCACTTACGCGCGTGACAGTGTGCACACACCTTAGACATGGTGCCAATGTCTCCGTGTTCGATGTAATTAATAAATGGGTTATAGGAAAACGCGCTCCTTTCTTTATTCCCAAAAAGTGTTCCCATAGCGTGATTTAACTCGTTTATAAAATATGTACCTTGAATATTTTTTAAATATATTGATAAAGCCTAAAAAATTTTGGGGCCCCAGTTTGTTTTTGCCCCAGGGCTCTTGGTCACCTGCCTACGCCACTGTATGCGTTATCGATATTTCACAACACCAGGTGTTATTTTATCAGATAGCAGTGCTACCAAGGATCGCTCGACCTTGACTGGAAACCACTTCCGCGAACGTTACTGGTTATGTTTACTTTATCACCTGATGGTAGACGGTGGAGTACGCTTGCCTAGAAATAAATAACCTAGCCTCTCTTGATTTAAAAACTTCTAGGTTGTAACTATCAGGAATCACGGACTCCGACAGGGAATTCCATTCCTTAGCCCACTGACAATGCACTGCGTCAGTCTTTTACACCGTCTACTGAGTAGAGTAGACGGTGCACAGTGGTGGAATAGACTTCGACCTCGTAAAGGCAACTGCACGATGCTATAATAGATTGCTTCCGCGTTCATAGAGAGCAATATTAATTAATGGGCAGGTATACCTTTATTCTTAGCTAATCGACCACTTCATGGCTTACCCTCAGGTGACATAGTGAATTAGCGCGAGTTTACAATAAAAAAAAATCATAACTCTTTGGTGAAATGTCGTTTTGACTGTTGCCAAAAAAAGTTCCCATGTCATTGTTTTAATGTTTGAAAATCGTCAAATAACTATTCCTGCTCTGTATGGAGCGGAAGGGTGTCAAACTTTTACTTATTAAAACCCTCCAGTGTACGTTTAGTTGCTCTTTGCGTGCTGCCACGATAAGGAGAGGCAATGTGCCGACCCGACCCGTCCACCACGCGTGCTCAGTGCGGATCGGTTGATGTCACATGTCTTCGAATTTTTGGTTCTAGGATATGTCTGTTTCCTCACGATTTTTTCTTTTACCGTTTAGAAAGCATTGGTGATGAAATAAATTAGGTACACCAAGTGCCTGGCTGTGTTTGAACCAGCGACATAAAACTCATAAGCCGAGGCTGTTCCCACTCGGCCACCAATGCAGCTCAATCGTCGGGACCGTTACCTACCATTCGAACACTACTGCTACACAATATGACATGTGTTGAAGTGTGCCTCTTTTGACATGTGTCAAAAGAGTATTTTTGGCGGAATGTTGTCATCTAACCATAGAGTTAGGTGTCTACGTCTATAGGTACATAATCTATTTCGCCTTCGGTTTCCCCTTCACTAAATATATTGCATTACATTTTGAGGTTGTTAAACTATCTTTTGTGTAACGCTAGATATTTCGATACCTAGACTGTTGAGTAAATAATCGATTTCTAGTTAATGATTTCGAGTTATTCCGTCGTAAGAACTCGTTTGGTCACATTTTTTCCTTGATAATAGTTAATTTGGTGTCAGTGTATTTTGTTAGGTCTAGAAGTTACTTAATAAGTTAATAACTAGCTTCTCTCGCTCTGGGTACAGCGAGAGGTAGGGTCTGAGTTTTACTGACTAAAATTTACTTGTGTTCCTTAGTGGCCCTTTATATTCCACGGCTATGGCTAATGTAATGGCTAATGGCTATGGTAACTCTTTCGGATAATCCCGCATTGTACACTTGTGATAAATTCTTTTTTTTTTGGACTAATAATTGCTCCTGTATCGTTGGTATGGTCACAAACATGTAAACTCACATACACAAACAACCCAGACCTGGAACAACTATCTGTCTGTAGGCCGGGAAATATTTGTCCCGAGCGTGGAAATTCATGCCAAAATGGAAAATTTTCGTTGTCATCTGAAATAAATTCATGAGTGTCAAGATCCCCTCTCATCTCATCTCAGCATATGACTAAATCAATCCGCAGTCCTGGCATAAGTTATTTTTTTTATGTGGGAAGTCATCCAATGATATCCCCCGCCCTTAGGCGGAGCGGGAGATCAGACTCTTACTGACTAAAAAACCCACCCCGTTCCTTCTTGCCTTTTGTACCGGGGCCGGATTCCCCTTTCGGAACTAACCCTAGCCCCAGTAGGCTTCGACCCGGCTGGGCCCCTGCAGCTGCTGAAAACTCCTTGAGGCGCGTAGGAACAGTGCGCGCCGTCGACGACTTGGGCTCGGTCCGGCCAGTTACCGGACCCGGCAGCCGGAGGCTGGGGCGTGAGCGCCGTTGCCAGATGCGGTCGGCCTCCTCCTTTGCTAGCATTACTGCTTCGCAGAAGGAGGCGACCGCCTGCCACTCCTAGTCCCATAGGTTAGGATTTTAGTTGGGGTCTCCTGCCTTTCAACTTGTTCGCGGCTTGTCTTATGTATTTTTTTTCCGGTAAAAACAATCGATCAAAAACAATCCTATTCAACTTCCGAGGCGCGTTTTCATTCAATGAATGTTAGTGATCGCTTTGAAGTGTGCCAGATCCGAAAAGAACGAGATTTGAATAATTTTCCGTTTTTAATGAGAACTGGTACTTAATGACTGGTTTAAAAAAAACGGTTTAGAGGTTTTATGAAAACCGGTTCACATCACTAGTCTATATAAAACTCTACGATAGTGTAGTAGGTATAGCTAGAGATGTGCCGTTGCCGGCAATCTGGGAATATTGCTGTCAATATTGCCACCAATATTCATACATTGGGCAATGTTCCCGGAAATATTCCCAATTCACGGCAATATTGCCGGCAACGGCATATCTCTAGGTATAGCGTAGGTACCTAATCGAATCAGTAGGTAAGGTACTACTCTAGATATTCCTCTTATATAACATTTTAAATCTTAATTATGTTTAGTTTAGAAATAGGTTCTTCAGCAATTATTTAAAAAAAAAACAGAAATCATTCTATTTACTCGTACCTAGCTCATTTGCTAGTCCCTGATAGCTCATTAGCAATGGTGTCACAGAGTTACGTAATAATTTGTAACGCTAACAGTAATTGTTCATCAAACAGGTTCTTTAATCGTTTTTGGTTAAAGTGTAGCAACTTAGTATATGTCACATCACATAGCAAAAGCAGAATCAGCCATATAGGTACCTAATTTTCCCATTGCTGGGAGTGAGGCCTCTTCTCTAGAAGAGGGAATGGGTCGGTCGTAATCCACCACGCGAGCCCAAAGCGGATTGGTAGATGTCACTTCAAACTTTTGGTTCTAGGAGTACCTAGGACATGCCGGGATCGTCACGATATTTTCCTTTTCGAGAGCAGTGGTGATGAAATAAACACTTCACTGGGTATAATTGACCCAGCGACTTTCAACTCGTAAGTCGATGTCATTATCACTGGACTAGCACTGTTCCTGCATGTTGTCACATACCTATTAAGGGAACTAAAATTTAAAATCTTGCATCGTGGTATTAGAGTTCTCCGCTCCATTAGAACATGATATAGGTACAATACAACCGCCCGAAATCAACTGTCAAGCAGTTGCCTGGACTTCGGATTTCTTTGAATTCGAATCGAATCTCACCTAATCTCACGTGGGGGAGAGGGGATTTGGTCAAGTCTTACGCATAAAACTGTAAAATTTTAGAGACCTAGTTCCATTTGCCTAGTCCATAGAAATTAATATATCCAAATAATATAAGCAATATAAATTAACTCATTTCTATCATAATCGTATATTTTGAACCATGCACTAGCTTATAGGTAAGTGCCCTTGTAGGCCTAAGTGAAATAATAGTACATTGTTACTCACGCCGAGGTAAGCATTGTGCTTTTCATTACGAATACAAGGAAGGAAAGTAAAAATAAAATAAGTAGGTAATAAAAGTTTGTAAAACCTGAGTACCTACCTATAATTTTAGGTAGGTAGGTATCTTTCTTCTGAATTAGGCGGCAAAAGGTTTTCTATGACTGCTTTAGCCTCTTCTCTTTAAGAAATTAGGCGTTAAATCACTATTTTAATCTGATAGACTTATCATTCTCTAAACTGGAAATGTAAACAAAACTCTACAACTCAAAAAAAACCAATGACGGATTGCCACTTTCCCGCCATTTTGTTTTTTTTTTTTCTGTGGCCGGCAAGCTATTCAGCCTTTATTTTTCATTATTGAAAAATTAGATAATTGTTTGTAATTTATTAAAAATGAAGTATTTTAAAGAAACAATTGAAAAAATAAGCCACTTAAAAATATAATATTTCATTATATATAATATAATATTATTATATAATATTATATAATATATTATAATATAATATATCATTAATCTTTAAGTTATTTTAATTTTATATTTAGATGCAATTGACTGGCTGTATAGAAAGTTGAACATGGTTCAATAGAAATACGAACGAAGATAGACCTAGTTTTTTTTTTTAATAATTTGACAGCTGTCAGTTGAATTTCGAGTCACGTTAGATCAGGGGGAGAGGTGGTTGAGTCAAATCTCACGATATTCACTATGGGAAGAGGGGGTCAATAAATCCTCACCTGACGTACCTAATTAATTGACGCCTAGGGGCGTAGCTTTACAACCAGTTATCTATACGCCGTAAGACCGTTAAAACCATGATGTAGTTACATAGTAAACGGTTTCATATTAATACCTATATATTACTGTGGAATATATCGATACCCAGAAGTATGAATTAACTAAGGAACATTTTTACGTTTTGCGTAGGTAAAATATCCTTACATCAATAATCGTAAGGAACATTTTTGCATTTTAAGTAAAAGTCCCTTATGTTAATTCTTACTTCTGGTATCGATATGTCATCATATGCACCATATGCCGACTATTTCATGTAATAGTCGAATTTCATGATCTAGCCGGTTAAACTGGCCAAATCGATTAAACTTCAACGTTTGATGAAATATTGTCTTTCAAAATCATTTATTTCAAACAGACAAAATGCAGAAACTTTTGAATAGTCAGATGTCGGTCAGTACAAGAAAAGTGAAGCTGCACATATTTCTTCGTTTGGCCATATCATTCATTTAGGAGTCCATGTTAATAAAATATCTAATTAAAGTAGGAACATATGCATTGATCTTGTAAGAACAAACATAGTAATATGTTGTTTGTTTTAATGAATGTGATTTCAGACCTCATCAAGCCTCACCTTGTTTCGGCGAAGTTTATCTTAAGTAGCAAAACGACCTAATATAGAGCTTCTTTATACATAATAATTACAGTAATATCTGATGTTGATAACATATTGAGCTCCTAAAAATTTAGCTACACGATAACTGGCAAGTGCTTTCTTAAAAATATCACCTTAGATATTAAACTAAGCGGTTTAATTACATGCACTAACCAATCGACAATTTAAACTAGGTGGGGCCATCACCTAGTTTAAATTGACAATTAATTCAATAATATAATATATTAAAATGCTTCGTTTGAAAGTATTATCATCAACATCATCATCAGTATCAGCCTTTTTAATGTTCCCACTGCTTGGACTCAGGCCTCCTCTCTAGGAGAGAGAATGGGCCGTAATCCACCACGCGGGTCCAGTGCGGGTTGGTGGATGTCACCGAATTTCTTCGAATTTTTGGTTCTAGGACATGCCGGTTAGGAAAGTGTTATAGTTAACTGTTAATACTAATAATATTTCTTACACCACTAATAAAATAATATTGCTTACTTACAATTTATCCAAAATTTCTTAGACCAGTAGAATGCTAATTTATATTCACTGCGTAATATACGCTTTATCTATTTTCACCCAGACAACCCATGGCAGCAGTTAGATTATATTGCTTATATTATTGGTCAAAATAAACACTGTTACATTTCATCTAACTAAATAGATACAAAATAATTGAGTACATTACTTTTCAACATTTCATCCAATCATATAGATTGGATGAAATGGGATGCAACTTCCTAATTTTTAACCGACTTCGAAAAGGAGGAGGTTCTATGTTCGGCTGAATGTATGTTTTTTTTTTTGTATGTATGTTCACCGATATTTCGGTCAATTGTGGACCGATTTTGAAAATTTTTTTTTTGATTGAAAGGTTGTGCTTCCAAGTTGGTCCCATAGAAATATTGTTATGATCTGATCATGAACTTCGAAGATATAGAACAGAACTCCTCATAGAATCATAGCAGAATGGTCGTAACAAGTAAAATTGCTTTGTTTATACGTGTAGTCGATGACTGACTGGAAGAAAAGGGGGAGGGGAAAGGGGGAGGGGAAAGGGGGAGGGGAAAGGGGGAGGGGGTAAATTCATGTAATATTTACCGTATTTGGGATTATAAGAATCGTTATGAGATGCACTCTGGCTATAAGGTAATTTATGTTTAACTGAATGGTAGGTACTTTTTAGTGGTGCTACCATAACTAAAAAGTGAAAAATAAAAAACTTTTTACAAAAAAAAATTAAACCGACTTCAAAAAGTACAAAATAACTTTAATTTCGGAATTCGGTGTTAAATAATGAAGAGACAAGATTAGGTATCTATTATAGAAACACCGACTTCCGAAATTAAAGTTATTTTGTACTTTTTGAAGTCAGTTTAATTTTTATATCAGAACAGAGGGTCTACTCGCTTTCTCCGAAAAACGAAGTTTCGATTGAAATTTCACACATACGAAAATTGTTTGACGTACGGAATCTCTAAACCTACTCTAATTAGTTATGTTTTGAAAAAAATAATATAATTATGACAGAGGATTGTTTGCAATTATAACGTCAACGTCGTCGTTGTAATATAGTAAGGACGTATTAAATAAACAAAACTTTGATTTTCAGAGAAACAATTTGTGGTTTATTTGGAAAATCCTCAATAACATATCTTATATGAATATCGTTCGTTTACGAAAGTTTCGTTTCGGAGATTTCTTATGAATACGAGTATTTCGTTCCATAACTTAAATGAAAATTTAAATAAATAGGTATGTGTTAATCCATGTTAATTAAATTTGGTTAATAATTTTATTTAAAATAAATACATTTATATTTTATTCATCATTTATACATTTTTATTCATATTTTTTATTTATCATTCAATCTTGGATAAATCTTATTCATAATTTTTTTTATCATTCAGTTTTTTACATTTATTATTCATATTTTTATTCATAATTTTTACATATTCATGTTTTGTTAAGTGGATGCTTTAATTTAAAATATTTCAGTCATTCATGAGTTAATGTGCGGTTAACGCAACGAAATAGGAACTTGTATTACGTAAATACCGACCTCATATGCAAATGATAATACTTCATTTAAATTCGTGATGTGGTACAAAACAGCACGGTTTTTGATACCTTATTAGTTTTAATTGGCTGATAAACCACAGTTTTTCTGTCTGAAACCAGTCCTGAAATCAGATATCCTTAATTGCATCTTTTAAATCAGATAAGCGTTCTAAACTAGACTTAATAAACCTACTCTACTCTGGTTACCTAGACACGTGTATATGTCAGTTTTTTAGATCTCATTTGTGTGGCAACGGTTTTGGGCTTAAAATTAAAGCTACTGTAAATAAATGTAACTTTGTTGCTACATGTTATAGATAAGGATCCGTATCTTCCCGTCCTAGAAGAAGGGCTTATTACGACATATTTTAAATTTCATAATTCATATTATATTTTACAAGGCGTCTTAAATAAAGCATGATACGAAGTCATATCAACTCAGGTGTGTGAGTAGATTTACGTGTGATAAGCTATACCCTTTTTTTATGTCACCGACTCATCAACTCTGCCTTTAAGGCCAGGTTCTACTCGTTTTGAACTTTTTCCACAACTTTTTAGAAAAGGTCTTGTTATTATTTATGTAAATAATATTCCTAATCAGCAAAGTTATGAGCGTTTGTTTATATATCCCTAAATGTCAATTTATGGAAATGTTGTACAGGCAAAAATTGTGAATGAAAATCTGTCGATCAAAATGCACGGAGTATTTTCTAGTAGCAAGTGTAGCAATTTTCGTTTTTTTTTTAGTTTTGACTACAAAAATATGATCAGTAATTGGTACGGATAGACTCCATTTTGTTTTTGTACTAATTAAAAAATAGGGGTGTATAAAAGTGCATCAAAAAATATTTTATTAAAATTGACTATTATGACCAGTCGCCGGGCAAAAATCAAATCATGATATAAATTATTTGGTTCGATAAAAATAATCCCGAATCAGACCCTAACTTACGATTTTAAACGTGTATACGAGATTACGTCACGGAAATATTTGAATTTATAAAAAATAATAAAGTTTAGTTTAAAAGGGCCTCGCAAACACGTTGTTACGGGGCCGCGAAGTCGACATAGACCGGGGCGGAATTCATTACAAAATACCTACTCAGTGACTACAAATATTATTACCGTTTATCACAATTTTTTAAAAAACCGTGCCTCACACTAGGAATTATTTCCTGATATTATTATTATTATAGCAAGCCTATATTGTCCCACTGCTGGGCAAAGCTCCATTCTTTCTTTTTTGGCGAGCAATAGGTTGTTCACCGTTAAACCGTCCTGTAGGTAATCAACAAAAAAGGAAAATTGTAGTCCAAGAACGCAAAGGCCAATTGAAAGGACATAGGTGGAGTCATCAGTAAAAGTCTGAAACGCCTTCCATCCTAGAGCGGGAGAAGTTATCGATATACCCACCTCACAAAAAATAAAACACTATACATACAATGGCAATGAAAGTAGGTAAGAAATATGTTAATATTAATGTTGGTATTAAGTATGTAGGTAAAATAAAGAAATTATGTTAAAATATTAAAATTTTTCATAATAATTATTTTATTTGGGTGCGAAACTCATGAATTGTACCATGAACCATTCTAAATGATTATTTAAAATTACAATTGCTATCAGAAGGAGAAATTGGGTTAAAATATTTTAATCATACTTAATTATGCACATAATATATCTAACAAGTATTTCAGTCCACAGCATTTAAAAGAAATCTTTGCTAGAGTCTATCTAAAAAGTCAAACGATTTGGGTAATTATTAGGGTACAATAAAATCTGACGTAGTCAATCAACAATGATTGAATAATCAAGATTGATTGAGAGGTCTTGATCATTGTTTACTGATAGAACCTTATAAAACGTATTACGTCCCTTAGTAACATTTTTGAATTTTTCAACAATAAAAAATGCATAAGTATTCGTTTAGAATATATTTCAGTCTTATTAATGATATTCTTTATTACAAAAGTAGGATAAATTTGCAAAGATATAATAATGCCAAATGATAGTATAAAGAAATAACATAAATCAGGAATCGTTAGAGAAATCTGATTCTAAATATCTTATATTCTTATTGATTCATCATCACTAGCCATATAACGATCAACATCTGTTATAGAACTATCATTATCTCAAGAAACAAGTGAATGACAACTAAAAGTTGGCGTTGCACTGAATTTTACCATAGCAATTAGAATTTAAAAAACATTCTCTAAAATAAATACATATTCAAATTAAGAACATTTCACATTTTATGTTGCCATTACTAGAAAGGAAGTGGCCAGCACGTGGAAGGAAGTGGGTCATAGAGAAACCTTAGAAATGAGGTGAAAATAAAAGTTAATGGGTTGGAAAATTTGATAGCAGATTCAATTAGCGTTTTTGTGTGGCTTCATGAAATTGATACGCATTTATGATAGTGTGAACGATACTATAGATTTAGATTATATCTTTACATTCAAGTTATTTCCTTCACTAAACTCAATCAAATGGACAGTCACAACTTGTTATTTATTGATCAAGGGTTTTTTCCGTTGTCGTGACGACTCAGTTGATTGGAGTGGAGGATGTTTTCTTCGAAATTACTAAGGATATAGACATGACTTACAGATATGTTCCTCTTGGCACATAACACGTGGTTTTTAAAATACTAAAAATGTAATTTTGCTTTTATCCCAACAAGTGTATTGTCCCTTTAAACACTGATGTGAAAAAAAAAATTATTCATGAAGTTCGTTACATTATATGAGTATCAAGTATTTTAATAATAATTGGCGGCCGTAATTCGTATTTATTTACAGAAATAATGATTAAAATCATCAATACAACTCTCTCTGCTCGTCTTACTCTATTATATATCTTCTTAATTATATATCTTATCTTTCAAGAAATGTGAAACATGGGCTACCTTGAAGCATTTCCAGTAGGTTTTAGAAAGTTACTTTTTATAGCATTACTCAGGAGTGACCTATCATTTGCACGCGCATAGACGCTAATCTGAGAACAATAATTAAGTTTTTCTAATGGATTTTAGTGATTAAATTCTTACGAATTAAGGAATTGGATGAATAAAGTTAAATGGTTTCGTCTAATTAGTAGACGACAAAGATAACAAAAAATTTCAATAAATGAATTAACATTGCATAATAGGGCTATTACATTAATGTATGCCGAGAAAATTAATCATAGCACTTAATTGTAATCGTTACTGTTTTTTTTTATTACAAGCTTTTATTTAGTTTCACCTGTCCCGATGTTTGTCTGTCATCAAATCTTGCAAATTAAATTTGATCCACTTCCCGGTTACCGATTAAGCTGAAATTTTGCATGCATATGCCAATCAGATGACAATGCAAAATTATTATGATTTGGAGTTGATCTGATGATAGAACCGGAAGGTGGCTATAGGAACTTGGTAGTTAAATGACACAACCCCATCGAGTTTGGGCTCGTATGATTTGTCTTGTCGAGTATTAATCATATGTATAGGGTACCGAACTATAAAAGCTTGCTATGAAAAAAATATTTTCATTAAAAGCTTGTTAATTTTAATATATTTAAAATAAAATAATGGACCAAGAACGGATTGAAAGTAAATCTACTTCTAAACGTTCCGTCTACTTCGTAGCTCCGTAGCTCTACTTCGCATGAAACTTTAGTTTATCTATGCTCGAAGTTTTTAACCCTCAAAGCTCAAAGGCCTTAAACTGTCATGTCGATATGCCATTCCCTGTGGTATGCCAGTGCCAGTCGGTCGGAGGTCGTCGCTGATGCGTGTACGACTGTAATATAATCCCTGGGCTAGACTTACCGCGGCCGCGTCGCGGTTCCAACGGTTGTGCAATGTGCATTCGCTGACAATATGTGACTGCTGTAGTATCGGGTTTGTTTGTCTATGAATTTAAAGAATTTATCAAGAACACTATACGACTATACGTACTTCTTACTCAAATTCTGCCTTTTATAACTTACACGTTTCTTGTACAAATATACGGTACCAATCTATACATACTTACATATATGTAAAAGTTGTCACTGTTTGCATGTGATCTACATGATAGGCCAATTCTTGTACTGAAATACAGTTAAAATTCAAGTCAATGTGGGGCAATAAGATCAAAATTATTTAATAGAATAAAATATTGCTCTATTAATATATTTTCATAACCTCAATATCTATCCATAAAAGATGTCTGTAAACTAAAATGTAGACAAACAAAAAAAAAACTGGTATCAATATAGAAAATAAAACAATCGGTATTCTATTTTAATCAAATGTCTTCGATCAACGTGATTGTTAGAGAATGGCATTTATTTAATAGGTAACTTTATAAGATAAATACATAGTCTGGTAGCTAGGTTACCAATCTAAAAAAAAAGTAAGTTACAATAGGATATTATTGCGAACCAGATTATTTAACACAGGTCTTAAAAAAACTTGAAGCTCTGCTTCAACAGATGATACACTCATAACTTTGTTGTTTTTTTTAACTTAAAAGAGAAATAATTAATTGTATTAGGGAATTAGATATAGGTTATATTATATCTCAGACCCTAGAAATACGAAACCTTCAAGAAGTTCTTATGTCCTTGTCCCGGTCAAGGGAAAAAAACAGGAAAGCAAAAAAAAACATCTTTATTTATCAAATCGACACAAATATTGAATCGGTTACTGGCCAAGGAGTGCAAATGACAAATACTTGTCGTTATCAGTGCCCGATAAGCACTATCTTTCCACTCGACGCGACTTCATAAATAGCTGGTCATCGGACCGACTCGATAGTTTGTATTCGAAGGTTGAACGATTAGGTCCGTGATCCGATTAAAATAAATAAAAGTTGTCTATTAGCGTTCCAAATTCAAATTAAACGCGCCAATTTTGTGCATCCATTGGACATTTCTTATATTGAATTTAAAGTTATTACAGATTATTTTAAAGCATTATTTTTATTAAATGGAGGATGAGTGAAGATAGCTAAAGTATATTACATAGTGAGATGTGGTATAAACATAACCAAATCGAGAATATTCCGTATCGTGCGTGTGATTTACTTTTTTGGACTTACTTTTGTGTTTCTTGACGACTTGCGTTTTTTATCGAGGATTTCTGATTGAAGATGTCTCCTAAACAGAAAGCCAGTAGTAGCGTGAGTATTTTTTATTGCTTTTATGTCTAGCGTGTTCTAAGAAAATCATTTTTTTTTGCGGGCTAACTTACCGGTCTTTAACTTATTTTGTTTTTAGCTGTGCGAGCGTCGTACAGGTATTCTATGGTTTCAAAGGTTTAAGGGCAGTTTTCGATCTTGTGTTCTTTGCAAAGTATATAAATATGTACTCTAATTGAATTCCACTGATATTATGCTTCTGCGAGTGGCTTTGGTCGCGTGAAACTTGGTTTCTCCATACAAACTATGGACCCCTGTTTCATCCCCTTAGGGGGCGAATTTCAGAATATCCTTAGAGGATGTCTACACACTATAAGGTAGGCAGGTTACCTGCAAAATTTTAAGTTTATAGGTGTTACAGTTTCTGAGATTTCGTGATTAATCAGTAAGTGGTATTTCGCTTTTATTTAAGAGGGGTTGATTACGTGGGGCAATATTGTAATTGCGTATATTTTAAACCCTAAATTCATACTACATTGTCAATAACATTAGTCAATAACGTTTCGCAGGCGTGCGTTCACAAACATGTAAATTCACACACAAGACACCCAGACCCGGAACAACCTATCTGTATGCCATACAAATATTTGTTCCGTGAGGTAATCGAACCTGCGATACGCAGCGCTACAGCCAATCGCTCAACCACTGCGCTAATCATACGCAAAAAAAAAACTTATTACACATTTTTTTTTACTTTATAAAGTCGTTATCTTTTGTAGCAAATTATACATATTTAGGTTATGACCTTTTGCGAGGTCTTGTATAACAACCAGAGTAATAAATGTAATGTATAAAAATAAATTATTACTCGTTACATGATGATTATTAGATTAAATATTTCCTTAAGTAAAAATTACTTAAGAGGGCCCCAATCGTCTATCGTCAACGGTTCGTACGTTCGTTCGTACAGTTCGAAAACTGGTTGCTTCATTTAACGCAACCCAATGCAATGTTTTTTTTTTTTACTAATATTCCACTACTATCACACAACGCAGTCTAGTCCCAAGCTAAGCTGAGCTTGTGTTATGGGTACTAGACAACTGATAAACATACTTATATATTTCTAAATACATACATATTATGGATAAATTACACCCAGATACAGAACGAATGATTATGCTCATCACACAAACATTTGTCCTGGATGGCAATCGAACCCACGACCTCCGGCATAACAGTCAGGGTCACTAACCACTAGACCAACAGGCCAGTCATGTTTGATAAAGAGGGAACGAGAAAAAGAGGGTAAGTTTACGCCTGAAAGAAAACTCTGTTGGCATTCGGTAATTCCTTTATTGTGCGTTTTTTGACGGCCTACTGCGGTGCGAATGCGGTGCGTTAGTCATAACTACTGTGTACGGACGATCGTATTTTTCAAAAAAAGCGCGCAGTGCGGGAATCGTGCGGCGAACGGTCGACAACAGGACGGTAACGTCACAAGCACCACGTGTTCAATTCGATGTTGAATATTGCATCACTGGCATACTCAAGGAGTTATCAGCAACAGGAGGGGCCCAGCTGGTTCGAAGCCTACCGGAGTCGGGGTTATCCGAAAGGAAACTAGAGCCCCGGTATGAAGGCTAGAAGGACCGGCACGGGGTTTTTAGACTATCTCCCGCTCCACCCAAGAGCGGGTTTTGTCATAAGATGATTGTCCCCGTCGACAAAAAAAAACACTGGCATACAAAAGTACGGCTGCCAGATACCTCCTCAATTTAGACACTTGTTGTCGGACTGCTAACGTACCTACTGCAACCGGCCGACTGCGGCACGGTAAACATGCGGCAGACGTCCGACATGAAACGTCTAAATTGAAAGCGTCCTCAAAACACTTCATCCAGAAAAAATTAAAAGCTTCACTTTTTATCTCATTTGTGTTCACAATTTACCCTTGATATTATAAAAATGGGCTTCAAAGATAGTGCCAATGAATCATGACATATTTTTCTCTCATTATTAATAATACTGCCAATAAATCAACGCTGTGTTTGTTTACGCTCTTGTACCGGTAAATGTAACTTGTTATCTTACTACAATAGATAGCGTCCTGAGACCTAGATTTACGCAATAGATGTAGAAACACTTGAACGTAGTAAGGGGGGTTAGTTAGGTACTCAGTTCACTGCAGACAGATTATAAGTACAGGAATAATGTACAACGTGTAACGTTAAATGCGCAAAAACTGCTAAAAGTTTGATCAGAATGACGAGTAGAATTAATTGAACCACTTTTTAATATAGGTCAAAGAGTTGTCAGCAAACCGTTGGGGCTCAGCAGGGTTGAAACCTAGTGTGACCTTGGGCCGGTTTCTGAAAGGAAGGTCCGACTCATGAAGGGCGAAGAAGGAACAGGGTGGGTTTTTTAGTCAGTAACAGTCTGACACTATCTCCCGCCCCGCCCAAGGGCGATGTCATTGGTTGATTTTAACCCACCAAAAAAAAGGGTAGGTACACAAGTTTCTTGGGAGAATGTCGAAGATATGGCAGTGGAGTGTTGACAGCCTTTCTAAATATCATAAAACTTTTTTTTCGGCCTTGAGAGAGAATAGTATAAATACTTCTAGGCAAGCGTGCTCCATCATCGACCACATCATCGCTTACCATCAGGTGAGATGGTGGTCAAACGCAAGCCTATCAATAATAAAATAATAAATAATAATTTTTTGTTGTATTAAAATTCTTTAAAATGATACGACTATTATAACAATAAAAATGTCATCCATTTGATATAACTTAATATTTCCCACTCTTGCAAATCGTATGTTCTAGCTTATCAATCTATTTGTGAAGTCATTTATTTTTATTTATCACGTTTTTGTTTACTATATATCTATAGAATAAATTAATATGTTAAGATCCGATGACATGATTGTACCATCAATAATTTAGATTTATTTTAGGTATAGTCTATCTAAAAACTCAAACGACTTGGGAATTTTGTATAATATTTAATCATTTAAATAATATTTATATTTGATACTTTGTAGAGGGTTCTTTTATTAGTAAACAAGATCTCTTATCAACATTGATTATTGAACTAGTGTTGACTACATCAGATTTCATTTTACTCTAATAATTACCCAAGTCGGTTGACTTTTTAGACAGACTCTAGCTACCAATATACCTATACTTACATACCTTACGTCAAGAAGAATCCTTCATCTTATACGATTTTCTACGGTCTAGACTAAGCGTTTCGATCGCCTCGTCGTTCATACTGCACATTTTGAAGGACTGGAACCATTTGTCTGCTGCGGTATTCCCGTCCGATTATAATTAGATGTCCTCAAAGCTAGCTCTTAATAAATCAGTACACTTCATGATTGCATCACTGCTTACCATCAGGTGGGATCGTAGTCAAGCACTAGTTTATATCATTAAAAAAAAAAAAAACAATTAAGAGCCGGTTGTAGTCACTGATTATTTTGTATGAACTCCGCCCGGGTCTATATCGATTTCACGGTCCCGTAACAGAGGTTTTATTTAAAAAAAAAACTAAACACGATTTTTGTTTTGCGAGGACTTTTAAAAAAAAAAAAAACTTTATTACTTTTTGTAAAGTTCCGTGACCTAATCTCGTAGACATACACGTTGAAATCGTCAGTAGAGTCAGATTCACGATTTTTTTTTTATCGAGCTAACTAATTTACTCATATCATGTATTGATTTTTACCATAGTCAATTTTAATAAAATATATTTTTTATAGTGTTCTTTTTATATTAGTGGATTTCCATAGGTGTTTAAAAAAGTTCAAAATGAGTAAACCTGGCCTTAATATCTATGATATCATTTCTCAGTTGACATTTACTGTCGAGTCTCGAGGTTTCTCCTTTATCAGTGAGAACCGACAGGCGTGTACTGATATGCTGTTGTAAGTCTGTGACGTCATACAAATAAACTCATATATTTATTCAAGTAAACAGTCTTCTGATAAAATTCAAGGAATGGTGTGCGTTTTGTCTGGTACTTAATTCAGTTTCCTGTAGGTGAGTAGTTACTTAGTGATGAAAGTTATACAACTACGAATTTTATATTTGTTACCTATCATAATAAGTGCAGTTTTGAATACAGAGTCATGTATAATAAAAATGAATCTCCATTACCCTTGATGTAAAAATTCTATGACAGTCAATGACTTTACCAATTCCATTCATCATCTTTTGTTAAAGTTCTCTTGTTAATACTTATAAACAAAAAATTCTTACGGAAAAAATAATAAGAAATATTTGCAGAAAACTGGAACATTTCTGAAAACGCTTTTTGGGGGTCGGCTTATTTTAAAATAAAAATTACGAAAGGAATTCGTCGAAAGATTTCCATATATTCCTGAAGTCCTACCACAAGTTCTTAACGCGATCCATTTGACGACCTAAGCTGAACTTATAGAGCTTTTTAGGGTGCATAGCTCCTTCCCTCTTTCTCGGTCGTTCGCTCGACATTTTAAGACGCCATAGTAGATAAGGTCCCTTAAGCCCTACCACGAGCTCTTAAAGCTATCTATTTGACGACCTAAGCTGAACTTATAGAGCTTTTTAGGGTGCATAGCTCCTTTCGCTCTTTCTCGCTCGCGCGCCCGTCATTTTAACACGTCATGGTAGATAAGGTCCCTTAAGCCCTACCACGACCGGTTAAAAGGATAGAGCTTTTTAGGTTGCATAACTTGGCTTCCCTCGTTCTCGTACACCTCTGTTCATAAAAAAGTAAAAGTAAACGTATGTATTCTATAGTCAAGAAATTGCTTGAAGTTAGAATAACAACTACAACCACCTAGCGTCGAGTGTTACTTGAGCATTTTCTCAAGTGTATTACTCCACTATAAAATGAAATTTTGTAATTATGAATAATTACTTCTTTATAAATACGGGTGTAAGACCTCTGCCTCCCTAGCCAAGTTACAACCGTTTCTCTTGCGTCGAACGCCCGGAGTTGGCCACGCACCCAATTCTTTTGTTCTGACCACGTGACTGAGCGTTGAGATGACGTCATTCCCGTACATTTGAAGTTTTCTACTAGTTATCTTCTAATAGTTAACGATTGCTGATTCACTGGTCTTATAAAATCTCCTTTGTCAAGACAAACAAAACTAATCAAAAATCAGTCTTACAGTATTATTATTTTGTACAGTTAACAATATTTATAATAGACGTCACTAGAACGGCAAATAGGAACTTATCATGTAATAACTATGGCTTATACGTATATCTAGCCTTTTAATTGATAGCCAATTGAGCTGATGACTGCTTCATAATTGCACCTATGAGATGCACTTCCACCACAAGCATATTATTGCCTATATTTAGAACAAGAAGGATCATAGCATGGAGCATGCACGGCTATTGAAGTCATAATCTACATTTCTGACAAGCACATCTTTAAATTGAATGAAAAACTATAAAAATCTAGGATGCATCGCACAAGGTCTGTCGTTTCATTATAGGTTTTTCTTGTACCAGGTACTTTTTGGCAAAATATCGCACAAAAGCCTTTCCGTGAATTTAGATGGGCGTTTCTCGCACTGAAAAAACTTTCAAATCGAAATCGTAATCTCATTTAGGAATGCGAAATTTAAAAAAAAGTTTCAGATAATAAAATTGGCACCCCTGTAATCTGCTAACTGGATTGAGGCCCTACCAAAAGCTCTTAACGAGATCTATTTGACGACCTAAACTAAAGTATAAGTGTCGCCGCACATGGGCCACAAACGCCACAGCCACAAACGCCGCCACGAGAAGCTAGAAGCGACTACAAGCCACTTGTGGCTGATGGCTGCTACTTTTTTTAAACCTATACGTACAGTATCATAATGGACTCTGACGAAGAAGGTTTAAATGCGCGAGTGGCGTCTGACGGCGTTTTGTGTCGGCGTTACGAGCCAGCGATCAGCGGCAAATTGTAGCGCGTGGCGGCCACCAGCGTCATCCATGTGCGGCGAATCATAAAAAATGCATGAGAACTATTAGGAAACACGCCGCTGGCGGAGTTTTGTGGTTGTGGCCGGTGGCCCGTGTGCGAAAATTTGCGCGGCTATCACCTGCATTCTGTATGAACGTATCTACGATCTGACAGCTTTATAAAAGCGCAACTTTCCATTCTAACCGTCTTCTTTTTCTGTTCCAGTCACACGCATCCCCCAGCGCTGAGCGTAGAGAACATTTGTACAAGATCCTGGTGATCGGAGAGCTCGGCACGGGGAAGACGTCCATCATCAAGCGATATGTGCACCAGTTCTTCAGCCAGCATTACAGAGCCACCATTGGAGTCGACTTCGCACTTAAAGTACTCAATTGGGACGCGAATACCATTATTCGTTTGCAGTTATGGGATATCGCAGGTGAGATCATCTTCATCAGCCAAAGTTCGCTAGCCAATCTCATGGTGTCAACCGCAGTCTGGTTCTAATCTCGAAGGCAACAATATTGTCTATGTAACGAATGCTAGATTTCTAACATTCGCAAATGCGAATGCGAATATTCAAATTCAATATTCGCGAATGCGAATTTCAAACGAAGTGCACTCAAATTTTCACGTTTCGAGTCAGCCAAGTTTTAGCCGTGCCCGTGATTTAAGGTTAATTTTATTTGTTAAATTTAAGTGATATTTAAAACATGATTATGACTCCAAACTTCGCTAACATTTATTGTTTCACAATCTGTGACACTGAAAATGTGAAATACAAGTTGTGTGACAGAAAAATATTAAAGTAAACATAAAATTGTAAACTCATATCAGTTGTATTGTCATTCCATATCCATTCAATCAAAATGTAAGTGCATTATTTCCTTTTTGTTCGTCAAAAACATTCGCCAAACATTCGCATGTTTCTTGCGAATACGAATGTCAAAAAATGTGCGAATATATAGCGCGTTTACATTAAGTCGATTACCGAATCTAGCCACCGTATTCGGTTTCGAGTTGTCAGTCCTGATTTAGTGACTGTATTCAGCCGAACTGCGCACACTCGGGCTATAAGCATCATGAACGATGGATAGCACGTCTCAACACGTTCACACTCAGTCATCTTCAGTCACCGAAAATGGTATGCGGCCGATTACGATTAAACGAAAACCTGTTTATGCTAGTCTATGACCGAATACGGGCTGCAACCGAATCGGTAAAAAAAACCTAATATAAATGAGCCATAACACTTCTTCCAATCATCGGACAACATTTGTTAGTGTGGCTAAATAATATTAATATCAGAATTTATTTGAAAGATCTCGCTCCCTTAAATTTTTGGCTATATTTTCAGAAGTTATGATAGTTTAGACAGAAAATTCCGATTCAAATGAAGTTGAGTTATTTTAATATTCTACATGTAAAAGATAACAAGATAAGTACTTTTCCTATTCCATTTAGAAAACTAAACTTTATTGGTACCTAGAAAATATGGAAACATAATTTCAGGAGATAGTTCGTTTGTTTAGCTATCAACTTATATCTCTGGGTTTCCAAACAATAGCAAGGTTTTTTTTTAATTGATATAAACTAGTGCTTGACTGCAATCCCACCTGATGGTAAGTCTAAGTAGTAATGCAATCATTGATGTTGAGGCGTTTCCTACAATACATCAGTATGCCTTGCCTGCTACTCAACCAATAAGCAAGACCCCTTTTAAAACGACGTAACGTTTCAAAGTATTCATAGTGAATGAACCTAGGAGACCCTCCCATTAACCAGCTTCCTTCTATTTATCAAATAGACCTTGGTTAATAAAGGCCCATTGTTGATTCTTGATCAATATTATGGCGTTCTGCCGGTCTCAAAATATATTGACCACTCATTTTATCACTTAGGTACTGTTATGATGGAATTTTTTGTATGAAACTCTAACGTGAGTATTGGAAAATAAAACGTATTGCGTTGACCCCAAGTAAGACAAAACAATGCCAGAAAGATGATGATGGGATGTATTTTCTTGTAATTAAAAGCAGATAAAATACGATGCCAGTAACGTATGCCAAAATGATTAAGCTGTAGAATATTGCAAATGGGAAAGTAACTCTGTCTGTAACGCTTTCACCACAGTCAAACTACTGAACCGATTTTATCTAAATTTTGTTCAGAATAAGCTTGAGCTCCAAGGAAGAACATATGCTATTTTTTTTTATCTTACTTTAACTTCGGTCTACAATAACCGACATTAACGCGGACTCTAAATAAATAATAATATAATATACTATCTATAAATCATATCTACATGAATTGCCTCGATATCAAGTAATTATTTTTATCGGGAACGCCTTTCGGTATGACGTAATTTTGTGATAGGGTTTGAAGAACGAGTTAGGGTCGCTGCACACGGGTCACCGGCCACAACAACCACAAAACGCCGCCACCGGCATATTTCCTGTAGTTTTCATACATTTTGTATGGACTCGCCGCACACAGTTTACGCCGGTGGCCGCTACACGCTACAAAACGCCGCCGCATGCCATTCGCGCATTTAAACCTTCTTTGACAGGTTTCTTTATGCGCGCAGTATGCGCGTATGGGTTAAAATGTAGCAGCCACCGGCAACAAGTGGCTGTCGCGCTCTTCAGCTTCATTTATAACCGCTTCTAGCTTCTCGTGGTGGCGTTTGTGGCTGTGCCATGTGGGCCATGTGCGGCGACACTTCAGTATTGCTGCGATTTTTTTAAATTCAGTGATGCGCTTTCGCCGCCCTTTTGCGAGTTCATCACATAGTTTGTCATCAAATATAATTATAATAATTATATTTCTCCGAACTGCTATAATTATGTTCTTGAATTGAATATTTTCGGTGTTATAATATTTCCTTGATGGAAGCAATAGGCTTATATCCGTCCTTCTTGGGCCTATCAAATACCAAAAAGGCTCTTCACAATTGTCAAACTTTAAATCAAAATTCGAATGACATTTTACATCACAGAGTAGTTTGTAACATTTGTTAACAATATCATCATAGTTTTATATTGTTGCGGTAGTTAATTAAATATTAATAATAACAATGGTGATGGACGAAGAGTCTGCGAGTTTTAACGCCGCGTTTGCTATAACTTTTGTATTTATGGGTTTCTTTTTCATGACTTTGATATTTATAGTAGACTTATAGTATAAATAATACAGCTTTAACTGAAGAGTTTTTCAAGTGAGTTGAGGCAGGTTAGTACTCTTTAGTATTTTTTTTTTGTTAGTCCGTGACTGGAATATGCATCATGTTCACTTATTTTTGGTGAAAATATAAAAAAAAATTGATATCTTCGTCTGATGACAGTTGCTGAAGATATCAAATTGCCTGCCTGTTGGCATTGGCAGAATAGTCGACATCGGCTCTATTTGTCATTAATAAAATAATAGAATAGAATAGACATTGATAAGCCATACACTTCAAAATCAAATAGAATGATGGAGTCTTTTTAACTATCAGGGGCAGAATATATGTGATGATCTTCATTCTTCCTCCGCCTCCCCCACTTTGCGTCGTATTCTTCAATGATAAATGATTTTATTTTGCAAGTAGGATTTAAAAAAAAAAACTTTTACACGTCAGTTAACTTTTATGATATTAGACAATTAAGAATGAAGAAGGACAATAAAGAATGATCCTCCATTATTCTTTATTGTCCACAAACAATTTATACAAACAGTTTGTAAAAGTACAGTTGATGTACATTGGCGAGTATTCATCATTACTCTGTCTAACCTTTCCCAATTGTAGGCCGTTCAGGTATACTAGTTCAGGTAGCTGAATACTCGACTGGTTTATGATCTTAAAAGCTCATATTTGAGAATGCAAATATGGAGATATGTGTAATATGTTCTATCTATCTATCTCATAGAATATTTAATTTTGGAATATCTATACTAAAAATTTGTAAGTTTGTAAGTTTGTATGTAGGGGGTAATCTCTGGAACTAATAATCCAATTCTAAATTTTTTTTAACTGGCAGAAAGCTACATTATTCCTGAGTGCTATAGGCTATAAATTGTTTCTATAGCATGTATATTAACCGAGCTATCACAACTTTTGTCTAGCAAGTCGGAAAAAAATACCTCATAAAACAGAATTATTTGCGTACGCTGCCTAAACAGTTGCTTAAAATTAAAAACAATGTATGGCTACCTGGTTCGTCTTAATTATTTCTACAAAAAAGTCCGCGATACCATATCTCTATCTTTTACATTTTACCTTTTATACTTCTTTTATTGCATTAAAAATATTTTTTTCGGCATACTTACGTTTGGTTGATTATTTGAGCAACAAAATATTAATTCTTATGACAATAAACTATTTCAGTGTCACAAGAACATTACACAGATAAGATTTGCCATTTACAGCATATCAATTGGTCATACAGTTTCGGAGATAATATAAAATTACTAAAACGCAAAATACCCCTAGCATAACTTTCATTGTGCAGACGTTTTACCTATTTTTTTTTTTATTTTTTTTTTTTATGGTGGGCAAAAATCATCTTATGACAACCCCCGCCCTTGGGTGGAGCGGGAGATAGTGTCAGACTTTTACTGACTAAAAACTCACCCCGTTCCTTCTAGCCTTCAAATCAGGGCACGAGTTCCCTTCGGATAACCCTGGACCCGGTAGGTTTCGACCCAGCTGGGCCTCTGCTGTTGCTGACAACTTCTTGAGGCGCGCGGGAACAGCTCACGCCGTCGACGTCTTGGGCTCGGTCCATTACCGGACGATCGAACAGCAAGCTACCCATGGCTCGCCGTCCGCGAGCCCGCGTCTACGGTGGCCGGAAATCGGGATCGGAATCCCGGCGGCGGCGGTGGGGGCGCCGTTGCCTGATGCGGTCTGCCACCTCCTTTTCTAGCATTACTGCTTCGCAGAAGGAGGCGACCGCCTGCCATTCCTCCTCGCTAAGGACCATGGCCTCAACCAGAGCCCGGCGCGAGAGGTCTCCGCCGCCGATCGCCCCCACGAGGGCACGGCGATGCTCTGCCCAGGCAGGGCACACCTCGACTGTGTGCTCCACCGTGTCCTCCGGGCGTTCCGTACAGTGGTGACACTCGGGCGTCTCTTCCGCTTTAATTCGGTGCAGGAACCTCCCGAACTTGCCATGTCCGGTGAGGACCTGTGTCATGCGGAAGGTAAGGACGCCGTAAGGCCTTTCCAGCCACGCCTCAAAGAGGGGACTTACCGCCATAATTGTGGCGTTCCCAACGTTTTACCTATTTGCCCATAGATGGCGTTCTGCAATTACGTAATTTTTCTGAATCGCGGTGTTAAGACTTTCTGTGGATTGATGACTCTCTCGAATTATTATGCCCACGTTGTCGTTAGTTGGAGTTCTTCTGTCAGTTGCTTATTGGTTTCGGTTGTTTCGTTTGTATGGTTGTTGTTGTTGATAGATACCTCATAATCGAAAATATCGTAATTTCGTTGTACGTTTGTTTTGTATGTTCGTAGTTTCGTACTTCGTTCTATCGTAATAATCGATACGAGTTTTTCGATATTACGATTGTTTTGTTTTGTAAAGGCGGACGGTGTTCGAGTCGCTCTCCCCTTTGTTCATAATTATTTTCAAGTCTGTGCGTAGTTTGTTGAGAGCATGTCTAAAAGGAAATGTCAACTGTCCCGGTAGACATCATAGACAAGAGCCGCTCGAGTACGCCGTACGGAAGAATTTGCCCCTGAAAATGAGCAGCGCCTCTCGAGAAATAGAGAATATATTTCGCAAGCACGCGCTAGAGAATCTAGCTCCGAGCGCTCACAGCGCCTCGCTAGCCAAAATGTGAGGACGTCGCGGGCCCGTGCTCGAGAAACTAGCGCTGAACGTGCGCACCGTCTATCTGAGTTAAGGCAGCATGTCTCTGAGACAAGGGATAGGGAGACTAGCGCTAAGCGCTCGCAGCGGCTTGGTAGGCAAAATGTCATAACATCGCAGGCCCGTGCTCGGGAATCTAGCGCTGAACGTGCGCAGCGTCTATCTCATTTAAGGCAGCATGTCTCTGAAACAAGGGATAGGGAGACTACCGCTGAGCGCTCGGAGCGGCTCGCTAGGCAAAATGCCATAACATCGCAGGCCCGTGCTCAGGAATCTAGCGCTGAACGTGCGCAGCGTCTAATCGAGTGTAATCTTATTTTAAAACAAGAAATTTTCCGCGGACGAAGTCGCGGGCAGAAGCTAGTATTTTAATATAGATAGAACAAAAATAAAAACACTTGACTTATTTACAAAATAAAAATTAAACCCCTAAAGAACTAAAAAAACAATCTAAAGTACGTAGTGTCGAAAGACCCCCGCATCGCTGTCGACTGGTGATGTACATTACCAGTCGACAGCGATGAAGTACTTACCCAAAGACTGGCCGCATTGCCACGCTGAATGGCAATGCTTATCCTTTGTTCGAAGTAAAAGCCTTTAGAGGTAGCGGAACAGGGAGTAAAGTCCCGCAAACCTCCTTTGAAAAGGGAGGATCCTCCGACCAGACAGGTGTTATGGTCTGGTGGGCGACTGCCCGATAGTTGATTTCGTGCGGTCGTATATATTCAAATCGCGCGGAGAACTTTGAATGCGCGAAGCAGGATTTCGTATTTTCTTCGTAGTTATTATGTGGCGTCATAGATGTCGCTACAAGCCCTTCAGGGTCTTTATAATTATGTCACTTATCTAAAATCCTTTTTCTCTTTGTCAGGTCAAGAACGATTCGGCAACATGACCCGGGTGTACTACAAGGAAGCAGTGGGCGCATTCATAGTGTTCGACGTGTCGAGGGTCGCGACCTTCGACGCCGTGGTCAAGTGGAAGAATGACCTGGACGCTAAGGTCCAGTTGCCCGATGGATCGCCTATACCTTGCATATTGTTGGCGAATAAGGTAATTTTACATATTTTCGACCGACAGCCAATATTCTGATCTACATATTTCAATACGTCTGGAACAATGACTATAAAGCTGGAAGGACTTATAATTATATATTTCAGACGACATCCTTCAGAATCGGCTTTAATGTCACTGTAAAATGTGCTATATCACAAAGTTATAAGTTTGTTATGTTACCTGGTTGTCTGCATAAGTACATACGGTTACCAGGCCATCCGGGTTACTGAGGGGTGGTTTTGCACCTGTACCCAGCTGTGCGCTGGTGCTTGGCGCCTCATACCCGCTATGACCTGCCGTGACCTTTGTTGTACTTAGTGTCCGCGGTGTCAAACTTGTGACATTTTAATTTTTTTTTTTTTTGTAAACTCGCTATGTTAGGTGTAAAAACTATTGGAATCCATACAGTTACTGATTCTGAACAAACTTTATTCAGTTTTCGAATAAACTAATGTTGTTAATGATATTAACTACCGAGAAACTAAAATTCTAGATATAATAGTGAAATAATGCTTCATTATTGATTGTACATCCATGTTTCCAAGTAGGCATATATTGATCATGGCAGATGAAATGGATATCGTCATCAGCCTTTTTAATATTCCCACTGTTAGGACTCAGGCCTCCTCTCTAGGAGAGGGAATGGGCCGTAATCGACCACGCGGACCCAGTGCGGGTTGGTAAATGTCACATGTCTTTCGAATTTTTGGTTCTAGGACATGCCGGTTTCCTCACGATGTTTTACTTCAGCATTTTTAGAGTAGTGGTAATGAAATAAATTACACAAAGTAATGCGCTTGGCAGGGTTTGAACCCGCAACCTACAACTCGTAAGTCGGAGCCATTACCATTCGGCCACCACTACTCTTAACTGAAATGGATGAATGTTATCATGAATGGTATAGATGCAACCCAAGAGAACCCCGGGACCCTTGAACGAAGGCAAAGAAGGAACAGGGGTGGGTTATAGTCAGTAAAAAGTCTGACACGCCCTTTTCCCTTTCCGCCCAAGAGTGGGAGAAGTCATTCGATAAATTTCACCTAGAAAAAGCCCAAAATTTTAAAACT
This sequence comes from Mythimna lalbum, assembly GCA_949319445.1. Taxonomy (NCBI): domain Eukaryota; kingdom Metazoa; phylum Arthropoda; class Insecta; order Lepidoptera; family Noctuidae; genus Mythimna; species Mythimna lalbum. The sequence goes on along the minus strand of OX439345.1, from coordinate 5,102,281 downwards.
AATTTCTTTAAAACATAATCTTCCTGTAAATGAAAATTCCTGCATGATTTTCTTTTCACTTCCTCAGTGCGACCAACAAAAAGAAGGCATAGTAAACTCTCAGGCCAAGATGGAGGAGTTCTGTCGCGAGAAAGGGTTTGCGGGTTGGTTCGAGACATCGGCCAAAGAAAACATCAACATCGAGGAGGCGGCCAGGTCATTAGTTAATAAGGTAAGGGTCACTGGTTAATATTTATATTCCTATAATCTTGTGCAAGCGGCCTTTCACACATTAAAGTTTTTTTTTTTTCTTCCCCGATCTAAGAAAAGAAGTGGACCTAAGATAGTTCCTTCAAGTATCCCGAGTGACTTAGATAAAGGGTTTCGTCGAAGGCTTCTGAAAGATCAAACTCAAGTATAGAAATGAACTATTTAGTTTCTTGTTTACTTATTTCCATTATATTCTTTTTCATTCTTTGTAACTTTTATGCGTTTTGATGTCATTATAGATATGTATTTTCCATGATTATGGTTTCAAAAGTCTTCTGTAGGTACTTGATTTTTATATGTAGCATTGTTTTTGCCTGTCCTACCAAAATTAATTTATTTGTGCAAACATAAAAATAAAACGAATGCTTTCTCTCTCTCTATAAATATGGAAATAAATCAATAATAATGGTAGTTACTACATTAATTTTACTAATGAAGTAACTACCTTTATATTATAAAGAATTACCATAAAATCAAATGAACCATCACAATAATGGCATTATAATTGATGGCTTTTAGTGTAACCTTCATAAATTAAAAATATACATATTTCTTCCACTAATTCATTCTGCCATAAACCCGTTTGATAGTTATTTAAATACATCGAGTTTATGGTTTATACGGAAAGTTTTAGAGATAATGTAACTATGAAATAAGTTTTTAAACATTGTGCAACAATATTGTTCAAGTTTACAAGTTTAGTAAGGTCTGGTGTATTTTAATTGAATCAGATTACAATAAATAATATAAATGCTTCCTTTTCGCTTTGAAAAAAAAAAAAAAAAAAACAGTAAGGGAATTTCATAAGTAGTGGAGTAAAACATTTTTAATGCTGTAGAGGCACCTACATGCTTCTTAGTTTTGTTTTTGTTGGATAAATTATAGTTATTATTATTGACAGCTTTCTCTTCCATATTTCGTGATGATTTCTAATAAATATCTTTTTCTAAATCTATTAGGTTGTACTTGACTTCAGTTAATAAAGTGAAGTATAAAATTTTTGACTTGATTTCTTGCTGAACATTATTATTATCCATTCGTTTGCCCTATATTTCACCGAGACACCACGGTGGCGCGACCAGTCGCCGCTACCATCAAAATGTATACAGCTTTATAGATTACTCACTTGGTGTCCGTTTGGTTGCGCAACCAATTTTGTGGCGCGATCTTCGAGGTGGTCGGCGGTTGGCGATTCTGGTGTCTGTATGGAGTCTAGTTTAGTAGCTACAGCGCAACTGGTCGCGCCGCCGCCGTGGTGTCCCGGTGAAATATAACCCAAAGGATTAAACTATTTCCCTGACACCTAAAAACATCTCTCTATAACCATTTTTTCAATCCCTCGCATTCCGAATCTTAGCTTAACCTGCTGTCATAAATAATTTAATTATTAATTAATAATTTAACCATAAAAAAATGTTGATCGTTCATAATAGCATTCCTATGTAGAGGTCTGGTCAGTTATGTTATATTATTGTGCAATACTTCGTAATCAATAGTCAAACACGTTTGTTTTTTTACACCATAAAGCCGCTTCCGTCCTCGGTAGGCGGGAAAATTAATGTCAGTTGTGGCCGTTATAAATGTCTGTTTATCTTTTAAAGATTGCTGTGTATGATGATAGATTGTAGGTCTCTTTTGGAGTCTCTAATGAATTGTATTGAGACAACTTGCTTTGATGAACGACGTGAGAATGGACAAATAGTTATTGATTAGTTGAATGTTTATATGATTCATCTTCTCATTGATTCGTGGGGGCGATCGGCGGCGGAGACCTCTCGCGCCGGGCCTTGGTTCAGGCCATGGTCCGGAGCGAGGAGGAGTGGCAGGCGGTCGCCTCCTTCTGCGAAGCAGTAATGCTAGCAAAGGAGGAGGCAGACCGCATCAGACAACGGCGCCCCCGCCGCCGCCGCCGGGATTCCGATCCCGATTTCCAGCCACCGTAGACGCGGGCTCGCGGATGGCGAGCCATGGGTAGCTCGCTGTCCGATCGTCCGGTAACTGTCCGGACCGAGCCAAGGCGTCGACGGCGCGCACTGTTCCCGCGCGCCTCAAGGAGTTGTCAGCAACAGGAGGGGCCCATCTGGGTCGAAGCCTACCGGGGTCGGGGTTATCCGAAAGGAAACTAGAGCCCCGGTATGAAGGCTAGAGGTAGGTAGGTATGAAGGAACGGCGCGGGGTTTTTAGTCAGTAAGACTCTGACACTGTCTCCCGCTCCACCCAAGAGCGGGTTTCGTCAATGATGATTTTCCCCGTCGACAGAAAAAAAAAAAAAATCTTCTCATTGATTTCGCTTTACTCTTTTCTCACCTTTAGTTGTCTATAGAGGTCTTGTCCTTAAACTTCCCGAAATCTCCTCAGTTTCCTACTATGTGTTGTGTGTGTCTATGTGTTGTTTTTTTTTTTTTCAGATTAGCTCATATTATTTAATATTATTCTTGTAAGCCAACACCACTTTCTTTCCACAATTTTCTCTTTATGGAACATTTCTCTTGAAGCCTCTGTCCTTTTCATTTGCTCTAAGGCAGTTCCATTGATCGTACTTGGAGATAACTTTACTGATACATATCAGGATAGCTTATATTCTTGATTAGCATGTAGGCTATATATATTTATAATGTGGAACATTCCATACGGACGAAGCTTAATATTTATGGAGATTTGAGGCAAAAACATCCGATAGCCTTTTAAAGCATGTTGTCAAAAACACTTTTTTATTAGACTAGCTCATTTTTTAACATTGTGCAATCGTCTCTACTAGACCAGTTAAGTAGGTGATCAGATATTTCAAACTACGGACTAAACTAATCCGTAGCCGTCTTGAAGAACTAGTTTAAAAATAACACCGCGAGACAAATAAAAATCAAATTACACTAAGCAGCTTAAAATATAAAAAAGTACTATTTTATAATAATGATGCGCACTTATTTACTTCCTATTTGCCTTCCCGGAGAATGTATTTACTAAAAAATTTAAACAACTCAATAAGAAATTTTCTATTTTTCTTTTAAATAAAACTTTTCGGATATGCTTGTAATTGGGACTTTTTTTATGACCCCTTCGGTCTTCATTTTATTTATTTATTTATTTTCTCTTCTAATTTTCTGTAACTTGGCAATCTGTGTTATATACACAATGGGCCATTCGTTTGTCGTGTAATGAGCTTAAAATAGGCATCTCCAAAAGAAGCTTCACCAAGCTTGCCTAAGTGGTGGGGTAATTTTATTTGTCGGTTGAAACAGGTACCTGAATTGCATCACGCCTAGTCGCGTTAAACTATAGGCTAAATTATCTAGAATCAAACCTATAGTTGATACTTAATTGGAACAAAAAATAAATCCTTGTAATTATTTTTTCAACCTTGAAATGCATTAAGTGCGCCTCAAATCAGTACGTAATTTGTAGATATAGATCTAAAATATTAGATTTAAAATCTTATTCAGATGTTCGCGTTTATGATCTTATTGTACTGATAAATATATCCTAGCTCCTGAAAATTTTCTTCATCATCCTTTCTACTGCTATAGATTAGCAGACGGTTTCTTTATGAAATCTATTACTTCGGTATTATGGCATATTAGATTACATACAGTTTTCATTCTCGTGCAATCAAAGCCTAATTCCTAAGTACTAATCTATAACGTTTTCTTGTTTCCAGATACTTTTAAACGACAAACTACTCCAGAGCAATGACAACAGAGATGGTGATAAATTCGCACTTGACCACAAGATTGCCAACGGCGAGAACAGCCGGGATTCCACCAAGTCTTGCTCGTGCTGACCAATCACCGACCGCCATTCGTAAAATGGCCCAATCACAACGCGTCACACAAACGCTCCCTTGCCCAAGGACCAATCATGTTTGATTCAAAATTTTTAAACTCTCTATTTTAAAAGCACCTTTTTGTTTGATTGATTGTATTGAAAAAAAAAATATAGAGATTACTGAAAATTCTATTTTGGATTTAAATTTATAATCTCAAATGCAATCTGTTATTTCGTTCTTGACTCTTATTTTTGCCGCGGATATTTTTTGTTATAAGAATAAATCTTTATTTTTCTTTTCAATCCTTCTAGGATTCTTCATCCATTTAAGTTTTTTTACAAACTAATTCTGTGTACTATAACGTTTAGTTATTATTTTTGTATTAGGCCGCCATATCTCGACTATTTGGAGAGGTTGATCAAAGTGCCTATGATCGAATTTATTTTGTTTAAGTCTGTATTTGACTCTTCGAGAAGCTGTATAGAGTCACTCGTGCCATTCGGCTGAAGTCATAAATATAATGGTATATTATGATAGTGTACTATACGGTTATTATAATAAGTATTATCTACTTATTGTATGAGAGTGTGAGAGTTGTTACTGTAAAATAAAATGTTTAGTGATGGACAAGTTGTGGTTTTATTGATATCCTATTTTAGTACAAATTTGCGAATTCTATTAAAAAACTAGCTGCTTCAGCGAACTTCACACTGCCTAACAATCAATGAATTCGATATAGTCAACCGATTGCGATGGAACAAAGCCTAAGCATATATATCAATTTACACACAATTTTAACATATTTATTAAAGTTATCTACATCGATTTCGCACCCATCAACAAATTTAAATATTTAATTCATTAAACCCCAAGCGAATGCCGGCGTTCGCGCACCCATTGTCTTTCTATTGTCTCTAATTATCACGATTGAAGAATTAAAACGATCTGGCCGGTTTTACTTGGCCTTATCATGAAGAGATCAATTTGACCAAGACATTGATATAATTTCACTAGATTCATGAGATCTTTTAACCCTTCAGATACCGTCAATTAGAGACACAATAGTAAGACAATAGATGTGCGGCCACCGGTGGTCGCTTGGGGATTCATGAATTAAAAAACAATATAAGGAGTCTTGAAGTTTCAGAGTAATCAATCAATAAGAATGATATAAAACGTTATAATGTAAACTTTAATAAGCAAATGAAATATCACTAAATTCAAAGTAAGTACCTATGCCACGTATTGGACAGAAACTATACGACACCACATTTTTAATAAACGAGAGCAAAATTAAATGACGTTTCTAAAAGTAAGCGTCGCTTTTAGAAATGCTCTGTCTAAATAAACAAGTTTTCAATGAAGATGAAAAGCTTGCTATGTAACAGCAAGCTAGCAAGCTTTATAGCGCTGTATACACCTATTTAATTAATACTCATCTAAACCATTCTCAAAAAGCTTAAGCACGATAGGGTTATCTGAGTCCCTATGGTCACCTAGTTTCATCATCTTTGCATTGTCATCTGATTTACACACGCTTGCACAGCTCAATAGGTAACCGGAAATCTTTAATTTGCAAGATTTGATTACAGACAAACATCGGGACAGGTGCAACTAAATAAAAGCTCGTAAAATACAAAACAGTAGAACTTCATATCAAAACCTGTTCGATTACTACAACATTAACATAATGCATTTGGACACACTTAAATAATAATATCTTAAGTAATGGGTGACTGATATAATATGTAGAACGACTTACGGGATTTGTATTCTTTTTTATCTTTTTTCTTTTATAGCCAAAGACAGATGGTTCTACTAGATAAAATCCATAATCTATCTATCATAATTATCTGTAGAGTATAAATCCGTAGAAGTGTTTATTTGTGCGCGATCGTCGATGTAGATGACTTGTATATGTTACCGGAAATGTGTGAAACTTTATATATTACTTAGGCTGTTTCATCGCAATCGGTTGACTATATCGAAAGATATACTAAATTCATTGAGTGTTAGGCGGTAAGAAGTTCGCCGGGTCAGCTAGTGAGTACATAAGAAACAGTTTTAAAGTTGCTTCGATATTTGAAAAAGTCTGTGCTTCGACGAAACGCAAGCGGGGAGACCACCCTCCTCTTGGCTGAGAACGGTCTAGAAAGAAGCTCATCTCGACACCGCCATGGCACAAAATCATGCCGCAATGTCTAGTAATCCATAATTATCATAATTAAAAAGTTTTATACATGGAGCGCCTATCTGCAATTTAATACCAGGCCTTATAGTACACGGAGCGCCTATCTGCATTTGAATATCTGTTCTTATAGTACATGGAGCGCCTATCTCCGAATGTTTTTATTGTGCATGGATCGTCTATCTGACCTCTACAAGCCAGTAACTGGATATCACAATATTTCTTGCCAAGATTGACGTTAGATTTACGGGCTTCCGACTATTTAGTTTCTTTTGAGTTAACGACTATCAATGATTCACAAATTTTGTTGATATTTTGCCGTTATTTTTTTGTCAACTAAGTAATTGAAATACAATTTATGACCAGATGGCAATATAAAAGACATGTCATTCGAGAAGATTTACATCGAATTAGCGCCTACGCAAAAACTCTCAACAATCAGTAGGCTTGATGGAGTGCGGATCGCGGAACAAGTAACTCGGAAGCCTACTGGGGCCAGGGTTATCCGAAAGGGAGCTCGAGCCCCGGTTTGAAGGCTAGAAGGAACTGAGTGGGTTTTTAGTCTGCAAGATTCTGACACTATCTCCCGCTCCGCCTAAAAGCGGGGATTGTCATTGGATGATTTTCACCACCATTTTTTTCCCCATCAAAAAAAAAACCATCATAAAAAAAAATATTTTGAAAATTAATGATTTGACCGTTAATTATTTTTTTGACAGTAGCTTTAATGACGCAGAATATTAGTTTAACGAAATTGTTACATTTTTGTTTCACAATGATTACATCATTAAGTCATAATTTAACGATTTGAGTCGTTTAAAGTTTTAAAAAATCGGCTCATTAGCAGTAACATAAATTAAACTCATAACTAAGCTTTTTCCTCTCTGCTACTGTCACCATTTCCGATGCTAAATACCTTATTAATGGATGATAGAACAAATAAATAAACGATTATGTTCGGTTAATTTTGGAAAAAAAGAACTGGAATAAAATTTACATTTCAATGTTTAAGTTTTTTGACTCGATGTAATCTTGAAACTTCATTTTAACATCATTATTAACACGGTATGCATGACAAGACAATTATTTTAATTGCTTGTTTACTTTGGACACCTCAACAAAAAGCCTATAGATACTTATCTATAATGAGTGGGAAGAAAACACGCAAGTTCACGTTGCCGTTTGTCGTAGACTGCACTAGGAGCGTGGTGTCGCTTGTAATCCAGTTTGTTGGAGATCGGGTAAAGAGGATCCCTATACCAGACCTCACCTGGTGCAGGTACCCATGTTGACTGATCTGTCAATGCTTACCAGGGCTATGGGATTGATTGAAAGAGATACTGCAGTTTTTTGTACGACCATCAATCATCCGTGAGTAGTGTGGGTGTACGTTTGTTGCATAACCTTTATTATCTTCCGGTTTTTGAACTCTTTGTGCTATTTTAAGATAAGACTAGCTAAAAATAGGAGATGACATTATTTGTTTTTGTTTTATGTCAGACTCTTACTGACTAAAAACCCATCCCGTTTCTTCTAGCCTTCATACCGGGGCTCGAGCTACCTTTCGGATAACCCTGGCCCCAGTAGGCTTCGACCCAGCTGGGCCCCTGCTGTTGCTGACAACTGCTTGAGGCGCGCGGGAACAGTGCGCGCCGTCATGAGAGATGACATGGTGAGGGCCGAGGGAATCCGATGGATGCGAGACGTAGGTACAGGACCGGTCGTTGCGGTTACGCTTGGAGGAGGCCTATGTCCAATAGTGGACGACTTTCGGCTTAAATGATGATGATGCTGATGATTAATACCAATAACTTATTTACAAAGAACATTATTTGATAGGTTACTTATATTGTAATGTTAAAACTTGTACCTGGGCTGTGATAACTTCTTTTGAGAAATCCTGCAGCCCTAATATAAAGTTATCTCTCCAAATAAACTTGGAAAACACTTCACTTGAACTTTTAATAGAGCAACATTCCGAGTTGATCCTCCTTCACTGATTGGAGAAGCACCAGAAGAAATATGTCTCAACTATCAACGTAGAAGTTAAAAGAAAGAAAGAAAGTAAGTAAGAAAGATTTATTTTTATTTTACGTACTTAGAAATTAAGTTTAAAAAATAACACTAACATTATTTCTCTTACGTCTGCACCAAATACTTAAATTCAGTTCAGCAAAAATCAACAACCACGTAGCAGTTGCCTGACGCTAGTTTTCAACACAACTGGAATGTGAACACATGAAAATCTGTTATTTATTTATTATTAACTGATATGAAAAAAAAAATGTTTTTTGTTGAGTTGTCTAACCTGCCCCCCTAGCCAACTTACAACCGTTTCGCTTGCGTCGAACGCTTCGAGTTGACTTTTCCACCAATTCTTTTGTTCTGACCACGTGACTGAGCGGTGAGATGACGTCATTCCCGTACATTTGAAGCTTTCTACTAGCGTTAACTATTACAGATTAACAACTTGGCTAGGAGTACTGATGCCGCTAAGTACCAATATTTTACAAAGAGCGACTACGTCGATATCACTTGACAAATATATACTAACTGTTCATCTATTTTTTGGTACATTTTATCCGAATTGGGGTCAGGTGAATAGCCTCCGATTTAATATAGATAAGCAGCAAGGTGTCGCAATGACGTTCTGCTACACATAAAATTAATTATGTATGAATTTCACATTTGTTTGGACTAAGATTAAGGGTATCAAATGATTTAGATAATTTTAAATTACAATGACAAATAAAGTTTTTAAAATACAGCGTGGATTTTTAAGACGGTTCTGTTAAAAAAAAAAAAACAAAATTCAAATATTTTTGATTTCACATAGGCCTAATGGGCACTTATAAAACGTCAGATAAGCTAGTGCACGGTTCCAAATTGGTCGTTTCCTGTAGAGAAGAACCGGCAAGAAACCCATGGTTACTTTTTTTTTGTAAAGTGGTTGATGTCACAATATTTCCATATCACTACATAGTATAAAACAAAGTCGCTTTTTCTGTCCCTATATCCCTGCGCTTAAATCTTTAAAACTATGAAACGGATTTTGATGCGATTTTTTTAATAGATAGAGTAATTCAAGAGGAAGGTTTATATGTATAATATTGCATCCGAGCGATGCCGGGGCGGGTCGCTAGTTATAGTATAAAAAGATACCTATGTAAGATCAGTGTAGACCAGTTAATATTGTACTCAAAAGCGCTATAAAACAATCACAACTATACTCGTAAGCGCAAGGTACCTGGGCCTCAAGTCTGCTATTACAATAGTGTCAGAATGGTCTATCATTGACTTCATAATAGTTGATTTTGACAAGTTTTGGTAATCTACTAATATAATGGCGTCATAATGACTTTCCAATGGTCAACCACTGACACTTCATTGAAAGAAGTGTCTTAAAATGGTAATCTCGTACATAATGACAAATGAATATCTGGCGTATGCGGTAATTTGCAAAAGTTTTGACAGTTGTTTTGATCAGTGACCTACCATTAGAACGTTATTGTGCAGTTATTGGTTTTAATAAGCTCGATATTGTCATTCTACCACCACTCTATTACGAGACCATTGACCGATCAATGATCGATCATTGTGATTTAGCAGATTACGAACTTTTAGCAAAATGACAATGGGATCGTGTTGGAATGACGAATTTATAAAAATAGCAGACTCGGGCCCCTGAACCGTTGTACTTAGTTACTAAGAACTATTATTAAATTAGATTTTGATTTGATATAAGTATTTTTTTTGAGATAAATTACTTCTCTCGCGCTGGGTGGAGCTAGAGAGAGGGTCCAACGATTATTGACTAAAAATCAACCGTGTTCCTTCAGATCCTCCTTGCGTTCCAGTGCCCCGCGATGGCTCTTTGAAACAATCCTACATAATAAAGCTAGTACTACAGTAGATCGACGCACACGTGTAGCTGTACTAGTTCCACTACACATGTAGTCTCATATGTGCCAGACACGTCGATCTGGGCGCTTTGGTCTCCATTAAATTTTATATCGAAACTAGACTTGTAGAGCTACATCGTACTACAACGACGACGTGTGACGTCGCTACATGTCTAGTTGCCATATAAAATGTATGAAGACTGACGCGCCCAGATTGGCGTGTGTGGTACACGTGTACTTCTACCACGGTTCTACCTTAAAACTGTTCGTTTTAATTAATACAAAAAAGTTAGTTTGAACTAAAGCAAAAGGTACATTTTATTATTATTGAAGAGAGACGCCTAAGCACCTGTTGTGTGAATGTGGGCCCCTTATCCACAAACGGAGTATCCATCTGGGTCGACACATTATTCGCCCGAAGGAGATTAAAACTCTCAAAGCTAGGAGTATTCTAGAGTTCCTGGAAGCCTCCCGGCTAAAAGAGTTACTCTAACAAGGTGGCGAGTCACAATAGATCTTTTAGGTCGCAGTGACCACATCTCCTACACCATGGGAGATGCATAGCCCCTTTTCTTCAATAATAATAATACATTTTATAAACTTAATTAATATTATAATTATCTTGATATAATTATTTAGTAAAACACTCAATCAATTATGTTTTAAAACTGCAAAAAAACGGAGCATCAATTAAAAATTAATTGATTTTAAATAGATAGACGTGCACGTGCATATTTTTTGCATCTTTAAAATGTTATTATGATAAGTTTTGTAATATTTAAGTATCTGATATCCGTGATAATATTTTTTTTAAAGGTCTTGTATATCCATTTACACCAATATCAGTTTCGTTATCATAAGGCCATTTTTTAATTTATAGTCAACACTCATATAATAAAGAATTAAAGTTTATTTTTGGTTTTTTGTTTATAGGAGGTAATCTCTGGCAATACTGGTCCGATTGGTAAAATTTTTCACCAATAGAAAACTGCTTTATTCCTAAGTGACATAGGCTATATTTTATGTATGCGGGTGAAGCTTCGGACAAAAGCTAGTCTTTCATAAAATTCAATGTCACCGTGTTGGTCTTTCCGAAATATTTATAAGTATAGCTAAAGCCATAGTTCGAAAGAGGTACCGTGGCCCTGGAACGCAAAAGGTAACTGAATAAACACAGTGAGTTTTAGTCAGTAAAAGTCTGACACTCCCTCTCGCCCTCCCACGCTCCTCCCACTGCAGGAGATACACCCAAAAAAAAATCGACGCCTCTATGATCTTTCAATTTACCATCATTATAGTTCCAGCTAGGGAATGCAAATCTCGCGAGATTGGGGCTCGAGCGAGATCTCGCGAGATTATGAATATCAATATACTATTACGAATACAAAACTGCCAATCTCGCGAGATCTCGAGATTAGCGAGATCTCGCGAGATTGGCAGTTTTGTGTTTTTTTTTTTGCAAATATTCACAATATTTGAATAAATTAGGAAGAAAAAAATAAAAATTAAAAGTACTATAAGATAACCATAGGCGCGGGCTTACGGACGGCGAGCAATGTGTAGTTTGCTGTTGAACCGTCCGGTAACTGTCCGGACCGAGCCCAAGTCGTTGATGGCGCGCACTGGCTCGAAGCCTACTGGGGCCAGGGTTAGTTCCGTAGCTCAGCCCCGGTATGAAAGACACGAAGGCAGTAATAGTCTGACACTATCTCCCGCTCCACCCAGGGGCGGGAGATGTCATTTGGATGATTTTTACTCACCAAAAAAAAAAGTATTATAAAATAAACATTTTTATTTTCACGAATTTTTTCAATACTTTTTTTGCATCAAACATTGTTTGACGTATCTGTCTATAATTTTTTAACGTCCGTGTCAATCCGCACTTAGAATAAGACGTTTTTATGCTCGAGTACAATCTCGTTAATCTCGCGAGATCTCGCCCTTTTTTCGGCCGAGATCAATTTCGCTAAAAAAGGCCGAGATCTCACGAGATCGAGATTGCATTCCCTAGTTCCAGCCATGTTAGTTCCCGTGGGGTTTTCGGAAAGGGAACCCCAGGGTCCTGGAACGCAAGGCAAAGAAGGAACATAGGAGTAGACAGTAAAAGGTTGACACGCCCTCCCTCTCCGCCCTATAGTGGGAAAAGTCATTGAATGATTTCCCACAAAAAAAAAATTTTCGTCTACCAGATGCAGCTAAATGCAAATACTTTACGTGGGATACTTCTGTTTGTATAAAATTTTCATGCTTTTTTTACGGGTGAAATCATCAAATGGGTGTCAAAATGGCGTGACAGCCTTTTAATCACCCACAGTGTTCCTTCAGGTTCCCTTGACAAGGCCCACGGTATTTCTTTGGAACAATCTACAGCCCTTAAAACTGTTTTCAAACTAAATATACTTTGCTTTTAAACAACAATAATTTTAGTATATGCGAAAATCAAAAAGTTATAAGCTTATTATATCAGCAAAACTACATGGTCACCGGACCATCCAGGTGACTGATGGGTTGTTTTGCACTTGCACCCAGCCGTTTGCTGGCGTCTAGTGCCCGCTATGACCTGCCGTGACCTTTGTTGTACTAGTATTGGTGGTGTTAAACTTGTAACCTTTTTAAAAAAAAAATGGAAAAAATATAACATGGTTTAAAAGCTATTGCATATAGCATTCAGTTACTGATTCTTACCGGTCGTTGTGGCGACGCTTGGGGGAGGCCTATGTCCAACAGTGGACGTCTTTTGGCTGATATGATGACTGATTCTAAACATAGTTTAATCAGGTTTCGTATAAACTAAAAATGTAAAATTCCTACAGAATTGGTTAGAGTTCCCAAATTCACTGCAGCATGAATTCATTCTGCTATCAAAAAGGCACGAAAGATATCACACATAATTGCTGCACTAAGTAGCTTAGCACTTACAAGTAATAATTATATACTGCACTATAAAATGAGTTCATTACATTCTATCTCACATTATGTATATGAATCACGAAGATACAGAGAGCAGGATGACACAATTTATATGTTTTCGCTAGCATAAAATATAAGATTGGTACAACTTATATGCACTATATTATTATCTATCAAAACTGGAAATTACTTGATATATATTTCTTCTCATTACGAAAGTCTTTGTCAGAGGGCATGAAGTCTTCACAAATAAACTCTAGTCTTATTTTTATCAGAATCTGTTTGAAGAATGATTTCTGTATTTACTGAGTCAGTCTGGTTCATTTCGCCGAGCACGTCCTAATTGTTGTTACAAATTGTGGTTAGGTTTTTATAACGATGTTAATTAGTCTTTTTTAGTGGCATGTCAGTGATTTTATGATATTTCAGTGAGTGAAATGGAGTTGGGCTCGGTATGTTGACGTCTTTAGATTTTAAATTAGTATTTGTTTCATTTTATTCGTGGCGTTTGTTCTGATTTAAATCTGCATAATTAAAATCATTGTGCAAGTTTTGTATTTCATTGTGTAGGTAAATAATATGTCAATAGCACCTGCTAGAAATCTCAGTTCTTTGTTTTAAAGAAATTGTCAATCTATGGATTTAGTGAGTGTTTTGTTTCAAATAACAAATGAAAGACAAAGCTTGGAAGTTAGTAGCAAAAATGTGAATAATAAGTGCATTTTGTATTAGTGTATTATGAAGACATTGATGATATTTTCGTGCGATTGAAAAGAGAATCTACATCAGATGCGTTATTTGCAGTACGATAAAGAGCAGACAGAGAATGATGTGGTCATCAGGATCAAAGGCCTCAAGGTCTGGACACCAGAAGAGAAGTCCTGGTGGAGACGGAAGCCTACCAAGACTAAAACTGTGATTCTTAATAATGGTGAGTAGATTTCTAAATAAAATTTAAGAAGACTGGTATTGTTGGGGCATTAATGCAATTTTTCTTGTATTATTTTTACAAAGTCAAAGTCAAATTTTTTTTTTCAATGTGACCATTTAAGTTACTTTCGAATGTGAAAATATAAAAATGTAAGAAATTATTCTTACTCTGATTAAACGTGTAACGCGTAAATAGGTAATAGCCAAACCATAACCTACTAATAGCCAATTAAATTAATGTTTATTGAGTCACTTATCTTATAACAGGAAATACGCCAACTTGATTCGATCCACGATCGACTCTTTAGAGACTAGCTAGAATCTGTAAAAACTACAATATCAAATTAACAATAACAATTAAAGGGCGAGCGAGCTCAAATATTTTAGCACAACACTTCGAAGAGATACTTTCATAATATGAAATTATCGTAGAATCAAGTAACCAAGTACGAACCAAATGAGCTCGAAAATTTGAACAACTTGCTTCCAAAACGTTTCTTTTGATAAACAAAAAGTTACGGGGCCATAAGGTAGAAGCGCCTCACGCCATCCTCCTACTGTTTGCCAAGATCGACTGAATTAGTAGCCTACCACCTGTCATATAGCAGCCAACGTTAAGGGTTCGAAAATCGGAAGAAATTTGGTATAAATAAGACAACCTATTTGCAAAATCAATATCATTCATCACTTAGATATACAGGGTTATTTGTAAAACACTACAAACCTTCCAGGACTGTATGGTAAAACTGTACAATACTGGACAGCGAAATAATGTTTTTTTAGGCGAGGGAGGTAAGGGAGGGTGCCCCCACCCCCCCGAACCCCCTCCCAAATCTAGGGAACCTAAGTTTTGAGATAATCAAAATTGAAATTTTGAGGTTAGGAACGAAAAAATCGTACATTTTATGCATTTTTGGGGGAAATTTGAGAGTTTTAAGGTGGGGGGAGGGTCATCCTCAACCCCTTGGTACCATCCCCCTACAGTGGTTTCTGTGTGGTTTAAAAAAAATAACCATAACCTAATCTATCCGAGTCGGGGTGCCCTATATTTAGTATTCAGAAATTTAGTTTCTGTGTGGTTTAAAAAAAAATAGCCATAACCTAATCTGGTCTATCCGAGTCGGGGTGCCCAGTATTTAGTCTACAGAAACTTAGTTTCTGTGTGGTTTAAAAAAAAAATCATAACCTAATCTAGATCTGGCGCCAAAACAAATACGACGTTTCGTTTCTCGTAACAAAGAGAAGTTTTCTATAATTTTTTTGATAATATTATTTTAGCATTGAACAGCATTGGAGAAGCTAAATTTACTTAATTATATATAATATGTCATTTGGGTACATTATTTCCTTATTTTTAATGTAAATTAAAGTAAATAATTGTTTTGTTAAATATTTAGGCTGTATGAACTAATACCTTTGTCATAGATACTACAAACAAGGTAAAAAGTGAATGACATCTGTGAAAATGGTGTCGGAAGTACAAATTATTTTTTTTTTCTCAAAAACTATGTATTTCTTAACATTGAGACTTTGCATAATTACTTTTTAGACACAAACCTCTTCAACAAAAAATGATGAGCTCAAAACTCGCTGTCCAGTATTGTACAGTTTAGCCCCACGCATTCTTCTCGTAGTAATAGTAAGCAGGCTTTCGAAACATTGTCATCACACCTAGCAAGTATCCGCACTATTTTCGTGTACTCGACATTAGAATATTGATACACCATCATGTCAAGATAATTACGTCCGCACTGCCGAATTTTGCTACAAGAACACGTATGACGTGACGCGAGCCCATCAAGGCGACTGACAGACTAGTGAGGGCTGCCCGTAAATAGGTCAAGTTCATGTTCAGATACCCTCCGCTATTGTACTATCGCTTACTATCGCTTTTTTAAAAGTCATAGAACAAAAGTTGTTGTTTATGATGTTCTTAACGTAGTCCAGGGCCTCAAGTCTGCTATTACAATAGTGTCAGAATGGTGTATCATTGACTTCATAATTGTTGATTTTGACAAGTTTTGGTAATCTACCACTGTTCGCTCAACCACTGACACTTCATTGAAAGAAGTGGCTTAAAATGGTAATCTCGTACGTAATGACAAATGAATATCTGACGTATGCGGTAATTTGCAAAAGTTTTGATCAGTGACCAACCATTAGAACGTTATTGTGCAGTTATTGGTTTCAATAAGCTCGATATTGTCATTCTACAACACTCTATTACGAGACCATTGACTGATCAATGATCGATTATTATGATTTAGCAGATTATGAACTTTTAGCAAAATGACAATGGCATCGTGTTGGAATGACGAATTTATAAAAATAGTAGACTCGGGCCCCTGAGAGGTTGCTGGTGTTTTACAAAAAACCCTGTATATTGGTCGGACACGAATGAAGAAAATGAAAAAAAAAGTCAACCACGTCTAACAGCCTGACCGCCTTCTTAATTTTAATTTGACAAGGCTAGATCGAATCGGCTCTAAAATAAACTCGTGCGCTTCACCATCAACGATTGCATTACTGCTTAACATCAGGTGGTAAATTTTGTGAATATGAAGCACCATGGAGCCACTTGTTTTACATAAATGAGCATGGCTTGAGAGTTTGTCATGCTCACTGAAATGTCTCGCTGTTGGGTGGAACGTGTTATTGGGTCATTTAGTTCCCTTCAAAATTGTTGAGCCGAGTGAGGTGAACGGGTGCCATCAGTTGAAACTGGTCATCTCTTAGCTGCCAGTGGCTTATTTCAATTTTTTTTAATTACTTTTTTCATTGCCTATCTACATTGTGCTCATATAAGTAATAGAAGCAACAAGAAATATGTAACCAAGATTATATGTAACTCTGATTTAAAAGAGTGACAATGGAGTTTCTTGCACGTTCTTCTCCATAGAGTTTCACGATTGCTTCACTTTTTTTTAACTGACCGAAATTAACTAGGTATTCAAAAGGGCCTGTAAATGGGCTATTTGAAATAAATACTTTTTTACAACACCTGCTCGATAATGTCGTTTTATACGTCATGCAAACCTCACTTAACCCTTCAGATACCGTCAATTAGAGACACAATAGTAAGACAATAGATGCGCGGCCACCGGTGGTCGCTTGGGGATTCATGAATTAAAGCTGGTAATTATTCTCTTGGGAAATAATGCAGTGTGGCCGATCCCTAGAGAATAATGAGATTTCAATTTTCGTTTTTTTTATTTTGATTTTTTTAATTAACTCCCTCGCAATGCTCGGGAGTTAATTATATTAATCCCTCACTCGAATTCGGGATTAAAATCAACAACCTTCGTTTCGTTCGGAATTCAACATGCCGCCCGCGACTTAAAGACACTGTTTTATCCCCTAGTCACATAAACTACTATTGTTCGATTGTGATCGCAGTTTACATCAATTAAAAAAAAATTGTTGATGAAAGAGCTCTACAGTAGATACTAATCATTCTCGACAATGTTGTTTAGAATACGATGTTTGTTTTCAAACTAGATTTTTTATAGTTACAGGATGTATAAGGCGAGGCGAGTTTGCCGCCATTATTGGACCAAGGTAAATAAATCAGCAAAAACATATTTTAATAGACACCTAATTTTATCTACAGAATCAAGCAACAAAGATTATTATAGTGATAAAGATCATATCCAAAGCTGCTTTAGAAAAGGTTGTATTTAATCAATAATGTATCTCATCTGATCTTTTAATCTTCCTATCTTATCTTTCAACTTTAGCGCAAACATACTATATTTAGGTAGTTTATCTTTAGCTTAATCTAACTCTATTGGAATTCGTTATCTTGACAATCAAAGTTTTCGAATAAATTTCAGCTTTGTGCAAAAATATAGGAAAGTAAATAAAACTTAGGTTATTCATCAGCTTAGATATATAATTTAGATAACTTATTGCAGTTCGTATTTTTTTTATTTTTCATAGGCTCGCGTTTGACCATTTATTTCACCTAGTGATAAGAGATGACATCATCACACACGGCCACATGGCCTATAATGGAGCACGTTTGCCTAGAAGTCTTAAAAAAAAAGAAAAAAAATTAGAGACTACTCTAACTTCTGCTAGCGGCTATGCCCGCTTGAAAATTGGTTTCTCCATGCAAACTTTGGAGCCTCGCTTCATCCCTTTAAGGAGTTAATTTGGGAAAATCTTCTCTTATTGCTAGCCTACGTCATAAAAGGAAACTTTGTTCACGTTCCTAGCCCCAGTAGTTTCGGCTGTGCGTTGATATGTCAGTCAGTCGGTTTCTCCTTTTATTATAAAATAGATTGCTAAACACATTTTTACACCTATATGCGGTTTTATTTGCATGGATAAATTCGGATCCGCTTTTATTTATTCGCAAAAATCACGAATAATTTAAAAATTTAAATCGAATTCGAAAAAGTTTTCAATTTATTTTAAATTTTATATTTCCTTTCCAGTGGCGCAGGAAAAACAACTTTTCTAGTATCCCTAGCAGGAAAATGTACGCTTCCTACAGAAGGGTTGGTGACCTTATGGGCGCGAAATGTCAAGGACTGCCCGGGGGCCGTGGAGATCGTCCCACAGCACGAAGTGTTTATGGACGGGCTGAGCGTCATGGAACATTTGGTGTTTATGGTCAGTTTGCGTTTATTATGTCTATGGGCTTCCTGAATTGAATGTCAAGATTTTTTGGCGCGGAAACAGGAAAATTAGACCGATTATGGGTTAAAAGGGAAAGTTATGAAGTTATAACCGTTTACAGAGGCATTATTCAGGGATTAGATCGTGTTAGAAGTTGATTTTACTTCTGTGTCGTAGTTGCAGTCTTATAGGTATTGAAATAAAACAATAGATACCTATTATAATTTAAAATTCGATATCAACAAGCTTGGTGACCATAGACTTTATTGTTATGACATTCGAACGAATATGGATTTTAAATCATTAAATGCTGATTTTTTCAAATGTAAAAACCCAAAAGTTAGGTAGCGATCGCTGTCAGGTGATAACATAATTAATCTTATATTTATTACCCTTTTACATAACGAGAGTGTAAACAACATCATAAACAAGTTAATTCCAATTCATTGGAACAAATTAAAACAATGCTTTTAATATGATAAATCGAAGCTATGTAAAGTTATGTAAATGTAGAAAACGTTCTAATAAATATATATCTACCAAAGTACCTAAAGCAAACGATATCCTGCTTGCATCGAAATTTCAATGAAATAATTTTTATACGAAAATGAAAAACATATTATGTTTTCAAATACAGATTAAAAAACAGTGCAATAAAAAATATTTGCGATGAGGACACATGATGAAATAAACCTATGAACGACGGAAATCATTTGTTAAGGACATTATATTTATTGAGAATGTGTGGAAATATCCATACTACGACTACAAAAAACTTTTTGACCAAGATATTTTTAACATACCACATTATGAGAGATATTTATAACATATTTTTTTATTAGAAATAAAAAAATAACAATTTATTATATCTATCTATCTAATATTAGGCGCAAAACACTTAAGTTTTATTTAAAACTGTTCCAAAATAAAATAGTATCTAACTACACTCTATTCGAAGTAATATTAGACAATTACAACTAATTTTTAAAATCCGTTGAGCAGATTTTATTTTGTATTGCGATGGTAGCATGGTAAATGGCGGCTGCAGTAAGTTGGTATTCTAACAATTTTCTTTGCTTTTAATGCCATCCTTATGCCTAAGGAATAGAAGTCAAAATCGTTTGAACGGACAGTAAAAATGGTTTGTATAAATGTCTAATCTTTTTGTGAATGTAGTAGAGTAGTCAACAATAATAATATAATATAATATAATATAATATAATATAATATAATATAATATAATATAATATAATATAATTTAATATAATATAATATAATATAATATAATATAATATAATATAATATAATATAATATAATATAATAATATTCCACAACTATCACACAACGCCGTCTAGTCCCAAGCTAAGCAGAGCTTGTGTTATAATAGACAACTGATAAACATACCTATATAATAAATATCTTTAACCCATGTTACTTTACGTGCGTACGTACTTAATTTTTAGTACGCATTTTCAACTTATAATGTTCCAGACAGAAATGAAGCTCGGCAGCTGCAAGGATCCTCGGAACATGGCCACGCTGGACAGTTTGCTTGAGGAATTCAAGCTGAAGCCTCATGTTAATACCCCTGTCGGTGGGCTGTCGGGGGGAGAGAAGAGGTTGTTGTCATTAGCTACGACGGTAAGTAAAATTTCACTAATTAAAATGATACTGCTAGGCAGGTGTAACGACCCTCGGTACATGGCCACAATGGACGGTTTGTTTAAGGAATTAAAGCTGAAGCCATTTAACAGTAGGTACCTCTATCAAAGGGCTGTCGGGAGGAGAGAAGACGTTGCTATCATTAGCTGCCACGGTAAGTAAAATACCACTAATTAAAATAAAGCTGCTAGACAGGTGTAACGACCCTCGGCAAATGGCCACACTGGACAGTTTGCTTGAGGAGTTTAATAAGCTGAAGCCTGACATCAATATCCCTGTCGGGGGAAGAGAAGAGGTTACTGTCATTAGCTACTACAGTAAGTAAAATATCACCAATTAAAATGAAGCTGCAAGGCAGCTGCAAGGACCTAGATTCTAGTATCTATTCTCACGATGCTTTCTTTCACCGTTTTGAAAGTAGTAGTGATAAGTTACACAAAGTAATGCACCTAGCTGGGTTTGGATCCAGACAGGTACATTCCCGGGTCCAAAAACTCCAACTCGTAATCATCACCACTCGGTCACCTCTACTCACGTCAAAATTAATCAAGGTAAAATGCAAAGCAACCTTCTACTAAAAACATCTTCATTCGCAGCTCCTCTCAGACCCTCAAATCCTGATCTGCGACGAGCCCACAACAGGCTTAGACAGCTACAATGCCCTCCTCGTAGTAAGCGTCCTGAAGAAGCTCTCCACCACTGGCCGAGTGGTCCTCTGTTCTGTGCACCAGCCGTCCTGCGACCTGTTCAAGGAGTTCAGCTCCGTACTGCTGATGGCTGAGGGAAGGCTGCTCTTCCATGGTTCACAGGAGGAGTGTAAGGACGTTTTTGAAAGGTTCGTGAAGTTTTAATATGGATGTGACAGTGTAATATTGTATGGTGTATAAAAAGATAGTGTTTTACAAGATTTTATTTAGTTTCTCCTGTTTGTCTGTCATCAAATCTTTTAAATGAAATTTGACCCACTTCCCGGTTACCAATTGAGCTGAAATTTTGCATGCATGTGTAAATCAGATGACAATGCAAAATTATAATGACAAAGAGCTGATCTGATGATGGAACTGGAAGGTGGCTATATATAGGAATATCGTTTGCAGACGTGTTGGTTGAATGATTGAAACTATCAAGATCTTGCTGTATGTAAAAAATACAGAAACGAATCGGTGGATTAGGATTTAGATTTTAGGATAGAATTTCTTATTGCAATAATGTCTGACACAGCACACGAAAAAGACCATGAAATAGATGAAGATTAATCTGAGGCCAAAAGAAGGACTTAGCATGTATCGTGTTTGAATACACTTTGTTTTAGTAAAACTATATCCATTTCGGTCTCACGATCGGCTAAATCATGTAACTCTTATCTATGTTCATTTATCAAATACAAATGCAAAAGCATTTATTTCAAATATACCATTTGCAGGCATTTTTGAAAAGTCATATGTCGGTCAGTCCAAGAAAAATGAAGCTAAATTGCACGTTCCAAAGCGAAAATCTCTATGGGTAAGAACGTGCAAGAATCTCCATGGACAGTCACTTTTAAATCATATATCTAACCAAGGAATATAAAAATCTTAATCTAAGGCTTTCTAACGTTGGTTAGGTTAGGTTGTTGCCGTTTGTGTACTGGAAAATTATACTGCCCTGTTGATCTCATGGTCACAAGTGTGACTGCCAAACATAGGGTCTAGGATTCGATGCCCAGATCGGGGAAAAAGAAGTGGGACGGTCGAAAACTTTTTGAAACTATTAAATAAATTATGAACTGATTTGTATCAAATCACCACATTTGACATTATTAGTCCGATAAATATTCAGACATTTTTGTTTCTTCACAATAAAATATATTAGATGTTATTACCGTGAATGTAACAAAAATGAATTGTATTATTTATTGGTTTATTTTTAGATGCTTTTGCAACCAAAATGGACCGAGTACATTACCATAACCAATACATTCAGTTGCTAATGGTATTGACTGGCTCTTTCTGAAATTCCGTGTAAATGAGTCAACGTCTAGTCTAGATAATTTATTTGTCAGATTGCAGAAATCAATGAAAATTCAAGACAAAAGAATTTAAGGTAGAACTACACTGCTAACACGTGTGCCACGCCACGCCGATCTAGGCGCGTCAGTCTCCATACATTTTATATGGAAACTAGACTTCTAGAGCTACACACGCCACGCGACGTCGTTCTACGTACAAATCAGGGGGTCTACTCGCATTCTCCGAAAAACGAAGTTTCGATTGAAATTTCGCGTGTTTCCTACCACGGTTCGTTTCGTTCCCGAAATTTCGCACGAACGAAAATTGTTTGACGTACCGTATCTCTAAACCTGCTCTAATTAGTTATGTTTCGAAAAAAAATATAATTGTGAAAGAGGATTGTTTGCAATTGTAACGTTAAATGAATATCGTTCGTTTACGAAAGTTTCGTTTCGGAGAAGTAGACGGAGCGAGTAGACCCCCAGGTGTGTTACACGTGTGCGTGTTAGCAGTGTAGTTCTAGCTTTATGGTCCTATACAGCTTTTAAGACTATCAAAAACGCCATTTAGGATAGATTTAAAACAATATTTTGACATTTTACATGCTAATTGAACCGCACGGCGAGCTGTGGCTCGTAAATTCATTCTTCCTTAACGTTTATGATCTAAGATTTAAAACATTAAAGTAATTATGATGTTGTTCTTATTTCTAGACAACTAAATATCAACGGGGTGTGGGTAATAAAATTTATTAAATGTGTCAATTTATATCATTTTCTGATAGGTCTGCATATTTTAAAGAAAACACGATATTTTCGTAGTAACGTTGACCCTAAATCTATATCTATATGTATATAAAATGAGAAACTGACTGACTGCCATATCAACGCAGAGCCAAAATTACTGGGGCTAGGAGCTTGAAATTGCACAGGGATTCCTTTTATGACGTAGGCTAGCACTAACAGAGGATTTTCACAATTCACCCCCCATATGGACGAAACAGGGTCAAAGTTTTGTATGAAAAAACCTACTTTAACGCGAGCAAAGTCACTGGCAAAAGCTAGTATCTTAATAATCTATCGTTCAAATAAAAAACTAATATTTTCTTATTGTTTATCCGTCATTCTTCTCTATTTCAGAAAACTTTAATAGACATAATTTAACATAAGTACATGTCAAAAGTAGGTCTATCAAAATCCAGTTTTTTTTCGTTGGCTCGGCACGCTACATTTAAAATTCATATTTTTTTAATTATGAACAAGTTTTATTAACCGATTATTTATTATCTGATGCTTAATATTCTTTAGTTTTAATAGTTTCCAGCTACTGATAGATTTCTTGTTTCCAGCTTAGATCTGAGGTGCCCTCTAAACTACAATCCGGCCGAATTCTACATCAGAACCGTTTCTAACTCCAAAGGTAACGTTCAGAGGCTGGTGGAAGTTTCCCAGAACCGGTTGGAGTACTGTGACGGTACTAGTTTGATGCGACCCGATTTGGTACACTGTTACAACAGAACGTGAGTATATTTTGAGTAGTTTATGAAACTGGGTTCTTTGACGAGCTACGTGAGACAGAGGCGTAGTGTGGATTAATTTAGACGTGGGTGAAGGCACATCAGCGAGGCTTTTTTGTTTCATAAATTCGAAATCGAGACAGCGAACATTTTTCTATCACATCGTCGCCTACCACCAGGTAAAATATAGGTCAAACGCGAGCCTATCAATTTATAAAAAAACCACGTCCTCAAAGAGTCCTCGCTTGTACAAGACCCCTTTAGGCGCAAAGCTGTGGGCAAGGGCCCACTTCGCTCACGCCTTGCTACGCTACTGACGTGAGACTACTGTTTTGTTTTGTGAAATTCTTCCTTTTGCTGTGTCAATGTTCTATGACCCTTAAAGTGATGTCAACATTGGGCATCCGCTTAAACGGTACTTGAGTAAGTAGCACCTGAGGTGTTATTCCACATCCGGCACCTATCAATATTTTCGTAGGTGCTATTAGTGGAAAGTGTCTCGTTGTCCAGGGACAAGTGGAGGGGAAGCGGGCACGCGGGCGCTCACCTGCGTTGGACAGACTTCATCAGAGCTGCAACACAAACCTCCATAGTCAGAATTCTCGAGATGCCGTAAACTGTGACAAGTGGAGACACATCGTGGGAGCCTCACTCGCCTTCAAAATGCAATATCGTCAACCACGACCACTCTGTCAAGTGAACGACTAAGGAGGATTAAATTAGTGGAATAATCTATTATTTATATTATTCCGCAAATGGCACCTTACAGATTAGTAAGTGCTAGTATTGGGTCTTTAACACTTCAAAGCACGCCTAATACGGAATAAGTCCTAAGAGTTACAAATTTTCAAACACGTTTTTCTCAAAATCGCAGCTGTGTGCGTTGATATAAAATAAATTATTTTTCTTTCTTTCTTTCTAAATGTTTCTCTGTGTCAAATTATCAACCAAAAAATCTGTATCAATCCATTTAAAGAACAGTTTTTTTCAAGATTATGTAGAATATTCCTAGTTTGACGGACAATGGTCTTATTTAGGTACCTATACATATGAAACACCCACTCAATTTTTTTTTTAAATCAACACTGATGTTACTAATGTTGTCATGTTGTCTTCTATATGACGCAGGTTCTTGCCGGACATGGTCAGTTCGGGATATTCGTCCTCCCGCTCCGCCCAAAGACGGGTCATTCCATTAGATGATTTGCCACCTAAAAAAAGGGTATCCTACGGAAGTCGTTTTACCGCTTCTTTAAGTTTATAGAGTTTAGAAGGAACGGGGTGGGTTTTTAGTCCGTAAGAGTCTGACACTAAGTCTCGCTCCGCCCAAGAGCCCACCATAAAAAAAAAAAAGTTTATAGAGTTATGTTCATAGTTAATTGAATATAATTGTAAAAATACATACATATTATGTCATTACCACAAATATACGATGCTGAACTGTAACATCCAAAAAGTAAAAACGATACGAAAGTTTGCATTCTTCTTAAATAGTTTATGCATGATGTGGGAATTATTTATCCATATTATTCTTTGTAGTTTATAGTCTTGTATAAAATGTCGTTTTTTTTCTTAGAAATATTTGCTAACCACTTACAAATTATGGCTAATGTCATCATTAGCCATAATTTGTCATTATGACATTAGACAGGTTGCAGGAACAACATGGAGTAGAGTAGCCAGAGAGAGATCGGAATGGAGTAGGTTGGAGGAGGCCTTTGCCAACTGGCAAACGGACTTACAGAAAATAAAGAAACACCAAATATATATTTGACATATCTTAGTTGATAATGCATGTGTATCAAACATTATGTCATAATGAACATTGTGTAACATAATTCTGTTGTCCGAATAAAAGGCTTTATTATACAAATTATGGCTATCCTTGACAACACGTGGAGGCGTGGAAAATTTCTAGGAAACGCTTTAAACGTAGTGGTCCAACAGGTCTAGAACCGACAGATCTTCAGTTTGAGTCTAAAACTATTTATAATTTACAAATATATGACAATCGTATTACATTTGCAGGTGTTCAATTTAAGATTTTAACCGCCTATTTATTTATTTAAACTTCATGTACAGTAGTGATGAGTATACAGGGTTATTTGTGAAACACTAACAACCTTGCAGGACTGTATTACTAACATCATTACAACACTTTTTGTTCTATGACTTTTTACAATACATAATTCTTTTACTAAAAACAAACCTTCAAGATTTCATTGTTCTATCTAATACAATTTAACTCTGTATTTTGCTATACCTACCTACGTCTGTATAACGCGACGCAAGCGCATCAAGCAATCTCCGCTCTCCTCGGCTATTATACTATAGCTTGCTTCGCATAGACTTAATATTTAGAACGTTCGATTTGAATATATTTTTGTATGAAAATCTGATGAACTAAAATATGTAAAATTTTTAAAAGTCATAGAACAAAAGTTATTGTTTTTGTTGTTAGTAACATAGTCCTGAGAGGTTGCTATTGTTTTACAAATAAACCCATATATGCGGATATGCGGACTTAATGCAACTCGGCATTCTCTACCAGTCAACCTTTGGGTTGAAAAAGACAACACTGTGGTAGGTTTGCACAATGGTTTGCCAATATCGGATATATCCGACAAACACTCACGCGTTTATTCCACCTGGGTCGCGCATTCACGTCCAAATACAGCATATCGTCAGCTTTTCTGTCACCTATGGGGATTGAAGAGCTAAACGAGATGGAGTACCCAGTCGTAAACACCCTGGCGAATGGGACGCGAAAACACTTGTTGTACCAACTCGATACTAAACGATTGGCCTGGCATTGAAACCTCTGAAGAGTTTCAAATCCCCGGTGCAAACTTTTTTTTTTGTAATTGGGGGAAGTCTTTCAAACACACCTGGGCTTTTGGGGAAAACACGAAGGAGAGTAGGATTTCACCTCGCAATCTACACATGGAAAGGTTACTGTTATTTGACCTCTTAAAAGCCCACTCCGAAACCTCTTCTGTCCAACGCCTATTAGAACCAATCCCTGGGTCTCGTGAGCTTCGCTGTGCACGTTAGCACACTATGCCACCGTATTTCCTTGGCAAATCTGAGCGACTGCAACCTTGAGCTCCCGCCTTAGATAAATGAAGATGGGGTTTCGGAGTCTTACGCCTCGAAGAAAAGCCTTTCCAAAAATACGTTTGCGTGAAAAAACATGTTTGCGAGAAAAAGCTGTTTCATAGAAAAAGCGTTTTCATAGAAATTGTTTTAAGGACAACAATTTCCACGAAAAATCATTGTCGCATTACACCTGTCAGTTGAAGTCTTATTATGCAAGATTTTTTTTTTCATCATAGTCTGAGCGCTAGAACACGTGCCAAAGACAAGGCCGTGTTGTTTTTTTGATAATTTAGTTTAGTTTTTATGTTATATTTTAAGGCACGTCGACGCAAAAGAGAAACAAAGTACTCAATTAGCATTCTTTTTTAGGTAGGTACTGTAAGTAAAAGCGATTGGTGCGTAGTGCGTAGTGAACTTTCTACAACTATAGTTTACAAATAGTTGAAACTTAGTCAGTTAGTTTCTAAGCGTTTCAAGCTAGGAAGCTTTTAGAAGCGCACCATTTCAACGGTTAATAGAAAAACGTAATAGGAATTAGTCTAAGAATTCGTGGACACAGTGTTCTCACATTCACATTATAAGAAAGAGGCAATAGAAAAAAGACAAGAAAAGTAAATAATTACAAATGTGAGATGTTAACAAAATAACGAGTTTATGGTGGTTAGGTTAAGGTCTAATAAAATAAAAAAATGTGTTAGAAAACATAAAACTATATATTACAACACATGTGGAGCAGTTAATAGGCACATTTTTTTTTGTCGGGTTTTCATGATATGGAGAATAACGAGATTTTCGTATTAGGTATACTCAGGCAATAGGCTTACATACATCACTCGGATATAAAAGCATTTTGCCGTGAGTACCTACTATGTAAATGACAGACAATAAAAAAATCAATAAACTCCCAATTGCCTCACATCTAGATAGGCACATCCTACTAAAACCTATTAAATCATTCGAAAAAGTAATCGTGCTGATATTTAACATTCATATTTAATTAAAAGCTTATTTAAAATGTGCATCTATTAACTTCTGGTGCAGATGTCGATTTAAATATAGAACATTATTTATACAGTGAAACGGCTATTGTTGATATGATAATGCTTTTGAATAAAGAACATGTTTGATTTTATTTTTTTTTTTAAATATTGAGATCGTCTGGTGCGAGGAGAAAAGGTCACGCACGTCCGCATAGCAGGTACACAACGCGACGCGATGTGACGCTGTGCGGACTTTTCAAGAATGTATAATAACAAGTAACTCGAAAAGAAAAGAATATATTAGTGAAATACATAATTAAAACAAATAAATAAAAAAAAAATATTGATAAAATGATTCTTAGCATTTCTTCAAAATGCACCAATTACCTTCTGGCCTGGCAACATCCAGAATCATAATCAGCATGCTTTTCCGAGTCCAAAACTATTCACAGAATGCGGTCCTCATATTTTGCACACTCAACTTCTTCCAGCGCCTGGTCTAAAAGGAAAACACGCAAAGCAATGCAGCAGGGCAGGGTGCGTTTAAAAAAAAATCGAATTTAGATTTCGAATTCGATTTTTCTTTTCATAAACGATAACACATAAAGCAATGCAGAGCGGTGTGTTTGCAGCCGCCGCCGGGATTCCGATTCCGATTTCCGGCCACCGTAGGCGCGGGTTTCCGGACACCGAGCAATGGGTAGCTCGCTATCCGACCATCCGGTAACCGTCCGGAGGTCCCGGTATGAAAGGCAACGAAGGAACGGGTTGGGTTTTATTGTTAGTAAAAGTCTGACACTATCTCCTGCTTCGCCCAAGGGCGGGGAATGTCATCTGTATGATTTTTACCCGCCAAAAAATCTCTTAATGGGGGGTTTTCAAGATTTTTGTTTTTGCGCGGCCCTTTTAAAGAACAAGCTTTTTTATTTTTTGTAATTTACAAATATTTCCTTGTCGTAGTCTCGTAGACATACACGTTTGAAATCGTAAGTTAGGACCAGATTCGCGATTTTTTTTTTAAATTAACCCTTCAGATACCGTCAATTAGAGACACAATAGTAAGACAATAGATGCGCGGCCACCGGGTGTCGCTTGGGGATTCATGAATTAAGCTTACTAATTTTACTTATAACATGTTTAAATTTTTGCCCAGCTGATCATAATAGTCAATTTTAATATATAAAAAAAAAATCATGGTGTTCTTGTTCTCTTTTATATTTGTGGATTTCCAGATGTTTATAAAAGTTCAAAATGAGTTTCTACCCATCTGACCTTAAAAATATAAACTAGTGCTTGACTGCGATCCCACCTGATGGTAAGCAGTCATGCAATCGTTGATGGTGATGTGCACTAGTCTATTAAGGATGTGCACTAGTCTAAAAACAGTTTTGTCTATGACACTGGGCGCTAGGGCTGTTGATAAAAAATATCGATATTAGACTGGTCTGAGACGTCCTAGACAGTTCTGTCTAAGACGTCTTGTCTCAAATGTGCGCAGGCCCTAAGACTCTACTCGCTTTCTTTATTTTTGTCTTTCTTTTTTTATTTATAGAGCGTTTATTTACAAACTGATTATGCCACCCTCATCGGTTCAAACAGAACTTATTCCATAAATACAATCATGTTATAAATCCTGCTCTAGCTAATTTATACACATCTCTTGCATCCTTTGACAAAGGGTACGCAAGAATGCTGTTACATCTACCTACATCTATAGTGACTTGGACAGAATTCGCTTTCTTCTTCTACAGAGTTATTACAATAACAATAATGGATACTTTTGTTACAGCATCCAACGGAACTGGTTCAAACAGGTACATCTACTGCTATGGCGACTGTCTCTGACATTGAAGAGAGAAATCAAGAATCAACTGCTTCAATTGTTTATAACTGTGGTAAGTTACTGTCGATCCGATCACGCAAGGAAACTCTGAGCCTATCCCTTTCCATTGCCCTTTGGGTGACTGTTAGCCTTCTGATGAGTCTCGCGCCGGGCCTTGGTTCAGGCCATGGTCCGGAGCGAGGAGGAGTGGCAGGCGGTCGCCTCCTTCTGCGAAGCAGTAATGCTAGCAAAGGAGGAGGCCGACCGCATCAGGCAACGGCGCCCCCGCCGCCGCCGCCGGGATTCCGATCCCGATTTCCAGCCACCGTAGACGCGGGCTCGTGGACAGCGAGCTATGGGTGGCTCGCTGTCCGGACCGAGCCAAGGCGTCGACGGCGCGCACTGTTCCCGCGCGCTTCAAGGAGTTGTCAGCAACAGGAGGGGCCTATCTGGGTCGAAGCCTACCGGGGTCGGGGTTATCCGAAAGGAAACTAGAGCCCCGGTATGAAGGCTAGAAGGAACGGCGCGGGGTTTTTAGTCAGTAAGACTCTGACACTGTCTCCCGCTCCACCCAAGAGCGGGTTTCGTCAATGATGATTTTCCCCGTCGACAGAAAAAAAAAAGCCTTCTGATGAGGCCCATTGTAAGCGACCACGTTTCAGAGCCATATATCATCACTGGCAACACGCACTGGTCATAGACTTTCGTCTTGAGACACTGTGATGTGTTTGAAGAAACCGCGCAGCTTCCCAAATGCTAGTATACTAATAATAGATTGTTTATGCTTCTAATATCTACGACTTCACAGGTGTTTTTAGAAAAAAATAGAAATGTCTCACCTGCCCGTTATTAATCATCTGTTTTTTTTTAATTGTTTATGGTGGTTTATATCCTGGTTAGTTCTTTAACATACTTTTGGCCACCCGTGACTTTAAACCAGATGCACACCTGCAAAACAACAGCCATTTTGTTATATACTTATATAGATTATCTTAAGCACAAATATTAAAATGTACAATTCAGTTTCTAATGTGTCTAGATTTCCGATTGGCTGAATTTATTGTTATTATAATAGTAATGACCCGGATAGACTTTATATTCTACCTTTTATATAAATGATGATGTATGCTGAATCTAAATTCATCTAGAACTTTTTAAGCTTTAGGCAAATAGACAGAAAGAAACAATTTTTTTTTGACGATCACATTACCAAATTATTATCATATCTCCCTAAAGGCATGTTGGTACGGCTCAAACTGCGAATTTTGATGAAACCTAGTGCCTATATGATTAGGAGATGTCTTAATTCCGGGATTACATTACCTTTTGGGGCTATTCTTAAAATTCACGCAGGCGGGCCAGTTATGTCATATCGCTGCTGAAACATGGTCGTTCACAATGGGCCTCATCAGAAAGCTTAAAGCCAACCAAAAGGTAATGGATAGGGTTGTGCTCGAAGTTTCCTTGCATCAGGAATGAATATATCCGCAGGAGAACCAACGTCGCCGACATAGCCCGAAGAATCGCTAAACTAAAGTGGCAGTGGGCAGGGCGCATTGCTCTTAGATGGTCGATGGAGACGAAAGGTTCCAGAGTGGCGAACGCCCACCGTATAAAGGGTAAAGGGGAGGACTATGCTTGGAGTTGCCTTGAATGACCGGATTTGAAATGAAGATATGCGCTAGAGAATCAAGGTTACTATCATAGCCCGAAGAATCGCTAAACTTAAATGGCAGTGAGCGCATTGCTCGTAGAACTCTCCACAGGATCGGCACCTGCTATGTTGCCAATCCTACATAACCAGCAGTTTTCAGGATCTATACGAGGTCAACAATAGAGCTGTACAAGTTGCCAAATATTGGTCAGAAAAAATATAGTTTGAGAGCATCGACACGAAAACAAGAAGAAGAACGATAAGAACTTACCTTAAGTAGACATAACATCGCATTTTTTTTATCCCACAGGTAGTAACCTCAATGGTCCTCGGAGTGGCATACGTAGGGGCATCAGGGACCACGCAGCGAGGAGTCCAGCAGATCAGAGGGTTCCTCTGGCTAATCACGAGTGAGGTCTCCTTTGGAGTGTCCTACAGTGCCCTGTACGCATTCGAGTATGAGATCGCGCTATTTAGGAGAGAAACTGGCGTATACAAGTGCTCGGCTTACTTTGTGTCCAGGTTGTTGAGTTTTGTGAGTATTTTGCTCAATTTTAATATGCGAGAGTTTTTTTTTGGCGTAACACCCCTCTACCATATGGTCCACCATGTCCTCCGGGCAGATCACACAGTGGTGACATCCGGGTGTTTCTTCAGCCTGAATCCGATGCCGAAACCTCCCGAACTTGCCATGCCCGGTGAGGACCTGCGTCATGCGGAAGGTGAGCACGCCGTGAGGTCTTTCCAGCCACGCCTCAAAGAGTGGACTTACTGCCATAATTATGGCGTGCCGAATTAGAATTGGGGTGTTTTAAATCCATGGATCGATTTACCATCAGGTAAAACCTATATCCATGGAAAACAGTCGGAGATTTTTATTTTGTCAGATAACACCTTTGTCCACTTAACCCTTCAATTTGTTTATATTGTTTGTGACAAAACACAGAAAAAGTGAGACCTTTCTTTCTTTTTAGCAGCTTTGATGCTTTATACCTTTGTTGTTGATGAAGATATTTCAAAGAATCTTTCATATTAGTATATTCAAACTAAAAAATATTGAATTTAGCAAATAAAAATTTGCATGCATATCCTCTATGGACTTACCATGTCTTACTTGCTCCCACAGATACCACGCTGCATAATATATCCGGTCCTGTTGGTGTCTATAGCGACCCTGGCGGTGGAACTTCCTCGCTACATCATGACAGCTACGGAGTTCACCATCCTCTTGGTCCTCAGTTCAATACCTGCTGTTGCTTATGGTAAGAATAGCTGATGGTATGATTCATTTGATGGTTATCTTGCAATTTTTAGACGTATGTATTTTTGTATGTATGTTTATTTAGGGCAAATCTTGGAATTGAATTTTGAAATAATTACCTCTAACCGATTGAGCTGAAAATTTATGTATTTATGTGATTTTGTCGACAATACACGATATGGTACCATGTAGCTTCTTCTTCTTTTCGTGTCGATGCTCTCAAACTATACTTTTTCTGACCAATATTTGGCAACCTGTACACTCTATTGTTGGCCTCGTATTCATTCAGAAAACTACAGGTGGTTATGCAGGATGGGCTACATAACAAGTGGTGCATGTCCTGTGGAGAGACTCCACACTAGCACCTATCTCTAGATGGGTCGAAGGAGCCCCATTTGGCCAGATTGTTTTTACAACGGCCAACCTGGGTCTCAAACAACCTGGGTCAAATCTCTAAACCGACTGCGTGCTGCGTGGTTTAGAGATTTTCAAATTGGCTACTTTAGTTCTCGTCCAGGGGAAAGATGTTCCAATGGGTAACGAAAACGGGAGGAGTTGGTTATGACCGAATAGCTGAGGCCCAACCACGAGCTTCTAACGCAATCCATTTGACGACCTAAACTGAACTGTTGATAGAGCTATACAGGCTGTTTAATTCCACCCATCTTTCTTGCTCTCACGCCTCACATTTTAGTTCAGCATATATTATATCTACGTCATTTTAGGTCACCCACCGCCATCACAGAGAGATCATCTTAAGTTGCTTATCTATATTATGACCTTTAGGAAAAGCCGTCAAAACCAAAACCAACCCATTTATATTCTTGTTTCCTCAAGATAAGAAAATAATCATCAGACAAGGTGATTGTGGTGAACTTTCTTTCTTCATAATTTTAGTATTTCTTACAACCTTATCTGTTGATTGAGTTGAATAGTGACTATAGGAACTACTCGCAAGAACATAACCCAATCGTATTTAAGCTCTATGGAATAGTCTTGACGCTGATATACCGCACGAAAAATGCTTGCTATGAACAAAGGTTTTTATTGAAATCATTGAAATCTTACTACAAACTTTAAGCATTATTATCGGTCAAATAACTCATTGCTTATACGTAGCTCTACGTTTTCAAGTAACAGTAGGTACGACCCACTTTCCTTAATTGATCATCATTCTTGGAAGTACCTACGTATTTAACGGCACAAATAGAACTGCATAATGGTGCTTTGTACCACTTGTAGTCACCCACTTGTTTGTACCTATTTTTGTAACAATTAATACTTCAGGTGACAAAAAAAAAACTTTTTTTGCACTAGACAAGTTACAAAAAATTAAAATTTTTGATTAGTGATATTTGCCAAATTTTTATGCATTTTTGAACTTTTAAGTACATACTTATTAAGAAAGATGTGCTAGAGCATCGACTGAATATTACATGATAGGTTTTACTGTCAGTTTTCCCACAGTCAACGTGAAAAACATACCTTCTTATGCGATGATTGACGTTTTCTATTGCTGATTGACGAAAACCATCATTCATGATTGATGGAATTGATTGACGCTTGTACCATTATACGGAAATTTAAGGCGACCATTATAAGCTCATGTAATAGTCGCTTTAAATTTCCGCATAATCGCGCCGTCTTAGTTTTAAAATTGGCTTCAAATGATTAAATCTGGGATTTTGCATAAAAAATCTAAAAACCTTACTAACTCAAAATGCCGAATATCGGTAGAACATTTGGTAGCTTAATTTGTTGCATTGTAGTCCCACCATGACGTCCTGTAAGGAATACGTCGAGTAACCAGTAAGCCTGTATGTGTATTTGGAAAGATATAAGTCCAAGATTCCAGAGCGATGAGACATAACTTATTTTCACATGAATGAAACCTTAGGTTCTCACTAGCGTCTCAAAATGTGCTTTAAATACCTGTGTGCTCGTGGAGCTCCTCCTTGGGGCAGTGTGCAGTTGTTGGCATATTCTTAGACCCCTTTCGCACCTCGTATCTGTTGTATAAGTAAGTTTATGACTTTTGGTGGTATGCGGGACAGAGAGTAAAGTCCCACATACTTCCTTTGAAAAGGGAGGATCCTCCGACCAGACAGGATATTATAGTCTGGTGGGCGACTGCCCGATAGTTGAGGTCGGGCTGTCGTACATGTTCAAATTGCGCGGAGAACTATGATTGCGCGATGCAGGATTTCGTGTTTTCTTCGTAGTTCTTATGTGGCGTCATAGATGTCGCTACAGACTTGTCTAGTACTCGTATCACAAGCTCTGCTTAATTCGGGACTAGATGGAGTTGAATATTATTATAACTCGCACCAGGCTCTTTGGTTACAGGATTATCTTTTTTCACATATGTACTGCATATTTACACCAGGTCTCGGCATGGCAGCCCTCTTCACCTCCACAGGCATCATAGGCGACGTGATGCCGTGTGTGGACCTGCCACTACTTCTCATGTCGGGGGCATTCTTGCGACTTTCATCTTTGCCACCATGGATGTACCCCGTCAAGTACATCTCGCATTTCTACTACGCCATGGATGCCATCAGTAATATTTATTGGAGACAGATTGATTTTATAGGTAAGTGTGTATTGCAGTTGTATAGTCTTTACTTCCCTAGTCTAAAGCACTATGTGGAGAGGAGAATGATCTGGTAGTTAACTCCTGCTGACCTCCTCACTATACCGTTATCTGCAGATTTTGCCTCAGACACCCATTTCACTGTATTTTTATATTCTTGTCTAATACTAATAAAAAATATCTACTTTACTAACAATATGGAAACTGGTCCTCACTCCTATTTCACTTGTGCACTAACTGTTTGAATACTGTTGTTTTCTAAAAGCTTTTATTTAGTTTCACCTGTATTTGTCTGTAATCAAATCTTGTAAATTAAATTTGACCCACTTTCCGGTTACCGATTGAGCTGAAATTTTGCATGATGACAATGCAAAATTATTTTGAGAAGGAGCTGATCTGATGATGGAACCGGAAGGTGGCTATACGAACTTGGTAGTTAAACGACACAACACCATCGAGTTTGGGCTCGTATGATTTGTCTTGACGAGTATTAATTACATAGGTATACCGAGCTATAAAAGCTTGTTATGAAAAAAATATTTTCATTAAAAGCTTGTTTCTTTAGTATTCTGTTACCTTGTGTTTAGTTTTATGCAAAATAATTAGTAGTTATTTAATATTCACTCATGTTATTGTTGATTATGGGTGACGGCTGTCATCTTCACGATACGTCCGTCTCTTATCCGTACATCCTACTAATATTATAAATGCGAAAGTTTGTATGTATGAATGGATGTATGGATGTTTGTTACTCTTTCACGCAAAAACCACTAAACGGATCTCAATGAAACTTGGTACACGAGTAGACCATATCCCAGAATAACACATAGGATACTTTTTATCCTGGGATTATGTACGCGGGTGAAGCCGCGGGCAAAAGCTAGTAATATATATATATTAATCATTATAATTAGTTTTTTATAAAAAAAATACATAACTTCTAAGAACCGGGCCGATTACAATAATCACTAACCGATCAATTACCGCCGACCTTTACGTGTTTCAAATATCTTCCAAATGCTTAACCATCATTTAAACCTTCAAACCCATCAGTATGTACCATCACGGTCATTTCTGTCCGATTACTAAAAAAAAAGTCGCTTGAACCCTGCGGCGCGGCGCCAAACCAAACCCTTTGAAGTTTTCGTTTCAAGTACAAGCAAAAATGAACTTAGCGGTGGTCAAACGGAAGTGTCTTTGATGGTACCTACCATTGGAGCGTTTCTCAGTAAAACGTAAGATTAATTATATGAGATAATAGGAGATTTTGATGGTTAGTAATATATTAAAGAAACCTCTTACAACACCGAAAGAATTCTATACGAGCAACTTTAAGGCCGCTATTCATCATTTGACTGGCCTGTTAGTCTAGTGGTTAGTGGCCCTGACTGCTATGCTTGAGGTCGTGGATTCCCACCCAGGACAAATGTTTGTGTGTTGAGCACGATCATTTGTTCTGTCTGGGTGTAATTTATCTATAATATGTATGTATTTAGAAATATATAAGTAAGTATCAGTTGTCTAGTACACATAACACAAACTCTGCTTAGCTTAAGACTAGACGGCGTTTTGTGATACATATATATATTTAGATCATCGTTTTAAACTTAAATATCGGCAATATTTTTTATTAACATAATTTTATAATAGACTAGATTCTGCCAGTGACTTCACCCGCGTGAAAGTAGGTTTTTCCTTACAAACTTTGGACCCCTATTTCATCCCCTAAGGGGTAGAGTTTTGTAAAATCCGTTCATAGCAGATCTCTACACCCTATTAGGAACCCACCTGCCAAATCTTAAGTTTGTATGTGTTATAGTTTCTGAGATTTTGTGATTAACCAGTGAGTGGTATTCCGCTTATATCTAAGCGCACGGTAGTGCGCAGGCCAAGTTCCAGCAACAGGCCGCGTGCATGCCGTGCACAATTAACACGAACCATTTCGACCCACTTTTGACCACCTATAGCTCAGTGCCTATTGCAAGTACTTATAGAGATAAAATATAGATACTACTAGCTTTTGCCCGCGGTTCGCTCCCATCAACTGACTATTCTATTCTACAGTTGTTAAGTCAGTGACTCTACCCTACTCTACTTTTTTTTTAATGCTCCAAGATTGCGGCATTCACCCAGTTAATGATTTTATTAAATTGAATTTGCCTTTTTTTCTAGATTGTCCAACAAATGAGACTTCAACCTGCGTCAGGGACGGAGCGGCAGTGTTACTAGAAAATGGTTACGAGACAGACTACATTCTTCAAGATTCCTTAGGTTTCATATTATTAACTGTATTCTGGTGTGTGCTAGGATATCTAGGCTTAAAGAGAGAGGAAAGGAAAGGCTATGCGTATTAGAATAAGGTTCATTTAAAGATAAATTTGTTGAAAATACCTGTTTTGTTTTATTGTCTTTTAGTATTTTAAAAATACAATAGAAAGTCTTTATAGACTTAAGAGGCGATGGCGCCACAATAAAATGTCTGAATCGTTTAAATGAATAAATTATTTATCAATTAGTAGGATATATTAAATAATAAAATAAAACTTCCAAAAATTTATTTTTGATTTAGTAAATATTAAATATGATGGCTTTTTAACGCGTTTTGAAACGCGACACCTGTGAGAAACTCTAGATATTAAGTTGTTAAAATAAAACTGGTTAAGAATTAGGAAGTAATTTTACGCCTACAATATTATTCATAGTAAAAATATTTCCTGAAGATACCTCGGCAGGAAATATTTTTCGTATGAATCATTCCCTAAAAATATATTGAGCTATTACACAATTCACGATCATAAAAAATAAATACTGAATTAATTATTTAGATATCAAAAACATTTTCTTAATAGACTCATTTTCTATGAGACTCACTTCAATGTTTTATCTCACTGGTTAAAAAAGTTGCCATAAAGCCTAAGGGACAAAATGTCCCTCAACATGATGCGCAACGCTCAATCTAAGTAGTGCGTGACGCTGTACAACGTTGCCGCGTTTTTTATTTCGTTCAAAAATTTTTGAACAAAATAAAAAATCTGTTGTGGTCATCAAGAATTTTAGTAGCAATTCACTTGTTTCTTGAGATGATGACGGTTCTTTAACAGATGTTGATCGTAATATGATGAATCAATAAGCGGAATAGAATATTTAGAATCAGATTTCTCTTATGATTTCAGATTTATGTTATTAATAATTATTTTATACTTACTTATGACTATTATATCTTTGCAAATGTATCCTACTTTTGTAATAAGAATATCATTATAGAGACTGGAATAGGTATTTTCTAAACGAAATCTCTGCTTTTTTGTATTGTTAAAAAGTCCCCTAATAATAAATTCATAATAAAAATAATCATTTAAATATTCCATACTTTTATAAGGCTTTTTTATGTTTTAATATCAAATGTAGATATTACAACTTTGGTCTCTATAAAGTACTTGTTGTAATTTAGATAATGGTAAATTACAGTTACATTACTTAAAGTTTTATAATCACAAAATCGATTACAAGAACATACCTTTGTAGCTCAACAAAATTACCAAGTGCAAACTTATTACAACATAATTTGGGCAGCTAAATAAAAAAAACTGCTACCAGTTTTTATTCTAAGTTCAAACTTGAAATACTGGCCTGTTCTAGGCGTTTCTATTAACCATGTAGGTTTTATTTTTTATAATGTCTCATTGTGCCTAATACGCATTCGGCCTTGTCCACAAGAAAATTATAATTATCTAGGTACCTATACATTAGAGGAGCTCGTAATGGCAAAAAATTAGTCATTATTATCATCATTTCAGCCGAAAGACGTGCACTGTTGGACACAGAGAACACAGGAATCATATTCTTCTGTTCTGTGGTTGGACATATATACTACTCTGTCAAGAAAGTACCGGGAAAAGATCAATAATACACAAAATGTCTGTTATTCATCCAAATTTATTTTATCACCTTCAAAGTATGCTCCTTTAGAAACGATACACTTGCGCCAACGAATAATCCATTCATCAAAACATTTTTTAAACGCTGCTTCCTGAATTGAGTTCAGTTCTCGCCGCGAATTCTCCTTTATGTCTTCTATCGATTGAAAACGGGTGCCACGAAGTGGTAATTTGAGTTTAGGCAAAAGAAAAAAGTCAGCAGGAGCCATATCTGGTGAATATGGTGGTTGCTGGATGGTATTTGTTGAGTGTTTGGTCAAAAATTCGTTCACAATGATAGCCTTGTGCGAAGGCGCATTGTCGTGGTGCAAAATCCAAGAATTTTCTTTCCACAAATCTGGCCTTTTTCGTCGAATTTGCTCTCTTAAACGCCGCATAACGCTCAAATAATATTCTTTATTTACCGTTAGACCTTCCGGTAAGAATTCAGAGTGCACAACACCGCGATAGTCAAAGAAAACAGTCAACATGACTTTGACTTTTGACCGACTTTGGCGTGTTTTTTTCGGTTTCGGATCAGTTGGAAGGCGCCACTCCGAAGCTTGTTGACTAGTTTGCATGTCAAACTCGTAAACCTACGTCTCGTCACCAGTAACAATGCGTTTCATGAATGTTGGGTCCGAACTGACTCGTTC
Organism: Mythimna lalbum; assembly: GCA_949319445.1. Taxonomy (NCBI): domain Eukaryota; kingdom Metazoa; phylum Arthropoda; class Insecta; order Lepidoptera; family Noctuidae; genus Mythimna; species Mythimna lalbum. The sequence continues at coordinate 5,062,567 of OX439345.1, read as the reverse complement.
TAGCATGTCCTCAGCGACTTTCATGCGATTGAGTTTTTGGAGAAAATTCAGATCTTTTGGGACTAGCCGAGCAGCAACATGTTTCATACCCAAATGATTAGTTAAAATGGTACGGATCGACTCGTGAGATACAGAAAGTTCGGCGGCTATCTCTCTCAGAGTTGAATGGGGATTTTCAGTCACTATTTCCTTCACTTTTGCGATGTTAACTTCAGTTGCAGACGTTGACGGCCTACCAGAGCGAGGCAAATCTTCCATCACATCTCGACCGCTTTTGAACGCTTTGAACCACTCATAAGCACGAGTTTTTGATAAAGTCGATTCACCGTAAGCCTTCTGTAACATTTTCAGTGACTCCGAACACGAAATTCCATTGGCGATGCAAAATTTAAGACAAACTCTTTGTTCGATATTTTTGTCCATTATGAAATTCGCAATACACACTATATATGATATTACTAAAACCAGCACTGTATTTAATATAAATAACAGATGCAACTCAAACTCCGCGCCAAAATGGAAAACAGTTGTGCCAATCTAACAACTACAAAGAAACAAAAATTTGAATTTGGAACCATAAACAAATCATCCATTCCCGATACGTTTTTGACTGAATGTACATACCTCCCCTGTGCGTCTCGCATCCATCGGATTCCCGCAACCCTTACCAAGTCATCGGTCCACCTTGTAGGATGCCTTCCAATGCGCTTCTTCCGGTATGCGGTCACCACTCCAGAACCAATCGATCGCAACAGCAATCTTTTCTGCGAGCAATATGCCATGCCCACTGCCACTTAAGTTCTTTGCATTATTCTAATGGACCTCATTTTTTTTGTGTCAGTGTATCTAAGTATACGTTCTATAGGTGCCTACTACTTTTGTAAGCTATAATTGATTTAAATAGCTCATAAATATACACGGCTCAAATATAATCAATCATTTTAACACTTGGGTGGCAATAATGATCTATGTTATTATTCTCTTTGGGTTTCATACATCTTACTAATAGTATAAATTGTCAACCAATCATTGAGATCGTTGTCGATATACGACTATAGAGTAGCTATTAACTATGGTCAGGTATAACAGATGCCTTTACTCTATGGCCGGCTATAAAAAGTCCGTTTAGGTATCTAGAATATTGTATAATATTATGCAACTTGTTTTAATGGTGAATGAACTCTGTTCTGTTCAAGGATCTTAATGACGTTTTATATTTGACATATTTCTTAATATAGATGATCGTTAAAAAATATGAATCCAGTATATGGTTTTTATTGAACACATAAAACTGGCCTTTTCTTATTTTTTGTTTCAAATTTAATATTTGGATGATCTAATAATATAAAAAGAGAAGCTTACTGACTGACATATCAACGAACAGTCGAAACTACTGGTATTTATAGGAATGTGAAATTTTATATGATGTAGGCAAGCATTAAAGGCAAAGGGTTTTACTATTGTTGTTTTACTATTCGATAGCAAAATTTTATTCCTTGGACCAATATACTGGAAACTTAGAAGTAAATAAAAAAGGGTTTTCACTATCCGTTGTTCAAAATTACCCCTGTAAACGAATTTATTTCAAAGGTTGTACGGAAAAATATTATACCTTGGTAATGTGGTCACTATTTTGGATTACTATAAAGTATTATTCTATTTTATTAATTACCCCTATGCCCAGTTATTAATCATAGATCATAAACAACTGACAGACAAAAATCTGGTTTAAAATAAGGTATTCACTATCAGCAAATAATCAACAAAAACACAGATTAGTCTTGTATCACTTTAATCATAAGTATCTAACAAAATATCCTTAAACATTATTTAAAACTAGTATACAGGCGTCCCCCGACTCCTCTTGACCACCATAGCAAACGCCACAATATGCGCCACACAGTACATAACCACCAAGCACACACAGTTTCTCCAGAAGTTCCTCTCATCATACCCGAACCTGGTCAACACTCCAGCGCCCGTCCTGATGCAAGGCAGGCCTTCGGCGTTCACACAATTAATGGTATCAACTAAATTCCACTGCAATACGGAGATACACTCGGTTCCATAGTAAAACCCTGAGATGTAACGCAGCCAGGAGAAGTAAGCTGGTGCTGTGGCTAGGTTCAGGTAGATTCCAGAAAACATGAGTCCTATTAAGTCATAGGGAACTGAGATTAGAGCTGCAGTCTCCATTTTGTCGAAGGTTGCTGATAGCAATGAGCCTGGAATACCAATTTTTTATGAGATTCCATTTTTAAAATGGACATAAAGCAGGTGTTTTAGTTCGAATGACATAGCATACATAAGTATAAGCAGTCTTATAATATTACTACGGCTGGGAATCAGGCTTCCTCTCTGAGAGAGAGAATGGGCCGTAATCCACCACGCGGGCCCAGTGCGGGTTGGTAACCGGTAAGTTCAACTGGCTTATTAGCATATAATAGCATAAAAGCCTTATAATGTTGTTACTACTGGGACTCAGGCCTTCGCGAACCTTAATCGGATTAGGAGAATGTCATATGTGTTAGAATTTTTGGTTCAAGGACATGTCGGTTTCTTTACGATATTTTCCTACACCGTTTTGAAAGCAGTGGTCATGATGATGATAACTGTAATAATGTTCCAGGTCTTGAACCCACGACCAATAAATTTTAAATGGGGGCCCGTTACCACTGGGCCACCGCCCACCACTGCTTTCAATAACTCATTGAATTAACCAGGTACCTAACTTTTTTGAACATGAACGTAAATTAACGGAACTTGGATAGACTTGGAATGTAATGATAAAATGTACCTACAACAAGGACCTATTACTTAAGTCATCATACAATAACGAAGTATTTTGGCAATTTATGATGTTTCGGTTCCAAATAATAAAGCTAATATTGCTAGATTATGCAAGGTTTGTGCATAGTTACAAGCAGGGTTTTCTGGTCGTCAATTCTGGCTATTAGAATCGCAATAGAATGAATTAGTGTGTAGAATTTGACCAATATAGGTACACAGGCATGCAAAAAAGACTAAATAATACTTGTGAAACTAGTTATTCTTTGATTAGGCATCTACTTACATTCGTGCATAATGGACCAGATATTGGGTATAGGGTAAAGAAAGCAAACGACAAACACATAAAACTTCTTAAAATTTATTGAGCCAATTCATCAGATCTTTAAAATTATTGCCAATTCTTAAGAAGTAAGTTTCGTAAAAGTTAGGTTAGAACAATAACAATTTTGTATGTATTACGTAAATCCTTTACAACAATGAGGCTACACTTAAAACTTATTAAACTAAATATCACCCTGTTCACCATTATGGCAGGGGTGAGATTCCAAGAAACAATACAAATAATGATATTATTAAAAGCTATGTACAATTAAACTATTTTCTTTCTAATATACAGGTGTGCCCCTACTTCTCTTGATAACCATAAGAAAAGCGATAAAGTGAGCTATGCAATACATACTGAACAAACAAAGACAGTTACGCCAGAAATGTGCTTCGGAAAAACCAAATCGATTTAAAACCTCAGGCCCCGTTTTTATACAAGGCATACCAGCGATTTTGACACAATCAATTGTCTCGATAGAATCCCATTGGAGAATGGAGATGCTCTCGACGCCGTAGTAGAATCCTGATACAAATTTAAGCCAAGACAGGTAAGGTGAGACGCTAGCTAAGTTGAGGTAAAGACCAGAGAACATAGTGCCAATGAGGTCGAACGGTACGGATACGAGTGCAGCGGTTTCCATTGAGTTGAACGTCGATGATAGGAACGAGCCTGGAATTTTGAAAATAGAATGCCAATTATAAAATAGTGATCAGTTCAGAGAACTGGCTGATTGTAATTTAGAATTTGGTTTGAACTTCGACTTTTTGCTCTATTTTTTGCTATCCGTTAAATTGTTGGCTGTTTTCATAATACATATGGCAATAGTTGTTTTTAATTTAAATTTTAATGAGTTTATAATTTTGTTGTTTTGGGAGCAGTGGCTGAAAGCAAGGTCATCTAATGGGTCTACATAAAAGGGAAAGCTCAGAATATTTATAATACGTTTGAACTTACCATAAGCATTCGCATAGTTAGCACACAGAATGCAGACGAAGTTGAAACCGAGCCAGCCCATGAACCCACCGTGTAGTCCAGCCACCAAGAAAATGAGCGTCGTAAAGATTGTCGGTTCTATCACTGCTCGAGGTATCTGCAATAAGAAGGATTATATCATGTTAGGGTAATTGTTCCAGAGGTATCATAAATCAGAAATTATCACCCGTTATGAACGACAATTTGGCTTTAGTGTTGTCTATTTTGATAGCGTTTTTGCTGGTTCTTGACTTTATTAACATCACAATAAACAGTGGTTGCTATTTCTAGGCTTAATTTGCAAGGAAAGTGTTATTTTTTTATTATGCTACGAGTAGTTCAAACTGTGTTTCTAACGTAAGATAAGTAGCCTTAAAAAATACCAATAAATTTATTATTTGTTTATTAATTATTGAAACATGTAGTAAGCGAGTTGTTCTAAAATGTTTAGTAAGTAACCAAGAATTTCTCTTTCTTGAATGATAAACCTGAATGCGACAAAGTAGAAAATTTTCCAATACCACTAAACACAATTTAATGACGTTAGCCGTAAAACAAACAGGTTTACCCTTGTTTGGTCATTGTCACGTGCGACGGTAACATATTTAAAATGCCTCGTTATAAAAATTCATAAATTCGATATTTATTAAAACTGTTATATGAAGCAATAATATTTCATTCAGAGATTTAGATGAAGATTTAAGTTTTTGCTAAACTGAACTTAACTTACCTAAGTTAAGTTTAACTAAGAAAGTGATCTTCATATACCTAATCCTCAAAGGCATATTGTAGTATGTCAAATCATCAGGCTCATCGCTAGTACACGAACTGGCTATATGTAAACGTGGCTTTCATTAAATAATGTATATTTTAATCATACATCGTAACTTACGTTAAATAAAAAACCCCGAAACTCACCCAAAAAATCATCTTCGACAAATAGTAAGGTAATGGGGAATACAATCCGCTAGCAGTCTCTCTCAGCAATATGGGAACCTCACTTGGGAACGTAATGAAGACAGCATAGATGAAGAGGAATATCGTCTCCGTAATCGTGAGGTAGAGGAGACCTTCCACGTTCTGTATGTCACGCTGGTCCAATTGTTCAAAATGGCCGTGGTATGGGACTGAGATTATCAGACCCACGAACTATAGACAAAAAATAGTGACGGTTAAGAGCTGCCTGACGCCAAAATAAATCCGAAATATATGGCAATTTCTAAAAATACAAAAAATAAAAAAGGTAAAAAAATAAAACAAATGGTTGGTTGGCTGGGGGGTTGAAGTTGATGGGAAATCGTTTATCTTGGTATGGTCATGTATGTCATCAAGAAGAGGGATGAAACGCATATTACTACAAGAGTTATGAGTATAAATGTGGATAGATGGAGAGGGATAGAGGGAGACCAAAGAAAAGATGGATGGATTGTTGTGAAGAGTGATTTAAAAAAAAGATAGTGATAACATGACGGTTATATACGGTTATATAGAAGAAAAAAAAAGACGTGTTGTGCCAACCCCAAATAACACGGGACAAAGTAGGAAGATAATCTTGACAAAAAAAAATTAAAAAAAACTTCTGCAGAAGCAATTATAAAGTTACCAACAAGTCATTTTTCAGACAGTCTACTAGTGTAATCTTATTTTTTTATTTCTCTCGACGGGGAAAATCATCATTGACAAAACCCGCTCTTGGGTGGAGCGGGAGATAGTGTCAGACTCTTACTGACTAAAAACCCCGCGCCGTTCCTTCTAGCCTTCATACCGGGGCTCTAGTTTCCTTTCGGATAACCCCGACCCCGGTAGGCTTCATTTTTCAGACAGTCTACTAGTGTAATCTTATTTAAATCGTTGATTTGATAAGACTATATTGTCATCAAAACTGTATAGGAACTTTTTATTTTACTACATCATTTTAGTGAGTTATATTTTTGGAATAGTGTCCTCGAGTTCTTTATTTCAATACCCTAAATGAGCATATCACAAAAAAACACGACCACGCGTACTTAGTAGAGGCCGTCAATTTGTTCTATTTTTATAACTCATATAATCGTTGTCACTTCTGTTGTTAAGACTTTAAGACCAAACTTGTGAAACCTCATGTGTTAAAAGTTAAAAAAACATTAATCTCTCTTTCTGAGGCAGTTGAGTAAAAAAAGAAAAATTACATAACTATAAGGCAGAATTGGTATAAGAAAATGAACAAATTGAAACTCACCATAAGCAATAAGAACTCGGCGACCCAAATGCTATAGTTACGCTTTAGCGCTTGTAGGTTTCTCCACATCAGCCAGTAGAATTGTACGAAGTAATTTACTTTGACTCTGCAATAAAACGATTATTTAGACCAGTCTACGCGAAATTTGAAGGACTTTATAAAGAATATCATAGACCAACAACAGATCTGCCAGTAGATTTTTGTATTTAAGATACATAATTTAGAATTATTAAGAGAACTGTAATAACCCCAAAGAAAGCAGACACTTTTATCATCATCAGCCTTTTTCATGTTCCCACTGCTGGGATTTAGGCCTTCTCTCTAGGAGAGGGAATGGGCCGTAATCCACCACGCGAGCCCGGTGCGGTCTGGTGAATGTCACATATCTTCGAGTTACTTTTATTGACCAAGATGTAAATACACAACCAAAATGTAAATAAGTACGTAATTATTTATTACTAGCTTTTGCCTGCGCGGCTTTGCTCCCGCTCTTCCCAACTCCACCCTACTATACCCAACTCTACCCTACTCTACCCTACTCTACCCTACTCTACCCTACTCTACCCTACTCTACCCTACTCTACCCTACTCTACCCTACTCTACCCTACTCTACCCTACTCTACCCTACTCTACCCTACTCTACCCTACTCTACCCTACTCTACCCTACTCTACCCTACTCTACCCTACTCTACCCTACTCTACCCTACTCTACCCTACTCTACCCTACTCTACCCTACTCTACCCTACTCTACCCAACTCTACCCTACTCTACCCTACTCTACCCTACTCTACCCTACTCTACCCTACTCTACCCTACTACTCTACCCTACTCTACCCTACCCTACCCTACTCTACCCTGCTCTACCCTACTCTACCCTACTCTACCCTACACTATCCTAATTTTTTTTTTCCATAAGAACCTTCTCCTCACAATAACAATCACAACAAAAAAAAAACAGCCAAATCGGTCAAGCCGTTTTCATGCCAAGTCGTGACAACGGAAAACGGGGGTCATTTTTATATATATAGATTTCAACCAATCTGTAACTCAATACAAGAGCAAGGATTCAAATTAACAGTATTATAAATACTTACAGAGTTACATATCGCTCATAATACTGATCCTGAAACAAAGCATATTAAAAATATTAATGAAGTCATAAATATAATATTCGCGTGACAATATAACAATAAATGCCAATGTTTTACAAATCAAACCTAAATTCTTATGTTCGACATTGATGTACATAATCTACGAGTTTTATATTGCCGTGAGAATTTTATATGTTAATATTAAATCAATAAATTAATTTTCATTTTTATTTTAGCATATTTTTGTTCTACCTAACACATTATAGCATAACTTTTAAGGAATTTATGAACAATATTTTAGCAGATGTTAGTTTTAGGAGTAATTCATACCTTTGGCATTTATTAAAAAATTTAAATTAGTTTATATCGTCACGATCTGAGATAAAATTGTAGATAAGTTTAAGTTTAGATCGTGAGAACCACAAGAACTTTGTTGTCTTTGATTGGACTTCTATATCACATAACATTTTATTACTAGTTTATCTCTGAATCCTATTTATTGCGTAAAACGATCTACTCATTTGATTATCTAAATAACTCCTAAATGGTCAATACATCAGATTAGAGAATAAGAAGTGCTATATCTCCTAATATAATAAAAAACAGAAAGCCTTGAATGAGCTGTTTGTAATGGAAAAATTAGCAATAAAATTAGTTATCCTAAAAATGAAGACTGTAAAACTGTATTAATAAATTTTAAAAGGTACCATAGTATAATTACAATATAGACACTTGTGTTGAGAGAAAACTTAATATTATAATAAGCACACATTTTATTTTCAAAAGTTTTGTTAAAATTAATTTATAATATGAAATTAGTTAGAAATTTTTTAAGTACCTTTTCATCAGTTTCGCCATTAAAATACTCAGTTTCATCTTTAACCATTCCAACTTTGCTGTCAATCTCAGCAGCAATGTCGGACCGGGAGTATTCATCACAGATTTTTCGGATTCGGTCACGACTCTCCATCTCCTTATCTACCTGAACACCCAGCAAGGATATATAATATTCGGCTGCATTGAAGCCAACAGGACACTTGAAGCTGAGGCTGTGGAAAAATAAATAAGATTAGATTTCACAGTTGACAAGATGTTCAAACACCACTAAGAAAACTGACGGAGGTAAAAAGTACCAATCATTGCACACTGTAGAAGACTGCAAAACTTATAGACGAGCCGCGGTCGCGATCTTTAATAGTGAAGGGTTGACGAAGACAAAGAAACAAAATCTCTTATTGTTACATACCCTAAAAACTATAGATGATGAAGTTCGATGAGATATCGATGTACATGAAAACATTGAAGCATGTAAAGTTGAATTAATTGATGCTGATTTCAAAGATAAAACGAGTATTCATACATATGTATCGTATCCTTAAAATTGAGTTTTTGAATAGACCATAATGACCAAACATGTTAAATCACAAATGTCCGCTGAGCAATAACTATAGATTTTAACAGTTGATAAGATAATTCCAGTTCTAGCGTACGATCTTGTGTAATCTTATCAGTACTTCTGAATATATTAGCACTAAATTATGGTGCGTAGTTCATTTGCCTTGATTTTGTTTCCTTATATAGAATTATAATGTTTGATTTTTAGATTGATAAGGAAAGTTAGTTTTATTGTATCGATAATAACAAAATAGCTCTTATAATATCGGAGTTCTTAATCGTTATCTACCGTTTCATCTCCCAATATGCCCATCATCATTAATTTCAATCTTATAGGCATCTACATCCATACTCACGCCATATTCCTTATTTAAATTACTTCACATGATACACCGATTCCAGCAGCACTTCAAGAAGTTACTTAGTATTTTCTTCTCTTAGATAAACACGACCATTACAGCTATTTATGTGTAGTGTTAGTATTTATGAGTGACGGTTGAAAAGTAGAAAGGAAACCGTTTGTCTTGGTATGGTAATGTAAAGAGGAGAGATGAAACGCATGTTGCTAAAAGAGTTATGAGTTTACAAGTGAATGGATGAAGAGGGAGGCCAAAGAAAAGATGGATGGATTGAGAAATGGAAGTTAGTGGTAGCGTGACGAGTGACAGGACAGAATGGAAGAAAAAAACGTGTTGCGCCGACCCCAAATAAAACGGGATAAGGGCAGGAAGATGATGGTTAGAGTGATCGACACCTTGCGTAACCAGAGGACTGGCTCGTTCTTCGCTCAAAAAATTAGCATTGCCATCCAAAGTGGTAATGCTGCCAGTCTGCTTGGCACATTTCCGGATAACAGCGATGAGGAGTACTTCGACGCCTGAGTGTACTTTGTGTTTTTGTATTTTATGTATTTATTTAGGTGTTAGAGTGACGGACATTTTCAATTTACTGAGAAATGTTGTCAAAGTTGGTGCCTACTCGTATATAATTAATTTATCTACCTTTACTTGGGATAGCATCTATTATAAATAACATTACACTAATATGCACCAATGGCACTTTAGAGCATTGAGCGTATTAAGTGCCTTTATCTTATATTCGTCATTTATAATGTAATAGATAGCTATTTATAAAAAAAAAATGGTCGACGACTACAAATTTTCCTTTTTTTATATTTAATGCGATAGCTTTATTTCACAGTTGCAAATTGGGTCATGTCACATAAATTCGATCACGTGCCACTCCGGTTTGATGAAGCTAAAAATCTCTAAACGGCCTTGAATTTAAAAGCTCTCCATACCACAAGTTTTTTTCCATTGAAAATGTACAGTGACATTTTGTTTATTGTAATTATATTGAGGTGACTGCTTGACCTACTCACGAAAGCATTATACTAGTTTAATTTATTTATCATCATCATTATTTATTTATGCAATTTTCGATATCCTCAAGTGTTGTTGTTGTGTCTGTTGAAAAGAAAACAATAAAATATAAGTTTATAATATAATAGTCATATTTATGAGTTGCACTTTTGCAGTTTCTAAGTTATTAACGCATTAATGATTCAACCGTTTTTCGGTAGCAAGACAATTACGCGAATACCTAGAATGTACCTAATAATAATTATAATTACAAGCTTTCATTTAGTTTCACCTGTCCTGATGTTTTTAATTGTCTGTAGTCATACCTTGCAAAATTTTTATTCACTTCCCGGTTACCGATTAAGTTGAAATTTTGTATGCATGTGTAAATCAGATGACAATGCAAAATTAATATAATAATATTCCACAACTATCACACAACGCGATCTAGTCTCAAGCTAAGCAGAGCTTGTGTTATGGGTACTAGACAACTGATAAACATACTTATATATTTTTAAATACATACATATTATAGATAAATTACACCCAGACACAGAACAAATGATCATGCTCATCACATAAACATTTGTCCTGGGTGGGAATCGAACCCACAACCTCCGGCATAGCAGTCAGGGCCACTAACCACTAGACCAACAGACCAAATTATTATGATATGGAACTGATCTGATGATGGAACTGGAAGGTAGCTATAGGAGCTTGGTAGTTAAAAGACACAACCCCTTTGAGCTCATATGATTCATCTGGGCGAGTATTAATTGTATAAGTATGCCGAGATATAAAACCTTGCTATGAAAAAAAGATTTTCATTAAAAACTTGTTTATTGAACTAAAACATTTTGTACACGTAAACACTCACAAAAAACACAGAGAACAAGGTCCAGGGCCTTACCGTAATGTGTTAAAATATTATCAGTACCCCTAGACAAGTTGCTAATCTGAAATAGTTAACGCTAGTAGTAACCTTCAAATGGACGTCATCTCAACGCTTAGTCACGTGGTTAGAACAAAAGAATTGGCGGCAAGGCCAACTCGAAGCGTTCGACGCAAGCGAAACGATTGTAACTTGGTAAGGGGAGCTGGTCTGCCAGCGAGAAAGAGGGATAGACCTATACAACCTATATATCGCTCCATCCCTTTAACAGTTCAGTTTAGGTCATAAAATAGATCACATTAAGAGTTCGTGGTAAGGCCTCAGTTAGAGTCAGAAATAACAAGTATTTGAAAATAAAGATCAATTTTTGGTCCCAGATGGTACCCAAAAATAGATTTAACTTCTGTTATGCGTTCCAGGATTTGTACGATATTTTTACATTACAAAAGTAGAATAAGAAAGCAGAAGAATCCAGAAGCCAAAGAGTCAAATCCAATTTCAGATGCAGTGCATGTTGAGTTGTGACATTTTGAAGTTGCGTAATTATTTGAAATGATATGAGAGAGTATATCGTGAAAGTGCGTTTTCTAAAAGTGTTCCTGGAGTTTATGTACTATCATGAGGACCATAGGATATATAGTATTCTCCTTGAGCTCTATATGGAAGCATATTTCTATTTTCACCTCGTGTTATTAATAACATTTCTTTTCCACAATTTTTCTTATCCATTTCATTTCAACACCAAAATACGTACCTAGTTTTCAACATTCTTTTACCTTATAACAGCATATACTAGTAGCTACGGAACCACTGTAGGTAAGTACTTGTATCAAGTTTTTACGAGCCCACGATGATGGATTATAAATTAACTAATTCAAGACAGGTCAATCCGTATATATTGTAGGTATCTATCTATATAAGATATCTCTTAACTTTATCTCGAGTAGTTTTAGATTACACAGATAAACCTTATTTAAATATTAAATGGATCCTTATCAGTTTCAATCATGGAACTTTTTGCCCATCACTTGGGCTGTTAATAGAAGCTTCTTCAATCGCTTATTAAAATTTATTTACAAGATATGAAAATAAGAAAATGGCGGCTAAATAATAATTTAGTTGAATTTCATCATATTGTTGATGTCCTGGGTAAATCCTGTATGTTAAATTCAACAATCGACCTTTATTTGACCCCACTGAATACGAAAGTTGATATTCTTTTCAAATAGTATTGTTATGTTGATTGTAAATTAATTTCTAAAAATATTTTCCATTTACATATCACTGTATTTTTTAATAATAATGGGGAATGAATTTTAGCAGACGAAAATCATTTAGATTGAAATCGTCAACATTACAGAAGTAGAACGTTAGTTTTAAATGTAATTTAATACAAATAATGAGTAACCTTAGTAAGACCCATCACGGTTGTCTACCATTGAACGTTCAAGGGTACTTACTTCATAAAAAAAACTTAATAGCTTATGATAATTCGGTTAGATTCATTAGTTTTGAATTACGACAATCATCTTGATAGAATAGCCAATGCTTGACAACATTAATTCAAGAATTCAATAATGCTAATCACTCTATAATCATTTGTTCAACAAAAATAGATAAACGAAAATTTATATTATGATTAATTTAACGATATAAGGCTTTTCCTGGTTTAACATCTGTGCCAGACAGCCTGACTATAACATACTTTATTATGACTTTAGAAACCAGTTGGAGCATAAAATGCATATATAATTAACCAAATTGATTTAATTAAAACGCAGATTAAAAGAACTAGACAGCTTGGAGCTAAAACACTGATAAATGTTAACATTACAAATATGGCTAGTGAACCACCTGCACTAATTGATATTGATTTGAATAATGTATGTAGAAACAGTTGGACATCGGTGACAGGTACGGTGCTATAAGAAGTCAAACTTTTACTAAAACTCGCATATTTCTGGAAATATAACCCTAGAGAATTCATTAAATGCTACTAATGAAGGAAAAACTAATCGGCTTGTTGGATGATGCTGCAGCCCAATATGTTGGTCCGACAAGATCCGCACCGCTCTTGACTCTACGATATACAACTCTCTTCACACTGCCAGTGACAGAAACCGACGGAGGAATATCATTCAAGGAAAAGTGATGAAGCAGGGTAGTAACAACTCTCAACATTGAGGAATGCAACACAAGGAATAGGAAGATGATACCGTGGAAAGCTATCCTTCTTTTAACCAACAGCACAATTAGGTGGAACGACTCAGACCTCAGAATCCAATTTTGGCACCAAATATACGATAAGCATATCTATAACGTGATACTTTCTAAGAAATACATCAGAATTAGATAAACATATATATAATATATATATATAGTACTTACGACGCAAAGAACTGGTCAGCCTGCTCAATAGTGCCATGGAAGGCTATCCGTCCATTAGCCAACAGTACAACTTGGTGGAACAACTCGAAGACACCAGAAGCCGGTTGGTGCACTGAGCATACAACTAGTTTTCCCCCTATGGCCAACTTTCTTAGGCGGGATACTACTGCTGCTGCCGCCCAACTGTCCAGTCCAGTTGTTGGTTCATCACAGAATAGGATTGGAGGGTCGTTTAAGAGCTGTAGAAGAGGATCTATATTAATTACTGTTGTGAACTTCAGATAACGAATGATTTTTTGGAGGGTAAGCGGAACAGAGAGTAAAGTCCCGCAAACCTCCGTTGAAAAGGGAGGATCCTCCGACCAGACAGGATGTTATAGTCTGGTGGGCGACTGCCCGATAGTTGAAGTCGGGCTGTCGTATATGTTCAAATCGCGCGGAGAACTCTGATTGCGCGATGCAGGATTTCGTGTTTTCTTCGTAGTTCTTATGTGGCGTCATAGATGTCGCTACATCACTCCCCTCCGGAGATCGGAGATCGATGGTTCTTGATGCTTCTTGATGTGTGCCAGGCCAGCGGTAGGTTGGTTCCAGTGAGTCGGAACCAATGCCGCATAGTTCTCGGTGAGTCGGAACTGTCTGCGGTGATGCCCCAGTGAGTCGGGGTGATGATATCCCAGTGAGTCGGGATAATGCCCCAGTGATTCGGGGTGATGATGTCCCAGTGAGTCGGGATGATGCCCCAGTGAGTCGGGGTGGTGCTGTCCCAGTGAGTCGGGATGATGCCCCAGTGAGTCGGGGTGGTGCTGTCCCAGTGAGTCGGGATGATGCTGCAGGCTCTAGTGAGTCGGAGTAGTGCTGCTGGCTCCAGTGAGTCAGAGCGGTGCTTGTGCGACGTAGGGCTTGATTGCTAGCGTCGACCAGGAGAGGTTCTTCATGGCTCTTCATATGACTGGCCGAAGGTGCGGTGTGCCAAGGTCGCTGATGCGGCTGAGGTGGTGACCAGGTATGACCAGGTAGACATACTGGTGGTCAGGATACCCTTAGCCGAGGGTGCTGGCTGTTTGGCTCGTTGCTCGAAAGCTTGAGGAAGTGATGATGACGTCACGAAGTAGTAGCTGCACGAAGGCTGCGCTGACGTTCTTTGTCGAGGGTCACCAGTTTGGAGGGATGTGGAACAGAGAGTAAAGTCCCGCAAACCTCCGTTGAAAAGGGAGGATCCTCCGACCAGACAGGATGTTATAGTCTGGTGGGCGACTGCCCGATAGTTGAAGTCGGGCTGTCGTATATGTTCAAATCGCGCGGAGAACTCTGATTGCGCGATGCAGGATTTCGTGTTTTCTTCGTAGTTCTTATGTGGCGTCATAGATGTCGCTACAATTTCATACTTTAGTGAATAGCTTGGATGATTCTAAAGGTAATGATAACTAGGATCGTCGTTTGTCTATACAGCTATCTTAATTACTTGTCCTTACCTTGTCTTACTACCTGGCTTTGGGCTTTGCTATCAAATCATTTAGTTTTGGATCTATTAGTGGGCCAATAGCTCTTTGTCTCGCCTATTGTTGGACTGTCTCAAGCCTTATAGTCTATATATCCTTATGATTTTTTACTTCGATTTGCAACCCGGTTAAACAGAATATCCATATCAGACCGTTTTAATGATTCTTCATCGCTTACCTGTACAGCTAAAGCGACTCTTTTCCTCTCTCCACCAGACAGAGCCTTCAGTTTCGTTTTGGTACAGTTGTTGACTCCGAGCTCACTAAGAAGTAGTTGAACACGCCTCGCTCGTACTATCTTTGTTGATCGCCGGTCCATCATCATACGGGCCTAGATAAAATAAAGGGTCACGTGATATTATTCTACAGTTGCTCAATTTTATAGTCAAAGAAAGAGAAATAAAGGAAAAAAGATAAAAAGAAAAGATGATGAAAAGAAAGAAGAAAAGGATAAATAAAGGAAGAAAGAAAGACACTAGAAGCGACAAAATGGATTTAATTGGTACAACATAAGACACAGAAACACTAGTTAGGTATCATCATCATCATCATCATCATCATATTAGCCGAAAGACGTCCACTGCTGGACATAGGCCTCCCCCAAGCGTCGCCACAACGACCGGTCCTGTGCGTCGCGCATCCATCGGATTCCCGCGACCCTGACCAGGTCGTCGGTCCACCTTGTTGGAGGCCTTCCAACGCTGCGTCTTCCGGTACGTGGTCGCCACTCCAGAACCTTTCGTGCCCATCGACCATCTGTTCTGCGTGCAATGTGCCCTGCCCATTGCCACTTAAGTTTGGCTACTCTTAGTTAGGTATAAACAAAATAAAACAGGAGCAAAAATAGAATAATGTGCCTCACGGCTGCGCCTAATAAGTCCAGTTCAGCATATATACGTCATATTATGTTCTGGCCATCACAAAGAGGATGTATAAGTTGCTTATCTTTATTATGCTATCCAGGACACGCCGTCGCAGCTAAAATTTTGATGTTCATTTATATTCTTGTTTCATCAAGATAACAAAATTATCAAGATTGTTCTGGTTCTGTATGGTTGGAATAATAGATGGATGAATTGTGTGAGAAGTGATATGAATGAAAAGGGAGTTAGTGATAGCGTGACGAGTGACAGGACAGAATGGAAGAAAAAAACGTGTTGCGCCGACCCCAAATAAAACAGGATAAGGGCAGGAAGATGATGATGATGATGTTCTGGTTCTGTATAACCAACGCTTCACCAACGACAACATAACATGTTTTTTTTTATGGCAACAGCTTGTCCGGCTCTGGGTGGTAGAACAAGAGGAGGTGATAGACTATTACTGAAAACACGCCCGTGTTCCTTCATTTGCCCTATGTGACCCAGGGCCATGCTGATTCAACAAACAAAAGACGTTAGAATTGAATTTTGATTTTATGCAATGTATTTAAATCGGGTCTTAGTAACTAGAACAGGAACAAATTATATAACAAATTATAGCCTGCTGTCTCCCAAACTAGGCAAAAACCTGTATCTTGGGAGACAGTATATTTACAGATTTTAGTTATTAGATTCATAGCCCATGTAAGACGACATTATATGAAAAAGAAGTGAATTTGAATCTGACTGACTGATATGATTTAATGCAATTTAATTTATTTGTGCCTGGGCGGAACAACGCCGTGCCCTCGTGGGGGCGATCGGCGGCGGAGACCTCTCGCGTCGGGCTTTGGTCGAAGCCATGGTCCGGAGCGAGGAGAATTGGCAGGCGGTCGCCTCCTTCTGAGAAGCAGTAATGCTAGCAAAGGAAGAGGCAGACCGCATCAGGCAACGGCGCCCTCGCCGCCGCCGCCGGGATTCCAATCCCGATTTCCGGCCACCGTAGACGTGGGCTCGCGGACGGCGAGCCATGGGTAGCTCGCTGTCCGATCGTCCAGTAACTGTCCGGACCGAGCCCAAGACGTCGACGGCGCGCACTGTTCCCGCGCGCCTCAAGGAGTTGTCAGCAGCAGGAGGGACCCAGCTGGGTCGAAGCCTACTGGGGCCAGGGTGATCTGAAAGGAAGCTCGTGCCCCGGTATGGAGGCTAGAAGGAACGGGGTGGGTTTTTAGTCAGTAAGAGTCTGACACTATCTCCCGCTCCACCCAAGAGCGGGGGTTGTCAAAAGATGATGTTTGCCCACTAAACAAAAAAAAAAGCTGTCGCGCATTCCAGTTGTTTTTTGCGGTGGCTTCTAGCGTTTGTTTGAGGTCCGTGTGCGGGGTCACTAACTGCTGCACTCAGAGACGCCCATTAACGCTAATCTCTGATTTACTAATTTTGTCATTGAATAATAGTCTATATCTTTATGATGTTAAGTACCTTAGGTTTTGCTTTAATTGACATTAAAATAAAATGACGTCTCTGAGTGCGGCAGTAAGTGTCTTTTTGATGTTTCTTAAAGGACTCTCCTCATACGAATATTTCAAACTCCACCTGTCATTTGTCATTAAAGTATCGTTTCGATTCCCAAACCCGCCCTGAGTAAATCAATGGTTACTTAAAATATCCTTTAAATACATCAAGGTGAACGGAATAAATTAATTTAACTTCTCTTCAGCTTGTTTTTTTTTATTCGAGTTATAAACATATAAGGAGGTCAATAAAATAATTGATTAATATATTATTCATGGTATCATGTTAATTGGGTACTGACAACGATCTAAGATGGTTATCTGATACTGATATATTTAGATCATAATAATTTGACATTTCACGACACCACCACTAAACAATTTGTTTAGTCTAGGTTAAAGGTTAATATTGAAAAACGTGCTCAAATTTCAACGTCTTATGTAACTAAAAGTAATTTTAAAATGATGATTTGTTTTATCTTGATTGGTTATTAAAACAGTTTTAGTTTAACTACTGTTTTATCTGTTGTATCTGACGTCTTCCGTTTGTCTTGGTATGGTCATGTAAAGAGGAGGGATAAAACGCATGTTGCTAAAAGAGTTATGAGTTTACAAGTGAACGGATGGAGAGGGAGAGGGAGGCCAAAGAAAAGATGGATGGATTGTGTGAGAAGTGATATGAAAGAAAAGGAATTTAGTGATAGCGTGACGAGTGACAGGACAGAATGGAAGAAAAAAACGTGTTGCGTTAACCCCAAATAAAATGGGACAAGGGCAGGAAGATGCTGATCTGACGTCTTCTAGGGTTGAGGGATTTTTCATTTTTTTTTTTAATCTACATACCTACCTATAAAAAAAGAGATACTGTCTGATTGACATATCAACGCACAGCCGAAACTACTGGGACTAGGAGCGTGATATTTTGCACAAGGTTTCTTTTTATGACGTAGGCGAGTAATAAGAAGATTTTCTAAATATCACCTTTATAGGGATGAAACGGGGGTTTAAAGTTTTTATGGATGAATCTACATCTCTGATGAAACGGGGGTTTAAAGTTTTTATGGATGAATCTACATCTCTGATGAAACGGGGGTTTAAAGTTTTTATGGATGAATCGACTGGCCTGTTGGTCTAGTGGTTAGTGACCCTGACTGCTATGCCGGAGGTCGTGGGTTCGATTCCCACCCAGGACAAATGTTTGTGTGATGAGCATAATCATTTGTTCTGTGTCTGGGTGTTATTTATCTATAATATGTATGTATTTAGAAATATATAAGTATGTTTATCAGTCGTCTAGTACCCATAACACAAGCTCTGCTTAGCTTGGGATTAGACGGTGTTGTGTGATAGTTGTGGAATATTATATTATATTATATTATATCTGCGCAGGCGAAACCACTGGCAGAAGCTAGTTTATTACTTATATGTTTTAAGATACAATAAACTCATTTTCGAAGAGTTCTTTAAGAAACATCAAAAAGACACTTAGTGACCCCGCACACGGGCCTCAAAAAAAACGCTGCTTTAAGCTTCTTTTTGAGGCGACCTTTTTTGTGGCTCGTGTGCGGCGGTGCCGTTACGAAAAAATTCTTGAAGCCGCTTCAAGCTTCTCCGGCCACAAGATGTCGCGCGTTTCAGCTGTTTTTGCGGCGGCTTCTAGCTTTTTTGTGGCCGATTCTAGCGTTTTTATGTAGCAGCGTTTTTTTGAGGCCGGTATGCGGGGACAGTTATAGTTTTAAAAAATTCTAAAAATATACCGCAATGAATTACACAAAAAAAAAACCTAAATAGATGTAGAAACAGCTTCACCGCAAGATCTTGAATTTAGACAAAAATAAAAATTGGAAAACCCTGCAAATGAAAAGGTCAATTTAGCTGTTTTTGAAAGATATGAACTATTTTTTAACTCGAAATTAAGTATAGGTTTTCAAATACTTCTGTTGGCATATCTATTTAGGTTCTTTATGATTTTTTTTTGTATGATTCAAAGCGGGGAATTTTTAAAATTTTGAAAACTATTAGAGGTTCTTCTTAAGGGGGGATGTTCAAGGGTAGACAGCATAATTACAAAAAATCTTAAGTCCTGGTGAAATATTCAGGCAGCAATTTTTGTGACAATGAAAGCTTATATCCAACAGTACCTAGAAGTCTTTCTTTTCTTTATCTTTCTTTCTTGGTATGACAACGAAACTTACCATGAACTCCATATGTTCGGACACAGTCAGGTCTTCAATAGCCAAGTCTTCCTGCGGCACGAAGCCAGAGATCCTGGAGATGAGGTCTGCACCAGCCAATCTGCCGTTCAGCATGAGGTAGCCAGTCATGGCGCTTTTATCTCGACGACTGATGGCGGCTAGCAGTGTGGTCTTGCCGGCTCCACTAATAAGAAACGGAGGTTTTAGAATATGTGATTTTTATTAATGACTTGACTTCTCCAGCTCTGGGTGGAGCGAGAGGGCCTTTCAGACTTTTTCCCTCTAGCTCCAGTGAGCCAGAGAAGTTATTTGACGATCTCCCAGCACATAAGAAAGAAAAGTAGCTTACTAAAAGCTTTTCACCTGACATAGCTTTTATTGAAAAAGAAAAAGTACTGCAAAAAGGTAAAAGCCTGCCAAGTGCAAATCTTTTGTTGATGTGAACGTTTGTTGTATAAGAGCTCCCTTAAATATTTTTATAGTCTGTTTTTTAGTATTCTATCCAATTCTGTCATGTGCGAAAATTTGTTCATAACATGCAGCCTGGTGACAGGCGGACAGGCCAATGGACGGAGTCTTAGTAATACGGTCCCGTTTTACCCATTGGGTACGGAACCCTAAAAAAGGACTGAAGAAGTTTTTAAAATAATAACTTACCTAGAGCCCATTAAAGCGACTAAGTTACCGGACGACACGATGCCATTTACTGAAAAGAACAACTGTCATGAAAAATTTAAAAACTAGAAGCTATTTAAAACTAACAAGTTATATTCTGATCAAGGTTTAAAATTCGATATATAGCATATAACATTGCATATTCAGTCATGCAATGTCCCTTTGCTGGAATTCGGGCCTTCTCTCTGGAAGAGGAAATAGGCTGAAATCCTTCACGCGGGCCCAGTTTGTTTGATAGCATGGGACATCTACATGTTTTTGAATTTTAGGTTCTAGAAAATGCCGGTTTCCTCACGATATTTTCCTTTACCGTTTTAAGAGCAGTGGTGATGAAATAAATTACAGAAAGCAATGCGTCAGACTGGATTTGAACCTAAAACTCGTAGCTCGAGGCCGTTACCACTGGGCTATGATGAAATAAATTACACAAAGTAATGCGTCATACATGCTGGATTAGAACCCATGACCACTCAGTCGGGCCGTCGGGTCAGCACTCAGTGCCGGCGTAAGGGCCACTGACAGCCCAGTTGGAATTATCGCACCAATCGTAAGCGTAAGCGCAGTGAGGTCAAGGAGCAACTCTAACTATATCGTTAGAGTCGCTCCTCAAAAAATCCATCTAAAACAATCTCAATAAAAAATATGTATTGCACAGAGCGTAGAGCGTAGAGCACAGTTTTGAGGGTTTGCACCAGGAGAGGCAGGAGACTCCAACTCCAGACCTTGGCTCTCTCTGAATTTGTCGCCCTGGGCCGTTGCCCCATCGTGCCCCCCCCCCCCCATCACCTGGTCTGGACCAGTCTTTCCCAAAGTGGGCGATAACGCCCCCTTGTGGGCGCTGCAGGTCTCAAGGGGGCGGGAAGAGACCCAGAAAGAAAATGGAGGCGTTGTGTAGAGGGGGGGGGGGGTGATTTGTAATTTTATTTACCTAGGAAGCCTCTTAAACAACGACTGCAAGAGCTCTCGACTCTCAACAACAACTTGTGAACGTTTCAAGTTGCGGGTTATAGTAAAAGTTTCGTTTAGAATTCTCCGTTAATATACATAATATACATAACTAGGTCACAATAATTAATTAATTTAATTTGAAGTTATAGTGGTTTTTAAATAGATGAAAAAATGGGGGCGCTAAAAAAATATTTATTCTCAAAGTGGGCAGTAGACAAAATAAGTTTGGGAACCACTGGTCTGGACGGTTACCGATCGGTCAATCAACGAGCTACCCATTGCTCGCCGTCCGCTCGCAAACTAAAGGAACGCACATTGATTTACAGATGGATTTTTATCAATAAAAATCTGATACTCTCCTGGTCTCACTCAAAGCGAGAGGAGTCATTTGGTGTGTTCCCATTTCTACCGAAGAAAAAACACCCAACATAATCTTAGTTACCGTTAGAAATAAAGAAAGTGAAATTTTACGATAAAATGATAAACCGGGACAGCCCACGGCCTCGCACCCAATGGGCCTCGCGCGAGCCCTCACTACATAAAAACGCGAGTTTTTTTTAATAGATAGTCTCACTTTTGAACACTTTTTCACTTGTTAGTAAGCGACGATATAGTCGAACGCTGGGTAGTGGCTGCCTCGTTTTCGAATTTATGAAAGAAAAAGGCCTAGCTGATGCATCTTCGCCCACGTCTAAACTAGGCCAGGCTACGCCTCTGAACCGGGAAACTGTCTGATAGCGCTGGTCTTTCCTAACAGGTAGCAACGAATCCGGTACATTGCCATAATTAATTATTCACGTAGCTTACAACCTCATCTGCATATATTACAAATATTGCCCAATATAGGTACCTACTGGTAAAATATATGAACGATCAGAGGCTTCGAATCAATTTTATAAATATTTTTTAAAACACAGCTCATCTTAATTAGTCTGATTATGTAACCATGTAATTAATGACCGGTTCTATGTTTTTGAATGACTAATTAAAATCGTGGTCTCAACAGTACGAGTATAATTGTGTCATAAATTATGTTCCAGTAAAAGCATCTCAACTTCAATTCCATTAAAAATTAAGGGTAAGTCTTCTAATTTTATTTATTTGGTTATTTTTTATTATTTCTTTGTTTATTTCTTATTTGTTTATTTATTTGTTTGAGAATCGATATGAAAGAAAAGGGTGGTGTGGTGAGTGGAGTGACAGGACAGTTTGGAAAAAAAAAACGTGTTGCGCCGACCTCAAATAAAACGGGACAAGGGCAGGAAGATGATGATTTATTTATTTATTTATCTATTTAATCTTTTTGCAACACAAAGTGCATAGACGGACCTATTGTCATAGACATTATTAATAAATGTAGAAACGCAAAGGAGAAATCTGTTGAAACATAATATAGTCTATTTATCTATTATATTATTAAGGTCAAGTATCTATTATCAAAATGATGAATTATTTATAAACGATCTTATTGATCTTTAATTGCTATAATTTATGTATTGCATCTGATTTTCTATTCTTCTTTTAAAGGCTAAAGAGATGGCTTTTAACTAAAATTATAAGATCCTGTTTTTAATGCTTCCATTTGTTCGCTTAAGTGGATATTGTGCAATAAAGAAACTAGGTAGGACTTATTATAAAAATAACCGGGAAAGTGTGAGTTGGAATCGCGAACTGAGGATTCGTAGATCGATCGACTCGTTACGTAGATTTTTCCGAATCACAAAAAAAGATTTTGTTTCTATGTGACTAACTACTAATTTACAGTTTTGATAATTTTTCCTGAGATCAAATTTCAGGATCCTAGGTCAACGGGAAGTACTCGTTGAATTTTGATTCCCTTGAGAGTGACGAAATATACGGTTTTTTGCGACATATGTAAACGGTCGAATCTTTTTTGTTTTCGTTAACTTAGAAGTTGATTTTTTTTCACAGCTTCAAGGGACCGCAGACCCGAGTATACGGTTTAAATTCCAACTCGATACTTCCACGCGTTCCCGAGATAAAGAATCTTGACAGACAAACAGACGGGCAACAAAGTGATTTTATAAGGGTTCCTTTTTTCCTTCTGAGGTACGGAACCATAAAAAACGTTGTTTTAATTATTCTGTAATAGTATCTAAATCACACTCGATAAATTTTACGATGACCACTACTAATTGAATATAAAGAAACTAATGCATATTATATAGAGAATTATAATATAATTTTATTACTATACAATGGAAACGAAACAAAACTAATCTATTTACCTGTCAACTTATAATTGAGAAAAATAAATTGATCGATTTTATATTAATAAACTTAGTTATGTAAAATATGGGCAGCAGGGGCCCAGCTGGGTCGAAGCTTACTGGGGCCAAGGTTAGCTCCGAAAGGTAGCTCAGCCGTGGTACGAAAGGCAAGGCAACGAAGGAATAGGACTGGGTTTTTAGTCGGTAACAATATCTCTCGCTCAAAAAAATTAATTTATTTGGGTAATATAAAAGCATCATGGTAATATAATAATTTACAATCTTCCCGGACAAATTTCGATTATGTACTCACAGGACATAAACCACTCAAGCATGTGCGCAAACGCAGGTGCACTCTTAAGAGCCGGTGTCACTGAGTATTTTGTATGAACTACGCCCGGGCACAAAATAGATCGGTACAGAAGACAATCTCATGTATGTACTTCACTTTTTATACCTACGGTCGGTGGACGGACACTAATGGGCGTTTCAGCCGGAACTGTTCGACGAGTGGGCTGAGACGCTACCGAGATCTAGATCTAGAGTCTAGGTCCATGTCCGTGAGCGGTGTCTATGTGTGCGTTGCTCGAGCGCTTTGTATGTAGATTGACTTCTGTACCTATATATTTTGTGGCCCGGGTCTATATCGATTTCACGGCCTCGTAACAGCGGCTTTATTACAAGCTTTTATTTAGTTTTATCTGTCCCGATGTTTGTCTGTCATGAAATCTTGTAAATTAAATTTGACCCACTTCCCGGTTACCGATTGAGCTGAAATGTTGCATGCATGTGTAAATTAGATGACTATACAAAATTATTATGGAACCGGAAAGTGGCTATAGGAACTTGGCAGTTAAACGACACAACCCCTTTAAAAAACTGTTAGTTTTATATCAAAATAAAGCCGGCTGATATAATTATCAACATAATAAAATAGCTAGTTCAATCGGTCTCATTAAAAAGCGCTGTTTGAATTATAAAAAATCATAACCCTCCTTTGGCTTTGCCGTAGTCGGGTAAAAACAAGCTTTATTATCTTTTGTAATGTAGTGACGACATCTATGACGCCACATAAGAACTACGAAGAAAATACGAAATCCTGCATTCCGCAATCAAAGTTCTCCGCGCGATTTGAACATATACGACAGCCCGACATCAACTATCGGGCAGTCGCCCACCAGACCATAACACCCTGTCTGGTCGGAGGATCCTCCCTTTTCAACGGAGGTAAGTGGGACTTTACTCTCTGTTCCGCATACCTCTAAAGTAACTTTCAAATATTTCCGTGACGTAATCTCATAGACAATATACACGTTTAAAATCGTAAGTTAGGGTCAGATTTTTTTTATAGAGGCAACTTATTTATATCATGTTTTGATTTATGTTCGGCGGTTGGTCATAATACATATAGTCAATTATAATAAAATATTTTTTATGGTGTTCTCTATTATATTTGTGGATTTCCAGAGGTTTAAAAATGATTAAAATTAGTAGAACCTGGCCTTAAAAGGCCATTCGCGTTGTCGGGTGTTTATGTATACAGGGTTATTTTGTAAAACAGTGTCCATCTCTCAGGAGTACTCAGGACTATGTTATTAACATCATAAACAACAACTTTTCTTATATGACTTTCAAAATTGTATCATTTTCTGGTTCATCAGACTTTCTTTCAAAAAAAAATCTGAAAATATTTAAATTGAACATTCTAAACATTATGAAGTCCATACCAAAAAGCTATAATACAAGCGAAGGAAAGCGGGGATCGGGTGGCGGGGTGCTTGATGCGCTTGCGTCTCGTCATACAAGTCTGTAGGTAGGTATAGCAAAATACAGAGTTGAAATGTGTTAGATAGGACAACGAAATCTTCAAGATTTCTATCTAACACATTTTGTTTGACTTGTTTTTGGTAAATTAATTATGTTTTGTAAAAAGTCATAGAACAAAAGTTGTTATTTATGATATTAATAATACAGTCCTGCAAGGTTGTTAGTGTTTTATAAATACCCTATATATGTATCGAGGGTGCGTTCATATTCCGATGAATAGGCAATCCGACACAACTGGGGAGAGTCCTGGCGCGGAGCCAGCAGCTTCACGTGACACCCAAATCACATCACACCTTTTAAACTCTGGGCAGCTACAGTGTAATTTCTAGTGGAAAAACCACAAATAGCCCTTTTTGCCCGACCCAGGAATTCAACCCAACACCCCCTACGCGCAGCAGTCGCCCCTGCGACCACAGCACCATCAAAATAGACATATAAATCACGGAGCAAGTACAAAGATATAAATTGACCATTAATAGCACGTGCCACAAATTCGTATTTAAAAGACGATCGGAAATTAAATGTTTTACATAAAATATATGCATATTGAAGTAGCACATAATAAATTATAGACCTGTCAAAGACCAAAAAAATTTGCACAGCATGCCGTACTACTATATCTTTAGAATGATGCTATTTATAATGACACATAATTATGAGTAGGTATACTTAAATACAACACATAATTATAAAAGCTTTTAGCTTTTTGTTTTGGGGTTTCCCAAATAATACTAAAAAACAAAACCTCCTAGGTCTATACAGGGTGTCTCTGACATCGACGTACTAATGAATACCATAGATTCAGTACATGATTCTGGATCCTGGAAGTTGGAAGGCCTCCTACAAGGTGGACCGATGATCTGGTAAGGGTTGCGGCAATCCGATGGATGCGAGACGCACAGGTTCATTGTGGTGACACTTGTGGTGAGGCTTATGTCCAGCAATGGACGTCTTTCGGCTGAAATGATGATGATGATGAAGTCTGTACGGAAACCGACTCTGACTCGCACTTCTTTATCCCGGGAGTGTATTCCTTTGGAATAATTTTAAACTTTCACGCGAGTGAAGCCGCTATCACAAGCTATTAAATAAGTTTACATGTTTGTGAACGCAACCACTATACAAGAATTACTAGTGTAGGTGTTTTAAAAAAAAGTCTATTATCACGCGGGTAAAGATGCTGGCGACCAGATCCGCACCGCTCTTGACTCTACGATGTACAACGCCCTTCACACCGCCAGAGACAGGAACAGATGGAAGAATTTCATAAGGGTTAAGGTTAAAGTGATGAAGCACCCGGACACGACCCTCAGCATTGAGGAATATGACGCAAAGAGGAGGAAAGATGCTTGCAGCAGCTAATCAGTCAGATATTAATTCACTAGCAAAGAGAGATATATCCTAATTAAAGACTACCGGTTTTATTTACTCGATGAATATGCATTGTTATGCTTTTTAAATATAAGTCCCAGAATTTATGATTAATATTAATTACGTTTATAAAACCACCTGGTCGTCAACATAATGACCATAAATAAATAAAACTATAAGTATAATAATATGGATTTATTAGTTTGCCTTTTAAAAGAGCAATGATCACCTAAATGCCACCTGTTGTTAATTGTTATATGTATTTAAAAATAGACATCCTGTTAATGATTGTCTTTGGATACTGTCTCTATCAGTGACGAAGGTTCCATACAACTCGATTCCCACCGGCTTCCCTTCAGATGTTTAGAACACAACCACTCTCTCCGTAATTGAGAAATGGCACAATCAGAAATTATAAAACTACAAAGCTAACATTACATAACGGCTACACTAAGTACACTATGAACATTAAATCAACAAAATTTACTTTTCAACAACATGTAGCACTATAACATAAGCCGCAGGTGCAATCGGCTTTTTAGCGTTTAAATTTCTATACAAGAATACGTCATGACGTCACATAAATGTCGATTAACCTGCGCGCTCTAAAGCGCTCCGGCAAGCCGGTTTTTTTTCGAGTTATTTGATAGAGTTTTATTGAATAGGCTAAAAACTACTAGACTATTTTTAAAAATTCTTTCACCACTCGAAAGCTACATTATCCACGAGTAACATAGGCTAAATTTTATTTTGGAGAAAAATAGGGTTCCGTAAGATATTTGGGTTTTTCGGACACAAGGTGTAAAAAATCAACCAGAAACATTACTTATTTTGCGTACGCTGCCTGAACTATTAAAGATAGAACCGTAAAATGTCCTAATTAATTGTAGATCTTACAAATATCTACAAAAAAGTCCGCGTAACAGTATACCTATCTAAGTCGAGTGAGGCACAACAACCATTTTTTTATGTAATAATCTTGATTTTTTTTTGGACTACATTTAAACGCATTTATTTTACTCATGCTATTAACCCTTATCAAAATAAATTATTTCATCACTAAGTACAGTTTATGTAGATAATATTTGGTCTTTGAATGATTAAAATTGGACGTTTGGTTTTGAAGTTATGGCGAAATTAAAATATTACGATTTATGCTGCAAGCGTGGCCCGGGAGTGCGCGTGCGGGAGGGGAGTTTAGATCTATGAGAAAGGTCGTGCGCGAAGTCTAATAATTTTCGTGCGATTTTTTTTAGATTTCGTTCTTAAAACTACACCAACGCAAAAGTTCTTCTCAGAGCTGGTTTTTTTAAACATTTTAATATATCCCTTTACAATAAATATCAACATGCGTAATGCTCAAAAACAAGAACGATTATCTGATCTAGCCATTCTTTCTATAGAAAAACGTTCTTTACTAAAAATTAAGAATCTTCCCAGCTTTTATGATAATGTCTTACCGCACTTTGTAAGAAAGAATAGACGAATAGCTTTAGAGTATAAGTAGTATTATTAGTACTTAGTCGATTAAGTTTTGTTTAATTTACATTTCACCACAAACGGCTTTTATCAAAGCCACTTCTATTATGCTTGTAAGTAGCGTTGCCAGGCGTCCGGATAAAGCCGGACATAGTCAGGCTTTTAAGTGGCGTGTCCGGCCAAATTTGAGCATTTTTGGCTTTTCTTTAGGCTTTTTAAAGACCATTTTGTTTAGAATTGTCATTAGAGTGTTGCCTTACCTTGTATCGCTAGCACAAGCAGAGTGGATAATCTCTATGTTTAAATATTTACGGATACGAAGTGTACCTAAACTATGCTACGATTGGCTACGATAGACGATTCCAATATATATATTCACAATCGAAAGAACCGGAGTCGTTAAAATAAAATATCGAGTCAACCATAATTTGACTGGCCTGTTGGTCTAGTAGTTAGTGCCCCTGACTGCTATGCCGGAGGTCGCGGGCTCGATTCCCACCCAGGACAAATGTTTATGTGATGAGCATAATCATTTGTTCTGTGTCTGGGTGTACTTTATCTATAATATGTATTTAGAAATATATAAGTATGTTTATCAGTTGTCTAGTACCCATAACACAAGCTCTGCTTAGCTTGGGACTAGACGGCGTTGTGTGATAGTTGTGACAAAAAAAACAACCATCGACTTGCCGTGCTAAAAAATAATCGAGATGTTTTTCTTCAATTGTTTCGAGTCAACGGAATCGACCGCTAGTTTTTAACCGACTTCGAAAAGGAGGAGGTTCTATGTTCGGCTGAATGTATGTTTTTTTTTTCTTTTTTTTGTATGTATGTTCACCGATATTTCGGTCAATTGTAGACCGATTTGAATTTTTTTTTTTTTTGATTGAAAGGTCATACTTCCAAGTTGGTCCCATAGAAATATTGTTATGATCTGATTATGAACTTCGAAGATATGGAACAGAACTCCTCATAGAATCATAGCAGAATTGTCGTAACAAGTAAAATTGCTTTGTTTATACGTGTAGTCGATGACTGACTGAAAGAAAAGGGAGAAGGGATGTATCGAACTGATCTGGTGATAAAGCCGGAAGGTACATTCATGTAATGTAACCGTATTTGGGATTATTAGAATCGTTATGAGATGCACTCTGGCTACAAGGTAATTTATGTTTAGCTGAAGGGTAGGTACTTTTTAGTGGTGCTACCATAACTAAAAAGTGAAAAATAAAAAACTTTTTACAAAAAAAAATTAAACCGACTTCAAAAAGTACAAAATAATTTTAATTTCGGAAGTCGGCGTTATATAACGAAGAGACAAAGTTAGGTATCTATTATAGAAACACCGCCTTCCGAAATTAAAATTATTTTGTACTTTTTGAAGTCGGTTTAATTTTTTTTTGTAAAAAATTTTTTTCGATCGTTCAAATCAGTCACTCACACTCACCGAGTCTCACTCAGTCACTGTCACACACACAACAGCTCGCGAAAGAACGCGCCATGTGCTAGTTGCAATAACAGGCTGAGTTAGACTCGAGTTAAAGAGCGATCGAGAACCATCGAGATGTTTGAACAATCGAATAAAACTTCTCACCATCGGGCATCGCTAAACTATGCTAGCAATATCAATAGGTATGAATGAAGTGAGGTGAGAGCAATGGTGGCTCAGTAACGGCCCCGACTTACGATTAGTAGGTTCGATTCGAATCCAGCGAAACGTATTAGTTTGTTTAATTTATTTCATCACCACTGCTCTCAAAACGGTGAAGGAAAACATCTTGAGGTAACCGGCATGTCCTAGAGCCAAACATTCGAAGACATGTGACTTACATCACTCACTCGCACTGCGCGTGGTGGGTTTACGGCCCATTCCCTCTCCTAGAGAGGAGGCCGGAGTCCCAGCTGTGGGAACATTATAAGGCTGATTATTATGCTTTATGAATAAGGTACACCAGCAATAAACTTCATTCTTGAGGGACGCTGAGTTCTGAACGCAATGCGTCCTGAATTCCTGATATTTAGTATACAGGGTGTAAAGGTTCTCCAAAAACTTTAAGGGCTTGCTCAGAAGACGAAACTGAACGACCTTCCACAAGACTTTTTCAGGTAACGACAAAATAATTAGCCTCACCATACAAAATCAAAAATTTGATTGCACAGTTTGTATAGAGTAGCCGATTTTTTTTTCGTTTGTGTTTGTGGAGGGCTGTCCCTTAAACCCAGCAAAACTGAACAACAAAAAATAAAAAATGTGCTGAAGTTGTCAGAAATAAAAGGCTTGTTTTGACATTTGTATTTTGACTACCTAGCGGCTTGTCCTGTGTTGTGTAGCTACTACTGAAATAGCTACTACTAAACCGGACTTGACCGGACCCCTAATTACTATTTTATTGTTACTTTCAGGTACATTCTAGAGTTTTTCTCAAATGTCAAAAAGGATCTTTAGTTTTTAAGGAGTTTAAATTAAAAATGATCAGGAAATACCTCCATGTAAAACTCTTATCTCCTCATATACAGGAGACCTCCATATACTGGTCTGCGTTTTCTTCTTCCTATACACGGACAGGTCCTTCCACGCCAGGGTCAGGTTGCTAGGGTTGTCTCCGAAGCCCATCTCATCATCCTCCCAGTTGACAACCGCTCCGGTCAGCACATTGCGCGTAGGCAGCTTCAGTTCTGTGTCCTTCATCTTGGTGTTACGTCATTGGCACTAGAACAAAAAGGAAATGAAGTTGTTAAAAAACCCGCCAAGCGTGAGTTGGACTCGCGCACGAAAGGTTCCGTACCGTCCGTAGCAAAAAAAATGGCAAATTACGTTTGTCCCATACAACAAAGCCCCTTTAAAAGTTTATTTTATTCTATTTTTTACAAAGAAAAAATAAATCAATTTTATGTAGGTGAAGTTTATTTATTTATTTGTAGTTATAGCGGCATCAGAAATTTCCAACTTAATATATTATAGCAGCAACAGAAATACCTAACTAATTATCACGGTTCATAAGATACCGACAGTGGAGTAAATAAACCGTACAGAGACATAGCTTCTTAAGAGCGAGCAAAATTGTTACCTATTTTGGTAGGGTTGTTACAATAGGTGAAAACAGGTCGCATAGTCCCTAGGATTGTCCACTGTGCTTGCGTGAACCGGTTTTATCCAATACCGCCGCGTATGCAACAAGCGCCAGTGGACACTCACACATTCCCCGCGCGCTTGTAGTAGTGCAACCAATTCGCGCGGTTGTATGTAGCTTTGTCTCTGTACGGTTTATTTACTCATGTAGTGTAGTGGAGCAGTGGTGGCCGAGTGGTAATGGCTCCGACTTACGAGTTGTAGGTCGCGGGTTCAAACCCTACCAGGCATTACTTTGTGTAATTTATTTCATTACCACTGCTCTCAAAACGGTGAAGGAAAACATCGTGGGAAAACTGTTCTAAAACCAAAAAAAAATTCGAAGACATGTGACATTCACCAACTGGGCTCGCGTGGTGGATTACGGCCCATTCTCTCTCTAAGAGGGGAGGCCTGAGTCCCAGCAGTGGGAACATTAAAAAAGGCTGATGATGATGATGATGACTCATGTAGTAATGCGGTCCCGTTTTACCCTTTGGGTACGGGACCCCAAAAATGGTAATTTAAATGTTACGTTTCACTTGTAATTGGGTGGTATCGAATTACGGAGCTGTCATTTTGTTTTAACTGCTGTCTAAGTGTCCATTGATTGTTAATTAGAGCTAATTAGAGATTCGATCGATGCACGTGATAATGTCATCAATCGTTTGCATAATGAGGTTGTGATGATCCAAAATTCCAAATACAGTTTAATTCATGAATCCCCAAGCGACCACCGGTGCCCGCGCATCTATTGTCTTACTATTGTGTCTCTAATTGACGGTATCTAAAGGGTTAAAGGTAAACGCACACTCATCCGTACCGAACGCATCGAAATCGAAAGAAAAGGATTTTAGAATTCTTCGTAAGAAATTCTTTGAACTAACTAACCTAACCACATAATATATAGGTACAGAAGTCAATCTACTACACCGCTCACGGACACGATATCTCGGTAGCGTCTCGGACCACTCGTCGAACAGTTCCGGCTCAAACGCTCATTAGTGTGCGTCCACCGAGCGTTGGTATAAAAAGCGAAGTACATACATGAGATTGTCTTCTGTGCCTATATATTTTGTGACCTAACCGCGTCGAATAGTCCGAATCTGAAGGACTCAAGAGTCAACAATAAAGAATTCTAAAATTCTTCGATTTGATTCGATTTCTTTTATTATTCGATTCATGCGACGCGTTCGACTCGGAGCGGTCAATGTTTAACATTGACAGTTGAACTCACGTTCGCGTTCAAAAATGCCAGGGTAGAGTAATTACATTATAACGTCATTAAAGTTAACTCTAAACTCAAATTTGAACGCAGCCCTGAGTGTTATACTGGAGGCTATAGAGGGTTCCATTCTCAAAAGAACTTTTAAGTCTAAATTGAAAGCGCCTTAATTCATGAATCCCCAAGCGACCACCGGTGGCCGCGCATCTATTGTGTTTCTAATTGACGGTATCTGAAGGGCTAATAGTACCTATCCTTACTAATATTATAAAAGCGAAAGTGAGTTTGTTTGTTTGTTACGTCTTCACGCCTAAATGGCAAAGCCGATTTTGATGAAACTTGGTACACGGATAGACCATATCCTGGAATAGGACATAGGATACTTTTTATCCCGGAAGTATGTTCCCCTTGGGATAATTTTCTGCTATCACGCGGGTGAAGCCGCTTGGAGCAGCTAGTAATTAAATGATTTTTGTGTTGTGAGATGAAACGCATGTTGCTAAAAGAGTTATGAATTTACATGTGGATGGATGGAGAGGGAGAGGGAGGCCAAAGAAAAGATGGATGAATTGTGTGAGAAGTGATATGAATGAAAAGGGAGTTAGTGATAGCGTGACGAGTGACAGGACAGAATGGAAGAAAAAAACGTGTTGCGCCGACCCCAAATAAAACGGGATAAGGGCAGGAAGATGATGATGATGATGTGTTGGCATGTGTTGTGTGTTGTGCATGAACATACTCATAGAGTGAACAACCGTGACGGTCTGTTTTAGACTAATCTTTTCAAAATGATAATAAACGTTCAAGTACAGAGTTCTTATTATACTTAACATACAATATCAATACAACGTCTTATTTTACTTCCTTTGCAAGAATTAGTTATGAAGAGTCAAAGGTTATCTTATTAAAAAATATTTCGTTACCGCTATAAAACCGCTTTAATTTAAAACTTTGTGGTGGATATGGTTTTTTACGTTTTCAGTTTAGAGCAATCCTTTCTTTACTTATAGGTCACGGGAATGCGGTGGATGCGAGACGCTCAGAACCGTTCGTTGTGGCGACACTTGGGGGAAGCCTATGTCCAACAGTGGACGTATTACCTTGCATAGTCGACCTTATAATGTTCCCACTGTTGGAACTTAGGCCACCTCTCTAGGAGAGGGAATGAGCCGTAATCCACCACGCGGGCCCAGTGCGGTGTGGTAGATGTCTCACGTCTTCGAATTTTTGGTTCTAGTACATGCCGATTTCCACACGATTTTTTCCTTCACTGTTTTAAGAGCAGTGGTGATGAAATAAATTACACAAAGTAATGCGCCTGGCTGGGTTTGAACCCGTCTAAGCCACCACTGCTCTTTATTAATGATGACGATGATGATATAAGACAATAAAGTTTACTGGCTGTCTGAACTATCAAAACACAGCTCCACTGAACGGCGTGCATTGCGTATGACGTAGTCAAGAAGGAAGAAAAGATTTTCCAAAATTCTTATTTCTCTGGGGATGACACGGAGATGCAAAGTTTGTATAGACAAACTAACTCGTATGCGGGTGAAGCCGCTTGCAGAAGCGAGTCAAACATTTTTTTTTTTTAAATGGATAGGCTCACGTTTGACCACTATCTCACCCGATGGTAAACGACGATGTGGCCGACGATGGAACTCGCTTGCCTAGAAGCAATCTATTCACTCTTGGCTTAAAGACCCCTAGGTTATAGCTATCAGGAAACACAGACTCCGGCAGGGAATTCCACTTCTTAGCTGTACGCATAATGAATGTGTTCCCTAAACGCTTTGTACGTATGGGTGGGATATCCACAATGTACCGGTGGCGGAACGCCGTACGTCTTGTGGTCCGATGATGGAACGGACTTGGCGGAATTACATTGTTTAACTCCAGTGCACATTCCCCGAAACGTAAACGATAGAAAACAGACAGGCTAGCAACTCGGCGTCGATGCTCAAGACTTTGGAGTTTTGATTTCACAAGTGCATCATTGCCTATGATCTTCTTGGCACGCCTTTCAATCGACTCTAATGCATCAAGCTGGTATTTGTTAACACATCAACATATTTATAAACGTATTCTTTTACATCAATCCTCAAATAGATAGCTCAAACAAGTAGAATAAAATAATAACGTTTATAGCTGGAACGTTGCAGTAATCTCTTAGCAATGTAAATTCAAGAAAAATAGATAAAGAAACAAAGAGGCTGCATCTTTGTTTTTTTATACTTTATGTTTGATAAAGAGCCTTAGTTTGCTTTAGACCCTACGCAAAGAATAAAACAGGAGACACTCATTGCGTAAGGGACTCAGAATAGAACCTTGTGGAACTCCGAACTACATCGCTACTCGTCATGAGAAAATTGTGATTAAAACTTCTACGAATGCGATTAAACAATGATTTTACTTTAAAAATATATAATGTGATTACCTCCTACAAAAAAAAAAAAACAATATTTACCTCTTTATAATATTAAGTATATTCAACGTTAGTTTTAGTATATTATGCGGAACCCGAAACCCGTGTCTAGTATTAAATTTATCCAAATGCCCGCTATGACCTGTCATGACCTGTGTTGTACTTACCGTCGGTAGTGTCCAACTTGTGATCTTTTTAAATATTTTGGGGAAAAAAATATAATATGGTGTAAAAACTATTGGAATCCATATAATTACAGATTCAGAACAAACTATATTCAGGTTTTGCATAAACTAAAAATAAAGTTGTAGATAAATGGTTTTGATTTTTATTTTTTTCTATAAATAAAAAACTGTTCAGGCCAACGACCATCCGACCTACCCATAATTCACGCCGGAATCTTGAATCAAACAGCTTATAAAGGAAATGCCATATCCTGCCCAATCCTAATATCAATTGATTCAAATTGAGCCCGTTTCGACACCTAAACCAACATAATAGACTTGCAACAAAACATATATGGGAAAAACCAGTTTTTAGTCTTTATTAAAATAATCTACCATTAGTTTTGGTTGGTTCAGCCTATGATTATAATGATAGGACTTGAAAAAGGCGCGGGTAAGTATTTTAAATTGGATAATGACTATGATATCGGACAACTTAATGAGCAGGGATCATTAGATCTTATGCATGAGATTTGCAAAAACACGTTTTAGAGAAATCAGAAACGTTTGCTTCAAATAGACCAATTACAGGCGCTTTTGAATAGTCAAACTGTCGGTAATTCAAACAAACAAGTGAAGCTAAATTGCACGTTCCAAAGCGTAGATCTCTATGGAGAAGAACGTTCAAGAAACTCCATGGATACTCTTTTATATTGAACTAGCTTTTGCCCGCGGCTTCGCTCGCGTTAAATTCGGAGTAACACGGTTCCCCTGCGAAGTGGGGGTTAGAAAGAGACAAAAAGTAGCCTATGTCACTCTCCATCTCTTCAACTATTTCCACCTAAAAAATCAAGTCAATTCGTCTCTCCGTTTTGCCGTGAAAGACGGCAGGCAGACACACACACTTTCCCATTTATAATATTAGTATGGATTTATGAGTTACATGAATCTTCGTTACATATTTCTTCTTGCTTCTATTCTATGTCTGAGGGACTCGCCTATGTCTATGTCTGAGTATGGTTCCCGCATTTAGTCCTATGCGGATCATTGTACTTGACCCGTAACACATTAGTCGACAAAAGCGGAACCCATATAGGACTTTGTTGTCCATCTGTCTGTGTGTCTGTGGGTTTGACAAGTTTGATTCATGATATGAAGCTGAAATTTAAATTCAAATACTCAGATCTTTTTTTTTTGTTAGATGGGTATATCCTCTGATGACATCCCCCGCCCTTGGGTGGAGTGGGAGATAATGTCAGACTTTTATTGACTAAAAACCCACTCCTGTTCCTTCTTTGCCATTGTTCCAGAGCTCTGAGGATCTCTTTCCCCTACGGTTGCTGACAACTTACGCGCCTCAACTAGCTTTTGTTGCCTGCGGACATATAATATAGCTTATGCTACTTAGGAATAAAACAACTTTCTATCGGTGAAAAAATTTTAGCAATCGGACTAGTACTTTCAGAGATTACCTCCAGTGAGCCAAAAAAAAACGAAAAAATATATACCTTAACGACGACATCCACAAATGATGATACAATACAGCTGGCTCCAAAATACCAAGAAATGGGGACAATTCAGTGCCGGATTAGCAACATGGCAAGAGTAGCAAATGCTATGGGCCCCGCACCTGGGCGGCCCCGATCGGACGTACAAAAACAGGT
Organism: Mythimna lalbum; assembly: GCA_949319445.1. Classification (NCBI taxonomy): domain Eukaryota; kingdom Metazoa; phylum Arthropoda; class Insecta; order Lepidoptera; family Noctuidae; genus Mythimna; species Mythimna lalbum. Next base: position 5,025,943 of record OX439345.1, on the reverse strand, counting down.
TAGGATATCTCTTGTAACATACGATATCTAACCAATTCCAGAATTTACCTCGGGGTCTTAAAGTCAAGAGTGAACAAGTTACTTCTAAGCAAGCGTGCTCCATCGTCAGTTACATCATCTCTTACCATCAGATGAGATGGTGGTAAAGCAAGAGCCTATCAATATATCCTAATAAGAAATATGTATATCCATAAAGACAATGGAAGTAAATGCAATCGAGCTATCACTACATAGGTAGTGAATGTAGTGATAGCTCGTGTCGTTACTGCGGCTTGTGAAAAAAACAAATTGGAAACGTTTTGATTTACCAAAAATTAGTAGGGGCTTTGGTAGAATTTGCTACAGGCCCCGCGCTGACTAATATTTTTTTATTATTATTCATAGACTCGTTAGCGATGATGTGGTCGACGATAGAGCACGCTTGCCTAGAAGTTTTTTTATTCACTCTTGACTTAGACTTCTCTTGAATCCGGCCCTGGGACAATTTATTTGAGAACCGTCGTGGTTACACGCAAGGCCAAAGCTAAAGGTATCATTTTGAGACGAAACTAGTTAGTTAGTCCTTCAGATACCGTCAATTAGAAACACAATAGTAAGACAATAGATGCGCGGCCACCGGTGGTCGCTTGGGGATTCATGAATTAATAGCTTTTTTATTTTTCGTCAAATATTTTAACCACCTATGGGATCCGAGAAATTGCCAAACTTGTTTAGTTAGCTACAAGTTATTTTACGGTTCGGACTATGCCTCGTTGTTTATACCGCGTAATTGGAAGGACTGGAACAACTTAGGTACCTGATGCGGTCTTCTCGTCCAATTATTATAATTAGTCTAGTCTTCAAGGCTAGAGTGTGCAATGGGTAGCTCGCTATCCGATCATTCGGTAACTGTCCGGACCGAGCCCAAGTCGTCAACGGCGCGCACTGGTCCCGCGCGCCTCAAGAAGTTGTCAGCAATAGCAGGGGCCCAGCTGGGTCAAAGCCTACTGGGAGCAGGGTTGGCTCCGAAAGGTAGCCTGGCACCGGTATTAAAAGCAAAAAGGAACGGGGTGGATTTTTTAGTCAGTAAGAGTCTGACACTATCTCCTGCTCCGCCCAAGGGCGAGAGATGTTTACCCACCAAAAACAAAAACACCAGTCTACTGGGTTGAGGGTGTCAGATAGTCAGTCGCTTCGTGCAACAAAGCTGATGTTCAGCTGCATTTGGTTGAACTGGAAACAGACCCTAAAATATTTGCTCCACCCTGAGAGCGAGAGATTATTTGATTTCATCATATCAGCCGATAGACGTCCACTGTTAGACATAGGCATCCCCCTAGTGTCGCCACAATGAACGATCCTCCGCGTTCTGCATCCGTCGGATTCCCGCAATCTTTACCAGTACAGTACCTCTAGCCAAGTTGCTAAAGCTTTTTTTAAGTTTCTTATGTAATTTTTGGTGTACAATAAAGAATTTATCTATCTATCTAAAGTGCAATAGTTAACGCTAGTAGAAAGCTTCAAATATACGGAAATGACGCCGTCTCAACGCTCAGTCACGTGGTCAGAACAAAAGAATTGGCGGCAAGGTCAACTCGAAGCGTTCGACGCAAGCGAAACGGTTGTAACTTGGCTAGGGGGGCAGGTCATCGGTTTACCATTTGATTTCGTAATTAAAATATTAAAAAGGGTAAACCATGGTCCGTCATGACCGTCCGGCTTAAAGTTCACCTTTTCAAACGATCTATTACAGGTATAGTCGTTAGTTGAGGTTGTTTTATTGCAACATGTTTAATGATTTTACAATTGGCTGAACAAGCTTGTTCCAATAATTATTCTACTTTGCTAGTCTACATTGAAATTCGAATAAATTAAAGTGTAATACAATATTATGGACTAATTAACTCATTATTAATATCACGCTCAAACTTGACATCGACATGAAAGGTAACAAAAACAACTTAGCTTTTTACTTGCTCTAAACTTCAAATACGAACGAGCTGTCAACTTTTTCATTGGTTATTAAACTACCGATTCTATAAACGTTGGCTTAATTCTATTTTAGGATCCCTAACATAGCAGTAAGTCAACATTTTTAAGGCCCTAACTTAGAGCCCCCAATCGCGAGCTTGCGGACGTCGAGCAATGGGTAGCTTGCCGTCCGGCCATCCAGTAATTAATTAGATCGAGCCCCATAGATAAGTATAAGCTGTTTTTTTAGATCTCTATGCCGAGCCCAGTCGTCAACAGCGCGTAATGATCCACGCGCTCCTCAAAGAGATGAGAGAACAAGGCCGATGCTCGCTAGCTAGGACCTGAAGGTCACAGGTGTGGTTTTAGTCAGTAATAGTCTGACACGCGCTCCTGCTCTACGCAGTGCGGGAGAATTGGACCATTTCCACCCTTAAAAAAAAGCGCCTAATCGTAAAACTGATACGAGCTCGCCCGACGCATCGCAAGAACTTGCGAACTGATTCGCATCGCACATTGTATGGTCACTTGAACCGATGCTTTGCCTCACGAAATCGCAACGCAGCAATTCGCATTGCAGGTTTCTCTGATGCGGCGTTATATCGCATCACAACGCAATTTTGTGTGGGAGCCCCACTAAACTTATGAAAGGAGTCAATGCATTAGCTTCTGACTTTTTATAAGTGCCCGAAGGCCTATGTGAATTTTTTTTTTTTAATTTTGAATGGCACCCCCGAGTCACAGTCTATGAAAGGAAGTCATAAAAGTACTTGAATTTTTATAAATGATAAATGACAATTATTTTGTAAATAGATTTAAAAAAAAAAGACATTTTTACATGTTAATTTAAACTAGATTTTTAAAACTTTCCTAGCTGATTACCAAAGACTCTAAGTCTCTTTTAACCCTTCAGATACCGTCAATTAGAAACACAATAGTAAGACAATAGATGCGCGGCCACCGGTGGTCGCTTGGGGATTCATGAATTAAAGTCAATACACTGAACATGTAATGATCAAATTATATTAGAATTTAGAGCGATTACGTTTGTTTGCAACATAAGAAATCCAGTGAGGCAAAATATATTGTAGAAATACCAGGCAAGCAGGAAGTGAGCCAAGTAATCCAATGTTAGGGAGAGCGGGCCACTTTCCACGGCTGGTAACATTACCACCGACGCGAGTGTCAAGTTACTACAACTATACAAGTAGGTACTGACGTGCTACGCGTCGGTGTTGCCAGGAATAAATTAACTCTTGAATTAATATGCTTTGAAGTCGATGTTGGATAAGAAGGCCATACTGCGGTTAACGAGTTTGATTAGATTTGACGAGAGGAAAATTTAGGGCTTCGTATAAGGTTAATACCTATAGTAAGACACAGCGCGCACTGGTGACTTTTTTCACGGTGACAATATTTTTTCTACCCATTTTTAAGCTATTGCATAGCTTCTATCGCGGGCCTTGAGCGTGGAGACCGAATCCAGAAATTCCGTAACGAAAAAAACCTAACACCCCCCACTAAAGGTTGTCATGGCAACTTGTCAACTTCAATCACAATTTAATTGCATAAGTTGATAAAAAATGCTATGCAATAGCTTTACCGCGGCAGTCTCCGAGTGCCACACGTCTTTTTTTTTGTAATTGTCACGTCTTCAAGTGCGGTTACTACAGTGCGTGCACTACAGTGCGTTTCACTTAAGAAGTTCCTTCGGTGTAATGTTGGCTCCCCTGTCTGTCTGGCTCGACCAAAATTGTTTCCGGAAATGCGGAACGAAATCGATTTTAACGGTAGTTAGTGAGGGTGATTTTATTTAAAAAAAAAGCAGGTCCAAAAGGATGTTGTCAATGGAGAGGTACAATATTGTGGCGTGGCGTTTTCGGTATTAGAAAGAATTGCAGGACAATCGGAATAGAGCCCGGCGACATATACTTTGACAAAAAGAAAAAAAAATTAAGGTAATTGTTAAAAGTAACGAAATATCAGTTAATCTTCCTAATATTAAGTAATTTCATTACTAAAAATATTGCAACACTGTTTTTCTGTTTTGTCAAAAGTCACGGTGACAAAGTCACTAGTGCGCGCTATGGCTTAGTAACATTGAAATAGAACTGATGTCTTTAGTAAACGAAAAGAAGAAAATCTGGGCAAGTGCGAGTCAGACTCGGGCACAAAGGGTTCCTTACCTGTCTGTCTATTCAACTGTTTAACTATAACGGTTCATGAGATACCGCCTGATGACAGACAGACGGACAGTAAAGACTTAAGGTTTTTGGTGTCCCGTTTTTACGGTAAGGAACCCTAAAAACCTCGTGTGAAAGAAAAAAGTCATAGAACAAAAGTTGTTCTTTATGATGTGAGTAACATATTCCTGAGAGGTTGCCAGTGTTTTACAAATAACTCTGTATAAATCTAACTTCAATTCATGGAAATCTATAAATATGAATTATTTATTAATCTACTATTAGAACCAATAAACATTGGCCTGCCCGGTCAAATTATGTGTCTAAATGATCCAGGGTGTGTCCATAAAGGCGTGGACCTATTATAGGAAATACACCAATAAATTAATCACAATTGATTCATCTTTTTAGGAAGACTCACGACAGTTGGCATACAGATGTACAGAAGAATTATATATGTACATAAAGAGTGACATACTTAACATAAATTGATAAATTATTTTCCGTAGGTCGTTAGCATTGCATTCCGTAACGACGACAACCAGTTTACTGGAGTACATTATTATTTAATTAATTTAAAAATCATTAAAAATGTCGTAAAATGGATTGCGTTAAGTGGCGCATCAATGACGCCTCAGTAAAGATTTAGGTGAGCTGTCGATATATTTATTATTAGTCACCGAAAAAATCTTACAGGAACGCAACCGCGAGCTCTTCACGCGATCCATTTTACAACCTAAACTGCCTAGCCAATTTATGACCGAACAAAACGAAACGTTTCGATTCTCTTGCGTCGAACGCCTCAAATCAGCCACGCCTCTGATTCCTTTGTTCTGACCACGTGGATGACGTCAGTACATAGGAATCGGAGGCGTGGTCAACTCGAGACAAGAGAATTCGACGACGCTCGACGCATGAGAATAGAAACGAAACGGTTGCAACTTGGCTAGGCTTGCTAACTCTTTCTCGCTCACACGACTGACCTTTTAACTCGTCATGGTAAGGCAGGGACCTTTAATACTCCAGGAAATGTATCATCAAGAATTTATTCTGTCCAAAAAACATTTTCTTTCTTGTTAAAATCTTGCAATCAGTCGTCTTATCTATGCGTCTAACTATGAACAGTTCGATATCCGTGGCAGTACCCCTAGCCAAGTTGCTAATCTGCAATAGTTAACGCTAGTAGAAAGCTTCAAATGTACGTAAAAGACGTCACCTCAACGCCCAGTCACGAAAAAATTCGACAAAAGCTTGCGTCGAAGCGTTCGTCGAAACGGTTGTAACTTGGCTAGATGTGATAAAATAAAACATGGCTTGCAGAACCATATCCCCCATGAGACAATCTTTATAGTCAATTATGTGCAGCTGTCTGTTTCCAAAATATGCCTCCTTTTTAGTCTTCGCTATGATTCTGCAATGGTCAACGGCACTGCTGTCCAAAAGATTGAGAAAAAAACCTCATAAGTGAGCGCGGCGCAAATGGCGCGACGAACTAGACAGAATCCATTAGAATTGGCAAGAAGAATCCCGGGCATATGAAAGATGGATGGAGTGGAGGGAGACCTTTGCCCAGGAGTGGAACAGAACAGGCTGACACAAAAAAAAAAAGTATGACAGGCCTGTCCAACTGAAAGGGAAAATATCGACGGTCCCTACGTAGGTATATAAAGACATGTCAAAAATATATATTTTTATTTATTTCATTATTATCTTTGTTAATTTGTTACTATCAATTAAACAAAGTTACTTGTTATTACATTATTTATAATGTTTATTACAAATAAATGAATTAACCAAAAAGTGATATTTTGGATATGTTTTTATATACGTAGGAACCGTGGAGATAATCAATAAATTGCTTCACAAACCAATTTGTAACAATTACTTAGCTAACTTCCAAAGAATTTAAGGCCTCGGAGGAATTATTTTTTTTATTTCATTAACATCCCATTTGGATGGCAACATGAACATGGTTGGCGCGTCTTGGTGCTATTGCACAACAATTTAGGACGGGTTTTGAACTCACATGGCCATGGCGGCAACGTGATATATTTTAACAGAATGCACGTAATAACAACTGGAGAAAAACACCATTCATATCTAACTGATAAATCTAAATATTTTAAGGGTATTTTCAAGAGCTACTGTTAGTAATAAATTATGCACTCAGGCGAACGAGTTGCGAGACACAATAGAAAGACAATAAGAAAACGAAGGCGTTCGCTTGGGGTTTTAATGTTGTCAAAAAATAAAAGGCCCATTTTGACATTTGTATTTTGACTACCTAGCGGCTAATCCGGTGTAGTGTAGCTACAAGTAAAATAGCTACTACTACACCGGACCCCTAATTATTATTTTATTAATTCGTGCAGTTTCGTTCCAAGTTAAACTCTAGGGTTTTTATCAAATGTCAAAAAGAGCCTTTTATTTTTTAACGAGTTTAGAAAAAGTTACTACCGAAGTATTTTTACTTGTACTCGTACCTAACCTAAGTAACTCTAACTCTAACTAAGTAATCAACACTTAGTTAGAGTTGGAGTTACTTAGATATAATTTTTTAGTAATGTTTTCAGTTATATACGTAAGCAGCTTTAAAAACCGTCTCGTCTGTAAAACCGCTGAATTAAAGAGCACTAGGTACTTATCATTAACTCTTCAATCGTGATAATTAGAGACACAATAGAAATACAATGGGTGCGCGAACGCCGGCGTTCGCTTGGGGTTTAATGAATTAAGAAACCATGAGGTTTGTTCTTCTTGTATTCTAGATTTCAGGTCAAATACCTATGTAGATAAGATAGGAAATAAATGACCTTGACTGAGTACAACGCTATGATTTAGATGAAAAGGTCGTTGAATTTGCAAACAAAAATTATTGTGCAATTAATAAATACTTAAGTATTTAGTTCATTACGATTTGTTGCTATGTGAAAGGCCGGAAGTAAATACCTATGTACGTATATAAGAACAAACACCCCACTATTAATCATCTTAAATAATTATTTAAAAGGACCTAAGAGTTCGCTTTTAGAATCTGAAAAATAACATATATATCTACTTATTAAAAAATATTGTAGATAAACTTTTAACTAGACACCTTGTTAAAGCGGATTAAAAACACAAATACATACAATATTCTTATATGTAAATTATAATTATACAAACGTGAATTGATTTGAAAAAATACTGTTGCTATACCATCAAAAAATCATGAAAAGAAAACTTACCGGTAGAAAACTCAAGCAAGCTGATCGTTTCACAATATTTATTACAAAACTGTATGTAAAACAAATAACATTATATTCACTGAGTTTCTATTCAATTACCGAACATCACTAAACTGAAAAACTGATAGCACCTAGGCCTAAATGAAAAAAAAAAAAAAAACAAAAATGCACTCTGGCTACGGTTAAAAAAAAAAAATCGACAAACGTGTTGCACAGTGGAGCCTCTACGAGCGACTGTCAATTGCCCATGAGGGAGAGCTTGTGGCCTCTTAAGTTATTAACAAAACTATAATTAAAGTCTTGAACTATGTACCATCCCTATTAAATTTAATAATGCATTTTCCTAACTAATATGATAAGTACCTACTGTTTTTCGCTGTAGACGTAGTGGCGATTGCGACTTTTCGAGCAAAAGAACGATAACTTTAGCACGCCGTAGCGTATGAAAACTCGTTTGATTAAATATTGCCTATTAATGTTGAAAGGAAACGTCCGGTTTTAATTTAGTAATTGGTGAACTACCATGAAAAAAAAACATTGAAATGTATATTTTTAAACGGAACTGTTGTCATAAGATGTACCCTTACTAGGAACTTTGGAAAAAGCACTAGTACGACTTTCTTACTTAAATACAGAGGTATCTAAGTTTTTTTTTTAACTACCGAACCTCCTCTCATGTAAACCTTTGTCAGCAAAAGTAAGCAAAGCTTTTACCTCCTTCCCTCTTGTGCTTACGTAAATATTTACATTATATCATTCATTCATTCATTCATTATATCATTATTTTATTTTTAGGCTTTTAATAACTCACCATCAAAGATTGCATCACTGCTTACCATCAGGTGGGATCGCAGTCAAGCACTAATTTATACGAATAAAAAAAATAAAAAATTCCAAAAGAGTACTTATAAAGTCCAGAAATAAGGAATTTAATTCTATATTGCAAAAAAAAAATGAAAAAGGGAATAAAATAATGTTGCTAAATTAATATAGACCACTAAAGCAAAGACCTTTCCCCCTAAACCCTAGTTGATGTTTTAAGAGGCCATTCAAGTACCTTATAGATTTATATGGTGAAGCTTTAAAAAGGCAAGCACATTAGTAGATACGAGCTTTATTTTTCGCACTAAGATATGAAACAGAATATAGAATAAAAATACATAATAATATTACAAATTAATGGCAGGCCATGCCAGGTTTATGTCCAGTGATGAATTTATAATAAGTCAATCACCGCAGAGCATAGACTACAAAACTTCTATAATTAAATAATAAGTTTCTTACTCATTTTTTTTTTTTATCTTAAACGGTTTTATTGGAAAAAAGATAAAAATGATGATGTAAGCACTAAAAGCTACAAAATAATTCGGTAGGTCTTGGGTATCAGTTATCAGTGTTATTACACCACTCTCTTCATCAATCTAGGGTATTAAACAGATAATTAAAAAAAAAACTGGGCAAGTGCGAGTCGGACTCGCGCACTGAGGGTTCCGCGCAAACTAAAATTCCCAAATAGAATCTCGACGATTTTTTCGAACAGCAAAAAAATTTTTTTTTGACGTAAGTTACAACAAATTTACTGTTTTCAGATTTATTTCTATACCTGTGCTATAAGACCTTGCTTTGTGCCAAATTGAAGAATTTTGGGTCAACAGAAAGTACTCAATGAATCTAGATCTTTGAGAGTATCAAAATATACGTATTTTTTGCGACATAAACGGCCGTATTTTGAATTTGATTTTTTCACAGCTCGAAGGGACCGCAGACTTAAGTACTTATATGGTTTTAATTTCAACTCGATACCTCCACGCTTTCTCGAGATAAAGAGTCTTGACAGACAGACAGACGGGCGGACGGACTACAAAGTGATCCTATAAGGGTTCCGTTTTTTCCTTTAGAGGTATGAAACCCTAAAAATGAAACCGTGGGGCGCTTGACATTTCTTTCGACAGTCAATCGCTGATTATAAATACTACATAATATGTTTACTCAGGCAGTGCTACGCCCCACGGATTTATGATTTTTTTACTCTTGATGTTTGTTACTCTTTCACGCAAAAACTACTGAATGGATTTCGATGAAACTTGGTACAAGGGTAAATCATGTCCTGGAATCCTTGGGATGATTACCTACAATCACGGTGGTGAAGACGCTAACAGTAGCAGCTAGTTACATCATAAAGGCTTCTTCACACCCGAAAGGCTGAACGGATTTGGATGAAAATTGCTTTACGGAAAGACCATGTTCTGGAATAGCACATAGGATCCATTACTTTGACTTTTCATCCTAGAATTAGGTATGTCCCCTTTTTTCAGTGGGAAAAATCATCCAATGACAACCCCCGCTCTTGGGTGGAGCGGGAGATAGTGTCAGACTCTTACTGACTAAAAACCCACCCCCCGTTCCTCCTAGCGTCTTCATACCGGGGCTTAAGTTTCCTTTCGGATAACCCTGGCCCCAGTAGGCTTCGGCCCAGCTGGGTCCCCCTAGGTATGTCCCCTTGGCCTTGGTACAATTTTCTACCTTGACACGGGCGAGCCGCAGCAGCTAAATAAGGTATACGAGAATCGCTATATTTTGTTCTATAAATTAAGATGCACCTAAAGTTTATTTTTTTTGTTTGTAGGAGGTTGTCTTTGGAAGTACTGGTCCGATTGCTAAAATTCTTTCACCAATAGAAAGCTGGTTTATTCCTGAGTGACATGGGCTATATTTTATGTACGCAAGCAAAGCTGCGGGCAAAAGATACTTATTAATCATTGAACGTATTTTCGTCAGGTACGCGCGGTCAAAAACTATGTTCCACCCCCTATCCTGCTGATGCCTGCTAGAACCATGAGGAAACGTATGAAATGGATACTGGTAGTCTTAGAACGCCAAATGCAACTGAAAGTTCATAGGAGTGGTTTTAGTTAGTAAGTCGTTAAATAAATTCCCATCTAAAAGAACCCTGCCTCCGGTACCCTAAAACGTGGAGCATGCGTTTCGTTCTTTCTTTCATCCTTACTAATATTATAAAAGCAAAAGTGAGTTTATCCCTTCAGATACCGTCAGTTAGAGACACAATAGTAAGACAATAGATGCGCGGCCACCGGTGGTCGCTTGGGGATTTATGAATTATTGGTTTGTATGTTTGTTACGTCTTCACGCCCATATGGCAAAACCGATTTTGATGAATTTTGGTACAGAGATAGTTGGGACCCTAGAGACGGATATAGGCATTTTTTTTTTTTAATGAGAAAAGGGAGAGAAAGAGGGAAGTCAAGTACAAATATTATTATTAAATTAAAGTATATTAATAAACACGGGCGAAGCCGCGAGTAAAAGCTTGTTGTTTTGGCATAGTCCCTATTATCCCTTCAGATACAGTCAATTAGAGACACAATAGTAAGACAATAGATGCTCGGCCACCGGTGGTCGCTTGGGGATTCATGAATTAAATCAAATAGGTACTAAGCCAAAACAATGCTCTCAGAGGTCCTACCACGACCTCTTAACGCGATCCATTTAACGACCTAAACTGAAGAGATGAATTTATATAGTTTTACTAGTTAATGATAGCTTGACGGGTGATGATAGGACAGAATGAAAGAAAAAAACGTGTTGCGTCGACCCCAAGTAATATGGGATAAGGGCAGGAAGAAGAAAAGTGTAGTTTTATTAATTTAGAATCCAAGTGGATTTGCATCTGAATTATCAATCCAGAAACTATCTTGAAGTGCACATTGACTATGTCTTTAGGTAGATGACTGGTCAAAATTTGCAATTTGAAAAAAACACGCGAGTAAAATTTTAAATCCCAGAAGAATTTTGTTTATTAGTTTATAAAGCACTCTTGCTCATTGCGCACCATATCTTAATACAGGACATTTACAAAAAAGAATAAGTGTACAATAGGCGGTCTTATTGCACAGGGCAATTTCTCTCAGACAGGTAGTCTGTAGTTAACCGACTTTAAGTTTATCAGCATAAAACTAGAAAAAAAAAACATGGCGTTTGATTTTTTTTTGCACGAAAGTCGGAACTCTAATTCTTTTTCAATCCTAAATTACTCTTTAGAATATAAAACAAACATCCAGTGTCGTATTTAAATTACCGTCAAAACCAGTGCAACCGTTTCGGAGATTAGCTGGAACAGGAACACAGACAAACAAAGATTTAATTTAATTTGAGTTTCTATAAAAAAAAATATCGTTTATATTCATATGATTATGCAACTAGTTGAAAGCTTTTGTCCCGAACAACGCGTCAGACAGACAGCAATAAACTAGAAACAAACACCTAAACTGAATATTTTTTTCCAGTTGATCATCATAAGTTTGAAAGTTAGAACGGCACTACTAACGCCATCTAGCGGAAAATTGCTGAACTACGCCCACAAACGCTCACATCCGCAAGTGTCATTATTTTAATCTTGTGTCACTATTTGTGTTATTATTTTTGTAAACCGTTGATACTAGTGGAATGCTTCAAATGGTCACTGATGGGTTGATGCTCGTGTGTGGTTGACGGAATCAAAAAGGTCCAGAAAGACGAATTTCTGATTTTAAGCTCTAAGCACGCCACAATCGCATCGGTCAGTCTCCTCTTTGAGGAAAGACAGAGGTGCCACGGCGTCCACACTTTGAACCTGACGTAGCTTCTTCCTGGACATGACCAGTTCACGAGGTTCCTGTTTCGGATTCAGGAACGAGGAACGCCAGGAAGATATGGTGAAGCATACGGTGGAGTTCTGGACCACTTGAGCAGGTACCAATGTGTCCTCGTAGAGGCGATCGGTGGCTATGACCTCTCATGCCCGTCCTTGGCTCGGGTCATGGTTCTGAGCGAGAGGAAATGGGAACCGGTCACATTCTGCAAAGCAATAATGCTAACAAAGGAGATGGCCGCGGATGTTGTGATGTCCGACGCTCGAGACACGCTATCTCCAGCCATCGTAGGAGCGGACTTGTGGATGTGATGGGTATTTCGCCGTCCGGCCGTCCGATAAAAACCGAACCCTAGTTGTCAACAACGGGTAGAGTTTCACGTGAGCCTTATAGAGATGTCAGCAAAACCGTAAGTCCCCAATGGGGCCGATGCCCGCTAGGGCCACGGGAATTTTCGGAATAGTAACTATAGCGGGACTTGGGAACGCAAAAGGCAACTGAAGAACACTGGTTTTACCTTAGAGTGGGAGAAATCATTTCATGATGATCTCAGAAATTCTTTATGGTTCAACCGTTCAAGCATATACCTACACACTGTATTAAAACCTCACTAGATACATTGTGCTGCGAGTCGCGCGTTCGATTCCCGCCGCACGGTACAAATGTATGATGTATAGCCTACAGATAGATATTCCGGGTCTGGTGTCTTGTGTGAGTTTACATGTTTGTGAAAGCACAACCATGTAAAAAATTTCCTAGTGAAAAAAATATTGTTTAAAAACAACAATGTCAACTTACAGGTAGGTACTAATTACAACTGGATAAAGGTGTGGTACTTACCTACCTACCTAGGTACATTTTTGTTCTGTTAACATAATAGGTAAGTAAACCAACTTAATTAATAATGTCAGATTTGTGGAAATTAATATCTAGCTATCAATCATTTTGACGTTAATAAAAAGTTAACCAAGCAGGTATTAATTAAACGTACCTATTTATAAAAAAGTTTGAATTCAAATAATTAAAATACATCAAAGCAAAACCGTAAAGTAGGTTACGATGGCCTCATAAATTTTCATTGGAAAACAAAATTTAGAAAATAAGGGCATAGTTACAAACATATTCAGTTCCGCGCTTTTTAAACGGCCAGTATCTTGGATATCCACAATGAAATTAAGTGAAACTAAATTGATTTTGAGCTTACACAACTCGTTGCCTCACTGATTTTTTTTTTATTCATTTATTTCACACTGGTTCTATGATTCAAAAATTTTCCATTACAAACTTCATTCCAAAATAGGTTTTTATTTTAAACAGTGTACAATTAGCAGTCTGTCTATAACTTGTCAAACCTTTCACTCGTTTTTCGCAATTCATTTGTTTTTAAATGTGGAAACCTATAATTTTGGACGTCGAGTGCATCGTTTGCAACAAATCGTTGCAAAAGATCAATCACGTTCCCAGAGACGCATCGCAGAAAATGGGCAAGATCATAAAGTTAAATAACAACCGACGACTAAGGACGCCTAATTGGTCCCTTGAAGAAAAACAGTACTTACTCGAGTTAATTAAGGAACGAAAAGAAGTGGTTGTTACTAAAACCAACAATGGTCCGAACCATTCTGAAGAAAAAGACATCGCATGGAACGAAATACTGCGGGCGCTATCCGCAAAATTTGGTTGTAAGTTTACTGGTAGTTCTATAAAGAAAGTGAAGACGCAATGGCAAAATATGAAGAGAATAGCCCGTGAAGAAATAGCTTTAAACGGGCCCCAACTACATAACTATTCTAGATTATCTTTAGAAGTGTGCAATATCCTTGAATTAGTTAAAGATGGTGTTTTAACTGGTGAAAATGCTAACATAAATGAATCTTCATCTTCAATCACAGCCAATATTGAGATTAAAACTGAATGTGTGGATGAGTAAGTAAACCATTTCATTTATAATCATTATCACTGCTTTACTTTATAAATTCATGCATATGTTACAGTCAATACTGTTAATTAGTCAAAACTAGTTTTATCTGGGTTCCATCAAAAGCCCCATAGTATATTACTTATCTACTTAAAAATTGCGAAACGATTTCGCTGTCTATAAGTGATTAAGTATCTAGAATAACTACAAAAACTTGCCAACCTAACAGCTTATTGAGTTATTATAAGTTTAGTCATTTTAACTGATCAAAAATACTTCTAAACCATTCTTGCAGTAAAAGGTGCTATTTGGTATCCTTAATACCTTAGTAGGTAGGTACCTACTTATATTTAGATATGTAAATTATCTTAGGTAAGACTCTAATCACTATCTTTTTACTAAAAATGCACCTAGTGTTTATGTGATATTTATCATCAATTGGGATTGTTGATAAATATCACCAATCACCAATCCTAATGTTAAGTTTGATCAGTTACGTTTTATTTTATTTTATCATTTTATCAACAATCCTATTGTTTAGTTTGATCTGACAGTTACGATTTTTCTGTAATTAAGAGTATCTGGCTAACTAGCTTTCACCCGCATCTTCGCCCGCGTTTATTAATATACTTTACTCTTTCTCTCCCTTATCTCCCTTTTTTTTTAATTAGCCTATATCTGTAATTAGAAAATTCATCTAAATCGGTTTTGCCATTTAGGCGTGAAAACGTAACAAACAAACAAAGTCACTTTTGCTTTTATAATATAGTATGGATTTATTGCAGAGATCTACCAGTCAGCCAACCAAGTGGCAGTGGTATTGATAATACCTCGGCCTCTATAGATGTTGATATGCCTCAAGACAAAAATAATACCACAACCCAGTTGGAATCTTCAGCATCATCAGTTTCTGAGCAAAACTCTGAAGCAAATGATTTTGATGCACCAGAAGAAAATATTTCAATGATTGATAGTAGCATGAGAACTGTAGCAGTTATGACTGACACACCTTATGATAATGTGGATGAAACTTATAAGATGACGGCACCTTTTCACAGGGATCTACAAGAATATTTTAAGTGAGTGACTTAATATTTTTTTAATTTGATTGAAGACAGTTTAGATGTAGGTGGAACAGAAAGTTAAGTCCCGCAAACCTCCTTTGAAAAGGGAGGATCCTCCGACTAGACAGGTGTTATGGTCTGGTGGGCGACTGCCCGATAGTTGATTTCGGGCTGTCGTATATATTCAAATCGCGCGGAGAACTTTGTAGTTATTATGTGGCGCCATAGATGTCGCTACAACAGCATTAATAATTCGTTGTTCTAACTACATATTACTATATATTTTTCCGAATCAGGTATTCTACAACAGAAAGGCTAATGAAGATGGAGACACTGAAAGAAGAGCGTCAAGTTATGAGGGCCATGAGAGAAACTGCTGAGCTAAATAAAATTATTGCAGAACAAAAGTTGAAGCACGTTTTGTGGGCGAAAAAGCAAGACATGGCGTAAGTTCTATACTTATTATTGTACTTATTATTTAGGTTAATGCTTACAAAAAAGAAAAATATGCTTTAAATAATTGATTATTATCGTTTATTATGTGACCAAAATGTTTTTTTAATATTTCATTATTTTCAAATATTCAAAATTTCCCGCACTAACTCCTTATAGTCCATGGCGTATCAATATTGTCAATGATTTTATTTTGACAGTCTTACCAATCTCTCTAACAAATAAGTTTAAGGCCCAATTAATTTTTAATATTTATCGTCTTTAAATAATTATCGTTATTATAATATTTTCAATTGATTTCGTATTGAATGATTTTGCTGTCTCTGTGGTGAGGCTAAAAGCCCGGGTGTCGAACATGGACGCATACCATTCGCAAGAAAGATTCTATTTCCGTTGCACGCATACCAGTGTCTACTCACCTTATTTTACCGTTCAAGGTTCAAAACCTAATTTTTGAACTGAGTATTTTCAGTTAACTGTAAACTGAAATTCATTTAACCAGTATTAATTATCTTAAATACTATTCAGACGTTTTACCTTACAAAGGTTTATTAATTTATCTAAAATGAAGTTAACTAGAATAAGTTTATGTGCTGTAAGACGTATGTAAGTAAAAAATAATATGCTTTAAAAGCATAATGCATGCATCAATGTATGAAATTTATAATCTATCCCTTTTTTTAAACTGACGTGTATGCGAATAATTTTGTAGCTACGATACTCCCGGCAATCAATGGTCCTCTGATCTTCTCTTGCCCACAAAAAGCTGGCTTATAGAATCCAGCTCGCTAATATTACTTTTTAAAAACTGAAAAACTTTTTTTTTTGTTTTTTGTATGTTTTCTGCAAATGAGGTACTCGAGTATTTTTCTACTCTCTACGCTGTTAGTAGTATAGTATTTCTATCTCACCAAGGAGAATTGGCCGTGGATGAGTTCACGGTTCACGTACTTTTTTTTTCATGTAGGTAATTAAGCTCGAAACACTTGATGTTAGAGAACCAACCACGTTCGAATTGCTATCATATATTGCTTTGCCTCTGGCTGCGCTGATGTCTCCTTCAGACAGTTTAGGATCATGCAGCCTTTTTAAAGCTTCTTTTTTTTCTGACACCTCCACCCCTCACCTCGGATTAAGCTAGTTCTTGGTTTACAGTGTTATGCTACCCCTTGTTGCAATCATTATGTTTAAAATTACGCATCCCTATACTGCATACTTGTAATGAAGAAAACCTGGTATTATTTTTACGAACTTAGTAAAAAAAAAGCCTAAAAATACCGAACATTAGTATCCTTACCTTTTTGGCACATAAAAAGATATTGGCTGAATTTCATATTAACGTCGTTCTGTTTTTTTAATTATGTCATGTCAAACATTTTGATAGTAAAGGTCTAATACGTAACTAAACAATTTCATTATAACACAACATTTATTCAAAATCACACATATTCAAAATCATAGAACATAACGTTTGTAGAATTGGGCTATAATATGCTGGCTCAGGTTAATGATAATTATGTAAGTGTTAAGGTACCTATCCTTCTGTTACATTAAATTTTTAGTCTATATAATTTATCAACATCTTTTTTAGTTGGTTCGAGTAGATTAACATCATTTATTAGACTTAATATGTGCGCTGACCCCTAGTTCTTATGTGAAGATTGTGTGTGACGCATGAGGTCAGGGTAGGGCAGAGTTAGTTATTAGTGGACTCAGTTGTATACAGAAAAATTTAATCCAGCTGCAGTTTTGTCAAAATAACTAAAGTGGGCATGTCAAAGCAACAAACTGTATGAATTCATAATTACCATAGATTTATTAATTTTTCACAATTATATTATTTCTATTTAGATCTGTATTTAAAAAAGAGAAACGGAAAATTCATACAGGGGGGTACCTAGAGGAGACATTTCTTAGTCATAACTTGGTCATTTGATTACATCTAAGACGACCAACTGACCACATTTTCAAAGAGACGATAAATATATAATATAGGGACTTCAACATTTTGCAAGTTTTTAAATGATTATGCTAACACAGTGCCCTTTATTTTATCATACATAACAATTATAATATTATGTTATAAGCGACTAATACAACATTATATACATATTTAAATAATGGGAAAAATTAAGCCGGAAACAAAACAATCTAAAAAGCCGAATATTTGCTCCGCATGCTCGCTCAAAACTAATATTATCTCTGGTATGCAGGGTAGGTAACCTGTCATATTTTCCAATAACCATCAAAAATCTTTCCAGTTATTTGGAGAATTCCAACAGGTTTATAAATCAATTAACAATTTTCAATCATGAGTTTCATACCTAGAATGAGATCAACTTTGTCCCGGGCTATTGTTAGCGTAAGGTAAGGATTTCTACCGGCATGTTATGTTACGCAACCTTCATGAAGAAATCAACGAAGAAACATTTTTGTTTGTTCTTATTTCGCACTACTTGCTAAGTTTAAATCACCCCCCTTAAGTCAAGTTTCACTTTCAATCATGATTAATCTCATCTACGTCAGTGGTAAATCATTTTATTTTTAATTCTATTTATAGGCTGTATGACAGTACTTGAGTCCATAGGCCAGTGTTAGACTATAAAAGCGGTCAGCTGATGTTTTTTCTACGCAGTGTTTACGTTCTCAATATAATAAGTCAAGCTATTGTGCAAGTTATCTTTACTAACAATTTGTAATATATAAACTAGGTAAGAGTGCTTTTCTACTAACTTAACCTAACCCCTCTCAGTGTCATAATTAGAGATCTTTTGTGAAATTGTTTTCACCTAGAAGCTTATGAGAAGTGTCCAACTTCAACATACCTACATTAACTAAGTCATACTTAATATTGCCAAATTTTTGCCATTTTAATATCCAATTACAAAATACTATAAAAACCTGTGTAGAACAAGGCATTCTCATCTGTTTTTAGTGTTTTGTTTCTTTGTTTCCAAACATTGTTAATTCTATTTAGTTTTAACAATGCAAATAAATCAATTATTGTTTGTTACACACTCTCATTTGTGAATTGTATTTTCCAAGCCATGCAATAGCTTCTTATCATAATGTAATACCTAAAGAAGGATTCAATGCTATCAATTGTTGAGTTTGTATGAACATCTCGTAACTTGTTTAAGTCTCCTGTTACTTCAATTATTGCAACACTTTCTCTCCCATTTCCCCCATCAACTATAATCTTGTTAACCTCACTGTTTTAAATACTTTCATTTGTATTTTTATACAAAATAGTTAAAACGGCTTTATTTCTTAAGATACCCTCAATTAGAGACAATAGTGAGACAATGACAGCGCAAATCGCAGCTTGCGTTTGCTTGGGGTATAATTAATTAAACTTTATTTAGGTGTACTTGTAACTTGTTAGCAGTACCTAACCTAGGTACCTAACTGATATAACCTCTATTAAGTTAATATATACAGTAGGATTCTGTGGTAACTAAACCAATATTTGCCCTCACATACTATTGAATTACCACTCAACGGTAGGTCAGCCCAAGGTTAAAGTGTTACAATCAATGTCGCTTACTGTAGTAAGTTTTAGACAATGAACAATTTTAATTTATTAACCCCCTTGAAAGACAGTATTCACTCTCTCATTGATTTTCTAATTGCGGTATTCTAAAGGTTAATATTATCTACTAGCTTCTGTCAGCGGCTTCACCTATGTGATAGTAGGTTTCTCCATACATACTTTTGGACTCCTTTTTCATCATCTCAGGTTCAGAATTTTGTTAAATCCTCTCGTAGTGCGTAATTTCATGTTACTAGTCCCAGTAATTTCGGCTGTGCGTTAATGTCAGCCAGTCAGTTAGTCCTTTTATAATGCATGTAGTTTATCATTTGTTTATTGCACTACAATTTCATCATCCTTGATACAATCACATTGCCTAATAAACATGACTTTAGAGTTTAAAAATAGTTGTGATGCAGGTCATCTACTGCAATAAGATGCCAAAAATAAAATACAAGAAGACTGGTGATCTAGTTAGGTGGTCAGTGTGTGTGTTTCAAACTGTTTAGAAGTTTTTTTTTTTTTTTTAATAAACTAGTGCTTGCTTGACCTTAATGGTTGAACGCAATAGTTGATGGTGACACTAGTTTATTAAGAGCCTATTTAATCTAGATTTGGAGATACCTAAATTATAATCAGGCGGAAAGACCACTGCTGAAGTTTATGATTAGTCTGTATTCTTATTCGGAACAGTGGTAGCCCAGTACAGTGGAAACAGCCTCGACATATGAGTTGTAGGTTGTAGTTTCAAACCCTTGGCTGGGTTTGAAACTACAACCTACGCGCATGAGTTTGTGAAATTTATTACATCACCACTGCTCTCAAAATGGTAAAGGAAAACATTGTGCGGAAACTGGCATGTTCTAGAACAAAAAATTTGAAAACATGTTACATCCACTAATCCATACTGGGCCTGTGTAGTGTATTCCAAACCTTTCCCTCTCCTAGAGAGGAGGTCTGAGTTCCAGCAATGGGAAAATTAAAAGGATGCATAAGCTTATATTCTTATTTGGTTAGATGTTTGATGATCTGGGTAGATTGCTACTATGTTTCTAAACTAGTCAGATAATGTATTGATAGTGTGTTATCAAGATTTTTTTATATTACGAGTAAATGTAGCTGCAACATAAGCTACATATAATATAAATCTTTATGGTTATCATTACATTAAGTTGATTGACCTAGTCAAACATAAGTACTCTTGCTATTTTAAATATTTATTGGTTTTAGGACATCCTATAAAAAAATCCTTAATTTATCATCATTCTTTTACTCATTTTCCAATCTACTGATTTCAGAATGTACAGCGGTGAGCCCGGCTCTGGAGCTGGTAAGGGAGGCGGTGGCGGCGGCGCCATCCGCGAGGCTGGCGGTGCCTTCGGCAAGATGGAGGCAGCTAGGGAAGACGAGTACTTTTACAGAAAGGTATTATTAAGTTGCCATATAAAATATACGGAGACCGACGCGCCCAGATGCACGTCCGTGGAACACGTGTGCCCAATGATGGAATAAAACAAACTTCTGCTGCCCCTGTTCAGTATAATCAAATGCGATTCATATAAGAATAGGAAGGAACATCAATGACCCCTATCTGTGAAATGTTCCTTGAAAAGTATGGTGTTCAAAGAAAACTTTTTTTTTTTTTTTTTTTTTTTAATTTTGTTTTACCAAGTCTTAAAAAAATTTTTCTTACTTTTTTTTTATAATACCTTCTTCCATTCGCCACTGTTCAGACATTTCACACAGTGAAGCAGAGATGAGCACAATTCCTATTACTTGATTCTGATTCAACTTTTTTCGTTACGACTCATTCGTTAATAAATTCAATTTAAAAACAATATTTTGTTTTGCTCACCATACCTAAATGATGTGATTTGACAGCTATGACGTCATAAGGGTGTTACCACACCACGATCGACATCGGTCGAAGTTGATCGATTGGTGTGGTAGCTTTAATTGATCGACGGATACCGGTCGACAAATCAATAGATCAATTGCCGGTCGATGGCATTGGCCGACGTCGATCGATTAACGCCGGCTATATTCCAACAGTTTATTTCGAAATGTATTCACAAGGGGACACATTCTACCGTCGCGTCGATCGATTGGTCTGGTAGAAACTGTCGATCGACGTCGACTAATCCATTCTACCATCGATCGCCTTGGTAACACCCTAACATGGCGCTAAGTCGATCCCATTCTTATTTGAAACGCATAGTAGATTCTGGTAACTTGTCTTTGTAATTTGGTTTCCACACTCAGTCCATGATGTAACATTGCAAGTAGAAGTTATGATGACTTTCAACAGGTGGTCAGTTCTACTTGTTGAAGGGGGATTGATCCACCCTAAGCCATCATTGATAATCTGTTGGTCATCTATCCAATCTGCCCACAATGTGTATGAGTGGCCTGTTGGTATTATGTTTAACGGCCCTCACTGCTATGTCAGAGGTGCAATTCTCACCTCTGGGCGTATTGTATAGTGAATTTATCTATATTTCAAAATAAGTATGTTTATCAATTGTTTAGTACTCATATCTATGCTTAATTTGGCCTAGATGGCGTTGTGTGATAGTTATGACATATTACGAGTAATATTATAATGTGTACTTACTTTCTCCTATTAGAAGTTCTTTAGCAGTTGTTCAGGCGAATATGGTTTTGCTTTGAAAGAAGTCATAGACAAAAAGTAAATAAGGATAACCCGCACCATGATATACACACAACCTCTCCAGCAAGGTAGTTCAACCATGTTGACTACCCTGGGTACCAGCAGGTTGCAATGGCTAATTTTGTTGAAGTTATTTGATGCTCACTTTTTTGTTATAAACTAGTGCTTGACTGCGATCCCACCTGATTGTAAGCAGTGATGCAATCGTTGACAATGAGGCGCACTAGTTTATTTACTCTTGCCTTGAAGACACCCAAATTATGATCAAATCTTATATAATTACAATCAATCAAGGCAAATTGTTCCAGTCCTTCGATGTACGCGGTTAAACGACGAGGCGAAACGCTTAGTCTAGACTGTAGAGGTTTGAACAACGCACGTAACGTCTTTACTACGTACTTGTATACAACGTGTAACGTTAAATGCGTAAAACTTCAGACACTCCAAATGATTTTTAATTTAAAAGACCAGTTGTGCAGTTTTACTTTGTTTGAAATTAATATCTGCATTGAAATAAGAACTTTTATTATCCCGTGTATGAAAAAACCATTTGTGTTTGTTTACCTATTTCGGCGGGTTTGCACACGTGATGGCTTGACCTACTCATAAATAGACAGGGCGACATTTTTAAAATTTTTTTTTGAAAAATGCAACCTATATTAAAAAGTGGTTTAATTGGTTCTGCTCCTTATTCTGATCAAACAATTTTGTTGCTTTTGCGCATTTAACGTTACACGTTGTATACATTCTCAATTGAGCCGGACCTATCTAAACAAAACCGGTAAACATACATTAACATTTTTATTTTTTTATTTTCAGCAAAAAGAACAGCTGGCCAACCTAAAGAGTCACTTGGGTGAGGAGATCTCCTTCCATCAGGACCAGATCAAACGCCACGAGGACGCCATTCGCCGTCATAAAGAAAAGATGGCCGAAGTAGATCAAAAGAAAGCATAAAGACAAGATGCCATGCAATCCAGAAACAGTTTGAAGAGAGTGGTTTAACTTAATTATGTTTTAAGAATGTCAACTTTTTGCTTTTATTTTGTTTAGTTGTTATAGAATGTTGAACTGCAATTATATTGATGGTGGCATTGTATTGTTGTGTTTGATTTGTATACTGACTGGACTGACGATTTGTAGTTGAACAGTCGGACTGGTCTAGTAGTCAGTGGCCCTGGCTGCAATGCCGGAGGTTGTGGGTTCGATTCCCACCCAGGACATATATGTTTATGTGATGAGATGTGATGAGATTACACCCAGACACAGAACAAATGATCATCATTTGTTCTGTGTCTGGGTGTAATTTATCTGCAATATGTATGTATTTAGAAATATATAAGTATGTTTATCAGTTGTCTAGTACCCATAACACAAGCTCTCCTTAGCTTGGGGCTAGACCGCGTTGTGTGATAGTTGTGGAATATTATTAAAAGTCGGATAATAAGTATCATAAACAGAATTTTTCATATCTCTTCATCATTTCAGCCGACAGACGTCCACTGTTGGACATAGGCCTACCTCAAGTGTCGCCACAATGATCGATCCTGTGCGTCCCGCATCCGTCGGATTCCCGCAACCTTCACCATAAGTAATTTAAAAATCCTTGAAATCAGGCGAAAGAATAAACCGTCAAATTACTTAAATATGATGCACACACTAACATTTTGTCGTTACAATTGTCACCGTCGTTATATTTTACAAATGGAATGTTCACTAAATCTTTAAGCATATTAATCTTTTGAACGCCAATCACTTATATACAAGTTCGAGATTTTCGTGCCCTCAGCGCCACTTTTACAAGACCTAAAAAATTTGAAAATTGCCCTGTTATAAGCCATATTTTTAACTTTTTCACACATAATAAGTTCTTGTTTGTTTTATATTTAATAGAAACATTTGTTAGTTAGTTTAACATAGAAAAATTTTTGCGTGGCGCCGGAGGACACATCGCGTATTAATAGATGGGCGTCGAAAAGGTTAAGAGTTTTAACAAACGGGCCCGCACACGCACACCAAAGATCTACCGAAAAATATTCCTACCACACCCTCCAATCAATCTACCTCTTACCAATATTTGAATTGATAAATTGTTGCTATAACCAACTTTGATATTATTTTTGTACAATGAACAGGAAAGTACCCAATTGTGATCAGCTTCTGTAAACTCGTCCAGGATTTGATTATAAATTTGGCTTAGCTAAAATCTGTAGGAAATTATAAGCAAAACCATTATAACATAAGTACATATAAACAGAAAATCGTAGGTTAAAGTAGTCGCCTCATATGCTAGCATAACTGCTTCGCTGAAAGACCGCCTCTGGGTGGTAGGTGGTCGCCTCGGTACACCAAGGCCCGGCGCGAGAGATCGTTTCCGCCGATCACACGGCTGTGCTCTGCCCAGGCGGGTCACACCTCTGCCGTGTCCTCCGGGCAATCCACACAATGGTGACACCCGGGCGTTTCTTCCGCACGAATCCGGTGTAGGAATCTCCCGAACTGACCGGAACTCAGTCCGCCATACCGCGACTTAGCGTGGCAGCAGAGTTTCAACCTGGCGCAGCGTCACATCTCCAGGCGCAGATCGTGCTTGCGTGCAAGGACTGTTGCCTTCAAATCCCACGGTGGTAGGCCAGCAAGGAGGCTCGTCGCTCCGTGGGATACCATGTGGTATCCCCACAGGTTCGAAGTTTCTGGAGAGAATATAGTCAGTTCTTATTACAAGCCTTTATTTAGTTTCACCTGTCCCGATGTTTGTCTGTCATCAAATCTTGTAAATTAAACTTGACCCACTTACCGGTTACCGAAATTTTGCGTGCATGTGTAAATCAGATGACAATGCAAGGAGCAGATTTATGACATTTTATTATTATGACAAGGAGCTGATCTAATGATGGAACCGGAAGGTGGCTACAGGAACTTGGTAATTAAACGACACAAACCAAACTAGTTTGGGCTTGTATGATTCGTCTTGACGAGTATTAATTATATAGGTATACCGAGCTATAAAAGCTTGCTATGAAAAAATGATTTTCGTTAAAAGCTTGTTTTTTATAAGTGCAATTAAAGAGCCATCTATTGGAATGAGTTAGTACTATGATGACCACGTTTCAGGTAAAAAAATATAAATGTGTTAAAGAATTTAAAAACACACGTTTTATAATTCTAATTTAGTATTCATTTAATAGGTATATTTATGACATTATTTCTTATGTTTGCTTTTTAATATCTTTCAATTTCATAATGTAATAGTAGTAATTTTTTTATAGCTCAACAGATGGCGCTCAATCCAAATATTTACAATGCAACTCTGTCTACCTCAGCGACTTGGTAGATGTATTTATATTCATCAAGTTGAAGACTGCAGACAGCGTGCTACTGAAACTTATACCTACAGCGCTTTCGCTTTCAGCTGACTACTCTTCGTATAAAAATCTTTCTGTCAATCACTCAATTGGCCTTTAGTGGTCATATAAAATAGGTACCTACTTAGGGACATTCGTGATCTCTGTCCTGGCAGGGAATAAATTGTATTGGACGTATTTAGATAGCTATCGCACGACTTGTTTGTTTTGATGTATCTTCAATGTTACACAGACGGTCGTCGCCCTAGCAAATAATATTTCTGTCTTGCCCATGACCAAAATTAGAACAAGTTTCTTTGTGGGAATGAGACAGGGAAACGACAAATCTGTAGGGCCCGTTGCGTTGATCGAACGGAAGGAGAATTAGGGGCCTGTTTTTGTGAACGCGACGACTGGGCCATTATTCTTCGACGTAATAAATAGGAGTGCGTGACGCGAAATATAGCTCCATCGACCATCGGGCGACGACCGAACTCGGCTCACACGAGCGAAGTTAGCTGCGAAGTAGCCGCGTGCGGGGCGCGCGCCCTCAACGCACTGAACCGAGTGCCAAGCGCTACTCAGTTTACTACAATCGCAAACCGACGCCGCATGTCGTTTCGCGCGCTGTTTCGACCCGTGTGTATGGTGTTAGTGGAATAACATAACAGCAAATTGTTTTGTGCTGTGTTATTATTGTGTGATAGTGAAATACTGCTGGAGCGACCGTTCCGGTTCACATTGTTGTGATGCATTTGAGGATATACCTATGGCTGTCTTGTGTAGTCCTCGCAGGATATGTTCGAGCGACAGAGGTAAGGGGGACCGTCTTAAATGCGGCACTCGCCCGGCTTTTTGTTGTGTGAACACAGGGAACGTGAGTTTAGTCTTATAAACGTAACGCTGAGTTTAATTTGTGTCTACTAAAGTTGCATCGACTTGCGTAACTGTTTTCAATGTCAACATAGTCAACAGAGTTTTCAATGAGACAGTTAACTTGTGAGTCTGTAGGTGAATTAACGTGTAAACGTTAACGTGCGGCTGAGTTGTATAGGTTGGTTACCTTGAATCTGCGGTAATCGCAGGTAAACAATCGTTATCGCGTTCGTTCCCATCGATTCGTGTCGCGTTATTTTGTTTCCGTATCAGTGACTATCTCTAGTTAGTGTGCGTCGTGGTGTAAACACAGACGGGTCATGAATGGGAGCGCGCTGTCGCCCACGTTTTGGGAGAAAGCTGAGACACCGCACACCTACATTATAACCAGCGGCTGCGGGCACGGGCGCATAGATTGCCGTGAACCCATTAATTTGCGTTATTTATTAGTATCTTACTAACAAACTCATTTGCACGGTGAAGAAGGGCTTTTACTACGTTTGTGACTCACTGTACAATAGGTCTCGTATCTACCCAGTCACCTACATACCTTAGAAGTACTTACCTCTACGTCTACCGACCTCTTAAGAGGGTCCTTCTCCACTCGCTTATCGTAAACATCGAAAATGGTTTAAAAGCTTGTTACTTCATTTAATGCAATCCAACGCGATGTTTGACGAAAAGGCAACGCAAAAAAAGAGATAACGCCTGGAAACTATGTTAGTATTCGGTAATTCCGAGATTTACTCGAAAATTTCTCAAAACTTGCTCCAGGAAATAGATGTTTTTTTTTTTAAACCCTTAAAAGTTTTTGGAAAAAGTTGTCGTCATTTAGAATCTTAATAAAATTTGCAAGGTCTTTAGAGGATTACTTTTTTGACTTTTTTATTTTTAGGCAAATTATGAAGTGTCAAAGTTCATACAAAATAGGACATTTTCAGAGGTTATTACTGGATTAGTTTTACACAAATTTAGAAATTGGTTTCTTTAGAAACTTAGATAATATCCACAAGATACTGTGTTTCCAAAATATCTAATGAAAAGTGTGTAATAACGTCATAATCAGTTATGAGCGGTTGTATGAAAAACAGTGAAAATGTGAGTCGTGATGCACCACCTTAATAACTTTAATAACCAAGTGGGTACGGTACCTACTTGGAATCTATAATTAACGATTTTATGCTTAACTTTAATCATTACTCATACGATCTCACGTGTCCTCACTTTGTAGACCTACCTAATTGGAGTTTTTTATTCTTAACCTACCTACCTACCTTCTTAGCTAAGTTTTCACGAAAGGAAAATTTTCAATCGTTAGAATTTTTGTCTATCACGTAAACATTGACCATCGCAATTGGAGACCCATAAACTATATGCTGCTGTTCTAATTTTTATTAATGGCAAGTAGAGCCGATGTCGCGTTTTCAACCATTCTGCGGTTCTGCCAAAGTCTAAAGTAAATTGGAAAAGCATGTGTTGATAGGTAGTACCTAGGTAGGATATAGTAAAAAAAATTAAAAAATGGGTTCAGACCTAGAAACTATAGACATAAAAATCTGCGATTGATAGGTACTTGATGGATTAGTGTCCTACTGGAAATACCTACAATGAAAAATAAAAGTACATTTAAATCCATACCTAATTATATGAATAAAATATAAAAAATAATTAAGTAATACTGTACGGAAACCACAACTATTTTCACAGACAATATTTGAAGCTACGAGTCGTAAAAGGATCCGATCGCCACTTGAAGTGCAAAATGATCTAAGCGACATTGAGTAAAAGTTGTTAATTTTTTTTGGAAAAAAATCGTTATTAATGACGAAATAGTCGGATTTAGATAATTATTAACATCAGTGTAACAATATTATGATTATATAAATCCGACAATTTTTTTAACAAACCTTTTTTTTTCTCTAAAAATTTTAACTATAAATCACATTTTTGTTAAGATTACATAAGATTTTCTTATTACCTAACTTAGAGGCCTTACTAATCACTACTGTCTAGACAGGTTTCATTATTTGCCCGATGTAAAGGGCTCTTTAGACCTTTCCAATCGAATCCCAATAATTACGTGAGCCTTGGTGTCATACTTACCTACCTACGTAAGTTTGAAGCCAAATGTCATTGGAAGGTGTGTAGGTAGCCCTTAATGGGTAGATTTGTTTAGAACATAATTGTGTAGAACTAATTAAGTATCTTAGAATTTACTTGCGTGATCGCATCAAGAATGAAGATATCCGTAGGAGAACCAAAGTTGTCGACATAACTCGAAATGAGCTGGGCCAGGGCTCGCAGAACAAATAGTCTATGGGGCCGAAAGATTCTAGATTGACGACTGCCCACCGGAAGAGGCAGCGTGGAATGTCTTACACAAGCTGGACCGATAACCTGGTGAGAGTCCCGAAAATGTGATGGATACGATACGCACAGGACCGTTAGTTGTGGCGACACTTGGGAGACGCCTGTCTAAAAGTGGACGTCTATCGCCTGTGATGATGATGATGATCAATTAAGTATCTACCCAGTGACATAGGACCACAATTTTCTTATGCTTTATGGGGGAACGAAAGGATTTGCCAGGTTGTTCAGGCTTGTTCGAAACAGTTTCCGTGGCCCTCGCAAAGAGCAATTGAAGGAACACTATAGGTTTCAGTCAGTAAAAGTCTCGCACTCTTTCCCTATCCACTCAGAGAGAGTACCTGGGTGTCTGGAATCGCAGAGCCATCTCCGACCACCGTAGGCGGATGACGAACAATAGGGAACTCGCCGTCCGCTCGTCCTATAGGAACTGGACCCGAGTCGTCGACGGCGCGGCCACGTGCGCCTCTGAGGTGTCAGCAAACTGCAGCTGCAAGGCCGATGCCTGCTAGAGCCATGAGAAAGAAAAATATGAAAGTGTTACTTGTCGTGTCGTGGTCCCAGAAGCTGAAAGGCAACTGAAAGAACATAGGTGTGGTTTTATCAAGTAACAACCCTCTCGTTTCACCCTAGAGCGGGAGAAGTCGTTAGATAATCCTTACTAATATTATAAAAGCGAAAGTGAGTTTGTATTTTTGTTACGTCTTCACGCCTAAATGGCAAAACCGATTTTAATGAAACTTGGTACATGGATAGACCATGTCCTGGAATAGGACATAGGATACTTTTTATCCCGGAAGTTATGTTCCCTTGGGATAATTTTCTGCTATCACGTGGGCGAAGCCGCTGGGAGCAGCTAGTTATTAATATTAGCAAGAAAGAAGTCGTCAAATGATTCCCACGCAAAAAACAAGTGTAATTTAAAAGGTTACCTCTACACCACACTTTGTATCCATTATTTTTTATCAGTTCGAAACTCACACTCTACTCAATATGATTGGTCTATTAATAAAACAAGCGTTCAACCAGATGTTGTTTTAAGTGGTCATATCAAACGTTATTTTATTGCCGACTACAGAACGGGAATATTAATAATATCAAGTCAAATCTAATATAATTTTTTCTTTGACCTTGACAATTAAGTATTTATTTAATTGGATCTGGATCTGCAACAAAACTTAGGAGGACAGAAAGAAAGATTGTGCAGTTACAACACAAATCAGAACTGCACATGGGGTCCCTTGATCAAAAAGAGAGACCAAAACATGCACTGAAATACAGAAAAACAATAAAAATGCACACACCTAAGTGATGTCAAATAAAAAAAAAGTTACAAAATACATAAGTACCTAGATGAATTAAAACTATGAATTAAGTGATAAAACTTGAAGTTGAAAGGGAATCGTTTGTCTTGGTATGGTCATGTAAAAACTGAGAGATGAAACGCATGTTGCTAAAAGAGTTATGAATTTACGTGTGGATGGATGGAGAGGGAGGACAAAGAAAAGATGGATGGATTGTGTGAGAAGTGATATGAATGAAAAGGGAGTTAGTGATAGCGTGACGTGCGACAGGACAGAATGGAAGAAAATAAAAAAACTTTTTACAAAAAAAATTAAACCGACTTCAAAAAGAATTTATTAAATTTTACTTGTTACGACAATTTCGCTATGATTCTATGAGGAGTTCTGTTCTATATCTTCGAAGTTCATGATCAGATCATAACAATATTTCTATGGGACCAACTTGGAAGCATAACCTTTCAATAAAGAAAAAAAATTTCAAAATCGGTCCGCAATTGACCTAAATATCGGTGAACATATATACAAAAAAAATAAAAAATAAACATACATTCAGCCGAACATAGAACCTCCTCCTTTTCGAAGTCGGTTAAAAACATGTTGCGCCGACCCCAAATAAAACGGGATAAGGGCAGGAAGATGATGATGGGTCAATCTGAATTAAGATTACGATTTAAGCAATCAAATCGACAATAATACTACAATAATTAAATTATGTAACTTATAAAATAAGTTTATAAAATTTGAATTTAAATGATCTAATATCTATCTTTGCAATTGTTCAAGTTTAAAAAAATTATAATACAATATAATAACTACTTATAAAGGTTTGAACGCGCTAGTCTGAGGAACAATTGGTTCGAATTGAAAAAAATAGTGTTGGATGGCTCGTTTATCGGTGAAGGCTTATAAGAACACGCTGTGACTAATAGGAGCGGAACAATACTCATAACCAACAACGCGGGTGAAACCGCGGAGAACAGCCAGCATAGTCGGCCTTATAATGTTCCCACTGCTGGGACTCAGACCTTCGCTCTCGAGAGGGAATGGGCCGTAATCCACCACGCGGGCCCAGTGCGGGTTGGTGAATGTCACATGTATTCGAATTTTTTGTTCTAGGACATGCTTGTTTTTCGTCACGATGTTTTCCTTAACCATTTTGAGAGCAGTGGTGACGAAATAAATAACACAAAGTAATGCGCCTGGCAGGGTTTTAACCCGCGACCTACAACTCGTAAGTCGGAGCTATTACCACTCGGCCACCACTGCTCACAGCCTGTTAACTGGTGACCCTGTGAACCCCCTTCGCCCCTTCCCCGATTAAGCTGTAAGGGCCAGTTAAAATGCTGTAAATTTTACTTAAATCACAAAAAACAGCAAGAAGCACATAACTGTTCCAAAAGTATCAACGATGGTCCTAAAACAGGTTTCATTCACATCTTTATCTCCTTGGTAATCTCAGAAATTACTTGGTAATTATCCTAGAAATTCTTCGGAATAATTACTGAACCTACTGGTACTAGACCGCAATGTACAAATGCCAAAGCATAAATTGAAACCACGCTTTGCATTTAAAATAACTATGTTTGTGAAATGTTGAGCGGTTAGAACATATTTTGTGGTGACAGATAGCCCAAGCTTTTGAGGATTTAAGACCATTTTATTTCTTCATCCTTTTAGGTTTAAATGTATTTATCACTAGCTTGTTCCCGCGACTTCGTTACTTACGTTCGTTAAGACTTAAGTTCCTGTGTCCCCTAGACGGGGCAGAGGGCGTCCAGTGTGCTGCCATTCTTTTCGGTCTTAAACTTCGCGCTTCATTTTACTCCAGTACCCTTAGCCAAATTGCTAATCTGCAAACGTTAACGCTAGTAGAAAGCTTCAAATGTACGGGAATGACGTCATCTCAACGCTCCCGTCACCTGGTCAGAACAAAACAATGGGGGCGTGGCCAACTCGAAGCGTTCGCAGAGATTACCTCAAACAAACCTAAAATCAAACTTAACCTCTTCATTATATCAGTGTACTCGTAGATAGGCTCTTGTTTGACCACTATCTCACCTGATGGTAAGCGACGATGTGGTCGGCCACATCGTCGCTTAGCCAATACATTATATTTAAAAAAAAATTGTAAGTTTGTATGTAGGGGGTAAACTCTGGCAGTATTGGTCCGATTGCTCAAATTTTTTCACCAATAGAAAGCTGCTTTATTCCTGAGTGACATGGGCTATATTTTATGCACCTATACGGGCGAAGCTGCGAGCAAAAGCTAGTCAGTGAATAAAACACTAACAATATAATTATTGTAGGTCACATCGTCTCTGATTTAGTCTCAGTAAACAAGGATACCTATAAACGTACTGATACGGTTTTGGTAGCGATTAGGCTCCTCACAAGCCGTTAGCTTTGTTATGTTGGCATTTCATTCCAGTACATCTTCATTTTATGTCTCTTACTTCGGTAGTGCCAACTGTACGGTTTTTTCTTACGGCGATGAAGTTTCTCATGTAGGTATGAGATTCCTACATTGTGATCAAAATGGAATACACTTGAAAAAAAATATTTGTTATCTAACTATCTGCCACTGCCGGTTCTTCTCCTTAGGAAACGACCAATTTGGAACCGTGCACTAGCTTCTGACGTTGTATAAGTGCTCATGTAGCCTACGAAAATAAAAAAAATTGAACCAATTTGTCAATAAATATTAAGTACTTACTAAGATAGAATAACTTACTGTGATAAAAATCAGCAAAAAAGTGTCTTTCAGTGATGAAATAGCATTCTTCTGGTGAAAGAAAGAAATTTTAATTGATTCAGTAGTATTTGAGTTGATTCATTTCAAACAAATATACATTTATACTTGAATCTTTTCTCTATATAATATTTGTATAGAGTATAGCTAGTAGATAATAAAGAAAACCCTTTACTATCAATAATCCAATACATGATCATCATCATTTGATTCGACAGACGTCCACTGCTGGACATATTCTTTCTGAAATATCATCATAACAAAGAGTCTTACACCCATCGGATTCCCGTGACACTCACCATGTCCTCCGTCCACCTTATAGGAGGCCTTTCAACGCTAGCCTTCCGGTAGGTGGTCGCGACTCCAGAACCTTTTAGCCCCATCGACCACCTGCCACAGTCCAATACAAAGTATACCCTGTTCGCGTTAAGATTAGAAATTGAAAAAAACCTTTTTTACTGTCTGTACAACCGATTTTAACTTCTATTTCGTGGGCAAAAAGATCATTAAAAGTTGTTACAATATCAACTATTTACTTCAATTGCCAATTGTCACGCCACCAACGTAATAAAAGTCAAAATCGGTTGAACGGAGAGTAATAAAAGGTTTGTATAAATTTCTAAAGTTATTTTGAACAGATTATAGTCACTAGTCTAATAGTCGTAGATGTCGTCTTTTAATGTAACATACCTCTGATATCCGTGATATCACTGGATGAACAGACATCAAATCCATGTTTTATCAATGCAAATATTGCTTATCTTTTGCTGGTATGTCAATATGTTACACACCTAAAAATGTTACCAGTGAATTTACATAATATCTTGAGTTCGACACGATAAAAAGGGCTCGCTGGAACTTAGCATACAACATTATTTTTAGCTGAATATAGTTTGTTTAGAATCAATAACTGAATGGATCCCAATAGTTCTTACACCATGTTATATTTTTTCCCCAAACTATTTAAAAAGGTCACAACCATAAGTTAGACAACACCACTGACATTAAGTACACCACAGGTCACGTCGGGTCATAACGGGTATCAGGCAACAGCAAACAGCTGGATAAGTGCAAAACCACCCTGAGTCGCCGACTATGTATTTTTGCTGACATAACAAGTTTAAAACTTTGTGATTTATCATGATACAGTTATGTAATTTTGTACATAGGTTCTTTACATAAACATACTAGACACGTGTTTCGGGTTTCGCATAAACTAAAACTAATAAGTAACTAAAGTCGTATCCGTGGTCGTATCATAACATAATCATCCTTACAAAGTTCCTACTGATGGGACTCAGACCTCTTCTTTAGGAGAGATAATGGACCGTAATTCACCACGCGGGCCCAGTGCGAGTTGGTGGATGTCACATATCTTCCAATTTTTGGTTCTCAGGACATGCTGTCTCACTATGATTTCTTTCAGCGTTTTGAGAGCAGTGATGAAAATGAATTAACACAAAGTAATTTGCCTGGCTGGGTTTTGAACTCACGACCTACAGTTTGTAAGTCGTGACCGTGGCTGTTACCAATAGGCTACCACACTCTCACTCCTCTCACTGGAACCTAAAACTTATGAATTTATAACAAAACTTGTTAGTTTGTCCAATTTTCAACAGATACCTAGATAATATTTAGTCGGCTAAGCCATTACACGTGTCACGGTACCGAATATCTAGTGCTTCTAGACCGCTAGGAACTCGGTCGATACAAAGTATTGAAGATAGTGGTTCTTATAATCATGACTTTGTGCAGATTTATAACAAGACTCATCATCATCATTTCAGACATAGGCCTCCATAAAAAGTGTCGCCACAACGAACGGTCCCGTGCTCTCTCATCTATATGTATGCCGCGACCCTCACCAGTTCATTGGTCTACCTTGCGGGAGGCTTTCCAACGCTGCGTTAATCGGTGCGTGGTTACCACTTCAAAACCTTTCGGCCCCATCGACCACCTGTTCTGCGAGCAATACGCAGAACAGGTGGTATACGCAATACAGTCTCTCAGCTCCACAATAACCTCACCTTCTGCTCGGGCGTATATTTCGCCTCGGCTGCATCGGCAAAGTTTGCCCGCTTGTGTCAAATTGTCTATAATATTCTCTGGCTTAGGCACTCCCTCAAACGAGCCCATGTCCATAGTCCTATATCCAATAATTAATTTCTACTTGCTTTTTACTGTTCATTCTGCCACTGGGCTTAATGGATTGTTTCTAACATACGTCCATCTGCTAAGTGACACTGCCATTATAACTTTGTTCCAGTAAAATTAGATCGATGACGCAGGCTTGGACGAGGTGACATTTCATTTACCCGTAGGAATGTCATATCGTAAACAATTTTTAAGTTCTAAAGGTGCTCCCTCACCGGAAGCATTCGCGTATAATGTAACGTCATGAACATTGAGAACCGAGCATTACAATGCGCACCTTGTAATGATACAATGTGTAATATCTTGATACAATTTGTGACATCAATTATTCGCCATACATCAATCAATCCGCTTCGTCTGACTCGTCCGGCTGAAATTCGAATCTATAATGTTACATTACACTCGAATGCTTGTCAGTCAAGGAGGTAGTATTGTAATGCTAAATGGCAGGTGGCCGCCTCCTTCTGCGAAGCAGTAATGCTAGCAAAGGAGGAGGCCGACCGCATCAATCAACGGCGCCCTCGCCGCCGCCGTAGGCATTCCGATCCCGATTTCCGGCCACCGTAGATGCGGACTCGCGGACGGCGAGCCATGGGTAGCTCGCTGTCCGATCGTCCGGCAACTGTCCGGACCGAGCCCAAGACGTCGACGGCGCGCACTGTTCCCGCGCACCTCAAGGAGTTGTCAGCAACAGGACCAGCTGGGTCCAAGCCTACTGGGGCCAGGTTTACCCGAAAGGAAGCTCGAGCCCCGGTATGAAGGCTAGAAGGAACGGGGTGGGTTTTTAGTCAGTAAGAGTCTGACACTAACATTCTAATCACTACGGGATTGTCATAAGATGATTTTTGCACACCGTAAAAAGAAATGCTCCAAGTCGTAATGTTACATTACCTACACGCGAATGCTTCCGGTGAGGGAGTACCTTAACGATTGATATCACTGATGAAGGATGTCACAATCACAAAACTCACTATGTCTAGTCCAAATATTATTATCCGTACTTTATTAATATTATAAATGCGAAAGTAACTCTGTCTGTTAAGCTTTCACCCAAAAACTACTGAACGGATTTAGATCAAATTTGGTAGGTAGGTAGAAGAGACACTGGAATAACACATAGGCTACCTATAATTCCACTGCTGAGCACGGGTCTCTGCCCGCGCGATATAAACTGTAGTCCACGCGGGCGAAGCCGCGGGCGGAAAGCTAGTTTTTAAATATTCCTACAATTAACGTTAAATTCTGCTTATCTTTTATTCAGTAAGGCACGCAATATATCGATTGTCTTTTTAACAGCCGAGTCACAGCTCGCGAATACCACTTCAACTATGAAGTCGAGGCACGGGGCTATTCATCGTTCGATTTGAGTGTTGTTGTGGGAGTCAAGATGTTATTGGGGACTACTGTGTTATTGCATCAGAGAACGGATAAATTAATGCTATTGCTTTTTCGTGAACTGAAAATGGTAGATTAGTTTTCTTTAGCGCTGCTTTCTGAGACTCCTATATTTTCCAAAGAAGTGCTAGTTAGTCCTTTTCTATGGTGTATTTTCTTGATTCAGATTTTGGAGGTTTTAATAAACTTTCTATAATAGAACATCCTAAGACAACTAGCTTGGCGTCCGCTCGTCCTGTATGCGCCTCAAAGAGAGGTCAGCAAACCGTAGAGGCCCAGTAGGTGCCTGTTGAGGCCATGGGGAAAAGTATGAAAAGTATCTCGAGGTCCTAGAAAGCAAAAGGCAATTGAAGGGTCATGGGTATTGTTGTTGCCAGTAAAAGTCTGATACGGCCATCGCTCCACCCTAGTGCGGGAAAGGTCATAACAACTGACTGGCCTGTTGTTCTAGAGATTAGTGGTGATAGACCTGGCGGAGGTCGTGGGTTCGATTCCCACCCAGGACAAATGTTTGTGTGATGAGCATGAATCATGATCATTTTGTTCTATTTCTGGGTGTAATTTATCTTTAAAATGTATGTAGGTATTTAAAAATATAAGTATTTTTATCAGTTGTCTAGTACTCGTAACACAAGCTCTAGACGGCGTTGTGTGATACTTGTAGAATATTATTATTAATTTCCCACCTTAAAAATATCAAAAGACCAAGCAAATACACAACAAGATACATGATACGAGTCTAGCAATAATCTGTCACCATCCATACTCAACCGAAGTTACTACAGCAGTCCTGAACTCCAGGCAAGTAACAAAACAATAATAAAATTTGTCAGACCGTGCCACGAACTAGACAGAAAGGGGGCTCCGTCAATAGAAATAAAAGAGACTGCACAGTCGGACTTGCATTCGGCGGGACCGTCGACCGGTGTGACGCCACTTGGTAAGTAGTAGCTGTCGCGAAGGGACCTTTTTTTCTTTTTTTTTCGCATTCTAAAAGGGCTGTTGGAATATTTTACGCTCGATGGTTATGGTGGGTTTGATTTTGTGATAGATACATTACATTGATATATTGTAAGGAAAGATACGTTACGCGCTAACATTGCAATCAGAAAACTTGGACTCAAGATAAATAATGCGATCCTGTGTAGGTCAAACCTAAAAAAAAATGCTATTAAATGATTTATTTGGACTGGTAATTTCATGGATCAGTATAATTAAGTAGGCTGGCCTGTTGGTCTAGTGGTTAGTGACCCTGACGGCTATGCCGGAGGTCGTAGGTTCGATTCCCACCCAGGATCAATGTTTGTGTGATGAGCATAATCATTTGTTCTGTGTCTGGGTGTAATTTATCTATAATATGTATGTATTTAGAAATATATATGTATGTTTATCAGTTGTCTAGTACTCATAACACAAGCTCAGCTTAGCTTGGGACTAGATGGCGTTGTGTGATAGTTGTGAAATATTATTATTAATTTGAGACATTTTCGTTGTAGGAAAATATTGTTTTTCTTATTGTAAACCTGAACTATAAAATATTCTTATTGATGCCTGTCAACATTTAATGAAAATGTGATTTAAAATAACGGCTCTATTATGCTGAAAGTCACGTTGAAAGCTTTATGAATTCCAGCTACATTATTTTATAGGACGATATAAAGTATATGTTGTGAGGTTTATATCTAACGATGGCAGTAGATAACTGTATTATTCATTAGAATACATTAACCACAGTTAACAATACATAAACGTCCGTAAACAGCCCTATTAAGTAAATTCCGTTTAAACATACATTATTATTATCATTATACACTTTTTATTTTCTTTTATTAGACAAGTGTTTAAACGAGGAAATCATTAATCATTAGATTTTTATAATGTTTGTTACTTAATGAACACTTTCCTTGTCATGAAAACATTTGATTGAAAAATATTACTAGAGACATAACTTACCTCCCCTAAGTAAAATATATTGCAGAAAATTATTATTTTCGTTTCATTTTAATGTAAAAAGCTTGACAAAATAAATTAATAGTAAGCGTTTTTATTCGAAAAATGGGTAATTTGTTTTTTTTTTTATATAATGAAAATGCTTCAAATAACTTTTCTTTCTTTACGTGGAGCGAGACCCACCCGTGTTTCTTGACTTGCCTTTTGCGTTTCAGCTATTTCGAACAATCACGTCTATTTTAGATTAAAATTCCCCTTAAAGTTTAAAGACCATAAAAATGTCATTACAGAGTAGCTAGCATCAAAGCATCGAAGGGCTCTAACCAATCTAACAACTATGTACTATATCTAACCTATACTGTCGCGTATTCCTTCTATTATTCTCGGCTTTGAGCCAATTCTTGCCAATTCCTAAGGAACGCATCTAAGTTGTCCCGCCATCTCCTTCTTGGTCTGCCACGACCCCATCGTGCTACTAACTAGCTAAGTCCAGTAACTAATCTAACAACACATCAAAAATTGTAAACGGGGTACCATCAACTCCAAATCTCCTTGACAAAATCAACCTACACCGTACAGTACACGTGCCTTGCCATTCCCCACTACAACCCAAGCGTACCATTGGAACGTTTGCTACTAAACCATGTTGCACAAACCTGGGCCGGTTGCTGCTTTCGACAGAATGTTGACTTTTTACAACTAGCTTGCAAGAGACAACTGTTATTGTCGAAATTGATGACTGATCAGCGGAATACTTTTTTTTTACTTAGAAGTGATTTAATTTCTTTTATAATATAGTATTTTTTTAATCATGTAATTTAATTATCATAATCATCATTTCAGCCGAACGATGTTCACTGTTGAACATAACCTTCCCCTAAGTGTCGCCATGAATTATAAAGGTTTCTCTTCTATCTGTATTTGTTCTTTTTTCTTTTAAGTGTTAGTGTGTAGATAACTACATAAATAAGTTAAGATATTCATTTTTATTTTCAACTTCTAAAGTTTATTGTTAGTTTTAAATTCTTGTGTAATACATGAAATTCATTCATCTCTGTGAATGATGTAATAATTGACTTGTCTACTCAAGAACCATTTGTAAATGTGTTCACGTAGGTACCTAATATTGACTCACAAATAAATAGTTCTTTGTTAAAGAAGTAAAATAAAACTTGAATGGATAAATAGAAACAAAATGCTAAGCGCCATCCCCGACAGCTACTTACCATGGCGGCGCTACGGCAGTGGGTATCGGGACGTGTGAAAATAGGCCGGACGACCCTCCCTATTGTTACCAGAGTTTTTGTTACTCTACTGACCAGACATTGTTTGAGGCTGCACAATTATACGGCCCAGAACGTTAAGAAGATGTCGGATTGTAGAATTAATTTGTAGCTATAGAAAAAGATGGGTCATGGACTTGGTCAATAAAAATAAAAGATGTGTAAAATAAATACCGCCACTTGCCCGATCCTATAATAATCAGCCTTTTAATGTTCCCACTGCTGAGACTTAAGCCTCCTCTCTAGTAGAGGAAATGACCCGTAATCCACCACGTTCGCTCAGTGCGTGTTGGTGGATGTCGCATGTCTTGGAATTTTTGGTTCTAGGACTGCCGTGCATTCTTTCACAGTTTTGTGAGCATTGGTGATAAAATAAATTATACAAAGTAATGCACTACCAACGGCTATCGCAACCCCGCGTGTCGCTAGAGCGACCAAAGTAATGCACCTGGCTGGGTTTGAATTGAACCCACACCACAACCCAATTTGTAAGTCGGGGCCATTGCCACTGGGCCTGTACTGCTCTTATTATCTACTAGTTTACGCCCGCGACTTCGCCCGCGTACAGAAAATATCGCCTATGTCACTCAAGAATAAAGCAGTCTATCGTTGAAAAATTTGGCATTCGGACCAGTACTTCCAGAGATTTACTCATATAAACAAAAAAAAAAACTTTATCTCTAAAAATATTAGTGTAGATAATAATAGTCAGTCACTAATCCCTCTTAACCCTACTAAATGCCACCAAGTAGAATCGACAAAAAACATAAGAATGCTAAGCGCCATCCCCGACAGCTAGCTACCATGGCGTGGCGGCGCAAGGGAGTGGGGAGACGTGTGAAAATAGTCCGCACGACCCTCCCTATTGGTATCACAGTTTTTGTTGACCAGACATTGTAAGGCGGCACGGTAATTTGTATTTAGAATTAATTTTACTTGTCGGCACGGTTTGCGCAGTGGTTGTGCGATTGACTGCTGCGTTGCGTGTTGCAGGTCCGACCCCCGCACGGAACAAATCATTTTTATGAACTACAGTTATAGTTGTCTGGGTGTCTTGTGGTTATGTGTAATACATGTTTGTGAACGCACCCACGGTACAGGAGTTCTTCCTAGTGTTAGGCAACATTTTTTAAACAAATTGGAGCAGCAACTATGCGTGTCACACGGCCTTACAGACAGACATCTGAGTGGCCGTTGTTATTAAATGAAATTCGTCAAGCCCGACCTATCATCGCA
The DNA here is from genome assembly GCA_949319445.1 of Mythimna lalbum. NCBI lineage: Eukaryota > Metazoa > Arthropoda > Insecta > Lepidoptera > Noctuidae > Mythimna > Mythimna lalbum. Next base: position 4,985,638 of record OX439345.1, on the reverse strand, counting down.
ACACTAGATGTACTTACGGCGTTGCGCCGTTACAACGTTTTAGGAACACTATTGTGCGTACAACTTAGGAGCGGGATTCCCTGCCAGAGTCTGTGTTTCCTGTTTACAACCTAGTGGTCTTTAACTTAATAGTGAATAGGTTACTTCTATGCAAGCGTGCTCTATCATCAACCACATCGACGCTTTCCGCTGAGATAGTGGTCAAACGCGAGCCCTATCCGCCCTGAAACTCAAGTTTTATTAAAACCAATAACAACTTCACAGAGTTTTATGGCAGTAAACGTTACGTAAAGTTACAGAGTGTGATACAATAAACTAGTTTGTTCAAAACGAACTTCGTTAGCAGTTCCAACGTATTCTAGAAGGTTCCCTATTCTGCGAAACTTGATGATTCGATTTTTATTATATCGAACGCGGTGTGTCGATAATTCAGTTGTACGATTTTTTTATTACATCGATGCTTTACGTTTGTGCGAAAAATCCTGTTGCAAAAAGCCCTACAGCGCTTGCTCTGCTTAGTTCGATAATATGTCGGTTCAAAACGCCTACTGTTGCGTTACATTTAATATTAATAACCTTATTAAGAAACCAATAAAGTATTCATGGAATAAAAAATCGTAAGTACAACTCAATTATCGACACACCGTGTTCGATATAATAAAAATCGAATCATCAAGTTTCGGAGGGCAGTGGTTCTTCTTCTTCTCCTGTCGATTCTACTCAAATTTTATCCGACCAATATTTAGCCACACACAACGAAGCCAACGACAGAGCTGTCCAAGCTCTGTCGTTGGCTTCGTTTTTAAGTCAGACAGTGGTGGCCGAGTGGTAACGGCTCCAATTTACGAGTAGGTCGCGAATTCAAACCCAGCCAGCCGCATTACTTTGTGTAATTTATTTCATCACATCTGCCCTTAAAAGGTGAAGGAAAACATCGTGAGGAAACCGGCATTCACCAACCCGCACCGGGCCTGCGTGGTGAATTACTGCCCATTCCCTCTCCTAGAGAGGAGGCCTGAGTCCCAGCAGTGGGAACATTAAAAGGCTTATTATGTTATGTTTCTATGTTTCGCAGTCAAATAGGGAACCCATTCGAGATGCTTAGATAACTAGATGCATTTATTTTTCGCACTTATGTAAGTTTGCAGTAACCCACGAGTGTGTTCATAGACGTTCACTTGTTTTTGTAGATAATTTATAACTCATGCATGCTGTTACCTAAATGGACGTATATAAATTATAATAGTGGATAACTATGTAAGCTAAGAGTTGTGTAATAAAATGCGTTAATCAGTCTACGATTGTGTTGTTAACCAATTCAAATATGTAATCCGCTAGTTCCTGCCACCGTCTTCGCCCGCGTGAAGGTTGAAAATTATTCCAAGGAAAAATTTTTCGGGATAAAAAAGGCCTTTGTCAGAATGTGGTCTACCTGTCTGACAAAAATTTATAGATACAGGGTTATTTGCGAAACACTAACAAACTTACAGGACTATATTACTAACATCATGAACAACAACTTTTGTTCTAAGACTTTTTACAAAACATAATATTTTTTTTTTTTATTATTGATAGGCTTGCGTTTGACCACCATCTCACCTGATAGAAAGCGATGATGTGGTCGACGATGGAACACGCTTGCCTAGAAGTAACCTATTCACTCTTGACTTAAAGACCCCTAAGTTGTAGCTATCAGGAAACACAGACTCGGGCAGGGAATTCCACTCCTTGGCTGTACGCACAATAAATGTGTTCCCAAAACGCTTTGTGCGTATGGGTGGAATGTCTGCCATGTACCGGTGGCGCAACGCCGTTCGTCTTGTGGTCCGATGGTGGAACGGACTTGGTGGAATTAGATTGTGCAATTCCAGTGCACACTCCCCGAAATGCAGACGATAGAAAACCGACAAACCGACAGAGCAGCAAGTCGACGACGATGCTCAAGACTTTGGAGCTTCGACTCTACAAGTGCATAATTGCCGATGATTATCTTGGCTCGCCTCTCAATCGACTCCAGGGCATCAATAATACATTTACCAAAAACAAATGTTGAAGATTTCGTTGTTGTATTTAAAAGTCATTTCAGGTTTTCTGACTCCTGACAGAATATTCCAAAATTTCTCTGAAACTATGTTATCTCAAAAACGACCAACGATTGCTTAACAAGATATCGCTAGCGAGATAAAAACAAGACATTCACGTTGAAACCCATTCATGCTTATATTGGGACATACTAGCGGTGATTCATAGCTACCTACTCACCTTGATATATACTATCTGTGATAATATACCTACCTACTTACATATACAGAGCTCCCACATACTATAATATCCAAGTATTTGAAGATATATTCAATATTATGTTATGTAACTTGTTTAAGTAAAAGCACGTGTATTATTATTTTTAAAGATAAGGGGCTATGCATCTCCCATAGTGTAGGAGATGTAGTCACTGCGACCTAAAAGATCTATTGTGACTCGCCACCTTGTTAGAGTAACTCTTTTAGCCGGGAGGCTTCCAGGAAGTCTAGAATACTCCTAGCTTTGAGAGTTTTAATCTCCTCTGGGCGAATAATGTGTCGACCCAGATGGATACTCCGTTTGTGGATAAGGGGCCCACATTCACACAACAGGTGCTTAGGCGTCTCCCTCTCCTGATTACAGTACCGGCAAACATCAGTGTCACTCAGTTTCATGTGAAAAAAAAGAAAAGAACGTATAAGATTTGCTTCCGTTTTTCGATAAAATGAAATTTATCCTTACCTTTTGAGTCGTAAAAGGTCACAGGCTAAGTTTGACGTAAGAGAGATATTACAGTGATTTGTTATAAACTAGATATATTATATAACGATTTCCTTAGTTTTCATCTTTTTGTCAAACGGAGGAGGAAAACATGACAAAACCGACGTGTCTTAGAATAAAAAATTCGAAGACATGTGATATCTAACTACTCGTATCAGGACGACGTGATGGATAACTGCCCATTACATCTACCCTGTGGCCCCGTGGTAAGTGCTGGCTTTACTCCCAGCAGTGGTAACATTATAAGGTTTATCATGCATAGGTCTTGTTACTCGTCCTATTGGTAAAAACTCAAGAAGAAAAGAATAGAATAGAAATACTTTTATTCGGTACAGAACAGACACAGCACAGCACAACGGTTAAATGCACAAAGTAAACAAAAATAAAAGTACAAAGTGCGCCGAGCGTCAATATATGCCCAGTAGTTTACGAGGTTAGCACTATAGGTATAAGGTAATACAGACAGACGCGGTTCATGTAGTGATATGGGCTTTTAACGTAATTAATAAACATATGGCTCTGTTTTTGGGTCATGCTTGCCTTTACTCTTATTTTGTTTACATTTAATTTTTAAAGTGAAAGCGAATTGATTACTTCTTTCAGTCTATTTATTTCTTTGAATATCGATGTAGAGTTGAAGTTTTATAAGTTTAGAAGAAGTTGTGAACTCTAAGTGTTTTCCTTTACAAACTAAACTTTTTATTAAGTATTAGAATTGGGAAAGAACGAAATACTAAAGTACTAGTTTATATCAGAATTAAAAAATAAACGAAAAAAGTTTAATATTTGTAAGGTGATTTAAAAAAATCATTATTTCAATTTATATACTTCTCTATTAAACGTTGTCTATGCTCACTTAACAACTGGCTAAAAAAAAAACATATACAATAATGATAAAGTACTCGTACACTACCAAATGCTTAACAAAATTGTGCCATTAAAATACAAATAGTTCTCTTTCATCCTGAGCCGACTCACTGACCCACACGATCTTTCAACATTAAACACAGTTTTGATCACTTTCCTAATTAAAGTAGCTAAACTATGATCCAGGCCGTAATTGGTTCCCAGTCAAAATGGCCGCCGTGGCCCCTGAACAAATATTTGAACTGTTGATGGGAACTAGACGCCGTCGGCAAAAGAAATGTTTATTTTTGAATCGGAGAAAGTTATTAGACGTTTTGTAATTTTTTTTTTATTTGGATTGTACTTCAAGTTTTTTTATTTAAGGAAAAGTTGTTTGCTGTTTTTCCTTAATTGAGAAGGTACGCTTCCATTTTTAAATGGAATTCCGAACAGATCCTTTTCCATTCTGATTTCTGTGGACTTCGTATTTGAATCATTCCATTTTTGAATTTTAACATTCTGTGAAGACTTTTTTTAAATTCAATCATAGACATTTTATCTTAGCGCCTTTATTTATGGTAAACGTTTTAATCGCCTCAAACAATGACCTTTGGGAGAGACGAGATGTTCTATTATTAGCTTACTACGATGAAGATCAGTTGGAACAGTCCTACATATAGTACAAATGGACGGAAAGCATGAATTGACTAAAATAAGGCATGTTTTAGTACTGCAAGTTTTGCTGAAACTAATCTATCTAGGGTTTTTTCGCTAGCGTAGGTTTAGTATTAGTGCTAGGCCTGTCTGATAAGTTAGTAGCTTAGAATTTCTGTTTGTTTCTTTTGATGTTAAGTCTGACAAAGTAGGTTAGATTTTGAGGCCAGATTGAGGGCCTCCTACTTTTAGCTTTATTACAATTTTGTTGAATACGTTGCGAATAGGTATTGTAAAACGAGGGCCTCCTTTATGAGCTTATGTACGGTTCTGACAGTGGAACCATATATGAAAGTAATTATTCCTTTGATATGGCTGTCAATGCTAACAACTCAATTTTTTTATTTCTATTGATGTTTTACTTATAAAAGATTTAACTTTTATTCAAAATTATATGACGTTGTTTGTCAGAAACAATTAAAGTATAAATTTATAATGGATTTTATAAAGAAGTCGATATTATTATTTTTTACTCTGTGGTCGAAATGAACCGATTGTGGTTTTAACTTAATAAGTGTTTTACATAAACAGTATGCTTTATATTTCTTTTATATGATTGTATTTGGTTACTAACTTCAATAGTTTACCAATTATCTACCCCATGTTATTTAATTAGGAATTTTGTCACGTCCTGTCATCCACATGGCGGGTGAAACGTCATCGTGTTAGTATGAATCATATTAAGCTCTTTGTTCCAAGAACTCGCACAATACAGATCGAATCCTATTTAAGTAGTTGTGTTAAAACAAATCGGCTAAGTGCGAGTTGGACTCGCGAATGAAGGGTTCAGTACCATCCGTAGCAAGAAAGGCAAGAAAATCACGTTTGTTGTATGGGATCCCCCTAGTGCCGTAACTAGGGCGGTGCCAGCAGTGCTCGGGCGCAGGGCGCAGTCCCTTTTTTGTTTGCACTTTTGTCTAGGGGCGCAGTTATAAAAGCTCGCACCAGGCGTAAAAAAGGCTAGTTACGGTACTGGATTCCCCTTACATATTTATTTTATTCTGTTTTTTTTTTTATAGTATTTATTATTTTGTAGTATCTGTGAAAATTTCAACTCTCTATTACGGTTCATGGGAGACATCCTGATGACAGACGGATATATTGACCGACAGACAGTCGGACGGACAGCGTAGTCTTAGTAATATTGTCCCATTTTACTCTTTGGAACCCTAAAAACACTGTCCATTTTCAAATAAAAATGCGTGTGACCTACCATACACATGCTGCATTTCACAACCATTTAAAACAAATATTTGATACTGCAAACGAGCACAATAATTACAATGTACACTAATTGATTGTACACAAATGAATGAGCGATCCAAACCATCTGTGCGCAATATAAATTACGAAATTATTCATTTTGTAACCACTAATTTTATAATTTGTTACAAAAAGAAGGCGACTAATGTAACAGCTGTATTTAAGCGTCAAATTACAATAGCTTTCTTCTTTAGATGACAAAGTGAAAAAAAGTGTAAAATAGTTTTGACAATAAATTGGACAAATTATGAATTATGTTTGGTGTTTTTTAAATATGTTTAAATACTTGATTGAATAAAATAAATTCGGTCTATAAGATTAAAAAACACCATCTTTATATCTAAAATAAAGTGAACAAAAGTTTAAAATAGTTAGCTTGCTATTTTTATGTATACATCGTCTTTAATTACATCTAAGATAAAAATGAAAAAAAAAGTAAAATAGTTTTGACAATAAATCACACAAATTTTGAATCTTTTACTCAACACATCTCTATTACAATAGCTTTCTACTTAAATACACCATCTTCAGATCTAAAGACAAAGTGAAAAAAAGTGTAAAATAATTTTGACAACAAATCAGAATAATTATGAATATTTAACTCAACACATCTTTATTACAAATAATAGCTTTCTATTTAAGTACACCGTCTTTTGATCGAAAACAAAGTGAAAAAAAGTGTAAAATAGTTATGACATAAATCAGACAAATTATATGAATCTTTTACTCAACACATCTTTATTACAAATAATAGCTTTCTATTTAAGTACACCGTCTTCTGATCGAAGACAAAATGAAAAAAAGTGTAAAATAGTTTTGACAATAAATCAGACAAATTATGAATCTTTTACTCAACACATCTGCTATACATCTGTCGTCTGGTTTCTTGAGAGCAGATGACTGGCTTCATTCATAATTTCATAATAATAAATACTTTAAGTCCAGTTATGTAAAGTTATTCTGCATGCGAATGTAATGACGAAGTTTGAATGGCATTTGACTCATTTGAGGTCAAGACGAGTCTAGGTTTTTTTTGGTAGTATCTTTATTCATGTCTTGTGCGTTTTTCTTTATTTTTAGATTGAATTTAAAGTAAGGGTGTTCAGTAAAGGACGTCTCAAATCCTACTCTAATGAAAATTTTTGATAGATTTTCTGATTAAAATAGAGTTTGACTCACACCTAATTTAATTAGGTTTAAGACTCAAATTTTCTTTTTGAAATTTCTCAGATGGGTAACTATGTAATAAATAAATTGAAATTGAAGTACTTATCTTTTTTTACACATAACCAGTTTTAAATTAGAATACATTACTTTTTGCGGCTTCATTTGTCATCTATGTTATTTGTATTATCATTCTATAAAAACTTACAACTTGTTTTAAAGTCATAAATCATGATGACATTCAAAATGATCAGCACTTCTTCTTCTTCTTCCTTTTCTTCCTTGCGCCAGGATAGTCTGTCCTGGGTTGACTGTGCGTCCAACTGTGCTTGTTTCAAGGACTTTGCATACAGTTGTCCACCACGTAGCTAGAGGGTGTTCTCTGCTATTTCGGAATCGCCAAGGCCTTCTTTACTAGTTCTCTACTAATCAAAATGATGAGAACCTAAGACGATTACGAGAAGACAATGGTTATATTGGAAAAAATACCAGATTCAAGTACTAGTTACATATTAGTCATCAATGGATGACAGCACCATCGGATTGCGGGAAATGAGTATAAAGGTATAAACCCGAGCGCAAGATTCTGTATGCACGTGAACCGAGAGGAAAGATTAAAAAACTATTGTCTCCGAACACACCCCGTTAGTTTATGATAAATCTCGCCAGATTATGAACCATTACGAAGTGTTAACAGACCATTTTATTAGCAAAAAAACTTTTTCTGTCCGACATTTTGCGTCTAGTAAATTTCATTTGCGTTACTTTTCGTCTAAAAAGGCAAATGACTTGGGTAATTATTAGGGTAAAATGTAATCTGATGTAGTCAACACTGGTTCAATAATCAAGGTTGATAGTTTCCTAATAGAAGAACCTTATAAAAAGTATCGAATATAAGTATTTTTTAAATGATTAAATAGTAGCTTTTACCCGTGGCTTCGCCTGCGTTTATTTATATACTTTACTCTTTCTCCCTCTTTTCTCCCGTTTTTTTAGCCTATGTCCGTCTCCAGGGTCCCAACTATCTCTGTACCAAAATTCATCAAAATCGGTTTTGCCATTTAGGCGTGAAGACGTAACAAACAAACAAACTCACTTTCGCTTTTATAATATTACTTAGTAAGGATTATTTAGATTATTATTTGATTATTTAGACGTTTGACTTTTTAGACAGACTATAGTTCCTAACAATATTTTATTTGCAACACGAACTGTCGAACCATAATAACATGACAATGAAAATCTATTTATGACACAATAATAATAATAATAATAATAATAATAATTTATTCAAATAACGTTTACAAAAAATTAACGTAAAGCCAACAATAATAAGGTTTTTCATACAGTTCAATGCCTAAAAATATACTAAAACTAAATTATTATTAAAGGTGCAAAATAAATAATCGTGGTTCGGATAAGCAATGTTTGTTAGTGGACCACCCGAACTAGGTTAATTTAAACCTGTGTTTCAGGCCATCACTTTACAGTTCAGTTTCAATGCGACAGTAAAATTTAAAATTAGAGTAATATTATTAAAAAAAATACATTCTATTTATATCTACGAAAATAAGCTTATGGTACGATAATACCTAAAAACTATGTCGATAAATGTATACAAAAATAAACATTAACGAGTATAAGGTATATATTATATTAGAGAACATTATGCCAAAATTGAAATATATATTAATTTGCGCACTTTCGTACACAAGAGTTCGATATGTTTACGGAAATTTAGATTTGGCTCAATCGTGACACCTAGATATTTTAAATCGTCAGCTCTGGCTAAAGTGGGGCAAGAGCATGCAGTGTCAGCATACGTGCAGTTACAATGTTTCTGACCAATGGCTAAGTATGGTGTAATTAATGGTAAGTGGTTATTAAACAATAAAGTCCACGTCACGAAAATCGACGTAGATTTCCGGTTACGATAAAACTACAATAATGACTCAAATACCTTTTTTTACGGTAACCCCGATAGTGTCAGACTCTTACTGCTAAAACCCACCCCGTTCCTTCTAGCCTTCATACCGGGGCACGACCTCCCTTTCGGACAACCCTGTCCCCAGTAGGCTTCGACCCAGCTGAGCCCCTCTCGTTGCTGACAACTCCTTGAGGCGCGCGGGAACAGTGCACGCCGTCGACGATGGCTCAAATACCTAAGTAAGTCTATTGTATTCTATGCGTGTCTACCTATTACCTAATTCGGGAGCGCAATTAATCAAACTCGCACATGTAGCATTGCCGCCACATAATGGACTGATAATAATATAATAATATTCCACAACTATCACACAACGCCGTCTAGCCCCAAGCTAAGCTGAGCTTGTATTATGAGTACTAGACAACTGATAAACATGCTTATATTTCTGTGACACAGAACCAAAGATCGTGCTCTTCACACAAACATTTGTCTTACGTGGGAATCGAACGCACAACCTCCGGCATAGCAGTCAGGGCCACTAACCACTAGACCAACAGGCCAGTCAAACAGTTAATGCTGCAAAATGCTATTTAGTAACTTTGGACTCGATGGAGAGTTACCTATCTACCTAAAAAAACTATCTTTTAGAACTCGTTGTATTACTGAATCGATTCTTTAGACCGTTTTTTTATGGTGGAGAAGATCATCCAATAACAAACCCCGCTTGTGGGCGAAGCGGGAGATAGTGTCAAACCCTTACTGACTTAAAACCCACCCTGTTCCTTCTAGCCTTCATACCGGGGCTTGAACTCCCTTTCGGATAACCCTGGGCCCCAATCTGCTTCGACCCGGCTAGACCCCTGCTGTATCGATTCAAAAAACGATCTTCTTTAGGAACTTTTCCTTGGATAGAAAACAAAGCAAAACAAGGATGTTTTTCTAGAATTCCGGCCGAATAAATCTAGACACAACAGTCCAACAGAATGTTTTACGAGCAGTAAATCTCCAAAGCTTATTTTTTTATTAACTCAATTAGGAAGCAGGCCATTTTGCCAATTTATCGTAGGTCTAAGGACAGAAGTTACAAGTCTCATTATGTTGTAAGTCATTTAAAAGTTATGGTACTTCAGTGAAGTAAATATGGAGGGTCTGTCGTCAGCGAAATCTGTCGTCAGCTGAAGGGTTTATACACGGAGTTAGTTAAATACTGCTCATTGAAATGGTTATGCCAGATGATGTACTACGTGACGCGCGCTCGCAGACGGCGAGCCATGGGTAGCTCGATGTCCGATCGTCTGGTAATGGACCGAGCCCAAGACGTCGACTGCGCGCACTGTTCCCGCGCGCCTCAAGGAGGTGTCAGCAACAGGAGGGGCCCAGCTGGGTCGAAGCCTACTCGGGCCAGGGTTGTCCGAAAGGGAGCTGGTGCCCCGGTATGAAGGCTAGAAGGAACGGGATGGGGTTTTTAGTCAGTAAGAGTCTGAAACTATCTCCCGCTCCACTCAAGAGCGGGTTTTGTCATAACATGATTTTCCCCATCGAAAAAAAAAAGATGATGTACTACGTGTAATAGAATAGAATCAAAATTGTACACCAAACAAGCTTTTAATGTAAATATTTTTTTTCATAGTAAACTTTTATAGCTTGGTATACCTATATAATGAACACTCGGCAAGACAAATCATACGAACCCAAACTCGATGGGGTTGTGTCGTTAAACTACTAAGTTCCTATAGCCACCTTCCATCATCAGATCAGCTTCTTGACATAATAATTTTACATTTTCACTCCTTGGGTTTGCCTGCTTACTGACAATTTGGTTGTTTCATCTACAATAAACCTAAATCCCTAACTAGTGATTCTAGTGAACACCACAGACCTCTAGGAACAACCCAGGTTTTTTTTTATTATCTCTCTCTCTGTCTATCTTGTTTCAAGTTATGCAGTCATCCTACTAATATTATAAAAACGAAAGTTTGTATGTATGGATGGATGTATGGATGGATGGATTTATGGATGGATGTATGGATGGATGTATGAATGGATGTATGGATGGATGTATTGATGTTTGTTACTCTTTCACGCAAAAACTGCTGAACGGATCTCGATGAAACTTGGTACACGAGTAGACCATATCCCAGAATAACACATAGGATACTTTTTATCCTGGGATTATGTACGCGGGTGAAGCCGCGGGCAAAAGCTAGTAGGTAGATAATAATTTAAACATGAGCTACATAGGTACTTGGTACCTACGTACTTGGTATTACTTCTATTCTATTATTGACTATAACCTAGTCTTTATGTAATATGCAAAGCAGATGAGCTCATTAGACCCATATATTCTCGAAGGCTAAGATCTGTTGTGCAAACATAAATGCAGCATTTACTCAATAATGTGCAGCTAACTTTGTTCATCTCCTCTCGTTCTGAGAAAAGCGAGAGGCACTGTCAGTTACTGACTGAAACTCGCCTATGTTCCTTTAGTTGCACTTGCGTTCTAGGAAAGAGAAGAAAGAGAAACCAGTGCGCCGTGGCCCTGGAACACAAAGGTTAAATGAAAGAACACAGGTGAGTTTTAGTCAGTAAAAAATACGACAACGTCCTCTCGCTCCACCCTAGAGCGGAAGACAGGAAGAAGTCACTGGATGATTTACCACCTTAAAAAAAGCACTAACTCTGTGATATGTATGAAATCATCAAACATACACTCCCGTTCTGGGCAAAGTGAGCGAGAGGGAATGACAGACTTACTGATTAAACCCCACCTGTGTCCTTTACTTGCCCTTTACGTTCCATTGCCTGGTTAACTCTTTTTTATTAAATAGGATCAATATATCGTAACCTGCATCCGCATAGAAACAGCCCCAACGTGAACAGTCCATAAGTATTTTTCAACGAAGTCCAAAGACTTTGATAAGTGACATGAATTCCTAATAGCCTAGTATACAATCACGACACGACCCATCCAAACAGTTGACGCTGCGAACTTACATCGCAGGCCGGAGCAATTGTATCAAAATGCAAATTGCTCCCAACTATTTAGTTAGGGCTAGCGCGCAATGGAGGCCTGGGGCACTGGAGCTGGTGATATTGCCGAGATAAAAGTTTAGTTTGGTTAGGTGTGGACTATTGTTTGGTTGTTTTTGTGATCTTGCTTAAGAATAGAATAGAAATGAAATCTGGGGGCACGGCAGTGCCCCGCCAAAGACGAGCCAAGCGAAGCGCAAGGGTAGGGCATTTTTACTGATATGTAGAATTTGTGAAGTTAGGGTCGGTAGAGTTAGGCTGTGTAGATTCAGAAGCTTGGCTCTACATGAGATCTGATATCTTTTTCACAGAGCAAACCTTATGTGGTCGTCTTGGCAACATTTTACATGAAATGTTTTTGGTGGGATACTAAATGAAGTAACAAGCTTTTAAACCATTTTCGATGTTTACGATAAGCGAGTGGAGAAGGAGGAGAAGGACCCTCTTAAGATGTTTCGTGAACACAACATAATATGTTGTGTTCACGAAGTCACGTGTCATCATATTATTATGAATGTTTTTAATGCTTAAGTGGTATCGGGCGCGTATTTATTCCCTATACCTTTTATTATGACGAAAGTTTCTCGAGTGGCAACCACGTGAAGACGTAGCGTTGGAAGGCCACCCACAAGGTGTATACCAATGACCTGGTGAGGGTTGCGGAAATCCGATGAATGCGAGACGCACAGAACCGGGCGGTAGTTTTCAGCTGGTATGATGATGACTATTCATTGATGGTCATCAAAAAACTTTTTCCGCTTTAGATAGAGCAAGAGGGCGACAGACTAAAACCCACCCGTGTTCCTTTAATTGTTCCTTGCGTTCTGGGGCTCCGGTAACTCTTTCGCACATTCATGCAGCGCTTATTTAATACTTAATGTGTATAAAGATGATAACTTATCGTGACGGGCATGATATTCCTGGGGCCTTACCATTGGTGAAGCCCCAGGAACAGCTTAAGAATCGTCTCCTATTCCTTTGTCTAGCGATTTGGGCATTTACTTTACAAACAAACAACTAAAAGCCACAGGACAGTACATCAAAAATCCAGCTACAAAGTCCTGTGGACGCGCCCTCATCGACGCGGCATCCTACAACGCAATACGGGTCTTAACTAACCGCATCCGTCTTGTCTAGCTCAATGTTTCACACAAGGTCTTCTTGTCTGCTACTAATGGAATGGAGTTTTTAAAGAATTATCCAAACGTTAGAGCAGTTGGTGGCCGATTGGTAATGATTCCAACTTAACCCTTCAGATACCGTCAATTAGAGACACAATAGTAAGACAATAGATGCGCGGCCACCGGTGGTCGCTTGGGGATTCATGAATTAAGAGTTGTAGATCGCAAGTTCGAACTCTGCCAGGCGCATTACTTTGGGCAATTTATTTCATTACCACTGCTCTCAAAACGGTGAAGGAAAACATCGTGAGGAAACCGGCATGTCCTAGAACCTAAAATTCTAAGACATCCACCAACCCACACTGGTCCTGCGTGCTGGATTATGGCCCAATCCCTCTTCTAGAGGAGGCCTGAATCCCAACAGTGGGAACATTATAAGACCGACTATGCTATGCTTAGTTGACTCTTCGCGTGACCCAAGGGCTGGCTTCTGCCTCGGTCAGAGAATAAGCATTGGTAATACCGCCAGCCTTTTGGACATACTTCCAGTCGACAGCGATGCTGAGGAGTTTTATGACGTCATAATTAGCTACGCCTTAAGTGTATATATTATTTCTAATAAGTTAAGTGTATTTTATCATTTAATTTGGTTCATAATAAAGGTTAATAAAAATAAAGTAATGGAATGGATTGTTTTACTAACACCTTCTGCAGTAAACTTGGCACCCACAAAGTAAAAGTCTTGAGGAAACTGGAATATTAAGTCCTGAAGTTGAGTGTGGAGTTTATGTCCTGGAATTTACTGTCTGCATTAAAAAATCTATCAAGTGCAGGTTTTTTTTTTTTTTTTTTTTTTTTCTCGACGGGGAAAATCATCTTTGACGAAACCCGCTCTTGGGTGGAGCGGGAGACAGTGTCAGACTCTTACTGACTAAAAACCCCGCGCCGTTCCTTCTAGCCTTCATACCGGGGCACGAGCTCCCTTTCGGACAACCCTGTCCCCAGTAGGCTTCGACCCAGCTGGGCCCCTCCTGCTGCTGACAACTCCTTGAGGCGCGCGGGAACAGTGCGCGCCGTCGACGCCTTAGACTCGGTCCATTACCGGACCATCGGACAGCGAGCTACCCATAGCTCGCCGTCCGCGAGCCTGCGTCTACGGTGGCCGGAAATCGGGATCGGAATCCCGGCGACGGCGGCGAGGGCGCCGTTGCCTGATGCGGTCGGCCTCCTCCTTTGCAAGCATTACTGCTTCGCAGAAGGAGGCGACCGCCTGCCATTCCTCCTCGCTCCGGACCATGGCCTCGACCAGGGCCCGGCGTGAGAGGTCTCCGCCGCCGATCGCCCCCACGAGGGCACGGCGATGCTCCGCCCAGGCAGGGCACACCTCGACGGTGTGCTCCACCGTGTCCTCCGGGCGTTGCGCACAGTGGCGACACCCGGGCGTCTCTTCCGCCTGAATCCGATGCAGGAACCTCCCGAACTTGCCATGTCCGGTGAGGACCTGCGTCATGCGGAAGGTAAGGACGCCGTGAGGTCTTTCCAGCCACGCCTCAAAGAGGGGACTTACCGCCATAATCGTGGCGTGCCCAGCACTGGGTTGCGATAGCCGTTGACGCCATTTCACCATGAGATCCCGCCGGAGCTCTGTCCGCCATGCCTTGACATGTTGCGGCAGTGGACTTTCACCCCGGCGTTGCATCTCCACGCGCATGTCGTGCATGTGTGCAAGGACTGTTGCCTCCAGATCCCACGGTGGTAGGCCAGCCAGAAGGCTCGCCGCTTCGCGGGAGATCGTGCGGTAACCCCGCACCATCCGTATTGCCATGACCCTCTGGCAGGCGTTCAGTATGGACGCCGGTCGCTTTGCCAGCGACGGCGCCCACACCGGCGCCCCGTAGAGGGCCATGGACCGAACGATCCCCGCGTAGAGCCTCCGGCAGGAGGCGTCTGGACCCCCAAGATTGGGCAGGAGCCGCTTGAGAGCAGCCCCAGCCCGGAGAAGCTTGGGAGCCAGACGTCGGAAATGTTCTACGAAATTCCACCGGCTGTCGAGGACGAGTCCCAGATACTTCATCGTCGACCCGACGCCGATGCGAACTCCTCCTACCGTAAGCTGGGAGTCCGATGGTGGCGCGTTCCGAGGGCCGTGGAAGCACATTGCCTCGGATTTATGCAGCGCCACCTCGAGTCCCAACTCCTGGATCCTACCAACGGCTATCGCAACCCCGCGTGTCGCTAGAGCGACCGCCGCCTGGTGCGACTCTCCCTGCGCTAGGATCAGCGTGTCGTCTGCGTAGCAAACCACGCTGACCCCGTCAGGGAAGTCGCCGCGCAGCACGTAATCGTAGCCGATGTTCCACAAGGGTGGGCCTAGAACCGACCCCTGCGGAACACCGCACGACATCTCTCGACGATTCCAGTCTCCCTGGTGACCGGGGTAGACAATGTACCTGTCTGACAGGTACGCCTCGACCACTAGACAGAGGTATTCGGGCACCCGGTGGTACCGGAGTGCCCTCCGGATCGTACTCCAGGGCAGGGAGTTAAAGGCGTTGGCAATGTCCAAGGACACTGCCACGACACACCTACCCTGGGACACCGCTTCCCCTGTCGTGAGGGCTCGCACGCGCATGATGGCGTCTATAGTAGAGCGCGCCCTGCGAAAGCCGAACTGTCCGTCCGACAAGTCCGGCCCCACCCGTGTTAGCCGCACGACGAGGCGGTTTGCAATAACTCTTTCAAAGAGCTTGCCCACCTCGTCGAGCAGCACAATGGGCCGGTATGCGGACGGAGAGTCCGCAGGGCGCCCTGGCTTCGCTACGAGGACCAGTTTCCCCGTCTTCCAGCGAAGTGGGAACTGGCCCCTCTCCAGGCATGCGCTAAAGAGCCCTCTCAGTCGAGGCCCGAGAGCCTCCATGGCCAGGACCCAGGCTTTCCCTGGCAAGCCGTCGGGTCCTGGGGCGGTGTTTTTGGCACTCAGCCTTCGCACCGCCACTCTCAACTCTACCTCGGTCACTTCTGGAGCATTGTCGTCGTCGTCGCTGTTGCGATCCGCGTCAGACACCGCTGGCGGAGGCGGAGCCATGGGCGGGGGGGAGTGTTCCCCCCGCGCAGGGAACAGAGAGCTAACCACACCCTCCACGATTTGGGGCCGGAGACTCTGAGTCAGCGGCGGAGCCCAGGGGCGAAGCTTGTCCCGTACCAATTTGTACGGGCGCCCCCACGGGTCCGCGTTCAGAGACCCCAGCCACACGTTGCGGGCCTCGAGTTTGGCCCGCTTGATCTCCATTCGGAGGGTGCGTTTTGCCTCCCTGTATTCCTCATACAGCTCCGCCTCTCTGGCCTCCGCATCCGGCGGGCGGATGCGGCGCCTGCAGTGCCTGGCGTACCGGCGTCGCGCGTGATTGCACGCATTGCGCAGTGCGCCGATCTCCGGCGACCACCAGTACACCTGGCGCTTAGCTCGTCCTGGACGGACACGGGGCATTGCCGCATCGCAAATTTGCGACATGGCCTCCTGGAACCACTCCGCCTCGACGTCGATGTCGACAGGCCTGTCCGGTGCTTGCACCCAGGCCTGTACCGTCGCGGCTTCCAGGAGGAGCTCCCGGTCCATCTGCTTAAGCGCCCACCGCGGACCGCAAGGGCTCTGTCGGACCGGCGCGGCCGAGGTTTCGGCGGAGACGTCAAACCGGATGTACCGGTGGTCGGAGTACGTCTCCACCTCCTCCATCACGCGCCAGTCGACGACACGCGGCGACAGAGCGGGGCTGGCGAACGAAATGTCCACCACCGACTCACCCCGCATCCGCACCAACGTGGGGACAGAACCCCGGTTCAGTACGACCAGGCCCAGCTCCAAGGCCCAGTCCTCCACCATCCGTCCCCTCTGGTTCGTGAACCGGGAACCCCAAGCCGTATTCCAGGCGTTGAAGTCCCCGCAAACGACCACGGGGAGGGTATCAAGTGCAGGTCGGACTTGCACGTTTAAATTCTGTACAATAAACCGTAGAGAAAACACATTTTTTGTATAAATCTCCTTTAAATTCTAAATAATTTAAGAGCATAAATGCTCTGTTCAAAATTAAGTACATTAGTTTATGAAAACCTTTAAGCCATCAAAAACATAACTTGTAAAAAAAAAAAAACCAAGGCTCGCAACACAATTCTTCTACCGTAAAAAGTTGTGAGATCCATGTATCCTTGATGACCTAATTTGACTTGGCAATCGGACTAAACAATCTAATTTAATATACTATGTATTACTTGTGAAATACATGCATGACCATTTGTCATGCCACCAACGTAATAAAATTCAGCTGCAGTGAATAGTTGGTATTGTAACCACTTTTTTGCTTTTAATGTCATCCTTATTCCTACGAAATAGAAGTTAAAATCGGTTAAATAGACAGTAAAAAGGTTTCTTTAAATGTCTAATCTTAACGCGAATAGGGTACTACACCCTTTCGACTATCGAAATTCTCACTCGGTGAATTTTTCCACCATCTAAAGATGGATGGATCCATGATCTATCTATTACAGCCCGCTAGACAGACATTCGGACATACAGCGGAGGCTTAGTGGCTTTGAATCCCGTTGGTTACCTTTTTTTCTATGAGAAAAATCATTAAATGACTTGTCTCACTGTAGGTGGAGTGAGAGGAAGAGTGAGACTTTTATTGACCAAAGCACAGTGTCCATTCAGTTGCCCTTTACGAAGGTCACAATAAGTCAGCCCGGTACGGTGAGTATGGGACCATTTGGGAAGTAAATAAAAACATCCGAATTCAGAACCTCCTCATTTTTTAGAAATCGGTTAAAACTCGAATATCTGAAGACCATTTGATCACATGGTGATCAGTATAATTTTACTGCACGATGCAAAGAAAACAGACGTAGTTATGATTTTAAACCCGGGTGGTTTAAAATCATGGTGGCACTAACAAAGTTTTTAGTCTTCATTTCAAAAGGGATTTCGGCTTTACTAATAAATCTTCAGTCGCCCCTTTTGCTTACGGTATCATGGCTTCATTCCAAACCAATATTTATTTAATATCCCAGAGAAAGCTACGGCCAAGAGTTTCCTGGTAGAGACATAATTAACTTTAAAAGTTTTGATACCATGTAATCGAATAAGTCTCGCTGTAGAGTTGCGAATAGTTGCAGATTTGTTGCAGATTTGTTGCTTACCGTACTTTGTAGAGCTGTGTATAAATTCCAAGCTATTGTTAACTTTCCTTCCGTTTAAAGGGCCGATTCTGTATCGTTCGTGACTGGGGTGAAATCGCATACGTGCATTGTTCTAATATGCAATGATTAGCGTACTTATTTCATTGTTTAGTATTAAAATAGTATCAGTTCTTCATAAATCCACTGCTGGGTATGGAGATTTCTGTCTCCATGGATTGTTAAGATAAGATAAGATCATTTATTTGTAGATCAGATTATATGCAACATTCATTTCAGCCGAACGATGTCCAGTATTGGACGTAGGCCTCGACCAAGTGACGTTCTGTCCTGTCCGCCTTGCACCCATTGGGTTCCTGTGTGTCTCACATGGTCATCACATGAAGTGTCCAAATCTCTTGAACTACAACGAAAATATGCATCATCGGTAAAATATGAAATAATCTATGAAGATGGGTCAAATATGCAAAAATGTATATCCATGGAATTTAATCTAATCCGGTCTGTATTTATTACAAATGATAAATACAAATAATTTTGCAAATTCAATCATCGATTTAAAATAGATGAGGCTGGTTTCATGTATCATCTACGAGATATTTCGTAGCTAGCATTGAATGTGTTAAAGTATAGAAAATCCCGTTAAAATTCCAGATTTATGCTCCACTTAGCCTGAATCAGGGTGGATCACCGCATCAGCTGGGATGCCCGCGTCTTGAGGATTTAAGAGCTAAGGCTTACGTCAAATATCACTGGATGAATATTAGCTCAGGGTTTTCTTTGCTGGGTGAGATTTTTAGCTTGTTGGTTGAAGCGATTGGTTGAGAGGGTCAGCCAAAAATAAAGGCATTTACTTAAACATAGATTTTCAATTCAACTTGGAGTTTAGCTAAGTTATTGTTTGCAAAATAACTTTAATTTCGGAAGTCTGTGTTTCTTGTTTTGTTTCTTTGTTATTTTACAGACTTCCCTCCCAGAAGGCTCTTAGTGAACTAGTGCGCCTCACCATCAGTGATTGCATCACCGCTTACCATCAGATGGGATCGCAGTCGAGCACTGGTTTATATGATAAGCAAATACCGATTGTATTGTTATGTAGAAAATATATTTTTTTTGTGGTTATCCACCAGTAAACCTAAATAATGTCCAAGTTCTATAGTAAGATACCTATATATTGTGACCATTTATAGCTAGAGTACGTACCTACCTATCTCATGATAATTTCAATAAGCCCAAACACGGGTCTAGATTTTTTTTTATTCAATTCAATTCTTAAGACTTTATTTTACTAAGGCCTACATGGGCACTTTAGAACGTTAGCAAGTTTTGTTAAGGAGTTCTCGCGCCTACCTTCCGACTTCATCATCAGATCAGTTCTATAATAATATATACCTTATAGACAGAGTGCATCAAACAACAATTCCAATAATAAGCCCAATCACGACAAAGTTCCCATGCCTAAACTCCGAGTGCATCATCATCAGATCAGTTCGATGGTTCTATTTTCAATAAGACTATTTATTTCATCGTAGTTGCTCGACTATCTTAATCGATGTCTATGTATTAGTAAAAATCCGTTGTTCAGCGACAACAAAAACAACCTAATTGAAACCTCCTCCTTTTTGGAAGTCGGTTAAAAGTGTGATTTCGTGTCAGGAATTGATGACTGCCGGGGAACGTGAAGATTTTTTGAATCTCTCGAGTTTAATTATACAAATGAGCCGTATTTTCTTCTGGAGATTTGTCTAAGAACTCATTAGCATTAATGGTCGCCCATTGTTCAAAGTTTTCGTGACAATATTTTTTTCAGTAATTAATTGTTTTGTAACTTCTGTGTCTACGGCTGTGGAAAACATTGCTAGAATTATTTAACAGTCAGAATACACAATTATAATAGCATAAATAATCACGACTGCTGTCAAAACGATGAAGGAAAAACATCGTGAGGAAACCTAGCATGTCCTGGAATCAAAAATTCAAAAATATGTCTTATCCACCAACTCGCACTGGGCCTGCATGATGGATTACGGCCCATTCCCTCTCCTAGAGAGGAGGCTTGAGTCCCAGTTGTAGAAACTTTATAAGGCCGACTATGATATGCTAAAAAAAAAAACAGAAAATAAATTGTAACTATTCTTCTACCTACTTGTGCTGACGGTACCAATCACTGAAGGTGTCACAAACCTTATTCAAAGACCCTATAAAGTTGTATGGTGAGAAAATCATGGTCACGATTCCAGTTGTATCGTGTAGAGATAAACCCGGAATGTTGCTGAACACCTCCAGTGTAGATAACAAGATAACGATGATCGAACACTATCTAAATAAGATGCTATCGTTAGTTATTGGGACAAGCTTCCGACTGAACGATAAGGTTATATTTAAGAGCAATTCGGGAAAGAAGGTGGGAGGTTACGCGTTTCAAGTAGCGTTGAGCCATGAACGCAAAGGGTAACTGAAGGAACATAAGTGTGAATTTCGTCAATAAAAATCTGTTACTCCCTCCTGATCCACCTTAGTGCAGGAGAAGTCAATAGAAAATTAAAAAAAAAAACGAATAATAAAATTTGCAAGTGGCATTTAAAGTTCATTCAACCAATCACAGCAACTAAGGCGCATTTGATAAATTCGCCCTTTTGTTTAAAAAGAAAACTCTGTGCTTTACACCATGAATTAATCCTGTGTACGCTAAACAAATTATCTATTCCGTGCGAGAATCGAACCCAATACACGCAGTTCAGCAGTCGATCGCTCAACTACTGCGCCAACTGTTTTATTTTTTTAACGCCTATCTGTACAATTATTTAATCTGTATGGGAAGGGAACCCCCATCAATATGTCATGCTGCCAAAATAATGTTCGTTTCAGACACTAGGCTTAAAACATGAGAACTAAACTTAGCAACTTAGAATGTTTTACAGGAAAGGTAATAAAGAAGCTTGTCAATGTACTTCACGATAAACAATGGCAAGATACCACTTTAATCAGTCACGATATTTCTATGAATTGCTACGCAGTTATGAATATTAATCGTTTTGCGAAGAAAAGTTATAAAACGTAAATTCAGAACTGCTGTAGTAGCATCAATAAAGATATAACTACATTAGACCAACGCACACGTGGACCACGTTTGATTTGTACGTAGAACGACGTCGCGTGGCGTGGATCTAGTGTAGCTCTACAAGTCTAGTTGCCATATAAAATGTATGGAGATCGATGTGTGTGGCACACGTGCGAGTACTGTAGTTCTATCTTATAAAAACACTTATGAAGTGACACAGACTTCAATACACAATTAAAAAAAAAAAATATTGACAAAGGGACAAAAGGTAATTAAGCCAGGTAAATAATTATACTTAGTGTATGTATATATTTCCATTAATGTCTAAATTTTAGATGATTTTTATTTTGGTAGGAAATCGTCAAATAAATCCTATCGCTCTGGTGTAAGACTCTTACTGACTAATATAGTGGCAGTAATAATAAAAAACCCACCTGTATTCCTTCAGTTGTCTTTTGCGTTTCATTTACTCTTTCGTAGAATCCTGCAGCTTAACTGTCGTAATGTTATGATTTCGCAATGAAATCCATCAGAAAAGAACAAGCGAGTACCTACTACCTAATAAAAGAAAACATCATATATTCCTAATCTAGTCTTTAGGACTTTGGCAAACTTAAATTTCTCTAATAGAACCTTCAAGTTTCGTCACATTGCTCCTATAATCTCTCCTAATTTTCCTAAGCATACAAACAGACACATGTATACCATATACACTTGTACACCTACTCCTAAATCTAGGAATCGATAGGACGCCCAGTTTTATGGACATCATTAATTATGCATGCGACTGGCCTCAGTAATGAGCTTCCCATGCATGCTGGCGTATGCTGCCGTGAACCTACTAACTAGGTAGGTATATACCACTCGTATGGTACAGGTGAACCAAACGTTGGGTATGCAGGCGAAAATATTTATCACTAGCTTTTTCCCGCGGCTTCGTTTGCGTTAAATTCGGGGTAACACGGTTCCGCCGAGAAGTGGGGGTCAGAAAGAGACAAAAAGTAGCCTATGTCACTCTCCATCTCTTCAACTATCTCCACTTATAAAATCATGTCAATCCGTCACTCCGTTTTGCCGTGAAAGACGGACAAACAGACACACACACTTTCCCATTTATAATATTAGTATGGATTTTTCGGCCGACACATTATGCGCCCGGAGGCGATTAAAACTCATAAAAAGCTAGGAGTATTCTAGACTTCCTGGAAGCCTCTGGGCTTGGGCACGCCACAATTATGGCGGTAAGTCCCCTCTTTGAGGCGTGGCTGGAAAGACCTCACGGCGTCCTTACCTTCCGCATGACGCAGGTACTCACCGGACATGGCAAGTTCGGGAGGTTCCTGCATCGGATTCGAGCGGAAGAGACGCCCGGGTGCCGCCACTGTGCGGAACGCCCGGAGGACACGGTGGAGCACACAGTTGAGCTGTGCCCTGCTTGGGCGGAGCAACGCCGTGTCCTCGTGGGGGCGATCGGCGGCGGAGACCTCTCGCGCCGGGCCTTGGTTCAGGCCATGGTCCGGAGCGAGGAGGAGTGGCAGGCGGTCGCCTCCTTCTGCGAAGCAGTAATGCTAGCAAAGGAGGAGGCAGACCGCATCAGGCAACGGCACCCCCGCCGCCGCCGCCGGGATTCCGATCCCGATTTCCGGCCACCGTAGACGCGGGCTCGCGGACGACGAGCCATGGGTAGGTCGCTGTCCGATCGTCCGGTAACTGTCCGGACCGAGCCAAGGCGTCGACGGCGCGCACTGTTCCCGCGCGCCTCAAGGAGTTGTCAGCAATAGGAGGGGCCCATCTGGGTCGAAGCCTACCGGGGTCGGGGTTATCCGAAAGGAAACTAGAGCCCCGGTATGAAGGCTAGAAGGAACGGCGCGGGGTTTTTAGTCAGTAAGACTCTGACACTGTCTCCCGCTCCACCCAAGAGCGGGTTTCGTCAATGATGATTTTCCCCGTCGAGAGAAAAAAAAAAAAAAAAGCCTCTGGGCTAAAAGAGTTACTCTAACAAGGTAGCGAGTCACAATAGATCTTTTAGGTCGCAGTGACTACATCCCCTACACTACGGGAGATGCATAGCCATTTCAAAAATAATAAAGGGATTTTTCTACAACCCCAGTTTTTATTTTTGTTATAAGCTCAGTAACTTTTTGGCTGAAGACACAAAAAATAAAAATTAACAGTTTATTAATTCATTAAGCCCTAAGCGAACGCCGGCGTTCGAGCACTCATTATTTCTATTGTGTCTCTAATTACCACAATTGAAAGGTGTTATGTTTCTGCACTAAGAGCAGTGGTGGCCGAGTGGTAACGGCCCCGACTTACGAGTTGTAGGTCGCGGGTTAAAAACCTAACCAAGCTCATTACTTTGTGGAATTTATTTCACTGCTCTCAAAACGGTGAAGGAAACTAACATGTCCTAGAACCAAAAATTCGAAGACATCTGACATCCAACACTGGGCCCGCTTAGTGGATTACGGCCCATTCCCTCTCCTAGGGAGGAGGCCTGAGTCCCAGCAGTGGGAACATTAAAAGCCTGATTATGCTTCTGCTTCTTTTAGCACCTAAGGTCAAACCTGTGGCATTCGATAGCAGCCTTAATTACGTCTGCCTTTGAATACTAATGGCCACTGATTTTGATACTAATCGTTTGTTAATTGTTACATCATTACCCTTAGACGTTAATCATCATCGTCGCATATTTATTTTCTATCTACAATGGAGCTACTAATGAGCTATTAACTCTGCCAAAATGCGAGTCTATACCAATGACGTTCGTGCTTATTTTTATCAGCAATAAGTATATAATTTCTTCTTCTTCTTGCTCTTCACCGCAACGCATTTTTTTTTTCTTCCATTGAAGTCGTGTCTTCCGTCACGCTATCACTTACTCCCTTTTCTTTCATATCGCTCCTCACACAATCCATCCATCTTTTACTTGGCCTCCCTCTCCCTCTCCATCCATCCACATGTATACTATAACTCTTTGACTACCAAGCGTTTTATCCCTTCTTTTCACATGGCCATACTAAGCCAAACGATAATTATATAATAAACCCTAATTGAAAAAATATATATTAATTTGTATAATTAGAACCTTAGTTTGTTCCATATTAATTTCTCCACCATGCCGAAATAATGGCATATTTTAAAAACGAAATATTGGTGGCACGGCATGCAATTTATGCCTTATAACTTTTTGTGGATTACACCCTCCCGTATTCGTCCTACCAGTAAAACCGTAGTCTCAGCAAACCGAAGCCTACTGGGGCTATGGGTCGACTTCCGAAAGGGAAATCCGGGTCCTGGAACGCAAGGAAAAGAAAGATCAAAGGTGTGGTTTTAGTCAGTAAAAGTTAGACGAAGTCATTGTATAATATCCCATCTCAAAAAACAAGGAGTCCTACAAGTGGGAATAAAGAAAGCTGATTATAATAATTTTTTTTACTAGCCATTACTGTCCTACTGCTGGGCAAAGGCCTCCCCAAGTCCTTCCAAACTTTCTTCTCCTGTGCCGTCTCTAACCAGTCCCCGCGATACGCGTCCAAATTATCCCGCCACCTCTTTCTAGGCCGGCCTCGACGGCGTTTTCCTTCAGTAGGAACCCACTGTGTGGCGACGATTGCCCAGCTGTCCCTGTGCAAGCGGATGACATGACCCGCCCAGTCTCATTTGAGCCTGGCAGCCTTTTTATAATATTGGTATAGTTTAATTTAAGACGTTTAAAACCTGTCTATCTGTTTTGTAATAAAACCAATAAAACAGAGTATCTGAAGTGAAGCAACAAGCACCTCGATACCGTTGATTTGAACAGTCATAAATGTCGTATAAATTAGGGGCGATACAATATACAGCGTGACACTATTTTATTTATAATCTAATGGCGTCAAAGCCATGTTATGACGCCAACAGATTGGCGCCAGCATCAAATTAAACACTATTTAAATAATACCTATTTTTATTTCTTACTGAATTGCGGATTTAATTAGGAGATTAGCATGTTGCACGTTAATTGATTTTAATAATAACGTCATAATTTATTGAAAAAGCCTTCATGTAAAGGTAATAAAGATTGCCACACCTTGGTCAATAAGTTTGGCTTCAAATCTGCTAAATGTTGAGCAACAGATGAGCATCATGCTTGCTTTTGAAGACAGTGCGATGGCACTTCAGTGTTATTTTGAAAATTAACATCTTTATAAAAATCTTCTGTACGTGTGTTTACCTAACTCCTAAACGGCTAGACCGATCTTGAATTCAAGTGGATCCCTGGATGGTTTAAAAGTACAATTGAACCCGGTTGGTAGCCCAGAAATCAGGTTCTTATTTTTTTTGCTGACGATAAGCCCTAAAAGTGTTCTAGCAGGATAAGGTCTGTCAGGACCGCTAGTAGTGTATAATTTTTAACTTCCACCAACAACATTAATTTCTACTTCAGAATCTCCCCCAATCGCCAGTCATAAATAAATTTAACCGTTTGATAATTAAGACCCGATCGTTAATCAGTCTGGCATTCAGCCCTTTCAATATTACCTAAACCCAGTACGTCGTCTATCGCATCCGCTGTAATCAATCATAGGGCGAAACATCGATGCCCTGCTTGCCACAGAGTAGACAGTACATGGAGGAATAATGTGCGAAATAATTATGCGAAAGAGAGATGCTCTAAAATTGCGTACACAGCGTTCTGATAAGAGACAGACCATAAATCTATTTATTCAGTTTAAAACAATTTTTTGCTTTATTTGCGGGTGATACAGTAATAAATTGATCTGCTATTGATTCCTTTACTGCTCAAAAGCTGCTTTATACAGGCTCTACTTTTTAAATTCGAATTATTATGTAATGACCATAACAATTATTATTATGATCATTAACCAAGTTAGTTCATCTTCGACCTCCTTAACAATTCTCTTCAATATTATTGTCTTGTCTAGGTTCCACTAGAATGACAAAATACTACCATTTTTTAATAAACTTTTAACTAACACTTGGATACGTTAAGCTGCGGAGGATAGATCCCTAAATTTTGATTTAATATCATGTCAAACCTAACTTTAAAGTAAAATTTTTGACAGGTTTTTTTTTAGTTAACTTTAAAGTGCAATTTTCACTTGCTGACACTTGAGACTCTGTAGTACTCCCTACTCTGTGCTCGCCCCTAACGGCAAGACTATCATATTAATGAACATTTAATATACCTATACATCCTCGACAATTAGATTTATTTGCGACTCCCTTCCTCATCACAATTTATTACTTCTCGTGACTCGAATGTGAGACAAGTCATTGTCAATGTCATGTTCTAACAATAGTTAATTATTTTATGACTATCGATTAATTATTCATTAGTCAAAGAGGTTCTTGTATGCTAGATATGGCGTTGTTATTGACAGTTTTGTGGAGAATCACGCTTTGTACTTCGGGGGATAACCAGAAATGTGACCTGTCGTTGTTCTTGGGTGCATAGGGAAAGTTGTACGACTAAGTTACTGTAGTTCTATCTTTTCCTTAGGGGTCTGTGCATACCACGTTTTTCAAACGCA
This sequence comes from Mythimna lalbum, assembly GCA_949319445.1. Taxonomy (NCBI): domain Eukaryota; kingdom Metazoa; phylum Arthropoda; class Insecta; order Lepidoptera; family Noctuidae; genus Mythimna; species Mythimna lalbum. Next base: position 4,958,986 of record OX439345.1, on the reverse strand, counting down.
CCGTTTACGTGCGTCGACGGCGCGCTTTTATCCTAATATAGGCTGCATCTGACCCGCGCCTGTATTGCTACAAATGCGCGTCAACGGCGCATTTAAAAACCGTGGTGAGCACAGGCCCTAAGTTTTCAACCTTGTTTCTTCTAAATACGTACAAATAACTATCAACACAAGATCTTATGCCCCTAGCTGGGGCAGCGGGCGAGGAAAATTTAAATAAGTTAAATAATACCTGGAATAAAAGTCGCCCAAGAGTAATGCAAGAACTACACTGCGCACACACACGCCGATCTGGGAGCTACACTATATCCACGCCACGCGACGTCGTCTATGTACAAATCACGTAAAGTAGTTCTAGCTTAAAGCCTACAGTTGAAAACTGGTCAATTACGAGTCGGACTCGCACACGAAGGGTTACACAACAATATTAATTTGTTTTGTATATTTTGTATTTCTAGCTTTTACGTTTTATGAGACGAATATACAGATAGACAAACGGATGGACAAACGAACGGCGTAGGGTCCCGTTGATTCGAGTACGGAACGTTATAAACTAGTAAATCATTTCAATGCCAAATCGAATTAATTAAATAATTGTTACAAAAAATACTTACTTCAACAATCTTCTATACTTATAATAAATCTGTAGAGAGGTCAATTCTGTACATGAAATATATTTCCAAAATAACTATCAGGGGGTGATTAGTGATCGATACTGATGCTAAAAATACAAACAGTAAAATTTTTGTCTGTCTGTCTGTCTGTCTGTCTGTTCTTTATAGAAACAAAAACTACTCGATGGATTTTAACGAAACTTGGTACAATCATTCTTCATACTCCTGGGCAGGTTATAGTATACTTTTCATCACGCTACGATCAATAAGAGGAGAGCAGTGAAGGGAAATGTTGGGGAAACGGGAGAAATTACTCCATTTTTTAAGCTTCCGTCGCGTTTGCAGCCTTAATGGTTAAAGCTACACAGAAAACAAGTAAAACGGAAATGTTCTCCTCAAAATTATATAAAAAATGTCCCACGACAGCATACGTCTATCTTTTATGGTTAACTCACAATAACACGTGTAACTCCCGATAGCTTAGCAGTTCTGAGCTTTCTGTTTATTTTTGTCTACTCTTACGTTTATAACACTGAATGTCGCTGGCATAAGCAACAGGATCCGCGTACGAAGTCGCTGGCAGAAGCTAGTAATAAATAAAATATCTGCCCATAATAGGATTTATAAGGTATTAGGAAGCTTAACGATAATTTAAATTGCCCTTACCATATAAGGTCTTGACTTAATAACTGGACATGATTTTTATCTGATTGATTTGTAATTGATTTATCATTGAATCGGTGTACACCGTGATTAATCCTATTGGTTATAATGTTTCTAATTTTGTAAACTGTTGTGTGAAAACTATACAGCTTTAGTTTTAGTATATGAGAAACCTGAAACGTGTCTAGTATTTTTATGCAATGAATCTATGTACAACATTTCATAACTGTATCATGAAAAATCACTAAGTTATAAGCTTGTTATGTCAGCAAAAATACATAGTCACCGGCCATCCAGGCGACTGAGGGGTTATTTTGCACTTGCACCCAGCTGTTTGCTGGCGCCATGTTTTAATTCACCATTTTTAGAGCTGAGGTGGTGAAAACGAAATAAAGTAAAGCGCCTGTCAAAAAGTTTTGTATGAGAGTCGCTTGCGTACTGATTTTATTCGAGAAACGCCTATAATCCAGAAATAAACCCGCGTAGAAATCGTACAATTCTTCATCGAACTGGCACTAAACTCACAGGTATTCAAATCACTAAACCCAGTTTCGCAGCCATAAAGAAGAAAGAGGTGACGATAGCACAATTCTATTTAAGAGCACTTCCGGGTTGAGATGAAAGTGCCAAGTTGTTTATGGCGAAGCCATCGGAAACTGCATATTAATTACAGACCAGGGCCTTACCATGATGTGGTAAAATGTCAGACGTGCGAGCGAGAAAGAGGGATCGTCCACTGCTGGACATAGGTCTCCCTCAAGTATCGCCACAATGAACGATCCTGCACGCCCAGCATGCATCGGATTCCCGCAACCTGCACGAGGTCATTGGCCTACCTCGTAAGAGGCCTTCCAACGCTATGTCTTTCGGTAATGGCGACCGCCATTCCAGAACCTCTCGGCCCCAACGGCCATCAGTTCTGCGAGCAATGTATCCTGCCCTGCAAGTGGCAATCACTTAAGTTTGGCGATTCTTCGTGCTATGTCGGCAACCTTGGTTCTTCTGCGGATATCCTCATTCCTGATTCGATCACGCAAAGAAACTCCGAGCATAGCCCTTCCATTCCCTTCCATTGCCCTTTGGCTGACTTTACGTCTTCTGATGAGGCTCATCGCGAACACGTTTCGGAGCCATATTTTATGTCATCACTGGCAACACACACTGGTCATAGACTTTGGTCTTGAGATACTGTGGTTTTTTTTTTTTTTTTTGTCGACGGGGAAAATCATCTTTGACGAAACCCGCTCTTGGGTGGAGCGGGAGACAGTGTCAGACTCTTACTGACTAAAAACCCCGCGCCGTTCCTTCTAGCCTTCATACCGGGGCACGAGCTCCCTTTCGGACAACCCTGTCCCCAGTAGGCTTCGACCCAGCTGGGCCCCTCCTGCTGCTGACAACTCCTTGAGGCGCGCGGGAACAGTGCGCGCCGTCGACGTCTTGGACTCGGTCCATTACCGGACGATCGGACAGCGAGCTACCCATGGCTCGCCGTCCGCGAGTCCGCGTCTACGGTGGCCGGAAATCGGGATCGGAATCCCGGCGGCGGCGGCGAGGGCGCCGTTGCCTGATGCGGTCGGCCTCCTCCTTTGCAAGCATTACTGCTTCGCAGAAGGAGGCGACCGCCTGCCATTCCTCCTCGCTCCGGACCATGGCCTCGACCAGGGCCCGGCGCGAGAGGTCTCCGCCGCCGATCGCCCCCACGAGGGCACGGCGATGCTCCGCCCAGCCAGGGCACACCTCGACGGTGTGCTCCACCGTGTCCTCCGGGCGTTGCGCACAGTGGCGACACCCGGGCGTCTCTTCCGCTTGAATCCGATGCAGGAACCTCCCGAACTTGCCATGTCCGGTGAGGACCTGCGTCATGCGGAAGGTAAGGACGCCGTGAGGTCTTTCCAGCCACGCCTCAAAGAGGGGACTTACCGCCATAATCGTGGCGTGCCCATGAGACACTGTGGTGATGTTTGTACTGAGGTGACTGTAGTGATGCCATATGGCTGCCATGATGTCCCGGTGAAATACAGCACTAAACAGTACAGTTTAGGTCGTCTAATTGATCGTGTTAAGAGCTCGTGGTAGGCCCCAGTACAACGTATTTACGATGTTTTTATATTAGAATTACCATGGAAATTGGCAATATTGGAAGGAATAATTTCCTATTGCTTTTTTATTTGATGCCAGGTGGCGTACTTCTTGGTTATTTGATGGATATTAAATTAGGCATTTGTTATTCAATCATTCTTAAAAGATTTGTAAAGAAATGTGTGAATACTTGTTTCATTATTTCGACACGTCGACGAGGCAAGAGTTTTATACATAATTTATTACAATCATCTAAAATAAATCAAATTACGAAATTTGGCTATAAACGGCCGTATCTTTTTTTTTCGACAATTCAGAAGTTTGACAACTAAATAACCCAAAGGTTCTGTTTTTTCGTTATGAAGTACGAAACCCTAAAAATATCACATTTCTAAAAACAATAGTCGTTTTGTTATCCATTGATAAACAGTTTAATACACATAGTATTGCTATTTCAATTACCTAGACATATCAATACATTTAAGATGTAATTAGCCGTACAATGTTTTAAGTGGTACATCAGCAGTCCGATTACTTTGATGTGCGCTTCAAAGAACGTATGCGCACGATTACGCGTTTATTAATACTTGGCACTTTCTTTGAATTAAGTGTTACTGATCGTTGGTAGGTGTTTTATTCTATTTTCGACTCACGATATAATATCATGTTCATAATTATTGTGTAAATTAGTTTAGGTATTATATGACATAATAATAATATTCTACAACTATCACACAATGCCGTCTAGCCCTAAGCTAAGCAGAGCTGGCGTTACGAGCACTTACTAGACAACTGATTAATATTCTTATAATAATATTTGTAAATACATGACGTATTATAAATTACACCCAGACACAGAACAAATGATTGTGCTTATCGCACAAACATTGCCCTAGGTGGGAATTGAATCCACGATCTCCGGCATGGCATAGTATTAAGTGACTTGTTTCACTACTTCGTACAAATACATAAACTTACCGAAAACAAGCTTTTAATTAAAATATTTTTTTCATAGCTACCTTTTAGGGCTCGGTATACCTATACATATAATTAATACGTCAAGAGAAATCATACGAGCCCAAAACTCGATCAGGTTGTATCGTTAGCTACCAAGTTCTTATACCTTCCGGTTCCATCATCAGATCAGCTATAATTAATACGTCAAGAGAAATCATACGAGCCCAAAACTCGATCAGGTTGTATCGTTAGCTACCAAGTTCTTATACCTTCCGGTTCCATCATCAGATCAGCTCCTTGTCATAATAATTTTGCATTGTCATCTGATTTGCACATGCATGCAAAATTTCAGCTCAATCGGTAACCGGGAAGTGGGTCAAATTTAATTTACAAGATTTGATGACAGACAAACATCGGGACAGGTGAAACTAAATAAAAGCTTGTAAAATGTAGAATCCACAGACGTTATGACTAGACATTACAATCAACCAATTATTACTTTCTAACGAAGTTACTTAATCGATACGAAAACAGAACGACACCCGACACCGTAATAATTCCCCAGTGCCAAACTTTAAGATGGACATAAACCCAATCGGGTCGGGAGGCCTGATTAATATTGCATTTCTCGATCGATCCCAGTACCCAGAACCGAATCTACCCTTATTGCGCGACGTAAAACAGATTGTCTAACCCTTCCTTACTCTAATATCCGATCGTATCAGGAGACAGAATCTGCTTCGAAAATTGACATTTCGATAACGAAGTTTTGACTTTATTTCACGGTGAGAGGGTTATGTGTGAGATTAAACTTCGATCAATCAAGGTGCGTAGCGGGAAATGAAATGGGGTGGATAACGCGTGCTCAGGTGAAAACGGGATGTAAGCAGAATACTTATTTGCTGTATTCACATTAACCATAGAACGGTGTGTGCTTAGACGTAGTGAAAACTTTATCAAAACAAGATTAATAAAAAAAACACCTATGTTTTATAGGCGAAGGTGAGCTTGATAAGTACCGGAGGGACTGGCCCGCAATACAGACGTGTTTGGAAAAGGGAGAGGGAGGCCTTCGCCCAGCATTGGGATATAAATGGGCTAACTAACTATGTTTTATTATATCTACATTCTTCAGTCTTAGAATTAAAAAATCACCTGGGCCCGTGTAGGATTACGGCCCATTCCCTGAGGAGGCCTGAGTCCCAGCAGTGGGAACATTGTAAGGCTGATTATTCTTATCCATTTCCAACGAACGAGTATAGCAGAGACGCGGTGACTACATCTTCCTCGCTCTCTTAGTCGACCGCAGCCGACCTTACCCGAAAGAACGTTACGTAGCCGAACGTGACGTTCGCTACGGCTTTTTTTTAAATATCAAAAATCATTCAATGACATCTTCCACTCTTGGGCGGAGCGGAGGGTGTGTCAGACTTTTACTGACTAATAATTCACCCAGGCTCTTCGTCCCAGGGCCCTGGGTTGTGCGCCACGGCTAGTAACACTCATTCGGATTTGGCTCGGCGAGCCTAAAGACGTTTTCATGAACCAGAATTTCATGAAGACTTAAACTGTTGTTGTCGTTACACTCATTACTGTGTAAATTACACCACGCATGTCATACAACCGCAATAGCTTTTACAGATCATCGTTCTCTTGATCCAGTTAGGGAATACTAATCTCTAAAACAATAACATTGGTACTAAGAAATACGATGTTTGTTGACATGAAAACTGTCATACAATTTTATTTATGACTGCCGACCCGCTCCAACTTCTTACGGGCGTTACAATGCTTTGAAATTCTCGATTTCACTTGACTATAATATTCATGTACGTATTATGAGTATACACCTGAACCTTTTTCATGAATCTCTCTGTCTATTGGTGAAAACTATATGAAAAACGAATCAGTAGTTTATGCGTTTATCGCGGGCAAACAGACAGATGTGATGGCTTACTTTGTTTTATAATTAAGTAGATTATGTATACATATTAAAGAGGAATTAAAAGTAGCCATACACTAGGGTATATCTGACAGATTTGCCTGTACAGATGAGTTTTACAGGTAAACCGGAGCGTGTATGTTGCATAACTGTGCAGGTTTCCACACAAGCTTACCTGACAGGTATAACTATACAGGCCAACCTGTCAACTATACCCTAGCGTGTATCGTGTATATGCTACCTTATAACTGCAAAATGATTAGGTAAAGCTTTTTCAAAAATAGCAATAGACAATTTAAAAGATGGATCGGATGTATATTGCCTGCGAATAGTTTTTTGTGTAGCAAATAACTCGATTAGTTCAATTTTATGCCTGCAGGCCGTTAATTTAATTTGAACAATAAAGCCAGTGATTCCGAGAACCAAATTAAAAATGGCGGCCTCGAATGCTAAAATTAACGAGTTCAACAACCTTTTGACAATGCGTTCTAGAGGTTTGACCGACTTGGCTTGAGTAAATCTACGACACTTCTATTTTATGCGTGTTTGATCGTTTGTAAAATTCTGATTCGACATTTCCCAAGTACTTAATTAATCAACTCGAAATTCTTGCAAGTCTTTCCTGTCTTTATGGCGTTAGTCGCCATGACCGACACGACATCCCTAAAGCCGGGTTTACATTATTGTGTTGTGCCTTGTCGTGGCTAGTGATGTTAAATTCCGCTATAAACTATAGACGCGCTATTGAGTATTGAATATATTTTTATAGCGCGCTGTTTTATACGCTATAATTATAACAAAACTCAACAGTAGTCTGAACGCGGAGACGTTATCATTTTATTCGGCAACGTGCTAAACGGGTGCAACAAATATTATTTTGTAACGCATTGCTCACGAAATAATGTTATAGGTACATACAATTTTATTAAGTATTACGCACGACACGAGCCGCCTGCACTCTGCAGTCCGAGTTCACCCGACGCGCTACGGACGGCGCTATAGCGCTACGTTGGTATCTGTATCGCTGTTGGCTTTTTGTTGAACAAGACGTTATATTATAGCGCGAAGGCAGAGTCGATTTAGCAAGACGTGTTATATTTTGACGCTATACGTTATATTAACCACCACTAGTCGTGGCGCGGGATGCACCAATCAAACGACTATGTTCTATGTTACGTCATATCATAATGAGTTGTGTAGCCAGTCAAGTACGCCAAAAGGCGCCACGACACAACACAATAATGTATGCCCGGCTTTACTTCGACGTACGTTTGCAGATGATTGGTCTCATGCGCATCCCATGACATAAAGGATGAAAAATACTTAGGTGTATTATACAAGTTGAAATGAGACTCCGTATATAAAACTGTTGCTTATTTTTACCTCTCTACTTAATAAACAAAAATCGGTTGAAGATTTCTTGTAATTTTTTTATTTTTTGCTGTAACTTGTTATTATTGTCTCCAGGGAAATACGAAACTAATATTTTCTTTTTTTTTTTTGCAGGTAATTAGGAATTATTATTATAATTCTTTAAATAAATTCGTATTACGATCACCAATCATATTTTAATCAACATGACGCTTTCCAGGTAAGTGCAAAATACTTAAAAAAAAAATGAATTTCGCTGTTTATCCTAGTGCCAAAGAAAAATATTTAATAGGTAAAACGACATATCTATTTCGTATATTTTTTGTCATGCGCACAAAACTAAAAACTTCTACAGTTTGATTATATAGGTACTAGCCAGGTACTAGCTAACCCGACAAAGTTCGCACCGCCTAACAGTCAATGAATGTAGTATATTATCCGATGTAGCCAACCGATTGCGATGAAACAAACTCTAAGAACACGCAATTTTAATGTATTGTTACGTACGTAGGTAATTAAATGCCAATTTACCAATAAAGAACTTTATTCACCACAAACAATAAGTAATTAGTCCAGTCAACAATAATCCAAATCACAATCAACACTAGAGTTCCGTTATACTATCGCCTCGGTCGTTAGATAAAATCACTTCGCACACTTAGGTAGATCGCTCTTGATCGCAGTCGAAATCAGAACTGACTCACTTCCGTTCGGGGGCTCGTATTTATACGCGGAGCAAAGAAAATTCTAGATACTGACGTCTCAGGATAGTTCCAGAACAATAGAGTCGCATCGCGGGGCCATAAATCAATTTTGTTACTTTGTCCTTCGCGAGTCACTCACGCGAATTTCGACTCTATTGTGAATGCCGGAAAGTACCATTTCCCTTATCCACCTACAGATACCTACAGATTACATACCTACTAAATAGTAGGTACAACGGGTACTTATGACGGAATGTTCCAGATCTTGCCAGGCTAGGTAGGTACTTTGGTTCTAGAGCTTTCGAACAGTAATGCGTTTTAATTATTCGTTGCTACTCTTTAATTTGTCGGAGATATGACGTGTTGAAATTTAACGGCGTAACAGTATAAAAGTTATCTACATCGATTTCGTACATTTTACGTGATGCGCGTACAACTAAAAACTTCCACTTTATTAAAAGTATAAAAGATATATAGACGAAGGCGTTGACTACAGATTAACCTGTCGCGGCTCTAAATCCGATCCAATCCAATAATTGGATAATGCTCTTTACTCGATTTCAAGGTTCGCTGCCTTCGCGGTGCAGATCCACTTCACTAGGTTTGCCACGATGGCAGTTTCCGTAGCATAGTGGCAGCGTGAGGGTTGAGTTTTTAACAGAGTAGTGGTAGCTATGAAGAATTTTTAAATAGGCTGGTTGCCGTAAAAAATGTAATTAGTCCGTCTTTTAGATTAGTCAAACATAAGGCACACGTATTTTTTTTATTGTAAATTAAACAACACACCCCGTGCGAAAAAATGCAGCACGGCGTGACGTTACACGTAACTTTAATGGGCTATATCTTTGTCATTTTTGGTTTAATTCATGAATCCAAGCGACCACCGGTGGCCGCGCAACTATTGTCTTACTATTGTGTCTCTAATTGACGGTATCTGAAGGGTTAATCGAAAAAAGAAAAAATACGCGTCCAATATTTTTTTATAATCTAAAATACGGACTAAATAAAATGTAATTATTTTGACAATGGAAACTACCCTATTGTGAGTGAATGATAAGATGATGAGATACCATACCATACCATAGATGAATGATAAGATACCTCTCAAAACGGTCAAGGAAAACATTGTGAGTAAACCGGCATGCTCTAGAACCAAACATTCGAAGACATGTGACATTCACCAACCCGCAATGGGCCCTCGTGGTGGATTACGGCCCATTCTCTCTCCTAGAGAGGAGGCCTGAGTCCCAGCAGTGGGAACATTAAAAAGGCTGATGATGATGATAAGGGAGGTGGTTAAAGAATGGATGAAATCATGGAAGATATCACTATAAGTGAAATGAGGCAAACTAAGGGCTAAGCTAGCTTAGCTAAGTGTGCAAAGTAGTTTAGCTTAGCTCGCAAAGTAGTCTAACTTAGCTCGCAAAGTAGTTTAGTTTAGCTCGCAAAGTAGTTCACCTTAACTAGCAAAGCTACGTAATTTTCAATGTAAATTATTTTTTTAATTTAAGCCGATTAACTTAAGAGTTATTCGTCTCCAACCTTTCAAGAAGGTACCATGTCATCTTTTTATGTAAATAGATCTGCCCACTGAAGAACCAGTACTTCCTATCCGATCAACTAAACCGATCAACTGGTTGATCAGAATGAAACTCGGTGAAGGATTTGTTTCCCATCTAATCAACTTTGAAACGGACGTCTAGTATTATTTTTAATAGACATTGTGTAGAGATAAGAAAATTATAAGACAAAGTAAATTTCAATAGGTGGGCGTACTTCTCAATTACGAACGGCTAACTGAGTTTTTAATAGACTTTATCATATTAACGGAATTATCTTGATTGAAAAAAAAAAAAAAATAACTGGCGGACATAATAAATATAAAAACATCGCCCTCGGCCTACCTTAAAAAATCTACGCTTTGCAAAAAAAAAACTAGAAACATATTATTTGAGTTTATTAACCCTCAAATTGTCAAAAGATCTTTTTATATCATGCGTGTTCGACTTGGCACAATGTGGGTATACGTCATTCTAACAATGTGTTTCTACGTTTCTACTATACGATAATCGATATTAAAGTAATTTTAACGGTAGCATTTTGTTTTTGTCCCTGCACACGGGCTTCAAAAAAACGCCGCTTCAAGCTTCATTTTGAGGCGGCCTTTTTTTGTGGCTCGTGTGCGGCGGTGCCGCCACAAAAAAACACTAGAAGCGGCTTCAAACTTCAGTGGACACCAGAGGTGGCGCGCGCTTCTGCTGTTTTTGCGTCTGCTTCTAGCTTTTTTTTGTGGCCGCTTCAATCGTTTTATTGTGGTGGCGTTTTTTTGAAGCCCGTGTGCGGGGACATCTAGGATTACTATAATTGGTCACTTGCTGTGACAGCCCAATTTAGGAACGGCAGCGGTGTCAAATTGGGTCGTATTAGGTAGCTAGTTCGTTAGAGAAAATTAATGTTATTTATCGCGGTATGTTTTGGTAGAACAATTACTTTTGTAGCTAGGTATCATGTAATTAGGCTTGGGTTGTCAGACGGCGAGTAATGGATAGCTTGCCGTCCGGTAAGTCCTCAAAGAGATGACAGCAAGATTGACGGAGCTCTTTTGCCGATATCTACTAGGGCTGCTGGGTTGTTTGTTAGAGTAAAGCTAAAACTACATTAGGCCAACGCACGCCTAATTTGTACGTAGAACGATGTCGCGTCGCGTGGATCTAGTGTAGCTCTACAAGTTTACGAAGACCGACGCGCCCAGATCAGCGTGTGTGTCACACGTAATAGCAGTGTAGTTCTACTTTTACTGCGGCTAATTAACTGAAGGGATACAGGTGATAGTTGGTAGGGATGAGACATTTAGGGCCAAAAAAAAAGGTATCATGTCATTAACTCCGCAGCTGAAAAGGTCAAAGCTTCAAACCCATTAAAACTTTATTAGGGTTACGTCTTTGCTGATTTTTACGAAGCTTTTTAATAACTTCGCTGTCATAGTCGCTGACGTAGACGTTCCCTCTTATCGGTGCCTACGACCCCAAATATAAGTGCCTAATAAAGCCAATCAACCGGCAAACGCTATCGCGCGTGAATTAACCCCTAACCCGTTACCGTCCGTAATTACGGGCGTGACGAGCGTAATTCCAACCAACTACGCGTTATGCGGAGATTTTAATTGCATCTAACGCCGTAGCGTTGATTAACATAATCAAAATTTCGCAAACATTATGATTACGGTAAAATTTAATTGTTTAACGAACAATGAAGGGATTTTAAATACGTTTTACGCTTAGTCACGGCATTGTTTTGTTGTCAGCCGAAGTGGGCTTGACGGCTCATTTAATTTTACATTTTAAACGGATGACAATCGCACTCAACATAACTTGCAATTATTTTTAAACAGTCACTTAATAATACAACTTGGATTTGCGGACGTCGAGCAATGGGTGGCTCGCCGTTCGGCAGTCCAGTAATCGACCGGATCGAGCTCGTAGTGTTCCTCGCGCTCCTCAAAGAGATATCAGCACACAGTAAGGGCTGAGGCCCGCTACAATCTCAGGGATTTTCTGAAAAGGAAACCTGAAGTCCTAAAACGCAAAGCGCTGATTTTAGTCAGTAAAAGTCTGTCACGCTCTCACGCTCCACTCAAACCGAGAGATGATCCCCTAAAAAAATCTTGTTCGCTAGATATAACAATCAATTAAACCCTCTAATTACTGTTTAATCCTATAGCTAATATGACATAATAATTACACAAGTTTACAACATATGTGCAAACTACATTTTAACCCTGCAAAATCTGTGTGTGTGCAGTAATGACCTCGTGTTTTGCTTGCGCTCAGCACAAGCGTGCGTTGCACAGTAATTTGTCAACGTCACTTCGCTCCACAGATATTAATGGAAATTTAGTGTCAACCGAACGCCTTTGTGCCTTAATTACTGGCGATTGTTTCATTATTGATTTTTACCTTTGGCACGCGATAAATTTATTGTGGCAGACGGCCGTCAAACAATTTTGTTTGATCGAATTAAGTTGATCGCGGTTTTTGAGCGGGAAAACCGCTCTTGGATGGAGCGGGAGAAAGAATGGGGTGGGTTTTTAGTCTTTTACTGACTAAAAACCCACCCCGTTCTTTCTAGCCTCTTCATACCGGGGCTCGAGCTTCCTTTCGGATAACCCTGGCCTCAGTAGGCTTCGACCCAGTTGGGCCCCTCCTGTTGCTGACAACTCCTTAAGGCGCGCGGGAACAGTGCGCGCCGTCAACGTCTTGGGCTCGGTCCGGACAGCAGTGACGAAGGTTCCATACAACTCGATTCCCACCGGCTTCCCTTCAGAAGTTTAGAACACAACCACTCTCTATCGTAATTGAGAAATGGCACAATCAGTAATTATAAAACTACAAAGAAACATTACAAAACGCCTACACTAAGTATACACTATGGACATTAAATCAACAAAATTTGCTTTTCAACAACATGTTGCTTTAAAATAAGCCGCAGGCGCAATCGGCTTTTTAGCGTTTAAATTTCTATACAAGAATACGTCATGACGTCACACAAAGGTCGATGAACACGCGCGCTCTAAAGCGCTCCGGCAAGCCGGTTTTTTTTCGAGTTATTTGATAGAGTTTTATTGAATCGGCTTAAAAACTACTAGACTGTTTTTAAAAATTCTTTCACCACTCGAAAGCTACATTATCCACGAGTAACATAGGCTAAATTTTATTTTGGAAAAAAATAGGGTTCCGTAAGATATTTGGGTTTTTCGGACACAAGGTGTAAAAAATCAACCAGAAACATTACTTATTTTGCGTACGCTGCCTGAACTATTAAAGATAGAACCGTAAAATGTTCTAATTAATTGTAGATCTTATAAATATCTACAAAAAAGTCAGCGAAACAGTATACCTATCTATGTCGAGTGAGGCACAACAACCATTTTTTTATCTAATCATCTTGATTTTTTTTTGGATTACATTTGAACGCATTTATTTTACTCATGCTATTGACCCTTATCAAAATAAATTATTTCATCACTAAGTACAGTTTATGTAGATAATATTTGGTCTTTGAATGATTAAAATTGGACGTTTGGTTTTGAAGTTATGGCGAAATTAAAATATTACGATTTATGCTGGACGGCCCAAGCGTCACCAAGGCGGGGCTCGGGGGTGCGCGTGCGGGAGGTGAGTTTAGATCTATGAGTAAGGTCGTGCGCGAAGTCTGATAATTTTCGTGCGATTTTTTTTAGATTTTGTTCTTAAAACTACACCTACGCAAAAGTTCTTCTCAGAGCTGGTTTTTTTAAACATTTTCATATATCCCTTTACAATAAATATCAACATGCGTAATTCAAAAACAAGAACGATTATCTGACCTAGCAATTATTTCTATAGAAAAACGTTCTTTACTAAAAATTAAGAATCTTCCCGGCTTTTATGTCTTAGCGCACTTTGTAAGAAAGAATAGACGAATAGCTTTAGAGTATAAGTAGTATTATTAGTACTTAGTCGATTAAGTTTTGTTTAATTTACATCATATCATCATTTCACCACAAACGGCTTTTATCAAAGCCACTTCTATTATGCTTGCAAGTAGCGTTGCCAGGCGTCCGGATAAAGCCGGACATAGTCAGGCGGTCCGGTAGGGTCGGGCGTGTCCGGCCAAATTTGAGCATTTTTGGCTTTTGTTAGGCTTTTTAAAGACCATTTTGTTTAGAATTGTCATTAGAGTTTTGCCTTACCTTGTATCGCTAGCACAAGCAAAGTGGACATGTAATAGTATAACAATAATATCACTTAATCTTATGGTTTTTTCATTAGAATTTAAAAAGATTTCATGAATTTTATTAGACTTAAAAAAAATGTCGGCCTTTTTGACCAAACGTCCGGCTAAATAGGATAGATTGTCCGGCTTTTCAGTTCCAAGACCTGGCAACCCTACTTGCAAGACACTGTTTCAATATCTCAGTGCTTACACGTATAGTAAAAGTGGACTGAAGATACATCTGCCTATACAAGACTGAAGCCAGGATGCCAATCACAGATTTTCGGTAAGGACTCAAGACTGCGTGCCCGCGCTCGGAGTAGGCTAGGCAAGCATTTTTTTTTTGCTCCGGCTTACCTCTCTCAATATTTCACGCTTCGCCACTGCCGGACAGTTACCGGACGGACGGACAGCGAGCTACCCATGGCTAGTCGTCCGCATCGTTATACTGTTTTGCATTTAATAAAACACTTAAAACTTCATAAAAAAAAGCGGCCTAGTGCGAATCGGACTCGCCCATGAAGAGTTCCGTAGCAGCAAGTAACATACTATAAAAGTTCTTGTAGTAATAATTTTGATCGATGTTTTAACCCTTCAGATACCGTCAATTAGAGACACAATAGTAAGACAATAGATGCGCGGCCACCGGTGGTCGCTTGGGGATTCATGAATTAATAATAGTATATTTTTTTAGATTTATGACGTATAAAAAAAACTACTTACTAGATCTTGTTCAAACTAATTATCGTTAGAGGTTTGCATGCATATTACATAACATCATATATTTTTTTTGGTTCTATCATTCTCTTATTTTAGAAGTTACAGGGGGAGGGGGGACACATTTTACCATTTTGGAAGTGTCTCTCGCGCGAACTGTTGAGTTTAGAAAAAAAATGTTATTAGAAACCTCAATATCATTTTTGAAGACCTATCCATAGATACCACGTATAGGCTTGATGAAAAAAAAATTTGAGTTTCAGTTCTAAGTGTGGGGAACCTCCAAAATTTATTGTTTTTTTTTTCTATTTTTGTATGAAAATCTTAATGCCGTTCACAGAATACATCTACTTACCAAGTTTCAACAATACAGATCTTATAGTTTCGGAAAAAAGTGCCTGTGACAAACGGACGGACGGACAGACAGACAGACAGACAGACATGACGAATCCATAAGGGTTCCATTTTTGACATTTGGCTACGGAACCCTAAAAAATTAAACAGACATTCAATATTCCAATTTGTTAAAGTTTTTATTCGTGTTAAATAAAATAATTGTCAGTATGATACCGACAACTAGCGGCGGGGTAATTAAGTACTTACACGTATGTTAATTAAGGATATACATACAGCTGAATATAATGAGCTGCAATCATCGATTTAACAGGTGTTAAATGACGCTTGTCAGTTTACTCATAATATACAAACCGCGCTCGCCGAATGACATGTAATGACGATCAAGAGTGATTGATGCGCATTTGGTAGCACACAAGTCACTACAATGTAAGTACAACGCACGAATGAGCATGAAAAAAAAAATACGACAATTTAAAGCCTCTAAGGATGTTTTTGCAATGTTCTGCTCGATTTCTCGCTAATTACAGTAGTGTTGTAGCTAAGAGGCAATGGTCTCGTGCATTTATTTCGACGCTAATTCTTGATGTGAATCAAAACTCTGCTCTACTTAATGGGACTGGGCAGGACATGTCTGCGGCTTGCCGAATAAGCTATGAGCTCCATTTTGATTTTCCATTAATTACCTTAGTGTTGAAGCTAAGAGGCAATTATCTCGTGCGTTTGTTTCGACGCTGATTCTTGGTGTGACTCAAAACTTTGCTCAATTTAATGGGATTGTTCAAGATAGGTCTGTCGCTTGCTGATTAAGTTATGGGCTCCGTTCTGATTTCCTATTAATTACCTTAGTGTTGTGGCTAAGAAGCAATTGTCTCGTGCGTTTGTTTCGACGCTGATTCTTGGTGTGACTCAAAACTCTGCTCAACTTAATGGGATTGTTCAGAATGTCTGTCGCTTGCCGAATAAGTTATGGACTCCATTCTGATTTCCCACTAATTATCTTAGAGTTGTAGCTAAGACTCAATTTTCTCTTGCCTTTGTTTCGACGCTATTTCTTGATGTGACTCAAAACTCCTCAATTTAATGGGATTGTTCAAGATAGATCTGTCGCTGGCTAAATAAGCTATGGGCTTCATTCTGATTTCTTACTAATTACCTTAGTGTTGAAGCCTAGAGTCAATTTTCTCTTGCGTTTATTTCGACGCTAATTCTTGATGTGACTCAAAACTCTGCTCAATTTAATGGGATTGTTCAAGATAGGTCTGTCGCTGGCCGAATAAGCTATGGGCTCCATTCTGATTTCCTACTAATTACCTTAGTGTTGAAGCCTATAGTCAATTTTCTCTTGCGTTTTTTTCGACGCTAATTCTTGATGTGACACAAAATTCTACTCAACTTAATTTGACTGAGCAGGATATGTCTGTCGCTTGCCAAATAAGCTATGGGCTCCATTCAGATTACCTACTAATTACCTTAGCTAAGAGGCAATTTTCCCGTGAGTTTGTTTCGACGCGACGATTATTGATGTGACTCAAAACTAGAGCAAAATAGAGCAGGTTTTAATGGGACTGGGCAGGATATATCTGGCGCTTGCCGAATGAGTTACGGGCTCATAAAATACAGGATTACCAGCCCTGGAACGGGCACACAAGGTCGCGGTAGATCTCGAAGATAGCGTGACGATCAAGAACACAGATGGCAGAGTCTTGACAGACAGAGCCAGCATTTTGAGGCAGTTTAGGCTAGTACAAACAATAATTTTGACTGGCGTTTTTGCCTTTATCCTTGAAACAGAGCTGAGCGAGGTAATAAAACGTAGCGAGATGTGTGCGGAACTAACCAAAAATATAGCTTATTTTTCATAGCTTCCGCTAAGCTGGATAAGAAGATGTTATTAGATTCTTACTACGTTATCCTTGGAAACACAGCCTAAAGCTTAATATTCCATAACTATAGCAGCTCACGTTTGTATGTGGTACAATGGCGTGCAATATAGATTAGGTGACATCATTATTAGGTGGCTCGGATGTGGGGCAATGGTTATGGCGCAGTCGGAACTGGAGACCATTATGCAGAAACCACAGCATTATTGTCAGTGTGTGCAGTGTCGAGTGCGTTTAATGTTTGAATTGAATTTAGAATCTGTTTACTGGGCAATTTAAAAAAAAAAATATAAACTGACTGGCTGAAGTGAGCACTCCCACTGTCTGGCCACGTCGCTTGAATGCACCCGGAGAGGTGAGCGAAGATTGTCAGTCACTGGACGCCAGAAGGAGGTCGACCGCGGTGAAGGTGGTGTAACGATCTGATGATATTCGCGGGGCAAACTTGGCCAGAGATAGCCCTAGGCAGAGAAGTTTGGAAGGAGAAAGGGGAGGTCTTTGCCCAGCAGTGGTACATACAATAAACGCACGCTCAACTTTATAGTGGACGGTGTGGATATATTTTTTTGTACTCTGAGTGAATTCACTAAGATAGCACTTTTTAAATTTTTTTACGGAATCTAGTTTGTAAATTTAGTAATAGGACCTCAATATCAATTTGCACTCTGTAAGGATATTGTTGGGAGTACCTAAAACTAAAAAAAAAAACTAAAAAAAAAAGTGAATTTGAAAATAGAATAAAAATAAATACGTAGTGCTTTACTTAGTTTGTTCACGCCATAGTTAATTTATACACAAATTATAACTAAATGGCGTAAAACGTTTATAATAAACTAGCTTTTGCCTGCGGCTTCGCTCGCGCACAAAAAATATAGCCCATGTCACTCAGGAATAGGTACAGCAGCTTTCTATTGGTGAAAAAATTTTTGCAATCGGATCAGTACTTCTTAAAAACTTTACCTCTTTATTATATTATAAGTAAGTGTAGATTACGCAAAATATTTCTTAAACCTAAAGTCAGATTATCTCTTAATCGCTTTAACTGTCACTGAAGAATCTCGGGCCGTGCCAAAAGATACAAAATATATTGGCACCAATCAAGATTCAGATGTATTCGCCACAACATCGCCACGAGTTCTTTCACCCCTGAAAAAAAATAAACAATACTTTAACCCTTCAGATACCGTCAATTAGAGACACAATAGTAAGACAATAGATGCGCGGCCACCGGTGGTCGCTTGGGAATTCATGAATTAGTAAAAGAATTATTCAGATGTAACCAAAAAAGAATGGCTCGCGGAAATGTAGTCAATGTACAGTGCATCGAATAATAAATATACATTAGAGTGCATTAGTCGATCAGGAACGCTATCGATAATTTGTAGTTAGGCATCGACGTTTGATTGGACTTCCTCTATTGTTCAAGCAACTGTGAAAAGTGCAAATTATACGATCATCATAAAGGCGACACGTTTTGTTACTATGTACCATAAAAGACACTTCCGCCTGACCACCGCTAAGTCTATTTTTGCTTGCATTCGAAAGAAAAATTTGTAAGGGTTTGGTTTAGTGCCGCGCCGCAGGATTCAAGCAAATTTTTTTTAAGTGATCAGGCAGAATGGGCCGCGATGGTTGTTACTCTTTCCTAATCAAACGATGTACTAATTTGGACGAGTTTTTTTTTTTATTCTGGGATAATTTGTGACTGAACTCTGATTGTTTCCAATAACAACTAAGGATTACCTCATACAAACTTATCTATTATATTTCTCCTGCTGGAACCGTTTTGCGTTTTGGTCATAAAATGGATCGCGTTAAGAGCTCGTGGTAAGACCATTGGTCTCCGCAATGCAAGTCACCCCCTGCATAAACACCAACCAAAACCTGCACGTTTAAGGAGCCGTAAAAGCTTTATGCGATTTACGACCTCCTTGAAAGACAGTGCAGAGGACGAGAGATGCGCGCTGTGGAGGCAGAAACATCCAACTCCTCCACTTTATATCACCCCATCGGAGCATCTTCCCCCTGGACACGAACTAAAGTGGCCAATTTGGAAATCTTTAAACCGCTTGCGAACCCAGGTTGGCCGCTGTAAAAGCAATCTGGCCAAGTGGGGCTTCCTCGACCCATCTCTAGCACAGTGCTAATGTGGAGTCTCTCCACAGAACATGCGCCACCTGCTATGCTGCCCATCCTGCATTACCACCTGCAGTTTTCAGGATATATATGAGGGCAACAATAGAGCCGTACAGGTTGCCAAATATTGGGCAGAAAAAGTATAGTTTGAGAGCATCGACACGAAAAGAAGAAGAAGAAGAAGAAGAAGAAGGGTCCAAGCGCGTATTTGCTATCTATATTGGGTTGTTTGTAGTTTGTAGCAAGGTGGGAAAGATTAGTCATTACTAGATTCGATTCAACTCCTCAATCCAGAAACAGGGGTTACCGGAGTATTTTGCCCTGTATCCAGCGAATACTGGAAAGCTTGTCCAACCAACAAAGAGGTCTTTACTTAAGGTCCCGTGTCGTGGCTAGGCATATCTAATAATGCCATAAGTAATATCAGCCTTAAGTGCGTTGAGGAGGACTGTTACAGATTTTGACAGCTTACTCAAACACGCTGACACATGTCCAATTAAAGGCATGCTGCTAGGTTTGTAGATAGGTCTACTTCGTTCCCAGTTTGACGTTTGTATCGACGCGGACGGTTCGCTGCACCCAAGTATTTTGCCCTTTTTTTTTTTTTTTTTTTTCTCTCGACGGGGAAAATCATCATTGACGAAACCCGCTCTTGGGTGGAGCGGGAGACAGTGTCAGAGTCTTACTGACTAAAAACCCCGCGCCGTTCCTTCTAGCCTTCATACCGGGGCTCTAGTTTCCTTTCGGATAACCCCGACCCCGGTAGGCTTCGACCCAGATGGGCCCCTCCTGTTGCTGACAACTCCTTGAGGCGCGCGGGAACAGTGCGCGCCGTCGACGCCTTGGCTCGGTCCGGACAGTTACCGGACGATCGGACAGCGAGCTACCCATGGCTCGCCGGCCGCGAGCCCGCGTCTACGGTGGCCGGAAATCGGGATCGGAATCCCGGCGGCGGCGGCGGGGGCGCCGTTGCCTGATGCGGTCTGCCTCCTCCTTTGCTAGCATTACTGCTTCGCAGAAGGAGGCGACCGCCTGCCACTCCTCCTCGCTCCGGACCATGGCCTGAACCAAGGCCCGGCGCGAGAGGTCTCCGCCGCCGATCGCCCCCACGAGGACACGGCGTTGCTCCGCCCAAGCAGGGCACACCTCAACTGTGTGCTCCACCGTGTCCTCCGGGCGTTCCGCACAGTGGCGGCACCCGGGCGTCTCTTCCGCTCGAATCCGATGCAGGAACCTCCCGAACTTGCCATGTCCGGTGAGGACCTGCGTCATGCGGAAGGTAAGGACGCCGTGAGGTCTTTCCAGCCACGCCTCAAAGAGGGGACTTACCGCCATAATTGTGGCGTGCCCAGCACTGGGTTGCGATAGTCGCTGACGCCATTTCACCGTGAGATCCCGCCGGAGCTCTGTCCGCCATACCTCGACCTGTCGCGGTAGTGGACTTTCACCCCGGCGTTGCATCTCCACGCGCTTATCGTGCATGTGTGCAAGGACTGTTGCCTCCAGATCCCACGGTGGTAGGCCAGCCAGAAGGCTCGCCGCTTCGCGGGAGATCGTGCGGTAACCCCGCACCATCCGTATTGCCATGACCCTCTGGCAGGCGTTCAGTATGGACGCCGGTCGCTTTGCCAGCGACGGCGCCCACACCGGCGCCCCGTAGAGGGCCATGGACCGAACGATCCCCGCGTAGAGCCTCCGGCAGGAGGCGTCTGGACCCCCAAGGTTGGGCAGGAGCCGCTTGAGAGCAGCCCCGGCCCGGTTGAGTTTGGGAGCCAAACGTCGGAAGTGTTCTCCGAAATTCCATCGGCTGTCGAGAACGAGTCCCAGGTACTTCATCGTCGACCCGACGCCGATGCGAACTCCTCCTACCGTAAGTTGGGAGTCTGATGGTGGCGCATTCCGAGGGCCGTGGAAAAACATGGCCTCGGATTTGTGCAGTGCCACCTCGAGTCCCAACTCCTGGATCCTACCAACGACTATCGCAACCCCGCGTGTCGCTAGAGCGACCGCCGCCTGGTGCGACTCTCCCTGCGCTAGAACCAGCGTGTCGTCTGCGTAGCAGACCACGCTGACCCCGTCAGGGAGGTCGCCGCGCAGCACGTAGTCGTAGCCGATGTTCCACAAAGGTGGGCCTAGAACCGACCCCTGCGGAACACCGCACGACATCTCTCGACGTTTCCAGTCTCCCTGGTGACCGGGGTAGATAATGGACCTGTCCGACAGGTAAGCCTCGACCACTCGACAGAGGTATTCGGGCACCCGGTGGTACCGGAGTGCCCTCCGGATCGTACTCCAGGGCAGGGAGTTGAACGCGTTGGCAATGTCCAAGGACACTGCCACGACGCTCCTGCCCCGGGACACCGCAACCCCTGTCGTGAGGGCTCGCACGCGCATGATGGCGTCCACCGTAGAGCGCGCCCTGCGAAAGCCGAACTGTCCGTCCGACAAGTCCGGCCCCACCCGTGTTAGCCGCGCGACGAGGCGGTTTGCAATGACTCTTTCAAAGAGCTTGCCCACCTCGTCGAGCAGCACAATGGGCCGGTACGCGGACGGAGAGTCCGCAGGGCGCCCTGGCTTCGCGATGAGGACCAGTTTCCCCGTCTTCCAGCGAAGTGGAAACTGGCCCCTCTCCATACATGCGCTGAAGAGCCCCCTTAGTCGAGGCCCGAGAGCCTCCATGGCCAGGACCCAGGCTTTCCCTGGCAAGCCGTCGGGTCCTGGGGCGGTGTTCTTGGCACTCAGCCTTCGCACCGCCACTCTCACCTCTACCTCGGTCACCTCTGGAGCGTTGTCGTCGTCGTCGCTGTCGTGGTCCGCGTCAGACACTGCTGGCGGGGGCGGAGCCATGGGCGGGGGGGAGTGCTCCCCTCGCGCAGGGAACAGAGTGGTTACCACACCCTCCACGAGTTGGGGCCGGAGACTCTGAGTCAGCGGCGGAGCCCAGGGGCGTAGCTTGTCCCGTACCAATTTGTACGGGCGCCCCCACGGATCCGCGTTCAGAGACCCCAGCCACACGTTGCGGGCCTCGAGTTTGGCCCGCCTTATCTCCGTTCGGAGGGTGCGTTTTGCCTCTCTGTACCTCTCATACAGCTCCGCCTCTCTGACCTCCGCATCCGGCTGGCGGTTGCGGCGCCTGCAGTGTCTGTCGTACCGGCGGCGCGCGTGGTTGCACGCGTTGCGCAGTGCGCCGATCTCCGGCGACCACCAGTACACGCGGCGCTTAGCACGACCTGGAGGGACTCGGGGCATTGCCGCGTCGCAGATTTGCGACATGGCCTCCCGGAACCACTCCGCCTCGACGTCGATGTCGACAGGCCTGTCCGGTGCTTGCACCCAGGCCTGTACCGTCGCGGCTTCCAGGAGGAGCTCCCGGTCCATCTGCTTAAGCGCCCACCGCGGACCACAAGGGCTCTGTCGGACCGGCGCGGCCGAGGTTTCGGCGGAGACGTCCAACCGGATGTACCGGTGGTCGGAGTACGTCTCCACCTCCTCCATAACGCGCCAGTCGACGACACGCGGCGACAGTGCGGGGCTGGCGAACGAGATGTCCACCACTGATGTACCCCGCATCCGCACCAACGTGGGGACAGAGCCCTGGTTCAGGACGACCAGGCCCAGCTCCAAGGCCCAGTCCTCCACCATCCGACCCCGTCGGTTCGTGTGCCGAGAACCCCAAGCCGTATTCCAGGCGTTGAAGTCCCCGCAAACGACCACGGGGAGGGAACCGAACCCAGCGACGACGGAATTTAGCTCCATCAGGGAGAGTTGGAACACGTCGAGAGATCTGTTCGGGGGCAGGTAGACACCTACCACGGCGATGTCCCCGAACCGTGCTGCCACGCAACCCCGCCCCCTCGTGACGGACTCGGGGGGCGGGGTACCGGCGGCGGCCGACGAAATTAACGTCACCGAGCCGTCCAAGTCCTGAACCCAGTCTCCACGGGGTTGGACAAAGTACGGCTCGGCGACGACGGCGATATTGATCGACCACTGCGCCATGCTCTGGAGCAACAGATCCTGAGCGGCGGCGCAGTGGTTGATGTTCGCCTGGAGGAGACGTAATGGCGTGGTTATTGGCATTCCATTACCGTCTCCTCCTGAGCCCTTTGCGAGGCTCTTGCCGCGGCGGGAGCGGCGGCGATGGCGGCGGCAGCCAGTGTAGTGGCTGCGGCGGTGAGGACGTCAGGGTGGATGCCCCTCCTGACCTTGCCCTTGGCCTTGGTGGGAGGGTCGCAGGATCTACCCCCAGCCCGGTGTTCGGCCGGCTTGCCTGCTGCCGCACATGCGTAACAATGCGGCTGTGCACGGCATTCGGCGGCCTTGTGTCCGGGCTGTCCGCAATGGTGGCAGCGGTCACTGCGATCAACCTCCGCGGCGCAATGAGCCCCCACGTGGTGCCCCACGTGACAGCGGTAGCACCGCAGAGGTCTGGGCTCCAGCATCTTCACCTGGGCTGAAACCCAGCCCACCAAAAGCCTTCGGCCCTCGGCCGTGATGGCCTTAGCCGCCGGCACGGGACAGCTCACCGTAACGGCTCGCATGCCCGTGCTGTCAGCACGGATGGTGCCCGCCCGGACCTGGTCGGTCGTGCACCCTCCCGCCCTGACGATGGCGGCCACCACTTCCTCCACCCTGACGGAGTCGTCCAGACCCATGATGCGCATGTCTATGCACTTGCTGGGTCTGGACACTCGGGCCACCTCGACGTCTAGGGACGCCCTGATCCTTTCAGCTAGGGCGTCAGCGGTTTGTCCACTGTCCGCACCTGGGACCTCCAGGATTCGGGCTCCGGTTGCAGTGCACCTCATACGGAAGCCCCCGGAGGCTCCGTACTCGTCGAGGTGGCCCACCACCGCCTGTTTCGCCTTCTCCATCACCATGTCGTAATTCACGCCCTTCTTTTCCGCAGCTGGTTGTAGTGTGATCACTACAGCTGCGGAAGTTGGGGCGCGAAGTCTGGCGGCCATGGCGCGGTTTTTCCGCTCCCGTCGCCGCTTTCGCTTCTTGGCCGCCCTCGCCGCCTTGCTCGCCTTTTCTTTGGCACCGACGACGGTCCACTCGGCACCAGCCGAGGAGTCTTCGGGCGGAGGAGGCGGCAGGCGCGACCTAGTCACCGCCGCGGCAGGAGGGCCCGCCGGTTTGGGAGCAGCCGCCATCTTGCCTTTCGGGGGAGCGGCAGGCTTCCCCTGCCGCTGCTGCTGCCTGGTCACCGGGGCTGGCCTCACCGCTTCCGGCGCCATGGCCTTGCGCCCGACTTGCCCCGACGGGCCTGCCCTGGGCGCAGCAGCAGTGGCTGCGGCGGCAGCGGCATATGACACCGCTCCCTTCTGGTTGGAGGCCGCGAGCGGGGGACGCAGCACGATGCCCTCCAGGACGGAAAGCTGGCGCGTGATCTGCTCCTGAAACCGTTGCTGCTGCTGCTGCTGCTGCTCCCTGGCAGCAGCCAGCTCTTGCCGCAGCAAGGTTATCACCTCGCTTTCCGCCTGGGGCATCGGCAGGGATCGGCCCTGCTCCTGCGTGCTACGCCCTTCCGGTGACTGCTCGGGACGGGGCTCCTGGAGACCAGCCAAGGCCTCGAGCCGGCCAATTCTCCCATTGAGGGTCTGCTCGTAGGGCTCGAATACGAACCCCAAAGCCCCCCCAATCGTGATATTGGCCAGCTCGATGGAGCGCTTCTTGGCCACCCTCTCCCGTTTGTTGGCCACACTCATGATGGCGGCTGCCACGACCTCCTTAAATTTGGCCATGGCCTCCTCCATTCCCTCCGGCAGCTCGGTAGGGATCTCCGGCGGTATGAGGCTTGCCTGGCGTCCCTCGCTGGCGCTCTCAGCGGGGAGCCCTCTCCCTTTACCCATCTTTCGAGCGGTACCCCGCCCCGAGGTCGAGACCTTCCGGGCAGGTACCGATTCGTCATCGGAGACGGAGCGCAGAAACTCCGCCTTCCTTTTGATGGAGGTGGATTCTTCCACCTCCATAACATCGGAGATGTGTGATGACGCGGCATCAGAATCCGACGCCGCGTCTTCACTCACCTCCCTGAGGCCGAAGCTACGCCCAGCCTCCACCGGCGTCGCGGACGTGCTGGGAACTGGTCCCAGGGACTCCGCGCTGCCGGCTAGTGAGCCACCCTGGCTCGATGCGTCCGCAAAGGACGGTAAAAACAGGTCCTTAATGGACCTGGCGCGCTCTTTGCCCCCCCCAGAATACGAGGGGCAGCCCGAGCTCTGCTCGGGGAGGGATTCTCCGCCTGCGGGGCAGGCGGTACCCTCCTGGGGTAATATCTCTTTTAGATGCGCGGCCATGGTGTGCTGAACACAGCTTTGCCTTTTTTATGGGGTGGGGTCCCCAGTGACACGTTCGCCATCGTGGTCGTGTCTGATGAGCAGACACGTACCCGAGGCGAACCCACTCTTCGAAATCGCTGTCCAGAAGGCGCCAACAGCTGTTGGTGCCAGCGCTCCTGGACAGCGCACCCGCCGGGCGGTCCGACTGGACTCCGCCGTGTGTTCCTCTTGGTCTGGTCTCTCGCTTGAGGCCTTCCGGCATGAGTAGCTCTACCGGCATAGCCCTCAAGGTCATTGAGACACGCAAGCCCCACCACGACGACAACGTGGGAACACGGTTGGTGGGGAAGTATTTTGCCCTCAACAGTTATGGAGGAAATGTGGCGTTAGCTCTTAAACAGACGTTTATAGTTTATTTAGTTTATGTGCCATTGTCTACGGACTAGTCTTGCTCAATAGATGCAAAGAGTCGCTATTTGAGCTGTTTCATTAGAATTGCTAGCGAGAACAACAAATCTTGCATTACATTAAGAAAGTTGTCTTTGAATATCTGCTTTATTTGTGCCCTAACAATAGAGTATGTATCCAGGGCTGCGGGATTGTTAAAAAAGAGTAGTGTAAGTGACTGATCACAGGTGGATTTTTGCCAGAAGTCTGTCACTCCATCTTGGTCTACCCAAAGTACGGGTCATTTGAATATTTTCCACCAAAAAAATAAAACTATACAGTAGTTAAAAATACCATATCGTAATGACTTTTCTATCTGCGTCAATATCGTAAGGTTTTTTTTTCCTAAATATGCTATAG
The DNA here is from genome assembly GCA_949319445.1 of Mythimna lalbum. NCBI lineage: Eukaryota > Metazoa > Arthropoda > Insecta > Lepidoptera > Noctuidae > Mythimna > Mythimna lalbum. The sequence continues at coordinate 4,932,724 of OX439345.1, read as the reverse complement.
GCAATATCTTTTATCAGCGTTTTGGCATCTATGGCCTATCCTGCAATTAATTTAACTCTTTATCGGTTTAAGATATTTTTAATAAGCCCTTCAACAGATGACCTTTTATTATTATTGTACAAAAAAATTCAGCAATAGGAATATTCCTGTTTAAAATATTAGTTTACTGTTTAAATTTAGTTCAATCCTACACTGGCTAAACATCGTCCAAAAAGGAAATAAAACTCTGTCCGGCTCAAGTATTTCGGTCAGCAAGATGGATGATGCCGCCATGTGTCGGTCGTCCAAGCTCTGGCCATCACGTTTATGAAAGCTGCATAGAATAACTTAGCTATCTTCTTGAAACATTGTTTGAGGAAATCTTTAAGGAAAATAATCACGAAATAGACAGAAAAAACATCTTGTCACTTCGCAAAATTATGGCGCTAAAATGGCTGCCGCGTTTACGGGTTAAGCGCGCCATTTCACAATTCTTAGGCACCCGTTTTCTTTATTCTTATAGTCGTGTGAAAGATGACTGTCAGTCATTTTGAGCGTACAGAGACTAATAAAGCATAGGCTTTATTATTAGTCATGATGCACCACCTTAATATAGATTAAGGTGGTGCATCATGACTCACATTTTCACTGTTTTTCATACAACCGCTCATAACTGATTAAGACGTTATTACACATTTTTCATTAGATATTTTGGAAACACAGTATCTTGTGGATATTATCTAGGTTTGTAAAGAAACCAATTTCTAAATTTGTGTAAATCTAATCCAGTAAAAACCTCTGAAAATGTCCTATTTTGTATGAACTTTGACACTTCATAATTTGCCTAAAAATTAAAAAAGTCAAAAAGTAATCCTCTAAAGACCTTGCAAATTTTATTAAAATTCTAAATGACGACTTTTTCCAAAAACTTTTAAGGGTTTAAAAAAAACAGCTATTTCCTGGAGCAAGTTTTGTGAAATTTTTGAGTAAATCTCGGAATTACCGAATACTAACAGAGTTTTCAGGCGTCATCTCTCTTTTTTTGCGTTGCCTTTTCGTCAAACATCGCGTTGGATTGCATTAAATGAAGTAACAAGCTTTTAAACCATTTTCGATGTTTACGATAGGCGAGTGGAAAAGGACCCTCTTAATTCATGAATCCCCAAGCGACCACCGGTGGCCGCGCATCTATTGTCTTACTATTGTGTCTCTAATTGACGGTATCTGAAGGGTTAAAGGAAAAAAGCGGTTTTGTGAACACATTCATTATGCGTACAGCTAAGGAGTGGAATTCCCTGCCGGTGTCTGTTTCCTAATATCTGCAACCTAGGGGTCTTTAAGTCAAGAGTGAATAGGTTACTTCTAGGCATGCGTGTTCCATCGACGGACGTTTTACTTTTTTGATTGGCTGACCTAATGACACAATATAAAATAATATATTTTGCTACAAATAGAGAAAGCATGTCATTGCGACCGAGGTGGAATTCACCTGAGCCGCAGGTGAAGGTATTATGGAGTTGAGTGCTGCAGTGATAAATTTTCACGTGTATCAAACGACGTTTTTCAATACACTTACGAAGAATTAAATAAACGGGTATTGACACGATACATATCATAAATCGTGACTGGTGTGAGATCCAGCACTTTTCTGCAATAGTGCGAGTTATCAAGTGTTTTGAAAAATAACTTCCGCTCATGGTTCAGTACATAAACCCATCATTAAAACAGAAACAATTACACAAACCATGTGTACGCGTCTTAATCTTCCATTATATCGCGTTTCGCCTGCGTGACGATCACGACAAGACACGGTGTGCATAACAGTGCATAATCTGCATGCGGTAGCGCCCAGCTGGAAAACGTGGCTAATGATGATTTAATACAGTGTGCGCTCAGCATTGAATGGATAAGTGTTTATGTAAATCAAAAGCGATGTTTTGCAGACTTATTAGCTGTTGTTATTGTTGCTGAGCGGTTGTTAACGTCTGAGGGGAATTTTTATGTAGAGTTTTTGCTGCAAGTGTAGTGTTAAAGCTACATTAGACCGACGCACACGTGTAACACGCCTGATTTGTACGTAGAGCGACGTCGCGTGGCGTGGATCTAATGTAGCTCTGAAAGAAAGAACTATTTTATTTAGATTTTGAAGGTAGAAGAATTGTTCGGCATTTAAAAGGGAGATTTGTTTATTGGGCCCTGGAGCTCTCTAGAAATTGCCTTGGGGCCCAAGGCAATGTCTAGGCGGGGCATTCGGGCCCTTCCGTATCTACGTTAGTGAGTGAAAACGCTTTTGGATGCTTGATGGAGCTGGAACTTATGATTATGAGGGAATTAAAATGTATGTTGTACTTACAAATCAAGAAAGATGATGCTTCCGTTAATCGCAAACCCTTATACGAGCGGTTGTTACGTCTAAGGGGAATTTTTATGTAGAGTTTTTGCTGTAGGTAAGTGTAGTGTTTTGTATACTTGAAGCCGCTCGAAGCTATGATTATGAAGGAATTGATAAGTAGTACTTACAAGTGCCATAGTATGATGACGTTTCCGCTTCGCAGGTCCTTATTGGTAGTATAAAGAGTACTTTAACGTAAATGCATTTGTCTTTACTCGAGTTTAGTTTTAATTGGGTTATATTACTATCGAACAACTTATGAAGAGCTATTGAAAATGTCAATTGTATTATGATACTACTTGCATGCTGTAAAATAATAAATTCTTTGATGAACTTACAATAAATAAAGCAACAAGTCCACGTATATAAAAAGACTGGAACAATCTGCCTGCTGCGGTCTTCCCGTTCGATTATAATTTAGGTGTCTTCAAAGCTAGATTGAATAGACCCTTAATAACCTAAAGTGCTTCACCATGAACGATTGCATCCCTGCTTATCATCAGGTAGGATCGCACTCAAGCACTAGTTTATATCATTTAAAATAAAATATAGCCAACCTGGGTTCCACTCGCGCCTCAAGATCTCCTAGCGGGGTCGAAGCCTACTGGGGCCATGGGTGATGCGATAGAGTTCCCGGAGCCCTGGAACGATGACAAAGAAGGAACAGGAGTGGGGGATGCCATGGAATAATTTTCGCAACTAAAAAGAAAATAATCTTAATCCGCTAAGCTATCTCTCGGCCTCGAATAGTTTTCCCACCACTAGTTCCCACAAAACCAATATTCATAGTCAAGCTTCTAAAACTGCAAAATAGATAAAACGTTTGTTTACGCATTGCGTTGCATGTAAACTGATCGGACTTTAACACCGATTAACTATAAAACCACAGAGTGGCAAGGCTTCATATTATGCCGACACTTGTATACAGTATCACTACATAGTATAAAACAAAGTCGCTATCCGCCGTCTGTCTGTCCCTATGTATGCATAGATCTTTAAAATTACGCAACGGATTTTGATGTGGTTTTTTTTAATAGATAGAGTGATTCTAAAGGAAGGTTTATATGTATAATACATGCATAATATAGTAGAGAAACACTGATAAATTTAGAGGTTTCTAATGTGATGTTGCAAAAACTACTGAACGGATTTCGATCAAATTTGGTAGGTAGATAGAAGAGACACTGGAATAACACATAGGCTACCTATAATTCCACTGCTGAGCACGGGTCTCTACCCGCGCGATATAAACTGTAATCCACGCGGGCGAAGCCGCGGGCGGAAAGCTAGTACCCACATATAGCGTAGCCAGGCGTCCGGATAAAGCCAAACATGGTCAGGCTTTTAGGTTGTGTCCGGCTAAATTAGGTGAAGTCTAGCCTGTCCGTCTTTGGTTAGGTTTTTTAAATTACCCATTTTTTTAGATTTGTCATTGTGTTCTATTGTATTGCTAGCGCAAGAGGAATGTACTGGCAATGATATCAGAAAATTTTATTGATGCTTTATTAGAATTTAAAAAGATTTTTTCGTCAATAAAAAAGTCGTTATTTAAGGGGTGGCCAGATGGTTGTACAATTGGACACCAACGTCTCAACCAAGACGACTTCGCTAGTTTCAATTCGTGTAGACAGCAGTTATAATCCATGACCTTCAACGCTCTTGGTTGAGAGGCGCATTTTCCCAACCACCCATCGTGTTGGTGCGTGGTTTACAATCAAACAACGCAACACACCACGCGAACAACCAAACGTTTGGTTTGTTCTAGTTTGCATCCATCTAGTCACCTCTTTCCTTCAAAAAAAATGTTGGTCTTTTTATCCTTATGTCCGGCTACTAAACTGGCTGATCTGTCCGACTTTTCTGTTTTGTGACCTGGCCACCCTACCCACTGTTTACGTAATTATCTATTGTTTTTACTATAAATCACGAGTATTTATTTATCAACATCGCGTTTTGTAAGTAAACTGATATTTTCTATTTATTCAGTAGAGTATTGTAAATGTATTTTGTTTAAAGATTTTTAATAACAATCGGTAATATTGTTCTGTTTTTGTTGTGAACAGAGGCAGTGAATGCACATGGCATAAAATAACATTTCAAATGCCACACCGTAAACTGTCAGTAAAGGTTTTATGTATTGCGATTGTAAGTGTCTACGCATTTATTAGCCAGTGTTTTTACTAGTAACCACTTACATTATAAACTAGCTTCTGACATTGACTTCGCCTGCCTGAAAGTAGGTGTCTCATACAAACAAAGTTTGTATCTTTACATTCCCTTAAGAGATTCCTTTTCCACTCGATTATCGTCAACATATAAAATTGTTTAAAAGCTTGTTGCTTCATCTAACGCAATCCAACGCTAAAAAAGATAACGCCTGAAAACTCTGTTAGTATTCGGTAATTCCGTGATTTACTGGAATATTTTACAAAACTTGTTCCAGGATATACCTGATATTTTTTAAACCCTTAAAAGTTTAAAAAATATTGTTTTACTAAAAAAAAAAATACTTTTTTTTACTTTTTTAAGTTGTGAGTAAATTATGTAGTGTCAAAGATCATGCAAAATAGCAGATTTTCAGAGGTTTTTACTGGATTAGTTTTACACAAATTTAGAAATTGATTTCAATAGAAGCCTAGATAATATCCACAAGATACTGTGTTCCTAATATATCTAATGAAAAATGTGTAATAACGTCATAATCGAGTAAGAGCGGTTGTATAAAAAACAGCGAAAATGTGTGTCGAGTTGAATCCCCTTAAGGGGTGAATTTCGAAAAATTCTCTCTTTATGCTCGCTTACGTCATAAAAGGAAGCCTTGGGTTGATATATCAGCCAGACAATAGGCTAGTTGCCGTAAAAAATGTGATTAGTCCGCCTTTTGAACTATTCAAAAATAAGTCTCCAATATTTTTTTATAATCTAAAATACGGACTAAATAAAATGTAGTTCTTTTGACCCTGGAAACTACCCTATTATGTCAGTCAATTACAGCTGAAAATCACTTATGAAGATTTGTTTACTCCTAGACCCTATTAAAGATCTTGCTCTCTCACGGATACGGATACTCACGGAAGTGAGTGTGTCAAAATCAACCGCTATCTATGCTTCCAGAGCACAAATATTTTTATACCCCTGCCTAGAGGGGGCGTGGGGAGGGGCATTAGGGTATGAAACATTATTCGTCGATCAAGGAGCTTATACTCTGTTCAAAATAACATTAGAAATTTATGAAAACCTTTTGTTACTGTTCGTTTGACCGATTTTGACTTATTACGTTGGTGGAATGACAAATGGCGGCTGCAGTAAATAGTTGGTATTGTAACCACTTTTTTGCTTTTAATGCCATCCTTATGCCTACAGAATAGAAGTTAAAATCGGTTGGACAGACAGTAAAAAGGTTTCTTTAAATTTCTATTCTTAACGCGAATAGGGTATAGTCCGTACAAAGATTTCCTTTCGCAAAAAAGCCTAGGAAAACGTATTCAGGAAGTACACATCATTTTACCATTTCTTTCTAACAGTGAACAAGAATTTTCGGTCCATTGCTCCTCATATCTCCGCAGTATCCAGCCATTTTGTTTATTATTTACCTTTTTCCTTTCTGCACTATTCTGAGAAAAAAGCGTGTGAAGTTTAGATAACGTGAGGAGTATTGTTTCTTTACTGTTTAATTACTGTGTATTGAGATGGAAATCTTCTAATAGGATAAGTGTAGGAGTTAATTATGGTATTATGCTCTTGAATGCAGATTCAAGGACAAGAAGTACTGAGAAGTAAGTATAGTTACATGTAACGGCTCATTCAGTAGGAAGAATTCTATGTACCATCGCATATGAATATCTATGTACAATAAAGAATTTATCTATCTATCTATCATCGCCGTCATTTCTGCCTGATCACTTTAAAAATAATCGCTTCAATCCCGCGGCGCGGCGCCATACTCCTTTGAAGTTTTCATTTCGAGTGCAAGCTAAAATGAACTTAGCGGTGGTTAGGCAGAAGTATCTTCGATGGTTATATCCAATTTTTTTTTTCTAGGTGAGAAATCAGCCCTTTGCGTTCCAAGCTCGAGATGAGTTTTATTCCGATAAATATGTATTGTGTAGTAAAAAAAAATGTTTGTATCCAAAATCTAAAAAACTAGGTGACTGTTGCCAAATCAAACGGTTTACAAACACCGTAATTATATACATACCTACTTTAATTCATGAATCCCCAAGCGGCCACCGGTGGCCGCGCATCTATTGTCTTACTATTGTGTCTCTAATTGACGGTATCTGAAGGGTTAAAACCTATATTGAACCTAAGAATATAATATTATCGCTAAATCACCCATTATTTATTTACTTACTAGCTTTTACCCGCGGCTTGGCCTGCGTTTATTAATATAGGTACTTTAATTTAATTATAATATTTGTATTTGACTTTCCCCTTTTCTCACTTTAAAAAAAAATGACCCTCTGTCTATCTCCAGGGTTCCAACTATCTCTGTACCAAAATTCATCAAAATCGGTTTTGCCATTTAAGCGTGAAGACGTAACAAATAAACAAACAAACTCACTTTCATTTTTATAATATTAGTAAGGATTTATCAGTTATTTTATACACTAATAACGGACGGACTTAATGCCTTATATTCGTATGCCATATTTTCTACCAGTCAATCTTAGTCGATATATCGTTGAATATCTAATTTGGTCTACAGTCTATATATAGATACGCTGCTATATAAAACTCTGACCAGCATACTCATCACCTCAAACACAAACTCACATTACTAATTAGTAATTACACATCGTCCACATACAAAACAGATATCATATGAAACACGTGTCTGTAAACAGCTGCGCATGCGTCGGAATTCCAAATAAGACGCAAGGTCGATCGGAGATAACCGACCAGACTGTAGATGGTAGTTCAATCCATCTACCTAGCCTCACCGTTAATGGGGTTGCTGATGATGAGGAATAGATAGCTCGCCGTCCGGTAGTCAACAGCTCGTAGTGCTCAGTGTTAGTGTTCCACTCAGGCCAGCGCCATCCAGGGCAGGTACTTCAATCCATCTGCCTAGCCTCACCTTTAACAGGGTCGTCTTCCAGACAAATCAGATAAAGCTCCGTGAGCTTGCGGACGATGAGCAATACATAGCTCGCCGTCCGATAACCGTCCGGTAGATATCGGTGCGTAGTGCGCAGAGTTAAGCGTTCCACTCGCGTCGACCAGACCGTAGCTGGCACTTCAATCCATCTGCCTGGCATCACCTTTAATGGGGTCGGCTTCCAGATAAATTAGACAAAGTTCCGTGAGCTAGCAGATGATGAGCAATAGATAGCTCGCCGTCCGGTAACCGTCCGGTAGTCAACGGCGCGTAGTGCTCAGTATTAAGTGTTCTACTCGCGCCGACCAGACTGTAGCTGGTACTTCCATCCATCTGCCTAGCATCACCTTTAATAGGATCGCCTTCAACACAACTCAGATGTAGCTCGATATTAGTGTGTGGGCGACGAGCAATAGGTAGCTCGCCGTCCACTAATAGACGGTGCTTAGTGAACCACTTGTGCCTCAAAGAGATTCAGTAAAACCGTAGGAGCCCAGCATGATCGATGCCTACGAGGGCCATGGAAAGACTTCTGAAGAAGTAACTCGTGGTGCTAGAACGCAAAGAGTAGGGAAGGCCAATACTCAGGAATGGAACGAAATGAAATAACAAAAGATTTTGCGAATGAAGATCACCTTTACTATGGGAGTTTATTTTGAAACCAAGGAAAATTCCGGACCCAATGAAGTCCCAAATAAGTCGGAAGGTCGTAGATTCAAGATAAACGGTGTGGTCGACGCTAATTACCACACCACAGACGGTACAGCTGACCTCCAATGTCAAACACCACATAAGGATCAGGGCTCTCCAAAAGTAGATTGCTTTAACTAAGACAATAAAGTTTGTTTTTCGGCTGACCCATAACGAAAAGCAAACATCTGAATTCTAAACACAGAATTTTACTTATCTCTTGTTTTCGCCATCCATTTGTCTGGCTAATTGCCTGACTGTCTGAAAGTGATAGACTAGTCTGTAAGAAAAGACGATGAATGACTCATAATGTATCTGTATAATACATCATATAGTGCCAAATACTTCGGATACAATTTCAGAACAAAAGCAGAGCATTGACACGAAGGAATCTTAAACAAGCTACAAGGCCGAATATTTCAGAAGAGATCTTTGCACGATATCTATGTAGGGTTAAAACAAGATACCATGTGGTTAAGAAAGTAGTGGTGGCCGGCTGGTAATGGTCCTGACTCACGAGTTGTAGGTCGCTGATTCGAACCCATCCAGGCGCATTACTTTGTAATTCGTTTCATCACCACTGCTCTCAAAACGGTGAAGGAAAACATCGTGAGGAAACCGGCATGTCCTAGAATCATTCAAAAATTCGAAGTCATGTGACATTCACCAACTCGCACTGGGCCCGCGTGGTGGATTACGGACCATTCCCTCTCCTATAGAGGAGGCCTGAGTCCCAGCAGTAGGAGCATTAAAAAGGCTGATGATGAGGATGATGACCATGTGGTTACATAAGGTCCTGTTAAACGCCCCACTACGATCTAGGATCACTATACAACCCTATTCCTCATGTGAAAGTGAACACAATAGTTTTACACTGACAAAAACACATTCGAGTTTCTCTGATGCTAATTATAGCGAGACAATGGTTTGTGCGCAATACCAATTTAGCAATATGCTACTAACCAGGGAGATTTAGCACATGGGACCTAAAACATCGGTCTTAGTCTTAGGCTGCTTTTCCACCAGAGATGTGCTATGTAGCTATGCTGCGAGGATGTAATAGCTGAGATGTGAAACTATGTGACCGGTTCTACTGAGCTATGTAGCGGTGCGAGTAAGATGTGCTATGAAGATGCGCCGCTGCTAAGCAGCTGCGCGAGGAAGACCACTCGAACTATGCGATGTATCGATAGTAGGGATCTTTAGCACGCATCCATAGCAAATATCTATAGCACACATCCATAGCACGTATCCATAGCACACATCCATAGCACGTATCCAGAGCACAAATCCATAGCACACATTCATAGCACACATCCATAGCACGCATACATAGTACGACGTATCCTTCCATATAAAATCATATCTTAGTTGAATCTGTTTCCACCAGTGCTAAGCTATGTGCACCAATGAATATGATTGGTAGATAAGTATCAAACGCATCTATAGCAACGCACATCTCTGGTAGAAAAGCAGCCTTAGCCCAGTCTAGACTATCGGTCTAAAAACCAAAATAGTTTGGGCAGACATTGTTTCCAAGTAAATAACAATAGTTACTTGGCCATATACTGTCTTGTTATTCTTTTGATACAGACTGCCATAACCAGATAGTTACCATAATTGGATCATAATGACTGCATTAACAAGTTATGTAAGATTATGACTCATTTGGAGAGGTCAGACGAATTGCATCGCCAGAATACTGTTTCATGCCAAAAAAAAAAATCGGTTTACCCAGTTTTTGGCGTCGTTTTGCTAGCGGCATTTTCTGAGTAATCAATGTGTTTTTATTTTGCAAGCTTGTAAGAGTAATACTGTAAAACTGTCTGTAAACAATAATACTATTGATGTTATACTCGTAATATTGTTGTTGTTACCACATATTGGCTTATCTATGTGGTCATCCATCGATTACTGAATCAAGAATTTGAAATGGAGTTTTAATCAAACTGTACCCAAACCTTAAAATCTGTCATCATCATCTTTCTGCCCTTATCCCATGTTACTTGGGATCGGCACAACACATTTTTTTTTACATTATGTCCTGTCTCCCGTCACACTATCACTAACTACCTTTTCTTTGGCTTCCTCTTCCCATCCACAGATATACTCGTAACTCTTTCCTTTAAAATACATGTCATCCTTCCTTCTTCACATGACCATAAAAAGACAAACGTTTCCCTTTCAACTTTACAGTCAATGGCGCCTTTTTCAAATTTCTTGTCAACCCTTCACGCGTATTTTTACAAGCTTTTATTTAGTTTCACCTGTCCCGATGTTCATCTGTAATCAAATCTTGTAAATTAAATTTGACCCACTTCCCGGTTACCGATTGAGCTGAAATTTTGCATGTGTGTGTAAATCAGATGATAATGCAAAATTATTATGACAAAGAGCTGATCTGTTGATGGAATCGGAAGGTGGCTATAGGAACTTGGTAGTTAAACGACACAACCCTATCGAGTTTGGGCTCGTATGATTCGTCTTGACGAGTATTACTTTTATAGGTATACCGAGTTATAAGCTTGCTATGAAAAAAACATTTTCAGTAAAAGCTTGTTCGGATTAAACTTTCTTTCTGGCAGAAGAAGAGTTGGTCATTTAGATCCACGAAAATAACATCCTTATTGTCCAAAACAGAACGTAAGCTGCGTTACACATTTTGACAGTAAAACTTAACGTTGCCATTCGGGAAAAATAAAAGCTTGGCTCCATAAGGGCAGTTTCTATTTGATAACATAAAAATGAATAGACAGTCGTCAAATATAACTGCCTCGGTAATAGAAAGATGTTGCCCAATTACTTTTTTTATGAGACCAGGTTTACGGCGGTGCGCCAAATATAGTTTACAATATGTTTCATGAGAATGGATGAAAGGAAAAGTGTGGTCAAGCCTTTTTGAAGACTGGAGACTAACACCACGTTTTTAAACGCGCCGTCGGCGTCGACGCGCGTTTGTAGCAATACAAACATGATACGCAGCCTGTGTACCTATACGTTTCAAAAACGCGCGTCAACAGCGCGTTTAAAAAACGTGGTGTGTACATAGATAGATCTTTGATTTTTTTCCTAAATGAAGATTGATCTTTGAAATGGTAAAGGCATTGTAGAGCACAGTTATTCTAGACCAGTCCAAATTAAAATAAATATTTGGCAAGGCCGTTGTAGTCTTAGACTTTGGATCCTATCCTAACTTGTAAGATGATAAATATTGGTAGGATCTAGGTTGCAGGACTTTAATACAATATTGTAATACCCAGAATACCCTAGGGTTACGAGATTACAGCGGTCAAACCACAAATATAATGAACTAAGCGGCCAGACGATAGTCACTCGGGATATCATGTTCAAGAGGCTGTTGTGCGAATAGTTACCGGACGATCGATTAGCCTTCGATTAATGAAGATTGTAGCGATCAAAGTGGGCCTAAAACCAAGCTGACTTTGGCTTTGACAGAAACTCAAACATTATCATAATCACAACTGGAGCTTAATGAAGTTCTGAGGAAAGACTGGGAAGGAGGGAAGATTTTTGTTTGGAAACAGAAGTTTACTTCTAGTTTGTAATCCAAGTGTCTCCAGAATACGACTGAAAATGGTGGAAATCCAATCAGTTTGTTGTATAAGAAACTATTTGGTACAGATTTCGTCGCTTTTATGTGAATATTGTAATTTAATGTTTCCGAAAAGGTCAATGTAAGAATAGAATTGTTTGTTATTGTTAGTTTCGTCACCGAATTTATTCTCTTGTCTTGTGGAATGGGCACGCCATAATCGCGGTGGTAAGTTTCCTCTTTGAGAAGTAGCTAGAGTGGCACCAAGGCGTCCTTTTCCGTCTGAAGGATGTACTCGCCAGACATGGCCCGTTTTGCTGTTGCGGATTCAGATGGAAGCACCTGCCGCGTGTTATACAGAACAGCCAGAGGATACGGTGAAGCATAAGGTAAAAGTCGTTTGGGCGGTGCTGCGCTTTGACCTCGTAGAGGTGGTCGACGGCGGTGACCTCTGGTCCTGGAGATTCGAGCCATGGTTCCGAAGTGAGGAGGCAGTCTGGGAAGCGGTTACGGCTCAAAGAGATGTCAGCAAAACTGAAGGGGTCCAGTAGTGTGGCGGACTAGCCCCTGCTAAGAGGCGGTGACGGTAGCGGGCGGAACCCTTGTGGCTACCGAGCCCTCGGGACAGTTCAAACCCGATATTTGGCGCACGTTGCTTGTTGCGCTGGTCACGTACGCCACCACGCACCCCTGAATGCGTAGATTTTGGAGCCTAGGGGCAACGGTGGAGTGTACCACAGATTGAGGGGGGGGAAAGGAGTAGAAATAAGAATACGTTTTTCGACCGTTTTTCGACAAGTGGGGGTCTTCGGAGTTCGGCTTGAAGTATTTCCCTTGAGATGTTGCCTCTTCGGTGGCTCGTGTTCGACTGACATCGGACTCAAAATTGCCCCGTCTTTTATACCGCGAACCTTTACGTTCTCGGGGACCGCGTATTTTGACTCTAAATTTACTTCAACTTTCACTTCAACCGAGCCCTTTCTGACGCCGTATTTATTTATTTCTTCAAGAAAACATGACAATATGCACATCAAAATACTCGTAATAATATGTACTATCTTATAAAATAACAATATTGCACATATCATTGCATACAAAAAAGTTTCTAGAACATTAACTTATCAAAACACATTGTTTACAATATTGCGAGACACCAACAATTCGATATCTTTCTCAAAACTTCGTTAATTTGAAATCTAACTGTTACATAATCATTTTCTAACTAGATTCTATCTAGAAACACAATGTAGGTGGGTATCGGACCTAACACAAAAAAGGTAAACAAACGATTCGAATTACGTAACTGAAATTACTAACTTCGATAATTTTCAAATTACTCTATCTCGATTCTAACGTTTCTAATATCACATATTACACTTAAAAACACTAATTGAACACATAGAATCTTCATTAGGAACAGACTATTTAAATAAACTCTATTTAAAAATAGTCAACAAACAAATTACCAAGTATTCTTATTAAAACTTACATATTCTTATTAGAATCTTATTTACAGGTTATTCCAATAGTAAACTCAGTCTATGAACACTATTCTATCAAGACCTAAGTTCCTAAACCTAAAAAGTAAACACTTATCAAATAAAAAAACATCCTATTCTAATCGTAGAGAACATAAAATCTACCTGCGCGTTAGTAGGCATCGCACACTACTTGCCCCCTGCTGCTTGCAAGGGACCTCTGTCGCCGACAAGTAGAGTCTATCATGTTTGCTAGAGTAAAAGTAATGTTAGAAAGATTTACTATGGCCCTAAAGTCCACCCACGGTCTGTCAAGTCTGACACGCTCTCTCACTCCACACAAGATCGATCATTGATGATTTCCCACCTCGAACGCGTTATCTAGCAGGAATACCATGATGAGATGACTAGCTTCTTCCATATAAACACTAATAAGGTAATGTTCAATTACCTATATTCTGTGAAATCTCGTAGTCGTGGGTAGATGTTATGTTTCTGATCCAATTTATATTCCTGCGCCATTTTGTTATGTAAATGTTATCATAATAGCTTCATTTTATTTATAGTGGTGTGGTTTATGGGTTTCTGTGTGTGTGTAGGCGTGTAAAAGGACTGTTAAAATGTGATCACGTTTGTCGTTATGTCGATAGCGTATTAACACAAAATATATAGACCCAGAAGTCAATCTACATACAAAGCGCGCTCGAGCAACGCACACATAGACACCGCTCACGGACATGATATCTCGGAGCGCCTCGGCCTGCTCGTCGAACAGTTCCGCCTCAAACACTCATTAGTGTGCGTCCATCGAGCGTAGATATAAAAAGCGAAGTACATACATAAGATTGTCTTCTGTACCTATCTATTTTGTGGTATTAAGGTGTTTGCTGAATTTTCAGATGAGAAAATATAAAGATATTAAGTAATTAAATATAATAATCAAAGCATTTATTTCAATTAAACCATTTAAAGGCACTTTTTAATCGTCAAGAAGCCAGTCAGTCAGAAAATGCAGTTTATTTTTATATAAATTTCAGCTGCAAAAATCATGAATATAAATATTAAAGAAATTAATTTTTACAGAAGGAAGTCATTTACAATAGTGCTCCTAATAGGATTCTCGTCGTTACTTTCTAGTAGGTATTTCTGTTTTGCATTAATATAGTATAATGATAATAATGAATTGTTTAGCAAATAAACATTATATTATTACCAATAACATTTGGTCGCCAGTTAAGTACTATCAATATTTTTTTAAATATTTTTTTTTTTCTATCAATATTTTTATCTATTCAAATAGATAAGATTTGTATTTTTGTTTATATACTACGCTCAAAACTACTGGACCGATTCTAAAAAAATATTGTACCTGTAATTTTATTCTACTAGTTAGCTAGCTAGTAAGAATAAACATTGTACACCAAAATAGTATCAATTTACAGAAACTTGGTGATCTAAACTATATTTTCTTCTTTCACATAGACTAACCCGCAGGCCATAACTAGTCATTAAATAATTCCTATATCATCGCTTTGACGTATTATTTCTGCTTCAGTGTAACGAAAGTATATCATGCTCAACAAAAACCTAACCAATTTTCATGAAACGCACGCGTGCGTGTAATTCCAGTGACAGATTAACACATAGCGTAGTTTCAGTTTTTATCCCCTCGCTGTTGCAACAAGAAACTAATACTGGGCTTTGAGAAATAAATAAACAGATAAAAACTAGATATCACGCAGACCTATCTAGAAGATGCAGGAAAATAGAGAAGATTTCTGTTGGAAAAAATGCCACAAGCTTTTATTTAGTTTCACCTGTCCCGATGTTTGTCTGTAATCAAATCTTGCAGATCCACTTCCCGGTTACAGATTGAGCTGAAATTTTGCATGCTTGTGTAAATCAGATGACAATGCAAAATTATTATGACATGGAGCTGATCTGATGATGGAACCAGAAGGTGGCTATAGGAACTTGGTAGTTAAACGACACAGCCCCATCGAGTTTGGGCTCGTATGATACGTCTTGATTAATTATATAGGTATACCCAGCTATAAAAACTTTCTATGAATAAAATATTTTCATTAAAAGCTTGTTTTAAGTGCCCATGTCGGCCTATGTGAAATAAAATAATTTAAAGTTTGAATCAAGCGGTGCATTTAAAGTACCTAGGACTTTGTTTATGCCAGAAAATCGAAATAGTTTTACTTTTCTTAACCATCGTGTCCAGTCAAAATCTCTCTCGATATTAGCGGTCTATGTCAAAAATTGAATTAATATTAAACTTCACAAATATACTATTTACTGTAAAGGCTTGAAACATAGCATGTATAATTTAAATGTACGTAGGTACATCAAAACATGTCCAATTTAGAGCAAAGCTCAATATAATCTGTCTTTAGCTAATGCATCTTAATCTATATATATAAAAATCAAAGCCACTTTTCGTTGTTATTTTATAACTCAAGAACGGGCTCACCTATCCCAACCAAATTTTTAGGCTTTGTTCGGACTTTTTAGTAGATGGTTTATGTAAAGTTTGGTAGAGTAGAGTAGGGTATAGTAGGGTAGAGTAGGGAAGAGCGGGAGCGAAGCCGCGCGGGCAAAAGCTAGTCTATATATATAAAAATCAAAGCCACTTTTCGTTGTTATTTTATAACTCAAGAACGGGCTCACCTATCCCAACCAAATTTTTAGGCTTTGTTCGGACTATTTAGTAGATGGTTTATGTAAAGTTTGGTAGGGTAGAGTAGGGTATAGTAGGGTAGAGTAGGGTGGAGTACGGTGGAGTACGGTAGAGTAGGGTGGAGTACGGTAGAGTAGGGAAGAACGGGAGCGAAGCCGTGCGGGCAAAAACTAGTTTATAAATAAAATTGAAGTTTCATGACATGAGCTCAATTACTTGAGACAGCTGATGTCAGTTTAGTAGACAAGTACCATTAATCTGGATAGCACAAACTAAATAGCAAACTGCATTCAGTTGGAAAAATTGCATTTAATATTGAGACAGTGACAAGTTAAGTGCAGTTTGCATCTTGACATATAGACGACGTGGATGTAACTAGAAATGTGGTGAGGAAAGAAAACACACTAGTGCGGACAAGCTCATTTTATGTAAGGTTGTTCTAGGATTGCTATAGAGTAACCTGCGCAATTCAGTTTTTATTTTATTCTTCATGCACAAAAGAGTACAAAGGCGGACTTAATGCCTTAAGGCATTCTCTACCAGTCAACCTTTGGGTGATGCAGAGACAAATAAATCGTGGTAGGTGCAATATTATCCGTTACATATTAATACGATTATTCATATAAATACATAACATACAGATACACAACACATAATATATATAATTACACTTATACAACAACGAACAGAAAAATACAAGAATGGAAAAGAAGAACACACAAATCCAGAGGAACAATTGGTGCAAACAAATAATATGAAACATACTAGCGCTGTGACGAAACCACTGCCAACTTCCTACGAATATACTCGCGAACCTTCACTTTGAAAGACAATCGATTGGTTGCCATCCTGATATCCTGGGGTAGTGCATTCCAAGTAAGGCAGAGTCACAATCTATGTTAATCAAACTTTGTATGAATTTTGGTACAGAGATAGTTGGGACCCTGGAGACGGACATAGGCAATTTTTTTTTAAGTAAGAAAAGGGGCAGAAAGAGTAAAGTACATCAATAAACGCGGTCGAAGCCGCGGGTAAAAGCTAGTCAATTTATAAAGTGTTAAACTAACAAGGTGGTCTGATGACCTGGTGAAGGTTGCGGAAAGCCGATGGATGCAGGACGCACAGGAACGTTAGTTGTGGCTACGCTTGGGGAAGGCCTATGTCCAGCAGTAGACGTGTATCGGCTGGAATGATGATGATGAAACTAATCCAGTAATAAAGACCTCTGCAAATCTGATATTTTGCAACAAGCTTTTAAACCATGCTCGATGTTGACGATAGGCGAGTGGAAAAGAAGCCTCTCTTAACAGAAAAGAATGTGAAATGTGTGACCGTGTTTTCTGAGATTTCAACCTTCATAAAACCACAGAGAAACGTTAAAAAAAGAATAACAAGACAAAGGATACGCCATTTTATAGTAAACATTAACCTTGATTTTATGGGCGATTACAAAATTTATCGATTCTAGGTAACGTTACTCAGAATGACGTAATTAGCATTCAAGCAATTTTATCGAAAAAAAAAGCTGTCCACGAGCGAATCGGGCTTGCTCGACTAGGGGTTCCGTTGTTTAGTATTTTAATTCTATTTTTTAAAATTTAAATTATAGGTAAAACAAGCATCACTCTGCTTGCAAAAGGGTTGGCTGAGAAGTGTAATTTTTACGGCTCCAAGGGATCTTAAACCAAGGCATTTTTTAATGATATAAACAGTTGTCCGATGGTAGAAAGGTGATTGTGGAATCAAGTCATGTAATTTCTGCGCACACTCCAAAATGCATCCTGTCAATTACCGAAAGGCTGGCTACTCTATGCCTGTCAACCAAATCTGAATCAACAATTAGCGTCTTTGCACAGCTTTCCACCGAGTCCAAAGCTGCCAGATGACATTTTGTGCCTGCAGTACTGTTAAATCCCTACTATCCCTACTTCCCTACTAATATTATAATTGCGAAAGTAACTCTGTCTGTCTGTCTGTCTGTCTGTCTGTTACGCTTTCACGCAAAAACTACTGAACGGATTTAGATCAAATTTGGTAGGTAGGTAGAAGAGACACTGGAATAACACATAGGCTACCTATAATTCCACTCCTGAGCACGGGTCTCTGCCCGCGCGATATAAACTGTAGTCCACGCGGGCGAAGCCGCGGGCGGAAAGCTAGTGTAATATAATGATAAACTCGAAACCTCTACGTGTTCTCTGTGTCAAAACGTGTTTTGACTGACAGACTAATATCGAAGCAAGGGTTCCATTTTCCTTTTAGAACTGCGGAACCCTAAAAACGAGTAGGCGACTCAAATATAGAACGTTTTATTGATCATGGCAATAGAACGGCTTTTTATGACCCATATTAGAATAATATTGATTTAGAAATACTTCTGTTGATTCAACCGGCGGGTTTTGCCAGAAAACAATGGTTCCGGTTTTCCTAATCATATAGATGTTTGTTCGGTAATTGGGGCTACTTTATTGATTTAGTATTGGATTGGACGTATAGTTATTTAGTTTGTACAGCGCTGTGTTGCGTCCCGATCCTCAGGTAGCTTAAGAAATAATTTTGGCAGGACGACACTTTATGTCACAAATTCTCTTTTCTCTGCTAAGACCAGCCCCCCTAGCGTCGAACGCTTCGAGTTGACCTTGCCGCCAATTTTTTTGTTCTGATCACGTGACTGAGTGT
The DNA here is from genome assembly GCA_949319445.1 of Mythimna lalbum. Classification (NCBI taxonomy): domain Eukaryota; kingdom Metazoa; phylum Arthropoda; class Insecta; order Lepidoptera; family Noctuidae; genus Mythimna; species Mythimna lalbum. The sequence goes on along the minus strand of OX439345.1, from coordinate 4,914,166 downwards.
TGAGACGACGTTATTCCCGTACATTTGAAGCTTTCTACAAGCGTTAGCTATTGCAGAACATCAACTTGGCTAGGGGTACAGGTCTAAGTTCAGGTCTCAGTAGTAATGGGGAAAACGGATCTAAGTTTTTTTTTAAATGCAGCTTGTAGTTCTTTTTATTCTAGTTATTTTTATTGAAAAATTCATAGACAGAAAAAAAATCGTTTATTTCAAATAGACCATTTGCAGGCACTTTTGAATAGTCAAATGTTGGTCAGTCCAAGAAAAGTGAAGCTAAATTGCAAAAGCAATTTAATAAACCAATCATCTTACGTAACAGTGACTCATTAATAGTAGATTATGCACCGAGGGGCTAAAGTTGTGTCTTATGTCACGGGCGTCATATTGAATCTCGAGCGCAATGAAGGATTCGGGATTTAACTTACGAGCAAAGCGAGGGAGTTAATACAAGAATCCTGAATGCAGCGAGGGATTCAAGCTAGCCCAAGGCAAAGACACCTTTAGCCCAGAGGAGGATACTCTACTTTTTACACCTACTGTGAGAAAATAATAGTCACATTATTGTCCAGCGGGTCATAATGAAAACATTATTGACCGGCTGTGCCCCCGGCCACTAATGACTCACTTTAGGTGAAGGTTGCTTGACATATAATTTGACATTTTCGAGCAGGTGGTGTGAAAAAGTATGTATTTTTCGCCAACTCAATGACGTTTTACGGATCATTACGTTACTAATGTATCCAAAAAACAATACATTAAATAGACTATTTGATGTATTGTTTTACTCTGCTAATAAATAAATGCTTTTTGATGTATTAGAGTATCTATTTGGAGTGCTTTGCTAATAAATTAATTTAATTGTTTCAGGTATGTACTGCACCATTGGTAGTTGGAAAGTTATATCAGAAGTCGATTACTAAGGATCGCTCTATTGGAAAAGAAGGCTGAGAAAGACAGGTTTGTTTTCTAAGTTTAATGAGTAAATGGTTAAGTTTTCATAAATGGCTACATGGTCGAAGAAACTTATTGAAAAAATCTGTAAGTCAAACGCATGAGAAGAACAGTAAACTTGAAGACGACTTACGAGTTGTAGGTCGCGGGTTCAAACTCAGCCTGGCGCATTACTCTGTGTAATCTATTTCATCACCACTGCTCTCAAAACGGTGAATCAAAACATTGTGAGGAAACCGGCATGTCATAGAATCAAAAATTCTAAGACATTCTCCAATCTGTAATGGGCCTGCGTGCTGGATTACGGCCTATTCCCTCTCCTAGAGAGGAGGCCTGAATCAAAGCAGTGGGAACATTAAAAAAGGGTGATCATGCTATGCTGCAAACATAATAAAAGCTAGGAACTTCTAAACTCTTGATATCGAATTTCCAAATACCTAACTACGCCATCTCCGGACATTGACCCCGTCTAGTCATCTGTAGTGCAGTTAATCACCATTTTTTTTTTCTTTTAACGTGAAAATATTTCTAAACCATCTTTCGAGATATCTGCGGAGTTCCGCTAACCAATTTCATTTAACCCCATACTTACAATTGTGTTCTAATGTAGATAAGCAAATGTTGTCTTGTTAAAAAACAAACTAACCCAGATTCTTTAAAGTCCACATTCGCTCCATGCTCGTAACACATAATCACCTTATATCTTAATACACATACATACGTATGTACACCGGTGATAAACACTCCATTTCCATTACTTACATAGATAGCGTCTGCTTTAGATTAGGGCTGCCTACGCGTCGATCAACAGTATCAACTATAAAAATAATTAGGTAATTTTTTTTGTTTGTTCCTGTGTTTAATTCCTTTGCCTGAGGGTGTCCTTTAACTACTTGAAGCTCTACTTGAATCTAGAGGGCCAAATCTCACTTAATCTCACTGGGTGGACTAAACCGTCCGGCAACTGTCCGGGCCGAGCCCAAGACGTCGACGGCGCGCACTGTTCCCGCGCGCCTCGAGGGGCCCAGCTGGTTTGAAGCCTACTGGGGCCAGAGTTATCTGAAAGGAAACTTGAGCCCAGGTATGAAGGCTAGAAGGAACGGGGTGGGTTTTTAGTCAGTAACAGTCTGACACTATCTCCCGCTCCACTCAAGGGCGGGTTTTGTCATTGTATGATTTTTCCCACCGAAAAAAAAAACCTTACATAATTAATGGAAGCTCCTCAATACTATAGAATCGTTCATTTTTCATTTGGAATATTACAAAAAAAAAGCCTCAATACAACACGCCTGAACAAATACACATTTCAACAATATTAGTTTGAAAAGATGAAAAAAAAAAACCATTAAAGTATTCTCATAAATAACAGATAAATAGCAATCCCTCTTTTCACAAGCAACTATTAGGGGCTGACTACAACAGGGCAAATTAATTGCTTCCTGATTTAGAAAATCTATTATGTACGTAAAACCTATGTATGAGGATTTATTTTTTATCTGACTATTCAGTTTCACAGCTGAGCGATGATCTTCCTTCCGCATTGACAGCAAAATATCTCTCTTTGTTATACATACAAGTACAGCACAATAGGATAGCATAAATCAGCCTGCTCGGATCAGGAGAAGAGGGAAGGGGCCGTGAGAGTTGAGGTCTGACCATAGCGAATCACATTTTCCTATGCTTCTTCCTTTCCTGTCACTTAGAACTGTTTTTTTTTTACGGTGGGCAAAAATATCCAATGACAATCCCCGCTCTTGGGTGGAGCGGGAGGTAGTGTCAGACTCTTACTGACCAAAAACCCACCCCGTTCCTTCTAGCCTCTTCATACCGGGGCTCGAGTTTCATAAGGACGCCGTGAGGTCTTTCCAGCCACGCCTCAAAGAGGGGACTTGACGTCACTTAGAACTGTCATTTACTAGTGCGTGAAAATAAGCGTGTTGCCGACCGCCTCGTCGATTCTGCCTAGTGCGATCGCATTCATTTCAAACTATTTTGACAAATAAGTCATATAATATTGTAAACTAGTTCCTACCAGCGGCATCGCCTGTGTGAAGTAAGTTTTTTTTTTATTGTTGATAGGTCTGCGCTTGACCGCTATCTCACCTGATGGAAAGCGACGATTCGGTCGACGATGGGACGTGCTTACCTAGAAGAAACCTATGCTTACCTTAGTTTCTCCATACAAGCTTTAGACACCCGTTTTATGGTTAGAATGTGAATTTTGGAAAATGCTCTCTTAGTCGTAAGTTTTTACACTTTCCTGTAGTTTTGACTGTCACTTTCCGTGTTTAATATGTCAGTCAGTCAGTTTCTCCTTTTATATTGTATAGTATCATATATTGAATAACAGTAAAAAATATACATAAAATTTATATTTTTTCTTAACTTATCTTACGCTAAAAAAAAATCACAAAAAACTTACTGTAAAAAAAATGTTGCCTGTTCGCCAACCCTATCGAGTTACTCATACATAGGCAAGCGAGTGCCTTCTTCACAATGGAGGGCGACAAAGTGGAGATTAAGCACTTTTCTTCGTATAGACTCAGCCACAATAGGGTTACAGGGATCGGGAGTAATCGATTAAAAATTCCTCTCGATTGTAGGAGGTGTTCACTCTTCAGGAGGCATTATGACATGACGGCATAAGATGAGGTTTTTGTCTGACATGGATTATTGATTCTAGACTTCTATATTGTTGCATTTGATTGTAGTTCAATGAATCTGAAATTGATACGCCAACAGAAAAGCGCGTACCTTTCAACAGGTTATCTACACTTAATTCATGAATCCCCAAGCGACCACCGGTGGCCGCGCATCTATTGTCTTACTATTGTGTCTCTAATTGACGGTATCTGAAGGGTTAAGATGACGTACCTTCTGAAATATTTCCTTACTCATTATTTCCTTTTTCTTTTCTTTTTTTTTGAGTTTTGACACCAAGAATTACTCCTATATTGTAGATGCGTTCACACACATGTAAACTCACATACACAAGTCACCTAGACCCGGAACTGATATGTATGCTATAGTATTTCTGTGACTGATCATGCGACACGCAACGATACAGCACTCAACCACTGCACCAACACTCACAGACATTCTCACACTGCACAACACTGGCTTATTTGTTTTTATTATTATGTAATGTCTCAGAACCCTGAGAACTTTTGGAAGGGCTACGAGGAGCCGACACCAACTCGCAGAGGCCCTTTAGACACTTTTAACCCTTCAGATACCGTCAATTAGAGACACAATAGTAAGACAATAGATGCGCGGCCACCGGGGGTCGCTTGGGGATTCATGAATAAAAAAAATGTTTTAATATCTACACTACAAACAAACTTTAGTATAAGAACATTATTCCTCAATCGAAAAGGTAATTAGGTAGATTGGTAACTAAGCCTAGCCTTTACACAAATCTATATTTAAAATATCTTCAGCGTCATTTTAATTAAGGTTCCAATTAAGAAGTTGTGCAAGTTTTTGTGTTTCGATAACACTTCGATAGCCGTGCCAGTATATCATTCGCCCTTTGGATTGTAGGGAGACTGCACTTCAAGTCTACAACACGGACAATTGCTTGGATTTAAAAATTAAATTGCCCTAAAATATTTTGGCATGCGACATCAATTCCGTGGCTTATACCAGTTGAATAAAGAATTTATCCAAGATAAAAAGACTGGAGTAATGGCACTAAGCAATAATGTAGTAATTTCATATCAGTAAAATAACCAAATTAATCAGTACCTTCTTTCAAGATTATCTTTCATAAATAAACAATTTTACCTCTTTAAATACCTCTTACAATAAAGACATACGTACAAAGATTATTGAAAAATGACTGTCGTGTGTCAGTTAGGTTGTGCGAATGTGAAAATGCTGAAACTATCTTGATACCTACTGATATAACGCAACACAGGAAAAGGTAACGAAAAAAAAAAATTGCCTCACCATACAAAATTATAAACTTGATTGGACAATTGGTATGGCGAGGCCGATTTCTTTTTTCGTTTCCTGGAAAATAATTTTGTGGAAGATTGTTCAGTTTCGTCCACTGAGCAAGCCCTTAAAGTTTGCGTAGCGCTGTCTCTTACACCTTGTATAGTGTACCTAGTGTTCATAATATAGGTACATAGATTGGCTTCTCCCTTTGGTAATCTATTTGGGTATATTAGAACCACAAAAATTGATCCTACCAATGACCGTAATAGAAATCATCCCATCGATGTGCTCCAACGCGTTTTCAGTAGAAAGGCAATAAGGCGAAGATAGCTTTAGATAATGAAAACAATGCATTAAAAAAAGCAAAGAAACAAAACGTATTTCTTCTTTTAGCGTAACTAGCAAATCTGGTAGCTGTAATCTGTTAAACATTACTTTTACAAGTCACAATCTTTACCTATCATATCATGATAACCAATCCACTTATCACTACTACCAATAACCGAACAAATAATATGGAACATCACTCTTTATTGCCAATAATAACGAGGGACCATATTCACCTACATTATACCCGACCCATATCGATGTCCTAGCACTCAAACTAATCATGGCCACCGTGTTCTTCTACCGGGGAAAATATTCAGCAAAAACATGAAAGGCAACTTAAATTGGAACACAACTTTAGTTGGGAAACTTTAAAAGAGGTTTTCCTTGAAATTGATAGTAGTCAAAATTTAATTAGGAGTTCCATCAGCGTGGTTTAAAGTTGTGGAGTTCTTCCTCTTTTTTATGAGGATTACCTGATGCCAGCTGTTTCTCCTGCGTCATAAATCATCATATCAACCAAAGACGTCCACTACTGGATATAGGTCTCACCCAAGTTTCAGGTCACGGCTGGTCATTGCGGGTATTAGGTGCCAGCAAACAGCTAGATGCAAGTGCAAACCAACCTCTCAGTCGCCTGGATGGCTTGGTGACTATGTATTTTTGCTGACATAACAAACTTATAACTTCGTGATTATTTCTGATAGAGTTATGAAATTTTGTACATAGATTCTTTACATAAAAATACTTGACACGTGTTTCGGGTTTCGCATACATTAAAACTAATGTTGAATACAACCTATAATTCTACTGCTCGTGTTTGCCACCTATCTCCTTCCCCTACTGGGGCTAGGGTTAGTCCGAAAGGTAGCTCGAGCCCCGGTATGAAGGCACGAAGGAACGGAATGGGTTTTTAGTCAGTAAGACTCTGACACTATCTCCCGCTGAATGCTGATGATTTTCCTTACCATAAAAAAAACCTATATCCTCCCAAATTGGCTTGACTGCTATGGATGTTACTTTGTGTATATTTGGTCTCCCTGGACGGATTGAAAATAAAATTGTACCGGGTCCAATTTTATTTCCGAACTGGATGGCGCTGCAATTGGACTTTCAATTTTTTTCCGACGAAAAGTCAGCTTTTGGACAGTATAACGTCTGTCGGGTCCGCTAGTGATTTATAACAAAAAAGACTGGGCTAGTGCGAGTCGGACTCGTGCACTGAGGGTTCCGTACTAACTTTTTTACGTACTAAAAATTACAAAGATTTTTACGAATCGCAAAAAATAAACTTTTTTTTAAACTTATGACGATGAGGCCTTGTTTCATGCCTAATTTCAGGATTCTAGATTAAAGGGAAGTACGCTATGTATTTTGATTCCCTTGAGAATGTCGAAATATACGTTTTTGTGCCATAAACGGCCGTATCTTTTTTTTTTTTCGTTAACTTACTACTTAATTTGATTTTTTCACAACTTCAAGGGACCGTAAGTACCTAAGTATGTAGTTTAAATTTCAACTCGACACCTCTACGCGTTCCCAAGAAAAAGGGTATTGACAGATAGACGGACGGTTAACCAAGTGGTCCTATTTTTTTTAATCTGATATATACTCGTCAATCGTTGATGGTGCGGCGCACTAGTTTATATATGATGTACGCGGTATAAATGACGAGGACCGCAGAGGTTTCAACAACGTAAGGGTAGATACTCGCCGTACATCGGTATAAGGTAAAACCTTTTGAGGTACGGAACCCGAAAAAGAGGTTTTAAAAGATTTTAATAAAGAGATTTTTATTTCTGTGCTCTTTTGAAGAACTGAAAAGCTGTCACTCGTCATTCAACACGCAGAGGCAAAAGCGAATTTATTTTAAAACTACGTAGCAACCTCGAAATTGAGTAAACGAAGTTTTTTCAGAGAACCTGAAAAATTTTTTTTTCAGAGAATCTGATAAAATTCTGTAGATACTTTTTAACGTATAGCTTTTTATATCATATCTGTGTATCCTTTGTACTATTCCAAGACCAGTGTTCCGAATGCGAGTTGTTTTTACGTCAACGCATATGCGTGAACGGTGAGAAAATATGGAAAAATTCACGAAAAGAATCCGAATACAACGTATCTCTAATTAAAATGTCAATTTATAATGAATTATGCTGGTTCTTGTAATGCCCGAGAGTAGTGGTGGTCGAGTGGTAGCGGCCCCTACTTACGAGTAGTTCAAACCCAGCCAGGCGCATTACTTTTTGCAATTTATTTCATCACCACAGCTCTCAAAACGGTGAAGAAAAACATCGTGAGAAAATCGTCCTAGAACCAAAAATTCGAAGACGTGACAATTATCAACCCGCACTGGGGCCTGCGTGGTGGATTACGGCCCATTCCCTCTCCTAGAGAGGAAGCCTGAGTCCCAGCAGTGGGAACATTTAAAGGCTGATTATGTAGTATGTATGGTAATGTCGTAACAGCATCTACAGATGCTGTTACGCCGCTTCAACCTTTTTTTTTGAGGCGGCCTATTTTTGTGGATCGTGGGCGTTGGTGCTGGTATTAAAAAAACGCTTGAAGCAGCTCCAAGCTTCTCTGGACACAAAGTGTCGCGCGCTTCAGCTGTTTTTTGTGGCCGCTTCTAGCGTTTTTTTGTGACTCTTATCCTTTAGCAGTTTCGCTAAAAGGTATCACAATATTCATTGACTATTATGCGGTACGAAGTCGGGTCAGCTAGTAATAAATAAAAATCGATTATATTTAAATTGGTGCTTTTTGTTATACAAATGACAGCCCCATTACATATTCTATCAATTACTGTCCATTCCAAGTTTACTGAAAGAGATCTCGGAATTCGATAAGGCCGTCCATTGTATACTTCAGTTTGCTTTATATTATGTTGTAAAATAACGTATTATAATAAATAAATAATAGCAACAGAAAATTTGAGAATTGTAGCAGAGTGGTAACGACTTACGAGTTATGGGTTTCATGATTTCATCACCAAAAACGGTGAAGGAAAACATCGTGAGAAAACATGTCCTAGAACCTAAAAATTCGAAGACATGACCTGACATTGACCTACTCGCACTGGGCCCATGTGGGGGATTACGGCCCATTCCCTGTCCCAGACAGGAGGCCTGAGTCCCAGCAGTGGGAACATTACAAAAGGGTAATAATGCTATTATAACAGAAAAGGTTCCTGTGTTGTACAAAAACAGTTTTGGTATTTTAATATAAAAGATAATCCTTGGGTCCGGTTTGTATGACATAACAAGAGGATTATAGATTACTGTTACATAAAGAAAAATGCAGAAAACATAAACGATTGATCATTTTACAATCCTTTGAAAACACTGTCCAACTTCAGCTATAGTTATTTCGTTTTGGCATGACAGTAGCGGTCACTGCCCTTTCGAATTTATTTTATTCACATTTAAATAGAGTAATTACAAATTATGGTTTCCCATATTATACATTATATATTCTTAGGCATGCGAATTTTATTTTCATACATTGAAATAGAAGAGAATTGTGTATATTAGTCTTAATGTGAATAAATTTCTTTATGCCTAATGTCAGTTACATTTCTGCCCAGTATGCACAACTACTTGCACCCTTCATGACTTAAACGAAGCCAACGACAGTGCTGTCCAGGTGGCTAATTATTAGTCGGACGAAATTTGAGTCTAACTTGGTGAAATACAGTCCAATGCCAATTACATACAAAGTATATATCTACATAAATATTATTCCTGTAACCTCATTCATCGAGTTTTTTTCTATGAATAAACACTTTCTTAATCTTAGATGACTCAGTAGAGGAAGACAGAACAATCTTTTCTTAATATTTCTACGTAGTAACCGTAAGGACCCGTCTTGTTAAAATTAAGAATACAAATTAATGTGTCATTTACTATAACAGTGGCTGTCACATATCCAAAGCTAGAACGAAACGACTATAGTATCAGCTTAAAACAATTAAATAGCTTGCATTATCCTAACAGATTTTTTAATACTTTTTATTGAGCAAAAGGAAATCCAGATAATATCTCACAATAAGTGCGCTCAGATTACTCAATGGCTGAGTGCTCAGATTAAAATGGCAGCTTTCACGCTGATCTTCTTGAAAGGAGAGCTTAGCAATGAACTGGAATATTATGAGATAAATAAAGGACAATTTATTTTTGTCAATACTGCTAGTTATTGGCAATATTTGGTTTGAGATTTGATTTGTTTATTCTTTGTAAATAATATTGTCGATTTGTTTTTGGTATGAATCAAGCAAGAATCATAGAAAAGACTGGCTGACCCGACTAACGTCGTACCGCCTATCAGTTAATTATCTTTCGATATAGTCAATCAAATATAGTGAGGAAACCGGCATGTCCTAGAACCAAAAATTCGAAGACATCTCATATTCACCAACCCGCACAGGGCCCGCGTGGCGGATTACGGCCCATTCCCTCTCTAAGAAAGGCCTGAGTCCCAGCAGGGGGAACATTAAAAAAAGGCTGATGATGATGACATCAATTTTGTACATTTTACGTGGTGCGCTCACAACTAAAAACTTCTAGAGATTTATTAATGTATAGATTACAATAATTGCTTAAAATCGAAATCATTTTCCGAATTGCTTTGTCAATTATAATTATTTTTTTGGTGCTGTATCATTAAATGTGTCCTCCCGCTCTAGACGTAGCAAGAGGGAGTAAGTGTAAGAACACTGCCTTTTGCCGGTGGGTTTTCAGTAAACGTCTGTTTTTATTGACTAAACCCTATTTGTGATCATTCAATCCTACTTTTACTCTTTTGAACAATCCTACAATAAAAGTGATAGTAGAAGCAACGATTCATGAACTAAAAAGACTATTATGTATACATATATGTAAGCATAAGCACTAATGGTCACACTTACAGTGCATTCACATTATCAAATATCAATAACAAAACCCAAGCCGCGAGTCATTGAGGTGTAACTCATGAAAATTCACTTTCCCGCGTGGAATCTCGCTTTCCGGAATTTTTTAATATTTTTTTCTAATGTTTTGACATGTTTCTTGACGTGTCTGCGAGGCGTTTGTCACAGCTGCGATTACTTTTTATACTTACATCAGCGTTTGATTGGTCACGCGATCCTTTGATGTCCATATATTAATTCTTATTTGAATTAGGGGCCTTTGTTTTAGCTATCTCGACTGATTTGTTGTTTTCGATCGCTGTTTTGACTTTGGCCGTGGAAATGGAAACGTCTTTATTTTCTAGATTCAATTAATTAGCTTGACGTTTTTGTGTCAAATTAGTTGCATGCGCATCGTCTTGCCTATAATATAGGAACAATTATACAAACAGCAAAGAACATATTATGTTCCCAAGACAATATCTTCAATCGAATATCTTGAAATTACCGTTTGTAGGATGTATGGTGTTACCTCTGTTGTCTTAAATGTTACCAATAATTTTTTATTACATCAATAATGAGTTTCTGTTAGAAACCAACATTGATGAAATATACTTATAATACACAAAGCATTTAATGGCATTTCGGCTTACCATTGCAAACTTATCGTATATTTTTTTGTTTTAATAATAAGTAGATATTTGTTAAATTTTTGTTGCCATGGCAATACAGGTCAGATCTTGAAAACAGAAAAAAAAGTTGACTATTTTTTGTTTCCAAAAATGTAGATATACCTATCGTTTTTACGAGTATGAACATTTATATAGGTAAGGGAAGAGCATACTATTGCCATGTAAGCGAACAACTGTAGTAGTGGTATCAAGGCATCGATTCGATGATATTATATTCGTAACTAATACAAATAATATCTCGTATGATTTGACTGTTACATGTTTGCTGTATGGAGTTTGTTTCGGAGTTTCTTCTCAGGGTAGGTACTCAGCTAGGAAACTCCGGCCTCATCTAGTTTGAACTGAGGAAAAAATTGACGTGTAAAACTTATTCTAAAAAACCTATTTGTTAAACTTTACCCGAAACCTAGAATCCAATGTGGTTTATTTGACCTGATCTCACGAAAATTCCCTTGGGTGACAGAGCGACGGTCGATACGCTGTTAGTATGATCGCTAAGGAAGTGGATCTTCTTGGTTTTTCATTCCTGACGTTGTTGTCCATCGGGTAGACTATGTGTTCACTGTCTGGATGGACTTTTAGTCCTCTAATGGCAGATCCATCAAATCCAATGAATTTTGTTAAATAAGGAAGTCAAATCATTTTCATTCACAAGACCTATAAACCAAACATGCGGATCTCGTGCTAAAACAATATATGAACTCAAATGTAAGTAATTGTTTTAAAGCACCTTGCTGTCATAATAAGTCGACGATCGTTGTTTTTAGAACATATTAGTGTACAAAGATAAATGGCTGTATAGCGTTTGTACAAAGCGTTGGTAGGAACAGTGTTTATACGATACTTGTAAAGAACAATAATGAAGGATTGGATATAGCACATGGATTAGAAAGGAAAAATAAAGGTTTTTTCATATGGAACGGAAAAATTGTGATAAATGGTTTTTTTTAGTGGAACTAAAGAACCATTCCGACAGTAAGACAGGTGAATCGCTTGACCGAACGAAAAATTTTATGTAGCTACATAAGCATTTAGCACGGATCTAAATATACTACTACTTACGTCTCTTAGATAGATATACAGATAGATGATAGACAGATAAAGCATTTATTGGCTATTTAGGAATCTTGATGTGTGTGAAGAGTGAAGTAGCAAGGATAGATGAAGCAAAGTCCACAGTACACAAGAAGAAAGTTTATTGCACAGGCACAAGTTCTATAGTCACAATTGTTACACCAAGGATTCACTAATACGAGTTAGAAGGAGTGAAAGATACATAGCAGACAAGCAGAAGAAAGAGTACGGAAAGAAATTACGCGCAGCGAAAGCTGGTTTATAAAGCTACCGTCAGTATAGGTTTCGTGAACGTACTGGCTCTCGTCGCGCGCGCTGTATGAGCGCAACGCAGCGACCGTGCCGTCTCGCTCGAGCAGCCGGTGCTCTGACGTAGCCGGCCTGCTCGCTGCTCGCACAATGGACGCGTCATCGCGGCTCATTAAGGACTATCTACTAATACGAAATTTGTGTTTGGCAATTTGTTTGTTGTATGTTAGGACAGTGACTGTTTTTATTCTGATTTCCGATTCTATATAATGCCATTTGTTAGTTTCTGTAAATATGTAAATATATTATATTTTGTTTAGATTTTATTATGTGACTGGTGGCTACATCACCCCCTTCCGAAGACCGTCAAGGGCGATAATAGACGGGAAATCTAACGCGGCGCCCTGATCGTGTCGTTCTGATATTATTTCCTGTGTTATCAGTGGGCATGGTGGTGGGTATTGATTGTAGTGTAGGTGATGGTGTGTTTGTGTGTATTTTTGTGTCTGTGTTTGTGTATATTTTTGGGTGGTTGTTTGTGGCTGTGTTTGTGTTTGAGTCATTTAATATGTAGGCCGGTTTGATCCTGTCAATAGTAACTGTGACAATTTTGCCATTGATGAGAAGCTTGTAGACCTTTTCACCGTGTTGCATGACCTTGTGTGGTCCCGTGTATGCTGGTTTTAGCGCGCCAGATGTATCGTCTCTGAGAAAAACATGGCTAGCTGTGGCCAAATCTTTATACACGAAAGGTGTTCTGCTGCCATGTCGGGATGCTGGTAATGGTTCCAACCTTTTTGCGAATATTTTTAACCGTGTCACATAGTCTGACATATCAATTGTGTCATCGACCTGTGGGTGGAATAATTCCCCTGGCAGCCTGAGGGTTTCACCGTAGAGAAGTTCAGCCGGCGTAGTACCCAAGTCCTCTTTGTACGCGTTCCTTATTCCGAGTAGAACGAGTGGCAAAGACTCGACCCAGTTTTCCTTTGAGTGACAGACTATAGCTGCTTTTAACTGCCTGTGAAATCTCTCAATCAGACCGTTGCAGGCAGGGTGGTAAGCCGTGGTGCGTTTGTGATGAAATCCGACCATCTCTGCTAAGTGTTTAAAGAGCGCTGACTCGAACTGCCGGCCACGGTCCGTTACGAGATCGACAGGACAGCCAAATCGAGAGATCCAGCCGCTCACTAAAGCCTTTGCCACTGTCTCTGCTGTAATGTCAGGTATGGGTATCACCTCAGGCCATCGCGTGAACCTGTCGATAGCTGTAAGGCAATAACGAAACCCTTGTGATAGCGGCAGTGGTCCGATAAGGTCGATGTGTATGTGGTTGAATCTGGCCTTCGGTAGTTTGAAGGTTCCCAATGGTGCAGAATTGTGGCGAGTCACCTTCGAACGTTGGCACATTATGCAAGAACGGCTCCATTCTCTGCAATCTTTCTTGACTGATGGCCAAACGTACCTTTCGGTAACCATTTTAGTTGTTGCATTTGCGCCGGGGTGACTCCATGAATGTATACTCTCGAAAACTCTGCGGCGGTGGTCCTTTGTGACGTATGGTCGAGGGATTTTTCCTTTTTCATCGCAGTACAGTTCAGTTTCTGATCCTGGTAGTTTCACTTTGGTAAGACACAATGATGTGCTGCTGTTAAGCAGTTGTTTCAGCTCTGCGTCGTGCTTCTGGGATTCGGCCAGGTCGTGTAAATCCACTGGCTGTGCGATCTCTTCGATCCGTGAGAGGCTGTCAGCAACGACGTTGTCCTTGCCCGATATATGTCTTATGTCCGTCGTGAACTGCGAGATATAATCCAGGTGCCTAAACTGTCTCGGTGAGCATTTTTCTTTCCTGGAATGAAACGCGAAGCAAATGGGTTTGTGATCCGTGTAGATTACGAAATTTCGTGCTTCGACCATGTGCCTGAAGTACTTGATAGCTTCGTAGATTGCCAGCAGTTCCCTGTCATAAGGTGAGTACTTCTTTTGGGCTGGGCTCAGCTTACGGGAGTAGAACGCGAGTGGTTGCCATGATTCACCGTCCTTGCACTGCTGTAATACTGCGCCTAGCGCTGTGTCTGAGGCGTCCGTCACTAACGCCAGTTTGGCTTCGCAGTCGGGATGGGCTAGCATAGCAGCTTTGCAGAGACCTTCTTTGCTGCTGTTAAATGCTTCCATTTCCTGTGGTGTAAAATGCACGGGATGAGAGCCTTTGACTGAGCCTGTTAACAGAGCGTTCAAGGCGGCCTGGTGTTGAGCTGCGTTGGGTATGAAGCGCCTGTAGAAATTCAACATACCTAGGAATCTGCGGAGTTCTCGGACTGTTTTAGGTGCAGGGTATTTGGTGATGGCTTCCACCTTTTCTGGAAGTGGGCTGGTGCCTTCGGCTGAGATCCTGTATCCTAAAAAGTTAACCTCCTTTACCCCGAATACGCACTTGGTAGTATTGATCACCATGCCATATTCCCGCAGCCGGGTGAATAGTTGGCGAAGGTGGTCTTCGTGGGTCTTTTGGTCTTTCGAATAGACCAGGAAATCGTCAAGATATGCGTAACAGAAGTCCAGTCCTCGCAGCATTTCGTCGACGAACCGCTGAAAAGTTTGCCCAGCATTACGAAGACCGAATGTCATAAAGGGAAATTCATAAAGTCCGAAGGGCGTCGTGATGGCGGTCTTGAAAATGTCCTCGGGGCTGACTGGTATCTGATTGTACGCCTTTACTAAGTCAATTGTACTAAAGACCGTAGAACCTGAAAGGTTATGTGAGAAGTCGTGAATATGCCTTATTGGATAAGTGTCAGGTACTGTCCTGGAATTTAGCAGCCGGTAGTCACCACAGGGTCGCCATCCGCTATTCTTCTTAGGGGCTAGATGTAATGGCGATGACCATGGTGAACTTGAGGGTCTGGCGGTGCCGTCTTTCAGCATGGCTTCAAACTCATCTTTGGCTATTTTTAATTTGTCTGGAGCCAAGCGGCGTGGTGTGCAGGAAACTGGTGGTCCAGGTGTAGTCTGTATGTGGTGGACTGTGTTGTGTGTTGATGTGCGGTGTGTGCCGTGTGGTCGAGTAATGTCAGGGTATTCCCGTAGTATGTTATGATATGTGGTGTCACCAATAATTACCTTAACCGAGGAAATAATATCTGACGAACGTGTAGGTGAAGCCGGGGTCGCGAGGCTAGTATAGTTATCGATAAGGCGCTGGTTCCTGCAATCAACAACAATATTATAAAATGACAGGAAGTCCACGCCTATTATTGCCTTGGTTACATCGGCGACAATAAATCGCCAAGCAAAGTCGCGGCGCAACCCTAAGTTCAGATTTAAATTTACGTAACCATACGTGCTAATAGATGTTCCGTTAGCTGCACACAACTGGTAATTTGTTTTTTGTGGTCGCCTTGTTAGTGCTGATCGAGGGTAGACACAGAGGTCGCTGCCGGTGTCGACCAGAAACTGCATCTTCGACCTTCGATCGGTGATAAATAAGCGACCAGCGCTCGGACAGTCAGCGGTCGCCATCACTGACTGCCCCTTGCATTTTCCGATGTGGGGTAGTCACACGGCTTCTGGCACTTCCTCGCTCGGTCCCCGAAGCACTGATGATACCAGCACCTGGGGAACTTCCTGTAGCTGGACTGCGACCTGTTGGAGCTCGACCGTTGACGTGTGCGACTACGGGACCGTCCTCTGGGACGGGATAGTCGCTCCACTTTCTCCGCCAGCTTCTCCATCTGCTTAGTTAGGGCGGCTATCTCGGAGCTGACGCTGACGCCCGGAGTGCTCGACGATGCAGCCGTAGTGATGGCAGCCGTTGATGCTGTCTGGGTGCCGACGACGTCGTGTATCTGGTCTGCTAGCTCGGCCAGCTCGCTCAAGTTTGCTTTAGATTGAGACGCAATGATTGCCTGTGTTCCCGCGGGGAGACGGCTAGTCCATATGGTCCTCAAAAACTCCTCCGGGACACTTGGGCCAGCGAGATTATGAAGGTGACGGTAAAATTGGGAGGGCTTTCGGTCGCCCAGCTCTTCGTGCGTGAGAAGTTGTTTTATTTTCTTCTCCCGGGATGCTGAAAGCCTCTTTATGAGCTCGGCTTTCAGTTTCTCGTATTTTCCGGTGGTTGGCGGGTGCTCGATGATGTCCTCGACTTCGGAAGCATATTGCGTCTCCAAGTTGCCGGTTACGTAATGGAACTTGGTTTCATCCGACTTGATATTAGCCAGGAAAAACTGCGCTTCCATCTGGCTGAACCATAATCCCGGCTTCTCCGAGTAAAACGGGGGTATGCGTACACCAACGCGAAAAGTTTCTGCTGCCGACTCGCCGACGTCTTGCTGAGTCGTCGCTCTGTTCTCTGTCATCTTCGTGTTTTTGAACGGGGTCACCAATTTAGGAATCTTGATGTGTGTGAAGAGTGAAGTAGCAAGGATAGATGAAGCAAAGTCCACAGTACACAAGAAGAAAGTTTATTGCACAGGCACAAGTTCTATAGTCACAATTGTTACACCAAGGATTCACTAATACGAGTTAGAAGGAGTGAAAGATACATAGCAGACAAGCAGAAGAAAGAGTACGGAAAGAAATTACGCGCAGCGAAAGCTGGTTTATAAAGCTACCGTCAGTATAGGTTTCGTGAACGTACTGGCTCTCGTCGCGCGCGCTGTATGAGCGCAACGCAGCGACCGTGCCGTCTCGCTCGAGCAGCCGGTGCTCTGACGTAGCCGGCCTGCTCGCTGCTCGCACAATGGACGCGTCATCGCGGCTCATTAAGGACTATCTACTAATACGAAATTTGTGTTTGGCAATTTGTTTGTTGTATGTTAGGACAGTGACTGTTTTTATTCTGATTTCCGATTCTATATAATGCCATTTGTTAGTTTCTGTAAATATGTAAATATATTATATTTTGTTTAGATTTTATTATGTGACTGGTGGCTACAGCTACAACACAATACTTATTTATTGTAATTTTTGTGAAAAAACTACCTTTTTTTTATAAAATAAAAAGGTAGTTTGTTTTTGGAGGAAATCTCGAAGGTAGTGGTCCAATTTTTTTTTTCAGTGATAAAAAACAGCTTTATTCATGAGTGACATACCTAGGCTATATTTTCCGTACCTACGCAGGTGAAGCTGTGGGCAAAAACTAGTTACAAAATTTATATTCGTACTATCACATAAGTTACGAAAAAAACTCTGGTACACAACAAAACAAGCAGCATTTACCCAGACGACGCGATAATTGGCAAAGACCCGATTCCATCAAAATAGTCTTCAGCACTCTAATTAAGAAGAAAAATCACTGTAATTTCGTTGTGACTGTGCTCCTACCATTTGAGGGTTAACTCGAACGAAAGTCGCTCTTTTTCAACATCCATTGTATTATATTTTTTCAGAAGCTTTTTACTTTTTTTAAAATATAAACTAGTAATTGACTGCGATCCCTCCTGATGGTAAGCAGTGATGCGTTACTGATGAAGCGCACTAATTTATTAAGAGAAATCCCAACTACAAAAACGTGTCATAATTGATAAATATTAATTTATTTCAATTGGTAAATACGAATTGAATCAATCATTCATAACTATTGCTACTAAAAAATACACTATGCGCAGTGTTTTTCCATTTTTGTCGCCATTCATTCATTCGATTCATAATCAAGAGTCTGTAAAATATTTCCATAATCATCATCATCATCATCAGCCTTTTTAATGTTCCCACTGCTGGGACTCAGGCCTCTTCTCTAGGAGAGGGAATGGTGCGTAATCCTCCGAACAGGCCCAGTGTGGGTTGGTGAATGTCACATGTCTTCGAATTTTTGGTTCTAGGCCATGTGCCGGTTTCCTCACGATGTTTATTTTCACCGTTTTGAGAGCAGTGGTAATGAAATAAATTGAGTGATAACTTTCCTGTCTATGTATATTAATCATTGAGACTTTATTGAAATAATAAGAAGACATTTTCTAATAAGCCCTTTAAGTATTTGTACAAATAAAATTTAGTGTTGTATACCTTCAGAATAGTACGCGAAATACGCGCCTTAGTCGTGGAGTTGCGGATAACAGCCCGTTTTACCTATGCCTATACTTTCAGAATATTAGTAAATGACTATGCTGATGGTAATGACAGATTAGTAATGGTCTATGGTAACATTAAAGCCAGAAGAAGCAAAAACTGATCGCAGAAGATAATAAATAGTATGTAATTCAAAATGGCGTCTTATCTCACCCAAATAAAACGCCACTTTAATTAAAATTTAAATCATAAATATTTAAGAAACGAAGTGTCATTGCATTACTCCTTCATGAAATATTAATGCACACATTTCGTGCTGAAAATGGAGCGTGTGTATGTAAAGGTGTTGAAACTCACAGCTTCAACATCTGAGCAAAAAGTGTGAGCGAAATGTAAGACTGAATCGTTAGTAAAAAAAATTATTATGTTAAATATTGGTATGTGGTAATTAGGTCTAAGTTTCAGTTTTTTCTTGACTACTGGAGCTAATCGCGAATTTTATAATGCGCAAAAATATATGATCTACTGCAGTAAACAGAATCAGAAAAATATGTTATTCTTTAGATCCTTTCGTCTTGCATCACGTGCCCTGCCCCCCTAGCCAAGTTGCCAATCTGCAATAGTTAAAACGCTAGTAGAAAGCTTCAAATACTTCAGCTCCCGCTCAGTCACGTGGTCAGAACAAAAGAATTGGCGCCAAGATCAACTCGAAGCGTTCGACGCAAGCGAAACGGTTGTAACTTGGCTAGGGGGGCTGTTACTTACTCACGTAGTGATCTAATGGCAGCATCAGCGCATTGCCGTGGCCGAATTCTGGCAGGCAAGGAATTTTACTAGTTTAGCCATCGATACTCTAAGAAGAAGAATGCTAGATAGATATTGTGTTTAATTGTTTAAAACACAATGCCGCTAATTTAGTACTCTTTATGGTGGAAAATCATCTAATGACTTCTTTTTTGGGCATAACATGAGAGCGTGTCAGACTTTTACTGATTAAAATGCACTTCTGTTCCACTATGTATGGCTTGGCTGTTTCGTTACTTACTTCAGAAACGAAATATTCACATCACCTCCACGACGGTAGCGAAACGGCGAAGCCATACCTTTTTAATTATATGTAGAATTTGTGAAATTAGGGTCGGTAGAGTTAGGCCGTGTAGATTCAGAAGCTTGGCTCTACATGAGATCTGATATCTTTTTCACAGGGCAAACCTTATGTGGTCGTCTTGGCAACATTTTACATGAAATGTTTTGGGTGGGATATACTTTACTCATCCTCCTTAAACATAGACACCACAACATGTTAGTTCTTTTTTTGTTTTGTATTTTTTATCTTAAGTGGCAACACGAAATAAACATTTTTATTTCTTTCTTTCCATAACCAATAGTAGTAGGTGCGAAAATATCGTGATCTCCAGAGCTCCGATAGACGGGTAAGCGATACCTCACGATGGAGGCGTAATGGCCGCCGTTAGTCACTGCGCCATTGTGACGCTGAGACCTCGGCGAGGTGGGCGCTGTATTGTAGCTAAATTGTGCCTAAGTGCTGTATCGAAAGGCTCAAATTATCACTTGAGGAAAATTACCGGGGATATTCTGGAGTCGTTGATATATTTCCTGGGACATTCTGCTTGGAAGATTTTTGTTAAAAGCAATTGTTTTTTATTTATTTAGGTTTTTTTTTTCGTCGGGAAAATCTAATGACATCCCCCGCGCTTGGGCCGAGCGGGAGATAGTGTGAGATTTTTACTGAATAAAAACCCAATCCAGTTTCTTCGTTGCCTTTCATGCCGGGGGCTGAGCTGCCTCTCGGAGCAAACCCTGGCCTGGCCTCCTTGAGGCGCGCGGGAACAGTGCGCACCATCGACGACTTGGGCTCGGGCCGGACAGTTACCGGATAGTCACCGGACAGTCGGATAGCGAGCTACGCATTGCTCGCCGTCCACAATCCCTCGCCTACGGTGGCCGGAAATCGAAATCGGAATCCCGGCGGCGGCTGGAGCTTGAGAGCTGTTGCCTGATGCGGTCGGCCTCCTCCATCTGGGCTGATTCTTTTAGAACTTCCACTTTTTTTGGTCTTTTATTGCTTCAATATGATCTCTAGTCATATCTTTTCTTTACCTGCTCGCCTCTTCTGTATGCATACAGTATTAAATAAATGAATAAATACTTGCCTAACCCAAAGAAACTCCAATAAGTAGCAGTGGAAGCGAGCAATGTGCCCTGCACATTGCTCGCAGAACAGGTGGTCGATAGGGACGAAATGTTCTGGCAACCACGTACCAGAAGACACAGCATTAGAAGGCCCACAAGGTGGACCAATGACTTAGTGAGGGTCGCGGTAATCCAATGGATACGAGACGCATAGGACCGGTCGTTATGGCGACACTGGGGGAGTCCTATGTCCAACAGTGGACGTGTTTCGGCTGAAATATTGATGATTATGAATAAATACTTGAATAAAAATGTTGTTCGTGTTAACTTTTTCTACGATGATTGTATATCAACACTGAAATTTGTAGTAGGTATTCATAAGTTGTGCTCGTAAGTAATTGAAATGAATAAAAATTTCTTCTGCGAAAATAAACATTCCAATTACAGAATAAATTCTAAGAAAGATGATCAATTTGTGACTAACGACAACGACAGAGACTTATCATTATTTGAATGTCGTAGCTATAAGTCAAAAGTTTCCGTTCAAAACATGAATAAGAATGTTTTGTTGTTAAACCAATTGCGATCTAGAAAACTCATGTAGGTATAACTCGTATTATATAATATAATGGTAGAACTACACTGCTCACACGTGTGCCACACACGCCGATCTGGGCGCGTTGGTCTCCATACATTTTATGTGGAAACTATACTTGTAGAGCTTCACTTGATCCACGCCACGCGATTTCGTTCTACGTATAAATCGTGTGCATCGGTCTAATGCAGTTCTAGCTAGATCTAGAACGCGTAGCTTCATAGGTCGAGATTTGTCATTATACGCTTGGTGTACGCCTGCGTGAAGCTTACATTCAAAAGTGAACAGTAGGCCTTAACTTAAAATTGTCTCTGAAAAACCTGCTATATTTACCTTTTTGATATAAAATCACCAACCAACCTAACAAAGTCCGCTATAGAAAAACGAACTTACTCGTACAATTACTCATTACAGAAGTCAATCAATCAATTTAAGGATTCATCGCACGCGCATCCTGCTATGCGTTTGATTGCATCTCTGAGGATGTTAGGTATAAAATGACGTGCCTAGCATATCATAACTGTGGCCATAGAGCATTAAGCGGGAACTTCACTAGACCGAGGCGACGCACACGTGGGCCACAGGTGGGTCAACCTTTGTTCCTTACGCAGTAGTAGTCCTTACGTTCCATAGTATGGGCCTGTGCACACCACGTTTTTTAAACGCGCCGTTGACGTGCTTTTGTAGCGATACAGACGCGATACGCACGCGATCAGACGCAGCCTTTAGACCTTTAATAGGATAAATACGCGCCGTCGACGCACGTTACTAAAACGCGCGTCAACGACGCGTTTTAAAGACGTGGTGTACACAAGCTCTGAATCTTACGAACAATCCCACAGCCCTAGCATGTTTGGGCCCTAGTGTGGGTCCTTGGCCATTTTCGCGTCTCTGGTCTCTGCGAGCGCGGTGTTCCGTGGTCTATGTCTAGTCTATGCTATGCTTGTGACGAGCTTACTTGTTTTATTCTATAAGAAGCTATTAGCTATTGTTTGTGGAACGTGGTTTGGCAGCGTGACGAAATATGGCGTCGGTACAGATTATAAATATTGATCTGTTTTTGTATTTGTGTGAGAATGTGTTTTACGGTTTATTCCGAATTCGGGTAGTTCGGAGAAGAATTGTGTTATTAAACCATTGATATTTTCCGAAAACTACCTACAAACTTAAATAGCTTTACACAAAATTTCCTGAAAAAAAAAAAACTGTGGAAGGTTGTTCAGTTTCGTCTACTGAGCAAGCCCTTAAAGTTTGCGGAGGGTTGTGTCCTTCACACCTTGTATAAAACTAAACCTCTCACTCAGTCTTCTCGCAAATCACCAGACATTCAGTCATCATCAATTAGATCTAGTCCAGGACTGGATTTAAGGAGAGCGTTGAGTGCGATTAACATTCGCGGAATGGATGACTGAAATAATTTATGCCGTCTTGCCCGGTAATAGTTATCGAGAGCAAAAATTTTACACAGCTCTCCATGGTTAAATACTTTGGGAAGAAACTCCGAAGTCCATACCATACAGCATGCATTTTCGTTTAGCTCAACTAAATTTGCAAGTAAATAGTAAATAAATAGCTCAAGCCCCGGTACGAAAGGCAACGAAGGAACGGGAGTGGGTTATTAGTCAGCAAAAGTCTGACACTACCTCCCGCTCCGCCCAAGAG
This sequence comes from Mythimna lalbum, assembly GCA_949319445.1. Classification (NCBI taxonomy): domain Eukaryota; kingdom Metazoa; phylum Arthropoda; class Insecta; order Lepidoptera; family Noctuidae; genus Mythimna; species Mythimna lalbum. The sequence goes on along the minus strand of OX439345.1, from coordinate 4,891,623 downwards.
TGGGGACCACATTGGATAATTTTCCCACCGCTAAAAAAAATACTAATAACTAACTTAACTATTAGTTCTGATAATAACTAAAGCAAACGCAGACTAAAGCTAGAACTGCATTAGACCGACGCACACGTGTAACACGCCTGATTTGTACGTAGAACGACGTCGCGTGGCGTGGATCTAGTGTAGCTCTACAAGTCTAGTTTCCATATAAAATGTATGGAGACCGACGCGCCCAGATTGGCGTGTGTGCAGTGTAGTTCTAGCCTTAATATAGTAGGTAATCGATAGGTCACTCACCTAACTAGGTTACCTATGAAGGTAGAAAGCACCGATGGAAGTGTTAAGTGTTATCGATCAGCTTTTAACAATGCAATGTTTGAGTTTAACCAGCCATAACACACTTTACTGAACCTACTTTACACTAGTTGTTTAACTTAAAAACTTACAAATCGAAAGCACTGGTGGCCTACTGGTTACAGGCTCGACTTACAAGTTTGTAGACGCCGTACTTTTTACTATTTATTTAATCACTATTAAAAAACTTTTTGGTTCTAGGACATGAGGTAACCAACATGTCCTAGAACCAAAAATCCGAAGATATCCACCAACCCGCATGGGCGCGTGTGATAATTGACAGACCATTCCGTCTCCTATAGGAGGAAATTTGAGTCCCAGCGTGCATGGAGTTTCTAAAACATTCTTCTCTATAGAAATCTATTCTTTGGAATGAGCAATTAATATCATTTTCTGACTAACTTCTTGACAATTTGTGTAAATGGTTTATTTGAAATATATGCTTTGATTCATCTCTTTGATTTTTTTGATTACCTGTAACGCTGATAGATAGTCAGAAACTAAATTATATAATATTTTTTTTTAAACTTGTTCTTGCAATGGGTGGTCTTACACAGATACATGTCTTTCCAACAGATAGTTTGGGAACCTCTGATATCTGTAAACTTTCAGAAATTTCATCTATCGTCTTTTTATTTACTGTTTGCTATTTCAGTTAAAAAAAGTTTACATCTTACATTTATTTATACCTATAGACTATTATTTGATTTCCCTTGGTAGTTTCAAATTTAGATGTATCATCAATTTTCTTCTATATTAGACAGATATCACTTTTTTTTTGGATATATAGAAATAAATTCATCAATAACTGCTCTCGCTTTGGGTAGAACGAGAGAAACTAGAGCGCCTCACCATCAACGATTTCACAGCTTACCATCAGATGGGATTGCAGTCTAGCACTAGTTTATCCAAGGTGTAACGTTAAATGCGCAAAACCTGAAGTTAGTTTGAACAGAATAACGAGCAGAATCAATTAAACCACTTTTTAAGATATGTTAAATTTTTCAAAAAAGTCTTTATAAAAAATTTCGATCTGTCTAATTATAAATAGGTTAAGCCATCACGTGCGCAAACCCGCTGAAATAGGTAAACCAACACAAATAGCTGTAATCCAATCAAATATTCTCATACACGGGATAATAAAAGTTCTTATTTCAATACAGTTGTGAATTTTATACAAACTAAAAATTTTTTTTTCTCTCACATAATTAGGTCAATCGAATTAAAAATCATTCGGGTTGTCTGAGGTTTTGCGCATTTAACGTTACACGTTGTATATCCTACTAATCCTACTAATATTATAAATGCGATAGTTTGTATGTATGGATGTTTGTTACTCTTTCACGCAAAAACTACTGAACGGATCTCGATGAAACTTGGTACACGAGTAGACCATATCCCAGAATAACACATAGGATACTTTTTATCCTGGGATTATGTACGCGGGCGAAGCCGCGGGCAAAAGCTAGTCAATTACAAAGTAATAATGATAGCCATTTCGTTCTCCTGACTTCGACAAAAAAAGTACATAAAAAAAACCCTTATACGAGTATTGTATCACAAGTATCGACAAAGCCATTGGAACGCGACTGCGACTGACGAATGCCCGTTTGCTTTTATCTGACGCGGACAGCCGGCCCGTCATGTGTCATGGAGGATTACTGCTCCACACTACGAGATACGATTAGTTACTGTATAAGGTCAAGTAAATATTGTGCTGTGAACTGTAGGGACTTGATAAAGGATTAAAAATTATAATAAATAATAATAATATTTATCTAAAAGACTACACTGGTCCAATGGTTAGTAACGACTTATCAACTAGGGTTAGTAACACTTAAAAATCTCAAAAAGCTTAAATTACTATATATAAGGTCAAGTAAATATTGTGCTGTGAACTGTAGGGAGTTGATAAAGGATTAATAATAATATTTGTTTAAAAGACTACACTGGTCCAATGGTTAGTCATAGTCGGCCTTATAATGTGCCCACTTTTGGGACTCAGGCCTCCTTTCTAGAAGAGGGAATGGGCTGTAATCCACCACACGGGCCTAGTGCGGGTTGGTGAATGTCACATGTCTTCGAATTTTTGATTCTAGGACACGCCGGTTTCCTCATGTTTTCCTTCACCGTTTTGAGAGCAGTGGTGATGAAATAAATTTCACAAAGTAATGTGCCTAGCTGGGTTTACAACTTGTAAGTCGGGGCCGTTACAACTCGGCCACCAATGCTCTCCTCTCGTCCAATGTTTAGTAACAACTTATCAACTAGGGTTAGTAACACTTAAAAACACTCAAAAAGCTTTTTCTGCCGCACCAGCAATCGCAACCAGTGATTAATCACTGGCGCATCATGCTTATGAAACTTCAAATATCAAATAAAAGTAGTTTGGTGACGAGTGGCGATGGAGATATAGAGTTTTTTTACAAACTTACTCGACAATCCGCGCTCATCCCTACTGTTTTTAGGCAATTTACCATTTTTTGCACTAGTGCGGAAAAGTGCGCGAGCTCGCTCCTACCACAATTAATTAGATTCACATTTATCGTATCAGGCTGGGTGCTAAGCCATCCCAACGAGTTGCGCGTCATTCCCTGACGACGCAATCCAGACCAATAAAGACGTCCACTGTTGGACATTGGGCTCCCCTAAGTGTCGCTATAACGACCATACCTGAACGTCATCCATCAGTTTCCTGCGACTTTCACCGGGGCATTAATAAAAATTCTTTCCCAACAAAATTAAAACAGGTATTCGGTCTTTTAAACTTTTCTTTGGCAGAAAAAAAAATAGACTGTTCTGTCTAGAGACGTAGATATTTATTCAGGTCATGCTTATTCGAATTCTTTCTTTTCTGTCATAAAAAGGTAGGTTCAAGTTAATTTAATTAAGAATTTTAATACTTTTCGCGAGGTCTTCTTTGAACTCTGCATACTTCGTTCAAGTGAAAGATAGTTATAAATTAACTAAATTAGTTCTGAGTATACCTATACGCGTGAAAAAGTAAATTAAAGACAAGTCCTATAAAGCTAGCACTACATTAGGCCGACGCACACGTGTAACACGCCTGATTTGTACGTAGAACGACGTCGCGTGGCGTGGATCTAGTGTTGCTCTACAAGTCTAGTTACTATATAAAATGTATGGAGACTAAAGCAGATCGGCGTGTGTGACAAACGTGAGTGCTGAGTTCTAGCTTAAATTTACTAAAGAGTTATGAGTATACACCTATACACATGTGGATAGATGGAGGCTAAAGAAAGGGGGAAAAAAAATTGGGATTGATTGTGTGAGCAGTGATATGAGAGAAAAGGGAGTTAGTGATTGCGTGACAAATGGAAGAAAAATTTATGTTGCGCCAACCCCAAATAATACGGGACAAAGGCAGGAATATGATAAGCTAACTTTAGCGTTCTCTCTGACTTTTTTGTTGAATGAGAGGCCTCATTTGGTCTCTAATGCATTGTATTTTTATTGAGAATTAGTTGTCTCTCGTGGTTCCACCTGAGTTTAGTGCTATAATAGCCTTCTTTAATAAAAGGGTTATCCAACACTAAAAATAAACTAATAAACTACTGGGCTTCACCATTAACGATTGCATCATTGCTTACCATCAGGTGGGATCGCAGTCAAACACAAGCCTGGTATTAAAAAAAAATCGAATCAGTAGTTCCCGAGGTAAGAGTGTTCACACAAATAAACTGTTCAGCTTTATAGTACCTATAGATTAAACTTGGTTATGTTTACGAATATTTAAAAAAAACATCTAAAATAAATATTTCATTGTGAATATTTGAAGAGTTCCGTGTACTTACACAAAGTATCTACAATATAAATGTTAAACACTTGATTATTCTTTCAAACGCCCTTCAGATTTTTTAAGTTAGGTATTTCCCAAAAAGTATTACGTATTCTGTTTCTGGAACATCTTTCATTAACATTTTAATAAGCGACTGGAGTTTGTATAGACGAGACGAAATCAAGGAACAAGCGAGTAAACCGGTGGAGGGTACCTGGACGGAATAATGAAGTCCATAATAAAAATGAAGAAAGCGGCCAATCAGAACCAGCTGTTATATCTTAACATCTGAATAGGCCGGAAGGTATCGACGATGCTCATTCCGATAACATCGCATAATAATCGAATCATGTAATTAATAAATCGAATCATACAATTAATAATCGAATCTTAAGATTAATTGCAATCCATTCTTCGTTTAATTGCATTTGAAGCTCAAGATTAAGACGATACCTTTATAGGTGTTTTATTAATCAATGAAAATGCTTCTTCTAATGCTAATGAAATCTCCCAATTTAAGCACAGATTCAAAAGATTTCGAGGTTCTAAAGTAATTGCACGGTGGGAGGCTTACGGGAACAATAAGTAGACAAAAGCTGATGATAATGACGTAATAAATTGCTTCAAAGGATAGAAATTTAAGTTTCGTAAAGAATTAAGTGCAGCCAATGAACAGCCTCCTATGTGACGTCATTTAGCTCATTATTGTTTTAATTACATCGGTTTTGTGTACCGATACAATTTGGTTTGGCGTACGAGCTCTAGTGGGCGTATGTTTAGTGTGGTTTTATCCATATTTAGACAAGAATCGATGGCCGTATTAAACCCACGTTCGAGCATTGTATGTTTGTGTTTTCTTTACTGTTTAAATAGTTCACGTTGTTGTAATGTTAGACAAATACTCCAAGCAAATAAGTAAAAAAATAACAAAGCATTTTAAAGCAAAAAGTTTAATAGTTCAGATGGTTCAAAAACATTTTGTTTTCCATTTCAACAAAAGATTTTAGCCACAGAAATGTAGCTAAAAACTCAAAAAAGCAAACCTTTTTACGAGGAGGTAATGAAAGAATTTAAAATGAAAATAATTAACAAAGCAACAAAAAGCTACGAAATTTCTAGAAACGCGTCGTTCTTGATAAGGACTGGCCGGGAAAGGCCAAAAAAACTGCCATGAGAACACTAAGGCATTTTTGCAGGGGAGCTTTTGGTCAGTTGAAAGTAAACTTTAAGTGGATGGAATAAGATTTGAAGTCCTAGGGTTGTTTTATCACACTCTGGGCTCTGAGCCAAGTAGATGTGGAGAACGCACATTTTCGTCCGTTTTTCATACACATGCACGTCTGAATGGCTTTCAATCTTTTTTCGTTTGTTATTTTTTCGCTAAATGCTGCGATATTTCCCGATGTGCCGCTTACGGAAAAATTTTATATGATTTGCTATTCATATCATTCAACGGTTTGTTTTATTTTACTGTGCAGATCATTGTGAGCTCGTTAGAGTTTAGATTTTTTTATGTCTAGCACTTATTGATATTGTTGGCGGAATTTCGTAAGGTTCATATTACGTAGTTCTGAAAATATTAGTTTTTCAACCACTTCTGACGATGACATATTTCGCTTGATCTTTTTAAGTACATTCATTGATGAGTAAATTATGCTTCTTGCCAGAGTTAAACCGTAGTTAAACTGAGGATAGATAAACCAAGAAAGGATAAATAAACCTTTGTGTCGAAATCCTTAGTTTCCCTCTATTTCAGGACTTAATCTTGTAAATAATAAAAATAATGCTATTGTAATTATTTATCATTTTTTAAATTTTATTCTTCATGCACAAAAGACTACAAAGGCGGAAGTTATGTATTTATGTATGTAGGTATGTTTATGTATTATTTTATTCATATTACTTGCAATTTTAAAATTGTGCACTGGATCCTACCCTCTACTGTGATCTCTATCACTCAATGGTTTGCTGGAAGAAAACTCAACTTTGAGTTAAGCTCGCCTATGTACATGAACTCTGAAATCCACATATTTTGTATATTATCATGGTGTACAATAAAGAATTAAAAGGCGAACTTAATGGCTTAAGGTGGTGCATCACGACTCACATTTTCACTGCTTTTCATACAACCGCTCATAACTGATTATGACGTTATTACACACTTTTCATTAGATATTTTGGAAACACAGTATCTTGTGGATATTATCTAGGTTTCTAAAGAAACTAATTTCTAAATTTGTGTAAAACTAATCCAGTAAAAACCTCTGAAAATGTCCTATTTTGTATGAACTTTGACACTTCATAATTGGCCTAAAAATTTAAAAAGTCAAAAAAGTAATCCTCTAGACTTCTAGAGACCTTGCAAATTTTATTAAGATTCTAAATGATGACAACTTTTTCCAAAAACTTTTAAGGGTTTAAAAAAAACAGCTATTTCCTGGAGCAAGTTTTGTGAAATTTTCGAGTAAATCTCGGAATTACCGAATGCTAACAGAGTTTCCAGGTGTTATCTCTCTTTTTTTGAGTTGCCTTTTCGTCAAACATCGCGTTGAATTGCATTAAATGAAGTAACAAGCTTTTAAACCATTTTCGATGTTACGATAAGCGAGTGGAGAAGGACCCTCTTAAGGCATTTTCTTCTAGTCAACCTTTGAGTGATGCAGAGACAAATTGTGGTGGGTGTAGGTGTACCTACATGCAGACCGGACATGCGTCCTGAATTAAATACTTCAAAAAATATCAGTTCCATAGTTAATAAGCAGGTGAGGTCGACAGGTTTTTCAGGGCTGACGTCTGCTAGGGCTACGGATTGTTCGAAAATGGAACACTGTTGATGTTAGTCAGTAAAACTCTGCTACTCTCTAGCACTCAATCCAGAGCAGAAGTCATTTGAATTTCCAAAGTCAAAAAAGGCATTAGGTTCAAAATTTCATATATTAAACTTTTAGACATCTAAACATGACGAAAACTGAACCAAAAATGCAATTGCATAATTCATTTAAAGCACGAACACCTTTCTTCAGAGTAGGCACACACCACAATTTTTAAAACACGGCCTGATATCCATGCAACAGATTACTCAAATGGTAAGATTATGCTAACGGGTACATACATTATTCTGATTACGAGCACAAAACGGAATAATCCGCATTGCCCCTCCCTTAACCCTTCCCCCACCCTCCTATCCCACCTCGTGCTTGTCACTTGGACGTGACTAGATTCGGCACGGCATCGATTTATTGAAATAGCCCATTGAGTCCGTGGACATACATCGGGTACTTAATGTAATCAATCGGGTTCAGTGAGACTTAATGTTTTAGGCTTGTTGCCAAATTGTAATATTAAATTATATGGATGTTTGGCTTAATTGTTTGCTTTGTTTACTGTCTTTATGAGATGGGGTCGTTGCTTGCCAATGGAGCCTGATTGTTCGAAAGAGTAACCCTGGAACGCAATGGAATACAAGTGGGTTTCATCAGTAAAACTACATTAGACCGACGCACACGTGGGCCATGCCTGATTTGTACGTAGTGTCGCGTTGCCTGGCCGTGGCGTGGATCTAATATAGCTGCTCAAGTCTAGTTGCCATATAAAATATACAACGTGTAACGTTAAATGCGCAAAACCTGAAATTAGTTTGATCAGAATAACGAGCAGAATCAATTAAACCACTTTTTAATATAGATTATATTTTTCAAAAAAATCTTCATTGAAAACGTCGACCTGTCTATTTATGAATAGGTCAAGCCATCACGTGCGCAAACCCGCTGAAATACGTAAAAAAACAAATAGTTGTAGTCCAATCAAATTTTCTCATACACGGGATAATAAAAGTTCTTATTTCAATGATTTTAAACAAACTAAAACTGCACATAAAACCATTAAAAATTATTTTTATGTTTTTTTTCTCACATAATTAGGTCAATTGAATTAAAAATCTTTTGGGGTGTCTGAGGTTTTGCGCATTTAAAGTTACGAGTATAGAGTTGTATAGAGTCCGACGCGCCCAGATCAACATACGTGGGCCACGTGTGCCCAATGTAGTTCTACTTTCACGCTCCTCCTAGTTACACCCAGAACGCTCTAGAAGTAATTTCATGATTCCTAAGGAAAAAAAAAAATGTGTTGGGTTCGAATCAGTCTTGCTAGGTCCTATGTTATGCCTTTGTTACATAGAAGAAACACTTTTCGATAATTTAGCATTAGTTATAAAAGCTTTTTGTCAAGCAGAGTATAAGTGTTTTTACATCAAAAGACACAGCGGTGTGCCCAATATATATTCCACTATTTTATTAATATGTAATACGAAAGAAATTCTGTCAATCAATCTGTTTGTTGGTTACATTTTCACGTCTAGATCGCTGAACAAATTTTGATGATTTTTCGTATAAAAATAGGTTCGATCTTGTAGAAGAGCATAGGATACTCTTTTAACCTCGAGAATATATCATTTTCAGATATTTACCGACTTTTCCGCGGGTTGGCCCGCTGGTATAAACTAGTTTGTTACACTGGCGTAGTGGTGTATAAATGGAGCTATCCAACACTAATACACGCATTATTCAATTCGAAGTAGCAGTTTCTGAGATTAGCGCGCCTAACCAAACAAACTCAGTCTCAATATGTAGTGGATTACGGCTCATTCCCTCTCCTAGAGAGGAGGCCTGAGTCCCAGCAGTGGGATTATTAAAAAAAGGCTTTTTTTTATTCGGTGGGCAAAAATCATCCAATGACAACTCCCGCTCTTGGGTGAAGCGGGAGATAGTGTCAGACTCTTACTGACTAAAAACCCACCCCGTTCCTTCTAGCCTTCATACCGGAGCTCGAGTTCCTTTCGGATAACCCTGGCCCCCAGTAGGCTTTGACCCAGTTGGGCTCTTCCTGTTGCATTAAGATGATGATGATAATATGTAGTGGTACAAGACTAATTTATTGAATCTCTGTTGTCTATTAGTCTGTTCGTGTATTATCGCTAAGTGTCGTATGTCTTAATCAAAGGAAGTTTACTTGTCCTGCGCTTGTTAACAAACATCGACTTGCCCTAATTAGTCGACTTGCCCTAATTAGTCGACTTGTTTATCTAATTAGCAGCTGACTTCACATTGCTGCCAAGGTCACGATGTTCCGTTACTTTAAGAGGTCCTTTTATAGGGTACCGTGCCCAAAGGGTAAAACGGGACCCTATTACTAAAACATCGCTGTCTGTCCGTCTGTCTGTCAGGCTGTATCTCAAAAACAGCGATAGCTAGTCAGTTGATCACAAATTATGTATTTCTGTTGTCGCTGTAGCAACAAATACTAAAAACCAAATAATATAAGTATTTAAGGGGGGCTCCCATACAAGAAACGCGATTTTTTTTTTTGCCGAATCTTAATAAGGACAGTATTTACGGAAACCTTCGTGCGCAAGTCCATCTAGCACTTGGCCAGTTTATTAGGGTTCCGACCAAGGTAGGGAAAAACGTCCAAAAACCACTGCTTTGCCTGTCAGTCTATCAAGTTGCGTCCAAAGCTCCATAAAGGTTATTAAATTCTTCATAAGTTGACGTATCTTCATAATATCTGTGTGCTGAGTGCGCAATCGAAACGTACCGCGTTTGGCTCTCTGATTGGTTAAGAGCTAGGAGCGGGCCAATCGGAGCTCCGAACGTTATAAACGTGTCGACCAACTTGCACTAAGCCCTCTGTACGCCTAGCCAAGTTGCTAATCTGCAATAGTTAACGCTAGTAGAAAGCTTCATATGTACGGGAACGACGTCGTCTCAACACTCAGTCACGTGTTCAGAACAACAGAATTGGCAGCAAGGTCAACTCGAAACGTTCGACGCAAGCGAAACGGTTTTAACTTGGCTAGGGGGGCTGGTTTGATTTCGGTTATAAGTCAGACCAGATATTACAGGATCCTCAAGGGAAGTTCCCTTGTGGGTCGAGTCGATGATATTTTGTGGCCAAAGTTTACGAACTTGTTAACTACTGAAATATCGATTTCTGTTGACGATGTTTGTAGGAAAAAGATGTGTTGATGCCAAGGTTAAGACTTTGAAGTCGTTGTTCTATGAGAGGTTTGTTTTCCTGAATCATGCCTCGGAAACCACGTTCAGCCTCGGGTTGTAAATCTTTGACAGTCATTACGGATAGTAAGGACCCAGAAACAAAAAAATCTGAATAAAACACAAAAATAAAAATAATCTGAAAAAACACAAAAATCTGATAACAACACAACACTGCAGTGTGAGAATCACAGCACTGATTGGTTGGATTTGTTTTTTCACTACAGCAATGCTTATGTATTTACTTGTATTTGTTCCTCTTCGGTTTGTCTATTTATTAAGTTGCACTTGCCATGTTATGTTTCTGCACCACCCTAAGGTGGTCGACTCGGTGGTAGCTCGCTGTCCGACCTGACGGTAACTGACCGGACCGAGCCCAAGACGTCGACGGCGCGCTCTGTTCCCGTGCGCCTCAAGGAGTTGTCAGCAACAGCAGGGGCTCAGCTGGGTCGAAGCCTACTGGGGTCAGGGTTATCCGAAAGGAAGCTCGAGCCCTGGTATAAAAAGGCTAGAAGGAACGGGGTGGCTTTTTAGTCAGTAAGAGTCTGACACAATCTCCTGCTCAACCCAAAAACGGGGGTTGCCATAAGATGATTTTTACCCACCGTAAAAAAAAACCTTTTGATACTTATTTTCGTAAGTTATTTTTACGAAAAGAACACTAGAATTTCTCTAGTGTTTTAGGTAAAATCCATGGGTGTGATTCTAATCAAACATGCATAAACACCGTAATAATTATTCAGGATATGCATCTATAATGTACATGATATGGGAAAAATAAAGGGGTGGCTTTGATCGTTAAAAACTGGGTCACTTAGAATGGAATATGGCTAAACATTTTATTTTATACTAGCTATGTTTACCCGTTACTTCGTTCGCGTGGAGTTTAAGAACATTACTCCCTACTCTATTCCACCAAAAACATTTCATGTAAAATGTTGCCAAGACGACCACATAAGGTTTGCCCTGTAAAAAAGATATCAGATCTCATGTAGAGCCAAGCTTCTGAATCTACACGGCCTAAATCTACCGACCCTAACTTCACAAATTCTACATATCAGTAAAAATGTATGGCTTCGCCGTTTCGCTACCGTCGTGGAGGTGATACGAATATATGTATAGTCTCTGAAGGAAGTAACGAAACTGCCATGCCATAAATTAAACTGTTAAAATTAATCTATTTATTCATTTTTGTTTACGTATCGCAATATATTTAATATTACTTACTTTCGTATGTATTTAGTAAAAAAATATTACAAACAGACGCTTCAATTTATTTTCTACACTAATATTATAAAGAGGTGAAGTTTGTGTTTTTGTTTGTAGAAGGTAAAATTTTTTGGTTGCTAAAAATTTTTCAACCGAGAGAAAATTGTTTTATTTCTGCGTGAAATTTTTGCGATCGGACCAGTACTTTCAAAGATTACGTACTACAAACAAAAAAAAACTATACCTTTTTAATTACCGACTATTAGAATGATAAGCACGTTAAAAGACAATCCATCAGCTTTAAAAAATAAAACATATTTGAAAAAAATATCTGTGTTGTTGTTTACTTCAAGCGGAAGAGACGCCAGGGTGTCGCCAGTGTGCGCAACGCCCGGAGGATACGGTGGAGCACACCGTCTAGGTGTGCCCTGCCTGGGCGGAGCAACGCCGTGCCCTCGTGGGGGCGATCGGCGGCGGAGACCTCTCGCGCCGGGCCCTGGTCGAGGCCATGGTCCGGAGCGAGGAGGAATGGCAGGCGGTCGCCTCCTTCTGCGCAGCAGTAATGTTTGCAAAGGAGGAGGCCGACCGCATCAGGCAACGGGCCCTCGCCGCTGTCGCTGGGATTCCGATCCCGATTTACGCCACCGTAGACACGAGCTCGCTGTCCGATCGTCCTGTAATGGACCGAGTCCAAGACGTCGACGGCGGGCACTGTTCCCGCGCGCCTCAAGGAGTTGTCAGCAGCAGGAGGGGCCCTACTGGGGACAGGGTTGTCCGAAAGGGAGCTCGTGCCACGGTATGAAGGCTAGAAGGAATGGCGCCGGGTTTTAAGTTAAAAAAAAAAAAGTTGTTTACTCCTTGATTCGACAAAAACAGGAAAAAAACAGCCTTTTGGCATAGCAAAAAAACATGAGCTTGTCAGCACTCCCACATGCTATATCATCACACCAGCTCATCATAAATTGAAAGTTTCACCTCACTAAAGTATCGATTTACCTATAAACGTTGTTTATCGTAAGGCGCGGCTGTGCCAAGGTCGCAGGCATTGTTATCAAATTGATGAGATTCGTATCGACCCGGCACGTCACTAGTTTCCAGTTGTTTCATGAAATGTAGTACCTACGGTTAAATCTGTTTTAATGGTCACGGTAGATTTTTATTTTCTTTCTTTTTTACGGCACGCTATATTTTATTTATTGTTACACTAACGACCTGCCCCGGCTTCGCTCGTGTGCAGTATTATACATAGATACATATAAACCTTCCTCTTGAATTACTCTATCTATTAAAAAAACCGCATCAAAATCCGTTGCGTAGTTTTAAAGATTTAAGCGTACATAGGGATATAGGAACAGAAAAAGCGACTTTGTTTTATACTATGTAGAGATAAAAGCCCTTTGGAGTCGTGACGTCAATTCATTAATTTGTTTATTTAAACTTCATGTACAGTAGTGGTAGGTACATCATTCTCTACCAGTCCGTTCGTGTCACGAACACTAATTTATTTATAAGTAGTATGCACAATAAGTAAATTCAAGATAATTAAAAATATAATGAATTAGGTTTTACGTGCTAATATTAAAATACATATTATATACGACGCTGAAATTATAAACTAATAAATATTATGATCTATGATAAACAAGCTTAATAATGGTTTTTTTTTTTCATAACAAGCTTTTATAGCTTATACCTATAGAATTAATACTCATCAAGACGAATCATGCGAGGCCAAACTCAATGGGTCGTTTAACTACCAAGCCACCTTCCGATTCCATCATCAGATCAGCTCCTTATCATAATAATTTTTTATCGTCATCTGATTTACACATGCATGCAAAATTTCAGCTCAATCGGTAACCGGGAAGTGGGTCAAATTTAATTTACAAGATTTGATTACAGACAAACATCGGGACAGGTGAAACTAAATAAAAGCTTGTAATATGAAGTCATTCTAATTTAGAAAACTTAAAATATAATAATTATAACAAAGACCAAACTAAGGATGAGAGGATCTTAAGTAGTAGTATTAATTCTCTGTGTGTGAAATTACAGTTTAAACATTGTTGGAGTTTAAGTCTAATGGAAGTAAAACTATTATAAATTGGACTCTCCAAAATAACAAAAAAATCGTAAACATGTTATTTTTGTTGGAATATAACAAAATTAAATCCATCTTGCTTCAACACTATGGTCTCACTCTTTCTAACCAATAAATATTATACTTAATGAACAGAGTCCGATGAGACCACTTGACTAGTTACTGTATTCCCTTGGCCCTGCTTAGGAGCACACGTCTCACGTAATATTACTGAAACACACCTTCCAATATAAAGAAAAGGATAATAAACAGTTATTATTTAAATCCTTAAAACGATGTTTCTCTTTGGTGTCCTAATAATCCCAACAATTTTATCTCGTGAATGAAATTCCGTAGATTCCAAAAAAAAAAAAAAATAGCAATGACAACATTAAATTAAAAAAAAAAAAAAACAAGAAAATCAACCGTCTAACAAAACCGGCTCGTTCGCATAACCTACCGTCTGCATTCTTGATAGATCTCTTCACAATGCGTCATCTCCATTAATGACCGTATTGTAAACACCTACTTCCTAAATTAATAATTCACGCCGTGTCGCCTCCACTTATAATAATTAATTAACAACAAAACTCATCTAATTATCAATGTGATACAAAATCCATTATTCATGAGAGCAAAACAATCTTCACAGAAAAACACGAAAAAGAAATCGTGCGTAACGAAATGAAGGAACAAAGCGACAGGCTCTCTTCGATATTAAAAAGAAACAAAGATCTATGTCACAAAATAGATAGGTACAGAAGTCAATCTACATACAAAGCGCGCTCGAACAACGCACACGTAGACACCGCTCACGGACACGATATCTCGGAGCGCCTTCGGCCACAAAATAGATAGGTACAGAAGTCATTCTATATACAAAGCGCGCTCGAACAACGCACACATAGACACCGCTCACGGACACGATATATCGGAGCGCGCGCGAGTGCAGCTAAACTGAGTGAACTTTTTTGTGAGATAATGTAGCAAAAAAGAGTTATAACTATTTAGTGGACGGTTTTTTAAATTCAACATTAATTGCTGAATTATCGTTTTTAAGCTACCAGTTTTAAGACGTAATTAAGTAGGTATTTGCTTGTACTTTGATAGTTTGTTTTTACGTAACGCAGTACAGTTAGGTAGGTAGATAAGTAATTAAGTACATGACTTTATGGTCATGTTATATTTTTACAATTTTGCCGCGCCCGAGCGCGTTTGGAGAGAGCCGTTGCGACCCTAGCGCGATTGCTGAGCGTAGGTGTATGAAAAGTGAAGAGATTGACTTCTGTACCTATCTATTTTGTGCCTACGTTGTCCATAAAAGCTGTTCACTAGATGTGTCGCCGCAGAATGCACACAGAATTAATAATCTTTTCCGTTACCGTTTCCTTTGTGGTTCGTACTTCGTATTCCGATGGACTTCAACAGTTTATCCAGTAAAAGCTTAGATAGTGTCACGCCGGAGAGCGATTTTGTTTTTTTTTTGTTGTTGTTGGGTTTCGAATTGCATGCGGGAATTAAAAAACTTTTTATCATGACCTTTTCACTATGAATGAACGTGCCCGCATCGTTTTTGTTACTTTCTGTGCTTTTATTGTTGTTCCTAGTTTGATTTTGCTGTTATTTTTGTATCTTTGTTTTCATGTTTTGTGGAGGAGTGCTTTCGACAATATTCTGAATTTGAGTTATTGGAGCAAGAATATAGCAGTTGTAAAGTTTGTTCTAGGAATTGTAGGTACTTTGGGAACTGAAATCGACCTCAAATACGGACGATATATAACACTTTGACCGTCATGTCAGTTAGTGATGTTCAATCCCGCTATAATCTCTAAACACGCTATAGATTATTGAATATATTTTTATAGCGCGCTATTTTATATTATACGCTATAACGCTATCATTATAACACGTTATAATAAAACTCGACAATCAACTGAACGCGGAGACGTTAATATTTTATTCGGCAACGCGCTAAACGGACACAATAAACGCTATATTGCTATCTCGATTTGGCCTCGCTGTAGACGTTTTGTTAGATATAGCGCGGAGGCAGAGCCTATATAACAAACGCTATACGCTATGAACAAATAGCGTGTTATGTTTTGGCGCTATACGTTATATATTATTAGCCACCACTAATGTCAGTACATTTGCTTCAATAATTATTTTACTTTTTTGGAATTCTCGTAAAGCCAGATCGATTTGTTTAACTGTTTTGTTAACCCTTCAGATACCGTCAATTAGAGACACAATAGTAAGACAATAGATGCGCGGCCACCGGTGGTCGCTTGGGGATTCATGAATTAAGGGCCTATTATATTTTAATTGAATATATGTATTTATTACATTTTGTAACTATCGTGGTACACTGTCATTACCTGGTATTATAATAACTCATTAGCATATCTAGTAAAACCTGTCATTAATTTAATGTCATGTAGGTATGTTAAGGTTACAAAAAATACTGGCCAGCACATAGATTCTAATAAAAATAAAAGGTTTTCTTTGAGATGGTTATCAGCCGTAAACTATTACCATACCGTGTAATTACCATTACTAACTAACTAAATAATTATTTTTTAAATAGTTTGATGTAATTATTTAAATAGTTCATACATAATTGAATTGTTTAAATATTTTGCCTTACCATGACGTGTTAAAATATCAAACATGCGAGCAAAAAAGAGGGATGGAGTTATACACCCTAAATAGCTACATTCCTTTAACGGTTCAGTTTAGGTCGTCAAATGCATTGCTTTAAGAGCTCTCTAGGGTCTCTGTTCTTCGTTGAAATAAACAGCTACCGTCACTATCAATTTTCCTCGATTACCTATTTGAAAATCGAATTTAAATGATGATTGACAAATGACAGGTTAAGTTGGGATCGTACCCCTATCAATCACTTCCAGTGAGATACTGGCAACTTCAGGGCCAAAGTAAAGTTGAATAATACAATAAATAGTCGGCATTGGAAATTGTTGTTGATTTTTTTTTGGCCATCCCTGTGAATTGTGATAGACGTCTTTTGGAAAATATTAAATTACTTCGTTATGGTGGTTTTAATTTAATCAATAAGCCGTTTTTTATGGTGGGCAAAAATCATCCAATGACAAGCCCCGCTCTTGGGCGGAGCGAGAGATAGTGTTGTAGCGACATCTGTGACGCCACATAAGAACTACGAAGAAAACACGAAATCCTGCATCGCGCAATCAGAGTTCTCCGCGCGATTTGAACATATACGACAGCCCGACATCAACTATCGGGCAGTCGCCCACCAGACTATAACACCCTGTCTGGACGGAGGATCCTCCCTTTTCAACGGAGGTATGTGGGACTTTACTCTCTGTTCCACCTACCTCCAAACTGGTGACCCTCGACAAAGAACGTCAGCGCAGCCTTCGTGCAGCTACTACTTCGTGACGTCATCATCACTTCCTCAAGCTTTCGAGCAACGAACCAAACAGCCAGCACCCTCGGCTAAGGGTATCCTGACCACCAGTATGTCTACCTGGTCATACCTGGTCACCACCTCAGCCGCATCAGCGACCTTGGCACACCGCACCTTCGGCCAGTCATATGAAGAGCCATGAAGAACCTCACCTGGTCGACGCCAGCAATCAAGCCCTACGTCGCACAAGCACCGCTCCGACTCACTGGAGCCAGCAGCACTACTCCGACTCACTGGAGACTGCAGCATCATCCCGACTCACTGGGACAGCACCACCCCGACTCACTGGGGCATCATCCCGACTCACTGGGACATCATCACCCCGACTCACTGGGGCATTATCCCGACTCACTGGGATAGCAACACCCCGACTCACTGGGGCATCACCGCAGACAGTTCCGACTCACCGAGAACTATGCGGCATCGGTTCCGACTCACTGGAACCAACCTACCGCTGGCCTGGCACACATCAAGAAGCATCAAGAATCATCGATCTCCGATCTCCGGAGGGGAGTGATGTAGCGACATCTGTGACGCCACATAAGAACTACGAAGAAAACACGAAATCCTGCATCGCGCAATCAGAGTTCTCCGCGCGATTTGAACATATACGACAGCCCGACATCAACTATCGGGCAGTCGCCCACCAGACTATAACACCCTGTCTGGTTGGAGGATCCTCCCTTTTCAACGGAGGTATTTGGAACTTTACTCTCTGTTCCGCATACTCCCAAAGTGTCAGACTCTTACTGACTAAAAACTCACCCCGTTCCTTCTAGCCCTCATACCGGGGCTCGAGCTTCCTTTCGGATAACCCTGGCCCCAGTAGGCTTCGACCCAGTTGGGCCCCTGCTGTTAATCAATAAGCCTGGGAGAGATTGCAGATTGCGATAATGACGTTCATTAAATGTTTTGTTGTTTCTCAAGTTCTGTTGTTATTTACTTTTTGGTGTTCAATAAACTTTCGATACACGGTAGACATCCCACCTATACGCGCAAAACAGTTTAGGAGTGGAATTCCCTGCTGGAGTCTGTGTTTCCTTATTGATACAACCCGGGAATCTTTAAAGAGTGTTACTTCTCGGCGCTCCATCAGGTGAGATAGCGGTCAAGCGCGGACCTATCAAAACTAAAAAAAAAAACTGTACTATAGAAAGACTGATTCTCTCACCTCATTAGATGGTTTAGAACCCAATGCACTTTATAACAGAAAAAAAAAACCACTAATTAGAGTTTACAAATAAATGGATATTGCCAGTTAAAATTAGTACGGCCGAAAACGAGAATAATTTTACAAGCTTTTATTTAATTTCACCTGTGCCGATGTTTGCCTGTAATCAAATCTTGTAAATTAAAGACCCACTTCCCGGATAGTAGTCGGCGTTACGTACTAACTACCTACAGGTCATTGGACTCGCTCAGCTGACGTTTTCTTAAAAATAATAATTTCGTACCTGCGTAAATTAATAGGTACGAGTTTTTAGGAAAAGGTACTTACTTTATTTTTAATTTTATCGTTACAAATTGATAATGTTCCATGTACCGGATCGACTCTCCACGGGATTAAAACGATCAAAATTTTGCGGTGTAGGTATCCCGAGCTATAAAATCTTGCTATGAAAAAAATATTTTTATTAAAAACTTGTTTTATAGTAGGTAATAAAAATAATAACTTTGATAAGAATAAATCTTACAGCTAATTGCGTATCTAAAAGCCCTTTTTACTGTCTCCGATCTCGACAATACCTGCTGGTTCTCATTGTACTTCTTAATTAAGGTAATGTTTCTCAGTAAGACCGTTCCAGCTTTAGATTCCCAGGTCAGGCGGTGTAATTGGTTTATTCCTGGAAATGGAAGCCGGTACATATTTCTATTTACAGTTACAACACAATTTCGTCGGAATTGAACTGCCAATCAATCAATTGACAAAAGTTTTATTTACATAGCAATATACCTACTTAGAATACAAATAGGCTACCAATAACTAGGCCAAGTTTCGTGACCGAAAAATCAATATGTATGACAATTGTTAGAGGTAGGAGCCCCGAGAGATAATCTACGTTCAGCCATTTTGTGGACTTCATCTCCAACAAAATTGCATTAGATAGAACTTTTGCATTGATAAAGCTAAGAACTTTATTAGACCGACGCACACGTATAACACCCCTAATTTGTACGTAGAACGACGTCGCGTGGCATGTATCAAGTGTAGCTCTACAAGTCTAGTTTCCGTAAAATGTATGGAGACCGACGTGCCCAGATCTGCGTGTGTGGCACACGTATGAGCAGTGTAGTTCTTCAGCCAGAAAATTAAAACAAGGCTGAAATTTACCGATTAGCTGCTGCACTGTATTTCGCGATTTCGATTCCCGCTCAGAACAAATATTTTTATGACCTGTAGATGGTTATTCCGGGCCTGGGATTTTTTTTACTGGGTTGCGATAGTCGCTGACGCCATTTCACCATGAGATTCCGTCGGTGCTCTGTCTGCCATGCCGTGACTTGTCGCGGCAGTGGATTTTCACCCCGGCGCGGCGTTGCATCTCCACGCTCAAATCGTGCATGTGAGCAGGGATGTTGCCTCCAGGTCCCACGGTGGTAGGCCAGCAAGAAGGCTCGCCGTTTCGCGGGAAATCGTGCGGTATCCCCGCAACATCCGTATTGCAGGTCTTGTGTGTGTGAGTTTACATCGTTTCAAACGCACCCACAATACAGGAATCATTAGTAGTGTAAGGTAACGGTACTAGGATTCTTTAGACGCAGGCAATACAATAGGCTATAGCACAAAAAAAAGTATAGAGTTACACAATACAGTTGCCCAGAGCGTACTCGAACCGAAAGGCTCACCAACTCAGCAATTGCTGGACGTCAGACACCCAGCGCTGGGCTGGTTTTCAGCTGGCACCCTGCCGTGACGCAAATAACGTAATTTATTTAAAGAAAGAACAAAAAATGGAGAAATTAATTTCCGTATAATTCGTGACACAACAATATTTTTCCAGGTTTAAAAGAATCACAAACCATATACCTATTTTAAAGTATTAACAATTTCCATAAATACACATGAGTCAGCGTTTATTATCCCAACGGGAAAAATCATGCCAAGAGAATGGTTCGAAATTACCCACCGGTGTACTAATAAAATCATAGTGCACACTGCAGCTATCAATCCGTGTGACAGGTCGGTGTGATGCGTGCCCCATAGGGACCTATATGTCAGGCCCTAGGGTAGCTAGGTGTTTGGATAAAACTGGTCGGGTAGTTCCCCTCTGTGCTTCAAAACCCATTGTGCACTCATAATTTTAATGCCCATACATTCATGATTCTACCGCGATCCAAGAAATTTTAAGTAGAGTTAAAAAATTAATGACGCACAATATATTTACTAAATATCATTAAGATTAAACATTGTAAGGAAACCTAGAAGCAAAAATTCGAAGACATGTGACAGCCACCAACCCGCACTGGGCCCGCGTGGTGGATTACGACCCATTCCCTCTCCTAGAGAGGAGTCCTGAGTCCCAGCAGTGGGAACATTTGGGATTTATTTATACTGAGATGAGACAAAACATCCTTACTAAAACAAAAATTGCCTTTTTTTATTCAAATATTGAATGGTCAGTTCGGTTTTCCTGTTTCCGAAGCTGGCATCCCTCGTGGTATAGGGCGCTATAGGGCTGTTAGGGGTCGTAACCGCGGTTTGTAGGGGGCTACGGGCTGCAGGGGATATTTGCGTAATTGCAACACGCGTCGGCTGTTGTCTGCCGTGCAATGTGTCGCTTTGTTTGATAACATCTATGTTTTATATATTTAGACAGGCGTGTTCGTCTAGTGGTTAGTGGCCCTGACTGCTATGCTGGAGGTCGTGGCTACGATTCCCATCCAGGACAAATGTTTGTGTGATGAGCATAATCATTTGTTTTGTGCCTGGGTGTAATTTATCTATAATAATATGTACCTATGTATTTAGAAATATATAAGTATGTTTATCAGTTGTCTAGTACCCATAACACAAACTCTGCTTAGCTTGGTACTAGACGGCATTGTGTGATGGTTGTGGAATATTATGTTATATTATATTTATAACTTTTATGTGATAGACACTAGCTTCTGCCAGCGGGTTTGCCCGCGTGGAAATGGATAATATATATAGCTTATAGCACTCGGGGATTGTGCAGCTACATAATTATTAGTGATTAAATTTTCAGAATCGGTTCAAAGAGAGAACTTACAATCCTCCTCACAATTTTATTATTGGCGGACTGGCTTGTACTCAAAAAATATTGTAATAGCGCTGCGTGGGTCACTTAGTCGGACACGGTTATGTTTTTGACGCCCTGCTCTTTTGTCATGTAATGAGCATGAGATCAATCACTTGCAAACGCTAGTTGAAGTAAGGGAAGGGACGAAGTGTCGGTCACCAATGTCTGACGTGGCATGAATGTAGCTTTTACCGACGGTCACCACTGTCCGACATGGCGACTAACGTGTGAACTAGTTTTTGCCAGAGCCTTCGCCCTCATGAATGTATAAAATAGTCCCAATAGACCGTTCTTTAAGCCTCAGCACATCATCATCTATTTATAGGCAAAGTTTCATCCGAATCTGTTCTGTTGTCAGTTTTTAATCTGCCTTTATAAATCTTTCGTGCTATGCTTTCATTCAGTGTCATGCATTTTCAGAGAACTCCAAATATGTATGAGTATTATTTATTTACTTTGCTTTATACCTATGTTTCTCAACATACGTGGAATCCTGTTGCGGATGTCAGACTGAAACCTTTATTTATGGTTTATTTATCTGACCCATAAAACAACTGACAGCTACGTTACGTAGGTATTGCGGTACGTGAAGCTTGCAATGAACATTTCTAGAATAAAAATTGGAAATACGCTATAAAATGGGACCTGCGTGATTTAAAGCTTTCAGTAAAGTAAAAGGAAACAAAAAAAAAACTGGATTTTACGTGTCATTTAATTTTTTGGCAGTGTCCTTTTTATAGTCTACGACTAGTGTATCGTTCCGGTTTCGTATGGATTCAAGTTTTGCACTCAAAACTTTCTCGTTTATCGTTCCTATATATTCGGTGAAATTCGTTTTTTTATTCCATCGCACAGTTTAGAAGAAATAAGCGGAGAAAGAGATAATGACTGACAGCGATTTTTTTTTTATCAAATTCGATCATTTTGAATGGAAATCAGAAATGATAAACTGGAAAAAAGGACGCATTACGTATTTTCGCCCTACCGCCCATTTGTCAAGTGACTGGAGTGAACTATATTTCAATTAATATTAATTTAAGTTTGAAACATATTTGAAAAAAGGCTAGCCATCTTGATTGACTCTAGAAAAGCGTTATGTGGAATATTGCTAATTTTAAACATCATCATCATTTCAGTCGAAAGACGTCCACTGTTGCCACAATGAACGGTCCTGGGCGTCTTGCATCCATTGGATTCCCGCAACCCTTACCAGGGCTTCAGACCTCCTTGTAAGAAGCCTTCCAACACTGTGCCTTCCGGTACCCGGCGCCACTCCAGAACATTTCGGCCCCAACGGCCATCTGTTCTGCGAGCAGTGTGTCCCGCCCATTGCCACTTAACACTTAATCATTTTAAACACCTACTCGCAATAGGATAGTTTCCAGGGTCAAAATAACTACATTTTATTTAGTCCGTATTTTAGATTATAAAATAAATATTGGACACGTATTTTTTCTCTTTTCGATTAAACTAAAAAAATTACGTGTGAAAACCCCGTGCGAAAAAATGCAGCACGGCGTGACGTTACACGTAACTTAATGGGCTATATCTTTGTCATTTTTGGTTTAATTTCCAAAAATAAAGATACGTGGTCCCTTATTTTTTAATAATGTAAAAGACGGACTAATTAATTTTTAACGGCAACTAGCCTATTACCTGCAGTTTCTGTCAACTAGTTAGTAACTCAGAAGCGCAATATTAATATTTCTGCTACTTTCGTATACATATTCCTGAATTCTGAGAAGGACACGCTGGTCGGATGTGGAATTAATTCACCTGGTACTGGGAACTCTTGACTAATTAGTTACCTTCGTTGGCACATTATACACGCGAACTATATCACAAGATTTCTAGATTCATCATCTTTATGCAAAGAGAGAACAGAGAGAGAGAAAGAAAGAGAGTATGTAAGAGTATATCTATCTATCTATCTTCAAGCGTCATCACATTGACTGGTCGTCGCCTACTAGGACCACGGTTTCCCTTTCAGGAACTCCCCATGCCTAGGAGGGATCGGCCTTGCTGGGCCCCTGAGGTTTAGTGCTTAAGGTGCGTGTGGAGCACTACGCGGTGACGACGACTTGGGCTCGGACCGGACGGTCGGACGGCGAGCTACCCGTTGCTCGCCGTCCGCAAGCCCGCGCTTACGGTGGATACACGGGAGTTGAGGCCTAGAATTACGAAACTTTAACGCCAATAATAAAATGATACCAGTGTTTAAAAAAAAACTGTTGTTGTAGGTACTAATTGCTAAAGGTAACCTAATGCGACTAGGACGCATTCTAGAAAACAAACACTCATTTTATTGCGAGGTATCAAGTAGAATAAACGACTATTCCATTGCTACCCTAATTGAACCGATGTAGGTCAAATGTAGATTCCGCTTATTGATACTAGTAAACAAAATCTACAAACGGTAACATATTATGTAACTGTTGTAACGTTTGGTGCGGCATTTTGGGCGGCTGTGGGTTATCTTCAACACCTATACGTGTTGAAGGTTGGGAGATTCCTGATTTTTAATGCGAATATGGGTCTTTGTTGCTTGGGTATAGCTTCGGGCTGGTGGCCTCCAATTCTGATTAATCGTAATCGTTAAAAGGTGCTCTGGAGTGACACCACTTGCAGGTGGAGTTGCCCAGAAGCAAATAATGTATAACTATCAAACAAGAGCACGGACAGGCAGGAGTGTGGTTTTAGTCTGTAGGAGTCTGACAGTGCCCTGATTGGCTCATCTGTGAGGAAGCCTGGAGTCCAAGAGGATTTCTCACTCCAGCCAAAAAGAAAAAAACTGTTGTAAAGTGTTTTGGTATAGAGAAGCTCCAAATCAGTGCTTCAGTGAATCAAAATTAAATTGATCAATTGCAAATCAGTAAACTGAATGCAGGATTTCATAAAAAAGTATTGGTTTGAATAGAATTTTAGCAGCGCGGGTTTTCCGACTGCTTACATTTAGAAACTACCTCTTTTTTTTTCGATAGAAAGTCATCAAATGGAGGAAGAGTAAATATCAGACCTTTACTGACTTTAAAATCTGTATTTTAATAGTAAGTATTTCGAAAAAAAAAACTCTTTCGAAAAAACCCGCAGTTCTGACAGACATAGATATCGGCTTTTAGTGGGCCCCAGTGGGCACTATCAATGCATTTTTTTTTAAATTATTGACCACTTTCTCACCTAATGGAAAGCTACAATGTGTTATATATCGTTGTCTAGAAGAAATCTATTTAATCTTGAATTAAAGACCCCTGGCTAGGCTTATCACTTACCTGTAATTATAATGTTTTACTTCCCAAAAGCTTTTGTAATAATCATTAAGTATTATTCTGTGAGCATAACATAACTTCACGCTTTTCTTGACAGCATAAACAGAGGTGTGCTTACCTATAATTACCCACTATGTTTTAAGTCCCAAGTACCTAATTTGTCATCAATGGGGCACATGTTCATGCCTCGGGATGCTACTAAAATAAATTGTCCGACTCGGGAATTGAACCTAGGACCTTACGCTCGAACAAGTAGGTCAACAAGGCAGTCATTCTCTTTGGATCGGGCAACAAATTGACCGATTCTTCGTATCAATGAAGTTACTCAATAGATTTGAACTTAGAACAACTCAAGAGTGGACCAATAGGAGCGGTCGACGTCTATCATAATGACGTCATTAATTACCTTATCTATCAATAGATCGGAGATTTGAATTGAGTGTTAGCACTAGAAAGACGGGAAAATCTATCTACCTACAAAGACGGCGACCGGTCAAATGACTGCCCCAATTTATTTAATTTTTTTTTTTATTTATGTGCTAAAATTGGTAACTATAGTAATAAAACAGGGTATAATATATAATTATTTATTTAATTTACTTTCAATTTTTGCATTTTAACATTTTATTTACGTTACAAGAGCTGCAAAGTGGCTTTTTGCAAGAGTCGCATACTTTATTAGTTTTATTTTTGCACTTCTGTATATAGCATTCTCGTCTTTTCCGACTTTCCGGATTTTGAAGAGAAGATCGAGAAGTAGAAGGTGTGGGTTCTTCGGACGACAGTTCGGTTTCAGAGGGTCTCGGTTCAATTTCTACTTTGCCGCTAAGTTCACTTGCTAAACTTAGTATGAAATTCCTTCGTTTTATGTTGGTGCCTGACCTTATCTTATACAAAATGAAGGAATTTATCCCTGCTAGGTCCAAAATATTGAAAAATACCTGTACAGGCCACCTTCGAGATGCCGCTTTGACACTATATTTTTTTGCCATCTGGTCAGCCACATCCACACCGTACTTGGTAGCATTGTTCATAAATTGAGAACGTATTCTCAATTTATGAACTTGTCGGGCTGCTAACATACTGCAACCGGCTAGTGGCAGGGCGGTTGCAGTACGCATAAATTGAATGCGCCCTTATAATGCGTTGGTATTAGTTTAGACCTATGCGCAACAGAGTGTAAAGTTCCACTGTACAGCCCGTTGAAAAGGGAGCATTGTCCGACCAGACGTGTGTTGTGTCTAGTCCAGGCAACTGCCAGTTAGTTAATTTCGGACTGTTGTATAATTCTAGGAATAAACCTGTAATCATGCAGGCATCATTATTGTAGAAATAGAAGACAATACTTAACTCATAACTGTCTCCTAAGAGTCTAAAATTATAATTGGTTATGTAAATAATGTATGTAATTCAATAAACAATTAAATTTAATTTGAACAAAGTGCCACGCCACGCCAATTGTAATTATAAGCTTAGCTATTTTCTGAGTTACTGACGAGTACTTAGTAATTGTGTAATATGTAAAGAAGACTGTTATTAAATATTTAAACATAACCTACGTAGTTGTAGAAGCCTTTGAACTTTGCCCTTTATACCTATATACTTGTGTTGAATGTAAATCTTCATGTTAGGTATACTAGGGATGTAATGGAAATGGTTATATCGGAGCCGTACTCGGAAACGGAGGTTTTAAGTTTTGTTTGTCGATATCGGTATCGAACATAGCACCGACACCGACATTGCCGACGTAGCACGAAGAATCGCCAAACTTATGTGGCAATGGGCAGGGCACATTGCTCGCAGAACAGATGGCCGTTGGGGCTGAGAGGTTCTAGAGTGGCGACCGCGTACTGGAAGACGCAGCGCGAAAGGCCTCCTACAAGGTGGACCGATGACCTGGTGAAGGTTACGGGAATCCGATGGATGCGGGGCGCGCAGGATCGATCGTTGTGGCGACACTTGGGAGAGGCCTATGTCCAGCAGTGGACGTCTGGCGGCTAAAATGATGATCGGTATCGAAATTGGAGGTGGAGGCAAAGGCGTCAAACGAGGCTTACAGTGACGCGTAGCTTCAAGACGCGTTCCCTCATTATACGCTTGATGTACGCCTGCTCACAACTTGGTCGTACGGTCGTGTGGTTACCGTTTAGTCGATAGAGCTTCATATTTTTGCATGTAAGCTGTGAGCAGGTGTACGCCAAGCGTATAATGACGAATACGCGTCCGTGAACAGTAGGTCTAAGACAGTACTAAAACTAAAAAAAAAAACTTGGATGAATAGCGATATTGCCCGCTGCGGTCTTCCCGTCCGATTATAATTTTGGTGTCTTCAAAGCTGGAGTGAATAGGCTCTTAATAAACTAGGGTGCCCCACCATCAACGATTGCTCACTGCTTACCATCAGGTGGGATTGCAGTCAAGTACTAGCTTATAAAAAAAAAATGAGAAGTGAATGCCTTGTTGCATTAAGTCCGCCTATGTACCACTACTGTACATGAAGTTTAAATAAATAAATAAATAAATAAATAAATATTCCAAATTTGAAATAAAACAACAAGTGGAAGAGTAATCGACAAAAGGCACGGGGTGAAGGAGGTTCTGCGCGCGACTAGTTGCTTGTTTGTTCCTCCGATAAAAGTCCCGATTATATTAAATCCGAATCGAAGGTACAAAGTTAATCGGAATTGAACCATCGTAACATCTCTGGTACATAGGTACATTGGTAAGTACCTACTATAAGTACTTACATATACAACAGTTACTTCTGTTTAGATACTAAATTACGCATAACTTCTGTTTCTAATTTACATATTATACCAAGTCTAAAATTGTTTATTTTATTAGACAGCAGCGTTGGAAAAGCTCGCTTGGGTATCTAAAGCCGGGTATTCACTATGTTCGCGTAAGGAATAAATAACTCCTGTATCGTGAGTGCGTTCACAAACATGTTAACTCAAATACACAAGATACCCAGACCCGGAACACTTATCTGTAGGCCATACAAATAATTGTCACGTGCGAGAATCGAACCCGTGATACGCAGCACAGCAGCCATTCCTTCACCCACTAATTAAGCCCCGATTGTACTTAAGAGAAGTCTAGACAGATCGGCGGCGGAGACCTTTCGCGCCGGGCCCTGGTCGAGGCCATGGTCCGGAGCGAGGAGGAATGGCTGGCGGTCGCCTCCTTCTGCGAAGCAGTAATGCTAGTAAAGGAGGAGGTCGACTCCAATCCGATCCGATCCCGATTTCCGGCCACCGTAGCCGCAGGCTCGCGGGCGGCGAGCCCTGGGTAGCTCGCTGTCCGATCGTCCGGTAATGGACCTTCAGGCGCGCACTGTTCCCGCGCGCCTGAAGGAGTTGTCAGCAGCAGGAGGGCCCAGCTGGGTCGAAGCCTATTGGGGACAGGGTTGTCCGAAAGGGAGCTCGTGCCCCGGTATTAAGGCTAGAAGGAACGGCGCGGGGTTTTTAGTCAGTAAGAGTCTGACACTATCTCCCGCTCCACCCAAGAGCGGGTTTTGTCATAAGATGATTTTCCCCGTCGACAAAAAAAAAAAAATTCTAGACAGATTTATTGATTAGATTTCTACAATTTTTGGATTTCTACAACACCAACAACATCCGCCATTTCTATAAAAACGTATAGCGATTCGATCGCATTAAAGAAAAAAAACAAAACGATACAATGTAATTGTATTAGGGAAAGTAACAATTTCGTATTGCTTTACAAATTACTTCGTGTCGAATAACGATCGAACGGC
Organism: Mythimna lalbum; assembly: GCA_949319445.1. Taxonomy (NCBI): domain Eukaryota; kingdom Metazoa; phylum Arthropoda; class Insecta; order Lepidoptera; family Noctuidae; genus Mythimna; species Mythimna lalbum. The sequence goes on along the minus strand of OX439345.1, from coordinate 4,863,398 downwards.
GGTAGAAAACAACTGAAGCATTTGTCTAAGTGTCTATTAAAATTTATTTGTACGAGTTGTATTTATTTATATAAGTTCTTCATGCAAATAATAATAAAACGTAATAAATCAATTATGGTTTTACCCAGAACGGAAGATATTAGATGTTTTGCTACATAAAAAAAAACAATATTACCTAAACATCGAAAACTTTGCCACACTACACCATTACACCATTGTTCTTTATTATATTGCAAGTTACTTTTACCATAATACCAGTGTAAACAATTCGCTTATCCCTATCAACAATGTCGGATGTGAAAATTGGCCACTTTACACGAGAGCGAGTCAAAGTTTGACATACGTCATTAGTAACTGGCGAATGGGCCACATCTGACAATGTTAACGTGGCCCATTTTAGAAACTACACGTAATTTATTTTTTCTTTTTGCTGCTATTAAAAAAAGGGACTTTTTGAGAATGATTCGTGAAACAAAAAGAACATGGCAAAAAAACATATCCAACATTGTTAATAGGGACAAGCGAATTGTTGGTGACACAATAAATAATACACGTGGAGAACCTTCTCCTTTTTTGAAATCGAAAAAATCTGGTGCCCACAAATTGTCTTAGAATTATACTATATTCTCTCTGAGTTAGTATTACCAGATCTAATAAAATTAAAATCTGTAAAGCCGTAAAGCTAGAAAGCATGATATTTTATCGATACAACTTTAAAAACGTTTCCCGCTCGCGATGAGACAGTAGATCGAAATCGATATCCAGAAATACAAGACCTCTATTTCACCTAATCTAACGAGCACTCATTCCTCTTGAAAGCGTGTCTTCGTTCTAAGCGTATTCCAGTCCTTTTTTTTTATTTTACCCTTTCTCACTTTTTGCACCCACTTTTTTGCCTCGACTTAGACCCACAAAGTGTCACTGACACATTTCCGTGCAATATCCATAGAAAACACTGCTCTTAGTCTATCTATTCCAGCTCCATTCTAGCTAGTCTAAAGAGCACTTATTCTAGTGTCAATGCACACTGCTCCTGAATGCGTTACGTTCAATATATGGCGATAAACGAGCCCATCTGTCACGCTAGCCACGAGTTATCGGTGCAATGGAACCGAACGTCTTACTAGGACGTTTGCTTAGTTTGCGTCTTGGATGGAGCAGGTATGTGGTTTGGGTGTGGGTTGGTACAGGCCAGTGAGTTAGGGCCTTCGGAGTGATGATTTCAAGCTTCAATTGACAATTCTGAGGACTAAGTTAGTTTTCGCCTTGAAACGGAATGCAGTGAGGTTTTGTAGTGCCTCTTGAAGTTGTATAATCTGCCTCACCATTAACTAACTAACTAACTAATTAGATTGGATCGCAGTCAAGAACTAGTTTTATAATAAAAAAAAAATTATACGACTAATATTTAACAAAAAAGTCTGAGATGTTAACGCTGGTGACCCATTCCTATGTTTTTCCTGGTCTAGTTTTATTATGTGTCTCCGCATCGCAAAGTAGGATGACTCTGTCAAGAAAGTACCGGGAAAAGATCAATAATACACAAAATGTCTGTTATTCATCCAAATTTATTTTATCACCTTCAAAGTATGCTCCTTTAGAAACGATACACTTGCGCCAACGAATAATCCATTCATCAAAACATTGTTTAAAACGCTGCTTCCTGAATTGAGTTCAGTTCTCGCCGCGAATTCTCCTTTATGTCGTCTATCGATTGAAAACGGGTGCCACGAAGTGGTAATTTGAGTTTAGGAAAAAGAAAAAAGTCAGCAGGAGCCATATCTGGTGAATATGGTGGTTGCTGGATGGTATTTGTTGAGTGTTTGGTCAAAAATTCGTTCACAATGATAGCCTTGTGCGAAGGCGCATTGTCGTGGTGCAAAATCCAAGAATTTTTTCCACAAATCTGGCCTTTTTCGTCGAATTTGCTCTCTTAATATTCATATTCATATTCATATTCATTTATTTGCATACCATAATGTGATCAAAGATGTTACAATAAATATGCTTAAAGCTAAGGTACATTTATGGACCCTGTAAGGGCACAGCAACATAGTTAAAAAATAAAATTTATAATTATGTAACCAAATAATAATCAATGTCTAATTAATAATAAAATTAAAATTGGTAAAATTAAACATTTAAATCAAAATTAAATAATCAAATAACACATCAGAAATTAATCAAAATATCAAAATCAAACTAAAATTATCAAATAAAGCAATTAAAATCAAACATTAGTCAAATAAAATAATCAAAATAATAAATAATGTCAATGTTATAATCAAATTCAAAATAATAATCAAAATAAATTCAAATTTTACAAAATAATAAATAATGTCAATGTTATAATCAAATTAAAAATAATAATCAAAATAAATGCAAATTTTACAAAATAATAAACAATGTCAGTTATTAAAATTGGTAAATATAGAATTAATCTGAATTTAAATACTTAGAATTTATTGCACTTCCATTTTATCATTTATATTGTTACGTACGTAGGTAATTAAATGCCGATTTACCAATAAAGAACTTTATTTACCACAAACAATAAATAATTAGTCCAGTCAACAATAATCCAAATCACAGTTAGCACTAGAGTTCCGTTATACTATCGCCTCGGTCGTTAGATAAAATCACTTCGCACACTTAGGTAGATCGCTCTTGATCGCAGTCGAAATCAGAACTGACTCACTTCCGTTCGGGGGCTCGTATTTATACGCGTAACAAAGAAAATTCTAGGTACTGACGTCTCGGGATAGTTCCAGAACAATAGAGTCGCGTCGCGGGGCCATAAATCAATTTTATTGCTTTGTCCTTCGCGAGTCACTCACGCGAATTTCGACTCTATTGTGAATGTCGGAAAGTACCATTTCCCTTATCCACCTACGGATACCTACAGATTACATACCTACTAAATACTAGGTACAACAAGTACTTAAGACGGAATGTTCCAGATCTTGCCAGGCTAGGTAGGTACTTTGGTTCTAGAGCTTTCGAACAGTAATGCGTTTTAATTATTCGTTGCTACTCTTTAATTTGTTGGAGATATGACGTGTTGAAATTTTATCGGCGTAACAGTGCCCCCCTCTTAGTCATGCTCGTCCCGAGCATTATTAGATCCGTGATACGGCGCCAATCTGTCCACATGGACAACCTTAGGCTTCCCTCTTAACCCTTTCTTGATGCGGTAGGTTACATCGTTGATCCTTTTTAGTACGGTGTAAGGTCCCTCCCATCGAGCTTGAAGTTTCGGCGACTTCCCTTTTCGTCGAAGCGGGTTGTGGAGCCAAACCAGTGCACCTTCCTCAAATCCCTGGGCGTTGGCATTACGGTCGTATCTCGTTTTCATTTTAACGCTGGTGTTCATGCTATTCTCACGTACCCGTTTATGCACTTCGTCCAATTGATCTTGAAGATCACTTACGTAGTCCGTAACTGGCTTAGTCTTGTCAGGTGGCACGCCAGTTATGGCATCGACTGGAAGTCTCATTTCCCTGCCGAAATTCACTCTTGCTGGGGTATGTCCCGTGCTATCATGCACTGCCGATCGGTACGACATCAGAAATAGTGGAATATACCGGTCCCAGTCTTTCTGATGGTCATCGACAACCTTAGCCAGATGATTCTCCAGGGTTTGGTTAAACCTTTCCACCATTCCGTCCGACTGAGGATGCGCAGGTGTTGTGCGTGTCTTATAAATTCCCAGAAGAGTACACATTTCCTGGAACAGCGCAGATTCGAAGTTACGGCCTTGATCGGAATGGATTTCCAAAGGTGCGCCATACCGACATACTACATCCTCGACCACCTTCTTCGCCACTGTCGTCGCTTCCTGATTGGGTATGGCGAAGACTTCGGGCCACTTTGTGAAGTAGTCCTGAATCACCACTATGTACTTGTTTCCGTCATCCGTAACTGGGAAAGGTCCAGCGACGTCGATGGCAATGCGTTCCCAGGGGGCTCCCACATTGTACAGCTGAAGCCTGCCCCTGCTTCTAGTCTGTGGTCCTTTCACAGATGCGCACGCTGTACATTTCCGACACCATTGCTCTATGTCATCTCTACAATTGAGCCAGTAATACCGCTGTCTCACTTTCAGTAGAGTTTTCTTAATTCCCAGGTGTCCTCCAGAAGCACCATCGTGTATCTCTTGTAACAGGGGGACCACTTCACATCGTGGTACTATCACTTGTGTGGTCACCTCCTTGCCATCGTTCGATTCCCATTTCCTACAAAGCACATCATTTTCTAGGACTAAACTGTCCCACTGTGCCCAGTAGCTCTTTGTGACGGGACTATGTGACGATACTTCACTCCACTGAGGCCTAGTTCCGTTACGCTTCCAGTCCAGTATAGGTCGGATATCGTCATCTTCTTCCTGGGACTTCTTGAAGTTGCCTTCAGTCCTAATTAAATTCACGTGTTCTCGGGCTTCATTCTGTTGGCAGTGTCTACAGTCCTCATTGCACGGACGTCGCGACAAGGCGTCAGCATTATTATGCCCTTTTCCACTGCGATGTTCCGTCACAAAGTTGAACTCCTGCAGCTGCTCGAGCCATCTTGCGACTTGGCCTTCAGGGTTTTTAAATTGTAGGAGCCATTTCAATGCAGCGTGATCCGTCCTTAACGTAAACTGCCTTCCTATGAGGTACTTGTGGAAATGCTGCAAGGTCTTTACCACAGCCAGCAGTTCTCGTCGAGTCACGCAGTAGTTCCGTTCTGGCTTTGAAAGTGCCTTACTGAAGTAAGCGATCACGACCTGTCTGTCACTTTGCACCTGTGACAACACTCCTCCAATTCCCGTGTTGCTGGCATCGGTATCAACGACAAATCTTCCGTCTCTGCTCGGATACCCCAGTATAGGCGCTTCACATAGCCGTTGCTTTAGCTCGTTGAATGCTGACTCACAGTTCTTGTCCCAGATAAAATCTCGTTTTTCTTCAGTCAGCTGGTGTAACGGTTTTGCAATGTCCGAAAAACTCATAACAAACCGTCTGTAGTATGTGCACAGCCCGAGAAATGCACGCACTTCCGTTTTGTTCTTAGGAACCGGCCACTGTTGGACGGCCTTTATCTTCTCAGGGTCGGTTCTCACTCCATCAGCGGAAATTACATGTCCCAAGTAGCTGACCTCCTTCTTGAACAGGGCACACTTTTTCGGGCTTAGTTTTAGGTTAGCCCCTCGTATCCTGGTGAACACTTTCTCCATGTTCCTTAGGTTTTCCTTAAAAGTGCGACCCATTATAATGACGTCATCCAAATAAACCAGACAGACGTCACCAAGAAGGCCCACCATGACTCTCTCCATGAGGCGTTCAAATGTCGCTGGAGCATTGCACAACCCAAAAGGCATTACGTTAAATTGCCACAGGCCGTTGCCAATGCCAGTACTGAACGCTGTCTTTTCTTTATCTTTCTCGCTGATCTCCACTTGCCAGTAGCCACTTTTCAAATCAATGGTAGAAAACCACTTCATACCACTGAGCATATCCAGCGTATCGTCTATCCGCGGCAATGGATAACTGTCCTTCTTCGTCACATTATTCAGCATTCTGTAGTCAACACAGAATCTTGTACTGCCGTCCTTCTTCTTCACCAGAACGACTGGAGAAGACCATGGGCTCGTAGAAGGCTCAATTATTCCGCTATCAGCCATATCCTTTACCATTTCTGCTACCTCAGTTTCCTTAGCCCAGGGTATACGGCGTGGTCTCTGTTTAATTGGTCTAGCATCACCTGTATCTATCTCATGCCTGACGAGACCTGTTCTTCCGCAGTCTTTGCCCGTTGCAAAAATATCTCGAAACCGTAGCAGAAATTCCCTGGCTTGCTGTAGTTCCGAAGCCGATAAATTGCTCTTAGAATTTTCCAGAAGTTGCTGGATGTAATCAGGTTCACCTTTTATTGCGTCTGGCTTCACTGAAGATGTATTGATTTGGCGGAGATACTTTACTTCTTCACATCTCCCAACAACACTGTTTTTCTTCAGTTGGACCTCTTCTTTCCCAAGGTTCACAATCCTTACCTTGGATTTTCCTTTCGTCATAATTAATGTCCTCGCGGTGATGAGGTCCGGGTACCGGCCAGTATCCTCAACCAAAACACATCTTCGTTGCCTAATTTTCTTAGGAAATTTTACTTCGACTAAGGTTTCTGTTCTTGGAGCCAGTGTAACATTCTTTAAACAATACAGGTTGCATGAGTTATTTCCTCGCAGGAAGACTTCCTGGTCTGGGAATTTCAATACTCCCCGATCGATGTCCAGGATACATCGATTGTTCCGCAAGAAATCTAGACCCAGTATGCAATCGTCGGTAATATTCGCTATTAACACAGACTGGGTGTACACTTGATCACCGATTTTAAACTCGATTACTGTGTCACCGAGGACGGAGACTGGCTGACCGGTTGCTGTCTGAAGTCGGCAGGATGGAAACTTTCTTTGCCACGAGATGGTTCGTTTCAGCAACTCAGGTCTTACAATAGTTCGCGACGCCCCGGTGTCAACGGTAAAATTGCAAGCACTATGATTCAACGTCCCTTCGACGATCAAACTATTTCCGTCGTGAACTTGATTGATGGTGATGGTTGGGGCCTTCAGTTGACCAGCCAGCACCCGCCCCGCGGCCCTGGCGACTTTTAGTTTAACGACTCCTCGTTAACTTGAGTTCCGGAGTCCACACTTCCCCTCTTTCTCTTGGGGCAATCGGTACGAATGTGCCCTTTTTCCCCACATCCGTAGCACGTCGGAATATAGCGGGACTTTGTCGTGGAAGAAGCCACTACTTCTCGGTGTCGTGGCTGCGTTGTAGGCGAGACCACTACTTCTCGAACTCTATGCGTGCGAGAATCTTGTCGGACGGCTTCCACTTCCAAAGCGTGTGCCATCGCACTCTTTAAAGTTTGGTGGTGTCCGAGTCGCACCGTAGCCCTGACTTCTGGATCCCGTAGACCGTCGATGAATGCTTGCACCAGATATACTTCCACCGTCTCTGATGTCATCGACATGTATGCACGCCGGACCAGCCGTTCAACTTCGACTCCCCACTGCTGCAGGCTCTCGTTGGACCTCTGCGTTCTTTCGCGAAGTTGCGCACGGAAAACATGCTCGAGGTGCTTGTCACCGTAGCGAGTGTCCAGTCCCTCCATGAGACGCTCCAATGTCCTGCCGTCCGGAGGAAGGTTCTCTAGGACCAGCAGAGCGTCCCCTCGTAGAGCCAAAGTTAATGCCGCGAAAGACTGCTCATCATCCCAGCGGTTAGTCTTAACCAATGTTTCAAATTGGTATTTGAATGCCGTCCAGGAAGACGTGCCGTCAAAACGCGGCACATCAAATTTTGCGACTGATGCACAGTGGGTATGCGATGGTGAGCCAACAGCTATGGGTTCGCGTGCTTCGAGCTTGACAATTTTTTTATTGATGTCCAGCAGTCGATCTTCATGGCCATCAATTCTTGTTTCGAGGCTATCAGCTCGGGCGGAAACCTCCTTGACCTCTAAGGTAAGATTCTTTACCTTCTCGCCCAACGTGACGAGGCCGTGGTCGATTTTATCGAGGATCAGGTTCTGCTTAGCCTCTTGATCGCGACGAGCGGCTTCCTGTTCGCGGCGAGCGGCTTCCTGTTCGCGGCGAGCGGCTTCCTGTTCGCGGCGAGCTTCTTCCTGGTTAGCTGCGATTAGGTCCTGAAGCTTACGCTGGTTAGCCTCTTGTTCGCGGTGGGCAGCTTCTTGATTAGCCGCGATTAGGTCCTGAAGCTTACGCTGGTTGGCCTCCATACTAGCTTGCATAGCGGCCAACACCGCCGCGAGGTTCAATTCCGAGGATGGTCCCGTTGGCACCTCAGCAGCTGCCGTTGCTCCCATACCAACCTGATCTTCCTCCTCCATACGATGACGCGCAGCATCCATCTCTGCTTGCCTCCTTGTTCGTGGTCGCTGTTCGTCGTCCTTCTGTGGTAACGGCATTCCACTTCTGACACCAGTTGTTACGTACGTAGGTAATTAAATGCCGATTTACCAATAAAGAACTTTATTTACCACAAACAATAAATAATTAGTCCAGTCAACAATAATCCAAATCACAGTTAGCACTAGAGTTCCGTTATACTATCGCCTCGGTCGTTAGATAAAATCACTTCGCACACTTAGGTAGATCGCTCTTGATCGCAGTCGAAATCAGAACTGACTCACTTCCGTTCGGGGGCTCGTATTTATACGCGTAACAAAGAAAATTCTAGGTACTGACGTCTCGGGATAGTTCCAGAACAATAGAGTCGCGTCGCGGGGCCATAAATCAATTTTATTGCTTTGTCCTTCGCGAGTCACTCACGCGAATTTCGACTCTATTGTGAATGTCGGAAAGTACCATTTCCCTTATCCACCTACGGATACCTACAGATTACATACCTACTAAATACTAGGTACAACAAGTACTTAAGACGGAATGTTCCAGATCTTGCCAGGCTAGGTAGGTACTTTGGTTCTAGAGCTTTCGAACAGTAATGCGTTTTAATTATTCGTTGCTACTCTTTAATTTGTTGGAGATATGACGTGTTGAAATTTTATCGGCGTAACAATATATTCATTTATGTTATAGTAGCCTTTGTTTATTAGGAATAGCTTTAATTTATTAATAAACACATTATATTTATTTATATTCTTCAAATGTTCTGGTAGTTTATTATATATCTTTATTGACATTACATATGTACTTGACGAATGCATTTTAAGTCGTGAAGTTGGAATATTTAGCCTGTTTTTATGTCTTAGAGTAAATCTGTTTTGTATATCTTCTCTTTTTGTGTATAATTCGGGATATTTGCGTACGAATTTACAAATTTCAAATATATAAAGGCAAGGTAAGGTCAAAACTTGCAGTTTCTTAAAGTGAGGCTTACAACTGTCAGTTTCATCTATGTTAACTAGAATTCTCATAAGCTTTTTCTGTATGGTAAATAATGTGGGCGCGTCGGTACTATTACCCCATAAAATGACACCATACTTGAGCCATGAATAAGCGTACGCGTAATAAGTGACCAGTGCTGTTTTAAGGTCAGTAGTTTTTTTAATTTCGCGGAGTGCATATGAGAATCTTGATAATTTCGTCCTTAATTTTTGGACATGGGACTTCCAATCAACGTGTGAATCTATGTCCAAGCCTAGTAAAGTGAACTTATTAACTGCTTCAAGTTTAGAGTCTTTGTAACTATAATTTATGTCTAACGGTGCTTTTTGGCGGGGGTAGAATGTCATTATTTTGGTTTTTGCATAATTTATTTGTAGGTTATGTTCCGTCATCCAGTTTGTGGTATCGTCAAGTATGGAGTTTAATTTATTATTAAGGTTGGTATTGGAGTCATATGTGGCTAGTATCGATATATCGTCTGCAAATAAAACGCAGGGTTCTTTGATGTGATTTGGAAGGTCATTTATATACACAAGAAATAGAAAACACCCGATTACGCTTCCTTGTGGAATAGAGGCTTTGATTGGCATGTTATTCGACCGGACTAATTCTATTTCGTTTGTTTTTTGATTGTAATATTGCACTTCTACCAGTTGTTCTCTGTTTTGTAAGTAAGAAACAAACCAATCATGACATTTCCCGCGGATTCCTATGCTAAAAAGTTTATTTAATAATATTTGGAATTGCACTTTGTCGTAAGCTTTTGTCATATCTAGCAGTAAACCAATGGCGTATTTTTTGTCGTTAATAATATTGAGAGCTTCTTGTACGTACTTGTATACCGCTAAAATAGTTGATCTATTTTTTCGGAAGCCGTTCTGGCAGTCATTAAATATTTTAAACTTTTCACAAAACGCGTAGACTCTATTGCACATGGCTTTTTCGAATATTTTTGAAGCTGTTGGTAAGAGTGCAATGGGTCGATAATTATTTGGGTCGGTTTTTGAGTTCTTTTTGTGTATTGGTTTGATAAGGGCTTTTTTTAAAAGGTCAGGAAACGCACCTTCTTCAAATGATTGGTTTATTAGTTTGTAAAATGGCAGAGTAAGTTCATCTGCACATTTTTTCATTAAAGTAGGTGGAATCTCATCTATACCATAACTTGATTTGTTTTTCAAGTTTTTTATCAACGCGTTTACTTCATATGGATCTACTGGGCTTAAGAAGATACTGTTCTCTGTAGAAGAGTTAACAGCAGAGGTTTCTTTTTTTTTGTGGTTTGTTCGGCTTGCTCCAGTTTCTCCAATAGAAGCAAAGAATTTGTTGAAAATATTGGCTATCTCTCCGGGTTCTGAAATTAAGGCGTCATTTATTTGTAAGGTTATATTATTTTTTTCACGTTTAATTTTTTTATTTGTTCGTTCGTTAATAATTCCCCACATTGTTTTTGTTTTATTACTCGACTTTCTCATTTTATTTTTGAAGTGTTGTTTTTTTGCCGTCACTACAGTCTTTTTTAATATTTTTTCGTAATTTTTATAGTATTTTGTTAGGATTGGGTCTTTAGTTTTAGTTACTAATATTTTTAGTAGTCTTTTACTTTTACAAGAGTTTTTTATTCCTTTAGAAAGCCAATATTTTTTGTAATTCGTTTTTAATTTAATTTTTTGTGATGGTATGCATTGATTTAAAATATTAATTATTGTGTCATTGAAAGCTTTATAATTTTCGTTAATGTTATTTTCAGGCACTATTATCTCGTTCCAGTTTATATTTTGTAGTTTAGTTTGAAACAATTGTATATTTTTATCGTCGAAGCGTCTTTTTATTGTGTACCAGTTGGTTTGTTTGGTTTGTTGGTGTATATTTAAATGCAAAATTGTACCATTATGATCTGAAAATCCGAGTTCTTCGACTGTTGTGTACATATCATTAAATTGGAAGTTTGTAAATATTAGATCTAAGCATGTTTTCGTTGTTGGTGTGATTCGTGTTGGGATTTTAATGTGTTGTGTTAATTTATATTCCTGCATTAAATCTAATAGCCGGTTTGTTTTTAAGTTATCAGATAAAATATCAATATTGAAATCGCCCCCTATGATAATATTTAACTTTGGGCACTTCATGTTTATATATTTCAGTATTTTCTTTAATTGTTTATAGAATGTTTCTTCTTCTCTTCTATTCCAGTACATGGTTATGATTAGTAATTTTTCATTTGGCAATTCAGTTGCGCATATTTCTAATACATACTCTATCGACATGTCTGTAATATCATTTCTTTGTATGCAGTCAATATGCTCTTGGACTAATATACTAACTCCTCCGCCTGTTCGACTGTTGCGGCAGTAAGATGCTGCGAATTTGTATCCACTAAAATGGATCAAATCTAGCTTTTCTTGTGAAAGCCATGTCTCCGAGATACATATAGCTTTATATAATAAATTCTTTGTAATGAATGCTTCAAGTATGTCCTGTTTATTATTAAGACTTTGTATGTTCTGAAATAGTATTTTAAATGTTGGATCGCTCTTTACGAAATGTATTGTTTTTTGTTTCTTCCATCGTGATTGGGTGACAGAGTTGGTCAGTGCTGTTCGACGTAACATCATTTTCCTGTGCTATTGTTGAATTTAGGTATTGTTGTTTGAGAGTGTAGTCTTTCATATTAATCGGTTTTCCCTCTATGTACAGTTTATTATTCTTTATTATTGCGTGTAGTCCATTTTTTCTGGCCTTGGACAGTTCTTCTCGCATTTGTGCTCTCTCTTTTCGTGCGTTTACATCTAGAAATTCTGACACGAATAGTCCCGTACCTTGAAAATACTGGTTGTTATTTGTTATGTACTTAGTCATTCTTTTGCTAAGTAGCTCAATAATTAATGGCCGGCTCTTTATGCCTTTTCTTCCCACTCTATACATGTCTTCTATATAGCCTGACAGGTCTACGTTCATAACATCGCGAAACAATTCTATAAGTCTGTTATGGAGCTCAGATTCAGGTTCTTTATAGTATTCTCCAAGACCGTAGAGCACAATTTTTTTACGATTAGTTTCAGTGATGCCTGGTGGTATGGATGTGGGTAATGATAATTCTTTTATTTCTTTCTTTAAGTATTCGTTTTCGGTTCGTAAATTTTCTATTTGGATGGTAATATTTTCTATGTCTTGTATTCTTCGGCTATTTTCTATGGCTAAGGCATTAGTTTTAGTGTTAAAGTCTTCTCTTAGTTCAATAATGGCTTTCTTAATTTCAGTTTGTATTGTATTTTGTAGTTCACGTATAATAGACTTATTATTTTCTTTTAGACGTGATATTATTAATTCACTCAAATTCTGCATGGTTACGTTGGCTTGAGTATCATTAAATATTTCAGGAATTTCCCGTGTACGAATGGTGTCTCCCAATAAACTCAAATCATCAGAGCAAATGGTGTCCTCAATGCAGTTCATTGTCTTCTTTCTCATCGCGATGTTACTTCCGTCTGTTGGTGTGGTCATGTTTTGGGTATAATCCGGGTCTCTCTGGGTTCTTATAGGGGTGTCTGTGTTGCCCGTTTTTGGTATTTGGCATATGCAAGTCTGACATTTCCATATTTTTTTATGTTCTAGCGTCATACTTTTAGAATAATACTCTTTTGAGACACCCGCGCACTCTAGGTCGTATCTGCACTTGCATAATGTACAAGTAAGGTTTTCTCTTATGGGCATTTTTTGTTGGCAAAAAACGCCGCATAACGCTCAAATAATATTCTTTATTTACCGTTAGACCTTCCGGTAAGAATTCAGAGTGCACAACACCGCGATAGTCAAAGAAAACAGTTAACATGACTTTGACTTTTGATCGACTTTGGCGTGGTTTTTTCGGTTTCGGATCAGTTGGCAGGCGCCACTCCGAAGCTTGTTGACTAGTTTGCATGTCAAACTCGTAAACCCACGTCTCGTCACCAGTAACAATGCGTTTCATGAATGTTGGGTCCGAACTGACTCGTTCTAGCATGTCCTCAGCGACTTTCATGCGATTGAGTTTTTGGAGAAAATTCAGATCTTTTGGGACTAGCCGAGCAGCAACATGTTTCATACCCAAATGATTAGTTAAAATGGTACGGATCGACTCGTGAGATACTGAAAGTTCAGCGGCTATCTCTCTCAGAGTTGAATGGGGATTTTCAGTCACTATTTCCTTCACTTTTGCGATGTTAACTTCAGTTGCAGACGTTGATGGCCTACCAGAGCGAGGCAAATCTTCCATCACATCTCGACCGCTTTTGAACGCTTTGAACCACTCATAAGCACGAGTTTTTGATAAAGTTGATTCACCGTAAGCCTTCTGTAACATTTTCAGTGACTCCGAACACGAAATTCCATTGGCGATGCAAAATTTAAGACAAACTCTTTGTTCGATATTTTTGTCCATTATGAAATTCGCAATACACACTATATATGATATTACTAAAACCAGCACTGTATTTAATATAAATAACAGATGCAACTCAAACTCCGCGCCAAAATGGAAAACAGTTGTGCCAATCTAACAACTACAAAAAAACAAAAATTTGAATTTGGAACCATAAACAAATCATCCATTCCCGATACTTTTTTGACTGAATGTATCTACCTATATGATGGTATACATATTCATTACGGTTTCTCCGTATTACTGTAGCAAAAATAAAATGGCCAAAATTGACATTGATATTGCGCGCTTCCATTTAAACTCAAAATTCAAGTCGATAATATGTCCAGAAAACGACGTTAAGTAGGTATAATTCAGTCAAGAGCTTTCAACAACACAATGGCTGAGTGTTAAACCCGTACGACACGGAAGTATCAAGTAGCATTCAACGCCGTACACAGGGCCGGTTTAGTCACGTAGCTAGAGTAGCAAGTGCTACGGGCCAACGGCATAATGGGGCCCCGAATGGATGTATAAAATATGAAATCTATCAAATTTCGGATTAGCAATACAACATTCGTTTTAGTATATGTGAAACCAGAAACACGAGTCTAGTATTTTTATGTAAAGAATCTATGTACAAAATTTCATGACTGTATCATGAAAAATCACAAAGTTATAAGCTTTTTATGTCACCTGATTGTCCGCACCAAACTTGATCACCGGGCGACAGAGGGGTTGTCTTGCTCCCGCACCCAGCTGTGTGCTGGCATTAATGCCCGCAATGACCTGCCGTGGCCTGTGTTGTACTTAGTGTCGGTGGTGTCTGACTCGTGACCTTTTTAAAATATTTTTGGAAAAAAATATGACTTTGTATAAAAATTAGAATTGATTCAGTTACTGATTCTGAACCATCGCGTATCGCTACCTAAGAACCCTATAGCCAGTGAGAAAAAAGACGTTTTAATTCACTATCAAGATTCAGTAGGCCCCTGGGTAGAATTAGCTACAGGCCTTACTAGCTTGATCCGGCACTGGCCTTACACCGATCGTGAGGGAAACACACTATTTATTTCCTCTATAATTCTCTAATAATGCGCACGAAACCATAAAACAACTGTTTATTTATTCGTATTACGGATTTACGACTTACATTTACAACGACTGAATTTGCTACTATTTTACTGTGATAGACTTTCTTCATGCAAATAGGATAGATTTATTGTCAGGCTGAAGAAGGATTTGTAGTACAGAAAGTAGAGACGTGTTATGGAACTTGGAAGCGATATTTTCTGTTATTTCTTGAACTTATTATCTAAAACTAGCTTTTGCCCGCAGCTTCAGCTCAATTATTGTAAATAATTCTTTAGCCGTAAATACGTGACTGTTTTCGGCACCGCAGGCGCGGGCTTAAAGACGGTGAGCAATGGGTAGCTCACCGTCCGACTGTCTGGTAACCAACCAGATCGAGCCCAAGACGTCGACGGCACGTATTGTTCCGCGCCTCAAGAAGATGTCTGCAACCGTAGGGGCCCAGCAGGGTCTAAGCCTACTGGAGCCATGGTTGATGCGAAAGATATCCCCGGGGCTGAGTGAGTTTTTTGTCTGTAAAAGTCTGACAGGCCCGCCCAATTCGCCTAAGAGCGGTGGATGTCATTAGATGATTTTCCCACCCAAAAAAACCTGTTTTCGGCAAAACGGACCTGTCAGCAATTAAAAAGAATGTTCATTAAATTGCAAAGGACTGACACTAGCAGTTAATACAACCATCGATCACGATGGTACTGTTTTTAATTACCCGTCCCTGTCTGGTCGGGTGTCAAGATCGTTCTATCTCTTTCTCTCGGGGTGACCGGGCAGCTAATTGGGTGTACAGGGGTCGTATCTCGTAAACAATGGATGAGTTCTACCTTTTTACTTGTTATTCTTGGTGACGGATGGGTGTTCCAATTTGTGTGATGCATGTCGGGACACGTGATCATGTTAATTGCTTACGTACAGGTTTTGAATTAACCCTTCAGATACCGTCAATTAGAGACACAATAGTAAGACAATACACTCACCGGCACGGAATCTTGGCCAAGCGCGTATTTCGCGATAACAAGGGCTTTAAGTGTTTCCTATGATTATTTGTTATGAAGGTTGGTCTAAAAAATGTTTACCTTTAGTTCAAGAGGGTAATTTATCATGTTTGAGTGCAATATGACGTTATTTTTAAGTTTTAGTTGAACCCGGTCATCTGAGCGACTAAGTTGCTGTTTTAAATTTGTGTTTTGTGAAAGTTTATTGTTAGGTTATTCAATTATTGTGATATCGTACTGTTAATTCAATAACTAAAGGTGATTTAATTCCAATAAAAATGCCATTAACACCATCACAGGTTGCACAAGCTGTAGCATTGATCGACCAAGGGCTGACACAGCGAGAAGTTGCTGTTATACTGAATGTACCACGTTCTTCGATGCAGTATGCGCTGAAACGATACCAGGAGACAGGCCGCTACTACCGCAGACCAGGCAGCGGTGGCGTCAGATGCACATCAGCCCGGGATGACCGCTTTATTGTCCTGGAAATTTTGAGAAACCGCTACCTCACCGCTGTTGAGATACGCCAGCGGCTCCAGTTCACAAGAGGTGTCAATGTTAGTGAACGTACAGTGAGAAGACGAATGGAGGAAGTGAATTTAAATGCTCGTAGACCAGCACGCGGCCCAGAACTTCTCAGAAGTCACCGAGTAGCTCGACTTCGATTCGCACGAGAACACGTCAACTGGACCCATGAGCAGTGGGCTCGAGTACTGTTCACAGATGAGTGTCGAATCGCTTTACGAGCTCCAGATGGTCGGGAGCGAGTGTGGAGAAGAAGAGGAGAGCGGTTTTTACCCATTACCACCACACAAACTGTTAGTTTTCATGGAGGCTCTATAATGGTTTGGGGAGGAATAAGTTCCGATGCACGTACGGAGTTAGTTATCGTCGATAACCAACTAACGGCAACACGATACATCGAGGAGATTCTTCAGGAACACGTGTTACCATATTCAGGGTTTATTGGGTTTGACGAATTCCTCCTAATGCACGATAACGCGCGCCCACACGTTGCACATTGCGTGGAGGAATACCTTACAGAGGTTGGTATTCAAAAATTGCAGTGGCCAGCTCGTAGTCCAGACTTAAATCCAATAGAGCATATCTGGGACATGCTTAAAAGAAAAATAAAGTCCTCCTCCAACCCGCCTGAAACTCTGAACCAGCTTCAAATTGCAGCACTGACCGCTTGGGAAAGCATACCACAAGTTGAGATCAGAAACATCATCCAATGTATGCCAGAACGAATGCAAGCTGTTATCGGGGCTAGGGGAGGAAACACCCGATATTAAAATGCAAACACAACGAAGACTTTTTGGTTATTTTTCATTTTGTGTTCTTTTTAAATTGACAGTGTTAAAACCAATATTTTTGTGAAACTGCTTATTTTTTAAAAGATTACTGCTGGTGCATAATTTTTTCAATAACTGAGTTACAAAACCATAAAAAAATCCCTAATTTAGTGCATAAACCCATAAAATAGTTAAAATTAAATATTTAAATAGAAATTATCGGCAAGTTATTGGTGGCCAAGTTTCCGTGCCGGTGAGTGTAGATGCGCGGCCACCGGTGGTCGCTTGGCGATTCATGAATTAAGTGTTGTTTTTTTTTTTGAGGTGGGGACGTCAACTCATTGCTTTTTAGGGTTCCGTACCTCAAAAGGAAAAATTGAACCCTTATAGGATCACTGTGTTGTCCGTCCGTCTGTCTGTCAGTCAAGACCCTTTATCTCGAGAATGCGTGGAGGTATCAAGTTGAAATTAAAACTATATACAGGTCTGCAGTCCCTTCAAGCTGTGAAAAAATCTAACTTTTAAGTTAACTAATAAAAAAGATACGGCCGTTTATGTCGCAAAAAACGTATATTTTGATACTCTTAAAGATAGAAATTAATAGGGTAATTCCCGTTGACCCAGAATCCTGAAATTTGGCACAAAGAAAGGTCTTTTAGCACAGGTGTAGGAAAAAATCGGAAAACAGTGAATTGGTTGTTACCTACGTCACAAAAAAAACATTTTTGCAATTCGGAAAATCTTCGAGACTCTATTCGAGAATTGTAGTTTGCACGGAACACTCAGTGCGCGAGTCCGACTCGCACTCGCCCAGTTTTCCTTCAAACGATTTGCTTTAGCGCCGCGCCGTAGGATTCAAGCAATTTTTTTTTTTAAGTGATAAGGTGGAATTGACCGCGATGGCACATGATGTCGACATCCCATCGATATGCACGTAATGTTTCGGGAACACATTTATTGTACGTACAGCTTAGAATAAGAATTCCGAATTCGCTGCCGGTCTGTGTTCCCTATAGCTACAACCTGAGAGTCTTCAAGTCAAGAGTGATTAGGTTACTTCTAGGCAAGCGTGCTCCATCGTCGACCACATCATCGCTTCGCACTAGGTGGGTTATTAGTCAAGTGTGAACCTATCAAAATTAAAAAAAACTGTGAATAAAAAAAAACACGAGGTCATTTATTTTAATGTTTTGTAAGATGTTATGTTTCGTTTGGTGTTCCTAAATAAGCTAGGCTATCTAAGCATTTGCAATAATTTTAGTAATTTGGTAATAATTATTTGTTTTTTTTTTTTGTTTCAGGTATGTTTCATCTCATTTATCTTTTCAATACACGATACCTGTGCCTGTCTTCTGTCCGCCACACGGTACATGGCAGCATTTTGTTTACCTAGGTAAGCGTTATTCAGAATTTTTTAATTACTACTCTAAACGAATATAAAATAATGTACCTATTTTTCTTAGTATACTTACTATAATTAACGATTTTTTTTTTGTCGAGTGGTGGAATTTTACTTCAATAATTTTTACATTTTCACTCAACTGCAAACATGAAGAGAATCATATCAATAAAAGTAAATGCCATCAAAAACATATAATAAAAAAAAAACCAAGGCTTGCAGCAGTTGCAACTTAGTTCTACCGTAAAAAGTTGTGAGATCCATGTAATACCAAGTCCAACAGCAGGGGCCCAGCTGGGTCGAAGCCTACTGGCGCCAGGGTTATCCGAAAGGGAGATCGAGATTCGGGATAAAGGCTAGAAGGAACGGGGTGGGTTTTAAGTCAATAAGAGTCTGACCCTATCTCCCGCTGCGCCCAAATTCGGGGGTTGTCATTGGATGATTATTGCCCACCTTAAAAAAAAGGTCCCTTTGGTAAGGACTGAATAAATTAACCAACTTGTACATGGGTACAGTTTTTAAAATTAGTAAGCAGCAAAGCGTATCTCAATATTTTACCCAGAAATCGTAAATTTACTTTACGAGTACTACATATTTTCTAAAAACAATAATTTGACCTATAAAATCAGTCACCCTTTTTGCAAAAAATATTACATCCGTACAAAAACAAACAAAGTCGTAGGTAAAGCCATATGATTTATTAAAAGCAAACAGAGGTGGATTGATAAATTCTGTAGCGACGAAAGGTATTCCTCTGGGAGATACACTACAGTTTCGAGCTCTACGGAACTTTGGGTAAGAACTACAATATCTACTTGTAAACGAAGATAAATTTCTTTACTGGTGATACTGAAGTAGATTGGCTACGTGTGATAAATATATTAATCATTGAAATACACCTAAGTAACACCATTTTTTAAGGTGCTCTAGGACGGTGTAAAAGGACGTGTTTGACTTTTACTGACCAGGGCCAGTACCCCTAGCCAAGTTGCTAATCGAATGACGTCAACTCAACGCTCAGTCATGTGGTCAGAACAAAAGAATTGGCGGCAAGGTCAACTCAAGGCGTTCGACGCAAGCGAAACGGTTGTAACTTGGCTAGGGGGCTGGACCCTGAGTTTCCCTTTCAGAAAGTTAACCTATGGCTCCAGTAGGCTATGGCCCTGATGGGTTCCTACGGTTTTACTGACATCTCTATAGGGTGCACGCGTTGAACGCTATGCGCCGTCGACGACTTGAGCTCCGTCCGGATGGTTACCGGACGGCCGGATGGCGAGCTACCCATTGTTCGTGGACCGCAAGTCCACGCCTGCGGTGGCTGAAAATCGTGGTCGGTGTCCCGGCGTCTGGGGCTTGAGGTCGACCGTTCTCTCACGCGTGCGGCAGCTACTTCGCTAGCATTACTGCTTCGCAAAAAGTATAGCCTGTATCAGGACCCGAATGCGGGCCCCGATACAGGCTAATATCACATACGTTAACTCGTGATCGTGAGATTAATCTATTAAAATCTTGATACAGACGCCAAATGCATATTCTTAAGCAAGTAAGCTTCTCTATCTCGACTCAAATCTGTCTTATCAGCTAACTAATCATTTCATCTACTACACACACATTTCTACAAATATTTGTAAGAAATTAGAATACACTCTTTTCATGTAATATAATTTCCCAAAGCAACTAATACCGTAAACTCAGAATCTAACTTTAAATCCCTTCTTCTCAACATCACAAGTACAACAGGCAGTTATAAATCCCGTTAACCTTCGCAAAAGGCTGGTTGATTTTCAAAAGCGTTCTATTTGATCAAGCCAAGTTTCCACATCCTTCCTTTAATTTTCTGTAAGCGAAAACCTCCTTGGTGTATTGGCGTTTTGACAACTCGCCCCGAGCTAGCAAGCGATGTACCAAGCCAATTTATGACTTACTGACGATTCGGACACAGTTTATTTGGGCATAGTGTCCAAATTTACACATTTTAATTTCAATAATTTTTACTCATACACTGTTTCTCTGTCTTTTTCTTCCTGCTTTTATCCCATATTAGATGGGGTCGGCACAACATGTTATTTTTCTTCCATTCTGTCCTGTCACCCGTTACACTATCACAAACTCCTTTCTCTATTGTATACCCCCCTTTTCAATCCAACAATACATCCATCTTTTCTTCACAGTCATATATAAAGTTCTATGAATATAAAGAAAAAAGGGTTACCAAAACAATTTTAGGTTGGATTTAAGAAGGCAACTTCGGATAATAATTTTCTTTGAATCCTATTTTAAGATTTTTTTTATCTGATTGTACTAAATACCTAAAATTTTGGTGGTGTCCAAAAAGTCAGTGAAAAAATATTGAAAATAAAATGTGTCGATTCGGACACTGTGTCCAAATATAATTGTTGTGTCTTACTCGTCAGTAACTCCAATTTATTAGGTCAATGCTCCACTTACGAACCGCCACGCGCTATAAATCCTATAGGATTTTACAAACTAGTGTCCTGACACAATTTTGACTAAGTTAGACTGGGGCTGCTCGCTTTTCGAATTATGTAGCTACAGCTAGTAGTCCAACAAGACCTTTTTTGTGTGCAAACCTTTTTCGTTTTGGACTTTTTTTGGCGCGGTTTTGTGTGCGTGCTTGTCAGTTGCAGTTTTTGCGCCTGCGATTGAAATCTAGATTTAGAAAGTAACGTTTGAGGATAATAATTTTCTACTGTACATAATAGGCTAATTCTCTCACATTTAGTGTTCATTTAAATTATTTATTGTTAGGTTATCAACTACAAAATATTGGTGCTAATATTATTTCACATATAGGTGTTCCTGTTTTGCTTATAATATAATGTGATAAATTACGTCACAATTTCGTTCTTGTCGAATTAAAATATATTTTTTTTTAAAGAAAGAGAAGGTATTTATTTATTTTTTAAACTTTGTGCACTAATGACACACAGTACAAAGGCGGACTATGGCCTTAGATGTTTTCTTTTAGTCGATTTTATGCTGGCGCAGAGGTATAACATGGCAGCTGCAACCCAATACTTCTATTCCAGTCAATAAATAAATATTTACTTAGAATTAACATTAAGAATGGACAATTCCCATTTATTCACTGAAGGGACCATAGTTTGATAATATGGCTTGCTGCTTTCCCAAGGCATACAAACTTTTCATTTATTAGGTATATCTCAAAATATTACTCTGTTTAACGAAGTAACGTGAATATATTTATTCTCAGATTCAGTGGCGGATTAAGCCAATTCAAGGCCTGTAGCAAATTCGACCAAGGGGCCCCTATGTAGTATTATTACTCTGATTTAGTACTCCCTATTTAGTACTATTATTATTATTACCCCTATTATTCTGATTCTTATTCTCAATCGCCAATAACCCAATGTATTTTAAGATTTGGTAAGGTACGTGGAAAGTACGATAATGAGGGAAATCTAAGAGATTTATGATTATTTCATTAAATTTGATTGATATCATATTTAATGAAATAATCAGCTGTATTCGAATTTCAATATACGTACTTTGACGAGATTTTTTGTTTGTGTTCAAGTGCAGGATACCCAAATGCGTGGGTCCTGTAGCATTTGCTACTCTTGTTACATGGCTAATCCGCCACTGCTGATATCTGATATTGAAAGTAAGCTCCAGTTCGATTGACAATTTGATCAGACCAGTAATAGATTCAGAATTGCGACTATTCAGTATTCATGCTAACTTCGAACTGTGGACGAACTTATTTTAAAATGACAGTGAATTCAATAGTGAATTATTACTTAAGTATGCAGAAGTGAGAAACTATTTGTTTTAATAGTTGGTAATAATAGGTAGTCCGGTAAATCCGCCCCTAAGACGACCCATTGACCAGATAATCGGTTTAAAAAAAGGTTTCTTTAAACGCGAATAGGGTATAACATTTTTCATTATTCGTTTTTTTTTTATTATTTTCGGGGTTATTGGTTTTTTTTTTCTAATTTAATTAATTGCCAAAAAAAATTATAGCTGTGTCTGTAAAACAGCAGAATTTTAATAAAAACAATGAGTAAGTACTCATTAGAATTCTGCTACTTGCATTCTCAAAATTACCTACCGAGAAAGGGGATTCTTCTGCGAATCTGTTCCATCGTTCCTCGTTCTTGTCATTAAATAGAACAACGGCATGTAAGGACATGCAAATGAACTGCATTGGTGACGATATTGGCACGACACGTAACGGCTTCCACTGACAGTTCTTAGTATTGGCTTCGAACCAACAAGATGTATGCAACAACCAGTTCTCGTTACTGTACAAACCAAATATTGTTTCTGCCCTTTGTACTTAACAGAATTTTAGAAGTATACGGAACAGTTGCGCATATCACCGTTGAAAAGGGGAATCCTCCGACCAGACGGATGTTTTGTCAGATCCGGGCAACTGCCTGATAGATGAATTCGGGTTGTTGTATGTGTTCAAAACGCGGAGAGAACTAATTGCGCGATTCAGGATTTTGAATGTTTTGTTCCTATGTGGCGCTAAAGATGTCGCTGCAAAATCATCATCATAATTTAAGCCGAAAGACGTCCTCGGTTGGACACAGGCCTCTCCCAAATGTCGTTACAACAAACGGTTTTGTGCGTCTAGCGTATATCGAACTCTCGCGACCCTCACTAGGTTATAACTCCACCTACTTAATAAGCCTGTTAGAAAAACTAATTGACATCAATAGACAGAGTGATTCATGCGGAAGGGCATAGGTGGTAAAAGAGAAGAGTCAAGAATTTCAAAGATTTGTAACGCCCGTGGAATTTGGGTCGGATCACTAGTCAATATACTTACCTATAATACATACAACAAATATGTGACAAAAGACATAGGACGCGCGCTCCTATCTAGGAATGAAAAGGCCTACACTTCTTTTTTTTAACCTAAAAACCGAGAAAGTACTTCTTTCTCTGTTTTTTTTTCGGTCTGTTACTTCTAGAAAAGTAGTCCTGCTGCCCGATTATTTTGTGGATGCCATGACATTATATGACGATGATTGTAGGTACGATTCTACTAATATGAAAATCTTTAGTTCAAACAAAGCTCTATAGTTTGAGGACTAGTTAAGTACATCGGAATGCCCGCAATGTGAGGGTCGTCAACCAGGTTTCAATAATTTGCGGCCGGTCGCTTCGACATCCGCGTAATGCAATATCGTGATCGGCAGTTCGGTACATTCAAAATATCGAATACCGCATCGTGAGTCTGACACCTATAGCGGCCATCTTTGATTTTTGCGTCTATTTCGAAGCGATTTGAATTTCGAATTCTATTGAATTAGAAAAAAATAATGTGAAAAGGACAATTTCTATATGGATGCCTAGTCTTTTTGCAACTATGGTGAGATCGGTAACAATTTGAACTAGATGCAGTATTAGTGTTTTGCATGGAGCGTCTACCTTCACAACCCAGTAATTGGATAGTACTGTATTCCTTGGCAATACTGGTGTCAGAATTTCTGGTTTTATGTAGTTTCCTGAGTTGAGCTACACTAATACTGGTAAATGTTTGCACTGACTGGACAGGTCCACTCAGAACTGTGTGGTTCTTTCTACAAAATACCATCTCAGATACTAATCTGCATGGTTCTCATATTATTTGACGGTAATGTTTGGCGTATGGACTTTAAAATACATTTTGACCCCTGAGTTTGTTTCGGTGTTTCTTCTCTGGGTAGGCAGCTAGGAAACACCGGCTCCATCTAGTTTAAATTAAAAAAAAAATTGACGTGTAAAATAGTTTTTAAAACTCTATTTGCAAAATAAATATCATTTATCCAATTTATGAATGGAAATCTGCGTTGAATGCATTTTTCAAACATAAATTAAAATCAGGGACCGTACAACCCCGAATATAAGTTAACTCTTTCGAAAGGGTTACAGGTTGAACGCCTATAGCAACGGAAAGGGTTACCTCTTGATAGTGCTAGCCCCTTCATAACCCTAACGTTAGGGTAACCCTTTCAATAAGTTAACTCGTTCAAGAGGTTACCGGTTCTTGTATGATATCCAATTGAAACAATAACCCTTTGAAAGGGTTCGTCGTCCAAAACCCTTTAAAACCCTTTGATAACCATAGGGTTTTAAAGGGTTTTGGAGAGCAGGAATAGATTTTGACCTTGAAAGTTTGGAATCGTATAGAATTGTCCATAAGTGTTTTTTACTCGGTTTGATAGGACAGTGTTTTCTTTTTAAATTTTAATAACGTCTGAATATTTTTGCTAGGATTTTTGTTGTATTTGTACTAGTTTTGATAAAGATCATTGGGCATATCTGACCCGCTTTGTGAAGCACTTGTAGTGACCTACATATTGTTAATATTATATTAAATTAATTAATTATATAAAATCAAAATAAAATAATTAATTTACATAATGTACATACACTAACAACTAGTATTATATAGAATCAGGAATAAAATAAACAAACAATGTCCTAACATCAACGAACAAACTGACCGAGTCAATTTCGCCTTAGTAGCTAATTTGTTATTAGTTGACCGGCCGTAGCTATACGATACATTTATCGTCCAGCGCCCGGCGGGTCAGTCGCGCTACCTGAACCGCGCGCGCAAGCGAGACAGCGCTATCTTAGTGTTGCGCTCGCGCCCGCGCATCGGTCAGCCGGTATGCATGACCGGGCAGTACGTTTTGCCGAGTCTACCGCCTAACGTATGTCTGTTCCGCGATATCTCGCCGCGCATAAGTTTATATTGTATTCCGCTTACTTTCGTCTATTTATCTTTCTACCACTCCTTCTATCTCTTCTTAGTGGAATTCTTGTATGTACGTGAACTGTAACCTGTGACTGTGTCCAATAAACTTTCTTCTTCTTCTTGTGTACTTCGGACTTTTACTCATCTCTTCACACTATCTTCCTCTTCAATCACTCACACACTCATTCTACATTGGTGACCCCGACGTGCAGATATTAATCAAAATAGTTTTGAACTAAGGGGAAAATTATAACCTTTAATTGTATATAATTATTTAATTAAATATCAATGAAGGAAAATAAATATAAATGTCTGAAGGCCTTATTTTTGTAACGGACCACCATTCGAAAATGTTATTTTAATAGACACCGGTTCCGATTTATGCGTTTTCGCGTTAGAACACCATTCACGAGCACAAAACACGGCTTAACAGCTTTTTTTTATGGTGGTCAAAAATCATCCAATGACAACCCGCGCTCTTGGCGGAGCAGGAGATAGTGTCGGACTCTGACTAAAAGCCACCCCGTTCTTTCTAGTCTTCATACAGGGATTGAGCTCCCTTTCGGATAACCCTGGACCCAGTAGGCTTTGACCCAGCTGGGCGCCTGCTGTTGCTGACAACTCCTTGAGGCGTGGGGAAACAGTGCGCTATTTCGACGTCTTGGGCTCGGTCCGGACAGTTACCGGGTGGTCGGTCAGTGAGCTATCCATGGCTCACTGTTCGCAAGCCCACGTCTACGGCGGTCGGCCTCTTTCTTTGCTAGCATTAATGCTTCGCAGAAGGAGCCGACCGCCTGTCACTCCTCTTCGCTCTGGACCATGGCCTGAACTAAGGCCCAGCGCGTGAGGTCTCCTCCGCCGATCGCCGATGGCACGGCAATCCGCCCAAGCAAGGCACACCTTGACTGTGTGCTCCACCGTGTCCTCCGGGCGTTCCACACAGTGGCGACACCCGGGCGTCTCTTCCGCCTGAATCCGGTGCAGGGACCTCCCGAACGTGCCATGTCCGGTAAGGACCTGCGTCATGCGGAAGGTAAGCACGCCGTGAGGTCTTTCCAGCCACGCCTCAAAGAGGGGACTTACCGCTATAATTGGCGTGCCCACGGCTTAACAGCTGCGATTGGGTCAGCCATCAACACATACGGCCCGATACGCTTTCCAACGCTACGATTTTAGTCCATCCGCGTTCTAATGCTGAGCTTTCTTTGATAATTCTTTCTTTGAGATCTGTTTGATTTTTCTTTCTGAATTTCAAATTTTGTGTAATCTGTATGGTATTTAATGTGAATTTCAACTTTTTTATTTTTTATATTCACCTAGTTATATGTGCATGCTGTGGTCTCCTGTAACTGAAGGAGCACACGTTAAAGGACCCCATGCCTAGTGATTTATACTATGTCTGTGTAACCTTTGTTGGAGATCCAAATAAATAAATAAATAACAAATGCATCTGACATGTCAATAGGGGCCTTGCTGCAGCAACAAGATGTTAAGCAATGGGTATCCTCCTCCTCCTTGAGTCGTATTCCTCATTACTGAGGGTCGTGAAGTTACCGCTGGATTAGCTTCTTAGTAATGGTATCTCGCCATCTGTGACGGTTCTTAGCGTCATGAAGTGCGACGTGCAATTGGGTGTCCAGTGTGGAGCGGACCTGATCTGCCCATCTTATTGGGCTGCGGCCCCTTGGTCGTTTGCCATCAACCATGCCAGTTACGATGAGCAGTTGAAGGTTGTGGCCATTTTTCCTGGCAATGTGGCCAAAGAAGTCTAGTACTCTGCGCATGCAGGTAGTCGACAGTCTGATCTTGATGTTCAGTTCGCGTAAGATAGAGCTGTTTGTACGGGAGGCAGTCCAGGGAATTTGAAGCATTTTCCTCCAGCACCACATCTCGAAGGCATCAATGCGGTCGCGGTCAGCCTTTTTTAAAGTCCAAGTCTCAGCCCCGTAGCTAAATATGGAGAAGACTACACTTTTGACCAGTATGGTTTTGGTTTTGCGTGAAATGTTACGATCCCTCCATATGCCTTGCAACTGCGACATTGCACTTTTGGCCATTTGTATGCGCCTCCGGATTTCTTTTTCACAAGAACCTGTATTGCTGATGTTTGCACCGAGATAGATAAAGTTATCAACCACCTCAAGCCCAAGAGTTCCCGTGAGTTGCAGCTTTCTGCTTCGGTCTACTACCATCATCTTGGTTTTGCTGTGATTGATCTTGAGACCCATTTCCAGGCTATTGCGCTCAATTCTATTCAGTATCTCCACCATTTCTGCTTCATTGGCGGCCGGAAGCGTGGTGGCGTCTGCGTACCGGAGGTTAGAGATCTTGGTGCCTCCAACGGTGACTCCTCCATCTCAGTTTTCTGCAATGGGAATCACTGGGTTTCTTTTCCAAGAAGCTGAACTCAGCACAGAAAAAATATAGTTCGTACGACCGTGAGTTGTTGGCAGTGTACGAGGCTTTAAGGTATTTTCGTCACATGGTAGAGGCACGAAACTTCGTGGTCATCACAAACCATCGCCCACTCACGTACGCTTTTACGACAGTACTATACATATATTTTGTTAAATCCAACACAACAAGGACGACAAAGTATAGAAGAGTACTACTGCTCATGTATACTCGGCCGCCGCACTGTAGGGAGCTGCGCCCATATCGCTAGCATAATATCTATCTGTCTTGGGCCAGACATCAGGAAGCAACAGACGCGCCCGCTGCCTTTTTATCGATCTTATGCTTGATTTGGATCAAATTTAATAAAAATTATAAATGGATTAGCATTTTATTCATATTTCCCAAATCAGTTTATGACACTTGAATTTATCTAGATCCCCGTGGCTCACATTAATGAGGCTACTGCCATAGGAAATCAGAGCCTTATATCATTATATACTGCTATATTTCGTTTGTGTCTGCCGTGGGTATGGTTTCCATACTTAGGTGCCCAATGATCTTTAAATCTGTGTTTTACAAAAAACTTTAGACGTCTGCAATGCTTTTTCAGCAAAATATTGGCGAAAACTAATTTTTCACAGTTTCTATGGCGAACCCTGGTGTTTTAGCCTTAGTGCTCCTAAAATATAAATACAGGATTATTTTAAATATATTTTTGTATTTTTTTTTATAAATTCTATCTGCTATTTTCCTAAATTTCAGGTCTCTGCAATCATCATCTTCCTGCCACTATCCCGTTTTATTTGGAGACGGCGCAACACGTTTTTTTCTTCCATTCTGTCCTGTCGCTCGTCACGCTATCATTAACTCCCTTTTCATTCATATTGTTACGTACGTGGGTAACAAAATGCCGATTTACCAATAAAGAACTTTATTTACCACAAACAATAAGTAATTAGTCCAGTCAACAATAATCCAAAATCACAATTAGCACTAGAGTTCTGTTACACTATCGCCTCGGTCGTTAGATAAAATCACTTTGCACACTTAGGTAGATCGCTCTTGATCGCAGTCGAAATCAAAACAGACTCACTACCGTTCGGGGGCTCGTATTTATACGCGGAGCAAAGAAAATTCTAGATACTGACGTCTTAGGATAGATCCAGAACAATAGAGTCGCGTCGCGGGGCCATAAATCAATTTTATTACTTTGTCCTTCGCGAGTCACTTTCACGCGAATTTCGACTCTATTCTTAATGGCGGAAAGTACCATTTCCCTTATCCACCTATAGATACCTACAGATTACATACCTACTAAATAGTAGGTACAACGAGTACTTATGAAGGAATGTTCCAGATCTTGCCAGGCTAGGTAGGTACTTTGGTTTTAGAGCTTTCGAACAGCAATGCGTTTTAATTATTCGTTGCCACTCTTTATTTTGTCGGAAATATGACGTGTTGAAGTTTAACGGCGTAACAATATCACTTCTCACACAATCCATCCATCTTTTCTTTGACCTCTCTCTCCCTCTCCATCCGTCCACACATGTAAATTCATAACTCTTTTGGCAACATGCGATTCATCTCTCCTCCTTACATGACCATACCAAGAAAAACGATTCCCTTTCAACTTTTCAGTCACTAGCGCCACTTACAAACTTTCCCTAATCTACTAATTTCTCACTTTATCCATTCTCGTCGCACCACACATCCATCTTAAGATTCTCATCTCCGCTACATGCAATCTTTTCATCCGTCTTTTTCACAGCCCAACATTCCGATCCATACATATACGTACAACAGGCCTTATCACGGATTTGTAGATTTTACCCTTCAACTTGGAGGGGCATCCGTGGGTCACAAGTTGTTCCCGTGACCTGTCGCCATTTCATCCATCCTGCGTTGATACGATGAGTTACGTCCCGGTCTACCTCACCATCCACTTGGACAAGCGACCCGAGGTACCGAAAGTCGGAACAGATCGGTATGGGCGTTCCGGCGAGAGCTAAAGGCACTGGAGTGGAGAGACCGCCGAAATCGCAGCACAAGTACTCCGTTTTGGTTCTACTCAATTTCAGGTCAACACTTTCCAGTCTGTGCCACCACACCTCCGATCTGTTCTGGACCTCTAGGCCACTCTCGGCAACCAGCACAACTTCCACTATTTTTCTGTGTTCCGTGATCGTATGATTATGGACTGTGGAGTCGCTAGGTCCTTGACTGCGTGTTGCGACTTGACGCATACTTACCGAATGCATGCAGTTTAGTACTTTAATTAATAATTGAATTACATAGCAATTGAGTTACATTGTAATTAGATTACTTTGGATGTGCTATGAAATTAATTACAATGTATTTAAATACAAAGTAATTTAATTACAATGTAACCTAATTACATAGTATTTAATTATATTGTAATTATTGCTTTGAATATGAAAGGTCGCATACTTGCACCGCTTGGTTACGATATTGGTACCTGTAAGGACATAGAAATAAGGCTGGGACATCACAGAATCTCTGGTGGTAAGTAGTGATGCAATCTGATAGTGAGGCCCACTAGTTTATGAGCCTATGTCCAACAGAAGACGTCGGACACTATAGCGTGAGGGAGGCCTATGTCCAACAGTGGACAGCAGTAATTATAGCGCCTAAATGGCGATACTTGGGGGAGACTTATGTCCAACAGTGGACATCGGTCATAATAGCGAAAAGAAGTTCTATGTCCAACAGTGGACACAAGTCATTATTGCGAGGGGCAGACTTTTGTCCAACAGTGGGCATCAGTCATTATAGCGAGGTGGAGGCCTATGTCCAACAGTAAACATCGGCCATTATAGCGAGGGGCAAACTTATGCCCAGCAGTGGGCATCAGTCATTAAAGCGCCTAAATGGTGACACTTCGGAGGAGGCTTATGTCCAACAGTAGACACAGGTCATTATGGCGAGGAGCAGACTTTTGTCCACCAGTGGGCATCAGTCATTATAGTGCCTAAACCGCGACACTTAGGGAAGCTTATGTCCAAAAGTGGGTACAGGTCATTATAGCGAGGTGGAGGCCTATGTCTAACAGTGGACATCGGCCATTATAGCGAGGGGTAAACTTATGCCCAGCACTGGGCATCAGTCATTATAGCGCCTAAATGGCGACACTGGGAGAGCTTTATGTTCAACTGTGGACACAGGTCATTATGGCGAGGAGCAGACTTTTGTCCACCAGTGGGCATCAGTCATTATAGCGAGGTGGAGGCCTATGTCCAACAGTGAACATCGGCCATTATAGCGAGGGGCAAACTTATGCCCAGCAGTGGGCATCAGTCATTAAAGCGCTTAAATGGTGACACTTTGGAGGAGGCTTATGTCCAACAGTATACACAGGTTATTATGGCGAGGGGCAGACTTTTGTCCAACAATGGGCATCAGTCATTATAGTGCCTAAATGGTGACACTCGGGGAGGCTTATGTCCAACTGTGGGCACAGGTCATTACAATGAGGTGGAGTCCTGTGTCCAACAGTGGACATCGGTCAATATAGCGAGGGGCAGACTTATGCCCATCCACCAAATAAAACCGAAATATTCGAAAGATTCTTATTTTTTTTCCCAAGTGACTTTTTCCGCAAAATTTCAATGCAACATGTAAATAAAAAACGGAAAAAATGTGTAATTACATTTTATCAGATTACTTGTGTAATCTGTTATAATGTAATTAGATTAACTTGTAATTTAATTACTTTGTATTTAATTACAGTGAGTACTCATTGTAATGAATTACTTAAGTAATCTGTTACAAAGTAATTCAATTACCAATTACAATGTAACTGTAATTGTTAATCTAATTACTTTTTGCCCATCACTGCTTTAAATTAAGGTACGAGCGATAATATTTATAATATTTGTAGTCTGAAAAAAAAGGGTTTTTAATAGGGTTTTGACAAAGGGTTGTTTTAAAACCCATTCCGTATTGGTTACACTTTTTTACGAAAACCCTCATCAATGGATAACCTCTTCAAAACCCTTTCGATTTGCTTACCTGTTTATTCAAAAACCCATTCTGAAGGGGTAACCCGTTCAAAACGTGTAGCCATTAAAAAATATAACCCCTTCAGAATGGGTTTTTGAATAAACAGGTAAGCAAATCGAAAGGGTTTTGAAGAGGTTATCCATTGATGAGGGTTTTCGTAAAAAAGTGTAACCAATACGGAATGGGTTTTAAAACAACCCTTTGTCAAAACCCTATTAAAAACCCTTTCAATGGGTAACCAAAATGGTCCCTGATTAAAATATCTATTTGAAACTAATACTTAAGTAATTAGCCAATGCGATATTATACCAATGTATGATAATCGTTTATACAACGATTATATCGTTTTTTTCGCTCGTGTAAAAAATTAAAATCTAGACACGCCGAGGCGAATAATTACGGTAATCTGGTGTTCGTACGATTATCCTAGTCATCAATTTGTTACGGTTAAAAAATGATATCTTGTTAAAACAATATTTTTTTATTAAAATGAGCGTTTAAATAAGCGCTTGTATTCTAAAAGTTCAGTTGTACAGGTTTAAAGGAATTAGTTACTAATGTTGATAATACCTCTGTAAAATTATTTTCGCTTTATATTCCCATCTCCTGAGTCGGAAGTTCGATTCCCACCCAAAACAAATGTTTGTGTGTTGAGCACGACTATTGGTTGTGTGTCTGGGTGTAATTTACCCACCAAAAACATACCTGTTAAAAACGGAGCCAAGTTCCTATCGGCTAATTGTTCGCCTAAAAAAGAGTTGATTTCCAATCCAATGCCAACTTTAGATGCACTTTAAAATTGATCATAATCATCTTCATCAACAGCCTGATCCACTGGTAAACATTTGCTATTCCCAAGACTTGCCACCACACTCAGTCCTCCGCCTTCCGCATCCAGCCGATTGCAACCAGTACTCGCCACGGTGGCGGCCACCGTATTCACGTCAACGGTCCATCTGGCCGAAAATCACTCTACCATACACCCATAGCTTAAAATATATATTATATAATAAATAATAAAGACTGATTACTCCCTGTGTCCAATCTCACAGTTTCTACAAGTCCTCGTCTATGAGTATTTTGCTAGAACTACACTGCGCACATAATTGACTGGCCTGTTGGTCTAGTGGTTAGTGACCCTGACTGCTATGCCGGAGGTCGTGGGTTCGATTCTCACCCAGGACAAATGTTTGTGTGATGAGCATAATCATTTGTTCTGTGTCTGGGTGTAATTTATCTATAATATATATCGCTCATTTGGTGCAACAATGACGTAATCACATTTTTAGAAATTTTACAGGAGATGCAGTCAAAGATTAATAATAATGGTTATGGCATTTTAGCGAAACTTATTACAATTCTAATTGTTGGTCAGTGGGTCGTCCTATAAATAAAATCAACGTAAATGATGTTTTGCCCGATGAAAATAGTCTTTCCGCACATTATAACATTATAAAACTTGTTTTGAAAAAAGTGTAATTACGCCGTTGTTGCACTGAATGAGCGATATGTATTTAGAAATATATAAGTATGTTTATCAGTTGTCTAGTACTCATAACACAAGCTCTGCTTAGCTTGGGACTAGACGGCGTTGTGTGATAATTGTGGAATATAAAAAAAAATTATAAAAAATAAAAAAAAATATGTGTGCCACACACGCCGATCTAGGTACGTCGACCTCCATACATTTTATATGGAAATTAGACTTGTAGAGCTACATTTGTTCAACGCCACGCGATGACGCGACGTCGTTTTACGTACAAATCAGGCGTGTTACACGTGTGCGTCGGTCTAATGTAGTTCTAGCTTTAACATCTTTTTATCAGCTATCAAAAAAAAAAAAAAAAACTAGTAGTAGTTTCAATGTTACACTCGTGCAATTACCAATGACAATTGAAAGCGTAGTTCGCTAAACGTGAACATGCGATCGAATTGTGAAATAATAGTAATTCTCATCTCGTTTCAATTAACGTCAACGGTTCGTCACTCTTCAGGCTAAAGTCGGGTACAGACTGTTGTAACATTACATAACAGTACCCCTAGCCAAGTTGCTAATCTGCAATCGGTAACGCTAATAGAAAGCTTTAAATGCACGGGAATGACGTCTCTCAACGCTCAGTCACGTGGTCAGAACAAAAGAATTAGCGGCGTGGCCAACTCGAAGCGTTCAGCGCAAGCAAAACCATTGTAACTTGGCTAGGGGAGCATGAAAAGATCATTACGACTGTCTCTAGGTAAACTATCGGAAGTGGAAAAGCTTACTTTTCAGGAGAGCGACTTGGAGTTTTTTTCTTATCTGATATAAACTAGTAGCTTGACTGCGATACCACCTGATGGTAAGCAGTGATGCGTTCGTTGATGGTGAGGCGCACTAGTTTATTAAGAGCCTATTCACTCTGGATTTGAAGACGCCTAAATTATAAACGAACGGGAAGACCGCAGCAGGCAAATTGTAATTTTATGGATAACTTTGTCAACAATGACTATCTGTAAATAAATTTGGTTTCATTTTTAGGTTGGCTTAAAAATCATGACAAAACTAGTTTTTATTAAAATAGCTAGTTTTTATTGAGCTTAGGAAGGAAATAAAAAAGAAAGCAAGTTTTCAGATTCTAGAGTTTGTCTGTCGATCGTAGAATATACACATAATTATTTAAATGTTCTGTTCGCGCGCATAGTGTGCTCGGTTCGCAAGACGTCCATACTACGGAAATTATGTTACATTACATGTTACGTAGAGCAGTGATGGCCGCAGTGGTAATGGCCACGAGTTACGAGTTGTATGTCGCCGGTTCAGACCCAGCCAGGCGTATTACTTTGTGTAGTTTATTTCATCACCACTGCTCTTAAAACGGTAAAGGAAAACATCGTGAGGAAACCGGCATTTCCTAGAACCAAAAATTCGTAGACATGGTGACATCCACCAACCCGCACTGAGCCCACGTGGTGGATTGCGGCCCATTCCCTCTCCTAGAGAGGAGGCCTGAGTCCCAGCAGTGAGACATTAAAAAGGCTGATGATGATGACGTTATAGCAGTCTATCTATACTCAGCTTTACTTGAGGTTTTTTTGTTATGAATATGATTGCGTGTGACTCCGTCAGTTTTGATGTTTTAATTAGGAGATTGGTCCGGAATAATTTTCATTAGTTTTCTTGTGTTCTAGTATAATTGGAAAGTGAAAGGATTTGGTGGACATGTAATATGTTATATTTTAAATTATACATATAATAAGTTGTGTGGCTTCATCAGGAGAGATCTGTTAATTTTATTTTATGAGTAACTAGCTTCGCCCGCGCGGCTTCGCTCCCGCTCTTCCCTACTCCACCCTACTATACCCAACTCTACCCTACTCTACCCTACTCTACCCTACTCTACCCTACTACTCTACCCTACTACTCTACCCTACTCTACCCTACTCTACCCTACTCTACCCTACTCTACCCTACTCTACCCTACTCTACCCTACTCTACCCTACTCTACCCTACTCTACCCTACTCTACCCTACTCTACCCTACTCTACCCTACTCTACCCTACTCTACCCTACTCTACCCTACTCTACCCTACTCTACCCTACTCTACCCTAATTTTTTTTTCCATAAGAACCTTCTCCTCACAATAACAATCACAACAAAAAAAAAATCAGCCAAATCGGTCAAGCCGTTTTCATGCCAAGTCGTGACAACGGAAAACGGGGGTCATTTTTATATATATAGATAGTAACTTACACTTTCGTGCATTACTATATAAATGTACAATACATAAATATGCGTTTGTCTTACTGTTCGTAGAATACGAATACAAACAGCACGTTTTGCGCAGTGTTTGAGAGAGTGGCTGCTGCGCTGCGTGTCACTTGTTTGATTCCCGAACGGAACAAGTATTTGTATGTTTTGTATGGCCCACAGACAGTTGTTCCGGGTTTGAGTTTTTACTTGTAACTTTGACCCCACACTATACTCCATTCAAAATAACATTAGACATTAAAAAAAACCTTTTTTACTGTTCTTTCAATCGATTTTGACTTTTATTACGTTTCTAGCATGACAAATGGCAACTGCAGTAAATAGTTGGTTTTATAACCACTTTTGCTTTGCTTTTAATGCCATCTTTACGCCTACGGTATAGAAGTTAAAATCGGTTGAATAGTCAGTAAAAAAACTTTGTTTAAATGTCTAATCTTAACGTGAATCGAGTATAGGAATTTTTAGCGTGACCAATGTTTTTTTTTTTAATCAGGTCGAGACGGAACTGATTAATAATAAATAAAAACCCACAAAATTTATGCTCTTTTGTATGAAAAGCAATGTAAAAAAAACGAAAACAATCCCATTTCTGTTGGTCCAAGTCAATTAATCATTTGTACTTCTGGATTTATAAAAGTTGGTGTCCGTTCTCGATGACTGATTGCTAGCTTGTTGACCATTCATTCTTTTCAGCGATATTTCATTTACGTCTATTGATTTTTTTGCAATTTGTATTACATAAAGCAATGTCGTATTTTTTCGCTATTTTAAAGAAATTATTTTCATTAGTGCTTAGGCGTTAAAATTATGAATTGTAGTTGAATATACGGGAAAGTGACGTAATCCGGTAGTGTTATTTTTATACCCCTCGATCCTCGATCGTACATGGTCCTTCGAGCCGGATATGGTCGAGAGTGGTTTTTGGTTTACATTTGTTGTAATGATTATTACCACACTACGTCCTTTCCATCAATACTGGGCAATGGATTGCTGTCCAGAGCAGCCCTTTCAGCGGCTGTCCAAGTCACATGAGAGCGCATAAAGCTGGGTATCCACTATGTTCGCGAAACTCTTGCGCGCCACGCTTCTGTAACTGCTCTATGTAGTCAAACGTTCGTGCTCCTGGAGCTTGTGCAATGGTTCATGCTCAGCGCTCCAAACGTAGATGGTTTTTGGGCCACCATAAAAGGGAGCTCAGTCTGTTCGTGGACGCGACCAAAATATCACGTTTAGTGCACACGAGTCACGCTCCATGCGAGAATAAATGGAGTGGTTGGATGAAAAATGTTCACAAGGGAACTGTGAAGCATGCGGGTTCACAACCTTGCCGCTGTGAGCGGTAGTAAGCGCGGGGCGGCGAGCGGTAGATTAAAAGTATGAAAATGTTTGAAGCATGTCCATAAGACGCCGCACATAGCGCCCCGCTTGCTGCACAGCTTGCCGCGCCGCTCACCAAAGTCGTGAACAGGATGACATGGAGATGCGCGAACCACCATCAAAGCGGTTACAGATTAGCGGAGCACAGGTCAGTTAGTTTGCGAACATAGTGGCTAGCTGTCAGAAACTATGCCTTGGCATGCATGTAGGGATGCTAAAGCATCTTTTTCCTTACCGATGCCGTTAATGGCCGCCGGGCCTAAAACCCTTAGTATTTCTTCAGTTGGCCTTTGCGTTCCTCCTCGGTAAAAAAAGATCCTATTAATATCTGGTGACCCTGCAATAAATATAATCTTAGTTAGATGCTTCACGTTTATTTTTATTCTCAGCTGGTAATAATAAAAACTTCTTTAGATATACCTATTTAACTAAAATGTCAAGGTTTCGTCACGGTGCAGAAATAATGCAGCACTTTATTTTCGATTATTACCCTGATCACGTTTTTTATTCGGTTTTATCTCGTTATTGTATGCCATTTAAATGCCAAAAGATGCGGATTGTCCTTTCAAGTTCCTAGATGTCAAGCAGTCAATTCAGTTTGAAAAATCTTGGGCTTGGCATTGACATTCGAAAACTGAAGAAAACTGGTAGACAGACCAGTTTTCTTCCCGATTTTTTTTTTGTTTTTTTTTTTTTTATTTAACTAGCAGTAGTTTGCCTGCGATTTTTTTTTTATTGTAATTGAACAACAGGTTCTTTTGAAAACCTAATAAAGATCAAATATCAAGTTGCTTTAGCATTCTATATTTTATTTAACTCCATCTAAAGCTTCATAAGAGATTAAAAAAAAAAATAAGAATTAACTTTATTATATAACAATTCGTGGTAATTTTTAAGGTTTTAGGAATAAGATTTTGCATACATACAAAATCCACGGGGGATTTCGTATGTATAGGTACATCTAAAAAATCTTAACCCCCTTAAAAGTTGAATTACCAAAAGGTTTTTTATAGTGCTCTCCTACATCATAAAAGGTAGCCTTGTGCAAATTGTCACGTTCCTTGTCCCAGTAGTTTCGTTTGTTCATTGATATGTCAGTCAGTCAGTCAGTTTATCCCTTTGTATAATACTAGCACTTTGCCCGCGACTTCGTCCGCGCGCATCGCCGTTTTAAGAGTTTGGCCCTGTGATTTCTTTATTGTCATTGCAAAGCAAACTTTCAAATGAAATTGTAGTCTTTTGAATTCAAAAGGAAGATGTAAAAAAGATATCAGTAAAATTTCCAACTCTTGTACTGTATTTAGCCTGTATCCAGATTTCTTGATCATGCAGAGCCTTTGAACTAATCCTCAATAAAATCCACCAAAAAATCTGCAACTTGTTCATAAGAAAGACTACTACTTTTTGCCTCAAACATCCACCATACTTGAGCGTTACAAAAAACGCTCGTTATTTTTAACACATCTATCATCCGCTTACTGCGATAGTTAGGCAGTGCGGATATGCGTAGAGGGGGAATGTGGGGAGAGGGGGGGGACAGACAGAAAAAAACCCGGGCAAGTGCGAGTCGGACTCGTGCACGAAGGGTTCCGTACAATTATCTATACAACAAATGATATTATATCAACTAATTATTCTTAATATCGAGCAAAAATCTGCAAAAAATCACGTTTGTTTGTATGGGAGCCCTATTTAAATATTTAATTTATTCTGGTTTTAATATTTATTGTTATAGCGGCCACAGAAATACATTATCTGTGCACATTTCACCAGATCCGCATTGCTCTTGACTCTACGATTTACAATGCCCAGAGACAGAAACAGATAGAGGAATATCATAAAAGTTAAAGTGATGAAGCGAGGACGAGCGAGGAAGGAAAGGGAGGTCGCTACCCTCAGCATTGAGGAATACCACGTAAGGAGGGGGAGGTGAAAATTTCAACTGTCTAGCTATCATGGTTTACGAGACACATCTGGTAACAGACATACAGTGAAGTCTTAATAATAGGGTCCTGTTTTTACCTTTTTGGTACGGAACCCTAAAAACAGTAATCCTGTGATGTTGAGATGACGGAAGTGGGGGCGACATCCTGACGACTGTTCGCACACCAGCTTCCTTGTACCAACCGTGTTTGTATGGTGTATCGTCAGAAGTCCCCTAGATCTCGTTTGGATAAGGAATCGTGTCTGTTTTGCATTGCAGTATAGGTACATTGCACGCTAGGTAAACACGTGGTGACAGTCGGAGAGGAGAGTACTTTTCAAAGTAAACAAAATATTTACTTTACCCCCTAAGGGAGAGGTGAATAAATAGATCCATACACTATTGTAACAGAGAATGGTAAGATATTATCTTGTTTTACTATTTCTTGCGACTAAAATGGTTGACATTATAAAAACTTTTAGATTTTTTTTATCTATTATAATATTAATTATAAAGATTTTTTTTTTAAAAAATTAAAATTTTTTCACTAATAGAAAGCTGCTTTATTTCTGAGTGACATAGGCTATATTTTATGCACGCGGGCAAAAGCTAGTTATTTATAAGCTCGCGTTTGACTGCCATCCCGTCAGCAGGTTAGTGATGGTAAGCGATTATGTTATCGACGATAGAGCACGCTTGCCTAGAAGTAACCTATCCAGTCTTGGCTGTGTCATGAAATGAAACACAGACTCCGGCAGGGAGTTCCATTGTTTGAATAATCATTTACTCTTCTGTAGCCCATTGCGTTCCAGGGTCACGGTAACTCTTTAGAATATTCCCGCAGCCCAGGAATGCTACCACAAGCTCACCCATTTTACGGGATAGAGCTATAAAGAGTGTATAACTGCATCCCTCTGTCTCGCTCGCACGCCTTACATATTAGCACGTCATGGTAACCGATTATAGGAATCGTGACATGCGTCATTTTCGTAGATGTAGGCAATTTGTTTAGTCTGGTTTAGTTTAAACTACAGTTTAACAGTGAGACTTTGTAGTAGGACCACAGAGGCAGTACCTTTCTTTCATTTGACATTTCTGTAGAGCAGAAAACTATTACTCAATTTTTTAAAATTTATTATTAACTGCAGGGCAAAGGCCTCCCTTCCGTTATTCCATTATTTTCTGTCCTTAGCCATTTCTGGAAAATCCTTAAGGTAGGAGTCCAAATCGTCACGCCTTCTTCTTCTGGGCGTACCGCGTTGCCGGCTTACAATAATAATAATAATTATTATTGTTAACTAGCTTCTGCCAGCGGCTTCACCAGCTTAAAGGTAGATTTCTCCGTACAAATTTTGGACCCCTAAAGGTAGTGAATTTAGGAAAATCCTCTCAATGCCTAAGTCATAAAAAGAAGCCATGTGCAAAATTTCACACTCCTAGCTTCAGTAGTTTCGGCTGCGCGTTGATATGTCAGTCAGTCATACAAATAGATGATACCATGGATAATTTTACAAAACATATTTGTATGTCGTCGGAAACGACAGAATATTATGATCAATTGATCATAATACAAAAAGTACATAACTTCAGACAATATTCTGACAAATAAATTTTTATTCTAGAAACTACAAAAAAAAAACGAATATTCCAATGGAAATTTCTAGTGTTTTTTCCCCAGTAAACCAGCAAATCCTCCTGATAAAACGTTATCACCAACACACTGAGTTTTCACTTTCATCCTATCAACTACGTAATCCAAAACTCAAGCACTCGTGAAATCACTTTTCACATCGTAAAACCGTTAATATGTAACGAATAAAACCCAGCCAAGTGCAGGCATAGACGTCTCGTGCAGCACGAAAGTATCACGATTGAGTGACCAGTGTATAATCGATAACGATGTAACTGTCATTTGAATCGATTTAATCGAATGCTTAAGTCGAAGCCGATGGGTAAATTGGCATTGTGGCATCACTATGATTAGTGATAGTGTATTGTTTATTCATGTGTGTGTGATTTTTTTGCAGTGGTTTTTCTGTTGTATTATTGTTTTTAGTTTCTAGACTAATAGCGGAAAAGTGTGTTTTTTCCGTGCATTAAACCTGAGTTTGGAAAATAAAGTAAACTTATGAGTGACAGAAATAAAACGATGTAAATACCTTATTTAGTGCAATATATATACAGGGTTATTTGCTTAGGTGCTAGTTAAGAACATCACAAATAACAACTTTTGTTCTATGACTTTTACAAAACATAACACATTTACCAAAAACAAACCTTCAAGATTTCGTTGTTATATCTAACACATTTCAACTCTGTATTTTGCTGTATCTACTTACGGCTCCCGCGCACTGTTCTCGTAATAATAATAAGCAAGCTTCCGAAACATAGTTATTACAGCTAGCAAGCATTCGTACTATTTCCGTGTACTCGACATGAGAATATTGATACACCATCATGTAAAGATCCACGATGCCGAATTTCGCTACAAGAACACGTATGACTATGACGCGACGCAAGTGCATCAATGCGACTGACCGACAAGTGAAGGTCGCCCGTAATAGGTCAAGTTCATGTTCAGCTACCCTCCTCTATTGTACTATCGCTTGCTTTGCATAGACTTCATAATATTTAGAAAGTTCAATTTAAATATTTTTATTTTTATATGAAAATCTGATGAACCAAAATATGATAAATTTTTAAAAGTCATAGAATAAAAATTGTTATTTATGATGTTCTTAACTAGCACCTAAGAGGTTCCTAGTGTATTACAAAAAACCCTGTATATTCCACAACTTTACACAACGCCGTCTAGTCCTAAACTAAGCAGAGCTTAATTAATGTTTATTGTTTTTGTTCCAGGTAAATTACAATCAATCGAAACAGCTGTTTGTGCTCACGATCAGCCTCACCATGATACTATGTAAGATTATTCTAATTTTATTTCTAGTCTAGTCCCAAGCTAAGCAGAGCTTGTGTTATGAGTACTAGACAACCTGATAAACATACTTATATTATTTCCAAATACATAATATCGATAAATGACACCCAGACACAGAACAAATGATCATGCTCATCACATAAACATTTGTCCTGGGTGGGAATCGAAGCACTGAGTCAAAAAATTAAATCTAGCGATAATTTGTCAATTGATACGGTTTGGGATTAAAGGTTTTGCCATTACAATTTAGACAGATGAAGGTACTCTACATCCACCTGACACAACCCAGTAGCCCCCTATTCTCTTAAGTTGACCCTTCGTTAGTTGCTCCTCATCTAGACAGGGACAGCTATTCTTAGCCGGCTCTATTTCCACGGATATGTCAAGTGAACTCAGAAAATCAAGCTAGTGAAGTGGTGCCAGTAATTGGGCTTGGTCGGCTTTGACCTGCTATGGCTAGATTCTACAGCCACAATATAGTCTAGATTCTATAGTATCAAAAAATCTTGCTGATTTTTCTTCATCCTCTCCCTAACTTTTTTCGAACTAAGTAATATTATATTTGTTGGATTTTCTTGAGCGAAGGAGATGGCGGGGAAAGGACAACTTCACGCCCTAACCGCCGCCACAAGAGACGATCTAGTCTTGTGGACGGCGAGCAATAAGTAGCTCGCCGTCCGGTAAGATTCAAACCTGGGTTGACAGCACGTTGTGTTCCACGCTGAGTCGGTAATGTACCCCACTTGCGCTGCAGCGAACTTTTGTTTTAACTTTTCAGTATTTCGTCAAATTATTTCCATGAAAGGGCTTGTCTATCACTAGAATATGTCGATGGGTTTTTTTTTGTGGGTAAAAATCATCCAAATGACTTATGGGTTTACCTTATTGCTGCATCCCTATTTCTCGCTCGAACGACCGACATTTTAACACGTGTTGGTAAGTTTCCAGGGCCGCGGTTAACGCTTTCGAATAATCCCACAGACCTTGCAGAACCTTCCGACCTTGAATCTCGAACTTCGGATACGAAAACCCCCACATGCCAAACTATTCTATGCAAACATACATTATTGTATGAAGAAATATT
This sequence comes from Mythimna lalbum, assembly GCA_949319445.1. NCBI lineage: Eukaryota > Metazoa > Arthropoda > Insecta > Lepidoptera > Noctuidae > Mythimna > Mythimna lalbum. The sequence continues at coordinate 4,821,081 of OX439345.1, read as the reverse complement.
GCTCGTTCACCATCAGTGGCGGATTAGCCATGTAGCAAGAGTAGCTAATGCTACAGGTCCCGTGCATTCGGGGGCCCCGCCTGTTCGGGGATCCTGCACTTGAACGCAAAAAATTATCTAGTCAAAGTATGTATATAGAAATCCAAATACAGCTGATTATTTCACTGAATACGATGGGCAATCTCTCAAATTTCTCTCATTACCGTTAATTGACCAGATTCTCCAGATACGTGGAAAACACGGACTTTCCACGTACCTTACCCAATCTTAAAATACTCGTACACTGGGTTATTGACGATTGCGAAGGAATCAGAATTATAAATAAACTAGCTTTTGCCCGCAGCTTCGCTCCCGTACGTAAAATATAGCCTATATTACTCAGGAATAAAGCAGCTTTCTATCGGTGAAAAGAAAAACTTTACCGCTTTATGATATTAGTGTAGATAAAATAAATAGGTCTACACAGGAGCCCCTTGGTCGAATTAGCTACAAGCCCCGCGCTGTCATAATCCGCCACTGTTCACCATGACTCAGTACAAGACAAAGGCTCTTCGCATAACATTACACAGAATATTACGTTCCAACGTATTATGCGGAGGTGGGACACGTTAACTTGAATTTAAGGTCTCTCATTTATTCATAGGAGTTCGGGTCGGTTCACGCTACGTATAATGCGATTTATTTGTGCAGAACCCATGCATGTTTAATGAATATTACGTGGAGGAAGGCGTTATGCTGGCTTCGTGTCTCTGGCGGGTTGAGGTCTTGGGTACCGAAGGTCTGCGGTGAGCGGAAGCGAGCTGTTTTATATTTAAAAAGATTTTTTACACATGGCAACAGGATGTCTAGGGGTTGTGTTACGAAGTGAACAGTCTTAGTCCGTAGGCCAGGATGAAGGTGGATTTGAATAAATACTTTTGAGAGCAGTGGTGGTAATGGTCCCGACTTACGAGTTGTAGGTCGCGGGTTCGAACCCAGGCAGGCGCATTAATTTGTGTAATTTATCTCATCACTACTGCTCTCAAAACGGTGAAGGAAAACATCGTAAGGGAACTGGCATGTCCTAGAACCAAAAATTCGAAGACATGAAACATTCACCAACCCGCACTGGGCCTGCGTGGTGGATAGCCAATTCTCTAATTATATTAAAGATATTGCTGCAAACAGCTAATCCCCGCGTAAGACAACCTCTACTTAGTAGCTATTTTTTTTTTAAGAAATTAAGACTTTTCTTTAAATATTATTCCGAAAAACATTTCAAGGATCAAGGAAAACAACATTCCAGCACAACGAACCTTTGAAATCATCTTGATCGACGTTATTAGTCGCAAGTTCTTGACGTACCCTAAGGTCAAATGGCCAAGTCCTTCGATGTACCTTTCACATTTATTTCTGCGCCTCTTCATTATTTCGACTACAATAGTGGGTTATTTCCATTGATATTGCTTCCTCTATTGTTTGTCTTCTATTCCTCTGATAAAATGGCCGCCCGAATATTTCCGACTACACCCGAAGTAAGTCGAACAGAGAGATTTATTGTTCAGGTCAATGTGAAGGTTCCCTCTTTATTCTAATTCACAATATGTTTAGTTTTTGAGTGGGTATACCATTGTCTTTTCGGTTTTATTTCGACACGCATTTTGTGTGGAATTTATTGTAACTAGACGAGATTTTACTGCTGATGTTAGAGGTTTTACGTGAAGAAGAAGAGAAGATTTTTGGTTCAATTGGCGCAATTGCCGAAACACTTCACACGCAAAGGTTTACCTTTTGTTACGATAAGTAAAATATAGGTTTCTTTTGTACGTTATTTCGAAAAATTTGAACAATTTACGAACTGTGGTCTTTCTGTGCGATTATAATTTAGGTGCCTTTAAGGCTAGAGTGAATAGGCTCCTAATAAACTAGTGCGCCTCACCATCAACGATTGATCGCAGTCCAGCACTAGTTTATACAGTTATATATTTTATAATAATATATATATTTTAATATTCCACAACTATCACACAACGCTATCTAGTCCCAAGCTAAGCAGAGCTTGTGTTATGAGTACTAGACAACTGATAAACACACTTATATACACACACATGTATAGATAAATTACACCCAGACACAGAACAAATGATCATGCTCATCACACAAACATTTGTCCTGGGTGGGAATCGAACCCACGACCTCCGGCATAGCAATCAGGGTCACTAACCACTAGACCAACAGGCCAGTCTATGCTGTTGTAATGTTCTCTTTGTGTTCGTTTTAGAGATAATTGAAGAGTTTTTGTAAGTTACTTTTATCTCAATCGAAATTGCTGTCCATTCTTTTATCAAAGTGTTTTGTCTTTTTTAACAAACGCCTGATCTCATTAAGTATCGCCTTCGCTTCTCCTTACACCTGACACCAGCCTTATACAGCATTAAATTTTTAAAAACATATGAGATCCTCTGTTTACCTTATTCTTCGCTTTGAATGATATCTCACGACGGAATTATTTTTCCTCCATTTCCCTAACTCAAACATTTATAGAGAATTCATGCGGAATTTATAAAATGCTGTTTTGGATTCCCCTGGTGTAACTTGGGATTCTAGGAAAGAACTAATAATAAAATAATACGTTTCGGGAAACATTTTGTTTGCTATTTGTTTTTAGGATCTTGTGTAAACTTGAGTTTCAGATATTATTGTTTATATTTTGGTTACATTAATAATAATAAATTCATTTATTTCAGGCTAGAAAACCCATAGTAAAAACATTTGCTTGGAATTTCTATATCTAGTTTGTTTTGCTAAACACACTGTTTAACCTTGCCTGACATAACAAAAAGAAATTATACAACATTGGTTTTAATATATGGGAAACCCGAAACACGTATCTAGTACTTTTTATATAAAGAATCTATGTACAAAATTGTATAACTGTATCATGAAAAACCACAAAGTTATAAGCTTGTTCTGTTACCTGGTTGTCCGCACAAATTCAAGGTCACCGGGCTATCTGGAAGAGTAAGGGGTGGTTTTGCTCTCGCACCCAGCTGTGCGCTGGCGTCTAATGCCTTCTATGACCTGCCGTGGCCTGTGTTTTACTTAGTGTCGGTGGTCTCCAAATTGTGACTTTTTAAATATTTTTGGGAAAAAATATAACATGGTGTAAAAATGATTGGAATCCATTCAGTTACTGATTCTGAACAAACTACATATATTCAGGTTTTGCATATACTGAAAATAATGTTGTAGATCATCACTACAAATGGTCTTCACTATAGTTTAATTTTATTACTCCTCATAACTTGATTTTTTTGTCCACATATCTATAGAATAATATGGTTTTGCTCTTATTTTAGTTTTATTAATGTTATATTCAAGTAAATAGGAAATTATTCTTAGGGAATTATTTAAAGATATAAACATCATGACGGTACCTTGTCAATACATTTATGAAAATATAATGTATGTCCGGAAAAATATTCATCTTTTTACTAAAATAAGTGATAGGCACAATTTTAATACTAGAAATAAGGACAAGTTAGATCAACCTCGATTCAGGTTAGCTAAAGTAGCTAGTTCTTTTATGGGGTACTGTGTAAAATTTTATAATAAAATTCCACTAGAAATTCTCCAATTAAACGAGTCAAAATTTAAAACCTGCATTAAACGCACACTATGTAGACAAGCATATTATAAATTGGAAGATTATCTCCTTGATAAAAATGCTTGGCTAAATGCCGGTCCTGCTCCACAGCCACATACTTTTGTAGCTACAAATTAGTCTTTATATATATATTCGAAGAGATGCTGCTGCCCTTTTCGTATTGTTGTTTTCAGTATTTTATTTTTATTTGATTAGTTTATTTCAATAGGACTTAGGATTCTTTACATGTTATATCTAAAAATAATAGCATTGTATAATGTAGAAGCACTTTTTTTCCAAATTTGTGAATGTGAAGTACCATGGAGCATTTTTGTTAGGTTACAACTTTTTATTATTTTATTTTTTTGACATTGCGAGCATGGCAGTTGAGAGTTTGACATGCTCACTCAAATGTCTCGCTGTTGGTGGCGCGTGTTATTGGGTCATTCGGTTCCCTTCAAAGTGGTTGAGCTGAGTGGGGCTGATGCACGCGTCATGCTCGTGAACGGGTGCCGTCAGATGAGACTGGTCATCTCTTAGCTGCCAGTGGCTTAATACAGTTTTTATCTTCTAATATTTTTTTATTATTATCTACATTGTGCTCACATAATAGAAGCAACAAGAAATATGTAACCAAACACTATATGTAACACATATGATTTAAAAGAGTGTCCATGGAGTTTCTTGCACGTTCTTCTCCATAGAGATCTACTCTTTGGAACGTGCAATTTAGCTTCACTTGTTTGTTTGACTGACCGACATTTTGACAATTCAAAAGTGCCTGTAATTGGTCTATTTGAAATAAACGTTTTTGATTTTGATTTTGATTTTGATTTTGAATAATGTAGCATATAGTTTATACTTTTATCGAGCATACGGTGCTAATCTATAAGAAATTGTAACACTAACCAAGATTGTAGATTATATTTTTAAATATGTCCATAGGCGTAGGGTAGCCAACCTTTCAATATTTTACAGGAAGTATTTTGCAGTGTGCGCAGAAATTACATGACTTGATTACGCCATCACTACTACGGGTTGTACTATCGGACAACCCATCGTATGACGAGTGGTCCACCCATGCGTTTTTAACACCTCAACGGTTCGAACTAAGCGTTTCGCCTCATCGTTTACGTCGCGTGCATCGAAGGATTGGAACAATTTGCGTGCAGCGGTCTTCCTGTCTGTTTATAATTTAAGTGTCTTCTCTTTATAAACTAGTGCGCTTCACCATCAACGATTTCATCACTGCTTATAATGTGGTGGGATAACAGTCAAGCCACAGTAACAGATAAGAGAGCCCGCGGTCGATCTCCGACTCGATGGATCGATCTCATCACCAGGGCTACACAGTCGACAGCAGTACAGTGTGCGCGTAATGCCAACAACCGCCAGAAATGGAGAGACATCGCTCGACATGCCGCAGCCCTGGAAGCAAACGACGGCGTCACGCCGCAGGCCTGTTCATCAACAGCCACGACCACTCTGACAAGAGTGCCCGACTAAGAAGAAGAACAGACAAGCACTAGTTTATATCATTAAAAAAAAATTCTCAGTGTATTCTTACGATAGCTGTTTGGCCAGTGAAAATAAATCAATAAATAACTTCAAGCCCAAGGAGGTTTGTTTGAAAATCATACGTCTTATTGGCTCATTAATGTTTCAGAAAGGTCAACACATAGTTGGCTAAGAAACAGGCTCAATAATGAGCTCTACTTTTCAATCTACTACAATTTTCTGTTACCTATATTTTATCATTATCTAGCGTTGCCTAAAGGCATTGTTACAGTCTTTCCACAGATGACAGGCAGATATGAAATCTTTATACATAGTAAACAGTCATTATGCTTTTTTTTTCTACTGTCCCCGCACACGGGCTTCAAAAAAACGCAGCCACAAATAAGCGCTAGAAGCGGCCACAAAAAAAAGCTAGAAGCAGCCGCAAAAAACAGCTGAAGCGCGCTACAGCTTGTGGCCGGAGAAGCTTGAAGCGGCTTCAAGTGTTTCTTTTGTGGCGGCACCGCTGCACACGAGCCACAAAAAAAGGCCGCCTCAAAAAGAAGCTTGAGGCAGCGCTTTTTGAGGTCCGTGTGCGGGGACACCTAGAGGCATAAATGAACTAGAAGTCTTGGGGCTCTTTGGACTAGGACCGCGGTCCCAACTTCTACCTACCCATCTGGGTCGAAGCCTACCGGGGTCGGGGTTATTCGAAAGGAAACTAGAGCCCCGGTATGAAGGCTAGAAGGAACGGCGCGGGGTTTTAAGTCAGTAAGAGTCTGACACTATCTCCCGCTCCATCCAAGAGCGCGTTTTGTCAATGATGATTTTCCCCGTCGACAAAAAAAAACTTCTACCTACAAAAATGATTATTTTTTTGAGTAAAATTTAGCGACCACAAAGTGATTTCAAATAGACGATATAGATACAAATATCTAAGTGATATCGTATAGCCATGACCGTTACTCAACCTTTACTTTTTAGCACATTTTTTTATTAAGATCAAAGAATCATTATTTATCTTGTTACGAGTAAAACTACTAATTACAACACGCATTTATTACATTCATAAATCTTTATTACTTGTTTGTTGATATTTTTCGTTATCATCAGGAAAATGTCACGTCAAGTTCAGCAGTCCAAACAGCGATTTTGTATCGCCGTTTTCCTAGAAATCAATTTCGCCTCAAACGGTAATTGGTTCCATGTTATTCGACGCAAACGTTTATTGGTAACTAGCTTTTGCCTTCGGCTTTGTCTGCGTGAAGGTCGGTTATTGCGGACTCGAAGCCGAAACCAGTCAAAAAGTAGCCTATATCCTCCCTTGGGGATCAAACTTATTTCATACTAAATTTCATCTCGATAAGTTCAAAGTTTAAACGTGAAAGTTTTACCGACAGACAGTTAAACTACATTAGACCGACGCACACGTGTAACACGCTTTGGGTGGAGCGGGAGAGGAGGCCTGAGGTCCCAGCAGTGGGAACATTAAAAGGCTGATTATGCTATGCTAAGAAACTGCAAGCCATTAGATTCTTTTTCACTTACTTCATAACTTTCTCTAAATTATCACTATTTATTTTATTTATTCGTTTCCGTACCCCTTTCCGTTCCCTAGCAATTTCTACGAAGCTGCAGTGATATTTATTTTAATTTATTCAGCTGAAACAACTATAGCTGAGAGTTCATTAGATATAACAAGTCAGTAGTCACTTGCAGACGGGGTACCCAAGTGGTGGGAGATTTGTGAGCGCCCTCAATACAGACAGACGTTAATATTCATAAGGCGGATGAATCTACAGGGATTCTGTAACTGGTTCTTCTAATTTTCGTTTGTTATCCTGTTTTGATGATTGTTTTTTTCGCTTTTGTTTGGCTTCATTGGCATGTATTTTAAAAGAACATTCTTTTCTGTCAAACCTAATTTTACTAAGCTAAATTTTTTTTTCTGGAGTAGGGAAGATGTTTATTTTTAAATTTATTTGCTCCTAACTGGTGTTCGCACCAGATTGGTTTTACAATTTCAAGAAGTTTTTTTTTTGATCGGTAGGCACCCATTGATGTGACAAAAACATTTTGGGGTTTGGTACATCAATGACGCCACCTTAATGAAAAAAAATATATATATATTTAGCGGAACATAGAACCTCCTTCTCTTTGAAGTCGGTTAATAAAATAAAATGATGATAAATGCCTGGAAGAGATCGCGGAATGCGATAAGGCCGCTCATTGTATATTTGTGTTTTAGTTATAGTTTCCTTTTTGTATGTGTAATGGGTATACAATAAAGTGTATAATAAATAAATAAATAAAAGTAAGCCTAAGTTACTCACTTTAAAACCAGCTATTTACCAGTGAAAGTTCCGTCAAAATGGTCAAGCCGTTTCGGAGGTTAGCCAACAGAACCACCAGAGAGCCTGATATTCAATTTTTTTTTTTTTGGTATAGAGTTCAGTTAAGATAGGTATTATAGGTAACAGTTGGGTTACATTGCATCGTAGAATTAATACAACTCGAAGTTCTGCTGCATCAAACAATTGTAAGGGCATCATATGCCCTTACAATTGATAGCACATGTTTAATTAGTTCCAGATCCTCAAACCTTATCGTTATGTCCTCAAAGCCATTCAATTTGAAGAGCGTTATATTCCTTAACTAAAACACAAGCTACATCTGTTGGCTTTTTCCTTTCTTTTTCCATATATTATTTTCATTTCTCACATTTTACTTAATGCAATTTCGCCTCCGCTGATGTAGCAGCCGCGTGTTGCTAGGGGAATTTGATCCTATATACTTGGAATAAGTACTTTAGGGATTTTTCGGGGAAGGAAATTAGATTTTTTCTTACTGTTTGGGGAGTGTCACAAGTTTTTGGAATGCCGCCATAATTTGCATTAAAATTACGGGGGTTGGCGTCTTATTCGACTGCTTACTTCTGGGAACACATTTACTTATTTACGAAGTTTGGATAATTTTGGAGCTTGAACGTCTTCATATGAATGGGAACATCTTTCTTATTTAACGTCTCTTTTTCATTATTTATTTCATCTAGTTCTCCAAGGTCTGTGCTCACTTAAGATTGGCGTTCTTTTAATGGGACATGGTAAATCGTAATTACTTTTCCTGCTCTAAAGTGGAACAGGAGGTTGTATCAGAAAAAAAATCACCTATATTTCTTCAATGGCCCTTTGCGATATAGGAACACGTGTTTCTTTTTCAGAAATTCACCATGACCCTAACCAGCGTTGGCCCTGCTGGGTCCTAAAAATTTGCTGACATAGGTACTACTCGCCATCGACGGTTCATTCCATCTTGGACGGGCGGACAGCGAGCTACCCATTGCTCGTCGTGGTCGAGGATCGCTCTGCGACTCCTGACGCCCAGAGTGTCACCTGTCGCGGTGGCTGGGGCGTGAGGATGTACATACCTTCTCTCACTCTTGCGTCCGTCTCCTTCCCTAGCATTACTGCTTCATCTAGTCCTGCAACATCTGTTCTCGCAAGACTGCATCTGCGATGTCCCGTTTTATATTAAAACTCATTTTCCGTGAAGTCTGTTTCTTAATTAAACGTTATTAATATCTTAAAATGATAAGTTTTCAGGCTTCGTCTCTCCTAATTAGCCCGAAGTCGGCCGTCCTGTCCTCATAATTCTTACAGTTCCGCTCATTCCGTACGGCGGAACTTTCGTCATTTGTTTCATCTTTTGTATTTTCTTGTTACTTAAGTTTTGGTAAGTTAATTTATTCGAAAATTGTAATTGTAACGTTTTTAAATTTGTGGTTAACCATTTATGAGTAATTGCAATTTGAAATAAGCATAAATACCAACTGCAGAAAATGCATTCATGTTTACACTAATATTAATAATATAAAGGTGAAAGTTTGTATAGTGTGCGTGTTTGCTACTCTCTTGCCCTCAAACTGCTAAACAGATTTGGATGTAATTTGTGACACGTGTCATGGTATTCTAAGACATGCTCTAAAATCACTCAAAAATTCATTTCTACCGTAAAAAGTGGTGAGATCCATATAATACCAAATTGGTTAATTTATTCAGTACGTACTTAAGGGACCTTGATGACCTAGATTGACTTGGCAATCGGAATAAACAATCTAATTCAACAAAATAGGTGTTACGTGTGGCTTGCGGAAGGCGAGCCATTGGTAGCCCGCCGTCCAACTGTCCGATAATGGTCCGGACCGAGCCTATGTCGTCGGCGGCCGCGTGGCGTTCCACGCGCGCCTCTGGAAGTTGTAAGTAACCGTAGGTACCCAGCAGGGTCGTAGTCTACTGGAGCCATGGGTGATGCGAAAGAGATCCGGAGAGGTTTTTAGTCAGTAAAAGTCTGACACTATCTCTTGCTCCGCCTGAGAGCGGGAGATATCATTGGATGATTTTCCCACATAAAAAAAGTGAAGACTTGGAAAATGGTCATCATTATTCTCAAATCCAAGTCTTCAGAATAAAGTTAAACCAATTCAAGCCGTGGCTTTCACAGCTTCACTGGACAAAGCCATCTAAGAGCTTCCTCCACACAATCTTCATAGATCTCGTCGTAATGTATGTCGCCCACTTTTTTTTCTCCATAGATTTACAGAGTTCTAAACGGGACCCAAGTAACGGACGGTGAACCGTTTGAATTCATGAATAGCAAAATTTATTGAATTTAGAGATCGATTTAATGAGCTGCATCCTATTACAGTGTCCACCTTAATGCGCTCACTGCTAGTTTATTTGCATCAAAAGAAACATTGAGAAATTCTTTCAATGTTGAGTTGGAATTTATTAGTTCAAGTTCTTGTTGAGGGTATTGGAGAGAATGGATAAATAGTTTTAGATTCGACTTGCATTAGCAGTGCATACCTATAGTATTAGTTTCTCTATTTCGCTTTTATTCGTGGAAGGATTGTCTTGCTTCAGTTTGCTTTTAAAAGTTTTGTAGTGATTGGTGAAGCCATATGCAAATTTGGTTGGATTATCCATGGAGTTAGTATAGAAGGGATTATCGAATAAAGCAATTACGATCCATCGTAGGCGCAGACGCCGAGAAATGGGTAGCTCGCTGTCCGATTGTCCGGTAACTGTCCAGACTGAGCCCAAGACGTCGACGGCGCACACTGTTCCCGCGCGTCCAATCATCCCAATGACATTCCCCGCCCTTGGGCGGAGCGGGAGATAGTGTCAGATTCTTACTGACTAAAAAACCCACCCCGTTCCTTCTTGCCTTTCATACCGGGGCCGAGCTATCTTTTGAAGCTAACCCTGGCCCCAGTAGGCTTCGACCCAGCTGGGCTGCTGTTTCTGACAGCTCCATGAGGCGCGCGAAACTTAAATGTAGAACAAATCCTCAAAACAAATCCTGATAGCTTCAACCAGGATCCTTCAAATCAAAAGTCAATAGGTAACTTTCAGAGAAGCCTGCTCCACATAGCGAGATAGTAATCAAAAGCGAGCCTATTAATAACAAAAAAAAAAACAAATGAGCAACACAATAAATCAACAACATTCGCTCCCAAAGTATATTCGTTGAAAGCAAAAAGATTAACAGTCAATTCACCCTGGCACTTATGATGGAAACTTTGCCGAAGATCGAGACAAGTTGCCAAAACAACGGCGAAAAATGAGCTCTCAAGCAAAAATAAGCCTTTATCCCCCATTCAGAAAGCGTAATCCACAAAGAATTATTGCCCAGTTATATTAGAGGAAGCATCAATATCTATTGGGTATCGGTACTACGGTTTTTTACGTTATGTCAGTGTCTAATTCATAGTTGGCTGATAGCCAGTGCTCGAGGACGTTGTCATACGTTTGCGTTTTATATATGTAAATTATATCTGGTGTAACAATGGACCAGCTTGCTTTGGATGTAGGTCAGATGCTGATGTCCTTTTCATGTTTTGGTTTACAATGTTCAGACTTTTGACGAACGATCTCGAGTTGAGTGCATCTTGTTGAAATTGTTTTATCGTCTGAAAATGGACAACAACTTTTGGTTTACGTTTATGAATGTCTAGTTTCAGTTTACTGGTAACGCAAATCCTTTGTGTTTATGACATTTTGACATCTGCCTTTTCGTTATTAAATCTGTTTGCTGATTATTATTGTACAATATAAGTTGGTATCTTTTTACAAGATTGCACGTCGCAAAGGTGGGTACTGTGTTTATCAGCCTATATACATCAACAAATACACATGTATATAGAACGAAAGCTGACATTTTGTCAGAAAAAAAATTGAGAACCCAATTGCAGCGACACCCACCAGGTTTAAGCGAGAAATAGTACGACGCACACGTGATCCACGCCTGATTTGTTTTGTACGTAGCGGCGCGTCGTCGTCGCGTGGCGTTGCGTGGCGTGGATCAGAGACAGACGCGCCCAGATAGGCGAACGTGGTCCTTAGCTACAACCCTGATAAAAAGTATTCTCTGTGCTATACCAGGACATAATTTACCCGTGTACTAAATGTTATCCAAATTAGATCAGCCATCGAGCGTGAAGAGGTAACAAATATACACACATGCACGAACTTTCGCCTTAATAATACTAGTGTGAATTGTCAATATGATAAGTTTGATCATTCACAAGATCATTAACAAGTTTTTAATCAAAATTATTTTTTTCATAGCAAGTTTTATAGCTCGATATACCTATATAATTAATACGCGTCAATGGATGAAAATACGAGCCCAAACTCAATGGGGTTGTGGCGTTTAACTACCAAATTCCTAAAGCCAACTTCCGGTTCCATCATCAGATCAGCTCCTTGACTTAATCATTTTGCATTGTCATCTGATTTACACATGCATGCAAAATTTCGGCTCAATCGGTAACCGGATAATGGGTCAAATTTAATTTACAAGATTTGATGACAGACAAACATCGGGACAGGTGAAACTAAATAAAAGCTTGTAATAATAAACTAGGTTATTTTTTCAATCTCTTGAATTATCTGTAAAGTGATGACATGTACATATACATGCTGTAACTATTAACCTTTCAGTATCATCATTTATTCCACGAATTCGTGTCGATTTAGCATTAAATTATTAGTTCTAATAAATAACAGATAAATACTCATTAACCCATGATAAATTAGAATCAACAATGAATAAGTACAGTAAACAGTAATTAGAATTGATTAGAATAATTTGTGTATTAGGTTTGATACTGGATCATAATATATACATACTCGTAGTGTCGTGATAGCCCAAACCACTGGGAGGCCTTATGATAAAGCACGCGCCTCTCAAGTAAGGCGATTATCACACTGCCACGCACGCACCACGCAGCGTAGCGCGTGAATGCGTGTTTTAACGTTGCGTGTAAGTATCTCCGTTTGTATAAAAAACATGCACAGTTCAACACACCGAAAATGCATCCACGCTCGATCATGCAGATCACGCGCCTACTTGCGGAGAAACATGCACTCACGCGCGTGGGTGCGGCACGCAAGATATGCCACACTGAGTCTCGTAGTACCGTGCGTGATTTTGTATGAAATGAGTCAGACAGCGTGAAATTATAAAACGTCACTATGCGTGTGAGTGCGTAAAAAAACCGCACGATAATGCAGATATGCACTCCCGCTAGAACGCACGTAGGTGCGTTTACACGCAACATGCAGCCTATGTGAATTTTTAAATTTTTTTTTTTTTTGTTTATGTCCTAGAGAAAACTTAGAAAAGTACATATACATTTTCTAAGTTTATTTAGGACATTAATTAACATGCCGTGCCCGTTGTCTGTTAAAAAAACAAGCTTTTAATGAAAATCATTTTTTCATAGCTAGCTTTTATAGCTCGGTATACCTAAATAATTAATACTCGTCAAGACGAATCATACGAGCCCAAACTCGATGGGATCGTTTAACTACCAAGTTCCTGTAGCTACTTTCCGGTTCCATCATCAGATCTGCTCCTCGTCATAATAATTTTGCATTGTCATCTGATTCACACATGCATGCAAAATTTCAGCTCAATCGGTAACCGGGAAGTCAAATTTAATTTACAAGATTTGATTACATACAAACATCGGGACAGGTGGAACTAAATAAAAGCTTGTAATAACACTAATTTACTCATTACCACCAATATATCCCTGAAAACCCATAATATTCCACATTCAATGATGCGAACATCCACCCCACTCTTCCCCTCCTCATCACTCACCCCACCGAACCAATCACCTGTTCCTTTTCAAATCTTTCTAACTAGTTTAAAACGTTCTTACATCGAATAAGGCGCGGTACACACTGATCCTACGACCCTGGCATGCCACCGCGGCTGATTGATAACCTCCGCCCGTGCGTATCTGGCCTAAATGCGCTATCTACCCTCGTGTCAAAGTCAACTTGACACTGATAACGCAGTTGCCGTGTTTACCAGCCATATGAAGTGGTTTAAGTGGCTTTTTTTTAGAGTGTTGGCGAAGTTTTTTGGGGCACCTACCACTACTGAAGGGAGTGGTCTGCAATGGCTGAGGATAGACGTGTTTGGAGAAAGGGAAAGGAGGCCTTCGCCGAGCATTGGGAGGCTAACAACAACAACCTAACAAAACTGATTTGCTTCTGTACACTTACAGTAAGGTACAGTTGAAAAACACCGCTAGGCATATCGTAGTTAGCTCATGGCTGGTATTTTTTCTAACTTGAACCTATTTGGTGAAGCTGGAAGACACACAAATTGTGAACTAACATTGTGCGTGTCTGTATTTTTTTCTTGAGAGATAGAAAACCCTCTTAATGAAATCCTGTTCTATGGTGATGCAGGAGGTTGTGTCAGACTTTTATTGACTACCTATGCTCCTTCATTTGCCTTTTGACGTCAAGGAATACGTGTTTCTTTTTCAGAAATTCCCTGGTGGCTATTTTATTTTCTTTCTTCTTTATCTCTCTATACAGTTGTAAGCTTGCGAGCTCGCGGACGGCGAGCAATGGGTACCTCGCCGTCCGACCGTTCGGCAACCATCTAGACCGAGCCCAAGTCGCCCACGGTGCGTAGCGTTGCCCGCGCGCCTTAAGGATTTGTCAGCAACCGTAGGGGCCCAGCAGGGTCTAAGCTTACTGGTGGCACTCATATCCCCCCCATGTCTAACGATTGGAATGTCTGCGTATAAATCCAGTGCGTAGGTACATAATTCTAATTGGAAGAGACCATACAAAAAAAAAAACATGCAAAGAAATACAAACATTTTAAGATATTGACGATATCGGGTAGCTATTTGTAAACATCCACTTACTTAGAGTGGCTCCTCACAAAAACTGGGCTCTTATCAATTCAGTAGGCGACGTTATTGTCAAGCTGATGTTATTATTAGGAAATGTGTGAACTTAGGTATCTTTTGTGGGATTACTAATTAAGATAAAAGAATCTATATCATCATCATCATCATCAGCATCAGCCTTTCAAATGTTCCCACCGCTGGGGCTCAGGCCTCCTCTCTAGGAGAGGGAAAGGGCCGTAATCCACCACGCGAGCCCAGTGCGGGTTGGTGAATGTCACATGTCTTTGAATTTTTGGTTCTAGGACATGCCGGTTATAGAGTCTATATCATCCATGATTAAAGAAAATAAATTGCTGTGACTTATCAATTAAACTTAACTTACTTAATTGTGGGTTCAATTCCCACCCAAGACAAATGTTTGTGGCATGAGCACGATCAATTAATAATATAAATAATATACCACAACTATCACACAACGCCGTCTAGTCCCAAGCTAAGCAGAGCTTGTGTTATGGGTACTAGACAACTGATAAATATACTCATATATTTCTAAATACACACATATTATAGATAAATTACACCCTGACACAGAACAAATTGTCATGCTCATCACATAAACATTTGTCCTGGGTGGGAATCGAACTTACGACCTCCGGCACAGCAGTCAAGGCCACTAAACACTAGACCAACAGGCCTGTCAAATTGTTCTGTGTCCGAGTGTTATTTATCTATAATATTATGTAAATAGACAAATGCGTTTGGTTTTATAAAGAGGACAATTTATTAGCAGTTTGAGAACATAATAATGAGCCTTCATAAAAAAAAAAACTCGTTAAGTTCCACTGTCTTGCGCCCCACCAGGGCAGCATCCCACCTCAAGGAGGTGTCAGCAACAGGAGAGACCCAGCTAGGTCGAAGCCTACTGGGGCCAGGGTTATCCGAAAGGAACTCGAGGCCCGGTATAAAGGCTAGTAGGAACGAGGTGGGTCTTTAGTCAGTAAGAGTCTGACACTACCTCCCGCTCCACCCAAGAGCGGGGGTCATTGGATGATATTTGCCCACCGAAAAAAAAGAAAGGGCAGCATCCCATCTAAAGAGTAATTGAATTGAAAAAAAGGCTCAAACAAACGATAGGACAAGAAAAATAAACGGAAACGAGAGGGTACCGTATGTAAATCGACTAAACCGAACTGTGTATTTGTAAGTAAATACTATGGTAATAAACGATATTTATTATTCAGCGAATTGAAAGATCTCATCTTACGGGCCACTTAATTTCATCTCGCTGTGAGTATGTTAATTTTGTTCGTTAAGTTTTCGAGGTGATTTTTCTACCATTTTATTTTTCTACTATTTTATTTTTATTCAGTTTTATTTTTCTACTATTTTATTTTTCTACTGTTTTATTTTTCTACGACAGTCAGGGTCACTAGACCCAGTCTTTGAAATCTCTCTTTTCTTTCATCTTCATCATCATCATCATTTCAGCCGACAGACGTCCACTGTTGGACATAGGCCTCCCGTAAGTGTCGCCACAATGATCGATCCTGTGCGTCTCGCATCCATCGGTTTCCCGCAACCTCGCTCTTTTCTTTGCAGTTTTTGAAATAGACTGTCTCTTACCAGGAGACGCTTGTTAGATATTATACTAGTCGCTGCTAGCGGCTTCGCTCACGTGATAGTATAAAAATGATTCCAAAGGAACATACACTCAGGATAACAAGTTTCCTCTATGCTATTCCTGGACATGGTCTACCCATATACCAAGCATAATTGCATAATCAACCTTTTAATGTTCCCACTGCTGGGACTCAGGCCTCCTCTCTAGGAGAGGGAATGGGCCGTAATCCACCACGCGGGCCCAGTGCGGGTTGGTGAATGTCACATGTCATGAAGAAGTTCCAAACGCCTTTATATATGTATGATTTATTTGTTTGTACAATTTACTAAGCTAGTACCTCAATTTATTAAAAGCGTCTAACAGAGCCTCTTCGAGTTAGCTTAGGCCCCAAAGGCCTATGACCCCAGTCCCGAGAATTGTCAAACTAGTATCTTAATATTATAGTTTATTTACTGGACTATTCCAAACTAAGTTTAATATACAGCAATATGATTTATTACGGTCATCTATCACTAATTTAGACTGAACCTTGGACATCAAACCGAGGGTTTACAAACACAGTTTATATCTGTTCTAGATAACCCTAGGTGGGATATAAACAGTGCCGTAGCTAGGTCCTCAGGGGCCTACTATCACATATATTTGAAAGTTTGTTTTTTTGTACGAAATAGCTTCTACTAATATAGAAATAGTGCCTTGAGAGGCCTTAAAATTGAAAATGAGCTCATTTTATGGATCACTTAGGACGTAGATACTAAAATTGGTTGAGTTTTTATGTCGTCTTGTATGTAGAAAATGCTAAAAAGAAAGGAGCGTGCTAAAAGCCATTTACATAGAGTATCATATTATGAGTAGTCAATATTCATTCAATCCGGTCCATGAGAATTTAAAATTATGGACAACATGTTACAAATTTTGGCCTTAGTTGGGGCCCCGGTAGCTGGGGGGCCCCGTATAATTGATACGGCAGATACGGCGGTAGCTACGCCCCTGGATATAAAAGCTGTATATAAACTCTATGGTATCGTGAAGTAAACCCGCTTCAACACCTCTGTAGCGCTCAATAGATTGGCACTAATTTCCTTTTATAGGATCAAACTTAGCGAGAGGACGCCGGATGCTGTGGGTTTTTAGTCAGTAGAAGTCTGACTCACCCTCCTGCTCCAAACATCGTGAGGAAACCGGCATGTCCTAGAACCAAAAATTCGAAGACATGTGACATCCTCCAACACGCACTGGGCCCGCGTGGTGGATTCCGGCTCATTCCCTCTCCTAGAGAGGAGGCCTGAGTCCCAGCAGTGGGAACATTAAAAAGGCTAAAGATGATGATGAAGGTCTTGATAAGATTTTTCGTAGTCATCAGCGGTAAAAGTATGATAAATAAAATATTATTATTATCATATAGGAAGATTTTTTAATAAATCCGGTGTTAATTTTAATATCTCGCATCGCATTTCAGTTTAGGTAAAGGGCCTTTTTCGTCCAAAGAATATTTATTTCCTCCTAAAATAATTATAAGCAATAATTATTCTGGTTTATTTTTAAAAGTTATTCAAAGTTAACTTTCCGTCCGATTATAATTTAGGTGTCTTCAAGGCTTGAGTGCTCTTAATAAACTAGTGCGCCTCACCATCAACGATTGCATCACTGCTGACCATCAGGTGGGATTGCAGTCAATCACTGATTTATCTTCTTCATCTTCCTGCCCTGATCACATATTACTTGGGCTTGGGGCTCGCAATACGTTTTTTTCTCCCATTCTGTCCTGTTACGCGTCACAGTATCACTTGGTTTATTTCATAAAAAATAAATAAAAGTAATCTTGACCCAAAGTCCCTTAGGTGTCCTCCTCTTCGAGTCGTATTCCTCATTACTGAGGGTCGTGAAGTTCCCGCTGGATTAGCTTCTCATTGATGGTATCTCGCCATCTGTGATGGTTCTTAGCGTCATGAAGTGCGAGCGACGTGCAATTGGGTGTCCAGTGTGGAGCGGACCTGATCTGCCCATCTTATTGGGCTGCAGCCTCTTGGTCGTTTGCCATCAACCATGGCAGTTACGATGAGCTGTTCAAGGTTGTGGCCCTTAGGTTATAGCTATCAGGAAAAAAGACTTCAGCACGGAATTCCACTCCCTAGCCGTACATGATGATTTGTACAACATATAATACAACATATTGAAATTCCAATTACCTGTCTAAAGAGTTATCAGTACAAACAGAAACGGATATGAAAACTTCCTATGATGTCGGAAATTCAAGACGTGTACGTTATTTGCCCGAACGTACGAGGAAATTGTTGAGAGAGACTTCAGTTTTCATACAATGACTTTAATATTGTATTTTATTGCCTACTTGAGAGAATAAATGCGACCTGAAGCCACCCGGAGCATTGACAATCTGATTGTAAACACTTTTTCTTTTTACTCCATTTCTCGTAAATCTTAACCCTAATGGACTATGACAGTATGTGAACACTTTTGCACTTAAGAATCTCCTGGGACGATGGCTAGGCTAGCCTCCGCTGAGGTTGATAAGAAGAAAATCGGTCAAGAAAGATACGGTCTTAGATAACTCTCTATTAAGTCTAAGATTATCTTCTTGATGTCACCTTCCTCTCCTGAAAATTCCGGCCACTGTAACCGTCCGGACCGAGCCCAAGTCATCGACGGTGCGTACTGTTCCCGAGCGTGCCTCAAGGAGTTGTCAGCAACCCTAGGGACCCAGCATGGTTGAAGTCTATTGGGGCCAAGGGTCTCTTTCCGAAAAGATGGCTCAGCCCCAGTATGAAAGGCAACAAAGGAAGGGGGATAGGTTTTTAAGTCAGTAAGAATCTGACACTATCTCTCGTCCGCCCAAGGGCAGGGGATGTCATAAAAAAAACTCCCCTTGAAGTCCTGAAGCTATACCTGCAGGATATCAGACTCCATCTTTAGGGGCTTACATTATAAATTCAACTTCCAACCCACGCTAAACTATAAATAAGGAAGAAAACAACACGAAAAGTTATTTCTCGCCTCGTCTTCGTGTAAACAAAATGGTTTGCATACAAGTAGATGGAGCCAGTAGGTGGAGCCACTAACTCAAGGAAAGTCGCGGGTTATATTATGTGTGATTTATGTGAAGTTTTTGCTTGTAAATATGGCGCGTGATTTGTTATTATATTATTCGAGATTTTTATCTTTAATTGTTGTTGTAAAGTTAGATGCAAGAAATGTTTTTATGTTAGAGGAAAATAATTATGAATTAATGTTTTGTGCTTCGTTAATGCGATTCTTCATCATCATCATTTCAGCCGATACACGCCCACTGTTGGACATAGGCCTCCCCCAAGCGTCGCCACAACAAACGTTCCTGTGCGTCTCGCATCCATCGGTTTCCCGCAACCTTCACCAGGTCATCAGACCACCTTGTTGGAGGCCTTCCAACGTTGCGTCTTCCGGTACGCGGTCGCCACTCCAGAACCTTTCGGCCCCAACGGCCATCTGTTCTGCGAGCAATGTGCCCTGCCCATTGCCACTTAAGTTTGGCAATTTTAATGCGATTATTTCTGTTTAATTACTTTTATAAGTAACTAGCTTTTGCCCGCGCGGCTTCGCTCCCGCTCTTCCCTACTCCACCCTACTCTACCCTACTCTACTCTACCCTACACTACCCTAATTTTTTTTTTCCATAAGAACCTTATCCTCACAATAACAATAACAACAAAAAAAAATCAGCCAAATCGGTCAAGCCGTTTTCATGCTATGTCGTGACAACGGAAAACGGGTTTCATTTTTATATATATAGAAGATAGATATACCACCTACATTAACATATAATTGGAATAATGCACCATTGTACACCCTTATAACACCCCAATAAAAGAGTTAATATTATTTATTTTAATTATGTTCTTCGTCATTATTTAGATAAGACATTTTTAACAATTTCAGTGAAGTCTCTGTCTTCTGTGCTAAGTGATTAACCTGTGTTAGTGTACACCTCCCGGGAGAAATATAATTTAGTCCCTGTGCGATATATACGGCGACGTGAAAAATTGTTAAAAAAAAACAGTAATTGAATTAAAGTTTAACTAAAAGCAAAAACGTTTCTGGTACGTAGATATCAGAACTGTTTTTGTCTTGCGTGTGCCTTCTGTTTCTGTCATGAGTGTTGCGTCTTGCGTGCGTAGGCGCGCAACACTAGCGACGCGATCAAGATTTATCAAGAATTTATCAAAATAGGTCTTAAATCCTAAACTAGCTTTTGCCATTCAAGAATAAAGCAGCTTTCTATCGGTGAAAAATTTTAGCAATCGGACCAGTACTTCCAGAGATAACCCCTAAGGCCCTACTAACAAAAAAAAAACAACTTTACCTCTTTATAATATTACTTTACATAAATAAAAAATAATTATATATTAAAAAAACATACTTTAAAAATAGATCAAATCGTTTCAGTAACTGAGTTTTTAACATACTGCAATTTTCAGGATGTACAATTAATAGGTATGTTACATGTTGTATAAAATTGCCTATCCATACTAATATTATAAATGTGAAAGTAACTCTGTCTGTCTGTTACGCTTTCACGGTTAAACTACTGAACCGATTTTGATGAAATTTGTTACGAAGAAAGCCTAAACTCCAAAGACAGGCATAGGCTACTTTATCTATTTCCGACGTCGCGTCCACAATAATCAATATACACGCAAACGAAACCGCTAGCACAAGCTTGTTAATATAATTGAAACGAACTAATTAATGTAATTTTAGTTTCAAATCTCATTGTAAATGTGTCTGGCTTTTGAGTGCTCTTACTAGTTAGTTAATTGACTGTAAAATAATAATTAACGGTCTGTGCAACTACGTTATTCAAATTAGTTGATAGGACCTTTGAACTGTTTCGGTGAACCATTTGAAAATGTACCTAGAGTCTG
The DNA here is from genome assembly GCA_949319445.1 of Mythimna lalbum. Classification (NCBI taxonomy): domain Eukaryota; kingdom Metazoa; phylum Arthropoda; class Insecta; order Lepidoptera; family Noctuidae; genus Mythimna; species Mythimna lalbum. Next base: position 4,800,196 of record OX439345.1, on the reverse strand, counting down.
TCTAAAAATCATACGACTTGGTTTATTATTAGGGCAAAATTAAATCTGATGTAGTCAAGACTGGTTCAATAATCAAGGTTTACTAAGTGATCTTGATCATTGTTTACAAATAGAAGAACCTTATAAAAAGTATCGAATATAAGTATTTTTTTAAATGATTAATTCATGAATCCCCAAGCGACCACCGGTGGCCGCGCATCTATTGTCTTACTATTGTGTCTCTAATTGACGGTATCTGAAGGGTTAAATATTATACAAAATCTCCCAGTTGTTTGACTTTTTAGACAGACTATACCTATTTACATTTTTGCGAAAAAATCTCGTAAGACTTAAAAAAAATATAATTATATTTTAAAAATAAAATCCAGGTCTTTAACAAAGAATATTGGGTTTTAATCGGGATTTTTAGAGCGAAGTAACTGTTTAAAATTAAATTATCCGCAAATTGGTTCCTAATGGATATTGTGATGTAAAATTGATGTGGTTTTGTATCTCGAGTGTCTGTTTAACTAGATAATATGTACCTAGAATCATTGAAACTTTATTATCACGGTAACATGAAGCTCAGAATTTTATTTTTATATTGCAAATACAGTAAAAATATTAAATGTCCTCGCTTTCGGGCCTCAAAAAAGACCCCGCTTCAAGCTTCTTTTTGAGGTGGCCTTTTTGTGGTTCGTGTGCGGTGGTGCCGCCACAAAAAAAACGCTTGAAGCCGATTCAAGCTTCTCCAGAAACAAGCCGTCGCGCGTTTCAGCTGTTTTTTGCGGCGGCTACTAGCTTTTTTTTGCGACCGGACACTAAAATGTGTTAAGTACCTACATCCCTATTATATTGGAACTCTAAAATAAGTGAAAGAGACTCTAAAAACAAAATACTTGTGACTCGACACTAGCTGAATTCTATGAAGCCAAAACAAAAAACAAAACAACGATCATTGCAATTTTAAAAAAAGAACACCTTCAAAAGCATAATATTTATTTCCATACAAAACTTTCCATACGCTTCGTAGACTCCTTTTTCTGATTCAAAACATACCCAGGGGAAAAAGTTTGGCTTTTAACGGTAAAAACAGGTTCTTTCCATTTGCTGTCAGATTATTGGATCCCGCCTCTCAGGATTTTGTTACCAGGCAGATATGTAATAATGAGTATGTGAACGTGTTATGTGAAATCACAAATCAGTATGGATTTCTAACTTAAAAGAGGGGAGCAGAAAATAGAATATTTTCTAACACAGCGATATAAAAAATGAGGTATCTGTTTAAAAAATTAAAAATAGTATTATAAAAAATATATTTTAAAATTTCAAACCTTTACAAGTCATTTATTAAATATTCAATCTTATTCATATTTCTCCGAACTAGTGACATTTAAAAAGTTTTATTTCACTTAATATTTCTTAGCAATTATTTTATGTAAAAAGAAAATGAACGATGATTCTTTCTGTCAGCTTCGATATAAACAATGAGAAAGCTTATCGAAATACTTATCATTGCTTATATACTTATTTAACTACATATTTTATTTTTATGCTCTGGATTGGATTCCTTACCTTTTTCAGTCAGTAACGTGCAAGCGAGAAAGAGGGATGGACCTATACTATAAACCCTCTAAAGCTGCATCCCTTTAACAGTTCAGTTTAGGTCGTAAAATGAATGGCGTTAAGAACTCGTGGTAGCACGGCAGGAACGTGTCCACACACGCCGATCTGCGCTTCTTTCTCCACACTTGATCCACGCCACGCGACGTCGTCTTCCTACATACAAATCAGGCGTGTTACACGTGTGCATCGATTTAATGTAGTTCTAACTTCATCACCTATACCCAAGATACCTGTACTATTTGTAAAACTAGTACTGACATAATAAACCATGAGAACACAGAGCAGTGTAAATACAGATGTGGCACAAAGCTTTCTATCAAACTTGCAGATAAGATTAATTAATATATTCAGGCGCACACGTGTTAAAAGCGAGCATATACGAGCATTATGCAGAGCATACCCGAGCATTAATCATGCATCTCGGTCGGTAACACCTGATACTTCGTTACTCTGTGTTGCCCACATTTTTATGAAAATAAGAGTTTTTTTTAATTTACGTTCCACCTTTTGTATGGCCGCTGTAAAGATGTTTACGCGTGGTTAGGGTTGGCGAATTAGGGAAATGGAGCCCTGAATTTTGAATAGAATGTGTGTAGTTTTAGGCCTGTGAATGTGTGTGTATGTTTGTGTGTTTTTGTTGTACGAATCTCAATTTTCTAGTTAAATTAAAAATTATAACTTTGTTCGGGTGCATAGTCCAAATCGTTGAATTTTATTATATTTCGACCCTGTAAGTATTATAAAAGTATTTACCAAAATATATTGAGATATTAAACAAAAGCAAATTCTAAACTAAATTAAAGATCTCTGATGATCTCTGCCATGGTTTGCAGGATGACAAAAGCTTTTTACCCAGCAAAAGGCCTTCCCATGACCAATTACCACTATGGTTGGTTTATTGTAATATGGTTGTTTGATCTTTCTAGTTCATTCCGCCATCTTGTACGGGATCTGCCGCAATTCTTTGTCTGTATCAGGATGGACCTGATAGCTTAATTTTAGACTGATAATTAGTTAGGCTCTATTCAAGTTTTTTTTTTAGCTTAATAAATATTAGAAACCCATTAAATGGTAAGCAGTGATGCAATCGATGATGGAAAGCACACTAGTTTATTAAGAGCTTATTCACTCTAGCCTTGAAGACACCTAAATTACTCGTATAATCGGACGCGCAGACCGCAGGCAAATGGTTCCATTGCGATGTACTCGGTGTAAACGACGAGGCAATAGTTATTCAATTCTAGATTCCTAATGCGCACAACCCTATACAACAATACTTGATGGTTTGCGTTCTCTCTTAGTTATACGTTTACGTTCCGCCGTTTATTTAAGTCGCGTTTACGTTGCTTTCTTTAACGTTTTATTGCGGTTTGATTACAAATAAAATATACGAAGAATGCTGATGAAAAGTGAGGAGATTGTGGTTTGTATTGTGAAGATTATCTTAGGCTATCAATCTGGAAGATGGCGGTTATCGAAAAAACATTATCATCAGCATTTCAGCAAAAAGACCAATAAGCCCCTTAGCGTGTATACAGGGTTATTTGTAAAATATTGGCATCCTCTCTGGACTATGACTTTTAAAAATTTATCATATTTTATTTTATCAGATCTTCATACTAAAAAATTTTTTTTTTTAAATAGAACACTTTAAATAATACGTATTCTATGCGAAGAAAACCATACTACAATAGCGGAGGAGAGCGGGAATCAGCGAGGCTGCTTGATGCGCTTGCATCGTGTCACACAGACGTAGGTACTAGGTATAGCAAAATATTGAGTTGAAACGTGTTATATAGAACAACGAAATCTTGAAGGTTGGTTTTTGGTAAATGTTTTGTAAAAAGTCATAGATTAAAAGTTCTTGTTTATGATGTTAATAATACAGTCCCGCAAGGTTGTTAGTATTTTACAAATAATCCTAAATAGCATTGGACTATGGATTGATGTGGATGGATGGAGCGAGAGAGAGAAGCCAATGAAAAGATGGATGGATTGTGTGAGAATTGATGTGAAAGAAAAGGGAGTTAGTGATAGCGTGACGAGTGATAGGACAGAATGGAACAAAAAGTCGTGTTGCGCCGCCCCCAAACGGGACAAGGACAGGAAGATGAAGATGATGAGCCTTGGACTGTAGATTGTTCGAAGGAGTTACCGCCTTCGCAAAAAATGAGCAACTGAAGGAACACCGTGGGTACCGAGCACCGAGTCATTAAAAGTCTGACACTCGAAGCGAATTTATTCAATGAGAACGTAAAAAAATAGCATAAAAAGCCTTAGCAAATTTTTTGTTTGCGCCATTTCTTTCCACATCTATGTTGATACTCGTAACTTGAAATCCATACATTAGCAGGCATATCATTCCCTTTTCTTTATATGTATTGCCAAAAGCATAAAAGTTTTGGTTACACAACATTGTTCGTATGAACATGGTTTTTCCACTAAACTGTATGTAATCCTACCCTTGGTATCACTCACCCCATTCTGATTAATTTACCAGCGTGAGAACTTGAACAAGTGTTCCCTTTCCGGTATGAAAGTAGTATTTTAATTAGTCTTTGAGTTTGCTCATAACGAAATAAAAAAATAAATAATAAAAACCTACATTTGCTAGTTTCCCACCAATCGAGGGTTGTACTCTGGTGTACGGGGGATAATCATAATAATGATTGTAACATCAACCACTTTGGACGCCGAGCAATATGTAGCTTTTTTTTTTTTTTTTTTGTCGACGGGGAAAATCATCTTTGACGAAACCCGCTCTTGGGTGAAGCGGGAGACAGTGTCAGACTCTTACTGACTAAAAACCCCGCGCCGTTCCTTCTAGCCTTCATACCGGGGCACGAGCTCCCTTTCGGACAACCCTGTCCCCAGTAGGCTTCGACCCAGCTGGGCCCCTCCTGCTGCTGACAACTCCTTGAGGCGCGCGGGAACAGTGCGCGCCGTCGACGTCTTAGACTCGGTCCATTACCGGACGATCGGACAGCGAGCTACCCATAGCTCGTCGTCCGCGAGCCTGCGTCTACGGTGGCCGGAAATCGGGATCGGAATCCCGGCGACGGCGGCGAGGGCGCCGTTGCCTGATGCGGTCGGCCTCCTCCTTTGCAAGCATTACTGCTTCGCAGAAGGAGGCGACCGCCTGCCATTCCTCCTCGCTCCGGACCATGGCCTCGACCAGGGCCCGGCGCGAGAGGTCTCCGCCGCCGATCGCCCCCACGAGGGCACGGCGATGCTCCGCCCAGGCAGGGCACACCTCGACGGTGTGCTCCACCGTGTCCTCCGGGCGTTGCGCACAGTGGCGACACCCGGGCGTCTCTTCCGCTTGAATCCGATGCAGGAACCTCCCGAACTTGCCATGTCCGGTGAGGACCTGCGTCATGCGAAAGGTAAGGACGCCGTGAGGTCTTTCCAGCCACGCCTCAAAGAGGGGACTTACCGCCATAATCGTGGCGTGCCCAGCACTGGGTTGCGATAGCCGTTGACGCCATTTCACCATGAGATCCCGCCGGAGCTCTGTCCGCCATGCCTTGACATGTTGCGGCAGTGGACTTTCACCCCGGCGTTGCATCTCCACGCGCATGTCGTGCATGTGTGCAAGGACTGTTGCCTCCAGATCCCACGGTGGTAGGCCAGCCAGAAGGCTCGCCGCTTCGCGGGAGATCGTGCGGTAACCCCGCACCATCCGTATTGCCATGACCCTCTGGCAGGCGTTCAGTATGGACGCCGGTCGCTTTGCCAGCGACGGCGCCCACACCGGCGCCCCGTAGAGGGCCATGGAGAGCAATATGTAGCTCACTTTTTTTAAAGAAGTAACCATGGGGTTTCATGCCGGTTCTTCTCCATAGGAAACGACCACTTTGGAACCGTGCACTAGCTTCTGACTTGTGGAATAAAAATATTTGATAGAATCATCGATTGGTCCCATGAATTTTTTTTAAGGAGCCTCTGCAAGGTGGCTTCGGCCCCTGGTACACCTTTCTTTCCATATATTTTGTTAGTATTATATGTGTTTTATTAGTTATGTATTGCAATCTAAAGGTGTCTGTAAAAAATCACTTGTAGCGATAAGACCGCCCAATGTGACACCCTATTAATTTTTTAGTATGGTGTACAATAAAATGTGCCAACAAGAGCTCCAACAAAGTGGACCGATGACCTGGTCAGGGTCGCGAGAATCCGATAGATGCGTGAAGCACAGGACCGGTCGTTGTGGCGACGCTTGGGGGAGGCCTATGTCCAACAGTGGACGTCTTTCGGCTGATATGATGATGACAATAAAAAGTATATCTATTTATCTTCTAAAGGTCTAGGACCCAAGGGTCCAGAGAAATAAAAAAACGTAAAACCAATCTTTTGTATATTTAAGTTCGACCTTGACCTTGTGTATTCGGAGAACAGGAAAAACTTTTGATTAAAAACAGACGAAAGAAAGCGAACTTTCAAAGAAGTTTTTATTGTTTTCTTTGCATAATTTCTGTGGAAAAATCTTCCTGAAAGGAAAACAATTTTCGGGGGCCATTAATAATTTTATGAGTTTTTAACTCGTAAAAGTGGTACAAAAATTGTTGAGACCGGAAAAAGTTCTGCTTTTGGTAACGTACTGCCAACAGCAACATCGAGTAATGTTCACAGTTCCAATAAATAGACCAAGAGCCTTACCATCTCGTGTTCCTCAAGGAGTTGTCAGCAACAGCAGGGGCCCAGCTGGGTCGAAGCCTACTGGGGCCAGGGTTAGTTCGAAAGATAGCTCAGCCCCGGTACGAAAGGCAACGAAGGAACAGGAGTGGGTTTTAGTCAGTAAAAGTCTAACACTATATCCCGCTCCGCCCAAGAGCGGGAGATGTCGTTAGATAATTTTCCCAAGGGAAAAAAAAACCATCACATGTTAAAATGTCAAGCAAAAGTCTAACACAAGTCTCGCGTCTCTGTTTCCTAATAGCTACAACCTAGACTCTTAAAGTGAATATGTTACTTCTGGACAAAAGTGCTCCATTGTCTATCACATCGTCGCTTACCATCAGATCGTACCGACCAGAACTGGACAGGACACCTAGAGAAGGCGCCAGATAACCGTAGAATAAAGTACGTTGACCTTTTCCTCTCTACGTAGGTACCCGAAAACAAACAATGAACTGTTTTTCATTACTAGATCATATAAAGGATCATGATACATGTCGATTCAAGGTAGCTTTATGTTGTTATTTCCGTTTTTGAAATTTAGAATATCAACAAATGTAGGAGGGTCAGTGACCGTTGTTTAACCTTTGTCTGGCGCCTACCTTAGTAACTGTACCCGCATACGGGCCTCAAAAAAACACCGCCACAAAAAAACGCTTGAAGCGGCCACACTAAAAAGCTAGAAGCGGCCGCAATAAACAGCTGAAGTGCGCGACACCTCTTGTGTCCGGTGAAGCTTGAAGCCGCTTCAAGCGTTTTTTTGTGGCGGTACCGCCGCACACGAGCCACAAAAAAACGTCGTTTCAAAATGCAGCTTGAAGCGGCGTTTATTTGAAGCCCGTGTGCGGGGACAGTAAGGCATCGTTCCACACCACACATGAATTATATCCGTTAAACCGAACCAGGGAATAAGTTTTATGCCAATGTTTGTCTTTTGTTCAAAATACACTGAGCTAACGCGGTATGGAAATGAAGATACTCCGCTCCGTACGTAGTCGAGAATGAATAAAGTTTGCGGAGGATTCGTTGGAATCGTACCTTCATATGGATGATTGGAAATGGTGAGGTTCTGTGTACAGTGTATCATATTATCTGTATATCAACTTGTCAAAATTTTCTGTTGAATATGAACTGCGTTTGAAGACACGTGTTCAGAGTGCTTAGTGCGCGTTGTTTTTAAACGTTTACCGCGGCTGGCTCTCTGATTGGTTAAAAGCCTGGAACGAGCCAATCGGAGTGCCGAACGTTATAAACGTGTCGATCGCGTTTACGTTATGCAAACTCGCACTGGAAACTCAATTATATGTGCTGTGTGTTTGTTCTTGCATCTTTGTGAATCATGGTTTGCCTGGTATATTTTAAGCAGGTCATACAGGGCCATTTACATTCAAACTTCTATCTTGTTTTTGATTTTAATTGCACCTCCGGGTACCATGGACGCAAACTCTCGACTCAACATAATGATTCTTCAACTGTTGTAAATAATCCTAATCCATAAGAAATACTGTAATCATGTATTAGAAGGAAGATAATAAAGTAAATTACTTGGGCCAATACAATTTTTTCTATTGCCAGTTATCAATAAAAATCAGTATAATTGATTCTCAAGAAAAAAAGAGGTTATGACTTCCTGCGAGCTCTCTGTATTTCGATTTTCCCTTACCAGATAAAAAAATCCATCTTGTATACATTTGAGTATTATTAAATATTCATAGATTTTCCCTGTTCTGAAACACGTGCATCAATCACTAAATCTATGGGTTTACTTTCGAAAGGGAAACCCGTAGTCCAGGAACAGAAAAGGCAAAGAAGGAACATAGATCTGGTTTTTTTCCGCCCTAGAACGGACGAAGTCATTGGATGATTTCCCACCTAAAAGAAACAAAGCCGTCACTAAATAGTCTGGGATCGAATACACGTGTGCCATAATTAAAGCGATGTCAACCTTGCTATCAGAGTTATTACTATGAATTATTAAGTGCCTTTCCCGGTATGCAATTTCCTTTATTACCTAACCTTCACAGTAACCTTGAACTCCGTACCTCGAACCGTTTTAGTGAGCAGTAAGAAACTCATTAAAACGTTTCTATTCGGACACAGTGTCCGATTTGACACATTTTTTATTTCATGTTTTATCACTGACTATCCGGATTCACACTGTTTAGTACAGTCAGATATAAACTTTAAATATAATTTATACGAAAAAAAGCGTTACCAAAACTTTTTATAGCTTGATTTAAGGCACAGCGCAAACGTGGATATTTTTATTTTAGACAGAACTTTGCTTGGGACACTTTTGTGTAAGGCACAAAAGGTGTCAGTCTATGAAACCAATATAAAATCATCCACTCTGCGCACATGTAAATATTTTTTGTATCCAGTAGCTTCCACTTAACACATACTTATGACCACCAAAAAGTGTTCGGTGTCGGTAGCTGGAACAAAAAGTGTCTCCGTTTGCGCAGCGGCAACTTCAAGTAGTTTTTTTTTTATTAAATTTCAAAACAGTTTTTTTATCTGACAGTACTAAACAGATTCAATTTTGGTAGTGTCCGATTTGTTAGTGAAAAATGTGAAAAATTAAAACTGTTGATTTGGACACTGTCCGAATATATTGTGTCCGAATCAACAACAACTCGTTTTAGTGAATTTTTAGAAATTATATGCAGAGTGCACTGAATATTTTATACAACCGTCTTTGTGCTTTGTAGAGATGAACTTAACGGTGAGTGTTATAATTAAATTAGTTTGCTATGAGCGTATAGATCTAAAAATTCATTAAGAATGAATGACTTCTGTAATTACGTAAATCAATTAAAAGTTGGCTTTACTAATGGAAGTAAACTTGTATTTTCATTATAAAAACTTGAATCTGTTTTTTTTTGTTATTCATGGTCTCGTGCTTGACCACTTTCTGCTCCGATGGTAAGCGATGATTTGGTCGATGGTGGTCGGTGGAGCACGTTTGTCTAGAAGTACCCTATTCACTCTCGATTTAAAGAGCCCTTCGTGGTAGCCATCAGGGAACAGATTTCGGCAAGGAATCACCCCTTAGCTATGCGTACAATGAATGTGTTCCTAAAACGCCTTGTGCGTATGGGTGGGGCGTCCACCATCTACCAGTTTAAGAGCCATGTGAGAGACCATAAAAGCTTCTATTTCAGTAAATGCTGCGATCTTTACGATCTTAAAAACAAAATGCGGAGCTGGTATTCTGATGGGCGTGTGATGCTACGGATAATAATAATAAAAAAACAATGTAAATTAAGTAAAAAAAAAAATTATCTACATCTACAGTAAAGTTTTTTTTTTTTTGTACATAGCAGGTAATCGCTGGAAGTGCTGGTCCGATTGCAAAAATGTTATCACCGATTGTAAGATGCTTTATTTCTGAGTGACATAGGCAATTAGGCATATACATATGTATATGAAGCTGCGGGCAAAAGCTAGTTAAAAAATAAAAAGTAACCATTCACCGACTTCCAATGCTCCAATTTCATAGTATCACTACTAGTGTACACAACACGGTGTGTGTCTGTGTGTGTAACTGTGTACTTATCTGAAACGTTCCAATAACAAATAATAGGTACAGTAACTAAACTAGTTCCTTGAATTCCATTTCACACCTATTTCTTTCAGAATTTCTCATCGCTCAACGAATCTCAAAAGAAAACCAACAAACATACATATGTCTTCGACCACATGCAAATGATTTCCAAGCATTCGACGCTATCATTTGTACGTGGAACGAAATGCAAATATGTGGCACATGACGTCACACATACAAACAGTGTCTTTAGCGGCATGTATCGGCAGTGCCGTAACTAAAGGTATGATTCCGAACTCGGCAACAAGCAGCAGTGTTGTTGCCGCAGTGCCTACATTGCTGCCGCGACATTGCTGCCTAGCTCGGAATGTAATCTCATATAAGCTTATAGAAATTGTATGGGGACCAGTAGTGTCGCGGCAGCACTGCTGCGTGCAGCGTGGTTCGGAATCATACCTTTAGGCGGTGCCAGCGGCGCCCAGGCACAGGGCGCAGAAATTTATGAAACAGGGTCCAGTTTTGTATTATGCTTGGTAGATGTAACGTACAATAAGTATTTTTTTATCGTAGGTACATCTATTGTATGTAGGAGCGCGATAAAAGTACCCACGGAACAACCTGTTCTCCTTTAACCCTTCAGATACCGTCAATTAGAGACACAATAGTAAGACAATAGATGCGCGGCCACCGGTGGTCGCTTGGGGATTCATGAATTAACTTGCCGCCCTCTACTTAATACCTATCACACCGATACAACCGATAGAAAGCGTCTTTATTCCTGAGTGACAGCCTATTTTATGTACGCGGGCGAAGCTGCTAGCCAAAGCTAGTTTAGTATATAGCACAGCAACGTTTGCCGGGTCAGCTAGTTAAATATATAAAAAATTCATATTACAGAGTTTGTTATCGAACCCCTCCAAAACGGCTAGACCGATTTTTATAAAAAAAAATCTGTATGTTTTGTAGGTCTGAGAATAGGTCGTAGGCTATTTTTTATACCCCTAGTCTAATAGGCAAAGCTGCTGGCAGCAGCTATTATTAGTACAGTTTAAATGACTTCGGAATAGAATAATTAATTTGAGCTATGAAATTACTCTCCCCGAAATCAATTATGGAGTACAAAGATTGTATATTTGCGATTTCGCTGAATTATTATGGGTAGTTCTTGATTGGCCACGTGTAACTCGACCTTTATACAGGTACATTCTCTCTTCTAATGAAATCGAACGTTTCAACATCCTTAATTAATAGTGATTTCATATTACTTAATCGTTGAGTAACAAAACTGCTAGCAGTAACATTGATGTACATAAATCAATGAGCAGTAAGCACAAATTCAAATGATTTTTATTTCTCGGCTTTGCACGGGCAATAAATATAGCCTATGTTACTCAGGGTGAATGTAGCTTTCCAATGGTGAAAGAAGTTTTGAAATCGGCTCAGTAGTTTTTGAGTTTATTCATTACAAACATACACACAAAACCCTCTTTATGATCTTAGTGCAGATAGTTGGACACTCATAAAACGCCAGAAGCTAGTGCACGGTTCCAAATTAGTCGTTTCCTATGGAGAAGAACCGGCAAGAAACTCCATGGTTACTCTTAAAGCGCCGAATTCAGATTTTTTGATAGAATCCTTCATTTACTTATTTACACGAATAATTTGCGTTTACTTTTACCTCTGACTGAGGATAAACACTGCCATACAGCGTGACAATGCCGCCAGTCTTTTGGGCACAATCGACAGCAATGTGGAAAAGTTTTGTGACGCCATATTTTAGTAGGATTTTAGTTAGTTGTTACTTGGGTTTTTATTTTACTGTAATTATAGTTTTTTTTTAATATTTTAAAATAATTTAAGTTTATGGTTTTTGTTGTGGAATTTTTGATTTATTCTTTATTTCTTATAATGAAATTAAAATCAACTTACACAATGGTCAGAGGTCAATCAATTAAAAATTAAAATCTCAATTTAAAAATATGGCCCGTAATAATAATAACTAATTTAATTTATTAGGTTTGAAGTGATCAAGACTCACTGAAGGTTACATATTGAATGTTTTGCCCGAAATATCTTTATCTGTAAGCAGAATTTTGAGAGCATCACGTATTCAGGTGGATTCCGGTATCGGCATAATCCTTTAGTGGCCTTTGGCGGAATGCCATGGAAAAAAGATGGCGCAGACTCAAATGTAACTGACCCGCCAATACTGCATGTGTTACTCAGGCAGACTACATTGGGTCTGAATTCATACTAACAGACTGAGGAACCACATCGGGTCTAAAATACTGAGTTTAGACCTGATGTATTTCGAAGGGTTGTTTCAACTAGACTAGAGCTACACTGGTCCACGCCACGCGACGTCTTTCTACGTATAAATCAGGCGTGTTACACGTGTGCCTCAGTCTAATGTAGTTCTAGCTTTAGAAATGTGTTGGTAATCCACTATGAATCACATCGGTTCTAAAATATGGAGTTTAGACCCGATGTGGTTCAAAGGATGGTTTCTGTTGCTAATGCGCTAGGAACCACAGCGGGTATAGACCCGAATATTATAGAATATTGAGATTAGACCCGAAGTGCTTCGAAGAATTGTTTCTATGAGACTATGGAAAGTTTTGCTAATGCATTAGTCATTACACAAGAAAATTATAGAGAAACGAGTAAGTTCGTCGTCGACTCAAAGACGCTAGTTTTGGTCGAGTTGAATATTCCCCTTTTTGGCCAAAGCCGAAACCACTTCTTTGGCTCAAACCGATCTTTCGGTCGCTTTATTACGATGATAAATATAGTCTTAGAACCTGCCAATTTTCCTAGAATGGGTCTGTCAGTGTTTGACACAAAGTAACTAATAGTGGCCGCTAATGGCTGTTAGCCGTTGAAGGGGCTGTTATGGTGCCAATCAGAAAACTAAACATAAAAGAGAACACGTCTCTGATAAGCAGAACCACAAACCAGACCAACGACTTCAAAGATCCTTGAATTTGGTACAAGTCTATCAATTCGAACCCATTAAATTTTTATAGTTAGACTAGGTTTTTCTCGTAGCGTCGCTCCCGAAGAAAATGCACGTACCACAGATGAGACAGACCTGTGCATTTTTCCGGGAATGTTCAATAAAATTCAAAATCTTTTTATTTTCACTATCTTTTGTCCGCGGCTCCGCGCGCGTATAAGAAATATAGATTATGCCACTCAAGAATAAAGCAGCTTACTATCGATAAAAAATATTTGCAATCGGACCAGTACTTAAATAGATTACAAACAAAAAAAAAACAAAAAACTCCTTGATCACTCTTATAGAGCTTCTTTTCTTTTTAGAAAGAAAATATGTATGGCACTCAGAGATAGCGTTTTATTTTGGGAAATCATGAAACAACTTTTCCCGCCCTGGGTGGAGCGAGTGGTTGTGTCAGACTTTTATTGACTAAACCTACCAGTGTTCCTTCAGTTTCCCTTTGCGTTCTAGGGCGGTTATTCCTTCGAAAAATTCTGCACCGTCCATAGTGAATCTTAAGCATTCAAAAAAATACATTCACCTGAACATAGAACCTCCTTCTTTTTGAAGTCGGTTAAAAAAGTTCTTTACCTTTTGTCATCATATAACAGTTATAGGAGGCATTTCCTACAAACAGACAACCAACATGACCTTTATATAACTTTTGATTTTTTCCACCTTTGACCAACGTTGGCCAAAGACTTGGACCAAACATCGACACATATGTGTTTTATCTATTTTACGAGTTGGTCTTTATGTGGAAGAACATTGGCGACGCCATTTTACTGCGGGCTGGGGCACATAAATCAATCGGGGGCGACTTGTTTACGTTTTATGTACTTGGCTTTCAGATGTGTAAGTAGGATTGGCGGGATGTAAAGAATTGGAGAGACAAAGGGGATATCTTGTAGATATCTGTTACGGTCGTAAACGGGGTCTGCATCGAAGGAATAGTAACAGCTGGCTACAGCTGTAGGTACTGCTGTACCAGCAATGGCTGCCATTGTTCGAAAGACTCGTGGCCCCAGCACACGGCTTCTGAAAGAACAATATGAGCTTTAGTCACTAAAAGTCCGACCTACTACAGTCAGTAGAAGTCTGAATTACTACAGCCAGACTCTTTTTCTTATTATTTTGCTTACAATTTCAGATACAAAATCCATATTGTGTTAGAAAGTAGGGCTTTTGTTTCTTTCTTCGTTGATAAAAATCATTCAAATGACATGTCTCGCCCTTAAATGACATCCCTCGAAGGTACTTAATATTACTTCTATGGGTAGTCCGAAAGCTCGAAGCCTACTGGGAAGTTGGATTCGGTTTTACTGACGTCTTTATGAGGCTGATAGAAAGCTGTTTTATTCCTAAGTGACGTAGGCTATTGGCGCGCCCTGTTCCCGCGCGTCTCAAGGAGTTGTCAGCAACAGGACCTAGCTGGGTCGAAGCCTACTGGGGCCACGGTTATCCGAAAGGAAGCTCCAGCCCGGGTATGAAGAGGCTAAAAGGAACTCGGTGGGTTTTTATTCAGTAAGAGTCTGACACTATATCCCGCTCCACCCAAAAGCGGGGTTTGTCATTGGATGATTTTTGCCCACCGTAAAAAAAAGTGACATAGGCATTGATATACAAAAAACCATAGGTTATAAATTAGCATTTAGTACGCGGGCGAAGCCGCGGGCTAAATTGGTCAGAAATAATAATAAAAAGACAATCAAATTATTGTTTGTTTTAGCATAATTCATCATATCCATATGTAATCATAGTCTATTATTATCCACATTATCTAATAGTCCCAATTCTATGCATAACAAATAGTTATCTGCATACGGTCAAATAATTATTAACAAATCAATCAACTATTGATGTGGAACTGTACCTACACTATTATTTATCATCATTATAACATATATTTAGTAAATAGCACATAGTTATTCAGTCGCGAACTGATGATATTGAATCATTGGGGCTTTAACAAAAGGTAAACTCATTATGACCAGAAATAGTCTGTTTAATGTTACTGAACTACAAATTGCAAAAAACGTTAAAAAAGAAAAATAGAATTTTGCAGACTACCTTTGGAGCATTTTTTTTTTTGAGGTGGAAAAGCCACCAAGGACTTCTCTCGCTCCCAGAACGGGAGGGCGTGCCAGATTGTTACTGACTAAAACTACACCTATTAGTTTTTTCGCCCTTTGCGTTTCAAAACCACTGGTCCTTTCAGAAGTCAACCCATGGCCCCAGTAAGCTTTGGCCCTCCTAGGCCCCTGCGGTTTTGCTAACATCTCTTTTTGTGGTGTGCGCGGAACACTACGCGCTGTCGACGGCTAGACAGTGAGCTATCCCTTGCTCGTCGTCTGGAATCCCTACGGTGGCTGGTAGTGGAAACGTCGTTTACTTACGAGTGCGCCCGCCTCCTTCGCTAGCATTAGTGCTTCGCAGAAGGAGGTTATCGCCTGCCATTACTACTCGCTCTGCACCATTGCTAGCGCCCGGTGGATGTAAGGGGCTTCCATCCCTCACGTAGCCTGGCTGTTCAGGCCCAGAATTTACCAACAACTTTCAATAGGTATGTCATCTAATCTTGTTAATAAATAACTAATGTTTTATTGTTTTTGTTTCAGGTAAATTACAATCATTCGAAACAGCTGTTAGTGCTCACGATCAACCTCACCATCATATTATGTAAGATTAGGTACTAAAGAATAGGTACTAGACTTTTTCTAACAAATCATCTAGAATTTTTTTTCATGAATAAAGGTAAAACTACACTGCTCAAACGTGTGCCACATACGCCGATCTGGTCGCGTCGGTCTCCATAAATTTTATATGGAAACTAGACTTGTAGAGCTACACTAGATCCACGCCACGCGACGTCGTTCTACGTACAAGTCAGGCGTGTTACATGTGTGTGTTGGTGTAATTTAATTCTAGCTTCAGTCTTATAGAAATAAAACAAGAATCTAGGGAATTTGATGGTATGGTGAACGCAATGGTTGAGTGATTGGCTACTGCGCTGCGTGTCATGGGTTTGATTCCCGCATGAAACCAATATTTGTATGGCCTACAACAGTGCGCTAAGTGCGAAGTTTTTTTACGTTGACACGATCGAGACGTCTACAGCGGTTTGCTTTCGAGCTTGGAGCGGGCCAATCGGACGTCATAATAGTGTTGATCGAATAAGACAGACTCGCACTCTCTGATAGGTGTTCCGTATCTAGGTGTTTTGTTTACGTGAGTTTACATGTTTGTGAACGAACTTACGACTAATTTATTTTTTTAAACAAAATCAATCAACTTCAACTACCTTAAACTCTTTGATAATTTATTTTGTTAACAATTTATTGATAGTTGCAATTATCTATATTTTTCTTGATTTTTTTTTATATAGCCTCTTTTTCGTTTTGTAAAGTGAATGTGAGAAAACTGTATACCTTACAAACCTTTAGATTACTTCCTATTTAAATTACTTTTTTATTTGAATTACTTTTTTTATTTTTTGCTTTTGTATACAGTAGGTATTGATATACACTGTTCTTACATACTATCATATTGTAACACCTACCACTTTTTTTTAAAAGAGTAACCATGGAGTTTCTTGCCGGTTCTTCTCCATAGGAAACGACCAATTTGGAACCGTGCACTAGCTTCTGACGTTTTATAAGTGCCCATGTAGGCCTATGTGAAATAAAATATTTTGACTTTGACTTTGACTTTGAACTACTTATGTGTATGTAATCGTATTTTTTTTTTAACCGAAATTAACTTAATCTTCTAATCCTTTAGACGATGGTCCACTTATGAGTGTGTCCAAAGTGTCCATATTGGAGGATCTAAAAACGCCACTGACGCCGCTATATACGTGGCAATCTACTGGGCCCAGAAACTTTGAGAAAAAGAAAACCATCGACTCAAGAAGAAAAAGAAGATTCCTTTATCCAAATTCCGATTTACGTCCCGAACAACTCAGGACACTAGTTTGGTCTTTATGTCTGGTGAAGTTGCAGCCTCCGATTAACATAGCCGCACCAACAACTTTAGTTTATAGCTGCAAGCATGGCGATATGGAAATTTTGTGAAAAGACCTTGTTTACGGTTATTATTTACATAAGAAATTGCATAGTTGTGCTCTGTAATCTTCTATATTATAAAAATGATCCCCGTTTTCCGTTGTCACGACATGGCATGAAAACGGCTTGACCGATTTGGCTGATTTTTTTTTTGTTGTGATTGTTATTGTGAGGATAAGGTTCTTATGGAAAAAAAAAAAAATTAGGGTAGAGTAGGGTAGAGTAGGGTAGAGTAGGGTAGGGTAGGGTAGGGTAGGGTAGAGTAGGGTAGAGTAGGGTAGGGTAGGGTAGGGTAGGGTAGAGTAGGGTAGAGTAGTGTAGAGTAGAGTAGGGTAGAGTTGGGTATAGTAGGGTGGAGTAGGGAAGAGCGGGACCGAAGCCGCGTGGGCAAAAGCTAGTGGGAAGATAAATGTGATACAAGAGAAAATAATCATCATCATCATCATCAGCCTTTTTAATGTTCCCACTACTGGGACTCAGGCCTCCTCTCTAGGAGAGGGAATGAGCCGTAATCCACCACGCGTATTTCATGATGGCTTTACCCGCGGCTTCGTTCGTGTACCATAAAATATAGCTTATATCACACAGGAATAAAACAGCTCTCTATCGGTGAAAAAAAATTAGCAATCGGACCAGTAGACTTTCAGATATTAACTCCTGCAAACAAAAAACAAACTTTACGTCTTTATAAAATACTTTAGAGCTAATGGTAATAAATAAAATAAATCAAATTAGACAAAATATAATAATAAACAGATTTTAGGACAATCCGAAGCCAGAACGCATGTATGTTATTTCAAAGCGTTCAGTCGTATCCAGCGCTCCAGTAGGATTCTCCACAGGAGAATCCCACCGGTCCGTCAATACGCTCAAGATAATGAAATAAAGCTGTAGATTAGAATTAATTTCTGCAATCCGTATTGCCTTTCCCGACAGCTAAGAGTGAAATGGGTTTAATGATCCAGATACTTCTTTCATATTGCTTACTCAATGGCCTATACTACCCAATAAACCACGTCCCAAAACGTTGTACGCAACACTTTTTTATTACAACAGCAAACAGGATATAATAGAAAAGTTCTGGTACGGAATAGCCCCTACGTACTCGTATATGTACGGAATTGCCCCCCGCGCTCGAATCTCATTCGAATACCGAGTCTACATTTGACACTGGCTGGAATAGTGTGGCTGCGACCTGTGCGGTGTGCCTGTACCACGAAAATGTCGGAAAAATCGGTCGTTAAAAAAATCTTAAAAAGAATAAATCATGTTTGAAAATGTGTGTAGGCCAGACTACCTACCTTCTACTACTAGCTTCTACCATCGACTACGCCCGCGTGAATGTAGGTTCCTCCATACAAACTTTGGACCTCTCTCTCATTCCTTTCGGGGGTGAAGTCATGGAAAATCCTTTTGATTCTTCGTGGCCAGATCTTAGAAT
Organism: Mythimna lalbum; assembly: GCA_949319445.1. Classification (NCBI taxonomy): domain Eukaryota; kingdom Metazoa; phylum Arthropoda; class Insecta; order Lepidoptera; family Noctuidae; genus Mythimna; species Mythimna lalbum. Next base: position 4,781,864 of record OX439345.1, on the reverse strand, counting down.
GTTCTTCATGATATGGCCAACTAAAACTGGTCAGATCGTTTAAAAGTTTACACTTGATGATATATCAATCCTTGTTAGTAAAAAGTAACCTCTGTACAAAATTTCAGCGTTTTAGGTTCCAGGGTTTGGGTTTAACATTTTATATATCCAGATGCCTGGTACAACTGTACCTAAGACTTCTCGAAAATCTTCTGGTATGCTGTTATGTTTAGGTTAGGTTAGGTTTCTTGTAGCATTGAGGTGTCTTGTAGTTCTTGTAGTATTGGGGTAATAACACCGAAATTTTCCTAAAAGAACAATGTATTTAAGTGTCTTCAAGGCTAGAGTGTACTGGCTCACAATAAACTAGTGCGCTTCACCATCAACGACTGCATCACTGCCGCCTACCATAATGGAATCGCAGTCGAGCACTAGTATTTATAATAAAAAAAAGAATAGGTATATATGTTTTTATGAAGAAGTTCTTTATAGATGGACTACACGGTCTTCTCTTCTTTAAACTTAAAACAATGAATATCAGCAATCAGCACCTTATTATGAAGAGAAAATTCTCTACTACTGTATTCAGCCCTGCTGCCTACTTCATTTTCCTAAACGTCTAATTTATTCACTGTACCATTCTCTCTGGCGGGGCTATCCTCGCTTAAAAGTGCAATGTAGTCGATTTTCCTCGACGCCCCGCAAAACTGCAGCACATATCCAATTTTTTTGGCGATAGCCGAGTTTCCCAGCGGTTCCTCGTTACGGGGGAACCTCGTAAAAAAGCAATTCCCACCACGTCAGATGGATTGATTTACGATACGACCCCTTCAAGTGTATCTTGGAAAGTTAAACAAAAGGGCATCTCCGTGTTGAAGGATAAACCTTTACTTAGTAAATAAGATATAAGATTTCGAGTTCCGCGGAATTGTTGTGAATGTACGAAATGCCAGGGATATTTATATCGGTTGCTTACTTGATATGCACACGTACTTACAAGTGTTTTGTATGCGAGGCTTTCTTTGTATACTTACATAATGGGGGTGTTGCTTGTTACGTAGATTTAGTGGTTGAAAGACAAACCTCGCTTATATGTTAGACTAGCTTTTGTCCGCGGCTTTGCCCGCGTACATAAAATATAGCCTAAGTCCCTCAGGAATAAAACAGCTTTCTTTTGGTGAAGAATTTTTAGCAATCGAACCAGTAGGTACTTTCAAAGCTCCTACAAACAAAAAAAAACAAAATTTATCTCTTTAGCAGATAAGTCATAAGTCATTTATTCATTTGTTTAACATAGGTACAATAATAAAGGTGTTGCAATGTAATAAAGAGAGCGCTATGTTATGCCAGAGGGCGTACAAACGTCGGTGAGAAATTTGCAATAAACTAGCCAAATCTTGAACATTCAGATAAATTAAATAATAATGATGAATAGAAAATAAAATCAATGTCAAAGCGCGTAATGCTAATTTACAATACTAATGTCAAACAATAAAATAAAAAAAAGTCCATGTGCAATACAAAATTTCAATATACAATTAAAAATGTCAGTGTACAAAAAAAAAAAAAGAAAATAGAAAGAGGTAATGAAGGTTTACTCCACGATTTCAGGAAAATATAGTGATATTTTATTTTAGTGGTTTGACCACTATTTCACCTGATGATGTAGTTCACGATGGAGCACAGAAAAACAGGCCCAATTAGTGTCATTCTAGACAGTTAATTATTTCGACACAATCCCAATTCGTCGATATTCGATTCGAACTTTCACTCTATGTTACACAGTGGGAACATAATGTTGATCAGGCATATTGCCAATAGCACTAATTAAAAGTATCATCCATTGTTTTTGAGGCGGGAAATACGCAAATAAATTCTCCTGCTCTGGGACGAGCGATCCGACTTTTACTGATTAAAGCCCACCTGTATTCCTTCAGTTGCCTTTTTCGTTCCAGGACCACAGTATAAGTACACGCACGTATGACACACGCCGATCTGGGCGCGTCGGTCTCCGTACATTTTATGTAGAAACTAGACTTGTAGAGCTACACTAGATCCACGCCACGCGACGTCGTTCTACGTACTAATCAGGCGTGTTACACGTGTGCGTCGGTCTAATGTAGTTCTAGCTTTACTCTTTCAAACATTTCCAGCCTTTTGCATTAAACTTTAACCCTTCAGATACCGTCAATTAGAGACACAATAGTAAGACAATAGATGCGCGGCCACCGGTGGTCGCTTGGGGATTCATGAATTAAATACAAATAACTAAGTTAACAAAGCTTGAAAAGCCAACACAAAGCACACTGCCATTTTAAAACTGGTAACATTGCGTCGCTTAAGTATCATAATGGTGCACAAGCAGCAGTTTACTGGGCCATTGCCTGGCAACACTGCAACGCAGCAGCCATTCGTTCCGACAGTTGGTTCTTACTATCAGTACTGGCAACACTACCTGCATGGTGTTGTTAAAACAGTACTACTTAAGTACTGGAAACCACTATAAAATAGGTGTACAATTTTAACGGTCTAGAGCAGGTATACACATATACCACATGTGACCCGTCAAGCATTTCTGAATATAACAAAGACATTAAATATATCCTACCAATAGACAGGACATAGCGAACAAAATTCTAATCCGAGACTTGTTACTAAACTAGTAACAAGTCGCTTTCACCTGTACCTGTCAAGTCGCGTTTGTGTCCGCTATATGCACCAAAAGAAAATATTTTTTTGGACAAAAATGCCGAGTTGCACATTGCACCATTGTAAATAGTATTATGGCAAAACGACTGGACCTAACTCCAATTTATTTTCGTAAATATTTTTCGTCTTCACTGAAGGATAGGATGACAGTTTTTCTTAGACATTTCGTCTGATGGCCGCTCTATTGTATCTATTTAATCTATTTTGAATATAATAATAATATTCCACAACGCCGTATAGCCCCAAACTAAGCAGAGCTTGTGTTATAAGTACTAGACAACTGATAAACATACATATATATTTCTAAATACATACATATTTTAGATAAATTACACCCAGACCCAGAACTAATGACCACGCTCATCACACAAATATTTGTTCTGGGTGGGAATCGAAACCACGACCTCCGAAATAGCAATCAGGACAACTAACCACTACACCAACAGGCCAGTCCTTAAAGTGTATAAGTATAGATAGTAATATGGCCTTGTGTAGCACATTATTGATGGTATAATTTCTTTTTATGTCTCAGTGAGAGTGTAATAGTGAAATAGAGTAAGAGTGAAATAGTAAGCTGTAGAACTGTGCAAGTTCCAAAGCTTATTATTTCACTCCTTGATGATGCGATTAATATTGGTCCCACTAAGAAACTAAAAACTATGCCACAGCATTAAGCAATTAGCCTTTTAATGTTCCCACTGCTGGGACTAAGGCCTCCTCTCTAGAAGAGGCAATAGCCCTTAATCCACGACGTGTGCCCAGTGCAAATTGGTGGATGTCACATGTTTTCGGATTTTTAGTTCTACGACTTGCCGTTTCCCTCATGATGTTTTCCGTTTTCAAAAAATAAATAAAAACATCTTCTATTCATCCCTCGATAGTAAACATCAACTTCCTCATTATAATATTTTAATGTAAACATTTAAGCAGATAAGGAGGTGACCTATATCCGCAAAAGGGCGTCGAAAGGATTAAATAATACCCGGAATTTTGGCGGCCGTAGTAAGTACCAGGGTTGTTATGAGCTCAGTAACTAAAACCGAAACTATCGGATAGTAATATAAATATACAACATTAGTTTAAGTACCTATACAACGTTTAACGTTAAATGCGCAAAACCTCAGACACCCCAAATGATTTTTAAGTCAATTTAGGTCAATTGTATGTGCGAAAAATAAACAATTAATGGTTTTATGAACAGTTTTAGTTTGTTTAAAATTCATACCTGCATTGAAATAAGAACTTTTACTATCCCGTGTATGATAAAATTTGATTGGATTACAATTATTTGTGTTTATTTACCTATTTGGGCGGGTTTGCGCATGTGATTGCTTGACATATTCATAAATAGACAGGTCGAAGTTTTTAATTACGACTTTTTAAAAAAATGTAACCTATATTAAAAAGTGGTTTAATTGATTTTGCTCGTTATTGTGATCAAACTAATTTCAGGTTTTGCGCATTTAACGTTACACCTTGTATATGCGAAACCCGAAACACGTGTCTAGTATTTTTATGTTAAGAATCTATGTCAAAATTTCATAACTGTATCATGAAAAATCCAAAGTTATAAGCTTGTTCTGACAGCAAAAATACATAGTCACCGGATCATTCAGGCGACTGAGGGGTGGTTTTGCACTTGCACCCAGCTGTTTGCTGGCTCTAATGCCCGCTATAGCCAGTCGCGATCTGTGTTGTACTTAGTGTCTTTGGTGTACAATTTGTAACCTTTTAGAATATTTTTAGAAAAAATTAAACGTAGTGCGAAAACTATTAGGATCCATTCAGCTACTGATTCCAAACAAACTATATTCGGTTTCGCATAAACTAAAAGTAGATAATGTTGTAGGTATATTTTATTTCTTTATTTTTTTTTTTTTGTGAAAATATTTATTTATTTTTTAACATATATCTACTAAAAATTTATTACATATATACATAAAAAAAACTTAAATACTAAATAAACTATTTAAACTAAAACCTAACTATGTACATAAATATGATACAAAAAGACAAAGCACGCTCAGGCGTCAAAGTACTCCTCCACATCGCTGTCATCCGGAAATGTGCCCAGAAGACTGGCAGCATTGCCACGTTGAATGGCAATGCTAATTTCTTTATTTATGTATACCCAAACACTTAAAAACAGATAGAAGAGCACATAGGTACTGCTTATTTCAAATGAAATTTCTTCCAGCAGACCTGCGATAGGTCATATGTATAATATGGTAAAGAGGTAAAGTTTTTTTTTTTGTTGTTTATAGGAAGTAATCTCTGGAAATACTGGCCCGATTGCTCAAATTTTTTCACCGATTGAAAGCTGCTTTATTCCTGAGTGACATAGGCTATTTTTTATGTACGTGGGCGAAACGGCGGGAAAAAGTATATCCGAATTTTTTTTTTTGTCCAAAACCAGTATAATATTGTTCATATATCCGTATTCATATCGGATCCGAATTTTCATATCTGCGTATACCATCCCTGGTAGGTACTAAGGCACTATTAGCATCACAAGGCGGTCTCAAATCCGCTGGTGGGCTGGCCGCTTATCATCCAGTGAGTTGTCACAGCCGACTTATGGTAATGAATGGGCCATTGTTAACACTTCTGTGCCATGGACTGGCGACCTGTGAGGTAGCGTTTACATTGTGGGAAGCGGGTGGAGTGCTTCCGAAAGCTCTATGGTTAGACGGGTTATTTTAATAGTGGCTGTTGCTAGCTGATTCGCCCGCGTTATAGTAGAAAATTATCCCAAGGAAACATTATCCCCGGAAAAAAAAGTAACCTATGTGCTATTCCAGGACATGGTCTACCCGCGTACCAAGTTTCATCGAAATTCATTCAGTAGTATTTGCGTGAAGGAGTAACAAACATACAAACTTTCGCATTTATAATATTACACACACTATAAAGGTAGAATTACATTGCGCACACGTGTGCCACACACGCCGATCTGGGCGCGTCGGTCTCTATACATTTTATATAGAAACTAGACTAGAAGAGCTACACTAGATCCACGCCACGCGACGTCGTTCTGCGTAAAAATCAGCCGTGTTACACGTGTGCATCGGTCTAAGTTTTAGCTTTCTACTAATAAAACTATGGACTTACTGTAAAGTCTGAAATATACTTATTATTGTTATTAATACGTCGAGAAAATTACAGTTATAAAAAAGTTACTAGCTTTGGGAAAATCGAGAATAATTGGCAAGGTCCCTCGCCCACGGCGACTTTATGTAGCGATGCTGTAGCGCGTTCGCATCGATACAGTCGCGATGCTGTAGCGCGTTAGTAGCGCGTTGGCATATTTTCTATAGCGCTTGCAATTTAGACTAACGCGCGCTAGTAGCGATGCTGTTGCTCGCTTACAAAACGCGCGACAGCATCGCTACAAAAAGTCGGCGTGGGCGAGAGACCTCATGTTTACCCAAGTACCAATTTTTTTTTATCCTCTTAACCAGAGGTATCTTTTAACCTCTTTACGGTTCCGTATCCTAAGGGTAAAAACGGGACCCTACTACTAAGATATTTGTCCCAGCTCGCTATTTACATAGCAAATATGAAAAGGAATCAACAGACATAAATTCCCACGATTACCCCGTGTTTGTGAGTACTGATCAAATAAAGTTTTCAAATAAATCTGTAATAGTAATATGTATTACCAAGTCTTTGGAGGTGTTTATTAAGTTATTTTTCAAAATTCAAATTTTCAGATATCTCTTGACTTTTCGAGATTTATTATAAGCAATACAAATCTGCTTCATCATCATTATCATCGACGAAAGACGTCGACTATTGACATAGGCCTCCCCCTAGTGTTGCCACAATAAACGGTCCTGTGTGTCTCGAATCCATCGGACTCCTGAAACCTTTACCAAGTCATCTGCTTATAATATACTTAGCTTTTGCGTGCATAAGATATAGCCTGTGTCACTCAGGAATAAAACAGCCTTCTATCGGTGAAAAAAATTTAGCATCGGACTAGTAATTCCAGAGATTAGGTACCTCATACAAACAAAAAAAAATAAAAACTTTACCACTTTATAATATTAGTGTAGAATGATGTATACATAACATTATTTATACAAGCGATTTAAATATACATAACTTTGAAAAGATATCGCCTTAAAAATATCCCCAGTATTTCTGTGACCCGTCATTTTTGCGATCCAGTGTTAATTTCTTATCAAAAAAGCTGCCCAAATTACATTAAGTACTAAGAAAACACTTTTGATAAAGTTGTTTTTTAAATGATAAAACAGTTTTGTCTAGACGTTAATACTTGTTACAAATCTTGGTTATCTCTCAGTTGTGTAAAGATGAAAAAAATAATGTTTTTGACCTAAAATACAGACATTATAATCAACTGAACTGATTTATTCATTATCAGTACCTACTTGCAGTGTAGGTCACCTTATTCTCGAAGTAATGTTATTGTCTCTTTGCTTCTAAAGAAAAACAATTTAATAAAAAACCGCCCAAGTACGAGTCGGACTAGCGCACTATGGGTTCCGTAGAGTTATCTCTACTACATTAGACACTATATTACTATGCTTATACATAATCCTTCTTATAATTATAGTGTGCATGTGTGCATGTATATGCATGAAAATCATCCTCATATCATTCATCCTACGTAGACATGGGCTTGTGGACAGTGAGCAATGTGTAGCTCATGGTCCGACTGTTCAGTTAACCACCCGGACAGAGCTTGAGTCGTCCACAGCGCGGGCGCGTAGTGTCAAGCGCCTCAAAGAGATGTCGGCACCCAACAGAGCCGAAGCCTACTGGGGCCATGGGTTGACTTCTGACAGAAACCCGTGGTCCTGAATGCAAAGGGCAACTGAAATTACATAGGTAAGTCTGGCACGCCTTTTCGCACCGTGGAAAAGTCATTAGAAGATTTCCCCACTTCAAAAAAAAAAAATCCTTCATTCACTATGACATTGTTGTTTTACATTACTAATAATAACGTTTCTACAGCTTATCTACTAATAAACAAGCCTACTGGGGCTAAGGGTTAAGTGAAAGTGATCCCTTGGGCCCGGAAACGCAAAGCAAAGAAGGAACGCGCTCCGCCCAAGAGCGAGAGAAGTCATTAGAAGATTTCGCACCAAAAGAAAATATCCTTCCTTCACTATGTTATATTCCTGCACTATGCTAAACCCAATTTTGGGTTAAGCTCGTCTGTGTACATCGGCTTATCTTACTATTTTATAATCTGTAAAGTTATGTTCAATAAAGAGTATGATTCCTTTGTTCTGTGATAAAAATTATAAGAATGTAAGAATATGCTATTGTAGTTTCACATTAAGTAACTTTTTTACAGTTAATGTTCAAAATCCCAGTCGATGATTACCCCTTTCCTCACCGTGGCACACAAACAGACAGTCCAACAATAGTCCCAACTCTACTAGATACCAAACTGATATAAACTTTCCAAAAACATTTGAAATGAATTTTCATGCTGCCGCTACGACTTGGCCAAGAAATCCAATATCGATAAGATTCAATATTTGTAGTTAGTAACACTGAGAATAATAGTTTTAGTTGGGGTTGCCATATATATTCCTTTAGGAGTAAGTAGGAGTTTACGTAGTTTGATCGTATTGGCCCCGTCATTTATTATGGGCCGGAAGGGAACAAGATGTTTACGGCTCAGTTCTCTGGGGACCAAATCGTGATGATAATCTGGTCCTTGGCGAGGTGCGCTCCTTAATCACTGATTTGAACAATCTAATTTATATTCTTGTTTAGAGTGACGTTACATGATTTTTTTTTATGGTGGGGAAATGATCTAATGACAACCCCTGGCAGATATTGTCAGACTCTTACTGACTAAAAACCTACCCCGTTCCTTCTAGCCTTTATACCGGGGCTCGAGCCTTCGAGAGAACTCTTTCGAAACTAACCCTGGCCCCAGTAGGCTTCGACCCAGCTGGCAGCTGTTGCTGACTACTCCTTGAGGCGCGCGGGAACAGTGCGGCAATCCCGGCACATTTATATGACAACTTCATAACATAGACGTGGTTTTAGACGTGAAAGTCTGACAGGCTCTCTCACTCCTACCTAGAGCAGGAGAAGCCATTGGATGATTTTTCGTCTCATTTCTCACCTCGAAAAAAATTACTCTTCTTCACCTCTCTCTCTTCTTGCATAGCATGTTTGTTTTGTGGGATACGGTGACACGTATAAAAAAAAAATTGGCTATGCTATATTGACATATCGCTGTATTTTATCTTCAATTTTACTATTTTCTAAATCAAAAGTAAAGGTAAGGGAGTAGTTTTTCTAGAAACTTAATTGGATTGCATTTAATTGGATTTACACGCAGCAAATCTGTGAACCAAATTCCAATAGAAACATCGCAATCAGCACAATTTTGATGTCGCAAACACTGACGGTTCAACTCATACAGCTAAGGATTTCACACTGATCATTACTGTTTATTATTTATTTCCTATTATTTTCTTATGCTGTTGTACAACACTCTTATTTTTGGGATTATAAATGTAGTTTTAATCAGTTGAAATCATGGATAACAGAGTATAGTTTGCCACAGTAAAATTAAACCCCTGATTTCGAAACTAGGTAAATCTTTACTATCGGCACCAATGATTACTCCAGTTGCGTTAGGTCTAATAGTATCCCGGTATCCCCCTGTATTATTTTAAGTTATTATAATTCATCCTAATCTTGTCTAGTAATTATTGCCAAAAACAAATATTTTTGACAGAAAATAAAGACTTTCCCTTTAGTCGTTTGTGTGGGCCGATTATAATTCGGGTGTCTTCAAGGCTAGAGTGAATAGGCTCTAAATAAACTAGTGCGCCAACGATCAACGATTGCATCACTGCTTACCATCAGTTGGGATCGCAGTCAAGCACTAGTTTAATTTAAAAAAAAAAAACTTTTTTAACCAACTGGTAATATTTTTTTGGACATAAAAGCTACCATATGTATAAATAAATAGGGGTAATTTTATTATTTTACAAAACAAGTTACTGATAACACTGCCAACCAGTTCCTCAACATCTCGGCAGTCATAACAAGCATCGTAAAATCAGTGCTCAGACCTTTATAGCTAACAAAATGCATTTTGAACTACCGAAATTTTATAGCAAAAGATATTGGTAGCGAGGGTAGCATCGGATCTCGTTCAAAAAGTCGTCAGCTGTCGATACGACACTGATTGATATACGAACCGGGAAATGTGGCATATGCTACCAAAATGTTGCGATATATAGAAAAGATTATTATTTGACGGATTCGAGAACAATTGGCGAAGGATTGGATTTGGAGAGTGAAGTTAGCAGTGAGGGATTCGGAGAGTGAAGTGAGCAATGAGGAAAGATTAGATGGGTCGGGTTAGGTTGATGGTATTGTTGAAGATTGAAATTAGTAGTGGGAAAAGCTTGAGGAAAATGGGGTAAAGAAAGGGAATTAATTTGTGGTGTAGAAAAGTTGAGGGAGCAGTGGTGGCCGAGTAGTAATGGCCCCGATTTACGAGTTGTAGGTCGTGGGTTCAAATTCAAACCCAGCCAGGCGCATTACTTTGTGCAATTTATTTCATCACCACTGCTCTCAAAACGGTGAAAGAAAACATCGTGAGAAAACCGGCATGTCCTAGAACCAAAAGTTCGAAGACATGACATGACTGTGCCAGTGCGTGTTGGTGGATGTCACATTGTGACATCCACCAACACGCACTGGGCCCAATCTCTCTCCTAGAGTGGAGGCCTGAGATTGAGACTCAGCAGTGGGAACATAGCAGCAGTGATAAATAGGCTGAAGATGACGATGATGAAGAATGATATATTTTGTAAATCTAGGTTTAACGAATTTATTACTTATTAAGATCATTTAATAATGATCTTAAATAAAAATTAAATCAAAATCAAAAGATGTTTAATTGTAAGAATATGATACAAGAGACTTTACATTATTGGTTCCAGCATATCCTGCCAAAATATGGCATACAAAAATTTCTACGAAAATAAAGGCTTTTATTATTAACCTACTGGGAATTTTAATTTTGATAATTAAATGTAATTATTGTAATAAATATTGAAATTGTATTGTAGTGATAATAAATGATGAATAATAAATAATTTAATGCAATCTATCCTTAATTTGGTAGATTATCACATCAAAAAATAAATAAATCAAAAAACGTTTATTTCAAACTAGCTTCTGCCAGCGACTTCGTACGCGGATCCTGTTGCTTATGCCAGCGACAACGGAGTCGTCAAAATCAAAGATCTGAAACGTCTGGTGTCGAATTCTAAGAGCCTGGAAAACAACGTGATGCGCGAGACGATTCGAGACGTTCCAAATCTCTCCCTTCCACTTACGCGCGTGACAGTGTGCACACACCTTGGTGCCATAGACAAAAATAAGCAGAAAGCTCCGAACTGCTAAGCTATCGGGAGTTACATGTGTTATTGTGAGTCAACCATAAAAGATAGACGTATGCTGTCGTGGGACATTTTTTATATAATTTTGAGGAGAACATTTCCGTTATACATGTTTTCTGTGTAGCTTTAACCATTAGGGCTGCAAACCCGACGGAAGCTTAAAAAATGGAGTAATTTCTCCCGTTTTCCCAACATTTTCCTTCACTGCTCTGCTCCTATTGATTGTAGCGTGATGAAAAGTATACTATAACCTGCTCAGGAGTATGAAGAATGATTGTACCAAGTTTCGTTAAAATCCATCGAGTAGTTTTTGTTTCTATAAAGAACATACAGACAGACAGACAGACAGACAGACAGACAGACAAAAATTTTACTGTTTGTATTTTTAGCATCAGTATCGATCACTAATCACCCCCTGATAGTTATTTTGGAAATATATTTCATGTACAGAATTGACCTCTCTACAGATTTATTATAAGTATAGATAGATTAAGATCATTTAATAATGATCTTAAATAAAAATTAAATCAAAATCAAAATACGTTTAATTGTAAGAATATGATACAAGAGACTTTACATTATTGGTTCCAGCATATCCTGCCAAAATATGGCATACAAACATTTTTACGAAAATAAAGGCTTTTATTATTAACCTACTGGGAATTTTAATTTTGATAATTAAATGTAATTCTATTGTAATAAATATTGAAATTGTATTGTAGTAATAATAAATGATGAATAATAAATAATTTAATGCAATCTATCCTTAATTTGGTAGATTATCATATCAAAAAATAAATAAATCAAAAAACCTTTATTTCAAATAGACCAATTACAGGCACTTTTGAATTGTCAAAATGTCGGTCAGTCAAAAAAACAAGTGAAGCTAAAATATATATGTGCTCCTTTATATGTGAGCGCCTTTTTGCCGTAGTTAGTTCGTATTTTGGTTAAAAATCTTTTGGAGTGAATAGGTTACTTTTAGCAAGCGTGCTCCATCGACGGCCACATCATAGCTTACCATCAGGTGAGATAGTGGTGAAACGCGAGCCTATCAATAATAAAAAAAGAGAATATTTTATCAGAAATAATAAAAAGCATTAGTGCATTTCTAATGTTCAATATGTAACGATGTGATTGTGTGATTGTAAACGATTTAATATGAATTCATTTTCTTCCTTTATTTATTTATTACACAGCTTACTGAATTCCGACGCACGTTGCTTCAAACAATGTGTTTCATTAAGCACAAAACAAATGAGAGTTCTGTACTTTGTATTTAATTACTGATACGACACGGAACTATGTATTCTAAAATACAGCTTAGACATTTTCGACTTTATTAAAATAGCTTTTAAATATAAATTACTTGTATCTCTCCCTCGTCATAAAGTTGAAAATTGTATTACACTTATGACCAAAAAAAAGTGTCCAAACCAATTGACACCCAAAAGGTAATTGCTCGAATTCGCTTTGTGTGAAATGAGAATATTCCAATTTGTTCGACTTTACGAACGGGAATGCGTTGATACCGCCCCAGGGTGCCATAACTACTCTGACGTTATTGTGATTCAGTGCTACAGAGCTGGATGCAGTTTCATTGAGGAAATTCCGAAGCACTTCTGTCGTTTACCTTAGTTGAACGTTTATTGAAAACTTTCGGTTGCAGATTTTTGATGCTGACCGAAGTTTTGACGGATGGTTAAGCTGTTTTTTTGGCTGGATGTTGGTATTCCTGTTCCATTTCTTTCCTGCATCGTTCTACGAAGCAGTAATGCTAGCGAAGGAGGCCGCCACATAAACACGTGAGGAAGTCTTTCCTCACGTCCCAGCTTCTGGGATCTCGAACCCGATTTCCAGCTACCGTAGGAGTGGGCTTGCAGATGACGAGCAATGAGTAGCTCGCCGTCCAGACCGAGCCTGAGTCGTCGACGGTACATAGTGTTCCACACACGCTCAAGGAGATATCAGTAAAACCGTAGGGGCGCCCTAGTAGGCTTTGGTCCATCGCCGAGGGCTAACTTCCAAAAGAGTAACCCAAGGTCCTGGAACACAAGGGAAAGAAGGAACATAAGAGTGGATTTTAGTCAGTAATAGTCCCGCTCCGCCCTAGGGTGGGAAAAGTATTGCCCACCATAAAATGAAATACATAAAACAAAAGAAAAATACAAAAAAACTTAGTTCAGCGCCTGAGTACGTTGCCCCGTAGCTGTTACCTCAGGGATCTCTTTTCCGTCTGACACAATTTGATCAACTTTACTCTCAGGTACGCGATATCAATAAAACTGTTTCAGCGTTCTGACGAGTTCATTACACCTTTTTTCAACTTATTCACTACTTTACTACCTTTTTTACTTCGCCATGAATAAAATTATCTCGAACAAAATCTTCTTGAAATGTTATTTTCGAGGTTTTATCGTAGGGACTTTAATTTTGTATACTTTACAGTGCCCGGTTAAAATAAAGAAGACTTAAATGCAATTTCGCGCTCGACGCTGTATTTCGTAGCTACTTTAGTACTTATTTTAGCTGGTATAATGTTAGTTGCACGACTTGTAATTTGTGCTGACATGTCGCTAAATCTCCTGTGCACTGTTAGATGCCGGACGATTACACTTGCGTTCCAACGTTTTGCACAGTGCAGACTACTGTGAAGTATGTGTGTATAAAGATGTTTTATTTTATGACTATCGAGGTCTGGGCAATCTGGTCTTGTTTAAAATGTGGACCTTTTTAGTATTGTGTTCTGCTGACATCGTTTTTGACTGGCTTGTTGGTCTAGTGGTTAGTGGCCCTGACTGGTACCAACCGACCAGATGACTTGGATTCGGTTCCCACCCAAGATCAATGTTTGTGTGATGACAACGATCAATTCTTAACCGATTTTAAAAACAAAAGTTCTATGTTTGGCTGTATGTATTATTTTCACGTATGTGGATCGATTTTAAAGTTAAAATTTTTTGATTGAAAGATTATACTTCAGAGTTTGTCTCATAGAAATATTGTTATGATTTGATGATAAACTTCGAAGATATAGAACGGAATTATTCAGAGGATCACAGCAGAACGGTGTTGCGTTACAAGTAAAATTGCTTTGTTTGTACTTGTATACTCGATGACTTCAAGTTTGCCTCATCATCATCATCATCATATCAGCCGAAAGACGTCCACTGCTAGACATAGGCCTCCCCCAAGAGTCGCCACAATGACCGGTCCTGTGCGTCACGCATCCATCGGATTCCCGCGACCCTGACCAGGTCGTCGGTCCAACTTGTTGGAGGCCTTCCAACGCTGCGTCTTCCGGTACGTAGTCGCCACTCCAGAACCTTTCATCCCCAAAAAAACAACCAACTTCAATGTAATGTTGTCCCTTTGCGTTATCTGTCTCGTATTGGATTTTTGTATTTAAATGGAATAATTTGAAAGATATTGAGGTCAAAGATTGCAAACACTTTAGTACTGAATAACAACTGATAAATTAGCGATTGTTTACTGTGAATGAATAATGTCGTCACTTTCATTCTTGGGGAGTCGAAGATATCAAGTGACATATTTATTTATGCAGATCTAAGAAACCGTGAAGAACATTATGTGCCACCCATCAGCATTTGATAAGTGATTTAAAGGTAATGAGCTACTGAGGATAGAACCATATATGTTGTGGTTATAAATAAAATCTAGCATATCCTAAAATGTAGCGTTGGAAGGCCTCCCATTAGGTGGACCGATGACCTGGTGAGGCTCGCGGGAATTGGTGTGACAATCCCTTGTCTTGAGGAGCATGTAAGCCCCTTTGGTCTTGTACTTGATTTCGTGTTGGTTTGCCGTCCTAATGACATATCATAGTAATTGAACTGTAAATGAGTAAATGGCAACGGCGGCGAAATGTGCGAAATACGGGACAAAATGGTAAAAGAAACGACAAATATCTCTAAAATATATACAACCATGAACAGCAATTTTCGTAAAGATATTTTTACACAAATAAACAACAAATACAAATAAACACCAAAACAATCTCCTCCAAAATATCCTAAAATCATTTAGTATCGCATCACTCGAAAATATTTACGGAAGGAAGGAATATCTCTAAGTTAAACAGAAGGAAACGTTATGAATTCACACAATATTTTACTAAATTAATAATGATATTGATACAAGTGGGGTAAACAAGAATGGTGCAGAGATGAATAAATATTTATCTACTAGCTTCCACCAGCGGCTTCGCTCGTTTGAAAGTAGGTTTCTCCATACAAACTTTGGACCCCCGTTTTACCCCCTTAGGAAGAGGTTTCCTAGAAACCTTTCTTAGCGGAACTTTACACCTTATTAAAAACCTACCTGCCAAATTTTAAGTTTGTAGGTATCATAGTTTCTGAGATTTCGTGATCAATCAGTTAGTGGTGTTTCGCTTTTATTTATATAGATAGAAAAAGATTGATAACTAGCTGCTTCCAGTGGCTTCGCCCGCGTGAAAGTAGCTTTCTCCATACAAACTTTGGACCCCCATGGGGGTGAATTTTGAAAAATCCTTTCTTAGTGCTCGTCTGACTCATAAAAGGAAACCTTAAGCAAAATTTCATGCTCTCAGTACTAGTACTTTCGATTGTGCGTTGATACGTCAGTCAGTCAGTTTTTCCTTTTGTGTATAAACTAGCTTCTGCTAGCGGCTTCGCCCGTGTAAAAAGTAGGTTTCTTCATATAAAAATTGAACTCTCGTTTTATCCTTTTAGGGGGTAAATTTAAAAAAAAATTTAGATGAGAATAATATCGAAAAATCAACTGAATACATCGAAAAACATCATAATATTGTACCAGAAAATAGTAAAGTGCCTCTAGCCTTCGTAAATATTTTGACGTTGGCAATTTGAATAAAATTTCATCCTATTTTCTAGCCCTATTACCCCTGTGAAATTCAATTTCCATTTATGTATTGTGCTAAATACACAATATTGTTCGTTGCATATTGTGGTGAAGGTTTATTAGTGCTCGTGTCATAGTTGTAGCAAAATACACTTTAATGGAAATACGCGCCAAATTGTAGAAATATTTAGGTTAGATTAATTCGGACTAGTAATACACTGCGGCTACACCACAATATAAATAGGTACAGAAGACAATCTCATGGGCTCGCGGACGGCGAGCTATGGGTAGCTCGCTGTCCGATGGTCCGGTAATGGACCGAGTCTAAGACGTCGACGGCGCGCACTGTTCCCGCGCGCCTCAAGGAGTTGTCAGCAGCAGGAGGGGCCCAGCTGGGTCGAAGCCTACTGGGGACAGGGTTGTCCGAAAGGGAGCTCGTGCCCCGGTATGAAGGCTAGAAGGAACGGCGCAGGGTTTTTAGTCAGTAAGAGTCTGACACTGTCTCCCGCTCCACCCAAGAGCGGGTTTCATCAAAGATTATTTTCCCCATCGACAAAAAAAAAAATGTATGTTTTTTACTTTTTATACCTACGCTCGGTGGACGCACACTAATGAGCGTTTGAGCCGGAACTGTTCGACGAGTGGGCCGAGGCGCTCCGAGATATCGTGCCTGTGAGCGGTGTCTATTGCGGCGTTGCTCGAGCGCGCTTTGTATGTAGATTGACTTCTGTACCTATCTATTTTGTGGCTACACACCTCGATTTTACAAGTAACTATGAGAATTAAGTCGTAAATCAATTAGGTTTCAATCATCAAAGTTTCCGAGTATGGTTGGGAAAAGATACGGGAGATTAGATGTTTATTTATAAGTTTCTCATAGTGTGTGGTAGGCCCACAGAATACTTTTTGGGTAGGCCCACAGAATACTTTTTGGGTAGGCCCCAAAAAGTATTCTGTGGGCGTACCACACGCACAAGCTTCACCACAGCTTTGTCTGCGCAGGCCGGTTTGTACACAGAACATGTCCGTATGGTTGGTAACCATAGCTCGAAGAATTGCCAAACTTAAGAACCACTGAGTATTTTGTATGAATTCGGCCCGGGTCTATCTCGTCTCAACGGTTTTATTTTTATAAAGAAAAAACAATATTCAAGAATTTTATTTTTGCGAGGCCCTTTTAAAAACAAGCTTTATTATTTTTTGTAATTTTCAAGTATTTCTGCGTTGTAATCTCGTAGGCATAGGTACACGTTTGAAACCGTAAGTTAGGGTCAGATTCGCGTTTTTTTTTTCATCTAACTGACTAATATATGTACATATATCATGTATTGCTTTTTGCCCGGCAATTGCATCACTGCGTACTATCAGGTGGGATCGCAGTCAAGCACTAGTTTTAAATCAATAGAAAAAAAATAGTCAGTTATTTTAAAGAAAATTTTTCATGGTGTTTCATGGTAGGTATGGCCTATACCTAAGATTAGGCTTTTGTATCAGTTTCCTTAAATAATATAGGTAACGATGTAAAACTTGAACTCTGACTTGCCTCAAATACTACGATTCTCAGAAATCGTACTGGCGAATATTATTTGGCTTTACTTATCTCTGTTTTAAGTCTCACTCCAACACATTTTGGTGTAGATAAGTATAACTTCGAAGAAATAAACAATCTCATTAGGTATTTCACAAAGTTAGCTAACCGACAGTCGCGAATATTATTTATCGCTGTTTAGGCAGTTGTTTTGTACCCAGACATATTTTATCAGTTATTCTTAATTAGGAGACGGCGATGGAGTAGTTTTTGTTTAACCGACTTCGAAAAGGAGGAGGTTCTATGTTCGGCTGAATGTATGTTTTTTTTTTTCAGTAGATACCTAATCTTGTCTCTTCGTTATTTAACACCGACTTCGGAAATTAAAGTTATTTTGTACTTTTTGAAGTCGGTTTAATTTTTTTGTAAAAAGTTTTTTATTTTTCACTTTTTAGTTATGGTAGCACCACTAAAAAGTACCTACCCTTCAGCTAAACATAAATTACCTTATAGCCAGAGTGCATCTCATAACGATTCTTATAATCCCAAATACGGTTATATTACATGAATTTACCCCCTCCCCTTTCCCCTCCCCCTTTTCTTTCAGTCAGTCATCGACTACACGTATAAACAAAGCAATTTTACTTGTTACGACAATTCTGCTATGATTCTATGAGGAGTTCTGTTCCATATCTTCGAAGTTCATGATCAGATCATAACAATATTTCTATGGGACCAACTTGGAAGCATAACCTTTCAATCAAAAAAAAAATTTTCAAAATCGGTCCACAATTGACCGAAATATCGGTGAACATACATACAAAAAAAAATAAAAAAATTAGGAGACGGCGATGGAGTAGTTTTTTTGAAGTAATACTTGAATGTTGGTACGGTTTAATTCAGTTTTTATCTTTTAATTTTTTTTTATTATTATCAACATTGTGCTCACATAATAGAAACAACAAGAAATATGTAACCAAACACATGTAACACATATGATTTAAAAGAGTGTCCATGGAGTTTCTTGCACGTTCTTCTCCATAGAGATCTACTCTTTGGAACGTGCAATTTAGCTTCACTTGTTTGTTTGACTGACCGACATTTTGCCAATTCAAAAGTGCCTATAATTGGTCTATTTGAAATAAACGTTTTTGACTTTGACTTTGACTCATATGTGTCTGTACAAACATTATTTGACCAAAATATCTATAATATGATAGATATTTTGGTCAAATAATGTTTGTTGTGTATTTTTGTTACTTCTTCACACTCGAATAACTGAATGGGTTTAGATGGAATTTTGCACTCAGGTAGGCCATGATCTATCACAAGAAATACGTATTATATTAAATTAGATTGTGTAGTCCGATTGCCAAGTCAATTTAGGTCATAAAGGTCCTTTAAGTAGCGACTGAATGAATAAACCGACTTGGTTATTACATAGATCTCACAACTTTTTATGGTAGAATATGTTATTTGAAAGCCTTGGTTTTTTCAAAACATAAATATTTAAGTACATTTCTCATACATCATACGTGATTTTTTGCCGCTTTTTGCTGCTGACGGTACGGAACTCTTCGTATGCAAGTCCGATTCGCACTTGCCCAGTTCTTTTTCATTATGATTCTAATTAACGTACAGAAAGCTAGAATGTTTTTTTTAAATTATTTATCATAAGAATACTAAAGTGGAACTGGGCAGGTCACATCTACCGAAAGTGAAACTGGGCAGGTCACATCTGCCGCATGTCGCAACAGAATTGGGCGAAAGTAACTACTGACTGGATTCCGAACAGCAGGAGCCGGCGACGCGGTAGGCCCAGAAGGAGATGGCGTGACGATTTGGACTCCTACCTTAAGGATTGGCCAGAAGTGGCTAAGGACAGGAAAGAGTGGAATAACGGAAGGGAGGCCTTTGCCCTGCAGTGGGACACAACGGGCTCATAATAATAATATAAGAATACATTTTAATTCATTAAACCCCGAGCGAACACTCGCGCACCCATTGTCTTTTTATTGTGTCTCTAATTATCACGATTGAAGAGTTAACTAAATAACGGTTTTGATCGTAACCAGTATAAACCAGTTTTAACTATTTAGCAGTACTAATAGTAACATGTACACGTTCTAAAGATCAATAACGTGTCTCACTTTATCTTGGTATCGGCGTCACTTCCTCGTGCCTCGATCCTATGACCCCCTGGTACAAAACAATACCGGCCGTTTGATAGAAATGGTCGTAATTAGGTATTTTAATGAGATAGCTGTTCATTCAGATAGTGTGCTATTAATATGATTGCGATAATAATTATAAGGAGGAGGAGGAGGCTCTCGTTGGACAGGATCAAGAGCCTGATCCAGAAAACAGTACTTCTGGACACGGCGCGCATTGTTAGGAGGTTCCTCTCTCAGGAGCCCTGACCGCCGTTTACTTGGACCCTGTTCCCGATGCCCGTGGGCTACTATTTTTTATATTTTTCAATGTTTAAAAACAAGTTTTTGTCCGCGACTTCGCACACGTATATAAAAAATAGCCACTGAGGAATAAAGCAGCTTTCTATCGGTGAAAAAATGTTAGTAATCGAACCAGTACTTTCAGAGATTACCTCCTACAGACAAAAAAACCTAAAAACAAACATTTCCTCTTTTTTTTCTAATATCATGCGGATGTCATCACGCATGCGGGATTTCACCGCACCGCATGCGACTCGCATGCGTATTCCCCGCATTACAATAAATGACAATAAATACGAAAAGGACCTTTGCGGAGGTTACGCATGCGGAGCAAATCCGCATGTGGTATTAAAACTCCATTTTTACGACTTTGATACGGAACTCTAATAACTTATTTCTCGTATCTAGTATTTCCACTTTGAAATAATTACACTGTCTGTCCTAAGCATTGTGCGGGTTCTTGGGTTGTCCTTTCCGGCTCAGAGTTGTGTTCAAATTACTGATCCTCATGTAGGCTTCTACAACAGCCTTTTGTACCGAGCCCTCGGGGCTTTTTGCAAGGCCCAAGGCGAACATTACCAAATAACGGATATATTACCTCTACCAAATGATGTATTTAAACATACGTTGTGTTACGTTTAAATGTTATTATTTAAACCAGCCGTTATAGAGGCAGGTTATGTAGGTTAGCACCTATTATTAAGGAAAATGGTGTATAGAAAATTTGGCATATAAGCTGTTAATTTTTTTTAGTGTGGTAAGAAGTAAAAACGGAAAGGAAAGGCAACGCTGGAACAGGAGAGGGTTTTTAGTCAGTAAAAGTTTGACACTATCTCCCGCTCCTACCAAGAGCCGGGGATGTCATTAGATAATTGTCAACAAAAAAAAGCCAGAAAAGATAAAGAATGGTCATGCATAGGTATCACATGTAGGTACACAGAGAGACATGCATTATGCATGTTTCTCATGCTTCATTAGCAGTTTTCTCCCAAAGGTCAGAAAAGTCAGACAGTGACGGCGCCAGTTGACGATTGATCTTTCTGACCTGATGACAGTTAATCATCAAAGAAAACATACCGTATCTATAACCACGACTAGATCGAAAATAGGACTTAGTCTAACTTTACCGATAACAAAGTAGCTGGCACATAGATAGCGGGAACCATCAGTTTGTCAAAATAAGTTTGATTACTTTTTTGAGTCGACCATTTTTCTTCGGAGTGATTGAGGGAGTATTTCCCCGCTGGACTGGGAAAAGTTGGTTGTTGGTTGACTTTTAGTGTTGAAATTACTTGATGGACTGCAGACTACTGCATATATAGATCAACCTATCTATACAACGTGTAAGATTAAATGCGCAAAACCTCAGACACCCCAAATGATTTTTAATTCAATTGACTTAATTCTGTGAGATATAAAACATGTAAAAAAAATTAAGATTTTATGTGCAGTTTTAGTTTGTTTAAAATTCGTATCTGCATTGAAATAAGAACTTTTATTATCCCGCGTATGAGAAAATTTGATTGGACTACATCCATTTGTGTTTGTTTACCTATTTGGGCGGGTTTGCGCACATGATGGCTTGACCTATTAATAAATAGACAGGGCAACATTTTTAATGAAGATTTAAAAAGAAAATATAGCCTATATGGAAAAGTGGTTTAATTGATTCTGCTCGTTATTCTGATGAGACTATTTTCAGGTTTTGCGCATTTAACGTTACACGTTGTATAATTATGTCTTATGCCCGCCATACAAGTTAGGGTATATCTAACAGGTTTGCCTGTAATGTTGAGTTGTACGGGTAAACCGGAGCGTTGCATACCTGTGCAGGTTTCCATACAAGCTCACCTGATAGGTATAGCTGTGCAGGCAAACCTTTCAGGTATATCCTAGCGTGTATGGCTACATTTAGATCTCTGGCATCTCTGCGTTTGTAGGAGGTTATTTCTTAAAGTACAGATCCGATTTTGAGAACTGTTTTATTGATTGAAATCTACGTTATTACTGAATATTCTATTATTCCTGAAAAAATGCACATTTTGTTTAGGATTTTTTTTAAATAATATAAACTAGTGCTTGATTGTGTTTCCACCTGATAGTATGCAGTGATGTAATCGTTGATGATAAATCGCACTAGTGTGTTAAAAGCTTATTCACTTTAGACTAGGATTGGATGGGAAGATTGCAGCAGCTAAATTGTTCTTTGATGTACGTGGTATAAACGTAGTTTTGTTGGTATTTTTATAAGTCATCGTCTTTTCAAAGAAAGACGTCCACTTTTGAACATAGGACTCTCCCAAGTATCTCAACAACGACCGGTTCTGTGCGTTTCGCATCACGCTTACAAGGTCATCGTTCCACCGTGTAAGAGGGCTTCCAACGCTGTGTCTTCTGGTATGCGGTCGCAACTCTAGAAACTTTCGACACCATCGACCATCGGTTCGGCGAGCAATTTGACTGGCCTGTTAGTCTAGTGGTTAGTGGCCCTGACTGCTATGCCGGAGGTTGTGGTTTCGATTGCTACCCTGGACAAATGTTTGTGTGATGAGCATGATTATTTATTCTGTGTCTGGGTGTAATATGTATATCTCTAATATGTATATATTTAGATATATATAAGTATGTTTATCAGCTGTCTAGTTCTCATAACACAAACCCTGCTTTGCTTGGGACTAGACAGCGTTGTATGATAGTTGAGGAATTCCTACTAATATCCCTGCTAATATTATAAATGTGAAAGTAACTCTGTCTGTCTGTCTGTCTGTCTGTTACGCTTTCACGCAAAAACTACTAAACGGATTTAGATCAAATTTGGTAGGTAGTTAGAAGAGACACTGGAATAACACATAGGCTACCTATAATTCCACTGCTGAGCACGGGTCTCTGCCCGCGCGATATAAACAGTCCACGCGGGCGAAGCCGCGGGCGGAAAGCTAGTATTATTATAATGTGTCCAGTTCACAATATATGCAGTAGGTACCTCAAATAAAAGAGTAGTATATAAGTCAGCATCAATAACGTGTTTATCAATTTTATTGAAGTAACATTGAGACCTTGATAACGAATGTACGTCGGGTATCATGTGAAAGGTAATTAATATTGATTACCATGTTCTATTGAATACCAGAACATCACTAATTAATTAAAATACGGATGAGTACTTTCCAGCATGTTATGTCTACGTAGTTAATATGTAAGTTGGATAAAATAAACAAATATTTGATTACAATATATTGTAATTTAAAGATGATTTAAAGTTGACCTTCTTAGAGGCCAAAAAAGACCGGTTAATCGTTGATGTGGATCAAAAGGCTACCCAACTTAAATAGGACTGGGCAGGACATGTCTGCCGCATGTCCAACGAGCTGTGCAGCACGCAGGATTGGTGCCCGGACACAGCAACGCGGGGCCGAGGCAGACCACGAAGAAGATGGCGGGACGACCTGGATGGCTTCCTTAAGAATTGGAATGAGAAGGCGAGGAACCGTGATCGTTGGAAGGAGTGTAGGGAGGCCTTTGCCCAGCAGTGGGACAATATGGGCTAATTATAATATAATAATAATTGCGAGTTGGACTAGCGCACCGAGGATGCTTACAATGGCCAAAAGTAATATTTTTTTATATACACGGTTTTCAGAATTTTTCCTTTAGGTACCTACTTGTGTTGCAGAGGCAATTTCTGAAGATATTTCATTGATTTTTGCCGGCTTTTTGTCATGGCAAACTAATTGGTAAACCTCTGTTTCAAATGCTCGGGACATGACCTCGTTTCCTAACAATCAAGCTATCTGCCACACCAGTGACGAAAAAGAACCTTCTATGTAAATTGAGTCCTTACTGCTGGACTTAGGCCTTCCTTAAGTGTCGCCACAACGAACGGTCCTGTGCGTCTTGCATCCACCACATTCCTGTTACTCTCACTAGGTAATCATTCCACCATAGTTCGCGGTCTCCAGAACCTTTCGCCTCCTTGGACCATGTGTTTTATGAGCAGTGTGTTCTGCCTACTGCTGCACACACACACATCTAACATCTTTCACACTAATTAAAAACAAAACCTTTTAATGCCACTCCACTGATTTCACACGCAAACAACATTCGTACTTTACTACAAGACCTTTCAAACCATAAAAGAACCATCAACCCTCAACACAAGTTCAAGGTCATGATCATAAAACAGTCTCTACCAACACAGGAAGGTAAACGTTCGTCCCTCCATCATCAGAGGGTTAGCAGACAACTCCCTAATGAGTTACAAACACAATCATTTGGAATTCGCGTGATTGTTTGCAAAGTTGTGTGGAGCTTTGTCAACAGGGTTACTGGGAGTGAGGGAACGTTCGTTTAATCTTAAATTGTTGGTTCGTAACGTGAGCTCTCTTCAATATATGCCAGCCTAGTACTTCGATACGTGTTGATGTTTTGAAATATAACTTTTTGGTTAAATTGCATCACTCCTTACCATCACGTGGGATCGCACTCAAGCACTGGTTTATATCATTAAAAAAATATATATTTGAAACCGGGGAAGTGCGAGTCGAACTCGAACGAAGGAACGGTCGTTTTATCTTAAATTCTTGGTTCGTAACGTGAGATCTCTTCAATATATGCGAGCCTAGTACTTCGGTACGTGTTGACGTTTTGAAATGTGACGTTAAGGTTAAATTACATCACTGCTCACTTAAGTGGGATCGCAGTCTAGCACTGAAAAAGAAAGAAAGAAAAATAATTTATTAAAAAAAAAAAAAAAATTGAAAACCGGGCAAGTGCGAGTCGAACTCGAACGAGAGAAAGTTCGACTGTTGTTTCGTAACGTGAGCTCTGTTCAATATATGCGAGCCTAGTATTTCGATACGTGTTGATGTTTTGAAATATGACTTTTTAATTAAATTCATCATCATCATCATTTGCAGCCGATATACGTCCAATGTTGGACATAGGCCTTCCCCAAGTGTCGTCACAATGAACGACCATGTGCTTCCTTTCATTAGAGTGAATAGTTAGTCTTAATAAACTAATGCGATTCATTACCAACGATTGCATCACTACTTACCATCAGGTGGGATCGCAGTCAAGCACTCGTTTATATCAATTTAGAAAAATACAACGGTAACAGCAGCAGCTATTAACAAACCCATTACCGTCCTTCGCCGCGCTGTCGTGTAAAAAAGAAAGAATCGTTTAACCTACTAAAATAATTGAAAAAAAAAAACAAGTACCTAAAGGCACAAAAAATTATCTTTTAGTATGAAATACTGAACCCAATCACAAGCAAACCCCCATTTGACACTCCATTGATCCAAGCATCACATCCTTCACATACTGGAATTAAAAAAAAAATACAAAGTCCTAAACTAGGTAGGTAGACAAATAAAAAGTAACAAAACAACAGTGAAGGCACGGTTTACACGTCACACAACCTCGTAAAACAATAAAGGTGGGGCTATGAACACACCTACCCTCGGGGTGAGTACAGACAAGCAAAGAGATTGGTGTGTGAGTATAACAATTTTCTGTCTACTAGACTGACAAGGAGAGAGCAGTGGTGGCCGAGTGGTAACGGCCCCGACGAGTTGTAGGTAGTGGGTTCGTACCCGGCCAGGCGCATTACTTTGTGTAATTTATTTCATCACCACTGCTCTCAAAACGGTGAAGGAAAACATCGTCAGGAAACCGGCATGTCCTAGAACCAAAAATTCGAAGACGTGACATTCACCAACCCGCACTGGGTTGTGGCCCATTCCCTCTCCTAGAGAGAAGGTCTGAGTCCCAGCAGTGGGAACATTAAAAAGGCTGATGATGATGATGATAATGAGACTGACAAGATTCTTTTTTAGTATTCAGTCCAACAGAATTCAGCCTGCCGAATGTTAGCAATTAAAATTAAAAACGGTAAAAAAGATTAGATCTGTGATAAACACGCGGACGGCTTAGAGTTGGTACTTTATTAACCTGCCTCTACGTTTATCAAAAGTCTGTATTTTTTTATCTGTCATAGGAAACTGATTTACTATAGGGTATTGTCTTCATAGTATTATATTTATTTATAAGACAACAATGCGACACATGTTGTCAGTAAAGAATCTTATAATTAGTGTTAGTTAAAAGGGTAAAAAAAATTAAACATACGTTGAAGTGGATATCTTAGGCAAGATGTGCAGCGAAGGGTTTATCAAGCAGTAAATTATCTGACCATTCTCTCCACTTGTGCCTCAGAATAGGGGAGTCAGGACTTTCAACCACTGTTGACGCGATGCTATTGTCACTGAACCGCGTTCTGTGCACTAGTGATGCGATTTTAAAAATAATGTAATTTTTTTAACTTTTTAAAATCAATCAAAATTCTAAAAACACACGCGATATTTTTATCGCGAGTTTTGGAAGTATTTGATTAATTTTCATTGTGTACGTAATAGCATTTAAAAAATAAGTTACATAAAATTATAAATCTATTTATAAAAAAAATAACAGACTCCACTAAAAAAAAATTGAATTGAATTTGGGGAGTTCCCTCGATTTCGCCAAGATTCCAACGTCAGATCCCAACTTGGTGACTGTGGGACCATTTGGGAAAGTATACCCTTTCTAATAAAAAAATAATAATTTTTCAAATCGGTTGGCAAGCGACGAAGTTATGCGTGAAAAAACATTAAAAAAAAACATAACTTTTTGTAGAAGTCGGTAAAAAATTTACCATAATTGTTTAAAGTGATACCTAGGTTTAGTGATGAGCGCTGCTGTAAACTTATGTCTTTTTCCGTGTGTACACTAGTGCGGACATACAGGGGGAACACACACGACTTGCCCTCCAGTGACAACACTCCGTATAAGGGCTGGGTACGTCAAGCGGTGCGACTGAGGCGGCTTCCTTTGTTTTATGTGCGTTTTTAAATTTATTTTGTTTAGTTGGATTTTATTGTTTTTAAAGTATTGAAGAACAAAACTACATATAATTCTGGAAAATAAACTTAAATACTAAATAAACTATTTATACTAAAACCTAACTATGTACATGAATATAAAAAAAAGCGTCAAAGTACTCTTCCACATCGCTGTCATCCGGAAATATGCCCAGAAGACTGGCTGCATTGCCACGTTGAATGGCAATGGTAATTCTTCCAGCCCTCTGGTCACGTAAAGTGTCGATCAGTCGGCGTGAAATATCCTTGAAAAGGAGACGCGCACTCGGACCCCATGAACCAAGCGTTTCGACCCCAAACGGCTCAAAACTGTAATTACCAATAAGGTTACAGTATTCTGGAAGATATAACGATTACTTAATAAAAACGCAAAAAAAAATAGCTTTTGGTCATGTCATAGTATCCATAGGTACATGGTGGATATCCCACCCATACGTACCTACAAAGCGTTTTGGTAACACATTCATTATGCGTACAGCTATGTAGTGGAATTCCCTGCCAGTCTGTTTCCTGATAACTACAACCTAGGGGTCTTCAAGTCAAGAGTGAATAAGTTACTTCTAGGCAAGCGTGCTCTATCGTTAGCCACATCATCGCTAACTATCAGGTGAGATAGTGGTCAAAAGCGAGCCTATCAATAATTATAAAAAAAAAAACAGCATTGCATCAACCTTATAATGTTTCCACTGTTAGGACTTAGACATCCTCTCTAGGAGAGGGTATGAGGCGAAGTCCAGTGCCAGTTGGTGGATGTAATTTTTCTTACTTTAGTTGTAGAACATGCCGTGTTCTTTAGCCTTTATGGACAAAATCTCCATGACCTCCTCCTCCTTACGTCGTATTCCTCAATGCTGAGGGGTTGTGATCTCCCTGTTTCATCACTTTAACTTTTATAATATTCCTCCATCTGTTTCTGTCAAATCTCCATGAACCCACTGATAAAAAACGAAAAAGTATGAGATTATATCGGATGAACGTTACGAAAAGAAATTCGCGCGTAGCACTTAAAAGGCTGTAGCCTCGTAGCAGTATTCGTAGCAAATGTGCTACAAAACCCGTAGCACTTTCGTAGCAACTGAAAGTGTCCATCTACGTTAACATGGCTACAACTTTTAGTGCAATGTAACTTTAATCATTAAACTGTTTTAACGGCAAGGCTTTATGACGTCACTTACAGTATAAAAAAGTATTACACTTAGTTTGTCATAACATAATGTTACGATTTTTTTTGGAGGTAGGATTATCCAATGACTTCTAACGTTCTAGGGTGGACAGAAGAAGTTATTGGATGATATTCTACCTTGTAAAAAAATACAAATAGAGCCTGTCCAGGCGGGGCGAATTGGCCGCGTTTTTTCTCATGCGTATCACGCGCGACCGTTGCGTCTTGCGATTTGTTTAGTAGAAAACGTGGATTTTAATGGAGCGGTCGCGTTGACTCTGGAGTTCAAGCGTTAGATAGACGCAACAAAGCTTTTGACTGACCTGTTAGTCTAGTGGTTAGTGGCCCTGATACTATATATATACTGGAAGTCGTGGGTTCAATTCCTACCCAAGACAAATATTTGTATGACAACTAATGACAAGCACGATCATTACAGTTCTGTGTCTAGGTGTAATTTATCTATAACACGTATATTCAGAAATATTATATAGGTAATAGGTACGTAAGTATTTTTATCAGTTGTACTTTGTTTTGCTAAGTTTGGGACTACATGGTGTTTTGTGAAAGATGTGGAGTATAAAGAAAGAGTCTCTAGTATCTCGATTTGCGTGCAATTCGTGCGAGTGCGAATCAAGCGTGCATATTGCACGATAGAATCGCGGCAAATTCGCCTCTTCTGGACAAGCTCTTAACAACTCGACCATCATATTTATACAGTCCATTTTATTACCGAACTTAAAACCGATACAACTACCAATATACTTAATGAAGTACCCATTCAAATTATCTCAGTATTAAAACGCTACTGTCGGTTAAAAAGCCCAGTATTTTATTTAAAACCATAATTGGATTATTGGAAATTTTAATTCCGGTCTCTGGAAAGCTGTCAAACGATATGGTCAATTACTGTAATCCCAGTATAGGCCTGATCAGCACGTTTGACCTGTTTACCTCTTCGTTGCTGGGTTTATTAATTTTACTTTATTATGTTTATCTTTTTAAAGTAATCTTCCTTTGTAAACTTTTCTTTCTTTTTGCATTAATTTTTGTCGATTGAATTTTGGTTTTAGATTGTGTACAATTGATAGCTGAATTTACTGATTATCTGAAGATGAATTAGTGGAATCGTATTTTTTGGTGTTTCATCAATGAGCATGGAATTCATCATCATCATTTCAGCCGAAAAACGTCCACTGTTTGTCATCCCACAAGTGTCGTTTCAATGAATGGTCCTGTGCGTCTTGCATCCATCGGATTCCCACAACCCTTACCAGGTCAACGGTCCACCTTGTAGGAATTAGCCGACTTGAAATTTAAACAAAAACATTCCAGATTTAGTACTGATTTTTATCCAAAGAAAAAAAAAGATGTATATTTAAATAGTGTACATATTACATTGATAAATAGTTTATAATGTAACTACACTATTTTTTAAATATTTATTTGACATACATATTTTAACTTGTACCTTTTTTATTTAGTCTAGTTTTATATTTCTTTTATCTATTTTGTTTACAGCGGGATATACCAGAATACCAGTGCTACGTAATTTATAGTGTTTGGTGTCACACAGGTTTTTAATTTATTGTTTTTATTGTTATTATTTCATATAATATTATTTGGTTTTAGTAGGTACTGTGAGCGAAAAAAAAAAAATATATATTTCTATTTAACCTTTCAACTGTCCCATTACAAAAATCTACCCCATATAAATGCGGTTATCCGAAAGGAACTCGAGCCCCGGTATGAAAGCTAGAAGGAACGGGGTGGGGTTTTTAGTCAGTAAGTGTCTGACACTATCTCCCGCTCCATCCAAGAGCAGGGGTTGTCATAAGATGATTTTTTCCCACCGAAAAAAAAAACCCCATATAAATGCTGAATTGTCTAACGTATTCCGTGTTCAAACAGTTTACACACCAATCCAAACTTGAGAATAGTTTCCGCTACAAATCTATCGTGTAACAAATACCTCGGCACAAATGAACTCGTGGCGGTAACAGGCTTCGGTGTAACCTTGCCGTCAGCCCGCTTGTTATGGCTTCGGCAACTACTGGCGTAGGACAACACAGCTGTGGTTTTTTCTCCAACTTGTGATTTTAGTTTTCCTGTTAATCTTGGAGACGAATGCTGCACTGTGTAAAGAATATTTTTTAGTCTAAAAATGTGTAAAAGTTATGAGTAAGTGTCTCCGCACGCGGGCCTCAAAAAAACGCCGCTACAAGCTTCTTTTTGAGGTGGCCTTTTTCGTGGCTCGTGTGCAGCGATTCCGCCACAAAAAATCGCTTGAAGCCGCTTCAAGCTTCTCCGGCTACAAGCTGTCGCGCGCTTCAGCTGTTTTTTCGGCGGCTTCTAGCTTTTTTTTTGTGGCCGCTTCTAGCGTTTTTTTGAAGCCCGTGTGTGGTAGCAGTAAAAGAAGGAAAAACAAAACACAAAACAAATACCAAGACATACGAGTATTTGTTTATTGTCTTTAAATCAGTTCAGCTAGATCGTAAAATGGGTCGCGTTAAGAGCTCGTGGTAGGGCCTTAGGAATGTAACAAGTCTTATTCATTAAACTTTTAAACAACTGATTAACAAAGTTCTCAATTGAAAATTCGAATTAAGAATCTGCTCACGAGCAACAGGCACTTCAGGGACCTTTATGAATGAGGCTGAAAGTAAACAAATTGTAAACAAGATACTTACTGACGCAGTTTTCAAAATTTTAATTTCTTGAAACAAATTCCTTGATAGAACTAAGTTACCCTTATCAACCAAAATCTCCACGACCCGTTATTTTTAAGGTAAGCCTTAAAAATAACGGGTCGTGGAGATTTTTAGACCGGGACCACGGTCTCAATTTCCTTACATATAAAAATAATATTTTCAGAAATCCCTACTGACAAATCCCCACCAGTGAGGGTTGGTATTTTTTTCTAGAACTCCCCACTAGTTAAAAAATATCAGCTCGGTGGAAATTCATGGAAAAATAAGTACTTAACAATCCCCACTGGTGGGGATTCAGCAAAGCGGTCCCAACTTCCATGTGTAAGAATAATATTTTCAGAAATCCCCACCGACAAATCCCCAGTGAGGTTGGTGATATTTTTTCTATTTTTTAATTAATATTTTTAATATGTGTGAGGTTCGAATAAACGGTTTTCTTTCTTTCTTTCTTTCTTTCTAGGAATCCCCACTAGTTAAACAATATCAGCTCGGTGGAAATTCATGGAAAAATAAGTACTTAACAATTCCCAATGGTGGGGATTTGCCGGTAGGGGTTTCTGGAAAAATAATAATAAATTTATTACACAAAAAATACATATTGCACAATTGGCCTGTGCTCATAATTATGATATTATTACATTACATAAAAATTGTGCCTAAATTAACCTGTGCTGCCGAACTAGGCTTGGAATAAACCATTTAGAGCAATATTTTCGACCCACATTAATTGTACTTTAATAATTTTTTCCTTGTAGTCCCAAAATACTACACAAACAAAAATTTATAGGTGCAACTTGGGACGTGGGAAAGAGCCCTACGACCTAAAATAACAAAGCAAAAATTTTAATATTTCAATTTACTTTGAAATTAATTTATCGCGATATTTTAAATTTTATAGTGGAGAATCTTTATTTAACTTCAGTCATTTTGTTCTTGATTATCATAAAGCAGTTACCCCGTGTGGCTGAATTTTAAATACACTTACATTGTAAAGGTATCGTTAATGCATATTTATGAATGGGGGAAAAATCTCGACACACAGTCATTAGTAAAGCATTACTTGGGACAGGCGTAAGTTGGAAGCGATAAGCGGATGATGCTTCGATAGATATTTCCCTAGGTATAGCGAAAATTTTGCTTTATGTTGAGGATGACAAACAGGAGTATCGCAACGAGTATCGTAACGCAATCACAGTCACTATCCCATTTAACTTCATCTGTTAAAAAAACGTGTGAGAAAACAAATTTAACTACGAAACGTCCCTAAAATTGGCAGTATTATTTCATCTACGGTGAATAGTGGCAGAATGTGGGTGCTTAGAAAAGTCGTATTTTTCTTTGAGTAGGAATATCATCATAAAGAACTTCTCCCGCTTTGAGTGGGAACGAGGGGTCGTGTCAGAGTTTTACTGACTAAAATCACCCTGTATTCCTTCAGAGGCCCGCTGCGTTTAGTCTCATTCGGACATTCCTACAGCACTAGCAGGTACTGACCTTACTGGGCCCCTGGTTCTGCTGACATTTCTAAAACACAATGCGCTTTCGACCCAGACTTGATCCTTAAAGGATTTTTTTTAGAGGATTTCCTCTACCTCACGGTTTCAGCCACCTCTTTGCTCACCTTACTGCTAACCAGAAGGAGGTGACCTCTGCCCACTTCCTCTCATCCCGTGCCACAGCCTAAATCAAGGCCGGATGCGAGAGGTAGAAAAGAAAATATTGCTGTGATATTTATTAAAGCATTACTATGAAGAACAGTAGTAGTGGGGCAGTGGTGGCCGAGTGGTAATGACCGCGATGTACGAGTTATAGGTCGCGGGTTTTTTTTTTTTTTTTTTTTTTCTCGACGGGGAAAATCATCTTTGACGAAACCCGCTCTTGGGTGGAGCGGGAGACAGTGTCAGACTCTTACTGACTAAAAACCCCGCGCCGTTCCTTCTAGCCTTCATACCGGGGCACGAGCTCCCTTTCGGACAACCCTGTCCCCAGTAGGCTTCGACCCAGCTGGGCCCCTCCTGCTGCTGACAACTCCTTGAGGCGCGCGGGAACAGTGCGCGCCGTCGACGTCTTGGACTCGGTCCATTACCGGACGATCGGACAGCGAGCTACCCATGGCTCGCGGTCCGCGAGCCCGCGGCCGGAAATCGGGATCGGAATCCCGGCGACGGCGGCGAGGGCGCCGTTGCCTGATACGGTCGACCTCCTCCTTTGCAAGCATTACTGCTTCGCAGAAGGAGGCGACCGCCTGCCATTCCTCCTCACTCCGGACCATGGCCTCGACCAGGGCCCGGCGCGAGAGGTCTCCGCCGCCGATCGCCCCCACGAGGGCACGGCGATGCTCCGCCCAGGCAGGGCACACCTCGACGGTGTGCTCCACCGTGTCCTCCGGGCGTTGCGCACAGTGGCGACACCCGGGCGTCTCTTCCGCTTGAATCCGATGCAGGTACCTCCCGAACTTGCCATGTCCGGTGAGGACCTGCGTCATGCGGAAGGTAAGGACGCCGTGAGGTCTTTCCAGCCACGCCTCAAAGAGGGGACTTACCGCCATAATCGTGGCGTGCCCAATAGGTCGCGGGTTCAAATTCCAACCCAGCCAGACGCTTTACTTTCTGTAATTTATTTCATCACCACTGCTCTCAAAACGGTGAAGGAAAACATCGTGAGAAAACCGTTATGTCCTAGAACCAAAAAATTTCGAAGACATGTGACAATTTGGATTACGGCCTATTCCCTCTTCTAGAGAGAAGGCCTGAGTCCCAGCAGTGGGGACATTTTTCATTCGCTTATCTCTTCTAACTTACATTGTACTATTACTAAGGGCGGGGGCATAATGGGCGCGTGCGTTTGACGGGGCACGCCCCACTCCGCTCACTTTGTTCCAAATGTATTGGACACTGTTCGCGTGTTCTTTTTGCTTTCAGTGTGTACTTACCTTATTTTTAATGACTGAATGGGCACAACAGCTTTTATTTGTTGTAATGATATTTTAATTTATTAATTTTGCTAACATATAATCTAATGACATATTTAGCATATATTCACATGTTTACGATGTTAGGTATGAATATGTTACTAAAAGAGTTCTGAGTATACATTTAAATGGATGGGACAAGAGAGAAAGGTCAAAGAAAAGATGGATGAATTCAGAGTCCCGGACACTTTTCTGCCCATCATGTTTTTTTTTTATTGTTGAAGGCTGTAGGGCGTAGTGTTCTGTCGGTTCCGCGGTCAGGTGCCACAGAACAGCACAAAGTGAATAAGGGCAATGTGGAGTGTCTGTCTGTCTCTCTGTTACGCTTTCACGCAAAAACTACTGAACGGATTTAGATCAAATTTGGTAGGTACCTACGTAGAAGAGACACTGGAATAACACATAGGCTACCTATAATTCCACTGCTGAGCACGGGTCTCTGCCCGCGCGATATAAACTGTAGACCACGCGGGCGAAGCCGCGGGCGGAAAGCTAGTTGACAATAAATTGTATTTAATTTACTGTATATATGTAAGTCTGTGTGTGTGTGTGTGTCTGTCTATGGGCCAAGATGCCTGAAAATAAATGATTTATTATTAATTATTATTAAAAGTTTAATGAGCAAAACCTCAACATTTAATACCAACCACCGTTGTTAATAACGTGAGTCAATCTCAATTGGAATTTATTACACCCCACCTCAATCACCCCCCACATACACCGTAAATGTTTTAATTAACAAAAACTTTCATTGTTTCAGGTATTTAATGCTGACGGCAAGTTGCGGGTAGTTCGATGAAGCGTTATCCATTAAGAGTGTCCGTTGACCGCAGTCGTTAACGTTGTGTGGCGGTGACCACACTGTTCAAATGCACGTGGTGGCACGTAGTGGGAGGTGCAGTATAACGCGTTTGTAGGGGCCGGGGGGATTGGATAAGCGAAGCGAAGAGGTTACGTTTCTGCTGCGTTTGCTTCTACGTACATATATGGCACAGATGTTCGATTTTAGTGCTGATCAATTACTTAGCTAAATCCATTCTTTATGTTATCTGTTGATTTTGTGATTTTTGTATTTGTGAACAACATTTATGATATAGCACCATATTCCTATAAAGTAAGTTATAAAATTGAAGGCATGCTATCTATAGAATACGCTATAAAAACCCTTTTGACTATATTTATAAAGCCCTAAAATTATTAAAAACTACCTAATAAATCAAAAACATCAACAAAATCAAAACACAGAGAGTCCCCGTCAACAAAATTAAAAACAAAACCATTACGACCACAATTTTAATCAATCATGGAACTACGATAAATCACGCTGTATAGTGACATAAAAAAAAAACTAATGAATGAGGAAAAATCCTGTAAAACAAGCGCTTTATTGTCGCCCTACACTTAATTGTGTTCAACCGCGATAATACAGATTAATGATCGTTTTGTACAGCGTTTATCATAATTTATGGACACCACTTTGTGTAATTTAAAGTTTTGTTGGCTAGTAAGTTTGATGTCTTTTGTATTAACCCTTCAGATACCGTCAATTAGAGACACAATAGTAAGACAATAGATGCGCGGCCACCGGTGGTCGCTTGGGGATTCATGAATTAAGATAGTGGTTTGTAGGTATAGTTAGATAATGGAACTAGTTTTCAAGAGATAGGTATTTAGATATTAGACAAAGTAACGGTCCCGACAGATTATTTAACATAGTATTATTATTTACTTTTTACATACTATAGGCTTAAAAACTAACACACACATACATCCCACATACTGCATATTATTTAACACTAGCTTTTGCCCGCGCGGCTTCGCTCCCGCTCTTCCCTACTCTACCCTACTCTACCCTACTCTACTCTACCCTACTCTACCGTATCCTATGTCCGTCACCTGGCTCTAAGCTACCTACCCACCAATTTTCAGCCATTTCTGTACAGCCATTCTTGAGTTATAAGTGTTGTAACAAACACGACTTTCTTTTATATATAGAAGATATAGGTAGGTACTTTGTTCACCCACTACACATACCATATAATTGGGAACTTTTCCCTAAGATACAGACACAATAGGAAAGGGGGACTTTCCTAAACTAGGCAGAAAATCTGTATGACTCACTTTATACTGGTTTTTCTGTATTTAGTGTTTAAGACTACTTCTGTATGCCATTTACAAACTTATTGTATAAATCTTATTGAATAAATTATTATTTTATTATCAATTGCTTATATATGTTTATCATGATGAGAAAATTGCTTATTTAATAAGTTAAATAATTTAGACCGTCCATTTTGATATCAGATTGACTCGACAGGCTCTGTAGAGTTGTAACTGTGCGGAATTATAATTGCTTATTTTACAATTTATAAGTCTAGATCCTGACTATTGTTTCTATAAACCAGCCACGAGTTTAAAAACTACTGCACGTGTTAAGAATAGGTAAGAAAATAATAGCAAATACTTATTTATTCACAACATTAGGCTAAATTGTTAGATATAAGTTGGAACTTAAACTTCCAACTTTTTTACTTTATGCTTTAAAAATAGATTAAGAGCCGGTTGTAGTAACTGAGTTTTTTGTAGGGGTTTTGCCCGGGTCTATGGCGATTTCGCGGTCTAGTAATAGCGATTTTATTTAATACTAGCTTCTGCCAGCGACTTCGTACGCGGATCCTGTTGCTTATGCCAGCGACAACGGAGTCGTCAAAATCAAAGATCTGAAACGTCTGGTGTCGAATTCTAAGAGCCTGGAAAACAACGTGATGCGCGAGACGATTCGAGACGTTCCAGATCTCTCCCTTCCACTTACGCGCGTGACAGTGTGTACACACCTTAGATATGGTGCCATAGACAAAAATAAACAGAAAGCTCCGAACTGCTAAGCTATCGGGAGTTACATGTGTTATTGTGAGTCAACCATAAAAGATAGACATATGATGTCTTGGGATATTTTTTATATAATTTTAAGGAAAACATTTCCGTTATAAATGATTTCTGTGTAGCTTTAACCATTAAGGCTTCAAACGCGACGGAAACTTAAAAAATGGAGTAATTTCTCTCGTTTCCCCAACATTTCCCTTCACTGCTTTGCTCCCATTGATCGTAGCGTGATGAAAAGTATACTATAACTTGCCCAGGAGTATGAGGAATGATTGTACCAAGTTTCGTTAAAATCCATCGCGTAGTTTTGGTTTCTATAAAGAACATACAGACAGACAGACAGACAGACAGACAAAAACTTACTTACCTTTAATACTTTACTGTTTGCATTTTTGGCATCAGTATCGATCACTAATCACCCCCTGATAGTTATTTTGGAAATATATTTCATGTACAGAATTGACCTCTTTACAGATTTATTATAAGTATAGATAAAAAAAAAAAACAGTAACAATATTCAAGATATAAATAATTAAAAAGATAACTATTTTAGTTTTTGCCAAACCCTTTTAAAAACATGCTTTATTTTATGTAACTTTCAAATATTTCCGTGACATAATCTCGTAGATATACCTTACACGTGTAAATTGTACGTTAGGGTCTGATTCGTAATTTTCTTTTATCGAGCCGCCCACTAATTTATATCATGTTTTGGTTTATGCCCAGCGGTTGGTCATATGATAAATTTTATTAAAATATTTTTTATGGTGATTTCTATTATATTTGTGGTTTTCCAGAGGGTCAAAAAAGTACAAAATTAGTAGAACCTGGCCCTAAACAATTTGTAACCAGATACAACACAACTGTAGTACATTATCAAAAACTAGTATAAATAAACCGCCTCAGTCTACCACACCACTGCATTATTTTCCTCTCCCTCAAAGAATGCACGAATGGTTCCCAACACCTGGCTTCCTTTGTCCCTGAAGACACATCCTCAGTTAAGCCATTTCCACACGGCACGTTTTATTCGGCCGTTTTATCGAGCTTCCACTTGGCTGAGCAGTATAACCGTGTGAGCTATCGATCCTATATAAAATTATCTTTTAAAGGCAATGCCAGGATAATACCAAGGTAGCGTATGTTTATTTGTGGAATCTACAAATATATCTCTTATGGCAAATAAATGGCGTTAGTTTTTGTGGATTCGACGTGTGAAAGTATTATTTTTTACCAATTTGCTAAATAAATAGCGTTTATCTTGTTTGGAATTCAAGCTGGCTAAGTTTTACTATATGGTCCCCCGACCAGTTGGGTGTTGTGTCTAGTCCGGTTAACTGCCCGATAGTTGGTTTCGGGCTTTTGTATCTATATGTTCTTACTAGCTTTTACCCGCGGTTTCGCCCGCGTTTTTTTTTAATTTGCCTATGTCCGTCTTCAGGGTCCCAACAATCTCTGTACTAAAATTCATCAAAATCGGTTTTGCCATTTAGGCGTGAAG
Source organism: Mythimna lalbum (assembly GCA_949319445.1). Taxonomy (NCBI): domain Eukaryota; kingdom Metazoa; phylum Arthropoda; class Insecta; order Lepidoptera; family Noctuidae; genus Mythimna; species Mythimna lalbum. The sequence continues at coordinate 4,743,764 of OX439345.1, read as the reverse complement.
ACGTAACAAACAAACAAACTCACTTTCGCTTTTATGATATTAGTAAGGATTTCGCGGAGAACGAATTTTAGTTCCTATGTGGCGTCATAGACATCGCTGTATTCTATGTATTTACAAACACGTACAAAAATAACTCATTAGACATTTTCACCACCTTTCTGATGCGAAAGAGAACAAAAGCGCCCTGTAGCGAAGGCAAAGAAGGAACAGGGGTTTTTTTTTTTTTTTTTTTTCCCGATGGGGAAAATCATCTTATGACAAAACCCGCTCTTGGGCGGAGCGGGAGATAGTGTCAGACTCTTACTGACTAAAAACCCCATCCCGTTCCTTCTAGCCTTCATACCGGGGCACGAGCTCCCTTTCGGACAACCCTGTCCCCAGTAGGCTTCGGCCAAGCTGGGCCCCTCCTGCTGCTAACAACTTCTTGAGGCGCGCGGGAACAGTGCGCGCCGTCGACGTCTTGGACTCGGTCCATTACCGGACGATCGGACAGCGAGCTACCCATGGCTCGCCGTCCGCGAGCCCCCGTCTACGGTGGCCGGAAATCGGGATCGGAATCCCGACGGCGGCGGCGAGGGCGCCTTTGCCTGATGCGGTCGGCCTCCTCCTTTGCTAGCATCACTGCTTCGCAGAAGGAGGCGACCGCCTGCCACTCCTCCTCGCTCCGGACCATGGCCTCAACCAAGGCTCGGCGCGAGAGGTCTCCGCCGCCGATCGCCCCCACGAGGGCACGGCGTTGCTCCGCCCAAGCAGGGCATACCTCTACTGTGTGCTCCACCGTGTCCTCCGGGCGTTCCGCACAGTGGCGGCACCCGGGCGTCTCTTCCGCTCGAATCCGATGCAGGAACCTCCCGAACTTGCCATGTCCGGTGAGGACCTGCGTCATGCGGAAGGTAAGGACGCCGTGAGGTCTTTCCAGCCACGCCTCAAGGAGGGGACTTACCGCCATAATTGTGGCGTGCCCAAAGAAGGAACAGGGGTGGCTTTAAGTCAGTAAAAGTCTGACAAGTCCGCCCCGCCTACAGGCGGTCATTGTATGAATGATTACACACCTTGAAAAAAAAAACTATCGACCCTAATTGGCCAAATGGGCCTCGTCCAAGTGACTATATTTTCGACTAGCAAATATGGATTTAATATATCAGATGGTAAAACAAAGTAAAAATATGGTCCATACAATATTTTACTATGAGCTATATAAACTTTATGTAGGAACAATATTTCACAACAGAATATGCCTCATAAAAATCCGCCAAACTGTCTGAGAGGATCTTAAATATCCACATAGCATATTTCGTCTTCCTTAATAACTTGCAGCATAATCCTTTGGAGGAGTCATTCAGGAAGATTTTTGCTGAGCATCTTCATACAGGCTATAGTGGATTCTGTGACTTGTCCGGCTTATTTCCTGCAAGTTTTGGTGAAATATGAAACTATTATTATTTGCTACACACTTATTTGGCCACATTGCGCGCAGAACAGATGGCCGTTGGGGCCGAAAGGTTCTGGAGTACCGTATACCGGCAGACGTAGCGTTGGAAGGCCTCCTACGAAGTCGACCGATGACCTGGTAAAGGTTGCGGGAATCCGATGGATGCGAGACGCACAGGATCGTTCATTGTGGCGACACTTGGGGGAGGCCTGTGTCCAAAAGTGGACGTATATCGGCTGAAATGATTATTTGCTAGTTTTTTTTTTTGTACGTGTAAAAATCATCCAATAACATCTCCTGCTCTTGGGCGGAGCGGGAAGGTGTGTCAGACTTTTACTGACTAAAGACCCACTCCTTTGCCTTAGTTGCCTTTCATACGAGGGCTTCAGATTCCTTTCAGAAGCAAACCGTTGACTCCAGACCGACCGTGCTGGGCCGCTAAGGTTTGCTGATATCTCTTTGACTAATTTCGTACATGCGTAAATTAATACGAGTTTTAAGTTAAAACAGAAGGTACTTTATTTTTTCATTTTATGGTAACAAATCGATAGTGTTCCATGTACCGGATCGACTCTCCACGGGATTTAAACGATCACTTAGCGGTGTATATCTAAAGCTATCTCTAAGCGGACAGACATGTCTATATCTTTTAATTGAAATTTTCAGAGGACAGTCTGCCTGACGAACTCCTTCAAGGTCTGGGAACGGAAGGAGAAGAAATCACAGAAATTGGAGAAGCTATCCGACCAGACCATTTATGTTTGGGTTTGGGATGATAAAGTTGGCCTAGTATCGAAAGTAGGCACATGATATGAACCCAATATTGTAAAGGCGAATAAGTGTGCGACTGCGTCTATGTCTTTTATTTCTTTTATTTCTTTTCACTGAAACGACTGAAAGGATTTCAATGAAACTTGGCACACAGGTAGGTCATATCCTAGAATAGCTAATAAGATATAAGACTCATCCTGGAAGTTCTATGAGGGGTAATCTACCACGTGACCGAAACTGATGGCAGCAGTTACTGATATGAAGGCTAGAAGGAACGGGGTGGGTTTTTAGTCAGTAAGAGTCTGATACTATCACCCGCTCCGCTCAACAGCGGGATTGTCATTGGATGATTTTCCCCACCATAAAAAAGCAGTTACTGATATTATGTTTACAGTTTTCATTATTTTATCAGATGTAGGTTGACTGAAGGCTGATATTCATGGTTGGTTAAATGAGTAATGGGCTGGAGGACGCGTTAAGCAAAAGAGCAATGAACTCTATTCTGTATGATGGCTCGCTTTTCTGCTTAATTACGCAATTTTTTAGCTATTTATTCAGTCTCGCATAATTTATGGTTTCATTGGCTTGGGGTTAAACGATCTTAAGTTCTTACTTTTGCCACAAAATTGAATTTATCGGTTAACATTTGACATTACGCTCACCTAGCAATATATTGACACATATACATTTTTCATATTTAATAGATATCTACCCAGGATCAAAGATTGTACAAGTTTTAAGTTCACTTTACATTTTATATCAGAAACTAGCTGCTCCCAACGGCTTCGCCCGCGTAGAAGAAAATTATCACAAGGGAACATACTTCCGGGATAAAAAGTATCCTATGTCCTATTCCAGGACATGATCTATGCGTGTACCAAGTTTCATCAAAATCGGTTTTGCCATTTAGGCGTGAAGACGTAACAAACAAACAAACTCACTTTCGCTTTTATAATATTAGTAAGGATTGTAATGTTCGCTACTAGCATAGACCATAATAGATATTCTAGGATAAAATTTATCCACTTCTAAAGCCCAATTTCAAATTTATTGTAGATTCGTCAACATTTTATTTGGTGAGAGATATACATACAGACATAGAACAATTTAGGAATCTTGATGTGTGTGAAGAGTGAAGTAGCAAGGATAGATGAAGCAAAGTCCACAGTACACAAGAAGAAAGTTTATTGCACAGGCACAAGTTCTATAGTCACAATTGTTACACCAAGGATTCACTAATACGAGTTAGAAGGAGTGAAAGATACATAGCAGACAAGCAGAAGAAAGAGTACGGAAAGAAATTACGCGCAGCGAAAGCTGGTTTATAAAGCTACCGTCAGTATAGGTTTCGTGAACGTACTCTTTCTTCTGCTTGTCTGCTATGTATCTTTCACTCCTTCTAACTCGTATTAGTGAATCCTTGGTGTAACAATTGTGACTATAGAACTTGTGCCTGTGCAATAAACTTTCTTCTTGTGTACTGTGGACTTTGCTTCATCTATCCTTGCTACTTCACTCTTCACACACATCAAGATTCCTAAATTGGTGACCCCGACGTGATCAGGTAGGCATACTGGTGGTCAGGAGACCCTTAGCCGTGGGTGCTGGCTGTATGGCTCGTTGCTCGAAAGCTTGAGGAAGTGATGATGACGTCACGAAGTAGTAGCTGCACGAAGGCTGCGCTGACGTTCTTTGTCGAGGGTCACCAGTTTGGAGGTAGGCGGAACAGAGAGTAAAGCCCCACATACCTCCATTGAAAAGGGAGGATCCTCCGGCCAGACCGGGTGTTATGGTCTGGTGGGCGACTGCCCGATAGTTGGTGTCGGGCTGTCGTATATGTTCAAATCGCGCGGAGAACTTTGATTGCGCGATGCAGGATTTCGTATTTTCTTCGTAGTTCTTTATGTGGCGTCATAGATGTCGCTACATCACTCCCCTCCGGAGATCGGAGATCGATGGTTCTTGATGCTTCTTGATATGTGCCAAGCCAGCGGTAGGTTGGTTCCAGTGAGTCGGAACCGATGTCGCATGGTTCTCGGTGAGTCGGAACTGTCTGCGGTGATGCCCCAGTGAGTCGGGGTGTTGCTATCCCAGTGAGTCGGGATAATGCCCCAGTGAGTCGGGGTGATGATGTCCCAGTGAGTCGGGATGATGCCCCAGTGAGTCGGGGTGGTGCTGTCCCAGTGAGTCGGGATGATGCCCCAGTGAGTCGGGGTGGTGCTGTCCCAGTGAGTCGGGACGATGCTGCAGGAAAAAGAAATTTCTGGACCTTGTTCTTGGAGACCCTGTATTTCTAGACACTGAATGTCGTACATAGTTCATGCCGAGTCAAAGTTACGAAAAGAACTAGGTATAAGAAAATGCTCGTATAAAAACTAGTAGTAGGACACGTGTCAGAAAAGCTAGAACTACATTAGACCTGATTTGTACGTAGAACGAACGTAGCCGCGTGGCGTGGATCTAGTGTAGCTCTACACGTCTAGTTTCCATATAAAATGTATGGAGACCGACGCGCCCAGATCGGCGCACGTGGGCCACATGTGCGTAGTGTAGTTCTACCTTAATCGTCGGTACATTCCGGAAAAAGGTTCTAAGGGCCTCTGCGAGTTGGCTTCAGCTAGATATATAACTAGGTACTTACATTAAAAAAAATATAGGTCTCTATTATAGTTATCTTCGTCTCCTGCGTTACCTTTCCGAGTATTATGTGTTTGCAAAATTCTAGTCCTGGTACTGTTTCAAATTGACTTTGTTATAAAAGATAAACAAATCCAAATAGCTACGATCGGCCATGGCGGACGCAATAAAATAGATGATCCTCTATAAATTACCATACAGGGGTCGGATAAAGCCCGTCACACAGATTATTCACAATAAAACATCCGATTTCGCGTGAATAGTGGAGATTTTCATGGCTTTTTGCCTTTTTCATAGCTTTGAATAACATATTTATTTGCATCATTTTGATAGTGGTAGGAAATCATAGGTTGTTGATGGGCTTTAAGCATAAATGTCAGCTTACCGGAAAGAAAATCTGATCTATTTTCAAGTACCTAATGTAACCAATTTTTTTTCTTCTTCTTGAAAACCTTCATGATTGTCCTCCACCTCCACTTGATCGAAGGTTACTTGAAATTGTTTTTTTTTTGTCGTAGCCTTTTTTTTTCGGTGGGAATAATCATCCAATGACAACCCCCGCTCTTGGGTGGAGCGGGAGATAGTGTCAGTAACATGTATGTAGGTAGCGTAGGTACTCGACTAGCAATGAAACGACCGTGTATAGTGACCACTGGTTTATTACTGGCTACTCATAGGTGGGGTGGTGCGCGGGGTGCGGGGGCGCGGGGTGCGCGCCGCGCGCGCTTACAATTACAAACACTGCACTCCTCCCACCTTATTTCGAAACCCTGTTATATAAACAAACAATTTATTAGTTAAGATACTATTACTTAAAATACTTCTTAAAGTCTATGGCTTTTCTTGGGCGCAATGATCGACCAAATCGCCGATCACTAGTGGACGCACCCTCCGGTATTATATTATTTGTATCGGTTGAATCAACATAGGGACTGTCAGGTTCGTTACACTCGGCCGGCTGCCCGGCTGGTACAGCTGTGACGTCCTGACTAGCCTCCTCCCATTCATCACCATCCTCTCCCGCCCCCCCCACATTATCTGATAACGGTGGTTGCGATTGCGACGAATCGGTGGGCGAAGGCGCAGGCACCGGCCTTGCAGCCGTGTGCGCGGGCGAGGACGGTGCTGACTCGAAGTTCGGCTGCGATGCGGATTGTGCTGCTGTCGCAAGCTGATCCGGGACCGACAAGGATGCACTTCCAGCAAAATCAACATCACTCACAATTTCATCAGTGCTAGTAGTGTCTGTGCACTTAATAATCTGGTCTACATGTCTTATACATGATGAACTACAATTTTTAAATTTAATATGAAACATTCTGTTACCAATAATATTTGTAATAATTCCTTTCATCCAACTTGCCTTTCTAGCAGTGAACCATCTAGCCCACACTACTTCACCTATCTTGAATTTCCTAGATTTACAGAGTTCCTTATTTTCTGTTCCTGAACTATTATTAACGTGGCTGGTAGGTAAAATTATGTCTAATCTGGTTCTAACATTACGCCCGAACATTAAGCTCGACGGCGTTGCGCCTGTACTACAATGAATATTATTTCGGTATTCGAACAAATAACCTAATAGTTTTTCTTGAACTATGCGAGGGTTAAAACTATTATTACCAATGTTTTGTTCGATAATACATTTCAACATTTTCTTGCAAGTGCGGACTGAATTTTCAGCTTGGCCGTTACTAGCCGGATGATAAATTGGTGAATTTAAGTAATTTATCCCGTTATTTTTACAAAACTGTTGAAATTCTGTGGAACATATCTTAACATCGTTGTCGGATACAATTTCGTTCGGGATACCGAAAACAGAAAATAATTCTTTTAATTTTAATATTAACGCACTAGTGGAGGTGCCGCAATTCATATGAATGCATTCTAGCCATTTACTAAATGCATCAATAACAATCAGATAAACCGTTTGCTTTATAGACATGTAATCTATATGGATACGGTGCCAGGGAGCGGGCGGGCGCGGCCAGGGCGAGGGGGGCGCGCGGGGCGGCGCGCTGCGCTGGGCCGCGCACACGCCGCAGCTCCCCACCATCCGCTCGATATCGCCGTCGATGCCTGGCCACCACATTCGACTTCGCGCCGCACTCTTCGTTTTTACGATACCGAAATGCGCACTATGTAATTCTTCTAACATAAGTTCGCGAAATATTGAAGGAATGACGATTCTATGGCCACGGAATAAGCAACCCCTAATAACCTGCAAATCCGTTTTACACATAAAAAATGGTAGTATTTGCCTGCAATTAATCTTGCGCGGCCAACCCTGCTGCATATAATTAATTACGGTTTTAATAATTTTGTCATCGGCCGTAGCGCGCTGTATTCGTTCGAACGACACCGGCTCTTCAGTTGCATTCATAAACAACAACGCGATTGGGAGGTCATCGCACTCCTTGCGATCAGCTGATCCGCTCGATTCGACAGGTAACGGCGCGCGGGAAAAATAATCTGCCACAATATTATTTTTATTACTAATATACTGCACTTCGTAGTTGTACGCGGATAGCATAATTGAATATCTTTGTAGTCGAAGGGCGGTGGTCACGGATATGCCGTCCTTTTTACCAAAGATTGAGAGAAGCGGCCTGTGATCTGTTCTCAATACGAAAGGTTCTTGACACCCATATAAGTACTGGTGGAAACGCTTTATGCCGAACACCAAAGCGCACGCTTCTTTCATAATCTGACTGTAATTCTTTTCAGCTGGTGATAAGGAACGCGAACCAAACGCGATCGGTCTCTCCGTACCGTCGCTGAACAAATGTGCAAGTACCGCGCCGAGACCCGTGGGACCCGCGTCCACGGTCAACACCAGCCGCGCTTGCGGATCGAAATGTGCCAACACGCGGTCTGAAGCTAATTCGTGACGCACGGAATCGAACGCAGACTGCTGTTTCTTGTCCCAATGCCATTCAATATTGTCTTTTAACAGTTCATTTAGCGGGCTTAACATTGAAGACGCATTCGGAATGAAATTCCTATAATAATTGATTACGCCTAGAAATCGTTTTAATTCTAGTACGTTTGTAGGGACGGGGGCCCTTAAAATCGCTTCTACCTTACTCGGGCATGTTTTAAGGCCGTTTTTATCTATTTTAAAACCTAGATATGTGACGCTATCTTGGAAAAATGAGCATTTTTCTTTTTGTAACCTTAAACCGGCGTCTTGAATCCTACCTAATAAAGTACGAAGTCTTTCTAAATGAAGCGTTCTGTTCGGGGCCGTGAGACAAATGTCATCGTACCAACACGACACGCCTTCAATGCCTGCAACCAGAGATTCTATGGTACGCTGGAAAACAGCTGGGGCATTAGCGAGGCCGTACACTAGGCGCGTATATTTGAAAAGGCCTTTCGGTGTGTTGATGGTTGTTAGGTCTTGTGAGGATTCAGATAAGCATAATTGGTTATAAGCGTTGCTTAACCCTTTAACGCACACCCTAACTTTTTTTTTAATTCTTAATATTTTGTGATAAATATATATTCTGTGCCGTAAATCATAATGACATGTTCTTGAAAAAAGACCTGAAAATCTCTGTTTTTCGAGAAAATCATGAAAATCATACGGCCAGTAAACTGGCCATTGAACGTTCTGCGTCACTAACCATCACAGCAATATCACTGGCCAGTAAAATGGACACTAATGAAATCTATTTTATTTTTAGGAAAAGACGATAATAATAATAAAAAATGTATTTCCTAATCAGCCTTTAATAATAATAGAATTAACATAACATAATATGTTTGTTTGTTTGTGTATGTATGTGTGTTCTTCCTAAAAAGGCTTGATATTTCTTCTGAAACAAAACTTCTTCATTTTTAATTTTTCTTATCACAATCAAATATTTATTTTATGAATTGAATGATCAACTACGTTTTTAATTTGTCCTTCATTATGGAATGATACAAAACATTCTACACATAAGGCTACATCACATTGAACGCATTCATAGACACCTCTCTTTGGCTTAGACGTGGTACTGCAGTATCTACATCTACGCAAATTTTTCTTAGATGATTTCATAAGCTTATGATCGCTCTCTTCATTTTCTCGAAAAGGAAGCAAAGGTTTTTGTCTCTCCTATAAGCTCATCAGCCTGTTTACTCCTAAACATCAAGTGAGTCATTGGTTTTGTACCACCAGGATGAGCCTTCGCCCAGGTATCCTTATAAATAATATAGGAATTAACGATCGCAGCTTCTATCAAATAAAACCAGATTTTCATCCACCAACGTCCTTCCACGATATATTATAAGATGCCATATACTGGTCTGCGTCTTCGTTTGATGATAATGGCTGTGGCGGTGGCGATGGAGGCGGCTGCGGAGGTGGCGATGGTGGGATAGACGGTGGTGGTAGAAACAAAAACTCCTATGGTGGTTCTGATGAAGACGATGTTCCAGAACATGATTCTTGATTTTGACTACGTGTGCTCACGGTGCTGGTACTAAAACTTTCGTCGAAACAATCATCAGCATCAGAATCACCACCGATGTCTGATTGTGTGGCCTGGTCATCAGTAATACCCACGAAGTCATTCCATTGGTCCTCGTCTAGTGGATCCAACTCCCGATAAGTGTACGTGTGTCTAAAACAATGAGAAAATTACAATATGTAATATTACATTACGAATTTCATAAGTACCCACACACCTGCAAAAAAACCGCCAAAAAAAACCCCAAACGTACATAATAATAGGTTACAACTACCGAACAAGATTGTTTATCGCAAATTTATTACAATATCATAACACATGCTTATATACCTGTTGTAAAACAATATGGTTCATAGGGATTACTCGAAAATAAATACTCAATACAACATCTCAAAGTTAGGTAGGCAATTCTTACGTTATATTTTTTCAACACACCGGTTTGTATTCAATCGCAAATAATATATGTTTTTCTTACTATCCTCGATTACATTTGCACATAACATCGAAGTATATACTATAAAGGAATAGTTTCACTTACCTTTTCCAAGAAGACATGATTTTTGTTCACCATAAAACTTATAAACACGTAACGTACACGCGCGATGACAACAAATGTTCCTGCGCGGGTGCACGGTGGCCAGTTCACAGGCCATCTTGAAAAAAGGCGCGAATTTAAAATGTCGCGCGGCGAACTTGAACGCTGGCTAGTTGACGGGCCAGTGTGCTCTAACGCGGGTCGTAAATGTTCATAAGGTTCAATATATAAATAAAAATCTATGAGATAACGACCTTGAAGTGAGTGTCCAGTTTACTGGCCACTTTGTATGAGCCGTCCTATAAAGGGTTAAATCTAGCTTCGAATAATGTTCCCCGCCCCCTAGCTTAGCAAAAACTTCATCGATATGAGGCAATGGGTATTGGTCGATCTTTAATACCTTATTTAAGGTGCAAGAAAAATCTCCAGCTATTTTCACTTTACCGTTCTCTTTCAGAACTGGTACAATGGGCGTGGCAAAATCTGAGAATTGTACTGGTATCAATATACCAACTTTAACGAGCCTATCCAACTCTTCCACGACTTTGTCCTTAAGAGCAAACGGTATCTGACGCGGCTTAAAAAATTTTGGCACTGCGTTTTCTTTTAAATGTAGGTGGACTTCAAATTTATTAAAACGACCTAATTCATCGCGCCAAATATCAGGAAATTCATTTAAGATTTGCTGCACCTCTTGACATTCTGCCCTAACTGATAAACTGTTATTACTCGACATAGAAACTAAACTCATGTTGTACTGTGCCATGAAGTCACGACCCAACAATGGCGGACCACCTTGAGTAATTACATAAAAAGAAATTTGTTTCTTAATTCATGAATCCCCAAGCGACACCCGGTGGCCGCGCATCTATTGTCTTACTATTGTGTCTCTAATTGACGGTATCTGAAGGGTTAATACCATTGTAACACACTTTACAGTCGCAATAACCAATGGGCGTTACTTTATGTTTAGTATAAAGACAAAAAACTACATCTGATTTCTTTAACCTATAAGATTGGAAATTTTCTTTAAAAAAACTTTCTGAGATCACACTGCGTCCAGCTCCACAATCTAGTTCCATAGAATATAACTTATTATCTATAGAAATAGTCACTTTAATAGGATCGTAGTGGTCATACCTCAAGTTATACAAATCACATTCCTTGCACTCGTGTCCGTCGCTGTCGCTCGCATATAAATTATGCAACGAAACTTTTCCGACCTTTTTAACACTGCACACTTTTTTAAGATGACCTTTTTCACCACAAATCATGCACTTATAATCCTTGAAACGGCATTTTTCCACGCAATGACCCTTTAACCCACACACTGCACATCGCGCGGCCGAGGGGTCCGCCGCCTGCGCCGGACCCGGGCGGGCTCTGCCCTGCCCGCGACGCTCGCCAACTCGATACACCATCTCCTGCTTGATAAGTTGCTCACCGCCATCACCGACATAAGTTCTCGCTGCCCGAGCACATGCTGTCTCCTGAGCTATTTCTATAGCCCTAGTTAGCGTCAAGGACTTCGAGTCCTGTTCGAACAATCGATCTCTTTCCGGGCCTATCTTTAGACCTATGATAAATCGATCGCGTAGCAACGTATCCAATTCTGTACCGAAATCACAGTGTACGGCGAGTCCTTTCAAACGTGCCGCCCAGTCTTCGACTTTTTCACCGTCCATTCTGATCGCGTCATAAAATTTTGCCCTGTCGGCAAAAGTCGATCTTTTCGGTTGAAAATGTCCGTTGAGTACTTGAACCAACTCGGTCCACGGTACCGTTTCTACCTCCTTTGGATGCACGAGGTTCCTCACCAGCCGGTACGACTCATCAGATAGATGTGCGATTAATACTGAATTCCAGTTCCCGGTATCAATGTTGTTTAGTTTTAGGAAGTTAGTCAATTTCTTGTGGAATATTTGCCAATCCTGACTTTTATAATCGAATTCGTTAACACTCCCGATGAGTTGAGACATTTTTATTTCACGCGCAGGTAATTCGTCGCCAGATAACATGTATGTAGGTAGCGTAGGTACTCGACTAGCAATGAAACGACCGTGTATAGTGACCACTGGTTTATTACTGGCTACTCATAGGTGGGGTGGTGCGCGGGGTGCGGGGGCGCGGGGTGCGCGCCGCGCGCGCTTACAATTACAAACACTGCAGTCAGACTCTTATTGACTAAAAGCCCACTCCGTTCCTTCTAGCCTCTTTATACCGGGGCTCGAGCTTCCTTTCGGATAACCCTGTCCCCAGTAGGCTTCGACCCAGCTGGGCCCCTCCTGTTTTTTGTCGTAGCCTCACCATACCGATCACTGTGGATTTACGCTTATTAATTTAATTTGATACAGTATGTAGTGTGCTTACTCTAGGTTCCAATTCAGCATGACAGCTCAGGGGCCTAACCATGACGTGTAATGACGCCTAGCAATTGCTGAGTTGGTGACCCTGTCGGTTCAGGCACATTCAATTCAAATGTATTGTTATATTTCTGTTCTCTTTTTCGTTTTTTTTTTTATTATTTTATGTTGGTATATTGTACCACAATATGGTATATTGTGTTGTGTGCGAGCGAGAAAGCGGGAAGGTGCTTTATTAATACACCCTATATAGCTCCATTCCTCTTACAGTTCAATTTAGGTCGTAGAATGGATCGCGTTTAGAGTTCGTGAGCCTCAGAGATCTATACCCTATTCGCGTTATGATTAGACATTTAAATCCACCTTTTTTACTTTCAGTTCAATCGATATTAACTTCTATTTCGTAGGCATAAGGATGACATTAAAAGCAAAAAAGTGGTTACAGTACCATCTGTTTACTGCAGCCGCCATTAGTCATGCTACCAACGTAATAAAACTCAAAATCGGTTGAACGGACAGCGATAAAAGATTTGTATAAATGTCGAATGTTAGTTTGAACAGAGTATAGTTCCACTAACCTACTGTGAGCAATCAAAGAGTGTCAGCGAGTATTTTCGCTCGCTTTGAAATGTCGCTACGACAGATTAATGAACAAAGAGTCCTCGGTAGTGATCTACTGTGATGTGGGACTCGTACTATCGCAACCGCGATTCGTCATTCGATGTAACTTTTGGGTAAACGTTCTAACGTTAACGACTGTTTGGATATTCGCAGAGTCGAGAGAATTTTGTAGTCTTCATGAAAACAAAAACAAATGAATACAGAGAATACAAAAAAAGAATACAGTCAGTTTTTTTTTCAATTTTGTCATTTACAATATCTCTCTCCAATATAGGGAGAAACTGACTGACTGACATGTCAACGCACATCCGAAACTACTAGGACTAGAAACATGAAATTTAGCACAATGCTTCTTATTATGTCATAGGTGAGGATTAAGAATGGTTTTTTTGGGCACCCCTTAAATGATGAAAAAGGGAGAATTTTGCTAGAGTATGCAATCTCTTTTCGTGTGCCAATATAATTATGTAGTTGAAAAATAGCACATTTTTTTATCTTTACTAATATTATAAAAAAAGTGACTTTGTTTGTTTGTTACGTCTTCACGCCTAAATGGAAAAACCGATTTTAATTAAACTTAGAATACGGATAGACCATATCCTGGAATAGGACATAGGATACTTTTTATCCCGGAAGTATGTTCCCTTGGGATATTTTACTGCTATCACGCGGGCGAAGCCGCTGGCAGCAGCTAGTATTTAATAAATCTGTAGTTTTTAGTTTTTGGCGCATCACGTCAAATGTACGAAATTAATGTAGGTAGATATACTTTTATACATTAAAATTGTGTGTAACTTGATATATTACTCAGGCTTTGTTTCATCGCAATCGGTTGACTATATCGAAAGATATACTACATTCATTGACTGTTAGGCGGTACGAAGTTCGCCGGGTCCAGTAAATAAATAAATAAACTAAATATCAGTCTAAAGAATATCTAGTTTTTGACCTTTTCTATATAGGTTCACCTACGTACATCTGCTAGCAAACGAAACCAATTTACTGTATCGGTTTCATAAACTATTTACAGTATATATCGAGATTCGTGTCACGTAGAGGGGTCCGAGATATTGCGTGGCGGTGTTGCCATATTAAGAGCGTTTGTGCTTTAATTTCAGGAGTTTTCACGTAGAAGGTAGGTATTTTCTTTATAAGTTTGGTAGAAAAAGTTTTGCCTGTGATGTTTAAAATAATAAGTAGGTGTGTTAGTTGGTGTACCTTCAGGGCTATAAAAGTTAAAGCAGCAAGTAAGAAATAAAGTTTTTTTTTCACTGAATTCAAAAAGGTATATGCGGAGATGTTCAAAAGAGTGACCAACCTTCGGCATAGCAGTCAGGGCCACTAACCACTAGACCAAAAGGCCAGTCAATTTTCCACACAAGCTTACCTGGCTAACTGTACAGGCAAACCAGTCAGGTTATACCCTAGCTACCTTTTTAAATCCTTCAATGTTGGCACACGTGCGCTTCACGATGCAGACGTCACGCGTCGGTTCCACTGTGGCGGCTTATGTACATAGTAGGCACAGCTTTGTCCCGACTAGCCTGCGGTTACGCGATTATTCGCACTATAACCCGATAACTAAGAGGAATATGCAGCTACATACCATGTGGTGGTCACTGTATTGCTGATTACCGCAAAATTCGCGAGGTTTAGTGATATTTTGACGAAGATTTTCTAACTTAGTCCTTTTTTTTTGTCGACGGGGAAAATCATCTTATGACAAAACCCGCTCTTGGGTGGAGCGGGAGATAGTGTCAGACTCTTACTGACTAAAAACCCCGCGCCGTTCCTTCTAGCCTTCATACCGGCGAACGAGCTCCCTTTCGGAACTTCATCATCATCATCATCATGATTTCAGCCGAAAGACGTCCAATGTTAGATATAAGGTTCCCAAGTGTCGCCAAAGTGAACGATCCTGTGCGTCTCGCATCCATCGGATTTCTGCAACCTTTACCAAGTCATCGGTCCTCACTTGACTGACTTTAAAAAAAGCTCGTAAACCACAAGTTCTGATTTTGTAGTGATACCTCAAGAGTTAAAATATAGTACGCGAATCGTTTAACTAATCGAAATATAACGTTGATGCCAAATGATTTTAAGTTTCTATCAGAAATATTAGTTTTTTATTTGAAACTAAAAATAACGAGGGCTTGTTACTTCAAATGTTTTAATGTTATTATTTACCTAATTTTTTTCATATTAACGTAGTTATATTTTGTTCTGGACTTTCGGTTCCTACTAACAACAGAGAATTTAAAATGGTCCCAGGTCAAAAAAGTTTAGCTACCAATATCATAAAGAAGTCTTATTAATAACCGTATAATTTTTAGAAAAATAATGTATATCAAACCGGCGTCATAGATCTTTGACGATCATTATCTGACTATTCGTCAGAAACCTGAAAATCTGTGGTTACGGAGGCTATATTATAAGCTCCGTGTTAGGCTAGTAGCCGACGCTAACATGTTTCGGAAAAGATTAAACGTGGGAACTTAGAAACAACTAATCACAATGTAATCAGTACCATGAAACTTACTACTCGAATCAATTGCAACTAAATCATCCCACAAATAGAATTAAAAAAGACACTCCATTCATTGACAACATCACTCTTAAAATCGATTAATTCGCAAAATCGCGAACCTCATCATTCGAATTAAAGTGCACTTAACGAGATCAATTAAAGCGACATTCATTCGCCAAATCGATATTTGAGTTAAGCGAGCACCAATTCCGATTACGGGAAGCGACGCGGCTGTGGTCGCGATCGAGTGTTTTGTATCGATACACGATAGATCTGAATAGGGTTGTCGGGTGATCGGATTAAACCGGAGATAATGAAGCATCGTGTATGCCAGTATGCGTGACACGAATTAGATGGCGGCCATCTTTTATAAGGTATTTTGAAACGCCGTTCAGTAGTTTTTGACTTTGTGTTTATCGCAACAAAGAAACAGATTGTTTGTTTCGGTGTTTCTTCTCACGGTAGTCAGCTAGGAAACACCGGCCCCATCTAGCTTAAACAGACGAAAAAAAAAATTTTGACGTGTAAAAGTGTGTTTTAAACGCAAAATAAATATCATTTATCATTTACATTTATCAGATGCAGTGTGGAGGGAGGGGGGGACTTTGTTTTAAAATATGTAATTTAAGTTTAACGATAAAACCACTTAAAGATCAAAAAATCCTGTTGACATAACGTTCGGAAAATCAACATTTTTGCAATCAAGGGCGAGTTCTATCAGAATTACAAAAACAAGCTTGTCCTTCAGCTACCTTTTGCTTTCTAGGATGACGGTAATTTTTGATATCGATATATCGGCCGTACCAAATCTGTTCTACTTCAACTTACAATCTTGCGATCTAAGTGTGCGTGGTCTGTTAGTTGCGTAATGCTCGTTCGTATTGGTTTATTGCCTGTAGTGGAGTTAAAGAGTGGGAGACAAGCGGCAACACTCGTTGTAGTACAAATTGGAAAGTATTTCCTTTCTAACCTCTTTCATCTTTTCTGAGGGGGCGCTGTTGAACCACTCCTCAATGCGACTTATCGCTGCGATTCTGACGTGCCCAACTATTTATACTTCATCATCATCTTCCTGCCCTTGTTCTGTTTTATTTGGGGTCGGCGCAACACGTTTTTTTCTTCCATTCTGTCCTGTCACTCGTCACGCTGTCACTAACTTCCCTTTCTTTCATACTTCTCACACAATCCATCCATCTTTTATTTGACCTACCTCTCCCCCTCCATCCACATGTAAACTCATAACTTTTTTAGAAACATGCGTTTCGTCCCTCCTTTTCACATGACCATACCAAGACAAACGATTCCCTTTCAACTTTTCAGTCACTGGCGCCACTTTCAAACTTCCTCTAATATAATCATTTCTCACTTTATCCATTCTCGACACACCACGGATCCATCTTAACATTCTCATCTCCGCTACGTGCAATCTTTTTTCATCCAACTATTTTTTGTTTTTTCACATAACTCCATCTAGTCCCAAGCTAAGCAGAACTTGTGTTATGGGTACTAGACAACTGATAAACATACTTATATATTTCTAAATACATACATATTATAGATAAATTACACCCAGATACAGAACAAATGATTATGCTCAACACACAAACATTTGTCCTGGGTGGGAATCGAACTCACGACCTCCGGCATAGCAGTCAGGGTCACTAACCACCAGACCAACAGGCCAGTCAAATATATATATATATATATGCGTATATATATATTTATACTTGTCAAAGTCTAAACTGGCTGTTTGACTGATTTTAGACAGTGACAACCCTGCCATCGATAGATCGGAATAGTCTGGTCCGAATCGATAAGCCTGTTATTAATGGTTATTAATTGTTGTTCGAATATGAAGATTATGCGGTTTAACGTTTTGCTTTGATTCCGTGATGAACTCAATATTCATTTAGTCGGGATTTGTAATCGTTGATGATTGGTATTTGTGTGTGGTTATTACATAAATAGGTGTGGATTCGATGTTTGGTATGCAATTTACACTAATCATGGAACGTTCATCATTTCAGCCGAAAGATGTCCTTTTTCTTCTTGCCCTTATCCCGTTTTATTTGGGGTTGGCGCAACAAATTTTCTTCCAGTCTTTTTCTTTCATGCCGAAAGATGCCCATAGTTGGTTATATGTAGACCATAACGACCGGTTCTGTGCGTTTCGCATCCATCGAAATCAACATCGGTCGTCCTTGTGGGACGCCTTCCAATGCTGCGTCACCACTCCAAAACCTTTCGTCCCCATCGACCATCTGTTTTGCGAGCAAAGTGTCCTGCCCACTGACACTTAAGTCCGGCGATTTTTCGGGTGATGTCGGTAACCTTGGTTTTCCTGCGGTCATTTCTGATGCGATCACGCGAGGTAACTCCGAACATAGTAAACATATACAATTTAATGGTCCGGTAATGGACCGAGTCCAAGACGTCGACGGCGCGCACTGTTCCCGCGCGCCTCAAGGAGTTGTCAGCAGCAGGAGGGCCCCGGCTGGGTCGAAGCCTACTGGGGACAGGGTTGTCCGAAAGGGAGCTCGTGTATGAAGGCTAGAAGGAACGGCGCGGGGTTTTTAGTCAGTAAGAGTCTGACACTATCTCCCGCTCCACCCAAGAGCGGGTTTTGTCAAAGACGATTTTCCCCGTCGACAAAAAAAAAAAATCTATATCACACTTGACTTAAATACTCTTTAGGCTACAGCTATCAGAAAACACAGACTCCTGCAGAAAAATCCACTGTTTCAGTTTCTAACGTTATAGACTGATCACCATAACCGTACGTGACAACAGTTCTTCAAATTGGTCATTTGGCCTCGCACTAATAAACCCTGTATAATCAAAGCATACATAACAACAACATCATAAACTCCCCCAGCATACTGCTCAAGATAATCAACCCGAAATAACACAGTATCCCATAAAAGTCATAAATTCAAATATTTCACATGACTGCATTCTGGAGGCGCACCCATCCCTTTCTCCAAAATTACAGCCACTACCAGCTCCCCAAATTAACTGGCAATATAAACGCACATCACGCGATTGGTTCCCGCTTAAGTTAGGCTGGGGCTACACTGGACGGTGTAAGTAAAATGATTTTGTAAAGATTCAGCTTCGCTATGCCTCAAAATAGATAGGTACAGAAGACAATCTCATGTATGTACTTCACTTTTTATACCTACGCTCGTTTGAGCCGGAACTGTTCGACGAGCGGGCCAAGACGCTACCGAGATATCATGTTCGTGAGCGGTGTCTATGTGTGCATTGCTCGAGCGCGCTTTGTATGTAGATTGACTTCTGTACCTATATATTTTGTGGCTATGCCTTCTCATACTGTGAATCCATCTCGCCTGTACGCGATGCTTGCGCAGTATCTTAATTTTTTATTGTACACAAAAAAAAAAAAATGTACAGTATACTAATTAGACAATTCATATACTAAGGCGAGCTTACTCACCCAAGAGTTTTCTCCCAGCAAACTTTCATGTGACAGACACACACACACTTTTCGCCACTTTATTATGTAGATTAACACCTAAATACATGTTCATGTTACACCTACAAGTGTTTCGATGCTGGCTTTTGTCATTTCTTCATAGCCTTAGCCATATGAGTTTACAGTAAACCGGCACTAATTTCCACTAAAGCTTGATAATTTTGGTGTTCATCCATCCGAGGTGGACCTAGTTATTTAGTGAACCTTTGGTAGATAGCTAGAGCAATATGATAACTTTGTACACATAGACACAAAGGAGCTTGGACTTAATCCTGCAAAGACGTCACACTTCAGGATTTTAGACTACGCAGGTCAGGTCACAAACGCCTACGCTTTGTGAGCTCATTTTCATCCATCTATATAGAATAGAATAGAATAGAATAGCATTTATTCGGAGCCAGCAACACAAAATACCACAACATAAAAAATAATAAAAAAAAAAACAAGAAAAAAAAGAAACAGTACAGAAATACATAAAAGAGAGAAGAGTATAGTTGCATTAAATGTGCCTAAACCGAAAGGGCCACCAACTCAGCAATTGCTGGGCATTAAACACCCAGCGCTGATTTTCAGTTGGCACCCCACAGTGACGCACGGATGAATGGTAAATAAAATATACTTAATATATACATACGACCTATCTAAAAATAACCCATATTTAAATAAATATTGTGTAATTGTGTTAATTTTGACAATTATAAAAGGAGAAACTTACAGGCCTATCAACGCACAGCTGAAACTGCTGGAACGGAGACTAGGAGCTTGAAATGCCAAATTTTCTTTTGTGACATAGCCGAGACTTTTTTTAAGTAGCCTATACTGTCTCACTGCTGGAAAAAGGCCTCCCCCAACTTTTTCCAGGTATTCTATTCTTGAGCCACCTCGAACCAGTCCTTGCGGTAGGCATCCAGGTCGTCGCGAGGCTTAAGAGGGGATTTTCCAAAATTCACCCCCTAAAGGGATGAAATGGGGGTCCAAAGTTTATATGGAAAAACCTACTTTTAGAAGAAGCTAGCTAGAAGTTAGTCATTTTATAAACTTCTAAAGTTTTGTTAAAAAATAAAATATATTTTAGCTTAATTTAGAAAAGATAAAGAAGTTTGAATCTGTTTGCAGTTTAATATTCTTCATTGTAACAAACACGAAACAAGTCTACTTTGTTTGAGAACTTTCGACAGCAAGTCTAACGTCAATCAATTATGCAAAGACTTGCTATGCTAGGCTGGAAAGTTCAGGAATAGCTTATAAACCTGTCCACTGAGACCTGAAAATACTCTTTATATTAGTAACTAGATTTTGTGTATGTTCCCTTGTATGGGCGCAGCCGATTTCAGCAGATAGGGGGGAAACAAATAAACTCCTGGGCCTCAAGTTTGCTATTACCGTAGTGTCAGTATGGTCTATCATTGTTTTCGTAATGATTGTTTTTGACAAGTTTTGGTAATCTGCTATTATAATGGCGTCATTATGACTTTCCAATGGTCAACCACTTACAATCCATTGAAAGAAATGGCACAGAACGGTAATCTCGTACAAAATAACAAATCAATGTCTGACGTATGCGGCAATCTGCTAAAATTTTGACAGTTCCTTTGATCATTATTGTTATTGCTTTCAATAACCTTGATATTGTCATTTTACCACAACTCTATCGCGAGACTATTGACCGATCAATGATCGATCGTTATGAATTAGCAGATTACGAACTTTTAGCAAAATGACGATGGGATAGTGTCGGAATGACAATTTAATAAAAATAGCAGACTTAGGCCGCTGATTAGATGTCGGAGTTAAGAAAGCAACCCTTCTATTGAAAAAATGTTAATGAAAGAGTACTACAAAGTAATTTTAACGTTTGACTTCATTCAGAGCGAAAGCTTTTTGTGTTTTACTTACATGGACGAAAATTTTCATTCAGCAAATCCAACCAAAAAAAAATTGAACCACATTTTCACACCTTAACAAAATAAAAACCGGCCTAGTAAGAGTCAGGACTCGCGCACGAAGGGTTCCATACAATTATCTATACATAAAACATAACTAGATATTATTATCGCGCAAAAAACGGCAGAAAAATCACGTTTGTTATTTGGGAGTCCCACTTTTATAGGTATTTATTTTATTCTGTTTCTAATAAAAATACATAATCGAAAATTTCAACTGCCTAGCTATCACGGTTCACGAGATACAGCTTGGTGACATATAGACGGACAGTAGAGTTTTAGTAATAAAAAAGGCAAAAATTAAACGCACTTTTTGATGTTTGTCAAAACGTTCGTAAATTTCGCAAAAAGAATACTACGCAATATGTCACCATTATTTAACGAGCCAAAAAAAAAAATTTTTTTTGTATGTTTTTTTAAATTATTTTATTGTTTCGTTCCAAGTTACTTTCTAGGATCTTTCTCAAATGTCAAAATGGGCCGTTTATTTTTTAAGTGTAGGGTTCCGTTTTTGTCTTTTGGGTTCGAAACCCTAAAAAGAGTTTTTCGGCTACACTACCTTCGTAATGAGAGCTTGTCTGTCGAGGTGGCGCTCAAGTGTGGGACGACGAGTAGCCCAGACGCTCAAGTGTGGCCCAGGCCTTACCGCGAAGAGTTCGTTAGGCGGGCATCGAATCCCGAGGGAGCAGTTGACCTTAACTGTACTCTGAACGTGAGTCGAATAAAGGGAAATGAGTACAATCGAAGACGAAAGCGTTCATTTGGTGTGATTGTGTTAGGCGCTGTTCTGTCAGAATTGTTTAAATGAAGTAATCTGTACTTTCGAAGGCTTTTTGGCGAACGAAATCATGATTAATGGTCAAAGTTTTTCCATCTTGATTATTTAGTAACTCTAGCTGTCTCCCGCGGTTTCACTCGCATCTTTCGTTACTGCTCGGCTCCTATTGGTCGATGCCTTAGTACTAGTACTCAGGTGCATCTGGTTACATTGAAAGCTGTAATTTTTTGGAAGTGGAAAAATCATCAAATAACTTCTCCCGCTCTAGGTGGGGCCTAATAAAATAGGTAATTTTATGTGAGTAGTACCCGGTGGTAAAACCTCAACTTACAAGTTGCATGCCATAGGTTCAAACCTAGGCAGGCACTTTACTTAGTATCATTTCTTTCATCTTTTTGCTCTCTCAAAAATATTAAATAAAAACATCTCGAGGAAACCGGGCAAACTGAAGACATGAAAACTGACCAACACTGAAGACATGAAACCCACCAACTCATACTGGGCCCACGTGGTGGCCCATTTATTTATTTAATCTTCATGCAACAGATATGTAAAAAGTTGAACTTAATGTCTTTGGCTTTCTCTAATAGTGAACCTGGACTAGTGTAGAGATAATATGGCAGATACGAAGTAGAAAATATTCCGATCTCGTTTTATAGACGGGTCTGAGTCCTAGTGGAAACATTATAAAGTTGAATGTGCTATATTTGAGGTAGAACTACACGCGTGCCACACACGCCGATCTGGGCGCGTCGGTCTCCATACATTTTATATGGAAACTAGACTTTAGAGCTACACTTGATCCACGCCACACCATGCGACTATCCGAACCGACCCTAAGACGTCGACGGCGCGCACTGTTCCCGCGCGCCTCAAGGAGTTGTCAGCAACAGCAGGGGCCCGGCTGGGTCGAAGCCTACTGGGCCAGGGTTAGTCCGAAAGGTAGCTCGAGCCCCGGTATGAAGGCACGAAGGAACGAGGTGGGTTTTTAGTCAGTAAGAGTCAGACACTATCTCCCGCCCAATAACGGGGGCTGTCATTGGATGATTTTCCCCACCATAAAAAAACGCGACGTCATTCTACGTACAAATCAGGCGTGTTACACGCGTGCGTCGGTCTAATGTAGTTCTAGCTTTATGCTAAGTGACTTCAGGTGTGTATTGTCAAGAATCTTTTAAAAAACTCTTCACATTTAGTCAGATTCTCCAAGTTCTCACAGCAAAGTAACATAGAATACTTCTAAAGCAATACTAAAGTGGTTTGAAGTCGCCGCTTTGAAATGAAATTGAATGGCGGAACGTCTGCCTTTTACTTTTTTTTTACCTTTCGTAGATTGCATTGCAGACCTGTGAGTTTACAGGCTTTTACCGGTAGATAACTTCATATTTTTATTTTTCCGCTGTTGTTATATTGTTTTGAAGTTTGTTATTGCTAGGTGATTCAGGTTCTTTTATTCGACTGGCCTGTTGGTTTTTTTTTTTGATGGGACAATCATACAATGACGTCCCCCGCTCTTGGGCGGCTCGGGAGATAGTATCAGACTTTTACTGACTAAAAACCTTTTCCTGGTCCTTTGTTACCTTTCGTACCGGGGCAGAACTTTCATTTCAGAAACATATCCTTGGCCCCAGTAGACTGACCCTGCTTGGCGCGCGTGTAACAATACGCGCCGTTGACGTCTTACCGGACGGTTGGACGGCGAGCTACCCATATCTCGTCGTCCGCATGCCCGCCTCTACAGTGGCCTGTTGGTCTAGTGATTAGTGGCCCTGACTGCTATGCCGGAGGTTGTCGGGTTTTTTTTTTTTTTTTTTTTTATCGACGGGGAAAATCATCTTTGACGAAACCCGCTCTTGGGTGGAGCAGGAGACAGTGTCAGACTCTTACTGACTAAAAACCCCGCGCCGTTCCTTCTAGCCTTCATACCGGGGCACGAGCTCCCTTTCGGACAACCCTGTCCCCAGTAGGCTTCGACCCAGCTGGGCCCCTCCTGCTGCTGACAACTCCTTGAGGCGCGCGGGAACAGTGCGCGCCGTCAACGTCTTGGACTCGGTCCATTACCGGACGATCGAACAGCGAGCTACCCATGGCTCGCCGTCCGCGAGCCCGCGTCTACGGTGGCCGGAAATCGGGATCGGAATCCCGGCGACGGCGGCGAGGGCGCCGTTGCCTGATACGGTCGGCCTCCTCCTTTGCAAGCATTACTGCTTCGCAGAAGAAGGCGACCGCCTGCCATTCCTCCTCGCTCCGGACCATGGCCTCGACCAGGGCCCGGCGCGAGAGGTCTCCGCCGCCGATCGCCCCCACGAGGGCACGGCGATGCTCCGCCCAGGCAGGGCACACCTCGACGGTGTGCTCCACCGTGTCCTCCGGGCGTTGCGCACAGTGGCGACACCCGGGCGTCTCTTCCGCTTGAATCCGATGCAGGAACCTCCCGAACTTGCCATGTCCGGTGAGGACCTGCGTCATGCGGAAGGTAAGGACGCCGTGAGGTCTTTCCAGCCACGCCTCAAAGAGGGGACTTACCGCCATAATCGTGGCGTGCCCAGGAGGTTGTCGGGTCGATTCCCAATTTCCCACCCAATACAAATGTTTGTGGGATGAGCACAATCGTTTGTTTTGTGTCTGGGTGTTATTTCATCATCATCATTTCAGCCGATATGCGTCCACTGTTGGACATGGGCCTCCCCCAAGCATCGCCACAACAAACGTTCCTGTGCGTCTCGCATCCATCGGTTTCCCGCAACCTTCACCACAAATAAAATTAGTATCCATTTAGAAATATATAAGTATGTTTATCAGTTGTCTAGTACTCATAGCACAAAAGGCGTTGTGTGAAAATTCTCAAATATTATTTTATTGGGACCGTAAATAGAAACTCCTGATATTGAATTTAAACTTTACAAACAGTATGGATTTAGACTGGCAATGCGGGCTGTCAGTTCATACGTACCTACATTTTTTTTTGTTAAATAAAAGCCATCATCATGAATCGGGCTCAGGCCTGTGTAAAAATAGGTATATGTTTGTTTTTATCTCCATTTACGTTAAATAGTTTTTACCACAGTTTGTACATTGCATTGAAAGCTATCCATTTTATTTTTGTCACCATATTGTCCGTATGCACTTAGTGTGGCATTCACCAATTTGTTAGTGTTATGAATTTGCTGTCGGGTTTTCATTCCAAATAATAATTCCCGGGATGCGTGACGCACAGGACCGGTCGTTGTGGCGACGCTTGGGGGAGGCCTATGTCCAACAGGGCACGTCTTTCGGCTGATATGATGATTAACTTGCAGTATTGCCGTCTCTTTCTTATCTATAAAACTGTGGTTCCTAAACTTTTCTTAACCGGGACCCATTTTGATTTCTTTGTTGTTAGCAGAGACCAAAAGTCCAGAAGAATATTTAACCAACATAATAAAGAAACTCGCTTCCTATACTGAAAGCTACATTAGCACTCCTATTTATTTTCTACCACCGTAGACTGGGTTTGTGGACGACGAGCAATGGCTAGCTCGCAAACCAGCCCCGAGTCGTCGAAGCCGCGTAGTCATCCACAAGCGCCTCAAAGAGATATCAGCAAAACCGTAGGCTGAAGTCTACTGAGGCCCTGGATTTTCCGTTTCCGAAAAGGATTTCCGGGGTGCTGGAACGAAAGGCAAAGAAGGAATATAGGATTGGGTTTTAGTCATTGAAAGTCTGACATGCCTTCCCGCTCCGCCCTAAAGCAGGAGAAGTCATTAGATGTTTACCCACTCAAAATTTTTGCAGACTTTTCGCGGATCATATAACTCGTAGTAACCAGTGCCCTTGGTTCGCTGACCACATGTTGGGAAACACAGCTATAGACGGTTCAACGTATAACTTTGATGTAGGTATTTCCTTAATCCTCCTTTGGGAGTCCCATTGGAACGATTAATATTAAATTGTTTCTAATGTGTTGATAACTGGTGTTGCTAAGTCGCTACTGTTAAGAATAATCGTGTTAGATCAATGAGATATGTGGACCTTCCTTATTGACCGATAAAAAATCATACTAATATTATAAAGGTACAACTTTGCTAGTCTTTGTACGTTTGTACGCACGAACTACTGAACGAATGTGGATGCTATGTCCTGGAATAGCACATAGGGCAGGTAGATTATCTCAAGAGAGTGTTCCCTTGGGACAATTATCTACACTAATATTATAAAGAGGTAAAGTTTGTTTTTTGTTTGTAGGAGGCAATCTCTGAAAGTACTGGTCCGATTGCTAAAATTTTTTCACCGATTGAAAGCTACTTTATTTCTGAGTAACATAGGCTAGTAGTATTATAAAGTGAATCTTTTCGAGTCTGTGTTGTATGTTTGTTATTTCTTCATGCTTCAACGTCTGATCGAATTTGTGTGAAATTTTGTATACGACTGGAGTTTGTCTTGGAATAGCATGTAGGGTAAGTACTTAACTTTATCCGAAGAGGGTGTTCCCTTGGGACAATTACATATTAACGCAGGCGAAGCCACTGGCAAAAGCTAGTAATAAATAAAAAACAACGTAAAAACGCTGTTCACAAACTACCCAAAATGAACAGAAGCGCGACAAAAAGCTGTCGTTTCCCGAAACAAATTAAACCATTCAGTAACACCTTGAAACTCGCTGAAACTGCAACAATATTAAATGAGATTCGCGAGCGAGGACGGAAGTGTGAGAATGGGTTCACGTGTGAACACGTCCTTCCTGCCCGAGCGTCAGGCGCCTTGTGTCACTGCAGCCTTCATTTTAATTCTTTACTTTTTTTTAATTTATTTTTAAATAGCGAACGATGCTATACCGCATGTACCTACATACGGTATAGCATCTATCTGTATTGTGTGTACTACAAAAGGGCCTCCTCCCATAAAGCTCAAAGAATTGTCTTTTAATATAGTTAATATTAAAACCGCGCCGCTGCGGGCATAAGCTAGTGGTTAACTAGTTTTTACCCACAGCTCCGCCCGTGTAAATAAAATCACCTGTCACTCAGGAACAAAGCTGCTTTCTATCAGTGAAAAAATGTTTGCAATCGAAGCAGTATTTTCAGAGATTACCTCCTACTAACAAACAAACTAAAAAAAACAAGCTGTACCTCTGTATAATGTTAGTAGCTTTCGCCCGCGGCGTCGCCCGCAAACACGAACTTAAAATATTGTCTATGTCACTCAAGAATTATTCAGCTTTTTACTGGTAAAAAAATAATTAGAAAACGGACCAGAGATTATAAAAAAAAAAAATAATGTAGATAGCGTACGATACTATGGAAGTACTCGTAGCTGTAATGTGTGCACCACTAAAAAGGCTCTTCCTATAAAGCTGCAATTTTGTTTTTGATTCGTTATAACCATTATGGACCTTTGTAATCTTACTTTAATTACATTATTATTAATATACAGACTGATATCCTAACATATTTATAAAACAAACTCCCCCATTGAACATCTGTATGTTAGCGATAGAGAACTCAAAAAATATCGACCGGATTTTCGTGCGGTTATCACCAATACACAGAGCGATCGATAGATTGATATAGTCTTTAATGTACACCATAAATAAATTACAGGAGGCGTTTAAAATTAATAGGGCGTCACAATGGGCGGTCTTATCGCTGAAAGCCATTTTTTACAGACAACCTTTAGAAGTTTAGTTGGATTTGACAGAGAAGGAGAAAAAGATAAGCAGGTAGTTCTTGGTGATTCATGAGGATGGTTTAAGTGTAAAATATATTATAATAGAGAAAAGCTGAGTATTTCAAAAATATCTAACGTAGAGTACGAAGCACCCCTTTCAAAGCCGGAGCGAGTCGCTACGTAAATCCAGATTACTTACTATATTTTCCTTCTTTTCGTGTTAGTGCCATCCAAGTTATATTTAGAAACTATATGTATATATGTATGTATTTATAATCCAAATAATAAATAGATAATATTTTTTTTAACAATTTGAACTCATCATCATCATGATTATCATCATCATGATTATCTTAGCCGAAAGACGTAGACGTAGTAGTGCCACAAACCTCCGTTGAATAAATTGACTGTCACTCTCCTACATGCTATAATTAAAATAAGGTATTTTCTCTCCTGAAAATTATGGAAATGTCAAAGTTGAAACAAACAATTAAAATTAATCAGCAGCTGTCGCCTTCTGCTCGCACTCGTCCGCTCGAGTGTTACGCAACGCGTTGCAGGATACAATGACGTCACGCCCGAGTTACCGCTTGTTACACGTTAACTCGATTTATTACGCGCCAACACTTTACTCAAACTGCATTTTAAAACTCGTTATAGAAAAATCACCAAGGAGCTTTGTTTAAAGTTGACGGTGTTAACGCATTTTCGTGAAATGTTTTTCCTAATATTGAAAATGAACGTTTAATTCATGAATCCCCAAGCGACCACCGGTGGCCGCGCATCTATTGTCTTACTACTGTGTCTCTAATTGACGGTATCTGAAGGGTTAAAATAGGTTTATAAGAAGAGTCACAGTCACGTGCGTCAGTCGCCATACATTTTATATGGAAACTAGAATCGCGTCGCGTGGCGTGGATCTAGTGTAGCTGTACAGTCCACACTACACTAGATCCACGATACGCGACGTCGTTACACGTGTGCGTCGGTTTAATGTAATTCTAGCTTCAATTCATCATCTCTCTAGCCTTTTACCAAATAGCACAGCGGTAGCACATTTTGCTAAGACTACGCTATCCATCGGTCTGTCACCAGGCTGGGTATCTTATGAATGAACCTTATTTTTTATTTTATTTTACTACTAGCTGACCAGGCAAACGTTGTTTTTCCTTGTAAATTATTTTTTGCAATAAAAAAATAGGGGTTGGTGAAAAAAAAGTAAAAATTAGGGCTGTATGTATTTTTAAAGCCACATTATAAAAAAATAAAAATAAAAATTTCGTTCAAAAATAAAAATGAAATATTTAAGGGTGAGGGTATGGAAAACAGATAGTAGCCGATTCTCAGACCTACTGAATATGCATATAAAATTTGGTAGAAATCGGTAAAGCTGTTTCGGAGGAGTATGGTAACTAACATTGTGACATAGAAATTTTGTATAAGTATTAGATTTATGTAACAGAAAAATAGTACAAAGGTGATGCGTATTTCTAATTAAATCTCTTCCAGCGTAGCTGCGAAAGGAGAGTTGAAGAAAATAGAGGTAGACACCGAGTGTGAAAGTAAAAGGAAAATTAGTACACACAAAAAAAAAACATGGTCAACAATGAAGTTATAAAACCTTGATAGCTAGACAGTTACAGGGGTGCTTTATTAACATACATATATACATCTTAATGATTAAATATTATAAACTAATAGGTATACAAGGTGTAAGGGACAGCCCTCCACAAACTTTAAGGGCTTCCTCAGTAGACGAAACTGAACAACAGTCCACAAAATTTTTTTTCAGGAAACGAAAAAAAAAATCGGCCTCGCCATACAAATTGTCCAATCAAATTTATCATTTTGTATGGCGAGGCCGATTTTTATAAGGCTGAAAATCTGTCAAAATGGTTATTTTGCTTCCTGGAATAAAAATGCGGATATCATGTTCTAGATTAAATTCAAAAAAAAATCTTGTCAGTTGAAAAAAGCAATTAAAATTAAATCTAACAATATCTAGAAATATTATAGACTAGCTTCAGCCAGTGGGTTTACCCGCATGGTGGATATTGTCTATATCACTAAGTAATAAAGTGTTTAATAGGAAGGGGTACTACTATTAGCAACCGGTTTTTATTTGCGTAAATTAAATATACTTGGAATAATAATATTGCATCACTGCTTACCATCTGGTAGGATCGTAGTCAAGCATTAGTTTATATTACCTATAAAAAAAAAAAAAACTCAAATCTCAAATATTTATTGCAATCTATAATGTACATAAGAGGTCACAAATAATAAAAAATTGAAACAATTATGGACCCTGTCGAGCACAGCAACATTATAATGGTAGGAGAGAGGAAGAGCGCTAATATACGTACCTAACTATTTAATTTTCTTATCTGAATATCTATTATGTTGTTTAATTCGTTTCAACTAATTACTTATTATTATTATGAGTAAATTCTTTAGTTTATATAAAACTTTGTAGTTAGTTTCTTAAACTAAGATCAGACAGCCTCATCGAACCAAACGAAGCATTACTTGCTTGAGTAACAAACTATACAAAAATCTAACTTACCTCCTTATCTAAAGACAATAGAATCAAACTTTGGTCATTCACTTACTGCACAACGAGCGAGTATCAGTTCAACTAAACTTAAGAGAAAACCGGTTTAAACACACATAGAAACTGTAAAACTTTCAGATCTTGCAACTAACGTTATAGCGTATACTGCAAATTGGAGACTTCTGGCTCATGCTGTGTTCCTAGTACTTCGTTTAACTTTGCATGTGGAAGTAGGTTAGGTTAATCAGAGGCAGTATGAAAAACAATAAAACAGGAATAAACACACATGGACACCCTAAAACTTCTAGATCTTGCAACTACTATCGTATACTCCTGTTTAATGCTATCATCCTGGTACTTGGGTTAAGCAAATTGACTATGGACATAGATTGACCAACCAGATATGGGTTCATAACATAATACGGGTGTAGTTGAGTTCAAGAAATCCGGTTTAAACACATATAGGAACTGTAAAACTTTTAGATCTGGCAACTACGACTCCTGTTTAATGCTGTCATCCACGTACATGGGTTAAACTAATTGACCCTGGACGCAGATTGACCAACCTGATATGGGTTCATAACATAGTAATGGTTGAACTGATGTTCACGAAATCCGGTTTAAACACACATAGAAACTGTAAAACTTTCAGATCTTGCAACTAACGTTATAGCGGATACTGCAAATTGGAGACTTCTGACTCATGCTGTTGTCAGTACTTCGGATAAGTTTGCATGTGGAATTAACAATCGGACACGGTATGATATTACAGGATTAAACATAATGATATAAGAATAAAAAGGAATTAAACAAACAAAGACAGATACCGTAAAATTAAGATCTTGCGTCTGACATTGTAACGTATACTGTAAACTGGATACTCTTGTTTGATGCTTTCCTCCAGGACCAATTAGATGCGGATTTACAGTAGAAAACAGGTTTAAACATACAGATACAAGAAAACTTTCCGGTCTTGTAACTTACGTTGCACTTTATAATGCAAATTAGAGACTTCTGATTGATACTGCAGTCCTAGTACACCTGGGCTAAGATGCATGAATGGAAGTTTATTTACCAACGAAATACGTGTTGTAGCTTGAAGTTATTAATTTAAGTTTGATGTTTTAATATTAATAGACTAAGCTAGCTCTCTTAGCTTGAGGGAGAGGACATCCACACGCCTCGGCCGCCGTAGGAGACAACCTGGGCGTCGGTAGTCGCAGAGTTATTTCTGGTCCATTGGTCCTCATCAGACGGCGATTAGGCGTCAGGCAATAGGCGACTTACCATCTGGTTACGACCAAGCCCCGGTACAAAGTGCATTGTGTTCCACGTACGCTTCAAAGAGCTATCAGCAACATTGACGAGATCCGCTTAGGCCGATGCCTTCCAGGGTTACGGGATTGTTCGAAAGAGTTACTGAGGCCCAGGAACGTAAAGGGCAATTGAAAAAACAAATGTGAGTTTTAGTCAATTTAGGCAGACATTCCTTCCCGCGTCTTTGGATGACTTTCCGTCAAATAACCGACGTAAAAAAAAGGCGAACGTACCGACCAGTTAAGAGGCAGGTAGTGAAGTGTATAATTATATAGGATACAATACAATAATTTAATAATACAAACACGGTATTTATGCACTTTTGCAGTCATGTGAACGTTGGACATCCGCACGTCTGACCACCCAAGCACGCACGCACGACGTTCATGTATGCATGCACGGACGGTACACGTATACCAATGAGTTACATAACCACTAAGTACTAGACAATACTTGAACGAATCTAAACGTCCTGTAATATATTATCATCAACTAGTGCTACTTATCAATAAAAGATTTGAAAGTTATAATAATATGCCATAACTACTTATCATACAACGTCATTCCAGTCTCAAGCTAAGCAGAGCTTGTGTTATGAGTACTAGACAACTGATAAACATACTTATATATTTCTAAATACATACATATTATATATAAATTACACTCAGACACAGAACAAATGATCATGCTCATCACACAAACATTTGTCCTGGGTAGGAATCGAGCCCACGACCTAGCATAGCAGTCAGGACCACTGACCATTAGACCAACAGGCCTGTCTCATTGATACTACGGTAGCTACGCCCATGTTACAAATGATATGAGTATAGATGCTCAAGGAAATTGGTATGTACGAACGCAATAATATCATTTCACGGTTGAAGCAAACTGAAAAAGGAGCCCCACAATGAAATCAAAGAGATTCACGTAACAGTAGCTACAAAGGAAGACACGAACATTATCTAATGGGCTAAAAATATATTACCCAGAAAAATGATTATGATAAAAATTGCACATTAAACGACTGGAAGCATTTCCTTCATTAAGCTGTGGTACCTCAGCAGCGGCTGTTTATCCGTTTAATGCCCATGATAGCTACTAACATTTTAACACGGCCAGACAAGAAGACCTTCAAGGTATTCAACGCTTGCCGAAATTTCTAAGAACTTGAGAGATCTTTGTATAGTGGTCAGCTAACTTCTGTTGACACTCTTTAAGGCTCTATTATGAAGCTACCGCGGATCCGACGGACTAACGCTCTCCGATCCGCCCAATATTTGCGCCTCGGCTTGCTTGAGAATTTTGTTTGACTTACAATTCTTTGCGAGTCTGTCATGTTTGAGAGTAGCTTGGGGAGCTCCTGTGTTTGTATTTCCTTATTTTATTGGTGTTAAGCGAGAATTCAATTTCTATTAAACTGACGACAGAATAACCATCTCTTAAATAAATAGGCACAAGTAACTGGATAAATGCTGCGTTTTTTAAAGAAATTTGTGATCCTAATATTAAGAAAATAATATGGGCACTATTAGTAGCGCATCGGTATTGGTATCTATGCACGCTCATAGAAACACGCTAAAGTCACAATTAAGTCTTTTTTTATTAGCTTATTCTGTGTCTCACTGCTGGGCAAAGGCCTCCCCTTTCTCCTTCCAAACTTTTCTCTCTAAGGCAAGTCTTATCATGTTTTTTTCGTCTTGTGGAAGGTTGTTCAGTTTCGTCTACTGAGCAAGCCCTTAAAGTTTGTGGAGCGATATCCCTTATACCCTGTATAGACCTATAGACATGAAACATCCTCGAACGCTATTCAAAGTAGAATTGGATAACAGAAAACTGACAATAGTGTGTTCAACTTGAGTTATAACTGACTTGGTTGAGCTTTTATTCGATCAACAATTTTAATCTACAGCAACACCCCCATATCTCAAAACTCTGCACCAAAACACTATCAACATAGATTCAAGAAAATTAAAACGCAAGCCTGGTCATAAATACAGGGATAAAAGGATTCCCATTCCGGTCATTACGTTTGACGCTAAAGCTGCCGACCGGAGCGTTGCGAATGCAATCACAGATGCGGTCACCGTCCATCCTCGAGGCATCCGGGGGAATACCGGCGCCGTGCTCAACCGTGCCACACTCGGCGGTCTATCCATTTGGAACAATACTGTTTGCCTTGCTGGGAACACTTTCTGTCTTCAAGCTTTTAGAGGCAATGTCTCGGATTGAGTCACTTCAAATTAGAAAAATGAGTTTACTTTTGTGAGCTTTGATTTGTCTGACTTTCGATTTCAATTGTGCTAGGCATTGATGAAAGAAAAGAAATAGTAGATTATGTGACTAGGAGATAAAGCAGTATCTTTAAGTCGCAGGCGACACGTGAAGTTTTTAACGAATCGAAGGTTGCTAAGTTTTAATCCCGAACGCTAGTGAGGGATTTATATAACTCCCGAGCATTGCGAGGGAATACCGGACCGGTGCCGTGCTCAACCGTGCCACACTCAGCGGTCTATCCATTTGAACCTATGTTTTAGTGGCAATATCTTGGATTGGGTCGGTTTAAGTTGGGAAAACTTATTTTGCCTTTGTGCTTTGAGTTGTCTGACTTTTGATTTCAATTGTGCTAGGCATTGATGAAAGAAAAATATTATAGGTATTACGTGACTAGGAAATAAAGCAGAGTCTTTAAGTCGCGGGCGACATGTTAAATTCTGAACGAAACGACGGTTGCTAAGTTTTAATCCCGAGTATTGCGAGGGTATACCGGACCGGTGCCGTGCTCAGCCGTGCCACACTCGGCATTACAATTCCATGCTTATTATGCGTAAGAATTATGAAAATCGTTACTAATTTTCCATACAAAATACTTTCCAAGATATAAAGTGAAGGCAGAGTCAGTTTATCGATTTCTCTGAATATATTTCTAAGAGACTCGCGAGGACCCATTTTGTAAATAGCCCGGATTGCTCTCTTTTGCAAGATGAAAATTAATTCTACATCAGCTGCAGAGCCCCACAATAAAATGCCGTAGGAAATACCTAATACTGTGGAAATCGGCATCAATCGGAATAATAAACTAACTTAGATAATAAACTTACATCTGTCAATTGCCTTATTTTTCTTATTGCATATGCAGCTGAGCTTAATCTACCTGAGAGAGTTCTAATTTGAGGGTCCCATTGCAATTTTAAATCGATAGCTATACCTAAAAATACAGTTTCCACAATAACATCTAATTTTTTGCCGTCAATGATTAGATTGAGGCCAATTTCGGTAACGAAAACTTGTGACATTTAGTTTTGTTCGCATGTAATTAGCTGCGAACCATTTCAAAAGAACCGCCAGACTCGTTAACTTAGAACACCTCCTTGTCTTTTCTATATATTTTAAAAACAGCAGCTATTAATAATAAAAAAAGAACCGACCATATAAATATAGGCGTAGTGTTAGTGCAAAGGAAGATTCATCACGCATCCTGTGATTAGACTACATATTTACTGTATGGAATTTAAAAGATACTTTGACCCCTGAGATTGTTTCAGTGTTTGTTCTCAGGGTAGTCAGACAGGAAACACCGGCCTCATCTAGTTTAAACTGACGAAATAAAAAATGACGTGAAAAGTTTTTTTTTAAACCTATTAGCAAAATAAACATCATTTATCCATTCATCCCTACCCTGCCACTGATCGTACACTGAGTGCAGGCTACGATATTGATCATCTGATAAATATTGTCTAATTTGCCGAATTGAAGCCGAACGATTGCGGTTTGCCACGGAATCTGATGACGTGTTTACCTACATGCATTATTGGCTTGGAACAGTTCCATCATACCTTTGTGTGCTGAATACCACAGTATTTTAGGCGATTTGAATTAAATGAATCTTGTGCTGTCTATAAATAACGTGGTCCATAAAGTTACACGTATTCATTTAAAAACTGCAACTCTTATTATTATTATTTTTAATTTTTAATTAATATTGCATAAACTATGTATATCATGTGAATTAATCTATAATATAATAAATGAATCGCAAAATGTTGGTAAGTGCATAACTCAACAACGCCTGGACCGATTTCGCTAATTCTTTTTTTGTTGTGATTGTTTTTGTGTGGAAAAGGTTATTATAGAAAAAAAAAATAGGGTAGTGTAGGGTAGAGTAGTGTAGAGTAGGATAGAGTAGGGTAGAGTAGGGTAGAGTAGGGTAGAGTATGATAGAGTAGGGTAGAGTAGGGTAGAGTTGGGTATAGTAGGGTGGAGAAGGGCAGAGCGGGAGCGAAGCCGCGCGGGCAGAAGCTAGTATAATATAATAATTCGTTTATTTGCCTGAATTTGCTAATTAGATATCTACTTACTTAATATTTCTACATCAGCAAAGAATTCTGTCCAATATTTAAGATCTTCATGTACCATGTACTCTGAAATAAACGATTCTATTATCTATTCTTAAGTAATATTTGGGGAACATTACACCAAAAATTGCAAAAGAAAATATTTGATTTCAATTTAAAACGGTAGAGAAAAATTAACGACCATGTTGTTGGTAGATTTTTAAGAGGTTTTCTAAGTAGGTCAGTAAATTTAAAAAATATTAGTCCGCCGAAATAACCATTATTTCAAAATGTCTTATATTTTGTTCTGTACCTTGTACCTGCTTGAAGTTGGAAGAAAATAATATCAACATCCTTACTAATATTATAAAAGTGAAAGTGAGTTTGTTTGTTACGTCTTCACGCCTACATGGCAAAACCTGGAGACTGACATAGTCAAATATTTTTTTAAGTGTAACCGAGTAAGAGGGAAGAAAATGGGAGAGGAATTAAAGTATATTAATAAACGCGAGTGAAGCCGCGGGTAAAAGCTAGTATTTTAAATAAAAGTAAACTAAACAAAAATCGACAAAACTTGGTGATAAATAGTAAATTCATAATAGAATCAATCATTCATAACAATAGCTACTAAAAAAATACTCCGCCCAGTGTTTTTCAATTTTGATCGTCATTTATTCATTCACTAATCAATAGCACATCAATAGCCTGTATAATATATCCATAAATTGCGTGACATTTTGCGATATAAATAAACCATAAGAACTTTGCTGTTTATGAATTTTATTTATTGAGACTTTACTTTTATAATAACAAGACCTTTTCTAATAAGCCTTTTGAGTATTTGTTCTAATTAAAAATAGGGTAGTTTCCAGGGTCAAAATAATTACTACTAATAATAAATACTACATTTTATTTAGTCCGTATTTTAGATTATAAAAAAAAAATAGCAAACGTATTTTTTATTTTCGATTAAACAAAAAATAACAAAGATACTCGTATAGCCTATTAAAGTTACGTGTGACGACACCCCATGCGAAAAAATGCAGCACGGCGTGACGTTATACGTAACTTTAATGGGCTATATCTTTGTTATTTTTGGATTAATTTACAAATAAAAAAATACGTGTGCGTTATTTTTTAATAATCTAAGAGACGGACTAATTATATTTTTACGGCGACTATCCTATTAGCGGTGTATACAGAACATACAAGTTTTGAAGTATAGTTAGTGCTCCAGTTCTCACAAATGATAGATAGTTACAAAATAATTACTAGCTTTCCTATCAACCTTTATTTTGAGAGCAACAAAATATAATATTACTGTTATACTTACAATTCAATAAAAGCGCCAGAAAAGAGCTTTTCTATTACCATCATTATATTCGAGGCGGTTTCAATGTGTCCGTGCCATTGTGGAGCGTAGGGAATGTGCTGCGTTTGACCGCCGTCGGATCACTTTGAACAGAGCCACCGGAGTCACTAGAGTATCCGTGTATCCGGCCGCTTGGAACAATACTGTTTGCAATTGTTATGTAAATGACAGGAGTAGTTTCTGGCGTTTATAAAATGTAGAATTTAGTTGCTCTTCCGATTTCAACTTTTCCAATACTGTCATTTTATTCGAGGCTATTTCACTTTGTCTGTGCCATTGTGGAGCGTAGGGAATGTCCTGCGTTTGAACGCCGTCCTACGTAATACGGATCACTTTGAACAGAGCCACCGGAGTCATTAGAGTATCCATGTATCCGTCCGCTTGGAACAATACTGTTTGCAACTGTTATGTAAATAACAGGAGTAGTTTCTGGCGTTTAAAATGTAGAATTTAGTGGCTTTTTCAAGTTCTAGTCCAACACCTTGCTTAATGCTGTCTTTGTTTGCATCCTTCCTTGCTGCGGGTTTGCGTATGATGAGCAATAGGTTGCTCGCCGTCCGTACATCCGGTGGACCAAGTCCGAGTATTTGAAGGCGTTTTGTGTTCCACGCGAGCCTTATTTCTTTTTGGTTTCTAGAGGTTCAAAAAAGTTGAAAATTACCCCGCAAAATTACTTCGCTTTAAATTTTGCTTCTGAATGCGGACTTTAGTTCTAATGCCCGCCATACACGCTAGAGTATAGCTGACTGGTTTCCACACAAGCTTACCTGTCAGGTACTGTACAGGCAAACCTGACAGGTACTGTACAGGCAGGCAAACCTGTCAGGTACTGTACAGGCAGGCAAACCTGTCAGGTACTGTACAGGCAGGCAAACCTGTCAGGTACTGTACAGGCAGGCAAAATTGTCAGGTACTGTACAGGCAAACCTGTCAGCTATATCCTAGCGTTTATGGTTACCTGAAGACGAAACAAAGATTTATGCTAGAAAAGGTTTACAAGAGAATGTGCTGCGTTTGAACGCTGTCTGTATTTGGTTCACTTAGGACAGTGCCGGAATCACTACTGTGTCCACTCGCTCGGAGCAATATTGTTTACTTTCGCCCGAGTGCTTGTGATATCTTTTCAAGTGTACGGAACCTCGTCGTTTGTTTGTCGTGTTCTTTTTTTTCTTAATGTTCTGAAATGTCTAACGTCTGTCTAATGCTGTCACGAATAGAGTATAAGTAAATAGTGGCTGTGTGTTTTATGTCATTTTGTTTCTGTTTCAGGTACGTAAATCGAGTGGGTTGTGAGGACGAATTTTGATCTGCTTCTAAACTTGCTTCGTTTTGGTATGTTTATTTAGAACTAGCTTTGCCCGCGCGGCTTCGCTCCCGCTCTTCCCTACTCCACCCTACTATACCCAACTTTACCCTAGTCTACCCTACTCTACCCTACTCTACCCTACTCTACCCTACTCTACCCTACTCTACCCTACTCTACCCTACTCTACCCTACTCTACCCTACTCTACCCTACTCTACCCTACTCTACCCTACTCTACCCTACTCTACCCTACTCTACCCTACACTACCCTAATTTTTTTTCCATAAAAACCTTATCCTCACAATAACAATCACAACAAAAAAAAATCAGCCAAATCGGTCAAGCCGTTTTCATGCCAAGTCGTGACAACGGAGAACGGGGGTCATTTTTATATATATAGAAGATAGATAAGTTACTATTGTGAAAATTGGATATTTTGTTTAACTGCTACTTTTTACTATCAATGTACTTATAAACAATTAAATATTTGTATGTACAAATGCGTCTAAAAATAATTTATAGACACCAAAAAAAATCATCCATATTGTTGTCAGTGAGAAAAGTGCCCAGAACGCTGGCAGCACTGCCACGTTGTAAAGTTATACTGATTC
The DNA here is from genome assembly GCA_949319445.1 of Mythimna lalbum. NCBI lineage: Eukaryota > Metazoa > Arthropoda > Insecta > Lepidoptera > Noctuidae > Mythimna > Mythimna lalbum. The sequence continues at coordinate 4,705,065 of OX439345.1, read as the reverse complement.
GTTGACAAAAAAAAAATCCAGCCAGTGATGGGTCGACTATGTGTTTGCTAAGATCTTAGAGAACTCTATGTGCACTCGAACACTATGGCCCTAATATTTCAAGCCCAAAAGGCTCTTTATAACTTCTGACAAGGATGTTATATTTACGCCGTTTGAGGTTTTCTGCCCCTGTAGCAGCCGCTCCAGCATAGCCTATCGTACTCAGAAGACGGGATGGTACAAAGGTGTCGCCACGCTAAAATCCTACCCAACTTCCAAGGCATTATGACCATTCTGTCTGGCGTCTTGTTATTGTCACGTGCCAAACCATTGGATTCTAAAACAGCTGGCACCCCCTTTTACTTGAATAAATATCATGATTTACGAAATCTCTAGAGTAATACTTTACTTTATATAACTTTAACTTACATAAAAGCTTAAGCGAGCTACTGACGTGTGCTAAAAGCTCTACTACAAGCCACACAATAAGTGGTACCCTAATCTAGTGTCAAATATTAGTAGTGGGTTTACCTACTTGTAACAAATACATAGATAAGTTGTGTTGAAAACCAGAGAATTTCGTTGAAATGAAAATTATTTTTTACCAAGTATAAAACAGCATATTCGGTTTTCGCGTATGTCTGTTTATCCGTTAAGTTTTTTGTTATTTGTTTTAAAAGGAGGAAATGTAAATTAATAAAAAAATACGTGTTTGTCGGTTTGTTGATATATTGATGAAGGATGACAATACGGATTTTAATTAATTTAAATTTCCTCCTTTTAAAACGAATAGCGTCAATATTTTTCTAAACCACAGAAAAATAAATGAGCAAGGTTTATTTACGTATTATAATTTGCAGATCACTAATATCATTCGTTTTATATACCGAGTCTGTCTTTACCTTGTTCCGACCAGCCGACTCAGCCAACGTTGTTCTTACCATATAATTATATTAAATAATATAATGAAAGGAAAAAAGGGGGTGTTGGGGTAGGAGAATAATAAATAGCCTCCGACTTATTCTCGGATCTACCAAATATGCACAAATTTTTTCTTAAATATCGGTCAAATCGTTCGATGACAAACACTGACACTAGATTTGATTGTAGAAGATTTGACGTTGAAGACGAGTTTGCTTGTTTGTTTGAATGCAATTTTAAAAAGTGTTGTAGTTGTGTGTAGCTCATTTATGGAGGAAAGCTATAGGCTATTAACACCATAGTACGACCCACAAAAGCGAAGTAGTAGCCAAAGACACGGGTGAATCCGCGGGAGACAGCTAGTTAATCATAAATTGAAAGCACTTTCAGGCACCGAAACTTTTTGCTACATAAATTCATATTACTTCGCTCAGAATCATTTACCATCATGAAATATGAAATCTATAAAAGCACTCAATATTCTTTAGAAACTCATCAAGAAAAAATATATAAACGAAATTGATTGAATACAGAGTGAAAAATCACCTGCACTGAAATGAAAAGTAAAAGAAACATTTTTATTATTTTGATTTCCCGTCAAAACGAATGAATGGATCCATTCTTGCTGAGACATTTCATTTTTTCACCTTGATATTTCATACTGATTTGTTTGTACACCATGGCATACGAAAGTAGACTTTACTGGGGTGGCATAAAGTGTTTATTGGTTGTGAAAGCAAAATTTCCATTTGAACGGAGCTGCTTCGAGTCTGAAGGAGATATATGGCTTTGAGAAGGCGAGAATTGACATAATATTGTCCTTTGAGAGACGTGGTAGCGTTAGCTTGTGAATGGGGCGCTTTAAAGCGAAAATTTCCTAAATGCCATAAAATTCGGGAAGGCAAGGAAGTTACGATGTGACTCTTCTATCAAGTTTCAGAGTTTTATCGTTCTTTAAGTGACTTCTGGTTTTAAAAGGATTTTACTATGATAACAATGCTGTGTGGAATGTTCAGTTTTGGGAGTTTTATTTTTAAATATTTTTAGAGATATTAATTCATGAATCCCCAAGCGACCACCGGTGGCCGCGCATCTATTGTCTTACTATTGTGTCTCTAATTGACGGTATCTGAAGGGTTAAGATTGAATAATTATTGTTATTAAATACCTATTTCTTTGCATAAAAAAAGACTTCACATGCCATACGCAGGCAAATAGAATATAAGATTAAATAATGTAACATAAAAAACCACCAAATGTTTACTCTATTTAAATGTGAATAAATGAATTTGAATTTGAATAAGTGGATTCAAGGTAGCTTAACTTGTATTAGGTTACGATGGGACTGGCATGGTCTTACAGTGACCAAAAGTCCCTAAAATAAAAGAATATAAAAAAAATAGTATCTAAAGTTGGTGCAGTGGAGCAGTGGTGGCCGAGTAGTAATGACCCCGAGTTGTAAGTCGCGGTTTCGAAACCAACCAGGCGCTTTACTTTGTATAATTTATTTCATCACCACTGCTCTCAAAACAGTGAAGGAAAACATCGTCAGGAAACCGGCATGTCCTATAACCAAAAATTCAAAGACTTATGACATTCACCAACCCGCACTGGGCCCGCGTAGTGGATTACGGCCCATTCCCTCTCCTAGAGAGGAGGCCTAAGTCCCAGCAGTGGGAACATTAAAAAAGCTGTTGATGATGAGTAAAGGAAATCTTGATGTTATAGTCTGAAACGATGTTCTAATCTAATTAAATTTTGAATCAAGCTTTAACCTTTCGCGCGACTAACTTCATTAATCGACTTTGAAAAAGGAGGAGAGACTTCAGTGCAAACGTTCTGGCGATGTTTAGGGGAGGCCTATGCCCAATAGTGGACGCGTTTCGGCTGATATGATGATGATGATGATGATGATGACCTGCCAATAAAAACCAGCGGAATATATAACATCTTTTTTTTAAGGTTGAATGTCTTTATATGTCGGTTTCCGCTCTAAGGTGGAGCGAGAGGGTGTGTCAGAAGTTTAGTGCTAAGCTCAGCTGTGCCTTTTAGTTGCACTTTTCGTTTCAGGACCACAGTAACTCTATTGTTTTACGTTAAAGGTGTCTATAATATTACATTACACGCGAATGCTCGTCAGTCAGGGAAGTTCGAGTAGTACTCGTATTGTAAAGGTGAGTATAGACTGCAACATTTTCTGGAGCGTTTCTGTGTAATGTAACGTTCTTACGAATGGTACAATACAGGCAAAAGCTCAGTTTCCAAAGCATTCCATGTAATGTAACGTTCCTGCGAATGCTCGGCGTTATGTTACGGGTAAATGCTCACAGCGAGTGTGCATTTACCAACATTTCGTTGTACCTAGCGTTCATTTTTTTTTAAATGTCACCCCGCAACCGCGCATCGCCCACACTCGTGGCTCGACGAAATTTTATACCAATACGCTCGACGAAATGTTACACCAATATGCTCGTTGGTTTGTAAAAAAGAGGCGAGCGTACTCGACGTTTAGTTTGTAAAAGGATGATACACTAGAACATATCATAGAGCGGCTCGTTGTTCTGTTACAAGTAAATGTCGTAGTTTATACTCACCTTAATGTAACGCTCAAAGTCGAATCTACTCGTATAATGTTACATTACACGCGAATGCTGCTGGTGATCCCTCACCGGGAGCATTCACACCACGCGATCGACTCATTTATGACGTTCAGCGCTCCGATTGGTCCTATCCTCGGTTTTAACCAATCAGAGAGCCAAACGCAGTAAACGTTTCGATCGCTTTAAATTAAAAACAACTCGCACTCACTTCACAGAACTCAACATCTAAATTACCAAAAATAACTGCTTATTAAACCAACTACAAACAAACAAAACGAGCTAATTTCAACATATAACCACGGTATATATTAAGCCGTCACCAACAGCGATCATGACCCGATAACAAATGCGTTGCGACCCAAATAACTAGGTTTATGACTTCTACTAATGTACGGTGCCTGTTTGTTGGGATATTTTCAGGGATATGTATTTCCTGAATTTTATGCGAGATTTATGTTGTTGCCCAAGGTTCTGCTCATCTTTTCTATTATGTTCTAGTTGTGAAAACACTGAAATTAAATAGAACCATGTAAGATTTTATTGTCTTATAAAAAACTAGCTTTTGTTCGCATCTTCGCCCGCGTAGATAAAATGTGTGTCTGAAATAGGTAAATAAACACAAAAATAGTTGTAATCCAATCAAATTTTCTCATACACGGGATAATAAAAGTTCTTATTTCAATGCAGATACGAATTTTAAACAAACTAAAACTGCACATAAAACCTTAAAAAAAAATTCAATGTTTTTTTTTCTTACAGAATTAGGACAATCGAATTAAAAATCATTTGGGTTGTCTAAGGTTTTGCGCATTTAACGTTACACGTTGTAGATAGGTTGGTATAATAAAAGAGAAAATGTAATCATTTTATATCAAGTACCTAATTACAGTGACTAGGGTAGTAACGTTTTTTTTGTTTTTTCCGTGATAGATTTCCCACTCTCTAGTTTTCGAGAGTTTCCTGCATTGCGTAAACAGTAATCAAGCGTGACCAATTAGAGACCTGTTTCTCTAACTATTGCTACTAGTATATCTCTAACGATCTCAGGCAGATAATACTACGTCAATTGTTTAGGCTTCCTTTGTGAACATGAATGCATGGAAACTAATTCATGATATTGACTACGTATCTGCTTGGCTCGTTTACGATCATGCCGCAGTGAGCGGGAGCTAAGCGTGGGGCGGCGAGCGGTAAGAATAAAAGTGTGCAAATGTTCAGAGCACGCCACAAGGCGTCTAATGGCGGCGCGCGCCCGCCTACCGATGCTGGGCCGCTTGCCGCGCCATTCGCCACTAAGACCCGTAAGCGAAATCGATCACGCGAACGTACCCAATATCCATCTAGCTGGACAGCTCACAATTGGCGCTCCTTTTGTACCTGACCCGAAACGGCGGTAAATTACGCGAGAGTCATGATTATAATGTCCTCCTCATATTAGATAATTAACTTCTTTGTACCAAACGGCTACGGCGCGCGGCCGTTGTAAAATATTCGAAGATTTGGGCTACCAGTGTGCCAAATCTAATATAATCCAAATACGTTCAGCCGATTGTGCATGAAAGAGTAACATACGTATACATACTCAAACTTACAAACTTTCGTCTTTATTATAATATTTATACTTATACATATATGACCTAAGAACATACTCCCGGGATAAAAAGTATCCTACAAATTAATCCTGGACATGGTCTACTCGTGTCTCAAAGTTCATCCAAATCCGTTCAGTCTTTCGAGTGTGAAGTAATAACCAAACACGATGTGAAATATAAACTATTTTTTGACATTTTTTTTTTTGTTTTTTGGTGATTTATTTTGTTAGTTAGCTAAGGCTATTTATCGCCCTATTACCTTTATCTCCCTATTTTTTTATCGTAATTATAGTACTTATTAAAACTTAGATTCTGTTTCTTTGGTTATATATATTTTTTTGTTTTTCTTTTGTTATAAACTAGTGCTTGGCTGCGATCCCACCTGATGGTAAGCAGTGATGCAATCTCTTGCCTTGAAGACACCCAAATTATAATCGGACAGAAACATCGTTTGTTGGTTTAGCTAGTAATAATAATACTAGCTAATAGTAGGAACGCCTAAATCCTTAGCTCATGTCAGTCGCAAGGTCAAATTCTCCCATACATCCATCAAAAGAAACAACAATATCAACGCAAAAATTCTGACAAATGTTTACAAACGGTTCCGTGGTCAGCCATCATTAATTCCAGCTGACAAGGGTCCGTCACAGGACCCTAGTGATTTATTCCAAAGTCCCCTTTGATACCTAACACTGACTGTAAAATACCGGTCTTCAATATGGCGACTGTCATTAGCTTTGTAACCAAAGGGTTGGGAGCTTTTTTTGGCGGTCGTTGTTGGAATAATGTTTTTTATTCGCGTGTTGGGGCTGGTTATAATTTAGGAATATACATGTACTAGCTGCTCCCAGCGGCTTCGCTCGCGTGATAACAGAAAATTATCCCAATTGAACATACTTCCGGAATAAAAAGTATTCTATGTCCTATTCCAGGACATGGTCTATCCGTTTACCAAGCTTCATCAAGACCGGTTTTGCCATTTAGGCGTGAAGATGTAACAAACCAACAAACTCACTTTCGCTTTTATAATATAAGTAAGAATATGTGGAGATAAAATTAAAATACTTATTTGTGCAAGGCGATATAAAATATAGAAAGCTGCTAATTTGGGTATAGCAAATTAATATGTAATATTGCTTCCAAATCCAGACTGGTCAAGGATATCGAATTATCTAGTTACTGGGCCGTGGAGGATAAGGGTGTTCAGACCTGGCAAATTCGCCGTTCGCAATAAGCTGCTCGCGTGCGGTTACATCCTAACTCGCGAGTAGCGCATTCATCAGGTTTGGACATAGCTTTAGACAAGCAGTCGCTCCATGTAAAATATTCGTATCTGGTTAGACTGACAGCCGACCCCAATTTAGTTGGAAAAAGGCACATCATCATCGTGCTCGTTTCAGCCGAAAGACGTCCACTACTGGGCATAGGCCTTCCCCGAGTTCCGCCACAACAAACTGTCCTGTGCATCTCGCATCTTACAGATCCCTGCGACCCTTACCAGGTCATCAGTCCACCATGTCGGACGACTTCCAATGCTCCGTCTTCCAATACAGTAATTTTGTGGGAAATGCTTAGAAATATTCGTTATTGTTTCTTGTACTTTTATATTAAGTGTCTGTACTTTTATATGCATAAAGAATGAAATAAATAAATCTTAACTATGAAATTGCCGTATTTAATAAACGAAGCGCATTACTTTCAAAGATACATCACTAGTAATTCATTTCTCTATCTACAATCCACTTTCCTCGAGAATAATATTAATATTAAATCCAAGAAAATAATATTATTCTAAGAGTCTAGTAAAGCAATCAAGAGTACACAACTATCCACTAACGAGCGTATCAAACTCGAGCTAGTGGCTGTCACGGATAGCAATAATTACTAACGCTAGCAGTGTATAAAGTGTGAACGATATGACGATATATTGCCACTGCCGCTAACGATATACGTACACACGTAACTGGAATATTGCACACCCTAGAGCAATTAGAAAATTAAATTACTAAAATAATATAAGCACTATTACTAAGTAAATGTAATTTTTAGAGTTCCGTACCTAAAAAACGGAAAAAACGGAACCCTTATAGCATCACTTTGTTGTCCATCTGTCTGTCAAGACCCTTTAGAAACGCGTGAATATATCGAGTTGAAATTAAAACCCAATTATACTCAGGTCAGCCGTCCCTTGAAGCTGCGAAAAAATCAAACTTCTAAGTTAACAAAAAAACGGCCGTGTATGTCTCATAAAACGTATATATTTCGATACTCTCAAAGGAGTCAAAATTCTAGGGTACTTCCCGTTGACCTAGAATCCAGAAATTTGGCATGAAGCAAAAGTCTCATATCATAAGTAGGTATATGAAAAAATATGAAAACTGTCTTGTAGTTACGTATTAAAAAAAAACTTTTTTGGAATTAGTAAAAATGTATGAGACTCGATTCGGAAATTGAACTTTTTCCAAAGGTAAGTTTGTACGGAACCCTCAGCGCGGAAGTCCAACTCGCACTTACTCGGTTTTTTCTTAACATAATCAAGAATTTTTTTAGGATAAAAAAACTATATACATTTTATAAAACAAAGTCCCCCGCCGCGTCTGTCTGTCTGTTCGCGATAAACTCAAAAACTATTGCACCGATTTTCAAGCGGTTTTCACCACTCGATAGCGTGATTCTCGAGGAAGGTTTTAGTATATAATTTGTTGAGTTTTTGTGTTTATTTCTAAAAAAGAACCCGTGCGAAGCCGGGGCGAGTAGCTAGTATACTTATTATAATTCATAGCACAGAACAGAATAATATGATTCCTGTGTTCTGTGGTTCATACTAACTATCTGGAACTAGGCATTATGATACTAAGTGCATCGTCCAAATGCGGTTTGTGTCGCAAAATTAGTACAGAGGACTTCTGAGAATATTGGAATCAGTGTTCGATACTGATTTGAGGTTAATTTTAGTTGACGAGTACGTGATTAAGCGGCACAATTTAACCTGTCATTGATTAGACCAGTTAGCTTTATGTATATGACTACTGTTGGATTCATATTACTGATTTTGGTTCTGCAAGTGACCGCTAGGGGCGCTGCAAAATTTGCCGTACAGAATAATACGTCAATATCGAGTAACAACGAATACTATAGCTTTAAACTCATGGTTCAGGTGGCGTAAGAGTCTGACACTATCTCCCATTCCACCCAAGAGCGGGGTTGTCATAAAATGATTTTAACCACCGTAAAAAAAAGGTCGTGGTACAGGTAAAATAAAATAAAATAAGTAAAATAGTTTGCTCAATTATATATAATAGGAGAGATGAAACGCATGTTGCTAAAAGAGTTATGAATTTACATGTGGATGGATGGAGAGGGAGAGGGAGGCCAAAGAAAAGATGGATGGATTGTGTGAGAAGTGATATGAATGAAAAGGGAGTTAGTGATAGCGTGACGAGCAACAGGACAGAATGGAAGAAAAAAACGTGTTGCGCCGACCCCAAATAAAACGGGATAAGGGCAGGAAGATGATGGAGTTTGCTCAATTATGTTTTCGAAGGTTTACTGTGGAGAAAATTATATGTGTTAAGGAATAAATTGTAGCTTACGTGTTCGTCATATAGACTGACTAGCTTTTGCAGCGGCTTTGCCTGTGTAGTTAGTAGTTTTTTCCATACTAACTTTGAACTCCTATTTTATCCCGTGAAGGCGTGAATTTTGGAAAATCAAATCGTAAATTTTCTATTCATTATAAGAAGCATGTATGCAAAATTTCAGCGTCCTAGGTCCAGGTGTACTTTTCTCTAAAAAAAAACAGCCTTGAGCGCAGCGCTGGCTGCAGCGACGAAATCCAAATAGGTACATTGGATTAACAATCCAATGTGGAACATTCGGTTGTTAATTCTATGTACTGCGCTCTCGACTCGTCGCTGCAGCCAGCGCTGCGCTCAAGGCTGTTTTCTTAGAGAATAGCACCGTTGTACGTTGATTAATCAGTGAGTGGGTCCGGAGTTTGCCTTTTTTTGTTATTCGTAAACAGATGATGAAGAAAATAAAATCTCGTAAATTTGGGTATCAATACAATAGACGTCTAATTTATTGGATACCTACTTAATAAAAATAATAATATTCCACAACTATCACACAACGCCGTCTAGGTCCCAAGCTAAGCAGAGCTTGTGTTATGGGTACTAGACAACTGATAAACATACTTATATATTTCTAAATACATACATATCTTCTATATATATATTATATATCTATATTATAAAAATGACCCCCGTTTTCCGTTGTCACGACTTGGCATGAAAACGGCTTGACCGATTTGGCTGTTTTTTTTTTTGTTGTGAATGTTATCGTGAGGACAAGGTTCTTATGGAAAAAAAATAATAGTAGTGTAGGGTAGGGTAGGGTAGGGTAGAGTAGGGTAGGGTAGGGTAGAGTTGGGTAGAGTAGGGTAGGGTAGGGTAGAGTAGGGTAGGGTAGGGTAGAGTAGGGTAGGGTAGAGTAGGGTAGAGTAGGGTAGAGTAGGGTAGAGTAGAGTAGGGTAGAGTAGGGTAGAGTAGGGTAGAGTAGGGTAGAGTAGGGTAGAGTAGGGTAGAGTAGGGTAGAGTTGGGTATGGTAGGGTGGAGTAGGGTAGAGAAGGGTAGAGTAGGGTAGGGTAGAGTAGGGTAGAGTTGAGTATAGTAGGGTGGAGTAGGGAAGAGCGGGAGCGAAGCCGCGCGGGCAAAAGCTAGTCTATATATATAAAAATGACCCCCGTTTTCCGTTGTCACGACTTGGCATGAAAACGGCTTGACCGATTTGGCTGCTTTTTTTTTTGTTGTGATTGTTATTGTGAGGAGAAGGTTCTTATGGAAAAAAAATTAGGGTAGTGTAGGGTAGAGTAGGGTAGAGTAGGGTAGAGTAGGGTAGAGTAGGGTAGAGTAGGGTAGAGTAGGGTAGAGTAGGGTAGAGTAGGGTAGAGTAGGGTAGAGTAGGGTAGAGTAGGGTAGAGTAGGGTAGAGTAGGGTAGAGTAGGGTAGTGTAGGGTAGAGTAGGGTAGAGTAGGGTAGAGTAGGGTAGAGTAGGGTAGAGTAGGGTAGAGTAGGGTAGAGTAGGGTAGAGTAGGGTAGAGTAGGGTAGAGTATGGTAGAGTAGGGTAGAGTAAGGTAGAGTAGGGTAGAGTAGGGTAGAGTTGGGTATAGTAGGGTGGAGTAGGGAAGAGCGGGAGCGAAGCCGCGCGGGCAAAGCTAGTTATAGATAAATTACACCCAGACACAGAACAAATGATCATGCTCATCACATAATCATTTGTTCTGAGTGGGAATCGGCATAGCAGTAAGGGGCACTAACCACTAAACCAAGACTTGAGTCTAGCTTCCGTAGGCTTGAATTAATCGGCACTATACCTCAAAATAAAGTGTTATCCATCATACTTTCGAACACAGCCAAAAAAGTTTCACTACAAACAGTATACTCGGATCTTTGCCTACATATCTCAACCACTATTTCCAATCTCCAATATTTCTTACCACCGGAACACACCCGCTGTGTATCGCCTATTTACTCCTAGACTTCGATAAGTAAATATTTACCGTGAGTACCACCCCTTACTTGCACCTTATCACTATGCGGAGGGGAGACTAATTTCCTTTCACCATCTTCCCCTGCCATCATTATTTTGTTATCACAAATCTAAAATATTACGAAGAGTGTTTTGGAAAAATCGTGTTTGTATTTTAGCTTGTGGGTTGAAATTATGGGAAGTAACACATGCCGTGAATTTAATGTTTGTGTAATTAAACTAGTTTGGTATTTTCTATTATAAGAGGGGAATTTTTTTGGATACTGTCGAAAGTCGTCCCCAGTTGTATTTGCCCCAAGTGTCACCATAACGACCGGTCATCGATGTCCAACAGTGGACGTCGACTCAAATAACGGTAATGTTGTCTATTTCTGTTTTGACTTTTAGGTGTTACTGCCCTTCGAACTTTAGCAGGTGTATTCCTAGGAAGCTTCGATTAATTACTAATTAAATTAAAACAAGCAGTATCTATTACTAAAAATACCATTTTTTTTTTGTCTAAAATTCATCAACAAATGAGAGAGCGTGTCAGGCTTTTACTGACTAAAGACCAAATTAAAAAGTCATAATTGATAATAATCTCCACTTCATATTAATATCATTCTTTTTGCATGCTTTATAAATGTGTTTTTCCCAAAACACAATTTTCCATGAACATAGATCAGGCAGTTAGAATAAAATTTACCTCGACTGTAATTATTAATGTAAATCATAATTTTACTTTCCATCTGAATAAATTTTATTTTTATAATAATTTCTCCTAGTTCTTACAGCTTCTGTCTGATTTATGAACAGAATTGTACAAATGATTCTGTACATTTTACTTTTACAGTCTTGTTTACTCGTTCACTGTTTACTGCTATAGTTAATGTTGTTGTATCAACACTTTCCTTTATGACGTCATCTCGCGACTCTCTTTGCGATGCTCGTTTCATATGATTTGTTTTTTCTTCTTTCTGTTCTGGGTTATTAACTGAAACACTGCTGTTGATGAATTGTGTATGTACATTGTTTATTTGCGTATTGTCATCTTAGTAAATAAATATCATAGTGTGTGTCTTTATTGGTGGATTTAGTTCTTTTCTTTTTTCAAATATATTGGTTTTAAGATTTGATAGTACTTTAATAATATGATTTTTTTAAACAACTATCTTCTGCCAGCGGCTACGTTTGCGTGAAATTACGTTTTTTCATACTCTTTGGACCCCCATTTCACCCCCTTAAAAGTTTAATTTCTAAAAATCCCTTCTTAGTGCTCGCCTACGTCATAAAAGGAAGCCTTGTGTAAAATTTATGCTCCTAGTCCCAGTAGCTTCGACTGCGCGTTGATATGTCAGTCAGTCAGTTTCTCTTTTTATATATATAATAGATATAGATTAGTTTAAACTTAAATTATATACTTCTTGTAACTCAAGTTTTGTCATATTTATGTTATATCTCCATGGCAATTTGCCAATTAGATCTTCGGACATACGAGTGCTGTCTGACATTTCATGTAAGTTTATATAAAATAAAATATTTCTTTATTTAAAAATCCTTTAAAGCGTAAATACCACAATAAATAAGTATTTACAAAACCATTTCTACTGTTACTTCAACATGACATATAGACTCAATACCATCAGATACACATTAATGACAATCGTGGCTGCTCCGCCAGGGACCGGAGTTGTGGGTGTAACGGCAATGGGCGACGAGGTAGTACTCGGTGAGGTAGTATCGGGATCTGTCGACGAGATAATAGTATCATCGGATGATGTGGTAGTAATATCATCGGACGACACGGTTGTTGTATCATCAGACGACACGGTTGTAGTATCATCAGATGACGTGGTAGTAGTATCATCAGACAAAGTGGTAGTAGTATCAGCAGACGACGTGGTAGTAGTATCAGCAGACGACGTGGTAGTAGTATCAGCAGACGACGTGGTAGTAGTATCAGCAGACGACGTGGTAGTAGTATCAGCAGACGATGTGGTAGTAGTATCAGCAGACGACGTGGTAGTAGTATCAGCAGATGACGTGGTAGTAGTATCAGTAGATGACGTGTTAGTAGTATCAGCAGATGACGTGGTAGTAGTATCAGCAGATGACGTGGTAGTAGTATCAGCAGATGACGTGGTAGTAGTATCAGCAGATGACGTGGTAGTAGTATCAGCAGATGACGTGGTAGTAGTATCAGTAGATGAAGTGGTAGTAGTATCAGCAGATGACGTGGTAGTAGTACCAGCAGATGACGTGGTAGTAGTACCAGCAGATGACGTGGTAGTAGTCTCACCTGGTGCTACAGAAGGGCCATCTACGACGATTACTCCTTCGTTGTTAGTGAAGTGGTCTTCTTGCCTGAAAACAGTTAAATAAAAAAGTCAATTTCAAGGTGAAGTGGCAAACTCAAGTAGCAGTGGGTAAGGCACATTGCTCGCAGAACTGGTCGAGTGGCCCTTAAGGTTCTAGAGTGGCGACTGTGCATCAGAATATATAGTATTGAAAGGCCTTTCACAAGGTGGACCGAGTGACCTGGTGAGAGTCGCGGGAATCAGATGGATGCGAGACGCACAGCACCGTTCCTTGCGGCGACTTTTGGAGAAAGCCTATCTTCATCTGTGAAGGTCTTTCGGCTGAAATGATCATAATTAAAATAATGCTAAGTTTTTAAAAGTGGCTAATCTTCAGCTACATCAAATACACAGTATATATACAATAGATAAAAAAATCGGACAATCATTCTCCATTAAATCCAATTGAAAAAGACGAAGAAAGATAATGTCTTCCGTAGATCCAAAATTAGAAACAAGTCGTTAAGTGGGAAACAAATAACATGGTTCTACATTTGCTTACCCTGAATTTTTAATAGCTTCAACAATATAATCCGTCACCAGCTCCTTAGCGTCTCCCGCGGCAACAAAATCTCCATGCAAAAAGTCAGTCCTTGCTACCTGACGAGCAATAGCTTTAGGTATATCAGCTACCATGGCTAGCACATCCCTTTCGTCTAGTAGGTCATCACTTAGAGTATAGTGCATTGTGACGAAAGTACTGATGAGGCTAAGGTCGTATAGTGGGGGTTCCGCAGTTCCATATTTGGCAATGTTTCCTTCAGTACCATAGTTGTATCTGCGGAAGAGTTTGTCTCTTATGTTTTGACCGTAGTGTGCTATTTGTTTTAATGCTGCTCCTGGCTGATCGGTTTGGGCGGCGTTGTTCCTCTAAAAACAGAGTTAAACGATTATAATAAGCACTTATACTATAACTAGTATTTTCATACAAAATCAAAAATATTTAAATTGAACGTTTTAAACATTACGAAATCTATGCGAAGCAAGCGATAGTACAATATTGATAAACGAATTATGTATTTTAAAAAGTCATAAAACTAAAGTTGTTGTTTATGATGTTATTATACAGTCCTGCATGATTGTTAGTGTTTTACAAAAAACCCTGTAAATGCATTAGATTGTTGGCGAATTCAACTTCTATTTAATTGTTATTTTTGTTATAAATCTTTCTCGGTTCGAACACGTAATTGAAAAGAGTCTCTAGTCTATCAATCATATCACTTGTACTGTTGTATGGCTCGAACAGAAACATAATGATACGTAACGTTAATGCATTGTTTTCCCTCACAAGAAGTATTTCTCTGTCACAATAATTAATGTGAGCAATTGATTGGTTAATTGCGGGTAGAGCTGCTCCAATAAAAACTCAAAGCGTGCTCAATCATGCGAAAAAGTGTGAACATTAATAATTCACATGGGATTAATATTCTATGAATGAATGTATGGGTTTATTAATAAATATGCATGTTCGAATGTCAATGTTCCTCTACATATGTATGTATTGATGTATATTCAATCATCAATCGCAGTTTAATAATTCGTTGAACTGTATCCGAGGTAATCAGATGTACACAGATTTCTCTTGTTCTTATACATTTACTAGCTGCTCCCAGCGGCTTCGCCCGCGTGATAGCAGAAAATTATCCCAAGGGAACATACTTCCGAGATAAAAAGTATCCTATGTCCTATTCCAGGACATGTCTATCCGCGTACTAAGTTTCATCAAAATCGGTTTTGCCGTTTAGGCGTGAAGACGTAACAAATAAACTCACTTTCGCTTTTATAAGGATGATTAATCTGGATACCTGAATTATTTTGACATGAATCGCAATTATGTAAAATGTTTTGTTTATATCATAGAAGAGAATATTAGAATTCTGAAACTCATACGTTGTTAGAACAAATACTTATCTACACTAATATAATAAAGAGGTAAAGTTTGTTTGTTTGTAGGTAGTAATTTCTGGAAGTACTGGTCCGATTGCTAAAATTTTTTCACCGCTAGAAAGGTGATTTATTCTCGAGTGACATAGGCTATAATTTTATGTACAAAACGTTATAATTTATTTAATAATGTTTAAGATAATACCCAGTATCATATGACTGTAAACGCCACTCGGAGCGTGTTACGTCACGGAGTGAAAAAATCCCCGAGACCACTTATATATTAATTTGTTTTTTGAAAGTGGTTACGTAATCAAGATCATTTAACAAAAGAAAATTAAATAATAAACTATTTAATTACATTTGAGTTATTTTTTTAATAAAAAAAACTAAATAATTGTAATCTTTATTTTTTTAATCTACTTAATATGTAAACAGTTCTAAAAATTTGTCAATATATTGTGTTTATACGTTTATTTGAAGCAACTTTAATACTTACATAATTTTAAAACAATATCGTTTTTTCTTTAACAAGCTTTATTCTGTATGAATTGTAGATAAAACCCTTACTTGGTAAAATATTTGATTGTAATTAATTAAATAACAGCTAAATTATGGTTTAGACCCAAAGTAAGCGTATAAATAATTCTCAGTATTCATTTGCATAATATTATTTTTCCTCGTATTTATAATCAGGCACGGTACAACTTGTGGGGTGTAAAATAATTTACTACGATAATAAAAGCATTTAGCAATATTTATGGTTACAATCACAATAAAGATTCCGGTATAGATAAAAGGCACATAAATATGGAACGATGAAAACACCTACGGCTTCATAATTTTTTTGATTGTTGCGTAAAATTGCGAGATTGTACTATCTTGTATGTAGGTACTAAACTAGCGACTGCACCTAACTAAACTAACTTTCCTGGTATTTTTTTATTATGGATAGGCTCTCGTTTGACCATCCATCTTACCCTATCTCACCTGATGGTAAGCGATGATGTGGTCGACGATGGAGCACGCTTGCCTAGAAGCAAACTATTCACTCTTGACTTGCATAGTAGGACGCTGGACGATTTATCATTAAATACCCCTAGGTTATGGTTATCAATGGAACCTTCGCTTTCATCCAGTAAGACAAAATAATATACTTACAAACAAAGGCATAATATGACGAATACCGAAGAGTTGACACATATAACTCAAGTTTGCGTTCCCGAGACAGTAGTCCGTTTGCTTCATTGGCCAATCCAGGATATTACCTGGTAGCATCTCCGTGGAGCCAGGGGGATATAATTCCACTGCACCCATTTGTAAAGCTGTATTCTGTAAATAAAATAATCTAATGTATTACAATGCGTCCATTAAGTGACAATCTTCACCCACCTGTCCGGATATGGTGTAACGTCGGATCATGTTCGTGGGGCAAACTTGGCTAGAGATCGCCCTAGACAGAAAAGTTTGGAAGGAGATTGGGAGGTGTTTACCCAGCAGTGGGTTTTTTTTTTTTGTGTCGACGGGGAAAATCATCTTTGACGAAACCCGCTCTTGGGTGGAGCGGGAGACAGTGTCAGACTCTTACTGACTAAAAACCCCGCGCCGTTCCTTCTAGCCTTCATACCGGGGCACGAGCTCCCTTTCGGACAACCCTGTCCCCAGTAGGCTTCAACCCAGCTGGGCCCCTTCTGGTGCTGACAACTCCTTGAGGCGCGCGGGAACAGGGCGCGCCGTCGACGTCTTGGACTCGGTCCATTACCGGACGATCGGACAGCAAGCTACCCATAGCTCGCCGTCCGCGAGCCCGCGTCTACGGTGGCCGGAAATCGGGATCGGAATCCCGGCGACGGCGGCGAGGGCGCCTTTGCCTGATGCGGTCGGCCTCCTCCTTTGCAAGCATTACACCCAGCAGTGGGTCACACAATAGGCTAATAGAAAAAACATGTATTACAACAACCTCACCACCACAACAATGAATAATAATATCACTCACCTCGATAATGATCATTTTGTATTATGCCTTCCAGTCTCACTCACCCGGTTGAAATCAATATTGTACCGGGCGAGTATACCTTTCACCAATTTATTTACTTATTATTAATACATTTTTGTATTTTTTCATGTTACCAAACACTGTTTTGTTACCTCTGATGTGAAGCGAGGATCCTTTAATATGATTGATTATATTCTGGTGAATATATTTTGTATTATGTAGGTGAGGTGCGGGCCAGGTTAATGATAATGTTTACTCTCATTAGCGTTACGGTTAGGGGCCATGTAGACGCGGCAACGAATTTAATATCGTTAGGTTTAATACATTTTTAAGAGCTTTTCTAGTATATAGGGCACTGAGAATTTATATTCTTTTAATAAGTTAGTTTCTATAAAATAAAATAAAGTCTATTAAAATTCAGGATTTTTTTAGGCGCTGCTAATGTACTGTACTGCAATACGCTCATATATACCATCCATCCATTGGACATTTATCCTTTGTCCAAGGTAAAAGCCAGCCCTTGGGTCACACGACGAATCAACAACAATAACAATTGTTTACTTACATATATTAAGTCAGTCATGACCGCACTCGTTTGTAATTGAGTATTGGGGAAATATTCTTGATATCCAACTCCTGCCAGAAGGTGCGCTGACACAAGCTTCTGATTGTACTCCGGCCGCATTGAAGCCATCACCAAGAATACTGTGCCACCCTGCACAGAAAGAACAATTTTTATTATTATATAGGTACCTTTATGTGATAATAATGTGAATGTGAGAACACTGTAGACTCCGTAAAGTCGTGAATTATTTCATATTTTAATCCTCTTTTTTATTATTTTGCCTGATCTACACTGTCTTCTCATACCTATTAATAATATCATCTTCTAAATACCATAATAAATCTGTATAAAAGTGCAAAACCAATGTAAGGACTTAAAAAAAATCTTGATTTTCTTTTATGGAAATATAAAAAAAAATAAAAATTAAAGAGTATAATAATCGTGGATCTTCTTTATCTTCTTCTCAAACGACCAATTGCAACCGTGCATTCCGACATGTTATAAGTGCTGAGGCTTAGATTTACACACGCTCCTAGATTCTTTATTTACCTGAGAATGTCCAATATAATGCAGCTTATCCTTCTTTGTAAATTCCAGAATATAGTCGATCATAGCTGGTAAATCATACATTCCTATCTCTTCGAAGCTGAAGTCGAAGAACTGGTACTTCTGCTGTTCATCATCAGGGTTCAAGGTGGTGTGGAACCGAGAGTTCTTGTTGCCTCGAGCATTGCCCATCCAGACGTCGAAGTTGGCGTCAGCTAGATTGTAAGCTGGAAAAGATTTAAGGTGATAAACATAATAAAATAACAGCCTATATTATCCCATTACCAACCCGCACTGGGCCTGCGTGGTGGATAACAGCCTATTCCCTCAAATAGAGAGGAGGCCTGAGTCCCGGCTGTGGGAACATTATAAAGGCTGATGATGATGATGATATTATCCCATTGCAGAGCAAAAGCGTGAATAATTAAAGATCAAGAATTGAACCGCAACCATAAGGGAACGGACAAGTCCCCGCTACAAGAGTTAAGATATACCGCAGCAATTTTTAAAAGAGTTATCGTGGCTGCGGAAAGCAGGGCCAGGTGGCCACCTGTGCTCTGTGTTTTAGTCAGTAGACATGCATGCTCTCATCGCCTCATGCCTCTCGATGTACTTTTTGAGGATTTTCCACTGCACTAAAAACGACAGAATAGAATGCCTAGAGTTTTATCGAGGAAGTAGTCGCATTTACTATGTATCGTGGTAGACTGTACAAAAAACAAATATAGGTCTTTCAAATCTTACCAAGGCTAAGGTCCGGTCCAATCATAACCATGGACAGTGAGGCTGACATAAGTCCATGCATCAGGAACACTACAGGCCTGTCTTCTGTTGTAGGCTGCCCTACCCTTCCTTCGGGTATCCTGTGCATTTCCAGGATGTAGCCATCGGAGGTGGTGACTTTGTGGGTCTCTGCTTTGTAGCCATCTGCTGTTATTCTTTCAATCTGAGAACCAAACAATCAATGGATCATTCATCCATCGCTTGTTGCGGCGACGCTTAAGGGAAGCCAAGGTCCAACAGTGGATGTCTTTCGGCGACATGAACCAGCTTTGCGCGTATGTCAAACTCTTTGTCATTCCCCGCTATTCTGTACTGTGATATGCAAATATTATTTATCTAAATCTTCTTCATTAATCATTCTGTCTATTAGAGAAATCTGCATGAGTAGAATAGAATTTTATTTTGCATGATAATCTGATCAATAGATTTGAGTTTATCGCGTTCATACAGACAGGCAGACGCAGTGCGCTGCTCTACCTCTAGCAACCTTTTATCAGTTAGGATTGACTATTTTTAACTTATCTTACCATCTTTTCCCTTGCCTTCTTGTACTGTTAGTTAGGAAATCTGACAAGTCATACTATTAAATGCTTGTAAATCAATCACGCTTTAGTACGGATTTCGACGTAATTTGGCTCAAGGGAATAGGATGATAGGATTAATCGGTAGACGAAAACTCGATCCCGCTGAAGACACCCGTCGGGAGTCGCAGGTGTCATGACACCGGCGAGACAGTCAGTATCTCGCCGTTCGGTCGTCCAGTAAAGGAGAGTTGAGGTAAAGGTACACCTGTCAAGTAAGTTTGTATGGAAACCTGCACAGTTTTGCAACATGCTTGCTCCAGCTTACCTGTAAAACTCAACTGTACAGGCAAACTTGTCAGGTATAGCCTAGCGTTCGGCCCAAGCCCGGTTCGGCAAACTGTTGTGTACATCGCGCGCCTCAAAGAGATGTCTACGAATTAATCTAAGTAGTTTTTGCCATCGGTAGGCTATAATTTATTAACCTAGGTCGAAATTTCCTCTACAATCCGTGGAAAGTTATCTAGCCAGGTGTAAATTTTCATTAGATTAAGTAATGTAATTAATTTTCAGCCTGATTCGGAATTCCAACCACGAGATCTTTCGTAGATCGTTAAGAATTTTGGTAAACTTAAAATTAGGAATATTAAGACGACCAGCAGTGCTACCACGAGCAATAACGTGATTTATTTGACGACCTAAACTGAATTGTCAAAGGGGTGGAACCATATAGGGTGTATAGCTTAGAGCAGTGGTGGCCGAATGGTAATGGCTCTGACTTACGAGTTTTTTGTCGCTGGTTCAAAGTTTCGAACCCAGCTAGGCTCATTACTTTGTGTAATTTATTTTATCACCACTGCTCTCAAAATGATGAAGGATAACATCGTGAAGGAACCGGCATGCCCTAGAACCAAAAATTCGAAAACATGGCATCCATCATCCCGTACTGGGCCAGCGTGGTGGATTACGGTTCATTCCCTCTCCTAGAGAGGAGGCCTGAGTAGAGCAGTGGGAACATTAAAAAGGCTGATGATGATGATGATGAGCTCTATCCCTCTTTCTCGCTCGCACCGGTTGTCATTTTACTACGTCATGGTAACTGCCCTGAACTCAGAGTAGGGCTTTGTAAATGGACGTATATCGAAAATTTTAATCCAGCAGGTTTTTTTTCGATAGAGGAATGATATGAAGAGCGTTTTATATTTACGTAATTATTATTGATAAAAATATTGTGGTGAAATACTGTTTACAAGGTAAGTTTTACCACAAAATAGATAGTTACAGAAGTCCTCTATAGGTACAAAGCGCGCTCGAGCAACGCACACATAGACACCGCTGTCGGACACAATATCTCGGCTTAGTCGCCCGGTCGCACTCGTATAGTGCACGGCGATCGCCTAGCGTAGGTATAAAAACTGAAGTACATACATGAGATGATGAGATTGACTTCTGTACCTATCTATTTTGTGGTTTTACGCTTCAAATGTAAGAAATCTTGACAGACAGCTCAGTATAGATATCATAAAGATAAGCATGATCAATAACATACTATTCTAACGGTCAAGGCGTTTGATTATCTCGTAAGACCTTAACATTTACTTACCTATAATATTAACAGTAAAAAAATGCCCTTTTTGATAAGCCTACGATTTCTTTTTATGTGTGTAATCATCCAATGATTTCTCCCACTTTAGGGTGGAGAGAGAGATCGTGTTAGACTTTAACTGACTAAAACCAAATCTAGGTTTCTTTTTTGCCTAGCGGTCCTTGGTCCCAGTCACAGAAAAGATGAAAGAAGTTAGAAAGGAAATACTTTCCAATTTGTACTACAACGTGTCGCCGCTTGTCTCCCACCTTTTAACTCCACTACAGGCAATAAACCAATACTAACGCGCATTATGAAACTAACAAACCACGCACACTTAGATCACAAGTTTGTTATTGGTAGTTGAACTATGAGCATTGCCCTACTTTGTGGCACATCTGCCCCGCCCATTCTAAACTCTTTCATCTGTTATGTGATTCCAGTAAGCTGTGGTCCTGCTGGGCTCCTACGGTTTTGTAGACGTCTCTTTGAGAGGACGATACGGGCTCGGACGATGATAAGCCTACTAGGGTGAGGCCAAAGAGCGTAATTTTATGAGTCGTGAGTCTCAGAATTTCCGTTGCGTAATTTCTACTGCATTGATTCAGACAATTCATTTTGTGTCGCCGTGTGAAACCGATTTCACACAGCGGCGCAAAATGAGTTGTCTGCCGCAGTAGAAATGCATGGAGTCGAAATTACGCGACCGAAATTCTGCGACTCACGACTAACAAAATTACGCTCGTTTGCCCTCACCCCAATAATGTTAACTTTGACACAGATTTTTGTACTCACAGTTTGGTAAACAGAATATGTAGGCAAAACATTTGATGACGTCACCACACACAGAACAAATCCCAGTATCAATCGACCCAGCACCATTTTGATAGCAACTACTGGAAAATGTCGCATGTTTGTCATACTTATACCTTCTCGTTTATCAGTTTGTTTTACGAGACTATTTGTTTTATTACTATGAGTGGTAAAAATATTACGTTTATGGTGGCGGATTTGACTATTATATCATGGATATTGTTTGATGACGATACATTTTTAGGGCTAGTTGTAAATGTCTGCATTACTGATAGGTTAAGTGGAAAATCCACGTGTTAGTCATCGTTGGGTTGTTCTTACCGCCATAATTATGGCGTTAAGTCCCTTCTTTAAGTAGTGGTTTGATAGACACCACGGCGTCCTCGCCTTCCGCATGACGCAGGTTTTCATCGGACTTGGTTAGTTCGGGAGTTTCCTGCACCGGATTCATGCGGAAGAATCGCCCGGATGTCACCACTGTGTGGACCGCCTAGAGGACATAGTAGAACATTCGGTAGAGGTGTGTCCCAATTGGGCAGAGCACCTCCGTGTCCTTGTAGAGTGTCTTGCGCCGGGATTTTGATACAGGCCATGTTCGGCTAGGTAGGTTAGGTAGGTATCCCGTTTATTTATTCTCTCTTTAGGGTTTGATAAAGAAAAACCGTAGCCAAACACACATTGACACTAAGTTTGCAACTCAGCTTCAGTAAATAAGTATGTATACAACGTCTAACGTTAAATGTGCAAAACCTGAAAATTGTTTGATCAGAATAACGAGCAGAATCAATTCAACCAATTTTTAAAATAGGTTACATTTTTCAATAAAATCTTCATTTCAAATGTTGCCCAGTCTATTTATGAAGGTCAAGCCATCACGTGCGCAAACCCGCCGAAATAGGTAAACAAACACAAATGGTTGTAGTCCAATCAAATTTTCTCATACTCGAGATTATAAAAGTTCTTATTTCAATGCAGATATTAATTTTAAACAAACTAAAACTGCACATAAAACCTTTAATTTTTTTTTTATGTTTTTTTTCTCACATTATTAGGTCAATTAAGTAAATTAAATAAAAGCGTGTTAAAAATCATTTGGGGTGTCTGAGGTTTTGCGCATTTAACGTTACACGTTGTATAAATACATAATAAGCCTAAGTTATCATTAAAGCGCATGCCGATACAATCAAGCCGCGTGGTAATCTTGCTCAAAGTCGAAAGTCAAAGTCAAAATATTTTATTTCACATAGGCCTACATGGGCACTTATAAAACGTCAGAAGCTAGTGCACGGTTCCAAATTGGTCGTTTCCTATGGAGAAGAACCGGCAAGAAACTCCATGGTTACTCTTTTTAAAAAAAGTGGTAGGTGTTACAATATGATAGTATGTAAGAACAGTACATATCAATACTGTACACAAAAGCAAAAAATAAAAAACGTAATTCAAATAAAAAAGTAATTTAAATAGGAAGTAATCTAAAGGTTTGTAAGGTATACAGTGTTCTCACATTCACATTACAAAACGAAAAAGAGGCTATATAAAAAAAAAGCAATAGAAATATAGATAATTGCAACTATCAATAAATTGTTAACAAAATAAATTATCAACGAGTTTAAGGTAGTCTCAAAAATTAAAAAAAAAAAGTACTTATTGCAAAAGCAATGTCCTATAGAAAAAAAAATACAAATAAAAAATGTATATATATTAAAACAGAGGTGGAGCAGTTAACAGACACAATATTGGTGAGTTACCAGGGAGCCACATGTGCAGAGGTAGTCATTGCCAAACAAGCGTGTCTTCGACATAGTATTTAACCTTGTAATATGCTTTTTTGGTTAAGACACGCTTAATATGCGTTTTGAATTTTCCCTCACTAAGTTCAGTTACCGCCTTTGGTAGCTTGTTGTAAAAACGTATGCTGTTTACTAGGAATGACTTGCTGGTCTTAGCTAATCTCCATTTGGTTAATACAATTTCGTGTTTACTACGTGTATTTTTGTTCTGGAAATCGCTTCTAATTTTAAAGAGTCCTAAGTTTTTACGAACATACAAAATGCATTCCAAGATATAAAGAGAAGGCAGAGTCAGAATATCGATTTCTTTGAATTTATTTCTGAGGGACTCGCGAGGACCCATCCTATAAATAGCCCGGATAGCTCTCTTTTGCAATATGAAAATTGAGTCCACATCAGCTGCAGATCCCCGCAATAAAATGCCATAAGACATAATACTGTGAAAATAAGCATAGTAAACCAACCTAGCCGTAGCTACATCTGTCAATTGCCTTATTTTTCTAACTGCATATGCAGCTGAGCTTAATCTTCCCGAGAGAGTTCTAATATGAGCGCCCCACTGCAGTTTAGAATCGATAGTCATACCCAAGAACACAGAGTCCGCAATAACATCAAGTTTTTTGTCATCAAGAATTAGACTGACGCCAACTTGGGGGACACTAGGTAATGAAAACTTTATACATTTAGTTTTATTGGCATTTAATAGGAGATTATTAGCTTCGAACCATTTCGAAAGAACTGCCAGACTTTCGTTAACATGCAAGACATCCCCATCTTTTCTATCTACTTTAAAAATAAGAGAGGTGTCATCAGCAAATAGAATTATATCGGATAAATTAGCCATCATGTAAGGAAGGTCATTAATGTAAACTAGAAAAAGGAAGGGGCCAAGAATTGAACCCTGAGGCACGCCCATCTTTACTAGAGATCCCGAGGACGTCGCCCCATTAATGGATACTTTTTGCTGCCTGTAAGATAAATAGGAAAAAACAAGATCAGCAGCTCGTCCACGAATTCCGTAGTGATGTAATTTACAGATTAGAGTATTATGGTCAACACAGTCAAATGCTTTAGAGAGGTCACAGAATATGCCAATGGCATCCTGGGATTTCTCCCAGGATTCCAAAATGTGACTGATGAGTTTCACTCCTGCATCCGTCGTTGACCTTCCTTTCGTGAAACCAAACTGATGACTGTGCAAAATCCTATTGGAATTAAAGTGAGACAACATCTGGTCAAGCATGATTTTTTCATAGATTTTACTCAATGCTGGAAGCACAGATATTGGTCTATAATTAGAGGATCACTCTTACTACCTGATTTGAAAATTGGTACTACTTTACTATGTTTCATTAAATCAGGAAATGTACCGCTGTCCAAACATTGATTAAATATGCCTGTTAGGACAGGAGCAATTGTATCAATAATATCTCCAAGAACCTTAACAGATATACCCCATAAGTCTTCAGTGTTTTTTATATTAAAACTTTTGAATGTTTTTAAAATTGTATCAACAGAGATACGCTTAAATTCAAAGGTTGGTATATCCTTAGTGAAATATTGTTTTAAAAAAGATTCAGCTAACAAAGATGAAGAAGGGAGAGATTTCGTAACTTCTATTGGGATATTAGTGAAAAAGTTTTCTAATGTCTCGGCCACTTTTGACGTATCTGAGATGATTTTGTTGTCAATTTTTAGTGACAACTCATTCCGATTTCGTTGGTTTGCCTTTCCAGTTTATCACCTTCCAGACAGCTTTTATTTTATTATTAGAATTTTCGATTATCTTACTTATTGATTTAGATTTAGCTTGGGCAAAAACTCTTTTGAATATCTTTGAATAGATTCTAACGTGCTATGCTATGCTATACCTGTTATCAAGATAATAAATCATTACAGAGTTAAGACGATTTATAAGACAAGGATGATGATTTTTTGTAGTATCTACAGTGATTTAAAAAAAAAAATGTTAGAACTGATAAAACTGTCCATATAGGTATCATTCAGATTGCTAAAATCAAATTAAAGAGCAGTTGTTTGATACAAAAAAAATGAAGGCACCTACATACCTTCATAGGTACCTATTATTAGACTAAAAAGTCGATGAATGAGGGCATCCCTAATAGCGTCGCAGATCATCGCCCCCGCACTAGCATCTTTGACATTCGACCAGATTTGAGTTTTATGGTGAAAACAGCGTAAGAATTGGACATAAAGCCAGTACGGTGAGAAGGAATATGAATCTATACACCACTACACCTCTATTCACCCCCTTTGACGATAGTGAGTATTTTTTTACAGACACAGGCAACGTCAACCATAAGCCAACATATCATCTAACATTTAACGACCTATTCAGTCCTCTACTTAGTCCTGTTTCGCACTGATAGCAGAATCCGGGTGTAATCACTAGGGACAATCATTTATAGCCTAATTCTGGTTGGTCGTGACATCCGCAGTACACTCGTCAAGAACTTTACTGTACTTCGCACTCGTGTTAAAAGGTATCGTTACCCTGTAATAGGGCTGTCTCATTTACAGTAATGTCTTAAACCTGAGTAGTATAATGTTTTAGTACTTTCTACGGGCCTACTTCGTTAAGGAGATAGAGTATAATTGAGATTCATAGTTTTTTTTGTGTGACTTGTTTCTTGAAACAAGTTTTAATTAAAATATTTTTTTCATAGCAAGCTTTAGCTCGGTATACCTATATAATTAATACTCGTCAAGACGAATCATACTAGCCCAAACTCGATGGGGTTGTGTCGTTTAACTACCAAGTTCCTATAGCCACATTCTGGTTCCATCATCAGATCATCTTCATGTCATAATAATTTTGCATTGTCATTTGATTTACACATAAATGCAAAATTTCAGCTCAATTGGTAACCAGGAAGTAGATCAAATTTAATTTGCAAGATTTGATTACAGACAAACATCGGGACAGGTCATAAATTCAATGTTTATATCTACCAACTACCTATATTTCTTTGACTGCAGGGCAAAAACACAGTTCCAAATTTTGCTATTAAAAGAAAATAAATAAAATATTGAATATTTAAGAGCTCCAAAAAGGTTCCTAACCTAGCTTGTTATGCTACGTTATCTACTACTACTACTACGCTCTTTCAATTTTATTTTATTTCGTATTAGTAATGTTGAAAGTGCTTCCTTTATTTATAGGTACCAACTGAACGTGTTTCATTTGAAGCTGCTGCCTCCGATTCCGATTATCCACTTCCGAATTCGGTACCAAATAAACCGATTACGTTACATCCCTAAATGGTTCGTGTTCTCCTATCTCCATTGACTTTTCTTTTCCTCTTTATTACAATCCAAAGGGTCAATTTAAAAGACCATTTAACAAAATGCCAACCCTGCATATTAACAAAGATGATTATAAGGATAGCGATGTATAAGATCATTAGGAGGGCTGTGTTCACGTCATTACCCACGCCGACATGTGGGCGTAGCCATTTTATTACGCCATTTTGTTTATTTATCCCCAAATTAACTCTTAATTTAACCTTTAACCTTGTTATTTGTGTAATTGTTCCGATAAATGAAGGCTTCATTTAGGGTTTACCTTTTGTAAGTGGTTCTGCCCCTTGTAATTTTGTTTCTTTCAGAAGAAGAGTTATGAAGGGTTCCTGTTGAAACGTTGCAATTTTCTGTCTTCCGCTATTTTCAATTTTCGGTAAAAGTTTTAGTTATTGAGTTGATTTTCTTCATGTTCCTTTACCTCTTTAGTCTCTATTATAAAATAAATCCATTTGAAACAAAATAATAATAGTTTCAAAGCCTTCCTAATAACGAATTGATTATTTTATTTCACTTGGCTCGTTCGTCTGGGTAAGGTAATTTTGCGGGTAACCTTATATATGTATTTATTACAACCGATACTATTTATTAGTAGAGTTTGGACTGGTTTCTGTCAAAAATGTTATTAAGTTCAAACAAATTTATTTCATTATTAAAAAAAACGGAACGGTTTAGTTAAGTTTATTCCCAAGTGATTTTTGAATGGTTAAAAAAGCTTATAATTTTAAAGCTACCATCAGGTACGATCGCAGTCAAGCGTTAGTTTATAATAATTAAAAAAAAGTAGTTGTAACTGGTCAAAAATTGGCAGTGATTTTTTAATTTTGACCAATTAACGGTCTTCCCGTCCGATTATAATTTAGGTGTCTTCAAGGCAAGAGTGAATAGGCTCTTAATAAACTAGCGCGCCTCACCATCAACGATTGCATCACTGCTTACCATCAGGTGAGATCGCTGTCAAGCACTAGTTTATATCAATTAAAAAAAAAAATCTTGTATTATACATTCTGCACTAACTAAACAAAGTTCAGTTGAAACCAAAACGATACCCCACACAAAGTCAACGAAAATCAATTCAAAGTCAAACACGATGGAGTTAGAAATTCAGAAACCGCCCACCACATTACATTCAAGAACGGTACAAAGTATAACAACATCAAAAACCCTTTAATTGGAGCAGATCAAGGAATCCGTAGACCGTAACTCTTCTAAATGAATCAAAACTTTTAATGGCGGAGGAAAAGAACTTGAGACTGGTACGAGTTGAAACAAATAAACTCTACGAATGAGTAACGAGGAAAGTTTTTGATGACGACACTCAAAGACAAGGTTGGAGACGATTTGGACCACTTCTAGAATTTATAGGCCTATTAATCTGTCGTACTCCAGAATACGGAGCTGTACATAGTTTCCTTTTAATTTTCTGCCTCGGTAAGATTTACAGTAAAAGGATATTGTAGCCCGAAGATTTGCCAAACTTAAGTGGTGATGGGCAGGGTATATTGCCCGTAGAACAGATGATCGACGGGACCAAAAGGTTCTGTAGTGGCGACCGCGCAATGGAAGACGCAGCAGCGTTTAGAAGCCTCCAAGTAGACCGATGATCTGGTGAGAGTCATGGTAATGCGGAGGATGCGACACGCATAGAACCGTTCGTTGTGGCGACATCTGAGAGAGGTTTATGTCCAGCAGTGGACGCAGTTTATAATGAGATGAGTAGTATATTATACTGAGTTTTGAGCAACAGCATTTTCTAATAAGTAATTTAGAAGGTACGGAACTTTTTATTTACACCTTTCATGATTCATACTTAGCCAAGAACTACACACTGACTTCATAGTTTATAATTTAGAAAAGTTTTCTAAGGCAATCATTATGCGACCTTTATGCCATTTTATTTCGTGTTGATTCTTCTCTTATACATCTCTACCTAGCACTGCCTATTCAATTTTTTAATGTTCCCACGGGACTCAAGCCCCCTCTCTAGGATCCCCAAGAGGAACTGAGCTGTAATTCAGCACGAGGACCCAATGCGAGATGGTGGATATCACTTGTCTTCGGGCATGGTTCTATGACATACGGATTTCCTCACGATGTTTTCTTTTTGAGAGCAGTGACGATGAAATAAATAACACAAAGTAATTTGCCTCGCTGGGTTTGAACTCTCGACTTACAACTCCTAAGTGGGAACGGTTGCCACTGTTCACCTCTATTTATGCGCCAGCAACCCAACGGCCTCCTCGTTTTTCCATAATATCATATTTTCTTTGGTCCATCATTCATTTGCTTCCATCACGCCATTTCCCGCCAGTCCACTAAAGCTTTATTCAATAAAAGAAATCGCAGTGAAGCAAACAATACAAAAGTTCGCTACAGCTTAGTTATCGACAGCAGGTATAGTACCACCTGTGGTATATAGTGGCACGTCCAACTGAGCTGCTCTCGGCACGTACCGCTCATTGCAACCGATGGGGAAGTTTCATTTAAAAATCGGGTTGCTTCTACTAGTGCCTCAGGCAGTTATATTTTTGAGCCATTTGGGATTGAAACTGTTGGGCCGTGGGGTCCGAGTGCTCATTCGCTTTTAAAGAATTATCCAAACGCTTAGTTGACTCTTCGCGTGACCTAAGGGCTGGCTTCTACCTCGGTCAGAGATTAAGCATTGCCGCACTGTACAACGTGGCAATACCGCCAGCCTTTTGTGCACACTTCCAGTCGACAGCGATGCGGAGGAGTTTTATGACATCATATTTAGCGAGGCGTTTATTGATATATTATTTTTAATGAGATAAGAGTATTTTATAATTTAATTTGTTTAATAATTGTCCTAAAATAAAAAGTTGGTGTAAAAATTTTTGTTACTATTTTGGTGCACAATAAAGTTTCTTCTACTAGTTAGAATATAGGAATTCAGTTGAGGGTTGGTTGGTTGGCTTTGATTTTTTTAAAACTGTTTTATGTGCTTGCTGTTTCAGTTTGGTATTTATATTATCTCAGCTTATTTTGTTTGGTTTCTTGCGAAGCAAAACGCGGTATATTCCGTTTAAAAAATTGTTTAAAATTTTGTATGTTTTTTTTTATCATGCAATGACTTCTCACGCTTATGGGCGGAGTGGGAGGGCGTGTCAGACTTTTACTGACTAAAATTCTCTCCTATGTTTCTTCTTGCCATTCGTTACAGGTTGTGTATGTGTTTATTCCAGTTTATATCGGCCCTTAGGGGTAAAGATATTTTCAGCCACTATACCTAATATACCTATTACTCTTCGTAACAAAAGAAGTAAAACCTTAGATCTTTTCTAAGTTAATTTTATAATAAGTTTAGAAACGCTAGACCGTAATGAAATTGACTGAAAGGTCACGTTTAGAAGTTCTATTCAAGTAAAAAAATACTCAAATATAGGCTGGTCTTGTTGCTGATACAAAGGGGTCCTATTTTTCAGCTCTAGTGATATTTATTTCTAAGCTTGATTAAACATAAACCTTTCAAGTACATTCTGATCGAAATTCCCAAATAACTTGCTCTTTTGAATATTTTTTTCTAGCAATCTAGGTCTCAGGGCCAGGGGTTTTTTTCGGTGGGTAAAATTCATCCAGATGACTCTTGGGCGGAGCGGGAGATGGTGTCAGACTTTTACTGATTAAAAAACCCACCACGTTCCTTCGTTGCCTTTTATACCGGGGCCGAGCTTTCCTTTTGACCTTGCCGTGGCCCTACGGTCGCTGACAACATCTTGAAGCGCGCGGGAAAGGTCTAGGGGTGAGAATTGAATGACTTGTTCCCGTTCCAACTAAATAATTGATTGTTACTAATAAATAATGGAAGTGACAGATGAGTGGGTATAGTTGGGTCATCATTCCTTTGTCGCAAATCCTTGGCTTTACGCCTGACAGTTCAGTTTCCTGTATCGGGGATTACACTTAAATAATTAAGCACTTTCAATAGTGCTGCGCTGTGATACGTCCGCGACCGGGATTCGCTTTCGGATATTGAAATATTGCAATGTGAAATATTTTATGTAAGCTTCAGCGATAAATGTTCGACGTATTTATATTTTGTGATTAAAATCGAATGTATTAAAGTTTTATACTTTTTTTTTGTGTTTGTATTTCGGGCTGGTATCCGTAACTCCACGACTAAATCGTTCATTTTGCGTATGGGTGGGACAAATGTGTAATTCGATCCATTTCAGTGCCTTGGTGTTACTGACCACAGAACAGAAAATATAGGTAGAAGTGCCCTAACGTGGCTAAGCACGGGAACCAGTGTCGCCAAACTCACACATTTGCGTATCAAATTGTACATTACACACATAAAAAACAGTAATATGATTGGCTACGAAGCTACGAATTACAAACTTAACTTTTACAAATCATATTCTTATTGCTTTCATAAATTAGGTCTCATTACAACTTAAGAAAGTTGTTATTATTTGACATGACACAAACAATAAAGAAGTTTTAACCAATTTACAACGAGTTCGGCTACTCAACGCTAGACGGCGCTGTAACCAATTTATTCTATTCAGAACGCTAGTGCCTTTGAAATAGATGCCATATTCACCTGCACTAGTATATAATATGTAATAGGCGAATTTCGCCTGCTGTTGACAAACGCGCGATATCTAAGAGGCATTTCCTCTACTTTTCTTTATTCCGTGTTACTGACCATTTCGCTCAGGTTACCTGCGTGAGTACTTTGCCTTTTATCCAGCTATTGGACAGCTTAGAAGCAGATGAGCTGCTGTCTCGTCCTCTTCCATGCAGCCTCTACAGAGTGAGCTGTCTGTACTATTATTTTTATGAGCCCGTTTTGTCCCACTGTAGGGCAAAGGTCTCCCTTCCTTTATTCCACTCTTTTCTGTCCTTAGCTGTCTGTAACTCTTATAAATTTTATACTTTACCAAGCAGTGTTTTTGTAGAAATATTTAAACTTTTATTTTACTTTAACCTAGGTACTCGAGTAAATGACAAACACGAGGCAACCCACGCGAGTTCCGTTTTCCAGTTCGAGCCCACTTCAATAGGATGCTAACGACGTAAACTTTGTATTTATTTAGTAAGCACTGAATTTCACTAAAATATTTCAAGTTTGTTACAAGAAAAATAAGAAGGAATACTCTGTAAAATAAACCTGCGAAAAAATAAACACTTTGTGGTTTCATATTATCTATATTTCTACTACCAACCCAATTCATGACCATTCAGTGTGTTTACCCTAAATCTCTATCATACATTGCCTTCAAAAATATATAAACTACGTTCGCCACAGGCGAATATAATCTCAATTAAACATTATAGCTAAAAGCTTACCAGAATAATCGGAATTTTGCTAAACAAAATCCAAAAGTTTAATAACGTCGATTAGGGATTGGGATCAAAGCAATCGAGCGTTAAACTGCATTGAAAATGCGGGATTTTACGTCCCGTGCACAATGCTAGCGGGCGTGATCGAAAGCCGGGACATCCCGCGGTAATTGCCAGCTGTCCCGG
Organism: Mythimna lalbum; assembly: GCA_949319445.1. Classification (NCBI taxonomy): domain Eukaryota; kingdom Metazoa; phylum Arthropoda; class Insecta; order Lepidoptera; family Noctuidae; genus Mythimna; species Mythimna lalbum. Next base: position 4,672,788 of record OX439345.1, on the reverse strand, counting down.
CGAGTGGCATCCCTACCTGTGACGTAGACACCTATGCCGTGTTAGGGATGTTCAATGTTCATCACGGAACATTATTGTTAGTCAATGTTGGTTTAAGTGTGCTTTGTGAATTTTGGTGTGCGTGATTATAGGTACGGAATGCTTTTGTACTTCTTTAAATGGATTCATTGAATAACATAATGTGGTCTGTTATGGTGGACCACAACGGTGATTAGGCATAAAGGGTCTCAAGTCATAGTGCTTCTACGAATATTAACATTGTTTTTTTCTTTCTTTATTGTGGATAGGCTCGCGTTTGAGCGATGATGAATGAGCGGTGGTCATGCTTGCCAAGAAGTAATTTATGCACTCTTGAGTTAAAGACTCCGAAGTTGTATCTAACAGAAAACACTGACTGCCGGGAATTCCACTTCTTAGCTGTACTCATAATGAATGTGTTCACCAAATTTTTTGTAGGATGTCCACCATCCACCGATAGCGCAACGCCGTACCTACGTCTGGCGGTCCGATGATGGGACGGGCTGGTCGGAATTAAATTATAAGTAGAAAAGGCTACAGAACCAAATATTGATGTCCTAAAATGTTCCACATACAACTGTAACCACTCTTCAAAACTGCGCAAAAACAAGTAAAACTGATTTTTCATAACGTAATGTAAAACACAAGCCATATAACAGATACTATGACAGATGGCCATGTCGACCACTCGTGGCATTCGTATGCTGTCCGTTTACCATCGGACCGTTTTAGTCCATACGACACGATTCCGGTACGATAACAATTTAGACGTAAACTTTGAAAAGGGAGGGCTCTCCGACCAGACAGGTGTTATGTCTGGTGGGCAACTGCCCAGCAGATGATTACGAAATGTTTTATGTGTTCAAATCACGTGGAGAACTTTAATTTGCGTGATGCAGGATTATTTGTTATGTGACGACATAGATGTCGCTTGTGATAAGAAAATCAGTTGCAGATTAAGCCAAATGCTTTTTGTAGTATTAAGTTAGTAAGAACATTTTAAAATAAAATTGTGAATGTTGGACTTATAGTTGTTTTTCTTTTGTTTCAGGTAAGAAGGGTGGAAAATCAATCTCATAGGGAACAGAAAACATATGCAAAGGAAATTTAACTTTTCGTTAGAGAAGTCTCAAGGTAGGCACTGCGCACACGTGTGTCACGTACGCCGATCAGGGCGCGTCGGTTTCCATACATTTTATATGGAAACTAAACTTGTAGAGCTACACTAGATCCACGCAGATCGTTCTATGTACAAATCAGGCGTGGTCCACGTGTGCGTCGGTCTAATGTAGTTCTAGCTTCAGATCACTTGCCTACTATGCATGTTTACTGGATTCCGTGACCACCAGTTTGTAGTGCAATCCAAGTAGCAGTGGCTGTACTATTGATATATAAGGAATGATACTATTTGCGCAGTGGTTGAGCTGTGGGCAGCTGTACATCAGGTCGTAAGGTCCACCTTGTGGGAGGCCTTTCAACGCTGCGTCTTCTTCATGGTTTTGGTAATGGATTTTTCAACGTGGTCGCATGGTCTATCTAGGTATGGGAGCATGTCGTATCGCTACCGTGTCGTACCGTGTTAAATGTGTTATCACGTGTCTGTTTGACTCTCGACCGCTTGATAGATGTTAGTCCCTTGAGTTTCTACTCGAAATTTTTCATGAATCTGTTATAAAACGTTTGAATTGAGAATACTGACATTAAACAGGTTTATTGAGGTTAAAGGTCCTATTATTGAGAGCTCCCACACAAAACTGCGATGCAATGATTTGCTACACTGCTTGCAGCAAACCTTGTATTAAACTTGCGAAGGAGCAAAGCATTGGTTCAAGCAACGATCTTACAGCCACTAGACAGCTCATGCTTGAACAAGCGCACCAAAACAATTCTGTCAACTAGCCGAGGTACGGGGGAGGGGGATACCTACTAAGTTCTGATTGGTTCAGCGGGGTACTACATTCTGACTATTTGGAAATTAAGTCGGGACTATTTGGAAATTATTCTGTGGCGACCTACATCAGATCTATTAGTCATACATATGTGTATATTGACTGGCCTGTTGGTCTAGTGGTTAGTGGCCCTGACTGCTATGCCGGAGGGTTCGATTACCACTCATGCCAAATGTTTATGTGATGAGCATGATCATTTGTTCTGTGTCTAGGTGTAATTTATCTATAATATGTATGTATTTAGAAAAATATAAGTATGTTTATCAATTGTCTAGTATCCATAACTTTGGGCTAGACGGCGTTGTGTGATAATTGTGGAATATATTATTATTATATATCGCACCTTTGGTAGAACAAGGGCACAATTGCAGTTTTTGCAATTTTACAGGAGAGTCATTTTAAGATATTTTTTGTACTTAATGTGGTCTAGCTATGTTAATAATGTTCTAAGGTTGTCCTGCTTTGTATGACATAAACTATATACTATATTATTTTAGGTGTATCGTTTACAAATATTAAAAACTATTAATACACAATTACAATAATGCCCTTGTTCTACCAAAGGTGCGATATGTGTATTATACCTACAGTGATTAGCAATATAAAAACTTTTGTGTATAGTGTGTAACCTTCAACTTTAGCACTTATGTCTAATAAATTAAATCTTAAAAACCTCTGAGATCAAATCTTAACTCTAACACTGCCTGTATTAAGTCCCTCCAACCTTGTGACGTCACATCGTACCTCATTTATTTTGTTAAACACTCGACGTGACGGGATGTCGATACAGGCGTTTGCCTCGTAAGTCACAAGTTGGGAAAAATGCTCAGAAAATATCAACGTAGGACTAGGATGTGATGATAAGAGGATGATGTAATACGGGAAAAATATAAGATGGAAAACTTACGTGGAAAATTGACGCTAGCGTGTGGGCTTAGCGTAAAAAATGAGCTAGCATTTTGGTCTTATAACGTACCTTATTTGAGTTTAACGAAATAATTTTGTTACCTTGCTAAATATGGGCTTGCGGACGGCGAGTAATGGGTAGCTCGTCGTCTGACAATCCAGTAACGCGCGCCTCAAGGAGTTGTCAGCAAAACGTAGGGGCCCAACAGGGTCGAAACCTACTGGGGCCAAGGGCAGTGTCAAAATGAGACTCGTGACGAAGGCAGGGAACAAACTGGAGTGTATTTTTAGTTAGTAAAAGTCTGACACTAAATCCCGCTCCGCCCAAGGAGGGCGATGTCATTGGATGACTTTCTCACCTAAAAAAAAATCTTATTAAACATATCTCGTCTTTCAATACCATCTTAATATAAATTGCTACGAATAAAAAATAAAATCACAGCGCCTGACGAAAATACATAAGCAATAAGTTGAGTGAACGCAAGATGCTAATCTTACTCGTCAAGGAGAAAGCGGTCACGTCCTTACTACAACCCTTTCCCTTATTTTACGACGTCACGCATATTGAAAGTTGTAAAATTTAAAGTCTAAGTAATAAAAGCTCGCTTTTCAGTCCTAAGTCCAAACTCATAAATATTTTCATAAACATGATTGGAATTTCAATTTGAGCAACACAGCAGGCATTTAATAAACTCCGTGAAAATGTAATAATGACTCCTTTTTGGTTCGCGTTGAATAAATTTTAATGAGAGCAGCGGTGGCCGAGTGGTAACAGCCCCGACTTACGAATTGTTGGTCGCGAGTTCAAACCCAGCTAGGCGCATTACTTTGTGCAATTTATTTCATCACCATTGCTCTCAAAACGGTGAAGAAAAACATCGTGAGGAAACCGGCATGTCCTAGAACCAAAAATTCGAAGACATGTTACATTCACCAACCCGCACTGGGCCCACATGATGGACTACGGCCCATTCCCTCTTCAAGAGAGAGGAGGCCTGAATCCTAGCTTTTTTTGGGTTGCGGCCTCTTGGTCGTTTACCATTAACTATGCCAGTTAAGATGAACTGTTCAAGATGGCCATTTTTCCTGGCAATGTGACCAAAGAACTCCTGTATTCTGCGCATGCAATCGACAGTCTGATCTTGATGTTCAGTTCACTTGAATTTTAATGAGTACTTGATGGGAAATAAGAAAATTGTCGACCTATAAAATATTTTTTATTGGCACTTGAGATTCACCAGTGTATATTAAGTTAGACTTTGTCAAAAGAACCCAGAAGATTGCATTTGACTGGTCTGTTGGTCTCGTGGTTAGTAGTAATTTAAATATTAAAATATCATTTCTACTTTCCCACCTCCAAAAATAAATTCAGTTTTGCTACAAGTAGTTGCTAATAAAAAATTCGATCAATATTTTAGTCGACCAATAACCATATATTCAAGCCATTAGGTTGGGATGATATTTTAGGGATGGTAATCTTTATACCGTTTCAGATAAGTCCCTGTATTTTAGATAGGTAATATTATATTAAATATAAATCGTAAAATTGTGTAAAAAAAAATCAAATAAGTTTTCAAAGAAAATATTTTATTCATAAAAAGCTTTTATTCCCTATTCGCGTTAAGATTAGACATTAAAAGAAACCTTTTTTACTCTTCAACCGATTTTAACTTCTATTTCGTAGCCATAAGGATGGCATTAAAAGCAAAAGAGTGGTTACAATATCAACTATTTACTGCAACCGCTATTTGTCTTGCCATCAACGTAATACAATTCAAAATCGGTTGAACGGACAGTAATAAAAGGTCTTCATAAATGTCTAATATTATTTTGAACAGAGTATAGTAATCATCAAGACTATTCAAAAGAGATCAAACACAATGAGGTTATCTTGTTACGCTCAGTAGTTCCTATGGCCCCTATCCGTCTCCATCATTTGACCAGCTCCATGTTACCATATTAATGCATTGTCATCCAAGTTAAATAGGTATGACAAATTTCATCTCCATCGGTTAGAGGTATCTATTTCAATAACCATTTGCAAGATTCGTCCCAAACAAACCACCCAAATAAAAAAAGTTATCTGCAACTTTGCGATTTTCTGATAGCTGCAGTAACTTAACAAATACTTAATATTCTAAGACATGAGAAACCTTTCAAGTGTCAAAAACAAAAAAAAAATATAGTTTTCTTTTTAATAATGTTTTTGAAAAAAAAAAATTACCTACTAAATAACTGCTTATAATTACTAATTCAATAAAGATGATAGAAAATCACAAAAATGCAGATAACTTTTTTTATTTTGCACCCGTCGAAACATACATTGAAACAGAAATGTAATGTGTTGTAAAAATGTTTTACTTGCAGGGGTTGCGTAATTTTATGTAAATAATAAAGTTTTAATATGACCACTAGTTAGTGGCTGCGTTAAAGTTTTTATTTTAGTTTTTTTACTATTTAAAGCTTTTTTTGTGGTAGTAAATCAGCAAATGGTTTCTACCGCTCTTAAAACGGAGCGAGAGTCCCTGTCAGATTTTTACTGATTACAGTACCTACCTATGATCCTTCATTTGATCTTTCCATCGACGATGCATGCAAAATTTCAGCTCAATCGGTAACCGGGAAATGCATCATATTTAATTTGCAAGATTTGATTAAAGACAAACATCGGGACAGGTGAAACTAAATAAAATAAAATTTAAGCTTGTAAAATAAAGATAATCTCCCAATTATTTTTATTTAACCTTTCGAAAACCGTAATTAGACACACAATAGTAAGACAATGAGAGAGCGCTGGCGTTTGCTTTAATGGATTAAAATAAAGCACCACTCACATCAAACATCCAACCGCTCAAGCAAGCTAGAAACAGTCTGTTCTCGCATATCTCTGGCATATGCTCGTAGAATTGATGGTCTCTGATGCAGCGTTATAAATGTGCCGTCAGACGGCCGTAACGCTGCATGTGCGCTGATGGATCGTCTGAACAGCTAGTCTACTCTAATATAATAAAGAGGTAAAGTTTGTTTTTTTGTTTGTAGGGGGTAATCTCTGGAAGTACAGCCCTCCCTAGCCAAGTAACCACCGTTTCGCTTGCGTCGAACGCTTCGATTTGACCTTGCCGCCAATTCTTTTGTTCTGACTAAGGAACTGAGCGTTGAGATGACGTTATTCCCGTACATTTGAAGCTTTCTACTAGCGTTAACTATTGCAGATTAGCAACTTGACCAGTACCCCTAGTACTGGTCCGATTGATAAAATTTTTTCAACGATAGAAAGCTACTTTTTCCTTAGTGGCATAGGCTATATATTTTATGTTCGCGGATGAAGTCGCGGGCTAAAGCTAGTATGCTATAAAGGCGTATCCTTTCGTGAACAGCGTTTTTGAGTTTTATTTTTAAAATAGTGACTGAAAGAGGTTTCAGTCGCCAGAGGTGACGACGGGAATTTGAAAAGGATATCGTGGTCCGGAAACGCAGCGGCCAATTGAAGAATATGGGTGGGTTTTAGTCAGTAAAAGTTCTTTTTAGGTGGGAAATTCATCTAAATGACAACTCCCGCACTTGGGCGGAGCGAGATGTATACTCACTAAAAACCCACTCCTGTTCCTTCCTTGCTCTTGTTCTAGGGCCCCGGGATCTCTCTCGCATCACTCATCACCCCAGTAGGCTTCGATCCTGCTGGGCCCCTACGGTTGCTGACAACTCCTTGAGGTGCGCGTGGAACACTACACTCCAGTCAGTAAAAGTCTGAAACGCCTTCTAGCTCCACTGTAGAGCGACAGAAGTCATTGGATGATTCACCACCACTAACAAAATATAGCTTAGTCAGATGCTGGAGTTTTTGAAAAAGTTGCTGAGGCTCTGGAACCCAAAGGGCAATTATAGGAACTTGGATAGGATTATTCAGCAAAAGTCTGACCTTCCCTCTCGTTACACCCAGAGTGAGAGGAGTTATTTGATGATTTCCCATCCATATGGATCTAAAACCAAGAGCGAAAATCTGATTGAATTGAATACCGTTTGATTCAATACGAAAAACAAGTAAATATTTATTTTAGCTTCTGACTCACGTAGAAGAAATGTAGAAAATATTTGAAACAATAGATATTTATTGTAGCTATAAAACTTCAGAAGAATAACCTTTTTATTGTACCGTTTCAATGCGCTGTCACAAATAAACGTCAGATTTTAGTATTCTCAATCAAAGTTATTTTATAGAATTGAATATTTATACATATAACATCCACCTGCTTAAAGTGAATCCAGATTAGCGACACAATGACGATAATCATAGAAGATTCGGAGGACATTCCATGTTCGTACTGCCAGAAGCTTCGACAGACGTTCATGCTGATAGCTTTATCAGCTGTTCTGCCGATGGTATTCTTCGCTTCACTACTCCTGTTTACAGCATCAGCAGATATGGGTGAACGAGTAGAGTTCATAATGAGTCTCATCGTGGAATTTGTGTTTGGACTCTTGTATGTTCAACTGTTCGTCGCTACTTCAATCCTTATCATCAGCTTCATGAAGAGAAACCAGCCTTTACCTCTCAAGTACCACTACTGGTACTTCTTCTTCCACATAGCCATCATGGGGCTGTTCCTCGCCTCCTGCTTCATCATGACCGTCATTAACAATGGCTTCTACACATCTGGATTAGTATTTAGCGGTGGCATCGTTTATTTCTACAATTTATACCTTTTTATGGACGCGAATAAGGACGTTTGGACCACTTTACGAAGAGCTTATTGAGGTGATCTGAAAATGCTTTTAAAAACTTAATAAATGGCACTCTCGATGTTTTAAAGTTGTTTGTGAATTTTGGGGAAGTTTAAGCGAGTTTGCGTGGCTTTTCAGTATAATAAGACGGGGATTCGGTAATAATTGTGTTTAGTATAAGTTGTATGATTTGCTGACTGGTTGACATTGTCGATGCCCAGACAGTAGACGCTGAAGTTTTGGCTCTTTAGTTAGGGTTACCGAACTTGCTTCTGATACGTGTTGCTTTAAACTTTATGTATGTATTTAGAAATATGTAAGTATGTTTATCAGTTGTTTAGTACTCCTAACACAAGCTCTGCTTAGCTTGAGACTAGACGGCGTTGTGTGATAGTTGTGGAATATTATTATTTTAGTAGAATCTAGTTATCTGTGAGGTAAAGATCTGCAGTATAAGCTTAATATGAATGAGAAAACACATTGCTCGCAGAACAGAAAGGATATTTTAAGGTTCTGTTATATTGTGATTAAATATTCATTCTTTTTGTATACAAGTTTGTCTAGTGGTGAAAACAAGAAGTTACTTTGTCTACTTAAGGTTTAAATAATCAAGGAAATTGCAAAATAAATGAGATCCATACATTCGTTACAAACGAGATGATAATCTTCAAAATGGTGGAACGGTATTCCATTGAAATTAAAAGCATAAGTTGCTGTTGGAATGGTGACCGCGTGCCGGAAGACGTAGCGTTGGAAGACCTTCCTCAAGGTGGATAGGACCGCTCGTTATGGCGACACTTGGGGAGGCTTATGTCCAACAGTGGATATCTTTTGGCTGAAATGAAAAGTAAAGGGTAACTGAAGGTGGGTTTTAGTCAGTAAAATTCTCGCTCCACTCTAGAGCGTAGAAAAATATTGATATTTCATAAAATCATACATTCTAAAATCTCTTAAAGAATCTGATATCCTTATTCCACACTGTGTAGCCAGAATTCTTCCAGTTTAGCAAACCTGAAAGCATTTTTGCTAAATTGACTTAGCTTAGGAATAGTTTTAGTTAGGGTTGCCAACTATACTGTTAAAAACAGTGTTACTGTTTTGTACTACTAACTACATTATACTTTTTACTGTTCAACAAAAATAAAGTATACAAAATACGGTTTTCAGCATCAAAATACGAGCACTTAACACTATACTCGTTCCTTGTGTTAGACGCTCAATCATTTTTTTTTTGTCAAAAAAAGAAAAACAGTTCTCAATAATAGTATCAGAACTAATCTAATGAGCTCCTCGATTATTTGTATTTTAGTTATAATTGTGATGAGGCGTGTGAATAGACTGTAAATTAAGAAGTTGAGCGAAAAACTCAACAAAAAATACTGTTTTAAATTCTTCTCAGATAAAAAAATACTTTATTTCTTATAAAAAAAAGCTGGCATCCCTAGTTTTAGTAGCCAGTGTGTAACAAAACTTAAGTCTAACTTAGTTAACTTGATAGCTACAAGTTTATTATTCAGCTGCTTAGTATTTCATACACTAAAAGAAGTAGTTCTTCAAACTTCACAGAAAGGATCCTTTAAGTTTCTGTTATTTTGTGTTTAAATATTCATTCGTTTTGTTTGTAAGTTTCTAGACAAACTTAAACGTGTGAAAAGAAGAAGTAACTTTGTATAATTACTTTAAATAATCAAGGAAATTGTAAAATAAATGAGATCCCTACACTTGTTAGGAAATGACCAATTTGGAACCGTACACTAGCTTCTGACGTTTTATTAGTGCCCATGCACTTATAAAACGTCAGAAGCTAGTGTAGTCCTATGTGAAATAAAATATTTTGACTTCTTTGACTTGACTTGACTCGTTAGAAATGAAATAATAATCTTCAAAACGGTGAAACTGCATAGGTATACACAACGGGTTTGTGGGGCTTTCCGGACCGGGACCGCGGTCCCTACTTCCACCTATAGAAATTAGTAGTATTTTAGGACCATAATAATAATAAATACAGTTTCGTTGTAACGGTTCTTGCAAAAATTAAAAAAAAAAGTAGGTGGTAAGTTTGGACCGCAGTCCCGGTCCCATCAGCCCCACGACCCTACACGACAAAATAACCGTCACCCTTTTTTGGGTTTTGCTCGTATTGTGCACCTCACGTTGCCAGTGTCAGTTGTTTTTTGCAGTAGATATGTGGAAGCAAATGGATAGTCAATCTTCTATTTATATGTATAAAAGCTAAATATCACTCACTGATCAATTACGAAATCTCAGAAACTGTAACACCTAAAAACTTAAAATTTAGCAGGTAGGTTTCTTATAGAGTGTAGTCATAAGAACGTATTTTACGAAACTTCAACCCCTAAGGGGGTAAAACGGGGGTCTGAAGTTTGTATGGAGAAATCTTTCGCGCGGGCGAAGCCGCTAGCGGAAGCTAGTATCTATGATAAAAATTAAAGCAGCTACTAAACTTTACTCGAGAAAAAATCCCGCCAAATATTCAAACCGTCAAATTTTTAAACCAAAGATACTGCTCAAATATAGTACCAATTTTATACTCCACTTTATATTCTTTAATAGCTCACCGAAATTGCGAGAAACATTCAATTAGTGACGGAAGCCTATAAAGTTAGCCTGAAAGCTATCGTCACAGCCAGGCTCGAAAGTTCCGAATCCGAAATCGAATCACAACAGCAGCAAATTGACACGATTGTGTGAAAAATACAAAGATAAATAAATCTGCATATTAACGAAGCAATTAAAATATCCGTGTAGGAGGTAGGTCCTCTTCTGAAGTTAATTTGAACGTTTGTCGGCCTCCCCGAGCCCTCAATTTCTGGGGTTCCAAGGCGGGCCACATCATAATCGGATTTACGTCTTCCAACTTCACATAAAGTTTATGAATTTGCATAAACTTTACTATCGTATCAGCCTTTTATGTAAGCTGCGGCATGTCAATTAGGACTGGATTTTCTTCTCCATTTTCAAAGTTTTCAAGGCTCTGAGATCAGGGAGTATTACTCGATTTCAATAAATCTGAACTTAAAAAAAAAATATTTATAAGTTTGGATGGTAAACGATGATGTGGTTGATGAAGGAGAAAGCTTACCTAAAAGTAACCTATTCACTCTTTTTTTTAGGTGGGAAAATCATCTAATGACATCGCCGCGCCCTTGGGTGGAGCAGGAGATAGTGTCAGACTTTTACTGACTAAAAACCCACTTTTATTCCTTCGTTGCGTTTCGTACCGGGGTCTGACTTAAAGACCACTAGGTTGGTCCGAAACCGGGAAAGGATGATGCCAGAGTTTCTATGAAATCTGGTCCCACCTTCCAATAGCTATGTGTGTTACATCGTTGGATAGGTATTTTTAAGCTGATTAAAAGTTACTTTGGCGCCAAGTTCCAAATCTTAGTCCGTTCAGAGTTATTCTTTAGTCGGAGGATCCTCCCTTTTCAATGGAGGTTTGCGGGACTTTACACTCTGTACACACCGCATGCCTCCAAATACTCATTGGTGAGACACTTACGAGCTGTGGCTATCAATCGCCCAAAGTTTTGTCTTGACATATTGAATATTTTTTTTATTTCGTTTTTTTTTTATTTCTAATAAAAAAATTAATATACTGTCGCGAGCCTCTCGCAGCTTTGTTAGAAAGATACCTAAAGCGGTTCTAGGATTTTTACATCTCTGGCTCAATGATGGAGTTTGTTCCAACATCTCTTGGAATTGCTCAAAACTACGGCCAGTCCAAAAGTGCATTTCTTTGCTAGTTACCGTCTACACTACGTGTATAAAGCACAAATGCAATTATTACGTAAAAATAGCATTACTTGGCTACTGATAAAACTACCATGTTTATTAAAGAATAACTCAAAACGGACTAAGATTTGGAACTTGGTGCCATAGTAACTTTTATTCAGCTCAAAAATACCTATCCAACGATGTAACACACATAGGCTATTGGAAGGTGGGACCAGGATTTGCACTCTCCTTTGGCACCAGTCTTGCCAAGGAATATCCTGTTACCCATTTATACTACGTTCTGAAGGTCAAATAGGCAATCTCCATATAAATACTGGTATTCAGCTCTTCTTCTTTATCCGTCCTTGCTCCCATTATCTGGGGTCGGGTCTCGTCACAATTCTGCGCCAAGACAGTATGTCCTGGATTGACGATTTTGGCAACTAGGTTTTCTTGAAGTGTCTCTCTCGATGTTAAACCTCCGGGTTGATGGTGGGCGGTCTTTACCTCTCGTTTTGTTTGGGTCAATTTAGGACAAAATACTGTTTTTCTGTTGGATGTGAATAAATTGGAAGCTGGTCCAAAAAGGCTAAGTAGATTTTGTAAACAAATCGTTCTTAATCTACTTAAAAGTTTTATCACAGTACTTCCTGAAAATCTAAAAGAACTCTTGTAAAACGAACAGCCCCCTCAACGCGGATAGCACAGCTCTAAAGACACAAACTCATTCATTTAGTACATTCTAAAGTCGGCGAGGGGCAGATAACTTGTTGTTCCACCAAAATGAAACTTATTCCCACTACTAGAGCTGAGAAAGGAGACTTTATAAAAACCGGTACCAGATAATAAAAACCGTAATTTTACAAAGAGCTCGACGAACAAATTGGGCTAACTTTTTAACCTTTTCTTATCAAATTATACAATGTTCAGCTACAGCGGTTTTTCGTCGGCATTTTTTTGTTTTATGGAACCGCTGGATTCTGAAGTGCAAATGACAGGCGGCGTCAGAAATATTGCTGAGTAATGAAGGTAAATACTGAGTTACAATTTGTGAAATCTGCTGCGGGCGACTTTCGGGGACTTTGCGCTTTATGCCGCCTTTTTATGCTTTCTGGTATAAAATTCGGGGATATTTTGGTGGATTGTTAAGTTATACCACGAAGCAAGTATAAAGAGTTATACACATTTTTGTTTGTGTTATTTGATTTATTGCAGTGATTTTAAACCCTATGCTAGTTATTTGAAGATTAGCTCGCATAGCTGAAGTCATATATGCGTATATGTAGACTGCAGACTAAGTAAACGAATAAATACCTACATATAATAATACACATTTCTTACTAGATAGCACAATAAATAAAAAAGTAGTAAATTTATAAAAAATGAAAATAAAAAATTTATAAATGCAATAGAGTAGCCGTAGTCTGCATATTAGGATACCATAGGAGCTGGTGGAGCATACAGTGGAAGTGCCTCGCTTAGGCGGAGCAGCTCGTGGAGGCGATCGGCGGCGGCGAACTCTCACACCACGCTCTAGTTCAGGCCATGGTCTGGCGTGATAGCCATCCTTCAGTAGTCTTTTGCGAAGGCTGATTCTAGAACCAAAAATTAGTAGTAACTCGGAAAGTCCACATTTGTACTTACTTCATAAGCATTAGTTATGGATCTAAATAAGACCCTTGTTTATTGGGTACAGCATTATCTCTTCACATATATTTCGCGTGTTTTAAAACATAACCTGCCCCCATAGGCTTATAAACTCAAAAAGAGATTGGTGATTATTGTGTGATATTTTTTATGTTATTAATTCACAGAAACATGAGGGCTGCGACATAACATCGCGTTTTATGGCACCCATGGGGTCGAGTTGTTATCAGTAGCGGGAATCACATGTCATTAAAACACCACACTAATAACGTAAATGACAAAGGTGGCGGACTGTACATTAGTGTACATGTACACTAATGAATATACATGAATATGTGAATATACATGTATATTCATATATTCATAAACTCACACTTTAAGCCCATTGGGGTAGGCAGAAACTACACGACGCAGACGTCACTTGCTATGATCCAAACAGGCTCTTTTTGGTTCTTCGTTGTGTTTAAGACGTTTGGACGGCGAGCAGTGGGGAGCTTACCATCTTAGTCCAAGACCAGATCGACGGGGCGTTGTGTTGCATACCTGCTTCAAAGAGTTATCAGCGAAATTTACGAGACAGACAAAATTGCTGGTTTATTGCACAGAGGACGGGATAGCAGGTGGTGCTTACTCTGCTATGTAGACTGATCTTTCTCACGATCTAACCTAATACTTCAAAACTTAAGCAAAAGAAGTTTGAGGTTTGCGGATTACGAGCAACAGGCAGCTCATCGTGCGGCCGTCCGGTAAGGACCGAGCCCGACTCGTCGAGGGCGCGTAATGTTCCAACCGCGCCTCAACGAAATGTCAGCAAAACCGTAGTGGCCCAGCTACGACCACGGGGAATTTCTGAAACAGAAACCCTTGGTCCTAGAAAGCAAAGGACAGTTGAAGGTCACAGGTGTGGTTTAAGCCAGTAAACGTATGGTACGCCTCCTTACTCTCCACTCCAGAGCAGAAGTCATTGGGTCATCCCACCTCAAAAAAAGCAGATCCACAAACAAAATGGCAGTGTGGAACTACTCCACTGAACGTGCTTCACCTGTTTTGTTGCTCGTAGTTTTCAACTGCATCTTCCAAAATATTAACGATGCTCACATTTCAACTAAAGCTTTCGAGTGCTTAAAACACTTAAAAAAAAAACATTAAAATTATGACAGATTTTACACGATATCATGGCTTTTAATACAAATGAGTTACAAAATAGATAGGTACAGAGAAGTCAATCTCAAATACATAACTTCACTTTTTATACCTACGCTAGGCGATCGCGCTAGGGTCAGCGCGTTGCGCCAACTGTACGAGTGCGACCGGGCGATTGAGCCGAGAGCCCGAGATATCGTGTTCGTGAGCGGTGTCTATGTGTGCGTTGCTCGAGCGCGCTTTGTATGTAGATTGTTTTCTGTACCTATCTATTCTGTGACAGTACCTAGTCACGAAAAGAATTTGAATAATATATCAAACAAATTATTTATATACATATATTCTAATTACTTCACATTAGTAGTGCCATTAACGGTGTCTGCCTGATAGATGAGTGAGGACGTAAAAGTGACAGAACTCAGTGAAAGCACTTAGCATGATATATGATAGGCTACATTATATAATATATATATTTACATACATACATTTAAGATGGCGGTTCGTGATGAGATGTATTTAATATCGGCTTTTAAATTGGAGACTTTATGTTCCAAAGGCGTTTTCTAGTTACATTAAAGGCGTCGGATTTGAATGTTTCAGTAAGAATAATTTTGGGTGTATAAAGTATACAATTCTTATATCAGCAAAAATCTGTATCTCTTTCTGCATCACCTTAAAATCAACTGCAAGGTAAATGCCTCATGCATTAAGTCCCACTTTTTACAGTTGAGCTTGTGAGCTACAAATTCCTCGTCTGCAAGCCCGCGCAGTATTGTGGTTGGTTGTTGGGGCCGGGGTCGCGCGGCTGGGTCGAGAGGATGACCATTCTGTCACGCGTGCGGCCGCATCCTTCGATGGCTACTGCTTATCAGAAGGAGGTGACGGCCTGCCATTCTCCTTCGTTCTGGACCATAGCCTAGTTACGTTGAGCAATAAAATCGACTCAAGAGATACCGTTGTTTAGTGTACGATGTCAATATTTTACCCTATACCGTTTAAGCCTATTTGTGTTAAGATTACACAGAAAAGGGAGGATCCTCCGACCAGACAGGGTGTTATAGTCTGGTGGGCGACTGCCCGATAGTTGATGTCGGGCTGTCGTATATGTTCAAATCGCGCGGAGAACTCTGATTGCGCGATGCAGGATTTCGTGTTTTCTTCGTAGTTCTCATGTGGCGTCATAGATGTCACTACATAAAGAAACCTTTTTTACTGTCTGTTTAACTGAATTTAACATTTATTTTGTAGGCATAAGGATGGTATTAAAAGCAAATAAGTGGTTACGATACAAACCATTTACTGCAGCCGCCTATTGTCATGCCACTAACGAATAAAAATCAAAATCGGCTGAACGGACAGTAATAAAAGAATTTCATAAATGTCTAATGATATTTTGTACAGTGTATAGGTAGCTCCAATATTTTATTTATTGGCACAACAACAGCATTATACACAGAATTTTTTGTAAAAAATAATAATAAATTCTAGACACTGGTATGCATGCCTATTACAGGTTTCAGGTATATTTTCGCTACAGAAAACAGTAATTCTACTTCAAAAGATCAAAAACTTAATCTTCGTTCAAATACGACTTCCTGAATTCTCTGGTAGCTACTGAGCCCCTCCATTGTGATCGGCTCTCCCTTCATCCAAAGGAAACCTTCCAAGAATTCTAAATCCACGTATCTTTTATTCCTATTAATAAGCAAGTATTTACACAATGATTGAATGATTACATGGACAGATTAATTGATTTATCTGTGATTACATGCTTTCATTAAACTCCAAGCGAACGCCGGCGTTCGCGCTGCCATTATCTTTCTATTGTGTCTCTAATTGACGGTATTTGTCGCCTTCCATCAGGTGAGATAGCGGTCAAGCGCAAACCTATCCTTACTAATATTATAAAAGCGAAAGTGAGTTTGTTTGTTTGTTACGTCTTCACGCCTAAATGACAGAACCGATTTTGATGAAACTTGGTACACGGATAGACCGTGTCCTGGAATAGGACATAGGATACTTATCCCGGAAGTATGTTCCCTTGGGATAATTTTCTGCTACCAAGCGGGCGAAGCCGCTGGGAGCAGCTAGTAAACGATAAAAAAAGTGGTCTTTTCAATATTCCGTATTTCTTTTCTCAAATTGATTCGTAGAAAGCGTTTAATTGAGTCGTATTACTTCGAATAACTTCGAGGTAACGCTCGTTCAAACATGAGAGGTATCATGTTTTTATATCATCCACTTAAGAGCTTAATGTATTTTGTGAAATAAAGAGAAAGAAAATAAATATCTTCACATTTGGATTTTTTCGGGAAGACCAAATATTTATAAAGACATTTATTTTCTTGGTATACTTTGTACATAAAAAAACATTTATTTCAGGCAGTAAATGTCTTGGGTAGCTCGCTGTCCGACTGTCCGGTAACTGTCCTGACCGAACCCAAGACGTCGACGGCGCGCACTGTTCCCGCGCGCCTCAAGGAGTTGGACCCAGCAAGTAGACTTCGACCCAGCTCGGCCTTTCCTGTTGTTGAAACAGGAAAGGCCGAGCTGGGTCGAAGTCTACTGGGACCAGGGTAATCTGAAAGGGGGCTCGAGCCCCGGTATGAAGGCTAGAAGGAACGGGGTGGGTTTTTAGTCAGTAAGAGTCTGACACTATCTCCCGCTCCGCCCAAGACCGGGGGTTGTCACGGAATGATTTACGCCCACATAAAAAGGCAGTGAATGTCTATATTATGTTAGTGGTTCAAACTTAAAACTATGATGATTAAAAAAAAAAATTAAGCCACATGGCAGGGGTGCGAGCGAAAACAGTTCAGTTAAGGTCGTCAAATGGATTGCATTAAAATCTCATGGTTCGGCCTCTGTACATTTGTAGCAGAAAGGCATATTATGTAGGTATTTTTTTTAGGTGGGAAATCATCTAATGACATTTCTCGCCCTTGGGCGGAACGCGAGGGCGTGTCAAACTTTTACTGACCAAAACTCATTCCTGTTCCTTCGTTTCCTTTCAATAAGCCATGGCCCCAGTAGGTTTCGACCCCACTGGGTTTACACCTATTGGTTTGTTGACATTTCCTTGAGGGGCGAATGTACACACCGTCGGGACGGTTGGATGGCGAGTTACTCATTGCTCGCCGTCTGCCAGCCCACGATACATTTGTATCTGAAAGGTATACATATATAGATATGTGACCCACCTCACCTCATGGACACTTTTCTTTCTGTGTGCGTAATTCGGTGTCACAGTAAATAGCAAATGTCAGTAAAGCAGTTCAACTCGAATATATTAAAGACCTACTATACAAAAGAACAACAAAATAAACATCCAAGTTTATCCCACCATAAAACAGAACAGTAAGCAACACCAATTACTATCAAAAGCCTTATCGAAGCCAACAGCTTTGCCTTTTTAGGTGCTCACAGCAAAATGATTTTTGCAGCACAAAATCTACTAGTAATGAATATTCATAGCAACAATGGACTATACTGTGGCCGTAATTGTGTTAACGTTCCATACTAACTTCGTTATAGCAGTTGCGAACATTATTCTGGATTTATAGTCCAGGAGTCCAAGTGTTATTGATTTTGGGAAACGCTATTTTGATAGCCTGAGTGCTGCAAGGGTTTTTTTCACGTTGAGAAAATCATCTAATGACATCAACCTCTCTTGGGAGATAGTGTCACACTTTTACTGACTAACAATCCTCTCCTGTTCCTTCGATGCCTTTCGTACCGGGGGCTGAGCTACCTTTCGGACTAACCCTGGCCCCAGTAGGCTTCAACCCTGCTGTTGCTGACAACTCCATGGGGCGCGCGGGAACATTGCGCGCCGTCGATGACTTGGGCTGTGCTGGAAGGATTGTGTCTACTTTGGGGATGAAAATATAAAGATGGCAGAGGCTTGGGAGGTGGCCTATATCCAACAGTGAACATCTTTCGACTGATATGATGATGACACGTGCATGACAGACACAGGTGCTAATTAATGTAGCTATTTACGTGCACGAACATTTTGTTAATAATTATTTTATGACACAAAGATTATTATTTTATGTTATGCTATAATAAATCGCAAATCAAGTACAAAAAATAATTTAATTATTTGGGGTCGGCACAACACGTTTTTTTCTTTCATTCTGTCCTATCACTCGTCATGCTATCACTAAATTCCTTTTCTTTTGCCTCCCTCGCCCTTTACACCCATCCACATGTACAGTCATAGCTCTTTTAGTAACATGCTTTATATGACCTTACCAATTTAAACGATTCCCCTTCAACTTTTCAGTCGCTGAAATGAAACAACAACTATGAACTCCAACTTAATAACCCCTAATCTCAACTGTAAGCCTTCAACACGAGAACCTACATAGCATTCAAAATCACAACGCTCGAGCTAGCCCGATGTAAGCCGAACTCCACCGAATTAAGTTTCTGACAAATTGAGTGTCTGTACGTCCGGAACTCCTGTAGCCTCCCGTTCCTCCCTCGAATCAGCCAGGTAATTGGCCCGGCTGTAAGGTTTCCACTTGGCTTCGGATTGTATTGAAGAATCAACTGGTAATCCGAAACTGGAATTGTGGTGGAAGATTTTGATCGCAATATCGTGGCATTAGTTTGAGGACGTGAATCAATTTGAAATATGTATGGTTTTGGATTTTCTTTCTTGGATTTGTGCTCGGTAGAATTCTTGCAGGAAACATGACTAGATTTTTTTAAATTGGTACTAAAGTTCGGTGGAACAAAAAGAAGAGGAGGAGGTGGAAGTTTGGTGGTTCAAAAAGATAACTTGTCTTGGTTGAACATATATGTGACTTTTATTTTCCCATAAAGCCTGTCTTACGAATTTTATTTTCTTTTTTTGTTGTTTGAAATCTTCGAGGGATACGCGCATCGCAAGTTAATCTAACTGTCTCAGCACACGGGCTTCAAAAAAACGCCAGAAGCGGCCACAAAAAAAAACTAGAAGCCGCTGCAAAAAACAGCTGAAGCGCGCGACACCTCTTGGGCCGGTGAAGCTTGAAGCCGCTTCAAGCGTTTTTTTGTGGCGGCACCGCCGCACACGAGCCACAAAAAAAGGCCGCCTCAAAATGAAGCTTGAAGCGTTTTTATGACGCTCGTGTGCGGGGGACATTTAGATCATCATTAACACTCCACTCTTTAAAATGTTTAGTATCGAAGCTGAAATCTTACTAATACTGTATAGGTGAAATTTTGTATGTATGTGTATCTGGTTTGTTACTCATTTACGCTTAGATAGCTCAACGAATGTGGATGAAATTTGGCATACGGTTAAAGTTGCCAACTTTTTTTTACAAGAAATTAAGTATTAAGAATTAAGTATATTGTATCTAAAAAAAATATTAAACAATATTTTAGAAAAAAATATTGTTTAATATTAAAACAGTATTTTATTTGTTTAATGTTTTAAATACATATTTTTTTACAGCTTCTCGCACAACTTACTTATTTACAGTGTTTTTAAAAAGTTTATACGCCTCACCACAATTTTAACTAAAATTAAAATAAATGAGGAGCTCATTCGATTCGTTCTGAAGCTGTATTATTGTGGTTTGATAAAAAAATTTGTGTGAGTGTCTAAGTTTAACACGTACGTGTATAGTGTCAAGCATTATGGTGCTGAAAACAGTCTTTTGTATACTTTATTTTTGTTCAACAGTAAAAAGTATAATATAGTATGTATAGTTGGCAACCCTACATACGGCACATAGGATACTAACTTTTTATACTGTATGATAATATTAATTATCTGCTTTCACATAGGCTAAGTCGCTGACAAAAACTAGTCGTAAATATATTTAAAACGTTTGAAAACTTATTTGCACCCACTGATTCTAAAAGCTCATTCAATTCATACCACATATCCCATCACCTTGAGTCGCAAAAAAAAATTAAATCTAAAAAGAGTGAGAAAAAGGCAAACCATTTTCACACCAAAAGTTGTCGGCAGCACCCCCATTAGGCATGCTACTCACGCGCCACAAATGACCGTACCAACGGCAGCGGTAGATGACGGTGCGACCAATTAACTTGCCGCATTGTAAAAACGTGTGTAGACTGCCTTAGCAAACATTCTATTCAATGATAGGTAATAAGAGCATGTGCCGGCTTTAATGGCAATTTTATAATAAAGATGTCGTCGAGAGTGAGGTGGGTATTAAATGCACAGTTTTTAGAGGAAAGAAAAGTCATGAGAAGAGACGAAGAGTACTAAGTCAAGAAAAAAAGGCAGAGGGCGCCCTCTTGCTACGTGATGGACAACCGTATCCAAAGATCTGGAACGAGGTCAGCAGGACGCACAGACAACCCAGGATAGACTATCCTAGCGCCTAAAGACAAGGAGAGCCGACCCCAAATAATAGGATAAGGCAAGGAAGAAGGCACCTTTTGATGCTTCATAAGTAAGCCGCTTCGCATCTTTCCAGGTTTGCTAAATCCACACCTATGTTCCTTCTTTGCCCTCGCGTTTTAAGACCAGCCAGTCAAGCCATGGCCCCAGTAGGCTTCGGCCCTGCTAGGCCCCTACAGCTTTGCTGACATCTTTTTAAAGAGCGTATGGAACACTACGAGCCGTCGACGAATTTTTTTTTTGGTGGGCAAAAATCATCCAATGACAACCCCCGCTCTTGGGTCGGGAGATAGTGTCAGATCTTTACTGACTAAAAACCCACCCGGTTCCTTCTAGCCTTCATACCGGGGTTCGAGCGCCCTTTCGGCCCCAGTAGGCATCGACCCAAGGCCCTTCCTGTAGCTGACAACTCCTTGAGGCTCAGTCCGGACAGTTACCGGACGGTCAGACAGAGAGCTGCCGTCGAAAACTTGGACTCGGTCTGGAAGGTTACCGGTCGAACTATAATATTTTTTTACTGAGTTATTTTTACAGTAGTACAGTCCACTGATATTCAAAACACTGATTGTGACAAAAAACTAATATAAGTACTTTTCTGACCTTCCAAAATAAATCACCAACAAATTGTTTCCACCTCCACCACAAACGGCAGTTTAATAACATCACGCCATCTTCCTCAAAATTATATCGCCATTTATTTCCATTCAATGCACTCATCTTTCGCGAAGCCAGTCTGATCGAAATCAATTCAGCCCGTAACGCCCCGTCAATTTAACTTCGATTAAGCCGTGGGACACATTGAAGACTGAACTAAAAAGAACTACCCCGAGTGGTTCCTTTATAAGCTTATTGTGGAAGTTCACACAACTTGGACAGTTCTCCCCACTGCTTATTGTAATCGATGCGCGGTTGTGTATCTGGGTTTATTGTGTGGCGATCGACCTTTTTTTTTAGTTTTGAATTGGCTTGGCAGTTGGGGTAAAGTTTTTTCATGAACTGTTGGCTGTTGAGAATAGTTGGGACCAACTATTGTGATTAAAGTGAGCAACTGAGCATATCAAACAATAAAAAATAAACGTTATTGCTTTTTTTATTAAAGGTGATTTGAGTAGCTCGCCTATGTACATGAACTTTGTTATCCACCTATTTTATAAGTTTTTATAGTGTACAATAAAGAATTAAAGAATTAAAGTGATTTATTAGCGAGGGTTTGTGGACGGCGAGACGTGGGTAGCTCGCCTTCCGGCTATCCGGTAAGGACGCGAGTCGTTGTGTTCCACGCGCGTGATAGACCGAGCCAGTTAGAGCTGACACCTGCCAGAGCTGTGGCATGGTCGAAGGACTTAAAACCTTACCTGAAGGTCGCAAAAAAAGACAGCTGAAGGAACACTGTGGATTTTATTCAGTAAGAGTTTGACAGTTCCCTAGAGCAGAAAATGTTATTTGATAATTTCGCACATAAAAAAAACAGGTGATGAGTAGAGTTCAAACCGATGAAAATTTGTGTGTGGGTAATGAATTCTTAGAAGTCCTTGAAGCTCGGTTTAAGTTTCAGGAACTTCTTGTACTAAAGGGGATACTTTCAATGCACAGAAACCTAAATCTTACTACTTCTCCAGCAGACTCGACCTTCAGTATAACAGTACTAAAGCAAACCCTAAATAAGGGTTCCAAATGTCCCCATTTATCCCAAAAGTAAATCTAGATCACAGCTTCTGATTACGAGGACTAAATAACAAACGAGATTTGTCGACACTTACATATTGTGGTTTATTTAGGACCCTTCCTTAGTAATGTCCGGAACGAATCCACTGAATAAAGTTCTATAGAAGGTCCTGGTCCAGTGTATGCAAATAAAACATGTGTAGGGAGAATTGGTTGTGTAACGATCCGGGCATATATTTGTAGAGGACAGGAATCGCACAAAACAGTTAGGTATGGGGTAAACTTCTGAACAGTAATGGGAAATTAGGGTACCAACAGAAACAGGTATTGATGGATCTACAATTGTTTCTCTGTACCGACTTGAAAGTAAGGATATGTAATGATGTAGTCGGTGGACAATAATAACAATAAGAAAAAAAGAAAGACAATTAATTTAGTTGATACAACACAAGGCACACAAACAATAAACTCGTTAAAAATAAAAATGCCTGTTTTGACATTATATTTGAATGACCCTAGAATGCAACTTGGAACGAAACTGAAACTATAAAATAATAATTAGGGTACTACACCGAAACTAGATAGTCAAAATACAAATGTCAAAACGGGCCTTTTATTTTTTTTTGAACTTAAGTTATGTAAACACGAAACCAAAATGCAATTTTCTTTTTCGGCTGCGCCAAGATGGTTCCAGTTCAGCATTAAAATGCGAGTCAGTTAGTGCCTGACGTTGGTTTTTAACTAAATCTGAGGAGTTGATGCAACGGTCGTAAGACAGTTTTGTGTAAAGTGATATTGATTTCGCAAATAGATTGAAAATAATTGAGTAGACCTGTCCAGTTAGCGATGGAACGTCACCAACTGGAGTCGTGGTCTTAATCGAAACTTCATCTAAACTCAATGTTAAAACCAAGCGTTAATGACTTTACCATTTTGATATACCCAGATGAAAGTTTCGTTTTTTCTTTTTTTAATATTCATATGCCAAACACTAGGAACTACTCCTGTATGTGTATCGTTGTTACATTCTCAAACATAAACACACTCACACCCAAGACACCCAGATCTGGAACAAACATCTTTAGACCATACAACTATTGGTTCTGTAGAGGAATTGAACTTGTGACACCTAGCGTTGCTGCCAATCCCTCCACCGTGCTGTCAAAGAATAAAAGAACCTTCTGCATCACACCGTTCTATAACCAAGCTACATGACGTAAGATCAGTATTTTCGGGCGTCTTGATTAAAGCCGTATTCACACGTCATACGTAGCAAGTGATGGTTTTTGCTGAAGATAATTGAGCGTCTAATACTATTACAGTAAGCTGTTATGTGCTCGCACAAAATACAATTACCTACGGGTGTCAAAAGATAAATGGAGTCCTTATTTATCTTTTTGGGCAGCTAATTTTAGCTTGTATTTATTCTTAATCTAGTTTGGTGAGGGAAATCTGTCATGGGCGACTTGTAGTTAAGAAAGAATGAAACACAATTTATGGAATAGAATAGAATACAATTTATTTTATTTTGGACACAAAAAGTTCCATACAGTGTTAGGAAACTTGATAAATAAATAATTATCTAGTGTTAATACCAATAACCCTATGCACAAGACGATCGGAGAGCTACAGCGCTATTTTTTTTCCCCAACTACCTTTTGCCCTCAGTTTCGCCCGCGTACTTAAAATATACGCCTATGTCACTCAGGAATAAAACAGCTTTCAATCGCAATCAGACTGGTACTTCCAGAGATTACCTCCTACAAACAAAAAAATCTAACTTTACCTCTTTATTATTTTAGTGTAAATAGGCACTCACATACCAAGATATAGGTACCTTTTGGGGACCTTTCGTCTTGCTTTTCAAGATTCTGTTTTGACAAAAACTCCACGTGCTTTGAGAGTGTAGAAAAATACAGCATTTCATACCATTAGAACGCGAGTCCTAATCACACTTGACTTGTTTCTATTATAATGTGGACACATACTTTAGTGTTAGTTCTCTATACGAAAACAAAAATTATGCTTGAATGTATTACCGTTTTTAAGATAGATCGAAGATCAGTTATAATGCAGCACAAATGCTGAACAAAACACGTAGGTACCTTTTCTTGTTAAAGACAGTAAAATAATATACCTTTAAATACAAAATTGAGAAACATCAAAATGTATTGTATACTAGCTTTTGCCCGCAGCTTCGCCCGCGTATTAAAAAAATTGCCTATAGGAATAAAGCAGGTTTCTACATTTTTTTTGTTATCGGTCCAATACTTCCAGAGATAACCTACAATCAAAAAAATTTCGAAACAAACTTTACCTCTTCATTATATTAGTGTAGATAAATTTGAATTGTTCTTTGAGAAATCTTAATCTGAATCTAAAACGGTTTCTACGTCACTTCCCAGTGTTCCATCATCTAAATACCACACGTTAAATTTGGAATTTAACCTTTGGATGATTGGATGAATAGCTAAGCTGAAAATGACTGGCCCGAGAGGGTCACCTTGTTGGCACCCTACTGCAGATTTCAAAACATTATCTTTATATAATAATTTCTGATGCCTATAGCATTGCCATAAAATGCCGAAAATTTAAGGTAGTTCCTTTTTTGCTTCAGCCAACAAAGTGTCCCTGTTAATAGAATTAAAGATTAATACGAGCATCATTCAGTAAAAAAAAAACCATTCAAATATCTTCTTCCATAAACAGCTAAAAAGAACAAACGGTATCCTTATTATTACTCCAAGCACATCCTACCCCAATGAATCCTTAAAACAGTGCCACCACCACCTACTCCATTTTACAAGAAAATCACAGATTACAGGTACTTCTCCACGTGAAAGGCATTAAGATAAAATCCGCGCACACTCGGATTTTAGGCAGAGATAACAAAAATTACGTAGAACCCAATGGCACAGCCGAATTAGGGATTTCACGAATCTTGCACACTTACCGAAAGTGTCCTTTCTGGATTATCACAGATTTTGTAAGTAAGAAAAATATAAATTGGTTGAGTTTTATATGTGTTACCCTGCGTAGGAAATATAAGATTGGTTTAGTTTTTTGAAGTCGCAAATCATTCAGACTTCTCTCTGCTTTAGGGCGTAATGGAAGGGCGTGCGAGACTTTTGCTGACTTTCGCGGGAATCTCATGGATGCGAGACGCTCAGGACCGTTCGTTGTGTTAACACTTGGGGGAGACCTGTGTCCAACAATGGACGTCTTTTGGCGGGAATGTCAGTAATAATGATTTCGTCAATCTACTTTTTTTTAAGTCTGGAAAACATCCAGAGACATATCCCGCCCTTGGGCGGAGCTGGAAGGCGTGTCAGACTTTTACTGACTAAGACCATATCTGTGTCCTTCAGTTGCTTATTGCGTTAGGACTACCGGTTTCCTCTTGTTGATTTAATTCATGAATCCCCAAGCGACCACCGGTGGCCGCGCATCTATTGTCTTACTATTGTGTCTCTAATTGACGGTATCTGAAGGGTTAAGTTGGAGTTGGCCACCGTGACCAAAATTTATTTATTTATTAAAACTTCATGCAACATAAAAGTACAAAAAAAGTAAAATAATAATAATAAAAGTAACATTCGGTCGAGAGTATTTTTTTTTTAAATTCTGCTAGAATATTATAGCATAGTCGGCCTTATACCTAATGTTCCCAATGTTAGGACTCAGGCCTCCTCTCTAGGAGAGGGAATGAGCCGTAATCCACCACGTGGGCCCATTGTTGATTGGTGGACGTCACATGTGAGGAAACCGGCATGGTCCTACCACGCCGGTTTCCTTACGATGTTTTCATTCACCGTTTTGAGAGCAGTGGTGATGAAATAAATTACACAGTAATGCGCCTGGCTAGGTTTGAACCAACTACTCGTAAGTCGGGACTGTTACCACTGTCAGAATGTTCGGTAGTAATTCTATTGAAATGTACACAATATCATAAATTCTAAATCATTCGAAACATTCTACCCAAGAGTAATCAATAGGTGTTATCTTATCAGGGGTAGGCGATGAATAATAATGACCACTACCCTCCAACCCTTTGATCACATGTGAATACAAATGAATGATTTCCCGAGCGGGAACGACAAGGTTCTAACAGATATTAATATACAAACCGTGTTTTGATTAGAAATTGAATTGTGGTTGTAATATTATATTACAGTTGAGACCTTCTCTCTGGAACCTCTGTTATAAATGGAAGCTGTACTTATACAAGACTAGCTTTTGCCCGCAGCTTCGCCCGCATACTCGTACATAAAATACGCCCACGTATATGTAATATAGCCTAGTCATTCAGGAATAAATCAGCTCTCTATTGCTGAATTTTAGCAATCGGTTTAGTACTTCCAGAGATTAAGTACCTCCTACATCATCATCATCATCTTCCTGCCCTTGTCCCGTTTTATTTGGGGTCGGCGCAACACGTTTTTTTCTTCCTTTCTATCCTGTCACTCGTCATGCTATCACTAACTCCCTTTTCTTTCATATCACTTCTCACACAATTTATCCATCTTTTCTTTGGCCTCCCTCTCCCCCTCCATCCATCCACATGTAAACTCATAACCTCCTTACCACCACCTTACCACTTACCTTTTTATTATTATATAGTATAAATTAATTTTAGTTTAAGTAAAACTCGAAACATGTGTCTAGTAAAAAGTCATAATACCTACATACAGTGGTAATATACCAAAATGTATACAAAACCTAATAAATTATCCAACAGCGTACTAGTGATTCCTATGACTCTTTCTAAGTCATCAGTCCATCCTTATGGAAGGCCTTCCAAGGCTCCGTCTTACACTTTTACCACTCTGGAACTTCTCGTCCCTGTGGCTATGTGGGTTGTCTCAAGCATAGTACCATGATGTATTTGACACATCTGTCAGTGGCCATACGGCGCGGTCGAATGGAGCAGTTGGTGGTGCGGAATATGTGAGCTGTAAAATACTCCAATAAGGAGTACAGTACAGACCAAAATACCGATGCTGTTACTAAAAATAACACCGATATTTCTTCAATTACGGAACCAGCTAACCGCAACCCTGCAGCGAACAGTGTTAATGTACCAAGATGTCTACAAAACCTAATAAATTATCCAACAGCGGACTAGTGATTCTTTGAACACAGCTCCATAATCCTTGCCGAAACCCCACAGGCAATTCTGGCCATTACGTCCTCGGTTTCAAGGGTCGGAACCGTGTGGGGTCCATGGTAATTGTCGTTGACCGTACACCGAACTCCACTGTAGTTAATGTTGCGTAAGGACGATTGAATTTAATTACTTTTGGGTGTCGGATACGGAATTACACAGGGCTGTCAATTATGCGTTTTAATTATTTGTTCAGCTGCCTCGATTGGAGTCTGTATGGGAGTTTAAGTATGGCATCGCTTTTGAACCCTCGTGGAACGGAAACTGTCAATTTTTAAAGCTATTTTTTCCTTCTTTCTGGTTCAAAAAACCCTTGTTACTGTCTATTTTTGTGGTCCCTCTACGGATATGGGATATTTGTGTTCTCATTTGTACATATTGGAAGCGAATCAGGGACTCTTTTTCTTGAGGTAGGAAATCCTCAAAGAGCTGCTCTTGCTCTGGTGGAGCGCGGAGGGCGGCAAACTTTTACTGACTAAAACCGCCTGTTAGAGAAACAAAGAGATTTAAAGTAGTATTATAAGGTCTTTGGTGGGAAATCATCCTTGACTTCTCTCTTTCTAGAGCGGAGCAGATGGGCGTATCAGACTTGCTGAATAAAACCACACCTATGTTCCTTTCTTTAAACTGCGTTTCAGGACCTTTCCGTTTCCCTTTCGGAAGTCATCCTATGGTCTCAATAGACTTCGACCCCGATGGTCCCCTATGGTTTTACTGGCATCTTTTTGAGTCACGCTTGGAACACCTCGCGCCGTCGAGTTTGTATTCCTTCAATTGCCCTTTGCGTTCCAGAACCGCGGTGACTCTTAAATTTTCAATAGTATTTTATCGATTCGACTATCGTTTATTACATAATTCGAAATTGTGCTCATCGATATCGCCTTATCATCATCATCATCAGCCTTTTTAATGTTCCCACTGCTGGGACCCAGGCCTCCTCTCTAGGAGAGGGAATGGGCCGTAATCCACCACGCGGGCCCAGTGCGGCTTGGTGAACGTCACATGTCTTCGAATTTTTTGGTTCTAGGACAGGTTTCCTGACGATGTTTTCCTTCACCGTTTTGAAAGCAGTGGTGATGAATTAAATTACAAAAAAAAAGTTCGAACCCGCGACCTACAACTCGTAAGTCGGGGCCATTACCACTCGGCCACCACTGCTCCTTCCCTATCGCCTTATAGACAATACAAAATGCACAATAACCTCATTTGAGTCTCTCCTTACGTGGCTGACTCTCATAATAACTTCAAAGATAAAAGAACCATATAACAGAAGCCAATCAAAAGAGCAGACAGTCGTATTGATACTAAACTTCTCTCAGACATGCTCGGTATGCAAAGAAAACATTGTGTGTAATGTCTTATAAAAGTAATCGTATGTAGAAGTTAGTTTCTTATGAAAATGCAGCCGTGTCTACGAGAAAGTTGGATGTTCACTACTGTTTGGTGTTGCTATTCAGAGTTCAAGCTAGTTCTTTGAATTTTAAAATCTTGGAGATAAGTTGGGGTTGACTCTTTTTGTTCCTCTGCAGTGTTGTGTGGAAACTTGTGTGATATCGAGTCGGTATCTATAAGGATCTTTGGCATCACCTCTGTTTTTTTTTTTGACAATATTTTGACAACCCCTCTTGTGCGGAGCTGGGAATAGTGTCAAACTTTTACTGACTAAAAACCGACTCCTGTTCCTTCGATGCTATTCGTACCGGGGGATGCTAGCTACCTTTCGGACTAACCCTGGCTCCAGTAGGCTTCGACCCAGCTGGGTCTCCGCCGTTGCTGAGAACTCCCTGAGGCGGAAACCTGCTCATCATTATTTCAGCCGAAAGACACCCACTTTTGGACATTGGCCTCCGACAAGCGTTTGCACATCGATTGATCCTGTGCGTCTCGCTCCCTCCGCATTCCCGCGACTCTCATCAGGTCGCCGGTCCACCTTGTGAGTACATTTTATATGGATACTAGACTTTGTAGAGCTACATTAGATCCACGCCACGCGACGTCATTCTACGTACAAACCAGGCGTGTAACACGTGTACGTCGGTCTAATGTAGTTCTAGCTTAAAAGTAACATCCTATCATCTATCCTATCTTTATTTGTTTTAGTAACATTTCGTTTCTTATTTTGCAGATTTCAGTTAACAGTTCGACAGTTTGAAACCGAGTGATATTGATTGATTGCTCCTGATTTTAATGATTTCAGTAAATGAAATATTTCTAAACGATTACAGACAAGAATTTACGTTTTGTTTTAAAAATGCCGTCAAAATTCTAAACAAGAGAATTACTTAAGAGAATAATTTAGCAAGGAATTATTTCAGTAACGTTACCGTCGTCCTGAATTCGTAACATTTTAGACTAAATGCCTAACAAAAATTTAAAATTCTTCTCAACTTCGGCAAACGCCAGACATTGTAATAGCCTTATTGAATTAATAAATTCGATGAACCTTTTGAAGGAAGATAAAATATCAGACGTTTCTGTGAAAAATTTGTAAGAAGATATTGGTTGAAAAACTAAAAAAATTGAGTTGCTTCTTCAGTTTTTAATAAATATTAGAATAACAAAAACCTTTGATAGAAAAAAAAATAAACGAAGCAGGTCAAGAAAATATCATATTTTGTTTGGATAGGCTCGCGCTTGACTACTATTTTAACTGGCATGTGATGATGTGGTCGACGATGGAGCACGCTTGCCTAGAAGTAAGTTTTGACTTAAAGAACTCCGGCAGGGAATTCGACTTCTTAGCTGTACGCAAAATGAATGATATTGTCCATAAAACGCAAGCCTTTTTTTGAGGTGGAAAATGTTCGAATGTCTTGGGTGTACCGAGAGGGGCGTCTCAGACTTTAACTGTGTACCTTCGTATGCTCCAACGTGTATTACAGACAGTCCACAGAATTGCGACACCCGGGTTTTTCCGCCTGAATCCGGTGCAGGAACGTTTCGAACTTACTTTGTGTCGAGTTATATGGAACGAGGACGAGTACGAGTACACCGTGACGCCTCTTCACAGCCACTCCTCAAAGAGGGGACTTACCGCCATATTAATGTAGATGCCGCTTGCGTCCTAAATCTACGTTCACTCTTTCAAATCGTCCCTTAGCTAACAAAAATCTGTGCGGTGTTGAGAGGCCAGTCGACTGGCGTGGTGTCATTACTTTTCGAATTACAGCTTCTGATTAGCTGAAACCTATATCATGTGACCAATGGTTAGACGCGCAATGAGCAGCTCCCAAGCAGATAGATAGATAGATAGATAGGTAGATATATTCTTTATTGTACACCAAAAATAAAAATTTCATTAAGTACTTAAAATTAATGGGGTGTCACAATGGGCGGTCTTATCGCTAAAAGCCATTTTTCACAGACAACCTTTGGATGGATTTGGAGAAAAAGAGATACGTAGGTAGTTCGTGGTGTACTATTTACAAATATAAAATACATAAACTAATAAATTACATAAAATGTAGTTCAGAGATAGCAGCTTCATCTTCAGCTTCATCTTCAGCAGCATCGAAGGCATTCAAATGTGAAAACCGACATGTTTCGACTTGAGCGGTGTTGTAAAGCTAAGGGGACGAATATTCCCGCAACATAAAGCATAATTAGATATAACTGGGTTCACAGCAAAACTCAAATACTAAAACTGCACATCGATTTCAATTGCATCTTAATAAATCGGCAGTTGTATTGGACAGGGCGACCGCGGTGCTGCGATGTATTGTAATCGATTCGTTCGATTTCACCGAATCGACGCGGTTGCACTGTGGCCTGCACTGGCCCAACTCGAAATTGATTTGGAAACGAACAGTGAAATTCAGAATTATTGCTGTAAGTGGATTTTGGTACCAGTAAGGTTCTTTTATTTTTGGGGGGAAACCTACCGCTCTGTTTGGAGTCCTACTGCTCTGTTTGGAGTCCTACCGCTCTGTTTGGAGTCCTACCGCTCTGTTTGGAGTCCTACCGCTCTGTTTGGAGTCCTACCGCTCTGTTTGGAGTCCTACCGCTCTGTTTGGAACGAGACGGAGTGTCAGACTTTTACTGACTAGATAAAGCCTTTGCTTTCCAGGGACCATAGTGAGTCTATCGATCAACCCGCAGCCTTTTTTGGCAGAACTTTTTGGAGTGAAGTTCAATGGTGGTTTTAATTCGCAAATTGATTCCTAGTGGATATTGTGCCGCCCGGCCCAAGAAGATGTCAGCAACCGTAGAGGCCAAGCAGGGTCGAAGCCTACTGGGACCATGGGTGATTCACAAAGAAAGAACTGGAGTGGATTTTAGTAGATAAAAGTCTGACACATCCTCCCGCAGCGCCCAAACGCGGAAGATGTCATTGGATGATTTTCCACCTAAAACAAAAGTGTAATGTTAGCCACACCCGTTCTAGTATACTTGCGCAAGTCTAGACTTGTGCAAACACATGTTATTGAAAATGACCAAAGATGGCGCAAATATCTTCCAACACACGTTCCTGTATACTTGTGCAAGTCTGCGCAAGTATACTAGAACGTGTGCGGCTACTATAAGAACGGATAGTGTGTATTCGTCCTGTATAGCTACATCTCTTTCTCACACGCGTTTCAGGCCTACAGTGATTCTTTCGAACAAAACCACAGTTAGATATGCTCTGCTTTTTCAACAGTAAAACAAAATAATTAAACGAAAACACCATCCCATACACTGTTTAAATAACAATGTCAATTTGTGAAATAATTTAATTTTGAAATTATATTTGCGGAGCTCGTAGCGCCATAATAGCTTTTATTATGAAAAGCTGTTCGCGTAAATTAACAGATTTATTTTGTAGGAATTCTTTGCTATGGCTGAATTAAAAGTTAATTGATGCAATCTACTGTTTTAATCTATGGGTCACTACTTATTTTAATATGCCTCAAAAAAAAAAAATGGGTAAGTGCGAATCCGACTCGCGCACTTAGAGTTCTGTAAGGACATGACCGGTAATTATGGTGACACTTGGAGAGGATCTATGTCAACCAGTGGTCGTCTCACGGGCTTGCGGACGGAGAGCAATGGGTAGCTCGCTGTCCGTACGTCCGGTAACTGTCCGGACCGAGCCCAAGTCGTCGAGGGCGCGCATTGTTCAAGGAGCCGTCAGCAACAGCAGGGGCCCAGTTGGGTCGAAGCCTACCGATGCCACGGTTAATTTTGAAAGATAGCTCAGCCCCAGTACGAAAGGCAACGAAGGAAACAGGAGTGAGTTGGTATTGATCACAATAAACAATTTTACCTCACCTCAGAGCAACCAATCAGAAAAGTAAACATAACCACTGACCAACAGTCAATCCATCCAGTACGTGCCCACAAACTTTATGAACCTTTTACGAGATACCAGTTTTAACGTTAAAACTAGTAAAACGTTACTGGCGTGAGAACTACCAACAGTACTGAACAATCTCGCAATAGTTTTTAGGGTTACGTACGGGTGTTTTTAATATTGTGCGTATTTACGCAAAAAAACGCGTCCCGCATGCGTATTCCACGCATTGCAATAAGTATTTGTATGAAATAGACATTTGCGGGGGTTTCACGTGCGGAGCAATCACGCATGCGTGATGAAATTCGCACAAAATTACACACCCTGACTTTCACCAGGGTGTATCTAATGAGCGGTGATAGCTAGACAGTTAAAATTTTTAACAAATGATGTATTTTTGTTGCCGTTATAACAACAATTACTAAAAACAGAATAAAATAAATATTTAAGCGGGACATACAACAGAGTGATTTTTTGTCTTTTTTACTCGATATTAATAACCGAAATAGGTAGACGCTTGAAATATTTATAGAATATTTAGTTGTATAAAAATTAAATAAATATCCATTCAAGAGGAGTTTTTATACAACAAACGTGGTATTTTTGTAGGATTTTTACCGTTTTTTACACTAGGTATTAATAACAGTTATAGGCAGACGCCTGAAATATTCACAGAATATTTAGTTGTGTGTTTACTTTAAAAATATAGTAATTTTTTTAATATATATTAACTAGTACTCGACTGCGATCCCATTTGATGGTAAGCAGTGATGCAATCGTCGATGGTGAGGCGCACTACTTCATTAAGAGCCTATTCACTCTAGCCTTGAATAAAAAAAAAAATTGAATGGAGAAAATAAACGTAATATTTTTTTCTCGGTACGGAACCTTCGTGCGCGTGTCCGACTCGCACTTGTCCAGGTTTTTGACTATTTACGACTAAAGTTGTGAGTCGTAAAAATGTTGTCTGGTCAAACTGAAGTTTATTGATAGCCTTTTGGTGAAGGCTTTTGTAAGTTCGGAGAAAACAAGAAAAACTAGATAAGGGATTGTGTACGTTGATTTGTGGTTTGGCCTATAGTCAGTAAATCGCTGACTATGTCGCAAATAGCGTTGCCAGGCGTCCGGATTAAACCGGACAGGGTCAAGCTTTTTAATTGCGTGTCCGACCTGGGCGGAGTCTGGCAATAGTTTTTTTTTTTTAATTTGTCATGTCTTCTACTTTATCTACTGTACTAGCAATTATAGCAGGAGTTAATTTTATTTTTGTTTTATTACAATTTAAAAATATTACACAACCTTATTTTTAGTATATGCAAAACCTGAAACACCTGTCTAGTATTTTTATGTAAAAAATCTATGTACAAAATTTCATAACTGTATCATGAAAAATCACAAAGTTATAAGCTTGTTTTGTCAGCAAAATTACATAACCACTGGGCCATCCAGGCGACTGAAGGGTTGTTTTGCTCCCGCACCCAGCTGTGAGCTGCTGGTTCCTAATGCTGCTATGACTTGCCGTGACCTTTGTTATATTTAGTGTCGGTGGTGTCCAACTGGTGACCTTTTTAAAATATTTTTGTGAAAAAATATAACACGCTGTAAAAAAATATTGTAATCGATTCAGTTATTGATTCTAAACAAACTACATTTAGGTTTTGCATATACTAAAATTAATGTTGTATATTATGGTTAATGACAAAAAAGTCGAGTTTGACTTAAAAAATATTGTGGGCCATTTTACTAAAATGTCCGGTCCAAATTGGCTGGTCTGTCCGGATTATTAAATAGTAATGCTGAATTGCCTCGGACAA
The DNA here is from genome assembly GCA_949319445.1 of Mythimna lalbum. NCBI lineage: Eukaryota > Metazoa > Arthropoda > Insecta > Lepidoptera > Noctuidae > Mythimna > Mythimna lalbum. The sequence goes on along the minus strand of OX439345.1, from coordinate 4,638,380 downwards.
GACGCTGGCGCTCACAGGAGCAAAAAAAATGTAGGACTGTCGCCAGATAGGGTTTTGTTTACGCCTTGAATAGAATTGGGTGGCGAGAATCTTGTGATAGACTCGTTTCCCTGGCTGCATATAATTGGGCATTAGGCTTGATTAAATACATATTGGTTTTGTTTAGGTTGCAACAATTATAGAGGAATAAAGCTAATGTCACATACTATGAAAGCCTGGGAGAAAGTTATTGAAAGGCGACTGAGAGAAGAGAGTGAAATTTCGCAGAACCAATTCGGTTTTATGCCGGGTCGGTGTACAACGGATGCCATTTTTGCTATACGCCAATTATGTGAGAAATACAGAAGTGCGCATAAAAACTTGCACATGGTATTCGTTGACCTCGAAAAGGCATACGACCGGGTACCTCGTGAGGTTCTGTGGTGGGCCCTTAAGGAGAAAGGTGTGCCTGGGAAGTATGTGCAGTTGATCCGAGCGATGAACAGTCGATGTAATACCCGGGTCCGGTCTACAGTTGGCACCACTGACAGCTTCAATGTGGCTGTCGGCTTACATCAAGGGTCGGCCCACAGCCCTTACCTTTTCCTGATGATAATGGACGCTCTGACGTCGGACATCCAGGAAGAGGCTCCCTGGTGTATGTTGTTTGCCGATGACATTATTCTGGTTGCCGAGAGTGGCCTAGAGGTCCAGAACAGATTGGAGGTGTGGTGGCACAGACTGGAGAGTGTTGGCCTGAAATTGAGCAGAACCAAAACAGAGTACTTGTTCTGCGATTTCGGCGGTCTCTCCAATCCTGTGCCTTTAGCTCTCGCCGGAACGCCCATACCGATCTGTTCCGACTTTAGGTACCTAGGGTCGCTCGTCCAAGGGGATGGTGAGGTAGACCGGGACGTAACACATCGGATCAACGCAGGATGGATGAAATGGCGACAGGTCACGGGAACCACTTGCGACCCACGGATGCCCCTCAAGTTGAAGGGTAAAATCTACAAGTCCGTGATAAGGCCTGTCGTACTGTATGGATCAGATTGTTGGGCTGTGAAAAAGAAGGATGAAAAAAGATTGCATGTAGCAGAGATGAGAATGTTAAGATGGATGTGTGGTGTGACAAGAACGGATAAAGTGAGAAATGAGTATATTAGGGGAAGTTTGAAAGTGGCGCCAGTGACTGAAAAGCTGAAAGGAAATCGTTTGTCTTGGTATGGTCATGTGAAAAGGAGGGACGAAACGCATGTTGCTAAAAAACGTTATGAGTTTACATGTGGATGGATGGAGGGGGAGAGGGAGGCCAAAGAAAAGATGGATGGATTGTGTGAGAAGTGATATGACAGAAAAGGGAGTTAGTGATAGCATGACGAGTGACAGGACAGAATGGAAGAAAAAAACGTGTTGCGCTGACCCCAAATAAAACGGGACAAGGGCAGGAAGATGATGATGATGGTTTTGTTTAGGTTAAAAAAATTGGACAAGTGCGAGTGCACTGAGGGTTCCGTAAAGTTACCTATGAAAACAGTTCAATTCCCTAATTGAGTTACGAAGATTTTTCGAATCGCATTTTTTTTTGTTACTTGTCCGTGCCAAAACATAGATCTTATGGTGTTTTTTTTGCAACCGGGATCTTATGGTGTAGTGTTTTGCTCACCGTTCATTCGTGCTTCAAGGATCGAGCCCGCGTCATAGGGTGAGGGAACGAATGTCCTCACGCCTCAACTGCCGTGATTCTGACCCCGACCACCAGCCACGGTAGACGCGAGTTTGCGGACGTCAAGCAATAGGTAGCTCGCCGTCCGGCTTTACGGCTTCCGTCAAAAGAAGCTTCCCGCCCTAGAGCAGCAGGAGTAATTAGAAGAGTTCCCATTAAAAAAAAAAAGATGTAGTGATGTTCTTTATACCGATACCTCTCCGGTCGTTTTTAAAATATCGCTAAACCATCTGCATACAATCACGGTTCCTGGTTCAAAAACCTCATTTCCCTCGTTATCTTCACTGATATTAGGGAACCAGTAATGGGATCCAATTTACTTGCCTCACGTTCGGTTCCTAATCGAAGGACTATGCTTTATAACAATACGTGGTCTGAATATGCAAAGGCAAATTGATTTCAGGACAATGAGGTTCTATTCATATTGGTTTTCGTACTGATTGGGTATGTATTGATGTAGGTATGATAACTTTTCTTTGTACCGATGTATGTGAAAGGGTTCGATTGATAGCTGTTAGCTGCTGGGAGATGCCCCATTTTTATATATAAATTATTTAAGTACCATCACTGATATACTCCAAAACTGGTTTTACGTCCGTTGCGTCACAACCACAGGTTCAGTTGAAAACCAGCGTCAGGCACTAGTTGTCTGGCAATCATTTTGAACTAGACCTATTATGGTGCAGCCATGAGGCATACAACAACTTTATTTTTTATCTTTTTATTAGTAACAAATTGGTCCACTGCCACTTAAGTTTGCGATTCTGTAGGCTATGTCGGTAACGATGGTTCTCCTGCGGATACCTTTAATAATAATAAGTTGGAATAGCTTATACTCCATCGTTCTTATGTGTGGTAATATTTTAAGACTACCGAATGAACATTTTTTAGCATGTGAACTAATTAACTTTTTTCTATTGTTTCAGGTATGTTTTCCAACCATTATGTCTCAGAAACCCTGTTGAATTCACTCAAAACTCACCAAAGTTGAAAATCCCACAAGACCCCTTACGGTATTTACTGCATTGTTTTTTTTTTTCATAAATAATACCTTAAGAGCTATGTGACACTGCACTTACATTCTGTATAGTACCTATTTATATTTTTTATCATATCCCGAACCTTTTTCCACCTAACTTGAGGTCGGCTTCCAATCTAACCAGATGCTGCTGAATCTACTGAAGATATTAATATCGTGCGGATTTTATCACGGAGTGCGGATTTCAGCACGAGTTTGCTCCTTATGCAGAAAATTTCACAATGCTAAAGAACGCGTCCCGTGTGCGTATTCAATTACAATAAATACTTGTATGAAATGGACATTTGCGGGGTTACGCGTGCGGGCGGAGCAATCCCGCATGCGTGATCAAAACCGCACGATATTAAAAATACCCTTAGTACCTTGTGTTTAAGCGATCGGGACGCGTTTCTTTGCCTTTTGAAATTTTCTGCATGCGGGGCAATCCCGCATGCGTGATGAAATCGGTACTATATTAAAAATACCCTAAATCAAAACAAACTAATTAGGTAACATAGAAATTAACATTATACATTCTGAATGCACTTCAGTGAAATAGATCTGTCTCAGAAGCAATCATGTTTAGCATTCATATGGTTGCGAGACAAGGGGGGCAAACTTGTTTAGGTTTGTCCTAGAAAATGGCATCTGTAAATATTCTATCTATCTAGCAGTACCATATTTTTATGATGAAAACCTTATAGGTTAAGGTAAACAGCTTGAACCAAAGTAATACCAATCAAACAAACTAAGATATTCTCAGAAGCAGCTCACGTAATTACAGTACAAATACTATATAACTGGCAAATACACGAGCAACATCTGATAGAACAATAACATATAATCTGGTTATTAGGACCCATAGTTTGTAGTATTGACCCTGGAGGGACATTGATTCGATGGTACAGACGGTCGGGAGTACAATACCTCTCTTATCAGCCCGTGAGTCGGTAACAATGGCTGTTACACTTGTTATCACCGAAAGGAGGGAAAGGAGGACCCTGTATGTATCTACTATCTTACATATAAATTACCAACTAAGCAAATAATCGAACTGAACTATTTGAATTGGTAAACTGAACCAGAGTAAGTCGAGAAGTTTTGAATTCACGTTTATCTATTGCTATGCTAAAGAAGAGGATGACTGGTTTTATTATATTTTCAACTTAGGGGTCTTTAAGTCAAGAGTTAATAGGTTACTTCTAGGCAAGCGTGCTCCATCGTCGACAACATCATCGCTTACCATCAGGCGAGATGGTCGTCAAGTGCGAGCCTACAATAATAATAAAAAATAATAATTTGGAGATTGACTAAAACTTTGCAACAGCACAAAAAATGCTGGTTAAGTGTTCTGCAGAATGTACATAACATATTTAAATCAATCTACAATGTGTAACGTTAAATGCGCAAAACCTGAAAATAGTTTGATCGGAATAACGACCACAATCAATTGACTTTTTAATATAGGTAACATTTTTTTAGGCTAAACTCAGAATAAAAGAGTACCTATATACCTATATAAATCGTATATTCAACGATTTATCTATATATCTTAAACCACTACATGTGATAACTTGCGAGGGGTTCGTGATTGAACCCGAAATTGGTCCTTTGTCTGAGCCTTTATTGTAATAGTCGTTTTTATTATCTCTAGGAGTTCTAGCGCAGCCCTTTCGGCTAGACGGTCCAAATCTTTACGAGCTAACTCGAAATTTAGACTAAGTGGCGTAAAAAATATAAAGCTTCAAAAAGAACTAAGACGACTCTTTACCCGACTGTTCTTGAAGAATTTATTATTATATTCAATAACAAACTTCAATAAAAGAAGGTTCTCAATCCGACTTTTCTTCATTTTGTTTCGTGAAATCTCTGAGCCAATTGTTAACGAATCTTATAATTCCTTATTTGTTGGGAAGAGTACTTTCCCCGGTGGCATTTTTTATTTTATTTTAGTGGGTAAAAATCATCCAAATGACATCCCCCGCCCTTTGGGTTAGCAGGCGATAGTGTCAGACTCTTACTGACTAAAAAACCCATTCTGTTCCTTCTTGCCTTTCATACCGGGGCTGAGCTACCTTTCGGAGCTAACCCTGGCCCCAGTAGATTTCGACCCAGTTGGGCCCCTGCTATTTTTACCGCAGGGGTGAGCTTGCAGACGACGAACATCGGGGAGCTCTCCGTCCGACCGAGCCAGAGTCGTAGTTTTTCACTCGTTCCTCTATGAGATGTCAGCAAAACCCAAGGGGCCCATAGGGCCGATGCCTACTGGAGCCATAGGTTGACTTCAAAACGGGAAACCCGTGGTCCAAAGGGTAACTCAAGAGACGAAGGTGTCATTTTATTCAGTAAATGTCCCATACTGTCTCCCTGCTCTGCCTTAGAGCTGGGGACCACTGACTGACTGGCTGCTGGGTGGGCTGATTACCCACCTTAAAAAAGGTGGTCTTACTTAAATTTTAGTAATTTTAAAATTTAAAATTTACTTGAACTGACACCAGAAGATTTTTTCAGATAGATAATTACATAAGACAGACGTGTCCTTAATCAACGAAAGTCGATAGAAGGCAGGGGTCCGCCATTATTGAAATTGGTTCAGAAGCATTACAGTCGAGACGAATGGTGAGATAAGTCCACATAAATGTGCTGCTGGATTCTTTTTTTAAACAGACTTTGAAAGTATACGTTTTCGTTGGTCTAAAAAAGTAGATAAGTAATGACAAAGTATTAAATTATTAGAAATATGGTACAACAGCTTCTGCCAGTGGCTTCTCTAGTTCAAAAGTTAAAAAAAAATCCGAACATAACATATCTCCGAGATAAAAAATACCCTTGGTGTCTCCTATGGTCTACCCATGTGCCGAATTCCTAAGGGCAAAATCCAACAAAACTTTTTGTGTCTGCCTGGGAATCGAACTCAGACAGAACCCCATACTACAAGGCATCACGAATGTTCAAAAGGGCAACTGAAGGAACACAGGTGGATTTTAGTCAGTTAAATTCTGACACGCCCTACCACTCCACTCAGAGCGGAACAAATTATTTAAAATGAAAAATATTACATAATTATTTGAAATTATTTCATATCTCAAAACAAACGGAGCTGAACTTGGCAGTCCCCCCATATCTTAATGCCAATTTAAATAAATATATCAATCGTATCTTTCTACTTATTAAACCAATATCATAACTGTGCTGTACTTAGTCCCAAAACTTTATTACATCGCTTTTAGTGATGGACTGAAACATGATTTGTAGCCGAAACCAAAACTATAACCGAATGTTCGGCTTTGTCTCCCAGTTTCGGCCGTTACCTAAACCGAAACGGAAAAACTGACAACAAAATAATAATATTTCGATACAGTTCTTCCTGACATCATTTTGATATAGTTATGCTTAACTATGTATATACATAAGTGACCCCATGCCCCCAAGTCAAGTAATATGGGATAAGAGTAGGAAGAAGAAGGAGTTATAACTGTAAATATCGATAAATCGAAGATTACATTAAAAATATAACGTCAAAGACCGTAAGAAAGCATACATTACGGTCGGTCAGTGTTTCACAACCGTCAGCTGAAAGGCGAATATTTGGCACCTTTTTTGGCCGAATCCAAAACTCAAGCCGAAACCAAGATTTTCGGCTTCGGTTGGCCTCTAATCGCTTTTAGCCTATCTCTGTCCTTTGCCCAAAAGCCGTATACATATTACTTTAATAAGTGTTTTATGGTTGGGTCCCTTTTTTGTCAGCTGGTAAGGCTGGGGGAGGCCTTGGATGTGCGGTAACTGATATGCCTGTCTCCCTGTCATTCATTTTGTGTAGTTTATGTACATAAAATATCGTTTATACGGCGCTGATATAGTGTGTGTTTGCATTTGGGACACTTTTTTTGATGGTGTTAGTGAAAGTTGTTTTAGGTTACTATACGGAAGAAAAAGGCCTGGTCAAAATGTAGTATAATCTATTATAATATAGTTTAGAGTCTGTTTAAAAAGTCAACCGACTTGGGAAATTATTAGGGTAACATGAAGTCTGATGTAGTTAACACTGGTTCAATCAAGGTTTTTAATCAAGGTTGATTAAAAGATCTTGATCACTGTTTACTAATAGAAGAGCCTTATAAAAAGTATCGGCCATAAGTATTATTTAATTGATTAATTAATATTATACAAAATACCCAAGGCGTATGACTTTTTAGACAGACTATAGGTATGATATTTTATAAAAAATGTTTTCTTATTGTCTTATAAAATCTAAACTGAAAACCTCTGGTTTAGATATTATTAATCTAACCCAGAGGTTTGCATATCTATAGGTGTTATCTTACCTTATACTTAACTTTTGTGGTTAAAAAATGATAATTTAAGTCCATCGTCACCGACACGAAAAGAAGATGAAAATTACTGAAAAGGCTGGGTATAATCAAATATCATCTCAGGGTGGAGAGAGATAGTATCAGACTATTTCTGACTAAAACCCTCCATGTTCCATCAGCTAGCCTTGGATCACAGCAACTCTTTCAAACAATCCCACATCCTAGTACACGATCTAAATAAATAAGTCAAGTTTTTAAACTCTTAACAGTCAATCAATTAACACGTTTCATTGCAAACCAGTTCTGGTTCAACACGAGTTGAACCAGAACTAGATTCCGATGAAACGTCCTCAATCGAATTGGAACCTCTCATCGATCATCTACCATCCACTGGATATTCCAATGTCCACTTTCATTTGGGACTTCGGAAGGTACAAGTTGCGAAGGAATGCACGGATTAGATCAAAATATTTGTGAAACAAATCAAACGATCGGTTTGAAATGCTTTCCGGATATTTAATTAAAACTTTCGTTTTTCTAAACTTGCGTTCGGTTTGGTTTAGAGGGAATGTTTTTGATTGATCTTTGTAGGAACGTGGGCTAACCTCCATGGGATGTTTGTTGTTCAGTTATTTATATGTTTGTGGGGAATCCGTTTATACAACAATTGCTATAGGATGGTGTGTAACTGTTGGATTCATACAATGTGCTACTCATCCTTTTCTCTCATATTATAGACACATAGGTATTTTCATCCTGCTGTCATCGTACCCCTGCTATGTAAAGAAGACCTCAGTGTTGTTAGGGTCTGTTTAAAAGTCAAACGACTTGGTTAATTATTAGGGCAAAATGAAATCTAGTATAGTCAACACTGGTTCAATAATCAAGGTTGATTAGAAGATCTTGATCATTGTTTACTAATAGAAGTTCGAAGACCTTATAAAAAGTATCGAATATAAGTATTTTTTAAATGATTAAATATTATACAAAATTCCCAAGACGTTTGACTTGCTGATTCTAACGCAGGGAAGATTGCACCAGGCGGCGGTCGCTCTAGCGACACGCGGGGTTGCGATAGCCGTTGGAAGGATCCAGGAGTTGGGACTCGAGGTGGCGCTACACAAATCCGAGGCAATGTGCTTCTACGGTCCTCGGAACGCGCCACCATCAGACAAACTTACGGTGGGAGAAGTTCGCATCGGCGTCGGGTCAACGATGAAGTACCTGGGACTGGTCCTCGACAGCCATTGGCCCAGCTGGGTCGAAGCCTACTGGGGCCAGGGTTATCCGAAAGGAAACTCGAGCCCCGGTATGAAGAGGCTAGAAGGAACGGGTTGGGTTTTTAGTCAGTAAGAGTCTGACACTATCTCCCGCTCCACCCAAAAATCATCTTATGACAACCCCCGCGGTTGTCATAAGTTGATTTTTGCCGGGAACAATGGAAGGAATAGAGGGAGGTCTTTGCCCAGACAAGGGACAGTATAGGCTAGATATAATAATAATAATAATTTAAACACGTGGTTTGCAATTTCAACAACATATCCGAAATGGTTAGACATAGTATGGAGACTAAATCATCGTGTGTCTAGACGCTTTGCAGATCTTCAGTAACAATTGACACTGAAACTTTTGAAGACTTTTCTTGCAATTTAATACAAGTCTCAAAGAATATTCAGATCATTTTTAGTTCATTCAGACAAAGCTTCAACACTACCTACATCAAAAAAAGTTCTAGCAATAAAAACCTCAACTGAAGTTCAAACTTTATTAAGAAAACTCTTCTCTCTGTGAGAGTATAATAAAAACCCAATAAGCACCACGCTGCGAGGGGTAAATATGAAAATGATTCTCCTACAAAAGTCATTAAGGGAATTTATATTTTTCGCTACAAAAGTGCTGGGTTTTGAACCAAGTTGTCGCTAAGTGCCATTAGACGTAAGTGTGCGTTGTTGCTCGGTTCTGCAGCGAATACACTTTAATATCGCTCGGATATCTTTTAATATGGTTTATGAGAGAAGAGTTTTGCATTGCAGTGTTTGCGGAACTTAATTTTGTCTCAAAGTGAGATTGTATTCTGACGGATGTTGAAATTAAACTTTTTGTGGAACATTGAATGTAATAAGCAGTATCTAATAAATAAAGAAAGTCTCTTTTTCATCAATAGCATCAAATAAATAAATCCCAGTCCAGTTATTCTCTTTGTGACATTTCTGGTGTCCATCTTTTTCATTTGTTACTTCTAGGCAAGCGTGCTCTATCATCGACCATATTATTGTTTACCATCAGGTCAGGTAATCAAAAGAAAAAGATCTCAGTGTTTTTTATATTTGAACTAATGCTCGTTCGAATCACCTTATCGGTATTTAGCCAAACGTATCAGCTCTATAAACAAAGAAAAACAATTTTATTTGTGCCACGCTGAAGACAAACAACCAAATAAAAAATGTAAGCTAACTAACAAACTACCTAATAAAAATACAAAGCATAAAATTACTGGTGCGAGGCTAAAAATATTCCTACTTCAGCATAATCAGTTGCGATATTTAAAAAATATAACAGCGCTAATACAGATTGGAAAAAATAATTAACAAAAAACTTTTAAAAAGTTTTTAATCAATTTGTGAATATTAATAAATAACATGAAAAAAACTATAACGTAAATAAAATTACCTAGAAACTATAGCCCGCTGCTCCAATTTCCGATTTTTTTATCAAGCCAAGTCAAACGTACCTTTTCATAGACCAATCTTCTGCAAATCATTTACTTTGCTAAAAAAATAGAGGTGCTCTAAAATCTCTTGATTCCTTCCTCTTTCAAATCGAAGAATTAAGATTCTGATGATGAATGCTTCGAAAATCAGCAAAAACAATACCCAAAGCCCTTTCCAAATCACTCGAGTACTTGTTCCAGCCCACAGTACATCACACAAGACCAACTCGTTAGAAACTCTCACAGTCAGATTACGACCTCTATGTTATGCAAATGGATTTCCTCAGGATATAATTGTGCTTCCAACTTCCACCGTCTCATTTAAAGGGCATTCAAAAACTTCACAACTCAATTTCTGAGTTGCAAACAAGTCAAGATGTGTAGTGTCGTTGTGTTTGTTTGTTGATTATCAACCTGGTTCATGTTTGTGGTTTGTGGTGGAGAAAAATTGTGGGAGAATGTCTGGAGGAAGGACTTTGTACTTGTTTGACATAATTGGGTTGAATAGAGTAAAACGCGTTGCTATAGACGATGGAACTGAAAAGATTGTTCCTTAAAATAATTTGGACCGACCATCTTGGTCACAAATTAAAAATATCCTTAGAACAACCAATGTTACTGATACAGCCTGAAGAATCGTCAAACTTAAGTCTATGTGGGCAGTAGGTTCGCAGAACAAAAGGTCGAAAGGTTCTGGAACAGTGAAAGCGTACCGGAAGACCAACGTTAGAAGACCTTCCACAAGGTAGGCTGATGACCTGGTGAGGGTGGCGGGTATCCAATGGGTTCGGGATGCCTAGGACCCGTCATTGGGTGGCATTGGCTGGAGGCCTCTGTCCAGTAGCAAACGTCTTTTGACTGAAATGATGATGACGGGATGACCACGTCAAAAGCAGCGTTACTAATATTTATAGGACCTTCAAAATTGCAGGTCGATGGGCACTTGCGGAGCGCTAGCCAGCCTGTCGTGATCTGGTCAGGGACTAGTATGCTTCTCCGTCTAGAAAATTGCTATAGGCGATGATGGATCTCGAACAAGGATCGATGTTCTTAATCCTTCTTGGTTCTCCTGCGGATATCTTCATTCCTGATTTGATCACGCTAGGAAACTCCGAACATAGCCCTTTCCATAGCCTTTAGGGTGACTTTAAGCCTTCTGATGAGGCCTATTGCGAGTGCCTACATTTCAGAGCCATATGTCATCACTGGCAACACGTACTGGTCATAGACTTTCATACAACACACGCGTATTCTCATTTCACCCAAAGTGGAAACGGTTATTTATTGATTTTCCACTTCAAAGAAATAAACAAAGACATGACTGGTATGAAGTGCCGCGAACTTTTTCCAAAACCCAAACCCGATGTGCCATATTTGCTGCCCAGTACTGTACTTAGTAATGAAACTCACACATGCGCCTGGTCGTTAATTACTTGACTAAACTCATTTCCGACTTCTGTTTGAACGGTGCGTTCGGTTAAATAACACTTGTGCGTATAACTGTTTGCTCAACCCGATTCAGAGAAGAATTAATTGGAGTATATTAATCATATTTCAAGATTAAATGAAAATTTTAACAAGATGAACAAGTATTTGTGGAAATTAAGTGGTGGTAAGGTTCGTGATTGATAGTCGCCGTATTGAGATGTTTATTTATGGTTTAACTTTTCTTCGTTGGTGTTTTATCGCACTAATATTAAGTATGAAGACGAATAGGTTTATTACTCCTTATCCTTAACGCTAAAATGGTTGAACGGATTTGGATGAAGTTTCTGGCTCTCAGCTCGTCGTTCAAAACCACGTGTCGATCACGACCGGCAAGCCAAGTCACTAGTTATCTGCGACAGCGCTAAAGGTCTAAAAACAATAATTCGTTGTACAGTTCTTCAGACATTCAAAGATAATTTTTATAATCAATTGGTTCTACTGACAATGTACAATGTAAAATGTCAGTCGTGCGAGCGAGGAAGAGGGATAGCTATACACGCTACTCCATCCCTTTTAACAGTTCAATTTAGGTTGTGAAATAGATCGCGTTAAGCTCCGGTGCTAGCACTGGCTGATCCCAGTTGTCCATTTCCATATTTTCAACCAAAACAACACAAAACATCTCACTCTTTCTATTTGCCAGTTAACACCTAAACACCAGCTCAACTATCCCAACTTAGCTTCCTCAAATGTTTCAAATGCACCATAACGGCCTTCAGGCACTCGGAACTTCGCCTAACTCTTTAGTGCGCCTTAAAAGGCGTCTAGTGTTCTCAAACGACCAATTCGGAGTTTAACTGTATCTCAAGACAGTGCTTAAACTTTGAGATATTTTATTGCACTGTTTACAGATACAGTGTGCTTTTTGTTTGTTTGGGTTCTGCTTTCTCGTGCTTTTTAGGGATCTATAGCCAAATGGCAAAAAATGGAATCCTCGTCATGTCTGTCTGTCTGTCCGCTCCAGCCACTCACAGCCACACCCACAGCCATGTCACAGCCAGTTTTTTCCGAAACTATAAGAACTATATTATTTCATCACTACTGCTCTCAAAACGGTGAAGGAAACCGGACATCCTGAGAAAACTGGCATATTCTAGAACCAAAAATTCGAAGACATGTGACATTCACCAACCCGCACAGGGCCCGCGTGGTGGATTACGGTCCATTCTCCTTCCAAGGAGGCTTAAGGCTGGGACTCAGTGGGAACATTAAAAAGGCTGATTATCATGATGGCTAAGCATAAGTATAGCATAATCAGCAACAACAACAACTACTATACACCAGTACACACACCAGAGCCCTCTACCCCCCCCCCCCCCTTCCCACCTACCCCTACCGCTTATCTTATCTTATCTTATTGAGGGGCCGAGAAACAACTCGGACACTTCGACCCATAAGGATCTTTTGTAGTCCCCTAGATAGATTACTCCTCCCCAAACTCGTTGAAAATCTCCTTCATAAGCTTCACTACGAGATGCTGGGATAAGAGCCTGTAATCCTCTGGTCTTGGATATCCTACCCCTAGAAGACAAATTCGCTTATTAGCCAAAGCATCGCATGTGCACAGCAGGTGATCCATGCGTTCTGTATGTTCCTCACACAACCTGCACATGGGAGTCGCGGCTAGACCCCTACCGCTTACTACTATACTATACTATGGTATAGTATAATGTTGCTGATGATAAGCTATCAACAACAGCTTCAAGAGACAAAGGCCTCATCTAAAGATTCCCACATGTCTTTCTTTGTCTTTCTCTTTCTTTATCGACGTTTACTCCTTTTGCCAATCAACCATTACAAAGCTTCAAATCGACTCAAGTACACCTTTAAAATCGTACCCTACAAATTGAAAGATTCTTCTATCTTTCTTTCTTTCTCCGAGAGAAAGAAATGACAAGTGAAGTCGAAAGCGAGGAAGCGTCGTTTTACTTACGGACTGTAATCAAAGGCTCTTGCGAGGTCTAAGTGTTCTGCAAGGCTTTATATTTGAATCCGATGGCTGAACTGGATGAATATTTTGTCATGGATTTTTGAGTTTATGATGAATTCTAAACTTGTAGGACTGTAAGACTGATGGGAACTTGTGAAGGTAGTCTAGTGGGCTTCTTGTTACCCTTCAGATACCGTCAATTAAAAACACAATAGTAAGACAATAGATGCGCGGCCACCGGTGGTCGCTTGGGGATTCATGAATTAATTATAACATATCATCATCATCGTCATCATATCAGCCGAAAGACGTCCACTGTTGGACATAGGCCTCCCCCAAGCGTCGCCACAATGACCCGTCCTGTGTGTCACGCATCCAACAAGGTGGACCGATGACTTGGTCAAGGTCACGGGAATCCGATTCATTTTTGCTTGCACTCAAAACAAAAATTTTGAAGGATTTGGCTTGACGCCGCGCCGCAGGATTCAAGTGAAAACTTTTTTAAGTCATCAGGCAGAAATGACCGCGATGGTACATCGTGCCTGAACTTCCTAAATGTATGCAGAATATGTCTTCGAATTTTCACGATGTTTTCTTTCACCGTTTTGCGAGCGGCGGTGATGAAATAAATTACACAAAGTATCGCACTTGGCTGGGTTTAAATCCCCACAACTTGTAAGTCGGGGTAGTTACCACTGGACCACCTCTGCTCTCCTCCACATTTTTCCTAAGGAACAGTAATTTTTCGTCAGTTTAATATGGCTCCTATTTTGGCTGGGACAATTATGAAGATGATACTAGTGTGAGCAAGCTTTATAGGAGCATTTAGCTTGCACACAAGTCACAATTTCCTTTGTACTAAACAGTTCCCTCAACACATCTTCCAACTCCAAACTCCAACGACTTCTAATTGATCTGTGACTGACGGGGAAGTAATCGCAAGTTGCGACACAATGTTGACAGTTAACTTACTGACTAGCTTGAAGCTTTTACATCGAGTAAACATTTGATTGATCTGGCTTTGTAGCTGTGTTAGAGGCTGTACACTATCTAGCATATGGAACGGTACAGTTTTGGGCAGTACACTGTATGGCATTCGTCATAGCTCAGTTTTGGACAAACAAACACACCTATTCATTTGAGGGATGAGAAAAGTTTATGCTGTTTTAAAAATCTTTCTCCTCCCAGGCTAAGTCGATGGACATAACATATGTCAGGGCTATATTTCACTGAGACACCACGTAGCTCTAAGCTACCAAACTAGACGCCATACAGACACCAGAGTTGCGATGCTTAACCAAGCCGAAAATTAGTTTTTCTTTCTCTCTCTTTTTATAGTTATTGTGGTATTTTTGGACCATAACTAGAGTAAGATATGGTTACGAAGAGATTGAAGGTCAGAGACTTTTTATTTTAAGTACTAAATGGTTTTAGTTTAACCCCCTGTACATTGTTGTTGCATTTTGCCCGTAAGCACAATAGATAGAATAGAAATTATGTATTTCTGAGCACATGGAAACAAAGGAGTCGAATTCTCTACCGGAGTTTGTATCCTTGTAGCTACAACTTAGGGGTCTTTGAGTTAAGAGTGACTACGTTACTAATAGGCAAGCGTGCTCCATCGTCGATCACTTCATCGCATACCATGAGGTGAGATGGTGGTCCAACGCGAGCCTATCTACACTAATTAAATATAATAAAGAGGTAAAGTTTGTTTTTTTATTGTTTTTTTTTGGTTGTAGGATCTTTGGAAGTACTGATTCGATTGCTAAAATTTTTTCACCGATTGAAAGCTGTTTTATTCCTGAGTGACATAAGCTATATTTTATGCACGCGGGTGAAGTCGCGGGCAAAAGCTAGTCAATAATAAAAAAGCGCTTCAGTCTCAAGCTTTTTCTCAATGGCCTTAAACCACAAATGGTTTCCCACGAAATCCTACTAATTCAATAATTTTTTCGGCGAATCCGTTCTGAAATCTGCCCAGCCTAGCGAAGGGCATTCGCAATGAAACGTGGCCGTCGACGAGCTAACAGGCAACAATCCAATTTGCCTTTGCTTTGTGAATGTAAATTACAATCACGACGAGAGAGCGTGTACAGCCGCTGATAAAATGTGATTAACTAATAAGAAATTCTATATCATAATGCAGAGTTAGAGTAGAAATGTTACGGAGGTTGGACTCTGATTCTAAAAGTTCGGAACTTCCGATTGATGTTGCAACTCTAATTCGCCGAGTCGTCTTGCCAAGAGCATTTTTTCTTCCTTCTGACAATTCGAAAGATCCAAAAATCAACCAACCAACAGCTTAAAGTTCTTTCCGAGGCACGGAGGAATCGTCATTTGAAGATGGTCATCCATGGATCGGCTTTGGCAAACGTTTTTAGCCTTAAAGTGTCAGGCTCCTGAATAGAGTATTTTTCTTAAAACCCTAGTTTAATATCAAACAGTCATTCACGTTAAAGTAGAGTTTGAGAAATCATAATCATCATTATCATCATTTCCGCCGAAAGAGATCCAATTTTGGACAAAAAGTTTTCCCTAAGTATCGCCACTATGAAAGATCTTGTGAGTCTTGCATCCATCGGATTCCCGCAGCCTCACAGACATTAGGTCATCGGTCCACTTAAGTCAGAAATGCTTAACTTCTAACGCTTAAATTAGAAATTGGAGGTAACCAACCCTCGCCAACCAGATGGCCAATATTAATTATTTTGAAATAAGCTCATTTATAAAATGTGTCTACCTAATTTAAAATTAAGGACACCGCATTTGTGACAAAACCGAAAATTCGAGCAATTTATACGAGTATTATTTAGGGTTCCCATTTAAAACCCCAATGTCATGTGTGAATGTTTATTGTTTTTTAAAAAGACATTTGTGTTGGGCATACTGTCCACAGACGCGTAGCTTCATAGACGTGTATCAGAAACTATATAAAATAGACCAATTACAGGCACTTTTGAATTGTCGAAATGTAGGTAAGCAAAAAAAAAAACATGAAGCTAAATTGTATTGTATTCGTTAGTATACGCTTGGTTTGTAGTAATGAATACGTAAAATACGCGTATTTGTAATAACGAGTAAATGGCAACATCGTGCCGTCTTGTCGTTGCCGCTACGGCGACAGAGTTTCATAGTTTTGTATATAAACAGTCTTATATTTGTGTGCAGTCGTACACCAAGCGTATAAAGACGAATACGCGTCAATGAAGCTACGCGTCGGTGGACAGTAGACCTTATTCTTGCTGCTTGCAACTTGTAAAAATCCTTGTTATATTACACACTGTGACAACTTGGTTTTTACTAGAACTGTTCTTTTTTGGAAAAGTACTTCGTGATTTGTTTGCAATTTTCGTGTAGATTTTTTTTCCAATTTTTGTGTCTACTTCCACGAATCGTTGCGTCGGCCTTCTGTAAAAGCTTTAAAATATAATTAAAAAATTGAATATGATTCTAGAAATCTACGTTATAGTATTCGAATTAAAAAAAAATACTACCAAGACTCCAATCAAAATTATTCACGCTTTAAACATAA
Organism: Mythimna lalbum; assembly: GCA_949319445.1. Lineage (NCBI taxonomy): Eukaryota > Metazoa > Arthropoda > Insecta > Lepidoptera > Noctuidae > Mythimna > Mythimna lalbum. Next base: position 4,621,681 of record OX439345.1, on the reverse strand, counting down.
AGCCAATATAAAACCTCTGCAATAATACATCAAGGAACGATTGCAATAAACTTTTCGTTCAAGATGAGAATTCCCGAACTCCCAATAAACAGTTGGGAGCGAGGTATACCTGAGATGAGATGCATCCGGACGCGACCCAAACTTCGAGATGCCTTCGAGCTTCTCGATCTGATTGCGCCAACTTTTTCGATGATAACCGGATGAAGTGGCATATTGTGATCTGTAAATGCATTTGGAGATTGATAAGAGTATGTAGACGGTTGTTTCTTGATGTATAGATAAGCAGATGTGGTTAGAACTAGAACTATGTAAATAGGTATACTCTTTATCGGTACTTCCACCAAAACTAAAATTACAATTCAGTTACACAATTTATTCTTACATATTATAAATTGGTATATGTATATATATTTAATTCCTTACGGTTTCAAATCTATGCTTTATGCTCTGCTATTTACACCTAAAAACTTAATATAGTACCCGGCGACTTTTCACTTGACAATTCATGTATAAAGGCGAAATTAACAATAAATTTTCTCCAAGCAAATCTTTGAGCGACATGGACAAACATATTCGAGGATAGGATCCAAACCTACATAAATAACTTAACATATAAAAATATATTACATATACATAATAATACATATCTATGTTATTTTTACATTTCATCCTAAATCCGTTATTAACACACAATTCCATTTTCCAACGGCACGCCTGTTAAAATTCATTGACAGCATCGACATTTTTGTCCTTCCATGAAAGGTGCTCCTCATCTATATCAATAAAACCGTCGCCACACTACTAAGCACTCAAAAGTTCACTCTTTCGTTTGTTTAAAACGTCTCGCTAACTTGAGCGGTAAACAAAAAGTTCTAACGTACTTGTCGGTACTCCGTCGATACGTATCGAACACTCAAGCGTTGACATGAAACTTTTCCCATTAGAACTTCGGAAACGTGAAAATTATTCGCTTTTGAACCACTCTCAATGCTTGCTCCATATGCTTTTTATAAGCACTCAATATGACAAACAGTATGACTGATTTTATTGCCGATTCTAATGGACGGGCCGCGAAAGTTGGACTGTTGTTGAGTAACTAATGTTTCGTTACCGAAATGTGCTACAGAAGGGATACCTAGTCGAATAATGGATGTTTTACGAAGGTCGGGACGTGATTGAGTAGCAAACAAATACAAACTCACTTATTTTGTTTAGGGATAGTCCCTTGAAGTAGTATCAGGTAAGTATCCGCGGTGCGTGTTAGATTAGTACTCGAAGCTAACACATGTTTTTTTTAATTCTTTCTCTTCTCAGTCATTAGTTCTGGCGTGGTCGTGGTCATGGATCGTCTGGTAGGTTGGTTGTGACTTTTGCGAGACTTCTCCAACTCTCTCTTTATTCTGTGTACTGCGTGTGCTTTCAAAGAGCGAACACTTCGAAGATGTCAATAATTTAATCAGGTCTGTGTATCGCGAGAATGTTGGGCCTTAAGGTGGTGCATCATGACTCACATTTTCACTGTTTTTCATACAACCGCTCATAACTGATTATGACGTTATTACACATTTTTCATTAGATATTTTGGAAACACAGTATCTTGTGGATATTATCTAGGTTTCTAAAGAAACCAATTTCTAAATTTGTGTAAAACTAATCCAGTAAAAACCTCTGAAAATGTCCTATTTTGTATGAACTTTGACACTTCATAATTTGCCTAAAAATTAAAAAAAGTCATAAAAGTAATCCTTGAGAGACCTTGCAAATTTTATTAAGATTCTAAATGACGACAACTTTTTCCAAATCTTTTAAGGGTTTAAAAAAAACAGCTATTTCCTGGAGCAAGTTTTGTGAAATTTTCGAGTAAATCTCGGAATTACCGAATACTAACAGAGTTTCCAGGCGTTATCTCTCTTTTTTTGCGTTGCCTTTTCGTCAAACATCGCGTTGGATTGTATTAAATGAAGTAACAAGCTTTTAAACCATTTTCGATGTTTACGATAAGCGAGTGGAGAAGGACCCTCTTAAGCTCTGTACTCACTAAACGTTACTAAAGTTTTTTTAATTAGATTTACATATAATTATAAGAACACCATGACTAAAAAAAAAAATTTTTATAAGCTACAGATGTACTTATTTCTATAAACGGATTGACAAGAGTTTAATATTTGTAGTTCAACCTTTTTGCCATACTCAGCGTACAAAATAATTTATACTTGATACTTAATTGGCAATTATAAATACATAAATTATAGTCGAAAATAAAATTGATTCAAATAAATTATTACAGTCAATACAATATAATAAATACAATTAAAATACTTTTTCTTATTTCCTTACTGTTTGTCTTCTATTAAGTTATATTTGTCTTTGCACCATCCTAAGGTCGAATGATAGAATAAGCTCGGAAAATGATAGGTTCGCCTTTGTACGGTATTTTAAAGTTTTAAATAAACAAGCATTTAATGAAAATCATTTTTTCATAGCAAGCTTTTATAGCTCGGTATATTTATATAATTAATACTCGTCAAGACGAATCATACGAGCCCAAACTCGATGGGGTTTTAGCAAAGTTCCTATAGCCACCTTCCGGTTCCATCATCAGATCAGCTCCTTTTCATAATAATTTTGCATTGTCATCTGATTTACACACGCATGCAAAATTTCAGCTCAATCGGTAACCGGGAAGTGGGTCAAATTCAATTTACAAGATTTGATGACAGACAAACTTCGGGACAGGTGAAACTAAATAAAAGCTCGTAATAAATAAATAAACTTGTAATGAAGAAAGCCACAAGAAAACGTTGAGTTAAGCTCACAATTAGCGACATATCTGCAGGCATCAGTCTTGCTTGAAATCCAATTATGTCAACATGCGCTTCCCAAGGAACAAGCTAATTTAATTGGAAGCGCAATCCGCGGTGCCTTTTGAGATTTCCTTACTCATATAATAAAAACAAGGGTTTGTGTTTTTCATCTGGAACAAAAGTGACCCATTTAGGGACTTATATGTACTTCTAAACTTATATTATGAAAAGGAAAGATTTATGTTTCAATGGGTAATAATATATATACCTTCTATATTTACTCCGTGGTATATACCTAAAGATTACTTGGATTGATTCTAAAAAAATCGGAGTTAATGATAGCGTGACGAGTGACAGGACGGAATGGAAGAAAAAAACGTGTTGCGCCGACCCCAAATAAAACTGGACAAGGGCAGGAAGATGATGATGACGATTCTAAAAATTTCTATTGCCCGTAGAATGCTACTTGTAAGAACTACTTGCTAGAACACAGGTGAGTTAAGTCGGTAAAAGTCAGACATACCCGGAAAAATCGTTGGATGATTTCCCCCTGCAAAAAGTAAATAAAATACTACTTTTATCACCCAGTACATAGATATTTTCATATATTCTACTCAATTTTCAAAATTTGTATTATGTAATAGTTTATACAGGTACCTAAGGTTATTATACTGTTATATACGTCATGACTACGTCAGCGAGCAGAGTTTTGGATCAAACCATTACATTTGAAGTCATATAATAACTTTTATATTTGCGCCGAAACGCATTGATGAAAAAGATGATGATGTCTGGGAATGCTGAAAAATTCAGAACTCAGGTGAATATTATAATTATGTATTACGAGACCGTGTTTTTTTTGAAGTGGTAAATCATCCAACGACTTCTCCCGCCCTAAGTTGGAGTGAGGGCGTGTCAGACTTTTACTGACAAATATCTGCCTGTGTCCAGTTGCCCTTGACGTTCCAAGACCACGGCACCTTTTCCAAAAATTTCTGGGTCATCCAAGCCGTTTTGTGTTGCTTTGCAACTTAAGTACGGGTACATTTACGATGACATCTGCCATCATATCCACACCGCTACCAACTTGGTCAACCAACATTATCACTTGCCAATTTACCCCTCGCCAATGATTTCCCAGCACCAACAATACCACCACAATCAATAAAAAATGCAACATTTAAATATTCCGCGACATTTGGCTTGGTTACTGCTTCGGGCAACAATTGGTAACTACTAACGAATACTTAAATAAGTTGGCAACATTAACCGTCGGCCGCATACATACGCTGACCCGCGGCGACCTTTATATTGGCTCAATTCCATGTTTTTGTGCACATTACCCGACATTACGAGGGCTGGTGAAAATTGTTAGTGGAATTTGGTTCTGGCAGCATTCATAGCTTCTTGATGGGGAGGAATTGTGGTTTTAGAAAGACAGGCTGACCTAATTTTGTTTGTAGCGTGTGTGCGTTCACAAACATACATATATGTACAACTTTATTTTTAGTATATGCGAAACCTGAAACACCAGTCTAGTATTTTTATGTAAAGAATCTATGTACAAAATTTCAAAACTGTATTATGAAAAATCACAAAGTTATAAACCTAGTTGGTGACCATGTGGTCACCGGGCCATCTGGGCGACGTTGTTTTGCTTTCGCACTCAACTGTACGCTGGTACCTAATGCCCGTTATGACCTTTCGTGACTTGTTTTGTATTTAGTGTAGATGGTGCACTTGTGACCTTTTTTAAGTATTTTGGGAAAAACCATAACAAGGTGTAAAAATTATTGGAATCGATTCAGTTACGGATTCTAAAACTATATAAAAAAAAAAAAATGTTTTAAAGCCACATACACAAGACGACCAGCCCTGGTACCACTATCTGTAGACCATATAAATATTTGTTCAGTGCGGGAATCGAACTCCGAAGGAAATCGACTTGCAGCGCAGGACCACTAACTGAACTCAACTCAAAATTATTTTATTTCACATAGCCCTACATGTCAACTTCTAAAACGTCAGAAGCTAACGCATGGTTCCCATTGGTAGTTTCCTATGGAGAAGAACAGGCAAGATACTCCATAGTTACTCTTAAAAAAAAAAGCAGTCAAAGATTAATAATAATGGTTATGGCATTTTAGCGAAACTTATTACAATTCTAATTGTTGGTCAGTGGGTCGTCTTATAAATAAAATCAACGTAAATGATGTTTTGCCCGATGAAAATAGTCTTTCCGCACATTATAACATTATAAAACTTGTTTTGAAAAAAGTGTAATTACGCCGTTGTTGCACTGAATGAGCGATATATTGCCATAATACAATATTAATAAATATGAAAGAACAAAGCAGACTTAAGCCGATTGTTCAACCACAGTGCCTGCCATGCCGTCGTCAGGCATAGAATGTCTGTGTATATTCAGGAGATAATATTACTGACTATGTTGGATCAATACGTAGAACCACAGAAAAGATGAATGAGGATAGAAAGGAAATACTTTCCGATTTGTACTACAACGAGTGTCGCTACTTGTCTCACATTCTTTAACTCCACTACAGGCAATATACCAATATGAAGCGCATTACGCAACTAACAGGCCACGCACATTATATGTAACACATATGATTTAAAAGAATGTCCATGGAGTTTCTTGCACGTTCTTCTCCATAGAGATCTACTCTTTGGAACGTCCATTTTAGCTTCACTTGTTTATTTGACTGACCGACATTTTGACAATTCAAAATTGCCCGCAATTGGTCTATTTGAAATAAACGTTTTTGACTTTTTGCACACAAGTTTGCTATTGGTAGTTGAACTATGAGCTTTGCCCTACTTTTTGGCGTGCCTGCCTCGCCCATAAGGCCATTATAACCTCTTTCATCTCGTTTTGTGCGTAGAACTGTCACTTACAGAAAAATCCAATAGTTGCTTCATACAAACCGTGAAAATGAAAGTAATCGTCTTTTAATTCATAAAATAATTCATCTCAAATGCCAAAGGGAATATCTGAAAGGAAAACCGTGGTCCTAGAACGTGGCAACTGAAACACACGGGTGTGGTTTAGTCAGTAAAAATCTGATACACCCTCTCACTCCACAGGATCACGCCCAGGGCTGCGTTCAAATTTGAGTTTAGAGTAACTCTAATGACGTCATAAGGTAATTAATCTACCCAGGCATTTTTGAACGCGAACGTGAGTTCAACTGTCAATATCAAGAATTGGCCGCTTACAACCTACCCTGCTCAGAGTTAGAGTAGTTGGGTTAACTCTAGGGTAGCTAATTGAATTATAAAAGAATGATCCTGGGTTTTAACTCTACTCGGCTCTGATTACTATATTTTTGAACGCAGGGCTGACGGTCATATGGTAAAGCTTGCCCTCGAATTGCTTATGGCGAAGCGGAGGCGTGGAAGACCACTCTCCATTTGGCTGATGACGGTCCAAAGAGACCTCAAAGAAGCTCATGAAGACACCGACATGGCACAATATCGGATCCGGATTCTTTCGTATCGTCGAAGCCCACTGGGGCCAGGGTTATCCAAAAGGGAAGCTCGGTCCCGGTACGAAAAGCACGAAGGAACGTGGTGGGCTTTTAGTTAGTAAGAGTCTGACACTATCTCCTGCTCCGCTCAAGAGCGAGGTTGTCATTGGATGATTTTTCCCACCATAAAAAAAAACCGATAGAAAGCTGCTTTATTCCTGAGTGACATCCTTACTAATATTATAAAAGCGAAAGTGAGTTAGTTTGTTTGTTTGTTACGTCTTCACGCCTAAATGGTAAAACCGATTTTGATGAAACTTGGTACACGGATAAACCATGTCCTGGAATAGGACATAGGATACTTTTTATCCCGGAAGGATGATCCCTTGGGATAATTTTCTGCTATCACGCGGGCGAAGCCGCTGGGAGCAGCTAGTAGACTATATTTTATGTACGTGGGCTAAGCTGTGGGAAAAAGCTAGTTAGAATAAAAATAACAGTGTGTAGGCGTTAATAAATCAGGCACATCTGCCACACATTACTGTGAGTAAAGCCAGAATTAATGTAACGAGCCTATCCATTATTTTAAAACTCAGTATTCATTTTGACGAAGGTCCTAAAACAGCTTCCACGTCAAAACGGTATCCATTGGGATCTCGACCTTTTCGGATGGTATTGTTATACCGAAAGAGATCACAAAAAAACCGTTCATAATATCTTACAGGCTGGTTACACAAATATTTTTAAAGGCTTTAGAATAATAAGTTTTGAATTTTATTGAAACCTAGTTTCTCATTTCTGCCAGCGGCTTCGTCTCATCGTCGTGCATCGTCATTTCAGCCGATGTGTATCGGCTGAAATGATGTCCATTGTTGGACATAGGCCTCCCCAAGTCTCAATCACTTCCCGCAACCTTCCAGGTTATCGGTCCACCTTCCAACGGTACGCGATCGCCACTCCAGAATCTTTCAGCCCCCATTGGCCATCTGTTCTGCGAGCAATGTGCCCTGCCCATTGCCACTTAAGTTTGGCAATTCTTCGTGCTATGTCGGCAAACCTTTTCCTGCAAATATCTTCATTTAATCGATCATGCAAGGAAACCCCCAGCACAGCCCTTTCCATTGCTTTTTGGGTGACTTTAAGCCTTCTGATGTTTCGGCACCATATGTCATCACTGACAACACGCACTGGTCATAGACTTTCGTCTTGAGACATTTTGGTATGTTGGACGAGAAGATACCGCGTAAACATTTGGAAAATCCTTTCTTAGTAGCTCGCCTACGTCGTAAAATAAAACCTCTTTATTACTATGTATTATTTTTGTATTTTTTTTTTTTTTGTGGCGACCACGTACCGGAAGACGCAGCGTTGGAAGGCCTCCAACAAGGTGGACCGACGACCTGGTAAGGGTCGCGGGAATCCGATGGATGCGTGTCGCACAGGACCGGTCGTTGTGGCGACGCTTGGGGGAGGTCTATGTCCAGCAGTGGACGTCTTTCGGCTGATATGATGATGATGATGATTATTATTTTTCATAGAAGTCGATTGTATTATTTTGTAATAAAAGCGTGTTAAAAAAGTATACTATACATAATTTAATCAGCTTTTTTGTTCCCACTGCTGGGACTCGGGCCTCTTCTCTAGGAGAGGGAAAAAGTATTATTATGCCAGAATAATGCGCGATTCCTGAGGATAAAAGCTACTAAATAATAAATACACGAAATCTATGGAATATTGAAGGTTTCAAATTCAAATGAACTATTTTCCTTTCATTGGGACGAGAAATGAGAAATAAACATTTCATCATAGCGTGCTTACAGCCGATAAATATATTCATCGAAATTTGAATGTCTTTCGTTTATTTAGATTCGTCATAAAAACAATTTTGACAATCCCATGTTTTTGTATCAAACATAATTATATATTACTAGCTTCGTGAAATCTCCATACAAACTTTGAACCCCCATTGGACCCCCTTAGCGGGTCATCATTATCATTCATCATTTCAGCCTATAGAAGTCCACTGTTGGAACTAGGCCACCCTCAAATTTCGCCACAAAGAACGATCCTGTGCATCCCTCATCCATCGGAATCCTGCAACCTTCACCAGGACCTTTAGGGGGTGGATTTTGGAAAACTCCTTTCTTAGTGCTCGCTTACGTCATTAAAGGAAACCTTTTGCAAAATGTCACGCTCTTAGTTTCATCGTTTCGGCTGTGGTTTGATATGTCAGTCAGTCTGTTTTAGCTTCACTTTTCTTGGACTGACCGACATTTCACTATTCAAAAGTGCCTACATTTGGTCTATTTGAAATAAATGATTTTGAATTTGAATTTTGAATTTGAGTCAATGTCTCTGTAGCCGTCAGAAATATTTTCATGGTTGCGATAAGCATCTTACCTACTAGTAGTCTTGCGCATCCTAGTGGTTCGCGACCTGGAGCGCTGTTTAATAAAAATAAACAATCAATGATTGCATTACTGCTGATGGTAAATCAGGAGGGATCACAGTCAAGCACTAAACGATAAATGATCTTTATTTTGTAAATAGGTTTTCAAAAAACACTTTTACACGTCAATTTTGATGTCAGTCAGTTTAAACGAGATGAGGCCAGTGTTTCCTAGCTGACTACCCTAAGAAGAAACACCGAAACAAATTCAGGGGTCAAAGTCTCTTTTAAAGTCCATACAGTAAAGAACATGTAATGGTCAAATCATATGAGAACCATGCAGACCAGTGTCTCAGATGGTCTTTTGAGGAAAGAACCACACTGATTTTTATCATTAAATAAAACTCTTTCATACAATCTTGCCGTTGAAATAGTTGACGAAACATTTTCATAAAGTTTGTAACGTATAATTAGTTAATTAACTTCACCATATATTTTCAACACAGTAGTCAGCTTTTAGCTAGCGAGCCCTTGCAACTATTTGCCTCCACTGTCTTTTGTCACCCAATATATTTTGCCACCCTAGCCAAGTTACAATCGTTTCGTTTCGATTCTCTTGTGTCGAACGATTCGGGTTGGCCACGCCCCCGATTCTTTTGTTCTGACCACGTGACTGAGCGTTGAGATGACGTCATTTTTGACATTTGAAGTTTTTAACCGGCTTCTAGAAAAGGAGGAGTTTCTCAATTCGGATGTTTGTATTATTTTTTATGTTTGTTCGCACATAACTTCGTCGCGTGCCAACCGATTTGGAAAAATACTTTTTGTTGGGAAGATATACTTCCCAAATGGTCTTATGGTCACCAAGTTAGGATTTGATGATGGAATCTTGGCGAAATCGAGGGAACTCCTCAAATTAATTTTTTTTTTTTTTAGTTAAGTCTGTTATTTTATTTTTATAAAAAGTTTTTAACTTATCTACTAGCGTTAACGATTGCAGATTATCAACTTGGCTAGAGCTACTGACATTTAAACACAAACACCGACAAGAAACCGGCCGAAATGCAACTGACGGTGTTAAATTAGACAAAATGGGGTGCAGTATACCAGTCTACGTCTGCGGTCGCTTTTCAAACAAAACAAACCAACAACCCGCTTCCCAACTGCATATTTATGTTTGTCAGTCCATCCTCCCGTTGATTTTTCATCTAAACTTTGACTGTTAATTTACATTTTTAGGGTAGAAATATGAAATTGTGTTTTTCACACGAGTGCAATCAATGTTTGTTGTTTTGATTTAAATATTTTGTTGGAGTTTCGAATGGGTTAGATTATTTACAGATGGTGCTGTGTGTTTAAAAATTGTGAAGTTATGTTTTTTTTTTTTTTTTAATTGATATAAACCAGAGCTTGACTGCGATCCCACCGTTGATGGTGAGGCGCTCTAGTTTATTAAGAGCCTATTCACTCTTGCCTTGAAGACACCTAAATTATAATCGGACGGGAAGACCGTAGCCGGCAAACTGTTCCAGTCCCTCGATGTACGTGGTATAAACGACGATGCGAAACGTTTGGTCCGGACCGTAGAGGTCTCAACAACATAAGGGTGGATACTCGCCGTTCGTCGGCTTGTCCGATTGTAGAAGTGAGAAGGTGGAATCAAGTCATGTAATTCCTGCGCACACTCTCCAAAATGCATCCTGTAAAACACCGAAAGGCTGGCTACCCTTCGCCTGTGCTCAAGACTTTGTAGATTGGACTCAACCAGATCTGGATCACCAATTAGTCTTTTCGCACGCCTTTTCACCGAGTCCAAAGTAGCTAGGTGGCATGTTGGCTTATAAATGCAATTTCATTTTCCTGGCCTTGTCCCATATTCGTTGTGGTCAATGCAACACGTTTTTCTCTTCCATTCGGTCCTGTCAGCAGTCACGCTATGATATTGACTCCCCTTTCTTTCATATCACTCTTAACACAATCCATCGATCTTTTCTTTGGCTTGCCACTCCGTCGCCATCCATCCATCCACACGTAGATATGTTCGTAATTACAATATACAATTTAAATTACCGAAATGTCTATAATTATCTACAAAAAACAACACAAAATAAATGCAAAGGAACCAACCGTATCATACCGCTGACATCTTATACTCCCCTGGTACAATCAACTAGATTTCCTAGTTGCTAAAGTTAAGCACAGTTATATTAGCATCGCTAAAACTTTCATCTTTCACCTGTCTTACCCGCTTTCGCAGTTGGTCTAAAGTTCTCACGATGCAAAACACTTCAATACAAAGGGGAATGGCCAGCAAGCGCCCACGCAAACTTCAAAGAGCCCTCAACTCCTCCGATACAGGCAAACACGCTAAAATTCCATAACAGCACACACCCCCAACATATACTCGTAGCATAATTAAAGTACCTACGTTAACTGTGTGTCCCCTTAAAACAGAACTTATTAAATTAAACAGTGCTCCTTGAGTTTCCTAGGGGCTCTTATCTCGGTGCCGGCTCGGAGGCCATTAAAACTTCGACCACCCCCCACTAACTGTGACACAACACTAATTGGTTGGAGAAACCACTTTGTGATAAATTAAAAATTATTATCAACTCCCCAAGCCAAGGAAAAGTGTAGTTTTAGAGCTGAGTTCGGATTGCAAGGAGTTTTGTTTAGTTTCGTCGGTTCTTCACCAGCTCTATTGTTTTTATTAATTACTCTTTTTAGTGGAGCTTCATTTTAGAAGGATCCTGTAATTAATTTACAAACTTCGCTAGATAGTATTATCTGGGAAACCAATTTGCTCGCGTGTGGATCATATTAAATTATGTTAGGATGTCTACTATGATAACATAAAATTTTATCAGTGAATTTTCTTTCCAAACTACAAGCACGTTCTAAAAAAAAGATTGATTCCATACCTATAGCTACATCTATCCATTAACTTACTCATTTTTCTTTTTTAGGTGGAAAACCGTCTAATGATCCCGCCCTTGGGCAGGGCGGAAGGGTGTGTCAGACTTTTACAGACTAAAACCCACTCCCGTTCCTTCTTTGCCTTCGTTTCAGGACCCCGGGGTTCACTTTCTCACAACCCATGGCCCCAGTATGTTTCGACTCTGCTGGGCTGCTAAGGTTAGCTGACATGTCCTTGAGACGCGCTCGGAATCATTTTTGGTTTTGCGTATTCAACATAAAGTTAGTTAAGATAATCCGCCTTTTGCACTAATCCTCTGTTCCCTAAAATGGTCTAAAACTCCGTTTGTTATAAAGTACACGTGCACTAATAATGTACTGGTAATAACTTGTAAAATCCAGTTCAGACCGGTTCAGTCTAGATTGGACCGGGTCCCGCCTCGGGCGCCAAGTAACGCTCAACTCTAAACTACAATGAACCGTTTATACTGCTTAGCTTCTATTGTTGCTTACGTGATGAGCATGGTTGATTCCTCACTGTGAATAACTACTAGCTTTTACTCGCAGCTTCGCCCGCGTACTAAAATATAGCCGATGTCACTCAGGATTGGATCTGCAGGGGCTGCAGACATTGACTCAATCTTTATACTACAGAAAAGAGCCATCAGAGCTATTTACAATCTCCGCCGGTGCGATTCTCTAAGACAGCTGTTTAAGGATATTAACATCATGACGGTGCCTTGTCAATATATTTATGAAAACATCATGTACGTTAGAAAAAATCTTCATCTCTTTAGCAAAAGAGGCGATAGACATAACTATGTTACAAGACATAGGGACCAGTTAGTTCAACCAGGCTTCAGATTGGCAAAAGTGGCCTCTTCTTTCATGGGGTACTGTTTAAAATGCTATAATAAAATACCTCCCCAAATTTTAGAACTCAATGAAACAAAATTTAAATCTTGTATTAAACGCACACTATGCAGGCTGGCATATTATAAGTTGGAGGATTATATACAAGATAAAAATGCTTGGCTCAATGCTAGTCCAGCTCCACTACCACACTAGGGTGTATTGATTAGCTTGGAAACTATAATTATTTTTTGTAATTTGAAAATATAGTTTAAACTTGTGATCATTTATTACTTTTGTTTCTGAAAACCATAGCATTGTTTAATGTAGAAGCACTTTTTTTTTCCTATTTGTGAATGTGAGGTACCATGAAGCATTTTTTATTGGGTTACGACTTTTATTCTCTTTGTTTTTGACATTACGAGCATGGCAGTTAGGAGTTTGTCATGCTCACTTAAATGTCTCGCTGCTGGTGGCGCGTGTATTGGGTCATTCGGTTCCCTTGAAAATGGTTGAGCTGAGTGGGGCTGATGCACGCGTCATGCTCGTGAACGGGTGCCGTCAGTTGAGACTGGTCATCTCTTAACTGCCAGTAGCTTAATTCAGTTTTTATCTTTTAATATATTTTTAATTTTATTATCTACATTGTGCTCACATAATAGAAGCAACATGAAATAATGTAAACAAACATTATATGTAACACATAATATGATTTAAAAGAGTGTCCATGGAGTTTCTTGCACGTTCTTCTCCATAGAGATCTACGCTTTGGAACGTGCCATTTAGCTTCACTTTTCTTGGACTGACTGACATTTGACTATTCAAAAGTGCCTACATTTGGTCTATTTGAAATAAATGATTTTGAATTTGAATTTGATTAAAGCAGCTTTCTATCGGTGCAAAAAATTAGCAATCGGACCAGTACTTTCAGAGATTACCTCCTACATAAAAACAAACTTTACCTCTTTATAATATTAATATAGCTATTGGCCGCGGCTTCGCCCGCGTACATAACATATAGCCTATGTCACTCAGAAATAAAGCAGCTTTATATATACAAAAAAAAAACTTTACCTCTCTGTCAGCTTGCATCATTCTACTGCTGGGCAAGTATTTTCTAGTCTAGTATTTTAAGTAAAGAATCTATGTACAAAATTGCACCACCACAACAACAACAACAACAACAACAACTGCAAGAACAACATGCTACTAACTGCTACTAACTATATCATGAAGAATCAATACAGTTACAAGCAGCAGCGGAGAAAGCGGAAAAGAGTTGTTTTTGTACTTGCACCCAGCTGTTTGCTGGCGCCTAATGCTCGCTAGGACCTGCCGTAGCCCGTGTTGTACTTGGTATCCAACTTGTGATCTTATTAAATATTAAAAAAAATATATATAAGATGGTGTAAAAACTATTGGAATCTATTCAGTTACTGATTCAGAATAAACTATATTCCGAAATCGCATAAACTAAAAATAATGTTGTAAATATAAATACTAAAATAATTGTGGGTAGACTCAGGCAATAGGGCACCGTTTTGAAAAATTCTTGGCCTTAATCTAAACATAAAAGGAAAACTTGGCCCGAGGGAAAAAAAGGTACAGGGAAGCAATTAACTAGTTTGTTAAAATTAAGCCGTGTCCCTTCCGAGACAAACAGAATGAAGCCAAGGTTGTGCGTGTTAATTTGTTTTCCTTGGTACGAATATTACCTTCAATTCGCTCATAACTGTTAAATTTGCAGTTGAATCTTTTTGGAGGTTAAAATATTTCAGTTTTAGTTTTGTATCACAGCGTGATTTAATTAAAAACATGATGTCGTTACCAGCTGTCACGAGTCACGGCCTGTGGATGTGATTTCATGAAATTGCAAATCAGGCTACAGCGTAAAACTAACTTTAGGTACTAAAGCAAAAAGTATCATCATCATCATTTCAGCCGAAAGACGTCCATTGTCCAACGACTGGTTATGGGCGTCTCGTATCCATGGAATTTTTGCGACCCACACTAGGTTATCGGACCACCTGGCCTTCCAATGTTGTGTCTTCCATTACGTGGCTGTCATTTCAGAAACTTTCGTCTTCATCGGCCATCGTTCTGCGAGCTATGTATGTCGGTAATCTTGTTTCTCCTGCGGATATCTTCATTCGCGAAAAGTATATATTCATAAACAAACAATTTAAAGTCACACTACACATTCAGCACATCCTAAAAGCTATTTGAAAAACGTACCAATGACTGTAACAGTCGTAATCTGTCCAATCACCCCGTGATCACTCCGAAACTTTTCATATTTCGGATGGCGTTAGCCATGAAACATTGCCTGCCAAGCGTGGTGTCAAAAGTTATACCACCCCTCCCCAACTTGGCCGGTACGTAATAATGAAAGTCTGTAGAAATGAAACTGACACTTTTCCCCCTTCTCCCCAATTCTTATTTCCTATCTGACAGTCAAAGTGACAGATGTCAACTTTTCAGACACCAATTTACGTTTTTTTGCTTTAAGAAAATATTCTTATGGTAATAACAAAAAAGGTCTAGAATTTATTATAATATTTTGTCTGGTAATTTAGTTGTGTATTTTTTTTTTGTGGGGAATAAATTCTGTTCCCTTGCGGCCTTGTTATTAAGTCTATTTAGTTATCTTACAAAGGTTAGACAAGTGTTTTTTTTTAATAAATAAATCTTGCAGTTATTTTCTTTGTATTGTTCTGTTCTGTTCTTTTTAGGCACTTGTATTTTTTTTAGTTATTTTTAATAGGTTTACTTAAAATTTCTGTTTTCTGCGAATTCGTTTTATATATTTCCATACTTAATTATCTAAGGTATACCACTTGGATTCATAACTTTAAACCACGGTAATAATATCATACAGTATTCCAACTTCATACAAACGGATGAAACGCGTGCTATACCTACGCGCCTCGGTTGTAGCATGGTCTCGGCATGTAGACAGTCGCGGCCGTCGCAACTGTGCCGCAGTGACGAGCCGACACGACGGTTTTTTTTACAATTATCGCGCGATTATTATTAGTTTGTATAATTCAAAGTAAAGACGTGGTATTTTATCATTAATAATAGTGGTTTATTGTACTATGTGTATGAATAATACTAAAAAAAAGCATTTTATTTAAATCTACCAACCAAAAAACAACACGCGTTTTTATTGAACACTTCCTATTTAATCCACAAAGTATTTTGTTTATATATAAAAGTAAGTATATTTACAATCAACGGAAACAAACTAGACATACGTAATTATATTGCTGGAGGCGGGCAGCCCTATCGCATGTTTACGTACTGCGCGACTGTAGGCATTTATTTCAAAAAGACGGCCGAGTTACAATACTGTATGATACTATTACCGTGCTTAAACCCTATATATAGCTGTAGCATTGTCTACAAAACCAAAGAACGCTGCAACTAACATTGTATTTTTAGTACTTAATTACTTTTATTTTTATTTTAGAAGTAAGCTTCTAAATTGTTATCTTAGTTCATTTTAAACAATTAAGATTCGCTTAGGGGCTTGATCAAAGAGTAATTACTTTGAAAGCAATTGAAATTAAAAACTTTTAAAATATTCTAATCCTTGCATACTTATATTCTTCAGAAGAATTAATAGATACAAAAATATTTTTTTAAGCAGGCAAATTACGTGTCAACACTGCTGTGTACCTAATTATGAGTATATTAATCAATGCGACAATTTTAAAGAATTGATTCTTATACTCCTCATAAATGGAGGGAAAACTGACAGTTGACAACTACTGTTGACAGTTCTTGCCACAGATAATAGTAACCAACTAGTTATAGACAAGCTAGTTATATATAGACTTGCAAGTTGTCTGGCAAACTTTATGAAAAATGAATACCTACAAGTTGCAATTTTAATCATATCTTCCTTCACAACATCCCTGAAACTCCAGTAGCTAAAAGGACCAAATCTAAACTAATTTAAAACTTTAAACATATTCCGGATAGCAATCTGAGCTTTTGAGAACAAATCTGTTTAAATATTAGATTTTTTAAGGAAATTGATCGGATCAAATATTTTGTAGGAAAAGTATTATAAACTAGCTGCTCCCAGCGGCTTCGCCCGCGTGATAGTAGCACATTATCTCTAGGGAACATACTTCCGGGATAAAAAGTGTCCTGTTCCAGGACATGGTCTATCCGTGTACCAAGTTTCATCAAAATCGGTTTTGCCATTTAGGCGTGAAGATGTAACAAACAAACAAACAAACTCACTTTCGCTTGTATAGTATTAGTGAGGATGTATTATAATACTTTTCTTACAAATTATGTCCTAATTTCCTACATAGTATTCCTCACAGGATAAGGACCTAAAGCCCAATGAACCTTTTAAAAAGCAATGTTCATTCGAACTGAGTCTATCCTTTTTTATGAGGTCTCCCGGTTTCCATGTCAATCGTAATACTTTTGAACTTGGAACTGTATTAAAACAATGCTAGTATCCCAGTGGCCTCCTCGCAGTGAAACACAAACAAACTTCACAAATATGCAGCATCCAGACGGCGTCAGTGTTTCGTTAATCACTCTGCTCGAACATTGCACATTTCGAGCACTTATAAGCATTAACAATGGCTCGAAACTTTCCTCATTATTTGGTGCGTTCCCCACGATTTACCACGCTTTTCCGCTTACTGCTACATTCATGAATAACCACTCAGAAATTCGCCATCTGAACTCTGCAGTAATTCACTGTAGACATTAGTAAACAAAGCTGCAGACTGCAGGTGACATGCAATTCTAGATCTAAAGACGTTGAAATAGAGACTGTCGTCGCATATAAATTTTGGATCGCAAGATCTCGTAGCGGGAAGGATATAAACAATTTGGATGGGGCCGCTAAGAAAGCGGCTTGAGATCAATATTCTAGTGATTTACCAGCATCATGACTAACTAAATTTCTCCACTCTGGGCTTATCCACTCCTCCTTTTTTGTCCAGGCGATATCTCTGTGGAATACGCTCCCTCTGAATATTTTCTTTTCTTTTTAAGTTCTCCTCGCTGTTCCGCATACCTCAAAACTGTTTAAAGTTTAAATAACTATACACCTGTAGATATAATCTGGTTCTATTCATTTTCTAAGATATAAAATTCTCGTCTCACGGTGTTTGTAGCAATACACCTCCAGCTCCGGCTTGGCTGATTTATATAAATGTGTGTAAATTCAGTAGGTCTGAGAAGGATGTAAATTATTTTTTACTCTCCTACCCCCAGCCCCCATTTTTTTCTTCGATAAAATTTACGTAGGTATATAAAATAAAATTGTATTAGGTTAAGTTTTTTATGGATCTATGCAAACCGAAATAAAGTTATTATTATTATTATTATATATGGCAGAAAAAAAATACCCAGAGAGGCATTGAATTATAAAAACCCGTATATCAATGCAGACAGGTAATTAATTAATAATTAATTAACAATATATTTTTAAAATCAACATGTAATTTCATACTGCATCCGTCAGCGACGTACTAAAGGAGAAATGTACGAATAATAATGAAAACACGAACAATGGTTTTTCCAATAACTATTTTAATTATGGTTTGCGTAATTAATATCGCCGGATCTAATGAACTGTTTAATTGAAGCGGTTAACCACTTTTTATTAGCATAATTTCATAAATATTTACTGTATTCGTGGTTTTTAATTTTGGGGAAAATTATATGCTCTAGCTGCAAATAAAGTTTTTTTTTTTAATCTGATATAAACTAGTACTTTTAATAATAATAATAATAATAATAATAACCCCATCGTCGTATCTCTACGTTGACGTCGTGGTGGGGCTTGTGTGCTCCAACATGCCCTAGGTCTGTATCGGTAGAATTTCCTTTACCGTAACATACCTAGGGTGAGGGGCCAGACTAAGAGAGATACAATCCGCAGGGCAGTTTTGTGGCGAACTGTTGGATATTAGCGACCCCACGGACCCGATCTCCCGGGAGAATTCCTGTTCTTCATCTCCGGCTTGCCTTTATTGGCCGGCCGTAGTGAACACTGACGAGGAACAGAGCTCCCACCTCTCTCTTGCCTTTATTGGCTGGCTTGAGTGGAGATTCGCAAGAGCAAACATGCTCGGGAGAAGGATGCATAATCCAGTAAGGTGCTGGTAGGGATCTTGACCGTACTTCCGGGATTGTCCTGATAGCCGTGGTATGCCTCTCCACTCCTCAAGCGCCTCAGGATATGTTGCCCTCTTGTTGCTACGTCACTTCGTGCTAGCGACCGTTTTTGGGGGCCCATTTATTGAGTGTGCAAGTCACCCCCTGCCTTTTATCGATGGATATTAATGACATTGTTCAGGCAGGGGCCATAGTCTTAACATAGTTCCATGTTATCAGTCCACTTAAGACTCCAAAAACCATAGCCCTATTATTTAGTTTTCCATATTAAATCGCAATAGTTTTTCAAACCGGGGATTGTCCTTGGGTGCACTAGTATAGCGCGTACAGGGATAATCGTCGGTTGGTATCAAGATTCATTAGAATAACCTAAAGGGCCTCTGCGAGTTGGCTTCGGCTCCTTGTATGCCTCCCAAAGGCCCAGGACCTCAGGGTCCTGTGATAAATAAAGAAATGAAAATAATAATAATAAGCTTTATTTAGGTTCATTTTGACAAGATTCAATAAATTTACAGTAATGCGATACACAAAAGACTTAAATGCTAGTTTATTACAAATTCCCTGGACCCCACACTAGGATTCCCTGTGTCGTGGGATCCAGTCTCTTCCCGAGTTCAGCAATAATTATAATAGTTACAATTTTATATATAGAGAAAAAAAAAATTGTTAGAGATATAAAAATTAAATTTAGAAAAAAATTGTTTTACTGATGATAACAAAAAAAAAAAAAGTGTTCAGGTGCTTTTGAGTGAGTGTATGTGTATGTGTGGAGTGTGAGGTATGGTGTGTGCGTGTGGGTGAGTGTGGAGTGTATAATAGATGTTTGCCTGTTTTCTACTTGACTGCGATCCCACCTGATGGTAAGCAGTGATGCAACCACCACTAACCAACCTACAACCATAATTGTAAGATTAGGTTTGACAAGATAGCTAAACATCTCAAGACTTACCTATTTAAAAATCTTCTTTTTGTACTAAATGGTTGCTCAACACTCAGAGTAAAGCTACAACTATATTAGACCGACGCACACGTGTAACACGCCTGATTTGTGCGTAGAACGACGTCGCGTGACATGTCTCAAGTGTAGCTCTACAAGTCTAGTTGCCATATAAAATGTATGGAGACTGACGCACCCAGACGTGCCCAGTATGTGGCACACGTGTGAGTAGTGTAGTTCTACCTTAACTCCTGTATCGTGAACCCGGAACATAACACACATACACACACGAATGACATCAGGATCCATAACGATTTAACCCTTCAGATACCGTCAATTAGAGACACAATAGTAAGACAATAGATGCGCGGCCACCGGTGGTCGCTTGGGGATTCATGAATTAAAGTTGGTTAGGAGTCTGCCAGATTTTTTCTTTTTGATTTCGTGAGGGGTATCAAAATATAACATCACTAAAAAGTAAGAAATATAAAAAATAACTACCCGACTGCAAGAAAAATCTGAAAAAAATCCAAACAAGTAAATTTTCAATCAGGTAATCACACTAATATTATTAAGACGAAGATTTGTGAGAGTGTCTGTATGTTTGTTACTTCTTCACGCTCGAACGGCTGAACGGATTTTAATGAAACTTGCTAGACGGGTAGACCATGTCCTGGAATAGCACATAAGATATTTTATACGTAGTATGTTCTTTTGGGTTAATTCATGAATCCCCAAGCGACCACCGGTGGCCGCGCATCTATTGTCTTACTATTGTGTCTCTAATTGACGGTATCTGAAGGGTTAATTTTCTACAATCGCGCGGATGAAACCGGTTGCTTCGGCAACCGGTTTCATCCGCGTGAAGCTCTGGTAGCTTCTCCATAACTGGTTGTCACTCTAACCCGCTCATCTTATGGCCTTAGTGCGGTAAGTGACGACGACAGCACTGCTCGCCAAGATTTACAGGTCTTGCTGGTCTCGCTGACTGTAAATGAATTCGCCTAGTGCCACTTACTCCGTGTTTTCTGCAGATGCATGTGTTCCATTTTGGGATTGATTGAGGAACAATTTGGACGTATTTAGATGCGAAGTTTTATACTGCTGGACAAATCGTTTCGTATTCTGTACTGCTGAGCATCTTTGATTGTTTTTTACCCGACAGCGCCGGAAGGAGGGTTATGTTTTCAAATTAATGTATCTATGCATAATGTATATTTGTTTGACATACCGTGGTCTAGAGCTTAAACGACTTGTTGCTTTTTACATTAGACCGATGCACACTTAGACCACATCTGATTTGTATGTAGAAAGACGTCGCGTGGCGTGTATCAAGTGTAGCTCTACAAGTCTAGTTTTCATATAAAATACATGGACGCGCCTAGATCGGCGTGCGTGGCACACGTGTGAGCAATGTAGTTCTACCTGAAGATGAGTCGTTAGATTCGTCTTAGCTATGAGACACAGGTTACATTAAAATTATAAAAAAAAAATGGACTACTGGTATTAAAATAAAGGACTCGAAGAGACGATTTAATTCATGAATCCCCAAGCGACCACCGGTGGCCGCGCATCTATTGTCTTACTATTGTGTCTCTAATTGACGGTATCTGAAGGGTTAATTTTTACGCATTATCTCTACCTCTAAATCCATGACTGCACTCAAATATATTTTCACCATCTATTCAACTGCATTAGACTGCATAAAGTAACTGATTTTAAACTTTTTGTCGTTTTTTAGGGTCGGATTTTTTGACACTTATTTTTTATTAAATCATACAAATATTTTAGAATCGAATTTCAGTCATAGAAAAAATATTTGTACGATTTGCGACACGCAGCGTAGCAGTTACTCGCTCAATTACTACACCAAGGAGAAAAAAAAAATCATTTTTATTCTAATAGCCACCGAATACCTATAACTAGTTAACTATGTGTATACTTATAAAAGTTCTTCTGTTGCAGGTACGTTGGTGTGAACATGGCGGCAAAGTTTAATTAAAGGCGAACAATGCAAGTTTTGTTACCGTCTGCTTATTTCTGTTAACTTTACTAAGAGGACGTTCAATGATAACCTCTAATGCTTTGAAAGGTAGACCTACTTATATTATAGTCTGTGACGTTAGTATAAGGTTTTTATTGATTAAATAAAAAAATATTTAGCCTGTACTAGTACAAAGAGTAAGAACGAATTTTTAACCGACTTCTAAAAAAGGAGGAAGTTCTCCATTCGGTTGTTTGTATTTTTTTTTAATGTTTGTTCGCGCATAACTTCATTGCTTGCCAACCGATTTGAAAATTAGTTTTTTATTAAATTAAAATTCATTTATTTAGGGAATCCAAGTCCATATACATAAAATATAAAATTGAGATTCACATTAAAATTATACATATTACACAAAAACAGAATTAAATCAATGTCATCAATAAAAAATCAATAAAAACACAAAATTATTAATTAAATTATTAATTATTGGAAAGGCTATACTTCCCAAATGGTCCCATAGTCACCAAATTGGGATCTGACTATGGAATCTCTGCGAAATCGAGGGAACTCCTCAAATTTAATTTAATTTTTTAGTGGCGTCGGATATTTTTTATTTTTATATAAGGTTTTTTTTAAATTTCACCCCATAGGGGGATGAAATAGGGGTCCAAAGTTAGTATATCATCATATCTAAATATCAATCTGTACTTATATTATAATGATTTGATTTTTGTTTGTTTCTTACGATTTAACTCAAAAACTACTGGACCTATTTCCAATTTCTTTCACCGATCAAAAGCTACTTTAACACTGAGTAACACAGACCTATATTTACTATTTTCACGCGGGCGAAGCCGCTGTCAAAATCTAGTTTTAAATAAATATGCGCGGCAGTTGACCTTATTTACGCTTTTACAAAATTGCATCGCTTACAAATTCTCTCTCAACAAATATGTTTCTATTTCAAATATTCAAATAGTCCATTCCTATCGAAGTAAATGCAGTTTAAATATTTAGAACTCTCGAATCTCCACTTCAAATATAGGAAATATGAAACAGAACTTGTATCGATACATTATTCTTGTTTTCGGTGGAAGAACGAATTGATTGCTTAGTTGGAAAATCGTGACTACTAATTTTTTTATTCCATTTAAATACCAAAAACTAATACCACTGGTATTTGTTTGAACTCATATTTAATTTATTTTGTTTACGTTTGACTAGGCTGACTGTACCAAGTTCAAGTAGGTAGGTATTGAATACCTGAGATCATCGGAATGGAAGATAAATATGATTTAAAAAAAAAGTTTTATTAGCTTTTGGTATTAGAATGGAATAAATAAATCTTTTTCTTTTAATAGATAGACGCCCTTTGATACGATTAATATAATAAAATTATTTTGGGGGACGAGCACGCGCACTTTTCTGCATAAGTGCGAAAAACAGTCAATTGCGTGATTTAAAGTTGTGGGATAAAATAAAATTTGCGGGTAGGTATTGTATTGTAAATAATATAGAATTCAACGCCCTGCATCGGTAGCGCTATGATATTGGTATCTGCGCACGCACACACGCAATCATGAAGTCGAAGTTACCACCCCCCCCCCCGCGCAAAAAATACTTGAAATTAAATTGGGTTAGTGGCCGATTCTGAACATACTCCTTTCAGGATGTGCATTTTTTATAGTACCTTCATCCTGTATTCTGTCTATCATGATCGGCGTCCCCATATTGTTACTAATTAGCTTTTGGCCCAGTTTACATGCGAACCAATTGTCATTCTGGTTTTAGGTATTTTAATATCACAAAGGGCGTTTCGATTCACTATTGGTTACTACCCATTTGTATACCAAACGTAAATAGTGTTAGTACACGGTTGAGGTGGAAAATCATCGAATGACTCTTTCTGCCCTAAGTGGAGCAGGGGGAGTGTCAATCTTTTAGTGACTAAAACTCCTCTGTGTTCCTTCAGTTGCTCTTTGCATTCCAGAGCCGCGATAACTCTTTGAACCATTTTTTAACAGGTTAAGTTTAAAACAAAATGGCTCAGCTCTTTGTCTGCAACCGACTTGAAGATCAAAGTTTTCTTTTTGTTTTGACGCGAGAAATCATCCGATGATGTCTCTCGCTCTAGGTTGGATCAATAGGGTGTGTTATACTTTTACTGACTAAAACCCACTTGTGTCCTTAAGTTATCTTTTGCTTTCAAGGTCCACGTTTACTCTTACAAAAATTTTCGTGCACCGACGGCCTATGATTGCGTGCCGAAAACAGCCCAAGTACGTTATCTAACAAAACATATCTGCCCCCTCAGTATCTTAGTTAGTCATCATCATCTTCCTGATCTTATCCCGTGTTATTTGGGGTCGGCGAAACACGTTTTCTTCTCCCATTCTATCCTGCCACCCGTCATGCTGTCACTAACTTCCTTTTCTTTCATATCACTCTTCACACAATCCATCCATCTTTTCCTTGGCCTCCCTCTCCTTCTCCACCCATCCACGTGTATACTCAGTATCATAGTTAGTATACCCATAAAAAATCTAAAAGCCTTACAGTCGCTAACAAATCGTGTACAATAACAACAGCGGCCATTTTGTTGTGCAAAACACGCGCCATGAATATGCAATGAACGTAACGATGCAACACAAAGATCCCTCTGTCGCCAGTGCAACGCTTATCTGACTTTTTGGTTGAATAAATGTGATTTTGTACTTATGTTCTTTTTTCTTAATTTGGTAAATTAGCCAATAACGCCCGTTCTGAGTGGAGTGACAGATTTATACTAAAACCCACCTCATCATCTCCATGGGCTTACCGACGACGAGCAATGGGTAGCTCACCGTCCAGCCGTCCGGTAACTGTCCGGACCAAGCTCGAGTCGTCGACGGCGGGCTCGAGTAAGTTGTCTACGCGCCGTCGACGTCGATGTCGTCAACGTCAAATAATCAGGTAGCAGGTTCTCTTGGGCCCCAGTAGGCTGGCAAAAACCGTATCGCAGTGTGACAAATAATATAAATTACAATTTGTTTGAACGTATTTTTAATGTCAATACTTGAACGTTTTTCAATAAAATACGAGATTTACTTCATAAAAAGTAATATAAATGACAAGTTTTTCTGTTAAAAAGTAAATTGCACTCTACTTGTGAAAGCGGCTCAGCGGCTTATCAAAGATTTTAATAGAAAATGGAATCATTCGGGATTACTCTCTGTGTCTAAAGTGTTTATTTATAAAACGCTTACTTCTTAAGAGTAAAGTAAGGATCTAAAAGTAATAAGGTGCTAAAGACTTTTAATTTTTCTTTTTTTTTTGTTAAAGCTACCTTTTTTATCGTTTTTAGCCTTAAATGTAATGTAGTTTTTTTTTGTCGATGGGGAAAATCATCTTATGACAAAACCCGCTCTTGAGTGGAGCGGGAGATAGTGTCAGACTTTTACTGACTAAAAACCCCGCGCCGTTCCTCCTAGCTTTCATACCGGGGCTCGAGTTTCCTTTCGGATAACCCCGCCCCCGGCTTCGACCCAGCTGGGCCCCTCCTGTTGCTGAGCTTAAGACTTTCAGTTCCTCTTTTTTTATTAAAGCAACCTTTTTTATCGTTATTAGCCTTAAACGTAATGTAGTTAGAAAATGTACTGGTGGGGTTTTTCTCTAAATTATTTAATGACATCTGCCGCTCTAGGGCGGAGCGGAGGCGCGTTTCAGACTTTTACTAAAACCACACCTAAGTTCCGTCTTTGCCTTTTGCGTTCCACGACAACGGGTTTCTCTTTCTGAAGTAAATCCATACTCCTAGTTGACTTTTATGGCGGTAAGTCCCCTCTTTGAGGCGTGGCTGGAAAGACCTCACGGCGTCCTTACCTTCCGCATGACGCAGGTCCTCACCGGACATGGCAAGTTCGGGAGGTTCCTGCATCGGATTCAGGCGGAAGAGACGCCCGGGTGTCGCCACTGTGCGCAACGCCCGGAGGACACGGTGGAGCACACCGTCGAGGTGTGCCCTGCCTGGGCGGAGCATCGCCGTGCCCTCGTGGGGGCGATCGGCGGCGGAGACCTCTCGCGCCGGGCCCTGGTCGAGGCCATGGTCCGGAGCGAGGAGGAATGGCAGGCGGTCGCCTCCTTCTGCGAAGCAGTAATGCTTGCAAAGGAGGAGGCCGACCGCATCAGGCAACGGCGCCCTCGCCGCCGTCGCCGGGATTCCGATCCCGATTTCCGGCCACCGTAGACGCGGGCTCGCGGACGGCGAGCCATGGGTAGCTCGCTGTCCGATCGTCCGGTAATGGACCGAGTCCAAGACGTCGACGGCGCGCACTGTTCCCGCGCGCCTCAAGGAGTTGTCAGCAGCAGGAGGGGCCCAGCTGGGTCGAAGCCTACTGGGGACAGGGTTGTCCGAAAGGGAGCTCGTGCCCCGGTATGAAGGCTAGAAGGAACGGCGCGGGGTTTTTAGTCAGTAAGAGTCTGACACTGTCTCCCGCTCCACCCAAGAGCGGGTTTCGTCAAAGATGATTTTCCCCGTCGAGAAAAAAAAAAAAAAAAAAAAAATACTCCTAGTTGACTTCGGCCCTTCTGGGTAAACCTATGGCTCCAGTAGGCTTCAGCTCTGCTGGATTATCACAGGAAACTGTATTTCCAAGTCACGAGTGGATAGGTTTCTTTTAGGCAAGCGTGCTCTAATGTCGATCACATCATTGCTTACCATTTTTTTTTTTCTGTCGACGGGGTAAATCATCATTGACGAAACCCGCTCTTGGGTGGAGCGGGAGACAGTGTCAGAGTCTTACTGACTAAAAACCCCACGCCGTTCCTTCTAGCCTTCATACCGGGGCTCTAGTTTCCTTTCGGATAACCCCGACCCCGGTAGGCTTCGACCCAGATGGGCCCCTCCTGTTGCTGACAACTCCTTGAGGCGTGCGGGAACAGTGCGCGCCGTCGTCGCCTTGGCTCGGTCCGGACAGTTACCGGACGATCGGACAGCGAGCTACCCATGGCTCGCCGTCCGCGAGCCCGCGTCTACGGTGGCCGGAAATCGGGATCGGAATCCCGGCGGCGGCGGCGGGGGCGCCGTTGCCTGATGCGGTCTGCCTCCTCCTTTGCTAGCATTACTGCTTCGCAGAAGGAGGCGACCGCCTGCCACTCCTCCTCGCTCCGGACCATGGCCTGATTGCTTACCATCAGGTGAGATTGTGGTCAAACGCAGACAGATAAGCTTAAATATTATTTATACTAATACATTGAGTATTTTTTATGAACTATGTCAATTTCGCGGCCTAGTAACAGCGGTTTTATCACTACATAGTATAAAACAAAGTCGCTTTTTCTGTCCCTATATCCCTATGTACGCTTAAATCTTTAAAATTAAGCAACGGATTTTGATGCGGTTTTTTTTAATAAATAATAATGTTTATATGTATAACTAGCTTCTGCCAGCGACTTCGTACGCGGTTCCTGTTGCTTATGCCAGCGACATTCAGTGTTATAAACGTAAGAGTAGACAAAAATAAACAGAAAGCTCAGAACTGCTAAGCTATCGGGAGTTACACGTGGTATTGTGAGTTAATCATAAAAGATAGACGTATGCTGTCGTGGGACATTTTTTATATAATTTTGAGGAAAACATTTTCGTAATACATGTTTTCTGTGTAGCTTTAACCATTAAGGCTGCAAACGCGACGGAAGCTTAAAAAATGGAGTAATTTCTCCCGTTTTCCCAACATTTTTCTTCACTGCTCTGCTCCTATTGATTGTAGCGTGATGAAAAGTATACTATAACCTGCCCAGGAGTATGAAGAATGATTGTACCAAGCTTCGTTAAAATCCATCGAGTAGTTTTTGTTTCTATAAAGAACATACAGACAGACAGACAGACAGACAGACAGACAGACAGACAGACAGACAGACAGACAAAAATTTTACTGTTTGCATTTTTAGCATCAGTATCGATCACTAATCACCCCCTGATAGTTATTTTGGAAAAATATTTCATGTACAGAATTGACCTCTCTACAGATTTATTATAAGTATAGATATAGATAACATCCATTAAATAGTGGAAAAATACTGTTACCCGAGCGAAGCCGGGGCGGGTCGCTAGTTTTTATATATAAAAAAAACAATAATCTATTCAAAATGTATGTTTTTGATTTTTTGTTAGTTTCAAATAGCTTTAGTTTCTGTGGCGTAATCTCGTAGACATACACGTTTGATATCGTAGGTTAGGTTAGGTTAGGTTAGTTATCGTATGTTAGGGTCAGATCCGCGATTTTTTTTTATCGTTTCGACTAATTTATATCATGTTTTGATTTTTGTCCGGTGGTATGTCGTATTGTCATGGTATTCTCTTTTATTTTTTTGGATATTTAAATAAATTTAAAAAACGTTTAAAAAAAGTTTAAAAAGAGGTAAAACCTAGCCCAAGTGTTGAGAACAAAAATTGTTACTCTTTCACGCAAAAACTACTGAACGGATCTCGATGAAACTTGGTACACGAGTAGACCATATCCCAGAATAACACATAGGATACTTTTTATCCTGGGATTATGTACGTGGGTGAAGCCGCGGGCATAACTTAGTAGACTATAATTAAACTCATATAGATTTGAAGCTTACTTGATTACCAATATTCATTTAAAATGCCGTATAAAATGGCGACAACCGATCAGTATTTTGGCTTACGATAATATTACGTCGGCTCGCGGGTATTTTATACCCAGCTTATAAGGGATTTATTGGTAGGATTAACTGTAGCATGCTTTTGTTTTTTAAAGGGTTAGGCTGCTGATGCAAACATTTTGTTTTTTGTTTTGTATAGGTGTCAAAAAATTGACTGGTTTCAGATTTATTTCTATATCTGTGCCTTAATCCTAGACCTTGCTTTATGCCAAATTTCCGAATTCTAAAACAACGGGCAGTACCAAAGTAGAATTTTGATTTCCTTGAGAGTGTGGAAATAAACGTCTTTTGCGTCATAAACGGCCGTATCTTTTTTTCGTTAACTTAATAGTTTGATTTTTGCACAACTTTAAGGGACTGCAGACCTGAGTACATGTTTGTTATTTAACTCGACACTTCCACGCGTTCCCGAGATAAAGGGTCAAACAGACAGACGGACAACAAAGAGATCCTATAAGGGTTCCGTTTTTTCCTTTTGAGGTACGGAACCCTATAAATAGTATTTGTTTAGCTGGGTCAAATAAACGTAAACGAGATGTGTCGATCGATATTTAATGAAGAATAAAACTTTCCCGCTGACTAAGAGGTCAATGGCCGCTGGGCCCGCCTGGTGTAGTTACTTGTAATGAGTTTGAATACTTTATTTTCTTAAAGTTTGATACCGTCAACATCTGCGGTGTGGCGCTAACTTAGTTTCAGCCAGTAATGTACAAACTTGTTGAGTTTGAAATCGCTCTGTTGTACTAGAGATAATTTTCAGTATCATTATTTTCAAAGTCGGACAGTAGAAAAACTACACCTAAACTCCTTAATGAAAGTAGAACTACACTGCGCACACGTGTGCCACACACGCCGATCTGGGCGCGTCAGTCTCCATACATTTTACATGGAAACTAGACTAGTAGAACTCGGCGCGCACTGTTCTCGCGCGCCTCAAGAGTTGTCAGCAACAGAAGGGGAGCCCAGCTGGGTCGAAGCCTACCGGGGTCGGGGTTATCCGAAAGGAAACTAGAGCCCCGGTATGAAGGCTAGGAGGAACGCGGGTTTTTAGTCAGTAAGAGTCTGACACTATCTCCCGCTCCACCCAAGAGCGGGTTTTGTCATAAGATGATTTTCCCCGTCGACAAAAAAAAAGAAAAGACTTGTAGAACTGCATTAGATCCACGTCACGCCGCACGCGACGTCGTTGTTCTACGTACAAATCAGGCGTGTTACAAGTGTGCATCGGTCTAATGTAGTTCTAGCTTCTAGCTTCACACTGCACGATTCACGAAAAATACATTAAATTCAATTTATTTCTAATCATTTTACTTTACATAGACCCAATGGGTCCTTTTCTATGGAAAAGAACAGTCATCAAACTCCACTACTCTTTTGAAAACATATTAAATTTCACAATATTTTCTTGCCACATGTACAGCAGTAGTCATTGCTAAACAAGCGTGTCTTCAACGTAGTCTTTAATCTTGTAATACTTTTTTGATAAGGAGATGTTTGATGTGGAATTTGAACTTACCCTCACTAAGTTCTGTAAACAACTTGCAACAGTTCTGTTAGCATTGACTACTAACGTTCGAAACTTTCCTCTATTCGTTATGAATAACCTATATTTAATGGGTTTATATAGGCGTACATCTATTTACTTATAAGCCTTTAGTAGTAACAGCGATCAATTAGGGCGACCCCTTAATTGGTCTGGCGTGGGGTGCGCAAAATTCTCCCAGTAAGGGTTTTAAAAATGAATTTATAGGTATAGCAACTCCAAAACGAATTTTGATTCGAAAGTGACTCTTGTAGTATAGATGTCATGGCCAGATATCACTTTATCATATGGGTAAGTAAAACTGGCTAAATTTTTTTTAATGTAAAAGTTTTTTAGTCTACTTTCTTTCGACCTTTTATTATCTTAGAAATCCTACATCTATGATATGGCCCACACGAGGATTGACATAATTATCTTCAAACGTTAACGTTTAAACGATCTGGCCAGTTTTAGTTGGCCATATCATGAAGGATCGTTCATTGTGGCGACGCTTGGGATAGGCCTATGTCCAGCTGTGGACGACTTTTGGCTGAAATGATGATGATGATATCATGAAGTGATAAATTCTAAGATGGCCACGACATAGAGACGAAACTACACATCTAAAACTTTTACATTTAAACTTTTACTTTTAACAGTACCATAACATACCTACAAATATTTCTTCGGCATTCCCTAGATAGTGTGAACTAAACTTATCTGAAGACTGGCAGAAACTTCCCAATTTTCTTGAAAACTGTCTGGGATCTTGAAATAAAACTTCAAGGTGAAATCTAGTAAAAGTGTTAGATATAGCCGAATGTTCGCCTAAAGTGTTCGAAAGTATTTACCAATTGAGTTGAAAATCAAACAGTTTTAGAAAGGTTTGAAGTTGTCTGGTAAAAGGTGTTGGGGCTAGTTTATAAATTTAGAAGTTACGATTGTGGCCGTAGGGCTCTTTGGACCGGGACCGCGGTCTCGGACTCTTTTTTTTGTTTAGTTGTATGTGGAAAAACGAAAATCATCCAATGACATCCCGTGGACATCACTCTTAGGTAGAGCGGGAGATAGTGTCAGACTTTCACTGACTAAAAACTCACTCCTGTTCCTTCGTTGCCTTTCGTACCATGGCCGAATCTTCCTTTCAGAAACAGATCCCTTAGCCCCGGTAGGCCTCGACCCTGCTGGGCCCCTGAGGTTTGCTGATAACTCCTTGAGTGGGCTAGTCAGTAAAAGTATGGCAAGCCCTCCCGCTCCGCCCGATCTTTATAAGGTTTATAGCGCCATCCCCTTTTCACATTCGCACGCTTAAAATTTTAACACAAAGTAAAGACCGTCTAAATCACTTTTCAACACTGCACCTGTCCATTTTCCTTCGACACTACTACTAAAAGAAAACCCCATCAAATAAGTTACAGTACGTTATCAAAACATTTCACCCTGGTTTTATACTGGGATTAATTATACTGAATATTTTCATAGAACGCCCGCCAGGCGCGCTGTTTTAGGAGCTATACGTGAGTACCTGCCGTGCTATACGTGAATACCTACCGTGCTATACGTGAGTACCTAGCATGTTATACAACGCCAATCGCTGGGAACAATTTGATTGAAAGTTTAATACGTTGTGGACCACGACTGGCTTTCAATTTTGAAGTATTGACTTTTTGTATGATAGGTCAAGGGGAGGGGGGATTTCGGTGTTTGCAGATGGACGTGAGTTGGTTCATTGGTTGACGCGGCCAGTTATGATTTGTGAATGTTTTGGCGGTAATGCGTTTGCCAAAGTGCGGCCATTTTGGGTGGAATAAATAAAATATGAGTGAGTCTAAAAATAAAGTGGTTGGAAATTTTGTTTTATGGATGTGAAATAAAATGCGATCCTGAATTAAGTTGTTTTTATGTTATGTCTACTACTTACTTGTAGTAGTTGTAGTCATATGTACTATTTATTTCTGGAACTTGAGATAATTAACATTGTGAAGAAAGGATCTGACTTTCTGTTTCGAATATGTTCGAGGGTCACTCAAAACGTCAGTTGAGCGAGTCCAATGACCTGTAGGTAGTTAGTACGCAACGCCGACTACTACCTACAGGTCATTGGACTCGCTCAGCTGACCTTTTCTTAAAGAAATTAATTACGTACATGCGTAAATAATTACGAGTTTAAAAAAAGGTAATTTATCTTTTAATTATATCGTTACAAATTGATAGTATTCCATGTACCGGATCGATCCTCCACGAGATTAAAACGATCAAAATTTTGCGGTGTATTTTTTGGGAAAAATATATAACATGTTGTAAAAATTATTGGAAACGATTCAGTTACTGATTCTGGACAAACTATATTCAGGTTTCGCATATATACTAAAAATTATGTTGTATATCATGTGTGTTACCTGTTATCGTCATATCAATATTGAATATCCGATAACACGATCATTAGTTCGGCTGTTATTCAACAACTGAGCTGTATGATTCATCTGAGCATTATAACTGTTAATTGCTGCATAATTATTATGGATTAGAGAATGTTCACTAAACTGGTCATTGTTGTGATTAGAATGATACAACTATTGTGGGGGTACGGGATATTTAGGAAAAGATGCATAATTATTAGAGATACGTCGAATATTCGTTTTATATTCGGCATTCAACGTATTCGGCACAATTTTGAGGTACTTATTGTAAACGGCCGGATCATTCGGTTGAAATGCCGTATTGTAACTATCATATTTATTAGAAATCGTTTACGTTAGTAGTAGAAGCATTCCGCCTACTGCCCCCGTGAGAAAGCACTGCGTTGCACAACGTACATCGCACTTTTTTATTATCATCTTTGATTTCTTTGAAGATCTTCTAGATTCGCGTTTTTTTTGCGTCGACTTATCATCTTTCAAAACACCCAAAACACCAAAATTTTAATTAAATCGTCAATGATTGCACTAAAATCTGGTATCCGTATTGTGTTTTCGTACGCAATGACAGTGGCGGGGTGCGCGGCAAAACTATGGAACGAATAACCGAATTATCCGGCAGTATATTCGGTTCGGTAGGAACTTAACCGAAAACTATTCGGTGGAATCACTATTCGGCGCATCTCTAATAATAATAATTTTACGAGGGTTCCATTTTTATTGATTGAACAGAATAGAATTTAGTTTCATTTCGGACCATACAGTGAAAAAGATCCATACAGTGTTGGTATAACTTCCACACCAATACCACTGAGCTACGGAACTCAAAAAATCAAAAAATGCATACTCAAAAAGGCAATACACGGTCGTACAGAAACTATTGAATAGTCCATGAAGTTCGATCGAGCCTGCAGTCAGTTCGTTAGGCTCGTGGCTGAGTTTCATAGCGCTGACTTTTTTATTCCCTCAATTGGTAAATTATACACGTGCTGTGCACTGGTAGCTGAGATCGACTGCTGGATTTTCTTTGAATGCATATTTGAAAGTGTATTACTGTGTAGCAAATGTGCTGTGTGGATTTTTAAACTGAGTTGCGTTGGAGTAAAACTGTTTTGTAACTTGGAAGGCGGTAATTTGGTTTTTGTTTTTTTGATATCTACCAATGACTCTAAATGGCGCTGGAGTCTGTATGTCCTGTGTAACGTCCATATTAGGGAACGGTAGTAGTTACATCAGAACCGAATTTGGAACGTGAGTTTTTAAAGAATTTTCGGAATCGGAACCGGAATCAGACACGCGATCGGAACCGGAACTGAAACCAGAACCGGAATTTTTTACTTAAAGACCCCTAAGTTGCAGCTATCTTCCTGATAGCTGCAACACAGACTCCGGCAGGGAATTCCACTCCTTGGCTGTACGAACAATAAATGTGTTTCCGAAACGCTTTGTGCGTATGGGTGGAATGTCTATAATGATGAAACGGACATGGCGGAGTTAAATTGTGCGATTCCAATTCCACACTCCCCGAAATGTAAACGATACAAAACTGACAGGCTAGAAACTCAGCGGTGGTGCCCACGGTGAGCTTTGACTCAACAAGTGCATCACTACCGATGATCCTCTTGGTTCACCTCTCAATCAACTCCAGCGCATCAAGCTGGTTTTAGCAGACCTATCCTAAAGATGGGAACAATACACGATTGAATTTGCACTTGATAAAGATTGAACAGCTTTTCCGGTGTGAAGTAAGGTGCAATTTGTACTGCATGTGAGTACGTCCATGGTCTTACTTAGGAACTTGAAGCCTTCGAAGTTACGTAACTGTCAAATTTATACTACTAATACTAATAAAAAAATCAAATATAAATCAAAAGAATAAGTGAAATCGACAGAGGGCGCGGGGAGGTAGGTTCCCTGCTCGACATGTATAAACTAGTTTGTACTTCTGATTAAAGTTCCGATTGATACTTATCGGAACCGAAATCGGAATCGAAAGTGCAAAACCAATCGGAAGTTCCTACCTTTGAGAATCTGAATAGAACCTTCCTAACATCTTTTTGGTCCACATTAACTTTTGACCGCGGCTTCGCCTGCATACATAAAATTTATAGTCTATGTCACTCCAGAATAAAGCACCTTAAAAAGAAGAAAAAAGAAAAAAAACAAATTGCAATCGGACCATTACTTCCAGAGGTTACTCCTACAAATAAAAAAACAAATTTGCCCTCAAGTGAGA
This sequence comes from Mythimna lalbum, assembly GCA_949319445.1. Lineage (NCBI taxonomy): Eukaryota > Metazoa > Arthropoda > Insecta > Lepidoptera > Noctuidae > Mythimna > Mythimna lalbum. The sequence continues at coordinate 4,587,308 of OX439345.1, read as the reverse complement.
AAACGCCTACGCTTATGGATTATAATGGCAGACACGTCAAACCTTCCCTAGGAAAGGGGGGAAGGTTTCCTCAATAAATACCTTTCAAAAACTTCAGAAGTTTAAACTTCTGAATTCACTTGAAAAGCATTAATTAATCATTTTTAATCCAAATAGTTGAGCAGAGTTGAGCGTTGGCATTTCGCAGCATTCCATTAGACCTGCATATGATCGTTGTACGCTCCATTGAAGGAGTTTTTCCACCCATAAAACTTTATCCCATTAGAGCAGGTAAGAATGGGTTAAGTTAAAAAAGGTGAGAGGAAAGAGGAGGTGTGGATAGTGGAGCGGGGCGGTAAGCGATAAGTGTAAGGCCCACTATCTACGGACGCGTAGCTTCATAGACGCGTATTCGTCATTATACGCTTGGTGTACGCCTGCGTGAAGCTTACTGTACGGTGTACGTACATGGAAAAATTATAATAATAATTTGGTTATTAAGTTAGTTAAATTAGCCGAATGTAGGCTCATGTAAATGCACTTTGAATGCGACCTACATTAAAAAATGCATTGACATGACAGAGCAACGATTGCATGCATTTATGTAAAGTATTTTTACTTTAGTGTTCAATTAGACGTGGTTTGAGTCGGACTACTTGCATTTTTATTAAAACTCTTCCCGTTAGGCACTCTGTGACATTTCTGCGTTTCATTGCATTGCATTGACATCATACTTATGATAGGATTGCAACCTACACTTACATATAAAACTACGAAACTCGTGTCTACAAAGCGGCAACGTCGTGACGTCGGCGTCGTGTCGTTGCCTCTTCGTCTTAACTTGAGTATTGACAGCACCGTTGGAGAATTGAGATCTCCTCCTCAGGCTCACTATAGTGGCGCAACGTGATCATGCGTGCCTCTCTTAGACGTATAGGGGCCCATTTGTAGTAGACCAACACTAGTCCCCGATACAAATGTACGAACGCCGGGGCGGTTTTATTCAGTATGTCAGACAGACCCCTCCACCCACCCTAGGGCGGAGGACGTCTATGAAGATTTCTACCCGGAGTATACATTTATAATATTAGATATGAAATATAGCGTGCTAATCTCAATTTCCGGCCTACAAGATATGGGTATCACAACTTTTACTTATCGAGATCAGATACAGCCCAGATACTTGTAAGTATTTTGAAAACCGGTTTATGTACTGGGTATTTGTCGGTACTCCTTCTTTGAAGGCTAAGTGTCTTGTGTATGAGACTTTACATGTACTGTACACACACTTATAGGGGTAAATCCTAGTGTGGGGCAACGTTTTTATATTTAAAAAAATGTGTCGTATAGTCGTTCCATTCTAACTTATTTTTAATTCATTTGAAGAATCAGTTAGTTCTGAGTATTTCGAGGTTGTGTAGCAGATTCTTATAATGAGGGTTTGAATTCTAGACGGAAAGGAACGACTTTTAGTGTCTCTGCACACGGGCCACAAAAACAAAGCCGACAAAAAAAAGCTAGAAGCGGCCACAAAAAAAGCTGAAGAGTACGACAGCTTGTGGCCGGAGAAGGTAGAAGCGGTTTTTAGCTTTTTTTTGTTGGCGCCGCCGCACACAGGCCTTAAAAAAGGTCGCCACGAAAAGAAGCTAGAAGCGGCTTTTTTGTGGCTTGTGTACACTTAATAGTTACAAAAAAGTAATTTATTTAATTTTTAAATTACATAAAATATAACTTTTATTCTTGTTTTTTTGGCCTGCCCCGCTACATCTCCTCCCTCAAACTTAACCCTAAAGCGCTTAGTGGGCGCCGAGGCTTGCTTTAATTAAAAATACCTACGAAGGAGGTGGCGACCAACTTCATTTGCCGCCGCGATTAATTGAACTGGAATAAAGCCTTCGCAGGTGCCCGATAGTTTCTCTTTGTGTAGCCGTAGGAATATAGTCCTTTTTGTTATCACACTGAAGATAAATTAGGCTTTTGAGAACTTCTATTTTGTCGACAGAGTCAGGGTTAAGGATGCGCCTACTGGGGCCATGGTTATCCGAAAGGAACTCGAGCCCCGGTATGAAGGCGAGAAGGAACGGGGTGGGTTTTTAGTTAGTAAGAGTCTGACGGTATCTCCCGCTCCACCCAAGAGCGTGGATTGTCATTGGATGATTTTATCCCACCGAAAAAAAAAAGATTAAGGGTGCTTTTCCAACAGAGATGTGCTATGCAGTTTTGCTGCGAGGATGTTATAGCTGAGCTGTGAAACTATGTGACTGTTTCCACTGATAATAAGCTATGTAGCGGTGCGAGTAAAATATGCTATGAAGATGCCCCGGCGCAAAATATCTGCACGAAGATGATGCGCAGGTCGAGCTATGCGATGCATCGATATATCAAGAGCAGTGGGGCCGAGTGGTAACAGGGGGAACTTACGAGTTGTAGCTCGCGGGTTCAAACCCCGCCAGGCGCATTACTTTGTGTAATTTATTTCATCACCACTGTTCTCAAAACGGTGAAGGAAAACATCGTGAGGAAACCGGCATGTCATAGAACCAAAAAATTGCCGCACTGGACCCGCGTGGTGGATTACGGACCATTCCCTCTCCTAGGGAGGAGGCCTGAGTCCCAGCAGTGGGAACATTATAAAAAAAAATGGTTGATGATGATGTATCGATAGTAGGAAAGCGGCACATAGCTCACACACCACTCCCGATCATCCATGGTACGCAACTACAGCACGCATCTTCCCATATAAAAAAGATATCTTAGTTGAATCCATTTCCACCAGTGTTATGTGAACCAAATATGATGAGTGGATATCAAACGCATCCATAGCAACGTGGCATAGCACATCTCTGGTGGACCGCTGTGCGGAACGCCCGGTGGGCACGGTGGGTAGCTCGCTGTCCGATCGTCCGGTAATGGACCGAGCCCAAGACGTCGACGGCGCGCACTGTTCCCGCGCGCCTCAAGGAGTTCTCAGCAACAGCAGGGGCCCATCCGGGTCGAAGCCTACTGGGGCCAGGGTTATCCGAAAGGTAGCTCGAGTCTCAGTATGAAGGCTAGAACGAACGGGGTGGGTTTTTAATCAGTAAGAGTCTGACACTATCTCCAACTCCGCCCAAGAGCGGGGGTTGTCATTGGATGATTTTCCCTACCATAAAAAAAAACATATCTGGTGGAAAAGCACCCTAAATGCAGACGGAACATTTTTTAATCTGTCCTTTAGTGTTGTTGATATGGTTGTTTTTGGTCTGGTACGTCAGTTTTTGAGACCTGTTGATTATAAGTAGTGCACAGGTGGTCTGTACTTGGTGAGTGTGACGAAATGAGCTACATTTGTACCTACTTTTAGGAAATGAGTTTGATGAGGTCGTCGTGTGGGTTTCATGATGAAAAACATGTTTTTTTAGGGTTACGTACTCTTCAGTCGGCAGAAACGAAACCTTTATAGGATCACTTTTTTGTCCGTCTGTCAAGACTCTTTTTCTGAAATTAACCTACAGGAGGACTTGATGACTGGCCTGTTGGTCTAGTGGTTAGTGACCCTGACTGCTACGCCGGAGGTTGTGGGTTCGATTCCCACCCAGGACAAATGTTTGTGTGATGAGCATAATCATTTGTTCTTTGTCCGGGTGTAATTTATCTATAATATGTATGTATTTAGAAATATATGAGTATGTTTATCAGTTGTCTAGTACCCATAACACAAGCTCTGCTTAGCTTGGTAGGTACTAGACGGGCGTTGTGTGATAGTTGTGGAATATTATTATTATAGCAATGTAATCAAGAGATAAAGTAGGCCTTTGCCTACATAACAAAAACTATAAAAAGTGAGCCGTATAATGTTCTCACTGCTATTCAGATCTCAGAAAATGAGCCGTAATTCACCAAGCGGACCCGGTGCGTCTTGATAGATGTCACATGTCTTCGACTTTTTTGGTTTTGTATGGGATGCGGATTTCTGACGATGTTTTCATCACTGTTTTTGAGAGCAGTGGCGCTGAAATAAATTGCACAAAGTAAAACGCCTGCCAGGTTTGACCCCAACTGGTGCTTACCAGAAAAATAGCCCCACCACTTTTGGTGACAGTGAGGTGCTTTCTAATTGTCATTTTTCGAAAAAAAAATACTTTTGATGCTTATAATTAAAATATGTATTTCCGCATGTTTTAGTGAAATCACCGGATATAACCGCTAACTGCATCAAATTAAATTGTGGAAACACCTTTAAACTAAACTAATTTGTCAATTTATTACCACCGAAATTTATTTAGGACACAAATTTTTAATTTCAACAGTTAGTAGGTATTGCCACTTTGCTTCGTCGTCTATTTGTTTACTAAAAATGCATAAACGCTATTTATTTATCGTTTATTACAGGCATTAATTAATTAACCCAAAGTCAAATTATTGAATTAAATTGTTATTGCATAATAAAAGAATAAAATTAAATACGTTGGATTAGATAAATTATTGAATGACATTATAAATTAATAAAATTAACAACGTCTAAGCAGGTAAGTACATACACAACACACACTTACATTACACAACTTACAATATTATATATTACTAGCTTTTGCCCGCGGCTTCACCCGCGTACATAATCCCAGGATAAAAAATATCCTATGTGTTATTCTGGAATATGGTCTACTCGTGTACCAAGTTTCATCGAGATCCGTTCCGTTATTTTTGCGTGAAAGAATAACAAGCATCCATACATCCATACATACATACAAATTTTCGCATTTATAATATTAGTAGGATTATATTATAGTGGCAGTGGGCTGGGCACATTGCTCGCAGAACGGATGGCTGTTGAGGCCAAATGGTTCTGGAGTGGCGACCGCGTACTGGAAGACGCAGCGAAGGCCTCCTACAAGGTGGACCGATGACCTGGTGAAGGTTGCGGGAATCCGATGGATGCGGGACGCACAGGATCGATCGACTTATTTCTTTATATATTTATTTGTTATACCTAGTACCTAATCTTTGAAACCGTTTGCTCCGTCACATATTACTAAAGGTTCATTGGAAGACCAGCGTCAGACAGTATTTTTCTGTCTGGCAACATTTCTGAAATGAACCTTTTTGGCGCGGCCGTGAGGGACACAATGATATTGTTTTTATTTACTTTTTACATATTTTTTTGTTGTGTGATCCTGGTGCGAGTCGCCAAATAAATATTTTTTCTTTCTTTCTTTTCTATCATTGTGGCGACGCTTGGGGGAGGCCTATGTTCAACAGTGGACGTCTATCGGCTGACATGATGATGATATTATAATATTATAATATTATAACTTAAAAACAAAGAAACTCTATAACATAACAGTATTTATACTCTAAGTACTCCTCCAGAATATTCCTCGCTCAACAAATACAAAAGTCCTTTACTAAACACAGTTATGAAGTTAGGGTACTAACGGGACAATAGTCTAAACATTAAAATATGAACCGCCGCCCACAAGTTACTTAACAAAGGCGAGTTTAATTAAATCTAGTTAACTTGAACGTATGAACAGTATGGTTAAGTCTACAGTTACTGTGTTGATGTGTTCGCGAAATATTTACTTGAAGGGATGTTTTCAAGATGGATGCGAGACAGACACTTGGAGGAGGCCAGTGTTTTTTTTTTTATTCGTTGGGTAATATGGGCATACTAATGACATCCCCCGACCTTGGGCGGAGCGGGAGATAGTGTCAGACTCTTATTGACTGACTAAAAAACCCACCCCGTTCCTTCGTGTCTTTTATACCGGGGCTGAGCTACGAGAAAGGTAGCTCAGCAGGGTTACCTGGCCCCAGTAGGATTCGACCCAGCTGGGCCCCCTGCTGTTGTTGAAAACTCCTTGAGGCGCGCGGGAACAGTGCGCGCCGACGACGGTTTGGGCTCGGTCCGGACAGTTACCGGACGGTGGCTCTGCCTAAGACCGACTGCAGACATTTTTCGGCTGAAATGATGAATATGATTTTTTCAAGATTTCAGAATTGGCACCAAAGTCAAAGTTAAGTAGGTACCTATATGTGACTACTTTCTACCTCTTTTTAAATTATCTAATAATTTCTTCAGCTTTGCTGAAGCGAGAGGGAATATCAGGCTTTTACTGAATTAAAATCCAGTCGTGTGGTTTCAGTTGCCTTTGTGTTCCAGGTTATTTTCAACCGCTTAAAGATGAATATAACTGTAGAGAGTCTGTCTGTCAGTGTGTTTTGAGTACCTACATTACGTACAAATTCAAAGCATTTAGGCACTTTTATAAAGCGTATTTTTTTCGTGTATTGAAGCATGTTTATGGAACTGAAATGAAAATTAATTTTAATTGGTTCAGTGTCGTCTGATTAATCGAAAATATAAAAAAATCGCCTGTGAAGTTATTGAAGCTTTTGCTCGCGGCTTTGCCCACATACATAAAATATAGCCTATGTTGTTATATTTTATGTATGCGGTGTATAAACAAACATACATATAATAGATAAATTACACCCAGACACAGAACAAATGATCATGCTCATCACACAAACATTTGTCCTGGGTGGGAATCGAACCCACGACCTCCGGCATAGCAGTCAGGGTCACTAACCACTAGACCAATAGGCCTGTCAGTACTTACTGATATATTACTGAAATAAATACCTACATATATGAGGGCTATTAACTAAAAGTTCGTTACCCGTCCAGTCTAGACGTACTTTGTGTAAATTTATTTTTAGTTTCTGAGTGATTTAATTTAATAAGCTACTGAGCAACCAAGTAGCTTTTAGTTTTGGATACAAAATAAAAATGTTTTTTGTTTCGAAGCCAAAATAAAAAGTTGAGCTATAAAAGTTGATTAAATTATTTGTGTTATCTACTTGTTTCAGTAGATATCATCCAATTAAATCTAGTTTATTTAGATTAGGCACTGGTTATTTTCTAACAGTGGAAAAGGTTTAGCAAAGTTTTTTTTTTCATGACTTTCCAGTTCTTGCAATAGGCTATTTAAAAAAAACAATGTTTTTTTCATAATCATCTTAGATATCGACGGTTGAAAGGCAAAATGATCTAAGCGACATAGAGTAAATTTTACAAAAGAGTGATTTGAAGTTAAAATTTTTAGAGTTCACTTTTGTAAAGTTTACTCAATTCAATACCGCTTAGATCATTTTGCCTTTCGACCGTCGATATCTAAGATGATTTTTTTTAAATTGCCTATTGTGTGCCCTCAGCTGGGCAAAAGCCTTCCCTTTCCCCATACAAAGTTCTCGGTCTATAATGTCGTCTCGATATGATTAGACTGGTAAAAAATAGTTATCTGAGCCTGCTTTTTTTTATCTTCAGTGCTAAATAGGATCTAGAATTTGAAGACTATGCGTATAGTTTCCGTGGTGTAGCGGTTATCACATCTGCCTAACACGCAGAAGGCGGAAACATAGCTTTTTGCTTTTTTGTTTCAAATGCATTTTATTTTTCTACTTCAAAAATCGAATTCACATAACCAATTGAAATATAGAACTGGACTACATTTCGTATGTATTGCAACAAAAAATTGCCGCATAATGCAAAGACCTAAAGAATGTAATAAACTGAACAATACACATTTGTACCACAAAACGCGTGACACGAACCCGCTGCCTAGAGCGCAGCTGACGCGAGCGTGCTTCGCTTTTTCAACGAACGTGACTCGGCCGGTCTATTTTCAAATCGGCCGCCTCTTGTGTTGATTTTTCTTGGAACACTCGGACGTGCAACGGTGGCACGTCGAGTGCATTCTGTCCAGCGTGATGTCTAAATAAAAGCGTGTTTCTACAGAATGGAATTTTCGGTATGCTAAAAGCTGACTGTATCTTGTAAAGGAATTTTTGTGGGTGATTTGTGTGAAAAGTTGGAAAAAGTTTTCGTGTCAACGTGTCTTTATGAAATGTATGTTTATATACGTGAAAATGAAATAATGCTGTAGAAGCTATTATATTATACAAAAAAAATGCTGTAAAGAACCTTCATAAGCAGATGAGGTTAAGTTAGTCTTTTAAGATACCGATTTTTTTGATGTGGGAAATTAGCTACGGACTTCTTTTGCTTTGGGGCGGACCTACGTTCCTTCTTTGCCTTGCATTTCAGGATTTCCCTTTCGGAAGCTAAGCCATGAGCTGGTAGACTTTGGCCCTGCTGGGTCCAGTGTCCAGAGCACGTTCATTTACTGACTAATGCTATACCGTGTGGCGATCGGAATTATCTATGATCGCAGCAGAACGCTGTCCGTCACCACTCGCTGAAACACCCGAATACCCGCTCGTGCAGCATCGGGAATCAAGACAAGCGGCCGTCAGTATGTTTTCTTCAGCTGCCATATGCGTTCTAGGATCGCAGAAGGTGACTGCCTCCCATACCCTCTCGCTCCAGACCATGACCAGGGCCGAGCCGACCCCAACCAGCGCCTGTGTGCGTAACTTATGAAGCGCCTCTCTTTTTTTTTTTTTAGATTTTGACAGGCTATGTATGAATATATGTATTAGCTTGGGTCAAAATTTCTATTTTTCGGTTTTTTAATAGGCTCAGCCTATATTTCTTTCTTTTAATAAAATCTATACAGAACTAGACGTTAGATATTCAACACATATCCTAGCCAGCTAATTATTTGTATTCCCCGAATGTATTCGCATTCAATGATAATAATTTATTCAATGCCCGTACGGTATCAGCAGTGGGATTTGTATGTGTTGATGTAGTTAATATAATAGTGACGTAATTGGGAACTAATGTTACGAATTAGTGGTGTAATGGAGTTAGCGGATTAGCTGCTCGATAATTAGGGGGTGACATGATTGTGTTTGAGGACATTTTGCTTGTAACTTAGTATTGTCACGTCGTGTAGAATGGATAGGTATTGATTGACTGCGTGTGTGTGTGTATTGTGTGTGGTTATAGAGTTATGAGTACTAGGTATTTAGTTGTAGATTTTAGAGAAGGATCTTTATTTTTTACATTCTTCTTTTTTTTGTCCACCGCTTGTAAAAAAGTGTATTTATCTTATTTTCATTTTATATTTTTAAGTTTCTTAATGTTCTTTTTTTTACTTAGTGTGACCCATTGTCTTTCTATTGTGTCTCTAATTATCACGATTAAAGAGTTAAATTGGATTATACACTAGTAATATAATAAAGAGGTAAAATTGTTTTTTTTTTGGTTTTTATGAAGTAATCTCTGAAAGTACTGGTCCGATTGCATTTTTTTTTTTACCGATAGAAAGCTGCTTTATACCTGAGTGACATAGGCTATACTTTATGTACGCGAGCGAAGCCGCTGGCAAAAAATAGTTGGATAACAATTTTATTGTTTCTTTTTTTGGTACATTTTATAGACTTATTGTATTTTTAGTACCGTTGGTAAATAATGATTGTCCCACCTACATTTGACTTTGGGTAGTTAGACCTTCTATACCGTGTTTTTATTTTTATCATGGTGTTAGCCACTGACCAATACTAGAAGACGTTGCGTTGAAAGGCCTTCCACAAGGTGTACCGTCGACCTGGGGAGATGGTCGTGAGAATCCGATGGAAGAGATTCTCACAGAACCAGTAATTTAGGTGACACTTATGGAGGCCTATGTCCAGTAGTGGACGTCTTGCTGCTGAAATGATGATGACGATGATGTAAGCATTGAGTTCATACATGTATTTATTACTCAACTTTGTTTTTTGACTATAACATATTATGAAATACCTGTAGGTATGACCTCACAATAATTCTACTCTTAAACATACGCTACATCCATCACCTATCGACACGAAACACATCGCACACATCTCTATGCGATGTTACATGCACATTTAGCGTTACAAATGTGTATCCTACACATCGATATCCCTTACGGAATATAAATAAGGCCTCAAGTGATATTGACGTATTTCTTAGAACTAGATTGTAAGTAGTAAGTGCGTGATCGTGGGCCATGAACTGGAAATTGATAGGCACATTTGTAATAGAAGTGAGGGTATGTTTTATTTATTAGTGGAGTTTTCCCTGAAACAAGTTTTTAATGAAAATTTGAACATTTTTTTTTGATTGAAAGGTTATGCTTCCAAGTTGGTCCCATAGAAACATTGTTATGATCTGATCATGAACTTCGAAGATATGGAACAGAACTCCTCATAGAATCATAGCAGAATTGTCGTAACATGTAAAATTGCTTTGTTTATACGTATAGTCGATGACTGACTGAAAGAAAAGGGGGAGGGGAAAGGGGGAGGGGATAAATTCATGTAATATAACCGTATTTGGGATTATAAGAATCGTTATGAGATGCACTCTGGCTATAAGGTAATTTATGTTTAGCTGAAGAGTAGGTACTTTTTAGTGGTGCTACCATAACTAAAAAGTGAAAAATAAAAAACTTTTTTCAAAAAAAATTAAACCGACTTCAAAAAGTACAAAATAACTTTACCTAATTTCGGAAGTCGGTGTTAAATAACGCAGAGACAAGATTAGGTATCTATTATAGAAACACCGACTTCCGAAATTAAAGTTATTTTGTACTTTTTGTAGTCGGTTTAATTTTTTTTGAAAAAAGTTTTTTATTCATAACAAGCTTTTATAGCTCAGTACACTTATACATATAATTAATACTCGCCCAACCTCGTTGGGGTTGTGTAGTTTAACTACCAAGTTCCTATAGCCACCTTCCGGTTCTATCATTAGCTCAGCTCCACGGCATAATTATTTTGCATTGACATCAAATTTTTTTTAAAATCTCTTTAAGGAGCTTTGTCTCAGTTTAGACTATGTCGCTCCATCGTAGCCAGATTTTGTGTTACAGTTTATTCTAAGTGGTTGTAATAAATTTATGTCATCTAATTTACACATGCATGTAAAATTTCAGCTCAATCGGTAACCGGGAAGTGGGTTAAATTTAATTTGCAAGATTCTATTACAGACAAACATCGGGACAGGTGAAACTAAATAAAAGCTTGTAACAAAAGGAGAAAATGTGTAAAAAGATCTAAAAAGTAATGCTGAGGCAATTATGTAAGATGGCAAAAAGCTATGTTTCCGCCCGGGATCGAACCGGGGGCCTTCTGCGTGTTAGGCAGATGTGATAACCGCTACACCACGGAAACTATACACTGTCATTCGAAATAGAGTATCACTATCTGATGATAACATCTTTCTTATAATATCATAGTTTGAAATTTCGATTATGTAATCAAAAGTTTGACTATTGTTTGATTAACTTTATCCACAGAAAACTTAATAAAACCTAAAAGTTTTTCTCTATCACACATTTCCTAACAAGCTATCGTAGGTGCAGGTTTGCGAGCGACGAGCAATGGGTAGCCCGCCATCCATCAGTCCGGTAACCGTCCGGACCGAACCTGAATCGTTGATGGCGCTTCTACTGGGGCCATGGGTTGAGTGAAAGAACCCCGGGGCCACGGGTTCCACTCTGTGACGTATTCGACTTATAAAGAACTTATCAACATAGGTAATTACAAGCTTGTTTTTATCCTAAAACTAGCTTTTGCCCGCAGCTTCGCCCGCGTACATAAAATATTCCCTACCTATGTCACTCAAGAATAAAGCAGCTTTCTATCGGTGTAATTTTTTTTGTAATCGGATCTGTAATTTCAGAGATTACTCTACAAACAAAAAAATAAAGTTTACTTCTTTATTATAGCTGTATAGGTAATCAGGAATTATTCTAAAATAATCAAGAATTCTTTAAGATAAAAATTACCTATTTTAAAAATAGCTGAAATCGATTCAGTAATTGATTCTGAACATACAACTTTTCAGGAGGGACCCAGCTGGGTCGAAGCCCACTGGTAATCCGAAAGGGAGCTCGAGCCCCGGTATGAAGGCTAGAAGAATCGGGGTGGGTTTTTAGTCAGTAAGAGTCTGACACTATCATCCGCTCCGGCCAAGAGCGGGGTTTGTCATTGGATGATATTACCCACCATAAAAATTAAGGGTGTGCATTAATTATGTTACATTATGTATTTCTTCATTCACACAGGGGAAACCGATGACTAAAGTTAGCTAACGACATTTTAAGATAGAAAGTACTTAGTGTATTAAAACTTTTGTTTGGTATTATAAACTTCGCTAATGACTCAGTTTCTCATATTTCAATAATTTGTTATATGAGTATCATTAAGTAATAATTTTCATTATTTTATTGTGATACAATAAATGTTATTTTATCTATTTAGCAAAATTTATCGATATCTTTATCACCGACATATTCAAGGCGATTTTCTACATAATATTAATAGCCAATTTACGACTGTGTAGTGTGAGTAAATACCAAAAATCACAATATAATATTCCACAACTGTCACATAACGCGCGCCGTCCAGTCACAAGCTAAGCAGAGCTTGTGTTATGGGTACTAGACAACTGATAAATAATCTTATATGTTTCTAAATACGTAAATATTATAGATAAGTTACACTCAGACACAGAACAAATGATCATGCTCATCACACAAACATCTGCCTTGGGTGGGAATCGAACCCACGACCTCCGGCATTGCAGTCAGGGTCACTAACCACTAGTAGACCAACAGGCCATTGTGCAAACACTTATTGATGTTATATTAAATCGTTCTGAAGTTCTTTTACCCAACTTTCTACGAGGTAAATGCCATCATTTGGTTATCAACGTCTTCCTGTATTATTTGTTAGGGTCCGAGCAATACGTTTTATGTTCCATTCTACACTGTCACTCGTCAAGCCGACCGTCTCCTGCATCGGATTCAAGCGGAAGAGACGCCCGGGTGTCGCCACTGTGCGCAACGCCCGAAGGGCACGGTGGAGCACACCGTCGAGGTGTGCCCTGCCTGGGCGGAGCATCGCCGTGCCCTCGTGGGGGCGATCGGCGGCGGAGACCTCTCGCGCCGGGCCCTGGTCGAGGCCATGGTCCGGAGCGAGGAGGAATGGCAGGCGGTCGCCTCCTTCTGCGAAGCAGTAATGCTTGCAAAGGAGGAGGCCGACCGCATCAGGCAACGGCGCCCTCGCCGCCGCCGCCGGGATTCCGATCCCGATTTCCGGCCACCGTAGACGCGGGCTCGCGGACGGCGAGCCATGGGTAGCTCGCTGTCCGATCGTCCGGTAATGGACCGAGTCCAAGACGTCGACGGCGCGCACTGTTCCCGCGCGCCTCAAGGAGTTGTCAGCAGCAGGAGGGGCCCAGCTGGGTCGAAGCCTACTGGGGACAGGGTTGTCCGAAAGGGAGCTCGTGCCCCGGTATGAAGGCTAGAAGGAACGGCGCGGGGTTTTTAGTCAGTAAGAGTCTGACACTGTCTCCCGCTCCACCCAAGAGCGGGTTTCGTCAAAGATGATTTTCCCCGTCGACAAAAAAAAAAGCCGACCGTCCGGTAACTGTTCGGACCGAGCCCAAGTCGTCGGCGGCGCACAATGTTCCCGCGCGCTATTTCCGCGCGCCTCAAGGAGCAGGTCAGCATGTCAGCAATAGCAGGGGCCCAGCTGGGTCGAAGTCTACTGGGGCCAGGGTTAGTTCGAAAGATAGCTCAGCCCTTGTACGAAAGGCAACGAAGGAACGGGAGTGGGTTTTTAGTCAGTAAAAGTCTGAAACTATTTCCGTTCCGCCCAAGAGCGGGGGATGTCATTAGATGATTTTCCCACCGGAAAAAAAAAAGATAGGGTTCCTCTTCAATTTTTCTGTAGATGATCATTTTGGCTCTTAAAACACCATGTGCAAATGCGTTACGTTAGGTACTAATTCTTTTCTAAATATTCAAAACATAATATATTCTTTAAACGTTGACTATTTTCTGAAATGTTAGCTACAATTGCCTCCACTTGCCGGTATTATTTAAGTAACCCTGTCACGTACCTGCCAACTCACCTCGTTATCTATTTTCTTTTTTTGTTGCGGAAAACGAATTCACCGAATCCCAATTCCCATTTTATTATTTTTAAAAGATATAAATTACACAGCTAACCTATTAATCTGCGATACAGTTTACTTACATTTTGAACGTATCTCGCCATCAAACTGTTAAGTTTAAAGAGGAAATTATGTACAAATAAATAAAACAATCTTCTATACTTATAATAAATCTGTAGAGAGGTCAATTCTGTACATGAAATATATTTCCAAAATAACTATCAGGGGGTGATTAGTGATCGATACTGATGCCAAAAATGCAAACAGTACAATTTTTGTCTGTCTGTCTGTCTGTCTGTCTGTCTGTCTGTCTGTCTGTCTGTATGTTCTTTATAGAAACAAAAACTACTCGATGGATTTTAACGAAACTTGGTACAATCATTCTTCATACTCCTGGGCAGGTTATAGTATACTTTTCATCACGCTACGATCAATAGGAGCAGAGCAGTGAAGGGAAATGTTGGGGAAACGGGAGAAATTACTCGACGGAATAAGCAACAGGATCCGCGTACGAAGTCGCTGGCAGAAGCTAGTAATTTATAAAATAAAATATATTAATAAAAAATCACGACCAGCTATTTTCTGAAAACTAAGCTCTAAATAATAACGTTGTTTATATTCTAATTCAAAACAAACAATTTTGACAGTTGCCTCTAAACCGCGCTTTAAAACAAAATGGCGTCGCTTCCAAAATGGCGGCTTATGATTTGTGACGTTCCTAAACGGCGTTTGCGCTTTGATAGCGACATTAGAGCGTGGCGCCCTCTGTGGTGCGGTTGTGTAAATCACGGGAGCAGCTTTAGCGGTAAAGTGGCGAATTGATGGCGATATATTAGACAGTTTTATTGTTTCAATTTACAGAATATTGAAATCAAACTGCGAAAATCGTTTTTGGGAAATATATTTCGATTTGTGCATCCTTTTGAAATGTTAATTGGTTTTATCATGTTATTGAAACTTTTTCAGGCTTTCGTGTGGCTTTGATATAGCTAGATGATTGATCCATTTATCTCATTCAGTGTGTCAGTTTTCTCACTTCATAATGCTTATTTCGATTCATCAAGGTATGCTGGAGTTCGCAGGAGCATAGCAGGGTCGAAGTCTATTGAACTGGGTTGGTTTCTGAAAGGGAAACCCAGGAACGCTAGGTAAATATAGAACATAGGTGTAGTTTTAGCAAGTAAAAGTCTGACACAACCTCCCGATCCGCCCAGGAAAACCAATGAAAAAAGTCATGTTTGAGTCGGTTTTTAATCTAATTGAACGCAGCTCAATATTAGTTCATCTGTAGCCCTTTTTACGAGTTCACGACTCGAGATCCTGAATTACCGAACACTTAAAATCTCGAACGTCTAAAATTCAAATCTAACTGCTAGAAGTGTTCTTTGATAAATTTATAGAATTACAACTCGTAAAAAATATCACAAGCCTACCCGAAGGCCCTCAAGATAAAGTTACGATGATGACTGCAAATAGTTACAGTGCATCTCCTTCAGTTCAGATGTTTCAGTGCCAGTCGTTAAAGCAACGGAGATGGTGATTGTGATAAATTATACTGTTTTACTGTCAGTGGCGGATTAAGCTAGCGGGCCTGTAGCATATTCGACCAAGGGTCCCCGTGTGGTTATTCTTTATTGTACACACAATTTAAACAGACAATAAAAAGGACAGTTAATGTACATACGTGAGCTTAACCTTATAACTGGGTTTTCTTTAAGCAAACCATATAAATGAGAAATTGCACTTGAGCATAACTTTAAATGTACAAACAGATATATGTTGTGCACTGTACAGCACACTCGTTCATTTATTTTTATTAATATATATCTAATGAAATATTTTGTTCAAAATGATTTAGCGTTTCTTTTATGATTAACACGTAACACTCAAATATTTTAACCAAATTGCTTAATGTAGTGCTTTTGGAAATACCTAAATGATGTTTTTTTTTTGTATACTCGGTGCATACAAAGATTTAGACTCAAAAGAGTCATGTAAAAATTTGGAGGAAGTTTGAAGTAAATTGACTATCACATTCAAAATAATCCGCTGAATTTTGCTTTAGATTTCATTTAGTGTATTTACCTAGTTTGACTAATTTTTTTGCGTTCAAGTGTGGGGCCCCCAAATGCACGGGGCCTGTAGCATCTGCTACTCTTGCTACATGGCTAATCCGCCCCTGTTTCACTGTCCCTATGTCTGTAAAATAGATGGCGCTCGTGATTTATCCCGCAATTAACAAGATGGCAGTTGTTTCAAACTTTGTCTTTTAATAGTTATTTGTAGTGCTTCGGATGTGCTTTACTAAGTAAGGTGTGGTTTGAGTTTGTATGTGGGTGATGATGTATGGTGCCATTAACTTATACACATTGTTGTGACTTAAGATTTATAGCCTTATTTGCAAAAGTCTCTAACTTTAAGCTTAGTTTAAATACTGATTTGCAGATTCTAAATTTAAATTCTCCATAGAGCATTTTTAGTTAAAAGTACATTTTTTTATGGCCTATAGGGAAATATCTACCTGATAAGAGCTTTTAGAGATTTGCCAGTAACAAGTAATCATTGTTTAAGAATCAAAACAAGTCTTTTTGTATGTAACGTGGCTGATCCATATTATTTCATTTATTCAACAACAATCAATAAAAAAAACAATCAATTAATTGAAGGGGTAAATGGACAAAGGTGTTAACTACTATTACGATTCTCTGGCAATATTTCTGCTGTTAGCATATTTCAAATCTGAAATATATACTCGATTGACGGTTAAAACCTTTGCTAGCATCTGTAACTATGTAACGAATTAGAATTGGGGTGATTTAAATCCATGGATCGATTTATCATCAGTTAAAATCTATGTTCATGCAAAAAAGTCGGATTCTTTTATTTTGTCAGATAATACCTTCAATTGTTTACATTCTGTCTGAATGTTTTACAATAATAATAATAGATATAATTAGTATTAAGCTAAAAACATTTTCCAATGAAAAAAAAAAACATTACAGTATTCAATTAAGTTAATTCAAGCACAGATCCAGGCTCAAAAATATGTCTTATCGTGTTTATTTTGTAGATAACCTTTCGTTTGACCACTTGATGCCTAGAATTTATCCTATTTACTAGCTTTCCGCCCGCAGCTTCGCCCGCGTGGACTACAGTTTATATCGCGCGGGCAGAGACCCGTTCTCAGCAGTGGAATTATAGGTAGCCTATGTATTATTCCAGTGTCACTTCTACTTTCCTACCAAATTTGATATAAATCCGTTCAGTAGTTTTTGCGTGAAAGCGTAACAAACAGACAGACAGACAGACAAAGTTACTTTCGCATTTATAATATTAGTAGGGATAGTAGGGATTCACTCTTTACTGAAATATATTAGATAACCTGGGGGAGGTTATTACCAAGAGCTATACATAAGTTTCTGTTTTTCTCGTTACCACTGTTAACGGTATTAATTAACGAATACTTCAGAACTATAAGAAACAAACAAAGGACTTAGTAATACTTATTATATCATTGTCTCAGACTTATTGTTTTAACGACCTAACTTAGGATTTTTTTTTTGTTAAAGGTTAACAAACGTAAATTAAATGCTTACTTTAAAATATTAATTTTTCAGAAAGCTTTTTTTTTCAGAATTTTTTCCTTGAAATTTCTTATTATCCACCTTAAAAAAAAAACTTGTGGAATTTTTAAATGGAGGTACAAAGTAGCTGAGACGAAAGGAATTCTTAGCATCACGAAGTTTCTTTTAAAATTTCTTTAAGAATACCGGTACATAGATCAACTTATAATCTAAGACTGTGCGAACCATATCTTTTCTTTATCTAAAATTATGGTCTTAAATTTTTTATTAAATCAAGCTTGAGGTTTCTCAGAAGGCAGAACATGTATTTTTGGAGAAAAGGAAAGCTGTTATAGATAGATTAGTCGTTGCAGACGGCTCCGCGCGCGTCATCATTAATCAGCCTTTTTAATGTTCCCACTACTGGGACACAGGCCAACTCTCTAGGAGCGCGCGTGGTAGTAGAAAACTATTCCAGAACATAGTCTACCCGTGTTTCAAGTTTCATCGAAATCCGTTTAGTCGTTCGAGCATGAAGAAGTAACAAATAGGTATACTTACACTAAAACACATTCATAAAATTACCTTCATAATAATGTGATAAAATAATGAATCAAAGTTTTTGACAAAGATTAATGCTTAGTTCGATAGAAATAATCTACGTCTACACTAATGTTATAAAGAGGTTAAGTTTGTTTTTATGTTCTTTTGTTTGTAGGAGGTAATCTCTGAAAGTACTAGTCCGTTTGCGAAAATTATTTCACCAATAGAAAGAATAGAGAAAATTCGAAGACATGTGACATTCACCAATCCGCACTGGGCCCGCGTGGTGGATTACGTCCCAATTCCTCTCGTAGAGAGGAGGCCTGAGTCCCAATAGGGGGAACATTAAAAAGGCTGACGATGGTGATGATGATAATACATAGAAAGCTATTTTGTTCCTGATGCCTATGTCACAGGCTATATTTTATGTTTGCGAGCGAAGCCACGGGCGATAGTTAGGTATAACAAAATCTCTACAAATCCCCTTGCAAACATACAAAGAAAAAAAGAAAAGAAAGAAAACATGTTTATTCTGCCCGTATAGACACACAAATAATTTTCAAAAAACAAAAAATAATAGGTAACAAATTAAAACAAAAATACAAAGTAGCTACATAACATTTTTCAATCTCAAAGATGACTAACAAGCACAAAATATGAAGTGAAGTGACATCTCCGACTTAACATTCATAAAGCAGTACATTTAGTTGAAATACTCGAGCTAAGAGGATTACAGAGACGCTACGTTGCTGGTATTCAGTTCCGAGCTAGCCAAAAGGCAATTCCTAAGTATTCGGCTCGAATTCCTGCCATAACTAGGAATATTATGTGAGTCTGGCAGTTAATACCGTTGATGTTGTAATTTCGATTGTCTTTTGTTTTCTCATAACTTGTTATAGACAATTTAGTTGTTGATTGTGACTGAATTTCGAAAGTATTCTAAATTATTTTTTCGACGGTTCTAATTAGTGGAAGAAGTTGCCTTGAACAGGACTTCGAATACAGAACTTTATCTAGGTTTCAAACTTATTATTGGGTCTCTCTCTAGGTTTATTATTGGGAGATTGATCTCCCAAGTGGAGGTCCCAAAGTCTGAAACAAAATAGGAATAATAATTATGTATCAAGAAAGTGCCTACATACTTTGAATCGTGAAGTTTAATGGATAAAGTTAAGTCCAAAATATGGCGAGAAAAAAAAAACAAATTTTATTAAACGCTTGAATGATCTGCTTAGGTGTCACATTTTTTCAGCAGAGATGTCTACCTATAAGTTTGCATTTACAAAGTAAAACCTGTCATTAATCCACTATAAAAAACAAAATATCAAATCTCCTCTCACCTTAAAACTTTTTCCAATCAACGTAACAACTCGCTAATAAAGACTGTCTTTCACAAAACGAGTCTTCAACGTAGTCTATAATTTTAAGCTTTATTTAGCTTTTCAGAAACAATAGCTCGGCCGTCGAGGAATCTCAACGCGTTGAAATTTCAGTAAGCTGAAATGTTGAAATTTAATTATGCGGAAGCAACGCGACCGGTTGTTTCTGCACTTCCAACGGTTATCAGTTTGGTTATAATTTACAGAGTTTATTTTGCTATTTCTGCTGAGTTTTATTGGAAAGCCGGGCTTCGTTTTTGACAGAATTTGTGTTGGCGTTTGCTCGATTTATTGGCTTATTAATTGCGTATGTTTTTTGATAGTTTGATTACTGGATTTACGAGAAACAATTTTATGAGAGACAAGAGCAGAAAGATGAAGATGAACGTTTTGATGTATTGAGCAAAGTATACATTGTCATTGAAGTTCTAACATCACGCAAATCAATTTTGATGGTCACGGTGGTTTAAAAAAGGATGCCACTTGGTCAAGAAAAATCATGAGCATCGTTTGAACTAAACAGAAGGTAAAAAGCAAACGAGCACGTCTTTCAAAAAGATATTGTTGATTTTATAATTTAACTAGATTTTGCCCGCGGCTTCGCTCGAGTTAAATTCGTTAAATCCCTCAATTTGCCTAAAATGGGGGGATTTAGAAAGAGACCAAAAATAGCATATGTCACTCTCCATCCTTTCAACTATCTGCCCTTAAAAATCACGTCAATTCATCGCTCCGTTTTATTGTGAAAGACGGACAAACAGACACACACACTTTCCCATTTATAATATTAGTATGGATATGGTTATTGTGCTGTCTTCTAAAATAACCATTATTGACTAGCGCATTGTTAGAAGTGCACTGATGATATTTTATCGCAGCCAAGGTGGTTCTTGGACATGCCGGTTCCCTTACGATGATTTCCTTTACCGGTTTTGAAAGCAGTGGTGATGAAATAAATTACACAAATTAATACGCCTGGCTGGGTTTGAACCCGTGAGCTACAACTCGTAAGTCGGAGCCGCGTTACCACTCGGCTACCACTGCTCTCACAAAATTCGAAGACATGTTACATCTACCAACCCGCACT
The DNA here is from genome assembly GCA_949319445.1 of Mythimna lalbum. Classification (NCBI taxonomy): domain Eukaryota; kingdom Metazoa; phylum Arthropoda; class Insecta; order Lepidoptera; family Noctuidae; genus Mythimna; species Mythimna lalbum. The sequence goes on along the minus strand of OX439345.1, from coordinate 4,566,881 downwards.
AGGCCCGCGTGGTGGATTACGGCCCATTCCCTCTCCTGGAGACGAGGCCTGAACCCCAACAGTGGGAACATTATAAGGCCGACTATGCTATGCAGCCAAGGTAGACTTCACGGGTGGCGAAGAGAAGATTTGAGTTCATTAGAGTCGGTTTTCGAGTGTGTTAAATATTTTTGTAGGTCAAGGTACTAGGTAGATTAATATACAATTTCTTAATTTGTAAGGGCAGTAGGTTTACGGAGAATAATAAACTGTAATCCTTGTGGATTGCTTCTCGTTAAATTAAATAAGGAAATTTTTTGTTACTTTTATTTTTCTTCGTATGTTTCCTTTGTTGAATAAGAAGAATCCAATATGACTGCCATTGAATTTACATTTTTTAATATTTTGTTTGTTTTGAACCAATCTTCTGTATATGAAAGACTAGCTTTGGCCCGCAAATTCGCCTGCATACATAAAATATAGCCTATGTCACTCTGGAATAAAGCAGCTTTCTATCGGTGAAAAACACTCTCTACAGTTAGTTTCTACGCAGAACAGATGGCCGCTGGGCCCGAAAGGTTCTGGAGTGGCAAACTCGTACCGGAAGAGGCAGCGTTGGAAGGCTTCCTACAAGGTGGACCGATGACCTGGTGAAGATTGCGGGAATCCGTTGGATGCGGGGCGCATAGGATCGATCATTGTGGTGACACTTGGGGGAGGCCTATGTCCAACAGTGGACGTCTGTAGGCTGAAATGATGATGGTGATCATCCAGTGACCTCTCCCGCTCTAGAGTGGATCAAGAGGACGTGTCAGACTAATACTGATGTGGTCCAAGCATGCATTGGCCCCTACTGACTTCTCTTTGACGCGCGTGGCACACTACTTGCCCTCGACGATTTCAGTTCTGTCATTTTTGTTATCAACTCTCGCAGTTTCACGAACCAACTGCCTAAATTGAAACCTGGTTATTTTGACTGAAAAGTGAAAAAGCATACCTACGTTTTATATTTCTCCATTATTTTCAGAATAATTCTTTCGTAATATTTAAATTAAATACAAACATACGAAATGTCCGTGCAGCACCTCTGCCGGTCCCCAAGCTAAGCTATGCGGCCTACGTAAATATTTTACGAGTACAAACAGAATAAGCAGGGGCGTAGCGTGGAATAATTTAAACGTGGGCGAAGCCGCATCAGCGAGGCCATTTTCTTTCAAAAATTCTAATACAAGACGACTGATGCAATCCAGTTTTCGACTACATCGTCAGTTACGATCAGGTGGAATCGTGGTTGTACGCAAGCCTATCACTTGGATATTTTCCTGTTTTTATTTATGTAGAATGTTTTATAGTAAACAACAAATAACATTCAAATAAATCTTTTCTAAAAGTTGGTTAATAAATAAAGCAGCAATTAGCATTTCAAATATTGTTATGAGGAACAGTGGGGCATAGCAGTGACGAAGGTTCCATACAACTCGATTCCCAACGGCTTCCCTTCAGATGTTTAGAACACAACCACTCTCTACCGTAATTGAGAAATGGCACAATCAGAAATTATAAAACTACAAAGCTAACATTACATAACGGCTACACTAAGTACACTATGAACATTAAATCAACATAATTTACTTTTCAACAACATGTAGCACTATAACATAAGCCGCAGGCGCAATCGGCTTTTTAGCGTTTAAATTTCTATACAAGAATACGTCATGACGTCACATAAAGGTCGATGAACCTGCGCGCTCTAAAGCGCTCCGGCAAGCCGGTTTTTTTTCGAGTTATTTGATAGAGTTTTATTGAATCGGCTTAAAAACTACTAGACTGTTTTTAAAAATTCTTTCACCACTCGAAAGCTACATTATCCACGAGTAACATAAGCTAAATTTTATTTTGGAAAAAAATAGGGTTCCGTAAGATATTTGGGTTTTTCGGACACAAGGTGTAAAAAATCAACCAGAAACATTACTTATTTTGCATACGCTGCCTGAACTATGAAAGATAGAACCTTAAAATGTTCTAATTAATTGTAGATCTTACAAATATCTACAAAAAATTCCGCGTAACAGTATACCTATCTAAGTCGAGTGAGGCACAACAACTATTTTTTTATCTAATAATCTTGTTTTTTTTTTGGACTACATTTAAACGCATTTATTTTACTCATGCTATTAACCCTTATCAAAATAAATTATTTCATCACTAAGTACAGTTTATGTAGATAATATTTGGTCTTTGAATGATTAAAATTGGACGTTTGGTTTTGAAGTTATGGTGAAATTAAAATATTACGATTTATGCTGCAAGCGTCACCAAGGCGGGGCCCGGGAGTGCGCGTGCGGGAGGGGAGTTTAGATCTATGAGAAAGGTCGTGCGCGAAGTCTAATAATTTTCGTGCGATTTTTTTTAGATTTCGTTCTTAAAACTACACCAACGCAAAAGTTCTTCTCAGAGCTGGTTTTTTTAAACATTTTAATATATCCCTTTACAATAAATATCAACATGCTGTGGGCGAAACAACCACTCGCCTATGGCCTCGCACCCAAAGAGACTTTACGCAAGCAAGGACTCTTTAAGAACGAGGGCTTTTTTAAAATTGGGTACTTGACAATTTTATTTTAATAATTTGTGTCAAAATTTTATTTTATCTAAAATTGCAAATAGAAAGAATTTTTCAAATCAATTCAAAATTAGGAAAGCTAGGAACTCTTCTAATTTAACAGAAAAACGATGCACGAACTGATAGGTCAAGTCACCGCCATTAAGTTACGTGTGTACAAGAGAGATAGCAAGATATCACTATGCCCCAGTGGCGAAGCGTGAAATATTGAGAGAGGTAAGCCGGAGCAAAAAAAAATGCTTGCCTACTCCGAGCGCGGGCACGCAGTCTTGAGTCCTTACCGAAAATCTGTGATTGGCATCCTGGCTTCAGTCTTGTATAGGCAGATGTATCTTCAGTCCACTTTTACTATACGTGTAAGCACTGAGATATTGAAACAGTGTCTTGCAAGTAGGGTTGCCAGGTCCTGGAACTGAAAAGCCGGACAATCTATCCTATTTAGCCGGATGTTTGGTCAAAAAAAAATGCAGACGATGATGATGATGGTGGGATTGCAGTCAAGTACTAGTTTATATCAGATAAAAAAAAAAAAAAAGGCCGACATTTTTTTTAAGTCTAATAAAATTCATGAAATCTTTTTAAATTCTAACGAAAAAACCATAAGATTAAGTGATATTATTGCTACACTATTACATATCCACTCTGCTTGTGCTAGCGATACAAGGTAAGGCAAAACTCTAATGACAATTCTAAACATTATGGTCTTTAAAAAGCCTAACAAAAGCCAAAAATGCTCAAATTTGGCCGGACACGCCACTTAAAAGCCTGACTATGTCCGGCTTTATCCGGACGCCTGGCAACGCTACTTACAAGCATAATAGAAGTGGCTTTGATAAAAGCCGTTTGCGGTGAAATGATTATATGATGTAAATTAAACAAAACTTAATCGACTAAGTACTAATAATTCTACTTATACTCTAAAGCTATTCGTCTATTCTTTCTTACAAAGTGCGCTAAGACATTATCATAAAAGCCGGGAAGATTCTTAATTTTTAGTAAAGAACGTTTTTCTATAGAAAGAATGGCTAGATCAGATAATCGTTCTTGTTTTTGGGCGTAATGCCCAAAAACAAGAACGATTATCTGATCTAGCGTTTTTCTGTTAAATTAGAAGAGTTCCTAGCTTTCCTAATTTTGAATTGATTTGAAAAATTCTTTCTATTTGCAATTTTAGATAAAATAAAATTTTGACACAAATTATTAAAATAAAATTGTCAAGTACCCAATTTTAAAAAAGCCCTCGTTCTTAAAGAGTCCTTGCTTGCGTAAAGTCTCTTTGGGTGCGAGGCCATAGGCGAGTGGTTGTTTCGCCCACAGCTAACTACGCTACTGGGTGTAAGTACCTACACGTTTCAAGAGCAATGACGCGACTAACTTTTTTATGTGAGAACATACCTCTCTCATTTATTAAATGTTACCTACTTATTTTATGTTTTTTTCTCTTCTGTTTTTCTTTTTTTTTCCTGTGGGCTGTTAATAATTTAATGTGCCTTTGTTTTGCTGTATTTGTAGGTAAATATGTGTAGGAGGTTTTTGTATGGTTAGGTCTATAAAGGTTTAGTAGTTTTTGTGAAAATATTAAAAAGAAAAACGTGTTTTTTTGGACTTTCAGTTAGCCTTGCTTCGCTTTGTTCTGTATTAGATTAGTTATTTCAGTAAAAATCGTCTGAAAAATACCAAATAATTGCCTCATCACTCACCTGTCACATCCTCATCAGCCGAAAAAGAAATATTGCTGGATATAGGCCTCTCCCCGCAAAGACTGGTCCAGGTCCCTGGCATTGCTCCACCTTGTGGGGACACTTCCAACGCTGCGTCTTCCGATACGTGGTCACCACTCCTGATCTTTTCGGCCCAATCGACCATCTTTTCTGCGAGTAATGTGAAAAGCCCACTACCACTTACCCAATAAGTGATAGACTTTTTCTTTAACTTATATGCGATCCTACCTGATGGCAAGCAGTGATGCAATCGTTGATGGTGACTCTTACTAGCCTTGAAACTAAATTATAATCGGACGGAAAGATCGCGACAGGCAAATTATTACAATCCTTCGATGTACGCGGTATAAATGACGAGGCGAAACGCTTATTCCGTACCTCGTTTTGATTTATTCAAACTTTTCAACTTTTTCTTTTTACAAGCTTTTATTTATTTTCACCTGTCCCAATGTTTGTCTGTCATCAAATCTTGTTAAATAAATTTGACCCACTTCCCGGTTACCGATTGACCTGAAAATTTTCATGCACGTGTAAATCAAATGACAATGCAAGATTTAATTATAAAATATAAAATAGAAGTTTTAATTATATAGGTAAACCGAGCTGTAAAACAGCTCGGTTTACCTATATAATTAAAACTCGTCAAGACAAATCATACGAGCCCAAACTCGATGGGGTTCTGTCGTTTAACTACCAAGTTTTTATAGCCACCTTCCGGTTCCATCATCAGATCAGCTCCCTGTCATAATAATTTTGCATTGTCATCTGATTTACACATGCATGCAAAATTTCAGCTCCATCGATAACCAGGAAGCGGGTCAAAAATTTACAAGATTTGATGACAGACAAACATTGGGACAGGTGAAACTAAATAAAAGCTTGTAAAAACAATGATAGACCATTCTGACACTATTGTAATAGCAGACTTGAGGCCCTGGAGTGTAGGACTGAGAAGAAGAGAAACTTTTCACCCAATAGAGCTTACAGACACTTAACATTACAAAAAGCCTATCCAGAAGTTAATATTGTAAGCAGAACAAGCTCAAAACTGTGCTCAAAAGGAAGGCGATTTTCAAGTAAAGTGAAGTGGGTGCTTGATTATCTTAGAACGGACCAAGTGGCGTGCACGACTTCAAACGCCCAACTTAGTTCGGATACAACAATTAAGTAGAGCTTCTACTTGTATACAAACTGTGATGGCACCTTTATGGATACGTTTTAGACAAACTGCTGTAAATGTTCAGTTTGCGGCAGTTAACTGGATAGGTAGTCTTTTGGACTTAAAATGTACGAGGAACCACTTTGACGATTGATTCGTTATTTTGATGTTTGTTTGTCATCAAATCTTGTAAATTAAATTTGACCCACTTTCCGGTTACCGATTGAGGTAAAATTTTACGTGCACGTGTAAATCAGATGACAATGCAAAATTATTATGACATGGAGCTGATCTGATGATGGAACCGGAAGGTGGCTATAGGAACTTTGTAGTTAAACGACACAACCCTATCGAGTTTGGGCTCGTATGATTCGTCTTGACGAGTATTAATTATGTAGGTATTATACCGTGCTATAAAAGCTTGCTATGAAAAAGATATTTTCATTAAAAACTTGTTTAGATCAAATCTTTTCGATATTTGATCTAAACAAGTTTACATTTAGTGAACTACCTAAACAGATGGAGTATAGTAGATATTTGCGTAATAAGTACTGTATCCTAGCGTTGGATAAATCTCTATAACTATTAAATTGGATACATTTTAGTGTTGAAACTACAGAACGGTGTTCGTGACGCACTCTAGTGGAACAATGAAATTGAATGAGTTACACAAATAAGATTTACTAGATGTGATTAGAGCGTACTTCAATTATTGTGTTACGTTTCGAACTAGAAATTTAGCCTGCCTACATAACAAATAGTGGATTCTATAATTCTATATCTTTCTTCTTTTGTTTTCGGGGGGAGACTTTCAAAAGACTTCTGGACTTTTGGGGGAAAGACCAGAGAGTGTGGGAACCTCACTAAAACCACCCCGGTGATCAATATCAGTACATGGAAGAGGGATCCGTGACCTCTTAAAAGATCACCCCGGAACCCTCTCTGTACAAGATTCTATATCCACTGCAAAAACTTCTTTTTTAAGGTTCATTGTGCGATCAACTATTGAGTGGAATTCCCTGCCGGAGTCTGTGTATCGTGATAGTTACTAACTGAGGATGTTTAAGTCACGAGTTGGTAACTTTTAAGAAATAGTGCTCCATCGTCGCTTCAGGTGTAATACTAGTCAAACGCAAGCCTATCAACAGTAAGAAGGGTTTGAAATCATGTAACTCTACCTGCTCTGGAGAAAGCGAAAGGAAGTGTCTGACTTTTGCTGACTAAAACCCACCTGTTTTCCTTCAATGGCTCTTTGTGTTCCAGGGCTTACAGGGATAACTTTAAAAAAACCTTGGAGTTTAAAAAGAAATAAATTGGTTAGTACAATAATTTAAAAAATGCATGGTGTTCGTTATAGTTTTCAGTAAAGAAACGCACAAAAAAAAAATGGTTTAATACAGATATATTAAAACTGGTTTCAATGGAAATGATGTGATGATGAAAAGCGAACTTTTATGTCATTGATAGCCGATTGTACCATTGAGATTAAAAATCATAACAGTCAGGGAGCGTTGAAATATCGGAATAATCATGAGGGAGTACCTATAGTATTTTGTTTTTAATTAAAACACGAAAACTGTGAGCGCTGAATGATTATAAGATATTGTGACTACTTTTAATATTTTACGTAGAACTTTTAATGTTACCATAGATCATCGCTTTTATTTTTCACTCAGAATTTCTCTTGCATGCTCTTATTTTTCGTGCAATATTTCTCTTATCCTAAACAGCCTGTCAATAATAATAATAAAAAAAAACAGTAATCCTATCTACATTATATGATAGACGACACGCACACGAAGCATTTAATACTTCTTCTTTTCTTTTTTTTTTCTTTGTATTTACTTTATAAAAGTTGTAAATATTGAAAAGAAAAAAAAATATTGAAAAAAAGGAAAACATTTTTTTTGCCGGAAACGCCAAAAGGTGTTTACAAATTATAAGTAGGTTCATTTAATTTGGTACAGCACAAGGCACAAACACAATAATTAGATAACAGGAATAAAAAGAAAGAAGCAAAAAAAAAAGTTGTGTGCCTCACAGCTGCACCAAAATAGGTCCAGTTCAATATGAAAGCCAGACAACTAGTGCTTGACGTTGAATTGAAATATCGGATATTGCGTCTATAGCTAAACATAGTACATTGTTACACTAGGGGTGAAAGTTAGTTCTTTCGTCCCGAGAAGGAGTTGGCGGCCGAGCGTAGCGAGGTCGCTAATTCGAGGGACTAAATAAGTAACTTTAACCCCGAGGTAAGCATTGTGCTTTTCATTACGAATACAAGAAGATAGACCTAGTTTTTTTTTTAAATAATTTATCAGCTGTTAGTTGAAAGTAAAACTCTCTAGGGATGAAAAGTGTTATACTTTTCAGCCCGCTCCTCAGGCAAGTTCAGACCTACTTTCAGAGTATGAGTAATGAAAAATAAGTATATAATACCATTACCACTTCTAGTAACTCTATTCTGATTCCGTACATTGCACTAAGTAATTTGATAACACACTGTCACAACGCGCTTTGTTCGTGAGACAGTTTAGCGCACGAAACGCATTTAAACGCGATCTATTACACTTTTTTTTAAAATTAAATGCTTGTTTCTGCGTTCAATGGTAGTTATTCTTTAACCTTGCTTTTGCTAGTGGTTTCGCCCGCTAGAAACTTTTACTCGAGAAAGCTACACTAATATTATAAAGAGGTAAAGTTTGTTTTTTGTTTGTTGGAGGTAATCTCTGAAACTACGTCCGGTCCGATAGCACCAATTTTCACCTATAGAAAGCTACTTTATTCCTGAGTGTAATAGGCTATATTTTATGGCAAACGCTAGCTAGTAATATATATTTCCGTGAGAAATAAAATCAGTGACAAAAAAATATTTTAGTCATTACAAATTATACTTCCTTTTCTACCTTTTTTTGGTGGGAAGTCAACAAATAATTTCTCCCAGTTTGGATCAAAATCAAAATCAAAGCATTTATTTCAAATAGACCATTTGCAGGCACTTTTGAATAGTCAAATGTCGGTCAGTCCAAGAAAAGTGAAGCTAAATTGCTGGATTGAGAGAAAGTGACAGACTTTTACCAACTAAAATCCACCCATGTTCTTTCAGTTGGCCTTTGGTTTCAGACCCTCAGTAACTTTTTCGAATTATCTCTAATCTTTTTTTTTTTTTTGATCTGTGATTATATCGTCTACTTGTGCTCCAAATCAACAAATATTCAGACTTTCATACTTATGAGTAAAATAATTTTCAGCTACAGTCAAAGTATTTTCCGTTAATTAGTTGGATTTGAATGTGTCATACAGATTAGGGTTGAAGGAGTGACTCTGTTTGTTATAATAACAAAGTTATAATTAAAACCATGCCAAAAGCAAAATTTCAAATATTATCAGAAATTGTTTTAAACATACGAACAATACCTTACCATGACGAGTAAAAATGTGACGTGCTAGGGAGAAAGAGGGATAGAGCTATACATATACACCCTAAATACATTAATGAAGAGTTGAAGTAGTTATACTCTATGTAGCTTTATTCCTTTATTGTATACCATAACAAAATACTGTCTATCGCAAAGTGTACCTAAACACGGGCCGCAAAAAAAAGCCGCCACAAAAATAAGCTAGAAGCGGCCACAAAAAAAAAAAATGAAGCGTGCGCCAGCTTTTGGTCATGCGTGCAGTATATGCATCATAATGGACTCTGACCAAGAAGGAATAAATCCGCGACTGGCATGGTATTTTGGCCGCCACAAAAAAAAAGCTAGAAGCGGCTACAAGCTTTTTTTGTGGTGGCACCGCTGCACACGAGCCACAGAAAAAGGCCGCTTCAAAAAGAAGCTTGAAGCGGCTTTTTTTTGTGGCCCATGTGCGGTGACACTAAATTTTTTTTTTATAGATAACCTGTGGATGGATTGAGAGAGAAGGAGGATACATTACATAGCACCATTCTCAAAAACAGACCGTCTATGTCTATGTTTTAGTACAGTTTCCGCACTTAGTCCTATGCGGACCATTGTAGTGGGCCATCGCGGCAAAACCTTAAGTGGACTTATTCCAACCAGCCCACCTCTCTCAAAAAACAGATTAGGCCTCTCAGGTTTTTCAGGGCATCTATAAAGGAATTTGGTGATCCTAAGGTTCGTATGCGTATTTCAGTGACACCTGTGAAGTTTAGGAGCACATGCGCAATTGTCTCCTCCCCCTCCAAACATGCTCTGCACAGGGGACTGTCTGTGGTGCATATTGTGTGGTGGTGCTTATTCATTGTGCAGTGTCCGGTGACGGTCCCTGTCACCAGGCGCAGGTCACCTCTGTCTTAACAGAGGTGACCTGCGCTTAAAACTTATCTTAGAAGCTTTTTAGTGAGGGCTTCATTGGGGTGAAAAAAAAAACAGACTGTCACCCTTTCATCCTCGTTGCCGACGGGTCTAAATAAAAATGGGATCAGTCAGATCTCAGCTGCTTACTCCAACAACGGGTCTATCGATCTGAATTATATTACAGAGGTCAGTACCCGGCTATCAGTCGACCTGTTATTCCGTGAGCAGTAAACCTGGTTTAACCTAACCCTTTTTGGCACTTAAGCAGTCTTTAATCGTTTTAAAGAAGATTAAAGAAAATCTCTGACCGATGTTCCTTAAGACGATTTAGACTGGGATTTGTCAAGCAAATTTAAGTGTGTAGTTTTGTGTCCACGTTTGATCACAAACTTGTATTTTAGTAGTAAGTTTCTGTTGCTTGAGAACTATATATATACCTACTCCGACTGTGCTAATTAAAGGAGTCTGCTCAGTACAATGACGAAATTTCCTGTTGATGGTTCATCATTATCATCATTTCAGCCGATATGCGTTCACTGTTGGACGCATATCGCGTCTCCTCCAAGCGTCGCCATATCGAACGTTCCTGTGCGTCTCGCATCCATCGGTTTCCCGCAACCTTCTCCATGTCATCGGTCAGTAGGAGGCCTTCCAACGCTGCGTCTTCCGGTACGCGGTTGCCACTTCAGAACCTTCCGGCCCCAAGGGCTATCTTTTCTGCGAGCAATGTGCCCTGCCCATTGCCAGTTAAGTTTGGCAATCCTTTGTGCTATTTCGGCTGGTGATGGTTGATTAATAATAATAAGAACAAATTGTCGTAAACTTATTTCTCAAATGGTAGATGTTAGTTAAAATAGATACGAGTACTTATACGTTAAAATTTGATTGAATTTGAAAAAAAAGTCTAAAGAAAGTAGGCCAAACAAGGATTGACATATCATTAAACTATAACGTTTGAAACGATCTGGCCAGTTTTACTTGGCCATATTATGAAGTGATCAATATCCAAGATCTGGCCACACATATTTCTGGAAATGTCTTTAACATAATATATGTTTGCTTATTTTTTGTAAAATTTATTTTATTAATAAGTATAATATCTTAAAAAGAAACAAATCTACGGCTTTGGCAAAATGGGCATGCGATCTTATAAATAACTTTTTGATTTGTTATTTTCAAATTACATTATTAAATACTGCGATGACTTAATGTTATCTTTAAAAAAAGTAATTGATTCCATAACTTATTGAAAGAAAAGAAAGAAAGAAAAAGAGTTTATTTGCGTCCAACATGACGCACATCCTAAAAATAAATAAATGTAACAAGTAACAATATCGTAGGTACTTAAAACTGTAAATTAGCTAAATAGGATATACGTCACATCAGCGCAAAACGGCCAGTGCTCAGCATAATGCTGGGGCTCGTGCAGGACAGAGCCACAGCGCTGATTTTCAGCATTAGCCGTTTTCGACGATGAGACGCCAACCGGCCAGCAAGGATTACAAATTATTTTTAATTATATTATAATATATATAAACATATTATAATATATATTGCATTTAAATTGAATAAAATTTGACTAAGTAAATGGATGTTTTAATTAAATGTTAGTTCAGTCGCATAATTGCAAAAGTTGTGAAAGTTTTAAATCAATTAATTAATATCTGAGCCATTAACTTGATAATTAATGAGAGTCCCTGTCTAGACGAAGTTTTCATTGGTAGATATTTTATTAAAATGAGACATTGGCAATGTTATGGAGTACTGAAATAATTTTGCAGGACAGCAAAATACTTTATCTACGAATACTTATTGAAATGATTTTTAGTAAACCTAAATCTTATGACAAAATTATAAACAATAAATTTTATTTTTTCCAACAAAATTCTTGCTTCGAGATTATCTAGAGCCTCGATCCCAGTGGGAACATTATAAAGCTTATTGCTATTTAAAACTTCCAACCCAAAGTATAAATTACCAAATATATGTATTTATATTGCCTGCCCCATTCCACCATGACACTTAATTTCAGCCATAACAGTGTTCGCTGACCATGTGCCACTGTCAGAGTTTGTTGACACGCCAGCACGCTAGCTTTCAGCCCCGGATTTACTCGCTTTACTGCCTCCAACAGATGACAGCTGTGATGTGTCGTGTCCTGTCTGAATTTTGAATTATTCTAGCAGTTGCACAGTGTAGAAATATTAATGCTGATTTGAGTGGATCGTAACAAGTAGAATTTTTGGTAAAACATTTTAAAACGCTTTTTAAGTCGTTTGGCACGGACGTGGCGGCGTATATTTTTCCTGTAAAAATGTTTATAATTTGTAATTAAGTCCTAAGATCGTGTCATTTTATTTAAATAAAATGTTTTTCTTTATAGATATAATTTTCATGCAACTAAAGGTGCAATGGCGGTTTTTTTTAGTGTTGATAGGTTCGCGCTTGACCGCTATCTCACCTGATGGAAAGCGACGATGCGGTCGACGATGGAGCGTGCTTACCTAGAAGTAACCTATTCATTCTTGACTTAAAGATTCACAGGTTGTAATTCCATCCTTAGCTGTACCACAAAATGAATAGGTACAGAAGACAATCTCATGTATGTACTTCACTTTTTAAACCTACGATCAATGGACGCTCACTAATAAGCATTTGAGCCGGAACTATTCGACGAGCGGGCCAAGGCGCTCCGAGATGACGTGTCCGTGAGTGGTGTCTATGTGTGCGTTGTTCGATCGCGCTTTATATGTAGATTGACTTCTGTACCTATATATTTTGTGGCTGTATGCACAATGGGAACACATTTCCCAAAACGTTTTACTTACAACTACATATTCTTTCTTTTCTTTCTATTTTCTACTAATCCTTTGGGGAATAAAGACGTGATGATATTTTATGTAGGTACTTCAATGATTTCCTAGTTCAAATCCTTCCCTCGACGTCGATATCTGTGATATCCAATAAAAGTTTATCTTTCCAATACGACCTCGTCTCAAAACTTTACTTATACCAACCAAATTCGACAGGTGTAGGTTTTCTATTCAGTTCACTATCATACGGTATTCAACATTCCTATTTCTATGAATATCATCACGTTCAACCATCTTAGCAGGTTTTTTTTTAGCTAGCACTTCTTCCGCTGTAGGGCGGAGTGGGAGAATGGGCGTATCAGACTTTTAACCTTTCGTATATATTAAAAAAGGTATATTACCTTTTATATTATTAGAGACACAATGAAAAAGCCATTGTGTCCCGCGTAGATCTGCGCTCGACACAACGAGTTAAAGATACAACGAGTTAAAGACTAAAACCACACCTATGTTCCTTCTTTGCCTTGTCCTCCAGGATCCTGGGTTTCCCTTTCAGAAGTAAACTCATGGCCATAGTAGGCTTCGGCCCTGCTGGATAAATCTGTTTTTATTTACGAAAAGCCTCAGATATATGTACAATATGATACATAGCTATAAGACTAACAACGCTATTGTATACATTGAATTAGTAATATTGTAAAATATAAAATAAAATTGTATATTCTATCGTCGTCTCTTGTGTATAAGCGAAGCAAAAGCAATATATGTAAGGATCACAGCAGATAGCCTTCTGTAGTTCCAGTTTACCCCTCTTGGGGGAAAAAGACGTGTTTACAAGCTTTTATTTACTTCCACCTGTCCCGATGTTTGTCTGTAATCAAATCTTGCAAATTAAATTTGACCCACTTCCCGGTTACCGATTTAGCTGAAATTTTGCATGCATGTGTAGGTAGGTATATCAGATGACAATTCAAAATTGTTATGACAAAGAGCTGATCTGATGATGGAACCGGAAGGTGGCATAGGAACTTGGTAGTTAAATGACATCGTCGTATGATTTGTCTTGACGAGTATTAATTGTTTAGGTATACCGAGCTATAAAAGTATATAAAAAAATAATGAAAAAATGATTTTCATTAAAAGCTTGTTTTATTTGTACTTTTTCCCATATTATACTTCAAAGTCCTGTCGTCGTTTAGCACGCAATTAGTTATTCAGAATGAAGCTACTTATATTTGTCAGTGCCTGCGAATTTTTCGTCCGTAAAACGCTCACACGGCAAAATTAATTGTTTCGTTTTTGGGAGCGCGCGCCCGAATGTTTCACAAAGTATACAACTTAAATATTAGTATTTTAACGTTCCCAAGCTAATTTTTCGTCACGTTTCGTCATTTAGTTGAATGAAAAGGGTTATTAATTATAAGTACCGATTTGTAAAAGACTGGCCAAGGGCGAGTCGGACACATGCACGAAGGGTTTCGTACCATTATCTATACAACATTATACTATATAATATAACTTTTATTTTTAAATAATAATTGTTTTATGGAAGCCCATTTAAATACTTATTTATTTTATTCTGTTTTTAGTATTAGTTGTTATAGCGCTAACTGAAATATATTTGTGAAAACTTCAACTGTCCAGTTATCACGGATTATGAGATACAGCTTAGTGACAGACAGACGGATAGTAGAGTTTTAACAGTAGAGTTTTTTTTTCAGTGTGGTTTCATTCTCATTAAATACCCTCAAAATAAAGTGCTCAGCGAAACTAAACAAGTTTTAAGTTCAAAAATACACATAAAATATCAATCTACTCGTATTGCGGTAAAAACATTTTCCTCAGACCGAAGCACAAAATCTCTTCATGATGCAATCACTTGGCAAACGACCTTCACTAATAAACGTGCTCGCAAAAATATATCCGAATTGTTCCAAAAATGGCTGGAGGCACAAAGAACAAAGTCACCGGGTTCAGTAATAGCAGTGCAAGTGTTGGGAACGGGTGAGAGTTTCTGTCGGCGCACAGCTGCCGCTGACTGTACCTAGCTACTGCTATAACGCTTCAGTGGTGTGTGGTACAAGGCACAAGATATGAGTGGTGATTGAGATGCGTATTTTTTTGTGGAAAGTTTTTTTATTATTATTTTTACTTTGCTTCATTCTAAGAATTATAAGATAAGATAAGATAAATTCATTGTCACAAAAAACATGTACAAATACAGTGAGGCCCTGACTCCTGTGCTAGGTGAAACACCTGTGTTACAGGAATCAGTGTCTTTTCCCAATTATTTACTTAGTGCAAAGAAAATTATCAGTAAGAATTGATTAAAAGTAATAAATTATTGCAAGTAAAATTGAAGAAACTTTAAAAACTTTCCTGGATTACTCCGTGTAGTAGACCAAGAAAATCTAATAACTACTTACCTACTAACAAATATTTCTTCGGGATTCGAATCCGCGAGAAGCAGAGCATCAGTCATTCTCTCAAACACTGCATCAATCGTGCCGTGTAAAATGGATTGAATTGATGAATGTTTAAAATATTAAGTCTTCGTATAGTATCTTTTATTTTTTCATAAAGTTTTAATGAATAAATAAATAAAACAAAGACTTTTACTAGTAAATTAGCTATAATTTTCTTAAGTTCTCTTCTAGGAAACACGATACTTTAAGCCTAAACAAGCATCTGCCAAACCGTTTCTTGAAAGTCAGAAACACAACTATGCTAACTCACAAATCTGTGGACCATAGTTCCAGTATAATGATTTCTTAAACCGAGACCATACAGAAGATTGCACTATTGAAGCAGTGAAATCCTTACTAATATTATAAAAGCGAAAGTGAGTTTGTTTGTTTGTTACGTCTTCACGCCTAAATGGCAAAACCGATTTTGATGAATTTTGGTACAGAGATAGTTGAGACCCTGGAGACGGACATGGGCTGTTTTTAAATGAGAAAAGGGGGAGAAAGAGGGAAGAAAAGGGGGGAGGAATTAAAGTATATTAATAAACGCGGGCGAAGCCGCGAGTAAAAGCTAGTACCTACATATTTAAACACAAAGACGAATAATGTCTTAATACAGATATCGATGACAATCATAGACGAGTAAGACCTCGAGTTGCTACTAGGTACTGTTGGTACTAGGTACTGTTAGGAGTTGTCAGCAACAGGAGGGGCCCATCTGGGTCGAAGCCTACCGGGGTCGGGGTTATCCGAAAGGAAACTAGAGCCCCGGTATGAAGGCTAGAAGGAACGGCGCGGTTTTTTAGTCAGTAAGACTCTGACACTGTCTCCCGCTCCACCCAAGAGCGGGTTTCGTCAGGGATGATTTTCCCCGTCGACAGAAAAAAAAAAGGTACTGTTGGTAAGATATCATTTGCCACTAGGTATTGTGGTATAAGTAATAAGCTACAAGCGGATTCTTGAAGGGCACGCTAGGGTATACCTGACAGGTTTGAATATTTATTATCTAGATTAACTGGGTGAAAAAGACAATAAATCAAATAAAAAAATCATCTAGAATAAGGTTCGTTCAACGTATATAATTTCTCTTAATTTTGGGGAGGGAAGGAGAGTGTCAAATTTTTATTGACTAACTTCTCTCGCTCTAACGTGGAGTGGGCGGGCGTGTCAGACTTTTACTGACTAAAGCATAGCAGTGTCCTTCAGTGACTGCGTGCTAGGTTCACGGCTTTCAGTTACCCTTTGCGTTGCAGGACCTTTCGAACAATCCCGCAGCTTTGACCTTACGCAGGTAGCTCGCTATCCGACCGTCCAGTAACTGTCCGAACCGAGCCCAAGTCGCCGACGGCGCGCACTGTTCCCGCACGCCTCAAGGACTGGTCTGCTGGGTCGAAACCTACTAGGGCCAGGGTCTGTATCCGAAAGGGAGGCAAGAAGGAACGGGGTGGGTTTTTTAGCCAGTATGAGTCTGACACTATCTCGCGCTCCGTCCACGGTCAGGGGATGTCATCTGAACAATTTTTACACACCGAAGAATAAACCCATCCCTATCTAAAAACTCATTTCATTAGGAGCCTTCCATCTCTAACCAGCAAGTGACACCGTCCCAAGTTCGGCAGCGCAAGATTAATTTAGATAACGTTGGAAGAAGTTTCGTCATCGCGACGCAGCTGGCCCGATGAAACTACTTGCTAACTATAGTTTAATCTTCGTAACTCGATGCTATTGTGAGATTGTGACGGAAGAAATACATGATAAACACGGCTTGGGGCTAGGAGGTTAAACTCCGTTTAGGAGAGAGCGTCGTTACCCCTTAACGCATACGAAGTCACTTTTAGTCTCGTAAGTTTTCTATTAGTTCTAAGAGCTAGCCTTACCATGACTTACAAGCGAGAAAGAAGACCCTTTGACAGTTCAGTTTAGGTCGTAAAATGGATGGCGTTAAGAGCCTCGTGGTAGGACCTCTGGCCACGATATCTAAATTATTCGCTAGGAGATCCTAGTTATAAAGGACTTTTTTTGCAAAAATCAACCCATGACAACACCCCATGGCTCGCCGTCCGCGAGCTCGCGTCTACGATGGCTGGAAATCGGGATCGGAATCCCGGCGGCGGCGGCGAGGGCGCCGTTGCCTATTGCGGTCGGCCTCCTTTGCTAGCATCACTGCTTCGCAGAAGAAGGCGACCGCCTGCCACTCCTCCGTTCTGGTTATAGGTCCTCCTGTGACCTATATTTCATTAACAGAACAAGTTTTTCGAAGTAAAAATATCATTTGACACTAAGTGATGGTTGAGTATTGTTCCAGCGAAAAATTTAATCTCTGTTTCTGCAGCTTCGAGTGTACTTTTTACAATGTTTTATTTTATTTTACAAGCTTTTATTTACTTTCACCTGTCCTGATGTTGGTCTGTAATCAAATCTTGCAATTTAAATTTGACCCACTTCCAGGTTACCGATTGAACTTAAATTTTGCATGCATCTGTAAATCAGATGACAATGCAAAATTATTATGACATGGAGCTGATCTGATGATGGAACCAGAAGATGACTAAATGAACTTGGTAGTTAAATGACACAAACCCATCGAGTTTGGGCTCGTATGATTCGTCTTGACGAGAATTAATTATATATACCGAGCTATAAAAGCTTGCTATGAAAAAATGATTTTCATTAAAAGCTTGTTTTAATATTTCGTCTCTACACAAAGCAGTAAAAACATATACTTTGCTTTTGCACATTATAAATCGTGTACCTAGTTTTCGCAGTGCCTCACAAAGTCCTTAATTTTCGCAATTTCCGTCATAACGCCTGGACTAACGCGAATTAACTGCGAAACAGACCTGATTTACACATTGAAACTCACGTACAATGAATAAAACATGAAACTACAGCGCTTGCGAATCAACCCACGTATAATTTATTGCGATATTTTTATAGGAAAAAAATTGGGGAAACGAAAAGTGAGTCTTTTTGTTGAGTGCTGCGATATTTTTATGTTTTACTGCACCGTGTTCCGCAATTGTGGTGTTGGTATAAGAATTGTGTTATATCTCACTATTTTTCGAATAAAACGGTAGTATGAATATTCGAATTTTATTACATTTTCCTGCGGGCATACCAAATAGGTACTGGAAGTTTAACGATGTGAATATGAATGAAATCCTGATATATACCTACTGATTGTTACATAGTGTTTTCATATTTGAAAATAACTTAATTAACAATACACTATTTATTTAGAATTTTATAGAACTGCGAAACAAGGTGTGAAGTTGGGGTAAAGGGAAGCGACCAGATGCGCGTTGTATCTGGTCCGGGCAATTGCCCGATAGTTGATTTTGGACTGTTGTGTATGCTTTTACTCGTAGAGAACTCTTATACCACAATGCAGGATACATCCTTCCTCTTCGGAGATCGATGTTTCTTAATGCATCGTAATGCGTGCCTGGCAATGGCCTAGCAAATTCTCCCAGACAACTGGCGCCATTGCTGTGTTCTGACCAAGGTAAAACCAGTTCGTGAGTCCCACAAAACGTTTAGATAGGTCTTTATATAATTTGTAATCATTCGAACCCTATACGTTATGCTTGACTGAATAAGACAAACAATAGCATTGGCTTGTGAGAAGTATCAATCGAGATACTTCTCAAATAAAGCATTTAATGTTGTAGAAGGGAACCGAATATTGTTCAATTCCACCGTCACGTACAAGCTGCCAGATCATGATAAACACACTTATCTGATAAGTTTTCAGCGAGTAAAGAATCCGATTTACTTAACTCTTTGAAAAAAAAAACGCAACTCAGTTTATTCCTCGGGGAAACTCGTAAACGATACATTGAATTCTTCCCATTATTCTTGTACAAAACCGACCCAGAATCTTGCTAAAAGGGTAACTGTGTTCTTTGAAAAAGATGAAAGATTCTTTTAAAGGCCACAACAAACTAGATGATTATTCTTTCATCGTCTAAGAGCTTTTGCTGGCTACTGCTATAACAGAATGCTACGAAAATGGAGCAAAAGAGCATATACTTTTGACGTATAAATTCGAAGCAATATTAAAGCTAGAACAACATTAGACCATTACGAGTTGTAGTCGCGGCAAAACCCAGCAAAGCGCATTACTTTGTGTAATTTATTACATCACCAGTGCTCTCCAAACGGTGAAAGAAAACATCGTGAGGAAACCGACATGTCCTAGAACCAAAAATTCGAAGACATGTGACATTCATCAACCCGTACTAGGCCAACGTGGCTTTTTTTTTCGGGTTTCGTCAATGATGATTTTCCCCGTCGACAGAAAAAAAAGGCCCACGTGGTGGATTACGGCTCATTCCCTCTCTTAGAGAGGAGGTCTGAGTCCCAACAGTGGGGACATTAAAAGGCCGACGATGCTACGTTAAGGTGGTGCATCATAACTCACATTTTCACTGTTTTTCATACAACCGCTCATAACTGATTATGACGTTATTACACATTTTTCATTAGATAGTCCTATTTTGTATGAACTTTGACACTTCATAATTAGCCTAAAAAATAAAAAAGTCAAAAAAGTAATCCTCTAGAGACCTTGCAAATTTTATTAAGATTCTAAATGACGACAATTTTTTCCAAAAACTTTTAAGGGTTTAAAAAAAAACAGCTATTTCCTGGAGCAAGTTTTGTGAAATTTTCGAGCAAATCTCGGAATTACCGAATACTAACAGAGTTTCCAGGCGTTATCTCTCTTTTTTTGCGTTGCCTTTTCGTCAAACATCGCTTTGGATTGCATTAAATGAAGTAACAAGCTTTTAAACCATTTTCGATGTTTACGATAAGCGAGTGGAGAAGGACCCTCTTAACATTGGACTTGTACGTAGAACGACGTCGCGTGGCGTGTATCAAGTGTAGCTCTACAAGTCTAGTTTCCATAGGAGATGTATGGAGACTGACGCGCCCAGATCGCCGTGCGTGGCACATGAGTGCGCAGTGTAGTTCTACCTTAACTTAATTCCAACTCTTTTAAGACATTTTCTTCCTACATAATAGTAATAATCTTCCACAACTATCACACAACGCCGTCTAGTCCCAAACTAAGCAGAGCTTGTGTTATGGGTACTAGACAACTGATAAACACACTTATATATTTCTAAATACATACATAATATAGATAAATTACAACCCAGACACAAAACAAATGATCATGCACACATAAACATTTGCACTGGGTGGGAATCGAACCCACGACCTCCGGAATAGCAGTCAGGGCCACTAACCACTAGACCAACAGGCCAGTCAAACACTATATGACTGCAATCTAGAACTGTTTTGCATACATTTTGGCTTCTTACAGTTTTTTTTTTCTGTCAAACAGGATATTAAAAGACATTTTTCAGACAGCAGTAAAATTAAATGGTTCCGTACTGTAGTGGGTTAGGGTTGCCCCAATAGCGGGATTTTCGGAAAGAGTCACCAAGGCTGTGGAACGCAAAAATCTACTGAACGAACGTGGGTTGGTTTAAGTCATTAAAAATCTGACATGTCTTGTCGCTCCATTCGAGTGTGAGGAGTTATTTGATGATTTCTCCCTCAAAAAAAGAGTAGGTAGTCACGATTCCAATTCAAAGAAAACCTTTTCATGGCATGTATTATCTGATACCTACTTTGAGGTTGAAAAACCGCACGTACCTTACAAACTTTTAGTTTGGTTTGAAGATGGTATAGAAAACTTTCTATGTTGAAATTGTTATGATAAAGAACATGAAAGGGATACATGTACTTACGTGTATATTATAGGTATTTTTACTCGACTGTTGGTTTTGTTTCAACGTTTATATATTAGACGTTTATACATCTAGTAGCTGCTCTCAGCGGCTTCGCCCGCGTGATAGCAGAAAATTATCCCAAGGGAACATACTTCCGGGATAAAAAGTATCCTATGTCCTATTCCAGGACTTAGTCTATCCGTGTACCAAGTTTCTTTAAAATCGGTTTTGCCATTTAGGCGTGAAGACGTAACAAACAAACTCACTTTCATTTTTATAATATAATATTAGTAAGGAAGTAAGGATTATATAAAAGGAAAAACTGACTGACTGATATATCAACGCACAGTCAAAACAACTGGGATTAGGGACATAAAATTTTGCACAAGGTTCTTTTTATGACATCGGCGAGCACTAAGAGAGGATTTTGCAAAATTCTCTCCCTAAGGGGATAAAACGGGGGTCCATAGTTTCTTTAAACAAACCTACTCTCACCCGAGCGAAACCGCTAGCAGCATCTAGTTATTTTATAAATCCAGTAACTGAAGGCGGTAGGTACGATAAAAATGTACATTAAACACCTACTCTTCACCGATTCCGAACACAACCGAATGACCTAGAAATTCTTTTTTCAAATCATGCATCTCCAATATATTTGGCGCAATATTCAGCCATTTTACTGTGTAGCAACCCTAGCTGGCCTACTTGCATCCTCAGTACGATGCACCCAATTTTGGAATATTGGAAACAATATCCGGCGCAGTTGAACGAATAACCATTTTACTGGCAACTTAAACACTGCTTGCTTGCCTGCTTCGTAAGAAAAGTGCTTTGGGATGTTCGGATTATTCGGGATATTAGGCCTGAAATTGGAACCTAGAACTATCTAATATTTGAAACCAAAATTGGATCTTAGAAGTGCTAGGAACTTTATTTTTTCAGGTCTTGTCTGATTAATCCATTCGCTTTATTGAATTTTGTATACCTAATTGAATTTCGTTAAATGAATTCGTTTTGTTTCGATGAAAAGTTCTATTTACATTTAAGAGATATTTTTGTGTGCTTAGAGTTTGGTAGAAAAAAATTGTGTAATGTAATTTTTTTTTTTCAGGTAAGAACCACACAAACATGGGACCACAAGCTTGTTATACTTCACCCACTATATATTGGTAAGCTGATACAAAAAAACTTAATCCAAATAAATATACATCTTTTTTGCCTTTTATATTATTTCATTATTAAATATGTATTTTGTGTGTACTAGTTTTTATTTTTACTTGTACACACGGTATCTACAACTCTATTTTCTCCAACTCTCCTGGTTTGCTAGAAGAGATTTCTTTAGAAATTAGCGTCACTTTTGTACTATTCTTCTATTTCCTTCTTCTTTTCTTTTATTATCATGTGTGTACATAAATAGTTAAATAAAAATGTGCAACTTGATGCCTACTTAAAACTAAGTTACTCACAGAATATAATTACTGCTTTTTTATGATATAAACCTGTGCTTGACTGCGATCTCACTTGATAGTAAGTAGTGATGCAATCGTTGATGATGAGGCGCACTAGTTTATTAAGAGCCTATTCACTCTGGCCTTGAAGACACCTAAATTATAATTGAACGGGAAGACGGCAGGCAAATTGTTCCAGTCTTTCGATGTACTCGGTATAAACGACGAAGCGAAACGCTAACCAAATTATTTGAAAGTAAAACTGAGTTATCATGCCAACCTAAACATATTACAAACAAACACTTCAATTATAGCTCTGTAATATACAGAGCTATCTATCTAGCACAAACAAAAATCCTACATTATCTAACTTATAAAATAGCCGTACAAAACACGATAACAACATTTCAAAATTATGGACGTCCAAATTAACTCTGTTCTGACGGGCCATCAAACTCTTGTTCGTCGTAATCCCAAACTGTATTTAGGTTTTATGTAACGTTAAACCCTGGCTTATCCAGTGAACCCCTGATGTTAGTATCTAGATATTTCATAAAGCTAAGTCTGTTTAATCAAATCTCTAATCATACTAAAGATTAAAAAATGAAGATCAGAATTTTCTTTAAAAGGATTTCTTTAATGACAATCTAGTGCTTAATTGCGATCCCACTTTTTTCTTTCAAAATCTTAATTTATATTACAGATTACTTGTTGTATTGGTTATTATCATTAAATTAAATTGGATTTTCTAATTATATTGTAACTCAGTCAAATATTAAAAATTAAAATAAATTGTATAAAATTAAATTTTTACCTACATGTCATTATTATACAGCTATACAGCGAAAACCTCTCAGGGTTGATATGTGTGATGATGACCTGATGGTAAGCAGTGATGCAATCGTTGATGGTGAATCACTAGTTTATTAAGAGCCTATTCACTCTAGCCTTGAAGACACCTAAATTATAATCGGATTGGAAGACCGCTGCAGACAAAGTATTCCAATCCTTAGATGTACGCGATATAAACGACGACACAAAACGCTTAGTCCGGACCGTAGAGGTGTTGACCGTAAGAGAAAACCGCCTTATTTTTTATGGCTATTCCCATTTTGTCAATGGTGATAAAACAAAGACTATTTCGCTGAAGCCATCAGTTTCATGGATGTACTCCACAGTAATAAACAAGTGCCTCTACCTTACATTGTAGGCGTAATCCTCAAGTTCTGATAGAGTTCTCAGCTAAGCTAATGCATTTGGTGGGGGATGCGCCTTATCAAATATGTATGACTCCTGGCCCACTTTGGAAACCGTGTTAATACGAACTCTGAGTGACCTCACTGGGTCAAGTTGGAATGGGTTATTACTAGAACAACCCTGTTGTGTAACAACAATATAGAGAAAGCCCTGACTTACCTGTTGGTCTAGTGGTTAGTGGCCCTGACTGCTATGCCCGAGGTCGTGGTTTCGATTCCCACCCAGGACAAATGTTTATGTGATGAGCATGATCATTTGTTCTGTGTTAATTTATCTATAATTTGTGTGTATTTAGAAATATATAAGTATGTTTATCAGTTGTCTAGTACTCATAACACAAGCTCTGCTTAGCTTGGGACTAGATGGCGTTGTGTGGTTAGTAAGTTGTGGAATATTATGTGGAATAATATACTTTAACGCTATACCTACCATATGTACATTATGTTAACAAGCCTCTAAATCTTCAAAGCTACATAAATCTTACAATTCTCTTCCATTTTTATCCACTCCCCAACCAGCAGATTCTCACATTAGAACCATAGAATATATTCGGCATATTTTAAAAGTTCCGGGTTCCCTACAAAAGTAATTTGCTTTGAAGGCAGAATGCCGAACAAAGGGAGCGCGCAATATTGTCCTAACGAATACCCCACGATATTTAGGCCGTCTTATTTTATTAGGGTCCCGCACAGACAACGTGAAAACGGTATTGAGACTGTATTTCAGATTTTATTGCCGTTTTTGAGAAGTTGTGAAGACATTTTTGGATTTACGCGGGTAGTTTGAAAGTTGAGTCGGTTTATGACTAACTCTTTAGACGGAGTTGCTTTCGGTTTATCTGTTACTCGATTCTCTTTATTATTAAGGCGCTGACTAGTTCAATGTTTGATGAAAACCTGTATTTTTAGGCGTATAAAAAATGGGATTTACTGACCCGTGTTTTAAACGTCACATTTCAGAACTTATATCTAGAATACCAATAATTGTCGATAATTGTATGTTGGAAAATATCTTTGTTTGTTACTATGTACATACCAAATATTTGCTTGCTAATACTCAGCAAAACATGTTTGTTCCTATTTGTTCTCTTTTGCCATATTTGTTCTCTTTTGCCATCTTGTGTACCGGGTTTCACCAAATAAATATATTATTGTAAATAGTTACAAGGATAAAAGTGACTTAAATAATTTTATTTTCACTGTTTTCCGGATAAAAAACTCCACTGAGCTCTTAAAACGATGGGTTAAAAAAAAACTTTATAAGGAAACTGGCATAACGTCGAAGAAAGTTGCAGTGAGAACAGACCCCTGAGGAACTCCGGATTAGTCGTCATGGGCTCCGAAGAGCATCCGTCGACAAAAACTCGGAGAGATCGAGATCTTCAGGAATTCTTTCTTTCTCATCCAGTCAGTCTGATCAGGAGACATGCCGTGCGCTGGAAGCTTACTCAAAAGTCTAGCGTGCGATATCCTGTCGAAGGCCTTCGAGAAGTCTAAAGAAACGGCAATTCCGATTTTATGCTACATAACACATAAGAAGTACCATACATTATAATCAATTCTTATTTGATTAACTAAACTTTAATTAACAAAACAACGGCCACTTTCTCGAGACTATTTAATTAATTTTCAGTAGGCCGTAATATAAGGGCAATAAAAATAATAATTTGTCAGCCGCCCGCCCTACTCCCGCCCTACGATTTACTTCGCAAGGGTTCCCGTAATTTGGGGGACATTTTTTCTTAAGATTCCGGCTTAAAGTTTTAGCTGTTGAATTAGTAGGATCTCGTCGTTTGAATGAGATGTAATTTTGAGCTTGAATTTTTAAGAAGGCAATTTGGTAGGTGGTTAATACGTAGGTACGTTTTTTTTAAAGATATGTTGTTCAAAAATTGGGTGATTTGTTATAACAAATCACCTAATTTTCATGGGCCTCATGTGTTTTAAAGTTCTATATTATCCTTACTAATATTATAAAAGCGAAAGTGAGTTTGTTTATTTGTTTGTTTGTTGCGTCTTCACGCCTAAATGGCAAAACCAATTTTGATGAATTTTGGTACAGAGATAGTTGGGACTCTGGAGAAGGACATAGGCTAATTTAAAAAAAGTGAGGGAAGGGGGAGAAAACGCGGGCGAAGCCGCGGTTAAAAGCTAGTGATATATACTTTTAAAACACCTGACACCCTGACCCTACCATGAGCTCTTAACGCGTTCCATTTAACAACCTAAACTGAACTGTTAAAAGGGTGGAGCTAGATGGGGTGTAGGGTATACAGCTCTATCCCTATTTCTCGCTCTTTTAACTACACTAATAGTATCTAGTAGGTATTATAAAGAGGTAAAGTTTGTTTTTTGAAAAAGTATTCCCTGGAAGTACTGGGCCGAGAATTCACTGATAGAAAGCTGCTTTATTCTTGAGTGGCATGCTACATTTTATGTACGCGGGCAAAGCCGAGAGCAAAAGCTAGTTGATAATATAGTAGTAGTTGTAGTGTTGTATTGTTGTGTGTTGTTGTTGTTGCTATTCCAGATGTGCTTTTTTGCACGTTACGATCAGTATTATTTTATGTACTCCAAGCGTAATAGAACCGAGGACCCCACTGGATGGCCGGCGAATTGTAATTCTATCAAAATAGTTGAGATACATTGAATTTTGTCAGCAAATTCGTGAGGTACATTGAATAAACAAAGCTATGCCACTATATAGTTTTTTCAATCTAGTTCGAGTGGCCCGCTGGATCGAAACACATGATCTATCTTCTATACACTGTAGAAGTTTTTAGTTGTACGCGCATCATGTAAAATGTACGAAATTCATGTAGATAACTTTTATACATTAAAATTGTTTGTAACTTCATATATTACTTAGGCTTTGTTTTATCGCAATCGGTTGACTATATCGCAAGATATACCACATTCATTGACTGATAGGCGGTACGCACTTCGCCAGTTAGTTTTGACTGTTGGGCGGTACGAAGTTCGCCGGGTCAGCTAGTTTAAAATAAATGCTTTGATTTTACTCAAAACGCGCAAGATTCCAAATTCCAAATAATATTCCACAACTATCACACAACGCCGTCTAGCCCCAAGCTAAGCAAAACTTGTGTTATGGGTAATAGACAACTGATAAACATACTTATATATTTCTAAATACATGTTATAGAAAAATTACACCCAGACACAGAACAAATGATTATGCTCATCACACTAACATTTGTCTTGGGTGGGAATCGAACGACCTCCGGCATAGCAGTCAGGACCACTAGACGAACCATGGTTAGCTCGCTGTCCGATCGTCCGGTAATGAACAGAGTCCAAGACGTCGACGGCGCACACTGTTCCCGCGCGCCTCAAGGAGTTGTCAGCAGCAAGAGGGGCCCAGCTGGGTCGAAGCCTACTGGGGACAGGGTTGTCCGAAAGGGAGCTCGTGCCCCGGTATGAAGGCTAGAAGGAACGGGATGGGGTTTTTAGTCAGTAAGAGTCTGACACTATCTCTCGCTCCACCCAAGAGCGGGTTTTGTCATACGATGATTTTCCTCATCAAAAAAAAAGTCAGGACCACTAACCACAAGACCAACAGGCCAGTCAAGCTTGCAAATCGATACCTTACCCAGGAACCAACGTTGTCGTCGCCACAACAAAATAACCATCGTTAGTTAATATCACACTTAATACCTTTAAGCCGGTAAACGCGCGAGATGCTGCCGTTATTAAAATTCCGCTTAAGTATAATATTATATAATATCGTTGTGGCGAGATTGTAACACAAACTGTCTGATACCCGTCTAGACGATAGCTGTGTAGACTAGGACGGGGGTTTAGCTAAACTATGTACTTTCTAGTTTATGTGGTTTTATGTTTTAGTGAGATTTTGAGTATGGGTGAGATACAGTGAGATTCTGACGATTGATTTGATGATTGATTGAATTGAAATGACTTAATAATTTTTTACAACTATTTTTTTATTTCATAGTTTAATGCACAAAAATGTATGGACACCGTCCCCACCCTTGTAGCACTTTAAAACCATCTTAATCGAAGAGCCTCAGCCATTTCATGATATTATTGTATGACAGCAAAACTGAAATGTTTGTCTGAAAAAAGTTATATCGAAAGAAACCAGAATCAATAAGTATTATCTTGATGATTTTTTAATTCATTCCTACTGGTCTCCTAGAATATATATTTTGTTAGTGTCTTCTTCCTTCTAGGACCCTACTCTGCCTGAAAATCAGGCCAATTAATATTATTTATATCATACATCGTATGACAGAATGAAATATGTCGAGAGACAGGACAGAATGGAAGAAAAAAACGTGTTGCACCGACCCCAAATAAAACGGGACAAGGGCAGGAAGATGATGATGATGATGACATCGTATAGAGTCATAGGGCCCGGAGTGGCACATACGTCTATGCTAAAGCAACTGGATCAGGAGCTGCGATCGGGATGCTGCAAAGGTGGCCGACCTAGGTGCAAGCATTGGACCTGCCCATAGAAATATAAAGACCTGCCTGTCGACATCAACACCAGAGCGGAGTGATTGTAGGAGGCACAAGACTGCGCCATGTCAATGACCCGAGTCCTGCCAGGACGTGCCACTCTCAATTATTATACCTATCACATTTAAAAGTATAAAGCTATGTGTGATGGTGTGTGTGTGGTATGTGTGTGTGTGGTATGTGTGCTAAAGCTGTTATTTATTTATTTATTTATATATTCTTTATTGCACATCAAGAATAAAAATTTACAATAAGAAACCATATAATAGAAAACACACAATTGCACAGTTATTGTGGTGTATTTTCTGTGTAACGCACACATGCACAACTGCTTTGGTGAGATGGAAGTACTGTATCAGCGGAGCTCTTTTGTTGACTACAAAAGTAAATATATTTAGACATGGTTAAATATGGTTAGAAAATCATCTCTTATTGCTCGCCTACATCATAAAATGAAATCTTGTGCAAAATTTCACGCAACTAGGCTCTGTGAAACCTGAATATAGGTTGGTCAGAATCAGTAGCTAAATCGATCCCAATATTTTTACATCGTGTTATATTTTTTCCCAAAAAGATTAAAAAAAATGTAAATTAGACACCAGTCGCTCGAATGACCCGGTGACTATGTATTTTTGCTAACATAACAAGCTCATAACTTTGTGATTTTGCATGATACAGTTATGAAAATTTGTACTTAGATGCTTTACATAAAAATACTAGACATGTATCTCGGGTTTCGCATATACTAAAACTTATGTTATATAGAAGACAAGGAATATTATGTTGCTTTTAACCTCATAAAGACTGTTGCTTCAATAGTCTTTAAAAAGATATGGCTCACTTTTGCAGCACTTTGTTATGGCCAATAAAAATAGAAATATAAGAAAGTCTGTCAAAGAATAAGCCTATTATTGTGTATCAGGTGAAGACCGTTGCGTGGCACAAAGAATAAAGAAAAGGCAATACTTATTTAATTAATTATACCCCAAGCGAACGCCGGCGTTCACGCACCCATTGTCTTACTATTGTGTCTCATCACGATTGAAAGGTTAAAGAAAATCTCATAAATTAACTGGAACTCTTAATCTATTCTAATCTGACAAAACACTGTAACTTTTATCTCAAAGTATCTAGATATATCTATATTATGTTTAATATTTTTAACTTGTATTGAATTTGTGAAAACTTCACAAATGACCGAGACTATTAAACTGGTAAGGATCGTGAGAATCCGATGGATGCGATACGCACAGGATTGGTCAATGTGGCGACACTTGGGGCCTATATCAGACTGTGGATGTTCGGCTGTACTGACGATGATGACACAAAAATTCAAACCAAAGTTATAATATTTGAAATCTTCAAACTGAAGTGATATTGAAACAATATAATATCGTTTATTTAATAAAAATAAATACATAAAAACAATAATTATAACGCAAACTTTGCATTTTTGCCTGAACTAGGTAGGACCTGTATACCAGGCTAAAAGTACTAAGACCCTTAAATAATAAATTAACAATCATAAGACACACTAAAGAACCTAAAAGTGAATGCTCAAAAAAGATGAATACGAGTATCATCTAAAAATAAATTAATTCATGAATCCCCAAGCGACACCCGGTGGCCGCGCATCTATTGTCTTACTATTGTGTCTCTAATTGACGGTATCTGAAGGGTTAAAATTAGAAGTGACAGATTCTGATAATAATATGAATATTCTTAACTAAAGTATGATCCCATTTGACACTTATTAATTAAAAACTTAAACTCATTCCAGAACTCAATGAGTCTTAACTACATTGCTATCTTTTACCTTTTTTCTATAAAACTACAGTCCCGTTCCAATGGATATCATCGGCTACTTGAATACGTAAGGCACTTCACTTTACCTTCGTTTTTTAAATTATAATTAAATAAAACTGGAAATGAAAAATATAGCTCGTTTCTCGGAAGCAATTTTCTAGAAGCGGCCACAAAAAAAAGTTAGAAGCCGCTTGTCGTTGTGTCGTACCTTCCGGTATCATCATATCAGCTCCATGTCATAATAATTTTGCATTGTCATCTAATTGACACATGCATGCAAAATTTCAGCTCAATCGGTAACCGGGAAGTCAAGGATCAAATTTAATTTGATGACAGACAAACATCGTGATAGGTGAAACTAAATAAAAGCTTGTAAAAAAAGGCCAAAAATATAACCCTATCTTTTGCAAAGACATTCTTTATCACAGCCAACTTACATCACAACTAAAGATAACTCTAACAAAAGCTAAACGCTCGTCGTAAACCGAGCATCCATCTCCGTAAGACGAAGATCACGTTCACGGTAAGCAGAGAATTTTTAATATTTTTCACTCCTGTCTGATTTACCGGCACCTGATGTTTCTTTTCTGTTCCCTGCCTTACGTTTTAAATGCGCGCCGTGAATCGTTACTTTTTATACGACTCTTTGTCATGAAAATGGTCTAAATACTTTATTTCCACGTTTAAGAGCTCTTTCGTAGATTATGTTGTGTTTATGTTTTTTTTTCGGTATAAACGGAGTGAGTTGTGTGTGAAATGATGATGTTGAATTGATGAAATTGTGTGTTGTAAGAAAATAGAGAAAAAGAGAAATATTTAAGCTTTTTATGGAGCTCTATGTTTCTTATACTTTTGTTATCCTCTTGTTATAGCTGTTGGTTCTCCTAATAAATAATAAACATTGTAAGCAACAATTTGTTACTTTTGCAGGAATGGACTTTCTCTTCCCTAATTAAAAAGTAGGTATTACCATACCATACCATACCATACCATACCATACCATACCATACCATACCATACCATACCATACCATACCATACCATACCATACCATACCATACCATATTGGATACCATATAATAGTAAACGAGACAGACATGAGCAAAACGTTTAATTCAATCTCGCAAAAAATCCTCAAAAACAAATCCAAACTTTCATTTAACACCTATCATCCATTTCCAAAAACCCATTAGCGTATCTAAGGACCACGGGCAAAGTCAAAGAAAGGTCGTTAGTCTGATAAACAAAATATTTTCCGATCAGACATTCGTGTCGTTGGCTCAATTGCAGATAGGTACAGAAGTTCAACTCCATACAACTAATGAAATTGCACACACACATAGACACGCTTCACGTCCAGCGAATAAAATGAATACGCGCTGGGGATTGGCATTTGTTTCGCCACATGATTAATTTTAATGGTCGGTTTGTTTGGTTTTAGTGTCCCCGCACACGAGCCACAAAAAAAGCTAGAAGCGGCCACAAAAGAAGAGCTGAAGCGCGCGACAGCTTGTGACCGGAGAAGCTGGAAGCGGCTTCTAGCTTTTTTTGTGGCGAAACCCGTCTATTTTACTTATTGTTAACTTTATACATATTATTATTTAATATAAAGATAACAATACAAATTAAAAAGAGTGTAGAATAATACAAAACATTTGCGATAAGCGAGCCCCAACTGAAAGCGTTCAGCAGAGAGAAATATACATGAAAAAAAAATGTGTTAACTAACCAATTTATCAATAACTAGCTTTTGCCTGCAGCTTCACCCGCGTACATAAAATAGTAGCTTTGAAGCTTTTTAATTTTGTTATTGATGAAGATATTTGTTTTTTCATGTTCATTAACTATACCTAAACTTTATTTAATTTGGAAATAAAATAATTGCTTGCATATTTCCTATTGCTGGTACGGCTTTATGTATGCGTGTATATGTGTGTGTGTACCAGTTTTCGCTCGTTTTATGAAGCGGGTCTTCTGGACGTCCATATCTGTTCCGTGTCAACTGTATCTCGGTATCCAAATCTGACTAAGTTACAAAGGATGTGAAAGGTTCCCAACGCCCTTTGATGTTGCGCCCTCGACGCGGTCGCTTTTGCACAGAGAAAGATCAGGAAAAGTGTTTTTAGCCGTTCACTTTTGTCGGTGAATTCGACAGGAATTTGTAGAGAAAGTGGAGAATTAACGAGTTTGTTGAGGTGCTAAAAGTATAACAGAGCAAAATGGGGAAACTAGTTTTTCAGTTTATTTTATACTAGCAATTTGCTTGCAGCTTAATTCGCGTAAATGTTAGTTTATTTTATTTTGTGAGGTAAGTATTCGTATCAAGTTTGTTAACACAAGATATAAAGTTAGTCTGTAAAAACGTTACTTTCTCTTAACCGTTTTTAGGGTAATTTTGAAAGACTAATAAGGACTATGTTTATTATGCGTTTAGGTATTTGTGCTTCCATCCCTACTATCCCTACTTCCCTACTAATGTTATAAATGCGAAAGTAACTCTGTCTGTCTGTCTGTCTGTTACGCTTTCACGCAAAAACTACTGAACGGATTTAGATCAAATTTGGTAGGTAGGTAGAAGAGACACTGGAATAACACATAGGCTACCTATAATTCCACTGCTGAGCACGGGTCTCTGCTCGCGCGATATAACCTGTAGTCCACGCGGGCGAAGCCGCGGGCGGAAAGCTAGTATCTTTGATATCCCTTTTTACTTAGGTCATTCGTGGCAAGTATCAAGAATTTTAGTTCTACGAATAAAATTTTGCATGCAAACGAAACACCCTTAAAAGTTGAATATTCAAAAATCGCTTCTTAGTACTCGCCTGCATTATAAAAGAAAGCCGTGTACTATTGTTAATAAGCTCTAGACAAACACTAGGTACCTAGCCACCCTCCCCAGCTTCGCACGAGTGTTAGAAATCTTTGAAATTCTTGGCTTTTACTGATTGACGTTCCCCTGTATTCCTTCAGTAACCTTTTGCGTTAAATGATTGCAGACAGGGCCGAGCGGAACACAGCCAACGCCTGTGTGCGACATCTATGCAGCGCTTCCTTTTTTGTTGTTTTTTTTTGTGTGGACACAGTGGGTCAATTCTAGTAGTGTAAACAGTATTAATTTGTCTTAGGAGATTTTACAGATGTAATTATCTTAATTCAACTATAAATAATGTGTTGTTCTGAGACAAAAATATTTAAATATTGGCCGCTGGCATCTCATCCGGCGCCCCTTATGCCTTGGCGCCTGTGTGCCCCGCACACTTCGCACATATGGGCGGCTCGGCCCTGATTCTAGACTCTTTTGGCAATTCTGCACTTTGCAAAACCCTTATAATATATTTTCAAAATATCTAAACCTGATCTTTTCCACCCATAAGTATAGTTAAAGTAAATATAAGCTACTACAAAAATCTACTAATCTTCATTGTTTCCTTAACCCTTCAGATACCGTCAATTAGAGACACAATAGTAAGACAATAGATGCGCGGCCACCGGTGGTCGCTTGGGGATTCATGAATTAAACTCCACAAAAATTTACCACCAATTTTTTTTTAGGTGGTAAATCATCTAATGACCTCTCCCACTCTACGTGTCAGAATTTTACTGACTAAAACCCACTCCTATGTTCCTTCTTGTCTAATGGCCTCTCCCACTCAACGTGTCAGACTCTTGCTGACTAAAACCCACTCCTATGTGCCTTCTTTGCCTCGCATTCCAGAACCCGATTTTCCTTCCAGAAGCGAACCCCAACAAACTACTTCCCTACATTCTCACGTACCTAATTAACAGCAAAACTACACAACAAACAATTATGACAACAAACACGTGTTGCCCTGCAATCAGCAGTCCAATTATTCAGGCGCTGAAGAGACGCAAACTAGTTGACAGTAAGCAAGTTTACGTAAACCTTGGAGTTTGAACGTATTTCGAGACGTCTTCGGGAGTCTGGGCGCCTGGTACCGGTGGGCTATTTTTGTGGACATATATTTTGGGTCTTAGACTGAATTTACGTATTGAAAACTTGGTTAAAACAATGGTAATGTTAATTTTATTACGCGAAATAAATCAAGTAATTAATAAAATATTTGTTAAATAAAAATCTAATTCTATTTACTTAGGTTAACAGTAAAATCTGATATCTGTTACTTTTCTTTTCAAATTGTATTTATTTTTTAGTTTCTATTTCATACTGGTTTTTTTTTTAAACTATCATCATCATTTCAGTCGAAAGACGTCCACTGTTGGACATAGGCCTCCCTAAAACGTAACTAACGGTCCTGTACGATTCGCATCCATCGGATTCTCGCAACCATTACTAGGTTATCCGTAAAACTGTAACTTTTAAATAAATGCCAGGTTAATAAAATTTAATGACATGTGTCCTGAAAATTACTCATTTCAAGAGCCTCTTCCAAACTCATAGTGCCTTAGTAAATCCAACATTAAAAAATATATACATATATGCGAGGTAAGCGTGAGAGATATGTGCCTGGAAGGACAGAAAGAAACATTTTTATGTAGCCCATACACGCCTAGCCCATTACAGGCATTTTTGAATTGACATCATGTCGGTCAGTCAAAAAAAGTAAAACTAAATTGCATGTTCCAAAGTGTAGATCTCTATGGAGAAGAACGTGGAATAAACTCCATGGACACTCTTTTAAATCAAATACATATTATGAATTACATAAATCTTGGCAGTCATCAGGGTCTTTGCCCAGCAGTGGGTCATTTAAAAAAGTCCATATAGAGACCATAAACTCACTAGTTCAAATCTAACAATGTCAAACCCAAAACCAATCCCAAATAGCCTTCCGATCTGAACTCACACTAAAATCTACAGTCAGTCGTTATGTAAACATTAACTGGAAGATGTTTACAATGTGCCCGCATTTAATCGCTTCCTGCAAACTGCGCCCGACCCCCCACTGGCCTGTGTACTGTGACCTCGTGTATTTGTGTACTTGTGTATTTGTGTACTTGTGCTGTGTACTGACTGGTGACAGAGCGTTTGGTGGGGGTAGTATTGTTTTTGATGTACTTCTCTACAAAACTCTTGAAAAGTTTTTGTGTTAGGTGTAGTGACATTAGAACTAAAAATTTGAAAGCCTATATGAGGGTATTAGAGTTATGCGCGATTAGAACGTATACAACAGCCAGAAATCAACTATCGGGCAGTATCCAGGACCAGACAAAATACCCGTCTGGTCGGGGGCAAGTGATTTTGGAAAAAGGCTATTCAAATTAAACACCGTAACCAATGTAGCCGACTCAGCCCGGTGCTCGCCGAACTATTGGTCGATGGGGCTAAAGGCTCCTGGACTGGCGACCACGTACCGGAAGACGCTACGTTGGAAGGCCGACAAGGACTGACAACCTGGTGGAGTCCTAAGTCAAGCTGTAGACGTTTTTCAGCTGAAAAGATGATGATGCCGACCTGGAAAAAGGTGGTAAGATGGATTGGAACCCAGCAAAAGGGCTCGTTCGAAACGGTACGGATGACGAGTATTTGGCAGGAGTTAGGGGACGCAGCTGTTGGAGGGTTGATTTCCCATCTTAAAAAACCACCGTTACAGGGTTATCTTACATAATACAATAATGTTTGACAAGCAGTTTGTTATCAGATTTATTTATGAAAGGCGATATTCTTTTGTCTTGTTCAATATTTGATCAACAAAGTCGAAAATATAATTCCATTTTATGTAAAACCAAACATATCCCGAAATAGTATTCAGAAATCCGACCATTTCTGATATGTAAAATACCTCGCTCGAATCTATTTAAATAATTTCTAATATGCTTTCAAAACATTTACAATTGGAGTTTCAAATATTCTGCTTTTGCACAGTTCATTGCACTTAAAATCCTAATTGAAATTGTAACTATTTACAGAACAATATTTCAGACTTATTTACATTCACGAAGAATTTATGAGACCGCAGTACAACGCGCAATGTTGTACAGTGTCCATAAAAGGACCAATTGGTAAATTCGGTACATCAGGACCGAAATAGTCGGAATTGGGAAATCCGAGCGTTATCCACGATATTCGTAGCATTATTCGTAGCGGGTCTACGCACGCTACAATTTTTCGTAGCTGCCTCGTAGATCTGTCTCATACTGTTAGCTGTAGCGAAATACGGTTACAGATGCTGATCTTATTTTCGAGTCGTGAAATAAAATGTGTTGAAAATTAAATTCACGTGAAAAATAAAACTGGGCAAGTGCGAACCGGACTCGCGGACTGAGGGTTGCTTACAAACTTGCCTAATGTAAATAGTAATATTCAATTCGCGAATGAAGTTTTGAGGATTTTTCCGAATCGTTTTTTTTTTTTGGTCAAACAACTTAACAGATTTATTCCTATACCTGTGCTATAAAATCTTCCTTTATGCCAAATTTCAGGATTATGGTTTAACTGAAAGTAGCCTAACGACATAAACAGCAGTAGGTATCTTTTTTTCGTCAACTTTTTTTTGGTCGAAGTTTGATTTTTTCACGGTTCCAAAGGACTGCAGACTTGAGTATTAATTCCAACTCAATACCTCCACGTATTCCCGAGATAAAGAGTCTTGACAGATATACATGCGGACAACAAAGTGATCCTATAAGGTTTCCGTTTTGTTCCTTTTGATATACGGGACCCTAAAAATACCGTGGATGGCAAGTAAAGCAGAATCTTCCCGTACCTAAAGCTTTATGCAAAAAGTAAGTTAATAAACAGTGTGAATATTCCTTCATTTCCCAGTTTCCTCTCAATTTTACTTTCTGGGGCGCGTGCAAATATTTTTTTACGAATACTTTTTTCGTGCTCTAAATAAAAAACAATAAACGGGCGTTTTTTCGAGTGGTCGGTGGAACAATGGCGGAGGATGCGTTGTTTCGGCCAAAGATTGTTTTCTTCCAAGCCATTGTGCTGGCCGATCGCAGATTGGATGGGAATGAGCCTCGAGGCTGTGTTACAAATACTTTTCATGTTTAATGGAGATTTTCTTTTTTATTTAGACCGCGTGATGGTTATGAAATGAAAAGAAAATTATTTTTAATGGATGTATTTAATGTTTGGTTTTTAATTGCTTGTGAAAAAGGATTCTGGTTCTTTTTAATGCTTGAAACCCTTGTTTAGCATTTTTTTTGCATTTCTTCTTAGGTATAGGAATATCATCCGATGACATCCCCCGCTCTTGGGCGGAGCGGGAGATAGCGTCTGACTTTTACTGACTAACAACCCACACCTGTTCTTTCGTTGCCTTTCGTACCAGGACCGAATCTTCTTTTCAGAAACAAATCCTTGTCCCCTAGTTGGCTTGGGCTCGGTCCGAACGATTTTACCGGACGGTCGGACGGCGAGCTTCTACTTAGGTACTTCTGTGTATAAGTGCTGCACCTTTTGAAGCGCTGAAGGTAAACCATATAACGAAAGTAAAAGAAAAGCTAATAAAAGTAAACAATGAAATACCTTGAAGTAAGAAAACTTTACATTAGCAGTCGAGCGTGAAAACCCTCAAACCAACATCTCAGGTACTTGTGGAAAAATCGATTCATAAAAACCATAAGTTGCCTTTGTAAAAGTTTCCTCGAAGGTTCTTCTCTAGAGCACTTCAGAAAATATTTATTCAACGCAAATTACTTCAATTTTTTTTCGAGTTAAGACATTTTTTTTTACATCACGACATTTTTTCTAGTTACGATTTTTTTTTAACGTTACGACAGTTTTTTTCTCATGATACGACATTTTTTTTCAAGTTACGACATTTTTCCGATCGACCATCTCTCTTTGTTAACGAAATTGAATCCATTCATTGCTTTATGAAGGTTATTTCTTCTATTATTTGATTATATTACTTTGAGCCTGTTTTATTGGAACCCAGTGTTCCAGTTTATGTGGATTTTATTGACTGTATCAACGCTTTAGCGCTGGGAATTGGTTGGAAATGTTTTTTTTTTTGTTGTTGTATATGGATGTTGGCCAAATTAAATAAATGAATAAAAAAACATAATTACAAGCTTTTATTTAGTTTCACCTGTCCCGATGTTTGTCTGTAATCAAATCTTGTAAATTTTTGACCCACTTCCCGGTTACCGATGGAGCTGAAATTTTGCGTGCATGTGTAAATTAGATGACAATGCAAAATTATTATGACAAGGAGCTGATCTGATGATGGAACCGGAAGGTGGCTTTAGGAGCTTGGTAGTTAAACGACACAACCCCATCGAGTTTGGACACCTATGATTCGTCTTGACGAGTGTTGATTATATAGGTATAATACCGTGCTATAAAAGCTTGCTATGAAAAAACTATTTTCATTAAAAGCTTGTTATATATAGATTACTACCACGTTTCCTCAAGAAATATATTCGATGAAGAAAGTAATTTTAGTACAATAACAGCCTTATTGCTTACTCTCAAGAATACTTGGCCGCCACCTGATGTCTGCAGCGGAACCCAGGAATAATAATGAGAAACAAATAGGGTTCCCTTGGGAAAGACCGGCTTTGAGCGAAAGTTATGGATCGTTGGAAACGATTCGAAGAGTTTGCAGATTGTTAGTCCTTATTTTTGGGGTTGTTATATTTTGGGATTGGGGTTTTTTTACGAGAGCGTGTTCTAACTACCCTTAAATACAACAATTTTTTAATATTATAAGTCTCTAAGGGGCCTTTTTGAGTTGGTTTCAGTCCCTCGTACGCCTTCCAAAGGTCCAAGACTTCTGAGATATACAATCACATAAAAATCTTTGAATTAGTCAAATGCAATCTACAACTAAGTCAGTGCTTCAAACTTATTCCTACTAATATTATAAATGCGAAAGTTTGTATGTATGGATGTATGGATGGATGTATGGATGGATGGATGTATGGATGGATGGATGTATGGATGGATGGATGAATGGATGGATGTATGGATGGATGTATGGATGTTTGTTACTCTTTCACGCAAAAACTACTGAACGAATCTCGATGAAACTTGGTGCACGAGTAGACCATATCCCAGAATAACACATAGGATACTTTTTATCCTGGGATTATGTACGCGGGTGAAGCTGCGGGCAAAAACTAGTACTATATAATTTTCATTTAAATTCTTTTTGCCTTAAGAAAAATGTAAGAAATGAGTTTTATTTTCTAGCAATTTTCTTTTAAATGAAATCCTGAAGCTTAAAAGCGACAATGTCGCTGACCCTTTAAATGGGTACTGCTGTATTTTGCAGTATTTAAGCGGGAAACGCTAAGATTTCAGAGGCAAGCAAATGAAAATTCGAAATAAGACAAACATTTCCAGGGCGAAATGGAAGCCTTTGAGAACCCTTGGATTTTGTTATTTAAATATTACGGTATGGTTTTATTTAACATAATTTAAGTTACATTAGCATTTTAGGTATTTAAATGTTTAACGATATTTCTTATTTTGTTCATTCCAAAAATGTATGTTCTTGCTACAAGGTGGGCCGATGACCTGGTGAAGGTTGCGGGAATCCGATGGTTGTGGGACGCACAGGATCGTTCATTGTGGCGACACTTGGGGGAGGCCTATGTCCAACAGTGGACGTGTATCGGCTGAAATGATGATGATGATGATGTTATTATGTGGATATCCGAGTTCATGTTCATAGGCGAGATTAACTCAAAGTTGAGTTTTCTTCCAGCAAACCATTGAGTGATAGAGATCACAGTAGAGGGTAGGATCCAGTGCACAATTTTAAAATTGCAAGTAATATGAATAAAATAATACATAAACATACCTACATACATAAATACATACTTATATAATGGGTTTTGGGTTAGTTTGAATTTCTTTATCATATCTAATCCGATTATAAAATCTTCGAAATCTTCATTATCCACTATATATACTTCCATCTCTTCTTCTAAATCGAATATTTTTATTTTTATTGTAATACAGCCATCTGTTTTTTTCACACCATTAACCGTTTTCATATATGCTATATTCACATTGTCCTTTTTTTCTTTCACTTTAATCTGCTTTGAATTTATTAAAGAAATCTGTGAACCTGAATCATAAATGCCGCTCACTTCTAGTTTATTTTCTAATAAGAGCTTGATTTTGATTAATGGTGTACTTACTCGTTTTTTTTCTCAGTATTTATATCTACTTCAATAATGGAGTTGTTGTTTACATTTCAGGGTTTAAAAACCTTTTCAGATTCATTCTTATTTTTCTTGAACCAGCATGTCTCCTCCGGATGATATCGAATTCCTTTTTCCAAAGATTCACAAGTCTTACATGGCTTCTTCTCCTTATATTTATTTTTATTAAGGGATGTACCACTCTTTATTGTGGTTGAGTTTTTCTTGTACATCATACCTTCATATTTTCTTATCTCATTGAACAAATCAGTAGTATCATTGAGTTCATCCCTGTTTAACTTATTTAAGATAAAACCTGGTAAACCCGTTGCAATAAGATCTATCATTGTTTTGGAGTCTATCGATTTGTTTATATCTAGTATAAGCTTCTCTTTTTTTATAGCATAATCAATTAGTAGTCCTTCTTTATACCTGAATGCTAGAGCATATGTGACTATGTCCCATCCTCTGTTTTTAAAAGTTTCTAGAAATTTGTGTTTCCATTCTTTTCATTCAGCCTTTATTGTAAGTTTTATGGCCATCGAGCTATACCAATCCAAACAAGATTTTTCTAAAAATAACCTCAATATATCTATTTTTGTTTCATCTTTTAATATATTAAAGCGCTCACACTCTTTTTCAAAATTCTCAATCCACTGCATTGCGTTAGGGTTCTTACTTGTGAATTTTTCAATAATAAATTTCTCTGAAATATGTTTTAGGTTATGTTGTTTTTCTTTCTTTGTAGTTGTTTCTATTAATTTTTCCAAGATATTTTGCAAATTGTCGTTTTTGTCTATTGGTTGTTTTGTGTTCATTTCTTCTAAATATTGATCTAAAAATTGCATATTACCTTCCTCATCCATATATGTTTTCTTAAGATCTTCATCCATTTTTTTCTGCATTGATGCCTTTTCTTTATGCTATTTTTTATTTTTGTGAAACTGTTCATTTTGACAATATATGTATGATGAATCACTGGCTTCTGTTCATCAGGTAAAATATAACATTTTCCTTCCTCTGTAGTTATTGAGGTTATGGCCAATATGTTAGATTTGCCATCATTTGAGGTTATCATCGTGAACTCAAATTGTAACCGGTCCATCTTTTTCTAGTTGACGAAAATGTCGTTTTATAAGATATTTTATTGAGGATTTTCCAAATAAACCACAAATTGTTTCTCTGAAAATCAAAGTTTTGTTTATTTAATACATCCTTACTATATTACAACGTTTAACTATGATCATTACACCTATAACTTACCTGAAAATCAAAGAAACGACATTTAAAGTTTACTAATATCGCCTCCTCAATTATATCCCTTTATTTTATCTTTTTACAATAGAATTTTTAACAATAAAATATGCAAAATAATCTAAACATCATCTGCCATTCAATCACACGTCACCCCGTTCCACAGAACATAAATTCCATTGACAACTTCAACGCGCGAAGCGCGGCAAACCTGAATTAATGAAATGTCATTTCATTACATATATACATAAATACATATATTGCTGTTCTTGTTCTTGAAAATATTTCTGGTTTTGCCACAAATTTCAAAACTATTATTACAGTTAATAAAAATGATTTGTGGTTCAATTACATCGATAAATTTGTATTGACTAATTAAATTACATATTGTTACAGTGCTAAAAAAACCCTCACTTTGGTGCTTACTTATAAAATTGCGTTTTTGAAAACGGATTACTTTGATCTGTGATATCTTCGGATTGACGTACAATTATAAGTTCAAATACCTAATCTATATATAAAAGGCACAAATTTCTTTTTTTAAACTAATTAAAAATAAATTACTAATTATTTATTGTAATTCTCCTGTGTTTGTTTCGGTGTTTCTACTCAGAGCAGTCCGCTCTGAAACACTGGGCTATTTTTTTTCCTGATGGTACGCAGTGATGGTATCGTTTAGTTTAAATTAACGAAAAAAATTACGTGTAAAAGTGTATTTAAAAACCTTTTTTGCAAAATAAATATTATTTATCGTTGGATGCTTAGTTTTTTTTTTTTAATAAGACCTAATAATACTACTCTGTCAAGAAAGTACCGGGAAAAGATCAATAATACACAAAATGTCTGTTATTCATCCAAATTTAGTTTATCACCTTCAAAGTATGCTCCTTTAGAAACGATACACTTGCGCCAACGAATAATCCATTCATCAAAACATTTTTTAAACGCTGCTTCCTGAATTGAGTTCAGTTCTCGCCGCGAATTCTCCTTTATGTCTTCTATCGATTGAAAACGGGTGCCACGAAGTGGTAATTTGAGTTTAGGAAAAAGAAAAAAGTCAGCAGGAGCCATATCTGGTGAATATGGTGGTTGCTGGATGGTATTTGTTGAGTGTTTGGTCAAAAATTCGTTCACAATGATAGCCTTGTGCGAAGGCGTAGTGTCGTGGTGCAAAATCCAAGAATTTTCTTTCCACAAATCTGGCCTTTTTCGTCAAATTTGCTCTCTTAAACGCCGCATAACGCTCAAATAATATTCTTTATTTACCGTTAGACCTTCCGGTAAGAATTCAGAGTGCACAACACCGCGATAGTCAAAGAAAACAGTCAACATGACTTTGACTTTTGATCGACTTTGGCTGGGTTTTTTCGGTTTCGGATCAGTTGGAAGGCGCCACTCCGAAGCTTGTTGACTAGTTTGCATGTCAAACTCGTAAACCCACGTCTCGTCACCAGTAACAATGCGTTTCATGAATGTTGGGTCCGAACTGACTCGTTCTAGCATGTCCTCAGCGACTTTCATGCGATTGAGTTTTTGGAGAAAATTCAGATCTTTTGGGACTAGCCGAACTGCAACACGTTTCATACCCAGATGATTAGTTAAAATGGTACGGATTGACTCGTGAGATACAGAAAGTTCGGCGGCTATCTCTCTCAGAGTTGAATGGGGATTTTCAGTCACTATTTCCTTCACTTTTGCGATGTTAACTTCAGTTGCAGACGTTGACGGCCTACCAGAGCGAGGCAAATCTTCCATCACATCTCGACCGCTTTTAAACGCTTTGAACCACTCATAAGCACGAGTTTTTGATAAAGTCGATTCACCGTAAGCCTTCTGTAACATTTTCAGTGACTCCGAACACGAAATTCCATTGGCGATGCAAAATTTAAGACAAACTCTTTGTTCGATATTTTTGTCCATTATGAAATTCGCAATACACACTATATATGATGGGGTGCCACGACAGAAAACCTCCACGAGTGCCCGCGGGCTGTAGTTCCCTTGCGGACACGTCCTGAGGGAAGGCCAGTCTGCGGGACGGTGCACCCTGGGAGGCGGCCAGAGACCCCCTTGGGTACTTCTACCTAAGGGGCCTTGATGGCCGTCTGCGAATGTTCTGTCGGAAGGAACGCTTTAACGCGTGTCCCTCTGCCATAGCAGAGGGCACAGTGGCGAAGTAAGAGCAGGCTCGGTGTGCACTCACACTGCCGCCGGGCAGGTAGGAGGAAGGCGTGTTCCTCCTTCTGCCACCGTTAGTATCGTAGCCCCAAAGATTGTCCAAGGTCATGTTTCTGACTTTCGATGGGGGACGAGGGCCTTGGCTTAACCGCCCGGGCCGCGAGGAAGACAACCTCTATAAAAAATTACCCCAAACCTCCAAGCGGCGGCGCACCGTGAGGGAGGTTGTTAGCTTGACTAATGGGTAGCTAAATTAGTCTCTAGTGCGAACCACTAATCTTGAGCAAGTGTAGATTGAAAATACTCGTGGGAACAGCTATGGAACCAAAATCTAAATTTTTTAAAAACCGAATGGAGAGTGATGCGCGGTCGGAGTCCGACGCGACATCCAGAGGGAGCCTGGAGGGCTCGGAGGCAGAGGAGGCTGTGGGAGACTCTGGGAAAGATCCGCGTTTCTCCCGGAAGCGCTCCAAATCGGGGAACAGATCGTCCTCCGATACAGAAAAGGGCTCGGCCCCAAAAATCCCTACCATTGGACGGGGCGCGAGTCGTGCTGGAGGAGGAAGGGGGAGAGGGTTTTCCTCCCAGGGAGTCGAAAAGCGAGCAGTGGAACCCGCCGCGGAGGGGCACCCTACAGTGATCAGCACTAGAGCTGATCCCGCAGGGCCGTCTGGCAGTGAGCCAGACGCCGGGGAAGACTCTGCCGAGGAGTCACGCAGGTTGCTCCGGGTGCTGGTATTCGACTCCTTGACAGCCGTAGCCCGAAAAAGAGAGAAGGGGTCGAAGAAGAGGGGCATCGCTCAATGTGCGAGCTCTATCTTGGAGGCTATAGACGCCTCTTTCGAGAAGAGGATCGCAAAGCTCCGGGCTGAGCTATTGGATGCTCCAAAACTCGACCCCCGAGAGGAGGTACCAAAAAGGGGACGCATGCAGGAGCAGGGGCAAAAGCCACACCAGCCCCAGACTGAGCCGGAGAGCCAGCTACTGACACTGTTGCAGCAGGAGCTGGCTGCCTTTCAACAGCAACTGCAGCAGCAGCAGGAGCAGTTCCAGCTGCGGATTCAACAGCAGCTGTCTTTCCTGGAGGGCATAGTGCTGCGTCCTCCACTCGCGGCCCCCGGTCAGCGAAAAG
This sequence comes from Mythimna lalbum, assembly GCA_949319445.1. Taxonomy (NCBI): domain Eukaryota; kingdom Metazoa; phylum Arthropoda; class Insecta; order Lepidoptera; family Noctuidae; genus Mythimna; species Mythimna lalbum. Next base: position 4,522,393 of record OX439345.1, on the reverse strand, counting down.
CGGGGTCATATGCCACCGCCGCCGCAACCACGGTAGCTGCGCCCAGGCCGGGCCCGTCGGGGCAGGCCAGGCGCGGGACCGTGATGCTGGAGCCAGTGGGGTCAGCCCCATCGGTCGGGAAACAGCAGCAGGTAAAACCAGCCCCTGCTGCTGCCCCTCCTAAGAAGGGCAAAGCGGCGCCGGCCACTAAGGCGGCGGGAGCCCTTTCAGTGGTGGCAAGCAGGCGGCCTATGCCAACTCTCCAGCTTACGGAATCTCCGGCCGAAGCCGAATGGCAAGTGGCCGGCTCCAAGAAACAGGCGGGTAAGGCGGCACGGGCTGCCAAGAAAAGCGAGCGGAGGCGGCAGCGGAAAAAGAGAGCCATCGCGGCTAGGCTCCGCGCCCCGGATTCTACGGCTGTTGTAATCACACTGCAGCCGGCTGCGGAGAAAAAGGGCGCGACCTACGGTGAGGTCATCCGGAAGGCGAGGCAGGCGGTGAACCTCACCGAGCTCGGAATCACCGGGGGCTTCCGGATGCGGCATACCGCGACCGGTGCCCTTATGCTGGAGGTCCCAGGGGCGAACAGCGGCACCACCGCAGACGCTCTAGCGGAGAAAATAAGGGCGTCCTTAGATGCCGAAGAGGCCCGAGTGTCCAGGCCTACAAAGTGCGTTGACATGCGCATTATGGGCCTGGACGACTCCGTGACGGTGGACGAAGTCGTGGCCGCCATTGTCAGGACCGGAGGGTGCCTCACCGACCAGGTCCGGGCAGGCGCCATCCGTACTGACAGCACGGGCATGGGAGCAGTGACGGTGAGTTGCCCCGTGTCGGCGGCCAAGAGCATCACCGGGGAGGGCCGGCGGCTTTTGGTGGGCTGGGTCTCTGCGCGAGTAAAACTGCTGGAGCCCAGACCTCTGCGGTGCTACCGCTGCCACGTGGGGCACCACGTGGGGACCTGTTGCGCAGCAGAGGTGGATCGCAGCGACCGCTGCTTTCAGTGCGGTCAGGCCGGTCACAAGGCCGTCACCTGCAGTGCAGCGCCGCACTGCTACGCATGTGCAGCGGCAGGCAAACCGGCCGACCACCGGGCTGGGGGCAGGTCCTGCGATCCCCCTAACAAGGCCAAGAACAAGTCCTCGAGGCCTATACCCGTGGAGGTGCTCACCGCTGCGGCCGCCAAGTTAGCCACCACCGCCAACGCTTCCGCAGACGCCACCGCCGCGACCACCGCGGCAGCGCCCTCACGCCGGGCTCGGGAGGAGACTGTAATGGACTGTCAATAACGGCTCCATTGCGTCTCCTCCAGGCGAACATCAACCACTGCGCCTCCGCTCAGGATCTGTTGCTCCAGAGCATGGCGCAGTGGTCGATAAATATCGCCGTAGTCACCGAGCCGTATTATGTCCTGTCCCGTGGTGACTGGGTTCAGGACCTTGACGGCTTGGTGACCATAATCTCGTCGGCCGCCGCCGGTACCCCACCTCCCGAGTCCGTGACGAAGGGGCGGGGTTGCGTGGCAGCACGGTTCGGGGATATTGCAGTGGTAGGTGTCTACCTGTCCCCGAACAGATCTCTCGACGAACTCCACGTCTCCCTTATGGAGCTAAATACCGTCGTCGCTGGGTTTGGTTCCCTCCCCGTGGTCGTCTGCGGGGACTTCAACGCCTGGAACATGGCTTGGGGTTCCCGGCACACGAACCAGCGGGGTCGGATGGTGGAGGACTGGGCTTTGGAGCTGGGCCTGGTCGTCCTGAACCGGGGTTCTGTCCCCACGTTGGTGCGGATGCGGGGTGAATCAGTGGTGGACATTTCGTTCGCCAGCCCCGCTCTGTCACCGCGTGTCGTCGACTGGCGCGTTATGGAGGAGGTGGAGACGTACTCCGACCACCGGTACATCCGGTTTGACGTCTCCGCCGAAACCTCGGCCACGCCGGTCCGACAGAGCCCTTGCGGTCCGCGGTGGGCGCTTAAGCAGATGGACCGGGAGCTTCTCCTGGAAGCCGCGATGGTACAGGCCTGGGTGCAAGCACCGGACAGGCCTGTTGACATCGACGTCGAGGCGGAGTGGTTCCAGGAGGCCATGTCGCAGATCTGCGATGCGGCAATGCCCCGTGTCCGTCCAGGACGTGCTAAGCGCCAGGTGTACTGGTGGTCACCGGAGATCGCTGCACTGCGCAACGCGTGCAATCACGCGCGACGCCGGTACGCCAGACACTGCAGGCGCCGCATCCGCCCGCCGGATGCGGAGGCCAGAGAGGCGGAGCTGTATGAAGGATACAGAGAGGCAAAACGCACCCTCCGAGCGGAGATAAAGCGGGCCAAACTCGAGGCCCGCAACGTGTGGCTGGGGTCTCTGAACGCGGACCCGTGGGGGCGCCCGTACAAACTGGTACGGGAAAAGCTCCGCCCCTGGGCTCCACCGCTGACTCAGAGTCTCCGGCCCCAGCTCGTGGAGGGTGTGGTAAGCACTCTGTTCCCTGCGCGAGGGGAACACTCCCCCCCGCCGATGGCTCCACCTCCGCCAGCGGTGTCTGACGCGGACCGCAATAGCGACGACGATGAAAATGCTCCAGAGGTGACCGAGGCAGAGATGAGAGTGGCGGTGCGAAGGCTGAGTGCCAAAAACACCGCCCCAGGACCCGATGGCTTGCCTGGGAAAGCCTGGGTCCTGGCCATGGAGGCTCTCGGGCCTCGACTTAGAGGGCTCTTTAGCGCATGCATGGAGAGAGGCCAGTTCCCACTTCGCTGGAAGATGGGGAAACTGGTCCTAATCGCGAAGCCAGGGCGCCCCGCGGACTCTCCGTCCGCGTACCGGCCCATTGTGCTGCTCGACGAGGTGGGCAAGCTCTTTGAAAGAGTAATTGCAAACCGCCTCGTCGCCCGCCTAACACGGGTAGGGCCGGACCTTTCGGACGGACAATTCGGCTTTCGCAGGGCGCGCTCTACGGTGGACGCCATCATGCGCGTACGAGCCCTCACGACGGGGGACGCGGTGTCTCAGGGTAGGTGTGTCGTGGCAGTGTCCTTGGACATTGCCAACGCCTTCAACTCCCTGCCCTGGAGTACGATCCAGAGGGCACTCCGGTACCACCGGATGCCCGAATACCTCTGTCAAGTGGTCGAGGCTTACCTGTCGGAAAGGTACATTATCTACCCCGGTCACCAGGGAGACTGGAAACGTCGAGAGATGTCGTGCGGTGTTCCGCAGGGGTCGGTACTAGGACCACCCTTGTGGAACATCGGGTACGACTACGTGCTGCGCGGCGACTTCCCTGACGGGGTCAGCGTGGTTTGCTACGCAGACGACACGCTGGTTCTAGCGCAGGGAGAGTCGCACCAGGCGGCGGTCGCTCTAGCGACACGCGGGGTTGCGATAGTCGTTGGTAGGATCCAGGAGTTGGGACTCGAGGTGGCGCTGCACAAATCCGAGGCTATATGCTTCCACGGTCCTCGGAACGCGCCACCATCGGGTTCCCAACTAACGGTGGGAGGAGTTCACATCGGCGTCGGGTCGACGATGAAGTACCTAGGACTCGTCCTCGACAGCCGGTGGAATTTCGGAGAACACTTCCGACGTTTGGCTCCCAAACTCAACCGGGCCGGGGCTGCTCTCAAGCGGCTCCTGCCCAACCTTGGGGGTCCAGACGCCTCCTGCCGGAGGCTCTACGCGGGGATCGTTCGGTCCATGGCCCTCTACGGGGCGCCGGTGTGGGCGCCGTCGCTGGCAAAGCGACCGGCGTCCATACTGAACGCCTGCCAGAGGGTCATGGCAATACGGATGGTGCGGGGTTACCGCACGATCTCCCGCGAAGCGGCGAGCCTTCTGGCTGGCCTACCACCGTGGGATCTGGAGGCAACAGTCCTTGCACACATGCACGATAAGCGCGTGGAGATGCAACGCCGGGGTGAAAGTCCACTACCGCGACAGGTCGAGGTATGGCGGACAGAGCTCCGGCGGGATCTCACGGTGAAATGGCGTCAGCGACTATCGCAACCCAGTGCTGGGCACGCCACAATTATGGCGGTAAGTCCCCTCTTTGAGGCGTGGCTGGAAAGACCTCACGGCGTCCTTACCTTCCGCATGACGCAGGTCCTCACCGGACATGGCAAGTTCGGGAGGTTCCTGCATCGGATTCGAGCGGAAGAGACGCCCGGGTGCCGCCACTGTGCGGAACGCCCGGAGGACACGGTGGAGCACACAGTAGAGGTATGCCCTGCTTGGGCGGAGCAACGCCGTGCCCTCGTGGGGGCGATCGGCGGCGGAGACCTCTCGCGCCGAGCCTTGGTTGAGGCCATGGTCCGGAGCGAGGAGGAGTGGCAGGCGGTCGCCTCCTTCTGCGAAGCAGTGATGCTAGCAAAGGAGGAGGCCGACCGCATCAGGCAAAGGCGCCCTCGCCGCCGCCGTCGGGATTCCGATCCCGATTTCCGGCCACCGTAGACGGGGGCTCGCGGACGGCGAGCCATGGGTAGCTCGCTGTCCGATCGTCCGGTAATGGACCGAGTCCAAGACGTCGACGGCGCGCACTGTTCCCGCGCGCCTCAAGAAGTTGTCAGCAGCAGGAGGGGCCCAGCTTGGCCGAAGCCTACTGGGGACAGGGTTGTCCGAAAGGGAGCTCGTGCCCCGGTATGAAGGCTAGAAGGAACGGGATGGGGTTTTTAGTCAGTAAGAGTCTGACACTATCTCCCGCTCCGCCCAAGAGCGGGTTTTGTCATAAGATGATTTTCCCCATCGGGAAAAAAAAAAAAAAAAAAACACTATATATGATATTACTAAAACCAGCACTGTATTTATAAATAACAGATGCAACTCAAACCCCGCGCCAAAATGGAAAACAGTTGTGCCAATCTAACAACTACAAAAAAACAAAAATTTGAATTTGGAACCATAAACAAATCATCCATTCCCGATACTTTTTTGACTGAATGTATAGCAGTATTTATAAACAATTTGTATAAGATCTAAAATTAGATATTCTTTTAAATACGAGTTCTACCATTGAAGATATGTTGTTCAAAGTATCCCGTTTTAAAACCGCCTACTTCATAGGCAATTCTTCCAACAAATAAAAAGTAACTCATAAAATCTGCTACTTTACTTGTAAACAAGTATGTTTACAACTAAAGTTATTTAATTCGCCTACACTCCGCTGACCGCCACTAAGAAAATTACCCAGTAAACCATTCAATTGGAAGTAATATGAAAAACTCTTCAGTAATATTATAACTTTGACTGAACTAAGCTTTATTTTAGTAAGTGTATTTAGCTAAGTAGGTAGCTACTACTACTACTCAAAAACTAACAATAGCATATTCTTATGAAAAAACCAGAAGGCTGGCTTCTTCTTCCCTCAAAGAATGCTATGCTGCCAGTCTTCTGGGCACATTTCCTGACGACAGCGATGTAGAGGAGTACTTCGACGCCTGAGTGTACTTTGTGTTTTTCTATTATATTTATGTAGGTTTGATACTTAGGTTTTAGTATAAATAGTTTAGTTAATATTTAGGTTGTTTTTGTACATATAATAATGTTATTAAATAAATATTTAATTATTCTTATTGGGTATATCTACTGGTTATCTACTTATTTGCTCTAATAGTTACCCTCTCTTCATTTTTTTTCTGGTGCGTCTCCACAGTTCAGTTAATATCCAATAGTTTTTTTTTTTATTTTTATTATTATTGATGGGCTCACGTTTGACCACCATATCACCTGATGGTAAGCGATGAAATCAACGATGGAGCACGCTTGCCTAGAAGTAACCTATTCACTCTGCTGTGCTATCAGGAAACACACTCCGGAATTCCACTCCTTGGCTGTACGCACAATAAATGTGTTCCCAAAACGCTTTGTGCGTAAGGGTGGGATGTCTACCAACGCCGTACGTCTTGTGGTCTGATGATGGAATGGATGGATAGTTGACGTCTTTCGGCTGAAATAATGATGATGATGACATGAAAGTCTGGCCGAAAGTCACCAAGTTTTTATCAACTTGGCTTTTGGCAAGGGGCATGGCAGAAATAACAAACACAAGAACTCAACATAACGTAGGTCTCCCATACCAGTCCCCGTGAGGGCTCTTTTTGGAATGTAAATCGAAACCCGAAATGCCTCCAGATTTCCCTTTGATGTGTTAATTCTATATTCAGAGGGCCAGAATCTCTTATCAGTTTTACATTAATTAGCTCACACAATCCCGGCCCACTGTGATAGTCAAAGTCAGATGAGAACCTATATGAGGAGGAGGGTAGCTTTAATATAAGTTTTGTAGTCTAGCAGATATAATTCTAGACGGTTTGAAAATTGAGAGAACAAGTTGGTGTAGCGCGGTTCACAAGATACTTTGTTGTTGGTGGTCATCAATTATATCGAGAATCTGCGATATGGCTATATCGCTATTGTTTTAATATTACTTTAAAATAACATGGCTAACATGTACTCTAATCTGGTAGACATCAGATAAACTAGCAATTTAGTACATACATTGTCATTAGTACCTGAAAGACAAATGATGAACATTTTTTGAAAAGATTTTGATTCAAGCCAGCTTTAATCCGTTTTTGAAATTAAGAATGACCGGTGTTGCAAAATCTAGCGAAATAAATAAAATTATTTTTTAATAAAAATTACAAATATTCATATTTAAATTTTCTCTCATTTGGACATCGTAGCCAATCTTAGTCATATTTTATTTAAAAAAGTTTATTTTTTAGACTTGATGTAACACTTAACAATGGGGAAAAATGTGAAACGCCTCTAACGAACGGTAAGCAGAGAACAAAGCAATCCGCATCGTAACGCCATTATAACAAAAAAATAAATACTTCCATAAATATTAGCAAGCTGTGCAATAGGCAACAGGGCTCCATAATGTCCGATTAAACGACTGTCCGTATAAAATAAGGCGCCCTGGGCCATAAATAAGGGTTGAGATCGGTGTACGAAAAGATTACTGCCTTATCCTTGGAAACCACAGGCCTATCTGTAAGGGACCAGGGTTGTGGGATGAAGGACCGATGCTGACCGGAGATTTGACAAAAACTAGTTGTTGATGTGGGTAACTGTTCACAACAGTTGACAACCATGTGACCATAGCGCGACACTTAAAGTTAGAACTACATTAGACCGATGCACACGAGGACCACGCCTGATTTGTACGTAGAACAACGTCGCGTGATATCGCGTGCGTATGGAGATCGACGTGCCTAGATCGACGTGCCTAGATCGACGTACGTGTACGCAGTGTAGTTAGAATCTTAATTTTTCAATTTTCAGCAACAAAAAAAATAATATAAATAATATATAATATAAATATATAATAAAAAAAATTATATGAGTAGAAAGATGGAGCGAATAGGACTTTGACTCAGTAGTAATAGTTCCTATTTAACCCTTCAGATACCGTCAATTAGAGACACAATAGTAAGACAATAGATGCGCGGCCACCGGTGGTCGCTTGGGGATTCATGAATTAAAAAAAAACACTGAAAAGTACCAAATAACTTTAATTTTGGATGTCGGTGTTTCTATAATAGTTTAGTCTCTTCGTTATTTAACACCGACTTCCAAAATTAAAGTTATTTGGTACTTTACAGTGTTTTTTTTAACATTGAAGTCGGTTATATTTTTTTTGTAATTTTTTTTTTTATTTCACACTTTTTAGTTATGGTACCACCACTAAAAAGTACCCCTCAATCAAACTTAAATACCTTATAGTCAGAGCGCATCTCATAACGGTTCTAATAATCCCAAACACGGTTAGATCCAGTTCGATATAATTATCCTCTTCTTTCAATCAGTCATTAGACTAGATGCTGATAATCCCGGCTGCAGCATCAGGCCAGACTTATGTCAACATTGCATTGAACTTAAAATTTTGTCCTGTTTAAAATGAGCCCAAACACGACTTACGTGCTGTAATTTCAAGGTTTCTACTTTTTCTGATGCTCCTGGCTTCAGCATCAGGTCTCTATGTACTTCGGTGTTCTTTATTAGCAGTACGTTTATCCACACATCGAGCTCTTTTCAATGAGCCTAAACTAGATATATATGCTGTTAGTTGTCGAGGACTTAGGTACTCTGCAGACTATCCTGACTGCAGCATCAGGTCATGACTTGATCATCAAAACAATTTACTAAAACAGTACCAAACATCAAAACAATTTACTAAAACAGTCCTTGCCTGTTCGACTAACTTCTTACTGTTAAGGAGTTGTACCTTCCATCATCAGCCCAGATACCTGAGATGGTTACGACCATACGCAAATACACAAGATACTTCATAAAATATGCGAAAATCAATAAGTGAGCCTATAAAATTTGAGGGTTGCCCTCAATTTCTCCAAGATTCCATCATCAGATCCTAATTTGGTGACAATAGGACCACCTCAGAACTATCTACTTTCGAACAAAAAAAGAATTTTGAAAATCCGTTCATATTTGGCGGAGTAATCGACGAACAAACATACAAAAAAAAAACATACAATCATCCGAACGTAGTACCTCCTCCTTTTTGGGAAGTCGGTAAAAATAGCGTAATCCGCGACTAAATCCAAGTTGGAATTTGAAAAGAAGAAGTGGCTATTTTTTTTTTTGTAATAAATAAATTATAATTTAAAAATTATGTAACAAAAACTATGAAAAAAAAACACAGAAAAATCTTGACGTATCAAAAAGATAATGGAGCTTTAAAGTTGCACTCGCAAGAATAATTAGGTTTCACGCAGCGTTCCAGTTTATGACGACAGACGACCACCGTCAGAGTGAAATAAAAAAAAACACAACTAATAAATGAAAACAAGCAGTTATGCGTAAAATAACTAGAAACAGCGCAAAGGCTCACTTGCTACTTAGAGAAAAACAAACTTTACCTACGAGTATTCTTACTAATATTAAAAAAGCGAAAGTGAGTTTGTTTGTTACGTCTTCACGCCTAAATGGCAAAACCGATTTTGATGAAACTTGGTACACGGATAGACCATGTCTTGGAATAGGACATAGACTTTTTATCCCGAAAGTATGTGCCCTTGGTATAATTTTCTGCTATCACGCGGGCGAAGTCGCTGGGAGCAGCTAGTTTGTTATATTAGTGTAGATGTAGATTTACAAAACCATGAAAGTTCTACATTGATCGTATTAAGATAAACGCGAAACAAAATTTGTTCAACAAAGATTACAATAATCAGATAATTCACCACAACATTAGTTAATACATCCTACATGTATAAATACCAAAGCAACTTCGTAAGATAGTCTCATCCACGGTTCTTTGTGGGAGGCCCCTGATATAGATAAGGCTTTGGCCACGTAAGATCGGATAACATCGGGGAGCGCCGCCGAAGTAATAGTGGATTTATTTTCCGATCCCATTACTGTGTTAACAACGGACTATAGGGTCTTCCGTTATATAAGGAAGACCACAGAAGCTGTAAGTAAATTATATTAAACATTTTCGAATCTCTTTGTCTCCTCGAAAATTTTCACGTTCGGAATCTGTGCTCGCAGCCCGAACGCGCCTCTCGACCTACCCACTTAAAAACATCTAGACCAAAAAAATATTACAACTATAAAATGTAGTTTCTCATATTCCAATTAACAAACGGTATGCTTATTAGCACTCGACCTAGTTACGTTACGTTAAAACGTATATGTAAAGGAATAAAGTTGAAATGTATAATATTGAGGCAAGTATGTTGGCGCCCAGCGTGGGCCCCGCCAACCAACAATTTGCCAATTGCAAATGTACCCTCGCATCAGTGCTTTTATAGCTTTGAGAATTTACAAAATTTTAAAGTTCAGTTTTAAAACAATCTTTCGTTTAATTCACGAGTTTTCAGCCACATTTTATTAGAGAAACAAGTTATTTGTGGATGAATTCGTGGAGTTAGTTTTTGGGTATATGGTGACACTATATTCCAGTTCCGTTGCACTAATAAAGTTGAAACCAGTTTTATTTATCTACACTAATATTATAAAGAAGTAAAGTTTCTTTTTTTGTATTTCTGTATGTATTTCTAGCAAATAAAAATTTTGATTTGATTTGATTTGATTTGTGTGTAGGAGGTAATCTCTGAAAGTACTAGTCCGATTGCAAAATTTTTTCATAGTAAAAATGCTGCTTTATTCCTTAATAACATAGGTTAAATGTCCGTGGACCAAGTTGCGGGAAAAAACTAGTCCTTACTAATATTATAAAATCGAAAGTGAGTTTGTTTGTTTGTTACGTCTTCACGCCGATACGATTTTGATGAATTTTGGTACAGAGATAGTTGGGACTCTGGATACGGACATAGGTTATTTTTTTTTTTATGTGAGAAAAGGGGGAGACCCCTTTTCTCACATTTAAAAAAAGAGTAAAGTATATTAATAAACACGGACGAAGCCGCGGGTAAAAGCTAGTAGTTCATAAAACGACTTTATTCCGGTTCTTAAGAACATAATTGTTGTGTCAAACAGTTCATTCATTGTTCACGATAATATCTCTCTCATTTCATTACCTATTTCACGAAATCAACGCAATTATTTCCTGGTTCAAGTTTAATTATGATTTGCAATATTATGAAAACGATTTTATGCGAAATTGTTAGGATAGAGTACATAATTTGGTTTGCATAATTAGGGCTGGGTAGTTATTATAGAGATCGTTTTGGGAGCATAGATCACGTAATTGTTACCCGAGTAAATGTGGCCCACTTATGTTCGTTAAACTAGTCATTTGTGGTGTGTGTTCGGACATTAGTCAAATTAATCTGCGAATAATATGTGGCTTTAAATTAATTATAATTGTAATAAATGATAATTGCAATGTATTTTGCAAATAGGTTATAAATAACAAACATCAATGTCATAAATGAGGCCGGTGCTAACTAAAACCCTGAGAAGAAACATCAAAACAAACTCAGAAATTAAAGTCTCTTTTAAAGCACATACAGTAAACTTTAAAGTCCATACAGTAAACATGTATAATAGGTCAAATAATATAAGAACCATACAGCTAGAGAGAGAGAGTCCTAGATGGTCTTTTGAGGAAAGAATCACATTGATTTGAGTGGACGTTTTCAGTCAGTGTGTTTTAAATGATTGGAATCGATTTAGTTACTGATTCTGAACAAACAACATTCAGGTTTCGCATATACTAAAAATAACGATGTATAATCTGTATCGGAATCCCAAATGGTTGTAGAACCTAGCATACACAAATCTAATAATTTCAATTCATTAGCAGCAGGCAACTGGTATGTGTGCCTGATGCCCTGGATACCTGTTCAAATATCTTCAATTAAAGCCCAAGTCCCGACTGCGGTCTCAAGTCTACACCTCCGAGACGGCTTCTGATTAATGTAGATGCTGTTAGCGAATACATCTTTAGTGTTTACATTCGGAGTTCTGGTGATCGAAGGAGTTTACTGTTGAAAGATGTGTTTCTTGTTTATCTTGTGAATATTGTAGATAGAATCGTAGTCTCGATGTTTTAGCAATGAGTCAATATCTGAATCATGTAGTAGATATGTATTCTACGATTTAGGTGTTATTATCTACCTTTAACCTATTTGACCTTTTAAGGTCTTAAGGGTTGACTATAAAGGTCTTTTCAGTTTTTTTTATGGGGGGAAAAATCAGAGGGAGATAGTGTCAGACTCTTACTGACTAAAAACCCACCCTGTTCCTTCTAGCCTTCATACCGGTGCTCGAGCCCCCTTTCGGGTAACCCTGGCCCCAGTAGGCTTCGACCCAGCTGGGCCCCTGCTGTTGCTGAAAACTCCTTGAGGCGCGCGGGAACAGTGCCGCGCCTTTGACGTCTCAGGCTTGGTCCGGACAGTTACCGGACGGTCGGACAGCGAGCTACCCATGGCTCGCCGTCCGCATGCCCGCGAAGGTCTTTTCGGTTAACAAAAGACACGAACTACATAATCATCAATATATAAACAAAAATACAAGACAGAACAAATGACCGTGGCTTGTGCTCATCACACAAACATTTGTCTTGAGTGGGAAGCGATCCCGAGACATGACGATAGCAGGGCTAATACGTAATTACTAGACCAACAGTTCAGTCAAAGGTATGATGATAATAGTTTATTCTAAAAATGAGAATTAGTCCCACGCACTAAATCTAGAAGCAGCTTTGAAAGGCCTCCAACAAGGTGGACTGATGGTCTGGTGAAGGTTGCGGGAAACCGATGGATACGAGACGCACAGGATCGTTCATTGTGGCGACGCTTGGGGGAGGCCTATGTCCAACAGTGGACGTATATCGTCTTATATGATGATGATGACTAAATTTTAACCGATCCAGAAAACTATCCATCTTAACAAAGATTAAATCCGTCACGACCTGTACACAAATTATAAGCAGCACAATGCGATCTTCAAAGTTAACTGGAGCAGGTAATAGTTACGAAGCCTCGAAGGCCTCCTGGGGCCTCCTGGGGCCTCCTGAGGCCTCCAGAATTCCGGGATTAATCTACAAATTCAGTGTACCCTTAATAATACTGCTATTTGTAAGGTTTTACGATACGGCCTCTCCTAGACTAGGCATTGAAGCAAACGGCTAACAAAAGGAAAGGTTCGCGGTAATCTTTTGATGCTGCGACGACTATGTTGCTATGAGGATTTTTTATGAATTTGAAGTATTATGGTGAAATTTGATGTGTATTTTTTATGGGTTACTTATGAATTTAGGTCAGATGGCATTTTTATTTTTTAAGGGGGAAATTGTCGAATGGCATCTCTAGCTTTACGCTGCTAGCCTACATCAGACTTTTTGTAGGACAGATAATCGGGCCGATTTTGTATATTCGTAAATTTGTTCTGTATTTCTGACCGACTTCTTGTAAGACGTGTGCGTTGCACTATTGCTATCAGTGTGTTCTATTTTTCTCCTACAAAAAATCGGTCGCCGATTATCGACGTAGGCGAGCAGCCTTAAGTCGAGTAAAAGTGACTGACTTTTGTCTTCTTCCAGAATCTTCTTCCAGTATTACCGCAGCCCTGGAATGCAAAGGGTACTTTGCATACCAGGGCTGCGGTAATTCTATCGAAGAATCCTACAGAGATTAGGCTGCATGGTTTTTTTTTTTTTTGTCGACGGGCAAAATCATCTTTGACGAAACCCGCTCTTTAGCTTTTCAGTTAGGCTTTAGAGTTTCCGACTAGACCGGTCATGTGTCTGGTCCAGGTGAATGTCCCAAACTTTTTTAACCGGATTTTTGTATATGTTCTAGTTGCAAGGTTGTTTTTGCAGAACACCTATTTGAGAAAAGGTTAGATAAAGCTATTGATACGGAACTACAATTTTTAAACAACAGCTTTTTAACAACTTTAAACTTGGCTACAAAGAGAAATTGTCCTTTTTATCTAACCCTTACTGTCCCACTACTGGGAAAAGGCCACCCCTAAGTTCTTCCACACTTTCTTCACCCGCGCCGCCTTCTCAAACCAGTCCTCGCAGTACGCGTCCCGATCATCCCGAATTTGTTCTTAACCCTTTAAAAACCTCGCTTAAAAGAATTAAACTAAAGTGATTAAGAAAGTGGTTCTTAACAGCTTCTAAAGCCTTTTAAGTACTTAAGTTTTTAGTGGTTTCAACTATTCTTCTATCTAGTTAGAAGAGGGTATTTTTTTAACTAAAGCAAAGTACAATAATTTCAGAAAATCTACCGTAACTTGATTTGCTGATCGTCTGACGTTGGGTTAACTTATACATGCTCTCCCTGACCATATACTTGAGCTCTTGGGCATTATAATCTTGGCGGCAAAACCCTTCTTTGAGGACTGACTGGAAAAGCTGTCATGGCGTCTTCACCTTCCGCATCCAAGTCTAGATTTTCTCCATCCTCTTTATACTATAGACATTTAAGTAGATACTACAGAACATTTACGCTAATATTATAAAGAGATAAATTTTTTTTTTTTTTGTTCGTAGATGGTAATCTATGGATGTACTGGTCCGATTGCTAAAACTTTTTCACTAATAGAAAGCTGTTTTACTCCTCAATGATATAGGTATATTTTATGTACGCGGGCGAACACGCGGGCAAAACATACATACATTTATAATTCGCATCGTACATTCCAACCCACAAATAAAACCATAAACTCACAATAAAACACTAAGCACCTAAAAAGTACAGTCGGCAACAAACGTGACACGTGACACTTGGTACAATCACGCACGCAAGTCGTCACGTCGTCCCCACACGTCACGCCTGTAATACCGAGCTTGAATAACACCTGAAATGCTACTCGTACGACGAAACGACCGATGTATATCTACAGGCTTTTAATTTTAGTCCCCTAAGTGACGCAGCAATGGTTTTAGTCTAAAGTTATTTGAACGCATTCGTGTCGTTCTGTGAATAGCGCTGAATTATTTTGTGACCGAATATTTTTAGGTGAGTTTGTGCAAATGGAATGGTTGGCTCAGTGGTTGAGCGATTAGCTACTGTGTTGAGTGGCGCAGGATTGATTCTCGTATGAATCAAGTACAGAGTGCCTAGTGCGAGTTTGTTTTACGTTAACGCGTTTTTGACGTTCGGCGCTCCGATTGGCCCGCTCCAAGCTCTTTAACCAATCAGAGAGCTAAACGCGTTAAACGTTTCGATCGCGTTTACGTAAAAGCAACTTGCACTCAGGGCACAGGCCCACAGATAGATAGTTGTTTTGGATCTAAGAGTCTTGCGTTGTTATGTGAGTTTATATGTGTAGTAACGCACCCACGACACTGGGATGATTCTTGGAGTGCGGACAAGTTTTTTTAAGAATAAAAGACAATTTTGTCAACAGAGACCTATAGACAAAAAAATATTGGTTTACTTCGGCTAGATAAAATAAAAAAGATCAAAATGATTTTCCCGACAGCAGAGCGTCCGTCGTTACATTTTTTAGGAAGGTTCACTAACGGCTTCATTAAGTTAATGCCAAGTTATTTTGCTTGTGAAACATTTTAAGTTAATATTTGACTAGCGTAGAATATTAGACCCCTAACACACTGCCATCAAGCGTAGTTCATGAATTATGTTCAACGTACGACTCCCTACGGCATAATACACGACGTGCCTACATAAAGCCTAAAGGCTACAATTCGAACTACAATCTTTTGTTACAAATAAAAATAAAACTCAACTGCAACAAGGGAGCAAATAATCTCATCGCATCCCCCGCATAAATACTTGCGAATAGCCCATCGTCCTGACTGTAGGCCTGGCTTTCGGCATAAAAATCCTTGCAATCAAAGTTACCTCCACTTAGTACCCCAGTCACATCAATATTATATCGCATGGATTTCAGTCTTTATGTCCCACTCAAGCCGAATGTACCAAACGGGACATTGTAAGTAACGGCTATTTGGCTATTCGGCCCACGCCGCTCGGCCCAGCAATGTGGACACTGCCTAAACTATTATATTATTCAAATATGGCCGTATCGCAGGTTCTTTTGAAGTTTAAGACGAAGGACGATTGTGTACAGTTTGGGACAGATTTACGAAAGAATTTCTTTTGCTTGTTATTTTATTTTCAAACTGACGTATTTCTGAATTGTTATTTTTTGTACCGTACCTTTGGTTCGTTTGACTTTAATTCCAGTACCTAAAGGTTATACAATTTAGTTCAGTGAGTTTCTTGAATAAATACTTTCTTCCTTTCAGCTGCTATTGTAGTCTAATGTTTTATATAATGTTTTTGATTGATATCATTCTGTTGAGCTTTCGTCTGACTCGCCCGCAGGCGTATGGTAGACCATCTTTAAATATATTTTTTTTTATATTTAAATCAAGTACCTACTCTAATGAAGACATCGCTTTTAGTTTTCGGTTTTGAATAAATTTTCTTTGAAATAACTTTTTACAAGCTTTTATTTAACTTGCAATGTTTGTTTAGGGCAATTTTTATTGCAAATGGATTTTGAAACAGTTACCCCAACTGCTTTTTTTGAAGTTTTAAAACCGCTCTAGGGTTTAGCGGGAAGGAGTGTTAGACTTTTACTGCCCTGATACCTATGTAACTTGGATGACAATGCATTAATGTACCAAAGAGCTAATCTGATGATGGAATCAGATAGTGGCCATAGAAACTACTGAACGTAACAAGATAACACCATCGTGTTTGAACTTTTTGGAATCAATACAAATGTGGCTTAATGTGTCATTCATAATCATATACTATTGTTATCATTTTGTTATTCTCCTACGAATAAATAAATACTATACCCCGTGACCTAAAACTCGTTAGTCGGGGCTATAACCATTTGGTTTCCACTGTTCTCACTCAATTCCTCACAAAATTTTAATATTTATCTACAGTTTATTTTGACTTCAAAAATTATTCTTTAAATACTTAAGAGATAATGATTGATACAACTTCAGTCCGAGATAATTAAGTCGTAAAAGAAAAATATTTTTGTGAAAAGACAACGCCTCGTCGTTACATTAACAATGTTTACTTATCTTGTCCAAATCCACTTAATTAGCTTTTTTTTCGGATAACGTCTGTGTCTGAATTGTCCCTAGCTAGAAAACGTATTTTTTTCATACTTTTTACACGATTTATTTACTTATTTCTTACACAAACCTCGAATTGGGGTACAAAAAGTTCTAATGAGAGGACTGGCCACTTTTAATGCATGGAATATCCTTAATAATATTATAAAAGCGAAAGTGAGTTTGTTTGTTACGTCTTCACGCTTAAATGACAGAACCGATTTTGATGAAACTTGGTACACGGATAGACCATGTCCTGGAATAGGACATAGAATACTTTTTATCCCGGAAGTATGTTCCCTTGGAATAATTTTCTGCTATCACGCGGGCGAAGCCGCTGGGAGCAGCTAGTACAATATAAAAAATCATTTAAAATATCAAAATTACATTGTTTTTAAAGATGAATTAAATGACAGAGCTTACGAAGCTTCTCAAACCCCAAAACTATTCTCAGAGCTACCAAACCTGCTTCACTCTAGTTACAGTTTTCGTCTAGTCTTCAGTCAGAAACTTCAGTGTAAACAATATTATCGTGTATATTAATGAACACGTCTCTTTGCCACGTATTTGTTAGCGGAGCACAGGTGTGTATCATTTGTTCCCGTGATTACTATGCTAGCCATCTTGGTGCAGCCCGAGGGACAAGCGGTAGCGGGGAGAGAGAGAGACTAATATAGGGTCAATGGCAACAGCGCATGGTTCGAACAAGATACCGTGGCCCTAGAACTCAAATCGCAATTGAAGGAACACAGGTTTTAGTCACTAAAAATGTGACACTCCCTCTCACCTTATCTACTTCACTCACTCACTCCTTCCGAGCTATTTGTTATTTCCCATCCTAAAAAAAAGACGTGTGTGCAAGGAAAAGAAGGAAAAAAAAATTGGTTGTGTGTTTTCTGGCTTGTGTCCGTATTTCTGCTATTTATTTTTGCTGAAAACCACTAAATATCTATTATTAGTAGATAAGATACTCGTAGTTTTTGTGAGAAAGTAAAGCTAGAACTACATTAGACCGACGCACACGTATAACACTCCTGCCTAGCTAAGTTACAACCGTTTCTCTTGCATTGAATGCCTCGAGTTGGACACACCCCTGATTCTTTTGTTCTGACCACTTGACTGAGCGTTGAGATGATGTCATTCCCGTACATATGTTTCTTACTAGCGTTAACAGTTGCAGTTTATCAACTTGGCTAGGGGTATTGATTTGTACGTAGCACGACGTCGCGTGGCATGGAACAAGTGTAAGCTCTACAAGTCTATCTAGTTCCCATATAAACTGTATGAAGACCGACGCGCCCAGATCGGTGTGTGCGGCACACATGTGAAATACAAATGTTTTACTTTGCGTAAAAAGTCTAAGCTAAGTCGTTTCTTCTTGTAACTTGGACCATAAACGAGTTATCCCGGTAATTTACTTTCCGTCTTATGTGAAAGCTTTATTGTAAGTTATGGGTTACGTGGATATAACGAATCGTGAAATTAAAATCTTGATTTATATAATGAGTTCAAAGGAGTTACATATAAACTGAACAAAGGAGTATGCCCAAAAGAAAAGGCTTTTATTATCCACAGATGTACGAATCTAATAAATCAGTAGTGAATTATTAGGGTCTCTTGCCTTATAGGATTATGTTCCGATTTTCTATTTCATCATCTCGGTTCTCGTCTGGTAATCATTGCTAAATTGTAATAGATACACCTGCCAAGAATATTAAACCCCTCTGTAATCTTAATATCAAAATTACTCTGCCTAAATTCATACAGAACCCATCAAATAATGCGCCCTTTAGCAGTTATACCTCAACTTAGCTTTAGAACCCCATTGTGCCCCCATTGTTTGGACCCCTTTCAGTCCCACCTCAACTCTTATACCATGTACCGGACAGTCCCCAACTATTATTTTATTCAAATTCCCCCTATTGTCGTCAAAACCGCTTACTCCATGAAAAGGCAGGGGAAATGAGACGACAATACAACCCTCTCCCTTTCACACGGGCAATTTATGCTTATAAAAACTTTGCGAAAATGGAAAAGAAGACAAAGAAAATATCCTTTTTTTCTGTCGGGATCGTTTAGCGTCTGTTGAGGATTTGGTATGCGTTGGTTTGTATTTATTTACTTTGATTTGTTAAAATTGACGTTCGGAGTTTTCCTATCTTTGTGTAGAGTGGAGTCTCTATTTTTTTGGAAGTTAGAATATTGAAACGAAAACCTCATTTTATTAGGTAATATTTTGTACTGTCTATAACCATAAAAAACTACTACTATCATCCGGCTCTGTCGTAAATGATACATGATAGGAAAATGGACCTTGTCCATTAGTGATATTGGGCAAAGTCCTCTGACTTCCAGTCATAAAAAAATTTAAAGATTTTATATATCTTACTAGAGTACTAGGATATATAAAATCTTTGAAAAAAATATATATAAAAAAGATATAATAAGCCAATAATACTTCCATTTTCAAATAATTCATTTATAAGATTCTATAGCTGCTTGGCATCTGTGAATTATTTATTTATAAGTCTTATTTAAAACCAGCTTTTATGATACACGAAATCCACATCTTAAATTCATATCGTGTTTTATTTTTCTTTGATCTCTCTACAAGCCTGTGAAAATGGACTAGGTGAAATAAAATTTAAAAGGTTCGACACGTGTAAGAACCGACACGTGTAAGAACAGACACGTGTTAAGGATACAGTTCCTTGAAGACGAAGTTGTTCTGGAGTCTGGAGTGAAAACAGCAGTGTTACAAAGTTCGTTCACTATATGAACTTAATGAGTTCAATGTAAGTTCACTGTACTGGTATAATACGAACTTGGCACATAGTAGTCTGGGAATGTTTAAATATCATTGAGATCCGAATAAAAATGGGTAATCATTCGGGTAATTTCCGAGTCGAGCCGACCTTACCCGAACGAGCGTAACATAGCTAAGCGTGTCGGTTTAGTCTCATTTAACACCCACAAAATGAAGAGGTCAGCGAAACTAAACTAGTTTTTCTTTCGCTTCGATAATATTAAGGAGACGTCTAAGTAAAAGCAGCATAGCATAGTCCAGAAGAAACAGTTGTAGGTGCAAACTCAGCCAGAAACATTATTTTGTGTAATTTATTTCATCACTACTGATCTTAAAAACAGTGAAGGAAAACGTCTTGAGGAAACTGGCATGTCCTAGAACCAAAAGTTTATAGTCATACTAACTTTTGCCCGCGGCTTCGCTCGCGTTAAATTCGGGGTAACACGGTTCCCCCTGGGAAGTGTAGGGTTAGAAAGAGACAAAAAATAGCCTATGTCACTCTCCGTCCCTTCAACTACCTCCACTTAAAAATCACGTCAATTCGTCACTCCATTTTGCCGTGAAAGACGGACAAACAGACACACACTTTCTCATTTATAATATTAGTATGGATGATATCCACCAATCCGTACTAGGCCCGTGGCCAGCAGTGAGAACATTATATAGCTGATTAGGCTATGTTAAAAATGTGTACAAAAATAAATAAGAATCAAATAAAGTTTTCACGCTTTAAGTGCAAGGGCCAAAACTCCGAAATCGCTAACCATTTTTCAGGCAGTTCCGATCCATATCAGAACGTCGGCCAGTCAATAAATCGCCGCAACGGTCCCAGGGGGCGCTGAAGGGTGATCGAGATAATCACCATGCTTCGCTGATGGACGGCTTTCCTGCAGGAAATGTTATCTTGAGATTACGTGTTGGTTTGGTCCTTCATGTGTAGCATGAGGTAAAATTTCCGTGAAATCACTACCTCTTTCATATTATGTTCCTTCGTTTCCTTATGGTTCACTCTTGAGGCTGTACGGTGTGGGATAATTGTGTTTTTCGGGAGTTAAAAGTAGCCAATTACTGGTTGACTCATTTTTTTAAATTTATTTGTGTCGAAAAGTTTTACCTAAATTCGAAAACAGAGAAATTTGTTTAAATCTATATATAATTAAGTAATTTAAAAACCTTTCAAATCTGGTGGAAGTTGAAGGTCCCGTCCGGTAAGAAACAGGGCTTAGTCGACGATCTCTTTGAAGTGCGCATGGAAAAACTACGCTCCAAAGCCAGCCTACCAGTAAAACTGAATGGGCTGACGTCTCAGACATTGACATCGCAGGCAAAGACCTGCTAGAACTACGGAAACGTTTGAAAGAGTGACCGTGGCTCTAAAACACAAAAGGCAATTAAAGGAACCAGATGAATTTTTTGTCAGTATAAGTCTGACACGTCCTCTCGTTTCACTCTACGAGAGAGTAGCATTCATTGGATGGACCCATTAAAAAAAAAATGGATCTGGTACTTGAGCTCGTTTTTATACCTGCCCAGCTTTTTTTTTTACGATGGGCAAAAATCACCTTATGACAACCCCCGCTCTTGGGTGGAGCGGGAGATAGTGTCAGACTCTTACTGACTAAAAACCCACCCCGTTCCTTCTAGCCTCTTCATACTGGGGCTCGAGCTTCTTTTCAGATAACCCTGGCTTTGCTGGCCCTGGCAGTTGGCTTCGACCCAGCTGGGCCCCTCCTGCTGCTGACAACTTTAAAGAAGGAACTTACCGATACTTGCCTAGCTTATTTCTTAAGTGATGTTAATTTAGATAAGTCCACATGTTCATCTTTATTTTTTTCTGAAACATCATTAAATGTATTGATCTACTCAAGAGAATTAAATCCATTACTTTCTCTTCACAAAACATCTATATGCATGAATGGACTTTGACATATATCCAGCCTGTGCACTATACAAGGTGACATCGCTTCTGTGACTTCAAAAACAGTCCTAGTTCAATCCCCGTTAGCATTGGATAGCGTGGCTATCCTATTCAGAACTGTGTCCGGGTTTGTCCTACAATCCGCTTTGGCGACGGCTCTCAAAGGATTAGTATTCTTCTACTCAATCCGCTTTAATCTTTTTCGCCCTTTTAACGGTATTGCTGGAAGTCGGAAGTCACACTTTGAAAGTGTTGGCAAATTTGAATTGTTCGAATTTTGGTCTTTTATCGTTGAAATGACGTTTTGAATTTGCACTTATAATAATAAATTCCATTTATCATCATCATTTAATGTTCCTACTGCTGAGACTCAAGCCTCCTCTCTCGGAGAGGGAATGGGCCGTAATCCGCCACGCGGTCACCGTGCGGGTTGGTGAATGTCACATGTCTTCGAATTTTTGGTTCGAGGACTCGTCCTCGCGATGTTTTCCTCTTCCAACTTTGTTAATGTAATCCTCTTCAAATTCCATTTATATCGGACTGAAACCCATATGAGTGTTAGTAGCGGACGGCGAGCAATGGGTAGCTCGCCATCCGACCGTCCGGTAACCGTCCGGACCGAACCCAAGTCGTAGTGTTTCACGCGTGCCTCAAGAAGATTTTAGCAAAACCGTAGGGGCCCAGCAGGGTCGAAGCGTATTGGGCCCATGGATGATGTGAAAGAGAACCCCGGGGCCCTGGAATGAAGGCAAAGAATGAACAGAAGTGGGTTTTTAGTCAGTAAAAGTCTGTCACACCCTCGCGCACCGCCCAAGGGCGGAAGATGCCATGATGATTTTCTCAACAAAAAAAAATGTGTGTTAGTAGTAACAACACCTATTTATAGTTTTCTTTTTTTTCCATAGTTTAGTAGGTATTGAACAATTCTAACTAATTGGCTAATTAGTAACAAAAATCTGTAAGTTTTTGGTATTTTTCCTTTTACAATACAAACAAAACAGAAAGCTCGTTATTAAGACAGCAATAACAAATTAATGGTAGAATCTCTTTGTTATTTTAAGACGACTCAGTCTTCAAATGTACCTATATATCTACGATTTATAGTTTTCCATTCACTTTGAATGATAAATCAATATATTTTATGTCTATCTATAGCGTTTGGCCACTATCTCACCTAATCATCAGCTGTGATGTGGTCGACGTGACAGTGGAGCACGCTTGCCTAAAAGTAACCTATTCACTCTTGACTTAACCCCTAATTTGTAGCCATCAGGAAACACAGACTCCGGCAGGGAATTCCAGTCCTTAGTTGTACGCACAATAATTAATTATTTATCCCATATTTTTGCTGACGAAGACCTCCCCCAATTCCCGCCATGTATTCTTTTCACGAGCCACCATTTCATTCTTCAAGAGAAAGAAAGAAAGAAAGAAAAATAATTTATTTGGTACAGCACAAGGCCCAAACACAAATACAAGAAGCAAAATAAAAATAAAGAAAAAAAATAAAGTGGTTGTGTGCCTCATGTCTGCACCAAAATAGGTCCAGTTCAGCATGATTGCCAGACAACTAGTGCCTGACGCTGGTTTTCAACTGAACCTGTGGTTGTGACGTAACGTACGTAAAACCGGTTTTGGAGTGCAATATAGGTAATATAATATCAGTGATGGTACTTAAATAATATATATATATATATATATGGTTTACACATACAAGAGGATTCATCAATCAATACATATTATAAAACAAAGTCCTCCGCCACGCCTGTCTGTCTGTTCGCGATAAACTCAAAAACTACTGCACCGATTTTCAAGCGGTTTTCACCACTGGATAGTGTAATTTTCGAGAAAGGTTTTAGTAAATAATTTGTAATTGTATTTATTTCTGTGTACATTAACGTTATTTGTTGAAGATGTCGGGAAAAAATAAGCTGAAAGGGGAACCGTATTATCCCGAATTTACCGCGAGCGAAGCCGCGGGAAAAAGCTAGTTTTTAATGTATGTAAATAACGGTTTTGTTAACCTGTAAAAACATTTCATTAAAATATCGCTACTTTATTAATCGAGTATTTAATTGCCCAACTAACAGAGCAATAATTATCTGAATCCATAGAGCTTTAATCTAGGCAGCTTTGTATTTTCTGACGCTGTTCCAACACCCACGTGTGGGTGAAAATTCAATTACCCCATCCAATATAGAGTTAATTAAATAAATGTACATTTGGTAGGTAGGTAATAAACTTGATATATAGGCATTTAATAAAATATTTACCCCACCTTGATTTGCATAGAGCAACATGCCCTATGAGGTATGTTTATGTATGCGATTATTGTAATTACCTAAGTTGCTGTATGTGCATTGCCCTTTAAAAACGTTGCGTGATAATTAAGGTTTTCAATTGTACAATTACAGAAATTGTACAAATCTGGAAATTAATATTGGATTGCTAAATAGGTGGCCGGAGGGGCAGAGACAAAAGGTTTTGGGAGTGGTGCAGCGTTGAAAAACCCTCCCACAATGTGGACTGATGACTTGTCAAAGGTCGCGGGCATCCGACGGATGCGAGACGCACAGGACCGGTCGTTGTGGCGACACTTAAAGGAGGCGTATGTCCAACAGTAGTCTTTTTTGTTGAAATAATGGCGGACATATTTCGGCTGACCTAATGATGATGATAGTTATTGATCCATATATTCTTAAAAGTAAGAAAAATGGAGAACTTAATAAAAGAAAAACATTTAAAAATATCAGTGTACAATAGACGGTCTTATTGCACCGGGCAATTTCTATCAGACAACCTATAGATGGACTAAAATGAAAGGACAAGATCGAAAGAGATTCGTCATGATGTATTAACAACCATGCAAGTAGGAGAAGGAATTTATCGATTCCTAAAAAAAATTAGCACTTAATCTGAAGTTATATACAGAAAGCGTATCAATACCGCCTGCATAACCGCATCATAGTTACGAGACATAACTCAAAACAGAGCAACGCCTTTGCAACGTCACTACCCCCCGCCTCCTCATACCGTCGTCATTTTAATACTTCTTAGGAGGCCATTACCAAAAAACACAGCAATTTATCAACAAAGACATCTACAGAATGTCGCCGAATTCCCTTAAATCCAAGCCCCATTATTATTCCGCTTTGCCCACCACAAGGGTAATTTGCGTAATCCCCGGGTGATTTTTTAAACTTCTGAAAAAAGTGTGTCATTTGAATTTTTGTCACCGCATATTTTTATGAATCCATAACGCTAAACATGTTGCGGGACAAAAAATGGCCGTCAATTTATACAAGCCAAGGGCAAAGATATATTATTAATGATAATAAAGGACTATTATTTAAATTGAGGACAAACTGCTTTTACAATTGAATAACTAGCTCTAAACTTTTAATTTCAGTTATGTGGGAAATCATTGAATAACTTCTCTCGCTGTCGGAGGAGCGAGAGGTCATGTCATACTTATACTAACTAAAACACACTAGTGTCCCTTTGCGCTCCAGAACCACGCTAACTCTTTCACACATTCCTGCAGCTCAACTATCTGTACGATTATTCGATAAATTACTAGAACATAGTCTTTCTCCCACCATTTTATCAATTTATTTTAGACCAATACAATGTTTCTTCTTCTTCTTTGAGTCTTAATATCAGAATACACCCCCTTTTTAGACTATGTATTGTCGCCTGAATGAACATTGGTAAATACTAGCAAATAATAGTCAAACACTCCCTCTCGCTCCACCCGGAATAAAAGAAGTTATTTGAACATAAAACCTCCTTTCTACCTACATCATCTTTAAACAACATAGCAAGATGTTGTTTCATTCAAAGGCCGTGCTAAATATTGGTCGGACCAAATTTGAGTGAGATCGACACAAAAAGAAGAAGATTCAAAGGCCTCGCCTCAAACGAAATCCTTGCACAACTCTACAGCAAAATTAAAACATTTAGCATTTTCCCAAGAGCACCCCGATCACTAATCCTGCCATTAGGCCCGTCGCTGACGACCGTAAATTAAGGGGCTTGCACAATAAGCACAGAGTTTGTCATCCTGTCCAAGGTGTGCCAAAATTTGTGCCACGCTTTGTGCCAAGCTTTGTGCCAATTTGTAAATACCTCACTAATAGGGACCGAGACAAACACGTCGGCTAGTGTGAAAGCGCCAGTATGTTCCGTGTTTGTTCGTAGGTGTCTGTCTGTTTGTTTGTTCATGAAGTTCAGAAGTTTGGGGGTTGTGGTATAGGGGTTGACAGATAACAACAAGTGTAGGATGGGGAGCAGTTAGCGAGTTTTCAGTTTTTGAGTCATTGTTGACGACGGTTGCAGTGAAACCGAGTTAAACGGTACAAAACCATTAAGAGGGTCCTTCTCTACTCGTCAATCGTCAACGTGAGCATAATTTTAAAGCCTTTTGATCCAACGCAATGTTTGATGAATTGGCAATGTAAAAAAAGAGAAATAATGCCTGAAAACTATGTTGGCATTCGATAATTACGCTATTCACCCGAATATTTTAGAAGAATTGTTTCAGAAAATACGTAATTTTTTTTAAATCTTAAAAATGTAATCATTCAGAATCTTGTTTAAACGTGCAAGGTTTCTATAGCTGTGTTTTCTCTATTTTTTTAATTCTACATTATGAAGGTAAAATAGCAAATTTTAGAGGTCTTTACTGGATTAGTCTTACTCGGGATTTGATTTCTATATAAAATCTAGACAATATCGACAAAATATCTGTGTTTCCAAAATGTAATAACGTCATAATCACGTAAGAGCGATAGTATAAAATTGTACCTCGGGAAAAACGCTCTTAAAATCAAATCAAAATGTTTTTTATTCAAATAGGCCTAAGTGGGCACTTAGATATAAAACGTCAGAAGCTAGTGCACGGTTCCAATTAGTCGTTTCCAATGGAGAAGAATGGGAAAAAGACCCCATGATTTATCTTTTTTTTTCTGTTGTACTAATTTTCCGTATTTCAAAAAGTGTCATACAGTAACTCATGCTTCTGCTTTGAGCTGCAAATTCATTGAGTTACCCATTTTCGACATTATTTTGTCGAAAATCTATAGTATGAGAGAACAAGTTCTTTGTTCGCATGAAATACGGCGAAAAGTCACTTTAAACGGGATGCTAATTGTACCCTTTGCCGTATCTCTGGCAGTTTCGCAAAAATAATGAATGGCAATTTCTCTTTGCTTCTCTTCATGTGTGACTTGGCTTGCTTTCTCTTTCGATTTACACAAGGACTTGTTAACACGGAGTGCACTTTATTTTCAGAAGACTTCATTTAGCTGTTACGCTAAGAGTTCTCACTAATTGTGGAAAAGTTTTAGTTTCTTTTTACTTTTCTCTGTTGACATTCCTTTGTGCTCTAGTTTTCAGTACAGCAACAAACTTTGTAGCAAATCTTGGTCATATTTTTTGTTGTATGTTTTACTAGTTACTGTCAGCGGCTTTGCCTGCATATAAATAATGTTCCCGCTGTTGGGACTCAGGCCTTCTCTCTAGGAGAGGGAATGGGCTGTAATCCATTACAGGGCCCAATGGTGGATGTCACATGTTTTCGAATTTTAGGTTTTAGGGCATGCCGGTTTCCTCACGATGTTTTCTTTCACTTGTATGGTAATAGAAAATTAACACTTGAGATTAGTAGAGATATGTTCCAGAAGTATAAAGCATATATCCATTGTTTTATCCCAGGATATAATCTGATAAATTTCAACCAAATCCGTCCAAATGTTTGATCGTGATTTATCTGTGCATCTTTGTTACTCCCACAAAGATACTCACATAAATATATTTAGTGTGATGTGATCATCACCATTCCTTACTTTACCTCGAAACGATTCATCCTTCTATCGGCCAGAACACTCAATCAAAATCTCAATCATATCCTGCCAGTACCCAATAACATTTTAGATGATAATGCCATAAACATGCCCATAAAGGGCTGCCCCTAATAGCCATATAATGTTATAAATGTGCACTAATAAGGGGATTTCACTGACCCACCCCTGGTATAATAACTTGGTCGCTTCTTACGACCCCCATGGGGAGCCATGAGGCATGTCTTCTGTTTATAAAAGGGAATTAAGTTGGACCACAGATGGCATGGCGGAATAAATTACTTGTCATAAAGTATTTGTTGTGCTCGCTTAGATCACTATCACTATTAAGATAAGAGGGCCCTTCCCTAGCTGTCTATCGTCAATATGAGCATGGTTTAAAAGCTTTTTGTATCATCCATCTCAATCCAACGCAATGTACACCAATATCTATTATAAAGAGGTAAAGTTTTTTTTTTGTTTCTATAAGGTTAGGAGGTAATAATATCTGAAAGTACCGATAGAAAACTGCTTTATTCCTGAGTGACATAAGCTATATTTTATGTATGCGGGCGAAGCTGCGGGCAAAAGCTAGTGTTTGATTAAGAGGCAACGCGAAAAAAAGACAGATAACATGCGAACGCTCTTTAAGCATTTAGGAATTCCGTCACTCACTCGAATATTTCACAAAACTTGTTCCAGGAAATACGTGTTTTTTAAACCTTAAAAGGTAATTCAATTTTAAGATTTTCAGAGGTCTTTTCTGGTTTTGATTTTAATACAAACCGGGATAATGTCCACAAGATGTTTCATAGGGTGTTGAGTTCATCAATTTTTCCTAAATATCTGGAGAAAGATGTTAAAAGATAAAGTCATTATCATATAAGAGCGGTTGTATGAAAAGGTATCTCGGGTTGACAGAACTGACATTTGAAAGTTTTGAGAAAGACGATAGAATTTCAGAGAAATATTGACCATTCGTCCCAGCAACATAAATTTCTTATGTTCCAACGCAAATCTCTACAGAGACAACCCAAAACCTCCTTAGATGTCAAAAAATATTCCCAAAGCACTACAGCGAACAAATACATTTGACCTACTGACACGATTCTATTGGCAAGCCAAGGAATCCCTTTATTGCTTATACGGAGCATATCCAACGCGAGAGTACGTGAACTCGTCTAAATAAAATTCCAAGGGATTTCTCACGCTCCGCTGTCATTTATTAAAAAAATTCAATTTGTGAAATTACGAATACATTTCAGAAGGAAGGTAGGAATATACGGTGGGGTTGGGGTTTTTAGAAAGTTGAAAATGCTAACGAGGAAAGTATCATTCCAGACAGAGTATGAAACCATTGCGCAGAACATTCTCAAAAAGCAAGATCCAAGAATTTAAACAAAGAAATATGGAGTTTTGTTCTTATCTGGAAAATATATTAAGAACAACAAAGTTCCACATCACCTGAAAGCTGGGGCCGTTAAAAAAATCATCTCCATAAAAGTCCGAAAGTAAATTCCGACGGGAATTGTATACCGAAGTTTTTGGCGTCTCTTTTATTGTTTGAAAAGTTGGAAGTCGGAATGGAAAGGCGAGGAAGCAGTCGATTCAAAGTAGTTGTTATGGTGCACAGCGTGGGGCCGGTTTTCTTTAAAAATCTTTTTCCTATTTCTTAGCTGTTTGCCCTTCCGTTGAAATGTCTGTCATCGTTTTATATCAGTTAAACGTTATGCAACTTTTTCTGTTCTTACATATTAAAGCTTTCCCATCGTGTCTATCTGCCTCTATAAACGTGATAAATTCCAAAACTACTGAACGGATTTTCGTGCAGTTTTCACCAATAGACAGAGTGATTTATGAGGAAGGTTTAGGTGTATAATACATTTATAAACTAGTAGAGAAAAGCTGAGAATTTTAAAGATTTCTGACACCCGTGCGCAGCTGGAAATATTTGTAATTTTGTTTGTAATGAATAAACTTAAAAACTACTGGGCCGATTTAAAAAATTCTTTAACTTGTCGAAAGCTAGTTTATCACTGAGTGAGAAAAGCTATATATTTACTACTTTCGCGTTATATAAAACGCTTTTCATATGCCCTAATTCCATTCCACTTCTAATAGCGGCACCCAAGACAGTTCCTTACGTTCACTCACATCCCCTAAACAATATTTAATCCACTAACTCCCTAAACAATATCTCATTTGCATCCTCACGAACCTGCTTGCTTCGTATTCAATTACCTGCATCTGAGGAATGATTGTCTTTGCGAAGACAAGATTCGTCTCGTTTCGCTATGGCGTCCTTTTCTGCTTCGTTTAACTCGATGGGCCTGGGATTATACTCATTAGACGTAATTTGTTTCTCTTGGTAAGCTTCTCGCTTGGCAGTTATGACGAGCATCTATTACAGTAATGACACTAAAATTGGACGACTGAGTTGTAATTGGAAATGTCATATTAAATGTTTAAGCGTGGCGATGGGGATTGATGAGAAATAGAGAGAATGGAATAGAATTTTCCCAATAAAATTTAGTACTTATATGCGAAACTTCAATATAGTTTGTTCAGAATCAGTAACTGAGTCAATTCCAATCATTTTTACACCATGTTAGATTTTTTTCCCAAAAATATTTTTGAAAAAGGTCACAAGTTTGGCACAACCAACACTAAGTAAAATACAGGTTACGGCAGGTCATAGCGGGCATCAAGCACCAGCGCACAGGTGGCTGGGGAAGCAAAGCAACCCCTCCGTCGCCCGGATGGCCCAGTGACCATGTATTTTTGTGGACAACTAGGTAAAATAACAAGCTTCTAACTTTCTGATTTTTGATGGTACAGCTATGGTATATAGATTCTTTACATAAAAATACTAAACAGGTGTTTCAGGTTACATATTGTATACAAAAAATTTGTATAATTGTATCCTTATTCCGTGTTTAATTTTGATTATAATCTAAAAAATATAATCTACAGTCTCAGAAATCTTTATGTATTTATTTTCTGTTTCAATTAAACTAATTTCGTAATTCTGTTTTGTTTCAGGTAACTCAACGGTCTCCTTGGATCAAACGGACCCTTTTTCCAAAGGAATGGAGTAATTTAAATCTTTAAACATCAAGTCGATCAGCTATTTTTTCTAAAGAAGTCTTTCACTAATAGCTTTCGATTGAATAGCTTAATTAGGTGTTTCGTCTATTTTATAAATAAATTGGTAATTTTATGAGGAAAATGTTGATAGTAACGTTTACAAAATTACGTGGTCTGAATCTGGTCAGTTTAATAATAAAAGCCTTTTCTGTGGGAAATTATCAAACGACTTCTGCCGCTCTAGTGTGGAGTGAGAGCCAGGAGGGTCTAACAGACTTTTACTGACTGCAGCCGGAACCACACCTGTATCTGTCAGTTACCCTTTGCGTTCTAGGAACAAGGGTTTGCTTTACAGAAATTCCCCGAGCCCCTACTTAAGTTCTGCTGGACCCCTACGGTTTTGCTGACTTCTTTTTGAAGAGCACTTGAAACACTACGCGACGTAGATGACTTAGGCTCAGTCCTTATCCGACGGCCGGACAGCGAGTAACCCATTACTCGTCGTCCGCAAACCCTTGCTGGATCGCCTGCGATTCCCGACACCCGGGGCGTTGGCAATAAAAGTCTACAAAGATTACTTAGCAGTTGTATCTTTCATTATCAGCTTGGACATCGTTATCAATGGCGATTTAACCTAACCGAGATACCTGAACGGGTGCAAACGTAACGCGTTCTATTGAATTGATTTTATTACTTTTACCAAAAAAGCGACTTAACAGCAATACCATAAATTTCTTTGAACAACCAACGTAATTTCTTCAAAGTACCTTCAAATATGTCATTAAAAAAATTAAATACACTGAATGCACATAAAGAGGGCTTCCAAATCCGGAATCTTCCTCACCGACTGCCTCCCTCCCAATCTTACAATTACGTGATAAAATTGAAGGCTTTTTTACTCAGTCAAATTCGTTTCACTTAATTCATGAATCCCCAAGCGACCACCGGTGGCCGCGCATCTATTGTCTTACTATTGTGTCTCTAATTGACGGTATCTGAAGGGTTAAGCTTCAAAATCTCTTGGGAGATGGTCGAGGCATGAGGCGGCCCTTAAGGTTCTAGCTCCCGAGCAGTGCCATAAAACAGTAACTTTCTGAAGCCTACTTCTCGGCAACGACTAGGTCAGTAAATTAAAAAAAATATATATATTGTTTTATGTACAACATCATTTTTTCGCATGGCTAAACTACATTAGACCGTTGACGCACCTGATTGGCGCGCCTGATTTTTACGTAGAACGACGTCGCGTGGCGTGGATCAAGTGAAGAACAAGTTTTGTTTCCATATAAAATGTATGGAGACCGACGCGCCCAGATCGGCGTGTTTGGCATACGTGTGCGCTGTGTAGTTCTAGCTTAATGCCAGAAAAAAAATTAAATTCAAATTCATTTATTAATTTTGTGAATTATGTGACTACCCTACATTTGATATTTTTCGCTTGTTTACCCTACTCCTTTCAAACGGCTTTAATTCATGAATCCCCAAGCGACCACCGGTGGCCGCGCATCTATTGTCTTACTATTGTGTCTCTAATTGACGGTATCTGAAGGGTTAATATTTAGCTGGCTTTAATATGTTAACAAAAAAAAAAGCTGATTAAGCGTTCTTCAGAATGTACATACCTATGTAAATCAATCAATATTTTGCAAAGAAAATAGTTTTACGAGTAAATCGTCATCGGTCTTTGCAAGCGCAGGTGGTACGAGTATGTGTGCATTTAATTCCGGCCAGATGATTGATTCTTTTAAACGGTTTTGACCTTTAGAAATATGTTTACACAAAAAAAAAATGCCGATTAAGTGTTCTTCAGAATTTGCGTAGCATATGTAAATCAATCAATATTTCGCAAAGAAAATGGTTTTAAATGGTCAGCGGGACTCAATGCGGGCGCAGGCGGCAGTATGAGTATGTGTGCATTTAACTTCAGCCAGATGTTCAAGGGACTATACGCCTTAATGGGTATTAGGATATATCTTAGAGAACCAGTCCTTGCGCCTCATTCAAACTAATTCAATGTGCTTTGGATTTGTAATTCGAAATCCTGACTGATAAAAGGAATCCTCGATATCTGAAGATTGTACGTGTTATTTTATGTCTTGGAATCTTTTGGGAAGAATTCTTATGAAGGATAACGTTTTTATTTTGGAACATACGTAGATAGAGTATCTATTTCTTTTTTTTTTAACACGCTTTTTTTAGCTTCACCTGTATGTTTGTTTGTTTGCTTGTAACCAACTCCTTTGAGCTCGATTTTGCCCAACTTTGAACGATCAGCTTTTCTTTAAACTTTGCACACCCATCAAAGGCTGATTACAGTACAATAATCCGATTAAAATATTTCTATTATCCTGATTAGATTTGCCAGGATTAAAAAAAATATATTTAAAATTTAAAATAGTTTTTAGTGAATTATTTGAAAATATATTCACTAAAGAGTGAAAAATAAATATGTTTAAAAAAACAAAAAAATACACGCTAAATAATAATAATGAACGAAAAATATTATGGTAAAAAAAGCGTAAGGTGCTCGATTTACGAAAAATATGCCCCAAAGCGCCCCACGCTTTTATAACAATAATATTTTTTGTTCATTATTATGATTTAGCGTGTTTATTAGTTTTTTTTTTACTATATTTTTTTATTCGTTTCGCTACACAAAAATTTACTTCTGTATCGTGGGTGGGTTCACAAACATGTAAACTCACACACAAGACACCTAGACGCAGAACAACTATCTGTAACGAACCCACGATATGCAGGTAGCCTCAACCACTGCGCTAACCGTGTCGTTATAAAAGCCAGTCCCTGTAATAAATTGCAATAGAATAATATAATATAATATATTCCACAACTATCACACAACGCCATCTAGTCCCAAGCTAAGCAGGGCTTGTGTTATGGGTACTAGACAACTGATAAACATATTTATATATTTCTAAATACTTACATATCATAGATAAATTACACCCAGACACAGAACAAATGATTATGCTCATCGCACATACATTTGTCCTGGGTGGGAATCGAACCCACGACCTCCGGCATAGCAGTCAGGGTCACTAACCACTAGACCAACAGGCCAGTCAGAATCAAAATCAAGGACACCATTGGAGCTTACGGTAGAGTTGTGCTCCGCTTAATGACGATGCTTATGTCTGCTAGAGCCATGGGAAGACTCTGAAATACATACTCGTGGTCAAAGTTATTATATATTAGGTAGATTCTTTAAATCTCTTCTCTTCTTTTTCTTCTTTCTTTTTCTTTCTCTTTGCTCGTGGTCTTAGAACGCAATACAAAGAAGGAACATACCTAGGTGTGGTTTAGTCCGTAAAAGTCTGACACGCCGTGATTGGATGATTTGCCGACTTAAAAAACCCTTTCAATTCATCTAAACCACATCAAACTTCGCTACATGGCTTAGGAAAGGAAGACATGGAAAGTGATATTGTTTTATACCACACTAGCTACCCACCCCGGCTTCGCACGGATCCTTTTCTAGAAATAAATACAAAACCTTAACAAATTATGTACTAAAACCTTCCTCAAGAATCACGCTATCTAGTGGTGAAAACCGCTTAAAAATCGGTGCAGTAGTTTTTGAGTTTATCGCGAATAGACAGACAGACGCGTCGGGTTTTGTTTTATAATATGTATTGATTGATAGAGATATACCATAAGTTATACCATAACAAGAACCATAATTACCACCACAAAACATCAATTAAACGGTTGACGATATCGAGAGGTATAATCCATGAACCTATTACTCATAATTACAGGCCATTAATATTATAGATTTGGGCTAAACCGCACTATCTATCACACAGAACTTATGTATTCCGGCGATGGTATTAGCCAGTAATGCCATCTAGCTTGACACATCGCATAAATTAATGCAACACTATGACTAGTCGGTAATACGTCAAATGTATTGACAGAGATATATGGGTTAGATTGAATTTGCATTATTTATTTGCCGTATCTCTGTTTAATAGATTTGAGGAGGGGGTTCGGGATTTGCTCTTGAAAGATTATAAATCACACTGAGTAAGGGTTAAACTGATTTAATCTTAGCTTTAAGGTGGTGCATCATGACTCACATTTTCACTGTTTTTCATACAACCGCTCATAACTGATTATGACGTTATTACACATTTTTCATTAGATATTTTGGAAACACAGTATCTTGTGGATATTATCTAGGTTTCTAAAGAAACCAATTTCTAAATTTGTGTAAAACTAATCCAGTAAAAACCTCTGAAAATGTCCTATTTTGTATGAACTTTGAGACTTCATAATTTGCCTAAAAATTTAAAAGTCAAAAAAGTAATCCTCTAGAGACCTTGCAAATTTTATTAAGATTCTAAATGACGACAACTTTTTCCAAAAACTTTTAAGGGTTTAAAAAAAACAGCTATTTCCTAGAGCAAGTTTTGTGAAATTTTCAAGTTAATCTCGGAATTACCGAATACTAACAGAGTTTTCAGGCGTTATCTCTCTTTTTTTGCGTTGCCTTTTCGTCAAACATCGCGTTGGATTGCATTAAATGAAGTAACAAGCTTTTAAACCATTTTCGATGTTTACGAAAAGCGAGTGGAGAAGGACCCTCTTAATGTCAGATTCCTTGTACAGTCGAGTCAAGTAATAAGGTAATATACATCATCATCATCATCGCATCGTTGGACATAGGCCTTCTCCAAGCGTCGCCACAATGACCGGTCCTGTACGTCTTGCATCCATCGGATTCCTGCGACCCTCACCAGATCATCGGACCACCTTGTGGGACGCTGCGTCTTCCGTTACGCGGTCATCACTCCAGGTCCTTTCGTCCCCATCGACCATCTGTTCTGCGTGCAATGTGCCCACCCCATTACCACTTAAGTTTGGCGATTCTTCGAGCTATAGACATTGCCACATTTTCAATCTACCTTAACTGAAGCTATTCAAGAAATAATTAAACGACAAATGGTACTGAATTACTTAACCATCAGATATGTCATATAGAACCAATTGTCGTATACTGCGTATGCATATTTCTTAAAAGGCAGAAGGTAAGATAGAAAATGTGACGATGTATCTGCTCGTAAATGTACCCAAAGTGGTGACTCTGGGTCAAAAAAAAAATGGTGGTGTTGCGTGGTGGTTTAACTCTTTAATCGTGATAATTAGAGACGCAATAGAAATAAAATGGGTGCGCGAACGCCGGCGTTCGGTTGGGGTTTAATGAATTAAAAAGTAAATTAAAGAGACAGACGCGCCAGACCCCAGACAGACGGACAATGGAGTCATATAAATAGGGTCCCGTTTTTCATGGAACCCTAAAAAACACGTCTTAAAGCTAATGATAACACGAAATATGTACTGAAAATACAAAAATAACGCTCGGCATTGTTTCAAAGTAACGCTGTTCCGAGGCACACAGTAGAAGCGTTTCGTTTCTGATTTACGACTAAAAGATTGTATCATAAATCATTGTATACACCCTCCCTGACGTCGACGTCGGAAAAATTATAGAAGACGCAAAAAATTAAACGCTTTCAAAACAGACATTTAAGAAAGAACACGTTATTAATTAATCCTTACAATGAAAATATATTTAAAGGGAAAGTTTCGTTGAAAAGGGCGTGTCTCGTTCCATTCCCGTGCTGCTGTGGAAGTTGGATTTGGTGTTACGCTAATTATTTTTGGTGAAGGATATGATGAAATTAAAATTTTAAAAAAGTTTGAAGATAATTGATTAGAACTGTAGGTACTTTTGTTATGCAAATGCAAGGTGTAAGGGACAGCCCTCCACAAACTTTAAGGGCTTGCTCAGTAAAAAAAACTGAACAACTTTCCACAAAGTTTTTTTTCAAGAAACGAAAACAAAATCGGCCTCGCCATACAAATGGACCAAACAAGTTTATAATTTCGTATAGTGTAAATTGTATGTATGTTATACTATGTATTGTATATATTATCGGCCAAACCCGATTTTAGGAAGAACTAGTTTCGCCTAGACTAAACTAGCGCTACTATTTCTGGGTAGTTATAAAAAAAATATCTCAAAGGCTGAGGAAGAGGAATAAATTACTGTCTTATCTCATTATATTATTATCAAATTGTGACATATTTAAGTGGCCCTGCAAAGTAAACGAAATATAGAGCTATCGATGAATTAGTAACTTTATCATGTGCAGCTAACTGCTTGTCTAAACTTTTATTATCTTTAGTTAAGCGAATATTTCCAAATGTTTTTTTTTCTGAACTAGCGCTAGTTTTGGCTCTTTCATATTTTAACCGCTTCTGGACTCTTTCCAATTTCTGTGTATGAAAGTGCACAATTTATAATAGCAGGCGATTTCACAAATACCTATTTTTCCGCCTTTCCAAATATTGTAGAAAAATACGGGAGAGAATTTTAATACAGCATTTACAAATTAAGACAATATTGAATCAACACACGTTTTTTATCTTTTTTTGTCCAACGGGAAAATCATCTGATGACATCTCCCTCTCTTGGGCGGAGCGGGAGATAGTGTCAGACTCTCATTGACTAAAATCCACTCCTTTTCCTTCGTTGCCTTTCGTACTGGGAATGAGCTACCTGTCGAAGCTAACCCTGGCCCCAGCAGGCTTCGACTCAGCTGGGCTCCTGCTGTGGTCTTCCCGTCCGATTATAATTTGGGTATCTTCAAGGCTAGAGTGAATAGGCTTTTAATAAACTAGTGCGCCTCACCATCAGAGATTGCATCACTGCTTACCATCAGGTGGGATCGCAGTCAAGCACTAGTTTATACGAATTAAAAAAAAAAATCCTTGAGGCGCGCGGGAAAATCAAAACACGTTAAAATTGAGCTCAAAAACAGAAAGCAAAAAAATAAATAAAGCATAGAATCTACACTAATATTATAAAGTGGTAAAGTTTGTTTTTTTATTTGTAGCACGTAATCTCGGAAAGTGCTGGTCCGATTGCTAAAATTTTTCCATCAATAGAAAGCTACTTTATTACTGAGTAACAAAGGCTATATTTTATGAACGCGTGCGAAGCCGCGAGCAAAAGCTAGTATTTCATAACAGAAGAATGTTAATTAATTACTTATCAACACCCCAAGCACTAGAATAAT
Source organism: Mythimna lalbum (assembly GCA_949319445.1). Taxonomy (NCBI): domain Eukaryota; kingdom Metazoa; phylum Arthropoda; class Insecta; order Lepidoptera; family Noctuidae; genus Mythimna; species Mythimna lalbum. Next base: position 4,485,176 of record OX439345.1, on the reverse strand, counting down.
ATATTTCAAAGTCATAACAAACAAATATTACTGAGCAAGAAATTCTTCAATTTTAATTTTCTTCACTTTAGGTAGGATAAATAATTTTTCCGGTCGCCGTCCTCCAGGGACGGGTTTTCAAATATAATTTTATCCTTTAACGACGCTCTTAATAATATTTTATTACTTTGCCGTATCTTTTAATGTTATTTCATAATGTACCCGACTCGCTCTTGGCAGTCAAATCTAATTAGCTTTTAAAGTCAATCGATGTCCCGACATCGAAATATTTCAAATGTCGTTGTAAAAATCGAATCAAATACAGCATAATTTTATAAACGCGTCCCAACGCCGCGTCTTGACCTAATTTGGGCCGTGTTAGCCAAAGGCCGAGCAGCCATTTCCCGGGCTATTGGGCCCAAATGCTACCCCAGCCTTGCTATATTCCGCAACGGCTTACGACATCTAATTCCGCTGACAAGAAGGGGAATTTTATGGCCGTTACTAAATCTGCATTCTGAAAGCTTCATTTTCAGACATTCTGAATATTGATGACTACATTGCTGTGTTTTGATATGGTTAAGTAAAAGAGTTCCAACCCGCACTGGACCCGCGTGGTAGATTATGGTCCATTCCCTGCCATAGGAACATTATAAGGCTGATTATGTTTTACTGTAGGTATGTGAAAAGAGTTACATGACCCAGAAACGTATTGCCAAAGGGCACGTGAAATCATGTATACTTCATGCATCGACGAGTATGAGTTGGGTTGAAATGAACTATGATCCCTTTTTAGTGATCTCTCAAATAGTCCTCTGTGTTTACGCAGCCCGAAAGTTTAACCTCTCTTATTTCGTATTTCAATCAATTTTGAAAGGGCCAATTCAAAACGGCTTTTAAGTTTCGGCACTGTTGAAAAAATTACTAATGATAAGTTTTATATAATGTCGGTAGTCGATATACAAATAAAGTGGCCCATGTTGGGCGCCATCGTACCATTAGGACCGGAACAGCCCCGAGTTTCGACGCGTTTATTGTTATTGTGTCTCTTCGGTTAGTCTTTTCTTGATCGGAAGTCCCGACAGCGAACTGAATAGAATTGTTTTCATGTACTTTTCTACCGTCTTTCAAAGAACCAGCGGACCTCGAAGAAAAATCTCGCAAAATAGCTGAACATGAAAACGGTTTCAAGTCAAACATTAAAAAGTTCCAAACAATATACCAACTCAAACACACAATACCGTGTACCTTTCTAAGATGACATAAATCTAAACTAACAAACTGGGAACAAGGGTAACAATATAATCTGCAGTTATTAATTGAAAATTCCTGAACACTGAATTAATTGGCAATGTTCATTCGTAAATTACTTTGGAAATTAATTTAATACCTCGGAACGGCTGTCGGAACCACGTGCCCTTTATTTCATAAACGGTATCGGTATACTATTAAATTGAGCGTCGTAAATTATAAATAAATCATTTTGTGTTCCAACGTTTGTGACATGAGAATCGTTTGGAGAGAGGGATGAAAGCGAGTAGTATGTATTAAACTTGTATCTTTACTGCCTGATGTCTGATTTATTGGAACATATTTTTTTTTATAACACGCATTTCTACTGCTAAGCATAATTGTTCTAACTGAAAAAGCCAGAAATAAAACTCAACCAATTTTTTTTTTGTGGGTAGTCAAGAAATGACTCGTTCTGCCCTGAGTGTTGCGAGGGGGACTGTCACATTTTTACTGTCTAAAACTCACCTGTTTTCTTTTAGTTGCACTTTCCGTTCCAAGGTCACGGTAAGGGACGGCTAAGAGCCGTCGGAATCCCAATTTCCAGCCACCGTAGGCCTGGGCTTGCGGTCGGCGAGCAAAATGGGTAGCTCGTCGTCCGGCCGTCCGGTAACCGTCCGGAACGAGACCGAGTAGCCGACGGTGCGTAGTACACACCACACGCGCTTCAAAGCAAAACCGTAGGGTCGAAGCTTACTGTAGGCCGTGAGTTTGATTCTAAAAGAAAATCCCGAGCTTATGAACGCAAGGCAAAAAAATTATATAAAAGTGCGATTTAGTAGAGTCTGACATGCCCTCCCGCATCACCCTAGAGTGGGAGAAGTCATTGAATGATTTCTCACCAAAAAAAAAGGCCACGTTAACTCATTCGAAGATTCCTGCAACACTTAACTTGGATACCTCACGGTTAACCAAACTTATTTGTAGACTATGCATTGCATCAACAGCAATATAGATAACTCTAATGTATAATATATTCTGCCAACGGCTTCTCCCGCTGTGGAAAGTCGGTTTCTCCATACAAAATTTAGACTCCCATTGGAAGGGGGTGACCCCTTGGGGGTGAATTTCGTAAAATCCGTTCTTAGTGGATGTCTACACCCTACAAGGAACCTACCCACTAAATGTTAAGTTTGTTGGTGTTATAGTATTTTTTTTATCTGATATAAACTAGTGCTTGACTGCGATCCCACCTGATGGTAAGCAGTGAAGCAATCGTTGATGGCGAGGCGCACTAGTTTGATGTTTGTGAGATTTCGTGATTAATCGGTTGATATCCCCTACAAAGACAACAATTATATTATCGGACATCAAAATCCCGTCGAACCGAAAAGAATAAATAGTTCATTCGTTCACAACCAACGCTGCAGAATTCTCCGCCTGAAGCAAATGATTATCCGATGGCAGCCGATCATCCCCGATTTGCAGTTCAACCGAATATCATTCGCAAAAATGCAAATCGCCCTTTGACATTTGTTTTAAATGCAGATTTTAGGTTTAACATGAATTTGGAATCAATTTGGCTTTTGACGATCGGAATTAATATTTTTTTTTATGGAATAAAGCTTTTGATTGACATGGAATAGATTGGATTTTAAGTGTTATAAAAAAAGATTGTTTTTTTAAATAATAATTTTGAAATGACATAATCTAGTGCTTTACTGCGATCCCACCTTATGGTAAGCAGTGATGCAATCGTTGATGGTGAGGCGCACTAATTTATTAAGAGCCTATGCCTATGCTTGAAGACACCTAAATTAAGTACATGTTACTAGCACTGCTATTCTACGATCACTGATGACATGACTAGGCGTCATGCGCACACCGGTCACCGGTTATCGCCGGTCGCTGAAGTTAAGCAGTTTCGGGTGCGATCGGCACTTGACTGCCTGAAACAAAGCCTTTCTTCCTCAAAGAGATGTCAGCAAGATTGTCGGGAGTTCGGGACCGGTTAGAGCCGATGCCTGCCAGGACAGTGGATTGTTCGATATAGTTAAGATAGAACTACACTGCTCACACGTGTGCAACACACGCCGATCTGGACGCGTCGGTCTCCATACATTTTATATAGAAACTAGACTTGTAGAGCTACACTTGATACACGACACGCGACGTCGTTCTACGCTCAAATCAAGCGTGTTCTGTAAACTATATTAGGACGACGCACACATGTAACCTGTAGCCGGCACGAAGATGTTACGAGGGCTAATTGTAAAATACAAAATCCTTAAAAATACATCTACCTAACCAATCCGCTAGCTAATCAGAAAAATAAAGCGAGAACTACATTAGACTGACGCACACATATAACACGCCTGATTTGTACATAGAAGGACGTCGCGTTGCATGGATCTAGTGTAGTTCTACAAGTCTAGTTACCATATAAAATGTATGGAGCCCGACGCGTCCAGATCGGTGTACGTGAGACACGTGGCGTGGAACTATACTGCGCACACGTGTGCTAGATACTAGACTTGTAGACTTTCACTTGGCGTGTATCAACGCCACGACATTTCGTTCTACGTACAAATCAGGTGTGTTACACGTGTGGGTCGCGTCGTTCTAATGTAGTCGATATCATAATAATATCTAGCTAATGATATCCCTACCCTAAACACGACGCATCAGTCAGTACCGGTTATGCTCCCATAAACAAGTCTGAATAGTCTCTGATAACGCTAAAAATGTATTTTTGAGCCGGCACGAAGACGTTACGACGCCTAATTGTCGTGAGGGGGCAATTACTGAGCCTAACTGCCCGGCCGAGCGCTCGCTATTTTGTTTGAACGACCAACAGCGGGATTTTTTATATTCGTACACCTTTGTGTCTAATGAACAGCGCTTTGTTTTTCTGTTTTAAGCGGTTATTAGGTAACGATTTTATGGCTGTTGTCGTTACTTGCGCACCGTATGGTGGAAATGTCTGGATGTTCTGTGCAAAGTTTAATGTGGGCGCTGTTTTTTGTATGTTTTGTAAAATTGTCCCGTAGCGGAGTAGGAGGGAGGCCGCGGAGTGGACAAACGGAGAAATATTAACCAATAGGATTGCACAAAATCAGAGGAGTGGAGATTTTGTGCAATCCGAGAAGCAAAGGAGTAATGCGGAGTGGTATTGCGAACTGTGGCTGTCCACCAGAGCGGAGCGTGGCTGAGGAGTGGAGTGAGAAAGTAATGTGGAGCGGAGTTACAGACTGTTTGAGCTACAAGTTTCGTTATAGCGCCCGCACTCGTTTCCCGATTTTGTATGAATTTTCAAGCTAGTTCAGCTGTCCACTGAAGAGGAGCGGAGATTTGGCGCAATACTATTGGTTCTAATTTCTCCGTTTCCCCGCTCCGTAGTATCGCTTCGCTCCGACGGACAGGCAGCCTAAATCTCGTAAAATCAAACAAGCCAAATATCGTTGAAGTTTGACGACAATATTTCTCAAAAAAATTTAAGGGTTTTAAAAAAACACGTAAATCCTGGAACAAGTTTTGACGATAAGCGAGTGGGGAAGGACCCTCTTAACAGCAATGCATACTTTATAGACGACCCCAAATTACTCACCCTCACTCACGAACCTTTTATAACTCACGCATAACAAATTAACGAACACTCATAAATGTAAAACATTCTACGAGCACCCCCAAACGCATCGCGACCACCCCCAAACGCATCGACCAGCTTTTAAGCCAATTAAAACGCTGGACTGTATACAGAATATTCGTACAAAGCTTTTACTGAATAAAAGTGTATTTTGAACCAGTTCAGCCGACCGTGAAGATATCGGAAGCACAATATAGGTAGGTCCATGTATGAGTAATGGGGATCCCTGAGCCAATCGCAAAGCCCGAGCTACGGGACCCGGAATAGGACATGCAAAATAAAACAGATGCTGCGGGAAACATGAATTGATTGTTATTAAAGTTAAATATAAGGAAGTATTGGAAGATGCTGGTCCTGAAACGAATGGGGAGAGATATATTGGTTTGATTGTTCATGGACAAATGGTATTTGAACATGTATGTTTTGCTTTTATATTCAATCGATATGAAAGTATTGGATGCACTCAAAGGGGTTAGCATGTGCTGGTATCCTAAATAGTTCTTATTACTCGTAATTTACAAGATTGATTACCTAGTAATTTGACCCACTTCTGGGTTACCGATTGAGCTGAAATTTTGCATGCATGTGTAAATGGTGGCTAATAGGAACTTGGTAGCTAAACGACACGACCCCATCGAGTTTGGGCTCGTATAATTCGTCTTGACGAGTATTAATTATATAGGTATACTGAGCTATAAAAACTTGCCTTTTTAATGTTTCTACTGCTGGGATTCAGACCTTAGAAGGTTGGTGAATGTACCATGTTTTTCGAATTTTTGTTTCTAGGACTTGCCGGTTTCCTGACGATGTTTTCCTTCGCCATTTTGAGAGCACGGGGTGATGAAATAAATTACACAAAGTAATGCGCCTGACTAGGTTTTTTTTAATCTTTATTTAAGGGGACTCGGTCAACATGACGATGTCGCCCCGTAATTCTAATTATAATATAACTTTTATGGCTAGATACATTTTAACTCTCTAAAGATTAATC